>CM073548.1:5000000-10000000 GCA_037074615.1 Leucaena leucocephala | reverse complement strand
CATAATTACGATTATGCCCTTGATTTCTCTTTCTGGCATCTTTAGGCCTAAAAATTAGGGTGTTACACATATCATCCTCCTATCATATGGTATGGGAGCAACATACTTTCTTATAACTTTCTCATCTCATATATGTACTCATATATACTCTACCCTGCATGCACTGCAAAAGGGGAGTATCCATTCATCATAGCATACTCTAACATGCATGTCATCATTTGACAACTGCAAGGAGATGCAATTATCATATCTTATGGCAACATAAGCCATATCACCATATTTTGCTCAACCATCCATCGGACATTGTAATAATCTAAGCCTCAAAACGTATTTCCTTTATCATATTGCCTATCATCTCCTGATCATTCATCCTGAAACAACTATCTATTTCACTTAGGCTGCCACGCTACCCTCTTACCAGGGTATAGACTCAACCCTTCATTACTCTATCTCATATAGGATATAGGGGAGTCACTTTATCTCTTAACTGTGGCTGCCTCTTTACTATCTCTTAACTTCTTCTATTTATCCATCAATCCCAGTTTATTCTTGACCGGACAATGGCTCCTTATTGACCTTTCTCTTGATCCTTAATCCTCATGGATCTCATTCACCATCTCTCACTATTACTTCTATTCTCTAGGGTATTCTCCCCTAGGTCTACTACTTCTTCGTGATGGAATCCCTCTGCTCAGGGAACATTAACTCTTTATCTATTAACCATCACGTCTTTACCACTAAGCCATGTACTAGGATCATTCCTGGCAAATCTCATTCTAGCTTTTAGGTCTTCTATTCAGATTAGCTGAATAAAACCCCTGTAATGTAGATCTTTTCTTAGTTATCACATAGAGGATATACTTTTACACATTGTCTTAAACTGATATTCCATACCTCAATACCTTTGTACTGTCTGGCTTACCATATGCTATTCCAATCCTCTAGCTGATGGACTTCAGCAAGGTTGGTACCTTCATTATCATATGGCCTCTACTATCTTTGTTGAGAACTGCACAGCCGCAACTCACATACTTTGTGACTTTTAGTCGCGATTGTCATACGTTACTCATCACGACCTGGCATTTTTGTGTCCTTTAGTCGCGACCTATTTCTCATAACGTCGCGATCTGGACTCCTTTCAGCCATAATATAAGTTTTAACGCTCAAGGGTTTGACTAACCCTAACTATCTTGTATATGTTTTCTCTACTTCCTACTTTTAAAACCTATAATCATATTCATCCGCATACATAGGCAACATACTAGGTATAGGTAGCTCAGTAGTGTGCACACTGGATAATACAATCCAATCACATACAGGATTTATCTATTCATTATCCAGTGGAAACAGAACACAAATAAACTCGTACCTTAATTTGGCGCAGGAGACTTTCTTATCTTGTTTCCAGTCAGGGTATATACTCTTCCCTGAGTCGGGATCCTTCACCTGTTATGTTCTGTGGACACTCCCTGGCATAATGTCCAGGCTTTCCACACCTATAGTATAACCCTTGACCTACTAGACAAGGCCTCGTATCATAGTCTCGACCACAGTTCCCACATATATTAGGCCTTGGTTGCCTACTAACTTCTCTTGACCCACTGCCTAGCCTACTTCTCTGTTTCTTATTAACTTCTGACCCATATGCTGGCCCATTTCTCTTCTTCCTGTTCCCTCTTAAGGAACTTGGTGGCATCACTCTTGATGTAACAGGCTCACTCTTTTCTGGATATTGCACATTCTTTTCTATGATCCTGCATACCTCTACTGCTTCATTAAACCTTCGTATCTGTCTAGGAAAAACTTTCTCCTTCAATGTAGGATTTAACCCACAAGTTAACTTCTCAGTGGTCCACCTCTCATCGTTCATATAGTTTAGGTAAGTGGAATATCGTGAAAGACTAATAAACCTAGCAAGATAATCATCAAAGGGTTCTTGCTCACCCTGCTTTAATATAAAAAAAATTCCGCTTCACGTTCATCCCTTACCGACTGTAGAAAATATTTCTCATTGAACTGCTCAAGAAATGTCTCCCATGTAAGTGGAATATTTCTTGAGTGCAGAACCACTTCTGTATTCCTCCACCACCTATCAGCATCTTTTTCTAGCTTGTAAACTGCTAGCTGGGCCTTTCTTTCAGTGGAACATTCTAAAATCTTAAAGATTTTCTCTAACTGAAGTACCCAATCCTCAGCTACTTGAATGTCAAAAGTCCCTTCAAACATGGGCGGATTAAACTTATGGAATCGTTCCATCCATGTCTGCAGACTTTCCTGGTCATTGTCATTTCCTATAGACCCCTGATGTCTATTCATTCCAGTCTGCTCATGACCTGGCCGAGGTTCTATATTATTTTCTGGTACTACCTCCTTCTCAGACTGCTGTAAGCTAGCAACTGCAGCAGCAACCTCTGATACCAAAATAAAATATCCTTACTTTTGTATGTCTTAGGGACCATTTGGTAGCATTTGGAACCACTTTCAAGGTCATTGAAGTCCAATTTCTCAATCTGGAATTTTACTCTTAGCGAGTACTGTTTACTGTGTGAATTCCAGATGAGTGACCTGAATTAGAAAAATCATAACTAATCCTAGAAAAATCGAAATGAAGTGGTTCAAATTGATAATTGAACCTAACTTAATTATATTTCAGGAAAAAATAACTCGTTGACCGAGTCAACGTCAGTCAACGTTTCTAAATTACTGTTCATCCAGCTTTT
Organism: Leucaena leucocephala; assembly: GCA_037074615.1. Taxonomy (NCBI): domain Eukaryota; kingdom Viridiplantae; phylum Streptophyta; class Magnoliopsida; order Fabales; family Fabaceae; genus Leucaena; species Leucaena leucocephala. The sequence continues at coordinate 9,997,280 of CM073548.1, read as the reverse complement.
TTCTCCTGAATCCAGCATTCTGGTCCCAACTTTGATAATTTATATCTCCTTGTATATACATTCAAATGAGTCATAATATATATAAAATCGAAGCTTGGTATGTCTACTATTTACCTTAAAAATTTCATACATTTATTCATCCATTTACTATTTTTAATTATTTATCAAACATTATCATGTCACTATGTGTTACTGTTCACAGTGGCCAATTCCAGCACTCAACTTTGCAAACATATGCATACATCCATCATATATCAGTCAAACATGCCAAACAACACTTATTATTAATTAATAAGTTGTTTTACATCTGGGTATGTACAAAATTTCCCATATCTCTATTACAACTTTTCCTGCCTAAAATCCGGCAGCATAACCGCTACGCTTCATCTTCAGAAAGTAACTGATCTTGTACCGATTCGATAATTCCCGTGAGAACTACCATTCTACGTAAGTACCCAGGAAAGACTGGATGAACCGGCTAGGTTCACTCACTTCTAGCCTCCTTAGACAGTACCTACGTACACAGTACGTATTAGCTCCTTTCTTTACTATTGCCATCTTGTCATAATTTCGGCAGCATAACGGCATCTCTTAAAATTCCCAAAATTCACTTTGACATAACCTCCCCTGTAATGGTTTACTTATTGGGATGAGATTCGGGGGAATCTCAGTAGCAATAATCATAACAATATATGTAATGCAGAGTGACAGTGCTTGCTTGTGATTGTGTACAGATAAGTATGCTGCGTGCTTCCATACTCAATAACATATGATCATAGCATTGCAGTAGAGCTTCAGACATAACATATAAGACAACAATTCAACCAAACAATAGCACAACAAATCAAAACCCATTACATAAAAGCTAGGATTAGTTATTACCTCAAAGGCTCAGCAGAACTCTACTATCTCTATTCTGCTTCCAGCTCCGCCAGAACTTCCTTTCTTTCTTCCTCTCACTTTCTCTCTCTAGCACTTACTCCTCTCTCTAAAAGGCTCCTTGGCCGTGCATAATGAAGAGCAAGGGGGGTATTTATAGTTTTGGTCAATGGCATTCCCGTAATTTTGAAGCCATCTGATCCTGTGGTCCTGGTTTTTCCAGAATTTCCTATTTTTCTTTATTCCTTTTACTGCATCATGCATGACATCATCTCAAGGCCACCTCATGGGACACCTCATCGCCACATTCTTCATATGTCACAATTCCTGGACACTTCATTAGCTGACTCAACAGTTCCAGTCCAATCCAGTACCGGTCCGGTCCGGTCCGATTTTCCACAAACTGGACTCACCGGCTAAGATTGTGTCACATGTCCTTAACTTTTCTTCTCCCTATAAGATGACACCATGTGGCATCTGGAAGGGACCTTTCACGCCTTTCAATGCTATCCAGATAAGTCCAAGACTTTATCTGATCACCTCATCGGTTATCGTGCCGACCGAGTAACTTTACTTTATTGAAACAGCATTAAAATAGTATTTTAATGCCACTTTTTCCCGCATACTTCATGGGCTACGTTTTTGGGCTCTGGGAATATTATCTTGGATCCTGATCAACACCAAGTACTCTGATAGCTCAATTCCCAAGAAATATCCCTTGGCAAATTACCAAAATACGCTTGGGTGCCCTTTCTTGCACTATTTTAACCCTAAGGGTAAAATCATCATTTTACACCCTTCTGTACCCTGTCAGGGCATATACTGATTCTGAGTAACTTTATCTGTATGTGCCTTGGCTCCTGGGCCTGTCCAGAATGACCAAAATGCCCTCATACATCTACTACCCCTTTAGTACAACACAAAGGCATTTTCCTAATTTTGTACTTTTCCGGGGTTCTGCTGAATACTGGCCCACCTATCAGTCCAAGTGTCTTATTGGGCCTTTGATGGCGCCATTATTGGGCCTTTCAGGGTCCATTACCTTCATGGCACGCATTACGAGGAATCTTCCCCTGGCCATGTTCCTTGAATATTTTAACTATTATTCACCGTTTATACACATATCCGGACACCTGCTCCTTCTGTCCGATACACTGGCCTGCGGTGTTCAGGCATCCCTGTGAGTCACATCAGTCATCTGACTGAAGTCATCCGAACTCATTCAGTCCCTTTTTAAATACCGATAAATCTCCCTAGAGGCCTTACACTCCCGTCTGTATTTACTGATTCGTAAATAACTTTTTCTACAGACCTCCTATCGGTATTCTGTCAGTTTCCTAACATCCGCCCCATAAGAGCGCATCATCCTGTATTTTCTCACTTAGATCTGAAATCTAGGATATCCGGTAGGAATTTTTATAACTTTTTTATTATCAGATCAATTCTGGCTATCTGGAGTGTTGAAAAATTTCTGTATTAAGCCAGATTACCGAGCGTCACTTGCTCTCTCTACCGGTGAAATCTAGGACTGAAATGCTTTCGGGCAGTCTAAACCACTTCCGGCCTGACTTTCTTTAATTATACTTTAGCCCCAAGGAACTTTTCTTCTTTTCATTTAAGTCCCTTTTATTTGGCTAAAATTACACTTAAGGACCCCACCTTTTTGTCTACTTTTCCTTTTTGCCTTTATACTTTCCATAATTGCATCTAAGTCCCTACATTTTCTTTCTTTTGCAATTTAATCCCTTTCTTTGCATAAATGGCCATCATATCCCTAGGGACTTTCACTATTTACACATAAGTCCCTGGACTTTCACTTATTTGCAGTTTAGTCTCTAAAATCCCTCTGTATGTTTTTGGGACTTCTGCTCAAAGGGATATATCTATTTCAGGCTACGTACTAAATCTCTGGCCTAAAAATTGGGGTGTTACAGATTCCTTCTAACTCGGTCGGACCTCCTCCTCTTTCTTTATTTCTTTCTCTCTTTCTCCCTTTCTCTCTTCTTGCTTCTTGCCGTGATGTGCCTTGGAATGGAGGGGGTAAGGGTATTTATAGGTGGAGTAAAATGGAATGGACAGTCCAGATCAAATTGCAATGAACAGCTCAGGTTGCTTGCTTGCTCACCAAGTAACGCCTACATCATTATGATGACATCATCCCCCTTATGCCATCATGCTAGGTGGCTCCTTGTGTGATTCCCACAGGACGCCTCACATGGTGAGTCATTGGTTCTGAAACCTCCAGAGTAATCTAGTACATTTTGTCCAATCCTGTATAATCTTGTACCTTATAAAGGGATTTTCCTGAATTATTATATTGTCCTATAGTTCAATAATTTCCATGTGTTCCAATGGTATTATTTACCTAGGGAACATTTATTAAATAGATAATTATAAATATATAATAAAATTCCCCTTATCAGATCATTTTCCCCAATTATAACTCTAACTCGGTACTTGTATTTTTCCTGTATCTTACTGAATTATTTTTTCAATGTACTAGGCCTTGCTCCAATGTGGAATGACCCTCTTTGATGCCATTATGGGCCCACTTAGATCAAGCTCGCCTACTGCTAAAATTTTATTATCCAGATATTAGGCCTCCAAGAACTCCCGTCAAAATTCACTAAAACATGAATAACTTTTCAAGGTTCCGTTAATTCCCTAACCTTTTGCTTTACAGGACACACCTTCCGATAACTTTTCATTTATATCTGAGGTCCAGAAGGTTTAATAAAAAATTCATATAACTTTCAAGATTTCAAATACATATCAACTATCTAGGACCTCAAATAATTATTCTGGGTCACATCATATTGACCAGAATAATTTTCTCTCTCTCTTGGTAAAATTTGGGACTTAAATGCTTCCGGGAAATTTTTTGCCATCTTTGGCTCAATTTCCTCATAATTACCATTTTTGCCTCTGAATTTGATAAATTACACTTTAGACCCTGAATTTGCCAAATTCTACTTTGGTCCCTTACTATATTTTTTATAATTACACTTTCTGGCACATAACTTATCTCTATATTTATTTTAGGCCTTGGGACTTTTCTAATTTACACTTAAATCCTCGAACTTTCTACTATTTGTAATTTAGTCCCTGAACTTTTACTATTTACAGTTTAGTCCATGAGTTTCACTATTTATAGTTTAGTCCCTGAAACCCTCTGTATGTTTCTAGGACTTTAGCTCAAGGGGCTTGGTAGCCTATCCATTTTAGGCTACTTTCTGGGTCTCTGGCTTAAAAATTGGGATATTACATGGAAGCATGCAAAGTTATCATTATGCAAGCATGGTCATTAAGTGCTTTCATATTAACATGAAGTATGTAGTTGCATACATTGTATGGTATCTATTTTCTACTGAGATTTCCCCTGAAATCTCACCTGTATTTCCATTCCTAAACAACAATATCATTTTACAAGTTCTATTGGTTAGCATACTCATCTGTATTCAATGAGAAATAGTATGTTTTGATGATTAGTTGTCATACGCTATGTGGTCTCACATATAAATGGAAATTATCCTCTATTTGACTATACTAACTATTCTCTTAGAAAGAAAGAAATTTTCATCTGTTACAAGAGAATAAAACAAACGTCTGAATGGACTTCACTGAGGACACATTAAGATTGATATAAAGACAAGTGAGCATTGAAGAAGTAAAGATCAACTAGCAACAAAGTGAAGGGATCAACATCATTGCTAATATAAGATGCTCGAATACAATAAGAGAGGAAGGCAAATGGATCAATACATGAAGCTGCAAAAACTGAATAAGCTTTCTTCAACCCTCTCTTTATATTGAAAATATATTTGAGATATCTTGATCTTAATGTGCTTTCTATGTTATATGTGTTTATTTCTATTATGCATCATAAAGAAAAACAAAATTGTGCTTCAATATTATTTTTCTTTTAATTCATTTTGAAATGCATAATCTAAAACTTAGTTTTCTATATTTCAAAATTCACGCATCAAATAGTTTGATCTTTACAAAAAAATTGCATACACTTGATTATGTTTTCACTTGCATAAATTTAATTTAAAAATGCATTTGATTCTGATTAGGATTCAAATTTTTTAAAATTGAAAGTTAATATCTTTGAGTAAATTTTAGAAATGCTTCAAATCTATCTTGAAGATGTTTCTGTAATACTAATCATTGATCTTAATGTGTCATTCTATGCTTGAACTTCTGAGTCCTCCTATCCAATGGGTTAGACTTTATATTTTTCTAACGAATTAATCAACTATATAAGATTCAAGCCCATCTTCATAGAATGATAACAATAAATAAAAGCCTCATGCTTTATGTGCACATTCCTACAAGATAAGTTATTCCAAGAATGAAAAATGTGATAATCATTTCAATGGAATGACTTGCATTCTTAATTGGAACTCATTTAACACGATAGCCATTTGGACTATCGGGTTGTAGTTCATCATTTTCAAAAACCCAGTATTTGAGTATGAGTAAAGTCTTTGAATCATCATCGTGCAAAGCCTTTTGGCTAACACTTATCTACATGAATTTTGCTCTTAAGATCCAGTATTTGGCTAACACTTAGCCATACAAATCCAATGTTCAACATGAGGCTACCTGATTTTTTTTAATTTGCTAACTTCCAAAGTTTTTTAACAAAATCATATGTTTTAAACAAGTTTTAAAACCTATTATCAAAGTTTCATCTTTTGATTCAAAGGAAGCGTTGTTTCTCAAACAAATGTTTGCATTCTCATCCATCAATGCTTTCATTTTTTAAAGAGTTAATCGATTAACAGTTCAATTAATTATGATTAATTGAACACTTAATCGATTGATCATATTTGAAAATGGTTTCAAAGCTATTTTATTTTGAAATTAATCAATTGAGTATTCGATTAATGTTAATTAATCGAACATCTAATTGATTAATTCATACTAAATCTGTGTTAGATGTTATTTTTCTTTGCAATTAATCTCTCTTCTTCAAAGCTTCAGACAACTATACAATTAAGGAGAAGTTCTCAACTTTATTCTATTATATCTTGCATAGATTAAGGGAAGCTTCACATTCACATGTTAAAGCTCATTTTCTAAGATAACTCATACGCATTCACTGTCAATTCTTTATGATGAGTTATAAATATAATTCCTTTCATGATTAAACTAGAAACCATCTTAGCTAGAAAGATTTCTTAAAGATGCTAACCATTCTTCATGCAAGAAATATTTTGAAATCATTATAGGAGAATTAACAAGATACAAGTATGCTCTGATATATAGCTAATGGTTCAAAAGGAGGAAAAATCAAGCGGGCATCCAAAGTTACAAAATTTTGGTGCCAGATATGCAAGTTGTGCAGATTTAAAGTTCAGAAATAAGAAAGGAAGGCACAGGATGTCGAAGATCACTACAACATCCTGCTAAAATCTAATGAGCATCTCTAAACCTTCTTTATTTATTTTCAAGTATTATATCATACCATATTTTTTTCGTATTTCTCATACTTTACCTTATCTCTTATATTTGCATCACTTTAATTAGGAAGGATAATACATTACCCGTAAAAGGGAGAGTACTGAAGATCATATTAAATATCCTTCAAACATTTTGCTGATGACAAATAAGGGAAGAAAATAGAATAGACATGATATGACAAATATTATTTTTCATTGAGGATTTGCCATCATAAAAAAGGAGGAGATTGTTGGAAAGTATGTTTTCATGATGACAAATAGCAAAAAGTTTTCATTAATGCTAAGATTGTTTTAAAGAAAATAAAATGTTTTTGTTTGATGTTGTCAAGATGGTCTATACCACAGTCTGATAAATAGAATGCTTTGTAAAATGGTGATTTTGGAAAAACAGTTTGATAGATTTCTTTATGTGCCAAACATTGTCAAAAAGAGATTTAAAAATTGTTTCCATGCTTAAATGTTACTAAAAGAAAAGTTATTCAAGTTAATCAATTAATGATAATTAATCGATTGGTTGTTCCATTAATGAAAAGGCGGCGTACTGTTTTATAAAAGAATATCAATTAATCGATTAGTTAATTGATTAATGAGTAACCACTAATCAATTAATTGTTCAATTAATGTCAAGAGCTTGCCTTCTAGAATTGAATTGATAAGCCAATTAATCGATTGGTTAATCCATTAATAACAATTAATCGATTAGTTATTCGATTAATCTTTTGAAAATATAATTTCTCTTAAACAAAGATATTGCTATTAATCGATTGGTTAATCAATTAATGTGTTGAAATCAGATACTCTCTTAAACAAAGATATTGCTACTAACTGATTGGTCAATCAATTAATTTATATTAATCTGTTAACTATTTAATTAATCAATAAAGTATCAATTTTGTAAAATTTAAATATAAACTAATTAATCGATTAATTTGCATTAACAAATTAACTATTCAATTAATTTATATTAACAGATTAACTGTTCGATTAATCTGTTTTGAAAAGATTTCTGATTCAATTCTTCCAGAGACATTAATTGACTAGGAATTTGATTAACTTATATTAATCTATTAATTATTCGATTAACCTCATATATTTCAATGATATTTCTCTATTTAAGTTGAAACTAATCGCTTCTCTCTCTCTCTGATTAATATGAAGGAACTGTGAAGAAGGCATTGGAAGAAGAAGGAATCAATCAACTATGAATTCAAACTAATGAAGTTCAAGAATCAAGGAATTAATTGAACTCTTGATCGAGTAAACAAATGAGTGAAGGAATAGTAAAGGGAGAAGATGATAATTGATAAAATAACTCAAATATACCATTTTTATTGAATTAATCGATTAATTAATAGCAAAGGGAGAAGATGATGATTGATAAAATAACTCAAATATTCCATTTTTACTGAATTAATCGATTAATTACAATTAATCGATTAATTCTTCATTTTCAGTACGATGTTATGCTCTACTTTGACATAGGTTGAGTATTTTAACCATATCTCAAGATATACTTATCCTATTGAGTTGAAACTTATATCATATGAAACTAGACTTAGAATACGGTTTAATGACATCAATTGTATTGCCAAAGAGTCTCATATGATGGAGATATACATTTTGCAACATGAAACATAAAATTAACGCTTTAGCCAAGAACTCTACTCATTAAATTGATCATATATTTCTGTCTACAATGAATTTTAGAGCCAAACTTAGTTCATTAGAAAGTAGACACAGAGATTTCTGGTAATAGGCCATTCGTTATGTTTGGAGTTAAATAGGGGAATTTCTAAAAATTGAAAGAAGACTATTATCCTCAACTCAAAGATAATCAGAAAATGGAAGAAAATAAAGTGATAAACCATTATTATCACAACTTCTCTTGATTGGGTCAAACTTCATTTAAAGTATCCAAAGACTTTATTAGAATGACATTATTCAAAGATTAAAGCCAACAGACTCACAACGATAAAAAGGCACTTTGTGTCAGAAGCTTCAGTGGCTAGTGCTAACAGTCATTCTCAACGGAAGAAGAAAGCCTCAATGGAGAAAGAGATTATTCTCAATGGTCAAAATTTCATTTATAAATAAGAGAGCATTCAAGAAGAAGACAGAGGAGCTAAGAATGCATCATCATAATGCCAAAATATCGTTAGACTAAGAAAGCATCCAACTCTATGTTCTTTATTATTTATCATCATAATATCTTTAGAGAGAAAAATATCATGAACTACAATGTATTATTTACTCTATCTGAGAGAGTTTTATATTTCATCATCCTTATCCAAGTTTGAGAGAAAACTTAGAATCAGGGATTCAAGGTGGGATTTGATTGTCTATGTAAGTTGTGTAACCTCAGGATTGAGATGGTTCTCAATTAGCCATAAAAATTGAAGTTGTAAAGGCTACCAAGAGCCTATTGTAATCTTGGAAAATAGTGGATTTAAAATCTCAGTAGGGAGATGAGGACTGGACATAGGTCAAGGGAAAATTGAACCAGGATAAATCTGTCATGCAATTTCTCTCTTCCTTGACTCTTTAATTTTCAGTAATATATTTCCAATATCTAATCAAAGTTTTTCAAGTTGATTTGTTTCACTTATCAGATTTCAAAAGAGTTTTAAAAAGTTTTAAAGTTCGTCGAACACCCAATTCAATCCGTCTTAGGTGATCAACCTATCTGCCTAGAACTAACTGTTCTAAATGCTACCAAATGGTCTATAAGACGTACGAAAGTAAGGTGTTACAGTGAACAGGAAGGAGAAGAGACTGAAAAGGATGCCATTTTATGAAAGCTGAAAAGAGAGTAAGACAAAGACGATATAAGAGAAAACAGACTGAGAAAAGGAAGTGTAACAAAAAGTCCAATTAAAGGGTTTTTCGTCATATCCCAATTTTTTGGGCCCAGAAGTCCAGAAAAGTAGCCTAAAATAGATAGGATACCATACCCCTTTAAGTAGAAGTCACAGAAATATATGGAGAGTTTTTAGAGACTAAACTGTAAATAATGAAAGTATAGGCACTAAAATGTAAATAATAAAAGTACGGGGACTTAGTTGTAAATATGAAAATTCGCTAGGGGCAAGTGTGTAAATATAAAAATTTTAAGGGGAATAGAAAAAGAACCTAATTGGAGTTTTGAGATTTCAGGTACTAAACTGGAATTTTAGTAATTTGTAGTAAGGGACTAAAGTGGAATTTAGCAAATTCAATAATTAAAGTGTATTTTGTCAAATTTAGGGACAAACTTGTAATTATGAGAAAGTTGAGCCATAAATGGCCCAAAACTGCCCATAAATGCTTTATTCCCAAATTTTACCAGTAAATAGAGAATGATAATGGAGCCAGGCTTATTTTTCAGAATTTTGATTTGAGATCCCAAATAATTGATATTAATTTTGAAAGTCGGGAAGTTATTAGAAGACCTCCTGGACTTTAGAATCAGATAAAATTTTATAAGAAATTTTTATAATTAATATAAGAATTTATGAAATTGACAGAATTCAAAAAGGAGTTCTGTAGAATTTATAATAGAATTTAAGGTGAACTAAGATACCCAAAAAATACTATTAGGGCAAGTTTCTTAGGAATTTAGCCAATAAAAAGGTTGGACCTAATCAAAGGCCCAAGTCAGTGTCCCAGAGGTCCAATAATGTGTTCCAATGGTTACGGGGGAGGGCAAGTGTTCAGAAAAACCATAAAAATATAAAATGATAAAAATGCCCCTGTGTTATAATATGGAACAAAAGATGAATGGAGGGTATTTTGGTCATATATACATGGTCAAAAGATCAAAAGGGACACAGAAATGATTGATTAGAGTCATGATATATTCTGAAATAATGTAAATAAGTATGAAATGACAATTATGCCCTTAGGGTTAATATAGTATAAAATAGTGACCCAAGGGCATTTTAGTCATTTTCCAAGGGTTAGTAATCAGATGAATACACAATCCAACAATGTCAATAGTATGAAAAATCCAGATACTGGATTTAAGATTAGAAAACATATTATAGAATCTCAGGAAAATTAGATTCATAAAACAGTCTATTTTTGAGAAATTGGACTGAGTAGGTATCGGATTGGACTGAAATTTTTTCTATCAGTATGTTGACCTATGTTGCACCAAAAAAGGTTTTATATGATGTCATGGATGATGTCATTTTTGGCTTGGTGGGCAAGACAAGTTGTAAGGAGCAAACTTGACCATTAGATCAAATAGTGTACAAAATAATCTAAATCCTTAATTAACCTTTCCTTAAATCTATAAATAACCCTCTCCAAATTTGTAGCACGTGAAGCAAGGCATATATGGGGAAATGCTTTTGAAACGCATGGAGACACAAGGAAAGAAGGAGAACCAAGTAATCAAAGAAGCTAGGAATCAAGAGCACAAGGTAAGTACTTTGATCAAGTTTTGAATATAATCTTGTGTTCTAGGAAGAATTATCTTAAGTTAAATAGCTAGGAAACAATGGAATTTCTCCTCTTCAATGGCTGACTGAAACCTGTACATAATTAGGGGAAGGAGAAATTGAGGTTAGAACAAGATGAAACAAAGAGGATTAATAAGCTAGAATAAAGTGATATTAACTTGTAGAATCATGTATGTTTATAATTTCAACCTTGAGTATGCTTCTGCCACTGTGCAAAATTCTAGTCAGGATGAGGAATTTCATGATTTTGATGCTTCCAATGGATTTAAAATGAAAAATTGTGTGGGATAAGTAGAGAAACAAGTATTGGAATCAAAACTGTAATTTTTGGAGATGTTATGTGTTATTTTGTTTCTATCTAGTTCATGGGGAAGGATTTTGATTTTTATAAATCTAATATCAAATTTGGATTCCTCATGAAAAATTGTGTGAAATTGACCTATGGAAATAATTTTTAGAAAAATGGATAGAAATCCCTAAAGTTAAAATAAAGAATTAAGAGTTCAAGAAGGATAGTCTTGAACATTAATTGAGTTCATGGTCCTAATGAGTTATGTTATTAATATGGATATTTTTAGGACCTTAAGACATCTAAGAGGATGTTGGGAAGTGGTTGACCAAAGGTATGCATGGTTGGAAGCTTAGGGAGCAAGTGCAAGAACAAGAGAGAAAGCTTATGTTTAAGGTAGTGGACTTACCCATTTATGTACTTGATGAGGTATGCTTATGTGTTTACATGTATATGATGATTGAATGATGTTGTGACATGATAAATGATGTTGAAAATGTTATGTATAACATGCTTCCCATGGCCATGCATTTTTATAGAAAGTATAAAGCATGATAGCATGCCACTAATTAAATAAAGTTTAATGAAATTACATTTCATGCATTAGCATCCATCTTACATATGTAAGTGGTAATGTTTGCTACTGAAATTTTGATGTGTATATCAAGATAAATGAATTTTCTAAGTTAAGAGATAGAATTTTGAATTTTCAGAATTTACCATATAAATAGTAAACTTTGGTGATTTAACTGTATTAAATGGGCTAGTAATTGTATATTTTTATATTTTTTCCTTAAATATAAATGCAAAGGCTTTAATTAGAGTTTTGAATATTCTCCATATGAATTTTCTAGAATTAGTTATGATTTTCCAAATTTGGAGTATTAATCTAGAATTTACCAAATGAACAGTACCCGATAGTTAAATTTAAAAATTTTAATTTTTGGGCCAAAGTAGTGCTTCCGCTAGTTAAATACACTTCCGAATATGTACTCTGAGGGGTAAAAAGTAGGATACGACATATTAGTACTAGAGCAAAAGGTTCTGGCATAGATACAAAATAAAGTTTTGACACAAGACAAAGGTTCTAGCACAAGATAAGATTGCTCTGATCAAGAAATAGAGTACTCAGTGGATTAGCTAAGGCCCAATGGAGGTTATTGATGGGTTACCTATTCATAATCCAACTAAGATTATATATTAGAAATGAATGCTTTAGGAAAATTGAACACTGAGTTTCAATAAGAGATAAAAGTTGAATTCTCCGTTTATAAAGATAAAGTTTAAACCTCAGTTAATTAAGTTTAAAAGAGAATTGCGATTTAATGGAAAGTAAGAGATAGCTTCCCGTCTGATAGTAATCCTTGAGGATAGGGGAAACTTACAAGCATGAATGGTTTAGAGATATGAGCCAGACCCTACATCAGTTTGTTGAAAGAAGGTAGTTGACCCAATTAGGGATCACAAAGGGGCCAAGGACACATAAGTCCTTTAGGCTAGGGACACAGAAGTCTTATGTAACATCCCTAATTTTCTGTACTGAGTTGTATGTACAGATTGAATGAAATATATATGAGATTTATCTGGAAAAGATGTGGCCATTTATGTAAAGAAAGGGATTAAATTGGAAAAGGAAGAAAGTGTAAGATCAAAAGTGCAAAATTACGAAAATGCCACTGTGATGCCCTAAGAAACTAGAAGTAAATGGAGGGCATTTTGGTCATTTCATACAATGGATGGATATCAGAGAAAATTTGATAGTAAATTATTATAATTAATATGAGAATTTATGGAGTTGACAGAAGTCAAAAAGGAGTCCTGTAGAATTAATTATGGAATTTACGGTGAAAAAGGACACTGATAAAGGGTTAAAGGAAACATATGTAATTTTATCAGGACTTCTGGGTCTTAGAAAATTATAAAACTTTGTAGAGAATTCATTTTATATTAGAATGAATTTCTAAAAATGTTAGAACAATTAAAGGAGGTGTTTAGCATTTATTCTGAGATCAGGATAATTTAAGGATATCGGTATAAGGAAAGTACATTGGGATTTGTGCCAATTAGCTATTGGACCTAAAAGAGGCCCAACATTTCATCCTAGGCCAGCCCAATAAGGCCCAAAAGTTATCTTGGAGCCCAAGTCCAATAATGAATAATTTATGGATTTTTGAAAAGAAAGAAAAAGAGAATAAAGTAAGAATTAGGTGTTACACATGGTGGGACCCACAAGGACTTCAAAATGGCTCCAAAAAGGGGGATTAGGTGTACCAAGTAGGCCATGGTAGTGATGTCATGGTGGTAAGGTCATGAGTGTGAAGAGAAAAGACATTTCAAGATCAAACCTTTAACCATTAGATCAAATAGTTCCCAATGTGATCTTGGCCTTCAAATGGCCCATGACTTTTGCTATAAATACCCCCCCTTTCCATTAATTCCTCACACCCAAGAGCTCCTTTAGAAAGAGAAGTGAGTTCTAGAGAAAGAAAGCGGAAGAAAGCAAGGAAGAAGCAAGAGTCTTGAAGGAGCAAGTAAGGTAAGTTGTCTCCTTGCTTCTACCTTTTGTTCTTATGGTTTGTGCTTGAGTTTAAGTGATTTTTTAGGCTTAAATATTTGGGAAATGCTTCTGGAATTTTTGTGTATATGTGAAAGGAATATGAGTTTTAAGTCATAGATAGTTAACACAAGCTTAAACAAGTTAGTTACATGCTTGGTTGTGAAGTAAGTTGATATTCTTGACTTTACCATTTTGGTTTGCACTGTTCATGATAGAAGGAAATGGAATTTCAATGATTTAATGCTTCCATTGAGTTTATATGATGATTTTGTGTAGGATTGGAAAGGTTTTGAACCTTGGAAACCATTGGAATTAAAAGTTATAATGTTGAAAATTCCTCACGGTTACTGTTCACTCGCGTAAACAGTGATTTGAATTTCATGATTTTGATGCTTCCAATGGTCTTAAAATGAGATTTTGTGGGGGGAAAAGTGGAGGAACAAGTATGGGAAGCATTGGAATCAAAATGAGAATTTTTGGAAGATTTATGTATACTTTTCCAAATCTGTACAGAACAGTGTATTCTTGCTGGAATTTGGTTATTTTGAGTTCATAAATGGATTCAAAAGGTGAAATTGTATAGGGTAAGGTCAAGACATCAATTGATTCAAAGGCCAAGTTAATTGGCAAAGATTAAAGAAAGTTATGTTAGTTAAAGCAAGTTAAAGGTTCAAGAGAGGTAGTCTTGAGTAGTGTTTGAGTTCATGGTCCTAATGGATTATGTAATGAATACGAATGTGTTTAGGACCTTGAAACCTCTAAGAAGGTGTTGGGGAATGATTGACCAAAAAGCTTGGGAAGCAAGTGCAAGCATAAGAAAGAGAGCTTAAATCCAAGGTAGTGAACTTACCCTAAACTTGTATGTATGTAATGTATGCTTGATTGTGCTATGGCTTGGTTGAATTGTGTGTATATGGTAGATGATTGAAGCTCTGTTATTTTATGATTTCTTTGGCCAATTGTATTTCATATGATACATGGAAGCATGCTCATCACACTATGATAACACTTTCATAAGCAAGCATAAGTATTTACATTAATACATGCATTGTTTGGTATTGTTTGCTACTGAGATTCCCCTGAATCTCACCCCCCCATAACCATGATCTAGGTGCTGGAGCATCACAAGGAAGGAGGTAATGGTGGATGTATGAATGGTGTATGACTTGGAAAGTATGCCTTTAATTTATGTGATGATATATTGGTATGTATATGGTATGCATGCACTGGATCCGATGAGAGTCAGTTTACTTCCAGTGATAGTTTGAGTAACTTATTCTATTCAGTTTCATGTGAAATTTGTAATGAACATAGCTAAGATCCAGAGCTTTAATTGGACACCAAGAACGCCTCATTTGGTTAAGAACTAGAACTGTTATGATTTTTCAAATTCGGGAGTTAAAATCTGGAATAAGATAATACGACTACTCAGAGGTAGTGAGGTTCATGTGCTAATTTCATATAGTAAATGAATGACTTTTTCCACAAAATTTTATGATATTAAAGTAAACATTCTGAGATTTAAATCCATAGGTAATTTTACTCAATTGGATAAGTATACAAGGAGAAATGAATTTTTGAAAATGGGGCAAAGAAACTGGAACTTCCAGATTTACCAAATGAACAGTAAAGTTTAACGAATAAACTGATTTGATCTGGACAAGGAAACCTCATTTTCATATTTTTATATCAAATTTAAATGAAATATATTTCATTAGAAATTGGAACCACCTCAATACGATTTTTCTAGATTTAATTATGAATTTCCAAAGTTTAGGCTGTAATCTGGAATTACCCAATGAACAGTGACGGTGAACAGTACCCGTAAAGCCCAACTCTTGGAGATACATGTTTTTGGGGTTAAGAGGTATTCCAATGTTCTAAAATAATTCCAATTGAGTATAAGTAAGGTTAAGGTTTAAGCTCAAAATTTAAGGTCAAAGTTTAAGGATTGAGATTAAGGTTATTTACTAGAGAACGCTGTTATACTGGCAGAATATCAAAAGTATTGTGTACGTAAGTGCTGTCGAAGGAGGCTGGAAGTGAGTGGACCTAGCCGATTCATCCAGTCTTTCCTGGGTACTTACGTAGAATGGTAGTTCTCATGGGACTTACCGAATCAGTACAGTTATCTTCTGTTAGGATTTTTGGCAAAAAGAGATACAATAAAGTTAAGATTACTTCCATAAGTGTACTTTGAGATGTTTAAAGGAGGATGTTTCATCTTACAGGTGACAGGAGATGTTATAATGGAATGAAACTAAGTATGACTTGTAGTGGTTAAGGGAAAGGAAGCCAGAGATTAAGACATCCCTGTCTAAGAAAGAGTAATGCTTGAGAGTCAGATAAGATAGTTAAGGATTGAGTCTGTATCATGTACCCTAACATGAAGGTAAAGTAGCAACCTAAGCTATATGAATGAATGTAGTCCTGTTAAGTCTAGAGTAGCATGACAGAATAGCTATCTCATATTCCTGAATTGATGAATAGGATCTTGGAGATAGTAAACTAAAAATAAATAGCCTCAGTAATTTCTTGGGGATTAATATAAAGAGATGATAAGAGATAGAGAATGAGATAGAAAGAAATGTAAGGACTTAAGTGAAATTATGGAAAGTTAAGAATAAAAGTAAAGGTAGACAAAAATGTGGGGTCTTTAAGTGTAACTATGAAAAGTTATGATTTGGGGTAAGTCAAGGGGCAGAACTGTAAATATGGGAACTTTGGACTGAAAACAGGCCAAAAATGACCATGTTCTGATCAGACCCAAATTTTTCCAGTAAATAGAGAAAATTATTCCTGGTTGTTTTACGTCACATAGAATTTTGATTTGAGGTCCCGAAAAATTGATATAAATTTTTGAAGTTAGATAAAATTATTACAATATTTTTTGGATCTTAGAACCAGATGAGGCCTTCCAGTAAATTCCTATAATTGATATAAGAATTTATAAAATTGACAGGATCAGAAAAGGAATCCTGTAGAATTTTTAATGGAATTTACAGTGGAATAAAATACCCGATGAATATTGCCAGGAGAGTTTGCTAGGAATTTGTGCCACAAAGGTATTGAAACCTAAAAGGAAAAAAATGGCATCATTAAGGCCTAATAAAATAAGTGGACTGATGGGTGGGCCAGTGTCCAGAGGAACCCCGGAAAAGTGCAAAATTACGAAAATGCCCCTATGATGCCCTAAGAAACCAAAAGTGAATGGAGGGCATTTTGGTCATTTTGGACAGGCCAAAACACCAAGACAAGTGCAGAAAAGGTTAGTCGGAGTCAATATATATTTTGACAAGGTCTAAAGAGGTAAGAAATGACAATTATGCCCTAGGGTTTAATATAGTGAAAGGAAAAACACTAAGGGTATTTTGGTAATTTTTCAAGGCATTTAAAATTAAATTTAAACCCAGTATGAGAATGTCAATGGTATGAAGGATTTAAATATTGAAAAAATATATATTATGAAGTTCCATAAAAATTAGATTAAGAAAATAGTACAGTTTACAAAAAATCAGATCGGGCCGGTACCGTATTGGACTGGATGGGACTGGATTGGGTTGAAACTTTTCTTGGAACTCACACACACAAAATGGCACCAAAGAGGAGGCTTAGGTGTCCCAAGTGATGTCATGTTAGTGATGTCATGGTGGTGCTCTCATGAGTGAAAAGAGAAAAGACATTCCAAGATCAAACCTTTAACCATTATATCAAATAGTTCCCAAGGTGATCTTGGCCTTCAATTTTCCCAAGATTTTGCTATAAATACCCCCTCATTTTGGCTCAAAAACGTGGAGGAGAAAGTGTAGGGAACCTCTTGTAAAATATTTTCTGAAGCA
Organism: Leucaena leucocephala; assembly: GCA_037074615.1. Lineage (NCBI taxonomy): Eukaryota > Viridiplantae > Streptophyta > Magnoliopsida > Fabales > Fabaceae > Leucaena > Leucaena leucocephala. The sequence continues at coordinate 9,979,806 of CM073548.1, read as the reverse complement.
AGGAAGAAGCAAGGATCTTGAAGAAGCTAGTAAGGTAAGTTGCTCCTTTGCTTCTAGACTTTGTTCTCAAGATTTCTTCTTGAGTTTAAGTTGGTTTTGAGGCTTGAATCTTGGGGAAATGCTGCTGTAATTTCAATGTATATGTAGAGGAACATGAGTTTTATGTCATAGATAGTTTAGACAAGCTTAAACAAGCTAGTTGCATGACTGGTTGTTGGATTAAGTTGATGTTCTTGACTTTACCATGGAAGAACATTTGGGTTTGCACTGTTCATGATAGAAAGAGCTTGAATTTAAATGATTTAATGCTTCCATTGAGTTTATATGATGATTTTGTGTAGGATTGGATAGGTTTTGAAGCTTGGAAACCATTGGAATTAAAGGTTGTAATGTTGAAAATTCCTTTCGGTTACTGTTCACTCGCATAAACAGTGATTTGAATTTCATGATTTTGATGCTTCCAATGGTCTTAAAATGAGATTTTCTGTGGGGGAACAGTGGAGGAACAAGTATGGGAAGCATTGGAATCAAAATAAGAATTTTTGGAAGAATTATGTATACTTTTACAAATCTGTACAGAACAGTGCATTGTTGCTGGAATTTGGTTATTTTGAGTTCATAAATGGATTCAAAAGGTGAAATTGTGTAGGGTAAGGTCAAGACATCAATTGATTCAAAGGCTAAGCCAATTCGTAAAAATGAAAGGAAGTTAAGTTAGTTAAAGCAAGTTGAATGTTCAAGAGAGATAGTCTTGAGTAATGTTTGAGTTCATGGTCCTAATGGATTATGTAATGAATATGAATGTGTTTAGGACCTTGAAACATCTAAGAAGATGTTGGGGAATGATTGACCAAAAAAACTTCATGATTGGAAAGCTTGGGAAGCAAGTGCAAGCATAAGAAAGAAAGCTTAGATCCAAGGTAATGAACTTACCCTAAACTTGTATGTATGTAATGTATGCTTGATTGTTCTATGGCTTGGTTGAATTGTGTGTATAGTGTAGATGATTGAAGCTCTGTTATTTTATGATTATTTTGCCAATTGTATTTCATATGATACATGGAAGCATGCTCATCACACTATAGTAACATTTCACAAGCAAGCACAACATTGTTTGGTATTGTTTGCTACTAAGATTCTTTAGAATCTCACCCCCCCATAACCATGATCTAGGTGCTGGAACATCACAAGGAAGGAGGTAATTGTGGATGTATGAATGGTCTATGACTTGAAAAGCATGCCTTTAACTTAGATGATGATATATTGGTATGTATAATGAATATACTCACTGGATCCGAGCTGAGGCAGACCACTTCCAGTGATAGTTTGAGTAACTTATTCTATTCAGTTTCACATAAAATTTGGCATTAACATAGCTAAGATCTAGAGCTTTAATTGGATACCAAAAACGTGTAATTTGGTTAAGTTTTCAAATTGATATGATTTTTTTAAAGTTGGACTTAAACTCTGGATCAAGATAAAACAAGTCATCCGATACAGTAAGGTTCCAACGCGGTTTTCATATAGCAAATGAATGAGTTTTTCTGTGATTTTTTTAAAGTTCAACGAATAAACTGATTTGATCTGGACAAGGAAACCTAATTTTCATATTTTTCTCTCAAAGTTAAATTAAATAGCTTTCATTAAAAATTGGAATCACCTCAATATGATTTTTCTAGATTTAATTATGAATTTCCAAAGTTCAGGCTATAATCTTGAATTACCCAGTGAACAGTGATAGTGAACACTACCAAAAGCCTGACTCTTGGAAATTCATATTTTTAAGGTTAAGAGGTATTCCAATTATCTAAGATAATTCTAATTGAGTATATGTAAGGTTAAGATTTAAGGTCATGATTTAAAGATATTTACTAGAAAATGCCGTTGTGCTGGTAGACTATACAGAGTACTATGTATGTAGGTACTGTCTAAGGAGGCTAGAAGTGAGTGGACCTAACCGGTTCATCCAGTCTTTCCTGGGTACTTACTTAGAATGGTAGTTCTCATGGGGAATTACCGAAGCAGTACAGTTATTCTCTTCCAGGATTCTTGGCAGGAGAGAATTAATAAAGTTAAGATTGCTTCCCTAAGTGTACTCTGAAGGGTCTAAGGAAGGATGTTTCATTTTGGTATCAGAGCAAAGAATTCTGGATTAGGAAATGCTCTGAACAGATAATTTATGGCGTTATTACAGAATAAAGTTAGCACAGAACAAAGGGTTCTGCTCAGAGCATAAGATTCTGGCACAGAACAGAAGGTTCTGGCTCAGCGATGTTCTGGTTTAGTTAGACTGATTCCTTAAACAAATGAGAAGTTTGAGTGGTTCTCTCCCTAGAGTAGGATAGAGGGATAGTGTTCACTGCTTGGAAAGGTTTAGACAGAAGATAGTGACACCCAGATGAATGAGACTATGCCCCGAGCTTTACATCTTACGAAGGATACGATTATGATGGGCTAATCTTAGTCAGCCGATATAGCCGAGGTCTCGTGTTTATTAACACAATGTGGCTGGAATAAGCAGAATAATGTTTAAGAAGCAGTTTCCTCTATGGATAGAGATAGAAGCTGATCAGTTCACGACTAAGGAAGCTGCAAGAGTAGCTCGAGGTATCGTGTTGTGACCAGATACTACAGTGAGGATGCCAGATGTCCAAGTTGCAACAAGTTAAGTCATAAGTCACAATGAGAGAAGACTTTTGGTCGCAACGACAGAACATAGAGCAAATGTTGCAGTAGTAGACATGGGGATTCATAAAGTTAAGCTTGAAACATCAGTTAATCAGTGAGACACCCAACCTGTAATGCTGTATAAAGATGAGGTACACCCAGACTTTGACTCTTCAGGTAGTCAAGAGAGTTCAAATGACAGTATAAGGGAATCAATCAGGAAGGTTTATAGTAAGGTACCCCATGCATATTTTTGTAGACTCAAATTTATAGTCTGGAGATTATGAGAAATTCAGTCAGATGTTGTGTATGCACCAGATAATGCTGTACTAGATAATGATGGGTCTAGTAATTATGTACATGATGAGTTTGATAGAGTGCTCTCTAACCCTGAGGTAAGCTCTCTTCCTTCGCTAAGAGGACAGATTACGGCTGAGGAAGCTGAGAACGGATACTGGATTATAGGTAGGCCAGATATTATTCCTCCTCTACTAGAGTTTGAGGATAAGTTTGATATGAGTAGCCTAAGATCCAGTTACAATCTATGACATCCCTTCCTATTATCGCAGTCCAAGAATATATGAAGTTATAGATAAAGATCAGTGGGATGTTCCTGGCCCTAATCCACCCCAGCCTTCTTTATGAAAGACAGACAATGTGATTATACTAGTCTCAAGAAGGCTGTGGGGAGTGAACTACTTAGTTTAGGTTAAGGGATGGAAAAAAGTAGAAATCAAGAGCAGTCAGTTTAGCTACAGTTCCTCAATGCCGTAGCAAGGAAGATAAACAGAGATATGATAGAGGGCATTGACCTGAATTAAGTTTTCATGTTAGTAGCATGATATGAGATGGCCATAAACCAGATATTGTCATATACATCTACATGGCATATAGAGTGTAACATCCCAATTTTCAGGCCTAGAAACTCAGAAAGTAGCCTGAAAATAGATAGACTACCAGACCCCTTTGAGCAGAAGTCCCAAAAGCATACAGAGGGTTTTTAGGGACTAAACTGCAAATAAGTGAAAGTCCAAGGACTTATATGTAAATAGTGAAAGTCCCTAGGGATATAATGGCCATTTATGCAAAGAAAGGGATTAAATTGCAAAAGAAAGAAAATGTAAGGGCTTAAGTGCAATTATAAAAAGTTTAAGGCCAAAAGGGAAAAGTAGACAAAAATGTGGGGTCCTCAAGTGTAATTTTAGCCAAATAAAAGGGACTTAATTGAAAAGAAGAAAAGTTCCAGGGGTAAAAGTATAATTATAAAAAGATGAGCTAGAAATTGCTTTGCACTGCCCAGAAGCATTTCAGTCCCAAATCTCATCAGTAGATAGAGCAAAGGATGCTGAGTAATCCAGCTTAATACAGGAATTTTATCAGGACTCCAGATAGCCGAAATTTATCTGATAAGCTAAAAGTATAAAAAATTCTTGTCGGATATCCTAGACCTCAGATATATGTGAAAATCTGCAGAAAGATGCGTCCTGTAGAGACGGATGTCAGGGAACTGACAGAATACCGAAAAGAGGTCTATAGAAAAAGTTATTCACAAATTAGTGAATTGAGACGGGAGTTTGTGACCTCCGGGTATCCGATTGGGAGATTTATCGGTATTCAAATTGAGACTGAATGAGGTCAGATGACATCATTTAGATGCCTGTTATGACCCAAAGGGATGCCTGGACGTAGTATGCTAGTTTATCTGATAAAAGGAGTCGATGTCCTTATAAGGCGTAAAATGACGAAAATGCCCTTATGTTATAAAATAGTGAAAGAATGAGTAAAGGGTATTTTGGTCATTTGACTAAGGTGAGATAGTCAAGAATGGTTGTCTGGATAGTTGACCAGGGTCAGAGAATACTCTAGTGAGGTGTGAAAAGACAATAATACCCCTAGACTCGTTAAAGTAAATAAAGAGGAACCAAGGGTATTTTGGTAATTTACCAAGGGATAGTTCTTGGAAATTGAGCCATCAGAGTACTTGGGCTGGATCAGAGGCCCAAGATGATATTCCAAGGCCCAAAGACGTAGCCCATGAATTATGTGAGAAAAAGTGACATTAAAATAATATTTTAGTGACTTTTCAATAAAGTAAAGTTATTCGTTTGGCATGATGACCGGGGAGGTGATTAGATGAAGTCCTGGACTTATCTGGAAGTCATGGGATGGTGTGAAAGGTGCCAGCAAGATGCCATATGGCACCGATCTAGAGGGAGAAGAAAAGATGAGGACAAGTGGCACGATCTCAGCAGTGTATTCCGGTGCAAGACTCTGGAATTCTCTGGAAACACTGAGTCAGCTGGTGAGGTATCCCGTGGGCCCCACCTGTTGGAAATTGTGCCCTAGGGGCCAATCATTGTATCAGGTTATCACATTATTTGCATGTTTACTGTGATGACCATCCTTGGATAACTCATGATCTTATCCTAAATGTCCCTGGTCGGTCATCTATGCGGGAGCAGAGATGAAATAAGACCAGTATGACTTTGAAGATATATAGAGATATAAATCAAAGTCATAAGCACATGTAAGAGTACAGGGTGTTGGACCGACCCGCTATGAGAGAGCTGCATGGGTCAAGTCATAAGCTTCTCTCATATACAAGCCATGTCACTATGCCCTTTGACCTGAGATCATCATGGATTCCTACATGACAAACGCTCAGCTTTGACCTAGTCAAAAGTCACTTTTGACCGAGTGATCATAAAGGCTATGCTCGGGCTTAGTGGTTTTTCATGCGGAGGAATGTGAATGGTCAAGATGGAATTTGTCCCTCACATTCGTAGAGAGATATTACTGGGCCCCTCGATGAGTGAGTCTGAGAAATGTATGGCCATACTGGAATGGAAGGGTAGTTCCATTTCTATATTCAGACTACTCAGGGATCGAGAAAGTAACGGTCAGGAACAGGAGGATGACGTTCACCATGCCTCATCCTTGACCGAAATATCGTGTGACAAAAGGGACGTGATATGGTTGTATGAAAGGTTACATCGTTTATCGATCCTCATATATTTTGGGTAGTCGTAATGCCTTGCTAGAGACCGCTTACGACTTGTGGGTCAGTATAGTAACTGGGCCACTGCCAACTTCATATGGGCCTACAGGGTCGCACACAAAACAGCCCAATACGAGCTATGATGTCCAGATTCATTGAATCTAAGAGATGTCTAGATTCAATGAATAATCTAGGGTGGATATATATTTTATATATATATAAATTAGTTTATATATATATATTATATATATAATATAAGAGATATTTGTAAGATTTAATTTATAAGGATAAATTAAATCTCTATCATTTTTGAATTTGAATTTAAATGGATATGATCTATTTGAATTTGAAATTCAAATTGATAAGATATCTCAAATTTGATTTATGAGAATAAATCAAATATAATTCTGTCTTATCTTAAATTAAATAAATAGGTGAATTAAATCTGTGGGACGGATTTAATATAAACCATATTTATTTAATTAGTTTCTTATTTAATTATGCAATATATGATATTGTATTAATTCTGAATTAATATAAGATTAATTCTGAAGCCCGGCCCTATTAGAAGCCCGATAGCTTCCTATATATTTGACATTAGGAGCTAGGGTTCTACACACAAGACATCTCTACACACACATTCAGACGTGAGAAGAGGGGGCAGGGAAAGTGCAAAAGGTTTGCACATAAGAAACTGCCGAGATAGAGATGGTGAGGACGGAATCTCTAGAAAGCCCTAGAGGGACAAGAGGCGCTAGCACGTCGTTCGCGATTGGAACGCTGTTCGTGTGGATACCGGTAGAGGAAGCCGATCTGAGCTGTCGACTTCTACTATACGACCAGACACGAAGCAAGGTCGCGACCAGAACTCGCTGAGGTCGCGACCATACGGGCATCTGAACGTCAGAAATCCGAAAAGAAGAGGCAGGTCGCGACTTGAAGCTGACGGGGTCGCGACGTGAAGTTGAAGAGTTCGCGACTAAAAGCTCCAGAGGCGACAGGTCGCGACTAGAAGCATAGTAGGTCGTGACTACAAACTCCAGAGGCGACAGGTCGCGACTAGAAGCTGAGGAGGTCGCGACTGAAAGTTCCAGAGGCGAGGAGTCTCGACTAGTGGACACTGAGGTCGCGATCAAAGCTCGAGTACCGAAGGTAACACTTCTTTCTCCTTGACTTAAACACATTCGGTAGATCCTGGCTGGGAATGGAAAAATTTTTAAAGTTAATTTCCGCTGCGTGTCTTCCAATTCCCTTCACCACCATTGCGCCACCTAGCATGTGAGGTGTCCCTTGATGATGTCATAAAGTGATGAGTCATAAGGATGATGGTGTCATCACAATGACACAAGCGAAACTTGGTGGGAAAGCAAAGCAATCTGAGCCACTCATTGAGAATTGATCTGGACCATTCATTCTCCTTTGCCTCCACTATAAATACCCCCTCCCCCTTGCCATTGTGACCCATGGCCAAGAGCCAAGAAAGAGAGAGAAGGAAGTTCTAGAGAGAGAAAGTGAGAGAAAGAAAGAAAGAAGGAAGTTCTGGCGGAGCTGGAAGTAGTATAAAGATATTAAAGTTCTGCTAAGCTAGCCAGGTAGTAACTAATCCTAGATTTTATGTAATGACTTTATGGTTTGATGTGCTATTGTTTGGTTGGATTGTTGTCTTATATGTTATGTCTGAAGCTCTACTACAATGCTATGATCATATGTTATTGAGTATGGAAGCTCGCAGCATACTTATCTGTACATAATCACAAACAAGCACTATCACACTGCATTACATACATTGTTATGATTATTACTACTGAGATTCCCCCGAATCTCATCCCCAATATATAACCAATTACAGGGAGGTTATGTTGAAGTGAATTTTGAGAATTTTAAGAGACGCCGTTATGCTGCCGAAATTATGGCAAGATGGCAGTAATGAAGAAAGGAGCTGATACGTACTGTGTACGTAGGTACTTTCTAAGGAGGCTGGAAGTGAGTGGACCTAGCCGGTTCATCCAGTCTTTCTTGGGTACTTACGTAGAATGGTAGTTCTCACGGGAATTACCTAATCAGTACATGATCAGTTATTTGTAAAGATAAAGCCTAGTAGTTATGCTACCGGATTTCAGGCAGGAAAAGATGTAATAGAGATATGAAGATTTTGTGCATGCCCTATTGTATAATAATTTATTATTTACTAATAAGTATAGTTTGGCATGTTTGACTGATATGTGTTGGATGTATGGAAAGTTGATTGCTGGAATTTGCCACCATGAACAGTAACTCGTGGTGATTTCATGATGTTTGATCTACAATTAAAAATAGTAAATGGTTGAATAAATATATGATATTTTTATGGTAAATAGTAGACATACGAAGCTTCGATTTGATATATAGAATGCCTCGTTTGGATCTCTACACATGGAGATACAAATTATCAAAGTTGGGACCAAAATGCTGGATTTAGGAAAAAAATGTTGGATGAACAGTAAAGTTGTAACATTGACTGATGTTGGCTTGGTCAAGTCATGGTCAACGAGTCATTTTTTCCTGAAATATAATTGAGTTAGCTTCATGTAGAAATTTGAACCACTTCATTTGTATTTTTCTAGAATTAGTTATGAGTTTCTGAAGTCAGGTCACTCATCTGAAATTTACACAGTCAACAGTACTCGGTAAGAGTAAAACTCCAGATTGAGAAATTGGACTTCAATGACCTTGAAAGTGGTTCTAAATGCTATCAAATGGTCCCTAAGACGTACGAAAGTAAGGATGTTTCATAGAGCTAAGTGAGTTTTTGGCAAATGACCTTTCAACTGATATATAAGGGTGATATTTCCTAGAAAAGAATGTACAAATGTTATGGTGACATAAAATGAGTATAGATGTGATATAATGTAATAACATTTGTTGAACATCTATGTGAATATTGTAATATCCTTAATTTCTGTACTGATTTCCAAGAACAGATTAAATGGAATATATGAGTTCTGTTTCAGGAAAAAGATGTGGTCCTTTATGTAAAGAAAAGGATTAAATTGCAAAAGAAAAGAAATGAAAGGACTTAAATGCAAATATGGAAAGTTTAAGGTTAGGAAAGAAAGGTAGACAAAAATGTGGGGTCTTAAAGTGTAATTTTAGCCAAATAAAGGGACTTAAGTGCAAAGAAGAAAAAGTTCCCTGGGGCTAAAGTATAATTAAAGAAAATTAGGCCTGAAGTGGTTTGGACTGACCGGTGGCATTTCAGTCCCAGATTTTACCAGAAGATAGGGCAAGTGACGCTGGGTAATCCAGCCTAATACTGGAATTTTTGAAGACTCCAGATAGCCGAAAATGGACTGATCGTCCAAAAGTTATAAAAATTTATACCGGATACCCTAGATTTCAAATATAAGTAAGAAATTACAGGATGATGCACCTTTATGGGGCGGATGTCAGGAAATGGACAGAGTACAGATAGGAGGTCTGTAGAAAAAGTTATTCACAAATTAGCAAATCCAGACGGGAGTATGAGGCCTCCGGGGATCCGGGTAGGAAATTTATCGATATTTTTAAAGGGGCTGAATGCGATCGGATGACTTCAGTCAGATGACTGTTATAACCCACAGGGATGCCAGAACACAGTAAGACACTGTATCTGGGAAAAGGAGCCGGTGTCTGGAAAGGTGTATAATCGGTAAATAATAATTAAAATATTCGGTGAACTGGGGCAGAGGAAGATTCCTCGTAATGCGTGCCATACAGGTAATAGACCCAGGAAGCCCAAAAATGGCGCCATTAGAGGCCAAATAAGGCTCTTGGACTGATAGGTGGGCAGTGTCCAGCAGAACCCCGGGAAAGTGCGAAATTACGAAAATGCCCCTGTGTTGTACAAAAAGGGCAGCAGATGAATGGAGGGCATTCTGGTCATTCTGGTCATTCTGGAGGCTAAGACATATCTAAATAAGGTTGACTAGAGACAGTATATGCTTTGACCAGGTTCAGAAAGGTGTGAAATGACGATTTTGCCCTTAGGGTTAAAATAGGACAAGATAGGGCACCAAGGACATTTTGGTCATTTCGCAGGGCATATGTAACTGAGTCTGGACCCAGTATTAAAAGGTTAATGATATAAAGGGTCTAGATACTAAATGTGAGGTCAGTAGACATAAAAAGGATTTTCAGAAAAATCAGATTCAGAAAACGACACGTTTTTCGAGGAGACGGACTGGGCCGGTATCGGATTGGACCGAAAAGCTTCCAGAAGGCTCTAGCTCCCTCTCAATTTTTCCATGTGAAAAATGTGGGAGGTGAGGTGTCCCATGAGTTGGCATTGAGTGATGTCATGCATGATGCAGTAAAAGGAATAAAGAAAAATAGAAAATTCAGGAAAAACCAGGACCACAGGATCATAAGTCTTCAAAATTACGAGATTGCCATTGCTCAACACTATAAATACCCCCTAGCTCCTCATTTCGGCACAAGCAAGAAAGAGAGGAAGAAAGAAGTTCTTGAGAGAGAAAGTGAGAGAAAGAAAGAAGTAAGGAAGTTCTGGTGAAGTTGGAAGTAGTAGAGAAGTTCTGAAGCTCTGCTTTTGAGGTAGCAACTAATCCTAGCTCTTATGTAATGTCTTTGTGATTTGTTGTGCTTTTGTTTGGTTGGATTGTTGTCTTATATGTTATGCTTGAAGCTCTATTCCAATGCTATGATCATATGTTATTGAATATGGAAGATGCAGCATACTTATCTGTACACAATCAAAAGCAAGCACCGTCACTCTGCATTACATATATTGTTATGATTATTGCTATTGGGATTCTTTTGAATCTCATTCCCAAATATCACATTACAGGGGAGGTTCTGTCAAAATAAAATTTGGAAATCTTAAGAGACGCCGTTAGGCTGCCGAAATTCCGGCAACGAAGAAGGAACAAAGAAAGGAACTGATACGTACTGTGTACGTAGGTGCTGTCTAAGGAGGCTGGAAGTGAGTGGACCTAGCAGGTTCATCTAGTCTTTCCTGGGTACTTACGTAGAATGGTAGCTCCTACGGGAATTATTGAATCGGTACAAGATCGGTTACTTTCTACAGACGGAATGTAGCAGTTATGCTGTCAGATTTTAGACAACGGAAAGTGTAACAGAAATATGAGAATGTTAATCATGCACTAATATATAACAGTTGATTATTTAATATTAATTGTTATCTGGCATGTATGACTGATATGTGTTGGTTGTATGCATGTGTAAGTAAAGACTAAATGCTGAAAATAGGCTCAGTGAACAGTAATACGTGAAGACCTATTCATGTTTGAAAAATCATTAAAAATAGCAAATGATTGAATTAATGTTCGAAATTTTTAGGGTAAAAAGTAGACATACTAATATTTAGTTTGATATATAGAGTACCTCATTTGGATGTATACACGAAAAGATATAAATTGTTAAAGTTGGGACCAGAATGCTGGATTCAGGAGAAAGTCATTGGATGAACAGTAAGATTGAAACGTTGACCCACGTTGAATTTGTCAAGGATTGGTCAACCAATAATTTTTCCCTGAAATATACTTAAGTTATATTCATGTACCAATTTGAACCACTTCATTTCAATTTTTCTAGTATTAGTTATGAATTTTCAAAGTCAGGTCACTCATCTGGAATTTGCCACAGTTAACAGTACCCGATATGAATAAAATTCCAGATTAAGAGTTTAGACTTCAATGACCCTGAAAGTGGTTCTAAGTGCTACTGAATGGTCCTTAAGATGTATAAAAGTAAGGATGTGACATTTTGGTATTAGAGCAAAGGATTCTGGCTTAGGAAATGCTCTGAGTAGATGATTTGTAGATAGATATACCATGATAAAGCCGTCATAATTGACACTAAGTTAGTGATTGCAGGATGGCTAGACATAGATTCGGGTCTGAAACTACAGTAAACCAATGGGAGTTTAGACCAGAGGTCTCTAGTTTGGATAGTTCGGAAGAGGAGATAGTGAGCAATGATTCTGACCCCTGGACATCTCCAGTGGTTGGTGACTCTGAAGAGGAAAGTTCCTCGGTAGGATCAAACTTTCCGTGTGATGATCGGGAAGAGATGGTATTGAACGGTCCTATTCCTGCTATTCCCGTAAGTGCGGTACCCTTGAATATAGCAGACAGTTCAGGATCCAGCCAGGTAAGTGGTCAGAGTAATGCGCCAGGTCCCAGTAGGCCCGAAGTGACCCTAGTAAAAATACATTTGGGAGGTTTAATCTTAAGAATGGTTCCAGGGAGGAACCTGAATAGAGAACAATTTGAGAGCTCAGTAGCATTAGCCCGACAACTATACGAGTTGAGGCAGACTCTGATCAGAAACATGGATCAAGATTATACGGTCTACAAGGAGTTTATTACGAGAGTAAAGGCAATATACCAAGCTTGGGATCTAAATGTGCTAACCATGAGTCTTTGGGAAGCTATCATGGATGATGTACTACCCACTACCCCTACGTGGAGATCAGAGTTGGACCGGTATTTTGATGAAGAACCATACTGTACCATATCCGACTGGATCTACTTAGTAAGAGAGTTTATTAGAATAAAGTTTAAGAAAAATTAGAGTAATGTTTCCAATATGTAAAGGATCAATACAGTAGCATATGTAAGACTGTAATATGTACTTTGTATGCTATGTTTGAAATGAAATGAGAAATGTTGTTGTTTATTGCATTCCTTTCTATGTTAGAATATAACAAAATGGTTCGAACAAGAAGAACGATTCCAGCGGAGGAACCACAGGAAGCTGGAAATCTTAATCAACTAATTTTAGAGCGATTAGAGCAACAACAAAAGATGATAGAAGAAATGAGAGCTACTCAGGCACGAAATGAGCAGGAAAGAGATGCTGCCATAGCCGCAGCAGTAGCAGCAGCAATAAATAATTTAAGACCGCCAGAGCCTTCAAGAGCAACTAGTAGAGAACCTGAAGAAGTACCACAGCAGGCAGAGCAGCCCCAGAGACGGGTTGAATCGAGGGAGGAGGCAGTAGGAATCCAACAATGGATGGTTCAATTTTGTAAACACAATCCTCCAGTATTCGAAGGGACATTCGAAGTACAGGTAGCAGAGAATTGGGTCAGCAGATTAGAGAAGATCTTTAAGGTCCTCGACTGCCCAACTGAAACTAAGGCCCAAATGGCCATCTATCAATTGGAAAAGGATGCGGATAGATGGTGGAAGAATACAGAGTTACTTATCCAAGCAAGAGACATTTCAGTTACCTGGGAAGTGTTTCTTGAGCAATTTTATGAGAAATATTTTCCTCAATCTGTCAGAGATAAAAGGGAGGCCGAATTCCTTGTACTGAGACAAGGAGAAAAAGAAGCTTTTGATGAATATTTGGTCAAGTTCATCCGGCTATCTCAATATTCAACTTACCTACGCCAAGTGGACGACGAACGCTGGATGACAGAAAGAATGATTAGAGGACTTAACTCTATGCTAAAGGAGAAGTTAACTCCGCAACAATACAGCCAGTTCAATAAGGCTGTGGAAGCGTGCCGAATTGTAGAAAACAGCATGAATCATCGAATGCTGTCCAGACCCGGGAGTAGAGATCAGGTGATCCCGGACAAGGCCGGTCGGAATCAAGAAGCTGGAGGTGGGAGCGGCTATAAGAAGAGGAAGCGACCGTGGCAGAACAAAAAGCCGAATAGAGGAAATTTCAGCGGCAGATCCAATAACAGGGATTCAAAGGCCCCAGTATGTGAAAAGTATGGAAAGAATCATGGTGATAGACCATGTTTGATGGGCTAGAATGTTTGTTACACCTGCGGAAAGCCCAGACATTTTTCTAGAGAATGTCCTCAAGCAATAACTGATCCAAGGCCAAGGACGGTAAGACAAGTGTTTGCACTCACTAGAGAGGACGTTCAGCGATCATCTGAGATGATCCAAGGTACAATCTATCTCAATGATCATGCTGTGACTGCTCTATTTGATTCAGGTGCAAGTCATTCCTTTATATCTTATGAATGTGCTAAATGCCTAGGCCTTCTGATCAGCAAGTTGCGTTATGATATACAGGTGAAACCCCCCACCAACGCTAGGGTGATCACATCTGATGCCTGTCTAAATAGTATGGTGCATTATGAGCACTGCAGTACCACCCTGGACCTGATCTGTATGCCTTTTCGAGAGATTGATGTCATACTCGGCTTAAATTGGCTATCCTCCAATAATGTGATGTTGGACTGCAGAAACAAGACCCTTGTTCTTAGTCCAAAGATCATTGATTGGAGCTCAGAAGTGCAACTGAACTTCATGACGGAGGCTCAGGCAGAAAAATGTTTACGGAAAGGATGTCAGGGATATGTGATATTCTTTTCTGTCCAAACAGAAGTAGAAGAAGGCATCGAGGAGATTCCTGTAGTTAATGAATTTCCTGAAGTCTTTCCAAAGGAGATTCAGGGATTGCCTTCAGAGCGTGAAGTGGAATTTGCGATCGACATTATACCTGGAGCTGGACCAGTGTCAAAAGCCCCGTACAGGATGGCTCCCAATAAAATGATGGAACTGAAGAAGCAAATTGAGGAGCTATTGGAAAAGGGTTTCATACGACCCAGTGTATCACCATGGGGTGCTCCAGTGCTATTTGTCAAGAAGAAAGATGGCAGTTTAAGGCTATGTATTGACTACAGGGAATTAAATAAGCTTACAGTTAAGAATAAGTATCCTCTTCCAAGAATTGATGACCTGCTAGACCAATTGGCAGGAGCAAGCTTATTCTCTAAGATTGACTTGAGATCTGGCTACCATCAACTAAGGGTCAAGCCAGATGATATTCCAAAGACGGCATTCAGGACGCGCTACGGGCATTTTGAGTTTCTTATGATGCCTTTTGGATTAACCAATGCACCTGCTATTTTCATGGACTATATGAATCGGATCTTCAGGCCTTATCTAGATCAGTTCGTTGTGGTCTTTATTGATGATATTCTGGTGTACTCCAAATCTCCAGAGGAGCATGAAAGGCATTTGAGGATTGTTCTTGGTACCCTTAAAGAGAAGAAGCTCTATGCTAAGCTGAGTAAATGCAAGTTTTGGTTGTCAGAAGTCAAATTTCTCGGTCATGTCATATCCCGAGACGAGGTAGCTGTGGATCCTGGCAAAGTTGAAGCAGTTTGAGCTGGGAGCAGCCCAGGATAGTGACGGAGATCAGAAGTTTTCTCGGCCTAGCAGGGTACTATAGAAGATTTATTCAAGACTTTTCTTTAATTGCCTTACCACTTACCAAGCTGACCAGAAAGAATCAGCAGTTTAAGTGGGATGAGAAGTGCGAGGCTAGCTTCCAGCAGTTGAAGCAAAGATTAACGACTACTCCCGTGCTGATTATTCCAGACCCAACTCAGACTTATATAGTCTACACTGATGCTAGCATGTAGGGGCTGGGATGTGTGCTTATGCAGCAAGGTCGAGTAGTAGCCTACGCCTCTGGCAGTTAAAGCCACATAAAGAAAATTATCCCACCCATGATCTGGAGCTTGCTGCGGTGGTTTATGCCCTGAAGATATGGAGGCACTATTTATATGGAGCAACGATAGAGTTGTTTTGCGACCACAAAAGCCTGAAGTATCTACAAGATCAGAAGGAGTTGAACATGAGGCAGCGGCGATGGATGGAATTGTTAAAAGATTATGATTTTCATATCAAATACCATCCAGGGAAAGCCAATGTTGTAGCTAATGCCCTGAGTAGAAAGGTGGTGCAGGTTGCATACATGATGATCAAGGAATTAGAACTGATAGAAGATATGCGCGACTGGAGCCCTCTATATCAAATGCAACTGACGGAGAATACTTTCGGAGAAGTTCATGTCAGAGCTTGCATAGAAGATGAGATAAAAGAGGCTCAAAAGCAGGATAAGCTCGCGGCAATATTCAAAGACAAGCTGGAGAAGGGGAAGACAAGGAATTTTGAGATGTCCCCAGACGGACTACTACAGTTTCGGGGAAGACCCTATATCCCTAATATTGTGGGATTAAGGGAAAGGATTCTGGAGGAAGCACATAAAAGTCGGTATACTGTACATCCAGGTATGACCAAGATGTACCATGATGTCAAAAGGTTATTTTGGTGGCCTGGATTGAAGAAAGATGTTGTGACTTACGTATCTAAGTGCTTATCCTGCCAGAAAGTAAAAGTTGAACATCAAAAGCCAGCAAGAACATTGCAGCCTCTAGATATCCCTTAGTGGAAATGGGATGGGATTGCCATGGACTTTGTGGAAGGACTACTGTAACACCCCAATTTTTAGGCCTAGAGATGCCAGAAGGAGAATTCAAGGGCATAATCGTAATTATGGGAAAGATCGGACTGGTAGCCGATGAGTACCATATTTTTCCAGAAAATAGAGAAAATTATGCTGATCATTTCACTGAACTGTGAAATGTGCATATGAGGTCTCTAGGTGTATGAAAGAATTAGAAATGTGACCAGGGGTAAAATGGTCATTTTTGAAAAGTGTGCGCGGGAGCGTACTTTCAGGCCAAAATAGCCCGGTCCGGATAAAATATCTGAAAATACCAGGAGATAGACAAAAGGATTCCGGATTGAATGAGGAGTCACAGAATTTTGATTTGAGGTCCCGATTTTTCTGTAAAAATTCCTGAAGATGGGAATTTACAGTTATAATCGGTAAAGGAAAGGCAGTCCGAATAGAGATGATCGGTGTCACAACCTTATTTTTATACATCTTAGGGACCATTCAGTAGCACTTAAACCACTTTCAGGGTCATTGAAGTCTAAACACTTAATCTGGAATTTTATTCATATCGAGTACTGATCACTGTGGCAAATTCCAGATGAGTGACCTGACTTTGAAAATTCATAACTAATTATAGAAAAATTGAAATGAAGTGGTTCCAATTGCTACGTGAAGCTAACTCAAATATATTTCAGGGAAAAATCATTTGTTGACCAATCCTTGACAAATTTAACGTGGGTAAACGTTCAAATATTACTGTTCATCCAATGACTTTCTCCTGAATCCAGCATTCTGGTCCCAACTTTAACCATTTATATCTTTTCGTGTATACATCCAATTTAGACATTATATATATCAAATTAAAGCTTAGTATGTCTACTTTATACCCTAAAAATTTCGTACATTAATTCAATCATTTACTATTTTTAATGATTTATCAAACATGAATGGGTCTTCACGAGTTACTGTTCACTGAGCCTACTTTCAGCATTTAGTCTTTACATACCCAAGCATACAACCAACACATATCAGTCATACAGGCCAGATAACCATTAATATCAAATAATCAACTGTTATATATCTGTGCATGATTAACTCTCTCATATTTTATTACATCCTTCTCTGTCTATAATCCGGCAGCATAACTGCTACAATTCTTTTCTAGAAAGTAACCGATGTTGTACCGATTCGGTAATTCCCTTATGAGAACTACCATTCTACGTAGTACCCAGGAAAGACTGGATGAACCTTCTGGGTCCACTCACTTCCAGCCTCCTTAGACAGCACTACGTACACAGTACGTATCAGTTCCTTTCTTTGTTCCGTCTTCGTTGCCGGAATTTCGGCAGCCTACCGGCGTCTCTTAAGATTTCCAAATTTTATTTTGACAGAATCTCCCCTGTAATGTTATGTTTGGAAATGAGATTCAAAAGAATCCCAGTAACAATAATCATAACAAAATATGTAATGCAGAGTGACGGTGCTTGCTTGTGACTGTGTACAGATAAGTATGCTGCATGCTTCCATATTCAATAACATATGATCATAGCATTGGAATAGAGCTTCAAGCATAACATATAGGACAACAATCAACCAAACAAGACAACACATCACAAAGACATTACATAAGAGCTAGGATTAGTTGTTACCTCAAAAGCAGTGCTTTAGAACTTCCCTACTACTTCCAACTTCACCAGAACTTCCTTACTTCTTTCTTTCTCTCACTTTCTCTCTCAAGAACTTCTTTCTTCCTCTCTTTCTTGCTTGCACCGAAATGAAGGGGTAAGGGGGGGTATTTATAGTGTTGAGCAATGGCAATCTTGTAATTTTGAAGACTTATGATCCTGTGGTCCTGGTTTTTCCTGAATTTCCTATTTTTCTTTATTCCTTTTACTGCATCATGCATGACATCACTCAATGCCAACTCATGGGACACCTCACCTCCCACATTCTTCACATGGCGAAATTGAGAGGGAACTAGAGCCTTCCGGAAGCTTTCCGGTCCACTCCGGTACCGGCCCAGTCCATCGCCTCGAAAAACGTGCTGTTTTCTGCACCTGATGTTTCTGAAGATCCTTTTTATGTCTACTGACCTCACATTTAGTATCTAGACCCTTTATATCATTAACTTTTTAATACTGGGTCCAGACTCAATTACAGATCCCCTGCGAAATGACCAAAATGCCCTTGGTGCCCTATCTTGTCCTATTTTAACCCTAAGGGCAAAATCGTCATTTCACACCTTTCTGGACTCGGTCAAAGCTTATACTGGCTCTAGTCAACCTTATTTAGACATGTCTTGACCTCTGGGTCTGTCCAAAATGACCAGAATACCCTTTATTCATCTGCTGCCCTTTTTGTACAACATAGGGGCATTTTCGTAATTTCGCACTTTTCCGGGGTTCTGCTGGACACTGGCCCACCTATCAGTCCAAGAGTCTTATTGGGCCTCTAATGGCGCCATTTTTGGGCTTCCTGGGCCCATTACCTGTATGGCACACATTACGAGAAATCTTCCTTTAACACAGTTCATTGAATATTTTAACTATTATTTACCGATTATACACCTTTTTCGGACACCGGCTCTTTTTCCCAGATACAGTGTCCTACTGTGTTCAGGCATCCTTGGGGGTTATAACGGTCATCTGACCGAAGTCATTCGATCGCATTCAGCCTCTTTAAAAATACCGATAAATCTCCAACCCGGATCCCTGGAGGCCTCACACTCCCGTCTGGAATTTTTATTTTGTGAATAACTTTTCCTACAGACCTCCTATCGGTATCCTGTCAGTTTCCCGACATCCGCCCCATAAGGGTGCATCATCCTGTATTTTCTCACTTATATCTGAAACCTAGGGTATCCGGTATTAATTTTTATAACTTTTGGACGATCAGTCCATTTCTGGCTATCTGGAATCTTCAAAAATTCCGGTATTAGGCTTGGTTACCCGGCGTCACCTGCCCTACCTTCTGGTAGAATCTGGGACTGAAATGCTGTCGGGCGGTGCAAACCACTTCTGGCCTATTTTCTTTAATTATACTTTAGCCCCAGGGAACTTTTCCTTCTTTATAATTAGTCCCTTAATTTGGCTAAAATTACACTTTAAGACCCCACATTTTTGTCTACCTTTCCTTCCTTACCTTAAACTTTCCATATTTGCATTTAAGTCCTTTCTTTTCCTTTCTTTTGCAATTTAATCATTTTCTTTACATAAAGGACCACATCTTTTTCCTGAAACAGAGCTCATATATTCCGTTTATTCTGTACATAGAAACCAGTACAGAAAATTAAGGATATTACATTTCTCTCCCCCTAAAAATAAATTTCGTCCCCGAAATTTACATTACATCTATCCTATACAAATAATTCAGGGTACTTTTCTCTCATCTTTTCTTCTGTTTCCCATGTAGCCTCTTGTTCAGTCAAGCCTTTCCAGATCACTTTAACTAAAGGAATTTGCTTATTCCGCAACTGCTTGACTTTTCTATCAGTAATTCGTACCGGTCCAACCTCATAGGTCAAGTCATCTCGCAGTGCGACCTCATCTTGCTCTATCACATGAGATGGATCTGAAATATACTTCTTTAATTGAGAAACATGGAACACATCATGTATCTGGCTGAGATTTGGAGGAAGAGCCAACTTGTAGGCTACTGCTCCTATCTTTGAGAGAATCTGGAATGGCCCGATGTATCTTGGATGCAGCTTCTTCACCTTAATCGATCGTCCGGCTCCTGTGGTTGGAGTTAACTTAAGGAATACATGTTCTCCTTCTTCAAACTCCAACGGCTTCCTTCTGACATCTGCATAGCTCTTCTGTCTGCTTTGAGCCGTCAACAATCGTTTTCTAATTACCGCAACTTGTTCTGCAGTTTGATCCACTATATCCGGACCAAGCATTCTTCTCTCGCTCAACTCTAGCCAGCATAAGGGGGATCTACATTTCCGTCCATAGAGTGCTTCAAAAGGTGCCATCTGTATACTAGCCTGATAACCATTGTTATATGCAAACTCTATAAGGGGTAAATGGATATCCCAGCTGCCTTTGAAATCTAGGACACATGCTCTCAGCATATCCTCTAACGTCTGTATTGTTCTTTCAGATTGACCATCTGTCTGAGGATGATAAGCTGTACTGAATCTGAGAGTAGTGCCCATTTCTTCCTGTAGAGCCCTCCAGAAATTTGAAGTAAATCGAGGATCTCTATCAGACACAATGCTGCTTGGGATACCATGGAGTCTAACGATCTCCTTTATATACAGCTTTGCCAGCTTTTCTAGAGAATCTCTCTTATTGATTGCCAGGAAATGTGCTGACTTTGTCAGTCGATCGATTACTACCCAAACCGCATCATGTCTACTTGGTGTCAAGGGTAGTCCTTCCACAAAGTCCATGGCAATCCCATCCCATTTCCACTCAGGGATATCTAAAGGCTGCAACGTTCCTGCTGGCTTTTGGTGTTCAACTTTCACTTTCTGGCAGGTTAAGCACTTAGATACGTAAGCTACAACATCTTTCTTCAGTCCAGGCCACCAGAATAACCTTTTAACATCATGATACATTTTGGTCATACCTGGATGTACCGTATATCGGCTTTTATGTGCTTCCTCCAGAATCCTTTCCCTTAATCCCCCAATATTTGGGATATAGGGTTTTCCCCTAAACTGTAGCAATCCGTCTGGGGACATCTCAAAATTCCTTGTCTTCCCTTTCTCCAGCTTGTCTTTGAATATTGCTGCGAGCTTATCCTGTTCCTGAGCCCCTTTGATCTCATCTTCTATGCAAGCTCTGACATGAACTCCTCCAAAAGGATTCTCCGTCAGTTGCATTTGATATAGAGGGCTCCAGTCGCGCATATCTTCTATCAGTTCCAATTCCTTGATCATCATGTATGCAACCTGCACCACCTTTCTACTCAGGGCATCAGCTACCACATTGGCTTTTCCTGGATGGTATTTAATCTGGAAGTCATAATCTTTTAACAATTCCATCCATCGCCGCTGCCTCATGTTCAGCTCCTTCTGATCCTGCAGATATTTCAGGCTTTTGTGGTCGCAAAACAACTCTATCGTTGCTCCGTATAAATAGTGCCTCCATATCTTCAGGGCATAGACCACCGCCGCAAGCTCCAGATCATGAGTGGGATAATTCTCTTCATGTGGCTTTAACTGCCGAGAGGCGTAGGCTACTACTCGACCTTGCTGCATAAGCACACATCCCAGCCCCTGCTTGCTAGCATCAGTGTAGACTACATAAGTCTGAGTTGGGTCTGGAATAATCAGCACGGGAGTAGTTGTTAATCTCTGCTTCAACTGCTGGAAGCTAGCCTCGCACTTCTCATCCCACTTAAACTGCTGATTCTTTCTGGTCAGCTTGGTAAGTGGTAAGGCAATTCGAGAAAAGTCTTGAATGAATCGTCTGTAGTACCCTGCTAGGCCAAGAAAACTTCTAATCTCTGTCACTGTCCTTGGCTGTTCCCAGCTCAAAACTGCTTCAACTTTGCTAGGATCCACAGCTACCCCGTCTCGGGATATGACATGACCGAGAAATTTGACTTCTGAAAGCCAAAACTCGCACTTACTCAGCTTAGCATAGAGCTTCTTCTCTTTAAGGGTACCAAGAACAATCCTCAAATGCCTCTCATGCTCCTCTGGAGATTTGGAGTACACCAGAATATCATCAATAAAGACCACAACGAACTGATCTAGATAAGGCCTAAAAATCCGGTTCATATAGTCCATGAAAATAGCAGGTGCATTGGTTAGTCCAAAAGGCATCACCAAGAATTCAAAATGTCCGCAGCGCGTTCTGAACGCCGTCTTTGGAATATCATCTGGCTTGACCCTTAGTTGATGGTAGCCAGATCTCAAGTCAATTTTGGAGAATAAGCTCGCTCCTGCCAATTGATCTAGCAGGTCATCAATTCTGGGAAGAGGATACTTGTTCTTAACTGTAAGCTTATTTAATTCCCTGTAGTCAATGCACAGCCTTAAGCTACCATCTTTCTTCTTGACGAACAGTACTGGAGCACCCCATGGCGATACACTGGGTCGTATAAAACCCTTCTCCAATAGCTCCTCAATTTGCTTCTTCAGTTCCATCATTTCGTTGGGAGCCATCCTGTATGGGGCTTTTGATACTGGTCCAGCTCCAGGTACAATGTCGATCGCAAACTCCACTTCACGCTCCGAAGGCAATCCCTGAATCTCCTTTGGAAAGACTTCAGGAAATTCATTGACTACAGGAACCTCCTCGATGCCTGCCTCCACTTCTGTTTGAACAGAAAAGAATACCACATATCCCTGACATCCTTTCCGTAGACATTTTTCTGCCTGAGCCTCTGTCACGAAGTTCAGTTGTACTTCTAGACTCCGATCAGTGATCTTTGGACCAAGAACTAGGGTCTTATTCCTACAGTCCAATATCACATTATTAGAGGATAACCAATTTAAACCGAGTATGACCTCAATCTCCTGGAAAGGCATACAGATCAGGTCCAGGGTGGTACTGCAGTGCTCATAACACACCACACTATTTAGACAGGCATCAGATGTGATCACCCTAGCGTTGGTGGGGGTTTTCACCTGTATATCATAACGTAACTTGCTGATCAGAAGGCCTAGGCATTTAGCACATTCATAAGATATAAAGGAATGACTTGCACCCGAATCAAATAGGGCAGTCACAGCATGATCATTGAGATAGATTGTACCTTGGATCATCTCAGATGATCGCTGAGCATCCTCTCTAGTGAGTGCAAACACTCGTCCCGTCGTCCTTGGCCTTGGATCAGTTATAGCTTGAGGACATTCCCTGGAAAAATGTCCAGGCTTTCCGCAGGTGTAGCATACATTCTGGCCCATCAAGCATGGTCTGTCACCATGATTCTTTCCACACTTTTCACATCCTGGGGCCTTTGGATCCCGGTTATTGGATCTTCCGCGGAAATTTCCCCTATTAGGCCTCTTGGTCTGCCACGGGCGCTTTCTTTTCTTATAGCCGCTCCCACTGGCCGCTTCTTGATTCCGTCCGGCCTTATCAGGAGTCGCTTGATCTTTACTCCCAGATCTGGACAGCATTCTATGATTCATGCTGTTCTCAACGATTCGACATGCTTCCACAGCCTTATTGAACTGGCTGTATTGTTGGGGAGTTAACTTCTCCTTTAACATAGAATTCAGCCCTCGAATCATTCTTTCTGTCATCCAGCGTTCATCATCCACTTGGCGTAGGTAAGTTGAATATTGAGATAGCCGGATGAACTTGGCCAAATATTCGTCAAAAGATTCTTTTTCTCCTTGTCTCAGCACAAGGAATTCAGCCTCCCTTTCATCTCTGACAGATTGAGGAAAATATTTCTCATAAAATTGCTCAAGAAATACTTCCCAAGTAACTGGAATATCTCTTGCTTGGAGAAGTAACTCTGTATTCTTCCACCATCTATCCGCATCCTTTTCCAATTGATAGATGGCCATTTGGGCCTTGGTTTCAGTCGGGCAGTCGAGGACCTTAAAGATCTTCTCTAATCTGCTGACCCAATTTTCTGCTACATGTACCTCAAATGTCCCTTCGAATATGGGAGGATTGTGTTTGCAAAATCGCACCATCCATTGCTGGATGCCAACTGCCTCCTCCCTTGATTCAACCCTTCTCTGGGGCTGTTCCGCCTGCTGGGGTACTTCTTCAGGTTCTCTACTAGTTGCTCCTGAAGGCTCTGGCGGTCTTAAATTATTTACAGCTGCTGCTACTGCCGCGGCTATGGCAGCATCTCTTTCTTGTTCATTTCGTGCTTGAGCAGCTCTCATTTCTTCTATCATCTTTTGTTGCTGTTCTAATCGTTCTAGAATCATTTGATTAAGGTTTCCAGCCTCTCGGGGTTCCTCAGCTGGAATAGTTCTCCTCGTTCGTACCATTTTGTTATACTTAAAAACAGAAGGGAATACGATAAATAACATAATTCCTTTTCATTTCATTTCACACATAATATACATACAGAGTATATGTACATATCACAGTACCATTCTAGTCTTTTATACATTAGAAATATTACTCTAATTTTTCTTAAACTTCATTCTAATATAATCTCCTACTAGGTAGATCCAGTCGGATATGGTACAATATGATTCTCTATCAAAATACTGGTCCAACTCCGATCTCCAGGTAGGAGTCTTCGGCAATACATCATTCATAATTTCTAGCCAAAGCCCCATGGTTAACACATTTGGATCCCAGGCTTGATATATGGCTTTCACCCTTGTGATAAACTCCTGGTAGACCGAATAATCTTGATCTATGTTTTCGAACAGGGTCTGCCTCAACTCATATAGTTGTCGGGCTAATGCTACCGAGCTCTCAAGTTGCTCTCTACTCAGGTTCCTCCCTGGGACCATTCTTACGATTAAACCTCCCAAATACATTTCTACTAAAGTCACTTCGGGCCTACTGGGATCTGGCGCATTACTCTGAACACGTACTTGACTGGATCCTGAACTGTCTGTTATATTCAAGGGTACCGCACTTATGGGAATGGCAGGAATAGGGCCTTCTGTTATCATCACCTCCTGATCATCAATTGGAAAGTTTGATCCTACCGAGGAACTATCCTCCTCAGAATCACCAGCTACTGGAGGTGTCCAGAGGTCAGAATCATTGCTTACTATCTCTTCTTCTGAACTATCTGAACTAAAGACCTCTGGTCTTAATTCCCATTGGTTTACTGTAGTTTCAGACCCAAATCTATGTCTAGCCATCCTGCAAACACTAACTTAGTGTCAATTATAACGGCTTTATCATGGTATATCTTTCTATAAATCATCTACTCAGAGCATTTCTTAAGCCAGAATCCTTTGCTCTGATACCAAATGTCACAACCTTATTTTTATACATCTTAGGGACCATTCAGTAGCACTTAAACCACTTTCAGGGTCATTGAAGTCTAAACACTTAATCTGGAATTTTATTCATATCGAGTACTGATCACTGTGGCAAATTCCAGATGAGTGACCTGATTTTGAAAATTCATAACTAATTATAGAAAAATCGAAATGAAGTGGTTCCAATTGCTACGTGAAGCTAACTCAAATATATTTCAGGGAAAAATCATTGGTTGACCAATCCTTGACAAATTTAACGTGGGTAAACGTTCAAATATTACTGTTCATCCAATGACTTTCTCCTGAATCCAGCATTCTGGTCCCAACTTTAACCATTTATATCTTTTCGTGTATACATCCAATTTAGACATTATATATATCAAATTAAATCTTAGTATGTCTAATTTATACCCTAAAAATTTCGTACATTAATTCAATCATTTACTATTTTTAATGATTTATCAAACATGAATGGGTCTTCACGAGTTACTGTTCACTGAGCCTACTTTCAGCATTTAGTCTTTACATACCCAAGCATACAACCAACACATATCAGTCATACAGGCCAGATAACCATTAATATCAAATAATCAACTGTTATATATCTGTGCATGATTAACTCTCTCATATTTTATTACATCCTTCTCTGTCTATAATCCGGCAGCATAACTGCTACAATTCTTTTCTAGAAAGTAACCGATGTTGTACCGATTCGGTAATTCCCTTATGAGAACTACCATTCTACGTAGTACCCAGGAAAGACTGGATGAACCTTCTGGGTCCACTCACTTCCAGCCTCCTTAGACAGCACTACGTACACAGTACGTATCAGTTCCTTTCTTTGTTCCGTCTTCGTTGCCGGAATTTCGGCAGCCTACCGGCGTCTCTTAAGATTTCCAAATTTTATTTTGACAGAATCTCCCCTGTAATGTTATGTTTGGAAATGAGATTCAAAAGAATCCCAGTAACAATAATCATAACAAAATATGTAATGCAGAGTGACGGTGCTTGCTTGTGACTGTGTACAGATAAGTATGCTGCATGCTTCCATATTCAATAACATATGATCATAGCATTGGAATAGAGCTTCAAGCATAACATATAGGACAACAATCAACCAAACAAGACAACACATCACAAAGACATTACATAAGAGCTAGGATTAGTTGTTACCTCAAAAGCAGTGCTTTAGAACTTCCCTACTACTTCCAACTTCACCAGAACTTCCTTACTTCTTTCTTTCTCTCACTTTCTCTCTCAAGAACTTCTTTCTTCCTCTCTTTCTTGCTTGCACCGAAATGAAGGGGTAAGGGGGGGTATTTATAGTGTTGAGCAATGGCAATCTTGTAATTTTGAAGACTTATGATCCTGTGGTCCTGGTTTTTCCTGAATTTCCTATTTTTCTTTATTCCTTTTACTGCATCATGCATGACATCACTCAATGCCAACTCATGGGACACCTCACCTCCCACATTCTTCACATGGCGAAATTGAGAGGGAACTAGAGCCTTCCGGAAGCTTTCCGGTCCACTCCGGTACCGGCCCAGTCCATCGCCTCGAAAAACGTGCTGTTTTCTGCACCTGATGTTTCTGAAGATCCTTTTTATGTCTACTGACCTCACATTTAGTATCTAGACCCTTTATATCATTAACTTTTTAATACTGGGTCCAGACTCAATTACAGATCCCCTGCGAAATGACCAAAATGCCCTTGGTGCCCTATCTTGTCCTATTTTAACCCTAAGGGCAAAATCGTCATTTCACACCTTTCTGGACTCGGTCAAAGCTTATACTGGCTCTAGTCAACCTTATTTAGACATGTCTTGACCTCTGGGTCTGTCCAAAATGACCAGAATACCCTTTATTCATCTGCTGCCCTTTTTGTACAACATAGGGGCATTTTCGTAATTTCGCACTTTTCCGGGGTTCTGCTGGACACTGGCCCACCTATCAGTCCAAGAGTCTTATTGGGCCTCTAATGGCGCCATTTTTGGGCTTCCTGGGCCCATTACCTGTATGGCACGCATTACGAGAAATCTTCCTTTAACACAGTTCATTGAATATTTTAACTATTATTTACCGATTATACACCTTTTTCGGACACCGGCTCTTTTTCCCAGATACAGTGTCCTACTGTGTTCAGGCATCCTTGGGGGTTATAACGGTCATCTGACCGAAGTCATTCGATCGCATTCAGCCTCTTTAAAAATACCGATAAATCTCCAACCCGGATCCCTGGAGGCCTCACACTCCCGTCTGGAATTTTTATTTTGTGAATAACTTTTCCTACAGACCTCCTATCGGTATCCTGTCAGTTTCCCGACATCCGCCCCATAAGGGTGCATCATCCTGTATTTTCTCACTTATATCTGAAACCTAGGGTATCCGGTATTAATTTTTATAACTTTTGGACGATCAGTCCATTTCTGGCTATCTGGAATCTTCAAAAATTCCGGTATTAGGCTTGGTTACCCGGCGTCACCTGCCCTACCTTCTGGTAGAATCTGGGACTGAAATGCTGTCGGGCGGTGCAAACCACTTCTGGCCTATTTTCTTTAATTATACTTTAGCCCCAGGGAACTTTTCCTTCTTTATAATTAGTCCCTTAATTTGGCTAAAATTACACTTTAAGACCCCACATTTTTGTCTACCTTTCCTTCCTTACCTTAAACTTTCCATATTTGCATTTAAGTCCTTTCTTTTCCTTTCTTTTGCAATTTAATCATTTTCTTTACATAAAGGACCACATCTTTTTCCTGAAACAGAGCTCATATATTCCGTTTATTCTGTACATAGAAACCAGTACAGAAAATTAAGGATATTACAATCGGACTATGGCCAGAGGCCATACAGTATTGTCTAAGGCCCGTAGTGACACCAGGGAAGGCCCAAGCCCATAATACCTGTTCAGTGGTAAGAGGGGCCGGTGTCCGGGAAAAATGTGTGAAATGACGAAAATGCCCTTATGTTATAGAATAACTGAAGAATGAGTAAAGGGTATTTTGGTCATTTGGCTAAGGTTAGACAGTCAAGAAGGGGTATCTGGATAGTTGACCAGGGCCAGAGAATACTCTGGTAAAATATGAAAAGACAATAATGCCCCTAGACCTAGTAAAGGAAATGAAAGGACTTAAGTGCAGTTGTGGAAAGTTTCAAGGAAAAAGGAAAGTAGACAAAAATGTGGGGTCCTTAAGTGTAATTTTAGCCAAATAAAAAGGGACTTAAATGAAAAGAAGAAAAGTTCCCTGGGGCTAAATTGTAATTAAAGAAAGTCAGGCCGGCAGTGGTTTGGACTGTCCGAAAGCATTTCAGTCCCAGATTTCACCGGTAGAGAGAGCAAGTGACGCTCAGTAATCTGGCTTAATACAGGAATTTTTGAAGACTCCAGATAGCCAGAAATGGACTGATCGTCCAAAAGTTATAAAAATTAATACCGGATATCCTAGAATTCAGATCTAGGTGAGAAAATACAGGATGATACATCCTTATGGGGCGGATGTCGGGAAACTGACAGAATACCGATAGGAGGCCTGTAGAAAAAGTTATTCACAAATCAGAAAATCCAGACGGGAGTGTGAGGCCTCTGGGGATCCGATAGGGAGATTTATCGGTATTTAAAAAGGGACTGAATGAGTTCGGATGATCTCAGTCAGATGACTGATATGACTCACAGGGATGCCTGAACACCGCAGGCTAGTGTTTCGGACAGACGGAGCCGGTGTCCGGATATGTGTATAAACGGTGAATAATAGATAAAATATTCAATAATTATTAACGGGGGAAGATTCCTCGTAATGCGTGCCATGAAGGTATTGGCCCAGAAAGGCCCAATAATGGAGCCAACAGAGGCCCAGTAAGACCCTTAGACTGATAGGTGGGCCAGTGTCCGGCAGTACCCCGGAAAAGTGCAAAATTACGAAAATGCCCCTGTGTTGTACAAAAGTGTAACAGATGAATGAAGGGCATTTTGGTAATTCTGAACAGGCCCAGGAGCCAAGGTACATACAGATAAAGTTACTGAGAGTCAGTATATACCCTGACAGAGTACAGAAGGGTATGAAATGACGATTTTACCCTTAGGGTTAAAATAGTGCAAGAAAGGGCACCCAAGGGTATTTTGGTAATTTGCCAAGGGATTTCTTGGGAATCGAGCCATCAGAGTACTTGAGCTTGATCAGGATCCAAGACAACATTCCCAGAGCCCAAAAACGTAGGCCCAGTAATGTGTGGGAAAAAGTGGCATTAAAATATTATTTTAATGCTGTTTCAATAAAGTAAAGTTACTCGGTCGGCACGATAACCGAGGAGGTGATCAGATAAAGTACTGGATTTATCTGGATAGCATTGGAAGGCGTGACAGGTGCCAGTAAGATGACACATGGCGCCAACATAAAGGCAGAAGAAAAGGTTGAGGACACGTACTACGAGGCAGGACACTGGACCGGTGAGTCAGCCTGCTGAGTCAGCTGCTGAGGTGTCCAGGAATTTCAGCATGTGGAAAATGTGGCGCTGAGGTGTCCTGGTGAGGTGTCCCAATGATGTCATGCATGATGCAGTAAAGGAGGAATTAAAGAAAATAGGAAAATCTAGGAAAAACCAGGACCGCAGGATCAAAGTTCATAGAAACTGCAGAATTGCCATTGAAGGCAATTATAAATACCCCCCCTCCATTCCATTTTCATTCACGCATAGCTTGGGTAAGGGAGAGAAAGAAGAGAGAGAAGGAGAAGGAAAGGAATAGAGAAAGGAGAAAAGGAAGTAAGGAAGTTCTGGCGGAGCTGGAAGCAGAATAAGGATAGTGGAGTTCTGTTAAGCTAGCCAGGTAGTAACTAATCCTAGCTTTTATGTAATGGCTTTGTGATTTATTGTGCTATTGTTTGGTTGGATTGTTGTCTTATATGTTATGTCTGAAGCTCTGCTGTAATGCTATGATCATATGTTATTAAGCATGGAAGCACGCAGCATACTTATCTGTACACAATCACAAGCAAGCACTGTCACTCTGCATTACATATATTGTTATGATTGTTGCTACTGAGATTCCCCCGAATCTCATCCCAATAAATAACCCATTACAGGGGAGGTTATGTCGAAATGAATTTTGGGAATTTTAAGAGACGCCGTTATGCTGCCGAAGTAAAGACTGAACATCAGTATATGATAAGTACTGTGTACGTAGTGCTGTCTAAGGAGGCTAGAAGTGAGTGGACCTAACCGGTTCATCTAGTCTTTCCTGGGTACTACGTAGAATGGTAGTTCTCATGAGGGGATTACCGAATCAGTACGGTTTAGTTCTTTGTACAGATGAAGCGTAGCGGTTATGCTGCCGGAGTTTAGGCAAAAAAAATGATGTAATAGAAATATGAGAATTTCATACATGCTCTGATGTATAATGACTTATTATTTAATAATAATTGTTGTTTGGCATGTTTGACTGATATATGATGGATGTATGCCTATGTATGTAATGTTGGTTGCTGAAAATTAACGCTATGAACAGTAATACGTGGTGACAGGGTCATGTTTGATAAATGATTAAAAATAGTAAATGGATGAATAAATGTACGAAATTTTTATGATAAATAGTAGACATACCAAGCTTTAATTTGATATATAAAACGTATCATTTGGATGTCTACACAAGGACATATAAATTATCAAATTTGGGACCAGAATGCTGGATTCAGGAGAAAAACGCTGGATGAACAGTAAAATAGAAACGTTGACTGACGTTGACTCGGTCAATGCATGGTCAACGAGTTATTTTTCCCTGAAAGATAATTGAGTTAGCTTCATTTAGCAATTGGAACCACTTCATTTGAATTTTGCTAGAATTAGTTATGATTTTCGAAGTCGGGTCACTCATCTGGAAGTTACACAGTGAACAGTACTCGATAAGAGTAAAACTCCAGATTGAGAAATTGGACTTCAATGACCTTGAAAGTGGTTCTAAATGCTACGGAATGGTCCTTAAGACATACGAAAGTAAGGATGTTTCATTTTAGTATCAGAGCAAAGGATTCTGGCTTAGGAAATGCTCTGAATAGATAATTTATGGTATTAGTACATAATAAGGTTAGCACAGAACAAAGGGTTCTGGCTCAGAGCATAAGATTCTGGCACAGAACAGAAGGTTCTGGCTCAGTGATGCTCTGGTTTAGTTAGTTTGATTCCTTAAACAAATGAGAAGTTTGAGTGGTCCTCTCCCTAGAGTAGGATATAGGGATGGTGTTCACTGCTTGGAAGGTTTAGACAGAAGACAGTGACACCCAGATGTATGAGGCTGGACCCCGAGCTTTATAGTCTTACGAAGGATATGATTATGATGGGCTAATCTTAGTCAGCCGATACAGTCAAGGTCTCATGTTTATTAACACAATATGGCTGGACTAAGCATAATAATGTTTAAGAAGCAGTTTCCTCTATGGATAGAGACGGAAGCTGATCAGTTTACGACTAAGGAAGCTGCAAGAGTAGCTCGAGGTATCGTGTTGTAACCAGATACTGTAGTGAGGATGCCAGATATCCAAGTTACAACAAGTTAAGTCACGATGAGATATGGGCAACCCAGGCTCGCCAAGATCAAGAGCGAGATTCTGCTATCACTACGGCGGTTGCTGATGCGGTTGCAAGATTACAGCAGTCTGGGAAGGAGGTAGTACTAGAGAATGATATAGAACCTGAACCTCAGCCAGATCATGAGAAGACTGGAATGAATAGACATCAGGGGTCTATAAGAAATAATAATGACCAGGAAAGTCTGCAAACATGGATGGAACGATTCCATAAGTTTAATCCGCCCATGTTGAAGGGACTTTTGACACTCAAGTAGTTGAGGATTGGGTAAGCTAGTTAGAGAAAATCTTTAAGGTTTTAGAATGTTCCATTGAAAGAAAGACCCAGCTGGCAGTTTACAAAGGAATGTGCAATAACCAAAAAAGAGTGAGCTTACTCCATCAGTACCACTGAAAGTGATGCCACCAGGTTCCTTGAAAAGGAACAGTAAGAAGAGAAATGAGCCAGCATATGGGTCAAAAGTTAATAATAAGCAAGGAAGTAGGCCAGGTAGTGGGCCAAGAGAAGTTAGTAGGCAACCAAGGCCTAATGAATGTAGGAACTGTGGTCGAGACCATGGTATGAGGCCTTGTCCAGTAGGTCAAGGGTTACGCTATAGGTGTGGAAAGTATGGACATTATGCCAGGGAGTGTCCACAGAACACAACAGGCGAAAGATACTCGACTTAGGGAAGAATATATACCCTGACTGGCAACGAGATAAGAAAGTCTCCTGTGCCAAACTAAGGTACGAGTTTATTTGTGTTCTGTTTCTACTGGCTAATGAATGGATAAATCCTGTATTGGATTGGATTGTATTGTCCAGTTGCACACTATTGAGCTACCCTATACCTAGTATGTTGCTGTTGTATGAGGATGAGTATGACTACATGTTTTAAAAGTAGGAAGTAGAGAAGAGGGGTCTTATGTCGCGACTAATATGTACAGATAAGTTGATGTTGTGACGTAAGAAGACCTCAGGTCGCGATGGGTAATATTGCAGTACGCGACCAGTGTACAAAGGAGTCCAGGTCACGATGTTATGAGAGATAGGTCGTGACTAAAGGACGCAGAGCTGCCAGGTCGTGACGAGTAGTGTGCGACGGTTGCGACTAAAAGTCGCAGAGCATGTGAGTTGTGACTATGCAGTTCTCAAGTCATAACAGAAGATAGCAGAGGCCATATGAATAAGGTACCAAACTCGCTGAAGTCCACCAGCTAGAGGATTGGTATAGCATATGGTAAGCCAGACAGTACAAAGGTACTGAGGTACGAAAGATCAGTTTACGACAATGTGAAAAAGTAGATCCTCTATGTGGTAACTAAGAGTAGATCTACATTACAGGGGTTTTATTCAGCTAATCTAAATAGAAGACCTAAAAGCTGGGATGAGATTTGCCCAGGAATGATCCTAGCACATGGCCTAAGGTAAGAGACGTGATGGGTAATAGATAAAGAGCTTAATGTTCCCTGAGCAGAGGGATTCCATCACGGAGAAGTGATAGACCTAGGGCATAGTACCCTAGAAAGTAGAAATAATAGTAAAAGATGATGAACGAGATCCATGCGACTCAAGTTCGCTAAGATAAAGAGAAAGACCAATAAGGAACCATAGTCCGGTCAAGAATAGACCAGGACTGATAGGGACTGATGGAAAGATAAAAGAAGTTAAGAGATAGTAAAGAGGTAGCCACAGTTAAGAGATAAAGTGACTCCCCTATTCCTTATGTAAGATAAAGTAGTGAAGGGTTGAGTCTATACCCTGGTAAGAGGGTAGTGTGGCAGCCTAAGTAAGATAGACAGATGTTCTTGTCAGATCCTGACCATGTGATTGATAATCTGACAGATAATGCGATAGATAGTATGATCAGATGATGATCTGACAAATGATATGATAAAGGAAATATGTTTGAGGCTTACTTAGATTATTATGATGTCTGATGGATGGTTGAGCAAAATATGATGATATGGCTTATGTTGCCATAAGTTATGATAGTTGCATCTCCTTGCAGTTGTCATATGATGACATGCATGTTAGAGTATGCTCTGATGAATGGATACTCCCCTTTTAGCAGTACATGCAAGGTAGAATGTATATGAGTACATATATGAGATGAGAAAGTTATGAGAAAGTATGTTGCT
This sequence comes from Leucaena leucocephala, assembly GCA_037074615.1. Taxonomy (NCBI): domain Eukaryota; kingdom Viridiplantae; phylum Streptophyta; class Magnoliopsida; order Fabales; family Fabaceae; genus Leucaena; species Leucaena leucocephala. The sequence continues at coordinate 9,946,355 of CM073548.1, read as the reverse complement.
CCCATACCATATGTTATGAGGATGATATGAATGTATTGAGGATGATAGATAGTCTTAGTTTATGGGACGATAAGTTATGATATGATATTCAGATATGAATTATGATTGAGGTTACTCAGGTATTTCTATAGGCTTGTGAATACAGTACTCAGGGCTATTTCGAATGAAATGAATGATGTACAGAAAGAGAAACAGATAACAGTAAAGGGATTATTTCTAGATCACTCTTCAGATAAGAGTTGGATCTGAAACAGATGGCTCTCAGATAGAGCTAGATTCAGATGAGTATAGATCACTCTTCAGATAAGAGTTGGATCTGATATAGAATGCTCGCAGTTAGAGCATAGTTCAAATGGCTCGTAGTTAGAGCACAAGTTGAAAGATGTGAAGGAACTCCTGAGTAAGAGAGGAAGTAAGTAAAGTCTGGGTAAATGATATGAGGCTATAAAATTTTCAAATGTTTATTTATGGAGTTATCAACAGGTGGAAGTAGTTAACCTTATAACTTAGTCTGTTCGTTTAAAATCTTCGGGAGATATACAGTACAACAGAATCGCAGTTAGATTCTGGAGGGTCATAGTTAGATCCTAGCATGGCTCCAGGATCGCAGTTAGATCCTAACAGCTTCAGGGTCGCAGTTAGATTCTAAAGAGGCTAACGGTTGATCGCAGTTAGATCCCGAGGTCGCAGTTAGACCTAGCCTAAGGAAAGTAATGAGCCATGAGATATGAGTACAATGTAGTATCTCTTTGGGAAGATGAATGCCAAAGACGAAGTTAAGGTGAGGAAGCTTCACTAGTTGATAAACTCACCCAGAGAAATTATTTTATAATGGTTTTTCTCAGATAGCCTATAGTATACAGACTAAACTTAGCTTTCCCTTAGCAAAGACGGAGTCTAAGTCCAAAGCTGAGTACTGATATTCAAAGTTTAGTAGAAGTATGCCTGAGAAGCAAAGAACAGAATCCTCTATGTGTTGAGAATAGAAAAGCATTGGCTAAGAGCACTCTGGGAGGTAGCTCAAGTTGTCAAGCCAATAGCAAGAGAAAGAGGCAATAGTTCAGACAAGGGACTGATCAAGGTAATGATCAGATTGGAGAGCAGAGATATCCATGTGGTGGAAAGAGCCATGGCACATGGGAGTGTCGAGCAGGGCAAAGCAGTTGTGGTAAGAATGGCCACTTTGCAAGAGGTTGCCCTAAGAATGCGGACATTCCTAGGAAAGGTATTTGCTCTTACCCTAGACACAGTCTTCAATATTCCCTGAGGTCGACCCTAAGAATGTTAAGAAGAACCATAGCTGTAAAGGCGACTGAGCTATAAGGAACTATATGCCTAGATGATGATGTGGATAATGAAGAGTTCTTTTTGGATCTAAAGAAAGTGGTCATGATAGCAAGTCATGAGAGATTAAAGGGCCATAGAGACCTAGAGAAGAGGGTCTAAGGCAAAGCAAAGATAGAACGTAGTTCTATAAGAAAGAGATTGCTAGGGCCTAAAGCTATACAAAGAGTAATCTAGCCCTAACCCAGTGGCACGAAAGGTGCTAAGGCAAGAGTAGCCTAACGATAGTTAAGCCCTAAGAAGGGATAAGAAAAGTGGGAATGCCACAAAGATTTGGCATAGATGCATGAAGTTATGAGAAAAGTCAGAGAAGTTATCTGGGTTATGATCTCGTATCAGGAGAAAGAAAGTCAGAAGAACAATATCTCTCCTGAGAGATTAGCAAAGTGTAAGAAGAGTAAAGTAGACCCCAGAATTACATCAGAATTCTGCGGAATAAGATATGAAAGAAATGGACACTACTCAAAAGTGTAATGAATTGTCCATAAGTATAAGAGGATGAATGCCCCAAGCCTTAGTCATAAACCGGGAAAGGATATACAGAGGAGCTATATCCAAGATCGTTGACTAAGATGCCAAGTAAATTTCGAGGACGAAATTTATTTTAAGGGGGGTAGAAATGTAACACCCCAATTTTTAGGCCTAGAGATGCCAGAAGGAGAATTCAAGGGCATAATCGTAATTATGGGAAAGATCGGACTGGTAGTCGATGAGTACCATATTTTTCCAGAAAATAGAGAAAATTATGTTGATCATTTCACTGAACTGTGAAATGTGCATATGAGGTCTCTAGGTGTATGAAAGAATTAGAAATGTGACCAGGGGTAAAATGGTCATTTTTGAAAAGTGTGCGAGGGAGCGTACTTTCAGGCCAAAATAGCCCAGTCCGGATAAAATATCTGAAAATACCAGGAGATAGACAAAAGGATTCCGGATTGAATGAGGAGTCACAGAATTTTGATTTGAGGTCCCGATTTTTCTGTAAAAATTCCTGAAGATGGGAATTTACAGTTATAATCGGTAAAGGAAAGGCAGTCCGAATAGAGAAGATCGGACTATGGCCAGAGGCCATACAGTATTGTCTAAGGCCCGTAGTGACACCAGGGAAGGCCCAAGCCCATAATACCAGTTCAGTGGTAAGAGGGGCCGGTGTCCGGGAAAAATGTGCAAAATGACGAAAATGCCCTTATGTTATAGAATAACTGAAGAATGAGTAAAGGGTATTTTGGTCATTTGGCTAAGGTTAGACAGTCAAGAAGGGGTATCTGGATAGTTGACCAGGGCCAGAGAATACTCTGGTAAAATATGAAAAGACAATAATGCCCCTAGACCTAGTAAAGGAAATGAAAGGACTTAAGTGCAGTTATGGAAAGTTTCAAGGCCAAAAAGGAAAGTAGACAAAAATGTGGGGTCCTTAAGTGTAATTTTAGCCAAATAAAAAGGGACTTAAATGAAAAGAAGAAAAGTTCCCTGGGGCTAAATTGTAATTAAAGAAAGTCAGGCCGGAAGTGGTTTGGACTGTCCGAAAGCATTTCAGTCCCAGATTTCACCGGTAGAGAGAGCAAGTGACGCTCAGTAATCTGGCTTAATACAGGAATTTTTGAAGACTCCAGATAGCCAGAAATGGACTGATCGTCCAAAAGTTATAAAAATTAATACCGGATATCCTAGAATTCAGATCTAGGTGAGAAAATACAGGATGATACATCCTTATGGGGCGGATGTCGGGAAACTGACAGAATACCGATAGGAGGCCTGTAGAAAAAGTTATTCACAAATCAGAAAATCCAGACGGGAGTATGAGGCCTCTGGGGATCCGATAGGGAGATTTATCGGTATTTAAAAAGGGACTGAATGAGTTCGGATGATCTCAGTCAGATGACTGATATGACTCACAGGGATGCCTGAACACCGCAGGCTAGTGTTTCGGACAGACGGAGCCGGTGTCCGAATATGTGTATAAACGGTGAATAATAGATAAAATATTCAATAATTATTAACGGGGGAAGATTCCTCGTAATGCGTGTCATGAAGGTATTGGACCCAGAAAGGCCCAATAATGGCGCCAACAGAGACCCAGTAAGACCCTTAGACTGATAGGTGGGCCAGTGTCCGGCAGAACCCCGGAAAAGTGCAAAATTACGAAAATGCCCCTGTGTTGTACAAAAGTGTAACAGATGAATGAAGGGCATTTTGGTAATTCTGAACAGGCCCAGGAGCCAAGGTACATACAGATAAAGTTACTGAGAGTCAGTATATACCCTGACAGAGTACAGAAGGGTATGAAATGACGATTTTACCCTTAGGGTTAAAATAGTGCAAGAAAGGGCACCCAAGGGTATTTTGGTAATTTGCCAAGGGATTTCTTGGGAATCGAGCCATCAGAGTACTTGAGCTTGATCAGGATCCAAGACAACATTCCCAGAGCCCAAAAACGTAGGCCCAGTAATGTGTGGGAAAAAGTGGCATTAAAATATTATTTTAATGCTGTTTCAATAAAGTAAAGTTACTCGGTCGGCACGATAACCGAGGAGGTGATCAGATAAAGTCCTGGATTTATCTGGATAGCATTGGAAGGCGTGACAGGTGCCAGTAAGATGACACATGGCCCCAACATAAAGGCAGAAGAAAAGGTTGAGGACACGTACTACGAGGCAGGACACTGGACCGGTGAGTCAGCCTGCTGAGTCAGCTGCTGAGGTGTCCAGGAATTTCAGCATGTGGACAATGTGGCGCTGAGGTGTCCTGGTGAGGTGTCCCAATGATGTCATGCATGATGCAGTAAAGGAGGAATTAAAGAAAATAGGAAAATCCAGGAAAAACCAGGACCGCAGGATCAAAGTTCATAGAAACTGCAGAATTGCCATTGAAGGCAATTATAAATACCCCCCTCCATTCCATTTTCATTCACGCATAGCTTGGGTAAGGGAGAGAAAGGAAGTTCTGGCGTAGCTGGAAGTAGAATAAGGATAGTGGAGTTCTGTTAAGCTAGCCAGGTAGTAACTAATCCTAGCTTTTATGTAATGGCTTTGTGATTTATTGTGCTATTGTTTGGTTGGATTGTTGTCTTATATGTTATGTCTGAAGCTCTGCTGTAATGCTATGATCATATGTTATTAAGCATGGAAGCACGCAGCATACTTATCTGTACACAATCACAAGCAAGCACTGTCACTCTGCATTACATATATTGTTATGATTGTTGCTACTGAGATTCCCCCGAATCTCATCCCAATAAATAACCCATTACAGGGGAGGTTATGTCGAAATGAATTTTGGGAATTTTAAGAGACGCCGTTATGCTGCCGAAGTAAAGACTGAACATCAGTATATGATAAGTACTGTGTACGTAGTGCTGTCTAAGGAGGCTAGAAGTGAGTGGACCTAGCCGGTTCATCTAGTCTTTCCTGGGTACTACGTAGAATGGTAGTTCTCATGAGGGGATTACCGAATCAGTACGGTTCAGTTCTTTGTACAGATGAAGCGTAGCGGTTATGCTGCCGGAGTTTAGGCAAAAAAAATGATGTAATAGAAATATGAGAATTTCATACATGCCCTGATGTATAATGACTTATTATTTAATAATAATTGTTGTTTGGCATGTTTGACTGATATATGATGGATGTATGCCTATGTATGTAATGTTGGTTGCTGAAAATTAACGCTATGAACAGTAATACGTGGTGACAGGGTCATGTTTGATAAATGATTAAAAATAGTAAATGGATGAATAAATGTACGAAATTTTTATGGTAAATAGTAGACATACCAAGATTTAATTTGATATATAAAACGTATCATTTGGATGTCTACACAAGGACATATAAATTATCAAATTTGGGACCAGAATGCTGGATTCAGGAGAAAAACGCTGGATGAACAGTAAAATAGAAACGTTGACTGACGTTGACTCGGTCAATGCATGGTCAACGAGTTATTTTTCCCTGAAAGATAATTGAGTTAGCTTCATTTAACAATTGGAACCACTTCATTTCGATTTTTTTAGAATTAGTTATGATTTTCGAAGTCGGGTCACTCATCTGGAAGTTACACAGTGAACAGTACTCGATAAGAGTAAAACTCCAGATTGAGAAATTGGACTTCAATGACCTTGAAAGTGGTTCTAAATGCTACGGAATGGTCCTTAAGACATACGAAAGTAAGGATGTTTCAACTACCCTTGACACCAAGTAGACATGATGCGGTTTAGGTAGTAATTGATCGACTGACAAAGTCAGCACATTTCCTGGAAATCAATAAGAGAGATTCTCTTGAAAAGTTGGCAAGGCTGTATATAAAGGAGATAGTTAGACTTCATGGTATCTCGAGCAGCATTGTGTCTGATAGGGACCCTCGATTTACTTTAAATTTCTGGAGGGCTTTATAGGAGGAAATGGGCACTACTCTCAGATTTAGTACAGCTTATCATCCTCAGACAGATGGTCAATCTGAAAGAACAATACAAACCTTAGAGGATATGCTGAGAGCATGTGTCTTAGATTTCAAAGGCAGTGGGATATCCATTTACCCCTTATAGAGTTTGCTTATAACAATAGTTATCAGGCCAGTATTCAGATGGCCCCTTTTGAAGCACTTTATGGACGTAAATGTAGATCCCCCTTATGCTGGCTGGAGTTGAGTGAGAGAAGAATGCTTGGTCCGGATATAGTGGATCAAACTGCAGAACAAGTTGCGATAATTAGAAACTGATTGTTAACGGCTCAAAGCAGACAGAAAAGCTATGCAGATGTCATAAGGAAGCCGTTGGAGTTTGAAGAAGGAGAACATGTATTCCTTAAGTTAACTCCAACCACAGGAGCCGGACGATCGATTAAAGTGAAGAAGTTGCATCCAAGATACAAAAGGCCATTCCAGATTCTCTCAAAGATAGGGGCAGTAGCCTACAAGTTGGCTCTTCCTCCAAATCTCAGCCAGATACATGATGTGTTCCATGTTTCCCAATTAAAGAAGTATGTTCTAGATCCATCTCATGTGATTGAGTAAGATGAGGTCGCACTGCGAGATGACTTGACCTATGAGGTTGGACCGGTGCAAATTGCTGATAGAAAAGTCAAGCAGTTGCGGAATAAGCAGATTCCTTTAGTTAAAGTGATCTGGAAAGGCTTGACTGAACAAGAGGCTACATGGGAAACAAAAGAAAAGATGAGAGAGAAGTACCCTTAATTGTTTGTATAGGATAGATGTAATGTAAATTTCGGGGACAAAATTTATTTTAAGGGGGAGAGAAATGTAATATCCTTAATTTCTGTACTGATTTCCATGAACAGATCAAATGGAATATATGAGTTCTATTTCAGGAAAAAGATGTGGTCCTTTATGTAAAGAAAATGATTAAATTGCAAAAGAAAAGAAATGAAAGGACTTAAATGCAAATATGGAAAGTTTAAGGTTAGGAAAGAAAGGTAGACAAAAATGTGGGGTCTTAAAGTGTAATTTTAGCCAAATAAAGGGACTTAAGTGCAAAGAAGAAAAAGTTCCCTGGGGCTAAAGTATAGTTAAAGAAAATTAGGCCTGAAGTGGTTTAGACTGACCGGTGGCATTTCAGTCCCAGATTTTACCAGAAGATAGGGCAAGTGACGCTGGGTAATCCAGCCTAATACCAGAATTTTTGAAGACTCCAGATAGCCGAAAATGGACTGATCGTCCAAAAGTTATAAAAATTTATACCGGATACCCTAGATTTCAGATATAAGTAAGAAATTACAGGATGATGCACCTTTATGGGGCGGATGTCAGGAAACGGACAGAGTACCGATAGGAGGTCTGTAAAAAAAGTTATTCACAAATTAGCAAATCCAGACGGGAGTATGAGGCCTCCGGGGATCCGGGTAGGAAATTTATCGGTATTTTTAAAGGGGCTGAATGCGATCGGATGACTTCAGTCAGATGACTGTTATAACCCACAGGGATGCCAGAACACAGTAGGACACTGTATCTGGGAAAAGGAGCCGGTGTCCGGAAAGGTGTATAATCGGTAAATAATAATTAAAATATTCGGTGAACTGAGGCAGAGGAAGATTCCTCGTAATGCGTGCCATACAGGTAATGGACCCAGGAAGCCCAAAAATGGCGCCATTAGAGGCCCAATAAGACTCTTGGACTGATAGGTGGGCAGTGTCCAGCAGAACCACAGGAAAGTGCGAAATTACGAAAATGCCCCTGTGTTGTACAAAAAGGGCAGCAGATGAATGGAGGGCATTCTGGTCATTCTGGTCATTCTGGAGGCTAAGACATATCTAAATAAGGTTGACTAGAGCCAGTATATGCTTTGACCAGGTTCAGAAAGGTGTGAAATGATGATTTTGCCCTTAGGGTTAAAATAGGACAATATAGGGCACCAAGGGCATTTTGGTCATTTCGCAGGGCATCTGTAACTGAGTCTGGACCCAGTATTAAAAGATTAATGATATAAAGGGTCTAGATACTAAATGTGAGGTCAGTAGACATAAAAAGGATTTTCAGAAAAATCAGATTCAGAAAACGACACGTTTTTCGAGGAGACGGACTGGGCCGGTACCAGATTGGACCGAAAAGCTTCCAGAAGGCTCTAGCTCCCTCTCAATTTTTCCATGTGAAGAATGTGGGAGGTGAGGTGTCCCATGAGTTGGCATTGAGTGATGTCATGCATGATGCAGTAAAAGGAATAAAGAAAAATAGAAAATTCAGGAAAAACCAGGACCACAGGATCATAAGTCTTCAAAATTACGAGATTGCCATTGCTCAACACTATAAATACCCCCCTAGCTCCTCATTTCGGCACAAGCAAGAAAGAGAGGAAGAAAGAAGTTCTTGAGAGAGAAAGTGAGAGAAAGAAAGAAGTAAGGAAGTTCTGGTGAAGTTGGAAGTAGTAGAGAAGTTCTGAAGCTCTGCTTTTGAGGTAGCAACTAATCCTAGCTCTTATGTAATGTCTTTGTGATTTGTTGTGCTTTTGTTTGGTTGGATTATTGTCTTATATGTTATGCTTGAAGCTCTATTCCAATGCTATGATCATATGTTATTGAATATGGAAGATGCAGCATACTTATCTGTACACAATCAAAAGCAAGCACCGTCACTCTGCATTACATATATTGTTATGATTATTGCTATTGGGATTCTTTTGAATCTCATTCCCAAATATCACATTACAGGGGAGGTTCTGTCAAAATAAAATTTGGAAATCTTAAGAGACGCCGTTAGGCTGCCGAAATTCCGGCAACGAAGAAGGAACAAAGAAAGGAACTGATACGTACTGTGTACGTAGGTGCTGTCTAAGGAGGCTGGAAGTGAGTGGACCTAGCAGGTTCATCCAGTCTTTCCTGGGTACTTACGTAGAATGGTAGCTCCTACGGGAATTACCGAATCGGTACAAGATCGATTACTTTCTACAGACGGAATGTAGCAGTTATGCTGTCAGATTTTAGACAACGGAAAGTGTAACAGAAATATGAGAATGTTAATCATGCACTAATATATAACAGTTATTATTTAATATTAATTGTTGTCTGGCATGTATGACTGATATGTGTTGGTTGTATGCATGTGTAAGTAAAGACTAAATGCTGAAAATAGGCTCAGTGAACAGGAATACATGAAGACCTATTCATGTTTGAAAAATCATTAAAAATAGCAAATGATTGAATTAATGTTCAAAATTTTTAGGGTAAAAAGTAGACATACTAATATTTAGTTTGATATATATAGTACCTCATTTGGATGTAGACACGAAAAGATATAAATTGTTAAAGTTGGGACCAGAATGCTGGATTTAGGAGAAAGTCATTGGATGAACAGTAAGATTGAAACGTTGACCCATGTTGAATTTGTCAAGGATTGGTCAACCAATGATTTTTCCCTGAAATATACTTAAGTTATCTTCATGTAGAAATTTGAACCACTTCATTTAGATTTTTCTAGAATTAGTTATGAATTTTCAAAGTCAGGTCACTCATATGGAATTTGCCACAGTAAACAGTACCCAATATGAATAAAATTCCAGATTAATAGTTTAGACTTCAATGACCCTGAAAGTGATTCTAAGTGCTACTGAATGGTCGTTAAGATGTATAAAAGTAAAGATGTGACAAATATGCCCCTATTTGATCCAAGTATGCTACATATATATGGATGAGTTTTAAATTACTAAAGCTCATCAAAGTTAAGAATGAGAATTGGTCATTGTTAGAGTAAAGACTGGACAAGAACATTTGAAGAATGTTTGAAGAATGTTGTGTCCAGGTCGCGACTAGAAGTTTCAGAGAAGTTAAGTCGCGACTGGATAAGACAAGTATGGCGACGATGATTTACAGAGATATTCTGGTAGGGATGAGGAAAGATTAATGGTTGCGATAAAAGTTATAGAACTGTTAGGTCATAAGACGCGACTAATATACACAAATTAGTTCAAGTCCTGATGAGATAAGACCTGGAGTCATGACTAAAGAATTCAAAGATGTCAAGTCGTGACGAGTAGAATTAGAAGGTCGCGACTAAGATACACAGAGACCTGATGATGAATAAAGATGCCAGCCTCACTGAAGTTTATCAGTTAGAGGTTTAGCACATGATGTAGGCAAGCTGAACAGTATGAGAAATAGAGATACATACTAGTCTAAGATGATGTTCAAAAGCAGATCCTCTATGTGATTATCAAGAGTAGATCTACATTGTGAAAGACTTTGTTCAGTTAGTCTTTTATCAACAAAAGAATCAAAAGTTAGAATAAGGCTTGCTTAAGAAATGAGCCTAACATATGGCTTCAAGTTATAGAAAGTTAAAGTCCCTGAAACAGGGGGATACTATCATAAAAAGATAATAACCTAGCAGACCTAGGGTAGAGTACCCTAGAGAACATAAGTAATGATGCTAGATGATGAATGAGATCCATGTGACTTAAGTTCGTCAGGATCCATAGAGGAAGACTAAAAAGGAACCACAGCCTAGTCTAGAGCAGACGAAGACTGATATACATATAGAAAGAGTTAAGAGATAGTAGAGAGATACGGAAGTTACTCCATAGAGATGGATATTGATCCGCTCACCTAAGACGTATTTCTTCAATAGTTTTATGAAACGCATTCCTCTCAGTTAGATAGAGATGAGCATGAGGCTAAGAGTTAATGTAGAGAAAGAGAAACCCTTTAATGAATAATTAGCCAAGTTCATCCATAAGGTTAGTGAGAGTTGAATGATCGAGAAGTTTATTCATGAATTGAATTTTGTGCTACAAGAAATTTCTCAGGTAGTCAGAGAAGTTCAGTAGAGCGGTGGATGTGTACCAGATTAGAAACAAAAATGTATGAGGTCTAGAGAGAGAAAGATGGTCACAATTTTAAAGATAGAGTGACTCCCCTATCTTCATGTAAGAAAGAGCAGTGAGGGTTGAGTCTGTACCCTAGCAAGGGGTAATGTGGCAACCTAAGTAGCTGAGTATTTATCTCAAGCTCATGAGTGAATGTTTAGGATCTAGTAGATAAGATGATAAAGGGATAGAATGCTTAAACAGCTTACCTAGTTAATCGGTTAATTGCAGTGTGCATATACTGGATGGTTGAGCAAAGTTATGAGATAATGAGATGGCTTATGTTTCCATAGATTATGATGATAAGTTGCAGTCCTTACAGTTGTCATATAATGATATGCATGATAGAGAATGCTCAAATAATTGCATCTCCTTGCATCCTATGCATGTTAGAGTGTGCTATGACGAATGAATACTCCCCTTTTTTAGTACATATAGGGTAGAGTACATATAAGATGAGGAAGTTATGAGAAGGTTATGTTGCTCCCATACCATACGGCATGCAATTAGATAATTTAACTTGGTAATGATGATAAAGCAATAGACAAGTGATAAACGAGATAGTTAGCCAGTTAATCCCTAAAGTTTAGAATGAAAATTAAAGGCAGACAGAGAATGAGGTTAAAGATGGATGTTGATGGCAAATCCATAGACATGTGATTACGGTGCTCAAAATATATTCCTTCATTGGGAATAAGATATATGAATGATGTACCATGAGCATGAAATGAGATAAGGTAAAGCCATGAAAGATGATACAGCTCTGTGAGTGAGCAGCGTCTATATAATAGAAGCTAATGTTCTCGCAATAGAGCTAGATTGTTCTTTCAATAGAATTAGATTGCTCATGAAATAGAGTTAAGAAAATGGACAGTTTAGTTTATGATAAAGCCATGTCCATCATATGAGGTATACAAATCATGATAGGGATATGCATGGTAGAGCCTATGTAGCTCCCTATAGTCAGAGATATAGCAAGGTTATGAAAGATGAGAATGATGTAAGAAATTCCTCAATACTAGATGAAATGAGTAAAGTCTAAATATATAATATTGGTTTCTATGTTCAGTCTTGGGGAATTATCTGTTGAGTAGTAACTAAATGAAGGTAACTAACCTTGTAACTTAGTCTGTTGGTTTAAGATCTTCTAGAGATAATGATACAATACAATAGAATCACAGTTCGATTCTGGAGGATCGCAGTTAGATCCTAACAGTTCCAGAGTAACAGTTAGACTCTGAAGAGGCTAATGGTTGATCGCAGTTCGATCCCGAGGTCGCAGTTAGACCTAGCCTAAGGAAAGTAATGATCCATGCAGATATGAGTACAATGTAATATCTCTATGAGAAGATGAATGCCAAAGACAAAGTTAAGATAAAGGCACTTCACCAGTTGTTCACTCATAGCAGAGAGAGTAACCACGTTGTTGGTTTCAGATATATAGACTAAACTCAGAATCTTCTTACAAGAGAAATGAAGTGAGATTAATAGAGATTCCTAAGATGAGGATAAAGTTATAAGTTGAAGAGAATGTTTCTAGCATCTCAGAATATATCATAATAAGGCAAGATAAGTTATGAAAGAGTAAGATACACCATGATATAGCCAGATTTGGCTAAATATGCCATGATACAGCATGAGAAGTATATAATGAGATACACTATGATAAAAGTGTAAGGTGGCACGCAATGAGAAATGTGCATTTTATGAGCAAATAGAGAGGCCCCTTATTGAAAAAGGGATAAGATGACAATGTTATGCTACAGATAGAGATGAGAGCTTTCACTCCTTGCATAAAATGCCAGGCATTATGTTATGTTTGAAAATACGCTAAAGCTTCGAATGTTAGAGCTGTGTAAGCTCCAAGTGTTAGGGCTGTGCATGTTCAAGAAAAAATGCTTGAGCTTCGATGTTAGAGCTTTACATTTATGAGCAGGTATACAGTCCTGCAAGATATTGGCCAGGCATTATGCATGTTAGAGTATGTGCTCCTACTTAGCAGTAAAGTAAAGAAAAGAATAACTGCATAAGTCCTCTCTCTGTATGATGTTGAATCATTAAAGATGATAAGAGCAACAATAGAGTTATAAGAGTTTCTATACGAAAAGAGGATGAAGCTTTACGGATGCTAAAGAATTTCGCGAGATGCTAAGAGAAGTAATAAGGGATAAGTGTGAGAAAGTGTGATGAGCGAGTGAGGGAAACTCTCGAATACAGTAATATTCGAGAGAGTTTGATATGAAAGAAATGCACACTACTCACAAGTCTAGTACAATGAGTTGTCCATAAGCAAATGGATGCATAGCAGGTGAGTAAGTAGCAACATGAAGTAATATTCAACTCTAAATGAGTTGATTCAGATAAGAAAAGTAATGATAGCATGGACATAAAGCGGATAATGAAAGCACTCCGCTCGATGAAAAATAGAAGATAAGAGATAAATACCCTAATCCTTAGTCATAAAGCAGAAAGAGATATACAGAAGATATATATCCAAGATAATTGAATAAGGTACTCAGTAAATTTTGAGGACGAAATTTATTTTAAAGGGGAGAGAAATATAACATCCCAAATTTTCTGTATTGATTTGTATGTACAGATTGAATGAAATATATGTGAGTTTTTTCAGGAAAATATGTGGCTATTCATGTAAGGAAAGGGATTAAATTGAAAAAGAAAGAAAATGTAAGGACTTAAGTGAAATTATGGAAAGTTAAGAATAAAAGTAAAGGTAGACAAAAATGTAGGGTCTTTAAGTGTAATTATGAAAGTTATGATTTGTGGTAAGTCAAGGGGCAGAACTGTAAATATTGAAACTTTGGACTGAAAACAGGCCAAAAATGACCATGTTCTGATCGGACCCAAATTTTTCCAGTAAATAGAGAAAATTATTCCGGGTTGTTTGACGTCACATAGAATTTTGATTTGAGGTTCCGAAAAATTAATATAAATTTTTGAAGTTAGATAAAATTATTACAATATTTTTTGGATCTCAGAACCAGATGAGGCCTTCCAGTAAATTCCTATAATTAATATAAGAATTTATAAAATTGACAGGATCAGAAAAGGAATCCTGTAGAATTTTTAATGGAATTTACAGTGGAATAAAATACCCGATGAATATTACTGGGAGAGTTTGCTAGGAATTTGTGCCACAAAGGTATTGAAACCTAAAAGGCCCAAAAATGGCGTCATTAAGGCACAATAAAATAAGTGGACTGATGGGTGGGCCAGTGTCAAGAGGAGCCCCGGAAAAGTAGAAAATTACGAAAATGCCCCTGTGATGCCCTAAGAAACCAGAAGTGAATGGAGGGCATTTTGGTCATTTTGGATAGGCCAAAACACCAAGAAAAGTGCAGGAAAGGTTAGTCGGAGTCAATATATATTTTGACAAGGTCTAAAGAGGTGAGAAATGACAATTATGCCCTTGGGTTTAATATAGTGCAAGGAAAAGCACTAAGGGTATTTTGGTAATTTTCCAAGGCATTTAAAATTAAATTTAAACCCAGTATGAGAATGTCAATGGTATGAAGGATTTAAATATTGAAAAAATATATATTATAAAGTTCCATAAAAATTAGATTAAGAAAATAGTCCAGTTTACGAAAAATCGGATCGGGCCGGTACCGGATTGGACTGGATGGGACTGGATTGGGTTGAAACTTTTCTTGGAACTCACACACACAAAATGGCGCCAAAGAGGACGCTTAGGTGTCCCAAGTGATGTCATGTTAGTGATGTCATGGTGGTGATGTCATGAGTGAAAAGAGAAAAGACATTCAAAGATCAAACCTTTAACCATTATATCAAATAGTTTCCAAGGTGATCTTGGCCTTCAATTTTCCCAAGATTTTGCTATAAATACCCCCTCATTTTGGCTCAAAACCGTGGAGGAGAAAGTGCAGGGAACCTCTTGCAAAATATTTTCTCAAGCAAGGAAGAAGCAAGGATCTTGAAGAAGCTAGTAAGGTAAGTTGATCCTTTGCTTCTAGACTTTGTTCTCAAGATTTCTTCTTGAGTTTGAGTTGGTTTTGAGGCTTGAATCTTGGGGAAATGCTGCTGTAATTTCTATGTATATGTGAGAGGAACATGAGTTTTATGTCATAGATAGTTTAGACAATCTTAAACAAGATAGTTGCATGATTGGTTGTTGGATTAAGTTGATGTTCTTGACTTTACCATGGAAGAACATTTCAGTTTGCACTGTTCATGATATAAAGAGATGGAATTTCAATGATTTAATGTTTCCATTAAGTTTATATGATGATTTTGTGTAGGATTGGATAGGTTTTGAACCTTGGAAACCATTGGAATTAAAGGTTGTAATAATGTTGAAATTCCTTTAGATACTGTTCACTCGCATGAATAGTTATTTGAATTTCATGATTTTGATGCTTCCAATGGTCTTAAAATGAGATTTTGTGTGGGGGAACAGTGGAGGAACAAGTATGGGAAGCATTGGAATCAAAATGAGAATTTTTGGAAGAATTAGGTATGCTTTTCCAAATCTGTACAGAACATACATTGTTGCTGGAATTTGGTTATTTTGAGTTCATAAATGGATTCAAAAGGTGAAATTGTGTAGGGTAAGGTCAAGACATCAAATGATTCAAAGGCTAAGCCAATTGGTAAAAATTAAAGGAAATTAAGTTAGTTAAAGCAAGTTGAATGTTCAAGAGAGATAGTCTTGAGTAATGTTTGAGTTCATGGTCCTAATGGATTATGTAATGAATATGAATGTGTTTAGGACCTTGAAACATCTAATAAGATGTTGGGGAATGATTGACCAAAAAAGCTTCATGATTGGAAAGCTTGGGAAGCAAGTGCAAGCATAAGAAAGAAAGCTTAGATCCAAGGTAGTGAACTTACCCTAAACTTGTATGTATGTATGTATGTAATGTATGCTTGATTTTGCCATGGCTTGGTTGAATTGTGTGTATAGTGTAGATGATTGAAGCTCTGTTATTTTATGATTACTCTGGCCAATTGTATTTCATATCATACATGGAAGCATGCTCATCACACCATAGTAACACTTTCACAAGCAAGCACAAGTCTTTACATTAATACATGCATTGTTTGGTATTGTTCGCTACTGAGATTCTTTAGAATCTCACCCTCCCATAACCATGATCTAGGTACTGGAACATCACAAGCAAGGAAGTAATTATGGATGTATGAATGGTGTATGACTTGAAAAGCATGCCTTTAACTTAGATGATGATATATTGGTATGTATAATGAATTTACTCACTGGATCCGAGCTGAGGCAGATCACTTCCAGCGATAGTTTGAGTAACTTATTCTATTCGGTTTCATGTGAAATTTGGTATGAACATAGATAAGATCCACATATTTAATTTAACATAAAGAAAATGTAATTTGGTTAAGTTTTCAAATTGATATGATTTTTCAAAGTTGGACATAAACTCTGGATCAAGAAAAAACAAGTCATCCGATACAGTAAGGTTCCAACGGGGATTTCATATAGCAAATGAGTGATTTTTTCCGTGATTTTTGGTGACCTTAAAGTAAACATTCTTAGCTTTAAATACATATATAATTAGACTCAATTGGATGTGTACAAAAGGAGAAATGAATTTTTGAAAATGGGGCAAAGAAATTGGAACATCCAGATTTACCAAATGAACAGTAAAGTTCAATGAATAAACTGATTTGATCTGGACAAGGAAACCTCATTTTCATATTTTTATCTCAAATTTAAATGAAATATATTTCATTAGAAATTTGAATCACCTCAATATGAGTTTTCTATATTTAATTATGAATTTCCAAAATCTAGGCTGTAATCTGGAATTACCCAGTGAACAGTACCGAAAGTCTAACTCTTGGAAAATTCATGTTTTTAAGGTTAAGAGGTATTCCAATGATCTAAGATAATTCCAATTGAGTATATGTAAGGTTAAGATTTAAGGTCAAGATTTAAAGATATTTACTAGAAAATGCTGTTGTGCTGGTAGACTATACAGAGTACTGTGTACGTAGGTGCTGTCTAAGGAGGCTGGAAGTGAGTGGATCTAGCCGGTTCATTCAGTCTTTCCTGGGTACTTACGTAGAATGGTAGTTCTCATGGGGAATTACCGAATCAATACAGTTATTTTTTGCCAGGATTTCCGGCAAGAGAGATAAAATCCAGTTGAGAGAGCTATAGCAAGAGTACTCTGAGAGATATAAAGAAGGATGCTTCATATTCTGTCATGAAAACTAGTGTTTAGGTTTTTCCTACCATTGATATTATTAGACTAAGTATTTATCTCCTATCCATCCCTTGAGAAATGACTAAAATACCCTTGGTGCACTTTCTTATACTATTTTAACCCTAAGGGCAAAATTATCATTTCACATCTCTTTATACCCTATCAGGGCATATACTGACTCTAATTAATCATTCCTGTACTTGCCTTGGCATCTTGGCTTGTCCAAAATGCCCTCCATTCATCTCTTGTTCATTATTACAACACAGGGGCATTTTTGTAATTTCGCACTTTTCTGGGGTTTCTTTGGACTCTGGCCCACACAACTGTTTAACCACCTTACTAGGCCTTTGGGACACCATTTTGGGCCTTTATATGGGTCCACTACCTTTATGGCACAAATCTCGAGAAATATCTCCCGAAGGTATTTATCAGGTATTTTATTCCGCTGTAAATTCCATTAAAAATTCTATATTGTACTCATATCTCTTGGCTCATTACTTTCCTTAGGCTAGGTCTAACTGTGACCTCGAGATTTAACTGCGATCAACCGTAAGCCTCTTCATAATCTAACTGCGACTCTGAAGCTGTTAGGATCTAACTGCGACCCTGGAACCATGCTAAGATCTAACTGCGACCCTCCAGAATCTAACTGTGATTCTGTTGTACTGTATCATTATCTCTGGAAGATCTTAAACCAACAGACTAAGTTATAAGGTTAACTGCTTCCACTTGTTGATAACTCAATAAAAAATTTTAAATTTTTTTACATCCAGTAGCCTCATATTATTTACCAAGACTTTACTTACTTTTTCTCTTACTCAGGAGTTCCTTCTCATCTTTCTTACTTTACTGTGGTTTACCATTGCCTTTTGCAATCATGGTCTAACCACCTGCCATTGTATTCTACTGCTATGGCCTCATCATAACTTCTCATTTCAATCTATGCTCTAACTATAGCCATTTGAAATATGCTCTAACTGCGAGCAATCTGTATCAGATCCAACTCTAATATGAAGAGCAATCTATACTCATTTAAATCTAGCTCTATCTGAGAGCCATCTGTTTCAGATCCAACTCTTATCTGAAGAGTGATCTGAAAACAATCTCTTAACTATTATCTTCTGCTCTTTCTGTATACCATTCCTTTCAATAGAAATGGCCCTAAGAACTACATTCACAAGTCTGCAGAAATACCTAAGTAACCTCAATCATATCATATCTAAATATCATATCATAACTTATTGTCCTATTAACTGAGACTGTCTATCATCCTCAATACATTCCTTATTGCATGTCATATGGTATGGGAGCAACATAACTTCCTCATATATATACTCTACCTTGCATGTACTGCAAAAGGGGAGTATTCATTTATCATAGCATACTCTAACATGCATGGCATCACATGATAACTGCAAGGAGATGTAACTATTCATCATAACTTATGGCAACATAAGCCATATCATCATCATAATTTGCTCAACCATCCATCGTACATTGCAATAAACTAAGTAAACCTCAAAACATTATTTCCTTTATCACATTATCTGTCAGATCCTGATCATTCATTCAGGAACCTGAAACATCTATCTATCTCACTTAGGCTGCCACGCTACCCTCTCACTTAAGCCATGTGCTAGGATCATTCCTAGGTAAATCTCATTCTAGCTATCTTATCTTAACTCATCATTATCATATGGCCTCTGTTAATTCTTGTCACGACCTGAGACTTTCCTAGACACCATTCAGATTCTCTGTGAACTTTAGTCGCGACCATCATAGTCTACTCGACACGCCTTGACAACTCTGTGTCCTTCAGTGGTGACCTAACTCTTATACTGTCGTGACCTGGATTCCTTTGTGCACACTAGTTGCATACTACAACATTACTCGTCACAACCATAGGTCTTCTCACGTCGCAACCTTAACTCTTCCGTACATATGAGTTGCGACATAAGACCCTTCTCGTCGCAACCTCAGTTCTCTGTGACTACTAATCGCGACCTACTCACTTTATCGTCATGACTTGTTTGACATTATCTTTAACTCATTTAAACATCAATCTAACTAATTCAGAGCATCACTGAGCCAGAACCTTTTATTATGTGCTAGAACCCTTTCTGCTCTATACCAGAAACTCTTGCTCTGATACCAAAATGTCACATCCTAATTCTAGACAAGTGACCTGACTTCAAAAAATTGAAACTAATTCTAGAAAAATTGAAACAAAGTGATTCAAATTGCTCAATGAGGATAACTTAATACTCTTTCAGGGGAAAATAACTCGTTGACCACGCATTAACCAAGTGAACATCAGTCAATGCTATAATTTTACTGTTCATCCAATATTTTTTCCCTAAATCCAGCATTTTGGTCCCAACTTTAAAAAATTATGTCTCCCTGTGTAGACATTAAAATATGGCATTCTATATATCAAATCAAAGATTTGTATGTCTACTAGTTACTGTAAAAATATCATACATTTATTTAACCATTTACTATTTTTAATTATAAATTAAAGGTCACCGCCTCACCACTAGTTACTGTTCATGGTGACAAATTCCAGCAACCAACTTTACATCAATAGCAAACGGTAAGAAATACGATATGCATCAATGATATGGAAGGGGTGAGATTTCAGGGGAAATCTTAGTAGCAAACGGTACTAAACAGTGTATGCATCAATGATTGGTATTAGTGCTTACTTGTGATTATGTCAACATAATTTAATGTGCATGCTTCAATGTAACATATGAAATACGATTATCCAAAGTAATCATAGCACATAGCTTCAACAATTACATATTAACATCAATCAATCAAGTCATAACACAATTAACCATACATTCAATCCATACAAGTTTAGGTAAGTTTACTACAGGATTCCTTTTTCTGACTCTGTCAGTTTTATAAATTCTCATATTAATTATAGGAATTTACTACAAAATTTCATCTGATTTTGAGATCCGAGAAATATTGTAATAATTTTTCCTAACTTCAAAAATTTATATCAATTTATCGGGATCTCAAATCAAAATTCTATGATGTGTTAAATAACTGAAATAATTTTCTCTATTTACTGGTAAAATTTGGGACTAATCTATTCCCGGCCAGTTTTGGGCTTTTTCGGCTCAATTTCTTCATAATTACACTTTTGCCCCTTGAACTTTTGATAAATTACATTTAAGTCCTTAAACATTTTGAAATTACACTTAATGGCCCAACATTTATGTCTACATTCTATTTTGGCCCTAAAACTTTTATAAACTTCACTTAAGTCCTTGAACTTTCCATTATTTATAATTTAATCCCTTTCCTTCCTTAAATTGCAACACTTTCCTTAAAGAATCTCATATATATTACGTACAAACTGTACATACATACCATATAAGAAAATTAGGGATATGACACTTTTGAAATCCATGGAGACACAAGGAAAGAAGGAGAACCAAGTAATCAAAGAAGCTAGGAATCAAGAGCACAAGGTAAGTAGTTTGATCAAGCTTTGAATATAATCTTGTGTTTAGGAAGAATTATCTTGAGTTAAATAGCTAGGACACAATGGAATTTCTCCTCTTCCATGGCTAAATGAAACCTATACATAATTAGGGGAAGGAGAAAATGAGGTTAGAACAAGATGAAACAAAGAGGATTAATAAGCTAGAATAAAGTGGTATTAACTTGTAGAATCATGTATGTTTATAATTTCAACCTTGAGTATGCTTCTGCCACTGTGCAAAATTCTAGACAGGATGAGGAATTTCATGATTTTGATGCTTCCAATGGATTTAAAATGAAAAATTGTGTGGGATAAAGTAGAGAAACAAGTATTGGAATCAAAACTGTAATTTTTGGAGATGTTATGTGTTATTTTGGTTTCTATCTAGTTCATGGGGAAGGATTTTGATTTTTATAAATCTAAGCTCAAATTTGGATTCCTCATGAAAAATTGTGTGAAATTGACCTATGGAAATAATTTTTAGAAAGATGGATAGAAATCCCTAAAGTTAAAATAAAGAATTAAGAGTTCAAGAAGGATAGTCTTGAACATTAATTGAGTTCATGGTCCTAATGAGTTATGTGATTAATATGGATATTTTTAGGACCTTAAGACATTTAAGAAGATGTTGGGAAGGGGTTGACCAAAGGTATGCACGGTTGGAAGCTTAGGGAGCAAGTGCAAGAACAAGAGAGAAAGCTTATGTTTAAGGTAGTGGACTTACCCATTTATGTACTTGATGAGGTATGCTTATGTGTTTACATGTATATGATGATTGAATGATGTTGTGACATGATAAATGATGTTGAAAATGTTATGTATAAAATGCTTCCCATGGCCATGCATTTTTATAGAAAGTATAAAGCATGATGGCCTGCCACTAATTAAATAAAGTTTAATGAAATTACATTTCATGCATTAGCATCCATCTTGCATATGTAAGTGGTAATGTTTGCTACTGAGATTTTGATGTGTATATCAAGATAAATGAATTTTCTAAGTTAAGAGATAGAATTTAAAATTTTCAGAATTTACCATATAAATAATAGTAAACTTTGGTGATTTAACTGTATTAAATGGGCTAGTAATTGTCCATTTTTATATTTTTTTCCTTAAATATAAATAGAAGGGCTTTAATTAGAGCTTTGCATATTCTCCATATGATTTTTCTGGAATTAGTTATGATTTTCCAAAGTTGGAGTATTAATCTAGAATTTACCAAATAAATAGTACCCGATAGTTAAATTTAAAAATTTTAATTTTTGGCCAAAGTAGTGCTTCCGCTAGTTAAATACACTTCCGAATACGTACTTTGAGGGGTAAAAAGTAGGATACGACATATGAGTACTAGAGCAAAAGGTTCTGGCATAGATACAAAACAAAGTTTTGACACAAGACAGAGGTTTTAGCGCAAGATAAGATTGCTCCGATCAAGAAATAGAGTACGTAGTGGATTAGCTAAGGCCCAATGGAGGTTATTGATGGGTTACCTATTCATAATCCAACTAAGATTTTATATTAGAAATGAATGCTTTAGGAAAATTGAACACTGAGGTTCAATAAGAGATAAAAGTTGAATTCTCCATTAATAAAGATAAAGTTTATACCTCAGTTAGTTAAGTTTAAAAGAGAATTACGATTTAATGGAAAGTAAGAGATAGCTTCCCCTCTGATAGTAATCCTTGAGGATAGGGAAAATTTAAAAGCATGAATGGTTTAGAGATATAAGCCAGACCCTACATCAATTTGTTGAAAGAAGGCAGTTGACCTAATTAGGGATCACAGAGAGGCCAAGGACATATAAGTCCTTTAGGCTAGGGACACAGAAGTCTTACAGGTGACAGGAGATATTATGATGGAATGAAACTAAGTATGACTACCAGTGGTTAAGGGAAAGGAAGCCATAGATTAAGACTATCCTGTCTAAGAAAAAGTAATGCTTGAGAGTCAGATAAGACATATAAGGGTTGAGTCTGTACCATGTACCCTAACATGAAGGTAAACTAGCAACCTAAGCTAGATGAATGAATGTAGTCCTATTAAGTCTAAAGCAACATGACAACAGCTATCTCATATTCCTGAATTGATGAACATGATCTTGGAGATAGTAAACTAAAAATAAATAGCCTCAATAATTTCTTGGGGATTAATATAAAGAGATGATAAGAGATAGAGAATGATACAGATAGACACGGGGAACCAGTATGATGAGAGATAAATATGTTCTGATAATGAAAATAGCTACTCAATTTTGGGTTTAGGTTGATAGGCTCATGAGTAAGGGATACGATGTACAAAAGTTATGGTCATTTAATTTTTCTTAAGAATTGGGAACTAGTCTTCCCAGTTAGAAATGATATTGCTCTAGATAGAGCAAGATACCTTATCCGTGTAAGAAAGGGATGCAGTTTAGATGGAATTGACATTGCTTTGACAGAAGAACATGTCCTCTATTAAGAATGGAGAGAATACAGCCGAGGCAAGGTAAGCGAATTTGACTTTACCTTGATAAAAGTATGATTGGCCAAGAACAATGCTTAGTGATAGAGCTTATAGATCACTAAGCATGTAGAAAAGAATAGATTGGTATAAGTCCTCTCCCTCTAATTTTATGAACAAGAAGATGATTTTATAGCTAACTTTGCAAACAAATAGATAGCTCCCTTTTGTAGGGATAAGATGTTTGAATGTTATGCTAAAAATGAAGTACCAAGTAAGAGCTTTTACTCCTTACATTAAATGTCAGGCACTATGTTATGTTTATGAAAATATGCTAAAGCTTCAAATGAGAGTAGTGCAAGCTATGAGTAATAGAGTTGCGTAAGCTCTGAGTGTTAGAGTGGTGCATATTAAAGGAAGGAATGCTTGAGCTCCGATGTTAAAACTATGCATTCATGAGCTAGTTTGTAGTCCTGCAACATGTTAACTATGCATTATGCATGTTAAAGTATGTGCTTTTACTTAGCAGTAAAGTACAAAAAGGAACAGTTGCATAAGTCCTCTCTCTGTACCGTTTATAATTGTTAAAGATAGTAAAAGTAGCTGGAGGAGTAAAAAAATCCCTAAGACTCTAAATGTAAATTGATTAAGGTATAGTATGAGGCCTAAGGCAAGCCTAAAGTCATAGATAGGCATATGTCCTAAAGAAAATATTGATGAGGCCCAAATTGAACATAAAGGGATAGTTAGTTGGCTAAAAAATTGATAAGGCCTAAGAAAATGGTACTGTTATATGGGAATGAATCATAATCATTCAATGTACCTAGAGGTAGCAACCAGATGCTACAAAGACGATGAGAATGAAGGCACCAATCTTGCTGAAGTTATCAGCTAGAGGATTGGAACAAGGTGCAGCTAAGCTAGTTCGTGCGATACACTGATACACGAATGATAAATTTAAGGAATGCTCTGAAGTAAATTCTCTGTGTAATAATTTGGAGTTAGTATACATATAAAAGACTTCGTCAAGATAGTCTTTTCTAAGAGAAAAAAGTAGAGGTTAGAATGAGGCTTGTCTAGAGACATGCTTAGTACACGGCCTAAGGTTAGAGACGTGATGGTTAATAGACGGATAGTTAATGTTCCCAAAATGGAGGAATCCTATCATGAAAGGAACCGGTGATCCAATAGACCCAGTATAAAATATTTCAAATAGGCTGAAGCAACAACAATAGATGAAAGATGAAATCCAAGCTATTCAAGCTAGCTAGGAATAAGAAAGAGATTCTACTATCTCGGTGACAGAAGCAGTGACTGTTGCTAGCCTGTGATGTCCTGAGAAAGGGATTAGGAAGGAGCCATAGTTCAATTAGTAGCAGATTGAGACTAGTAAACAGTCAGGATTTACTAAGAAACAGGATAATATCCGGTTATGTAACATCCCAAATTTTCCCTATCTGTATAAGTCTAATAGAGGAAAGAGGTTATGAAGGGATTGGGATGGTAGTCAGAAGAAAAGATAATGATTAGATAAGGATTAAGTCAAAGAAAGAGAGAAGGTATAAAATTATAAAGCTAAAGGGACTAAATTACAATTAATGAAAGTTCAAAGACTAAACTATAAATAGTGAAAAGTCTAAGGACTAACTTATAAATAGTAAAAATTTCAAGGACCCTAAATGGAATTTTGAGATTTCAAGGACCAAATTGGAATTTCAAATTTGGTAGAAAGGGACTAAAATAGAATTTGGCAATTTTAGGGACTAAAGTGCAATTTTGCCAAATTCAGAAGCAAAAGTGTAATTATGGAAAGTTGAGCCAGAAAAGACTCAAAATTGCCTGAACATGTTTCATTCCCAAATTTTATCAATAAATGAGGACAAAATTTAGGCCAAGCATATCTCATAAATCTATTTAAGGTCCTGATAAATTGATAATAATTTTCAAAGTATAGAGATTAGTACAGCATCTTTCGGACCTCAGAATCAGATGACATTTTGTAGTAAATTATTATAATTAATATAAGAATTTATAAAACTGACAGAAATAAAAAATGACTTATGTAGAATTAATTATGAAATTTAAGGTGAAGATAGACACCAATAAAGGATTTAAAGAAAAGTATAGAATTTTTATCAAGACTTTTGGGTCTCAAAATTTATAAGACTTTGCAAAAAAAATTACTTTATATTAGAATGAAGTTTTAAAAGTGTCAAATCTATTAAAAGAGGTGTCTAGAATTTATCTCAAAAATTAGGGTAGTGTAAGGTATCTAGTAAGGGAAGGGCATTGGGATTTATGACAAATAGCAATTAGACCCAATTTTGGCCCAACATGATGTCATATAGAGAGCCCAATATGCTAAGAGAATTATCTTGGAGCTCAAGTCAATTTTTAGATATTTTATAAATTTTTAAAGAAAGAAAATTCAAGGAAAATGCAAAAAGCATGTGTTGGCATGCAAGGTGTCACAAGTGGGATCCACACCCTCCACATGATGCCAAGAGCAAGAAGAAGAGCTTATCCTATATGCTTCTTTACAATAAAATAATATAAGAATTAATCTAATTGTGATTAAGCTTAATTAATTCAAGAACCAACCAATAGGAAGCAAGATTAAGGCAATGTAATAATTAGGAAAAGGAGGGATAATTTAGTCCCAAGAGTTTCAAAATTTGGTTATAAATATCCCCACCATTCTCTTCAATTTTGTGCTCCCAAGGCTCATGGGGAAACTATGCCAAAATTTTCACTTAAACCTAAAGGAAAAGCAAGAACAAGGAGCCGAAGTGATCAAGCTTGCAAGGGATCAAGGTAAGTTATTGAACCTAGCTTATTTTCCTTTAATTAAGAGGCTTGAACTAGGATTTAAATGGAAGGAAAATGAGTTTTCCCTATGGTATGTTTGCTGTCCAAAATTTAGAAATTTAGGGGAAAGAATAAATTGAAGCTAGAACTATATAATTAACACTTAGATAAGCTAAATTTAATAGTTAGTTATGGAATTAGATTAAATTCCTTGCCTTGCACGTGGTATAGGACCAAGGAAGATGAATTTCATGATTTTAATGCTTCCGTTGAATTTAGATGATAGATTTGTGTAGGATTGAATAAGTTTGGAACCTTGGAAGCATTGGAATTGAAAGATAAAATTTTAGAGTCTTCTTTGTTACTGTTGACATGTATGAACAGTTATTGGAATTTCATATTTTAATACTTCCAATAGTTTTAAAATGAAAAATTATGTGGGATAAAGTAGAGGAACAAGTATTAGAAGTATTAGTATCAAAATGAGAATTTTTGAAAGAATTATATGCTTCTTTTCGGTTCTATCGAGATTTCATGAAGCAATTAGAATTTCAACATTCTAAGTTCATAAATGGATTCAAAAGATAAAATTGTGTAGGGTAAAGTTTGTTAGAAATTGTGCCCTAGGGGCCAATCATTGTATTATGAACATTGTTGATTTATGAATTTCTTAATTATGTTATCACATTATTTGCATGTTTACTGTGATGACCATCCTTGGATAACTCATGATCTTATCCTAAATATCCCTGGTCGGTCATCTATGCGGGAGCAGAGATGAAATAAGACTAGTATGACTTTGAAGATGTATAGAGATATAAATCAAAGTCATAGGCACATGTAAGAGTACAAGGTATTGGACCGACCCGCTATGAGAGCTGCATGGGTTAAATTATAAGCTTCTCTCACATACAAACCATGTCACTATGCCCTTTGACCTGAGATCATCATGGATTCCTACATGACAAACGCTCAGCTTTGACCTAGCCAAAAGTTACTTTTGACCGAGTGATCATAAAGACTATGTTCGGGCTTGGTGGTTTTTCATGCGGAGGAATGTGAATGGTCAAGATGGAATTTGTCCCTCACATTCGTGGAGAAATATTACTGGGCCCCTCGATGAGTGAGTTTGAGAAATGTATGGCATACTATAATGGAAAGGTAGTTCCATTTCTATAGTCAGACTACTCAGGGATCGAGAAAGTAATGGTCAGGAACAGGAGGATGACGTTCTCTATGCCTTATCCATGGCCAAAATATCGTCTGACAAAAGGGACATGATTTGGTTGTATGAAAGGTAACATCGTTCATCGATCCTTATATGATATGGGTAGTCATAATGTCTTGCTAGAGACCGCTTACAACTTGTGGGTCAGTATAGTAACTGGCCCACTGCCAACTTCATATGGGCCTACAGGGTCGCACACAAAATAGCCCAACACGAGCTGTGATGTCTAGACATATTGAATCTAAGACATGTCCAGATTCAATGAATAATCTAGGGTGGATATATATATTTTATATATATATAAATTTGTATATATATATATTATATATAATATAAGAGATATTTGCAACATTAACTGGTCTATCCAGTACTCTACTTCCTTTCTTTCCTCTCTCCTCTTTCCCTTCGGTCCTCTCAGGGTCCTCCCCCAAGTTGGTATCAGAGCCAGAAGGTGAAGTAGAGATGTGATAAATAAATTTAGATCTATCTCTATGATGTCAGGGTAT
This sequence comes from Leucaena leucocephala, assembly GCA_037074615.1. Classification (NCBI taxonomy): domain Eukaryota; kingdom Viridiplantae; phylum Streptophyta; class Magnoliopsida; order Fabales; family Fabaceae; genus Leucaena; species Leucaena leucocephala. The sequence goes on along the minus strand of CM073548.1, from coordinate 9,919,012 downwards.
TTGTTGAGCTTATTAGCATAATTAAGACTATTTAGTTCTTCGATAGAACACAGCGCTTGTCTATGTTATTATGCATGAGACCTTCCGTACGAAAATGGACCGTAAGTCCCGCTGGAGATGATGAAAGGGCAGGTGAAACATCGTACAGTAGTGCATAATGGCTTAGAAATAGTTCGCAAGTGTTGGCTAGAAGATAACAGTCTGATTAATCATGCTAATGACCTAACAAATTCCTTGATTCACAAAGGTAGGTAGATGTTTATTTATCTCACTACTATGGATCTGGAGGTGAAGATACTAACGTAAGGGAGAATTACGAATATTGAGCTTTCGTTTTCTTTCTTCATCTTGTTCTTATTTCTTGTTCTTATCTGCACTTCTTACTTTCTGTTCTTTACATTCTGCTTTATTGCTTTCTTGTTTCTTTTACTTCTCCTGTTCATTTACTTTCTGCTGTTTACTTTTTAAGCATTTACTTTCAGTATTTACTTTTAGTCCCTTTTAATTATGTCTTCTTTATTTCGTTCTTTTTCTTTCAAACGAAGTGGTGGAAATCCTTCTTCATCCACTTCTTCTTCCTTAAACGATGAGGAATTAAACGCTGTAACAAGCAACTCTTCAAACAAAAGAATTTTCAAAGAAGAAATTTCTTTTCAAAACATAAACCGAAATATTGACAATTGGACTCTACCACTAATTGCCACAAACGCACTTTATGTGCAAACAGAGGATAGGAAATGGTTTTCCAAGTCTGATTACATAATCAGGACTGTTGAAGAATCAGTTTCTGTCCAACCTGAAAAAGAAGATTTTTACCTTCTTTCAAAAAAGTCAATTGAAAAACACCGAAAAGAATACAATTTCTTACACATCGGCTGTATTCAAATTACAATTAAACCACTTTTTCGAAAAGGCTTGAATGTATCGTGTTTATTGTGTCTTTTAGACAATAGACATAATATATTTCAAGATGCTATTCTTGCAGTAGCCAAAACTGGATTACACGATGGTCCTGTTTACGTTAATTGTTATCCAGATAGGATGAAGGAATTAAAGGATGAACATGTCCATGAGTGTATCAAACTTAAAATTAAACTAAATGGTTTGAATATGAAGCCAGGATCTATACCAGCTACCCTGATATACAGGATACAGTATAAGGTCTAAAACACTTCAACTTCTTTTGTTCAGATACCTTTTGAAAAAGATCAAACAACTGTTTTCTTAACTGATTTCAAAAACGTTAATTTGACAATCCCGAAAATAATTATGTGGGAAAATGTTAAATTACCAGATGAATGGATTATGGAAAAAGCCTCACAGCCTTTACCACAACCCACTTCTCAGTTAAGTAGGATTACACAAACATCTGATGGATCTGTCAGGCTATCCTTTGATCAATCCAGAAGATCTTTTTCACAAACAAATAGATTAAAATCTTCAATATATGAGGATTGTAGATATCTTCAAACTGAATCATCTAGATTCTCCTGTTCTTCAATTCCTAGACCACCTTCTGTCATATATGGAATGGCAACTGAAACACCCTCAGTAGTCACCCAACCTCAAATGACTGCTACCAATGTTTCTCTCCAAGGAATTGATAGTTCTGTAAACATACCATAAACAGTGTATGAAAGAGATGAAGACTTAAAATCTCATGAGTCTCCAACTTATTCATCACTAGGAATTGGTGAAATTAGTGTCATTGAAAATAATTTTCAGATTGACAAACAAACTTTACAAAACAATTATATTCGGAAGAATATGTTCTCCAAAGGAAATGGTTTTTAGAAAACTTCAAAGGATCTGTTAGAAAAAAGATTCAAGAAAATTTCTACAGATTCCTTGAAAAAATTCAAATGAATATTCCATTTTTTGATTGGTTTGGCGAATATGCTAAAACTTCAAAAATAGATTATCCATTTGAACAAACTATTGATGTTATTAAACATTGGACAAGTTCTAGAGGAGAAAATATATCTTATAAATTTCCTCCAAACAAAACTGTGCAGATTCCTCAAGCTAAGGATGATCGTGATCAACCTGTGTTTGCTGCACCTTTTCAATTTAAAAATGTTGATCAACCTATGCTGCACCTTTAGGGACCATTTGGTAGCATTTAGAACCACTTTCAAGGTCATTGAAGTCCAATTTCTCAATCTGGAGTTTTATTCTTCTCGAGTATTGTTCACTATGTAAATTCCAGATGAGTGACCTGACTTCAAAAAATCATAACTAATTCTAGAAAAATAGAAATAAAGTGGTTCAAATTGCTACATGAATATAACTCAATCCTATTTTAGGTAAAAATAAAATGTTGACCATTCCTTGACCGAGTCAACGTCAGTAAACGTTACAACTTTACTGTTCATCCAGCGTTTTTCTCCTGAATCCAGCATTTTGGTCCCAACTTTGATAATTTATATCTCCATGTGTAGACATCTAAATGAGGAATTCTATATATCCAATCGAACCTTGGTATGTCTACTATGTACCATAAAAATATCGTACATTTATTCATTCATTTACTATTTCTAATTATAGGTCAACCATCATTAGGTCACCACCGGTTACTGTTCATGGTGGCAAATTCCAGCACTCAACTTTACATACATATGCATACATCCATCACATATCAGTCAAACATGCCAAACAATATCTATTATTAAATAATAAGTTGTTATACATCAGAGTATGTACAAAATTCTCATATTTCTATTACATCTTTTCCTGCCTGAAATCCGGCAGCATAACCGCTAGGCTTCATCTTTAAAAAGTAACTGATCTTGTACTGATTCGGTAATTCCCATGAGAACTACCATTCTACATAAGTACCCAGGAAAGACTGGATAAACCGGCTAGGTCCACTCACTTTCAGCCTCCTTAAACAGTACCTACGTACACAGTACGTATCAGCTGCTTTCTTTATTACTGTCACTTTGTCATAATTTCAGCAGTATAACGACGTCTCTTAAGATTCCCAAAATTTACTTCGACATAACCTCCCTGTAACGGGTTATATATTGGGGATGAGATTCGGGGGAATCTCAGTAGTAATAATTATAACAATATATGTAATGTAGAGTGCTTGTGATTGTGTACAGATAAGTATGCTGCGTGCTTCCATACTCAATAACATATGATCATAGCATTGTAGCAGAGCTTCAAGCATAACATATAAGACAACAATCCAACCAAACAATAGCACAACAAATCACAAAGCCATTACATAAAAGCTAGGATTAGTTACTACCTCAAAAGCTTAGCAGAACTCTAGAATCTCTGTACTGCTTCCCACACCGCCAGAACTTTCTTTCTTCTTTTCTTCCTCTCACTTTCTCTCTCTAGAACGTCCTTATCTCTCTAAATCTTTCTCTTTCCCGTGAGAATGAATGGCAAGGGGGTATTTATAGTTTTGATGGATGGCATTTCCATAATTTCCAAGAGCTCTGAACTTGTGGCCGCCGTTTTTTTGGAATTTTCTATTTTTCTTTATTCCTTTTACTGCATCATCATGACATCATTCAAGGGACACCTCATGGGGACACCTAATCTGTCACAAGGCGTAAATGCAGGCTCCTGGGATACCTCATCAGCTGACTCAGTGTTTCCAGATAGTTCCAGAGTCTTGCACCGGAATACACGGGTGAGATCGTGCCACGTGTCCTAACTTTTCTTCTTTCTCTATGTTGGTGCCATGTGGCATCTTGCTGGCACCTTTCACACCATCCAATGCTATCTAGATAAGTCCAGGACTTTATCTGATCACTTTCTCAGTTATCGTGCTGACCAAGTAACTCTACTTTATTGAAAAGTCACTAAAACATTATTTTAATGTCACTTTTCCTCACATAATTCATGGGCTACGTTTTTGGGCTTTGGAATGTCATCTTGGATCTCTGATCAAGCTCAAGTACTTTGATGGCTCGATTCCCAAGAAATATCCCTTGGCAAATTACCAAAATGCCCTTGGTGCCCTTTCTTGCGCTATCTCATTTTACACCACTCTGTACCCTGTCAGGGCATATACTGACTCTGGTTAACCTCACCTGTGTATGCCTTGGCTTTTGGGCCTGTCCAAAATGACCAAAATACCCTCCATTCATCTATTACTCTTTAGTACAACACAGGGGTATTTTCGTAATTTTGCACTTTTCCGGGGTTCTGCTGGACAATGGCCCACTTATCAGTCCAAGGTCTTACTGGGCCTTTGATGGCGCCATTATTGGGCCTCCTAGGGTCCATTACCTTTATGGCATGTATCATGAGGAATCTTCCCCCGGCAATGTTCATCGAGTATTTTAGCTATTATACACCGTTTATACATATCTCCGGACACCCGCTCCTTTTATCAGATACACTGGCCTACTGTGTTTAGGCATCCCTGTGGGTCATAACAGTCATCTGACTGAGGTCATCCGAACTCATTCAGTCGCTATTTAAATACCGATAAATCTCCTAATCAGATCCCCGGAGGCCTCACACTCCGTCTGTATTTGCTAATTTGTGAATAACTTTTTCTACAGACCTCCTATCGGTATTCTGTCAGTTTCCTGACTTCCGCGCCATCAGGACGCATCATCCTGTAATTTCTCACTTATATCTGAAATCTAGGATATCCGGTAGGAATTTTTATAACTTTTAGACTATCGGATCAATTTTGGCTATCTGGAGTCTTGAAAATCCCTGTATTAAGTTGGATTACCCAGCATCACTTGCTCTCTCTACTGGTGAAATCTGGGACTGAAACGCTTTCGGGCAGTCCAAACCACTTCTGGCCTAATTTTCTTTAATTATACTTTGGCCCCAAGGAACTTTTCTTCTTTTCAATTAAGTCCCTTTTATTTGGCTAAAATTACACTTAAGGACCCCACATTTTTGTCTACTTTTCCCTTTTGGCCTTATACTTTTCATATTTGCACTTAAGTCCTTACATTTTCTTCCTTTTGCAATTTAATCCCTTTCTTTGCATAAATCGCCACTATATCTCTGGGGACCTTCACTATTTACATATAAGTCCCTGGACTTTCACTTATTTGCAGTTTAGTCCCTAAAAACCCTCTGTGTGTTTCTAGGACTTCTGCTCAAAGGGGTATTGGTAGTCTATCTATTTCAGGCTACTTTCTGAGTTTCTAGGCCTGAAAATTGGGATGTCACATCAACTGACATCAAAAAGATTGTTGAACAGAATAATTATACTAACTTGTATTTATAACAGTTAGGTGATCATTTTGTTCAAATAAATACTTCTTTAAACAATGTTCCAGAACAATCCAAACCAAGGATTGGGTCTCCAATTTTTAAACCTTTTCAACTCAACCCCCAGATGAAATCTGAGATGTACCAACTAAATAGATCCAAACTGATTGATAGGATCAATCAAAAGATTCACCAAATTTCTCAAACTATGACTGTCCCAGAGTCACCACAAAACGAGTCAACCTCATCAACTAGGCAATTAGGAGTCATACATAGAGATTCCCAAGAAACCTCTCAAACAGATTCTACATCAGAATAGCAATTCTAAATCAACCACCAACACTGGAAACAGCCCTCCAAACTGTATTACCCTAGGGCCAGCCCTCCAGATATTTTGGTTGAAGAAAGAATTTCCCAAAACCCTACATGCTTCTGTGGAGATAACATCTATGAATGGAATATAGATGGTCAAAATGAAGCTAGTATTCTCCAAATGATGCAGCAGATGATAATGTTGTGTACTGCATATCAAACACAAAACAACTACACAGATGAACAAATAACTAATCTTTTGGTATCCAGTTTTACAGGTCAACTGAAGAACTGGTGGGATCATTATCTCACGCCAGAAGATAAACAAATTATTTATTCATCTATCCAAACTGAGTCTGATGGAACACCTATTCTTTACAATGGTGAAACCTGTCCAGATTCTGTCCAAACTTTGATTTTTACAATCGTTAAACATTTTGTTGGTGATCCGTCTATTTGGAAAGATAGATCAGCTGAATTATTGTCAAATCTTAAGAGCAGAACTTTGTTTGATTTCAGATGTTATAGGGATACTTTCCTTGCCCGAGTTCTCATAAGAGAAGATGCCAAGCAACCATTTTGGAAAGAAAAATTCTTAGCTGGATTACCTAAATGTTTGGGTGATAAAGTTAGAGAAAAATTTAGAAATCAAAATGATGGCAAAATCCCTTATGATTTATTGACATATGGAGAATTAATCGCCTATGTTCAAAAAATTGCTCTTAAGATCTGTCATGATGATAGCATTCAACATCAACTTGCAAAAGAAAAAGCCATAAACCGTAGAGAGTTAGGACTTTCTGTGAACAATTTGGCCTTCCTTCTTGCAAACAAACCAAAACTAGGAGATCCCATAGGAGACCATTCTGTAGGAGATACGAGAAAAATAAACATGTCTACTAAAAGTATAAACAAGATACACTCCCCGTACACTCAAACAGGAATTTAGGTCCAAACCTAAGGCTGATTTTCCTGAACAAAACAAGGTCAGATGTTTTAAGTATGGCAAATTAGGTCATATTTCGAAATATTTTTCCCTTAGAAGAAAATTAAAGAAGATTCAATGTATTGATGAACCTCTTCTTGAACAAATGAACAATCTTTTGATTGAAGAAACTTCTAGTTCAGAAACTGAAAGCATAAAGAGTAATTCTTCTTCTGAGGATATTCAAAATATTCAAAATGATGATATCCTTGAATCCTCTTCTATTAATGTTATCACGAAGTAACAAGATTTACTTCTTGATATCATTGATAAACTTCCAGATTCTGAAAAAGGAGAATATTTGTTTAAGTTTTGAGAGTTGGTTAATCAACAACTTCATCTTCTAAACATAAAATACCTTTTTCTTCAAACAAATATGATTTAACGAATGTTTTAAACAAATTTCAACATTCTGTTAAACCAACCACCATCAAAGACCTTCACCAAGAGGTACATAACCTTAAGGCTGAAGTAAGTCTACTTAAACTCTAGCAAGAAACCCATGCAGTAGCTATATCCCAAATACAAGATATACAACTTGCATCCAAAATAGAAAATCTTGAAATTCATTCTGATGATAATGAGAACAAAGAAGAAGACACTTTTTTAAATCTCATTTCAAGAATTTCTATTCAAAAATTTTATATCCGTGCTAAGATCATAATTCATGATGATTTTATCTTGGATCAAACTATTTTATTTGACACAGGGGCTGATTCTAATTGTTTTAATGAAGAAATCATTCCTACAAAATATTTTGAAAAAACAACCGAAAGGTTTAACGGAGTCAATGGCTCACGCTTAGATGTTCGTTATAAAGTTTCAAAAGTTGTTGTTGAAAACGAAGCATTGAGAATTGAAACTCCATTTATTTTGGTTAAAAATATGGGAACCCAGATCATTCTAGGGGCGCCTTTTACGAGGTTATTATTCCCATACATGACCGATGAAAATGGAATTTTCGAAACTTGTAAACAAGAGATCCAAGATCTTTTAAACAAAAAATTGATTCGCAAGTCAAGAAGCCTATGGTCTTGTGCTGCTTTTTATGTCAACAAAAATGCAGAAATAGAGCGTGGTGCACCTTGGCTTGTAATTAATTACAAACCTTTAAACGAAGCGTTGCATTAGATTAGGTATCCAATCCCTAACAAATCTGATCTACTAAAACTGTTGTATTCTGCGAAAATCTTTTCAAAATTTGAAATGAAATATGGATTTTGGCAAATACAAATTTTTGAAAATGATAGGTATAAAACTGCTTTTACTGTTCCCTTCGGTCAGTATGAGTGGAATGTTATGCCTTTTGGTTTAAAAAATGCTCCTTCTGAATTCCAGAGAATCATGAATGAGATCTTTAATGATAGTAGTCAATACATTATTGTTTACATTGACAATGTATTAGTCTATAGTCATTCTATAGATCAACATTTCAGGCATATTTTCAAATTTATTAGAATTACAGAAACAAACGGTTTAGTAGTTTCTAAACCAAAAATTAGTTTATTTCAAACTAAAATCAGGTTTTTGGGTCACTGAATACATCAAGGGTCCATTACACCGATTGAAAGAGCAATTCAATTTGCTGATAAATTTCCTGATCAAATCATTGATAAAACACAACTTCAATGATTTTTGGGATGTTTAAACTACGTTGCAGAGTTTATACCTCATCTTAGCAACTTCATCAAACTGCTTCATCAACGACTCAAGGAAAGTCTTCCTCCGTGGACTGACCTCTATTCAAACATTGTAAGGCAGATCAAATCCCAGGTTAAGGAACTTCCTTGTCTTAGCCTTCCTGATCCCACTGCCTTCAAAATTGTTGAAACTGATGCCAGTGACATAGGTTATGGTGGCATTCTCAAACAGCGTCTCGACGGGAAAGAAAAAATTGTTTCTTTTACGTCTAAACATTAGAATAACACTCAACAAAATTATTCCACTATTAAAAAAGAAATTTTGGCAATTATTTTATGCATTTCCAAATTTCAATCTGATTTATTAAACAAAAGATTTTTAATTCGCATTGATTGCAAATCTGAAAAAAGATGTTTTACAAAAGGATGTTAAAAATCTTGCATCAAAATAGGTTTTTGCCCGATGGCAAGCCATCTTAAGTATTTTTTATTTTGACATCGAATTTATCAAAGACACTGTTGGAGATTGTGCCCTAGGGGCCAATCATTATGTTATGAACATTGTTGATTTATGAATTTCTTAATTATGTTATCACATTATTTGCATGTTTACTGTGATGACCATCCTTGGATAACTCATGATCTTATCCTAAATGTCCCTGGTCGGTCATCTATGCGGGAGCAGAGATAAAATAAGACCAGTATGACTTTGAAGATATATAGAGATATAAATCAAAGTCATAGGCACATGTAAGAGTACAAGGTGTTGGACCGACCTACTATGAGAGAGCTGCATGGGTTAAGTCATCAGATTCTCTCATATACAAACCATGTCACTATGCCCTTTGACCTGAGATCATCATGGATTCCTACATGACAAACGCTCAGCTTTTGTAACACCCAAATTTTTAGGCCATAGACTTAGTAAGTAGCCTGAAATAGATATATCCCTTTGAGCAGAAGTCCCCAAAACATACAGAGGGTTTTTAGGGACTAAACTGCAAATAAGTAAAAGTTCAGGGACTTATGTGTAAATAGTGAAAGTCCCTAGGGATATGATGGCCATTTATGCAAAGAAAGGGATTAAATTGCAAAAGAAAGGAAATGGAAGGACTTAAGTGCAAATATGAAAAGTATAAGGTTAAAAAGGAAAAGTAGACAAAAAGGTGGGGTCCTTAAGTGTAATTTTAGCCAAATAAAAGGGACTTAATTGAAAAGAAGAAAAGTTCCTTGGGGCTAAAGTATAATTAAAGAAAGTCAGGCCGGAAGTGGTTTGGACTGCCCGAAAGCATTTCAGTCCCAGATTTAACCAGTAGAGGGAGCAAGTGATGCTCGGTAATCTGGCTTAATACAGGAATTTTTCAAGACTCCAGATAGCCAGAATTGATCTGGTAGTCTAAAAGTTATAAAAATTCCTACCGGATATCCTAGATTTCAGATATAAGTGAGAAAACAAGGATGATGCGTCCTTATGGGGCGGATGTTAAGAAACTGACAGAATACCGATAGGAGGCCTGTAGAAAAAGTTATTCGTAAATTAGAAAATCCAGACGGGAGTGTGAGGCCTCCGGGTATCCGATAGGGAGATTTATAGGTATTTAAAAAGGGACTGAATGAGTTAGGATGACCTCAGTCAGATGACTGATATGACTCACAGGGATGCCTGAACACTGTAGGCCAGTGTATCAGACAGAAGGAGCCGGTGTCCGGATATGTGTATAAACGGTGAATAATAGATAAAATATTCAATAATCATTGACAAGGGAGGATTCCTCGTAATGCGTGCTATAAAGGTAATGGACCCTGAAAGGCCCAATAATGGCGCCATCAAAGGCCCAATAAGACACTTGGACTGATAGGTGGGCCAGTGTCCGGCAGAACCCCAGAAAAGTATGAAATTACGAAAATGCCCCTGTGTTGTACTAAAGGGGTAGTAGATGTATGAAGGGCATTTTGGTCATTCTGGACAGGCCCAGAAACCAAGGCACATACAGATAAAGTTACTTAGAGTCAGCATATACCCTGACAGAGTACAGAAGGGTGTAAAATGATGATTTTACCCTTAGGGTTAAAATAGTGCAAGAAAGGGCACCCAAGGGTATTTTTGGTAATTTGCCAAGGGATGTTTCTTGGGAATCGAGCCATCAGAGTACTTGAGCTTGATCAGGATCCAAGATAACATTCCCAGAGCCCAAAAACGTAGGCCCAGTGATATGTGGGAAAAAGTGGCATTAAAATACTATTTTAATGTTGTTTCAATAAAGTAAAGTTACTCGGTGAGCATGATAACCGAGGAGGTGATCAGATAAAGTCCTGGACTTATCTGGATAGCATTGGAAGGCATGAAAGGTCCCTTCCAGATACCACATGGCGTCATCTTAGAGGGAGAAAAAAAGTTAAGGACATGTGACACAATCTTAGCCGGTGAGACCAGTTTGTGGAAAATTGGACCGGACCAGTACTGGATTGGACTGAAGATGCTGAGTCAGCTGATGAGGTGTCCAGGAATTGTGACATGTGAAGAATGTGACGATGAGGTGTCCCATGAGGTGGCCTTGAGATGATGTCATGCATGATGCAGTAAAAGGAATAAAGAAAAATAGGAAATTCTGGAAAAACTAGGACCACAGGATCAAATGGCTTCAAAATTACGGAAATGCCATTGACCAAAACTATAAATACCCCCCTTGCTTCATATGCAGCACGGCCAAGGGCCTTTAAGAGAGAGGAGGAAGTGCTAGAGAGAGAAAGTGAGAGAAAGAAAGAAAGAAAGAAAGGAAGTTCTGGCGGAGCTGGAAGCAGAATAGAGATAATAGAGTTCTGCTAAGCCTTTGAGGTAGTAACTAATCATAGCTTTTATGTAATGGCTTTGTGATTTGTTGTGCTATTGTTTGGTTGGATTGTTGTCTTATATGTTATGTCTAAAGCTCTGCTATAATGCTATGATCATATGTTATGAAGCATGGAAGCATGCGGCATGCTTATCTGTACATAATCACAAGCAAGCACTGTCACTCTGCATTACATATATTGTTATGATTGTTGCTACTGAGATTCCCCCGAATCTCATCCCAATAAGTAAACCATTATAGGGGAGGTTATGTCAAAGTGAATTTTGAGAATTTTAAGAGACGCCGTTATGCTGCCGAAATTATGACAAGATGGGAATAGTAGAGAAAGGAGCTGATACGTACTGTGTACATAGGTACTGTCTAAGGAGGCTGGAAGTGAGTGGACCTAGCCGGTTCATCCAGTCTTTCCTGGGTACTTACGTAGAATGGTAGTTCTCACGGGAATTACCGAATCGGTACAAGATCAGTTACTTTCTGAAGATGAAGCGTAGCGGTTATGCTGCCGGATTTCAGGCAGGAAAAGATGTAATAGAGATATGGGAAATTTTGTACATGGCCAGATGTAAAATAACTTATTAATTAATAATAAGTGTTGTTTGGCATGTTTGACTGATATATGATGGATGTATGCATATGTTTGCAAAGTTGAATGCTGAAAATTGCCACTGTGAACAGTAACACGTGGTGACAAGATAATGTTTGATAAATAATTAAAAATGGTAAATGGATGAATAAATGTATGATATTTTTAAGTTAAATAGTAGACAGACCAAGCTTTGATTTGATATATAGAATACCTCATTTGTATGTCTATACATGGAGATATAAATTATCAAAGTTGGGACCAGAATGCTGGATTCAGGAGAAAAATGCTGTATAAACAGTAAAGTAGAAATGTTGACTGATGTTGACTCGGTCAAAGAATGGTCAACGATTTATTTTTCCCTTAAATATAGTTGAGTTAGCTTCAAGTAGAAATTGTAACCACTTAATTTCAATTTTTATATAATTAGTTATGATTTTTCAAAGTCAGGTCACTCATCTGAAATGTACACAGTGAACAGTACTCGATAAGAGTAAAACTCCAGATTGAGGAATTGGACTTCAATAACCTTGAAAGTGGTTCTAAATGCTACCAAATGGTCCCTAAGACGTATAAAAGTAAGGATGTTTCAGCTTTGACCTAGTCAAAAGTCACTTTTGACCGAGTGATCATAAAGGCTATGTTCGGGCTTCGTGGTTTTTCATGCGGAGGAATGTGAATGGTCAAGATGGAATTTATCCCTCACATTCGTAGAGAGATATTACTAGGCCCCTCGATGAGTGAGTCTGAGAAATGTATGGCCATACTGTAATGGAAGGGTAGTTCCATTTCTATAGTCAGACTACTCAGGGATCGAGAAAGTAACGATCAGGAATAGGAGGATGACGTTCTCCATGCCTCATCCTTGACCGAAATATCGTCTGACAAAAGGGACGTGATATGGTTGTATGAAAGGTTACATCGTTTATCGATCCTCATATGATTTGGGTAGTCGTAATATCTTGCTAGAGGCGTTTACGACTTGTGGGTCAGTATCGTAACTAGCCCACTGTCAACTTCATATGGGCCTACAGGGTCGCACACAAAACAACCCAATATGAGCTATGATATCCAGATTCAATGAATAATCTAGGGTGGTTATATATATTATATATATAAATTTGTATATATATTATATATATTATAAGAGATATTTTGAAGATTTAATTTATAAGGATAAATTAAATCTCTATCACTTTTGAATTTGAATTTAAATTGATATGATCTATTTGAATTTGAAATTTAAATTGATAAGATATCTCAAATTTGATTTATGAGAATAAATCAAATATAATTCCGTCTTATTTTTATTTTAAATTAAATAAATGGGTGAATTAAATCTGTGGGACGAATTTAATATAAACCATATTTATTTAATTAGTTTCTTATCAAATTATACAATATATGATATTGTATTAATTTCAGAATTAATATAAGATTAATTCTGAAACCCAGCCCAATTAGAAACCCGATAGCATCCTATATATTTGACATTAGGAGCTAGGGTTCTACACAGACGTGAAAAAGGGGCAAGGAGAGTGCAAAAGGTTTGCAGATAAGAAACTGCTGAAATAGAGACGGTGAGGACGGATTCTTGAGAAAGCCCTAAAGGGACAAGAGGCGCTAGCACGTCGTTCATGATTGGAACGATATTCGTGTGTATACCGGTAGAGGAAGCCGATCTGAGTTGTCGACTTCTTGCGATCGAGAAAAGAGCACCAGATACTACGATAGGTCGTGACCAGTTGACACAGAGGTCGCGACTAAACAGGCATCTGAACGTTAGAAATCCAAAAAGAGGTGACAGGTCGCGACTAGTAGCAGAATAGGTCGCGACTGAAAACTCCAGAGATGACAGGTCGGGACTAGAAGCTGAGGAGGTCACGACTGAAAACTCCAGAGGCGACAGGTAGGGACTAGAAGCTGAGGAGGTCGCGACTGAAAATTCTAGAGGTGACAGGTCATGACTAGAAGCTGAGGAGGTCGCGACTGAAAACTCCAGAGGCAAAGAGTCACGACTAGTGGATACGGAGGTTGCGACTACAGCTCGAATACCCAAGGTAACACTTCTTTCTCCTTGACTTAAACAGATTCGGTAGATCCTAGCAGGGAATGAAAATTTTTTTACAGTTAATTTCTACTGCGTGTCTTCTAATTCCCTTTAGTGGTATCAGAGATATGCCGTTTTGTGTTTAAGTTAGGTTTGATTGTTGATACATGTGATGTGTGTTAGATTTCTTAGACGTTCATATGATAACATGCGTATTATGTATGACATAAAGGGAATCCATTTTATATATGACATATAAGGAATCCGAAAGGAAACTAAAATCGGTGGTGTATGTTAATTGATTTGAACAATTAATATTGATGGGGTTCTAAGAAAATTGAATTAAGATTCTTGATTATTTGTAAAAAAAAATTCTTGGGGCGTTGCCCCACACCCCGCCCGCTAACCAGCTAGCGGGACCACCGTGGCTACCTGATCGTAGCGCAACATAATCGTAATATATATACTGATATATGAATGTTTTGAAACATTTATTGCCCTTCGTATAATATGAATTTTGATTCTTGAGTGTTTGGGTATGGTGAACAATATGGCTCTAGATTACAAGTGTTGTAATTTTTCTAAATACGGCCTGCGAGTCGTGCCTTCCTCTACTTACTCTCATTGTACATTCTCTTCTGATCTCACTCCCCTTTAATGTTAAAATGAGGTTTCCTTATGTAATTTTCCTATTCTAATTAGAGATCTTCTCTCATTGGATTGAGGGGACTTAGGATAGGTGAGCCATATTGTATCACGTTTAAGATTATGCATCTTATGCTTATATGTTTAATATGCATATTGCTTGTATGAGATACAACCGAGATACATGCATTTTGTAAACTAGATAATTAATTAAACCCTCTAAATGAAATCTTAAGTCATAATGCCGTTAATTAATGAACACTTGTCAAAACCTCGATCAATCATTTGTAGGCTCCACCAAAGTGGGTGCATTTGAGTTATCTTGGGGAGATAAGCAAGAGTATGGTGCTACTCATATCTTTGTTATTATTTGACTTAATTGAGATTATCAAAACGGTTTTGGATCTCAAGGCATTAGATGGGATTAAAATATGCCGGATCATATGATGATGGAATCCCATAAACATCTAAGAGTTACATTTGATGTAATTGGTAAAGTTGTTACCTACCTAAATAACTTAAAGTTGAGCGTCCTGCCAAAGCGGACTCAAGTTTAAGCCAAATATGGATCTTAGCCCACTAATTATTACATTGAGGGTTGTTTTATTCAGTGGGAGATTGCTAATTCTATTGCATATTTTAATTATAGAATCATGATGACTAGTAATACTGCTACATTTATTATCGTTACGATTTGTCCTTGAGAAGGACAAACTCAATGGGACAAACTTTCTTGACTGGTTCAGGAACTTGAGAATTGTTCTCAAGCAGGAAAGAAAGGCATATGTCCTAGATCAACCCATTCCTAAGGAGCCAGCAGCCAATGCTCCTAGAGCTCTGAGAGATTCTTATGCGAAGCATAAGGAAGACTCTGTCGATGTGGGATGCTTGATGCTTGCCACTATGGTTCCGGAGCTCCAAAGAGATCTGGAACACATGGAGGCTTATGAGATGATTGGGCATCTTAAGGAAATGTTCCAGCAACAGGCAAGGCAAGAGACGTATGAGACCACTAAGGCCTTATATTCCTGCAAGATGGCTGAAGGTGTATCAGTAACTACTCATGTCTTAAAGATGAAAGGATACATTGATCACCTTGAGAGGCTTGGATTTCCCATGAGCCAGGAGTTAGCTACGGATTTGATCTTGAACTCACTCCCAGAAAGTTATGACCATTTTATCATGAACTACAACATGAACAACATGAAGAAATCTATTTCTGAACTGCATGGGATGCTTAAAATTGCTGAGCCGACTGTTAAGAAGAAGCCCAGTACTGTTTTGATAGTTCAGAAAGGAAAGGGTATGAAAAAGAAAGGCAAGGGGAAGGGGAAGGGTAATGGCTTATCTAGTAAGACCAAAGAGTCAGGCAAGCCCAAAACAAGCCTGCACCAAAGAAGGCAAAGCCTCCAAAGGAAGGAGTTTGCTTCTTGTGCAATGAACCGGGTCATTGGAAGAGGAATTGCAAACTCTACCTTGAAGATCTGAAAAGTAACAAGAAGGATAGTGGGGCTATCGCTTCAGGTATTTATGTTATATACATTCATCTTTCTACTTCCACTACATGGGAATTAGATACTACATGTAGTTCTCACATTTGTACAAATGTGCAGGGCCTAAAGGACAGTAGAAAGCTGAAGAAGGGCGAAGTTGACCTACCAGTTGGAAACAGAGCAAGGGTTGCTGCTTTAGCTGTAGGCACTTATGAATTAGTTCTGCCCAATGGGATTTTGTTAGTTTTGAACAATTGCCATTATGTTCCTACTTTGAGTAGTAACATTGTTTCTCTTTCTTATTTGGAGAAGGAAGGTTACACTTCCATTGCTGGGAATGGTAGATGTTCCATTTATCGTAATGATGTTTTCTATGCTCATGGTGATTTGCATGTTGATAATTAAATATTGAACTTGGAACAACCCAATCATGGAAATATCTATAACATAACCGCCAAAAGGGTCAAACCAAATGATTTGAATCCTACATACCTCTGGCACTGTCGTCTGGAACACATAAATGAGAAACGCATTTCCAAACTCCATCAAGTGGATTTCTCAACTCATTTCATTTTGAATCATATGATACTTGTGAATCTTGTTTGTTGGGAAAGCTGACAAAGTCACCTTTAACTGGGCACAGTGAGAGGGCCACTGATTTGTTGGGACTCATACATACAGATGTGTGTGAACTGATGAATACAAATGCCAGAAAAGGTTATTCGTGCTTCATCACATTCATAGATGATTTCAGTAGATATGGCTACGTCTATCTAATGAAACATAAATCTGAATCTTTTGAAATGTTCAAGATATTTCAAAAAGAAGTACAAAACCAGCTTGGCAAAACAATTAAAGCCCTTCGATCTGATGGAGGTGGTGAATATTTTAGCCAAGAGTTCATCGATCATCTTAGGAGTTGTGGGATAGTCTCACAATTGACTCCTCCAGGAACACCACAATGGAATGGCGTTTCTGAAAGGAGGAATCGAACACTATTTGATATGGTTCGTTCCATGATGAGTCGAACAGATCTTTCACCATCCTTTTAGGGCCACGCCCTAGAGACAGCTGCGTTCACACTGAATCATGTTCCATCTAAGGAAGTTGAAAAGACTCCGTATGAGATATGGACTGGGAGGAAACCTAGTTTGTCTTTTCTCAAGATTTAGGGATGTGAGGTCTATGTTAAGCAACAAGCCTCAGATAAGTTAGCGTCCAAATCCTCAAAGTGCCTTTTTGTAGGATATCCTAAGGAAACCAAGGGATATTATGTCTACAACCCCACTGATAACAAAGTGTTTGTTGTCAGAAATGGTATCTTTCTAGAACAAGAATTTATCTCTAAAAGAACCATTGGAGCAAGGTATACCTCGAAGAAGTTCGAGAGCCACAAGACACCACAGAACCACAGATGGAAAATAGAGAAGACTCACAAGTTGTTGAGACTCCTCAAGTCACGCAAGGCCCACGGCGATCTAATAGGGCACGACTTCAGCCTTAGAGATATGGATTTCTAATTTCTGACAATCGTGATGTGTTGCTCATTGACCATAATGATCCAACTACCTATCGAGAAGCTATAGTGGGACCAAACTCTGAAAAATAGCTTAGTGCCATGAAGTCTGAGATGCAATCCATGTACGACAATAAGGTATAGACCCTAGTCGAACTGCCTGAAGGTGTAAAAACTGTCAGGTGCAAGTGGGTTTTTAAAGAAAAAACTGACATGGATGGCAATGTAAATGTCTTTAAGGCATGACTGGTTGCAAAAGGATTTACTCAAACTCATAGTGTGGACTATGATGAGACCTTTTCTCCAGTAGCAATGGCCAAATCAATCAGAATCCTCCTTGCCATTGCAGCATATTATGACTATGAAATATGGCAGATGGACGTCAAGACAGCCTTCCTTAATGGAAAGCTCCTTGAGGATGTGTACATGACAAAACCTGAAGGGTTTGTGCGTTTCGAGGACTCTGGTAAAGTGTGCAAGATTCAAAAGTCCATTTATGGACTAAAGCAAGCATCTCGGAGTTGGAATCATCATTTTGAAGAAGTAGTCAAAGAGTTTGGATTTCTTCAAAACATTGATGAACCTTGTGTGTACAAGAAGGTTAGTGGGAGCACAGTTGTATTTTTGGTACTCTATGTCGATGACATCCTACTTATTGGGAATGACATTCCTACCTTGCAGATTATCAAGTCTTGGTTGGAAAGTCTTTCTCGATGAAAGACTTGGGTGAAGCCACCTACATCCTAGGAATTAGGATCTATAGAGATAGATCTAAAAGACTTCTAGGACTCAGTCAGAGCACATACATAGACAAGATACTGCATAGGTTTAGTATGCAGGAATCAAAGAGGGGTTTCATACCCATGTCTCATGGTATTCACCTCAGCAAGGATTTGTATCCTAGTACACCTGATCAGCGAGGTCGCATGAGTAAGATTCCATATGCCTCTGCCATAGGATCTATCATGTACGTTATGTTATGTACTCGACCGGATGTCTCGTTTGCCATAAGTATGACTAGCAGATATCAACAGGACCTTGGTGAGGGCCATTGGACTGCTGTCAAGAATATCTTTAAGTACTTGAGAAGGACTAAGGACTTATTCTTGGTCTATGGTGGATTGGATGACGAGCTCTTTGTAACTGGTTTCCAAACTGACCAAGATGACCAGAAATCGCAATCTGGATACATATTTCTCCTGAATAATAGAGCAGTAAGCTAGAAGAGCTCTAAGCAGAGCACTGTAGCAGATTCTGCAATGGAAGCCGAGTATATAGCAGCATATGATGCAGCTAAGGAGGCCATTTGGATCAGGAAGTTCATTACTGAACTAGGGGTGATACCTACCATCTTAGATCTGATAACTTTGTTCTGTGACAATAGTGGTGAAACATCCTCCTTTAAACATCTCAGAGTACACTTACGGAAGTAATCTTAACTTTATTATATCTCTCTTTGCCAAAAATCCTGATAGAAGATAACTGTACTGATTCGGTAAGTCCCATGAGAACTACCATTCTACGTAAGTACCCAGGAAAAACTGGATGAACCGGCTAGGTCCACTCACTTCCAGCCTCCTTAGACAGCACCTACGTACACAGTACTTTGTATAGTCTACCAGCATAACGGCATTTTTCTAGTACACATCTTTAAATGTTAACCTTAAATCTTGACTTTAACCTTAACCTTACATATACTCAATTGGAATTATTTTAGATTATTGGAATACCTCTTAAACTTAAAAACATTAATTTCCAAGAGTTGGGCTTACGGATACTGTTCACCGTCACTGTTTACTGGGTAATTCCAGATTACAGCCTAAACTTTGGAAATTCATAATTAAATCTAGAAAAATCATATTGAGGTGATTCCAATTTATAATGAAATATATTTCCTTTAAATTTGATAAAAAAATATGAAAATGAGGTTTACTTCTCTAGATCAAATCAGTTTATTCGTTGAACTTTACTGTTCATTTGGTAAATCTGGAAGTTCCAGTTTCTTTGCCCCATTTTCAAAAATTTATTTCTCCTTGTATACTTATCCAATTGAGTCGAATTACCTATGGATTTAAATCCCCATATGTGTACTTTAAGATCACAAAATTTCGTGGAAAAACTCATTCATTCACTACATGAAATTAGCGCATGAACCTCAATGCCTCTGAGTAGTCGTTTATCTTATTCCAGATTTCAACTCACAACTTTGAAAAATCATAACAATTCAAGTTCTTAACCAAATGAGGAGTTCTTGGTGTCCATTTAAATATATGGATCTTATCTATATTCATGCCAAATTTAATGTGAAAAATCGTTGGATAAGTTGCTTAAACTATCGATGGAAATAGACTGCCTCTCATCAGATCCAGTGCATGCATACATTATACATACCAATATATCATCACATCAATTCAAGTCATGCTTTCCAAGTCATACACCATTCATACATCCACAATTACCTCCTTCCTTGTGATGTTCCAGCACCTAGATCATGGTTATGGGGGGTGAGATTCGGGGGAATCTCAGTAGCAAACAATACCAAACAATGCATGTATTAATGTAAAGACTTGTGCTTGCTTGTGAAAGTGTTATAATAGTGTGATGAGCATGCTTCCATGTATCATATGAAATACAATTGGACAAAGTAATCATAACATAACAAAGCTTCAATCATCTACCATATACACACAATTCAACCAGCCATAGCACAATCAAGCATACATTACATACATACAAGTTTAGGGTAAGTTCACTACCTTGGATGTAAGCTTTCTTTCTTATGCTTGCACTTGCTTCCCAACCTTTCCAATCATGAAGCTTTTTGGTCAATCATTCCCCAACACCTTCTTAGAGGTTTCAAGGTCCTAAATACATTCATATTCATTACATAATCCATTAAGACCATGAACTCAAACACTACTCAAGACTACCTCTCTTGAACCTTTAACTTGCTTTAACTAACATAACTTTCTTTAATCTTTGCCAATTAACTTAGCCTTTAAACCAATTGATGCCTTGACCTTACCCTACACAACTTCACCTTTTGAATCCATTTATGAACTCAAAATAACCAAATTCTAGTAACAATATACTGTTCTGTACAGATTTGGAAAAGCATACATAAATCTTCCAAAAATTCTCATTTTGATTCCAATGCTTCCCATACTTTTTCCTCCACTTTTCCCCCACACAAAATCTCATTTTAAGACCATTGGAAGCATCAAAATCATGAAATTCAAATCACTGTTCACACGAGTGAACAGTTCCCGTGAGGAATTTTCAACATTATAAACTTTAATTCCAATGGTTTCCAAGGTTCAAAACCTTTCCAATCCTACACAAAATCATCAATAAACTCAATGAAAGTATTAAATCATTGAAATTCCACTTCCTTCTATCATGAACAGTGCATGAACAGTACAAACCGAAATGGTAAAGTCAAGAACATCAACTTACTTCACAACCAAGCATGTAACTAACTTGTTTAAGCTTGTCTTAACTAACTATGACTTAAAACTCATGTTCCTTTCACATATACACAAAAATTCCAGCAGAATTTCCCCAAGATTTAAGCCTCAAAAATCACTTAAACTCAAGCACAAACCATAAGGACAAAAGGTAGAAGCAAGGAGACAACTTACCTTACTTGCTCCTTCAAGACCCTTGCTTCTTCCTTGCTTTCTTCCACTTTCTTTCTCTAGAACTCACTTCTCTTTCTAAAGGAGCTCTTGGGTGTGAAGAATGAATGGAAAGGGGGGGTATTTATTGCAAAAGTCATGTGCCATTTGAAGGCCAAGATCACCTTGAAACTATTTGATCTAATGGTTAAAGGTTTGATCTTGAAATGTCTTTTCTCTTCACACTCATGACCTTACCACCATGACATCACTAGCATGGCCTACTTGATACACCTAATCCCCCTTTTTGGAGCCATTTTGAAGTCCTTGTGGGTCCCACCATGTGCAACACCTAATTCTTACTTTATTCTCTTTTTCTTTCTTTTCAAAAATCCATAAATTATTCATTATTGGACTTGGGCTCCAAGATAACTTTTGGGACTTATTGGGCTGACCTAGGACAAAAAATGTTGGGCCTCTTTTAGGTCCAATAGCTAACTGGCCCAAATCCCAATGTACTTTCCTCATACCGATATCCGTAAATTACCCTGATCTTAGCATAAATGCTAAACACCTCTTTTAATTGTTCTAACATTTTTATAAATTCATTCTAATATAAAATGAATTCTCTACAAAGTTTCATAATTTTCTAAGACCCAGAAGTCTTGTTAAAAATTACATACGTTTCCTTTAACCCTTTATCGGTGTCCTTTTTCACCGTAAATTCCATAATTAATTCTACAGGACTCCTTTTTGACTTCTGTCAACTCCATAAATTCTCATATTAATTATAATAATTTACTATCAATTTTCATCTGATATCCTTCCATTGTATGAAATGACCAAAATGCCCTCCATTTACTTCTAGGGCATCACAGTGGCATTTTCGTAATTTTGCACTTTGTCCCTTAGACTTTCTTCCTCTTCCAATTAATCATTTTCTTTACATAAATATGGCCACATCTTTTCCTAAACATCTCATATATTTTATTCAATCTGTACATACAACTTAGTACAGAAATTAGGGATGTTACAAGTGGTGCCATTGCATAGGCCAAATAGCCTAGGTCACATCAAAGGACCAAGCATATACTTAGGCGATTTCATCTCATCAGAGAAATCAATGATAGAGGTGATATAAAAATATGCAAAGTAGCAGGGGAAGACAATGTTGCTGATCCTCTAACAAAGTCGCTTGTGCAAGCAAAACATGAGTGTCATGTTAGGTCAATGGGAATTGGGCAAATTAATGATTGTACCTAGTGCAAGTGGGAGGATGTTGGAGATTATACCCTAGGGGCCAATCATCATGTTATGAATATTGTTGATTTATGAATTTCTTAATTATATTATCACATTATTTACATGTTTACTGTGATGACCATCCTTGGATAACTCATGATCTTATCCTAAATGTCGCTGGTTGGTCATCTATGCGGGAGCAGAGATGAAATAAGACCAGTATAACTTTAAAGATATATAGAGATATAAATCAAAGTCATAGGCACATGTAAGAGTACAAGGTGTTAGACCGACCCGCTATGAGATAGCTGCATGGGTTAAGTCATAAGCTTCTCTCATATACAAACCATGTCACTATGCCCTTTGACCTGAGATCATCATGGATTCCTACATGACAAAATCTCATCTTTGACCTAGTCAAAAGTCACTTTTGACCGAGTGATCATAAAGGCTATGTTCGGGCTTCGTGGTTTTTCATACGGAGGAATATGAATGGTCAAGATGGAATTTGTCCCTCACATTCGTAGAGAGATATTACTGGGCCCCTCGATGAGTGAGTCTGAGAAATGTATGGCCATACTGTAATGGAAGGATAGTTCCATTTCTATAGTCAGACTACTTAGGGATCGAGAAAGTAACGATCAGGAATAGGAGGATGACGTTCTCCATGCCTCATCCTTGACCGAAATATCGTGTGACAAAAGGGACGTGATATGGTTGTATGAAAGGTTACATCGTTTATCGATCCTCATATGATTTGGGTAGTCCTATAGTCAGACTACTCTGGGATCAAGAAAGTAAGATCAGGAATAGGAGGATGACGTTCTCCATGACTCACCCTTGACCGAAATATCGTGTGACAAAAGGGACGTGATATAGTTGTATGAAAGATTACATCGTTTATCGATCCTCATATGATTTGGGTAGTCCTAATGTCTTGCTAGAGGCCACTTACGACTTGTGGGTCAGTATAGTAACTAGCCCACTGCCAACTTCATATGGGCCTACAGGGTCGCACACAAAATAACCCAATACGAGCTATGATGTCCAGATTCATTGAATCTAAGACATGTCCAGATTCAATGAATAATCTAGGGTGGTTATATGATCTATTTGAATTTGAATTTAAATTAGATATCTCAAATTTGATTTATGAGAATAAATCAAATATAATTCCGTCTTATCTTTATTTTAAATTAAATAAATAGGTGAATTAAATCTGTGGGACGAATTTAATATAAACCATATTTATTTAAATAGTTTCTTATCAAATTATGCAATATATGATATTGTATTAATTTCAAAATTAATATAAGATTAATTCTGAAACCCAGCCCAATTAGAAGCGCGATAGCATCCTATATATTTGACATTAGGAGCTAGGGTTCTACACAGACGTGAAAAAGGGGCCAGGAGTGTAACATCCCTAATTTTCTGTATTGAGTTGTATGTACAGATTAAATGAAATATATATGAGATTTATCAGGAAAAGATGTGGCTATTTATGTAAAGAAAGGGATTAAATTGGAAGAGGAAGAAAGTGTAAGAGCCAAAGTGCAAAGTTACGAAAATGCCTCCGTGATGCCCTAAGAAACCAGAAGTGAATTGAGGGCATTTTGGTCATTTCATACAATGGATGGATATCAGATGAAAATTGATAGTAAATTATTATAATTAATATGAGAATTTATGGAGTTGACAGAAGTAAAAAAGGAGTCCTGTAGAATTAATTATAGAATTTACGGTAAAAAAGGACACCGAAAAAGGGTTAAAGGAAAAGTATGTAATTTTTAACAGGACTTCTGGGTCTCAGAAAATTATGAAACTTTGTAGAGAATTCATTTTATATTAGAATAAATTTATAAAAATGTTAGAATAATTAAAAGAGGTGTTTATCATTTATGCTAAGATCAGGGTAATTTACGGATATCGGTATGAGAAAAGTACATTGGGATATGGGCCAATTAGCTATTGGACCTAAAAGAGGCCCAACATGTTATCCTAGGCCAGCCCAATAAGGCCCAAAAGTTATCTTGGAGCCCAAGTCCAATAATAAATAATTTATGGATTTTTGGAAAAGAAAGAAAAAGAGAATAAAGTAAGGATTAGGTTTTGCACATGGTGGGACCCACAAGGACATAAGAATGGCACCAAGAAGAGGAGGTTAGGTGTTCCAAGTAGACCATGCTAGTGATGTCATGGTGGTAAGGTCATGAGTGTGAAGAGAAAAGACATTTCAAGATCAAACCTTTAACTATTAGATCAAATAGTTCCAAAATGATCTTGGCCTTCAAATGGAACATGACTTTTCTTATAAATACCGCTCATTTCCTAGCCCAAAACCGTGAGAAATAAAGGAGAAGGAAGCTCTTGAAGAATTCTCTCTCAAGCAAGGAAGAAGCAAGGATCTTGGAGAAGCTTGTAAGGTAAGTTGTCTCCTTGCTTCTACCTTTTGTTCTTGTGGTTTATGCTTGAGTTTAAGTGGTTTTTGAGGCTTAAATCTTGGGGAGATGCTGCTGGAATTTTTGTGTATATGTGAAAGGAATATGAGTTTTAGGTCATAGATAGTTAAGACAAGCTTAAACAAGCTAGTTACATGCTTGGTTGTGAAGTAAGTTGATGTTCTTAACTTTACCATTTCGGTTTGCACTGTTCATGATAGAAGGAAATGGAATTTCAATGATTTAATGCTTCCATTGAGTTTATATGATGATTTTGTGTAGGATCGGAAAGGTTTTGAACCTTGGAAACCATTGGAATTAAAGGTTATAATGTTGAAAATTCATGTTCACTCGCATGAACAGTGATTTGAATTCCATGATTTTGATGCTTCCAATGGTCTTAAAATGAGATTTTGTGTGGGGGAAAAGTGGAGGAACAAGTATGGGAAGCATTAGAATCAAAATGAGAATTTTTGGAAGATTTATGGATGCTTTTCCAAATCTGTACAGAACAGTGCATTCTTGCTGGAATTTGGTTATCTTGAGTTCATAAATGGATCCAAAAGGTGAAATTGTGTAGGGTAAGGTCAAGACATCAATTGGTTCAAAGGCCAAGTTAATTGACAAAGATTAAATAAAGTTATGTTAGTTAAAGCAAGTTAAAGGTTCAAGAGAGGTAGTCTTGAGTAGTGTTTGAGTTCATGGTCCTAATGGATTATGTAATGAATATGAATGTGTTTAGGACCTTGAAACCTCCAAGAAGGTGTTGGGGAATGATTGACCAAAAAGCTTCATGATTGAAAAGCTTGGGAAGCAAGTGCAAGCATAAGAAAGAGAGCTTAAATCCAAGGTAGTGGACTTACCCTAAACTTGTATGTATGTAATGTATGCTTGATTGTGCTATGGCTTGGTTGAATTGTGTGTATGTGGTAGATGATTGAAGCTCTATTATTTTATGATTTCTTTGGCCAATTGTATTTCATATGATACATGGAAGCATGCTCATCACACTATGATAACACTTTCACAAGCAAGCACAAGTCTTTACATTAATACATGCATTGTTTGGTATTGTTTGCTACTGAGATTCCCCCAAATCTTACCCTCCATAACCATGATCTAGGTGCTGGAACATCACAAGGAAGGAGGTAATTGTGGATGTATGAATGGTATATGACTTGGAAAGCATGCCTTTAATTTATGTGATGATGTATGGGTATGTATAATGTATGCATGCACTGGATCCGATGAGAGACAGTCTACTTCCAGCGATGGTTTAAGCGACTTCTCCAACAAGTTTTCACATGAAATTTGGCATGAACATAGCTAAGATCAAGAGATTTAATTGGACACCAAGAACTCCTAATTTGGCTAAGTTTTCAAATTGATATGATTTTTCAAAGTTGGACTTAAACTCTGGATCAAGATAAAACTAGTATTGCGATACAGTGAGGTTCCTACGCGATTTTCATATAGTAAGTGAGTGATTTTTTCCGCTATATTTGCTGATCTTAAAGTAAACATTCTAAGATTTAAATCCATAGGTAATTCGACTCAATTGGATAAGTATACAAGGATAAATGAATTTTTGAAAATGGGGCAAAGAAACTGGAACTTCCAGATTTACCAAATAAATAGAAATATTCAACGAATAAACTGATTTGATCTGGACAAGAAAACCTCATTTTCATATTTTTTTTCTCAAAGTTAAATCAAATATATTTTATTAGAAATTGGAATCACCTCAATATGATATTTCTAGATTTAGTTATGAATTTCCAAAGTTCAGGCTATAATCTGGAATTACCCAGTAAACAGTGACAGTGAACAGTACGCATAAGCCCAACTCTTGGAAATTCATGTTTTTAAGGTTAAGAGGTATTCCAATGATCTAAGATAATTTCAATTGAGTATATGTAAGGTTAAGGTTAAGGTCAAGATTTAAGGTTAAGATTTAAAGATGTGTACTAGAAAAATGCCGTTGTGCTGGTAGACTATACAGAGTACTGTGTACGTAGGTGCTGTCTAAGGAGGCTGGAAGTGAGTGGACCTAGACGGTTCATCCATTCTTTCCTAGGTACTTATGTAGAATGGTAGTTCTCATGGAGAATTACCGAATCAGTACAGTTATTTTCTACCAGAATTTTTGGCAAGAGAGATATAATCCGGTTGAGAGTACTATAGCAAGAGTACTCACAGAGATATAAAGAAGGATGTTTCAAGGAGAGTGCAAAAGGTTTGCAGATAAGAAACTGCCAAAATAGAGACGGTGAGGACAGATTCTTGAGAAAGCCCTAGAGGGACAAGAGGCGCTAGCACGTCGTTCGTGATTGGAACGCTATTCGTGTGGATACTGGTAGAGGAAGCCGATCTGAGTTGTCGACTTCTTGCGATCGAGAAAAGAGCACCAGATACGACGACAGGTCGTGACCTGTTGACACAGAGGTCGCGATTAAACAGGCATCTGATCGTCAGAAATCCAAAAAGAGGCGACAGGTCGTGACTAGTAGCAGAATAGGTCACGACTAAAAATTCCAGAGACGACAGGTCGCGACTAGAAGATGAGGAGGTCGCGACTAGAAGATGAGGAGGTCACGACTGAAAACTCCAGAGGCGACAGGTCGTGACTAGAAGCTGAGGAGGTCGCGACTGAAAAACTCCAGAGGCAAAGAGTCGCGACTAGTGGATACGGAGGTCGCGACTACAACTCGAATACCGGAGGTAACACTTCTTTCTCCTTGACTTAAACACATTCGGTAGATCCTGGCAGGGAATGGAAAAATTTTTAAAGTTAATTTCTGCTGCGTGTCTTCCAATTCCCTTTAGTGGTATCAGAGGCATGACGTTTTGTGTTTAAGTTAGGTTTGATTATTGATACATGTGATGTATGTTAGATTTCTTAGCCGTTCATATGATAACATGCGTTTTATGTATGACATAAAGGGAATCCATTTTATGTATGACATATAAGGAATCCGAAAGGAAACTGAAATCGGTGGTGTATGTTTATAGATTTGATTAATTAATATTGATGGGGGTCTAAGGAAATTAAATTAAGATTCTTGATTATTTGTCAAAAAAAAAAATTCTTGGGGCGTTGCCCCATACCCCGCCCACTAACCAGCTAGCGGGACTACCGTGGCTACCTGATCGTAACGCAACATAATCGCAATATATATACTGATATATGAATGTTTTGAAACATTTATTGCCCTTCGTATAATATGAATTTTGATTCTTGAGTGTTTGGGTATGGTGAACAATATGGCTCTAGATTACAAGTGTTGTAATTTTTCTAAATACGGCCTGCGAGTCGTACCTTCCTCTAATTACTCTTGTTGTACATTCTCTTCTCATCTCACTCCCCTCGAATGTTAAAACGAGGTTTCCTTATGTAATTTTCCTATTCTAATTAGAGATTTCCTCTCATTGGCTTGAGGGGACTTAGTATAGGTGAGCCATATTGTATCACGTTTAAGATTATGCATCTTATGCTTATATGTTCAATATACATATTGCTTGTTTGAGATACAACCGAGATACATGCATTTTGTAAACCAGATAATTAATTAAACCCTCCAAATGAAATCTTAAGTCATAATGCCGTCAATTAATGAACACTTGTCAAAACCTCGATCAATCATTTGTAGGCTCCACCAAAGTGGGTGCATTTGAGTTATCTTGGGGAGATAAGCAAGAGTAATGGTGCTACTCATATGTTTGTTATTGTTTGACTTAATTGAGATTATCAAAATGGTTTTGGGTCTCAAGTCATTAGATGGGATTAAAATATGCCGGATCATATGATGATGGAATCCCATAAACATCTAAGAGTTACATTTGATGTAATTGGTAAAGTTGTTACCTACCTAAATAACTTAAAGTTGAGCGTCCTGCCAAAGCGGACTCAAGTTTAAGCCAAATATGGATCTTAGCCCACTAATTATTACATTGAGGGTTGTTTTATTCAGTGGGAGATTGCTAATTCTATTGCATATTTTAATTATAGAATCATGACGACTAGTAATACTGCTACATTATCGTTGCGATTTGTCCTTGAGAAGGACAAACTCAATGGGACAAACTTTCTTGACTGGTTAAGGAACTTGAGAATTATTCTCAAGCAGGAAAGAAAGGCATATGTCCTAGATCAACCCATTCCTGAGGAGCCAGTAGCCAATGCTCCTAGAGCTCAGAGAAATTCTTATGCGAAGCATAAGGAAGACTCTGTCGATGTGGGATGCTTGATGCTTGCCACTATGGTTCCGGAGCTCCAAAGAGATCTGGAACACATGGAGGCTTTAGGAGGAGGTGCTAGAGAGAGAAAGTGAGAGGAAGAAAGAAAGAAAGGAAGTTCTGGCGGAGCTGGAAGCAGAATAGAGATAGTAGAGTTCTGCTGAGCTCATGAGGTAGTAACTAATCCTAGCTTTTATGTAATGGCTTTGTGATTTGTTGTGCTATTGTTTGGTTGGATTGTTGTCTTATATGTTATGTCTGAAGCTCTGCTGTAATGCTATGATCATATGTTATTAAGCATGGAAGCATGCGGCATACTTATCTGTACACAATCACAAGCAAGCACTGTCACTCTGCATTACATATATTGTTGTGATTGTTGCTACTGAGATTCCCCCGAATCTCATCCCAATAAATAACCCATTATAGGGGAGGTTATGTCAAAGTGAATTCTGGGAATTTTAAGAGACGCCGTTATGCTGCTGAAATTACGACAAGATGGCAATAGTAGAGAAAGGAACTGATACGTACTGTGTACGTAGGTACTGTCTAAGGAGGATGGAAGTGAGTGGACCTAGTCGGTTCATCCAGTCTTTCCTGGGTACTTACGTAGAATGGTAGTTCTCATGGGAATTACCGAATCGGTACAAGATCAGTTACTTTCTGAAGATGAAGCGTAGCGGTTATGCTGCCGGATTTTAGGCAGGAAAAGATGCAATAGAGTTATGAGAATTTATGTACATGGCCAGATGTAAAATAACTTATTAATTAATAATAATTGTTGTTTGGCATGTTTGACTGATATATGATGGATATATGCTTATGTATGTAATGTTGGTTGCTGAAAATTAACACTATGAATAGTAACCAGTGAGGACATGAGGATGTTTGACCCATAATTAAAAATAGTAAATAGATGAATAAATGTATGATATTTTTAAGGTAAATAGTAGACATACCAAGATTCGATTTTATATATAGTATGACTCATTTGGATGTCTACACAAGGAGATATAAATTATCAAAGTTGGGACCAGAATGCTGGATTCAGGGAGAAAAATGTGGGATGAACAGTAAAGTTGTGACATTGACTCGGTCAATGAATGGTCAATGAGTTATTTTTTCCTGAAAGATAATTGAGTTAGCTTTAAGTATCAATTGGAACCACTTCATTTCGATTTTTCTAGAATTAGTTATGATTTTTGGAAGTCAGGTCACTCATCTGGAATTTTCATAGTGAACAGTACTCAATGAGAGTAAAACTCCAGATTGAGAAATTGGACTTCAATGACCTTGAAAGTGGTTCTAAATGCTACTAAATGGTCCCTAAAACATACGAAAGTAAGGATGTTTCAAAGACAGCCTTCCTTAATGGAAAGCTCCGTGAGGATGTGTACATGACACAACCTGAAGGGTTTGTGCATTCTGAGGACTCTGGTAAAGTGTGCAAGCTTCAAAAGTCCATTTATGGACTAAAGCAAGCATCTCGGAGTTGGAATCATCGTTTTGATGAAGTAGTCAAAGAGTTTGGATTTCTTCAAAACATTGATGAACCTTGTGTGTACAAGAAGGTTAGTGGGAGCACAGTTGTATTTTTTGTACTCTATGTCGATGACATCTTACTTATTGGGAATGACATTCTTACCTTGCAGATTGTCAAGTCTTGGTTAGGAAAGTCTTTCTCGATGAAAGACTTGGGTGAAGCCACCTACATCCTAGAAATTAGGATCTATAGAGATAGATCTAAAAGACTTCTAGGACTCAGTCAGACCACATATATAGACAAGATACTGCATAGGTTTAGTATGCAGGAATCAAAGAGGGGTTTCATACCCATGTCTCATGGTATTCCCCTCAGCAAGGATTTGTGTCCTAGTACACCTGATCAGCGAGGTCGCATGAGTAAGATTCCATATGCCTCTGCCATAGGATCTATTATGTACGCCATGTTATGTACTCGACCGGATGTCTCATTTGCCTTAAGTATGACTAGCAGATATCAACAGGAACCTGGTGAGGGCCATTGGACTACTGTCAAGAATCTCCTTAAGTACTTGAGAAAGACTAAGGACATATTCTTGGTCTATGGTGGATTGGATAACGAGCTCTCTGTAACTGGTTACACAGATGCAAGTTTCCAAACTGACTAAGATGACCAGAAATCGCAATCTGGATACATATTCCTCCTGAATAATGGAGCAGTAAGTTGGAAGAGCTCTAAGTAGAGCACTATAGCAGATTCTGCAATGGAAGCCGAGTATATAGCAGCATCTGATGCAGCTAAGGAGGCCGTTTGGATCAGGAAGTTCATTACTGAACTAGGGGTGACACCTACCATCTCAGATCTGATAACTTTGCCCTGTGACAATAGTGGTGCCATTGCACAGGCCAAAGAGCCTAGGTCACATCAAAGGACCAAGCATATACTCAGGCGATTTCATCTCATCATAGAAATCAATGATAGAGGTGATATAAAAATATGCAAAGTAGCGGGGGAAGACAATGTTGCTGATCCTCTAACAAAGTCGCTTGTGCAAGCAAAACATGAGTGCCATGTTAGGTCAATGGGAATTAGGCAAATTAATGATTGTACCTAGTGCAAGTGGGAGGATGTTGGAGATTGTGCCCTAGGGGCCAATCATTATGTTATGAACATTGTTGATTTATGAATTTCTTAATTATGTTATCACATTATTTGCATGTTTACTGTGATGACCATCCTTGGATAACTCATGATCTTATCCTAAATGTCCCTGGTCGGTCATCTATGTGGGAGCAGAGATGAAATAAGACCAGTATGACTTTGAAGATATATAGAGATATAAATCAAAGTCATAGGCACATGTAAGAGTACAAGGAGTTAGACCGACCCGCTATGAGAGAGCTTCATGGGTTAAGTCATAAGCTTCTCTCATATACAAACCATGTCACTATGCCCTTTGACCTGAGATCATCATGGATTCCTACATGACAAAAGCTCAGCTTTGACCTAGTCAAAAGTCACTTTTGACCGAGTGATCATAAAGCTATGTTCGGGCTTCGTGGTTTTTCATGAGGAGGAATGTGAATGGTCAAGATGGAATTTGTCCCTCACATTTGTAGAGAGATATTACTAGGCCCCTCGATGAGTGAGTCTAAGAAATGTATGGCCATACTGTTATGGAAGGGTAGTTTCATTTCTATAGTCAAACTACTCAGGGATCGAGAAAGTAACGGTCAGGAACAGGAGGATGACGTTCTCCATACCTCATCTTTGACCAAAATATCGTGTGACAAAAGGGACGTGATATGATTGTATGAAAGGTTACATCGTTTATCGATCCTCATATGATTTGGGTAGTCCTAATGTCTTGCTAGAGACCGCTTACGACTTGTGGGTTAGTATAGTAACTAACCCACTGCCAACTTCATATGGGCCTATAGGGTCGCACATAAAACAACCCAATACGAGCTATGATGTCCAGATTCATTGAATCTAAGACATGTCCAGATTCAATGAATAATCTAGGGTGGTTATATATATTATATATATATAAATTTGTATATATATTATAAGAGATATTTGCAAGATTTCATTTATAAGGATAAATTAAATCTCTATCACTTTTGAATTTGAATTTAAATTGATATGATCTATTTGAATTTGAAATTTAAATTGATAAGATATCTCAAATTTGATTTATGAGAATAAATCAAATATAATTCCGTCTTATCTTTATTTTAAATTAAATAAATAGGTGAATTAAATCTGTGGGACGGATTTAATATAAACCATATTTATTTAATTAGTTTCTTATCAAATTATGCAATATATAATATTGTATTAATTTTAGAATTAATATAAGATTAATTCTGAAGCCCGGCCCAATTAGAAGCCCGATAGCATCCTATATATTTGACATTAGGAGCTAAGGTTCTACACAGACGTGAAAAAGGGGCAAGGAGAGTGCAAAAGGTTTGCAAATAAGAAACTGCCAAAATAGAGACGGTGGGGACGAATTCTTGAGAAAGCCCTAGAGGGACAAGAGGTGCTAGCACGTCGTTTGTGATTGGAATACTATTCGTGTGGATACCGGTAGAGGAAGTCAATCTAAGTTGTCGACTTCTTGCGATCAAGAAAAGAGCACCAGATACGACGACAGTTCACGACCAGTTGACACAAAGGTCGCGACTAAACAGGCATCTGAACGTCAGAAATCCAAAAAGAGGCGACAGGTCGCCACTAGTAGCAGAATAGGTCGCGACTGAAAACTCCAGAGACGACAGGTTGCGACTAGAAGATGAGGAGGTCGCGACTGAAAACTCCAGAGGCGACAGGTCGTGACTAGAAGCTAAGGAGGTCGCGACTAAAAACTCCAGAGGCGAAGAGTCACGACTAGGGGATACGGAGGTCGCGACTACAGTTCGAATACCAAAGGTAACACTTTTTTCTCCTTGACTTAAACACTTTCGATAGATCCTGGCAGGGAACACTGGTGGAAAATTGGCAATCGAAATCCCCATTTTTAAACATATCAATACGGAGACGGTTTTAAAAAAATGAGCGGTGGCATTTTTGTAAATAAATTGAAATATTCACACCGTATTTACTCGTGACCGATGTGGAAATATTTAGTCCGGTTTAGATGTTTAATTTCTACAGCGGATGTTTTAGAGACCGATGTGGAAATATTTGGTCCGGTTTAGATGTTTACTTTCTACAGCGTATTTATATTGACCGAGGTGGAAATATTTAGTCCGGTGTCTGTTTTATAAAAAAATTAAATTTTTACACCGGTTTTAAAAGTAACCGATTTAAAATATAAACACCCAGTGCAGATTAGCTTCGTCCTATCTGCCTCTTCAGTTTCCTGTCTATGCTTTCCCGTGCTCTTTCTTTATTTTTTAGACCGTTCATTTCACTTCTTTGGTTCCCAACGTTTGTAGTCATTATGATAGAAGGCCAATTGCATTCTTCTATATTCTTATTGATCATGAATGTTAACCATATATATATATGTATACCATTCTTCTATTTTCTTTTCTTTTCATCTATCTGACTCCTCCAATGGCCTCTTCCTCATGCAAGCCTCCTTCTCCGCCCCATAAAAGAAACAGAGATGACTTTGAAGACAAACATCCTGATCCTCACCCTTCTGTTCCTTCTCCTCCTCCCCTGGTTGTGACTCTGATGGAGAGCCTTGAGGAACTCATACTGCTCTTCAATGGGCTGGAGGACTCCGTGGAAGAACTGAATCGCAAAGTTGACAGACTGAAAGCAAGTTTCAGAGATTTCTGCTCAGAAGTTCACCGCCATCAACCCCGTGATAGCTTCTTTAATCCTGTTGATCTCACCCAATCTGATGACTCCCAAAACTCCGAGTCTGACAAGTAGTGAAAGATTGCAACTTTTATATATTCTGATATATATTTTTTTTTGTGTAAAAGTTGATGACATATATCACTTGAAAAAAAAGACTGATATATTTTACACCGGTCCATATATATTGACCGGTGTAAAATATACTCTATACAACTTTTATATGTATATCTACACCGGTATAATATTTTGTCCGGTGTATATTTTCTTACAAAATAAACATTTTTTTTACCAAATACTCTTTTATTTGGTACATTTCTCGCGCCTTCTATCTCTCATTTTTCCCTGGTTCGCGCGTTAAGACTTCTCAGCGCTTCACAGACGGTGAGTTTTGTTTTGAACTCCTCTCGAGAACTAAAATTTTATTCTTTCCATGCATTAGCTTCAACGTAATGGTTTAATTTCTTGTTTTCTGCTTTTCTAGTTCTTATAGTCTTCCACAAATATGGATCGTAGTTGGATAAATGCTAAACGAACAAGTGTTGAGTATACTGAGGGGGTGAAGGAGTTTTTGGATTTTGCTAAACGGAATGGTGATGATGACAATGGAAGGTTCTATTGTCCTTGTGTGAGTTGTTTGTATGAGAGGAAACAAAGTCCTGCTGATATTTACACTCATCTAATTTGCGAGAGGTTTTGCAAGAGTTACACGGTATGGGTATGGCATGGTGAACAGGTGGAACAGACCTTTGACGATGACATGGATACTGATGATAGAGTAGAGGACATGATTCGTGATGTTGGAGAAGATGCTTTTATGCGGTCACATGCATATGGTAATATGTGCAATGATGTAGAAAAGCCTCTATACCCAGGGTGCAGAAAATACAACCTGTTGAATGCAGTGTTGAGATTGGTAAGTGTGAAAGCTCGGCATGGGTGGAGTGACAGTAGTTTTTCAGAATTGCTTGACTTGTTACAGGACATGTTTCCTGAAGAAAATGCGTTACCCAAACGCTATTATGATGCGAAGAAAATAATAGGTCCTTTAGGCATGCAGTATAGAAAGATTCATGCATGTCCAAAAGATTGCATATTGTACAGGAAAGAGTTTAAAGATGAGGAGAAGTGTCCAATATGTAAGACACCAAGGTACAGATCAAATAACTCTCCTGCCAAGTTGTTATGGTATCTTCCAATTTTACCAAGGTTTAAGCGACTTTTTTCTAATGAAGATGATGCAAAGAAATTGTTATGGCATGCAAATGAAAGGATTAATGATGGAAAGATTCGTCATCCTGCTGACTCTTTGCAATGGAAGAAGATTGATGACTTATTTCCCGAGTTTGGCAATGAACCACGAAACCTAAGGCTTGGACTTAGTACGGATGGAATGAACCCTTATAGTAGCCTTAGTAGTATACATAGTTCATGGCCCGTCCTTCTGGTGATTTACAACCTATCTCCCTTGCTGTGTATGAAACGGAAGTATGTAATGTTGTCTATGCTGATCTCAGGACCAAAACAACCGGGAAATGACATAGACGTTTACCTAACACCCTTGATCGAAGATTTGAAGAAGCTATGGGAAGGTGTGGATGTTTTTTATGCTGTTAAGAAGGAGGTCTTCAATATACGGGCCATGATCTTTTGTACAATTAATGACTTTCCTGCATACGGAAATTGTCAGGGTATAGTGTTAAGGGCCATAAAGCATGTCCGATTTGTGAGGAAGGGACTTGCTACTATCAACTTTGTCATGGAAGAAAGACAGTCTACCTAGGTTATAGGAGATTTCTAAGACAAGCCCACCCATACCGTCGACTGAAGAAGAAATTTTATGGCGGCAAAGAATTTGAAAATGCTCCAAAGCCATTGACTGGCGAACAAGTTTATGAAAAGGTGAGAGACATCAATGTCACTTTCGGTAAGCTTACCAAGAAAAGTGAGAAAAATGTATGGAAAAAAAGATCTGTGTTCTTTGAGCTTCCTTATTGGCGACATCTTCATATAAGGCACTGTCTTGATGTGATGCATGTGGAGAAAAATGTGTGTGACAGCATTGCTGGAACACTTCTCAACACACATGGTAGTTCCAAAGACGGTTTGAAGGCAAGATTGGATTTGGAAGAAATGGGAATACGGGAGGAGTTACATTCGAGGCCAGATGGTGAAGGGAGCTATCATGTTGAAGAGACTAACATTTTGTCCAAGGCTGAGAGAAGAAGTATTTATGAGTGTTTGCAAGGAATCAAAGTTCCCTCTGGGTACTCATCTAATCTTAAGAGGATTGTGTCCATGAAAGATTTGAAATTAGTAGGCCAAAAGTCTCATGATTGTCATGTATTGATGCAACAATTACTCCCAGTGGCTGTTCGAGGAATCCTTCAAGATGATTTGAGACACATTGTAACCCGACTTTGCTTCTTCTTTAATGCTATATGTGGCAAAGTCTTTGAGATTGAAAAGTTGGAGGAATTGGAGCACGAGGGTTATGTTATTTTGTGCCAGCTTGAAAAATAGTTTCTTCCTTCCTTTTTTGACATCATGGTACACCTCATCGTTCATCTAGTGCGAGAGATAAAACTGTGTGGCCCTGTATACTTACGATGGATGTACCCATTTGAAAGATACATGAAAATCCTTAAAGGGTATATGAAGAATCCAAATCGGCCTGAAGCATCCATTGTTCAAAAATATGTGGCCGAAGAAGCTATGGATTTTTGTCAACAATACCTATCTAAAGTAAGACTTACTGGTCTCCACAAACCCATTGCCAAACAGGGGGGTCAACGCGGAATGTCAGTGAGGAGTGTTGATCGTAATGAACTGCAGCAAGTACACTTACACATCTTGAATAACATTGATGAAGTTCAAGACTATATTGCTGTTCATAAAGATCTTGTTCGGAAAACAAATAATAGGATGACAGAGCAAAGGCTGATTAGAGAACACAACAAATCTTTTGCACATTGGTTCAAATTGGAGGTTGAAAATGAGGATTGTGTTTCTGATACAGTTAGATGGTTAGCATGTGGTCCTGAACATAATGTGATCTGTTGGAATTCATTTGATATCAACGGGTATTCCTTTTATACGAAGTCCCTAGATGATAGAAGTAGCGTGCAAAACAGTGGTGTTATGTTAGTGGCTGAAGCTATGCATTTCTCTAGTTCAAAAGACAACAATCCTAAATTAGCAGCCATCCCTTATTATGGCGTTGTTGAAGAGATTTGGGAGGTGGACTACTCCAAATTCAAAGTTCCCGTATTCAAATGCAAGTGGGCTAATGTAAACAACGGTGTTATGGTCGATCAGTTATGATTTACACTAGTGGATTTGAATAATATAAGTTTTGGGGATGAACCTTTCATTATGGCAGACCAAGCAAAGCAAGTGTTCTTTATCACTGATCCTCAAAATGAAAGATGGTCGGTCGCGCTCCAAGGAAAAAGGGTTGTTGACAATGATGATTCTTTTTATGAGATCCCTTCTTTTTCAGTAGGTTTACCACAATTAAATGAAGAAGAAGTGGATTCTCATTAATTTCTATGTGTTTCTTGTTTTTGATGTAGTCTAAACATGCAATTTTAAGTTTCTTGTTATGATTGCGTATATGATTTTGATGTAATAATAACAGAGACAGATTCTTGTTCTGATAAGAATGTTGTGACGCCAAGGATGGGATGATATATGATGATGTAGTTTAAAAAAATAACTACAACATTAACACCGGTCTTAAGTGCTATCCGGTGTAAAAAGTCAATACTGACAATTTGTAAATAAATTATAGTTCGATTTTACACCGGGTTATACTTTATCCGGTGTTATACTTTATCGGTGTTATTTTTTACACCGGTTGTAAAAATTATCCGGTGTAAAATGTATCAATTTTACATCGTTTATGTTTTTGTCCAGGTTAGAATAATTTACACCCGGTGTTAAATGTTTATATTCATTTTTTAAGCCCGCCCCTTGGCGCGATGACCTTCATTCTCCTTTCTCACGTACTCTGTCATATCGCCGCTCGTCGTGCTCTGTGGTTCTCGTGAGGCTTCTCCGTGCTCGATCAGTCGTTCTTCTCTGTTGTCTCTCTCATTCTGCTATTCCGTGTACGTGTTCTCTGCATTTTTTCCCCTGTGTACGTGCGTTGCCATTTTTATGTTCGTTTAATCTAGGTTTTCTATTTTTCCTGATGAATGCTGGCACATCTTTCCATTCATAACTGCTAAAGGAACAAGTTTTGTGTATTCTGACGGGTTGAAGGAAAAAGGGTTAAGTCTGTTTTCAATGTTTTTGATGTTGTTATTGCGTACATAGGAATATGGAGGATAGAGTTACTAAGATTGAGGCTAGCGATGCTCCAAGCGCCACTACGCAAAGGAAGGGCAGAAGTGCGACTCGTTTGAAAGACATTATGAAGGACAGGATAGGGGGAAACTGCTTCCAATAGAGTTTGACAGAAACTGGAACCCAACTGGTGAACACAGGACAAAGTACATAACTATCTAATATTGCATGCAGAGCAATACCAAATACACAACTGTTTGTTGATTACTCTGCTTTCAATGGCAAACATTTCAGCTCACTTACGATATGCCCAACAATGAGTTCTTGAAGAAGAAGACGTTGTCTTATTGCGCTGAGCGTTGGAGGGCATTCAAGACACAACTAGCTCGTCAGTATCTGCATGGACAGGATAGAAGTGGTCATCCTCAACCTTCTCCATGCAGCAAGTATCAATTCATTGACGAAGCTGCGTGGGAACAATTTGTTAGGAATCGAAACACGCTAGTAGCAATGGTGAGTGTATCCTTTTGTATGTGGTTGCAGAAAACGTATCAGAGTATCATATGTGTTGATTTTAAATACTTCATGTCTTGTAGGAAAAAAGAACAAAAGCGATTGAATACGCCCTCAAGAATGATTGCCCCCACGCAATGTCTCGAGGGGGTTATGCGAAGGCAGAAAGAGAGTTGTTGGGGGCCAAGAGGAAGAGGCTAGAAGAAAATGCTGGGTCGGATCCTAGTGTTCTTCTTGACCCCCATCTCCGATATGTCGTGAAGAAAAATGGTTGTACGCTCGCCAAAGAAAGATCGGAACTTTTACAAGCGACAATGCTCGCATGATTGCTGAAAAAATTGTAAGCACTACTTGCATTATTTTGTGTTAGTAGACTATATATAATTATATCATTTTCCTTATGTTTGTTCTTTCTATGTTATAGAGTGATCTTAAACAACAAGAGTCCCATGGATACTTCAAGTCAGATGGTAAGAATGACATCTTGACTGTTGCCACTGGGAAACAAGAACATGGGGACCGTGTCAGGGGAGTTGGAAGAGGTGTGGGTATAAGAGATTACTTTGGAGCATCTCAAACACGTTCCCCACATGTGATGCCGAGGGCAGAGTTGGCATCCTTGCTCTCCACCATAAGGGCAGAGGCTAAGGAAGAGGCTTGGATAGAGGCTAGGGCACAAGCAGAAGCTTCAATTGATGCGCGATTACAAGAGGGGTTCGCAAAGATGAAGGAAGAAATGTTGTCCATGATGACATCAAGGAAGCAAGAGCCAACTGATCCCCTCCCGCCCTCAACTGCAGGCCGTCCAAGCACTAAGGGGAGTTGTTGCTTGCCGCTGTTAGAGGATACAGAACATTGTGATCTATATGTTGAGGATCCTCTTAGACGCTTAGTGGCACGTGGCTCCATCCATAGCCTAGGGGTAACTACTGTTCACCACGTCCAAATTCAGGATGATCAATTAAGGGTGACAGTTGAAGCC
This sequence comes from Leucaena leucocephala, assembly GCA_037074615.1. NCBI lineage: Eukaryota > Viridiplantae > Streptophyta > Magnoliopsida > Fabales > Fabaceae > Leucaena > Leucaena leucocephala. The sequence continues at coordinate 9,879,114 of CM073548.1, read as the reverse complement.
ATGCTAATTGGAGATGCTCTTGTCCCAATTCCCACTGATGAGGTGAAGACAGTGAGCCAAGCAAAAGGGACTTTCATATTGTGGCCAAAGCATCTTGTTTCGGATCACGTCGCCTCATCCCCCGGCCAACTTCCTACCCCTCCCACTTTGAATGCCATGCAACGTGTGATCCTAATGGCATATGACAACACGTTCCATGTGGACGCGTTGCCTATGGATTCAGTTGTGGGCGACATGGGGGCACCAGCCTTCCTGGACCATGCGGACGTCAAATCTCTGATCACTCCCAAGGAAGAACTGACCTCCGGCCGCATCCAAGTATTTTTGATGTAAGTATAATTTAAATGTAAATATATGTAATAACAAAGTTCAAGTCTTACAACTAATGTCGTGTATGCATTGCCTGAAGCAACTTGTGCGGCTTCTACATAGTTAGACACATTGTCAATATTATCTTGTCAAATAGGATTGACCTAACTGAGGAGGTAAAATTGTATTTTTGATGATTTTGTATTTCTTAATTCTCAATCTAATCTATATTAATAATGCCTTAATTTCTTTGATTTTGATTTCATATTTCAGATGTTTAATCAACCTGATCCATTTCCTGACCAAGATATTGAGGACCTACGTAATCGGTGGGCAGAGTTTTTTGTTCAATTCCTTCCTTCTCAATAGTATTTGTCTTTCATTGAATACCTTTTTCTACTTGTCTGTTCAAATTGTAGCATTTTTGTATTGAGTTTTATTCAATGAATAATATAATGAGCAATTGAATTATATATATATATGTCTCTGGCATCTTGAACTGATGATGATCGATGATTGAGTCGTATATTATATTTGGGCAGTTTATTTCTGAAGCTTCAGGCCAACGGAATGTATTAAATAAAAATTTAATAACATCTACATCGGAGGTATATACCTACCGGTGTAGAAAGAACATATATCATAATATATAAATTAAATTTAATAACATCTACACCGTCCCAATATTCAACCGGTGTTAAAATTTGAATAATCTACACTGTCCCAATATTCAAACCGGTGTAGATGTTAAAACATAATACACCGGATGTAAATGTGAACCGCTTTAACATGTAGACCGGTGTAAAAAAGTATACATTCTACACACCGTCCCATATTTAACTGGTGTTAACATTTGAATAATCTACACCGTCCCAATATTCAACCGGTGTAGATGTTAAAAATAATACACCGGATGTAAATGTGAACAGATTTAAAATTTAGTCCGGTGTAAAAAAGCAAACATTCTACACCGGTTACGTGACCGGTGTAAAAGGTCTCACTTTTTACACGGTCCGTTTCTACACCGGTTGTGTGTGCGATGTTGAATGCCATTTTCAACCGGTGTTGAACTGCTTTTTTCCAGCCGTGGAATGGAAAAGATTTTAAAGTTAATTTCCGCTGTGTGTCTTCCAATTCCCTTCAGGCACTTCAAACTCTCTTCCAGACTTTCTCACCCGTGAATTTTTACAGGGTAAATAAGATGCCCAGAAAAAAGAAACCCAGTGAGAAAGATAAACAAAAAGGTATTCTCCAAGATGCCCAAAGTCAAACAATTTCAAGTGATGAACTTGAGGCTATCGTGCAAGCGGTAATGAAACAATATGGGAGCTCCTTTGGGGCCCATAAATCCCAAACGGAGTCTTCAACTCCCTCTGGATCTTCTATCCAGAAACCCCAAACAATCGGGCCTTCAGCCCAAAAAACCCAAACAAAATCTGAGTCATCTACTCAGTCTGGGTCATCAACCCAGCCTATCCAAACAAGAGCGTCCTCTAAAAAGACTCTGGAATCATATGCCCAGAGTTATGCCCATAAGGCTCTTCTAGAAAAAACCTTTGCCCAACAATTGGCTCTTCCGCCAATACCGTCAAAGGTATTAACCAAAACCCAATATGATCTGCTTAATCAACAACCAAATGTTTTACAGATCAATCCCTCTCAAAAACAAATAGTTTCTGCTTCTATCACTCCAAAAATAGATACACCAACCTTTCCAAAATCAAATAGGGTCATAAATATCCTTCAGATAGAACCAGAATTCTATTATAAAAACCCAAACCAGGTGGCCTTAAAAGTATTCCCCAAAGGATTTCATTATCGGCCAAAACAACTAAACAAAACTAGGGAGTATTATGAATTAATTTTGATTCACTCTGAATCGGCAGCCATTAAAAAAATGCTGATAAAACAGATAAGTCATTGATAACTCATTCTACCCTGCAGATTTTGAAAGTCCTTACTCCATCCCAATGGGGGCAAGATTTATTGAAAATCAAAACTTTTGGGATAAACTATGATCCTTTTGGATATAATTACTGGGACTATGTTGATGCATGGTACCATGTATTTTGGGATCAAAATAAACTTTTTAAACATACTTAGTTTATTTATTTTAAAACAAAAACCAAGTACGATTTCCCTCAAAGGTTTGGACACTGGTGGGATTTCTTTGGACCAATACCAGAGATGCTTCCTCCAATAGTAGTTCAAGCTTTTGATCTCTTTAAACAAAAGTTCAACATTGAAGAGAAACCTTTTCCTGTTGAATTATATTATTTTTCAAACTTATCTGTCTCATGGATTTTCTCATGGAGTTATAGATTCTCTGATACTGAAGGATCCAGATTTCTACCAATCTTACAAAGACTTCCGTCAGTAAAATGGTGGGCTAAATTTGATCTTTCAAGGATAAACACAATAGCTGTCGAGCGATGGTTTAAACAGAATCCCCAGAATCTCTGCATAACGGAGCATAGCAAGTTCCTAAACCAGAAGATCAGGGTACAAACTGTCCTCGCCTCTACAAACGATAAGGCTAGCCTTATCAACCAGCTGAGTTCCATGCTCCAACTCCTCCAACAATAGGAGCAAGACCTTCCTTCTACAAGTCAAACGAGTTCTACTCCAACATCAGAAAAAGATGAAGAAGAAGAAGAACTTCTCATAAACTTGGATGAAGATTAAACTATCAAAAGACTTGGTTGATCGAGTAATCTGTCCTAGGTCTTAGGTAAAATGCAAAAGGTACTGAGAAATATAACAGTACTATTTAAACAGTAAGTCACTGTAGTGTCGGCAGATACTATGCAAAAAGTGTTTAACAGGAACTGTACAAACAGTACTAACTTCTGTTAAAACACTGTTCAAACAGTAACTTTGCTTGTCTATTTAGGTCGATTCATTTCCCTTCTTCAGATAGGTTGAGTTAGAACCACTCCTTCCCTTCTAGAGAGAGAGTCTCCCCCTTCTTTCTAGATTTTCTTCGCCTTCCTTCTCCTCTTCTTCTATTCCCTCTTCTCTTGTAAGTTTTGTTATTTAAATAAAGTTTTATTTAACCTTTCTATCTTTTAATTTATTCATATCCTTGCCTCCTCTGATGAGCTAAGGTTGGCTGGTTTTACCGCCTTTTAGTTCATTCCAGAGCATCCCCTCTGCATATATTTTATTATTCTGTAATGCATTAACTGGTCCGTCCAGTGCTCTACTTCCTTTCTTTCCTTTTTCCTCTTTCCCTTCGGTCCTCTCGAGGTCCTCCCCCAAGTTCTCTATCACTTTTGAATTTGAATTTGAATTTAAATTGATATGATCTATTTGAATTTGAAATTTAAATTGATATGATATCTCAAATTTGATTTATGAGAATAAATCAAATATAATTCTGTCTTATCTTTATTTTAAATTAAATGAATAGGTGAATTAAATCTGTGGGACAGATTTAATATAAACCATATTTATTTAATTAGTTTCTTATCAAATTATTCAATATATGATATTGTATTAATTTTAGAATTAATATAAGATTAATTATGAAATCCAACTCAATCAGAACACCGATAGCATCCTATATATTTGACATTAGGGGTTAGGGTTCATGAGAGAGAGTGAGAAGGAGAGTCCAAAAGGTTTGCAGATAAGAAATGGCTAAAATAGAGACGGTGAGGATGAAATCTCGAGAAAGCCCTAGAGGGACAAGAGGCGCTAGCACATCATTCGTGGTTGGAATGATATTCGTGTGGATACCGATAGAGGAAGCCGATCTGAGTTGTTGACTTCTTGCGATCGAGAAGAAAGCACCAGGTACAGCGACAAGTCGCGAAGAGTAGACACTGAGGTCGCGACGAAATAGGCATCTGAAAGTCAGAAAATCGAAAAGAGGCTTCCAGTCGCGACTAGAAGCTTAGGAAGTCACGACTGATAACTCTAGAGACTACCCGTCGTGACTAGAAGTTGAGGACATCGCGACTGAAAACTCCAGAGCCGACAAGTCGCGACCATAATTCGAATACCAAAAGTAACACTTCTTATTCCTTGACTTAAACACACTCGGCAGATCCGGGTAGGGAATGGAAAAAATTTTAAAGTTAATTTCCGCTGCGTGTCTTCCAATTCCCTGCAAAGTTAAGATGCAAGTTAGATCAAAGGATAAGGCAATTAACCACAAATAGAGAAAGTTAGCGGTTAAGTGGTTAATTGAGTTTAATGTTATGAAATGTTAATGAATTGAGATTATAATGAATGAATAATTATATGATGTTAGGATTTAAGTTGTATGCTCAAAGAAAGTAGCCACATATCAAGGAAAAGTAAGAAGCAAGAAGCAAAGAAATAGTAAGGGAAGTTAAGCATGTGAGGTAATAAACTAATCTAGACTTGTATGTATTGAATGTGATGTGCAATGGTGCTATGACTTTGTGGATTATTGTGGCATATATATATTTGAAAGATGCTTTATTTCTATGATTACTTTGGCCAACTATACTTCATATGTGACATGGTAGCATGCTTATGTATCATGTTGACACAATCACAAGCAAGCATAAACATTAACATTAATGCATATACTATTTAGTTCCATTTGCTATTGAGATTTCTTGAGAAATATCACCCCGTCCATATCCCAATCCAAGCAGTTGTAGAGGTTCAACGGAGTGGTGGAGACATGCAGGGTTATTGAGAGAAGCTTGCAATGCTTAGAAAAGGGTAAAGGCTAGAAGTTGAGAAGAGGTAATGATGTAAGTGCAAGCATGCTGATACATCCTTAATCTCATGCTTACATATACTCAATTGGAAGTATCTTAGATCATTGGAACACCATTTTACCTTAGAAACATGAATTCCCAAGAGTTAGGTTTTCGGGGTACTGTTCACTTTTACTGTTCACTTGGTAATTTCATATTCCACCATGAACTTTGAAAATTCATAATTAAATCTAGAAAAATTGAAATGAGGTGGTTCCAATTTATAATGAAATATATTTAATTTAAATTTAAGGGGAAAATATGAAAATGAGATTTCTTTGTCCAAATGAAATCAGTTTATTCGTTGAAAATTATTGTTTATTTGGTAAATCAGGAAGTTCCAGTTTTCTTGCCTCATTTTCAAAAATTCATTTCTCTTTGGTTACTTATCCAAATGAGTCATGTTAAATATGGATTTAAATCTCCATATGTTTACTTTAATATCATAAAATCTCGTTGAAAAATTCGTTCATTTCCTAGTTGTAAACCTCGCATGAACTTCACTGCCTCTCAAGACTCGACTCATCTTGATCCAGATTTTAGGTCCAACTTTGAAAAATCATAACAATTAGAGTACTTAACCAAATTAGGCATTCTTGGTGTCCAATTAAATCTTTGGATCTTAACTATTTTCATACCAAATTTCATATGAAAACTCGTTGGATAAGTCACTTAAACTATCACTGGAAGTACACTATCTCGGATCAGATTTATGAGTAGCATACATCATACACACCAAAAAATTAACTTGTAAGTAAAGTGCACACTCTTTAAATTATATACAGTCATCCATCTACATTTACTCTCTTGCCTTGAGAAGATCCAGCACCTAGAGCATGGTTATTTAAATGGAAGGAATGAGATTTCATGGAAATCTCAATAGCAAGTTATACAAACTATAAGATTATGCATGCTTGATTAAATGCCTAACATGTTATCATGCAATGGGAGCTAATTCATGATCATACATAAGCAAACTCTAACATGCATATTTTCATGACATAAGTTGCAAGGAGTTGCAAATATTCATAACTCATCATCATCATCATCACATAACATTTCATGCTCAACCAAACTTCATGCATAACAAGCAAGCATATCAATCAAACAACATAAGTTTATAGTTAGGTATTCTTGCTACCTCTTATGTATCTTTGCAAGTTCCTTCTTGACTTGATCCTTCCTTCCCATAAATGTCAAAACCTAGGCATAACAAAGAAATTACCAAGTTACAACTCAATTCTAATCCAATCTCAAGGCTAGGGTTCCATTAAGCCCCTTTCTATCTCTAATTTGTGACTTATGCTTACATCTTTCTAAACTAAACTCTCATGGTTTATTTCCACATAATTTTTCATTTAGAATCCCAATATGCATTCAAAAATTCCAGAATCCAATTGCATCTCATGCTGCTGTACAGAACCGAAAAGTGGCCTATGTTTTTCTAAAAATTCTCATTTTGATTCCAATACTTATTTCCCTACTATAACCCCACACAATTTTCCATTTTAAACTCACTGGAAGCATCAAAACCATAAAATTTCAACACATGAATAGTGATTGCGTACTATACAGAATAGAACATGATCTTGGATTCACAAATATACTTGAATTCCTAAGCCATTACCACTTGATTCTAGCTTGTTTAAGCTTGTCTAAACTATCCATAACATAAAACTCATGTTCTTTTCACACATACATAGAAATTCCAGCAGCACCTTTGTAACATCCTGATTTTTGGGTATAGGAAAACTGGGAGGTAGTCTAATATGGGCAGGCTGCTAAACCTATAGTCCCAGGGTAGTAATCTAATATGGGCAGATCACTTACCTATATTTTATAGGAATCCAATGGATGAGCTAAGTTCCTCAGGATTTAAAGATAAATGTGGGGTCTTAAAGTCCCTGCAATTATGGAAAGTCTAAGGCTAGGAAGGAAAGGTAGACAAAAATGTGGGGTCTTAAAGTATAATTTTAGCCAAATTTAAGGGACTTAAGTGCAAAGAAGAAAAGTTCCCTGGGGCTAAAGTATAATGAAAGAAAATTAGGCCAGAAGTGGTTTGGACTGCCCGAAAGCATTTCAGTCCCAGATTTCACCAGAAGAGAGAGCAAGTGATGCTGGGTAATCTAGCTTAATACAGGAATTTTTCAAGACTCCAGATAGCCAAAGTATAAAAATTCCTACCGGATATCCTAGATTTCAGATATAAGTGAGAGATTACAGGATGATGCATCCTGATGGGGCGGATGTCAGGAAACTGACTGAATACCGATAGGAGGTCTGTAGGAAAAGTTATTCACAAATTAGCAAATACAGACGGGAGTGTGAGGCCTCCGGGGATCCGATTAGGAGATTTATCGGTATTTAAAAAGGGATTGAATGAGTTCGGATGACCTCAGTCAGATGACTGTTATGACCCACAGGGATGCCTAAACACAGTAGGTCAATGTATCTGGTAAAAGGCTCCGGTGTCAGGAGATGTGTATAAACGGTGTATAATAGCTAAAATACTCGATGAACATTGACAGGGGAAGATTCCTCGTAATACGTGCCATGAAGGTAATAGACCCTGAAAGGCCCAATAATGGCGCCATCAAAGGCCCAGTAAGACCCTTGGACTGATAGGTGGGCCAGTGTCCAGCAGAACACCGGAAAAGTGCGAAATTACGAAAATATCCTTGTGTTGTACTAAAGGGTAGTAGAGGAATGGAGGGAATTTTAGTCATTTTGGACAGGCCCAGAAGCCAAGACATACACAGGTAAGGTTAACCAGGGTCAAAATATGCCTTGACAGGGTACAGAAAGGTGTAAAATGATGATTTTACCCTTAGGGTTAAGATAGTGCAAGAAAGGGCACCCAGGGGTATTTTGGTCATTTCACAAGGGATCTGTAGTTGAGTTTAGACCCAGTATAAAAATGTTAATGATATAAAGGACCCAGATACTAAATTTAAGGTCAGGAGATATAATAGGGATTTTCAAAAAAATTAGATTCAGAAAAAGTCTAGTTTTCGAGGAAATGGACCGGGCCGATACCGGATTAGATTGGAAAGCTTCCAGAAGGCTTCTTGCTCTCCCAAATTTTTCCATGTGAAGAATGTGAGGGATGAGGTGTCCCATGAGGTGCCCTTGGATGATGCAGTAAAGGGAATAAAGAAAAATAGGAAATTCTAGAAAAACTGTGGCCACAAGTTCAGAGCTCTTCAAAATTACAGAAATGCCATCCATCAAAACTATAAATACCCCCCTTGCCTTCATTCATCACGGCTCCAAGCAAGAATTAGAGAGATAAGGAAGTTCTTGAGAGAGAAAGTAAGAGAAGGAAAGAAGAAAGGAAGTTCTGGCGGAGTTGAAAGCAGTATAGAGATTCTAGAGTTCTGCTAAGCTTTTGAGGTAGTAACTAATCCTAGCTTTTATGTAACATCTTTGTGATTGGTTGTTCTATTGTTTGGTTGGATTGTTGTCCTATATGTTATGCTTGAAGCTCTATTACAATGCTATGATCATATGTTATTGAGTATAGAAGCACGCAGCATGCTTATCTGTACACAATCACAAGCAAGCACTATCACTCTGCATTACATATATTGTTATGATTATTACTTCTGAGATTCCCCCGAATCTCATCCCAATAAATAACCCATTACAGGGGAGGTTGTGCCGAAGTAAATTTTGGGAATTTTAAGAGACGCCGTTATGCTGCCGAAATAATGACAAGATGGCAATAGTAAAGAAAGGATCTAATACATACTGTGTACGTAGGTACTGTCTAAGGAGGCTGGAAGTGAGTGGACCTAGCCGGTTCATCCAGTCTTTCCTGGGTACTTACGTAGAATGGTAGTTCTCACGGGAATTACCGAATCGGTACAAGATCAGTTACTTTCTAAAGATGAAGCGTAGCGGTTATGCTGCCGGATTTCAGGCAGAAAAAGGTATAATGGAAATATGAGAATTTTGTATATTCCCTGATGTATAACAACTTAGTATTTAATGATAAGTATTGTTTGTCATGTTTGACTTATATGTGATGGATATATGCACATGTATGTAAAGTTGATTGCTGGAAACTACAACTATGAACAGTAACTCGTGGTGACCTAATGATGTTTGACCCATAATTAAAAATAGTAAATGGATGAATAAATATATGAAATTTTTATGGTAAATAGTAGACATGTTAATCTTAGATTTGATATATAGAATGCCTCATTTGGATGTCTACACATGGAGATATAAATTATCAAAGTTGGGACCATAATACTGGATTTAGGGAAAAAATGCTTGATGAACAGTAAAATTGTAACGTTGCCCTACGTTGACTTGGTCAAAGAATGATCAAGGAGTGATTTTTCCTTTAAGATAATTGAGTTAGCTTTATGTAGCAATTGGAACCACTACATTTCTATTTTTCTATAATTAATTATGATTTTTCGAAGTCAGGTCACTCATCTGGAATTTACACATTGAACAGTACTCGAGAAGAGTAAAATTCTAGATTGAGAAATTGGACTTCAATGACCTTGAAAGTGGTTCTAAATGCTACCAAATGATCCCTAAAATGTACGAAAGTAAGAACGTTTCACCAAGCATGTGAGGTGTGTAACATCCCAATTTTTGGGTCTAGGAGAACTGGGAGGTAGTCTGATATGGGCAGGCTGCTAAACCCGTAGTCCCAGGGTAGTAATCTGATATGGGCGGACTACTTACCTGTATTTTGTAGGAATCCGAGGGATGAGCTAAGTCCTTTAGGATTTAAAGATGAGTTAAGTCTTTAACCTACAGAATCGGGATAGTTCACCTAAGTTCAAAATGAGGAATGTGAGGAATATCCTAAGTCTTAAGCCTAGGAATTCTGCAGGTAGCTTGATATGGGCTGGCTCCGGTGTAAGAACCTGATATGGGCGGGTTATCGAGCCTTTCAATTAACAACGACTCCCGAAGAGTTTAAGGGATGAGTTATTGAAAGAGAATTTCTAGACCTTAAGATGAGGGATGAGAAGATGAGGTTAAGATGCCAGAAAGAGGATTCAGTGGCATAATCGTAATTATGGGAAAGATCGGGCTGGTAGCCGATGAGTACCATATTTTGCCAGAAAATAGAGAAAATTATGCTGATCATTTCACTGAACTGTGAAATGTACATATGAGGTCTCTATAAGTATGAAAGAATTAGAAATATGATCAAGGGTAAAATGGTTATTTTTTAAAAGTGTGTGCGGGAGCGTACTTTCAGGCAAAAACAGCCCGGTCTGGATTAAATATCTGAAAATACAGGGAGATAGAGAAAAGGATTCCGGGTTGAATGATGAAACACAGAATTTTGATTTGAGGTCCCGATTTTTCTGTAAAAATTCCCGAAGATGGAAATTTACAGTTATAATCGGTAAAGGAAAAGCAGTCCAAATAGAGATGATCGGACTGTGGCCAAAGGCCATACAATGTTTTCAAGACCCATAGTGACACCAGGGAAGGCCCAGGCCCATAATATCAGTTCAGTGGTAAGAGGGGCCGGTGTCCGGGAAAAAGGTGCAAAATGATAAAAATGCCCTTATGTTATAGAATAACTGAAGAATGAGTAAAGGATATTTTGGTCATTTGACTAAGGTTAGACAGTCAAAAATGGATATCTGGATAGTTGACCAGGGTCAGAGAGTACTCTGGTAAGAGGTGAAAAGACAATAATGCCCCTAGACTCATTAAAGAAAAGAAAAAGGAACCAAGGGCATTTTGGTAATTTGCCAAGGAGTGTTTCTTGGGAATCAGGCCATCAGAGTACTTGGGCTGGATCAGAGACCCAAGATGATATTCCTAGGCCCAAAAAAGTAGCCCAGCATAAATGTGAGAAAAAGTGGCATTAAAATAATGATTTAGTGACTTTTCAGTAAAGTTACTCGGTTGGCACGATAACCGAGGAGGTGATCAGATAAAGTCTGGGACTTATCTGGAGGTCATGGGATGGTGTGAAAGGTCCCTTCCAGGTGCCACATGGCACTAGTCTAGAGGGAGAAGAAAAGTTACGGACACGTGGCATAATCTCAGCCGTTGAGTCCAATTTGTGGGAAATCGGACCGGACCGGTACTGGACTGGACTAGAAAGCTTCCAGAAGGTTTCTTGGCTCTCTCAATTTCGCCATGTGAGAAATCTGACTGATGAGGTGTCCCTTGATGATGCAGTAAAAGGAATAAAAGATAAATAGGAAATTTCAGAAAAATCGGTGGCCACATGTTCAGAGGGTTTGGAAATTACGGAAATGCCATCGGTGGAAACTATAAATACCCCCTCCCCCTCCCATTTTCATTCTGAAATGTACTTATTTTCATACATCTTAGGGACTATTTTGTAGCACTTAGAACCACTTTCAGGGTTATGGAAGTCCAATTCCTTAATCTGGAATTTTACCCTTACCAAGTACTGTTCATTGCGTAAATTCCAGATGAGTGACCTGACTTTGAAAAATCATAATTTATTCTAGAAAAATCTAAATGTAGTGGTTCCAATTGATACATGAAGCTAACTCCATTATCTTTCAGGGAAAAATAATTTGTTGACCATTCCTTGACCAAGTCAACGTGGGTCAACGTTACAATTTCACTGTTCATGCCAGCGTTTTCATCTTAGATCCAGCATTCTGGTCCCAACTTTGGTAATTTATATCTCTATGTGTAGACATAGAAATGAGTCATATTCTATATCAAATTAAACATTAATATGTATACTATTTACCATAAAACTTTCAGACATTTATTCATCCATTTACTATTTTTAATGATTTATCAAACATCAATAGGTCTCCACGGATTTACTGTTCATAGAAACAATTTTCAGCATTCACTCTTACATACAAATGCATACATCCATCACATATCAGTTAAACATGCCGATCAGATATTTAGAACATGCCGAACAATATTTGTTATTAAAGGATAGTTGCTATTCATTAGGACAGGTACAAAATTCTCATATTTTCATTACATATTTCTTTGTCTGAAATCAGGCAGCATAACTGCTACATTCCCTTTGTAGAAAGCAACTGATTTTATACCGATTCGGTAATTCCCATAAGAACTACCATTCTACGTAAGTACCCAGGAAAGACTGGATGAACCTACTAGGTCCACTCACTTCCAGCCTCCTTAGACAGCACCTACGTACACAGTACGTATCAGTTCCTTTCTTTGTCCCTGCTTCTTTGCCAGAATTTCGGCAGCATAACGGCGTCTCTTAAAATTTCCAAATTTTATTTTGACATAACCTCCCCTGTAATTATATATGGGAATGAGATTCAAAAGAATCTCAGTAGTAACAATCATAACAATATATGTAATGCAGAGTGACAGTGCTTGCTTGTGATTGTGTACAGATAAGTATGCTGCATGCTTCCATATTCAATAACATATGATCATAGCATTATAATAGAGCTTCAAGCATAACATATAAGACAACACTCCGACCAAACAACAGCACAACAAATCACAAAGTCATTACATAAAAGCTAGGATTAGCTACTACCTTAAAAGCATAACTTCAGAACTTTTATACTGCTTCCAACTTCACCAGAACTTCCTTTCTTCTCTCTTTTTCTCACTTTCTCTCTCAAGAACTTCCTTATCTCTCTAAAGTGCTCCTTGTCCGTGAGAATGAAGAGCTAGGGGGTATTTATAGTTTTGATGAGTGGCATTCTTGTAATTTTGAAGCCTTATGAACTCGTGGTCCTGGTTTTTCCAGAATTTCTTATTTTTCTTTTATTCCTTTACTGTATCATCAAGGGGACACCTGAAGGGACACCTCACCCCTCACATTATTCACATGGCAAAATTGGAGGGAGCTAGAAGCCTTCTGGAAGCTTTCCGGTCTAATCCGGTACCGGCCCAGTCTGTCTCCTCGAAAACTGGACCGTTTTCTGAATCTAATTTTTCCAAAAATCCATATTATCTCTTCTGACTTTAAATTTAGTATCTAGGCCCTTTATATCATTAACATTTTTATACTGGGTCTAGTCCCAGTTACAGATCCCCTGTGAAATGACCAAAATACCCTAGGTGCCCTTTCGTGCACTATCTTAACCCTAAGGGCAAAATCATCATTTCACACCTTTATGTACTCTGTCAGGACATATACTGACTCTAGTTAACTTCACCTGTATATGTCTTGGCCTCTAGGCCTGTCCAAAATGACCAAAATACCCTTCATACACCTGCTACCCCTTTAGTACTACACAGGGACATTTTCATAATTTTGCACTTTTTCGGGGTTCTGCCGGACACTGGCCCACCTATCAGTCTAAGAGTCTTATTGGGCCTTTGTTGGCTCCATTATTGGGCTTCTCAGGGTCCATTACGTTCCTAGCACGCATTACGAGGAATCTTCCTCAGGCAAAGTTCATCGAGCCTTTTGTCTAATATACACCGTTTATACACATATCCGGACACCGGGTCCTTTTACCAGATACACTGGCCTGCTGTGTTTAGACACCCCTGTGGGTTATAACAGTCATCTAACTGAGGTCATCCGAACTCATTTAGTCCCTTTTTAAATACCGATAAATCTCCCTATCGGATACCTGGAGGCCTCACACTCCCATCTGTATTTGCTATTTTGCGAATAACTTTTTCTACAGACCTCCTATCGGTATTCTGTCAGTTTCCTGACATCCGTCCCATCAGGACGCATCATTCTGTAATTTCTCACTTATATCTGAAATCTAGGATATCCGATAGGAATTTTTATAACTTTTGGACTATCAGATCAATTCTGGCTATCTGGAGTCTTGAAAAATTCCTGTATTACACTGGATTACCCGGCGTCACTTGCTCTATCTTCTGGTAAAATATGGGGCTGATCGGAGTACGATCACTGTTTTTGCCTATTTCCGGTCCAGGTTTCCATAATTACACTTTTGCCCCAGAAACTTTTCTTCTTTTCAACTAAGTCCCTTTATTTGGCTAAAATTACACCTAAAGACCCCACATTTTTGTCTACTTTTCCTTCTTAACTTTAAACTTTCCATAATTGCACTTAAGTCCTTACCTTTTTTTTCTTTTTCAATTTAATCCCTTTCTTTACATAGATAGCCACATCTTTTTCCTGAAAAATAATTCATATATTTCTTTCATTCATATAAATCAGTACAGAAAATTAGGGATATTACATTTCTCCCCCCTTTAAAATAAATTTCGTCCTCGAAATTTACACTATACATATTCTATGAAAATAACTCAGGATACTTCCCCCTCATCTTTTCTTATGTTTCCCATGTAGCTTCATGCTCAGTCAAGCCTTTCCAGATCACCTTAACTAGAGGAATTTGCTTATTACGTAACTGCTTGACCTTTCGATCAGCAATTCGTATTGGTCCAACCTCATAAGTCAGATCATCTCGTAGCGCTACTTCATCTTGCTCAATTACATGAGATGGATCTGGAACATACTTCTTTAATTGGGAAACATGAAACATATCATGTATCTGGCTAAGATTTGGAGGAAGAGCCAATCTATAGGCTACTATCCCCACCTTTGAGAGAATTTGAAATGGTCCGATGTATCTTGGATGTAACTTCTTCACTTTGATCGATCGCCCGGCTCCCGTAGTTGGAGTTAACTTAAGGAATACATGCTCTCCTTCTTCAAACTCCAACGGCTTTCTTCTAACATCTGCATAGCTTTTCTGTCTGCTTTGAGCCGTCAGCAATCTTTGTCTAATCACCGCAATCTGCTCTGCAGTTTGATCCACTATATTAGGACCAAGCATTCTTCTCTCGCTCAGCTCTAGCCAGCATAAAGGGGATCTACATTTACGCCCATATAGAGCTTCAAAAGGTGCCATCTGAATGCTAGTCTGATAACTATTATTATAAGCAAACTCTATGAGTGGTAAATGGATATCCCAGCTACCTTGAAAATCTAAGACACATGCTCTCAGCATATCCTCTAACGTTTGTATCGTTCTTTCAGATTGTCAATCTGTCTGAGGATGATAAGCTGTACTGAATCTGAGTGTAGTGCCCATTTCTTCCTGTAAAGCCCTCTAAAAATTTGAAGTAAATCGAGGGTCTCTATCGGACACAATGCTGCTTGGGATACCATGAAGCCTAACAATCTCCCTTATATAAAACCTTGCCAGCTTTTCTAAAGAATCCCTCTTATTGATTGCCAGGAAATGTGCTGACTTCGTCAATCGATCAATTACTACCCATACTGCATCATGTTTACTTGGAGTCATAGGTAGTCCTTCCATAAAGTCCATGGCAATACCATCCCATTTCCACTCAGGGATATCTAAAGGCTGCAATGTCCCCGCTGGCTTTTGATGTTCAATTTTTACTTTCTGGCAGGTCAAGCACTTGGACACATAAGCCACTACATCTTTCTTCAATCCAAGCCACCAAAACAACCTTTTCACATCATGGTACATTTTGGTCATACCTGGATGTACTGTATGTCGGCTTTTATGTGCTTCCTCCAGAACCTTTTCTCTTAATCCCAAAGCATTAGGGATATAGGGCCTTCCCCTGAACTGCAACAATCCATCTAGGGAAATCTCAAAATTCTTGGTCTTCCCCTTCTCCAGCTTATCCTTAAATATTGCTGCGACCTTGTCCTGCTGTTGAGCCTCCTTTATCTCATCTTCTATACAAGCTTCGAAATGACCCCTCCGTAAGAACTCTCTACCATTTGCATTTGATACAGAGGGCTCCAATCTCGCACATCTTCTATCAATCTCATCTCTTTAATTATCATATGCGCCACCTGCACCACTTTTCTACTCAGAGCATTAGCCACCACATTGGCTTTTCCTGGATGGTATTTAATTTGAAAGTCGTAATCTTTTAACAATTCCAGCCATCGCCATTGCCTCATGTTCATCTCTTTCTGATCCTGTAGATACTTCAGGCTTTTATGGTCGCAATACAACTCTATGGTTGCTCCATATAAATAGTGTCTCCATATCTTCAGAGCGTAAACCACTGCCTCAAGCTCTAGATCATGAGTGGGATAATTCTCTTCATGTGGCTTCAACTACCGAGAGGCGTAGGCTACTACTCTACCTTGCTGCATCAGCACACATCCCAACCCCTGCTTTCTAGCATCAGTGTAGACTACGTAAGTCTGAGTTAGGTCTGGAATAATCAGCACGGGAGTAGTGATTAATCTCTGCTTCAACTCTTGGAAGCTAGCCTCGCACTTCTCATGCCACTTAAGCTGCTGGTTCTTTCTGGTAAGCTTGGTAAGTGGCAAGGCAACTCGAGAAAAGTCTTGAATAAATCTTCTATAGTACCCTGCTAGGCCAAGAAAGCTTTTGATCTCCGTCACTGTCCTCGGCTGCTCCCAGCTCAAAATTGCTTCAACTTTGCTAGGATCCACAGCTACCCCTTCTCAGGATATGACATGACCGAGAAATTTGACTTCTGAAAGCCAAAACTCGCACTTACTCAGCTTAGCATAAAGCTTCTTTTCTTTCAGGGTACTAAGAACAATTCTTAAATGCCTTTCATGTTCCTCTGCAGATTTAGAGTACACCAAGATATCATCAATGAAGACCACAACAAACTGATCTAAATAAGGCCTGAAGATCCGGTTCATGTAATCCATGAAAATTGCAGGTGCATTCGTTAGCCCAAAAGGCATCACTAGGAACTCAAAATGTCCATAGCGCGTCCTGAAAGCAGTCTTTGGAATATCATCTGACTTCACCCTTAGCTGATGATAGTCAGATCTCAAGTCAATCTTAGAGAATAAGCTCGATCCTGCTAATTAGTCTAGCAGATCGTCGATTCTGGGGAGAGGATACTTATTCTTAACTGTAATCTTGTTCAACTCCCTGTAGTCAATGCATAGCCTTAGACTGCCATCCTTCTTCTTGACAAATAACACAGGGGCACCCCACGGTGATACACTGGGTCTTATGAAACCCTTCTCCAATAGCTCCTCAATTTGCTTCTTCAGTTCCATCATCTCATTAGGAGCCATTTTGTATGGGGCATTGGATACTGGTCCAGGTCCAGGTGCAATGTCAATTGCAAACTCCACCTCACATTCTGAAAGCAATCCTTGAATCTCCTTCAGAAAGACTTCAGGAAATTCATTGACTACTGGGATCTCATTAATTCCTTTTTCTACCTCTGTTTGAACAGAAAAGAATACCATATAACCCTGACATCCTTTCCGTAGACATTTATCTGCCTGAGCCTCCGTTATGAAATTCAATCTTACTTCTGCACTCATATCAGCAACCTTTGGGCCAAGAACTAGGGTTTTATTCCTGCAGTCCAGCATCACATTATTGGAGACTAACAATTTAAACCAAGTATGACATCGATCTCTCGGAAAGGCATACATATTAAGTCTAGGGTGGTACAACAGTGCTCATAACGTACTATACTATTCAAACAGGCATCAGATGTAACTACCCTAGCATTGGTGGGGGGTTTTACATGTATATCATAACGTAACTTGCTAATCCGAAGGCCTAGGCGTTTAGCACACTCATAGGAAATAAAGGAATGACTTGCACCCGAATCAAATAGAGCAGTCACAGCATGATCATTGAGATAGATTATACCTTGGATCATCTCAGGTGACCTCTTAGCATCCTCCTTGGTGAGTGCAAACACCCTTCCTGGTGTCCTTGGCCTTGGATTTGTTATAGCTTGAGGGCATTCTCAGGAAAAATGTCCGGGCTTTCCACAGGTGTAACAAACATTCTGGCCCATTAAACATGGTCTGTCACCATGATTCTTTCCACACTTGTCACAGGTTTGGGCCTTCGTATCTCTGTTGTTGGACCTTCCGCGGAAATTTCCTCTACTCGGCCTCCTGTTTTGCCATGGTCGCTTTCTCTTCCTGTAGCTGCTACCACTTGCAGCTTCTTGATTCTGACCGGCTTTATCAAGAGCTGCTTGATCCCTATTTCCCGATCTAAATAGCATTCTGTGATTCATGCTATTTTCAACAATACGGCATGCCTCCACGGCCTTGTTAAACTGGCTGTATTATTGAGGAGTTAACTTCTCCTTTAGCGTAGAGTTTAGCCCTCGAATCATTCTTTCTGTCATCCAGCGTTCATCATCCACTTGGCACAGATAAGTGGAATATTGAGATAGCCGGATGAACTTAGCAAGATATTCATCAAACGACTCCTTCTCTCCTTGTCTTAGTTCAAGGAATTCAGCCTCTCTTTCATCTTTCACTGTTTAAGGAAAATATTTTTCATAAAATTGCTCAAGAAACACTTCCCAGGTGATCGGGATGTCTCTTGCTTGCAGAAGTAACTCAGTATTCTTCCACCACCTATCAGCATCTTTCTCTAGCTGATAGATAGCCATCTGAGCTTTGATTTCCGTTGGGTAGTCAAGAACCTTAAAGATCTTTTCTAATCTGCTAATCCAATCATCAGCTCTCTGCATCTCGAATGTTCCTTCAAATACTAGAGGATTGTACTTGCAGAATCTGATCATCCATTGCTGTATGCTAGCTGCATCCTCTCTTGGGTCAACCCGTCTCTAGGGCTACACCGGCTGTGGTTCTCTACTAGCTGATCCTGAAGGCTCGGGTGGCCTCAGGTTGCTTACAAATTCTGCTACTGCTGCAGCTATAGCGGCATCTCTCTCCTGCTCGTTGCGTGCCTGAGCTGCCGGCATTTCCTCAATCATTCTTTGTTGTTGTTCCAATCGTTCTAAGATTATTTGATTAATGTTCCCAGCCTCTTGTGGTTCCTCGGCTGGAACAGTTCTTCTTGTTTGAACCATGTTGTTATACTATAATGCAGAAGGGTATGCAATAAACAACATTTCTCATTTCATTTCAAACATAGCATACAAGGTACATGTCACAGTCATACATATGCTACTGTACTGATCTTTTATACATTACATACATTGAAAACAATACCCTAATTCTTCTTAAACTTTATTCTAATATACTCTCCTACCAAGTAGATCTAGTCGGATATAGTACAATATGGTTCTTTGTCAAAATATCGATCCAACTCTGTTCTCCAGGTAGGAGTAGTTGGCAATACATCGTCCATAATTGCTAGCCAAAGCCCTAGGGTTAATACATTTGGATCCCAGGCTTGATATATCGCTTTTACCCTTATGATGAAACTCTGATAAACCATATAACCTTGAACTACATTTCTGATCAGGGTCTGCCTCAGCCCATATAGCTGTCAGGCTAATACTACCGAGCTCTCAAATTGTTCTCTACTCAAGTTCCTCCCTGGTATCATTCTTACGATTAGATTTCCCAAATGTATCTCTACTAACGTGACTTCGAAACTACTAGGACCTGGCGCATTAATTTGATCAAGTATTTGGCTGGATCCTAAATTGTCTGCTATATTTGGAGGTACCGCATTTATGGGAATGGCAGGAATAGGGCCTTTTATCACCTTCTTCTCCTGATCATCCATCACAATATTTGATCCTACGGAAGAACTATCCACTTCAGAGTCACTAACTACTGGAGCTATCCACGGATCAGAATCATTGCTCATTATCTCTTCTTCCGAACTATCCGAACTAGGGACCTCTGGTCTAGGATCCCATTGGTTCACCGTGGTTTTGGATCCAGATCTATATCTAGTCATCCTGCAAACACTATCTTAGTGTCAATTATGACAGCTTTATCATGGTATAACTATCTATAACTCATCTACTCAGAGCATTTCCTAAGCCAGAATCCTTTGCTCTGATACCAAAATGAAATGTCCTTATTTTCATACATCTTAGGGACCATTTTGTAGCACTTAGAACCACTTTCAGGGTTATGGAAGTCCAATTCCTCAATCTGGAATCTTACCCTTACCAAGTACTGTTCATTGCGTACATTCCAGATGAGTAACCTGACTTTGAAAAATCATAATTTATTCTAGAAAAATCTAAATGTAGTGGTTCCAATTGCTACATGAATCTAACTCCATTATCTTTCAGGGAAAAATAATTTGTTGACCATTCCTTGACCAAGTCAACGTGGGTCAACGTTACAATTTCACTGTTCATGCCAGCATTTTCATCCTAGATCCAGCATTCTGGTCCCAACTTTGGTAATTTATATCTCTATGTGTAGACATCCAAATGAGTCATATTCTATATCAAATTAAACATTAATATGTATACTATTTACCATAAAACTTTCAGACATTTATTCATCCATTTACTATTTTTAATGATTTATCAAACATCAATAGGTCTCCACGGATTTACTGTTCACAGAAACAATTTTCAGCATTCACTCTTACATACAAATGCATACATCCATCACATATCAGTTAAACATGCCGATCAGATATTTAGAACATGCCGAACAATATTTGTTATTAAAGGATAGTTGCTATTCATTAGGACAGGTACAAAATTCTCATATTTTCATTACATATTTCTTTGTCTGAAATCCGGCAGCATAACTGCTACATTCCCTTTGTAGAAAGCAACTGATTTTATACCGATTCGGTAATTCCCATAAGAACTACCATTCTACGTAAGTACCCAGGAAATAATGGATGAACCTACTAGGTCCACTCACTTCCAGCCTCCTTAGACAGCACCTACGTACACAGTACGTATCAGTTCCTTTCTTTGTCCCTGCTTCTTTGCCAGAATTTCGGCAGCATAACGGCGTCTCTTAAAATTTCCAAATTTTATTTTGACATAACCTCCCCTGTAATTATATATGGGAATGAGATTCAAAAGAATCTCAGTAGTAACAATCATAACAATATATGTAATGCAGAGTGACAGTGTTTGCTTGTGATTGGGTACAGATAAGTATGCTGCATGCTTCCATATTCAATAACATATGATCATAGAATTGTAATAGAGCTTCAAGCATAACATATAAGACAACACTCCGACCAAACAACAGCACAACAAATCACAAAGACATTACATAAAAGCTAGGATTAGCTACTACCTTAAAAGCAGAACTTCAGAACTTCTATACTGCTTCCAACTTCACCAGAACTTCCTTTCTTCTTTCTTTTTCTCACTTTCTCTCTCAAGAACTTCCTTATCTCTCTAAAGTGCTCCTTATCCGTGAGAATGAAGAGCTAGGGGGTATTTATAGTTTTGATGAGTGGTATTCTTGTAATTTTGAAGCCTTATGAACTTGTGGTCCTGGTTTTTCCGGAATTTCCTATTTTTCTTTTATTCCTTTACTGCATCATCAAGGGGACACCTCAAGGGACACCTCACCCCTCACATTCTTCACATGGTGAAATTGGAGAGAACTAGAAGCCTTCTGGAAGCTTTCCGGTCCAATCCGATACCAACCCGGTCCGTCTCCTCGAAAACTGGACCGTTTTCTGAATCTAATTTTTCCAAAAATCCATATTATCTCTTCTGACTTTAAATTTAGTATCTAGGCCCTTTATATCATTAACATTTTTATACTGGGTCTAGTCCCAGTTACAGATCCCCTGTGAAATGACCAAAATATCCCTGGATGCCCTTTCGTGCACTATCTTAACCCAAAGGGCAAAATCGTCATTTCACACCTTTATGTACTCTGTCAGGACATATACTGACTCTGGTTAACTTCACCACTATATGTCTTGGCCTCTAGGCCTGTCCAAAATGACCAAAATGCTCTTCATACACCTGCTACCCCTTTAGTACTACACAGGGCATTTTCGTAATTTCGTACTTTTCCGGGGTTCTGCCGGACACTGGCCCACCTATCAGTCCAAGAGTCTTATTGGCCTTTGTTGGCTCCATTATTGGGCCTCTCAGGGTCCATTACCTTCCTGGCACGTATTACGAGGAATCTTCCTCAGGCAAAGTTCATCGAGCCTTTTGTCTAATATACACCGTTTATACACATATCCGGACACCGGGTCCTTTTACCAGATACACTGGCCTGCTGTGTTTAGACACCCCTGTGGGTTATAACAGTCATCTAACTGAGGTCATCCGAACTCATTTAGTCCCTTTTTAAATACCGATAAATCTCCCTATCGGATACCTGGAGGCCTCACACTCCCATCTGTATTTGCTATTTTGCGAATAACTTTTTCTACAGACCTCCTATCGGTATTCTGTCAGTTTCCTGACATCCGTCCCATCAGGACGCATCATCCTGTAATTTCTCACTTATATCTGAAATCTAGGATATCCGGTAGGAATTTTTATAACTTTTGGACTATCAGATCAATTCTGGCTATCTGGAGTCTTGAAAAATTCCTGTATTACACTGGATTACCCGGCGTCACTTGCTCTATCTTCTGGTAAAATATGGGGCTGATCGGAGTACGATCACTGTTTTTGCCTATTTCCGGTCCAGGTTTTCATAATTACACTTTTGCCCCAGAAACTTTTCTTCTTTTCAACTAAGTCCCTTTATTTGGCTAAAATTACACCTAAAGACCCCACATTTTTGTCTACTTTTCCTTCTTAGCTTTAAGCTTTCCATAATTGCACTTAAGTCCTTACCTTTTCTTTCTTTTCCAATTTAATCCCTTTCTTTACATAGATAGCCACATCTTTTTCCTGAAAAATAATTCATATATTTCTTTCATTCATATAAATCAGTACAGAAAATTAGGGATATTACACATTCATCCCACGGGTTTACACGAGAAAGAGAGAGAAAGAAGAGAGAAAAGGAGAAAGAAAGAAAGAAAGTTCTGGTGGAGCCGAAAGCAGTATAGAGATTCTAGAGTTCTGCTAAGCTTTTGAGGTAGTAACTAATCCTAGCTTTTATGTAATGGCTTTGTGATTTGTTGTGCTATTGTTTGGTTGGATTGTTGTCTTATATGTTATGCTTGAAGCTCTATTACAATGCTATGATCATATGTTATTGAGTATGGAAGCACGCAGCATACTTATCTGTACGCAATCACAAGCAAGCACTGTCACTCTGCATTACATACATTGTTATGATTATTACTACTGAGATTCCCCCGAATCTCATTCCCCATGTCTAACCCATTACAGGGAGATTATGTTGAAGTGAATTTTAAGAATTTTGAGAGACGCCGTTATGCTGCCGAATTTAAGACTGAACATCAAAATATGATAAGTACTGTGTACGTAGGTGCTATCTAAGGAGGCTGGAAGTGAGTGGACCTAGTAGGTTCATCCAATCTTTTCTAGGTATTTACGTAGAATGGTAGTTCTCATGAGGGAATTACCGAATCAGTACAATTCAGTTCTTTGTACAGATGAAGCCTAGAGGTTATACTGCCGAAATTCGGGCAGGAAAAGATTTAATAGAAATATAAGAATTTTGTGTATATTCTGTTGTATGATATTTTATTATTTAATAATAAATATTGTTTGGCATGTTCAATTTGTGGATGACGAATTAAAAGAAAAATTCGCAGGTCTTGAGGTAGCAGTGTTCTGACCTCAGTTTGACCTAGTAAATGAAAGAATTTGGCCATGAAATTTGGTGAGCCAGTTGTACACATCTGGGGCATTACGTGGATAGGTAATAAGCCTCATTTGGATGTGTAGAATGAGATAAACCAGTTCTCAAATTAAAGGTTCAGAATAAGGAATTTAAGAGTAAAATTTTAAATTTCTGGGCTTAAGTTAAGATATAATCAAGTTAATATTGCTTCCGTAAGTGTACTCTGAGGAGTCTAAGGGAGGATGTTTCAAGGTGTCCCATCAGCAAGACTTGGTGGGCAAGCAAAGAGATCTAAGCCATTCATCGTGAATCAATCTAAGCCATTCATTTCACCTTGCCGCAAGTATAAATACTCCCTCCCCCTTTCCATTTCATTCACGGCCCAAGGCAAGAAAATAGAGAGAGAAGTGAGTTCTAGAGAGATAAAGTGGGAGGAAGAAGGAAGGAAGTTCTGGCGGAGCCGGAAGCAGTGTAGAGATTATAGAATTCTGCTAAGCTAGTAATGTAGTAAATAATCCTAGCTTTTATGTAATGGCTTTGTGATTTGATGTGCTATTGTTTGGTTGGATTGTTGTCTTATATGTTATGTCTGAAGCTCTACTACATAATGCTATAATCATATGTTATTATTGAGTATGGAAGCACGCGGCATACTTATATGTACACAATCATAAGCAAGCACTATCACACTGCATTACATATATTGTTATGATTATTACTACTGAGATTCCCCCGAATCTCATCCCCTATGTATAACCCATTATAGGGAGGTTATGTCAAAGTGAATTTTGATAATACTGAAAGACGCCGTTATGATGCCAAAAGTATGGCAAAATATCAGTAATGAAGGAAGGAGATGATACGTACTGTGTATGTAGGTACTGTCTAAGGAGTCTGGAAGTGAGTGGACCTAGCCGGTTCATCCAGTCTTTCCTGCGTACTTACGTAGAATGGTAGTTCTCACGGGAATTACCGAATCAGTACAGTTCAGATATTTTTAAAGATGAAGTATAGTAGTTATACTGCCGGATTTCAGGCAGGAAAGTTGTAATAAAGATATGGCGATTTTGTTCATGCCCTTCTGTATAACAATTATTTAAAAATAAATATTGTTTAGCATGTTTAGCTTGTGTATAAGAAATTAAGAGAGAAATTCGCAGGTCCTGACGCAGCGGTGTTCCGACCTCAGTTTGACCTAGTAAACGAAAGAGTTTAGCCACAAAATTTGGTGAGCAATAGCACACATCTGGGGCTTTACGTGGACAGGTAATAAGCCTCATTTGGATGTGTAGAATGAGATAATCAGTTCTCAAAGTAAAGGTTCAGAATAAGGAACTTAAGAGTAAAATTTTAAATTTCTGGCCTTGAGTTAAGATATAATCGAGCCAATATTACTTCCGCAAGTGTACTCTGAGGGATCTAAGGGAGGATGTTTCAACCTCCACAAGATTTATGCCTCAAAAACCACTTAAAACCAAGAGCAAATCTACTAGAACATAGTCTAGGATCAAGGAAACTAATTACCTTGATAGTTCCTCCAAGGTGCTTGCTTCCTTTTGGCTTGAGTGAAAATTTTGCAAGAGGTTCCCTAGGGTTGTCATGGATGCCGAATCAAGTCTGAATTTTGGGGGTATTTATAGGTAAACTTGAGTGGAAATGAAAGGCCAAGATCATTTTGTACGCTATTTGATCTAAAGGCCAAGATTAAATCTTGGATTTTCTTTTCTTTTTCATTTATGACATCACCTTGATGACATCATCCAAGGGACACCTCATGGGACACCTAATCACTCACATGGCGAAATTGAAGAGCTAAGAAGCCTCTGGAAAATTTTTAGTCCAATCCGGTACCGGCCCGATCCAATTTCCCAAAAATCGGACTGTTTTCTAAATCTAATTTTTCTGAGATTCCATAATATATTTTCTGACCTTAAATCCAGTATCTGGATTCTTTTTATCATAGACATTCTTATACTAGGTCTGAACTTAATTACAGATCCCTTGCGAAATGACCAAAATACCCTCGGTGTCCTTTCTTGCACTATATTAACCCTAAGGGCAAAATTGTCATTTCACACCTCTTTGAACCATATCAGAGCATATATTGACTCTGACTAACTCTTCCTATGTATGTCTTGGCATTTTGGCCTGTCCAAAATGACCAAAATGCCCTCCATTCATCTATTACTCCTTAAGACAACATAGGGATATTTTTGTAATTTCGCACTTTTCCGGGGTCCCTCTGTACACTGACCCACCTATCAGTCCAAGTGTCTTATTGGGCCTTGGTTGGCGCCATTTTTGGGCCTTTATAGGGTCCACAATCTTTATGGCACGAATCTCGAGAAATCTCTTCCAGCATATTCATCGGGTATTTTCGCCATTGTACACCGTTTCTACACCTTTCCGGACACCGACTTCTTTTGTCAGATAAACTGATATACTGAGTCTAGGCATCCCTTTGGGTCATAACAGGCATCTGACTGTTGTCATCTGATCTCATTCAGTCCCAATTTAAATACCGATAAATCTCTCAATCGGATACCTGGAGATCACAAACTCCCGTCTGAATTCACTAATAAGTGAATAACTTTTTCTACAGACCTCCTTTCGGTATTCTGTCAGTTCCCTGACCTTGGTCTCTGCAGGACGCATCATCCTGTAATCCTTTCACGTATATCTGAGGTCCAGGAGATCTGATAATAATTTTTATAACTTTTTCATTATCAGATAAATTTAAGCTATCTGGAACCCCGATAAAATTCCCATATTAAGCCAGATTAACCTGCATCTTTTCCTCTATCTACTGATGAAATCTAGGACTGAAATACTTTCGGGCAGTCTAAACCACTTCTGGATCAACTTTCTTTAATTACACTTTAGCCCCTAAAAACTTTTCTTCTTTTCAATTAAGTCCCTTAAATTTGGCTAAAATTACACTTAAAGACCCCATATTTTTGTCTACCTTTCTTTTTAGCCTTAAAACCTTTTATAACTTCACTTAAGTCCTTGCATTTTCTTCCTTTTGCAATTTAATCCCTTTCTTTGCATAAATGACCACCAATTTTTCAGAAAATCTCACATATATTATGTACAAACTGTACATACAAATCAGTACAGAAAATTAGGGATATTACACATGCAGCCATAACCTAAGAGTTTGCCAACCATGTTCAGCTCTACTTTTTTTATTTATTCATCCTCTTCTTTTTTTAACTATTAGATTGATATTTTTAACGGTTTAGATTTAATTTTTGTTAAATCAAGACTTAAGATTGGATGTTTAGGTGAGAGAGAATGAGAGAACAAGTGGTAAGAGAAAGGGTGAGAATGCTGATATTACTATGGAATAGTTTACTCCCATTGAGGAACTAAATATAATGAATAAGGATACTTTAACGGAAGAAGCTTTGCATCCTGGGTAGAAGCATAGTAATTTTTTTTTTTCAAGGAAATCGGGAGTAAAGAGAATAGAGGGCTGATGAGTTGGTGATGGTGCACAGGTTTTTTTGAAAGAAAATATATATCAGGTCAGTATATACATCATCACCTTATTTGTTTAGTTAGCTCTCCAAATAAGCATCTTTAATGGTGTTAGTTCCATGTAGGCAAATTTAACACCGTTAAAACTACAGGGACTAACAGCTTTAAACAATATAAACTTAAAGGATTAAAACCTCATATTTCAAAGTTGAGGGATAAAACCGAAATTGGTGCAAAGTTTAGAGACAAAAAAATTAGTTAAATAATTATTTGTAATAAATGTATGTTGATTTTTCTCAAAATACCTATTTAATAATTGCCCTCATTGATAAAAACCTCTTTAATATATACAATTCCAACTTAACCAGTGGTCTCTTGTTCGAGTCCTAGGTATGCAATCGTGATAATCACTTGGAGGTAGTGAGGTTCCTCTATTATGAGCTTGCATTCCTTGAACCAGACTAGACAGTTACTAATAACACCAAATACTAGGGGATAAATCCAAAAAGGGAAAATTTGTGAAAAAAATTATAAATTTGACAGAAAAGATGGATTGAAGTCAAAAACTAGTTCATATATTAAAAACTGGAGGAATTTTTTCTTTTGATAAAAAAATTTTAGGAAAAAGGTTTGGCTCATCCACAATTCAAGAGCAGGGCTTCTAACTCATGATCAACAAAAACTGGCCTAAGTAAGGATATGCATGCACCTCATTAATCCTGACCCTAGTAGTACTCCCGCTTTACTTAGCTATAGGAATGTCTCCCTATACACCACGACGTTCTCCTGAATCAAACCGCCTCCCTTTAGTGAGAGTGTCCAACCGTTTGACCACTGAAGAATATAATTTTTTTTTTGGTGATAAGAAGAATATAATTTATAAGTATCTTTGCACTCTTAAAACTCATTAAGTCTACAGTTATCTCATATATAATCAATAGCTAGGCCCACAAAAAATGAAGTAGTACCACTTCTCACTAAATTCTTGTATATAGTCTCAAAAAATGGATAAATATATACAATGAACTATATATCTATGTACCATGCTTTTGTTTGTAGAGAGAAAGTGGAAAGCAAACAAAGCTGATACAAAAAGGAAGTGAAAATGCAGATATATATAGTTCTATCTTCCTACAACCATTGTAACTGTAAGTTCATTCAAGGAAACATCAAGACCTTCCATGTAAAAATCTCTATCTTCTGATCTTCTTCTCATGGAAGTAAGCAGAGGTTGTCTTGGGAAAGGAAGATTCGTTGCTTCACTTTCTAGCATTAATACCACAGAAGACATTGTTGGCCTATGAGCTGCTGAATCCTGCACACACAACATTCCTATGTGTATGCATCTCAAAACCTGGTTCCTTATAATCGAATCGCGAACCGAAGGATCAACAAGCTCTATTGCTTTGTGTTCGTTCCAAAGATGCCAGGCCTGCACATATTCCATCATATAACATATAACTTTCAGCAATGTAATAACTTAGAGAAACATTTTAGCAACTTCTCATTGATATATCACATGTTGGTAAAAAAATTTGTAAATAGTTTTGAATAGCAGTTACATACGTATCCTATGAGACTCAAGTCATCAGAATGACGAAAGCTAGTGTTTTTGCGAGCGCTCACAATCTCAAGTAATAATACACCAAAAC
Source organism: Leucaena leucocephala (assembly GCA_037074615.1). Classification (NCBI taxonomy): domain Eukaryota; kingdom Viridiplantae; phylum Streptophyta; class Magnoliopsida; order Fabales; family Fabaceae; genus Leucaena; species Leucaena leucocephala. Next base: position 9,850,582 of record CM073548.1, on the reverse strand, counting down.
TGTAGACATCGGATTTAACTGAAAATAGACCTTCCATTGCATACTCCGGGGACATGTAACCACTGCAAGTGGATATTGTTTTATATTGAGGTTAGTCTATAGTTCCAAGTAAGGATTTATAAGTGAAATGTTTTGTTTAAAGGGAAAACAAAAGCATGCTTACAATGTGCCTACTACTCTGGTCGTGTTCACCTCACTTTGGCCTCCTCCAAATATCCTAGCTAGTCCAAAGTCTGAAATTTTTGGGTTCATGTCTTCATTCAAAAGAATGTTACTTGCTTTTAAATCTCGATGAATTATTCGAAGTCTTGAATCTCGATGCAAATAAAGCAACCCTCTTGCAATTCCTTCAATGATTTCAAAGCGCTTATTCCAGTTTAGTTGCTGCTGTTTGATAGGATCTACACCAAAAAGCATTAGAAAAACTTATAAGAACTATCCATCATGAAACTGTGTACTAGTTTTTTTTTTCAATACCTAATAATTCTAAAATTACAGAAAGAATATAAAAAGATTGAAAATAGAGAGAAACGAACCAAATAAAAAGTGATCCAAGCTTTTGTTTGGCATATATTCATATACCAACAACTTCTCTTCTCCTTGAATGGAACATCCTAATAATCTAACAAGGTTTCTATGTTGTAGTTTGGCAAACAACATCATCTCATTCTTAAATTCCTCTAGACCTTGCCCAGATCTTCTTGAAAGTCTCTTAACTGCGATTTGCTCGCCGCCACGAAGCATTCCCTAATAAAATGAAGGAAGAAAACTTTTATCCGATTTTATTCAAATTTACATTCCTAAGAAAGGAAATCTAAAAGAAGCAGTTTTACCTTGTAGACAGGACCAAATCCTCCTTGCCCAAGCTTATTTTCCTCTGAGAAATTGTCTGTAGCTATTGCAATACAATCAAAATTGAATAATGGCAGTTCTGGTCCACTTAGTTCATGACCATCCAAACTCAGTTCAGCTGATCCTGAAAACTCTGCTGAAACTTGTCTACTCTTGCTTCTTGTAATATCAAAAACTGGAATATCGCTCGTTTCACAGCATGAAGCTGCAGTTGCTACTGGCGGAAACAGATAGAAAGACATAGAAACATACATGAGCTGAATAGCAAGAAGCATATATATATATATATATATATATATATATATATATATATTATTCCATCAAAGGGGGAAAAGTAGTTTGGGAAATGAATGTTTTACTTTTTCTTCCCTTGAACCTCCACACCAGCCAAAGAAATATACCGAGACAGACTAACCCCAAAACAATACCAATTATTATCACAATCTTGAACTTCTTCTTCCCATCACCTGTAATATACAACAATCACAGCGTGACTATCAAAGAAACTAGCAACATATTGTCTGAGATTCTTAACATTAGAAAGTGATATGCTCTTTTTCATGTATTGTTGTTGACAATAAAATTAACTGCAGAAGAGAAGTCAATGGATCCATTGACTGTTGAGATGGTGAAATTTCTTCAAGATGAACTCAATCATTACAATAAGTCCTTTCCAAAATAATTTTACCCCACTAAGACAAATTTGAACTTACATAATCTGCAACAGAAATACCTAGCTTTTCTTCTAGATTGAAAATATACGGACTTTCTAAAACAAAACTTGATTGATATAAAGAGAAATACCTACAAGGGTATTTTACCTTACCTAAATCAGAATGAGCAAGGCGAATATAGAGTGTATTTCCTCCTCCATCTTCAAAGACCTTAACATCAAGCAACTCACCATGCCAAATCAGGCATCCAATTCCATTAACAGAAGTATATGCAGTACAATTCGTATCCGGCAAGCAATAACTCTCACATTCTTTCTTGTCCTGAGAACCGACCAAGGTCGCAAAATCAGGCAACTTCCTGCATTGTAGCTGCAAGAAACCATCTTCTTCAACATCCATTTCTGTTGCAGCAACAGAACTAGCATTATTACTGTTATTATTCCTCTCAGCCTTCAATGGCGTCATCCTCTTACACCCACCGGACCAATTCCCTGTTGTCCACTCATCCACTTCCTTCGGCTCGAACCCTCTTATGCAAACACATTTCATTGGAGAAACCAAACTGCATTCTGCAAAACTCCCACACTTGTTATAAAACTCACATTTTTTATATGGCTCTTCTTGTGTTCTGCTCCACTGTTTCTCACCCTCGTTCCATTTGAATTGCCTCTCAATCCCATCCCAACCTATCTGAAACCTCACCTTCTCAGTGTTCTCCAGTGGGGTATAAGCTAAATACCTTTCTCCATTTCCATCAGTGTTGAGTCTGAATCCATATAGATAACTTCCTGTCATGTTTGAAACTCCTGTGAATATTCTTCCATCCCAATACCCACTTCTCCACCTCCTTTTTTCTCCTTCCCAAATCACAATCTGGGTTGATGCTCGTGGGTCAATTCCCATTGAGAAATTTCCTCGAGCAGGATCTGTGCTAGATTTCCATGAGACAAAAGGTCGAATCTCACCCTTTGACGGGTTCACTGGTATGGTCATACCTGGAAGAAACGTGTCGGTTGGATGATCAAAGCTTTTCCATATCTCTTCTTCATCATTCTTGGCAGAAAGAACAAGGTTTCCATCATCTCGAAGAACAGCTTCTGTATTATTCTTGAGGTTCGGTATATTGCTCGACCATACTTGATTCTTATCTCCATCGAAGATGACCAAGTTCCCATCGTTCCCAATAGTTATAACCCCTACTCTGCCTTCGATGGGTTTGTCTCTGTTCGCAACCCATATGAATGCTGCTCCGGGAATTCTGTAGTACCAAATTCCAACGTATCTCAAGGAGCTGTTATTATCTAAACTAAAGAATCCAAGTTCGGAAGTGAGATCTTCTGAGAGCAAAGTATCTCCGTCTGGTCCGTCTCTGATCAATTTGTCTAGGGTGATGGAACTAGCTGCATGTGAGAACAGAGTACGAAACCAGATAATGAAGAAAAATGGGAAGAGAAGAAGAAGAAGTATAGTTGTATGTGTAAGAATCATGTCTCAGGTTGGTGTTCTGGAAATGGGTGGGACAAAACAGAGTGATAATCAACAAAGAAGAAGATGAAGATGAAGATGAAGATGAAGAAGTTTCAATGAAGTGTGGCGCTGAAAACGAGAGAGAAGGGAATGGTCCAGTTTTAGGTGTTGAATCTTCATACACGGACACGCTTTTAGGTGAGAATTTTGGGAGAAAATAGAGACTTGGATCACGTTTGTCAATGGCCATATGAGATTGAGGAACAAGTTGAAATTCATGATCAACGTTCATAAAAAGGCGTGTACAAATCACTATTGTGAACTTATTATTTTGGAAAGAAAATAAAAAAATTACGTAAATTTAAAAATGATAAAATCTGTGTATAAATATCTAAAAGACATAGCGAGTAAAAGGTTCAATTTATTTTTTATAAATTTAGATAAAAAAATTAAATTATCTTTAAAGTTATAAATATCTTAGAAAGAGTTATAAAAATTATTACTGAAGTTATAAATTATATTATAGGAGTTATAAACCCGAAAGTAATTATAAGTAAGTTGTTAGAGTTATAAATGTCTTAGGAAGAATTGTCAAAACTATTATTAAAGTTGTAAATATCATTAGAGGAGTTACAAACTCGAAAACAATTAGTTTCAATTTCATATTTATAAATGTCTTAAGGAGAGTTGTGAAAACTATTACTAAAGTTATAAATTCTATTGCAGGAGTTAAAAACCCGAAAGTAATTAGTTATAATTTCAAAGTTATAAATATCTTAGTTGAAGTTATCAAATCTATTACTGAAATTATAAATACTATTAGAGGAGTTACAAACCCGAAAGTAATTAGTTCTAATTTCATATTTATAAATGTCTTAAGGAGAGTTGTGAAAACTATTATTGAAATTGTAAATCTCATTGCAGGAGTTATAAATCCAAAAGTAATTAGTTACAATTTCAAAGTTGCAATTGTTTTAACTGAAGTTATTAAAACTATTACTAGAGTTATAAATGTCATTAGTAGAGTTGTAAACTCGAAAACAATTAGTTCCAATTTCAGAGCTATAAATATCTTAAGGAGAGTTGTCAAAATTAATACTGAAGTTATAAACCCCATTACAAGAGCTACAAATGACTAAAGGATAATTTCGTCTTTTGCCCTAAATTTATAAATAATAGATTGGGTAATATACTCAATTTATTTTGTTTTAAATTTATAGACCCTTTTTATCTTTTTAAATTTTAAAATATCTTTTATTATTTTTTTTATTATATTTATATGACAGATATAATAATAATTAAACTTTGTATTAAAAGGAATTATGACTAATCATTGACTATAGTGGCACCCACCCAAAAAAATTAGGGTAATTTTAAAAAAGATCGATTTCCAAATTAAAAAATGATTGTATACTTTGGAATTGAATATTAAATATTAAATAAAAAGTAGCGTAATGACAGTTCAAATCCCAAAATTTTAGAATGAAGTCTTTCATTTTTGCTAAAATTAAAAAAAAAATCTCCTTTCTGTTTCTAAAACCTGCACTTTAGTCTAACTTCAAAATTTTGAAAAGATTTATATGCATTTTAAAAATAGAATGAATGCTTTTGTATTTAACATAATAGATACGAATGTTAGTGTATTTTAATCTTTTAAAATGTAATTAGCCACATGAAGTCAATTGGTAAGGTTGGGATAAAATATGAGTATACAGATAAAAAATCCAAGGCTATCAAATGCTTTTGAAAAACAATATGTTACATAAATATTTTGGAGAAAAAATTCGGAGATGCAACGGGAAAAGAGTGAGGTTTATTTTTCTTTAGATGAAAAGGATATTTTTATTTTTACGTAATTAAATAAAAAATAAATTGCTTCCCAACATATATCAAACAAATTTATAATAATTAATATTTCATTCCGCTTTATTGTTATCATTTTAACGAACAAAATAAGCACTAAGTTCGAATATTTTCAATTAAATGTCAACGAATTAACTGTTTCAGTAGCGATACCCGCGATGCTTAGATGAGACTTCAGATTCAATCCCCACATTAACATGTTTGCATTTGTGAGTGTGTGTAAATTGTATTCATAAAAAAAAGAATATTTTCAATTAAATATTGGCAACAAATATTTTCAATTAAATAATTTTCTATATTTATTTTCCTCTCATTTTCAACTTATATATTTCAATGAAATAAAATAATGGTATTAATTATTTTTACCTCAATAATTTATCATTGACGGGATAATATGTTTTTTACAACTGGATGAAGAGTTTGAGTCACACAAAAACTAAGAATATATATTAATATTATAATATAATATAATTAATGGTATTATCCTGAGGCTAACCTTAATATTCTTTTCATGGTGATACTAATTTTCTAGAATGATTGTTTAAGTTAAGGATGCCATAGGGAGAACGAAACCTCATGAGACGAAGAATGTATTAATTACTAATTAATTACGTAATTAAGTAACGAAATGATGGCTATCGTTTACTTTTTGAGTGGAAAATGTAATATATTAAAGGGTTAGGATTGGATTAGGTAGAATGAGGGACCCATTAGTCATAGAATCCAACTTTGCGAAAAAATCGTTTTAGTCAATATACAAATGGTTCTAAGTCAAGCGTAATTTTTAATATAAGACATTTTGTTTCGAATATTAATGTTTTCCTCTAAATATTATTTGCTTTAATATTTCTAACTAATGTAAATAACCTCTTAAAAAACTTCATCTAATTATAATTAACTTTATTTGGGATAATTTTAAAATTTTAACAAATTTAATTAATTTTAACTAATTTCTTAACTTATATAAAGTTGTAAACATTATTAATCCAATTATAGAATTCTAATAGTGGTTTCTGTTTCTCCTACATGCGCATGATGCATGCATGCATACCATGTTTAATTAGGATGTGTGGCTAGGTGCTTGAGTGATGAGCGCCAATCTGAATAATAGAATTGGTATGTTGTATCATTAGTTGGAAGGAATTTTAATCTCATAAATATAAATATAAAGTATTAAATTTAAATTCGTATAAATATATAAAAAAATTTAAAAAATTATTTTAAATTAAACCTAATAATATTTAAATTTGACGCATTCAAATAGTGATATCAAAAACAAATTGATCTGCTTGAATTTGATATTATTTAGTTTTTATACTTTTAATAGTTTTTTATTTTACTAGGAACAAAAGTTAAACTATAGATATTCTTCTTATTATCATTCTATAAAAAATCAAATTTATTATTTAATTTTTTTTAGTATGTTGGGTGGGTGGCATTAAGATAACAAAGCAACGTCTATAGTTATGCGCATCATTTTTCTTTTGTTGACTAAAAGTTGCTTCTTCAATAATCGAATTTATTAAATGAACAGTTGAGCTGAAATAGAAAGGTGTATAAAATATATTTTACCACATGGTTGTTGTATTTACTTATTCTGTTATTGTGTGGGAGAGAATAGTACAAAAATACTAAATCTGTTATTGCGTGGGAGAGAATGGGAGAGAATAGTAAAAAAATACTAACACAATATTTAATGCCTTGATTTTTAATTAAAAAAGGATATTTGTTGAGTAAAGATAATATTGATAAAATAAATTGTAAATAAATAAATATTTGTTTCTTTTAACAACCAAAAAATATATTTTGTCTTTGGTTTTAGTTGTTGTTCTCACCGTCCTTTCAAATACTTTATTTCCAACGTGTATTAGACTTGTCGTTTTAAACGGATTTTGCATTTATTTTCATTGAAAAGACATTGAATTTACACCAATTAAACAAGAGAGAAAATTAACAAGTTAGAGTATTCAATTGATAGTAGGATTGAATGAGAAGAAAAATTGATATTGCTACGATTAATTAGAGGTAAGTATAAAAGAAATTTAAAGTTGGAGTTTTTCAAGAATTATTGAAATATACTATGTTTTATTCCCTTAAAGGTTTAACTTCTTCAAAAGTTAAGCCTCGCACAATTACCTTATAACCAAAATTAGCTTTAAGACTTACGTTTAAATAAGATTATTTTAAAATTTGATTTAAAAAATATTATGGCTATATTGCCGAACCTCAATATTGATATATACAATTTACTAGTAGCTCAGATAAAGAGACTTCTATAGTTATCATGAGACATCAAGTTACAGTATATTCTAAGAGTTCAAAATAAGATTTCGGATACTCTAATTAAAAAGGGATTGAATTCTACGGAGATATTATATGTTTGTCCTCCACAGTTTGAGTCTATAATTCTCACTAAGTGTTTAGGATCTAATCTTCTTATAAGTTAGTCATATTTATTTTTTAGGCGTTTAACCCTATGTATACAAAAAAAACTTTATAACCTGAACTCAAGTAAATTATAGTTACTTAGCATTTTTGCCTTTCACAAAAAAAAAACATTTCTTTTAAAACATAATGATAACTTTTTAAGAAATGCAAAATCAACCCAAACAACTTAATATTAAGTCAATTTTTTATGAAGTTAATCAAGCGCCCTAAATTGAAATTTTGTGAATGAAAAAAATTATATTATAAAAACTATTCCTATTTTAAGTTGATAATAGTTAAATTGTGATTTGTTAGCTAGATAATAAATTTATTACTCCTATAGTCCTTAATATATACAAACAAAATTTATTACTCCTTCGATTCTTAATATATAAATTAAGTGTATATTAAGAACTAAATAACTATACATTAAGTCTTATATTATAGATTGAAAGGGTAGATTATTTCAACCAAATAAATATTTTGGTATATCATGTTGCAAATTACAAAATGAATGAGGTGGTGAGCATAACTACCTCTTCAACATATATATATAAGAAATGAGTCTTAAGCGACACGTTATTCACTATAACACCTACCAACACATTCTATCGACAGCATCTGGCAAGTTTGATTATCCATCGCAAAATCACGTTTGCAAAGAGGTAATATATGTTCTACTACTAGAAAATATAGATTTTATAGCTACTTCATAACAGTTAAATAAGAAAATACTATAAAAAATAAGGCGGTGTCATTTTTGTAATTAAGTCATTGAAAGTTGTTGAAAAACTGCCTTAATTTTTTTTTAAATTTTATAACTTTTTTATGACTAACAGTTTCACAGTTTTATAGTCCTTAACTCTTGCCCACTCCAGATCTCAACGACAACTGAAGATCGGTAATTTTCTCTAGTTTACGACATCAGTACACACTTCGTCATTGTTATATTTGTCGTCATTTATAAATTTTTTTTATTTTTTATCATCTTTCTCTTTACTCCTTCAACCTTGCATTAATTTGAATCTTTTCGCTATCTTGTCAAAAGGATCTCAAAGAGGTTTATTGGCAAAAGCTTTTAGATCTTCAACTTCTCAATAGATCTTTTACTTCTCTAGATTTAGTATGATACTTTCAACAATGGTAACCGTGATAGTTGATAGTGGATATTTGGCTTTCTGACTTTTCTTAGCGTTTAATATACAACCACCTTGGAAAGTCCATGGCAGTACAAATCCGCTGTAAAATCTTTTAACTTATTACGTTGACAACATTGAATATGTCACCCTTAAAACCATCGTAAAAAATCCTTTTTAACTGCCAAAAAGTCTTTTATGTGGTAGTGGTTGCTTTTGGGTTTTAACACTTATTCAAACGAATTGATTATTAATGAACTAGATTGGATACTTAGACTATTGACTAGATTTATTAGCAACTTAGTTTGGACTAGAAAACTATTTACATAGTTGAACTAAGTTAGACTAGAGTTGAACCTGTTAGAGATTGTGCCTTAGGGGTCAATCATTATATTATGAACATTATTGATTTATAAATTTTTTAATTGTGTTATCACATTATTTGCATGTTTACTGTGATGACCAACCTTGGATAACTCATGATCTTATCCTAAATGTCCCTGGTCGATCATCTATATGGGAGTAGAGATGAAATAAGACCAGTATGACTCTGAAGATATATAGAGATATAAATCAAAGTCATAGGCACATGTAAGAGTACAGAGTGTTGGACCGACCCGCTATGAGAGAGCTGCATGGGTTAAGTCATAAGCTTCTCTCATATACAAGCCATGTCACTATGCCCTTTGACCTGAGATCATCATGGATTCCTACATGACAAACGCTCAGCTTTGACCTAGTCAAAAGTCACTTTTTACCGAGTTATCATAAAGGCTGAAACATCCTTCCTTTCATATGTCTTAGGGACCATTCAGTAGCATTTAGAACCACTTTCAAGATCATTGAAGTCAAATTCCCCAATCTGGAATTTTACTCTTATCGAGTACTGTTGACTTGAAAATTCCAGATGAGTGACCTGACTTCGAAAAATCATAACTAATTCTATAAAAATCAAAATGAAGTGGTTCCAATTTCTAAATGAAGCTAACTCAATTATATTTCAGGAAAAAATAACTCGTTGACCATTCATTGACCAAGTCAACGTCAGTCAACGTGTCAAGTTTACTGTTCATTCCACGCTTTTCTCCCTGAATCCAGCATTCTGGTCCCAACTTTAATAATTTATATCTCCTTGTGTAGACATCCAAATGATTCGTTTTATATATAAAATTAAATCTTGGTATGTCTACTATTTACCATAAAAATTTCGTATATTTATTCATCCATTTACTATTTTTAATCATTTATCAAATATGACTAGGTTACCACGTATTACTGTTCACAATGGTAAATTTCAGCATTTCTACTTTGCATACATATGCATACATCCATCATACAACAGTCAAACATGCCAAACAACAATTATTATTAATTAATAAGTTGTTTTACATCTGGTCATGTACATAAATTCTCATGGTTCTATTACATCTTTTTCTGCCTAAACTCCGGCAGCATAACCGCTATGCTTCATCTGTACAAAGAACTGAACCGTACTGATTCGGTAATCCCCTCATGAGAACTACCATTCTACGTAGTACCCAGGAAAGACTAGATGAACCGGCTAGGTCCACTCACTTCTAGCCTCCTTAGACAGCACTACGTACACAGTACTTATCATATACTGATGTTCAGTCTTTACTTCGGCAGCATAACGACGTCTCTTAAAATTCCCAAAATTCATTTCGACATAACCTCCCCTGTAATGGGTTATTTATTGGGATGAGATTCGGGGAATCTCAGTAGCAATAATCATAACAATATATGTAATGCAGAGTGACAGTGCTTGCTTGTGATTGTGTACAGATAAGTATGCTGCGTGCTTCCATGCTTAATAACATATGATCATAGCATTACAGCAGAGCTTCAGACATAACATATAAGACAACAATCCAACCAAACAATAGCACAATAAATCACAAAGCCATTACATAAAAGCTAGGATTAGTTACTACCTGGCTAGCTTAGCAGAACTCCACTATCCTTATTCTGCTTCCAGCTCCGTCAGAACTTCCTTACTTCTTTTTTCTCCTTTCTCTCTTCCCTTCCTTCTCCTTCTCCCTCTTCTTTCTCTCCCTTCTCCCTTTCATGCTTGAATGCAAGAATGGAATGGAGGGGGGTATTTATAATTGCCTTCAATGGCAATTCTGCAGTTTCTATGAACTTTGATCCTGCGGTCCTAGATTTTCCTATTTTCTTTAATTTCTCCTTTACTGCATCATGCATGACATCATTGGGACACCTCACCAGGACACCTCAGCGCCATATTTTCCACATGCTGAAATTCCTGGACACCTCAGCAGCTGACTCAGCAGGCTGACTCACCGGTCTAGTGTCCTGCCTCGTAGTACGTGTCCTCAACCTTTTCTTCTGCCTTTATGTTGGCGCCATGTGTCATCTTACTGGCACCTGTCATGCCTTCCAATGTTATCCAGATAAATCCAGGACTTTATCTGATCACTTCCTCGGTTATCGTGCCAACCGAGTAACTTTACTTTATTGAAACAGCATTAAAATAATATTTTAATGCCACTTTTTTCCACACATTACTGGGCCTACGTTTTTGGGCTCTGGGAATATTGTCTTGGATCCTGATCAAGCTCAAGTACTCTGATGGCTCGATTCCCAAGAAACAGCCCTTGGCAAATTACCAAAATACCCTTGGATGCCCTTTCTTGCACTATTTTAACCCTAAGGGTAAAATTGTCATTTTACACCCTTCTGTACTCTGTCAGGGTATATACTGACTCTCAGTAACTTTATCTGTATGTACCTTGGCTCCTGGGCCTGTTCAGAATTACCAAAATGCCCTTCATTCATCTGTTACCCTTTTGTACAACATAGGGGCATTTTCGTAATTTCGCACTTTTTCGGGGTTCTGCCGGACACTAGCCCACCTATCAGTCCAAGGGTCTTACTGGGCCTCTGTTGGCGCCATTATTGGGCCTTTCTGGGTCCAATACCTTCATGGCACGTATTATGAGGAATCTTCCCCCGTTAATAATTATTGAATATTTTATCTATTTTTCACCGTTTATACACATATCCGGACACCGGCTCCTTCTGTCCGAAACACTAGCCTGCGGTGTTCAGGCATCCCTGTGAGTCATATCAGTCATCTGACTGAGGTCATCCGAACTCATTCAGTCCCTTTTCAAATACCGATAAATCTCCCTATCGGATCCCCGGAGGCCTCACACTCCCGTCTGGATTTTCTGATTTGCGAATAACTTTTTCTACAGGCCTCCTATCGGTATTCTGTCAATTTCCCGACACCTGCCCCATAAGGACGTATCATCCTGTATTTTCTCACCTAGATCTGAATTCTAGGATATCCGGTATTAATTTTTATAACTTTTGAACGATCAGTCCATTTCTGGCTATCTGGAGTCTTAAAAAATTCCTGTATTAAGCCAGATTACCGAGCGTCACTTGCTCTCTCTACCGGTGAAATCTGGGACTGAAATGCTGTCGGACAGTCTAAACCACTTCCGGCTTGACTTTCTTTAATTACAATTTAGCCCCAGGGAACTTTTCTTCTTTTCATTTAAGTCCCTTTTTATTTGGCTAAAATTACACTTAAGAACCCCACATTTTTGTCTACTTTCCTTTTTGGCCTTGAAACTTTCCATAACTGCACTTAAGTCCTTTCATTTCCTTTACTAGGTCTAGGGGCATTATTGTCTTTTCATATTTTACCAGAGTATTCTCTGGCCCTGGTCAACTATCCAGATACCCTTTATTGACTGTCTAACCTTAGCCAAATGACCAAAATACCCTTTACTCATTCTTCAGTTATTCTATAACATAAGGGCATTTTCGTCATTTTGCACATTTTTCCCGGACACCGGCCCCTCTTACCACTGAACTGGTATTATGGGCTTGGGCCTTCCCTGGTGTCACTACGGGCCTTAGACAATACTGTATGGCCTCTGGCCATAGTCCGATCATCTCTATTCGGACTGACTTTCCTTTACCGATTATAACTGTAAATTCCCATCTTCAGGAATTTTTACAGAAAAATCGGGACCTCAAATCAAAATTCTGTGACTCCTCATTCAATCCGGAATCCTTTTCTCTATCTCCCGGTATTTTCAGATATTTTATCCGGACCGGGCTGTTTTGGCCTGAAAAAGCACTCACGCGCACACTTTTCCAAAATGACCATTTTACCCCTGTTCATATTTCTAATTCTTTCATATACCTAGAGACCTCATATGCACATTTCACAGTTCAGTGAAATGATCAGCATAATTTTCTCTATTTTCTGGCAAAATATGGTACTCATCGGCCACCAGTCCGATCTTTCTCATAATTACGATTATGCCCTTGAATTCTCCTTCTGGCATCTCTAGGCCTAAAAATTGGGGTGTTACATTTCTACCCCCCTTAAAATAAATTTCGTCCTCGAAATTTACTTGGCATCTTAGTCAACGATCCTGGATATAGCTCTTCTGTATATCCTTTCCTGGTTTATGACTAAGGCTTGGGGCATTCATCCTCTTATACTTAGGGACAACTCATTACACTTGTGAGTAGTGTCCATTTCTTTCATATTTTATCCCGCAAAATTCTGATGTAATTCTGGGGTCTACCTCACTCCTCTTATACTTTGCTAATCTCTTAGGAGAAATATTGTTCTTCTGACTTTCTTTCTCCTGATACGAGATCATACCCCAGATAACTTCTCTGACTTTTCTTGACTATTCTCATAACTTCATGCACCTATGCCAAACCTTTGTGGCATTTGCACTTTCTTATCCCTTCTTAGGGCTTACATATCATTAGGCTACTCTTGCCTTAGCACCTTTCGTGCCACTAGGTTAGGGCTAGATTACTCTTTATATAGCTTTAGGCCCTAGCAATCTCTTTCTTATAGAACTACGTTCTATCTTTGCTTTGCCTTAGACCCTCTTCTCTAGGTCTCTCTGGCCTTTTAATCTCTCATGACTTGTTATCATGACCACTTTCTTTAGATCCGAAAAGAACTCTTCCATATCATCATCTAGGCATATAGTTCCTTATAGCTCAGTCGCCCTTACAGCTATGGTTCTTCTTAACCATTCTTAGGGTCGACCACAGGGAATATTGAAGACTCTATCTGGGGTAAGAGCAAATACCTTTCCTAGGGATGTCAGCATTCTTAGGCAACCTCTTGCAAAGTGGCCATTCTTACCACAACTGCTTTGCCCTGCTCGACACTCCCATGTGCCATGGCTCTTTCCACCACATTGACATCTCTACTCTCCAACCTGATCATTACCTTGATCAGTCCTTTGTCTGAACTATCGCCTCTTTCTCTTGCTATTGGCTTTACAACTTGAGCTACCTCCCAGAGTGCTCTTAGCCAATGCTTTTCTATTTTCAACACATAGAGGATTCTGTTCTTTACTTCTCAGGCATACTTCTACAAAACTTTGAATATCAGTACTCAGCTTTAGACTTGAACTCCGTCTTTGCTAAGGGAAAGCTAAGTTTAGTCTGTATACTAGAGGCTACCATTATAAAATAATTTCTCTGGGTGAGTTTATCAACTAGTGAAGCTTCCTCACCTTAACTTCGTCTTTGGCATTCATCTCCCCAAAGAGATACTACATTGTACTCATATCTCATGGCTCATTACTTTCCTTAGGCTAGGTCTAACTGCGACCTCGGGATCTAACTGCGATCAACCGTTAGCCTTTTCAGAATCTAACTGCGACTCTGAAGCTGTTAGGATCTAACTGCGACCCTGGAGCCATGCTAGGATCTAACTATGACCCTCCAGAATCTAACTGCGATTCTGTTGTACTGTATATCTCCCGAAAATTTTAAACCAACAGACTAAGTTATAAGGTTAACTGCTTCCACCTGTTGATAACTCCATAAATAAACATTTGAAAATTTTTTAGCCTCATATCATTTACCCAGACTTTACTTACTTCCTCTCTTACTCAGGAGTTCCTTCACATCTTTCAACTTGTACTTTAACTGCGAGCATCTGTACCAGATCCAACTCTTATCTGAAGAGTGATCTATACTTATCTGAATCTAGCTCTATCTGAGAGCCATCTGTTTCAGATCCAACTCTTATCTGAAGAGTGATCTAGAAACAATCCCTTTACCGTTATCTGTATACCATTCCGCTTAATAGAAATGGCCCTGAGTACTGTATTCACAAGCCTATAGAAATACCTGAGTAACCTCAATCATATCTGAGTAATCTCAATCATACATCATGTCTGAGTATCATATCATAACTTATCGTCCCATAAACTGAGACTATCTATCAACCTTAATATATTCATATCATCCTCCTATCATATGGTATGGAAGCAACATACTTTCTCATAACTTTCTCATCTCATATTTGTACTCATATATACTCTACCCTGCATGCACTGTAAAAGGGGAGTATCCATTCATCATAGCATACTCTAACATGCATGTCATCCTTTGACAACTGCAATGGAATGCAACTATCATAACTTATGGCACATAAGCCATATCATCATCATATTTTGCTCAACCATCTATTAGATATCGTAACAATCCAAGTAAGCCTCAAAACATATTTTCTTGATCATATTATTTGTCAGATAATCAGCTGATCATACTATCTATCGCATTATCTATCAGATTATCAATCACATGATCAGGATCTGACAGGCATATCTGTCTATCTTACTTAGGCTGCCACAATCTTACTTAGGCTGCCACACTACCCTCTTACCAGGGTATAGACTCAACCCTTCATTATTTTATCTTACATAGGGAATAGGGGAGTCACTTCATCTCTTAACTGTGGCTACCTCTTTACTATCCCTCAACTTCTTCTATCTTTCCATCAGTCCCTATCAGTCCTGGTCTATTCTTGACCGGACTATGGTTCCTTATTGGTCTTTCTCTTTATCCTAGCGAACTTGAGTCACCTGGATCTCATTCATCATCTTTTACTATTACTTCTACTTTCTAGGGTACTATGCTAGGTCTATCACTTCTCCGTGATGAAATCCCTCTGCTCAGGGAACATTGAGCTCTTTATCTATTACCCATCACGTTTTTAACATTAGGCCATGTGCTAGGATCATTCCTAGGAAAATCTCAATCTAACTTTTAGGTCTTCTATTCAGATTAGCTGAATAAAACCCCTGTAACGTAGATCTACTCTTAGTTATCACATGGAGGATCTACTTTAAACCTTGTCTTAAACTAATCTTTCGTACCTCAGTACCTTTGTACTGTCTGGCTTACCATATGCTATACCAATCTTTTAGCTGGTGGACTTCAGCGAGTTTGGTACCTTCATTCTCTTCATCATATGGCCTCTGCCAATTATAGTCGCGACTTGAGAACTTCATAGTCGCAACTCACATGCTCTGTGACTTTTAGTTGCAACCGTCGCACACTACTCGTCACGACCTGGCAACTCTGTGTCCTTTAGTCGTAACCTATAACATTGCTACCTGAACTCCTTTATACACTGGTCGCGTACTGCAATATTACTCATTGCGACCTGAGGTCTTCTTACGTCGCAACATCAACTTATCTGTACATATTAGTCGCGACATAAGACTCCTCTTTTCTACTTCCTACTTTTAAAACATGTAGTCATACTCATCCTCATACAACGGCAACATACTAGGTATAGGGTAGCTCAATAGTATGCATACTGGACAATACAATCCAATCACATTCAGGATTTATCCGTTCATTAGCCAGTGGAAATAGAACACTAATAAACTCGTACCTTAGTTTAGCACAGGAGACTTTCTTATCTCGTTGCCAGTCAGGGTATATATTCCTCCCTAAGTCAGGTATCTTTCGCCTGTTGTGTTCTGTGGACACTCCCTGGCATAATGTCCATACTTTCCACACCTATAGCGTAACCCTTGACCTACTAGACAAGGCCTCATACCATGGTCTCGACCATAGTTCCTACATTCATTAGGCCTTGGTTGTCTACTAACTTCTCTTGGCCCACTACCTGGCCTACTTCCTTGCTTCTTATTAACTTTTGACCCATATGCTGGCTCATTTCTCTTCTTACTATTCCTTTTCAAGGAACCTGGTGGCATCACTTTCAGTGGTACTGATGGAGTAAACTTACTCTTTTCTGGTTATTGCACATTCGTTTCTAGCTTGTATACTGCCAGCTGGGTCTTTCTTTTAGTGGGACATTCTAAAACCTTAAAGATTTTCTCTAACTGGCTTACCCAATCTTCAGCTATTTGGGTGTTAAAAGTCCCTTCAAACATGGGCGGATTAAACTTATGGAATCGTTCCATCCATGTTTGTAGACTTCCCTGGTTATTGTTATTTCCTATAGACCTCTGACGTCTATTCATTCCAGTCTGCTCATGATCTGGCTGAGGTTCAGGTTCTATATCATTCTCTGGTACTACCTCCTTCCCAGACTGCTGTAATCTTGCAACCGCAGCAGCAACCGCCGTAGTGATAGCAGAATCTCGCTCTTGATCTTGACGAGCCTGGGTTGCCCACATCACATCGTGACTTATGACTTAACTTGTTGTAACTTGGATATCTGGCATCCTTACCATAGTATCTGGTCACAACACGATACCTCGAGCTACTCTTTGCAGCTTCCTCAGTCGTAAACTGATCAACTTTTGTCTCTATCCATAGAGGAAACTGCTTCTTAAACATTGTTCTTCTTAGTCCAGCCCTATTGTGTTAATAAACACGAGTCCTCGACTATATTGGCTGACTAAGATTAGCCCATCATAATCATATCCTTCGTAAGACTATAAAGCTCAGGGTCCAGCCTCATTCATCTGGGTGTCACTGTCTTCTGTCTAAGCCTTTTCAAGCAGTGAACACCATCCCTATATCATACTCCAGGGAGAGGATCACTCAAACTTCTCATTTGTTTAAGGAATCAAACTAACTAAACCAGAGCATCACTGAGCCAGAACCTTCTGTTCTGTGCCAGAATCTTATGCTCGGAGCCAGAACCCTTTGTTCTGTGCTAACCTTATTCTGCACTAACACCATAAATTATCTATTCAGAGCATTTCCTAAGCCAGAATCCTTTGCTCTGATACCAAAATGAAACATCCTTCCTTTCATATGTCTTAAGGACCATTCAGTAGCATTTAGAACCACTTTCAAGATCATTGAAGTCCAATTCCCCAATCTGGAATTTTACTCTTATCGAGTACTGTTGACTTGAAAATTCCAGATGAGTGACCTGACTTCGAAAAATCATAACTAATTCTATAAAAATCAAAATGAAGTGTTTCCAATTTCTAAATGAAGCTAACTCAATTATCTTTCAGGGAAAAATAACTCGTTTACCATTCATTGACCAAGTCAACGTCAGTCAACGTATCAAGTTTACTGTTCATTCCACGCTTTTCTCCCTGAATCCAGCATTCTGGTCCCAACTTTAATAATTTATATCTCCTTGTGTATACATCCAAATGATTCATTTTATATATAAAATTAAATCTTGGTATGTCTACTATTTACCATAAAAATTTCGTATATTTATTCATCCATTTACTATTTTTAATCATTTATCAAATATGACTAGGTTACCACGTGTTACTGTTTACAATGGTAAATTTCAGCATTTCTACTTTGCATACATATGCATACATCCATCATACAACAGTCAAACATGCCAAACAACAATTATTATTAATTAATAAGTTGTTTTACATCTGGTCATGTACATAAATTCTCATGGTTCTATTACATCTTTTTCTGCCTAAACTCCGGCAGCATAACCGCTACGCTTCATCTGTACAAAGAACTGAACCGTACTGATTCGGTAATCCCCTCATGAGAACTACCATTCTACGTAGTACCCAGGAAAGACTAGATGAACCGGCTAGGTCCACTCACTTCTAGCCTCCTTAGACAGCACTACGTACACAGTACTTATCATATACTGATGTTCAGTCTTTACTTCGGCAGCATAAAGACGTCTCTTAAAATTCCCAAAATTCATTTCGACATAACCTCTCCTGTAATGGGTTATTTATTGGGATGAGATTCGGGGGAATCTCAGTAGCAATAATCATAACAATATATGTAATGCAGAGTGACAGTGCTTGCTTGTGATTGTGTACAGATAAGTATGCTGCGTGCTTCCATGCTTAATAACATATGATCATAGCATTACAGCAGAGCTTCAGACATAACATATAAGACAACAATCCAACCAAACAATAGCACAATAAATCACAAAGCCATTACATAAAAGCTAGGATTAGTTACTACCTGGCTAGCTTAGCAGAACTCCACTATCCTTATTCTGCTTCCAGCTCCGCCAGAACTTCCTTACTTCTTTTTTCTCCTTTCTCTCTTCCCTTCTTTCTCCTTCTCTCTCTTCTTTCTCTCCCTTCTCCCTTTCATGCTTGAATGCAAGAATGGAATGGAGGGGGGTATTTATAATTGCCTTCAATGGCAATTCTGCAGTTTCTATGAACTTTGATCCTGCGGTCCTGGATTTTCCTATTTTCTTTAATTCCTCCTTTACTGCATCATGCATGACATCATTGGGACACCTCACCAGGACACCTCAGCGCCACATTTTCCACATGCTGAAATTCCTGGACACCTCAGCAGCTGACTCAGCAGGCTGACTCACATGTCCAGTGTCCTGCCTCGTAGTACGTGTCCTCAACCTTTTCTTCTACCTTTATGTTGGCGCGATGTGTCATCTTACTGGCACCTGTCACGCCTTCCAATGCTATCCAGATAAATCCAGGACTTTATCTGATCACTTCCTCGGTTATCGTGCCAACCGAGTAACTTTACTTTATTGAAACAGCATTAAAATAATATTTTAATGCCACTTTTTTCCACACATTACTGGGACTACGTTTTTGGGCTCTGGGAATGTTGTCTTGGATCCTGATCAAGCTCAAGTACTCTGATGGCTCGATTCCCAAGAAACAGCCCTTGGCAAATTACCAAAATACCCTTGGATGCCCTTTCTTGCACTATTTTAACCCTAAGGGTAAAATTGTCATTTTACACCCTTCTGTACTCTGTCAGGGTATATACTGACTCTCAGTAACTTTATCTGTATGTACCTTGGCTCCTGGGCCTGTTCAGAATTACCAAAATGCCCTTCATTCATCTGTTACCCTTTTGTACAACACAGGGGCATTTTCGTAATTTCTACTTTTCCGGGGTTCTGCCGGACACTGGCCCACCTATCAGTCCAAGGGTCTTACTGGGCCTCTGTTGGCGCCATTATTGGGCATTTCTAGGTCCAATACCTTCATGGCACGTATTACGAGGAATCTTCCCTCGTTAATAATTATTGAATATTTTATCTATTTTTCACCGTTTATACACATATCCGGACACCGGCTCCTTCTGTCCGAAACACTAGCCTGCGGTGTTCAGGCATCCCTGTGAGTCATATCAGTCATCTGACTGAGGTCATCCGAACTCATTCAGTCCCTTTTCAAATACCGATAAATCTCCCTATCGGATCCCCGGAGGCCTCACACTCCCGTCTGGATTTTCTGATTTGCGAATAACTTTTTCTACAGGCCTCCTATCGGTATTCTGTCAATTTCCCGACATCCGCCCCATAAGGACGTATCATCCTGTATTTTCTCACCTAGATCTGAATTCTAGGATATCCGGTATTAATTTTTATAACTTTTGAACGATCAGTCCATTTCTGGCTATCTGGAGTCTTAAAAAATTCCTGTATTAAGCCAGATTACCGAGCGTCACTTGCTCTCTCTACCGGTGAAATCTGGGACTGAAATGCTGTCGGACAGTCCAAACCACTTCCGGCTTGACTTTCTTTAATTACAATTTAGCCCCAGGGAACTTTTCTTCTTTTCATTTAAGTCCCTTTTTATTTGGCTAAAATTACATTTAAGAACCCCACATTTTTGTCTACTTTCCTTTTTGGCCTTGAAACTTTCCATAACTGCACTTAAGTCCTTTCATTTCCTTTACTAGGTCTAGGGGCATTATTGTCTTTTCATATTTTACCAGAGTATTCTCTGGCCCTGGTCAACTATCCAGATACCCCTTATTGACTGTCTAACCTTAGCCAAATGACCAAAATACCCTTTACTCATTCTTCAGTTATTCTATAACATAAGGGCATTTTCGTCATTTTGCATATTTTTCCCGGACACCGGCCCCTCTTACCACTGAACTGGTATTATGGGCTTGGGCCTTCCCTGGTGTCACTACGGGCCTTAGACAATACTGTATGGCCTCTGGCCATAGTCCGATCATCTCTATTCGGACTGCCTTTCCTTTACCGATTATAACTGTAAATTCCCATCTTCAGGAATTTTTACAGAAAAATCGGGACCTCAAATCAAAATTCTGTGACTCCTCAATCAATCCGGAATCCTTTTCTCTATCTCCCGGTATTTTCAGATATTTTATCCGGACCGGGCTGTTTTGGCCTGAAAAAGCACTCACGCGCACACTTTTCCAAAATGACCATTTTACCCCTGGTCATATTTCTAATTCTTTCATACACCTAGAGACCTCATATGCACATTTCACAGTTCAGTGAAATGATCAGCATAATTTTCTCTATTTTCTGGCAAAATATGGTACTCATCGGCCACCAGTCTGATCTTTCCCATAATTACGATTATGCCCTTGAATTCTCCTTCTGGCATCTCTAGGCCTAAAAATTGGGGTGTTACAAAGGCTATGTTCGGGCTCAGTGTTTTTTTATGCGGAGGAATGTGAATGGTCAAGATGGAATTTGTCCTTCACATTTGTAGAGAGATATTACTAGGCCCCTCGATGAGTGAGTCTGAGAAATGTATGGCCATACTGTAATGGAAGGGTAGTTCCATTTCTATCTTCAGACTACTCAGGGATCGAGAAAGTAACGGTCAGGAATAGGAGGATGACGTTTACCATGCCTCATCCATGACCGAAATATCGTGTGACAAAAGGGATGTGATATGGTTGTATGAAAGGTAACATCGTTCATCGATCCTCATATGTTTTGGGTAGTCGTAATGTCTTGCTAGAGGCCGCTTACGACTTGTGGGTTAGTATAGTAACTGGCCCACTGCCAACTTCATATGGGCCTACAGGGTCGCACACAAAATAGCCCAACTCGAGTTGTGATGTCCAGATTCATTGAATCTAAGAGATGTCTAGATTCAACGAATAGTCTAGGGTGGATTTATATATTTTATATATATATATAAATTTGTATATATATATTATATATATAATATAAGAGATATTTGCAAGATTTAATTTATAAGGATAAATTAAATTTCTATCACTTTTGAATTTGAATTTAAATGGATATGATCTATTTGAATTTGAAATTCAAATTGATAAGATATCTCAAATTTGATTTATGAGAATAAATCAAATATAATTCCGTCTTATCTTTATTTTAAATTAAATAAATAGGTGAATTAAATCTGTGAGACGGATTTAATAAAAATCATATTTATTTAA
Organism: Leucaena leucocephala; assembly: GCA_037074615.1. NCBI lineage: Eukaryota > Viridiplantae > Streptophyta > Magnoliopsida > Fabales > Fabaceae > Leucaena > Leucaena leucocephala. The sequence continues at coordinate 9,828,738 of CM073548.1, read as the reverse complement.
TTAGTTTCTTATCAAATTATGCAATATATGATATTGTATTAATTTTAGAATTAATATAAGATTAATTCTGAAGCCTGCCCAATTAGAAGCCCGATAGCATCCTATATATTTGACATTAGGAGTTAGGGTTCTACACACAACACAACTCATAAGAGAAAAAGGTGTAGGAGAGTGCAAAAGGTTTGCAGATAAGAAACTGCCAGAATAGAGACAGTGAGGACGGAATCTTGAGAAAACCCTAGAGGGACAAGAGGCGCTAGCACGTCGTTCGTGGTTGGAACGCTATTCGTGTGGATATCGGTAGAGGAAGCCGATCTGAGTTGTCGACTTCTCGCGAACAAGAAAAGAGCACCAGGTACGACGAGGTCACGACCAGTTGAATCACAGGTCATGACTAAAACGGGCATCTGAACATCAGAAATCCGAAAAGAGGAGACAGGTCGCGACTTGAAGCCGATGAGGTCGCGACTACAAACTCCAGAGACGTCCGGTCGCGACAAGAAGCTTAGGAGGTCGCGACTAACAACTCCAGAGGCGACAGGTCGCGACGAGAAGCCTGAGGAGGTCGCGACTAACAACTCTAGAGGCGACAGGTCATGACGGGAAGATGAGTAGGTCGCGACTGAAAGTTTCAGAGGCGAAGAGTCGCGACTAGTGGACACTGAGGTCGCGACTACAGCTCGAATACCAAAGGTAACACTTCTTTCTCCTTGACTTAAACACATTCGGTAGATCCTGGCTGGGAGTGGAAAAATGTTTAAAGTTAATTTCCGCTGCATGTCTTACAATTCCCTACACTTACCACTTCAACCACAAACTTATTGATTGGAGACTTTTTGGTATGCTCCCTCCCCATGACTTAAAAAATATACCAACACACGAAAATTAGAGAGAGGATGAAGACAACAAAATGAAAAGACAATAGAAAAATTATTCTCAAAAATCACAGAAGATATTTACTTTCATAGGTCTTAATTTAACATAAACTCACATAATATAGATTTATGGGAGAACTAGAAAACAAGACCTATAAGCTTACATGTCTAAACTTGGTTGGGCTCTGGTCCCTCGAAGAGATTCGCTTTGGGTTCCTGGGATTGGCAAAAGTTCAATAACTATTTGCCCCAATATGTGCTTGAGGCAATTGGGAGGGTCCATATAAACCAGTCTGAACGTGACGACCTTCCAGTATAGCGTTGGTCCAATACTGGTATATTATGGTTTGAAGTAGTGAATCGGAATATTTGGCTTAGCTGCAATGATCGAGTATTTAATAATCAAGGATGGAATGACGTTGAGGTAATCATAATCCAGTTCATTAAATACAGCAGATGCTTGAGCGGGAGTGGGACGTTGAGGTGATTCTTTGTAGATCTAGAGGCGAACAAACTGGCTGATGCCATGGCAGCCGAAGCCAGGAATATGGTGAACGACCTTAGCGTGCTGATTTCTTCGTCTCATGCTGTTCGTTCTCCGCTGCAGAAGGACATGCTGTAGTTTGCTCTGGGGTTTTACAATGAAGAAAAAACAAGAAAAGAAAGAAAAGGACAGTAAAAATTATAATTATTTAGAAAACCAAATATTAAAATAAAAATTTAAAATTACTAAATTGTTTCTTACCAAAATAAAAAATCCATATAATGTTAACGTAGTTTATTAAAATATAAATAATTTATTTAATTTTTCTATGCAAAAGTGATAGGCATAAAGTTTTAATAGTATGTATGTATATATGTAGATATGTAGATATATAGATAATTTATTAAATTTGATAGGTTAAAGTTTTATTATGATAATTGAGTATATTATTTAGTTGTACTATGTTATATAATTTGATTTATTTTATTTGATAAGATATAATTAAAATAAAGAAAATGTATAAGTTGATATCAGGTAGCTAGAAAGTTGTGGAAGTAAATGAAAAAATGTGTTGAAGAGAGTTAGAAAGTGAACAAAGTATAGAAAATATGATTTATAATTAACTGAAAAGATCCACTAATTTGTGTAAAAAAAAAAGACCTGAAAATAAAAGAATACACATATTAATAAAGAATAAGTATAGAAACCTAAAAAAAAAATTTATAAATTCAAATGATCTTATTACCATGTAAAGAAAGAATAAATAAAGAAAAGAGAAAGAAAAAATGTAGGATGAGGAGGAAGAAGAGAGAAAGGAGCAAGAGTAATAATAGGAGGAGTGGAGGTATTTGTAGACATCAGATGGAGTTTAAAGTAGTTTTGTAGACATTTGTAGTGGTTTATAACCGCTATAAATGTATTCGTGCGGGGGAGAAAAATTTGAATTTCATATTTGGAACTTTGTAGTGGTTTTATAGACATTTGTAGTGGTAACAAACAAGTATGCCAATTTCATATTTTGGAACTTTGTGCCAATTTTATAGATATTTGTAGCCATTTTGTGGCCATATTGTAGCAATTATAAACCGCTACAAATGTTTGATAATGAGTTTAAACATAGGTGAGAAATTTCAATTTTAGAATTAGAACTTTGTAGCGGTTTATAACCGCTACAAAATGCCAATGATCACTGACACATGTCAGTGACCTCCATCCACAGGGAATTAGCTGCTGCAAAATTTTCTCACTCTTCCCACCTTCTAGCGCAAATATTTGTAGTGGTTTAAACCGCTATAAATGTCACCACAAAATATGGCACCACATTCGTGTTAGATGGCACGAACTTGGTGCCATATTTGTAGTGGTTATAACTGTTACAAATGTTGCCACAAAATGAGGAGTCATATTCGCACCAGAAGGCGCCAACTTGGTGCCATATTTGTAACGATTATAACCGCCTACAAATTCACTATGACACTATTCACGGTCAGATGACTACAAAATTATAATGTTTTATAGCCAAACTGCTACAAAATTAACCATTTGTAGCGATTCATTGTAACCGCTACAACTCTTAGTTTTTTTAATGATGATTGTAGGTAAAAAAATACTGTTAATAAAAATTCAATATGATTAGTAAAATCTACAATGAATTATAATATAAACAAGGTAATAATGTTTCTTTTTTTTGTGGAATAAATATTTTTTAACATCTTAATACAATTTCCTTTTGGGTTTGCCTCTTTGTCGTAATTGTTTTAGGTGTAATATAATTTCTTTCATCTTTTTTTATTCTTTTACTATTTATACTCTTATATTTATATCGATATATGATATAGGATGAGTTAGTTTTTGTTAAATAATTTTAAGAGGGTGAGTCTTATAATAAACATATATAATATAACACTTTAACAAATGCACCACCTATTTATAAAACTATAAATTATAAATAATATGACTATTTTTTCACAACCTCATAATATCGACATTAATTTCTCATTTTTCACAACCTCATGATATCCACATTAAATATAATTAAATAAGAAAAATTTTATGGTCCTTATCAATAAATATAATTTACAATAGGTTCTTTATTCTACTTCTTCCTAAATTTATTAGTCAAACTATGAATATTTACCATTAAAACCTGGACCAGCTGTTAACCCGATCAAGGCAATGGGTTAACGATTAGTTGGTGAGCTAGTAGTCAACTTGTGGGTTATATCGGTCATATTAAAAATAATATAATTTAATAAAAGTATTCATATTTCACTATGGACAAGTTGATTAATATTTAAATAAAATACTCAAGCCATAATGTTTTGATACATGCATATTTTATGCAATTGTTTAATTGTAATAATAACAAAACATAACATACAGAATGTATATGTATTTATCTTAAATCCTTCAAAAGCTAAAAAGTAACAAGATAATAAAACATCACTAATAGTTAATCGTAGTTTGATTTATTGATCCAAAAAATAAAAGTAAAAAATCCATAAAATGGTGTTAACTAAAGTAATAAATCTAGTTAAGGTAGTCTAAATCCATTAAATCAAAAAATAAAAATTTAGATTTTTTTTAAAAAATAAGATTGACAACTGGTTGCCCCTAGGTTACCTCGGGTTACCACTATAAAAGAATAGGTATTTTGTAGCGGTTATTTTATGATATTTCTAGCGGGTTTAACCACTATAAATTGCTTTTTTAATGGTTCAGTGAACCCCTAGAAAACTGGGCGCTAGAAAATAGTTTCTAGGGGTTTTGGGGAATCGCTATGCATAGGGGTCAAAATGCTAGAATATTTCTATTGGTTCTATAAAATGCTAGATAAAACGTGATAAGGGAACCCAAAGGGATGGTGTCAGTAGAGGTTGAGAACTGCTAAAATTTATTTGTATTTGGTAATATTTCTAACGATTCTCTTAACCGCTAGAAAATTCTTGGTGGTTGGCGGAAAGTGAAATTTTCAAGATGGTTCCTATGGAGCAAAAATTTGAATTTTTGAAAAGTTGTTTCCGCGTTTAGGCTCTAAAATTTGAATTTCATTAGTTTTAATTTTCTAGTGGTTACAAAACCGTAGAAACCAGGGGAAAAATAAAAAATCTATTGTTTTCATGATTATAAAATATGATATTATTAATTTAGGAAACCATTAAATAGATTATATAAGATGATTATGTTGACATGTGTAATTAGAAATGTATTACATGTTGTATAAAAAATATATTGTGATAAATAATAAGTAATTAAATTATGATTTTATTATATGAGTTTTTTAATTTGTTGGGGTAATTGAGTTAGAGATCAAAGAATTGGTGATAGGATAATTTGTAGTGTTGAACTTCAATTCATAAGTTGAAGAAGTAGTTGGATTGGTTGAGATGAAGAAAGAAAATTGAAAGAAGAAAATACAAGTATGTTAGTAAACTATAAATGAAGATAAATAAAATAAATAAAGATATACAAAATAAATAAATTCTTACTAAGTAAAGAAAAAAGGAAGAGGAGGAGAAGAGAAAAAGGAATTTTAAGGAAAGAGATGAAGTAGAGGAGAGAGGCAGGAAAAAAATTTGGGGGTGAATGAATGAGGGGGTGAGGTGGTATTTATAGAGATCTGGGTAGCATTTGTAGCGGTTTTGTGCATTTTGTAGCAGTTGTGCTAGAAATGCAAAAAAAATAATTTTTAAAAAATTGAACCACTTTTGATTTATTTGTAAATATTTAATTTATGTATAAAAAGAAATTATTACATGATTGATAAAGATCATTGATTCTGTTATTCTTGATCATCATCCTGCCTGGAAGGAGAAATTAAAAAATGATTGTTAGGATTATTAAATATATTTAGAAAAATATTTAGTACCATATAATTTAATAAAAGACATATACCTGACAATGGATAAATTATCATCTTATTGATTGAAGAAATCTTCAAAATTTGTCGGTAGGAAGGGCTCACTGTCATAAGTAATGTCACCATCACCTATGTCATAAAGGTCCTGAGGTTTGAGGAAGACGGCCATATTATAGTCTTTATGTTCCTCATTCTGCACATAGTAAACTTAGTGTGCCTTAGATGCAAGAATATATAGCTTGTTATCCTCATATTCCCCTGTATCAATAAGTCTAGAGAAATTAACATGGGTGATGCTCTAGTGGTCAGTGTTGAGTCCCAATGAAGTTGTCATGTTTGCCCATGAGCACTTGAACAGCGTTATGGTGAAAAGCTGGTAACTTAACCCAATGATGTCAATCAACTTTTCATAGTAAGTGATGCCTCCAAAACATATGTCAACATCACTGCTGCTAGCGTAATATCACGTCCTAAATGTACCACAAACTCCAGAGTTTTGTGTGAGTAATCCCTGATCACATACAACTATAAGAACTTGGTCTAATGACCGAGGGAAAGGTTCTAAGTTCATATGCGATGGGCTGACATCATTACTATTCGACGTGTGAACTATCCAAAAAACTCTCTGTGGAATTTCTTATTAATCTCAGTGGAACACGCGTTCCCTCATAGCTGCCACTTGAGATAATTTCTAAACTCACTTCAATGAAGTGTAACTTGTTAGAGTCAGTGAGGACTACATATAAAATGTACTTTTTAAAACTACATTTAGGACATGGACACTAGATCTTTCTGTTTATGGAGGCATTGGCAGAAGCAAAATCCAATAAATGTTTAGTCAGGCCAAATGTTACGGAGTTGACCAATGCAAGTTGATTCACGATCTATCCATCACTAGTATTCCTCAGATCATATTAACAATTAAGAGGGAAAGCTTAGATCTCATTAACACTTTAGAAGGAAAACTCAAACAAAAGTTAAAATGACCTTAACCTAAAGTTGTTTAGCTTTTGAAGAAGGGATCCAAGGGTTACATAATGGTCAAAATTTTCTAGCGATTTATAACCACTAGCCTGATGCAGAAATTTTATTAGAGTTTCAGATAGCTAAAATTTATCTGATAGTCTGAAAATTATCTGAAATTTTTATCAGATCTTCTGGACCTCAGATATGAATGAAAAGTTATAGGAAGGTGTGTCCTGCAAAGTAAAAGGTTAGAGAACTGACAGAATCCTGAAAGGAGTTCTGTAGAAAAAGTTATTCATATATTAGTGAATTTTGACGGGAGTTCGTGAACGCCCAATATTCGATTGGGAAACATAACCAGTAAGCAAGCTGGGACTGAATGAGCCCAGATGGTGTCACAAGAGGCCCATGATGATGCTAAGTGAGGCCCAGGCCCATGATATCGGTTCATCGGTTAAAGGGGCCAGTGTCTAGAAATATTCATAAAAAGTGCAAAATTATGAAAATGCCCCTATGTTATAAAATAATTAAAGAATGAATGAAGGGTATTTTGGTCATTTGACTAAGGTTAGATAGTCAAAGAGAGTTCCCAGAATAGTTGACCAAGGTCAAGGAAGACTATGTTGAAATGAGAAAAGACAATAATGACCGTAGAATTATTAAAGTAAATAAAGAGGAACTAAGTGCATTTTGGTAATTTGCCAAGGGATCAGTAATTAAGTTAATACCCAGTACAAGAATGTCAATGATAAGAAGAATCTAGATACAAGATTTAAGATTAGAATATATATTATGGAATGTGAGAAAAATTAGATTCAGAAAATAGTCTGGTTTTTATGAAATTGGATTGAGCTAGTACAGGATTGGACAGATCAGACTGGAGGTTTCCAAAAGCAATGACTCACCAGGTGAGGTGTCCCATGGGACCCACTAAGGCGCCACCTAGCATGCAAGGTCTCATTGATGATGTCATCTTGATGATACAGGCCAAGCTTCTTGAGGAAGCTAAGCGATTTGAGCTATTCATCGCGATTCGATCTGAGCCATCTATTCCATTTCTCTTCACTTATAAATACCCATACCCCTTCCATTCAAGGCACATCCACGGCAAGAGAAGAGAAAGGAAGAGAGAGAGAGAAAGAAAGAAAGAAAGAAAGAGAAAGAAAGGAAGAAAAAGAAGGAGTTCTGGCTGAGTAGGAGCAATCTAAAGAGCTTAAGGATTCGACAAGTTTAGGAATAAGGTAAGTAATTTATTCTAGTCTCTACTCTAATAAATTAGAGAATTGTTCTTATAAATTTAATAGTTAGAATAGAGAAATATTGGGAATTGGAAGACACACAACGGAAATTAACTTTAAAAAATTTTCCATTCCCAGCTAGATCTACCGAATGTGTTTAAGTCAAGGAGAAAGAAGCGTTACCTTCGTATTCAAGCTTTGGTCGCGACCTCAGTGTCCACTAGTCGCGACTCTTCGCCTCTGAAACTTTCAGTCGCGACCTCCACAGCTTCTTGTCACGACCTGTCGCCTCTGGAGTTTTTAGTCGCGACCTAACCAGCTTCTAGTCTCGACCTGTCATCTCTGGAGTTCGAAGTCGCGACTTCCTCTTCTTCTAGTCGCGACCTGTAGTCTCTTTTCGTATTTCTGTGTCAACTGGTCGTAACCTCGTCGTACCTAGTTCTCTTTTCTCGTTCGCAAGAAGTCGACAACTCATATCGGCTTCCTCTACCGGTATCCACATGAATAGCGTTCCAACCATGAACGGCGTGCTAGTGCCTCTTGTCCCTCTAGGGTTTTCTCAAGATTCCGTCCTCACCGTCTCTATTCTGTCAGTTTCTTATCTGCAAACCTTTTGCACTCTCCTTGCCCCTTTTTCTCTTGTGTGTTGTGTGTTGTGTGTGTAGAACCCTAGCTCCTAATGTCAAATATATAGGATGCTATCGGGCTTCTAATTGGGCCGGGCTTCAGAATTAATCTTGTATTAATTCTAAAATTAATACAATATCATATATTGCATAATTTGATAAGAAACTAATTAAATAAATATGGTTTTTATTAAATCCGTCCCACATATTTAAATCACCTATTTATTTAATAAAGATAAGACAGAATTATATTTGATTTATTCTCATAAATCAAATTTGAGATATCTTATCAATTTGAATTTCAAATTCAAATAGATCATATCCATTTAAATTCAAATTCAAAAGTGATAGAGATTTAATTTATCCTTATAAATTAAATCTTGCAAATATCTCTTATATTATATATAATATATAAATACAAATTTATATATATATAAAATATATAAATTCACCCTAGATTATTCATTGAATCAAGACATGTCTTAGATTCAATGAACCTGGACATTTACTATACTAACCCACAAGTCGTAAGCGGCCTCTAGCAAGACATTACGACTACCCAAAATATATGAGGATCGATGAACGATGTTACCTTTCATATAACCATATCACGTCCCTTTTGTCACACGATATTTCGGTCATGGATAAGGCATGGTGAACGTCATCCTCCTATTCCTGACTGTCACTTTCTCGATCCCTGAGCAGTCTGACTATAGTAATAGAACTACCCTTCCATTACAGTATAGCCATACATTTCTCAGACTCACTCATCGAGGGGCCCGGTAATATCTCTCTACGAATGTGAGGGACAAATTCCATCTTGACCATTCACATTCCTCCGCATGAAAAACCACTGAGCCCGAACATAGCCTTTATGATCACTCGGTCAAAAGTGACTTTTGACTAGGTCAAACCTGAACGTTTGTCATGTAGGAATCCATGATTATCTCAAGTCAAAGGGCATAGTGACATGGATTGTATATGAGAGAAGCTTATGACTTAACCCATGCAGCTCTCTCATAACGGGTCGGTCCACACCTTGTACTCTTACATGTGCCTATGACTTTGATTTATATCTCTATATATCTTCAAAGTCATACTGGTCTTATTTCATCTCTGCTCCCGCATAGATGACCGACCAGGGACATTTAGGATAAGATCATGAGTTATCCAATGATGGTTATCACATTAAACATGCAAATAATGTGATAACTTGATACAATGATTGGCCCCTAGGGCACAATTTCCAACATCCTCCCACTCGCACTAGGTACAATCATTAATTTGCCTAATTCCCATTGACCTAACATGACAGTCATGTTTTGCTTGCACAAATGGCTCTTTTTAGAGGATCAGCAACATTGTCTTCTCCTGCTACCTTGCATATTTTTATATCACCTCTATCATTGATTTCTCTGATGAGATGAAATCGTCTGAGTATATGCTTGGTCCTTTGATGTGACCTAGGCTCTTTGGCCTGTGCAATGGCACCACTATTGTCACAGAACAAAGTTATTGGATCTGAGATGGTCGGTACCACCCTTAGTTCAGTAATGAACTTCCTAATCCAAACGGCCTCCTTAGCTGTATTAGATGCTGCTATATATTCGGCTTCCGTTGCAGAATATGCTACAGTGCTTTGCTTAGAGCTCTTCCAGCTTACTGCTACATTATTTAGGAGGAATATGTATCCAGATTACGATTTCTGGTCGTCTTGGTCAGTTTAAAAACTTGCATCTGTGTGTCCAGTTACATAGAGCTCATCATCCAATCTACCATAGGCCAAGAATAAGTTCTTAGTCCTTCTCAAGTACTTAAGGATATTCTTGATAGCAGTCCAATGGCCCTCACCGGGGTCCTGTTGATATCTGCTAGTCATACTTAAGGCAAACGAGACATCCGGTCGAGTACATAACATGGCATACATGATGGATCCTATGGCCGAGGCATATGGAACCTTACTCATGCGACCTCGCTGATCAGGTGTACTAGGACACAAATCCTTGCTGAGGTGAATACCCTGAGACATGGGTATGAAACCCCTCTTTGATTCCTGCATACTAAACCTATGCAGTATCTTGTCTATATATGTGCTCTAACTGAGTCCTAGAAGTTTTTTAGATCTATCTCTATAGATCCTAATTCCTAGGATGTAGGTGGCTTCACCCAAGTTTTTCATTGAGAAAGACTTTCCTAACCAAGACTTGACAATCTGCAAGGTAGGAATGTCATTCCCAATAAGTAGGATGTCAACGACATAGAATACCAAAAACACAATTGTGCTCCTACTAACCTTCTTGTACACACAAGGTTCATCAATATTTTGAAGAAATCCAAACTCTTTGACTACTTCATCAAAACAATGATTCCAACTCCGAGATGCTTGCTTCAGTCCATAAATGGACTATTGAAGCTTGCACACCTTACTAGAGTCCTCGGAACGTACAAACCCTTCAGGTTGTGTCATGTACACATCCTCAAGGAGCTTTCCATTAAGGAAGGCTGTCTTGACGTCCAACTGGCAAATAAGAAAGAGAAACAATGTTACTACTCAAAGCAGGAACATAATAGCAATTGTTCAAAACTAACAAAAGCCCAGTGGGCAGAACTAATTCATAAGTGCCTCAGCTAAAGCAGTAACCTTTGCTCTATTTCCAACTCGTAGGTCAACTTTGCCCTTTTTCATCTTTCTACTATCCTTTAGGCCCTGCATATTTGTACAAATGTGAGAACCACATGCAGTATCTAATACCCATGTAGTAGAAGTAGAGAGATGAATGTCTATAACATAAATGCCTGAAGCGATAGCCCCGCTATCCTTCTTGTTCTTTTTCAGATCTTCATGGTAGAGTTTGCAATTCCTCTTCCAATGACCCAGTTCATTGCAGAAGAAACAAACTCCTTCCTTTGGAGGCTTTGCCTTCTTTGGTGCAGGCTTGGTTTCGGGCTTGCCTGACTCTTTGGTCTTACTAGATGAGCCATGACCCTTCCCCATGCCCTTGCCTTTCTTTTTCACACCCTTTCTTTTCTGAACCATCAAAACTGTACTGGGCTTCTTCTTAACAGTCGGCTCAGCAGTTTTAAGCATCCCATGCAGCTCAGAAATAGATTTCTCCATGTTGTTCATGTTGTAGTTCATGACAAACTGGTCATAACTTTCTGGGAGTGAGTTCAAGATCAAATCTGTAGCTAACTCCTGGCTCATGGGAAATCCAAGCCTCTCAAGGTGATCAATGTACCCTTTCATCTTTAAGACATGAGTACTTACTGATGCACCTTCACCCATCTTGCAGGAATATAAGGCCTTAATGGTCTCATACCTCTCTTGCCTTGCCTGTTGCTGGAACATTTCCTTAAGATGCACAATCATCTCATAAGCCTCCATGTGTTCCAGATCTCTTTGGATCTCCGGAACCATGGTGGCAAGCATCAAGCATCCCACATCGACAGAGTCTTCCTTATGCTTCGCATGAGAATCTCTCTGAGCTCTAGGAGCATTGGCTGCTGGCTCCTCAGGAATGGGTTGATCTAGGACATATACTTTTCTTTCCTGCTTGAGAACAATTCTCAAGTTCCTGAACCAGTCAAGAAAGTTTATCCCATTTAGTTTGTCCTTCTCAAGGACAGATCGCAACGATAATGTAGCAGTATTACTAGTCGTCATTGAAGGGAATTGGAAGACACGCAGCGGAAATTAACTTTAAAATTTTTTCCATTCCCAGTTAGGATCTACCGAATGTGTTTAAGTCAAGGAGAAAGAAGTGTTACCTTCGGTTTCAAGCTTTGGTCGCGACCTCAGTGTCCACTAGTCGCGACTCTTCGCCTCTGGAACATTTTAGTTGCGACCTCCTCTGCTTCTCGTCGCGACCTGAAGTCTCTGGAGTTTGTAGTTGCGACCTCGTCAGCTTCAAGTCGTGACCTACCTCTTCTTTTCGGATTTCTGACATTCAGATGCCCGTATGGTCGCGACCTCAGCGTGTTCTGGTCGCGACCTTGCTTCGTGTCTGGTCGTATCGTAGAAGTCGACAGCTCAGATCGGCTTCCTCTACCGGTATCCACACGAACAGCGTTCCAATCGCGAACGACGTGCTAGCGCCTCTTGTCCCTCTAGGGCTTTCTAGAGATTCCGTCCTCACCATCTCTATCTCGGCAGTTTCTTATGTGCAAACCTTTTGCACTCTCCCTGCCCCCACTTCTCACGTCTGAATGTGTGTGTAGAGATGTATATTGTGTGTAGAACCCTAGCTCCTAATGTCAAATATATAGGAAGCTATCGGGCTTCTAATAGGGCCGGGCTTCAGAATTAATCTTATATTAATTCTGAATTAATACAATATCATATATTGCATAATTTAATAAGAAACTGATTAAATAAATATGGTTTATATTAAATCCGTCCCACATATTTAATTCACCTATTTATTTAATTTAAAATAAAGATAAGACGGAATTATATTTGATTTATTCTCATAAATCAAATTTGAGATATCTTATCAATTTGAATTTCAAATTCAAATAGATCATATCCATTTAAATTCAAATTCAAAAATGATAGAGATTTAATTTATCCTTATAAATTAAATCTTACAAATATCTCTTATATTATATATATAATATATATATAAACTAATTTATATATATATATAAAATACATATCCACCCTAGATTGTTCATTGAATCTAGACATCTCTTAGATTCAATGAACCTGGACATCACAACTCGAATTGGGCTATTTTGTGTGCGACCCTGTAGGCCCATATGAAGTTGGCAGTGGGCCAGTTACTATACTGACCCACAAGTCGTAAGCGGTCTCTAGCAAGGCATTACGACTATCCAAAACATATGAGGATCGTTAAACGATGTAACCTTTCATACAACCATATCACGTCCCTTTTGTCACACGATATTTCGGTCAAGGATGAGGCATGGAGAACGTCATCCTCCTATTCCTGACCATTACTTTCTCGATCCCTGAGTAGTCTGAATATAGAAATGGAACTACCCTTCCATTCCAGTATGGCCATACATTTCTCAGACTCACTCATCGAGGGGCCCAGTAATATCTCTCTACGAATGTGAGGGACAAATTCCATCTTGACCATTCACATTCCTCCGCATGAAAAACCACTAAGCCCGAGCATAGCCTTTATGATCACTCGGTCAAAAGTGACTTTTGACTAGGTCAAAGCTGAGCGTTTGTCATGTAGGAATCCATGATGATCTCAGGTCAAAGGGCATAGTGACATGGCTTGTATATGAGAGAAGCTTATGACTTGACCCATGCAGCTCTCTCATAGCGGGTCGGTCCAACACCCTGTGCTCTTACATGTGCGTATGACTTTGATTTATATCTCTATATATCTTTAAAGTCATACTGGTCTTATTTCATCTCTGCTCCCACATAGATGACCGACCAGGGACATTTAGGATAAGATCACGAGTTATCCAAGGATTGTCATCATAGTAAACATGCAAATAATATGATAACCTGATACAATGATTGGCCCCTAGGGCACAATTTCCAACAGTCATGATTCTACAATTAAAATATGCAATTGAATTAGCAATCTCCCACTGAATAAAACAACCCTCAATGTAATAATTAGTGGGCTAAGATCCATATTTGGCTTAAACTTGAGTCCTCTTTGGCAGGACGCTCAACTTTAAGTTATTTTGGTAGGTAACAACTTTACCAATTACTTCAAAAGTAACTCTTAGATATTTATAGGATTCCATCATCATATGATCCGGCATGTTTTAATCCCATCTAATGCCTTGAGACCCAAAATCATTTTGATAATCTCAATTAAGTCAAACAATAACAAACATAAGAGTAGCATCATTACTCTTGCTTATCTCCCCAAGATAACTCAAATGCACCCACTTTGGTGGAGCCTACAAATGAGCGATCGAGATTTTGATAAGTGTTCATTAATTGACGACATATGCCTTAAGATTTCTTTTAGAGGGTTTAATTAACTATCCGGTTTGCATGTATCTCGATTATATCTCATACCAGTATTATGCATATAGAACATACATGCAGTGATATAATCATAAGATGCATAATCTTAAACGTGATACAATATGGCTCACCTATCCTAAGTCCCCTCAAGCCAATGAGAGGAGCTGTCTAATTAGAATAGGAAAATTACATAAGGAAACCTCATTTTAACATTCGAGGGGAGTGAGATGAGAAGAGAATGTACAATGAGAGTAATTAGGGGAAGGCACGACACGCAGGCCATATTTAGAAAAATTACAACACTTATAATCTAGAGCCATATTGTTGACCATACCCAAACATTCAAGAATCAAAATTCATACTATTTGAAGGGTAATAAATGTTTCAAAACATTCATACATAAGGAAAGCCAATATATCTTACGATTATGTTGCGCTACGAACAGGTAGCCACAGCGGTCCCGCTAGCCGGTTAGCGGGCGGGGTCTGGGGCAGCGCCCTAATAATTTTTTTTTTAAAATAATCAAGAATCTTAATTCTATTTCCTTAGACCCCATCAATATTAATTGATCAAATCAATTAACATACACCACCGATTTCAATTTTCTTTCGGATTCCTTATATGTCATACATAAAATGGATTCCCTTTATGTCATACATAAAACGCATGTTATCATATGAACAGCTAAGAAGTCTAACATACATCACATGTATCAATAATCAAACCTAACTTAAACACAAAACGACATGGCTCTGATACCACTGTTGGGAATTGGAAGACACGCAGCGAAAATTAACTTTAAAAATTTTTCCATTCCCAGCCAGGATCTACTGAATGTGTTTAAGTCAAGGAGAAAGAAGTGTTACCTTCATATTCAAGCTTTGGTCGCAACCTCAGTGTCCACTAGTCGCGACTCTTAGCCTCTGGAACTTTCAGTCACGACCTCCTCAGCTTCTTGTCACGACCTGTCGCCTCTGGAGTTTTCAGTCGCGACCTAACCAGCTTCTAGTCGCGACCTGTCGTCTCTGGAGTTCGAAGTTGCGACTTCCTCTTCTTCTAGTCGCGACCTGTAGTCTCTTTTCGGATTTCTGACGTTCATAAGCCAATTTGGTCGCGACCTCTGTGTCAACTGGTCGCGACCTCGTCATACATGGTGCTCTTTTCTCGTTCGTAAGAAGTCGACAACTCAGATCCGCTTTCTCTACCGGTATCCACACAAATAGCGTTCCAACCACGAACGGCCTGCTAGCGCCTCTTGTCCCTATAGGATTTGCTCAAGATTCCTTCCTCACCGTCTCTATTCTGGCAGTTTCTTATCTACAAACCTTTTACACTCTCCTTGCCCCTTTTTCTCTTGTATGTTGTGTGTTGTGTGTCGTGTGTTGTGTGTGTAGAACCCTAGCTCCTAATGTCAAATATATAGGATGCTATCTTCAGAATTAATCTTATATTAATTCTGAAATTAATACAATATCATATATTGCATAATTTGATAAGAAACTAATTAAATAAATATGGTTTTTATTAAATCCGTCCCACATATTTAAATCACCTATTCATTTAATAAAGATAAGACAGAATTATATTTAATTTATTCTCATAAATCAAATTTGAGATATCTTATCAATTTGAATTTCAAATTCAAATAGATCATATCCATTTAAATTCAAATTCAAAAGTGATAGAGATTTAATTTATCCTTATAAATTAAATCTTGCAAATATCTCTTATATTATATATAATATATAAATACAAATTTATATATATATAAAATATATAAATTTACCTTAGATTATTTATTGAATCAAGACATGTCTTAGATTCAATGAACCTGGACATCACAACTCGAATTGGGCTATTTTGTGTGCGACCCTGTAGGCCCATATGAAGTTGGCAGTGGGCCAGTTACTATACTAACCCACAAGTCGTAAGCGGCCTCTAGCAAGACATTACGACTACCCAAAACATATGAGGATCGATGAACGATGTTACCTTTCATACAACCATATCACGTCTCTTTTGTCACACGATATTTCGGTCATGGATGAGGCATGGTGAACGTCATCCTCCTATTCCTGACCGTCACTTTCTCGATCCCTGAGCAGTCTGACTATAGTAATGGAACTACCCTTCCATTACAGTATGGCCATACATTTCTTAGACTCACTCATCGAGGGGCCCAGTAATATCTCTCTACGAATGTGAGAGATAAATTCCATCTTGACCATTCACATTCCTCCACATGAAAGACCACTGAGCCCGAACATAGCCTTTATGATCACTCGGTCAAAAGTGACTTTTGACTAGGTCAAAGCTGAGCATTTTTCATGTAGGAATCCATGATGATCTCAGGTCAAAGGGCATAGTGACATGGATTGTATATGAGAGAAGCTTATGACTTAACCCATGCAGCTGTCTCATAGCGGGTCGGTCCAACACCTTGTACTCTTACATGTGCCTATGACTTTGATTTATATCTCTATATATCTTCAAAGTCATACTGGTTTTATTTTATTTCTGCTACCGTATAGATGACCGACCAGGGACATTTAGGATAAGATCATGAGTTATCGAAGGATGGTTATCACAGTAAACATGCAAATAATGTGATAACTTGATACAATGATTAGCCCCTTGGGCACAATTTCTAACAAGAAATATCTCTCTCTATAAGGTTAGCCGTGGATAGAAAGAAAGTTAGGGGATTGTCAGAATAGGGGTATTACCTCAAGTTAAGCTTGAGTTAAGTAGAGTTATGCTGGATAGGTTAATAATGGAAATATTATTATGCTATGTATAGGCTCTGACCTATGAAAAAGAGGAACCTTAGAGCCAAGGCTAAAGACTAAAGGAAAGGCTACATGTCAGGTAGTAAACTTACCCATTCTTATATGCTTGATGTATATGCTTGTGTGTTGATATGATTATGATACGTGATGATGATGTATGATATGTATGAATGATATATGCTCTTCCCTTTATGAGTTTATGGTTATGCATAATAGTGATATGCATGAAGCATGATAATATGCAAATAGAAGCTAAAGAAAGATAAAAGAAACATGTCATGCACTTGCATTCATCATGTATACATTGAATGGTACCGTTTGCTACTGAGATTTCCCCCAAAATCTCACCCCTATATTTTCCAAACATAACAGGGTACTGTTTTGGAGAAGATGAAGCTAGGACAGTGAGGATGTTTCAGATTTCCCCTGAAATCTCACCCCTATCTTTTCCAAACAGAACAGGGTACTATTTTAGAGAAGATAAAGCTAGAAAAGTTAGAATGTGACAATTTTGATAGCAACACACTCTTTCTTTCTCATTTCTTCCATCAACAGAAGCAAGAGGAAGGTGCAAAGAAACTTCGTGACATGTGACCTGTGGTTGCTATGACTTTACCCCCTCCTTAGTCCATGCTGCTATCACTAGTGATTGTCGTCGTCATTGTGTTCTTTCCCACTATTCCCACTATTCAGATCTTGGCCGTGGGAGGATCTGGGTACCTGAACAATGTCGCCTTATTCTGTCAGCCTTTATCGTCTGAGCTGCTTTGCCAGCACTATCGATGTGTACACTGTTGCTACTATCACGACCAGCCATCGTGCTGTTACACTTCTACTGTTGCTACCATCGCCTTGAACGCCTTGTTACTGTAGTAGCTGCAGATCTCTGAGTTCCTTCTCTGTCTCTATGCAGTTTTGTTATGGGTTGGTGGTAAGTATAAACCACTTTATTTCCATTGAATATTCATATTTTGGTTAGGTGAGTTAATTTCTGTATTTCCTATGGTTACCGAAGCTGTGAGGATATGAGGGTGGAAGGATGACTTGGTGTATAGGCTGTGAGTGATCCGTTAAACTAAAAGCTGGGTTGGTGGCTGAATATATATGTCGCTATTGTAGGGGAGTGTTTAGACAGCATATGTATATATATGTATAGCTGCTAACGTGAGTTGTTGTCCTAGTTTGATAAAAAAAAAGAGAGACGAGGAAGTTGGTTACTGCTGCTATGAATGATATATGTATATATATATGGCGATGATGCTACGGGAAGAAAAAAGAAGAAGAAGAGATGAGATGAGAATGTGGTTGTTGCTGATATATGTATATATATGTATGGTTAAATTAAAGACATGAAAGTTATTCCAACAAGTTGGAATTTAAGAAAAAGAGCCAAAGAAATAATTAAATAGAAAAGGTGAGATGAATTAAGTTGGCCTGTCAGGCAGTAAAATTTTCCTTCTTGTTAAAGGATTTTGATGGTTAAAAATCTGGTTTAATCTCTTGACAATTATATATATATTTATGAGCTAATGAATGTATTGTTAAGGCCGGTGGCAATGATTTAAGGAGAGCTGAAATGAAATGTAAGGTATAAAGTGTGCTTTGATGTATGAGGGTAAGTTCTAGCTGGGCTAAATTTTAAGAAGCCAAAGTTATTAAATTCCTATTGTTCTAAGATCCCTTAATTTGGAATAAGAGAATTATATTTATAAACGACACTTGTAATACTTTTAAAGGCTACTAAGTGGTGAATTTTATTCCTGATGGACTATGGAGTTTGAAAAGTGAAATAGAAAGATAAATTCATGGAGGTTATTAATTACGAATGCATGTTTCATGTTTACAAGAAAAGCAGCTTAAGTAGATAAATGTCCTATTTTCATAAATGAAAATATTTGGGATATATAGAATTATAATAGTATATTATAATAACTATTATAATTGGAATTTGAATATTAATGATTTATTTTTGGAAAATTTAGAAAAGTAAGGAGAGAGTATTATTCTGAAGCATACAGCTGGAGTAACCTATATTAGAGTATTATAGGTGAGTGGATAACGTCACATTAAAATGATACTTTTAATAATATCTGGTTACTTGATATATTTTATTTAAAGTGTTAATTTTCAAGTATGATTTACTAAAGGCATGGTTATATGAATTAATGGCTTTGATTATTATTATTGATTTTTCCTTTCAATTGGCTTATTATATGATCATTTTATATATGGAAATGGATAAAGAAAGTTTTGAAAGAATCTTTTGTAAATGTTATATTGAGTTGATTTTCTCTATGAAATATTCTTATGTGAATTTTATTATTTGAATAATTACTCCATATGAACTGAAAGAAATCTTTTGAGATTTTATTTTTATGTTCATGCTGGGGTTCGTGATTATGAAATATTCTTGGTGAAATTCCAGCATTGGAAAGTGTTATGATTATTTAATCCTAAATTGACCCAACGCATGCTTAGAAATGATTTTTTAGAGTAATGAAAGAAATCTTTTGAGATTTTATTTTTATGTTCATGCTGGGGTTGGTGATTATGAAATATTCTGGTGAAATTCCAGCATTGGAAAGTGTTATGATTATTTAATCCTAAATTAACCCAACGCATGCTTAGAAATGATTTTTTAGAGTAATGAATACAGAATGCTAGTTACTAATAGCAGTACTATTAGTCCTTGGTGCATCATGGTTAAACCCGAGCTCGATGGATATTAGTGGGCCTCGTACTCACGCCGGATATTCGTGGGATTTATTCTCGTGCCTGTTATTCGTGGGTTTCACACCTGTGCCTATTTTCATGGCTTTGAGCCACGCCGGATTGGTTAGTTATACTCGTAGACTGTGTGTCCACGCTTGTTTTTGTTTTGTTGAAGTCCTACGGAAAAGTATGATTTGAGAATTTGTATTTTACACGAATTATTTTAATACAATGTTTTACTGGATATTTAGAATTGATTGATGATTTTTATACAGTTTCATGGTTGCTATGATTCTATGTTCTGGAAAATTTATGTTCATTTACAAAGCTTTATTATTTACAGTTAAATATGTTATAAATAATCTTTTCTAGCATTTTAAATCATGTTTTTATGGGATGTTATTCACCGGTAGATTATTTTGGCTTCAGATAGTGCAGTTGACCCTGTTCGTCTAGCTGAGCAGTGAAGAGCCTCATTTCTGATTCGAAGTATTGATTCTTTTTAGGTGTATCAACTTATAATGTAATTACAAACTTTTGAAATACTTATATTATTTTTCCTGAAGTTTAGATGCTCCACCTAATCTATAGATAAAATCTTGATCTTTCGTCATTTTGGGAAAGTATGAGTACAAATTATTTTGAGATATGTGTATATGTGATTTGAATCACTTGCAATCTATTGTAGAATTTTTGGAAGGTCAGTTATACAAAGACAACCCTGCCGAAATTTTTACAAATGACTTGCCATTTTGTTATAATGGAATATATATTATAATTATTGTATCAGACATTTTATTTAATATTTAAGGCTTAAGGAATATGAATTTCTTCATATTCTGTGCTAGTCATTGATCAAATTTCGTGACGTGACAGTTTGGTATCAAAGATTAGGTCTTCTATAGCTATGTGGAGCACAGATGTTTCAATAGGGTCTCAATTATCATTATGAACCTGGGCATAATTATAATTCAGGAATCATTGAATACCTTTTTTTTAGGAAGTCTCAAGGTATTTTCTCTCCTCATGGTTTTATTGGCATATTCCTCTCATTTGGAATTGAATATTCCTCATGTTCTGGTATAAATTGAAATGTCGCTAAGAAGTCCACCAGCTGGTAGAAGTTATAGAAACGATAGAGTTTTGGAAAGAGGCTCCTCTCAGCAAAAATGAATTACCCCTAAAGGTAGAGGGCAAGGTCATAGGAGAGCTAAGAGTAGGGAAAGTCGACCCTTTAGACCTCTATAAGAAATCATATTTAAAGTCAAACCATCAAATCCACAGTCCCTTGTTATTTTTATATCATCTAGGCATGGGACTGGAGAAGAAACCTGTAGTGTTACTGAAGTGGATAATATTTTAGTCAAGTTATTAGAATTAATTAAGTTGGATCCTCTTATATTCATAGGTTATGATGCTTAAAAGGAACCTACGGAATTTCGTTTGAGGGTATTGAAAAGAGATGTAGAAACTTGTTTTGAGTGGATTTTGAAGCTTTGATTATGTGAAATCAAGCTAATGGTTAGTGTTTTAGTTATTATGATTTTGGGTTCTCTCGAAAGTACTTTGGAATGTTAAAGGCTATATGTTTATAGCTTAATAACTGATTTCAAACTCTGTAAAGTTTTAAGTTTTTAAACTAAAAGAAATAAAATTTGTTTAAATACATATATCAAGTGTGTGGTATGAAGGTGTTTATATGTTTGTTTAATGTTGTAAAGCGTTTATTACCCTGGTTAGTCAAGGCTAAAACAGGAGTTAAATAGTTTGGGATAGATAGCTATTGATTCCAGATTTGAAGTGAAGTGTATAAAGTATTTTAAATAGTAAAGCTTTAAGATGGGATTTTGAAGGGAATTTTTAGGTGAAGTCAATTATTGTGGTTTTAAAGAAATGATTGGAAAAACACTTTCAAAAATGTAAAATATTCACTGTTTGAGTATTTTATATATTACAATTGGTTAATTGATGCTAAATGCATAGAATTTTTGAATATGGGAGTTAAGGGTTGAAGATACCCATGTTTTAATTCTTAAACATGTGTTGCAAGTGTATTTAAGAGGGAACTAAAACATAGTGAACACCTAAAGACTTAAAGGTGATGTATGGTATGAATTACTTTGATGGGTGTTGTTGATAGCTTTAAGGTCTGAATTATTAGTTATTGAAACTTGTAATTGATTATAAATTGCTGTCTTAATTTTCAAGAATGTCTAAACCAGTGTTTCAAGTGTTATAGTATGATTAAGGACTTTAGAATGTTAAATATAAAGATGGAGATTGATTTAAGGATTTGGTATACGGTGCTTTCAAGTGTTTAAACATGAAGTAGAAAGGCTAATTAACTAAATTTCTGCTCTAAAAGCCCAACGATTATTGTTAAAGGATTGTCAGGGATTTATGGCTATTATGAAGGATGTTGATAAGTCTACTATCAGTCTAGATCAAATTCCAGTTGTTCGGGAATTTCTAGATGTCTTTCCTAAGGAATTACCTAGATTACCTTTAGATAGAAGATATAATTTGGTATTGATGTTAATCCAGGCACATAGCCAATCTCAATTTCACCTTATAAGATGGCACCCTTAAAGTTAAGGGAATTGAAAACTCAGTTACAAGAATTGCTAGACAAAAGGTTTATCTAACCCAACACTTGTTCGTGGGGTATAACAGTTCTTTTTGTGAAAAAATGGATATGTGAGACTTTGTATTGATTATCGGTAGCTCAATAAAGTGACCATAAAGAATAAGTACCCGGTACCGTGCATTGATGATCTTTTTTACCATTTGCAAGGAGCACAGTATTTTTCAAAGGTAAATTTGCAATTAGGGTTCCATTAGTTAAAGATCAAGAAGGAAGATATTCTAAAGATAACATTTATAACTCGATATGGTCATTACAATTTTTTAGTAATGTCTTTTGGGTTGATAAATGCTTCTGGAGCATTCATGAACTTGATAAATCGGGTATTCAAAGCATTTTCTTGATAAGTTTGTAATTGTGTTATTGATGATATCTTGGTATACTCTAAGAGTACGGAGGAGCATAAGCATCATTTGCGGTTAGTGTTACAAAAGTTGAGAGAGCAACAACTTTATGCTAAGTTTTCTAAATGTGAATTATGGTTAAATGAGGTCACTTTCTTGGGGCATGTGGTGTCAAAAGATGGTATTGAAGTTGATCCTAGCAAGGTTGAGGTAGTCAAAAGTTAGCCACAACCTACAACGGTCACAGAGATTTAAAGTTTCTTGGGCCTCAAAGGATATTATCGCTGTTTTGTGAAGGATTTTTCAAGAATAGCTGCCCTATTGACAAGGTTAACTCAGAAGAATGTAAAATTCGTTTGGGATGATAAGTGTGAGGGAAGTTTTCAGAAATTAAAAGAATCTTTGACTTTCGCTCCAGTTTTAAGTTTACCATCAGGAGTTGGGGGATACAGAGTGTATTATGATGCCTCTCAAATTGGTTTAGGCTGTGTATTAATGCAGAATGGGCAAGTAATTGCTTATGCCTCTAGAATGCTTAAGAAGTATGAACAAAATTATCCAACTCATGATTTAGAAATAGCTGCAGTTGTGTTTGCTTATCTGGAGACATTATTTATATGGTGAAACTTGTGAGACTTTCACTGTTCATAAAAGTCTCAAGTACATTTTTGAGTAGAAGGATCTGAATCTCAGGCAAAGAAGATGGATGGGAAAACATAACAATGGCTTGCCCTGTACTACTAGAGGTTTTGACTCTATCTGGGTGATTGCTGACAAGTTAACTGAGTCAGCTCATTTTCTTCTAGTGAAGACAACCGATAATGCGGCTAGGTATGTCGAGATTTATATTGCGGAGATTTTACATTTGCATGGAGTTCTAGTGTCTATTATTTCAGATAGAGGGCCCTAATTCACTTTTCAATTTTGGGAATCATTTAAAAAAGCATTGGGTACTCGATTGAATCTAAGTACTGCTTTTCATCCTCAAACTGATAGGCAATACGAGAGAACGATCAAAATAGTTGAGGATATATTGAGATCATGTATCATAGATTTCGGTGGAAGTTGGGATAATCATTTATCACTAGTGGAATTTGCCTATAATAATAGCTATCAATCAAGTATTCAAATGGCACCATTTGAAGCATTATATGGAAGACAGTGTAGACCTCCAATTGGATGGTTTGAAGTTGGTGACAGGTAGATTTTTGGACCAGATTTGGTTCAGGATGCTAAAGAGAAGGTGAAGGTAATCAAACAAAGGTTGTTGACAACTCAGAGCTGACAGAAATTGTCATATCCTTAATTTTATCCTTACATATACTCAATTGAAAGTATCTTATACCAATTGAACACCTTTTTAGCTTAGAAACATGAATTTCCAAGAATTAATTTATCGGGTACTGTTCATAGTACTGTTCATTTGGTAAATCCAGATTACATCATGAACTTTGAAAATTCATGATTAAATCTAAAAAAATCAAAATGAGGTGTTTCCAATTTCTAATAAAATCTCTTTCATTAAACTTTAAAGTAAAAATATGAACTGAGGTTTCCTTCTCCAAATAAAATTAGTTTATTCGTTGAAAAATACTGTTCATTTGGTAAGTCTGGAAGTTCCAGTTTCTTTACCTTATTTTCAAAAATTTATTTCTCCTTGTGTACTTATCCAAATGAGGCGTGTTACATATGGACTTAAAGCTCCATATGTGTAATTTAAGATCATAAAGTTTCATGGAACAACTCATTTGTTTACTATTTAAAATTCGCGCATGAACCTCACTGCCTCTGGGTACTCATTTTATCTTGATCCAGATTTTATTCCTGACATTGAAAAAATCATAACAATTTGAATTCTTAACCAATTGAGGCGTTCTTAGTGTCCATTTAAATATCTAGATCTTAACTATGTTCATGCTAAATTTCACGTGAAAATATGTTGTATAAGTTAGGAAAATTATTGTTGGAAATCTACTGCCTCAGACTGGATCCATAGTAACATACATCAAGCACATCAAAATATCATCTTTTAAAGTTAAGTACCCAACTTTGAGTCATATACAAATTAACCATCCACATTTAACCTTTTGCCTTGAGAAGTTCCAGCACCTAGAGCATGGTTATATACATATGGAAAGAACGAGATTTCATGGAAATCTCAATAGCAAGTCATACAAACTATAATAACATGCATGCTTGATTAAATGTTTAACATGTTATAAAGACATGGGAGCTACTTCATAAACATACATAAGAAACCTCTAACACGCATATTGTCATGACATTCATTGCAAGGAGTTGTAACCTGAAATATCCTTACTTTCGCACGTCTTAGGGACCATTTGGTAGCATTTAGAACCACTTTCAAGGTCATCGAAGTCCAATTTCTTAATCTGTAGTTTTACTCTTATCGAGTACTGTTCACTGTGTAAATTCCAGATGAGTGACATGAATTCGAAAAATCATAACTAATTCTAGAAAATAGAAATGAAGTGGTTCAAATTGCTACATGAAGCTAACTCAATTATATTTCAAAAAAAAAATAACTCTTTGACCATGCCTTGACCAAGTCAGTATCAGTCAACGTTACAATGTTACTGTTCATCCAGCGTTTTCCCCCTGAATCCAGCATTTTGGTCCCAACTTTGA
Organism: Leucaena leucocephala; assembly: GCA_037074615.1. Classification (NCBI taxonomy): domain Eukaryota; kingdom Viridiplantae; phylum Streptophyta; class Magnoliopsida; order Fabales; family Fabaceae; genus Leucaena; species Leucaena leucocephala. The sequence continues at coordinate 9,803,587 of CM073548.1, read as the reverse complement.
TAATTTATATCTTCACGTGTATACATCCAAATGAGGAATTCTATATATCAAATAGAAGCTTGGTATGCCTACTATTTACCATAAAAATATCATACATTTATTTAATCATTTACTATTTTTAATTTCAGATCAAACATTACTGTATCTCCATGAGTTACTGTTCATGCCAGCAATCAACTTTACATACATATGCATAACATCTCTTAATTTCTCATACAGAAGCTGAACATGCTAAACAATATTTATTATTAAATAATTGTTATCCAAAAGGGCATGAACAAAACCCCATATCTTTATTACATCTTTCCTGAAACCTGGCAGTATAACTACTATACTTCATCTTTAACAATAACTGATCTGTACTGATTCGATAATTCCCATGAGAACTACCATTCTACTTAAGTACCCATAAAAGACTGTATGAACCGACTAGGTCCGCTCACTTCCAGCCTCCTTAGACAGAACCTACGTACACAGTACGTATAATCTTATCCTATCTTCAATCTGTCGTAATTTTAGCAGCATAACGGCATCTTTAAGCATTCTCAAAATTCACTTCAACATAACTTCCTTGTAAAGGGGTTATACATGGGGAGTGAGATTCGAGGGAATCTCAGTAGTAATAATCATAATAATATATGTAATTCAGTGTGATAGTGCTTGCTTGTGATTGTGTACAGATAAGTATGCTACGTGCTTTCATACTAAATAACATATGATCATAGCATTATATAGTAGAGCTTCAGACATAACATATAAGACAACAATCCAACCAAACAATAGCACATCAAATCACAAAGCCATTACATAAAAGTTAGGATTAGTTACTACCTCAAAAGCTTAGTAGAACTCTACTATCTCTATACTGCTTCCAGCTCCGCCAGAATTTCCTTCTTTCTTTCTCTCTTTCTCTCTCTATCTCTTCTTGCTCTCCAAAACCGTGGGATGAATGAAAATGGGAGGGGGAGGGGGTATTTATAGTTTTCATGGATGGCATTTCTTTAATTCTCAAGAACTTTAATCTTGTGACCACCGATTTTCCTGGAATTTCCTATTTTCTTTAATCCAACTTATTGCATCATCATGGTGATGTCATCTTGATGACTCATCATGATGACTTATGGCCTTTCATAATTACCTGCTGACTCAACATGCTGACTCAGTGTTCCAGAGAATTCCAGAGTCTTTTCCTGGAATGAGCGGCTGAGATCGCGCCACGTGTCCTTCACCTTTTTCTTCTTCCTTATACTCATGCCATGTGGCACCTTGTGGGTCCCATAAGGACACCTTTTTCGCCACCTCATGACTTCCAGATAAGTCTAGGACTTTATCTGGTCACCTCCCCGGTCCTCATGCTAACTGAGTAACTTTACTTTATTGAAAAGTCACTAAAATATTATTTTAATGCCACTTTAACTCACATAATTCATGGGATACGTTTTTGGGCCTTTGGAATGTCATCTTGGGTTTCTGATCCAGCCCAAGTACTCTGATGGCTCAATTCCCAAGAACCATCCCTTGGTAAATTACCAAAATACCCTTGGTTCCTCTTTATTTACTTTAATGAATCTAGGGGCATTATAGTCTTTTTATATCTTACCATAGTATTCTCTGACCCTGGTCAACTATCCAGATACCCTGTCCTGACTGTCTAACCTTAGCCAAATGACCAAAATACCCTTTACTCATTCTTTCACTATTTTATAACATAAGGGCATTTTTGTCATTTTGTACATTTTTCCGAACATCGGCCCCTTTTATCATATAGACTGCCATACTGACTCTAGACATCCCTTTGTGTCATTACGGGCCTCTGACTGATGTCATATGAGCTCATTTAGTCTCAATTTGAATACCGATAAATCTCCCAATCGGATACCCGAAGGTCATAAACTCCCGTCTCAATTTACTAATTTATGAATAACTTTTTCTACAGACCTCCTTTTGGTATTCTGTCAAAGTCTCTGACATCCGTCTCTACAGGACGCATCTTCCCGGAGTTTTTCACTCATATTTGAGGTCTAGGATATCTGATAAGAATTTTTTATGCTTTTAGTCTATCAGATAAATTTCGGCTATCTGGAGTCCTGATAAAATTCCTGTATTAAGCTGGATTACTCAGCATCCTTTGCTCTATCTACTGATGAAATTTGGGACTGAAATGCTGAAACATCCTCCCTTAGACCCCTCAGAGTACACTTGGGGAACTAGATAGCTTGATTATACCTTAACTTAAACCCAGACATTCAGAATTTTACTCTTAAGTTCCTTATTCTAAACTTTTACTTTGGGTACTGATTAATCTCATTCTACACATCCAACTGAGGCTTATTACCTATCCACGTAATGCCCCAGATGTGTACTACTGGCTCACCAAATTTCGTGGCCAAACTCTTCCGTTTACTAGTTCAAACTGAGGTCAAAGCATTGCTACCTCAGGACCTGCGAATTCTCTCTCAATTCCTCATACATAGATTTAACATGCCAAACAATATTTATTATTGAATAACAAAATGTCATACAACAGGGCATACACAAAATCCTCATGTTTCTATTACATTATTCCTGCCTGAAATCCGGCAGCATAACTGCTACGCTGTGTCTTTAGAAAGTAACTGATCTTGTACCGATTCGGTAATTCCCGTGAGAACTACCATTCTACATAAGTACCCAGGAAAGACTGGATAAACCTGCTAGGTACATTCACTTCCAGCCTCCTTAGACAGTACCTACGTACACAGTACATATCATCTCCTTTGCTCACTACTGCTATCTTGTCATATTTTTGGCAGCATAACGGCGTCTCTTAGCATTATCAGAATTTACTTCGACATAACCTCCCTGTAATGGGTTATATATGGGGCATGAGATTCGGGGGAATTTCAGTAGTAATAATCATAACAATATATATAATGCAGTGTGACAGTGCTTGCTTGTGGTTGTGTACAGATAAGTATGCTGCGTGCTTCCATACTCAATAACATATGATCATAGCATTGCAGTAGAGCTTCAAGCATAACATATAAGACAACAATCCAACCAAACAATAGCACAACAAATCACAAAGCCATTACATAAAAGGTAGGATTAGTTACTACCTGGCTAGCTTAGCAGAACTCTACTATCACTATACTGCTTCCATCTTTGCCAGAACTTCCTTCCTTCCTTTCTTCCTTTCTCTCTTTCTTTCTTTCTCCTTCTCTCTATTCTCTCTCTCTCTCTTCCTTGCCCATCTGTGAAGCCAAATGAATGCGGGAAGGGGGTATTTATAGATTCCACCGATGGCAATTCCGTAGTTTCCAAGAACTCTGAACTTGTGGCTACCGATTTTCCTGGAATTTCCTATTTTCTTTATTTCCTTTACTGCATCATCATGACATCATGCTGACTCATAGCCTTTCGTAATTTCCTGCTGACTCGCCATACTGACTCAGTGCCCTTCATGATTACTTGCTGACTCACCAGTTCAGAGTCTTGCACCGTAATACGTGTTCTTAGCTTTATCTGCTTCCTCCAGATCAGTGCCACATGGACACAAGGTGGCACCCTTCACGCCATCCAATGTTATCCAGATAAGTCCAAGACTCTATCTGATCACCTCCTCGGTTATCGTGCCAACCGAGTAACTTTACTTTATGGAAAAGTCACCAAAATATCATTTTAATGCCACTTTTCCTCACATCACTTCTGGGCCACGTTTTTGGTCCTCTGGAATACCATCTTGGGTCTCTGATCAAGCCCAAGTACTCTGATGGCTCGATTCCCAAGACACATCCCTTGGTTCCTCTTTATTTACTTTAATAAGTCTAGGGGCAATATCGGCTTTTCTCATCTTACCAGAGTATTCCCTGACCTTGGTTAATAATTCAGATAACCTTTCTTGACTGTCTCTATCTGACCTTTTCCCCAGTTCTATCTCCAACCGGGTAACTATCTCTCTTGAACCTTCATAACTTTTAGCCCATACGTCTAACATCTTTCTTATTACATAGTCACGACCTAACATCATCTGATCATGACCTACCCCTTCTGTGTTCATTATCACGACCACAACACAATCTAGTTGCGACTGCAACATAATCTAGTTGCGACCGTGTAATATCCTTAATTTCTGTACTGATTTCCATGTACAGATTAAATGGAATATATGAGTCATGTTTCAGGAAAAAGATGTGGTCCTTTATGTAAAGAAAAGGATTAAATTGCAAAAGAAAGGAAAAGAAAGGACTTAAATGCAAATATGGAAAGTTTAAGGTAAGGAAGGAAAGGTAGACAAAAATGTGGGGTCTTAAAGTGTAATTTTAGCCAAATTAAGGGACTTAATTATAAAGAAGGAAAAGTTCCCTGGGGCTAAAGTATAATTAAAGAAAGTAGGCCAGAAGTGGTTTGCACCGCCCGACAGCATTTCAGTCCCAGATTCTACCAGAAGGTAGGGCAGGTGACGCCGGGTAACCAAGCCTAATACCGGAATTTTTGAAGACTCCAAATAGCCAGAAATAGACTGATCATCCAAAAGTTATAAAAACTAATACCGAATACCCTAGATTTCAGATATAAGTGAGAAAATACAGGATGATGCACCCTTATGGGACGGATGTCAGAAAACTGACAGAATACCGATAGGAGGTCTGTAGGAAAAGTTATCTGCAAATTAGAAAATCCAGACGGGAGCGTGAGGCCTCCGGGGATCCGGGTTGGAGATTTATCGGTATTTTTAAAGGGGCTAAATGTGATCGAATGACTTCGGTCATATGACCGTTATAACCCCCAAGGATGCCTGAACACAGTAGGACACTGTATCTGGGAAAAAGAGCCGGTGTCTGGAAAAGGTGTATAATCGGTAAATAATAGTTAAAATATTCAATGAACTGTGTTAAAGGAAGATTCCTCGTAATACGTGCCATACAGGTAATGGATCCAGGAAGCCAAAAAATGGCACCATTAGAGGTCCAATAAGACTCTTGGACTGATAGGTGGGCCAGTATCCAGCAGAACCCCTGAAAAGTGCGAAATTACGAAAATGCCCCTATGTTGTACAAAAAGGGCAGCAGATGAATAAAGGGTATTCTGGTCATTTTGGACAGACCCAGAGGTCAAGACATGTCTAAATAAGGTTGACTAGAGCCAGTATAAGCTTTGACCGGGTCCAAAAAGGTGTGAAATGATGATTTTGCCCTTAGGGTTAAAATAGGACAAGATAGGGCACCAAGGGCATTTTGGTCATTTCGCAGGGGATCTGTAACTGAGTCTGGACCCAGTATTAAAAATTTAATGATATAAAGGGTTTAGATACTAAATGTGAGGTCAGTAGACATAAAAAGGATCTTCAGAAACATCAGATTCAGAAAACGGCACGTTTTTCGAGGCGATGGACCGGGCCGGTACCGGATTGGACCGAAAAGCTTCCAGAACCTCCAAATTTCGTCACATGAAGCATATGGGTGGTGAGGTGTCCTATGAGGTGTCCCATGAGGTGTCCAGGGTGATGCAGTAAAAAAGAATTAAAGAAAATAGGAAATTCCAGGAAAAACCAGGACCATAGGATATAAGTCTTCCTAATTACAAGATTGCCATTGCTCAATACTATAAATACCCCCACCTAGCCCCTCATTTCGGCATAAGCAAGTAAGAAAGGAGGAGAGAAGTTCTTGAGAGAGAAAGTGTGAGAAAGAAAGAAGGAAGTTCTGGTGAAGTTGGAAGTAGTAGGGAAGTTCTAAAGCACTGCTTTTAAGGGGAGGTTCTGTCAAAATAAAATTTGGAAATCTTAAGAGACGCCGGTAGGCTGCCAAAATTCCGGCAACGAAGACGGAACAAAGAAAGGAACTGATACGTACTGTGTACGTAGTGCTGTCTAAGGAGGCTGGAAGTGAGTGGACCCAGCAGGTTCATCCAGTCTTTCCTGGGTACTACGTAGAATGGTAGTTCTCATAAGGGAATTACCGAATCGGTACAACATCGGTTACTTTCTAAAGAAGAATTGTAGCAGTTATGCTGCCGGATTTTAGACAGAGAAGGATGTAATAAAATATGAGGGAGTTAATCATGCACTGAGATATAACAGTTGATTATTTGATATTAATTGTTATCTGGCCTATATGACTGATATGTGTTGGTTGTATGCTTGGGTACGTAAAGACTAAATGCTGAAAATAGGCTCAGTGAACAGTAACTCGTGAAGACCCATTCATGTTTGATAAATCATTAAAAATAGTAAATGATTGAATTAATGTACGAAATTTTTAGGGTAAAAAGTATACATACTAAGATTTAATTTGATATATATAATGTCTAATTTGGATGTATACACGAAAAGATATAAATTGTTAAAGTTGGGACCAGAATGCTGGATTCAGGAGAAAGTCATTGGATGAACAGTAAGATTGAAACATTGACCCACGTTAAATTTGTCAAGGATTGGTCAACCAATGATTTTTCCCTGAAATATATTTGAGTTATCTTCATGTAGCAATTTGAACCACTTCATTTCGATTTTTCTAGAATTAGTTATGAATTTTCAAAATCAGGTCACTCATCTGGAATTGCCACAGTGAACAGTACTCGATATGAATAAAATTCCAGATTAAGTGTTTAGACTTCAATGACCCTGAAAGTGGTTTAAGTGCTACTGAATGGTCCCTAAGATGTATAAAAATAAGGATGTGATAGACCGCATCATTTTCTAGTCGCGACCAAGCTCATTTTGTCTATTAGTCACGACACATACACCTTTCCGTCGCGGCCATACCTCTCTGTCAATATTAGTCGCGACCATAATACTCTAAAGTCGCGACCAGCATGGTCAACACTTGACTTTCGAATCTTTATCCCAAAATGGCCATTCTACCTCTTGGGACTCTGCCCAAAAGGTATCTGGTATCCTCTCAATCTCAGGCTATTTCCTGCATCTCTAGGCCTAAAAATTGGGATGTTACAAATGCTTCCGGGCAGTGCTAAGCCATTTCTGGCTCATCTTTCCATAATTACACTTTTTTCCCTGGAACTTCTTTTCAATTAAGCCCCATATATTTAGCTAAAATTACACTTAAAGACCCCACATTTTTGTCTACTTTCTCTTTTAACCTTACAGCTTTCATAATTTCACTTAAGTCCTTGGATTTTCTTCATTTTTCAATTTAATCCCTTTCTTTACTAAAATGACTATTATACCCCTAGGACTTTTACTATTTACATATAAGTCCTTGTACTTTTACTTATTTGCAGTTTAGTCCCTAAAAACCCTCTGTATGTTTCTGGGACTTCTGCTCAAAGGAGTCTGGTAGTCTATCTATTTCAGGCTACTTTCTGAGTCTCTAAGCCTAAAAATTGGGATGTTACATTTCTACCCCCTTAAAATAAATTTCATCCTCAAAATTTACTTAGTACATTAGTCAACTATCCTGGATATATCTCCTCTGTATGTCCTTTCTTGGTTTATGACCAAGGCTTGGGGCATTCATCCACTCATACTTATGGATAACCTATTGAACTTGTGAGTAGTGTCCATTTCTTTCATATCTTACCCTTCAGAATTTTGATATAATTCTGGGGTCTACCTAATTTCTCTTACACTTTGCTAGCCTTTTAGGAGAAATATTGTTCTTTTGTCTTTCTTTCTCCTGACATAATATCATATTTAGATTATAATTCTAACAATTTCTCTAACTTTTATAATTCTTCGTAACTTTTCTTATACTTTTTCTATGCATCTATGCCAAAACTTTGTAGCATTTGTACTCTTTCTTATCCCTTTCAGGGCTTACTTATCATTAGGCTACTCTTGCCTTAGCACCTTTCGTGCTACTAGGTTAGGGCTAGGTTACTCTCTGTATAGCTCTAGGCCCTAGCATTCTCTTCTTATAGAACTACGTTCTATCTTTGCTTTGCCTTAGACCCTCTTCTCTAGGTCTTTTTGGCCTTTTACTCTCTTTATCCTTATCTGGGGAATCTATCTGCTCATACTTTTCTATTCTCAATACATAGGGGATTCTCTTCTTTGGTTCTCAGGCATACTTTTATAAAACTTTGAATATCAGCACTCAGATTTTAACCTGGACTCCGTCTTCGTTTAAGGAAAAACTAAATTCAATCTGTATATAATAGAGGCTATCTGAGGAAAACCATTATAAAATAATTTTTCTGGATAAGTTTATCAATTAGTGAAGCTTCCTTACCTTAACTTCATCTTTTGCATTCATCTTCCCAAAGAGATACTACATTGTACTCATATCTTCATGGCTCATTACTTTCCTTAGGCTAGGTCTAACTGCGACCTCGGGATCTAATTGCCATCAACCGTTAGCTTCTTCAGAATCTAACTGCGACTCTGAAGCTATTAGAATCTAACTGCGATCCTTCAGGATCTAACTTTGACCCTAGAGCCATGCTAGGATCTAATTGCGACCCTCCAGAATCTAACTGTGATTCTGTTGTACTGTATATCTCCCAAAGATCTTAAACCAAGAGACTAAGTTATAAGGTTAACTGCTTCCACCTGTTGATAACTCAATAAAAATTTTAAAAAAATTTATATCTGGTAGCCTCATATTATTTACCAAGACTTTACTTATTTCCTTTTTCACTTAGGAGTTCCTTCTCATCTTTCTTACTATACTGTGGCTTACCATGCCTTGTGCAATCATGGTCTCACCACCTGCCATTACATTTTCCTGCTATGGCCCCATCATAACTTCTCATTTTAATCTATGCTCTAATTGCGAGCCATCCAAACTATGCTCTAACTGTGAGCAATCTGTACCAGATCCAACTGAAGAGTGATCTGTACTCATCTGAATCTAGCTCTATCTGAGAGCCATCTATTTTAAATCTAACTCTTATCTGAAGAGTGATCTAAAACAATCTCTCTACTATAATCTACTATTCTTTATGTATACCACTCTTTTCAATAGAAATAGTCCTGAGTACTGCATTCATAAGTCTATAGAAATACCTGAGTAACCTCAATCATATCATATCTGAATATCATATCATAACTTATTATCCCATTAACTGAGACTGTCTATCATCCTCAATACATTCCTTATTGAATGTTATATGGTATGGGAGTAACATAACTTTCTCATCTCATCTCATATGTACTCTACCCTACATGTACTGTAAAAAGAGAGTATTCATTCATCATAGCATACTCTAACATGCATAATATGCAAGGAGATGCAATTATTTAAGCATTCTCTAACTTGCGTGCCATCATATGACAACTGCAAGGAGATGTAACTATCTATCATAACTTATGGCAACATAAGCCATATCATTATCATAATTTGCTCAACCATCCATCGCGTACTGCAATAAGGTAACCATCACTTCCTTTATCACATTATCTGTCAGATTGTTTATCTTATTATCTGATCAGATTATCTATCACATTATCTGTCAGATCCTGATCATCCATTCAGGAACCTAAAACATCTATCTTCCTCACTTAGGCTGCCATGCTACCCTCTTACCAGAGTATAGACTCAACCCTTCATTACTATATCTTATATAGGGAATAGGGGAGTCACTTTATCTTTTAACTGTGGCTACCTCTATACTATCTCTTAACTTCTGTCTATTTATCAGTCCTAGTTTGTTCTTAACCGGACTGTGGTTCCTTATTGGTCTTTCTATTGATTCTAGTGAACTTGAGTCGCATTGATCTCATTCATCATCTCTTACTATCACTTCTGTTCTCTATGGTATTCTGCCCTAGGTCTACTACTTCTCCATGATAGAATCCCTCTGCTTAGGGAACATTAGCTCTTTATCTATTAACCATCAAGTCTCTAGCTTTAGGCCATGTCCTAAGATCAATCCTAGGCAAATCTCATTCTAGCTATCTCATCTTAACTCATCATTATTATCATGTCTGGCCTCTGTGTATTATGGTCGAGACCTGAGTACCGTCTAGTCGCGACTCACATGCTCTATGACTTTTAGTCGCGACCATCGCACTTTACTCATCACGACCTGACATCTCTGTGTCCTTTAGTCGTGACCTAACTCTTATACCGTCGTGACCTGGACTCCTTTGTGCATACTAGTAGTAACCTGCATGCCTTTACATTGCAACTTGGACATCTCATCATCCTCCTGTAACGTCTGGTCACAGAATGATACCTCGAGCTACTCTGGAAGCTTCCCTAACCTTGAACTGGTCAGCTTCTATCTCTACCAATAGAGGAAATTGCTTCTCAGACGTTATCCTGCTTAGTGCAGCCACATCATGTTAAGGAACACGAGACCTTGGCGGTAACAGCTGACTAAGACTACTTTATCATAATCATATCCTTTGTAAAACTGTAAAGCTCAGGGTATAGTTTTATCTATCTGAGTGTCACTGTCTCCAATTTGAATATTTCTTTAAGCAGTGAACACCATCCCTATATTGTACTCTAGAGAGAGAACCGTTCAAACTTCTAACTAATTTAGAGCATCACTGAGCCAGAACCTTCTGTTCTATGCCAGAATCTTATGCTCTGAGCCAAAACCCTTGGCTCTATCCAGAACCTATTGCTCTGATACCAAAATGAAACATCCTTACTTTCGTACATCTTAGGGACCATTTGGTAGCATTTAGAACCACTTTTAAGGTCATCGAAGTCCAATTTCTTAATCTGTAGTTTTACTCTTATCGAGTACTGTTCATTGTGTAAATTCCAGATGAGTGACCTGAATTCGAAAAATTATAACTAATTATAGAAATATCAAAATTAAGTGGTTCAAATTGATACATGAATCTAACTCAATTATCTTTCAGGGAAAAATAACTCTTTGACCATGCCTTGACCAAGTCAACATCAATCAACGTTACAACATTACTATTCATCTAACGTTTTTCCCTAGAATCAGCATTTTGTTCCTAACTTTGATAATTTATATCTTCATGTGTATACATCCAAATGAGGCATTCTATATATCAAATAGAAGCTTGGTATGCCTACTATTTACCATAAAAATATCATACATTTATTTAATCATTTACTATTTTTAATTTCAGATCAAACATTATTTTATCACCATGAGTTACTGTTCATGCCAGCAATCAACTTTACATACATATGCATAACATCTCTTAATTTCTCATACAGAAGCTGAACATGCTAAACAATATTTATTATTAAATAATTGTTATCCAAAAGGGCATGAACAAAACCCCATATCTTTATTACATCTTTCTTGAAACCTGGCAGTATAACTACTATACTTCATCTTTAACAATAACTGATCTGTACTGATTCGGTAATTCCCGTGAGAACTACCATTCTACGTAAGTACCCAGGAAATGAACTGACTAGGTCCACTCACTTCCAGCCTCCTTAGACAGTACCTACGTACACAGTACTTATAATCTTATCCTATCTTCAATCTGTCATAATTTTAGCAGCATAACGACGTCTTTAAGAATTCTCAAAATTCACTTCAATATAACTTCCCTGTAAAGGGGTTATACATGGGGAGTGAGATTCGAGGGAATCTCAGTAGTAATAATCATAACAATATATGTAATGCAGTGTGATAGTGCTTGCTTGTGATTGTGTACAGATAAGTATGCTGCGTGCTTCCATACTAAATAACATATGATCATAGCATTATATAGTAAAGCTTCAGACATAACATATAAGACAACAATCTAACCAAACAATATCACATCAAATCACAAAGCCATTACATAAAAGTTAGGATTAGTTACTACCTCAAAAGCTTAGTAGAACTCTACTATCTCTATACTGCTTCCGGCTCCGCCAGAACTTCCTTCTCTCTTTCTCTCTTTCTCTCTCTATCTCTTCTTGCTCTCCAAAACCGTGGGATGAATGAAAATGGGAGGGGGAGGGGGTATTTATAGTTTTCATGGATGGCATTTCTTTAATTCTCAAGAACTTTAATCTTGTGGCCACCGATTTTCCTGGAATTTCCTATTTTCTTTAATCCAACTTATTGCATCATCATGGTGATGTCATCTTGATGACTCATCATGATGACTCATGGCCTTTCATAATTACCTGCTGACTCAGTGTTCCAGAGAATTCCAAAGTCTTTTCCTGGAATGAGCAACTGAGATTAGGGGTGAGCAAGTTGCCCGCAACCCTGCGCACCCGCGCGCACCCGGTATCGACGTGCCCGTATCAAGCCCGCCCAAAATAGGCCCGTAACAGGCGGGATTAAATGGGCTTAAATAATGAAATATACGGGCAGGATACAGGCTGACCATCGGGCAGCCCGTAGCCCACCCGTATATATTTTTATTTTTTTTATTAATTAAATATAGTTCCTTAATTTGCTTTGCCTTTAGAATCAGATAGGTTAAGGGTTTTGACTTTTCGTTTAGTTTTCACTTTTGAGCTTCTCATTCTCACTCTCACGGTCAAAGCGGTGCGACGCGGCAACGGAAGACGAGAGTTCACTTGGTTTGCTTGGCAACTGGCGAGTTCACTTGAAGGCTTGAAAGAGGAGAGTCAAAGAGAGAGACGGGCAAGGCGACGACAGACGGCTGTCTTCTTCTGTTCTTCAGAGAATCTCAGATCGCCAACGGTCACAGTTCTTTTTCTGTTCCTCTAATCTTCTGGTGTGGGTTAGATAAGCTTGACTTTTAATCTTGCTTTTATTGGTTTGCTGCCATGTTTTGAACCTAATCGCCATATTGTGCTGCCATGTATTTGAACCTAATCGCCATTTCTAAGTAAGCTGTTAAATGAATCATAATGTCTTGCTTCTATTGTAACTGGCAGAAACAGATTAAAGAGCTTAGACTTTGATAGCTTACAAAACGTTTTTTATCCTTGACTTATATCTGATGCCACAAGTAACTTGGCATTAGATTTAATCATAAAGTCTCCCTTTTGTGCTTATTCTAAATTGTGGGGACTCATTTCGCATAATATTGGCTTGGTAGAATTATTGGTTTTGGTAGCCTTAAGCTCAGAATTTGTTGAACAAAATGGTGGATTATGATGCTTTATTTGCAAGAATTTATGAATTGAAGTAGTTAAATTGTCTCACCGGTCCCTTTCTTCAGAAATTCCTTTATGTTTATGCTATCAGATGGGAAATTTAGTTCCTCTTTAGTAAGGAATGTAGACAATGTGCTTATTTATTGCACTTTCCTTGTTTGAGATTTTGGATTGTCGATTGTGTTTGTGGTTTTCCCTTGTTTGAGGGTTTGGATTGAGTTTGGTTCCTCTCTAGGACTAATGCTAGTGGCAGCATTGACTGAATTATCTGTTGTAGCGTATGAAACAAAGTTTATCTTAATGTTTATCAGAAAGAAATTAATGTTTATAATATTACCTTAATGTTTATCTTAATACTTCAATTCTGTAATCCATGGAAACAAAGTTTTAAAAGCTTGACGTAATTCATCGAAAATAGAACAAGATTAGGAAGAATAATCTGTTTTAGTTTTATTTTTGTAATATGTAATCTGTTTTAGATTAGGAAGAATAATTCTGTAATCTGTTTTAATTCATCGAAAGCTGGAAATCAGCCAATAAGCAGGAAAACAGAACAAGGAAGGAATTGTGTGTATTGCTGTTTTAGCTAATAAGCTATTTTAGTTCAATTATGTGTATTGTTTCTATTATCTATTGTTTTAATCTGTCTGTATTGCTTCTTTTGAGCAGGAAGGAAGATGAGCTCAGAATAATCTCCAATCACAATGATGGATGAAGCTATTGAAGAGGTGAATGAAACTGAAGCTACTGTCACATCACCAAACAAGGAAGGGATAGCTCAAGCTCAAGGAAGAAAAAAGAGGAGGCAAACATTTGATTTAAGGACGAATAATCGTATCATGTGTGCACTGTTGTTTTATTCTGAGTTTTATTAGAACTTCAAATTGGCTTAAATAGATTTTTTTTTCATCATTTATAAACGGGCTGCCCATGCCCATTTGAGTCCAAACAGGTTCAACCCAGCCCGTTTACTATAGGCTTAAACGGGCTGGGACACGAGTATGGGCCAGCCAGTGCCCAGTTAATCTCTAACGGGCGGGCTGCGGGCTGACCATCGGGCCAGCCTGTCATGCCCGTTGCTCTGCCCTAGCTGAGATCGCGTCACATGTCCTTCACCTTTTTCTTCTTCCTTATACTCATGCCATGTGGCGCCTTGTGGGTCCCATGAGGACACCTTTTTTGCCACCTCATGACTTCCAAATAAGTCCTGGACTTTATCTGGTCACCTCCCCGGTCCTCATGCCAACCGAGTAACTTTACTTTATTGAAAAGTCACTAAAATATTATTTTAATGCCACTTTAACTCACATAATTCATGGGCTACGTTTTTGGGCCTTTGGAATGTCATCTTGGGTTTCTGATCCAGCCCAAGTACTCTGATGGCTCAATTCCTAAGAACCATCCCTTGGTAAATTACCAAAATGCCCTTGGTTCCTCTTTATTTACTTTAACGAATCTAGGGGCATTATTATCTTTTCATATCTTACTAGAGTGTTCTCTGACCCTGGTCAACTATCCAGATACCCTGTCTTGACTGTCTAACCTTAGCCAAATGACCAAAATACCCTTTACTCATTCTTTCACTATTTTATAACATAAAGGCATTTTCGTCATTTTATACATTTTTCTGGACATCGGCCCCTTTTATCATATAGACTACCATACTGACTCTAGACATCCCTTTGTGTCATTACAGGCCTCTGACTGATGTCATCTGAGCTCATTCAGTCTCAATTTGAATACCGATAAATCTCCCAATCGGATACCCGGAGGTCATAAACTCGTGTCTCAATTTACTAATTTATGAATAACTTTTTCTACAGACCTCCTTTCGGTATTCTGTCAATTCCCTGACATCCTTCTCTACAGGACGCATCTTCCTGGAGTTTTTCACTCATATCTGAGGTCTAGGATATCTGATAAGAATTTTTTATACTTTTAGTCTATCAGATAAATTTTGGCTATCTGGAGTCCTGATAAAATTTCTGTATTAAGCTGGATTACTCAGCATCCTTTGCTCTATCTACTGATGAAATTTGGGACTGAAATACTTCCGGGCAGAGCTAAGCCACTTCTAGCTCATCTTTCCATAATTACACTTTTGCCCCTGGAACTTCTTTTCAATTAAGCCCCTTATATTTAGCTAAAATCACACTTAAAGACCCCACATTTTTGTCTACTTTCTCTTTTAACCTTACAGCTTTCATAGTTTCACTTAAGTCCTTGGATTTTCTTTATTTTTCAATTTAATCCCTTTCTTTACTAAAATGACTATTATACCCCTAGGACTTTTACTATTTATATATAAGTCCTTGTACTTTTACTTATTTGCAGTTTAGTCCCTAAAAACCCTCTGTATGTTTCTGGGACTTCTGCTCAAAGGGGTCTGGTAGTCTATCTATTTCAGGCTACTTTCTGAGTCTCTAAGCCTTAAAATTGGGATGTTACACAACCATTCATACTTCATCATCATAAAATCATCTCAAGCTCAACCAACAATCATACATAACAAGCAAGCATACAATCAAACAAACATAAGATTATAGTTAGGTATTCTTGCTACCTCTTAGATGTCCTTGTTATTTCCTTCTTGAAATGATCTTCCCCTCTCACAAATGTCAAAACCTAGCCATTACAAAGTAACATTAAGTTACAATTCACTTCCAACACAATTCCAAGACTAGGTTCTCACTAAAGTTCCATTCTTTCTTTAATTTATGACTTATGCTTCCATCTTTCTAAAATAAATTCTCATGGTTCATTTCCACATAATTTTTCATGTAGAATCCAAATATGCATTCAGAATCTCCAAAATCAAATTGCATCACAAGTTGCTGTACAGAACCGAAAAGCTTCGCATGTTTCCCAAAAATTCTCATTTTGATTCCAATGCTTCCAATACTTGTTTCTCTACTAAATCCCCACAAAATTTTCCATTTTAAACTCATTGAAACCATAAATATCATTAAATTCCAACATATGAACAGTGATTTGTACAATACCAGAACACAATCTTTCATTCACATGTATACTTTGATTTCCAAGCTATTACCACTTGGTTCTTGTCACATCCTTATTTTTGCATATCTTAAGGACCATTCAGTAGCACTTAGAACCACTTTCAGGGTTATTGAAGTATAAACTTTTAATCTAGAATTTTATTCATATTGGGTACTGTTCACTGTGGCAAATTCCATATGAGTGACCTGACTTAGAAAATTCATAACTAATTCTAGAAAAATCGAAATGAAGTGGTTCAAATTCCTACATTAAGATAACTTAATTATATTTTAGGGAAAAATCATTGGTTGACCATTACTTGACAAATTCAATGTGGGTCAATGTTTCAACTTTACTGTTCATCCAATGACTTTCTCCTGAATCCAGCATTCTGGTCCCAACTTTAACAATTTATATATTTTCGTGTATACATCCAAATGAATCATTATATATATCAAATTAAAGCTTAGTATGTATACTATTTACCATAAAAATATCATACATTTATTCCACCATTTACTATTTTTAATGATTTACCAAACATCAATAGGTCTCCACGGGTTACTGTTTACAGAGTCATTTTTCAGTAACCAACCTTACATATTAGTGCATACATACATCACAGATCAGTTCAACATGCCAGATAACAACCATTATTAAATAATCAACTGTTATACATCAGTGCATGATTAACATCCTCATATTTCTATTACATTTTTTGTTGTCTAAAATCCGGCAGCATAATTGTTATATTCCTTCTGTAGAAAGTAACCGATCTTGTACCGATTCAGTAATTCCCATAGGAACTACTAAAACATCCTCCTTTACAGCCCTCAGAGTACACTAGCGGAAGCAATATTAGCTTAAAATGGCTTAACTTCATCATTCATAATTTGAATATGCCAAACCATATTATCATTGAATCATAAAATGTCATACAATATGGCATATACAACAAGACATATACATAATTCTCATATTCCTATTACATCTCTTTCTGCCTAAACTCCGGCAGCATAACCGCTACGCTTCAGCTGTACAAAGAACTGAACCGTACTGATTCGGTAATTCCCTCATGAGAACTACCATTCTACGTAGTACCCAGGAAAGACTAGATGAACCGGCTAGGTCCACTCACTTCTAGCCTCCTTAGACAGCACTACGTACACAGTACTTATCATATACTGATGTTCAGTCTTTACTCCGGCAGCATAACGGCGTCTCTTAGGATTCTCTAAATCCACTTCAGCATAACCTCCCTGTAATGGGTTATGGATGGGGATGAGATTCGGGGGAATCTCAGTAGCAACAATCATAACAATATATGTAATGCAGTGTGACAGTGCTTGCTTGTGATTGTGTACAGATAAGTATGCTGCGTGCTTCCATGCTTAATAACATATGACCATAGCATTACAGCAGAGCTTCAGACATAACATATAAGACAACAATCCAACCAAACAATAGCACATCAAATCACAAAGCCATTACATAGAAGTTAGGATTAGTTACTACCTGGCTAGCTCAGCAGAACCCTACTATCTCTATTCTGCTTCCAGCTCCGCCAGAACTTCCTTACTTCCTTTTCTCCTTTCTCTCTTCCTTTCCTTCCCTTTCCCTCTCTTCTTTCTCTCTCATTCTCCTCTTGCTCTTGCGCAAGTGAAGGCCATGGGGGGGTATTTATAGCCTCCCTCAATGGCATATCCGTAGTTTCTATGAACTTTGATCCTGCGGTCCTGGTTTTTCCTGGATTTTCCTATTTTCTTTTATTTCTCCTTTACTGCATCATCGTGCCAACTCACCATGCTGACTCAGCGCCTCATTTTTCACATGCTTGAATTCCCGGGATACCTCAGCATGCTGACTCACCATGCTGACTCACCGGTCCAGTCTCCTGCCTCGTAATGCGTGCCCTCAGCTTTATCTGCTTTCTGCAGACTAATGCCATGTGGCAACTGGAAGAGACCTTGCACGCTTCCCAATGCCACCCAGATAAGTCCCAGACTTATCTGATCACCTCCTCGGTTTACGTGCCTCCTCGGTTATCACGCCAACCGAGTATCTTTACTTTACTGAATCATTACTTTAATGCCATGTGGCATCTTGTGGGACCCATTAGTATACCTTATCAGTTTACTTCATGGTTTCCAGATAACCTTTCCTGTATCTGATATCCTGCCTCCGGTCTATCTCCAACCGGGTAACTATCTCTCTTGGACCTTCACCACTCTTGGCCCATACGATTAGCGCCACTTTAGTCACTAGTCGCGACCTCAACATCATCTTGTCGCGACCTTACAATTCTGTGTACATTTGTCGCGACCAAAACATCTTATAGTCGCGACCAAAACATTCTATCGTCGCGACCATAACACTTTTTAGTCGCGTCTAAGGTTTTCTGCCACTATTAGTCGCGATATCACTGCTTTCTAGTCGCGACCATACTTCTTTTATGTCGCGACCATAATGCTTTCTTGTCGCGTATAGCTCTTTCTGTAACCACTAGTCGCGACCATGCTTTACTCTAGTCGCGACCATAACGGTCAGCTCGTAACTCTTCAACCTTTGACCTTTACATCACCCCAAATGGCCATTCTACCCCTTGGGACTTTCACTGTTTGCACATAAGTTCCCGTACCTTTACTTACTCGCAGCTTAGTCCCTAAAAACTCTCTTATGTCTCTGGGACTTCTGCTCAAAAGGGGTCTGGTAGCCTCTCATTCTCAGGCTATTTCCGTGTCTCAAGGCCTGAAAATTGGGATGTTACATTTCTCCTCCCCTTTAAATAAATTTCGTCCTCGAAATTTAATCAGTACCATAGCCAAATTAACTTAACATCTGGCAAAGTACGCATCATAACTGTACATCTCTTCGTAACATGCCTTTCTTTCTCTGGGTTAATCCAATCAGAGTTGAAATCTACTTTCCTCTTATGGACCACTTACTACACTTATGAGTAGTGTCCATTTCTTTCATATGAAATCCTCTCGAATATTACTGTATTCGGGAATTTCTTCTAACTACTCATCATACTTGTAGCATTTCATCTTTCTTTGCACTTAACTTCATACAGAGAGAGGACTTACGCAGCTATTCTTTCTTTACTTTGCTGCTGAACAAAAGCACCTACTCTAACATGCATAATGCTTGGCCAACATACTGCAGGACTGCATACCTGCTTATGAATGCAAAGCTCTAACATCGGAGCTTAAGCATTCCTGTTCTAACTAGGCACAGCTCTAACACTCGGAGCTTGCATAGTTTTAGCATAATCATTAAGCCTAACATCTCATGCAAAGAGTGAAAGCTCTCATTTTCTATTCTCTTTCATAGCATAACATTCAAACATCTGATTCCTACCAAACAGGGAGCCTCTCTGTCTGTTCATACAATGCACATCTCTAGGTGCGTGTCATATTACACGTTTACTACCGTGTATCTCATTACATGCCTTTGATACGTTATCATGGCATATCTAGCCCACTCTAGCTATCTCATGGTGTATTTCACCCTTTCATAACTTATCTTGTCTTATCACAAAACTAACATAAGACTGGCTTTCTCTTTTTCATAGAACTGTGTTCTATCTCAGCCTTACCTTAGACCCTCTTCTCTAGGTCTTCTCTAGCCTTTTAATCTCTTTACCCCTCATCTGGGTAATCTTTATCTACTCATACTTTTCTATTCTTATTACATTGAGGTTTTTCTTCTCTGCTTCTCAGAGGATTCTCTTCTCTGCTTCTTATTACACAGAGGATTCTCTTCTCTGCTTCTCAGGCATACTTCTACAAAACTTTGAATCTCAGTACTCAGATTTAAACTTGGACTCCATCTTCGTTTAAGGTAAAGCTAAGTTCAGTCTGTAGACTAGAGGCTACCTGAGGAAAACAATTTCTCTGGGTCAGGTTATCAACTAGTGAAACTTCCTTACCTTAACTTCGTCTTTGGCATTCATCTTCCCAAAGAGATACTACATCGTACTCATGTCTCATGGCTCATTACTTTCCTTAGGCTAGGTCTAACTGCGACCTCGGGATCTAACTGCGATCAACCGTTAGCCTCTTCAGAATCTAACTGTGACTCTGGATCTGTTAGGATCTAACTGCGACCCTGGAGCCATGCTAGGATCTAACTGTGACCCTCCAGAATCTAACTGCGATTCTGTTGTACTGTATATCTCCCGAAGATCTTAAACCAACAGACTAAGTTATAAGGTTAACTGCTTCCACCTATTGATAACTCCATAAAAATTTTAGAAATTTTCTAGCCTCATATCCTTTACCCAGACTTTACTTACTTCCTCTCTTACTCAGGAGTTCCTTCTCATCTTTCTTACTTTACTGTGGCTTACCATTGGCTTGTGCCATCATGGTCTAACCACCTGCCATTGCATTCTACTGCTATGGCCTCATCATAACTCATCTGTGCTCTAACTGTGAACCATTTGAACTATGCTCCAACTGCGAGCATCCTGTATCAGATCCAACTCTTATCTGAAGAGTGATCTATACTCATCTGAATCTAGCTCTATCTGAGAGCCATCTGTTTCAGATCCAACTCTTATCTGAAGAGTGATCTAAAAACAATCTCTTTACTCTTATCTGCTTACCATTCCGCTTAATAGAAATGGCCCTGAGTACTATATTCATAAGTCTGCAGAATTACCCGAGTAACTTCAAACATATCTGAATATCATAACTTATTGTCCCATGAACTGAGACTATCTATCATCCTCAATACATATCTCATTACATGTCATATGGTATGGGAGCAACATACTTTCTCATCTCATATATACTCTACCCTTCATGCACTGTAAAAGGGAGTATTCATTCATCATGGCATACTCTAACATGCATGTCATCATATGACAATTGCAAGGAGATGCAACTATCATAACTTATGGCATCATAAGCCATATCATCATCATACTTTGCTCAACCATCCATCAGACTAACTAAACCTCAAGGCATATTTTATTTATCATATTGCCTATCATATCTTGGTCAGTCATCCTGAAACATCTGTCTATCTCAGGCTGCCACGCTACCCTCTTATTAAGGTACAGACTCAACCCTTCATCACTCTTTCTTACATAGGGGAGTCACTGTATCCCGTAATCTGTGGCTACCTTCTACTATCTCATTTCTCCTTTTGTCTATCTATCAGTCTCAGTCTATTCTTGACCAGACTGTGGTTCCTTATCGACCTTTACTGTAACAGCCTAGAACCCCTTTACAAAGATATTATCCGCTTTCCCCTTAGGTAGGCTTGGTGCCCACATGAGGTCACGGTTTTGTTTTCCAGACACACGAGCCACAGCCCTTAAGCACCTGAAAACGCATCTTTCTCTTAATCCTAGCGAACTTCAGTCGCCTAGATCTCATTCATTATCTTTTACTATTATTTCTATTCTTTAGGGTACTCTACCCTAGATCTCTGTGATGGAATCCCTCTGCTTAGGGAATTTTAACTCTTTACCTATTAACCATCACGTCCTTAGCCTTAGCCTTAGGCCATATCAAACATCATCACATCTCTAGCCTTTAGGCTATGCCCTAGGATTACTCCGAGGCAAACTTCATACTAGCTATCCCATTCTAGGTCTCAGGTCTTTTATTCAACTAGGTTGAATAAGACTTTTACCATGTAGATCTACTCCTCGAAATCACATGGAGGATCTGTCTCATTCTAGCTATCTCATCTAGCTAGCTCATCTTAACTTTATCATCCTTTGCGGCCTATCCTACCTAGCAAGGATGACTTGCTTATTGGAGTTGCCAACTTCCTCTATGCATGACTTCTCCACTCAAGCTCTATGTTCATGCTTTGTGTTCACCTGTCTTTTCCTTCACAACGAAACATGAACACCTCTTATTCCATCTAAGAGCTTTATCTCCACGGGCTCTTCTAAACCCATAATAGTCCCGATCTGAATCTTCTAATGTCATACCAGGACATCTCTGTCATTCCGTCGCGATATGAGTATTGGGTAATCGCTATTCATAGCCTCTATGATTCTTCATTACCCTTAACTCCTCACGACTTATCATTTCTATTCTTTAGTCGTGACCTACCGCTTCAGACGTCGCGTCCTTAACATTTTCTGTCTTCTAGTCGCGACCTAAATCTTCTGTCGTCGCGACCTTAACCTTTCCACGTCGCGACTCAACTCCTCTACCGTCGCGACCAGGATATTTTCTCGTCACAACCTTAGCTCTCTCTTAAATAACGTCGCGACCCAGGAACATACTCGCCGCGACCAAATCTTTCTGTGAATAACCGTCGCGACCTATAAACTTATGCGTCGCGCCTAAACCTCTCATTGAGGCTACCCGTCGCGACATAAACCACGTTAGTCGCGACCGGAGTGCCATTCTGTCGTACTCAAGGGCTAAATCAGAGCATCACTGAGCCAGAACCTTCTGTTCTGTGCCAGAATCTTATGCTCTGAACCAGAGTCCTTTCTGGTTGGTGCCAGAACCTCTTGCTCTGATACCAAAATGAAACATCCTCCCTTACAGCCCTCAGAGTACACTAGCGGAAGCAATATTAGCTTAAAATGGCTTAACTTCATCATTCATAATTTGAATATGCCAAACCATATTATCATTGAATCATAAAATGTCATACAATATGGCATATACAACAAGACATATACATAATTCTCATATTCCTATTACATCTCTTTCTGCCTAAACTCCGGCAGCATAACCGCTACGCTTCAGCTGTACAAAGAACTGAACCGTACTGATTCGGTAATTACCTCATGAGAACTACCATTCTACGTAGTACCCAGGAAAGACTAGATGAACCGGCTAGGTCCACTCACTTCTAGCCTCCTTAGACAGCACTACGTACACAGTACTTATCATATACTGATGTTCAATCTTTACTCCGGCAGCATAACGGCGTCTCTTAGGATTCTCTAAATCCACTTCAGCATAACCTCCCTGTAATGGGTTATGGATGGGGATGAGATTCGGGGGAATCTCAGTAGCAACAATCATAACAATATATGTAATGCAGTGTGACAGTGCTTGCTTGTGATTGTGTACAGATAAGTATGCTGCGTGCTTCCATGCTTAATAACATATGACCATAGCATTACAGCAGAGCTTCAGACATAACATATAAGACAACAATCCAACCAAACAATAGCACATCAAATCACAAAGCCATTACATAGAAGTTAGGATTAGTTACTGTTGGAAATCGTGCCCTAGGGGCCAATCATTGTCTTATGAACATTATTGATTTATGAATTTATTAATTGAGTTATCATATTATTTGCATGTTTACTATGATGACCATCCTTGGATAATTCATGATATTATCCTAAATGTCCCTGGTCGATCATCTATGTGGGAGCACAGATGAAATAAGACCAGTATGACTTTGAAGATGTATAGAGATATAAATCAAAGTCATAAGCACATGTAAGAGTACAGGGTGTTGGACCGACCCGCTATGAGAGAACTGCATGGGTAACGTCATAAGCTTCTCTCATATACAAACCATGTCAATATGCCCTTTGACCTGAGATCATCATGGATTCCTACATAACAAAACGCTCAGCTTTGACCTAGTCAAAAGTCACTTTTGACCGAGTGATCATAAAGACTATGTTCGGGCTTAGTGGTTTTTCATGCGGAGGAATGTGAATGGTCAAGATGGAATTTGTCCCTCACATTCGTGGAGAGATATTACTGGGCCCCTCGATGAGTGAGTCTGAGAAATGTATGGCCATACTGTAATGGAAAGGTAGTTCCATCTCTATAGTCAGACTACTCAGGGATCGAGAAAGTAACGGTCGGGAATAGGAGGATGACATTATCCATGCCTCATCCATGACCAAAATATCGCGTGACAGAAGGGACATGATATGGTTGTATAAAAGGTTACATCGTTTATCGATCCTCATATGATTTGGGTAGTTGTTATGTCTTGCTAGAGACCGCTTGCGACTTGTGGGCTAGTATAGCAAATGGCCCACTGCCAACTTCATATGGGCCTACAGGGTCGCACACAAAATAGCCCAACACGAGCTATGATGTCCAGATTCATTGAATCTAAGACATGTCCAGATTCAATGAAAGATCCAGGTGAATGTATATATATATTTATTTATATTTATATTCGTATATATATAAATTCGTATATATATATATATATATATATATATTATATATGAGATATATGAGATTTAATTTATAAGGATAAATTAAATCCCTATCATGTTTGAATTCGAAATTCAAATTGATAGGATATCTCATATAAGAGATATTTATAAGATTTAATTTATAAGGATAAATTAAATCTCTATCACGTTTGAAATTCGAAATTCAAATTGATAGGATATCTCATATAAGAGATATTTATAAGATTTAATTTATAAGGATAAATTAAATCTCTATCACGTTTGAAATTCGAAATTCAAATTGATAGGATATCTCATATAAGAGATATTTATAAGATTTAATTTATAAGGATAAATTAAATCTCTATCACGTTTGAAATTCGAAATTTAAATTGATAGGATATCTCAAATTTGATTTATGGGAATAAATCAAATATAACTCAGTCTCATCTTTATTTAAAGTTAAATAAATAAGTAATTAAATCTGTGGGACGGATTTAATATTATTTTATTTAATTAGTTTCTTATAAAATTATACAATATATGATATTGTATCAATTCGGAATTAATATAAGATTAACTCCAAAATCCAATTAGGTCAAGTGTAAAAACGCATAGCATCCTCTATATCTGATTGGAGGAGCTACGTTTGAAAATAACACAGAACACAAAAGGCCGAACGGAATCTGCAAAAGGTTTGCAGACAAGAAACTGCCGAAATAGAGACGGAGACTTGTGAAAGCCTTGGAGGGACAGGAGACGCTAGCACGTCGTTCGTGGTTGGAACGCTGTTCGTGTGGATACCAGTAGAGGAAGCCGACCTGAGGCGTCGACTTCTTGTGATCGGAAAGAGACCACCGTCCGCGGAGAGAATCTGTGAAGGTCGCTTAGGAACACTCCGTCGATTTCTTGCGATTAGAAAGAGATCACCACCCACGTAGAGAAGCTGTGAAATTCGCTGAGCAACACTAAGGGTAATGATTCTTTCCTCTTGACTTAAACACATACGGCAGATCCTGGCAAGGAATGGAAAATTTTTAAAGTTTATTTCCGCTGCGTGTCTTCCAATTCCTTACAGTGGTATCAAAGCCATGCCGTTTTGTGTTTAAGTTAGGCTTGATTTGTGATTTATATGATATATGTTAGTAGTAGCCGATCATATAATAAGCGTTGTATGTGTGACATATATGGAATCCTTGTTGTGTATGACATAAAAGGAATCTAAAAGGAAATTGAAATCGGTGGTGATGCTTTTTGATTTGATCAATCCGCATAGATGGGGTCTAAGAAAACCGAATTCGAATTTGTGATTATTTGTGAAAACCGAATTCAGATTCGTGATTATTTATGAAACAAAAAACAAAAAAAAATTTCTTCCGGGGCGCTGCCCCAGAGACCCCGCCCGCTAACCGGCTAGCGGGACAGCCGCCCGCTAACCGGCTAGCGGGACCGCCGTAGCTACCTGTTCGTAGCGCAACATAACCGTAACATATGTTACTTTGTAAATGTTTTTTGCCCTTCGATTAGATCTGAATATTGATTCTTGAATGTTTGGGTATGGTGAACAATATGGCTCTAGATTGCAAGTGTTGTAATTTTTAAAAAAATACGGCCTGCGTGTCGTGCCTTCCTCTATATACTCTCAATGTACCTTCTCCTCTCATCTCACTCCCCTCAAATGTTAAAAGAGGTTTCTATATGTAATTTCTCTTTTCTTACTAGAGAGCTCCTCTCATTGGCTTGAGGGGACTTAGGATAGGTGAGCCATATTGTATCACGTTTGAATTATGCATCTTATGATTAGATCAGCACATGCATATTACTTGTATGAGATACGAACTGAGAAACATGCGTTTTATAAACCAGATAGTTAAATTAGGCCCTCTAAAAGAAATCTTAAGTCATAATGCCGTCAATTTATGAACACTTGTCAAAACCTCGATCGCTCAATTGTGGACTCCACCAAAGTGGGTGCTTTTGAGTTATCTTGGGGAGATAAGCAAAGAGTAATGGTGCTACTCTCATAGGTTCATTATTGTTTGACTTAATTGAGATTAACAAAACGGTTTTGGATCTCAAGGCATTAGATGGGATTAGAACATGCCAGATCATATGATGATAGGATCCCATGAATATCTAAGAGTTACATTTGATGTAATTGGTAAAGGTGTTACCTACCTAAATAACTTAATTTAAGTGTCCTGCCAAAGCGGACTTAAGTTTGAGCCAAATATGGATCTTAGCCCACTAACTATTGCATTGAGGGTTGTTTATTTAGTGGGAGATTACTAATTACATTGCATATTTTAATTGTAGAATCATGACGACTAGTAATACTGCTACATTATCGCTGCGATCTGTCCTTGAGAAGGACAAACTTAATGGGACAAACTTTCTTGACTGGTTTAGGAACTTGAGAATTGTTCTCAAGCAGGAAAGAAAGGCGCATGTCCTAGATCAACCCATTCCTGAGGAGCCAGCCGCCAATGCTCCCAGAGCTCAGAGAGATGCTTATATGAAGCATAAGGAAGACTCTGTCGATGTGGGATGCTTGATGCTAGCCACCATGGTTCCGGAGCTCCAAAGAGATCTGGAACACATGGAGGCTTATGAGATGATTGTGCATCTCAAGGAAATGTTCCAGCAACAGGCAAGGCAAGAGAGGTATGAGACCACTAAGGCCTTACATTCCTGCAAGATGGCTGAAGGTGCATCAGTCAGTGCTCATGTCTTAAAGATGAAAGGGTACATTGATCACCTTGAACGGCTTGGATTTCCCATGAGCCAGGAGTTAGCTACAGATTTGATCTTAAACTCACTCCCGGAAAGTTATGACCAGTTTGTTATGAACTACAACATGAACAACATGGAGAAATCTATTTCTGAACTGCATGGGATGCTTAAAACTGCTGAGCCGAGTCTTAAGAAGAAATCCAGTAGTGTTTTGATGGTTCAAAAGGGAAAGGGTACGAAAAAGAAAGGCAAAGGCAAGGGGAAGGGTCATGGCTCATCAGGTAAGACCAAAGAGTCAGGCAAGCCCGAAACCAAGCCTGCACCAAAGAAGGCAAAGCCTCCGAAGGAAGGAGTCTGCTTCTTCTGCAATGAACCGGGTCATTGGAAGAGGAATTGCAAACTTTACCTCGAAGATCTGAAAAAGAACAAGAAGGATAGCGGGGCTATCGCTTCAGGTATTTATGTTATAGACATTCATCTTTCTACTTCCACCTCATGGGTATTAGATACTGCATGTGGTTCTCACATTTGTACGAATGTGCAGGGACTAAAGGACAGTAGGAAGCTGAAAAGGGGTGAAGTTGACCTACGAGTTGGAAACAGAGCAAGGGTTGCTGCGTTAGCTGTAGGCACTTATGAATTAGTTCTGCCCACTGGGCTTTTGTTAGTTTTGAACAATTGCTATTATGTTCCTGCTTTAAGTAGTAACATTGTTTCACTTTCTTATTTGGATAAGGAAGGTTTCACTTCCATTGCTGGGAATAGTAGATGTTCTATTTATCGTAATGATGTTTTATATGCTCATGGTGATTTGCATGTTGATCATTACATATTAAATTTGGAACAACCCAATCATGGAAATATCTATAACGTAACCGCCAAAAGGGTCAAACCAAACGATTTGAATCCCACATACCTCTGGCACTGTCGTCTGGGCCACATAAATGAGAAACGCATTTCCAAACTCCATCAAGATGGATTTCTAAACTCATTTGATTTTGAATCATATGACACTTGCGAGTCTTGCTTGTTAGGAAAGATGACAAAGTCACCTTTCACTGGGCACAGTGAGAGGGCCACTGATTTATTGGGCCTCATACATACAGATGTGTGTGGACCGATGAACACAAATGCCAGAGGAGGTTATTCGTACTTTATAACATTCATAGATGATTTCAGCAGATATGGGTACATCTATCTAATGAAACATAAATCTGAATCTTTTGAAAAGTTCAAGATATTTCAAAATGAAGTACAAAACCAGCTTGGCAAAACAATTAAAGCCCTTCGATCTGATCGGGGTGGTGAATATTTGAGCCAAGAGTTCATAGATCATCTTAGGAATTGTGGGACACTCTCACAATTGACTCCTCCAGGGACACCACAATGGAATGGCGTTTCTGAACGGAGAAATCGAACACTATTAGATATGGTTCGATCCATGATGAGTCGAACAGATCTTCCGCCCTCCTTTTGGGGCTATGCCCTAGAGACAGCTGCGTTCACACTCAATCGTGTTCCATCTAAGGCAATCGAAAAGACTCCGTATGAGATATGGACTGGGAGGACGCCTAGTTTGTCTTTCCTCAAGATTTGGGGATGCGAGGTCTATGTTAAGCAACAAGCCTCAGACAAATTAGCGCCCAAATCCTCAAAATGCCTTTTTGTGGGATATCCTAAGGAAACCAAGGGATATTACGTCTACAACCCTGCTGATAACAAAGTGTTTGTTGTCAGAAATGGTATCTTTCTTGAACGAGAATTTATCTCTAAAAGAACCAGTGGGAGTAAGGTACAACTCGAAGAAGTTCGAGAGCTACAAGACACCACAGAACTGCAGATGGAAAATAGAGAAGACTCACAACAAGTTGTTGAGACTCCTCAAGTCACGCAAGGTCCACGAAAGTCTAATAGGACACGACTTCAGCCTCAGAGATATGGATTTCTGATTTCTGATAGTCGTGATGTGTTGCTCATTGAGCATAATGAGCCGACTACCTATCGAGAAGCTATAGTGGGACCAAACTCCGAAAAATGGCTTAGTGCCATGAAGTCTGAGATGCAATCCATGTACGACAATAAGGTTTGGACCTTAGTCGACCCGCCTGAAGGTGTAAAAACCGTCGGGTGCAAGTGGGTTTTCAAAGAGAAAACTGACATGGATGGCAATGTAAATGTCTTCAAGGCACGACTGGTTGCAAAAGGTTTTACTCAAACTCATGGTGTGGACTATGATGAGACCTTTTCCCCAGTAGCAATGGCCAAATCAATCAGAATCCTCTTTGCTATTGCAGCATATTATGACTATGAAATATGGCAGATGGACGTCAAGACAGCCTTCCTTAATGGAAAGCTCCTTGAGGATGTGTACATGACACAACCTGAAGGGTTTGTGCGTTCCGAGGACTCTGGTAAAGTGTGCAAGCTTCAAAAGTCCATTTATGGACTAAAGCAAGCCTCTCGGAGTTGGAATCATCGTTTTGATGAAGTAATCAAAGAGTTTGGATTTCTTCAAAACATTGATGAACCTTGTGTGTACAAGAAGGTTAGTGGGAGCACAGTTGTGTTTTTGGTACTCTATGTCGATGACATCCTACTTATTGGGAATGACATTCCTACCTTGCAGATTGTCAAGTCTTGGTTAGGAAAGTCTTTCTCGATGAAAGACTTGGGTGAAGCCACCTACATCCTAGGAATCAGGATCTATAGAGATAGATCTAAAAGACTTCTAGGACTCAGTCAGAGTACATACATAGACAAAATACTGCATAGGTTCAGTATGCACGAATCAAAGAGGGGTTTCATACCCATGTCTCATGGTACTCACCTCAGCAAAGATCTGTGTCCTAGTACATCTGATCAGCGAGGTCGCATGAGTAAGGTTCCATATGCCTCGGCCATAGGATCTATCATGTACGCCATGTTATGTACTCGACCGGATGTCTCGTTTGCCTTAAGTATGACTAGCAGATACCAACAGGACCCTGGTGAGGGCCATTGGACTGCTGTCAAGAATATCCTTAAGTACTTAAGAAGGACTAAGGACTTATTCTTGGTCTATGGTGGATTGGATGATGAGCTCTGTGTAACTGGTTACACAGATGCGAGTTTCCAAACTGACCAGGACGACCAAAAATCGCAGTCTGGATACATATTCCTCCTCAATAATGGAGCAGTAAGCTGGAAGAGCTCTAAGCAGGGCACTGTAGCAGATTCTGCAACGGAAGCTGAGTATATAGCAGCATCTGATGCAGCTAAGGAAGCCGTTTGGATCAGGAAGTTCATCACAGAACTAGGGGTGATACCTACCATCTCAGATCCAATAACTTTGCTCTGTGACAATAGCGGTGCTATTGCACAGGCCAAAGAGCCTAGGTCACATCAAAGGACCAAGCATATACTCAGGCGATTTCATCTCATCAGAGAAATCAACGATAGAGGTGATATAAAAATATGCAAAGTAGCAGGAGAAGATAATGTTGCTGATCCTCTAACAAAGCCGCTTGTGCAGGCAAAGCATGAGCGTCATGTTAGGTCAATGGGAATTAGTCAAATTAATGATTGTACCTAGTGCAAGTGGGAGGTTGTTGGAAATCGTGCCCTAGGGGCCAATCATTGTCTTATGAACATTATTGATTTATGAATTTATTAATTGAGTTATCATATTATTTGCATGTTTACTATGATGACCATCCTTGGATAATTCATGATATTATCCTAAATGTCCCTGGTCGATCATCTATGTGGGAGCACAGATGAAATAAGACCAGTATGACTTTGAAGATGTATAGAGATATAAATCAAAGTCATAAGCACATGTAAGAGTACAGGGTGTTGGACCGACCCGCTATGAGAGAACTGCATGGGTAACGTCATAAGCTTCTCTCATATACAAACCATGTCAATATGCCCTTTGACCTGAGATCATCATGGATTCCTACATAACAAAACGCTCAGCTTTGACCTAGTCAAAAGTCACTTTTGACCGAGTGATCATAAAGACTATGTTCGGGCTTAGTGGTTTTTCATGCGGAGGAATGTGAATGGTCAAGATGGAATTTGTCCCTCACATTCGTGGAGAGATATTACTGGGCCCCTCGATGAGTGAGTCTGAGAAATGTATGGCCATACTGTAATGGAAAGGTAGTTCCATCTCTATAGTCAGACTACTCAGGGATCGAGAAAGTAACGGTCGGGAATAGGAGGATGACATTATCCATGCCTCATCCATGACCAAAATATCGCGTGACAGAAGGGACATGATATGGTTGTATAAAAGGTTACATCGTTTATCGATCCTCATATGATTTGGGTAGTTGTTATGTCTTGCTAGAGACCGCTTGCGACTTGTGGGCTAGTATAGCAAATGGCCCACTGCCAACTTCATATGGGCCTACAGGGTCGCACACAAAATAGCCCAACACGAGCTATGATGTCCAGATTCATTGAATCTAAGACATGTCCAGATTCAATGAAAGATCCAGGTGAATGTATATATATATTTATTTATATTTATATTCGTATATATATAAATTCGTATATATATATATATATATATATATATTATATATGAGATATATGAGATTTAATTTATAAGGATAAATTAAATCCCTATCATGTTTGAATTCGAAATTCAAATTGATAGGATATCTCATATAAGAGATATTTATAAGATTTAATTTATAAGGATAAATTAAATCTCTATCACGTTTGAAATTCGAAATTCAAATTGATAGGATATCTCATATAAGAGATATTTATAAGATTTAATTTATAAGGATAAATTAAATCTCTATCACGTTTGAAATTCGAAATTCAAATTGATAGGATATCTCATATAAGAGATATTTATAAGATTTAATTTATAAGGATAAATTAAATCTCTATCACGTTTGAAATTCGAAATTTAAATTGATAGGATATCTCAAATTTGATTTATGGGAATAAATCAAATATAACTCAGTCTCATCTTTATTTAAAGTTAAATAAATAAGTAATTAAATCTGTGGGACGGATTTAATATTATTTTATTTAATTAGTTTCTTATAAAATTATACAATATATGATATTGTATCAATTCGGAATTAATATAAGATTAACTCCAAAATCCAATTAGGTCAAGTGTAAAAACGCATAGCATCCTCTATATCTGATTGGAGGAGCTACGTTTGAAAATAACACAGAACACAAAAGGCCGAACGGAATCTGCAAAAGGTTTGCAGACAAGAAACTGCCGAAATAGAGACGGAGACTTGTGAAAGCCTTGGAGGGACAGGAGACGCTAGCACGTCGTTCGTGGTTGGAACGCTGTTCGTGTGGATACCAGTAGAGGAAGCCGACCTGAGGCGTCGACTTCTTGTGATCGGAAAGAGACCACCGTCCGCGGAGAGAATCTGTGAAGGTCGCTTAGGAACACTCCGTCGATTTCTTGCGATTAGAAAGAGATCACCACCCACGTAGAGAAGCTGTGAAATTCGCTGAGCAACACTAAGGGTAATGATTCTTTCCTCTTGACTTAAACACATACGGCAGATCCTGGCAAGGAATGGAAAATTTTTAAAGTTTATTTCCGCTGCGTGTCTTCCAATTCCTTACAGTTACTACCTGGCTAGCTCAGCAGAACCCTACTATCTCTATTCTGCTTCCAGCTCCGCCAGAACTTCCTTACTTCCTTTTCTCCTTTCTCTCTTCCTTTCCTTCCCTTTCCCTCTCTTCTTTCTCTCTCATTCTCCTCTTGCTCTTGCGCAAGTGAAGGCCATGGGGGGGTATTTATAGCCTCCCTCAATGGCATATCCGTAGTTTCTATGAACTTTGATCCTGCGGTCCTGGTTTTTCCTGGATTTTCCTATTTTCTTTTATTTCTCCTTTACTGCATCATCGTGCCAACTCACCATGCTGACTCAGCGCCTCATTTTTCACATGCTTGAATTCCCGGGACACCTCAGCATGCTGACTCACCATGCTGACTCACCGGTCCAGTCTCCTGCCTCGTAATGCGTGCCCTCAGCTTTATCTGCTTTCTGCAGACTAATGCCATGTGGCAACTGGAAGAGACCTTGCACGCTTCCCAATGCCACCCAGATAAGTCCCAGACTTATCTGATCACCTCCTCGGTTTACGTGCCTCCTCGGTTATCACGCCAACCGAGTATCTTTACTTTACTGAATCATTACTTTAATGCCATGTGGCATCTTGTGGGACCCATTAGTATACCTTATCAGTTTACTTCATGGTTTCCAGATAACCTTTCCTGTATCTGATATCCTGCCTCCGGTCTATCTCCAACCGGGTAACTATCTCTCTTGGACCTTCACCACTCTTGGCCCATACGATTAGCGCCACTTTAGTCACTAGTCGCGACCTCAACATCATCTTGTCGCGACCTTACAATTCTGTGTACATTTGTCGCGACCAAAACATCTTATAGTCGCGACCAAAACATTCTATCGTCGCGACCATAACACTTTTTAGTCGCGTCTAAGGTTTTCTGCCACTATTAGTCGCGATATCACTGCTTTCTAGTCGCGACCATACTTCTTTTACGTCGCGACCATAATGCTTTCTTGTCGCGTATAGCTCTTTCTGTAACCACTAGTCGCGACCATGCTTTACTCTAGTCGCGACCATAACGGTCAGCTCGTAACTCTTCAACCTTTGACCTTTACATCACCCCAAATGGCCATTCTACCCCTTGGGACTTTTACTGTTTGCACATAAGTTCCCGTACCTTTACTTACTCGCAGCTTAGTCCCTAAAAACTCTCTTATGTCTCTGGGACTTCTGCTCAAAAGGGGTCTGGTAGCCTCTCATTCTCAGGCTATTTCCGTGTCTCAAGGCCTGAAAATTGGGATGTTACAACTACCATTCTACGTAAGTACCCAGGAAAGACTGGATGAACCTGCTAGGTCCACTCACTTCCAGCCTCCTTAGACAGCACCTACGTACACAGTACGTATCAGTTCCTTTCTTTGTTCCTTCTTTGTTGCTAGAATTTCGGAAGCCTAACGGCGTCTCTCAAAATTTCCAAATTTTATTTTGATAGAACCTCCCCTGTAATGTTATATATGGGAATGTGATTCAAAAGAATCTCAGTAGCAACAATCATAACAATTTATGTAATACAGAGTGACAGTGCTTGCTTGTGGTTGTGTACAGATAAGTATGCTGCATGCTTCAATATTCAATAACATATGATCATAGCATTGTAATAGAGCTTCAAGCATAACATATAAGACAACAATCCAACCAAACAATAGAACAACAATTCACAAAGACATTACATAAAAGCTAGGATTAGTTACTACCTTAAAAGCAGAACTTCAGAATTTCTCTACTGCTTCAAACTTCACCAGAAATTCCTTTCTTCTTTCTTTTTCTCACTTTCTCTCTTAAGCACTTCCTTATCTCTCTAAAAGCTCCTAGGCCGTGGGAAATGAATAGCTAGGGGGTATTTATAGTTTTGGTCAATGGCATTCTTGTAATTTTGAAGCCATCTGATCCTGTGGTCCTGGTTTTTCCGGAATTTCCTATTTTCTTTTATTCCTTGTACTGTATCATGCATGACATCACCTCAAGGCCACCTCATGGGATACCTCATATGTCACATGGCGAAATTGCAAGCTCTTGGGACACCTCATCAGCTGACTCAGCAGTTCAGTACCAGTCCGGTCCGATTTCCCATAAAATGGACTTACCGGCTAAGATTATGCCACATGTCCTTAACTTTTTCTTTCTCCTCTATGTTGGCACCATGTGTCATCTTACTGGCACCTGTCACGCCATCCAATGCTATCCAGATAAGTCCAGGACTTTATCTGATCACCTCCTCAGTTATCGTGTCGACCAAGCAACTTTACTTTATTGAAACAGCATTAAAATAGTATTTTAATGCCACTTTTTCCCACATATCACTGGGCCTACGTTTTTGGGCTCTGGGAATGTTATCTTGGATCCTGATCAAGCTCAAGTACTTTGATGGCTCGATTCCCAAGAAACATCCCTTGGCAAATTACTAAAATACCCCTGGGTGCCCTTTCTTGCACTACTTTAACCTTAAGGGCAAAACCGTTATTTTACACATTTCTGTACTTTATCAGAGCATATACTGACTCTGATTAATTTCATCTGTATATGTCTTGGCCTCTAGGCCTGTCCAGAATGACCAAAATGCCCTATACATCTACTACCCCTTTAGTACAACACAGGGGCATTTTCATAATTTCGCACTTTTCCATAGTTCTGCTGGACACTGGCCCACCTATCAGTCCACGTATCTTATTGGGCATTTGATGGTGCCATTTTTGGGCCTTTCTGGGTCTAACACCTTCATAGCACGTATTACGAGGAATCCTCCCCTGTCCAGGTTCACCGAATATTTTAGCTATTATGCACCGTTTACACACATATCCGGACACCGGCTCCTTCTGTCAGATACACTGCCCTACTGTGTCCGGGCAGCCATTTAGGTCATAACGGGCATCTGACTGTTGTTACCCAACCTCATTCAGTCTTAGTTTAAATACCGATAAATCTCCCGATCGGATCCCTGGATGCCTCATACTCCCGTCTGGATTGGCTAATTTGTGAATAACTTTTTCTACAGACCTCCTATCGGTATTCTGTCCATTTCCAGACATCCGGCCCATAAGGGTGCATCATCCTGTAATTTCTTACTTATATCTTAAATCTAGGGTATCCGGTAGGAATTTTTATAACTTTTGGACGATCAGTCTATTTCTGGCTATCTGGAGTCTTCAAAAATTCCTGTATTAGGCTGGATTACCCGGCGTCACTTGCTCTACCTACTGGTGGGATATGGGGCTGATCGGAGTACGATAACTATTTTTGCCTATTTCCGGTCCAAGTTTTCATAATTACACTTTTGCCCCAGAAACTTTTCTTCTTTTCAACTAAGTCCCTTTATTTGGCTAAAATTACACCTAAAGACCCCACATTTTTGTCTACTTTTCCTTCTTAGCTTTAATCTTTCCATAATTGCATTTAAGTCCTTTCATTTCCTTTCTTTTGCAATTTAATCCTTTTCTTTACATACAGGACCACATCTTTTTCCTGAAAAAGAACTCATATATTCCATTTAATCTGTACATAGAAATCAGTACAGAAAATTAAGGATATTACATTTCTCTCCCCCTTAAAATAAATTTCGTCCTCAAAATTTATATTACATTTATCCTATCGAAACAATTCAGGATACTTCTCTCTCATCTTTTCTTCTGTTTCCCATGTAGCTTCTTGTTCGGTCAAGCTTTTCCAGATCACTTTAACTAAAGGAATTTGTTTATTCCGCAACTGCTTGACTTTTCTATCAGCAATTCGCACCGGTCCAACCTCATAGGTCAAGTCATCTCGCAGTGCGACCTCATCTTGCTCAATCACATGAGATGGATCTGGAACATACCTCTTTAATTGGGAAACATGGAACACGTTATGTATCTGGCTGAGATTAGGAGGAAGAGCCAACTTGTAGGCTATTGCTCCTACCTTTGAGAGAATCTGGAATGGACCGATGTATCTTGGATGCAATTTCTTCACTTTGATCGATCGTCCAGCTCCCGTAGTTGGAGTTAACTTAAGGAATACATGTTCTCCTTCTTCAAACTCCAACGGCTTCCTTCTGACATCTGCATAGCTCTTTTGTCTGCTTTGAGCGGTCAGCAATCTTTTTCTAATCACTGCAATCTGCTCTACGGTTTGATCCACTATATCAGGACCAAGCATTCTTCTCTCGCTCAGCTCTAGCTAGCATAAGGGGGATCTACATTTCCGTCCATAGAGTGCTTCAAAAGGTGCCATCTGAATACTGGCCTGGTAACTATTGTTATAAGTAAACTCTATAAGGGGTAAATGGATATCCCAACTGCCCTTGAAATTTAAGACACATGCTCTCAGCATATCCTCTAACGTTTGTATTGTTCTTTCAGATTG
Organism: Leucaena leucocephala; assembly: GCA_037074615.1. Lineage (NCBI taxonomy): Eukaryota > Viridiplantae > Streptophyta > Magnoliopsida > Fabales > Fabaceae > Leucaena > Leucaena leucocephala. The sequence goes on along the minus strand of CM073548.1, from coordinate 9,766,819 downwards.
ACCATCTGTCTGAGGATGATAAGCTGTACTAAATTTGAGAATAGTGCCCATTTCTTCCTGTAAAGACCTCCAGAAATTTGAAGTAAATCGAGGGTCTCTATCAGACACAATGCTGCTCGGGATACCATGAAGCCTAACGATCTCCTTTATATACAGCTTTGCCAGCTTTTCAAGAGAATCTCTCTTATTGATTGCCAGAAAATGTGCTAACTTTGTCAGTCGATCAATTACTACCCACACTACATCATGTCTACTTGGAGTCAGGGGTAGTCCTTCCACAAAGTCTATGGCAATCCCATCCCATTTCCACTCAGGGATTTCTAGAGGCTGCAATGTTCCTGCTGGCTTTTGATGTTCAACTTTCACTTTCTGGCAGGTCAAGCACTTAGATACGTAAGTCACAACATCTTTCTTCAATCCAGGCCACCAAAATAACCTTTTAACATCATGGTACATCTTGGTCATACCTGGATATATAGTATACCGACTTTTATGTGCTTCCTCCAGAATCCTTTCCCTTAATCCCACAACATTAGGGATATAGGGTCTTCCCCGAAACTGTAGTAATCTGTCTGGGGACATCTCACAATTTCTTGTCTTCCCCTTCTCCAGCTTGTCTTTGAATATTGCTGCGAGCTTATCCTGCTTTTGAGCCTCTTTTATCTCATCTTCCATGCAAGCTCTGACATGAACTCCTCCAAAAGGATTCTTCGTCAGTTGCATTTGATATAGAGGGCTCCAATCGCGCATATCTTCTATCAATTCCAACTCCTTGATCATCATGTATGCAACCTGCACTACCTTTCTGCTCAGGGTATCAGCTACCACATTGGCTTTTCCTGGATGGTATTTGATCTGGAAGTCATAATCTTTCAACAACTCCATCCATCGCCGTTGCCTCATATTCAGCTCTTTTTGATCCTGTAGATACTTCAGGCTTTTGTGGTCTCAAAACAACTCTATCATTGCTCCATATAAATAGTGCCTCCATATCTTCAGGGCATAAACCACCGCCGTAAGCTCCAGATCATGAGTGGGATAATTTTCTTCATGTGGTTTCAACTGCCGAGAGGCGTAGGCTACTACTCGACCTTGCTACATCAGCACACATCCCAACCCCTGCTTGCTAGCATCAATGTAGACTACGTAAGTCTGAGTTGGGTTTGGAATAATCAGCACGGGAGTAGTGGTTAATATCTTCTTCAACTCTTAGAAGCTAGCCTCGCACTTCTCATCCCACTTAAACTGCTGATTCTTTCTGGTCAGCTTGGTAAGTGGTAAGGCAATTCGAGAAAAATCTTGAATAAATCTTCTGTAGTACCCTGCTAGGCCGAGAAAACTTCTGATCTCCGTCACTGTCCTTGGCTGCTCCCAGCTCAAAACTGCTTCAACTTTGCTAGGATCCGCAGCTACCCCGTCTCGGGATATGATATGACCGAGAAATTTGACTTCTGACAGCCAAAACTCGCATTTACTCAGCTTAGCATAGAGCTTCTTTTCTTTAAGGGTACTAAGAACAATCCTCAAATGCCTTTCATGCTCCTCTGGAGATTTGAAGTACACCAGAATATCATCAATGAAGACCACAACAAACTAATCTAGATAAGGCCTGAAGATCCGATTCATGTAGTCCATGAAAATAGCAGGTGCATTGGTTAGTCCAAAAGGCATCACCAGAAACTCAAAATGCCCGTAACGCGTTCTGAATGCCGTCTTTGAAATATCATCTGGCTTGACCCTTAGTTGATGATAGCCAGATCTCAAGTCAATCTTGGAGAATAAGCTCGCTCCTGCCAACTGGTCTAGCAGGTCATCAATTCTAGGGAGAGGATACTTATTCTTAACTGTAAGCTTATTTAATTCCCTGTAGTCAATGCATAGGCTTAAACTGCCATCTTTCTTCTTGATAAATAGTACTGGAGCACCCCATGGCGATACACTGGGTCGTAGGAAACCCTTCTCCAATAGCTCCTCAATTTGCTTCTTCAGTTCCATCATTTCATTGGGAGCCATCCTGTACGGGGCTTTTGACACCGGTCCAGCTCCTGGTATAATATCGATCGTAAATTCCACTTCCCGTTCTGAAGGCAATCCCTGAATCTCCTTTGGAAAGACTTCAGGAAATTCATTGACTACAGGAATCTCCTCGATGCCTTCTTCCACTTCTGTTTGAACAGAAAAGAATACCACATATCCCTGACATCCTTTCGGTAAACATTTTTCTGCCTGAGCCTCCGTCATGAAGTTCAGTCGCACTTCTGAGCTCCGATCAGTGATCTTTGGACCAAGAACTAGGGTCTTGTTTCTGCAGTCCAACATCACATTATTGGAGGATAACCAATTTAAACCGAGTATGACATCAATCTCTCGGAAAGGCATACAGACCAGGTCTAGTGTGGTACTATAGTGCTCATAACGCACAACACTATTTAGACAGGCATCAGACGTAATTACTCTAACGTTGGTGGGGGTTTTCACCTGTATATCATAACGCAATTTGCTGATCAAAAGGCCTAGGCATTTAGCACATTCATAAGATATAAAGGAATGACTTGTACCCAAATCAAATAGAGCAGCCACAGCATGATCATTGAGATAGATTGTACCTTGGATCATTGAAATAGAGCAGGCATCAGACGTAATTACTCTAACGTTGGTGGGGGTTTTCACCTGTATATCATAACGCAATTTGCTGATCAAAAGGCCTAGGCATTTAGCACATTCATAAGATATAAAGGAATGACTTGTACCCAAATCAAATAGAGCAGTCACAGCATGATCATTGAGATAGATTGTACCTTGGATCATCTCAGATGATCGCTGAGCATCCTCTCTAGTGAGTGCAAACACTCGTCCTGCCGTCCTTAGCCTTGGATCAGTTATAGCTTGAGGACATTCTCTAGAAAAATATCCGGGCTTTTTGCAGGTGTAACAAACGTTCTGGCCCATTAAACGTGGTCTATCACCATGATTCCTTCCACACTTTTCACATACTGGGCATTTGGATCCCTGTTGTAGGACCTGCCGCGGAAATTTCCTTTATTTGGCTTTTTGTTCTGCCACGGTCTCTTCCTCTTCTTATAGCCGCTCCCACCTACAGCTTCTTTACTTTGACTGGCCTTATCAGGGGTCGCCTGATCCCTATTCCTGGATCTGGACAGCATTCGATGATTTATGCTGTTCTCTACAATTCGACATGCTTCCATAGCCTTATTAAACTGGTTGTATTGTTGCGGAGTCAACTTCTCCTTTAGCGTGGAATTCAATCCCCGAATCATTCTTTCGGTCATCCAACACTCGTCATCCACTTGACGTAGATATGTAGAATACTAGGATAGCCGGATGAACTTAGCCAGATGTTCATCAAAAGCTTCTTTTTCTCCTTGTCTCAGCACAAGGAATTCGGCCTCCCTTTCATCTCTGATGGATTGAGGGAAATATTTCTCATAAAACTACTCAAGAAACACTTCCCAGGTAATTGGAATATCTCTTGCTTGGAGAAGTAACTCTGTATTCTTCCACCATCGTCCGCATCCTTTTCCAATTGATAGATGGCCATTTGGGCCTTGGTTTCGGTTGGGCAGTCGAGGACCTTGAAGATCTTCTCTAATCTGCTGACCCAATTTTCTGCTATCTGTACTTCGAATGTTCCTTCGAACACTGGAGGATTGTGTTTACAAAATCGAACCATCCATTGTTGGATATCTACTGCCTCCTCCCTCAATTCAACCCGTCTCTGGGGCTGAACTGCCTGCTATTGTACTTCTTCAGGTTCTCTATCAGCCGCTCCTGAAGGCTCTGGCGATCTTAAATTACTTATAGCTGCTGCCACTGCTGCGGCTATGGCAGCATCTCTTTCCTGCTTATTTCGTGCCTGAGCAGCTCTCATTTCTTCTATGATATTTTGTTGTTGCTCTAATCGCTCTAAAATTAGTTGATTAAGATTTCCAGCTTCTTGTGGTTCCTCTGCTGGAATCGTTCTTCTTGTTCGAACCATTTTGTTATGCTATAACATAGAAAGGAATGCGATAAACAATATTTCTCATTTCATTTCAAACATAGCATACAAGGTACATGACACAGTCATACATATGTTACTATACTGATCTTTTGTACATTAGAACATTACCCTAATTTTTCTTAAACTTTATGTTAATATATTCTCCTACCAAGTAGATCCAGTCGGATACAGTACAATATGGTTCTTTATCAAAATATTGATCCAACTCCGATCTCCAAGTAGGAGTAGTCGACAATACATCATTCATAATTTCTAGCCAAAGCCCTATAGTTAACACGTTTGGATCCCAGGCTTCATATATGGCTTTCACCCTTGTGATAAAATTCTGATAAACCATATAGCCTTGATCTACATCTCTGATCAGGGTCTGCCTCAGCCCATATAGCTGTCGGGCTAATGCTACCGAGCTCTCAAATTGTTCTCTACTCAGGTTCCTCCCTGGGATCATTCTTACGATTAGACTTCCAAAATGTATCTCTACTAGGGTCACTTTGAGCCTACTGGGACCTGGCGCATTACTCTGATCACGTACTTGGCTGGATCCTAAATTGTCTGTTATATCCAAAGGTACCGCACTTATGGGAATGGCAGGAATAGGGCCTTCTAACACCATCTCCTCCTGATCATCAATCGGAAAGTTTGATCCTACCGAGGAACTTTCCTCTTCAGAGCCACCAACTACTGGAAGTGTCCAGGGGTCAGAATTGTAATATCCTTAATTTTCTGTACTGGTTTCTATGTACAGAATAAACGGAATATATGAGCTCTGTTTCAGGAAAAAGATGAGGTCCTTTATGTAAAGAAAATGATTAAATTGCAAAAGAAAGGGAAAGAAAGGACTTAAATGCAAATATGGAAAGTTTAAGGTGAGGAAGGAAAGGTAGACAAAAATGTGGGGTCTTAAAGTGTAATTTTAGCCAAATTAAGGGACTTAATTATAAAGAAGGAAAAGTTCCCTGGGGCTAAAGTATAATTAAAGAAAATAGGCCAGAAGTGGTTTGCACCGCCCGACAGCATTTCAGTCCCAGATTCTACCAGAAGGTAGGGCAGGTGACGCCGGGTAACCGAGCCTAATACCGGAATTTTTGAAGATTCCAGATAGCCAGAAATGGACTGATCGTCCAAAAGTTATAAAAATTAATACCGGATACCCTAGGTTTCAGATATAAGTGAGAAAATACAGGATGATGCACCCTTATGGGGCGGATGTCGGGAAACTGACAGGATACCGATAGGAGGTCTGTAGGAAAAGTTATTCACAAAATAAAAATTCCAGACGGGAGTGTGAGGCCTCCAGGGATCCGGGTTGGAGATTTATCGGTATTTTTAAAGGGGCTGAATGCGATCGAATGACTTCGGTCAGATGACCGTTATAACCCCCAAGGATGCCTGAACACAGTAGGACACTGCATCTGGGAAAAAGAGCCGGTGTCCGAAAAAGGTGTATAATCGGTAAATAATAGTTAAAATATTCAATGAACTGTGTTAAAGGAAGATTTCTCGTAATACGTGCCATACAGGTAATGGACCCAGGAAGCCCAAAAATGGCGCCATTAGAGGCCCAATAAGACTCTTGGACTGATAGGTGGGCCAGTGTCCAGCAGAACCCCGGAAAAGTGCGAAATTACGAAAATGCCCCTATGTTGTACAAAAAGGGCAGCAGATGAATAAAGGGTATTCTGGTCATTTTGGACAGACCCAGAGGTCAAGACATGTCTAAATAAGGTTGACTAGAGCCAGTATAAGCTTTGACCGAGTCCAGAAAGGTGTGAAATGACGATTTTGCCCTTAGGGTTAAAATAGGACAAGATAGGGCACCAAGGGCATTTTGGTCATTTCGCAGGGGATCTGTAATTGAGTCTGGACCCAGTATTAAAAAGTTAATGATATAAAGGGTCTAGATACTAAATGTGAGGTCAGTAGACATAAAAAGGATCTTCAGAAACATCAGGTGCAGAAAACAGCACGTTTTTCGAGGCGATGGACCGGGCCGGTACCGGAGTGGACCGGAAAGCTTCCGGAAGGCTCTAGCTCCCTCTCAATTTCGCCATGTGAAGAATGTGGGAGGTGAGGTGTCCCATGAGTTGGCATTGAGTGATGTCATGCATGATGCAGTAAAAGGAATAAAGAAAAATAGGAAATTCAGGAAAAACCAGGACCACAGGATCATAAGTCTTCAAAATTACAAGATTGCCATTGCTCAACACTATAAATACCCCCCTTACCCCTTCATTTCGGTGCAAGCAAGAAAGAGAGGAAGAAAGAAGTTCTTGAGAGAGAAAGTGAGAGAAAGAAAGAAGTAAGGAAGTTCTGGTGAAGTTGGAAGTAGTAGGGAAGTTCTAAAGCACTGCTTTTGAGGTAACAACTAATCCTAGCTCTTATGTAATGTCTTTGTGATGTGTTGTCTTGTTTGGTTGATTGTTGTCCTATATGTTATGCTTGAAGCTCTATTCCAATGCTATGATCATATGTTATTGAATATGGAAGCATGCAGCATACTTATCTGTACACAGTCACAAGCAAGCACCGTCACTCTGCATTACATATTTTGTTATGATTATTGTTACTGGGATTCTTTTGAATCTCATTCCCAAACATAACATTACAGGGGAGGTTCTGTCAAAATAAAATTTGGAAATCTTAAGAGACGCCGGTAGGCTGCCGAAATTCCGGCAACGAAGACGGAACAAAGAAAGGAACTGATACGTACTGTGTACGTAGTGCTGTCTAAGGAGGCTGGAAGTGAGTGGACCCAGAAGGTTCATCCAGTCTTTCCTGGGTACTACGTAGAATGGTAGTTCTCATAAGGGAATTACCGAATCGGTACAACATCGGTTACTTTCTAGAAAAGAATTGTAGCAGTTATGCTGCCGGATTATAGACAGAGAAGGATGTAATAGAGTATGAGGGAGTTAATCATGCACGGATATATATATATAACAGTTGATTATTTGATATTAATTGTTATCTGGCCTGTATGACTGATATGTGTTGGTTGTATGCTTGGGTATGTAAAGACTAAATGCTGAAAATAGGCTCAGTGAACAGTAACTCGTGAAGACCCATTCATGTTTGATAAATCATTAAAAATAGTAAATGATTGAATTAATGTACGAAATTTTTAGGGTATAAAGTAGACATACTAAGATTTAATTTGATATATATAATGTCTAAATTGCATGTATACACGAAAAGTTATAAATGGTTAAAGTTGGGACCAGAATGCTGGATTCAGGAGAAAGTCATTGGATGAACAGTAATATTTGAACGTTTACCCACGTTAACTTTGTCAAGGATTGGTCAACCAATGATTTTTCCCTGAAATATATTTGAGTTATCTTCATGTAGCAATTGGAACCACTTCATTTCGATTTTTCTAGAATTAGTTATGAATTTTCAAAGTCAGGTCACTCATCTGGAATTTGCCACAGTGAACAGTACTCGATATGAATAAAATTCCAGATTAAGTGTTTAGACTTCAATGACCCTGAAAGTGGTTTAAGTGCTACTGAATGGTCCCTAAGATGTATAAAAATAAGGATGTGACAAGAATCATTGCTCACTATCTCTTCTTCTGAACTATCTGAACTAGAGAACTCTGGTCTAAACTCCCATTGGTTTACTGTAGTTTCAGACCCGGATCTATGTCTAGCCATCCTGCAACACTTACTTTGTGTCAATTATGTCCGGTTTATTAGGGTATATTCATCTATTTAGAGCATTTCCTAAGCCATAATCCTTTGCTTTGATACCAAAATGTCACATCCTTATTTTTACATATCTTAAGGACCATTCAGTAGCACTTAGAACCACTTTCAGGGTTATTGAAGTCTAAACTTTTAATCTGGAATTTTATTCATATCGGGTACTGTTCACTGTGGCAAATTCCATATGAGTGACCTGACTTTGAAAATTCATAACTAATTCTAGAAAAATCGAAATGAAGTGGTTCAAATTGATACATTAATATAACTTAATTATATTTCAGGGAAAAATCATTGGTTGACCATTCCTTGACAAATTAATGTGGGTCAACGTTTCAACTTTACTGTTCATCCAATGACTTTCTCCTGAATCCAGCATTCTGGTCCCAACTTTAACAATTTATATCTTTTCGTGTATACATCCAAATGAAGCATTATATATATAAAATTAAAGCTTAGTATGTCTACTATTTACCATAAAAATATCATACATTTATTCCACCATTTACTATTTTTAATGATTTACCAAACATCAATAGGTCTCCAAGGGTTACTGTTCACAGAGTCATTTTTCAGCAACCAACCTTACATATTAGTGCATACATACATCACAGATCAGTTCAACATGCCAGATAACAACCATTATTAAATAATCAACTGTTATACATCAGTGCATGATTAACATCCTCATATTTCTATTATATTTTTCGTTGTCTAAAATCCGGCAGCATAACTGCTACATTCCTTCTGTAGAAAGTAACCGATCTTGTACCGATTCGATAATTCCCATAGGAACTACCATTCTACATAAGTACCCAGGAAAGACTAGATGAACCTGCTAGGTCCACTCACTTCCAGCCTCCTTAGACAACACTTACGTACACAGTACGTATCAGTTCCTTTCTTTGTTGCCAGAATTTCGGCAGCCTAACGGCGTCTCTCAAAATTTCCAAATTTTATTTTGATAGGACCTCCCCTGTAATGTTATATATGGGAATGTGATTCAAAAGAATCTCAGTAGCAACAATCATAACAATTTATGTAATACAGAGTGACAGTGCTTGCTTGTGGTTGTGTACAGATAAGTATGCTGCATGCTTCAATATTCAATAACATATGATCATAGCATTGTAATAGAGCTTCAAGCATAACATATAAGACAACAATCCAACCAAACAATAGAACAACAATTCACAAAGACATTACATAAAAGCTAGGATTAGTTACTACCTTAAAAGCAGAACTTCATAATTTCTCTACTGCTTCAAACTTCACCAGAACTTCCTTTCTTCTTTCTTTTTCTCACTTTCTCTCTCAAGTACTTCCTTATCTCTCTAAAAGCTCCTAGGCCTTGGGAAATGAATAGCTAGGGGGGTATTTATAGTTTTGGTCAATGGCATTCTTGTAATTTTGAAGCCATCTGATCCTGTGGTCCTAGTTTTTCCGGAATTTCCTATTTTCTTTTATTCCTTTTACTGCATCATGCATGACATCACCTCAAGGCCACCTCATGGGATACCTCATATGTCACATGGCGAAATTGCAAGCTCTTGGGACACCTCATCAGTTGACTCAGCAGTTCCAGTACCAGTCCGGTCCGATTTTCCACAAACTGGACTTACCGGCTAAGATTATGCCACATGTCCTTAACTTTTTCTTTCTCCTCTATGTTGGTGCCATGTGTCATCTTACTGGCACCTGTCACGCCATCCAATGCTATCCAGATAAGTCCAGAACTTTATCTGATCACCTCCTCAGTTATCGTGTCGACCAAGCAACTTTATTTTATTGAAACATCATTAAAATAGTATTTTAATGCCACTTTTTCCCACACATCACTGGGCCTACGTTTTTGGGCACTGGGAATGTTATCTTGGATCCTGATCAAGCTCAAGTACTCTGATGGCTCGATTCCCAAGAAACATCCCTTGGCAAATTACTAAAATACCCCTGGGTGCCCTTTCTTGCACTACTTTAACCCTAAGGGCAAACCGTCATTTTACACCTTTCTGTACTTTATCAGAGCATATACTGACTCTGATTAATTTCATCTGTATATGTCTTGGCCTCTAGGCCTGTCCAGAATGACCAAAATGCCCTATACATCTACTACCCCTTTAGTACAACACATGGGCATTTTTGTAATTTCGCACTTTTCCGGGGTTCTGCTGGACACTGGCCCACCTATCAGTCCACGTATCTTATTGAGCCTTTGATGGTGCCATTTTTGGGCCTTTCTGGGTCTAACACCTTCATAGCACGTATTACGAGGAATCCTCCCCTGTCCAGGTTCACCGAATATTTTAGCTATTATGCACCGTTTACACACATATCCGGACACCAACTCCTTCTGTCAGATACACTGCCCTACTGTGTCCGGGCAGCCATTTAGGTCATAACGGGCATCTGACTGTTGTTACCCGACCTCATTCAGTCTTAGTTTAAATACCGATAAATCTCCCGATCGGATACCTGGAGGCCTCATACTCCCGTCTGGATTGGCTAATTTGTGAATAACTTTTTCTACAGACCTCCTATCGATATTCTGTACATATCCAGACATCTGGCCCATAAGGGTGCATCATCCTGTAATTTCTTACTTATATCTGAAATCTAGGGTATCCGGTAGGAATTTTTATAACTTTTGGATGATCAGTCTCTTTCTGGCTATCTGGAATCTTCAAAAATTCCTGTATTAGGCTGGATTACCCGGCGTCACTTGCTCTACCTACTGGTGGGATATGGGGCTGATCGGAGTACGATAACTATTTTTGCCTATTTCCGGTCCAAGTTTTCATAATTACACTTTTGCCCCGGAAACTTTTCTTCTTTTCAACTAAGTCCCTTTATTTGGCTAAAATTACACCTAAAGACCCCACATTTTTGTCTACTTTTCCTTCTTATCTTTAATCTTTCCATAATTGCATTTAAGTCCTTTCATTTCCTTTCTTTTGCAATTTAATCCTTTTCTTTACATAAAGGACCACATCTTTTTCCTGAAAAAGAACTCATATATTCCATTTAATCTGTACATAGAAATCAGTACAGAAAATTAAGGATATTACAGTTCTAGCTTGTTTAAGCTTGTTTAAACTATCCATAACATAAAACTCATATTCTTTTCACATCAAAACAGAATATCCAGCAGAACCATCAAGTGAAATATGCCCCAAAAATCTCTTAAAACCAAGGGCAAACTTGCTAGAACAAAGCTTAAGATCAAGAGGATTAATTACCTTACTAGTTCTTTCAAGGTGCTTGCCTCTTTCTAGCTTCAATGTAAATTTTGTAATAGTTTCCCCAAGGTTGCCAAGTGTAACATCCCGATTTTTGGTCTAGGAGAACTGGGAAGTAGTCTGATATGGGCAGGCTGCTAAAACCGTAGTCCCAGGGTAGTAATCTGATATGGGCGGATCACTTACCTGTATTTTGTAGGATCCGAGGGATGAGCTAAGTCCTTCAGGATGTAAAGATGAGTTAAGTCTTTTAACCTACAGAATCGGGACAGTTTGCCTAGGTTCAAAATGAGGAATGTGAGGAATATCCTAAGTCTTAAGCCTAGAAATTCTGCAGGAAGCTTGATATGGGCTGGCTCCTGTGTAAGATAACCTGATATGGGCGGGTTGTCGAGCTTTTCAATTAACGATGACTCCTGAAGAGTTTACGGGATGAGTTATTGAAAGAGAATTTCTAGAACTTAAGATGAAGGATAAGAAGATGAGAATAGATGCCAGAAAGAGAATGTAGGGGCAAAATCGTAATTATGGGAAAGATCGGGATGGTAGCCGATGAGTACCATATTTTGCCAGAAAATAGAAAAAATTATGCTGATCATTTCACTAAACTGTGAAATGTGCATACGAGGTCTCTATGAGTATGAAAGAATTATGGAAAGTTTAAGGACAAAAAGGTGGGGTCCTTAAGTGTAATTTTAGCCAAATAAAAAGGGATTTAAATGAAAAGAAGAAAAGTTTCTTGGGGCTAAAGTGTAATTAAAGAAAGTCAGGCCGGAAGTGGTTTGGATTGTCCGACAGCATTTCAGTCCCAGATTTCACCGGTAGAGAGAGCAAGGGACGCTCGGTAATCTGGCTTAATACAGGAATTTTTGAAGACTCCAGATAGCCCGAAATGGACTGATCGTCCAAAAGTTATAAAAATTTATACCGGATATCCTAGATTTCAAATCTAGGTGAGAAAATACAGGATGATGCGTCTTTATGGGGCGGATGTCAGGAAACTGACAGAATACCGATAGGAGGCCTGTAGAAAAAGTTATTCGCAAATTAGAAAATCCAGACGGGAGTGTGAGGCCTCCGGGTATCCGATAGGAAAATTTATCGGTATTTGAAAAGGGACTGAATGAGTTCGGATAACCTCGGTCAGATGACTGATATGACTTACAGGGATGCCTGCACACCGCAGGCCAGTGTATCGGACAGAAGGAGCCGGTGTCCGGATATGTGTATAAACGGTTACTAATAGATAAAATATTCAATAATTATTAACAGGGGAAGATCCTCGTAATACGTGCCATGAAGGTAATGGACCCTGAGAGGCCCAATAATGGCGCCAACAAGGCCCAGTAAGACATTTGGACTGATAGGTGGGCCAGTGTCCGGCAGAACCCCGGAAAAGTGCGAAATTACGAAAATGCCCCTGTGTTGTACTAAAGGGGTAGTAGATGTATGAGGGCATTTTGGTCATTTTGGACAGGCCCAGGAGCCAAGGCACATACAGATAAAGTTACTTAGAGTCAGTATATGCCCTGACAGAGTACAGAAGGGTGTGAAATGACGATTTTACCCTTAGGGTTAAAATAGCTCAAGAAAGGGCACCCAAGGGTATTTTGGTAATCTGCCAAGGGATGTTTCTTGGGAATCGAGCCATCAGAGTACTTGAGCTTGATCAGGATCCAAGATAACATTCCTAGAGCCCAAAAACGTAGGCCCAGTGATATGTGGGAAAAAGTGGCATTAAAATACTATTTTAATGTTGTTTCAATAAAGTAAAGTTACTCGGTCGGCACGATAACCGAGGAGGTGATCAGATAAAGTCTGGGACTTATCTGGATAGCATTGGAAGGCGTGAAAGGTCCCTTCCTGGTGCCACATGACGCAATCTTAGAGGCAGAAGAAAAGTTGAGGACACGTATTACGGTGTAAGACTCTGGACTGGTACTGGATTGGACTGAACTGCTAAGTCAGTTGATGAGGTGTCTAGGAATTGTGACATGTGAAGAATGTGGCGATGAGGTGTCCCGGTGAGGTGTCCTGGATGATGTCATGCATGATGCAGTAAAAAGGAATAAAGAAAATAGGAAAATCCAGGAAAAACCAGGACCACATGTTCAGATGGCTTCGAAATTACAGATATGCCATCCATTAAAGCTATAAATACCCCCTTCCCCTCCCATTTTATGCATCCCACGTTTTTGGCAAGAAAAGAGAGAGAAAGAAGAGAGAGAAGGAGAAAGAAAGAAAGAAAGGAAGTTCTGGTGGAGTTGGAAGCAGTATAGAAGTTCTGGAGTTCTGCTCTTGAGGTAGTAACTAATCCTAGCTCTTATGTAATGTCTTTGTGATTTGTTGTGCTATTGTTTGGTTGGATTGTTGTCTTATATGTTATGCTTGAAGCTCTATTACAATACTATGATCATATGTTATTGAATATGGAAGCACGCAGCATACTTATCTGTACACAATCACAAGCAAGCACCGTCACTCTGCATTACATATATTGTTATGATTATTACTACTGAGATTCCCCCGAATCTCATTCCCAAATATAACATTACAGGGGAGGTTCTGTCAAAATAAAATCTGGAAATTTTAATAGACGCCGTTGTGCTGCCAAAATTCTGGCAACGAAGAAGGAACAAAGAAAGGAACTGATACGTACTGTGTGCGTAGGTGCTGTCTAAGGAGGCTGGAAGTGAGTGGACCTAGCCGGTTCATCCAGTCTTTCCTGGGTACTTACGTAGAATGGTAGCTCCTACGGAAATTACCGAATCGGTACAAGATCGGTTACTTTCTACAAAAGGAATGTAGCGGTTATGCTGCCGGATTTTAGGCAGGAAAAGATGTAATAGAAATATGATAATTTGCTGTATGCCTTGTTGTATGACATTTTATTATTTAATAATAAATGTTGTTTGGCATGTTCAATTTGTGAATGTGGAATTAAAGGAGAAATTCGCAAGTCTTGAGGTAGCAGTGCTCTGACTTCAGTTTGAGCTAGTAAACGAAGGAGTTTGGCTATGAAATTTGGCAAGCCAGTTGTACACATCTGGGGCATTACGTGGATAGGTAATAAGCCTCATTTGGATGTGTAGAACGAGATAAATTAATTTTCAAATTAAAGGTCCAGAATAAGGAACTTAAAAGTAAAATTTTGAATTTCTGGGCTTAAGTTAAGATATAATCAAGCTAATATTGCTTCCGCAAGTGTACTCTGAGGAGTCTAAGGAAGGATGTTTCACCAAGCATGCCGAAATGATCTGATTTGAGGGGGTATTTATAGGCAAGTTTGGGTGGAAATGAAAGGCCAAGATCATTTTGTGCACTTTTTGATCTAATGGCTTAGATTTAATCTTGAATTTCCTTTTCTTTAATAATCATGACATCATCATCATGACATCACCAAAGGGAACACCTCACAAGCCACATGGCGCCATTCCAAGGGAGGGAAGTCTCTAGAAAAATTCTAGTCAAATCCGGTACCAGCTCAGTCTGATTTCCCAAAAACCAGACGGTTTTCTAAATCTAATTTTTCTGAGATTCCATAATATGTTTTCTGACCTTAAATACAATATCCGGATTCTTTCTATCATTGAAATTCTTATACTGGGTCTAAACTTAATTACAGATCCCTTGGAAAATGACCAAAATACCCCTGGTGCCCTTTCTTGCACTACATCAACCCTAAGGGCATAATTGTCATTTCACACCTCTTTGTACCTTGTCAGGGCATATACTGACTTTTACTAACCCTTCCTATACCTGCCTTGGCATTTTGGCCTCTCCAAAATGACCAAAATATCCTCCATTCATCTATTACTCCTTAGTGCAACATAGGGCATTTTCATAATTTCATATTTTTCTGGAGTTCCTTTGGACACTGGCCCACCTATCAGTCCAATTATTTTATTGGACCTCCATGATGCCATTTTTGGGCCTTTATAGGGTCCACTACCTTTTTGGCACAATTCCCTAGGAACTGCTCCCGGAGCTATTTATCGGGTAGTTTATTCCATTGTAAATTCCATTAAAAATTCTACAAGATTCCTTTTCTGATCCTATCAATTTTATAAATTCATATATTAATTGTAGGAATTTACTGTAAGGTTTCATCTGATTATGAGATCCAAAAAATACTGTAATAATTTTATCTGACTTCAGAAATTTATATCAATTTTTCAGCACCTCAAATCAAAACTCTGTGTTGCATCAAACTAACAGGAATAATTTTCTCTATCTACTGGTAAAATTTGGGTATGATATGATTCTGGCCATTTTTGGCCTGTTTCCGGTCCAAGTTCTTCATAATTACACTTTTACCCCTTGAACTTTTCATAAATTACATTTATGTCCTCAAACTTTTTAAAATTACACTCAAAGATCCCACATTTTTGTCTACTTTCTCTTTTGGCCTTAAAACTTTTGTAATTTCACTTAGGTCCTTGCATTTTCTTCCTTTTTCAATCAAATCCCTTTCTTTACATAAATGGCCACATTTTTCTTAGAAATTCTCACATATATTATGTACAAACTATACATATTAATCAGTCCAGAAAATTAGGGATATTACATTTCTCTCCCCCTTAAAATAAATTTTGTCCTCAAAATTTACAATACATCCTAATGAAACAACTCAGGATACATCTCCCTCATTCTTTCCTCTTTTTTCCATGTAGCTTCATTCCCAGTTAAGCCTTTCCAGATCACCTTGACTAAAGAAATTTGCTTATTACGCAGCTGCTTGACTTTTCGATCAATAATTCGTACTGGTCCAACCTCATATGTTAGGTCATCCCGCAGCGCAACCTTATCTTGCTCAATCACATGTGATGAGTCTGGAACGTACTTCTTTAATTGGGAAACATGAAATAGGGGAAGAGCCAATTTGTAGGCTACTGATCCAATTTTCGAGAGAATCTGGAATAGTCCGATGTATCTGGGATGTAATTTCTTCATTTTAATTGATCGTCCGGCTCCTGTAGTTGGAGTTAACTTAAGGAATACATGCTCTCCTTCTTCAAACTCCAATGATTTCCTTCTAACATCTGCATAGCTTTTCTGTCTACTTTGAGCTGTCAACAATCTTTTTCTGATCATCTAAATCTATTTTATAGTTTGATCTACTATATGAGACCCAAACATTCTTCTCTCGCTCAACTCTAGCTAGCATAAGGGAGATCTACACTTACGTCCATAAAGTGCTTCAAACGGGGCTATCTGAATACTAGCCTAATAACTATTGTTATATGCAAATTCTATGAGTGGTAAATGGATATCCCAATTGCCCTTGAAATCCAAAACACATGCTCTTAACATATCTTCTAGCGTTTGGATTATTCTCTCAGACTGACCATCTGTTTGAGGATGATAGGTTGTACTAAATCGGAGAGTAGTGCCCATTTCTTTCTGTAAAGCTCTCCAAAAATTAGAGGTAAATCGAGGATCTCTATCGGACACAATACTATTTGGGATACCATGTAATCTAACAATCTCCTTTATATACAACTTTGCCAGCTTCCCTAGAGAATCTCTTTTATTTGTTGCTAGGAAATGAGCCGACTTGGTCAATCGATCAATGATTACCCATATTACATCGTGCTTAGTCGGAGTCATGGGTAATCCTTCCACAAAATCCATGGCAATACTATCCCATTTCCATTCAGGGATATCTAAAGGTTGCAATGTTCCTGCTGGCTTCTGATGTTCAATCTTTACTTTCTGGAATGTCAAGCATTTGGACACGTAAGCCACCACATCTTTCTTCAATCTAGGCCACCAAAATAGACTTTTCACATCTTGATACATCTTGGTCATACCTGGATGTACTGTATATCAGCTTTTGTGTGCTTCATCTAGAATTTTCTCCTTCAATCCCATAACATTAGGGATATACGATCTTCCTCTAAACCGTAGCAATCTATCTTAGGAAACTTCAAAATTCTTAATTTTCCCTCTCCCCAGCTTATCTTTAAAAAATTATTGCAAGCTTGTCATGCTTTTGAGCTTCTCTTACCTCATCTTCAATGGAAGCTCTGACTTGTACTCCTCCATAAGGACTTTCTGTCATCTGCATCTGATAGAGAGGACTCCAGTCTCTAACATCTTCTAACAATTTCAATTCTTTGATCATGAGACTTGCTACCTACACCACTTTTCTACTTAGAGCATCAGCCACCACATTGGCTTTTCCTGGATGGTATTTAATCTGGAAATCATAATCCTTCAATAATTCCATCCATCGTCGTTGCCTCATATTCAACTCTTTTTGATCCTGCAGATACTTAAGGCTTTTGTGGTCACAATACACTTCTATGGTAGCTCCATACAAATAATGTCTCCATATCTTGAGAGCATAAACCACCGCTGCATGCTCCAGATCATGAGTGGGATAATTTTCTTCATGTGGCTTTAACTGTCGAGATGCGTAGGCTACTACTCGACCTTGCTGCATTAACATGCATCCCAACCCCTGCTTACTAGCATCAGTATAGACTACATAAGTATGAGTTGGGTCTAGAATAATCAGCATGGGAGTAGTGGTTAATCTCTGCTTTAACTCTTGAAAACTAGCCTCGCACTTCTCGTCCCACTTGAACTGCTGCTTTTTTCTAGTCAGCTTGGTTAACGGCAAGGCAATTTGAGAAAAGTCCTTAATAAATCTTCTATGGTACCCTGCTAAGCCCAAAAAACTTCTAATCTCTGTCACTGTCCTTGGCTATTCCTAGCTTAAAACTGCTTCAACTTTGCTAGGATCTACAGCTACCCCTTCATGGGATATGACATGACCTAGAAATTTGACTTCTAAAAGCCAAAACTCACACTTACTAAGCTTAGCATAGAGTTGCTTTTCTTTAAGGGTACCAAGAATAATTCTCAAATACCTTTCATGCTCCTCAGCATACTTGGAGTACACCAGGATATCATCAATGAAGACCACAATAAATTGATCTAAGTATGGCCTGAAGATTCTGTTCATGTAATCCATAAAAATTGCAGGTGCATTCGTCAGACCAAAAGGCATCACCAGAAATTCAAAATGACCATAACGAGTCCTGAAAGCAGTCTTTGAGATATCATCTGATTTAACTCTTAGTTGGTGGTAGCCTGATCTTAAATCAATCTTGGAGAACATACTTGCTCCAGCCAATTGATCTAGCAGGTCATCAATTCTGGGAAGAGGGTATTTGTTTTTAACAGTGATCTTATTCAATTCCATATAGTCAATACATAGCCTTAGACTGCCATCTTTCTTCTTAACAAATAGCACTGGAGCACCCCATGGTGAAACACTGGGTCGTATGAAACCCTTCTCTAGGAGCTCCTCAATCTACTTCTTTAATTCAATCATCTCATTAGGAGCTATACGATATGGGGTTTTGGATATTGGTCCAGCTCTAGGCATAATATCAATTGCAAACTCCACTTCTCGCTCTGGAGGTAATCCTTGAATCTCCTTTGGAAAAACTTCAGGAAATTCCTTGACTACTGGGATCTTCTCAATCCCTTCTTCCACTTCTGTTTGAACAGAAAAGAATATCATATATCCCTGACATCCTTTCCGCAAATATTTATCTTCCTAAGCCTCTGTTATGAAATTCAGTCTTACTTCTGAACTCAGATCTGCTACCTTTAGACCAAGAACTAAAGTCTTGTTCTTGCAATCCAGCATCACGTTATTAGAAGATAACTAATTCAGTCCAATTATGACATCGATTTCTTGGAAAGGCATACATATCAAATCTAGAGTAGTACAACAATGCTCATACCGTACAATATTATTTAGGCAAATATCATATGTAACTACTCTAGCATTTGTGGGAGTTGTCACACATATGTCATAATGTAGCTTACTAATCACAATGCCTAGGTGTTTTGCACACTCAAAAGAAACAAAGGAATGACTTGCACCAGAATCAAATAGAGAAATCATAGAATGATCTTTGAGATAAATTGTACCTTGAATCATTTCGGGTGACCGTTAGGCATCTTCCCTAGTGAGTGCAAATACTCGCCCTTGCGTCCTTGGCCTCTGATTATTTACTACTTGAGGGAACTCCAGAGAGAAATGTCCAGGCTTTTTGCATGTATAGCAAACATTCTAGCCCATCAGACATGGTCTATCTCCATGATTCTTTTCGCATTTATCACACACTCGGGCCCTCAAGTCTCTGTTGCTAAAACCTTCCTCAAAAATTCCCTATGTTCAGTCTCCTGTTCTGCCATTATCTTTTTCTCTTCCTATAGCTGCTACCACTAGCAGCATCTCGATTTTGATTGGCCTTTTCAGGAGTTGCACTTTCCTTGGTCACAGGCCTAAGCAACATTCGATGATTCATACTATTCTTAATTATACGGCTTCCACCGTTTTGTTAAACTGGCTGTATTGCTGGGGAGTCAGCTTCTGTTTTAGCATAGTATTCAATCCCCTAATCATCCTTTCTGTCATCCAGCGCTCATCATCCACTTAGCGCACGTAAGTAGAATACTGAGATAGACGGATGAACTTAGCCAGGTACTCATCAAATGATTCATTCTCTCCTTGTCTCAGCACAAGGAATTCAGCTTCTCTTTCATCTCGCACAGACTGAGGGAAGTACTTCTCATGAAATTGTTCAAGAAACACTTCCCAGGTAATTGGAGTGTTTCTTGCTTGTAAGAGCAGTTCAGTATTCTTCCACCATCTACCAGCATCTTTCTCTAACTGATAGATAGCCATTTGGGCTTTAGTCTCTGTTGGATAGTCAAGTACTTTAAAAATCTTTTCCAACCTACAAATCTAATCCTCTTCCATTTGGACATTGAATGCTCCTTCAAACATTGGAGGATTATGCTTACAGAACCTTATCATCCACTGCTAAATACTGATTGCATCATCCCCTTAGTCAGCCCTCCTATGTGGCTCTACCGGCTGCTGCACTCTTTTTGATTCTCTTTTGGCTGCTCTTGAAGGCTCTGGAGGCCTTAAGTTGCTCACAGCTTTTGCCACTGCTACTAATATAGTAGCATCTCTCTGTTGCTCACTTCGTGCTTGAGCTGCACGCATCTCTTCTATCATCTTTTGCTATTGCTCTAATCTTTCTAAAATTATCTGATTAATATTCCCAGTATCTCATGGTCCCTTTGACAGAATAGTCCTTCTAGTTTGTACCATTTTGTTTTACTATCTAAACAGGAGAGGAATCAAATAAATAACATAATTTACATTCATTCCAAAATATGGCATACACATAAGGTTAGTAAAGTCATACATACATTATCATACTGGTCTTTATAGACATTACATAAGTAAGTGGAGAATATTACCATTTCTAAACATACACTATTCCTTCTTAAAAGTTATTCTAATAAATTCTTCTACCATGTAGATCCAGCCGGGTATGCTACAATATGGTTCTTCCTCAAAGTACTAATCTAACCCTGCTCTCCAGGTGAAAGTGGTAGGCAAAATGTCATCCATAATGTTTGTCCAATCATTCAGGGTAATAGTATTTGGATCAAAAGCTCGATACGTATCCCTTACCCTCGTGATAAAATCCTGATAGACTCTATAGTCCTGGTCTATCACTCTGACTAAGGGTTTTCCCAAGTCATATAGCTGTCGAGCTAGCTCCACCACTCTCTCGAACCGTTCTTCCTTCATGTTCCTTCCTAGTACTATTTCTATGATTCGGGTTCCCAAATATATCTCTACCATCGTCATCCTTGGTTTGCTAGGACCTAGAGTATCTATCTGATCTGGCACTTGACTGGGTCCAGGAATATCTGGGTTAACAGGCAGTCTAGGGGTAGGTTCTGTAATGCCCTCAACCTGAGAATAATGTTCGTCAAGTTGTACTGGTGGAAGGTGTACTATGTCTTCTTCATCCCTCTGGACTCCCTCACTACCTGAACCAGAATCTGCTGGGTTTGGAGGTACAACATTTTTGGGAGGAGCTGGAATAGGTTCTTCTTCTGACATACTACCCTCTGGTGTATCAGCCATAAAGTTTGACCTCACTGAAGAACTATCAGATCTATCTATTTCAGAATCACTAGAATCGGGAATATGAACTACATGAGGTAACCAGAAATCAGGATCATTGTCTATCATATACTCCTCCTTTGAATTCAGGTCAGACTTATCTGAACTAAAGACCTCAGGCATAGGATCTCCTTGATTAACAGTGGTCTCGGATCTAGTCCTACATTTAGCCATCTTGCAAACACTAACTTAGTGTCAATTATGATAGCTTTACCATTGTGTATCTATCTATAAATCATCTATTTAGAGCATTTCCTAAGCCAGAATCCTTTGCTCTAAAACCAAAATGTCATATCATTAATTTTATCCTTACATATACTCAATTAAAAGTATCTTATACCAATTGAACACCTTTTTAGCTTAGAAACATGAATTTCCAAGAATTAGTTTATTGGGGCTGTTCATAGTACTGTTCATCTAGTAAATCCAGATTACATCATGAACTTTGAAAATTCATAATTAAATCTAGAAAACTCAAAATGAGGTGGTTCCAATTTATAATAAAATCTATTTCATTAAAATTTAAATAAAAAATATGAAACTGAGGTTTCCTTGTCCAAATGAAATCAGTTTATTCGTTGAAAAACACTGTTCATTTGGTAAGTCTGGAAGTTCCAGTTTCTTTACCTTATTTTCAAAAATTTATTTCTCCTTGTGTACTTATCCAAATGAGGCGTGTTACATATGGAATTAAATATCCATATGTGTACTTTAAGCTCATAAAGTTTTGTGGAAAAACTAGTTTGTTTACTATTTGAAATTCGCGCATGAACCTCACTATCTCTGAGTACTCGTTTTATCTTGATCCAGATTTTATTCCCGACTTTGAAAAAATCATAACAATTTGAATTATTAACCAATTGAAGCTTTCTTAGTGTCCATTTAAAGATCTAGATCTTAACTATGTTTATGCCAAATATCACGTAAAAATACATTGGATAAGTTAGGAAAATTATCATTCGAAGTCTACTGCCTCAGACTGGATCCATAGTAACATACATCAAGCACATCAAAATATCATCCTTTAAAGTTAAGTACCTAACTTTAAGTCATATACAAATTAACCATCCACATTTAACCTTTTGCCTTGAGAAGTTCCAGCACCTAGAACATGGTTATATACATATGGAAAGAATGAGATTTCATGGAAATCTCAATAGCAAGTCATACAAACTATAATAACATGCATGCTTTATTAAATGCTTAACATGTTATAATGACATGGGAGCTACTTCATGAACATACATAAGCAACCTCTAACACGCATATTGTCATGACATTCATTGCAAGGAGTTGCAACCATTCATACTTCATCATCATCATCATAAAATCATCTCAAGCTCAACCAAGAATCATACATAACAAGCAAGCATACAATCAAACAAGCATAAGATTATAGTTAGGTATTCTTGCTACCTCTTAGATGTCCTTATTGTTTCCTTATTGAAATGATATTACCCTCTAACAAATGTCAAAACCTAGTGATTACAAAGTAACATCAAGTTACAATTCACTTCCAACATAATTCCAAGACTAGGTTCTCACTAAAGTTCCATTCTTTCTTTAATTTATGTGTTATGCTTCCATCTTTCTAAAATAAATTCTCATGGTTCATTTTCACATAATTTTTCATGTAGAATCCAAATATGCATTCAGAATCTCCAACATGAAATTGCATCACAAGTTGCTGTACAGAACCGAAAAGCTTCACATGTTTCCCAAAAATTCTCATTTTGATTCCAATGCTTCCAATACTTGTTTCTCTACTATATCCCCACACAATTTTCCATTTTAAACTCATTGGAAGCATCAAAATCATTAAATTCCAACATATGAACAGTGATTGTACAGTACCAGAACAGAACACAATCTTTCATTCACATGTATACTTTGATTTCCAAGCTATTACCACTTGATTCTAGCTTGTTTGAGCTTGTCTAAACTATCCATAACATAAAAATCATATTCTTTTCACATCAAAACAGAATATCCAGCAGCACCATTAAGAGAAATATGACCCAAAAACCTCTTAAAACTAAGGGCAAACTTGCTAGAACAAAGCTTAAGATCAAAAGGATTAATTACCTTACTAGTTCTTTCAAGGTGCTTTCGGGATCTCAAATCAAAATTCTGTATTGCGTCAAACTAACCGGAATAATTTTCTCTATCTACTGGTAAAATTTGGGTCTAATATGATTCTGGCCATTTTTAGCCTGTTTCCGGTCCAAGTTCTTCATAATTACACTTTTGCCCCTTAAACTTTTCATAAATTACATTTATGTCCTCAAACTTTTTAAAATTATACTAAAGGACCCCACATTTTTGTCTACTTTCTCTTTTGGCCTTAAAAATTTTGTAATTTCACTTAGGTCCTTGCATTTTCTTCCTTTTTCAATTAAATCCATTTCTTTACCTAAATGGCCACATTTTTCTTAGAAATTTTCATATATATTACGTACAAACTGTACATACTAATCAATACAAAAAATTAGGGATATTACAGAAATCTTACTTGGATTATTGTCGAAAGAAGTTGGAATTTATGGTGATAAATTTATATTTGTATTGATTTTTAAATGCAATGCAACTTAATCTAGAAAATGGGATTTGTTTTGGTTGACTAATAACTAAATGCAATGATTTAAAAATAAATTTAAATAAAATATTTTTGGTATTTTTAAATTAAAGAAAGGAATAATGAATGATAATAAGTGAATGGAATGAAAGAGAAAGTGATTAACAATTATAAAAGCAATCCTCTAATTTAATAACGCAGGCAATCATAGTTTCAACAGATAATGGAGTTCTAAACAATGAATTAGAAATTATAATTAAGCTTTTAATCTAACAACCGAGCCACCTCGAATTGTAACAAAATATTTTCCAAGTCCTAATTTATTACCACCAGAATAATAAAATAGGACTAAAGATGTTAAAATCCAATGCTTAATTATAACTTAATAATTCATAAAAAATAAAATTAAATCTAACAAGAGATATAATGATCCAATAATTCAAGCCACCTTGAATTATCAAAAAATATTCATAATAATCTCAATACCATGTCTGACCCAAATTAAAGTAAATGAAATTAAAGTTAATTAAAGAACAATATAAATTGCCAAATAATAATCCAATTACAATAATACTCAATAAATATAAATCATTATAAACATTCCCAATAATTATAAAATTATCCTAAGACCTAGGAATCATAAAATAATTAATGGTTGAAAATTAAAGTAACTTAAACTCCCTTTTGAGATTCCAAACTCATGCCCTTGCCATTGAATAGAAGGATTAAGACGCCTTAGCCATTTATCATAGAGATTGGTTCTGCCATCACCACCAATATTATTTCAATGTCACGGTCCTTTTACGTTTCTAGTTGCTGCACTATTCGCGTGTCGCTGGAAGATGCTCCTGTCGCTAGTTCAATGATGAAGACCATGGCTGGGACTAGTATAGACGGCTGGAGGTGGAGTATGGAGGGAAGATGGTGTCAGCTAGAATTAATAGAGGGAGTAGCGCCGTGGCCTGGAGTTGGAAGATGATGGAGGCAGCGTGTGATAGGTATGGTGAATGGAAGGTGATGCTGCCCTTTTCGTTCTGTCTTCTGGTTCTTTTTAAAAGCTGTAGAAAGAGTTAAAAAACCTAATGGGACAAATCCCAAGGTTTGGCCCATTGGGTTTTATAGTGCAGTTTTTAGTTTTATGGTCCTTTGTTGTCATTTGTGAATTTTGATTTCTCCTAAATTCCTAAAATATAAAATCATAATAATATAATACCTTTTATTCCAAAAATAATTATTTGGGAGAAATCATAAAAATATGATAATTATGCCCCTATTAAATACGAATTCAATGTAAGGTATATTAATCAAAATAGTGCACAAATAATATAATCACGGACCAAAATAATGATAAAAACCCACTAAAATGATATAAATAAATATATAAAAATATGGGTTTGTCAACATTTTAGTGCAAGTTAAGGACCTTGTTTTTCTTGTGGACTTTTATGTTTTTGATATGACAAATGAATCTCTCAATGATAGTAATCTTATTCTAGGAAGGCTATTCTTGAAGACAGCTAACACCATGATTTACACGAAATAGGGAATTATTAAAATGGAATTTGGTGGGTACATAATTCAATTTAACATGTATAGACACCAAAATCAGGATTATTCTCTCATAGGACTTAATATGATTGATGGATTACTTGAAAATAAGTGTGATGATATTTGTAAGCTTGACAATGATGATAAAGTTGAAGAACCTTCCATTTCTTACTCCTTGACTGATTTCTCTTCTTTTTTTTCATCTAATAGTGATGTGTTATGCATTAATTCTAACATTGATGGCTGGCTTCCCACTATGGGTGATTTTTCTTCATCTTCATCTACTATTTCTTCCTTTGGAACTAACCACACTGTTTCTAGTGATGCATAATATCCAGGAAAGATTTTGGCAAATATAACAGAATTACAGGGCGAGGACATTACAATAGATTTGAGGGACAAGAAGTCAGAATTTATGGGTTAAAGAAATTTCAATTTAATAACTATAGTATCATTTATTCTAACCCTATTCAGAGGAGCTTCAATTTGGAATCTTTAGACATCTTAGGGCTGCAGGAATTAAAGGATGTTATTCAACTTCAACAGAATTGCACTGCTGGAACTTAAAAAAGAATTGCTATTGGATATGTTGCTGAATTAGTGCAGAAATAAGAGAGTAATGCATCTGGAGTGGAGCCTAAGGAATTGAGCCCATCTATTATTCAACATCGAGAGACTGAGCTTGAACAACTTCCAAAGAATCTAGGGCATCAAATACAATTCAAGATCAATGGCCATCTATGGAAGCTGTTCAAAGAGAATTTCAAACCTTCATGATATTAAAGTTTTCTCCTTCCTTGTTTTTCCACTTAGAATAGTCTGCTTTAATCAGTTTTATTATATACTTAGCTATATTTGTTGATTAAGTGTGGGGGAGGAGGCCAAGTCAGTAGGGTAGATAAATACTTTCATGAATAAATCAAAGATTCTGGTTCAGAGTTGTCATGATTACTGCTGGCTGTGCATGTGCTTTATCACTTCTTCACATTGAGGACAATGTAGAAATTAAGTGTGGGAGAGGCTGAACTTTATAGTGTATGAGATGGGTGAAATTTAGATAATTGCTGTGATTATGTATCTTTTAGTCGCGACTATATGTTGTTCTTGTCACTACTAATGTCTGCAAATATGTCAAGTTTCTTCTTTGTGAAAATTAGTCGCGACCAATGCCTATTTTAGTCTAGACCAGGAGTTTATAGTTTCTGAAATTTATCTATCTATGATGTTTAGTCGTGAATTATGCTTTATCTTTATCCTGACTGTAACTTTCTGTGAATTTTGGTCATGACTGGATTGAAACTTGGGTCGCGACTAGAGCATGTGTGCTTAACAGGTTTACTCTCTATAATTATATGTCGCGACCAGTGTCCATTTATGTCGCAGCCAATATTCCTTATTTTTTAAAAATTGCATCTCTGTGTAAAATAGTCGCGACCATATGTCCTTTTTGTCGCGACTAAAAGTGATCTCTGCTGCAAACTTCTCCTATTTTATTCTGATTGTTGCTTGGTCTAATTGAATTTACTGTCATGGACTTAAATTGAATTTTAAACATATACTTTTGAACGTTGGCAAACTTGATTAAGTGTGAGTTGCTTGTTTCATTGATTGATTGATGAAAATTATGCATCATGAATGATTAATCTCATATATTTAGTTTGATATTCATGCAATCTAGTCATGGTGAGTTGATTAGGTTGAGTAAGCCAGATGGAAGAATTTTGAGCCTCCAACATACACTCATTTACATTTTGTGACACTATAACATCCCAATTTTAGGCCTAGAGACTCAGAAAGTAACCTAGACTAGATAGACTACTAGAGCAGAAATCCCAGAAATATACAGAGGGTTTTTAGGGACTGAACTGCAAATAAGTGAAAGTCCAGCGACTTATATGTAAATAGTGAAAGTCCCTAGGGATATAATGGCCATTTATGTAAATAAAGGGATTAAAATGGAAAGGAAGTAAATACAAGGACTTAAGTGCAATTATGAAAAGTGTACGGCTAAAAGGGAAAAGTAGGACAAAATGTGGGGTCTTTAAGTGTAATTTTAGCCAAATAAAGGGACTTAATTGAAAAGAAGAAAAGTTCCAGGGGAAAAAGTATAATTATGAAAACCTGGACCGGAAAAGGCAAAAATAGTGATCGTATTCAGATAAGCCCCATATTTCACCAGTAGTTAGAGCAAGTGATGCTGGGTAATCCAGCTTAATACAGGAATTTTCTCAGGACTCTAGATAGCCGAAATTTATCTGATAATAAAAAAGTTATAAAAAATATTATCGGATATCCTAGACCTCAGATATACGTGAAAATTTACATGATGATGCGTCCAGATGAGGCGGATGTCAGGAAACTGATAGAATACCGATAGGAGGTCTGTAGAAAAAGTTATTCACAAATTAGTAAATTCAGACGGGAGTGTATGACCTTTGAGGATCCGATTGGGAGATTTATCGGTATTTAAACTGAGCCTGAATGAGGTCAGATGACATCAGTCAGATGCCTGTTATGACCCAAAGGGATGCCTAGACACAGTAGGCTAGTGTATATGATAAAAGAAACCGGTGTCCGGAGATGTGTATAAACGGTGTACAACGGCGAAAATACCCGATGAACATTA
Organism: Leucaena leucocephala; assembly: GCA_037074615.1. Lineage (NCBI taxonomy): Eukaryota > Viridiplantae > Streptophyta > Magnoliopsida > Fabales > Fabaceae > Leucaena > Leucaena leucocephala. The sequence goes on along the minus strand of CM073548.1, from coordinate 9,739,091 downwards.
CCGGGAAACATTCCTCGTGATGCTTGCCATAAAGGTAATGGACCCTAGGAGGCCCAATAATGGTGCCATCAAAGGCCCAGCAAGACCCTTGGACTGATAGGTGGGCCAGTGTCCAGCAGAACCCAGGAAAAGTGCGAAATTACAAAAATATCCCTGTGTTGTACTAAAGAGTAATAGATGAATGGAGGGCATTTTGGTCATTCTGGACAGGCCCAGAAGCCAAGACATACACAGGTGAGGTTAACCAGAGTCAGTATATGCCCTGACAGAGTACAGAGAGGTGTAAAATTATGATTTTACCCTTAGGGTTAAGATAGTGCAAGAAAGGGCACCCAGGGGTATTTTGGTCATTTCGCAAGGGATCTGTAATTAAGTTTAGACCCAGTATAAAAATGTTAATGATATAAAGGACCCAGATACTAAATTTAAGGTCAGAAGACATAATATGGATTTCCAGAAAAATTGGATTCAGAAAACAGTCCAGTTTTAGAGGAATCGGACCGGGCCGGTACCGGATTGGACTGGAATTTCTCCAGAGGCTTCTTGGCCCTTCATTTTTGCCATATGAGCCATGTGAGGGATTAGGTGTCCCATTAGGTGTCCCTTGGATGATGTCATGGTGATGATGTCATAAATGGAAAAGAAAATAAGAAATTCCAGAAAAAAAAGTGGCCACAAGTTCAGAGTTCTTGGAAATTACAGAAATGCCATCCATGAAAACTATAAATACCCCCTTGCCATTCATTCCTCACGGAAGAGAGCCCATTTAAGAGAGAGAAGGAAGTTCTATAGAGACAAGGTGCAAGGAAGAAAGAAGAAAGGAAGTTCTGGCAGAGCTAGAAGCAGTATAGAGGTTCTGGAATTCTGCTAAGCTTTTGAGGTAGTAACTAATCCTAGCTTTTATGTAATGGCTTTGTGATTTGTTGTGCTATTGTTTGGTTGGATTGTTGTCTTATATGTTATGCTTGAAGATCTACTACAATGCTATGTTCATATGTTATTGAGTATGGAAGCACGCAGTATACTTATCTGTACACAATCACAAGCAAGCACTATCAAGCTGCATTACATATATTGTTATGATTATTACTACTGAGATTCCCCTAAATCTCATCCCAATAAATAACCCATTACAGGGGAGGCTATGTCAAAGTAAATTTTGAGAATTTTAAGAGACGCCGTTATGCTGCCAAAATTATGACAAGATGGCAATAGTAAAGAAAGGAGCTGATACGTACTGTGTACGTAGGTACTGTCTAAGGAGGCTGGAAGTGAGTGGACCTAGCCGATTCATCCAGTCTTTCCTGGGTACTTACGTAGAATGGTAGTTCTCACGGGAATTACTGAATCGGTACAAAATCAGTTACTTTCTAAAGATGAAGCGTAGAGGTTATGCTGCCGGATTTCAGGCAGGAAAAGATGTCATAGAAATATGAGGATTTTGTACATGCTCTGATGTATAACGACTTATTTTTTAATAATAAGTATTGTTTTGCATGTTTGACTGATATGTGATAGATGTATGCATATGTATGTAAAGTTGAGTGCTGGAATTTGCCACTATGAACAGTAACTCGTGGTGACTTAATGATGTTTGACCTATAATTAAAAATAGTAAATGAATGAATAAATGTATGACATTTTTATGGTAAATAGTATACATACCAAGCTTCAATTTTATATATATAATGCCTCATTTGGATGTCTACACATGGAGATATAAATTATCAAACTGGGGACCAAAATGCTGGATTCAGGGGGAAAACGCTGGATGAATAGTAAAGTTGTAACATTGATCTACATTTACTTGGTCAAGGAGTGGTCAACGAGTGATTTTTCCCTAAAACATAATTGAGTTAGCTTCATGTAGCAATTTGAATCACTTTATTTTGATATTTGTAGAATTAATTATGATTTTTCGAAGTCAGGTTACTCCTCTGGAATTTACACAGTGAACAGTACTCGATAAGAGTAAAACTCCAGATTTAGAAATTGGACTTCAATGACTTTAAAAGTGGTTCTAAATGCTACCAAATGGTCCCTAAGACGTACGAAAGTAAGGATATTTTATTTTGGTATCAGAGCAAAGTTTCTGGCACCAGATATGATAGTTTCCAGACCCTAAACATAAATAATTAAGATTATGTTAAAGATGGGGGTATAGTTAGAATGTTATTCAAGATGTGTGGCATGTGGTATGGGTTATTCTAAATGTTTTACATGTGTATCTATGATTGTATTTCCCAATTATAGAAAAAGAAGTAGAAGTCATGGTTAATACAAGAAGAACGGTTAGACCAGAAGTGGTAGAGCCCCGGGATGAGGGTACTAATAATCATATAGACCCTATGCAAATTATTCTAGATAGGTTGGAACAGCAACAACATGCAATAGATGAGATGCGGGCAGCCCAGGCTCACCAAGATCAAGAATGAGATTCTGCTATCGCTACGGTAGTACCAGAAAATGATATAGAACCTGAACCTCAGTCAGATTATGGGCAGACTGGAATGAATAGACATCAGGGGTCTATAGGAAATAACAATAACCAGAAAAGTCTTCAAACATGGATGGAACGATTCCATAAGTTTAATCCGCCCATGTTTGAAGGGACTTTTGACACTCAAGTAGCCGAGGATTGGGTTAGCCAGTTAGAGAAAATCTTTAAGCTTTTAGAATGTCCTACTGAAAGGAAGGCCCATATGGCAGTTTACAAGCTAGAAAAGGAGGCTGATAGGTAGTGGAGAAACACGGAAGTAATTCTGCAATCAAGAAATATTCTATTTACATGGGAAATATTTCTCGAGCAGTTCAACGAAAAATATTTTCCACAATCAGTAAGGGATGAACATGAAGCAGAATTTTTAGTGTTAAAGCAGGGTGAGCAAGAACCCTTTGACGATTATCTTGCTAAGTTCATTCGTCTTTCGCGATATTCCACTTACCTAAACTGTATGAATGATGAGAGGTGGACCACTGAGAAGTTAGCTCGTGGATTAAACCCTACATTGAAGGAGAAAGTTTTTCCTAGATAGATACAAAGGTTTAATGAAGCAGTAGAGTATGCAGGATCACAGAAAAGAATGTGCAATATCCAGAACAGAGTGAGCCTGTTACATCAGTACCATTGAGAATGATGCCACTAGGTTCCTTGAGAGGGAACAGTAAGAAGAGAAATGGGCCAGTATATGGGTCAGAAGTTAATAAGAAACAGGGAAGTAGGCCAGGTAGTGGGCCAAGAGAAGTTAATAGGCAACCAAGGCCTAATATATGTGGGAATTATGGTCGAGACCATGGTACAAGGCCTTGTCTAGCAGGTCAAGGGTTATGCTATAGGTATGGAAAGTCTGGACATTATGCCAGGGAGTGTCCACAGAACACAACAGGCGAAAGATACCAGACTCAAGGAAGAGTATATACCCTGACTGGCAATGAGATAAGAAAGTCTCCTGCACCAAATTAAGGTACGAGTTTATTTGTGTTCTGTTTCAACTGGCTAATGAGTAAATAAATCCTGTATGTGATTGGATTATATTGTCTAGTATGCACACTATTGAGCTACCCTATACCTAGTATGTTGCCTTTGTGTGAGAGTGAATATGATTATAGGCTTTGAAAGTAGGAAGTAGAGAAAACATATGCGAAGTAGTTAGCATTAGTCAAACCCTTTGACATTAAAGTTAAGTTTGAGATGAGATAGTATGAGGGAGATACCCAGAGTAACAGACAGTCTTAGTAAGTGGGACATCAATTACAATACGGCAGTCAGATGCAATATGATTGGGGGTTACTCAGGTATTTCTATAAGCTTGTGAATACGGTACTCAGGGCCATGTCTATAAAAGGAATGATATACAGAAAGAACAACAGATACTAGTAAAGGGATTGTTTTCAGATCACTCTTCAAATAAGAGTTGGATCTGATATAGAATGCTCGCAGTTAGAGCATAGTTTAGATGGCTCGCAGTTAGAGCACAGATTGAAATAAGCTATGATGAGGCCATAGCAACAGAATGCAATGGCATATGGTTAGGCTATGATTGCACAAGGCATGGTAAGCCACAGTAAAGTAAGAAAAATGAGAGGGAACTCCTGAGTAAGAGAGAAAATAAGTAAAGTCTGGGTAAATAATATGAGGCTATAAAATTTTTTTGAGTTATCAACAGGTGGAAGCAGTTAACCTTATAACTTAGTCTGTTGGTTTAAGATCTTCAGGAGATATACAGTACAACAGAATCGCAGTTAGATTCTGGAGGGTCGTAGTTAGATCCTAAGAGCTTCAGAGTCGCAGTTAGATTCTGAAGAGGCTAACGGTCGATCACAGTTAGATCTCGAGGTCACAGTTAGACCTAGCCTAAGGAAAGTAATGAGCCATGAGATATGAGTACAATGTAGTATCTCTTTGGGAAGAAAAATGTCAAAGATGAAGTTAAGGTAAGGAAGCTTCACTAGTTGGTAAACTCATCCAGAAAAATTATTTATAATGGTTTTTCTCATATAGTCTCTATTATACAGACTGAACTTAGTTTTCCCTTAAACAAAGACAGAGTCCAAGTCCAAATCTGAGTACTGATATTCAAAGTTTTGTAGAAGTATGCCTGAGAAGCAGAGAAGAGAATCCCCTGTGTATGGAGAATAGAAAAGTATGAGCAGATAGATCTCCCAGATGAGGATAAAGAGATTAAAAGGCTAGAGAGACCTAGAGAAGAGGGTCTAAGGCAAAGCAAAGATAGAACGTAGTTCTATAAGAAAGAGATTGCTAGGGTCTAAAGCTATACAAAGAGTAATCTAGCCCTAACCCAGTAGCACGTCTAATTGAAAGGTGCTAAAACAAGAGTAGCCTAATGATATGTAAGCCCTAAGAAGGGATGAAAAAAGTACAATTGCCACAGAGGTTTGGCATAGATATAGGAAGTTATGAGAACAAGTTAAGAAAAGTTAGAAAAGTTATCTGAATTATGATTTTGTATCAGGAGAAAGAAAGGCAGAAGAACAATAATTCTCCTAAGAAACTAGCAAAGTGAAAGAGGAATGAGGTAGAACCCAGAATTATATCAAAATTCTGAAGGGAAAGATATGAAAGAAATAGACACTACTCACAAGTTCAATGGTTTGTCCATAAGTATGAGTGGATGAATGCCCCAAGCCTTGGTAAATAGTAGCCTAGAATAGATAGACTACCAGAGCAGAAATCCCAGAAACATACAGAGGGTTTTTAGGGACTGAACTGCAAATAAGTGAAAGTCCAGCGACTTATATGTAAATAGTGAAAGTCCCTAGGGATATAATGGCCATTTATGTAAATAAAGGGATTAAAATGGAAAAGGAAGTAAATACAAGGACTTAAGTGCAATTATGAAAAGTGTACGGCTAAAAGGGAAAAGTAGGACAAAATGTGGGGTCCTTAAGTGTAATTTTAGCCAAATAAAGGGTCTTAATTGAAAAGAAGAAAAGTTCCAGGGGCAAAAGTGTAATTATGAAAACCTGGACCGGAAAAGGCAAAAATAGTGATCGTATTCAGATAAGCCCCATATTTCACCAGTAGTTAGAGCAAGTGATGCTGGTTAATCCAGCTTAATACAGGAATTTTCTCAGGACTCCAGATAGCCGAAATTTATCTGATAATAAAAAAGTTATAAAAAATATTATCGGATATGCTAGACCTCATATATAAGCAAAAATTTAGAGGATGATGTGTCCAGATCAGGGGGATGTCAGGAAACTGACAGAATACAGATAGGAGGTCTGTAGAAAAAGTTATTCACAAATTAGTAAATTCAGACGGGAGTGTGTGACCTCCGAGGATCTGATTGGGAGATTTATAGGTATTTAAACTGAGCCTGAATGAGGTCAGATGACATCAGTCAGATGCCTATTATGACCCAAAGGGATGCCTAAACACAGTAGGCCAGTGTATATGATAAAAGAAACCGGTGTCCGGAGATGTGTATAAATGGTGTACAACGGCGGAAATACCCGATGAATATTGCCGGGAAAGATTCTTCGTGATACGTGCCATAAAGGTAATGGACCCTAGGAGGCCCAATAATGGTGCCATCAAAGGCCCAGCAAAAATGCCCCTGTGTTGTACTAAAGAGTAATAGATGAATAGAGGGCATTTTGGTCATTCTGTACAGGCCCAGAAGCCAAGACATGCACAGGTGAGGTTAACCAGAGTCAGTATATGAAACATCCTCCTTTACAGCTCTCAGAGTACACTTGCAGAAGCATTTTAGCTTAACTTAAGTCCAGAGATTGAACTTTTACTCTTAAGTTCTTCATTCTGAACCTTTACTTTGAGAACTGGTTTCTCACCTTCTACACATCCAAATGAGGCTTAATACCTATCCACGGAATGCCCCAGATGTGTACTACCGGCTCACTAAATCTCGTAGCCAGACTCCTCCGTTTACTAGGTCAAACTGAGGTCAGAACACTGCTGCCTCAGGACCTACGGATTTCCCCTTAATTTACCATACATAAATTGAATATGCCAAACAATATTTATCATTGAATAACATAATGTCATACAAAATGGCATATACAACAAAGCATACATAGAATTCTCATATTTCTATTACATCCCTTTCTGCCTAAACTCCGGCAGCATAACCGCTACGCTTTATCTGTACAAAGAACTGAACTGTACTTATTCGGTAATCCCCTCATGAGAACTACCATTCTACGTAGCACCCAGGAAAGACTAGATGAACCGGCTAGGTCCACTCACTTCTAGCCTCCTTAGACAGCACTACGTACACAGTACTTATCATATACTGATGTTCAGTCTTTACTTCGGCAGCATAACGGCGTCTCTTAACATTCTCAAAATCCACTTCAGCATAACCTCCCTGTAATGGGTTATGTGTGGGGATGAGATTTGGGGGAATCTCAGTAGCAACAATCATAACAATATATGTAATGCAGAGTGACAGTGCTTGCTTGTGATTGTGTATAGATAAGTATGCTGCGTGCTTCTATGCTTAATAACATATGATCATAGCATTACAGCAGAGCTTCAGACATAACATATAAGACAACAATCCAACCAAACAATAGCACATCAAATCACAAAGCCATTACATAAAAGCTAGGATTAGTTACTACCTGGCTAGCTTAGTAGAACCCTGCTATCTCTATTTTACTTCTAGCTCTGCCAGAACTTCCTTTCTTCCTTTCCTCCTTCTCTCTTCCTTCCTTCTCCTTCTCTCTCTTCTTTCTCTCCCTTCTCCTCTCCATGCGTGATGCAAATGAAATGAGGGGGGGTATTTATAGGGTTTCCCAATGGTATTTCTGTAATTTCCATGCCATCTGATCCTGCGGTCCTGGTTTTTCCTGGAATTTCCTATTTTCCTTAATTTCCTTTTACTGCATCATGCATGACATCATCGGGACACCTCAGCATGCCACCTCAGCCTCATATTTTGCACATGTCTGAAATCCCGAACACCTCAGCATCTGACTCAACATGCTGACTCACCGGTCCAATCTTTTGCCTCGTAATGCGTGTCCTCAGCTTTATCTGGTTCCTGCAGATCAATGCCATATGTGGCCTGGAAGAGACCTTGCACGCTTCCCAATTCTATCCAGATAAGTCCCAGACTTATCTGATCACCTCCTCGGTTCTCGTGCCAACCGAGTAATTTTACTCTACTGAAAGGTCACTGAACCACTTACTCTAATGCCATGTGGCATCTTGTGGGTCCCATGAGGATACCTTATCAGTCCATCTCATGGTCTCCAGATAACTTTTCCTATATCTGGCCTCCTGCCTCCGGTCTATCTCTAACGGGGTAACTATCTCCTTTGGACCTTCTCAACTTATGGCCCACACGCTTGGCACCACTTTAGCCACTAGTCGCGACCTAGCCTTCATCTCATCGCGACATAACACCTTCTGTGTTCATTAGTCGTGACCACAACATCCTTTAATCGCGACCGTAACAGTCTTTCATCGCGACCACATCACTTTTTAGTCGCAACCAGGCTCATTCTACTCATTAGTCGCGACACCACATACATATCCATCACGACCAATCCTCTCTGCAAATATTAGTCGCGACCACAATACACTCTCGTCGCGACCAATTTCTTTATCATCGCGACCTAACTTGACAACTCTTGAACATTTGACCTTTACATCATCCCCAAATGGCCATTTACCCCTTAGGACTTCCACTGTTTACACATAAGTCCCCGTACCTTTACTTACTCGCAGATCAGTCCCTGAAACTCTTCACGTTCCTCTGGAACTTCTGCTAAAAAGGGGTCTAGTAGCCTTATAATCTTAGGCTATCTCTGCATCTCTAGGCCTGAAAATTGGGATGTTACAGTATATGCCCTGATAGGGTACAGAGAGGTGTAAAATGATGATTTTACCCTTAGGGTTAAGATAGTACAAGAAAGGGCACCCAGGGGTATTTTGGTCATTTCGCAAGGGATCTGTAATTAAGTTTAGACCCAGTATAAAAATGTTAATGATATAAAGGACCCAGATACTAAATTTAAGGTTAGAAGATGTCACATCCTTATTTTTATATATCTTAGGGACCATTCAGTAGCACTTAGAACCACTTTCAGGGTCATTGAGGCCTAAACTCTTAATCTGGAATTTTATTCTCATCGGGTACTGTTTACTGTGGCAAATTTCAGATGAGTGACCTGACTTTGAAATATCATAACTAATTCTAGAAAAATCGAAATGAAGTGGTTCAAATTCCTACATGAAGATAAATTAATTATATTTTAGAGAAAAATCACTGGTTGGCCATTTCTTGACAAATTCAACGTGGGTCAACCTTTCAACTTTACTGTTCATCCAGTGATTTCCTCCTGAATCCAGCATTCTGGTCCCAACTTTAACAATTTATATCTTTTCGTATATCCATCCAAATGAGGAATTCTATATATAAAATTAAATCTTAGGGAGTCTACTATTTACCATAAAAATATCATACATTTATTCACCCATTTACTATTTTTAATGATTTACCAAACATCAATAGGTCTCCACGGGTTACTGTTCACAAGGCTATTTTTCAGCAACGAACCTTACATATTAGTGCAATATCAGTCAAATATGCCAGATAACAATCATTATTAAACAATCAACTGTTATACATCAGTGCATGATTAACCTCCTCATATTTCTATTATATTTTTTGTTGTCTAAAATCCGGCAGCATAACTGCTACATTCCTTCTGTAGAAAGTAACCGATCTTGTACCGATTCGGTAATTCCCGTAGGAGCTACCATTCTACGTAAGTACCCAGGAAAGACTGGATGAACCTGCTAGGTCCACTCACTTCCAGCCTCCTTAGACAGCACCTACGTACACAGTACGTATCCGTTTCTTTCTTTGTTCCTTCTTCGTTGCCAGAATTTCGGCAGTCTACCAGCGTCTTTTAAGATTTCCAAATTTTATTTTGACAGAACCTCCTCTGTAATGTTATATTTGGGAATGAGATTCAAAAGAATCCCAGTAGAAATAATCATAACAATATATGTAATGCAAAGTGACGGTGCTTGCTTGTGATTGTGTACAGATAAGTATGCTGCATGCTTCCATATTCAATAACATATGATCATAGCATTGGAATAGAGCTTCAAGCATAACATATAAGACAACAATCCAACCAAACAAAAGCACAACAAATCACAAAGACATTACATAAGAGCTAGGATTAGTTGCTACCTCAAAAGCAGAGCTTCAGAACTTCTCTACTACTTCCAACTTCACCAGAACTTCCTTACTTCTTTCTTTCTCTCACTTTCTCTCTCAAGAACTTCTTTCTTCCTCTCTTTCTTGCTTGTGCCGAAATGAGGAGCTAGGGGGGATATTTATAGTGTTGAGCAATGGCAATCTTGTAATTTTGAAGACTTATGATCCTGTGGTCCTGGTTTTTCCTGTAATTTCCTATTTTCTTTTATTCCTTTTACTGCATCATGCATGACATCACTCAATGCCAACTCATGGGACACCTCACCACCCATATTCTTCACATGGCGAAAATGGAGAGGGAAGAAGTCTTCTGGAAGCTTTCCGGTCCAATCCGGTACCGGCCCGGTCCGTCGCCTCGAAAACTGGACCGTTTTCTGAATCCAATTTTTCTGAAAACCTATATTATGTCTTCTGACCTTACATTCAATATCTAGACCCTTTATATCATTAACATTTTTATACTGAGTCTAAAATGCCCTTGGTGCCCTTTCTTGTCCTATTTTAACCCTAAGGGCAAAATCATCATTTCACACCTTTCTGTACCTGGTCAAAGCATATACTGGCCCCAGTCAACCTTATTTAGATATGTCTTAGCCTCTGGGCCTGTCTAGAATGACCAGAATGCCCTCCATTCATTTGCTAGCCTTTAGTACAACACAGGGGCATTTTCGTAATTTCGCACTTTTCCGGGGTTCTGCTGGCCACTGGCCCACCTATCAGTCCAAGAGTCTTATTGGGCCTCTAATGGCGCCATTTTCGGGCTTCCTGGGTGAAGGGCATTGGAAGACACGCAGCGGAAATTAACTTTAAAAATTTTTTCCATTCCCAGCCAGGATCTACCGAATGTGTTTAAGTCAAGGAGAAAGAAGTGTTACCTTCGGTTTCGAGCTTTGGTCGCGACCTCAGTGTCCACTAGTTGCGACTCCTCGCCTCTGGAACTTTCAGTTGCGACCTTCTCAGCTTTTAGTCGCGACCTCCTCTACTTCTAGTCGCGATCTGTCGCCTCTGGAGTTGTTAGTCGCGACCTCTTCTGCCTCTAGTCGCGACCGGACGTCTCTGAAGTTTGTAGTCGCGACGTATTCAGCTTCACGTCGCGACCTATCTCCTTTTTTCGGATTTCTGGCGTTCAGATGCCCGTATGGTCGCGACCTCAGGGTGTTCTGGTCGCGACCTTGCTTCGTGTCTGGTCGTATCGTAGAAGTCGACAGCTCAGATCGGCTTCCTCTACTGGTATCCACACGAACAGCGTTCCAATCGCGAATGACGTGCTAGCGCCTCTTGTCCCTCTAAGGCTTTCTAGAGATTCCGTCCTCACCGTCTCTATCTCGGCAGTTTCTTATGTGCAAACCTTTTGCACTCTCCCTGCCCCCTCTTCTCACGTCTGAATGTGTGTGTAGAGATCTATCTTGTGTGTGGAACCCTAGCTCCTAATGTCAAATATATAGGAAGCTATCGGGCTTCTAATAGGGCCGGGCTTCAGAATTAATCTTATATTAATTCTGAATTAATACAATATCATATATTGCATAATTTAATAAGAAACTGATTAAATAAATATGGTTTATATTAAATCCGTCCCACAGATTTAATTCACCTATTTATTTAATTTAAAATAAAGATAAGACAGAATTATATTTGATTTATTCTCATAAATCAAATTTGAGATATCTTATCAATTTGAATTTCAAATTCAAATAGATCATATCCATTTAAATTCAAATTCAAAAATGATAGAGATTTAATTTATCCTTATAAATTAAATCTTACAAATATCTCTTATATTATTTATATAATATATATATAAACTAATTTATATATATATATATAAAATATATATCCACCCTAGATTATTCATTGAATTTAGACATCTCTTAGATTCAATGAATCTGGACATCATAGCTCGCATTGGGCTGTTTTGTGTGCGACCCTGTAGGCCCATATGAAGTTGGCAGTGGCCCAGTTACTATACTGACCCACAAGTCGTAAGAGGTCTCTAGCAAGGCATTACGACTACCCAAAACATATGAGGATCGATAAACGATATAACCTTTCATACAACCATATCACGTCCCTTTTGTCACACGATATTTCGGTCAAGGATGAGGCATGGAGAACGTCATCCTCCTGTTCCTGACCGTTACTTTCTCGATCCCTGAGTAGTCTGAATATAGAAATGGAACTACCCTTCCATTCCAATATGGCCATACATTTCTCAGACTCACTCATCGAGGGGCCCAGTAATATCTCTCTACGAATGTGAGGGACAAATTCCATCTTGACCATTCACATTCCTCCGCATGAAAAACCACTAAGCCCGAGCATAGCCTTTATGATCACTCGGTCAAAAGTGACTTTTGACTAGGTCAAAGCTGAGCGTTTGTCATGTAGGAATCCATGATGATCTCAGGTCAAAGGGCATAGTGACATGGCTTGTATATGAGAGAAGCTTATGACTTGACCCATGTAGCTCTCTCATAGCGGGTCGGTCCAACACCCTGTACTCTTACATGTGCTTATGACTTTGATTTATATCTCTATATATCTTCAAAGTCATACTGGTCTTATTTCATCTCTGCTCCCACATAGATGACCGACCAGGGACATTTAGGATAAGATCATGAGTTATCCAAGGATGGTCATCACAGTAAACATGCAAATAATGTGATAACCTGATACAATGATTGGCCCCTAGGGCACAATTTCCAACACTGGGTCCATTACCTATATGGCACGCATTACGAGGAATCTTCCTTTACCCTAGTTCACCGAATATTTTAATTATTATTTACCGATTATACACCTTTTCGGACACCGGCTCCTTTTCCCAAATACAGTGTCCTACTGTGTTCAGGCATCCCTGTGGGTTATAACAGTCATCTGACTGAAGTCATCCGATCGCATTCAGCCCCTTTAAAAATATAGATAAATCTCCTACCCAAATCCCCGGAGGCCTCATACTCCCGTCTGGATTTGCTAATTTGTGAATAACTTTTTCTACATACCTCCTATCGGTATTCTGTCCGTTTCTTGTCATCCGCCCTATAAGGGTGCATCATCCTATAATTTCTCACTTATATCTGCAATCTAGGGTATCCGGTATGAATTTTTATAACTTTCGGACGATCAGTCCATTTTTGGCTATCTAGAGTCTTCAAAAATTCCGGTATTAGGCTAGATTACCCAGCGTCACTTGCCCTATCTTCTGGTAAAATCTGGGACTGAAATGCCTCCGGTCAGTCTAAACCACTTTTGGCCTAATTTTCTTTAATTATACTTTAGCCCCAGGGAACTTTTTCTTCTTTGCAGTTAAGTCCCTTTATTTGGCTAAAAATACACTTTAAGACCCCACATTTTTGTCTACCTTTCTTTCCTAACCTTAAACTTTCCATATTTGCATTTAAGTCCTTTCATTTCTTTTCTTTTGCAATTTAATCCTTTTCTTTACATAAAGGACCACATCTTTTTCCTGAAACAGAACTCATATATTCCATTTAATCTGTACATGGAAATCAGTACATAAATTAAGGATATTACAGAAGACATAATATGGATTTCCAGAAAAATTGGATTCAGAAAACAGTCCAGTTTTAGAGGAATCAGACCGGGCCGGTACCGGATTGGACTGGAATTTCTCCAGAGGCTTCTTGGCCCTTCATTTTTGCCATGTGAGCCATGTGAGGGATTAGGTGTCCCATGAGGTATCCCTTGGATGATGTCATGGTGATGATGTCATAAATGGAAAAGAAAATAAAAATTCCAGAAAAAAAGGTGGCCACAAGTTCAGAGTTCTTGGAAATTACGGAAATGCCATCCATGAAAACTATAAATACCCCCCCTTGCCATTCATTCCTCATGGAAGAGATCCCATTTAAGAGAGAGAAGGAAGTTCTAGAGAGAGAAGGTGCAAGGAAGAAAGAAGAAAGGAAGTTCTGGCGGAGCTGGAAGTAGTATAGAGATTCTAGAGTTCTGCTAAGCTTTTGAGGTAGTAACTAATCCTAGCTTTTATGTAATGGCTTTGTGATTTGTTGTGCTATTGTTTGGTTGGATTGTTGTCTTATATGTTATGCTTGAAGCTCTACTACAATGCTATGTTCATATGTTATTGAGTATGGAAGCACGCAGTATACTTATCTGTACACAATCACAAGCAAGCACTATCAAGCTGCATTACATATATTGTTATGATTATTACTACTGAGATTCCCCCGAATCTCATCCCAATAAATAACCCATTACAGGGGAGGTTATGGCAAAGTAAATTTTGAGAATTTTAAGAGACGCCGTTATGCTGCCGAAATTATGACAAGATGGTAATAGTAAAGAAAGGAGCTGATACGTACTGTGTACGTAGGTACTGTCTAAGGAGGCTGGAAGTGAGTGGACCTAACCGGTTCATCCAGTCTTTCATAGGTACTTACGTAGAATGGTAGTTCTCACAGGAATTACCAAATCGGTATAAAATCAGTTACTTTCTAAAGATGAAGAGTAGCGGTTATGCTGCCGGATTTCAGCCAGGAAAAGTTGTAATAGAAATATGAGGATTTTGTACATGCTCTGATGTATAACGACTTATTATTTAATAATATTTATTGTTTGGCATGTTTGACTGATATGTGATGGATGTATGCATATGTATGTAAAGTTGAGTGCTAGAAATGCCACTATGAACAGTAACTCGTGGTGACTTAATGATGTTTGACCTATAATTAAAAATAGTAAATGAATGAATAAATGTATGATATTTTTATAGTAAATAGTATACATACCAAGCTTCGATTTTATATATAGAATGCCTCATTTGGATGTCTACACATGGAGATATAAATTATCAAAGTTGGGACCAAAATGCTGGATTCAGGGGGAAAATGCTGGATGAACAGTAAAGTTGTAACATTGACCTACATTGACTTGGTCAAGGAGTGGTCAATGAGTGATTTTTGGCTGGAAGATAATTGAGTTAGCTTCATGTAGAAATTTGAACCACTTCATTTTGATATTTCTAGAATTAATTATGATTTTTCGAAGTCAAGTCACTCCTCTGAAATTTACACAGTGAACAGTACTCGATAAGAGTAAAACTCCAGATTTAGAAATTGGACTTCAATGACCTTGAAAGTGGTTCTAAATGCTACCAAATGGTCCCTAAGACGTACAAAAGTAAGGATGTTTCAGACACCATCTAGTTTGGTAACTTTGCAGAACTTGTCTCAATCCTTGATTCAAAATCACATTAGCTTCTTGGAATTATGAATATGATAAGAGCATTTCTTTCAAAACCCTTTTGACCAAATAGTAGCCAAATAAATACTAAATCCTTTGCTTAACCCCTTTGAGACCTTCACTTTCTTTTAAAAATTCCATCCTTGATCAATGAATGATGTACGAGATAGTTGTTGCTGCAGTAATTCTTTAATTATGAATGATTGTTATGTTGTAACCACTTGTTGAATGTCTAAACCTTAGTGTACTGTTATTTCATTTAATAGTGAAAACAATGAAAAAGTACATAGAAAAGAAAAAGAAAAGAGAAAGAAAAGAAAAAGAGAAGAAAGAAGAAAGAAAAGAAAGGCCAGGTGCAAAAAGTACTATTCAATTTGTATGAAAGAATTAGTTTGTGACTTGCTATTTTTTGCAACTGCACAATTGAAACTGTGATTAAAATTGAAATAGCTTGAAAAAGTAAGATCATGTGTAGTATTTCATTAATCATTGACATGCATTTCCATTTCATCATCTAGCCTTTCCAACATTACAACCCTAATAAATACCCTTTGATTCATAAACCTTGTGGCATTTAGTGGTGGAGATGTAGGATGGTTACATGAAACATCCTCCCTTGGACCACTCAGAGTACACTTACGGAAGCAATATTAGTTTGATAATATCTTAACTTAAGCCCAGAAATTAAAATTTCTACTTTTAAGTTCCTTATTCTGAACCTTTAATTTGAAAACTGATTAATCTCATTCTACACATCCAAATGAGGCTTATTAACTATCCATGGAATACCCCAGATGTGTACCACTGGCTCACCAAATTTCGTGGCCAAACTCCTTCGTTTACTAGGTCAAACTGAGGTCAAAACACTGCTACCTCAGGACCTGCGAATTTCCCTTTTCATTTCTCATTCGCAAATTGAACATGCCAAATAATTTTTATTATTAAATAATAAAATGTCATACAACAAGGCATATACAAAATTATCATATTTCTATTACATCTTTTCCTGCCCGAATTTCGGCAGTATAACCGCTAGGCTTCATCTGTACAAAGAACTGAACCGTACTGATTCGGTAATTCCCTCATGAGAACTACCATTCTACGTAAGTACCCAGGAAAGACTAGATGAACCGGCTAGGTCCACTCACTTCCAGCCTCCTTAGACAACACAAACGTACACAGTACTTATCATATACTGATGTTCAGTCTTAGTTTCGGCAGCATAACGGCGTCTCTTAAAATTCTTAGAATTCACTTCAACATAATCTCCCTGTAATGGGTTAGATATGGGGAATGAGATTCGGGGGAATCTCAGTAGTAATAATCATAACAATATATGTAATGCAGAGTGACAGTGCTTGCTTGTAATTGTGTACAGATAAGTATGCTGCGTGCTTCCATACTCAATAACATATGATCATAGCATTGCAGTAGAGCTTCAGACATAACATATAAGACAACAATCCAACCAAACAATAGCACAACAAATCACAAAGACATTACATAAGAGCTAGGATTAGTTACTACCTCAAAAGCTTAGCAGAATTCTACTATCTCTATACTGCTTCCAGCTCCGCCATAACTTCCTTTCTTCTTTCTTTCTCCTTCTCTCTCTTCTTTCTCTCTCTTTCTTGCCCAAAACCGTGATGCAAATGAATGGGGAGGGGGTATTTATAGTTTCCTTCGATGGCATTTTCATAATTTTGAAGCCATCTGAACATGTGGTCCTGGTTTTTCCTGGAATTTCCTATTTTCTTTTATTCCTTTTTACTGCATCACCCAGGACACCTCACCGGGACACCTCATAGCCACATTCTTCACATGTCACAATTCCTGGACACCTCATCAGCTGACTCAGCATTTCCAGTCCAATCCAGTATCGGTCTGGTCCGATTTCCCATAAACCGGACTCAACGGCTGAGATTGCCCACGTATCCTTAACTTTTCTTCTTCCTCTAAGATTGCGCCATGTGGTGAAACATCCTTCCTTTCATATGTCTTAGGGACCATTCAGTAGCATTTAGAACCACTTTCAAGGTCATTGAAGTCCAACTCCCCAATCTGGAATTTTACTCTTATCGAGTACTGTTCACTTGAAAATTCCAGATGAGTGACCTGACTTCGCAAAATCATAACTAATTCTATAAAAATCAAAATGAAGTGGTTCCAATTTCTAAATGAAGCTAACTCACTTATATTTCAGGAAAAAATAACTCGTTGACCATGTATTGACCGAGTCAACGTAAGTCAACGTTTCTATTTTACTGTTCATCCAGCGTTTTTTCCTGAATCCAGCATTCTGGTCCCAACTTTGATAATTTATATCTCCTTGTGTAGACATACAAATGATACGTTTTATATATAAAATTAAATCTTGGTATGTCTACTATCTACCATAAAAATTTCATACATTTATTCATCCATTTAATATTTTTAATCATTTATCAAACATGACTAGGTTACCACGTGTTACTGTTCACAGTGGTAAATTTCAGCATTTCTACTTTGCATACATATGCATACATCCATCATACATCAGTCAAACATGTCAAATAACACTTATTATTAATTAATAAGTTGTTTTACAATCTGGGTATGTACAAAAGTTCCCACATCTCTATCACATCTTTTCCTGCCTAAACTCCGTCAGCATAACCGCTACGCTTCATCTTCAGAAAGTAACTGATCTTGTACCGATTCGGTAATTCCCGTGAGAACTACCATTCTACGTAAGTACCCAGGAAAGACTGGATGAACCGGCTAGGTCCACTCACTTCCAGCCTCCTTAGACAGTACCTACGTACACAGTACGTATCAGTTGCTTTCCTTATCTTGTCATAATTTCGGCAGCATAACGGCGTCTCTTAAAATTCCCAGAATTCATTTTGACATAACCTCCCCTGTAATGGTTTACTTATTGGGATGAGATTCGGGGGAATCTCAGTAGCAATAATCATAACAATATATGTAATGCAGAGTGACAGTGCTTGCTTGTGATTGTGTACAGATAAGTATACTGCGTGCTTCCATGCTTAATAACATATGATCATAGCATTATAGCAGAGCTTCAGACATAACATATAAGACAACAATCCAACCAAACAATAGCATAACAAGTCACAAAGCCATTACATAAAAGCTAGGATTAGTTACTACCTGGCTAGCTTAGCAGAACTCCACTATCCTTATTCTGCTTCCAGCTCCGCCAGAACTTCCTTACTTCCTTTTCTCCTTTCTCTCTTCCTTTCCTTCTCCTTCTCTCTCTTCTTTCTCTCCCTTCTCCCTTGCCTTGCGTGAATGAAAATGGAATGGAGGGGGGGTATTTATAATTGCCTTTAATGGCAATTCTGCAGTTTCTATGAACTTTGATCCTGCGGTCCTAGTTTTTACTGGATTTTCCTATTTTCTTTAATTCCTCCTTTACTGCATCATGCATGACATGATTGGGACACCTCACCAGGACACCTCAGCGCCACATTTATCACATGTCTGAAATCCTGGACACCTCAGCAGCTGACTCAGCATGCTGACTCACCTGTCCAGTCTCTTGCCTCGTAATACGTGTCCTCAACTTTTTCTTCTGCCTTTATGTTGGCGCCATGTGTCATCTTACTGGCACCTATCACGCCTTCCAATGCTATCCAGATAAATCCAGGACTTTATCTGATCACCTCCTCGGTTATCGTGCCGACTGAGTAACTTTACTTTATTGAAACAGCATTAAAATAGTATTTTAATGCCACTTTTTCCCACATACTTCATGGGCTACGTTTTTGGGCTTTGGGAATGTTGTCTTGGATCCTGATCAAGCCCAAGTACTCTGATGGCTCGATTCCCAAGAAACAGCCCTTGGCAAATTACCAAAATACCCTTGGGTGCCCTTTCTTGCACTGTTTTAACCCTAAGGGTAAAATCGTCATTTTACACCCTTCTGTACTCTGTCAGGGCATATATTGACTCTAAGTAGCTTTAAATGTATATACCTTGGCTTCTGGGCCTGTCCAGAATTACCAAAATGCCCTCCATTCATCTGTTACACTTTTGTACAACACAGGGGCATTTTCGTAATTTCGCACTTTTTCGGGGTTCTGCCGGACACTGGCCCACCTATCAGTCCAAGTGTCTCATTGGGCCTCTGTTGGCGCCATTATTGGGCCTTTCCGGGTCCAATACCTTCATGGCACGCATTACAAAGAATCTTCCCCCGTTAATAATTATTGAATATTTTATCTATTATTCACCGTTTATACACATATCCGGACACGGGCTCCTTCTGTCCGATACACTGGCCTACGGTGTTCAGGCATCCCTGTGAGTCATATCAGTCATCTGACCGAGATCATCCGAACTCATTCAGTCCCTTCTTAAATACCGATAAATCTCCCTATCGGATACCCGGAGGCCTCACACTCCCGTCTGGATTTTCTGATTTGCGAATAACTTTTTCTACAGACCTCCTATCGGTATTCTGTCAGTTTCCCGACATCCGTCCCATAAGGACGTATCATCCCGTATTTTCTCACCTAGATCTGAAATCTAGGATATCCGGTAGGAATTTTTATAACTTTTGGACGATCAGTCCATTTCTGGCTATCTGGAGTCTTCAAAAATTCCTGTATTAAGCCAGATTACCGAGCGTCACTTGCTCTCTCTACCGGTGAAATCTGGGACTGAAATGCTTTCGGACAGTCCAAACCACTTCCGGCCTGACTTTCTTTAATTACAATTTAGCCCCAGGGAACTTTTCTTCTTTTCATTTAAGTCCCTTTTTATTTGGCTAAAATTACACTTAAGGACCCCATATTTTTGTCTACTTTCCTTTTTGGCCTCGAAACTTTCCATAATTGCACTTAAGTCCTTTCATTTCCTTTACTAGGTCTAGGGGCATTATTGTCTTTTCATATTTTACCAGAGTATTCTCTGGCCCTGGTCAACTATCCAGATACCCCTTCTTGACTGTCTAACCTTAGCCAAATGACCAAAATACCCTTTACTCATTCTTCAGTTATTCTATAACATATGGGCATTTTCGTCATTTTGCACATTTTTCCCGGACACCGGCCCCTCTTACCACTGAACTGATATTATGGCCCTGGGCCTTCCCTGGTGTCACTACGGGCCTTAGAAAACACTGTATGGCCTCTAGCCATTGTCCGATCATTTCTATTCGGACTGTCTTTCCTTTACCGATTATAACTGTAAATTCCCATCTTCAGGAATTTTTACAGAAAAATCGGGACCTGAAATCAAAATTCTGTGACTCCTCATTCAATCCGGAATCATTTTCTCTATCTCCCGGTATTTTCAGATATTTTATCCGGACCGGGCTGTTTTGGCTTGAAAAAGCACTCACGCGCACACTTTTCCAAAATGACCATTTTACCCCTATTTCTAATTCTTTCATACACATAGAGACCTCATATGCACATTTCACAGTTCAGTGAAATGATCAGCATAATTTTCTCTATTTTTTGGCAAAATATGGTACTCATCGGCTACCAGCCCGATCTTTCCCATAATTACGATTATGCCCTTGAATTCTCCTTATGGCATCTCTAGGCCTAAAAATTGGGGTATTACATGTGGCACCTGGAAGGGACCTTTCATGCCTTCCAATGCTATCCAGATAAGTCCCAAACTTTATCTGATCACCTCCTCGTTATCGTGCAAACCGAGTAACTTTACTTTACTGAAAAGTCATTAAATCATTATTTTAATGTCACTTTCCCCCTGAATCACTGGGCCTGCGTTTTTGGGCCTGGGAATATCATCTTGGATCTTTGATCCAGCCCAAGTACTCTGATGGCACGATTCCCAAGAAACACCCCTTGGCAAATTACCAAAATGCCCTTAGTCTCTCTTTCTTTACTTTATTAGGTCTAGGGGCATTATTGTCTTTTCCCATCTTACCAGAGTATTCTTTGACTCTGGTCAACTATCCAGATAACTTCCTTGGACTGTCTAACCTTAGGCAAATGACCAAAATACCCTTTACTCATACTTCAACTATTCTATAACATAAGGGCATTTTCGTCATTTTGCACCTTTTTCCCGGACACCGGCCCCTCTTACCACTGAACTGATATTATGGGCCTGGGCCTTCCCTGGTGTCACTATGGGCCTTAGAAAACACTGTATGGCCTCTGGCCACAGTCCGATCATCTCTATTCGGACTGCCTTTCCTATACCGATTATAACTGTAAATTCCCATCTTCAAGAATTTTTACAGAAAAATCGGGACCTCAAATCAAAATTCTGTATTGCATCATTCAACCCAGAATCCTTTTCTCTATCTCCCGATATTTTCAGATATTTTATCCGGACCGGACTATTTTTGCCTGAAAGTACGCTCTCGCGCACACTTTTCAAAAATGACCATTTTACCCCTGGTCACACTTCTAATTCTTTCATACCTATAGAGACCTCATATACACATTTCACAGTTCAGTGAAATAATCAGCATAATTTTCTCTATTTTCTGGCAAAATATGGTACTCATCGACTACCTACCCAATCTTTCCCATAATTATGATTTTGCCCCTGCATTCTCTTTCTGGCATCTTAACCTCATCTTCTCATCCCTCATCTTAAGGTCTAGAAATTCTCTTTCAATAACTCATCCCTTAAACTCTTCGGGAGTCGTTGTTAATTGAAAGGCTCGACAACCCGCCCATATCAGGTTATCTTACACAGGAGCCAGCCCATATCAAGCTACCTGCAGAATTCCTAGGCTTAAGACTTAGGATATTCCACATATTCCTCATTTTGAACCTAGGTGAACTGTCCTGATTCTGTAGGTTAAAGACTTAACTCATCTTTAAATCCTGAAGGACTTAGCTCATCCCTCGGATTCCCACAAAATACAGGTAAGTAATCCACCCATATCAGATTACTACCCTGGGACTACGGGTTTAGCAGCCTACTCATATCAGACTACCTCCCAGTTCTCCTAGACCAAAAATCAGGATGTTACATTACAAGCCTATGGGAAGCCTAAGCTAGATGGTTGAGTGAAATTACCTTGACAAGAGAGGGAGTGAAACACTATACCTTGTGAGGAAATCTCAACCTAGTTGCTTACTATGATTTAATTGCATGAGTTTGATGGTTTTATTGATATGAGGTTAGTATGGATTGTTGTCAATTGAAGGGAAAGAATTGATGAGTGCAAGTATGTATGCTAAATCTGTTTTGCCAACTTTGCTGAACATGTGTGTTTGAAAGTCAGCTTTGATCCATAATTTTGCTCGGAGTGCAAAAGCTAAGTGTGGGGGAGTTGATAAATTCATATTTGTATTGATTTTTAATATGTTAAAAGAGAATTTATTATTAATTTTATCCACATTTACTATTATGTTGAGAAAATTAATTAATAAAATAGAATTGGAATAGTCAGGAATTAATTGATGTGATTTTAAAGATTAATTGGACAAATAATCTGTTTATTTCAATTGTCCATTACAGTTCAATGCAATAAAATCAGATTAGATAGGATTGACAGCTCGAAGGAGCAGAATTCTGGATGCACCCACAGTTCGTGCAATACACACCTCACTCACTTCAGAAGTTTTCATTCATGTGCTGCTGGACAATTCACGTGGGAAATATTGAATAAGAGGAAGCATGTGCTGATAGCAGAAGCAAGTAGGCTACAGTTGGGTAAGCATGTGTTGACAGCTGGAGGGAGTCCAATTTAGAACTGAATTCACACATTCCACACTTCCATAATAGCTCATCATATCATCACTGTTCATTCATGGCACTATTCACACACACATGATCTGAACAAAATCACATTTCTGGACTGATTACTTATTGCACACCCTCTCATGCCATCTCAGCTAACAATCACACCATTCGCACACTTCTCCTATATACTACACACTCTCCATCTGCATACTCATTCCACACTTCTGCTATATATTCATTCATCTATTCAAATGCTATACATACTACATTCTATCTGCAGATCCTTTTCTCTTTTATAACTTTCCCATGTTCTAGTCAATAGAACCAGAGGAAAGTTCTACACTCATATTCATCTTCATCTTCATATTTCTTCTTCCATTATGACTGCTGATGTGCTTTCTGTTGCTGCTAGAGTTTAAATGGCAATACAAGGCTAAGTTGCTGTGCTCTCTTGGAGATGATATTGATGGGAGTTTCATTGAGTCTTTAAGTTAGATTTAATTATATCGAGTTGATGTATTTACTTCTAGTTTATTGATTCAATTAGAGTTAGTAGATGATAAAGGAGTAGGAAAGTGTCGTGTGACAACAGGGACGTGATATGGTTGTATAAAAGGTTATATCGTTCATCGATCCTCACATGATTTGGGTAGTCGTGATGTCTTGCTAGAGACCGCTTACGACTTGTGAGCAAGTATAATAAATGGCCCATTACCAACTTTATGTGGGCCTACAGTGTCGCACACAAAATAGTCCAACACGAGCTATGATGTCCAGATTCATTGAATCTAAGATATGTCCAGATTCAATGAATAATCTAGGGTGGATGTATATATATATATAAATTCGTATATATATTATATGTTATAAGAGATATTTATAAGCTTTAATTTATAAGGATAAATTAAATCTCTATCACTTTTGAATTCAAAATTTAAATTAATATGATATATTTAGTTTGAAATTTAAATTGATATAATATAATATCTCAAATTTAATTTATGAGAATAAATCAAATATAATTCTGTTATATCTTTATTTTAAATTAAATAAATAGGTGAATTAAATCTGTGGGGCGGATTTAATATAATAAACCATATTTATTTAATTGATTCTTATCAGATTATGCAATATATGATTTTGTATTAATTTTGAAATTAATTTAGGATTAATTATGAAATCTAATAACCGTCAGAACACCGATAGCATCCTATATATTTGACATTAGGGGCTAGGCTTTTCAGTGGCAGAGTACAAAAGGTTTACAGATAAGAAACGGCCAAAATATTGACGTTGAGGATGAATAAAAGGAGCTAGCACGTCGTTTGTAGTTGGAACGCTGTTCGTATAGATACCGGTAGAGGAAGCCAAACTGAGTCATCCACTTCTCGCGATCGAAAAGAGAGCATAGGCATCCTGAACATCGAAATCCTCGAGCCACCAATAACTCGAACACCGAAGGTAACACCTCTTACTACTTGACTTAAACACAATCAGTAGATCCAGGCAGGGATTGGAAAAATTTTAAAGTTAATTTTCACTGTGCGTCTTCTATCATATCCTTAATTTCATCCTTACATATACCCATTTGAAAGAATCTTATACCAAATGAACATCATTTCAACTTAGAAAACATCAATTTTCAAGAATTAGGTTATTGGGTACTGTTCATGTTATTGTTCCTTTGGTAAATTCAGATTACATCATGAACTTTGAAAATTCATAATTAAATCTAGAAAAATCGAAATGAGGTGGTTCCAATTTCTAATAAAATTTATTTTATTAAAATTTGAAGGAAAAATATTAAACTGAGGTTTCCTTGTCCAAATGAAATCAGTTTATTCGTTGAAAAACACTGCTCATTTGGTAAACCTGAAAGTTCCAGTTTCTGTGCCTTATCTTCAAAAATTTATTTCTTCTTGTATACTTATCCAAATGAGTCATGTTACATATAGATTTAAATCTCCATATGTGTACTTTAAGCTCATAAAATTTTGTGGCATGAACCTCACTACCTCTGGGTACTCGTTTTATCTTGATCAAGATTTTAATCCCGAATTTAAAAAATCATAACAATTCGAATTCTTAACCAATTGATGCATTCTTGGTACCCATTTAAATCTATATATCTTAAATATGTTCATGCCAAATTTCACGTGAAAATATGTTGAATAACTTATAAAAACTAACGTCGGAAGTGTACTTGCTCATACTGGATTCTTAGTATTATACATCATGCACATCAAAATATCATCTCCTCAAGCTAAGTAGCCAACTTTAAGTCATATACAAATTAACCATCCACATTTAACCTTTTTCCTTGAGAAGATCCAGCACCTAGAGCATGGTTATATATATGGAAAGAATGAGATTCATGGAAATCTCAATAGCAAGTCATACAAACTATAATAACATGCATGCTTGATTAAATGCTTAACATGTTATAATGACATGGGAGCTACTTCATGAACATATATAAGCACCCTCTAACATGCATATTGTCATGACATTCATTGCAAGGAGTTGCAATCATTCATATTGTAACATCCTAGAATTTCCCTAGCCGAAAACCCTAAGTTTCTAGCTAAGGAAATGATTAGAGAAATGTAAATGGTATGACTGATTAAATAAAGGATCAAATTGTAAAGTTAGAAAGTATTATGGCCAGAAGTCCAAAGTAGACAAAACTTCAGGGACTAAACTGCAAATATGAAAAAGGTCAAGGGACCTAAATGTGATTTGTGAAAATTCACAAAAACTATACTTTAAGCCCAAAATAGCCCGGTACGGATTTAAGATATGAAAATACTGGGAGATAAAGCACAAAATTTTGGGTTGAATGAGAGACATCAGAATTTTGATTTGAGGTCCCGATTAATTGATAAAAATTTGGTAAGTCTGGGAAAATAACCTGGAATTTTTAGGAGACTGACTGGACTTCAGAATTCTATGAGATTATGATATAAGATACTTTGTGAATTGTGGGAGATTGTAAAAAGACCACATTTCCAAAAGAGGTCCAGATAATTTTAAATAGAATTTTAAAGGAATTTTAGGAGCTTGTCTACCAGCTCTAAAAATTAGGATTTTATTCGTTGAAGGACCAAATCTAAACTGAAGACCATGAAATTTTACCAGGAGGCTTAGAATAAATTTAGATGGGTTATTATGGGCCAAGTCAAAGTCCAATAGCCAGTATGAGCCCAAACTAAAATAGAGGCAAAATTGTAATTTCGGGAAATTTCGGGCCGGAAATGGCAGTTTTGAAAAATATTCAGAAAAATCCCAATAAATTCCATAAAATGGAAAATGAGGTTCTAAGACATTTTTATAAAGGGTAAATAACAAAAATACCCCTATATGAATTTTTATCGTATTATAGTTTCTTTTAAGGTATCCGGAAAAATTAAGTATTAGGATTATAAAAAGACCTCAAAAAAATATGAGAAAATGGAGATAAATATTTAAAGGGTCAATAATGATTTTAGATATGTTAGACAGGGTCAGAGGGTGTTCTAGAAAATATCATGCCATTAAATAATTTATTTTTCCCGAAAATCACCCGAATCGGTACCGGTTAATACCGGAAAATTGAAGAAAAATCCTAGAAGCTCCAAGAAGGTCCAAGAAACTCCATGAAGCCTCAAGACTTATTGTTTTGGCGCCAAATGGTGAGGGAGAAGGAAAAAGGAGATGACAACTCAAAAGTTGTCATAATTACAATGAAAAAGGAGGTTAAATTCTAACCCTTGGATCAAGTTTTTAGGAATTGGATCTTAGCCCTTGATTCCCCTCAATTTTTCCTATAAATACCCCCTCCAAATACTTCAATTTCGTGCAGCCCTCTTTACATAGGAGAAACTCTTGTCAATTCAAAACTCAAGCCAAAAACAAAGCTTCCAACCTCCCAAAGTTCAAGGATACTAAGGTAAGCATACTTCCAAGCTTTTAATGATTTGTTTGGAAGTTTGATTTATGGTTTTTAAGGGTTGGGAACCATGAATTTATAAGGGGAGATGCTGCCCAAATTAGGAAAAGATGAAAGTCATGATAAGGATAGCAAAGACAAGTTGAAAAGGAAAAGATTTAACATGTTTTAGTTCATGGAATCAATGGTTTCTTGGAATTGTTCTTGAACTACCTTGCTGTCCAGATTTATGCACTTTGTTCTAGGGTTAAGATATGATGATTTTAAGGCCTCCAAGGTGTTCAAAATGCAATTTTGTATAGGGCATAGTAGGGAGACCCTAAGTGGAAGCCTTAAACATCAAAATGGAAGTTCTACAAAACCCTTAGTTGCAATTTTCGTTTCTGTCCGTACGGAAAGTATAGGAGATGAAGCAATTTCAAAATTTGGATCACACCATTGGATTC
Organism: Leucaena leucocephala; assembly: GCA_037074615.1. Classification (NCBI taxonomy): domain Eukaryota; kingdom Viridiplantae; phylum Streptophyta; class Magnoliopsida; order Fabales; family Fabaceae; genus Leucaena; species Leucaena leucocephala. The sequence goes on along the minus strand of CM073548.1, from coordinate 9,712,086 downwards.
CTTAGCCAAAATTATGTAGGATAGGATCCCAAGAGTTAATGTTAGTGCTTGAGATAAATAAAACCCTAATTGCATTCAAGAAAGGGTAGTTAGGATTTTTAAGTTTGGATTATGTTTGAGAAGTGTAATGACATGAAATTGTTGTTCAATAATTAGGATTTGACATTTGTGAACCTAAAGAACTTCAAGTCAACAAGGAAAGACAAGGATCTCCAAGAGGTAGCAACAACTCTAACTTTATCATTGTCTTGTAATTATTTATTGGTCTTGTTGTTTATGATGTTTGGTTGAGCATGAAATTATGTGATGATGTGCAAGCTTGATGGGCTTGATTATGTGGTAATCTCCTTGCTAAGATGTCATGACAAATGCATGTTAGAGAATGCCAAAAATATGAGAATGAATGTGTGGCTCCCATATCATATAACATGCTTTAAATAATTACTTGATGATGTTAAAGTTGTGTTGAATGCTATTGGGATTTCTTTGGAAATCTCACTCTTTTTCATATTAAACCATGGTAGGTGCTGAGCATTGAAGAGGTAAAGAGCTAATTGATGGTGTTTGAAGTATGCTTAGTTGTGTTAGATACACTTATATTATGTAAATATGGAACAAAGAGTACTTAATGTAAGTTCTGTTAGAAGGCAGTGAGCTTTACAACATATTTTGGATATGGTATTGTATGAATTAAATGTTGAAATTTAGTATGCTTAAATTTGACATCTTAAGATTTAAATAGACACCAAGTACGTCCAATTTTGATAAAAAACGAATTTATGGTGAATTTTCAAAGTTAAGAGTTGGATTCTGGAAAACTGGAAAATTACCATATGAACAGTGTTTGTTTGCGAATTTTTTTGGAATGTTGTAGTTGCGCTTGAACCTATTCATTATTTTTCCCATAAATAGGTTTTAAATATATTTCATTAGGAATTTGAATCACCTCATTTGGAGTTTTATAGATTTAAATATGAATTTCCAAAGTTTGGGGAAAAATCTGAAAAGTGCTATATGAACAGTACCCGAGAGAGATTTTCAACAATTTCAGATATTTGATTCCAACTTTAATTAATCCTAAAGTGGTTCCAAAGGCTACTAATGGATCATATATGGGTATTAAAGTAAGGATGCGACACATATCTCATCATCATCATTATAAAATCATCTCAAGCTCAACCAAGAATCATACATAACAAGCAAACATACACTCAAACAAACAGAAGATTATAGTTAGGTATTCTTGCTACCTATTAGATGTCCTTGTCAATTCCTTCTTGGAATGATATTCCCTTCTCACAAATGTCAAAACCTATCCATTACAAAGTAACATCAAGTTACAATTCAATTCCAACATAATTCCAAGACTAGGTTTTCACTAAGTTCCATTCTTTCTTTAATTTATGACTTATGCTTCCCTCTTTATAAAATAAATTCTCATGGTTCACTTCCATATAACTTTTCATGTAAAATTCAAATATACATTCAGAGTTTCCAAAATCCAATTGCATCACAAGTTTCTGTACAGAATCGAAAAGCTTCACATGTTTTCCAAAAATTCTCATTTTGATTCCAATGCTTCCAATACTTGTTTCTCTACTATAATCCCACACATTTTTCCGTTTTAAACTCATTGGAAGCATGAAAATCATAAAATTCCAACATATGAACAGTGATTCGTACAGTACCAGAACAGAACACAATCTTCCATTCAAATGCATACTTTAATTTCCAAGCTATTACCACTTGATTCTAGCTTGTTTAAGCTTGTCTAAACTATCCATAACATAAAACTCATATTCTTTTCACATCCAAACAGAATATCCAGCACCACCCTCAAGAGAAATATGCCCCAAAAACCCCTTAAAATCAAGAGCAAACTTACCAGAACAAAGTCTAGGATCAAGGGGACTAATTACCTTATTAGTTCTTCCAAGGTGCTTGCTTCTTTTTAGCTTGAATGGAAATTTTGCAAGAGTTTGCCCAAGGTTGCCTCAAGTGCCAAAATGAATCTGGTTTGGGGGGTATTTATAGGCAAACTTGAGTGGAAATGGAAGGCCAAGATCATTTTGTGCACTATTTGATCTAATGGCCAAGATTTAATCTTGAATTTTCTTTTCTTTCTTAATTATGACATCATCAAGGGGACACCTCAAGGGACACCTCATCATGCATGAAATTGAAGGGAGAAGAAGCCTCTGAAACAATTTCAGTCTAGTCCGGTACCGGCTCGGTCCGATTACCCAAAAACCAGACTATTTTCTGAACCTAATTTTTCTGAGATTCCATAATATGTTTTCTGACCTTAAATCCAGTATCCAGATTCTTTCTATCATTGATATTCTTATACTAGGTCTAAACTTAATTACAGATCCCTTAGAAAAGACCAAAATACCCTTGGTGCCCTTTCTTGCACTACATTAACCCTAAGGGTATAATCGTCATTTCACACCTCTTTGTACCCTATCAGGGCATATACTGACTTGGACTAACCCTTCCTGTACCTGCCCTGGCATTTTGGCCTGTCCAAAATGACCAGAATGCCCTTCATTCACCTATTACTCCTTAGGGCAACACAGGGGCATTTCCATAATTTCGCACTTTTCCGAGGTTTCTCCCAACACTGGCTTACCTATCAGTCCAATGATTTTATTAGGCCTTCTTGATGCCACTTGTTCTTTTGGGTCTCTGTGTTAAGTCATCTGGACTCATTTAGTGTAATATCCCAATTTTCAGGCCATAGACTTAGTAAGTAGCCTGAAATAGATATATCCCTTTGAGCAGAAGTCCCCGAAACATACAGAGGGTTTTTAGGGACTAAACTGCAAATAAGTGAAAGTTCAGGGACTTATGTGTAAATAGTGAAAGTCCCTAGGGATATGATGATCATTTATGCAAAGAAAGGGATTAAATTGCAAAAGAAAGAAAATGAAGGGACTTAAGTGCAAATATGAAAAGTATAAGGTTAAAAAGGAAAAGTAGACAAAAAGGTGGGGTCCTTAAGTGTAATTTTAGCCAAATAAAAGGGACTTATTTGAAAAGAAGAAAAGTTCCTTGGGGCGAAAGTATAATTAAATAAAGTCAGGTCGGAACTGGTTTGGACTGCCCGGAAGCATTTCAGTCCCAAATTTCACCGGTAGAGAGAGCAAGTGACGCTCGGTAATCTGGCTTAATACAGGAATTTTTCAAGACTCCGGATAGCCAGAATTGATCTGATAGTCCAAAAGTTATAAAAATTCCTACCGGATATCCTAGATTTCAGATATAAGTGAGAAAATACAGGATGATACGTCCTGATGGGACGGATGTCGGGAAACTGACAGAATACCGATAGGAGGCCTGTAGAAAAAGTTATTCGCAAATTAGAAAATCCAGACGGGAGTGTGAGGCCTCCGGGTATCCGATAGGGAGATTTATCGGTATTTGAAAAGGGACTGAATGAGTTCGGATGATCGCAGTCAGATGACTGTTATGACTCACAGGGATGCTAGAACACAGTAGGCCAGTGTATCTGGTAAAAGGACCCGGTGTCCGGAGATGTGTAGAAACGGTGCATAATAGTTAAAGTACTCGATGAACATGGGCAGGGGAAGATTCCTCGTAATACGTGCCATGAAGGTAATGGACCCTAAAAGGATCAATAATGGCGCCATCAAAGGCCCAATAAGACACTTGGACTGATAGGTGGGCCAGTGTCCAGCAGAACCCCGGAAAAGTGCGAAATTATGAAAATTCCCCTGTGTTGTACTAAAGGGATAACAGGTGTATGAAGGGAATTTTGGTCATTCTGGACAGGCCTAGAGGCCAAGACATATACAAATGAAGTTAATCAGAGTCAGTATATGCTCTGACAGAGTACAGAAGGGTGTAAAATGATGATTTTACCCTTAGGGTTAAAATAGTGCAAGAAAGGGCACCCAAGGGTATTTTGGTAATTTGCCAAGGGATGTTTCTTGGGAATCAAGCCATCAGAGTACTTGAGCTTGATTAGGATCCAAGATAACATTCCCAGAGCCCAAAAACGTAGGCCCAGTGACATGTGGGAAAAAGTGGCATTAAAATACTATTTTAATGTTGTTTCAATAAAGTAAAGTTACTCGGTCGGCATGATAACCGAGGAGGTGATCAGATAAAGTCCTGGACTAATCTAGATAGCATTGGAAGGCGTGAAAGGTCCCTTCCAGATGCCACATGGCGTCATCTTAGAGGGAGAAGAAAAGTTAAGGACATGTGGCACAATCTTAGCCGGTGAGTCCAGTTTGTGGGAAATCGGACCGGATCGGTACTGGATTGGATTGGAGATGCTGAGTCAGCTGATGAGGTGTCTAGGAATTGTGACATGTGAAGAATGTGGCGATGAGGTGTCCCATGAGGTGGCCTTGAGATGATGTCATGCATGATGCGGTAAAAGGAATAAAGAAAAATAGGAAATTCAGGAAAAAACCAGGACCACAGGATCAGATGGCTTCAAAATTACGGAAATGCCATTGACCAAAACTATAAATACCCCCTTGCTCTTCATTATGCACGGCCAAGCATGAGAAAGAGACAGAAGGAAGTGCTAGAGAGAGAAAGTGAGAGGAAGAAAAAAAGAAAGGAAGTTCTGGCGGAGCTAGAAGCAGTATAGAGATAGTAGAGTTCTGCTAAGCTCTTGAGGTAGTAACTAATCCTAGCTTTTATGTAATGGCTTTGTGATTTGTTGTGCTATTGTTTGGTTGGATTTTTGTCTTATATGTTATGTCTGAAGCTCTGCTATAATGCTATGATCATATGTTATTAAGCATGGAAACATGCAGCATACTTACCTGTACACAATCACAAGCAAGCACTATCACTCTGCATTACATATATTGTTATGTTTGTTGCTACTGAGATTCCCCCGAATCTCATCCAAATTAATAACCCATTATAGGGGAGGTTATGTCGAAATGAATTTTGGGAATTTTAAGAGACGCCTCCATGCTGCCGAAATTATGACAAGATAAGGAAAGCAGCTGATACGTACTGTGTACGTAGGTACTTTCTAAGGAGGCTGGAAGTGAGTGGACCTAGCCGGTTCATCCAGTCTTTCCTGGGTACTTACGTAGAATGGTAGTTCTCACAGGAATTACCGAATCGGTATAAGATCAGTTACTTTCTGAAGATGAAGCGTAGCGGTTATGCTGCCGGATTTTAGGCAGGAAAAGATGTAATAGAGATATGGGAAATTTTGTACATACCCAAATGTAAAACAACTTATTAATTAATAATAAGTGTTCTTTGGCATGTTTGACTGATATATGGTGGATGTATGCATATGTTTGCAAAGTAGAAATGCTGAAATTTACCACTGTGAACAGTAACACGTGGTGATCTAGTCATGTTTGATAAATGATTAAAAATAGTAAATTAATGAATAAATATATGAAATTCTTATGGTAGATAGTATACATACCAAGCTTCAATTTGATATATAAAACGTCTCATTTGTATGTCTACACATGGAGTTATAAATTATCAAAGTTGGGACCAGAATGCTGGATTCAGGAGAAAAACATTGGATGAACAGTAAAGTTGTGACGTTGACTGACGTTGACTAGGTCAATGAATGGTCAACGAGTTATTTTTCCCTGAAATATAAATGCGTTAGCTTCAATTATCAATTTGAACCACTTCATTTCGATTTTTGTAGAATTAGTTATGATTTTTCGAAGTCAGGTCACTCATCTGGAATTTTCATAGTGAACAGTACTCGTTAAGAGTAAAACTCCAGATTGAGGAATTGGACTTCAATGACCTTGAAAGTGGTTCTAAATGCTACCAAATGGTCCCTAAGACACATGAAAGGAAGAATGTTTCATTTAGTCCTAGTTTATTTACTGCTAAATCTCCCTATCGGATCCCAAGAGCTCACAAACTCCCGTCTAAATTTACTAAAAAGTGAATAACTTTTCCTACATAACTCCTTTCAGGATTCTATCAGTTTTTTGACCTCCGGCTTGACAGGACGCATCATCCTGTAACTTTTCACTTATATCTAAGGTCCAGGAGATCTGATAAAAATTTTAGATAACTTTTTCACTATCAGATAAATTTTAGCCATCTAAAACTTTAATAAAATTTTTGTATTAAGCCAGACTATCCTGCACCACTTCCTCTATCTACTGGTGAAATTTGGGACTGAAATACTTTCGAGCAGTCTAAACCACTTTCGGCTCAACTTTCTTTAATTACCATTTAGCCCCTGGAAACTTTTCTTCTTTTCAATTAAGTCCCCCAAATTTGGCTAAAATTACACTTAAAGACCCCATATTTTTGTCTACTTTCTCTTTTAGCCTTAAACCTTTTATAATTTTTACTTAAGTCCTTGCATTTTCTTTCGTTTTCAATTTAATCACTTTCTTTACATGAATGGCCACAAATTTCCTAGAAAATCTCACATATATTATGTACAAACTGTACATACTATCCAGTACAGAAAATTAGGGATATTACATCTTTCAATTCCCTTCACGAGCTATTGCCACCAACGCCGTCAATGTGTACGTTGTTGATGTTTTCATGAGCCACCATCGTGCTGTTACACTTCCACATTGCTGCTGTCGACTTACACGCCTTGTTACTGTAGTAGCTGTAGATCTCTGAGTTCTTTCTCTGTCTCTATCTAGTTTTGTTGTGGGTTGGTTGTAAGTATAAACCACTTTATTTCCATTGAATATTCATAGTTTGGTTGGGTGAGTTAATTTCTATTTTTCCTATGGTTATCGAAGCTGTGAGGATATGAGGGTGGAAGGATAACTTGGTGTGTGGGCTGTGAGTGATCCATTGAACTAGAAGCTAGGCTGGTGGTTGAATATATATGTTGCTGTTGTAGGGGAGTGTTTGGACAGCATGTATATATATGTATATCTACTTATGTGAGCTGCTGTCCTAGTTTGATAAAAAAAAGGAGAGAGATAAGGAAGTTGGTTGCTGCTGCTATGAATGATATATGTATATATATATGGCGATGATGCTTCAGGGAAGAAAAAAAAGAAGAGAAGATATGAGAATGTGGTTGTTGCTAATATATGTATATATATGTATGGATAAATTAAAGACATGAAAGTTATTCCAACAAGTTGGAATTTAAGAAAAGTAGCCAAAGAAAGAATTAAATAGAAAAGGGTGAGATGAATTAAGTTGGCCTGTCAGGCAGTAAAATTTTGCTGCTTGTTAAAGGATTTTGATGGTTAACAATCTGGTTTAATCTCTTGACAATTATATATATTTATGAGCTGATGAATGTATTGTCAAGGCCGGTGGCAACGGATTAAGGAGAGCTGAAATGAAATGTAAGGTATAAATTGTGGTTTGATGTATGAGGGTAAGTTCTAGTTGGGTTAAATTTTAAGAAGCCAAAGTTATTAAATGCCTATTGTTCTAAGATACCTTAATATGGAATAAGAGAATTATATTTATAAATGACACTTGGAATACATTTAAAGGCTACTAAGTGGTGAAGTTTATCCCTGACAGATTATGGAGTTTGATAAGTGAAATAAAAAGAGAAATTCATGGAGGTTATTAATTATGAATATGTTAAAAGAAAAGAAGCTTAGGTAGATAAATGTCCTATTTTCATAAATGAAAATATTTGAGATATATAGAATTATAATAGTATGTTATAATAACTATTATAATTGGAATTTGAATATTAATGATTTATTTTTGAAAAATTTAGGAAAGTAAGGAGAGAGTATTATTTCAAAGCATAGACTGGAGTAAGCTATATTGGAGTATTACAGGTGAGTGGATAATGTCCCATTAAAATGATACTTTTAATAATATCTGGTTACTTGATATGTTTTATTTAAAGTGTCAATTTTCAAGTATGATTTACTAAATGTATGGTTATATGAATTAATGGCTTTGATTGTTATTATTGATTTTTCCTTTCTATTGGCTTATTATATGATCATGTTTATGTATGGAAATGGATAAAGAAAGTTTTGAAATAGGCTTTTGTAAATGTTATATTGAGTTAATTTTCTCTATAAAATAGTGTAACATCCTTACTTTCGTACGTCTTAGGAGCCATTCGGTAGCATTTAGAACACTTACAAGACTTTGGAAGTCCATTAGCTAAATCTGGAATTTTTACTCTTGGTGAGTTACTGTTCATATGGTATTCTAGATTAGGTGATGAAATTTGAAAAATCATAATTAATTCTAAAAAAATTGAAATGAAGTGGTTCAAAATTCTAATCGAAGCTATCATCTTGAAGTTTAAGGGAAAAATAATTTCCTGACCAAATGCTTAGCCAATTGATACAGTTTATTCATTAATTTGTACTGTTTATTTGGTCAAAAATTCTTTAAACAGATTTTGGTCCCCATCTTTGGAAAATTGGTTCTCTTTGTATAGACATTGAAATAAGGTGTTCTTGGTGTCAAAATAACATGTTAATTAAATGTCTGTAAAATTTCATACATTTATTCCATCATTTACTATTTTTTCTGACATCATAAACATTATTGCTTAAACTAGCCATACAACATCATTACTTGCAAGAATTCTTTACATAACATCATATAACATTTACATTGACCAATCCCTAACTCCTCTTCATGCTTCTTCATCCTCTTTCCTCATTCATAAACCTGTGGGGATTGGGATTACATGGATGGGGTGAGATTTTGAGGGAAATCTCAGTAGCAAACGATACTAAACAATGCATGTATTAATGTAATTGCTTGTGCTTTCTTGTGAAAGTGTTACCATAGTGTAATGAGAATGCTTCCATGTATCATATGAAATACAATTGGCCAAAGTAAATATAGAAATAGAGCTTCAATCATCTACACATATGCACACAATTTAACAAAGCCATAGCAAAATCAAGCATAACATTCAATACATACAAGTTTAAGGTAAGTTTACTACCTCACATACTTTACTTTCTTTCACTTCAACTGTGCTCTTTCTTCTTACTTCTCCTTGATGTGTGGCTGCCTCTTTAGAGCACACTACCAAATCCTAACATCACATAATCATCCATTCATCACCATCTAACTCACTTGAACATTAAGCTTACTTTAACTAACATATCTTCCTTTAATCTTTACCAATTGACTTGGCCTTTGAATCAATTGATATCTTGACCTTACCTTACACAATTTCATCTTTTGAATCCATTTATGAGCTTAGAATCATGAAATTCCAGCTCCCATGCACTGTTCTAGACAGATTTGAGAAAACATACATAATCATTTCAAAAATTCTCATTTTGATTCCAATGCTTCCCATACTTGTTTCTTTACTTTACCCCACACAAATTTTCATTTTAAAACCATTGGAAGCATCAAAATCATGAAATTCCAATTACTGTTCATGTGATTGAACAGTACACAGAAAAGAACTTCAAACATTATAACTTTTAATTCCAATGTTTTAAAGGTTCAAAACCTATCCAATCCTACACAAAATCATCATATGAATTCAATGGAAGCATTAGATCATTGAAATTCCATCTCCTTCTATTATGAACAGTGCATGAACAGTGCAAACTGAATTGTTTCATCCATGGCAAAGTCAAGAATATCAACTTGATTCAACAACCAATCATCTAACTAGCTTGTTTAAGCTTTAATCTCATAATTCTAACTTTAATTTCTTCTTTCTCCTTTCATCTAAGGTTTTGGACAGCATATGCACCTTGGAGAAACCTCAACTTTCTTCCATGAAAACCCTAAGTTCAAGCTCCCAAATCAAAGGAAAATAAGCTAGGATAGATTGCTTACCTTTAATCTCTAGCTTGCTTGAACTTTGGCCCTTGAATTCTTCTTTGTCTTGGCTTGAGTTTTCATTTTGCCATAGCTTCCCTAAGGCTTCTTGCTTCACGGTTTTGCATCAGAAAAATGGGGGTATTTATAGAAAAATCCAATGGGAAATGGATGGCCAAGATCACTTTGTGCACTATTTGATCTAATGACTCATATTTGCTCTTGGATTAGCTTGCCCTAGAAGCCAATGAGATGATATCATCCATGACATCATCAAGCGACACTTCATATCCCATGTGACGAAATTATGAAGCGAGGAAGGATCTAGAAAAATTCTAGTACAATCCGGTACCGGCTCAGTCCGATTTCCCAAAAATCAGATTGCTTTCTGAATCTAATTTTTCTAAGATTCCATAATATGTTTTCTAACCTTAAATCCAGTATCCAGATTCTTCCTACCATTGACATTCTTGTACTGGGTCCAAACTTAATTACAGATCCCTTGGCAAATGACCAAAATACCCTTGGTGCCCTTTCTTGAACTATATTAACCCTAAGGGAATAATTGTCATTTCGCACCTCTTTATAGCTTATCAGGGCATATACTGACTCTGAGTACTCATTCTTGCACTTGCTTTGGCATTTTGGCCTGTCCAGAATGACCAAAGTGCCCTCCGTTCATCTCTTGTACATTATTATAACCTAGGGCATTTTCATAATTTCATATATTTTCGGGATTCCTCTGGACACTGGCCCACATAACTTTTCAGTTACCTTATTGGGCCTTTGTGACGCCATTTTGGGCCTTTATATGGTCCACTACTTTTATGGCATAAATCCCGAGAAACCTCTCCCGAAGATATTTATCGGGTATTTTATGACACTATAAATTCTATTAAAAATTCTACAAGGTTCCTTTTCTGATCTTGTCAGTTTTATAAATTCTTATATTAATTATAAGAATTTACTCTGAGTCTGAGGTCCAAAAAATACTGTAATAATTTCTCCTAACTTCAAAAATTTATATCAATTTTTCAGGACTTCAAATCGAAATTCTATGTTTCGTCAAACTAATCGGAATAATTTTCTCTATCTACTGGTAAATTTTGGGACTGAACTGATTCTGGGCATTTTTGGGCATTTTTCGGCTCAACTTTCTCATAATTACACTTTTGCCCCTTGAACTTTTGATAAATTACATTTAGGTCCTTAAACATTTAAAAATTACACTTTAGGCCCTTAAACTTTTAAAAATTACACTTTAGGCCCTCAACTTTTCATAATTACACTTAATGGCCCAAAGTTTATGTCTACTTTATATTTTGTACCATGGAACTTTTATACTTTTCACTTTAGTCCCTCTTTTTTAAATCTTCATCTTATCATTCTTTTCTTCTCTATTCATCATCACAATCCTTTCCAAACCTTTTTCCTTTATCAGTATTATATAGATAGGGAGAAATTAAGATATGACAAATAGTCTTATGTGAATTTTATTATTTGAATAATTACTCCATATGAACTGAAAGAAATCTTTTGAGATTTTATTTTTATGTTCATGCTGGTGTTTGTGATTATGAAACATCATTCTTGGTGAAATCCACCATGGGAAAGTATTGTGATTATTTAATGCTAAATTGACCCCATGCATTCTTAGAAATGTTTTTTTAGAGGACTGAATACAGAATGCTGGTTACTAACAACAGTACTGTTAGTCCTTGGTGCACCACAGTTAAACTCGAGCTCAAGGGATATTCATGGGCCTCGTACTCATGCCAGATATTTGTGGGATTTATTGTTGCGTCTATTATTCATGGGTCTTTTACTTGCACCTGTTATTCATGGGTTTCACACCTATGCCTATTTTCATGGCTTCGAGCCGCGCTATATTGGTTAGTTACCCTCGTAGACTGTGTGTCTATGCTTGTTTTTGTTTTATTGAAGTCCTACAGAAAAGTATGATTTGAGAATTAGTGTTTTACAAGGATTCTTTAAATGCAATGTTTTACTAGATATTTGGATTTGATTGATGATTTTTATATAGTTTCATGGTTGCTATGATTCTATGTTATAGAAAATTTATGTTCATCTATAAAGCTTTATTATTTACAGTTAAATATGTTATAAATAGTTTCTTCCTGCATTTTAAATCATGTTTTTATGGGATGTTATTCACAGGTAGATTATTTTGGCTTCAAATAGTGCAGTTGACCCTGTTCCTCTAGCTAAGTAATGAAGAGCCTCATTTCTTATTCGAAGTATTGATTCTTTTTGGGCGTATATACTTATAATGTAATTATAAACCTTTGAAATAATTATATTATTTTGCTTGAAGTTTAGAGGCTCCATCTAGTTTATAGATAAAATCTTGGTATTTTGTCATTTTGGGAAAGTATGAGTACAAATTATTTTGAGATATATCTATATGTGATTTGAATCACTTATAGTTTATTGTAGAACTTTTAACATGTCCGTTATACAAGGACAACCCTACCAAAATTTCTACAAATGACTTGCCTTTTTGTTATAATAGAATACATATTATAAGTATTATATTAGACATTTTATTTAATGTTTATCGCTTAAGGTATATGAATTTCTTCATATTTTGTGCCGTTCATTACTCAAATTTTGGGATATGATAGTTGAGTAGTAGTCTATGCCTCTTGATAGTTAAAGTCACACGAAATGAATTATCCCCTTATGATCTAGATCTAGTCGCGGTAGTTTATGCTCTCAAAAGATAGGGACATTATCTATACGGAGTGACAATAGAGTTGTTTTGTGACCATAAGAGCTTAAAGTACATACATGATAAAAAAAGAATTGAATTTACGACAAGATGGATGGAGTTGTTAAAGGGTTATGATTTCCAAATCAAGTACCATCTAGGAAAAGCAAATGTTTTAGATGATACCTTAAGCAGGAAGACAGTTCAGGTAGCAAACCTTGATGATTAAAGAGTTAAAGCTAGTAGAAGATGTCAGGGATTGAAGTCCTTTGTATTAATTACAGATAGGAGGGAATTCTTTTGGTAGAATACAGATTAAGGCTTTGATTGAGGATAAGATAAAGGAAGCCCAACAACATGATAAACTAGCTGAAATTTTTATGAGTATGTTGTGGGGAGGGGAGAATAAGAATTTTGAAATCTCCAATGATGGATTGTTACAGTTTAGAGGAAAACCACATATTCCCAATGCAGCAAGATTGAAGGATAAAATTTTAGATGAAGCCCATAAGAACAAGTATACAATGTATCTAGGAATTAAGGAAACTGGAAGACACGCAGTGGAAATTAACTTTAAAATTTTTCCAGTCCCTGCCAAGATCTACTAATTGTGTTTAAATCAAGTAGTAGAGGTGTTACCTTCGGTATTAGAATTATTGGTGGCTCGGGGATTCCGACGTTCGGGATGCCTATGCTCTCTTTTCGATCACGAGAAATCGACGACTCATATAGGCTTCCTCTACTAGTATCCACACGAACAACGTTCTAATCACGAACGACGTGCTAGCTCCTCTTGTCCTTCTAGGGTTTTATAGAGAATTCTTCCTCACCGTCTCTATTTTGGCCCTTTCTTATCTGCAAACCTTTTGCACTCTCACTCCAAGAACCTTAGCCCCTAATATCAAATATATAGGATGCTATCGGTGTTCTGATGGATATTAAATTTTGGAATTAATCCTAAATTAATTTCGAGATTAATACAATATCATATATTTAGTAATCTGATAAGAAATCAATTAAATAAATATGGTTTCTTATATTAAATCCATCCCACAGATTTAATTTACCTATTCATTTAATTTAAAATAAAGATATGATCGAATTATATTTGATTTATTCTCATAAATCAAATTTGATATATCATATCAATTTAAATTTCAAATTCAAAAGTGATAGAGATTTAATTTATCCTTATAAATCAAATCTTATAAATATCTCTTATATTATATAATATATGTATACGAATTTATATATATACACGTCTACCTTAGATTATTTAATGAATCTAGACATATCTTAGATTCAATGAATCTAGACATATCTTAGATTCAATAAATCTGGACATATCTTAGATTCAATGAATCTGGACATCATAGCTCGTGTTGGGCTATTTTGTGTGCGACCCTGTAGGCCCATATGAAGTTGGCAGTAGGCCATTTACTATACTGACTCATAAGTCATAAGCGGTCTCTAGCAAGACATCACGACTATCCAAAATATATGAGGATCAAAAAATGATGTAACTTTCATACAACCATATCACGTCCCTTTTGTCACACGACGTTTTGGTCATGGATGAGGCATGGAGAATGTCATCCTCCTGTTTCTGACCGATACCTTCTCGATCCCTGAGTAGTCTGACTATAGAAATAGAACTACCTTTCCAATATAGTATAGCCATACATTTCTCAGACTCACTCATCGAGGGGCCCAGTAATATCTCTCTACGAATATGACGGACAAATTCCATCTTGACCATTCACATTCCTCCGCATGAAAAACCACTGAGCCTGAACATAGTCTTTATGATCACTCAGTCAAAAGTGACTTTTGACTAGGTCAACCCTGAGTGTTTGTCATATAGGAATCCATGATGATCTCAAGTCAAAGGGCATAGTGACATGGTTTATATATAAAGAAGCTTATGACTTAACCCATGAAGCTCTCTCTGTTGGAAATTGTGCCCTAGGGGCCAATCATTGTATCAGGTTATCATATTATTTGCATGTTTACTATGATGACAATCCTTGGATAACTCGTGATCTTATCCTAAATGTCCCTGGTCGGTCATCTATGTGGGAGCAGAGATGAAATAAGAGATATTTGTAAGATTTAATTTATAAGGATAAATTAAATCTCTATCATTTTTTGAATTTGAATTTAAATGGATATGATCTATTTGAATTTGAAATTCAAATTGATAAGATATCTTAAATTTGATTTATGAGAATAAATCAAATATAATTCTGTCTTATCTTTATTTTAAATTAAATAAATAGGTGAATTAAATCTGTGGGACGGATTTAATATAAACCATATTTATTTAATCAGTTTCTTATTAAATTATGCAATATATGATATTGTATTAATTCAGAATTAATATAAGATTAATTCTGAAGCCCGGCCCTATTAGAAGCCCGATAGCTTCCTATATATTTGACATTAGGAACTAGGGTTCAAAACACAAGATAGATCTCTACACACACATTCAGTCGTGAGAAAAGGGGGCAGGGAGAGTGCAAAAGGTTTGCAGATAAGAAACTGCCGAAATAGAGACGGTGAGGACGGAATCTCTAGAAAGCCCTAGAGGGACAAGAGGCGCTAGCACGTCGTTCGCAATTGGAACGCTGTTCGTGTGGATACCGGTAGAGGAAGCCGATCTGAGCTGTCGACTTCTACGATACGGCCAGACACGAAGAAAGGTCGCGACCAGAACACACTTAGGTCGCGACCAAACGGGTATCTGAACGTCAGAAATCCGAAAAGAGGAGACAAGTCGCGACGTGAAGTTGAAGAGGTCGCGACTAAAAGCTCCAGAGGCGACAGGTCGCGACTAGAAGCTGAGGAGGTCGCGACTGAAAGTTCCAGAGGCGAGGAGTCGCGACTAGTGGACACTGAGGTCGCGACCAAAGCTCGAGTACCGAAGGTAACACTTCTTTCTCCTTGACTTAAACACATTCGGTAGATCCTGGCTGGGAATGGAAAAATTTTTAAAGTTAATTTCCGCTGCGTGTCTTCCAATCCCCAGCACTCTCATAGCGGGTCGGTCTAACACCTTGTACTTTTACATGTGCCTATAACTTTGATTTATATCTCTATACATCTTCAAAGTTATACTGGTATTATTTTATCTCTACTCCCGTATAGATGACTGACCAGGGATATTTAGGATAAGATCATGAGTTATCCAAGGATGGTCATAACAGTAAACATGCAAATAATATGATAACATAATTAAGAAATTCATAAATTAACAATGTTCATATTACAATGATTGGCCCCTAGGGCATAATTTCCAACAGGAATGACCAACATGTATACGATGTTAAGAGTTTATTTTGGTGGCCTGGAATAAATAAAGATGTTATTGACTATGTGTCAAGATGTATGACATGTCATAAGGTAAAGGTAGAACCTCATAAGCTAGCAGGGAAGTTGCAATTGTTGGAGATTGTGCCCTAGGGGCCAATCATTATCTTATGAACATTGTTGATTTATGAATTTCTTAATTATGTTATCATATTATTTGCATGTTTACTATGATGACAATCCTTGGATAACTCTTGATCTTATCCTAAATATCCCTGGTAGGTCATCTATGTAGGAGCAGAGATGAAATAAGACCGGTATGACTTTGAAGATATATGGAGATATAAATCAAAGTCATAGGCACATGTAAGAGTACAGGGTGCTGGACCGACCCGCTATGAGAGAGCTGCATGGGTTAAGTCATAAGCTTCTCTCATATACAAGCCATGTCACTATGCCCTTTGACCTGAGATCATCATGGATTCCTACATGACAAACGCTCAACTTTGACCTAGTCAAAAGTCACTTTTGACCGAGTGATCATAAAGGCTATATTTGGGCTTAGTGGTTTTTCATGCGGAGGAATGTGAATGGTCAAGATGGAATTTGTCCCTCACATTCGTAGAGAGATATTACTGGGCCCCTCGATGAGTGAGTCTGAGAAATGTATGGCCATACTGGAATGGAAGGGTAGTTTCATTTCTATATTCAGACTACTCAGGGATCGAGAAAGTAACGGTCAGGAACAGGAGGATGACGTTCTCCATGCCTCATCCTTGACCGAAATATCGTGTGACAAAAGGGACGTGATATGGTTGTATGAAAGGTTACATCGTTTATCGATCCTCATATGTTTTGGGTAGTTGTAATGCCTTACTAGAGACCGTTTATGACTTGTGGGTCAGTATAGTAACTGGCCCACTGCCAACTTCATATGGGCCTACATGGTCGCACACAAAACAGCCCAATACGAGCTATGATGACCAGATTTATTGAATCTAAGAGATGTCTAGATTCAATGACTAATCTAGGGTGGATCTATATTTTATATATATATATAAATTTGTATATATATATTATATATAATATAAGAGATATTTGTAAGGATAAAATAAATCTCTATCACTTTTGAATTTGAATTTAAATGGATATGATCTATTTGAATTTGAAATTCAAATTGATAAGATATCTCAAATTTGATTTATGAGAATAAATCAAATATAATTCTGTCTTATCATTATTTTAAATTAAATAAATAGGTGAATTAAATCTGTGGGACGGATTTAATATAAACCATATTTATTTAATCAGTTTCTTATTAAATTATGCAATATATGATATTGTATTAATTCAGAATTAATATAAGATTAATTCTGAAGCCCGGCCCTATTAGAAGCCCGATAGCTTCCTATATATATGACATTAGGAGCTAGGGTTCTACACACAACACATCTCTACACACACATTCAGATGTGAGAAAAGGGGGCAGGGAGAGTGCAAAAGGTTTGCAGACAAGAAACTGCCGAAATAGAGACGGTGAGGACGTAATCTCTAGAAAGCCCTAGAGGGACAAGAGGCGCTAGCACGTCGTTCGCGATTGGAACGCTGTTCGTATGGATACCGGTAGAGGAAGCCGATCTGAGCTGTCGACTTCTTGTGATCGAACCAGACACAAAGATAGGTCGCGACCAGAACACGCTGAGGTCGCGACGATACGGGCATCTGAACGTCAGAAATCCAAAAAGAAGAGCTAGGTCGCGACTTGAAGCTGACGAGGTCGCGACTACAAACTCCAGAGACGTCAGGTCGCGACTAGAAGCTGAGGAGGTCGCGACTGAAAGTTCCAGAGGCGAGGAGTCGCGACTAGTGGACACTGAGGTCGTGACCAAAGCTTGAAACCGAAGGTAACACTTCTTTCTCCTTGACTTAAACACATTCGGTAGATCCTGGCTGGGAATGGAAAAAAATTTTAAAGTTAATTTCCGCTGCGTGTCTTCCAATTCCCTACAGCAATAAGGTAAGGGTCAAACCTTATAAGCTAGCAGGGAAGTTGCAACCTCTAGATATCCCTGAATAGAAATGTGATAGTATTGCATTTACTTATTGGAAGGACTACCAATATCTTTGGTCAAGCATGATACTATGTGAGTACTAATTGATCAACTAATAAAGTCGGCTCATTTCCTGGCAATCAATGAAAGGATTCTATCGAGAATTTGGCAAAGTTGTACATAAAGGAAATTGTTTGGCTACATGGTTCCCAAGCAGTATTATTTCTGACAGAGACCCTAGGTTCATATCAAATTTCTGTAGGGCTCTACATAAAGAAATGGATACTACTCTCAGTACAACCTACCATCCACAAACTGATGGACAGTCAGAAAGAATGATCTAGATACTAGAAGATATGCTCAGAGCTTGTGTCTTAGATTTTAAGGGAAGTTAGGATGTCTATATGCCACTGATAGAATTTGCTTACAATAACAACTATCAGTCTGATATTCAGATGGCTCAATTTGAAGCACTTTATAGGTAGAAGTAGAGATCCCCTTTTATGTTGGGTAGAGCTGAGTAAAAGGAGGATGTTTGGTCCCGAGATAGTAGAGCAGACAACAATACGATTGATTTGATCAGAAAAGACTAATGATAGCTCGAAGTTGATAGAAGAATTATGCTGATGTTTGAAGGAAGTCGTTAGAGTTTGAAGAAGATGAACATATGTTCCTCAAATTAACTCCAACTACAGGAGCTGTTCGGTTTATCAAAGTTAAAAATCCAAGATATGTAGGACCATTCCAGATCCTCAATAAAGTAGGATCTGTGGCCTACAAATTAGCTCTTCCCTCAAATCTTAATCAGATCCATGATGTCTTCCATCTTTCCTAGTTGAAGAACATCCCAGACCTATCACATGTTATCAAAGAATATGATATTACACTACAAGATAACCTAACGTACGAGGTTAGACCAACACAGATCATTGATCGAAAGGTGAAGTAGCTGCAAAACAAACAGATTCTTTTTAACATCCCAATTTTTAGGCTCAGAGACTCAGAAAGTAGCTTGAAATAGATAGGCTACTAGACCCCTTTGAGCAGAAGTCCCATAAATATACAGAGGGTTTTTAGGGACTAAACTACAAATAAGTGAAAGTACAGGGACTTGTATATAAATAGTGAAAGTCCCTAAGGGCATAATGGTCATTTTAGAAAAGAAAGGGGCTAAAGTGAAAGTTTAAAAGTTTCATGGTGCAAAGATGAAAGTTGTAACACCCCAATTTTTAGGCCTCGAGATGCCAGGAAGAGAATTCAAGGGCATAATCGTAATTATGGGAAAGATCGAACTGGTAGCCGATGAGTACCATATTTTGCCAAAAAATAGAGAAAATTATGCTGATCATTTCACTGAACTGTGAAATGTGCATATGAGGTCTCTAGGTGTATGAAAGAATTAGAAATATGACCAGGGGTAAAATGGTCATTTTGAAAAAGTGTGCGCGTGAGTTCTTTTTCAGGCCAAAACAGCCCGGTCCGGATAAAATATCTGAAAATACCGGGAGATAGAGAAAAGGATTCCGGATTGAATGAGGAGTCACAGAATTTTGATTTGAGGTCCCGATTTTTCTGTAAAAATCCTCGAAGATGGGAAATTACAGTTATAATCGGTAAAGGAAGAGCAGTCCGAATAGAGATGATCAGACTATGGCCAGAGGCCATACAGTGTTGTCTAAGGCCCGTAGTGACACCAGGGAAGGCCCAGGCCCATAATATCAGATCAGTGGTAAGAGGGGCCTGTGTCCGGGAAAATGTGCAAAATGACGAAAATGCCCTTATGTTATAGAATAACTGAAGAATGAGTAAAGGGTATTTTGGTCATTTGGCTAAGGTTAGACAGTCAAGAAGGGGTATCTGGATAGTTGACCAGGGCCAGAGGATACTCTGGTAAAATATGAAAAGACAATAATGCCCCTAGACCTAGTAAAGGAAATGAAAAGAAGAAAAGTTCCCTGGGGCTAAATTGTAATTAAAGAAAGTCAGGCCGGAAGTGGTTTGGACTGTCCGACAGCATTTCAGTCCCAGATTTCACCGGTAGAGAGAGCAAGTGACGCTCGGTAATCTGGCTTAATACAGGAATTTTTGAATACTCCAAATAGCCAGAAATGGACTGATCGTCCAAAAGTTATAAAAATTAATACCGGATATCCTAGAATTCAGATCTAGGTGAGAAAATACAGGATGATACGTCCTTATGGGACGGATGTTGGGAAACTGACAGAATACCGATAGGAGGCCTGTAGAAAAAGTTATTCGCAAATTAGAAAATCTAGACGGGAGTGTGAGGCCTCCGGGTATCCGATAGGGAGATTTATCGGTATTTGAAAAGGGACTGAATGAGTTCGGATGACCTCAGTCAGATGACTGATATGACTCATAGTGATGCCTGAACACCGCAGGCCAGTGTATCGGACAGAAGGAGCCGGTGTCCAGATATGTGTATAAACGGTGAATAATAGATAAAATATTCAATAATTATTAACGGGGGAAGATTCCTCGTAATGCGTGCCATGAAGGTATTGGACCCAGAAAGGCCCAATAATGGCGCCAACAGAGGCCCAGTAAGACACTTGGACTGATAGGTGGGCCAGTGTCCGGTAGAACCCCGAAAAAGTGCGAAATTACGAAAATGCCTCTTTGTTGTACAAAAGGGTAACAGATGAATGAAGGGCATTTTGGTAATTCTGGACAGGCCCAGAAGCCAAGGTATATACAGATAAAGTTACTTAGAGCCAGTATATGCCCTGACAGAGTATAGAAAGGTGTAAAATGACGATTTTACCCTTAGGGTTAAAATAGTGCAAGAAAGGGCACCCAAGGGTATTTTGGTAATTTGCCAAGGGCTGTTTCTTGGGAATCGAGCCATCAGAGTACTTGAGCTTGATCAGGATCCAAGACAACATTCCCAGAGCCCAAAAACGTAGCCCATGAAGTATGTGGGAAAAAGTGGCATTAAAATACTATTTTAATGCTGTTTCAATAAAGTAAAGTTACTCGGTTGGCACGATAACCGAGGAGGTGATCAGATAAAGTCCTGGATTTATCTGGATAGCATTGGAAGGCGTGACAGGTGCCAGTAAGATGACACATGGCGCCAACATAAAGGCAGAAGAAAAAGTTGAGGACATGTACTACGAGGCAAGATACTGGACTGCTGAGTCAGCATCTGAGGTATCCAGGATTTCAGACATGTGATAAATGTGGCGCTGAGGTGTCCTGGTGAGGTGTCCCGATGATGTCATGCATGATGCAGTAAAGGAGGAATTAAGAAAAATAGAAAAATCCAGGAAAAACCAGGACCGCAGGATCAAAGTTCATGGTAATTACAGAATTGCCATTGAAGGCAATTATAAATACCCCCCCTTGGCTCATTTGCATTCACGCATAGCTTGGGTAAGGGAGAGAAAGAAGAGAGAGAAGGAGAAGGAAGGGAAGAGAGAAAGGAGAAAAAGGAAGTAAGGAAGTTCTGGCGGAGCTGGAAGCAGAATAAAGATAGTGGAGTTCTGCTAAGCTAGCTAGGTAGTAACTAATCCTAGCTTTTATGTAATGGCTTTGTGATTTGGTGTGCTATTGTTTGGTTGGATTGTTGTCTTATATGTTATGTCTGAAGCTCTGCTATAATGCTATGATCATATGTTACTAAGCATGGAAGCACGCAGCATACTTATCTGTACACAATCACAAGCAAGCACTATTACTCTGCATTACATATATTGTTATGATTGTTGCTACTGAGATTCCCCCGAATCTCATCCAAATAAGTAAACCATTACAGGGGAGGTTATGTCAAAATGAATTCTGGGAATTTTAAGAGACGCCGTTATGCTGCCGAAGTAAAGACTGAACATCAGTATATGATAAGTACTGTGTACGTAGTGCTGTCTAAGGAGGCTAGAAGTGAGTAGACCTAGCCGGTTCATCTAGTCTTTCCTGGGTACTACGTAGAATGGTAGTTCTCATGAGGGGATTACCGAATCAGTACGGTTCAGTTCTTTGTACAGATAAAGCGTAGCGGTTATGCTGCCGGACTTCAGGCAGGAAAAGATGCAATAGAGATATGAGAATTTATGTACATGGCCAGATGTAAAACAACTTATTAATTAATAATAATTGTTGTTTGGCATGTTTGACTGATATATGATGGATGTATGCATATGTATGCAAAGTTGATTGCTGGAAATTACCACTGTGAACAGTAACACGTGGTGACATGATAATGTTTGATAAATAGTTAAAAATAGTAAATGGATGAATAAATGTTCCAAATTTTTAAGGTAAATAGTAGACATACCAAGCTTCGATTTGATATATAGTAAGATTCATTTGGATGTCTACACAAGGAGATATAAATTATCAAAGTTGGGACCAGAATGCTGGATTCAGGGAGAAAAACGTGGGATGAACAGTAAAGTTGACACGTTGACTGACGTTGACTTGGTCAACGAGTTATTTTTACCTGAAATATAATTGAGTTAGATTTAGCAATTGGAACCACTTCATTTCGATTTTTCTAGAATTAGTTATGATTTTTCGAAGTCGGGTCACTCATCTGGAATTTACACAGTGAACAGTACTCGATAAGAGTAAAACTCCAGATTGAGAAATTGGACTTCAATGACCTTGAAAGTGGTTCTAAATGCTACTGAATGGTCCCTAAGACATACGAAGGTAAGGATGTTTCAAAAGTAGACACAAGTTGTGGGCCATTAAGTATACTTACAAAAAGTTGAGGGACTTCAATGAAAAGAGGAAAAATTTCCAGCGGTAAAATCGTAATTATAAAAAGTTGAGCTGGAAGTGACTTAGAACTACCCAGAAGCATTTCAGTCTCAAATTTTATCAGTAGATAGAAAAAATGATGCTAGTTAATCTAGCCTAATACAAAAATTTTATTAGAGTTTCATATAGCTAAAATTTATTTGATAGTTTGAAAGTTATCTAAAATTTTTATCAGATCTCCTGGACCTCAGATATGAGTGAAAAGTTACAGAAATATGGATCCTGCTAAGCCAGAGGTCAAGGAACTGACAGAATCCCAAAAGGAGTTCTGTAGAAAAAAATATTCAGTTTTTAGTGAATTTTGACGGGAGTTCATGAACGCCCGATATCCGATTGGAAAATTAAGCAGTAAGCAAACTGGGACTAAATGATCCCAGATGATGTCACATAGAGGCCCATGATGATTCCAAGTGAGGCTAGGCCCATGATGTCAGTTCATCGGGGAAAAAGGGGCCAGTGTCCAGAAATATGCAGAAAATATCCGAAATGACGAAAATACCCGTGTTATAAAATATTTAAAGAATGAGTGAAGGGTATTTTGGTCATTTGAATAAGGTTAAACAGTCAAGAAAGGTTATCTAAATAGTTGACCAGGGTCAGGAAATACTCTGATAATGTGTGAAAAGACAATAATGCCCCTAGACTCATTAAAGTAAATAAAGAGGAACCAGGGGCATTTTGGTAATTTGCCAAAGGATGTTTCTTGGGAATCGAGCCATCAGAGTACTTAAGCTTGATTAGAGACCCAAGATAGCATTCGAAGAGTCCAAAAATGTGGCCCAATAGTTATGTGGGTTAAAGTGGCATTAAAGTAATATTTTAGTGAGTTTTCAATAAAGTAAAGTTAACCGATTGAAGTGATAACCGGGGAATTGATCAGATAAAGTTCTAGACTTATTCGAAAGCCATGAGGTGCATGAAAGGTACCATAAGGCGCCATATGGTATGAGCATAGAGGAAGAAGAAAAAGCTAAGGACACGTGGCACGATCTCAGCCGTATATTATGGAATAAGACTCTGGAATTCTCTGGAAGCACTGAGTGAAACATCCTCCCTTAGACCCCTCAATGTACACTTGCAGAAGCGATATTAGCTCGATTATTTCTTAACTTCATCCCAGAAATTAAAATTTTACTCTTAAGTTCCTTATTCTGAACTTTTACTTTGAGAACTGATTTATCTCATTCTACACATCTAAATAAGGCTTATTACCTATCCACGTAAAGCCCCAGATGTGTGCTACTGGCTCACCAAATTTCTTGGCCAAACTCTTTCGTTTACTAGGTTAAACTGAGGTTGGAATACCGCTGCCTCAGGACCTACGAATTTCTCTCTTAATTTCTTAACTTTTCATTTACTCTCATAATTACTTTTCTTATGTATAACCCATTATTCTAGCTACTTATACACAAGCTGAACATACCAAACAATATTTATTATTAAATAATAAATTGTTATACAACAGGACATGAACAAATCCTCATATCTCTATTACATCTTTCCTGCTGGAAATCCGGCAGTATAACTACTATACTTCATCTTTAAAAATAACTGAACTATACAGATTTGGTAATTCCCATGAGAACTATCATTCTACATAAGTACCCAGGAAAGACTGGATGAACTGACTAGGTCCACTCATTTTCAGACTCCTTAGATAGTACCTACGTACACAGTACTCATCATATCCTATCTTCATTATTGACATTCTACCATAATTTTGGCAGCATAACGTTGTCTTTAGCATTCTCAAACTTCACTTCAACATAACCTATCTGTAATGGGTTATACATAGGGGATGAGATTCGGGGGAATCTCAGTAGTAACAACTATAACAATATATGTAATGCAGTGTGATAGTGCCTACTTGTGATTGTGTACAGATAAGTATGATGCATTCTTCCATACTTAATAATAACATATGATCATAGCATTATGTAATAGAGCTTCAGACATAACATATAAGACAACAATCTAACCAAACAATAGCACATCAAATCACAAAGCCATTACATAAAAGTTAAGATTAGTTACTACCTCACTAGCTTAGCAGAACTCTAATATCTCTATACTGCTTTTGGCTCGGCTAGGACTTCCTTCTTTCTTTCTTTTCTTCCTTCCTCTTACTTTCTCTCTCTAGAACTCACTTCTCTCTCTAAATTGGTGCTCTTGGACGTGCTCCTTATGAAGGGGAGGGGTATTTATAGGTTTCACGAATGGCATTTTAGTAATTCTTAAGAACTTTAATCTTGCGACCACGATTTTTCTTGGAATTTTCTATTTTATTTAATCTATTCTATTGCATCATCATGGTGATATCCTTATGATGACTCATGGCCCTTCATAAGTACCTGCTGACTCAGCACGCTGACTCAAAAGTTATAATTATTACTTTTATTTTATTTTTATTTTTTATTATTTTTTTCTTTTGCTTAATCACCAAGTAACATTAAAAGCATATGGGAACTACCTTTGGCAGCACACATGGTGTTATTGGGAGCCTTCCAGAAGCTTTCAGAAATATTCTGGTCCAAACTAGAACAGATTCGGTCACATTTTGTAAAAATACCTAATAAATATTTTCCAGGGTATTTTCATCTTCGCCTTCACAAAAGTTCCTCAAAATAATATTTCCTATTTTCTGTAATTTTTGTAAATTTTATGCACATATTCAAAAATCACTACCTTTCGGCCCGAATATTACGATTTTGCCCTTGATCTAGTCTGGCCTCATCCAGACATCTTGAGCTTCCCCTGGGCCTACCATGACTTAGTCTAACTTATATCTGGTCCTTAGAAATACTATATAGCTTCTGGCCACAGTCCGATCATCTCTATTCGGACTACTTTTTCTTAACGATTATAACTGTAAATTCTCATCTTTTTAGGTAGGATAGATGGATGTAGTCCAATGGCTAAAGCTCTGCCAGCTTCTTGTAGACTGAACTCTCTTCTCTTTAGGCTCCGAGTTGTTTTTGGGCTCAAATAGCGCTTTGACGGACATAGGTCTACACAAACTGTCAAATTTCATTGCCTCCCTTTATCTCTTTTTATTCAATCATTGGAAGGCCAGAGGACGCATTCTTTGTGGCAGCAGTGCCATAAATCCCGGCTTTTACAGCAAAGCAGACCGGTAGTACCATTTTAGGAATTTTTACAGAAGAATCGGGACCTCAAATCAAAATTCCGTGTCACATCATTCAACCCAAAATTCTTTTCTCTATCTCCCAGTATTTTTAGATATTAAATCCGGACCGGGGCTATTTTGGCCTGAAAGTACGCTCGCGCGCAATTTTCAAAATGACCATTTTACCCTTGGTCACTTTTCTAATTCTTACATACTCATAGGGACCTTATATGTATATTTCACAGTTTAGTGAAATGATCAGCATAATTTTCTCTATTTTATGGTAAAATATGGTACTCATCGGCTACTAGCCATATCTTTTCCATAATTACGATTATGCCCCTTACTCTCTTTCTGACCTCTTTACTTATCTTCTTATCCTTCATCTTAAGTTCTCAAAATTCTCTTTCAACAACTCATCCCCTGAACTCTTCGGGAGTCATTGTTAATTGAAAGGCTCGACAACCCACCTATATCAGGTTATCTTACTCAGGAGCCAGCCCATATCTAGCTACCTGCAGAATTTCTAGGCTTAAGACTTAGGATATTCCTTACATTCCTCTTTTTGAACCTAGGTGAACTGTCCCTATTTTATAGGTTAAAGACTTAACTCATCTTTAAATCCTGAGAGACTTAGCTCATTCCTCGGATTCCTACAAAATATAGGTAAGTGATCTGCCCATATCAGATTACTATCCTGGGACTACGGGTTTAGTAGCCTGCCCATATCAGACTACCTCCCAGTTCTCCTAGACCCAAAAAATAGGATGTTACACTGAGTCAGCTGGTAAGGTGTCCCGAGGGCCCCCCATTGTGCCACCTAAGTATTTGAGGTGTCCCTTGATGATGTCACTTTTGATGAGTCATTATGGAGGATGATGTCATCATAGTGATGTAAGCAAGGCTTGGTGAGGAAACTAAGCGATCTGAGCCGTCCCTCGAGATTTGATCTAGACCATCCATTCCACCTTGCTCCACCTATAAATAGAGCTCCGCCCTGTCCCATTCAAGGCATTCCACGGCAAGAAGAAGAGAAAGGAAGAGAGAGAGAGAAAGAGAGAAAGAAAGAAAGGAAGAGAAAGAAGGAGTTCAGGCCAAGCTAGGAGCAATCCAAGGAGCTTAGGGACTCGACAAGCTTAGGAATAAGGTAAGTAATTTATTCTAGTCCCTGCTCTAATAAATTAGAGGATTGTTCTTATAAATTAAATAGTTAGAATAGAGAAATATCTCTCTCTATAAGGTTAACCGTGGATAGAAAGAAAGCTAGGGGATTGTTAGAATAGGGGTATTACCTCAAGATAAGCCTGAGTTAAGAGGAGTTATACTGGATAAGATAATAATGAAATATTATTATGCTATGTATAGGCTCTGACCTATGAAAAAGTGGAACCTCAGATAAAGGTTAAGGACTAAACGAAGGGCTACACCCAGGTAGTAAACTTACCTAAACTTGTATGGGTTGAATGTATGGTTGATTGTGTTATGGCTTGATTGATTAATGTTAATATGTAATTGTTGAAGCTCTGTGCTATGATTACCTTGGCCAATTGTATTTTATATGTTACATGGAAGCATGCATATTACATTAAGTTGACACAATCACAAGCAAGCACTAATACCAATTAATCATTGATGCATACACTGTTTAGTATCATTTGCTACTGAGATTTCTCTCGAAATCTCATCCCTATCTTTTCCAAACATAACAGGGTACAAGTTTGGAGAGGATGAAGCTAGGAAAGTGAGGATGTGATATTCTTCTAGTCAAAGTGGTCTGGAAGGGATTAACAGAGAACGAGGCTATATTGGAAGCTGAAGAGAGGATTAAGGAAAGTATCTAGAACTATTTTCTTAATGTATATTTTAAATTTCGATAATGAAATTTATTTTAAGGGGAAAAGAATGTCATATCCCTAAGTTTCTTATCTAGAATAAATGGAACTTAGTGAAGGAAAAGATTAGCGTCTGGTTGTATGAAGTTCTTTATGGCACATGTATGAAATATAAAAAGGGACATAATTGTAAAGTTTTAAGGGACTAGAATGAAAAACCTTGAAAGTTCAATGGCCAAAAGTAAATGTAGACATAATTTGATGCCATAAAGTATAATTATGGAAAATTTAGGGACATAAGAGGAATTTTCAAAATTAAGGGACCTAAGCAAAATTTTAAAAAAAGGAAGGGACCTATATGTTATTTCTAAAAAGATTAATATGCAAAAGGTGAGTAGTGATTTATTCGGAATCGTAATAAATATGAAGTCAGAAAATGATAGAGGGGAATTTTCTAAGCTATTTGACTGGTAGCAAAATTTTGATTTGAGGTCCCGATTAATTAATATGATTTACTAAAATAATTAAATTTTCAGTAAAGGTTTTCAGATATTTTAGACTGGATATCTAACAGAGGGCATACCTAGACAGGAAGTTAGGCAGGCATATAAATAAAGGCTAGTACCCAGAAATACCCCAAAAAAATATGAAAAGACAAAAATACCCCAAATGTTATAGAAAAAATAAAAATGAATGGAGAAAATTTTAGTCATTTCACCTTGGACAGAGAGTCAACGAGAGTACAGGAATAGTTAAACAGGGAAGTGTAAAAAGACAATAATGCATGCCCCTAGGGATAACAAAGTGAATAATAATAATCCAAGGGCATTTTGGTCATTTTTTCAAGGGCTAGTAATTAAATTTATAACTAGTCTAAGAATGTCAACAATAAGAAAAATACAGACACTAAATCTAATGTCAGAAAACATATTATAAAATTTTATAAAAATTAGATTCAGAAAAAAAAATCTTATTTTTGGGATATCTACTGAGCTCGTACAAGATTAGACTGGAATTTTTCCAATCAGATTTTTCCCATGTGAGATGCCGCCTTGCCCTAGTGATCTCATGTATGATGTCATGGTGGTTGGAAGATTAAATCTTAGCCATTAATTCTAAAAATATAAGATTAAATCCTAGTGATAAGATACAAATCCTAGTGATAACATTTTAAGGGTTTTGTGACAACTTTACCATTCATTATATGCCTGTAATTATGTTTTTGTAGTAATACATGATTGTGCTTGGCAATGTGCATTTAAAGGGTCAAATGGTAAATTAACTCTTCCAAACTGCATATATGTTATTCTTTTATTAGTGGAACTTTTACAGTGAGCTTTGATTTTAAATTGCAGGTACTTTGGAAGAGAACCAAGGACTAATGTGAGCAGAAAAGAAATCATAAGAGATAATCAAATCAAGGAAGTAACTTGTGTGGTCTTTAGTCACGACCATAGTGACCTAAGGTCACGACTTCATTTCTTCTGGGAAGTTTTTCTGCGTTTACAAGTTGTGACCAAAACATGTATATGGATGCGACCAAAGAAGACAATCAGTGAAGCTGCATGTTTTTGATTAGGTCATTCTGATGTTAAAAGGAGAGGGAAGCTGCAGATGGTAGGGGAGGCTAGTTTTTGCACGATTTGGCTAAAAAGTAGTACTCAACTCTCTCTCAACACTCTCTCTATAAACCTACACACACATCTTCCATCTTTCTTCATCTTTCCACAAATTTTCTTCATGGCATCCTATCTGGACAGCAATTCCAGTACAGTAAGAGTTATGAGAGGCTAGATCTTTAGTCTCTTGGTGATGAACCGTATATCTTGAGCTCATGGACTGTACTGGGGAGTTTTCCACCTTAATCTGCACCTGTTTCATGTTTTGATATTTCTAGATTTAGGGATTTCTTTGTATGAGTAGGGATTGAATATCGATTGATTATTTTTAGATTAGGTATTTGTAATTGAATTTGGACGATTTTAATATGAATATTTCAGTTTAAATGTCTAGATTGATTATTATTAACGATTGTTGATATTTAATTCAATTGCTTGAAGTCTATGGTTTGTCGATCGATGATCATTTGAGGGCATTTTCATCATATCAAACCCATATGGTGAGCCGGTAGTACACATATGGGGCATTCCGTGGATAGGTATTAAGCCTCATTTTGATGTGTAGAAGGGGAGAAATCAGTTCTCAAAGTAAAGGTTCAGAGTAAGGAACTTAGGAGTAAAAGTTCAATCTCTGGACTTAGGTACAGCTATAATTGCTTCCGCAAGTGTACTCTGAGGAGTATAAAGGAGGATGTTTCACAACTGTTCCTCTCTGTGTATTTGAGTCGCGATAGGCAATTTCATTCGTCGCGACCAATGTTTGAAAATTTCTGAGCAAGCACCCCTGTGTAAATAGGTCGACCTTAACTGTTTTAAGTTGCGACCCACGTTTGAAAAAATATCCAATTACCTTCTCTTTGCCTTGTGCAATGCTAGAAAGAAGGATTCCTTTTGAACTACTAAGATACTTTCCCAAATGATTCATTGTCCCCTTATTTCAAAACCTTTTTAGTCCTTCGAAACCATTGCCACACTTGAATTTTTCTTTGAGAATCTTGGAAATTGAGTTTGAAACACCTAAACTTTTCCTATTGAATTTGGGATTATTAATGATTCTAAGTGATTACTTTGAAACTTTTAAATCATCGTTTAGAGGGTTTTCAGTTGTGATAAGTGTTCTAATTCCTAGTGAATGATGAACTTTGTTTGAGACTTTAGCTTATGATCAATTTAGATCAAAACCCTAGTTGGAAGGATTCTCGGCCTAAATTTCTATATTAAGTGATTATTCAATTAGTTTATATCCTCTAGAACTTGTCTTGGTCTGAGTTGAGAATGACTTGCACATTTATGAATTGAATATGATAGAGGCATTCATTTCTAAACCCTTTTATCCCAAACACAAGCTCACTACATATTATATCCTTAGTCACCCCTTTTGAGCCCATCACTTTTCTTTCATCCATCATTTATATAGAAAGTCATATATGCATAAACTTCATTTGAAAAATAAAATTCTATTCATGTCAAAAATTCATTATTGTTGTGATGTGTGCTACAGGTTTTGTGCATGAGGTGCCAAATAAAAGAAAAAGAGAAAAAGCATATTGCACTGAAAAAAAAGGGAGGACAGTGCAAGAAAAGATGCAAGAAAAGAAAACAAAAAGAAAAGAAAAGACAAATGAAGAAGGCACTGTTATTAACTCTTATTAGCACAATTATCACTTCTAGATCTCTAGAGATATGAATTCATGCTACATATTCATTGTTAAATGCATGCAGTACTTTCTATTCTTCATATTCTATTCCATGTAGCCCATGTCCATCATTACAAGCCTAAAAGACCTCTTGATTCTTTGCATAAGTGCTATATAGTTGCTGAGATTTAGATCCATTACAAGCATATGGAAGAATGTTTTCCAATTTGAATATGAGTGAAAGAACCCTAACAATGAAAGGATAGAGAGAGCTAAACACTTACATCCTTAGAGAGAATCTATTGCGCTCATACAGTTGAGGTTGATTTCATTTAGTAGTTGATTACTTGGCATTGCTCACATTATCACTTCTGCATTCCCAAAAGATGGTAGATTAATTTTTTTCAGGTCACACTATGGATTATGTTATTATCTTGGATTTAATAGTGTTATTCTAGGTGTGATTCATTTCTTTGTCCAGAAGTACAAAGGTTCAAGTGTGGGGGAATTGATAAGACACATTTTGTATATGGTTTCTATGACAATTTTGAGAGTTTTATAATAACTTTACCACTCATTTCATGCCTTAAATTGTGCTTTTGTGTTAATATATGATTGTACGGGGCAATGTGCTAATTAAAGGGTAAAATGGTAAATTAACCTTCCAAACTGCATATATTCTGTTATTTACTGATTTGAACTTTTACAGTGAGCTTTTATATTGAATTACAGGCACTTTAGAAGAGAGCAAGGACCAGGAAAGAAATCATAAGTCAATGATGGTGGAATCACGCTTCTGTGCTATTTAGTCATGACCAAAGAGTCCTAAGGTAGCGACCTATAATTCTTCTGGAAAATTCTCAATGTTTATAGGTCGCAACCAAAACATGGATATGGTCGTGACTAAAATGTGAAATCATTGGAACTGCGCGTTTTGAATTAGGTCATGCTATTATAAGAAGAGATAGAGGTTGTCGTCAAAAAGGAGGCTGGTTTTTGGACCTGATTAGACTAAGAAGCAGTACTCGAGCGCTCTCTACATACTTTCTCCTCATCTTTCATCTTTCTGCACATCTCTACACCATTCACCCTTCATCTCTTCATCGTTTCTTCATAGCATCATATCTGAACAGCGATTGCAGTATAATAGAAGTAATAGAGGCTAAACCCTTAGTCTCTTGGTGATGAATCTAATATCTTGAGCTCACGGACTGAAACGGGGAGTTTTTACTGATTTAATTTGTATTCCTTTACATGTCATGATTGTTGCTAGATCTAGGGTTTTCATTCTATGTTTAAGGATTGAATATCGATTGATCATTCTCAAATTAGACTGTCGTATTTGATTTTTGATGATTTGAACGTTTACTTTTAATAGAATATTTCAGTTTCGATTTTAAGAAAGTTGGGTTATTTTCAGCGATCGTTGCAAATCAATTCAATTGTTTGAAATCTAGGGTTTTTGATTGACGACCACTCGAGGGTGTTCTCATCATCTAGGGTTAATTACACGCTAAGTGGTTTCTAACAGTTCACTAATAAGTTCTTAAACTAGCTTTGATCAAAGGAGTTTAAGGAATATTAGGGTTCTGGACTCAATCGATCGATCGAGATTTTTCTTTGAGACTTAGTGATTTAAAACTCCGATTTAATATAAGAGTAAGGATAGATAAGTTTTTATCATCAAGAGTCTACAATTAAATATTTCTTCAACAAACCAACTCTTTTCATCTTAATCAAAAATCCAAAAATATCTACTTTTCTGCACCTTTATTTTATTGCATCAAGCGCCCAAAACCCAAAACCATTTTTACTACTACTCAGGTTTACCATTGATTTTGACATCCTATTTGCTAGGTTTCTAATAAAAAGGCTCCTTGAGAAGAACGATAGGGTTGTGCCTTATACTACATTATATTGGGTGCAATTACTTTATTATGATGGGCCGGACGACGAAAATCTGAGACCTTACTCATTAGGTATCCTTGAATGCAGCAACAAATGGATCTTTGAGAGATAAAACTCCACAAGCAAGTTGGAAGTTATTCTAGAAAATGGCTAATAAAGACCATCAGACTAAAGATCGAAGGAGAATGCCCACATCATTTACAAGTAATTCAAATGAGATTTTAGCATAAATAATAGCTCTAGGAAACCGAATGGAAAAGAGGATGAATTTAATTGAAAGAGAGCTGCATTCTACGAAGCAAGTTCATGCAGTAGGAACCTCATAGGCACTAGTTACAGGATGTGAGTCATGCGGTTTAATGATGCATGCTACAAGTACATGTGTAGACAGTATAAAGAAATAGCAGCAATGTATCAAGGGAGAGATATCAATACCAGAAGAGTGACCTATACAACAATACATACAATCCTGGCTAGAGAGACCACCCAAATTTTAGTTGGGGAAGTGGGGAAAATAGGCCAAACCAATTCCAAGAAGTGGTGCTTCCGCAAGCAACTACCAAAGTAATGCAAGGTCTATGGTTCCAACTCACCCTAATACTTTAGTGGCATCAAGACCAGATGAGACTTCTCAAATGTTGAAAAGTATGGCGGGACAGATGAACAACATGGACAGTAGAATAACCAATATATACAACAAACTCAAAGAGAATGATGGTCAATTCACCTCCACAGTTTCAATTCTTTAAAGTATGGAGAAGAATAATGCATATGTAAACAAGAAACTCGAGGAGTTAAGTTCTAAGAATGCAGATATTATAAGTCATTTAACTCAAGTTTCCAATACAGTGAGTGACATCTAAATAAAGAGCAATGGTAGTATACCTTCAAACATTATCATTAATCTGAAGGGTCTGAAATCCATATCACTCAGAAGTGGGAGAAAGGTGCATTTTAAGGAAGATGATACCCCAAAGGAGGATTTTGAAGATGTTGAAGTTGAAAATTTATCATTGTCATAGATGAAGATTGGGAAATCAGAAAGCATTAAAGAACAACAGCTTATGATTAAGAAGGCAACCCAAGAAGAGAACTAACAAGCACAAGAGAAATTACAAGAGAAGCAAGAAGAGGAAGTGATCGTGCAAGGTCAAGCATACAAAGAAAAGCAAACTGAGGAGAAGGCAGAGTCGAGTAAGCAAGGAGCCTCTATACATACAGGTAAGGAGGTAAGTATAAAGGATCTCCCTTTTCCTAAAGCTTATTTTGCTGGAAAGAAAAAGACTAACCCTGAATTTGCAAAAGATGCTTATAATCTCTTTAATAAGTTAGAAATAAATATTTTGTGGTTGAATTCCTCAAGAGAAATCCCAAATATGCTAAATTTTTGAAAGAATTGTGTGCTGATAAGAAAAAGTTTAGGCCTTTTAAGAGAATTTAGGTGATTGCTAATGTGTCATCACTTTTTAAGGAAGAATTACCAGTTAAGTGCTAAGACCCAGGATCTTACACTATCCCAATCACAATAGGAAATGTTCATATTAGGGAGAATTATTAGATCTAGGGGCTGCCATTAGTGTAATGCCTTGGTCGGTATACTTAGCTTTAAGTATTGATAATCTTAGAGACACAAGTGTAGTGCTCCAATTGGCTGATAGATCAATTAGGTATCTTAAGGGAATTCTTGAGGATATTCTAGTGCAGGTCAAGGACTTAGTGTCCCAGCTAATTTTTATGTTCTGGACATGCCCAGTGAGCTAGTGAATGAGAGCACTTTGATCATAGGTAGACCTTTCCTTCAAACTTCCAAGACGAATATTAGTATAAAGCATAGTTCCATTACAATGGAAGTTGGAGAACATGTAGTAACTTTTAATATGAATGAAGCAATGAAATACCCTTTTGATAATTATGCTTTTGCTAGGTTGAATGCCATTGATTATGTTGTTGAAGAGACTAGGGATGGGCATGAATTGAGTTTGCATGATGGGTAGGATTCTCTGTCGCATAATTCCCATAATTCCCATGAAGTATTTCAGGAGCATGTGCATTCAAATTCATCTTTGAGTGCTTATGATGATTATTTTGAATCTCTTTCTTCTGTTTATTCTTTTTCTTGTTCTTGTGAAGGCAATGCATCATGTTTCAATTGTTTTGATTTAAATAGCATGCTTTCATTTTCCCACAATTCCTCATTATCAAATTTTAATTCGATTTCATCAATTACCAATGATAATGTTTTTGAGAAGGAACTTATGGGTGATTTTACAAGGTCACAAGGTAATTTGGAAGCTAGAAGTAGAACAAATGAAGAGGGGTCAAGCGTATGTGATCCCAAGTCACAACATGAAGACCTCCAAGACGTGACTAGATATGAACTTGCTGAGGAAGAGACTCTATGTGAAAATAGCTGTCAACTTGAGAATGATAATATAGCTTCCAAAATCTCTCAAGACTGTTAGTTGTGACCTTTGGATGAGCAAGTCGAGACCAGAAAATCCAGAGATGCTCTCTGTCAACATGCATCGCAACAAGAAGTTGAAAACAATGCTGAGAGGTTACGACTGGAAATATCATACACAACCAGTGAATTCCCAATGCCTTCAGTTTCACATTCCACTATTTTGGTTAAAGGGCCAATATGTTCTAACTCTACTTATCCTCACTCACATTCCAAAATTACCTCTCATACCTTAAGATTCTTAAATGATTTGATCTCTAATAATGATGCAGGTTTGAAAAAGAGTGATCTCAACTATGTTACAGTTGTAAATCAACCTCAGTTTGGTGCAATATTTAAGAAAGTAGGCGACAAGATAGAGAATCTAAACAAGCTGGATAAGAGCAATTTCAAGAAATATACAAAGGATATGAAGGGAACACCACCCAAGTTTGTTGCTTCTATATACCAACAACAGTAAGGAAAGTTCAAGTTTAAAGGGGGGAAATTCAAGACAAGCTTGGATGAACTTCATGATGTAATCAGAGTGCATGATATCGGGATGCTAAAATGTAGAGAGAAGGTAATGGGGGAGACTTTCCAATCACACAGTCATCTCTCAAAGTCTTATGAGTTCCCATCGCCTCTATGAGGCCAGGTTGTCCTTTTCCTCTATTTTACTTTTCATATGCTATTATCAATTGCTAATATCTTGTTGCATGTGATGATTTGATGAGATTGGAAAGGGATGAACCAGTAGAAGTAGTAGTTAATTTCTTTGCTTAATGTTTCTTAGGATACTGTTTATTTTTAATTTATTTCTATTTTGAATAATACTCCTGTGTTGTCCATGTGTTGTCTACTTATTGTTAATGATCTGAGCTGTTTACATACTCAATTGCATGCTATAGTTTACCCATCTTGTCATCTTTGCTTTCTATGTATTGCGATGTATGATTTGAATGTGACTGTGTGCTTTAATGCTGAATTTGTATTGAGTTGTGTGTTAGTTTATTGTGGGAGAGATTTACTATGATTTTGGAGATTTAGAAGAAGGTTTGGAGTCAATTATGCTTTAATTCTCATTGATTCATTGTTGTGATTGGTTTTTAAAATGATGTTGACAGTGAGGACACTGTCAAGTTTAAGTGTGAGGGAGATGTTCTTGTTTCTGTGCTAATTAATGTAAAATTCTTCAATTAATTCAATCTTTCACGACAAAGTTTTTGGTTTTTGATCTTAATGTGTGATGAATTGCTAAAAATTGGAAAGACTAGTTCGGTAATTCCCTCATGAGAACTACCATTCTACGTAAGTACCCAGGAAAGACTGGATGAACCGGCTAGGTCCACTCACTTCCAGCCTCCTTAGACAGTACCTACGTACACAGTACGTATCAGCTGCTCTCCTTAACTGGTCATAATTTCGGCAGCATAACGGCATCTCTTAAAATTCCCAAAATTCAATTTGACATAACCTCCCCTGTAATGGTTTACTTATTGGGATGAGATTCGGGGGAATCTCAGTAGCAACAATCATAACAATATATGTAATACAGAGTGACAGTGCTTGCTTGTGATTGTGTACAGATAACTATGCCGCATGCTTCCATGCTTAATAACATATGATCATAGCATTATAGCAGAGCTTCAGACATAACATATAAGACAACAATCCAACCAAACAATAGCACAACAAATCACAAAGCCATTACATAAAAGCTAGGATTAGTTACTACCTCAAGAGCTTAGCAGAACTCTATTATCTCTATTCTGCTTCCAGCTCCGCCAGAACTTCCTTTCTTTCTTTCTTCCTCTCACTTTCTCTCTCAAGAACTTCCTTCTCTCTCTTATTCTTGCTTGGGCCGTGCATAATGAAGGCAAGGGGGGTATTTATAGTTTTGGTCAATGGCATTTCTGTAATTTTGAAGCCATCTGATCCTGTGGTCCTGGTTTTTCCGGAATTTCCTATTTTTCTTTATTCCTTTTACTGCATCATGCATGACATCATCTCAAGGCCACCTCATGGGACACCTCATCGCCACATTCTTCACATGTCACAATTCCTGGACACCTCATCAGCTGACTCAGCATCTCCAGTCCAATCCAGTACCGGTCCGGTCCGATTTCCCACAAACTGGACTCATCGGCTAAGATTGTGCCACATGTCCTTAACTTTTCTTCTCCCTCTAAGATGACGCCATGTGGCATCTAGAAGGGACCTTTCACGCCTTCCAATGCTATCCAGATAAGTCCAGGACTCTATCTGATCACCTCCTCGGTTATCGTGTCGACCGAGTAACTTTACTTTATTGAAACAGCATTAAAATAGTATTTTAATGCCACTTTTTCCCACATATCACTGGGCCTACTTTTTTGGGCTCTGGGAATGTTATCTTGGATCCTAATCAAGCTCAAGTACTCTGATGGCTCGATTCCCAAGAAACATCCCTTGTCAAATTACCAAAATGCCCTTGGGTGCCCTTTCTTACACTATTTTAACCCTAAGGGTAAAATCGTCATTTTACACCCTTCTGTACTCTGTCAGGGCATATACTGACTC
The DNA here is from genome assembly GCA_037074615.1 of Leucaena leucocephala. NCBI lineage: Eukaryota > Viridiplantae > Streptophyta > Magnoliopsida > Fabales > Fabaceae > Leucaena > Leucaena leucocephala. The sequence goes on along the minus strand of CM073548.1, from coordinate 9,674,344 downwards.
TGAGTAACTTTATCTGTATATGTCTTGGCCTCTAGGCCAGTCCAGAATGACCAAAATGCCCTTCATACACCTGCTGCCCCTTTAGTACAACACAGGGGCATTTTCGTAATTTCGTACTTTTCCGGGGTTCTGCTGGACACTGGCCCACCTATCAGTCCAAGTGTCTTATTGGGCCTTTGATGGCGCCATTATTGGGCCTTTCAGGGTCCATTACCTTTATGGCACGCATTATGAGGAATCCTCCTTTGTCAATGATTATTGAATATTTTATCTATTATTCACCGTTTATACACATATCCGGACACCGGCTCCTTCTGTCCGATACACTGGCCTGCAGTGTTCAGGCATCCCTGTGAGTCATAACAGTCATCTGACTACGGTCGTCTGAACTCATTCAGTCCCTTTTCAAATACCGATAAATCTCCCTATCGGATCCCCGGAGGCCTCACACTCCGTCTGTATTTACTGATTCGTGAATAACTTTTTCTACAGACCTCCTATCGGTATTCTGTCAGTTTCCTAACATCCGCCCCATAAGAGCGCATCATCCTATCTTTTCTCACTTAGATCTGAAATCTAGGATATCTGGTAGGAATTTTTATAACTTTTGGACTATCAGATCAATTCTGGCTATCTGGAGTCTTGAAAAATTCCTGTATTAAGCCAGATTACCGAGCATCACTTGCTCTCTCTACTGGTGAAATCTGGGACTGAAATGCTTTCGGGCAGTCCAAACCACTTCCGGCCTGACTTTCTTTAATTACAATTTAGCCCCAGGGAACTTTTCTTCTTTGCAATTAAGTCCCTTAAATTTGGCTAAAATTACACTTTAAGACCCCACATTTTTGTCTACTTTTCCTTTTTGGCTTTATACTTTCCATAATTGCACTTAAGCCCCTCCATTTTCTTTCTTTTGCAATTTAATCCCTTTCTTTGCATAAATTGCCACTATATCCCTAGGGACTTTCACTATTTACACATAAGTCCCTGGACTTTCACTTATTTGCAATTTAGTCCCTAAAAACCCTCTGTATATTTTTGGGACTTCTGCTCAAAGGGATATATCTATTTCAGGCTATGTACTAAGTCTCTGGCCTGAAAATTGGGGTGTTACATTTCTACCCCCCTTAAAATAAATTTCGTACTCGAAATTTACTTAGTACCTTAATCAACTATCATGGATATAGCTCCTCTGTATATCCTTTCCTGGTTTATGACTAAGGCTTGGAGTATTTAACCTCTTATACTTATGGACAATTCATCAGTCCTGTGAGTAGTGTCCATTTCTTTCATATCTTATCCCGCAGAATTTTGATGTATTCTGGGGTCTACATCACCCCTCTTACACTTTGCTAATCTTTTAGGAGAGATATTGTTCTTTTGACTTTCTTTCTCCTGATACGAGATCATAACCCAGATAACTTCTCTGACTTTTCTTAACTGTTCTCATAACTTCATGCATCTATGCCAAACTTTTGTGGCATTTGCACTTTTTCTTATCCCTTCTCAGGGCTTATCTATCGTTAGGCTATGCTTGCCTTAGCACATTTCGTACTTCTGGGTTAGGGCTAGGTTACTATTCTTATAGCTCTAGGCCCTAGTATTCTTTCTCATAGAACTGCGTTCTATCTTTGTTTTGCCTTAGACCCTCTTCTCTAGGTCTCTCTGGCCTTTTATTACACTTCCTTTAGATCAGAAAAGAACTCTTCATTATCCACATCATTATCTAGGCCTATAGTTCCTTACAGCTCAGTCGCCCTTACCGCTATGGTTCTTCTTAACCATTCTTAGGGTCGACCTCAGGGAATATTGGAGACTCTGTCTGGGGTAAGAGCAAATACCTTTCCTAGGGATGTCGACATTCTTAGGACAACCTTTTGCAAAGTGGCCTTTCTCACCACAACTGCTTTGCCCTGCTTGAAACTCCCATGTGCCATGGCTCTTTCCACCACATTGACATTTCTGCTCTCCAACATGATCATTACTTTGATCAGTTCCCTGTCTGAACTATCGCTTCTTTTTCTTGCTATTGGCTTCACAACTTGAGCTACCTCCCAGAGTGCTCTTAGCCAATGCTTTTCTATTCTCTATTCACAGGGAATTCTCTTTTCTGCTTCTCAGGCATACTTCTACAAAACTTTGAATATCAGTACTCAGATTTGGACTTGGACTCTGTCTTTGTTAAGGAAAAACTAAGTTCAGTCTGCCTATAATAGAGGCTATCTGAGGAAAACTATTGTAAAATAATTTCTCTGGGTGAGTTTATCAACTAGTGAAGCTTTCTCACCTTAACTTCGTCTTTGGCATTCATCTTCTCAAAGAGATATTACATTGTACTCATATCTCATGGCTCATTACTTTCCTTAGGCTAGGTCTAACTGCTACCTCGGGATCTAACTGCGATCAACCGTTAGCCTCTTTAGAATCTAACTGCGACTCTGAAACTGTTAGGATCTAACTGCGATCCTGGAGCCATGCTAGGATCTAACTGTGACCCTCCAGAATCTAACTGTGATTCTGTTGTACTGCATATTTCCCGAAGATCTTAAACCAACACACTAGGTTATAAGGTTAACTGCTTCCATCTGTTGATAACTCCATAAAAATTTTAAAAATATATTTAATAGCCTCATATTATTTACCCAGACTTTACTTACTTCCTCTTGTACTCAGGAGTTCCTTCTCATCTTTCAACCTGTTCTCTAACTGTGAGCCATTTGAACTATGCTCTAACTGCGAACATTCTATATCAGATCCAACTCTTATCTGAAGAGTGATCTAGAAATAACCCCTTTACTGTTATCTGTTACTCTTTCTGTACACCATTCATTTCAGTAGAAATGGCCCCGAGTACTGTATTCACAAACCTATAGAAATACCTGAGTAACCTCAATCATACATCATATCTGAATATCATATCATAACCTATCGTCCCATAAACTGAGACTATCTATCATCCTCAATATATTCATATCATCCTCATATCATATGGTATGGGAGCAACATACTTTCTCATAACTTTCTCATCTCATATATGTACTCATATATACTCTACCCTGCATGCACTGTAAAAGGGGAGTATCCATTCATCATAGCATACTCTAACCTGCATGTCATCATTTGACAACTGCAAGAAGATGCAACTATCATAACTTATGGCAACATAAGCCATATCATCACCATATTTTGCTCAACCATCCATCATTCATCGTAATAATCTAAGTAAGCCTCAAAACATATTTCTTTTATCATATTGCCTATCATATCCTGATCATTCATCCTGAAACATCTGTCTATTTCACTTTGGCTGCCACACTACCCTCTTACTAGGGTATAGACTCAACCCTTCACTACTTTATCTTATATAGGAAATAGGGGAGTCACTTTATCTTTTAACTGTGGCTACCTCTTTACTATCTCTTAACTTCTTCTATTTATCCATCAGTCCTAGTCTACTCTTGACTGGACTATGGTTCCTTATTGGTCTTTCTTTTGATCCTTAATCCTTATGGATCTCATTTATCATCTCTCACTATTACATCTGTTCTCTAGGGTATTCTCCCCTAGGTCTATTACTTCTCTGTGATGGAATCCCTCTGTTCAGGGAACATTGAGCTCTTTATCTATTAACCATCACATCTTTACCACTAGGCCATGTACTAGGATCATTCTTAGGCAAATCTCATTCTAGCTTTTAGGTCTTCTATTTAGATTAGCTGAATAAAACCTCTGTAACGTAGATCTACTCTTAGTTATCACATAGAGGATCTACTTTTACACATTGTCTTAAACTGATCTTTTGTACCTCAGTACCTTTGTACTGCCTGGCTTACCATATGCTATTCCAATCCTCTAGCTGATGGACTTCAGCAAGGTTGGTACCTTTATTATCATATGGCCTCTGCTATCTTTGTTGAGAACTGCATAGTCGCAACTCACATACTTTGCGACTTTTAGTCGCGATTGTCATACGCTACTCATCACGACCTGGCATTTCTGTGTCCTTTAGTCGCGACCTATTTCTCATAACGTCGCGATCTAGACTCCTTTCAGCCATAATATAAGTTTTAACGCTCAAGGGTTTGACTAACCCTAACTATCTTGTATATGTTTTCTCTACTTCCTACTTTTAAAACCTGTAATCATATTCATCCGCATACATAGGCAACATACTAGGTATAGGTAGCTCAATAGTGTGCACACTGGATAATACAATCCAATCACATACAGGATTTATCTATTCATTAGCCAGTAGAAATAGAACACAAATAAATCCGTACCTTAATTTGGCGCAGGAGACTTTCTTATCTTGTTGCCAGTCAGGGCATATACTCTTCCCTGAGTCAGGTATCTTTCGCCTGTCGTGTTCTGTGGACACTTCCTAGCATAATGTCCAGGCTTTCCACACCTATAGTATAACCCTTGACCTATTGGACAAGGCCTCGTACCATGGTCTCGACCACAGTTTCCACATATATTAGGCCTTGGTTGCCTACTGACTTCTCTTGACCCACTACCTAGCCTACTTCCCTGTCTCTTATTAACTTCTGACCCATATGCTGGCCCATTTCTCTTCTTACTGTTTCCTCTTAAGGAACCTGGTGTCATCACTCTTGATGTAGCAGGTTCACTCTTTTCTGGATATTGCACATTCTTCTCTATGATCCTGCATACCTCTACTGCTTCATTAAACGTTCGTATTTGTCTAGAAAAAACCCTCTCCTTTAGTGTAGGGTTTAACCCACGAGTTAACTTCTCAGTGGTCCACCTTTCATCATTCATACAGTTTAGGTAAGTGGAATATCGTGAAAGACGAATGAACCTAGCAAGATAATCATCAAAGGGTTCTTGCTCACCCTGCTTTAATATTAAAAATTCTGCTTCATGTTCATCCCTTACCGACTGTGGAAAATATTTCTCGTTGAACTGCTCAAGAAATGTCTCCCATGTAAGTGGAATATTTCTTGAGTGCAGAATCACTTCTGTATTCCTCCACCACCTATCCGCATCTTTTTCTAGCTTATAAACTGCCAGCTGGGCCTTTCTTTCAGTAGGGCATTCTAAAATCTTAAAAATTTTCTCTAACTGGCTTACCCAATCCTTGTCTACTTGGGTGTCAAAAGTCCCTTCAAACATGGGCGGATTAAACTTATGGAATCGTTCCATCCATGTTTGCAGACTTTCCTGGTTATTGTCATTTCCTATAGACCCCTTATGTCTATTCATTCCAGTCTACTCATAATCTAGCTGAGGTTCAGGTTCTACATTATTCTCTGGTACTACCTCCTTCGCAGACTGCTGTAAGCTAGCAACTGCAGCAGCAACCACCGTAGCGATAGCAGAATCTCGTTCTTGATCTTGGCGAGCCTGGGCTTCCCGCATCTCATCTATTGCATGCTGTTGCTGTTCCAACCTATCTAGAATAATTTGCATAGGGTCTATCTGATTATTAGTACCCTCATCCCTGGGCTCTACCACTTCTGGTCTAACCGTTCATCTTGTATTAACCATGACTTCTACTTCTTTTCTAGAATTGAGAAATACAGTCATATATATGCACAACAATCTATGTACACATGTAAAACATTTAGAATATCCCATACCACATACCACACATCTTAACTATTTCAGAGCATCACTAAGCCAGAACCTTATGTTCTGTGCCAGAATCTTATGCTCTGAACCAGTGCCCTTTCTGATCTATGCCAGAACCTTCTGCTCTGATACCAAAATGAAACATCCTTACTTTCGTATGTCTTAGGGACCATTTGGTAACATTCAGAACCACTTTCAAGGTCATTGAAGTCCAATTTCTCAATCTGGAGTTTTACTCTTATCGAGTACTGTTCACTATGAGAATTCCATATGAGTGACCTGACTTCAAAATATCATAACTAATTCTAGAAAAATTGAAACGAAGTGGTTCCAATTGATACTTGAAGATAACTCAATTATATTTCAGGAAAAAATAAGTCTTTGACCATTCATTGACCTAGTCAACATCAGTCAACATCACAACTTTACTGTTCATCCAACGTTTTTCTCCTGAATCCAGCATTCTGGTCCCAACTTTGATAATTCATATCTTCATGTGTAGACATCCAAATGAGACGTTTTATATATAAAATTAAATCTTGTTATGTCTACTATTTACCATAAAAATTTTATACATTTATTCATCCATTTACTATTTTTAATCATTTATCAAACATGACCTTGTCACCACGTGTTACTGTTCACAGTGGTAATTTCCAGCAATAAACTTTGCAAACATATGTATACATCCATCATATATCAGTCAAACATGCCAAACAATATCTTTATTAAATAATAAGTCATTATACATCAGGGCATGTATGAAATCCTCATATTTCTATTACATCATTTCCTGCCTGAAATCCGGCAGCATAACCGCTACGCTTCGTCTTCAGAAAGTAACTGATCTTGTACCGATTCGGTAATTCCAGTGAGAACTACCATTCTACGTAAGTACCCAGGAAAGACTGGATGAACCGGCTAGGTCCACTCACTTCCAGCCTCCTTAGACAGTACCTACGTACACAGTACGTATCAGCTACTCTCCTTAACTGGTCATAATTTCGGCAGCATAACGGCATCTCTTAAAATTCCCAAAATTCACTTTGACATAACCTCCCCTGTAATGGTTTACTTATTGGGATGAGATTCGGGGGAATCTCAGTAGCAACAATCATAACAATATATGTAATGCAGAGTGACAGTGCTTGCTTGTGATTGTGTACAGATAACTATGCCGCATGCTTCCATGCTTAATAACATATGATCATAGCATTATAGCAGAGCTTAGCACAACAAATCACAAAGCCATTACTTAAAAGCTAGGATTAGTTACTACCTCAAGAGCTTAGCAGAACTCTATTATCTCTATTCTGCTTCCAGCTCCGCCAGAACTTCCTTTCTTTCTTTCTTCCTCTCACTTTCTCTCTCAAGAACTTCCTTCTCTCTCTTATTCTTGCTTGGGCCGTGCATAATGAAGGCAAGGGGGTATTTATAGTTTTGGTCAATGGCATTTCCGTAATTTTGAAGCCATCTGATCCTGTGCTCCTGGTTTTTCCGGAATTTCCTATTTTTCTTTATTCCTTTTACTGCATCATGCATGACATCATCTTAAGGCCACCTCATCGCCACATTCTTCACATGTCACAATTCCTGGACACCTCATCAGCTGACTCAGCATCTCCAGTCCAATCCAGTACCGGTCCGGTCCGATTTCCCACAAACTGGACTCACCGGCTAAGATTGTGCCACATGTCCTTAACTTTTCTTCTCCCTCTAAGATGACGCCATGTGGCATATGGAAGGGACCTTTCACGCCTTCCAAAGCTATCCAGATAAGTCCAGGACTCTATCTGATCACCTCCTCAGTTATCGTGTCGACCGAGTAACTTTACTTTATTGAAACAACATTAAAATAGTATTTTAATGCCACTTTTTCCCACATATCACTGGGCCTACTTTTTTGGGCTCTGGGAATGTTATCTTGGATCCTAATCAAGCTCAAGTACTCTGATGGCTCGATTCCCAAGAAACATCCCTTGTCAAATTACCAAAATGCCCTTGGGTGCCCTTTCTTACACTATTTTAACCCTAAGGGTAAAATCGTCATTTTAAACCCTTCTGTACTCTGTCAGGGCATATACTGACTCTGAGTAACTTTATCTGTATATGTCTTGGCCTCTAGGCCAGTCCAGAATGACCAAAATGCCCTTCATACACCTGCTGCCCCTTTAGTACAACACAGGGGCATTTTCGTAATTTCGTACTTTTCCGGGGTTCTGCTGGACACTGGCCCACCTATCAGTCCAAGTGTCTTATTGGGCCTTTGATGGCGCCATTATTGGGTCTTTTAGGGTCCATTACCTTTATGGCACGCATTATGAGGAATCCTCCCTTGTCAATGATTATTGAATATTTTATCTATTATTCACCGTTTATACACATATCCGGACACCGGCTCCTTCTGTCCGATACACTGGCCTGCGGTGTTCAGGCATCCCTGTTAGTCATAACAGTCATCTGACTGCGGTCGTCTGAACTCATTCAGTCCCTTTTCAAATACCGATAAATCTCCCTATCGGATCCCCGGAGGCCTCACACTCCCGTCTGTATTTAGTGATTCGTGAATAACTTTTTCTACAGACCTCCTATCGGTATTCTGTCAGTTTCCTAACATCCGCCCCATAAGAGCACATCATCCTGTATTTTCTCACTTAGATCTGAAATCTAGGATATCTGGTAGGAATTTTTATAACTTTTGGACTATCAGATCAATTCTGGCTATCTGGAGTCTTGAAAAATTCCTTTATTAAGCCAGATTACCAAGCGTCACTTGCTCTCTCTACTGGTGAAATCTGGGACTGAAATGCTTTCGGGCAGTCCAAACCACTTCCGGCCTGACTTTCTTTAATTACAATTTAGCCCCAGGGAACTTTTCTTCTTTGCAATTAAGTCCCTTAAATTTGGCTAAAATTACACTTTAAGACCCCACATTTTTGTCTACTTTTCCTTTTTGGCTTTATACTTTCCATAATTGCACTTAAGCCCCTCCATTTTCTTTCTTTTGCAATTTAATCCCTTTCTTTGCATAAATTGCCACTATATCCCTAGGGACTTTCACTATTTACACATAAGTCCCTGGACTTTCACTTATTTGCAATTTAGTCCCTAAAACCCTCTGTATGTTTTTGGGACTTTTGCTCAAAGGGATATATCTATTTCAGGCTACATACTAAGTCTCTGGCCTGAAAATTGGGGTGTTACAATAACCCCACACAAAATTCCATTCTAAACCCATTGGAAGCATCAAAACCATTAAATTCCAACATATGAACAATGATTTCGTACTGTACAGAAAAGAACACCTTTATGGATTCACAAACACACATGGATTCCTAAGCCATTATCATGTGATTCAAGCTTGTTTAAGCTTGTGCAAGCTATCTAGAACATAAACACATATTCCTATCATATATCAAAAGAAATTTCAGCAGCATTTCCCCAAGATTCAAGACTCAAAACTAACTTAAACTCAAGAAGAAATCATAAGAACAAAGTCTAGAAGTAAGGGAGCAACTTACCTTACAAGCTTCTTCAAGATCCTTGCTTTTTCCTTACTTGAGAAATATTTTGCAAGAGCTTCCTTCCCTTTTCTTGCTCACGGTTTTGGCTTGCAAATGAGGGGTATTTATAGCAAAAGTCTTAGGAAAATTGAAGGCCAAGATCACCTTGGAAACTATTTGATCTAATGGTTAAAGGTTTGATCTTGGAATGTCTTTTCTCTTTGGTTCATGACCTCACCACCATGACATCACTAGCATGACATCACTTGGGACACCTAAACTCCTCTTCTTGGCACCATTTTTGAGTTCTTATGGGTCCCACCATGTGCAAACCCTAATTCTTACTCTATTCTCTTTTCTTTTTCTTTTCAAAATCCATAAATTATTCCTTATTGGGCTTGGGCTCCAAGATAACTTTTGAGACTTATTAGGCTGGCCTAGGACAAAAATGTTGGGCCTCTTTTAGGTCCAATAGCTATTTGGCACAAATCCTAATGTACTTTCCTTATACCGATATCCTTAAATTACCCTGATCTTAGAATAAATGCTAAACACCTCCTTTAATTATTCTAACATTTTTAGAAATTCATTCTAATATAAAATAAATTCTTTACAAAGTTTCATAATTTTTTGAGATCCAGAAGTCCTGATAAAAATTTCATACGTTTCCTTTAACCTTTTATCGGTGCCCTTTTTCACTGTAAATTCCATAATTAATTCTACAGGACTCCTTTTTTACTTCTGTCAACTCCATAAATTCTCATATTAATTATAATAATTTACTATCAAATATTCTCTGATATCCATCTATTGTGTGAAATGACCAAAATGCCCTCCATTTATTTCTGGTTTCTTAGGGCATCATAGTGGCATTTTCGTAACTTTGCACTTTGGCTCTTAGACTTTCTTCCTCTTCCAATTAATCCTTTTCTTTACATAAATATGGCCACATTTTTCCTAAAAATCTCATATATTTTATTCAACCTGTACATACAACTTAGTACAAAAATTAGGGATGTTACACGACACGAGTGCATGAGGTCTTGACCATACCTCTCTGTGTACTTTGGTCACAACCATAATATTTTCTTGTTGCGACTAGTTGTTGTAAGTGCACAGTAAGCACTCACTATGAAATTTGGTCACAACCTTCACTATTTTTAGTCACGACCTGAGTGTGAAAATGTCCATTTACCTTTTCTTTGCTTTGTGCAATGCTGTATAGAAGGACTCCATTTGAGCTGCTAAGGTACTTTTATAAATGATTCATTGCCTTCTTGCTTTTTAGCCTTTTACATAAAGAGTTTATAGAAACCATTTTCACACTTGAATTTTTTGTTTGAATTTCTGGGAAATTGAATTGGAGACACTTAATTTCTTACTGTTAGATTTGGGATTATTACATGATTCTGAGTGATTATTTTGGAACTTTTAAATAATCATTTAAGAGGGTTTTCAGTTGTGATAAGTGTTTTAATGCCTAGTGAATGATGAACATTGTTTGAGACTTTAGCTTATGAGCAATTTAGATGAAAACCTTAGTTGGAAGGATTCTCTGCCTAAATTTCTATATTGAGTGGTTATTCAATTGGTTTATATCCTCTAAAACTTGTCTTAGCTCTGAGTTGAGAATTACTTGCGTATTTATATTATTGAATATGATAGAGCATTCATTTCTAAACTCTTTTATCCCAAACACAAGCCCGTTACATATTATATTTGTAGTCACTCCCTTTGAGCCCATCACTTTTTCTTTCCATTATTTTTTATAGAAAGTCATTATTCTACAACATCATTTTGAAATAAAATTTTTATTCATGTAAAAAAAATCATTATTATTTTGATGTTATGCTACATCTTCCATGTATAAGGTGCCAAATAAAAAAAATAAAGAGAAAAAAAAGAAATAGAGAGAGAGAATTGATGAAGGCACTATTATCAACTCCTATTAGCACAATTACCACCCTACATCTCTGAAGACATGAATTCATGCTATATAAACAAATTGTGTATGGTTTCTGTGATATTTTAAGGGTTTTATGTCAACTTTACTATTGATTATATGCTTGTAATTATGCTTTTGTGGTAATACATGATTGTGCTTGGCAATATGATGTTTAAATGGTAAAATGGTAAATTAACTCTTTTAAACTGCATATATTTATTCTTTTATTGGTGGGACTTTTACAGTGAGCTTTGATTTTGAATTGCAGGTACTTTGGAGGAGAACCAAGGACTAATGTGAGCAGAAAAGAAATCATAAGAGAGAATCAAATCAAGAAAGCAGCTTCTGTGGTATTTAGTCGTGACCACAGTGACCTCAGGTTGCGACCTCATTTCTTCTGGGAGTTTTTCTGCATTTATAGGTCACAACCAAAACATGTATCTGGTTGCGACCAAAGAAAACAATCAGTGAAGTTGCACATTTTTTATTAGGTCATTCTGATGTTAAAAGGAGAATGAAGCCGCAGACACCAGGGGAGGCTAGTTTTTGCTAGATTTGTCTAAGAAGCAGTACTCGACTCTCGCTCAACACTCTCTCTAAAACCTACACACCTATCTTCCATCTTTCTTCATCTTTCCACAAATTTTCTTCATGGCATCCTATCTGGATAGCGATTGCAGTATAGTAGGAGTTATAAGAGGCTAGATCTTTAGTGTCTTGGTGATGAACCGTATGTCTTGAGCTCATGGACTACACTGGGGAGTTTCTACCTTCATCTGCACCTATTTCATGTTTTGATATTTCTAGATTTAAGGATTTCATTGTATGAGTAAGGATTGAATATCGATTGTTTCATATCCTTAATTTTCTTATCTGGTATGTATGTACAGTTTGTACGTAATATATATCAGATTCTCTAAGGAAAGTGTTGCAATTTAAGGAAGGAAAGGGATTGAATTGAAATAAATAGAAAGTTTTAGGGTCTAAGTGGAATTTATAAAAGTTTTAGGGCCAAAATAGAATGTACACATAAATGTTGGGCCATTAAGTGTAATTTCAAAAAGTTTAAGGACTTAAATGTAATTTATCAAAAGTTTAAGGGGCAAAAGTGTAATTATGAAGAAATTGAGCTGGAAAAGGCCCAAAGCTGGCTGGGAACAGATTAGTCCCAAATTTTACCAGTAAATAGAGAAAATTATTTTGGTCAATTTAACACAACACAAAATTTTGATTTGAGGTCCCGAGGAATTGATATAAATTTTTGAAGTTAGAAAAAAATATTACAGTATTTCTTGGACCTCATAATCAGATGAAACTTTACAGTAAATTCCTATAATTAATATGAGAATTTATAAAACTGTCAGAGTCAGAAAAGGAATCCTGTAGAATTTTTAATGGAATTTACAGTAGAATAAAATACTTGATAAATACCTTCGGGAGAGGTTTCTTGGATTTGTGCCATAAAGGTAGTGGATCCATATAAAGGCCTAAAATAGCATCCCAAAGGCCTAGTAAGGTAACTGAGCAGTTATGTGGGCCAGTGTCCAGAGGAACCCAAAAAATATGCGAAATTACAAAAATGCCCCTATATTGTAATAATGAACAAGAGATGAATAGAGGGTATTTTGGTCATTTTGGATAGGCTAAAACACCAAGGCAAGTACAGGAATGAGTAATCAGAGTCAGTATATACCATGATAAGGTATAAAGAGGTATGAAATGACAATTGCAAGAAAGGGTACCAAGGGTATTTTGGTCATTTCTCAAGGGATGGATAGCAAATAAATACTCAGTCTAACAATGCCAATGGTAGGAAAAACCTAAACACTATTTTTCATGGCATAATACATATTCTGGAATATTATAAAAATTGGGAACATAAAACAATTTGGTTTTTGTGAAACTGACTGGATCAGTACCGGACTGGACTAGAATTTTTCCTATCAGTATTTTCCCATTATTTGTGCCAAACAGAGCCTTCATTATGTCATGGATGATGTCATTAATGAGGCTTCTAGGGCAAGCTTCTTGGAAGGTGGATTATGGACCATTAGATTAAATAGTAACACAAGTAATCTTGGCCTTCCATTTCCACCCAATTTTTCCATAAATACCCCCCTTATTCAGACCTATTCGGCAGCTTAGAACCCGTAGGAAACCTCTGCCAAAATTTCCTTTGAAGCAAGAAAGAAGCATGCACCTTGGAGCAACAAGAAAGGTAACTAGTTCCTTTGATCTTGGACTTTATTCTAGGAAGTTTTCTCTTGGTTTTAAGAGGTTTTTGTGACATATTTCCCTTGATGGTGCTACTGGACATGCCATTCATATGTGATAGAAATATAAGTTTTATGTTATGGATAGTTTAGACAAGCTTAAACAAGCTAGAATTAAGTGGTACTAGCCTGGAAATCCAAGAATGCATGTGAATAGAACTTTGTGTTCATGGCTGCCACTGTATGAATCACTTTTCATACGTTAGAATTTCATGATTTTGATGCTTCCAATGTGCTTAAAATTGAAAATTGTGTGGGGATAAAGTAGAGAAACAAGTAGTGGAAGCATTGGAATCAAAATGAGAATTTTTAGAAAATATAGGAGGCATTTCGGTTCTGTATAGCATCTAAGGATGTGATTTTATTTTGGAAATTCTGATTTCATATTTAGATTCTACATAAAAAATTATGTGGAAATTAACCATGAGAATTTATTTTAGAAAGATGGAAGTATAATTCATAATTAAGACAAAGAATGGAATATAGTGAGAACCTAATCTTGGAATTGTTTTGAAGTTGAGTTGTAACTTGATGTTACTTTGTAATGGCTAGGTTTTGACATTTGTGTGGGAAGAAGATCATCTCAAGAAGAGTGTGACAAGGATAACTTAAGAGGTAGCAAGAATACCTAACTATAATCTTATGTTTGTTTGACTTTATGCTTACTTGTTAGTTATAATTTTTGGTTGAGCTTAAGATGATATTTTGATGATGATGATGAAGTATGAATGATTGCAACTCCTTGCAACTAATGTCATGACAATATGTATGTTAGAGTTGGCTTATGTTTGTTTACAAAGTAGCTCCCATATCATGATAACATGTTAGGCATTTAGTCAAGCATGCATGTTATTATAATTTGTATGACTTGCTATTGAGATTTCCATGAAATCTCATTCTTTCCATATACATAACCATGTTATAGGTTGATAGAGGAGCATGGCATGATCAAGCATCAAAGGAAGACCAAAACACAGAGCGTGGAGCCCAAGCTAAAAGATGGAAGTCCAATACTGTAAAAGACCCATTAGAAGGCATTGAAGGCCCAATGACGAGAGCAAGGACCAAATCTATGAAAGAGATGTTGAATTATTTGATAAAAGATCTCAAAGAGTTAGAACCTATTTATTTGGAAGAAGCATCCCTCAATCAGCCCATCAAGGGTCCAAACATGGTGATTACATTGCTAGAAGCCAAACAAGATGATGCACAAGGCCCATGTGCAGTCCAGATTGAAGAATTCACTCAAAATACCATGTGACAAGCATGTGCCTTGGAGGAGGAGCATAAGTGACATCCAAGAATATTCAAGAAGCATCAAGAAGGCGTCTTTATGTATTATTTATGGTTTAATTTCGTTTTTTTAAAGTTTCCATTTTTATTTGCATTAAATAAGGCATTTTGGTCAAAGATTGCATAAGAATATTTTAGGTTAGTTTCCTATTTTTAGGTAGCAGCCTTTTTCTCCAAGAAAAGGTAACTTTCCTATTTTCTTTAGCCCTAATTGGTGCCAACCAAGATAGTTAATCATCATTAAGGCACATTTATGGCATTTATGACGTAGGGCTTTTTTGATTCTAGATTGTTCTTTTGCTGCCTATATAAGGTTACATTTTTTGTAATTGGAACAGATTTGAATGAATGAATTTTAGAGAATTTTATTTCTCTTGAGTGAGCTTTGCTTGCCGCCTCATATTCTCGTGGGAATACTCGACTGTATCAAGGGCTGATCATCCTTGTGGTGTCTCCATGGCTAGGGTTGTAAGACACAGGTTCTCTTAAGGTCCTACCTCCGATCGTTCTTCTAGTTTTCTAACTTGTCTCTAGCCGGTCCATATTCGTACCTTATATCATTTGGTATCAAAGCTAAGGTTTGCTAGAATTCAAGTTCTATCCTTTTATATATTATTTCTGTTTTCTTGTTTCATCTTCTTAATTCTATCATTTGTCCTTCGTCCCTTGCTTCCATCAATTTGGTTCTTCGCCTTTCCACCTCCTATTTGTGTTTTTTTGTGTGACTTTCTACGTTCCTTTGAGCAAAAAAAAAAAGCTCAGAAAAAGAAAAAGCTCAAAAAAAAATCCAAAAATTCAAAAAAGAAAAGAAAAGGAGGAGCTGTAGTTTGAGAATTGCAATGTTAAAGATGAGTTTCCTAAAATTGAAAAGAGCTTCCATTACAAGTCACAACTAGTTTCCTAAATCATTAAACTTGGGTGGTAACAGTTCTTATTTCTGCTCTTTGCATACTTCCTAATTTTTCATATTGCTTAATTTGAATTCCTTTCCTTTTTCCTTCAAGTTTCCTATTTGCTTCCTTCCTTCCATATCTCACCTTCCTAACTTGATTTGCTTTTCTTGCAAGGTGCTCAATTTCCTAAATTATTTTTGAGGTAGCACCTTTCCTAAATATTTTCTTCCTTTTTTCCCTTTCTTTTCTAATTCATAGCCTTCCATATTCTCCTTTCTTATCTCTTATATTTTTCTGGTTCTTGCAATTCTGGTTGTGGAGATTACCATTTATTAACATTGTCTCTTGATTTTGTTGAGTTTCAATCAAGAATATTATAGGAGGCAAGTTTGAGTGGTAAAAGGCGAGAGTGTTATTACATCAATTTAAAAGCCGGATTTGAGTTAAACACAAGTGACACTACGATTTCTTGAGTGAAACACGTGAGTAGAGTGGTAAGGTCCCTTCTTACTATTTCATTTCTCTTTGATCACACTAACGTTTCGGTTTGAAGATGAGTGACAGAGAAGCCCCTATAGAAGAATTCAACACAGATCCTAAGTTGTTCATGAGAGCCATGAGAGATGAATTTCTCAAACTCAAGTTGGAGCTAGCGGAGCTAAAAGCATCCAAAGCAAGTAGTGGTGACGAGGAGGTGATTAGATCTGGTTCTTCATCCTCAAAGAATAGGAGCAGACCTGAAAAACGTGATTTTGACACCTATGACCCAAAGGTCAAGTACCCTACCTTCAAGGGTAATATAAATCTAGATGCATACCTTGATTGGGGGATCAAGTTTGAGCAAATCTTCAGAATGAATGACTGGCCAGAAGAAAAGAAGGTAAAAATTGCTTCATATCAATTTTCTGACTATGCTATTGTTTGGTGGGAAGATTTACAGCTTAAAAGGCGTCTTAAGGGCAAAGGACCACCTCATACATGGTCAAAGCTAAAGAAACTCATGCGCAACAAGTATGTCCCTAGTTACTACTACCGAGAGTTAAATAGAAAGTTACAACTGTTTGGCCAAGGCTCTATGACTGTCGATGAATATGTGCATGAACTTGACCTTCTTAAAATGCGAGCTGGAGTATAAGAAGGAGAAGAAGCAAGCACGACTAGAATCATTGATGGGTTAAGGCCTGAAATTAGAGACAAAGTTGAGATGTACACTTTTGTTGATAAAGAAGAGCTAGTGCATAAAGCCATAAAAGTTGAGAAGCGGTATAAAGAAAAACACTCCAAATCCTCATCTCATGGTTGGAGGGACTCTAGATCAGCATCGAAGTGGAAGGATTCTAAGGCTAAAGATGTTGCAAAATTCACACCAAAAGCCAAGGAGGAATCCAAGCCCAAGATTGAGTGGAGAACTTCTTCTACTAATAGCACCTCTTCCCTTCAATATTTTAGATGTCATGGAAAAGGGCATATTGCTTCCCAATGTCCCAATAAGAGGGCCATGATCCTCAAAGACAATGGCGAGTATGACAGTGTGCATTCTAGCGATAAAAGTGATGATGACATGCCTTCTTTGGTGACTGATTCTGAATTGGAGATTGATGAAGCTGAACCTGTTAAGGGAGAAGCATTAGTGGCTAGAAGAGCCCTAAACATGCAACAAAAGGAAGGTAAAGAGCCAGAGCAGCGAGAGCTCATCTTCCATACTAGGTGCTTCATAAAGAATAAGGTATGTAGCATGGTTATTGATAGTGGTAGTGTTACCAATGTTGCTAGTACCTTACTTGTTGAAAAGTTGGATTTACCTACTATGAAGCATCCTAAGCCTTATAAATTGCAATGGTTGAATGATAGTGCTGAAGCTAAGGTCACTAAGCAAGTTTTGGTTTCTTTTTATGTTAGCAACTACCATGCTGAAGTTTTATGTGATGTAGTCCCAATGCTTGCTGGACATCTTTTGCTTGGAAGACCATGGCAGTTTGATAGTAGAGCTCACCATGATGGTTACAAAAATTGTTATTCTGTACCTTTCAATGGAAAAATCATTGTATTGAAGCCTCTTAGGCCTAAGGAAGCTTATGATGACCAAGTAAGGATTGAGAAAGAATGCAAAAAAATAAGTGGGTGGAGTGAAAAAGAGAGAGTACAGAAAAAAGAAAAGAAAAGGCATGAATGTGCGAAAAATGAACAAAAGAAAGAGAGTCTATTTGCTTGAAAAAGCGAGGTTAAGAGAGCATTATTGAGTGAGCAAGTCTTGGTGCTTGTGTGCAAGGATGCTTATTTTTCTACTAACCAACTTAACCCCTCTTTGCCTTCTAGTGTTGTGGCTTTGTTGCAGGAATTCGGTGACCTATTCCCTGATGAAGTTCCCGATGGGCTTTCCCCCTTAAGAGGAATTGAGCATAGGATTGATTTCATCCCTGGAGCTTCTATACCTAATAGACCAGCTTATAGAGCCAATCCCGAAGAAACTAAAGAGATTCAACGCCAAGTTGATGAACTCATGAGGAAAGGCTTTGTAAGGGAAAGTTTGAGCCCATGTGTTGTTCTAGTACTTCTAGTGCCTAAGAAAGATGGTTCATGGCAAATGTGCGTTGATTGTAGAGCCATCAACAAAATAACAGTTAAGTATTGTTATCCTATTCCTAGGTTAGATGACATGTTAGATGAGTTACATGGTGCTACATTATTTTCTAAAATTGACCTAAGGAGTGGTTATTGAAACATCCTCCCTTAGACTCCTCAGAGTACACTTGCGGAAGCAATATTAGCTTGATAATATCTTAACTTAAGCCCAGAAATTAAAATTTCTACTCTTAAGTTCCTTATTCTGAACCTTTAATTTGAGAACTGATTAATCCCATTCTACACATCCAAACAAGGCTTATTACCTATCCACGTAATGCCCCAGATGTGTATAACCGGCTCACCAAATTTCGTGGCCAAACTCCTTCGTTTACTAGGTCAAACTGAGGTCAAAACACTGCTACCTCAGGACCTGCAAATTTCTCTTTTCATTTCTCATTCACAAATTGAACATGCCAAACAATGTTTATTATTGAATAACAAAATGTCATATAACAAGTCATACACAAAATTCTCATATTTCTATTACATCTTTTCCTACCCGAATTTCGGCAGTATAACCGCTAGGCTTCATCTGTACAAAGAACTGAACCGTACTGATTCGGTAATTCCCTCATGAGAACTACCATTCTACGTAAGTACCCAGGAAAGACTGGATGAACCGGCTAGGTCCACTCACTTCCAGCCTCCTTAGACAGCACTATGTACACAGTACTTATCATATTATGATGTCCAGTCTTACATTCGGCAGCATAACGGCGTCTCTCAAAATTCTTAGAATTTACTTCAACATAATCTCCCTGTAATGGGTTAGATATGGGGAATGAGATTCGGGGGAATCTCAGTAGTAAATAATCATAACAATATATGTAATGCAGTGTGACAGTGCTTGCTTGTGATTGTGTATAGATAAGTATGCTGCATGCTTCCATACTCAATAACATATGATCATAGCATTGCAGTAGAGCTTCAGACATAACATATAAGACAACAATCCAACCAAACAATAGCACATCCAATCACAAAGCTATTACATAAAAGCTAGGATTAGTTACTACCTCAAAAGCTTAGCAGAACTCTACTATCTCTATACTGCTTCCAGCTCCGCCAGAACTTCCTTTCTTCTTTCTTTCTCCTTCTCTCTCTTCTTTCTTTCCCTTTCTCTTGCCAAAACCGTGGGATGCATGAAATGGGAGGGGGAGGGGTATTTATAGTTTCCCTCAATGGCATTCCTGTAATTTTGAAGCCATCTAAACATGTGGTCCTAGTTTTTACTGGAATTTCCTATTTTCTTTTATTCCTTTTTACTGTATCACCCAGGACACCTCACCGGGATACCTCACCGGACACATCAGCAGCACATTTCTCACATGTCTAAAACCCGGGACACCTCATCAGCTGACTCAGCATGCTGACTCACCGGTCCAGAGTCTTGCACCGTAATACGTGTCCTTAGCTTTATCTAGTTCCTTTAGATCAGTGCCATGTGGCACTTGGAAGGGACCTTTCACGCCTTCCAATGCTATCCAGATAAGTCCCGAACTTTATCTAATCACCTCCTCAGTTATCGTGCCAACCGAGTAACTTTACTTTACTGAAAAGTCATTAAATCATTATTTTAATGCCACTTTTCCCCCTGAATCACTTGGCCTGCGTTTTTGGGCCTGGGAATATCATCTTGGGTCTCTGATCCAGCCCAAGTACTCTGATGGCACGATTCCCAAGAAATGCCCCTTGGCAAATTACCAAAATGCCCTTAGTCTCTCTTTCTTTACTTTATTAGGTCTAGGGGCATTATTGTCTTTTCCCATCTTACCAGAGTATTCTTTGACCCTGGTCAACTATCCAGATAACTTCCCTGGACTGTCTAACCTTAGGCAAATGACCAAAATACCCTTTACTCATTCTTCAGCTGTTCTATAACATAGGGGCATTTTCGTTATTTCGCATCTTTTTCCCGGACACCGGCCCCTTTTACCACTGGACTGATCTAATGGGCCTGGGCCTTCCCTGGTGTCACTAAAGGCCTTAGAAACACTATACGGCCCCTGGCCACAATCCGATCATCCCTATCGGGACTGCTTTTTCCTTTACCGATTATAACTGTAAATTCCCATCTTCCGGAATTTTTATAGAAAAATTGGGACCTCAAATCAAAATTCCGTGACTCCTCATTCAACCCGGAATCCTTTTCCCTATCTCCCGATGTTTTCAGATATTTTATCCGGACCGGGCTGTTTTGGCCTGAAAAAGCGCTCACGCTCACACTTTTCCAAAATGACCATTTTACCCTTGGTCACATTTCTAATTCTTTCATACACATAGAGACCTCATATGCACGTTTCACAGTTCAGTGAAATGATCAGCATAATTTTCTCTATTTTCTGGTAAAATATGGTACTCATCGGCTACCAGCCCGATCTTTTCCAAATTTACGATTTTGCCCCTGCATTCTCTTTCTGGCATCTATTCTCATCTTCTTATCCTTCATCTTAAGTTCTAGAAATTCTCTTTCAATAACTCATCCCCTAAACTCTTCGGGAGTCATCGTTAATTGAAAGGATCGACAACCTGCCCATATCAGGTTATTTTACACAAGAGCCAGCCCATATCAAGCTACCTGCAGAATTCCTAGGCTTAAGACTTAGGATATTCCTCACATTCCTCATTTTGACCCTAGGTGAACTGTCCCGATTCTGTAGGTTAAAGACTTAACTCATCTTTAAATCCTGAAGGACTTAGCTCATCCCTGGGATTCCTACAAAATATAGGTAAGTGATCCGCCCATATCAGATTACTACCTTGGGACTACGGGTTTAGCAGCCTGCCCATATCAGACTACCTCCCAGTTCTCCTAGACAAAAAATCGGGATGTTACAGTTATCATCAAATTCGCATGACAGAGGGAGATGAATGGAAAATAGCTTTTAAAACTAAATTTGGATTGTATGAATGGTTGGTTATGCCCTTTGGGTTGACCAATGCACCTAGTACATTCATGAGCTTAATGAATCATGTTTTTCGTTCATTTATTGGAAAATTTGCAGTTGTCTACTTTGATGATATTCTTGTTTACAGCAGAACTTTAGATGACCATGTTATGCACTTGTGTGAGATGTTTAAAACTCTTAGAGAAAACAGCTTGTATGCTAATTTTCAAAAATGTTCTTTTTGCATGGATTCTATTGTGTTTCTTGGTTTTGTTGTAGGTGCTCAAGGGATCCGTGTGGATGAAGAGAAGGTTGTCTTTGAGCCTGGAGACTGGGTTTGGGTACACTTGCGAAAGGAGAGGTTTCCAGAACAACGAAAATCTAAGTTGCAGCCTAGAGGAGATAGCCCTTTCCAAGTCCTAGAGCGAATCAATGATAATGCTTATAAAATAGATTTGCCTAGCTCCTACGGTAATGTAAGTGCTACATTTAATGTGACTGATTTATCTCTCTTTGATGCTGTAGATTCGAGGACGAATCCTTTTGAGTAGGGAGGGAATGATAGAGGAGCATGGCATGATCAAGCATCAAAGGAAGACCAAAACACAGAGCGTGGAGCCCAAGCTAAAAGATGGAAGTCCAATACTGTAAAAGACCCATTAGAAGGCATTGCAGGCCCAATGACGAGAGCAAGGACCAAATCTATGAAAGAGATGTTGAATTATTTGATAAAAGATCTTAAAGAGTTAGAACCTATTTATTTGGAAGAAGCATCCCTCAATCATCCCATCAAGGGTCCAAACATGGTGATTACATTGCTAGAAGCCAAACAAGATGATGCACAAGGCCCATGTGCAGTCCAGATTGAAGAATTCACTCAAAATACCATGTGACAAGCATGTGACTTGGAGGAGGAGCATAAGTGACGTCCAAGAATATGCAAGAAGCATCAAGAAGGCGTCTTTACGTATTATTTATGGTTTAATTTCGTTTTTTTAAAGTTTCCATTTTTATTTACATTAAATAAGGCCTTTTGGTCAAAGATTGCATAAGAATATTTTAGGTTAGTTTCCTATTTTTAGGTAGCAGCCTTTTTCTCCAAGAAAAGGTAACTTTCCTATTTTCTTTAGCCTTAATTGGTGCCAACCAAGATAGTTAATCATCATTAAGGCACATTTATGGCATTTATGATGTAGGGCTTTTTTGATTCTAGATTATTCTTTTACTACCTATATAAGGCTACATTTTTTGTAATTGGAACAGATTTGAATGAATGAATTTTAGAGAATTTTATTTCTCTTGAGTGAGCTTTGCTTGCCGCCTCATATTGTCGTGGGAATACTCGACTGTATCAAGGGCTGATCATCCTTGTGGTGTCTCCATGGCTAGGGTTGTAAGAGACATGCCATTGCTTTGCAATGTTTAAGCTTTAACATTTACCTAAGGAAAGTACCAATTCTAGAGGAAAACATCATGAACAAGATATTCCTAGTTTTCTTTATTTGTTGTTTCAATATGGTATCCATTTCTACAGATATCCTTGAAACTCAACAAATTCCTGTTAGATTTGGAGAAATAAAATGCACTATCAATGTATAATTGTGTACCTCTAGGTAACAATATATTAGCTCTTCCAAACCCCACAATCATCTTTATACTTCTAGATATGATCTGGACATTGGCTTCTCGCATCACCAAAGAAGAAAAATATTTTGCATTTCTGAATATTATATGAGTTGTTGCACTATTAACGAGATACAAATCTTCTTTATTAATGTCAATGAGTGACATTCTTCATTAACAGGAACATAGCAAATGAAAAAGAAACACAAAAAGAATTAATGAAAAGAAATACTCATAATTTTATTTATTGAGAGAAATAACTTCATAGTAAGTAGAAACTTTTTTTTTATTGAGAGAAGTATAAACTTTATTATAGCAAAAGGAAAACACACATAATCATAAAAGTTTAGCTTATTTTTTGGACACTCCAATCACCAATTAGGTGATCAATTCTTCCATTAGGATCGGCAAAGAAATCAGCAACATCCAAATAAGTCGCATCCATGTTGCCATAATCAGAATGGCTTTCTTCCCCAGCAAAATTTGTTTCTATCTTTGGCTCTTTGCCTTTATTTTTATTTTTCCTTTTAAGCGATTCTTAGTATAGTTCAACCAAATGTCTTGGTGTACTACAAGCACGACCCCAATGACCTTTGCCACCACAACGATGATATAAATTTTCAATATAATTATCATTCCCACTAGTTTTCTTTTGTGGTTATCATCATTATTTACCCACCTCGAGTGGGAACCACGACCATGACTATAACCATGTCAACCAAGGCCTCGTCCATGGCCGCGTCCCGGTCCCCGTCCCCGTCCCCGTCCACGGGATGATTCATTTGTCACTACATTCACTTATGGGAATGCAGTAGAGCCAGTTGGACAGGATTCATGATTCCTCATTAAAAGCTCATTATTTTGTTCAGCCACCAAAAGGTAAGAAATCAATTCAGAATACTTTTTGAAACCCTTTTCACAATATTGTTGCTACAAGAGCATATTGGATGCATGAAATATGGAGAATGTTCTTTCTAACATGTCATCATCAGTAATTTTCTCTTCACATAGTTTCAGTTGAAAACTAATTTTAAATAGTGCTTAATTATACTCACTGATTGATTTAAAATCTTACAAACGTAAATACATCCAGTCATAACGAGATTTTA
The DNA here is from genome assembly GCA_037074615.1 of Leucaena leucocephala. Lineage (NCBI taxonomy): Eukaryota > Viridiplantae > Streptophyta > Magnoliopsida > Fabales > Fabaceae > Leucaena > Leucaena leucocephala. The sequence goes on along the minus strand of CM073548.1, from coordinate 9,650,597 downwards.
GAAGAATCATAGTTTTCTGGTGGTCATACCTTTCTTTTAGGTTGTTCCAAAGAACAAGTGAGTCTTTGACAGTTAAATACTCAATTTTTAGTCCTTCATCTAGGTAGTGGCGGAGAAAGATCAAGGCCTTGGCTTTGTCTTTATTGGATTGTTGATTGCCTTCCTTGACAGTGTCTCCTAAACCCATGGCATCTAGATGTATTTATGCATCTAGTATCCAAGATAGATAATTCTTTCCAGTAATGTCAAGAGCCACAAACTCAATTTTTATAAGATTCGACATGATGATACTATCATAAAAATATAACAAAAGTTAAATGGAGATTGAGATTAAGAAGGCTGAGTAATTAGAAAATAATCAAGCATGAAACTATAATTCAACATGAAAGTAATATAGAAACTCACCTTCCAATGATAGACCTTACAATAATATCAATTTCTAGAGCAATCATGCTGATAATGTATTGTAAAACTATCAATAAGATTAAGAGGAGAGAAAAGATGAAGACAAGAAAATGAGCGAAGTATATTGTATTCTTCCACTTGCTTTACAACACAAATGACATGCTCTATTTATAGGCATAGTTTAATATGTAGGTTACATCCAAACTTGAATGACAAATAGTGGGCAATAAAATTCATGAATGACCTAGTGGAAGTTACAAGCTTAATGTAATAGTGGAGGAGTAATAGAATAATGGAAGTTTAAGTTGAAAAGGAAGAGGGTTAATGTAGTAGTGGAGGAGTAATAGAGTAGTGGAAGTGGAAGTTGAAGTTAAAGTTAAAGTTGAAGAGGAAGAGAAAGATGGACATCCACATTCTAATATTCATAACATTTTGTTATATAACACCATTACTTATTAAAGGTCATATCTTCATTAGAATGCTTTGGTTGAATTTTACTCAAAAATAATGACATAGGCATTGCGCAAGGTGGCGAGGAATCTCTCATCACAGTAGTGTGATATACATGTTTGCATTCTATGGTTGTAGATGTTGTAAAAGTACTTGATCCTTTTTTCTATTTGATCAGTATGTAAACACCCTATTTTGTCCGGCTTATTAAAATATAATTCAAAAAATGAATAAAATAAAATAAAAAATCCTTCAAAAGTAAAAAATAAAATAAAATATATTATTCTTTCTTGAATTTGAAAAAATCTCCTTTAAAAAATCACCATTGATGATGATTGGTTGCAATTAAAATCTTCTTCACAATAAATGACAATAAAAATGCAAATTTCAAAATTCAAAAGAAAAATCTTATTTATTATGATTGACGCTAGATCAGGAAATGGCATTGAGTCATTATTGCAGGAAAATTCAAAAATCAAAATTGATTATTTTTTAGTACCATTGATGATAATTTCACTCCAAATAAGGAAATCTCATTAAGGAAAATAATTTAAAAAAATTAAAAATAGAAGTGCATCTGAAACATCCTTACTTTCATGTGTCTTAGGGATCATTTAGTAGCATTTAGAACCACTTTCAAGGTCATTGAAGTCCAATTTCTCAATCTGGAGTTTTACTCTTATCGAGTACTGTTCACTCTGAAAATTCCAGATGAGTGACCTAACTTCGAAAAATCATAACTAATTCTATAAAAATCAAAATGAAGTGGTTCCAATTGATAAATGAATCTAACTCACTTATAATTCAGGGAAAAATAATTCGTTGACCATTCGTTGACCGAGTCAACTCCAGTCAACGTGTCAACTTTACTGTTCATCCCACGTTTTCCTCCCTGAATCCAGCATTCTGGTCCCAACTTTCATAATTTATATCTCCTTGTGTAGACATCCCAAATGATACGTTTTATATATCAAATTAAAGCTTGGTATGTATACTGTCTACCATAAAAATGTCATACATTTATTCATCCATTTACTATTTTTAATTATGGGTCAAACATCCTCATGTCCCCACGGGTTACTGTTCATAGCGTTAATTTTCAGCAACCAACATTACATACATAGGCATACATCCATCATATATCAGTCAAACATGCCAAACAACAATTATTATTAATTAATAAGTTGTTTTACATCAGGGTATATACATAAACTCTCATACTACTATTACATCTTTTTCTGCCTGAAATCCGGCAGCATAACCGCTACGCTTCATCTTCAGAAAGTAACTGATCTTGTACCGATTCGGTAATTCCCGTGAGAACTACCATTCTACGTAAGTACCCAGGAAAGACTGGATGAACTGGCTAGGTCCACTCACTTCCAGCCTCCTTAGACAGTACCTACGTACACAGTACGTATCAGTTGCTTCCCTTACTATTGCCATCTTGTCATAATTTTGGCAGCATAACGGCGTCTCTTAAAATTCCCAGAATTCATTTCGACATAACCTCCCCTGTAATGGGTTATTTATTGGGATGAGATTCGGGGGAATCTCAGTAGCAACAATCATAACAATATATGTAATGCAAAGTGACAGTGCTTGCTTGTGATTGTGTACAGATAAGTATGCTGCGTGCTTCCATGCTTAACAACATATGATCATAGCATTATAACAGAGCTTCAGACATAACATATAAGACAACAATCCAACCAAACAATAGCACAACAAGTCACAAAGCCGTTACATAAAAGCTAGGATTAGTTACTACCTGGCTAGCTTAGCAGAACTCCATTATCCTTATTCTGCTTCCAGCTCCGCCAGAACTTCCTTACTTCCTTTTCTCCTTTCTCTCTTCCTTTCCTTCTCCTTCTCTCTCTTCTTTCTCTCCCTTCTCCCTTGCCTTGCGTGAATGAAAATGGAATGGAGGGGGGGTATTTATAATTGCCTTCAATGGCAATTCTGCAGTTTCTATGAACTTTGATCCTGCGGTCCTGGTTTTTCCTGGATTTTCCTATTTTCTTTAATTCCTCCTTTACTGCATCATGCATGACATCATTGGGACACCTCACCAGGACACCTCAGCGCCACATTTATCACATGTCTGAAATCCTGGACACCTCAGCAGCTGACTCAGCATGCTGACTCACCGGTCCAGTCTCTTGCCTCGTAATACGTGTCCTCAACTTTTTCTTCTGCCTTTATGTTGGCGCCATGTGTCATCTTACTGGCACTTGTCACGCCTTCCAATGCTATCCAGATAAATCCAGGACTTTATCTGATCACCTCCTCGGTTATCGTGCTGACCGAGTAACTTTATTGAAACAGCATTAAAATAGTATTTTAATGCCACTTTTTCCCACATACTTCATGGGCTACGTTTTTGGGCTCTGGGAATGTTGTCTTGGATCCTGATCAAGCTCAAGTACTCTGATGGCTCCATTCCCAAGAAACAGCCCTTGGCAAATTACCAAAATGCCCTTGGGTGCCCTTTCTTGCACTATATTTACCCTAAGGGTAAAATCATCATTTTACACCCTTCTGTACTCTGTCAGGGCATATACTGACTCTAAGTAACTTTATCTGTATATACCTTGGCTTCTGGGCCTGTCCAAAATGACCAAAATGCCCTTCATTCATCTGTTACACTTTTGTACAACACAGGGGCATTTTCGTAATTTCGCACTTTTTCGGGGATTCTGCCGGACACTGGCCCACCTATCAGTCCAGGGGTCTTACTGGGCCTCTTTGGCGCCATTATTGGGCCTTTCTGGGTCCAATATCCTCATGGCATGCATTACGAGGAATCTTCCCCCGTTAATAATTATTGAATATTTTATCTATTATTCACCGTTTATACACATATCTGGACACCGGCTCCTTCTGTCCGAAACACTGGCCTGCGGTGTTCAGGCATCTCTGTGAGTCATATCAGTCATCTGACCGAGGTCATCCGAACTCATTCAGTCCCCTTTCAAATACCGATAAATCTCCCTATCGGATCCCCAGAGGCCTCACACTCCCGTCTGGATTTTTTAATTTGCGAATAACTTTTTCTACAGGCCTCCTATCGGTATTCTGTCAGTTTCCCGACATCCGCCCCATAAGGAAATATCATCCTGTATTTTCTCACCTAGATCTGAATTCTAGGATATCCGGTATGAATTTTTATAACTTTTGGATGATCAGTCCATTTCTGGCTATCTGGAGTCTTCAAAAATTCCTGTATTAAGCCAGATTACCGAGCTTCACTTGCTCTCTCTACCGGTGAAATCTGGGACTGAAATGCTTTCGGACAGTCCAAACCACTTCCGGCCTGACTTTCTTTAATTACAATTTAGCCCCAGGGAACTTTTCTTCTTTTCATTTAAGTCCCTTTTTATTTGGCTAAAATTACACTTAAGGACCCCATATTTTTGTCTACTTTCCTTTTTGGCCTTGAAACTTTCCATAATTGCACTTAAGTCCTTTCATTTCCTTTACTAGGTCTAGGGGCATTATTGTCTTTTCATATTTTACCAGAGTATTCTCTGGCCCTGGTCAACTATCCAGATACCCCTTCTTGACTGTCTAACCTTAGCCAAATGACCAAAATACCCTTTACTCATTCTTCAGTTATTCTATAACATAAGGGCATTTTCGTCATTTTGCACATTTTTCCCGGACACCGGCCCCTCTTACCACTGAACTGGTATTATGGGCTTGGGCCTTCCCTGGTGTCACTACGGGCCTTAGACAATACTATATGGCCTCTGGCCATAGTCCGATCATCTTTATTCGGATTGCCTTTCCTTTACCGATTATAACTGTAAATTCCCATCTTCAGGAATTTTTACAGAAAAATCGGGACCTCAAATCAAAATTCTGTGACTCCTCATTCAATCCGGAATCCTTTTCTCTATCTCCCGGTATTTTCAGATATTTTATCCCGACCGAGCTGTTTTGGCCTGAAAAAGCACTCATGCGCACACTTTTCCAAAATGACCATTTTACCCCTGGTCATATTTCTAATTCTTTCATACACCTAGAGACCTCATATGCACATTTCACAGTTCAGTGAAATGATCAGCATAATTTTTTCTATTTTCTGGCAAAATATGGTACTCATCGGCTACCAGCCCAATCTTTCCCATAATTACGATTATGCCCTTTAATTCTCTTTCTGGTATCTCTAGGCCTAAAAATTGAGGTGTTACAGCATCCATGAGGCAAACCCTAGGTGATGCCTATAAAGAGGAGAGGATGTGAAGATGTCATGGAGGTTTTTTCTTGGAGGGTGAAACGGAGAAAAAATTTTGAGAGAAAAGGGGGAGGTTTTTGAACAGAAATTTTGGTGGGAGAGAAAGGGGGCAAGTGAGAAAGGAAGAGACACACATTTTGATTTCTTGATTCCATTTCATCCTTCAAAAATGGTTTTCTTAGGAGAGGATAATTCACCTAATATATCATCTCTCCTTTTGCCTTGTCTAATAACAAGATTTGGAGATTCTTGCCTAAGCCAGTGGAGGCACACATATTGTCTTCCTTGTGCCCTTCTTTGTTCTTATATTTGTGATCTAGGCTTGCTTGTTTTTTAATTGATTGCATGTGTTTCTTTACCTTTGTTCTTACGCGCATTAAGCATTTCACGTATACATTATGATTGTCTCATTTTGGCTCCCTAATTTCTTCTTCTTATTTCCAACGCTCGACATGGATGAGCATCGGAAGGTATATGTTCTGCCATGAGCTTTGAATATATAAATATATATAGCTTTCATTGCTATCATTTGTTGCTGGATGATATGCTCACCATGCGGTAGTTAATGAATTTTTTTCAATGCTTATCATTGGATGGAATGATTGAATGTGGCAATGCTTGTTTATTTCTTCTATGTTTTGTTTCATCATTTTGTTCCTTCACTTCTGTTAGGAAATAGGCCAGTCCACCCATGGTGGATTAGCCCAAGTCCATGAGAAGTGAAAGAAACAGAGGGAACAATTTCTAGTTTTGAAACAAAAGGAAAGGAAGTTACCAAAAAGAAAAAGAAACTTCCCGCACGCATGTTCTCCGAAAAATAAGGATTCAAAAGGGAGTTGCCTTCATCTTTTCATAGGTGTGTGTTTCATTTCGGCTCACGAGTGTTCGCTCTCTTCCTCTGTTCCAGAACAGCGCTTCTCCAATGCTCTGTTTTCTTCCAAGGTGTCATTTGCTGTGAAATGTACCAGAGTCTATACAGGGTGCTCCGGTTACACGTGGCTACCTCGGTGAACAAGAAAACATCCAAGGTACGCCCGAAATCCATCAGTGGTATCAGAGCCCGCTTCCGCATGTTTCTATGTTTTTTCGTTTTTTTGGTTATACATTATTCTGTATGCTTAATTCTATTTTATAGTGTTTATTTAGTGATAATATGCATAGAGCATGCATTGAAACTATGAGCAAAATCATAAAGAACGTAAAACCAAAATAAAGCTTTCATTTTTCAAAATTGGGTCATTAACAAAAGTGTTTTTAGGCTTTGAAATTAGTCCCATTGCGTAGAGCACGAAAAAATGAAGAAAATGACACCAAGAACGTCAAAATCGGACGTCGGACGGAGAAGTTACGGAGGAAAAACGAGTCAGGTCCGTCAGACCCGACCCGTTTTCTAGTCGGGTCTGTGTGACCCGGCTGGAGGTCAGGGACGATCAAAATGGCGTTGTTTTGATCCTCCCCTAAACGACGTCGTTTTGCTTCTGGGCAAAAACAAAAAAAATAGAAACAGAATATTATATGTTTCTGCTGACTGGGCTACGTTCAACCCAGTTCATCCGTGCAAAAAAAAAACAATTTTTTTGGGCCACAGCAAGTAGGCCCATTTACAAAAAAAAATAAAAAAAAGTTTTTTTAGGCTGCAGGGGATTCGCAAAAAAATATTATTTTTTTATTTTAAAAAAAAGGAAAATGGAGGAAATTCTGGTGGCTGACACGTGGCAGCACCAGACTGGTGCGTGTAGTACATGCGCCAGAGATGAGAGTGGGCTTTGTTCAGTTTTTTTATTTTTTGTGAATTAATCCTTCTTGGGGCGCGTGAGGGTGCGTCGGAGCTCCGATTGAGGTGCGGTTTATTCCTAAAAATCCCTAAAATCAAGATCTTTATTTTGATATATAATTTGCCTAATTTGGGGGCAATTATAGACCTATTTATGGATATTCAGTGTATTTTATGGGTTTTTTTTGTGTTTAAAAATTCCAAAAAATTATAATAATTAATATTTTTTATTATCAAGGTGAAAATGGCTTCATCTAGCACTGAATCTCTGGGACTTAGCTTAAATGATGATATTTTATTTCTGGATGATGTCAATAACCCAGAGGAGGACCTTCAAGAGGATCCTGAGGGGGAACCTGAAGAGGATCCAGAACAAGATCTTGATGAACTCTCTGAAGAAGACCCAGAGGAGTTGATGGAGGAAGTTCCACAAGAGGAACCCAAAGTAATGTATGATACCGGCCCATTGTCAGAAACTTTATTCCCTATCAAACCCCTTCCTTTGTAGCCTTTAATGGATTCTTCAGACTCCAAGTCGGTGCCTACTCTTCATGACGAATCTCCAGTTGAGGATGGAGAGGAAGTGAATCAACCTCTTACCCCTGCTTTGGCTATGAGTATAGCTAAAAGAGATGCAGCCAAACTAACAAATATAAAAGGCATTAATGGCATCATTGGCGACTACATTGAATGCATGACAGATAAGAAGAATACTGAATTCTACCTGAAAGTCATAATGGAACATATACGAACTACAAGGGTTAGAGGCAAGACTAGAAAAGGACTCGTGAGCAAAACACATTGGCTGCAAATAATAGAATTTGTATCTAACCTTCATAAGCCGCCTTGTAAGCTTAAGAAATTAAGAAAAGGAATGTTAGATTATTGTAGAGCTCATATCAAATGATGTATATTTGTATTTGATTACTATTGCTTTACTTAGTTAAGGACATGTTTTAATTACTTTCTTTGTAAAGACTTGCCATTTATTACATGCCTTATATGCAATGAAATTATGTTTTATTTCATTTCTTTACAAGTTATGATTAATGTATGTCTTTTATAAGTGGGAGCCTTTTAGATAATGAGTCTTCTGAAAGCAAAACTTGAGAGTGCTTATATTAATTTTGATATAAAGTAATAACGCTGCTAGTGCCTATGTGATGGGAGGTACAAACATATTCTCTTGATCATGGGTCTAGTAATATTACTATTTTCTGATCAAAAATGATAAAAGTACATGACATTGTATACTTTACATGTAACACCCCAATTTTCATGCCAAAGACTTAGTAAGTAGCCTGAAATAGATATATCCCTTTGAGCAGAAGTTCCAAAAACATACATAAGGTTTTTAGGGACTAAACTGCAAATAAGTGAAAGTCCGGGGACTTATGTGTAAATAGTGAAAGTCCCTAGGGATATAGTGGCCATTTATGCAAAGAAAGGGATTAATTGCAAAAGAAAGAAAATGAAGGGGCTTAAGTGCAATTATGGAAAGTATAAAGCCAAAAAGGAAAAGTAGACAAAAAGGTGGGGTCCTTAAGTGTAATTTTAGCCAAATAAAAGGGACTTAATTGAAAAGAAGAAAAGTTCCTTGGGGCTAAAGTATAATTAAAGAAAGTCAGGCCGGAAGTGGTTTGCACTGCCCGCAAGCATTTCAGTCCCAGATTTCACCAGTAGAGAGAGCAAGTGATGCTTGGTAATCTGGCTTAAAACAGGAATTTTTCAAGACTCCAGATAGCCAGAATTGATCTGATAGTCTAAAAGTTATAAAAATTCCTACCGGATATCCTAGATTTCAGATAAAAGTGAGAAAATACAGGATGATGCGTCCTGATGGGACGGATGTCAGGAAACTGACAGAATACCGATAGGAGGCCTGTAGAAAAAGTTATTCGCAAATTAGAAAATCCAGACGGGAGTGTGAGGCCTCCGGGTATCCGATAAGGAGATTTATCGGTATTTAAAAAGGGACTGAATGAGTTCGGATGATCTCAGTTAGATGACTGATATGACTCACAGGGATGCCAGAACATAGTAGACCAGTGTATCTGGTAAAAGGACCCGGTGTCCGGAGATGTATATAAACGGTGTATAATAGTTGAAATATTCGAGGAACATGGCCAGGGGAAGATTCCTCGTAATGCGTGCCATGAGGGTAATGGACCCTGAAAGGCCCAATAATAGCGCCATCAAAGGCCCAATAAGACACTTGGACTTATAGGTGGGCCAGTGTCCGGCAGAACCCCGAAAAAGTGCGAAATTATGAAAATACCCCTGTGATGTACTAAAGGGCATTTTGGTCATTTTGGACAGGCCCAGAAGCCAAGGCACATACAGATAAAGTTACTTAGAGCCAGCATATACCCTGACAGGGTACAGAAGGGTGTAAAATGACGATTTTACCCTTAGGGTTAAGATAGTGCAAGAAAGGGCACCCAAGGGTATTTTGGTAATTTGCCAAGGGATGTTTCTTGGGAATCGAGCCATCAGAGTACTTGAGCTTGATCAGGATCCAAGATAACATTCCCAGAGCCTAAAAACGTAGGCCCAGTGATATGTGGGAAAAAGTGGCATTAAAATACTATTTTAATGCTGTTTCAATAAAGTAAAGTTACTCGGTCGGCACGATAATCGAGGAGGTGATCAGATAAAGTCTTAGACTTATCTGGATAGCATTGGAAGGCGTGAAAGGTCCCTTCCAGGTGCCACATGGCGTCATCTTAGAGGAAGAAGAAAAGTTAAGGACACGTGGCACAATCTCAGCCGTTGAGTCCGGTTTATGGGAAATCGGACCGGACCGGTACTGGATTGGACTGGGAATGCTGAGTCAGCTGATGAGGTGTCTAGGAATTGTGACATATGAAGAATGTGGCGATGAGGTGTCTCGGTGAGGTGTCCTGGGTGATGCAGTAAAAAGGAATAAAAGAAAATAGGAAATTCCAGGAAAAACCAGGACCACATGTTCATATGGCTTCAAAATTACAAGAATGCCATTGAAGGAAACTATAAATACCCCCCATTCATTTGCATCCCACGGCCAAGCATGGTGGAAAGTCCTTGATGTTGTCAATAATGCAAGGATCAAGGTTCGAGGCATTGGCACCTGTAAACTTGTTTTGCATGGTGGAAGACCTTGATATTGCATGATGTGCTTCATGCTCCTGACATCTGACGGAATTTAGTTTCTGTAATTTGCTTATTGAACTTTGGGTTTAATGTAAACTTTCATGGTAAAGTTGCAGACATTTATAGCAACTCAACATTTTATGGTTCAGCTTTATAATTTCAAAAGTTCTTTATTTTGGTCTTGCTGGTGATTTTAATGTTCACGATTGCTTTGCTATTACTTCAAATAATCCTGATATGAATATCTGGCATGCTAGACTAGGATATATTAATCAAAATAGAATGATTAAACTGGCAAAAGAAGGCTTGTTGGGGGTAATCCCTAACATGGATATGTCATTATGTAAAAATTGTCTAGCTGGTAAGGCTACCAGAAAACCATTCGGTAAGGGAACACGAGCCAAAAATCCATTGCAATTAATTCATTCCGATATTTACGGTCCAATGAGTGTGAGGGCAAGACACGGAGCTTGGTATTTCATTACCTTTATTGATGATTTTTCCCTATATGGTCATGTCTATTTGATTTCACACAACTTCGAGGCACTAGAGTGATTTAGACGATACATAAATGAAGTAGAGAATCAAATGGATAATAGAATCAAGGCATTACGCACTGATCGAGGTCGTGAATACCTTTCGGATCAATTCAAACAGCTCTGTGAAGAAAAAGGGGCAACTAACTATCCCTGGCACACCTCAACAGAATGGGGTTCCTGAAAGAAGAAATAGAACTCTTCTAGACATGGTTAGGTCTATGATGGCTCAGGCAAACCTTCCAATTTCACATTGGGGTGATGCTTTATTGACAGCAACCTTCATACTTAACCGTGTGCCCTCCAAGACAGTCGCTTCCATACCCTACGAGTTATGGACTAAAAGCCAGCCAGATCTAACCATCCTTAGACCTGGGGTTCGGCAGCCTATATCCATGATAGTTCTCATAGGCATGGGAAACTGAGTCCTAGAGGAAAGAAATGTATCTTCATAAGGTACTCTGAACCCTCAAAAGGATATGTATTCATAAGTAAAATTGAAGATGGAACAGTGACTGAAACATAATCAAGAGATGATGTATTCATTGAAACAGAATTTCCCAGTAGGAGAGATATTGACCGTATTGTATCTTTTTATGAGACTCAGGAACAGGATAGTGCTGAACAAATTGACAGACCAGAATCTTCCAGGTATGTCAATCTGAGTGGGAGCCAAGAACGGTCAACACAAAGATCGAGGCAAATGAGAAAAGATAAGTAAGTTGTTGTTGCTCTTACCAGAAAGAGTAACAGGGAAAGTGTTCCAAAGAGAAGCTTCCAAATAGAAGGCGAAGCACTCTTAGTTACTCCAGAAGGGGATGATGAACCCCGCACAGTTCATGAGGCCTTGGCAAGTCCTGCTAAGGAGGAATGGAAGAAAGCAATGAAAGAGGAAATGGACTCAATGATAAAAAATCAAGTCTGGGAATTGGTTGATCTGCCAAAAGGGAGTAAAGCCATTGGGAACAAGTGGGTTCTCAAAATTAAAAGAAAGGTGGATGGATCAATTGACAAATTTAAAGCTCGATTGGTTGCAAAGGGATATACACAACGGGAAGGTATAGATTATGAGGATACTTTTTCACCTGTTGTGCGCTTCAACTCTATAAGACTTATTCTGGCAATAGTAAACAGTTTAAACCTGGAGTTGCATCAGATGGATGTAAAAACCGCATTCCTGAATGGTGATCTGGATGAAGAAATCTATATGGAATAACCAATAGGTTTCATTGAAAAAGGGTTTGAACACAAAAAATGTAAACTCAAAAGATCCATTTATGGATTAAAACAGTCATCCAGACAGTGCTACTTTAGGTTTCATAAGGCAATAACCTCATATAACTTCCAAATGATAAAGGAAGACCACTGTGTCTATGTTAAGAGGTTTGAGGGTAACTTTGTAATATTATCCTTATACGTAGACGATATATACTATTAGCCGGAAATAGTCTTGACTCGGTGATAGCTATTAAAGAATGGCTTTCATCAAACTTTGAGATGAAAGACATGGGTGAAGCAGAATACATACTTGGAGTCAAGATTCAAAGAAATCGCTCTAAGAGAATCCTCACTCTTTCACAAGAGAGTTATATCAAGAAGATACTTGAGCGATTCAATATGAGTGAATGCAATCCTATGGATATCCCTGTAGCCACTGGAGTGGCCTTGAGTTTAGACATGTGTCCCAAAATTGATATAGACAGAAAGAAAATGGAAAGAGTTCCATATGCCAGTGCCGTTGGTAGCCTGAGGTACGCAATACTATGTACTAGACCAGATATTTGTTATGCAGTGGGGCTGGTTAGCAGATTCCAGTCCAACCCCGGTGAGAAACACTGAAAAGCAGTGAAGAGGATCTTGAGATACTTAAAGGGAACATCTGATTATGCATTGTATTATCAAGGAAGCGATCTGCGCCTACTCGGTTATTCTGATGCTGATATAGGCGGTGATGAAGAAGAACAAAGATCTACTCCAGGATACACCTTCTTGCTTAACAACAGAGCCATATGTTGGAGTAGCAAGAAGCAGATGTGCATTGCTTTACACTCTATGGAAGCTGTCACATCCTTATTTTTATATATCTTAAGGACCAATCAGTAGCACTTAGAACCACTTTCAGGGTCATTGAAGTCTAAACTCTTAATCTGGAATTTTATTCTCATCGGGTACTGTTCACTGTGGCAAAATCCAGATGAGTGACCTGACTTTGAAAAATCATAACTAATTCTAGAAAACTCAAAATGAAGTGGTTCAAATTGATACATGAATATAACTTAATTATGTTTCATGGAAAAATAATTGGTTGACCATTACTTGACAAATTCAACGTGGGTCAATGTTTCAACTTTACTGTTCATCCAATGACTTTCTCCTGAATCCAGCATTCTGGTCCCAACTTTAATAATTTATATCTTTTCGTGTATACATCCAAATGAGGCACTCTATATATCACATTAAATCTTAGGATGTCTACTATTTACCATAAAAATCTAATACACTTATTTAACCATTTACTATTTTTAATGATTTATCAAACATTAATAGGTCTCCACGGATTACTGTTCACAAGGCCATTTTTCAGCAACCAACCTTACATATTAGTGCATACATACATCACATATCAGTCAAACATGCCAGATAACAATTATTATTGAATAATCTGCTGTTATACATCAGTGCATGATTAACATCCTCATATTTCTATTACACTTTTTGTTGTCTAAAATCCGGCAGCATAACTGTTACATTCCTTCTGTAGAAAGTAACCGATCTTGTACCGATTCGGTAATTCCAGTAGGAGCTACCATTCTACGTAAGTACCTAGGAAAGACTGGATGAACCTGCTAGGTCCACTCACTTCCAGCCTCCTTAGACAGCACCTACGTACACAGTACGTATCAGTTCCTTTCTTTGTTCCTTCTTTGTTGCCAGAATTTCGGCAGCCTAACGGCGTCTCTTAAAATTTCCAAATTCTATTTTGACAGAACCTCCCCTGTAATGTTATATATGGGAATGAGATTCAAAAGAATCCCAGTAGCAACAATCATAACAATATATCTAACGCAGTGTGACAGTGCTTGCTTGTGGTTGTGTACAGATAAGTATGCTGCATGCTTCAATATTCAATAACGTATGATCATAGCATTGTAATAGAGCTTCAAGCATAACATATAAGACAACAATCCAAACAAACAATAGCACAACAATTCACAAAGACATTACATAAAAGCTAGGATTAGTTACTACCTTGAAGGCAGAACTCCAGAACTTCTCTACTGCTTCCAACTCCACCAGAACTTCCTTTCTTCTTTCTTTTTCTCACTTTCTCTCTCAAGAACTTCCTTATCACTCTAAAAAGGCTCCTTGGCCGTGAGAATGAAGAGCTAGGGGGGGTATTTATAGTTTTGGTCAACGGCATTCTTGTAATTTTGAAGCCATTTGATCCTGTGGTCCTGGTTTTTCCGGAATTTCCTATTTTTCTTTATTCCTTTTACTGCATCATGCATGACATCACTCAATGCCACCTCAAGGGACAACTCACCTCACACATTGATCACATGGCGAAATTTGGAGAGGGAAGAAGTCTTCTGGAAGCTTTCCGTTCCAATCCGGTACCTGCTCGGTCCGTCGCCTCGAAAACTGGACCGTTTTCTAAATCCAATTTTTCTGAAAACCTATATTATGTCCTCTGACCTTATATTTAGTATCTAGACCCTTTATATCATTAACATTTTTATAATGGGTCTAAACTCAATTACAGATCCCCTGCGAAATGACCAAAATACCCCTGGGTGCCCTATTATTCACTATCTTAACCCTAAGGGCAAAATTGTCATTTTAACTTCTCCTGTATATATCTTGGCCTCTAGGCCTGTCCAGAATGACCAAAATGCCCTTCATACGCCTATTACCCCTTTGGTACAACACAGGGGCATTTTCGTAATTTCGCACGTTTTCGAGGTTCTGCCAGACACTGGACCACCTATCAGTCCAAGAGTCTTATTGGGCCTTTATTGGCGCCATTTTTGGGCCTTTCTGGGTCCAACACCTTTATGGCACGTATTTCGAGGAATCTTCCTCTGGCATAGTTCACTGAATATTTTATTATTATTTACCATTTATACACATTTCCGGACACCGGCTCCTTCTGTCAGATACACTGCCCTACTGTGTCTGGGCAGCCATTTGGGTCATAACGGGCATCTGACTGTTGTTACCCGACCTCATTCAGTCTTAGTTTAAATACCGATAAATCTCCCTATCGGATCCCTGGAGGCCTCATACTCCCGTCTGAATTTTCTAATTTGTGAATAACTTCTTCTAGAGACCTCCTATCGGTATTCTTTCAGTTTCCCGACATCCGCCCCATAAGGGTGCATCATCCTGTAATTTCTCACTTATATCTGAAATCTAGGGTATCCGGTAGGAATTTTTATAACTTTTGGACGATCAGTCCATTTCTGGCTATCTGGAGTCTTCAAAAATTCCTGTATTAGGCTGGATTACCCGGCGCCACTTGCTCTACCTACTGATGGAATATGGGGCTGATCGGAGTACGATCACTGTTTTTGCCTATTTCCGGTCCAAGTTTTCATAATTACACTTTTGCCCCGGAAACTTTTCTTCTTTTCAACTAAGTCCCTTTATTTGGCTAAAATTACACTTTAAGACCCCATATTTTTGTCTACCTTTCTTTCTTAACCTTAGACTTTTCATAATTGCATTTAAGTCCTTTCATTTCCTTTCTTTTGCAATTTAATCCTTTTCTTTACATAAAGGATGTCACATCCTTATTTTTATATATCTTAAGGACCAATCAGTAGCACTTAGAACCACTTTCAGGGTCATTGAAGTCTAAACTCTTAATCTGGAATTTTATTCTCATCGGGTACTGTTCACTGTGGCAAAATCCAGATGAGTGACCTGACTTTGAAAAATCATAACTAATTCTAGAAAACTCAAAATGAAGTGGTTCAAATTGATACATGAATATAACTTAATTACGTTTCATGGAAAAATAATTGGTTGACCATTACTTGACAAATTCAACGTGGGTCAATGTTTCAACTTTACTGTTCATCCAATGACTTTCTCCTGAATCCAGCATTCTGGTCCCAACTTTAATAATTTATATCTTTTCGTGTATACATCCAAATGAGGCACTCTATATATCACATTAAATCTTAGGATGTCTACTATTTACCATAAAAATCTAATACACTTATTTAACCATTTACTATTTTTAATGATTTATCAAACATTAATAGGTCTCCACGGATTACTGTTCACAAGGCCATTTTTCAGCAACCAACCTTACATATTAGTGCATACATACATCACATATCAGTCAAACATGCCAGATAACAATTATTATTGAATAATCTGCTGTTATACATCAGTGCATGATTAACATCCTCATATTTCTATTACACTTTTTGTTGTCTAAAATCCGGCAGCATAACTGTTACATTCCTTCTGTAGAAAGTAACCGATCTTGTACCGATTCGGTAATTCCAGTAGGAGCTACCATTCTACGTAAGTACCTAGGAAAGACTGGATGAACCTGCTAGGTCCACTCACTTCCAGCCTCCTTAGACAGCACCTACGTACACAGTACGTATCAGTTCCTTTCTTTGTTCCTTCTTTGTTGCCAGAATTTCGGCAGCCTAACGGCGTCTCTTAAAATTTCCAAATTCTATTTTGACAGAACCTCCCCTGTAATGTTATATATGGGAATGAGATTCAAAAGAATCCCAGTAGCAACAATCATAACAATATATCTAACGCAGTGTGACAGTGCTTGCTTGTGGTTGTGTACAGATAAGTATGCTGCATGCTTCAATATTCAATAACGTATGATCATAGCATTGTAATAGAGCTTCAAGCATAACATATAAGACAACAATCCAAACAAACAATAGCACAACAATTCACAAAGACATTACATAAAAGCTAGGATTAGTTACTACCTTGAAGGCAGAACTCCAGAACTTCTCTACTGCTTCCAACTCCACCAGAACTTCCTTTCTTCTTTCTTTTTCTCACTTTCTCTCTCAAGAACTTCCTTATCACTCTAAAAAGGCTCCTTGGCCGTGAGAATGAAGAGCTAGGGGGGGTATTTATAGTTTTGGTCAACGGCATTCTTGTAATTTTGAAGCCATTTGATCCTGTGGTCCTGGTTTTTCCGGAATTTCCTATTTTTCTTTATTCCTTTTACTGCATCATGCATGACATCACTCAATGCCACCTCAAGGGACAACTCACCTCACACATTGATCACATGGCGAAATTTGGAGAGGGAAGAAGTCTTCTGGAAGCTTTCCGGTCCAATCCGGTACCTGCCCGGTCCGTCGCCTCGAAAACTGGACCGTTTTCTGAATCCAATTTTTCTGAAAACCTATATTATGTCCTCTGACCTTATATTCAGTATCTAGACCCTTTATATCATTAACATTTTTATAATGGGTCTAAACTCAATTACAGATCCCCTGCGAAATGACCAAAATACCCCTGGGTGCCCTATTATTCACTATCTTAACCCTAAGGGCAAAATTGTCATTTTAACTTCTCCTGTATATATCTTGGCCTCTAGGCCTGTCCAGAATGACCAAAATGCCCTTCATACGCCTATTACCCCTTTGGTACAACACAGGGGCATTTTCGTAATTTCGCACGTTTTCGAGGTTCTGCCGGACACTGGACCACCTATCAGTCCAAGAGTCTTATTGGGCCTTTATTGGCGCCATTTTTGGGCCTTTCTGGGTCCAACACCTTTATGGCACGTATTTCGAGGAATCTTCCTCTGGCATAGTTCACTGAATATTTTATTATTATTTACCGTTTATACACATTTCCGGACACCGGCTCCTTCTGTCAGATACACTGCCCTACTGTGTCTGGGCAGCCATTTGGGTCATAACGGGCATCTGACTGTTGTTACCCGACCTCATTCAGTCTTAGTTTAAATACCGATAAATCTCCCTATCGGATCCCTGGAGGCCTCATACTCCCGTCTGAATTTTCTAATTTGTGAATAACTTCTTCTAGAGACCTCCTATCGGCATTCTTTCAGTTTCCCGACATCCGCCCCATAAGGGTGCATCATCCTGTAATTTCTCACTTATATCTGAAATCTAGGGTATCCGGTAGGAATTTTTATAACTTTTGGACGATCAGTCCATTTCTGGCTATCTGGAGTCTTCAAAAATTCCTGTATTAGGCTGGATTACCCGGCGCCACTTGCTCTACCTACTGATGGAATATGGGGCTGATCGGAGTACGATCACTGTTTTTGCCTATTTCCGGTCCAAGTTTTCATAATTACACTTTTGCCCCGGAAACTTTTCTTCTTTTCAACTAAGTCCCTTTATTTGGCTAAAATTACACTTTAAGACCCCATATTTTTGTCTACCTTTCTTTCTTAACCTTAGACTTTTCATAATTGCATTTAAGTCCTTTCATTTCCTTTCTTTTGCAATTTAATCATTTTCTTTACATAAAGGATGTCACATCCTTATTTTTATATATCTTAAGGACCAATCAGTAGCACTTAGAACCACTTTCAGGGTCATTGAAGTCTAAACTCTTAATCTGGAATTTTATTCTCATCGGGTACTGTTCACTGTGGCAAAATCCAGATGAGTGACCTGACTTTGAAAAATCATAACTAATTCTAGAAAACTCAAAATGAAGTGGTTCAAATTGATACATGAATATCACTTAATTATGTTTCATGGAAAAATAATTGGTTGACCATTACTTGACAAATTCAACGTGGGTCAATGTTTCAACTTTACTGTTCATCCAATGACTTTCTCCTGAATCCAGCATTCTGGTCCCAACTTTAATAATTTATATCTTTTCGTGTATACATCCAAATGAGGCACTCTATATATCACATTAAATCTTAGGATGTCTACTATTTACCATAAAAATCTAATACACTTATTTAACCATTTACTATTTTTAATGATTTATCAAACATTAATAGGTCTCCACGGATTACTGTTCACAAGGCCATTTTTCAGCAACCAACCTTACATATTAGTGCATACATACATCACATATCAGTCAAACATGCCAGATAACAATTATTATTGAATAATCTGCTGTTATACATCAGTGCATGATTAACATCCTCATATTTCTATTACACTTTTTGTTGTCTAAAATCCGGCAGCATAACTGTTACATTCCTTCTGTAGAAAGTAACCGATCTTGTACCGATTCGGTAATTCCAGTAGGAGCTACCATTCTACGTAAGTACCTAGGAAAGACTGGATGAACCTGCTAGGTCCACTCACTTCCAGCCTCCTTAGACAGCACCTACGTACACAGTACGTATCAGTTCCTTTCTTTGTTCCTTCTTTGTTGCCAGAATTTCGGCAGCCTAACGGCGTCTCTTAAAATTTCCAAATTCTATTTTGACAGAACCTCCCCTGTAATGTTATATATGGGAATGAGATTCAAAAGAATCCCAGTAGCAACAATCATAACAATATATCTAACGCAGTGTGACAGTGCTTGCTTGTGGTTGTGTACAGATAAGTATGCTGCATGCTTCAATATTCAATAACGTATGATCATAGCATTGTAATAGAGCTTCAAGCATAACATATAAGACAACAATCCAAACAAACAATAGCACAACAATTCACAAAGACATTACATAAAAGCTAGGATTAGTTACTACCTTGAAGGCAGAACTCCAGAACTTCTCTACTGCTTCCAACTCCACCAGAACTTCCTTTCTTCTTTCTTTTTCTCACTTTCTCTCTCAAGAACTTCCTTATCACTCTAAAAAGGCTCCTTGGCCGTGAGAATGAAGAGCTAGGGGGGGTATTTATAGTTTTGGTCAACGGCATTCTTGTAATTTTGAAGCCATTTGATCCTGTGGTCCTGGTTTTTCCGGAATTTCCTATTTTTCTTTATTCCTTTTACTGCATCATGCATGACATCACTCAATGCCACCTCAAGGGACAACTCACCTCACACATTGATCACATGGCGAAATTTGGAGAGGGAAGAAGTCTTCTGGAAGCTTTCCGTTCCAATCCGGTACCTGCTCGGTCCGTCGCCTCGAAAACTGGACCGTTTTCTGAATCCAATTTTTCTGAAAACCTATATTATGTCCTCTGACCTTATATTTAGTATCTAGACCCTTTATATCATTAACATTTTTATACTGGGTCTAAACTCAATTACAGATCCCCTGCAAAATGACCAAAATACCCCTGGGTGCCCTATTATTCACTATCTTAACCCTAAGGGCAAAATTGTCATTTTAACTTCTCCTGTATATATCTTGGCCTCTAGGCCTGTCCAGAATGACCAAAATGCCCTTCATACGCCTATTACCCCTTTGGTACAACACAGGGGCATTTTCATAATTTTGCACGTTTTCGAGGTTCTGCCAGACACTGGACCACCTATCAGTCCAAGAGTCTTATTGGGCCTTTATTGGCGCCATTTTTGGGCCTTTCTGGGTCCAACACCTTTATGGCACGTATTTCGAGGAATCTTCCTCTGGCATAGTTCACTGAATATTTTATTATTATTTACCGTTTATACACATTTCCGGACACCGGCTCCTTCTGTCAGATACACTGCCCTACTGTGTCTGGGCAGCCATTTGGGTCATAACGGGCATCTGACTGTTGTTACCCGACCTCATTCAGTCTTAGTTTAAATACCGATAAATCTCCCTATCGGATCCCTGGAGGCCTCATACTCCCGTCTGAATTTTCTAATTTGTGAATAACTTCTTCTAGAGACCTCCTATCGGCATTCTTTCAGTTTCCCGACATCCGCCCCATAAGGGTGCATCATCCTGTAATTTCTCACTTATATCTGAAATCTAGGGTATCCGGTAGGAATTTTTATAACTTTTGGACGATCAGTCCATTTCTGGCTATCTGGAGTCTTCAAAAATTCCTGTATTAGGCTGGATTACCCGGCGCCACTTGCTCTACCTACTGATGGAATATGGGGCTGATCGGAGTACGATCACTGTTTTTGCCTATTTCCGGTCCAAGTTTTCATAATTACACTTTTGCCCCGGAAACTTTTCTTCTTTTCAACTAAGTCCCTTTATTTGGCTAAAATTACACTTTAAGACCCCATATTTTTGTCTACCTTTCTTTCTTAACCTTAGACTTTTCATAATTGCATTTAAGTCCTTTCATTTCCTTTCTTTTGCAATTTAATCCTTTTCTTTACATAAAGGATGTCACATCCTTATTTTTATATATCTTAAGGACCAATCAGTAGCACTTAGAACCACTTTCAGGGTCATTGAAGTCTAAACTCTTAATCTGGAATTTTATTCTCATCGGGTACTGTTCACTGTGGCAAAATCCAGATGAGTGACCTGACTTTGAAAAATCATAACTAATTCTAGAAAACTCAAAATGAAGTGGTTCAAATTGATACATGAATATAACTTAATTATGTTTCATGGAAAAATAATTGGTTGACCATTACTTGACAAATTCAACGCGGGTCAATGTTTCAACTTTACTGTTCATCCAATGACTTTCTCCTGAATCCAGCATTCTGGTCCCAACTTTAATAATTTATATCTTTTCGTGTATACATCCAAATGAGGCACTCTATATATCACATTAAATCTTAGGATGTCTACTATTTACCATAAAAATCTAATACACTTATTTAACCATTTACTATTTTTAATGATTTATCAAACATTAATAGGTCTCCACGGATTACTGTTCACAAGGCCATTTTTCAGCAACCAACCTTACATATTAGTGCATACATACATCACATATCAGTCAAACATGCCAGATAACAATTATTATTGAATAATCTGCTGTTATACATCAGTGCATGATTAACATCCTCATATTTCTATTACACTTTTTGTTGTCTAAAATCCGGCAGCATAACTGTTACATTCCTTCTGTAGAAAGTAACCGATCTTGTACCGATTCGGTAATTCCAGTAGGAGCTACCATTCTACGTAAGTACCTAGGAAAGACTGGATGAACCTGCTAGGTCCACTCACTTCCAGCCTCCTTAGACAGCACCTACGTACACAGTACGTATCAGTTCCTTTCTTTGTTCCTTCTTTGTTGCCAGAATTTCGGCAGCCTAACGGCGTCTCTTAAAATTTCCAAATTCTATTTTGACAGAACCTCCCCTGTAATGTTATATATGGGAATGAGATTCAAAAGAATCCCAGTAGCAACAATCATAACAATATATCTAACGCAGTGTGACAGTGCTTGCTTGTGGTTGTGTACAGATAAGTATGCTGCATGCTTCAATATTCAATAACGTATGATCATAGCATTGTAATAGAGCTTCAAGCATAACATATAAGACAACAATCCAAACAAACAATAGCACAACAATTCACAAAGACATTACATAAAAGCTAGGATTAGTTACTACCTTGAAGGCAGAACTCCAGAACTTCTCTACTGCTTCCAACTCCACCAGAACTTCCTTTCTTCTTTCTTTTTCTCACTTTCTCTCTCAAGAACTTCCTTATCACTCTAAAAAGGCTCCTTGGCCGTGAGAATGAAGAGCTAGGGGGTATTTATAGTTTTGGTCAATGGCATTCTTGTAATTTTGAAGCCATTTGATCCGGTGGTCCTGGTTTTTCCGGAATTTCCTATTTTTCGTTATTCCTTTTACTGCATCATGCATGACATCACTCAATGCCACCTCAAGGGACAACTCACCTCACACATTGATCACATGGCGAAATTTGGAGAGGGAAGAAGTCTTCTGGAAGCTTTCCGGTCCAATCCGGTACCTGCCCGGTCCGTCGCCTCGAAAACTGGACCGTTTTCTGAATCCAATTTTTCTGAAAACCTATATTATGTCCTCTGACCTTATATTCAGTATCTAGACCCTTTATATCATTAACATTTTTATAATGGGTCTAAACTCAATTACAGATCCCCTGCGAAATGACCAAAATACCCCTGGGTGCCCTATTATTCACTATCTTAACCCTAAGGGCAAAATTGTCATTTTAACTTCTCCTGTATATATCTTGGCCTCTAGGCCTGTCCAGAATGACCAAAATGCCCTTCATACGCCTATTACCCCTTTGGTACAACACAGGGGCATTTTCGTAATTTCGCACGTTTTCGAGGTTCTGCCGGACACTGGACCACCTATCAGTCCAAGAGTCTTATTGGGCCTTTATTGGCGCCATTTTTGGGCCTTTCTGGGTCCAACACCTTTATGGCACGTATTTCGAGGAATCTTCCTCTGGCATAGTTCACTGAATATTTTATTATTATTTACCGTTTATACACATTTCCGGACACCGGCTCCTTCTGTCAGATACACTGCCCTACTGTGTCTGGGCAGCCATTTGGGTCATAACGGGCATCTGACTGTTGTTACTCGACCTCATTCAGTCTTAGTTTAAATACCGATAAATCTCCCTATCGGATCCCTGGAGGCCTCATACTCCCGTCTGAATTTTCTAATTTGTGAATAACTTCTTCTAGAGACCTCCTATCGGTATTCTTTCAGTTTCCCGACATCCGCCCCATAAGGGTGCATCATCCTGTAATTTCTCACTTATATCTGAAATCTAGGGTATCCGGTAGGAATTTTTATAACTTTTGGACGATCAGTCCATTTCTGGCTATCTGGAGTCTTCAAAAATTCCTGTATTAGGCTGGATTACCCGGCGCCACTTGCTCTACCTACTGATGGAATATGGGGCTGATCGGAGTACGATCACTGTTTTTGCCTATTTCCGGTCCAAGTTTTCATAATTACACTTTTGCCCCGGAAACTTTTCTTCTTTTCAACTAAGTCCCTTTATTTGGCTAAAATTACACTTTAAGACCCCATATTTTTGTCTACCTTTCTTTCTTAACCTTAGACTTTTCATAATTGCATTTAAGTCCTTTCATTTCCTTTCTTTTGCAATTTAATCCTTTTCTTTACATAAAGGATGTCACATCCTTATTTTTATATATCTTAAGGACCAATCAGTAGCACTTAGAACCACTTTCAGGGTCATTGAAGTCTAAACTCTTAATCTGGAATTTTATTCTCATCGGGGTACTGTTCACTGTGGCAAAATCCAGATGAGTGACCTGACTTTGAAAAATCATAACTAATTCTAGAAAACTCAAAATGAAGTGGTTCAAATTGATACATGAATATAACTTAATTATGTTTCATGGAAAAATAATTGGTTGACCATTACTTGACAAATTCAACGTGGGTCAATGTTTCAACTTTACTGTTCATCCAATGACTTTCTCCTGAATCCAGCATTCTGGTCCCAACTTTAATAATTTATATCTTTTCGTGTATACATCCAAATGAGGCACTCTATATATCACATTAAATCTTAGGATGTCTACTATTTACCATAAAAATCTAATACACTTATTTAACCATTTACTATTTTTAATGATTTATCAAACATTAATAGGTCTCCACGGATTACTGTTCACAAGGCCATTTTTCAGCAACCAACCTTACATATTAGTGCATACATACATCACATATCAGTCAAACATGCCAGATAACAATTATTATTGAATAATCTGCTGTTATACATCAGTGCATGATTAACATCCTCATATTTCTATTACACTTTTTGTTGTCTAAAATCCGGCAGCATAACTGTTACATTCCTTCTGTAGAAAGTAACCGATCTTGTACCGATTCGGTAATTCCAGTAGGAGCTACCATTCTACGTAAGTACCTAGGAAAGATTGGATGAACCTGCTAGGTCCACTCACTTCTAGCCTCCTTAGACAGCACCTACGTACACAGTACGTATCAGTTCCTTTCTTTGTTCCTTCTTTGTTGCCAGAATTTCGGCAGCCTAACGGCGTCTCTTAAAATTTCCAAATTCTATTTTGACAGAACCTCCCCTGTAATGTTATATATGGGAATGAGATTCAAAAGAATCCCAGTAGCAACAATCATAACAATATATCTAACGCAGTGTGACAGTGCTTGCTTGTGGTTGTGTACAGATAAGTATGCTGCATGCTTCAATATTCAATAACGTATGATCATAGCATTGTAATAGAGCTTCAAGCATAACATATAAGACAACAATCCAAACAAACAATAGCACAACAATTCACAAAGACATTACATAAAAGCTAGGATTAGTTACTACCTTGAAGGCAGAACTCCAGAACTTCTCTACTGCTTCCAACTCCACCAGAACTTCCTTTCTTCTTTCTTTTTCTCACTTTCTCTCTCAAGAACTTCCTTATCACTCTAAAAAGGCTCCTTGGCCGTGAATGAAGAGCTAGGGGGTATTTATAGTTTTGGTCAATGGCATTCTTGTAATTTTGAAGCCATTTGATCCGGTGGTCCTGGTTTTTCCGGAATTTCCTATTTTTCGTTATTCCTTTTACTGCATCATGCATGACATCACTCAATGCCACCTCAAGGGACAACTCACCTCACACATTGATCACATGGCGAAATTTGGAGAGGGAAGAAGTCTTCTGGAAGCTTTCCGGTCCAATCCGGTACCTGCCCGGTCCGTCGCCTCGAAAACTGGACCGTTTTCTGAATCCAATTTTTCTGAAAACCTATATTATGTCCTCTGACCTTATATTCAGTATCTAGACCCTTTATATCATTAACATTTTTATAATGGGTCTAAACTCAATTACAGATCCCCTGCGAAATGACCAAAATACCCCTGGGTGCCCTATTATTCACTATCTTAACCCTAAGGGCAAAATTGTCATTTTAACTTCTCCTGTATATATCTTGGCCTCTAGGCCTGTCCAGAATGACCAAAATGCCCTTCATACGCCTATTACCCCTTTGGTACAACACAGGGGCATTTTCATAGTTTCGTACTTTTCCGAGGTTCTGCCGGACACTGGACCACCTATCAGTCCAAGAGTCTTATTGGGCCTTTATTGGCGCCATTTTTGGGCCTTTCTGGGTCCAACACCTTTATGGCACGTATTTCGAGGAATCTTCCTCTGGCATAGTTCACTGAATATTTTATTATTATTTACCGTTTATACACATTTCCGGACACCGGCTCCTTCTGTCAGATACACTGCCCTACTGTGTCTGGGCAGCCATTTGGGTCATAACGGGCATCTGACTGTTGTTACCCGACCTCATTCAGTCTTAGTTTAAATACCGATAAATCTCCCTATCGGATCCCTGGAGGCCTCATACTCCCGTCTGAATTTTCTAATTTGTGAATAACTTCTTCTAGAGACCTCCTATCGGTATTCTTTCAGTTTCCCGACATCCGCCCCATAAGGGTGCATCATCCTGTAATTTCTCACTTATATCTGAAATCTAGGGTATCCGGTAGGAATTTTTATAACTTTTGGACGATCAGTCCATTTCTGGCTATCTGGAGTCTTCAAAAATTCCTGTATTAGGCTGGATTACCCGGCGCCACTTGCTCTACCTACTGATGGAATATGGGGCTGATCGGAGTACGATCACTGTTTTTGCCTATTTCCGGTCCAAGTTTTCATAATTACACTTTTGCCCCGGAAACTTTTCTTCTTTTCAACTAAGTCCCTTTATTTGGCTAAAATTACACTTTAAGACCCCATATTTTTGTCTACCTTTCTTTCTTAACCTTAGACTTTTCATAATTGCATTTAAGTCCTTTCATTTCCTTTCTTTTGCAATTTAATCCTTTTCTTTACATAAAGGATGTCACATCCTTATTTTTATATATCTTAAGGACCAATCAGTAGCACTTAGAACCACTTTCAGGGTCATTGAAGTCTAAACTCTTAATCTGGAATTTTATTCTCATCGGGGTACTGTTCACTGTGGCAAAATCCAGATGAGTGACCTGACTTTGAAAAATCATAACTAATTCTAGAAAACTCAAAATGAAGTGGTTCAAATTGATACATGAATATAACTTAATTATGTTTCATGGAAAAATAATTGGTTGACCATTACTTGACAAATTCAACGTGGGTCAATGTTTCAACTTTACTGTTCATCCAATGACTTTCTCCTGAATCCAGCATTCTGGTCCCAACTTTAATAATTTATATCTTTTCGTGTATACATCCAAATGAGGCACTCTATATATCACATTAAATCTTAGGATGTCTACTATTTACCATAAAAATCTAATACACTTATTTAACCATTTACTATTTTTAATGATTTATCAAACATTAATAGGTCTCCACGGATTACTGTTCACAAGGCCATTTTTCAGCAACCAACCTTACATATTAGTGCATACATACATCACATATCAGTCAAACATGCCAGATAACAATTATTATTGAATAATCTGCTGTTATACATCAGTGCATGATTAACATCCTCATATTTCTATTACACTTTTTGTTGTCTAAAATCCGGCAGCATAACTGTTACATTCCTTCTGTAGAAAGTAACCGATCTTGTACCGATTCGGTAATTCCAGTAGGAGCTACCATTCTACGTAAGTACCTAGGAAAGACTGGATGAACCTGCTAGGTCCACTCACTTCCAGCCTCCTTAGACAGCACCTACGTACACAGTACGTATCAGTTCCTTTCTTTGTTCCTTCTTTGTTGCCAGAATTTCGGCAGCCTAACGGCGTCTCTTAAAATTTCCAAATTCTATTTTGACAGAACCTCCCCTGTAATGTTATATATGGGAATGAGATTCAAAAGAATCCCAGTAGCAACAATCATAACAATATATCTAACGCAGTGTGACAGTGCTTGCTTGTGGTTGTGTACAGATAAGTATGCTGCATGCTTCAATATTCAATAACGTATGATCATAGCATTGTAATAGAGCTTCAAGCATAACATATAAGACAACAATCCAAACAAACAATAGCACAACAATTCACAAAGACATTACATAAAAGCTAGGATTAGTTACTACCTTGAAGGCAGAACTCCAGAACTTCTCTACTGCTTCCAACTCCACCAGAACTTCCTTTCTTCTTTCTTTTTCTCACTTTCTCTCTCAAGAACTTCCTTATCACTCTAAAAAGGCTCCTTGGCCGTGAATGAAGAGCTAGGGGGTATTTATAGTTTTGGTCAATGGCATTCTTGTAATTTTGAAGCCATTTGATCCGGTGGTCCTGGTTTTTCCGGAATTTCCTATTTTTCGTTATTCCTTTTACTGCATCATGCATGACATCACTCAATGCCACCTCAAGGGACAACTCACCTCACACATTGATCACATGGCGAAATTTGGAGAGGGAAGAAGTCTTCTGGAAGCTTTCCGGTCCAATCCGGTACCTGCCCGGTCCGTCGCCTCGAAAACTGAACCGTTTTCTGAATCCAATTTTTCTGAAAACCTATATTATGTCCTCTGACCTTATATTCAGTATCTAGACCCTTTATATCATTAACATTTTTATAATGGGTCTAAACTCAATTACAGATCCCCTGCGAAATGACCAAAATACCCCTGGGTGCCCTATTATTCACTATCTTAACCCTAAGGGCAAAATTGTCATTTTAACTTCTCCTGTATATATCTTGGCCTCTAGGCCTGTCCAGAATGACCAAAATGCCCTTCATACGCCTATTACCCCTTTGGTACAACACAGGGGCATTTTCGTAATTTCGCACGTTTTCGAGGTTCTGCCGGACACTGGACCACCTATCAGTCCAAGAGTCTTATTGGGCCTTTATTGGCGCCATTTTTGGGCCTTTCTGGGTCCAACACCTTTATGGCACGTATTTCGAGGAATCTTCCTCTGGCATAGTTCACTGAATATTTTATTATTATTTACCGTTTATACACATTTCCGGACACCGGCTCCTTCTGTCAGATACACTGCCCTACTGTGTCTGGGCAGCCATTTGGGTCATAACGGGCATCTGACTGTTGTTACCCGACCTCATTCAGTCTTAGTTTAAATACCGATAAATCTCCCTATCGGATCCCTGGAGGCCTCATACTCCCGTCTGTATTTTCTAATTTGTGAATAACTTCTTCTAGAGACCTCCTATCGGTATTCTTTCAGTTTCCCGACATCCGCCCCATAAGGGTGCATCATCCTGTAATTTCTCACTTATATCTGAAATCTAGGGTATCCGGTAGGAATTTTTATAACTTTTGGACGATCAGTCCATTTCTGGCTATTTGGAGTCTTCAAAAATTCCTGTATTAGGCTGGATTACCCGGCGCCACTTGCTCTACCTACTGGTGGAATATGGGGCTGATCGGAGTACGATCACTGTTTTTGCCTATTTTCGGTCCAAGTTTTCATAATTACACTTTTGCCCCGGAAACTTTTCTTCTTTTCAACTAAGTCCCTTTATTTGGCTAAAATTACACTTTAAGACCCCATATTTTTGTCTACCTTTCTTTCTTAACCTTAGACTTTTCATAATTGCATTTAAGTCCTTTCATTTCCTTTCTTTTGCAATTTAATCCTTTTCTTTACATAAAGGATGTCACATCCTTATTTTTATATATCTTAAGGACCAATCAGTAGCACTTAGAACCACTTTCAGGGTCATTGAAGTCTAAACTCTTAATCTGGAATTTTATTCTCATCGGGTACTGTTCACTGTGGCAAAATCCAGATGAGTGACCTGACTTTGAAAAATCATAACTAATTCTAGAAAACTCAAAATGAAGTGGTTCAAATTGATACATGAATATAACTTAATTATGTTTCATGGAAAAATAATTGGTTGACCATTACTTGACAAATTCAACGTGGGTCAATGTTTCAACTTTACTGTTCATCCAATGACTTTCTCCTGAATCCAGCATTCTGGTCCCAACTTTAATAATTTATATCTTTTCGTGTATACATCCAAATGAGGCACTCTATATATCACATTAAATCTTAGGATGTCTACTATTTACCATAAAAATCTAATACACTTATTTAACCATTTACTATTTTTAATGATTTATCAAACATTAATAGGTCTCCACGGATTACTGTTCACAAGGCCATTTTTCAGCAACCAACCTTACATATTAGTGCATACATACATCACATATCAGTCAAACATGCCAGATAACAATTATTATTGAATAATCTGCTGTTATACATCAGTGCATGATTAACATCCTCATATTTCTATTACACTTTTTGTTGTCTAAAATCCGGCAGCATAACTGTTACATTCCTTCTGTAGAAAGTAACCGATCTTGTACCGATTCGGTAATTCCAGTAGGAGCTACCATTCTACGTAAGTACCTAGGAAAGACTGGATGAACCTGCTAGGTCCACTCACTTCCAGCCTCCTTAGACAGCACCTACGTACACAGTACGTATCAGTTCCTTTCTTTGTTCCTTCTTTGTTGCCAGAATTTCGGCAGCCTAACGGCGTCTCTTAAAATTTCCAAATTCTATTTTGACAGAACCTCCCCTGTAATGTTATATATGGGAATTAGATTCAAAAGAATCCCAGTAGCAACAATCATAACAATATATCTAACGCAGTGTGACAGTGCTTGCTTGTGGTTGTGTACAGATAAGTATGCTGCATGCTTCAATATTCAATAACATATGATCATAGCATTGTAATAGAGCTTCAAGCATAACATATAAGACAACAATCCAAACAAACAATAGCACAACAATTCACAAAGACATTACATAAAAGCTAGGATTAGTTATTACCTTGAAGGCAGAACTCCAGAACTTCTCTACTTCTTCCAACTCCACCAGAACTTCCTTTCTTCTTTCTTTTTCTCACTTTCTCTCTCAAGAACTTCCTTATCACTCTAAAAAGGCTCCTTGGCCGTGAGAATGAAGAGCTAGGGGGTATTTATAGTTTTGGTCAATGGCATTCTTGTAATTTTGAAGCCATTTGATCCGGTGGTCCTGGTTTTTCCGGAATTTCCTATTTTTCGTTATTCCTTTTACTGCATCATGCATGACATCACTCAATGCCACCTCAAGGGACAACTCACCTCACACATTGATCACATGGCGAAATTTGGAGAGGGAAGAAGTCTTCTGGAAGCTTTCCGGTCCAATCCGGTACCTGCCCGGTCCGTCGCCTCGAAAACTGGACCGTTTTCTGAATCCAATTTTTCTGAAAACCTATATTATGTCCACTGACCTTATATTCAGTATCTAGACCCTTTATATCATTAACATTTTTATACTGGGTCTAAACTCAATTACAGATCCCCTGCGAAATGACCAAAATACCCCTGGGTGCCCTATTATTCACTATCTTAACCCTAAGGGCAAAATTGTCATTTTAACTTCTCCTGTATATATCTTGGCCTCTAGGCCTGTCCAGAATGACCAAAATGCCCTTCATACGCCTATTACCCCTTTGGTACAACACAGGGGCATTTTCATAGTTTCGTACTTTTCCGAGGTTCTGCCGGACACTGGACCACCTATCAGTCCAAGAGTCTTATTGGGCCTTTATTGGCGCCATTTTTTGGCCTTTCTGGGTCCAACACCTTTATGGCACGCATTTCGAGGAATCTTCCTCTGGCATAGTTCACTGAATATTTTATTATTATTTACCGTTTATACACATTTCCGGACACCGGCTCCTTCTGTCAGATACACTGCCCTACTGTGTCTGGGCAGCCATTTGGGTCATAACGGGTATCTGACTGTTGTTACCCGACCTCATTCAGTCTTAGTTTAAATACCGATAAATCTCCCTATCGGATCCCTGGAGGCCTCATACTCCCGTCTGTATTTTCTAATTTGTGAATAACTTCTTCTACAGACCTCCTATCGGTATTCTTTCAGTTTTCCGACATCCGCCCCATAAGGGTGCATCATCCTGTAATTTCTCACTTATATCTGAAATCTAGGGTATCCGGTAGGAATTTTTATAACTTTTGGACGATCAGTCCATTTCTGGCTATTTGGAGTCTTCAAAAATTCCTGTATTAGGCTGGATTACCCGGCGCCACTTGCTCTACCTACTGGTGGAATATGGGGCTGATCGGAGTACGATCACTGTTTTTGCCTATTTCCGGTCCAAGTTTTCATAATTACACTTTTGCCCCGGAAACTTTTCTTCTTTTCAACTAAGTCCCTTTATTTGGCTAAAATTACACTTTAAGACCCCATATTTTTGTCTACCTTTCTTTCTTAACGTTAGACTTTCCATAATTGCATTTAAGTCCTTTCATTTCCTTTCTCTTGCAATTTAATCCTTTTCTTTACACAAAGAACCACATCTTTTTCCTGAAAAAGAACTCATATATTCCATCTAATCTGTACATAGAAATCAGTACAGAAAATTAAGGATATTACATTTCTCTCCCCCTTAAATAAATTTCGTCCTCGAAATTTACATTACATCTATCCTATCAAAACAATTCAGGATACTTCCCTCCCATCTTTTCTTCTGTTTCCCATGTTGCCTCTTGTTCAGTCAAGCCTTTCCAGATCACCTTAACTAAAGGAATTTGCTTATTCCGCAACTGCTTGACTTTTCTATCAGCAATTCGCACCGGTCTAACCTCATAGGTCAAGTCATCTCGCAGTGCGACCTCATCTTGCTCAATCACATGAGATGGATCTGGAACATACTTCTTTAATTAGAAAACATGGAAAACATCATGTATCTGGCTGAGATTAGGAGGAAGAGCCAACTTGTAAGCTACTGCCCCTATCTTTGAGAGAATCTGGAATGGTCCGATGTATCTTGGATGCAATTTCTTCACTTTGATCGATCGTCCGGCTCCCGTGGTTAGAGTTAACTTAAGGAATACATGTTCTCCTTCTTCAAATTCCAACGGCTTCCTTCTGATATGTACATAGCTCTTCTGTCTGCTTTGAGCCCATCAACAATCGTTTTCTAATTATCGTAACTTGCCCTGCAGTTTGATCCACTATATCAGGACCAAGCATTCTTCTCTCGCTCAGCTCTAGACAGCATATGGGGGATCTATATTTACGTCCATAAAGTGCTTCAAAAGGGGCCATATGAATACTGGCCTAATAGCTATTGTTATAAGCAAACTCTATAAGGGGTAAATGGATATCCCAGCTGCCTTTGAAATCTAAGACACATGCTCTCAGCATATCCTCTAACGTTTGTATTGTTCTTTCAGATTGACCATTTGTCTGAGGATGATAAGCTGTACTAAATCGGAGAGCAGTGCCCATTTCTTCCTGTAGAGCCCTCCAGAAATTTGAAGTAAATCGAGGGTCTCTATCAGACACAATGCTGCTCGGGATACCATGAAGCCTAACGATCTCCTTTATATATAGCTTTGCCAGCTTTTCAAGAGAATCTCTCTTATTGATTGCCAGAAAATGTGCTGACTTTGTCAGTCGATCAATTACTACCCACACTGCATCATGTCTACTTGGAGTTAGGGGTAGTCCTTCCATAAAGTCCATGGCAATCCCATCCCATTTCCACTCAGGGATTTCTAAAGGATGCAACGTTCCTGCTGGCTTTTGATGTTCAACTTTCACTTTCTGGCAGGTCAAGCACTTAGATACGTAAGTCACAACATCTTTCTTCAATCCAGGCCACCAAAATAAACTTTTAACATCATCGTACATCTTGGCCATACCTGGATGTACAGTATATCGACTCTTATGTGCTTCCTCCAGAATCCTTTCCCTTAATCCCATAACATTTGGGATATAGGGTCTTCCCCGAAACTGTAGTAATCCGTCTGGGGACATCTCAAAATTCCTTGTCTTCCCCTTCTCCAGCTTGTCTTTGAATATTGCTGCGAGCTTATCCTGCTTTTGAGCCTCTTTTATCTCATCTTCTATGCAGGCTCTGACATGAACTCCTCCAAAAGGATTCTCTGTCAGTTGCATTTGGTATAGAGGGCTCCAATCGCACATATCTTCCATTAATTCCAACTCCTTGATCATCATGTATGCAACCTGCACCACCTTTCTACTTAGGGCATCAGCTACCACATTGGCTTTTCCTGGATGGTATTTAATCTGGAAGTCATAATCTTTTAACAACTCCATCCATCGCCGTTGCCTCATATTCAACTCCTTCTGATCTTGTAGATACTTCAGGCTTTTATGGTCGCAAAACAACTCTATCGTTGCTCCATATAAATAGTGTCTCCATATCTTCAGGGCATAGACCACCGCAGCAAGCTCCAGATCATGAGTGGGTAATTCTCTTCATGTGGCTTTAACTGCCGAGAGGCGTAGGCTACTACTAGACCTTGCTGCATCAGCACACATCCCAACCCCTGCTTGCTAGCATCAGTGTAAACTACATAAGTCTGAGTGGGGTCTGGAATAATCAGCACGGGAGTAGTGGTTAATCTCTGCTTCAACTCTTGGAAGCTAGCCTCGCACTTCTCATCCCACCTAAACTGCTGATTCTTTCTGGTCAGCTTGGTAAGTGGTAAGGCAATTCGAGAAAAGTCTTGAATAAATCTTCTGTAGTACCCTGCTAGGCCGAGAAAACTTCTGATCTCCGTCACTGTCCTTGGCTACTCCCAGCTTAAAACTGCTTCAACTTTGCTAGGATCTACAGCTACCCCGTCTCGGGATATGACATGACCGAGAAATTTGACTTCTGACACCCAAAACTCGCATTTACTCAGCTTAGCATAGAGCTTCTTCTCTTTAAGGGTACCAAGAACAATCCTCAAATGCCTTTCATGCTCCTCTGGAGATTTGGAGTACACCAGAATGTCATCAATGAAAACCACAACGAACTGATCTAGATAAGGCCTGAAGATCCGATTCATGTAGTCCATGAAAATAGCAGGTGCATTAGTTAGTCCAAAAGTCATCACCAGAAACTCAAAATGCCCGTAGTGCGTTTTAAATGCCGTCTTTGGAATATCATCTGGCTTGACCCTTAGTTGATGATAGCCAGATCTCAAGTCAATTTTGGAGAATACGCTCGCTCCTGCCAATTGGTCTAGCAGGTCATCAATTCTAGGAAGAGGATACTTATTCTTAACTGTAAGCTTATTTAATTCTCTATAGTCAATGCATAGCCTTAAGCTGCCATCTTTCTTCTTGACGAATAGTACTGGAGCACCCCATGGCGATATACTAGGTCGTATGAAACCCTTCTCCAATAGCTTCTCAATTTGCTTCTTCAGTTCCATCATTTCATTGGGAGCCATCCTGTATGGGGCTTTTGATACTGGTCCAGCTCCAGATATAATTTCGATCGCAAACTCCACTTCACGCTCTGAAGGCAATCCCTGAATCTCCTTTGGAAAGACTTCAGGAAATTCATTGACTACAGAAATCTCCTCGATGCCTTTTTCTACTTCTGTTTGGATAGAAAAGAATACCACATATCCCTGACATCATTTCTGTAAACATTTTTCTGCCTGAGCCTCCGTCATAAAGTTCAGTTGTACTTCTGAGCTCCGATCAGTGATCTTTGGACCAAGAACCAGGGTCTTGTTTCTGCAGTCCAACATCACATTATTGGAGGATAACCAATTTAAGCCGAGTATGACATCAATCTCTCGGAAAGGCATACAGATCAGGTCTAGGGTAGTACTGCAGTGCTCATAACGCACGGCAATATTTAGACAGGCATCAGACGTAATTACTTTAGCGTTGGTAGGGGTTTTCACCTGTATATCATAACGCAATTTACTGATCATAAGGCCTAGGATTTTAGCACATTCATAAGATATAAAGGAATGACTTGCACCCGAATCAAATAGAGTAGTCACAGCATGATCATTGAGATAAATTGTACCTTGGATCATCTTAGATGATCGCTGAGCATCCTCTCTAGTGAGTGCAAACACCCGTCCTGCCGTCCTTGGCCTTGGATCAGTTATAGCTTGAGGACATTCTTTGGAAAAATGTCCGGGCTTTCTGCAGGTGTAACAAACGTTCTGTCCCATCAAACATGGTCTATCACCATGATTCTTTTCGCACTTTTCACAAATTGGGGCCTTTGAATCCCTATTGTTGGATCTGCCGCAGAAATTTCCTCTATTTAGCTTTTTGTTCTGCCACGGTCGCTTCCTCTTCTTATGCCGCTCCCACCTGCAGCTTCTTGATTTCGATCGGCCTTATCAAGGGTCACCTGATCCTTACTCCCGGATCTGGACATCATTCGATGATTCATGCTATTTTCTACAATCTGACATGCTTCCACAGCCTTATTGAACTGGCTGTATTGTTGTGGAGTTAACTTCTCCTTTAGCATGGAATTTAACCCTCGAATCATTCTTTCGGTCATCCAGTGCTCGTCATCCACTTGGCGTAGATACGTAGAATACTGGGATAACTGGATGAACTTAGCCAAATATTCGTCAAAAGCTTCTTTTTCTCCTTGTCTCAGTTCAAGGAACTCGGCCTCCCTTTCATCTCTGACGGATTGAGGGAAATATTTCTCATAAAATTGCTCAAGAAACACTTCCCAGGTAACTGGAATGTCTCTTGCTTGGAGAAGTAACTCTCTATTCTTCCACCATCTATTCGCATCCTTTTCCAATTGATAGATGACCATTTGGGCCTTGGTTTCAGTTGGGCAGTCGAGGACCTTAAAGATCTTCTCTAATCTGCTGACCCAATTCTCTGCTATCTGTACTTCGAATGTCCCTTCGAATACTGGAGGATTGTGTTTACAAAATTGAACCATCCATTGTTGGATTCCTACTGCCTCCTCCCTCGATTCAACCCGTCTCTGGGGCTGTTCCGCCTGCTGTGGTACTTCTTTAGGTTCTCTACTAGTCGCTCCTGAAGGCTCTAGCGGTCTTAAATTACTTACAGCTGCTGCTACTGCTGCGGCTATGGCAGCATCTCTTTCCTGCTCATTTCGTGCCTGAGCAGCTCTCATTTCTTCTATCATCTTTTGTTGTTACTCTAATCGCTCTAAAATTAGTTGATTAAGATTTCCAGCTTCCTGTGGTTCCTCTGCTGGAATCGTTCTTCTTGTTCGAACCATTTTGTTATGCTATAACATAGAAAGGAATACGATAAACAACAACATTTCTCATTTCATTTCACACATAACATACAAAGTACATATCACAGTCATACATATGCTACTGTACTGATCTTTTATACATTGGAAACATTACCCTAATTTTTCTTAAACTTCAT
Source organism: Leucaena leucocephala (assembly GCA_037074615.1). Lineage (NCBI taxonomy): Eukaryota > Viridiplantae > Streptophyta > Magnoliopsida > Fabales > Fabaceae > Leucaena > Leucaena leucocephala. The sequence goes on along the minus strand of CM073548.1, from coordinate 9,614,097 downwards.
TCTAATATATTCTCCTACTAAGTAGATCCAGTCGGATATGGTACAGTATGGTTCTCTATCAAAATATTGGTCCAACTCCGATCTCCGGGTAGGAGTCGTTGGCAATACATCATTCATAATTTCTAGCCAAAGCCCCATGGTTATCACGTTTGGATCCCAGGCTTGATATATGGCTTTCACCCTTGTGATGAAATTCTGATAAACCATATAGCCTTGATCTACATCTCTGATCAGGGTCTGCCTCAGCCCATATAGCTGTCGGACTAATGCTACCAAACTCTTAAATTGTTCTCTACTCAGGTTCCTCCCTGGGACCATTCTTACGATTAGACTTCCCAAATGTATCTCTACTAGGGTCACTTCGGGCCTACTAGGACCTGGCGCATTACTCTGATCACGTACCTGGCTGGATCCTGAACTATCTGTTGTGGAGATTACCATTTATTAACATTGTCTCTTGATTTTGTTGAGTTTCAATCAAGAATATTATAGGAGGAAAGTTTGAGTGGTAAAAGGCGAGAGTGTTATTACATCAATTTAAAAGCCGGATTTGAGTTAAACACGAGTGACACTACGATTTCTTGAGTGAAACACGTGAGTAGAGTGGTAAGGTCCCTTCTTACTATTTCATTTCTCTTTGATCACACTAACATTTCGGTTTCAAGATGAGTGACAGAGAAGCCCCTATAGAAGAATTCAACACAGATCCTAAGTTGTTCATGAGAGCCATGAGAGATGAATTTCTCAAACTCAAGTTGGAGCTAGCGGAGCTAAAAGCATCCAAAACAAGTAGTGGTGACGAGGAGGTGATTAGATCTGGTTCTTCATCCTCAAAGAATAGGAGTAGACCTGAAAAACATGATTTTGACACCTATGACCCAAAGGTCAAGTACCCTACCTTCAAGGGTAATATAAATCCAGATGCATACCTTGATTGGGAGATCAAGTTTGAGCAAATCTTCAGAATGAATGACTGGCCAGAAGAAAAGAAGGTAAAAATTGCTTCATATCAATTTTCTGACTATGCTATTGTTTGGTGGGAAGATTTACAGCTTAAAAGGCGTCTTAAGGGCAAAGGACCACCTCATACATGGTCAAAGCTAAAGAAACTCATGCGCAACAAGTATGTCCCTAGTTACTACTACCGAGAGTTAAATAGAAAGTTACGACTGTTTGGCCAAGGCTCTATGACTGTCGATGAATATGTGCATGAACTTGACCTTCTTAAAATGCGAGCTGGAGTACAAGAAGGAGAAGAAGCAAGCACGACTAGAATCATTGATGGGTTAAGGCCTGAAATTAGAGACAAAGTTGAGATGTACACTTTTGTTGATAAAGAAGAGCTAGTGCATAATGAAACATCCTCCTTTATACTCCTCAGAGTACACTTGCGGAAGCAATAATAGCTGTGCTTAAGTCCAGAGATTGAACTTTTACTCCTAAGTTCCTCATTCTGAACCTTTACCTTGAGAACCGGTTTCTCACATTCTACACATCCAAATGGGGCTTAATACCTATCCACGGAATGCCCCAGATGTGTACTACCAGCTCACCAAATCTCGTGGCCAGACTCCTCCGTTTACTAGGTCAAACTGAGGTCAGAACACTGCTGCCTCAGGACCTGCGAATTTCCCTCTTGCTTTAACATACATAAATTGAATATGCCAAACAATACTTATCATTGATTATCATAAAGTCATTAGCATGGCATACACAACAAGACATATATATAATCTTTCTATCTTTATTACATCTCTTTCTGCCTAAACTCCGGCAGCATAACCGCTACGTTTCATCTGTACAAAGAACTGAACCGTACTGATTCGGTAATCCCCTCATGAGAACTACCATTCTACGTAGTACCCAGGAAAGACTAGATGAACCGGCTAGGTCCACTCACTTCTAGCCTCCTTAGACAGCACTACGTACACAGTACTTATCATATACTGATGTTCAGTCTTTACTTCGGCAGCATAACGGCGTCTCCTGGCTTTCTCAAAATCTACTTCAGCATAACCTCCCTGTAATGGGTTATGTATGGGGATGAGATTCGGGGGAATCTCAGTAGCAACAATCATAACAATATATGTAATGCAGTGTGACAGTGCTTGCTTGTGATTGTGTACAGATAAGTATGCTGCGTGCTTCCATGCTTAATAACATATGATCATAGCATTACAGCAGAGCTTCAGACATAACATATAAGACAACAATCCAACCAAACAATAGTACATTAAATCACAAAGCCATTACATAAAAGCTAGGATTAGTTACTACCTGGCTAGCTTAGCAGAACCTTACTATCTCTATTCTGCTTCCAGCTCTGCCAGAACTTCCTTACTTCCTTTAATCCTTTCTCTCTTCCTTTCCTTCTCCTTCTCTCTCTTCTTTCTCTCCCTTCTCCCTTGCCATGCGTGAATGGAAATGGAGGGGGGTATTTATAATTGCCTTCAATGGCAATTCTGTAATTACCATGAACTTTGATCCTACGGTCCTAGTTTTTCCTGGATTTTCCTATTTTCTTTAATTCCTCCTTTACTGCATCATGCATGACATCACCGGGACACCTCACCGGGACACCTCAGCGCCATATTTATCACATGTCTGAAATCCCTGGACACCTCAGCAGCTGACTCACCGGTCCAGTCTCCTGCCTCGTAATGCGTGCCCTCAGCTTTATCTGCTTTCTCCAGGCTAGAGCCATGTGGCGACTGGAAGAGACCTTGCACGTTTCCTAATGCTATCCAGATAAGTCCCCAGACTTGTCTGATCACCTCCTCAGTTTCGTGCCAACCGAGTAACTTTATTTTACTGAATCATTACTTTAATGCCATGTGGCATCTTGTGGGTCCCATGAGGATACCTTATCAGTCCACCTCAAGGTTTCCAGATAACCTTTCCTGTATTGGCCTCCTGCCTCCGGTCTATCTCTAACCGGGTAACTATCTCATTTGGACCTTCTCCACTCATGGCCCGTACGCTTGGCACTACTTTAGTCACTAGTCGCGACCTCATCATCATCTCATAGCGACTTAACACCTTCTGTGTTCATTAGTCTCAACCACAGCATTCTCTAGTGCGACCACAACATTCTTTAGTCGCGACCACAACAGTCTTTCGTCGCGACCACAACAGTCTTTCGTCGCGACCACAACAGTCTTTCGTCGCGACCACAACAGTCTTTTGTTTCGACCACAACAGTCTTTCGTCGCGACCACATCACTTTTTAGTCGCAACCAGGCTCATTCTACTCATTAGTCGCGACACCACATACATATTCGTCACGACCAAGCCTCTCTGCCAATATTAGTCGCGACCATACTACACTCTCGTCGCGACCAAAGTCTCTATCATCGCGCCCTAACTGTTCAACTCTTGAACCTTTGACCTTTACATCATCCCAAATGGCCATTTACCCCTTGGGACTTCCACTGTTTACACATAAGTCCCTGTACCTTTACTTATTCGCAGCTCAGTCCCTAAAACTCTTCACGTTCCTCTGGGACTTCTGCTAAAAAGGGGTCTAGTAGCCTCTTAATCTTAGGCTATCTCTGCATCTCTAGGCCTGAAAACTGGGATGTTATGAAACATCCTTACTTTCGATTGTCTTAGGGACCATTTAGTAGCATTTAGAACCACTTTCAAGGTCATTGAAGTCCAATTTCTCAATCTGGAGTTTTACTCTTATCGAGTACTGTTCACTGTGTAAATTCCAGATGAGTGACCTGACTTCGAAAAATCATAACTAATTCTAGAAAAATCAAAATGAAGTGGTTCCAATTGATAAATGAAGATAACTCAATTATATTTCAGGGAAAAATAACTCGTTGACCATGCATTGACCTAGTCAACGTCAGTCAACGTTTCTATTTTACTGTTCATCCAGCGTTTTTCTCCTGAATCCAGCATTCTGGTCCCAACTTTGATAATTTATATCTCCTTGTGTAGACATCCAAATGATACGTTTTATATATAAAATTAAAGCTTGGTATGTCTACTATTTACCATAAAAAGTTCATACATTAATTCATCCATTTACTATTTTTAATCATTTATCAAACATGACCTTGTCACCACGTGTTACTGTTCACAGTGGTATATTTCAGCATTTCTACTTTGCATACATATGCATACATCCATCATACATCAGTCAAACATGCCAAACAACAATTATTATTAATTAATAAGTTGTTTTACATCCAGTCATGTACATAAATTCTCATATCTCTATTACATCTTTTCCTGCCTGAAATCCGGCAGCATAACCGCTACGCTTCATCTGTACAAAGAACTGAACCGTACTGATTCGGTAATCCCCTCATGAGAACTACCATTCTACATAGTACCCAGGAAAGACTAGATGAACCGGCTAGGTCCACTCACTTCTAGCCTCCTTAGACAGCACTACGTACACAGTACTTATCATATACTGATGTTCAGTCTTTACTTCGGCAGCATAACGGCGTCTCTTAAAATTCCCAGAATTCATTTTGACATAACCTCCCCTGTAATGGTTTACTTATTGGGATGAGATTCGGGGGAATCTCAGTAGCAACAATCATAACAATATATGTAATGCAGAGTGACTGTGCTTGCTTGTGATTGTGTACAGATAAGTATGCTGCGTGCTTCCATGCTTAATAACATAAGATCATAGCATTACAGCAGAGCTTCATACATAACATATAAGACAACAATCCAACCAAACAATAGCACAATAAATCACAAAGCCATTACATAAAAGCTAGGATTAGTTACTACCTCAAAGGCTCAGCAGAGCTCTACTATCTCTATTCTGCTTCCAGCTCCGCCAGAACTTCCTTTCTTTCTTTCTTCCTCTCACTTTCTCTCTCTAGCACCTCCTCCTCTCTCTAAAATTGCTTGAGCCGTGATGCAAATGAATGAATGGGGGGGTATTTATAACCTCCTCCAATGGCATTTCTGTAATTACCATGAACTTTGATCCTGCGGTCCTGGTTTTTCCTGGATTTTCCTATTTTCTTTAATTCCTCATTTACTGCATCATGCATGACATCATTGGGACACCTCACCAGGACACCTCAGCGCCACATTTATCACATGTCTGAAATCCTGGACACCTCAGCAGCTGACTCAGCATGCTGACTCACCGGTCCAGTCTCTTGCCTCGTAATACGTGTCCTCAACTTTTTCTTCTGCCTTTATGTTGGCGCCATGTGTCATCTTACTGGCACCTGTCACGCCTTCCAATGCTATCCAGATAAATCCAGGACTTTATCTGATCACCTCCTCGGTTATCGTGCCAACCGAGTAACTTTACTTTATTGAAACAACATTAAAATAATATTTTAATGCCACTTTTTCCCACATACTTCATGGGCTACGTTTTTGGGCTCTGGGAATGTTGTCTTGGATCCTGATCAAGCCCAATGGCTCGATTCCCAAGAAACAGCCCTTGGTAAATTACCAAAATACCCTTGGGTGCCCTTTCTTGCACTATTTTAACCCTAAGGGTAAAATCGTCATTTTACACCCTTCTGTACTCTGTCAGGGTATATACTGACTCTCAGTAACTTTATCTGTATGTACCTTGGCTTCTGGGCCTGTCCAGAATTACCAAAATGCCCTTCATTCATCTGTTACACTTTTGTACAACACAGGGGCATTTTCGTAATTTCGCACTTTTCCGGGGTTCTGCAGGACACTGGCCCACCTATCAGTCCAAGTGTCTCATTGGGCCTCTGTTGGCGCCATTATTGGGCCTTTCTGGGTCCAATATCCTCATGGCACGCATTACGAGGAATCTTCCCCCGTTAATAATTATTGAATATTTTATCTATTATTCACCGTTTATACACATATCCGGACATCGGCTCCTTCTGTCCGATACACTGGCCTGCGGTGTTCAGGCATCCCTGTGAGTCATATCAGTCATCTGACCGAGATCATCCGAACTCATTCAGTCCCTTTTCAAATACCGATAAATCTCCCTATCGGATACCCGGAGGCCTCACACTCCCGTCTGGATTTTCTGATTTGCGAATAACTTTTTCTACAGGCCTCCTATCGGTATTCTGTCAGTTTCCCGACATCCGTCCCATAAGGACGTATCATCCTGTATTTTCTCACGTAGATCTGAATTCTAGGATATCCGGTATGAATTTTTATAACTTTTGGACGATCAGTCCATTTCTGGCTATCTGGAGTCTTCAAAAATTTCTGTATTAAGCCAGATTACCGAGCGTCACTTGCTCTCTCTACCGGTGAAATCTGGGACTGAAATGCTGTCGGACAGTCCAAACCACTCCGGCCTGACTTTCTTTAATTACAATTTAGCCCCAGGGAACTTTTCTCTTTTCATTTAAGTCCCTTTTTATTTGGCTAAAATTACACTTAAGGACCCCACATTTTTGTCTACTTTCCTTTTTCCTTGAAACTTTCCACAACTGCACTTAAGTCCTTTCATTTCCTTTACTAGGTCTAGGGGCATTATTGTCTTTTCATATTTTACCAGAGTATTCTCTGGCCCTGGTCAACTATCCAGATACCCCTTCTTGACTGTCTAACCTTAGCCAAATGACCAAAATACCCTTTACTCATTCTTCAGTTATTCTATAACATAAGGGCATTTTCGTCATTTTGCACATTTTTCCCGGACACCGGCCTCTCTTACCACTGAACTGATATTATGGGCCTGGGCCTTCCCTGGTGTCACTACGGGCCTTAGACAATACTGTATGGCCTCTGGCCATAGTCCGATCATCTCTATTCGGACTGCTCTTCCTTTACCGATTATAACTGTAATTTCCCATCTTCAGGAATTTTTACAGAAAAATCGGGACCTCAAATCAAAATTCTGTGTTGCGTCATTCAATCCGGAATCCTTTTCTCTATCTCCTGGTATTTTCAGATATTTTATCCGGACTGGGCTATTTTGGCCTGAAAGTACGCTCCCGCGCACACTTTTCAAAAATGACCATTTTACCCCTGGTCATATTTCTAATTCTTTCATACACCTAGAGACCTCATATGCACATTTCACAGTTCAGTGAAATGATCAGCATAATTTTCTCTATTTTCTGGCAAAATATGGTACTCATCGGCTACCAGCCCGATCTTTCCCATAATTACGATTATGCCCTTGAATTCTCTTTCTGGCATCTCTAGGCCTAAAAATTGGGGTGTTACATGTTACATTTCTCCTCCCCTTTAAATAAATTTCATCCCCAAAATTTAATCAGTACCATAGCCAAATTAACTTAACATCTGGCAAAGTACTCATCATAACTTTACATCTCTTCGTAACCTGCTTATCTTTCTCTGGGTCAACTCAATCAGAGTTTAAAATCTGCTTTTCTCTTATGGATCACTCACTGCACTTATGAGCAGTGTCCATTTCTTTCATATGAAATTCTCTCGAATATTACTGTATTCGGGAATTTCTTCTAACTACTCATCATACTTTTAGCATCTATCTCTTATTACTTCTCTTGATATCTCGCAGACTGCTTTAGTATCTGCAACATTTCATCTTTCTTTGCACTGAACGTCATACAGAGAGAGGACTTACACATCTATTCTTTCTTTACTTTGCTGCTAAATGAAAGCACCTACTCTAACATGCATAATGCCTGGCCAACATACTGCAGGACTGCATACCTGCTTATGAATGCAAAGCTCTAATGCTGGAGCTCAAGTATTCCTGTTCTAACTAGGCACAGCTCTAACACTCGGAGCTTGCATAGTTTTAGCATAACATAAGGCCTAGCATCTCATGCAAGGAGTGAAAACTCTCATTTTCTATTCTCTTTCATAGCATAACATTAAAACATATGATCCCTACCAAACAGGGAAGCCTCTCTATCTGTTCATACAATGCACATCTCTAGGTGCGTGTCATATTACACGTTTACTACCGTGTATCCCATTACATGCCTTTGATACTTTATCATGGCATATCTAGCCAACTCTGACTATCTCATGGTGTATACCACCCTTTCATAACTTATCTTGAGATACCATAAGGCTAACATTCTCTTCCTCATAGAACTGAGTTCTATCTTTGCTTTACCTTAGACCTCTTTCTCTAGGTCTTCTCTAGCCTTTTAATCTCTTTACCCTCATCCGGGGAAATCTATCTACTCATACTCTTCCGTTCTCATTACACTGAGAATTTTCTTCTCTGCTTCTCAAGCATACTTCTACAAAACTTCTTTGAATCCCAGTACTCAGATTTGAACTTGAACTCCATCTTCATTTAAGGGAAAGCTAAGTTCAGTCTGTAGAGGCTATCTGAGAAAAACCATTACAATAATTTTGTTCTGGATGAGTTTATCAACTAGTGAAGCTTCCTCACCTTAACTTCATCTTTGGCATTCATCTTCTCAAAGAGATACTGTCACATCCTTATTTTTATACATCTTAGGAACCATTCAGTAGCATTTGGAACCACTTTCAGGGTTATAGAAGTCCAAACTATCAATATGGAATTCTACTCTTTCGGTACTGTTCACTGTGAAAAATTCCAGATGAGCGACTTGACTTTGAAAACTCATAACTAATTCTAGAAAAATCAAAACGAAGTGGTTCAAAGTTATACATGAAGCTAACTCAATTATATTTCAGGGAAAAATCATTGGTTGACCATTACTTGACCAATTCATCGTGGGTAAACGTTTCAAAGTTACTGTTAATCCAATGATTTTCTCCTGAATCCAGCATTCTGGTTTCATCTTTGGTAATTTATATCCTTTCGTACAGACATCCAAATGGGGTATTCTATATATAAAATTAAAGCTTAGTATATCTAATTTTTACCATAAAAATTTAGTGCATTAATTCAATCATTTACTATTTTTAATGATTTATCAAACATGCATAGGTCCTCACGAGTTACTGTTCACTGAACCTATTTTCAGCATTCAATCTTCACATACACATGCATACAACCATCACATATTAGTCATACATGCCAGATAACAATTATTATTAGATAATCAACTGTTGTATATCAGTGTATGATCAATCCCCTCAAATTTCTATTACATCTTTTCACTGTCTAAAATCCGGTAGCATAACTGCTACAATTCTTCTTTAGAAAGTAACCGATGTTGTACCGATTCGGTAATTCCCTCATGAGAACTACCATTCTACGTAGTACCCAGGAAAGACTAGATGAACCTGCTGGGTCCACTCACTTCTAGCCTCCTTAGACAGCACTACGTACACAGTACGTATCAGTTCCTTTCCCTGTTCCTGCTTTCTTGCCGGAATTTCGGCAGCATAACGGCGTCTCTTAAAATTTCCAAATTTCATTTTGACAGAACCTCCCCTGTAATGTTATGTATGGGAATGAGATTCAAAAGAATCCCAGTAGCAACAATCATAACAATATATGTAATGCAGAGTGACGGTGCTTGCTTGTGATTGTGTACAGATAAGTATGCTGCATGCTTCCATATTCAATAACATATGATCATAGCATTGGAATAGAGCTTCAAGCATAACATATAAGACAACAATCCAACCAAACAAAACAACACATCACAAAGACATTACATAAGAGCTAGGATTAGTTACTACCTCAAAAGCAGAGCTTCAGAACTTCCCTACTACTTCCAACTTCACCAGAACTTCCTTACTTCTTTCTTCCTCACACTTTCTCTCTCAAGAACTTCTTTCTACCTCTAATAATTCTTCTTGGCGTGAAAATAAAGAGCTAGGGGGTATTTATAGTGTTGAGCAATGGCAATCTTGTAATTAGGAAGACTTATGATCCTGTGGTCCTGGTTTTTCCTGGAATTTCCTATTTTCTTTAATTTCCTTTTACTGCATCACCCTGGACACCTCATGTGACACCTCACCACCCATATGCTTCATGTGACAAAATTTAGAGGTTCTGGAAGCTTTCCGGTCCAATCCGGTACCGGCCCGGCCCATCGCCTCGAAAAATGTGCCGTTTTCTGAATATGATGTTTTTGAAGATCCTTTTTATGTCTACTGACCTCACATTTAGTATCTAGACCCTTTATATCATTAAAGTTTTAATACTGGGTCCAGACTCAGTTACAGATCCCCTGCGAAATGACCAAAATGCCCTTGGTGCCCTATCTTGTCCTATTTTAACCCTAAGGGCAAAATCGTAATTTCACACCTTTCTGGACCTAGTCAAAGCTTATACTGGCTCTAGACAACCTTATTTAGACATGTCTTGACCTCTGGGCCTGTCCAGAATGACCAGAATGCCCTTCATTCATCTACTGCCCTTTTTGTACAACACAGGGGCATTTTCGTAATTTCGCACTTTTCCAGGGTTCTGCTAGACACTGGCCCACCTATCAGTCCAAGAGCCTTATTGGGACTCTAATGGAGCCATTTTTTGGGCTTCCTGGGTCCATTAACAATATGGCATGCATTACGAGGAATCTTCCTCTGTCACAGCTCACCAAATATTTTAATTATTATTTACCGATTATACACCTTTCCGGACACCGGCTCCTTTTCCCAGATACAGTGTCCTACTATGTTCAGGCATCCCTGTGGGTCATAACGGTCATCTGACCGAGGTCATCCGATCTCATTCAGCCCCTTTAAAAATACCGATAAATCTCCTACCCGGATCCCCGGAGGCCTCACACTCCCGCCTGTATTTGCTATTTTGTGAATAAATCTTTCTACAGACCTCCTATCGGTATTCTGTCAGTTTCCTGACATCCGCCCCATAAAGGCGCATCATCCTGTATTTTCTCACTTATATCTGAGATCTAGGATATCCGGTAGGAATTTTTATAAGTTTTGGACGATCAGTCCATTTCTGGCTATCTGGAGTCTTCAAAAATTCCGGTATTAGGCTGGGTTACCCGGCGTCCCCTGCCCTACCTTCTGGTAGAATTTGGGACTGAAATACTGTCGGGCAGTGCAAACCACTTCCGGCCTGACTTTCTTTAATTATACTTTAGCCCCAGGAAACTTTTCTTCTTTATAATTAAATCCCTTTTTATTTGGCAAAAATTACACTTAAGGACCCCACCTTTTTGTCTACTTTTCTTTTTGGCCTTAAACTTTTTCATAATTACATCTAAGTCCCTACATTTTCTTTCTTTTGTAATTTAACCCCTTTCCTTGCATAAATAGCCACTATATCTTTAGGGACTTTCACTATTTACCTATAAGTCCTTGATCTTTGACTTATTTGCAGTTTAGTCCCTAAAAACCCTCTGTATGTTTTTAGGACTTCTGTTCAAAGGAGTCTGATAGTCTATCTATTTCAGGCTCACTTTCTGAGTCTCTGGGCCTGAAAATTGGGGTATTACAGATACTACATTGTACTCATGACTCATGGCTCATTACTTTCCTTAGGCTAGGTCTAACTGCTACATCGGGATCTAACTACGATCAACCGTTAGCCTCTTCAGAATCTAACTGCGACCCTGGAGCCATGTTAGGATCTAACTGCGATTCTGTTGTACTGTATATCTCCCGAAGATCTAAACCAACAGACTAAGTTATAAGGTTAACTGCTGCCACCTGTTGATAACTCCATAACTAAAAATTTTATAGCCTCATATCATTTACCCAGACTTTACTTACTTCCTCTCTTACTCAGGAGTTCCTTCTCATCTTTCTTACTTTACTGTGGCTTACCATTGGCTTGTGCCATTATGGTCTAACCACCTGCCATTGCATTCTACTTCTATGGCCTCATCATAACTTCTCATTTCCATCTGTGCTCTAACTGCGAGCTATTAGAACTATGCTCTAACTGTGAGCATTCTGTATCAGATTCAACTCTTATGAAGAGTGATCTATACTCATCTGAATCTAGCTCTATCTGGGAGCCATACGTTTCAGATCCCACTCTTATCTGAAGAGTGATCTAGAAACAATTTCTTTACTCTTATCTGCTTTCTTTCTGTCTACCATTCCTTTCAACAGAAATGGCTCTGAGTACTGCATTCACAAGTCTGCAGAATTACCTGAGTAACCTCAATCATAAATCGTATCTACATATCATAGCTTATTGTCCCATGAACTGAGACTATCTATCATCCTCAATACATATCTCATTACATGTCATATGGTATGGGAGTAACATAACTTCCTCATAACTTTCTTATCTCATATATGTACTCATATATACTCTACCCTGTACGCACTGCCAAAAGGGGAGTATTCATTCATCATAGCATACTCTAACATGCATGTCATCATATGACAACTGCAAGGAGATGCAACTATCATAACTTATGGCATCATAAGCCATATCATCATCATACTTTGCTCAACCATCCATCAGACTAACTAAACCTCAAGGCATATTTTCTTTATCATATTGCAAATCATATCTTGGTCAGTCATCCTGAACACTTATCTATTTTGTAACACCCCAATTTTTAGGCCTAGAGATGCCAGAAGGAGAATTCAAGGGCATAATCGTAATTATGGGAAAGTTCGGACTGGTGGCCGATGAGTACCATATTTTGCCAGAAAATAGAGAAAATTATGCTGATCATTTCACTGAACTGTGAAATGTGCATATGAGGTCTCTAGGTGTATGAAATAATTAGAAATATGACCAGGGGTAAAATGGTCATTTTGAAAAAGTGTGCGCGTGAGTGCTTTTTCAGGCCAAAACAGCCCGGTCCGGATAAAATATCTGAAAATACCGGGAGATAGAGAAAAGGATTCCGGATTGAATGAGGAGTCACAGAATTTTGATTTGAGATCCCGATTTTTCTGTAAAAATTCCTGAAGATGGGAATTTACAGTTATAATCGGTAAAGGAAAGGCAGTCCGAATAGAGATGATCGGACTATGGCCAGAGGCCATACAGTATTGCCTAAGGCCCGTAGTGACACCAGGGAAGGCCCAAGCCCATAATACCAGTTCAGTGGTAAAAGGGGCCGGTGTCCGGGAAAAATGTGTAAAATGACGAAAATGCCCTTATGTTATAGAATAACTGAAGAATGAGTAAAGGGTATTTTGGTCATTTGGCTAAGGTTAGACAGTCAAGAAGGGGTATCTGGATAGTTGACCAGGGCCAGAGAATACTCTGGTAAAATATGAAAAGACAATAATGCCCCTAGACCTAGTAAAGGAAATGAAAGGACTTAAGTGCAGTTATGGAAAGTTTCAAGGCCAAAAAGGAAAGTAGACAAAAATGTGGGGTTCTTAAGTGTAGTTTTAGCCAAATAAAAAGGGACTTAAATGAAAAGAAGAAAAGTTCCCTGGGGCTAAATTGTAATTAAAGAAAGTCAGGCCGGAAGTGGTTTGGACTGTCCGACAGCATTTCAGTCCCAGATTTCACCGGTAGAGAGAGCAAGTGACGCTCAGTAATCTGGCTTAATACAGGAATTTTTGAAGACTCCAGATAGCCAGAAATGGACTGATCGTCCAAAAGTTATAAAAATTAATACCGGATATCCTAGAATTCAGATATAGGTGAGAAAATACAGGATGATACATCCTTATGGGGCGGATGTCGGGAAACTGACAGAATACCGATAGGAGGCCTGTAGAAAAAGTTATTCACAAATCAGAAAATCCAGACGGGAGTGTGAGGCCTCCGGGGATCCGATAGGGAGATTTATCGGTATTTGAAAAGGGACTGAATGAGTTCGGATGACCTCAGTCAGATGACTGATATGACTCACAAGGATGCCTGAACACCGCAGGCTAGTGTTTCGGACAGAAGGAGCCGGTGTCCGGATATGTGTATAAACGATGAAAAATAGATAAAATATTCAATAATTATTAACGGGGGAAGATTCCTCGTAATACGTGCCATGAAGGTATTGGACCCAGAAAGGCCCAATAATGGCGCCAACAGAGGCCCAGTAAGACCCTTGGACTGATAGGTGGGCCAGTGTCCGGCAGAACCCCGGAAAAGTGCGAAATTACGAAAATGCCCCTGTGTTGTACAAAAGGGTAACAGATGAATGAAGGCATTTTGGTAATTCTGAACAGGCCCAGGAGCCAAGGTACATACAGATAAAGTTACTGAGAGTCAGTATATACCCTGACAGAGTACAGAAGGGTGTAAAATGACAATTTTATCCTTAGGGTTAAAATAGTGCAAGAAAGGGCACCCAAGGGTATTTTGGTAATTTGCCAAGGGCTGTTTCTTGGGAATCGAGCCATCAGAGTACTTGAGCTTGATCAGGATCCAAGACAACATTCCTAGAGCCCAAAAACATAGGCCCAGTAATGTGTGGGAAAAAGTGGCATTAAAATATTATTTTAATGCTGTTTCAATAAAGTAAAGTTACTCGGTTGGCACGATAACCGAGGAAGTGATCAGATAAAGTCCTGGATTTATCTGGATAGCATTGGAAGGCGTGACAGGTGCCAGTAAGATGACACATGGCGCCAACATAAAGGCAGAAGAAAAAGTTGAGGACACGTATTACGAGGCAAGAGACTGGACCGGTGAGTCAGCATGCTGAGTCAGCTGCTGAGGTGTCCAGGATTTCATACATGTGATAAATGTGGCGCTGAGGTGTCCTGGTGAGGTGTCCCAATGATGTCATGCATGATGCAGTAAAGGAGGAATTAAAGAAAATAGGAAAATCCAGGAAAAACCAGGACCGCAGGATCAAAGTTCATGGTAATTACAGAATTACCATTGAAGGCAATTATAAATACCCCCCTTGGCTCATTTGCATTCACGCATAGCTTGGGTAAGGGAGAGAAAGAAGAGAGAGAAGGAGAAGGAAAGGAAGAGAGAAAGGAGAAAAGGAAGTAAGGAAGTTCTGGCGGAGCTGGAAGCAGAATAAAGATAGTGGAGTTCTGCTAAGCTAGCCAGGTAGTAACTAATCCTAGCTTTTATGTAATGGCTTTGTGATTTATTGTGCTATTGTTTGGTTGGATTGTTGTCTTATATGTTATGTCTGAAGCTCTGCTGTAATACTATGATCATATGTTATTAAGCATGGAAGCACGCAGCATACTTATCTGTACACAATCACAATCAAGCACTGTCACTCTGCATTACATATATTGTTATGATTATTGCTACTGAGATTCCCCCGAATCTCATCCTAATAAATAACCCATTACAGGGGAGGTTATGTCGAAATGAATTTTGGAAATTTTAAGAGACGCCGTTATGCTGCCGAAGTAAAGACTGAACATCAGTATATGATAAGTACTGTGTACGTAGTGCTGTCTAAGGAGGCTAGAAGTGAGTGGACCTAGCCGGTTCATCTAGTCTTTCCTGGGTACTACGTAGAATGGTAGTTCTCATGAGGGGATTACCAAATCAGTACGGTTCAGTTCTTTGTACAGATGAAGCGTAGCGGTTATGCTGCCGGAGTTTAGGCAGAAAAAGATGTAATAGAACCATGAGAATTTATGTACATGACCAGATGTAAAACAACTCATTAATTAATAATAATTATTGTTTGGCATGTTTGACTGTTGTATGATGGATGTATGCATATGTATGCAAAGTAGAAATGCTGAAATTTACCATTGTGAACAGTAACACGTGGTAACCTAGTCATAATTGATAAATGATTAAAAATAGTAAATGGATGAATAAATGTACGAAATTTTTATGGTAAATAGTAGACATACCAAGATTTAATTTGATATATAAAACGTATCATTTGTATGTCTACACAAGGAGATATAAATTATTAAAGTTGGGACCAGAATGCTGGATTCAGGGAGAAAAGCGTGGAATGAATAGTAAACTTGACACGTTGACTGACGTTGACTTGGTCAATTAATGGTCAACGAGTTATTTTTACAGGAAATATAATTGAGTTAGCTTCATTTAAAAATTGGAACCACTTCATTTTGATTTTTCTAGAATTAGTTATGATTTTTCGAAGTCAGGTCACTCATCTGGAATTTTCAAGGGAACAGTACTCGATAAGAGTAAAATTCCAGATTGGGGAATTGGACTTCAATGATCTTGAAAGTGGTTCTAAATGCTACTGAATGGTCCCTAAGATATATGAAAGGAAGGATGTTTCATATTTCACTTAGGCTGCCACACTACCCTCTTACCAGGGTATAGTCTCAACCCTTCATTATTCTTTCTTACATAGGGAATAGGGGAGTCACTGTATCTCGTAAGCTGTGGCTACCTTTCTACTATCTCTTAACTTCTTCTGTCTATCCATCAGTCTCTAGTCTATTCTTGACCGGACTGTGATTCCTAATCGGTCTCTCTCTTGATCCTAGCGAACTTCAATCGCATAGATCTCATTCATCATCTCTTACTATCATTTCTGTTCTCTAGGGTACTCTACCCTGGATCTATCACTTCTCCGTGATGGGATCCCTCTACTTAGGAAATATTAGCTCTTTAGCTATTAACCATCACGTCTCTAGTCTTAGGTCATGTCCTAGGCTCATTCCTAGGCAAACCTCATACTAGCTATCTGGCTAGCTCACCTTAACTCATCATCATAATCCTTTACATCATCCTTTGCTGCTCATCTCGCCTAGCACGGATGACTCGCATAGGATCTACTTCATTGGAGTTGCCAGCTTCCTCTATGCACAGCTCCTCCACTCAAGCTCTATATTCTTTTCTTATGTTCACCATCTTTTTCCTCTCAAAAAGAAAAATGAACACATATCTCATCTAGGAGCTTTATTTCCTCTGAGCTTTCTAAACCTCTATATGAATAACTGTCTGTCGCAACCTGAGTATTGGATAGTCGTGACTCACATCCTTTGTGATCTTTCGTCAGTGACCATCATACTCAACACATCATAACCTAACATTTATGTCCTTTAGTCGCGACCTCAATCTTCTGTCGTCGCGACTTGAACATTTCTCGTCGCGACCTAGGCCTCCTTACGTCGCAACCTTAACTCTTCAGTCGCGACACTAGACCTCTCTCGTCGCAACCTGAGCTTTTCGCAATATTCCGTTGCGACCTTGTAACATACACGTCGCGACCTAATCTCTCTGTAAATAACAGTCGCGACCTCTTCACTTCTTCGTCGCGACTAAAACTCTCTTTGAGCTACTCGTCGCGACCTGAAACCCCATAAGTCGTGACTCTGCCATTCTCACGCACTCAAGGGAAAATACTCTTTCTAAATCAGAGCATCACTGAGACAGAACCTTCTGTTCTGTGCTAGAATCTTATACTTTAAACCAGAGTCCTTCCTGGTCTATGCCAGAACCTCTTACTCTGATACCAAAATGAAACATCCTCCTTTATACTCCTCAGAGTACACTTGCGGAAGCAATAATAGCTGTGCTTAAGTCCAGAGATTGAACTTTTACTCCTAAGTTCCTTATTCTAAACCTTTACCTTGAGAACCGGTTTCTCACATTCTACACATCCAAATGGGGCTTAATACCTATCCACGGAATGCCCCAGATGTGTACTACCGGCTCACCAAATCTCGTGGCCAGACTCCTCCGTTTACTAGGTCAAACTGAGGTCAGAACACTGCTGCCTCAGGACCTGCGAATTTCCCTCTTGCTTTAACATACATAAATTGAATATGCCAAACAATACTTATCATTGATTATCATAAAGTCATCAGCATGGCATACACAACAAGACATATATATAATCTTTCTATCTTTATTACATCTCTTTCTGCCTAAACTCCGGCAGCATAACCGCTACGTTTCATCTGTACAAAGAACTGAACCGTACTGATTCGGTAATCCCCTCATGAGAACTACCATTCTACGTAGTACCCAGGAAAGACTAGATGAACCGGCTAGGTCCACTCACTTCTAGCCTCCTTAGATAGCACTACGTACACAGTACTTATCATATACTGATGTTCAGTCTTTACTTCGGCAGCATAACGGCGTCTCCTGGCTTTCTCAAAATCTACTTCAGCATAACCTCCCTGTAATGGGTTATGTATGGGGATGAGATGCGGGGGAATCTCAATACCAACAATCATAACAATATATGTAATGCAGTGTGACAGTGCTTGCTTGTGATTGTGTACAGATAAGTATGCTGCGTGCTTCCATGCTTAATAACATATGATCATAGCATTACAGCAGAGCTTTAGACATAACATATAAGACAACAATCCAACCAAACAATAGCACATTAAATCACAAAGCCATTACATAAAAGCTAGGATTAGTTACTACCTGGCTAGCTTAGCAGAACCTTACTATCTCTATTCTGCTTCCAGCTCCGCCAGAACTTCCTTACTTCCTTTTCTCCTTTCTCTCTTCCTTTCCTTCTCATTCTCTCTCTTCTTTCTCTCCCTTCTCCCTTGCCATGCGTGAATGGAAATGGAGGGGGTATTTATAATTGCCTTCAATGGCAATTCTGTAATTACCATGAACTTTGATCCTACGGTCCTGGTTTTTCCTGGATTTTCCTATTTTCTTTAATTCCTCCTTTACTGCATCATGCATGACATCATCGGGACACCTCACCGGGACACCTCAGCGCCACATTTATCACATGTTTGAAATCCCTGGACACCTCAGCAACTGACTCAGCATGCTGACTCACTGGTCCAGCCTCCTGCCTCGTAATGTGTGCCCTCAGCTTTATCTGCTTTCTCCAGACTAGAGCCATGTGGCGACTGGAAGAGACCTTGCACGTTTCCTAATGCTATCCAGATAAGTCCCAGACTTGTCTGATCACCTCCTTGGTTTTCGTGCCAACTGAGTAACTTTATTTTACTGAATCATTACTTTAATGCCATGTGGCATCTTGTGGGTCCCATGAGGATACCTTATCAGTCCACCTCATGGTTTCCAGATAACCTTTCCTGTATCTGGCCTCCTGCCTTCGGTCTATCTCTAACCGGGGAACTATCTCATTTGGACCTTCTCCACTCATGGCCCGTACGTTTGGCACTACTTTAGTCACTAGTCGCGACCTCATCATTATCTCATAGCGACTTAACACCTTCTGTGTTCATTAGTCTCAACCACAGCATTCTCTAGTCGCGACTACAACATTCTTTAGTCGCGACCACAACAGTCTTTCGTCGCGACCACAACAGTCTTTCGTCGCGACCACAACAGTCTTTCGTTGCGACCATAACACTTTTTAGTCGCAACCAGGCTCATTCTACTCATTAGTCGCGACACCACATACATATTCGTCACGACCAAGCCTCTCTGCCAATATTAGTCGCGACCATACTACACTCTCGTCGCGACCAAAGTCTCTATCATCGCGCCCTAACTATTCAACTCTTGAACCTTTGACCTTTACATCATCCCAAATGGCCATTTACCCCTTGGGACTTCCACTGTTTACACATAAGTCCCTGTACCTTTACTTATTCACAGCTCAGTCCCTAAAACTCTCACGTTCCTCTGGGACTTCTGCTAAAAAGGGGTCTAGTAGCCTCTTAATCTTAGGCTATCTCTGCATCTCTAGGCCTGAAAACTGGGATGTTACACATAAAGCCATCAAAGTTGAGAAGCGGTATTAAGAAAAACACTCCAAATCCTCATCTCATGGTTGGAGGGACTCTAGATCAGCATCGAAGTGGAAGGATTCTAAGGCTAAAGATGTTGCAAAATTCACACCAAAAGCCAAGGAGGAATCCAAGCCCAAGATTGAGTGGAGAACTTCTTCTACTAATAGCACCTCTTCCCTTCAATATTTTAGATGTCATGGAAAAAGGGCATATTGCTTCCCAATGTCCCAATAAGAGGGCCATGATCCTCAAAGACAATGGCGAGTATGACAGTGTGCATTCTAGCGATAAAAGTGATGATGACATGCCTTCTTTGGTGACTGATTCTGAATTGGAGATTGATGAAGCTGAACCTGTTAAGGGAGAAGCATTAGTGGCTAGAAGAGCCCTAAACATGCAACAAAAGGAAGATAAAGAGCCAGAGCAGCGAGAGCTCATCTTCCATACTAGGTGCTTCATAAAGAATAAGGTATGTAGCATGGTTATTGATAGTGGTAGTGTTACCAATGTTGCTAGTACCTTACTTGTTGAAAAGTTGGATTTACCTACTATGAAGCATCCTAAGCCTTATAAATTGCAATGGTTGAATGATAGTGCTGAAGCTAAGGTCACTAAGCAAGTTTTGGTTTCTTTTTCTGTTGGCAACTACCATGCTGAAGTTTTATGTGATGTAGTCCCAATGCTTGCTGGACATCTTTTGCTTGGAAGACCATGGCAGTTTGATAGTAGAGCTCACCATGATGGTTACAAAAATTGTTATTCTGTACCTTTCAATGGAAAAATCATTGTATTGAAGCCTCTTAGGCCTAAGGAAGCTTATGATGACCAAGTAAGGATTGAGAAAAAATGCAAAAAAATAAGAGGGTGGAGTGAAAAAGAGAGAGTACAGAAAAAAGAAAAGAAAAGGCATGAATGTGCAAAAAATGAACAAAAGAAAGAGAGTCTATTTGCTGGAAAAAGCGAGGTTAAGAGAGCATTATTGAGTGAGCAAGTCTTGGTGCTTGTGTGCAAGGATGCTTATTTTTCTACTAACCAACTTAACCCCTCTTTTCCTTCTAGTGTTGTGGCTTTGTTGCAGGAATTCGGTGACCTATTCCCTGATGAAGTTCCCGATGGGCTTTCCCCCTTAAGAGGAATTGAGCATAGGATTGATTTCATCCCTGGAGCTTCTATACCTAATAGACCAGCTTATAGAGCCAATCCCGAAGAAACTAAAGAGATTCAACGCCAAGTTGATGAACTCATGAGGAAAGGCTTTGTAAGGGAAAGTTTGAGCCCATGTGCTGTTCTAGTACTTCTAGTGCCTAAGAAAGATGGTTCATGGCAAATGTTCGTTGATTGTAGAGCCATCAACAAAATAACAGTTAAGTATCGTTATCCTATTCCTAGGTTAGATGACATGTTAGATGAGTTACATGGTGCTACATTATTTTCTAAAATTGACCTAAGGAGTGGTTATTGAAACATCCTCCCTTAGACTCCTCAGAGTACACTTGCGGAAGCAATATTAGCTTGATAATATCTTAACTTAAGCCCAGAAATTAAAATTTCTACTCTTAAGTTCCTTATTCTGAACCTTTAATTTGAGAACTGATTAATCCCATTCTACACATCCAAACAAGGCTTATTACCTATCCACATAATGCCCCAGATGTGTATAACCGGCTCACCAAATTTCGTGGCCAAACTCCTTCGTTTACTAGGTCAAACTGAGGTCAAAACACTGCTACCTCAGGACCTGCGAATTTCTCTTTTCATTTCTCATTCACAAATTGAACATGCCAAACAATGTTTATTATTGAATAACAAAATGTCATACAACAAGTCATACACAAAATTCTCATATTTCTATTACATCTTTTCCTGCCCGAATTTTGGCAGTATAACCGCTAGGCTTCATCTGTATAAAGAACTGAACCGTACTGATTCGGTAATTCCCTCATGAGAACTACCATTCTACGTAAGTACCCAGGAAAGACTGGATGAACCGGCTAGGTCCACTCACTTCCATCCTCCTTAGACAGCACTACGTACACAGTACTTATCATATTATGATGTTCAGTCTTACATTCGGCAGCATAACGGCGTCTCTCAAAATTCTTAGAATTCACTTCAACATAATCTCCCTGTAATGGGTTAGATATGGGGAATGAGATTCGGGGGAATCTCAGTAGTAAATAATCATAACAATATATGTAATGCAGTGTGACAGTGCTTGCTTGTGATTGTGTACAGATAAGTATGCTGCATGCTTCCATACTCAATAACATATGATCATAGCATTGCAGTAGAGCTTCAGACATAACATATAAGACAACAATCCAACCAAACAATTGCACATCCAATCACAAAGCTATTACATAAAAGCTAGGATTAGTTACTACCTCAAAAGCTTAGCAGAACTCTACTATCTCTATACTGCTTCCAGCTCCGCTAGAACTTCCTTTCTTCTTTCTTTCTCCTTCTCTCTCTTCTTTCTCTCCCTTTCTCTTGCCAAAACCGTGGGATGCATGAAATGGGAGGGGGAGGGGGTATTTATAGTTTCCCTTAATGGCATTCCTGTAATTTTGAAGCCATCTGAACATGTGGTCCTAGTTTTTACTGGAATTTCCTATTTTCTTTTATTCCTTTTTACTGCATCACCCAGGACACCTCAGCGGACACATCAGCAGCACATTTCTCACATGTCTAAAACCCGGGACACCTCATCAGCTGACTCAGCATGCTGACTCACCGGTCCAGAGTCTTGCACCGTAATACGTGTCCTTAGCTTTATCTACTTCCTTTAGATCAGTGCCATGTGGCACTTGGAAGGGACCTTTCATGCCTTCCAATGCTATCTAGATAAGTCCCGAACTTTATTTGATCACCTCCTCGATTATCGTGCCAACCGAGTAACTTTACTTTACTGAAAAGTCATTAAATCATTATTTTAATGCCACTTTTCCCCCTAAATCACTGGGCCTGCGTTTTTGGGCCTGGGAATATCATCTTGGGTCTCTGATCCAGCCCAAGGACTCTGATGGCACGATTCCCAAGAAATGCCCCTTGGCAAATTACCAAAATGCCCTTAGTCTCTCTTTCTTTACTTTATTAGGTCTAGGGGCATTATTGTCTTTTCCCATCTTACCAGAGTATTCTTTGACCCTGGTCAACTATCCAGATAACTTCCCTGGACTGTCTAACCTTAGGCAAATGACCAAAATACCCTTTACTCATTCTTCAGCTGTTCTATAACATAGGGGCATTTTCGTTATTTCGCATCTTTTTCCCGGACACCGGCCCCTTTTACCACTGGACTGATCTAATGGGCCTGGGCCTTCCCAGGTGTCACTAAAGGCCTTAGAAACACTATACGACCCCTGGCCACAGTCCGATCATCCTTATCGGGACTGCTTTTTCCTTTACCGATTATAACTGTAAATTCCCATCTTCTGGAATTTTTACAGAAAAATCGGGACCTCAAATCAAAATTCCGTGACTCCTCATTCAACCCGGAATCCTTTTCTCTATCTCCCGGTATTTTCAGATATTTTATTTGGACCGGGCTGTTTTGGCCTGAAAAAGCGCTCACGCGCACACTTTTCCAAAATGACCATTTTACCCTTGGTCACATTTCTAATTCTTTCATACACATAGAGACCTCATATGCACGTTTCACAGTTCAGTGAAATGATCAGCATAATTTTCTCTATTTTCTGGCAAAATATGGTACTCATCGGCTACCATCCTGATCTTTTCCAAAATTACGATTTTGCCCCTGCATTCTCTTTCTGGCATCTATTCTCATTTTCTTATCCTTCATCTTAAGTTCTAGAAATTCTCTTTCAATAACTCATCCCCTAAACTCTTCGGGAGTCATCGTTAATTGAAAGGCTCGACAACCTGCCCATATCAGGTTATTTTACACAAGAGCCAGCCCATATCAAGCTACCTGCAGAATTCCTAGGCTTAAGACTTAGGATATTCCTCACATTCCTCATTTTGACCCTAGGTGAACTGTCCCGATTCTGTAGGTTAAAGACTTAACTCATCTTTAAATCCTGAAGGACTTAGCTCATCCCTGGGATTCCTACAAAATATAGGTAAGTGATCCGCCCATATCAGATTACTACCTTTGGACTATGGGTTTAGCAGCCTGCCCATATCAGACTACCTCCCAGTTCTCCTAGACAAAAAATCGGGATGTTACAGTTATCATCAAATTAGCATGACAGAGGGAGATGAATGGAAAACAGCTTTTAAAACTAAATTTGGATTGTATGAATGGTTGGTTATGCCCTTTGGGTTGACCAATGCACCTAGTACATTCATGAGCTTAATGAATCATGTTTTTCGTTCATTTATTGGAAAATTTGCGGTTGTCTACTTTGATGATATTCTTGTTTACAGCAGAACTTTAGATGACCATGTTATGCACTTGTGTGAGATGTTTAAAACTCTTAGAGAAAACAGCTTGTATGCTAATTTTCAAAAATGTTCTTTTTGCATGGATTCTGTTGTGTTTCTTGGTTTTGTTGTAGGTGCTCAAGGGATCCGTGTGGATGAAGAGAAGGTTGTCTTTGAGCCTGGAGACTGGGTTTGGGTACACTTGCGAAAGGAGAGGTTTCCAGAACAACGAAAGTCTAAGTTGCAGCCTAGAGGAGATAGCCCTTTCCAAGTCCTAGAGCGAATCAATGATAATGCTTATAAAATAGATTTGCCTAGCTCCTACGGTAATGTAAGTGCTACATTTAATGTGACTGATTTATCTCTCTTTGATGCTGTAGATTCGAGGACGAATCCTTTTGAGTAGGGAGGGAATAATAGAGGAGCATGGCATGATCAAGAATCAAAGGAAGACCAAAACACAGAGCGTGGAGCCCAAGCTAAAAGATGGAAGTCCAATACTCTAAAAGACCCATTAGAAGGCATTGCAGGCCCAATGACGAGAGCAAGGACCAAATCTATGAAAGAGATGTTGAATTATTTGATAAAAGATCTTAAAGAGTTAGAACCTATTTATTTGGAAGAAGCATCCCTCAATCAGCCCATCAAGGGTCCAAACATGGTGATTACATTGCTAGAAGCCAAACAAGATGATGCACAAGGCCCATGTGCACTCCAGATTGAAGAATTCACTCAAAATACCATGTGACAAGCATGTGCCTTGGAGGAGGAGCATAAGTGACGTCCAAGAATATGCAAGAAGCATCAAGAAGGCGTCTTTATGTATTATTTATGGTTTAATTTCGTTTTTTTAAAGTTTCCATTTTTATTTGCATTAAATAAGGCCTTTTGGTCAAAGATTGCATAAGAATATTTTAGGTTAGTTTCCTATTTTTAGGTAGCAGCCTTTTTCTCCAAGAAAAGGTAACTTTCCTATTTTCTTTAGCCTTAATTGGTGCCAACTAAGATAGTTAATCATCATTAAGGCACATTTATGGCATTTATGATGTAGGGCTTTTTTGATTCTAGATTATTCTTTTACTGCCTATATAAGGCTACATTTTTTGTAATTGGAACAGATTTGAATGAATGAATTTTAGAGAATTTTATTTCTCTTGAGTGATATTTGCTTGCCGCCTCATATTCTCGTGGGAATACTCGACTGTATCAAGGGCTGATCATCCTTGTGGTGTCTCCATGGCTAGGGTTGTAAGAGACAGGTTCTCTTAAGGTCCTACCTCTGATCGTTCTTCTAGTTTCCTAACTTGTCTCTAGCCGGTCCATATTCGTACCTTATATCATAGGTGTTGGAACATCTCAAGGAAAAAGGGTAAATATGGATGGTTGAACTTGTATAATAAGTTAAGTTGATTACTTGACCTTATGTGATGGTATTGTGGGATGCATAGTATATGATACTGTGTATGTATTTTTGAGGTAGTACTCTTATGATGATAGTTTTCATGACTTAACCAATGTATTTTGGCGTGAAATTTGGCATGAAAATAGTTAAGACCCAGAGCTTTAAATATACACCAAGAACGCCTCAATTGTTTGTGTATTCAATTTATTACAATTTTTCAAAGTTGGAAATAAAATCTAGAACAAGATAAGAACGAGCAACTAGAGGCTGTGAGGTTCATGTACAAATTTTACATAGCAAATGAATGAGTTTTCCACAAAATTTTATAAGTTGAAAGTACACATCTGGAGCTTTAAATCCATATATAACATGTCTCATTTGGATAAGTGAACAAGGAGAAATGAATTTTTGAAAATACGATAAGGAAACTGGAACTTACAAATTTACCAAATAAACAGTATTTTTCAACGAATAAACTGATTTTATATGGGTAAGGAAACCTCAATTTCATATTTTTTCTTCAAATTTCAATGAAAAATCTTTCATTAGATATCGAACCACCCTACTTCAATTTTTCTAAATTTAATTATGAATTTTTAAAGTTCAGACTGTATTATGGAATACCAAATGAACAGTGCCAAGTGAACATTACCGAGAACCCTTTGCTTGAAAATTCATATTTATAAGTTAAAAAGGTATTTAATTGGTACAAGCTACTTCCAATTAAGTATATCTGAGAGTGAAATTAAGGATACGACAGATTGATTATTCTCAAATTAGGTATTTATAATTGAATTTGGATTATTTGAATGTTGATTTTAATAAGAATATTTCAGTTTAGATTTCTGGATAGTTTGATTATTATCAACGATTATTGATATTTAATTCAATTGCTTGAAATCTATGGTTTGTCAATCAACAATCATTTGAGGGCATTTTCATAATCTAATTCAATTACACACTAAGTAGTTTTTAATAGTGCATTAAAAGTTTTTAAGCTAGCTTTGACCAAAGGAGTTCAAGAAAAATTAATGCTCTGGACTCAATTGATCGATTGAAGTTTTATTTAAGACTTAGTGATTTCAAAAACTCCAATATCAAATTAAGAGCAAGGATATATATGTTTTTGTAAGAAATTGTGCCCTAGGGGCCAATCATTGTATCAGGTTATCACATTATTTGCATGTTTACTGTGATGACCATCCTTGGATAACTCATGATCTTATCCTAAATGTCCCTGGTCGGTCATCTATGTGGGAGCAGAGATGAAATAAGACCAGTATGACTTTGAAGATATATAGAGATATAAATCAAAGTCATAAGCACATGTAAGAGTACAGGGTGTTGGACCGACCCGCTATGAGAGAGCTGCATGGGTTAAGTCATAAGTTTCTCTCATATACAAGCCATGTCACTATGCCCTTTGACCTGAGATCATCATGGATTCCTACATGACAAACGCTCAGCTTTGACCTAGTCAAAAGTCACTTTTGACCGAGTGATCATAAAGGCTATGCTCGGGCTTAGTGGTTTTTCATGCGGAGGAATGTGAATGGTCAAGATGGAATTTGTCCCTCACATTCGTAGAGAGATATTACTGGGCCCCTCGATGAGTGAGTCTGAGAAATGTATGGCCATACTGGAATGGAAGGGTAGTTCCATTTCTATATTCAGACTACTCAGGGATCGAGAAAGTAACGGTCAGGAACAGGAGGATGACGTTCACCATGCCTCATCCTTGACCGAAATATCGTGTGACAAAAGGGACGTGATATGATTGTATGAAAGGTTACATCGTTTATCGATCCTCATATGTTTTGGGTAGTCGTAATGCCTTGCTAGAGACCGCTTACGACTTGTGGGTCAGTATAGTAACTGGGCCACTGCCAACTTCATATGGGCCTACAGGGTCGCACACAAAACAGCCCAATACGAGCTATGATGTCCAGATTCATTGAATCTAAGAGATGTCTAGATTCAATGAATAATCTAGGGTGGATATATATTTTATATATATATATATAAATTAGTTTATATATATTATATATATAATATAAGAGATATTTGTAAGATTTAATTTATAAGGATAAATTAAATCTCTATCATTTGTGAATTTGAATTTAAATGGATATGATCTATTTGAATTTGAAATTCAAATTGATAAGATATCTCAAATTTGATTTATGAGAATAAATCAAATATAATTCTGTCTTATCTTTATTTTAAATTAAATAAATAGGTGAATTAAATCTGTGGGACGGATTTAATATAAACCATATTTATTTAATCAGTTTCTTATTAAATTATGCAATATATGATATTGTATTAATTTTAGAATTAATATAAGATTAATTCTGAAGCCCGGCCCTATTAGAAGCCCGATAGCTTCCTATATATTTGACATTAGGAGCTAGGGTTCTACATACAATATAGATCTCTACACACATTCAGACGTGAGAAAAGGGGGCAGGGAGAGTGCAAAAGGTTTGCACATAAGAAACTGCCGAGATAGAGAGAGTGAGGACGGAATCTCTAGAAAGCCCTAGAGGGACAAGAGGCGCTAGCACGTCGTTCGCAATTGGAACGCTGTTCGTGTGGATACCAGTAGAGGAAGCCGATCTGAGCTGTCGACTTCTACGATACGGCCAGACACGAAGAAAGGTCGCGACCAGAACACACTTAGGTCGCGACCAAACGGGCATCTGAACGTCAGAAATCCGAAAAGAGGAGACAGGTCGCGACGTGAAGTTGAATAGGTCGCGACTAAAAGCTCCAGAGGCGACAGGTCGCGACTAGAAGCAGAGTAGGTCGCGACTAACAACTCCAGAGGCGACAGGTCGCGACTAAAAGCTGAGGAGGTCGCGACTGAAAGTTCCAGAGGCGAGGAGTCGCGACTAGTGGACACTGAGGTCGCGACCAAAGCTTGAAACCGAAGGTAACACTTCTTTCTCCTTGACTTAAACACATTCGGTAGATCCTGGCTGGGAATGGAAAAATTTTTAAAGTTAATTTCCGCTGCGTGTCTTCCAATTCCCTTCAGTTTTCATCATCAAGAGTCTTTCTCAATATATTTCTTTCACAATCCAACTCAATTTCACCTTAATCAAAAATACAAAAATATTTACTTTACTACACCCTTATTTTATTGCATCAAAAATCAATCAAATCCAAAACCCATTTTACTTTCACTCAAGTTTTCAATGGTTTTGTCACCCAATTTGCTAGGATCCCAATAAAAAGGGCTCATTGAGAAAAATGATAGGGTTGTGCCTTATACTATATTATCGGGTGTAATTGTTATTATTTTGATGGATCGAACGACGACAATTCAACCTTATCACCTAGCCATTGGTTTACTCATGCTTGAGTCTATAAATACCCATTCTTATCACTCACGACAACATTGAGAAACATATGGAAACTCTTGCAAAATTTCTATTTCTAATCTTTGGACTTTGTATTAGAAAGATTTCTCTTGAGTTTGAATGGCTAAAATGTCATTTTCCCCACTTGAGATGCTACTGGATGTGACGCTTAGATGCTGGAGGAAGATGAATTTTATGTTATGGATAGTTTAGATAAGCTTAAACAAGCTATAATTAAGTGGATTTAACCTGTGAAATCATGTTTGTAATTCCAGTTTTAGTGATGATTCTTCCACTGTACAAAAGTCTAAGCAGGGGTTGGAATGTGATGATTTTGATGCTTCTAATAGATTTAAAATAAAAAATTGTGTGGGGTTAAGTAGAGAAACAAGTATTACAAACATTGTAATCAAAATGTGAATTTTTAAAATTTTTGGAGAAGCTTTCAGATTCTGTCTAGACTTGAAGGAGGAGTTTATTTTCAAAATTCTAACTCCATAATTGGATTCTACATGAAAAATTACATAGGATTGGACCTTTGGAATTAATTTTGGATGAATGGAACCAAGGGTATTAAAATTGAACAAGAAAGAGGACTTAGAGAACTTAGCCTTTGGAATTGTGTTTTGAAATTAGTTGTAACATGCCATTGCTTTGCAATGTTTAAGCTTTAACATTTACCTAAGGAAAGTACCAATTCTAGAGGAAAACATCATGAACAAGATATTCCTAGTTTTCTTTATTTGTTGTTTCAATATGGTATCCATTTCTACAGATATCCTTGAAACTCAACAAATTCCTGTTAGATTTGGAGAAATAAAATGCACTATCAATGTATAATTGTGTACCTCTAGGTAACAATATATTAGCTCTTCCAAACCCCACAATCATCTTTATACTTCTAGATATGATCTGGACATTGGCTTCTCGCATCACCAAAGAAGAAAAATATTTTGCATTTATGAATATTGTATGAGTTGTTGCACTATTAACGAGATACAAATCTTCTTTATTAATGTCAATGAGAGACATTCTTCATTAACAGGAACATAGCAAATGAAAAAGAAACACAAAAAGAATTAATGAAAAGAAATACTCATAATTTTATTTATTGAGAGAAATAACTTCATAGTAAGTAGAAACTTTTTTTTTATTGAGAGAAGTATAAACTTTATTATAGCAAAAGGAAAACACACATAATCATAAAAGTTTAGCTTATTTTTTGGACACTCCAATCACCAATTAGGTGATCAATTCTTCCATTAGGATCGGCAAAGAAATCAGCAACATCCAAATAAGTCGCATCCATGTTGCCATAATCAGAATGGCTTTCTTCCCCAGCAAAATTTGTTTCTATCTTTGGCTCTTTGCCTTTATTTTTATTTTTCCTTTTAAGTGATTCTTAGTATAGTTCAACCAAATGTCTTGGTGTACTACAAGCACGACCCCAATGACCTTTGCCACCACAACGATGATATAAATTTTCAATATAATTATCATTCCCACTAGTTTCCTTTTGTGGTTATCATCATTATTTACCCACCTCGAGTGGGAACCACGACCATGACTATAACCATGTCAACCAAGGCCTCGTCCATGGCCGCGTCCCCGTCCCCGTCCACGGGATGATTCATTTGTCACTACATTCACTTCTGGGAATGCAGTAGAGCCAGTTGGACAGGATTCATGATTCCTCATTAAAAGCTCATTATTTTGTTCAGCCACCAAAAGGTAAGAAATCAGTTCAGAATACTTTTTGAAACCCTTTTCACAATATTGTTGCTACAAGAGCATATTGGATGCATGAAATATGGAGAATATTCTTTCTAACATGTCATCATCAGTAATTTTCTCTTCACATAGTTTCAGTTGAGAACTAATTCTAAATAGTGCTTAATTATACTCACTGATTGATTTAAAATCTTGCAAACGTAAATACATCCAGTCATAACGAGATTTTAGAAGAATCATAGTTTTCTGGTGGTCATACCTTTCTTTTAGGTTGTTCCAAAGAACAAGTGAGTGTTTGACAGTTAAATACTCAATTTTTAGTCCTTCATCTAGGTAGTGGCGGAGAAAGATCAAGGCCTTGGCTTTGTCTTTGTTGGATTGCTGATTGCCTTCCTTGACAGTGTCTCCTAAACCCATGGCATCTAGATGTATTTATGCATCTAGTATCCAAGATAGATAATTCTTTCCAGTAATGTCAAGAGCCACAAACTCAATTTTTATAAGATTCGACATGATGATACTATCATAAAAATATAACAAAAGTTAAATGGAGATTGAGATTAAGAAGGCTGAGTAATTAGAAAATAATCAAACATGAAACTATAATTCAACATGAAAGTAATATAGAAACTCACCTTCCAATGATAGACCTTACAATAATATCAATTTCTAGAGCAATCATGCTGATAATGTATTGTAAAACTATCAATAAGATTAAGAGGAGAGAAAAGATGAAGACAAGAAAATGAGCGAAGTATATTGTATTCTTCCACTTGCTTTACAACACAAATGACATGCTCTATTTATAGGCATAGTTTAATATGTAGGTTACATCCAAACTTGAATGACAAATAGTAGGCAATAAAATTCATGAATGACCTAGTGGAAGTTACAAGCTTAATGTAATAGTGGAGGAGTAATAGAATAGTGGAAGTTTAAGTTGAAAAGGAAGAGGGTTAATGTAGTAGTGGAGGAGTAATAGAGTAGTGGAAGTGGAAGTTGAAGTTAAAGTTAAAGTTGAAGAGGAAGAGAAAGATGGACATCCACATTCTAATATTCATAACATTTTGTTATATAACACCATTACTTATTAAAGGTCATATCTTCATTAGAATGCTTTGGTTGAATTTTACTCAAAAATAATGACATAGGCATTGCGCAAGGTGGCGAGGAATCTCTCATCACGGTAGTGTGATATACATGTTTGCATTCTATGGTTGTAGATGTTGTAAAAGTACTTGATCCTTTTTTCTATTTGATCAGTATGTAAACACCCTATTTTGTCCAGCTTATTAAAATATAATTAAAAAAATGAATAAAATAAAATAAAAAATCCTTCAAAAGTAAAAAATAAAATAAAATATATTATTCTTTCTTGAATTTGAAAAAATCTCCTTTAAAAAATCACCATTGATGATGATTGGTTGCAATTAAAATCTTCTTCACAATAAATGACAATAAAATGCAAATTTCAAAATTCAAAAGAAAAATCTTATTTATTATGATTGACGCTAGATCAGGAAATGGCATTGAGTCATTATTGCAGGAAAATTCAAAAATCAAAATTGATTATTTTTTAGTACCATTGATGATAATTTCACTCCAAATAAGGAAATCTCATTAAGGAAAATAATTTAAAAAAATTAAAAATAGAAGTGCATCCATGAGGCAAACCCTAGGTGATGCCTATAAAGAGGAGAGGATGTGAAGATGTCATGGAGGTTTTTTCTTGGAGGGTGAAACAGAGAAAAAATTTTGAGAGAAAAGGGGGAGGTTTTTGAACAGAAATTTTGGTGGGAGAGAAAGGGGGCAAGTAAGAAAGGAAGAGACACACATTTTGATTTCTTGATTCCATTTCATCCTTCAAAAATGGTTTTCTTGGGAGAGGATAATTCACCTAATATATTATCTCTCCTTTTTCCTTGTCTAATAACAAGACTTGGAGATTCTTGCCTAAGCCAGTGGAGGCACACATATTGTCTTCCTTGTGCCCTTCTTTGTTCTTATATTTGTGATCTAGGCTTGCTTGTTTTTTAATTGATTGCATGTGTTTCTTTACCTTTGTTCTTACGCGCATTAAGCATTTCACGTATACATCATGATTGTCTCATTTTGGCTCCCTAATTTCTTCTTGTTATTTCCAACGCTCGACATGGATGAGCATCGGAAGGTATGTGTTCTGCCATGAGCTTTGAATATATAAATATATATAGCTTTCATTGCTATCATTTGTTGCTGGACGATATGCTCACCATGCGGTAGTTAATGAATTTTTTTCAATGCTTATCATTGGATGGAATGATTGAATGTGGCAATGCTTGTTTATTTCTTCTATGTTTTGTTTCATCATTTTGTTCCTTCACTTCTGTTAGGAAATAGGCCAGTCCACCCATGGTGGGTTAGCCCAAGTCCATGAGAAGTGAAAGAAATAGAGGGAACAATTTCTAGTTTTGAAACAAAAGGAAAGGAAGTTACCAAAAAGAAAAAGAAACTTCCCGCACGCATGTTCTCCGAAAAACAAGGATTCAAAAGGGAGTTGCCTTCATCTTTTCATAGGTGTGTGTTTCATTTCGGCTCATGAGTGTTCGCTCTCTTCCTCTGTTCCAGAACAGCGCTTCTCCGGTGCTCTATTTTCTTCCAAGGTGTCATTTGCTGTGAAATGTACCAGAGTCTATACAGGGTGCTCCGGTTACACGTGGCTACCTCGGTGAACAAGAAAACATCCAAGGTACGCCCGAAATCCATCAGTGGTATCAAAGCCCGCTTCCTCATGTTTCTATGTTTTTTCGTTTTTTTGGTTATACATTATTCTGTATGCTTAATTCTATTTTATAGTGTTTATTTAGTGATAATATGCATAGAGCATGCATTGAAACTATGAACAGAATCATAAAGAACGTAAAACCAAAATAAAGCTTTCATTTTTCAAAATTGGGTCATTAACAAAAGTGTTTTTAGGCTTTGAAATTAGTCCCATTGCGTAGAGCACGAAAAAATGAAGAAAATGACACCAAGAACGTCAAAATCGGACGTCAGACGGAGAAGTTACGGAGGAAAAACGAGTCAGGTCCGTCAGACCCGACCCGTTTTCTAGTCGGGTCTGTGTGACCCGGCTGGAGGTCAGGGACGATCAAAATGGCGTTGTTTTGATCCTCCCCTAAACGACGTCGTTTTGCTTCTGGGCAAAAACAAAAAAAACAGAATATTGTCTGTTTCTACGGACTGGGCTACGTTCAGCCCAGTTCATCCGTGCAAAAAAAAACAATTTTTTGGGGCCACAGTAAGTAGGCCCATTTACAAAAAAAATAAAAAAAAAAGTTTTTTTTAGGCTGTAGGGGATTCGCAAAAAAAAATATTATTTTTTTATTTTAAAAAAAAGGAAAATGGAGGAAATTCTGGTGGCTAACACGTGGCAGCACCAGACTGGTGCGTGTAGTACATGCGCCAGGGCTGAGAGTGGGCTTTGTTCAGTTTTTTTATTTTTTGTGAATTAATCCTTCTTGGGGCGCGTGAGGGTGCGTCGGAGCTCCGATTGAGGTGCGGTTTATTCCTAAAAATCCCTAAAATCAAGATCTTCATTTTGATATATAATTTGCCTAATTTGGGGAAAATTATAGACCTATTTATGGATATTCAGTGTATTTTCTGGGTTTTTTTGTGTTTAAAAATTCCAGAAAATTATAATAATATTAATATTTTTTATTATCAAGGTGAAAATGACTTCATCTAGCACTGAATCTCTGGGACTTAGCTTAAATGATGATATTTTATTTCTGGATGATGTCAATAACCCAGAGGAGGACCTTCAAGAGGATCCCGAGGGGGAACCTGAAGAGGATCCAGAACAAGATCTTGATGAACTCTCTGAAGAAGACCCAGAGGAGTTGATGGAGGAAGTTCCACAAGAGGAACCCAAAGTAATGTATGATACCGGCCCAATTGTCAGAAACTTTATTCCCTATCAAACCCCTTCCTTTGTAGCCTTTAATGGATTCTTCAGACTCCAAGTCGGTGCCTACTCTTCATGACGAATCTCCAGTTGAGGATGGAGAGGAAGTGAATCAACCTCTTACCCCTGCTTTGGCTATGAGTATAGCTAAAAGAGATGCAGCCAAACTAACAAATATAAAAGGCATTAATGGCGTCATTGGCGACTATATTGAATGCATGACAGATAAGAAGAATACTGAATTCTACCTAAAAGTCATAATGGAACATATACGAACTACAAGGGTTAGAGGCAAGACTAGAAAAGGACGCGTGAGCAAAACACATTGGCTGCAAATAATAGAATTTGTATCTAATCTTCATAAGCCGCCTTGTAAGCTTAAGAAATTAAGAAAAGGAATGTTAGATTATTGTAGAGCTCATATCAAATGATGTATATTTGTATTTGATTACTATTGCTTTACTTAGTTAAGGACATGTTTTAATTACTTTCTTTGTAAAGACTTGCCATTTATTACATGCCTTATATGCAATGAAATTATGTTTTATTTCATTTCTTTACAAGTTATGATTAATGTATGTCTTTTATAAGTGGGAGCCTTTTAGATAATGAGTCTTCTGAAAGCAAAACTTGAGAGTGCTTATATTAATTTTGATAGAAAGTAATAACGCTGCTAGTGCCTATGTGATGGGAGGTACAAACATATTCTCTTCAACATGGGTCTAGTAATGTTATTATTTTCTGATCAAAAATGATAAAAGTACATGACATTGTATACTTTACATGTAACACCCCAATTTTCAGGCCAGAGACTTAGTAAGTAGCCTGAAATAGATATATCCCTTTGAGCAGAAGTTCCAAAAATATACAGAAGGTTTTTAGGGACTAAACTGCAAATAAGTGAAAGTCCGGGGACTTATGTGTAAATAGTAAAAGTCCCTAGGGATATAGTGGCCATTTATGCAAAGAAAGGGATTAATTGCAAAAGAAAGAAAATGAAGGGGCTTAAGTGCAATTATGGAAAGTATAAAGCCAAAAAGAAAAAGTAGACAAAAAGGTGGGGTCCTTAAGTGTAATTTTAGCCAAATAAAAGGGACTTAATTGAAAAGAAGAAAAGTTCCTTGGGGCTAAAGTATAATTAAAGAAAGTCAGGCCGGAAGTGGTTTGTACTGCCCGAAAGCATTTCAGTCCCAGATTTCACCAGTAGAGAGAGCAAGTGATGCTCAGTAATCTGGCTTAAAACAGGAATTTTTCAAGACTCCAGATAGCCAGAATTGATCTGATAGTCTAAAAGTTATAAAAATTCCTACCGGATATCCTAGATTTCAGATAAAAGTGAGAAAATACAGGATGATGCGTCCTGATGGGACGGATGTCAGGAAACTGACAGAATACCGATAGGAGGCCTGTAGAAAAAGTTATTCGCAAATTAGAAAATCCAGACGGGAGTGTGAGGCCTCCGGGTATCCGATAAAGAGATTTATCGGTATTTAAAAAGGGACTGAATGAGTTCAGATGATCTCAGTTAGATGACTGATATGACTCACAGGGATGCCAGAACATAGTAGACCAGTGTATCTGGTAAAAAGACTCGGTGTCCGGAGATGTATATAAACGGTGTATAATAGTTGAAATATTCGAGGAACATGGCCAGGGGAAGATTCATCGTAATGCGTGCCATGAGGGTAATGGACCCTGAAAGGCCCAATAATAGCGCCATCAAAGGCCCAATAAGACACTTGGACTGATAGGTGGGCCAGTGTCCGGCAGAACCCCTAAAAAGTGCGAAATTATGAAAATACCCCTGTGTTGTACTAAAGGGGTAGTAGATGTATGAAGGGCATTTTGGCCATTCTGGACAGGCCCAGAAGCCAAGGCACATACAAATAAAGTTACTTAGAGTCAGCATATACCCTGGCAGGGTACAGAAGGGTGTAAAATGACAATTTTACCCTTAGGGTTAAGATAGTGCAAGAAAGGGCACCCAAGGGTATTTTGGTAATTTGCCAAGGGATGTTTCTTGGGAATCGAGCCATCAGAGTACTTGAGCTTGATCAGGATCCAAGATAACATTCCCAGAGCCCAAAAACGTAGGCCCAGTGATATGTGGGAAAAAGTGGCATTAAAATACTATTTTAATGCTGTTTCAATAAAGTAAAGTTACTCGGTCGGCACGGTAACCGAGGAGGTGATCAGATAAAGTCCTGGACTTATCTGGATAGCATTGGAAGGCGTGAGAGGTCCCTTCCAGGTGCCACATGGCGTCATCTTAGAGGAAGAAGAAAAGTTAAGGACACGTGGCACAATCTCAGCCGTTGAGTCCGGTTTATGGGAAATCGGACCGGACCGGTACTGGATTAGACTGGGAATGCTGAGTCAGCTGATGAGGTGTCTAGGAATTGTGACATGTGAAGAATGTGGCGATGAGGTGTCCCGGTGAGGTGTCCTGGGTGATGCAGTAAAAAGGAATAAAGGAAAATAGGAAATTCCAGGAAAAACCAGGACCACATGTTCATATGGCTTCAAAATTACAAGAATGCCATTGAAGGAAACTATAAATCCCCCCCATTCATTTGCATCCCACGGCCAAGCATGGTGGAAAGACCTTGATGTTGTCAATAATGCAAGGATCAAGGTTCGAGGCATTGGCACCTGTAAACTTGTTTTGCATGGTGGAAAGACCTTGATATTGCATGATGTGCTTCATGCTCCTGACATCCGATGGAATTTAGTTTCTATAATTTGCATATTGAACTTTGGGTTTAATGTAAACTTTCATGGTAAAGTTGCAGACATTTATAGCAACTCAACATTTTATGGTTCAGCTTTATAATTTCAAAAGTTCTTTATTTTGGTCTTGCTGGTGATTTTAATGTTCACGATTGCTTTGCTATTACTTCAAATAATCCTGATATGAATATCTGGCATGCTAGACTAGGATATATTAATCAAAATAGAATGATTAAACTGGCAAAAGAAGGCTTGTTGGGGGTAATCCCTAACATGGATATGTCATTATGTAAAAATTGTCTAGCTGGTAAGGCTACCAGAAAACCATTCGGTAAGGGAACACGAGCCAAAAATCCATTGCAATTAATTCATTCTGATATTTACGGTCCAATGAGTGTGAGGGCAAGACACGGAGCTTGGTATTTCATTACCTTTATTGATGATTTTTCACTATATGGTCATGTCTATTTGATTTCACACAACTTCGAGGCACTAGAGTGATTTAGACGATACATAAATGAAGTAGAGAATCAAATGGACAATAGAATCAAGGCATTACGCACTGATCGAGGTCGTGAAAACCTTTCGGATCAATTCAAACAGCTCTGTGAAGAAAAAGGGGCAACTAACTATCCCTGGCACACCTCAACAGAATGGGGTTCCTGAAAGAAGAAATAGAACTCTTCTAGACATGGTTAGGTCTATGATGGCTCAGGCAAACCTTCCAATTTCACATTGGGGTGATGCTTTATTAACAGCAACCTTCATACTTAACCGTGTGCCCTCCAAGACAGTCGCGTCCATACCCTACGAGTTATGGACTAAAAGCCAGCCAGATCTAACCATCCTTAGACCATAGGGTTCGGCAGCCTATATCCATGACAGT
Source organism: Leucaena leucocephala (assembly GCA_037074615.1). Classification (NCBI taxonomy): domain Eukaryota; kingdom Viridiplantae; phylum Streptophyta; class Magnoliopsida; order Fabales; family Fabaceae; genus Leucaena; species Leucaena leucocephala. Next base: position 9,576,277 of record CM073548.1, on the reverse strand, counting down.
TCTCATAGGCATGGGAAACTGAGTCCTAGAGGGAAGAAATGTATCTTCATAAGGTACTTTGAACCCTCAAAAGGATATGTATTCATAAGTAAAATTGAAGATGGAACAGTGACTGAAACAGAATCAAGAGATGATGTATTCATTGAAACAGAATTTCCCAGTAGGAGAGATATTGATCGCATTGTATCTTTTTATGAGACTCAGGAACAGGATAGTGCTGAACAAATTGACAGACCAGAATCTTCCAGGTATGTCAATCTGAGTGGGAGCCAAGAACGATCAACACAAAGATCGAGGCAAATGAGAAAAGATAAGTAAGTTGTTGTTGCTCCTACCAGAAAGAGTAACAGGGAAAGTGTTCCAAAGAGAAGCTTCCAAATAGAAGGCGAAGCACTCTTAGTTACTCCAGAAGGGGATGATGAACCCCGCACAGTTCATGAGGCCTTGGCAAGTCCTGCTAAGGAGGAATGAAAGAAAGCAATGAAAGACGAAATGGACTCAATGATCAAAAACCAAGTCTGGGAATTGGTTGATCTGCCAAAAGGGAGTAAAGCCATTGGGAACAAGTAGGTTCTCAAAATTAAAAGAAAGGTGGATGGATCAATTGACAAATTTAAAGCTCGATTGGTTGCAAAGTGATATACACAACGGGAAGGTATAGATTATGAGGATACTTTTTCACCTGTTGTGCGCTTCAACTCTATAAGACTTATTCTGGCAATAGTAAACAATTTAAACCTAGAGTTACATCAGATGGATGTAAAAACCGTATTCCTGAATGGTGATCTGGATGAAGAAATCTATATGGAATAACCAATAGGTTTCATTGAAAAAGGGTTTGAACACAAAAAATGTAAACTCAAAAGATCCATTTATGGATTAAAAAAGTCATCCAGACAGTGCTACTTTAGGTTTCATAAGGCAATAACCTCATATAACTTCCAAATGATAGAGGAAGACCACTGTGTCTATGTTAAGAGGTTTGAGGGTAACTTTGTAATATTATCCTTATACGTAGACGATATATACTATTAGCCGAAAATAGTCTTGACTCGGTGATAGCTATTAAAGAATGGCTTTAATCAAACTTTGAGATGAAAGACATGGGTGAAGCAGAATACATACTTGGAGTCAAGATTCAAAGAAATCGCTCTAAGAGAATCCTCACTCTTTCACAAGAGAGTTATATCAAGAAGATACTTGAGCGATTCAATATGAGTGAATACAATCTTATGGATATCCCTGTAGTGGCCTTGAGTTTAGACATGTGTCCCAAAATTGATATAGACATAAAGCAAATGGAAAGAGTTCCATATACCAGTGCCATTGGTAGCCTGAGGTACGCAATGCTATGTACTAGACCAGATATTTGTTATGCAGTGAGGCTGGTTAGCAGATTCCAGTCCAACCCCGGTGAGAAATACTGGAAAGCAGTGAAGAGGATCTTGAGATACTTAAAGGGAACATATGATTATGCATTGCATTATCAAGGAAGCGATCTGCGCCTAGTCGGTTATTCTGATGCTCATATAGGCGGTGATGAAGAAGAACAAAGATCTACTCCAGGATACACCTTCTTGCTTAACAACAGAGCCATATGTTGGAGTAGCAAGAAGCAGATGTGCATTGCTTTACACTCTATGGAAGCTGTCACATCCTTGTTTTTATATATCTTAAGGACCATTCAGTAGCACTTAGAACCACTTTCAGGGTCATTGAAGTCTAAACTCTTAATCTGGAATTTTTTTCTCATCGGGCACTGTTCACTGTGGCAAAATCCAGATGAGTGACCTGACTTTGAAAAATCATAACTAATTCTAGAAAAATCTAAATGAAGTGGTTCAAATTTCTACATGAATATAACTTAATTATGTTTCAGGGACAAATAATTTGTTGACCATTACTTGACAAATTAAACGTGGGTCAACGTTTTAACTTTACTGTTCATCCAATGACTTTCTCCTGAATCCAGCATTCTGGTCCCAACTTTAATAATTTATATATTTTCGTGTATACATCCAAATGAGGCACTCTATATATCACATTAAATCTTAGGATGTCTACTATTTACCATAAAAATATCATACATTTATTTAACCATTTACTATTTTTAATGATTTATCAAACATTAATAGGTCTCCACGGATTACTGTTCACAAGGCCATTTTTCAGCAACCAACCTTACATATTAGTGCATACATGCATCACATATTAGTCAAACATGCCAGATAACAATTATTATTGAATAATCTGCTGTTATACATCAGTTCATGATTAACATCCTCATATTTCTATTACACTTTTTGTTGTCTAAAATCCGGCAGCATAACTGTTACATTCCTTCTGTAGAAAGTAACCGATCTTGTACCGATTCGGTAATTCCCGTAGGAGCTACCATTCTACGTAAGTACCCAGGAAAGACTGGATGAACCTGCTAGGTCCACTCACTTCCAGCCTCCTTAGACAGCACCTACGTACACAGTACGTATCAGTTCCTTTCTTTGTTCCTTCTTCGTTGCCAGAATTTCGGCAGCCTAACGGCATCTCTTAAAATTTCCAAATTCTATTTTGACAGAACCTGCCCTGTAATGTTATATATGGGAATGAGATTCAAAAGAATCCCAGTAGCAACAATCATAACAATATATGTAATGCATTGTGACAGTGCTTGCTTGTGGTTGTGTACAGATAAGTATGCTGCATGCTTCAATATTCAATAACATATGATCATAGCATTGTAATAGAGCTTCAAGCATAACATATAAGACAACAATCCAAACAAACAATAGCACAACAATTCACAAAGACATTACATAAAAGTTAGGATTAGTTACTACCTTGAAGGCAGAACTCCAGAACTTCTTTACTGCTTCCAACTCCACCAGAACTTCCTTTCTTCTTTCTTTTTCTCACTTTCTCTCTCAAGAACTTCCTTATCACTCTAAAAAGGCTCCTTTTCCGTGAGAATGAAGAGCTAGGGGGTATTTATAGTTTTGGTCAACGGCATTCTTGTAATTTTGAAGCCATTTGCTCCTGTGGTCCTGGTTTTTCCGGAATTTCCTATTTTTCTTTATTCCTTTTACTGCATCATGCATGACATCACTCAATGCCACCTCAAGGGACAACTCACCTCACACATTGATCACATGGCAAAATTTGGAGAGGGAAGAAGTCTTCTGGAAGCTTTTCGGTCCAATCCGGTACCTGCACGATCCGTCGCCTCGAAAACTGGACCGTTTTCTGAATCCAATTTTTCTGAAAACCTATATTATGTCCTCTGACCTTATATTCAGTATATAGACCCTTTATATCATTAACATTTTTATACTGGGTCTAAACTTAATTACAGATCCCCTGCGAAATGACCAAAATACCCTAGGTGCCCTATTATGCACTATCTTAACCCTAAGGGCAAAATTGTCATTTTACACCTTTCTGTACCTCGTCAGGGCATATACTGACTCTGGTTAACTTCTCCTGTATATATCTTGGCCTCTAGGCCTGTGCAGAATGACCAAAATGCCCTTCATACACCTATTACCCCTTTGGTACAACACAGGGGCATTTTCATAATTTCGCACTTTTCCGGGGTTCTACCGGATACTGGCCCACCTATCAGTCCAAGAGTCTTATTGGGCCTTTATTGGCGCCATTTTTTGGCCTTTCTGGGTCCAACACCTTTATGGCACGCATTTCAAGGAATCTTCCTCTGGCATAGTTCACTGAATATTTTATTATTATTTACCGTTTATACACATTTTCGGACACCGGCTCCTTTTGTCAGATACACTGCCCAACTGTGTCTGGGCAGCCATTTGGGTCATAACGGGCATCTGACTGTTGTTACCCGACCTCATTCAGTCTTAGTTTAAATACTGATAAATCTCCCTATCGGATCCCTGGAGGCCTCATACTCCCGTCTGGATTTTCTAATTTATGAACAACTTCTTCTACAGACCTCCTATCGGTATTCTTTCAGTTTCCCGACATCCGCCCCATAAGGGTGCATCATCCTGTAATTTCTCACTTATATCTGAAATCTAGGTTATCCGGTAGGAATTTTTATAACTTTTGGACGATCAGTCCATTTCTGGCTATCTGGAGTCTTAAAAAATTCCTGTATTAAGCTGGATTACCCGACGCCACTTGCTCTACCTACTGGTGGAATATGGGGCTAATCGGAGTACGATCACTATTTTTGCCTATTTCCGGTCCAAGTTTTCTTAATTACACTTTTGCCCCGAAAACTTTTCTTCTTTTCAACTAAGTCCCTTTATTTGGCTAAAATTACACTTTAAGACCCCACATTTTTGTCTACCTTTCTTTCTTAACCTTAGACTTTCCATAATTGCATTTAAGTCCTTTCATTTCCTTTCTTTTGCAATTTAATCCTTTTCTTTACACAAAGAACCACATATTTTTCCTGAAAAAGAACTCATATATTCCATCTAATCTGTACATAGAAATCAGTACAGAAAATTAAGGATATTACATTTCTCTCCCCCTTAAATAAATTTTGTCCTCGAAATTTACATTACATCTATCCTCTCAAAACAATTCAGGATACTTCCCTCTCATCTTTTCTTCTGTTTCCCATGTTGCCTCTTGTTCAGTCAAGCCTTTCCAGATCACCTTAACTAAAGGAATTTGCTTATTCCGCAACTGCTTGACTTTTCTATTAGCAATTCGCACCGGTCTAAACTCATAGGTCAAGTCATCTCGCAGTGCGACCTCATCTTGCTCAATCACATGAGATGGATCTGGAACATACTTCTTTAATTGGGAAACATGGAACACATCATGTATCTGGCTGAGATTAGGAGGAAGAGCCAACTTGTAAGCTACTGCCCCTATCTTTGAGAGAATCTGGAATGGTCCGATGTATCTTGGATGCAATTTCTTCACTTTGATCGATCGTCCGGCTCCCGTGGTTAGAGTTAACTTAAGGAATACATGTTCTCCTTCTTCAAACTCCAACGGCTTCCTTCTGATATCTACATAGCTCTTCTGTCTGCTTTGAGCCCGTCAACAATCGTTTTCTAATTATCGCAACTTGCCCTGCAGTTTGATCCACTATATCAGGACCAAGCATTCTTCTCTCACTCAGCTCTAGACAGCATATGGGGGATCTACATTTACGTCCATAAAGTTCTTCAAAAGGGGCCATCTGAATACTGGCCTGATAGCTATTGTTATAAGCAAACTCTATAAGGGGTAAATGGATATCCCAGCTGCCTTTGAAATCTAAGACACATGCTCTCAGCATATCCTCTAACATTTGTATTGTTCTTTCAGATTGACCATCTGTCTGAGGATGATAAGCTGTACTAAATCGGAGAGCAGTGCCCATTTCTTCCTGTAGAGCACTCCAGAAATTTGAAGTAAATCGAGGGTCTCTATCAGGCACAATGCTGCTCGGGATACCATGAAGCCTAACGATCTCCTTTATATACAGCTTTGCCAGCTTTTCAAGAGAATCTCTCTTATTGATTGCCAGAAAATGTGCTGACTTTATCAGTCGATCAATTACTACCCACACTGCATCATGTCTACTTGGAGTTAGGGGTAGTCCTTCCACAAAGTCTATGGCAATCCCATCCCATTTCCACTCAGGGATTTCTAAAGGATGCAACGTTCCTGCTGGCTTTTGATGTTCAACTTTCACTTTCTGGCAGGTCAAGCACTTAGATACGTAAGTCACAACATCTTTCTTCAATCCAGGCCACCAAAATAAACTTTTAACATCATGGTACATCTTGGTCATACCTGGATGTACAGTATATCGACTCTTATGTGCTTCCTCCAGAATCCTTTCCCTTAATCCCACAACATTTGGGATATAGGGTCTTCCCCGAAACTGTAGTAATCCATCTGGGGACATCTCAAAATTCCTTGTCTTCCCCTTCTCCAGCTTGTCTTTGAATATTGCTGCGAGCTTATCCTACTTTTGAGCCTCTTTTATCTCATCTTCTATGCAGGCTCTGACATGAACTCCTCCAAAAGGATTCTCCGTCAGTTGCATTTGGTATAGAGGGCTCCAATCGCGCATATCTTCCATTAATTCCAACTCCTTCATCATCATGTATGCAACCTGCACCACCTTTCTACTTAGGGCATCAGCTACCACATTGGCTTTTCCTGGATGGTATTTAATCTGGAAGTCATAATCTTTCAACAACTCCATCCATCGCCGTTGCCTCATATTCAGCTCCTTCTGATCTTGTAGATACTTCAGGCTTTTGTGGTAGCAAAACAACTCTATCGTTGCTCCATATAAATAGTGTCTCCATATCTTTAGGGCATAGACCACCGCAGCAAGCTCCAAATCATGAGTGGGATAATTCTCTTCATGTGGCTTTAACTGTCGAGAGGCGTAGGCTACTACTCGACCTTGCTGCATCAGCACACATCCCAACCCCTGCTTGCTAGCATCAGTTTAAACTACATAAGTCTGAGTGGGGTCTGGAATAATCAACACGGGAGTAGTGGTTAATCTCTGCTTCAACTCTTGGAAGCTAGCCTCGCACTTCTCATCCCACCTAAACTGCTGATTCTTTCTGGTCAGCTTGGTAAGTGGTAAGGCAATTCGAGAAAAGTCTTGAATAAATCTTCTGTAGTACCCTGCTAGGCCGAGAAAACTTCTGATCTCCGTCACTGTCCTTGGCTGCTCCCAGCTTAAAACTGCTTCAACTTTGCTAGGATCTACAGCTACCCCATCTCGGGATATGACATGACCGAGAAATTTGACTTCTGACAGCCAAAACTCGCATTTACTCAGCTTAGCATAGAGCTTCTTCTCTTTAAGGGTACCAAGAACAATCCTCAAATGCCTTTCATGCTCCTCTGGAGATTTGGAGTACACCAGAATGTCATCAATGAAAACCACAACGTACTGATCTAGATAAGTCCTGAAGATCCGATTCATGTAGTCCATGAAAATAGCAGGTGCATTAGTTAGTCCAAAAGGCATCACCAGAAACTCAAAATGCCCGTAGTGCGTTCTGAATGCCGTCTTTGGAATATCATCTGGCTTGACCCTTAGTTGATGATAGCCAGATCTCAAGTCAATTTTGGAGAATAAGCTCGCTCCTGCCAATTGGTCTAGCAGGTCATCAATTCTGGGAAAAGGATACTTATTCTTAACTGTAAGCTTATTTAATTCTCTGTAGTCAATGCATAGCCTTAAGCTGCCATCTTTCTTCTTGATGAATAGTACTGGAGCACCCCATGACGATACACTGGGTCGTATGAAACCCTTCTCCAATAGCTCCTCAATTTGCTTCTTCAGTTCCATCATTTCATTGGGAGCCATCCTGTATAGGGCTTTTGATACTGGTCCAGCTCCAGATATAATTTCGATCGCAAACTCCACTTCACGCTCTGAAGGCAATCCCTGAATCTCCTTTGGAAAGACTTCAGGAAATTCATTGACTACAGAAATCTCCTCGATGCCTTTTTCTACTTCTGTTTGGACAGAAAAGAATACCACATATCCCTGACATCCTTTCTGTAAACATTTTTCTTCCTGAGCCTCCGTCATGAAGTTCAGTTGTACTTCTGAGCTCCGATCAGTGATCTTTGGACCAAGAACCAGGGTCTTGTTTCTGTAGTCCAACATCACATTATTGGAGGATAACCAATTTAAGCCGAGTATGACATCAATCTCTCGAAAAGGCATACAGATCAGGTATAGGGTAGTACTGCAGTGCTCATAACGCACGACAATATTTAGACAGGCATCAGACGTAATTACTTTAGCGTTGGTAGGGGTTTTCACCTGTATATCATAACGCAATTTACTGATCAGAAGGCCTAGGCTTTTAGCACTTCATAAGATATAAAGGAATGACTTGCACCCGAATCAAATAGAGCAGTCACAGCATGATCATTGAGATAAATTGTACCTTGGATCATCTCAGATGATCGCTGAGCGTCCTCTCTAGTGAGTGCAAACAGCCGTCCTGTCGTCCTTGGCCTTGGATCAGTTATAGCTTGAGGACATTCTCTGGAAAAATGTCCGGGCTTTCTGCAGGTGTAACATACTTTCTGGCCCATCAAACATGGTCTATCACCATGATTCTTTTCGCACTTTTCACAAATTGGGGCCTTTGAATCCCTCTTATTGGATCTGCCACAGAAATTTCCTCTATTTAGCTTTTTGTTCTGCCAGGGTAACTTCCTCTTCTTATAGCCGCTCCCACCTGCAGCTTCTTGATTTCGACCGGCCTTGTCAGGGGTCACCTGATCCTTACTCCCGGATCTGGACAGCATTCGATGATTCATGCTGTTTTCTACAATCTGACATGCTTCCACAGCCTTATTGAACTGGCTGTATTGTTGTGGAGTTAACTTCTCCTTTAGCATGGAATTTAACCCTCGAATCATTCTTTCCGTCATCCAGCGCTCGTTATCCACTTGGCGTAGATAAGTAGAATACTGGGATAGCCGGATGAACTTAGCCAAATATTCGTCAAAAGCTTCTTTTTCTCCTTGTCTCAGTACAAGGAACTCGGCCTCCCTTTCATCTCTGACGGATTGAGGGAAATATTTCTCATAAAATTGCTCAAGAAACACTTCCCAGGTAACTGGAATGTCTCTTGCTTGGAGAAGTAACTCTGTATTCTTCCACCATCTATTCGCATCCTTTTCCAATTGATAGATGGCCATTTGGGCCTTGGTTTCAGTTGGGCTGTCGAGGACCTTAATGATCTTCTCTAATCTGCTGACCCAATTCTCTGCTATCTGTACTTCGAATGTCCCTTCGAATACTGGAGGATTGTGTTTACAAAATTGAACCATCCATTGTTGGATTCCTACTGCCTCCTCCCTCGATTCAACCCGTCTCTGGGGCTGTTCCGCCTGCTGTGGTACTTCTTTAGGTTCTCTACTAGTCGCACCTGAAGGCTCTGGCGGTCTTAAATTACTTACAGCTGCTTCTACTGCTGCGGCTATGGCAGCATCTCTTTCCTGCTCATTTCGTGCCTGAGCAGCTCTCATTTCTTCTATCATCTTTTGTTGTTGCTCTAATCGCTCTAAAATTAGTTGATTAAGATTTCCAGCTTCCTGTGGTTCCTCTGCTGGAATCGTTCTTCTTGTTCGAACCATTTTGTTATGCTATAACATAGAAAGGAATACGATAAACAACAATATTTCTCATTTCATTTCACACATAACATACAAAGTACATATCACAGTCATACATATGCTACTGTACTGATCTTTTATACATTGGAAACATTACCCTAATTTTTCTTAAACTTCATTCTAATATATTCTCCTACTAAGTAGATCCAGTCGGATATGGTACAGTATGGTTCTCTATCAAAATATTGGTCCAACTCTGATCTCCGAGTAGGAGTCGTTGGCAATACATCATTCATAATTTCTAGCCAAAGCCCCATGGTTAACACGTTTGGATCCCAGGCTTGATATATGGCTTTCACCCTTGTGATGAAATTCTGATAAACCATATAGTCTTGATCTACATCTCTGATCAGGGTCTGCCTCAGCCCATATAGCTGTCGGACTAATGCTACCGAACTCTCAAATTGTTCTCTACTCAGGTTCCTCCCTGGAACCATTCTTACGATTAGACTTCCCAAATGTATCTCTACTAGGGTCACTTCGGGCCTACTGGGACCTGGCGCATTACTTTGATCATGTACCTGGCTGGATCCTGAACTATCTGTTATATTCAAAGGTACCGCACTTATGGGAATGGCAGGAATAGGATCATTCAATACCATCTCCTCCCGATCATCACACTGAAAGTTTGACCCTACCGAGGAACTTTCCTCTTCAGAGTCAGCAACTACTGGAAGTGTCCAGGGGTCAGAATCATTGCTCATTATCTCCTCTTCTGAACTATCTGAACTAGAGACCTCTGGTCTTAACTCCATTGGTTTACTGTAGTTTCAGACCCAAATCTGTGTCTAGCCATCCTGCAACCACTTAGTGTCAATTATGACGGCTTTATCATGGTATACCTATCTATAAATCATCTACTCAGAGCATTTCCTAAGCCAGAATCCTTTGCTCTGATACCAAAATGTCACATCCTTATTTTTATATATCTTAAGGACCAATCAGTAGCACTTAGAACCACTTTTAGGGTCATTGAAGTCTAAACTCTTAATCTGGAATTTTATTCTCATCGGGTACTGTTCACTGTGGCAAAATTCAGATGAGTGACCTGACTTTGAAAAATCATAACTAATTCTAGAAAAATCTAATTGAAGTGGTTCAAATTGCTACTTGAAGATAACTTAATTATGTTTCAGGTAAAAATTATTGGTTGACCATTCCTTGACAAATTCAACGTGGGTCAACGTTTCAACTTTACTATTCATCCAGTAATTTTCTCCTGAATCCAGCATTCTGGTCTCAAATTTAACAATTTATGTATTTTCGTATATACATCCAAATGAGGAATTCTACATATCAGATTAAATCTTAGGGTGTCTACTATTTACCATAAAAATATCATACATTTATTCAATCATTTGCTATTTCTAATGATTTACCAAACATCAATAGGTCTCTACGGGTTACTGTTCACAAGGTCATTTTTCAGCAACCAACCTTACATATTAGTGCATACATACACCACATATCAGTCAAATATGCCAGATAATAATTATTATTAAACAATCAATTGTTATACATCAGTGCATGATTAACATCCTCATATTTCTATTACACTTTTTGTTGTCTAAAATCCGGTAGCATAACTGCTACATTCCTTCTGTAGAAAGTAACCGATCTTGTACCGATTCGGTAATTCCTGTAGGAATGACCATTCTACGTAAGTACCCAGGAAAGACTGGATGAACTTGCTCACTTCCAGCCTCCTTAGACAGCACCTACGTACACAGTACGTATCAGTTCCTTTCTTTGTTCCTTCTTCGTTGCTAGAATTTCGGCAGCCTAACGGCGTCTCTTAAAATTTCCAAATTCTATTTTGACAGAACCTCCCCTGTAATGTTATATATGGGAATGAGATTCAAAAGAATCCCAGTAGCAACAATCATAACAATATATGTAATGCATTGTGACAATGCTTGCTTGTGGTTGTGTACAGATAAGTATGCTGCATGCTTCAATATTCAATAACATATGATCATAGCATTGTAATAGAGCTTCAAGCATAACATATAAGACAACAATCCAAACAAACAATAGCACAACAATTCACAAAGACATTACATAAAAGCTAGGATTAGTTACTACCTTGAAGGCAGAACTCCAGAACTTCTTTACTGCTTCCAACTCCACCAGAACTTCCTTTCTTCTTTCTTTTTCTCATTTTCTCTCTCAAGAACTTCCTTATCACTCTAAAAAGGCTCCTTGGCCGTGAGAATGAAGAGCTAGGGGGGTATTTATAGTTTTGGTCAACGGCATTCTTGTAATTTTGAAGCCATTTGATCCTGTGGTCCTGGTTTTTCCGGAATTTCCTATTTTTCTTTATTCCTTTTACTGCATCATGCATAACATCACTCAATGCCACCTCAAGGGACAACTCACCTCACATATTGATCACATGGCGAAAATGGAGAGGAGAAAAGTCTTCTGGAAGCTTTCCGATCCAATCCGGTACCTGCCCGGTCCGTCGCCTCGAAAACTGGACCGTTTTCGAAATCCAATTTTTCTGAAAAAGCTATGTTATGTCCTCTGACCTTACATTCAGTATCTAGACCCTTTATATCATTAACATTTTATACTGGGTCTAAACTCAATTACAGATCCCCTACGAAATGACCAAAATATCCCTGGGTGCCCTTTCATGCCCTATCTTAACCCTAAGGGCAAAATTGTCATTTTATACCTTTCTGTACCTCATCAGGGCATATACTGACTCTGGTTTACTTCTCCGGTATATATCTTGGCCTCTAGGCCTGTCCAGAATGACCAAAATGGCCTTCATATGCCTATTACCCCTTTTGTACAACACAGGGGCATTTTCGTAATTTCGCACTTTTCCGGGGTTCTGCCGGACACTGGCCCACCTATCAGTCCAAGAGTCTTATTGGGCCTTTATTGGCGCCATTTTTAGGCCTTTCTGGGTCCAACACCTTTATAGCACGCATTTCGAGGAATCTTCCTCTGGCATAGTTCACTGAATATTTTATTATTATTTACCGTTTATACACATTTCCGGACACCGGCTCCTTCTGTCAGATACACTGCCCTACTGTGTCTGGGCAGCCATTTGGGTCATAACGGGCATCTGACTATTGTTACCTGACCTCATTCAGTCTTAGTTTAAGTACCGATAAATCTCCCTATCGGATCCCTGGAGGCCTCATACTCCCGTCTGGATTTTCGAATTTGTGAATAACTTCTTCTACAGACCTCCTATCGGTATTCTGTCAGTTTCTCGACATCCGCCCCATAAGGGTGCATCATCCTGTAATTTCTCACTTATATCTGAAATCTAGGGTATCCGGTAGGAATTTTTATAACTTTTGGACGATCAGTCCATTTCTGGCTATCTGGAGTCTTCAAAAATTCCGGTATTAGGCTGGATTACCCTGCGCCACTTGCTCTGTCACATCCTTATTTTTATACATCTTAGGGACCATTCAGTAGCACTTAAACCACTTTCAGGGTCATTGAAGTCTAAACACTTAATCTGGAATTTTATTCATATCGAGTACTGTTCACTGTGGCAAATTCCAGATGAGTGACCTGACTTTGAAAATTCATAACTAATTCTAGAAAAATAGAAATGAAGTGGTTCCAATTGCTACATGAATCTAACTCAAATATATTTCAGGGAAAAATCATTGGTTGACCAATCCTTGACAAATTTAACGTGGGTCAACGTTCCAATATTACTGTTCATCCAATGACTTTCTCCTGAATCCAGCATTCTGGTCCCAACTTTAACAATTTATATCTTTTCTTGTATACGTCCAAATTAGACATTCTATATATAAAATTAAAGATTAGTATGTCTACTTTCTACCCTAAAAATTTCGTACATTAATTCAATCATTTACTATTTTTAATGATTTATCAAACATGAATGGGTCTTCACGAGTTACTGTTCACTGAGCCTATTTTCAGCATTTAGTCTTTACATACCCAAGCATACAACCAACACATATCAGTCATACAGGCCAGATAACAATTAATATCAAATAATCAACTGTTATATATCAGTGCATGATTAACTCCCTCATACTCTATTACATCCTTCTCTGTCTAAAATCCGGCAGCATAACTGCTACGATTCTTCTTTAGAAAGTAACCGATGTTGTACCGATTCGGTAATTCCCTTATGAGAACTACCATTCTACGTAGTACCCAGGAAAGACTGGATGAACCTTCTGGGTCCACTCACTTCCAGCCTCCTTAGACAGCACTACGTACACAGTACGTATCAGTTCCTTTCTTTGTTCCGTCTTCGTTGCCGGAATTTCGGCAGCCTACCGGCGTCTCTTAAGATTTCCAAATTTTGTTTTGACAGAACCTCCCCTGTAATGTTATGTTTGGGAATGAGATTCAAAAGAATCCCAGTAACAATAATCATAACAAAATATGTAATGCAGAGTGACGGTGCTTGCTTGTGACTGTGTACAGATAAGTATGCTGCATGCTTCCATATTCAATAACATATGATCATAGCATTGGAATAGAGCTTCAAGCATAACATATAGGACAACAATCAACCAAACAAGACAACACATCACAAAGACATTACATAAGAGCTAGGATTAGTTGTTACCTCAAAAGCAGAGCTTTAGAACCTCTCTACTACTTCCAACTTCACCAGAACTTCCTTACTTCTTTCTTTCTCTCACTTTCTCTCTCAAGAACTTCTTTCTTCCTCTCTTTCTTGCTTGCACCGAAATGAAGGAGTAAGGGGGGGTATTTATAGTGTTGAGCAATGGCAATCTTGTAATTAGGAAGACTTATGATCCTGTGGTCCTGGTTTTTCCTGGAATTTCCTATTTTCTTTAATTCTCTTTTACTGCATCACCCTGGACACCTCATAGGACACTTCATCACCCATATTCTTCATGTGACGAAATTTGGAGGTTCTGGAAGCTTTCCGGTCCAATCCGGCACCGGCCCGGTCCATCGCCTCGAAAAACGTGCTGTTTTCTGCATCTGATGTTTCTGAAGATCCTTTTTATGTCTACTGACCTCACATTTAGTATCTAGACCCTTTATATCATTAAATTTTTAATACTGGGTCCAGACTCAATTACAGATCCCCTGCGAAATGACCAAAATGCCCTTGGTGCCCTATCTTGTCCTATTTTAACCCTAAGGGCAAAATCATCATTTCACACCTTTCTGGACCCGGTCAAAGCTTATACTGGCTCTAGTCAACCTTATTTAGACATGTCTTGACCTCTGGGTCTGTCCAAAATGACCAGAATACCCAGGGGCATTTTCGTAATTTCGCACTTTTTCGGGGTTCTGCTGGACACTGGCCCACCTATCAGTCTAAGAGTCTTATTGGGCCTCTAATGGCGCCATTTTTGGGCTTCTTGGGTCCATTACCTGTATGGCACGCATTACGAGAAATCTTCCTTTAACACAGTTCATTGAATATTTTAACTATTACTTACCGATTATACACCTTTTTCGGACACCGGCTCTTTTTCCCAGATACAGTGTCCTACTGTGTTCAGGCATCCTTGGGGGTTATAACGGTCATCTGACCGAAGTCATTCGATCGCATTTAGCCCCTTTAAAAATACCGATAAATCTCCAACCCGGATCCCCGGAGGCCTCACACTCCCGTCTGGATTTTCTAATTTGCAGATAACTTTTCCTACAGACCTCCTATCGGTATTCTGTCAGTTTCCTGACCTCCGTCCCATAAGGGGGCATCATCCTGTATTTTCCCACTTATATCTGAAATCTAGGGTATCCGGTATAAATTTTTATAACTTTCGGACGATCAGTCCATTTCTGGCTATCTGGAGTCTTCAAAAATTCCGGTATTAGGCTTGGTTACCCGGCGTCACCTACCCTACCTTCGGGTAGAATCTGGGACTGAAATGCTGTCGGGCAGTGCAAACCACTTCTGGCCTATTTTCTTTAATTATACTTTAGCCCCAGGGAACTTTTCCTTCTTTATAATTAAGTCCCTTAATTTGGCTAAAATTACACTTTAAGACCCCACATTTTTATCTACCTTTCCTTCCTTACCTTAAACTTTCTATATTTGCATTTAAGTCCTTTCTTTTCCTTTCTTTTGAAATTTAATCATTTTCTTTACATAAAGGACCACATCTTTTTCCTGAAACAGAGCTCATATATTCCGTTTATTCTGTACATAGGAACCAGTACAGAAAATTAAGGATATTACATGCTCTACCTACTGGTGGAATATGGGGCTGATCGGAGTACGATCACTATTTTTGCCTATGTCCGGTCCAAGTTTTCATAATTACATTTTTGCCCCGAAAACTGTTCTTCTTTTCAACTAAGTCCCTTTATTTGGCTAAAATTACACTTTAAGACCCCACATTTTTGTCTACCTTTCTTTCTTAACCTTAGACTTTCCATAATTGCATTTAAGTCCTTTCATTTCCTTTCTTTTGCAATTTAATCCTTTTCTTTACATAAAGGACCACATATTTTTCCTGAAAAAGAACTCATATATTCCATTTAATCTGTACATAGAAATCAGTACAAAAAATTAAGGATATTACAGAAGCTGAGTTTGTGGCATGCACTGCAACAGCGCAAGAGGCTGTTTGACTGAAGAGATTTATCGAACACCTAGGATTTAGGAACGAGAGTACCAATCCGGTGTTGATACACTGTGACAATACTGCAGCCATAGCCTACACCAAAGACCCTAAGTATCACAGCAAGACCAAACATATTGATATCAAGTATAACTTTGTGAGGAATTATATAGCACAAAAAATTGTAACTGTACAATACATTTCAACCAAGTGTATGGTTGCAGACCCCCTGACCAAGCTAATAGGCAAAGAAACATTTGATAAACATGTAAAAGCCATTGGCATGCGAAAAATGTAAAGTTACAGACTGTATGTAATATTTTTGTTTTCATTAATGATATTATGTCATTTGTTATTACTTATATGTATGAGTGAAAGTATACAATGTCTAGTATGTCATACAGGTTGAAAAGGGTAGCTCTCTCACACGAGCAACCGACTTTGATGCTAGAGAAGAGTTCAAAGATGAGACATGTGTTCACCAGTAAAGCAGCAAGAGTGCTGATATGGTAGAGAAGAAACACAATGAATGTCGCCTTGGCTTAAATAGTGCAGTAAGTCAAGATGAGAACCATGAGTATGGATATGGATCGAACTATGGATACCCACATCCATGAAACCTGTAGCCAGATAACAAATTCTTCAAAATTGACGTCATATTATGTGAATAGAGTTGAAGAGTTTGGGTTTAGATACTATGAGTGTCTAGACTTAAGTCTGTACGGTGTGATTGATAAAATCAAAATGACATACACTCTTATAGGATAAGAGGAACACCGTAACATGTGATTCATACCACATGTGCTAAAGAACCGCAAATGGAAAGCAAGCGAATCAATCCCTACTTCATTGTTGTGTGAGTTCCAGAAAGGTGTTATCCTTTCATTAATGTCCTTTGACTTTGACAGTATTATGGAGGTATGTTTCAGCTATTGCTACTTTAGTATATGCCCTATGGTCAAATTATATATGAGCCAAAGGTATTATGCTAGGAAAGCGGTTGATTCATATCAAAATGATACATGGGCGAAAGAAAGATTGCCAGAATATAAACATCCATGCTAGTGTCTGTGACTGGTCCCTTATGATATTATTTTGTTAATTTCATAAGTGTAGATACTATTCATAAGTGGAGGCTATCTAAGTTATATACTAACTCAAGAGGGTTAGATTAGCCATAAGAAAGTGTATATGGGCAAATCTAGGACATTCAAGGCAATATAACTTATTCTGATCGAGCTGCACTAAAGGGTTGCTTTGTGCTGGTCTCTGTGAAAGGGATTTCTAGTACAAATGCCCACAAGGAGACTCATGCCTACACGGTCACGGCAAAGCACCTAGTATGAAAGAAGGAAGAAAATGAAATTGGACATAAGACATCTAATCCACCAAGTGTGAGTGGGAGATGTTAGGAAATGGGTCAGTCCACCCATGGTGGATTAACCCAAGTCCATGAGAAGTGAAAGAAACAAAGGGAACAATTTCTGGTTTTGAAACAAAAGGAAAAGAAGTTACCAAAAAGAAAAAGAAACTTCCCGCATGCATGTTCTTCGAAAAACAAGGATTCAAAAGGGAGTTGCCTTCATCTTTTCATAGGTGTGTGTTTCATTTCGGCTCATGCGTGTTCGCTCTCTTCGTCTGTTCCAGAACAGTGCTTCTCCGGTGCTCTGTTTTCTTCCAAGGTGTCATTTGCTGTGAAACATACCAGAGTCCATACATGATGCTCCAGTTACGCATGGCTATCTCGGTGAACAGGAAAACATCCAAGGTACGCCCGAAATCCATCAACTTCTTTTCTTTCACAGCCACAAGCACCATAAGGTACGCACTTCCGCTATATCTTTTGGCTCTATGTATGCTTGGTTTTTGTTACCTTAGATTGCTCCATGATATATCATGCAATTGTTGCATATTTCATTCCCTTTCGAAAAAAGTTCCCATTTTTTATCTAATATTTATGAATAATGAAATTTTGAAAAAGGAAAAAGTGACTCTCATTTTTTATAAAAAAATTTAATTTCAAAATAATTTTACGTCGTGCGAGGTTTTTAGAACCTCCTTAGGCTAAATCCATTATTCTTCCGAGTAAGATTATGAGAATCTCCTCGTGGAGTTTAATCTAAAACTCTTTCAAAATTTCCTTTTTAAAATAATAAGGTTTCAAAATGATTTTATGCCATGTGAGATTTTTAGAACCTCCTTAGATGAAATCAATTATTTTTCTGTGTGAGATTTTGAGAATCTCATCAAGAAATTTAATCCAAACTCTTTCATGAATTTTTTTTAAAGGGATAATTACAGAGTTGTTTCTTTAAATAAACACAAACAAATAAAAATATTTTTCTTAAAAGATACCAACCAACACGTATTTATACAACCAATTATGCAAACTATGTGGACTTTGATCCCTATAAAGGGTACATAGGCCCACAGCTCTAATCCTAAGTCAAGTCCAACTTTATAAATAATTAATCTTTTTTCTCTTCTTTTGTAAATAGACAATTTTCTCTCTATTTTTTTTTGTTTTCCTTTTTTGAGTAATTAGAATATAACCAGAGGTCATATTTATTTTGAATAGTCAACTTCGATAACCATTCTTATAAGTAGGTGTTGTTAGGTGCCTAACACCTTCCCCACACGCAATTGACTTACGAACCCTTCTATTTTCGTAGATGACACTTTCTCTTTAAAAAAGGTTTTCCAAAATCCTTTTGAAATTTTGGTGGCAACTCCAATTTATTTTCTTGACCCAGATTTAAGGCGCTGCAAAGTATATAATTCCTTTTGCGGTTCAAAGTGCAATGGTTTTTTACCTTTCACAATAAGTGCACTTTCTAGGATTCGAACTTATATTCTCTTCCTTAAAATAACGAGGCTGCTTATCATCTTAACTAACAGCTTGTTCATAAAATTATTTAAAATGATTAAAATAATTACTTAATTCTTTTGCTAGGTTATATTGTTATGTGTGTTAGACTCCAATGTTTTGATAATGACAAAAAATTTTCAAGAATAGTTTTGAAATAGTTTATTTTTTTATAAGCTTATTGAAAAGAGTATTGATCAATAAATAAGAAAAAAATCTATTATTAAAGACTGATTTACAAAAGGCATTTTTTGAGCCTTATTTAATAAGGATATTTATCAATAAAGACTTCAATAAAATGAATTTAAACTTAGCTTGTGAAAGTCTAAGTCACTGTTTTAGAAATGGAATTTTCAAAGATCTATTTGATAAGGGTTTTTATCGATATAGACTTAGTTTGTGAAATTAGTTTCCATTAAAGGATTTATCGAATGATTGGTTGATAAAGGTACTTATCGATAAATGTTAGTTCTAGATAGATAGGCTGGATAACTCAAGAGGGGGTGAATTGGGTGAACGATGACTTTTCGAAATCTTTTACGACTCTTTAAAAGCTTTCAGAATAAAACAATATAATTTGAAAAACTTGGATTGAAAATACATTTTCTAGAAATCAAAGAGTTTAGGAAGAAGATTTTGCACAACGAATTTATCCTGGTTCGGTCTATCCTTGACATACGTCTAATCCTCATCTTCCCACTAAGATTTTTCAATCCACTATAAACTCCAAGATTACAATGGGCTCTTGGTAGCCTTTACAATCTCAATTTTAATAGATAATTGAGAGCCACCTCAACCTTGAGGTTACACAACGCTCCGATGGCAACACTCCCTCTTAAATCGATTGGATTGAAAATACATTTTCTGGAAATCAAAGAGTTTAGGAAGAAGATTTTGCATAACGAATTTATCCTGGTTTGGTCTATCCTTGACCTACGTCTAATCCTCATCTTCCCACTAAGATTTTCCAATCCACTATAAACTCCAAGATTACAATGGGCTCTTGGTAGCCTTTACAATCTCAATTTTGATGGATAATTGAGAACCACCTCAACCTTGAGGTTACACAACGCTCCGATGGCAACACTCCCCCTTAAATTGATACGAGTAATTCCCAACCTTGAATCTCCTTATTCTAAAGTTTTGCTCTCAAAGTGATGAAAAGTGAAGGGTAAAATCTAACTCTTAGAAAGAGTAAGTATATAGACATTGAAGCTCACCATAAACTCTCTCAAAAGAATAATACATAAGAAACGGAGAGACGAATGCTTTCTAGACTGAAATATTTCTAACATGATTAATCTTTCATTGCTTTTTTGTTTGTCGTCTTAAGTCTCCAACCTCAAAACTTTTAATGTTCTTCTATTTATAGTTGATCTTGTAACTGTTGAGCATTTTTTTGTTAAGGCTTTCTTTCGTTGAGTTTTCTTCCAGTTGAAAATGTGACCGTTGAACTAACTATTATAGCCATTGAGACTTTTTATCTTTTTGTCATTGAAAGTCCATTGGCTTTGCTCTTGGTCTACTCTTTGATTTAGCTTTGATCTTAACGAAGTCTGAACTCTTGGTTGTTAATCTTGTAAACACTTCAAAATTTAATCGTTAGTACATGAAGTGAGGATTTGAATTTCTGATATTGAACTTGAATGAATTTAATCACACCATAAATGATACAAGTATAAAGTATACTTAATCAAATGGATCAATGTTTAATTAACTCTATTAATGATCAAGAGCATAAAATCAATTTTGTTATAAGCACTTTCAGATCATATGAAGACTCTGTTTGTTTATTAAAGATAATGATGTATTAATTGATTAGCCAATCGATTAACTTCATTTAATGAATGAAACAGAAAACATAGCATTATAGGGATTGGATTCTTTTAGACATATATGATATATTCTTACAAACATATATTTATCAAGAGATTTGTCATGAAGAATAATGAAGAACATTTGCAAATTATTACTTAAATCAATCACTTGAAGTATGAAATGAATTTGTATTGTAGAACAGAGCTATACTTCAAATTTCAAAAGTTAATCGATTAAATAATCAATTCAGATAAATTAATTGACTGCCTAGTATATTAATGTGTTTAGAAAAATGAATGAGAAATTATTTCAACACATATTAATCAAACAGTTAATCTGTTAATGTACATTAATCGATTACCCAATCGATTAATTGATATCTATATTTGAATTTTCACAGAATATATGCTTCACTCATTAATCAAATAGTTAACAGTTTAATATAGATTAATCGATTAACCAATCGATTAATAGCAATATCTTTGTTCAAAAGTAAATCTGTTTTCAATATATTAATTGATTAACCAATCGATTAATTTTAATTAATCGATTTACCAATCGATTAATTGACCTTTTAGCTCAAATACAGAAGGCAAGGCAGTCGACATTAATCGATTATCTAATCGATTAATTAATTTTCTTTTTAAAACAAAAGGCTTCCTTTTCAATTAATCTAACATTTAATCGATTAATTGACATTATTCGATTAATACTCAATAATCGAATAAATAATTGATTAACTTCTTTTTACTTCATTTAATTTCAAAATAATTTTCATTACCTCAAAAACAATTCTTTCATATCATTAAAATTTTAATTCACTTTTCACTTTTGACATCATCAAAACATATACATACTAACATTCTCCCCCTTTTTATGATTGCAAAACTTGTAAAAGTGAAGTTAAGTTAAAAAATCACTTAGAATAAAACAAGACAAGATAGAAGACAATGAATAGTGCATGGATAAAACGATCATTTAAACTATAAAAGTTTTACAATGGATGAAAAACAAAAATACACAAAAGCACATATAAAAACAATCATCAGTCATCAGTCAAGTGACTTCGTAGAGGATTCCTTCCTCTCTTCACTTCGTCTCTCCCCTTTTTTGACATCATCCAAAAAGGTCAGGGCAAGGGAGGAAGGAATGACTAGAGGAAGCTATAGTAGTGGTAAGGCTGATGATGAGCTCATAGGAGGGAGTGGAATAGAAAAGGTATATGATGGTACAGGTGAGGATGAAGGTGAAGGCTTGGAGATAGTGGAAGTGGAAGGTACTGAGCCAGTTTAATCAGGCTAGGAAGGTAAGGGGTCCTGAAGATCTTCTTTAGATGAAAGCTTGGAAATCCTGTATGTGAGCTTCAGGTATAGTCTGGATCCCATAGCTTCATCTCTCAGGAGCTAAGTCAGCTTTCTTCCTAGAAGCTGTAAGTCTGCTCTCCAACTCTACAAACTCCTTTTAAAGGTACCTCTGAATAGAGGCTCCCAAAAAAGATAGAGCTATAGAGACTTATGGTCTGGCAGAGGAAAGTCCTTCATCCTGAGGAAGGGAAGCACTGGCAGAGGGTTGCTTGGCCTGAGGATCTCTAAGAAGATTACCCTTCTTAGCATCATAATGTAGCTCGATCTTCATCTTGTTTAGCTACGTCACACCGAAGGCACTGATCTCATCCTTCTTCCTTTCCTCCAGATGATGAATATTGTATGCTTGAGGATGAAGGAGACAAGTTGTTGAAAGGCATCAGAGTAGTCCTCGTCCTCTTTAGGAAAAAGTCTCTCATCTGGCTATAGATAAAAGCTCCCAGGTTGAGGTTCTCTCTGCTAATGATCCTTGCCAGAGTGATGTAGTCTTGCTGGTTCATGTAACTGAAGCTCGAGGACTTGACAATCATGCATCGGGATTAGATGTAGTGGATGATATGAAAATGATCGCACATCTGACTCGAGGTGAAAGTTAGGGATCCCAGGGAAGGCTTGTTGGTCTGTAGTAGAATGTGGTATACCTTGGCCTGATCCATAGGCTTCATATCTGTAGAGGGAGGGGCTCTAAGAAGATGGTTAATCACACTGAAGTACAGTCTCATCTCTCTGCCCCTGAGTCTGGTAGTGAGGTAGTTGTCTACAATATTCTCCTCTTCATCCAAAGAGTCGAATATCTCCATATTGCAATAAAATCTACTAACTACCTTTAGTCTATATGGCTTATTAATACTCAGCCAACTCTTATAATGGTGAAGAGGCTCAATCAAGTCCAGGTTAACTATATGATCAGTCTTAAGTACAAATATGTCTACAAATACAATAGGATAACACTTTCTCTCCTTAAATTCATAATTAAACGTTATATCTACATCCAAGTTGATGTTATCTTGGAGAAATACTAGACTAGAAGATTGAGGCCTTCAGGGAACTAAAGTGGTAGGCTTCCTAGAAGTCCTCTGTCTCTTCCCAAGAGACTCAGTGTGGCAACCTGTATAGTCCTTTTTAGCATGTCAGTGAACTCCAGATCAGAGTCAGTGTCAAAGTCTGCTTTTGAAACTTAGACTTCCTCTTAGATTGTGGAGATGGTTCAGAGACTTGACCTTTCCCTTTCCCTGCTGGCGCCTTGCTTACCGGTGCCTTCCCTTTGCCCTTAGAAACTTCTGGCCCTTCCTTGGCCACCTTGGGCTGAAATTTCTTCTTCTTTTCATTTGGTTGAGAAGCTTGAGGCATGCTTGAAATAAATTTGGTTAGTGTAACACCCCAATTTTTAGGCCATAGACTTAGTAAGTAGCCTGAAATAGATATATCCCTTTGAGCAGAAGTCCCAAAAACATACAAAGGGTTTTTAGGGACTAAACTACAAATAAGTGAAAGTCCAGGGACTTATATGTAAATAGTGGAAGTCCCTAGGGATATGATGGCCATTTAGGCAAGAAAGGGATTAAATTGCAAAAGAAAGAAAATGAAGGGACTTAAGTGCAAATATGAAAAGTATAAAGCCAAAAAGGAAAAGTAGACAAAAAGGTGGGGTCCTTAAGTGTAATTTTAGCCAAATAAAAGGGACTTAATTGAAAAGAAGAAAAGTTCCTTGGGGCTAAAGTATAATTAAAGAAAGTCAGGCCGGAAGGGGTTTGGACTGTCCGAAAGCATTTCAGTCCCAGATTTCACCAGTAGACAAAGCAAGTGATGCTCGGTAATCTGGCTTAATACAGGAATTTTTTGAGACTTCAGATATCCAGAATTGATCTGAGAGTCTAAAAGTTATAAAAATTCCTACCGGATATCCTAGATTTCAGATATAAGTGAGAAAATACAGGATGATGCGTCCTGATGGGACGGATGTCAGGAAACTGACAGAATACCGATAGGAGGCCTGTAGAAAAAGTTATTCGCAAATTAGAAAATCCAGACGAGAGTGTGTGGCCTCTGGGTATCCGATAGGGAGATTTATCGGTATTTAAAAAAGGACTGAATGAGTTCGGATGACCTCAGTCAGATGACTGTTATGACCCACAGGGATGCCAGAACACAGTAGGCCAATGTATCTGGAAAAAGGACCCGGTTTCCGGAGATGTATATAAACGGTATATAATAGTTAAAATATTCGAGGAACATGGCCAGGGGAAGATTCCTCGTAATACGTGTCATAAAGGTAATGGACCCTGAAAGGCCCAATAATGGCACCAACAAAGGCCCAATAAGACACTTGGACTGATAGGTGGGCCAGTGTCCGGCAGAACCCCGGAAAAGTGTGAAATTATGAAAATGCCCCTGTGTTGTATTAAAGAGTAATAGAGGAATGGAGGGCATTTTGGTCATTCTGGATAGGCCCAGGAGCCAAGGCACATACAGATAAAGTTACTCAGAGTCAATATATGCCCTGACAGAGTACAGAAGGGTGTAAAATGACAATTTTACCCTTAGGGTTAAAATAGTGCAAGAAAGGGCACCCAAGGGCATTTTAGTAATTTGCCAAGGGATGTTTCTTGGGAAACGAGCCATCAGAGTACTTGAGCTTGATCAGGATCCAAGATAACATTCCCAGAGCCCAAAAACGTAGGCCTAGTGATATGTGGGGAAAAGTGGCATTAAAATACTATTTTAATGCTGTTTCAACAAAGTAAAGTTACTCGGTTGGCACAATAACTGAGGAGGTGATCAGATAAAGTCCTGGACTTATCTGGATAGCATTGGAAGGCGTGAAAGGTCCCTTCTAGATGCCACATGGCGCATCTTAGAGGGAGAAGAAAAGTTAAGGACATGTGGCATAATCTTAGCCGGTGAGTCCAGTTTGTGGGAAATCGGACCGGACCGGTACTGGATTGGACTGGAAATGCTGAGTCAGCTGATGAGGTGTCCAGGAATTGTGACATGTGAAGAATGTGGCGATGAGGTGTCCCATGAGGTGGCCTGGAGATGATGTCATGCATGATGCAGTAAAAGGAATAAAAGAAAATAGGAAATTCCGGAAAAACCTGGGCCACAAGTTAATATGGCTTCAAAATTACAAGAATGCCATTGAAGAAAACTATAAATACCCCCCCATTCATTTGTATGCCACGTCCAAGCATGAGAAAGAGAGAGAAAGAAGAGAGAAAAGGAGAAGGAAAGAAAGAGAGAAAGGAAGAAAGAAAGGAAGGAAGTTCTGGCGGAGCTGGAAGCAGTATAGAGATAGTAGAGTTCTGCTAAGCTAGCCAGGTAGTAACTAATCCTAGCTTTTATGTAAAGGCTTTGTGATTTGTTGTGCTATTGTTTGGTTGGATTGTTGTCTTATATGGTATGCCTGAAGCTCTACTGCAATGCTATGTTCATATGTTATTGAGTATGGAAGCACGCATCATACTTATCTGTACACAATCACAAGCAAGCACTATCACTCTGCATTACATATATTGTTATGATTGTTGCTACTGAGATTCCCCCGAATCTCATCCCAATAAATAACTATTACAGGGGAGGTTATATCAAAGTAAATTTTGGAAATTTTAAGAGACGCCGTTATGCTGCCGAAATTATGACAAGATGGCAATCGTAGAGAAAGGAGCTGATACGTACTGTGTACGTAGGTACTGTCTAAGGAGGCTGGAAGTGAGTGGACCTAGCTGGTTCATCCAGTCTTTCCTGGGTACTTACGTAGAATGGTAGTTTGAAACATCCTCCCATACAGCCCTCAGAGTACACTTGCGGAAGCTATACTAGCTCTTCTTCTGCCTAAACTCCGGCAGCATAACCGCTACACTTCATCTGTACAAAGAACTGAACCGTACTGATTCGGTAATTCCCTCATGAGAACTACCATTCTACGTAGTACCGAGGAAAGACTAGATGAACCGGCTAGGTCCACTCACTTCTAGCCTCCTTAGACAGCACTACGTACACAGTACTTATCATATACTGATGTTCAGTCTTTACTCCGGCAGCATAACGGCGTCTCTTAGGATTCTCTAAATCCACTTCAGCATAACCTCCCTGTAATGGGTTATGGATGGGGATGAGATTCGGGGGAATCTCAGTAGCAACAATCATAACAATATATGTAATGCAGTGTGACAGTGCTTGCTTGTGATTGTGTACAGATAAGTATGCTGCGTGCTTCCATGCTTAATAACATATGACCATAGCATTACAGCAGAGCTTCAGACATAACATATAAGACAACAATCCAACCAAACAATAGCACATCAAATCACAAAGCCATTACATAGAAGTTAGGATTAGTTACTACCTGGCTAGCTCAGCAGAACCCTACTATCTCTATTCTGCTTCCAGCTCCGCCAGAACTTCCTTACTTCCTTTTCTCCTTTCTCTCTTCCTTTCCTTCTCTTTCTCTCTCTTCTTTCTCTTTCTTTCCCTTGCTCCTGCGTGCAAATGAAGTCCATGGGGGGTATTTATAGCCTCCCTCAATGGCATAATCGTAGTTTCCATGAACTTTGATCCTGCGGTCCTGGTTTTTCCTGGATTTTCCTATTTTCTTTAATTCCTCATTTACTGCATCATCATGCCAACTCACCAGGACACCTCAGCAGCATATTTTTCACATGCTTGAATTCCCGGGACACCTCAGCATGCTGACTCACCATGCTGACTCACCGGTCCAGTCTCCTGCCTCGTAATACGTGCCCTCAGCTTTATCTGCTTTCTGCAGACTAATGCCATGTGGCAACTGGAAGAGACCTTGCACGTTTCCCAATGCCACCCAGATAAGTCCCAGACTTATCTGATCACCTCCTCGGTTTACGTGCCTCCTCGGTTATCACGCCAACCGAGTATCTTTACTTTACTGAATCATTACTTTAATGCCATGTGGCATCTTGTGGGACCCATGAGTATACCTTATCAGTTTACTTCATGGTTTCCAGATAACCTTTCCTGTATCTGATATCCTGCCTCCGGTCTATCTCCAACCGGGTAACTATCTCTCTTGGACCTTCACCACTCTTGGCCCATACGCTTAGCGCCACTTTAGTCACTAGTCGCGACCTCAACATCATCTTGTCGCGACCTTACAATTCTGTGTACATTAGTAGCGACCAAAACATCTTCTCGTCGCGACCACAACACATTTTAGTCGCGTCTAAGGTTTTCTGCCACTATTAGTCGCGATATCACTGCTTTCTAGTCGCGACCATACTTCTTTTACTTCGCGACCATAATGCTTTCTTGTCGCGTATAGCTCTTTCTGTAACCACTAGTCGCGACCATGCTTTACTCTAGTCGCGACCATAACGGTCAGCTCGTAACTCTTCAACCTTTGACCTTTACATCACCCCAAATGGCCATTCTACCCCTTGGGACTTCCACTGTTTGCACATAAGTTCCCGTACCTTTACTTACTCGCAGCTTAGTCCCTAAAAACTCTCTTATGTCTCTGGGACTTCTGCTCAAAAGGGGTCTGGTAGCCTCTCATTCTCAGGCTATTTCCGTGTCTGAAGGCCTGAAAATTGGGATGTTACATTTCTCCTCCCCTTTAAATAAATTTCGTCCTCGAAATTTAATCAGTACCATAGCCAAATTAACTTAACATCTGGCAAAGTACGCATCATAACTGTACATCTCTTCGTAATATGCCTTTCTTTCTCTGGGTTAATCCAATCAGAGTTGAAATCTACTTTCCTCTTATGGACCACTTACTGCACTTATGAGTAGTGTCCATTTCTTTCATATGAAATCCTCTCGAATATTACTGTATTCAGGAATTTCTTCTAACTACTCATCATACTTTAAGCATCATATTCTTACTACTTCTCTTGATATCTCGCAGACTGCTTTAAAATCTGCAACATTTCATCTTTCTTTGCACTTAACATCATACAGAGAGAGGACTTACGCAGCTATTCTTTCTTTACTTTGCTGCTAAACAAAAGCACCTACTCTAATATGCATAATGCTTGGCCAACATACTGCAGGACTGCATACCTGCTTATGAATGCAAAGCTCTAACATCGGAGCTTAAGCATTCCTGTTCTAACTAGGCACAGCTCTAACACTCGGAGCTTGCATAGTTTTAGCATAATCATTAAGCCTGACATCTCATGCAAAGAGTGAAAGCTCTCATTTTCTATTCTCTTTCATAGCATAACATTCAAACATCTGATTCCTACCAAACAGGGAGCCTCTCTGTCTGTTCATACAATGCACATCTCTAGGTGCGTGTCATATTACACGTTTACTACCGTGTATCTCATTACATGCCTTTGATACGTTATCATGGCATATCTAGCCCACTCTAGCTATCTCATGGTGTATTTCACCCTTTCATAACTTATCTTGTCTTATCACAAGACTAACATAAGACTGGCTTTCTCTTTTTCATAGAACTGTGTTCTATCTCAGCCTTGCCTTAGACCCTCTTCTCTAGGTCTTCTCTAGCCTTTTAATCTCTTTTACCCCTCATCTGGGTAATCTTTATCTACTCATACTTTTCTATTCTTATTACATTGAGGATTTTCTTCTCTGCTTCTCAGAGGATTCTCTTCTCTGCTTCTTATTACACAGAGGATTCTCTTCTCTGCTTCTCAGGCATACTTCTACAAAACTTTGAATCTCAGTACTCAGATTTAAACTTGGACTCCATCTTCGTTTAAGGGAAAGCTAAGTTCAGTCTGTAGACTAGAGGCTACCTGAGGAAAATCATTATAAAACAATTTCTCTGGGTCAGGTTATCAACTAGTGAAACTTCCTTACCTTAACTTCGTCTTTGGCATTCATCTTCCTAAAGAGATACTACATCGTACTCATGTCTCATGGCTCATTACTTTCCTTAGGCTAGGTCTAACTGCGACCTCGGGATCTAACTGCGATCAACCGTTAGCCTCTTCAGAATCTAACTGTGACTCTGGATCTGTTAGGATCTAACTACGACCCTGGAGCCATGCTAGGATCTAACTGTGACCCTCCAGAATCTAACTGCGATTCTGTTGTACTGTATATCTCCCGAAGATCTTAAACCAACAGACTAAGTTATAAGGTTAACTGCTTCCACCTGTTGATAACTCCATAAAAATTTTATAGCCTCACATCATTTACCCAGACTTTACTTACTTCCTCTCTTACTCAGGAGTTCCTTCTCATCTTTCTTACTTTACTGTGGCTTACCATTGGCTTGTGCCATCATGGTCTAACCACCTGCCATTGCATTCTACTGCTATGGCCTCATCATAACTCATCTGTGCTCTAACTGTGAACCATTTGAACTATGCTCCAACTGCGAGCATCCTGTATCAGATCCAACTCTTATCTGAAGAGTGATCTATACTCATCTGAATCTAGCTCTATCTAGGAGCCATATGTTTCAGATCCCACTCTTATCTGAAGAGTGATCTAGAAACAATCTCTTTACTCTTATCTGCTTTCTTTCTGTCTACCATTCCTTTTAACAGAAATGGCTCTGAGTACTGTATTCATAAGTCTGCAGAATTACCTGAGTATCCTCAATCATAACATATATGAATCTCATAGCTTATTGTCCCATGAACTGAGACTATCTATCATCCTCAATACATATCTCATTACATGTCATATGGTATGGGAGCAACATACTTTCTCATCTCATATATACTCTACCCTTCATGCACTGTAAAAGGGAGTATTCATTCATCATGGCATACTCTAACATGCATGTCATCATATGACAATTGCAAGGAGATGCAACTATCATAACTTATGGCATCATAAGCCATATCATCATCATACTTTGCTCAACCATCCATCAGACTAACTAAACCTCAAGGCATATTTTATTTATCATATTGCCTATCATATCTTGGTCAGTCATCCTGAAACATCTGTCTATCTCAGGCTGCCACGCTACCCTCTTATTAAGGTACAGACTCAACCCTTCATCACTCTTTCTTACATAGGGGAGTCACTGTATCCCGTAATCTGTGGCTACCTTCTACTATCTCATTTCTTCTTTTGTCTATCTATCAGTCTCAGTCTATTCTTGACCAGACTGTGGTTCCTTATCGGCCTCTACTGTAACCGCCTAGAACCCCTTTACAAAGATATTATCCGCTTTCCCCTTAGGTAGGCTTGGTGCCCACATGAGGTCACGGTTTTGTTTTCCAGACACACGAGCCACAGCCCTTAAGCACCTGAAAACGCATCTTTCTCTTAATCCTAGCGAACTTCAGTCGCCTAGATCTCATTCATCATCTTTTACTATTATTTCTATTCTTTAGGGTACTCTACCCTAGATCTCTGTGATGGAATCCCTCTGCTTAGGGAATATTACTCTTTACCTATTAACCATCACGTCCTTAGCCTTAGCCTTAGGCCATATCACACATCATCACATCTCTAGCCTTTAGGCTATGCCCTAGGATTACTCCGAGGCAAACTTCATACTAGCTATCCCATTCTAGCTCTCAGGTCTTTTATTCAACTAGGTTGAATAAGACTTTTACCATGTAGATCTACTCCTCGTAATCACATAGAAGATCTGTCTCATTCTAGCTATCTCATCTAGCTAGCTCATCTTAACATTATCATCCTTTGCGGCCTATCCTACCTAGCAAGGATGACTTGCTTATTGGAGTTGCCAACTTCCTCTATGCATGGCTTCTCCACTCAAGCTCTATGTTCATGCTTTGTGTTCACCTGTCTTTTCCTTTACAACGAAACATGAACACCTCTTATTCCATCTAGGAGCTTTATCTCCACGGGCTCTTCTAAACCCATAATAGTCCCGATCTGAATCTTCTAATGTCATACCAGGACATCTCTGTCATTCCGTCGCGATATGAGTATTGGGTAATCGCTATTCATAGCCTCTATGATTCTTCATTACCCTTAACTCCTCACGACTTATCATTTCTATTCTTTAGTCGTGACCTACAGCTTCAGACGTCGCGTCCTTAACATTTTCTGTCTTCAGTCGCGACCTAAATCTTCTGTCGTCGCGACCTTAACCTTTCTACGTCGCGACTCAACTCCTCTACCGTCGCGACCAGGATATTTTCTCGTCGCGACTTATGTCTCTTCACGTCGCAACCATAGCCATTTCTAGTCGCGACATTAAACTTTTCTCGTCACAACCTTAGCTCTCTCTTAAATAACGTCGCGACCTAGGAACATACTCACCGCAACCAAATCTTTCTGTGAATAACCGTCGCGACCTATAAACTTAAGCGTCGCGCCTAAACCTCTCATTGAGGCTACCCGTCGCGACATAAACCATGTTAGTCGCGACCGGAGTGCTATTCTGTCGTACTCAAGGGCTAAATCAGAGCATCATTGAGCCAGAACCTTCTGTTCTGTGCCAGAATCTTATGCTCTGAACCAGAGTCCTTTCTGGTTGGTGCCAGAACCTCTTGCTCTGATACCAAAATGAAACATCCTCCCATACAGCCCTCAGAGTACACTTGCGGAAGCTATACTAGCTCTTCTTCTGCCTAAACTCCGGCAGCATAACCGCTACACTTCATCTGTACAAAGAACTGAACCGTACTGATTCGGTAATTCCCTCATGAGAACTACCATTCTACGTAGTACCGAGGAAAGACTAGATGAACCGGCTAGGTCCACTCACTTCTAGCCTCCTTAGACAGCACTACGTACACAGTACTTATCATATACTGATGTTCAGTCTTTACTCCGGTAGCATAACGGCGTCTCTTAGGATTCTCTAAATCCACTTCAGCATAACCTCCCTGTAATGGGTTATGGATGGGGATGAGATTCGGGGGAATCTCAGTAGCAACAATCATAACAATATATGTAATGCAGTGTGACAGTGCTTGCTTGTGATTGTGTACAGATAAGTATGCTGCGTGCTTCCATGCTTAATAACATATGACCATAGCATTACAGCAGAGCTTCAGACATAACATATAAGACAACAATCCAACCAAACAATAGCACATCAAATCACAAAGCCATTACATAGAAGTTAGGATTAGTTACTACCTGGCTAGCTCAGCAGAACCCTACTATCTCTATTCTGCTTCCAGCTCCGCCAGAACTTCCTTACTTCCTTTTCTCCTTTCTCTCTTCCTTTCCTTCTCTTTCTCTCTCTTCTTTCTCTTTCTTTCCCTTGCTCCTGCGTGCAAATGAAGTCCATGGGGGGGTATTTATAGCCTCCCTCAATGGCATAATCGTAGTTTCCATGAACTTTGATCCTGCGGTCCTGGTTTTTCCTGGATTTTCCTATTTTCTTTAATTCCTCATTTACTGCATCATCATGCCAACTCACCAGGACACCTCAGCAGCATATTTTTCACATGCTTGAATTCCCGGGACACCTCAGCATGCTGACTCATCATGCTGACTCACCGGTCCAGTCTCCTGCCTCGTAATACGTGCCCTCAGCTTTATCTGCTTTCTGCAGACTAATGCCATGTGGCAACTGGAAGAGACCTTGCACGTTTCCCAATGCCACCCAGATAAGTCCCAGACTTATCTGATCACCTCCTCGGTTTACGTGCCTCCTCGGTTATCACGCCAACCGAGTATCTTTACTTTACTGAATCATTACTTTAATGCCATGTGGCATCTTGTGGGACCCATGAGTATACCTTATCAGTTTACTTCATGGTTTCCAGATAACCTTTCCTGTATCTGATATCCTGCCTCCGGTCTATCTCCAACCGGGTAACTATCTCTCTTGGACCTTCACCACTCTTGGCCCATACGCTTAGCGCCACTTTAGTCACTAGTCGCGACCTCAACATCATCTTGTCGCGACCTTACAATTCTGTGTACATTAGTAGCGACCAAAACATCTTCTCGTCGCGACCACAACACATTTTAGTCGCGTCTAAGGTTTTCTGCCACTATTAGTCGCGATATCACTGCTTTCTAGTCGCGACCATACTTCTTTTACGTCGCGACCATAATGCTTTCTTGTCGCGTATAGCTCTTTCTGTAACCACTAGTCGTGACCATGCTTTACTCTAGTCGCGACCATAACGGTCAGCTCGTAACTCTTCAACCTTTGACCTTTACATCACCCCAAATGGCCATTCTACCCCTTGGGACTTCCACTGTTTGCACATAAGTTCCCGTACCTTTACTTACTCGCAGCTTAGTCCCTAAAAACTCTCTTATATCTCTGGGACTTCTGCTCAAAAGGGGTCTGGTAGCCTCTCATTCTCAGGCTATTTCCGTGTCTGAAGGCCTGAAAATTAGGATGTTACATAGTTCTCACGGGAATTACCGAATCGGTACATGATCAGTTACTTTCTGAAGATGAAGTGTAGCGGTTAAGCTGCCGGATTTCAGGCAGGAAAAGATGTAATAGAAATATGAGGATTTCATACATGCCCTGATGTATAATGACTTATTATTTAATAAAGATATTGTTTGGCATGTTTAACTGATGTGTGATAGATGTATGCATATGTATGCAAAGCTGATTGCTGGAAATTGCCACTGTAAACAGTAACGCGTGGTGACATGATAATGTTTGATAAATAATTAAAAATAGTAAATGGATGAATAAATATATGAAATTTTTAGGGTAAATATTAGACATACCAAGATTAGATTTGATATAAATAATGCCCCATTTGGATATCTACACAAGGAGATATAAATTATCAAAGTTGGGACCAGAATGCTGGATTCAGGAGAAAAATGTTGGATGAACAGTAAAGTTGTGACATTGACTGACGTTGCCTCGGTCAATTAATTGCCAACGAGTTATTTTTCCCTGAAATATAATTGAGTTATATTCATTTAGAAACTGGAACCACTTCATTTCAATTTTTCTATAATTAGTTATGATTTTTTGAAGTCAGGTCACTCATCTGGAATTTTCAAAGTGAATAGTACTCGATAAGAGTAAAACTCCAGATTGAGAAATTGGACTTCAATGACCTTGAAAGTGGTTCTAAAGCTACCAAATGGTCCCTAAGACATATGTAAGTAAGGATGTTTCATTTTGGTATCAGAGCATAAGATTCTGGCCAGACCAGAAAGGGCTCTGGTGCAGAGCATAAGATTCTGGCACGGAACAGAAGGTTCTGGCTCAGTGATGCTCTGAAATAGTTAAGATGTGTGGTATGTGGTATGGGTTATTCTAACTATTTTACATGTGTGCATATATTGTTGTGCATATATATATGACTGTATTTCCTAATTCTAGAAAAAGAAGTGGAAGTCATGGTTAATACAAGAAGAACGGTTAGACCAGAGGTGGTAGAGCCTCGGGATGAGGGTACTAATAATCAGATAAACCCTATGCAAATTATTCTAGATAGGTTGGAACAGCAACAGCATGCAATAGATGAGATGCGGGCAACCCAGGCTCGCCAAGATCAAGAACGAGATTCTACTATCGCTACGGCGGTTGCTGCTGCAGTTGCTAGCTTACAGCAGTCTGAGAAGGAGGTAGTAACAGAGAATGATATAGAACCTGAACCTCAGCCAAATCATGAGCAGACTGGAATGAATAGACATCAGGGGTCTATAGGAAATAACAATAACCAGGAAAGTCTTCAAACATGGATGGAACGATTCCATAAGTTTAATCCGCCCATGTTTGAAGGGACTTTTGACACTCAAATAGCTGAGGATTGGTAAGCCAGTTAGAGAAAATCTTTAAGATTTTAGAATGTCCCACCGAAAGAAAGGACCAGCTGGCAGTTTACAAGCTAGAAAAAGATGCGGATAGGTGGTGGAGGAACACAGAAGTGATTCTACACTCAAGAAATATTCCACTTACATGGGAAATATTTCTTGAGCAGTTCAACGAGAAATATTTTCCACAGTCGGTAAGAGATGAACGTGAAGCAGAATTTTTAATATTAAAGCAGGGTGAGCAAGAACCCTTTGATGATTATCTTGCTAGGTTCATTCGTCTTTCACGATACTCCACTTACCTAAACTGTATGAATGATGAGAGGTGGACCACTAAGAAGTTAACTCGTGGGTTAAATCCTACATTGAAGGAGAAAGTTTTTCCTAGACAGATACAGAGGTTTAATGAAGCAGTAGGGGTATGCAGGATCACAGAAAAGAATGTGCAATATCCAGAGAAGAGTGAGCCTGCTACATCAGTACCATTGAAAATGATGCCACCAAGTTCCTTAAGAGGGAACAGTAAGAAGAGAACTAGGCCAGCATATGGGTCAGAAGTTTATAAGAAACAGGGAAGTAAGCCAGGTAGTGGGCCAAGAGAAGTTAGTAGGCAACCAAGGCCTAATGTATGTAGGAACTGTGGTCGAAACCATGGTACGAGGCCTTGTCCAGTAGGTCAAGGGTTATGCTATAGGTGTGGAAAGTTTGGACATTATGCCAGGGAGTGTCCACAGAACACAACAGGTGAAAGATACCTGACTCAGGGAAGAGTATATACCCTGACTGGCAACGAGATAAGAAAGTCTGATCTCCTATGCCAAATTAAGGTACGAATTTATTTGTGTTCTGTTTCCACTGGCTAATGAATACATAAATCCTGTATGTGATTGGATTGTATTGTCCAGTGTGCACACTATTGAGCTACCCTATACCTAGTATGTTGCCTATGTATGCGGATGAATATGATTATAGGTTTTAAAAGTAGGAAGTAGAGAAAACATATACAAGATAGATAGGGTTAGTCAAACCCTTGAGCGTTAAAACTTATATTATGGCTGAAAGGAGTCCAAGTCGCGACATTATGGGAAATAGGTCGCGACTAAAGGACACAGAAATGCCAGGTCATGACAATAGCGTGTGATAGTCGCGACTAAAAGTCGTAGAGTATGTGAGTTGCGACTATGCAGTTCTCAACAAAGATAGCAGAGGCCATATGATAATGAAGGTACCAACCTTGTTGAAGTCCATCAGCTAGAGGATTGGAATAGCATATGGTAAGCCAGACAGTACAAAGGTACTGAGGTATGGAAGATCAGTTTAAGACAATGTGTAAAAGTAGATTCTATGTGATAACTAAGAGTAGATCTACGTTACAGGGGTTTTATTCAGCTAATCTGAATAGAAGACCTAAAAGCTAGAATGAGATTTGCCCAAGAATGATCCTAGTACATGGCCTAATGGTAAAGACGTGATGGGTAATATATAAAGAGCTAAATGTTTCCTAAGCAGAGGGATTCCATCACGAAGAAGTAGTAGACCTAGGGAAGAATACCCTAGAGAACAGAGGTAATAGTGAGAGATGATGAATGAGATCCATGAGGATTAAGGATCAAGAGAAAGGTCAATAAGGAGCCATTGTCCGGTCAAGAATAGACTAGGACTGATGGATAGATAGAAGAAGTTAAGAGATAGTAAAGAGGTAGCCACAGTTAAGGGATAAAGTGACTCCCCAATTTCCTATATAAGATAGAGTAATGAAGGGTTGAGTCTATACCCTGGCAAGTGGGTAGTGTGGTAGCCTAAGTGAAATTGATAGTTGTTTCAGGATGAATGATCAGGATATGATAGGCAATATGATAAAGGAAATACATTTTGAGGCTTAGATTATTACAATGTCCGATGGATGGTTGAGCAAAATATGGTGATATGGCTTATGTTGCCATAAGATATGATAATTGCATCTCCTTGCAGTTGTCAAATGATGACATGCATGTTAGAGTATGCTATGTAGAATGGATACTCCCCTTTTTCAGTACATGTAGGGTAGAGTATATATGAACAATGAGAAAGTTATGAGAAAGTATGTTGCTCCCATACCATATGATATGAGGATGATATGAATGTATTAAGGATGATAGATAGTCTCAGTTTATGGGACGATAAGTTATGATATGATATTCAGATATGAATTATGATTGAGGTTACTCAGGTATTTCTATAGGCTTGTGAATACAGTACTCAGGGCCATGTCTATTGAGCGGAATGGTTACAGATAACGGTAAAGGGATTATTTCTAGATCACTCTTCAGATAAAAGTTGGATCTGAAACAGATGGCTCTCGGATAGAGTTAGATTCAGATGAGTACAGATCACTCTTCAGATAAGAGTTAGATCTGGTATAGATTGCTCGCAGTTAGAGCACAGGTTGAAAGATGAGAAGGAACTCCTGAGGCTATAAAATTTTTAAAATATTTATTTATGGAGTTATCAACAGGTGAAAGCAATTAACCTTATAACTTAGTCTGTTGGTTTAAGATCTTCGGGAGATATACAGTACAACAGAATCACAGTTAGATTCTGGAGGGTCGCAGTTAGATCCTAGCATGGCTCCAGGGTCGCAGTTAGATCCTAAGAGCTTCAGAGTCGCAGTTAGATTCTGAAGAGGCTAACGGTTGATCGTAGTTAGATCCCGAGGTCATAGTTAGATCTAGCCTGAGGAAAGTAATGAGCCATGAGATATGAGTACAATGTAATATCTCTTTGGGAAGATTAATGCCAAAGACGAAGTTAAGGTAAGGAAGCTTCACTAGTTGATAAACTCATCCAGAAAAATTATTTATAATGGTATTCCCCAGATAGCCTCTATTATACAGACTGAACTTAGTTTTTCCTTAACAAAGACGGAGTCCAAGTCGAAATCTGAGTACTGATATTCAAAGTTTTGTAGAAGTATGCCTGAGAAGTAGAAAAGAGAATTCTCTGTGAATAGAGTATTGGAGATTGTGCCCTAGGGGCCAATCATTATCTTATGAACATTGTTGATTTATGAATTTTTTAATTATGTTATCATATTATTTGCATGTTTACTATGATAACAATCCTTGGATAACTCGTGATCTTATCCTAAATGTCCCTGGTCGGTCATCTATGCGGGAGCAGAGATGAAATAAGACCAGTATGACTTTGAAGATATATAGAGATATAAATCAAAGTCATAAGCACATGTAAGAGTACAGGGTGTTGGACCGACCCGCTATGAGAGAGCTGCATGGGTCAAGTCATAAGCTTCTCTCATATACAAGCCATGTCACTATGCCCTTTGACCTGAGATCATCATGGATTCCTACATGATAAACGCTCAGCTTTGACCTAGTCAAAAGTCACTTTTGATCGAGTGATCATAAAGGCTATGTTCGGGCTGAGTGGTTTTTTATGCGGAGGAATGTGAATGGTCAAGATGGAATTTGTCCCTCACATTCGTAGAGAGATATTACTGGGGCCCTCGATGAGTGAGTCTGAGAAATATATGGCCATACTGGAATGGAAGGGTAGTTCCATTTCTATATTCAGACTACTCAGGGATCGAGAAAGTAACGGTCAGGAACAGGAGGATGACGTTCTCCATGCCTCATCCTTGACCGAAATATCGTGTGACAAAAGGGACGTGATATGGTTGTATGAAAGGTTACATCGTTTATCGATCCTCATATGTTTTGGGTAGTTGTAATGTCTTGCTAGAGACCGCTTACGACTTGTGGGTCAGTATAATAACTGGGCCACTGCCAACTTCATATGGGCCTACAGGGTCGCACACAAAATAACCCAATACGAGCTATGATGTCCAGATTCATTGAATCTAAGAGATGTCTAGATTCAATGAATAATCTAGGGTGGATATATATTATATATATAATTTGTATATATATATTATATATAATATAAGTGATATTTGTAAGATTTAATTTATAAGGATAAATTAAATCTCTATCACTTTTGAATTTTAATTTAAATGGATATGATCTATTTGAATTTGAAATTCAAATTAATAAGATATCTCAAATTTGATTTATGAGAATAAATCAAATATAATTCTGTCTTATCTTTACTTTAAATTAAATAAACAGGTGAATTAAATCTGTGGGACGGATTTAATATAAACCATATTTATTTAATTAGTTTCTTATTAAATTATGCAATATATGATATTGTATTAATTCAGAATTAATATAAGATTAATTCTGAAGCTCGGCCCTATTAGAAGCCCGATAGCTTCCTATATATTTGACATAAGGGGCTAGGGTTCTACACACAATACATCTCTACACACACATTGAGACGTGAGAAAAGGGGGCAGGGAGAGTGCAAAAGGTTTGCAGATAAGAAACTGCCGAAATAGAGACGGTGAGGATGGAATCTCTATAAAGCCCTAGAGGGACAAGAGGCGCTAGCACGTCATTCGCGATTGGAACGCTGTTCGTGTGGATACCGGTAGACGAAGCCGATCTGAGCTGTCGACTTCTTGCGATCGACCAGACACGAAGCAAGGTCGCGACCTATTGACACTGAGGTCGCGACCATACGGGCATCTGAACGTCAGAAATCCAAAAAGAGGGGACAGGTCACGACTTGAAGCTGACGACGTCGCGACTACAAACTCCAGAGACGTCCGGTCGCGACGAGAAGCAGAGTAGGTCGCGACTAACAACTTCAGAGGCGACAGGTCACGACTAGAAGTTGAGGAGGTCGCGACTGAAAGTTCCAGAGGCGAGGAGTCGCGACTAGTGGACACTGAGGTCGTGACCAAAGCTCGAATACCGAAGGTAACACTTCTTTCTCCTTGACTTAAACAAATTCGGTAGATCCTGGCTGGGAATGGAAAAAAATTTAAAGTTAATTTCCGCTGCGTGTCTTCCAATTCCCAACAGTGGTATCAGAGCCATGCCATTTTGTGTTTAAGTTAGGTTTGATTGTTGATACATGTGATGTATGTTAGACTTTTTAGCTGATTATATGATAACATGCGAGATATGTATGACATATATGGAATCTGTTTATGTATGACATATACGGAATCTAAAAGGAAACTGAAATCGGTGGTGTATGTTAATTGATTTGATCAATTAATATTAATGGGGTCTAAGGAAATAGAATTAAGATTCTTGATTATTTATCAAAAAAAAAAATTCCTTGGGGCGCTGCCCCACACCCCGCCCGCTAACTGGCTAGCGGGACCGCCGTGGCTACCTAATCGTAGCGCAACATAATCGTAAGATATTGCCCTTCAAATAGTATGAATTTTGATTCTTGAATATTTGGGTATGGTGAACAATATGGCTCTAGATTACAAGTGTTGTAATTTTTCTAAATAGGCCTGCGTGTCGTGCCTTCCTCTAATGACTCTCGTTGTACATTCTCTTCTCATCTCACTCCCCTCGAATGTTAAAACGAGGTTTCCTTATGTAATTTTCCTATTCTAATTAGACAGCTTCTCTCATTGGCTTGAGGGAACTTAGGATAGGTGAGCCATATTGTATCACGTTTAAGATTATGCATCTTTTGATTAGATCACTGCATGTATGTTTTATATGCATAATACTGGTATGAGATACAACCGAGATACATGCAAATCGGATAGTTAATTAAACCCTCTAAAAGAAATCTTAAGTCATATGCCGTCAATTAATGAACACTTGTCAAAACCTCGATCGCTCATTTGTAGGCTCCACCAAAGTGGGTGCGTTTGAGTTATCTTGGGGAGATAAGCAAGAGTAATGGTGCTACTCTTATGTTTGTTATTGTTTGACTTAATTGAGATTATCAAAACGGTTTTGGGTCTCAAGGCATTAGATGGGATTAAAATATGCCGGATCATATGATGATGGAATCCCATAAATATCTAAGAATTACATTTGATGTAATTGGTAAAGTTGTTATCTACCTAAATAACTTAAAGTTGAGCGTCCTGCCAAAGTGGACTTAAGTTTAAGCCAAATATGGATCTTAGCCCACTAATTATTACATTGAGGGTTGTTTTATTCAGTGGGAGATTGCTAATTCGCTTGCATATTTTAATTGTAGAATCATGATGACTAGTAATACTGCTGCATTATCATTGCGATCTGTCCTTGAGAAGGACAAACTTAATGGGACAAACTTTCTTGACTGGTTCAGGAACTTGAGAATTGTTCTCAAGCAGGAAAGAAAGGTATATGTCCTAGATCAACCCATTCTTGAGGAGCCAGTAGCCAATGTTCCTAGAGCTCAGAGAGATTCTTATACAAAGCATAAGGAAGACTCTATTGATGTGGGATGCTTGATGCTTGCCACCATGGTTCCGGAGCTCCAAAGAGATTTGGAACACATGGAGGCTTATGAGATGATTGTGCATCTTAAGGAAATATTCCAGCAACAAGCAAGGCAAGAGAGGTATGAGACCACTGAGGCCTTACATTCCTGCAAGATGGCTGAAGGTGCATCAGTGAGTACTCATGTCTTAAAGATGAAAGGGTACATAGATCACCTTGAGAGGCTTGGATTTCCCATGAGCCAGGAGTTAGCTACAGATTTGATCTTGAACTCACTCCCGGAAAGTTATGACCAGTTTGTCATGAAATACAACATGAACAACATGGAGAAATCTATTTCTGAACTGCATGGGATGCTTAAAACTGCTGAGCCGACTGTTAAGAAGAAGCCCAGTACTGTTTTGATGGTTCAGAAAGGAAAGGGTATGAAAAGGAAAGGCAAGGGAAAGGGGAAGGGTCATGGCTCATCTGGTAAGACCAAAGAGTCAGGCAAGCCCGAAACCAAGCCTGCACCAAAGAAGGCAAAGCCTCCAAAGGAAGGAGTTTGCTTCTTCTGCAATGAACCGGGTCATTGGAAGAGGAATTGCAAACTCTACCTTGAAGATCTAAAAAAGAACAAGAAGGATAGCGGGGCTATCGCTTCAGGTATTTATGTTATAGACATTCATCTCTCTACTTCCACTACATGGGTATTAGATACTGCATGTGGTTCTCACATTTGTACAAATGTGCAGGGCCTAAAGGACAGTAGAAAGCTGAAGAAGGGCGAAGTTGACCTACGAGTTGGAAATAGAGCAAAGGTTATTGCTTTAGCTGTAGGCACTTATGAATTAGTTCTGCCTACTGGGCTTTTGTTAGTTTCGAACAATTGCTATTATGTTCCTGCTTTGAGTAGTAACATTGTTTCTCTTTCTTATTTGGATAAGGAAGGTTACACTTCCATTTCTGGGAATGGTAAATGTTCCATTTATCGTAATGATATTTTCTATGCTCATGGTGATTTGCATCTTGATCATTACATATTAAACTTGGAACAACCCAATCATAGAAATATCTATAACATAACCGCCAAAAGGGTCAAACCAAATGATTTGAATCCGACATACCTGTGGCATTGTCGTCTGGGCCATATAAATGAGAAACGCATTTCTAAACTCCATCAAGATGGATTTCTCAACTCATTTGATTTTGAATCATATGATACTTGCGAGTCTTGTTTGTTAGGAAAGATGACAAAGTCTCCTTTCACTGGGCACAGTGAGAGGGACACTTATTTGTTGGGACTCATACATACAGATGTGTTGGACCGATGAATACAAATGCCAGAAGAGGTTATTCGTACTTCATCACATTCATAGATGATTTCAGTAGATATGGCTACGTCTATCTAATGAAACATAAATCTGAATCTTTTGAAATGTTCAAGATATTTCAAAATGAAGTACAAAACTAGCTTGGCAAAACAATTAAAGCCCTTCGATCTGATCGAGGTGGTGAATATTTGAGCCAAGAGTTTATCGATCATCTTAGGAATTGTGGGATAGTCTCACAATTGACTCCTCCAGGAACACCACAATGGAATGACGTTTCTGAACGGAGGAATCAAACACTATTAGATATGGTTCGATCCATGATAAGTCGAACAGATCTTCCACCATCCTTTTGGGGCCACGCCCTAGAGACAGCTGCTTTCACACTGAATCGTGTTCCATCTAAGGCAGTTGAAAAGACTCCGTATGAGATATGGACTAGGAGGAAACCTAGTTTGTCTTTTCTCAAGATTTAGGGATGTGAGGTCTATGTTAAGCAACAAGCCTTAGATAAGTTAGCGCCCAAATCTTCAAAGTGCCTTTTTGTGGGATATCCTAAGGAAACCAAGGGATATTATGTCTACAACCCCACTGATAACAAAGTGTTTGTTGTCATAAATGGTATCTTTCTAGAACGAGAATTTATCTCTAAAAGAACCAGTGGGAGTAAGGTACACCTCGAAGAAGTTCGAGAGCCACAAGACACCACAGAACTACAGATGGAAAATAGAGAAGACTCACAACAAGTTGTTGAGACTCCTCAGGTCACGCAAGGCCCACGGCGATCTAATAGGGCACGACTTTAGCCTCAGAGATATGGATTTCTGATTTCTGACAATCGTGATGTGTTGCTCATTGAGCATAATGAGCCAACTACCTATCGAGAAGCTATAGTGGGACCAAACTCTGAAAAATGGCTTAGTGCCATGAAGTCTGAGATGCAATCCATGTACGACAATAAGGTATGGACCTTAGTCGACCCGCCTGAAGGTGTAAAAACCGTAGGGTGCAAGTGGGTTTTTAAAGAGAAAACCGACATGGATGGCAATGTAAATGTCTTCAAGGCACGACTGGTTGCAAAAGGATTTACTCAAACTCATGGTGTGGACTATGATGAGACCTTTTCCCCAATTGCAATGGTCAAATCAATCAGAATCCTCCTTGCCGTTGCAGCATATTATGACTATGAAATATGGCAGATGGACGTCAAGACAGCCTTCCTTAATGGAAAGCTCCTTGAGGATGTGTACATGACACAACCTGAAGGATTTGTGCGTTTTGAGGACTCTGGTAAGGTGTGCAAGCTTCAAAGGTCCATTTATGGACTGAAGCAAGCATCTCGGAGTTGGAATCATCGTTTTGATGAAGTAGTCAAAGAGTTTGGATTTCTTCAAAACATTGATGAACCTTGTATGTACAAGAAGGTTAGTGGGAGCACAGTTGTATTTTTGGTACTCTATGTCGATGACATCCTACTCATTGGGAATGACATTCCTACCTTGCAGATTGTCAAGTCTTGGTTAGGAAAATCTTTCTCGATGAAAGACTTGGGTGAAGCCACCTACATCCTAGGAATTAGGATCTATAGAGATAGATCTAAAAGGCTTCTAGGACTGAGTCAGAGCACATATATAGACAAGATACTGCATAGGTTCAGTATGCAGGAATCAAAGAGGGGTTTCATACCCATGTCTCATGGTATTCACCTCAGCAAGGATTTGTGTCCTAGTACACCAGATCAGCGAGGTCGCATGAGTAAGGTTCCATATGCCTCAGCCATAGGATCCATCATGTATGCCATGTTATGTACTCGACCGGATGTCTCGTTTGCCTTAAGTATGACTAGCAGATATCAACAGGACCCCGGTGAGGGCCATTAGACTGCTATCAAGAATATCCTTAAGTACTTAAGAAGGACTAAGGACTTATTCTTGGTCTATGGTGGATTGGATGACGAGCTCTGTGTAACTGGTTACACAGATGCAAGTTTCCAAACTGACCAGGACGACCAAAAATCGTAATCTGGATACATATTCCTCTTGAATAATGGAGCAGT
The DNA here is from genome assembly GCA_037074615.1 of Leucaena leucocephala. Classification (NCBI taxonomy): domain Eukaryota; kingdom Viridiplantae; phylum Streptophyta; class Magnoliopsida; order Fabales; family Fabaceae; genus Leucaena; species Leucaena leucocephala. The sequence continues at coordinate 9,532,206 of CM073548.1, read as the reverse complement.
AAGCTGGAAGAGCTCTAAGCAGAGCACTATAGCAGATTCTACAACGGAAGCTGAGTATATAGCAGCATCTGATGCAGCTAAGGAGGCCGTTTGGATAAGGAAGTTCATTACAGAACTAGGGGTGGTACCTACCATCTCAGGTCCAATAACTTTGTTCTGTGACAATAGTGGTGCCATTGCATAGGCCAAAGAGCCTAGGTCACATCAAAGGACCAAGCATATACTCAGGCGATTTCATCTCATCATAGAAATCAATGATAGAGGTGATACAAAAATATGCAAGGTAGCAGGGGAAGACAATGTTGCTGATCCTCTAACAAAGCCGCTTGGCCAAACAAAATATGAGTGTCATGTTAGGTCAATGGGAATTAGGCAAATTAATGATTGTACCTAGTGCAAGTGGGAGGATGTTGGAGATTGTGCTCTAGGGGCCAATCATTATCTTATGAACATTGTTGATTTATGAATTTCTTAATTATGTTATCATATTATTTGCATGTTACTATGATAACAATCCTTGGATAACTCGTGATCTTATCCTAAATATCCCTGGTCGGTCATCTATGCGGGAGCAGAGATGCAATAAGACCAGTATGACTTTGAAGATATATAGAGATATAAATCAAAGTCATAAGCACATGTAAGAGTACAGGGTGTTGGGACGACCCGCTATGAGAGAGCTGCATGGGTCAAGTCATAAGCTTCTCTCATATACAAGCCATGTCACTATGCCCTTTGACCTGAGATCATCATGGATTCCTACATGATAAACGCTCAGCTTTGACCTAGTTAAAAGTCACTTTTGACCGAGTGATCATAAAGGCTATGTTCGGGCTGAGTGGTTTTTTATGCGGAGGAATGTGAATGGTCAAGATGGAATTTGTCCCTCACATTCGTAGAGAGATATTACTGGGGCCCTAGATGAGTGAGTCTGAGAAATGTATGGCCATACTGGAATGGAAGGGTAGTTCCATTTCTATATTCAGACTACTCAGGGATCGAGAAAGTAACGGTCAGGAACAGGAGGATGACGTTCTCCATGCCTCATCCTTGACCGAAATATCGTGTGACAAAAGGGACGTGATATGGTTGTATGAAAGGTTACATCGTTTATCGATCCTCATATGTTTTGGGTAGTTGTAATGTCTTGCTAGAGACCGCTTACGACTTGTGGGTCAGTATAATAACTGGGCCACTGCCAACTTCATATGGGCCTACAGGGTCGCACACAAAACAACCCAATACGAGCTATGATGTCCAGATTCATTGAATGTAAGAGATATCTAGATTCAATGAATAATCTAGGGTGGATATATATTTTATATATATATAATTTGTATATATATATTATATATAATATAAGAGATATTTGTAAGATTTAATTTATAAGGATAAATTAAATCTCTATCACTTTTGAATTTTAATTTAAATGGATATGATCTATTTGAATTTGAAATTCAAATTGATAAGATATCTCAAATTTGATTTATGAGAATAAATCAAATATAATTCTGTCTTATCTTTATTTTAAATTAAATAAACAGGTAAATTAAATCTGTGGGACGGATTTAATATAAACCATATTTATTTAATTAGTTTCTTATTAAATTATGCAATATATGATATTGTATTAATTCAGAATTAATATAAGATTAATTCTGAAGCCCGGCCCTATTAGAAGCCCGATAGCTTCCTATATATTTGACATTAGGGGCTAGGGTTCTACACACAATACATCTCTACACACACATTCAGACTTGAGAAAAGGGGGCAGGGAGAGTGCAAAAGGTTTGCAGATAAGAAATTGCCGAAATAGAGACGGTGAGGACGGAATCTCTATAAAGCCCTAGAGGGATAAGAGGCGCTAGCACGTCGTTCGCGATTGGAACGCTGTTCGTGTGGATACCGGTAGAGGAAGCCGATCTGAGCTGTCGACTTCTTGCTATCGACCAGACACGAAGCAAGGTCGCGACCTATTGACACTGAGGTCGCGACCATACGGGCATCTGAACGTCAGAAATCCAAAAAGAGGGGACAGGTCACGACTTGAAGCTGACGACGTCGCGACTACAAACTCCAGAGACGTCCGGTCGCGACGAGAAGCAGAGTAGGTCGCGACTAACAACTTTAGAGGCGACAGGTCACGACTAGAAGTTGAGGAGGTCGCGACTAAAAGTTCCAGAGGCGAGGAGTGGCGACTAGTGGACACTGAGGTCGCGACCAAAGCTCGAATACCGAAGGTAACACTTCTTTCTCCTTGACTTAAACACATTCGGTATATCCTGGCTGGGAATGGAAAAATTTTTAAAGTTAATTTCCGCTGCGTGTTTTCCAGTTCCCAACATAGAGAATAGAAAAGTATTGGCTAAGAGCACTCTGGGAGGTAGCTCAAGTTGTGAAGCCAATAGCAAGAGAAAGAGGCAATAGTTCAGATAGGGGATTGATCAAGGTAATGATCAGGTTGGAGAGCAGAGATGTCAATATGGTGGAAAGAGCCATGGCACATGGGAGTGTCAAGCAGGGCAAAGCAGTTGTGGTGAGAAAGGCCACTTTGCAAGAGGTTGCCCTAAGAATACTGACATCCCTAGGAAAGGTATTTCTTCTTACCCCAGACGGAGTCTCCAATATTCCCTGAGGTCGACCCTAAGAATGGTTAAGAAGAACCATAGCGGTAAGGGCGACTGAGCTGTAAGGAACTATAGGTGTAACACCCCAATTTTTAGGCCTAGAGATGTCAGGAAGAGAATTCAAGGGCATAATTGTAATTATCGGAAAGATCGGACTGGTAGCCGATGAGTACCATATTTTCTCAGAAAATAGAGAAAATTATGCTGATCATTTCACTGAACTGTGAAATGTGCATATGAGGTCTCTATGTGTATGAAAGGATTAGAAATATGACCAGGGGTAAAATGGTCATTTTGGAAAAGTGTGCGCGTGAGTGCTTTTTCAGGCCAAAACAGCCCGGTCCGGATAAAATATCTAAAAACACCGGGAGATAGAGAAAAGGATTCCAGATTGAATGAGGAGTCAGAATTTTGATTTGAGGTCCCGATTTTTCTGTAAAAATTCCTGAAGATGGGAATTTACAGTTATAATCGGTAAAGGAAGAGCAGTCCGAATAGAGATGATCGGACTATGGCCAGAGGCCATACAGTGTTGTCTAAGGCCCGTAGTGACACCAGGAAAGGCCCAAGCCCATAATATCAGTTCAAGGGTAAGAGGGGCCGGTGTCCGGGGAAAAAGGTGCAAAATGACGAAAATGCCCTTATGTTATAAAATAATTGAAGAATGAGTAAAGGGTATTTTGGTCATTTGGCTAAGGTTAGACAGTCAAGAAGGGGTATCTGGATAGTTGACCAGGGCCAGAGAATACTCTGGTAAAATATGAAAAGACAATAATGCCCCTAGACCTAGTAAAGGAAATGAAAGGACTTAAGTGCAATTATGGAAAGTTTCAAGGCCAAAAAGGAAAGTAGACAAAAATGTGGGGTCCTTAAATGTAATTTTAGCCAAGTAAAAAGGGACTTAAATGAAAAGAAGAAAAGTTCCCTGGGGCTAAATTGTAATTAAAGAAAGTCAGGCCGGAAGTGGTTTGGACTGTCCGAAAGCATTTCAGTCCTAGATTTCACCGGTAGAGAGAGCAAGTAACGCTCGATAATCTGGCTTAATACAGGAATTTTTGAAGACTCCAGATAGCCAGAAATGGACTGATCGTCCAAAAGTTATAAAAATTCATACCGGATATCCTAGAATTCAGATCTAGGTGAGAAAATACAGGATGATACGTCCTTATGGGACGGATGTCGGGAAACTGACAGAATACCGATAGGAGGCTTGTAGAAAAAGTTATTCGCAGATTAGAAAATCCAGAAGGGAGTGTGAGGCCTCCGGGTATCTGATAGGGAGATTTATCGGTATTTAAAAAGGGACTGAATGAGTTCGGATGGCCTCAGTCAGATGACTGATATGACTCACAGGGATGCCTGAACACCGCAGGCCAATGTATCGGACAGAAGGAGCCGGTGTCCGGATAGGTGTATAAACGGTGAATAATAGATAAAATATTCAATAATTATTAACGGGGGAAGATTCCTCGTAATGCGTGCCATGAGGATATTAGACCCAGAAAGGCCCAATAATGGCGCCAACAGAGGCCAGTAAGATACTTGGACTGATAGGTAGGCCAGTGTCCGGCAGAACCGCGGAAAAGTACGAAATTACGAAAATGCCCCTGTGTTGTACAAAAGTGTAACAGATGAATGAAGGGCATTTTGGTAATTATGGACAGGCCCAGAAGCCAAGGTACATACAGATAAAGTTACTGAGAGTCAGTATATACCCTGACAGAGTACCGAAGGGTATGAAATGATGATTTTACCCTTAAGGTTAAAATAGTGCAAGAAAGGGCACCCAAGGGTATTTTGGTAATTTGCCAAGGGCTGTTTCTTGGGAATCGAACCATCAGAGTATATGCGCTTGATCAGGATCCAAGACAACATTCCCAGAGCCCAAAAACGTAGCCTATGAAGTATGTGAGAAAAAGTGGCATTAAAATATTATTTTAATGCTGTTTCAATAAAGTAAAGTTACTCGGTCGGCACGATAACCGAGGAGAAGATCAGATAAAGTCCTAGATTTATCTGGATAGCATTGGAAGGCGTGAAAGGTCCCTTCCAGGTGCCACATGGCGCAATCTTAAAGGCAGAAGAAAAAGTTGAGGACACGTATTACGAGGCAAGATACTGGACCGGTGAGTCAGCATGCTGAGTCAGCTGCTGAGGTGTCAAGGATTTCAGACATGTGATAAATGTGGAGCTGAGGTGTCCTGGTGAGGTGTCCCAATGATGTCATGCATGATGCAGTAAAGGAGGAATTAAGAAAAATAGGAAAATCCAGGAAAAACCAGGACCGCAGGATTAAAGTTCATGGAAATTACGAGATTGCCATTGGAGGAGGCTATAAATACCCCCCCTTGCCATTCATATGCCACGGCCAAGAGCCCATTTTAGAGAGAGGAGGAGGTGCTAGAGAGAGAAAGTGAGAGGAAGAAAGGAAGTTCTGGTGGAGCTGCAAGCAGAATAGAGATAGTAGAGCTCTGCTGAGCCTTTGAGGTAGTAACTAATCCTAGCTTTTATGTTATGGCTTTGTGATTTGTTGTGCTATTGTTTGGTTGGATTGTTGTCTTATATGTTATGTCTGAAGCTCTGCTATAATGTTATGATCATATGTTATTAAGCATAGAAGCACGCAGCATACTTATCTGTACACAATCACAAGCAAGCACTGTCACTCTGCATTACATATATTGTTATGATTGTTGCTGCTGAGATTCCCCCGAATCTCATCCCAATAAATAACCCATTACAGGGGAGGTTATGGCAAAGTAAATTTTGAGAATTTTAAGAGACGCCGTTATGCTGCCGAAATTATGACAAGATGGCAATAGTAGAGAAAGGAGCTGATACGTACTGTGTACGTAGGTACTGTCTAAGGAGGCTGGAAGTGAGTGGACCTAGCCAGTTCATCCATTCTTTACTGGGTACTTACGTAGAATGGTAGTTCTCACCGGAATTACCGAATCGGTATAAGATCAGTTACTTTCTGAAGATGAAGTGTAGCAGTTATGCTGCCGAATTTTAGGCAGAAAATGATGTAATAGAAATATGAGGATTTCATACATGCCCTGATGTATAATGACTTATTATTCAATAAAGATATTGTTTGGCATGTTTAACTGATATATGATGGATGTATGCATATGTATGCAAAGTAGAAATGCTGAAATTTACCACTGTGAACAGTAACACGTGGTGATCTAGTCATGTTTGATAAATGATTAAAAATAGTAAATGGATGAATAAATGTATGAAATTTTTATGGTAAATAGTATACATACCAAGATTTAATTTTATATATAAAATGTCTCATTTGGATGTCTACACAAGGAGATATAAATTATCAAAGTTGGGACCAGAATGCTGGATTCAGGAGAAAAACGTTGGATGAACAGTAACGTTTTAACGTTGACTGACGTTGACTTGGTCAATGAATTTCCAACTAGTTATTTTTCCATGAAATATAATTGAGTTAAATTAATTTAGAAATTGGAACCACTTCATTTCGATTTTTCTAGAATTAGTTATGATTTTTCGAAGTCAGGTCACTCATCTGGAATTTGCACAGTGAACAGTACTCGATAAGAGTAAAACTCCAGATTGAGAAATTGGACTTCAATGACCTTGAAAGTGGTTCTAAATGCTACGAAATGGTCCCTAAGACGTATGAAAGTAAGGATGTTTCATTTTGGTATCAGAGCAAAGGATTCTGGCTTAGGAAATGCTCTGAACAGATAATTTATGGTGTTAGTACAGAATAAGGTTAGCACAGAACAAAGGGTTCTGGCTCCGAGCATAAGATTCTGGCACAGAACAGAAGGTTCTAGCTCAGTGATGCTCTGGTTTAGTCAGTTTGATTCCCTAAACAAATGAGAAGTTTGAGTGGTCCTCTCCCTAGAGTATGATAAGGATGATGTTCACTGCTTGGAAAGGTTTAGACAGAAGACAGTGACACCCAGATGAATGAGGCTGTACCCCGAGCTTTATAGTCTTACGAAGGATATGATTATGATGGGCTAATCTTAGTCAGCCGATATAGTCGAGGTCTCGTGTTATTAACACAATATGGCTGGACTAAGCAGAATAATGTTTACGAAGCAGTTTCCTCCAGAGATAGAGACAAAATCTGATCAGTTCACGACTAAGGAAGCTGAAAGAGTAGCTTGAGGTATCGTGTTGTGACCAGATACTATGGTGAGGATGCCAGATATCCAAGTTACAACAAGTTAAGTCATAAGTCACGACGAGATGTGGGCAACCCAGGCTCACCAAGATCAAGAACGAGATTCTACTACCGCTACGACGGTTGCAGCTACGGTTGCAAGATTATAGCAGTCTGGGAAGGAGGTAGTACCAGAGAATGATATAGAACCTGAACCTCAGCCAAATCATGGGCAGACTGGAATGAATAGACATCAGGGGTCTATAGGAAATAATAATAACCAGGAAAGTCTTCAAACACGGATGGAACAATTCCATAAGTTTAATCCGCCCATGTTTGAAGGGACTTTTGACACCCAAGTAGCTAAGGATTGGGTAAGCCAGTTAGAGAAAATCTTTAAGGTTTTAGAATGTCCCACTGAAAGAAAGACCCAGGTGGCAGTTTACAAGCTAGAAAAGAATGTACAATAACCAGAAAAGAGTGAGCCTGCTCCATCAGTACCACTGAAAGTGATGCCACCAGGTTCCTTGAGAAGGAACAGTAAGAAGAGAAATGGGCCAGCATATGGGTCAAAAGTTAATAAGAAGCAAGGAAGTAGGCCAGGTAGGGGGCCAAGAGAAGTTAGTAGGCAACCAAGGCCTAATGAATGTAGGAACTGTGGTCGAGACCATGGTATGAGGCCTTGTCCAGTAGGTCAGGGGTTACGCTATAGGTGTGGAAAGTATGGACATTATGCCAGGGAGTGTTCACAGAACACAACAGGCGAAAGATACCCGACTCAGGGAAGAGTATATACCTGACTGACAACGAGATAAGAAAGTCGCCTGTGCCAAATTAAGGTACGAGTTTATTTGTGTTCTGTTTCCACTGGCTAATGAATGGATAAATCCGGTATGTGATTGGATTGTATTGTCCAGTATGCACACTATTGAGCTACCCTATACCTAGTATGTTGCCATTGTATGAGGATGAGTATGACTACATGTTTTAAAAGTAGGAAGTAGAGAAGAGGGGTCTTATGTCGCGACTAATATGTACAGATAAGTTGATGTTGCGACGTGAGAAGACCTCAGGTCGTGATGAGTAATATTGCAGTACGCGACCAGTGTACAAAGGAGTTCAGGTAGCGATGTTATAGGTTGCGACTAAAGGACGCAGAGATGCCAGGTCGTGACGAGTACTGTGTGACGGTTGCGACTAAAAGTCGCAGAGCATGTGAGTTGTGACTATGCAGTTCTCAGGTCACAACAAAAGATGGCAGAGGCCATATGATGAAGAGAATGAAGGTACCAAACTCGCTGAAGTCCATCAGCTAGAGGATTGGTATAGCATATGATAAGCTAGATAGTACAAAGGTATTGAGAAACGAAAAATCAGTTTAAGACGAGGTTTAAAGTAGATCCTCCATGTGATAACTAAGAGTAGATCTGCATTACAGAGGTTTTATTCAGCTGCTCTGAATAGAAGACCTAAAAGTTAGATTGAGATTTGCCTAGGAATGATCCTAGCACATGGCCTAAGGTTAGAGACGTGATGGTTAATAGATAAAGAGCTAAATGTTCCCTGAGCAGGGGGATTCCATCACAAAGAAGTAGTAGACCTAGGGGAGAATACCCTAGAGAACAGAAGTAATAGTGAAAGATGATGAATGAGATCCATGAGGATTAAGGATCAAATGAAAGGCTAATAAGGAACCATAGTCCGGTCAAGAGTAGACTAGGACTGATGGATAGATAGAAGAAGTTAAGAGATAGTAAGAGGTAGCCACAGTTAAGAGATAAAGTGACTCCCATATTCCCTATGTAAGATAAAGTAGTGAAGGGTTGAGTCTATACCCTGGTAAGAGGGTAGTGTGGCAGCCTAAGTAAGATAACAGAGGTGCCTGTCAGATCCTGAGCATGTGATTGATAATCTGATAGATAATGCGATTGATAGTATGATCAGATGATGATCTGACAAATAATATGATAAAGGAAATATGTTTTGAGGCTTACTTAGATTGTTACGATATCTAATGGATGGTTGAGCAAAATATGATGATGATATGGCTTATATTGCCATAAGTTATGATAGTTGCATCTCCTTGCAGTTGTCAAAGGATGACATGCATGTTAGAGTATGCTATGATGAATGGATACTCCCCTTTTGCAGTGCATGCAGGGTAGAGTATATATGAGTACATATATGAGATGAGAAAGTTATGAGAAATTATGTTGCTCCCATACCATATGATATGAGGATAATATGATTGTGTTGAGGATGATAGATAGTCTCAGTTATGGGATGATAAGTTATGATATAATACTCAGACATGATTTATGATTGAGGTTACTCAAGTATTTCTATAGGCTTGTGAATACAGTACTCAGGACCATTTCTATTGAAATGAATGATGTACATAAAGAGTAGCAGATAACGGTAAAGGGATTGTTTCTAGATTCATATGGGTACAGATCACTCTTCAGATAAGAGTTGGATCTGGTACAGAATGCTCGCAGTTAGAGCATAGTTCAAATGGCTCGTAGTTAAAGCACAGGTTGAAAGATGAGAAGGAACTCCTGAGTAAAAGAGGAAGTAAGTAAAGTCTGGGTAAAAGATATGAGGCTATAACATTTTTAAAATTTCTATTTATGGAGTTATCAACAGGTGGAAGCAGTTAACCTTATAACCTAGTCTGTTGGTTTAAGATCTTCGGGAGATATACAGTACAACAGAATCACAGTTAGATTCTGGAGGGTCACAGTTAGATCCTAGCATGGCTCCAGGGTCGCAGTTAGATCCTAACAGCTTCAGAATCGCAGTTAGATTCTGAAAAGGCTAATGTAACATCCCAATTTTTGGGTCTAGTTCGCCTAGGTTCAAAATGAGGAATGTGAGGAATATCCTAAGTCTTAAGCCTATGAATTCTGCAGGTAGCTTGATATGGGCTGGCTCCTGTGTAAGATAACCTGATATGGGCGGGTTGTCGAGCCTTTCAAGTAATGATGACTCCCGAAGAGTGTAAGGGATGAGTTATTGAAAGAGAATTTCTAGAACTTAAGATAAAGGATGAGAAGATGAGCAATAAGGCCAGAAAGAGAATGCAGGGGCAAAATCGTAATTATGGGAAAGATCGGGCTGGTAGCCGATGAGTACCATATTTTGCCAGAAAATAGAGAAAATTATGCTGATCATTTCACTGAACTGTGAAATGTGCATATGAGGTCTCTATGTGTATGAAAGAATTAGAAATGTGACCAGGGGTAAAATGGTCATTTTGGAAAAGTGTGCGCGTGAGTGCTTTTTCAGGCCAAAATAGCCCGGTCCGGATAAAATATCTGAAAATACCGGGAGATAGAGAAAAGGATTCCGGGTTGAATGAGGAGTCACGGAATTTTGATTTGAGGTCCCGATTTTTCTGTAAAAATTCCGGAAGATGGAAATTTACAGTTATAATCGGTAAAGGAAAAGCAGTTCCAATAGGGATGATCGGACTGTGGCCAGGGGGCCGTATAGTGTTTCTAAGGCCTTTAGCGACACCAGGGAAGGCCCAGGCCCATTAGATCAGTCCAGTGGTAAAAGGGGCCGGTGTCCGGGAAAAAGGTGCGAAATGACGAAAATGCCCCTATGTTATAGAACAGCTGAAGAATGAGTAAAGGGTATTTTGGTCATTTGCCTAAGGTTAGACAGTCCAGGGAAGTTATCTGGATAGTTGACCAGTGTCAAAGAATACTCTGGTAAGATGGGAAAAGACAATAATGCCCCTAGACCTAATAAAGTAAAGAAAGAGAGACTAAGGGCATTTTGGTAATTTGCCAAGGGGTGTTTCTTGGGAATCGTGCCATTAGAGTACTTGGGCTGGATTAGAGACCCAAGAGGATATTCCCAGGCCCAAAAACGCAGGCCCAGTGATTCAGGGGGAAAAGTGGCATTAAAATAATGATTTAATGACTTTTCAGTAAAGTAAAGTTACTCGGTTGGCACGAAAACCGAGGAGGTGATCAGATAAGTCTGGGACTTATCTGGATAGCATTGGGAAGCGTGCAAGGTCTCTTCCAGGCGCCACATGGCATTAGTCTGGAGAAAGCAGATAAAGCTGAGGACACGCTTTACGAGGCAAGAGACTGGACCGGTGAGTCAGCATGCTGAGTCAGCTGCTGAGGTGTCCAGGATTTCAGACATGTGATAAATGTGGCGCTGAGGTGTCCCGGTGAGGTGTCCTGGATGATGTCATGCATGATGCAGTAAATGAGGAATTAAAGAAAATAGGAAAATCTAGGAAAAACCAGGACCACAAGTTCATATGGCTTCAAAATTACAGGAATGCCATTGAAGGAAACTATAAATACCCCCTCCCCCTCCCATTTCATGCATCCCACGGTTTTGAGCCTTTTAGAGAGAGGAGGAGGTGCTAGAGAGAGAAAGTGAGAGGAAGAAAGAAAGAAAGGAAGTTCTGGCGGAGCTGGAAGCAGAATAGAGATAGTAGAGCTCTGCTAAGCCTTTGAGGTAGTAACCAATCCTAGCTTTTATGTAATGGCTTTGTGATTTGTTGTGCTATTGTTTGGTTGGATTGTTGTCTTATATGTTATGCTTGAAGCTCTACTGCAATGCTATGATCATATGTTATTGAGTATGGAAGCACGCAGCATACTTATCTGTACACAATCACAAGCAAGCACTGTCACTCTGCATTACATATATTGTTATGATTGTTGCTACTGAGATTCCCCCGAATCTCATCCCCATCCATAACCCATTACAGGGAGGTTATGCTGAAGTGGATTTTGAGAATCCTAAGAGACGCCGTTATGCTGCCGAAGTAAAGACTGAACATCAGTATATGATAAGTACTGTGTACGTAGTGCTGTCTAAGGAGGCTAGAAGTGAGTGGACCTAGCCGGTTCATCTAGTCTTTCCTGGGTACTACGTAGAATGGTAGTTCTCATGAGGGGATTACCGAATCAGTACAGTTCAGTTCTTTGTACAGATAAAGCGTAGCGGTTATGCTACCGGAGTTTAGGCAGAAAGAGATGTAATAGAGATAGCAAGATTATGTATATGTCTTGTTGTGTATGCCATGTTGTATGACATTATGTTATTCAATGATAAGTATTGTTTGGCATATTCAATTTATGTATGGTGAATTAAGGGAGAAATTCGCAGGTCCTGAGGTAGCAGTGTTCTGGCCTCAGTTTGACCTAGTAAACGAAGGAGTTTGGCCACGAAATTTGGTGAGCCAGTAGTACACATCTGGGGCATTACGTGGATAGTAATAAGCCTCATTTGGTTGTGTAGAATGAGATTAATTAATTTTCAAATTAAAGGTTCAGAATAAGGAACTTAAGAGTGAAATTTTGAATTTCTGGGCTTAAGTTAAGATATGATCAAGCTAATGTTGCTTCCGCAAGTGTACTCTGAGGAGTCTAAGGGAGGATGTTTCAGCTAACGGTTGATCGCAGTTAGATCCTGAGGTCGCAGTTAGACCTAGCCTAAGGAAAGTAATGAGCCATGAGACATGAGTACAATTTAATATCTCTTTGGGAAGATGAATGCCAAAGACGAAGTTAAGGTGAGGAAGCTTCACTAGTTGATAAACTCACCCAGAGAGATTATTTTATAATGGTTTTCTCAGATAGCCTCTAGTATACAGACTAAACTTAGCTTTCCCTTAGCAAAGACGGAGTCCAAGTCCAAAGCTGAGTACTGATATTCAAAGTTTTGTAGGAGTATGCCTGAGAAGCATAAAAGAACAGAATCCTCTATGTGTTGAGAATAGAAAAGCATTGGCTAAGAGCACTCTGGGAGGTAGCCCAAGTTGTGAAGCCAATAGCAAGAGAAAGAGGAAATAGTTCAGACAGCGAACTGATCAAAGTAATGATCAGATTGGAGAGCAGAGATGTCAATGTAGTGGAAAGAGCCATGGCACATGGGAGTATCGAGCAGGGCAAAGCAGTTGTGGTAAGAAAGGCCACTTTGCAAGAGGTTACCCTAAGAATGCTAACATCCCTAGGAAAGGTATTTGCTCTTACCCCAGACACAGTCTTCAATATTCCCTGAAGTCGACCCTAAGAATGATTAAGAAGAACCATAGCGGTAAGGGCGACCGAGCTGTAAGGAACTATAGGCCTAGATAATGATGTGGATAATGAAGAGTTCTTTTCTGATCTAAAGGAAATGGTAATAAAAGGCCAGAGAGACCTAGAGAATAGGGTCTAAGGCAAAGCACAGATAGAACGTAGTTCTATAAGAAATCTAGCTATATAAAGAGTAATCTAGCCCTAACCCAGTAGCACGTTAAATTGAAAGGTGCTAAGGCAAGAGTAGCCTAATGATATGTAAGCCCTAAGAAGGGATAAGGAAGTGCAAATGCCACAAAGGTTTGGCATAGGTGCATGAAGTTATGAGAACAGTTAAGAAAAGTCCGAGAAGTTATCTGGGTTATGATCTCGTATCAGAAGAAAGGAAGTCAGAGGAACAATATCTCTCCTAAGAGATTAGCAAAGTGTAAGAAGAGTGAAGTAGACCCCATAATTACATCAGAATTCTGCGGAATAAGATATGAAAGAAATGGACACTACTCACAAGTGTAATGAATTGTCCATAAGTATAAGAGGATGAATGCCCCAAGCCTTAGTCATAAACCAGGAAAGGATATAAAGAAGGGCTATATCCAGGATCGTTGACTAAGATTCCAAGTAAATTTTGAGGACAAAATTTATTTTAAGGGGGGTAGAAATGTAAAACTCCAATTTTTAGGCCTAGAGATGCCAGGAAGAGAATTCAAGGGCATAATTGTAATTATGGGAAAGATCGGACTGGTAGCCGATGAGTACCATATTTTCTCAGAAAATAGAGAAAACTATGCTGATCATTTCACTGAACTATGAAATGTGCATATGAGGTCTCTATGTATATGAAAGAATTAGAAATATGACCAGGGGTAAAATGGTCATTTTGGAAAAGTGTGAGCGTGAGTGCTTTTTCAGGCCAAAACAGCCCGGTCCGGATAAAATATCTGAAAACACCGGGAGATAGAGAAAAGGATTCCAGATTGAATGAGGAGTCACAGAATTTTGATTTGAGGTCCCGATTTTTCTGTAAAAATTCCTGAAGATGGGAATTTACAGTTATAATCGGTAAAGGAAGAGCAATCCGAATAGAGATGATCGGACTATGGCCAGAGGCCATACAGTGATGTCTAAGGCCCGTAGTGACACCAGGGAAGGCCCAAGCCCATAATATCAGTTCAAGGGTAAGAGGGGCCGGTGTCCGGGGAAAAAGGTGAAAATGACGAAAATGCCCTTATGTTATAAAATAATTGAAGAATGAGTAAAGGGTATTTTGGTCATTTGGCTAAGGCTAGACAGTCAAGAAGGGGTATCTGGATAGTTGACCAGGGCCAAAGAATACTCTGGTAAAATATGAAAAGACAATAATGCCCCTAGACCTAGTAAAGGAAATGAAAGGACTTAAGTGCAATTATGGAAAGTTTCAAGGCCAAAAAGGAAAGTAGACAAAAATGTGGGGTCCTTAAATGTAATTTTAGCCAAGTAAAAAGGGACTTAAATGAAAAGAAGAAAAGTTCCCTGGGGCTAAATTGTAATTAAAGAAAGTCAGGCCGGAAGTGGTTTGGACTGTCCGAAAGCATTTCAGTCCTAGATTTCACCGGTAGAGAGAGCAAGTAACGCTCGGTAATCTGGCTTAATACAGGAATTTTTGAAGACTCCAGATAGCCAGAAATGGACTGATCGTCCAAAAGTTATAAAAATTCATACCGGATATCCTAGAATTCAGATCTAGGTGAGAAAATACAGGATGATACGTCCTTATGGGACGGATGTCGGGAAACTGACAGAATACCGATAGGAGGCTTGTAGAAAAAGTTATTCGCAGATTAGAAAATCCAGAAGGGAGTGTGAGGCCTCCGGGTATCCGATAGGGAGATTTATCGGTATTTAAAAAGGGACTGAATGAGTTCGGATGGCCTCAGTCAGATGACTGATATGACTCACAGGGATGCCTGAACACCGCAGGCCAATGTATCGGATAGAAGGAGCCGGTGTCTGGATAGGTGTATAAACGGTGAATAATAGATAAAATATTCAATAATTATTAACGGGGGAAGATTCCTCGTAATGCGTGCCATGAGGATATTGGACCGAGAAAGGCCCAATAATGGCGCCAACAGAGGCCAGTAAGATACTTGGACTGATAGGTAGGCCAGTGTCCGGCAGAACCGCGGAGAAAGCGAAATTACGAAAATGACCCTGTGTTGTACAAAAGTGTAATAGATGAATGAAGGGCATTTTGGTAATTATGGACAGGCCCAGAAGCCAAGGTACATACAGATAAAGTTACTGAGAGTCAGTATATACCCTGACAGAGTACCGAAGGGTATGAAATGAAGATTTTACCCTTAGGGTTAAAATAGTGCAAGAAAGGGCACCTAAGGGTATTTTGGTAATTTGCCAAGGGCTGTTTCTTGGGAATCGAGCCATCAGAGTACATGGGCTTGATCAGGATCGAAGACAACATTCCCAGAGCCCAAAAACGTAGCCTATGAAGTATGTGGGAAAAAGTGGCATTAAAATATTATTTTAATGCTGTTTCAATAAAGTAAAGTCACTCGGTCGGCACGATAACCGAGAAGACGATCAGATAAAGTCCTGGATTTATCTGGATAGCATTGGAAGGCGTGAAAGGTCCCTTCCAGGTGCCACATGGGGCAATCTTAAAGGCAGAATAAAAAGTTGAGGACACGTATTACGAGGCAAGATACTGGACCGGTGAGTCAGCATGCTAAGTTAGCTGCTGAGGTGTCCAGGATTTCAGACATGTGATAAATGTGGCGCTGAGGTGTCCCAATGATGTCATGCATGATGCAGTAAAGGAGGAATTAAGAAAAATAGGAAAATCCAGGAAAAACTAGGACCGCAGGATCAAAGTTCATGGAAATTACGAGATTGCCATTGGAGGAGGCTATAAATACCCCCCCTTGCCATTCATATTCCACGGCCAAGAGCCCATTTTAGAGAGAGGAGGAGGTGCTAGAGAGAGAAAGTGAGAGGAAGAAAGGAAGTTCTGGCGGAGCTGCAAGCAGAATAGAGATAGTAGAGCTCTGCTGAGCCTTTGAGGTAGTAACTAATCCTAGCTTTTATGTAATGGCTTTGTGATTTGTTGTGCTATTGTTTGGTTGGATTGTTGTCTTATATGTTATGTCTGAAGCTCTGCTATAATGTTATGATCATATGTTATTAAGCATAGAAGCACGCAGCATACTTATCTGTACACAATCACAAGCAAGCACTGTCACTCTGCATTACATATATTGTTATGATTGTTGCTACTGAGATTCCCCCGAATCTCATCCCAATAAGTAAACCATTACAGGGGAGGTTATGTCAAAATGAATTCTGGAAGTTTTAAAAGACGCCGTTATGCTGCCGAAATTATGACAAGATGGCAATAGTAGAGAAAGGAGCTGATACGTACTGTGTACGTAGGTACTGTCTAAGGAGGCTGGAAGTGAGTGGACCTAGCCGGTTCATCCAGTCTTTCCTGGGTACTTACGTAGAATGGTAGTTCTCACGGGAATTACCGAATCGGTATAAGATCAGTTACTTTCTGAAGATGAAGCGTAGCAGTTATGCTGCCGGATTTTAGGCAGAAAATGATGTAATAGAAATATGAGGATTTCATACATGCCCTGATGTATAATGACTTATTATTCAATAAAGATATTGTTTGGCATGTTTAACTGATATATGATAGATGTATGCATATGTATGCAAAGTAGAAATGCTGAAATTTACCACTGTGAACAGTAACACGTGGTGATCTAGTCATGTTTGATAAATGATTAAAAATAGTAAATGGATGAATAAATGTATGAATTTTTTATGGTAAATAGTATACATACCAAGCTTTAATTTGATATATAAAATGTCTCATTTGTATGTCTACACAAGGAGATATAAATTATCAAATTTGGAACCAGAATGCTGGATTCAGGAGAAAAACGTTGGATGAACAGTAAAGTTTTAACGTTGACTGACGTTGATTTGGTCAATGAATTTCCAACGAGTTATTTTTTCCTGAAATATAATTGAGTTAACTTCATTTATAAATTGGAACCACTTCATTTCGATTTTTCTAGAATTAGTTATGATTTTTCGAAGTCAGGTCACTCATCTGGAATTTGCACAGTGAACAGTACTCGATAAGAGTAAAACTCCAGATTGAGAAATTGGACTTCAATGACCTTGAAAGTGGTTCTAAATTCTACTAAATGGTCCCTAAGACGTATGAAAGTAAGGATGTTTTAATAGGCCTAGATAATGATGTGGATAATGAAGAGTTCTTTTCTGATCTAAAGGAAGTGGTAATAAAAGGCTAGAGAGACCTAGAGAAGAGGGTCTAAGGCAAAACAAAGATAGAACGTAGTTCTATGAGAAAGAATACTAGGGCCTAGAGCTATAAGAATAGTAACCTAGCCCTAATCCAGTGGCACGAAAGGGGCTAAAGCAAGAGTAGCCTAATGATATGTAATCCCTAAGAAGGGATAGAAAGAATGCAATTGCCACAGAGGTTTGGCATAGATGCATGAAGTTATGGGATCAAGATAAGAAAAGTTAGAGAAGTTACGAAAAGAAAGGAGATAGAACCATTTATGTTATAATCATAATCTGAATTATGATCTCGTATCAGAAGAAAGGAAGTCAGAGGAACAATATCTCTCCTAAGAGATTAGCAAAGTGTAAGAGGAGTGATATAGACCCCAGGATTACATCAAAATTCTGAGGGATAAGATATGAAAGAAATGGACACTACTCACAAGTGTAATGAGTTGTCCATAAGTATAAGAGGATGAATGCCCCAAGCCTTAGTCATAAACCAGGAAAGGATATACAGAGGAGCTATATCCAAGATAATTGATTAAGGTACTAAGTAAATTTTGAGGACGAAATTTATTTTTAAGGAGGGTAGAAATGTAACACCCCAATTTTCAGGCTATAGACTTAGTAAGTAGCCTGAAATAGATATATCCCTTTGAGCAGAAGTCCCAAAAATATACAGAGAGTTTTTAGGGACTGAACTGCAAATAAGTGAAAGTCCAGGGACTTATATGTAAATAGTGGAAGTCCCTAGGGATATGATGGGCATTTAGGCAAGAAAGGGATTAAATTGCAAAAGAAAGAAAATGAAGGGACTTAAGTGCAAATATGAAAAGTATAAAGCCAAAAAGGAAAAGTAGACAAAAAGGTGGGGTCCTTAAGTGTAATTTTAGCCAAATAAAAGGGACTTAATTGAAAAGAAGAAAAGTTCCTTGGGGCTAAAGTATAATTAAAGAAAGTCAGGACGGAAGGGGTTTGGACTGTCCAAAAGAATTTCAGTCCCAGATTTCACCAGTAGATAGAGCAAGTGATGCTCGATAATCTGGCTTAATACAGGAATTTTTTGAGACTTCAAATATCCAGAATTGATCTGTAGTCTAAAAGTTATAAAAATTCCTACCGGATATCCTAGATTTCAGATATAAGTGAGAAAATACAGGATGATGCGTCCTGATGGGACGGATGTCAGGAAACTGACAGAATACCGATAGGAGGCCTGTAGAAAAAGTTATTCGCAAATTAGAAAATCCAGACGGGAGTGTGTGGCCTCCGGGTATCCGATAGGGAGATTTATCGGTATTTAAAAAGGGACTGAATGAGTTCGGATGACCTCAGTCAGATGACTGTTATGACCCACAGGGATGCCAGAACACAGTAGGCTAGTGTATCTAGAAAAAGGACCCGGTGTCCGGAGATGTATATAAACGGTATATAATAGTAAAAATGTTCGAGGAACATGGCCATGGGAAGATTCCTCGTAATGCGTGCCATAAAGATAATGGACCCTGAAAGGCCCAATAATGGCGCCAACAAAGGCCCAATAAGACACTTGGACTGATAGGTGGGCCAGTGTCCGGCAGAACCCCGGAAAAGTGTGAAATTACGAAAATGCCCCTGTGTTGTATTAAAGGGTAATAGAGGAATGGAGGGCATTTTGGTCATTCTGGACAAGCCCAGGAGCCAAGGAACATACATATAAAATATAAAGTTACTCAGAGTCAGTATATGCCCTGACAGAGTACAGAAGGGTGTAAAATGACAATTTTACCCTTAGGGTTAAAATAGTGCAAGAAAGGGCACCCAAGGGCATTTTAGTAATTTGCCAAGGGATGTTTCTTGGGAAACGAGCCATCAGAGTACTTGAGCTTGATCAAGATCCAATATAACATTCCCAGAGCCCAAAAACGTAGGCCCAGTGATATGTGGGGAAAAGTGGCATTAAAATACTATTTTAATGCTGTTTCAACAAAGTAAAGTTACTCGGTTGGCACGATAATCGAGGAGGTGATCAGATAAAGTCCTGGACTTATCTGGATAGCATTGGAAGGCGTGAAAGGTCCCTTCCAGATGCCACATGGCATCATCTTAGAGGGAGAAGAAAAGTTAAGGACATGTGGCACAATCTTAGCCGGTGAGTCCAGTTTGTGGGAAATCGGACCGGACCGGTACTGGATTGGACTGGAAATGCTGAGTCAGCTGATGAGGTGTCCAAGAATTGTGACATGTGAAGAATGTGGCGATGAGGTGTCCCATGAGGTGGCCTGGAGATGATGTCATGCATGATGCAGTAAAAGGAATAAAAGAAAATAGGAAATTCCGGAAAAACCTAGGCCACAAGTTAATATGGCTTCAAAATTACAAGAATGCCATTGAAGAAAACTATAAATACCCCCCCATTCATTTGTATGCCACGGCCAAGCATGAGAAAGAGAGAGAAAGAAGAGAGAAAAGGAGAAGGAAAGAAAGAGAGAAAGGAAGAAAGAAAGAAAGGAAGTTCTGGCGGAGCTGGAAGCAGTATAGAGATAGGTTCTGCTAAGCTAGCCAGGTAGTAACTAATCCTAGCTTTTATGTAATGGCTTTGTGATTTGTTGTGCTATTGTTTGGTTGGATTGTTGTCTTATATGTTATGCCTGAAGCTCTACTGCAATGCTATGTTCATATGTTATTGAGTATGGAAGCACGCAGCATACTTATCTGTACACAATCACAAGCAAGCACTGTCACTCTGCATTACATATATTGTTATGATTGTTGCTACTGAGATTCCCCAGAATCTCATCCCAATAAATAACTATTACAGGGGAGGTTATGTCAAAGTAAATTTTGGAAATTTTAAGAGACGCCGTTATGGTGCCGAAATTATGACAAGATGGCAATAGTAGAGAAAGGAGCTGATACGTATTGTGTACGTAGGTACTGTCTAAGGAGGCTGGAAGTGAGTGGACCTAGCCGGTTCATCCAGTCTTTCCTGGGTACTTACGTAGAATGGTAGTTCTCACGGGAATTACCGAATCGGTACAAGATCAGTTACTTTCTGAAGATGAAGCGTAGAGGTTATGCTGCCGGATTTCAGGCAGGAAAAGATGTAATAGAAATATGAGGATTTCATACATGCCCTGATGTATAATGACTTATTATTTAATAAAGATATTGTTTGGCATGTTTAACTGATGTGTGATGGATGGATGCATATGTATGCAAAGCTGATTGCTGGAAATTGCCACTATGAACAGTAACACGTGGTGACATGATAATGTTTGATAAATAATTAAAAATAGTAAATGGATGAATAAATGTATGAAATTTTTAGAGTAAATAGTAGACATACCAAGATTCGATTTGATATAAAGAATGCCCCATTTGGATGTCTACACAAGGAGATATAAATTATCGAAATTGGGACCAGAATGCTGGATTCAGGAGAAAAACGTTGGATAAAATTGTGACGTTAACTGACGTTGACTCGGTCAATGAATGGCTAACGAGTTATTTTTTCTGAAATATAATTGAGTTAGCTTCATGTAGAAACTAGAACCACTTCATTTCGATTTTTCTAAAATTAGTTATGAGTTTTTGAAGTCAGGTCACTCATTTGGAATTTTCAAAGTGAATAGTACTCGATAAGAGTAAAACTCCAGATTGAGAAATTGGACTTCAATGACCTTGAAAGTGGTTCTAAATGCTACCAAATGGTCCCTAAAACATATGTAAGTAAGGATGTTTCAGTTAACTGCTACTCAATCCACCCATATTTGTTATTTTAGTTCGTGCGATCTTCAACAGTTTTTGGCAAATCTGATCAGTGAAATGGAGGAATTTGGAGGTGTTTTTAGTTGGGTTTTAATCGAAAATTGTTTCACAAGAAACTTTCCCCTAAAGAAATTTGTGGGACTTTGGAGATTTTTGTTGAGAGAATTTGGATAATGATCAATTAGGGTTGAAGTTGAATAGAAAATAGTCGTGACTGATAACTGTTAAATCTCGATATTAATCGATTAATGAACATTAATCGATTAAGTAATCGATTAATTCCAATTAATCGGATAGTTAATCAATTAACTGTGAACAAAATGACATTTAAACACAAATTGACACTAATTAATCGATTAAATGTTTGATTAACACCCATTAATCGATCAATAATCAATCAATTAATCTTCACAAGGCATAATTTTAACATATTAATCAATTACTTTGTTCGATTAATTCTCATTAATAGATCTCTTAATCAATTAATTTCAACACAACATTTTGAATAAATTTTCAATGATAATTAATCGATTAACTGTTTGATTAATTAATTGAATATTTAATCAATTATTTTCAAAGTAAAACCATTTTAAACAAAGTTTCTAAGATCATTTACTCAAATTATCAATTAATTAAATTTTAATATTGAAATCATTGAAGAATAAAAATGTTAACTTTTCTCCTAAAGATTTTTGAGAAATGAATTCACACAAAAAACATTTTGAAGCAAGGAGATGCATGTATCATGAACACCAGATTAACATTAAGATACCACAAGCATATTTTTCAAGATAAAGAGAAGGTTGAAGAAAGATTATTGAGATTTTTGCAGCTTGATGTGTTGATTCATTTTTCTTTCCCTTCTTAAGTAGCATTCGATATTTGCAGTGATCATTTCCTCTGTTATCTCAGTCTTGATATGCCATTTGTAGTTTATTGAGATATTTCCATATTCTCCTGTCATAAATACAAATCTCTTTCTCTCTTGGAGAATAGTTAGCATGATCACATAAAAATTAACTTTTAAAATAAATATGAAATCATTTAAAGTTAACTCATCATCAAAACATATAAATTTTAAGTTAATAAGGTTTAATGAGAAAAACAAATAATCTTGTAAATATGACCAAACATATAAAACTTTCATTTTCTATTAAAGTTATCTTGAAAATAATCAAGTATGCATTTTCAATACTATTTTCTCAAAATGACTCTATGAAGAATTGTTTTCTTAAATATATTTAAGAATCAAGTGAGTGGAGATAAATATTAATCAATAGTTGAAAAGCATATTTGGAAATTTGACATTTCCTTTTAAATTTATTAATCTCCAGTCATTGATGTCTTCATATTTCAAGAATCAAATGTCTTCAAATGCATTTTATATGCAATAGCAATGTTTAAAATTTAGTGCATAAGTTTGAATTTTTTTTTAAAAAAACTATAAATATACATTTTTGTAAATCAATTGATATATTCATAATATTTGTAAAATATTTATAAATCATGAAGTAATCCTTTTAGAAATAAAAAATTTAGAAAACCTTTAATAAACTTATTGCTATGCAATCTTACCAGGAACAAGTATTTATTACCCACTTTTAGTTTAATTCAATAAACATGAGATTAAGAAAAGATTTCACCATTATTGCTCTTGTTCCCGTGTATACTTTAACGATTCTTCAAATTTGCAGGATTTAGCACCACTAACATCAAAAGTCTGGTTCTTCAGGATGTAGCTTTGTCTATGTGTGATTATATCCATGAGATGCAGCTCCTTCCTTCCTCATGTGGAAGAAAGATTGCCTTTGCATACTCATTGCATCTTTTGATTACTTCTGCCAAATGCTTACAATGGCCTCTCAACTGATTTGAAATTTGAAGCTTGAGATATCCTTCTTCTTCCATTCTCCTCAAGATAGTTGAATGGTACTCTGTGATAGTCCATCCTTGAGATAAAACATGTGCTCCTTGGGCTTTTCTCCACTACTTCTTCTGGATTATCTTTGACTCATCAGTAATGGTAACTCATTGAGTTCTCTCATATGATATAGCTTTCGCTAGTGCACGAAGACTCTCTAAAGCCCAGCTCTCTTTGTACTATGTCCATTCTTCCTCCAAATATTCTGCTCATTTGAACCTTTGGAATGACACTTTTGTACCCATTTAGCTTTAGGTCCTTGATCATTGATTTTGGACCTTGACTATCCTTTAGGAACCCAAGCAACCTTATTTCTCACATTTGGATTTCTTCTTAGATGACATGTGTGAGAAATGTGATCATATTTACCACAATAATTGTAGATAACAGGATGACACTCCTTATGAGCATACTTGCAAGTATTGTGTTGGTCAAGTGGAGGAAGTTTGAAATCATTGTGCAAGATTTCTCTCTTTCTATTAGATATTCTAGTAAAATATTTTTGATGCGAAAACTTTTTACTTTTTGAAACAGCATCAATAATTGGTTGAAAAATCATGTCATGAAAACTTTTGAAACTAGTTTTCTTAAATTCACAAGAGGGATCAAAGTTGTTTACCATTGACACTTTCTGAGCTCTAAGAGATAATTTCTCAAATTCACACAAAGTGAGCTCTTCTTCCTCTTGATGCTCTATGTTGACAGATTCATGGAAGTCAGTTTGAATATATCCTTCAATACTTTCTACTTCCATTTGTTCATTGGTAAAGACTATGTTATTAACATGTTTTGATGAACTGTCAACACTTTTAGCACATATGTCAGAGGAGTATGTAATTTCAAGTGTATTTAAGATATCTCCGACATTTTAGCAATGTTTGATTTTCAAGTAATCTTTTTCAAAAATGGCATTGTACAAAATTTTCATTGCTTTGAGATTTAGAGAAAATAGTTTCTTTTCATAATCATTCCAATCCTTTCTCGGTTTAAAATTAAAATCATTTGAAAGGATTCTTCTCATCAAAATCAAGAGTTTTTAAAAATATGGTCATCCGACCTTTCCAATACAAAAACTCAGAATTTTCTACAGTCAGAGGAATAGTAAAATCAAAACCTTCAAAAAGCATTCCACCGATAGATCTAGCCATGACCTTTTCACTTGAGATTGTTAGATCCTTTAAACAAAAGACCCGCTCTGAATTGGGTGTGAATTGGGTGAACGACTACTTTACAAAATCTTTTACTACTCCTTAAAAGCTTTCTGAATAAAACAATGTAATTTGAAAAACTTGGATAGAATAAGTTTTCTGGAAATCGAAGAGTTTAGGAAGAAGAGTTTGCACAAAGAATTTATCCTGGTTTGGTCTATCCATGACCTACGTCAAGTCCTCAACTTCCCACTGAGATTTTTTAATCCACTAAAAGCACTAAGATTATAATGAGCTCTTGGTAGCATTTACAATCTCAATTTTGAGGGACAATTGATAACCACCTCAACCATGAGATTACACCAGGCTCTGGTGCAACGCTCCCCCTTAGAAAGAGTAAGTATATAGACATTAAAAGCTCACTATAAATCTCTCTCAAAAGAATAATACATAAGGAACGGAGAGATGAATGCTTTCTGGGTTGAAATATTTCTAACATGATTAATCTTTCATTGCTTTTTTGTATGTCATCCTCAATCGCCAACCTTAAAACTTTTAATGCGCTTCTATTTATAGTTGATCTTATAACTGTTGAGCATTGTTTCTGTTGAGGCATTCTTCTGTGAAGTTTCTTCCCATTGAAAATATGACCCTTGAACTAGCAGCTATAATCATTAAGACTTTTTATCTTTTTGTCGTTAAAAGTCCGTTGCCTTCGCTTTTGGTCTACTCTTTGATTTAGCTTTGATCTTAACAAAGTCTGAACTCTTGGATGTTAATCCTATAAACAATTCAAAATTTAATCGTTAGAACATGAATTGAGGATTTGAATTTCTAATATTGAACTTGAATGAATTTAATTACACCAAAAATGATACAAGTATAAAGTATACTTAATCAAATGGATCAATGTTTAATTAACTCTATTAATGATCAAGAGCATAAAATCAATTCTGTTATAAGCACTTTCAGTTCATATGAAGACTCTGTTTATTAAATATAATGTTGTAGTAATTATATTTAATGAATGAAATAGAAAATAGAGCATTATAGGATTTGATTTTCTTATATGATATATTCTTACAAAGATAGATTTATCAAGAGATTTGCCATGGAGAGTAATGAATATTTGTAAATTATTACTTAAATCAATCATTTGAAGTATGAAATGAATTTGCATCGTAAAACAGAGATATACTTCAAATTTTAAAAGTTTCTGGGATTAATCGATTAAGATAAATTAATCGAATGCCTAGTCGATTAATGTGTTTAGAAAAATGAAGGAGAAATTATTTTAACACATATTAATCGAACAGTTAATCTATGAATATACATTAATCAATTAACCAATCGATTAATTTTAATTAATCGATTAACCAATCGATTAATTTTAATTAATCGATTAATCAATCGTTTAATTGACTTTTTAACTCAAATATAGAAGGCAAGCCAGTCGACATTAATCGATTAACTAATCGATTAATTGTCTCTAATTAATGGATTAACTAATCAATTTATTGATTTTCTTTTTAAAACATAAGGCTACCTTTTCAATTAATTTAAATTCATTTGATTAATTAACATTAATCGATTAATGCTCAATAATCGAATAACTAATCGATTAACTTCTTCTTTTAACTTCATTTAATTCCAAAATCATTTTCATTACCTCAAAAACAATTCTTTCATATCATTAAATATTTTAATTCTCTGTTCTCTTTTGACCATCAAAACATATACATACTAACAATAAAGACTTCAAAAAATATAGTCAGATGTTTAAGTTTCTGACATTGTATTTGTTTTTCAAAATGACTTATTGAAGCACTTATCGATAAGGTATCCGATAAATGTAAGCAATTTGACATTAAGTATATTTCAAGCCTCATTTATCGAAGTATTAATCGATAAGGCAATTTATCAATAAATACTTCAATAATGCATTAAATGCAACTACCGTTAGCAACCAACAAACAACTTTATTTCTTCAACGGTAGCATTCAATACGTCTAACGGATTTATGAAGAACTCTACTATAAAAAGAAGCCGAAGTAAATGCTAGACACACAGAGCTTACTAACCACGATCAAACTGCATTTACTTAAGCATTAATTCTTACTTTCAATATCCTCTGTTTACCCTGTTTCACATTCTGTGAGCAGAGGAATTCAACTAATTTTTGAAAAGATTTTCAAACAAATATGAAGTCATTGTTATACACTTAACCTCTTTGTATATCTCATGCAATATCTTTCCAAATCATTTTCAGACAAAGAATATCAAACGTAGAAGTTTCATGAAAAAGCAAATCTTCCATAATGCATTAAATGCAACTACAGTCAGCAACCAACCAACAGCTTTATTTCTTCAACATTAGCATTCAATACGTCTAACGAATTTATGAAGAACTCAACTATAAAAAGAAGCTAAAGTAAATGTTGGATACACAGAGCTTACCAACCACGATCAAACTGTATTTACTTAAGCATTAATTCTTACTTTCAATATCCTCTGTTTACCCTATTTCACATTCTATGAGCAGAGGAATTTTCTTGTAAGAAATTCTGAGATATTCTATACTTCAATGCTTAGCATAAGAACTCTAGTAAAGAGAGAGTTTAATCTTTTCATTTATTAACAGATATACTCAAGAGTTGGACTCTTAAATGGGATTGTCATCTTACAGGTAGCAAGGGGGAGTGAGAGATACTCACGATTGATGTACTGAAGCACCAAGAGCTCAGTAATCTTGGAAGATTAGTGAAAACTCAGAGAGATTCTGAAAGTCGAATGTAGACCAAGTGATTGGGCTGAACTAGTATAAACTGACTGTGTCATTGTCTTCTCTTAGCTTCTTTCGGTGAAATCATTATATAATTTATCTTTTTTATTTAATTTAAATTTTTTAATTTTCAATATTACCTAATTCACCCCCTCTTGGATTAAACTACTGGACTAACAAAGTGAGAGTCCCTTTTGGTTTATGTGAGGGAACACACTAAGGGTACTAAAGGCATTTTATACATGAGAGAAGTAAAGGATTGTGTATAAAATGTAGGTTTGTTAGGACGTGAGGCAGGCATGATTTTGTAGAGGCATGTATCAACTAATCACCCTCTCCACTTCCTCTACACTTGTTATCTTTATCATTAGATTAGCTTAGCATGTTTGAATGCTTCTTGAAAAATCCATAGTTCTAAAAAAAACTATCCAAATACCTGATAAAATCTAATAATTGATTATCTACGATAAAACCATGGTTTTTCATGCAATAATTTTTTCCACATATTTAGAAGCTATTTTCTATTAAAATCACTTCTATCACTTTTTTGTAGACGTCATTTTCCAAAAACTATTCCAAACATACTATAAATATCCTATTAAAATTTTATTATAGTATTTAATATTAAATAACATAAAAAAGATAAATTTAAATTGAATAGTTCACAACTAACTGAAGATTTTTATAAGATATTAAATCTCAACAATTAAAAGCTGATCTGATAATGAAGATACCTTCGAGAGATCTTGTCGAATATACAGGGATATTGTAGTTGTCACTGTTCTTTTGCTTTCTAAATTCCTCCTCCATTAGACCTACATTATGTGTGTAAGTGTTTCTGCTATTGAATCATACTTATATGGGTTGTGTTCCATTCATCATATGGGTTCATCACACACTGTTACTAAGTTGTATTCTAATAGGGCATCTACTTTGTTCGATCTCACACACACGCACAAATTTTTAAAATAAGGAGGCCATTGTCATTTCACATTCCACCTAGCCATTATTTTTCCTATGTCCTGGATTATTAATCCAACATTATTTGGTAATGGCAGCTTCATCTGATACAGCACCAAGGCTTACCAAGGTCACATAAAAGCTACATTTTGTTGCGCTTTACAATTTACATAGTGGGGATGATGCCACAGCATCATGAAGTAAAATGTCCAAATATATTTTCCTCCATTTCAAAAAGGAAGAAAACAAACGGAATATTTATGAATGGCAAGGTTTTTTGTTCTTTGAAGAGGTTGAGATGAGAGGTTCTTTCTATGTTTACATATTTATCTGTCTTTCAACTTTGCATTAGCTGTTAATTTGACTCAGACTTCTTATTATGTCAGATTGATCTTTTTCGTTGTCAAATAAATCGTTGTTTTAGTAATATGCAGTGCTCATTTGAAATTTTCTTGTAATTTTTGCAGGTAGGCCACCTCTATATACAAACCTCATTCTCCACAAATAGGAATTTAAACCACCACCCATTTAGTTTAACTTTTAGATAAACTCTTGTGAAGAATAAGTGCTTTAAAAGCTCTTTTGAAAAAGAATTTAGAGAGAAAATGATTTTGAATAAAATGAATATTTATATAGTTATTACTAGATTAGTAAATTATCAGAAAGGGTATGAGGTAAAAAAAAATCATAATTACTGTTCATCATCATCATCCCCGTCGTCACCTCCTCTCCGTACGTCTCCTCTCCTTCCTTTTCGTCATCGCCTCTATCGTCCACCTCCTTTCCTTCCTTATCTCCGTCCGCCTCCTCTCCTTCTTCCTCCATTCTTTGGCCACTTTTTAGGCAACTTCCTCCTCTCTGCGACCCATAGGGCCGCCTCCTCTACAAATCTACCGTCGTCACCTCCCACCGTTGCCACTCCTCTGCAGATCAGTCGTTGTCGTTGCTCCTCTAGAGATCTGAAGCTGGGGCGACAGCGACGACGACCAGCGACAATGACGGACGACGATAACCAACGACAACGGAAGGAGACCACCAGCAGAGAAGACCAGAGATGGAATAAACAAGAGCTGAGAGTGAAAACAAGATAGGGCCAAAATAATCATTGAACAGCCCATAAACTCTTTTTCCCACCTAGAAGCTATTCCTTTTAGCTTATCCGAAATCATAGTTTAGTCTATAGGCTCTTATGGATATTTAAAAGCTGTTTGTTTAGCTTTTGTTTCCAAACCGAAATTTGGAGTGGAACCAAACACACATCTCATCTCAGATGAGGTAAATTTCAAATTAGTAGTATGTCCAATCAATTGGATGTTCATCATTCCGCACTAAAGTGGAATACATCACTATTGGTCCAGCCCCGATTTCAATGACTTAAAATTTTGTTCTGTTGTGCGCCGAAAAAAGGAAAAACCACAACTCTATCTCAACTAGAATATACAATAAATACAGATGTTAGGATATGGTTATACAGAATTTCATCAAGCATCTAACACGTCGCCCCAAACTGCCAGTATCTTTTGGTGGCAAACTGCACTGCGCCTCATTCCACATGGTATTCACCAAAAACTCCGGTTTAACAGAAAAGAGATTAAGTTTCTGACCTGGAATCATCTGATTCGAACAGGGGTGTATTGGAAGATGACGATTGACTATGATGTTGATGCGTGATCCACAAGTTCTGCCACTGTTTCCCATATTTAGCATGCTGAGACTACTGTTTTCCCAATATTTAGCTTGCTGAGAGGAATTAGGCCTGATCTGCATTCAGAATTCAGAATAATCTTGTACCATTCACTTTCTTCGACTATAGTAGACTCCACTGCCAGTATGACTATGATGCCGATGCCGTGATCCACTAGTCCGGCCACCAGTTCCTTCCGAAGTGTTGCCACGACCAGAACCCCTGTTGCCTACGCTCAGCATCAAGTTTGTTGGCTGGGTCCCTAATCCATTCAACTCCTCTTCTTCTCTATCATTATACTCCAAGACAATCCTTTTGATGTCTTCTTTCTCTTGAAGTTCTGCCGCTTCTTTCTGCTTTGTACTCTGCACCAATGAGCAATCTCGGGGAATGTACATCTGCTTCGTTTGTTGCTTGTTCCCTCTCTTCACCAGAACTTTCACCTGTACCTCTTTGTTTCCATCCGTCTCCTCATCCAATGTCTCATCGCCACTTTCCCCACCAATTCTTGAATGATGATCTTTGGTGGAACTCTCAAATAAACTCATGGGAATCATCATGTTTAATGTGGGACGACCTCGCAGCTCTTGCCTCCGCTGTTCCATACTCTCCTGCATAAAACATCAAATTGTGTGATTCAAAATGCTATAACTGACAGCCTAACATCATCTATAACAAACTTCTTTTTCCAAACTAAATTTCTCATCCAAAAAAATATGAACAGCATCATTCATCTGTTATCTCCATTCTTGAGCTCAGTATTTTACATTGTTCTTAAACTGAAAAATTCAGAACGAAACAGAGAAATAATTTAAAAATAAAAATAAAAGGGAAGTCACAACTCCGCAGTTCCTTGCCTGTACTACAGCCTTGAGCTCCTGTTCAAAACTGGCTTCTTCTTGAGGGTCCATATCTGCCATTGTCTGTCTCACATGGATTTCATCTTCCTCATCAGAAGCAGGTACAGCCCCATCATCATCATCCTCATCATCTTCACTTTCACATCCATCATCATGATTTTCCTCATCTAACTCCTCATCATGTCCTTCAACATCAATTACTTCACTCCCTGAATCACTCTCACTGTCATTCAGATCATCTTGCACTCCACTGCCTTCTGTACCATTATTGATGCTCTGCCCATTCCCTGCATTCCTAGTTGAAGGTTTCTCAGTGTCAGAATGTTTTTCACTACTAGCCTTGTCTGAAGAAACACGGTCACGCTCCTCAAGCTCTGCAAGAGCTGTATTCACTTCCTCAATTGATGTGTATCGAGTCATATTGGGACGCAAGTCCGCAAACAGGTCCTATATGAGCCTCAACCATGAGTCAAATACATAATAAAATAAATATTGATCGCATTTATGATTCAAAATTGAGCAAGAAAAGGGAATTTTGTAAATCTATGCTTAAAGTAGCGAGGTTCCCCTACATTCCCACGAACCAGATAATAGTGCCGGATACCGGTGAATAAATCCAAAAGTAAATCTACGCTTAAAAGTCAACCTGACAACATAAAGTACAATAACATATTTTTATCACTTATTTTGCTACACAACAATGTGACTATTATTTTAGAATTAAGATTTGTAACTTTGCAATTTGGTTAATTAAGATTTACTTAGGAATTTGAACAAAAACTTGTGAGCTAGAATCTTATTAACCCATATCAAGGCCAGCTAGGAAGATTAGGAAGCCTTGCATCATTTAGGAGGCCCTAATTCCTATAAATACGTCTTTAGCTCCTTTAAAATTGATATTTGAATTAGGAAAATGCGGTTCCTTTTGGATTGGAGGCAGATAGAGTACTTTATGCAAGCTTCCAATAACCATAGGTATTTACGATTTCTTTTCCAAGATATTAATTAACAGGCAAAATTCCCATTACACATCACACCATCTCCCTGCTCTTTAGTACAATAATTTCTTATTCGCACTATCTCCCTGGTCCTTGGTACAAAAATTTCTATTTGTCTGCATAGAGTAATAAGGTTAGAGTTAATACGTTTACAAAAAATATTGCTCCACAGATAACATTGATCGTTTCACAATGCATAATCACACTAAAATTATCATTGTTTGGCAAAAAATAGAAGATGAAAAAATAAATATCCTTGAAAGCACTTTGGCGGAAATAGGAAACTGATTAATAAATACACATGTATTCTCTGCCATATTAGATTTGTATTTAACAGGATACCAAGCTTAGATGAATGGGGTGTTTGTTGAATTGGATAGATTACCTTTTCGAGTATCTCTACCATAATTAAGCATTCGGTAGTCACATTACTGCATCCCTTTGTATGGTGACAATCAAGTCCAACAACTATAGATATAATGACTTGGGGAGGGAGTCAGGTACCATTGCAGCATGAAAAATGCTGAAAGTTTTGTTCTCATATTACCCGCCCAAGGTAACACTTTCAAAATAGGACTTAGTATTTCTATTGGAAAGCTTTCTCAAAATGATTTTCAGAAGCCATTTGGGTAGCTTCTAAAAATAATCAGATGTTTTAGATGAGAGAATGTTATAAGAGAAGGGCCAAAGTACCAACACCAGGCCCAAGACAAGACACAGCAGATGACACACCAACAGGGAGGTAACGATATTCTGACACTAGCAGGGTAGTGGGAATGAGCATAAGTATGATTGTTGTGGAGATGTGAGGTAGGGCATTAGAAGTGAGTGAGGAGAGGTGTCTGGTCTCTCGAATACCAGGCCAAGTGTTTATTTTTCCTTTCATTTCTGTGTGTAAGCTTTTCTGCTAGAAGAAAGCACCTATCATTGTATTCTCTCATTTTCCATTTCTAAGGGAATACACGGCTAAATATTTATCCATTAATTGTCTGAGCTACCAAGCTCTATCACCTTGGTATCAAAGCGGACTATCCAAGGGAATGGTTGGTACGAGGATGGAGGAAACAATTGAATAGTTAGAGAGAGTGGTTGAAGAGGTGTAGAGAAGACAAGATGAGTCAGCCGGGAGACTTACCAGAGTTGAAACCACCGTTACTAATGCAGCTCAATGAGTCCGAGCCAACTATGAACGTCACGTTAATTGCAGAGGCAGGGAAAGAACACCATCGCCACATCCACGACCCCACAATCGGGACACACAGCTAGAGGACAAAAACAGACATGGAGAGGATGGACGAGGGCATGGTGAGGAAATAGGGCAGATCACACAACATAGGAAGCTGGAATTACCTCTGTTCGATGGAGAGTACCCATTCGGGTGGATTTATTGAGTGGAACAATACTTCCCGGTGAATGGAGTGATGGAGGCAGAGAAGCTCAATACAGCGGTGGTGAGGCTGGAAGCGAAGGTGCTCACATGGTTTCAATGGCTGGAGTCACGAATGCCTGAGGTCCTGGAGAGAGTTCAAAAAAGAAATCACAGAGCAGTTTCATTGCAAGCAAGCTGTAGATGAGTATTAACATCTGTTCGCCTTAAAACAAACTGACTCGGTGCAGAATTCAGAGAGAAGTTTGAGCTGTTTTCAGATCCGCAGGAGAATGTTCTAGATGAAGAACTTCTTGGGGCCTTCATGAAGCAGTTTAAGGAGGAAATCAGTTGCAACATTAAACTAATGGATCTGCGCAATTTGAAGGAGCTCATGAGTTTTGCGAGTCAAGTGGAGGATAGGAAAAAGGTGAAATAGAAACTACAGGAGAAAAGGGAGAATCGAGTCAACAACGCCAACAAGCAGCGCCGAAAGTAATGTCACAAGGCAGCGCTTATCTGAGGCCGAGTTAAACTGAAGAAGGGAATCGGGCCTATGCTTCGAGTGTGATGAAAAATTTGGACCCAACAACAAGTGCAAAAACAAACAACTACAGTTGTTGCTCCTAGATGAGGAAGAGGAAAATGGGCCATAGATGGAAAAAGAGGCCCAAAATGAGGAACCCATAGATGAGGCGAAGGAAATGGCTTCCCTTCAGCTCTCCATGGCCATGGCTGTCAAGTTAATGGTGAAACGCACGCTCAAGATGGTAGGGTAGATTCAAGGGTAAGAAGTGATGGTCCTCATAAATTGTGGGGCAACCCACAATTTCATTACCAAAGATCTAGTACGACGCCTGGGAATTTTGACGAAGGTGGTGTCGCGTTATTCTGTGACTGTAAGGTATGGGCGGCTCAATGTGTCTGACTAACAGTGCCCTGTAGTAAAGGTCGAAGTGCAAGGGCTGGTTATTACACAAACATTTTACCCATTTAGCTTGGGCAATGTGGATGTGGTGCTTGGGGTGGAATGGTTGGCGTCTTTAGGTGTAACTCGGATGAATTGGAGACAGCTGTATATGAAGGTGAAAATAGGCAACATGTGGGTATGTTTAAAAGGGGACCCACATTTGACTCAATCACAAACCACTTAGAAGTCTATTAGAAAGACGATACAAGAAGAGGGCGCTAGCTACTTAATCAAGATGCGAACTTTAGAGGGTGAGCGTCAACACCAACAAAGAAGATAACTCTGTTGAGATACTGGCAGTCTTACACGAATTCCCGAAAGTGTGTGAACCCAACAAGGGATTGCCTCCCCCCCAAAGCTAGGACCACATGATAACCATCAAGGAGGTGCACAACCAGCAAACATCCGGCCATATCATTATAGGCATGCTCAGAAGACCAAGATTGAGAAGCTCATTAAGGAAATGTTGCACGTGCAATACACTGTTGGAGATTGTGCCCTAGGGGCCAATCATTACCTTATGAACATTGTTGATTTATGAATTTCTTAATTATGTTATCATATTATTTGCATGTTTACTATGATGACAATCCTTGGATAACTCGTGATCTTATCCAAAATGTCCCTGGTCGGTCATCTATGCGGGAGCAGAGATGAAATAAGACCAGTATGACTTTGAAGATATATAGAGATATAAATCAAAGTCATAAGCACATGTAAGAGTACATGGTGTTGGACCGACCCGCTATAAGAGAGCTGCATGGGTCAAGTCATAAGCTTCTCTCATATACAATCCATGTCACTATACCCTTTGACCTGAGATCATCATGGATTCCTACATGACAAACGCTCAGCTTTAACCTAGTCAAAAGTCACTTTTGACCGAGTGATCATAAAGGCTATACTCGGGCTTAGTGGTTTTTCATGCGGAGGAATGTGAATGGTCAAGATGGAATTTGTCTCTCACATTCGTAGAGAGATATTACTGGGCCCCTCGATGAGTGAGTTTGAGAAATGTATGGCCATACTGGAATGGAAGGGTAGTTCCATTTCTATATTCAGACTACTCAGGGATCGAGAAAGTAACGGTCAGGAACAGGAGGATGACGTTCTCCATGCCTCATCCTTGACCGAAATATCGTGTGACAAAAGGGACGTGATATGGTTGTATGAAAGGTTACATCGTTTATCGATCCTCATATGTTTTGGGTAGTTGTAATGCCTTGCTAGAGACCGCTTACGACTTGTGGGTCAGTATAGTAATTGGGCCACTGCCAACTTCATATGGGCCTACAGGGTCGCACACAAAACAGCCCAATACGAGTTATGATGTCCAGATTCATTGAATCTAAGAGATGTCTAGATTCAATGAATAATCTAGGGTGGATATATATTTTATATATATATAAATTTGTATATATATTATATATAATATAAAAGATATTTGTAAGATTTAATTTATAAGGATAAATTAAATCTCTATCACTTTTGAATTTGAATTTAAATGGATATGATCTATTTGAATTTGAAATTCAAATTGATAAGATATCTCAAATTTGATTTATAAGAATAAATCAAATATAATTATGTCTTATCTTTATTTTAAATTAAATAAATAGGTGAATTAAATCTGTGGGACGGATTTAATATAAACCATATTTATTTAATTAGTTTCTTATTAAATTATGCAATATATGATATTGTATTAATTCAGAATTAATATAAGATTAACTCTGAAGCCCGGCCCTATTAGAAGCCCGATAGCTTCGTATATATTTGACATTAGGGGCTAGGGTTCTACACATCTCTACACACATTCAGACGTGAGAAAAGGGGGCAGGGAGAGTGCAAAAGGTTTGCAGATAAGAAACTGTCGAAATAGAGACAGTGAGGACGGAATCTCTAGAAAGCCCTAGAGGGACAAGAGGCGCTAGCACGTCGTTCGCGATTGGAACGCTGTTCGTGTGGATACCGGTAGAGGAAGCCGATGAGCTGTCGACTTCTTACGATCGACCAGACACGAAGCAAGGTCGCGACCTATTGACACTGAGGTCGCGACCATACGGGCATCTGAACGTCAGAAATCCGAAAAGAGGAGACAGGTCGCGACTTGAAGCTGACGGGGTCGCGACTACAAACTCCAGAGACGTCCGGTCGCGACGAGAAGTAGAGTAGGTCGCGACTAACAACTCCAGAGGTGACAGGTCGCGACTAGAAGTTGAGGAGGTCGCGACTGAAAGTTCCAGAGGCGAGGAGTCGCGACTAATGGACACTGAGGTCGCGACCAAAGCTCGAATTCCGAAGGTAACACTTCTTTCTCCTTGACTTAAACACATTCGGTAGATCCTGGTTGGGAGTGAAAAAATTTTTAAAGTTAATTTCCGCTGCGTCTTCCAATTCCCAACATACACAACCCAGTACAGCCCCTATTCAAACCCAATTCAACTGGTGAAAAAGAAGGACGAGAGTTGGATATTGTGTTGACTACCGAGATCTCGACAACATTACAATACCTGACAAATACCCTATTCCATCCATTGATAAGCTTCTAGATGAATTGGGAGGAGCCACCATATTCTCAAAACTGGATCTCAAGTCGGGTTATCACCAGATATGAATAAAAGCCGGGGATGAACTGAAATCAGCTTTTCGCACGCATGATGGGCATTACAAGTTTAAGGTTATGCCTTTCGCTTTGACTAATGCTCCCTCTACCTTTCAATCCTTGATGAATGACGTATTTAGAGATTATTTGCGCAAGTTTATACTTATCTTTTTCGATGACATTCTTATGTACAGCAAAGACAGGGAATCCCATAAAAATCACTTACAAACAGCGTTGAAGATACTCACACAGAATCAGCTGGTCGTGAATCCTAATAAATGTGTGCTGGGACAATCCCAAGTGGAGTACCTGGGGTATATAATCACTGCAGAAGGAGTGAAGGCTGACCCCTCTAAATCTCCGCGATGAAACAATGGCCAATACCCCACAACTTGAAGACCTTGAGAGGGTTCCTTGGGCTGACCGAGTATTACAGAAAATTTGTCAAGGGATACAGCAAAATTGCAGCTCCTCTGACTCACTCAAGAAAGACTCCTTTAAGTGGCGTGAGGAGGCCCAAAAGCATTTGAAGAACTAAAGAGAGCAATGACAACCTTGCCAGAGTTAGCTATGCCGGATTTCAATCAACCTTTTGTGATTGAGGCAGATGCATCGGGAAGGAGAATTGGGGCCATATTGATGCAGTAAGGGCATCCTATCGCCTAGTTTAGCCAGAAATTGTCAGAAAAACAACAGCAAGTTTCTGTATATGAAAGGGAGCTCATGGCCATTGTACTAGCCAAGAAAAAATTGTAGCACTATCTTTCAAGCCAGCCTTTTATCATCAGAACAGATCAGAGGGCTCTCAAATACCTTTCTGGACAGCGCATAATTGCTCCTGACCAGAAAAAATGGGTCACCAAGTTAATGAGTTGCAAATTTGAAATACAACACAAGCCAGGCAAGGAAAACCATGTTGCTGATGCCTTGTCCAGGCAAGATGGTGAGTTAGAACTGAAAGCGATGTCACTCTGGCATTATGAAGGGGCAGCTAAGCTAGAGTAAGAAATCCAAAATGATGAAGGCTTGACCAAGATTAAGCAGCAGCTCATACAAGGGGAGGGTGGTCCTGCGGGCTATGAATTAAAGAAAGGAGTATTGTTCCATGAAAGCCGGCTGGTGTTACCACAGAAATCACCAAAAGTGAGGGAGCTCATCAAAGAGCACCATGACACCCCATTAGGAGGGCACTCAGGTTATCTAAGAACCTATAAGAGGCTAGCAGCAGTAGTCTACTGGAATGGCATGAAAAAAGATGTGCAGGACTATGTCGCTAGTTGTGAAGTTTGTCAAAATAATAAATGAGTCACTCAGCCCTGCTAGTTTACTACAACCTCTTCCCTTTCCCCAAGCTTCTTGGGATGACATTAGCATTAGATTTCATTGCGGCACTTTCCTGGAGCCATCGCTTTGACACAATCCTGCCAAGTATGCTCACTTCATCGTTCTCTCACACCCCCTACAATGCCAAGGAAGTGGCAGAGATTTTCACCTAAGAAATCATTCGCCTAAATGGTTTTCCTAACACCATAGTTTCAGATCGAGACCGAATATTTCTTAGTCAATTCTGGAAGGAGCTCTTCAATATGGCTGGAACTACACTGAAGCTTAGTTCATCATACCATCCGGATACCAATAGGCAGACCGAGGTGGTTAACAGAAGCTTAGAAACCTACCTTACATGCTTTGCTGGAAATGCTCCAAAGAAGTGGTCAAAAATGCTTCCCTGGGCTGAATACTAGTGTAACACCACTTATCATGGTGCCATGGGTGTGACTACTTTCAAGGCCCTCTATGGGACAGAACCGCCATCACTGCTCAAATGGAAAGATCAACCCTACCGGTTCCAAGAAGTAGATCTGCAACTGCAAGAGAGAAATTTAATTTTAGAAGAGTCTATGAACCGGCTGGAACATGCTCAATCCAGGATGGAAAATCAGGCTGACAAACACAGGAGGGACCTTGAATTTTCTATTGGAGCCTCAGTGTATCTCAAACCAATTTAAATCCCTTGCAAGGAAGCCCAATGAAAAGCTATCTCCCCGCTATTATGGCCCCTATCAAGTGCTAGAAACGATTGTGAAGATGGCATATCAACTAGAACTACCTCCCTCGGCTAAAATACATCATGTATTTCACATCTCACAACTGAAGAAAGCTTTGAAACCGTATATGGCTGCTCAACCATTACCCAAAGGTCTCACCAAGGAGTCGGAGCTAGCTGTGGAACCCGAGACAGTGGAAGCGGTACGCAAAACAAGGGAAGGTGACCTGCAGCTGCTGATTAAGTGGAAAGGCCAGCCTTAAAATGAGAACACCTGGGAGGATGCTGTTACTATTCAAATTCAGTTCCCTAACTTCCACCTTGAGGACAAGGTGTTTCTTGCAGAAGGGGGAGATAATGGGCTCGCAAGGTTTTGGGGTCAAGTGTATAAGAGAAGGGCCAAAATCCCAACACCAAGCCCAAGACAAGACCCAGCAGATGACACACCAACAGAGGGGCAAAGTGGGAATACAGAGGGGTAACGATATTCTGACAGTAGAAGGGAATGGGGGTGCACAGAAGTATGATTGTTGTCCTGCTTAACTCCACCTGCAAAACTCCTCCAGCAACCTCCCCAAACCAGAAACACTCATCCACCGTCAAATTACCTCCTCCTCCGGTGACACTCTTCCCCACATCAACCCCACTGGAGACACTTTCTTTACTTTTCTCCCAATCGATTTCTCTCAACATAAATTAAAATATTGTCTTGACAGATCTGATCTCAACATCCCTATTTCTCCTCACAATGATAGTTGCTCATGGTAGCTCACTATTAAAAGCAAGAAAGTTTGTCAATAACAAAAAGAAATCCAGAGCCCAGATGCCAACGATAACCTTGAAGATGATTACTCACAATCTAAAAGCTATGGCATTGATTGGGAAAAGTGGAGGCGCAATGGAGAAAAACTTTGTTATAAGCTATAAGCGAGCAGAGGGTTGTTATGGTAAATAATATTAGGAAGTTAGTTAGAAGAGAGAGAATAGGACTGTGACGTGTCCAAAACGTTGGGAATATAATGATTGTAATGGATCCTTTCTGATGGGAATGAATTATTTCTGTTTCTACTTTCGGTGATAACAAAGGTATCAGAGCCCTTATCCGGCCAATGGCGCCGCCGGATACACGATCAACGGACCGTCTCACTGATTTGGAAAACCGTCTGGAGCTCCACTGGACAGCAGTAACCAGTCGCCTGGATCAACATACGCAAGACATTCTGGAAATGAAGCAAGAATTGAAGCAAGCTGTGGGTCGTATAGAGGACTTTATGAAACACTTATCTGAAAAAATTTTGTTACAGGACGCTCCTGTTGGGAAGCAACCTGTCGCAGGGGATGGAGGTATCAATGGAGGTTCGTCATCTGCAAGTCGGGTTCCTGCTTTTGGTTCTTTTCACGAAATGCACAATACGGGTTCGACGTATTCCATCCCGACCAAGCAGAGTCGCGTCGAATTTCCCAGATTCGACGGCTCTGACTTCCGTGTGTGGGCGTATCGCTGCCGCCAATTTTTTGAGGTTGATGGGACTCCACCTGAACACCGCATTCGCCTTTTGAGTATTCACTTAGAAGGGCACGCATTACGATGGCATCAGACATTCATGCGCCATCGTTCATTCTCTGAGGTGCGGTGGGAGGATTACTTTCGGCAGATGGAAGATAAATTTACCGATGTCCGTAAGGAGCACCCTCTGATTGCTTTAAAGAAACTCCAACAAGAGGACGGCACAGTTGCTGAGTATGAGCAGATATTTGATGAGTTATTATCGGAGATTGATATTCCTGAGGCCGTCGCTGTCAATCTCTTCATCGGCGGTTTACGACCCGACATCCAGCAATTTGTTCTCAATTTTGCCCCGGTCACCTTGGTGAAGGTGTCGTGCTCAGCTCGGTTGCAGGAAGCTACAATCCAAGCTATACATGCGCATGCCCCTGGGCTTGCTCGTCCGCGAAAATCCTCATCCAACTCATTTCCTTTGTCACAGGGATTTGGTTCTAAGGCTGCTACAGTGTTGGGCCCATTGTCTGGATCTTTTTCTTCTAACCCGACAGTTTTAGGCCCGAGTTCCTCAAAACAGAGTCCATCCTTATCGACCTCTGTGTCGTCAACTGCTTCCCATATGAAACCTACAAGACAATTATCTAAACGGGAGACGGATGAACGCCGACGGAAAGGGCTATGCTACTGGTGTCCCGAGAAGTACATCCCAGGTCATCGTTGCCAAGACTCACACGTCTTCTCTTTAGTCATTACTGAAGAGGACGACCAATTTGAGGACGCTGTCGGAGAAGCGCAGCCAGTCGTAGAAGGTGCGATCAATGCGATTGAGGGCTGTGCGAACACTTCTACCTTGAAATTGTTGGGTCGTATTAAGAATCATCAGATTATTATCTTACTTGACACCGGCAGCACCCACAATATTTTGGACATTACTGTCGCTAAACGCCTCAACATCAAGGTGCAAGATCGGCCACCCATTCGATTAGCCATAGCTGATTCACGTCAGGTCGCTATCTCCAAATATTGCCCTGATCTTACATGGGAAATGGGGGGCCTAGCTTTTACCTCTGATTTCTTGATCATGAAGATTGGGGGATATGATGCTATTTTAGGAGTTCAGTGGTTGAAAACCCTTGGCCGCTTTAGTATGGATATGGACTTACACTTGTTTGAGTTCCAGTATACAGTCCAGTTGATTCAATTACACGGGTTGAGCCCTGACCATTCTCTGAGTCCAGTGGAGGTACAAATGGTGCGGGAACTTATGACGGCTAACCAGCTCTATTTACTTCATGTTTCTTCTCAGTTGCAAGTCGACCTACCTTCCCAGTTTCCATTGCAGAGTGAAAGATCGTCGGCATTGCAGGACCTTTTAGATAAATTTCCTGACGTTTTTGCGGAGCCCGTGGGTTTACCTCCAGTACGGAAGTTTGACCATGCTATTCCTCTTATTGATGATAGACCTATCTGCTGCAAACCTTACCGATATGGCCCTGTTCAGAAAACAGAGATTGAAGAGCAGATTCAGCAGATGCTGAATAATGGCATCATTAGAGAAAGCTGTAGTGCTTTTGCTGCTCCGGTAGTGCTGGTACAGAAGAAAGAAGGGTCGTGGAGATTTTGTGTTGATTACAGGAAGCTTAATGAGGCCACTATTAAGAATAAGTATCCCATTCCTGTCATTGAAGAACTTTTAGAGGAACTAACGGGAGCTCATTACTTTTCAAAATTGGATCTTCGTGCAGGGTATCACCAGATACGGATGAAAGACGCTGATATAGTTAAGACTGCCTTTCGTACACATGAGGGGTTATATGAATTCTTAGTTATGCCCTTTGGGTTAACTAATGCTCCAGCTACTTTTCAAGGCATTATGAATTCTGTTTTCAAGGCTTTCTTACGCAAATTTATATTGGTTTTCTTTAATGATATTCTAATTTATAGTCCTTCCTGGGATACTCACTTGCAGCATTTAGAAACTACACTTTTGGCTTTACGGGAGCACAGTCTATTTGCCAAACGTTCTAAATGTCTCTTTGCCGCCACCCAGATTGCATATTTGGGCCATATTATTTCAGGCCAGGGGGTCCAGGCTAATCCCCAGAAACTGGATGCAATTGTTTCTTGGCCAGTACCTACTTCCCTGCGAGAGTTACGCGGTTTCCTGGGTCTCACAGGATATTACAGGCGTTTCATTAGTCAGTATGGGTCTATGTGCCAGCCCCTTACTGAATTACTTAAGAAATCCTCATCTTTTACATGGCCTCCAGCGGCTCATGCTGCTTTTCTTGCTCTTAAGACTGCCATGACATCTCCACCTGTTCTCGGACTTCCTAATTTTCAAGACACTTTTGTTATTGAAACAGATGCCTCGGGGAGTGGATTGGGTGCTGTTCTTTCTCAGGCAGGACACCCTTTGGCTTTTGCAAGCAAAGCCTTACCTCCGAAAAAGAAGCCTTTGTCTGCTTATGAGCGTGAGATCCTCGCCATTGTTTTTGCTGTCAAGCAGTGGCGTTCTTACTTATGGGGCCGTAAATTTATTATCAAGACTGATCATCGTCCCTTAAAGCATTTGTTGGAGCAACGGGATTTGAGCAAGGAACAGTTTA
This sequence comes from Leucaena leucocephala, assembly GCA_037074615.1. Taxonomy (NCBI): domain Eukaryota; kingdom Viridiplantae; phylum Streptophyta; class Magnoliopsida; order Fabales; family Fabaceae; genus Leucaena; species Leucaena leucocephala. The sequence goes on along the minus strand of CM073548.1, from coordinate 9,489,852 downwards.
AATGGCTCCATAAACTATGGGGATTACAATATGAAATTGTTTATCGCAGAGGAAGTGACAATTTAGCTGCTGATGCATTATCCCGTCGGCCAGAGGGATCCTGCTATGCTCTTTCTGTTCCTCTTTCCCCACTCTTGGACCGAGTCAAAGCAACTTGGGTTACTGATGCTCTGTCACAGAAAATTATTCAGGACCTGGACCAGAATCCTCTGTCTCATCCCCACTATACTTGGCAGCATCACTTGTTAAAGAAAAAAGGGAGATTGGTGGTAGGGACTGATAGTAGTCTTCGTCAAGATTTATTAATGTACTTCCATGCTGATAGCATTGGGGGCCATTCAGGTATCCATCCTACTTACAAGCGCCTTGCTTCCTTCTTTTACTGGAAGGGAATGGAGAAGGATGTTAGAGAATTTGTACGGGCATGTACTATTTGTCAAAGATTCAAACCTGAACTTGTCGCTTCTCCTGGTCTTCTGCAACCTCTACCTATTCCAGAATATATATGGTCTGAACTATCCATGGACTTTATCAGTGGACTTCCTAAATCCTATGCAAAAACTACCATTCTTGTGGTTGTTGATAGGCTCACTAAAGCAGCTCACTTTATGGCCTTGAAACATCCTTTTACAGCTGTGGATGTTGCACGGATTTTTATGGATAATGTTGTTAAATTGCATGGATTTCCCAACTCCATAGTTACTGATAGGGACCCCATTTTCTGTGGTAAATTTTGGAAAGAACTCTTCCGTCTGTACAAGGTCAATCTGCAGTATTCTTCAGCTTATCACCCGCAAACGGATGGGCAAACTGAAGTCCTCAACAGATGTTTAGAGTGCTACCTTCGTTGCATGACAGGGGATTACCCTAAGCAATGGGTTACATGGTTATCACTGGCTGAGCTATGGTATAATACTACCTATCACTCTGCTATTGGTATGTCCCCTTTTCAAGCTGTATATGGGGTTCCTCCTCCGATTCATCTGCCCTATATAGCTGGGGACTCTCCTAATGATTTGGTGGACCGTACTTGCCTATCTCGTGAGGTGGTGATTCAATTATTGAAACAACATTTGAGGACAGCTCAACATAGAATGTTGCAGCAAGCTAATAAACATAGAACAGAACGCCAATTTTCTGTGCATGATATGGTTTACCTTAAATTGCATCCTTTCCGCAGGAATTTGTTAAACAATTCTTCTCTCCACAAATTGGCTACACGTTATTTTGGACCATTCAAGATACTCAAGAGGGTGGGGGCTGTAGCTTATGAACTAGACTTACCTCCTGCATCGCGTGTCCATCCAGTTTTCCATGTCTGTCTCTTGAAACAGCATGTGGGTTCAGCTGCTACTGTGGTTCCTGTTCTACCACCGGTTGATGATCAAGGACAATTCTTGCTTGAACCTGTCAGTATTTTGGGTCGAAAAATTGTTAAGCGTCATCACCTTCCAGTCACACAAGTGTTGATTCATTGGAAGTTTTCTCAACCGGAAGATGCCACATGGGAGGATTTATCAACTATCCGACGGCAATTTCCGGATTTTTCAACTATAGCACCTCCTGCTCACACTATCCTTGTGGACAAGGATTCTTTTTAAGGGGGGGAAGTATTGTTATATGCTATAAGCGAGCAGAGGGTTGTTATGGTAAATAATATTAGGAAGTTAGTTAGAAGAAAGAGAATAGGACTGTGACGTGTCCAAAATGTTGGGAATATAATGATTGTAATGGATCCTTTCTGATGGGAATGAATTATTTCTGTTTCTACTTTCGGTGATAACAAACTTAGTCCACCTTTTTTCTATTTGCATCTTAATTAAAGGGAAAATATATGGAGATTTAAGTTTGTTCCTCTGTGAAAAAACAGCAGGAGTTTTAAGTGATAAGAACAAGGTTCTTTCTTAACATAATCGGGGGTAGTATGACACTGCTTCTTACTTGGTCCAGCCGAGTTTCCTCCCACATCCACCGCTAGAAATAATAAAACAAATCTGAATACCAAAGTTGAAGAAGAAAATGGATGATCCTTCAGGTCTCGCAGAACGTAGATCAGAGAGAGGAGGAAGACTTGCAGATCGAAGAGGGAGGAGATGACAAGATATGGAGATTAGACAAACATGAACCTCGTCGACGATCTAGAGAAAACTCTCTCCCTCGATATGTAAAAATCGAAGCTTGAATCATGAACCTCACCGACGATCTGGAGAAAGCTCTTCATCATGGAGCTGAACGTCGGCAAGCGTGCGCCGGAGGAAGAGGGGTAAAATAACTCTCTGTGTATGGTTTTTGGACTTGGTTTAATTTTTTTCTTTTTTAAAAAAAAAATATATATCCAAATCAGTAAGTACACCATCACCTATTTTGCATAGTCAGCTCTCTAAATAAGCATCTTTAACGGTGTTAGTACCATGTAGGCAAATTTAACCGTTAAAGTTACAGGGACTAACAGTCTTAAACGGTATAAACTTAAAGGGCTAAAACCTTATGTTTGAAAGTCGAGGGACCAAAACCAAAATTAGTGCAAAGTTGAGGGACCAAAAATTGTATTAATAGTATTATAAACACTCAATTTATTGAGTGTGAAAATTTGAAGGATTAAAAGTAGAGGGAAAATATGAGACTCAAAATGTTATTAATCCTTGAATGAATGATAATACAAATAGGCTTTTATATAGGCAAAAATATAAACTAATAGGCTAAACCTAGAATCTATCATAATCCTAATATCTCATATTTATTCTTTTAAGATATGCTAATTTAATATTCAAATTTGATCCTAAATAATATCCAAAACTTAATTTTAGATAATTAAATAACTAACAAAAAATAATATTAATTAATTAATAATTAATTCTAAACTAGCGCATCTCAACACTCCCCCTCAAGCTGGATATACAACTTGAGCACTTGTGCTTCTCAACACTCCCTCAAGCTGGAAGACAGCTTCGATATGAGCAGCATCATTATAGAAAAACTAGAATTTTGAATCCTTAAACCAGTAGTGACCACTGAACTGAAATTGATTGGATCTTGAATTTGGATCTTAAGACAGTTGTGAACTTAATGAAGAACATCAATGTTGGAGGCCTGATAAGAATATTTGCAAGAGAGGAACTTGATGAAGGAGACGAAGATGATGATTCTCATGGATTTCTACGATGTGGAGTAGGATTTGCAAATTAGAAACACTATGAATTCGCACACTCACGGATAGAAGAGGTCTACTTCTGCGAAGTAGAAAGACAATGTTATCCAAGGAGAAACTATTTCAGTGCATTGAGCACCTTTATGCTTCCTAGGATCTTGGGAGATCTAATAAAAGGATATTTCGTTTGGCTGCAAATGTGAACAGGATGAGAGTTGTAAGGCCAGAGAGATTTGTGAGTCTAAAGTTGCAACAGACCCAATATTTGCAAGCTTAGAGATGATTTCCCATAGATACAATTAACAAAGGAGATTATGACTCTAACTAATAAAAGAAAAGTCAATGAGGAGACTAAGTCTCAAACTCTAAAGACCAAAGAATAGACGAACGATCAAGCGTAGAGACAGAGACGAACTTGGAGCATAGTTGATGAGAACGCATGCGTAGAGACAGGTCGCACCACACACAAAGTGCTTTTAGATGTTAAGTGAAGTCTCGCAGAGGGAACTTCTACAAACTTGAAGGAAAAAAAGATTGACTTTCTGAAGGCGCGTCTTCTCTTCAAGATTGACCTTTTTTTTCTTTTTCTTCATCGAGACCTTAACCAAAATTTAATATTCCTGCTCTGATACCATGTGAATTTGAAAGATTAAAAATAGAGGGAAAATAAGGGCCTCAAAATGTTATTAATCCTTGAATGAATGAGAATACAAATAGGCCTTTATATAGGCAAAAATATAAGTTAATAGGCTAAACCTAGAATCTATTATAATCCTAATATCTCAAATTTATTTTTTTAAAATATGATAATTTAATATTCAAATTTGATCTTAAATAATATCCAAACTTAATTTTAGATAATTAATTAAATAACTAACAAAATATAATATTAATTAATTATTAATTCTAAACTAGCGCATCTCAACACTCTCCCTCAAGTTGGATCTACAGCTTGAATACTTGTGCTTCTCAACAAAGAATCCTACTTTGATAGGGTTTCTCAACATAAACAAACTAGCAATTAAATATTTAGGCAACATTTAGAGCTATCCTTAAAACTGCCAAAAAAAAATTACATCTATTAAAGAGCTGCCTGACTGACCTGTAAATCAAATTCAACGTCCAGTGGCAGTGCATCTTTGCTTAGAATATACCTCTGGAAGTGTATGAGGAATCGATCAAGTTTCCTCTTAGAAGAGCCCCGGTCAAAGTAATGTCCACAAGTTTCGACAAGAGTAATAACCATCCTGATACGGAAACAATCTTCTGGTGGATCCAGTACATCTTGCTGCAAGTATGAAGTGTACATATGTATGAGACGGTTCCCAAATATGCAAAACAAAATCATTCAATACTTTTTGTAAAAATGAACTATTTATCATGTACAGGGCATCAACATGGTCTGTAAAGTTCTTAAATATTTAATAATAAAATAGAATCTCAAATAAAACATGAATTTGATGTAGGAAGCACTACTTAGCTTGTTTGGATTAGCTTCATAGAAGCACTTTCATACAAGTCAAGACAAAACTCCTCTCACATACTTACCTGGAATCTGCAATCTGTAAAATACTTCGAAAAAGCTAATCCAAACATGCACATTCCATTGTTATTACACATGCATTTTGTTGCTCTTACATTCTAACGATTTCATGAAGTGGGAGGCGGCCAAGGAATCCTTAAGGGTAAAGATGATATATATGGGAGGGGAATTAAAATTATCATTTATACTTTCCAAAACAAATCATTACCAAATCCAAGGCATTAAGAGCTTTTAATTCTAGAACAGCATGCCTCTCACCTAAAAGGAAAAATATTTTAAACAATACAGCAGAATGTTACATAAAAAAGGTAGAATGGTAATTTAGCCTTTTATTGTCACTTATTATACCGCAGTTTTGTTTTTCTAGCATGTGTGAGTTGTAAAGAATTTTATTCTTTTATTTGTTGTGTTATACGGCCTATTAAGAGCAGCTAGTGTCTTCCTTGTGAGCTATATAAAGAGAGAACTTCTATCCACTACATGAAACTTCTTAGTCATTCTGATTGAACTGAAAAAGAACAAATTTAAACCATACCTCCGGAGTTCCATGACCAAAGACAAGAACTAGATATAGCGTCTCAAATATAACAGAGGAGTCTACATGCTCATAATTATAAAGCTCCCCAAGGAATCGCATATGGGCAATGCGTCGCTGCTGCATCCCGTAGTCATTTAGCTCCAGCCCAAGTCTAATCTCCTCCAAAACCTGAAATTCATGTTACAAATATCATGATTCCAACCAAAAGCACAACCAAGCACAAACAGTAGGTGAGAAAAAGTCTTATAAAAGAATTCACTTGTGGAGTTGGTTTTTCTACTAATTCAAGAAGTTAGAATACATGATTTATACTTAAACCATTCAAATGAACACCAAATTATCTTTTCCCTGATTAGAGAGGGAAGCTTGCATCTTCAAGGGCAAATCTTTTCCCTTAAATATGTTGTGATAGAATTATTTATATGACTGCTCTCAAGTGCTCTGTATAAAAGAATTTTAAGGGAGGCGCAATGTCCTCTGTAAAGATATTGGTCACCTTCATATTTATCAGCTATTTAGGCCTTTTGCTCCTGTTCTGTTATGAGGTTTTCATGTATTCTCTACTTCAAGGATATCTTTCCAGAAAAACAGGCATTCCCCAAAGTCTAGATCGTGATATTGAATCCAAAAGAAATGACCCAAGAAATACCAACCTCGTCAACTATAGACACTGCAAAGTCATCATGATAGCGACTTAAACCAGCAGCAAGAGAAGCTATCAGATGTATCTGACCATATTTTCCTTTATGAACTTTCAAGAAGCATTTTAAAAGGTATGATTCACATTCAGTCCATGGTAATTTACGAAGTTGCCTCAACACATGCTCAATGGTAGACTTGTCGAGATCAGAGAAAAGTAATTTTCTGATATACTGCAGAAGGAAAAGAATCACTTAGAATGTAAATTCAGATACTTAACAGATATAAGAAACAAAATGAACATGAAATACATATTACACCTGATGCAATGGAGGACGGACTTTAGAAACTCTTGCAGATCTCTCTGGTGGTTTGCAAAGGTAGTAGGCATTCTCCACTAAAGTACTATGTCTGGGATCCAAGTTTTTCACATTTTTCAAGCGCATCAATATCTCCAACATGTTAGCCATACGCACAGTAGTTTCAGGAGATCGATATAAGAAACGACCACAAGTTTCAAGGAGATTACAAGCTACATCAATGTTGTGATGAGTGAAGTCATCTAAACAAGCCTGGGACATGATCGACCAAAACATAAAACAAAAACAATTAATTCAAAATCATCCTTACATAATCCAACTCATTTGTGAATCCGATCTATTGTAATGAGTGAATTAAGGGGTAGCAAGGGAACCTTTATTTTGTATAAATAGAGGGGGGCCGTATGAGTGTGAAATTAATTGAATTGTTTCTTTTCTTATGGATTTTACATTTGCAATGTACTATGTCTCAATCTCCAAATCCTAAAAGATTTAAAATTGTGACTTAAATGTATCTTCCCAAAAGAAACTTGTTCAGAGGGGAAAATACAAAAAAAAATTAAGTTGTATAATAGACATTATCAATTACAGAATCGTTAAACATTTCAAAATCAGATTAGACAGAAGTATAACAGGAAAAAAAACAACAAAGAAAGCAAAGAGGATGTCATGTACTAAAAGAGGAGAAATCAACATGCAAAGGAAACAAATCTTTTGTTTTAGAGTAAAAGTAAATGGTTAATCTCCTTAGCTTATATTTTGTATCACAATTGAAGGAATACTTTGCCAATTTTATGGGTCTGCTACTCACCCACTTTGTGATTCCATGCAATTTGAAACTGTAGAATTTGAAGGATTGAAGACAGAGGGAAAAATAGGGCTTGAATATTATTAATCCCTGAATGAATCAGGATTCAAATGGGCCTTTATATAGACAAAAAATATAAACTAATAGGCTAACCCTGCAATCCTATCATAATCCTAATATCTCATATTTATTTTTCTAAGATATTAATATAAAATATATTCAAATCAAATTCTAGATAATATCCAAATCTAGTTCTAGATAAATAATAATATCCGAATCTAATTCTAGATAACTAAATAATATTTAATTAAATCATATTCATGTCCCTAAGGCTAATAGTCTGAGCCCACCTAGGTTTTATCCCCTTGTATTTTATTATGATTATCATTTCTTATTTTAGGTTAGAGACAAATAAAATAGTCACCCCTTAATTATTGATACATTAAACTGATATTTAATTAGATGATATTGTTAATATTAGCATCTTAACCTAGTTTTCTAATATACTATGTAACGGTGAGATTGAGATAAATCTGACCTCCTTTATTGTCATTATTCTAGGACGACTATAGGGGATATGGTTAGATCCATATTAAGATTATTCGCTATCTCCCCTATATATTGTAATCTGTTTTCAGAGAACAATACAAGAAAGTATTATTCAGAAACTTTCAGAAATTAGCATTTATTTTTATGTTTCATTGACAGTTTATCATACCTTCAAACAACTGAAGACGAGGCCTGCTGGGGCTATTCTGAACTTGCAAAGTTCACCAATGAACCGTATGTTCCTTATCTTTGTCTCAATGTTCATTTGGTCCTACAAAGTACAAAATTTCAAAACCAGACAATGAAAACAAGTAAAATAAATACAAAATTGTTCACAGACTAGTCCTACTAATGTTAAAAAATCATAATACTAACCTTTTTATTCATTAAGAAGTTGAATTCCTCTTCCAACATCTGCAAGAGCATAGAGGAGACATCCTTCATACAAGTTGACAGTGTAGCAACCATTCGTGAATAATAAGGTAGAAGTTCCAGAGATGTCCTTGGTACATTGAACAATGCCCTAACAAGCTTTTTCCGATTTGACTTTGAATTTAGATAACAGAATTCTACCTGAAATTGGTATTAAAACAAAGGCAACAGTAATTAATAATGAAGGCAATGGTGACAACAAAATCCAAGAAATTATGGAATAATAGCACTCAACAAGAGATCCTTACAGTCAATTGATCAATAAGGTCTCGGCTTACGCAACCTGGGAGCCTCTGCAACAAAGCATCCAAACTAGTCCCTTCAAGATTTCTAAGATTCTCCTTTTCATTTTCCCCCCTTTTGTCATTGTCTTTTTCTTTTCCCTTCTCTTTGTCTAAGTCTTTAGACTTTTCTTTATAATCCTTATCTTTCACTCTTTCAGTTGTTTCTGGCTCTGCCAACACATTGGACACTGTGGAGATGTCTCCACTTTCTTGGGTAACTGGTTGCCTTTTGTCTGATTCAGGCACTGGTTCCTTGAAAAGCAAAAATCTTGAAGTTAACGAATAGATGCAGGAACAAAAGATGCAATTTTATGCCACTATCAGATACTATTTCATACATGGTAAAAATAAGTAAATGTGACATGCCACATGACTAGTGAAATCTTTGTACATGTCCAGTTAGCCCTTATAAAGTAAAACCAAGATATTAGCAAATTTAGCTTACATAATATTAAGATTTAACTGCTACGATGATCTTAATTAATAATATCTACTCATATTGTCGGGTGAAAATGTTAAAAAAATGTCACATTAACTAATTCCTAATCATACTGCATGATATTTATTAACATGGAAATTGCACAACACCAGCTAGAAAAAGCTGAATGGAACCAAAAAAAATCAGGGACCAATTGAAACTAGAAAGGAGCAAAAAACAGTAGAAAAGCATACATGACACCAGAACTTAAATTCTAACTTTAAATCATTTCAGGTATATCAATTCTTTTCTTTTAGTAATCATAACTTCTAGAAAAGAAATGCTAATATTATAATACATAGAAGGAGAAAAAGATATGCTCCTCAAACAACTTGAACAGCCAAGAAAAGAAATGAAACAGCAAATAATAGGGGCAAAACAGATGGAAACCAGGTAAAATTACATAAAACCATATTTCAATGTTGCAAAACAACCAGTGTAGTTTCAAAACTTCATAAATAGACATTCAGAAAGGGAAAGGCTAAAGGATATAGGAATTGAGGACACCTAGGTTGTAGCTTCCACTTATGAGCAGAGAAATTATTAAATAGAAAAAGGCATGCAACCAGAACATATGCCTGCAATGGCTCAAAATAATTCAGAGCTATGGCTCCTTACAGTTGGTTGGTCTTGAATCTTTCCAGGTTGTTCATTGCTTTTTGGCTCAACTTCCCCCAATAACACAGCAGGAACAAATGCTCTGGAAAAGAAGACTAAATTAAGTTTCTTCTGATATAAAACAATAAAAGAACAAACTGAATAAAAATTAAACCCATTTTTGAAATGAACAATTGAACTACAAAAAAAAGCTACCCATCAAATATATAATCATTTTTTTCGTTTCAAATGAATTAAATTTTATAAACATACCTAAGATCAGGTAAACATTCATAGAATGCTCTAGTATCTTCATCATCCCATATGGCTTCAACAACAGAAGAATCTTTCCCAGCAGCAGAAGATACAGCTTCCTCACCACTAGTAACCCTAGTTGTGTGACCATCCTCTGGCATTACTGGAGGCTGCATGTCAAGAGATTCTGCTAATCTGGATCCAAGCAATCATGCAAGAGTTGACAGAAGAAAAGTAAGCGAAAATATTTAAGAAAATATCTCAAGGAGTGAGGAACGTCATAGGGCATGTTTGGGGTCGCATTGCATCACCTAAACCATGTTTTGGGATCCCAAAACCATGTTTTTAGGGTGGTGTTGCATGCACCTAAATATATGGTATAAGCAGTAATACACTCAGCCAGAGGACGCTACACAATATTAACTCATTGCATGCAAACCTTAATTTCATTTATTACTAATCTAAAAATAATCTCACCTGCAAGACTATCCTCAACAATTTATAGTCATATCTAGAATTTCCTGAAAGTTGTTTTAGCTTTATGGCGATAGCTTAAAGCTTTCATGCACTTATTTACTGCCAATCTTATTGAATATTTGTACATGCAGCCATTCGTTTAGAGAAGAAAAAATTAACCATTACATGCAAATAGGAAAATGAAATGACTAAAGTCAACAAAAGCAACTTACGATGAGACATTACGATATAAATGGTCATATGATTTTCGAAGCTTTTCATAAGCAGAGACATTCTCATCACTAAGTTCCCCTTTTGCATTTAAGATCTTAGAATTTTCGTGCTCCATTAGTTGAAGTGACTGTCAAAATAAAAGCCATTAATAATCACATGAACCATATTATTGCTACAAATATCTACCAAAAAAGCATTGCATAGAACACAGAGTGAAGAACAAACGAAAATTAATAGTTCACAGAGGAAGAATCTTACTTCATGCTCAGATTGAAGAAGTTCTGCTGCAGCATCATAAAATGCATAAAATGCTTTTCGGAAAATTTTCTTCTGATCAGCTGTGATGTTCAGTCCCTTCAAAAACTATATCATCATGTCAGTACAGGAATATATAGGACAGAGCAGGCATGGTAGTACAATTCTAAACACAGTAATAATCTTAAAATGATTAAAGACTTAGGGCTGGTTTGGTATAAGGAATGAAAAGGAAAAGAAAAGATGACAGGATGAAAAAAGTGATTTTGTAGATAAGAAATGTCTTTTATATCCCTAAAAAAAGTAAAAAAAAACAGTTATTATTAAGTTGTCTTGAGTGAAATATTACTTATTGTAATTTTTATATACAAGGAAGAAAGAACTCTATCCCCTCACACCAACCCAAACTCCCCATTAGAGTCAGAAGACAACAAATGGAATTCTCAATGGGTAGAAAAAGATGTACCTCTTCATGAATTTTTTGTCCAGTAACAGGAATATATAGGACAGAGCAGGCATGGTAGTACAATTCTAAACACAGTAATAATCTTAAAATGGTTAAAGATTTAGGGTTGGTTTGGTATAAGGAATTAAAAGTAAAAGAAAAGATGACAGGATGAAAAAAGTGATTTTGTAGATAACAAATGTCCTTTATATCCCTAAAAAAAGTAAAAAACAGTTATTATTAAGTTGTCTTGAGTAAAACAGATATTACATATTGTGATTTTTATATACAAGGAAGAAAGAACTCTATCCCCTCACACCAACCAAACTCCCCATTAGAGTCATAGAAAACAAATGGAATTCTCAATGGGTAGAAAAAGATTTACCTCTTCATGAATTTCTTGTCCAGTAACAGGAATTCCTAAAAATATTCTCCCTTGGCGAGCAAAGCTAGAAAGAAGAGTCAAACTAGTTTGTGTAGAATCTATGTCTTTTAGCTGTTCTGCACTGGTAAGATCTTTTATAATGTTGATAAAAATACTGCAATCTTCTATAACACCAACAAAATAAAGTTCCAACAGAAGTTTCAGAGTGCTTCGCTTCTTCATTGCCTTCAAATTTCTGTCTGCATCTGATTCATCCCCAGATTTCCCAGGGGAGAAAACTTTGAGAAGCCCTTGAATAAGGCTTGGCGTGAAGTCCTTGTATCTATGGTGAAGCAATGAGCAGATCTATTGGAAAAGCGACATAAGTCAGGAATGTCTCAGCAATCATGTCTTTAAAAACACAATTGCAACCAATAAATTTATAGCAAGATCTAGCAACTCGATGGGAAAAAAAAAAGCCGACATTCTAAATTATAAAAGGCACTGACTTCGTGTACAGTGTCTAAAAGCCAATTGCAATAACAAACCTAGAATTTTTATCTAAGAAAAGCCCAACGAAAGATAAACATTGAAACAACAGGAGCTCCAGCTTGGGATGAAAAGCAGGCCAAATGACAGCTGGAGAAAACACATGAATAGTTATTTTACCACCTCAAAGTTTAAATTTTGTACCATTGGAGGTTTTAGAATAATTATATCCCAGATTTGTGCAACAATCTAAACAAGGTAAATGCAAATTTACTGTCCCTTCAAGTGTTAACTACAATTAGACAAAGAACCTCCCTTTTGCTAGGAAATCATCTCTAATATGTAGAAACAAGAAACCCAAACATGACTCAGTTAAAGCAATGCAGAATGCCCAAAAGAAAATGATGAGAAGAAAGAAAAATGCAAAGCACCCACCTGCACCGCTGCATTTATATCTGATGATCTAAGCTTGGCTTCACATATAGCTGCCACAGCTTCACTGACAAATTTGCTTAAGTTGACACTTCGCAACTCATCCATCAGTGCTTCTCGCTGCTCTTCATTGATCTGTTTCAGTTTCTTAATAACTGCAGTGTTGCGCTTGATGCTAGAATCCAGTGTCCTAAGAAATCCTGAGTCTGTATATAAATATAGACTCATTTACTATTCATGAAACAAAAATTGATGACAATTTAACATGCATACAAGATGAAAAACCAGATATGGATTGCTATGTTGCAAGAAGCTGTTTGAATAACAGGAAGAAAGAATCAATTTCATATTTTAATTACCAACTTTACTCTCATAAAAAGAATACAGAAAAGAAAATTGGATATATTAAAGGACAAGTAATTCTATGCAACAAACGTCATTATCATCCATGTTTTCCATCAAGAAGTGTAAGAGCATCATACTACAAGAAGGAAATTTTATTCCCTAAGGAAAAGCTTTGTCTTATGGAAAGGGGGAAGAGGCTAAAGATCACTTCTAGTACAAGAGGTAAACTCCATTTTGAAGAATTTAATTCCTGGCAATTGCAGCATAAAACTGAATAGTCTGTATAGATACTATCAATATGAGTTGGGGGAAAACTAACCAGGCCTTTCAGGATTCAAATTGCTTTGACGTAAAGCCATTTTGGCCTCAATTGATTTTTTCATTTCATCAAGGCGAGCAGCAGCTTCCTGCATATGATGAAAAGAATGAACTCAATTTAAGTCAGTTAATAGCAGAAGAAATATACCATTCAAGAATTTCACAGAACAAAATTTTAGTTTACATTCCAAGAAAAGGAAACAATAGAATCAACGTATCTAAGTTAGCTCCATGATCAACATATCTATGTTAGCTCTTGACAAGCTAACAAAGCCAAGAGCTAGATTCTCTCTTAGTCCTACGAAGAAAAGAATATCCTAGAGGAATGATTTTAAAAGTTTAAGCTGTTCAATAAAGGTCCATGATCATTTTCATTATCTCTAACACACACCCCCCCAAAACAAAAACAGCACAAGGCTAGCGTGGACAAAGCACACACCCACTAAACATTACAATGAAAGTTTATTTTAATTAAACCAATGGCAGTTGGTTCCAGTTGTTTCACACTTGTTTCCCTTAAGCAAGGTCTCAAGTTTAAGTCTTATGTCAAGAAAATAGCCCTTGGGAGAGCTTTACATTTATGTGGTTTGACCAAGCTGAATCTGGATTACTGCACTTAATGTGGCTTTTAGAAACCAATTAGTATTTGTAGAAATTTGAAGGATTGAAAGTAGAGGAAACTAAAACCTCAAAATATTATTAATCCTTGAATGAATGAGAATACAAATAGGCCTTTATATAGGCAAAAATATAAACTAATAAGATAAACCTATAATCTATCATAATCCTAATATCTCAGATTTATTCTTCTAAGATATGATAATTTAATATTCAAATCTAATCCTAAATAATATCCAAACTTAATTTTAGATAATTAATTAAATAACTAACAAAATATAATATTAATTAATTAATAATTAATTCTAAACTAGTGCATCTCCACACTCCCCCTCAAGTTGGATCTACAGCTTGAATACTTGTACTTCTCAACACTACCCCTTAAACTGGGAGGCAGTTTGGATGTGAGCAACATCATTATAAAAAAAAAACCAGAACTTTGAATCCTTAAACCAGTAGTAACCACTGAACTGAAGTTGATTGGATCTTGAATCTGGATCTTAAAACAAAGTTGTGAACTTGACGAAGAACATCATTGTTGGATGCCTGGCAAGAACATTTGCAAGAGAGGAACTTGACGAAGAATCATATGTATTATTTAAGAGCAACATGCTCATACAATCATGATAACCCACTTGGGTTTATATACTAATCTAACCTCACTTAAGGTAGATGAATTAATCTCATAACCTATGAGATTTTATGGGAAGAGACCCAAGTTATCCTCTTCCATCATAACCCACTTGGGTTTACACACTAATCTAACCTCTCTTAAGGTAGATAAACTAATCCCATAACTTATGAGATTTTGTGGGAAGAGATCCAAGTTATCCTCTTCCATCATAGAGCAACCTGCTCATATAATAATGGTAACCCACTTGAAGGTGTGCCTTCTCTTCAAGTTTGACCTTTCCTGCTCTAATACCATGTGAAAATTTAAAGGATTTAAAGTAGAGGAAACTAAGGCCTCAAAATATTATTAATCCTTGAATGAATGAAAATACAAATAGGCCTTTTATAGGTAAAAATATAAACTAATAAGATAAACCTATAATCTATCATAATCCTAATATCTCAGATTTATTCTTCTAAACTATGATAATTTAATATTCAAATCTAATCCTAAATAATATCCAAACTTAATTTTAGATAATTAATTAAATAACTAACAAAATATAATATTAATTAATTAATAATTAATTCTAAACTAGTGCATCTCCACAGTATTACCAAAAGAACAAAGTTAATTTTACGGAGGAGAAATGAAAAGCAAAAAGTATCAAACTCTAGTGACATCATCATTGAGACACTTGTACCTTATTAAGGACCACTACATACCAAAAGCTTAAGTTCTTAAGTGATGACCCATGTTTAATTCTGGAATATTTCTGACAAAATTTAAGACCATTTTTTCTTATATTTAAATGGAATTACATGTGGAGCTTTTACTTGACAATTACAAACTCCACTGCTTCTAACTAATAGCAATTTCTGTTGTTGTCCGCACAACAGTCTTCCATCCACCTGGGCCCTGCTTTCACCTCACTGGACCTTGGCCTTCAAGCTCAACATCTTTGATTGACAATGGCCAAAGGAATCAAGGTATAAATTGAAACATCAGCAGGTATAAGCAGTTCCACCAATAATAAAGGATCTTTATTTGCTTTTATAAGAAAGAGCGGTGAACCAAAACCAATTCATCTTTATTTTTGTAGTTGCTGCAAGTTTGATTCATGAATGACGGGCTACCCTGAAAGTCACTACCATGTAAGGCTTTGTAATGGGGATCACGCCAATAGCACGAATCTGCAACGGTTTCTCATGTGTGAATCATGAATTCCGGGGAAAGAATAGGTATCTTTTTCATTGTTTCCTTAATTTATTAGTACACCTCACTGGTTGACAATACCAGGTTGCTAATGCATCAATTGTCCAACCATACTCTCCAAATTCTAATAGCAATACATCCGAAGTTTTTGCTTCATACAGCTATCTAGGCCTTCTATCTAACATCTATTCTACATTCAAACTAACTTCCCTACTGCTAGCTTCAAACAGTTTCCGTTGGCCTCCACCTAAAACTCTTACATTCACCTAGCCCCCTTTTCACCTTACAGGACCTTGGCCTTAACATCTTTGTTAATACTTTTTTCCCTCGCAACAATCTACCTTATGGCATAAATTACGATAACGTAGTCACTTTTTTTACTTGTTCCCATCAGTGAGAGTTGCTCAAACCACAAAAAGTTGCATAATATTCACATTAAACCGTTCAATACTATAGGTAGATAGAGATTATAGAAAGGGCGATCCACATTGATACTGTACTTCAACATAACAAATGTGAAATACCGCATTTTTAGCTTTTCAATTATCAGCATAGAAAACTGTGCAGTATCCTTACTAATTGTTCAAGGGACAAAAAATAAAACCCAAGAAATACCACATGATTGATCATCAGCTATCATTTTAAGGATAAATCATACATCCTCGTCATCTTTCTTGCTCTGACTTTCACCTCCACTGCGGAATTCATCCTCTTGCTGTGACGTCTCCTTCATTAGCATCAAACCCAATTAACCTGTATTCAGATACAGAGCAAAGAATCTTAGGCTTGAAATGAGCTGAAGCAAAAATTAAAAAAAAAATACAAGAAACCTCGGGAAGAAACGAACTGCTGAAGTGAAGATGAAGATGGAGGGGGAACAAGAAACCTCCGGAAGAAACGAAGCAGATCTCTTCGCGAACCAGGAGATCTTGTGAAGGAGGAGAAGGGCAGAAGCCGACGGTCACGGACTTACAGTGATATGGAGGAGACTGGCGAGTGATGACACGATAGCGGGAAGGCGAGCCGGCGGTAATTCGTGCGAACACTGCAAAGGCCGAAGGAGAGCTTCGATGACGACGAGAACTGGAGAATTGAGAAGGCAGTGGGCAAATGCTTCCGAGTTTCGACGATGAGAAGTTTTTCAAGGGTACAATGGTAAAGTAAAAGTAAATTTTAAAACCCCCCATTTAACAAATAAAAAATCATTATATACATTGAATACCGGATAAGACGGGCAACCGACCCTTTTGGAGGTACAGTCAAGAACTGGGTCGGCTCAATTTTTTTTTTATTATATAAAAAAATTTAAGTAGGTTCGATATCGGCCTTCTGCTAAAACTATGACAGAATCTTAGAGTTCAGAGAACGTTTATAGGAAACTTACGAGATCACCTATCAAAAGAACTCTTACAAATACAGCAAAAATCGAACTCGCGTTCTTATGGAATATAAACGCTCTCTTTACTATTTGTGCCAACTATTATTAATAGTTGGCTCGATTCTAATGACCAAGTTAAACCCTAATTTATGACTCATGATTTCTATATGAAACCTAATTCATAAAGCTATGCCCAAAATATATTACTCTTTTAAAGTTTCTCATAAATATAAAATTAATAAATACAATTATAACATAAAAATTAAGTTATCAGTTTTTAATATAAAAGTTAATTTTTTAGATAAATTAAAAAATTTAAATAAATTAATTAATTATAATTAATATAAGAGCTAGTTGATTAATTTAGATAGATTAAGGAATATATAATATAAATTTATTTTGAAGGGTTAGATTTAGTCATAATTAATTAATTTATTTAGTTTTTTTAATTTTTTTAAAAAATTTAATTAGCTCTTATTTTAAAGACGAGATGGAGTATAATAGCTAAAGTTTAAATTGTAATCATTTAAAGGATAAATAAAACACAACACAACATAAATATTTTTAAATTTTGATAATTCAAAATTAAACTTTGTATGTTTGGGATTGCGTTTCAGCCATCCCAAGTGACTTCTGAGCTCAAAAACGCTTTAAACTCAGCTGTAGACTTGTGGCCATCTAAATTCTAGTTTCAAGGTGGATTTTATTTTAAAGCAACTTTTTTCTAACTTCAATTAGTAAAAGTAACTTTTGCCAACTGTTGGGATAGTATATGCACAACAAACATGTGATCAGAGTTATATCTTATGATAATATCTTTAAGAGTTATTTCGCTACTTCTGACAAAGTGAAATGGCACTCTCTAAAATTAAACGGACAAGTCCTGTATTAGCAAGGGAACAAAACTGGTAGAAGGAGATTGAACCCATAAAGCATTAGTGAGAGACAGAGGAAAACTTGAGATAGAACAAAGCAAGAGCCAAGTGTCTCGTGCTCTTCGGCCAATACCCTTTTTATATATTCTCATCATCGACGTGAAAAGGCACTGGTCACACCAGAAAAGCCACAGCCCTTCAAGACCTAACAGATGCATCACCGTCGCCAATAGTCAACTTTTGGTTGAACATTTTGACCGTTGGTGATAGGAAAATCCGTTCAATGGATAACTAATTTCTTAACTTGAAATTAAGAGACTTGTCTAGTAAACTCCACACAAAATGAAATATGTATTTGTCAAAATAATTTTGGCAAAAAGTGCCTAATACTGTGTTTATCTAGCGCAAGGGAAATTGCCAAATTTTAACTAAATTTTTCACAAGTGGGCCATTGTTGTGCGCGAGAGTCCAAGACTCCTATAGACCTATTTACTAGACCATGATAACATCTTAGTATATATGGACTTGAGCTCTCACTCTCCCAAATAATGTAGGACTTAGTTTCTTTGACGTACCCACATAATATACACATATTTACAACACCAACACTATCCCAAACAAGCTTTGGATATATATAATTATATTGAATCAATAAATTTTATTTCTCAAAAAACATTAAGGGAAAATCCTAGAAAAATACCTTCTATCAAAAGGACAAATTGGTGATCCCAATTTACATAATTCCAAATTGGACAGATAGTAGGAATTTAGAATTTCAAAATGTTGGAAATTGTGCCCTAGGGGCCAATCATTGTATCATGTTATCACATTATTTGCATGTTTACTATGATGACAATCCTTGGATAACTAGTGATTTTATCCTAAATGTCCCTGGTCGGTCATCTATGTGGGAGCAGAGATGAAATAAGACCAGTATGACTTTGAAGATATATAGAGATATAAATCAAAGTCATAAGCACATGTAAGAGTACAGGGTGTTGGATCGACCCGCTATGAGAGAGCTGCATGGGTCAAGTCATAAGCTTCTCTCATATACAAGCCATGTCACTATGCCCTTTGACCTGAGATCATCATGGATTCCTACATGACAAACGCTCAGCTTTGACCTAGTCAAAAGTCACTTTTGACCGAGTGATCATAAAGGCTATGCTCGGGCTTAGTGGTTTTTCATGCGGAGGAATGTGAATGGTCAAGATGGAATTTGTCCCTCACATTCGTAGAGAGATATTACTGGGCCCCTCGATGAGTGAGTCTGAGAAATGTATGGCCATACTGGAATGGAAGGGTAGTTCCATTTCTATATTCAGACTACTCAGGGATCGAGAAAGTAACGGTCAGGAACAGGAGGATGACGTTCACCATGCCTCATCCTTGACCGAAATATCGTGTGACAAAAGGGACGTGATATGGTTGTATGAAAGGTTACATCGTTTATCGATCCTCATATGTTTTGGGTAGTCGTAATGCCTTGCTAGAGACCGCTTACGACTTGTGGGTCAGTATAGTAACTGGGCCACTGCCAACTTCATATGGGCCTACAGGGTCGCACACAAAACAGCCCAATGCGAGCTATGATGTCCAGATTCATTGAATCTAAGAGATGTCTAAATTCAATGAATAATCTAGGGTGGATATATATTTTATATATATATATATAAATTAGTTTATATATATATTATATAAATAATATAAGAGATATTTGTAAGATTTAATTTATAAGGATAAATTAAATCTCTATCATTTTTGAATTTGAATTTAAATGGATATGATCTATTTGAATTTGAAATTCAAATTGATAAGATATCTCAATTTTGATTTATGAGAATAAATCAAATATAATTCTGTCTTATCTTTATTTTAAATTAAATAAATAGGTGAATTAAATCTGTGGGACGGATTTAATATAAACCATATTTATTTAATCAGTTTCTTATTAAATTATGCAATATATGATATTGTATTAATTCAGAATTAATATAAGATTAATTCTGAAGCCCGGCCCTATTAGAAGCCCGATAGCTTCCTATATATTTGACATTAGGAGCTAGGGTTCTACACACAATAGATCTCTTCACACACATTCAGTCGTGAGAAAAGGGGGCAGGGAGAGTGCAAAAGGTTTGCATATAAGAAACTGCCGAAATAGAGACGGTGAGGACGGAATCTCCAGAAAGCCTTAGAGGGACAAGAGGCGCTAGCACGTCGTTCGCAATTGGAACGCTGTTCGTGTGGATACCGGTAGAGAAAGCCGATCTGAGCTGTCGACTTCTACGATACGGCCAGACACGAAGAAAGGTCGCGACCAGAACACACTTAGGTCGCGACCAAACGGGCATCTGAACGTCAGAAATCCGAAAAGAGGAGACAGGTCGCGACGTGAAGTTGGACAGGTCGCGACTACAAACTCCAGAGGCGACAGGTCGCGACTAGAAGCTGAGGAGGTCGCGACTGAAAGTTCCAGAGGCGAGGAGTCGCGACTAGTGGACACTAAGGTCGCGACCAAAGCTTGAAACCGAAGGTAACACTTCTTTCTCCTTGACTTAAACACATTCGGTAGATCCTGGCTGGGAATGGAAAAATTTTTAAAGTTAATTTCCACTACGTGTCTTCCAATTCCCTACACAAAATGTTATTAATTTACCTATACGCCATTTTTTCTCCTTCTCTTTCCCTCTTCTCTCCACCTTCGTTAGCCATCCTCACCCTTAGTGTTCAAGTCATATCGCAAAGTAGCCATCACTCTCAAACTCCATCTTTAGGTCATGACTTCACCCTTCGATCTACGTCTTTAGGTCACGTACTCGCCTTTCAGTCCCCGTCTTTAACTGTCACCCTTCAGCCTTTACAGTTCCAATTGGAAAGCTCTCTCTATGTGCTCTCGAACTTACAATTTCATCCCTCAGTCGTCATCTTCTCGTTATGCTTCCTTTTCTCTTTTCTCTTTTCTCTATGTGATTTAAAGCATCGTGTTTACCTTTTGTTCTCTCTTCTAACCTTTAGCATCTGTACTCGCTCTCTCTCTTCTCTTTTACTTCAATCATCATCTTTACCCCAATGAATGTTGATGGAAATTGATTTGAGGTGTTAGTTATATAGCAGATGAATTGGGTGTATTTCAATTTCATGGTATGGATGGATGCAATGGATGAATAATTATGACTTAAAAATGAATCCCCTAGTTGAATTTGCCAAGTTTGGAAATTGTAAAATAATTAGTTGTTGATGGCATTTTTGAAGTTGTTAAATTTACTTGATGTGTTGTCACTATTGTTGCAAGTGTAGTAAACGGCTTAAATGATACAAAAGAATGAGTTGTTAATTACATTACTGAAATTGTGAAAATGGCTAGAGGTGTTGTCGATACCGTTGCAAGTATGGTAAACAACTTAAGTGATGCAAAAAAATGAGTTGTTAATGACATTATCGAAATTGAAAAAATAGGTAGAGCTGGTAAACAACTTAAACAATAACCCAATTGGATTCCTTAAGTGATAAAAAATATTTGTAAATGGCGTTATCAAAGTTGTTATAATGGTTGTAGGTATTTGCCAATATCGTTGCAAGTGTAGTAAATAGCTTAAATAATGCAAAAAAAAATTGTAAAACTAGCAACAAGATTAAGAGGAGAGAAAAGATGAAGACAAGAAAATGAAAGAAGTAGATTGTATTCTTCCGCTTGCTTTATAACACAAATGACATGCCCTATTTATAGGCATAGTCTTACATGTAGGTTACATCCAAACTTGAATGATAAATAGTGGGCAATAAAATTCATAAATGACCTAGTGGAAATTATAACTTAATATAATGTAGTAGTGGAGGAGTAATAGAGTAGTGGAAGTTGAAGTTGAAAAGGAAGATGATTAACATAGTAGTGGAGGAGTAATAGGTAGTGGAAGTTAAAGTTGAAGAGGAAGATGGAGATGGACATCCATATTCTAATATTTATAACACTCCCCCTTAGATGTCCATTATTTAATAATGTTCATTATTAAAAAACTTCAACTAGGAAAAACGATGTGGGATAAAAACCTAGTAGAAGAAAAAGAGTACACAATTAATTGATACAATCACAGTGCTTCCTCGTTAAAAATCTTGCTAGGAAAACTCTGTGGGACAAAACCTTAGTCAAGGGAAAAAAATACAGCGGGTATCTACTCCCCTTTTTGCAACGTCAATTGATATCTCTGAATCTGCGAAGTCCGATATCATGTATGAACTTCTCAAATACTGTTGCTGGAAGTGACTTGGTGAACAAATCTACTATATTTTCTTTATAATGGATTTGCTGGATATTAATCTCACCATTCTTTTGATCATGTGTGAAAAAGAACTTTGGAGAAATATGTTTTGTCCTATCTCGTTTGATATACCCTACTTTTAGTTGGGTAATACATGTAGTATTATCTTCGTATAGGACTATTGGGATCATTTTACTAGATGACTGAAACATCCTACTTTATATCTCTCAGAGTACTCTTGCTATAGCACTCTCAACTGGATTATATCTCTCTTGCCGGAAATTCTGGTAGAAAATAACTGTACTGATTCGGTAATTCCCCATGAGAACTACCATTCTACGTAAGTACCCAGGAAAGACTGGATGAACCGGCTAGGTCCACTCACTTCCAGCCTCCTTAGACAGCACTTACGTACACAGTACTTTGTATAGTCTACCCAGCACAACGGCATTTTCTAGTACACATCTTTGAATCTTAACCTTAACTTTAACCTCAAAAACATGAATTTTCCATTAATTGTTCCAGAAAACATAACCAATCTCTTTGGCCTTTCATACATTCATATACATTATGGGGTTATGCCATAATTATTTGATACATTTATTTCATCATTTACTATTATACCTTTTCATCATGAACATTGTTGCTCAACTTGTCATATAACAACATTACATGCAACAATTCGCATATTTATTACATAGAATTCAAATCTTCCAATTCCCAACCTCTCTTCATGCCTCTTTATCTTCTTTACTCATTCGAAAACCTGTGGGTTTGGGATTACATGGATGGGGTGAGATTTCTGGGGAAATCTCAATAGCAAACGGTACTAAACAATGCATGCATTAAAGTAATTACTTGTGCTTGCTTGTGAAGGTGCAAACATTGTGTAATGTGCATGCTTCCATGTAACATATGAAATACAATTGGCCAAGGTAATCATAGAAACAGAGCTTCAATCATATACACATATGCACACAATTCAACAAAGTCATAGCACAATCAAGCATAACATTCAATACATACAAGTTTAGGGTAAGTTTACTACCTTGGATTTAAGCTCTCTTTCTTATGCTTGCACTTGCTTCCCAAGCTTTTTGGTCAATCATTCCCCAACATCTTCTTAGAGGTTTCAAGGTCCTAATCACATTCATATTCATTACATAATCCATTAGGACCATGAACTCAAACACTACTCAAGACTATCTCTCTTGAACCTTTAACTTGCTTTAACTAACATAACTTTCTTTAATCTTTGCCAATTAACTTGGCCCTTGAATCAATTGATGTCTTGACCTTACCCTACACAATTTTACCTTTTGAATCCATTTATGAACTAAAAATAACCAAATTCCAGCAAGAATACACTGTTCTGTACAGATTTGGAAAAGCATACATAAATCTTCCAAAAATTCTCATTTTGATTCCAATGCTTCCCATACTTGTTCCTCCACTTTTCCCCCACACAAAATCTCATTTTAAGACCATTGGAAGCATCAAAATCATGAAATTCAAATCACTGTTCACGCGAGTGAACAGTAACCGTGAGGAATTTTCAACATTATAACTTTAATTCCAATGGTTTCCAAGGTTCAAAACCTTTCCAATCCTACACAAAATCATCATATAAACTCAATGGAAGCCTTAAATCATTGAAATTCCATTTCCTTCTATCATGAACAGTGTATGAACAGTGCAAACCAAAAAGGTAAAGTCAAGAACATCAACTTACTTCACAACCAAGCATGTAACTAACTTGTTTAAGCTTGTCTTAACTATCTATGACTTAAAACTCATATTCCTTTCACATATACACAAAAATTCCAGCAGCATTTCCCCAAGATTTAAGCCTAAAAAATCACTTAAACTCAAGCACAAACCATAAGAACAAAAGGTAGAAGCAAGGAGACAACTTACCTTACTTGCTCCTTCAAGACCCTTGCTTCTTCCTTGCTTTCTTCCACTTTCCTTCTCTAGAACTCACTTCTCTTTCTAAAGGAGCTCTTGGGTGTGAAGAATGAATGGAAAGGGGGGCTATTTATAGCAAAAGTCATGTGCCATTTGAAGGCCAAGATCACTTTGGAAACTATTTGATCTAATGGTTAAAGGTTTGATCTTGGAATGTCTTTTCACTTTTCACTCAAGACCTTACCACCATGACATCACTAGCATGGCCTCCCTTGGTACACCTAACCCTTCCTCTTTTTGGGTGCCATTCTTGTGTCCTTGTGGGTCCCACCATGTGCAACACCTAATTCTTACTTTATTCTCTTTTTCTTTCTTTTCAAAAATCCATAAATTATTCATTATTGGACTTGGGCTCCAAGATAACTTTTGGGCCTTATTGGGCTGGCCTAGGACGAAATGTTGGGCCTCTTTTAGGTCCAATAGCTAATTGGCACAAATCCCAATGTACTTTCCTTATACCGATATCCTTAAATTATCCTGATCTCAGAATAAATGCTAAACACCTCCTTTAATTGTTCTAACATTTTTAGAAATTCATTATAATATAAAATGAATTCTCTACAAAGTTTCATAATTTTCTGAGACCCAGAAGTCCTGTTAAAAATTACATATATTTCCTTTAACCCTTTATCGGTGTCCTTTTTCACCGTAAATTTCATAATTAATTCTACAAGACTCCTTTTTTACTTCTGTCAACTCCATAAATTCTCATATTAATTATAATAATTTACTATCAAATTTCCTCTTATATCCATCCATTGTGTGAAATGACCAAAATGCCCTCCATTTACTTCTAGTTTTTTAAGGCTTCGCAGTGGCATTTTTGTAATTTTGCACTTTGGCTCTTAGACTTTCTTCCTCTTCCAATTAATCATTTTCTTTACATAAATATGGCCACATCTTTTCCTAAACATCTCATATATTTTATTCAATCTGTACATACAACTTAGTACAGAAATTAGGGATGTTACATTTCTCTCCCCCTTAAAATAAATTTCGTCCTCGAAATTTACTTAGTACCTTAGTCAACAATCTTAAATATACATCCTCTTTAAATCTTTTTCTGCTTTATGACTAAGAATTGGGGTATCCATCTCTTACCTTTTATCTTATTATCTAGCGGAGTACTTTCAATATCCGCTTCATGTCCTTGCTGTCATTACTCTTTTTGTATGAGTCAACTTAATTGGAGTTTATTTCTACTTCATCAAGGCACTTGATCTTGTGCTATGCATCCATTTGCTTATGGATAACTCCTTGTACTAGACTTGAGAGTAGTGTCCATTTCTTTCATATTAAACTCTCTCGAATATTATTGTATTCGGGAGTTTTCCTCACTCACTCATCATACTTTCTAACACTTATCCCTTATTACTTCTCTTAGCATCTCGTAGAATTCTTTAACATCCGCAAAACTTCATCCTCTTTTCGTATAGAAACTCTTATAACTCTATTTTTGCTCTTATCATCTTTAATGATTCAACATCATACAGAGAGAGGACTTATGCAGTTATTCTTTTCTTTACTTTACTGCTAAGTAGGAGCATATACTCTAACATGCATAATGCCTGGCCAATGTCTTGTAGGACTGTATACTTTCTCCTAAATGCAAAGCTCTAACATTCTCTTATGACTTTATCAGCCTCTCAGGAGAGTATTGCTCTTTTGCTTCTCGTTCTCCTGAACAAAGTCATAATTTAAATCTTTCATTTCAAATTCACTCTTATTTGGACTTGACAGAAGGGTTTTAATCCTTTAATGTTCATAACCTTTCTAACTTTTCATAACTTTGTTTATCATTCATCATATATATGCCAAACTTCTATGGCATTTACACTCTTTCATATCTTACCCCTTAACATCTTGGTGTAACTCTAGGGTCTATCTTACTTTAACTTTTCACTTTTCTTACCTTGTCCATCTATACCAACTTCTGTGACAACTGGACCCTTTTTCATTACTCTTTCTTAGACTACTCTTGCCTTAACATCTTTCTAGACGAAGGCTACCTTACTCTTCTAAGCCTTAGCATTCTCTATCTCATATAACTACTGGGTTCTATCTTTACTTTAGACCTTCTTCTCTAGGTCTCTCTAGCCTTTTAATCTTTTTATCCTCATCTGGAGGATTTATCTGCTCATACTTTTCTGTTCTCAAAACATATGGGGTTCTCTTCTTTGTTCCTCCGGCATACTTCTATAAAACTTTTGAATATCAGTACTCAGACTTTAACTTGGACTCCTTCTTTGTTTAAAGAAAACTAAGTTCAGTCTGTATAATATAGGCTATCTGAGGAAAATCATTATAAATAATTTTTCTGGATGAGTTTATCAACTAGTGAAGCTTCCTTACCTTAACTTCGTCTTTGGCATTCATCTTCCCAAAGAGACACTACATTGTACTCATATCTCATGGCTCATTACTTTCCTTAGGCTAGGTCTAACTGCGACCTCGGGATCTAACTGCGATCAACCGTCAGCCTCTTCAGAATCAACTGCGACTCTGGAACTGTTAGGATCTAACTGCGACCCCGGAGCCATGCTAGGATCTAACTGTGACCCTCCAGAATCTAACTGCGATTCTGTATATCTCCCGAAGATCTTAAACCAACAGACTAAGTTATAGGGTTCACCGCTTCTACTTGTTGATAACTCAATAAAAATTTAGAAATATTACGTTCAGTAGCCCATATTATTGCCCAAGACTTTACTTATTTCCTCTCTTACTCAGGAGTTCCTTCTCATCTTTCTCTTACTGTGGCTTACCATGCCTTGTGCAATCATGGTTTAACCACCTGCCATTATATTCCGCTGCTATGGCCTCATCATAACTTCTCATGTAAATCTGTGCTCTAACTGCGAGCCATTTGAACTATGCTCTAACTACGAGAAGACTGCATCAGATCCAACTCTTATCTGAAGAGTGATCTGTACTCATCTGAATCCAGTCTCTATCTCAGAGTCATCTGTTTCAAATCTAACTCTTTCTGTATACCATTCCTTTCAATAGCAATGGCTCTTAGTACTGCATTCGCAAGCCTATAGAAAAACCTGAATCACCCCAATCATAAATCATATCAGAATATCATATCATAACTTATCGTCCCATAAACTGAGACTATCTATCATCCTCAATATATTCCTTATTGCATATCATATGGTATGGTAGCAACATAATTTTCTCATAACTTCCTCACCATATATACTCTACCCTGCATATACTATGAAATGGGAGTATTCATCATGGCATACTCTAACATGCATGTCATTATATGACAACTGCAAGGAGATGCAACTATTCATCATCATAATTTGCTCAACCATCCATCAGACATTGTAATGAACTAAGTAAGCCTCAAAACATATTTCCTTTATCATATTGCCTATCATATCCTGATCATTCATCCTAAAACATCTATCTATTTCACTTAGGCTACCATGCTACCCTCTTATCAGGGTATAGACTTGACCCTTCTATCAAATAGGGGAGTTACTTTATCTTTAGAACCATGGCTATCTTTCTTTTTTCTAATCTTGCTTATAGCTACCGCTCTATTGAACTTCTGTGACTACCTGAGAAAACTTTTTCTTTATAACATGAAATCCAATCCGTAAATTAACTCTTTAATCATTCACTCTCTCTGTTCATATATATGAACTTGTCTAAACATTCATCAAAAGGGTTTCTCTTTCTCTATTTAACCTTTTGCCTCACGCTCATCTCTATTTAACTGAGAGGAATACTTTTCATAAACTTTACTCAGGGAATACTTCCCAGGTGAGCGGAATAGTCTCCATTTCTCTGGAGCAACTTTGGTATCTTTCTACTATCTCTTAACTCTTTCCGCGCGTATACATCAGTCTCAGTCTACTCTTGACCGGACTATGGTTCCTTCCTGGTCTTTTTCTTCATTCTAACCAATTTAGATCACATAAATCTCATTCATCATCTAGCACCATTACTTGTGTTCTCTAATAACCCAGCACCCTTCCACATAGATATTGTCCGCTTTCCCCTTAGGCAGGCCCCAGGCCCACATGAGGTCACAGTTTCATTCTCCAGGCACATGAGGACTTTAACCCCTTAGGCACCCAAAATGCGTCCTCCAGGTATCAAAGTACACAGCGGAAGATATTATCCCGACATGAGGCCACTGCCCCTTAGGCCAGGTTTTGTTCCCCAGTACTGCCTGCCTACCCACTCGTGCCTGCCTACCCCTTCGGGGTGCTTGGTGACGAGAGGCGCTTGGTGAGTACTGGATGTTGGAAATTGTGCCCTAGGGGCCAATCATTGTATCAGGTTATCACATTATTTGCATGTTTACTGTGATGACCATCCTTGGATAACTCATGATCTTATCCTAAATGTCCCTGGTCGGTCATCTATGTGGGAGCAGAGATGAAATAAGACCAGTATGACTTTGAAGATATATAGAGATATAAATCAAAGTCATAAGCACATGTAAGAGTACAGGGTGTTGGACCGACCCGCTATGAGAGAGCTGCATGGGTCAAGTCATAAGCTTCTCTCATATACAAGCCATGTCACTATGCCCTTGACCTGAGATCATCATGGATTCCTACATGACAAACGCTCAGCTTTGACCTAGTCAAAAGTCACTTTTGACCGAGTGATCATAAAGGCTATGCTCGGGCTTAGTGGTTTTTCATGCGGAGGAATGTGAATGGTCAAGATGGAATTTGTCCCTCACATTCGTAGAGAGATATTACTGGGCCCCTCGATGAGTGAGTCTGAGAAATGTATGGCCATATTGGAATGGAAGGGTAGTTCCATTTCTATATTCAGACTACTCAGAGATCGAGAAAGTAAAGGTCAGGAATAGGAGGATGACGTTCTCCATGCCTCATCCTTGACCGAAATATCATGTGACAAAAGGGACGTGATATGGTTGTATGAAAGGTTACATCGTTTAACGATCCTCATATGTTTTGGGTAGTCGTAATGCCTTGCTAGAGACCGCTTACGACTTGTGGGTCAGTATAGTAACTGGGCCACTGCCAACTTCATATGGGCCTACAGGGTCGCACACAAAACAGCCCAATGCGAGCTATGATGTCCAAATTCATTGAATCTAAGAGATGTCTAGATTCAATGAATGATCTAGGGTGGATATATATATTTTATATATATATAAATCAGTATATATATATTATATATATAATATAAGAGATATTTGTAAGATTTAATTTATAAGGATAAATTAAATCTCTATCATTTTTGAATTTGAATTTAAATGGATATGATCTATTTGAATTTGAAATTCAAATTGATAAGATATCTCAAATTTGATTTATGAGAATAAATCAAATATAATTATGTCTTATCTTTATTTTAAATTAAATAAATAGGTGAATTAAATCTGTCGGACGGATTTAATATAAACCATATTTATTTAATCAGTTTCTTATTAAATTATGCAATATATGATATTGTATTAATTCAGAATTAATATAAGATTAATTCTGAAGCCCGGCCCTATTAGAAGCCCGATAGCTTCCTATATATTTGACATTAGGAGCTAGGGTTCTACACACAATATACAATATACATCTCTACACACACATTCAGACGTAAGAAGAGGGGGCAGGGAGAGTGCAAAAGGTTTGCACATAAGAAACTGCTGAGATAGAGACGGTGAGGACGGAATCTCTAGAAAGCCCTAGAGGGACAAGAGGCGCTAGCACGTCGTTCACGATTGGAACGCTGTTCGTGTGGATACCGGTAGAGGAAGCCGATCTGAGCTGTCGACTTCTACGATACGGCCAGACACGAAGAAAGGTCACGACCAAAACATACTTAGGTCGCGACCATACGGGCATCTGAACGTCAGAAATCCGAAAAGAAGAGGAAGGTCACGACGAGAAGCAGAGTAGGTCGCGACTAAAAACTCCAGAGGCGACAGGTCGCGACTAGAAGATGAGGAGGTCGCGACTGAAAGTTCCAGAGGCTAGGAGTCGCGACTAGTGGACACTGAGGTCCCGACCAAAGCTCAAATACCGAAGGTAACACTTCTTTCTCCTTGACTTAAACACATTCGGTAGATCCTGGCTGGGAATGGAAAAATTTTTAAAGTTAATTTCCGCTGCGTGTCTTCCAATTCCCTTCACTGGAAACGCGTCCTTGAGGGAGAGGTATCTACACCCTTATAAGGCATGCTTCGTTCACCTCCCCAACCGATGTGGGACTAATATCCTGTTTCAGGAACTTCGACTTTCGAGAACTTGAAGCCATATGTTAAGCTCATTTCTTGCGCAAGCCTTATCCTAACTTTTAATTCTTTTATTCATCAAAGATTAACTGAACCAAATCTTTCCAAATGTAGATCTACTCTTGATAGTCACATAGAGGATATACTTCTAAACATCATCTTAGACTAGCATGTATCTCTATTTCTCATACTGTTCTGCTTGCCTACATCATGTGCTAAACCTCTAACTGATAAACTTCAATGAGGCTGTCATCTTTATTCATCATCAGGTCCCTGAGTATCTTCATCATGACCTGAGTATGAACTAGGCGCAACGCATCCATAAACTTTAGTTGTGACCATCTCATTCTACTTGTTATGCCTGGATAGCTCTACATTCTTTAGTCACGACCTCGGGTCACCTTTCGTCATGGCCTAACTTCTCGAGGACTTCTAGCTGTGTCCCAAACTGCTTTACATCTGACCTGGATCTAACTTGCTTTAAACATTCCCTTAGAATGTTCTTGTCCAGTCTTTACCCTAGTAATGGCCGATCCTTACACATCAGTTGTGAACCATTTGCCAAAAGCTCACTTAGCTTTACATGCCACGTAGGGTATATAGCAATATCTGGCTTATGGCTATCTCATATCATGCTACTAACATGAAAACTTAATCCAGGTCAATGCCCTCTATCACATCTCTATTTATCATCCTTGCTACAGCATGAGGAACTGCAGCTAAACTGACTGCTATTGATTTCTACTTCCTTCCATCCCTTAACCTAAACTAAGTAGTTCACTTCCCACAGCCTTTCTTGAGACTAGTATAGTCACATTGTCTATCTTTCATAAAGAAGCTGGGGTGGATTAGGGTCAGGAACATCCCTTTAATCTTTATCTATAACCTCATATATTCCTGGACTGGGATAATAGGAATGGATGTCACAGATTATAACTGGTTCTTAAGCTACTCATATCAAACTTATCCTCAAACTCTAGTAGAGGAATAATATCTAGCCTACTTATAATCCAGTATCATTTCTCAGCTTCCTCAGCCGTAATATGTCCTCTTATCGAAGGAAG
Source organism: Leucaena leucocephala (assembly GCA_037074615.1). Taxonomy (NCBI): domain Eukaryota; kingdom Viridiplantae; phylum Streptophyta; class Magnoliopsida; order Fabales; family Fabaceae; genus Leucaena; species Leucaena leucocephala. Next base: position 9,458,701 of record CM073548.1, on the reverse strand, counting down.
AGAGCTTATATCAGGGTTAGAGAGCACTCTATCAAACTCATCCTGTACATAATTACTAGACCCATCATTATCTAGTGCAGCATTATCTGATGCATACACAACATCTGACTGAATTTCTCATAATCTCCAGACTATAAATCTGAGTCTACAAAAATATGCATGGGGTACTTTACTATAAACCTTCCTGATTGAGTCCCTTATGATGTTATCTGAACTCTCTTCACTACCTGAAGAGTCCAAGTCTGGGTGTACCTCATCTTTATACAACATTACAGGTTGGGGGTTTCACTGATTAACTGATATTTCAAGCTTAACTTTATGAATCCCTATGTCTATTGCAGCAATATTTGCATTGTGTTTTGCGACCAAAGTCTTCTCTCATTGTGACTTATGACTTAACTTGTCGCAACTTGGACATCTAGCATCCTTACTATAGTATCTAGTCATAACATGATACTTCGAGCTACTTTTAAAGCTTCCTTAGTCATGAACTGATCAGCTTCTATCTCTATCCATAGAGGAAATTGCTCCTTAAACATTATTCTGCTTAGTTTAGCCATATTGTTAATAAACACGAGACCTCAGTTGTATCGGCTGACTAGGATTAGCCTATCGTAATCATATCCTTCGTAAGACTGTAAAGCTCGAGGTATAGTCTCATTCATCTGGGTGTCACTGTCTTTTTGTCTAAGCCTTTCCAAGTAGTGAACACCATCCCTATATCATACTCTAGGGAGAGAACCATTCAAATTTCTTATTTGTCTAAGGGATCAGTCTAACTAAACCAGAGCATCACTGAGCCAGAACCTTCTGTTCTGTGCCATAATCTTATGCTCTAAGCCAGAACCCTTTGTTCTGTGCTAACTTTATTCTGTACTAATGCCAGAAATCATCTGTTCAGAGCATTTCCTAAGCCAGAATCCTTTGCTCTGATACCAAAATGAAACATCCTACTTTATATCTCTCAGAGTACTCTTGCTATAGCACTCTCAACTGGATTATATCTCTCTTGCCGGAAATTCTGGTAGAAAATAACTGTACTGATTCGGTAATTCCCCATGAGAACTACCATTCTACGTAAGTACCCAGGAAAGACTGGATGAACCGGCTAGGTCCACTCACTTCCAGCCTCCTTAGACAGCACTTATGTACACAGTACTTTGTATAGTCTACCCAGCACAACGGCATTTTCTAGTACACATCTTTGAATCTTAACCTTAACTTTAACCTCAAAAACATGAATTTTCCATTAATTGTTCCAGAAAACATAACCAATCTCTTTGGCCTTTCATACATTCATATACATTATGGGGTTATGCCATAATTATTTGATACATTTATTTCATCATTTACTATTATACCTTTTCATCATGAACATTGTTGCTCAACTTGTCATATAACAACATTACATGCAACAATTCGCATATTTATTACATAGAATTCAAATCTTCCAATTCCCAACCTCTCTTCATGCCTCTTTATCTTCTTTACTCATTCGAAAACCTGTGGGTTTGGGATTACATGGATGGGGTGAGATTTCTGGGGAAATCTCAATAGCAAACGGTACTAAACAATGCATGCATTAAAGTAATTACTTGTGCTTGCTTGTGAAGGTGCAAACATTGTGTAATGTGCATGCTTCCATGTAACATATGAAATACAATTGGCCAAGGTAATCATAGAAACAGAGCTTCAATCATATACACATATGCACACAATTCAACAAAGTCATAGCACAATCAAGCATAACATTCAATACATACAAGTTTAGGGTAAGTTTATTACCTTGGATTTAAGCTCTCTTTCTTATGCTTGCACTTGCTTCCCAAGCTTTTTGGTCAATCATTCCCCAACATCTTCTTAGAGGTTTCAAGTTCCTAATTGTAACATCCCGATTTTTGGTCATTCTGGACAGGCCCAGAAGCCAGGGCACATACAGATAAAGTTACTTAGAGTCAGTATATGCCCTGACAGAGTACAGAAGGGTTAAAATAGCGCAAGAAAGGGCACCCGAGGGTATTTTGGTAATTTGCCAAGGGGTGTTTCTTGGGTAGCGTGCCATCAGAGTACTTGGGCTGGATCAGAGACCCAAGATGATATTTCCAGGCCCAAAAACGCAGGCCCAGTGATTCAGGGGGAAAAGTGGCATTAAAATAATGATTTAATGACTTTTCAGTAAAGTAAAGTTACTCGGTTGGCACGAAAACCGAGGAGGTGATCAGATAAGTCTGGGACTTATCTGGATAGCATTGGGAAGCGTGCAAGGTCTCTTCCAGGCGCCACATGGCATTGGTCTGGAGAAAGCAGATAAAGTTAAGGACACGTATTACGGTGCAAGACTCTGGACCGGTGAGTCAGCAGGCTGAGTCAGCTGATGAGGTGTCCCGGGTTTTAGACATGTGAGAAATGTGCTGCTGAGGTGTCCGCTGAGGTGTCCACTGAGGTGTCCTGCATGATGCAGTAAAAAGGAATAAAAGAAAATAGGAAATTCCAGGAAAAACCAGGACCACAAGTTCATATGGCTTCAAAATTACAGAAATGCCATCCATTAAAGCTATAAATACCCCCTCCCCCTCCCATTTCATGCATCCCACGGTTTTGAGCCTTTTAGAGAGAGGAGGAGGTGCTAGAGAGAGAAAGTGAGAGGAAGAAAGAAAGAAAGGAAGTTCTGGCGGAGCTGGAAGCAGAATAGAGATAGTAGAGCTCTGCTAAGCTTTTGAGGTAGTAACTAATCCTAGCTTTTATGTAATGGCTTTGTGATTTGTTGTGCTATTGTTTGGTTGGATTGTTGTCTTATATGTTATACTTGAAGCTCTACTGCAATGCTATGATCATATGTTATTGAGTATGGAAGCACGCAGCATACTTATCTGTACACAATCACAAGCAAGCACTATCACACTGCATTACATATATTGTTATGATTGTTGCTACTGAGATTCCCCCGAATCTCATCCCCATCCATAACCCATTACAGGGAGGTTATGCTGAAGTGGATTTTGAGAATCCTAGGAGACGCCGTTATGCTGCCGAAGTAAAGACTGAACATCAGTATATGATAAGTACTGTGTACGTAGTGCTGTCTAAGGAGGCTAGAAGTGAGTGGACCTAGCCGGTTCATCTAGTCTTTCCTGGGTACTACGTAGAATGGTAGTTCTCATGAGGGGATTACCGAATCAGTACAGTTCAGTTCTTTGTACAGATAAAGCGTAGCGGTTATGCTGCCGGAGTTTAGGCAGAAAGAGATGTAATAGAGATAACAAGATTATGTATATGTCTTGTTGTGTATGCCATGCTGTATGACATTATGTTATTCAATGATAAGTGTTGTTTGGCATGTTCAATTTGTGAATGGGGAATTAAGGGAGAAATTCGCAGGTCCTGAGGTAGCAGTGTTTTGACCTCAGATTGACCTAGTAAACGAAGGGGTTTCGCCACGAAATTTGGCAGGCCAGTCGTACACATCTGGGGCATTCCGTGGATAGGTAATAAGCCTTATTTGGATGCGTAGAAAGAGATAAATTAATTTTCAAATTAAAGGTCCAGAATAAGGAACTTAAGAGTGAAATTTTGAATTTTTGGGCTTAAGTTAAGATATATCAAGCTAATATCGCTTCCGTAAGTGTACTCTGAGGAGTCTAAGGGAGGATGTTTCATTTTTGGTATCAGAGCATTAGGTTCTGGCGTAAACCAGACAGGATTCTTGTTCAGAGCATAAGATTCTAGCACAGAACAGAAGGTTATGGCTTAGTGATGCTCTGATGTAGAAAGGTTATTTCCCTAGAGTACATAGAGGTTTAGAAAAGCCCAGTGGAGTTAGAGCTCTTAAATGAGAAAGTGAGATAAGGTAGACCCCGGAATTACGTCAAGATGGGGTAAGATATGAAAGAAATGGATGCTACTCACAAGTCCAGTAAGTTGTCCATAAGCATAAGCAGATAAATAGATGATAAAAGATTGATGAGCTATAATGAGATAGCTAGAATGAGATTTGTCTAGGAATGATCCTAGGATATGGCCTAAGGCTAGAGATGTGATGGGCTGATGTTCCCTAAGAAGAGGGATTCCATCACAGAGAAGTGATAGACCTAGGGTAGAGTACCCTAGAGGATAGAAATGATAGTAAGAGATGATGAATGAGATCCATGCGACTGAAGTTCGCTAGGATCAAGAGAAAGAGGTAGGGAAGCATTGGCTAAGAGTACTCTGGGAGGTAGCTCAAGTTGTGAAGCCAATAGCAAGAGAAAGAGGCAATAGTTCAGGCAGGGGACTGATCAAGGAGAAGATCAGGTTGGAGAGCAGAGATGTCAAAGTGGTAAGCCATGGCAGATAGGAGTGTCGAGCATGGCAATGCAGTGGTGAGAGAAAGGCCACTTGGCGAGAGTTGCCTACGAATGCTGACATCCTAGGAAAGGTGTTTGCTACCACAGACAGAGTCTCCAAATTTCCCTGAGGTCGACCCTAAGAATGGTTAAGAGGAACCATAGCTGTAAGGGCGACTGAGCTGTAAGGAACTATATGCCTAGATGATAATGTGGACGAAGAGTTCTTTTCTGATCTAGAGAATGTGGTCAATATAACGGGTTATGAGAAATAATTAGTAAGATAATAAATCTGTCTTAGCTCAGTGATGAGGTTGCTGTATGAGGGGTTAGGACATGGATAGCTGTAAGCAACTATAATGAGAGATGTTAGTTGCTAAGAATCCATGTGGAAGGTCTGGGACCAAGCTGTTGCTCCTCTAGACCATCACTGGAGTGCGAATAAGACAGAGAGGGATGATCTTACTGGTTATAGATATGACTGCGTTATAAGAATCACATAGATGTATAGGTCAGTAAGAAGTTCTCTTCAGGAAAGATGAGGTATCCCTTAAAATTTCGAGGACGAAATTTTTAAAAGGGGAGGAAAATTGTAACATCCCGATTTTTGGTCATTCTGGACAGGCCCAGAAGCCAGGGCACATACAGATAAAGTTACTTAGAGTCAGTATATGCCCTGACAGAGTACAGAAGGGTTAAAATAGCGCAAGAAAGGGCACCCGAGGGTATTTTGGTAATTTGCCAAGGGGTGTTTCTTGGGTAGCGTGCCATCAGAGTACTTGGGCTGGATCAGAGACCCAAGATGATATTTCCAGGCCCAAAAACGCAGGCCCAGTGATTCAGGGGGAAAAGTGGCATTAAAATAATGATTTAATGACTTTTCAGTAAAGTAAAGTTACTCGGTTGGCACGAAAACCGAGGAGGTGATCAGATAAGTCTGGGACTTATCTGGATAGCATTGGGAAGCGTGCAAGGTCTCTTCCAGGCGCCACATGGCATTGGTCTGGAGAAAGCAGATAAAGTTAAGGACACGTATTACGGTGCAAGACTCTGGACCGGTGAGTCAGCAGGCTGAGTCAGCTGATGAGGTGTCCCGGGTTTTAGACATGTGAGAAATGTGCTGCTGAGGTGTCCGCTGAGGTGTCCACTGAGGTGTCCTGCATGATGCAGTAAAAAGGAATAAAAGAAAATAGGAAATTCCAGGAAAAACCAGGACCACAAGTTCATATGGCTTCAAAATTACAGAAATGCCATCCATTAAAGCTATAAATACCCCCTCCCCCTCCCATTTCATGCATCCCACGGTTTTGAGCCTTTTAGAGAGAGGAGGAGGTGCTAGAGAGAGAAAGTGAGAGGAAGAAAGAAAGAAAGGAAGTTTTGGCGGAGCTGGAAGCAGAATAGAGATAGTAGAGCTCTGCTAAGCTTTTGAGGTAGTAACTAATCCTAGCTTTTATGTAATGGCTTTGTGATTTGTTGTGCTATTGTTTGGTTGGATTGTTGTCTTATATGTTATACTTGAAGCTCTATTGCAATGCTATGATCATATGTTATTGAGTATGGAAGCACGCAGCATACTTATCTGTACACAATCACAAGCAAGCACTATCACACTGCATTACATATATTGTTATGATTGTTGCTACTGAGATTCCCCCGAATCTCATCCCCATCCATAACCCATTACAGGGAGGTTATGCTGAAGTGGATTTTGAGAATCCTAGGAGACGCCGTTATGCTGCCGAAGTAAAGACTGAACATCAGTATATGATAAGTACTGTGTACGTAGTGCTGTCTAAGGAGGCTAGAAGTGAGTGGACCTAGCCGGTTCATCTAGTCTTTCCTGGGTACTACGTAGAATGGTAGTTCTCATGAGGGGATTACCGAATCAGTACAGTTCAGTTCTTTGTACAGATAAAGCGTAGCGGTTATGCTGCCGGAGTTTAGGCAGAAAGAGATGTAATAGAGATAGCAAGATTATGTATATGTCTTGTTGTGTATGCCATGCTGTATGACATTATGTTATTCAATGATAAGTGTTGTTTGGCATGTTCAATTTGTGAATGGGGAATTAAGGGAGAAATTCGCAGGTCCTGAGGTAGCAGTGTTTTGACCTCAGATTGACCTAGTAAACGAAGGGGTTTCGCCACGAAATTTGGCAGGCCAGTCGTACACATCTGGGGCATTCCGTGGATAGGTAATAAGCCTTATTTGGATGCGTAGAAAGAGATAAATTAATTTTCAAATTAAAGGTCCAGAATAAGGAACTTAAGAGTGAAATTTTGAATTTCTGGGCTTAAGTTAAGATATATCAAGCTAATATCGCTTCCGTAAGTGTACTCTGAGGAGTCTAAGGGAGGATGTTTCACTAATCACATTCATATTCATTACATAATCCATTAGGACCATGAACTCAAACACTACTCAAGACTATCTCTCTTGAACCTTTAACTTGCTTTAACTAACATAACTTTCTTTAATCTTTGCCAATTAACTTGGCCCTTGAATCAATTGATGTCTTGACCTTACCCTACACAATTTTACCTTTTGAATCCATTTATGAACTAAAAATAACCAAATTCCAGCAAGAATACACTGTTCTGTACAGATTTGGAAAAGCATACATAAATCTTCCAAAAATTCTCATTTTGATTCCAATGCTTCCCATACTTGTTCCTCCACTTTTCCCCCACACAAAATCTCATTTTAAGACCATTGGAAGCATCAAAATCATGAAATTCAAATCACTGTTCACGCGAGTGAACAGTAACCGTGAGGAATTTTCAACATTATAACTTTAATTCCAATGGTTTCCAAGGTTCAAAACCTTTCCAATCCTACACAAAATCATCATATAAACTCAATGGAAGCCTTAAATCATTGAAATTCCATTTCCTTCTATCATGAACAGTGTATGAACAGTGCAAACCGAAAAGGTAAAGTCAAGAACATCAACTTACTTCACAACCAAGCATGTAACTAACTTGTTTAAGCTTGTCTTAACTATCTATGACTTAAAACTCATATTCCTTTCACATATACACAAAAATTCCAGCAGCATTTCCCCAAGATTTAAGCCTAAAAAATCACTTAAACTCAAGCACAAACCATAAGAACAAAAGGTAGAAGCAAGGAGACAACTTACCTTACTTGCTCCTTCAAGACCCTTGCTTCTTCCTTGCTTTCTTCCACTTTCCTTCTCTAGAACTCACTTCTCTTTCTAAAGGAGCTCTTGGGTGTGAAGAATGAATGGAAAGGGGGGCTATTTATAGCAAAAGTCATGTGCCATTTGAAGGCCAAGATCACTTTGGAAACTATTTGATCTAATGGTTAAAGGTTTGATCTTGGAATGTCTTTTCACTTTTCACTCAAGACCTTACCACCATGACATCACTAGCATGGCCTCCCTTGGTACACCTAACCCTTCCTCTTTTTGGGTGCCATTCTTGTGTCCTTGTGGGTCCCACCATGTGCAACACCTAATTCTTACTTTATTCTCTTTTTCTTTCTTTTCAAAAATCCATAAATTATTCATTATTGGACTTGGGCTCCAGATAACTTTTGGGCCTTATTGGGCTGGCCTAGGACGAAATGTTGGGCCTCTTTTAGGTCCAATAGCTAATTGGCACAAATCCCAATGTACTTTCCTTATACCGATATCCTTAAATTATCCTGATCTCAGAATAAATGCTAAACACCTCCTTTAATTGTTCTAACATTTTTAGAAATTCATTATAATATAAAATGAATTATCTACAAAGTTTCATAATTTTCTGAGACCCAGAAGTCCTGTTAAAAATTACATATATTTCCTTTAACCCTTTATCGGTGTCCTTTTTCACCGTAAATTTCATAATTAATTCTACAAGACTCCTTTTTTACTTCTGTCAACTCCATAAATTCTCATATTAATTATAATAATTTACTATCAAATTTCCTCTTATATCCATCCATTGTGTGAAATGACCAAAATGCCCTCCATTTACTTCTAGTTTTTTAAGGCTTCGCAGTGGCATTTTTGTAATTTTGCACTTTGGCTCTTAGACTTTCTTCCTCTTCCAATTAATCATTTTCTTTACATAAATATGGCCACATCTTTTCCTAAACATCTCATATATTTTATTCAATCTGTACATACAACTTAGTACAGAAATTAGGGATGTTACAATGACAATCTACAAGTAGTACATATATGATGTACATACATATTCTCAATTTGGTTCATCTATTGCTAGTATTTCTGCATGATTAGATGATGTGGCTGATATGGTTTGTTTTATTGATCACCATGAAATAGTTGTCCCATTACATGTGAACAAATAGCATGTTTATGATATAGCAACATGTAGATCAGATTAAAATCCAACATCGGTATGGCCAACAAAGTCAGTCTTGTATTCATTCGAATAAAATAATCTCATATCCATAGTACCCTTCAAGTAACGAAGAATGTGCTTAACCCCATTCTAATGTCTTCGTGTTGGTGAAGAACTATATCTTGCTAGTAAGTTAATAGCAAATGATATATTCGGTCGTATGTGACTAGCAAGATACATAAGTGCACCAATTGCACTAAGGTACGGCATTTATGGGCCAAGTAGTTCTTCACCTTCTTGAGGTCTAAAAGGATCGTTATCTTTCTCCAAAGATCTTACAATCATCGGAGTGCATAATGGATGTGATTTATCCATATAAAAACATTTTAAGATTTTTCTCGTGCAAGTTTCTTGATACACGAAGATCCTATTTTACAGATGTCCAATTTATAGTCTAAGGCAAAAGTTTGTTCTTCCCAGGTCCTGCATTTCAAACTCTTTCTTTAAGCAATTCACCGCTTTGAAAATTTCTCCAAGAGTTCCAACGATATTTATGTCATCGACATAAATTGTAATTATATAAAATTTATTTTTAGATCTTTTTATAAAAATGCATGGGCATATCTGATTATTCTTATATCCTTCTTTCAATAGATATTCACTAAGTCGATTATACCACATACGCCCTAATTGCTTTAATCCATATTAAGACTTATTTAACTTAATTGAGTACCATTCTCGAGAACTTGAATTGTATGTCTTCGATTACTTAAATCTGTCAGAGAGACTCATATAAATGTCACTGTAAAGTGAGCCATACAGATAGACTATAAGAACATCCATTAGACGCAAATCGAGGCCTTCATTTACTGTCAAACTAATTAGATATCGAAAAGTAGTTATATCCACCATTAGTGAGTATGTTTCTACAAAATCAATACCAGGTCTTTGTGTAAATCCTTGAGCAACAAGTCGTACTTTGTATCATACTACTTCACCATTTTTATTTCGTTTTCGCACAAAAACCCATTTTTATCCAACTAGTTTTACATCTTCAAGTGTAAGAACCACATGGCCAAAAACTTTTCGCTTGTCTAATGATTTGAATTCTGCCTCAATTTCATCTTTCCATTTGGCCAATCCTCTCTTTATTTGCATTCACTAATAGACCTTGATTAATGATTCTCATCATTATTTATTACATCAAGTGCTACATTATATGCAAAAATATCATCAACGTTGACTTCATCTCGATCCCATCGTATTTCATTGACAATATAATTTATTGATATCTCATTATTTTCACATATTTCAGATACTTGAGATTCTCTCAGAATTGAGATATTAGTATTGTCAAAGGACTCTTCTAGAGTCACCAAATTTTCTTGAATATTCTTGACCTAGCCATCTATATTTGGAGCTCATTTTCTTTTTTGAGGATTTTTATCTTTGGAACTGATGGCTTGCCATGCTTCAAGTGTGCTTTTGATTCATTTACATTAGTAGAAATTCTAATAGGGACATCAATTCTGATAGGAGTATTCGCAGCTAGAACATGTGACTTCGTCATTTTCTTGGGGTCAGTGAATGCATCTGACAATTGATTAGCTAGCTTATATTGTTTTGTACGAGGATCAAGATGAGACAATGATAATTTGTTCCAACTAACTTTATTTTCTAACTATTTATTTTCTCCCCCTAGTGTTGAAAAAATTGATTCGTCAAAATGACAATCAACAAATTGAGCCATAAATAAATCTCTTGTTGTTGGCTCTAAGTATTTTATTATAGAAGGAGTTTCATATCCAACATATATTCCTATCCTTATTTGAGGACCCATTTTAGTGGGTTGTGGTGAATATATACCACACATCCAAAAATCCTTTGATGAGAAATATTAGGTTCCTAACCAAAAACTATTTGTAAAGTGGAGGCCTTGAGATAACTAGTTGGCCTTATATTAATTAACATCACTGCATACAAAATTGCATGTCCCCAAGAAGATATTGGGATATTCGATTTCATAAGAAATGGTCTTGCAATCAACTGCAAATATTTAATTAATGATTATGCAAGTCCATTTTATGTATGAACATGTGCTACAGTATGTTCAACATTGATCTCCAGAGACATATAATACTCATTGAAAGCTTATGAAGTAAATTCACCGACATTATCTAAACGTATTTTCTTCATGGGATAATGTGAAAAATGTGCTCTCAGTCTAATTAGTTGAGCAAGTAATCTTGAAAACGCTAGGTTACTAGAAGATAATAAGCAAACATTCAACCATCTTGTTGATGCATCAATTAGAACTATAAAATATCTAAATGGTTTGTATGGTGGGTGTATTGGCCAACAAATATCTCCCTGTATACGTTCTAGAAATGTGAGAGACTCACTTTCTATTTTTACCGGTGATGGTCTAATAATTAGTTTCCCTTCAGAATATGCAACACATGAGAAAATATGGGATTTTGGAATTGATTGTGTTTTCAACGAATGTCTACATGAATTCTCAATTATTTTTTGCATCATTATTGTCCTAGGATGGTCTAACTGGTCATGTCAAATATTAAATTTATTCTCACTTGCAAAATTCTGGTTTGCAATGGCATGTGTTTCAATTGTACTAATAAATTGTAGTACATGCTAGAGGAAAGAGCAGGTAATTTTTCCAGTGTGTATTTTTTTACCAGAAATCATATCTATGATAACAAGATATTCCTGGTTTTCTTTATTTTTTGTTTCAATATGGTATCCATTTATACGAATATCCTTAAAACTTAACAAATTTCTGTTAGATTTAGAGGAATAAAATGCACTATCAATGTATAGTATTCCTCCAAGTAATAATATATTAGCTTTTCCAAACCCCTCAATCATTTTTATACTTCTAGATATAGTCTGGACATTGGCTTTTCGCATCACCAAAGAAGAAAAATATTTTGCATTTCTGAATATTGTTTGAGTTGTTGCACTATCAATGAGACACAAATCTTTCTTATTAATGTCAATGAGTGTCATTCTTCATTAATAGGAACATAGCAAATGAAAAGAAACGATAAAAGAATTAATAAAAAAATACTCATAATTTTATTTATTGGGAGAAATAACTTCATAGTAAGTAGAAACTTTTTCTTATTGAGAGAAGTATAAAATTTATTATAGCAAAAGGAAAGCACACATAATCATAAAAGTTTAGCTTGTTTTTTGGACACTCCCATCACTAATTAGGTGATCAATTCTTCCGTTAGGATCGGCAAAGAAATCAGTAACATCCAAATGAGTCACATCCATGTTGCCATAATTAGAATCGCTTTCTTCATAGCAAAATTTATTTCTATCTTTGGCTCTTTGCCTTTATTTTTATTTTTCCTTTTGATCGATTCTTGGTATAGTTCAACCAAATGTCTTGGTGTACGACAAGCACGAGCCCAATGACCTTTGCCACCACAACAATGACATAAATTTTCAATATAATAATTCCCACTAGTTTCCTTTTTGTAGTTATCATCATTATATGCCCACCTTGAGTGGGAATCACGGCCACAGCCTCTTCTAGGGCCATGGCCGCGTCCACGTCCCTGACCACGGGATGATTTATTTGTCACTACATTCACTTCTGGGATTCATGATTCCTCATCAAAAACTCATTATTTTGTTCAACACCAAAAGGCAAGAAATCAGTTCAAAATACTTTTTGAAACCTTTTTCATGATATTGTTGTTGCAAGAGCACATTGGATGCATGAAATATGGAGAATGTTCTTTCTAACATGTCATCATCAGTAATTTTGTCTCCACATAGTTTCAGTTGAGAACTAATCCTAAATAGTACAGAATTATACTCATTGACTAATTTAAAATCTTGCAAACGTAATGGCATCTAGTCATAACGAGCTTTTGGAAGAATCACAATTTTCTAATCGTCATACCTTTCTTTTAGGTTGTTCCAAAGAACAAGTGGATCTTTGACAGTTAAATACTCAGTTTTTAGTCTTTTATACAGGTGGTGCTGTAGAAAGATCATGGCCTTGGCTTTGTCTTTGTTGGATTCCTGATAGCCTTCCTTGATAATGTCTCATAAACCCATGGCATCTAGATGAATTTCTGTATCAAGTATCCAGGATAAATAATTCTTTCTAGTAATATCAAAAGCCACAAATTCAAGTTTTGTAAAATTCGACATGATGATACTATCATAAAAGTGTAACAAAAGTTAAATTGAGATTGAGATTAAGAAGGTTGAGAAATTAGAAAATAATCCAACATAAAACTATAATTCAACATTAAAGTAATATAGAAACTCACATTCCAATGATAGATCTTACAATAATGTCAATTTCTAGAGCAGTCATATTGATAACGTATTTGATGAACATGTCAGATTGTGGCCTTCCGACCTATCAAAATAAGTGATGTTTGCACCTAATAATGTAGTATAAGGCACAACCCTATCATTTTATCGAGGAGCTTTTCTATTAGAGACCTAGCGTATTAGTGACAAAACTATTAAAACCTGAGTGAAAGTAAAATGGGTTTTGGGGTTTGATTGGTTTTTGGATGCAATAAAGTAAATGTTTTTGTATTTTTGATTTAGATAAAAACGAGTTGGTTTGTGAAAGTATTATGTGGTGACAGACTCTTAATGATGAAAACGTATCTATCCTTGCTCTTAATTTGATATGAAGTTTTTGAAATCACTAAGTCTTAAACAAATCCTCAATCGATCGATTGAGTCTAGAGTATTAATATCCCTTAAACTCCTTTGATCAAAGCTAGTTTAAAAAATCTTAATGCACTGTTAAAATTCACTTAGTGTGTGACAAAAATCAGATGATGAAAAAGCCCTCGAAGGATCGTCAATCGACAAACCCTAGATTTCAAGCAATTGAATTAATTAGCAACGATCGTTGATAAACGTTCAACTCCTTAAAATTGAAACTGAAATATTATATTGAAACAACATTCGAAACATCCAAAGTCAATTACAATAGTCTAATATGAGAAGAGTCAATCGACACTCAAAACCTTGTTCATACAATGAAACCATAGATCTAGAAGCATCAAAATATGAAAGGTGCAGATTAAAACAGAAAAACTCCCTAGTGCAGTCCATAAGCTCAAGACACGAGATCCATCACCAAGAAACTAAGAATTTAGCCTCTCATGACTCCTATTATGCTGCAATTGCTGTTCAAATATGACGCCATGGAGAAAGCAGAAAGTGAGATGAAGAGATGAATGATGGCAGAGGTGTGTAGGTCGCGGAGAGAGATAGTAGATAGAATTTGAGCACTACTTCTTAGCCTAATCAGGTCCAAAAATAGCCTCCTAGACGTTTGCGCTTGGTTGACCTAATAAAAAATGCACAGTTTCATGACTGTCTTCTTTGGTCGTGACCAATCCATGTTTTGGTCGCGACCTATAAACACAGAGAAACTTCCTAGGAGAAATTAGGACGTGACCTGTGGACACTTTAGTCGCAACTAGAATACACGAAGCTTCTTTTTGATTTGCTTCTTTCTTGTGATTTCTTTTCTACTCACATTAGTTCTTGATTTTCCTCCAAAGTACCTACAAATGCAAAATCGAAGCTTGCTGTAAAAGTTCCACCAGTAAGGGAATAACATATATGCAGTTTAGAGGAGTTATTTTACCATTTTACCCTTAAAACAACACATTGCCAAGCACAATCATGTATTACCACAAAAGCATAATTACAGGTATAAATAAATGGTAAAACTATTATAAAACCATTAAAAATATCGCAAAAACCATACACAAATTGTGTCTTATCAGTATTGTAAAACTAACAATAAGATTAAGAGGAGAAAAAAGATGAAGAGATAAGAAAATGAGAGAAGTAGATTACATTATTCCACTTGCTTTACAACACAAATAACATGCCCTATTTATGAGCATAGTCTTATATGTAGGTTATGAAACATCCTCCCTTACAGCCCTCGGAGTACACTAGCGGAAGCAATATTAGCTTTATTATGCGTTAGCTTCATAATCCAAAATTTGAATATGCCAAACATTATTTATCATTGAATCATAAAATGTCATACAATATGGCATATACAACAAGACATATACATAATCCTCATATCTCTATTACATCTCGTTCTGCCTAAACTTCGGCAGCATAACCGCTACGCTTCAGCTGTACAAAGAACTGAACCGTACTGATTCGGTAATTCCCTCATGAGAACTACCATTCTACGTAGTACCCAGGAAAGACTAGATGAACCGGCTAGGTCCACTCACTTCTAGCCTCCTTAGACAGCACTACGTACACAGTACTTATCATATACTGATGTTCAGTCTTTACTCCGGCAGCATAACGGCGTCTCTTAGGATTCTCTAAATCCACTTCAGCATAACCTCCCTGAAATGGGTTATGGATGGGGATGAGATTCGGGGGAATCTCAGTAGCAACAATCATAACAATATATGTAATGCAGAGTGACAGTGCTTGCTTGTGATTGTGTACAGATAAGTATGCTGCGTGCTTCCATGCTTAATAACATATGATCATAGCATTACAGCAGAGCTTCAGACATAACATATAAGACAACAATCCAACCAAACAATATCAAATCACAAAGCCATTACATAAAATCTAGGATTAGTTACTACCTGGCTAGCTCAGCAGAACCCTACTATCTCTATTCTGCTTCCAGCTCCGCCAGAACTTCCTTACTTCCTTTTCTCCTTTCTCTCTTCCTTTCCTTCCCTTTCCCTCTCTTCTTTCTCTCTCATTCTCCTCTTGCTCTTGCGCAAGTGAAGGCCATGGGGGGGTATTTATAGCCTCCCTCAATGGCATATCCGTAGTTTCTATGAACTTTGATCCTGCGGTCCTGGTTTTTCCTGGATTTTCCTATTTTCTTTTATTTCTCCTTTACTGCATCATCGTGCCAACTCACCATGCTGACTCAGCGCCTCATTTTTCACATGCTTGAATTCCCGGGACACCTCAGCATGCTGACTCATCATGCTGACTCACCGGTCCAGTCTCTTGCCTCGTAATGCGTGCCCTCAACTTTATCTGCTTTCTGCAGACTAATGCCATGTGGCAACTGGAAGAGACCTTGCACGTTTCCCAATGCCACCCAGATAAGTCCCAGACTTATCTGATCACCTCCTCGGTTTACGTGCCTCCTCGGTTATCACGCCAACCGAGTATCTTTACTTTACTGAATCATTACTTTAATGCCATGTGGCATCTTGTGGGACCCATGAGTATACCTTATCAGTTTACTTCATGGTTTCCAGATAACCTTTCCTGTATCTGATATCCTGCCTCCGGTCTATCTCCAACCGGGTAACTATCTCTCTTGGACCTTCACCACTCTTGGCCCATACGATTAGCGCCACTTTAGTCACTAGTCGCGACCTCAACATCATCTTGTCGCGACCTTACAATTCTGTGTACATTAGTCGCGACCAAAACATCTTCTCGTCGCGACCACAACACATTTTAGTCGCGTCTAAGGTTTTCTGCCACTATTAGTCGCGATATCACTGCTTTCTAGTCGCGACCATACTTCTTTTACGTCGCGACCATAATGCTTTCTTGTCGCGTATAGCTCTTTCTGTAACCACTAGTCGCGACCATGCTTTACTCTAGTCGCGACCAGAACGGTCAGCTCGTAACTCTTCAACCTTTGACCTTTACATCACCCCAAATGGCCATTCTACCCCTTGGGACTTCCACTGTTTGCACATAAGTTCCCGTACCTTTACTTACTCGCAGCTTAGTCCCTAAAAACTCTCTTATGTCTCTGGGACTTCTGCTCAAAAGGGGTCTGGTAGCCTCTCATTCTCAGGCTACTTCCGTGTCTGAAGGCCTGAAAATTGGGATGTTACATTTCTCCTCCCCTTTAAATAAATTTCGTCCTCGAAATTTAATCAGTACCATAGCCAAATTAACTTAACATCTGGCAAAGTACTCATCATAACTTTACATCTCTTCGTAACATGCCTTTCTTTCCCTGGGTTAATCCAATCAGAGTTGAAATCTACGTTCCTCTTATGGACCACTTACTGCACTTATGAGTAGTGTCCATTTCTTTCATATGAAATCCTCTCGAATATTACTGTATTCGGGAATTTCTTCTAACTACTCATCATACTTGTAGCATTTCATCTTTCTTTGCACTTAACTTCATACAGAGAGAGGACTTACGCAGCTATTCTTTCTTTACTTTGCTGCTAAACAAAAGCACCTACTCTAACATGCATAATGCTTGGCCAACATACTGCAGGACTGCATACCTGCTTATGAATGCAAAGCTCTAACATCGGAGCTTAAGCATTCCTGTTCTAACTAGGCACAGCTCTAACACTCGGAGCTTGCATAGTTTTAGCATAACATTAAGCCTAACATCTCATGCAAAGAGTGAAAGCTCTCATTTTCTATTCTCTTTCATAGCATAACATTCAAACATCTGATTCCTACCAAACAGGGAGCCTCTCTGTCTGTTCATACAATGCACATCTCTAGGTGCGTGTCATATTACACGTTTACTACCGTGTATCTCATTACATGCCTTTGATACGTTATCATGGCATATCTAGCCCACTCTAGCTATCTCATGGTGTATTTCACCCTTTCATAACTTATCTTGTCTTATCACAAAACTAACATAAGACTGGCTTTCTCTTTTTCATAGAACTGTGTTCTATCTCAGCCTTGCCTTAGACCCTCTTCTCTAGGTCTTCTCTAGCCTTTTAATCTCTTTACCCCTCATCTGGGTAATCGTTATCTACTCATACTTTTCTATTCTTATTACATTGAGGATTTTCTTCTCTGCTTCTCAGAGGATTCTCTTCTCTGCTTCTTATTACACAAAGGATTCTCTTCTCTGCTTCTTATTACACAGAGGATTCTCTTCTCTGCTTCTCAGGCATACTTCTACAAAACTTTGAATCTCAGTACTCAGATTTAAACTTGGACTCCATCTTCGTTTAAGGGAAAGCTAAGTTCAGTCTGTAGACTAGAGGCTACCTGAGGAAAATCATTATAAAACACTTTCTCTGGGTCAGGTTATCAACTAGTGAAACTTCCTTACCTTAACTTCGTCTTTGGCATTCATCTTCCCAAAGAGATACTACAACGTACTCATGTCTCATGGCTCATTACTTTCCTTAGGCTAGGTCTAACTGCGACCTCGGGATCTAACTGCGATCAACCGCTAGCCTCTTCAGAATCTAACTGTGACTCTGGATCTGTTAGGATCTAACTGCGACCCTGGAGCCATGCTAGGATCTAACTGTGACCCTCTAGAATCTAACTGCGATTCTGTTGTACTGTATATCTCCTGAAGATCTTAAACCAACAGACTAAGTTATAAGGTTAACTGCTTCCACCTGTTGATAACTCCATAAAAATTTTATAGCCTCACATCATTTACCCAGACTTTACTTACTTCCTCTCTTACTCAGGAGTTCCTTCTCATCTTTCTTACTTTACTGTGGCTTACCATTGGCTTGTGCCATCATGGTCTAACCACCTGCCATTGCATTCTACTGCTATGGCCTCATCATAACTCATCTGTGCTCTAACTGTGAACCATTTGAACTATGCTCCAACTGCGAGCATCCTGTATCAGATCCAACTCTTATCTGAAGAGTGATCTATACTCATCTGAATCTAGCTCTATCTGAGAGTCATCTGTTTCAGATCCAACTCTTATCTGAAGAGTGATCTAAAAACAATCTCTTTACTCTTATCTGCTTACCATTCCGCTTAATAGAAATGGCCCTGAGTACTATATTCATAAGTCTGCAGAATTACCCGAGTAACTTCAAACATATCTGAATATCATAACTTATTGTCCCATGAACTGAGACTATCTATCATCCTCAATACATATCTCATTACATGTCATATGGTATGGGAGCAACATACTTTCTCATCTCATATATACTCTACCCTTCATGCACTGTAAAAGGGAGTATTCATTCATCATGGCATACTCTAACATGCATGTCATCATATGACAATTGCAAGGAGATGCAACTATCATAACTTATGGCATCATAAGCCATATCATCATCATACTTTGCTCAACCATCCATCAGACTAACTAAACCTCAAGGCATATTTTATTTATCATATTGCCTATCATATCTTGGTCAGTCATCCTGAAACATCTGTCTATCTCAGGCTGCCACGCTACCCTCTTATTAAGGTACAGACTCAACCCTTCATCACTCTTTCTTACATAGGGGAGTCACTGTATCCCGTAATCTGTGGCTACCTTCTACTATCTCATTTCTCCTTTTGTCTATCTATCAGTCTCAGTCTATTCTTGACCAGACTGTGGTTCCTTATCGGCCTTTACTGTAACAGCCTAGAACCCCTTTACAAAGATATTATCCGCTTTCCCCTTAGGTAGGCTTGGTGCCCACATGAGGTCACGGTTTTGTTTTCCAGACACACGAGCCACAGCCCTTAAGCACCTGAAAATGCATCTTTCTCTTAATCCTAGCGAACTTCAGTCGCCTAGATCTCATTCATTATCTTTTACTATTATTTCTATTCTTTAGGGTACTCTACCCTAGATCTCTGTGATGGAATCCCTCTGCTTAGGGAATTTTAACTCTTTACCTATTAACCATCACGTCCTTAGCCTTAGCCTTAGGCCATATCAAACATCATCACATCTCTAGCCTTTAGGCTATGCCCTAGGATTACTCCGAGGCAAACGTCATACTAGCTATCCCATTCTAGCTCTCAGGTCTTTTATTCAACTAGGTTGAATAAGACTTTTACCATGTAGATCTACTCCTCGTAATCACATGGAGGATCTGTCTCATTCTAGCTATCTCATCTAGCTAGCTCATCTTAACATTATCATCCTTTGCGGCCTATCCTACCTAGCAAGGATGACTTGCTTATTGGAGTTGCCAACTTCCTCTATGCATGACTTCTCCACTCAAGCTCTATGTTCATGCTTTGTGTTCACCTGTCTTTTCCTTTACAACGAAACATGAACACCTCTTATTCCATCTAAGAGCTTTATCTCCACGGGCTCTTCTAAACCCATAATAGTCCCGATCTGAATCTTCTAATGTCATACCAGGACATCTCTGTCATTCCGTCGCGATATGAGTATTGGGTAATCGCTATTCATAGCCTCTATGATTCTTCATTACCCTTAACTCCTCACGACTTATCATTTCTATTCTTTAGTCGTGACCTACCGCTTCAGACGTCGCGTCCTTAACATTTTCTGTCTTCTAGTCGCGACCTAAATCTTCTTTCGTCGCGACCTTAACCTTTCTACGTCGCGACTCAACTCCTCTACCGTCGCGACCAGGATATTTTCTCGTCGCGACTTATGTCTCTTTACGTCGCAACCATAGCCATTTCTAGTCGCGACATTAAACTTTTCTCGTCACAACCTTAGCTCTCTCTTAAATAACGTCGCGACCTAGGAACATACTCGCCGCGACCAAATCTTTTTGTGAATAACCGTCGCGACCTATAAACTTAAGCGTCGCGCCTAAACCTCTCATTGAGGCTACCTGTCGCGACATAAACCACGTTAGTCGCGACAGGAGTGCTATTCTGTCGTACTCAAGGGCTAAATCAGAGCATCACTGAGCCAGAACCTTCTGTTCTGTGCCAGAATCTTATGCTCTGAACCAGAGTCCTTTCTGGTTGGTGCCAGAACCTCTTGCTCTGATACCAAAATGAAACATCCTCCCTTACAGCCCTCAGAGTACACTAGCGGAAGCAATATTAGCTTTATTATGCGTTAGCTTCATAATCCAAAATTTGAATATGCCAAACATTATTTATCATTGAATCATAAAATGTCATACAATATGGCATATACAACAAGACATATACATAATCCTCATATCTCTATTACATCTCGTTCTGCCTAAACTTCGGCAGCATAACCGCTACGCTTCAGCTGTACAAAGAACTGAACCGTACTGATTCGGTAATTCCCTCATGAGAACTACCATTCTACGTAGTACCCAGGAAAGACTAGATGAACCGGCTAGGTCCACTCACTTCTAGCCTCCTTAGACAGCACTACGTACACAGTACTTATCATATACTGATGTTCAGTCTTTACTCCGGCAGCATAACGGCGTCTCTTAGGATTCTCTAAATCCACTTCAGCATAACCTCCCTGAAATGGGTTATGGATGGGGATGAGATTCGGGGGAATCTCAGTAGCAACAATCATAACAATATATGTAATGCAGAGTGACAGTGCTTGCTTGTGATTGTGTACAGATAAGTATGCTGCGTGCTTCCATGCTTAATAACATATGATCATAGCATTACAGCAGAGCTTCAGACATAACATATAAGACAACAATCCAACCAAACAATATCAAATCACAAAGCCATTACATAAAATCTAGGATTAGTTACTACCTGGCTAGCTCAGCAGAACCCTACTATCTCTATTCTGCTTCCAGCTCCGCCAGAACTTCCTTACTTCCTTTTCTCCTTTCTCTCTTCCTTTCCTTCCCTTTCCCTCTCTTCTTTCTCTCTCATTCTCCTCTTGCTCTTGCGCAAGTGAAGGCCATGGGGGGGTATTTATAGCCTCCCTCAATGGCATATCCGTAGTTTCTATGAACTTTGATCCTGCGGTCCTGGTTTTTCCTGGATTTTCCTATTTTCTTTTATTTCTCCTTTACTGCATCATCGTGCCAACTCACCATGCTGACTCAGCGCCTCATTTTTCACATGCTTGAATTCCCGGGACACCTCAGCATGCTGACTCATCATGCTGACTCACCGGTCCAGTCTCTTGCCTCGTAATGCGTGCCCTCAACTTTATCTGCTTTCTGCAGACTAATGCCATGTGGCAACTGGAAGAGACCTTGCACGTTTCCCAATGCCACCCAGATAAGTCCCAGACTTATCTGATCACCTCCTCGGTTTACGTGCCTCCTCGGTTATCACGCCAACCGAGTATCTTTACTTTACTGAATCATTACTTTAATGCCATGTGGCATCTTGTGGGACCCATGAGTATACCTTATCAGTTTACTTCATGGTTTCCAGATAACCTTTCCTGTATCTGATATCCTGCCTCCGGTCTATCTCCAACCGGGTAACTATCTCTCTTGGACCTTCACCACTCTTGGCCCATACGATTAGCGCCACTTTAGTCACTAGTCGCGACCTCAACATCATCTTGTCGCGACCTTACAATTCTGTGTACATTAGTCGCGACCAAAACATCTTCTCGTCGCGACCACAACACATTTTAGTCGCGTCTAAGGTTTTCTGCCACTATTAGTCGCGATATCACTGCTTTCTAGTCGCGACCATACTTCTTTTACGTCGCGACCATAATGCTTTCTTGTCGCGTATAGCTCTTTCTGTAACCACTAGTCGCGACCATGCTTTACTCTAGTCGCGACCAGAACGGTCAGCTCGTAACTCTTCAACCTTTGACCTTTACATCACCCCAAATGGCCATTCTACCCCTTGGGACTTCCACTGTTTGCACATAAGTTCCCGTACCTTTACTTACTCGCAGCTTAGTCCCTAAAAACTCTCTTATGTCTCTGGGACTTCTGCTCAAAAGGGGTCTGGTAGCCTCTCATTCTCAGGCTACTTCCGTGTCTGAAGGCCTGAAAATTGGGATGTTACAGGTTACATCTAAACGTGAATGACAAATAGTGGGCAATAAAATTCATGAATGACTTAGAGGAAGTTACAAGCTTAATGTAGTAATGGAAGAGTAATAGAGAGAGTAATAGAAGTTGAATTTGAAGAAGAAGATGGTTAATGTAGTAGTGGAGGAGTAATAGAGTAGTGGAAGTTAAAGTTGAAGAGGAATAGGGAGATAGACATCCACATTCTAATATTCATAATAGAAGATAAGTTGTTAATGGCATTTCTAAAATTGTGAAAATAGTTGGATGTATTGTCAATGTCATTACGAGTATAGTACACAACTTAAATAATAACCTCAGATTGAATTATTGAATTGATAAAAATATAGTTATAAATGATGTTACCAAAGTTATTAAAATGACTAGATGTGTTATTAATATCATTATAAGAGTAGTAAATAGCTTAAATAATGCAAAAGAATGACTTGTTAATGGCATTTTAACAACTTTGGTAACATTTAGTAAATAGCTTAAATAATGCAAAAGAATGACTTGTTAAGGGCATTACCAAAGTCCTAAAAATAATTTTTGCCAATATCTTTACAAGTATAGGAAACAATTTAAATAATGCCCTAGTTGATTTTTTCCTAAATTTTAATGTGATTAAAAATAGTTGTAAATAGCATTATCGAAGTAGTAAAAATGAATGGATGTGTTGTTAATATCATTACACTCAGTGAAGTCTACCTTTCCCTTCTTTTAAAAATACTCTTAAGGGTAGTTCTGTCTTTTAGCCAAATATTAAAATCCTAGGATCCTACCATTTGACCAATTTAGAATATGTAATTTGAGATCACCAATTTATCTTTTTAATTTCAAAAAGTATCTTTTTTATTTTTCCAGAACGTTAAACTCACCATAAAATTGTATTAAACATTAATGGACCCCTAATGTGCACAACCCATAAAGCTCAAACTCTTAAAACTTATTTATAATTTTAAAGCCAATTATTGTAGCTTAATCAACATTTTAAAAATTCAATCAGTCATTAAACCAGTCAAGCAAGTAATTCATAATTTACTCTGGTCAAATCGTATGTCCATAAATTAATATATTTTTATCTTTATACATAAAAATAAGGAAAAATGACATCTGGGTCCCATGGAAGCAATTGAATGACAAAAAAGTCCCAACAAATGCCATAATTAATTTCAAGTCCCATGGGACTTCTGAGGATTTTTTTTCCAATTGTAAAAAGACCTAAATACCCTTTTAGTTTCTGACTACATATCACACCATCAAAAACGAAAGCCCTAGCTCCTTCGCAACATCACTCTGGTCCTCTTCTCCACTTGTTTAGTGCTCCTCTTCTCCACTCGGTCAGTGCTCCTCTTCTCCTCTAGGTCTCTGCTTCTCTTTTCTACTCGATCAGTGCTCCTCTTCTCCGCTCTGTCTCTGCTCCTCTTCTCTGCTGGATCTGTGCTCTCTTCTCCTTGTCTGTGTATGGTCTCTGCACTATGGTCCTTTGCTGCGACCCCACCCCTACTGCCGCCAGTACTTGTTTTATCATAGAAGTCATCGTCGCCTTTCATCATTTGGTTACCTACCCTCTCTGTGGTGATTATCGTTGTTGCCACTAGCGTGTCATGCTGCATTTCCTCCTCCGGTACTCATCAGTTATCCTCCTCCTGCGAAAGCCCCTGCTCCTGGTAATATCTTTCTTCATTAAAATGCTACTCCTATCTTTATTGAAGGTGTGAAGTATAACATACTAAAGGGAGGCATTAGTGTCCCAAGTACAATATTTTACTTTGCTACTTGAGTTCATTGCAAGAGCTAAACTTAATATAAGAGTCATTTTAGGCGAGGTGGAATGTATTAAAGGTACCTGCAAGTCATTGTCTTAGCAGTAACCTATGTCTTTTGCAAGACATTGGACATGGTGTTTTCCCCTTTTTTTTTAGTCTCGCTGCACATAGAAGGAAAGATATGAAAGCTAAGTTACTGAGTCCTTATTAATAAGTCGTAGAAGGGTTGTTACAGTATGTAGATATTCAATTGGTGGCTTATCATAGGATAAGAGGCATATGCAAAGATATGTTTGATATAGGAGCTTAAGTTTCAGAATGAAATATCTGTTGATAAAGTATTTTACCGATTGTAAAATATCATCAATAGTAATAACGATACATGGCTTATTTGATTTTGATTTGATGCTTCTGCATTTGCAACAGTGTTGTCCTAATTATTTGGATTAAAATATTGAGTAATAATTCATTGTATTGATGAAAGTTATTGTTATTGCAGGATAAAAGATGTCGAATATTGGAAAAACTGAAGTTGGACGAAGAAGTTACAACTTCTCTGGATATGCACTCTTCGTTGAAGAGCAAAAAATTGCCAACCCGCGGAAGAAGATGTCACTAGAAGATGCTGGTGCATCATTCAAGGAAGGTTGGAATAAATTGGAAGAGCATGAGAGATCATAATACAAAAGTAGGGCAAAGGAATTAAGAGGTCCAGCGAAAGGGAAGAAATACGTCGTGCCCTTCTACACAAGATGTGCACCAAAACAATTTATGGATGTCTGTGAAGGGAATTGGAAGACACGCAGCGGAAATTAACTTTAAAATTTTTTTCCATTCCCAGCCAGGATCTACCGAATGTGTTTAAGTCAAGGAGAAAGAAGTGTTACCTTCGGTTTCGAGCTTTGGTCGCGACCTCAATGTCCACTAGTCGCGACTCCTCGCCTCTGGAACTTTCAGTCGCGACCTCCTCAGCTTTTAGTCGCGACCTCCTCTGCTTCTAGTCGCGATCTGTCGCCTCTGGAGTTGTTAGTCGCGACCTCTTCTGCCTCTAGTCGCGACCGGACGTCTCTGGAGTTTGTAGTCGCGACGTATTCAGCTTCACGTCGCGACCTGTCTCCTATTTTCGGATTTCTGGCGTTCAGATGCCCGTATGGTCACGACCTCAGGGTGTTCTGGTCGCGACCTTGCTTCGTGTCTGGTCTTATCGTAGAAGTCGACAGCTCAGATCGGCTTCCTCTACCGGTATCCACACGAACAGCGTTCCAATCGCGAATGACGTGCTAGCGCCTCTTGTCCCTCTAAGGCTTTCTAGAGATTCCGTCCTCACCGTCTCTATCTCGACAGTTTCTTATGTGCAAACCTTTTGCACTCTCCCTGCCCCCTCTTCTCACGTCTGAATGTGTGTGTAGAGATCTATCTTGTGTGTAGAACCCTAGCTCCTAATGTCAAATATATAGGAAGCTATCGGGCTTCTAATAGGGCCGGGCTTCAGAATTAATCTTATATTAATTCTGAATTAATACAATATCATATATTGCATAATTTAATAAGAAACTGATTAAATAAATATGGTTTATATTAAATCCGTCCCACAGATTTAATTCACCTATTTATTTAATTTAAAATAAAGATAAGACAGAATTATATTTGATTTATTCTCATAAATCAAATTTGAGATATCTTATCAATTTGAATTTCAAATTCAAATAGATCATATCCATTTAAATTCAAATTAAAAAATGATAGAGATTTAATTTATCCTTATAAATTAAATCTTACAAATATCTCTTATATTATATATATAATATATATATAAACTAATTTATATATATATATAAAATATATATCCACCCTAGATTATTCATTGAATCTAGACATCTATTAGATTCAATGAATCTGGACATCATAGCTCGGATTGGGCTGTTTTGTGTGCGACCCTGTAGGCCCATATGAAGTTGGCAGTGGGCCAGTTACTATACTGACCCACAAGTCGTAAGCGGTCTCTAGCAAGGCATTACGACTACCCAAAACATATGAGGATCGTTAAACGATGTAACCTTTCATACAACCATATCACGTCCCTTTTGTCACATGATATTTCGGTCAAGGATGAGGCATGGTGAACGTCATCCTCCTGTTCCTGACCGTTACTTTCTCGATCCCTGAGTAGTCTGAATATAGAAATGGAACTACCCTTCCATTCTAGTATGGCCATACATTTCTCAGACTCACTCATCGAGGGGCCCAGTAATATCTCTCTACGAATGTGAGGGACAAATTCCATCTTGACCATTCACATTCCTCCGCATGAAAAACCACTAAGCCCGAGCATAGCCTTTATGATCACTCGGTCAAAAGTGACTTTTGACTAGGTCAAAGCTGAGCGTTTGTCATGTAGGAATCCATGATGATCTCAGGTCAAAGGGCATAGTGACATGGCTTGTATATGAGAGAAACTTATGACTTAACCCATGCAGCTCTCTCATAGCGGGTCGGTCCAACACCCTGTACTCTTACATGTGCTTATGACTTTGATTTATATCTCTATATATCTTCAAAGTCATACTGGTCTTATTTCATCTCTGCTCCCGCATAGATGACCGACCAGGGATATTTAGGATAAGATCACGAGTTATCCAAGGATTGTCATCATAGTAAACATGCAAATAATATGATAACTTTATTAAGAAATTCATAAATCAACAATGTTCATAAGATAATGATTGGCCCCTAGGGCACAATCTCCAACAGTCTGTAAGGTGTTGAAGGGAAGGAAGAAAACAATGAAGAGGCTGAGAGCGATTGGGTTTGATAAATTAGTGCGCATAAGCTGCGCATACATTCAGCGGGATTTATGTGGGGTGTTTATGAGTGCTTTTGACCAGTCGACCAAAACAATTTCAATTAGAGGGAAGAGGTACAAAATTGATTCAACAGCTGTGAATAAAATAATGGGGTTCCCACTTCATGGGTCTGAAATAATGCCAACGACGTCTGATGAGCTAAGGTTCAAGGAGCTGAAGATGGTGTATGGGAAGGTGTAATATCCCAATTTTTAGGCCCAAAGACTCAGAAAGTAACCTAAAATAGATAGGCTACCAGACCCCTTTAAGTAGAAGTCCCAGAAACATACAGAGGATTTTTATGGACTAAACTGCAAATAAGTGAAAGTACAGGGACTTATATGTAAATAGTGAAAGTCCCTAGGGGTATAATGGTCATTTTGAAAAAAAGGGACTCAAGTGAAAAGTCTAAAAGTTCCATGGTATAAAATGAAAGTAGACATAAGTTGTGGGCCATTAAGTGTAATTATGAAAAGTTAAGGGACTTAATTGAAAAGAGGAAAAGTTTATAGGGGCAAAATGGTAATTATAGAAAGTTGAGCCGGAAATGGCTTAGAAATGCCCGAAAGCATTTCAGTCTCAAATTTCATCAGTATATAGAGAAAATGATGCTGGTTAATCTAGCCTAATACAGGAATTTTATTAGAGTTTCAGATAGCTAAAATTTATCTGATAGTCTGAAAGTAATCTAAAATTTTTATCAGATCTCATGGATCTCAGATGAGTAAAAAAAGTTATAGGAATGTGCGTCCTGTGAAGATAGAAGTCAAGGAACTGACGGAGTCCTGAAAGGAGATCTGTAAGAAAATTTATTCACTTTTTAGTAAATTTTGACGGGAGTTTGTGAACGCCCGATATCCGATTGGGAAATTAATCGGTAAGCAAACTAGGACTGAATGAGCCCAGATGACGTCACATAGAGGTCCATGATGACGCCAAGGGAGACCCAGGCCCATGATATCAGTTCATCGAGTAAAAAGGGCCAGTGTCCAGAAAAAGGTGCAAAATAACAAAAATACCCATATGTTATAAAATAGTTAAAGAATGAGTAAAGGGTATTTTGGTCATTTGACTAAGGTTATACAGTCAAGAAAGGTTATCTGGATAGTTGACCAGGGTTAGGGAATACTCTAGTAAGGTGTGAAAAGACACTAATGCCCCTAGACTCATTAAAGTAAATAAAGAGGAACCAGGGCATTTTGGTAATTTGCCAAGGGATATTTCTTTGGAAATTGAGCCATCAGAGTATTTGACCTTGATCAGAGACCCAAGATGACATTCCAAGAGTCCAAAAACGTAGCCCAAGAATTATGTGGGTTAAAGTGGCATTAAAGTAATATTTTAGTGAGTTTTCAATAAAGTAAAGTTACCCGGTTGAAGTGATAACTGGGGAATTGATCAAATAAAGTTCTGGACTTATTCGAAAGCCAGGAGGTGGCATCAAAGGTACCCATAAAGCGCCAAATGGCACTAATATAAGGAAAGAAGAAAAAGATAAGAACACGTGGCACGATCTTAGCCATTTATTCCTGGATAAGACTCTGGAATTCTCTAGAAGCGCTGAGTTAGCTGGTGAAGTATCCCAAGGGCCCCATCATTGCTCCACCTAAGCATGTGAGGTATCCATGGATGATGTTATTTTAATGAGTCATTGAGGATGATGATGCCATCACCATGATGCAGGCGAAGCTTCTTGAGGAAGCTAAGCGATCTGAGCCATTCATCATGATTCGATTTGAGCCGTCCATTCCACCTTGCTCCACCTATAAACACCCCTCACCCCCTCCCATTCCAAAGCACACCCATGGCCAAGAAGAAGAGAAAGGAAGAGAGAGAGAGAGAGAAAGGAAGAGAAAGAAGGAGTTCTGGCTAAGCTAGGAGCAATCCGAGGAGCTTAGGGACTCAACAAGCTTAGGAATAAGGTAAGTAATTTATTCTAGTCCCTGCTCTAATAAATTAGAGGATTGTTCTTATAAATTTAATAGTTAGAATAGAGGAATATATCTCTCTATAAGGATAGCCGTGGATAGAATGAAAGTTAAGGGACTGTTAGAATAGGGGTATTGCCTCAGGATAAGCCTAAATTAAATAGAGTTATGCTAGATAAGATCATAATAAAATATTATTATGCTATATATAGGGTCTGACCTATGAAAAGGTGGAACCTCAGATCAAAGGTTAAGGACTAATGGAAAGACTACATGCCAGGTAGTAAACTTACCTAAACTTGCATGTGTTAAATGTATGGTTGATTGTGGTATGGCTTGATTGATTGATGTTAATATGTAATTGTTGAAGCTATGTGCTATGATTACCTTGGCCAATTGTATCTCATATGTTACATGGAAGCATGCACATTACATTAAGTTGACATAATCACAAGCAAGCACTAATACCAATCATTGATGCATACACTGTTTAGTACCGTTTGCTACTGAGATTTCCCCCGAAATCTCACCCCTATCTTTTCCAAACATAACAGGGTACTGGTTTGGAGACGATGAAGCTAGGAAAGTGAGGATGTGATAGAAGGTCCCATACACGACAATAGCAGGCTGGTTGGTTGATGACAAGGAGAATGCTGATTTGGAGTTCCTGTTTGTGATGTACAGCCTAGGGATCCTCTTAGATCCTAGCTCAAGTATATATGTAAGTGACAAGGTGTTGAGGGTAATGGCCTTGACTAAGGATGCATACAACGAGTTCAATTGGTGCACATTTGTTCTTAACAAATTGGTAGACTCTATTAAATATTATTAGGAAGAGTTTAGGAAAGGGGATGCCGGTAGGAGAAAGAACATAGGAGACTGCTTATACTTCCTCATGGTAAGTGTCTTTGGGGTAACATTTTGTGTGTGTGTAACAACAATTAACTGTCAGTGTGTATTAAAATATGTTATTAACTTGAGCATCGTGTCAAATACAAATTTGTTGTCTGCAAATGTTTCCACTGGGCTAACAAAAAGCCTCTGAGGTCGGGGATGCCATGCTTTATTGGAATGATGAGGAGGTCCACACAAGAACACGGTTGGAGAAGGAAAGAAAGCAAGCTGTTCTACATGGTAACATTAGCAAGGACCGGTCGAAAGCCTCAACGTTTAATCCAGATGTTGATCTGACGTATCCGGTACGTACGACAATAATTGCTTTTATTTGTTGGTTTAGTACAATTTAGGTAATGCGCTAAGTGGTTCACCTTTTTTAGCTAATCAAGGTAAGTTACACTAGAATCATGACCATGGTAGGGAAAGAACTTTTGGCTCTGCAACACAACCTCTTAGGGGAAGATGAAGTTGGACATGAGGGAGGAGAGGTCAACGAAGTAGCAGATCAATATGAGGATGAAGGTGCAGATGAAGGCGTCGAGGGCAATGGAAGTGGTGATGATGGTGAAGACGGAGGTGGAGACGAATGTGATAAGGAAGGTGGTGATGATGGTGAAGAAGACGGTGGTGATGAAGGCACAAGGAAATACAAAGGAGAGAAGGAAAGCAATGAAAATGGGGAAACATATTTAAGAAGATCAAAGAGGGAAAAAAGCCAGTTGTTAGATCTCCCTACTTCATGGATACAAAGGCGAGGGTTGGCAAGAAGAGGAAGAACAACGTGGACAAGGAAGATATGTTTAACTTGTGCACAAGTCAATGTGCTGGTTCTGAGGAGCAAGAGTAAGTATTTTATTGTCGTTACCTGCTATAAATCTTATTTCCATAGTCAAAACTGAGTGCCTGATTTTAGCTCCAATTGTTGTAGGGTTTTTGTGGAGATGAATAGGTTGCACCTAACCCGTGGTGAGCTATGTTGCCTTCTTAGTAGAGTATGGATTAGCAGTAGTGTGAGATAATTTGTCACGTCCTAAAATTTGAACCGTGACTAGCACAGAATATGAATAACTTCACATTTCTTAAGACTTCAAACTTAACAAAAACTTTTAAATCAATATTCATAATATCAATTATAGAAAAATCAAAACGCAAGTCATCTATAGGACTATCAGCCGGATCGTCTATATAACCGATCTCCCGAAGGCCCTGCAACGAACTGCGAACTTTTCAAATCGTTTACATACATTTTCCAAAATAACCAGAATCTTATCCATAAGTTAAGTGGAGCAAATTAAACTTCTAACAAAATAATATATATTTGTTCTCAAAACACTTAATTACATGATGAGACGATACGTCCATAAAAGCTGCTTCGGAGTGACACGGAGGCTTTTCACTGCTCAACTGGAGGAATAGGGTCAGCTGCACTATCTGAAGCCAAATAATCTACTCGTGAATAATGTTCCAAAAATATAATTTGAAAAATCAGAAATAATTGATTTCAATACTTTTAAATGTAGTTCATAAAGTTTCATAATTTAACACACATCGTTCGGTAAACGTTTTCTTTTCAGAAACTCGTTTGAAATAATCATTTCGAAATAACACTTTTTCCGTAGGACTTCAACAGAACGAAAACATGAGTGGACACACAGTCCACGAGGGGTAACTAACCAATCAAGCGCGGCTCGAGGCCACGAAATAGAGACCCACGAAACAACGCGAGAATAAATCCCGTGAATAACAGGCGCGAGTACGAGACCCACAAATAACAGGCATGAGTACGAGACCCAAGAATATCCACCGAGCTCGGGTTTAACCATGGTGCACCAAGGATTAATAGTACTGCTGTTAGTAACCAGCGTTTTGTATTCCGTCCTCTAAACCTTTCCAACATGCTTGGGGTCAATTTCACGTATAATGATTTCAACAGTTTCTGATGCAATAATCTTTGGTAAGAGTACTTTGATTTTCAAAACCCCATCATGAATATTTCAAATCAAATATCAAGATACTGTGGGAAACATATGAAATTCACATAGGAATATTTCATGACTAAAATCAATTCAATATGACATTTGCCACTTCTTTTCTAAAACTTTTTCATCCATATTCATACATAATCATAATCCTTTTGTAAACCATTTGAAAGAAACCATTTCTAACAATTTAAAACCATGAATTCGTAAAACTTGCTTTTCGTAAATCATATTTAAAATCAACATTTAAGTAAAATGTCAAATAACTAACTTTATTTCAAAATATCATTGTTAGGGAACGTTATTCATTCACCTGCGATTTTTCCGATATAGCTTATTCCTGCTCTAGTCTTCGGAATAATATTCTCTTCTTGGATTACCTAAGTTCCCAAATTAAAATATTCTATCAGGAAATACCATTCATCTCTTTTCACGCCAAATACCATTTATTTATCACAACCACAACAAAGCCTATATATACTTAGTAATACTTAAATATTCCAACAATTTTCCCTTACCCTTTTTTTTTCTATTTCCTTTAACACTTGAAATATGAAATTATAATCTTTAACTTTGAAAATTTCCCAACTTTGCAACCATATAAAATTTCAACATCTTTCACAAATTTCATATTCCATAAAGAAATGAAATTCACTTCTTGTAAACCAAATACTTTTGATTTATAATCATCACTGCAAGTTACTTATATAACTTCCATTAGCTTCTCAATTCAACTATACATATATATATATGACCATCCGCCGCATCCTCACTTCTTTTTCTTCTTCTTCTTCTTCTTTTCCAAGAACAAATCAGCATATAAATATTTACATAACAGCAACATCCTCCCTTCTTTTCTTTCTTTTCTTCTTATCTTTTCCCGCTAAATCATAACAGCAGCACCAAATACATATATATACACATACATATGCCATTTAACTTCCAAAATAGCAGCATAATTCTCTGAACTATGAACCACAACCTCATATATATAGATATATATCAACCAAGACAGCAAGCTATACATATATATATACACTTACAACAACATACTATATATATGTGTCAAATAGTAGCATTCAATGCCTTCTTTCTCTTCCTCTTCTTCTATCACTTTACAGTGGCTTTTATATATATATACATATGCCATGCTTCCCGAAACAACAACTCAATATATATATGTATTTCAGGACAGCAGAAACCTTAACAATAACAGCAGTACTTCCTCTGGATAATGGACCCCAATTTCATATCATCCTTTCCACTCCCTCACTACAGTAGCTCGTATATATACTGTCCTTGAATCAAAACAGCATCGTTTATACGTGTGTGTGTATATATATATTCTGTTATGGTTCAATAGCAGAATCATCATCTCCTTTAAGTATGTATATCCTAATCAGTATTAACAGCAACCATTGCATCTTTTGCTTCTCTATCTCTTTTGGTCTATAACTCTTATAGCTCCCAAATCCCAAAAATGTATAGCAACTGAAGAAATTAAGTATAGGATGTTGTTTAGGAAGCTTACCACTCAAATACAATGATCTAAACCAAGAAGGAAGCTGAAGACCTGCAGCTACAGTACCAGAGATGACGACAGCAACCAGCACGACTATGACGCCCCCTAAATGATAGATGACTGATGGCTACGTGCTCTTACAAGAACTACCGACGGCCTTTCCTTTTCTTCCACCTTCCGCTTCACTCCACTATAGACAGAACCTCCATCGCTCCCCTGCACTCTCTCTGTTCATGCTTTGTCAACGAAAGACTGAAGTGGGGATGGAGGGCTTCAGACCTAAAAGGAGACAGCCACCGACTTTTCGTGCCGTGACTCGCACAACACTGCTCACCCCTCGCGTCACGCTGCAGCTTCAACTCTGCCATGACTCGCACAACACATAAGAGAAATGGAGAAAGGGTATCGGGAGCAGGTGAAGGAATTCAGAGGGGCAAAATGGTCATTTTATGCCTGAAAAACAAAAATAAAACCCTTTTTCTGCAGGCGCCGGGAGTCGTACCGAAGACCTCAGGTTTTGTGTCACTGCTTCCAACCACTCAGCTAATCCAAACTCTTGTAACAATTCTGTACAAAGTAATATTTATACCAATTTGAATTATTTACTTAAAATTTCTGCAGAGCCATTACACAATTGTCCTTAACAACTTTGATCGTTATGCACTGTAATGGTGGTTTGCTGATTTGATGTTTCTATTCACAGGTAATGACGATGGTGGCAAAGACATTGGTTTAGGATGAGAAGGATAGAATCGGTTCAATCACAAGACACATCTTTTCTGTATATTTCATGCAGAAAATGTTGGCCAATCCCCTATGGTAGTCAGTTGAATGGAATGAATCGCAAATATTGCCAGAACATGTTGGCTACAATATTGGTGATTGTGACTTGATTTTTGGACTTGCTTCCTTAATGGACCACTGTTCTGTTATGTGTTCGATGTGAAGAAGATGCAATTCTTTGCCGTTGACTCGTTGGTGGATACTATGACATTTATGAGATTACAAAGGCAGCAATGTAATGAAGCATCTAAGGATTATAGAAAAGGTAAGCGCAAGAAAAAGATGAACAACAGGCAACATATATTCAAGGAGAAGCAATCGATGGCGAATGGCTGTGTATGCATTTCTTAATGTACATGTTGTAATTCACGTAGGTATTACTAGTCACCGTTATAGGGATAGTTGAATTTAATGTTTCTTTTTCCTCTGAATGTGCGTGTGCAAAAGTGTTGCTTCCTGAAGATACTTCGTATAGTGAAGCCAGGAGTTGTTGGGTAGGACGATTAGTTTGGAGTCGATTGGCCAAAATTGCATCTCCAAATGGACACGTCAGCATGCTAAACCATCTGTTTCATTTACTCTTTTTCCTTGTGACTGAGTCAATTAATTTTCATGTACTACTGGACTACTTGCAGGTATTCGTGCAGGGTAATTGTGTTGTCTTGGCTGAAGACTTGGGATGGCAACGCCCTAGATGAGGAAGGTTACACAATGCCAAAGTACTCCACTAAAGACCTTTATCAACTGAGGGTTAATTGTTTCTTTTGGTTGATCAATCACCCCAACAACTCACAACGGCTACAAGCATTGTCTAAACTAGGTGTCAAAGACCGCCGGCATTAGAAGAAAATAGTGTCTATTTAAGTGTATTTTCGATTGTACCATTAATGAAGAATATGTGTAATTTAACAGTTTTAATTGATGTCAAGTTGTTAACCTATTCAGGGAAAAAGACATGTAATTGAACAATTTCAATTAATGTAAGTTGTTAACCTGTGCAGGAAAGAATGTGTACATGTTGAACAGGCAGGTGTTGTGTTTCATAAATAACAACCCCAGGACAAAAACAATAAAAACTCCATCACTTATAAATAACAACCCGTATTGAAAGAATAACAACCCCATTGTGAAGGAATCAGTAATTCACAACTGAAGTATCCCACAAAGGAAAGGTAGCAACTACAATAGTCACAAATAACAACTACACCTAATTAGAGTCACTACTTCTGGATTTTGTCATCGCGACTTGGTGTCTCTGTTATCTATTGTCGCGACTGGACGTCTCGGGAGTTCTTGGTCGCGACAACAGTGTCATCCGGTCGCGACACCTGTTCACATAAGCTTGTCCTTTCTCCACTTGCAACTAATAACCCCAGCACCTATGAATAACAACCCCAGCACCTGCAACTAACAACCCCAGCACCTGGGAATGACAACCCCAGCACCTGCAACTAACAACCCCCGCGCCTGTGAATAACAACCCCAGCACCTATAACTAACAACCCCTGCTCCTGGGACTAACAAATGACAACAAATTACAGCAAACACAGTATGCACTTTGATTCATATATATGCACTTTGCAATTACATCAGCTGTTGGCAGCAAATATAAAAGGCATGCAGGAAACATAAACACCTTCATCAAGATCCACCCGTACCTTCCAACAAGATGGAAATTGATCGAGGTTATAAAAATTACTTTCATCACTTTCTACAGATATATACAACCAAAAATCAGTGTCATATGTATGTACACAGAAAAATAAAGCAACCAAGTGCCATTCCTTAGGTCGGGTTAGGATTCTTGCACATCTTCACTGTGTGTCCAGCCTCATGACATCTTCCATAATGATAAGTCTTTCTGTTATGAAATTGAGACTCAATCCTTTTTCTCTTTGGCCTTCCTGCAGGTCTTTTTGTAATTGGAGGGTCAAGGAACATTTCTTTCATTAGTTCAGACATTGTTAGGTCATTAGGACATAGACAATCATGTGTAACAATAGGCCTCATGTTACTAGCATATATTTTCTCTTGGGCAGATAACTTGTAGCAATCATCGACAAATGTGTACACACTTCCGCGCATTAGCTTTATTGTAGCACATGCGTGGACACAAGGTAGTCCACTCATTTGCCAACCTAAAAATATGCATTCACGTGTTTGCAGATCAACGGTAAGTTTAATTACTCCATGGGGCCCCCAAGTCTCAACCTGGACTACGTTATTTCCCCAATATTGGGCATGCATATTCGTGGCAAGCCTAACTTGCTGCATCAATTTTGCCTCAATATTTGGGCCAACACCATTTTTCCAATTGACCATTGACATTTTGGTTGTGAGGAACTTCTGGGCCAACTTCTCTTTATGCTCAAGTATTAGAACAGACACATTGTAACTCTGCTCTTGCAAAATCCATGCATTGAATAACTCTGCGAGATTAGTGGTAATATTGTCCCATAGTTTGAATGGGAACTTGCTCATAGCCCATCGTTGCATGTCCCCTTGGGTCTCAACCCATTGCGCCAGCTGTGGACAAAAGGCTTGTAGCTTTCCTATTGCGACATTAAAATCTCCCTCTAGACTTGCATATGCAATTCCATCAAGCAGGTTAAGTGCGTCCTCCTTTCAGACCCTTGATGCTCGTCCCCTACCTCTTACGATTTTGAGGAAAGCAGTACTATAGTTTTCAGAGGAAAAAATAGTCTGAACAACAGTTATGATTGCATTGTTCCGGTCAGACATAATTGTGATCTCCAAGGATCCTATGATCTCTTTAACATTTTAGAGAAACTAAGTCCACTCATCATTCGTCTCACCACTAACAATAGCATATGCAAACGGAAATAATTCATTATCTGCGTCATATGCGTTGCTATAAGCACTGTTCCCCTGTATGGACCACTAAGATAACGTCCATTGATATAGAGTATTGCTCTGCACCCTTGCAAAAAACCTTCAATTGAGCATCCATACGCAATGAATACCCTCTCAAATCTTTTGGACTCTAACCCTTCCCATCTATCAACAGTACCATGTATTTCCCTTAACGCTTGTTCTCTACCCCAGTACGCTTGTCTATAGTTCAATTACACACCGTAATCTCTATACAAGTCCTTTCTGATTTCTTTTGCATTCTTATTCATATTACTCCTCAAAGCATTAATCATTAGAGACGATGTTAACTTTGACTTTCCATGGTGAGATACAAGTAGGTCTTCTTGTGCATTATGCTTGTGCTGACTTGTGAATCTTCTTATACTTAAGAATTCTGCATCTTGATGTTCACCCATACAATATGCACCCATGTACCACGGGCATCCATCGACCTTGCACTTGACAATGATTTTTTTTGTTTATTATTTTTGATAAATTTGTACGAAAACCTGTGCACGATACTGTACTTGTAGAGCTTCTTTAGAAGAACCCCCGCATTTGGAAATGTTTGGCCTTCTTTAACAATCAAATCGTTCCACTTTGTGCAATTCATTTCAGGTATAACTGTTGGAATCATTTCGTCAGCACAAAACACTAATGGCAACACTTCATTCTCATTTCCCAATGCAGGTGGAGACATAGAGCATACATTCCCACTTCCAAACAATTCATCAAACTTGCAGGAAATGATAACTTACTGAGTCAATAATGACAACTGCTTACAACTGATATGACAACTTATATATCAAATTACAGAGCACAATATTTTCAAATCAACACACCATATAACTTATACATCTAGGTCCTCCATTACATCATCCATCCGAAGTTGTGTGCACTCATTGTTTGCTTTCTCTCCTACGTACACATGACCACTTTCTCCATTAAACATTATTAAATGCTCAATTCCTTTATCATTAAACATGTCAACAAATGTGTGTTTATCAAATCTAATAGTGAATTTTATCAAAATATCATCACTTCCTATCCCAACAAGTGATGCTACTAATGTTTTGAACTCATCATATGTTGTGCCTTCCTTTATGGATATTGTTCTTACTTCACCCCAACATATGTATGACCTTCTACATCATTTCTAAAATGTCCTCCCATATGAACATAACAGAATAGATGCTTTGTAGATGAACTCGCCATCAATAATGACAACCTGCACCAGACATATAATATAA
The DNA here is from genome assembly GCA_037074615.1 of Leucaena leucocephala. Lineage (NCBI taxonomy): Eukaryota > Viridiplantae > Streptophyta > Magnoliopsida > Fabales > Fabaceae > Leucaena > Leucaena leucocephala. The sequence goes on along the minus strand of CM073548.1, from coordinate 9,420,572 downwards.
CAACTCAAGTACTTATATTAACAACTATGGCATACTATAATAACAACTCTTCATGTCCCGTATATCAGATCATATCCGTCATTCACACTTTAGAGGCACCTTTCCATGGTTCATATTTTCTTATCACACTCAACTAAACACACTATAAATTCCTACAATTCAAACATAACTTTTAAAACCCTAAATAAACTCATTTAACCCACAACTCAAATGATAAAAGACCTACAAACACAATATCCATATTTACATGGGTCACCTTTTATACCTCACATTTCAATAATGACAACCTGCACCATACATATAATATAACAACTAAAGCACCTATATTAACAACTATCGCGTATTATAATAACAACTCTTCTTGCCCCCACATATCATATCATTATATGTCATTCACACTTTACAAGAACCTTTCTATTATTCATATTTTCTTACTACACTCAACTACAAATTCCTCTAAACCGAACATAACTTTTTAAACCCTAAATAAACTCATTTAACCCATAACTCAAATGATAAAAAATTCATGCTACGAACACAATCTCCATATTTACATGGGTCACCTTTTATACCTCACACTTCAGCCACACACTATCATAAGTAGCCGGACGATAACGAGCTAACCACTTCGCTGGGTTTGATAGCAACAGACTTCACGTTCTCGTATCATAGTCAGAAAAGATGACATATACAGCAATTATGACTTAACATCCTATCACGATGATGACAAAACTTAGCTGTGAACACACCGTGGGAGCCATCGTATGGGTAGTAATGGTGTTCTGTACTATTTTCTTATTTTACACCAGAGAGCGCGCCAACTCATTTCTTCTTTACTGTGTTTTTTTTTCACAAGGGCAGTTTAGGTCTTTTAACAATTGCAAAAAATTCCTCTAAGGTCCCATGGGACTTGAAATTAATTATGACATCTTTTAGGACTTTTTTGTCATTCAATTGCTTCTATGGGACCCAGATATCATTTTCCCTAAAAATAATGTGATTATGAGTATAGATGTATATTAGATTAAAGTTCAATTTTATCCCTCAAATTTTTTTTGTGCACATTAGACACCCTAAAATCAAGGATGCATAATGTCACTTCTCACATATTAAAAATACAGTAATGCCAACCCAATCAAATATCTATTAAATAAAAAAATTATTAGAAATACACTAGCATAAAATGCTAATTTAACTACCTTAATTTCGTGTCTATTTGATTTGGCCACTTTGATACCAATTAAGTATTCAAAATATCATTTTAGATGTCACATCTTAAAAATTAAGGGGTAATTGGCTTAGAATATAAGAGAACTCACATCTCATAAGCTTTAGATATGTAAAATTTCCTATATTTATTTATAAATATATTTACAATATAATATAAACTCTAGGAATATATTTCATATAGCAAAAAGGGATAAACTTTCCTATAGGAATTTCGGCTGTCTCCATTATAGATGTGACCTTCTGAAGACTCCACATTCCACAACAAGATAAACACAATTTAGTCGAAAAGGAGCTATGCTCCATACCTGTAAGGAAATGGGCCAGTCCACCCATGGTGGATTAGCCCAGATCCATGAAGAGCAAAGGAGGGAACGGTTATAATTTGAAAAGGCAATGGGAAGTAACCGGTAATGCAACTTCCCCCTATATACACACGTAGAAGCAAAAACAGGGAGAGGTAGACCAATTCCAGAGGAGTGGTCATTTTGTTTCCGGTGGCTGTGTGTATTGGAACCGTTCCAAAGCAACAGAAAAACATTTCTGCTCCCTCTCTATGTCCGACGTTCTATTTTCTTCAACGGTGTCATTTGCTGTGTATACGTGCCAGAGTCCATATAAGGTGCTCCGGCGACGCGTGGCTATCTCAGTAAACAGGGAAACATCCAAGGTACGCCCGAAAACCTTCAGTGGCATCAGAGCCAGGTTACCGTGCTTCCGCAAGTTTCTGTCAATTTTTGTTTTTTATGGTAGCATGATGTTCTTGCATATATTTTTGTTTAAGCATGTTTGTTTTATGCCAAGATACATATAGCATGCGTTTAAACCATAGACAGAAGCATTTTCGCAGTAAACCGAAACAGAGATGTTTCATTTTTCAAATCGGGTCATAAGAAAACAGTGTTTTTAGGCTATTATATTAGTCCCATTGCGTAAAGCTCGAAAAAACAAAGAAAATGACACCAAGAACGTCGAAATCAGATGTCGGACGGAGAAGTTACGGAGGAAAAATGCGTCGGGTCCGTCGCACCCGACCCGTTTTCCAGTCGGGTCTATGTGACCCGGCTGGAGGTTAGGGACGATCAAAACGGCGTCGTTTTGATCCTCCCCTAAATGACGTCATTTTGCTTCTGGGCAAAAAAAAAACAGAGGCAATTTTTGTTCTGCGGACTGGGCTTCGTCCAGCCCAGTCCAGCAGTAAAAAAAAAAAGAAAATATTTTGGGCTATAGTGAGTAGGCCCAAACCAAAAAAAAAAAGTAAACAAAAAAAAATTGGCTGCGGGGTTTCTTTAAAAAAAATTTAATTATTTTTTTTATTTATTTATTAAAAAAAAAGGAAATTCTGGTGGCTGACACGTGTCAGTAGCCACGTGGCAGCACCAGACTGGCGCGTGTAATACACGCGCCAGACGCTGAGAGTGTGCTTCGTTCAGTTTTTTTATTTTTTTTGAATTAATCCTTCTTAGGGCGCGTGAGGGCGCGTCGGAGCTCCGATTGAAGTGTGATTTGTTCCTAAAAATCCCTAAAATCAAGATCTTCATTTTGATATATAATTTGCCTAATTTGGGGGCAATTATAGACCTATTTATGGATATTCAGTGTATTTTCTGGTATTTTTTTTGTGTTTAAAAATTCTAGAAAATTATAATAATTAATATTTTTTATTATTTAGGTGAAAATGGCTTCATCTAGCACTGAATCTCTGGGACTAAGCTTAAATGATGACATCTCATTTTTGGATGATGTCAATAACCTGGAGGAGGACTTTCAAGAGGATCCCGAGGGGGAACCTGAAGAGGATCCAGAACAAGATCTTGACGAATTTTCTAAAGAAGAACCAGAGGAGTTGATGGAGGAAGTTCCACAAGAGGAACCACAAGTAACATGTATTTCCGGATCGAGGTCGGAAACTTTATTCCCCATCGAACCCCTTCATTTGCAGCCTTTCATGAATTCTTCAGACTCCAAGTCGGTGCCTACTCTTCACGACGAATCTCCAGTTGAGGATGGAGAGGAAGTGAATCAACCTCTTACCCCTGCTTTGGCTATGAGTATAGCTGAAAGAGATGCAGCTAAATTAATGAAACATCCTTACTTTCGTATGTCTTAGGGACCATTCGGTAGCATTTAGAACCACTTTCAAGGTCATTGAAGTCCAATTCCTCAATCTGGAGTTTTATTCTTATCGAGTACTGTTCACTGTGTAAATTCCAGATGAGTGACCCGACTTTGAAAAATCATAACTAATTCTAGAAAAATAGAAATGAAGTAGTTACAATTGATAAATGAAGCTAACTCAATTCTCTTTCAGGGAAAAATAACTCGTTGACCATTAGTTGACCGAGTCCACGCCAGTCAATGTTTCAATTCTACTGTTCATCCAGCGTTTTTCTCCTAAATTCAGCATTCTGGTCCCAACTTTGATAATTTATATCTCCTTGTGTAGACATCCAAATGATACTTTTTATATATCAAATTAAAGATTGGTATGTCTACTATATACCATAAAAATTTCATACATTTATTCATCCATTTACTATTTTTAATCATTTATCAAACATGACCTTGTCACCACGTGTTACTGTTCATAGTGGTCATTTTCAGCAACCAACATTACATACATAGGCATACATCCATCATATATCAGTCAAACATGCCAAACAATAATTATTATTAATTAATAAGTTGTTTTACATCCAGTCATGTACATAAATTCTCATATCTCTATTACATCTTTTCCTGCATGAAATCCGGCAGCATAACCGCTACGCTTCATCTTCAGAAAGTAACTGATCTTATACCGATTCGGTAATTCCCGTGAGAACTACCATTCTACGTAAGTACCCAAGAAATACTGGATGAAACGGCTAGGTCCACTCACTTCCAGCCTCCTTAGACAGTACCTACGTACACAGTACGTATCAGCTCCTTTCTCTACTATTGCCATCTTGTCATAATTTTGGCAGCATAACGGCGTCTCTTAAAATTCCCATAATTCATTTTGATATAACCTCCCCTGTAATGGTTTACTTATTGGATGAGCTTCGGGGGAATCTCAGTAGCAACAATCATAACAATATATGTAATGCAGAGTGACAGTGCTTGCTTGTGATTGTGTACAGATAAGTATGCTGCGTGCTTCCATGCTTAATAACATATGATCATAGCATTATAGCAGAGCTTCAGACATAACATATAAGACAACAATCCAACCAAACAATAGCACAACAAATCACAAAGCCATTACATAAAAGATAGGATTAGTTACTACCTCAAGAGCTTAGCAGAGCTCTACTATCTCTATTCTGCTTCCAGCTCCACCAGAACTTCCTTTCTTTCTTTCTTCCTCTCACTTTCTCTCTCTAGCACCTCCTCCTCTCTCTAAAATGGGCTCTTGGCCGTGGCATATGAATGGCAAGGGGGGGTATTTATAACCTCCTCCAATGGCAATCTCGTAATTTCCATGAACTTTGATCCTGGGGTCCTGGTTTTTCCTGGATTTTCCTATTTTCTTAATTCCTCCTTTACTGCATCATGCATGACATCATCGGGACACCTCACCAGGACACCTCAGCGCCACATTTATCACATGTCTGAAATCCTGGGATACCTCAGCAGCTGACTCACCGGTCCAGAGTCCTGCCTCGTAATACGTGTCCTCAACTTTTTCTTCTGCCTTTAAGATTGCGCCATGTGGCACCTGGAAGGGACCTTTCACACCTTCCAATGATATCCAGATAAATCCAGGACTTTATCTGATCACCTCCTCAGTTATCGTGCCGACCGAGTAGCTTTACTTTATCTGTATGTGCCTTGGCTGCTGGGCCTGTCCAGAATTACCAAAATGCCCTTCATTCATCTGTTACTCTTTAGTACAACATAGGGGCATTTTCGTAATTTCGCACTTTTCCGGGGTTCTGCCGGACACTGGCCCACCTATCAGTCCAAGGGTCTTACTGGGCCTTTGTTGGCGCCATTATTGGGCCTTTTTGGGTCCAATACCTTCATAGCACGCATTACGAGGAATCTTCCCCCGTTAATAATTATTGAATATTTTATCTATTATTCACCGTTTATACACATATCCGGACACCGGCTCCTTCTGTCCGATACACTGGCCTGCGGTGTTCTGGCATCCCTGTGAGTCATATCAGTCATCTGACCGAGGTCACCCGAACTCATTCAGTCCCTTTTCAAATACCGATAAATCTCCCTATCGGATCCCCGGAGGCCTCACACTCCCGTCTGAATTTTCTAATTTGCGAATAACTTTTTCTACAGGCCTCCTATCGGTATTCTGTCAGTTTCCCGACATCCGTCCCATAAGGACGTATCATCCTGTATTTTCTCACCTAGATCTGAATTCTAGGATATCCGGTAGGAATTTTTATAACTTTTGGACGATCAGTCCATTTTTGGCTATCTGGAGTCTTCAAAAATTCCTGTATTAAGCCAGATTACCGAGCGTCACTTGCTCTCTCTACCGGTGAAATCTGGGGCTGAAATGCTGTCGGACAGTCCAAACCACTTCCGGCCTGACTTTCTTTAATTACAATTTAGCCCCAGGGAACTTTTCTTCTTTTCATTTAAGTCCCTTTTTATTTGGCTAAAATTACACTTAAGGACCCCACATTTTTGTCTACTTTCCTTTTTGGCCTTGAAACTTTCCATAATTGCACTTAAGTCCTTTCATTTCCTTTACTAGGTCTAGGGGCATTATTCTCTTTTCATATTTTACCAGAGTATTCTCTGGCCCTGGTCAACTATCCAGATACCCTTTCTTGACTGTCTAACCTTAGCCAAATGACCAAAATACCCTTTACTTATTCTATAACATAAGGGCATTTTCGTCATTTTGCACATACCGGCCCCTCTTACCACTGAACTGGTATTATGGGCCTGGGCCTTCCCTGGTGTCACTACGGGTCTTAGAAAACACTGTATGGCCTCTGGCCATAGTCCGATCATCTCTATTGGGACTGCTCTTCCTTTACCGATTATAACTGTAATTTCCCATCTTCGAGGATTTTTACAGAAAAATCGGGACCTCAAATCAAAATTCTGTGTTGCGTCATTCAATCCAGAATCCTTTTCTCTATCTCCTGGTATTTTCAGATATTTTATCCGGACCGGGCTATTTTGGCCTGAAAGTACGCTCCCGCGCACACTTTTAAAAAAATGACCATTTTACCCCTGGTCACATTTCTAATTCTTTCATACACATAGAGACCTCATATGCACATTTCACAGTTCAGTGAAATGATCAGCATAATTTTCTCTATTTTCTGGCAAAATATGGTACTCATCGGCTACCAGCCCGATCTTTCCCATAATTACGATTATGCCCTTGATTTCTCTTTCTGGCATCTCTAGGCCTAAAAATTAGGATGTTACAATTAACAAATATAAAAGGCGTTAATGGCGTGATTTACACTGCATTCTACCTGAAAGTCATAATGGAGTACATAAGGGCAGTTAGGGTTAGAGGAAAACCTAAACAAGGACGCTTAGGCAAGAAGTATTGGCTTAGAGTAATATAATTTGTATCTAACATTCGCAAGCCACCTCGTAAGCTTAAGAAATTAAGAAAAGCAATGTTAGATTATTGTAAAGCTCATATCAAATGATGCATATTTGTATTTGATTACCATTGCTTTACTTAGTTAAGGACATATTTTATTACTCTTTCATTGTAAAGACTTGACATTTATTATATGCCTTATATGCAATGAAATTATGTTTTATTTCATTTCTTTACAAGTTATGATTAATGTATGTCTTTTATAAGTGGGAGTCTTTTAGATAATGAGTCTTCTAAAAGTAAAACATGAGAGTGCTTATATTAATTTTGATAGAAAGTAATGACGCTGCTAGTGACTATGTGATGGGAGGTACAAACGTATTCCCTTAATCATGGGTCTAGTAATGTTATTATTTTCTGATCAAAAAATGATAAAAGTACATGACATTGTATACTTTACATGTGCTATATATAAATTCACTTAAATGTTCTATGGTTCAATAAATTAATGTGGGATAGGTTTGTCCCAGAACCGATATTGAACAATGGCTTCAAAGAACATTATTGCTGAATTAAACAAGGGGGAAAAACTCAACGGGGATAACTGGGATATTTGGCACCGAAAGGTCCAATATATTCTAGAAGAACAGGATGCGGTTGAGCCATTAACCATGGCAATGGTAGAGCCTGAAGCTGGAAATACAGCCCAGCACAGGAGGGACCAAGAAGCATACCTGTCATGGAAAAAGAAGAATAGCATAGCAAGAATTACACTGCTAAGTGCAATGGCAGATGATTTGATGTGTGAGTTTGAGACACACAGAACGGCACAAGTTATATGGATTGCCTTAAAGGATAAGTTTGGTGGAGTTTCTACGACCAAGCTTAGAAGGTTGACGATTAAATTCGATACCTATAAGCTAAAACCGAATAATCCTTTGAGGCAATATCTGCGAGAGATGTCCACAATGATCCGTGAATTGAAGGAGGTTGGACATAATTTATCTAACGAGCAGCAAGTGCAAGCTGTAATCAGGTCGCTCCCTGCCAGTTGGGAGCACATGAAAGTCAACCTGACCCATAATGAGAACATCATCACTTTCAATGATGTAGCTAAGCATTTGGAGCTAGAGGATGAACGTCTGGAGGCTTATAAGGCCATTGGACAAGCCTATCTGACCGAAGGTGCTGGTCCTTCCCAATCTAAGACTGAATTTAAAAAGGGCAAGAAATTTCAGAAAAATGGGAAGAAAGGCGGTCCTCCGCCTAAGAAAGGCATGCAACAATACAAGAAGAAGGGAAAGAAAGGAGGCAAGAAAAAGCTAGACCTAAAGAAGGTCAAATGCTTTGCATGCCATAATATGGGACATTTCGCACGTGACTGTTCTAAATAGACCGAAAGCGGAAAGGTAAAAGTGAATTATGTGAATTCACATGTCTCATTTGTTTCTAGTACTGTTTTTCTAACAGAACCTGTTTCCTTTTCTTGGATTATTGACTCAGGCTCCACAGACCACGTAAGTAGAGATCGAGGATCTTTTATGGAATACCGTCGGTTGCCATTTCAAAGCAAGTGGCTTTTCGTTGGCAATAATGCAAGGATCGAGGTTCAAGGTATTGGCACCTGTAAACTTGTTTTGCGTGGTGGAAAGACCTTGATGCTGCATGATGTGCTTCATGTTCCTGACATCCGACGAAATTTAGTTTCTGTAATTTGCTTATTGAACTTTGGGTTTAATGTAAACTTTCGTGGTAAAGTTGCAGACATTTATAGCAACTTAATATTTTATGGTTCAGCTTTCCAATTTCAAAAGTTCTTTATTTTGGATGTTGCTGGTGATTTTAATATTCACGATTGCTTTGCTATTACTTCGAATAATCCTGATATGAATATCTGGCATGCTAGACTAGGACATTAATCAAAATAGAATGATTAAACTGGCAAAAGAAGGCTTTTTGGGGGTAATCCCTAACATGGATATGTCATTATGCGAAAGTTGTCTAGCAGGTAAGGCTACCAAAAAACCATTCGGTAAGAGAACGCGAGCCGAAAATCCATTGCAATTAATTCATTCCGATATTTACGGTCCAATGAGTGTGAGGGCAAGACACGAAGCTTGGTATTTTATTACCTTTATTGATGATTTTTCACGATATGGTCATGTCTATTTGATTTCACACAAGTCCGAGGCACTAGAGTGCTTTAGACGATACATTAATGAAGTAGAGAATCAAATGGACAATAGAATCAAGGCATTACGCACTGATCGAGGTCGTGAATACCTTTCAGATCAATTCAAACAGCTCTATGAAGAAAAAGGGATTATTAGGCAACTAACTATCCCTGGCACACCTCAACAGAATGGGGTTGTCGAAAGAAGAAATAGAACTCTTCTAGACATGGTTAGGTCAATGATGGCTCAGGCAAATCTTCCAATTTCACATTGGGGTGATGCTTTATTGACAGCAACCTTCATACTTAACCGTGTGCCCTCCAAGTCAGTCGCTTCCACACCCTACGAGTTATAGACTAAACGCCAGCTAGATCTAACATCCTTAGACCATGGGGTTCGGTGGCCTATATCCATGACAGTTCTCATAGGCATGGGAAACTGGGTCCTAGAGGGAAGAAATGTATCTTCATAAGGTACTCTGAACCCTCAAAAGGATATGTATTCATAAGTGAAATAGAAGATGGAACAGTGACTGAAATAGAATCAAGAGATGCTGTATTCATTGAAACAGAATTTCCCAGTAGGGGAGATGTTGACCGCACTGTATCTCTTTATGAGACTTAAGAACATGATAGTGCTGAACAAATTGACAGACCAGGATCTTCCAGGTATGTCAATCTGAGTGGAAGCCAAGAACGGTCAACACAAAGACCGAGGCAAATGAGAAAAGATAAGCAAGTTGCTATTGCTCCTACCAGAAAGAGTAATAGGGAAAGTGTTCCAAAGAGATGCTTCCAAATAGAAGGCGAAGCACTCTTAGTTACTCCAGAAGGGGATGATGAACCCCGCACTGTTCATGAGGCCTTGGCAGGTCCTGCTAAGAAGGAATGGAAGAAAGCAATGAAAGAGAAAACGGACTCAATGATGAAAAACCAAGTCTGGGAATTGGTTGATCTGCCAAAAGGGCGTAAAGCCATTGGGAACAAGTGGGTTCTCAAAATCAAAAGAAAGGTGGATGGATCAATTGACAAATTTAAAGCTCGATTGGTTGCAAAGGGATATACACAACAGGAAGGTATTGATTATGAGGATACTTTTTCACCTGTTATGCGCTTCAACTCTATAAGACTTATTATGGCAATAGTAAACAGTTTAAACCTGGAGTTGCATCAGATGGATGTAAAAACTGCATTCCTGAATGGTGATCTGGATGAAGAAATCTATATGGAACAACCAATAGGTTTCATTGAAAAAGGGTTTGAACACAAGAAGTGTAAACTCAAAAGATCCATTTATGGATTAAAACAGTCATCCAGACAGTGGTACTTGAGGTTTCATAAGGCGATAACCTCATATAACTTTCAAATGATAGAGGAAGACCACTGCGTCTATGTTAAGCGGTTTGAGGGTAACTTTGTAATATTATCCTTATACGTAGACGATATACTATTAGCCGAAAATAGTCTTGACTCGGTGATAACTATTAAAGAATGGCTTTCAACAAACTTTGAGATGAAAGACATGGGTGAAGCAGAGTACATACTTGGAGTCAAGATTCAAAGGAATCGCTCCAAGAGAATCCTCACTCTTTCACAAGAGAGTTATATCAAGAAAATACTTGAGCGATTCAATATGACTGAATGTAATCCCATGGATATCCCTGTAGCCACTGGAGTGGCCTTGAGTTCAGACATGTGTCCCAAAACTGATATAGACAGAAAGCAAAAGGAAAGAGTTCCATATGCCAGTGTAGTTGGTAGCCTGATGTACGCAATGCTGTGCACAAGACCAGATATTTGTTATGCCGTGGGGCTGGTTAGTAGATTCCAGTCCAACCTCGGTGAGAAACACTGGAAAGCAGTGAAGAGGATCTTGAGATACTTAAAGGGCACATCTGATTATGCATTATGTTATCAAGGAAACGATCTGCGCCTAGTTGGTTATTCCGATGCTGATGTAGGCGGTGATGAAGAAGAACGAAGATCTACTTCAGGATACACCTTCTTGCTTAACAACGGAGCCATATGTTGGAGTAGCAAGAAGCAGACGTGCATTGCTTTACACTCTATGGAAGCTGAGTTTGTGGCATGCACTGCAGCAGCGCAAGAGGCTGTTTGGCTGAAGAGATTTATCGAACACCTAGGGTTTGGGAATGAGAGTACCAATCTGGTGTTGATACACTGTGATAATACTGCAGCCATAGCCTACACCAAAGACCCTAAGTATCATAGCAAGACCAAACACATTAATATCAAGTATAACTTTGTGAGGGATTATATAGCACAGAAAATTGTAATAGTACAATACATTTCAACCAAGTGTATGGTTGCAGACCCTCTGACTAAGCCAATAGGCAAAGAAACATTTGAGAAACATGTAACAGCCATTGGCATGCGAAAAATGTAAAGTAGCAGACTGTATGTAATACTTTTATTTTTTATTAATGATATCATGTCATTTATTATTACTTATATGTCTGAGTGAAAGTATACAATGTCTAGTATGTCGTACAGGTTGAAAAGGGTAACTCTCTCACATGAGCAACCGCCTTTGACGCTAGAGAAGTGTTCAAAGATGAGACATGTGTTCACCAGTAAAGCAGCAAGAGTGTTGATATGGTAGAGAAGAAACACAATAAATGTCGCCTTGGCTTAAATAGTGCAGTAAGTCAAGATGAGATCCATGAGTATGGATATGGATCGAACAATGGATACCCATATCCATGAAACCTGTAGCCAGATAACAAATTCTTTAAAATTGACGTCATATTATGTGAATAGAGTTGAAGAGTTTGGGTTTAGATACTATGAGTGTCTAGACTTAAGTCTGTACGGTGTGATTGATAGAATTAAAACGACGTACACTCTTATAAGATAAGAGGAACACCGTAACATGTGATTCATACCACATGTGCTAAAGAACCGCAAATGGAAAGCAAGTGAATCAATCCCTGCTTCATTGTTGTGTGAGTTCCAGAAAGGTATCATCCTTTCATTAATGTCCTTTGACTTTGACAGTATTATGGAGGTATGTTTTAGCGATTGCTACTTTAGTATATGCCCTATGGTCAAATTATATATGAACCAAAGGTATTATGCTAGGAAAGCGGTTGATTCATATCAAAATTATATATGGGCGAAAGAAAGATCGCCAGAATATACACATCCATGCTAGTGTCTGTGACCGGTCCCTTGTGATATTATTTTGTTAATTTCATAAGTGTGGATAGTATGCATAAGTGGAGGCTATCTGAGTTATATATTGACTCAGGAGGGATTAGATTAGCCATGAGAAAGTGTATATGGGCAAATCTAGGACATTCAAGGCACTATAACTTATTTGATCGAGCTGCACTAAAGGGTTGCTTTGTGCTGGTCTCTGTGAAAGGGATTTCTAGTACAAATGCCCAGAAGGAGACGTCATGCCTACGCAGTCACGGCAAAGCACCTAGTATGAAAGAAGGAAGAAAATGAGATTGGATCCAAGATATCTAATCCACCAAGTGTGAGTGGGAGATGTAAGGAAATGGGCCAGTCCACCCATGGTGGATTAGCCCAGATCCATGAAGAGCAAAGGAGGGAACGGTTATAATTTGAAAAGGCAATGGGAAGTAATCGGTGATGCAACTTCCCCACCTATATACACACGTAGAAGCAAAAACAGGGAGAGGTAGACCAATTCCAGAGGAGTGGTCATTTTGCTTCCGGTGGCTGTGTGTATTGGAACCGTTCCAAAGCAACAGAAAAATGTTTTTGCTCCCTCTCTGAAATGTAACACCCCAATTTTTAGGCCTAGAGATGCCAGAAGGAGAATTCAAGGGCATAATCGTAATTATGGGAAAGATCGGACTGGTAGCTGATGAGTACCATATTTTGCCAAAAAATAGAGAAAATTATGCTGATCATTTCACTGAACTGTGAAATGTGCATATGAGGTCTCTATGTGTATGAAAGAATTAGAAATATGACCAGGGGTAAAATGGTCATTTTGGAAAAGTGTGCGCGTGAGTGCTTTTTCAGGCCAAAACAGCCCGGTCCGGATAAAATATCTGAAAATACCGGGAGATAGAGAAAAGGATTCCGGATTGAATGAGGAGTCACAGAATTTTGATTTGAGGTCCCGATTTTTCTGTAAAAATCCTCGAAGATGGGAAATTACAGTTATAATCGGTAAAGGAAGAGCAGTCCGAATAGAGATGATCGGACTATGGCCAGAGGCCATACAGTATTGTCTAAGGCCCGTAGTGACACCAGGGAAGGCCCAAGCCCATAATACCAGTTCAGTGGTAAGAGGGCCGGTGTCCGGGAAAAATGTGCAAAATGACGAAAATGCCCTTATGTTATAGAATAACTGAAGAATGAGTAAAGGGTATTTTGGTCATTTGGCTAAGGTTAGACAGTCAAGAAGGGGTATCTGGATAGTTGACCAGGGCCAGAGAATACTCTGGTAAAATATGAAAAGACAATAATACCCCTAGACCTAATAAAGGAAATGAAAGGACTTAAGTGCAATTATGGAAAGTTTCAAGGCCAAGAAGGAAAGTAGACAAAAATATGGGGTCCTTAAGTGTAATTTTAGCCAAATAAAAAGGGACTTAAATGAAAAGAAGAAAAGTTCCCTGGGGCTAAATTGTAATTAAAGAAAGTCAGGCCGGAAGTGGTTTGGACTGTCCGAAAGCATTTCAGTCCCAGATTTCACTGGTAGAGAGAGCAAGGGACGCTCGGTAATCTGGCTTAATACAGGAATTTTTGAAGACTCCAGATAGCCAGAAATGGACTGATCGTCCAAAAGTTATAAAAATTCATACCGGATATCCTAGAATTCAGATCTAGGTGAGAAAATACAGGATGATACGTCCTTATGGGGCGGATGTCGGGAAACTGACAGAATACCGATAGGAGGCCTGTAGAAAAAGTTATTCACAAATCAGAAAATCCAGACGGGAGTGTGAGGCCTTCGGGTATCCGATAGGGAGATTTATCGGTATTTGAAAAGGGACTGAATGAGTTCGGATGACCTCAGTCAAATGACTGATATGACTCACAGGGATGCCTGAACACCGCAGGCTAGTGTTTCGGACAGAAGGAGCCGGTGTCCGGATATGTGTATAAACGGTGAATAATAGATAAAATATTCAATAATTATTAACGGGGGAAGATTCCTCGTAATGCGTGCCATGAAGGTATTGGACCCAGAAAGGCCCAATAATGGCGCCAACAGAGGCCCAGTAAGACCCTTAGACTGATAGGTGGGCCAGTGTCCGGCAGAACCCCGGAAAAGTGCGAAATTACGAAAATGCCCCTATGTTGTACTAAAGAGTAACGGATGAATGAAGGGCATTTTGGTAATTCTGGACAGGCCCAGAAGCCAAGGTATATACAGATAAAGTTACTGAGAGTCAGTATATACCCTGACAGAGTACAGAAGGGTATGAAATGAGGATTTTACCCTTAGGGTTAAAATAATACAAGAAAGGGCACCCAAGGGTATTTTGGTAATTTGCCAAGGGCTGCTTCTTGGGAATCGAGCCATCAGAGTACTTGAGCTTGATCAGGATCCAAGACAACATTCCCAAAGCCCAAAAACGTAGCCCATGAAGTATGTGGGAAAAAGTGGCATTAAAATACTATTTTAATGCTGTTTCAATAAAGTAAGGTTACTCGGTTGGCACGATAACCGAGGAGGTGATCAGATAAAGTCCTCGATTTATCTGGATAGCATTGGAAGGCGTGACAGGTGCCAGTAAGATGACACATGGCCCAACATAAAGGCAGAAGAAAAAGTTGAGGACACGTATTACGAGGCAAGAGACTGGACCGGTGAGTCAGCATGCTGAGTCAGCTGCTGAGGTGTCCAGGATTTCAGACATGTGATAAATGTGGCGCTGAGGTGTCCCGATGATGTCATGCATGATGCAGTAAAGGAGGAATTAAAGAAAATAGGAAAATCCAGGAAAAACCAGGACCGCAGGATCAAAGTTCATAGAAACTGCAGAATTGCCATTGAAGGCAATTATAAATACCCCCTCCATTCCATTTGCATTCACGCATAGCTTGGGTAAGGGAGAGAAAGAAGAGAGAGAAGGAGAAGGAAAGGAAGAGAGAAAGGAGAAAAGGAAGTAAGGAAGTTCTGGCGGAGCTGGAAGTAGAATAAGGATAGTGGAGCTCTGCTGAGCCTTTGAGGTAGTAACTAATCCTAGCTTTTATGTAATGGCTTTGTGATTTATTGTGCTATTGTTTGGTTGGATTGTTGTCTTATATGTTATGTCTGAAGCTCTGCTGTAATGCTATGATCATATGTTATTAAGCATGGAAGCACGCAGCATACTTATCTGTACATAATCACAAGCAAGCACTGTCACTCTGCATTACATATATTGTTATGATTGTTGCTACTGAGATTCCCCCGAATCTCATCCCAATAAGTAAACCATTACAGGGGAGGTTATGTCAAAATGAATTCTGGGAATTTAAGAGACGCCGTTATGCTGCCGAAGTAAAGACTGAACATCAGTATATGATAAGTATTGTGTACGTAGTGCTGTCTAAGGAGGCTAGAAGTGAGTGGACCTAGCCGGTTCATCTAGTCTTTCCTGGGTACTACGTAGAATGGTAGTTCTCATGAGGGGATTACCGAATCAGTACGGTTCAGTTCTTTGTACAGATGAAGCGTAGCGGTTATGCTGCCGGATTTCAGGCAGAGCAAGATGTAATAGAAGCATGAGAATTTATGTACATGACCAGATGTAAAACAACTTATTAATTAATAATAATTGTTGTTTGGCATGTTTGACTGTTGTATGATGGATGTATGCATATGTACGTAATGTTGGTTGCTGAAATTAACGCTATGAACAGTAATACGTGGTGACAGGGTCATGTTTGATAAATGATTAAAAATAGTAAATGGATGAATAAATGTACGAAATTTTTATGGTAAATAGTATACATACCAAGCTTTAATTTGATATATAAAATGTATCATTTGTATGTCTACACAAGGAGATATAAATTATCAAAGTTGGGACCAGAATGCTGAATTTAGGAGAAAAACGCTGGATGAACAGTAAAATTGAAACGTTGACTGGCGTGGACTCGGTCAACTAATGGTCAACGAGTTATTTTTCCCTGAAAGATAATTGCGTTATATTGATTTATAAATTGGAACCACGTCATTTTGATTTTTCTAGAATTAGTTATGATTTTTCGAAGTCTGGTCACTCATCTGGAATTTTCATAGTGAACAGTACTCGATAAGAGTAAAACTCCAGATTGAGGAATTGGACTTCAATGACCTTAAAAGTGGTTCTAAATGCTACCAAATGGTCCCTAAGATATATGAAAGTAAGGATGTTTCATTTTGGTATCAGAGCAAAGGATTCTGGCTTAGAAAATACTCTGAACAGATAATTTATGGTGTTAGTACAGAATAACGTTAGCACAGAACAAAGGGTTCTGGCTCAGAGCATAAGATTCTGGCACAGAACAGAAGGTTCTGGCTCAATGATGCTCTGGTTTAGTTAGTTTGATTCCTTAAACAAATGAGAAGTTTGAGTGGTTCTCTCCCTAGAGTAGGATATAGGGATGGTGTTCACTGCTTGGAAAGGTTTAGACAGAAGACAGTGACACCCAGATGAATGAGGCTGTACCCTGAGCTTTATAGTCTTACGAAGGATATGATTATGATGGGCTAATCTTAGTCAGCCGACACAGTCGAGGTCTCGTGTTTATTAACACAATATGGCTGGACTAAGCAGAACAAGGTTTAAGAAGCAGTTTCCTCTAGAGATAGAGACAGAATCTGATCAGTTCACGACTAAGGAAGCTGCAAGAGTAGCTCAAGGTATCGTGTTGTAACCAGATACTGTAGTGAGGATGCCAGATATCCAAGTTACAACAAGTTAAGTCACGATGAGATGTGGGCAACCCAGGCTCGCCAAGATCAAGAGCGAGATTCTGCTATCACTACGGCGGTTGCTGCTACGGTTGCAAGATTACAGCAGTCTGGGAAGGAGGTAATACCAGAGAATGATATAGAACCTGAACCTCAGCCAGATCATGAGCAGACTGGAATGAATAGATATCAGGGGTCTATAAGAAATAATAATGACCAGGAAAGTCTGTAAACATGGATGGAACGATTCCATAAGTTTAATCCGCCCATGTTGAAGGGACTTTTGACACTCAAGTAGCTGAGGATTGGGTAAGCTAGTTAGAGAAAATCTTTAAGGTTTTAGAATGTTCCATTGAAAGAAAGACCCAGCTGGCAGTTTATAAAGGAATGTGCAATAACCAGAAAAGAGTGAGCTTACTCCATCAGTACCACTGAAAGTGATGCCACCAGGTTCCTTGAAAAGGAACAATAAGAAGAGAAATGAGCCAGCATATGGGTCAAAAGTTAATAAGAAGCAAGGAAGTAGGCCAGGCAGTGGGCCAAGAGAAGTTAGTAGGCAACCAAGGCCTAATGAATGTAGGAACTGTGGTCGAGACCATAGTATGAGGCCTTGTCCAGTAGGTCAAGGGTTACGCTATAGGTGTGGAAAGTATGGACATTATGCCAGGGAGTGTCCACAGAACACAACAGGCGAAAGATACCCGACTTAGGGAAGAATATATACCCTGACTGGCAACGAGATAAGAAAGTCTCCTGTGCCAAACCAAGGTACGAGTTTATTTGTGTTCTGTTTCCACTGGCTAATGAACGGATAAATCCTGTATGTGATTGGATTGTATTGTCCAGTATGCACATTATTGAGCTACCCTATACCTAGTATGTTGCCGTTGTATGAGGATGAGTATGACTACATGTTTTAAAAGTAGGAAGTAGAGAAGAGGAGTCTTATGTCACGACTAATACGTACAGATAAGTTGATGTTGCGACGTGAGAAGACCTCAGGTAGCGATAAGTAATATTGCAGTACGCGACCAGTGTACAAAGGAGTTCAGGTAGCGATGTTATAGGTTGCGACTAAAGGACACAAAGATGCCAGGTCGTGACGAGTAGTGTGAGACGGTCGCGACTAAAAGTCACAGAGCATGTGAGTTGTGACTATGAAGTTCTCAAGTCGCGACTATAATTGGCAGAGGCCATATGATGAAGAGAATGAAGGTACCAAACTCGCTGAAGTCCACCAGCTAGAGGATTGGTATAATATATGATAAGCTAGACAGTACAAAGATACTGAGAAACGAAAGATCAGTTTGAGACGAGGTTTAAAGTAGATCCTCCATGTGATAACTAAGAGTAGATCTACATTACAGGGATTTTATTCAGCTAATCTGAATAGAAGACCTAAAAGTTAGATTGAGATTTGCCTAGGAATGATCCTAGCACATGGCCTAAGGTTAGAGACGTGATGGTTAATAGATAAAGAGCTAAATGTTCCCTGAGCAGAGGGATTCCATCATAAAGAAGTAGTAGACCTAGGGGAGAATACCCTAGAGAACAGAAGTAATAGTGAAAGATAATGAATGAGATCCATGAGGATTAAGGATCAAATGAAAGGCCAATAAGTAATCATAGTCCGGTCAAGAATAGACTAGGACTAATGGATAGATAGAAGAAGTTGAAAGATAGTAAAGAGATAGCCACAGTTAAGAGATAAAGTGACTCCCCTATTCCTTATGTAAGATAAAGTAGTGAAGGGTTGAGTCTATACCCTGGTAAGAGGGTAGTGTGGCAGCCTAAGTAAGATAGACAGATGTTCTTGTCAGATCCTGACCATGTGATTGATAATCTGATAGATAATGCGATAGATAGTATGATCAGATGATGATCTGACAAATAATATGATAAAGGAAATACGTTTGAGGCTTATTTAGACTATTATGATGTCTAATGGATGGTTGAGCAAAATATGATGATGATATGGCTCATGTTGCCATAAGATATGAAAGTTGCATCTCCTTGCAGTTGTCATATGATGACATGCATGTTAGAGTATGCTATGATGAATGGATACTCCCCTTTTGCAGTGCATGCAGGGTAGAGTATATATGAGTACATATATGAGATGAGAAAGTTATGAGAAAGTATGTTGCTCCCATACCATATGATATGAGGATGATATGATTGTATTAAGGATGATAGATAGTCTCAGTTATGGGACGATAAGTTATGATATGAAATTCAGATATGATTTATGATTGAGGTTACTCAGGTATTTCTATAGACTTGTGAATACAGTACTCAGGGCCATTTCTATTGAAATGAATGATGTATAGAAAGAGTAACATATAAAAGCAAAAAGGAATTGTTTCTAGATCACTCTTCAGATAAGAGTTGGATCTGAAACAGATGGCTCTCAGATAGAGCTAGATTCAGATGGGTACAGATCACTCTTCAGATAAGAGTTGGATCTGGTATAGATTGCTCGCAGTTAGAGCATAGTTCAAATGGCTCGCAGTTAGAGCACAGGTTGAAAGATGAGAAGGAACTCCTGAGTAAAAGAGGAAGTAAGTAAAGTCTGGGTAAATGATATGAGGCTATAAAATTTTCAAATGTTTAATTATGGAGTTATCAACAGGTGGAAGCAGTTAACCTTATAACTTAGTCTGTTAAATATCTTCGGGAGATATACAGTATAACAGAGTCACAGTTAGATTCTGGAGGGTCACAAATAGATCCTAGCATGGCTCCAAGGTCGCAGTTAGATCCTAACGGCTTCAGAGTCGCAGTTAGATTCTGAAGAGGCTAACGGTTGATCGCAGTTAGATCCCGAGGTCGTAGTTAGACCTAGCCTAAGGAAAGTAATGAGCCATGAGCTATGAGTACAATGTAGTATCTCTTTGAAGATGAATGCCAAAGACAAAGTTAAGGTAAGGAAGCTTCACTCGTTGATAAACTCACCCAGAGAAATTATTTTATAATGGTTTTCTCAGGTAGCCTCTAGTATACAGACTAAACTTAGCTTTCCCTTAGCAAAGATGGAGTCCAAGTCCAAAGCTGAGTACTGATATTCAAAGTTTTATAGAAGTATGCCTGAGAAGTAAAGAACAGAATCCTCTATGTGTTGAGAATAGAAAGGCATTGGCTAAGAGCACTCTGGGAGGTAGCTCAAGTTGTAAAGCTAATAGCAAGAGAAAGAGGTAATAGTTCAGGCAGGGGGACTGATCAAGGTAATGATCAGATTGGAGAGCAGAGATGTCAATGTGGTGGAAAGAGCCATGGCACATGGGAGTGTCGAGCAGGGTAAAGCAGTTGTGGTAAGAAAGGCCACTTTGCAAGAGGTTGCCCTAAGAATGCGGACATCCCTAGGAAAGGTATTTGCTCTTACCCCAGACACAGTCTTCAATATTCCCTGAAGTTGACCCTAAGAATGGTTAAGAAGAACCATAGCTGTAAGGGCGACTGAGCTGTAAGGAACTATATGCCTAGATAATGATGTGGATAATGAAGAGTTCTTTTCTGATCTAAAGGAAATGGTAATAAAAGGCCAGAGAGACCTAGAGAAGAGGGTCTAAGGCAAAGCAGAGATAGAATGTAGTTCTATAAGAAAGAGATTGCTAGGGCCTAAAGCTATATAAAGAGTAATCTAGCCCTAACCCAGTAGCACGTTAAATTGAAAGGTGCTAAGGCAAGAGTAGCCTAATGATAGATAAGCCCTAAGAAGGGATAAGAAGAAGTGAAAATGCCACAAAGGTTTGGCATAGATGCATGAAGTTATGAGAACAGTTAAGAAAAGTTCGAGAAGTTATCTGGGTTATGATCTCGTATCAGGAGAAAGAAAGTCAGAAGAACAATATTTCTCCTGAGAGATTAGCAAAGTATAAGAGGAGTGAGGTAGACCCCAGAATTACATAAAAATTCTAAGGGATAAGATATGAAAGAAATGGACACTACTCACAAGTGTAATGAGTTATCCATAAGTATAAGAGGATGAATGCCCCAAGCCTTAGTCATAAACCAGGAAAGGATATACAGAAGAGCTATATCCAGGATCGTTGACTAAGATGCCAAGTAAATTTCGAGGACGAAATTTATTTTAAGGGGGGTAGAAATGTAACACCCCAATTTTTAGGCCTAGAGATGCCAGAAGGAGAATTCAAGGGCATAATCGTAATTATGGGAAAGATCGAACTGGTAGCCGATGAGTACCATATTTTGCCAAAAAAATAGAGAAAATTATGCTGATCATTTCACTGAACTGTGAAATGTGCATATGAGGTCTCTATGTGTATGAAAGAATTAGAAATATGACCAGGGGTAAAATGGTCATTTTGGAAAAGTGTGCGCGTGAGTGCTTTTTCAGGCCAAAACAGCCCGGTCCGGATAAAATATCTGAAAATACCGGGAGATAGAGAAAATGATTCCGGATTGAATGAGGAGTCACAGAATTTTGATTTGAGGTCCCGATTTTTCTGTAAAAATCCTCGAAGATGGGAAATTACAGTTATAATCCGTAAAAGAAGAGCAGTCCGAATAGAGATGATCGGACTATGGCCAGAGGCCATACAGTATTGTCTAAGGCCCGTAGTGACACCAGGGAAGGCCCAGGCCCATAATATCAGTTCAGTGGTAAGAGGGGCCGGTGTCCGGGAAAAATGTGCAAAATGACGAAAATGCCCTTATGTTATAGAATAACTGAAGAATGAGTAAAGGGTATTTTGGTCATTTGGCTAAGGTTAGACAGTCAAGAAGGGGTATCTGGATAGTTGACCAGGGCCAGAGAATACTCTGGTAAAATATGAAAAGACAATAATGCCCCTAGACCTAGTAAAGGAAATGAAAGGACTTAAGTGCAATTATGGAAAATTTCAAGGCCAAAAAGGAAAGTAGACAAAAATGTGGGGTCCTTAAGTGTAATTTTAGCCAAGTAAAAAGGGACTTAAATGAAAGAAGAAAAGTTCCCTGGGGCTAAATTGTAATTAAAGAAAGTCAGGCCGGAAGTGGTTTGGACTGTCCGACAGCATTTCAGTCCCAGATTTCACCGGTAGAGAGAGCAAGTGACGCTCGGTAATCTGGCTTAATACAGAAATTTTTGAAGACTCCAGATAGCCAGAAATGGACTGATCGTCCAAAAGTTATAAAAATTCATACCAGATATCCTAGAATTCAGATCTACGTGAGAAAATACAGGATGATACGTCCTTATGGGACGGATGTCGGGAAACTGACAGAATACCGATAGGAGGCCTGTAGAAAAAGTTATTCTCAAATCAGAAAATCCAGACGGGAGTGTGAGGCCTCCGGGTATCCGATAGGGAGATTTATCGGTATTTGAAAAGGGACTGAATGAGTTCGGATGACCTCAGTCAGATGACTGATATGACTCACAGGGATGCCTGAACACCGCAGGCTAGTGTTTCGGACAGAAGGAGCCGGTGTCCGGATATGTGTATAAACGGTGAATAATAGATAAAATATTCAATAATTATTAACGGGGGAAGATTCCTCGTAATGTGTGCCATGAAGGTATTGGACCCAGAAAGGCCCAATAATGGCGCCAACAGAGGCCCAGTAAGACCCTTAGACTGATAGGTGGGCCAGTGTCCGGCAGAACCCCGGAAAAGTGCGAAATTACGAAAATGCCCCTATGTTGTACTAAAGAGTAACGGATGAATGAAGGGCATTTTGGTAATTCTGGACAGGCCCAGAAGCCAAGGTATATACAGATAAAGTTACTGAGAGTTAGTATATACCCTGACAGAGTACAGAAGGGTATGAAATGAGGATTTTACCCTTAGGGTTAAAATAATACAAGAAAGGGCACCCAAGGGTATTTTGGTAATTTGCCAAGGGCTGCTTCTTGGGAATCGAGCCATCAGAGTACTTGAGCTTGATCAGGATCCAAGACAACATTCCCAAAGCCCAAAAACGTAGCCCATGAAGTATGTGGGAAAAAGTGGCATTAAAATACTATTTTAATGCTGTTTCAATAAAGTAAGGTTACTCGGTTGGCACGATAACCGAGGAGGTGATCAGATAAAGTCCTCGATTTATCTGGATAGCATTGGAAGGCGTGACAGGTGCCAGTAAGATGACACATGGCCCAACATAAAGGCAGAAGAAAAAGTTGAGGACACGTATTACGAGGCAAGAGATTGGACCGGTGAGTCAGCATGCTGAGTCAGTTGCTGAGGTGTCCAGGATTTCAGACATGTGATAAATGTGGCGCTGAGGTGTCCCGATGATGTCATGCATGATGCAGTAAAGGAGGAATTAAAGAAAATAGGAAAATCCAGGAAAAACCAGGACCGTAGGATCAAAGTTCATAGAAACTGCAGAATTGCCATTGAAGGCAATTATAAATACCCCCCTCCATTCCATTTGCATTCACGCATAGCTTGGGTAAGGGAGAGAAAGAAGAGAGAGAAGGAGAAGGAAAGGAAGAGAGAAAGGAGAAAAGGAAGTAAGGAAGTTCTGGCGGAGCTGGAAGCAGAATAAGGATAGTGGAGCTCTGCTGAGCCTTTGAGGTAGTAACTAATCCTAGCTTTTATGTAATGGCTTTGTGATTTATTGTGCTATTGTTTGGTTGGATTGTTGTCTTATATGTTATGTCTGAAGCTCTGCTGTAATGCTATGATCATATGTTATTAAGCATGGAAGCACGCAGCATACTTATCTGTACATAATCACAAGCAAGCACTGTCACTCTGCATTACATATATTGTTATGATTGTTGCTACTGAGATTCCCCCGAATCTCATCCCAATAAGTAAACCATTACAGGGGAGGTTATGTCAAAATGAATTCTGGGAATTTAAGAGACGCCGTTATGCTGCCGAAGTAAAGACTGAACATCAGTATATGATAAGTACTGTGTACGTAGTGCTGTCTAAGGAGGCTAGAAGTGAGTGGACCTAGCCGGTTCATCTAGTCTTTCCTGGGTACTACGTAGAATGGTAGTTCTCATGAGGGGATTACCGAATCAGTACGGTTCAGTTCTTTGTACAGATGAAGCGTAGCGGTTATGCTGCCGGATTTCAGGCAGAGCAAGATGTAATAGAAGCATGAGAATTTATGTACATGACCAGATATAAAACAACTTATTAATTAATAATAATTGTTGTTTGGCATGTTTGACTGTTGTATGATGGATGTATGCATATGTACGTAATGTTGGTTGCTGAAAATTAACGCTATGAACAGTAATACGTGGTGACAGGGTCATGTTTGATAAATGATTAAAAATAGTAAATGGATGAATAAATGTACGAAATTTTTATGGTAAATATTATACATACCAAGTTTTAATTTGATATATAAAACGTCTCATTTGTATGTCTACACAAAGAGATATAAATTATCAAAGTTGGGACCAGAATGCTGAATTTAGGAGAAAAACGCTGGATGAACAGTAAAATTGAAACGTTGACTGGCGTGGACTCGGTCAACTAATGGTCAACGAGTTATTTTTCCCTGAAAGAGAATTGAGTTATATTGATTTATAAATTGGAACCACGTCATTTTGATTTTTCTAGAATTAGTTATGATTTTTCGAAGTCCGGTCACTCATCTGGAATTTTCATAGTGAACAGTACTCGATAAGAGTAAAACTCCAGATTGAGGAATTGGACTTCAATGACCTTGAAAGTGGTTCTAAATGCTACTGAATGGTCCCTAAGACATACGAAAGTAAGGATGTTTCAGTGTCCGAAGCTCTATTTTCTTCATCGGTGTCATTTGCTGTGTATACGTGCCAGAGTCCATATAAGGTGCTCCAGCGACGCGTGGCTATCTCGGTAAATAGGGAAACATCCAAGGTACGCCTGAAAACCTTCAACATCAATAGATATACAAAAAATAAATAAGACGAGGATCCTATCTATATATAGTATATATGGAACACCTAAAATAAGTCTTGCAAATATACACGTGCAAGAGTTTAAGATTTTTACATTAATTTAGGAATCCTTCAAAATGCTTCAACTCCAAGCTAGTAGTAGTATAGATCTTTAATGGGAAGTGGTCAGCTACATTATCTAAGACCAAAATATTTTTCGATGAATAACGCTCCAATTCAAATTAAAGAAATAAAAGGAGAGAAATAATATTGCAGTTACAAAATTAGCTAACATAAAGAAACAGAAATGCATACTTCATAATTCCAAATAATTCGATAACACTTACACCAAATATATATAATAATTGCAAGATGATTAAATGTACTTTAAACTACAATCTTGCAAAACAATTAAGAGTAACGTAATAGTTCAATGTATAAATCCAGTACATGATAAAACTTATTTAATGAAATCAGACTAAAACAATAATTCTAAATCTCATTTTTCATAGGACTTCATCAGAACGAATAATAAATGTGGACGCAAAGTCCATGAGGGCAACTAACCAAACACGGAACAAACACTGGTGGAAAATGGGCAATCGAAATCCCCATTTTTAAACCGGTCAATGCGGAGACGGTTTTACAAAAATGAACGGTGGCATTTTTGTAAATAAAATGAAATATTCACACCGTATTTACTCATGAACGATGTGGAAATATTTAGTCCGGTTTAGATGTTTACTTTCTACAGCGGATGTTATAGAGACCGATATGGAAATATTTCGTCCGGTTTAGATTTTTACTTTCTACAGCGTATTTATATTGACTGAGGTGGAAATATATAGTCCGGTGTCTGTTTTATAAAAAAATTAAATGTTTACACCGGTTTTAAAATTAACCGATTTAAATATAAACACCCGGTGCAGCTTCATCGCCTCTTCAGTTTCCTGTCTATGCTTTCCCGCTCGCTTCTTTATTTGTCAGACCTTTCATTTCACTTCTTGGGTTCCCAACGTTTGTACTTTGTAGTCATTATGATAGAAGGCCAATTGCGCATTCTTCTATATTCTTATTGATCATGAACGTTAACCATATATATATGTATACCATTCTTCTGTTTTATTTTCTTTTCATCTATCTGACTCCTCCAATGGCCTCTTCCTCACGCACGCCTCCTTCTCCGCCCAACAAAAGAAACAGAGACGACTTTGAAGACAAACATCCTGATCCTCACCCTTCTGTTCCTTCTCCCCCTCCCCTGGTTGTGACTCTGATGGAGAGGCTTGAGGAACTCATACTGCGCTTCAATGGGCTGGAGGACTCTGTGGAAGAACTGAATCGCAAAGTTGACAGACTTTTGTCAACAATACCTGTCTAAAGCAAGACTTACTGGTCTCCACAAACCCATTGCCACACAGGGGGGTCAACGCGGAATGTCAGTGAGGAGTGTTGATCGTAATGAACTGCAGCAAGTACACTTACACATCTTGAATAACATTGATGAAGTTCAAGACTATATTGTTGTTCATAAAGATCTTGTCCGGAAAACAAATAATAGGATGACAGAGCAAAGGCTCATTAGAGAACACACCAAATCTTTTGCACATTGGTTCAAATTGGAGGTTGAAAATGAGGATTGTGTTTCTGATACAGTTAGATGGTTGGCATATGGTCCTGAACATAATGTGATCTGTTGGAATTCATTTGATATCAATGGGTATTCCTTTTATACGAAGTCCCTAGATGATAGAAGTAGCGTGCAAAACAGTGGTGTTATGTTAGTGGCTGAAGCTATGCATTTCTCTAGTTCAAAAGACAACAATCCTAAATTAGCAGCCATCCCTTATTATGGCGTTGTTGAAGAGATTTGGGAGGTGGACTACTCCAAATTCAAAGTTCCCGTATTCAAATGCAAGTGGGCTAATGTAAACAACGGTGTTATGGTCGATCAGTTGGGATTTACACTGGTGGATTTGAATAATATAAGTTTTGGGGATGAGCCTTTCATTATGGCAGACCAAGCAAAGCAAGTGTTCTTTATCACTGATCCTCAGAATGAAAGATGGTCTGTCGCGCTCCAAGGGAAAAGTGTTGTTGACAATGATGATTCTTTTTATGAGATCCCTTCTTTTTCAGTAGGTTTACCACAATTAAATGAAGAAGAAGTGGATTCTGATTAATTTCTATGTGTTTCTTGTTTAGTCTAAACATGCAATTTTAAGTTTCTTGTAATGATTGAGTATATGATTTTGATGTAATAATAACAGAGACAGATTCTTGTTCTGATAAGAATGTTGTGACGCTAAGTATGGGATGATATTATAAGGTGGTGAAGTTTTAAAAAAAACACTACAACATTTAACACCGGTCTTAAGTGATATTCGGTGTAACAGGTCCCGTCTAATAATAATTTATTGTTCGATTTTACACCGGGTTATACTTTATCCGGTGTTATAATTATCGATGTTTATTTTTGACACCGATTTTTAAAATTAGACGGTGTAAAATGTTTCACTTTTACGTCGTTTATGTTTTGACCGGGTTAGAATTATTTACAACCGGTGTTAAATGTTTATATTCATTTTTTTAACCCGCCTCTTGGCGCGATGACCTTCAATCTTCTCCTTTCTCACATACTCTTTTTTATTGCCGCTCGTCGTGCTCTGTGGTTCTCGCGAGGCTTCTCCGTGCTCGGTCAGTCTTTCTTCTCTGTCACCTCTCTCGTTCTGCTATTCCGTAAGTGTACGTGTTCTCTGCATTTTTTTCCCTGTGTACGTGCGATGCCATTTTTATGTTCGTTTAATCTAGGTTTTCTATTTTTCCTGATGAATGCTGGCACATCTTTCCATTCATAACTGCTAAAGGAACAAGTTTTGTGTGTTCTGACGGGTTGAGGGAAAAAGGGTTAAGTCTGTTTTCAATGTTTTTGATGTTGTTATTGCGTACATAGGAATATGGAGGATAGAGTTACTCAGATTGAGGCTGGCGATGCTCCAAGTGCCACTAAGCAAAGGAAGGGCAGAAGTGCGACTCGTTTGAAAGACATTACGAAGGACAGGATAGAGGGGAAACTGCTTCCGATAGAGTTTGACAGAAACTGGAACCCAACTGGTGAACACAGGACAAAGTACGTAAGTTTTGTCAGCCTCCTAGCACGCAACAAGCCTAGCATCACCTATTTGACTTGGGACGCTGTGGATGATCGCGTGAAGAATCAAATTTGGGACACTATCCGGGTATAGGAACTATCTAATATTGCATGCAGAGCAATACCAAATACACAACTGTTTGTTGATTACTCTGCTTTCAATGGCAAACATTGCAGCTCACTTACGATGTGCCCAACAATGAGTTCTTGAAGAAGAAGACGTTGTCTTATTGCTGTGAGCGTTGGAGGGCATTCAAGACACAACTAGCTCGTCAGTATCTGCATGGACAGGACAGAAGTGGTCATCCTCAACCTTTTCCATGCAGCAAGTATCAATTCATTGACGAAGCTGCGTGGGAACAATTTGTTAGGAATCGGACCACGCCAGTAGCAATGGTGAGTGTATCCTTTTGTATGTGGTTGCAGAAAACGTATCAGAGTATCATATGTATTGATTTTAAATACTTCATGTCTTGTAGGAAAAAAGAGCAAAAGCGATTGAATACGCCCTCAAGAATGATTGCCCCCACACAATGTCTCGAGGGGGTTATGCGAAGGCAGAAAGAGAGTTGTTGGGGGCCAAGAGGAAGAGGTTAGAAGAAAGTGCTGGGTCAGATCCTAGTGTTCTTCTTGACCCCTCTCTCCGATACGTCGCGAAGAAAAATGGTTGTACGCTCGCCAAAGAAAGAGCGGAGCTTTTACAAGCGACAATGCTCGCATGATTGCTGAAAAAATTGTAAGCACTACTTGCATTATTTTGTGATAGTAGACTATATATAATTATATCATTTTCCTTATGTTTGTTGTTCTTTTTATGTTATAGAGTGATCTTAAACAACAAGAGTCCCATGGATCCTTCAAGTCAGATGGTAGGAATGACATCTTGACTGTTGCCACTGGGAAACAAGAACATGGGGGCCGTGTCAGGGGAGTTGGAAGAGGTGTGGGTATAAGAGATTACTTTGGAGCATCTCAAATACGTTCCCCACATGTGGTGCCGAGGGCAAAGTTGGCATCCTTGCTCTCCACCATAAGGGCAGAGGCTAAGGAAGAGGCTTGGATAGAGGCTAGGGCACAAGCAGAAGCTTCAATTGAGGCGCGATTACAAGAGGGGTTCGCAAAGATGAAGGAAGAAATGTTGTCCATGATGACATCAAGGCAGCAAGAGCCAACTGATCCCCTCCCGCCCTCAACTGCAGTCCGTCAAAGCACTAAGGGGAGTTGTTGCTTGCCGCTGTCAGAGGATGCAGAACATTGTGATCTATATGTTGAGGATCCTCTTAGATGCTTAGTGGCACGTGGCTCCATCCATAGCCTAGGGGCAACTACTGTTCACCACGTCCAAATTCAGGACGATAATTAAGGGTGACAGTTGAAGCCGTGCTAATTGGAGATGCTCTTGTCCCAATTCCCACTGATGAGGTGAAGACAGTGAGCCAAGCAAAAGGGACTTTCATATTGTGGCCAAAGCATCTTGTTTCGGATCACGTCACCTCATCCCCCGACCAACTTCCCACCCCTCCCGCTTTGAATGCCATGCAACGTGTGATCCTAATGGCATATGACAAAACGTTCCATGTGGGCGCGTTGCCTATGGATTCAGTTGTGGGCGACATGGGGGCACCGACCTTCCTGGATCATGCGGACGTCAAATCTCTGATCACTCCCAAGGAAGAACTGACCTCCGGCTGCATCCAAGTATTTTTTATGTAAGTATAATTTAAATGTAAATATATGTAATAACAAAGTTCAAGTCTTACAACTAATGTCGTGCATGCATTGCCTGTAGGTACATGCAAGCTGAGTTGGTTTCCTCCAAGGGCAAACAAAAAAAGTTTGGATTCCTATGCCCAATTCAGATTTATGCTAAAGGGACCTCTCAATCTTCGAGACTTGCATACATTTCAGAGAGGCTCGGTGAAACTGATATTGATTGTTTCTTCGCACCATATATGCATGAGTAAGAATAATAATGTTTCATTTTATTTTATATATACTAGTTTTGTAGTTGCTTAATTATAATACTCATTTTCTTTTAACTAATCTCTACAGCAATCATTGGCAACTTGTCATCCTATGTAAGCATAGCTATAAAGTTTTCTTCTTATGCTCCCTCCATTACAAGCCCTCGGTGGATGTTAGGAAGATCATAAACACGTACGTGAGTTCTCTTCTATACACAATGATCTGTGTGATAAATGGGTTACTAACTTGTTAACTTTGGTCATAGGGCTATGAGGACATTCGCAGTTGCAAGGGGCCTTAAGCACGCTAATTTGGTGAGGGACCCTGAATGGATCACACCGATGGTAATAAAAGTATATATTAGGTGTTAGCTAGGTTCCCCGTTTTGATGATGAGAAATAATTTTTATCTTGTTAACATTACAGAGTCGAAGGCAACCCAGAGAAAGCAACTTGTGCGACTTCTACATAGTCAGACACATGGTCAATATTATCTTGGCAAATAGGATTGACCTAACTGGGGAGGTAAAATTATATTTTGAATGATTTCATATTTCTTAATTGTCAATCTAATCTAAATTAGTAATGCCTTAATTTCTTTGATTTTGATTTCATATTTCAGATGTTTGAACAACCTGATCCATTTCCTGACCAAGATATTGAGGACCTGCGTAATCGGTGGCAGAGTTTTTTGTTCAAATCCTTCCTTCTCAATAGTATTTGTCTTTCACTGAATACATTTTTCTGTTCAAATTGTAGCATTTTTGTATTGAGTTTTATTCAATGAATAATATAATGAGCAATTGAATTATATATGTCTCTGGCATCTTGAACTGATGATGATCGATGATTGAGTCATATATTACATTTGGGCAGTTTACTTCTGAAGCTTCAGGCCAACGAAATCTATCAAATATAAATTTAATAACATCTACATCGGAGGTACATACCCACCGGTGTAGTAAGAACATATATAAATTAAATTTAATAACATCTACACCGTCCCAATATTCAACCGGTGTTAAAAATTTAAAAATTTACACCGTCCCAATATTCAACCGGTGTTAAAAATTTAAAAATTTACACCGTCCCAATATTTAACCGGTGTTAACATTTGAAAAATCTACACCGTCCCAATATTCAACCGGTGCAGATGTTAAAAATAATACACTGGATGTAAATGTGAACCGATTTAAAATTTAGTCCGGTGTACAAAATTATACATTCTACACCGATTATAGGACCGGTGTAAAATGTCTGACTTTTTACACGGTCAGTTTCTACACCGGTTGTGTGTGCGATGTTGAATGCCATTTTCAACCGGTGTTGAAATGCTTTTTTCCAGCTGTGAAAGCTACGAAAGAAAGCATGGACATAGTCCACGAAGGTAAATAACCAAGCATAACTCAAAGCCACAAAACAAGCGCAGTACAAGACCCACAAATAGCAAACGTGAGACAATGCCTGTGAATACGATGTAAGCTCGGTGTTAACTATGGCACACCAAAGGCTAACGGGACCACTATTAGCAATCAGCATTCAGAATTCAGTCCTCTTGAAAATTTTCAAGAATGCATGGAATCTACATCATTTAATAGTCATTACTTTTCAACACGATCATAATTTTCATTTGAAAAATCTTTTCGCGATCTCCATGCATGAATCATATTGATCAAATATTTTAATAAATCATATAATCAAATGTTATCATTATGCTTAAAGTATGAGGATAATCACTCGTAAAATAAATCTAGCTCTTCTTCCAAAATTAACTAGTATTATAAAAATAAATACTTCCATTATGACAATAATCAACATCAGAATTAAAATAATATCATGATAAATGTACTTAAATCAATATTTTGATAAAAGAAAATTTATGCACAAATCAATTGGGATGCTATTGACTTACAATTTGCATTCTCAAAATACAATTCACTCCTTCGAAGACTTCCCAAAATAATCATCCTTTTAGCCACACACCTAAACCAAAAGAACCATATAGTTACTTCAATAATATCCTTTTACTTTCATATGCTCTCAAGCACGTACTAACATAAGAATAAACAAACGTAATCATTACAATTTCCAACAATCTTCTTTCCAACATCCATCATAGCATTATAAGGCTTCCAAGTTTCATCTCATCACAAGATTTAAACTAAGGAGTCAAGCAATCATCCAAACAGATATGCATAACTTCTAACTTCCTTTCATTCACCACTTCATACCCAACACAACCCCCAAATCCAATTCACCTTTTCAATTCTCTTCTAACACATACATCTAAATTCCATTTATAATCTTAATCTTTAATTGTATTGAGAAATGAAGAAAGAACCCGACTTCCTATATTGTAACATGAAAATCAATTAAATTTATACACTATAACTACCCCATATGACTATAGTCCCAATTACCCATCCACTTAGTTATAATTTCCTCTCAAGCCTTTTAACAAACACCTGATGTGCAACAATTACCAAACAATTTCATTAAACTTCTCACCATCCGAATATCTTGCCCAATAATTTTCAAACATCAATACATAACTTATTATAATTTATATAGCTTAGTTCTTTATATAAATTTAAACTAAAGAAAAGTAACATGGAAAATCCATATTATTCCTCTTCTAACATTAAATGAAAAGTTATGAAAATACCTACAAGTGTATCTCCTCCTCCAATGTTTCAACTCACTAAAACCCCAAATTCCTCCAATCCTAGAACGATCAGTTAAAGCAAAGAAAAGGACTTATAATCCTCAACCCAAAAATACTCACAGCCATCAAATAAAGCAAAAGAGATGAGTTTAGCACCCCCATACCACATAATGAACTGAACAGAGGAATAAGAATAGAAGAACAAAGACCCGAGCTCGAGCTTAACCACGACATATTCTAACACACACCAGTAACAATAAGGGAGTATATAACGATGCTAAAAGATTCAAACTATACTAACAACGAAGAGGAACGATGAAGATTTCATGCCCACACTCCCTCAACAGTGGTGGACAAGCCGTGTGGAACGGAGACCGTGAAGTTCAGCGATGGAAGAAGGACAACAAATCTGTTTGGTGTCTAACTAATCCCATGGCAAACCAAGTGTCCGCTCGTGCACAAACTATAGAAAAGAAAAAGAACGAAGATGAAGACTGGCACAAGCATGGACTCACCATTTTAGAATTCTCTCGTGGTTTCTTCTCTTTCTTTGCATTTATTATATGTGAAGGTTTTCGGGCGTACCTTGGATCTTCTTCTGCTTATCGAGATACCCACACGTAACCTGAGTACCTTGTATAGACTCTGGTATGTATACACAGCAAATGATAGTAATGGAACAGAAAAACAGAGAATGGACGCAGAGAGAGAGAGTTCAGAGCAATTGTGGAATGGAAATGCACTGTCTATTACGCATATGTACATGTACATATGCGTAATAGACAGTGCATTTCCATTCCACAATTGCTCTGAACTCTCTCTTTCTTTCTTTCGCCCATATATCATTTTGATATGAATCAACCGCTTTTCTAGCATAATACCTTTGGTTCATATATAATTTGACCATAGGACATATACTAAAGTAGCAATCACTGAAACATACCTCCATAATACTGTCAAAGTCAAAGGACATTAACGAAAAGATAATACCTTTTTGGAACTCACACAACAATGAAGCACGTATTGATTCACTTAGTTTCTATTTGCGTTTCTTTAGCACATGTGTTATGAATCACATGTTACGGTGTTCCTCTTATCCTATAAGAGTGTACGTCATTTTAATTATATCAATCACAACTTACAGATTTAAGTCTAAACACTTATAGTATCTAAACCCAAACTCTTCAATTCTATTCACATAATATGACGTCAATTTTAAAGAATTTGTTATCTGGCTACAAGTTTCATGGATGTGGGTATCCATAGTTCGATCCACATCCTTACTCATGGATCTCATCTCGACTTACTGCAATTTTTAAGCCAAAGCGACATTTATTGTGTTTCTTCTCTTCCATATCAGCACTTTTGCTGCTTTACTGGTGAACACATGTCTCATTTTTGAATGCTTCTCTAGTATCAAAGGCAGTTGCTCGTGTGAGAGAGCTACCATTTTCAACCTGTACGACATACTAGACATTGTATACTTTCATTTAGACATATAAGTAACAATAAATGACATAATATCATTAATAAAAATGAAAAATATTACATACAGTCTGCAACTTTACATTTTTCTCATGTCAATGGCTTTTACATGTTTCTTAAATGTTTCTTTGCCTATTGGCTTAGTCAGGGGGTCTACAACCATATATTTGGTTGAAATGTATTATACAATTACAATTTTCTATTCTATATAATCCCTTACAAAGTTATACTTGATATCTGTAATATCACAAATTTTCTGTACTGATTAGTATGTACAGATTGAATAAAATATATGTGAGATTTTTCAGGAAAAAAATGTGGCCATTTATGTAAAGAAATGGATTAAATTGAAAAGAAATAAAATACAAGGACTTAAGTGAAATTATGGAAAGTTTAAGACTAAAAGTAAAGGTAGACAAAAATATGGGGTCTTTAAGTGTAAATTTGGAAAGTTAAGGACATAAAGGTGAATTATGGTAAATCAATGGGCAAAAGTGTAATTATGGGAAATTTGGACAAAAAACAGGCCAAAAAATGACCGTGTTCTGATCGGACCCAAATTTTTCCAGTAAATAGAGAAAATTATTCCGGGTTGTTTGACTCAACATAGAATTTTGATTTGAGGTCTCAAAAAATTAATATAAATTTTTGAAGTTAGATAAAATTATTATAATATTTTTTTGGATCTCAGAATCAGATGAGGTTTTCCAGTAAATTCCTATAATTAATATAAGAATTTAAAAATTGACAGGTCAGAAAAGGAATCATGTAGGATTTTTAATAGAATTTATTGTGGAATAAAATACCTGAGGAATATCGTCGGGAGAATTTTCTAGGGATTTCGTGCCACAAAGGTATTGAACCCTAAAAGGCCCAAGAATGGCATCATTAAGGCCCAATATAATACTTGGACTGATAGGTGGGCCAGTGTCTAGTGGAACCCCGGAAAAGTGAGAAATTATGAAAATACCCCTATGTTGTCCTGAGGAACCAGAAGTGAATGGAGGGCATTTTGGTCATTTTGGATAGGCCAAAGCGCCAATGCAAGTACAGGAGAGGTTAGTCGAAGTCAGTATATACTCTCACAAGGTTTAAAGAGGTGTGAAATGATAATTATGTCCTTAGGTTTAATATAGTGCAAGGAAAAGCACTAAGGGTATTTTGATCATTTTCCAAGGTATCTGGAATTGAATTTAAACCCAGTATAAGGATGTCAATGATATAAGGGATTTAAATATTGAATAAAATATATTATCAAGTCCCAAAAAAATTAGATTAAGAAAATAGTCCGGTTTACGGAAAATCGGATCGGGCCGGTACCGGATTGGACTGAAATTTTTCTTGGAGACTCCCACCATGGAAATGGCGCCAGGTGTCCCATGAGGTGTCCCTTGGATGATGTCATGGTGGTGATGTCATAAATGGAAAAAGAAAAGAAATTCCAAGATTTAATCTTAAGCCTTTAGATCAAATAGTTCCCAAGATGATCTTGGCCTTCAATTTTCCCAAAATTTTTCTATAAATACCCCCCCACATTTCTGCACAAACTGTGAGTAAGAAACCTTGGGGAACCTCTTGCAAAATTTTCTCTCAAGCTTGGAGGAAGCATGGATTTTGAAGAAACTAGTAAGGTAAGTTGCCTCCTTGCTTCTACACTTTGTTCTCATGGTTTGTTCTTGAGTTTAAATGATTTTTTAGGCTTGAATCTTGGGAAAATGCTGCTGGAATTTCTGTGGATATGTGATAGGAACATGAGTTTTATGTTCTAGATAGTTTACACAAGCTTCAACAAGCTTGAATCACATGATAATGGCTTAGGAATCCATGTGTGCTTGAGGGTGTTCTGTTCTGTACAGTATGATTTCACTGTTCATATGTTGGATTTTCATGGTTTTGATGCTTCCAATGGGTTTAGAATAGAAAATTGTGTGGGGTTATAGTAGGAAAACAAGTATTGGAAGCATTGGAATCAAAATGAGAATTTTCGAAAAGCTAGAGCTATCTTTCGGTTTCTTTACAGAACATGGGGAAGCAATTGATGTTGGAAATTGTGCCCTAGGGGCCAATCATTGTATCAGGTTATCATATTATTTGCATGTTTACTGTGATGACCATCCTTGGATAACTCATGATCTTATCCTAAATGTCCCTGGTCGGTCATCTATGCGGGAACAGAGATGAAATAAGACCAGTATGACTTTGAAGATATATAGAGATACAAAATCAAAGTCATAAGCACATGTAAGAGTACAGGGTGTTGGACCGACCCGCTATGAGAGAGCTGCATGGGTCAAGTCATAAGCTCCTCTCATATACAAGCCATGTCACTATGCCCTCTGACCTGAGATCATCATGGATTCCTACATGACAAACGCTCAGCTTTGACCTAGTCAAAAGTCACTTTTGACCGAGTGATCATAAAGGCTATGCTCGGGCTTAGTGGTTTTTCATGCGGAGGAATGTGAATGGTCAAGATGGAATTTGTCCCTCACATTCGTAGAGAGATATTACTGGGCCCCTCGATGAGTGAGTCTGAGAAATGTATGGCCATACTGGAATGGAAGGGTAGTTCCATTTCTATATTCAGACTACTCAGGGATCGAGAAAGTAACGGTCAGGAACAGGAGGATGACGTTCTCCATGCCTCATCCTTGACCGAAATATCGTGTGACAAAAGGGACGTGATATGGTTGTATGAAAGGTTACATCGTTTATCGATCCTCATATGTTTTGGGTAGTCGTAATACCTTGCTAGAGACCGCTTACGACTTGTGGGTCAGTATAGTAACTGGCCCACTGCCAACTTCATATGGGCCTACAGGGTCGCAGACAAAATAGCCCAATACGAGCTATGATGTCCAGATTCATTGAATCTAAGAGATGTCTAGATTCAATGAATAATCTAGGGTGGATATATATTTTATATATATATAAATTTGTATATATATCATATATATAATATAAGAGATATTTGTAAGATTTAATTTATATGGATAAATTAAATTTCTATCACTTTTGAATTTGAATTTAAATGGATATGATCTATTTTAATTTGAAATTTAAATTGATAAGATATCTCAAATGATTTATGAGAATAAATCAAATATAATTCTGTCTTATCTTTATTTTAAATTAAATAAATAGGTGAATTAAATCTGTGGGACGGATTTAATATAAACCATATTTATTTAATTAGTTTCTTATTAAATTATGCAATATATGATATTGTATTAATTCAGAATTAATATAAGATTAATTCTAAAGCCCGGCCCTATTAGAAGCCCGATAGCTTCCTATATATTTGACGTTAGGAGCTAGGGTTCCACATACAATACATCTCTACACACACATTGAGACGTGAGAAAAGGGGCAGGGAGAGTGCAAAAGGTTTGCAGATAAGAAACTGCCGAAATAGAGACGGTGAGGATGGAATCTCTAGAAAGCCCTAGAGGGACAAGAGGCGCTAGCACGTCGTTCGCGATTGGAACGCTCTTCGTTTGGATACCGGTAGAGGAAGCCGATCTGAGCTGTCGACTTCTTGCAATCGACCAGGCACGAAGCAAGGTCGCGACCTATTGACACTGAGGTCGCGACCATACGGGCATCTGAACGTCAGAAATCCAAAAAGAGGAGACAGGTCGCGACTTGAAGCTGACGAGGTCGCGACTACAAACTCCAGAGACGTCCGGTCGCGACGTGAAGCAGAGTAGGTCGCGACTAGAAGTTGAGGAGGTCGCGACTGAAAGTTCCAGAGGCGAGGAGTCGCGACTAGTGGACACTGAGGTCGCGACCAAAGCTCGAATACCGAAGGTAACACTTCTTTCTCCTTGACTTAAACACATTCGGTAGATCCTGGCTGGGAATAAAAAATTTTTTAAAGTTAATTTCCGCTGCGTGTCTTCCAATTCCCAACAGTTTCCTAATGGCATTTCTGTAATTTCCATGCCATCTGAACATGCGGTCCTAGTTTTTCCTGGAATATCCTATTTTCTTTATTTCCTTTTACTGCATCATCGGGACACCTCACCGGGACACCTCAGCACCACATTTATCACATGTCACAATTCCTGGACACCTCAGCAGCTGATTCATCAGGCTGACTCACCGATCCAGAGTCCTACCTCGTAATGCGTGTCCTCAGCTTTATCTGCTTTCTCCAGACTAGTGCCATGTGGCGCCTGGAAGAGACCTTGCACGCTTCCCAATGCTATCCAGATAAGTCCCAGACTTATCTGATCACCTACTCGATTTTTGTGCCAATCGAGTAACTTTACTCTACTGAAAGGTCACCGAATCACTACTCTAATGCCATGGGGCATCTTGTGGGTCCCATGAGTACACCTTATCAGTCCACCTCATGATTTCCAGATAACTTTCCCTTTATCTGATCTCCTGCCCCAGTTCTATCTCTAACCGGGTAACTATCTCCTTTGGACCTTCACAACTCTTGGCCCATACTCTTGGCACCACTTTAGCTACTAGTCGCGACCTCATCATCACCTTATCGCGACATAACATCTTTTGGTTCATTAGTCGCGACCATAACAGTCTTTCGTCGCGACCACATCACTTTTTAGTCGCAACCCAGCTCATTCTACTCATTAGTAGCGACACCACATACATATCCGTCACGACCAATCCTCTCTGCCAATATTAGTCGCGACCATAATACACTCTCGTTGCGTCTAAACCTGTTTGTAAAACTTAGTCGCGACCATAATACATTCTAGTCACGACCAACTTCTTTATTATTGCGACCCTCTGATCAACTCTTAAACCTCTGACCCTTACATCATCCCCAAATGGCCATTTACCCCTTGGGAGTTCCACACATGAGTCCCCATACCTTCACTTACTCGCAGCTCAGTCCCTGAAACTCTTTGCGTTCCTCTGGGACTTCTGCTCAAAAGGGGTCTAGTAGCCTCTTAATCTTAGGCTATCTCTGCATCTCTAGGCCTAAACATTGGGATGTTACATTTCTCCGCCCCTTTAAATAAATTTCATCCTCGAAATTTAATTAGTACCATAGCCAAATTTACTCAATATCTGGCAAAGTACCTTATCATAAAACTTTACACCTCTTTATATCATGCTTTTCTTTTCTCTGGGTCAACTCAATCAGAGTTTAAAATCTACTTTTCTCTTATGGATTACTCACTGCACTTATGAGCAGTGTCCATTTCTTTCATAGAAAATTTTCTTGAATATTACTGTATTCAGGAATTTCTTCTAACTACTTATCATATCCCTTTCAGCATCATACTTTAAGCATTTATCTCTTATTACTTCTCTTAATATCTCGCAGACTGCTTTAATATCTGCAACATCTCATCTTTCTTTTTATATAATCATATATTCTCATCATTCTTAGCACTTAACTTCATACAGAGAGATGACTTAAGCAGCTATTCTTTCTTTACTTTGCTGCTGAACAAGAGCACCCACTCTTAAATAAGAGTATATATGCATAATGCCTGGCCAACATATTGCAGGACTGCTTACCTGCTTATGAATGCGAAGCTCTAACATCAGAGCTCAAGCATTTCTGTTCTAATTATGCACAGCTTTATCATTTGGAGCTTGCACAGTTCTAGCATAACATATGGCCTGACATCTCATGCAACGAGGGAAAACTCTCATTTTCTATTTCGTTCGTAACATAACATATGATCCCTACAAAAGGGAAGCCTCTCTATCTGTTCATAAAATACACATTTCTCGGTGCGTGTCATATTACACGTCTACCACAGTGTATCTCATTACATGCTTTTGATACTTTACCATGGCATATCTAGCCAACTCTGGCTATCTTATAGTGTATTTCACTCTTTCGTAACTTATCTTGCCTTATCATGACTCATCCTGAGATACCATAAGGCTAACATTATCTTCCTCATAGAACTACGTTCTATCTTTGTTTTGCCTTAGACCCTCTTCTCTAGGTCTTCTCTAGCCTTTTAATCTCTTTACCCTTATCTGGGGAATCAATCTATTCATACTCTTCTGTTCTCATTACACTGAGGATTCTCTTCTCTGCTTCTCAGGCATACTTCTACAAAACTTTGAATATCAGCACTCAGATTTCAACTTGGACTCCATCTTTGTTTAAGGGAAAGCTAAGTTTAGTCTGTATACTAGAGGCTACCTGAGGAAAATCATTATAAAACAATTTCTCTGGGTGAGTTTATCAACTAGTGAAGCTTCCTTACCTTAACTTCGTCTTTGGCATTCATCTTCCCAAAGAGATACTACATTGTACTCATAACTCATGGCTCATTCCTTTCCTTAGGCTAGGTCTAACTGCGACCTCGGGATCTAACTGCGATCAACAGTTAGCCTCTTCAGAATCTAACTGCAACTCTGTTGTACTGTATATCTCCCGAAGATCTTAAACCAACAGACTAAGTTATAAGGTTAACTGCTTCCACCTGTTGATAACTCCATAAAAATTTTATAGCCTCATATCGTTTACCCAGACTTTACTTACTTCCTCTCTTACTCAGGAGTTCCTTCTCATCTTTACTGTGGCTTACCATGTCTTGTGCCATGGTCTGACCACCTGCCATTGCATTCTACTGCTATGGCCTCATCATACTTCTCATTTCAATCTGTGCTCTAATTACGAGCCATTTGAATGCTCTAACTGCGAGTATTCTATTCCAGATCCAACTCTTATCTGAAGAGTGATCTATACTCATCTGAATCTAGCTCTATCTGGGAGCCATATGTTTTAGATCCCACTCTTATCTGAAGAGTGATCTAGACATAATCTCTTTACTCTTTTCTGCTTTCTTTCTGTCTACCATTCCTTTCAACAGAAATAGCTCTGAGTACTGTATTCACAAGTCTACAGAATTACCCGAGTAACCTCAATCATAACATGTCTAAATATCATAGCTTATTGTCCCATGAACTGAGACTATCTATCATCCTCAATACATATCTCATTACATGTCATATGGTATGGGAGCAACATACTTTCTCATAACTTCTTAATCTCATATACACTCTACCCTGCATATACTGCAAAAGAGGAGTATTCATTTATCATGGCATACTCTAACATGCATGTCACGCATGACAACTGCAAGGAGATGCAACCATTTATCATAACTTATGGCATCATAAGCCATATCATTATCACACTTTGCTTAACCATCCATCAGACTAAGTAAACCTCAAGACATATTTTCTTTATCATATTGCCTATCATATCTTGGTCAGTCATCCTAAACATTTATCTATTTCACTTAGGCTGCCACACTACCCTCTTACCAGGGTTTAGACTCAACCCTTCATCATTCTTTCTTACATAGGGAATAGGGGAGTCACTTCATCTCGTATCTGTGGCTACCTTTCTACTATCTCTTAACTTCTTCTGTCTATCCATCAGTCCCAGTCTACTGTGGTTCCTGATCGGTCTTTCTCTTGATCCTAGCGAACTTCGGTCGCATAGATCTCATTCCTCATCTTCTACTATCACTTCTACTTTCTAGGGTACTCTACCCTAGGTCTATCACTTCTCTGTGATGGAATCCCTCTGCTTAGGAAATATTAGCTCTTTAGCTATTAACCATCACGTCTCTAGCCTTAGGCCATATCCTAGGCTCATTCCTGGACAAAACTCATTCTAGCTATCTAGCTAGCTCATCTTAACTCATCATTACCATTCTTTACATCATCCTTTGCTGCTCATCTCGCCTAGCAAGGATGACTCGCATAGGGTCTACCTCATTGGAGTTGCCAGCTTCCTCTATGCACGGTTCCTCCACTTAAGCTCTATATTCTTTTCTTATGTTCACCATCTTTTTCCTTTTCAAAAAGAAAAATGAACACACATCTCCTCTAGGAGCTTTATCTCCGCTGAGCTTTCTAAACCTCTATGTAAATAACTGTCTGTTGCAACCTGAGTATTGGATAGTCGTGACACATCCTCTGTGATCTTTCATCGTGACCATTGCACTCAACTCATCACGACCTAACATCTCTGTCCTTTCGTCGTGACCTAACTCCTATCACGTCTTGACCTGGACCATTTTACACACTAACCGCGCACTGCCTCGATACTCGTCGCGACCATAGGCCTCCTCATATCGCAACCTTAACTCTTTAGTCGCGACACAAGACCTTTCCCGTCGCAACCTTAGCTTTTTGCAATATACCATCGCGACCTTGTAATATACACGTCGCGACCTAATCTCTCTGTAAATAACTTTCACGACATTTCCACTTCTTCGTCGCGACTAAAACTCTCTTGAGGTTACCTGTCGCGACCTATAACCACATTAGTCGCGACTCAATGCCATTCTCACGCACTCAAGGGAAAATACTCTTTCTAAATCAGAGCATCACTGAGCCAGAACCTTCTGTTATGTACCAGAATCTTATGCTCTGAACTAGAGTCCCTTCTGGTCTGTACCAGAACCTCTTGCTCTGATACCAAAATGAAACATCCTCCCTTAAACTCCTCAGAGAACACTTGCGGAAGCAATTTTAGCTTAACTTAAGTCCAGAGATTGAACTTTTAACTCTTAAGTTCCTTATTCTGAACCTTTACTTAGCGAACTGGTTTCTCACCTTCTACACATCCAAATGAGGCTTATTACCTATTCATGGAATGCCCTAGATGTGTACTACCGGCTCACTAAATCTCGTGACCAGACTCCTCCGTTTACTAGGTCAAACTGAGGTCAGAACATTGCTGCCTCAGGACCTGCGAATTTCCCCTTAATTTAGCATACATAAATTGAATATGCCAAATAATATTTATCATTGAATAACATAATGTCATACAGCAAGGCATACACAACAAGACATATACATAATCTTTCTATCTATATTACATCTCTTTCTGCCTAAACTCCGGCAGCATAACTGCTAGGCTTCTTCTGTATAAAGAACTGAACTGTACTGATTCGGTAATTCCCTCATGAGAACTACCATTCTACATAGTACCCAGGAAAGACTAGATGAACCGACTAGGTCCACTCACTTCTAGCCTCCTTAGACAGCACATACGTACACAGTACTTATCATATACTGACATTCAGTCTCAACTTCGGCAGCATAACGGCGTCTCTTAGCATTCTCAAAATCCACTTCAGCATAACCTCCCTGTAATGGGTTATGTATGGGGATGAGATTCGGGGGAATCTCAATAGCAATAATCATAACAATATATGTAATGCAATGTGACAGTGCTTGCTTGTGATTGTGTACAGATAAGTATGCTGCGTGCTTCCATACTCAATAACATATGATCATAGCATTGCAGTAGAGCTTCAGACATAACATATAAGACAACAATCCAACCAAACAATAGCACATCAAATCACAAAGCCATTACATAAAAGCTAGGATTAGTTACTACCTGGCTAGCTCAGCAGAACCTTACTATCTCTATTCTGCTTCCAGCTCCGCCAGAACTTCCTTTCTTCCTTTCTCCCTTTCTCTCTTCCTTCCTTCTCCTTCTCTCTCTTCTTTCTCTCCCTTTCCTCTTGCCATGCGTGAATGCAAATGAAATGAAGGGGGCATATATAGGGTTTCCCAATGGCATTTCTGTAATTTCCATGCCATCTGAACATGCGGTCCTGGTTTTTCCTGGAATTTCCTATTTTCTTTATTTTCTTTTACTGCATCATCGGGACACCTCACCAGGACACCTTAGCACCATATTTATCACATGTCACAACTCCTAGACACCTCAGCAGTTGACTCATCAGGATGACTCACCGGTCCAGAGTCCTACCTCGTAATGCGTGTCCTCAGCTTTATCTGCTTTCTCCAGACTAGTGCCATGTGGCGCCTGGAAGAGACCTTGCACTCTTCCCAATGCTATCCAGATAAGTCCCAGACTTATCTGATCACCTACTCGATTTTTGTGCCAACCGAGTAACTTTACTCTACTGAAAGGTCACCGAATCACTACTCTAATGCCATGGGGCATCTTGTGGGTCCCATGAGTACACCTTATCAGTCCACCTCATGGTTTCCAGATAACTTTCCCTTTATCTGATCTCCTACCCCAGTTGTATCTCTAACCGGGTAACTATCTCCTTTGGACCTTCACAACTCTTGGCCCATACGCTTGGCACCACTTTAGCCACTAGTCGCGACCTCATCATCACCTTATCGCGACATAACATCTTTTGGTTCATTAGTCGCGACCACAACATCCTTTAGTCGTGACCATAACAGTCTTTCGTCGCGACCATATCACTTTTTAGTCACAACCCAGCTCATTCTACTCATTAGTAGCGACACCACATACATATCCGTCACGACCAATCCTCTCTGCCAATATTAGTCGCGACCATAATACACTCTCGTCGCGTCTAAACCTGTTTGTAAAACTTAGTCGTGACCATAATACATTCTAGTCGCGACCAACTTCTTTATCATCGCGACCCTCTGATCAACTCTTGAACCTCTGACCCTTACATCATCCCCAAATGGCCATTTACCCATTGGGACTTCCACACATGAGTCCCCATACCTTCACTTACTCGCAGCTCAGTCCCTGAAACTCTTTGCGTTCCTCTGGGACTTCTGCTCAAAAGGGGTCTAGTAGCCTCTTAATCTTAGGCTATCTCTG
Source organism: Leucaena leucocephala (assembly GCA_037074615.1). Taxonomy (NCBI): domain Eukaryota; kingdom Viridiplantae; phylum Streptophyta; class Magnoliopsida; order Fabales; family Fabaceae; genus Leucaena; species Leucaena leucocephala. The sequence continues at coordinate 9,376,067 of CM073548.1, read as the reverse complement.
CATCTCTAGGCCTGAAAATTGGGATGTTACAAGGGACAAAACTGTAATTTCATGAAGTTTTAAGCTAAAAGGGGTGATTATGGAAAATATCAAAAAATTCCCAAAAAATGAAAGAAATGAGTCACAGATGCGTTTTTATAAAGGGAAATGATGGAAACACTCCTAAAGTAACTTTAATGGAATTTTCAGTGTAATGACTCCGTTTGAGGTATTTATTTAGATCTAATTATTTGAGCATGAGGAGGCCTAAAAAATGTATGTAAAAATGGGGAAGAAATAGTTAAGAAACTAAAGAAGTTTATTAAATTAGTCTCATTTCTAAAAGATTAGCAGTGTGAGCTGCAGAAATACTAGAAGCTTAGAATGCTATTAAGAGGCATTTTACTGGAAATTTAGAAATAAATAGTTAAGGGAAGAGTTATGGCCCAAGAAAATTTATGAAATTTTTCTATAATTAAAGGATGATTATGGAGCAGACAGAGAAATTTTTGAGCTCCAGAAGGCCCTTAAGAAATCCAAATAAATATGAGCCTTGTAAAGGAAAAAAATTTGGAGAACAAGTTAGATCATAGGGCCAAGATTTGATCTTCCTCATTCCTTCTCAAGATGGTGCCATATGTGATGGATGATTTCATGGATGATGCGAGAGGAGGAGAAGGTGTATGCAATCTTAGCCATTCATTAGGTGGTGCAATCTTGGCCACTATCTAAGCTTGGAATTTCTTGAATTGAAGGGTATAATGGTCTAAGGAGGCAAAAAAATTGCATATAAATACCCCCCTTGGTAGCAGCAACTCAAAAAGCTTGAGTTCCCTTGGGGAACCTCTTGCAAAATTTCCATTTAAGCCAAGATTATGCAATCCAAGAGCTATATGGTCAAGCCTACAAGGTAACATCTCTTCCTAAGTCTTTAATCTTGTAGTTAGGAGGATTAATTGTTATATTAAATAGTTATAAGTCATGTTATTTCCTCCCTAAGCATGTTGTACAAAATCTGGAATGATAGGAGAAGGAAGAGTTTAATGTTAGAAATAAGTTGGAATAGATAGGATTCAAGTAGTTCTAGCTTGTAGTTAATTGAATTGCATATTTTGGTTGCTATGGATATGCCACTGCCTTGACTGGATTTTATACCTATGATGTGATTTTGATGATTCTATAGCTTCCAATAGATTTAAAATAAAAAATTATGTGGAACTAGGTTGAGGATGTGAAGTTGGAAGCATTGGAATCAAAAGTGACATTTTGGCACCAAGATAGGGTGTCTCTCGGCCAATGTAGGTTCATGAGGAAGGAGTGTAAATTTGATAAATCTAATCTCATATTTGGATTCCTCATGTAAAATTGTGTAAGATTGGCATATAAGAATGATTTTTACAAAGCTAGAACATTAATACTAAATTTAAGACAAAGATGTTAAGTTAAGAGATATAGTCTTGACTATGATGTAACCTCTTGTTCCTAATGAGTTATATGGTCAATATGAATGTGTTTAGGACCTTGAGTCTTCCAAGAGGATAGATTGATGGTATTGACCAAAGGCGTACATGGTTGAACAAGCAACCATTGATTGGTTGGAGGCAAAGGGAGCAAGAAGAAAATGATAAAGCTATAAGGTAGTGGACTTACCCATTTATGTACTTGATGTGGTATGCTTATATGTTGAGATGTTTGATTCGATTGAATGATGTTGTGACATGATAAATATTTTTAAAAATGCTGTTTATAACATGCTTTCCATGGTCATGCATTTTTGTACAAAGTATAAAGCATGATGACATGTCACAAACTAAATTAAGTTTAAGTATAGACATATCATGCATTAACAACTATCTTACATATGTAAGTGGTAATGTTTGCTACTGAGATTCCCAAGAATCTTACCCTCCCTTAACCAACCAATATAGGTCGATCATGATAGAAGATGTATGCATGAAGAGGGGCCAAATGAATGGAAGAGAAAGGTAGACAATTTAATGTTCTAGCATGTGTTGTATGACTTTTCCATTTATGTAAATGTTGTATAATATGCCAATATATGTAATATGTAACATCCCTAATTTCTGTACTAAGTTGTATTTACAGACTGAATAAAATATATATGAGATTTTTCAGGAAAAGATGTGGCTATATTTATGTAAAGAAAGGGATTAAATTGGAAGAGGAAGAAAGTGTAAGAGTCAAAGTGCAATTATGAAAAGTTTAAGATTAAAAGAAAAGGTAGACAAAAATATGGGTCTTTAAGTGTAATTATGAAAAGTTGTGATTTGTGGTAAGTCAAGGGGCAAAACTGTAAATATGGGAACTTTGGACTGAAAACAGGCCAAAAATGATCGTGTTCTGATCGGACCTAAATTTTTCCAGTAAATAAAGAAAATTATTCCGGGTTGTTTGACGTAACACAGAATTTTGATTTGAGGTCCCGAAAAATTGATATAAATTTGTAAAGTTAGATAAAATTATTACAATATTTTTTAGATCTCAGAATCAGATGAGGCCTTCCAGTAAATTTCTATAATTGATATAAGAATTTATAAAATTGACAGGATCAGAAAAGGAATCCTGTAAAATTTTTAATGGAATTTACAGTGGAATAAAATACCTGATGAATATTACCGGGAGAGTTTGCTAGGAATTTGTGCCACAAAGGTATTGAAACCTAAAAGGCCCAAAAATGGCGTCATTAAGGCCCAATAAAATAAGTGGACTGATGGGTGGGCCAGTGTCCAGAGGAACCCCGGAAAAGTGTAAAATTACGAAAATGCCCCTGTGAAGCTCTAAGAAACCAGAAGTGAATGAGGGCATTTTGGTCATTTTGGACAGGCCAAAACACCAAGACAAGTGTAGGAAAGGTTAGTCGGAGTCAATATATATTTTGACAAGGTCTAAAAAGGTGAGAAATGACAATTATGCCCTTGGGTTTAATATAGTGCAAGGAAAAGCACTAAGGGTATTTTGGTAATTTTCCGAGGCATTTAAAATTAAATTTAAACCCAGTATGAGAATGTCAGTGGTATGAAGGATTTAAATATTGAAAAAATATATATTATGAAGTCCCATGAAAATTAGATTAAGAAAACAGTCCGGTTTAGGGAAAATCGGATCGGGCCGGTACCGGATTGGACTGGATGGGACTGGATTGGGTTAAAATTTTTCTTGGAACTCACACACACAAAATGGCACCAAAGAGGAGGCTTAGGTGTCCCAAGTGATGTCATGTTAGTGATATCATGGTGGTGATGTCATGAGTGAAAAGAGAAAAGACATTCCAAGATCAAACCTTTAACCATTAGATCAAATAGTTCCCAAGGTGATCTTGGCCTTCAATTTTCCTAAGATTTTGCTATAAATACCCCCTCATTTTGGCTCAAAACCATGTAGGAGAACGTGTAGGGAACCTCTTGCAAAATATTTTCTCAAGCAAGGAAGAAGCAAGGATCTTGAAGAAACTTGTAATGTAAGTTGCTCCCTTACATCTAGACTTTGTTCTTACGACTTCTTCTTGAGTTTAAGTTGGTTTTGAGGCTTGAATCTTGGGGAAATACTGCTGAAATTTCATTGGATCTGTGATAGGAATATGTGTTTATGTTCTAGATAGTTTGCACAAGCTTAAACAAGCTTGAATCACATGATAATGGCTTAGGAATCCATGTGTGTTTGTGAATCCATGAAGGTGTTCTTTTCTGAACAGTATGGGATCACTGTTCATATGTTGGAATTTCATGGTTTTGATGCTTCCAATGGGTTTAGAATGGAATTTTGTGTGGGGTTATAGTAGGAAAACAAGTATTGGAAGCATTGGAACCAAAATGGGAATTTTTGGAAAAAGGGAGCCACTTTTCAGTACTATGCAGAACTTTGGGAAGCAATTGGATTCTGGAATTTTTGAATACATATTTAGATTCTACATGAAAAATTATGTGGAATTTAACCATGAGAGTTTTGTTGGAGATTGTGCCCTAGGGGCCAATCATTACCTTATGAACATTGTTGATTTATGAATTTCTTAATTATGTTATCATTTATTTGCATGTTTACTATGATGACAATCCTTGGATAACTCGTGATCTTATCCTAAATGTCCCTGGTCGGTCATCTATGTGGGAGCAGAGATGAAATAAGACTAGTATGACTTTGAAGATATATAAAGATATAAATCAAAGTCATAAGCACATGTAAGAGTACAGGGGTTGGACCAACCTGCTATGAGAGAGCTGCATGGGTCAAGTCATAAGCTTCTCTCATATACAAGCCATGTCACTATGCCCTTTGACCTGAGATCATCATGGATTCCTACATGACAAATGCTCAGCTTTGACCTAGTCAAAAGTTACTTTTGACCGAGTGATCATAAAGGCTATGCTCGGGCTTAGTGGTTTTTCATGCGGAGGAATGTGAATGGTCAAGATGGAATTTGTCCCTCACATTCGTAGAGAGATATTACTGGGGCCCTCGATGAGTGAGTCTGAGAAATGTATGGCCATACTAGAATGGAAGGGTAGTTCCATTTCTATATTCAGACTACTCAGGGATCGAGAAAGTAACGGTCAGGAACAGGAGGATGACGTTCTCCATGCCTCATCCATGACCGAAATATCGTGTGACAAAAGGGACGTGATATGGTTGTATGAAAGGTTACATCGTTTATCGATCCTCATATATTTTGGGTAGTTGTAATGCCTTGCTAGAGACCGCTTACGACTTGTGGGTCAGTATAGTAATTGGGCCACTGCCAACTTCATATGGGCCTACAGGGTCGCAGACAAAATAGCCCAATACGAGCTATGATGTCCAGATTCATTGAATCTAAGAGATGTCTAGATTCAATGAATAATCTAGGGTGGATATATATTTTATATATATATAAATTTGTATATATATTATATATAATATAAGATATTTTTTTTAAGATTTAATTTATAAGGATAAATTAAATCTCTATCACTTTTGAATTTGAATTTAAATGGATATGATCTATTTGAATTTGAAATTCAAATTGATAAGATATCTCAAATTTGATTTATGAGAATAAATCAAATATAATTCTGTCTTATCTTTATTTTAAATTAAATAAATAGGTGAATTAAATCTGTAGGACGGATTTAATATAAACCATATTTATTTAATTAGTTTCTTATTAAATTATGCAATATATGATATTGTATTAATTCAGAATTAATATAAGATTAATTCTGAAGCCCGGCCATATTAGAAGCCCGATAGCTTCCTATATATTTGACATTAGGGGCTAGGGTTCTACACATCTCTACACACACATTCAGACGTGAGAAAAGGGGGTAGGGAGAGTGCAAAAGGTTTGCAGATAAGAAACTGCCAAAATAGAGACGGTGAGGACGAAATCTCTAGAAAGCCCTAGAGGGACAAGAGGCGCTAGCACGTCGTTCGTGATTGGAACGTTGTTCATGTGGATACCGGTAGAGGAAGATGATCTGAGCTGTCGACTTCTTACGATCGACCAGACATGAAGCAAGGTCGCGACCTATTGACACTGAGGTCACGACCATACGGGCATCTGAACGTCGGAAATCCGAAAAGAGGAGACAGGTCACGACTTGAAGATTACGAGGTCGCGACTACAAACTCCAGAGACGTCCGGTCGCGATGAGAAGCAGAGTAGGTCGCGACTAACAACTCCAGAGGCGACAGGTCGAGACTAGAAGTTGAGGAGGTCGCGACTGAAAGTTGCAGAGGTGAGGAGTCGCGACTAGTGGACACTGAGGTCGCGATCAAAGCTCGAATACCGAAGGTAACACTTCTTTCTCCTTGACTTAAACACATTCGGTAGATCCTGGCTGGGAATGGAAAAAATTTTAAAGTTAATTTTCGCTGCGTGTCTTCCAATTCCCAACAAGTTTAGTTTAGAAAGATATAAACATATGTCACAAAGTAGAGAAAAAAAGGGGCATATTGAAGCCTAGACTTGGAATTTGTTTGGAATGGAGTTGTAATTTGGTAATTGTCTTGTAATGTCTAGGTTTTGACATTTGTGGCAAGGAAATATCACTTCAAGAAGGGAAGGACAAGGATCCATAAGAGGTAGCAAGAATACCTAACTATAAACTTATGTGCTTTGATTGATTTGCTTACTTGTTATGCATGAAGGTTTGGTTGAGCATGGAATATTGTGTGATGATGTTTATGATGATGATGTGCTATGAATATGTGCCACTCCTTGCACTATATGTCATGACAATATACATGTTAGAGTTTGCTTATGTATAAGCATGAATTAGCTCCCATTGCATGATAACATGTTAGGCATTTAATCAAACATGCATAACCTTATAGTTTGTATTACTTGCTATTGAGATTTCCATGAAATCTCATTCCTTCCATATCAATAAATATTGCTCTAGGTGCTGGAACTTCACAAGGAGGAAGGTAAATGGGAATGAACAATGTGTATATGACTTGGAAAGCATGACTTTAATTTATGTGATGATATATTGGTATGTACATGGTAAATACTCACTGGATCCGAGTTGAGGGAGTGACCTTCCAGCGATAGTTTGAGTGACTTATCCATTTAGGTTTCACGTGAAATTTGGCATGAACATAGATAAGATCCATAGATTTAATTGGACATAAAGAACGCGTAATTTGGTTAAGTTTTCAAATTGATATGATTTTTCAAAGTTGGACTTAAACTCTGGATCAAGATAAAACAAGTCATCTGATACAGTAAGGTTCCAACGCGATTTTCATATAGCACATGAGTGAGTTTTTCCGTGATTTTTTTGAGCTTAAAGTACACATTATGAGATTTAAATCCATAGGTAATTTGACTCAATTGGATAAATATACAAGGAGAAATGAATTTGTGAAAATGGGGCAAAGAAACTGGAACTTCCAGATTTACCAAATGAACAGTAAAGTTCAACGAATAAACTGATTTGATCTGGACAAGGAAACCTCATTTTCATATTTTTTCTCAAATTTGAATGAAATATATTTTATTATAAATTGGAATCACCTCAAAACGATTTTTCTAGATTTAATTATGAATTGCCAAAGTTTAGGCTGTAATCTGGAATTACCCAGTGAACAGTGACAGTGAACAGTACCCGTAAGCCCAACTCTTGGAAATTCATGTTTTTGAGGTTAAGAGGTATTCCAATAATCTAAGATAATTCCAATTGAGTATAGGTAAGGTTAAGATTTAAGGTTAAGATTTAAAGATATTTACTAGAAAATACCGTTGTGCTGGTAGACTATACAGAGTACTGTGTACGTAGGTGCTATCTAAGGAGGCTGGAAGTGAGTGGATCTAGCCGGTTCATCCAGTCTTTCATGGGTACTTACGTAGAATTGTAATTCTCATGGGAAATTATCGAATCAGTACAGTTATTTTCTGCCAAGATTTCCAAAAAGAGAGATATAATCCAGTTGAGAGTGCTATAGCAAGAGTACTCTGAGAGATATAAAGAGAGATGTTTCATAATAGAAATGTATGGAGTAATTATTACATGTTCACATGATGTATATGAATGTATGGGAAGTCAAGATGATATTTTATACATGCTAGAATAATTAATGAGGATTATGAAAGAAAGGGTAATGGTAAAATGTAGGTCCTGGAGTAGTTTTGTTCTAACTCCAGTTTGACCTAGCAAATGAATGAATTAAACTATAAAATTTGGTGGGCATGTGGTACATTAGCAGCTGTTGAGAATCACTAGAAAATATTTACATTTGGGAATATTTCTAGCGATTCTTTGAATAGCTAGAAAGCTCCTGGTAGTTGGTGGGAAACGAAATTTTTAGGATGGGGCCAAATTTCTAGATTTTAGGCTCCAAAATTTGAATTTGAGCAATTTTTTCCTGGGTTTATTATTTTCTAGTGGCTACAAAACAGCTAGAAAGTTCATTCCATTTTAAAAAATAAAAATCCATTTTTTTATTATTATAAAATATGATATTATTAATTAAGAAACTATTAAATATATTATATCAGATGATTATGTTGATATATGTAATTAGCAATGTATTACATGTTGTATATAAAAATATATTGTGATAAATAATAAGTAATTAAATTATGATTTTATAATATGAGTTTAATTTAATTTTTTAAGGTAATTGAGTTAGAGATGCAAGAATTGGAAATGTGATAGTTTGTAGTGTTGAAATTCAATTTATAAGTTGAAGAAGTGGTTGGATTGGTTGAGATGAGAAACAAAAATCTAAAAGAAGAAAATATAAGTATGTTAGTAAATTATAAATGAAGATAAATAAAATAAATAAAGATCTACAAAATAAATAAATTCTTACCATGTAAAGAAAAAAAGCAGGAGAAGAAAAGAAGAAGGAATTTTAAGGAAAGAGATGAAGGAGACGAGGTGGAGGAAAGAAATGTGGGAATGAATAAATGAGGGGGTGAGGTGGCATTTATAGAAGTATGGGAAGGATTTCTAGGAGTTTTGTGTATTTTGTAGCGATTTTTGTTGCTGAGACAATTTCTAACAGTTTTAGGTGTTAGACTCCATGTTTTGATGATGACAAATGATTTTAAAGATTGCAATTCTTAGCTTATTTTTTGATAAGCTTATTGATAAGGGTGTTTATCGATGAAGCACCATAAAATACCATAAAGACCAAGGCACATTTTATAATGTTGATTGCCTTGTCATTGAGAAGTATAATCTTTTTGTCATCATTATATTCACTTCGTTCCTTTGGGATCTTTGCTCCATCAACAACTTTTGTTGGAATATAGTTCCCATCTTGTATGACATCCCAAAGACCATACTCAGAAGCTTTGATGAAGGTCTTCCTTCTCATTTTCCAGAATGTAAAGTTCTCTCTGTTGAACCTGGAGGCTTCGTGGTGGAACTTCCTTATGGTAACACATTGTCTCCAAATCTTACCATGAATATCGGATCTCTCTTAAGATTGTTAGTTTTTTTCTAAGAGATGAATGTTAGTCTAGGAAGATACACCCAAGGAGGGGTAAATTGGATGTTTTGAAAATTTTAACAAAAATTAAAAACTTAATAACAACGAAAATATGATTGAATAAAAAGAACAGGGATCAGAAAGATTTCATTGAGGGATAGAAGAATAGACAAAAGTCAGTTTATCCTGGTTCAGACCAATCCTCTTATCCTATATCCAATCCCTAGAGGCCTTTTGAGATTTTCAACTATACCCCACGATTTGAACGGGCTCTTAGTGGCTCAGTACAATAATTGATTTACTTAATTACTCCCCCTTACTTCCTGTAAAGTAATATTCCCAACTTAAGAGAACCAATCTCTTAAGTAAACAGAATGAATGAAAATATCTTTTACAATCTCTCTTTCTCTCAAAGAGTATGTATAATGATAAACACTAAAGCTCAATTAATATCAGGTTACATAATGAAGAAACAGAGAATGTAATAAATTCAGAAGTTGATCAGTTCGTTCGTTGTTTTTTTCTTCATAAATGCTGAGTTTTAAATAGAATTTACTTAAATTGGTAGCCGTTAGACTCAGATTTGTAATTGTTGGAGTAAAGGATATATTGGTTGTTGGCAGTTAGGTGAGCATTTAATGCTTTGCTGGAAGTAGCAAGTTTACATTGCCATAGCCATCATCATTTCAACATCTTAGCATTTTCTAAACATATTCAACCTCAAAAGATTTGTTAATAATTAAAGCATTGAGTAAGTGTATAAACTATTAATTATCAAGTCGTTGTTAAAGATCAAGGTTATAAACACGTTTAGATGACTTTCAAAAAAGGATACTATATTAATCGATTAATTATCATTAATTCGATCAATATTTCAATTAATGAAAGAAACAGAAAATAGAGCATCACTTTGAGCAGATTTTTTCAACCATATATAATGTAATTTGATAAGATAAGTTTCTCAAAAGATATATAATGAAGAATGATGAGAAACATATTCATACTTTATATTTGAAACAATCACATATAGCTCAAAGAAAGATGCAATCAATTTTCAACGTAAACAGAGAAAGATATTTGAAATATAGAGTTGATTGATTAACTAATCGATTAATATAAGTTAATCAAATACCTAGTCGATTAATGTCTCTTGAAGAATTGAAACAAAAATATTTTCAACATAAATTAATCGAACAATTAATCAATTAATTTAAATTAATAGATTAACTAATCGATTAATGAATTCATATTTAAATTTTACAAACTGATTTTCTACTAATTAATCGAATAGTTATTGGATTAATATAAATTAATCGATTAATACACTTATCTTTGTCCAAAGGAAAAACTATTCTTAACAGATTAATCAAACAGATAATTGATTAATTATAATTAATCGAATACCTAATCGACTAATTAACTTATCTTTTTAATTTCAAAAAATAATCTTATGACATTAATCGAACACTTAATTGATTAATGGACATTCTTGATTGATTAACTAATCGATTAATTGATGTTCACATAACATTGTCCTTGCATTAATCGAATAATTAATGATTAATTAATACTCATGAATCGATTGACTAATCGATTAATTGTCATGAATCGATTGACTAATCGATTAATTGTCATTAATCGATTAACTCCTTTGATTTTCTTTTTAACATCTTTTAAATACAGAAATACTTGAATTATTTTAAATCACTTTTGACATCATTCAAGTTCAGAAATCATTAAATTTTCTTCTGACATCATAAAACATTATTAAATATAAGCATAAGCCCTTCGATAAATAAGAAGGAAATTTTGTTATAGAAAATCTGTTTTACAAAAAGAATATTTTGAATACTTATTCGATAAGGGTACTTATCGATAAAGGCTTCTATAAACAACATTTAAACTCAGTTTATTAAACTTGTGCAAAATTGTTTCTACAAAAGGATTTATCAAATAATTGATCGATAAAAGCATTTATCGATAGTGGTTTTGATAAAAAAACATTTAAACTTACTTTGTGAAACTTGTGAAAAAATGTTTCTACAAAAGAATTATTCGATAAAGACTTCGATAAATAGAGTCAATTACTTTAGTTTATAAAATCCAATATGTTTTCAAAGGAATTTACCAAAGCATTTGTCGATAAGGTAATTTATTGATAAGCTATTCGATCTATAAAGAAAAATTGACATGGAATATATTTCAAGCTTCATTTATCAAAATATTAATTTATAATGTAGTTTATCGATAAACACTTCGATAAATAGAGAAAATTATAGTTTTTAATCAAGCACTAAACTAGTGATTTTAACATATTGTGATAATTTGCTTCTTAAATGATTTATGAGATCTTGTTTGACAATTATTAAACAACAACAACAACAACAACAAAGCCTTATCCCATTAAATGGGGTCGGCTACATGGATCATACGACGCCATTGTACTCTATCAAAAACTGAATCCTTGGTTAAGTTATTGACCAGGAGATCCCGCTCAATGACCTCGTTGAGCGTTTTCTTTGGCCTTCCTCTATTCCTTTTAATCGGGCTCCATACATTTGATCCACCCTCCTCACTGGCTCATCCCTTGGCCTTCTTTGTACGTGTCCAAACCACCTAAGACGGTTCTCTACCATTTTCTCCTCAATAGATGCCACTCCAACTCTTCCCCAAATTTGTTCATTACGAATCTTATCTTTTCTTGTATGTCCACACATCCATCTCAACATCCTCATCTCAGCTACCCCAACTTTATGCTCTTGCTATCCTTTTAAAGCCCAACATTCACTTCCATAAAGCATTGCTGGTCTTATAGCAGTGCGATAAAACTTTCCTTTTAATTTATCTGGTACTTTCAGATCACATATAACCCCAGTAGCCTTTCTCCATTTAAACCACCCAGCTTGAATTCTATGATTAACATCCTCCAAAATTTCACCATCCTTCTGTATAATTGATCCCAAATATTTGAACTTATCTATTTGTGGACTAACTTGATCTCCCAATTTGACCTCCAAGTTATTTCTAACTTGCCTCTTATCAAAATTACAATGCATATATTCAGTCTTACTTCTACTCAGACGAAAACCCTTCGACTCTAAAGTACTTCTCCATAACTCAAGTTTAAAATTAATCTCTTCTCTTGACTCTGACACAAGAACTATATCGTCTGCAAAAAGCATGCACTTAGGGATTTCTTCTTGAATAGGCTTGGTTAGAACATCTACTACTAGATTAAATAAATAAGGACTCAAGGATGATCCCTGATGAAGACCAATCCTTATGGGAAAATCCTTTGTTTCGCCCCCAGACGTTCTTACAGTAGTTGTTACCCCCTCATACATATCTTTTATTGCCTTGATATATGCCATGCGCACACCTTTCTTTTCCAAAGCTTTCCAAAGCACCTCCCTTGGTACTCGATCATACGCTTTTTCTAAGTCAATGAAGACCATATGCAAGTCTCTTCTTTTGGTCCGGTACCTTTCCATTAACCCCCTTAATAAATAAATCACCTCTATTGTAGACCTACCCGGCATAAAACCACACTGATTCTCAGAAATATTAGTCTCTAATCTCAACCTGTGTTCAATTACCTTTTCCCACAACTTCATAGTGTGACTCATAAGCTTTATCCCTCTGTAATTTACACAATTTTGAATATCCCCTTTATTTTTGTAAATAGGAACTAAAGTACTTTTCCTCCAGTCATCAGGCATTTTCTTAGAACTTAAAATCACCTTAAATAGTTTAGCAAGCCACACCACCCCCACTTCGCCTAAACACTTCCAAACTTCAATAGGAATACCGTCAGGTCCAACAGCTTTACTATTTTCCATTTTCTTAAGCGCCTCTTTAACCTCGTCAACACGGATCCTACGGTAAAATGCTAAATTTGGTTCAACTTCTCGTGTTAAATCCTCGAGCTCATAACTCGACCCTCCTCCCTCGTCATTAAACAATTTGTAAAAATAAGTCTCCCACCGTTCTTTAATATCACCATCTGTAACTAAAACCTTACCCTCTTCATCCTTAATACATCGTACTTGATCCAAATCCCTCGATTTTCTTTCCCTATCTGTTGCAATCTTATAAATCTTTCATTCTCCCGACTTTGTCCCTAGCTCCTTATAAAACTCCTCAAAAGCTTTAAAACGAGCTGCACCCACCGCCTTCTTAGTTTTCTTCTTAGATAAATGATACTTTTCCCAATTTTCAGTATTATTACATAAGTGTATAGCTTTGAAACAATCTCTCTTGTTCTTAACTTTCTCTTGTACGTCCTCATTCCACCACCAAGTCTCCTTATCTCGTCGACCAAAACCTTTAGATTCTCCCAAAATTACTTTAGCAACCATTTGGACCCTCTCAGCCATTTCCTTCCACATGATATTAGCATTTTCCTGCGCCTCCCAAACCCTTTCATTTAACATTGTTCTTTTAAAAGTTTCCATATTCTCCCCCTTTAACTGCCACCACTTGACTCTTGTGTTTAAAACATGTTGGCGTTTTTCCTTCCTACACTTAATACGCACGTCAAGGACCATTAACCTATGCTGGGTTGTCACCCCGTCCCCTGGAATCACTTTATAATTTGTACAAAGTCTTCTGTCATGACTCCATACCAAAAAGAAATCAATCTGTGACCTGTGGACCCCACTCTTGTATGTGACCAAGTGCTCCTCCCGCTTCTTAAAGCACGTGTTGACAATCTTAAGATTGTAATCTAAGGAAAACTCAAGAATAGATTGTCCTTCATTATTAATCTCTCCAAAACCAAAACCACCATGAGCCCCTGCATATTACCCTGCCTCCTTACCAACATGACCATTAAGGTCTCCACCAATAAAAATCTTCTCAGTAAGTGGTATGCTCTGAATCAACCCCTCCAAATCTTCCCAAAACTTTTCCTTAAGGTGTGCTTCTGTTCCCACTTGAGGTGCATAAGCACTAATAACGTTGATTGTATCCCTTCCAATAATTATTCTTAAAGATATAATTCTGTCATCAATCCTTTTCACATCCACCATATTCATCTTCCACTCTTTATCCACAATGATACCAACACCATTTCTCGTACCTATTTTACCTGTGTACCAAAATTTGAACTCATTGATTTCCAGAGATTTTTCTCCAACCCATTTAGTTTCCTGAAGGTACAAGATGTTAATCTTTCGCTTTACCATTTGGCCCACCACCTCCCACGCTTTTCCAGTCATAGTCCCAATATTCCAAGTGCCAAATCTAATCTTTCTCTCCTGAACTAGCTTCTTTAGCTGCCTCCGTCCATAAGAGAACGGTAGCCCTTGCTCATTTAACACTACATCTGGGCGACGATGCAGCGGCCCTTGCTCACTTCTCACTGTACTCGAGCCATACAGCGCGTTACTTACGGGCAACGACCTAGTATTAGCGCAATATCTTCGTATGTCCATGTTCATAAGATTCGACAATTTTTTACGTTGGCTGTCGGGGCCTAACACAACCCTCCTCCTTTAGCCGGGCTTGGGACCGGCTACATGCATAGGCGGAGTTTTTGACAATTATTAAACATCAAAGAAAAAAAGATTGAAAGTTTGTTCATTATTTTTCAGGCATTTATCGATAAACTATTCGATAAGTCTATTTATCGAAGAATACTTCGATAAAATGACTATACTGTTAATGTTTTGAAAAAGATTTTTCTCGATGAATATTTAGATAAGTCTAAACTAAGTCTTTGTTATCAAAAGTATATTTTTTGAATGGCATTTCAATAAGACTAGTTATCAAAGTATTATTCGTTAAGAGATAATGTGTTTCAAAACAAAATGTTTGATATTTATTGAAGCTCTTTCCTATAAGGGTGATTATTGAAGCATTATTCGATAAGAACTAAAACTATTTCAATGCAATATGTTTGATATTTATTGAAGTCCTTTTCAATAAGACATTTCTTCGATAAATTCAAATTGATTTTTGAAAATAATTTTAGACCAGACTTTGATGTTTCAATCTAAATCATTATGAATAAATTGATATATGATCAAACTCTTTATCTATCTTGTATGAAACATATTTCTAGATCATTTGCAGGTAGAAACAAGATCAAATGAAGAAATCCACCAAAAAGTAAAATTTGTCAGAATGCATTGTATAAGCAACCAACGGCTATATTCTTTAACGACTACTTTAACAACTATCTAAAGGATATTCAAACAACTCAACTATAAAAGAAGTCGAAGAAAATGCTAAAGTTAAGATGCACAACGAAGCACAAAAAACATGAACGAACAATATTATTAAATCATTCATTACTATGTTCATGGCTACACTGTTATACTTTGTTTATCATTCTCTGAATAAGGCATGCTTTATTTTTTGAGAGAGAAACGTAGAGAGTGTGATATTCAGTGTTTATCATCATTGTTAGTCTTTACAGAAACATCCAAGAAGGGGTGAATTGGGTGTTTTTAAAATTTTTTAACGTAAATTGATAAACTGAAAGACAACATAATATAATAGAGTAAAGAGTATAGTGATTAGAAATATTTCACAGAAGGATAGAAAGATCAACATAAGTAAGTTTATCCTGGTTTAGACCAATCATCTTGTCCTACTTCCAGTCCCCAAAGGCCTTCTGAGATTTTCAACTATCTCTAAGATTTGAAACGGGCTCTTGTCGCCATAGTACAACAATTGATTCTCTTAATCACTCCCTTTTATTTCCCATAAGGTAATAATCCCAACTTAAGAGAACTAATCTCTTAAGTCTATCGAATGAATAAAAAATATTCTCAATCTCTCTCACATAGTGTATATGATGATGAACACTAAAACTCAATAATATCAGTCTATAGAGTAATGAAGAAAGAATGTAATAAATTTAGTCGTTGTTGTTTGTCTATTTGTTATTTTCTTCATTAATGCCGAGTCTTGCTTAAATAGCATTTACTTTATTTGGTAGTCGTTAGACTCAAGCTTGTAACCGTTGGAGTGAAGGCACCATTAGTAGTTAGGCGAGCATTTAATGCTTTTGCCGGATGTAGTAAGTTTCCGTTGATGTAGTCTTCATCATTTCAAATTTGTAACTTTTATGAACACACTTAATCTTAAAGATTTGTTAGGAGTTTAAGCACTGATTAAGTGTATGAACAACTAATAATCAACTCGTATTATAAAGATCAATTCTAATAAAGTTCATATGGCTTACTGAAAAATATATTGTATTAATCTATTAACTAATTGATTAATCAATATTAATTCAATTAATGTTTCAATTATGTAGAAAATAGAAAATAAAGCATCACATTGATCAGAGTGTTCAACAATATTCAATGCAAATTGATAAGATAAGTTTTTCAAATGATTTACAATGAAGAATGATGAGAAACATAAGCATATTTCAGGTTTGAATCAAACATATATAGCTCAGAGAGAGATGCAATCAGTTTCAACGCAAACAAAGAAAGTTTTTTGAAATATTAAAGTTAATTGAATAACTAATCGATTAATGTAAGTTAATCGAATCTCTAGTCGATTAATATCTTTGAGAAATTGATACAGAAATATTTTCAACACACATTAATTGAAAATTAATCTATTAATATAAATTAATTGATTAACCAATCAATTAATGGATTCAAATTTGACTTTCATAAACTGATTATGAACTAATTAATCAAACAGAAAGTCAATTAATTATAATCAATCGATTAACTAATCGATTAATAGAGTTTGTTTTGTATAAAGAAAAATATATTTTGAATAGATTAATCGAACAGTCATTCAATTAAGTAGAATTAATCAATTAACTAATGGATTAATTCACTTATCTTTTCAATTCTAGAAAGCAACTCTATGACATTAATCAAACACTTAATCGATTAATGGACACTTATTAATCGATTATTTTTTTCATTTATAACACAAAATACTGTCCTAACATTGATCAAACAACCAATCGATTAATTGATACTCATTAATCAATTGATTAATTGATTAAGTATCATTAATTGACTAATCGATTAACTCCTTCTATTTTTCTTTTTAACATTATTTAAACACATAAAAACCTTTGATTGTTTTGAGTTATTTTTGACATGATTATTTTGAGTTACTTTTGACATTATCAAAATATTATGGATTTTAACAATCATCACTCTATTTGAGAGAGAGCTAGAAAAGTTGAATTACATTATTGACACAACATATGAAGTTAAGTCAAAGTTAGGACATAAAAGTAATTTCTAGAAAGTTTCGGGACAATAGGGATAATTTTGGAAAAATATATAAAATTAAAAAAAATCTAGAAAATGGGAAATGAGATATTAAGGCACATTTGAGGTGATAAATGATAAAAATACCCCTAGAATATTTTTAAGGAATTTTTATATATTTGGCTAAATATAAACTATTTAGTTAGATTTAATTATTTGAACTATGAGGAGACATCAAAAAATTACGGAAAGATAAGGAAAATATACTTTGGGAATTATAGGATATTGTACCAGTAATTTTATTCCCAAAATACCTCTAGTTAAATTTTAGAGGAATTTAAATGCAAGTTGAGCCAATTAGAAATTTTATTTGGAGAAATTTCATATAAATACTATGGGGGTAAATAAATTCCAAGAAAATTTATGGGATTTCCCTAGAATTAATATGAGATAATGTATTAGACAAAGTCTTTTATTAACTCAAAAATTATAAAAATTAATTCCTAAGTAAGACCAAATAATAAGAATTAAATTGGTTTCTTTTTATTTTACCATCAATAAAATTATGATGGCAATAAAAAGAGACTCATTTGGATGAGAAAAATATATTATGGGACTGATAAAAATTAATTATAGTTCTTAGGATGCTGGAATTGTAAAATAAGAATTTATTCTGGTATAAAGTGTACTAATATAATCTAGCCATTCTATTAGACCATGTGTGGCGCCACTTGGCAAGCCAAGGATGTGAGGATTTTGACTTAAAAATAATTTAATTTAGAATTATTTTTGGTAGGAAAAATGTTGAAAGAAGCCATGGAATCTTAACAAATATCATTGTAATTTTGGTAAACTTGGAGGTTAAATAGATTTCCCATGGTCTATAAATACCACCCTTCCCCCTCTCACTATTGCATATTTCGACAACCTTGGGAACCTCTTGTAAATTGAATTCTCAACCTTTCAAGGCAATGAGAAGCTTGCTATATTGAGTAATTAGCTTGGATAAAAGGTTAGTTTATGCTTCTAACCATCTAGTTGATGTTTTAGCTAGTTAAATCATGGTTCAGATAGTTGGAAAATTTAGATATCCCTATAGATCATGCTGGCCAAAATTTTTAAGACCTAGGGAGATATGATTTTGATGTTAAATATATGTTAAAGACATGGATTAGTAGTTAGTTTAAGTAATATTGCATGATGATTATTTAATTCCCTTGAATTAGAAATTATCCATACCTCTCAGCCATTAAGAGAGAGCTAACCTAGGAAATGATTTTGTAATTTTTATGCTTCTAATGTGTTTAAAATGAAAAATGTTGTAGGATGGACCTAATAAACAAGCTTTAGAAGTATTAGAATCAAAATTGGAAATTTAGGTTTTATGAAGGACACCTCTCGGCCTGGGGTAATACACAAGGAAGGAGTTTGATTTTCATGAATTCAAGTTAATATTTGGATTCTATATGAAAAATTATGTAGGGATGACCTAATAGAATAATTTTTAAGTTGGTAGAAATAAAACCCTAAAAATCAAGTTTGATATTAAGGGTTTAAGGTATTTATGTTTAAACCATAATTAATATAATGTGTATTGATGGTTATTCTCCCTTTTGTCATATTGGAATAGGATTTGATATTTGTGAAAGAAGGAACTAAACTCAAAGAACAAGGATTAAGAAGTGATTGGATCAAAGTAGTAAGTTTACTCAACTTTAATGTTAACATGTCTTGATTGTTATATGTGTCTTTGCTGTCACATCCTCACTTTCGTACGTCTTAGGGACCATTTGGTAGCATCTGAAACCAGTTTTAAGGCCATTGAAGTCAAATTTCCTAATCTGAAATTTTACTCTATCGAGCACTGTTTATTGTATAAATTCCAGACAAGTGACCTAACTTCGAAAAATCATAACTAATTCTACAAAAATCAAAACAAAGTGGTTCAAATTGATAAATGAAGCTAACTTAATGATATTTCAGGAAAAAATAACTTGTTGACCACGCATTGACCAAGTCAATATCAGTCAATGCTACAAGTTTACTGTTCATCCAACATTTTTTCCCTGAATCCAGCATTTTGGTCCAACTTTGAAAAATTATATCTCCATGTGTAGACATTCAAATAAGACATTATATATATCAAATCGAAGCTTTGTATGTCTACTATTTACTTTAAAAATATCATACATTTATTCAACCATTTACTATATTTAATTATAGATCAAAGGTGACTACTTCACCATGAGTTACTGTTCATGGTGGCAAATTCCAGCAACTAACTTTACATACATATGCATAACATACATCAATCACATATCAATCATGCTAAATAATTCTTAACTTCTCTTCATGAATCCTCATCTCCTCCATCTTGAGAAGACTTGCTATAATTGGATTGATATGGAAGGGGTGAGATTTCAGGGAAAATCTCAGTAGCAAACAGAAACCATACAATGTATGCAACTATATGCTTGATGTTACTATGTGTGTACTTAATGATCATGCTTGCATAATGATAACTTACATGCTTCATGTCCCTTAATTATAACATATGGTCATAGCATAAAAATAAACAGAGCATCATTTAATCATACATGCTTCACATCATAGGTCAAAGCCTATACATAGCATAATAATATTTTATTATGATCTTATCTAGCATAACTTCACTTAATTCAGGCTTATCCTGAGGCAATACCCCTATTCTAACAATCCCCTAACTTTCTTTCTATCTACGGCTAACCTTATAGAGAGAGATATTTCTCTATTCGAACTATATAATTTATAAGAACAATCCTCTAATTTATTAGAGCAGGGACTAGAATAAATTACTTACCTTATTCTTAAGCTTGCCGAGTCCCTAAGCTCCTTGGATTGCTCTTAGCTCAGCCAGAACTCCTTCTTTCTCTTCCTTTCTTTCTCTCTCTCTCTCTCTTCCTTTCTCTTCTTCTTGCCGTGGATTGCCTTGAATGGGAGGGGGAAGGGGTATTTATAGGTGTAGGGAGGTGGAATGGATGGCTTAGATCGAATCACGATGAACGGCTTAGATCGCTTAGCTTCCTCAAGAAGCTTCGCCTGCATCATCATGATGACATCATCATCCTCAATGACTCATCAAAAGTGACATCATCATGGGACACTTCACATGCTTAGGTGGCGCAATGGTGGGTCCCTCGGGACACCTCACTAGCTGACTTATCCCTTCCAGAGAATTCCAGAGTCTTATCCCAGAATAAACGGCTGAGATCGTGCCACGTGTCCTTAGCTTTTTCTTCTTCCTCTATGCTCATGCCATATGGCGCCTTATGGGTACCTTTCATGCCACCTCATGGCTTTCGGATAAATCCAAAACTTTATCTGATCAATTCCCAGGTTATCACTTCAACCGGGTAACTCTACTTTATTGAAAACTCGTTAAAATATTACTTTAATGCCACTTTAATCCACATAATTCTTGGGCTACGTTTTTGGACTTATGGGAATGTCATCTTGGGTCTCTGATCATGCTCAAGTACTCTGATGGCTCAATTCCCAAGAAATATCCGTTGACAAATTACCAAAATGTCATTGGTTTACTTTAATGAGTTTAGGGGCATTATTGTCTGTTTCCACCTTACCAGAGTATTCCCTGACCCTGGTCAACTATCCAGATAACCTTTCTTGACTGTCTAACCTTAGTCAAATGACCAAAATACCCTTCACTCATTCTTTAATTATTTTATAACACAACGATATTTTCGTCATTTGCACCTTTTTCTGGACACTGGCCCCTTTTTCTGATGAACTGATATCATGGATCTGGGCCTCCCTTTGCGTCATCATGGGCCTCTATGTGACGTCGTCTGGGTTCATTCAGTCCCAGTTTGCTTATCGATTAATTTCCCAATCGGATATCGGGCGTTCATGAACTCCCTTCAAAATTCACTAATATGTAAGTAACTTTTTCTACAAAACTTCTTTTAGGATTCTGTCAGTTCTTTGACCTCTGGCTTCATAGGACGCACATTCTTGTAACTTTTCACTCATATTTGAGGTCCAGGAGATTTGATAAAAATTTCAGATAACTTTCAGACTATCAGATAAATTTCAGCTATCTGAAACTCTAATAAAATTTCTGTATTAAGCTAGATTAACCAGCATCATTTCCTCTATCTACTGATGAAAGTTGGGACTAGAATGCTTCTGGGCAATTTTAAGCCACTTCCAGCTTAACTTTCTATAATTACCATTTTGCTCCTGGAAACTTTTCCTCTTTTCAATTAAGTCCCTTAACTTTTTATAATTACACTTAATAGCCCACAACTTGTGTCTACTTTCACTTTTGCACCATGAAACTTTTAGACTTTCACTTTAGTCAATTTCTTTTCTAAAATGACCATTATGCCCCTAGGGACTTTCACTATTTACATACAAGTCCCTGTACTTTCACTTATTTGCAGTTTAGTCCCTAAAAACCCTCTGTATGTTTTTAGGACTTCTGCTCAAAGGGGTCTTGTAGCCTATCTATTTCAGGCTACTTTCTGAGTCTCTGGGCCTGAAAATTGGGATATTATATTTCTACCCCCTTAAAATAAATTTCGTCCTCAAAATTTAATCAATACCTTAGCCAAATTATCTTGCCATTTGGCTGAGTGCTCTTATCATCCATAAGAACGTTACATCTCTCAGGAGAAATAGTGTTCTTTTGCCTTTCTTTCTCCTGATACAACATCATAACCCAGATTACGATTATAATAATTTCTCTAATTTTTCTTAACTTTTCTCATCGTTTTATATAACTTTATGCATCTATGCCAAACCTTTGTGGCATTTGCACTCTTTCTTATCCCTTCTCAGGGGTCACCTATCATTAGGTTACTCTTGCCTTAGCATCTTTTAATTAAGCGTGCTATTGGGTCAGGGCTAAGTTACTCTTTGTATAGCTCTAGGCCCTAGCATTCTCTTTCTCATAGAACTACATTCTATCTTTGCTTTGCCTTAGACCCTCTTCTCTAGGTCTCTTTGGCCTTTTAATCTCTTTGTCCTCATCTGGGGGATCTATCTGCTCATACTTTTCTGTTCTCAAAACATATCTGGTTCTTTTCTCTGTTTCTCAGGCATACTTATACAAAACTTTAAATATCAGCATTCAGATTTGAACTGGGACTCCGTCTTCATTAAGGAAAAATTAAGTTCAGTCTGTATATAATAGAGGCTATATGAGAAAAACTATTATAAAATAGTTTTTCTGGATGAGTTTATCAACTAGTGAAGCTTCCTTACCTTAACTTCATCTTTGTCATCCATCTTCCCAGAGAGATACTACATTGTACTCATATCTTCATGGCTCATTACTTTCCTCAGGCTAGGTCTAACTACGACCTCAGGATCTAACTGCGATCAACCGTTAGCCTCTTTAGAATCTAACTGCGACTCTGAAGTTGTTAGGATCTAACTGCGATCCTAGAGCCATGATAGGATCTAACTGCGATACTCCAGAATCTAACTGCGATTCTGTTGTATTGTATCATAATCTCTGGAAGATCTTAAACCAACAGACTAAGTTATAAGGTTAACTGGTTTCACTTGTTGATAACTCAATAAAAAAAATTAAATTTTTTTATATCCAGTAGCCTCATATTATTTACCTAGACATTACTTACTTCTTCTCTTACTCAGGAGTTCCTTCTCATCTTTCTTACTTTACTGTGGCTTACCATGGGCTTGAAGGGAATTGGAAGACATGCAGCAGAAATTAACTTTTAAAATTTTTCCATTCCCTGCCAGGATCTACCGAATGTGTTTAAGTCAAGGGGAAAGAAGTGTGACCTTCGGTATTTGAGCTATTGTCGTGACCTCAGTGTCTATTAGTTACGGCTCTTCGCCTCAGGAGTTTACAGTCGCGAACTACTCAGCTTATAGTCATGATCTGTCACCTCTGGAGTTTTATGTCGTAACCTCCTCAGCTTCTAGTCGTGACCTGTAGCCTATGGAGTTTTCTGTAGCAACCTCCTCAGCTTTTAGTAACGACCGGTCGTCTCTTTTCAGATTTCTGACGTTCAGGACCCCATATGGTCGCGACCTAAGTGTCTGCGAGTCGCGACCTGTCATCGTACTTGGTGCTCTCTTTCGATCGCAAGAAGTTGACAACTCAGATCGGCTTCCTCTACTGGTATCCACACGAACAGCATTCCAATCACGAACGACGTGCTAGCGCTTCTTGTCCCTCTAGGGCTTTCTCAAGAATCCGTCCTCACCGTCTCTATTTTGGCAGTTTCTTATCTGCAAACCTTTTACACTCTCCTTGCCCCTTTTTCTAGTCTTGAACCCTAGCCCCTAATATCAAATATATAGGATGCTATCGGTGTTCTAATTGGGTTGGGCTTCAGAATTAATCTTATATTAATTCTGAATTTAATACAATATCATATATTGCATAATTTGATAAAAAACTAATTAAATAAATATGGTTTATATTAAATCTGTCTCACAGATTTAATTCACCTATTTATTTAATTTAAAATAAAGATAAGACGGAATTATATTTGATTTATTCTCATAAATCAAATTTGAGATATCTTATCAATTTAAATTTCAAATTCAAATAGATCATATCAATTTAAATTCAAATTCAAAAGTGATAGAGACTTAATTTATCCTTATAAATTAAATCTCGCAAATATCTCTTATATTATATATAATATATATATACGAATTTATATATATATAAATATATAAATCCACCCTAGATTATTCATTGAATCAAGACATGTCTTAGATTCAATGAATTTGGACATCATAGCTCGTGTTGGGCTATTTTGTGTGCGACCCTGTAGGATCATATGAAGTTGACAGTGGGCCAGTTACTATACTGACCAACAAGTCGCAAGCAATCTCTAGCAAGACATTACGACTACCCAAATCATATGAGGATCGATAAACGATGTTACCTTTCATACAACCACATCACATCCCTTTTGTCACACGATATTTTGGTCATGGATGAGGCATGGAGAACGTCATCTACTTTCTTGATCCCTGAGTTGTCTGACTATAGAAATGGAACTACCTTTCCATTATAGTCTAACATGATGTGACTTTTGATTAGGTCAAAGCTGAGCGTTTGTCATGTAGGAATCCATGATGATCTCAGGTCAAAGGGCATAGTGACATGGTTTGTATATGAGAGAAGCTTATGACTTAACCCATGCAGCTCTCTCATAGCGGGTCAGTCCAACTCCTTGTACTCTTACATGTGCCTATGACTTTGATTTATATCTCTATATATCTTCAAAGTCATACTGGTCTTATTTCATCTCTGCTCCCGCATAGACGACCGACCAGGGACATTTAGGATAAGATCATGAGTTATCCAAGGATGGTCATCACAGTAAACATGCAAATAATGTGATAACATAATTAAGAAATTCATAAATCAACAATGTTCATAATGCAATGATTGGCCCCTAGGGCACAATTTCCAACAGGGCTATTGCCTTGTGCAATCATGGTCTAACCACCTGTCATTGCATTCTGAAACATCCTCCTTTAAACTCCTCAGAGTACACTTGCGGAAGCAATTTTAGCTTAACTTAAGTCCAGAGATTGAACTTTTACTCCTAAGTTCCTTATTCTGAACCTTTACTTTGAGAATTGGTTTCTCTCATTATACACATCCAAATGAGGCTTATTACCTATTCATGGAATACCTCAGATGTGTACTACCGGCTCACTAAATCTCGTGGCCAAACTCCTCTGTTTACTAGGTCAAACTGAGGTCAGAACACTGCTGCCTCAGGACCTGCGAATTTCCCCTTAATTTACCATTAATAAATTGAATATGCCAAACAATATTTATCATTGAATAACATAATATCATACAGCAAGGCATACACAACAAGACATATACATAATCTTTCTATCTCTATTACATCTCTTTCTGCCTAAACTCCGGCAGCATAACTGCTACGCTTCATCTGTACAAAGAACTGAACTGTACTGATTCGGTAATTCCCTCATAAGAACTACCATTCTACGTAGTACCCAGGAAAGACTAGATGAACCGGCTAGGTCCACTCACTTTTAGCCTCCTTAGACAGCACTACGTACACAGTACTTATCATATACCAATGTTCAGTCTTTACTTCGGCAGCATAACGGCGTCCCTTAGCATTCTCAAAATCCACTTCAGCATAACCTCCCTGTAATAGGTTATGTATGGGGATGAGATTCGGGGGAATCTCAGTAGCAACAATCATAACAATATATGTAATGCAGAGTGACAGTGCTTGCTTGTGATTGTGTACAGATAAGTATGCTGCGTGCTTCCATGCTTAATAACATATGATCATAGCATTACAGCAGAGCTTTAGACATAACATATAAGACAACAATCCAACCAAATAATAGCACATCAAATCACAAAGCCATTACATAAAAGCTAGGATTAGTTACTACCTGGCTAGCTTAGCAGAACTCTGCTATCTCTATTCTTCTTCCAGCTCTGCCAGAACTTCCTTTCTTCCTTTCCTCCTTTCTCTCTTCCCTTCCTTCTCTCTCTTCTTTCTCTCCCTTTCCTCTTACCAAGCGTGAAATGAAATGGAGGGGGGTATTTATAACCTCCTCCAATGGCATTTTCGTAGTTTCTCTGAACTCTGAATATGTGGTCCTGGTTTTTCCTGGAATTTCCTATTTTCTTTTATTCCTCCTTTACTGCATCATCGGGACACCTCACCGGGACACCTCATGGAAGGAATTGGAAGACACGCAGCGGAAATAAACTTTAAAAATTTTCCATTCCTTGCCAGGATCTGCCGTATGTGTTTAAGTCAAGTGGAAAGAATCATTACCCTTAGTGTTGCTCAGCGAATTTCACAGCTTCTCTACGTGGGTGGTGATCTCTTTCTGATCGCAAGAAATCGACGGAGTGTTCCTCAGCGACCTTCACAGATTCTCTCCGCGGACGGTGGTCTCTTTCCGATCACAAGAAGTCGACGCCTCAGGTCGGCTTCCTCTACTGGTATCCACACGAACAGCGTTCCAACCACGAACGACGTGCTAGCGTCTCCTGTCCCTCCAAGGCTTTCACAAGTCTCCGTCTCTATTTCGGCAGTTTCTTGTCTGCAAACCTTTTGCAGATTCCGTTCGGCCTTTTGTGTTCTGTGTTATTTTCAAACGTAGCTCCTCCAATCAGATATAGAGGATGCTATGCGTTTTTCCACTTGACCTAATTGGATTTTGGAGTTAATCTTATATTAATTCCGAATTGATACAATATCATATATTGTATAATTTTATAAGAAACTAATTAAATAAAATAATATTAAATCCGTCCCACAGATTTAATTACTTATTTATTTAACTTTAAATAAAGATGAGACTGAGTTATATTTGATTTATTCCCATAAATCAAATTTGAGATATCCTATCAATTTAAATTTCGAATTTCAAACGTGATAGAGATTTAATTTATCCTTATAAATTAAATCTTATAAATATCTCTTATATGAGATATCCTATCAATTTGAATTTCGAATTTCAAACGTGATAGAGATTTAATTTATCCTTATAAATTAAATCTTATAAATATCTCTTATATGAGATATCCTATCAATTTGAATTTCGAATTTCAAACGTGATAGAGATTTAATTTATCCTTATAAATTAAATCTTATAAATATCTCTTATATGAGATATCCTATCAATTTGAATTTCGAATTCAAACGTGATAGGGATTTAATTTATCCTTATAAATTAAATCTCATATATCTCATATATATAATATATATATATATATACGAATTTATATATATACGAATATAAATAAATATATATACATTCACCTGGATCTTTCATTGAATCTGGACATGTCTTAGATTCAATGAATCTGGACATCATAGCTCGTGTTGGGCTATTTTGTGTGCGACCCTGTAGGCCCATATGAAGTTGGCAGTGGGCCATTTGCTATACTAGCCCACAAGTCGCAAGCGGTCTCTAGCAAGACATAACAACTACCCAAATCATATGAGGATCGATAAACGATGTAACCTTTTATACAACCATATCATGTCCCTTCTGTCACGCGATATTTTGGTCATGGATGAGGCATGGATAATGTCATCCTCCTATTCCCGACCGTTACTTTCTCGATCCCTGAGTAGTCTGACTATAGAAATGGAACTACCTTTCCATTACAGTATGGCCATACATTTCTCAGACTCACTCATCGAGGGGCCCAGTAATATCTCTCCACGAATGTGAGGGACAAATTCCATCTTGACCATTCACATTCCTCCGCATGAAAAACCACTAAGCCCGAACATAGTCTTTATGATCACTCGGTCAAAAGTGACTTTTGACTAGGTCAAAGCTGAGCGTTTTGTCATGTAGGAATCCATGATGATCTCAGGTCAAAGGGCATATTGACATGGTTTGTATATGAGAGAAGCTTATGACGTTACCCATGCAGTTCTCTCATAGCGGGTCGGTCCAACACCCTGTACTCTTACATGTGCTTATGACTTTGATTTATATCTCTATACATCTTCAAAGTCATACTGGTCTTATTTCATCTGTGCTCCCACATAGATGATCGACCAGGGACATTTAGGATAATATCATGAATTATCCAAGGATGGTCATCATAGTAAACATGCAAATAATATGATAACTCAATTAATAAATTCATAAATCAATAATGTTCATAAGACAATGATTGGCCCCTAGGGCACGATTTCCAACAACCTCCCACTTGCACTAGGTACAATCATTAATTTGACTAATTCCCATTGACCTAACATGACGCTCATGCTTTGCCTGCACAAGCGGCTTTGTTAGAGGATCAGCAACATTATCTTCTCCTGCTACTTTGCATATTTTTATATCACCTCTATCGTTGATTTCTCTGATGAGATGAAATCGCCTGAGTATATGCTTGGTCCTTTGATGTGACCTAGGCTCTTTGGCCTGTGCAATAGCACCGCTATTGTCACAGAGCAAAGTTATTGGATCTGAGATGGTAGGTATCACCCCTAGTTCTGTGATGAACTTCCTAATCCAAACGGCTTCCTTAGCTGCATCAGATGCTGCTATATACTCAGCTTCCGTTGCAGAATCTGCTACAGTGCCCTGCTTAGAGCTCTTCCAGCTTACTGCTCCATTATTGAGGAGGAATATGTATCCAGACTGCGATTTTTGGTCGTCCTGGTCAGTTTGGAAACTCGCATCTGTGTAACCAGTTACACAGAGCTCATCATCCAATCCACCATAGACCAAGAATAAGTCCTTAGTCCTTCTTAAGTACTTAAGGATATTCTTGACAGCAGTCCAATGGCCCTCACCAGGGTCCTGTTGGTATCTGCTAGTCATACTTAAGGCAAACGAGACATCCGGTCGAGTACATAACATGGCGTACATGATAGATCCTATGGCCGAGGCATATGGAACCTTACTCATGCGACCTCGCTGATCAGATGTACTAGGACACAGATCTTTGCTGAGGTGAGTACCATGAGACATGGGTATGAAACCCCTCTTTGATTCGTGCATACTGAACCTATGCAGTATTTTGTCTATGTATGTACTCTGACTGAGTCCTAGAAGTCTTTTAGATCTATCTCTATAGATCCTGATTCCTAGGATGTAGGTGGCTTCACCCAAGTCTTTCATCGAGAAAGACTTTCCTAACCAAGACTTGACAATCTGCAAGGTAGGAATGTCATTCCCAATAAGTAGGATGTCATCGACATAGAGTACCAAAAACACAACTGTGCTCCCACTAACCTTCTTGTACACACAAGGTTCATCAATGTTTTGAAGAAATCCAAACTCTTTGATTACTTCATCAAAACGATGATTCCAACTCCGAGAGGCTTGCTTTAGTCCATAAATGGACTTTTGAAGCTTGCACACTTTACCAGAGTCCTCGGAACGCACAAACCCTTCAGGTTGTGTCATGTACACATCCTCAAGGAGCTTTCCATTAAGGAAGGCTGTCTTGACGTCCATCTGCCATATTTCATAGTCATAATATGCTGCAATAGCAAAGAGGATTCTGATTGATTTGGCCATTGCTACTGGGGAAAAGGTCTCATCATAGTCCACACCATGAGTTTGAGTAAAACCTTTTGCAACCAGTCGTGCCTTGAAGACATTTACATTGCCATCCATGTCAGTTTTCTCTTTGAAAACCCACTTGCACCCGACGGTTTTTACACCTTCAGGCGGGTCGACTAAGGTCCAAACCTTATTGTCGTACATGGATTGCATCTCAGACTTCATGGCACTAAGCCATTTTTCGGAGTTTGGTCCCACTATAGCTTCTCGATAGGTAGTCGGCTCATTATGCTCAATGAGCAACACATCACGACTATCAGAAATCAGAAATCCATATCTCTGAGGCTGAAGTCGTGTCCTATTAGACTTTCGTGGACCTTGCATGACTTGAGGAGTCTCAACAACTTGTTGTGAGTCTTCTCTATTTTCCATCTGCAGTTCTGTGGTGTCTTGTAGCTCTCGAACTTCTTCGAGTTGTACCTTACTCCCACTGGTTCTTTTAGAGATAAATTCTCGTTCAAGAAAGGTACCATTTCTGACAACAAACACTTTGTTATCAGCAGGGTTGTAGACGTAATATCCCTTGGTTTCCTTAGGATATCCCACAAAAAGGCATTTTGAGGATTTGGGCGCTAATTTGTCTGAGGCTTGTTGCTTAACATAGACCTCGCATCCCCAAATCTTGAGGAAAGATAAACTAGGCGTCCTCCCAGTCCATATCTCATACGGAGTCTTTTCGATTGCCTTAGATGGAACACGATTGAGTGTGAACGCAGCTGTCTCTAGGGCATAGCCCCAAAAGGAGGGCGGAAGATCTGTTCGACTCATCATGGATCGAACCATATCTAATAGTGTTCGATTTCTCCGTTCAGAAACGCCATTCCATTGTGGTGTCCCTGGAGGAGTCAATTGTGAGAGTGTCCCACAATTCCTAAGATGATCTATGAACTCTTGGCTCAAATATTCACCACCCCGATCAGATCGAAGGGCTTTAATTGTTTTGCCAAGCTGGTTTTGTACTTCATTTTGAAATATCTTGAACTTTTCAAAAGATTCAGATTTATGTTTCATTAGATAGATGTACCCATATCTGCTGAAATCATCTATGAATGTTATAAAGTACGAATAACCTCCTCTGGCATTTGTGTTCATCGGTCCACACACATCTGTATGTATGAGGCCCAATAAATCAGTGGCCCTCTCACTGTGCCCAGTGAAAGGTGACTTTGTCATCTTTCCTAACAAGCAAGACTCGCAAGTGTCATATGATTCAAAATCAAATGAGTTTAGAAATCCATCTTGATGGAGTTTGGAAATGCGTTTCTCATTTATGTGGCCCAGACGACAGTGCCAGAGGTATGTGGGATTCAAATCGTTTGGTTTGACCCTTTTGGCGGTTATGTTATAGATATTTCCATGATTGGGTTGTTCCAAATTTAATATGTAATGATCAACATGCAAATCACCATGAGCATAGAAAACATCATTACGATAAATAGAACATCTACTATTCCCAGCAATGGAAGTGAAACCTTCCTTATCCAAATAAGAAAGTGAAACAATGTTACTACTTAAAGCAGGAACATAATAGCAATTGTTCAAAACTAACAAAAGCCCAGTGGGCAGAACTAATTCATAAGTGCCTACAGCTAACGCAGCAACCCTTGCTCTGTTTCCAACTCGTAGGTCAACTTCACCCCTTTTCAGCTTCCTACTGTCCTTTAGTCCCTGCACATTCGTACAAATGTGAGAACCACATGCAGTATCTAATACCCATGAGGTGGAAGTAGAAAGATGAATGTCTATAACATAAATACCTGAAGCGATAGCCCCGCTATCCTTCTTGTTCTTTTTCAGATCTTCGAGGTAGAGTTTGCAATTCCTCTTCCAATGACCCGGTTCATTGCAGAAGAAGCAGACTCCTTCCTTCGGAGGCTTTGCCTTATTTGGTGCAGGCTTGGTTTCGGGCTTGCCTGACTCTTTGGTCTTACCTGATGAGCCATGACCCTTCCCCTTGCCTTTGCCTTTCTTTTTCGTACCCTTTCCTTTCTGAACCATCAAAACACTACTGGGTTTCTTCTTAAGACTCGGCTCAGCAGTTTTAAGCATCCCATGCAGTTCAGAAATAGATTTCTCCATGTTGTTCATGTTGTAGTTCATAACAAACTGGTCATAACTTTCCGGGAGTGAGTTTAAGATCAAATCTGTAGCTAACTCCTGGCTCATGGGAAATCCAAGCCGTTCAAGGTGATCAATGTACCCTTTCATCTTTAAGACATGAGCACTGACTGATGCACCTTCAGCCATCTTGCAGGAATGTAAGGCCTTAGTGGTCTCATACCTCTCTTGCCTTGCCTGTTGCTGGAACATTTCCTTGAGATGCACAATCATCTCATAAGCCTCCATGTGTTCCAGATCTCTTTGGAGCTCCGGAACCATGGTGGCTAGCATCAAGCATCCCACATCGACAGAGTCTTCCTTATGCTTCATATAAGCATCTCTCTGAGCTCTGGGAGCATTGGCGGCTGGCTCCTCAGGAATGGGTTGATCTAGGACATGCGCCTTTCTTTCCTGCTTGAGAACAATTCTCAAGTTCCTAAACCAGTCAAGAAAGTTTGTCCCATTGAGTTTGTCCTTCTCAAGGACAGATCGCAGCGATAATGTAGCAGTATTACTAGTCGTCATGATTCTACAATTAAAATATGCAATGTAATTAGTAATCTCCCACTAAATAAACAACCCTCAATGCAATAGTTAGTGGGCTAAGATCCATATTTGGCTCAAACTTAAGTCCGCTTTGGCAGGACGCTTAGATTAAGTTATTTAGGTAGGTAACACCTTTACCAATTACATCAAATGTAACTCTTAGATATTCATGGGATCCTATCATCATATGATCTGGCATGTTCTAATCCCATCTAATGCCTTGAGATCCAAAACCGTTTTGTTAATCTCAATTAAGTCAAACAATAATGAACCTATGAGAGTAGCACCATTACTCTTTGCTTATCTCCCCAAGATAACTCAAAAGCACCCACTTTGGTGGAGTCCACAATTGAGCGATCAAGGTTTTGACAAGTGTTCATAAATTGACAGCATTATGACTTAAGATTTCTTTTAGAGGGCTTAATTAACTATCTGTTTTTATGAGGATGCATGTATCCCAGTTTGTAACTCATACAAGTAATATGCATGTGCTGATCTAATCATAAGATGCATAATTCAAACGTGATACAATATGGCTCACCTATCCTAAGTCCCCTCAAGCCAATGAGAGGAGCTCTCTAGTAAGAAAAGAGAAATTACATATAGAAACCTCTTTTAACATTCGAGGGGAGTGAGATGAGAGGAGAAGGTACATTGAGAGTATATAGAGGAAGGCACGACACGCAGGCCGTATTTTTTAAAAATTACAACACTTGTAATCTAGAGCCATATTGTTCACCATACCCAAACATTCAAGAATCAATATTCAGATCTAATCGAAGGGCAAAAAACATTTACAAAGTAACATTTGTTACGGTTATGTTGCGCTACGAACAGGTAGCTACGGCGGTCCCGCTAGCCGGTTAGCGGGCGGCTGTCCCGCTAGCCGGTTAGCGGGCGGGGTCTCTGGGGCAGCGCCCCGGAAGAAATTTTTTTTTGTTTTTTGTTTCATAAATAATCACGAATCTGAATTCGGTTTTCACAAATAATCACAAATTCGAATTCGGTTTTCTTAGACCCCATCTATGCGGATTGATCAAATCAAAAAGCATCACCACCGATTTCAATTTCCTTTTAGATTCCTTTTATGTCATACACAACAAGGATTCCATATATGTCACACATACAACGCTTATTATATGATCGGCTACTAATAACATATATCATATAAATCACAAATCAAGCCTAACTTAAACACAAAACGGCATGGCTCTGATACCACTGGAAGGAATTGGAAGACACGCAGCGGAAATAAACTTTAAAAATTTTCCATTCCTTGCCAGGATCTGCCGTATGTGTTTAAGTCAAGTGGAAAGAATCATTACCCTTAGTGTTGCTCAGCGAATTTCACAGCTTCTCTACGTGGGTGGTGATCTCTTTCTGATCGCAAGAAATCGACGGAGTGTTCCTCAGCGACCTTCACAGATTCTCTCCGCGGACGGTGGTCTCTTTCCGATCACAAGAAGTCGACGCCTCAGGTCGGCTTCCTCTACTGGTATCCACACGAACAGCGTTCCAACCACGAACGACGTGCTAGCGTCTCCTGTCCCTCCAAGGCTTTCACAAGTCTCCGTCTCTATTTCGGCAGTTTCTTGTCTGCAAACCTTTTGCAGATTCCGTTCGGCCTTTTGTGTTCTGTGTTATTTTCAAACGTAGCTCCTCCAATCAGATATAGAGGATGCTATGCGTTTTTCCACTTGACCTAATTGGATTTTGGAGTTAATCTTATATTAATTCCGAATTGATACAATATCATATATTGTATAATTTTATAAGAAACTAATTAAATAAAATAATATTAAATCCGTCCCACAGATTTAATTACTTATTTATTTAACTTTAAATAAAGATGAGACTGAGTTATATTTGATTTATTCCCATAAATCAAATTTGAGATATCCTATCAATTTAAATTTCGAATTTCAAACGTGATAGAGATTTAATTTATCCTTATAAATTAAATCTTATAAATATCTCTTATATGAGATATCCTATCAATTTGAATTTCGAATTTCAAACGTGATAGAGATTTAATTTATCCTTATAAATTAAATCTTATAAATATCTCTTATATGAGATATCCTATCAATTTGAATTTCGAATTTCAAACGTGATAGAGATTTAATTTATCCTTATAAATTAAATCTTATAAATATCTCTTATATGAGATATCCTATCAATTTGAATTTCGAATTCAAACGTGATAGGGATTTAATTTATCCTTATAAATTAAATCTCATATATCTCATATATATAATATATATATATATATACGAATTTATATATATACGAATATAAATAAATATATATACATTCACCTGGATCTTTCATTGAATCTGGACATGTCTTAGATTCAATGAATCTGGACATCATAGCTCGTGTTGGGCTATTTTGTGTGCGACCCTGTAGGCCCATATGAAGTTGGCAGTGGGCCATTTGCTATACTAGCCCACAAGTCGCAAGCGGTCTCTAGCAAGACATAACAACTACCCAAATCATATGAGGATCGATAAACGATGTAACCTTTTATACAACCATATCATGTCCCTTCTGTCACGCGATATTTTGGTCATGGATGAGGCATGGATAATGTCATCCTCCTATTCCCGACCGTTACTTTCTCGATCCCTGAGTAGTCTGACTATAGAAATGGAACTACCTTTCCATTACAGTATGGCCATACATTTCTCAGACTCACTCATCGAGGGGCCCAGTAATATCTCTCCACGAATGTGAGGGACAAATTCCATCTTGACCATTCACATTCCTCCGCATGAAAAACCACTAAGCCCGAACATAGTCTTTATGATCACTCGGTCAAAAGTGACTTTTGACTAGGTCAAAGCTGAGCGTTTTGTCATGTAGGAATCCATGATGATCTCAGGTCAAAGGGCATATTGACATGGTTTGTATATGAGAGAAGCTTATGACGTTACCCATGCAGTTCTCTCATAGCGGGTCGGTCCAACACCCTGTACTCTTACATGTGCTTATGACTTTGATTTATATCTCTATACATCTTCAAAGTCATACTGGTCTTATTTCATCTGTGCTCCCACATAGATGATCGACCAGGGACATTTAGGATAATATCATGAATTATCCAAGGATGGTCATCATAGTAAACATGCAAATAATATGATAACTCAATTAATAAATTCATAAATCAATAATGTTCATAAGACAATGATTGGCCCCTAGGGCACGATTTCCAACACCTCAGCACCACATTTATCACATGTCATAATTCCTGGACACCTCAGCAGCTGACTCACCAGTCCAGAGTCCTGCCTCGTAATACGTGTCCTTAGGTTTATCTGCTTCCTCCAGACTAGAGCCATGTGGCGCCTGGAAGAGACCTTGCACGCCTTCCAATGCTATCCAGATAAGTCCCAGACTTATCTGATCACCTCCTCGGTTTTTGTGCCAACTGAGTAACTTTACTCTACTGAACCATTACTGAACCATGCTCTAATGCCATGTGGCATCTTGTGGGTCCCATGAGGATACCTTATCAGTCCACCTCATGGTCTCCAGATAACTTTCCCTTTATTTGATCTCCTACCCCAGTTCTATCTCTAACCGGGTAACTATCTCCTTTGGACGTTCACAACTCTTGGCCCACTAGATCTCATATGGCTAGCACCACTTATAGTCACTAGTCGTGACCTAGCCATCATCTCATCGCGACATAACATCTCATTGTGTACAGATAAGTATGCTGCGTGCTTCCATGCTTAATAACATATGATCATAGCATTACAGCAGAGCTTCAGACATAACATATAAGACAACAATCCAACCAAACAATAGCACAACAAATCACAAAGCCATTACATACAAGCTAGGATTAGTTACTACCTCAAAGGCTCAGCAGAGCTCTACTATCTCTATTCTGCTTCCAGCTCCGCCAGAACTTCCTTTCTTTCTTTCTTCCTCTCACTTTCTCTCTCTAGCACCTCCTCCTCTCTCTAAAATGCCTCTTGGCCGTGCAGCACAAGAATGAAAGGGGGTGTATTTATAACCTCCTCCGATGGCAATCTCGTAATTTCCATGAACTTTGATCCTGTGGTCCTGGTTTTTCCTGGATTTTCCTATTTTCTTTAATTCCTCCTTTACTGCATCATGCATGACATCATTGGGACACCTCACCAGGACACCTCAGCGCCACATTTTCCACATGCTGAAATTCCTGGACACCTCAGCAGGTGACTCACCGGTCCAGTGTCCTGCCTCGTAGTACGTGTCCTCAACTTTTTCTTCCTCCTCTGTGATGGCACCATGTGGCATCTTACTGGCACCTGTCACGCCATCCAATGCTATCCAGATAAATCTAGGACTTTATCTGATTGCCTCCTCGGTTATCGTGCCGACCGAGTAACTTTACTTTATTGAAACAACATTAAAATAATATTTTAATACCACTTTTTCCCACATACTTCATAGGCTACGTTTTTAGGCTCTGGGAATGTTGTCTTGGATCCTGATCAAGCTCAAGTACTCTGATGGCTCGATTCCCAAGAAACAGCCCTTGGCAAATTACCAAAATGCCCTTGGGTGCCCTTTCTTACACTATTTTAACCCAATGGGTAAAATCGTCATTTTACACCCTTCTGTACTCTGTCAGGGCATATACTGACTCTAAGCAACTTTATCTGTATATACCTTGGCTTCTGGGCCTGTCCAGAATGACCAAAATGCCCTTCATTCATCTGTTACCCTTTTGTACAACACAGGGGCATTTTCGTAATTTTGCACTTTTCCGGGTTCTGCCGGACACTGGCCCACCTATCAGTCCAAGTGTCTTACTGGGCCTCTACTGGCGCCATTATTGGGCCTTTCTGGGTCCAATATCCTTATGGCACGCATTACGAGGAATCTTCCCCCGTTAATAATTATTGAATATTTTATCTATTATTCACCGTTTATACACATATCCGGACACCGGCTCCTTCTGTCCGATACACTGGCCTGCGGTGTTCAGGCATCACTGTGAGTCATATCAGTCATCTGACTGAGGTCATCCGAACTCATTCAGTCCCCTTTCAAATACCGATAAATCTCCCTATCGGATCCCCGGAGGCCTCACACTCCCGTCTGGATTTTTTGATTTGTGAATAACTTTTTCTACAGGCCTCCTATCGGTCTTCTGTCAGTTTCCCAACATCCGTCCCATAAGGACGTATCATCCTGTATTTTCTCACCTAGATCTGAATTCTAGGATATCCGGTATGAATTTTTATAACTTTTGGACGATCAGTCCATTTCTGGCTATCTGGAGTCTTCAAAAATTCCTGTATTAAGCCAGATTACCGAGCGTCCCTTGCTCTCTCTACCGGTGAAATCTGGCACTGAAATGCTTTCGGACAGTCCAAACCACTTCCGGCCTGACTTTCTTTAATTACAATTTAGCCCAGGGAACTTTTCTTCTTTTCATTTAAGTCCCTTTTAATTTGGCTAAAACTACACTTAAGGACCCCACCTTTTTGTCTACTTTTCTTTTTGGCCTTGAAACTTTCCATAATTGCACTTAAGTCCTTTCATTTCCTTTACTAGGTCTAGGGGCATTATTGTCTTTTCATATTTTACCAGAGTATTCTCTGGCCCTGGTCAACTATCCAGATACCCCTTCTTGACTGTCTAACCTTAGCCAAATGACCAAAATACCCTTTACTCATTCTTCAGTTATTCTATAACATAAGGACATTTTCGTCATTTTGCACATTTTTCCCGACACCGGCCCCTCTTACCACTGAACTGGTAGTATGGGCTTGTGCCTTCCCTGGTGTCACTACGGGCCTTAGACAACACTGTATGGCCTCTGGCCATAGTCCGATCATCTCTATTCGGACTGCCTTTCCTTTACCGATTATAACTGTAATTTGCCATTTTCGAGAATTTTTACAGAAAAATCGGGACCTCAAATCAAAATTCTGTGTTGCGTCATTCAATCCGGAATCCTTTTCTCTATCTTCCGGTATTTTCAGATATTTTATCCGGACCGGGCTATTTTGGCCTGAAAGTACGCTCCCTCGCACACTTTTCCAAAAATGACCATTTTACCCCTGGTCACATTTCTAATTCCTTCATACACCTAGAGACCTCATATGCACATTTCACAGTTCACTGAAATGATCAGCATATTTTTCTCTATTTTCTGGAAAAATATGGTACTCATCGGCTACCAGCCCGATCTTTCCCATAATTACGATTATGCCCTTGAATTCTCCTTCTGGCATCTCTAGGCCTAAAAATTGGGGTGTTACATTTCTACCCCCCTTAAAATAAATTTCGTCCTCGAAATTTACTTGGCATCTTAGTCAACGATCCTGGATATAGCTCTTCTGTATATCCTTTCCTGGTTTATGACTAAGGCTTGGGGCATTCATCCTCTTATACTTATGGACAATTCATTACACTTGTGAGTAGTGTCCATTTCTTTCATATCTTATTCCTTAGAATTTTGATGTAATTCTGGGGTCTACATCACTCCTCTTACCCTTTGCAAATCTCTCAGGAGAAATATTGTTCTTCTGACTTTCTTTCTCCTGATACGAGATCATAACCCAGATAATTTCTCTGACTTTTCTTAACTGTTCTCATAACTTCATGCATCTATGCCAAACCTTTGTGCCATTTGCACTTTCTTATCCCTTCTTAGGACTTACATATCCTTAGGCTACTCTTGCCTTAGCACCTTTCAATTTAACGTGCTACTGGGTTAGGGCTAGATTACTCTTTATATAGCTTTAGGCCCTAGCAATCTCTTTCTTATAGAACTACGTTCTATCTTTGCCTTAGACCCTCTTCTCTAGGTCTCTCTGGCCTTTTAATCTCTCATGACTTATTATCATGACCACTTTCTTTAGATCCGAAAAGAACTCTTCATTATCCATATCATCATCTAGGCATATAGTTCCTTACAGCTCAGTCGCCCTTACAGCTATGGTTCTTCTTAACCATTCTTAGGGTCGACCTTAGGGAATATTGAAGACTGTGTCTGGGGTAAGAGCAAATACCTTTCCTAGGGATGTCCGCATTCTTAGGGCAACCTCTTGCAAAGTGGCCTTTCTTACCACAACTGCTTTGCCCTGCTCGACATTCCCATGTGCCATGGCTCTTTCCACCACATTGACATCTCTGCTCTCCAATCTGATCATTACCTTGATCAGTCCCTTGTCTGAACTATTGCCTCTTTCTATTACTATTGGCTTTACAACTTGAGCTACCTCCCAGAGTGCTCTTAGCCAATGCTTTTCTATTCTCAACAAATAGAAGATTCTATTCTTTACTTCTCAGGCATACTTCTACCAAACTTTGAATATCAGTACTCAGATTCAAATTTGGACTCCGTCTTCGTTTAAGGAAAAACTAAGTTTAGTCTGTATAATAGAGGCTCTCTGGAAAACAATTTTAAATAATTTTTCTGGATGAGTGTATCAACTAGTGAAGCTTCCTTACCTTAACTTCGTCTTTGGCATTCATCTTCAAAGAGATACTACATTGTACTCATATCTCATGGCTCATTACTTTCCTTAGGCTAGGTCTAACTACGACCTCGGGATCTAACTACGATCAACCATTAGCCTCTTCAGAATTCAACTGCGACTCTAAAGCTGTTAGGATCTATCTGCGATCCTGGAGCCATGCTGGGATCTAACTGTGACCCTCCAGAATCTAACTGCGATTCTGTTGTACTGTATATCTCCCGAAGATTTTAAACCAACAGTCTAAGTTATAAGGTTAACTGCTTCCACCTGTTGATAACTCCATAAACATTTAAAAATTTTATAGCCTCATATCATTTACCCAGACTTTACTTACTTCCTCTTTTACTCAGGAGTTCCTTCTCATCTTTCAACCTGTGCTCTAACTGTGAGCCATTTGAACTATGCTCTAACTGCGAGCATTCTGTACCAGATCCAACTCTTATCTGAAGAGTGATCTGTACTCATCTGAATCTAGCTCTATCTGAGAGCCACCTGTTTCAGATCCAACTCTTATCTGAAGAGTGATCTAGAAACAATCCCTTTACACTTTTCTGCTTTCTTTCTGTCTACCATTCCTTTCAACAGAAATGGCTCTGAGTACTGCATTCACAAGCCTATAGAAATACCTGAGTAACCTCAATCATACATTATGTCTGAGTATCATATCATAACTTATCGTCCCATAACTGAGACTATCTATCATCCTCAAAACAATCATATCATCCTCATATCATATGGCATGGGAGCAATCCTACTTTCTCATAACTTTCTTATCTCATATATGTACTCATATATACCCTACCCTGCATGAACTACAGAAGGGGAGTATCCATTCATCATAGCATACTCTAACATGCATGTCATC
The DNA here is from genome assembly GCA_037074615.1 of Leucaena leucocephala. Lineage (NCBI taxonomy): Eukaryota > Viridiplantae > Streptophyta > Magnoliopsida > Fabales > Fabaceae > Leucaena > Leucaena leucocephala. The sequence continues at coordinate 9,335,856 of CM073548.1, read as the reverse complement.
CTTTGACAACTGCAAGGAGATGCAACTATCATAACTTATGGCAATATAAGCCATATCATCATCATATTTTGCTCAACCATCCATTAGATATCGTAACAATCTAAGTAAGCCTCAAAACATATTTTCTTGATCATATTATTTGTCAGATCATTATCTGATCATACTATCTATCGCATTATCTGTCAGATTATCAATCACATGCTCAGGATCTGACAGGCACCTCTGTTTATCTTACTTAGGCTGCCACACTACCCTCTTACCAGGGTATAGACTCAACCCTTCACTACTTTATCTTATATAGGGAATTGGGGAGTCACTTTATCTCTTAACTGTGGCTACCTCTTTACTATATCTCAACTTCTTCTATCTTTCCATCAGTCCTAGTCTATTCTTGACCGGACTATGATTACTTATTGGTCTTTCCTTTCATCCTAGCGAACTTGAGTCGCATGGATGTCATTCATCATCTTTTACTATTACTTCTACTTTCTAGGGTACTATGCCTTAGGTCTATCACTTCTCCGTGATGGAATCCCTCTGCTCAGAGAACATTGAGCTCTTTATCTATTACCCATCACGTCTCTCACCTTAGGCCATGTGCTAGGATCATTCTTGGGTAAATCTCAATCTAACTTTTAGGTCTTCTATTCAGATTAGCTGAATAAAACCCCTGTAATGTAGATCTACTCTTAGTTATCACATGGAGGATCTACTTTAAACCTCGTCTTAAATTGATCTTTCGTTTCTCAGTACCTTTGTACTGTCTAGCTTATCATATGTTATACCAATCCTCTAGCTGGTGGACTTCAGCGAGTTTGGTACCTTCATTCATATGGCCTCTGCTATCTTTTGTTGTGACCTAAGAACTGCATAGTCACAACTCACATGCTCTGCGACTTTTAGTCGTAACAGTCGCACACTACTCGTCACAACCTGGCATCTCTGCGTCCTTTGTAAGGAATTAGAAGACACGCAGCGGAAATAAACTTTAAAAATTTTCCATTCCTTGCCAGGATCTGCCGTATGTGTTTAAGTCAAGTGGAAAGAATCATTACCCTTAGTGTTGCTCAGCGAATTTCACAGCTTCTCTACGTGGGTGGTGATCTCTTTCTAATCGCAAGAAATCGACGGAGTGTTCCTCAGCGACCTTCACAGATTCTCTCCGCGGACGGTGGTCTCTTTCCGATCACAAGAAGTCGACGCCTCAGGTCGGCTTCCTCTACTGGTATCCACACGAACAGCGTTCCAACCACGAACGACGTGCTAGCGTCTCCTGTCCCTCCAAGGCTTTCACAAGTCTCCGTCTCTATTTCAGCAGTTTCTTGTCTGCAAACCTTTTGCAGATTCCGTTCGGCCTTTTGTGTTCTGTGTTATTTTCAAACGTAGCTCCTCCAATCAGATATAGAGGATGCTATGCGTTTTTCCACTTAACCTAATTGGATTTTGGAGTTAATCTTATATTAATTCCGAATTGATACAATATCATATATTGTATAATTTTATAAGAAACTAATTAAATAAAATAATATTAAATCCGTCCCACAGATTTAATTACCTATTTATTTAACTTTAAATAAAGATGAGACTGAGTTATATTTGATTTATTCCCATAAATCAAATTTGAGATATCCTATCAATTTAAATTTCGAATTTCAAACGTGATAGAGATTTAATTTATCCTTATAAATTAAATCTTATAAATATCTCTTATATGAGATATCCTATCAATTTGAATTTCGAATTTCAAACGTGATAGGGATTTAATTTATCCTTATAAATTAAATCTTATAAATATCTCTTATATGAGATATCCTATCAATTTGAATTTCGAATTCAAACGTGATAGGGATTTAATTTATCCTTATAAATTAAATCTCATATATCTCATATATATAATATATATATACGAATTTATATATATACGAATATAAATATAAATAAATATATATACATTCACCTGGATCTTTCATTGAATCTGGACATGTCTTAGATTCAATGAATCTGGACATCATAGCTCGTGTTGGGCTATTTTGTGTGCGACCCTGTAGGCCCATATAAAGTTGGCAGTGGGCCATTTGCTATACTAGCCCACAAGTCGCAAGCGGTCTCTAGCAAGACATAACAACTACCCAAATCATATGAGGATCGATAAACGATGTAACCTTTTATACAACCATATCATGTCCCTTCTGTCATGCGATATTTTGGTCATGGATGAGGCATGGATAATGTCATCCTCCTATTCCCGACCGTTACTTTCTCGATCCCTGAGTAGTCTGACTATAGAAATGGAACTACCTTTCCATTACAGTATGGCCATACATTTCTCAGACTCACTCATCGAGGGGCCCAGTAATATCTCTCCACGAATGTGAGGGACAAATTCCATCTTGACCATTCACATTCCTCCGCATGAAAAACCACTAAACCCGAACATAGTCTTTATGATCACTCGGTCAAAAGTGACTTTTGACTAGGTCAAAGCTGAGCGTTTTGTCATGTAGGAATCCATGATGATCTCAGGTCAAAGGGCATATTGACATGGTTTGTATATGAGAGAAGCTTATGACGTTACCCATGCAGTTCTCTCATAGCGGGTCGGTCCAACACCCTGTACTCTTACATGTGCTTATGACTTTGATTTATATCTCTATACATCTTCAAAGTCATACTGGTCTTATTTCATCTGTGCTCCCACATAGATGATCGACCAGGGACATTTAGGATAATATCATGAATTATCCAAGGATGGTCATCATAATAAACATGCAAATAATATGATAACTCAATTAATAAATTCATAAATCAATAATGTTCATAAGACAATGATTGGCCCCTAGGGCACGATTTCCAACAACCTCCCACTTGCACTAGGTACAATCATTAATTTGAGTAATTCCCATTGACCTAACATGACGCTCATGCTTTGCCTGCACAAGCGGCTTTGTTAGAGGATCAGCAACATTATCTTCTCCTGCTACTTTACATATTTTTATATCACCTCTATCGTTGATTTCTCTGATGAGATGAAATCGCCTGAGTATATGCTTGGTTCTTTGATGTGACCTAGGCTCTTTGGCCTGTGCAATAGCACCGCTATTGTCACAGAGCAAAGTTATTGGATCTGAGATGGTAGGTATCACCCCTAGTTCTGTGATGAACTTCCTGATCCAAACGGCTTCCTTAGCTGCATCAGATGCTGCTATATACTCAGCTTCCGTTGCAGAATCTGCTACAGTGCCCTGCTTAGAGCTCTTCCAGCTTACTGCTCCATTATTGAGGAGGAATATGTATCCAGACTGCGATTTTTGGTCGTCCTGATCAGTTTGGAAACTCGCATCTGTGTAACCAGTTACACAGAGCTCATCATCCAATCCACCATAGACCAAGAATAAGTCCTTAGTCCTTCTTAAGTACTTAAGGATATTCTTGACAGCAGTCCAATGGCCCTCACCAGGGTCCTGTTGGTATCTGCTAGTCATACTTAAGGCAAACGAGACATCCGGTCGAGTACATAACATGGCGTACATGATAGATCCTATGGCCGAGGCATATGGAACCTTACTCATGCGACCTCGCTGATCAGATGTACTAGGACACAGATCTTTGCTGAGGTGAGTACCATGAGACATGGGTATGAAACCCCTCTTTGATTCGTGCATACTGAACCTATGCAGTATTTTGTCTATGTATGTACTCTGACTGAGTCCTAGAAGTCTTTTAGATCTATCTCTATAGATCCTGATTCCTAGGATGTAGGTGGCTTCACTCAAGTCTTTCATCGAGAAAGACTTTCCTAACCAAGACTTGACAATCTGCAAGGTAGGAATGTCATTCCCAATAAGTAGGATGTCATCGACATAGAGTACCAAAAACACAACTGTGCTCCCACTAACCTTCTTGTACACACAAGGTTCATCAATGTTTTGAAGAAATCCAAACTCTTTGATTACTTCATCAAAACGATGATTCCAACTCCGAGAGGCTTGCTTTAGTCCATAAATGGACTTTTGAAGCTTGCACACTTTACCAGAGTCCTCGGAACGCACAAACCCTTCAGGTTGTGTCATGTACACATCCTCAAGGAGCTTTCCATTAAGGAAGGCTGTCTTGACGTCCATCTGCCATATTTCATAGTCATAATATGCTGCAATAGCAAAGAGGATTCTGATTGATTTGGCCATTGCTACTGGGGAAAAGGTCTCATCATAGTCCACACCATGAGTTTGAGTAAAACCTTTTGCAACCAGTCGTGCCTTGAAGACATTTACATTGCCATCCATGTCAGTTTTCTCTTTGAAAACCCACTTGCACCCGACGGTTTTTACACCTTCAGGCGGGTCGACTAAGGTCCAAACCTGATTGTCGTACATGGATTGCATCTCAGACTTCATGGCACTAAGCCATTTTTCAGAGTTTGGTCCCACTATAGCTTCTCGATAGGTAGTCGGCTCATTATGCTCAATGAGCAACACATCATGACTATCAGAAATCAGAAATCCATATCTCTGAGGCTGAAGTCGTGTCCTATTAGACTTTCGTGGACCTTGCGTGACTTGAGGAGTCTCAACAACTTGTTGTGAGTCTTCTCTATTTTCCATCTGCAGTTCTGTGGTGTCTTGTAGCTCTCGAACTTCTTCGAGTTGTACCTTACTCCCACTGGTTCTTTTAGAGATAAATTCTCGTTCAAGAAAGATACCATTTCTGACAACAAACACTTTGTTATCAGCAGGGTTGTAGACGTAATATCCCTTGGTTTCCTTAGGATATCCCACAAAAAGGTATTTTGAGGATTTGGGCACTAATTTGTCTGAGGCTTGTTGCTTAACATAGACCTCGCATCCCCAAATCTTGAAGAAAGACAAACTAGGCGTCCTCCCAGTCCATATCTCATACGGAGTCTTTTCGATTGCCTTAGATGGAACACGATTTAGTGTGAACGTAGCTATCTCTAGGGCATGGCCCCAAAAGGAGGGCGGAAGATCTGTTCGACTCATCATGGATCGAACCATATCTAATAGTGTTCGATTTCTCCGTTCAGAAACGCCATTCCATTGTGGTGTCCTTGGAGGAGTCAATTGTGAGAGTATCCCACAACTCCTAAGATGATCTATGAACTCTTGGCTCAAATATTCACCACCCCGATCAGATCGAAGGGCTTTAATTGTTTTGCCAAGCTGGTTTTGTACTTCATTTTGAAATATCTTGAACTTTTCAAAAGATTCAGATTTATGTTTCATTAGATAGATGTACCCATATCTGCTGAAATCATCTATGAATGTTATGAAGTACGAATAACCTCCTCTGGCATTTGTGTTCATTGGTCCACACACATCTGTATGTATGAGGCCCAATAAATCAGTGGCCCTCTCACTGTGCCCAGTGAAGGGTGACTTTGTCATCTTTCCTAACAAGCAAGACTCGCAAGTGTCATATGATTCAAAATCAAATGAGTTTAGAAATCCATCTTGATGGAGTTTGGAAATGCGTTTCTCATTTATGTGGCCCAGACGACAGTGCCAGAGGTATGTGGGATTCAAATCGTTTGGTTTGACCCTTTTGGCGGTTATGTTATAGATATTTCCATGATTGGGTTGCTCCAAATTTAATATGTAATGATCAACATGCAAATCACCATGAGCATAGAAAACATCATTATGATAAATAGAACATCTACTATTCCCAGCAATGGAAGTGAAACCTTCCTTATCCAAATAAGAAAGTGAAACAATGTTACTACTTAAAGCAGGAACATAATAGCAATTGTTCAAAACTAACAAAAGCCCAGTGGGCAGAACTAATTCATAAGTGCCTACAGCTAACGCAGCAACCCTTGCTCTGTTTCCAACTCGTAGGTCAACCTCGCCCTTTTTCAGCTTCCTACTGTCCTTTAGTCCCTGCACATTTGTACAAATGTGAGAACCACATGCAGTATCTAATACCCATGAGATGGAAGTAGAAAGATGAATGTCTATAACATAAATACCTGAAGCGATAGCCCCGCTATCCTTCTTGTTCTTTTTCAGATCTTCGAGGTAGAGTTTGCAATTCCTCTTCCAATGACCGGGTTCATTGCAGAAGAAGCAGACTCCTTCCTTCGGAGGCTTTGCCTTCTTTGGTGTAGGCTTGGTTTCGGGCTTGCCTGACTCTTTGGTCCTACCTGATGAGCCATGACCCTTCCCCTTGCCTTTGCCTTTCTTTTTAGTACCCTTTCCTTTCTGAACCATCAAAACACTACTGGGCTTTTTCTTAAGACTTGGCTCAGCAGTTTTAAGCATCCCATGCAGTTCAGAAATAGATTTCTCCATGTTGTTCATGTTGTAGTTCATGACAAAGTGGTCATAACTTTCCGGGAGTGAGTTCAAGATCAAATCCGTAGCTAACTCCTGGCTCATGGGAAATCCAAGCCTTTCAAGGTGATCAATGTACCCTTTCATCTTTAAGACATGAGTACTAACTGATGCACCTTCAGCCATCTTGCAGGAATGTAAGGCCTTAGTGGTCTCATACCTCTCTTGCCTTGCCTGTTGCTGGAACATTTCCTTGAGATGCACAATCATCTCATAAGCCTCCATGTGTTCGAGATCTCTTTGGAGCTCTGGAACCATGGTGGCTAGCATTAAGCATCCCACATCGACAGAGTCTTCCTTATGCTTCGTGTAAGCATCTCTCTGAGCTCTAGGAGCATTGGCGGCTGGCTCCTCAGGAATGGGTTGATCTAGGATATGCGCCTTTCTTTCCTGCTTGAGAACAATTCTCAAGTTCCTAAACCAGTCAAGAAAGTTTGTCCCATTAAGTTTGTCCTTCTCAAGGACAGATCGCAGCGATAATGTAGCAGTATTACTAGTCGTCATGATTCTACAATTAAAATATGCAATGTAATTAGTAATCTCCCACTAAATAAACAACCCTCAATGCAATAGTTAGTGGGCTAAGATCCATATTTGGCTCAAACTTAAGTCCGCTTTGGCAGGACGCTTAAATTAAGTTATTTAGGTAGGTAACACCTTTACCAATTACATCAAATGTAACTCTTAGATATTCATGGGATCCTATCATCATATGATCTGGCATGTTCTAATCCCATCTAATGCCTTGAGATCCAAAACCGTTTTGTTAATCTCAATTAAGTCAAACAATAATGAACCTATGAGAGTAGCACCATTACTCTTTGCTTATCTCCCCAAGATAACTCAAAAGCACCCACTTTGGTGGAGTCCACAATTGAGCGATCAAGGTTTTGACAAGTGTTCATAAATTGACAGCATTATGACTTAAGATTTCTTTTAGAGGGCTTAATTAACTATCTGATTTTATGAGGATGCATGTATCCCAGTTTGTAACTCATACAAGTAATATGCATGTGCTGATCTAATCATAAGATGCATCATTCAAATGTAATACAATATGGCTCACCTATCCTAAGTCCCCTCAAGCCAATGAGAGGAGCTCTCTAGTAAGAAAAGAGAAATTACATATAGAAACCTCTTTTAACATTCGAGGGGAGTGAGATGAGAGGAGAAGGTACATTGAGAGTATATAGAGGAAGGCACGACACGCAGGCCATATTTAAAAATTACAACACTTGCAATCTAGAGCCATATTGTTCACCATACCCAAACATTCAAGAATCAATATTCAGATCTAATCGAAGGGCAAAAAAAAACATTCACAAAGTAACATATGTTACGGTTATGTTGCGCTACGAACAGGTAGCGACGGCGGTCCCGCTAGCCGGTTAGCGGGCGGGGTCTCTGGGGCAGCGCCCCGGAAGAATTTTTTTTTGTTTTTGTTTCATAAATAATCACGAATCTGAATTCGGTTTTCACAAATAATCACAAATTCGAATTCGGTTTTCTTAGACCCCATCTATGCGGATTGATCAAATCAAAAAGCATCACCACCGATTTCAATTTCCTTTTAGATTCCTTTTATGTCATACAATACATGGATTCCATATATGTCACACATACAACGCTTATTATATGATCGGCTACTACTAACATATATCATATAAATCACAAATCAAGCCTAACTTAAACACAAAACGGCATGGCTCTGATACCACTGTAAGGAATTAGAAGACACGCAGCGGAAATAAACTTTAAAAATTTTCCATTCCTTGCCAGGATCTGCCGTATGTGTTTAAGTCAAGTGGAAAGAATCATTACCCTTAGTGTTGCTCAGCGAATTTCACAGCTTCTCTACGTGGGTGGTGATCTCTTTCTAATCGCAAGAAATCGACGGAGTGTTCCTCAGCGACCTTCACAGATTCTCTCCGCGGACGGTGGTCTCTTTCCGATCACAAGAAGTCGACGCCTCAGGTCGGCTTCCTCTACTGGTATCCACACGAACAGCGTTCCAACCACGAACGACGTGCTAGCGTCTCCTGTCCCTCCAAGGCTTTCACAAGTCTCCGTCTCTATTTCAGCAGTTTCTTGTCTGCAAACCTTTTGCAGATTCCGTTCGGCCTTTTGTGTTCTGTGTTATTTTCAAACGTAGCTCCTCCAATCAGATATAGAGGATGCTATGCGTTTTTCCACTTAACCTAATTGGATTTTGGAGTTAATCTTATATTAATTCCGAATTGATACAATATCATATATTGTATAATTTTATAAGAAACTAATTAAATAAAATAATATTAAATCCGTCCCACAGATTTAATTACCTATTTATTTAACTTTAAATAAAGATGAGACTGAGTTATATTTGATTTATTCCCATAAATCAAATTTGAGATATCCTATCAATTTAAATTTCGAATTTCAAACGTGATAGAGATTTAATTTATCCTTATAAATTAAATCTTATAAATATCTCTTATATGAGATATCCTATCAATTTGAATTTCGAATTTCAAACGTGATAGGGATTTAATTTATCCTTATAAATTAAATCTTATAAATATCTCTTATATGAGATATCCTATCAATTTGAATTTCGAATTCAAACGTGATAGGGATTTAATTTATCCTTATAAATTAAATCTCATATATCTCATATATATAATATATATATACGAATTTATATATATACGAATATAAATATAAATAAATATATATACATTCACCTGGATCTTTCATTGAATCTGGACATGTCTTAGATTCAATGAATCTGGACATCATAGCTCGTGTTGGGCTATTTTGTGTGCGACCCTGTAGGCCCATATAAAGTTGGCAGTGGGCCATTTGCTATACTAGCCCACAAGTCGCAAGCGGTCTCTAGCAAGACATAACAACTACCCAAATCATATGAGGATCGATAAACGATGTAACCTTTTATACAACCATATCATGTCCCTTCTGTCATGCGATATTTTGGTCATGGATGAGGCATGGATAATGTCATCCTCCTATTCCCGACCGTTACTTTCTCGATCCCTGAGTAGTCTGACTATAGAAATGGAACTACCTTTCCATTACAGTATGGCCATACATTTCTCAGACTCACTCATCGAGGGGCCCAGTAATATCTCTCCACGAATGTGAGGGACAAATTCCATCTTGACCATTCACATTCCTCCGCATGAAAAACCACTAAACCCGAACATAGTCTTTATGATCACTCGGTCAAAAGTGACTTTTGACTAGGTCAAAGCTGAGCGTTTTGTCATGTAGGAATCCATGATGATCTCAGGTCAAAGGGCATATTGACATGGTTTGTATATGAGAGAAGCTTATGACGTTACCCATGCAGTTCTCTCATAGCGGGTCGGTCCAACACCCTGTACTCTTACATGTGCTTATGACTTTGATTTATATCTCTATACATCTTCAAAGTCATACTGGTCTTATTTCATCTGTGCTCCCACATAGATGATCGACCAGGGACATTTAGGATAATATCATGAATTATCCAAGGATGGTCATCATAATAAACATGCAAATAATATGATAACTCAATTAATAAATTCATAAATCAATAATGTTCATAAGACAATGATTGGCCCCTAGGGCACGATTTCCAACATCCTTTAGTCACGACCTATCTCTCATAACATCGTGACCTGGACTCCTTTGTACACTGGTCGCGTACTGCCATATTACTCATTGCTACCTAAGGTCTTCTCACGTCGCAACATCAACTTATCTGTACCTATTAGTCGCGACATAAGACCCCTCTTCTCTACTTCCTACTTTTAAAACATGTAGTCATATTCATTCTCATACAACGGCAACATACTAGGTATAGGGTAGCTCAATAGTGTGCATACTAGACAATACAATCCAATCATATTCAGGATTTATCCGTTCATTAGCCAGTGGAAACAGAACAGAAATAAACTCATACCTTAGTTTGGCACAGGAGACTTTCTTATCTCGTTGCCAGTCAGGTATATACTCTTCCCTGAGTCAGGTATCTTTCGCCCGTTGTGTTCTGTGGACACTCCCTGGCATAATGTCCATACTTTCCACACCTATAGCGTAACCCTTGACCTACTGGACAAGGCCTCATACCATGGTCTCGACCACAGTTCCTACATTCATTAGGCCTTGGTTGCCTGCTAACTTCTTTTGGCCTACTACCTAGCCTACTTCCCTGTTTCTTATTAACTTCTGACCCATATGCTGGCCCATTTCTCTTCTTACTGTTCCTTCTCAAGGAACCTGGTGGCATCACTTTCAGTGGTACTGATGGAGTAGGCTCACTCTTTGCTGGTTATTGCACATTCTTTTCTAGCTTGTAAACTGCCACCTGGGTCTTTCTTTCAGTGGGACATTCTAAAATCTTAAAGATTTTCTCTAACTGGCTTACCCAATCCTCAGCTACTTGAGTGTCAAAAGTCCCTTCAACATGGGCGGATCAAATTTATGGAATCGTTCCATCCATGTTTGCAGACTTTCCTGGTCATTGTTATTTCCTATAGACCCCTGACGTCTATTCATTCTAGTCTGCTCATGATCTGGCTGAGGTGCAGGTTCTATATCATTCTCTGGTACTACCTCCTTCCCAGACTGCTGTAAGCTAGCAACCGCAGCAGCAACTGCCGTAGTGATAGCAGAATCTCGCTCTTGATCTTGGCGAGCCTGGGTTGCCCACAACTCATCGTGACTTACGACCTAACTTGTTGTAATTTGGATATCTGGCATCCTCACTACAGTATCTGGTTGCAACACGATACCTCGAGCTACTCTTTGCAGCTTCCTCAGTCATAAATTGATCAGCCTCTGTCTCTATCTCTGGAGGAAACTGCTTCTTAAACATTGTTCTGCTTAGTCCAGCCATATTGTGTTAATAAACACGAGACCTCGACTATATCAGCTGACTAAGATTAGACCATCATAATCATATCCTTTGTAAGACTATAAAGCTCGTGGTCCAGCCTCATTCATCTGGGTGTCACTGTCTTCGGTCTAAACCTTTCCAAGCAGTGAACATCATCCCTATATCCTACTCTAGGGAGAGGACCACTCAAACTTCTCATTTGTTTAAGGAATCAAACTAACTAAACCAGAGCATCAATGAGCCAGAACCTTCTGTTCTGTGCCAGAATCTTATGCTCGGAGCCAGAACCCTTTGTTCTGTGTGTTGGAAATCGTGCCCTAGGGGCCAATCATTGTCTTATGAACATTATTGATTTATGAATTTATTAATTGAGTTATCATATTATTTGCATGTTTACTATGATGACCATCCTTGGATAATTCATGATATTATCCTAAATGTCCCTGGTCGATCATCTATGTGGGAGCACAGATGAAATAAGACCAGTATGACTTTGAAGATGTATAGAGATATAAATCAAAGTCATAAGCACATGTAAGAGTACAGGGTGTTGGAACGACCCGCTATGAGAGAACTGCATGGGTAACGTCATAAGCTTCTCTCATATACAAACCATGTCAATATGCCCTTTGACCTGAGATCATCATGGATTCCTACATGACAAAACGCTCAGCTTTGACCTAGTCAAAAGTCACTTTTGACCGAGTGATCATAAAGACTATGTTCGGGCTTAGTGGTTTTTCATGCGGAGGAATGTGAATGGTCAAGATGGAATTTGTCCCTCACATTCGTGGAGAGATATTACTGGGCCCATCGATGAGTGAGTCTGAGAAATGTATGGCCATACTGTAATGGAAAGGTAGTTCCATCTCTATAGTCAGACTACTCAGGGATCGAGAAAGTAACGGTCGGGAATAGGAGGATGACATTATCCATGCCTCATCCATGACCAAAATATCGCGTGACAGAAGGGACATGATATGGTTGTATAAAAGGTTACATCGTTTATCGATCCTCATATGATTTGGGTAGTTGTTATGTCTTGCTAGAGACCGCTTGCGACTTGTGGGCTAGTATAGCAAATGGCCCACTGCCAACTTCATATGGGCCTACAGGGTCGCACACAAAATAGCCCAACACGAGCTATGATGTCCAGATTCATTGAATCTAAGACATGTCCAGATTCAATGAAAGATCCAGGTGAATGTATATATATTTATTTATATTCGTATATATATAAATTCGTATATATATATATATATTATATATATGAGATATATGAGATTTAATTTATAAGGATAAATTAAATCCCTATCACGTTTGAATTCGAAATTCAAATTGATAGGATATCTCATATAAGAGATATTTATAAGATTTAATTTATAAGGATAAATTAAATCTCTATCACGTTTGAAATTCGAAATTCAAATTGATAGGATATCTCATATAAGAGATATTTATAAGATTTAATTTATAAGGATAAATTAAATCTCTATCACGTTTGAAATTCGAAATTCAAATTGATAGGATATCTCATATAAGAGATATTTATAAGATTTAATTTATAAGGATAAATTAAATCTCTATCACGTTTGAAATTCGAAATTTAAATTGATAGGATATCTCAAATTTGATTTATGGGAATAAATCAAATATAACTCAGTCTCATCTTTATTTAAAGTTAAATAAATAAGTAATTAAATCTGTGGGACGGATTTAATATTATTTTATTTAATTAGTTTCTTATAAAATTATACAATATATGATATTGTATCAATTCGGAATTAATATAAGATTAACTCCAAAATCCAATTAGGTCAAGTGGAAAAACGCATAGCATCCTCTATATCTGATTGGAGGAGCTACGTTTGAAAATAACACAGAACACAAAAGGCCGAACGGAATCTGCAAAAGGTTTGCAGACAAGAAACTGCCGAAATAGAGACGGAGACTTGTGAAAGCCTTGGAGGGACAGGAGACGCTAGCACGTCGTTCGTGGTTGGAACGCTGTTCGTGTGGATACCAGTAGAGGAAGCCGACCTGAGGCGTCGACTTCTTGTGATCGGAAAGAGACCACCGTCCACGGAGAGAATCTGTGAAGGTCGCTGAGGAACACTCCATCGATTTCTTGCGATCAGAAAGAGATCACCACCCACGTAGAGAAGCTGTGAAATTCGCTGAGCAACACTAAGGGTAATGATTCTTTCCACTTGACTTAAACACATACGGTAGATCCTGGCAAGGAATGGAAAATTTTTAAAGTTTATTTCCGCTGCGTGTCTTCCAATTCCTTACAGTGGTATCAGAGCCAGGTTGTTTTGTGTTTAAGTTAGGCTTGATTTGTGATTTATATGATATATGTTAGTAGTAGCCGATCATATAATAAGCGTTGTATGTGTGACATATATGGAATCCTTGTTGTGTATGACATAAAAGGAATCTAAAAGGAAATTGAAATCGGTGGTGATGCTTTTGATTTGATCAATCCGCATAGATGGGGTCTAAGAAAACCGAATTCGAATTTGTGATTATTTGTGAAAACCGAATTCAGATTCGTGATTATTTATGAAACAAAAACAAAAAAAAAATTTCTTCCGGGGCGCTGCCCCAGAGACCCCGCCCGCTAACCGGCTAGCGGGACAGCCGCCCGCTAACCGGCTAGCGGGACCGCCGTAGCTACCTGTTCGTAGCGCAACATAACCGTAACAAATGTTACTTTGTAAATGTTTTTTGCCCTTCGATTAGATCTGAATATTGATTCTTGAATGTTTGGGTATGGTGAACAATATGGCTCTAGATTGCAAGTGTTGTAATTTTTAAAAATACGGCCTGCGTGTCGTGCCTTCCTCTATATACTCTCAATGTACCTTCTCCTCTCATCTCACTCCCCTCGAATGTTAAAAGAGGTTTCTATATGTAATTTCTCTTTTCTTACTAGAGAGCTCCTCTCATTGGCTTGAGGGGACTTAGGATAGGTGAGCCATATTGTATCACGTTTGAATTATGCATCTTATGATTAGATCAGCACATGCATATTACTTGTATGAGTTACAAACTGGGATACATGCATCCTCATAAAAACAAATAGTTAATTAAGCCCTCTAAAAGAAATCTTAAGTCATAATGCTGTCAATTTATGAACACTTGTCAAAACCTTGATCGCTCAATTGTGGACTCCACCAAAGTGGGTGCTTTTGAGTTATCTTGGGGAGATAAGCAAAGAGTAATGGTGCTACTCTCATAGGTTCATTATTGTTTGACTTAATTGAGATTAACAAAACGGTTTTGGATCTCAAGGCATTAGATGGGATTAGAACATGCCAGATCATATGATGATAGGATCCCATGAATATCTAAGAGTTACATTTGATGTAATTGGTAAAGGTGTTACCTACCTAAATAACTTAATCTAAGCGTCCTGCCAAAGCGGACTTAAGTTTGAGCCAAATATGGATCTTAGCCCACTAACTATTGCATTGAGGGTTGTTTATTTAGTGGGAGATTACTAATTACATTGCATATTTTAATTGTAGAATCATGACGACTAGTAATACTGCTACATTATCGCTGCGATCTGTCCTTGAGAAGGACAAACTCAATGGGACAAACTTTCTTGACTGGTTTAGGAACTTGAGAATTGTTCTCAAGCAGGAAAGAAAGGCGCATGTCCTAGATCAACCCATTCCTGAGGAGCCAGCCGCCAATGCTCCCAGAGCTCAGAGAGATGCTTATATGAAGCATAAGGAAGACTCTGTCGATGTGGGATGCTTGATGCTAGCCACCATGGTTCCGGAGCTCCAAAGAGATCTGGAACACATGGAGGCTTATGAGATGATTGTGCATCTCAAGGAAATGTTCCAGCAACAGGCAAGGCAAGAGAGGTATGAGACCACTAAGGCCTTACATTCCTGCAAGATGGCTGAAGGTGCATCAGTCAGTGCTCATGTCTTAAAGATGAAAGGGTACATTGATCACCTTGAACGGCTTGGATTTCCCATGAGCCAGGAGTTAGCTACAGATTTGATCTTAAACTCACTCCCGGAAAGTTATGACCAGTTTGTTATGAACTACAACATGAACAACATGGAGAAATCTATTTCTGAACTGCATGGGATGCTTAAAACTGCTGAGCCGAGTCTTAAGAAGAAACCCAGTAGTGTTTTGATGGTTCAGAAAGGAAAGGGTACGAAAAAGAAAGGCAAAGGCAAGGGGAAGGGTCATGGCTCATCAGGTAAGACCAAAGAGTCAGGCAAGCCCGAAACTAAGCCTGCACCAAAGAAGGCAAAGCCTCCGAAGGAAGGAGTCTGCTTCTTCTGCAATGAACCGGGTCATTGGAAGAGGAATTGCAAACTCTACCTCGAAGATCTGAAAAAGAACAAGAAGGATAGCGGGGCTATCGCTTCAGGTATTTATGTTATAGACATTCATCTTTCTACTTCCACCTCATGGGTATTAGATACTGCATGTGGTTCTCACATTTGTACGAATGTGCAGGGACTAAAGGACAGTAGGAAGCTGAAAAGGGGTGAAGTTGACCTACGAGTTGGAAACAGAGCAAGGGTTGCTGCGTTAGCTGTAGGCACTTATGAATTAGTTCTGCCCACTGGGCTTTTGTTAGTTTTGAACAATTGCTATTATGTTCCTGCTTTAAGTAGTAACATTGTTTCACTTTCTTATTTGGATAAGGAAGGTTTCACTTCCATTGCTGGGAATAGTAGATGTTCTATTTATCGTAATGATGTTTTATATGCTCATGGTGATTTGCATGTTGATCATTACATATTAAATTTGGAACAACCCAATCATGGAAATATCTATAACATAACCGCCAAAAGGGTCAAACCAAACGATTTGAATCCCACATACCTCTGGCACTGTCGTCTGGGCCACATAAATGAGAAACGCATTTCCAAACTCCATCAAGATGGATTTCTAAACTCATTTGATTTTGAATCATATGACACTTGCGAGTCTTGCTTGTTAGGAAAGATGACAAAGTCACCTTTCACTGGGCACAGTGAGAGGGCCACTGATTTATTGGGCCTCATACATACAGATGTGTGTGGACCGATGAACACAAATGCCAGAGGAGGTTATTCGTACTTTATAACATTCATAGATGATTTCAGCAGATATGGGTACATCTATCTAATGAAACATAAATCTGAATCTTTTGAAAAGTTCAAGATATTTCAAAATGAAGTACAAAACCAGCTTGGCAAAACAATTAAAGCCCTTCGATCTGATCGGGGTGGTGAATATTTGAGCCAAGAGTTCATAGATCATCTTAGGAATTGTGGGACACTCTCACAATTGACTCCTCCAGGGACACCACAATGGAATGGCGTTTCTGAACGGAGAAATCGAACACTATTAGATATGGTTCGATCCATGATGAGTCGAACAGATCTTCCGCCCTCCTTTTGGGGCTATGCCCTAGAGACAGCTGCGTTCACACTCAATCGTGTTCCATCTAAGGCAATCGAAAAGACTCCGTATGAGATATGGACTGGGAGGACGCCTAGTTTGTCTTTCCTCAAGATTTGGGGATGCGAGGTCTATGTTAAGCAACAAGCCTCAGACAAATTAGCGCCCAAATCCTCAAAATGCCTTTTTGTGGGATATCCTAAGGAAACCAAGGGATATTACGTCTACAACCCTGCTGATAACAAAGTGTTTGTTGTCAGAAATGGTATCTTTCTTGAACGAGAATTTATCTCTAAAAGAACCAGTGGAAGTAAGGTACAACTCGAAGAAGTTCGAGAGCTACAAGACACCACAGAACTGCAGATGAAAAATAGAGAAGACTCACAACAAGTTGTTGAGACTCCTCAAGTCACGCAAGGTCCACGAAAGTCTAATAGGATACGACTTCAGCCTCAGAGATATGGATTTCTGATTTCTGATAGTCGTGATGTGTTGCTCATTGAGCATAATGAGCCGACTACCTATCGAGAAGCTATAGTGGGACCAAACTCCGAAAAATGGCTTAGTGCCATGAAGTCTGAGATGCAATCCATGTACGACAATAAGGTTTGGACCTTAGTCGACCCGCCTGAAGGTGTAAAAACCGTCGGGTGCAAGTGGGTTTTCAAAGAGAAAACTGACATGGATGGCAATGTAAATGTCTTCAAGGCACGACTGGTTGCAAAAGGTTTTACTCAAACTCATGGTGTGGACTATGATGAGACCTTTTCCCCAGTAGCAATGGCCAAATCAATCAGAATCCTCTTTGCTATTGCAGCATATTATGACTATGAAATATGGCAGATGGACGTCAAGACAGCCTTCCTTAATGGAAAGCTCCTTGAGGATGTGTACATGACACAACCTGAAGGGTTTGTGCGTTCCGAGGACTCTGGTAAAGTGTGCAAGCTTCAAAAGTCCATTTATGGACTAAAGCAAGCCTCTCGGAGTTGGAATCATCGTTTTGATGAAGTAATCAAAGAGTTTGGATTTCTTCAAAACATTGATGAACCTTGTGTGTACAAGAAGGTTAGTGGGAGCACAGTTGTGTTTTTGGTACTCTATGTCGATGACATCCTACTTATTGGGAATGACATTCCTACCTTGCAGATTGTCAAGTCTTGGTTAGGAAAGTCTTTCTCGATGAAAGACTTGGGTGAAGCCACCTACATCCTAGGAATCAGGATCTATAGAGATAGATCTAAAAGACTTCTAGGACTCAGTCAGAGTACATACATAGACAAAATACTGCATAGGTTCAGTATGCACGAATCAAAGAGGGGTTTCATACCCATGTCTCATGGTACTCACCTCAGCAAAGATCTGTGTCCTAGTACATCTGATCAGCGAGGTCGCATGAGTAAGGTTCCATATGCCTCGGCCATAGGATCTATCATGTACGCCATGTTATGTACTCGACCGGATGTCTCGTTTGCCTTAAGTATGACTAGCAGATACCAACAGGACCCTGGTGAGGGCCATTGGACTGCTGTCAAGAATATCCTTAAGTACTTAAGAAGGACTAAGGACTTATTCTTGGTCTATGGTGGATTGGATGATGAGCTCTGTGTAACTGGTTACACAGATGCGAGTTTCCAAACTGACCAGGATGACCAAAAATCGCAGTCTGGATACATATTCCTCCTCAATAATGGAGCAGTAAGCTGGAAGAGCTCTAAGCAGGGCACTGTAGCAGATTCTGCAACGGAAGCTGAGTATATAGCAGCATCTGATGCAGCTAAGGAAGCCGTTTGGATCAGGAAGTTCATCACAGAACTAGGGGTGATACCTACCATCTCAGATCCAATAACTTTGCTCTGTGACAATAGCGGTGCTATTGCACAGGCCAAAGAGCCTAGGTCACATCAAAGGACCAAGCATATACTCAGGCGATTTCATCTCATCAGAGAAATCAACGATAGAGGTGATATAAAAATATGCAAAGTAGCAGGAGAAGATAATGTTGCTGATCCTCTAACAAAGCTGCTTGTGCAGGCAAAGCATGAGCGTCATGTTAGGTCAATGGGAATTAGTCAAATTAATGATTGTACCTAGTGCAAGTGGGAGGTTGTTGGAAATCGTGCCCTAGGGGCCAATCATTGTCTTATGAACATTATTGATTTATGAATTTATTAATTGAGTTATCATATTATTTGCATGTTTACTATGATGACCATCCTTGGATAATTCATGATATTATCCTAAATGTCCCTGGTCGATCATCTATGTGGGAGCACAGATGAAATAAGACCAGTATGACTTTGAAGATGTATAGAGATATAAATCAAAGTCATAAGCACATGTAAGAGTACAGGGTGTTGGAACGACCCGCTATGAGAGAACTGCATGGGTAACGTCATAAGCTTCTCTCATATACAAACCATGTCAATATGCCCTTTGACCTGAGATCATCATGGATTCCTACATGACAAAACGCTCAGCTTTGACCTAGTCAAAAGTCACTTTTGACCGAGTGATCATAAAGACTATGTTCGGGCTTAGTGGTTTTTCATGCGGAGGAATGTGAATGGTCAAGATGGAATTTGTCCCTCACATTCGTGGAGAGATATTACTGGGCCCATCGATGAGTGAGTCTGAGAAATGTATGGCCATACTGTAATGGAAAGGTAGTTCCATCTCTATAGTCAGACTACTCAGGGATCGAGAAAGTAACGGTCGGGAATAGGAGGATGACATTATCCATGCCTCATCCATGACCAAAATATCGCGTGACAGAAGGGACATGATATGGTTGTATAAAAGGTTACATCGTTTATCGATCCTCATATGATTTGGGTAGTTGTTATGTCTTGCTAGAGACCGCTTGCGACTTGTGGGCTAGTATAGCAAATGGCCCACTGCCAACTTCATATGGGCCTACAGGGTCGCACACAAAATAGCCCAACACGAGCTATGATGTCCAGATTCATTGAATCTAAGACATGTCCAGATTCAATGAAAGATCCAGGTGAATGTATATATATTTATTTATATTCGTATATATATAAATTCGTATATATATATATATATTATATATATGAGATATATGAGATTTAATTTATAAGGATAAATTAAATCCCTATCACGTTTGAATTCGAAATTCAAATTGATAGGATATCTCATATAAGAGATATTTATAAGATTTAATTTATAAGGATAAATTAAATCTCTATCACGTTTGAAATTCGAAATTCAAATTGATAGGATATCTCATATAAGAGATATTTATAAGATTTAATTTATAAGGATAAATTAAATCTCTATCACGTTTGAAATTCGAAATTCAAATTGATAGGATATCTCATATAAGAGATATTTATAAGATTTAATTTATAAGGATAAATTAAATCTCTATCACGTTTGAAATTCGAAATTTAAATTGATAGGATATCTCAAATTTGATTTATGGGAATAAATCAAATATAACTCAGTCTCATCTTTATTTAAAGTTAAATAAATAAGTAATTAAATCTGTGGGACGGATTTAATATTATTTTATTTAATTAGTTTCTTATAAAATTATACAATATATGATATTGTATCAATTCGGAATTAATATAAGATTAACTCCAAAATCCAATTAGGTCAAGTGGAAAAACGCATAGCATCCTCTATATCTGATTGGAGGAGCTACGTTTGAAAATAACACAGAACACAAAAGGCCGAACGGAATCTGCAAAAGGTTTGCAGACAAGAAACTGCCGAAATAGAGACGGAGACTTGTGAAAGCCTTGGAGGGACAGGAGACGCTAGCACGTCGTTCGTGGTTGGAACGCTGTTCGTGTGGATACCAGTAGAGGAAGCCGACCTGAGGCGTCGACTTCTTGTGATCGGAAAGAGACCACCGTCCACGGAGAGAATCTGTGAAGGTCGCTGAGGAACACTCCATCGATTTCTTGCGATCAGAAAGAGATCACCACCCACGTAGAGAAGCTGTGAAATTCGCTGAGCAACACTAAGGGTAATGATTCTTTCCACTTGACTTAAACACATACGGTAGATCCTGGCAAGGAATGGAAAATTTTTAAAGTTTATTTCCGCTGCGTGTCTTCCAATTCCTTACACTGTGCTATCCTTATTCTGTACTAACACCATAAATTATCTGTTCAGAGCATTTCCTAAGCCAGAATCCTTTGCTCTGATACCAAAATGAAACATCCTTACGTTCGTATGTCTTAGGGACCATTTGGTAGCATTTAGAACCACTTTCAAGGTCATTGAAGTCCAATTCCCCAATCTGGAATTTTACTCTTATCGAGTACTGTTCCCTTGAAAATTCCAGATGAGTGACCTGACTTCGAAAAATCATAACTAATTCTAGAAAAATCAAAATTAAGTGGTTCCAATTTCTAAATGAATCTAACTCAATTATATTTCATAAACAAATAACTCGTTGACCATTAATTGACCGAGTCAACGTCAGTCAACGTTTCTATTTTACTGTTCATCCAGCGTTTTTCTCCTGAATCCAGCATTCTGGTCCCAACTTTGATAATTTATATCTTCTTGTGTAGACATCCAAATGATACATTTTATATATCAAATTAAATCTTGGTATGTCTAATATATACCATAAAAATTTCATACATTTATTCATCCATTTACTATTTTTAATCATTTATCAAACATGACCTTGTCACCACGTGTTACTGTTCACAGTGGTATATTTCAGCATTTCTACTTTGCATACATATGCATACATCCCTCATACATCAGTCAAACATGCCAAACGACAATTATTATTAATTAATAAGTTGTTTTACATCTGGACATGTACATAAATTCTCATATCTCTATTACATCTTTTTCTGCCTAAACTCCGGCAGCATAACCGCTACGCTTCATCTGTACAAAGACCTGAACCGTACTGATTCGGTAATCCCCTCATGAGAACTACCATTCTACGTAGTACCCAGGAAAGACTAGATGAACCGGCTAGGTCCACTCACTTCTAGCCTCCTTAGACAGCACTACGTACACAGTACTTATCATATACCGATGTTCAGTCTTTACTTCGGCAGCATAAAAGCGTCTCTTAAAATTCCCAGAATTCATTTTGACATAACCTCCCCTGTAATGGGTTATTTATTGGGATGAGATTCGGGGGAATCTCAGTAGCAACAATCATAACAATATATATAATGCAGAGTGACAGTGCTTGCTTGTGATTGTGTACAGATAAGTATGCTGCGTGCTTCCATGCTTAATAACATATGATCATAGCATTACAGCAGAGCTTCAGACATAACATATAAGACAACAATCCAACCAAACAATAGCACAACAAATCACAAAGCCATTACATACAAGCTAGGATTAGTTACTACCTCAAAGGCTCAGCAGAGCTCCACTATCTCTATTCTGCTTCCAGCTCCGCCAGAACTTCCTTTCTTTCTTTCTTCCTCTCACTTTCTCTCTCTAGCACCTCCTCCTCTCTCTAAAATGCCTCTTGGCCGTGCAGCACAAGAATGAAAGGGGGGTATTTATAACCTCCTCCGATGGCAATCTCGTAATTTCCATGAACTTTGATCCTGTGGTCCTGGTTTTTCCTGGATTTTCCTATTTTCTTTAATTCCTCCTTTACTGCATCATGCATGACATCATTGGGACACCTCACCAGGACACCTCAGCGCCACATTTTCCACATGCTGAAATTCCTGGACACCTCAGCAGCTGACTGAAACATCCTTACCTTCGATTGTCTTAGGGACCATTTAGTAGCATTTAGAACCACTTTCAAGGTCATTGAAGTCCAATTTCTCAATCTGGAGTTTTACTCTTATCGAGTACTGTTCACTGTGTAAATTCCAGATGAGTGACCTGACTTCGAAAAATCATAACTAATTCTAGAAAAATCAAAATGAAGTGGTTCCAATTGATAAATGAATATAACTCAATTATCTTTCAGGGAAAAATAACTCGTTGACCATGCATTGACCGAGTCAACGTCAGTCAACGTTTCTATTTTACTGTTCATCCAGCGTTTTTCTCCTGAATCCAGCATTCTGGTCCCAACTTTGATAATTTATATCTCCTTGTGTAGACATCCAAATGATACGTTTTATATATCCAATTAAAGCTTGGTATGTCTACTATTTACCATAAAAAGTTCATACATTAATTCATCCATTTACTATTTTTAATCATTTATCAAACATGACCTTGTCACCACGTGTTACTGTTCACAGTGGCATATTTCAGCATTTCTACTTTGCATACATATGCATACATCCATCATACATCAGTCAAACATGCCAAACAACAATTATTATTAATTAATAAGTTGTTTTACATCCAGTCATGTACATAAATTCTCATATCTCTATTACATCTTTTCCTGCCTGAAATCCGGCAGCATAACCGCTACGCTTCATCTGTACAAAGAACTGAACCGTACTGATTCGGTAATCCCCTCATGAGAACTACCATTCTACATAGTACCCAGGAAAGACTAGATGAACCGGCTAGGTCCACTCACTTCTAGCCTCCTTAGACAGCACTACGTACACAGTACTTATCATATACTGATGTTCAGTCTTTACTTCGGCAGCATAACGGCGTCTCTTAAAATTCCCAGAATTCATTTTGACATAACCTCCCCTGTAATGGTTTACTTATTGGGATGAGATTCGGGGGAATCTCAGTAGCAACAATCATAACAATATATGTAATGCAGAGTGACTGTGCTTGCTTGTGATTGTGTACAGATAAGTATGCTGTGTGCTTCCATGCTTAATAACATATGATCATAGCATTACAGCAGAGCTTCAGACATAACATATAAGACAACAATCCAACCAAACAATAGCACAATAAATCACAAAGCCATTACATAAAAGCTAGGATTAGTTACTACCTCAAAGGCTCAGCAGAGCTCTACTATCTCTATTCTGCTTCCAGCTCCGCCAGAACTTCCTTTCTTTCTTTCTTCCTCTCACTTTCTCTCTCTAGCACCTCCTCCTCTCTCTAAAATTGCTTGAGCCGTGATGAAATGAATGAATGGGGGGGTATTTATAACCTCCTCCAATGGCATTTCTGTAATTACCATGAACTTTGATCCTGCGGTCCTGGTTTTTCCTGGATTTTCCTATTTTCTTTAATTCCTCATTTACTGCATCATGCATGACATCATTGGGACACCTCACCAGGACACCTCAGCGCCACATTTATCACATGTCTGAAATCCTGGACACCTCAGCAGCTGACTCAGCATGCTGACTCACCGGTCCAGTCTCTTGCCTCGTAATACGTGTCCTCAACTTTTTCTTCTGCCTTTATGTTGGCGCCATGTGTCATCTTACTGGCACCTGTCACGCCTTCCAATGCTATCCAGATAAATCCAGGACTTTATCTGATCACCTCCTCGGTTATCGTGCCAACCGAGTAACTTTACTTTATTGAAACAGCATTAAAATAATATTTTAATGCCACTTTTTCCCACATACTTCATGGGCTACGTTTTTGGGCTCTGGGAATGTTGTCTTGGATCCTGATCAAGCCCAATGGCTCGATTCCCAAGAAACAGCCCTTGGTAAATTACCAAAATACCCTTGGGTGCCCTTTCTTGCACTATTTTAACCCTAAGGGTAAAATCGTCATTTTACACCCTTCTGTACTCTGTCAGGGTATATACTGACTCTCAGTAACTTTATCTGTATGTACCTTGGCTTCTGGGCCTGTCCAGAATTACCAAAATGCCCTTCATTCATCTGTTACACTTTTGTACAACACAGGGGCATTTTCGTAATTTCGCACTTTTCCGAGGTTCTGCCGGACACTGGCCCACCTATCAGTCCAAGTGTCTCATTGGGCCTCTGTTGGCGCCATTATTGGGCCTTTCTGGGTCCAATATCCTCATGGCACGCATTACGAGGAATCTTCCCCCGTTAATAATTATTGAATATTTTATCTATTATTCACCGTTTATACACATATCCGGACACCGGCTCCTTCTGTCCGATACACTGGCCTGCGGTGTTCAGGCATCCCTGTGAGTCATATTAGTCATCTGACCGAGATCATCCGAACTCATTCAGTCCCTTTTCAAATACCGATAAATCTCCCTATCGGATACCCGGAGGCCTCACACTCCCGTCTGGATTTTCTGATTTGCGAATAACTTTTTCTACAGGCCTCCTATCGGTATTCTGTCAGTTTCCCGACATCCGTCCCATAAGGACGTATCATCCTGTATTTTCTCACGTAGATCTGAATTCTAGGATATCTGGTATGAATTTTTATAACTTTTGGACGATCAGTCCATTTCTGGCTATCTGGAGTCTTCAAAAATTTCTGTATTAAGCCAGATTACCGAGCGTCACTTGCTCTCTCTACCGGTGAAATCTGGGACTGAAATGCTGTCGGACAGTCCAAACCACTTCCGGCCTGACTTTCTTTAATTACAATTTAGCCCCAGGGAACTTTTCTTCTTTCATTTAAGTCCCTTTTTACTTGGCTAAAATTACACTTAAGGACCCCACATTTTTGTCTACTTTCCTTTTTGGCCTTGAAATTTTCCATAATTGCACTTAAGTCCTTTCATTTCCTTTACTAGGTCTAGGGGCATTATTGTCTTTTCATATTTTACCAGAGTATTCTCTGGCCCTGGTCAACTATCCAGATACCCCTTCTTGACTGTCTAACCTTAGCCAAATGACCAAAATACCCTTTACTCATTCTTCAGTTATTCTATAACATAAGGGCATTTTCGTCATTTTGCACATTTTTCCCGGACACCGGCCCCTCTTACCACTGAACTGATATTATGGGCCTGGGCCTTCCCTGGTGTCACTACGGGCCTTAGACAATACTGTATGGCCTCTGGCCATAGTCCGATCATCTCTATTCGGACTGCTCTTGCTTTACCGATTATAACTGTAATTTCCCATCTTCAGGAATTTTTACAGAAAAATCGGGACCTCAAATCAAAATTCTGTGTTGCGTCATTCAATCCGGAATCATTTTCTCTATCTCCTGGTATTTTCAGATATTTTATCCGGACCGGGCTATTTTGGCCTGAAAGTACGCTCCCGCGCACACTTTTCAAAAATGACCATTTTACCCCTGGTCATATTTCTAATTCTTTCATACACCTAGAGACCTCATATGCACATTTCATAGTTCAGTGAAATGATCAGCATAATTTTCTCTATTTTTTGGCAAAATATGGTACTCATCGGCTACCAGCCCGATCTTTCCCATAATTACGATTATGCCCTTGAATTCTCTTTCTGGCATCTCTAGGCCTAAAAATTGGGGTGTTACATTTCTACCCCCCTTAAAATAAATTTCGTCCTCGAAATTTACTTAATACCTCAATCAACTATCCAGGATATAGCTCCTCTGCATATTTTTTTCCTGGTTTATGACTAAGGCTTGGGGCATTCATCCTCTTATACTTATGGACAATTCATTACACTTGTGAGTAGTGTCCATTTCTTTCATATCTTATCCCGCAGAATTCTGATATAATTCCCGGGGTCTACTTCACTCTTCTTACACTTTGCTAATCTCTCAGGAGAGATATTGTTCTTCTGACTTTCTTTCTCCTGATACGAGATCATAACCTAGACAACTTCTCTGACTTTTCTTAACTGTTCTCATAACTTCATGCATCTATGCCAAACCTTTATGGAATTTGCACTTTCTTTAGATCAGAAAAGAACTCTTCATTATCCATATCATCATCTAGGCATATAGTTCCTTACAGCTCAGTCGCCCTTACAGCTATGGTTCTTCTTAACCATTCTTAGGGTCGACCTTAGGGAATATTGAAAATTGTGTCTGGGGTAAGAGCAAATACCTTTCCTAGGGATGTCAGCATTCTTAGGCAACTTTTTGCAAAGTGGCCTTTCTTACCACAACTACTTTGCCCTGCTCGGCATTCCCATGTGCCATGGCTCTTTCCACCACATTGACATCTCTTCTCTCCAATCTGATCATTACCTTGATCAGTCCCTTGTCTGAACTATCGCCTCTTTCTCTTGCTATTGGCTTGACAACTTGAGCTACCTCCCAGAGTGCTCTTAGCCAATGCCTTTCTATTCTCAACTCATAGAGGATTCTGTTCCTTGCTTCTCAGGCATACTTCTACTAAACTTTGATTATCAGTACTCAGCTTTGGACTTGGACTCCGTCTTTGCTAAGGGAAAGCTAAGTTTAGTCTGTATACTAGAGGCTATATGAGAAAATCATTATAAAATAATTTCTCTAGGTGAGTTTATCAACTAGTGAAGCTTCCTCACCTTAACTTCATCTTTGGCATTCATCTTCCCAAAGAGATACTACATTGTACTCATGTCTCATGGCTCATTACTTTCCTTAGGCTAGGTCTAACTGCGACCTCGGGATCTAACTGCGATCAACCATTAGCCTCTTCAGAATCTATCTACGACCCTGAAGCTGTTAGGATCTAGCTACGACCCTGGAGCCATGCTAGGATCTAACTACGACCCTCCAGAATCTAACTGTGATTCTGTTGTACTGTATATCTCCCGAAGATATTAAGCCAACAGACTAAGTTATAAGGTTAACTGCTTCCACCTGTTGATAACTCCATAAATAAACATTTGAAAAATTTATAGCCCCATATCATTTACCCAGACTTTACTTACTCCCTCTCTTACTCAGGAGTTCCTTCTCTTCTTTCAACCTGTGCTCTAACTGCGAGCAATTTGTACCAGATCTAACTCTTATCTGAAGAGTGATCTGTACTCATATGAATCTAACTCTTTTTGAGAGCCATCTGTTTCAGATCCAACTCTTATCTGAAGAGTGATCTAGAAACAATCCCTTTCTTGTTATCTGCTACTTTACCTGTATACCATTCTGCTCAATAGAAATGGCTCTGAGTACTGTATTCACAAGCCTATAGAAATACCTGAGTAACCTCAATCATAAATCATATCTGAATATGATATCATAACCTATCGTCCCATAAACTGAGACCATCTATCATCCTCAATACAATCATATCATCCTCATATCATATGGTATGGGAGCAACATAATTTCTCATACTTTCTCATCTCATATATGTACTCATATATACTCTACCCTGCATGCACTGCAAAAGGGGAGTATCCATTCATCATAGCATACTCTAACATGCATGTCATCATATGACCATTGCAAGGAGATGCAACTATTCATCATAACTTATGGCATCATAAGCCATATCACCATCATACTTTGCTCAACCATCCATTAGACATCGTAATAGACTAAGTAAGCCTCGAAACATATTTCCTTTATCATATTGCCTATCTTATTATCAATCATTCTGAAGCATTCATCTATTTAGCTCAGGCTGCCATGCTACCCTCTTATCAGGGTATAGACTCAACCCTTCATCACTCTTTCTTACATAGGGGAGTCACTGTATCTCGTAATCTGTGGCTACCTTCTACCATCTCTTTTCTTCTTTTGTCTATCTATCAGTCTAAGTCTATTCTTGACCAGACTGTGGTTCCTTATCGGCCTTTACTGTAACAGCCCAGAACCTCTTCACAAAGATATTATCCGCTTCCCCTTAGGCAGGCCTGGTGCCCACATGAGGTCACGGTTTTGTTTTCCAGACACACGAGCCACAACCCTTAAGCACCTGAAAACGCGTCTTTCTCTTGATCCTAGCAAACTTCAGTTGCATAGATCTCATTCATCATCTTTTACTATTACTTCTACTTTCTAGGGTACTATGCCCTAGGTCCATCACTTCTCCGTGATGAAATCCCTCTGCTCAGAGAACATTGAGCTCTTTATCTATTAACCATCACGTCTTTACCATTAGGCCATATACTAGGATCATCTCTGGAAGATCTCATTCTAGCTTTTAGGTTTTTTATTCAGATTAGCTGAATAAAACCTCTGTAACGTAGATCTACTCTTAGTTATCACATGGAGGATCTACTTTAAACCTCGTCTTAAACTGATTTTTCATTTCTCAGTACCTTTGTACTGTCTGGCTTACCATATGCTATACCAATCCTCTAGCTGGTGGACTTCAGCGAGTTTGGTACCTTCATTCTCTTCATCATATGGCCTCTGCCAATTATAGTCGCAACTTGAGAACTGCATAGTTACAACTCACATGCTCTGCGACTTTTAGTTGCAACCGTCGCATACTACTCGTCACGACCTGGCATCTCTGTGTCCTTTAGTCGCAACCTATAACATCGCTACCTGAACTCCTTTGTACACTGGTCGCGTACTGCAATATTACTCATCGCGACCTGAGGTCTTCTCACGTCGCAACATCAACTTATCTGTACATATTAGTCGCGACATAAGACTCCTCTTCTCTACTTCCTACTTTTAAAACATGTAGTCATACTCATCCTCATACAACGGCAACATACTAGATATAGCGTAGCTCAATAGTGTGCATACTGGACAATACAATCCAATCCAATACAGGATTTATCCATTCATTAGCCAGTGGAAACAGAACACAAATAAACTCGTACCTTAGTTTGGCGCAGGCGACTTTCTTATCTCGTTGCCCGTCAGGGTATATATTCTTCCCTAAGTCGAGTATCTTTCGCCTATTGTGTTCTGTGGACACTCCCTGGCATAATGTCCATACTTTCCACACCTATAGCATAACCCTTGACCTACTGGACAAGGCCTCATACCATGGTTTCGACCACAGTTCCTACATTCATTAGGCCTTAGTTGCCTACTAACTTCTCTAGGCCCACTACCTAGCCTACTTCCCTATTTCTTATTAACTTTTGTCCCATATGCTGGCCCATTTCTCTTCTTACTGTTCCTTCTCAAGGAACCTGGTGGCATCACTTTCAGTGGTACTGATGGAGTAGGCTCACTCTTTTCTGGTTATTGCACATTCTTTTCTAGCTTGTAAATTGCCAGCTGGGTCTTTCTTTCCGTGGGACATTCTAAAACTTTAAAGATTTTCTCTAACTGGCTTACCCAATCCTCAGCTATTTGGGTGTCAAAAGTCCCTTCAAACATGGGCGGATTAAACTTATGGAATCGCTCCATCCATGTTTGCAGACTTCCCTGGTTATTGTTATTTCCTATAGACCCCTGACGTCTATTCATTCCAGTCTGCTCATGATCTGGCTGAGGTTCAGGTTCTATATCATTCTCTGGTACTACCTTCTTCCCAGACTGCTGTAATCTTGCAACCGCAGCAGCAACCGCCGTAGTGATAGCAGAATCTCGCTCTTGATCTTGGCGAGCCTGGGCTGCCCACATCTCATCGTGACTTGTTGTAACTTGGATATCTGGCATCCTCACTACAATATCTGGTTACAACATGATACCTCGAGCTACTCTTGCAGCTTCCTTAGTCGTGAACTGATCAGATTCTGTCTCTATCTCTAGAGGAAACTGCTTCTTAAACTTTGTTCTGCTTAGTCTAGCCATATTGTGTTAATAAACACGAGACATCGACTGTGTCGGCTGACTAAGATTAGCCCATCATAATCATATCCTTCGTAAGACTATAGAGCTCGGGGTCCAGCCTCATTCTCTGGGTGTCACTGTCTTCTGTCTAAGCCTTTTCAAGCAGTGAACACCATCCCTATATCCTACTCTAGGGAGAGGACCACTCAAAATTCTCATTTGTTTAAGGAATCAAACAGACTAAACCAGAGCATCACTGAGCCAGAACCTTCTGTTCTGTGCCAGAATCTTATGCTCTGAGCCAGAACCCTTTGTTCTGTGCTAACCTTATTCTGTACTAACACCATAAATTATCTGTTCAGAGCATTTCCTAAGCCAGAATCCTTTGCTCTGATACCAAAATGAAACATCCTTACCTTCGATTGTCTTAGGGACCATTTAGTAGCATTTAGAACCACTTTCAAGGTCATTGAAGTCCAATTTCTCAATCTGGAGTTTTACTCTTATCGAGTACTGTTCACTGTGTAAATTCCAGATGAGTGACCTGACTTCGAAAAATCATAACTAATTCTAGAAAAATCAAAATGAAGTGGTTCCAATTGATAAATGAAGATAACTCAATTATCTTTCAGGGAAAAATAACTCGTTGACCATGCATTGACCGAGTCAACGTCAGTCAACGTTTCTATTTTACTGTTCATCCAGCGTTTTTCTCCTGAATCCAGCATTCTGGTCCCAACTTTGATAATTTATATCTCCTTGTGTAGACATCCAAATGATACGTTTTATATATCCAATTAAAGCTTGGTATGTCTACTATTTACCATAAAAAGTTCATACATTAATTCATCCATTTACTATTTTTAATCATTTATCAAACATGACCTTGTCACCACGTGTTACTGTTCACAGTGGCATATTTCAGCATTTCTACTTTGCATACATATGCATACATCCATCATACATCAGTCAAACATGCCAAACAACAATTATTATTAATTAATAAGTTGTTTTACATCCAGTCATGTACATAAATTCTCATATCTCTATTACATCTTTTCCTGCCTGAAATCCGGCAGCATAACCGCTACGCTTCATCTGTACAAAGAACTGAACCGTACTGATTCGGTAATCCCCTCATGAGAACTACCATTCTACATAGTACCCAGGAAAGACTAGATGAACCGGCTAGGTCCACTCACTTCTAGCCTCCTTAGACAGCACTACGTACACAGTACTTATCATATACTGATGTTCAGTCTTTACTTCGGCAGCATAACGGCGTCTCTTAAAATTTCCAGAATTCATTTTGACATAACCTCCCCTGTAATGGTTTACTTATTGGGATGAGATTCGGGGGAATCTCAGTAGCAACAATCATAATAATATATGTAATGCAGAGTGACTGTGCTTGCTTGTGATTGTGTACAGATAAGTATGCTGTGTGCTTCCATGCTTAATAACATATGATCATAGCATTACAGCAGAGCTTCAGACATAACATATAAGACAACAATCCAACCAAACAATAGCACAATAAATCACAAAGCCATTACATAAAAGCTAGGATTAGTTACTACCTCAAAGGCTCAGCAGAGCTCTACTATCTCTATTCTGCTTCCAGCTCCGCCAGAACTTCCTTTCTTTCTTTCTTCCTTTCACTTTCTCTCTCTAGCACCTCCTCCTCTCTCTAAAATTGCTTGAGCCGTGATGAAATGAATGAATGGGGGGGGTATTTATAACCTCCTCCAATGGCATTTCTGTAATTACCATGAACTTTGATCCTGCGGTCCTGGTTTTTCCTGGATTTTCCTATTTTCTTTAATTCCTCATTTACTGCATCATGCATGACATCATTGGGACACCTCACCAGGACACCTCAGCGCCACATTTATCACATGTCTGAAATCCTGGACACCTCAGCAGCTGACTCAGCATGCTGACTCACCGGTCCAGTCTCTTGCCTCGTAATACGTGTCCTCAACTTTTTCTTCTGCCTTTATGTTGGCGCCATGTGTCATCTTACTGGCACCTGTCACGCCTTCCAATGCTATCCAGATAAATCCAGGACTTTATCTGATCACCTCCTCGGTTATCGTGCCAACCGAGTAACTTTACTTTATTGAAACAGCATTAAAATAATATTTTAATGCCACTTTTTCCCACATACTTCATGGGCTACGTTTTTGGGCTCTGGGAATGTTGTCTTGGATCCTGATCAAGCCCAATGGCTCGATTCCCAAGAAACAGCCCTTGGTAAATTACCAAAATACCCTTGGGTGCCCTTTCTTGCACTATTTTAACCCTAAGGGTAAAATCGTCATTTTACACCCTTCTGTACTCTGTCAGGGTATATACTGACTCTCAGTAACTTTATCTGTATGTACCTTGGCTTCTGGGCCTGTCCAGAATTACCAAAATGCCCTTCATTCATCTGTTACACTTTTGTACAACACAGGGGCATTTTCGTAATTTCGCACTTTTCCGAGGTTCTGCCGGACACTGGCCCACCTATCAGTCCAAGTGTCTCATTGGGCCTCTGTTGGCGCCATTATTGGGCCTTTCTGGGTCCAATATCCTCATGGCACGCATTACGAGGAATCTTCCCCCGTTAATAATTATTGAATATTTTATCTATTATTCACCGTTTATACACATATCCGGACACCGGCTCCTTCTGTCCGATACACTGGCCTGCGGTGTTCAGGCATCCCTGTGAGTCATATTAGTCATCTGACCGAGATCATCCGAACTCATTCAGTCCCTTTTCAAATACCGATAAATCTCCCTATCGGATACCCGGAGGCCTCACACTCCCGTCTGGATTTTCTGATTTGCGAATAACTTTTTCTACAGGCCTTCTATCGGTATTCTGTCAGTTTCCCGACATCCGTCCCATAAGGACGTATCATCCTGTATTTTCTCACGTAGATCTGAATTCTAGGATATCTGGTATGAATTTTTATAACTTTTGGACGATCAGTCCATTTCTGGCTATCTGGAGTCTTCAAAAATTTCTGTATTAAGCCAGATTACCGAGCGTCACTTGCTCTCTCTACCGGTGAAATCTGGGACTGAAATGCTGTCGGACAGTCCAAACCACTTTCGGCCTGACTTTCTTTAATTACAATTTAGCCCCAGGGAACTTTTCTTCTTTCATTTAAGTCCCTTTTTACTTGGCTAAAATTACACTTAAGGACCCCACATTTTTGTCTACTTTCCTTTTTGGCCTTGAAATTTTTCATAATTGCACTTAAGTCCTTTCATTTACTTTACTAGGTCTAGGGGCATTATTGTCTTTTCATATTTTACCAGAGTATTCTCTGGCCCTGGTCAACTATCCAGATACCCCTTCTTGACTGTCTAACCTTAGCCAAATGACCAAAATACCCTTTACTCATTCTTCAGTTATTCTATAACATAAGGGCATTTTCGTCATTTTGCACATTTTTCCCGGACACCGGCTCCTCTTACCACTGAACTGATATTATGGGCATGGGCCTTCCCTGGTGTCACTACGGGCCTTAGACAATACTGTATGGCCTCTGGCCATAGTCCGATCATCTCTATTCGGACTGCTCTTGCTTTACCGATTATAACTGTAATTTCCCATCTTCAGGAATTTTTACAGAAAAATCGGGACCTCAAATCAAAATTCTGTGTTGCGTCATTCAATCCGGAATCATTTTCTCTATCTCCTGGTATTTTCAGATATTTTATCCGGACCGGGCTATTTTGGCCTGAAAGTACGCTCCCGCGCACACTTTTCAAAAATGACCATTTTACCCCTGGTCATATTTCTAATTCTTTCATACACCTAGAGACCTCATATGCACATTTCACAGTTCAGTGAAATGATCAGCATAATTTTCTCTATTTTCTGGCAAAATATGGTACTCATCGGCTACCAGCCCGATCTTTCCCATAATTACGATTATGCCCTTGAATTCTCTTTCTGGCATCTCTAGGCCTAAAAATTGGGGTGTTACACTGACTCACCAGTCCAGTGTCCTGCCTCGTAGTACGTGTCCTCAACTTTTTCTTCCTCCTCTATGATGGCGCCATGTGGCATCTTACTGGCACCTGTCACGCCATCCAATGCTATCCAGATAAATCCAGGACTTTATCTGATCGCCTCCTCGGTTATCGTGCCGACCGAGTAACTTTACTTTATTGAAACAGCATTAAAATAATATTTTAATGCCACTTTTTCCCACATACTTCATAGGCTACGTTTTTGGGCTCTGGGAATGTTGTCTTGGATCCTGATCAAGCTCAAGTACTCTGATGGCTCGATTCCCAAGAAACAGCCCTTGGCAAATTACGAAAATGCCCTTGGGTGCCCTTTCTTGCACTATTTTAACCCAAAGGGTAAAATCATCATTTTACACCCTTCTGTACTCTGTCAGGGCATATACTGACTCTAAGCAACTTTATCTGTATATACCTTGGCTTCTGGGCCTGTCCAGAATGACCAAAATGCCCTTCATTCATCTGTTACCCTTTTGTACAACACAGGGGCATTTTCGTAATTTCGCACTTTTCCGGGGTTCTGCCGGACACTGGCCCACCTATCAGTCCAAGTGTCTTACTGGGCCTCTACTGGCGCCATTATTGGGCCTTTCTGGGTCCAATATCCTCATGGCACGCATTACGAGGAATCTTCCCCCGTTAATAATTATTGAATATTTTATCTTTTATTCACCGTTTATACACATATCCGGACACCGGCTCCTTCTGTCCGATACACTGGCCTGCGGTGTTCAGGCATCCCTGTGAGTCATATCAGTCATCTGACCGAGGTCATCCGAACTCATTTAGTCCCCTTTCAAATACCGATAAATCTCCCTATCGGATCCCCGGAGGCCTCACACTCCCGTCTGGATTTTCTGATTTGCGAATGACTTTTTCTACAGGCCTCCTATCGGTATTCTGTCAGTTTCCCGACATCCGTCCCATAAGGACGTATCATCCTGTATTTTCTCACGTAGATCTGAATTCTAGGATATCTGGTATGAATTTTTATAACTTTTGGACGATCAGTCCATTTCTGGCTATCTGGAGTCTTCAAAAATTTCTGTATTAAGCCAGATTACCGAGCGTCACTTGCTCTCTCTACCGGTGAAATCTGGGACTGAAATGCTGTCGGACAGTCCAAACCACTTTCGGCCTGACTTTCTTTAATTACAATTTAGCCCCAGGGAACTTTTCTTCTTTCATTTAAGTCCCTTTTTACTTGGCTAAAATTACACTTAAGGACCCCACATTTTTGTCTACTTTCCTTTTTGGCCTTGAAATTTTTCATAATTGCACTTAAGTCCTTTCATTTACTTTACTAGGTCTAGGGGCATTATTGTCTTTTCATATTTTACCAGAGTATTCTCTGGCCCTGGTCAACTATCCAGATACCCCTTCTTGACTGTCTAACCTTAGCCAAATGACCAAAATACCCTTTACTCATTCTTCAGTTATTCTATAACATAAGGGCATTTTCGTCATTTTGCACATTTTTCCCGGACACCGGCTCCTCTTACCACTGAACTGATATTATGGGCATGGGCCTTCCCTGGTGTCACTACGGGCCTTAGACAATACTGTATGGCCTCTGGCCATAGTCCGATCATCTCTATTCGGACTGCTCTTGCTTTACCGATTATAACTGTAATTTCCCATCTTCAGGAATTTTTACAGAAAAATCGGGACCTCAAATCAAAATTCTGTGTTGCGTCATTCAATCCGGAATCATTTTCTCTATCTCCTGGTATTTTCAGATATTTTATCCGGACCGGGCTATTTTGGCCTGAAAGTACGCTCCCGCGCACACTTTTCAAAAATGACCATTTTACCCCTGGTCATATTTCTAATTCTTTCATACACCTAGAGACCTCATATGCACATTTCACAGTTCAGTGAAATGATCAGCATAATTTTCTCTATTTTCTGGCAAAATATGGTACTCATCGGCTACCAGCCCGATCTTTCCCATAATTACGATTATGCCCTTGAATTCTCTTTCTGGCATCTCTAGGCCTAAAAATTGGGGTGTTACACTGACTCACCAGTCCAGTGTCCTGCCTCGTAGTACGTGTCCTCAACTTTTTCTTCCTCCTCTATGATGGCGCCATGTGGCATCTTACTGGCACCTGTCACGCCATCCAATGCTATCCAGATAAATCCAGGACTTTATCTGATCGCCTCCTCGGTTATCGTGCCGACCGAGTAACTTTACTTTATTGAAACAGCATTAAAATAATATTTTAATGCCACTTTTTCCCACATACTTCATAGGCTACGTTTTTGGGCTCTGGGAATGTTGTCTTGGATCCTGATCAAGCTCAAGTACTCTGATGGCTCGATTCCCAAGAAACAGCCCTTGGCAAATTACGAAAATGCCCTTGGGTGCCCTTTCTTGCACTATTTTAACCCAAAGGGTAAAATCATCATTTTACACCCTTCTGTACTCTGTCAGGGCATATACTGACTCTAAGCAACTTTATCTGTATATACCTTGGCTTCTGGGCCTGTCCAGAATGACCAAAATGCCCTTCATTCATCTGTTACCCTTTTGTACAACACAGGGGCATTTTCGTAATTTCGCACTTTTCCGGGGTTCTGCCGGACACTGGCCCACCTATCAGTCCAAGTGTCTTACTGGGCCTCTACTGGCGCCATTATTGGGCCTTTCTGGGTCCAATATCCTCATGGCACGCATTACGAGGAATCTTCCCCCGTTAATAATTATTGAATATTTTATCTTTTATTCACCGTTTATACACATATCCGGACACCGGCTCCTTCTGTCCGATACACTGGCCTGCGGTGTTCAGGCATCCCTGTGAGTCATATCAGTCATCTGACTGAGGTCATCCGAACTCATTTAGTCCCCTTTCAAATACCGATAAATCTCCCTATCGGATCCCCGGAGGCCTCACACTCCCGTCTGGATTTTCTGATTTGCGAATGACTTTTTCTACAGGCCTCCTATCGGTATTCTGTCAGTTTCCCGACATCCGTCCCATAAGGACGTATCATCCTGTATTTTCTCACGTAGATCTGAATTCTAGGATATCTGGTATGAATTTTTATAACTTTTGGACGATCAGTCCATTTCTGGCTATCTGGAGTCTTCAAAAATTTCTGTATTAAGCCAGATTACCGAGCGTCACTTGCTCTCTCTACCGGTGAAATCTGGGACTGAAATGCTGTCGGACAGTCCAAACCACTTCCGGCCTGACTTTCTTTAATTACAATTTAGCCCCAGGGAACTTTTCTTCTTTCATTTAAGTCCCTTTTTACTTGGCTAAAATTACACTTAAGGACCCCACATTTTTGTCTACTTTCCTTTTTGGCCTTGAAATTTTCCATAATTGCACTTAAGTCCTTTCATTTCCTTTACTAGGTCTAGGGGCATTATTGTCTTTTCATATTTTACCAGAGTATTCTCTGGCCCTGGTCAACTATCCAGATACCCCTTCTTGACTGTCTAACCTTAGCCAAATGACCAAAATACCCTTTACTCATTCTTCAGTTATTCTATAACATAAGGGCATTTTCGTCATTTTGCACATTTTTCCCGGACACCGGCCCCTCTTACCACTGAACTGATATCATGGGCCTGGGCCTTCCCTGGTGTCACTACGGGCCTTAGACAATACTGTATGGCCTCTGGCCATAGTCCGATCATCTCTATTCGGACTGCTCTTGCTTTACCGATTATAACTGTAATTTCCCATCTTCAGGAATTTTTACAGAAAAATCGGGACCTCAAATCAAAATTCTGTGTTGCGTCATTCAATCCGGAATCATTTTCTCTATCTCCTGGTATTTTCAGATATTTTATCCGGACCGGGCTATTTTGGCCTGAAAGTACGCTCCCGCGCACACTTTTCAAAAATGACCATTTTACCCCTGGTCATATTTCTAATTCTTTCATACACCTAGAGACCTCATATGCACATTTCACAGTTCAGTGAAATGATCAGCATAATTTTCTCTATTTTCTGGCAAAATATGGTACTCATCGGCTACCAGCCCGATCTTTCCCATAATTACGATTATGCCCTTGAATTCTCTTTCTGGCATCTCTAGGCCTAAAAATTGGGGTGTTACACTGACTCACCAGTCCAGTGTCCTGCCTCGTAGTACGTGTCCTCAACTTTTTCTTCCTCCTCTATGATGGCGCCATGTGGCATCTTACTGGCACCTGTCACGCCATCCAATGCTATCCAGATAAATCCAGGACTTTATCTGATCGCCTCCTCGGTTATCGTGCCGACCGAGTAACTTTACTTTATTGAAACAGCATTAAAATAATATTTTAATGCCACTTTTTCCCACATACTTCATAGGCTACGTTTTTGGGCTCTGGGAATGTTGTCTTGGATCCTGATCAAGCTCAAGTACTCTGATGGCTCGATTCCCAAGAAACAGCCCTTGGCAAATTACGAAAATGCCCTTGGGTGCCCTTTCTTGCACTATTTTAACCCAAAGGGTAAAATCATCATTTTACACCCTTCTGTACTCTGTCAGGGCATATACTGACTCTAAGCAACTTTATCTGTATATACCTTGGCTTCTGGGCCTGTCCAGAATGACCAAAATGCCCTTCATTCATCTGTTACCCTTTTGTACAACACAGGGGCATTTTCGTAATTTCGCACTTTTCCGGGGTTCTGCCGGACACTGGCCCACCTATCAGTCCAAGTGTCTTACTGGGCCTCTACTGGCGCCATTATTGGGCCTTTCTGGGTCCAATATCCTCATGGCACGCATTACGAGGAATCTTCCCCCGTTAATAATTATTGAATATTTTATCTTTTATTCACCGTTTATACACATATCCGGACACCGGCTCCTTCTGTCCGATACACTGGCCTGCGGTGTTCAGGCATCACTGTGAGTCATATCAGTCATCTGACTGAGGTCATCCGAACTCATTTAGTCCCCTTTCAAATACCGATAAATCTCCCTATCGGATCCCCGGAGGCCTCACACTCCCGTCTGGATTTTCTGATTTGCGAATGACTTTTTCTACAGGCCTCCTATCGGTATTCTGTCAGTTTCCCGACATCCGTCCCATAAGGACGTATCATCCTGTATTTTCTCACGTAGATCTGAATTCTAGGATATCTGGTATGAATTTTTATAACTTTTGGACGATCAGTCCATTTCTGGCTATCTGGAGTCTTCAAAAATTTCTGTATTAAGCCAGATTACCGAGCGTCACTTGCTCTCTCTACCGGTGAAATCTGGGACTGAAATGCTGTCGGACAGTCCAAACCACTTCCGGCCTGACTTTCTTTAATTACAATTTAGCCCCAGGGAACTTTTCTTCTTTCATTTAAGTCCCTTTTTACTTGGCTAAAATTACACTTAAGGACCCCACATTTTTGTCTACTTTCCTTTTTGGCCTTGAAATTTTCCATAATTGCACTTAAGTCCTTTCATTTCCTTTACTAGGTCTAGGGGCATTATTGTCTTTTCATATTTTACCAGAGTATTCTCTGGCCCTGGTCAACTATCCAGATACCCCTTCTTGACTGTCTAACCTTAGCCAAATGACCAAAATACCCTTTACTCATTCTTCAGTTATTCTATAACATAAGGGCATTTTCGTCATTTTGCACATTTTTCCCGGACACCGGCCCCTCTTACCACTGAACTGATATCATGGGCCTGGGCCTTCCCTGGTGTCACTACGGGCCTTAGACAATACTGTATGGCCTCTGGCCATAGTCCGATCATCTCTATTCGGACTGCTCTTGCTTTACCGATTATAACTGTAATTTCCCATCTTCAGGAATTTTTACAGAAAAATCGGGACCTCAAATCAAAATTCTGTGTTGCGTCATTCAATCCGGAATCATTTTCTCTATCTCCTGGTATTTTCAGATATTTTATCCGGACCGGGCTATTTTGGCCTGAAAGTACGCTCCCGCGCACACTTTTCAAAAATGACCATTTTACCCCTGGTCATATTTCTAATTCTTTCATACACCTAGAGACCTCATATGCACATTTCACAGTTCAGTGAAATGATCAGCATAATTTTCTCTATTTTCTGGCAAAATATGGTACTCATCGGCTACCAGCCCGATCTTTCCCATAATTACGATTATGCCTTTGAATTCTCTTTCTGGCATCTCTAGGCCTAAAAATTGGGGTGTTACACTGACTCACCAGTCCAGTGTCCTGCCTCGTAGTACGTGTCCTCAACTTTTTCTTCCTCCTCTATGATGGCGCCATGTGGCATCTTACTGGCACCTGTCACGCCATCCAATGCTATCCAGATAAATCCAGGACTTTATCTGATCGCCTCCTCGGTTATCGTGCCGACCGAGTAACTTTACTTTATTGAAACAGCATTAAAATAATATTTTAATGCCACTTTTTCCCACATACTTCATAGGCTACGTTTTTGGGCTCTGGGAATGTTGTCTTGGATCCTGATCAAGCTCAAGTACTCTGATGGCTCGATTCCCAAGAAACAGCCCTTGGCAAATTACGAAAATGCCCTTGGGTGCCCTTTCTTGCACTATTTTAACCCAAAGGGTAAAATCATCATTTTACACCCTTCTGTACTCTGTCAGGGCATATACTGACTCTAAGCAACTTTATCTGTATATACCTTGGCTTCTGGGCCTGTCCAGAATGACCAAAATGCCCTTCATTCATCTGTTACCCTTTTGTACAACACAGGGGCATTTTCGTAATTTCGCACTTTTCCGGGGTTCTGCCGGACACTGGCCCACCTATCAGTCCAAGTGTCTTA
Organism: Leucaena leucocephala; assembly: GCA_037074615.1. NCBI lineage: Eukaryota > Viridiplantae > Streptophyta > Magnoliopsida > Fabales > Fabaceae > Leucaena > Leucaena leucocephala. Next base: position 9,295,023 of record CM073548.1, on the reverse strand, counting down.
CTGGGCCTCTACTGGCGCCATTATTGGGCCTTTCTGGGTCCAATATCCTCATGGCACGCATTACGAGGAATCTTCCCCCGTTAATAATTATTGAATATTTTATCTTTTATTCACCGTTTATACACATATCCGGACACCGGCTCCTTCTGTCCGATACACTGGCCTGCGGTGTTCAGGCATCACTGTGAGTCATATCAGTCATCTGACTGAGGTCATCCGAACTCATTTAGTCCCCTTTCAAATACCGATAAATCTCCCTATCGGATCCCCGGAGGCCTCACACTCCCGTCTGGATTTTCTGATTTGCGAATGACTTTTTCTACAGGCCTCCTATCGGTATTCTGTCAGTTTCCCGACATCCGTCCCATAAGGACGTATCATCCTGTATTTTCTCACGTAGATCTGAATTCTAGGATATCTGGTATGAATTTTTATAACTTTTGGACGATCAGTCCATTTCTGGCTATCTGGAGTCTTCAAAAATTTCTGTATTAAGCCAGATTACCGAGCGTCACTTGCTCTCTCTACCGGTGAAATCTGGGACTGAAATGCTGTCGGACAGTCCAAACCACTTCCGGCCTGACTTTCTTTAATTACAATTTAGCCCCAGGGAACTTTTCTTCTTTCATTTAAGTCCCTTTTTACTTGGCTAAAATTACACTTAAGGACCCCACATTTTTGTCTACTTTCCTTTTTGGCCTTGAAATTTTCCATAATTGCACTTAAGTCCTTTCATTTCCTTTACTAGGTCTAGGGGCATTATTGTCTTTTCATATTTTACCAGAGTATTCTCTGGCCCTGGTCAACTATCCAGATACCCCTTCTTGACTGTCTAACCTTAGCCAAATGACCAAAATACCCTTTACTCATTCTTCAGTTATTCTATAACATAAGGGCATTTTCGTCATTTTGCACATTTTTCCCGGACACCGGCCCCTCTTACCACTGAACTGATATCATGGGCCTGGGCCTTCCCTGGTGTCACTACGGGCCTTAGACAATATTGTATGGCCTCTGGCCATAGTCCGATCATCTCTATTCGGACTGCTCTTGCTTTACCGATTATAACTGTAATTTCCCATCTTCAGGAATTTTTACAGAAAAATCGGGACCTCAAATCAAAATTCTGTGTTGCGTCATTCAATCCGGAATCATTTTCTCTATCTCCTGGTATTTTCAGATATTTTATCCGGACCGGGCTATTTTGGCCTGAAAGTACGCTCCCGCGCACACTTTTCAAAAATGACCATTTTACCCCTGGTCATATTTCTAATTCTTTCATACACCTAGAGACCTCATATGCACATTTCACAGTTCAGTGAAATGATCAGCATAATTTTCTCTATTTTCTGGCAAAATATGGTACTCATCGGCTACCAGCCCGATCTTTCCCATAATTACGATTATGCCCTTGAATTCTCTTTCTGGCATCTCTAGGCCTAAAAATTGGGGTGTTACACTGACTCACCAGTCCAGTGTCCTGCCTCGTAGTACGTGTCCTCAACTTTTTCTTCCTCCTCTATGATGGCGCCATGTGGCATCTTACTGGCACCTGTCACGCCATCCAATGCTATCCAGATAAATCCAGGACTTTATCTGATCGCCTCCTCGGTTATCGTGCCGACCGAGTAACTTTACTTTATTGAAACAGCATTAAAATAATATTTTAATGCCACTTTTTCCCACATACTTCATAGGCTACGTTTTTGGGCTCTGGGAATGTTGTCTTGGATCCTGATCAAGCTCAAGTACTCTGATGGCTCGATTCCCAAGAAACAGCCCTTGGCAAATTACGAAAATGCCCTTGGGTGCCCTTTCTTGCACTATTTTAACCCAAAGGGTAAAATCATCATTTTACACCCTTCTGTACTCTGTCAGGGCATATACTGACTCTAAGCAACTTTATCTGTATATACCTTGGCTTCTGGGCCTGTCCAGAATGACCAAAATGCCCTTCATTCATCTGTTACCCTTTTGTACAACACAGGGGCATTTTCGTAATTTCGCACTTTTCCGGGGTTCTGCCGGACACTGGCCCACCTATCAGTCCAAGTGTCTTACTGGGCCTCTACTGGCGCCATTATTGGGCCTTTCTGGGTCCAATATCCTCATGGCACGCATTACGAGGAATCTTCCCCCGTTAATAATTATTGAATATTTTATCTTTTATTCACCGTTTATACACATATCCGGACACCGGCTCCTTCTGTCCGATACACTGGCCTGCGGTGTTCAGGCATCACTGTGAGTCATATCAGTCATCTGACTGAGGTCATCCGAACTCATTTAGTCCCCTTTCAAATACCGATAAATCTCCCTATCGGATCCCCGGAGGCCTCACACTCCCGTCTGGATTTTCTGATTTGCGAATGACTTTTTCTACAGGCCTCCTATCGGTATTCTGTCAGTTTCCCGACATCCGTCCCATAAGGACGTATCATCCTGTATTTTCTCACGTAGATCTGAATTCTAGGATATCTGGTATGAATTTTTATAACTTTTGGACGATCAGTCCATTTCTGGCTATCTGGAGTCTTCAAAAATTTCTGTATTAAGCCAGATTACCGAGCGTCACTTGCTCTCTCTACCGGTGAAATCTGGGACTGAAATGCTGTCGGACAGTCCAAACCACTTCCGGCCTGACTTTCTTTAATTACAATTTAGCCCCAGGGAACTTTTCTTCTTTCATTTAAGTCCCTTTTTACTTGGCTAAAATTACACTTAAGGACCCCACATTTTTGTCTACTTTCCTTTTTGGCCTTGAAATTTTCCATAATTGCACTTAAGTCCTTTCATTTCCTTTACTAGGTCTAGGGGCATTATTGTCTTTTCATATTTTACCAGAGTATTCTCTGGCCCTGGTCAACTATCCAGATACCCCTTCTTGACTGTCTAACCTTAGCCAAATGACCAAAATACCCTTTACTCATTCTTCAGTTATTCTATAACATAAGGGCATTTTCGTCATTTTGCACATTTTTCCCGGACACCGGCCCCTCTTACCACTGAACTGATATCATGGGCCTGGGCCTTCCCTGGTGTCACTACGGGCCTTAGACAATACTGTATGGCCTCTGGCCATAGTCCGATCATCTCTATTCGGACTGCTCTTGCTTTACCGATTATAACTGTAATTTCCCATCTTCAGGAATTTTTACAGAAAAATCGGGACCTCAAATCAAAATTCTGTGTTGCGTCATTCAATCCGGAATCATTTTCTCTATCTCCTGGTATTTTCAGATATTTTATCCGGACCGGGCTATTTTGGCCTGAAAGTACGCTCCCGCGCACACTTTTCAAAAATGACCATTTTACCCCTGGTCATATTTCTAATTCTTTCATACACCTAGAGACCTCATATGCACATTTCACAGTTCAGTGAAATGATCAGCATAATTTTCTCTATTTTCTGGCAAAATATGGTACTCATCGGCTACCAGCCCGATCTTTCCCATAATTACGATTATGCCCTTGAATTCTCTTTCTGGCATCTCTAGGCCTAAAAATTGGGGTGTTACACTGACTCACCAGTCCAGTGTCCTGCCTCGTAGTACGTGTCCTCAACTTTTTCTTCCTCCTCTATGATGGCGCCATGTGGCATCTTACTGGCACCTGTCACGCCATCCAATGCTATCCAGATAAATCCAGGACTTTATCTGATCGCCTCCTCGGTTATCGTGCCGACCGAGTAACTTTACTTTATTGAAACAGCATTAAAATAATATTTTAATGCCACTTTTTCCCACATACTTCATAGGCTACGTTTTTGGGCTCTGGGAATGTTGTCTTGGATCCTGATCAAGCTCAAGTACTCTGATGGCTCGATTCCCAAGAAACAGCCCTTGGCAAATTACGAAAATGCCCTTGGGTGCCCTTTCTTGCACTATTTTAACCCAAAGGGTAAAATCATCATTTTACACCCTTCTGTACTCTGTCAGGGCATATACTGACTCTAAGCAACTTTATCTGTATATACCTTGGCTTCTGGGCCTGTCCAGAATGACCAAAATGCCCTTCATTCATCTGTTACCCTTTTGTACAACACAGGGGCATTTTCGTAATTTCGCACTTTTCCGGGGTTCTGCCGGACACTGGCCCACCTATCAGTCCAAGTGTCTTACTGGGCCTCTACTGGCGCCATTATTGGGCCTTTCTGGGTCCAATATCCTCATGGCACGCATTACGAGGAATCTTCCCCCGTTAATAATTATTGAATATTTTATCTTTTATTCACCGTTTATACACATATCCGGACACCGGCTCCTTCTGTCCGATACACTGGCCTGCGGTGTTCAGGCATCACTGTGAGTCATATCAGTCATCTGACTGAGGTCATCCGAACTCATTTAGTCCCCTTTCAAATACCGATAAATCTCCCTATCGGATCCCCGGAGGCCTCACACTCCCGTCTGGATTTTCTGATTTGCGAATGACTTTTTCTACAGGCCTCCTATCGGTATTCTGTCAGTTTCCCGACATCCGTCCCATAAGGACGTATCATCCTGTATTTTCTCACGTAGATCTGAATTCTAGGATATCTGGTATGAATTTTTATAACTTTTGGACGATCAGTCCATTTCTGGCTATCTGGAGTCTTCAAAAATTTCTGTATTAAGCCAGATTACCGAGCGTCACTTGCTCTCTCTACCGGTGAAATCTGGGACTGAAATGCTGTCGGACAGTCCAAACCACTTCCGGCCTGACTTTCTTTAATTACAATTTAGCCCCAGGGAACTTTTCTTCTTTCATTTAAGTCCCTTTTTACTTGGCTAAAATTACACTTAAGGACCCCACATTTTTGTCTACTTTCCTTTTTGGCCTTGAAATTTTCCATAATTGCACTTAAGTCCTTTCATTTCCTTTACTAGGTCTAGGGGCATTATTGTCTTTTCATATTTTACCAGAGTATTCTCTGGCCCTGGTCAACTATCCAGATACCCCTTCTTGACTGTCTAACCTTAGCCAAATGACCAAAATACCCTTTACTCATTCTTCAGTTATTCTATAACATAAGGGCATTTTCGTCATTTTGCACATTTTTCCCGGACACCGGCCCCTCTTACCACTGAACTGATATCATGGGCCTGGGCCTTCCCTGGTGTCACTACGGGCCTTAGACAATACTGTATGGCCTCTGGCCATAGTCCGATCATCTCTATTCGGACTGCTCTTGCTTTACCGATTATAACTGTAATTTCCCATCTTCAGGAATTTTTACAGAAAAATCGGGACCTCAAATCAAAATTCTGTGTTGCGTCATTCAATCCGGAATCATTTTCTCTATCTCCTGGTATTTTCAGATATTTTATCCGGACCGGGCTATTTTGGCCTGAAAGTACGCTCCCGCGCACACTTTTCAAAAATGACCATTTTACCCCTGGTCATATTTCTAATTCTTTCATACACCTAGAGACCTCATATGCACATTTCACAGTTCAGTGAAATGATCAGCATAATTTTCTCTATTTTCTGGCAAAATATGGTACTCATCGGCTACCAGCCCGATCTTTCCCATAATTACGATTATGCCCTTGAATTCTCTTTCTGGCATCTCTAGGCCTAAAAATTGGGGTGTTACACTGACTCACCAGTCCAGTGTCCTGCCTCGTAGTACGTGTCCTCAACTTTTTCTTCCTCCTCTATGATGGCGCCATGTGGCATCTTACTGGCACCTGTCACGCCATCCAATGCTATCCAGATAAATCCAGGACTTTATCTGATCGCCTCCTCGGTTATCGTGCCGACCGAGTAACTTTACTTTATTGAAACAGCATTAAAATAATATTTTAATGCCACTTTTTCCCACATACTTCATAGGCTACGTTTTTGGGCTCTGGGAATGTTGTCTTGGATCCTGATCAAGCTCAAGTACTCTGATGGCTCGATTCCCAAGAAACAGCCCTTGGCAAATTACGAAAATGCCCTTGGGTGCCCTTTCTTGCACTATTTTAACCCAAAGGGTAAAATCATCATTTTACACCCTTCTGTACTCTGTCAGGGCATATACTGACTCTAAGCAACTTTATCTGTATATACCTTGGCTTCTGGGCCTGTCCAGAATGACCAAAATGCCCTTCATTCATCTGTTACCCTTTTGTACAACACAGGGGCATTTTCGTAATTTCGCACTTTTCCGGGGTTCTGCCGGACACTGGCCCACCTATCAGTCCAAGTGTCTTACTGGGCCTCTACTGGCGCCATTATTGGGCCTTTCTGGGTCCAATATCCTCATGGCACGCATTACGAGGAATCTTCCCCCGTTAATAATTATTGAATATTTTATCTTTTATTCACCGTTTATACACATATCCGGACACCGGCTCCTTCTGTCCGATACACTGGCCTGCGGTGTTCAGGCATCACTGTGAGTCATATCAGTCATCTGACTGAGGTCATCCGAACTCATTTAGTCCCCTTTCAAATACCGATAAATCTCCCTATCGGATCCCCGGAGGCCTCACACTCCCGTCTGGATTTTCTGATTTGCGAATGACTTTTTCTACAGGCCTCCTATCGGTATTCTGTCAGTTTCCCGACATCCGTCCCATAAGGACGTATCATCCTGTATTTTCTCACGTAGATCTGAATTCTAGGATATCTGGTATGAATTTTTATAACTTTTGGACGATCAGTCCATTTCTGGCTATCTGGAGTCTTCAAAAATTTCTGTATTAAGCCAGATTACCGAGCGTCACTTGCTCTCTCTACCGGTGAAATCTGGGACTGAAATGCTGTCGGACAGTCCAAACCACTTCCGGCCTGACTTTCTTTAATTACAATTTAGCCCCAGGGAACTTTTCTTCTTTCATTTAAGTCCCTTTTTACTTGGCTAAAATTACACTTAAGGACCCCACATTTTTGTCTACTTTCCTTTTTGGCCTTGAAATTTTCCATAATTGCACTTAAGTCCTTTCATTTCCTTTACTAGGTCTAGGGGCATTATTGTCTTTTCATATTTTACCAGAGTATTCTCTGGCCCTGGTCAACTATCCAGATACCCCTTCTTGACTGTCTAACCTTAGCCAAATGACCAAAATACCCTTTACTCATTCTTCAGTTATTCTATAACATAAGGGCATTTTCGTCATTTTGCACATTTTTCCCGGACACCGGCCCCTCTTACCACTGAACTGATATCATGGGCCTGGGCCTTCCCTGGTGTCACTACGGGCCTTAGACAATACTGTATGGCCTCTGGCCATAGTCCGATCATCTCTATTCGGACTGCTCTTGCTTTACCGATTATAACTGTAATTTCCCATCTTCAGGAATTTTTACAGAAAAATCGGGACCTCAAATCAAAATTCTGTGTTGCGTCATTCAATCCGGAATCATTTTCTCTATCTCCTGGTATTTTCAGATATTTTATCCGGACCGGGCTATTTTGGCCTGAAAGTACGCTCCCGCGCACACTTTTCAAAAATGACCATTTTACCCCTGGTCATATTTCTAATTCTTTCATACACCTAGAGACCTCATATGCACATTTCACAGTTCAGTGAAATGATCAGCATAATTTTCTCTATTTTCTGGCAAAATATGGTACTCATCGGCTACCAGCCCGATCTTTCCCATAATTACGATTATGCCCTTGAATTCTCTTTCTGGCATCTCTAGGCCTAAAAATTGGGGTGTTACACTGACTCACCAGTCCAGTGTCCTGCCTCGTAGTACGTGTCCTCAACTTTTTCTTCCTCCTCTATGATGGCGCCATGTGGCATCTTACTGGCACCTGTCACGCCATCCAATGCTATCCAGATAAATCCAGGACTTTATCTGATCGCCTCCTCGGTTATCGTGCCGACCGAGTAACTTTACTTTATTGAAACAGCATTAAAATAATATTTTAATGCCACTTTTTCCCACATACTTCATAGGCTACGTTTTTGGGCTCTGGGAATGTTGTCTTGGATCCTGATCAAGCTCAAGTACTCTGATGGCTCGATTCCCAAGAAACAGCCCTTGGCAAATTACGAAAATGCCCTTGGGTGCCCTTTCTTGCACTATTTTAACCCAAAGGGTAAAATCATCATTTTACACCCTTCTGTACTCTGTCAGGGCATATACTGACTCTAAGCAACTTTATCTGTATATACCTTGGCTTCTGGGCCTGTCCAGAATGACCAAAATGCCCTTCATTCATCTGTTACCCTTTTGTACAACACAGGGGCATTTTCGTAATTTCGCACTTTTCCGGGGTTCTGCCGGACACTGGCCCACCTATCAGTCCAAGTGTCTTACTGGGCCTCTACTGGCGCCATTATTGGGCCTTTCTGGGTCCAATATCCTCATGGCACGCATTACGAGGAATCTTCCCCCGTTAATAATTATTGAATATTTTATCTTTTATTCACCGTTTATACACATATCCGGACACCGGCTCCTTCTGTCCGATACACTGGCCTGCGGTGTTCAGGCATCACTGTGAGTCATATCAGTCATCTGACTGAGGTCATCCGAACTCATTTAGTCCCCTTTCAAATACCGATAAATCTCCCTATCGGATCCCCGGAGGCCTCACACTCCCGTCTGGATTTTCTGATTTGCGAATGACTTTTTCTACAGGCCTCCTATCGGTATTCTGTCAGTTTCCCGACATCCGTCCCATAAGGACGTATCATCCTGTATTTTCTCACGTAGATCTGAATTCTAGGATATCTGGTATGAATTTTTATAACTTTTGGACGATCAGTCCATTTCTGGCTATCTGGAGTCTTCAAAAATTTCTGTATTAAGCCAGATTACCGAGCGTCACTTGCTCTCTCTACCGGTGAAATCTGGGACTGAAATGCTGTCGGACAGTCCAAACCACTTCCGGCCTGACTTTCTTTAATTACAATTTAGCCCCAGGGAACTTTTCTTCTTTCATTTAAGTCCCTTTTTACTTGGCTAAAATTACACTTAAGGACCCCACATTTTTGTCTACTTTCCTTTTTGGCCTTGAAATTTTCCATAATTGCACTTAAGTCCTTTCATTTCCTTTACTAGGTCTAGGGGCATTATTGTCTTTTCATATTTTACCAGAGTATTCTCTGGCCCTGGTCAACTATCCAGATACCCCTTCTTGACTGTCTAACCTTAGCCAAATGACCAAAATACCCTTTACTCATTCTTCAGTTATTCTATAACATAAGGGCATTTTCGTCATTTTGCACATTTTTCCCGGACACCGGCCCCTCTTACCACTGAACTGATATCATGGGCCTGGGCCTTCCCTGGTGTCACTACGGGCCTTAGACAATACTGTATGGCCTCTGGCCATAGTCCGATCATCTCTATTCGGACTGCTCTTGCTTTACCGATTATAACTGTAATTTCCCATCTTCAGGAATTTTTACAGAAAAATCGGGACCTCAAATCAAAATTCTGTGTTGCGTCATTCAATCCGGAATCATTTTCTCTATCTCCTGGTATTTTCAGATATTTTATCCGGACCGGGCTATTTTGGCCTGAAAGTACGCTCCCGCGCACACTTTTCAAAAATGACCATTTTACCCCTGGTCATATTTCTAATTCTTTCATACACCTAGAGACCTCATATGCACATTTCACAGTTCAGTGAAATGATCAGCATAATTTTCTCTATTTTCTGGCAAAATATGGTACTCATCGGCTACCAGCCCGATCTTTCCCATAATTACGATTATGCCCTTGAATTCTCTTTCTGGCATCTCTAGGCCTAAAAATTGGGGTGTTACACTGACTCACCAGTCCAGTGTCCTGCCTCGTAGTACGTGTCCTCAACTTTTTCTTCCTCCTCTATGATGGCGCCATGTGGCATCTTACTGGCACCTGTCACGCCATCCAATGCTATCCAGATAAATCCAGGACTTTATCTGATCGCCTCCTCGGTTATCGTGCCGACCGAGTAACTTTACTTTATTGAAACAGCATTAAAATAATATTTTAATGCCACTTTTTCCCACATACTTCATAGGCTACGTTTTTGGGCTCTGGGAATGTTGTCTTGGATCCTGATCAAGCTCAAGTACTCTGATGGCTCGATTCCCAAGAAACAGCCCTTGGCAAATTACGAAAATGCCCTTGGGTGCCCTTTCTTGCACTATTTTAACCCAAAGGGTAAAATCATCATTTTACACCCTTCTGTACTCTGTCAGGGCATATACTGACTCTAAGCAACTTTATCTGTATATACCTTGGCTTCTGGGCCTGTCCAGAATGACCAAAATGCCCTTCATTCATCTGTTACCCTTTTGTACAACACAGGGGCATTTTCGTAATTTCGCACTTTTCCGGGGTTCTGCCGGACACTGGCCCACCTATCAGTCCAAGTGTCTTACTGGGCCTCTACTGGCGCCATTATTGGGCCTTTCTGGGTCCAATATCCTCATGGCACGCATTACGAGGAATCTTCCCCCGTTAATAATTATTGAATATTTTATCTTTTATTCACCGTTTATACACATATCCGGACACCGGCTCCTTCTGTCCGATACACTGGCCTGCGGTGTTCAGGCATCACTGTGAGTCATATCAGTCATCTGACTGAGGTCATCCGAACTCATTTAGTCCCCTTTCAAATACCGATAAATCTCCCTATCGGATCCCCGGAGGCCTCACACTCCCGTCTGGATTTTCTGATTTGCGAATGACTTTTTCTACAGGCCTCCTATCGGTATTCTGTCAGTTTCCCGACATCCGTCCCATAAGGACGTATCATCCTGTATTTTCTCACCTAGATCTGAATTCTAGGATATCCGGTATGAATTTTTATAACTTTTGGACGATCAGTCCATTTCTGGCTATCTGGAGTCTTCAAACATTCCTGTATTAAGCCAGATTACCGAGCGTCCCTTGCTCTCTCTACCGGTGAAATCTGGGACTGAAATACTTTCGGACAGTCCAAACCACTTCCGGCCTGACTTTCTTTAATTACAATTTAGCCCAGGGAACTTTTCTTCTTTTCATTTAAGTCCCTTTTTATTTGGCTAAACTACACTTAAGGACCCCACCTTTTTGTCTACTTTCCTTTTTGGCCTTGAAACTTTCCATAATTGCACTTAAGTCCTTTCATTTCCTTTACTAGGTCTAGGGGCATTATTGTCTTTTCATATTTTACCAGAGTATTCTCTGGCCCTGGTCAACTATCCAGATACCCCTTCTTGACTGTCTAACCTTAGCCAAATGACCAAAATACCCTTTACTCATTCTTCAGTTATTCTATAACTAAGGGCATTTTCGTCATTTTGCACATTTTTCCCGACACCGGCCCCTCTTACCACTGAACTGGTATTATGGGCTTGGGCCTTCCCTGGTGTCACTACGGGCCTTAGACAACACTGTATGGCCTCTGGCCATAGTCCGATCATCTCTATTCGGACTGCCTTTCCTTTACCGATTATAACTGTAATTTCCCATCTTCGAGAATTTTTACAGAAAAATTGGGACCTCAAATCAAAATTCTGTGTTGCGTCATTCAATCCGGAATCATTTTCTCTATCTTCCGGTATTTTTAGATATTTTATCCGGACCGGGCTATTTTGGCCTGAAAGTACGCTCCCGCGCACACTTTTCCAAAAATGACCATTTTACCCCTGGTCACATTTCTAATTCTTTCATACACCTAGAGACCTCATATGCACATTTCACAGTTCACTGAAATGATCAGCATAATTTTCTCTATTTTCTGGAAAAATATGGTACTCATCGGCTACCAGTCCGATCTTTCCCATAATTACGATTATGCCCTTGAATTCTCCTTCTGGCATCTCTAGGCCTAAAAATTGGGGTGTTACAACTAGAGCCATGTGGTGCCTGGAAGAGACCTTGCACGCCTTCCAATGCTATCCTGATAAGTCCCAGACTTATCTGATCACCTCCTTGGTTTTTGTGCCAACCGAGTAACTTTACTTTACTGAACCATTACTGAACCATGCTCTAATGCAATGTGGCATCTTGTGGGTCCCATGAGGATACCTTATCAGTCCACCTCATGGTCTCCAGATAACTTTCCCTTTATTTGATCTCCTGCCCCAGTTCTATCTCTAACCGGGTAACTATCTCCTTTGGACGTTCACAACTCTTGGCCCACAGCATTCGTTATGTCGCGACCTAGCCATCATCTCATCGCGACATAACAACTTCTGTGTTCATTAGTCGCGACCACAGCATTCTTTAGTCGCGACCATAACAGTCTTTCGTCGCGACCATATCACTTTTTAGTCGCCACCAAGCTCATTCTACTCATTAGTCGCGACACCACATACATATCCGTCACGACCAATTCTCTCTGCCAATATTAGTCGCGACCATAATACACTCTCGTCGCGTCTAAACCTCTTTGTAAAACTTAGTCGCGACCATAATACATTCTAGTCGCGACCAACTTCTTTATCATCGCGACCCTCTGGTCAACACTTGAACCTCTGACTCTTACATCATCCCCAAATGGCCATTTACCCCTTGGGACTTCCACACATGAGTCCCCATACCTTCACTTACTCGCAGCTCAGTCCCTGAATTTCTTTGCGTTCCTCTAGGACTTCTGCTAAAAAGGGGTCTAGTAGCCTCTCAATCTTAGGCTATCCTGCATCTCTAGGACTGAAAATTGGGATGTTACATTTCTCCTCCCCTTTAAATAAATTTTGTACTTGAAATTTAATTAGTACCATAGCCAAATTCACTCAATATCTGGCAAAGTACCTTATCATAAAACTTTACATATTTTATAACATGCTTTTCTTTTCTCTGGATCAACTCAATCAGAGTTAAAATCTACTTTTCTCTTATGGATCACTCACTGCACTTATGAGCAGTGTCCATTTCTTTCATATGAAATTCCCTTTCAGCATCATACTTTAAGCATTTATCTCTTATTACTTTCCTTGATATCTCGCAGACTGCTTTAAAATCTGCAACATTTCATCTTTCTTTGCACTTAACTTCATACAGAGAGAGGACTTACACAACTATTCTTTCTTTACTTTGCTGCTAAACAAGAGCTCCCACTCTTAAATAAGAGCATCTATGCATAATGCCTGGCCAACATATTGCAGGACTGCTTACCTGCTTATGAATGCAAAGCTCTAACATCGGAGCTCAAGTATTTCTGTTCTAATTATGCACAGCTCTAACATCTGGAGCTTGCATAGTTCTAGCATAACATATGGCCTGACATCTCATGCAACGAGGGAAAACTCTCATTTTCTATTTCGTTCAAAACATAACATTTAAACATATGATCCCTACAAAAAGGGAGCCTCTCTATCTGTTCATACAATGCACATTTCTCGGTACATGTTACATTACACATTTATCACAGTGTATCTCATTGCATGCTTTTGATACTTTATCATAGCATATCTAGCCAACTCTGGCTATCTCATGGTGTATATCACCCTTTCATAACTTATCTTGAGATACCATAAGGTTAACATTCTCTTCCTCATAGAACTGCATTCTATCTTTGCTTTGCCTTAGACCTTTTTCTCTAGGTCTTCTCTAGCCTTTTAATCTTTTTTACCCTCATCTGGGGAATCAATCTACTCATACTCTTCTGTTCTCATTACACTGAGGATTTTCTTCTCTGCTTCTCAGGCATACTTCTACAAAACTTTGAATATCAGCACTCAGATTTGAACTTGGACTCCATCTTCGTTTAAGGGAAAGCCAAGTTTAGTCTGTATACTAGAGGCTACCTGAGGAAAACAATTTCTCTGGGTGAGTTTATCAACTAGTGAAGCTTCCTCACCTTAACTTCGTCTTTGGCATTCATCTTCCTAAAGAGATACTACATTGTACTCATAACTCATGGCTCATTACTTTCCTTAGGCTAGGTCTAACTGCGACCTCGGGATCTAACTGCGATCAACAGTTAGCCTCTTCAGAATCTAACTGCAACTCTGAATTTGTTAGGATCTAGCTGCGACCCTGGAGCCATGCTAGGATCTAACTGCGACCCTCCAGAATCTAACTGCAATTCTATTGTACTGTATATCTCCCGGAGATCTTATACCAACAGACTAAGTTATAAGGTTAACTGCTTCCACCTGTTGATAACTCCATAAAAATTTTATAGCCTCATATCGTTTATCCAGACTCTACTTACTTCCTCTCTTACTCAGGAGTTCCTTCTCATCTTTCTTACTTTACTGTGGCTTACCATTAGCTTGTGCCACCATGGTCTAACCACCTGCCATTGCATTCTACTGCTATGGCCTCATCATAACTTCTCATTTCAATCTGTGCTATAACTGCGAGCTATTTGAACTATGCTCTAACTGCGAGCATTCTGTATCAGATCCAACTCTTATCTGAAGAGTGATCTATACTCATCTGAATCTAGCTCTATCTGAGAGCCATCTATTTTAGATCCCACTCTTATCTGAAGAGTGATATAGAAACAATCTCTTTACTCTTTTCTGCTTTCTTTCTATCTACCATTCCTTTCAACAGAAAAGGCTCTGAGTACTGTATTCACAAGTCTGTAGAATTACCCGAGTAACCTCAATCATAAATCCTATCTAAATATCATAGCTTATTGTCCCATGAACTGAGACTATCTATCATCCTCAATACATATCTCATTACATGTCATATGGTATGGGAGCAACATACTTTCTCATAACTTCTTAGTCTCATATACACTCTACCCTGCATATATTGCAAAAAAGGAGTATTCATTTATCATGGCATACTCTAACATGCATGTCATCATATGACAACTGTAAGGAAATGCAACTATCATAACTTATGGCATCATAAGCCATATCATCATCATACTTTGCTCAACCATCCATCAGACATTGTAAAGCTAAGTAAGCCTCAAACCATATTTATCATTTGACCTATCATATCGTCATTCATCCTGTAACATCTATCTATTTCAGGCTGCCACGCTACCCTCTTATCAGGGTATAGACTCAACCCTTCATTTCTCTATCTCATATAGGATATAGGGGAGTCACTGTATCTCGTAATCTATGGCTACCTTTCTACTATCTCTTAACTTCTTCTTTCCATCTATCAGTCCCAGTTTGTTCTTGACTGGACTGTGGTTCCTGATCGGTCTTTCTCTTGATCCTAGCCAGCTTCAGTCGCATGGATTTCATTCCTCATCTTCTACTATCATTTTCATTCTCTAGGGTACTCTACCCTGGATCTATCACTTCTCCGTGATGGAATCCCTCTGCTTAGGGAATATTAGTTCTTTAGCTATTAACCATCACGTCTCTAGCCTTAGGCCATGTCCTAGGATCATTCCTAGACAAAACTCATTCTAGCTATCTAGCTAGCTCATCTTAACTCATTATCATCATTCTTTACATTATCCTTTGCTGCTCATCTCGCCTAGCACGGATGACTCGCATAGGGTCTACCTCATTGGAGTTGCCAGCTTCCTCTATGTATGGCTCCTCTACTCAAGCTCTATATTCTTTTCTTATGTTCACCATCTTTTTCCTTCTCAAGAAGAAAAATGAACACACATCTCATCTAGGAGCTTTATCTCCTCTGAGCTTTCTAAACCTCTATGTGAATAACTGTCTGTCATAACCTAAGTATTGGATAGTCGTGACTCACATCTTCTGTGATCTTTCGTCGTGACCATCGCACTCAACTCATCACGACCTAACATCTCTATCCTTTAGTCGCGACCTAACTCCTCTCACGTCGCGACCTGGACCATTTTTCACACTAGCCGCGCACTACCTCGTTACTTGTCGCGACTATAGGCCTCCTCACATTGCAACCTTAACTCTTCAGTCGTGACACAAGACCTTTCTCGTCGCAACCTTAGCTTTCTGTAATATACCGTCGCGACCTTGTAACATACACGTCGCGACCTAATCTCTCTGTAAATAACTGTCGCGACATTTCCACTTCTTCGTCACGACTAAAACCCTCTTGAGGCTACCTGTCGTGACCTACAACCATATTAGTCGCGACTCAATGCCATTCTCACGTACTCAAGGGAAAATACTCTATCAGAGCATCACTAAGCCAGAACCTTCTGTTCTGTGCCAGAATCTTATGCTTTAAACTAGAGTTCTTTCTGGTCTATGCTAGAACCTATTGCTCTGATACCAAAATGAAACATCCTCCTTTAAATTCCTCAAAGTACACTTGCGGAAGCAATTTTAGCTTAACTTAAGTCCAGAGATTGAACTTTTACTCCTAAGTTCCTTATTCTGAACCTTTACTTTGAGAATTGGTTTCTCTCATTATACACATCCAAATGAGGCTTATTACCTATTCATGGAATGCCCCAGATGTGTCCTACCGGCTCACTTAATCTCGTGGCCAGACTCCTCCGTTTACTAGGTCAAACTGAGGTCAGAACACTGCTGCCTCAGGACCTGCGAATTTCCCCTTAATTTACCATTAATAAATTGAATATGCCAAACAATATTTATCATTGAATAACATAATGTCATACAGCAAGGCATACACAACAAGACATATACATAATCTTTCTATCTCTATTACATCTCTTTCTGCCTAAACTCCGGCAGCATAACTGCTACGCTTCATCTGTACAAAGAACTGAACTGTACTGATTCGGTAATTCCCTCATAAGAACTACCATTCTACGTAGTACCCAGGAAAGACTAGATGAACCGGCTAGGTCCACTCACTTCTAGCCTCCTTAGACAGCACTACGTACACAGTACTTATCATATACCGATGTTCAGTCTTTACTTCGGCAGCATAACGGCGTCTCTTAGCATTCTCAAAATCCACTTCAGCATAACCTCCCTGTAATAGGTTATGTATGGGGATGAGATTCGGGGGAATCTCAGTAGCAACAATCATAACAATATATGTAATGCAGAGTGACAGTGCTTGCTTGTGATTGTGTACAGATAAGTATGCTGCGTGCTTCCATGCTTAATAACATATGATCATAGCATTACAGCAGAGCTTCAGACATAACATATAAGACAACAATCCAACCAAACAATAGCACATCAAATCACAAAGCCATTACATAAAAGCTAGGATTAGTTACTACCTGGCTAGCTTAGCAGAACTCTGCTATCTCTATTCTGCTTCCAGCTCTGCCAGAACTTCCTTTCTTCCTTTCCTCCTTTCTCTCTTCCCTTCCTTCTCTCTCTTCTTTCTCTCCCTTTCCTCTTGCCATGCGTGAAATGAAATGGAGGGGGGTATTTATAACCTCCTCTAATGGCATTTTCGTAGTTTCTCTGAACTCTGAATATGTGGTCCTGGTTTTTCCTGGAATTTCCTATTTTCTTTTATTCCTCCTTTACTGCATCATCGGGACACCTCACCGGGATACCTCAGCACCACATTTATCACATGTCATAATTCCTGGACACCTCAGCAGCTGACTCACCGGTCCAGAGTCCTACCTCGTAATGCGTGTCCTTAGTTTTATCTGCTTCCTCCAGACTAGAGCCATGTGGCGCCTGGAAGAGACCTTGCACGCCTTCCAATGCTATCCAGATAAGTCCCAGACTTATCTGATCACCTCCTCGGTTTTTGTGCCAACTGAGTAACTTTACTCTACTGAACCATTACTGAACCATGCTCTAATGCCATGTGGCATCTTGTGGGTCCCATGAGGATACCTTATCAGTCCACCTCATGGTCTCCAGATAACTTTCCCTTTATTTGATCTCCTGCCCCAGTTCTATCTCTAACCGGGTAACTATCTCCTTTGGACCTTCACAACTCTTGGCCCACTAGATCTCATATGGCTAGCACCACTTATAGTCACTAGTCGCGACCTAGCCATCATCTTATCGCGACATAACAACTTCTGTGTTCATTAGTCACGACCACAGCATTCTTTAGTCGCGACCATAACAGTCTTTCGTCGCGACCATATCACTTTTTAGTCGCAACCAAGCTCATTCTACTCATTAGTCGCGACACCACATACATATCCGTCACGACCAATTCTCTTTGCCAATATTAGTCGCGACCATAATACACTCTCGTCGCGTCTAAACCTCTTTGTAAAACTTAGTCGCGACCATAATACATTCTAGTCGCGACCAACTTCTTTATCATCGCGACCCTCTGGTCAACACTTGAACCTCTGACTCTTACATCATCCCCAAATGGCCATTTACCCCTTGGGACTTCCACACATGAGTCCCCATACCTTCACTTACTCGCAGCTCAGTCCCTGAAACTCTTTGCGTTCCTCTAGGACTTCTGCTAAAAAGGGGTCTAGTAGCCTTTCAATCTTAGGCTATCTCTGCATCTCTAGGCCTGAAAATTGGGATATTACACATTCAGCTGCCTTTGGCCTCATCATAACTTCTCATTTCAATCTGCTCTAATGGGAGCCATTTGAACTATGCTTTAACTGCGAGCTATTTAAACTATGCTCTAACTGCAAGCAATTTGTATCAGATCCAACTCTTATCTTAAGAGTGATATGTACTCATCTAAATCTAGCTCTATTTGAGAGCCATCTATTTCAGATCTAACTCTTATCTGAAGAGTGATATGAAAATAATCTCTTTACTGTTATCTGCTGCTCTTTATGTATACCATTCCTTTCAATAGAAATGGCCCTGAGTACTACATTCACAAGTCTGCAAAAATACCTGAGTAACCCCTAGTCATACTGTAACTGATTGTCCCACTCACTGAGACTGTCTATTGTAACATCCCGATTTTTGGTCTAGGAGAACTGGGAAGTAGTCTGATATGGGCAGGCTGCTAAACCCGTAGTCCCAAGGTAGTAATCTGATATGGGCGGATCACTTACCTGTATTTTGTAGGAATCCGAGGGATGAGCTAAGTCCTTCAGGATTTAAAGATGAGTTAAGTCTTTAACCTACAGAATCGGGATAGTTCACCTAGGTTCAAAATGAGGAATGTGAGGAATATCCTAAGTTTTAAGCCTAGGAATTATGCAGGTAGCTTGATATGGGCTGGCTCCTATGTAAGATAACCTGATATGGGCGGGTTATCGAGCCTTTCAATTAACGATGACTTCCGAAGAGTTTAGGGGATGAGTTATTGAAAGAGAATTTCTAGACCTTAAGATGAGGGATAAGAAGATGAGGTTAAGATGCTAGAAAGAGAATGTAGGGGCAAAATTGTAATTATGGGAAAGATCGGGCTGGTAGCCTATGAGTACCATATTTTGGCAGAAAATAGAGAAAATTATGATGATCATTTCACTGAACTGTGAAATATGCATATGAGGTCTCTATGTGTATGAAAGAATTTAAAATGTGACCAAAGGTAAAATGGTCATTTTGGAAAAGTGTGCGCGTGAGCGCTTTTTCAGGCCAAAACAGCCCGGTCCGGATAAAATATTTGAAAATACCGGGAGATAGAGAAAAGGATTCCGGGTTGAATGAGGAGTCACATAATTTTGATTTGAGGTCCCGATTTGTCTGTAAAAATTCTGGAAGATGGGAATTTACAGTTATAATCGGTAAAGGAAAAGCAGTCCCGATAGGGATGATCGGACTGTGGCCAGGGGCCGTATAGTGTTTCTAAGGCCTTTAGTGACACCAGGGAAGGCCCAGGCCCATTAGATCAGTCCAGTGGTAAAAGGGGCCGGTGTTCGGGAAAAAGGTGTGAAATGATGAAAATGCCCCTATGTTATAGAACAGCTGAAGAATGAATAAAGGGTATTTTGGTCAGTTGCCTAAGGTTAGACAGTCCAGGGAAGTTATTTGGATAGTTGACCAGGGTCAAAGAATACTCTGGTAAGATGGGAAAAGACAATAATGCCCCTAGACCTAATAAAGTAAAGAAAGAGAGACTAAGAGCATTTTGGTAATTTGCCAAGGGGTGTTTCTTGGGAATCGTGCCATCAGAGTACTTGGGCTAGATCAGAGACCCAAGATGATATTCCTAGGCCCAAAAACGTATCCTAGTATATATGTGGGAAAAAGTGGCATTAAAATAATCATTTAATGACTTTACAGTAAAGTAAAGTTACTCAGTTGGCACGATAACCGAGGAGGTGATCAGATAGAGTCTTGGACTTATCTGGATAGCATTGGAAGGCGTGAAAGGTCCCTTCCAAGTGCCACATGGCACTGATCTAAAGGAAGCAGATAAAGCTAAGGACACGTATTACGGTGCAAGACTCTGGACCGGTGAGTCAGCTGATAAGGTGTCCCGGGTTTTAGACATGTGAGAAATGTGCTACTGAGGTGTCCGCTGAGGTGTCCCGGTGAGGTGTCCTGGGTGATGCAGTAAAAAGGAATAAAGAAAATAGGAAATTCCAGGAAAAACCAGGACCACATGTTCAGATGGCTTCAAAATTACAGGAATGCCATTGAGGGAAACTATAAATACCCCCTCCCCCTCCCATTTCATGCATCCCACGGTTTTGGCAAGAGAAAGAGAGAGAAGGAGAAAGAAAGAAGAAAGGAAGTTCTGGCGGAGCTGGAAGCAGTATAGAGATAGTAGAGTTCTGCTAAGGTTTTGAGGTAGTAACTAATCCTAGCTTTTATGTAATGTCTTTGTGATTTGTTGTGCTATTGTTTGGTTGGATTGTTGTCTTATATGTTATGCTTGAAGCTCTATTACAATGCTATGATCATATGTTATTGAATATGGAAGCACGCAGCATACTTATCTGTACACAATCACAAGCAAGCACTGTCACTCTGCATTACATATATTGTTATGATTATTACTACTGAGATTCCCCCGAATCTCATTCCCATATATAACATTACAGGGGAGGTTCTGTCAAAATAAAATCTGGAAATTTTAAGAGACGCCGTTAGGCTGCCAAAATTCTGGCAACGAAGAAGGAACAAAGAAAGGAACTGATACGTACTGTGTACGTAGGTGCTGTCTAAGGAGGCTGGAAGTGAGTGGACCTAGCAGGTTCATCCAGTCTTTCCTGGGTACTTACGTAGAATGGTAGTTCCTACGGGAATTACCGAATCGGTACAAGATCGGTTACTTTCTACAGAAGGAATGTAGCAGTTGTGCTGCCGAATTTTAGGCAGGGAAAGTTGTAATAGAAATATGAGAATTTTGTGTATGCCTTGTTGTATGACATTTTGTTATTCAATAATGAATATTGTTTGGCATGTTCAAATTGTGGATGATGAATTAAAAGAGAAATTCGCAGGTCCTGAGGTAGCAGCGTTTTGATCTCAGTTTGACCTAGTAAACAAAGGAGTTTGGCTATAAAATTTGGCAGGCCAGTCGTACACATCTGGGGCATTACGTGGATAGGTAACAAGTCTCATTTGGATGTGTAGAACGAGATAAATTAATTTTCAAATTAAAGGTTCAGAATAAGGAACTTAAGAGTAAAATTTTGAATTTCTGGGCTTAAGTTAATATATGATCGAGCTAATATTGCTTCCGTAAGTGTACTCTGAGTGGTCTAAGGGAGGATGTTTCATCTATCATTTTGGGTACCTTCCTAATTACATGTCATATGGTATGGGAGCAAGATAACTTTCTCATAACTTCCTCATCTCATATATATACTCTACCCTGTATATACTGTAAAAGGGGAATATTCATTCATCATAGCATACTCTAACATGCGTGTCATCATATGACAACTGTAAGGAGATGTGACTATTCATCATAACTTATGGCAACATAAGTCATATCATCATAATTTGCTCAACCATCCATCATACAACTAGGTAAACTTTAAATCATTCCTTAATTCAGGTTTCTCATCTAACTTAGGCTGCCATATTACCCTCTTGCTAGGGTATAGACTCAACTCTTCATTACTCTATCTTATATAGGGGAGTCACTTTATCTTTTAAACTATGGCTATCTCTTTACTATCTCTTTCTTCTGTCTATCTATCAGTCCCAGTCTATTCTTGACTGGACTGTGGTTTCTTATTAGTCTTTCTCTTGATCCTAGCGAACTTGAGTAGTATGGATCTCATTCATCATCTCTTACTATCACTTTTGTCCTCTAGGGTACTCTACCCTAGGTCTACTACTTCTCCATGATGGAATCCCTCTACTTAGGGAATATTAGCTCTTTGTCTATTAACCATCATGTCTCTAACCTTAGGCCATGTGCTAGGATTATTCCTAAACAAGTCTTAAGCTAACTTTTAGTTCTTCTATTCAGACCAGCTGAATAAAAACTTTGTAATGTAGATCTACTCCTAGTTATCATATGGAGGATCTACTTTTAAACATCGTCTTAAACTGATCTTTCATATCTCAGTACTTTGTACTATCTAGCTTGATCATGTGTTACACCAATCCTCTAGCCGATGGACTTCAGCGAGGTTGGTACCTTCATTCTCATCATTAGGTCTCTGTACATCCTAGTCGCGTCCTGAGTATTGGCTAGTCATGACTCACATTCTCTGTGATCTTTCTGTCGCGACCATCTCAATCTACTTGTTACAACCTAACCACTGCCTAGTCGCGACTCACATGCTCTATGACTTTTAGTCGTAGCTATCGCACTCTACTCGTCACGACCTGACATCTCTGTGTCCTTTAGTCATGACCTAACTCTTATACCATCGTAACCTGGACTCCTTTGTGCATACTAGTCTTGTACTACAATATTACTCGTTGCGACCATAGGTCTTCTCTATAGCAGCTAGTCATGACCTGCACGCCTTTACGTCGTAACTTGGACATCTCATCATCTTCACTGTAGCGTCTGGTCACAGAATGATACCTCAAGCTACTCTTGCAGCTTCCCTGAAACATCCTTACTTTTGTACATCTTAGGGACCAATTGGTAGTATTTAGAACCACTTTCAAGGTCATTGAAATCTAATTTCTCAATCTGGAGTTTTACTCTTATCGAGTACTGTTTACTGTGTAAATTCCAGATGAGTGACCTGACTTCGAAAAATCATAACTAATTCTAGAAAAATCAGAATGCAGTGGTTCAAATTGCTAAATGAAGCTAACTCAATTCTATTTCAAGGAAAAATAACTCGTTGACCATTCCTTGTCCAAGTCAACGTCAGTCAAAGTTACAACTTTAGTGTTCATCCAGCATTTTTCTCCTGAACCCAGCATTTTGGTCCCAACTTTGATAATTTATATCTCCATGTGTAGACATCGAAATGAGACATTCTATATATCAAATCGAAGCTTGGTATGTCTACTATTTATCATACACATATCATACATTTATTTAATCATTTACTATTTTTAATTATAGATCAAACATCACTATATCACCACGAGTGACTGTTCATGGTGGCAAATTCCAGCAAGCAACTTTACATACATATGCATACATCAATCACATATCAAACAAACATGCCAAACAATACTTATCATTAAATAATAAATCTTTATACAACAGGGCATGAACAAAATCCTCGTATCTCTATTACATCTTTCCTGCCTGAAATCCGGCAGTATAACTACTATACTTCATCTGTAAAAATAACTGATCTTGTACTGATTCGGTAATTCCCATGAGAATTACCATTCTACGTAAGTACCCAGGAAAGACTGGATGAACCGACTAGGTCCACTCACTTCCAGACTCCTTAGACAGTACCTACGTACACAGTACGTATCATCTCCTTATGTTCAGTCTGAAAATCGGCAGCATAACGGCGTCTTACAGCATTCTCAAAATTCACTTGGACATAACCTCTCTGTAATGGGTTATAAATAGGGGGTGAGATTCGGGGGAATCTCAGTAGCAAACGGCACTAAACAATGCATGCATTAAAGTAAATACTTGTGCTTGCTTGTGAAAGTGTAAACATTGTGTAATGTGCATGCTTCCATGTAACATATGAAATACAATTGGCCAAGGTAATCATAGAAACAGAGCTTCAATCATATACACATATGCACACAGTTCAACAGAGTCATAGCACAATCAAGCATAACATTCAATACATACAAGTTTAGAGTAAGTTTACTACCTTGGATTTAAGCTCTCTTTCTTATGCTTGCACTTGCTTCCCAAGCTTTTTGGTCAATCATTCCCCAACATCTTCTTAGAGGTTTCAAGGTCCTAATCACATTCATATTCATTACATAATCCATTAGGACCATGAACTCAAACACTACTCAAGACTATCTCTCTTGAACCTTTAACTTGCTTTAACTAACATAACTTTCTTTAATCTTTGCCAATTAACTTGGCCCTTGAATCAATTGATGTCTTGACCTTACCCTACACAATTTTACCTTTTGAATCCATTTATGAACTAAAAATAACCAAATTCCAGCAAGAATACACTGTTCTGTATAGATTTGGAAAAGCATACATAAATCTTCCAAAAATTCTCATTTTGATTCCAATGCTTCCCATACTTTTTCCTCCACTTTTCCCCCACACAAAATCTCATTTTAAGACCATTGGAAGCATCAAAATCATGAAATTCAAATCACTATTCACGCGAGTGAACAGTACCGTGAGGAATTTTCAACATTATATCCTTTAATTCCAATGGTTTCCAAGGTTCAAAACCTTTCCAATCCTACACAAAATCATCATATAAACTCAATGGAATCATTAAATCATTGAAATTCCATTTTCTTCTATCATGAACAGTGCAACCCGAAATGGTAAAGTCAAGAACATCAACTTACTTCACAACCAAGCATGTAACTAACTTGTTTAAGCTTGTCTTAACTATCTATGACTTAAAACTCATATTCCTTTCACACATACACAAAAATTCCAGCAGCATTTCCCCAAGATTTAAGCCTAAAAAATCACTTAAACTCAAGCACAAACCATAAGAACAAAAGGTAGAAGCAAGGAGACAACTTACCTTACTTGCTCCTTCAAGACCCTTGCTTCTTCCTTGCTTTCTTCCACTTTCTTTCTCTAGAACTCACTTCTATTTCTAAAGGAGCTCTTGGGTGTGAAGAATGAATGGAAAGGGGGGGTATTTATAGCAAAAGTCATGTGCCATTTGAAGGCCAAGATCACTTTGGAAACTATTTGATCTAATGGTTAAAGGTTTAATCTTGAAATGTCTTTTCACTTTTCACTCAAGACCTTACCACCATGACATCACTAGCATGGCCTCCCTTGGTACACCTAACCCTTCCTCTTTTTGGGTGCCATTCTTGTGTCCTTGTGGGTCCCACCATGTGCAACACCTAATTCTTACTTTATTCTCTTTTTCTTTCTTTTCAAAAATCCATAAATTATTTATTATTTGGACTTGGGCTCCAAGATAACTTTTGGGCCTTATTGGGCTGGCCTAGGACGAAATATTGGGCCTCTTTTAGGTCCAATATCTAACTGGCCCAAATCCCAATGTACTTTCCTCATACCGATATCCGTAACTTACCCTGATCTTAGCATAAATGCTAAACACCTCGTTTAATTGTTCTAACATTTTTAGAAATTCATTCTAATATAAAATGAATTCTCTACAAAGTTTCATAATTTTCTGAGACCCAGAAGTCCTGTTAAAAATTACATATGTTTCCTTTAACCCTTTATCGGTGTCCTTTTTCACCGTAAATTCCATAATTAATTCTACAGGACTCCTTTTTGACTTCTGTCAACTCCATAAATTCTAATATTAATTATAATAATTTACTATCAAATTTCCTCTGATATCCATCCATTGTGTGAAATGACCAAAATGCCCTCCATTTACTTCTGGCTTCTTAGGCCATCACAGTGGCATTTTCGTAATTTTGCACTTTGGCTCTTAGACTTTCTTCCTCTTCCAATTAATCCTTTTCTTTACATAAATATGGCCACATCTTTTCCTAAACATCTCATATATTTTATTCAATATGTACATACAACTTAGTACAGAAATTAGGGATGTTACATTCCCTGACCTTGAACTGGTCAGCTTATGTCTCTATCCATAGAGAAAACTGCTTCTCAGATGTTATCAGCTTAGTCCAGCCATATCATGTTAAGGAACACGAGACCTCAGCGATAACGGCTGACTAAGATTACTTTATCGTAATCATATCCTTTGTAAGACTGTAAAGATCGGGATATAGTTTTATCTATCTGGGTGTCACTGTCTCTTATCTGAATCTTTCTCTAAGTAGTGAACACCATCCCTATATTATACTCTAGGGAGAGACCCGTTCAAATTTCTAAATTGTTTAAGGGGTCAGTCTAACTAAACTAGAGCATCCCTAAGCCAGAACCTTCTGTTCTGTGCCAGAATCTTATGCTTTGAGCCAAAACCCTTTGCTCTAATACCAAAATGCGACATCCTCACTTTCGTACGTCTTAGGGACCATTTGGTAGCATCTAAAACTACTTTTAAGGTCATTGAGGTCAAATTTTCTAATCTGGATTTTTACTCTATCGAGTACTATTCATTGTGTAAATTCCAGACAAGTGACCTAACTTTAAAAAATCATAACTAATTCTAGAAAAATCTAAACAAAGTGGTTCAAATTGATAAATGAAGCTAACTTAATCCTCTTTCAGGAAAAAATAACTTGTTGACCACGCATGACCAAGTCAATGTCAATCAACGCTATAATTTTACTGTTCATCCAACATTTTTTCCCTAAATCTAGCATTTTGGTCCAACTTTGAAAAATTATATCTCCATGTGTAGACATTCAAATAAGACGTTCTATTTATCAAATCGAAGCTTGTATGTCTACTATTTACTTTAAAAATATCATACATTTATTCAACCATTTACTACTTTTAATTATAGATCAAAGGTGACTACTTCACCATGAGTTACTGTTCATAGTGGCAAATTCCAGCAACTAACTTTACATACATATGCATAACATACATCAATCACATATCAATCATGCTAAATAATTCTTAACTTCTCTTCATGAATCCTTATCTCCTCCATCTTGAGAAAACTTGCTGTAATTGGATTGATATGGAAGGGGTGAGATTTTGGGGGAAATCTCAGTAGCAAACAGAAACCATACAATGTATGCAACTATATGCTTGATGTTACTATGTGTGTACTTAATGATCATGCTTGCATAATGATAACTTACATGCTTTATGTCCCTTAATTATAACATATGGTCATAGCATAAAAATAAACAGAGCATCATTTAATCATACATGCTTCATATTATCAAAGTAAGTAAATATCACATAAAACATTCAAGCAGCATAAGTATACAAGTAGGTAAGTTCACTACCTGGCGTGTAGCCCTTCCTTTAGTCCTTAACCTTTGATCTGAGGTTCCACCTTTTCATAGGTCAGAGCCTATACATAACATAATAATATTTTATTATGATCTTATCTAGCATAACTTTACTTAATTCAGGCTTATCCTGAGGCAATACCCCTATTCTAACAATCAACTAACTTTCTATCTACGGCTAACCTTATAGAGAGAGATATTTCTCTATTCTAACTATATAATTTATAAGAACAATCCTCTAATTTATTAGAGCAGGGACTAGAATAAATTACTTACCTTATTCCTAAGCTTGCCGAGTCCCTAAGCTCCTTGGATTGCTCTTAGCTCAGCCAGAACTCCTTCTTTCTCTTCCTTTCTTTCTCTCTCTCTCTCTTCCTTTCTCTTCTTCTTGCCATGGATTATATTGAATGTGAGGGGGGAGAGGTATTTATTGTCGTATCCTTAATTTCATACTTACATATACTCATTAGGAAGTATCTTAGACCAATGGAACACCATTTTAGTTTAAAAACATGAATTTCCAAGAATTAGACGTTTTTGGCACTGTTCATGGTACTATTCATTTGGTAAATCCAGAATACATCATGAACTTTGGAAATTCATAATTAAATATAGAAAAATAAAAATAAGGTGGTTCCAAGTTCTAATAAAATCTATTTCATTAAACTTTGAAGGAAAAATATGAAACTGAGGTTTCCTTGTCCAAATGAAATCAGTTGATTCGTGGAAAAATACTATTCATTTGGTAAGTCTGGAAGTTCCAGTTTCTTTACCTTATTTTCAAAAATTCATTTCTCTTTGTGTACTTATCCAAATGAGGCATTTTATATATGAATTTAAATATCCATATGTATACTTTAAGCTCATAAAAGTTTGTAGAAAACTCGTTCGTTTACTATTTGAAATTAGCGCATGAACCTCACTGCCTCTGAGTACTCGTGTTATCTTGATACATTTTAATCCTGACTTTGAAAAATCATAACAATTTGAATTCTTAACCAATTGAGGCGTTCTTGGTGTCCATTTAAAGATCTAGATCTTAACTATGTTCATGAAAAATTTCACGTGAAAATACATTGAATAACTTATAAAAACTAACGTCGGAAGTGTACTGCCTCAGACTGGATTCTTAGTATTATACATCATGCACATCAAAATATCATCTCCTCAAGCTAAGTACCCAACTTTAAGTCATATACAAATTAACCATCCACATTTAACCTTTTGCCTTGAGAAGATCCAGCATCTAGAGCATGGTTATATATACGGAAAGAATGAGATTTCATGGAAATCTCAATAGCAAGTCATACAAACTATAATATCATGCATGCTTGATTAAATGCTTAACATGTTATAATGACATGGGAGCTACTTCATGAACATACATAAGCAACCTCTAACATGCATATTGTCATGACATTCATTGCAAGGAGTTGCAATCATTCATATCTCATCATCATCATCATCATAAAATCATCTCAAGCTCAACCAAGAATCATACATAACAAGCAAACATACAATCAAACAAACATAAGATTATAGTTAGGTATTCTTGCTACCTCTTAGATGTCCTTGTCAATTCCTTCTTGGAATGATCTTCCCTTCTCACAAATGTTAAAACCTAGCCATTACAAAGTAACATCAAGTTACAATTCAATTCCAACACAATTTCAAGACTAGGTATTCACTAAGTTCCATTCTTTCTTTAATTTATGACTTATGCTTCCATCTTTCTAAAATAAATTCTCATGATTCACTTCCACGTAATTTTTCATGTAGAATTTAAATATGCATTCAGAATTTCCAAACTCCAATTGCATCACAAGCTGCTGTACAGAACTAAAAAGCTACCCTTGTTTTCCAAAAATTCTCATTTT
Organism: Leucaena leucocephala; assembly: GCA_037074615.1. NCBI lineage: Eukaryota > Viridiplantae > Streptophyta > Magnoliopsida > Fabales > Fabaceae > Leucaena > Leucaena leucocephala. Next base: position 9,266,132 of record CM073548.1, on the reverse strand, counting down.
GATTCCAATGCTTCCAATACTTGTTTCTCTACTATAACCCCACACAATTTTCTATTTTAAACTCATTGGAAGATCAAAACCATGAAATTCCAACATATGAACAGTGATTCGTATAGTACCAGAACAGAACACAATCTTTGATTCACAAGCATACTTGAATTTCCAAGCTATTACCACTTGATTCTAGCTTGTTTAAGCTTGTCTAAACTATCCATAACATAAAAATCATATTCCCTTCACATCCAAACAGAATATCCAGCAGCACCCTCAAGAGAAATATGCCCCACAACCCCTTAAAATCAAGAGCAAATTCACTAGAACAAAGTCTAGGATCAAGGGGACTAATTACCTTGTTAGTTCTTCCAAGGTGCTCGCTTCTTCTTGGCTTGAATTGAAATTTTGCAAGAGTTTCCCCAAGGTTGCCTCAAGTGCCAAAATGAATCTGGTTTGGGGGGGTATTTATAGGTAAACTTGAGTGGAAATGGAAGGCCAACATCATTTTGTGTACTATTTGATCTAATGCTAAGATTTAATCTTTGATTTTCTTTTCTTTCTTAATTATTACATCGCCTTCATGACATCATCAAAGGGACACCTAATCATGCACATGGAGAAATTGAAGGGAGAAGAAGCCTCTAGAAAAATTTTAGTCCAGTCCGGTACCGGCTCGGTCCGATTCCCCAAAAACCAGACTGTTTTCTTAATCTAATTTTTCTGAGATTCCATAATATATTTTCTGACCATAAATTCAGTATCCAGATTGTTTCCATCATTGACATTCTTATACTGGGTCTAAACTTAATTACAGATCCCTTGAAAAAGACCAAAATACCCTTGGTGCCCTTTCTTGCACTATATTAACCCTAAGGGTAAAATCGTCATTTTACACCTCTCTGTGCCTGTCAGGGCATATACTGACTCTGAGTAACTTTATCTGTATGTGCCTTGGCTTCTGGGCCTATCCAGAATGACCAAAATGCCCTCCATTCATCTATTACTCTTTAGTACAACACAGGGGCATTTTCCTAATTTTACACTTTTCCGGGGTTCCACCGGACACTGGCCCACCTATCAGTCCAAGGGTCTTACTAGGCCTTTGATGGCGCCATTCTTGGGCCTTTTAGGGTCCATTACCTCTATGACACGAATCACGAGGAATCTTCCCCGGCGATGTTCATTGGGTATTTTTGCCATTATACACCGTTTCTACACATCTCCGGACACCAGCTCCTTTTATTAGATACATTGGCCTACTGTGTCTAGGCATCCCTTTGGGTCATAACGGTCATCTTACTGATGTCATCTGACCTCATTCAATCTCAGTTTAAATATCGATAAATCTCCCTATCGGATACCCGGAGGTCACACACTCCCGTCTGAATTTACTAATTTGTGAATAATTTTTTCTACAGACCTCCTATCGGTATTCTATCAGTTTCCTGACATCCGCCTCAACAGGACGCATCATCCTGTAATTTCTCACTTATTATGAGATCTAGGATATCCAGTAGGAATTTTTTATACTTTTAGACTATCAGATAAATTTCGGCTATCTGGAGTCCTAAGAAAATTCTTGTATTAAGCTGGATTACCCAGCATCACTTGCTCTATCTACTGGTAAAATCTGGGACTGAAATGCTTTCGGGCAGTCCAAACCACTTCTAGCCTAACTTTCTTTAATTACAATTTAGCCCCGGGGAACTTTTCTTCTTTGCACTTAAGTCCCTCAAATTTGGCTAAAATTACACTCTGAGACCCCACATTTTTGTCTACTTTTCCTTTTTAGCCTTAAACTTTTCATAATTGCACTTAAGTCTTTACATTTTCTTTCTTTTTCAATTTAATCCCTTGCTTTACATAAATGGCCACATCTTTTTCTGAAAAATAACTTATATATTTCATTCAATCTTTACATACAAATCATTACAGAAAATTTGGGATATTACATTTCTCTCCCCCTTAAAATAAATTTCATCCTCAAAATTTACATTATACATATCCTATGGAAACAACTCAGGATACTTCTCCCTCATCTTTTCTTCTGTTTCCCATGTAGCTTCATGTTCAGTCAAGCCTTTCTAGATCACTTTAAAAAGAGGAATTTGCTTATTACGCAATTGCTTGACCTTTCGATCAGCAATTCGTACCGGTCCAACCTCATAGGTTAGGTCATCTCGCAATACAACTACATCTTGCTCAATCACATGAGATGGATCTGGTACGTACTTCTTTAACTAGGAAACATGAAACACATCATGTATCTGGCTGAGATTTAGAGGAAGAGCCAATCTGTAGGCTACTGTCCCTATCTTTGAGAGAATTTGGAATAGTCTGATGTATCTTGGATGTAATTCTTCACTTTGATCGATCGTCTGGCTCCCGTAGTTGGAGTTAACTTAAGGAATACATGCTCTCCTTCTTCAAACGCCAACGGCTTCCTTCTGACATCTGCATAGCTTTTCTGTCTGCTTTGAGCCATCAGCAATCTTTGTCTAATCATTGCAATCTGTTCTACAATTTGATCCACTATACCAGGACCAAGCATTAGTCTCTCGCTCAACTCTAGCCAGCACAAGGGGGATCTACATTTACGTCCATATAGAGCTTCAAAAGGTGCCATCTGAATGCTAGTCTGATAACTATTATTATATGCAAACTCTATGAGTGGTAAATGGATATCCCAGCTGCCTTTAAAATCTAAGACACATGCTCTCAGCATATCCTCTAACGTTTGTATTGTTCTCTCAGATTGACCATCTGTCTGAGGATGATAAGCTGTACTGAATCTGAGAGTAGTGCCCATTTTTTCCTGTAAAGCCCTCTAAAAATTAGAAGTAAATCGAGGGTCTCTATCGGACACAATGCTGCTTGGGACACCATGGAGTCTAACAATCTCTTTTATATATAACTTTGCTAGTTTCTCTAGAGAATCCCTCTTATTGATTGCCAGGAAATATGCTGACTTCGTCAATCAATCAATTACTACCCATACTACATCATGTTTACTTGGAGTCATGGGTAGTCCTTCCACAAAGTCCATGGCAATACCATCCCATTTTCACTCAGGGATATCTAGATGCTGCAATGTTCCCGCTGGCTTTTGATGTTCAATTTTTACTTTCTGGCAGGTCAAGCACTTGGACACATAAGACACTACATCTTTCTTCAATCCAGGCCACCAAAACAACCTTTTAACATCATGGTACATCTTGGTCATACCTGGATGTACTGTATACCGACTTTTATGTGCTTCCTCCAGAATCTTTTCTCTTAATCCCATAGCATTAGGGATATAGGGCCTTCCCCTGAATAGTAACATTCCAACTGGGGAAATCTCAAAATTTCTAGTCTTCCCCCTCTCCAACTTATCTTTAAATATTGCTACGAGCTTATCCTGCTTTTGAGCCTCTTTTATCTCATCTTCTATACAAGCTCTGACATGAACTCCTCCGTAAGGACTCTCTGTCATTTGCATTTGATACAAAGGGCTCCAATCTCACACATCTTCTATCAATTTCAACTCTTTCATCATCATATGTGCTACCTGCACCACTTTTCTACTCAGAGCATCAGCCACCATATTGGCTTTTCCTGGATGGTATTTAATTTGAAAGTCATAATCTTTTAACAATTCCATCCATCATCGTTGTCTCATATTTAGCTCTTTCTGATCCTGTAGATGTTGGAAATTGTGCCCTAGGGGCCCATCATTGTATCGGGTTATCACATTATTTGCATGTTTACTGTGATGACCATCCTTGGATAACTCGTGATCTTATCCTAAATGTCCCTGGTCGGTCATCTATGCGGGAGCAGAGATGAAATAAGACCAGTATGACTTTGAAGATATATAAAGATATAAATCAAAGTCATAAGCACATGTAAGAGTACAGGGTGTTGGACCGACCCGCTATGAAAGAGCTGCATGGGTCAAGTCATAAGCTCCTCTCATATACAAGCCATGTCACTATGCCCTTTGACCTGAGATCATCATGGATTCCTACATGACAAACGCTCAGCTTTGACCTAGTCAAAAGTCACTTTTGACCGAGTGATCATAAAGGCTATGCTCGGACTTAGTGGTTTTTCATGCGGAGGAATGTGAATGGTCAAGATGGAATTTGTCCCTCACATTCGTAGAGAGATATTACTGGGCCCCTCGATGAGTGAGTCTGAGAAATGTATGGCCATACTGGAATGGAAGGGTAGTTCCATTTCTATATTCAGACTACTCAGGGATCGAGAAAGTAACGGTCAGGAACATGAGGATGACGTTCACCATGCCTCATCCTTGACCGAAATATCGTGTGACAAAAGGGACGTGATATGGTTGTATGAAAGGTTACATCGTTTATCGATCCTCATATGTTTTGGATAGTCATAATGCCTTGCTAGAGACCGCTTACGACTTGTGGGTCAGTATAGTAACTGGGCCACTGCCAACTTCATATGGGCCTACAGGGTCGCACACAAAACAGCCCAATACGAGCTATGATGTCCAGATTCATTGAATCTAAGAGATGTCTAGATTCAATGAATAATCTAGGGTAGATATATATTTTATATATATATAAATTAGTTTATATATATATATTATATATATAATATAAGAGATATTTGTAAGATTTAATTTATAAGGATAAATTAAATCTCTATCATTTTTGAATTTGAATTTAAATGGATATGATCTATTTGAATTTGAAATTCAAACTGATAAGATATCTCAAATTTGATTTATGAGAATAAATCAAATATAATTCTGTCTTATCTTTATTTTAAATTAAATAAATAGGTGAATTAAATCTGTGGGACGGATTTAATATAAACCATATTTATTTAATTAGTTTCTTATTAAATTATGCAATATATGATATTGTATTAATTCAGAATTAATATAAGATTAATTCTGAAGCCCGGCCCTATTAGAAGCCCGATAGCTTCCTATATATTTGACATTAGGAGCTAGGGTTCTACACACAAGACATCTCTACACACACATTCAGATGTGAGAAGAGGAGGCAGGGAGAGTGCAAAAGGTTTGCACATAAGAAACTGCCGAGATAGAGATGGTGAGGACGGAATCTCTAGAAAGCCCTAGAGGGACAAGAGGCGCTAGCACGTCGTTCGCGATTGGAACACTGTTCGTGTGGATACCGGTAGAGGAAGTCGATCTGAGCTGTCGACTTCTACGATACGACCAGACACGAAGAAAGGTCGCGACCAGAACACGCTGAGGTCGCGACCATACGGGCATCTGAACGTCAAAATTCCGAAAAGAAGAGGTAGGTCGCGACTTGAAGCTGACGAGGTCGCGACTACAAACTCCAGAGACATCAGGTCGCGACGAGAAGCAGAATAGGTCGCGACTAAAAGGTTCCAGAGGCGAAGAGTCGCGACTAGTGGACACTGAGGTCGCGACCAAAGCTTGAAACCGAAGGTAACACTTCTTTCTCCTTGACTTAAACACATTCGGTAGATCCTGGCTGGGAATGGAAAAATTTTTAAAGTTAATTTCTGCTGCGTGTCTTCTAATTCCCTTCAGTAGATACTTCAGGCTTTTGCGGTCACAATACAACTCTATAGTTGCTCCATATAAATAATGTCTCCATATCTTCAGAGCATAAACCACCGCTGCAAGCTCCAGATCATGAGTGGGATAATTCTCTTCATGTGGCTTTAACTGCCGAGATGCGTAGGCTACTACTCTACCTTGCTGCATCAGCATACATCCTAACCCCTGCTTACTAGCATCAATATAGACTACATAAGTTTGAGTTGGGTCTGGAATAATTAGCACGGGAGTAGTGGTTAATCTCTGCTTTAACTCTTGGAAGCTAGCCTCGTACTTCTCATCCCACTTAAACTGCTGATTCTTTCTGGTAAGCTTGGTAAGTGGCAAGGCAATTCGAGAAAAGTCTTGAATAAATCTTCTATAGTACCCTGCTAAGCCAAGAAAACTTCTTATCTCTATCACTGTCTTCGGCTGCTCCCAGCTCAAAACTGCTTCAACTTTGCTAGGATCCACAGCTACCCCTTCTCGGGATATGACATGACCGAGAAATTTGACTTCTGAAAGCCAAAACTCTCACTTACTCAGCTTAGCATAGAGCTTCTTTTCTTTAAGGGTACTAAGAACAATTCTCAAATACCTTTCATGCTCCTCTGCAGATTTGGAGTACACCAAGATATCATCAATGAAGACCATAACAAACTGATCTAAATAATCCCTGAAGATCCGGTTCATATAATCCATGAAAATAGCAGGTGCATTCGTTAGCCTAAAAGGCATCACAAGAAATTCAAAATATCCATAGCTTGTCCTAAAAGTAGTCTTTGGAATATCATCTGACTTAACTCTTAGCTGATGATAGCCAGATCTCAAGTCAATCTTAGAGAATAAGCTCGCTCCTGCCAATTGGTCTAGCAGGTCATCAATTCTGGGGAGAGGGTACTTATTCTTGACCGTAATCTTATTCAACTCCCGGTAGTCAATGCATAGCCTTAGGCTGCCATCCTTCTTCTTGACAAATAGCACTGGAGCACCCCATGGTGATACACTGGGTCTTATGAAACCCTTCTCTAATAGCTCCTCAATCTTCTTCTTCAGCTCAATCATTTCATTGGGAGCCATCCAGTATGGGGCTTTGGATACTGGTCCAGCTCCAGGTACAATGTCAATCGCAAACTCTACTTCTCGTTCTGAAGGCAATCCCTGAATCTCCTTTGGAAAGACTTCAGGAAATTCATTGACTACTGGAATCTCATCAATTCCTTCTTCCACTTCTGTTTGAACAGAAAAGAATACCATATATCCCTAACATCTTTTCCTCAGGTATTTATCTGCCTGAGCCTCTGTTATGAAATTCAATCTTACTTCTGAGCTCAGATCAGTGACCTTTGGACCAAGAACTAGAGTCTTGTTCTTGCAGTCCAGCATTATATTATTGGAGGATAACCAATTCAAACTAAGTATGGCATCGATCTCCCAGAAAGGCATACATATCAAGTCTAGGGTGGTACAATAGTGCTCATACCGCATAATACTATTCAAACAAGTATCAGACGCAACTATCCTAGCATTGGTGGGAGTTATCACATATATATCATAATGCAACTTGCTAATCAGAAGGCCTAGGCATTTAGCACTCTCATAGGAAATAAAGGAATGACTTGCACCCGAATCAAACAGAGCAGTCACAGCATGATCATTGAGATAGATTGTACCTTGGATCATCTTAAGTGATCGCTGAGCGTCCTCCCTGGTGAGTGCAAATACTCGTCCTTGTGTCCTTGGCCTTTGATTAGTTACAGCTTGAGGGCATTCTCGAGAAAAATGTCTGGGCTTTCCGCAGGTATAGCAAACATTCTGGCCCATTAAACATGGTCTATCACCATGATTCTTCCCACACTTGTCACATACTCGGGCCTTTGAATCTCTGTTGTTGGACCTTCTGCGGAAATTTCCTCTATTTGGCCTCCTATTCTGCCATGGCACTTTCTTTTTCTGTAGCCGCTACTACTTGCAGCTTCTTGGTTTTGACCGACCTTGTCAGAGCTGCCTGTTCCTTGTTCCCCGATCTGAACAGCATTCGGTGATTCATACTATTTTCAACAATACGGCATGCCTCCACGGCCTTATTAAACTAGCTATATTGTTGAGGAGTTAATTTCTCCTTCAGTGTAGAGTTCAACCCTCGAATCATTCTTTCCGTCATCCAGCGCTTATCATCCACTTGGCGCAGATAAGTAGAATATTGAGATAGCCGGATAAACTTAGCAAGGTATTCATCAAAAGATTCTTTCTCTCCTTGTCTCAGTACAAGGAATTCTGCCTCTCTTTCATCTCTGACTGACTGAGGGAAATATTTTTCGTAAAACTGTTCAAGAAACACTTCCCAGGTGATCGGAATATCTCTTGCTTGCAAAAGTAATTATGTATTCTTCCACCACCTACAGCATCCTTTTCTAACTGGTAGATGGCCATTTGAGCTTTGGTTTCAGTCGGGCAATCAAGGACCTTGAAGATCTTTTCCAGTCTGCTAATCCAGTCTTCCGCTATCTGCATATCAAACATTCCTTCAAACACTGGAGGATTGTGCTTGCAGAACCTGATCATCCATTGTTAGATGCTTACTACATCCTCTTTCTGATCAACCCGTCTCTGGGGCTATACCGGCTGCTGTTGTACTCTCTTTGGTTCTCTACTAGCCGTTCCTGAAGGCTCAGGCGATCTTGGTTACTTACTGCTTCTGCTACTGCTGCAGCTATGGTGGCATCTCTCTCCCGCTCATTGTGTGCCTGAGCTGCCCGCCTATCTTCAATCATCTTTTGCTGTTGTTCTAATCGTTCTAAAATTATTTGATTAAGATTCCCTGTCTCTCTTGGTTCCTCCGTTGGGATAGTTCTTCTTGTTTGAACCATTTTGTCTTACTATCTAACAAGAGAGGAAATACGATAAGTAACATAATTTATATTCCATTCCAAACATAATATACATACAGGGTATGCATATATTGTCGCAGTCATACATACATTACCATACTAGTCTTTCATATATTACATTCATACATTGAGAACATACTATACCATAATCCTTCTTAAACTTTATTCTAATAAACTGTCCTATCAAGTAAATCCAATCGGATATGGTACAATAAGGTTCTTCGTTAAAGTACTGATCCAACTCTGCTCTCCAGGTAGGGGTAGTCGGCAACACATCATCCATAATTGCTGTCCAAAGCCTTAAGGTCAATATGTTTGGATTACAGGCTTGATATATCTCCTTTACCCTTGTGATAAAGTCCTGATAAACCGTATAATCTTGATCCATATCTCTGACCAAGGTCTATCTCAGCTCATACAGCTGTCGGGCTAACACTACTGACCTCTCAAATCGTTCTCCACTCATGTTCTTCCTTGGTACCATCTCTATGATCAGATCTCCCAAAGATATCTCTACCAGTGTCAATATGGGTCTACTAGGACCTGGCACATCTGTCTGAAATATGTCCTACTACACCTCCCTGACCTGTCTCCATACCAGTATCAGCTATACTCGGGGGTACCGCATTTATTGGAACAGCAGGAATAGGACCTTCTAACACAACCTCCTCCTGACCATCCTCCGGTATCTCAATCATAAAGTTTGATCCTACTGAGGAACTAGTCATCTCAGAATCACTAACCATCATTTCCTCCTCTTCCTGGAATATCCCCTCAGAGCTGTCTGAACTATAGACCTCCAGTCTAGGATCCCCTTGGTTCACTGTGGTTTCAGATCTGGGTCTATATCTAGCCATCCTGCAAATACTTAGTGTCAATTATGACAGCTTTATCATGGTGTATCTATCTATAAATCATCTATTCAGAGCATTTTCTAAGCGAGAATCCTTTACTCTGATACCAAAATGAAACATCCTTAATTTCATCCTTACATATACTCAATTGGAAGTATTTTAGAACATTGGAACACCATTTTACTTTAGAAATATGAATTTCCAAAAGTTAGGCTATCGGGATTGTTCACTTAACTGTTCACTTGGTAATTCCAGTTTGCAGCATGAACTTTGGAAATTCACAATTAAATCTAGAAAAATCAAAATGAGGTGGTTCCAATTTCTAATTAAATATCTTTCATTAAAATATGAAGTAAAAATATGAAAATGAGATTTACTTGTCCAAATGAAATCAGTTTATTCGTTGAAAATCACTGTTCATTTGGTAAATTTTGAACTTCCAGATTCTGTGTCTCATTTTCAAAAATTCATTTCTCTTTGTATACTTCTCCAAATAAGTCTTGTTCCATATGTATTTAAAGCTCCATATGTCTACTTTAATATCATAAAATTTAGTGGAAAAAGTCATTCATTTGCTATATGAAAACCGAGTAGGAATCTCACTGCCTCTTAGGACTTGTTTTATCTTGATCCAGATTTTAGGTCCAACTTTGAAAAATCATATCAATTTGAAAACTTAACCAAATTGGGCATTCTTGGTGTCCAATTAAAGATATGGATCTTAGATCTCTTCATCCCAAATTTTACATGAAAACTTATAGGATAAGTTACTCAAATGATCGATGAAGGTGTTCGGTCTCATATGGTTCCAGTGAGTGTATACGTTTTTACATACCATACCACATCTCCTATGTTAAATACATGCTATCTAGGCCATATATACATTGTTCATTCACATTTACTCTCTTCCATGAGAAGTTCCAGCACCTAGAGCATGATTATATACATATGGAAGGAATGAGATTTCATGAAAATCCCAATAGCAAGATATACAAACTATAAGGGGCAAAATGGTGGCGAACAGGAGATATAGCAAGATTTCATTCACATTTACTCTCTTCCAGTGTAATTATGGAAAGTTGGGCCTAAAGTGAGATTTTCAAAAGTTTAGGGGCAAAATGGTAGTTATGAAAAGTTAAGCCAGAAAAGGCCCAAAAATGCCCGGAAATGGTTTAGCACCAAATTTTCCTGGTAAATAGAGAAAAGTATTCTGATCAGTTTAACGCGACGCAGAATTTTGATTTGAGGTCCCAAAAAATTGATATAAATTTTTGAAGTCGGGAGATTATTGTAATATTCTATGGACCTCACAATCAGATGAAATTTGGCAGTAAATTCTTATAAATAATATGAGAATTTATAAAACTGACATAAGTCAAAAAGGAGTCCTGTATAATTAATTAGAGAATTTAAGGTGAAATCGGACACCGATAAAGGGTTAAAGGAAATATAGGAAATTTTTATTAGGACTTTGGGTCTAAAAAATTATGAGATTTTGCAGAGAATTTATTTTATATTAGAATAAATTTCTAAAATTGTCATAACCAATAAAAGAGGTGTTTAGAATTTATTTCAAAATTAGGGTAATTTAAGGATATCGGTATGAGAAGTGCCTTGGGAAGTGTGCCAAAATTATGGTTTGGGCCTAAGTAAGCCTAACATGGCATCATATGGGTGTCCATGGAGCCCAAGAAATTGTCATGTGATCAAATGAAATTTTTAGAATATTTTATGTATTTTTAAAAGATAAGAATTTAAGAAAATTCAAGAAGCATGTGAGGTGTCCTTGTGGGACCCACAAGCTTTACACTTGGCACCAAGAAGAAGAAAGAAAGGTTATCCCATGTGCTAAAATACAATAAAATAATATAAGAATCAACCTAATGATGATTAAGGTTAATTAACCCAAAAACTAACCAATCAAGTTCAAGATTAAGCTACTGTAATAATTAGGAAAAATGAGGACATTATGGACCCAAGGTGCCAAAGTTTTGGCTATAACCTTGTCTTCACAATTTCGTGCACCTAGAGTACCCTTGGGGAAACCATGCCAAAATGAAGAAATAACTCAAAATAAGATCAAGGAGAAGCCACCCAAGCAAGTACCTAAGGTAAGCAACCCTTCTTAGTTTATTTATATGTGTTCTGGAAGGGTAAAACCTAGATTTTAGTGGTTGGAAATTCCATTAAACCTAGAGTACACTTGCTGTCCAAATCTTAAGTTAAAGGAGGAAGAAGGCGACAAAGGTAGAACTATGTAATTAAGGCTTAGATAAGTTGGTTTAGATGATTGGTTATTGAATCAAGTTGATATTCTTGACTTTTCCATGAAAGAGACCTTTCAGTATGCCTTGTTCATGATAGAAGAAGAATGAATTTCAATGACCTAATACTTTCATTGAATTTATATGATGATTTTGTGTAGGATTGGATAGGTTTTAAACCTTGGAAGTTATGCCTTTTGAAAGAGACCTTTCGGTATGCCTTTTGAAAGTTATAATTGTTGAAAGTCTTCTCTATTACTGTTCACACGTATGAACAGTGATTGAAATTTCATGATTTTGATGCTTCCAATGGTTTTAAAATGAAAAGATGTGTGGGATAAAGTAGAGAAACAAGTATTGGAAGCATTGGAATCAAAATGAGAATTTTTGAAAGAACAAGGGTGGCTATACAAATCTGTCCAGAATAGTACATAAGAGCTAGAATTTGGGCATTTTGAGTTCATAAATGGATTCAAAAGGTCAAATTGTATAGGTTAAAGTCAAGACATCAATTGATTCAAAGACCAAGCTAATTAACAAAGATTAAAGAAAGTTACTTTAAGTAGATAAAGTTCAATGTTCAAGGAAGTTAAATTGTGATGAGTTATGCAATGGTTAGGATTTGATTTGTGTATTCAAGAAGGCAACCTCGCTTCAAGGAAAGGTGACAAGGAAGAGGATAAAAGGAAAGTGAAGCATTAAGGTAGTAAATTTACCTAGACTTGTATGTGTTGAATGTATGGTTGATTGTGTTATGACTTGATTGATGTTATTCATACGTAATTGTTGAAGCTCTGTGCTATAACTACTTTGGCTAATTATATTTTATATGTTACATGGAAGCATTCACATTACATTATGTTGACACAATCACAAGCAAGCATTGATACCAAGCATTGATGCATACATTGTTTAGTAAAGTTTACTACTGAGATTTCCCTAGAAATCTAACCCCACATTATATCTCCAATCCACAGGAACCTAAAGCATGAGAGAGGAGGAATGTTAGATGATGATATGGTTTGCTTGTATGGTTATATATAGACAAGTTTTGAGATGAATGTATGTAAAGTTAGTTGTTGAAATTCTGCACTTGAACAATAGACAGTTTGGAGCTATGGTACTTGGTAAGTAATAAAAAAATAGTTAATGATATAATAAATGTATGATATTTTAGAAGTAGTTATTTAACATGTCAAGCTTCATTTTGACACCAAGTATGCCTTATTTCAATGTCTATACAAAGAGAAAAAATTTTCTAAAGTTGGGGACCAGAATCTGTTTTCTAGAATTTTGACCAAATGAACAATAAACTTTGATGTTAGAGTTGACTTAGTTGACTGGTCAATTGGTCTGAGAAATTATTTTTCTCTTAAATTTCAATATGTTATATTCATGTAGCTTTTTGAACCACTTAATTTCAATTTTCTAGAATTAGTTATGATTTTTCAAAGTTCATCACTGAATCTGGAATTACCAAATGAACAATAACCGTGAACATGGAAATTTTAGATTTTGTAATTGAACATCAATGGACTTGTAAGTGGTTCTAGATGTTACCAAATGATCCCTAATACGTACGAAAGTAAGGATGTTACAAATGCTATTGGGATTTCTTTGGAAATCTCACTCTTTTTCAAACTAAACATGTTAGGTGCTGAGCATTGAAGAGGTAAAGAGCTAATCGATGGTGTTTGAAGTATGCTTGGTTATGTCAGATAAACTTATATTATGTAAATATGGAACAAAGAGTACTTAATGTAAGTTTTGTTGGGAGGTAGTGAGCTTTACACCATGTTTTGGATATGATATTTTATGAATTAAATGTTGAAATTTATCATGCTTAAAGTTAATATCTTAAGCTTTAAGTGGACACGAAGTACCCCCAATTTGGATAAGAAACGAATTTATGGTGATTTTTCAAAATTAAGAGTTAGATTCTAGAAAACTGGAAAATTACCAAATGAACAGTATATATTTGCAAATTTCTTGGGAACGCTGTAGTAATGTTTGAACCTAGTTATTATTTTTCCCATAAAGAGGTCTTAAATATCTTTCAGTAGGTCTTGGAAGCACCTCATTTGGATTTTTCTAAATTTAAATATAAATTTTCAAAGTTGGGAAAAAATTCTGAAAAATGCTAAATGAACAGTGCCTGAGAGAAATTTTTAAAAATTCCCGACCTTTGTTTCCAACTTTAATTGATCCTAAAGTGGTTTCAAAGACTACTAATGGATCATATAAGGGTATTAAAGTAATGATGCGACAATCTACAGCTCTTGCCGCTGAGGATTCACCCGGTCCTTCTTGAAAGAACGCAGAGGCAGGGACATTACTATTGAAAAATGCCTCTTCAAACCCTGGAGGCAAAGCTATGTGAAGCGACTAAGCGATCTTAACAACCAATGGATCAATGAACTGCTATCTTCAAAATTCCTAGATCATAATGATTGCTCTCTGCTCTTGTAGTTGAGAAGTAACTTCAACCAACTGATCAGATATGGTTGCAAGCTGCTCACGCAAATTAGAGTCACCTTCAGCAGCCTCCTCCTGAATTGGCTCCTCCTCCAGATTCCCCTCGGCTACCCTTTTGCCCCTTTTTACACTCTTCAACTCCCCAACCTTTTTATTGGCCTTCGAGACACTATAATATTTGGTGGTAGAGGGGTCAAGGAAAGGTCAATTTTGAGGGTAGGGACCGCATGTTTCTTACGCAAATCAGTAATTAAATATGGAAAGACAAGGAGAGTTGTTGCATAATTGACACAATGGTAAATGGAGTTAGAAATGATGTGGGTGAGGTCTACAGGCTACTGCATCATTAACAAATAAAGCATAATAGCTCTCTCCTCATTAATATCTGAAATATGAGCTTGAGGCATTACATTATAGGTCATAAAGTTAGGCCAAACTCTAGCTTCATCATTCATGACCTTCCTCTCCAGATATCTCTTTTGACCTCAAATAGTCCATTCTGCTTCTTCCCCTCCTAAAATGGCCAACACCATATCCCAATGGACCTCATCTAAATAATTTTTCAAATAATGAAATCGATATTCAGAAAGAGTGGGCAGTTTGTAAAAAGATTTAATGTCAAAATCATCAATGAAAATCGCCTTTTCTCTAAATTCAATCCCCAGGGATTCTTCTAAGGTTAAAGTGATATAGAATTTCCTTACTAAAGTAACACTGGCTTTAGTCCTCTTTTTCATCAGTTCATTAAATCCACCTTCTAAAGCTAACTTATAAAAGTCAAACTCATCAGTTGCTGGGAATTCTTTTTCTTGGACAATGCCTCTAGTGTTGAACATATCTTCAGTTGTTTTCTAGTTTAACTTGGCAGGGGCACTGGATCAAGATCTTTTGTTCACTTTATAGTTCTTTGTTCGAGCCTCTAAGCAGACATATCAAACAATACAAATCAATATAGAACAACCCCTATCCTTTGAAAAGAAAGACCCTTTAGCAAAGATTTATGGTACATTGGCTGATTTTTATGCAAAATGAGTTCAAAATAAAGGTTGGACATGTCTAGTCGTGACTAAAGGACTTCAAGGTCATGACCAAAACACAAAACTTTTCAAATCATCGAAACTTCATCAATAATGTCCCATAAACTAAACCAGACCCGCAAAAACTCAGCCCAAAATAGATATGGAATCTGAAAAATTACTACCAAATGCTACACATCTAAGTTCCCCAAATATTCCTCAAAATCAAAACTAACTAAAACCTAGAATCTGTATACAAGGAATAAGAAAACTAAAAGAAACAAAGAATTACCTTTAATCTCTGCAGCAAAAGGAGTAGGACAGTTTAAACTCTGTCAAAAATAAAATGGAGGACTGTTAGGGCACAGAAATGGCCACGCAAAACTTGATGCGAGAGGAAGGAGAACAAAAATGCTTCAGGAGCAAAGGGAATGGTGTTGGAAGAAACCTCAAGCAGAGAAATGTAGAGTAGAAACTGAAGCAGAGAGAAACAAGATGGAAGTGAGCTATGGAGGAGAGAAAGCTAAAGCAGAATAGTGGCGCACGATGGTTAGGGTTATGGGGTATGTGTGGGCCAGTGGAGTTTAAAAGTTCTGAGGATCAAAATGTAAAGCTGAGTACGGTATTAAGTCACGACCAGGTAAGGTTCTTGTCTCGACCTAACTACACAAAGAGGTATGGTTGAAACCAAAGGTACTCATGTTGCAACTATAATTCATAGAGAGGTCCATTCTTCTCAGAACCATAGTAGTCGCGACTATATGATATATAGTCACGACCAATGCAAAATATCACTTCCTAATGCACTCCAAAACTTCTTCGAATTCTCCCAAATAACCCCTAACCATTTTCCACAGCAAATCAACATAAAACTCAATTCAAATTTCACAAGTGAAGCATACAGGCACATTCAAATCATACATCGTAATACAAGAAAAGTAAAGATGACAAGATGGGTAAACTATAGCATGCAATTGAGTGTGTGAACAGCTCAGAGAATAAGTAATAAGTAGACAACACATGGACAACACAGGAGTATTATTCAAAAGAGAAATAAACTAAAAATAAACACTATCCTAAGAAACATTAAGCAAAGAAATTAACTACTACTTCTACTGGTTCATCCCTTTTCAATCTCATCAAATCATCATATGCAACAAGATATTAGCAATTGATAATAGCATATGAAAAGTAAAATAGAGGAAAGGGATGACCTGGCCTCAAGGAGGCAGTCGAAACTCGTAAGACTTCGAGAGATGGCTGTGTGATTAGAAAATCTCCCCTATTGCCTTCTCTCTCTATTTTAGCATCCCAAGATCATGCACTCTGATTATATCATGAAGTCCATCCAATCTTGTCTTGAATTTCCCCCTTTAAACTTGAACTTTCCTAACTGTGGTTAGTATATAGAAGCAACAAACTTGGGTAGTGTTCCCTTCACATCCTTTGTATATTTCTTGAAAATGCTCTTATCCAGCTTGTTTAGATTCTCTATCTTGTCACCTACTTTCTCAAATGTTGCACCAAGCTGAGGTTGATCTACAACTGCAACATAGTTGACATCACTCTCTTTCGAACCTGCATCATTATTAGAGATCACATCATTTAAGAATCTTAAGGTATGAGAGGTAATTTTGGAATGTGAGTGAGGATAAGTAGAGTTAGAACATATTGGTGAAACTTCCTTACTTTCGTACATCTTAGGGACCATTCGGTAGCATTTAGAACCACTTACAAGACTTTGGAAGTCCATTAGCTAAATCTGAAATTTTTACTCTTGGCGAGTTACTGTTCATATGGTATTCCAGATTAGGTGATAAACTTTGAAAAACCATAACTAATTCTACAAAAATCTAAATGAAGTGGTTCAAAATTCTACTCGAAGCTAACATCTTGAAGTTTAATAGAAAAATAATTTTCTGACAAAATGCTTAGCCAATTGATTCAGTTTATTCGTTAAAGGTTACTGTTCATTTGGTCAAAAATTCTAAAAACAGATTCTGGTCCCCATCTTTGGAAAATTGGTTCTCTTTGTACAGACATCAAAATAAGGTGTTCTTGGTGTTAAAAAGAATCTTGACATGTTAACTAAATTTCTGTAAAATTTCATACATTTATTCCATCATTTACTTTTTTTCATGACATCATACATATTGTTGCTTACATGGATGGGGTGAGATTTCTGGGGAAATCTCAGTAGCAAATAATACCAAACAATGCATATACTAATGTAATTGCTTATGCTTGCTTGTGAAAGTGTTACCATAGTGTAATGAGCATGCTTCCATGTATCATAAGAAATATAATTGGCCAAGGTAATCATAGAAATAGAGCTTCAATCGTATACACATATGCACACAATTTAACAAAACCATAGCACAATCAAGCATAACATTTAATACATACAAGTTTAGGGTAAGTTTACTACCTTATTGCTTTACTTCTTCCCACTTTAACTTTGTTTCTTCCTTCTTACTTTTCCTTGGTGTGTGGCTGCCTCTTTGGAGTCCACAATCACACCCTAACATCACATAATCATCCATTCATTATAATCTAATTTTCTTGAACATCAAACTTACTTTAACTTAACATAACTTCCTTTAATCTTTACCAATTGACTTGGCCTTTGAATCAATTGATGTCTTGACTTTACCCTACACAATTTGGCCTTTTGAATGCATTTATGAACTCAAAACAACCAAATCCCAGCAACTATGCACTATTCTGGACAGAATTGCAAAACACACATAATTCCTCCAAAAATTCCCATCTTAATTCCATTGCTTCCCATACTTGTTTCTCTACTTTACCCCACACAACTTTTCATTTTAAAACCATTGGAAGCATAAAAATCATGAAATTCAAATCACTATTAATACGAGTGAACAGTAATAGAGAAGAATTCCAAACATTACAACTTTCAATTCCAATGCTTCCAAGGTTCAAAACCTATCCAATCCTACATAAAATCATCATATAAATTCAATGGAAGCATTAGATCATTGAAATTCCATCTCCTTCTATCATGAACAGTGCATAAACAGTGTAAACCAAAATATTTCATCCATGGCAAAGTCAAGAATATCAACTTGATTCAACAACCAATCATCTAGCTAGCTTGTTTAAGCTTTAATCTCACAACTCTAACTTTAATCTCTTCTTTCTCCTTTCATCTAAGGTTTTGGACAGCATATAAATATTAGAGAAAACTCATCTTTCTTCCATGAAAACCCTAAGTTCAAGCTCCCAAATCAAAGGAAAATAAGCTAGGATAGATTGCTTACCTTTAATCTCTAGCTTACTTGAACTTTGGCCTTTGAATTCTTCTTTGTCTTGGCTTGAGTTTTCATTTTGCAAGAGGTTCCCCAAGGGTTCTTGTGCTCACGGTTTTGATCAGAATTGGTGGGGTATTTATAGGCAAATTCCATGGAAAATGAAAGGCTAAGATCATTTTGTGGACTATTTGATCTAATGGCTTAGATTTAATCTTGAATTTACTTTTCTTGAATAATTATGACATCATCATCATGACATCATCAAAGGGACACCTCACCATGCACATTGTGAAATTGAAGGGAGAAGAAGTCTCTGGAAAAATTTTAGTCTAGTCCAGTACCGGGTCGGTCCGATTCCCCGAAAACCAGACTATTTTCTGAATCTAATTTTTCTGAGATTCCATAATATATTTTCTGACCTTAAATCCAGTATCCAGATTCTTTCTATCATTGACATTCTTATACTGGGTCTAAACTTAATTATAGATCCCTTCGAAAAGACCAAAATACCCTTGGTGCCCTTTATTGCACTACATTAACCCTAAGGGCATAATCGTCATTTCACACCTCTTTGTATCCTGTCAGGGCATATACTGACTTGGATTAACCCTTCCTGTACCTGCCCTGGTGTTTTGGCCTATCCAAAATGACTAGAATACCCTTCATTCACCTATTACTCTTTAGTTAAACTTTTTCGGGGTTCTCCAGACACTGGCCCATTTATCAGTCCAATGATTTTATTGGGCCTTCTTGACGCCACTTGTTCTTTTGGGTCTCTGCGTTAAGTCATTTGGGCTCATTTAGTCCCAGTTTATTTACTGCTAAATCTCCCTATCGGATCCTAGGAGCTCACAAACTCCCGTCTAACACTGGTGAAAAATTGGCATTCGAAATCCCCATTTTTAAACCAGTCAATGCGGAGACGGTGTTAAAAAATAACTGGTGGCATTTTTGTAAATGATATGAAATATTTACACCATATTTACTCGTGACCGATGTGGAAAAATATAGTCCGGTTTAGATGTTTACTTTCTACAGCGGATGTTATAGTGACCGATGTGGAAATATTTAGTCCTGTTTAGATTAACTCCGTCTGTATCCTTTTCCGCCATTTTATGTCAAGTCTTCTCAGACATGCACAGTAGTACGTAGTTCATCATGATCACCTTCTCCGATATCTATTTTATATTCATTTCTTCTATCTTCTATCTTAACTCTCCAATGGCTTCTTCCTCATCCACCCCTCCTTCTCCTCCTCACAAAACACAAAGAACTAATTTTGAAGAAAAAAATGTCTGTCATCATGATAACCCTTCAGTTCCTTCTCCTTCTCCCCTGCTCCAGCAACTGGTGGAGTGCCTGGAGGAACTCATCCCGCGCTTCAATGCCCTAGAGCGCTCAGTGGAAGAACTGGGCCTGAAAGTTGAGAGGATGAATCAACGTTTTAGAGCCTTCCGTTCTAAAGTTCGTCGCCATCAACAGGATGATTTCTTTCATCCTGTTGTTGATCCCAATTTTGACTCCCAAAACACTGACTCGGAAGAAGATGAATGAGTGAAAACGGGGTCACCTTCTTTCCCTATTCCCCACCTCCTTTTTTATGTAATGAAAAGAATGAGGAGATGATGATATTGTATTTATATAGATTTCAAGATGTAAAGTTTGATAGTAAAGTTTAATTTGAATGAATGTGTCTAACGTCTAACAAGTTTCTTGTTCTGCATACGTATATACATTGTTGATGATCCATTTATTTTTCATCAAAATCCCACTTTTAAACCTGTTACTGAGGAGAAGACGGTTTAAAAAAAATTAAATTTTTACACCAGTTTTAAAAGTAACCGATTTAAAATATAAACACCCGGTGCAGATTACCTTCTGCCTCTTCAGTTTCCTGTCTATGCTTTCCCGCGCGCTTTATTTATTCTTCAGACCGTTCATTTCACTTCTTCGGTTCCCAACGTTTGTAGTCATTATGATAGAAGGCCAATTGCATTCTTCTATATTCTTATTGATCATGAACCATATATATATGTATACTATTCCTATGATCGATCTATACATTTAGTCTCATCACTTTATCTCTATTTTATTTTCTTTTCATCTATCTGACTCATCCAATGGCCTCTTCCTCACACACGCCTCCTTCTCCGCCCCACAAAGGAAACAGAGATGACTTTGAAGACAAACATCCTGATCCTCACCCTTCTGTTCCTTCTCCTCCTCCCCTGATTGTGACTCTGATAGAGCGCCTTGAGGAACTCATACTGCGTTTCAATGGGCTGGAGGACTCCGTGGAAGAACTGAATCAGAAAGTTGACAGACTAAAAGCAAGTTTCAGAGATTTTTACTCAAAAGTTCGCCGCCATCAACCCCGTGATAGCTTCTTTAATCCTGTTGATCTCACCCCATCTGATGACTCCCAAAACTCTGAGTCTGATGAGTAGTGAAAGATTATTGCAACTTTTATATATTCTGATATATATTTTTTTGTGTGTAAAATTTGATGACATAGTAGGGTCTATCACTTAAAAAAATGATATATTTTACACCGGTTTATATATAGTGGCCGGTGTAAAATATACTCTCTACAACTCTTATATATATATCTACACCGGTATAACATTTTGTCTGGTGTATATTTTCTTATAAAATAAACTTTTTTTTTTATTTTTTTACTAAATACTCTTTTATTTGGTACATTTCTCTCGCCTTCCATCTCTCATTTTTCCCTGGTGAGCGTGTTAAGTCTTCTCAGCGCGTCACAGACGGTGAGTTTTGTTTTGAACTCCTCTCGAGAACTGAAAATTTATTCTCTCCATGCATTAGCTACAACATAATGGTTTCTTGTTTTCTATTTTTCTAGTTTCTTAGTCTTTCACAAATATGGATCGTAGTTGGATAAATGTTATACGAACAAATGTTGAGTATGCTGAGGGGGTGAAGGAGTTTTTGGATTTTGTTAAACGGAATGGTGATGATGACAATGGAAGGTTTTATTGTCCTTGTGTGAGTTGTTTGAATGAGAGGAAACAAAGTCCTGCTAATATTTAGACTCATATAATTTGTGAGGGGTTTTGCAAGAGTTACACGGTATGGGTATGGCATGGTGAACAGGTGGAACTGACCTTTGACGATGACATGGATACTGATGATCGAGTAGAGGACATGATTCGTGATGTTGGAGAAGATGCTTTTATGCGGTCACATGCATATGGTAATATGTGTAATGATGCAGAAAAGCCTCTATACCCAGGGTGCAGAAAATACAACCTGTTGAATACGGTGTTGAGATTGGTAAGTGTGAAAGCTCGGCATGGGTGGAGTGATAGTGGTTTTTCAGAATTGCTTAAGTTGTTACAGGACATGTTTCCTGAAGAAAATGCGTTACCCAAACGCTACTATAATGCGAAGAAAATAATAGGTCCTTTAGGCATGCAGTATAGAAAGATTCATGCATGCCCAAATGATTGCATATTGTACAGGAAAGAGTTTGAAGATGAGGAGAAGTGTCCAATATGTAAGACAACAAGGTACAGATCAAACAACTCTCCTGCCAAGTTGTTATGGTATCTTCCAATTGTACCAAGGTTTAAGCGACTTTTTTCTAATGAAGATGATGCAAAGATAATGTTATGGCATGCAAATAAAAGAATTAATGATAGAAAGATTCTTCATCCTGCTGACTCTTTGCAATGGAAGAAGATTGATGACTTATTTCCTGAGTTTGGCAATGAGCCACGAAACCTAAGGCTTGGACTTAGTACGGATGGAATGAACCCTTATAGTAGCCTTAGTAGTATACATAGTTCATGGCCCATCCTTCTGGTGATTTACAACCTATCTCCCTTGTTGTGTATGAAACGAAAGTATGTAATGTTATCTATGCTGATCTCAGGACCAAAATAATCGGGAAATGACATAGACGTTTACCTAATACCCTTGATCGAAGATTTGAAGAAGCTATGGGAAGGTGTGGATGTTTTTGATGCGGTTAAGAAGGAGGTCTTCAATATGCGGGCCATGATCTTTTGTACAATTAATGACTTTCCTGCATACGAAAATTTGTCAGGGTATAGTGTTAAGGGCCATAAAGCATGTCCAATTTGTGAGGAAGGGACTTGCTACTATCAACTTCCTCATGGAAGAAAGACAGTCTACCTAGGTTATAGGAGATTTCTAAGACAAGCCCACCCATACCGTCGACTAAAGAAGAAATTTTATGGCGGCCAAGAATTTGAAAATGCTCCAAAGTCATTGACTGGCGAACAAGTTTATGAAAAGGTGAAAGACATCAATGTCACTTTTGGTAATATTACCAAGAAAAGTGAGAAAATGTATGGAAAAAAAGATCTGTGTTCTTTGAGCTTTCGTATTGGCGACATCTTCATGTAAGGCACTAGCTTGATGTGATGCATGTGGAGAAAAATGTGTGTGACAGCTGAAACATCCTTTACTTTTGTATGTTTTAGGGACCATTTGGTAGCATTTAGAACCATTTTCAAGGTCATTGAAGTCCAATTTCTCAATCTGGAGTTTCACTCTTATCGAGTACTGTTCACTGTGTAAATTCCAGATGAGTGACCCGACTTCCAAAAATCATAACTAATTCTAGAAAAATCAAAATGAAGTGTTTCAAATTGATACATGAAGCTAACTCAATTATCTTTCAGGGACAAATCATTCATTGACCACTCTTTGACCAAGTCAACGTAGGTCAATGTTACAATTTTACTGTTTATCCAGCGTTTTTCCCCTGAATCCAGCATTTTGGTCCCAACTTTGATAATTTAGATCTCCATGTGTAGACATCCAAATGAGGCATTATATATATCAAATCGAAGCTTAGTATGTATACTATTTTCCATAAAAATATCATACATTTAATCATCCATTTACTATTTTTAATTATGGATCGAACATCATCAAGTCACCACTTGTTACTGTTCAGAGTGGTAAATTCCAGCACCCAACTTTGCATACATATGCATACATCCATCACATATCAGTCAAACATGCCAAACAATACCCATTATTAAATAATAAGTTGTTATACATCAGAACGTGTACAAAATTCTCATATTTTTATTACATCTTTTCCTGCCCGAAATCCGGCAGCATAACCGCTACGCTTCGTCTTGAGAAAGTAACTGATCTTGTACTGATTCGGTAATTCCCGGGAGAACTACCATTCTACGTAAGTACCTAGGAAAGACTGGATGAACCGGCTAGGTCCACTCACTTCCAGCCTCCTTAGACAGTACCTATGTACACAGTACGCATGAGTTCCTTTCATTGTTACTGACATTTTGTCATAATTTCGGCAACATAACGGCGTCTCTTAAAATTCCCAAAAAAAATTTCGGCATAACCTCCCCTATAATTGGTTATTTATTGGGATGAGATTCGGGGGAATCTCAGTAGTAATAATCATAACAATATATGTAATGCAGAGTGACAGTGCTTGCTTGTGATTGTGTACAGATAAGTATGCTGCGTGCTTCCATACTCAATAACATATGATCATAGCATTGTACTAGAGCTTCAAGCATAACATATAAGACAACAATCCAACCAAACAATAGCACAACAAATCACAAAGCCATTACATAAAAGTTAGGATTAGTTACTACCTCAAGAGCTTAGCAAAATTCTAGAATCTCTATACTGCTTTCAACTCCGCCAGAACTTCCTTTCTTCTTTCTTCCTTGCACCTTCTCTCTCAAGAACTCACTTCTCTCTCTATTTCTTTCTCTTGGCCATGATGCAAATGAAGGCAAGGTGGGTATTTATAGTTTTGATGGATGGCATTTCCGTAATTTCCAAGCACTCTGAACTTGTGGCCACCGTTTTTCTAGAATTTCTTATTTTCTTTATTCCCTTTACTGCATCATCATGACATCATCCCAAGGGACACCTCATCCCTCACATTTCTCACATGGCAAAATTGAGAGAGCCAAGAAGCCTCTGGAAAATTTCCAGTCCAATCCGGTACCGGCCCGGTCCGTTTCCTCGAAAACTGGACTATTTTCTGAATCCGATTTTTCTGAAAATCCAAATTATGTCTTTTTACCTTAAATTTAGTATCTGGGTCCTTTATATCATTAACATTTTTTATACTGGGTCTAAACTCAATTACAGATCCCCTGTGAAATGACCAAAATACCCCTAGGTGCCCTTTCTTGCATTATCTTAGCCCTAAGGGTAAAATTATCATTTTACACCTTTCTGTACCCTGTCAGGGCATATATTGACTCTGGTTAACCTCACCTGTGTATGTCTCAGCTTCTGGGCCTATCCAGAATGACCAAAATACCCTCCATTCATCTATTACTCTTTAGTACAACACAGGGGCATTTTCATAATTTCGCACTTTTTTGGGGTTCTGCTGGACACTGGCCCACCTATCAGTCCAAGGGTCTTACTGGGCCTTTGATGCTCCATTATTGGGCCTCCTAGGGTCTATTACCTTTATGGCACGTATCACGAGAAATCTTCCCTAGGCAATGTTCATAGAGTCTTTTAGCTATTATACACCGTTTATACACATCTCCGGACACCGGCTCCTTTTATCATATACACTGGCCTACTGTGTCTAGGCATCCATTTAGGTTATAACAGGCATCTGACTGATGTCATCTGACCTCATTCAGTCTCAGTTTAAATACCGATAAATCTCCCTATCGGATACCTGGAGGCCTTACACTCCCGTCTGTATTTGCTAATTTGTGAATAACTTTTTCTACAGACCTCCTATCGGTATTCTGTCAGTTTCCTGACATCCGCCCCATCAGGACGCATCATCCTATAATTTCGCACTTATATCTAAAATCTAGTATATCCGATAGGAATTTTTTATACTTTTAGACTATCAGATCAATTTTTGGCTATCTGGAGTCATGAAAAATTCCTGTATTAAGCTGGATTACCTAGCGTCACTTGCTCTATCTACTGGTAAAATATGGGGCTGATCTGAATAAGATCATTGTTTTTGTCTATTTCCAGTTCAGGTTTTCATAATTACATTTTTGCCCCCAGAACTTTTTTTCTTTTCAATTAAGTCCCTTTATTTGGCTAAAATTACCCTTAAGGACCCCACCTTTTTGTCTACTTTTCCTTTTTAGCCTTAAACTTTTCATAATTGCACTTAAGTCCTTACATTTTCTTCCTTTTTCAATTTAATCCCTTTCTTTGCATAAATGGCCATTATATCCCTAGGGACTTTCACTATTTACACATAAGTCCCTGAACTTTCACTTATTTATAGTTTAGTCCCTAAAAACCCTCTGTATGTTTCTGGGACTTCTGCTCAAAGGGATATATCTATTTCAGGCTACTTTCTCAGGTTCTGGCCTGAAAAATTGGGATGTTACAACAGCATTGTTGGAACACTTCTCAACACACATGGTAGTTCCAAAGACGGTTTGAAGGCAAGATTGGATTTGAAAGAAATAGGAATACGAGAGGATTTACATCCGAGGCCAGATGGTGAGGGGAGCTATCATGTTGAAGAGACTAACATTTTGTCCAAGGCTGAGAGAAGAAGTATTTGTGAGTATTTGCAAGGAATCAAAGTTTCCTATGGGTACTCATCTAATCTTAAGAGGATTGTGTCCATGAAAGATTTGAAATTAGTGGGCCAAAAGTCTCATGATTGTCATGTATTGATGCAACAATTACTCCCAGTGGCTGTTTGAGGAATCCTTCAAGATGATTTGAGACACATTGTAACCCGACTTTGCTTCTTCTTTAATGCTATATGTGGCAAAGTCTTTGAGACTGAAAAGTTGGAGGAATTGGAGCACGAGGGTTATGTTATTTTGTGCCAGCTAGAAAAACAGTTTCTTCCTACCTTTTTTGACATCATGGTACACCTCATCGTTCATCTAGTGCTAGAGATAAAACTGTGTGGCCCTGTATACTTACGATGGATGTACCCATTTGAAAGATACATGAAAATCCTTAAAGGCTATATAAAGAATCCAAATCGGCCCGAAGCATCCATTGTTCAAAAATATGTTGCCGAAGAAGCTATGGATTTTTGTCAACAATACCTGTCTAAAGTAAGACTTACTGGTCTCCAAAAACCCCGTGCCAAACAGGGGGTTAACGCGGAATATCGGTGAGGAGTATTGATCGTAATGAATTGCAGCAAATATACATACACATCTTGAATAACATTGATAAAGTTCAAGACTATATTGTTGTTCATAAAGATCTTGTCCAAAAAAAAATAAAAGGATGACAGAGCAAAGCCTGATTAGAGAACACAACAAATCTTTTGCACATTGGTTCAAACTGGAGGTTGAAAATGAGGATTGTGTTTCTGATACAGTTAGATGGTTGGCATGTGGTCCTGAACATAATGTGATCTATTGGAATTCATTTGATATCAACTGGTATTCCTTTTATACGAAGTCCCTAGATGATAGAAGTAGCGTGCAAAATAGTGGTGTTATGTTAGTGGCTGAAGCTATGCATTTCTCCAGTTCAAAAGACAACAATCCTAAATTAGCAGCCATCCCATATTATGGCGTTGTTGAAGAGATTTGGGAGGTGGAATATGAAATGTACTTACTTTAGTACGTCTTAGGGACCATTTGGTAGCATTTAGAACCACTTACAAGGTCATTGAAGTCCAATTTCTCAATCTGGAGTTTTACTCTTATCGAGTACTGTTCACTGTGCAAATTCCAGATGAGTGACCTGACTTCGAAAAATCATAACTAATTCTAGAAAAATTGAAATGAAGTGTTTCCAATTTCTACTTGAAGATAACTCAATTATATTTCAGGGAAAAAATCACTTGTTGACCATGAATTGACCAAGTCAATGTTAGTCAACGTTACAACTTTACTGTTCATCCAGCGTTTTTCTCCTGAATCTAGTATTCTGGTCCCAACTTTGATAATTTATATCTCCATGTGTAGACATCCAAATGAGGCATATTATATATCAAATCGAATCTTGGTATGTATACTATTTACCCTAAAAATATCATACATTTATTCATTCATTTACTATTTTTAATTATGGGTCAAACATCATTAGGTTATCACGAGTTACTGCTCACAGTGGCAATTTCTAGCACTCAACTTTGCAAACATATGCATACATCCATCATATATCAGTCAAACATGCCAAACAACACTTATTATTAATTAATAAGTTGTTTTACATCTGGGTATGTACAAAATTTCTCATATTTCTATTACATCTTTTCCTGCCTCAAATCCGGCAGCATAACGGCTATGCTTCGTCTTTAGAAAGTAACTGATCTTGTACCAATTCGGTAATTTCCGTGAGAACTACCATTCTACGTAAGTACCAAGTAAAGACTAGATGAACCGGCTAGGT
Organism: Leucaena leucocephala; assembly: GCA_037074615.1. Taxonomy (NCBI): domain Eukaryota; kingdom Viridiplantae; phylum Streptophyta; class Magnoliopsida; order Fabales; family Fabaceae; genus Leucaena; species Leucaena leucocephala. The sequence continues at coordinate 9,238,449 of CM073548.1, read as the reverse complement.
CCACTCACTTCCAGCCTCCTTAGACAATACCTACGTACAAAGTACGTATCAGCTCCTTTCTCTACTATTGCCATCTTGTCATAATTTTGGCAGCATAACGGCGTCTCTTAAAATTCCCAAAATTTACTTTGACATAACCTCCCCTGTAATGGATTATTTATTGGGATGAGATTCAAGGGAATCTCAGTAGCAACAATCATAACAATATATGTAATGCAAAGTGACAGTGCTTGCTTGTGATTGTGTACAGATAAGTATGCTGTGTGCCTCAATACTCAATAACATATGATCATAGCATTGCAGTAGAGCTTCAAGCATAACATATAAGATAACAATCCAACCAAACAATAGCACAACAAATCACAAAGCCATTACATAAAAGCTAGGATTAATTACTACCTCAAGAGCTTAGCAGAACTCTAGAATCCCTATACTGCTTCCAGCTCCGCCAGAACTTCCTTTCTTTCTTTCTTCCTCTCACTTTCTCTCTCTAGCACTTCCTTCTCTCTCCTTTCTTGCCAAAACCATGATGCAAATGAATGGGGAGGGGGTATTTATAGTTTCCTTCAATAGCATTCCTGTAATTTTGAAGCCATCTGATCTTGCAATCCTGGTTTTTCCGAAATTTTCTATTTTTCTTTTATTCCTTTTTACTGCATCATTATGGACACCTCAGTTGACACCTCATCAGGCACATTTCTCACATGGAGAAATTGAAGCCTTCTTGAAGCTTTTCAGTCCAATCCGATACCGGTCCGGTCCGATTTCCCATAAACTGGACCCACCGGCTAAGATTGTGCCACGTGTCCTCAACTTTTTCTTCCTCCTCTATGTTGGCACCATGGGGCATCTTGCTGGAACCTTTCACGCCATCCAATGCTATCTAGATAAGTCTAGGACTTTATCTGATCACCTCCTCGGTTATCGTGCCGATCGAGTAACTTTACTTTATTGAAACTGAAGGGAATTGGAAGACACGCAGCGGAAATTAACTTTAAAAATTTTTCCATTCCCAGCCAGGATCTACCGAATGTGTTTAAGTCAAGGAGAAAGAAGTGTTACCTTCGGTACTCGAGCTTTGGTCGCGACCTCAGTGTCCACTAGTCGTGACTCCTCGCCTCTGGAACTTTCAGTCGCGACCTCCTCAGCTTCTAGTCGCGACCTGTCGCCTCTGGAGTTTGTAGTCGCGACCTACTCTGCTTCTAGTCGCGACCTGTCGCCTCTGGAGCTTTTAGTCGTGACCTCTTCAACTTCACGTCGCGACCTGTCTCCTCTTTTCAGATTTCTGACGTTCAGATGCTCGTTTGGTCGCGACCTAAGTGTGTTTTGGTCGCGACCTTTCTTCGTGTCTGGCCGTATCGTAGAAGTCGACAGCTCAGATCGGCTTCCTCTACTGGTATCCACACGAACAGCGTTCCAATTGCGAACGACGTGCTAGCGCCTCTTGTCCCTCTAGGGCTTTTTGGAGATTCCGTCCTCAACGTCTCTATTTCGGCAGTTTCTTATCTGCAAACCTTTTGCACTCTCCCTGCCCCCTTTTCTCACGACTGAATGTGTGTGAAGAGATCTGTAGAACCCTAGCCCCTAATGTCAAGTATATAGGAAGCTATCGGGCTTCTAATAGGGCCGGGCTTCAGAATTAATCTTATATTAATTCTGAATTAATACAATATCATATATTGCATAATTTAATAAGAAACTAATTAAATAAATATGGTTTATATTAAATCCGTCCCACAGATTTAATTCACCTATTTATTTAATTTAAAATAAAGATAAGACAGAATTATATTTGATTTATTATTATAAATCAAATTTGAGATATCTTATCAATTTGAATTTCAAATTCAAATAGATCATATCCATTTAAATTCAAATTCAAAAGTGATAAAAATTTAATTTATCCTTATAAATTAAATCTTGCAAATATCTCTTATATTATATATAATATATATATACTAATTTATATATATATATATAATATATATCCACCATAGATTATTCATTGAATCTAGACATCTCTTAGATTCAATGAATCTGGACATCATAACTCGCATTGGGCTGTTTTGTGTGCGACCCTGTAGGCCCATATGAAGTTGGCAGTGGCCCAGTTACTATACTGACCCACAAGTCGTAAGCGGTCTCTAGCAAGGCATTACGACTACCCAAAACATATGAGGATCGATAAACGATGTAACCTTTCATACAACCATATCACGTCCCTTTTGTCACACGATATTTCGGTCAAGGATGAGGCATGGTGAACGTCATCCTTCTGTTCCTGACCGTTACTTTCTCGATCCCTGAGTAGTCTGAATATAGAAATGGAACTACCCTTCCATTCTAGTATGGCCATACATTTCTCAGACTCACTCATCGAGGGGCCCAGTAATATCTCTCTACGAATGTGAGGGACAAATTCCATCTTGACCATTCACATTCCTCCGCATGAAAAACCACTAAGCCCGAGCATAGCCTTTATGATCACTCGGTCAAAAGTGACTTTTGACTAGGTCAAAGCTGAGCGTTTGTCATGTAGGAATCCATGATGATCTCAGGTCAAAGGGCATAGTGACATGGCTTGTATATGAGAGAAACTTATGACTTAACCCATGCAGCTCTCTCATAGCGGGTCGGTCCAACACCCTGTACTCTTACATGTGCTTATGACTTTGATTTATATCTCTATATATCTTCAAAGTCATACTGGTCTTATTTCATCTTTGTTCCCGCATAGATGACTGACCAAGGACATTTAGGATAAAATCACTAGTTATCCAAGGATTGTCATCATAGTAAACATGCAAATAATATGATAACATGATACAATGATTGGCCCCTAGGGCACAATTTCCAACATCCTCCCACTTGCACTAGGAACAATCATTAATTTGTCTCAATCCTATTGACCTAACATGACGCTCATGTTTTGCCTGGACAAGCGGTTTAGAGGATCAGCATCATTGTCTTCTCTTGCTACCTTGCATATTTTTATATCACCTCTATCATTGATTTCTCTGATGAGATGAAATCGCCTGAGTATATGCTTGGTCCTTTGATGTGACCAAGGCTCTTTGGCCTGTGCAATGCCACTACTATTGTCACAGAACAAAGTTATTGGATCTGAGATGGTCGATACCACCCCTAGTTCAGTAATGAACTTCCTGATCCAAACGGCCTCCTTAGCTGCATCAGATGCTGCTATATACTCGGCTTCCGTTGCAGAATCTGCTACAGTGCTCTGCTTAGAGCTCTTCCAGCTTATTGCTCCATTATTTAGGAGAAATATGTATCCAGATTGCGATTTCTGGTCATCCTGGTCAGTTTGGAAACTTGCATCTGTGTAACCAGTTACAGAGAGCTCGTCATCCAATCCACCATAGACCAAGAATAAGTCCTTAGTCCTTCTTAAGTACTTAAGGATATTCTTGACAGCAGTCCAATGGCCCTCACCAGGGTCCTGTTGATATCTGCTAGTCATATTTAAGGCAAACGAGACATCCGGTCGAGTACATAACATGGCGTACTTGATAGATCCTATGGCCGAGGCATATGGAATCTTACTCATGCGACCTCGCTGATCTGGTGTACTAGGACACAAATCCTTGCTGAGGTGAATACCATGAGACATGGGTATGAAACCCCTTTTTGATTCCTGCATACTGAACCTATGCAGTATCTTGTCTATATATGTGCTCTGATTCAGTCCTAGAAGCCTTTTAGATCTATCTCTATAGATCCTAATTCCTAAGATGTAGGTGGCTTCACCCAAGTCCTTCATCGAGAAAGATTTTCCTAACCAAGACTTGACAATCTGCAAGGTAGGAATGTCATTCCCAATGAGTAGGATGTCATCGACATAGAGTACCAAAAATGCAACTGTGCTCCCACTAACCTTCTTGTACACACAAGGTTCATCAATGTTTTGAAGAAATCCAAACTCTTTGACTACTTCATCAAAATGATGATTCCAACTCCGAGATGCTTGCTTCAGTCCATAAATGGACCTTTGAAGCTTGCACACCTTACCAGAGTCCTCAGAATGCACAAAACCTTCAGGTTGTGTCATGTACACATCCTCAAGGAGCTTTCCATTAAGGAAGGATGTCTTGACGTCCATCTGCCATATTTCATAGTCATAATATGCTGCAATGGCAAGGAGGATTCTGATTGATTTGGCCATTGCAACTGGGGAAAAGGTCTCATCATAGTCCACACCATGAGTTTGAGTAAATCCTTTTGCAACCAGTCGTGCCTTGAAGACATTTACATTGCCATCCATGTCGGTTTTCTCTTTAAAAACCCACTTGCACCCGACGGTTTTTACACCTTCAGGCGGGTCGACTAAGGTCCATACCTTATTATCGTACATGGATTGCATCTCAGACTTCATGGCATTAAGCCATTTTTCAGAGTTTGGTCCCACTATAGCTTCTTGATAGGTAGTGGGCTCATTATGCTCAATGAGCAACACATCACGACTATCAGAAATCAGAAATCCATATCTCTGAGGCTGAAGTCGTGCCCTATTAGATCGCCTTGGGCCTTGCGTGACTTGAGGAGTCTCAACAACTTCTTGTGAGTCTTCTCTACTTTCCATCTCTAGTTCTGTGGCGTCTTGTGGCTCTCGAACTTCTTCGAGGTGTACCTTACTCCCAGTGGTTCTTTTAGAGATAAATTTTCGTTCTAGAAAGATACCATTTCTGACAACAAACACTTTGTTATCAGTGGGGTTGTAGACATAATATCCCTTGGTTTTCTTAGGATATCACACAAAAAGGCACTTTGAAGATTTGGGCGCTAACTTATCTGAGGCTTGTTGCTTAACATAGACCTCACATCCCCAAATCTTGGGAAAAGACAAACTAGGTTTCCTCCCAGTCCATATCTCATACGGAGTCTTTTCAACTGCCTTAGATGGAACACGATTCAGTGTGAACGCAGCTGTCTCTAGGGCGTGGCCCCAAAAGGATGGTGGAAGATCTGTTCGACTCATCATGGATCGAACCATATCCAATAGTGTTCGATTCCTCCGTTCAGAAACCCCATTCCATTGTGGTGTTCCTGGAGGAGTCAATTGTGAGACTATTCCATAATTCCTAAGATGATCGATAAACTCTTGGCTCAAATATTCACCACCTCGATCAGATCGAAGGGCTTTAATTGTTTTACCAAGCTGGTTTTGTACTTCATTTTGAAATATCTTGAACATTTCAAAAGATTCGGATTTATGTTTCATTAGATAGACGTAGCCATATCTACTGAAATCATCTATGAATGTAATGAAGTACGAATAACCTCTTCTGGGATTTGTATTCATCGGTCCACACACATCTGTATGTATGAGGCCCAACAAATCAGTGGCCCTCTCACTGTGCCCAGTGAAAGGCGACTTTGTCATCTTTCCTAACAAACAAGATTCGCAAGTATCATATGATTCAAAATCAAATGAGTTGAGAAATCCATCTTGATGGAGTTTAGAAATGCGTTTCTCATTTATATGGCCCAGACGACAGTGCCAGAGGTATGTCGGATTCAAATCATTTGGTTTGACCCTTTTGGCGGTTATGTTATAGATATTTCCATGATTCGGTTGTTCCAAGTTTAATATGTAATGATCAACATGCAAATCACCATGAGCATAGAAAATATCTATACGATAAATAGAACATTTACCATTCCCAGAAATGGAAGTGTAACCTTCCTTATCCAAATAAGAAAGAGAAACAATGTTACTACTCAAAGTAGGAACATAATAGCAATTGTTCAAGACTAACAAAAGCCCAGTGGGCAGAACTAATTCATAAGTGCCTACAGCTAGAGCAGCAACCTTTGCTCTATTTCCAACTCGTAGGTCAACTTCGCCCTTCTCCAGCTTTCTACTGTCCTTTAGGCTCTGCACATTTGTACAAATGTGAGAACCACATGCAGTATCTAATACCCATGTAGTGGAAGTAGAGAGATGAATGTCTATAACATAAATACCTGAAGCGATAGCCCCGCTATCCTTCTTGTTCTTTCTCAGATCTTCAAGGTAGAGTTTGCAATTCCTCTTCCAATGACCCGGTTCATTGCAGAAGAAGCAAACTCCTTCCTTTGGAGGCTTTGCCTTCTTTGGTGCAGGCTTGGTTTCGGGCTTGCCTGACTCTTTGGTCTTACCAGATGAGCCATGACCCTTCCCCTTGCCCTTGCCTTTCCTTTTCATACCCTTTCCTTTCTGAACCATCAAAATAGTACTGGGCTTCTTCTTAACAGTCGGCTCAGCAGTTTTAAGCATCCCATGCAGTTCAGAAATAGATTTCTCCATATTGTTCATGTTGTAATTCATGACAAACTGGTCATAACTTTCCGGGAGTGAGTTCTGAAGGGAATTGGAAGACACGCAGCGGAAATTAACTTTAAAATTTTTTTCCATTCCCAGCCAGGATCTACCGAATGTGTTTAAGTCAAGGAGAAAGAAGTGTTACCTTCGGTATTTGAGCTTTGGTCGCGACCTCAGTGTCCACTAGTCGCGACTCCTCGCCTCTGGAACTTTCAGTCGCGACCTCCTCATCTTCTAGTCGCGACCTGTCGCCTCTGGAGTTTTTAGTCGCGACCTACTCTGCTTCTCGTCGCGACCTTCCTCTTCTTTTCGGATTTCTGATGTTCAGATGCCCGTATGGTCGCGACCTAAGTATGTTTTGGTCGCGACCTTTCTTCATGTCCGGCCGTATCGTAGAAGTCGACAGCTCAGATCGGCTTCCTCTACCGGTATCCACACGAACAGCGTTCCAATCGTGAACGACGTGCTAGCGCCTCTTGTCCCTCTAGGGATTTCTAGAGATTCCGTCCTCACCGTCTCTATCTCAGCAGTTTCTTATGTGCAAACCTTTTGCACTCTCCCTGCCCCCTCTTCTCACGTCTGAATGTGTGTGTAGAGATGTATATTGTGTGTAGAACCCTAACTCCTAATGTCAAATATATAGGAAGCTATCGGGCTTCTAATAGGGCCGGGCTTCAGAATTAATCTTATATTAATTCTGAATTAATACAATATCATATATTGCATAATTTAATAAGAAACTGATTAAATAAATATGGTTTATATTAAATCCGTCCCACAGATTTAATTCACCTATTTATTTAATTTAAAATAAAGATAAGACGGAATTATATTTGATTTATTCTCATAAATCAAATTTGAGATATCTTATCAATTTGAATTTCAAATTCAAATAGATCATATCCATTTAAATTCAAATTCAAAAATGATAGAGATTTAATTTATCCTTATAAATTAAATCTTACAAATATCTCTTATATTATATATATAATATATATAAACTAATTTATATATATATATATATATAAAATATATATCCACCCTAGATTATTCATTGAATCTAGATATCTCTTAGATTCAATGAATCTGGACATCATAGCTCGCATTGGGCTGTTTTGTGTGCGACCCTGTAGGCCCATATGAAGTTGGCAGTGGGCCAGTTACTATACTGCCCACAAGTCGTAAGCGGTCTCTAGCAAGGCATTACGACTACCCAAAACATATGAGGATTGTTAAACGATGTAACCTTTCATACAACCATATCACGTCCCTTTTGTCACACGATATTTCGGTCAAGGATGAGGCATGGTGAACGTCATCCTCCTGTTCCTGACCGTTACTTTCTCGATCCTTGAGTAGTCTGAATATAGAAATGGAACTACCCTTCCATTCCAGTATGGCCATACATTTCTCAGACTCACTCATCGAGGGGCCCAGTAATATCTCTCTACGAATGTGAGGGACAAATTCCATCTTGACCATTCACATTCCTCCGCATGAAAAACCACTAAGCCCGAGCATACCCTTTATGATCACTCGGTCAAAAGTGACTTTTGACTAGGTCAAAGCTGAGCATTTGTCATGTAGGAATCCATGATGATCTCAGGTCAAAGGGCATAGTGACATGGCTTGTATATGAGAGAAGCTTATGACTTGACCCATGCAGCTCTCTCATTGCGGGTCGGTCCAACACCCTGTACTCTTACATGTGCTTATGACTTTGATTTATATCTCTATATATCTTCAAAGTCATACTGGTCTTATTTCATCTCTGCTCCCACATAGATGACCGACCAGGGACATTTAGGATAAGATCATGAGTTATCCAAGGATGGTCATCATAGTAAACATGCAAATAATATGATAACCTGATACAATGATTGGCCCCTAGGGCACAATTTCCAACAGAAACAGTATTAAAATAGTATTTTAATGCCACTTTTTTCCACATACTTCATGGGCTACGTTTTTGGGCTCTGGGAATGTTATCTTGGATCCTGATCAAGCTCAAGTACTCTGATAGCTCTATTCCCAAGAAACATCCCTTGGCAAATTACCAAAATACCCCTAGGTGCCCATTCTTGCACTATTTTAACCCTAAGGGTAAAATCATCAATTTACACCCTTCTGTACCCTGTCAGGGCATATACTGATCCTGGTTAACCTCTCCTGTGTATGTCTTGGCTTCTGGGCCTATCCACAATGACCAAAATGCCCTTCATACACCAATTACCCCTTTAGTATAACACAGGGGCATTTTCATAATTTCACACTTTTTCGGGTTTCTGCCAGTCACTGGCCCACCTATAAGTCCAAGTGTCTTATTGGGCCTTTGAGGGTCCATTACCCTTATGGCACGCATTAAGAGGAATCTTCCCCTGGCCATGTTCCTCGAATATTTTAACTATTATATACTGTTTATATACATCTCCGGACACCGGGTCCTTTTACCAGATACACTGTCCTGCTGTGTTTAGGCATCTCTGTGGGTCATAACAGTCATCTGACTGAGGTCATCCAAACTCATTCAGTCCTTTTTTAAATACCGATAAATCTCCCTATCGGATCCCCGGAGGCCTCACACTCCCGTCTGTATTTACTGATTTGCGAATAACTTTTCCTATAGACCTCCTATCGGTATTCTGTCAGTTTCCTGACCTCCGCCCCATCATGACGTATCATCCTATAATTTCTTACTTATATGTGAAATCTAGGATATCCGGTAAGAATTTTTATAACTTTTGGACTATCAGATCAATTTTGACTATCTGGAGTCCGTAGAAAATTCCTGTATTAAGCCAGATTACCGAGCATCACTTGCTCTATCTACTGGTGAAATCTGGGACTGAAATGCTTTCGGGCAGTCCAAACCACTTCTGGCCTGACTTTCTTTAATTACAATTTAGCCCTAGAGAACTTTTCTTCTTTTCATTTAAGTCCCTTTTTATTTAGCTAAAATTACACTGATGGACCCCACCTTTTTGTCTACTTTTCCTTTTTGACTTTATACTTTTCGTAATTGCATCTAAGTCCCTATATTTTCTTTCTTTTACAATTTAATCCCTTTCTTTACATAATTGGCTATCATATCCCTAGGGACTTTTACTATTTACATATAAGTCCCCTGACTTTCACTTATTTGCAGTTTAGTCCCTAAAAACTCTCTGTATATTTTTGGGACTTCTGCTCAAAGGGATATATCTATTTCAGGCTACTTTCTAAGTCTCTGGCTTGAAAATTGGGATGTCACATTTCTACCCCCCTTAAAATAAATTTCGTCCTCAAAATTTACTTGGCATCTTAGTCAACTATCCTGGATATATTTCCTTTGTATATCCTTTCCTGGTTCATGACTAAGGCTTGGGGCATTTATCCTCTTATACTTATGGACAACCCATTGAACTTGTGAGTAGTGTCCATTTCTTTCATATCTTATCCCTCATAATTTTGATGTAATTCTGGGGTCTACATCACTCCTCTTACATTTTGCTAATCTCTTAGGAGAAATACTGTTCCTCTGACTTTCTTTCTCCTGATACAATATCATAATTTAGATAACTTCACAACTTTATGCATCAATGCCAAACTTTTGTGGCATTTGCATTTTTTTCTTATCCCTTCTTGGGGCTTATCTATCGTTAGGCTATGCTTGCCTTAGCACCTTTCGTACTTCTGGGTTAGGGCCAAGTCTCTCTTCTTATAGCTCTAGGCCCTAGTATTCTTTCATAGAACTACGTTATATCTTTACTTTGCCTTAGACCCACTTCTCTAGGTCTTTCTGGCCTTTTAATCTCTTTACCCTCATCTGGGGGATCTATTTGCTCATACTTTTCTGTTCCCAAAATATATTGGGTTCTTTTCTATGTTTCTCAGGGATACTTCTACAAACTTTGAATATCAGCACTCAGATTTAAACTTGGACTCTGTCTTCGTTTAAGGGAAAACTAAGTTCAGTCTGTATATAATAGAGGCTATATGAGGAAAACCATTATAAAATAATTTTTCTGGATGAGTTTATCAACTAGTGAAGCTTCCTTACCTTAACTTCGTCTTTGGCATTCATCTTTCCAAAGAGATACTACATTGTACTCATATCTCATGGCTCATTACTTTCCTTAGGCTAGGTCTAACTGCGACCTCGGGATCTAACTGCGATCAATCGTTAGCCTCTTCAAAATCTAACTGCGACTCTGAAGCTTTTAGGATCTATCTGTGACCCTGGAGCCATGCTAGGATCTAACTACGACCCTCCAGAATCTAACTGCGATTCTGTTGTACTGTATATCTCCCGAAGATCTTAAACCAATAGACTAAGTTATAAGGTTAACCGCTTCCACCTGTTGATAACTCCATAAATAAATATTTGAAAAATTTTATAGCCTCATATTCTTTACCCAGACTTTACTTACTTTCTCTCTTACTCAGGAGTTCCTTCTCATTTATCAACCTGTGCTCTAACTGCGAGCATTCTATATCAGATCTAACTCTTATCTGAAGAGTGATCTATACTCATCTGAATCTAGCTCTATCTGAGAGCCATCTGTTTCAGATCCAACTCTTATCTGAAGAGTGATCTAGAAACAATTCCTTTTTAATTTTATTTGCTTCTCTTTCTGTATACCATGCCTTTCAATAGAAATGGCCCTGAGTACTATATTCACAAGCCTATAGAAATACCTGAGTAACCTCAATCATAAATCATGTCTGAGTATCATATCATAACTTATCGTCCCATCAATTGAGACTATCTATCATCCTCAATACATTCCTCATTGCATATCATATGGTATGGGAGCAACATACTTTCTCATCTCATATGTGTACTCATATATACTCTACCCTACATGCACTGAAAAAGGGGAGTATCCATTCTACATAGCATACTCTAACATGCATGTCATCATATGACAACTGCAAGGAGATGCAATTATCATATCTTATGGCAACATAAGCCATATCACCATATTTTGCTCAACCATCCATCGGACATTGTAATAATCTAAGCCTCAAAACGTATTTCCTTTATCATATTGCCTATCATATCCTGATCATTCATCCTGAATTACTATCTATTTCACTTAGGCTGCCACGCTACCCTCTTACCAGGGTATAGACTCAATGTAATATCCTTAATTTTCTGTACTGATTTCTATGTACAGATTAAATGAAATATATGAGTTTTTTTCTCAGGAAAAAGATGTGGTCCTTTATGTGAAGAAAAGGATTAAATTGCAAAAGAAAGGAAATGAAAGGACTTAAGTGAAATTATGGAAAGTTTAAGGTTAAGAAAGAAAGGTAGACAAAAATGTGGGGTCTTAAAGTGTAATTTTAGCCAAATTTAAGGGACTTAATTGCAAAGAAGAAAAGTTCCCTGGGGCTAAAGTATAATTAAAGAAAAATAGGCCAAAAGTGGGTTGGACTGCCTGGAACATCCTTACTTTCGTATGTCTTAGGGACCATTTGGTAGCATTTAGAACCACTTACAAGGTCATTGAAGTCCAATTTCTCAATCTGGAGTTTTACTCTTATCGAGTATTGATCACTTAAAAATTCCAGATGAGTGACCTGACTTTGAAAAATCATAACTAATTCTAGCAAAATCTAAATGAAGTGGTTAAAATTGATACTTGAATCTAACTCAATTATCTTTCAGGGAAAAATAACTCGTTGACCATTCATTGACCAAGTCAACGTCAGTCAACGTGTCATCTTTACTGTTCATCCCACGTTTTTCTCCCTGAATCCAGCATTCTGGTCCCAACTTTGATAATTTATATCTCCTTGTGTAGACATCCAAATGAGTCATACTATATATCAAATCGAAGCTTGGTATGTCTACTATTTATATTAAAAATATCATACATTTATTCATCCATTTACTATTTTTAATTATGGGTCAAACATCCTCACGTCCCCATGGGTTACTGTTCATAGTGTTAATTTTCAGCAACCAACATTACATACATAAGCATACATCCATCATATATCAGTCAAACATGCCAAACAACAATTATGATTATTAATAAGTTGTTTTACATCTGGCCATGTACATAAATTCTCATATCTCTATTGTATCTTTTCCTGCCTGAAATCCGGCAGCATAACCGCTACGCTTCATCTTCAGAAAGTAACTGATCTTGTACCGATTCGGTAATTCCCGTGAGAACTACCATTCTACGTAAGTACCCAGGAAAGACTGGATGAACCGGCTAGGTCCACTCACCTCTAGCCTCCTTAGACAGTACCTACGTAAACAATACGTATCAGCTGCTCTCTTTATCTCGTCATAATTTTGGCAACATAACGGCGTCTCTTAAAATTCCCAAAATTCACTTTGACATAACCTCCCCTGTAATGGGTTATTTATTGGGATGAGATTCGGGCGAATCTCAGTAGCAACAATCATAACAATATATGAGGCCTGTAGAAAAAGTTATTCGTAAATTAGAAAATCCAGACGGGAGTGTGAGGCCTCCGGGTATCCGATAGGGAGATTTATCGGTATTTGAAAAGGGACTGAATGAGTTCGGATGAACTTAGTCAGATGACTGATATGACTCATAGGGATGCCTGAACACCGCAGGCCAGTGTATCGGACAGAAGGAGCCGGTGTCCGGATATGTGTATAAACGGTGTATAATAGTTAAAATATTCGAGGAACATGGCCAGGGGAAGATTCCTCGTAATGCATGCCATGAAGGTAATGGACCCTGAAAGGCCCAATATTGGCGCCATCAAAGGCCCAATAAGATACTTGGACTGATAGGTGGGCCAGTGTCCGGCAGAACCCCGAAAAAGTGCGAAATTATGAAAATGCCCCTGTGTTGTACTAAAGAGTAATAAATGAATGGAGGGCATTTTGGTCATTCTGGACAGGCCCAGGAGCCAAGGCACATACAGATAAACTTACCTAGAGTCAGTATATACCCTGACAGGGTACAGAAAGGTGTAAAATGACGATTTTACCCTTAGGGCTAAGATAGCGCAAGAAAGGGCACTCAGGGGTATTTTGGCAATTTGCCAAGGGCTATTTCTTGGGAATCGAGCCATCAGAGTACTTGAGCTTGATCAGAGACCCAAGATAATATTCCAAGGTCCAAAAACGTAGCCCAACATATATGTGGGAAAAAGTGGCATTAAAATACTATTTAATGCTGTTTCAATAAAGTAAAGTTACTCGGTCGGCATGATAACCGAGGAGGTAGTCAGATAAAGTCCTAGGTTTATCTGGATAGCATTGGAAGGCGTGACAGGTGCCAGTAAGATGACACATGGCGCCAATATAGAGGAGGAAGAAAAAGTTGAGGACACGTGGCACAATCTTAACCGGTGAGTCCAGTTTATGAAAAATTGGACCGGACCGGTACCGGATTGGACTGGAAAGCTTCAAGAAGGCCTCAATTTCGCCATATGAGACATGTGACTGATTAGGTGTCCACTGAGGTGTCCACGATGATGTCATGCATGATGCAGTAAAAGGAATAAAGAAAAATAGGAAATTCTGGAAAAACCAGGACCACAGAATCAGATGGCTTCAAAATTACAAGAATGCCATTGACCAAAACTATAAATACCCCCCTTGCCTTCATTATGCACGGCCAAGGGCCTTTTAGAGAGAGGAGGAGGTGCTAGAGAGAGAAAGTGAGAGGAAGAAAGAAAGAAAGGAAGTTCTGGCGGAGCTGGAAGCAGAATAAAGATAGTAGAGTTCTGCTGAGCTTTTGAGGTAGTAACTAATCCTAGCTTTTATGTAATGGGTTTGTGATTTGTTGTGCTATTGTTTGGTTGGATTGTTGTCTTATATGTTATGTCTGAAGCTCTGCTATAACGCTATGATCATATGTTATTAAGCATGGAAGCATGCGGCATATTTATCCGTACACAATCACAAGCAAGCACTGTCACTCTGCATTACATATATTGTTATGATTGTTGCTACTAAGATTCCCCCGAATCTCATCCCAATAAATAACCCATTACAGGGGAGGTTATGTCGAGGTAGATTTTGAGAATTCTAATAGACGCCGTTATGCTGCTGAAACTACGGCAGGTTGGAGGAAGGATATGATAAGTACTGTGTACGTAGGTGTTGTCTAAGGAGGCTGGAAGTGAGTGGACCTAGCCGGTTCATCCAGTCTTTCCTGGGTACTTACGTAGAATGGTAGCTCTCGCGGGGATTACTGAATCAGTACAACTAGTATCGCTTCCGTGAGTGTACTCTGAGGAGTTTAGGGGAGGATGCTTCATTTTGGTATCAGAGCAAGAGGTTCTGGCACAGACCAGAAAGGGCTCTGGTTCAAAGCATAAGATTCTGGCACAGAACCGAAGGTTCTGGCTTTGTTATACTCTGATTTAGAAAGAGTATTTTCCCTTAGTACGAGAGAATAGCACGAAGGTCGCGACTAATATGGTTCAGGTCACGATAGAGATATTTGGTCGCCACTAGTAAGTTTCCAGGTCGCGACGTTATATGGCAGAGAGCTAAGGTTGCGGCGAGAAAGGTCTTGTGTCACGACTAGAAAAAGTTAAGGTTGCGACGTGAGGAGGCCTAGGTCGCGACTAACAGAGGTCCAAGTCACGACGGAAGAAGAATGTGGTCGCGACTAAGGGACAGAGACGTTAGGTTGTGATGAGTTGAGTGCGATGGTCATGATGGAAGATCATAGAGGATATGAGTCGCGACTATCCAATACTCAGAACACGACGAATAAAGGTTTAGAAAAGCTCAATGGAGATAAAGCTCCTAGATAGGATGTGATGTGTTCATTTTTCTTTTCGGAAGGGAAAAGATGGTGAACACAAGACAAGAGCATAGAGCTTAAGTGGAGAAGCCATGCATAGAGGAAGCTGGCAACTCCAATATGCTAGTCATCCTTGCTAGGATGAGCAGCAAGGGATGATAATGATAAGTTAAGATGGGCTAGCTCGATGAGATAGCTAGAATGAGGTAGATCCTCCATGTGATAACTAGGAGTAGATCTACATTGTAAAGGTCTTATTCAGCTGGGCTGAATAGAAGACCTAAGAGCTAGAATGAGATAGCTAGCAGGAGGTTTGTCCAGGAATGATCCTAGGACATGGCCTAAGGCTAGAGATATGATGGTTGATGTTTCCTAAGCAGAGGGATTCCATCACGAAGAAGAAATAACCTAGGGTAGAGTACCCTAGAGAACAGAAATGATATGATGAATGTATTGAGGATGATAGATAGTCTCAGTTATGGGACGATAAGTTATGATATTCAGATATGAGTTATGATTGAGGAAATTCTGCAGACTTGTAAATGCAGTATTCAGGGCCACTTCTATTGAAAGGAATGGTATACAGAAAGAAAAGCAGGCAAGAGAAAGAGGCAATAGTTCAGGCAGGGGACTGATCAAGGTGAGGATCAGGTTGGAGAGCAGAGGTGTCAAAGTGGTAGAAAGAGCCATAGTGTCACATCCTTATTTTTAGACATCTTAGGGACCATTCAGTAGCATTTAGAACCACTTTCAGAGTCATTAAGGTCTAAACTCCAAATCTGGAATTTTATTCATATCGGGTACTGTTCACTGTGGCAAATTCCAGATGAGTGACCTGACTTTGAAAATTCATAACTAATTCTAGAAAAATCGAAATAAAGTGGTTCAAATTGCTACATGAATATAACTTAAGTATATTTCAGGTAAAAATCATTGGTTGACCAATCCTTGACAAAATCAACTTGGGTAAACATTTTAATATTACTGTTCATCCAATGACTTTCTCCTGAATCCAGCATTCTGGTCCCAAATTTAACAATTTATATCTTTTCGTGTATACATCCAAATGAGACACTATATATATAAAATTAAAGCTTAGTATCTCTAATTTTTACCCTAAAAATTTCGTACATTAATTCAATCATTTGCTATTTTTAATGTTTTATCAAACATAAATAGGTCCTCACGAATTACTGTTCACTGAGCCTATTTTCAGCATTTAGTCTTTACATACACATGTATATAACCAACACATATCAGTTATACAGTCCAGGTAACAATTAATATTAAATAATCAACTGTTATATAATAGTGCATGATTAACATTCTCCTATTTCTGTTACACTTTCCGTTGTCTAAAATTCCGACAGCATAACTGCTACATTTTGTCTGTAGAAAGTAACCGATTTTGTACCGATTCGGTAATTCCCGTAGGAGCTACCATTCTACGTAAGTACCCAGGAAAGACTGGATGAACCTGCTAGGTCCACTCACTTCCAGCCTCCTTAGACAGCACCTACGTACACAGTACATATTAGTTCCTTTCTTTGTCCTCTCTTCGTTGTCGGAATTTCGGCATCCTACCGGCGTCTCTTAAGATTTCCAAATTTTATTTTGACAGAACCTCCCCTGTAATGTTATATTTGGGAATGAGATTCAAAAGAATCCCAGTAACAACAATCATAACAATATATGTAATGCAGAGTGACGGTGCTTGCTTGTGACTGTGTACAGATAAGTATGCTGCATGCTTCCATATTCAATAACATATGATCATAGCATTGGAATAGAGCTTCAAGCATAACATATAAGACAACTATCAACCAAACAAAACAACACATCACAAAGACATTACATAAGAGCTAGGATTAGTTGTTACCTCAAAAGCCGTGCTTCAAAACTTCCCTACTACTTCCAACTTCACCAGAACTTCCTTACTTCTTTCTTTCTCACACTTTCTCTCTCAAGAACTTCTTTCTTCCTTTCTTCCTTGCTTATGCCGAAATGAGGGGCTAGGTTGGGGTATTTATAGTGTTGAGCAATGGCAATCTTGTAATTAGGAAGACTTATGATCCTGTGGTCCTGGTTTTTCCTGGAATTTCATATTTTCTTTAATTCTCTTTTACTGCATCACCCTGGACACCTCATGGGACACCTCACCACCCATATGCTTCATGTGACGAAATTTGGAGGATCTAGAAGCTTTCCGGTCCAATCCGGTACCGGCCCGGTCCATCGCCTCGAATAATGTGCCGTTTTCTGAATCTGATGTTTCTGAAGATCCTTTTTATGTCTACTGACCTCACATTTAGTATCTAGACCCTTTATATCATTAACTTTTTAATACTGGGTCCAGACTCAGTTACAGATCCCCTACGAAATGACCAAAATGCCCTTGGTGCCCTATCTTGTCCTATTTTAACCCTAAGGGCAAAATCATCATTTCACACCTTTCTGGACCTGGTCAAAGCTTATACTGGCTCTCGTCAACCTTATTTAGACATGTCTTGACCTCTGGGCCTGTCCAGAATGACCAGAATGCCCTTCATTCATCTACTGCCCTTTTTGTACAATACAGGGGCATTTTCGTAATTTTGCACTTTTCCGGGGTTCTGCTGGACACTGGCCCACCTATCAGTCCAAGAGTCTTATTGGGCCTCTAATGGCGCCATTTTTGGGCTTCCTGGGTCCATTACCTGTATGGCACGCATTACGAGGAATCTTCCTTTAACACAGTTCATTGAATATTTTAACTATTATTTACCGATTATACACCTTTTCCGGACACCGGCTCTTTTTCCCAGATACAGTGTCCTACTGTGTTCAGGCATCCTTGGGGGTTATAACGGTCATCTGACCGAAGTCATCCGATCGCATTTAGCCCCTTTAAAAATACCGATAAATCTCCAACTCGGATCCCCGGAGGCCTCAAACTCCCGTCTAAATTTACTGTTTTGTGAATAACTCCTTCTACAGACCTCCTATCGGTATTCTGTCAGTTTCCTGACATACGCCCCATAAAGGCACATCATCCTGTATTTTCTCACTTATATATGAAATCTAGGGTATCCGGTATTAATTTTTATAACTTTTGGACGATCAGTCCATTTCTGGCCATCTGGAGTCTTCAAAAATTCCGGTATTAGGCTTGGTTACCCGGCGTCACCTGCCCTACCTTCTGGTAGAATCTGGGACTGAAATGCTATCGGGCGGTGCAAACCACTTCTGGCCTATTTTCTTTAATTATACTTTAGCCCCAGGGAACTTTTCCTTCTTTATAATTAAGTCCCTTAATTTGGCTAAAATTACACTTTAAGACCCCACATTTTTGTCTACCTTTCATTCCTAACTTTAAACTTTTCATTTTTGCATTTAAGTCCTTTCATTTCCTTTCTTTTGCAATTTAATCATTTTCTTTACATAAAGGACCACATCTTTTTCCTGAAAAAGAACTCATATATTTCATTCAATCTGTACATAGAAGTCGATACAGAAAATTCAGGATATTACATTTCTCTCCCCCTTAAAATAAATTTCGTCCTCGAAATTTACATTACACCTATCCTATGGAAACAACTCAGGATATTTTCCCCTCATCTTTTCTTCTGTTTCCCATGTAGCTTCACGCTCAGTCAAGCCTTTCCAGATCACTTTTACTAAAGGAATTTGCTTATTCCGCAACTGCTAGACTTTTCTATCCATAATTCGTACTGGTCCAACTTCATAGGTCAAGTCATCTCGCAGTGCGACCTCATCTTGTTTAATCACATGAGATGGATCTGGAATATATTTTTTTAATTGGGAAACATGAAACACATCATGTATCTGGCTGAGATTCAGAGGAAGAGCCAACTTGTAGGCTACTGCTCCAACCTTTGAGAGAATCTGGAATGGTCTGATGAATCTTGGATGCAACTTATTCACTTTAATCGATCGTCCGGCTCCCGTGGTTGGAGTTAATTTAAGGAATACATGCTCTCCTTCTTCAAACTCCAACGGCTTCCTTCTGACATCTGCATAGCTTTTCTGTCTGCTTTGAGCCGTCAACAACCACTTTCTAATCTTTGCAATTTGTTCTGCAGTTTAATCCACTATATCAGGACCAAGCATTCTTCTCTCACCCAACTCTAGCCAGCATAAGGGGGATCTACATTTACGTCCATAGAGTGCTTCAAAAGGTGCCATCTGAATACTGGCCTGATAACTATTGTTGTAAGTGTAACATCCCTAATTTCTGTACTAAGTTGTATGTACAGATTGAATAAAATATATGAGATGTTTAGGAAAATATGTGGCCATATTTATGTAAAGAAAAGGATTAATTGGAAGAGGAAGAAAGTCTAAGAGCCAAAGTGCAAAATTACGAAAATGCCACTGTGATGCCCTAAGAAACCAGAAGTAAATGGAGGGCATTTTGGTCATTTCACACAATGGATGGATATCAGAGGAATTTTGATAGTAAATTACTATAATTAATATGAGAATTTATGGAGTTGACAGAAGTCAAAAAGGAGTCTTGTAGAATTAATTATGAAATTTACGGTGAAAAAGGACATCGATAAAGGGTTAAAGGAAATATATGTAATTTTTAACAGGACTTCTGGGTCTCAGAAAATTATGAAACTTTGTAGAGAATTCATTTTATATTAGAATGAATTTCTAAAAATGTTAGAACAATTAAAGGAGGTGTTTAGCATTTATTCTAAGATCAGGATAATTTACGGATATCGGTATGAGGAAAGTACATTGGGATTTGGGCCAGTTAGCTATTGGACCTAAAAGAGGCCCAACATTTCGTCCTAGGCCATCCCAATAAGGCCCAAAAGTTATCTTGGAGCTCAAGTCCAAATAATAAATAATTTATGGATTTTTGAAAAGAAAGAAAAAGAGAATAAAGTAAGAATTAGGTGTTGCACATGGTGGGACCCACAAGGACACAAGAATGGCACCCAAAAAGAGGAAGGGTTAGGTGTACCAAGGGAGGCCATGCTAGTGATGTCATGGTGGTAAGGTCTTGAGTGAAAAGTGAAAAGACATTTCAAGATCAAACCTTTAACCATTAGATCAAATAGTTTCCAAAGTGATCTTGGCCTTCAAATGGCACATGACTTTTGCTATAAATACCCCCCCTTTCCATTCATTCTTCACACCCAAGAGCTCCTTTAGAAAGAGAAGTGAGTTCTAGAGAAAGAAAGTGGAAGAAAGCAAGGAAGAAGCAAGGGTCTTGAAGGAGCAAGTAAGGTAAGTTGTCTCCTTGCTTCTACCTTTTGTTCTTATGGTTTGTGCTTGAGTTTAAGTGAATTTTTAGGCTTAAATATTGGGGAAATGCTGCTGGAATTTCTATGTATATGTGAGAGGAACATGAGTTTTATGTCATAGATAGTTTAGACAAGCTTAAACAAGCTAGTTGCATGGTTGGTTGTTGGATTAAGTTGATGTTCTTGACTTTACCATGGAAGAACATTTTGGTTTGCACTGTTCATGCACTGTTCATGATAGAAAGAGATGGAATTTCAATGATTTAATGCTTCCATTGAGTTTATATGATAATTTTGTGTAGGATTGGAAAGGTTTTGAACCTTGGAAACCATTGGAATTAAAGGTTGTAATGTTGAAAATTCCTTTCGGTTACTGTTTACTCGCATGAACAGTGATTTGGATTTCATGATTTTGATACTTCCAATGGTCTTAAAATGAGATTTTGTGTTGGGGGAAAGTGGAGGAACAAGTATGGGAAGCATTGGAATCAAAATGAGAATTTTTGGAAGATTTATGTATGTTTTTCCAAATCTGTACAGAACAGTGTATTCTTGCTGGAATTTGGTTATTTTCAGTTCATAAATGGATTCAAAAGGTAAAATTGTGTAGGGTAAGGTCAAGACATCAATTGATTCAAGGGCCAAGTTAATTGGCAAAGATTAAAGAAAGTTATGTTAGTTAAAGCAAGTTAAAGGTTCAAGAGAGATAGTCTTGAGTAGTGTTTGAGTTCATGGTCCTAATGGATTATGTAATGAATATGAATGTGATTAGGACCTTGAAACCTCTAAGAAGATGTTGGGGAATGATTGACCAAAAAGCTTGGGAAGCAAGTGCAAGCATTAGAAAGAGAGCTTAAATCCAAGGTAGTAAACTTACCCTAAACTTGTATGTATTGAATGTTATGCTTGATTGTGCTATGACTTTGTTGAATTGTGTGCATATGTGTATATGATTGAAGCTCTGTTTCTATGATTACCTTGGCCAATTGTATTTCATATGTTACATGGAAGCATGCACATTACACAATGTTTACACTTTCACAAGCAAGCACAAGTATTTACTTTAATGCATGCATTGTTTAGTACCGTTTGCTACTGAGATTCCCCCGAATCTCATCCCCTATTTATAACCCATTACAGAGAGGTTATATCGAAGTGAATTTTGAGAATGCTGTAAGAAGCTGTTATGCTGCCGATTTTCAGACTGAACATAAGGAGATGATACGTACTGTGTACGTAGGTACTGTCTAAGGAGTCTGGAAGTGAGTGGACCTAGTCGGTTCATCCAGTCTTTCCTGGGTACTTACGTAGAATGGTAATTCTCACGGGAATTACCGAATCAGTACAAGATCAGTTATTTTTACAGATGAAGTATAGTAGTTATACTGCCGGATTTCAGGCAGGAAAGATGTAATAGAGATACGAGGATCTTGTTCATGCCCTATTGTATAAAGATTTATTATTTAATGATAAGTATTGTTTAGCATGTTTGTTTGATATGTGAAAAATGTATGCATATGTATGTAAAGTTGCTTGCTGGAATTTGCCACTATGAACAGTAACTCGTGGTGATATAGTGATGTTTGATATATAATAAAAAAATAGTAAATGATTAAATAAATATATGATATGTTTATGATAAATATAAGACATACCAAACTTCGATTTGATATATAGAATGTCTCATTTCGATGTCTACACATGGAGATATAAATTATCAAAGTTGGGACCAAAATGCTGGATTCAGGAGAAAAACGCTGGATGAACAGTAAAGTTGTAACTTTGACTGAAGTTGACTTGGACAAGGAATGGTCAATAAGTTATTTTTCCTTGAAATAGTATTGAGTTATCTTCATGTAGCAATTTGAACCACTGCATTTCGATTTTTCTAGAATTAGTTATGATTTTTCGAAGTCAGATCACTCATCTGGAATTTACATAGTGAACAGTACTCAATAAGAGTAAAACTCCAGATTGAGAAATTGGACTTCAATGACCTTGAAAGTGGTTCTAAATACTACCAATTGGTCCCTAAGACGTACGAAAATAAGGATGTTTCAGTAAGCAAACTCTATAAGGGGTAAATGGATATCCCAGCTGCCTTTGAAGTCCAAGACACATGCTCTCAGCATATCCTCTAACATTTGTATTGTTCTTTCAGATTGACCATCTGTCTGAGGATGATAAGCTATACTGAATCTGAGAGTAGTGCCCATTTATTCCTGTAGAGCCCTCCAGAAATTTGAAGTAAATCGGGGGTCTCTATCGGACACAATGCTGTTAGGGATACCATGAAGCCTCACGATTTCCTTTATATATAACTTTGCCAGCTTTTCAAGAGAATTTCTCTTATTGATTGCCAGGAAGTGTGCTGACTTTGTCAGTCGATCAATTACTACCCAAACCGCATCATGTCTACTTGGAGTCAAGGGTAGTCCTTCCACAAAATCCATGGCAATCCCATCCCATTTCCACTCAGGGATATCTAGAGGCTGCAACGTTCCTGCTGGCTTTTGATGTTCAACTTTCACTTTCTGGCAGGTCAAGCACTTAGACACGTAAGCTACAACATCTTTCTTCAGTCCAGGCCACCAAAATAACCTTTTAACATCATGGTACATCTTGGTCATACCTGGATGTATTGTGTATCGGCTTTTGTGTGCTTCCTCCAGAATTCTTTCCCTTAATCCCCCAGCATTAGGGATATAGGGTCTTCCCCGGAACTGTAGTAATCCGTCTGGGGACATCTCAAAATTCCTTGTCTTCCCCTTCTCCAGTTTGTCTTTGAATATTGCCGTGAGCTTATCTTGCTTTTGGGCCTCCTTGATCTCATCTTCTATGCAAGCTCTGACATGAACTCCTCCGAAAGGATTCTCCATCAGTTGCATTTGATATAGAGGGCTCCAGTCGCGCACATCTTCTATCAGTTCTAATTCCTTGATCATCATGTATGCAACCTGCACCACCTTTCTACTTAGGGCATCAGCTACCACATTGGCTTTTCCTGGATGGTATTTGATCTGGAAATCATAATCTTTTAACAATTCCATCCATCGCCGCTGCCTCATGTTCAACTCCTTCTGATCCTGTAGATATTTCAGGCTTTTGTGGTCGCAAAACAATTCTATCGTTGCTCCATATAAATAATGCCTCCATATCTTCAGGGCATAGACCACCGCCGCAAGCTCCAGATCATGAGTGGGATAATTCTCTTCATGTGGCTTTAACTGCCGAGAGGCGTAGGCTACTACTCGACCTTGCTGCATCAGCACACATCCCAGCCCCTGCTTGCTAGCATCAGTGTAGACTACATAAGTCTGAGTTGGGTCTGGAATAATCAGCACGGGAGTAGTCGTTAATCTCTGCTTCAACTGATGGAAGCTAGCCTCGCACTTCTCGTCCCACTTAAACAGCTGATTCTTTCTGGTCAGCTTGGTAAGTGGCAAGGCAATTCGAGAAAAGTCTTGAATAAATCTTCTGTAGTACCCTGCTAGGCCGAGAAAACTTCTGATCTCCGTCACTGTCCTGGGCTGTTCCCAGCTTAAAACTGCTTCAACTTTGCTAGGATCCACAGCTACCCCGTCTCGGGATATGATATGACCGAGAAATTTGACTTCTGACAGCCAAAACTCGCATTTACTCAGCTTAGTGTAACATCCTGATTTTTGGTCTAGGAGATCGGGACAGTTCATCTAGGTCCAAGATAAGGAATGTGAGAAATGTCCTAAGTCTCAAGCCTAGGAATTCTGCAGGTAGCTTGATATGGGCTGGCTCCTGTGTAAGATAACCTGATATGGGCGGGTTGTCGAGCCTTTCAATTAACGATGACTCCCGAAGAGTTTAAGGGATGAGTTATTGAAAGAGAATTTCTAGACCTTAAGATGAGGGATGAGAAGATGAGCAACGAGGCCAGAAAGAGAATGCAGGGGCAAAATCGTAATTATGGGAAAGATCGGGCTGGTAGCCGATGAGTACCATATTTTGCCAGAAAATAGAGAAAATTATGCTGATCATTTCACTGAACTGTGAAATGTGCATACGAGGTCTCTATGAGTATGAAAGAATTATGGAAAGTTTAAGGACAAAAAGGTGGGGTCCTTAAGTGTAATTTTAGCCAAATAAAAAGGGACTTAAATGAAAAGAAGAAAAGTTCCTTGGGGCTAAAGTGTAATTAAAGAAAGTCAGGGCGGAAGTGGTTTGGACTGTCCGACGGAATTTCAGTCCCAGATTTCACCGGTAGAGAGAGCAAGGGACGCTCGGTAATCTGGCTTAATACAGGAATTTTTGAAGACTCCAGATAGCCAGAAATGGACTGATCGTCCAAAAGTTATAAAAATTCATACCGGATATCCTAGATTTCAGATCTAGGTGAGAAAATACAGGATGATGCGTCCTTATGGGGCAGACGTCGGGAAACTGACAGAATACCGATAGGAGGCCTGTAGAAAAAGTTATTCGCAAATTAGAAAATTCAGACGGGAGTGTAAGGCCTCCGGGTATCCGATAGGGAAATTTATCGGTATTTGAAAAGGGACTGAATAAGTTCGGATAACCTCGGTCAGATGACTGATATGACTCACAGGGATGCCTGAACACCGCAGGCCATTGTATCGGACAGAAGGAACCGGTGTCCGGATATGTGTATAAACGGTGATTAATAGATAAAATATTTAATAAACATTAACGGGGGAAGATTCCTCGTAATGCGTGCCATGAAGGTAATGGACCCTGAAAGGCCCAATAATGGCGCCAACAAAGGCCCAGTATGACCCTTGGACTGATAGGTGGGCCAGTGTCCGGCAGAACCCCGGAAAAGTGCAAAATTACAAAAATGCCCCTGTGTTGTACTAAAGGGGTAGTAGATGAATGAGGGCATTTTGGTCATTCTGGACAGGCCCAGGAGCCAAGGCTCATACAGATAAAGTTACTTAGAGTCAGTATATATCTTGACAGAGTACAGAAGGGTGTGAAATGACGATTTTACCCTTAGGGTTAAAATAGTGCAAGAAAGGGCACCCAGGGGTATTTAGGTAATTTGCCGAGGGATGTTTCTTGGGAATCGAGCCATCAGAGTACTTGAGATTGATCAGGATCCAAGATAACATACCCAGAGCCTAAAAACGTAGCCCATGGAGTATGTGGGAAAAAGTGGCATTAAAATACTATTTTAATGCTGTTTCAATAAAGTAAAGTTACTCGGTCGGCACGATAACCGAGGAGGTGATCAGATAAAGTCCAGGACTTATCTGGATAGCATTGGAAGGCGTGAAAGGTCCCTTCCAGATGCCACATGGCGTCATCTTAGAGGCAGAAGAAAAGTTAAGGACACGTATTACGGTGCAAGACTCTTGACCGGTACTGGATTGGACTGAACTGCTGAGTCAGCTGATGAGGTGTCCAGGAATTGTGACATGTGAAGAATGTGGCGATGAGGTGTCCCGGTGAGGTGTCCTGGATGATGTCATGCATGATGCAGTAAAAAGGAATAAAGAAAATAGGAAAATCCAGGAAAAACCAGGACCACATGTTCAGATGGCTTCAAAATTACAAGAATGCCATCCATTAAGGCTATAAATACCCCCCTTCCCCTCCCATTTTAGGCATCCCACATTTTTGGCAAGAAAAGAGAGAGAAAGAAGAGAGAGAAGGAGAAAGAAAGAAAGAAAGGAAGTTCTGGTGGAGTTGGAAGCAGTATAGAAGTTCTGGAGCTCTGCTTTTGAGGTAGTAACTAATCCTAGCTCTTATGTAATGTCTTTGTGATTTGTTGTGCTATTGTTTGGTTGGATTGTTGTCTTATATGTTATGCTTGAAGCTCTATTACAATGCTATGATCATATGTTATTGAATATGGAAGCACGCAGCATACTTATCTATACACAATCACAAGCAAGCACCGTCACTCTGCATTACATATATTGTTATGATTATTGCTACTGGGATTCTTTTGAATCTCATTCCCAAAAATAACATTACAGGGGAGGTTCTGTCAAAATAAAATCTGGAAATTTTGAGAGACGTCGTTAGGCTGCCAAAATTCTGGCAACAGAGGAAGGAACAAAGAAAGGAACTGATACGTACTGTGTACGTAGGTGCTGTCTAAGGAGGCTGGAAGTGAGTGGACCTAGCCGGTTCATCCAGTCTTTCCTAGGTACTTACGTAGAATGGTAGTTCCTACGGGAATTACCGAATCGGTACAAGATCGGTTACTTTCTACAGAAGGAATGTAGCAGTTATGCTGCCGAATTTTAGACAGGAAGAGATGTAATAGAAATAAGAGAATTTGGTGTATGATTTGTTGTATGACATTTTATTATTTAATAATAAATATTGTTTGGCATGTTCAATTTGTGGATGACGAATTAAGGGAGAAATTCGCAGGTCCTGAGGTAGCAGTATTTTGACCTCAGTTTGACCCAGTAAACGGAGGAGTTTGGCTATGAAATTTGGTGAGCCAGTAGTACACATCTGGGGCATTACGTGGATAGGTAATAAGACTTGTTTGGATGTGTAGAATGAGATTAAGCAGTTTTCAAATTAAAAGTCCAGAATAAGGAACTTAAGAGTAAAATTTTGAATTTCTGGGCTTAAGTTAAGATATAATCAAGCTAATATTACTTCTGCAAGTGTACTCTGAGGGGTCTAAGGGAGGATGTTTCACTTAGCATAGAGCTTCTTCTCTTTAAGGGTACCAAGAACAATCCTCAAATGCCTTTCATGCTCCTCTGGAGATTTGGAGTACACCAGAATATCATCAATAAAGACCACAACGAACTGATCTAGATAAGGCCTGAAGATCCGATTCATGTAGTCCATGAAAATAGCAGGTGCATTGGTTAGCCCAAAAGGCATCACGAGAAACTCAAAATGCCCGTAGCGCGTCCTAAATGCCGTCTTTGGAATATCATCTGGCTTGACCCTTAGTTGATGGTAGCCAGATCTCAAGTCAATCTTGGAGAATAAGCTCGCTCCTGCCAACTGGTCCAGCAGGTCATTGATTCTGGGAAGAGGATACTTATTCTTAACTATAAGCTTATTTAATTCCCTGTAGTCAATACACAGCCTTAAACTGCCATCTTTCTTCTTGACAAATAGCACTGGAGCACCCCATGGCGATACACTGGGTCTTATGAAACCCTTTCCCAATAGCTCCTCAATTTGCTTCTTCAATTCCATCATTTCATTGGGAGCCATCCTGTACGGGGTTTTGACACTGGTCCAGCTCCAGGTATAATGTCGATCGCAAACTCCACTTCACGCTCTGAAGGCAATCCCTGAATCTCCTTTGGAAAGACTTCAGGAAATTCATTAACTACAGGAATCTCCTCGATGCGTTCTTCTACTTCTGTTTGGACAGAAAAGAATACCACATATCCCTGACATCCTTTCCGTAAACATTTTTCCGCCTGAGCCTCCGTCATGAAGTTCAGTTGCACTTCTGAGCTCCGATCAGTGATCTTTGGACCAAGAACTAGGGTCTTGTTTCTGCAGTCCAACATCACATTATTGGAGGATAACCAATTTAGACCGAGTATGACATCAATTTCTCGGAAAGGCATACAGATCAGGTCTAGGGTGGTACTGCAGTGCTCATAACGCACAACGATATTTAGGCAGGCATCAGACGTAATTACTTTAGTGTTGGTGGGGGTTTTCA
Organism: Leucaena leucocephala; assembly: GCA_037074615.1. NCBI lineage: Eukaryota > Viridiplantae > Streptophyta > Magnoliopsida > Fabales > Fabaceae > Leucaena > Leucaena leucocephala. The sequence continues at coordinate 9,210,477 of CM073548.1, read as the reverse complement.
CCTGTATATCATAACGCAATTTACTGATCAGAAGGCCTAGGCTTGTAACACAGTCATAAGATATAAAGGAATGACTTGCACCCGAATCAAATAGAGCAGTCACAGCATGATCATTGAGATAGATTGTACCTTGGATCATCTCAGATGATCGCTGCGCGTCCTCTCTAGTGAGTGCAAACACTCGTCCCGCCGTCCTTGGCCTTGGATCAGTTATAGCTTGAGGACATTCTCTGGAAAAATGTCCGGGCTTTCTACAGGTGTAACACACATTCTGGCCCATTAAACATGGTCTATCCCCATGATTTCTTCCACACTTTTCACATACTGGGGCATTTGAATCCCTGTTGTTGCTGCGGAAATTTCCTCTGTTTGGCTTTTTGCTCTGCCACGGTCGCTTCCTCTTCTTATAGCCGCTTCCACCCGCAGCTTCTTGACTTCGACCGGCCTTGTCCGGGATCACCTGATCTCTACTCCCAGGTCTGGACAGCATTCGATGATTCATGCTGTTTTCTACAATTCGGCACGCTTCCACAGCCTTATTGAACTAGCTGTATTGTTGTGGAGTTAACTTCTCCTTCAGCATGGAATTCAACCCTCGAATCATTCTTTCTTTCATCCACTTGGGGTAGATAAGTAGAATACTGGGACAGCCGGATGAACTTGGCCAAATATTCGTCAAAAGCTTCTTTTTCTCCTTGCCTCAGCACAAGGAATTCAGCCTCCCTTTCATCTCTGACAGATTGAGGAAAATATTTCTCATAAAATTGCTCAAGAAACACTTCCTAGGTAACTGGAATATCTCTTGCTTGGAGAAGTAACTCTGTATTCTTCCACCATCTATCTGCATCCTTTTCCAATTGATAGATAGCCATTTGGGCCTTAGTTTCAGTTGGGCAGTCGAGGACCTTAAAGATCTTCTCTAATCTGCTGACCCAATTCTCTGCTACCTGTACTTCGAATGTCCCTTCGAATACTGGAGGATTGTGTTTACAAAATCGAACCATCCATTGTTGGATTCCTACTGTCTCCTCCCTCGATTCAACCCGTCTCTGGGGCTGCTCTGCCTGCTGTGGTACTTCTTCAGGTTCTCTACTAGTTGCTCCTGAAGGCTCTGGCGGTCTTAAATTATTTACCGCTGCTGCTACTGCTGCGGCTATGGCAGCATCTCTTTCCTGCTCATTTCATGCCTGAGCAGCTCTCATTTCTTCTATCATCTTTTGTTGTTGCTCTAATCGCTCTAAAATTAGTTGATTAAGATTTTCAGCTTCCTGTGGTTCCTCCGCTGGAATCGTTCTTCTTGTTCGAACCATTTTGTTATGTTCTAACATAGAAAAGAATGCGATAAAAAACAACATTTCTTATTTCATTACAAACATAGCATACAAAGTACATATTACAGTCTTACATATGCTACTGTACTGATCTTTTACACATTGGAAACATTACTCTAATTTTTCTTAAACTTTATTCTAATAAACTCTCCTACTAAGTAGATCCAGTCGGATACGGTACAATATGGTTCTTCATCAAAATATCGGTCCAACTCTGATCTCCACGTAGGGGTAATGGGTAATACATCATCCATGATAGCTTCCCAAAGACTCATGGTCAGCACATTTGGATCCCAAGCTTGGTATATTGCTTTTACTCTCGTAATAAACTCCTTGTAGACCGTATAATCTTGATCTATGTTTCTGATCAAAGTCTGCCTCAATTCATATAGTTGTCGGGCTAATGCTACCGAGCTCTCAAATTGTTCTCTATTCAGGTTCCTCCCTAGGACCATTCTTATGATTAAACCTCCCAAATGTATTTCTACTAAAGTCACTTCGGGCCTACTGGGACCTGACGCATTACTCTGACCACGTACCTGGCTGGATTCTGAACTGTCTACTATATTCAAGGGTACCTCACTTATGGGAATGGCAGGAATAGGGCCTTCTGTTATCATCACCTCCTGATCATCAATTGGAAAGTTTGATCCTACCGAGGAACTATCCTCCTCAGAATCACCAGCTATTAGAGATGTCCAGAGGTCAGAATCATTGCTTACTATCTCTTCTTCTGAACTGTCTGAACTAGAGACCTCTGGTCTTAATTCCCATTGGTTTACTGTAGTTTCAGACCCACATCTATGTCTAGCCATCCTGCAATCACTAACTTAGTGTCAATTATGACGGCTTTATCATGGTATATCTACCTACAAATTATCTACTCAGAGCATTTCCTAAGCCAGAATCCTTTGCTCTGATACCAAAATGTCACATCCTTATTTTTAGACATCTTAGGGACCATTCAGTAGCATTTAGAACCACTTTCAGAGTCATTAAGGTCTAAACTCTAAATCTGGAATTTTATTCATATCGGGTACTGTTCACTGTGGCAAATTCCAGATGAGTGACCTGACTTTGAAAATTCATAACTAATTCTAGAAAAATAGAAATAAAGTGGTTCAAATTGCTAAATGAATATAACTTAAGTATATTTCAGGGAAAAATCATTGGTTGACCAATACTTGACAAAATCAACGTGGGTCAATATTTTAATATTACTGTTCATCCAATGACTTTCTCCTGAATCCAGCATTCTGGTCCCAACTTTAACAATTTATATCTTTTCGTGTATACATCCAAATGAGTCACTCTATATATAAAATTAAAGCTTAGTATGTATAATTTTTACCCTAAAAATTTCGTACATTAATTCAATCATTTGATATTTTTAATGTTTTATCAAACATAAATAGGTCCTCACGAATTACTGTTCACTGAGCCTATTTTCAGCATTTAGTCTTTACATACACATGTATATAACCAACACATATCAGTTATACAGTCCAGGTAACAATTAATATTAAATAATCAACTGTTATATAATAGTGCATGATTAACATTCTCCTATTTCTGTTACACTTTCCGTTGTCTAAAATTCCGACAGCATAACTGCTACATTCTGTCTGTAGAAAGTAACCGATTTTGTACCGATTCGGTAATTCCCGTAGGAGCTACCATTCTACATAAGTACCCAGGAAAGACTGGATGAACCTGCTAGGTCCACTCACTTCCAGCCTCCTTAGACAGCACCTACGTACACAGTACATATCAGTTCCTTTCTTTGTCCTCTCTTCGTTGTCGGAATTTCGGCAGCCTACCGGCGTCTCTTAAGATTTCCAAATTTTATTTTGACAGAACCTCCCCTGTAATGTTATATATTGGGAATGAGATTCAAAAGAATCCCAGTAACAACAATCATAATAATATATGTAATGCAGAGTGACGGTGCTTGCTTGTGACTGTGTACAGATAAGTATGCTGCATGCTTCCATATTCAATAACATATGATCATAGCATTGGAATAGAGCTTCAAGCATAACATATAAGACAACAATCAACCAAACAAAACAACACATCAAAAAGACATTACATAAGAGCTAGGATTAGTTGTTACCTCAAAAGCCGTGCTTCAGAACTTCCCTACTACTTCCAACTTCACCAGAACTTCCTTACTTCTTTCTTTCTCACACTTTCTCTCTCAAGAACTTCTTTCTTCCTTTCTTCCTTGCTTATGCCGAAATGAGGGGCTAGGTGGGGGTATTTATAGTGTTGAGCAATGGCAATCTTGTAATTAGGAAGACTTATGATCCTGTGGTCCTGGTTTTTCCTGGAATTTCCTATTTTCTTTAATTCTCTTTTACTGCATCACCCTGGACACCTCATGGGAAACCTCATAGGACACCTCACCACCCATATACTTCATGTGACGAAATTTGGAGGTTCTGGAAGCTTTCCGGTCCAATCCGGTACCGGCCCGGTCCATCGCCTCGAAAAACGTGCCGTTTTCTGAATCTGATGTTTCTGAAGATCCTTTTTATGTCTACTGACCTCACATTTAGTATCTAGACCCTTTATATCATTAAATTTTTAATACTGGGTCCAGACTTAGTTACAGATCCCCTGCGAAATGACCAAAATGCCCTTGGTGCCCTATCTTGTCCTATTTTAACCCTATGGGCAAAATCATCATTTCACACCTTTCTGGACCTGGTCAAAGCTTATACTGGCTCTCGTCAACCTTATTTAGACATGTCTTGACCTCTGGGCCTATCCAGAATGACCAGAATGCCCTTCATTCATCTACTGCCCTTTTTGTACAATACAGGGGCATTTTCGTAATTTCGCACTTTTCCGGGGTTCTGCTGGACACTGGCCCACCTATCAGTCCAAGAGTCTTATTGGGCCTCTAATGGCGCTATTTTTGGGCTTCCTGGGTCCATTACCTGTATGGCACGCATTATGAGGAATCTTCCTTTAACACAGTTCATTGAATATTTTAACTATTATTTACCGATTATACACCTTTTCCGGACACCGGCTCTTTTTCCCAGATACAGTGTCCTACTGTGTTCAGGCATCCTTGGGGGTTATAACGGTCATCTGACCGAAGTCATCCGATCGCATTTAGCCCCTTTAAAAATACCGATAAATCTCCAACTCGGATCCCCGGAGGCCTCACACTTCCGTCTAAATTTACTGTTTTGTGAATAACTCCTTCTACAGACCTCCTATCGGTATTCTATCAGTTTCCTGACATACGCCCCATAAAGGCACATCATCCTGTATTTTCTCACTTATATATGAAATCTAGGGTATCCGGTATTAATTTTTATAACTTTTGGATGATCAGTCCATTTCTGGCTATCTGGAGTCTTCAAAAATTCTGGTATTAGGCTTGGTTACCCGGCGTCACCTGCCCTACCTTCTGGTAGAATCTGGGACTGAAATGCTGTCGGGCGGTGCAAACCACTTCTGGCCTATTTTCTTTAATTATACTTTAGCCCCAGGGAACTTTTCCTTCTTTATAATTAAGTCCCTTAATTTGGCTAAAATTACACTTTAAGACCCCACATTTTTGTCTACCTTTCATTCCTAACTTTAAACTTTTCATTTTTGCATTTAAGTCCTTTCATTTCCTTTCTTTTGCAATTTAATCCTTTTCTTTACATAAAGGACCACATCTTTTTCCTGAAAAAGAACTCATATATTTCATTCAATCTGTACATAGAAGTCGGTACAGAAAATTCAGGATATTACACATAGCACATAGGAGTGTCGAGCAGGGCAATACAGTTGTAAGAGAAAGGCCACTTGGCGAGAGTTGCCTTACGAATGCTGACATTCTTAGGAAAGGTGTTGGCTCTTACCATAGACAGAGTCTCCAATTTTCCCTGAGGTCGACCCTAAGAATGGTTAAGGAGAACCATAGCTTTAAGGGTAACTGAGTTGTAAGGAACTATGTGCCTAGATGATGATAAGTTTAATGAAGAGTTCTTTTCTGATCTAGAGAATGTGGTCATTATAACAAGTCATGAGAAATAATTAGTAAGATAATAAATCTATCTTAACTCAGTGATGAGGTTTCTGTATGAGGAGTTAGGACATAGATAGCTGTAAGCAACTATAATGAGAGATGTTAGTTGCTAAGAATCCATGTGGAAGGTCTGGGACCAAGCTGTTGCTCCTCTAGACTATCATTGGAGTAAGGTTAAGACAGAGAGGGATGATCTTACTAGTTATATATATGACTGCGTTATAAGAATCACATAGTTGTATAGATCAGTAAGAAGTTCTCTTCAGGAAAGATGAGGTATCCCTTAAAATTTTGAGGAGGAAATTTTTAAAAGGGGAGGAGAATTGTAACATCCTGATCTTTGCGTCTAGGAGAACTGGGAAGTAGTCTGATGTGGGCAGGCTGCTAAACCCGTAGTCCCAAGGTAGTAATTTGATATGGGCGGATTACTTACCTATATTTTGTAGGAATCCGAGGGATGAGCTAAGTCCTTCAGGATTTAAATATGAGTTAAGTCTTTAACCTACAGAATCGGGACAGTTCACCTAGGTTCAAAATGAGGAATGTGAGGAATATCCTAAGTCTTAAGCCTAGGAATTCTGCAGGTAGCTTGATATGGGCTGCCTCCTGTGTAAGATAACCTGATATGGGCAGGTTGTCGAGCCTTTCAATTAACGAGGACTCCCGAAGAGTTTAAGGGATGAGTTATTCTAGAACTTAAGATGAAGGATGAGAAGAAAGTGAGCTAAGACCCCAGAATTATACCAAGATTCTGTGGGGTAAGATATGAAAGAAATGGGCACTGCTTATGAGAGCAGTAGAGTTGTCCATAAGAAGGAAAGCAAATGGCATGAGAAAGATGTAAAGTGACTTTTGGTCGCGACTAAAGAAGGTTGAGGTCGCGACTAGTGACTAAAGTAGTGTTAGCCGTATGGGCCAAGAGTTGTGAAGGTCCAAAAGAGATAGTTACCCGGTTAGAGATAGAACTGGGGAAGAGGGTCAGATAAAGGGAAGGTTATTTGGAAACCATGAGGTGGACTGATAAGGTGTACTTATGGGACCCACAGGATGCCACATGGAATTAAAGTAATGATTCAGTAAAGTAAAGTTACTCGGTTGGCACGATAACTGAGGAGGAGATCAGATAAAGTCTTGGACTTATCTGGATAGCATTGGAAGACGTGCAAGGTCTCTTCCAGGCACCACATGGCACTGGTCTAGAGGGAGAAGAAAAGTTAAGGACACGTGGCATAGTCTTAGCCGGTGAGTCCAGTTTGTGGGAAATCGGACCGGACTGGTATTGGATTAGACTGGAAATGCTGAGTCAGCTGATGAGGTGTCCAGGATTTGTGACATGTGGAAAATGTGCTGATGAGGTGGCTGCTGAGGTGTCCCCTGAGGTAGCACTGATGATGCAGTAAAAGGAAATAAAAGAAAATAGGAAAATCCAGGAAAAACCAGGACCACATATTCAGAGTTCATAGAAACTACGGGAATGCCATTGGAGGAGAGTATAAATACCCCCCTTGCCTTCATTTGCAGCACGGATGAGCAAGGGAAAGGGAGAGAAAGAAGAGAGAAAGAGAGGAGGAAAGGAAGAAAGAAAGAAAGGAAGTTCTGGCGGAGCTAGAAGCAGAATAAGGATAGTAGAGTTCTGCTAAGCTAGCTAGGTAGTAACTAATCCTAGCTTTTATGTAATGGCTTTGTGATTGATGTGCTATTGTTTGGTTGGATTGTTGTCTTATATGTTATGTTTGAAGCTCTACTGCAATGCTATGATCATATGTTATTGAGTATGGAAGCACGCAGCATACTTATCTGTACACAATCACAAGCAAGCACTGTCACACTGCATTACATATATTGTTATGATTGTTACTACTAAGATTCCCTCAAATCTTATCCCTATATATAACCCATTTCAGGGAGGTTATGTCGAGGTAGATTTTGAGAATTCTAAGAGACGCCGTTATGCTGCTGAAACTACGGCAGGTTGGAGGAAGGATATGATAAGTACAATGTACGTAGGTGTTGTCTAAGGAGGCTGGAAGTGAGTGGACCTAGCCGGTTCATCCAGTCTTTCCTGGGTACTTACGTAGAATGGTATCTCTCGCGGGAATTACCGAATCAGTACAGCTAGTATCGCTTCCGCAAGTGTATTCTAAGGAGTTTAGGGGATGATGTTTCATACTGGCCCATTTCTCTTCTTACTGTTCCCTCTCAAGGAACCTGGAGGCATCATTTTCAATGGTACTGATGTAGTAGGCTCACTCTTTTCTAGATATTGCACATTCTTTTCTGTGATCCTGCATACCTCTACAGCTTCACTAAACCTCCGTATCTGTCTAGGAAAAACCTTCTCCTTAAGTGTAGGATTCAATCCATGAGTTAACTTCTCAGTGGTCCACCTCTCATCATTCATACAGTTTAGGTAAGTGGAATATCGTGAAAGACGAATGAACCTAGCAAGATAATCATCAAAGGGTTCTTGCTCACCCTGCTTTAATATTAAAAATTCTGCTTCACGTTCATCTCGCACTGACTGTGGAAAATATTTCTCGTTGAACTGCTCAAGAAATGCTTCCCATGCAAGTGGAATATTTCTTCAGTGCAGAATCACTTCTGTATTCCTCCACCACCTATCCGCATATTTTTCTAGCTTGTAAACTGTAACATCCCGATTTTTGGTCTAGGAGATCGGGACAGTTCATCTAGGTTCAAAATGAGGAATGTGAGGAATATCCTAAGTCTTAAGCCTAGGAATTCTGCAGGTAGCATGATATGGGCTGGCTCCTGTGTAAGATAACCTGATATGGGCGGGTTGTCGAGCTTTTCAATTAACGATGACTCTCGAAAGTTTAAGGGATGAGTTATTGAAAGAGAATTTCTAGACCTTAAGATGAGGGATGAGAAGATGAGCAATGAGGCCAGAAAGAGAATGTAGGGGCAAAATCGTAATTATAGGAAAGATCGGGCTGGTAGCCGATGAGTACCATATTTTGCCAGAAAATAGAGAAAATTATGCTGATCATTTCACTGAACTGTGAAATGTGCATACGAGGTCTCTATGAGTATGAAAGAATTATGGAAAGTTTAAGGACAAAAAGGTGGGGTCCTTAAGTGTAATTTTAACCAAATAAAAAGGGACTTAAATGAAAAGAAGAAAAGTTTCTTGGGGCTAAAGTGTAATTAAAGAAAGTCAGGCCGGAAGTGGTTTGGACTGTCCGACGGCATTTCAGTCCCAGATTTCACCGGTAGAGAGAGCAAGGGACGCTCGGTAATCTGGCTTAATACAGGAATTTTTGAAGACTCCAGATAGCCAGAAATGGACTGATCGTCCAAAAGTTATAAAAATTCATACCGGATATCCTAGATTTCAGATCTAGGTGAGAAAATACAGGATGATGCGTCTTTATGGGGCGGATGTCAGGAAACTGACAGAATACCGATAGGAGGCCTGTAGAAAGAGTTATTCACAAATTAGCAAATCCAGACGGGAGTATGAGGCCTCCGGGGATCCGGGTAGGAGATTTATCGGTATTTGAAAAGGGACTGAATGAGTTCGGATAACCTCGGTCAGATGATTGATATAACTCACAGGGATGCCTGAACACCGCAGGCCAGTATATCGGACAGAAGGAGCCGGTGTCCGGATATGTGTATAAACGGTGAAAAATAGATTAAATATTCAATAAACATTAATGGGGGGAGATCCTCGTAATGCGTGCCATGAAGGTAATGGACCCTGAGAGGCCCAATAATGGCGCCAACAAGGCCCAGTAAGACCCTTGGACTGATAGGTGGGCCAGTGTCCGGCAGAACCTCGGAAAAGTGCGAAATTACGAAAATACCCCTGTGTTGTACTAAAGGGGTAGTAGATGTATGAGGGCATTTTGGTCATTCTGGACAGGCCCAGAAGCCAGGGCACATACAGATAAAGTTACTTAGAGTCAGTATATGCCCTGACAGAGTACAGAAGGGTGTGAAATGACGATTTTACCCTTAGGGTTAAAATAGTGCAAGAAAGGGCACCCAGGGGTATTTTGGTAATTTGTCGAGGGATGTTTCTTGGGAATCGAGCCATCAGAGTACTTGAGCTTGATCAGGATCCAAGATAACATACCCAGAGCCCAAAAACGTAGCCCATGGAGTATGTGGGAAAAAGTGGCATTAAAATACTATTTTAATGCTGTTTCAATAAAGTAAAGTTACTCGGTCGGCACGATAACCGAGGAGGTGATCAGATAAAGTCTGGGACTTATCTGGATAGCATTGAAAGGCGTGAAAGGTCCCTTCCAGGTGCCACATGGCGCAATCTTAGAGGCAGAAGAAAAGTTACGGACACGTATTATGGTGCAAGACTCTGGACCGGTACTGGATTGGACTGAACTGCTGAGTCAGCTGATGAGGTGTCCAGGAATTGTGACATGTGAAGAATGTGGCGATGAGATGTCCCGGTGAGGTGTCCTGGATGATGTCATGCATGATGCAGTAAAAAGGAATAAAGAAAAATAGGAAAATCCAGGAAAAACCAGGACCACATGTTCAGATGGCTTCAAAATTACAGAAATGCCATCCATTAAAGCTATAAATACCCCCTTCCCCTCCCATTTTATGCATCCCACATTTTTGGCAAGAAAAGAGAGAGAAAGAAGAGAGAGAAGGAGAAAGAAAGAAAGAAAGAAAGGAAGTTCTGGTGGAGTTGGAGGCAGTATAGAAGTTCTGGAGTTCTGCTTTTGAGGTAGTAACTAATCCTAGCTTTTATGTAATGGCTTTGTGATTTGTTGTGCTATTGTTTGGTTTGATTGTTGTCTTATATGTTATGCTTGAAGCTCTATTACAATGCTATGATCATATATTATTTAATATGGAAGCACGCAGCATACTTATCTGTACACAATCACAAGCAAGCACCGTCACTCTGCATTACATATATTGTTATGATTATTACTACTGAGATTCCCCCGAATCTCATTCCCAAATATAACATTACAGGGGAGGTTCTGTCAAAATAAAATCTGGAAATTTTAAGAGACGCCGTTAGGCTGCCAAAATTCTGGCAACGAAGAAGGAACAAAGAAAGGAACTGATACGTACTGTGTACGTAGGTGCTGTCTAAGGAGGCTGGAAGTGAGTGGACCTAGTCGGTTCATCCTGTCTTTCCTGGGTACTTACGTAGAATGGTAGCTCCTACGGGAATTACCGAATCGGTACAAGATCGGTTACTTTCTATAGAAGAAATGTAGCGGTTGTGCTGCCGGATTTTAGGCAGGAAAAGATGTAATAGAAATATGATAATTTGTTGTATGCCTTGTTGTATGATATTTTATTATTTAATAATAAATGTTGTTTGGCATGTTCAATTTGTGAATGGGGAATTAAGGGAGAAATTCGCAGGTCCTGAGGTAGCAGTGTTCTGTCTCAGTTTGACCTAGTAAACGAAGGAGTTTGGCTATGAAATTTGGCAGGCTAGTCGTACACATCTGGGGCATTACGTGGATAGGTAATAAGCCTCATTTGGATGTGTAGAACGAGATAAATTAATTTTCAAATTAAAGGTCCAAAATAAGGAACTTAAGAGTAAAATTTTAAACTTCTGGGCTTATGTTAAGATATAATCAAGCTAATATTGCTTCCGCAAGTGTACTCTGAAGAGTCTAAGGGAGGATGTTTCATAAACTGCCAGCTGGGCCTTTCTTTCAGTAGGACATTCTAAAATCTTAAAGATTTTCTCTAACTGGCTTACCCAATCCTCGGCTATTTGAGTGTCAAAAGTCCCTTCAAACATGGGCGGATTAAACTTATTGAATCACTCCATCCATGTTTGCAGACTTTCCTGGTTATTGTTATTTCCTATAGACCCCTGATGTCTATTCATTCCAGTCTGCTCATGATTTGGCTGAGGTTTAGGTTCTATATTATTTTCTGGTACCACCTCCTTCTCAGACTGTTGTAATCTTGCAACCGCAGCAGCAACCGCCGTAGCGATAACAAAATCTCGTTCTTGATCTTGGCGAGCCTGGGTTGCCCGTATCTCATCTATTACTTGTTGTTGTTGTTCTAATCTATCTAGAATAATTCGCATAGGGTCTATCTGATTATTAGTACCCTCATCCCAGGGCTCTACCACTTCTGGTCTATCCGTTCTTCTTGTATTAACCATGACTTCTACTTCTTTTTCTAGAATTGGGAAATACAGTCATATATATGCACAACAATATATGTACACATGTAAAACATTTAGGATAACCCATACCACATACCACACATCTTAACTATTTCAGAGCATCATTGAGCCAGAACCTTCTGTTCTGTGCCAGAATCTTATGCTCTGAACCATAGCCCTTTCTGGTCTGTGCCAGAACCTTCTGCTCTGATACCAAAATGAAATGCCCTTACTTTAGTACGTCTTAGGGACCATTTGGTAGCATTTAGAACCACTTACAAGGTCATTGAAGTCCAATTTCTCAATCTGGAGTTTTACTCTTATCGAGTACTGTTCACTGTGCAAATTCCAGATGAGTGACCTGACTTCGAAAAATCATAACTAATTCTAGAAAAATAAAAAATGAAGTGGTTCCAATTGTTACTTGAAGCTAACTCAATTATATTTCAGGGAAAAATAACTTGTTGACCATGAATTGACCAAGTCAACGTCAGTCAACGTTACAACTTTACTGTTCATCCAGTGTTTTTCTCCTGAATCCAGCATTTTGGTCCCAAATTTGATAATTTATATCTCCATGTGTAGACATCCAAATGAGGCATATTATATATCAATCGAAGCTTGGTATGTTTACTATTTATCCTAAAAATATCATACATTTATTCATTCATTTACTATTTGTAATTATGGGTCAAACATCATTAGGTCACCACGAGTTACTGTTCACAGTGGCAATTTCCAGCACTCAACTTTGCAAACATATGCATACATCCATCATATATCAGTCTAACATGCCAAACAACACTTATTATTAATTAATAAGTTGTTTTACATCTGGGTATGTACAAAATTTCTCATATTTCTATTACATCTTTTCCTGCCTCAAATCCGGCAGCATAACGGCTATGCTTCGTCTTTAGAAAGTAACTGATCTTGTACCGATTCGGTAATTCCCGTGAGAACTACCATTCTACGTAAGTATCTAGGAAATACTGGATGGACCGGCTAGGTCCACTCACTTCCAGCCTCCTTAGACAATACCTACGTACACAGTACGTATCAGCTCCTTTCTCTACTATTGCCATCTTGTCATAATTTCGGCAGCATAACGGCGTCTCTTAAAATTCCCAAAATTTACTTCGACATAACCTCCCCTGTAATGGATTATTTATTGGGATGAGATTCGAGGGAATCTCAGTAGCAACAATCATAACAATATATGTAATGCAAAGTGACAGTGCTTGCTTGTGATTGTGTACAGATAAGTATGCTGCGTGCTTCAATACTCAATAACATATGATCATAGCATTGCAGTAGAGCTTCAAGCATAACATATAAGATAACAATCCAACCAAACAATAGCACAACAAATCACAAAGCCATTACATAAAAGCTAGGATTAGTTACTACCTCAAGAGCTTAGCAGAACTCTAGAATCCCTATACTGCTTCCAGCTCCGCCAGAACTTCCTTTCTTTCTTTCTTCCTCTCACTTTCTCTCTCTAGCACTTCCTTCTCTCTCCTTTCTTGCCAAAACCATGATGCAAATTAATGGGGAGGGGGTATTTATAGTTTCCTTCAATGGCATTCCTGTAATTTTGAAGCCATCTGATCTTGCGGTCCTGGTTTTTCTGGAATTTCCTATTTTTCTTTTATTCCTTTTTACTGCATCATTGTGGACACCTCAATGGACACCTCATCATGCATATTTCTCACATGGCGAAATTGAAGCCTTCTTGAAGCTTTTCAGTCCAATCCGGTACCAGTCCGGTCCGATTTCCCATAAACTGGACCCACTGGCTAAGATTGTGCCACGTGTCCTTAACTTTTTCTTCCTCCTCTATGTTGGCGCCATGTGGCATCTTGCTGGCACCTTTCATGCCATCCAATGCTATCCAGATAAGTTCAGAACTTTATCTAATCACCTCCTCGATTATCGTGCCGACTGAGTAACTTTACTTTATTGAAACAGTATTAAAATAGTATTTTAATGCCACTTTTTTCCACATACTTCATGGGCTACGTTTTTGGGCTCTGGGAATGTTATCTTGGATCCTGATCAAGCTCAAGTACTCTGATGGCTCGATTCCCAAGAAACATCCCTTGGCAAATTACCAAAATACCCCTGGGTGCCCATTCTTGCACTATTTTAACCCTAAGGGTAAAATCATCATTTTACACCCTTCTGTACCCTGTCAAGGCATATACTGATCCTGGTTAACCTCTCTTGTGTATGTCTTGGCTTCTGGGCCTATCCAGAATGACCAAAATGCCCTTCATACACCAATTACCCCTTTAGTATAACATAGGGGCATTTTCATAATTTCGCACTTTTTCGGGGTTCTGCCGGTCACTGGCCCACCTATCAGTCCAAGTGTCTTATTGGGCCTTTGATGGCGCCATTATTGGGCCTTTCAGGGTCCATTACCCTTATGGCACGCATTACGAGGAATCTTCCCCTGACCATGTTCCTCGAATATTTTAACTATTATACACCGTTTATATACATCTCCGGACACTGGGTCCTTTTACCAGATACACTGTCCTGCTATGTTTAGGCATCACTGTGGGTCATAACAGTCATCTGACTGAGGTCATCCAAACTCATTTAGTCCCTTTTTAAATACCGATAAATCTCCCTATCGGATCCCCGGAGGCCTCACACTCCCGTCTGTATTTACTGATTTGCGAATAACTTTTCCTATAGACCTCCTATCGGTATTCTATCAGTTTCCTGACCTCCGCCCCATCAGGATGTATCATCTTGTAATTTCTTACTTATATATGAAATCTAGGATATCCGGTAGGAATTTTTATAACTTTTGGACTATCAGATCAATTTTGACTATCTGGAGTCCGTAGAAAATTCCTGTATTAAGCCAGATTACTGAGCATCACTTGCTCTATCTACTGGTGAAATCTGGGACTGAAATGCTTTTGGGCAGTCCAAACCACTTCCGGCCTGACTTTCTTTAATTACAATTTAGCCCCAGAGAACTTTTCTTCTTTTCATTTAAGTCCCTTTTTATTTGGCTAAAATTACACTTAAGGACCCTACCTTTTTGTCTACTTTTCCTTTTTGGCTTTATACTTTTCATAATTGCATCTAAGTCCCTATATTTTCTTTCTTTTGCAATTTAATCCCTTTCTTTACATAACTGGCCATCATATCCCTAGGGACTTTCACTATTTACATATAAGTCCCCTGACTTTCACTTATTTGCAGTTTAGTCCCTAAAAACCCTCTGTATGTTTTTGGGACTTCTGGTCAAAGGGATATATCTATTTCAGGCTACTTTCTAAGTCTCTGGCCTGAAAATTGGGATGTCATAGACTACTCCAAATTCAAAGTTCCCGTGTTCAAATGCAAGTGGGCTAATGTAAACAACGGTGTTATGGTCGATCAGTTAGGATTTACACTGGTGGATTTGAATAATATAAGTTTTGGGGATGAGCCTTTCATTATGGCAGACCAATCAAAGCAAGTGTTCTATATCACTGATCCTCAAAATGAAAGATGGTCTGTCGCGCTCCAAGGAAAAAGGGTTGTTGACAATGATGATTCTTTTTATGAGATCCCTTCTTTTTCAGTAGGTTTACCACAATTAAATGAAGAAGTGGATTCTGATTAATTTCTATGTGTTTCTTGTTTTTGATGTAGTCTAAACATGCAATATTAAGTTTTTTGTTATGATTGCGTATATGATTTTGATGTAATAATAACAGAGACAGATTCTTGTTCTGATAAGAATGTTGTGACGCCAAGGATGGGATGATATATATGATTATGGACTTTAAAAAATAACTACAACATTAAAACTGGTCTTAAGTGCTATTAGGTGTAAAAAGTCTACTACTGACAATTTGGTAAATAAATTATAGTTCAATTTTACACCGGTTTATACTTTATCCGGTGTTATATTTTAGACGGTGTTATTTTTTACACCAGTTTTATACTTTATCCGGTGTAAAATGTATCAATTTTACATCGGTTATGTTGTTGTCTGGGTTAGAATAATTTATATCCGGTGTAAAATGTTTATATTCATTTTTTAAGCCAACCCCTTGGCGCGACCATCATTCTCATTTCTCATGAACTCTGTCATATCTCCGCTCGTCGTGCTCTGTGGTTTTCGCGAGGTTTCTCCGTGCTTAGTCGTTCTTCTCTGTTGTCTCTCTCGTTCTGCTATTTCGTGTACGTGTTCTCTGCACTTATTTTCCCGTGTGTACGTGCTTCGCCATTTTTATATATGTTCATTTAATCTAGGTTTTCTATTTTTCCTGATAAATGCTTGCACATCTTTCTATTCATAACTGCTAAAGGAACAAGTTTTGTGTACTCTGACGGGTTGAAGGAAAAAGGGTCAAGTCTGTTTTCAATATTTTTTATGTTGTTATTGCGTACATAGGAATATGGGGGATAGAGTTACTCAGATTGAGGCTAGCGATGCTCCAACCGCCACTACACAAAAGAAGGGCAAAAGTGCGACTCGTTTGAAAGACATTATGAAGGACAGGATAAAGGGGAAACTGCTTCCGATAGAGTTTGACAGAAACTGGAACCCAACTGGTGAACACAAGGCAAAGTACGTAAGTTTTGTCAGCCTCCTAGCATGCAACAAGCCTAGCATCACCTATTTGACTTGGGATGCTGTGGATGATCGCGTGAAGAATCAAATTTGGGACACTATCCGGGTATAGGAACTCTCTAATATTGCATGCAGAGTAATACCAAATACATAACTATTTGTTGATTACTCTGCTTTCAATGGCAAACATTGCAGCTCACTTACGATGTTCCCAACGATGAGTTCTTGAAGAAGAAGACATTGCCCTATTACGCTGAGCGTTGGAGGGCATTTAAGACCCAACTAGCTCGTCAGTATGTGTATGGATAGGACAAAAGTGGTCATCCTCAACCTTCTCCATGCAGCAAGTATCAATTCATCGACGAAGCTGCTTGGGAAGAATTTGTTAGGATTCGGACCATGCCAGAAGCAATGGTGAGTGTATCCTTTTGTATGTGTTGGCAGAAAATGTATCAGAATATCATATGTATTAATTTTAACTACTCCATGTCTTGTAGGAAAAAAGGGCAAAAGCGATTGAGTTCACACGCAAGAATGATTGCCCCCACACAATGTCTCGAGGGGGTTATACGAAGGCAGAAAGAGAGTTGTTGGAGGCTAAGAGGAAGAGGCTAGAAGAAAAGGTTGGGTCGGATCCAAGTGTTCTTCTTGACTCCCCTCTCCGATACGTCGCGAAGAAAAATGGTTGTACGCTCGCCAAAGAAAGAGCGGAACATTTACAAGCGACAATGCTCGCATGATTGCTGAAAAATTTGTAAGCACTACTTGCATTATTTTGTTTTAGTAGACTATAATATCATTTTCCTTATGTTTGTTCTTTCTATGTTATAGAGTGATCTTAAACAACAAGAGTCCCATGGATCCTTCAAGTTAGATGGTAGGAATAACATCTTGACTGTTGCCACTGGTAAACAAGAACATGGGGGCCGTGTCAGGGGAGTTGGAAGAGGTGTGGGTATAAGAGATTACTTTGGATCATCTCAAAGATGTTCACCACATGTGGTGCCGAGGGCAGAGTTGGAATCCTTGCTCTCCACCATAAGGGCAGAGGCTAAGGAAGAGGCTTGGATAGAGGCTAGGGCACAAACAGAAGCTTCAATTGAGGCGCGTTTACAAGAGGGGTTCGCAAAGATGAAGGAAGAAATATTGTCCATGATGACATCAAGGCAGCAAGAGCCAACTGATCCCCTCCCGCCCTCAATTGCAGCCCGTCCAAGCACTAAGGAGAGTTATTGCTTATCGCTGTCAGAGGATGCAGAATATTGTGATCTATATGTGGAGGATCATCTTAGACGCTTAGTGGCACGTGGCTCCATCCATAGCCTAGGGGCAACTGTTCACCACATCCAAATTCAGGATGATCAATTAAGGGTGACAGTTGAAGACGTGCTAATTGGAGATGCTCTTGTCCCAATTACCACTGATGAGGTGAAGACAGTGAGCCAAGCAAAAGGGACTTTCATATTATGGCCAAAGCATCTTGTTTCGGATCACGTCGCCTCATCCCCCAGCCAACTTCCCACCCCTCCCACTTTGAATGCCATGCAACGTGTGATCCAATTGGCATATGACAAAACGTTCCATGTGGACGCGTTGCCTATGGATTCAGTTGTGCGCGACATGGGGGCACCGGCCTTCCTGGACCATGCGGATGTCAAATCTCTTATCACTCCCAAGGAAGAACTGACCTTCGGCTGCATCCAAGTATTTTTTATGTAAGTATAATTTAAATGTAAATATATGTAATAACAAAGTTTAAGTCTTACAACTAATGTCGTGTATGCATTGCCTATAGGTACATGCAAGCTGAGTTGGTTTCCTCAAAGGGCAAACAAAAAAAGTTCGGATTCCTATGCCCACTTCAGATTTATGCTAAAGGGACCTCTCAATCTTCGAGGCTTGCATACATTTCAAGGAGGCTCGGTGAAACCGATATTGATTGTTTCTTCACACCATATATGCAGGAGTAAGAATAATAATATTTCATTTTATTTCATATATACTAGTTTTGTATTTGCTTAATTATAATACTCATTCTCTTTTAACTAATCTCTACAGCAATCATTGGCAACTTGTCATCCTATGTAAGCATAGCTATAAAGTTTTTTTCTTATGCTCCCTCCATTACAAGCCCTCGGTTGGTGTCAGGAAGATCATGAACACGTGAGTTCTCTTCTATACACAATGATCTTTGTGATAAATGGGTTACTAACTTATTAACTTTGGTCATAGGGATATGAGGACGTTCGCAGTTGCAAGGGGCCTTAAGCACGCTAATTTGGTGAGGGACCCTGAATGGATCACACCGAAGGTAATAAAAGTATATATTAGGTGTTAGCTAGGTTCCCTGTTTTGATAATGAGAAATAATTTTTATCTTGTTAACATTACAGAGTCGAAGGCAACCCAGAGAAAGCAACTTGTGCGGCTTCTACATAGTCAGACACATGGTCAATATTATCTTGGCAAATAGGATTGACTAACTGAGGAGGTAAAATTGTATTTTTAATAATTTCATATTTCTTAATTGTCAATCTAATCTATATTAGTAATGCCTTAATTTCTTTGATTTTGATTTCATATTTCAGATGTTTGATCAACCTGATCCATTTCCTGACCAAGATATTGAGGACCTGCGTAATCGGTGGGTAGAGTTTTTTGTTCAATTTCTTCCTTCTCTATAGTATTTATCTTTCACTTAATACCTTTTTCTACTTTTCTGTTAAAATTGTAGAATTTTTGTATTGAATTTTATTAAATGAATAATATAATGAGCAATTGAATTATATATGTCTCTGACATCTTGAACTAATGATGATCGATGACTGAGTCCTATATTATATTTGGGTAGTTTATTTATAAAGCTTCAGGCCAACGAAATGTATTAAATTAAATATAAATTTAATAACATCTACATCAGAGGTATATACCTGCCGGTGTAGAAAGAACATATATATAAATTTAATAACATCTACATCGGACGTATATACAACCGGTGTTACTATTTGAATAATCTACACCGTCCCAATATTCAACCGGTGTAGATGTTAAAAAATAATACACCGGATGTAAATATGAACCGCTTTAAAATGTAGACCGGTGTAAAAAAGTATACATTTGAATAATCTACACCGTCCCAATATTCAACCGGTGTTAACATTTGAATAATCTACACCGTCCCAATATTCGATCGGTGTAGATGTTAAAAAATAATACACCAGATGTAAATGTGAACCGCTTTAAAATGTAGACCGGTGTACAAAAGTATACATTCTACACCGGTCTTGTGACCGGTGTAAAATGTCTCACTTTTTACACGGTCCGTTTCTACACCAGTTATATGTGCGATGTAGAATGCCATTTTCAACCGGTGTAGAAATGCTTTTTTCCAGCCGTGTAAATTCACTAAAAAGTGAATAACTTTTCCTACATAACTCCTTTCAGGATTCTGTCAGTTTCCTGACCTCCGGCTTCACAGGACGCATCATCCTGTAACTTTTCACTTATATCTGAGGTCCAGGAGATCTGATAAAGATTTTGGATAACTTTTTTACTATCAGATAAATTTCAGCTATCTGAATTTCTAATAAAATTTATGTATTAAGCTAGATTAACCAGCATCATTTCTTTTATCTACTGGTGAAATTTAGGACTGAAATGCTTCCAGGCAGTTCTAAGCCACTTCTGGCTCAACTTTCCATAATTACCATTTTACCCCTTGACTTTTCATAAATTACACTTATGTCCTCAAATTTGGCTAAAATTACACTTAAAGACCCCATATTTTTGTCTACTTTCTCTTTTGGCATTAAAACTTTTATAATTTCACTTAAGTCCTTGCATTTTCTTCATTTTCCAATTCAATCTCTTTCTTTACATAAATGGCCACATTTTTCTTAGAAAATCTCACATATATTACGTACAAACTATACTAATAAATCAGTACAGGAAATTAGGGATATTATGAAACATCCTCCCTTAGACCACTCAGAGTACACTTACGGAAGCAATATTAGCTCGATTATATCTTAACTTAAGCCCAGAAATTAAAATTTCTACTTTTAAGTTCCTTATTCTGAACCTTTAATTTGAGAACTGATTAATCTCATTCTACACATCCAAACAAGGCTTATTACCTATCCACGTAATGCCCCAGATGTGTACCACTGGCTCACCAAATTTCGTGGCCAAACTCCTTCGTTTACTAGGTCAAACTTAGGTCAGAACCCTGCTACCTCAAGACCTGCGAATTTCTCTTTTATTTCTCATTCGCAAATTGAACATGCCAAACAATATTTATTATTAAATAATAAAATGTCATACAACAAGGCATACATAAAATTCTCATATTTCCATTACATCTTTTCCTGCCTAAAATCCGGCAGCACAACCGCTACATTCCTTTTGTAGAAAGTAACCGATCTTGTACCGATTCGGTAATTCCCGTAGGAACTACTATTCTACGTAAGTACCCAGGAAAGACTGGATGAACCGGCTAGGTCCAATCACTTCCAGCCTCCTTAGACAGCACCTACGTACACAGTACGTATCAGTTTCTTTCTTTGTTCCTTCTTCGTTGCCAGAATTTTGGCAGCCTAACGGCGTCTCTTAAAATTTCCAGATTTTATTTTGACAGAACCTCCCCTGTAATGGGTTATATATGGGGAATGAGATTCGGAGGAATCTCAGTAGTAATAATCATAACAATATATGTAATGCAGAGTGACAGTGCTTGCTTGTGATTGTGTACAGATAAGTATGCTGCGTGCTTCCATATTCAATAACATATGATCATAGCATTGTAATAGAGCTTCAAGCATAACATATAAGACAACAATCCAACCAAACAATAGCACAACAATTCACAAAGACATTACATATAAGCTAGGATTAGTTACTAGCTCAAAAGAAGAACTTCAGAACTTCTCTACTGCTTCCAACTTCACCAGAACTTCCTTTCTTCTTTCTTTCTCCTTCTCTCTCTTCTTTCTCTCTCTTTCTCTTGCCAAAACTGTGCATAATGAAGGCAAGGGGGGTATTTATAGTTTCCTTTGATGGCATTTTCATAATTTTGAAGTCTTATGAACTTGTGGTCCTGGTTTTTCCTGGAATTTCCTATTTTCTTTTATTCCTTTTTACTGCATCACCCAGGACACCTCACCGGGACACCTCATCGCCATATTCTTCACATGTCACAATTCCTGGACACCTCATCAGCTGACTCAGCATTTCCAGTCCAATCCAGTACCGGTCCAGTCCGATTTCCCACAAACTGGACTCACCGGCTAAGATTGTGCCATGTGTCCTTAACTTTTCTGTTGGAAATTGTGCCCTAGGGGCCAATCATTTCTTATAAACATTATTGTTTTATGAATTTCTTAATTATGTTATCACATTATTTGCATGTTTACTGTGATGACCATCCTTGGATAACTCATGATCTTATCCTAAATGTCCCTGGTCGGTCATCTATGCGGGAGCAAAGATGAAATAAGACCAGTATGACTTTGAAGATATATAGAGATATAAATCAAAGTCATAAGCACATGTAAGAGTACAGGGTGTTGGACTGACCCGCTATGAGAGAGCTGCATGGGTTAAGTCATAAGCTTCTCTCATATACAAGCCATATCACTATGCCCTTTGACCTGAGATCATCATGGATTCCTACATGACAAACGCTCAGCTTTGACCTAGTCAAAAGTCACTTTTGACCGAGTGATCGTAAAGGCTATGCTCGGGCTTAGTGGTTTTTTATGCGGAGGAATGTGAATGGTCAAGATGGAATTTGTCCCTCACATTCGTAGAGAGATATTACTGGGCCCCTCGATGAGTGAGTCTGAGAAATGTATGGCCATACTGGAATGTAAGGATAGTTCCATTTCTATATTCAGACTACTCAGGGATCGAGAAAGTAACGGTCAGGAACAGGAGGATGACGTTCTCCATGCCTCATCCTTGACCGAAATATCGTGTGACAAAAGGGACGTGATATGGTTGTATGAAAGGTTATATCGTTTATCGATCCTCATATATTTTGGGTAGTCGTAATACCTTGCTAGAGACCGCTTACGACTTGTGGGTCAGTATAATAACTGGCCCACTGCCAACTTCATATGGGCCTACAGGGTCGCACACAAAATAGCCCAATGCGAGCTATGATGTCCAGATTCATTGAATCTAAGAGATGTCTAGATTCAATGAATAATCTAGGGTGGATATATATTTTATATATATATATGTAAATTAGTATATATATATTATATATAATATAAGAGATATTTGTAAGATTTAATTTATAAGGATAAATTAAATCTCTATCACTTTTGAATTTGAATTTAAATGGATATGATCTATTTGAATTTGAAATTCAAATTGATAAGATATCTCAAATTTGATTTATGAGAATAAATCAAATATAATTCTGTCTTATCTTTATTTTAAATTAAATAAATAGGTGAATTAAATCTGTGGGACGGATTTAATATAAACCATATTTATTTAATTAGTTTCTTATTAAATTATGCAATATATGATATTGTATTAATTCAGAATTAATATAAGATTAATTCTGAAGCCCGACCCTATTAGAAGCCCGATAGCTTCCTATATATTTGACATTAGGGGCTAGGGTTCTACACACAATACATCTCTACACACACATTCAGACGTGAGAAAAGGGGCAGGGAGAGTGCAAAAGGTTTGCAGATAAGAAACTGCCGAAATAGAGACGGTGAGGATGGAATCTCTAGAAAGCCCTAGAGGGACAAGAGGCGCTAGCACGTCGTTCGGGATTGGAACGCTGTTCATATGGATACCGGTAGAGGAAGCCGACCTGAGCTGTCGACTTCTTACGATCGACGAGACACGAAGCAAGGTCGCGACCTATTGACACTGAGGTCGTGACCATACGGGCATCTGAACTCCAGAGACATCCGGTCGTGACGAGAAGCAGAGTAGGTCGTGACTCACAACTCCAGAGGAGACAGGTCACGACTAGAAGTTGAGGAGGTCGCGACTGAAAGTTCCAGAGGCGAGGAGTCGCGACTAGTGGACACTGAGGTCACGACCAAAGTTCGAATACCGAAGGTAACACTTCTTTCTCCTTGATTTAAACACATTCGGTAGATCCTAGCTGGGAATGGAAAAATTTTTAAAGTTAATTTCCGCTGCGTGTCTTCCAATTCCCTTCAGTGGTATCAGAGCCATGCCGTTTTATGTTTAAGTTAGGTTTGATTGTTTACATGTGATGTATGTTAGACTTCTTAGCTGATTATATGATAACATGCGAGATATGTATGACATATATGGAATCTGTTTATGTATGACATATACGAAATCTAAAAGGAAACTGAAATCGGTGGAGTATGTTAATTGATTTGATCAATTAATATTAATGGGGTCTAAGGAAATAGAATTAAGATTCTTGATTATTTATCAAAAAAAAAATTCCATGGGGCGCTGCCCCATACCCCGCCCTCTAACCGGGTAGCGGGACCGCCGTGGCTACCTGTTCATAGCGCAACATAATCGTAAGATATACTGGCTTTCCTTATGTATTAATGTTTTGCAACATTTATTGCCCTTCAAATAGTATGAATTTTGATTCTTGAATGTTTGGGTATGGTGAACAATATGGCTCTAGATTACAAGTGTTGTAATTTTTCTAAATACGGCATGCGTGTCGTGCCTTCCTCTAATGACTCTCGTTGTACATTCTCTTCTCATCTCACTCCCCTCGAATATTAAAATGAGGTTTCCTTATGTAATTTTCCTATTCTAATTAGACAGCTCCTCTCATTGGCTTGAGGGGACTTAGGATAGGTGAGCCATATTGTATCACGTTTAAGATTATGCATCTTTTGATTAGATCACTGCATGTATGTTTTATATGCATAATACTGGTATGAGATACAATCGAGATACATGCAAACCGGATAGTTAATTAAATCCTCTAAAAGAAATCTTAAGTCATATGCCATCAATTACTGAACACTTATCAAAACCTCGATCGCTCATTTGTAGGCTCCACCAAAGTGGGTGCATTTGAGTTATCTTGGGAAGATAAGCAAGAGTAATGGTGCTACTCTTATGTTTGTTATTGTTTGACTTAATTGAGATTATCAAAACGGTTTTGGGTCTCAAGGCATTAGATGGGATTAAAACATGCCGGATCATATGATGATGGAATCCCATAAATATCTAAGAGTTACATTTGATGTAATTGGTAAAGTTGTTACCTACCTAAATAACTTAAAGTTGAGCGTCCTGCCAAAGCGGACTCAAGTTTAAGCCAAATATGGATCTTAGCCCACTAATTATTACATTGAGGGTTGTTTTATTCAGTGGGAGATTGCTAATTAAATTGCATATTTTAACTGTAGAATCATGACGACTAGTAATACTGCTACATTATCGTTGCAATCTATCCTTGAGAAGGACAAACTCAATGGGACAAACTTTCTTGACTGGTTCAGGAACTTGAGAATTGTTCTCAAGCAGAAAAGAAAAGTATATGTCCTAGATCAACCCATTCCTGAGGAGCCAGCAACCAATGCTCCTAGGGCTCAGAGAGATTCTTATGCGAAGCATAAGGAAGACTCTGTCGATGTGGGATGCTTGATGCTTTCCACCATGGTTCCGGAGCTCCAAAGAGATCTGGAACACATGGAGGCTTATGAGATGATTGTGCATCTTAAGAAAATGTTCCAGCAACAGGCAAGGCAAGAGAGGTATGAGACCACTAAGGCCTTACATTCCTGCAAGATGGCTGAAGGTGTATCAGTAAGTACTCATGTCTTAAAGATGAAAGGGTACATTGATCACCTTGAGAGGCTTGGATTTCCCATGAGCCAGGAGTTAGCTATAGATTTGATCTTGAACTCACTCCCATAAAGTTATGACCAGTTTGTCATGAACTACAACATGAACAACATGGAGAAATCTATTTCTGAACTGCATGGGATGCTTAAAACTGCTGAACTGACTGTTAAGAAGAAGCCCAATACTGTTTTGATAGTTCAGAAAGGAAAGGGTATGAAAAAGAAAGGCAAGGGCAAGGGGAAGGGTCATGGCTCATCTGGTAAGACCAAAGAGTCAGGCAAGCCCGAAACCAAGCCTGCACCAAAGAAGGTAAAGCCTCTAAAGGAAGGAGTTTGTTTCTTCTGCAATGAACCGGGTCATTGGAAGAGGAATTGCAAACTCTACCTTGAAGATCTGAAAAAGAACAAGAAGGATAGCGGGGCTATCGCTTCAGGTATTTATGTTATAGACATTCATCTCTCTACTTCCACTACATGGGTATTAGATACTGCATGTGGTTCTCACATTTATACAAATGTGCAGAGCCTAAAGGACAGTAGAAAGCTGAAAAAGGGCGAAGTTGACCTACGAGTTGGAAATAGAGCAAAGGTTGCTGCCTTAGCTGTAGGCACTTATGAATTAGTTCTGCCCACTGGGCTTTTGTTAGTTTTGAACAATTGCTATAATGTTCTTGCTTTGAGTAGTAACATTGTTTCTCTTTCTTATTTGGATAAGGAAGGTTACACTTCTATTACTGGGAATGGTAGATGTTCCATTTATCGTAATGATATTTTCTGTGCTTATGGTGATTTGCATGTTGATCATTACATATTAAACTTGGAACAACCCAATCATGGAAATATCTATAACATAAAAGCCAAAAGGGTCAAACCAAATGATTTGAATCCAACATACCTCTAGCACTGTTGTCTGGGCCACATAAATGAGAAACGGATTTCTAAACTCCATCAAGATGGATTTCTCAACTCATTTGATTTTGAATCATATGATACTTGCGAATCTTGTTTGTTAGGAAAGATGACAAAGTCACCTTTCACTGGGCACAGTGATAGGGCCACTGATTTGTTGGGCCTCATACATACAGATGTGTGTGGACCGATGAATATAAATGCCAAAAGAGGTTATTCGTACTTCATCACATTCATAGATTATTTTGAAATGTTCAAAATATTTCAGAGTGTACAAAATCAGCTTGGCAAAACAATTAAAGCCCTTCGATCTGATCGAGGTGGTGAATATTTGAGCCAAGAGTTTATCGATCATCTTAGGAATTGTCGGATAGTCTCACAATTGACTCCTCCAGGAACACCATAATGGAATGGCGTTTCTGAATGGAGGAATCGAACACTATTAGATATGGTTCAATCCATGATGAGTCGAACAGATCTTCCACCGTCCTTTTGGGGCCACGCCCTAGAGACGCTACGTTCACACTGAATCGTGTTCTATCTAAGGCAGTTGAAAAGACTCCGTATGAGATATGGACTGGGACGAAACCTAGTTTGTCTTTTCTCAAGATTTGGGGATGTGAGGTCTATGTTAAGCAACAAGCCTCAGATAAGTTAGTGCCCAAATCCTCAAAGTGCCTTTTTGTGGGATATCCTAAGGAAACCAAGGGATATTATGTCTACAACCCCACTGATAACAAAGTGTTTGTTGTCATAAAAGGTATCTTTCTCGAACGAGAATTTATCTCTAAAAGAACCAACGGGAGTAAGGTATATCTCGAAGAAGTTTGAGAGCCACAAGACACCACAGAATTGGAGATGGAAAATGGAGAAGACTCACAATAAGTTGTTGAGACTCCTCAAGTCACGCAAGGCCCACGGCGATCTAATAGGGCACGACTTCAGCCTCAGAGATATGGATTTCTGATTGCTGACAATCGTGATGTGTTGCTCATTGAGCATAATGAGCCAACTACCTATCGAGAAGCTATAATGGGACTAAACTCTAAAAAATGGCTTAGTGCCATGAAGTCTGAGATGCAATCTATGTACGACAATAAGGTATGGACCTTAGTCGACGCGCCTGAAGGTGTAAAAACCGTAGGGTGCAAGTGGGTTTTTAAACCGACATGGATGGCAATGTAAATATCTTCAAGGCACGACTGGTTCCAAAAGGATTTACTCAAACTCATGGTGTGGACTATGATGAGACCTTTTTCCCAGTTGCAATGGCCAAATCAATCAGAATCCTCCTTGCCATTGCAGCATATTATGACTATGAAATATGACAGATGGACATCAAGACAGCCTTCCTTAATGGAAAGCTCCTTGAGGATGTGTACATGACACAACCTGAAGGGTTTATGCGTTTCGAGGACTCTGGTAAGGTGTGCAAGCTTCAAAGGTCCATTTATTGACTGAAGCAAGCATCTCGGAGTTAGAATCATCGTTTTGATCAAGTAGTCAAAGAGTTTGGATTTCTTCAAAACATTGATGAACCTTGTGTGTACAAGAAGGTTAGTGGGAGCACAGTTGTGTTTTTGGTATTCTATGTCGATGACATCCTACTTGTTGGGAATGACATTCCTACCTTGCAGATTGTCAAGTCTTGGTTAGGAAAGTCTTTCTCAATGAAAGACTTGGGTGAAGCCACCTACATCCTAGGAATTAGGATCTATAGAGATAGATCTAAAAGGCTTCTAGGACTCAATCAGAGCACATATATAGACAAGATACTGCATAGGTTTAGTATGCAGGAATCAAAGAACGGTTTCATACCCATGTCTCATGGTATTCACCTTAGCAAGGATTTGTGTCCTAGTACACCTGATCAGCGAGGTCGCATGAGTAAGGTTCCATATGCCTCGGCCATAGGATCCATCATGTATGCCATGTTATGTACTCGACCGGATGTCTCGTTTGCCTTAAGTATGACTAGCAGATATCAATAGGACCCCGGTGAGGGCCATTGGACTGCTATCAAGAATATCCTTAAGTACTTAAGAAGGACTAAGGACTTATTCTTGGTCTATGGTGGATTGGATGACGAGCTCTATGTAACTGGTTACACAGATGCAAGTTTCCAAACTAACCAGGATGACCAGAAATCGCAATCTGGATATATATTCCTCCTGAATAATGGAGCGGTAAGCTGGAAGAGCTCTAAGCAGAGCATTGTAGCAGATTCTGCAATGGAAGCTGAGTATATAGCAGCATCGGATGTAGCTAAGGAGGCCGTTTGGATAAGGAAGTTCATTATAGAACTAGGGGTGGTACCTACCATCTCAGATCCAATAACTTTGTTCTGTGACAATAGTGGTGCCATTGCACAGGCCAAAGAGCCTAGGTCACAACAAAGGACCAAGCATATACTCAGGCGATTTCATCTCATCAGAGAAATCAATGATAGAGGTGATATAAAAATATGCAAGGTAGTAGGGGAAGACAATGTTGCTGATCCTCTAACAAAGCCGCTTGTGCAAACAAAACATGAGTGTCATGTTAGGTCAATGGGAATTAGGCAAATTAATGATTGTACCTAGTGCAAGTGGGAGGATGTTGGAAATTGTGCCCTAGGGGCCAATCATTTTCTTATAAACATTATTATTTTATGAATTTCTTAATTATGTTATCACATTATTTGCATGTTTACTGTGATCACCATCCTTGGATAACTCATGATCTTATCCTAAATGTCCCTGGTCGGTCATCTATGCAGGAGCAAAGATGAAATAAGACCAGTATGACTTTGAAGATATATAGAGATATAAATCAAAGTCATAAGCACATGTAAGAGTATAGGGTGTTGGACTGACCCGCTATGAGAGAGCTGCATGGGTCAAGTCATAAGCTTCTCTCATATACAAGCCATGTCACTATGCCCTTTGACCTGAGATCATCATGGATTGCTACATGACAAACGCTCAGCTTTGACCTAGTCAAAAGTCACTTTTGACCGAGTGATCATAAAGGCTATGCTCAGGCTTAGTGGTTTTTCATGCGGAGGAATGTGAATGGTCAAGATGGAATTTGTCCCTCACATTCGTAGAGAGATATTACTGGGCCCCTAGATGAGTGAGTCTGAGAAATGTATGGCCATACTGGAATGGAAGGGTAGTTCCATTTCTATATTCAGACTACTCAGGGATCGAGAAAGCAACGGTCAAGAACAGGAGGATGACGTTCTCCATGCCTCATCCTTGACCGAAATATCGTGTGACAAAATGGACTTGATATGGTTGTATGAAAGGTTACATCGTTTATCGATCCTCATATATTTTGGGTAGTCGTAATACCTTGCTAGAGACCGCTTACGACTTGTGGGTCAGTATAGTAACTGGCCCACTGCCAACTTCATATGGGCCTACAGGGTCGCACATAAAATAGCCCAATGCGAGCTATGATGTCCAGATTCATTGAATCTAAGAGATGTCTAGATTCAATGAATAATCTAGGGTGGATATATATTTTATATATATATATGTAAATTAGTATATATATATTATATATAATATAAGAGATATTTGTAAGATTTAATTTATAAGGATAAATTAAATCTCTATCACTTTTGAATTTGAATTTAAATGGATATGATCTATTTGAATTTGAAATTCAAATTGATAAGATATCTCAAATTTGATTTATGAGAATAAATCAAATATAATTCTGTCTTATCTTTATTTTAAATTAAATAAATAGGTGAATTAAATCTGTGGGACGGATTTAATATAAACCATATTTATTTAATTAGTTTCTTATTAAATTATGCAATATATGATATTGTATTAATTCAGAATTAATATAAGATTAAATCTGAAGCCCGACCCTATTAGAAGCCCGATAGCTTCCTATATATTTGACATTAGGGGCTAGGGTTCTACACACAATACATCTCTACACACACATTCAGACGTGAGAAAAGAGTGCAAAAGGTTTGCAGATAAGAAATTGCCGAAATAGAGACGGTGAGGACGGAATCTCTAGAAAGCCCTAGAGGGACAAGAGGCGCTAGCACGTCATTCGCGATTAGAACGTTGTTCATATGGATACCGGTAGAGGAAGCCGATCTGAGCTGTCGACTTCTTACGATCGATGAGACACAAAGCAAGGTCGCGACCTATTGACACTGAGGTCGCGACCATACGGGCATCTGAACATCAGAAATCTGAAAAGAGGAGATAGGTCGCGACTTGAAGATGACGAGGTCGCGACTACAAACTCCAGAGACGTCCGGTCGCGACGAGAAGCAGAGTAGGTCGCGACTAACAACTCCAGAGGAGACAGGTCACGACTAGAAGTTGAGGAGGTCACGACTGAAAGTTCCAGAGGCGAGGAGTCGCGACAAGTGGACACTGAGGTCGCGACCAAAGTTCGAATACCGAACGTAACACTTCTTTCTCCTTGACTTAAACACATTCGGTAGATCCTGGCTAGGAATGGAAAAAATTTTAAAGTTAATTTCCGCTGCGTGTCTTCCAATTCCCTTCATTTTCTTCTCCCTCTAGACCAGTGCCATGTGGCACCTGGAAGGGACCTTTCACGCTTTCCAATGTTATCCAGATAAATCCAAAACTCTATCTGATCACCTCCTCAGTTTTGTGCCAACTGAGTAACTTTACTTTACTGAGAAGTCATTAAATCATTATTTTAATGTCACTTTTTCCCACATATATACTGGGATACGTTTTTGGGCTCTAGGAACATCATCTTGGGTCTCTGATCCAGCCCAAGTACTCTGATGGCACGATTTCCAAGAAACATCCCTTGGCAAATTACTAAAATACCCCTGGGTACCCTTTCTTGCACTATCTTTACTCTAAGGGTAAAATAGTCATTTTACACCCTTCTGTACCCTGTCAGGGTATATACTGACTCTAAGTAACTCTATCTGTATGTACCTTAGCTTCTGGGCCTGTCCGAAATGACCAAAATGCCCTTTATTCATCTGTTACCCTTTTGTACAACACAGAGGGCATTTTCATAATTTTGCACTTTCCCGGGGTTCTGCCGGACACTGGCCCACCTATCAGTCCAAGGGTCTTACTGGGCCTTTGTTGGTGCCATTATTGGGCCTTTCAGGGTCCATTACCTTCATGGCACGTATTACGAGGAATCTTCCCTCGTTAATGTTTATTGAATATTTTATCTATTATTCACCGTTTATACACATATCCGGACACCGGCTCCTTCTGTCCGATACACTGGCCTGCGGTGTTCAGGCATCCCTGTGAGTCATAACAGTCATCTGACTGAGGTCATCCGAACTCATTCAGTCCCTTTTTCAAATATCGATAAATTTTCCTATCGGATACCCGGAGGCCTCACACTCCTGTCTAGATTTTCTGATTTGTGAATAACTTTTTCTACAGGCCTCCTATAGGTATTATGTCAGTTTCCTGACATCCGCCCCATAAGGACGCATCATCCTGTATTTTCTCACCTAGATCTGAAATCTAGGATATCCGGTATGAATTTTTATAACTTTTGGACGATCAGTCCATTTCTGGCTATCTGGAGTCTTCAAAAATTCCTGTATCAAGCCAGATTACCGAGCGTCACTTGCTCTCTCTACCGGTGGAATTTGGGACTGAAATGCTTTCGGACAGTCCAAACCACTTCCGGCCTGACTTTCTTTAATTATACTTTAGCCCCAAGGAACTTTTCTTCTTTTCAATTAAGTCCCTTTTTATTTGGCTAAAATTACACTTAAGGACCCCACCTTTTTGTCTACTTTTCCTTTTTGGCTTTATACTTTCCATAATTGCACTTAAACCCCTTCATTTTCTTTCTTTTGCAATTTAATCTCTTTCTTTGCATAAATGGCCATCATATCTCTAGAGACTTTCACTATATCAGTCCCTGGACTTATTTGCAGTTTAGTCCCTAAAAACTCTCTGTATGTTTCGGGGACTTCTGCTCAAAGGGATATTCCTCACATTCCTCATTTTGAACCTAGGTGAACTGTCCCGATTCTGTAGGTTAAGACTTAACTTATCTTTAAATCCTGAAGGACTTAGCTCATCCTTCGAATTCCTACAAAATACAGGTAAGTGATCCGCCCATATCAGATTACTACCCTGGGACTACGGGTTTAGCAGCCTGCCCATATCAGACTACTTCCAGTTTTCCTAGACCAAAAATCAGGATGTTACATATTACATTTCTCTCCCCCTTAAAATAAATTTCGTCCTCGAAATTTACTTAGTACCTTAGTCAATTATCTTGGATATATATCTTCTGTATATTTGTTTCTGCTTTATGACTAAGGATTGGGGTATCTATCTCTTATCTTCTATCTTCTCATCTAGTGGAGTACTTTCAGTTTTCGCTTTATGTCCTTGCTGTCATTACTCTTCTTATCTGAATCAACTCAATTAGAGTTGAACTTTACCTCATTTCAGTACTTGCTCATTTGTTATGCATCTATTTGCTGATGGACAACTCATTATATTAGACTTGTGAGTAGTGTTTATTTCTTTCATATCAAACTCTCTCAAATATTACTGTATTCGGGAGTTTTCATCAACTACTCATCATACTTTCTAGCACTTATCTCTTATTACTTCTCTTAGTATCTCGCAAACTGACTTAGCATCCGCAAAGCTTCATCTCTCTTTTTGTATAATCATATTTCTTTTCATCTTTAATAACTTAACATCATGTAGAGAGAGGACTTATGCAGTTATTCTTTTCTTTACTTTACTGCTAAGTAGGAGCATATACTCTAACATGCATAATGCCTGGCCAACATCTTGCAAGACTGCATACCTGTTCATGAATGCAATGCTCTAACATCGAAGCTAAAGCATTTCTTTCTTGAATATGCACAGCTCTAACACTCAGAGCTTTAGCATATTTTACAAACATAACATAGTGCCTGGCATTTCATGCAAGGAGTGAAAGCTCTCACCTTCATCTGTAGCATAACATTCATTATCTTATCTCTTTCATAAAGGGAGCCTCTCTATCTGTTCATAAAGTTACTTCTTACTATCATTTTCAATACACATTTCTCATTATGTGCCACATTACATGCTTATCAAAATGTATCTCATTGCGTACTTCTCATGCTATATCGTGGCATATCTAGCCAAATCTGGCTATATCATGGCGTATCTTACTCTTTCATAACTTATCTTGCCTTATCAGGGCATATTCTGAGATGCCAAAAATAGTCTCTTTAACTTATAACTTTATTAGCCTCTCAGGAGAATATTTCTCTTTTTCTTCTCGTTCTCCTGAACAAAGTCATGATTTAAACCTTTCATTTCAAATCCACTTTATTTAGACTCGACAGAAGGGTTCTAATCCTTTACTATTCATAACCCTTTTAACTTTTCATTTTGCATAACTCTGTACATCTACGCCAAACTTCTGTGGCATCTATAACCTTTATCATTACTTCCCAAGGGTTACCCATTATTGGGTTACTCTTGCCTGAGCACACTTAACTAAAACGTGCTGATAAAAATTTGAAGCACTGGTGATAACAGGCTCCAACCCTGGTACTTTACTATCTTAGACACTATTTTTTTATAGATCTCTTTGACTTTTTAACCTTTTGTCCTCATCTGAAGGATTTATCTAGCTTTCATTCTCATTCTCGGAATCTCTACTAATTTTACTTCATTCTTTGTGTAAGAAGATTCTGAGTTCAGTCTATAATAATAAGGCTATCTAAAACTAACTAACACCGTGGGTACTCTCTCTGCTATGAGTTAACAACTTGTGAAGCTTCTTTACCTTCACCTTTCCTTGGTAATTATCTTTCCAAAGAAATACTGTACTTATGGCTTCTTACATTCTTTAGGCTAGGTCTACTGCGACCCTCGAGATCTACTGCGATCAACTGTAAGCCTCTTCAGGATCTAACTGCGACCCTGGACTTCTATTCTCTATGAGCCATACTAGGATCTAACTGTGATCCTCTAGAATCTACTACGATTCTGTTGTACTGTATTCTTATCTCTAGAAGACTTAAACCAATGGACTAAGTTATAAGGTTAGTTACTTCCACCTAGTTCCTAACTCAACAGATAATTCCCCAAAAATGATCACAGAAGCCAATATTATATATTAAGACTTTACTCATTTTCTCTATCATTCAGGAATTTCTAATGTCATTCCTATCTTTCATAACTTTACCATATCTAGTACTGCAGAGAACTACAAATGCTCTATCATGCACATATCCTGTATAATTTGTCTATCTCATTTAATAGACATAGCTTTATCATGAGCTTCATTGTCCATGTCAATGCTTTCAGTATGAGTAGTTTGACTCTATCGCAAGAGCAATCTAGCTCTATTACGAGAACGTTAACTTCTATCACATAGACTCTGCTCCTTTTCAGAGCTACATCATCTTTCATAATAGTGTCTCATTTCATTTCATGTTCAAGGAACATAGTTCACATATCTCATCATAATTGAAGGGATATGTCCTAAGTACTGTAATCATATGTCTATAGGATTGTAATCAATATTCATCTCTAATCTCATTCTCTGTCTAATTGACTATCAGTGTCTGTCTCAGATTTTCATTCTAAACTTGAGAGATTGACTGGCTAATTATCTCGTTTATCACTTTTCTTTGCTTTATTATCATTACCAAGTTAAATTATCTAATTACATGTCGTATGGTATGGGAGCAACTTAACTTTCTCATAACTTCCTCATCTCATATGTACTCTACCCTGCATGTACTATAAAAGGGGAGTATTCATTCGTCATAGCATACTCTAACATGCATAATATGCAAGGAGATGCAATTATTTAAGCATTCTCTAACATGTGTGTCATCATATGACAACTGCAAGGAGATGCAACTGATCATCATAACTTATGGCAACAAAAGCCATATCATCAACTAATCATCATAACTTATGGCAACAAAAGCCATCTTATCATCACATAATTTGGTCAACCATCCATTATACGCACACTGTAATTTAAAAATTAACTCGGTAATCCTTTTAAGTATTTTGCCCCTTTATCACCTTCTCTGCCAGATCCCAATCATTTATCCATGAATTTGAGATGAATATTTATTTACTAAGGTTGCCACGTTACCCCTTGCTAGGGTACAAACTCAACCATTCATTAATCTTTCTTGCATAGGGGATAGGGGAATCACTTTATCTTTAAAATTATGGCTACCTTTCTTTTTCTAATCTTGCATACAGCTACCGCTCTATTGAACTTTTGTGACTACCTGAGAAAAATTCTTTGTAGCACGGAATTCAATCCATAAGTTACCTTCTTAATCATTCAACTCTCTTTGACTTTATGGATGAACTTGGCTATTTATTCATCAAAGGGTTTCTCTTCCTCAACTCTAACCCTTATCCTCACACTCATCTCTATCTAACTGTGAGGAATTCTTTTCGTAAAACTATTGAAGAAAAAACTTCT
Organism: Leucaena leucocephala; assembly: GCA_037074615.1. Classification (NCBI taxonomy): domain Eukaryota; kingdom Viridiplantae; phylum Streptophyta; class Magnoliopsida; order Fabales; family Fabaceae; genus Leucaena; species Leucaena leucocephala. The sequence continues at coordinate 9,175,194 of CM073548.1, read as the reverse complement.
CAGGTGAGCAGAGGAATCTCCATCTCTATGGCGTAACTTCCGTATCTCTTTACTATCCTATAACTCTTAACTCTTTCTGTCTGTATATCAGTCTCAGTCTGCTCTGGACTAGACTGGGGTTCCATTCTGGTCTTTTCCACTGATCCTGACTAAGCTGAGTCACATGGATCTCATTCATTATCTAGCACTATTACTTCTGTTCTCTAGGGTGCTCTTCCCTAGGTTTGCTAGGTTACTGTTTCTTTGTGATGGAATCCCTCTGTCTTGGGAACATTAGCTCTCTAACTATTAACCATCACATCTCTAACTTTAAGCCATATGTTAGGCTTATTCTCAAGCAAGTCTCATTCTAACTTTTAATCCTTTTGTTCAGGAAAGACTAACTGAACAACTTCTTTCGTAATGTAGATCTACTCCTGATGGTAATACAGAGGATATACCTCTGAGCATATTTTTAAATTGATATGTATCTCTATATCTCATATTATTTAGCTTGCCTGCACCATGTGTTAAACCTCTAACTGATAAACTTCAGTGAGGCTGGCATCTTCATTTATCATCAGGTCTCTGTGCATCCTAGTCGCGACCTGAGTATTGGTTAGTCGCGACTCATATTCTCTATAAACTTTAGTCGCGACCATCTCATTCTACTCGTCACGACTTGACGGCTCTGTGTACTTCAGTCGTGACCACAGGTCTTCTCTCGTCATGACCTAATAGCTTTGAGACTTTTCGTCGTGGCCAATGGTCTTTACTCGTTATGAACACAACACCTCTGTGATTATTTGTCGTGACCTGTGTCTTAACTCATCGCGACTTAACTTCTCTGGGACTTCTAGTCGCGACCTAAACCTCTTCACATCACGACCTGGACACAACTTTCTTTAAACATTCTTTTCTAGTATTCTTGTCCAGTCTTTACTGTAGCAATGACCAATTCTTATTCTTAACTTTGATGAGCTTGAGTAATTTGAAACTCATCCATATCTATCTATCATAATTAAATTAAATAGGGAACATATTCACATAAATGTTCAACCAACTATCATTTCATTATATCACATCAAAACTCATATTTCATATCCCCATAGCATTTGTACATACATTACATACATGTCAATTACACATACGGGATACGTCAAAACTATTATACATTTATGTAATTACTTTACTTTACACTGTTTACATATTTACATTACCCCTTATCCCTTTTTACATTCTTTTCTAGGGAATCGTAAACTGCAAATACTTCTGCATACGAAAATGCCACCCTTGTATATTAGCTGGTGGATCATTTTCCAGAAACTCACTTAGCTCTACATGCCATGTAAGAGTATATGGCAATATTTGACTTACGACCATCTCATGCCAATCTTCTAGATTGTAAACCTGATTCAGGTCAATACCCTCTATAGTATATCTGTTTATAATCCCTACTACAGCATTGAGGAAATGTAGATAAATTGACCGCTCTTGATCTCTACTTCTATCCATCCCTTGACCTAAACTGAGTAGTTCACTCTCCACAGCTTTCTTGAGACTGTTATAGTCAACATTATCTATCTTTGGCAAAGAAGGCTGGGGTTGACTAGGCCTGGAATATCCCTCTGATCTTTATCTACAGTGTCATATATTCCTAGACCGTAAGAATAGGAAGGGACTGTCATAGGTTGTGACTAGATTTTTGGATTAAGGAATTGTTGTATGTTACTTATATCAAATCTATCCTCAAACTCTGGTGGAGGAGGAATAATATCTGGTCTACCTGTAATCCAGTACCAGTACTCAGCTTCCTCAACCGTAATCTATCCTCTCATCGGAGGAATAGAGCTTACATCAGGATTAGAGGGCACTCCAACAAACTCATACTGTGTAGAGTCACTAGACTCAGCATCATCTGGGGTATGTATTACTTCAGGATGATTCTCTCTAGACAGCAGGTTTGAGTCTACAGAAACATCTATAGGATATTCTACTGTAGACCTTCCTGATTGATTCCCTATACTATCGTCTGAGCTCTCTTCAATGTCTGAAAAAACAAAGTCTGGATGTATATCATCTTCATATATCACTACTGGTCGGGGGTCTCCTTGGTTAACTGATGGCTCTGACTTAACTTTATGAATCCCCATGTCTACTCCTACAACATTTGCTTAAATAAGCAAGGCTAACTATCTCAATAAATACCCTAACTTAACAGAGTACTTATTACTTAGAGTTAGGGACTAGGAATTATCTTATCTAACGGGAGAAATTTCTGCTCTGATATCAAAATGAAATATCCTTATTTTTGTACATCTTAGGGACCATTCGGTAGCATTTAGAACCACTTACAAGACTTTGGAAGTCCATTAGCTAAATCTGAAATTTGTACTCTTTGTGAGTTACTATTCATATGATATTCCAGATTAGGTGATAAATTTTGAAAAACCATAACTAATTCTAGAAAACTCAAAATGAAGTGGTTCAAAATTCTAATCGAAGCTAACATCTTGAAGTTTAAGATAAAAATAATTTCCTGACCAAATGCTTAGCCAATTGATTCAGTTTATTCGTTAAATTTTACTATTCATTTGGTCAAAAATTCTAAAAATAGATTCTGGTCCCCATCTTTGGAAAATTAGTTCTCTTTGTACAGACATTGAAATAAGGTGTTCTTGGTGTCAAAACGAAGCTTGACATGTTAAGTAAATGTCTGTAAAATTTCATACCTTTATTCCATCATTTAATATTTTTCATGTATTGATGGAATACATGATGGAATAAATGTATGAAATTTGAGAGACATTTAAGTGACATGTCAAGCTTCGTTAAGTTAATTATGATTTTTCTATAATTAATTATAATTTTTCAAATTTTATCACCTAATCTGGAATACCATATGAACAGTAACTCGCTAAGAGTACGTACGAAAATAAGGATATTTCATTTTAGTATCAGAGCAAAAGTTTCTAGCATCAGATAAGATAATTCCCAGGCCCTAACTCTAAGTAATAAGTACTTTGTTAAGTTAGGGTATTTATTGAGATAGTTAGCCTTGCTTATTTAAGCAAACATTGCAGGAGTAGACATGGGGATTCATAAAGTTAAGTCTGATCCATCAATTAATCAGGGAGACCCCCGGACAGTAGTGATATATGAAGAGAGTTTAGACGATAGTATAGGGAATCAATCGAGAAGGTCTACAGTAGAATATCCCATAGATGTTTCTGTAGACTCAAACTGCAGTCTGGAGAGAATTAGCCTGAAGTAATACATACCCTAGATGATACTGAGTCCAGTGACTCTACACAGTATGAGTTTGTTGGAGTGCCCTCTAATCCTGATATAAGCTTTATTCCTCCGATGAGATGACAAATTACGGCTGAGGAAGCTGAGTACTGGTACTGGATTACAGGTAGACCATATATTATTCCTCCTCCACCAGAGTTTAAGGATAGGTTTTATATGAGTAACATACAACAATTCCTTAATCCAGAGATCAAATCATAACCTATGACAGTCCCTTCCTATTCTCGTAGTCCAGGAATATATGACGTTATAGATAAAGATCAGTGGGATGTTCCTGGTCCTAGTCAACACCAGCCTTCTTGGAGAAAGAAAGATAAGGTTGACTATATCAGTCTCAAGAAAGCTGTGGAGGGTGAACTACTCAGTTTAGGTCAAGGGATGGATAGAAGTAGAGATCAAGAGCAATCAGTTTATCTATATTTCCTCAATGTTGTAGCAGGGATTATAAACAAATATACGATAGAGGGCATCGACCTGAATCAGGTTTACAATCTAGAAGATTGGCATGAGATGGTCGTAAGTCAGATATTGCCATATACCCCTACATGGCATGTAGTGCTAAGTGAGTTTCTGGAAAATGATCCACCAGCTAATATACAAGGATGGCATTTTCGTATGCAGAAGTATTTGCAGTTTATGATTCCCCAGAAATGAATGTAAAAAGGGATGAGGGGTAATGTAAATATGTAAACAGTGTAAAGTGAAGTAATTACATAAATGTATAATAATTAAGACTGACCCTGTATACATAACTGACATGTATGTAATGTATGTACAAATGCTATGGGGATATGAAATATGAGTTTTGATGTGATATAATGAAATGATAGTTGGTTGAACATTTATGTGAATATGTTCCCTATTTAATTCAATTATGATAGATAAATATGGATGAGTTTCAAATTACTCAAGCTCATCAAAGTTAAGAATAAGAATTGGTCATTGCTAGAGTAAAGACTGGACAAGAGTACTAGAAAAGAACGTTTAAAGAAAGTTGTGTCCAGGTCACGATGTGAAGTAGTTTAGGTTGCGACTAGAAGTTCCAGAGAAGTTAAGTCGCGACGAGTTAAGCCACTGGTCGCGACGAATATTTACAGAGGTGTTTTGGTCATGATGAGTAAAGACCATTGACCGCGACGAAAAGTTACAGAGTTATTAGGTTGCAATGAGATAGGTCATAGGACGCGACTACTATGCATAGAGCAGTTCAAATCGCGATGAGATAAGACCTGAGTCGCGATTTAATATCACAGAGCTGTAAGTCGTGACGAGTAGAATGAGATGGTCACGACTAAAATTTACAGAGAATATGAGTCGCGACTAGCCAGCACTCAGATCGCGACTAGGATACACAAAAACCTGATGATAAATGAAGATGCCAGCCTCACTGAAGTTTATCAATAAGAGGTTTAACACATGGTGCAGGCAAGCTAAATAATATGAGATACAGAGATGCAGATCGGTTTAAAAAGATGTTCAGAAGTAAATCCTCTGTATTACCATCAGGAATAGATCTATATTACAAAACAAGTTGTTTAGTTAGTCTTTCCTGAACAAAAGGATTAAAAGTTAGAATGAGACTTGCCTGAGAATGAGCCTAACATATGGCTTAAAGTTAGAGATGTGATGGTTAATAGTTAGAGAGCTAATGTTCCCAAGATAGAGGGATTCCATCACAAAGAAACAGTAACTTAGCAGACCTAGGGGAGAGCACCCTAGAGAACAGAAGTAATAGTGCTAGATGATGAATGAGATCCATGTGACTCAGCTTAGTCAGGATCAGTAGAAAAGACCAGAAAGGAACCCCAGTCTAGTCCAGAGCAGACTGAGACTGATATACAGATAGAAAGAGTTAAGAGTTAAGGGATAGCAAAGAGATACAGAAGTTACTCCATAGAGATGGAGATTCATCTGCTTAACTAAGAAGTTTTTCTTCAATAGTTTTACGAAAAACATTCCTCTCAGTTAGATAGAGATGTGCATGAGGCTAAGGGTTAGAGTTGAGGAAGAGAAACCCTTTGATGAATAAATAGCCAAGTTCATCCATAAAGTCAGAGAGAGTTGAATGATTAAGAAGGTAATTCATGGATTGAATTCCGTGCTACAAAGAATTTTTCTCAAGTAGTCACAGAAGTTCAATAGAGCGGTAGCTATTTGCAAGATTAGAAAAAGAAAGGTAGCCACAATTTTAAAAGATAAAGTGACTCCCATATCCCCTATGCAAGAAAGAATAATGAAGGGTTGAGTCTGTACCCTATCAAGGGGTAATGTGGCAGCCTTAGTAAATAAATATTCATCTCAAGTTCATGGATAAATGATTGGGATCTGGCAGAGAAGGTTGAATTACAAGGATTACCGAGTTAATGGTTGAATTACAGTGTGCTTATAATGGATGGTTGACCAAATTATGTGATGATAATATGGCTTTTGTTGCCATAAGTTATGATGATTAGTTGATGATATGGCTTTTGTTGCCATAAGTTATGATGATCAGTTACATATCCTTGCAGTTGTCATATTGTAATATCCCAAATTTTCTGTACTGATTTGTATGTACAGACTGAATGAAATATATGAGACATTTTTCAGGAAAAGATGTGGCCATTTATGTAAAGAAAGGGATTAAATTGAAAAAGAAAGAAAATGTAAGGACTTAAGTGCAATTATGAAAAGCTTAAGGCTAAAAAGGAAAAGTAGACAAAAATGTGTGGTCTTTAAGTGTAATTTTAGCCAAATTTGAGGGACTTTAGTGCAAAGAAGAAAAGTTCCCCAGGGCTAAATTGTAATTAAAGAAAGTTAGGCCACAAGTGGTTTGGACTGCCCGAAAGCATTTCAGTCCCAGATTTCACCAGTAGATAGAGCAAGTGATGCTGGGTAATCCAGCTTAATACGGGAATTTTCCCAGGACTCCAGGTAGTCGAAATTTATCTGATAATGAAAAAGTTATAAAAATTATTATCGGATATCCTAGACCTCAGATATACGTGAAAAATTATAGGATGATGCATCCTGATGAGGCGGATGTCAGGGAACTGGCAGAATACCGAAAGGAGGTCTGTAGAAAAAGTTATTCACAAATTAGTAAATTCAGACGGAGTGTGTGACCCCCGGGGATCCGATTAGGAGATTTATCGGTATTCAAACTGAGACTGAATGAGGTCATATGACATCAGTCAGATGCCTGTTGTGACCCAAAGGGATGCCTTGACGCAGTATGCTAGTCTATCTGATAAAAGGAGCCGATGTCCGGAGATGTGTAGAAATGGTGTATGGCAAAAGTACCCAATGAATATCGTCGGGAGAGATTTCTCGTGAAATGTGCCAGAAAGGTGATGGACCCTAAAAGGTTAAAAAATGGCGCCATCAAAGGCCCAATAAGACACCTGGATTGATAGGTGGGCCAATGTCCAGCAGAACCCCGGAAAAGTGTAAAATTACAAAAATACCCCTGTGTTGTTTTAAAGAGAAATAGATGAATGGAGGGCATTTTGGTCATTTTGGACAGGTCAAAATGCCAAAACATACACAGGTGAGGTTAGTCAGAGTCAGTATATACTCTGACAAGGTACAAAAATGTGTGAAATGACAATTTTGCCTTTAGGGTTAAGATAGAGCAAGAAAGGGCACCAAGGGTATTTTGGTCATTTCACAGTGGATCTGTAATTGAGTTTAGACCCAGTATAAGAATGTCAATGGTATAAAGGACCCAGATACTAAATTTAAGGTCAAAAGACATATTATGGAATCTCAGAAAAATTAGATTCAGAAAACAGTCCAATTTTCGAGGAACCGGGCCGAGCCGGTACCGGATTAGACTGGAAATTTTCTAGAGGCTTCTTGGCTCTTCCAATTTCGCCACATGCTGAATAGGTGTCCCATGAGTTGTCCCCTTGAGTGATGTCATCAAGATGATGTCATAAATGAAAAAGAAAAGAAATTCCAAGATTAAATCTAAGCCACAAGATCAAATAGTAACCAAAATGATCTTGGCCTTTCATTTCCACCCAAAATTGTCTATAAATACCCCCCAAATCTGATTCCAAACCATGGCCCATGAACCCTTGGGGAAACTCTTGCAAATTGAAAACTCAAGCCAAGAGGAAGCAAGCACTTGGAAGGAAACATCAAGGTAACTACTCCTCTTGATCCTAGACTATGTTCTAGTAGATTTGCTCTTGAGTTTAAGTGGTTTTTGAGGCATAAACCTTGATGAATTTCTTCTGGAATTTTGGTAACCATATGAAAGCAATATGAGTTTTATGTTATGGATAGTTCAGATAAGCTTAAACAAGCTTGAATCACATGATAATGGCTAGGGATCCATGTGTGCTTGTGAATCCAAGATTGTGTTCTGTTCTGTACAGTACGAAATCACTGTTCATATGTTGGAATTTTATGATTTTGATGCTTCCAATGAGTCTAAAATGTAAAATTGTGTGGGGGTATAGTAGGAAGACAAGTATTGGAAGCATTGGAACCAAAATGAGAATTTTTGGGAAATAAGAGGTCACTTTTCGGTTCTGTACAGAAGTGTAAGACGCAATTGGATTCTGGAATTTTTGAATGCATATTTGGATTCTACATGAAAAATTATGTGAAAATGAACCATGAGAGTTTAGTTTGGAAGGATGTAAATCTAAGTCACAAAGTAGAGAAAGAAAGGGACTTAATGAAACCCTAGTCTTGAGAATGATTTGAATTGAGTTGTAACTTGGTGATTGTTTGGTTGTGCCTAGGTTTTGACATCTGTGGGAAGGAAGGATCAAGCCAAGAAGGAACTCACAAGGATACCTAAGAGGTAGCAAGAATACTTAACTATAAACTTATGTTGTTTGATTGATATGCTTGCTTGTTATGCATGAAGTTTGGTTGAGCATGATATGTTATGTGATGATGATTATGATGATGATGATGAGTTATAAATATGTGCAACTCCTTGCAACCTATGTCATGACAATATGCATGTTAGAGTTTGCTTATGTATGATCATGAATTAGCTCCCATTGCATGATAACATGTTAGGCATTTCATCAAGCATGCATAACCTTATAGTTTATATGACTTGCTATTGAGATTTCCATGAAATCTCATTCCTTCCATATGTATATAATCATGCACTAGGTGCTGGAACTTCTCAAGGAAGAGGGTAATTGTGAATGAATAATGTGTATATGACCTAGATGGCATGTATTTAACCTAGGGAAGATTATATGGTATGTAAAAACGTATGCACTCACTGGAGCCAACCGAGGCAGGATGTTTCCAGCAATCGTTTGAGTGACTTATTCAACCACTTTTTAAATGAAATTTGGCATGAACATAGATAAGATCCATAGATTTAATTAGACACCAAGAACGCCTAATTTGGTTAAGTACTTGAATTGATATGATTTTTCAAAGTTGAACCTAAAATCTGGATCAAGATGAAAAGATCCCGGAGAGGCAGCGAGATTCATACGCGATTTTCATATAGCAAATGAATGAATCTTTCCGTGAAATTTTATGATATTAAAGTATACATTTGGAGCTTCAAATCCATATGTAACAAGACTCATTTGGATAAATAACCAAAGAGAAATGAATTTTTGAAAATGAGACACAGAATCTGGAAGTTCAAAGTTTACCAAATGAACAGTGAATTTCAACGAATAAACTGATTTCATTTGGATAAGTAAATCTCATTTTCATATTTTTCCTTCAAAGTTTGATGAAATAGATTTCATTATAAATTGGAACCACCTCATTTAAATTTTTCTAGATTTAATTATGAATTTCCAAAGTTCATGCTGTAAACTTGGAAATTCATGTTTCTAAGGTAAAATGGTGTCCCGATGTTCTAAGATACTTCCAATTGAGTATATGTAAGCATGAAATTAAGGATGTTTCTCATATGATGACACGCATGTTAGAGAATGCTTAAATAATTGCATCTCCTTGCATATTATGCATGTTAGAGTATGTTATGACGAATGAATACTCCCCTTTTGCAGTACATGCAGGGTAGAGTACATATGAGATGAGGAAGTTATGAGAAAGTTAAGTTGCTCCCATACCATACGACATGTAATTAGATAATTTAACTTGGTAATGATAATAAAGCAAAGAAAAATGATAAACGAGATAATTAGCCAGTTAATCCCTCAAGTTTAGAATGAAAATCTGAGATAGACAATGATAGTTAGTTAGACAGAGAATGAGATTAGAGATGAATGTTGATTACAATCCTATAGACATATGATTACAGTACTCAGGACATATCCCTTCAATGGGGATGAGATATGTGAACGATGTTCCATGAACATGAAATGAAATGAGACACTGTTATGAAAGATGATGCAGCTCTAAAAAGGAGCAGAGTCTATGTAATAGAAGTTAACATTCTCACAATGGAGCTAGATTGCTCTTGCGATAAAGTCAAACTGCTCATGCTGAAAGCATGGACATGCATAGTGAAGAACATGATAAAGCTATGTCCATCAAATGAGATAGACAGATTATAAAGGATATGTGCATGATAGAGCATTTGTAGTTCTCTACAGTACTAGATATGGTAAAGTTATGAAAGATGAGAATTACATTAGAAATTCTTGAATGATAGAGAAAATGAGTAAAGTATTAATATATAATATTGGCTTCTGTGATCATTTTTGGGGAATTATCTGATGAGTTAGCAACTAGGTGAAAGTAACTAACCTTGTAACTTAGTCCATTGGTTTAATCTTCCAGAGATAAGAATACAGTATAACAGAATCGCAGTAGATTCTAGAGGATCACTGTTAGATCCTAGCATGGCTTACAGAGAAAAGAATTCCAGGGTCGCAGTTAGATCCTGAAGAGGCTTACAGTTGATCATAGTAGATCTCGAGGGTCACAGTAGACCTAGCCTAGCGACAGAAAATGAATAAGCCATGAGTACAATATTTCTTTGGAATGACAATTACCAAGGACAATGTCAAGGTAGAAAAGCTTCACAAGTTGTTAACTCATAGCAGAGAGAGTACCCATGATGTTAATTCAGATAGCCTTATTATTATTATAGACTGAACTCAGAATCTTCTAACATAAAAAAATGAAGTGAGACTAATAGAGATTCCTAAGATGTAAGATAAAAATAAAGAGAATGAGAATGAAAGTTAGATAAATCCTCCAGGGGAGGGCAAAAAGGTTAAAAAGCTAAAGAGATCTAGAGAAAAAGGGTCTAAGATAGTAAAGTACCTGGGTTAGAGCCCGTTAGCACCAATGCTTCATATTTTGATTAGCCCTTTCCAGTTAAGTTTGCTCCGGAAAGAGTAACCCAATAATAGGTAACCCTTGGGAAGTAATGATAAAGATTATAGATGCCACAGAAGTTTGGCGTAGATGTACAGAGTTATGTAAAATGAAAAGTTAAAAGGGTTATGAACAGATAGAGAGGCTCCCTTTTTGAAAGGGATAAGATGATGAATGTTATGTTACAGATGAATGCTATGCTACAGATGAAAGTGAGAGCTTTCACTCCTTGCATGAAATACCAGGCATTATGTTATGTTTGTAAAATATGTTGAAGCTCCAAGTGTTAGAGCTATGTATATTCATGAAAGGAATGCTTGAGCTCTAATGTTAGAGCTTTGCATTCATGAGCAGGTATGCAGTCCTGCAATATATTGGCCAGGCATTTGCATGTTAGAGTATGTGCTCCTACTTAGTGTAACATCCCGATGTTTGGGTCTGGAAGAACTGGGAGGTAGTCTGATATGGGCAGGCTGCTAAACCCGTAGTCCTAGGGTAGTAATCTGATATGGGCAGATCACTTACCTATATTTTGTAGGAATCCGAGGGATGAGCTAAGTTCCTCAGGATTTAAAGATGAGTTAAGTCTTTGACCTACAGAATAGGGACAGTTCACCTAGGTTCAAAAAGAGGAATGTAAGAAATATCCTAAGTCTTAAGCCTAGGATTCTGCAGATAGCTTGATATGGGCTGGCTCCTGTGTAAGATAACCTGATATGGGCAGGTTGTCTAGCCTTTCAATTTACAATGACTCCCGAAGAGTTCAGGGGACGAGTTGTTGAAAGAGAATTTCTAGAACTTAAGATGAAGGATAAGAAGAGGAGTAAAGATGTCAGAAAGAGAATTCAGGGGCATAATCATAATTATGGGAAAGATCGGGCTGGTAACCGATGAGTACCATATTTTACCAGAAAATAGAGAAAATTATGTTGATCATTTCACTGAACTGTGAAATATGCATATGAGGTCTCTATGAGTATGAAAGAATTATGGAAAGTTAAAGGGACTTAATTGAAAAAAAGAAAAGTTTCCAGGGGCAAAATGGTAATTATAGAAAGTTTAGCCGAAAGTGGCTTAGAACTGCCCTGAAGCATTTCAGTCCCAAATTTCACCAGTAGATAGAGGAAATGATGCTGGATAATCCAGCTTAATACAGGAATTTTCTCAGGACTCCAGATAGCCAAAATTGATCTGATAGTCTAAAAGTATAAAAAATTCCTACCGGATATCCTAGATCTCAGATATAAGTGAGAAATTACAGGATGATGCGCCCTGATGAGGCGGATGATAGGAAACTGACAGAATACCGATAGGAGGTCTGTAGAAAAAGTTATTCACAAATTAGTAAATTCAGACGGAGTGTGTGGACTCCGGGTATCCGATAGGGAGATTTATCGGTATTTGAACTAAGACTGAATGAGGTCAGATGACATCGGTCAGATGCCTGTTATGATCCAAAGGGATGCCTAGACTTAGTATGTCAGTTTATCTGATAAAAGGAGTCGGTGTCTGGAAATGTGCCGAAAAGGTGTAAAATGACGAAAATACCCTTATGTTGTAAAATAGTGAAAGAATGAGTAAAGGGTATTTTGGTCATTTGATTAAGGTTAGACGGTCAAGAAAGGATATCTGGATAGTTGACCAGGGTCAGAGAATACTCTGATAAGATGTGAAAAGACAATAATGCCCCTAGATTCATTAAAGTAAATAAAGAGGAACCAAGGGCATTTTGGTAATTTGCCAAGGGATGTTTGTTGGGAATCGAGCCATCAGAGTACTTGAGCTTGATCAGGGCCCAAGATAGCAGTCCCAAGGTGCAAAAACGTAGCCCAGCATATATGTGGGGAAAAGTGGCATTAAAATAATATTTTAGTGACTTTTCAATAAAGTAAAGTTACTCGGTCAGCACGATAACCGGGGAGGTGATCAGATAAAGTTTGGGACTTATCTAGATAGCATTGGATGGCATGAAAGGTGCCAGCAAGATGCCATATGGCACCAACATAGAGGAAGAAGGAAAAGTTAAGGACATGTGGCACGATCTCAGCCGTGTATCCCGGTGCAAGACTCTGGAACTATCTGGAAACACTGAGTCAGCTGGTGAGGTATCCCAAGGGCCTTCATTTGCGCCATGTGATAGATTAGGTATCCCCTGAGGTGTCCCTAGGATGATGTCATGGTGATGATGTCATAAATGGAAAAGAAAATAAGAAATTCCAGGAAAAACGGTGGCCACAAGTTCAGAGTTCTTGAGAATTACGGAAGTGCCATCGGTGGAAACTATAAATACCCCCTCCCCCATTCATTTGTCTTCACGGTTTTGCAAGGAAAAGAGAGAGAAGGAGAAAGAGAGAAAGAGAGAAAGGAAGGAAGTTCTGGTGGAGCTGGAAGCGGTATAGAGATTCTAGAGTTCTGCTAAGCTTTTGAGGTAGTAACTAATCCTAGCTTTTATGTAATGACTTTGTGATTTGATGTGCTATTGTTTGGTTGGATTGTTGTCTTATATGTTATGTCTGAAGCTCTACTGCAATGCTATGGTCATATGTTATTGAGTATGGAAGCACGCATCATACTTATTTGTACACAATCACAAGCAAGCACTGTCACACTGCATTACATATATTGCTACGATTATTTACTACTGAGATTCCCCCGAATCTCATTCCCCATGTCTAACCCATTACAGGGAGGTTATGTTGAAATGAATTTTGAGAATTTTAAGAGACGCCGTTGTGTTGCCGAAATTATGACAAGATAGCAGTAGTGAAGAAAGAAGCTGATACGTACTGTGTACGTGGTACTGTCTAAGGAGGCTGGAAGTGAGTGGACCTAGCAGGTTCATCCAGTCTTTCCTGGGTACTTACGTAGAATGGTAGTTCTCACAGGAATTACCGAATCAGTGCAAAATCAGTTACTTTTAAAGATGAAGCCTAGCCGTTATACTACCGGATTCCAGTCAGGAAAGATGTAATAGAAATATGAGGATTTTGTGTATGCCCTGTTGTATGACAATTTATTATTTAATAATAAATATTGTTTGACATATTAAATTTGTGTATGAGAAATTATGAGGAAGAAATTCGCAGGTCCTGAGGTAGCAGTGTTTTGACCTCAGTTTGACCTAGTAAATGAAGGAGTTTGGCCACGAAATTTGGTGAGCCAGTAGCACACATCTGGGGCATTACGTGGATAGGTAATAAGCCTCATTTGGATGTGTAGAACGAGATAAATTGGTTTTCAACTTAAAGGTTCAGAATAAGGAACTTAAGAGTAAAATTTTAAATTTCTGGGCTTGAGTTAAGGTATAATCGAACTATCTAGCTTCCGCACGTGTACTCTGAGGGGTCTAAGGGAGGATGTTTCACTTAGCAGTAAAGTAAAAAAAAGAATAACTGCATAAGTCCTCTCTTTGTATGATGTTAAGTTATTAAAGATGATAAGAAAATATGATTATACAAAAAGAGAGATGGAGCTTTGCGGATGCTAAGGCAGTCTGCGAGGTAATAAGATAAATAATAAGAGATATGCACTAGGAAGTCTGATGAGTAATTGATGGAAACTCCCGAATACATATTTGAGAGAGTCTGTTATGAAAGAAATGGATACTATTCATAAGTCTAGTACAATGAGTTGTCCATAAGCAAATGGAAGCATAGCAAGTGAGCAAGTATCGACATGAAGTAAAGTTTAACTCTAAATGAGTTGACTCAGATAAGAAGAGTAATGTCAGTAAGGACATAAAGCGGATATTGAAAGCACTCTGCTAGATGAGAAGATAGAAGAAAAGAGATGGATACCCTAATCCTTAGTCATAAAGCAGAAAGAGATACTAAGAAGATATATACGCAGATAATTGACTAAGGTACTAAGTAAATTTCGAGGACAAAATTTATTTTAAGGGGGAGAGAAATGTAATATCCCTAATTTTCTGTACTGAATAGTATGTACAGTTTGTACGTAATATATGTGAGATTTTTTGAGAAAAATGTGGCCATTTATATAAAGAAAGGGATTGAATTGAAAAAGGAAGAAAATGCAAGGCTTAAGTGAAATTATAAAAGGTTTAAGGCTAAAAGAGAAAGTAAACAAAAATGTGGGGTCTTTAAGTGTATTTTAGCCAAATTTGAGGGACTTAATTGAAAAGGAGAAAAGTTTCCAGGGGCCAAATGGTAATTAAAGAAAGTTGAGCCAGAAGTGGTTTAGACTGTTTAAAAGCATTTTAGTCCCAAATTTCACCAGTAGATAGAGAAAGTGGTGCAGGATAGTCTGGCTTAATACAAAAATTTTATTAAAGCTCTAGATGGCTGAAATTTATCGGATAGCGAAAAAGTTATCTGAAATTTTTATCAAATCTCCTGGACCTCAGATATAAGTGAAAAGTTACATGATGATGCGTCCTGTGGAGCCGAAGGTCAGGAAACGGACAGAATCCTGAAAGGAGTTGTGTAGGAAAAGTTATTCACTTTTTAGTCAATTTAGACGGGAGTTTGTGAGCTCCTGGGATCCAATAGGGAGATTTAGCAGTAAATAAATGGGACTAAATAAGCCTAGATGACTTAACGCAGAGACCCAAAAGAACAACTGGCGTCAAGAAGGCCCAATAAAATCATTGGACTGATAGGTGGGCCAGTGTCGGGAGGAACCCCGAAAAAGTGCAAAATTATGGAAATGCCCCTGTGTTGCCCTAAGGAGTAATAGATGAATGAAGGGCATTCTGGTCATTTTAGATAGGTCAAAATGCCAGGGCAGGTATAGGAAGGGTTAGTTCAAGTCAATATATGCCCTGACAGGGTACAAAGAGGTGTGAAATGACAATTATGCCCTTAGGGTTAATGTAGTGCAATAAAGGGCACCAAGGGTATTTTGGTCTTTTCCAAGGGATCTGTAATTAAGTTTAGACCCAGTATAAGAATGTCAATGATAGAAAGAATTTGGATACTGGATTTAAGGTCAGAAAACATATTATGGAATCTCAGAAAAATTAGACTCAGAAAATAGTCTGGTTTTCGGGGAATCGGACCGAGCCGGTACCAGACTGGATTGGAATTTTTCCAGAGACTTCTTCTCCCTTCAATTTCTCCATGTGCATGGTGAGGTGTCTGAAACATCCTTACTTTTCTAGGTCCATCTTCTCCAAACCAGCACCCTGTTATGGTTGGAAAAGGTAGGGGTGAGATTTCTGGGGAAATCTCAGTAGTAAACAGTACTAAACAATGTATGCATCAATGATTGATATTGGTGCTTGCTTGTGATTGTGTCAGCAGAATGTAATGTGCATGCTTCCATGTAACATATGAAATACAATTGGCCAAGGTAATCATAGCACAGAGCTTTAACAATTACATATTAACATCAATCAATTAAGCCATAACACAATCAACCATACTACAACACATACAAGTTTAGGTAAGTTTACTACCTGACGTGTAGCCCTTCCTTTAATCCTTAACCTTTGATATGAGGTTTCACCTTTCCATAGGCTAGAGCCTACACATATCATAATAATATTTCATTATGATCTTATCCAGCATATCTCCACTTATCTCAAGCTTAAGATAATAACCCTATCTTATCCATCCCCTAACTTTCCTTCTATCCACGGCTAATCTTACAGAGAGAGATATTCCTCTATTCTAGCTACTGAATTCATAAGAATAATACTCTAATTTATTAGAGCAGGGACTAGAATAAATACCTTATTCCCAAGCTCTTTAGGCTGCTCCTAGCCCAGCCAGAACTCCTTCTTTCTCTTCCTTCCTCTCTCTTCCTTTCCCTCTTTCTCTCTTTCTCTTTCTCTCTCTTTCTTTCCCTTCTCCTCTTGGGTCTTGGCGTGAATGGAATGGGAAGGGGGTGGGAGTATTTATAGTGGAGGTAAAATGAAATGGATGGCCTAGATCAATCCTTGATGAATGGCTTAGATTGCTTTGCTTGCTCACCAAGTATTGCTTACATCACTATGATAACATCATCCTCCATGAGGACTCATCAAAAGTGACATCATCATGGGACACCTCACATGCTTAGGTGGCACCTAGGTGGGGCCCTTGGGACGCCTCGCATGCTGACTCAGCGCTTCCAGATAATTCCAGAGTCTTTTCCTGGAATGAGCGACTGAGATCGTGCCACATGTCCTTTACCTTTTTCTACTTTTTCTCTTTCCACTAATTCAATGCCATGTGGCATCTTGTGGGTCCTATGAGGACACCTTTTCATGCCACCTCATGGTTCTGGATAACCTTTACTTTATTTGATCCTTTCCCAATTCTTTCTCTAACCAGGTAACTATACTTTATTATAATACCATTTCAATCTCCCTTGGACCTTCACAACTCTTGGCCTACTTGGTTCTTCTTTCTAACATCTTTTATATTCCATAGTCGCGACCTAACATACTTTCGTCGCATCTTTATGCCTTCTACGTTCATTAGTCGCAACCTAAACATCATGTAGTCGTGACCTTAACATCATTTAGTCACTACCTCATAACTTTTTAGTCGCAACCAGACTCATTTTGTGTATTAGTCGCAATCCACACATCTTCCAGTCGCGTCTAGACCTCTCTGTAAAACTTAGTTGCGACCATAATACTCTATCGTCATGACCAAACTGGTCAAGTCTCAACTCTGCAACCTTTGACCTTTATATTTCCCAAAATGGCCATTCTACCCCTTGGGATTTTCACATATCCCTGTATCTTCGCTTACTTGCAGCTTAGTCCCTAAAAACTCTCTGTGTCTCTGGGACTTCTACTCAAAGGGGTTCGGTAGCCTCTCAATCTTAGGCTATTTCTGCGCCTCTAGTCCTAAAAATTGGGATGTTACATTTCTCCTCCCCTTTAAATAAATTTTGTCCTCGAAATTTAGTTAGTACCTTAGTCAATTATCTGGGTATATATTTTCTTGGTATCTCTTTCTGCTTTATGACTAAGGATTGGGGTATCTACCTCTCATCTTCTATCTTCTTACCTAACGAAGTTCTTTCAATACCCGCTTTATGTCCTTACTTGCTCACATGGTATGCATCCATTTGCTTATGGATAACTCATTGCACTAGACTTGTGAGTAGTGTCCATTTCTTTCATATCAAACTCTCTCGAATATTACTGTATTCGGGAATTTCCATCAATTACTCATCAGACTTTCTAGTGCATATCTCTTATTACTTATCTTAGCACCTAGCAAACTGCCTTAGTGAAACATCCTTACTTTTGTATGTCTTAGGGACCATTTGGTAGCATTTAAAACCACTTTCAAGGTCATTGAAGTCCGATTTCTAAATCTGGAATTTTACTCTTATCGAGTACTGTTCACTATGAAAATTCCAGATGAGTGACCTGACTTCAAAAAATCATAACTAATTCTAGAAAAATCAAAATGAAGTGGTTCCAATTGATAAATGAATCTAACTCAATTACATTTCAGGAAAAAATAACTCGTTGACCATGCATTGACCAAGTCAACGTCAGTCAATGTCACAACTTTATTGTTCATCCAACATTTTTCTCCTGAATCCAGCATTCTGGTCCTAACTTTGATAATTTATATCTCCATGTGTAGATATCCAAATGAGACTTTTTATATATCAAATTGAAGCTTGGTATGTCTACTATCTACCCTAAAAATTTCATACATTTATTCATCCATTTACTATTTTTAATTATTTATCAAACATCATCTTGTCACCACGTGTTACTGTTTATAGTGGCAATTTCCAGCATTCAACTTTGCAAACATATGCATACATCCATCATATATCAGTCAAACATGCCAAACAACAATTATTATTAATTAATAAGTTGTTTTACATCTGGGTATGTACAAAAATTCTCATACTTCTATTACACCTTTTTCTGCCTGAAATCCGGCAGCATAACCGCTACACTTCGTCTTCAGAAAGTAACTGATCTTGTACCGATTCGGTAATTCCCGTGAGAACTACCATTCTACGTAAGTACCCAGGAAAGACTGGATAAACCGGCTAGGTCCACTCACTTCCAGCCTCCTTAGACAGTACCTACGTACATAGTACGTATCAGCTGCTCTCTTTATCTTGTCATAATTTCGGCAGCATAACGGCGTCTCTTAAAATTCTCAGAATTCATTTTGGCATAACCTCCCCTGTAATGGTTTACTTATTGGGATGAGATTCGGGGGAATCTCAGTAGCAACAATCATAACAATATATGTAATGCAGAGTGACAGTGCTTGCTTGTGATTGTGTACAGATAAGTATGCCGCATGCCTCCATGCTTAATAACATATGATCATAGCATTATAGCAGAGCTTCAGACATAACATATAAGACAACAATCCAACCAAACAATAGCACAACAAATCACAAAGCCATTACATAAAAGCTAGGATTAGTTACTACCTCAAAGGCTTAGCAGAACTCTATTATCTCTATTCTGCTTCCAGCTCCGCCAGAACTTCCTTTCTTCTTTCTTTCTCTCACTTTCTCTCTCTAGCACCTCCTTATCTCTCTTAAAGCACCTTAGGCCGTGGCATATGAAGGCAAGGGGGGTATTTATAGTTTTCTTCAATGGCATTCTTATAATTTTGAAGCTATATGAACTTGTGGTCCTGGTTTTTCCGGAATTTCCTATTTTTCTTTATTCCTTTTACTGCATCATGCATGACATCATCTCAAGGCCACCTCATGGGACACCTCATCGCCACATTCTTCACATGTCACAATTCTTGGACACCTTATCAGCTGATTCAGCATTTCCAGTCCAATCCAGTACCGGTCCGGTCCGATTTCCCACAAACCGGACTCAACGGCTGAGATTGTGCCACGTGTCCTTAACTTTTCTTCTTCCTCTAAGATGATGCCATGTGGCACCTGGAAGGGACCTTTCATGCCTTCCAATGCTATCCAGCTAAGTCCAGGACTTTATCTGATCACCTCCTCGGTTACCGTGCCGACCGAGTAACTTTACTTTATTGAAACATCATTAAAATAGTATTTTAATGCCACTTTTTCCCACATATCACTGGCCTACGTTTTTGGGCTCTGGGAATGTTATATTGGATCCTGATCAAGCTCAAGTACTCTGATGGCTCGATTCCCAAGAAACATCCCTTGGCAAATTACCAAAGTACCCTTGGGTGCCCTTTCTTGCACTATTTAACCCTAAGGGTAAAATCATCATTTTACACCCTTCTGTACTCTGTCAGGGCATATACTGACTCTGAGTAACTTTATCTGTATGTGCCTTGGCTCCTGGGCCTGTCCAGAATGACCAAAATACCCTTCATACATCTACTACCCCTTTAGTACAACACAGGGGCATTTTTGTAATTTCGTACTTTTCCGGGGTTCTGCCAGACACTGGCCCACCTATCAGTCCAAGTGTCTTATTGGGCCTTTGATGGCGCCATTATTGGGCCTTTCAGGGTCCATCACCCTTATGGCACGCATTACGAGGAATCTTCCCCTGGCCATGTTCCTCGAATATTTTAACTATTATACACCGTTTATATACATCTCCGGACACAGGGTCCTTCTGTCAGATACACTGGCCTACTGTATTCAGGCATCCCTGTGAGTCATAACAGTCATCTGACTGAGGTCATCCGAACTCATTCAGTCCCTTTTCAAATACCGATAAATCTCCCTATCGGATACCCGGAGGCCTCACACTCCCATCTGGATTTTCTAATTTACGAATAACTTTTTCTACAGGCCTCCTATCGGTATTCTGTCAGTTTCCTGACATCCGCCCCATCAGGACGCATCATCCTGTAATTTCTTACTTACATCTGATTTCTAGGGTATCCGGTAGAAATTTTTATAACTTTTAGACGATCAGATCAATTCTGGCTATCTGGAGTCTTGAAAAATTCTTGTATTAAGCCAGATTACCGAGCGTCACTTGTTCTCTCTACCGGTAAAATCTGGGACTGAAATGCTTTCGGGCAGTCCAAACCACTTCCGGCCTGACTTTCTTTAATTATACTTTAGCCCCAGGGAACTTTTCTTCTTTTCAATTAAGTCCCTTTTATTTGGCTAAAATTACACTTAAGGACCCCACCTTTTTGTCTACTTTTCCCTTTTAGCCTTATACTTTTCATATTTGCACTTAAGTCCCTTCATTTTCTTTCTTTTGCAATTTAATCCCTTTCTTTGCATAAATGACCATTATATCCCTAAGGACTTTCACTATTTACATATAAGTCCCCGGACTTTTACTTATTTGCAGTTTAGTCCCTAAAAACCTTCTGCATGTTTCTAGGACTTTTGCTTAAAGGGATATATCTATTTCAGGCAACGTACTAAGTCTCTGGCCTGAAAATTGGGGTGTTACACTTAGCATCCGCAAAGCTTCATCTCTCTTTTCGTATAATCATATGCTCTCGTCATCTTTAATAACTTAACATCATACAGAGAGAGGACTTATGCAGTTATTCTTTTCTTTTCTTTACTGCCAGGTAGGAGCACATACTTTAACATGCATAATGACTGGCCAACAACTTGCAGGACTGCATACCTGTTCATGAATGCAAAGCTCTAACATCGGAGCTCAAGCATTTCTTTCTTGAATATGCACAGCTCTAACACTCGGAGCTTGCATAGCTCTATCATATGTAGCTTATACTGCTTTAATATTCAAAGCTTTAGCATCTTTACAAACATAACATAATGCCTGGCATTTCATGCAAGGAGTGAAAGCTCTCCCTTTCATCTGTAGCATAACATTTATCTGTAACATAACATTCATCATCTTATCCCTTTTTAAAAAGGGAGCCTCTCTATCTGTTCCTAAAGTTACTTCTTACTATCATTTTCAATACATATTTCTCATTATGTGCCACATTACATGTTTATCAAAATGTATCTCATTGCATACTTCTCATGCTGTATCATGGAATATCTAGCCAAATCTGGCTAAATTATAGCGTATCTTACTCTTTCATAACTTATCTTGCCTTATCATGACACCTTCTTGAGATACCATAAGTCTAATATTCTCTTATGACTTTGTCAGCCTCTTAGGAGAGTATTGCTCTCTTGCTTCTCTTTCTCCTGAACACAGTTATAATTTAAACCTTTCATTTCAAATGCACTCAGAAGGGTTCTAATCTTTTACTATTTATAACCCTTGTAAGTTTTCATTTTGCATAACTATGTACATCTATGCCAAACTTCTGTGGCATTTGTACTTTTTTCTTATTACTTCTTAGGGTCACCCATCATTGGCTACTCTTGCCTGAGCACACTTAACTAAAAAGTGCTGATAAAAATCTGAAGCACTAGTGCTAACAGTCTCTAACCCTAGTACTTTACTATCTTAGACCCTTTTTCTCTAGATCTCTTTGGCTTTTTAACCTTCTTGTCATCCCCTGGAGGATTTATCTAGCTTTCATTCTCATTCTCTTTATCCCCATCTGGAGGATCGATCTAATCATACTTCTCTGTTCTCAAACATATGGGGTTCCCTTCTCTATTCCTCAGGCATACTTCTTCAAAACTTTGAATATCAGTACTCAGACTTCAACTTGGACTCCTTCTTCGCTTAAGGGAAAACTAAGTTCCGTCTGTATAATAGAGGCTATCTGAGAAAAACATTATAAAATAAAATTTCTGGGGGAGTTTATCATCTAGTGAAGCTTCCTCACCTTAACTTCGTCTTTGGCATTCATCTTCCTAAAGAGATACCATATTGTACTCATATCTTCATGGCTCATTACTTTCCTTAGGTTAGGTCTAACTACGACCTCGGGATCTAACTGCGATCAACCGTTAGCCTTTTCAGAATCTAACTGCGACTCTAACACTATCAGGATCTTACTGCGACCCTGGAGCCATGCTAGGATCTAACTGCGACCCTCCAGAATCTAACTGCGATTCTATTGTACTGTATTATCTCTCAAAGATCTTAAACCAACAGACTAAGTTATAGGGTTAACTGCTTCCACCTGTTGATAACTCGATAAAAAATTAAAAATATATTCAGTAGCCTCATATTATTTACCCAGACTTTACTTATTTCCTTCTTACTCAGGAGTTCCTCCTCATCTTTCTTACTCGACTGTGGCTTACCATGCCTTATGCAATCATGGTCTAACCACCTGCCATTGCATTCCGTTGTATGGCCTCATCATAAATTCTCATTTCAATCTATGCTCTAATTGCGAGCCATTGAACTATGCTCTAACTGCGAGCAATCTGTATCAGATCCAACTCTTATTTGAAGAGTAATCTGTACTTATCTGAATCTAGCTCTATCTATGAGCAATCTGTTTCAAATCCAACTCTTATCTGCTATTCTTTCTGTATACCATTCCTTTCAATAGAAATGGCCCTGAGTACTGCATTCATAAGTCTATAGAAATACTTGAGTAACCCCAATCATACTGTAACTGACTGTCCCACTTACTGAGACTGTCTGTCATTCTGGGTATACTCCTATTGAATATTGTATGGTATAGGAGCAACATAACTCTTTCATAACTTCCTTATCTCATAAATGTACTCATATATACTCTACCCTGCATGTACTGCAAAAGGGAGTATCTATCCATCATAGCAAACTTTAACATGCATGTCATCACATAACAACTGCAAGGAGATGCAACTGTCATAACTTATGGCAAAATAAGCCATATCATCAACTAATCACCATAACTTATGGCAACAAAAGCCATACTATCATCACATAGTTTGCTCAACCATCCATTATACGCACACTGCAATTCAACTAGGTAATCCTTTTAAGCATTCTGTCCCTTTATCACCTTTGCCAGATCCCAATCATTCATCCATGAAATTGAGATGAATATTTATTCACTAAGGCTACCACGTTACCCCTTGCTAAGGTATAGACTCAACCCTCCATTACTCTTTCTTGCATAGGAAATAGGGGAGTCACTTTATCTTTAAAACTGTGGCTATCTTTCTCTAAACATCTCTACCTTACATACATCTACCGCTTTGTTGAACTTCTGCAACTACCTGAGAAAAACTTTTCCTTTATAACACGGAATTCAATCCGTTGACTTCTCAGTCATTCAATTCTCATTGCTCATGTGAATGAATTCGGCTAAGTATTTCGTCAAAGGGTTCCTCTTTCCCTATTTTAACCTTTAGCCTCACGCTCATCTCTATTTAACTGAGAGGAATTCTTCTCATAAACTGTCCAAGAAAACTTCTCAGGTGAGCAGATCAATCTTGAGCTCTATAGAATACTTCTACATCTCTTTACTATTTCTTAACTCTCTCTATCTATATATCCATCTCAGTCTGCTCTAGACTAGATTGTAGCTCCTTTCTAGTCTCCTTCTACAGATCCTGACTACTTAAGTCACATGGATCTCATTCATCATCCAACGCTATTACTTCTGTTCTCTAGGGTACTCTACCCTAGGCCTGCTAGATTACTGTTTCTTTGTGATGGAATCCCTCTGCTTAGGGGACATTAGCTCTTTATCACATCTTTAGCCTTAGGCCATATGCTAAGATCATTCCTAGGCAAATCTCATTTTATCTCATCTTAACTCATCATTATCATTATATCTCTATTACTTCTTTCTTACCAAAAATCCGGCAGTATAACTACTATACTTCATCTTTAAAAATAACTGAACTGTACTGATTCGTTAATTCCCTTGAGAACTACCATTCTACGTAAGTACCCAGGAAAGACTGGATGAACCGACTAGGTCCACTAACTTCCAGACTCCTTAGACAGTACCTACGTACACAGTACTCATCATGATATGGCCTCTTCCAATTATAGTTGCGACCTTATAACTACATAGTCATGACCCATATGCTCTGTGACTTTTAGTCGTGACCATAACACACTACTGGTCACGACCTGGCATCCCTGTTTTCCTTAGTCGCGACCTGGACTCCTTGTACACTAGTCGCGTACTGCAACATTACTCGTCGTGACCATAGGCCTTCTCAAGTCACAACCTTTCCTTCTATACTTATTAGTCACAATATAAGACCCTTTTTGTCGTAACCTTAGCTCTCTGTGACTATTAGTCGCGACCTTGAAACATACTATCTCGACCACAACTGTCTGTGAATAACTGTCGCGACCTACCCTATATTAGTCGTGACTTGGGCATCATTATCCCGTATTCTAGGGAAATAACCTTTCTAAATCATAGTTCTAATTTATTTAAATATCAATTCTAACTATTTCAGAGCATCACTGAGCCAGGACCTTCTGTTTTATGCCAAAATCTTATGCTCTGAACCAGAGCCCTTTCTGGCCTATGCCAGAACCTCTTGCTCTGATACCAAATAAAACATCCTTACTTTCCTAGCTCTATCTTCTCCAAACCAGCACCCTGTTATGGTTGAAAAAGGCAGGGTGAGATTTTTGGGAAAATCTCAGTAGTAAACAGTACTAAACAATGTATGCATCAATGATTCATATTGGTACTTGCTTGTGATTGTGTCAGCAGAATGTAATGTGCATGCTTTCATGTAACATATGAAATACAATTGGCCAAGGTAATCATAGCACAGAGCTTCAACAATTACATATTAAAATCAATCAATTAAGGTATAACACAATCAACCATACTACAACACATACAAGTTTAGGTAAGTTTACTACCTGACGTGTAGCCCTTCCTTTAATCCTTAACCTTTGATATGAGGTTTCACCTTTCCATAGGCCAGAGCCTACACATATCATAATAATATTTCATTATGATCTTATCCAGCATATCTCCACTTATCTCAAGCTTAAGATAATACCCCTATCTTATCCATCCCCTAACTTTCCATGTATCCACGGCTAATCTTATAGAGAGAGATATTCCTCTATTCTAGCTACTGAATTCATAAGAATAATACTCTAATTTATTAGAGCAGGGACTAGAATAAATTACCTTATTCCCAAGCTCTTTAGGCTGCTCCTAGCCCAGCCAGATGAAACATCCTCCCTTACAACCCTCAGAGTACACTAGCGGAAGCAATATTAGCTTAAAATGGCTTAACTTCATCATTCATAATTTGAATATGCCAAACCATATCGATCATTGAATCATAGAATGTTATACAAAGTGGCATATACAACAAGGCATACACATAATCATCAGATTCCTATTACATCTCTTTCTGCCTAAACTCCGGTAGCATAATCGCTACGCTTCATCTGTACAAAGAACTGAACCGTACTGATTCGGTAATTCCCTCATGAGAACTACCATTCTACATAGTACCCAGGAAAGACTAGATGAACCGACTAGGTCCACTCACTTCTAGCCTCCTTAGACAGCACTACGTACACAGTACTTATCATATACTATGACGTTCAGTTTTAACTTCGGCAGCATAACGGCTTCTCCTAGGATTCTCAAAATCCACTTCCGCATAACCTCCCCGTAATGGGTTATGGATGGGGATGAGATTCGGGGGAATCTCAGTAGCAACAATCATAACAATATATGTAATGCAGGTTGACAATGCTTGCTTGTGATTGTGTACAGATAAGTATGCTGCGTGCTTCCATGCTTAATAACATATGATCATAGCATTACAGCAGAGCTTCAGACATAACATATAAGACAACAATCCAACCAAACAATAGCACAACAAATCACAAAGCCATTACATAAAAGCTAGGATTAGTTACTACCTGGCTAGCTCAGCAGAACCTTCCTATCTCTATTCTACTTCCAGCTCCGCCAGAACCTCCTTTCTTCTTTCTCCTTTCTCTCTTCCTTTCCTTCTCCCCTTCTCTCTTCTTTCTCTCTCTTTCCTTCTCTTGCTCTTGCGCAAGTTTAGGCCATGGGGGGTATTTATAGCCTCCCTCAATGGCACAACCGTAATACTTTCTTGTCGCGTGTGGCTCTTTCTGCAGCCACTAGTCGCGACCATACTTTACTCTAGTCGCGACCAGAACGATCAGCTCGTAACTCTTCAACCTTTGACCTTTACATCATCCCAAATGGCCATTCTACCCCTTGGGACTTCCACTGTTTACACATAAGTCCCCATACCTTTACTTACTCGCAGCTTAGTCCCTGAAAACTCTCTGTGTCTCTCTGGGACTTCCGCTCAAAAGGGGTCTGGTAGCCTCTCAATCTTAGGCTATTTCTACGTCTCAAGGCCTGAAAATTGGGATGTTACACCATAACTCCTTCTTTCTCTTCCTTCCTCTCTTTCTCTTTCCCTTCTCCTCTTTGGTCTTGGCGTGAATGGAATGGGAAGGGGTGGGGGTATTTATAGTGGAGGCAAAATGAAATGGATGGCCTAGATCAATCCTTAATGAATGGCTTAGATTGCTTTGCTTGCTCACCAAGTATTGCTTACATCACTATGATAACATCATCCTTCATGATGACTCATCAAAAGTGACATCATCATGGGACACCTCACATGCTTAGGTGGCACCTAGGTGGGGCCCTTGGGACACCTCGCATGCTGACTCAGCGCTTCCAGATAATTCCAGAGTCTTTTCCTGGAATGAGCGGCTGAGATCGTGCCATGTGTCCTTTACCTTTTTTTACTTTTTCTCTTTCCATTAATTCAATGCCATGTGGCATCTTGTGGGTCCCATGAGGACACCTTTCATTCCACCTCATGGTTCTGGATAACCTTTACTTTTATCTGATCCTTTCCCAGTTCTTTCTCTAAACGGGTAACTATACTTTATTAAAATACCATTTGAATCTCCCTTGGACCTTCATAACTCTTGGCCCACTTGGTTCCTGGCATCTAACATCTTTTATATTCCATAGTCATGACCTAACATACTTTCGTCGCATCTTTATGCCTTCTGCGTTCATTAGTCGTGACCTTAACATCATTTAGTCGTGACCTCATAACTTTTTAGTCGTAACCAGATTTATTTTGTCTATTAGTCGTAACCCACACATCTTCCAGTCGCGTCTAGACCTCTTTATAAAACTTAGTCGCAACCACAATACTCTATCATCACGACCAAACTGGTCAACTCAACTCTGCAACCTTTAACCTTTAAATTTCCCAAAATGGCTATTCTATCCCTTGGAATTTTCATATATCCCTGTACCTTCGCTTACTTGCAGCTTAGTCCCTGAAAACTCTCTGTGTCTCTGGGACTTCTGCTCAAAAGGGGTCTAGTAGCCTATCAATCTTAGGCTATTTTTGCGTTTCTAGGCCTAAAAATTGGGATGTTACATTTCTCTTGAGGTGTCCCTTTGATGATGTCATGAAGGTGATGTCATAATTAAGAAAGAATAGAAAATCCAAGATTAAGTCTAAGCCATTAGATCAAATAGTGCACAAAATGATCTTGACCTTTTATTTCCACCCAAATTTGCCTATAAATACCCCACCAATTCTGCTCAAAACTGTGAGCACAAGAACCCTTGGGCAACCTCTTGCAAAATGAAAACTCAAGCCAAGACAAAGAAGAATTCAAAGGCCAAAGTTCAAGTAAGCTAGAGATTAAAGGTAAGCAATCTATCCTAGCTTATTTTCCTTTGATTTGGGAGCTTGAACTTAGGGTTTTCATGGAAGAAAGATGAGTTTTCTCTAAGGTTTATATGCTATCCAAAACCTTAGATGAAAGGAGAAAGAAGAGACTAAAGTTAGAGTTATGAGATTAAAGCTTAAACAAGCTAGCTAGATGATTGGTTGTTGAATCAAGTTGATATTCTTAACATTGCCATGGATGAAATATTTCGGTTTGCACTATTCATGCACTATTCATGATTAAGGAGATAAAATTTCAATGATCTAATGCTTCCATTGAATTTATATGATGATTTTGTGTAGGATTGGATAGGTTTTGAACCTTGGAAGCATTGGAATTGAAAGTTGTAATGTTGAAATTCTTCTCTGCTACTGTTCACCCCCGTATGAACAGTGATTTGAATTTCATGATTTTGATGCTTCCAATGGTTTTAAAATGAAAAATTGTGTGGGGTAAAGTAGAGAAACAAGTATGGGAAGCAATGGAATTAAGATGGGAATTTTTGAGGAATTATGTGTGTTTTGCAAATTCTGTCCAGAACAGTACATAGTTGCTGGAATTTGGTTATTTTGAGTTCATAAATGGATTCAAAAGGCCAAATTGTGTAGGCTAAGGTCAAGACATCAATTGATTCAAAGGCCAAGTCAATTGGTAAAGATTAAAGGAAATTATGTTAAGTTGATGTTCAAGAAAGTTAAAGCTTAAACAAGCTAGCTAGATGATTGGCCTAACATCTCATGCAAGGAGTGAAAGCTCTTTTCTATTCTCTTTCATAGCATAACATTTAAATATATGATCCCTACCAAACAGGGAGCCTCTCTGTCTGTTCATACAATGCACATCTCCAGGTGCGTGTCATATTACACGTTTGCCACCGTGCATCTCATTACATGCCTTTAATACTTTATCATGGCATATCTAGCCCACTCTAGCTATCTCATGGTGTATTTCACCCTTTCATAACTTATTTTGCCTTATCATAAGGCTAACATTCTCTTCCTCATATAACTGCGTTCTATCTTTGCTTTGCCTTAGACCTTCTTCTCTAGGTCTTTTCTAGCCTTTTAATCTTTTTATCCCTCATCTGGGGGAATCTATCTACTCATACTTTTCTGTTCTCATTACATTGAGGATTTTCTTCCCTGCTTCTCATTACACAGAGGATTCTCTTCTCTGCTTCTCAGGTATACTTCTACAAAACTTTGAATCTCAGTACTCAGATTTGAACTCGGACTCCATCTTGTTTAAGGGAAAGCTAAGTTCAGTCTGTATACTAGAGGCTACCTGAGGAAAATCATTATAAAACAATTTCTCTGGGTGAGCTTATCAACTAGTGAAGCTTCCTTACCTTAACTTCGTCTTTGGCATTCATCTTCCCAAAGAGATACTACATCGTACTCATGTCTCATGGCTCATTACTTTCCTTAGGCTAGATCTAACTGCGACCTCGGGATCTAACTGCGATCAACCGTTAGCCTCTTCAGAATCTAACTGCGACTCTGGAACTCTTAGGATCTAACTGCGATCCTGGAGCCATACTAGGATCTAACTGTGACCCTCCAGAATCTACTGCGATTCTGTTGTACTGTATATCTCCCGAAGATCTTAAACCAACAGACTAAGTTATAAGGTTAACTGCTTCCACCTGTTGATAACTCCATAAAACTTTTATAGCCTCATATCATTTACCCAGACTTTACTTACTTCCTCTTTTACTCAGGAGTTCCTTTTCATCTTTCTTACTTTACTGTGACTTACCATTGGCTTGTGTCGTCATGGTCTAACCACCTGCCATTGCATTCTACTGCTATGGCCTCATCATATCTCATCTGTGCTCTAACTGCGAGCCATTTGAACTATGCTCTAACTGCGAGCATTCTGTATCAGATCTAACTCTTGTCTGAAGAGTGATCTATACTCATCTGAATCTAGCTCTATCTGAGAGCCATCTGTTTCAGATCCAACTCTTATCTGAAGAGTGATCTAGAAACAATCTCTTTTACTCTTATCTGATTTTCTTTCTGTATACCATTCCTTTCAACAGAAATGGCTCTGAGTACTGCATTCACAAGTCTGCAAAATTACCTGAGTATCCTCAATCATAACATATCTACATATCATAACTTATTGTCCCATGAACTGAGACTATCTATCATCCTCAATACATATTTCATTACATATCATATGGTATGGGAGCAACATACTTTCTCATCTCATATATACTCTACCCTGCATGCACTATAAAAGGGGAGTATTCATTCATTATGGCATACTCTAACATGCATGTCATCATATGACAACTGCAAGGAAATGCAACTATTCATCATAACTTATGGCATCATAAGCCATATCATCATCATACTTTGCTCAACCATCCATCAGACATTGTAAAGCTAAGTAAGCCTCAAAACATATTTATCATATTGCCTATCTTAGCCTGATCATTCATCCTGAAACATTTATCTATCTCAGGCTGCCACGCTACCCTCTTATTAGGGTACAGACTCAACCCTTCATCACTCTTTCTTACATAGGGGAGTCACTGTATCTCGTAATCTGTGGCTACCTTCTACCATCTCTTAACTTCTTCTGTCTATCTATTAATCATGGTCTATTCTTGACCAGATTACCAGGACCTCAACGATATTGTCCGCTTTTCCCCTTAGACAGACCCCTCTGGGCCCACATGAGGTCACGGTTTTGTTTCCAGACACACGAGCCACAGTCCTTAAGCACCTGAAAACGCATCTTTCTCTTACTCCTAGCGAACTTCAGTCGCATAGATCTCATTCCTCATCTCTTACTATCACTTTCGTTCTCTAGGGTACTCTACCCTAAATTTACCACTTCTCCGTGATGGAATTCCTCTGCTTAAGGAACATCAGCTCTTTAGCTATTAACCATCACCTATTTAGCCTTAGGCCATATCAACATCATCACATCTCTAGCCTTTAGGCTATGCCCTAGGATTATTCCTAGGCAAACTTCATACTAGCTATCTCATTCTAGCTCTCAGGTCTTTTATTCAACTAGGTTGAATAAGACCTTTACCATGTAGATCTACTCCTCGTAATCACATGGAGGATCTGTCTCATTCTAGCTATCTCATCTAGCTAGCCCATCTTAACTCATTCTTTGCATCATCCCTTGCCGCTCATCTTGCCTAGCAAGGATGACTTGCATAGGATCTACCTCCTTGGAGTTGCCAATTTTCTCTATACATGGCTCCTCCATTCAAGCTTTATGCTCCTGTCTTATGTTCACTATCTTTTTCCTTCAAAGAAAAAGGAACACCTCACATCTTATCTAGGAGCTCATATCTCCATTGAGCTCTTCTCAAGCCATATTCGTCGCGACTTGAGTCTTGGACAGTCACGACCCATATCCTCGGTGGTCCTTCGTTGCGACCATCTCACTCAACTCGTCCCGACCTGACATTTTTGTCTTCCAGTCGCGACATAAATCTTCTGTCGTCGCGACCTAGAACAATTTCGTCGCGACCTAGGCCTACTCACGTCGCAACCTTAACTCTTTCCAGTCACGACTTTAGACCTTTCTCGTCGCAACCTCATATCTCGTCGCGACCTTGTAACATATTAGTCGCGACCTAGACACTTACTTGTCGCGACTAAACCTCTCTTTTGAGGCTACAGTCGCGACCTAAACCATATCAGTCGCGACCTTGAGCATCATTAACTCGTACTCTAAGGGAATTAACCTTTCTAATTGGCATCATTAACTTGGTTAGACATCAATCTAACTATCACAGAGCATCACTGAGCCAGAACCTTCTGTTCTGTACTAGAATCTTATGCTCTGCACCAGAGTCCTTTCTGGTTGGTGCCAGAACCTCTTGCTCTGATACCAAAATGAAACATCCTCCCTTACAGCCCTCAGAGTACACTAGCGGAAGCAATATTAGCTTAAAATGGCTTAACTTCATCATTCATAATTTGAATATGCCAAACCATATCTATCATTGAATCATAAAATGTTATACAAAGTGGCATATACAACAAGGCATACACATAATCATCAGATTCCTATTACATCTCTTTCTACCTAAACTCCGGTAGCATAACCGCTACGCTTCATCTGTACAAAGAACTGAACCGTACTGATTCGGTAATTCCCTCATGAGAACTACCATTCTACGTAGTACCCAGGAAAGACTAGATGAACCGGCTAGGTCCACTCACTTCTAGCCTCCTTAGACAGCACTACGTACACAGTACTTATCATATACTATAACGTTCAGTTTTAACTTCAGCAGCATAACGGCGTCTCCTAGGATTCTCAAAATCCACTTCAGCATAACCTCCCTGTAATGGGTTATGGATGGGGATGAGATTCGGGGGAATCTCAGTAGCAACAATCATAACAATATATGTAATGCAGTGTGACAGTGCTTGCTTGTGATTGTGTACAGATAAGTATGCTGCGTGCTTCCATGCTTAATAACATATGATCATAGCATTACAGCAGAGCTTCAGACATAACATATAAGATAACAATCCAACCAAACAATAGCACAACAAATCACAAAGCCATTACATAAAAGCTAGGATTAGTTACTACCTGGCTAGCTCAGCAGAACCTTCCTATCTCTATTCTGCTTCCAGCTCCGCCAGAACCTCCTTTCTTCTTTCTCCTTTCTCTCTTCCTTTCCTTCTCCCCTTCTCTCTTCTTTCTCTCTCTTTCCTTCTCTTGCTCTTGCGCAAGTGAAGGCCATGGGGGGGTATTTATAGCCTCCCTCAATGGCACAACCGTAAATACCATGAACTTTGATCCTGCGGTCCTGGTTTTTCCTGGAATTTCCTATTTTCTTTAATTCCTCATTTACTGCATCATCGTGCCAACTCACCAGGACACCTCAGCAGCATATTTTTCACATGCTTGAATTCCCGGGACACCTCAGCAGGCTGACTCACCGGTCTAGTCTCCTGCCTCGTAATACGTGCCCTCAACTTTATCTGTTTTTTGCAGACTAATGCCATGTGGTGACTGGAAGAGACCTTGCACGCTTCCCAATGCCATCCAGATAAGTCCCAGACTTATCTGATCACCTCCTCGATTTTCGTGCCAACCGAGTAACTTTACTTTACTGAACCTTTACTTTAATGCCATGTGGCATATTACAGGACCCATGAGTATACCTTATCAGTCCACCTCATGGTTTCTAGATAACCTTTCCTGTATCTGATATCCTGCCTCCGGTCTATCTCCAACCGGGTAACTATCTCTCTTGGACCTTCACCACTCTTGGCCCACACGCTAGCACCACTTAGGGTCACTAGTCGCGACCTCATCATCATCTCGTCGCGACATAACACTTATGTGTACATTAGTCGCGACCACAACATCTTATCGTCGCGACCACAACATGCCATCATCGCGACCACAACACATTTTAGTCGCAACCAGGCTTATTCTACTCATTAGTCGCGACACCACATACATATCCGTCACGACCAAGCCTCTCTGCCAATATTAGTCGCGACCATAACACTTGGTAGTCGCGTCTAAGGCTTTCTGCCAATATTAGTCGCGACCATACTTATTTCACATCGCGACCATAATACTTTCTTGTCGCGTGTGGCTTTTTCTGCAGCCACTAGTCGCGACCATACTTTACTCTAGTCGCGACCAGAACGATCAGCTCGTAACTCTTCAACCTTTGACCTTTACATCATCCCAAATGGCCATTCTACCCCTTGGGACTTCCACTGTTTACACATAAGTCCCCGTACCTTTACTTACTCGCAGCTTAGTCCCTGAAAACTCTCTGTGTCTCTCTGGGACTTCCGCTCAAAAGGGGTCTGGTAGCCTCTCAATCTTAGGCTATTTCTACGTCTCAAGGCCTGAAAATTGGGATGTTACACCAGAACTCCTTCTTTCTCTTCCTTCCTCTCTTTCTCTCTTTCTCTTTCTCTCTTTCTCTTTCCCTTCTCCTCTTTGGTCTTGGCGTGAATGGAATGGGAAGGGGTGGGGGTATTTATAGTGGAGGCAAAATGAAATGGATGGCCTAGATCAATCCTTAATGAATGGCTTAGATTGCTTTGCTTGCTCACCAAGTATTGCTTACATCACTATGATAACATCATCCTTCATGATGACTCATCAAAAGTGACATCATCATGGGACACCTCACATGCTTAGGTGGCACCTAGGTGGGGCCCTTGGGACACCTCGCATGCTGACTCAGCGCTTCCAGATAATTCCAGAGTCTTTTCCTGGAATGAGCGGCTGAGATCGTGCCATGTGTCCTTTACCTTTTTTTACTTTTTCTCTTTCCATTAATTCAATGCCATGTGGCATCTTGTGGGTCCCATGAGGACACCTTTTCATGCCACCTCATGGTTCTGGATAACCTTTACTTTTATCTGATCCTTTCCCAGTTCTTTCTCTAAACGGGTAACTATACTTTATTAAAATACCATTTGAATCTCCCTTGGACCTTCATAACTCTTGGCCCACTTGGTTCCTGGCATCTAACATCTTTTATATTCCATAGTCATGACCTAACATACTTTCGTCGCATCTTTATGCCTTCTGCGTTCATTAGTCGTGACCTTAACATCATTTAGTCGTGACCTCATAACTTTTTAGTCGTAACCAGATTTATTTTGTCTATTAGTCGTAACCTACACATCTTCCAGTCGCGTCTAGACCTCTTTATAAAACTTAGTCGCAACCACAATACTCTATCATCACGACCAAACTGGTCAACTCAACTCTGCAACCTTTGACCTTTAAATTTCCCAAAATGGCTATTCTATCCCTTGGAATTTTCATATATCCCTGTACCTTCGCTTACTTGCAGCTTAGTCCCTGAAAACTCTCTGTGTCTCTGGGACTTCTGCTCAAAAGGGGTCTAGTAGCCTATCAATCTTAGGCTATTTTTGCGTTTCTAGGCCTAAAAATTGGGATGTTACATTTCTCTTGAGGTGTCCCTTTGATGATGTCATGAAGGTGATGTCATAATTAAGAAAGAATAGAAAATCCAAGATTAAGTCTAAGCCATTAGATCAAATAGTGCACAAAATGATCTTGACCTTTCATTTCCACCCAAATTTGCCTATAAATACCCCACCAATTCTGCTCAAAACTGTGAGCACAAGAACCCTTGGGCAACCTCTTGCAAAATGAAAACTCAAGCCAAGACAAAGAAGAATTCAAAGGCCAAAGTTCAAGTAAGCTAGAGATTAAAGGTAAGCAATCTATCCTAGCTTATTTTCCTTTGATTTGGGAGCTTGAACTTAGGGTTTTCATGGAAGAAAGATGAGTTTTCTCTAAGGTTTATATGCTATCCAAAACCTTAGATGAAAGGAGAAAGAAGAGACTAAAGTTAGAGTTATGAGATTAAAGCTTAAACAAGCTAGCTAGATGATTGGTTGTTGAATCAAGTTGATATTCTTAACATTGCCATGGATGAAATATTTCGGTTTGCACTATTCATGCACTATTCATGATTAAGGAGATAAAATTTCAATGATCTAATGCTTCCATTGAATTTATATGATGATTTTGTGTAGGATTGGATAGGTTTTGAACCTTGGAAGCATTGGAATTGAAAGTTGTAATGTTGAAATTCTTCTCTGCTACTGTTCACCCCCGTATGAACAGTGATTTGAATTTCATGATTTTGATGCTTCCAATGGTTTTAAAATGAAAAATTGTGTGGGGTAAAGTAGAGAAACAAGTATGGGAAGCAATGGAATTAAGATGGGAATTTTTGAGGAATTATGTGTGTTTTGCAAATTCTGTCCAGAACAGTACATAGTTGCTGGAATTTGGTTATTTTGAGTTCATAAATGGATTCAAAAGGCCAAATTGTGTAGGCTAAGGTCAAGACATCAATTGATTCAAAGGCCAAGTCAATTGGTAAAGATTAAAGGAAATTATGTTAAGTTGATGTTCAAGAAAGTTAGATTATAATGAATCCATGATTATGTGATGTTAGGGTGTGATTGTGGACTCCAAATAGGCATCCACACACCAAGGAAAAGTAAGAAGGAAGAAACAAAGTTAAAGTGGAAAGAAGTAGCAAAGTTAAAGTGGGAAGAAGTAAAATAATAAGGTAGTAAACTTACCCTAAACTTATATGTATTGAATGTTATGCTTTATTGTGCTATGACTTTATTGAATTGTGTACATATGTGTAGATGATTGAAGCTCTATTTCTAATATTACCTTGGCCAATTGTATTTCATATGATACATGGAAGCATGCTCATTACACTATGGTAACACATTCACAAGCAAGCACAAGCAATTACAATAATATATGCATTGTTTGGTATTGTTTGCTACTGAGATTTCCCCAGAAATCTGACCCCATCCATGTAATCCCAATCCCCACAGGTTTATGAATAAGGAAAGAGGATGAAGATGCATGAAGAGGAGTTAGGGATTGGTCAATGTACATGTTATATGATGATATGTAAAGAAGTCTTGCAAATAATGATGTTGTATGCTTAGTTTAAGCAATAATGTTTATGATGTAAGGAAAAATAGCAAACGATGGAATAAATGTATGAAATTTCTTAGACATTTAAGTAACATGTCAAGATTCGTTTTGACACCAAGAACACCTTATTTCAATGTCTGTACAAAGAGAACCAATTTTCCAAAATGGGGACCAGAATCTGTTTTTAGAATTTTTGACCAAATAAACAGTAAAATTTAACGAATAAACTGAATCAATTGGCTAAGCATTTGGTCAGGAAATTATTTTTCCCTTAAACTTCAAGATGTTAGCTTCGAGTAGAATTTTGAACCACTTCATTTTAATTTTTCTATAATTAATTATGATTTTTCACAGTTTATCACCTAATCTGGAATACCATATGAACAGTAACTCGCCAAGAGTAAAAATTCCAGATTTGGCTAATGGACTTCCAAAGTCTTGTAACCAGTTTTAAATGCTATCGAATGGTCCCTAAGATGTATGAAAGTAAGGATGTTTCAGAGCTTGATTGAGAAGATAGCAAACAATGATCAGTAGTATAGAGGATATGATGCTAGACAAGTGCATGAGGTTTCTGCAAGGTCTTCTCAAGATCATAATACTGTATCTTCTCAAGTTGCTGCTATGAATGCTTAGATCAACAATCTAGCTGCACAATTGAGCAATTCACATGTTCAAAGCCCATACTCTCAAGCTCTAGTTGCTCCTAACTGTCAGCTCTGCTCTTCTCTAATGCATATCAGTGCAAATTGTCCTTCACATCATGAGGATATTTTAGCCATTTATCAAGGCAGACCTAACCAGTATCCACAAAAGAATCCATACTCCAACACATACAATGAAGGATGGAGAGATCATCCTAATTTTAGATGGAGAGATGGAGGTGGAGTTGCTGGTCAAAACAGATTCAACAATGACAAGCAGGTGGCTGAATCCTCTAGAGCCATAGAAGTGTCTACTGCTGCAAAGGATGATGGAATTTCTGAGATACTCAAGAGCATTATTATGATGAATTCAAATATAAATTCCGTCAACAAAAACTTCTGCTCTAACTTCAAGGATTTGAGGTCTACAGTAGAGAGCAATCAAATAAAGACTAACTCTAGATTTGCTGCTTTGGAGAAAAGAATTGAGCAGTGGGAGACCAACACCTCAAACATAAATAGCTATGTATCTCAATTAGCTAATTCAGTGAGTGATATTCAGGAAAGGATCAGTGAAGATCTACCTTCAAATACAGTTGTTAACCCAAAACCTGTGAATACTATAAATGTGCAAAGTGAAGAGCAAGTTGGGAAACAAGTTACTGAAACTAAAAATGAAGAGGAAGGTGAGGTGGACACTGATTTTAGTAGTTTAATGAAGAATAGCATTGAGAAACCTGAAAGTAGGAAGGAGGCACAAATCTCAAAGAGGAAAGAGGTTACAGTTGATCCTACAGAAAGTCAAATTGATTCTGCACAAGACTCTAAAGATGGTGGACAGTTATGCAGTAAAGAAATTGAGCTACTAGAAGTTAAGGATACTGAGATAAGAAATCCAGAAGTTGACAAAACTGAAGAAGTGCAATTAGCAGTTAATTTAGGGCTTAAGTAGAAAGAAACAATTGTTGATTCAGAAGAAAAAGAAGCACAATTGAAGGATTTACTTGTCCCAAGGGAAATTATCAATAGCAAGAAAGCCTTAGAGTAGCAGAACAAGGAAGTCAATAATGTCTGCAGCAAGATTGAAGTAAACATGCCTATGCTAGAAAGGATTCAGAGAGTGCCTGAATATGCAAAGTGTTTGAGGGAGAGTTGCAACCACAGAAAAAGAGACAAACCTAATGAACTGGTGCAATTGGGACCTAAAGCTTATACACTTTTCAAAGCTCAATTTCTAAAGAAGTGTAAAGATCCAGGTGCATTCTCTATTCCTTATTCAATTGGCAAGATAACTGTTCCTAGAGCATTATTAGATTTAGGTGATGCTATTAATGTGATGCCTAGTTCAGTTTATCAAGCTTTAGGAATGAATTTGATTAAAATAACTAGGTGTTAGCTCAATTGGCTAATAAGAGTATTATAAGTCCTAAGGGAATCTTAGAAGACATTTTAGTTCAAGTTAAGGACCTTGTTTTTCCTGTGGACTTTTATGTTTTGGATATGGCTGATAAGTCCCTTGATGCTAGTACTCTTATTCTAGGAAGGCCATTCATGAAAACAGATAATACCATGATTTACATGAAAGAGGGAGTTATTAAAAAGGAATTTGTTGGGCACATAATTCAGTTTAACATGTATAGACACCCATAACAGAATTATTCTCTCCTAGGACTTAACATGGTTGGAGCATTACCTGAAAAAGAGTGTGATAATGGTTGTGAGCTTTATAATGATGATGAAGTTGAAGAACATTCCATTCCTTACTCCTCCAATGTTTCTCCTCTTTTTCTTCATCCAATGGTGATGTGTTATGCATTAATTCTAACATTGATAGCTGGCTTCCCACTATGGGTGATTTTTCTTCATCTCCATCTACTATTTCTTCATTTGGAACTAACCACACTATTTCAAGTATTGCACAATATCCAGGAAAGTTTTTGGTAAATATAACAGAATTGCAGGGTAATGACATTATAGCAGATTGTGAGAGACAAGAAGTCAGAATTTATGGGTTAAGGAAAATTTCATTTAATATCCTGTATTCTAACTCTGTTCATTTGAGCTTCAAAATTTTAGCCATCTCAGGGCTACAGAAATTAAAGGATGTTCTTCAACATCAACAGAATTGCACTGCTAGGATTTTAAAGAGAGTTGCTGCTGGATATGATGCTGAATTGGTGCAGGAATCAGAGAGCAATGAATCTGGAGTAGAGTTTAAGAAGTTGAGCCTATCTGTTATTCAAACTCCAGAGATTGAGCTTGAACAACTTCCAAAGAGTCTTAAGCATCAAAGATAATTCAATATGAAGGGCCATCTGTGGAAGCTATTCAAAGAGAATTTTAAACCCCCATAACACTTAGTATAACATCCCAATTTTTGGGTCTAGGAGAACTGGGAGGTAGTCTGATATGGGCAGGCTGCTAAACCTGTAGTCCCAGGGTAGTAATCTGATATGGGCAGATCACTTACCTATATTTTGTAGGACTCAGAGGGATGAGCTAAGTCCTTCAGGATTAAAAGATGAGTTAAGTCTTTGACCTACAAAATAGGGATAGTTCACCTAGGTTCAAAAAGAGGAATGTAAGGAATATCCTAAGTCTTAAGCTTAGGAATTCTGCAGGTAGCTAAATATGGGCTGGCTCCTGAGTGAGATAACTTGATATGGGCGGGTTGTCGAGCCTTTCAATTAATGATGACTCCCAAAGAGTTCAAGGGATGAGTTGGAAGAGAATTTCAAGAACTTAAGATGAAGGATAAGAAGATAAGTAAAGAGGCCAGAAAGAGAATGCAGGGGCATAACTGTAATTATGGGAAAGATCGGGCTTGTAGCCAATGTGTACCATATTTTACTGATAAATAGAGAAACTTATGCTGATCATTTCACTGAACTGTGAAATATGCATATGAGGTCCCTAAGAGTATTGAAAAATGATCAAGGGTAAAATGGTCATGTTGAAAACCGCGCGTGAGCATACTTTCAGGCCAAAATAGCCCTGGTCCGAATAAAATATCTGAAAATACCTGGAGATAGAGAAAATAATTCCGGGTTGAATGAGGAGTCACGGAATTTTGATTTGAGGTCCCGATTTTTCTGTAAAAAATTCCTAAAGATGGGAATTTACAGTTATAATCGAACAGCGGTCCAAATAGAGATGTTCTCAGGAAACGTGCCATCAGAGTACTTGGGATTTATCAGAGGCCCAAAACGTAGGCCCAGTGATACATGGGGAAAAGTGCCATTAAAATAATATTTTAATGTTGTATCAAAAAAAAGTAGAAGTTACTCGGTCGGCATGATAATCGAGGAAGTGATCAGATAAAGTCCTGGACTTATCTGGATAGTATTGGTTGGCATGAAAAGGTATCTTGTGGGACCCACCTTGACGCCACATGGCACTGATATGGAGGAAGCAGATAAAACTAAGGACACGTATTTTGGTGCAAGACTCTGGAATTCTCTAGAACTGGTGAGTCAGCAGGCTGAGTCAGCAAATAATTATGAGGGGTGGTGAGTCAGCCGGATGAGTCAGCATGTAATTATGAGGGGTGGTGAGTCACCATGGTGAGGTGTCCCATGATGACATCACCATGATGATGCAATAAAGAGAGTAAAGAATATAGGAAATTCTTGGAAAAATGGTGGCCACA
The DNA here is from genome assembly GCA_037074615.1 of Leucaena leucocephala. Lineage (NCBI taxonomy): Eukaryota > Viridiplantae > Streptophyta > Magnoliopsida > Fabales > Fabaceae > Leucaena > Leucaena leucocephala. The sequence goes on along the minus strand of CM073548.1, from coordinate 9,134,444 downwards.
AGTTAAAGTTCTTACTAATTACAAGAATGTCATCCATAAAAACTATAAATACCCCCTTGCCATTCATTCTTCATGGCCAAGAGCCCCCTTAGAGATAGAAGTGAGTTCTAGAGAAAGAAAGTGGAAGAAAGAAAGAAGGAAGGAAGCTCTGGCGGAGCTAGAAGCAGTATAGAGATAGTAGAGTTCTCCTAAGCTAGCCAGGTAGTAACTAATCCTAGCTTTTATATAATGCCTTTGTGATTTGTTATGCTATTGTTTGGTTGGATTGTTGTCTTATATGTTATGTTTGAAGCTCTACTACATAATGCTATGATCACATGTTATTATTGAGTATGGAAGCACGCAGCATACTTATCTGTACACAGTCACAAGCAAGCACTGTCACACTACATTACATATATTGTTATGATTATTACTACTGAGATTCCCCTGAATCTCATCCCCAATGTATAACCCATTACAGGGAGGTTATGTTAAAGTGATTTTTGAGAATGCTGAAAGACGCCGTTATACTGCGAAATTATGGAAAAATATCAGTAGTGAACAAAGGAGATGATATGTACTGTGTATATAGGTATTGTCTAAGGAGTCTGGAAGTGAGTGGGCCTAGACAATTCATCCAGTCTTTCCTGGGTACTTACGTAGAATGGTAGTTCTCATGGGAATTACCGAATCAGTACAAAATCAGTTACTCAGAAAAGATGATGTAAGAAATGTTATACTGCCGGATTTCAGGCAGGAAAGATGTAATAGAAATATGAGAATTTCGTGCATGTCTATTGTATAACAATTTATTATTTGATAATAAATATTGTTTGGCATGTTTGATTGATATGTGATTAATGTATGCATAAGAATATGCAAAGTTGATTGCTGGTGTGAACAGTAACCCGTGGTAATATAGTGATATTTGATCTATAATTAAAAATAGTAAATGATTGAATAAATGTATGATATTTTTATGGTAAATATTAGACATACCAAACTTCGATTTGATATATAGAATGCCTCATTTGGATGTCTACACATGGAGATATAAATTATCAAAGTTGGGACCAAAATGCTGGATTTAGGAGAAAAACGCTGGATGAACAGTAAAGTTGTAACATTAACTGACATTGACTTGGTCAAGGCATGGTCAACTAGTTATTTTTCCTTGAAATAGTATTGAGTTATATTCATGTAGCAATTTGAACCACTTCATTCCGATATTTCTATAATTAGTTATGATTTTTTGAAGTCAGGTCACTCATCTGGAATTTACACAGTAAATAGTACTCGATAAGAGTAAAACTCCAGATTGAGAAATTGGACTTCAATGACCTTGAAAGTGGTTCTAAATGCTACCAATTGGTCCCTAAGATGTACGAAAATAAGGATATTTCACTTAGGTTGTCTCCTTCCTTGTTTCCCCACTTACAATAGTCTGCTTTAATCAGTTTTATTATATACTTGAGCTATATTTGTTGATTAAGTGTGGGGGAGGAGATCAAGTCAGTAAGGTAGATAAATAATCCCATAAATAAATCAAAGATTTTGGTTTAGTGTTGTCATGATCATTACTACTACCTTTGCATGTGTTCATTACTTCTTCACATTGTGGACAATGTAGAATTTAAGTATAGGGGAGGATGAACTTGATGGGTGAATAAAAATCATTTATTTGCTATGATTTTGTATTTTGGTCGCGACCTCGTGCTGTTTATGTCGCAGCTAATGTGTTTAAATTGTCAAAAACAATTCTCTGTGAAGATCAGTCACGACCATTGCTTACTTTTGTCGCGACCAAAAGTTCATATTTTCTTATATTTACCTATTTGTGATGTTTAGTCGTGGTTTGTGCTTTATCTATGTCGCGACTGGAAATCTCTGTGAATTTTGGTCGTAACTGGATTATTAATTGGTCGCGACTATAACATATGTGTTTAACAGGTTTACTCTCGGTGATTTGTAGTCGCGACCAATATTCCCTTTTTCTGAAAATTCCTTCTATTCCATTTTGATTTGTGTTTGATTTTTGGAATTTACAGTCATGAATTCAAAACTGAACTTTGAACATATAATTTTGAACATTGGCAAGCTTGATGAAGTGTTAGTTTCTTGTTTCATTAAGTCACTACTAGAAATTGTGCGTCATGAATGATTAATCTTATGTATTTTGTTTAAAATTCATGCAATCTAGTCATGTGAGCTGATTAGGGTGAGTAAGCTAGATGGAAGCATTTTGAGCCTTCAACATATACTCCTTTACATTGTGTGACACCATCTAGTTTGGTAACTTTGTAGAACTTGACTCAATCCTTGATTCAAAACCACATTAGCTCCATGGAATTGTGAAAATGCTAAGGGCTTTTCTTTCAAAACCCTCTTGACCAAACATAAACCACATAAATATTAAATCCTTTGCTTTATCCCTTTGAGACATTCACTTTCTTTTAAAATTCCATCCTTGATTATGAATACTGTGCAAGATAGTTGTTGCTGCAGTAAGTCTTTGATTGTGAATGATTGCTAAGTTGCAATTACTTGTTGAATCTCTAAACTTCAATATATTTGCTATCTGGTTCAAGAAAATGAAAACAAAGGAAAAATACAGAGAAAAGAAAAAGGAAAGTACAAAGAAAAGAGAAAGAAAAAAAGAAAGAAAAGAAACCAGATGCAAAAAGTGTTATTCAACTTGTATTAAAGGAAGATAGTTTGTGACCTGCTATTTTCTGCAGCTGCATGATTGGAACTTTGATTGTGTGCATTATTTCATTAATCATTGACATGCATTTCCATTTCACCATCTAGCCTTTTCAACATTACAACCCTAATAAAGACCCTTTGATTCATAACCCTTGTGGCATTTAGTGGTGGAGATGTATGATGGTTACAAGTTATGGGAAGCCTAAGCTAGATGGTTGAGTGAAATTACTTTGATAAGAGAGGGAGCGAAACACTATACCTTGTGAGGAAATCTCAACCTAGTTGTTTACTATGATTGAATTGTATGATTTAGATTCTTTGATTGATATGAGATTAGTTTGGATTGTTGCCAATTGAAGGGAAAGATTGATGATTGCAAGCACTCATGTTGAATCTGTTTTGCCAAATTTGCTAAACATGTGCGTTTAAAATTCAGTTTTGATCCATAATTTTGCTCGGAGTGTAAAAGCTAAGTGTGGGGGAGTTGATAAACTCATATTTGTAGTGATTTTCAAGGTGTTAAAAGAGAGTTTATTATTGATTTTATTCATATTTACTACTATGTTGAGAAAATTAGTCAATAAAATGAAATTGGACAAGAGGAAAAGTTAAATGATGTGATTTTAGTGCTTAAATGGATAAATAATCTATTAAATGTCCATTTCAGGTCAATACAGCAATCAATCAGCAAAGTAGAGCTTCCCTTTGGACTTTAGTTGCGACCTAAGGTACTCACCGTCGCGACCTTACATCAACCAGCAAAGAAGAAGAGTTCTCTATAAATATTAGTCGTGACCTGATGTACCTACAGTCGCGACCAAAGTTCAATGCAGAGATTGAAACGTCCTTACTTTCGTACATTTTAGGGATCATTTGGTAGCATTTAGAACCACTTTCAAGGTCATTGAAATCCAATTTCTTAATATAGAATTTTTCTCTTCTCGAGTACTGTTCACTGTGTAAATTCCAGATGAGTGACATGACTTCGGAAAATCATAATTAATTATAAAAAAATCAAAATGAAGTGGTTCCAATTTCCACATGAAGCTAACTCAATTATATTTCAGGAAAAAAATACTCATTGATCATTCTTTGACCAAGTCAACATAGGTCAACGTTACAATTTTACTGTTCATCTAGCGTTTCCCCCCTAAATCCAGCATTCTGGTCCCAACTTTGATAATTTATATCTCCATGTGTAGACATCCAAATGAGGCATTATATATATATATCAAATCGAATCTTAATATGTATACTATTTACCATAAAAATTTTATATATTTATTCATCCATTTACTATTTTTAATTATGGGTCAAACATCATTAGATCACCACGAGTTACTGTTTACAGTGACAATTTCCAGCAATCAACTTTACACACATATGCATATATCCATCACATATTAGTCAAAAATGACAAACAATACTTATCATTAAATAATAAGTTGTTATACATCAGGGAATATACAAAATCCCCATATTTCCATTACACCTTCTGCCTGAAATCCGGCAGCATAACTGCTACGCTTCATCTTTAGAAAGTAACTGATCTTGTACTGTAACATCCCGATTTTTGGTCTAGGAGATCGGGACAGTTCATCTAGGTCCAAGATGAGGAATGTGAGAAATATCCTAAGTCTTAAGCCTAGGAATTCTGCAGAAAGCTTGATATGGGCTGGCTCCTGTGTAAGATAACCTGATATGGGCGGGTTGTCGAGCTTTTCAATTAACGATGACTCCCGAAGAGTTTAAGGGATGAGTTATTGAAAGAAAATTTCTAGAACTTAAGATAAGGGATGAGAAGATGAGTAATAAGGCCAGAAAGAGAATGCAGGGGCAAAATTGTAATTATGGGAAAGATCGGGCTGGTAGCCGATGAGTACCATATTTTGCCAGAAAATAGAGAAAATTATGCTGATCATTTCACTGAACTGTGAAATGAGCATACGAGGTCTCTGTGAGTATGAAAGAATTATGGAAAGTTTAAGGACAAAAAGGTGGGGTCCTTAAGTCTAATTTTAGCCAAATAAAAAGGGACTTAAATGAAAAGAAGAAAAGTTCCTTGGGGCTAAAGTGTAATTAAAGAAAGTCAGGCCGAAAGTGGTTTGGACTGTCCGACAGCATTTCAGTCCCAGATTTCACCGGTAGAGAGAGCAAGGGACGCTCAGTAATCTGGCTTAATACAGGAATTTTTGAAGACTCCAGATAGCCAGAAATGGACTGATCGTCCAAAAGTTATAAAAATTCATACCGGATATCCTAGATTTCAGATCTAGGTGAGAAAATACAGGATGATACGTCCTTATGGGGCGGATGTCGGGAAACTGACAGAATACCGATAGGAGGCCTGTAGAAAAAGTTATTCGCAAATTAGAAAATCCAGACGGGAGTGTGAGGCCTCCGGGTATCCGATAGGGAAATTTATCGGTATTTGAAAAGGGACTGAATGAGTTCGGATAACCTCGGTCAGATGACTGATATGACTCACAGGGATGCCTGAACACCGCAGGCCGGTGTATCGGACAGAAGGAGCCGGTGTCCGGATATGTGTATAAACGGTGAAAAATAGATTAAATATTCAATAAACATTAACGGGGGAGATTCCTCGTAATGCGTGCCATGAAGGTAATGGACCCTGAAAGGCCCAATAATGGCGCCAACAAGGCCCAGTAAGACACTTAGACTGATAGGTGGGCCAGTGTCCGGCAGAACCCCAGAAAAGTGCGAAATTACGAAAATGCCCCTGTGTTGTAGTAAAGGGGTAGTAGATGTATGAGGGCATTTTGGTCATTCTGGACAGGCCCAGGAGCCAAGGCTCATATAGATAAAGTTACTTAGAGTCAGTATATATCCTGACAGAGTACAGAAGGGTGTGAAATGACGATTTTACCCTTAGGGTTAAAATAGTGCAAGAAAGGGCACCCAGGGGTATTTTGGTAATTTGCCGAGGGATGTTTCTTGGGAGTCGAGCCATCAGAGTACTTGAGCTTGATCAGGATCTAAGATAACATACCCAGAGCCCAAAAACGTAGGCCCAGTGATATGTGAGAAAAAGTGGCATTAAAATACTATTTTAATGTTGTTTCAATAAAGTAAAGTTACTCTGTCGGCACGATAACCGAGGAGGTGATCAGATAAAGTCCGGGACTTATCAGGATAACATTGGAAGGCGTGAAAGGTCCCTTCCAGGTGCCACATGGCGCAATCTTAGAGGCAGAAGAAAAGTAAGGACACGTATTACGGTGCAAGACTCTGGACCGGTACTGGATTGGACTGAACTGCTGAGTCAGCTGATGAGGTGTCCAGGAATTGTGACATGTGAAGAATGTGGCGATGAGGTGTCCCGGTGAGGTGTCCTGGATGATGTCATGCATGATGCAGTAAAAAGGAATAAAGAAAAATAGGAAAATCCAGGAAAAACCAGGACCACATGTTCAGATGGCTTCAAAATTACAGAAATGCCATCCATCAAAGCTATAAATACCCCCTTCCCCTCCCATTTTATGCATCCCACGTTTTTGGCAAGAAAAGAGAGAGAAAGAAGAGAGAGAAGGAGAAAGAAAGAAAGAAAGGAAGTTCTGGTGGAGTTGGAAGCAGTATAGAAGTTCTGGAGCTCTGCTTTTAAGGTAGTAACTAATCCTAGCTCTTATGTAATGTCTTTGTGATTTGTTGTGCTATTGTTTGGTTGGATTGCTGTCTTATATGTTATGCTTGAAGCTCTATTACAATGCTATGATCATATGTTATTGAATATGGAAGCACGCGGCATACTTATCTGTACACAATCACAAGCAAGCACCGTCACTCTGCATTACATATATTGTTATGATTATTTACTACTGAGATTCCCCCGAATCTCATTCCCCATATCTAACCCATTACAGGGAGATTATGTTGAACTGAATTCTAAGAATTTTGAGAGACGCCGTTAGGCTGCCGAAATTCTGGCAACGAAGAAGGAACAAAGAAAGGAACTGATACGTACTGTGTACGTAGGTGCTGTCTAAGGAGGCTGGAAGTGAGTGGACCTAGCCGGTTCATCCAGTCTTTCCTGGGTACTTACGTAGAATGGTAGTTCCTACGGGAATTACCGAATCGGTACAAGATCGGTTACTTTCTACAGAAGGAATGTAGCAGTTATGCTGCCAGATTTTTGACAGGAAGAGATGTAATTGAAATAAGAGAATTTGGTGTATGCTTTGTTGTATGACATTTTATTATTTAATAATAAATATTGTTTGGCATGTTTAACTTGTGTATGATGAATTAAAAGAGAAATTCGCAGGTCCTGAGGTAGCAGTGTTTTGACCTCAGTTTGACCTAGTAAACGAAGGAGTTTGGCCACGAAATTTGGCAGGCCAGTCGTACATATCTGGGGCATTACGTGGATAGGTAATAAGACTTGTTTGGATGTGTAGAATGAGATTAATCAGTTTTCAAATTAAAGGTCCAGAATAAGGAACTTAAGAGTAAAATTTTGAATTTCTGGGCTTAAGTTAAGATATATCAAGCTAATATTGCTTCCGCAAGTGTACTCTGAGGAGTCTAAGGGAGGATGTTTCATGTACCGATTCGATAATTCTCGTGAGAACTACCATTCTACGTAAGTACCCAGGAAAGACTGGATGAACCGGCTAGGTCCACTCACTTCCAGCCTCCTTAGACAATACCTACGTACACAGTACGTATCAGCTCCTTTCTTTACATTGCCATCTTGTTATAATTTCGGCAGCATAACGGCGTCTCTTAAAATTCTCAAAATTTACTTTGGCATAACCTCCCCTTTAATGGGTTATTCATTTGGAATGAGATTCGGGGGAATCTCAGTATAAATAATCATAACAATATATGTAATGCAGAGTGACAGTGCTTGCTTGTGATTGTGTACAGATAAGTATGCTGCGTGCTTCTATACTCAATAACATATGATCATAGCATTGTAATAGAGCTTCAAGCATAACATATAAGACAACAATCCAACCAAACAATAGCACAACCAATCACAAAGACATTACATAAAAGCTAGGATTAGTTACTACCTCAAAAGCTTAGCAGAACTCTAGAATCTCTATATTGCTTTCAACTCCGCCAGAATTTCCTTTCTTCTTTCTTTTCTCACTTTCTCTCTCAAGAACTTTCTTATCTCTCTAAATATGCTTCTTGTCTATGATGAATGAAGGCAAGGGGGTATTTATAGTTTTGATGGATGGCATTTTCGTAATTTTGAAGCCTTCTGAACTTGTGGCCCTGGTTTTTCCAGAATTTCCTATTTTTCTTTATTCCCTTTTACTGCATCATCAAGGGACACCTAAGGGGACACCTCACCCCTCACATTCTTCACATGGCAAAATTTGAGGGAGCAAGAAGCCTTCTGGAAGTTTTCTAGTCCAATCCGGTACCGGCCCGGTCCGTTTCCTCGAAAACTGGACTATTTTCTGAATCCAATTTTTCTGAAAATCCATATTATGTCTTCTGACTTTAAATTTAGTATCTGGGTCGTTATATCATTAACATTTTTATACTAGGTCTAAACTCAATTACAGATCCCCTGCGAAATGATCAAAATACCCCTGGGTGCCCATTCTTGCACTATCTTAACCCTAAGGGTAAAATCATCATTTTACACCTTTCTGTACCCTGTCAGGGCATATAATGACTCTGGTTAACCTCACCTGTGTATGTCTTGGCTTCTAGGCCTGTCCAGAATGGCCAAAATGCCCTTCATACACCTACTACCCCTTTAGTACAACACAGGGGCATTTTCGTAATTTCGCACTTTTCCGGGGTTCTGTTGGACACTGGCCCACCTATCAGTCCAAGAGTCTTATTGGGCCTTTGATGGTGCCATTATTGGGCATTTTAGGGTCCATCCCCTTCATGGCATGCATTACGAGGAATCTTCCCCCGTCCATGTTCATCGAGTATTTTAGCTATTATACACCAGTTATACACATCCCCGGACACCGGGTCCTTTTACCAGATACACTGGCCTACTATGTTTAGGCATCCCTGTGGGTTATAACAGTCATCTGACTGAGGTCATACGAACTCATTCAGTCCCTTTTTAAATACCGATAAATCTCCCTATCGGATACCCGGAGGCCTCACACTCCCGTCTGTATTTACTAATTTGTGAATAACTTTTTCTACAGACCTCCTATCGGTATTTTGTCAGTTTCCTGACATCCGCCCCATCAGGACGCATCATCCTGTAATTTCTCACTTATATCTGAAATCTAGGATATCCGGTAGGAATTGTTATAACGTTTAGACTATCAGATCAATTTTGGCTATCTGGAGTCTTGAAAAATTCCTGTATTAGGCTGGATTACCTGGCGTCACTTGCTCTATCTACTGGTGAAATATGGGGTTGATCAGAATACGATCACAGTTTTTGCCTATTTCCGGTCTAGGTTTTCATAATTACACTTTTGCCCCGGAAACTTTTCTTCTTTTCAATTAAGTCCCTTTATTTGGTTAAAATTACACTTAAGGACCCCACATTTTTGTCTACTTTTCCTTCTTAACCTTAAACTTTCCATAATTGCACTTAAGTCCTTTCCTTTTCTTTCTTTTTCAATTTAATCCCTTTCTTTACATAAATAACCACATCTTTTTCCCGAAAAATAACTCATATATTTCATTCAATCTGTACATACAAATCAGTACAGAAAATTAGGGATATTACATTTATCTCCCCCTTAAAATAAATTTCGCCCTCAAAATTTATATTATACATACCCTATAGAAATAACTCCGGATACTTCCCCCTCATATTTTCTTCTGTTTCCCATGTAGCTTCATGTTCAGTTAAGCCTTTCCAGATCACTTTTACTAGAGGGATTTGCTTATTACGTAATTGCTTGACCTTTCGATCAGCAATTCGTACCGGTCCAACCTCATAGGTCAGATCATCTCGCAGTGTGACTTTATCTTGCTCAATCACATAAGATGAATCTGGAACATACTTCTTTAATTGGGAAACATGAAACACATCATGTATTTGGCTAAGATTTGGAGGAAGAGCTAACTTGTAGGCTACTGTCCCTATCTTCGAGAGAATTTGGAATGGTCCGATGTATCTTGGATGTAACTTCTTCACTTTAATCGATCGTCCGGCTTCTGTAGTTGGAGTTAACTTAAGGAATAGATGTTCACCTTCTTCAAACTCCAACGGCTTCCTTCTGACATCTGCATAACTTTTCTGTCTGCTTTGAGCCGTCAGCAATCGTTTTCTAATCACCGCAATCTGTTCTGTAGTTTGATCCACTATATCAGGACCAAGCATTCTTCTCTTGCTTAACTCTAGCCAGCACAAGGGGGATCTACATTTACGTCCATAGAGTGCTTCAAAGGGTGCCATCTGAATGCTAGCCTGATAACATTATTATACGCAAACTCGATGAGTGGTAAATGAATATCCCAGCTACCTTGAAAATCTAAGACACATGCTCTCAGCATATCCTCTAACGTTTGTATTGTTCTCTCCGACTGGCCATCCGTCTGAGGATGATAGGCTGTACTGAATCTGAGAGTGGTGCCCATTTCTTCCTGTAAAGCCCTCCAGAAATTAGAAGTAAATTGAGGGTCTCTATCGGACACAATGCTGCTTGGGATACCATGAAGTCTAACAATCTCCTTTATATACAACTTTGCCAGCTTCTCTAGAGAATCCCTTTTATTGATTGCCAGGAAATGTGCTGACTTCGTCAATCGATCAATTACTACCCATACTGCATCATGTTTACTTGGTGTCATAGGTAGTCCTTCCACAAAGTCCATGAAAATGCCATCCCATTTCCATTCAGGCATATTTAAAGGCTGCAATGTTCCCGCTGGCTTTTGATGTTCAATTTTTACTTTCTAGCAGGTCAAGCACTTGGGTACATACGCCACTACATCCTTCTTCAATCCAGGCCACCAAAACAACCTTTTAACATCATAGTACATCTTGGTCTTACCTGGATGTACTGTATACAGGCTTTTATGTGCTTCCTCCAGAATCTTTTCTCTTAATCCCATAGCATTAGGAATATAGGGTCTTCCCCTGAACTGCAACAATCCATCTGGGGAAATCTCAAAATTCCTAGTCTTCCCCCTCTCTAGCTTATCGTTAAATATTGCTGCAAGCTTATCCTGCTTTTGAACTTCTTTTATCTCATCTTCGATGCAAGCTTTGACATGAACTACTCCATAAGGACTCTCCATTAGTTGTATTTTATATAGAGGGCTCCAATCTCGCATATCTTCTATCAATCTCAACTCTTTGATCATCATATGCGCCACCTGCACCACTTTCCTACTCAGAGCATCAGCTACCACATTGGCTTTTCCTAGATGGTATTTAATTTGAAAGTCGTAATCTTTTAACAATTCCATCCATCGCCGTTGTCTTATGTTCAACTCTTTCTGATCCTATAGATACTTCAGGCTTTTATGGTCGTAATACAACTCTATAGCCGCTCCATATAAATAATGTCTCCATATCTTCAGAGCGTAAACCACCGCCGCAAGCTCCAGATCATGAGTGGGATAATTCTCTTCATGTGGCTTCAACTGCCGAGAGGCGTAAGCTACTACTCTACCTTGCTGCATCAGTACACATCCCAACCCCTGCTTACTAGCATTAGTGTAGATTATATAAGTATGAGTTGGGTCTAGAATAATCAGCACGGGGGTAGTGGTTAATCTCTGCTTCAACTCTTGGAAGCTAGCCTCGTACTTCTCATCCCACTTAAACTGCTGATTCTTTCTGGTAAGCTTGGTAAGTGGCAAGGCAACTCGAGAAAAGTCTTGAATAAATCTTCTATAGTACCCTGCTAAGCCAAGAAAACTTCTGACCTCTGTCACTGTCCTCGGCTGCTCCCAGCTCAAAAATGCTTTAACTTTGCTAGGATCCACAGCTAGCCCTTCTCGGGATATGACGTGACCTAGAAATTTGACTTCTGAAAGCCAAAACTCGCACTTACTCAGCTTAGCATAGAGCTTCTTTTCTTTAAGGGTACTAAGAACAATTCTCAAGTGCCTTTCATGCTCCTCTGCAAATTTGGAGTACACCAAGATATCATCAATGAAGACCACAACAAACTGATCTAAATAAGGCCTTAAGATCCTGTTCATGTAATCCATGAAAATAGCAGGTGCATTCGTTAGCCCAAAAGGCATCACAAGGAACTCAAAATATCCATAGCGCGTCTTAAAAGCAGTCTTTGGAATATCATATGACTTCACCCTTAGTTGATGATAGCCAGATCTCAAGTCAATCTTAGAGAATAAGCTCGCTCCCGCCAATTGATCTAGCAGATCATCAATTCTGGGGAGAGGATACTTATTCTTGACCGTAATCTTATTCAATTCCCGATAGTCAATGCATAGCCTTAGGATGCCATCCTTCTTCTTGACAAATAGCACGGGAGCACCCCATGGTAACACACTGGGTCTTATGAAACCCTTCTCCAATAGCTCCTCAATTTGCTTCTTCAATTCCATCATTTCATCAGGAGCCATTCGGTATGGGGCTTTGGATACTGGTCCAGCTCCAGGTACAATGTCAATCACAAATTCTACCTCTCATTCTGAAGGCAATCCCTGAATCTCCTTCTGAAAGACTTCAGGAAATTCATTGACTACTGGGATCTTATCAATTCCTTCTTCTACTTCTGTTTGAACATAAAAGAATACCATATATCCCTGACATCCTTTTCGCAGACATTTATCTTCCTGAGCCTCCGTTATGAAATTCAATCTTACTTCCGGACTCAGATCAGCGACCTTTGGGCCAAGAACTAGGGTCTTGTTCCTGCAGTCCAGCATTACGTTATTGGGGGCTAACCAATTCAAACCAAGTATGACATCGATCTCTTGGAAAGGCATACATATCAAGTCTAGGGTGGTACAACAGTGCTCATAATGTATAACACTATTTAGACAAGCATCAGACGTAATTACCCTAATATTGGTGGGAGTTTTCACATGTATATCATAACGCAATTTGCTAATTAGAAGGCCTAGGCGTTTTTAGCACACTCATAGGAAATAAAGGAATGACTTGCACCCAAATCAAATAGAGCATTCATAGCATGATCATTGAGATAGATTATACCTTGGATCATCTCAGGTGTTAGCTGAGTGTAACACCCCAATTTTTAGGCCTAGAGATGCCAGAAGGAGAATTCAAGGGCATAATCGTAATTATGGGAAAGATCGGACTGGTAGCCGATGAGTACCATATTTTGCCAAAAAAATAGAGAAAATTATGCTGATCATTTCACTGAACTGTGAAATGTGCATATGAGGTCTCTATGTGTATAAAAGAATTAGAAATATGACCAGGGGTAAAATGGTCATTTTGGAAAAGTGTGCGCGTGAGTGCTTTTTCAGGCCAAAACAGCCCGGTCCGGATAAAATATCTGAAAATACCGGGAGATAGAGAAAAGGATTCCGGATTGAATGAGGAGTCACAGAATTTTGATTTGAGGTCCCGATTTTTCTGTAAAAATCCTCGAATATGGGAAATTACAGTTATAATCGGTAAAGGAAGAGCAGTCCGAATAGAGATGATCGGACTATGGCCAGAGGCCATACAGTATTGTCTAAGGCCCGTAGTGACACCAGGGAAGGCCCAAGCCCATAATACCAGTTCAGTGGTAAGAGGGGCCGGTGTCCGGGAAAAATGTGCAAAATGAAGAAAATGCCCTTATGTTATAGAATAACTGAAGAATGAGTAAAGGGTATTTTGGTCACTTGGCTAAGGTTAGACAGTCAAGAAGGGGTATCTGGATAGTTGACCAGGGCCAGAGAATACTCTGGTAAAATATGAAAAGACAATAATGCCCCTAGACCTAGTAAAGGAAATGAAAGGACTTAAGTGCAATTATGGAAAGTTTCAAGGCCAAGAAGGAAAGTAGACAAAAATGTGGGGTCCTTAAGTGTAATTTTAGCCAAATAAAAAGGGACTTAAATGAAAAGAAGAAAAGTTCCCTGGGGCTAAATTATAATTAAAGAAAGTCAGGCCGGAAGTGGTTTGGACTGTCCGAAAGCATTTCAGTCCCAGATTTCACCGGTAGAGAGAGCAAGGGACGCTCGGTAATCTGGCTTAATACAGGAATTTTTGAAGACTCCAGATAGCCAGAAATGGACTGATCGTCCAAAAGTTATAAAAATTCATACCGGATATCCTAGAATTCAGATCTAGGTGAGAAAATACAGGATGATACGTCCTTATGGGGCGGATGTCGGGAAACTGACAGAATACCGATAGGAGGCCTGTAGAAAAAGTTATTCACAAATCAGAAAATCCAGACGGGAGTGTGAGGCCTTCGGGTATCCGATAGGGAGATTTATCGGTATTTGAAAAGGGACTGAATGAGTTCGAATGATCTCAGTCAGATGACTGATATGACTCACAGGGATGCCTGAACACCGCAGGCTAGTGTTTCGGACAGAAGGACCCGGTGTCCGGATATGTGTATAAACGGTGAATAATAGATAAAATATTCAATAATTATTAACGGGGGAAGATTCCTCGTAATACGTGCCATGAAGGTATTAGACCCAGAAAGGCCCAATAATGGCGCCAACAGAGGCCCAGTAAGACCCTTAGACTGATAGGTGGGCCAGTGTCCGGCAGAACCCCGGAAAAGTGCGAAATTACGAAAATGCCCCTATGTTGTACTAAAGAGTAACAGATGAATGAAGGGCATTTTGGTAATTCTGGACAAGCCCAGAAGCCAAGGTATATACAGATAAAGTTAATGAGAGTCAGTATATACCCTGACAGAGTACAGAAGGGTATGAAATGACGATTTTACCCTTAGGGTTAAAATAATACAAGAAAGGGCACCCAAGGGTATTTTGGTAATTTGCCAAGGGCTGTTTCTTGGGAATCGAGCCATCAGAGTACTTGAGCTTGATCAGGATCCAAGACAACATTCCCAAAGCCCAAAAACGTAGCCCATGAAGTATGTGGGAAAAAGTGGCATTAAAATACTATTTTAATGTTGTTTCAATAAAGTAAGGTTACTCGGTTGGCACGATAACCGAGAAGGTGATCAGATAAAGTCCTGGATTTATCTGGATAGCATTGGAAGGCGTGACAGGTGCCAGTAAGATGACACATGGCACCAACATAAAGGCAGAAGAAAAAGTTGAGGACACGTATTACGAGGCAAGAGACTGGACCGGTGAGTCAGCATGCTGAGTCAGCTGCTGAGGTGTCCAGGATTTCAGACATGTGATAAATGTGGCGCTGAGGTGTCCCGATGATGTCATGCATGATGCAGTAAAGGAGGAATTAAAGAAAATAGGAAAATCCAGGAAAAACCAGGACCGCAGGATCAAAGTTCATAGAAACTGCAGAATTGCCATTGAAGGCAATTATAAATACCCCCCTCCATTCCATTTGCATTCACGCATAGCTTGGGTAAGGGAGAGAAAGAAGAGAGAGAAGGAGAAGGAAAGGAAGAGAGAAAGGAGAAAAGGAAGTAAGGAAGTTCTGGCGGAGCTGGAAGCAGAATAAGGATAGTGGAGCTCTGCTGAGCCTTTGAGGTAGTAACTAATCCTAGCTTTTATGTAATGGCTTTGTGATTTATTGTGCTATTGTTTGGTTGGATTGTTGTCTTATATGTTATGTCTGAAGCTCTGCTGTAATGCTATGATCATATGTTATTAAGCATGGAAGCACGCAGCATACTTATCTGTACATAATCACAAGCAAGCACTGTCACTCTGCATTACATATATTGTTATGATTGTTGCTACTGAGATTCCCCCGAATCTCATCCCAATAAGTAAACCATTACAGGGGAGGTTATGTCAAAATAAATTCTGGGAATTTAAGAGACGCCGTTATGCTGCCGAAGTAAAGACTGAACATCAGTATATGATAAGTACTGTGTACGTAGTGCTGTCTAAGGAGGCTAGAAGTGAGTGGACCTAGCCGGTTCATCTAG
Organism: Leucaena leucocephala; assembly: GCA_037074615.1. NCBI lineage: Eukaryota > Viridiplantae > Streptophyta > Magnoliopsida > Fabales > Fabaceae > Leucaena > Leucaena leucocephala. The sequence continues at coordinate 9,118,806 of CM073548.1, read as the reverse complement.
TCTTTCCTGGGTACTACGTAGAATGGTAGTTCTCATGAGGGGATTACCGAATCAGTACGGTTCAGTTCTTTGTACAGATGAAGCGTAGCGGTTATGCTGCCGAATTTCAGGCAGAGCAAGATGTAATAGAAGCATGAGAATTTATGTACATGACCAGATGTAAAACAACTTATTAATTAATAATAATTGTTGTTTGGCATGTTTGACTGTTGTATGATGGATGTATGCATATGTACGTAATGTTGGTTGCTGAAAATTAACGCTATGAACAGTAATACGTGGTGACAGGGTCATGTTTGATAAATGATTAAAAATAGTAAATGGATGAATAAATGTACGAAATTTTTATGGTAAATAGTAGACATACCAAGCTTTAATTTGATATATAAAACGTCTCATTTGTATGTCTACACAAGGAGATATAAATTATCAAAGTTGGGACCAGAATGCTGAATTTAGGAGAAAAACGCTGGATGAACAGTAAAATTGAAACGTTGACTGGCGTGGACTCGGTCAACTAATGGTCAACGAGTTATTTTTCCCTGAAAGATAATTGCGTTATCTTGATTTATAAATTGGAAACACTTCATTTCTATTTTTCTAGAATTAGTTATGATTTTTCGAAGTCGGGTCACTCATCTGGAATTTACACAGTGAACAGTACTCGATAAGAATAAAACTCCAGATTGAGGAATTGGACTTCAATGACCTTTAAAGTGGTTCTAAATGCTACTGAATGGTCCCTAAGACATAAGAAAGTAAGGATGTTTCATTTTGGTATCAGAGCAAAGGATTCTGGCTTAGGAAATACTCTGAACAGATAATTTATGGTGTTAGTACAGAATAAGGTTAGCACAGAACAAAGGGTTTGGCTCAGAGCATAAGATTTTGGCACAGAACAGAAGGTTCTGGCTCAATGATGCTCTGGTTTAGTTAGTTTAATTCCTTAAACAAATGAGAAGTTTGAGTGGTCCTCTCCCTAGAGTAGGATATAGGGATGGTGTTCACTGCTTGGAAAGGTTTAGACAGAAGACAGTGACACCCAGATGTATGAGGCTGGACCCCGAGCTCTATAGTCTTATGAAGGATATGATTATGATGGGCTAATCTTAGTCAGCCGACACAGTCGAGGTCTCGTGTTTATTAACACAATATGGCTGGACTAAGCAGAACAAGGTTTAAGAAGCAGTTTCCTCTAGAGATAGAGACAGAATCTGATCAGTTCACGACTAAGGAAGCTGCAAGAGTAGCTCAAGGTATCGTGTTGTAACCAGATACTATAGTGAGGATGCCAGATATCCAAGTTACAACAAGTTAAGTCACGATGAGATGTGGGCAACCCAGGCTCGCCAAGATCAAGAGCGAGATTCTGCTATCACTACGGCGGTTGCTGCTGCGGTTGCAAGATTACAGCAGTCTGGGAAGGAGGTAGTACCAGAGAATGATATAGAACCTGAACCTCAGCCAGATCATGAGCAGACTAGAATGAATAGACATCAGGGGTCTATAAGAAATAATAATGACCAGGAAAGTCTGCAAACATGGATGGAACGATTCCATAAGTTTAATCCGCCCATGTTGAAGGGACTTTTGACACTCAAGTAGCTGAGGATTGGGTAAGCTAGTTAGAGAAAATCTTTAAGGTTTTAGAATGTTCCATTGAAAGAAAGACCCAGCTGGCAGTTTATAAAGGAATGTGCAATAACCAGAAAAGAGTGAGCTTACTCCATCAGTACCACTGAAAGTGATGCCACCAGGTTCCTTGAAAAGGAACAGTAAGAAGAGAAATGAGCCAGCATATGGGTCAAAAGTTAATAAGAAGCAAGGAAGTAGGCCAGGTAGTGGGCCAAGAGAAGTTAGTAGGCAACCAAGGCCTAATGAATGTAGGAACTGTGGTCGAGACCATAGTATGAGGCCTTGTCCAGTAGGTCAAGGGTTACGCTATAGGTGTGGAAAGTATGGACATTATGCCAGGGAGTGTCCACAGAACACAACAGGCGAAAGATACCCGACTTAGGGAAGAATATATACCCTGACTGGCAACGAGATAAGAAAGTCTCCTGTGCCAAACTAAGGTACGAGTTTATTTGTGTTCTGTTTCCACTGGCTAATGAACGGATAAATCCTGTATGTGATTGGATTGTATTGTCCAGTATGCATATTATTGAGCTATCCTATACCTAGTATGTTGCCGTTGTATGAGGATGAGTATGACTACATGTTTTAAAAGTAGGAAGTAGAGAAGAGGAGTCTTATGTCACGACTAATACGTACAGATAAGTTGATGTTGCGACGTGAGAAGACCTCAGGTAGCGATAAGTAATATTGCAGTACGCGACCAGTGTACAAAGGAGTTCAAGTAGCGATGTTATAGGTTGCGACTAAAGGACACAAAGATGCCAGGTCGTGACGAGTAGTGTGAGACGGTCACGACTAAAAGTCATAGAGCATGTGAGTTGTGACTATGAAGTTCTCAAGTCGCGACTATAATTGGCAGAGGCCATATGATGAAGAGAATGAAGGTACCAAACTCGCTGAAGTCCACCAGCTAGAGGATTGGTATAATATATGATAAGCTAGACAGTACAAAGATACTGAGAAATGAAAGATCAGTTTGAGACGAGGTTTAAAGTAGATCCTCCATGTGATAACTAAGAGTAGATCTACATTACAGGGGTTTTATTCAGCTAATCTGAATAGAAGACCTAAAAGTTAGATTGAGATTTGCCTAGGAATGATCCTAGCACATGGCCTAAGGTTAGAGACGTGATGGTTAATAGATAAAGAGCTAAATGTTCCCTGAGCAGAGGGATTCCATCACAAAGAAGTAGTAGACCTAGGGGAGAATACCCTAGAGAACAGAAGTAATAGTGAAAGATGATGAATGAGATCCATGAGGATTAAGGATCAAATGAAAGGCCAATAAGTAATCATAGTCCGGTCAAGAATAGACTAGGACTAATGGATAGATAGAAGAAGTTGAAAGATAGTAAAGAGATAGCCACAGTTAAGAGATAAAGTGACTCCCCTATTCCTTATGTAAGATAAAGTAGTGAAGGGTTGAGTCTATACCCTGGTAAGAGGGTAGTGTGGCAGCCTAAGTAAGATAGACAGATGTTCTTGTCAGATCCTGACCATGTGATTGATAATCTAATAGATAATGCGATAGATAGTATGATCAGATGATGATCTGACAAATAATATGATAAAGGAAATACGTTTGAGGCTTATTTAGACTATTATGATGTCTAATGGATGGTTGAGCAAAATATGATGATGATATGGCTCATGTTGCCATAAGATATGAAAGTTGCATCTCCTTGCAGTTGTCATATGATGACATGCATGTTAGAGTATGCTATGATGAATGGATACTCCCCTTTTGCAGTGCATGCAGGGTAGAGTATATATGAGTACATATATGAGATGAGAAAGTTATGAGAAAGTATGTTGCTCCCATACCATATGATATGAGGATGATATGATTGTATTAAGGATGATAGATAGTCTCAGTTATGGGACTATAAGTTATGATATGAAATTCAGATATGATTTATGATTGAGGTTACTCAGGTATTTCTATAGACTTGTGAATACAGTACTCAGGGCCATTTCTATTGAAATGAATGATGTATAGAAAGAGTAACAGATAAAAGCAAAAAGGAATTGTTTCTAGATCACTCTTCAGATAAGAGTTGGATCTAAAACAGATGGCTCTCAGATAGAGCTAGATTCAGATGGGTACAGATCACTCTTCAGATAAGAGTTGGATCTGGTATAGATTGCTCGCAGTTAGAGCATAGTTCAAATGGCTCACAGTTAGAGCACAGGTTGAAAGATGAGAAGGAACTCCTGAGTAAAAGAGGAAGTAAGTAAAGTCTGGGTAAATGATATGAGGCTATAAAATTTTCAAATGTTTAATTATGGAGTTATCAACAGGTGGAAGCAGTTAACCTTATAACTTAGTCTGTTAAATATCTTCGGGAGATATACAGTATAACAGAGTCACAGTTAGATTCTGGAGGGTCACAGTTAGATCCTAGCATGGCTCCAGGGTCGCAGTTAGATCCTAACGGCTTCAGAGTCGCAGTTAGATTCTGAAGAGGCTAACGGTTGATCGCAGTTAGATCCCGAGGTCGTAGTTAGACTTAGCCTAAGGAAAGTAATGAGCCATGAGCTATGAGTACAATGTAGTATCTCTTTGAAGATGAATGCCAAAGACGAAGTTAAGGTAAGGAAGCTTCACTCGTTGATAAACTCACCCAGAGAAATTATTTTATAATGGTTTTCTCAGGTAGCCTCTAGTATACAGACTAAACTTGGCTTTCCCTTAGCAAAGACGGAGTCCAAGTCCAAAGATGAGTACTGATAGTCAAAGTTTTATAGAAGTATGCCTGAGAAGTAAAGAACAGAATCCTCTATGTGTTGAGAATAGAAAGGCATTGGCTAAGAGCACTCTGGGAGGTAGCTCAAGTTGTAAAGCTAATAGCAAGAGAAAAAGGTAATAGTTCAGGCAGGGGGACTGATCAAGGTAATGATCAGATTGGAGAGCAGAGATGTCAATGTGGTGGAAAGAGCCATGGCACATGGGAGTGTGGAGCAGGGTAAAGCAGTTGTGGTAAGAAAGGCCACTTTGCAAGAGGTTGCCCTAAGAATGCGGACATCCCTAGGAAAGGTATTTGCTCTTACCCCAGACACAGTCTTCAATATTCCCTGAAGTTGACCCTAAGAATGGTTAAGAAGAACCATAGCTGTAAGGGCGACTGAGCTGTAAGGAACTATAGGCCTAGATAATGATGTGGATAATGAAGAGTTCTTTTCTGATCTAAAGGAAATGGTAATAAAAGGCCAGAGAGACCTAGAGAAGAGGGTCTAAGGCAAAGCAGAGATAGAACGTAGTTCTATAAGAAAGAGATTGCTAGGGCCTAAAGCTATATAAAGAGTAATCTAGCCCTAACCCAGTAGCACGTTAAATTGAAAGGTGCTAAGGCAAGAGTAGCCTAATGATAGATAAGCCCTAAGAAGGGATAAGAAGAAGTGCAAATGCCACAAAGGTTTGGCATAGATGCATGAAGTTATGAGAACAGTTAAGAAAAGTTCGAGAAGTTATCTAGGTTATGATCTCGTATCAGGAGAAAGAAAGTCAGAAGAACAATATTTCTCCTGAGAGATTAGCAAAGTATAAGAGGAGTGAGGTAGACCCCAGAATTACATAAAAATTCTAAGGGATAAGATATGAAAGAAATGGACACTACTCACAAGTGTAATGAGTTATCCATAAGTATAAGAGGATGAATACCCCAAGCCTTAGTCATAAACCAGGAAAGGATATACAGAAGAGCTATATCCAGGATCGTTGACTAAGATGCCAAGTAAATTTCGAGGACGAAATTTATTTTAAGGGGGGTAGAAATGTAACACCCCAATTTTTAGGCCTAGAGATGCCAGAAGGAGAATTCAAGGGCATAATCGTAATTATGGGAAAGATCGGACTGGTAGCCGATGAGTACCATATTTTGCCAAAAAATAGAGAAAATTATGCTGATCATTTCACTGAACTGTGAAATGTGCATATGAGGTCTCTATGTGTATGAAAGAATTAGAAATATGACCAGGGGTAAAATGGTCATTTTGGAAAAGTGTGCGCGTGAGTGCTTTTTCAGGCCAAAACAGCCCGGTCCGGATAAAATATCTGAAAATACCGGGAGATAGAGAAAAGGATTCCGGATTGAATGAGGAGTCACAGAATTTTGATTTGAGGTCCCGATTTTTCTGTAAAAATCCTCGAAGATGGGAAATTACAGTTATAATCGGTAAAGGAAGAGCAGTCCGAATAGAGATGATCGGACTATGGCCAGAGGCCATACAGTATTGTCTAAGGCCCGTAGTGACACCAGGGAAGGCCCAAGCCCATAATACCAGTTCAGTGGTAAGAGGGGCCGGTGTCCGGGAAAAATGTGCAAAATGAAGAAAATGCCCTTATGTTATAGAATAACTGAAGAATGAGTAAAGGGTATTTTGGTCACTTGGCTAAGGTTAGACAGTCAAGAAGGGGTATCTGGATAGTTGACCAGGGCCAGAGAATACTCTGGTAAAATATGAAAAGACAATAATGCCCCTAGACCTAGTAAAGGAAATGAAAGGACTTAAGTGCAATTATGGAAAGTTTCAAGGCCAAGAAGGAAAGTAGACAAAAATGTGGGGTCCTTGAGTGTAATTTTAGCCAAATAAAAAGGGACTTAAATGAAAAGAAGAAAAGTTCCCTGGGGCTAAATTGTAATTAAAGAAAGTCAGGCCGGAAGTGGTTTGGACTGTCCGAAAGCATTTCAGTCCCAGATTTCACCGGTAGAGAGAGCAAGGGACGCTCGGTAATCTGGCTTAATACAGGAATTTTTGAAGACTCCAGATAGCCAGAAATGGACTGATCGTCCAAAAGTTATAAAAATTCATACCGGATATCCTAGAATTCAGATCTAGGTGAGAAAATACAGGATGATACGTCCTTATGGGGCGGATGTCGGGAAACTGACAGAATACCGATAGGAGGCCTGTAGAAAAAGTTATTCACAAATCAGAAAATCCAGACGGGAGTGTGAGGCCTTCGGGTATCCGATAGGGAGATTTATCGGTATTTGAAAAGGGACTGAATGAGTTCGGATGATCTCAGTCAGATGACTGATATGACTCACAGGGATGCCTGAACACCGCAGGCTAGTGTTTCGGACAGAAGGACCCGGTGTCCGGATATGTGTATAAACGGTGAATAATAGATAAAATATTCAATAATTATTAACGGGGGAAGATTCCTCGTAATGCGTGCCATGAAGGTATTGGACCCAGAAAGGCCTAATAATGGCGCCAACAGAGGCCAGTAAGACCCTTAGACTGATAGGTGGGCCAGTGTCCGGCAGAACCCCGGAAAAGTGCGAAATTACGAAAATGCCCCTATGTTGTACTAAAGAGTAACAGATGAATGAAGGGCATTTTGGTAATTCTGGACAGGTCCAGAAGCCAAGGTATATACAGATAAAGTTATTGAGAGTCAGTATATACCCTGACAGAGTACAGAAGGGTATGAAATGACGATTTTACCCTTAGGGTTAAAATAATACAAGAAAGGGCACCCAAGGGTATTTTGGTAATTTGCCAAGGGCTGTTTCTTGGGAATCGAGCCATCAGAGTACTTGAGCTTGATCAGGATCCAAGACAACATTCCCAAAGGTTACTCGGTTGGCACGATAACCGAGGAGGTGATCAGATAAAGTCCTGGATTTATCTGGATAGCATTGGAAGGCGTGACAGGTGCCAGTAAGATGACACATGGCACCAACATAAAGGCAGAAGAAAAAGTTGAGGACACATATTACGAGGCAAGAGACTGGACCGGTGAGTCAGCATGCTGAGTCAGCTGCTGAGGTGTCCAGGATTTCAGACATGTGATAAATGTGGCGCTGAGGTGTCCCGATGATGTCATGCATGATGCAGTAAAGGAGGAATTAAAGAAAATAGGAAAATCCAGGAAAAACCAGGACCGCAGGATCAAAGTTCATAGAAACTGCAGAATTGCCATTGAAGGCAATTATAAATACCCCCCTCCATTCCATTTGCATTCACGCATAGCTTGGGTAAGGGAGAGAAAGAAGAGAGAGAAGGAGAAGGAAAGGAAGAGAGAAAGGAGAAAAGGAAGTAAGGAAGTTCTGGCGGAGCTGGAAGCAGAATAAGGATAGTGGAGCTCTGCTGAGCCTTTGAGGTAGTAACTAATCCTAGCTTTTATGTAATGGCTTTGTGATTTATTGTGCTATTGTTTGGTTGGATTGTTGTCTTATATGTTATGTCTGAAGCTCTGCTGTAATGCTATGATCATATGTTATTAAGCATGGAAGCACGCAGCATACTTATCTGTACATAATCACAAGCAAGCACTGTCACTCTGCATTACATATATTGTTATGATTGTTGCTACTGAGATTCCCCCGAATCTCATCCTAATAAGTAAACCATTACAGGGGAGGTTATGTCAAAATGAATTCTGGGAATTTAAGAGACGCAGTTATGCTGCCGAAGTAAAGACTGAACATCAGTATATGATAAGTACTGTGTACGTAGTGCTGTCTAAGGAGGCTAGAAGTGAGTGGACCTAGCTGGTTCATCTAGTCTTTCCTGGGTACTACGTAGAATGGTAGTTCTCATGAGGGGATTACCGAATCAGTACGGTTCAGTTCTTTGTACAGATGAAGCGTAGCGGTTATGCTGCCGGATTTCAGGCAGAGCAAGATGTAATAGAAGCATGAGAATTTATGTACATGACCAAATGTAAAACAACTTATTAATTAATAATAATTGTTGTTTGGCATGTTTGACTGTTGTATGATGGATGTATGCATATGTACGTAATGTTGGTTGCTGAAAATTAACGCTATGAACAGTAATACGTGGTGACAGGGTCATGTTTGATAAATGATTAAAAATAGTAAATGGATGAATAAATATACGAAATTTTTATGGTAAATAGTAGATATACCAAGATTTAATTTTATATATAAAACGTCTCATTTGTATGTCTACACAAGGAGATATAAATTATCAAAGTTGGGACCAGAATGCTGAATTTAGGAGAAAAACGCTGGATGAACAGTAAAATTGAAACATTGACTGGCGTGGACTCGGTCAACTAATGGTCAACGAGTTATTTTTCCCTGAAAGATAATTGCGTTATCTTCATTTATCAATTGGAACCACTTCATTTATATTTTTCTAGAATTAGTTATGATTTTTCGAAGTCGGGTCACTCATCTGGAATTTACACAGTGAACAGTACTCTATAAGAATAAAACTCCAGATTGAGGAATTGGACTTCAATGACCTTGAAAGTGGTTCTAAATGCTACTGAATGGTCCCTAAGACATACGAAAGTAAGGATGTTTCACTGAGCGTCCTCCCTGGTGAGTGCAAACACTCTCCCTAGTGTCCTTGGCCTTGGATTTGTTATAGCTTGAGGGCATTCTCGGGAAAAATGTCTGGGCTTTCCGCAGGTGTAACAAACATTCTGGCCTATTAAACATGGTCTGTCACCATGATTCTTTCCACACTTATCACAGGTTTGGGCCTTCGAATCTCTATTGTTGGACCTTTCGCCGAAATTTCCTCTATTTGGCCTCCTGTTCTGCCATGGTCGCTTTCTCTTTCTGTAGCCGCTACCACTTGCAGCTTCTTGGTTTCGACCGACTTTATCAGGAGTTGCCTGATCCATATTTCCCGATCTGAATAGCATTCGGTGGTTCATGCTATTTTCAACAATACGGCATGCCTCCATGGCCTTATTAAACTGGCTGTATTGTTGAGGAGTTAACTTCTCCTTTAGAGTGGAGTTTAACCCTCGAATCATCCTTTCTGTCATCCAATGTTCATCATCCACTTGGCGCAGATAAGTGGAATATTGAGATAGCTGGATAAATTTAGCAAGATATTCATCAAAAGATTCCTTCTCTCCTTGTCTCAGTACAAGGAATTCCGCCTCTCTTTCATCTTTAACTGACTGAGGAAAATATTTTTCAGAAAACTGCTCAAGAAACACTTCCCAGGTGATCGGAATGTCTCTTGCTTGCAGAAGTAACTCAGTGTTCTTCCACCACCTGTCAGCATCTTTTTCTAGCTGATAGATGGCCATTTGAGCTTTGGTTTCCGTCGGGCAATCAAGAACCTTGAAGATCTTTTCTAATCTGCTAATCCAATCCTCATCTATCTGCACCTCGAACGTTCCTTCAAACACTGGAGGATTGTATTTGCAGAATCTGATCATCCATTGTTGGATGCTAGCTGCACCCTCTCTCGGGTCAACCCGTCTCTGGGGCTGTACCGGCTGCGGTTCTCTACTAGCCGATCCTGAAGGTTCGGGTAGCCTCAAGTTGCTTACTGCTTCTGCTACTGCTGCAGCTATGGCAGCATCTCTCTCCCTCTCATTGCGTGCCTGAGCTGCCCGTATTTCCTCAATCATCCTCTGCTGTTGTTCTAATCGTTCTAAAATTATTTGATTAAGATTTCCAGCCTCTCGTGGTTCCTCTGCTGGAATAGTTCTTCTCGTTTGAACCATTTTGTTATACTATAATGCAGAAGGGAATGCAATAAATAACAATTCTCATTTCATTCCAAACATAGTATACAAGGTATATGTCACAGTCATACATATACTACTATACTAGTCTTTTATACATTACATACATTGAAAACATTACCCTAATTATTCTTAAACTTTATTCTAATAAACTCTCCTACCAAGTAGATCCAGTCGGATATAGTACAATATGGTTCTTCATAAAATACTGATCCAACTCCGATCTCCAGGTAGGGGTAGTGGGTAACACATCATCCATAATTTCTAACCAAAGCCTCAGGGTTAATACATTTGGATCCCAGGCTTGATATATTGCTTTTACCCTTGTGATAAAATCCTGATAAACCATATAATCTTGATCTACATCTCTGACCAGGGTCTGCCTCAGCTCATATAGCTGTCGGGCTAATACTACCGATCTCTCAAATTGTTCTCTACTCAGGTTCCTCCCTGTTCTCTACTAGTGTCACTCTGGGCCTACTGGGACCTGGTGCATCAATCTGATCAAGTACTGGACTGGATCCTATAATGTCTGCTATGTTTGGAGGTACCGCATTTATTGGAATGGCAGGAATAAGACCTTCTATTACCATCTCCTCCTGATCATCCACCACAAGATTTGATCCTACTGAGGAACTATCCACTTCAGAGTAACTAACTACTGGAGATATCCAAGGATCAAAATCACTGTTCATTATCTCCTCTTCTGAACTATCCGAACTAGAGACCTCTGGTCTAGGATCCCATTGGTTCACCATGGTTTCAGATCCGGATCTATATCTAGTTATCCTACAAACACTAACTTAGTGTCAATTATCACAGCTTTATCATGGTATATCTATCTATAAATTATCTACTCAGGGCATTTCCTAAGCCAGAATCCTTTGCTCTGATACCAAAATGAAACGTCCTTACTTTCGTACATTTTAGGGATCATTTGGTAGCATTTAGAACCACTTTCAAGGTCATTGAAGTCCAATTTCTCAATCTGGAATTTTTCTCTTCTCGAGTACTATTCACTATGTAAATTCCAGATGAGTAACCTGACTTCGAAAAATCATAATTAATTATAAAAAAATTGAAATGAAGTGGTTCCAATTTCCACATGAAGCTAACTCAATTATATTTTAGGAAAAAAATACTCATTGATCATTCTTTGACCAAGTCAATGTAGGTCAATGTTACAATTTTACTATTCATCCAACGTTTTCATCCTAAATCTAGCATTTTGGTCCCAAATTTGATAATTTATATCTCCATGTGTAGACATCAAAATGAGGCATTATATATATCAAATCGAAGCTTAATATGTCTACTATTTACCATAAAAATTTTATATATTTATTCATCCATTTACTATTTTTAATTATGGGTCAAACATCATTAGGTCACCACGAGTTACTGTTTATAGTGACAATTTCCAGCAATCAACTTTACACACATATGCATATATCCATCACATATCAGTCAAACATGACAAACAATACTTATCATTAAATAATAAGTTGTTATACATCGAGGAATATACAAAATCCCCATATTTCCATTACACCTTCTGCCTGAAATCCGGCAGCATAACTGCTACGCTTCATCTTTAGAAAGTAACTGATCTTGTACCGATTCGGTAATTCCCGTGAGAACTACCATTCTATGTAAGTACCCAGAAAAGACTGGATGAACCGACTAGGTCCACTCACTTCCAGCCTCTTTAGACAGTACCTACGTACACAGTACGTATCAGCTCCTTTCTTTACTATTGCCATCTTGTTATAATTTCGGCTGCATAACAGCGTCTCTTAAAATTCCTAAAATTTACTTTGTCATAACCTCCCCTGTAATGGGTTATTCATTTGGAATGAGATTCGGGGGAATCTCAGTAGTAATAATCATAATAATATATGTAATGCAGAGTGACAGTGCTTGCTTATGATTGTGTACAGATAAGTATGCTGCGTGCTTCCATACTCAATAACATATGATCATAGCATTATGATAGAGCTTCAAGCATAACATATAAGACAACAATCCAACCAAACAATAGCACAACTGAAACATCCTCCCTTAGACTCCTCAGAGTACACTTGCGGAAGCAATATTAGCTTGATTATATCTTAACTTAAACCCAAAAATTCAAAATTCTACTCTTAAGTTCCTTATTCTGGACCTTTAATTTGAAAATTAATTTATCTCATTCTACACATCCAAATGAAGCTTATTACCTATCCACGTAATGCCCCAGATGTGTACAACTGGCCTGCCAAATTTCATAGCCAAACTCCTTCGTTTACTAGGTCAAACTGAGGTCAAAACACTGCTACCTCAGGACCTACGAATTTCTCTTTTAATTCATCATCCCCAATTTAAACATGCCAAACGATATTTATAATTGAACAGCAAAATGTCATACAACAAGGCATACACAAAATTCTCATATTTCTATTACATCTTTCCCTGCCTAAAATCCGGCAGCACAACCGCTACATTCCTTCTGTAGAAAGTAACCGATCTTGTACCGATTCGGTAATTCCCGTGGAAACTACCATTCTACGTAAGTACCCAAGAAAGACTGGATGAACCGGCTAGGTCCACTCACTTCCAGCCTCCTTAGACAGCACCTACGTACACAGTACGTATCAGTTCCTTTCTTTGTCCCTTCTTCGTTGCCAGAATTTTGGCAGCATAACGGCGTCTCTTAGAATTCTCAAAATCTATTTCGACATAACCTCCCTGTAATGGGTTATATATGGGGAATGAGATTCGGGGGAATCTCAGTAGTAATAATCATAACAATATATGTAATGCAGAGTGGCGGTGCTTGCTTGTGATTGTGTACAGATAAGTATGCTGTGTGCTTCCATATTCAATAACATATGATCATAGCATTGTAATAGAGCTTCAAGCATAACATATAAGACAACAATCCAACCAAACAATAGCACAACAAATCATAAAGCCATTACATAAAAGCTAGGATTAGTTACTACCTCAAAAGCTTAGCAGAACTCTACTATCTCTATACTGCTTCCAGCTCCGCCAGAACTTCCTTTCTTCTTTCTTTCTCCTTCTCTCTCTTCTCTCTCTCTCTTTCTCTTGCCAAAACCGTGGGATGCATGAAATGGGAGGGGGAGGGGGTATTTATAGTTTTCTTCAATGGCATTCCTGTAATTTTGAAGCCATATGAACTTGTGGTCCTGGTTTTTCCTGGATTTTCCTATTTTCTTTTATTCCTTTTTACTGCATCATCCAGGACACCTCAGTGGACACCTCAGCGGACACCTCAGCAGCACATTTCTCACATGTCTAAATCCCGGGACACCTCATCAGCTGGCTCAGCCTGCTGACTCACCGGTCCAGAGTCTTGCACCGTAATACGTGTCCTTAACTTTTCTTCTGCCTCTAAGATGACGCCATGTGGCATCTGGAAGGGACCTTTCACGCCTTCCAATGCTATCCAGATAAGTCCTGGACTTTATCTGATCACCTCCTCGGTTATCGTGCTGACCGAGTAACTTTACTTTATTGAAACAGCATTAAAATAGTATTTTAATGCCACTTTTTCCCACATATCACTGGGCCTACGTTTTTGGTCTATGGGAATGTTATCTTGGATCCTGATCAAGCCCAAGTACTCTGATGGCATGATTCCCAAGAAACACCCCTTGGCAAATTACCAAAATGCCCTTAGTCTCTCTTTCTTTACTTTATTAGGTCTAGGGGCATTATTGTCTTTTCCCATCTTACCAGAGTATTCTTTGACCCTGGTCAACTATCCAGATAACTTCCCTGGACTGTCTAACCTTAGGCAAATGACCAAAATACCCTTTACTCATTCTTCAGCTGTTCTATAACATAGGGGCATTTTCGTCATTTCGCACCTTTTTCCCGGACACCGGCCCCTTTTACCACTGAACTGCTATTATGGGCCTGGGCCTTCCCTGGTGTCACTATGGGCCTTAGAAAACACTGTATGGCCTCTGGCCACAGTCCGATCATCTCTATTCGGACTGCCTTTCCTTTACCGATTATAACTGTAAATTCCCATCTTCAGGAATTTTTACAGAAAAATCGGGACCTCAAATCAAAATTCTGTGTTGCGTTATTCAACCCGGAATCCTTTTCTCTATCTCCCGGTATTTTCAGATATTTTATCCGGACCGGGCTATTTTGGTCTGAAAGTACGCTCTCGCGCACACTTTTCAAAAATGACCATTTTACCCTTGGTCACATTTCTAATTCTTTCATATACATAGAGACCTCATATGCACATTTCACAATTCAGTGAAATGATCAGCATAATTTTCTCTATTTTCTGGCAAAATATGGTACTCATCGGCTACAGCCCGATATTTTCCATAATTACGATTATGCCCCTGCATTCTCTTTCTGGCCTTGTTACTCAGCTTCTCATCCTTCATCTTAAGTTCTAGAAATTCTCTTTCAATAACTCATCCCTTAAACTCTTCGGGAGTCATCATTAATTGAAAGGCTTGACAACCCGCCCATATCAGGTTATCTTACACAGGAGCCAGCCCATATCAAGCTACCTGCAGAATTCCTAGGCTTAAGACTTAGGACATTCCTCACATTCCTCATTTTGAACCTAGGTGAACTGTCCCGATTCTGTAGGTTAAAGACTTAACTCATCTTTAAATCCTGAAGGACTTACTCATCCCTCAGATTCCTACAAAATACAGGTAAGTAATCCGCCCATATCAGATTACCACCCTAGGACTACGGGTTTAGCAGCCTGCCCATATCAGACTACTTCCCAGTTCTCCTAGACCAAAAATCGGGATGTTACAACAACCAATCACAAAGACATTACATAAAAGCTAGGATTAGTTACTACCTCAAAAGCTTAGCAGAACTCTAGAATCTCTATATTGCTTTCAACTCCGCCAGAACTTCCTTTCTTCTTTCTTTTCTCACTTTCTCTCTCAAGAACTTCCTTATCTCTCTAAATATGCTTCTTGGCCGTGATGAATGAAGGCAAGGGGGTATTTATAATTTTGATGGATGGCATTTTCGTAATTTTGAAGCCTTCTCCGGAATTTCCTATTTTTCTTTATTCCCTTTTACTGCATCATCAAGGGACACCTAAGGGGACACCTCACCCCTCACATTCTTCACATGGCAAAATTTGAGGGAGCAAGAAGCCTTATGAAGCTTTCCAGTCCAATCCGGTACCGGCCTGGTCCGTTTCCTCGAAAACTGGACTGTTTTATGAATCCAATTTTTCTGAAAATCCATATTATGTCTTCTGACTTGAAATTTAGTATCTGGGTCCTTTATATCATTAGCATTTTTATACTGGGTCTAAACTCAATTACAGATCATTTGCGAAATGACCAAAATACCCCTGGGTGCCCTTTCTTGCACTATCTTAAACCTAAGGCTAAAATTGTCATTTTACACCTTTCTGTACCCTGTCAGGGCATATACTGACTCTGGTTAACCTCACCTGTGTATGTCTTGGCTTCTAGGCCTATCCAAAATGACCAAAATGCCCTTCATACACCTTCTACCCCTTTAGTACAACACAGGGCCATTTTCATAATTTCGCACTTTTCCGGGGTTCTGCTGGACACTGGCCCACCTATCAGTCCAAGAGTCTTATTGGGCCTTTTAGGGTCCATCACCTTCATGGCACGCATTACGAGGAATCTTCCCCCGTCCATGTTCATCGAGTATTTTAGCTATTATACACCATTTATACACATCCCCAGACACCGGTTCCTTTTACCAGATACACTGGCCTACTGTGTTTAGGCATCCCTGTAGGTTATAACAGTCATCTGACTAAGGTCATCCGAACTCATTCAATCCCTTTTTAAATACCGATAAATCTCCGTATCGGATACCCGGAGGCCTCACACTCCCGTCTGTATTTACTAATTTGTGAATAACTTTTTCTACATACCTCTTATCGGTATTTTGTCAGTTTCCTGACATCCGCCCCATCAGGACGCATCATCCTGTAATTTCTCACTTATATCTAAAATGTAGGATATGCCGTAGGAATTTTTATAACTTTTAGACTATCAGATCAATTTTGGCTATCTGGAGTCTTGAAAAATTCCTGTATTAGGTTGGATTACCCGGCATCACTTGCTCTATCTACTGGTGAAATATGGGGCAAATCGGAATACGATCACGGTTTTTGCCTATTTCCGGTCCAGGTTTTCATAATTATACTTTTGCCCCGGAAACTTTTCTTCTTTTCAATTAAGTCCCTTTATTTGGCTAAAATTACACTTAAGGACCCCACATTTTTGTCTACTTTTCCTTCTTAACCTTAAACTTTCCATAATTGCACTTAAGTCCTTTCCTTTCCTTTCTTTTTCAATTTAATCCCTTTCTTTACATAAATAACCACATCTTTTTCCTGAAAAATAACTCATATATTCCATTCAATCTGTACATACAAATCAATACAGAAAATTAGGGATATTACAGAGATCAATTAGCAAATGACAAAAGGGACAGCTAGACAGAAGGTGATTTAAGCATGTGATGAATTGCATAGCTGGACTTAACATACTATAAACAAGAGCTGATAACAAATTGCAAGTGGGAGATCATGCATGAGTTGAGAACTATTCACGCGTTTGGCACTGCTGACAGCAAGTGGGGAGCATGTGCCGTAAACAGAATTGACATGTGCTAACAGAAGCAAGTGGACTAAAGAAGAGATTGGTTCATGCATATGATCACCCATTCCACACTTCTGCTATATAGTACACATATTACACAGCAGGGAGGAGGCATTCTTACACCCCATACATTCACGCATCATCTCACTTCTGATTTATTCCCTCTATCCATTCATATCACACTTCATCCACTTTCTATCCAGACTTCACCATCACTCACACACACCATCTTCTTCTTCTCCATTTTTATTTTCTCTTATGCAACTTTCCTTTGTTCTAGTCAATAGAACCAGAGGAAAGTTCTGCAGTTCATCTTCATCTTCTCATTCCATTTTCATCATGACTGCTGCTGTACCGATGTTTGCTGCTAGAGTTCAGATAGCAATGCAAGGCTAAGCTGTTGTGCTCTCCTGGAGATGACACCAAACCAGAATCTTTTAGCTTAACAGGGAGTTTATTGAGTCTGTAAGTCAGATTTAACTATATCTAGTTGATGTATTTACTTCTGGTTAATTGATTCAATTAGAGTAGTAGATGACAAAGAAGTAGGGAACCGAGTTGGATTTCTTATTTCTGCATAAATGATCCTTTGATTAATTCTCATCTTTGATTGAGTTGAACATAGCTGTGATTAATTGAAGTGATTCTGTTTCATTCATATTCTACTATCTCTGAGTTGAATGATTCCTATTCTCTATTTAATGTCTGCGAGTTATAGCTTTGATTGAGATTTAGCTAGCAAGTTGTTAGCTAACATATTCTAATTCAACTGATTAACTCTTGATATTCTATGGATAATGAAGGAAAAGTAATCTCCAAGGGAACACACTTGTCATCATTCATTCATTTCATCAACATGAACATATAAAATCATAAACAATAGCATAGAATTTACATTCAGTTTTAGTTCAAGCAGTTCAACACACAACTCACCTGCTTAATTTATTAAATTGTGGCTCATTAGATTAATTAGGAAGTTAGCAATCCATTTAGGCTCCTTGTGAATCGACCTAGGTTAGCCTCCGCTTTACTATTGGTTAGCTTAGTTTTGTTTGATAATTAAAACGACAGTTATCATGCTCACATTAGTCCTTGGTTCTCCTCCAAAGTACCTACAATTCAAAATCAAAACTCACTGTAAAAGTTCCACCAATAAAAGAATAACATATATGCAGTTTGGAAGAGTTAATTTACCATATTTTCCTTTAAATAGCACATTGCCAAGAACAATCATGTATTACCACAAAAGCACAATTACAGGCATATAATACATGGTAAAGTTATCACAAAACCCTTAAAATGTCACAAAAACCATACACAATTTGTATCTTATCCACTGCCCATCAAAATAAAAGGCCTAAATGACCATCTATAAGTGTATTCTCCAAAATTGATATGAGATAAGGCTACCATAAACTTAGAATCAAGTTTGATGATATTCCAAAGATGACATTCCTTACTCGATATGGACATTATGAATTTCTAGTAATGCTGTTTGGATGATGAAAGGTGGTTAACAGAGAAAATAGTGAGGGGTTTGAAATAGTCTTTGAAAGATGATGAAAGGCTACCAATAGTTCGAGGAGTCCAATAGAGCAGTAGAGGCTTATAGAATCACAAGAAATAGTTTGAACAACCATGAGCGATCTAAGCCAACTCCTAATACGGAGAGAATACCAGGGAGAATGGATCAGGACACTGGCTCTTCCAACTACAATGGTAACAAAAAGAGGAAGGGATCGTGGAATAATAAGAAGGCAAGAAAAAGTAGAAGGCCAAGCGGTGTGAGCAGCCAGCAAAAGTCAAAGGAGTGTACAATTTACTATAAAAATCATGGGAATAAGCCATGCCTAGAGGGGCAAAATGTATGTTATACTTGAGGCAAGCTGGGACATTATGCCAAGGAGTGCCCGCAAAATATCGACAACCCTAGGCAGCATACTCAGGGACAAGTGTTCGCTATCACCCAAGAGGAAGCTAGGAAATTACCTCATATGATGCAAGATACAATCAGTATTAATAATTACCTTTTGTCACATAATTATGCTAAGCGACTAGGCCTGGTTGTTAATACCCTACCGTATAATAATTTATCAAGACCTTAAATCAGAATTTTGAGAGATATGTCTAGCCCAAATTATATCTCTCAGAATTCTGATTTAAGGTCTCGATAAATTATTATACGATAGAGTATTAACAACCAGGCCTAGTGGAACACCTTACTTTTAAAAGCCTTAGGGACTATTTGTTACCATTTAGAACCACTTACATGATCATTGAAATTCATTTACAAAAGCTGGAATTTCCAAGACTGCGGTTACTGTTCATATGTAATTCCAGTTTCAAAAAATCATAACTAATTCAAATAAAATCAAAATGATGTGGTTCAAAAGGCTGCTCGAAACTAATATAATGAAATATAAGGAAAAATATATATTTCAAACCAAATGCTTAGCCAACCGGTACAATATTAATGTCAAAGTTTGTTGTTCATTTGGTCAGAATTACTGAAAAACATTTTCTAATCCCTAATTACGAAATAAGGCGTTATTGGTACCAAAATAAAGATTGACATGTTAACTAAATTTTGGCAAATTTTCATATAGTTATTCTATCATTTACTATTTTTTATTACATCATAAATATCACTGTCTCATCATGAGTACTGTTCATAGTGATAAATTTCAATATCTATACATACATTCATCACATAATTATACTATCCAATCCCTAACTTCTTCCCATGCAACTTTATCTTCTTTCCTCACTCATGAACCTACTGGGATTGGGACATGGAGGGGGTGAGATTTCTGGGAAAATCTCAGTAGCAAACCGAGCTAAATAATGTATACATTAATGTTTGATGTTTGTGCTTACTTGTGATTGTGTTAACATAATGTAATGAGCATACTTCCATATATCATATGAAATACAATTGGCCAACATAATCATATAAACATAGCATCATTCAAATACACACATGCACACAAATCAACAAAGCCATAGCATAATTAAACATCACATTCAAGGCATACAAGTCTAGGTTAGTTTACTACATCACATGTTTGACTTTTCTTTACTTTTTCTTTGTCTCTTGCTTCTATGTGGCTGTCTGCTTTGGGCACACAACTTAAATCCTAACATCATATAATTATTCATTCATTATAATCTCAATTCACTAACATTTCATAACATTAAACTCAATTAACCACTTAACCCCAAACTTTCTCTATTTGTGGTTAATTGTCTTATCCTTTGAACTAACTTACATCTTAACTTTACCCTACACAATTTTGTATTTTGAATTCATTTATAGACTTAGAATGTTGAAATTCTAGCTGCTTCATCAAATCTGGACAGAACCGAAGAAGTGCATATAATTTTTCCAAAAATTCTTATTTTGATTCTAATACTTCTAATACATGCTCCTCTACTTTATCCCACATAATTTTTCATTTTAAGACCATTATAAATATAAAAATTATGAAATTTCAATCACTGTTCATATGAGTGAATAGTATAGAGAAGACTCTAAAATTTCATCTTTAATTTCTAATGCTTCCAAGGCTCCAAATTTATTCATACACAAACTCATCATTTAATTCCATTAAAACCATGAAATTCATCTTCCTTTGTCCTGTACAGTCCTAGGCTGAAAACCCTCTTCAATGTGTAAAGCAAGGAATTTAAATCTAATTCTATAACTAACCATTAAATCTAACTTATCTAAGTGTTAATTGCATAGTTCTAGCTTCAATTTCTTCTTCCCCCTTAATTTCTAGATTTTGGATAGCAAGCATACCATGGGGAAATCTCAATTTCCTTCCCTTAAATCCATAGATTCAAGCCTCCAAATTAAAGAAAAATAAGCTAGGATAGATTGCTTACCTTAATTCCTATCTAGCTTGAACTTTGATACCTTGGATCTCTCTTCTTCTTGCTTGAGTTTCCACTTGAGCACCACCTCCCCAAGGTCTCCCAAGCTTGGTGCAATATGAAGGGAAGGGAGGGGTATTTATAGACTTGAGAATCGGTGGATAAATAGCCAAGATAACCTTGTGCACTATTTAATCCTAGGGTCCATATTCAATCTTAGAACTTTGCATGCCCACCAAGTAAAGGATGACATTATCCATGACATCATCAAGGCCATGTTTGGCACAACATAGGGAAAAGAAGAGTCTAGAAAAATTCTAGTCCAATGGTACCAGCTCAGTCCAATTTTTCACAAATCAAACTGTTTTCTAAATCTAATAATTTTGAGATTCCCTAATGTATATTATGACCTTAAATCTAATATCCAGATTTTTCATACCATTGACATTTTTGGACTGGGTCTAAACTCAATTAATGATCCATTAAAAAATTACTATAATGCCCTTAGCTCCTCTTTATTCACTTTAATAACTTTAGGGTCATTGTTGTCTTTTCATACTTCATCTAGGTATTTTCCTGGCTCTATTCAAATATTTCTGTAGCCTTCTTTGACTCTTGACTTAAGTTTGCTAATTAAATTACCTCAGTCTCTTCATCTGGCTCCTCACTGGTTACTTTATGATTTAATATTATTTTATCTCTTTCTTTATATTATTTCAATACAAAGAAGCACATAGGATAATGTCTCCTTCATGCCCTTGGGGCCATGTAGAGGGTGTATAGGTCCCACAAAGACTTTTACATGTCACCTCACAAGTCTCTTGAATTTTTCTTAATTTTATTTCTTTAAAAATTCATAAAATATTCTAACTTGACTTGATCTCCAAGACTTGCTCTTGGGGCTTATTAGGCTTGCATATGACACCATGTTGGACTTGTCTAGCCAAAGCATAATTTTTGGCACACATCCCAAGGCACTTCCTATACAGATATCCTTAAATTACTCTAATTTTTAAAATAAATTCTATACACCTCTTTTATGGTTCTGACATTTTTAGAAATTCATTATACTATAATATGAATTTTTGCAAAGTCTCATAATTTTTTGAGACCCAAAAGTCCTGATAAAAATTCTATATGTTTTCTCTAAATCCTTTAGCGGTGTCTGATTTTACCTTAAATTCTCTAATTAATTCTACAGAACTTCTTTTTGACTTCTATCAATTTTATAAATTCTTATATTAATTATAATAATTATAATAATTTAAATCAAAATTTTATCTGATTCTGAGGTCTAGAAAATACTATATTAAGTTTTAAATTTTAAAAAATTAATATCAATTTATCGGGACCTTAAATCAGAATTTTGAGAGATACACCTGGCCCGAATTCTATTATCTATTTATTGGTAAAATTTGAGATCGAAACATTTCTGGGCAATTTTGGGCATTTTCTGACTCAACTTTCCATAATTACACTATTGCCCCTGAATTTGGCAAAATTGCACTTTAGTACCTGCAATTGCCAAATTCTATTTTAGTCCCTTTCTACCAAATTTGAAACTCCAATTTGGTACCTAAAATATCAAAACTCCATTTAACTCCTTGAACTTTCTACTATTTATAATTTAGTTCCTGAACTTTTACTATTTACAGTTTAGTCCCTTTGATTTTATAACTTTATACCTTTTCTCTTTCTTTGACTTAACTTATCTAACAGTTGTCTTTTCTTCTAATTATCATCTCAATCCCTTCATACCTTCTTTTTGTTATCAGTTTTATACAGATAGAGAAAATTTGGGATGTTACATCTAGATAGTGAAATTTAAGCAGTAGAAGAGATGGGTCTAAGTGGGCTCAGAATGACACCAAGAATGACTTATTTCGATATCTATACATGGGGAATGAATTTTTTAAAGTTAAGGTTCAGAAACTATTTTCAGAATTTTTGACCAAATGAACAGTGAACTTTAACATCAGAACTAACTTAGTTGACTAGTCAATTGGTCTGAGGCATATTTTTTTCCTTAAACTTCAATATGTTAGCTTCGATTAGCTTTTTGAACCACTTCAATTTGATTTTTTTAGAATTAATTATTATTTTTTAAAGTTCGTCTCCAAATCTAGAAAGACTAAATGAATAGTAATAATGAACTTGGAAATTCTAGATTTTAAGATTGAACTTTAAGGGACTTGTAAGTGGTTCTAACTACTATCAAAGGGCTCATAAGGCTTTGAAAGTAGGGTGTTACAACTGTTGGAAATTGGAAGACACGCAGCGAAATTAACTTTAAAAAAATTTCCATTCTCTGACAGGATCTACCGAGTGTGTTTAAGTTAAGGAGAAAGAAGTGTTACCTTCGGTATTCGAGTTATAGTCGAGACCTCAGTATCCACTAGTCGCGACTCTTCGCCTCTGGAGTTTTCAGTCGCGACCTACTCAGCTTCTAGTCTCGACCTGTCGCCTCTGGAGTTTTCTGTCGCGACCTCCTAAGCTCCTAGTCGCGACCTGTAGCCTCTGGAGTTGTCAGTCGCGACTTCCTCAGCTTCTAGTCGCGACCTGTCGTCTCTTTTCAATTTTCTGACGTTCTGGACGCCTGTATGGTCGCGACCTGAGTGTCTACGCATCGTGACTTGTTGTCGTACCTGGTTTTCTCTTCTCGATCGTAAGAAGTCGACAACTCAGATCGGCTTCCTCTACCGGTACCCACATGGAAAGCGTTTCAACCACGAACGACGTGCTAGCACCTCTTGTCCCTCTAGGACTTTCTCAAGATTCTATCCTCACCGTCTCTATTTTGGCAGTTTCTTATCTGCAAACCTTTTGCACTCTCCTTGCCCCTTTTTTCTCTTCAAGAACCCTAGCCCCTAATATCAAATATATAGGATGCTATTGGTGTTCTTGTTGGGTTGGATTTCAGAATTAATCTTATATTAATTCTGAAATTAATACAATATCACATATTGCATAATTTGATAAGAAACTAATTAAATAAATATGATTTATATTAAATCCGTCTCACATATTTAATTTACCTATTTATTTAATTTAAAATAAAGATAAGACAGAGTTATATTTGATTTATTCTCATAAATCAAATTTGAGATATCATATCAATTTAAATTTCAAATTCAAATAGATCATATCAATTTAAATTTAAATTAAAAAATGATAGAGATTTAATTTATCCTTATAAATTAAATCTTACAAATATCTTATATATATAATATATATATGCAAATTTATATATATAAAATATATATAACAACCCTAGATTATTCATTGAATCTGGACATCACAGCTCATGTTGGGCTATTTTGTGTGCGACCCTGTAGGCCCATATGAAGTTGGTAGTGGGCCAGTTACTATACTGACCCACAAGTCGTAAGCGGTCTCTAGCAAGACATTACGACTACCCAAATCATATGAGGATCGATAAACGATATTACCTTTCATACAACCACATCATGTTCCTTTTGTCACACAATATTTTGGTCATGGATGAGACATGGAGAACGTCATCCTCCTGTTCCTGACCGTTATTTTCTCGATCCCTGAGTAGTTTGACTATAGAAATGGAACTACCTTTCTATTATAGTATGGTCATACATTTCTCAGACTCACTCATCGAGGGGCCCAGTAATATTTCTCTACGAATGTGAGGGACAAATTTCATCTTGACCATTCACATTCCTTCACATGAAAAACCACCAAGCCCGAACATACCCTTTATCATCACTCGGTCAAAAGTGACTTTTGACTAGGTCAAAGCTGAGCGTTTGTCATGTAGGAATCCATGATGATCTCAGGTCAAAGGGCATAGTAACATGGTTTGTATATGAGAGAAGCTTATGACTTAACCCATACAGCTCTCTCACAGCGGGTCGGTCCAACACCTTGTACTCTTACATGTGCCTATGACTTTAATTTATATCTCTATATATCTTCAAAGTCATACTGGTCTTATTTCATCTTTGCTCCCGCATAGATGACCGACCAGGGATATTTAGGATAAGATCATGAGTTATCCAAGGATGGTCATCACAGTAAACATGCAAATAATGTAATAACATAATTAAGAAATTCATAAATCAACAATATTCATAATACAATGATTGGCCCCTAGGGAACAATTTCCAACAACAACACTCTTGAGTGAAAACTTTTAGGATAAATTTGCACCTTAACCCAAAATAAAAAATGATGTGGATGCCACTTGACATATCATATTAGCATATTGGTCAACTAACGATCAAAATTAACCTCTTTAATGGCAGGGGTAGAAATGCTATGAAATTATACTTTTAGGTCATATTAGAACTCAAAAAAAATTTCAAGTACTAGATGCTTCTTCGTAGAAACTTCCAATGCATTTTAGGACCTTAACCCTACTGTATACATTAAACGTGATTAATATGAATACTTAGAAATCGAGAAATAGTTATATAAAAATAAGCTGAAGTATATTTAAGCTTCATATATAACTTGCATTATAAAAAATATG
This sequence comes from Leucaena leucocephala, assembly GCA_037074615.1. Taxonomy (NCBI): domain Eukaryota; kingdom Viridiplantae; phylum Streptophyta; class Magnoliopsida; order Fabales; family Fabaceae; genus Leucaena; species Leucaena leucocephala. Next base: position 9,093,662 of record CM073548.1, on the reverse strand, counting down.
TTTCATCTAGCAAACATTTGTAATAAAATTTTCAAAATGGCTTCAAAAATTAAGAAGGGAAAAGATATGCTTGTGGTGGGCATGAAACAAATTAAAGAACCTCACCACGCACATGTTTATATTTAATTTAATCAAAATAGAAGAGAGCGTGTATATATATTATATACACATCATAAGATGGGCTTTTAGTTAGTTTGTTGTTGGGATCTGTTGGCAGTTTCTATTGCTTCAGCCAGTTCTCTTGTGAGCCTGTCATGTCGTTCATCATGTCCACCAGCAAATGTGTAAACCCTAAAGGCGAATTGGAATGCCCGCCAAAGCATTTTGAGATATGCCTCACCCTTTGGTGCTGATTCAACTTCGGGCCCCTCCTATAATAAGCAATTAATTAATCTTCGCAAATCCACAAAATGAGGGATACATAAATAACAAGCTTTACCTCATTAGATGAAATTGTGTTATATGGACTCTATGAATAATTAAATCTTAGGAGTCAAAAAGATTAATGTAAGAAAGAAAACCAAGCAAGAGAAATTTTGGTCCAATTGATAAGTACTACTACACTAGTCTCATACTTGTATAGAAAAAGCATGTGTTTGATCCCACTATTAATATCGTAAGGAGTTCATTGGAAAATATGTACGTATATTTATAAGTGCTTTTTGAAATATGATACTTCTCTGATCTGATCCTATATGTAAGACTTAGTTGAGGTTTGTTTTGGTCCTACATATGAAACCTCAATCTAATTTATTTTCTAAATTTATATTTTTTTTTCAAACTATATCCTTATTAATTTTACATATTAAAGAAGGTTGTTATGAATAGCGGTAATAATTAAATGGGATATTTTAAAAAAATTATCAACAATCATTTGTTATAAATAATTAATTTTTTAATTAATATTTATAAATTAGTTATCCAACTCCTATATTTTGGACCGAGATAATACTTATATGGCCAAGCTCTTGTGATCCCTCAAAACATAAATTAACAGAAATTTTAATTGTTAAGGACCACGACACAAAAATATATAGGAGTTAGAAAATTAATTTATAAAAATTAAAGAAATTATTTAAGTTAGTTATTTATAAAAAAATATTTTAACTTTCCTAAACTACTATATTTAATCATTTTGTATTGGGACTAACATTTGATAGAATCCTTTTAACATGTATAATCAATAAGGATAGTTTACAAAATTTTATACATAAAGTGAATTAATATTTTATATTTATGACTAAAATAAATTATTTAACTACCTTCTATATATAGGATCAGATGTAATACTTACGTACCAAAGCTCTTGCGGGCCTGGGAAAAATTAACAGAAATTTTAATTGCCAAGGAGTCAAGGACAAAGCCATGGACCCAATGAATATATATTTTCATTATTTTATGTCACTCTTGGAATTTATAAATGTATGAACGTATGTAAATCTTGAAAGCACAAGTTATATATATGCATCTTAAGCAAAGATGAAAAATTAATTAGTGAAAACACATTAAGGTGAATTAGTTAATTACCTTAAGTGCTAACTCCATACAATTAGAGGAAAGGTCCACCATAGACTCCTTGATTTTGATGAGGATGTGGAAGTCAAATTCGATATTCTGACTCTTAAATTTCATGGACTCTTCATCTTTAGTTCGGTCCAAGGCATCTATTTCTTTCTTGATCTAAATGTCACTATGTCGGGTTAGTAAATAATAATATATATAACATCACACACACACACACACATATAAAGATTCGGATTTTGAAGTGAGTACCTTATCGAAATAACGTTCAACCCTATCTAGGAGCTGGCCCATGGGAGGCACCACAGTCCAATTTTGTAGCTCAATTTGTATGGAATTCAACTTATTGAAGAGTGCCGCTGCCATTCTAATAGCTTCCAACTTCTTATTGGGAAAAGATTCAACCCGGGATAGCACCTATATACACAAAAAATTAATGGTCATCATGATGTAGAACAAGAAGCTGAAGGGGTGTGAGAGAGAGAATCAGAGGAATATAGAAGAAGAAAAGAAACTCGGGGTAAATATCAATTTTATTCAATTCATAATCAAAAGTGTAGATGCGCTAAGACCTACTATAGCCTTAACTACTCTAAGCCTATCATCACAAAGTAATTATTTTACAAATATTAACAATTAAATTCAAATATTCTAGAGTAATCTAAAATATTATATTTATTTAAACCAAATCCTAATCCAAATTTTAGAGATCATTCTAATAAAATAAAAACTATAAATTTAATTAATCATATATCCCATCACATCAATATAGGATGATAGTGAATTACCTAAACTCACCTGAGATTCGTCAGTTAATTTCTCAAGAACAGACTCAACCTCTCGATGGAACTTGATCAATTCTGCCATATCCTTGGTCTTGAAATTAGATATGGAAGGAACCATTCTGGTAATTTCTTTACCGTAATTTTGAACATCTTCTTCTATTTGTTGGAAGTATGATGACCTAATAATAAAAAATAAATAAGATAAAATGTAGCCAAAATAATAAGCAATTTATTTGGTTGATCTTGAAAAGTATATATGCCTTTTAGTCATCTCTGCTAGAGCGTCAGCCATTCCTTGTCCGCTACTTCCTCCTCCTCCTCCTCCAGAATTCTTTCTTCCCCCACCAGATTTTCCAATCAAGTTAGACCCTCCTTCCAATTTACCCTTGAGATTTCGATAGAGAGTACCTAACTGTGCTGACCTTTTCAATTTTGTTGTTGCCTTGGGACGAACGTTTTTCCCTGCTCCAAGAAGAGGAGGAGGTGGAGGACCCGCGCCACCACTTCCCCTTGGCATTGGAGGAGGAGGCGCTGCACCTGGTCCAACATTTGATTGTCCCAGTGGTGCTGGAGGAGAAGGTGCTACACCTGGTCCAGCCTTTGACTGTCCCGGTGGTGCTGGAGGAGGAGGCGCTGCCCCTGGTCCAGCCTTCGACTCTAACGGTGGTTGTGCTGGAGGAGGAGGCGCTGCACCTGGTCCAGCCTTCGACTCTAACGGTGGTGTTGGTGGTGGAGACGGAGATGTAGCACAAGGCAACGGGGGTGAAGCGACAGCAATTTCCTCTTTAGGTTGTACCAGTGGAGGTGGTGGTGATCCATCAAGAACTACTGCCTCTTTAGGTATTGATAAAACAGGAGGAGGTGGTGGAGGCTCTGCGACAGCCACATTTAGCTGCAAGATAGGCAGTGGTGGAGGAGGTGAGGGCGCTAGAGGTGCAGATGGAGAGAGAGGTGAAGATGGACAGCGATGTGGTGGAGGAGTTGGAGGTGGAGATGGAGGTGGGGGTGGAGGTGACAACTTAGGCACTTGAAGTTGCTGCAATAGAGGAGGTGTGTGGGCTGGTTTATCATTATTAGTCATGATGGTGGTCTTTCTTTGATGACTTGCTGTGTCAAGGTCAAAAACAAGATCGTCTTGTGCGTCATATCCAGAATCAATGCATATATCATCATCTATTTCCTCTTGTTCTGTCTTGTTCCCCATAATGGGCAAAGACAGGCGCTTCAAGCGAATATGGTTCAACTTTCCCAATGCTTGAACTCTTAGAGACCAGAGAGGGGAGATACTAGGACTAGGACTCTTTAGTAGGCTGCTAGAAGGAAGAACAGATTTTGGAGTTACAGGAGAAGAGCTACAAGAGTAGCTACTCTCTGAGAAGCTATACGAACATGGCGATTCCATTGTCAACTTCCCAAATGAGCCGCCTCGTGGGCTTGGTGATGACTCCTTCTTTTCCTTCTCTTCTTCCTTGATCCCTTCCTTCTCTTCCTCCACCACTGTTTCAAACTTTACACTTGCCAGCTGCATCAACCAATCCAGGATGGCCAGCACACTTTCACCTGCAAAACTAAGCAGAATTCAATTCAATCACTTTTGCTAGCATGGGACCTCATTTTACAGTCACACAAAAATTTTTGGTAGAGGAAACGTACCAAGTTCATTGATATTGCCTTTGTCCTTACACGTTGGTAACTCAAAATTGACCTTATTTTTCACCCAATCATTATTCATCATCCATGACTCTCCAACAGACTTCAGAGCTCTGCAGAAGAAGGCCAGAACCTGGTGTTGTTGTACGTTAAAGAATTTTAATTAGCATTGATCTCAACAACAGTTTTATGAACGCACGCAAATCCATATATAAGAGGGTAACTAAATAACCTTATCTATTGACTTTCCCTTAATATCTGACACTTGATATCTTAGAACGATCGCAGGGTAAAGCCTTTGCATATCTTCTAGGGTTTTGACAATCATCTGTACGTAATGCGTAGATAGGATCGAATCAGCAAATTAAAGATACTATACGTATATATATATGTACGTACATATATTGAAGAATTGATAAAGCACCTCACGTAAGGGACTAGAATTGTTACAAGGATCTAGGTCCATAATGTCCCTGCAAGCTAACACCTTCGTTTGGATCTCCATCATCAGAATCAATTGGTCTGAAACCACAAATGATTGGCATTCTATACTGCTTTCTTGTTTTCGAATTTTCGACATTTTCTTGTTCTTCGAAATCGTTAGACCTTTCGTTGCCTGCAAATTCATTCCGATTTTTCATATATATCAACATTTGTTTCAAACACAAAAAAGAAAAAGGAAACAGAATTTTACCTCGAGCCCACATGGCTTACGACGGAAGAACAGCGGCTTTAAGCCGCATAAACCCACATTAGTCATGTCGTGATTGTGCGAAACAGAAGAAAACTACGACGACGGAGATTCCGACCACAAACTTCACAAAAGGCATACGGCCACGCTGAAATATTGTTGCTTTTTGGCCGGTTCTACAATAAATTATTAATTATAGAAAGTATTCTAAATACTATATTAGAATGTTCAACAGATTCTGGGAATGAAATACAACGAGTCCATTCAGATGGGGCGCTAATGCAAGCCACGCATTTGGGGTTGTTTCTCCTAAGGGTATTACGTGTGTGTGTGTGTATATATTCTGGAAACTGATGAAGAATTCTAATTAATTGGAACTTTCGCCAAAGATTATATTGGAAGAGAAAGGGTTATAAGGACACCTTTCCCTTCCTAACTTAATTGATTTGCCTGAGTTGTTTTCGGCTTAGCTTTAGTGTTTTCGCCTTTTGGATTTTGTCATTAACATAACAGCTCACTTATGATGCACCAAGGTCGCATGTAGCTGCTTTGCCATCCTCAATAACTAAAAATAACAATAGCTATTCATTTGGATTCCCTGATTGCAACAAGGCGCAATGTGTTCATCCCTCATCATTTGAATCATTTTAGAGCTTGTTTAGATTATTAAAATGGAATATTATCAATTCTGACTTCTCTTTTGTTTCATTAAAAATTCAACACGTAGGACCATACAATAATATTTGAAATTAAAATTGTAACATTTGAACCAGATCTTTATACTTCTAACAAGTTTAGTTTTGATCCTTATACGTTTTTCTTGTTGTTTTCCATCTCTCTTCTTTATACCATCCAAAACATTAGTCATTGTATTATCATAAACATAATGGTATTAACTTCACTTATGTGGCATTAGCGGTGAAGTAGGTTCATGTGGACTGCTTATTTGCTGGTCGATGGAAAAAAAAAACAGTTGACTTTGCTGTGTAAAAACAAAAGGAGAAAAAGGAATCCACTTTTCTTAACTCTATGCTGAGAAAATGCTTATAAAATACCTTTTTATATGCAATACAATCAATGCGCTTGTTTAATATTTAATACTCCTCCTATCCTAAATATAATACTTAGTTTGAGTAGATTTTTTATTCTAAATATAAGATATTTTTTTATTTTAACTCTTATATTTATCATTTTTATTTTTTTTTTAAAACTAATTTGACTAACTAGCAATAAATAAATTGATATAGAATCTAGTCTACATAAAAGTATCATAGATATACCACACCACATATATTATAATTAAGTTACTTAGTTAACTTCTTTAATATATTCAAATTAAATCAACCGTAGGAGTAATAAGCAACAAACAATACCAGTTGCCTAATGATCATTTTTCTTACAAAAAAAAAATCTATATATTAGTTCTCGTCTTATTGAAAGTTCTATATTTTATTATCTTTTTTAAATTCTACCAATCAACAATACAGTATATATAAATTTAAATAATACAATAATTAGTTTTAAATTCAATGAAAAAATAAATGTTAAATATTTTTAATTTAAAAAATTATTTTAAAATTTTTAATTACAAATTAATTCTTTAAATTATTTATTATATACAATGAAACAAAAATGCGTATACATATCCATTAAGTAATTGAACACTAAATAAAAAAATGCATAAATTATTGAACACCAGAAAAAAATATATTTGAAAGTATGGTTGATCACCAAAGGGGATGGATTGAGTAACGAAATCCAACAAGTGCATAGTACTGCTACCAGTCGCTGCATGCAATCATACCATAGCTCCTCATTCAAGGGATGTGTGATGGAGAGCACAAGCACATTGTAGCTTCAACCATTCGGAGTTAAGGGTATCGATTTTTTTGGTTGGGTTTTACTTCTCCTAACAAAATATTTTTTATGTCACTATTACAAAATTTTAAATATATGATACTCTATACTTGATAGCTATAGAGAAGCACTGACAAGTAATCTGAGATGGAGTATGTGTAAACCTATAGTTGATGGTTACGCTTTAAACCTATCACGTATAAATGGAAAATAACTTACGATTGAGATTAATACCCTAAAATAATCTCCTTACATTTTAATTGAAAAATATAAAACTCTTAATGATTCTACATAAACAACCATCAAGTATCATCTTTCTTACATTTGACAGTTAAATTATAAAACCATTGTATATAATTATACTTGATGTTAGTCTCGATAGAAACACTCAAGAGGGGTGAATTGGGTATTTTAAAATTTTTAACATAATTTTAAAATCTTAAAGACAACCAGAGTATAATAGAGTAAAGAGAATAGAGATTAGAAAAATATCACTGAAGGATAGAAGAATCAACACAAGACAATTTATCCTGGTTCGGACCAATCCACTTGTCCTACATCTGGTCCCCATAGGCCTTCTGAGATTTGTAACTATACCCTAAGATTTGAACGGGCTCTTGGTACCTTAGTACAACAAGTGATCCTCTCAATCACTCCCCCTTAGTTCTTGTAAGGTAATAATCCTAACTTAAGAGATCTAATCTCTTAAGTCTACAGAATGAATGAAACCTTTATCAATCTCTCTCAAAGTATATATGATGATGAACACTGAAGCATAAGAATATCGGGTTACAGAATAATGAATGAAGAATTAAATAGTGTAATAAATCTAGTCATTGTTGTTACTCCAATTTCATTAATGCCAAGTCTTCCTTAAATAATATTTATTTCGTTTGGTAGCCGTTAGACTCAAACTTGTAACTGTTGGAGTGAAGGCGTCGTTGGTAGGTAGGTGATTGATAAGACACATTTTGTATATGGTTTCTATGGCAATTTTGAGAGTTTTATAATAACTTTACCATTCATTTCATGCCTTAAATTGTACTTTTATGTATTACATGATTGTGCGTGACAATGTGCTAATTAAAGGGTAAAATGGTAAAATAACTCTTCCAAACTGCATATATTCTGTTATCTACTGATTTGAACTTTTACAGTGTGCTTTTATATTGAATTGCAGGTACTTTGGAAGAGAACAAGGACCAGAAAAGAAATCAAAAGTCAATGAAAGTGGAACCACGCCTCTGTGCTATTTAGTCGCGACCAAATAGTCCTACAGTCGCGACCCATAATTCTTCTGGAAGATTCTCACTGTTCATAGGTCGCGACCAACAAATGTATCTGGTCGCGACTAAAAGTACAAAATCGCTGAAACTGCGCGTTTTGAATTAGGTCATGCTGTTATAAGAAGAGAGGGACGCTGCCGTCAAATGGGGAGGCTGGTTTTTGGACCTGATTAGGCTAAGAAGCAGTACTCGAGAGCTCTACACACATTTTCTACTCATCTCCCATCTTTCTACACCATTCACCTTCATCGCTTCATCGTTTCTTCATGGCATCTCATCTGAACAGCGATTGCAGTGCAGCAAAAGTCATGAGAGGCTAGACCTTTAGTCTCTTGGTGATGGATATAATATCTTGAGCTCACAGACTAAAATAGGGAGTTTCTTCTGTTCTAATTTGTATCTTGTCATATTATGATTGCTTCTAGATTTAGGGTCTCCAGGCTCTAGGTTGATCTTTATTTGATTCATTAGACTTATTACTAGGTTGATCAACTATGGGTTCTTTTTCTCTATTCAATTTTAATATTTCAAGACCCAGTATTATCTTGTTTCATCATCTAGAGGCTTTGAGCTTGTTCTGTTTCAGAAAACACTACATGAATAGACCTTTCTATTATAAAAGTTCTCTTATTAAAAAGTCTATATGCCTTACTGTTGTTAGAATAACCAAGAAAAATACCCTCATCAGATTTAGGACCAAATTTTCCCAAATTTTCTTTATTGTTGTTATGGATAAAACATTTGCTCCCAAAGATTTAGGCTTGCGTCTTTTGTAAAGCTCATATAGTGTCTTGTTGAGTATTAGTCTGATGTAGGCTTGATTAGATATACAACACACTGTGTTCACAGTCTCTGGATAGAAAACTTATGAGCACCTTTATCGTTAAGCATTACTCTAGCCATCTGAGTGAGGACTTTATTTTTCCTTTCGATAACTCCATTTTGTTGTGGTGTTCTTGGTACGGAGAGGTTATGATCAATCCCCTGGTTGTCACATAATTTAGCAAATTCATTATTTTTGAATTCTCTTTTGTCATCAGTCCTGATAAACACAATATAAATACCTTTCTCATTTTGCACCTTCTTAGCAAACACAACAAAAATATTAAAAGTCTCATCTTTGGATGAAAGGTATAAAGTCCAAGTAAATTTAGAATAGTTATCAACTATCACAAAAGTATATAAATTTCCTCTGAAACTTTTGACTCGTGATGGACCAACTAAATTCAATGAAGCATTTGGAGTGGTTTCTCAGTTGAGACTTCCTTCTTTGATTTAAAAGAGGACTTTACTTATTTTTCCTTTTGACAAGCCTCACAAACAACATTAATTTCATATTTAATTTTAGGTAAACCAGTTACTAAATTTTTCTTAATTAGTTTCAAAACATGATGCATATTCATATGAGTTAGTCTCTTGTGCCATAACCAACTTTCTTCATATTTGCTAAAAATACAGTTTTTAGGTGAGTTTGAATTAATGGAAATGGTATAGCAGTTTTCATCCCTCGGAGCACAGAGTTTTGCCTTCAAGCTTTCCTTTTTGAGTGAAAGTTCTTTCTTGCTTACTATCAGATGTTCTTCTAAGTAAAAAAAATCCAATTATCTTTATCTGCAGTTTGATTCACACTGAAGAGATTGTGGTATAATCCTTCAACGTAGTATACATCTTCCACTTTCACCCCTTATTTGCTTCCAACTTCTTCACACTGAAGAGAATGTGGTAGAATCCTTCAACGTAGTATACATCTTCCACTTTCACCTCTTATTTGCTTCCAACTTCTCCAATCCCAGCAATCTTTCTGAATTAATTTCCTCTGAAGCTTACTTTGCCGCCTTCCTCATGATGAAGCTTGAGGAACTTCTTTGTGTCTTCGGTCACATGTCTAGAGCATCCACTATCAATGTACCATTTGTTAGTCTTGGATGCTTTAAGATAAACCTAAAACAAAATCATTTTGCTTTAGGTATCCGACTTTCTTGGGTCCTTTCATGTTAGTTTGGATTACCTTAGGTACTTAAGTACTTAAGTACTTTTTGGAACCCATTTTAAAGTGCCGTAGGGTCCATTCTTCTTGTGATAACAAGAAGTAGTAGAGTGACCTTTGCGGTTGCAATATGTACATCGAGTAAATATGTTTGAAGTATGTACAGTATTTCTAAAGTAATATAAATATGATTTGTTACCTAATTTTTTCTTTCCTCTATGCTTGTCTAAATTAAGATCATACCCTATTCCTGACTTGTCAGAGGCACATATAGGATTCCCGCAAAGCATGTCACTACCTCTAGTGATTTTTTTGAGATTTTTTGTTAACTCTCTATTTTTCTTTTCTGATTCTTCATGTTTTGCACATTTTAATGAAACCTTAGGATTTATACTTAGCTTTTCTTCCAAGCTTCATTTCCTTTTCTTAGAACTTACTAACACATTTGCCATTTTGATAAACTTAGTATGTAATTCATTATATTTAGAAAGTAATTCATCATAAGTTGGTTTAGTGTTTATTACTAGCTCTGTCTCTGAATCATTTTCTTCTTGAGCTACAAGACAAATGTTTGTTGTTTCATCGTTGTCATTCTCTTCACTTTCTAACGAACTTTCTCCCTAGATTGATGAAACAAATTCTCTCCTCTTCTAAAACTTCTCTTTCTTCTTTTCTTTGTCTTTATTGGAGGGTTGTGTTTCAGCTTTAATGTGAGCTGGCTTCTTGGATTCAAAATAAATAATCTGGTCTTTTTGCTCCTTTAATGATGAAGCCCTTTTCTTTGGCTAAAAATTCCTAGTTGCTTGGTTTCTGTAGAACTTTTTGAATCTCCAAACTATGAAACCCATTTCATCATCTTTGAGCTCTTCATCATCATTATCAATTTCTTGATCTTTAAGAGCAATTCCTTTTCTACTCTTTTCTTTGATATCCTTCTTGTATTTCTGTTTACTCTCGTATTTGGCTAGGCTTCTGAAAAGTACAGTGACAAACCTCATGGATTCGCCTTTGACTTCTTCGATAGATGTGACATTTGGCTCCTATTCCTTTATAAGACCATTGAGAATCTTTCGTACTTGATCTCTTGAGTGGTTTATTAGATGTTTAAATCTCACTTCCATCTCTCAGACTTGTTCTCTATCAACGATCCAAAAAAGCTCAAACTCTATTTTCGACGTGTTAACTCTGCTTTCTTTGACTGTGAAAGTTCCTACGTGGGCTATTTTCAGGGTTTCCCACATCTCTTTAGCCGTCTTTAGACTAAATACCCAAAAATACTCTTTCTGACTTAAGGCACATGTTATATTGTTAATGGCTGCGTCATTAAGTAATATCATCTTCTATTCGTCGTTATCATATTCCCACTCCTTTGAAACTTTAGCGTCGTCAACGACTTTTATAGGAATGTAGTTTCCATCTTGTATCACATGCCAAAGACCATACCCAGAGGCCTTGATGAAAGTCTTCTTTCTCATCTTCTAAAACATAAAGTTCTCTCTATCGAAACCTAGAGGCTTCGTGGTGGAGCTTCCTTCACTAACTCCAAATCCTGTCATTGATACTGGATCTCTCTTGAGATGGTTAAATCTTTTCCAAGACACTTGATTTGATACCAAAGTTAGTCCTGACAGAAAAACCCAAGAGGAGGTGAATTGGGTGTTTTGAAAATTTTAACATAAATGTAAAAATCTTAAAGACAACCAGAGAGTATAATAAAGAGAATAGATATTAGAAAGATATCACTGAAGGATAGAAGAATCAACACAAGATAGTTTATCCTGCTTCAGACCAATCCACTTGTCCTACATCCAGTCCCCATAGGCCTTCTGAGATTTTCAATTATACCTCAAGATTTGAACAGGCTCTTGGTGACTCAGTACAACAAGTGACCCTCTCAATCACTCCCCCTTAGTTCTTGTAAGGTAATAATCCTAACTTAAGAGATCTAATCTCTTAAGTCTACAGAATGAATGAAAATTTTATTAATCTCTCTCACAGAGTATATATGATGATGAACACTGAAACATAATAATATCAGGTTACAGAATAATGAATGAAGAATTAAAGAGTGTAATAAGTCCAGTCGTTGTTGTACCTATAATTTCATTAATGTTGAGTCTTCCTTTAATAGCATTTATTTCTTTTGGTAGCAGTTAGACTCAAACTTGTAACCGTCGTAACCATTGGAGTGAAGGCATCATTGGTAGGTAGGTAGGTGAGAATTTAATGCTTTATCAGATGTAGCAAGTTTTCACTGATATAGGCTTCATCATTTCAAGATTTAGCCTTTTCTGAACACACTCAATCTCAAAAGGTTTATTATGAGTTTAAGCATTGATTAAGTGTATGAATAATTAATAATCAACTCATATTATAAAGATCAAGTTCTAATAAGGTTCATATGGCTTTCTAAAAAATATACTATATTAATCGATTAACTAATTAATTAAACATCATTAATTCTATCAATGTTTCAATTAATGAGAATAACAAAAAATAGAGTATCACATTGATCAAAAAATTCAATCAAATCTAGTATAATTTGATAAGATAAGTTTCTCTAGAGGTTCATCAATCAATATTAATGAGAAACAAAAGCACACTTAGTGATTAATTCAAACATATATAGTTCAAAGAAGGATGCAAGTAGTTTTAATGTAAAGAGATGAATATCAGTGAAATTTATAGTATTAATCGAACAATTTAAGGTAAATTAATTGAATCCTTAGTCAATTAATGTCTAAAGAGAAGTTGATACAGAAATATATTAATCGATTAACTAATCGATTAATTTTTACAAAATGATTCTAACTAATTAATTGAATAGTTAATGTATTAATATAGATTAATCGATTAACTAATCGATTAATAGAGTTTGTTTTTTACTAAAGGAAAAATAGTTCTGAATAAATTAATCGAATAGACAATTGATTAATTCTAATCGATTAATTGACTTATCTTTTCAATTCTAGAGAGCAACTTCATGATATTAATCAAACAGTTAATCGATTAATTGACACTCACTAATTGATTAATTGACTTTCTTTTTTAATAACAAAGAGCAATGTCCTGACATTAATCAAACATTCAATCGATTAACTAATCGATTAAGTATCATTAATCGATTAACTTGATCTAACTTCTTTTGTCACTTTTGGCATTATTTAAAAGACACAAAAACAAATTGATTGATTAAATGATCTTTACAAAAATAATTTGAGTTACTTTTGACATCATCAAAATAGATTATAACACTTGACAGTTACAAAGTATAACCGTCAAGTAAAAGCTAACATTTCACACTCATTTCCTTTGATTAATCCATGGTTCAGTGTATCTCTCGATATACGATAACCTAACTATCGTAGACTAGCCACTTAATCACGATGCTTGACAAATGTCACTTATACCAGTACTATTTAAACTCATCTCTAATCTTTAACAAAAAAATCTTCAACAGTAGTTAACCTTTCCTTATGTTCTGTCAACAAAAATGGTGAAATGACAAATAAATAGCTATTTTTAGTCGAGTCTTACCTCCTCCTCCTCCGCCTCCTATCTATCATATCCTCAATTTTTTTATCTGATATGTATGTACAGTTTATACGTAATATACATGAGATTCTCTAAAGAAAATATTGCAAATTAAGGAAGGAAGGGGATTAAATTATAAATAATGAAAAGTTCAAGGACTTAAGTGAAATTTAGAAAAGTTTTAGGGCCAAAATAAAAGGTAGAAATAAATATTGGGCCAATAAGTGTAATTATAAAAAGTTTGAGGGACTTACTGTTGGAAATTATGCCCTAGGGGCCAATCATTGCATTATGAACATTATTGATTTATGAATTTTTTCATTATGTTATCACATTATTTGCATGTTTACTGTGATGACCACCCTTGGATAACTCATGATCTTATCCTAAATGTCCCTGGTCAGTTATCTATGCGGGAACAGAGATAAAATAAGACTAGTATGACTTTGAAGATATATAGAGATATAAATCAAAGTCATAGGCACATGCATGGGTTAAGTCATAAGCTTTTCTCATATACAAACCATGTCACTATGCCCTTTGACCTGAGATCATCATGGATTCCTACATGACAAACTCTCAGCTTTGACCTAGTCAAAAGTCACTTGTGACCGAGTGATCATAAAGGCTATGTTCGGGCTTAGTGGTTTTTCATGCGGAGGAATGTGAATGGTCAAGATGGAATTTGTTCCTCATATTCATAGAGAGATATTTCTGGGACCCTCAATGAGTGAGTCTGAGAAATGTATGGCCATACTGTAATGGAAAGGTAGTTCCATTTCTATAGTCAGACTACTCAGGGATCGAGAAAGTAATGGTCAGGAATAGAAGGATGACGTTCTCCATGCTTCATCCATGACCGAAATATCGTGTGACAAAAGGGACGTGATATGGTTGTATAAAAGGTTACATCGTTTATCGATCCTCATATGATTTGGGTAGTTATAATGTCTTGCTAGACACCGTTTACGGCTTGTGGGTCAGTATAGTAACTAGCCCACTGCCAACTTCATATGGGCCTACAGGGTCGCACACAAAATAGCCCAACATGAGCTATGATGTCCAGATTAATTGAATCTAAGATATGTCTAGATTCAATGAATAATCTAGGGTGGATATATATATTTTATATATATAAATTCATATATATATTATATATTATATAAGAGATATTTGCAAGATTTAATTTATAAGGATAAATTAAATCTCTATCACTTTTGAATTTAAATTTAAATTGATATAATCTGTTTGAATTTGAAATTTAAATTGATATGATATCTCAAATTTGATTTATGAAGATAAATCAAATATAATTTTATCTTATCTTTATTTTAAATTAAATGAATAGGTGAATTAAATCTGTGGGATAGATTTAATATAAACCATATTTATTTAATTAGTTTCTTATCAAATTATGCAATATATGATATTGTATTAATTTCAGAGTTAATATAAGATTAATTCTAAAATCCAGCCCAATAAAAACACCGATAGCATCCTATATATTTGACATTAGTGGCTAGGGTTCTTGACAGTAGAAAAAGGGGCAAGGAGAGTGCAAAAGGTTTGCAGATAAGAAACGGCCAAAATAGATACGGTGAGGACGGATTCTTGAGAAAGCCCTAGAGGGACAAGAGGCGCTAGCACGTCGTTCATGATTGGAACGCTGTTCGTGTGGATACCGGTAGAGGAAGCCGATCTGAGTTGTCGACTTCTTGCGATAGGTCGCGACTCGCAGACACTTAGGTCGCGACCATACGGGGTCCTGAACCACAGAAATCCAAAAAGAGACGACCGGTCGCGACTAAAAGCTGAGGAGGTCACGACAGAAAACTCCAAAGACTACAAGTCGCGAGTAGAAGCTGAGGAGGTCGCGACATAAAACTCCAGATGTGACAGGTTGTGACTATAAGCTGAGTAGGTCGCGACTGTAAAATCTAGAGGCGAAGAGTCGCGACTAGTGGACACTGAGGTAGCGACCACAGCTCGAATACTGAAGGTAACACTTCTTGCTCCTTGACTTAAACACATTCAGTAGATCCTGGCAGGGAATGTAAAAATTTTAAAAGTTAATTTCCACTACGTGTCTTCCAATTCCCTTCACTTACTTGTAATTTATCAAAAGTTTAAGGGCAAAATTGTAGTTATGAGAAAATTGAGCCGAAAAAGGCCCAAAACTACTCAGAAGTAGTTTAATCCAAAATTTTATCAGTGAATAGAGAGAATTATTCTAACCAATTTAATGTAACACGGAATTTTGATTTGAGGTCCCGATGAATTGATATGAATTTTTGAAGTTTAAAAAAATTAGTACAATATTTTTTGGACCTCTAAATCAGATAAAATTTTATAGTAAATTTTTATAATTAATATGAGACTTTATAAAACTAACAGAGTCTAAAAAGGAGTTCTGTAGAATTTTTAATGGATTTACAGTAGAATAATATACATGATAAATACTTACGGGTGAGGTTTCTTGGGAATTGAGCCATAAAGGTATTGGACCCATATAAAGGCCTAGAAAGATATTTAGATAGTCATGTGGGCCAGTGTCAAGAGGCACCCTAAAAAATGTAAAATTTCAAAAATGCCCCTATGTTGCAATAATGAACAAGAGATGGATGAGGGCATTTTGGTCATTTTGGATAGGTCAAAATGCTAAAGCAAGTACAAGGATGATTAATCAGAGTCAGTATATGCCCTGATAAGATGTAAAGAGATATGAAATGATAATTATGCCCTTAGGGTTAATATAGTGTAAGATAGTGCATCAAGGGCATTTTGGTCATTTACTAAGGGATGGTAAGCAGATAAATACTCAGTCTAACAATTTCAATGGTAGGAAAAATATAAACACTAGTTTTCATGATAGAATACATATTATGGAATATTATAAAAATTAGAAACATAAAACACTTTGGTTTTTGTGAACTGACTGGATCAGTATTGGATTGGACTTGGAATTTTTGTAATTAGTATTTCTCTATTTCTTGCCCCAAACACAGCCCCATATGATGTCATGGATGATGTCATTCTTAACCATCTAGGGCCAGCTTGATGGAAGGTGAATTATAGACCCTTGGATTAAATAGTGTTTGAATTAATCTTGGCCTTCCATTTCCACCTAAAATTTTCTATAAATATCCCCTTACAGCATATTTTTGTAGCTTAGACAACGCTAGGTAAACTCTACCAAAATTTATTTTACAGTAGGAAAAAGCATGCAACTTGGAGCAAAAAGAAAGATAATTAGTTCCTTTGATCTTGGACTTTATTCTAGGAAGTTTGCTCTTAGTTTTAAGAGGTTTTTACGGCATTTTCCCTTTGATGTTGCTGGTGGACATGCTGGTCATATGTGGTGGGAATATGAATTTTATGTTATGGATAGTTTAGACAACCTTAAACAAGCTAGAATCAAGTGGTATTGGCTTAGAAATTCAAGTGTGCATATAATTAGGGTTGTGTTCTTGGCTGCCACTATATGAATCACTGTTCATATATGAGAATTTCATATTTTGATACTTTCAATGGGTTTAAAATGGAAAGTTGTGTGGGGATAAGGTAGAGAAACAAGTAGTGGAAGCATTGGAATCAAAATGAGAATTTTTGAAAAATAAGAGGAGGCATTTCGGTTCTATATAGTAGCCAAGGAAGTAGTTTGATTTTGAAAATTCTGATTTCATATTTGGACTCTACATGAAAAATTATGTGGAAATAAACCATGAGAGTTTATTTTAGAAAGATATAAGACATAAAATATAACAAGAATGGAATCTAGTGAGAACCTAGTTTTTGATTACTTTGAAGTTGAGTTTTAACTTGATATTACTTTGTAATGGCTAGGTTTTGATATTTGTTTGGGAAGATCATCTCAAGAAGAGTTTGACAAGGATAACTTAAGAGATAGCAATAGTACCTGACTATAATCTTATATTTGTTTGACTTTATGCTTCCTTGTTAGCTGTGATGTTGGTTGAGCTTAAGTTGATGATATGATGATGATGATGAAGTATGAATGAATGCAACTCCTTGCAACTAATGTCATGAAAAATATGCATGTTAGAGTTCGCTTATGTATGATCATGAAGTAGCTCCCATATCATGATAACATGTTAGGCATTTAATAAAGTATGCATGATATTATAGTTTCTATGACTTGCTATACCATGTTATAGGTGCTGGAACCTCCCAAGGAAAAAGAGAAAATGTGGGTGAATGAACTTGTATAATAAGTTAAGTTGACTACTTGACATTATGGGATGCATAGTACATTATAATGTGTATGTATTATGAGGTAGTACCTGACATCATGGGATACATAATACATTATAGTGTGTATGTATTATGAGGTAGTACCCTTGTGACGGTATTTTCCATGACTTAACTATCGAGTTATGACGTGAAATTTGGTATGAAACTAGCTAAGATAAATAGCTTTAAATGGACACCAAGAATTCTTCAATTGGTTAAGTTTTCTATTTAATATGATTTTTCCAAATTGGAGATAAAATCTGCAATGAGATAAAACGTGCAACCAGAGGCTATGAGATTCAAGCGCTAATTTTAAATAGTGTCATATCCCAATTTTTAGGCTTAGAAGCCAAGTAAGGGTAAGACTATAATTTTAGAAAAGTCCCAAGGGCATAATAGTTATTTTAAGGAAGAAAGGGGCTAAAGTGGGAAGTCTAAAAGTTCAATGGTGCCCAAAGGAAGTAGATATAAGTTTTGGGCCATTATGTGTAATTATGAAAAGTTAAGGGACTTAGTGTAATTTTCAAAAGTTCAGGGGCAAAATGGTAATTATGAAAAGTTAAGCCGAAAAAGGCCCAATAATGCACAAAAATAGTTTAGTCTCAAATTTTACTAGTAGATAGAGAAAATTATTCTGATTAGTTTAACGCAACACATAATTTTGATTTGAGGTCCCGATTAATTAATATAAATTTTTGAAGATTGAGGAATTAGTGCAGTATCCTCTGGACCTCAGAATTGGATGAAATTGGTAGTAAATTCTTATAAATAATATAAGGATTTATGAAACTAATTTAAAAAGGAGTCCTGTAGCATGAATTATGGAATTTAAGGTGAAATCAAACACTGATAAAGGGTTTTGAGGAAACGTAAGGAATTTTTATCATGACTTCTGGGTCTCATAAAATTATGAGACTTTGTAGAGAATCAATTTTATATTAGAATAAATTTTTAAAAATGTTAGAACTATTAAAAGAGGTGTTTAGCATTTATCTCAAGATCAGGGTAATTTTAAGGATATCAGTATAAGGAAAGTACCTTGGGAATTGTGTCAATTAGCTATTGGACACAAGGAAGGCCCAACATGATGTCCTAGGGAAGCCCAATAAGTCCCATTAGTTGTCTTGGAGCCCAAGTCCAATAATGAATAATTTATGAATTTTTGAAAAAGAAAAGAAAAAAGAATAAAGGAGATAAAGGTAGAACTATGTGATTAAAGTTTAGATAAGTTAGTTTAGATGATTGGTTATTGAATCAAGTTGATATTCTTGAATTTGCCATGAAAGAGACCTTTCGGTCTGCACTATTCATGATAGAAGAAGAATAAATTTTAATGATCTAATGCTTCCATTGAATTTATATGATGATTTTGTGTAGGATTGGATAGGTTTTGGAACTTTGGAAGCATTGGAATTGAAAGTTGTAATGTTTGGAATTCTTCTGTACTATTCACTTGTATGAACAGTGATTGGATTTTCATAATTTTCATGCTTCCAATGGTTTTAAAATGAAAAGTTGTGTGGGATAAAGTAGAGAAACAAGTATAGGAAGCATTGAAATCAAAATGAGAATGTTTGAAAGAATTATGCATGTTTTCAAATTCTGTCTAGAATAGTGCATGGGAGCTGGAATTTCATGATTCTAAGCTCATAAATGGATTCAAAAGATGAAATTGTGTAGGTTAAAGTCAAGACATCAATTCATTCAAATGCCAAGTCAATTAGTAAAGATTAAGGAAAGTTAATGTAGTTAAGTAAGCTCAATGTTCAAGAGAAGTTAGATTATAATGAATGGACGATTATGTGATGTTAGGATTTGATTGTGGACTCAAAAGAGGAAGCCACACATCAAGGAGAAGTAAGAAGAAAAAGGCAAAGTTAAAGTGAAAGGAAGTAAAGCAATAAGGCAGTAAACTTATCCTAAACTTGTATGTATTGAATGTATGCTTGGTTGTGCTATGGCTATATTGAATTGTGTTGCATATGTGTATATGATTGAAGCTCTATTTCTATGATTACCTTGGCCAATTGTATTTCATATGATACATTGAAGCATGCACATTACACAATGTTAACACTTTCACAAGCAAGCATAAGTAGTTACATTAATACATGCATTATTTAGTACCATTTGCTACTGAGATTTCCCCAGAAATCTTACCCCATCCATGAAATCCCAATCCCAACAGGTTTATAAATGATGAAAGAGTATGAAGAAGCATGAAGAGGAGTTATGGATTGGTCAATGTAAATGTTATACGATGTTATGTGAAGAATTGTTATATGTAATGTTGCTATATGACCAATCTAAGCAGTGATGGTCATGATGTAATATAAAATAGTAAATGATGAGATAAATATATGAAATTTTATAGGAATTTACTTAACATGTCAAGCTTCGTTTTGACACTAAAAATACCTTATTTTGATGTTTGTACAAAGAGAACGAATTTTTCAAAGTCAGGGACCAGAAGCTGTTTTCAGAATTTTTGACCAAATGAACAGTAATATTTAACAATTAAAATGTATTAATTGGCTAAGAATTTGATCAGTAACTTATTTTTACCTTAAACTTCAAGATGTTAGATTCAAGTAGAATTTTGAACCATTTCATTTAGATTTTTCTAGAATTAATAACGTTTTTTTGAAGTTTATCGTCTAATATGGAATACCATATGAACAGTAACTGCCAAGGGTAAAAATTCCAGATTTAGCTAATGGACTTCCAAAGTCTTGTAAGTGGTTCTAAATATGTAATATCCTTAATTTTTGTACTGATTTCCATGTACAGATTAAATGGAATATATGAGTTCTGGTTCAGGAAAAAGATGTGGTCCTTTATGTAAAGAAAATGATTAAATTGCAAAAGAAAAGAAATGAAAGGACTTAAATGCAAATATGGAAAGTTTAAGGTTAGGAAAGAAAGGTAGACAAAAATATGGGGTCTTAAAGTGTAATTTTAGCCAAATAAAGGGACTTAAGTGCAAAGAAGAAAAAGTTCCCTGGGGCTAAAGTATAATTAAAGAAAATTAGGCCAGAAGTGGTTTGGACTGACCGGTGGCATTTCAGTCCCAGATTGTACCAGAAGATAGGGCAAGTGACGCTGGGTAATCCAACCTAATACTGGAATTTTTGAAGACTCCAGATAGCCAGAAATGGACTGATCGTCCAAAAGTTATAAAAATTTATACCGGATACCCTAGATTTCAGATATAAGTAAGAAATTACAGGATGATGCACCCTTATGGGGCGAATGTCAGGAAACGGACAGAGTACCGATAGGAGGTCTGTAGAAAAAGTTATTCACAAATTAGCAAATCCAGACGGGAGTATGAGGCCTTCGGGGATCCGGGTAGGAGATTTATCGGTATTTTTAAAGGGGTTGAATGCGATCGGATGACTTCAGTCAGATGACTGTTATAACCCACGGGGATGCCTGAACACAGTAGGACACTGTATATGGGAAAAGGAGCCGGTGTCCGGAAAGGTGTATAATCGGTAAATAATAATTAAAATATTCGGTGAACTGAGGCAGAGGAAGATTTCTCGTAATGCGTGCCATACAGGTAATGGACCCAGGAAGCCCAAAAATGGCTCCATTAGAGGCCCAATAAGACTCTTGGACTGATAGGTGGGCCAGTGTCCAGCAGAACCTCGGGAAAGTGCGAAATTACGAAAATGCCCCTGTGTTGTACAAAAAGGGCAGCAGATGAATGGAGGGCATTCTGGTCATTCTGGACAGGCCTAGAGGCTAAGACATATCTAAATAAGGTTGACTAGAGCCAGTATGTGCTTTGACCAGGTTCAGAAAGGTGTGAAATAACGATTTTGCCCTTAGGGTTAAAATAGGACAAGATAGGGCACCAAGGGCATTTTGGTCATTTCACAGGGGATCTGTAACTGAGTCTGGACCCAGTATTAAAAAGTTAATGATATACAGGGTCCAGATACTAAATGTGGGGTCAGTAGACATAAAAAGGATTTTCAGAAAAATTAGATTCAGAAAATGGCACGTTTTTCGAGGAGACAGACCGGGCTGGTACCGGATTGGACCGGAAAGCTTCCAGAAGGCTCTAGCTCCCTCTCAATTTCTCCATGTGAAGAATGTGGGAGGTGAGGTGTCTCATGAGTTGGCATTGAGTGATGTCATGCATGATGCAGTAAAAGGAATAAAGAAAAATAGGAAATTCAGGAAAAACCAGGACCACAGGATCATAAGTCTTCCAAATTACAAGATTGCCATTGCTCAACACTATAAATACCCCCCTAGCTCCTCATTTCGGCACAAGCAAGAAAGAGAGGAAGAAAGAAGTTCTTGAGAGAGAAAGTGAGAGAAAGAAAGAAGTAAGGAAGTTCTGGTGAAGTTGGAAGTAGTAGAGAAGTTCTGAAGCTCTGCTTTTGAGGTAGCAACTAATCCTAGCTCGTATGTAATGTCTTTGTGATTTGTTGTGCTTTTGTTTGGTTGGATTGTTGTCTTATATGTTATGCTTGAAGCTCTATTCCAATGCTATGATCATATGTTATTGAATATGGAAGCATGCAGCATACTTATCTGTACACGATCACAAGCAAGCACCGTCACTCTGCATTACATATATTGTTATGATTATTGCTACTGGGATTCTTTTGAATCTCATTCCCAAATATAACATTACAGGGGAGGTTCTGTCAAAATAAAATTTGGAAATCTTAAGAGACGCCGTTATGCTGCCAAAATTCCGGCAAGAAAGCAGGAGCAGGGAAAGGAACTGATACGTACTATGTACGTAGTGCTGTCTAAGGAGGCTGGAAGTGAGTGGACCCAGCAGGTTCATCCAGTCTTTCTTGGGTACTACGTAGAATGGTAGTTCTCATGAGAGAATTACCGAATCGGTAGAACATCGGTTACTTTCTAAAGGAGAGTTGTAGCAGTTATGCTGCTATATTTTAGACAGTGAAAGATGTAATAAAAATATGAGGGGGTTAATCATGCACTAATATATAACAGTTGATTATTTAATATTAATTGTTATCTGGCATGTATGACTGATATGTGTTGGTTGTATGCATGTGTATGTAAAGACTAAATGCTGAAAATAGGCCCAGTGAACAGTAATTCATGAAGACCTATTCATGTTTGATAAATCATTAAAAATAGTAAATGATTGAATTAATGTATGAAATGTTTACGGTAAAAATTATACATACTAAGATTTAATTTGATATATATATTACCTCATTTGGATGTATACACGAAAAGATATAAATTGTTAAAGTTGGGACCAGAATGCTGGATTCACGAGAAAGTCATTGGATAAACAGTAAGATTGAAACGTTGACCCACATTGAATTTGTCAAGGATTGGTCAACCAATGATTTTTTCCTGAAATATATTTAAGTTATATTCATGTAGCAATTTGAACCACTTTATTTCGATTTTTTTAGAATTAGTTATGAATTTTCAAAGTCAGGTCACTCATCTGGAATTTGCCACAGTGAACAGTACCCGATATGAATAAAATTCCAGATTAAGAGTTTAGACTTCAATGACCCTGAAAGTTGTTCTAAGTGCTACTGAATGGTCCTTAGGATGTATAAAAATAAGGATGTGACAAAATACTACCGAATGGTCTCTAAGATGTACAAACATAAGGATTTTATAAATAGAAAATGAATGAATTATTCCATGAAATTTTATGGGCTTAAAGAACACATCTTGATCTTTAAATCCACAATTAAAATGTTTCATTTGGATAAGTGAGCAAGGAGAAATGAATTTTTCAATAGAAGGTAAGGAAACTGGAACTTCCATATTTACTAAATGAACAGTATTTTTTAACGAATAAATTGAATTCATTTAGACAATTAAACCTCATTTTTATTTGTTTCTTTCAAATTTCAATAAAATATCTTTCATTAGAAATTGGAATCACTCCATTTCAATTTTTCTAGATTTAATTATGAATTTTCAAAATTGGGTTTGTAATATGGAATACCAAATGAATAGTACCTGAGGTTTCTTTTCTTGAAAATTCATATTTCTAAGTTAAAGAGGTATTTAATTGGTTCAAGCTACTTCTAATTGAGTATAACTGAGGGTGAAAATAAGGATACGATATTTTGGTATCATAGCAAAGGGTTCTGGCTTAGGAAATGCTCTAAATAGATTATTTATAAACAGATAAATTATTGTAAACTGTCATAATTGTCACTAAGTTAGTGGGTGCAGGACAAAGATGACTATACATATGACTGAATCAGAAACAACAGTTAATCAAGGGGATCCTATGCCTAATGTTTTAAGTTCAGATAAGTCTAGTTTAAACTCAGAAAAGGAGTTTATGATAGATAATGAGGATTTTTGGCTTCCTCCAGTGATACATGTTATAGATTGGACTCTGATTTAGATAGATCTAATAGTTCATCTGTAGGGTCAAATAATACAGATAGTACATTAGATGAACCTATTCCAGCCTCTCCTTTACAAGTTATACCTCCAGATATATCAGACCCTAGCTCAGAATTTGATACAATTTGTAGGGATGAGAGAGGTATATTGTGCCCTTAGCTATTATAATATGATGAATTCCATTCCCGGGTTTTGGGTACCATAGATATTACACTTAGACAGTCTGTTAAATTAGATGTTCTAGGACCCAGTCAATTACCAAACCAGACAAATATCCTAAGTCCTAGTCAACTAAGAGAAGTGATACACATGAAATCCCAAGACATAGAATTAGAGCTTACAGAAGCAACTAATGATGAGCAGTTCGAGAACACTGTAGAATTAGCTAGATAGCTATATGATTTAGGCCGCCCTCTAGTCAGAGAAGTATATCAATATTAGAGGATCTATCAAGATTTCATAGCCAGGGTCTGGGAAACCTATCAGGCTTTTGATCTTAATACCCTTACACTAGAGGATTGGACTAATATCATGGATGATATTTTACCTACCACAGAGACTTGGAGAGCAGGATTAGATCATTATTTCAATAAAGAACCATATGAAAGTATACCAGACTGGGTCTTCATGGTAGAAGAGTTTATTATAAGAACTTTTAAGAAAGAATAGTGTGATGTGACACTTATGAATGATAATGTTATGTATGCACATAAGTGATATATAATAGATATGCATGACAACTGTTCTTGAGAAATAATACATGATAGTATATGTGTATGATGTTATGAAACCTGTATGTATACAATGTTATAAATGAAGTATAAGTTATGTTATTTATCTTATTCCCTCTCATATTTAGATAGTAAAATAAAGTGGTTCGAACAAAACGGACTATTCAATGAGAAGAACCTCGAAATCCCGTAGACATTAACTAGCTAATTTTGGAATGCTTAGTGAAACAACAAAAGATGATAGAGGAAATGAGAACATCTCAAGCTCGTAGTGACCAAGAAAGAGATGCTGCTATAGTAGCAGCATTAATAGAAGTTGTAGGTAATTTATGATAGCCAGAACCTTCAGCAGTAGTTAACGCAGAACTAGAAGTTATATAACAGCCAATAGAGCTACTAGGCAAGTTGACCAGGTGGTTGATCCTATTGGTATCCAACAATGGATGACAAAATACTGCAAAGCATAATTCTCCAACATTTAAAGGGATATTTAATGCTCAAATAGCAAAGAACTATATTGGTCGATTGAAAAAGATTTTCAAAGTGCTTGATTGTCCATATGAAAATAAGGCTCAGATGGCCATTTATCAGTTGAAAAGAGATATAGACTGGTGGTAGAAGAATATTGAGCTATTGCTACAGGTAAGGAACATTCCTATTATATGGGAAGTATTTCTTGAACAATTTTATGAGAAATATTTTCCTTAGTCAGTACGGGACGAACGGGTAGCTGAATTTCTTGCGCTGAGACAAGGAGAGAAGGAGCCATTTGATGAATATTTGGCTAACTTTATTTGTCTTTCTCAGTATTCCACATATCTTTGACAAGTGAATGATGAAAGATGGATGATAGAGAGAATGATTAGAGGACTAAATGTTACGTTAAAAGAGATGACTCCCCAATAGTACAATCAATTTAACAAAGCAATGGAGGCATATCGAATAATTGAAGATAGCTTGAATCATCAAATGTTATTTAAGCCAATAAGTAAGGGGAATGTTACTCCTAAAAAGACCAGTTAAAGCTGAGATGCTACTAGTGGTAGTGGCTATAAGAAGAGAGAAAGGCAATGGCAGAATATAAGGCCTAATCGAGAAAACTTTCAGGGAAATGTTGGCAACTAGGACTTAAGGTTTTGAGTATGTGATAAGTGTAGAAAGAATCATGGTGAAAGGCCGTGTTTGATGGCATAGAATATTTTCTATACATGTGGAAAACCTAGATATTTCTCTAAGGATTATCCTCAAGTAGTGAATAATCAAAGGCCACGAACTCAAGGTCGAGTGTTTGCACTTACATGTGAAGATGCACAGAAATCACCCAAAATGATCCAAGGTACAATTTATCTCAATAATCACTCTGTGATTGCTATGTTTGATTCGGGAACAAATTATTCCTTTGTTTCTTATGGTGCTGAACGCCTAGGCCATACGATTAGCAAGTTACATTATGCTATATGTGTGACAATTCCTACAAATGCTAGAATAGTTACATCTGATGTCTGCCTAAATAGTGTTGTTTGATATGAACATTGTTGCACTACTCTAGACTTAATATGTATGCCTTTCTGAGAAATTGATGTAATAATCAGATTGAACTGGTTATCTTCTAATACGTGATGCTGGACTGTAAGAACAAGACCCTCGTTCTTTGTCCAAAGGCAATAGATTTGAGTTTAAAAGTAAGACTGAACTTTATAACAGAGGCTCAAGCAGATAAATGTTTACAAAAAGGATATCAAGGGTATATGATCTTATTTTCTGTTTAAACAGAAGTAGAAAGGATTGAGGAGATTCTAGTAATCAAGGAGATTCAAGGATTACCTCCTGAACGAGAAGTAGAGTTTGCAATTGATATTATACCTGGAGTTGGACCAGTATCCAAAACCCCATATCGTATGGATCCTAATGAGATGATTGAATTAAAGAAGTAGATTGAGGAGTCTTAGAGAAGGGTTTTATCTAACCTAGTGTTTCACCATGGGGTGCTCCAGTGTTATTCATTAAGAAAAAGGATAGCAGTCTAAGATTATGTATCGATTATAGGGAGTTGGATAAGATTACTGTTAAGAAAAAGTACCCTCTCCCTAAAATTGATGACCTACTAGATCAGTTGGTTGGAGTAAGTTTATTCTCTAAGATTGAGATCAGGCTACCACCAACTCAGGATTAAATCAGATGATATTTCAAAGACTTCTTTTAGGACTCCTTATGGTCATTTTGATTTTCGTGTGATGCCTTTTAGTCTGACAAATACACCTGTAATTTTTATGGATTATATGAACATAATCTTTGGGCATTATTTGGATCAATTTACTGTGGTCTTCATTGATGATATCCTAGTTTACTCCAAATCTGTTGAAGAGCATGAAAGGTACTTGAGAATTATCCTTAATACTCTTGAAGAAAAATAACTCTATGCTAAGCTTAGTAAATGTGAGTTTATTCTTGAAGAAGTCAAATTTCTCGGTCATGTCATATCCCATGAAGGGGTAGCTGTGGATCCTTGTAACACCCCAATTTTCAGGCCAGAGACTTAGTACGTAGCCTGAAATAGATATATCCCTTTGAGCAGAAGTTCCAAAAATATACAGAAGGTTTTTAGGGACTAAACTGTAAATAAGTGAAAGTCAGGGGACTTATATGTAAGTAGTGAAAGTCCCTGGAGATATGATGGCCATTTATGCAAAGAAAGGGATTAAATTGCAAAAGAAAGAAAATGAAGGGACTTAGATGCAATTATGAAAAGTATAAAGCCAAAAAGGAAAAGTAGACAAAAAGGTGAGGTCCTTAAGTGTAATTTTAGCCAAATAAAAGGGACTTAAATGAAAAGAAGAAAAGTTCCCTGGGGCTAAATTGTAATTAAAGAAAGTCAGGTCGGAAGTGGTTTGGACTGCTCGAAAGCATTTCAGTCTCAGATTTCACCAGTAGAGAGAGCAAGTGATGCTCGATAATCTGGCTTAATACCAGAATTTTTCAAGACTCCAGATAGCCAGAGTTGATCTGATAATCCAAAAGTTATAAAAATTCCTACCGGATATCCTAGATTTCATATATAAGTGAGAAATTACAGGATGATCCATCCTTATGGGGCGGATGTCAGGAAACTGACAGAATACCGATAGGAGGCCTGTAGAAAAAGTTATTCGTAAATTAGAAAATCCAGACGGGAGTGTGTGGCCTCCGGGTATTCGATAGGGAGATTTATCGGTATTTAAAAAGGGACTGAATGAGTTCGGATGACCTCAGTCAGATGACTGTTATGACTCACAGGGATGCCTGAACACAGCAGGCCAGTGTATCTGACAGAAGGAGCCGGTGTCCGGAGATGTATATAAACGGTGTATAAAAGTTAAAATATTCGAGGAAATGGCCAGGGGAAGATTCCTCGTAATGCGTGCCATGAGGGTGATAGTGAAACATCCTCCCTTAGACTCCTCAGAGTACACTTGCGGAAGCAATATTAGCTTGATTATATCTTAACTTAAGCCCAGAAATTCAAAATTTTACTCTTAAGTTCCTTATTCTGGACCTTTAATTTGAAAATTAATTTATCTCGTTCTACACATCCAAACAAGGCTTATTACCTATCCACGTAATGCCCCAGATGTGTACGACTGGCCTGCCAAATTTCATAGCCAAACTCCTTCGTTTACTAGGTCAAACTGAGGTCAAACCACTGCTACCTCAGGACCTGCGAATTTCTCTTTTAATTCATCACTCACAAATTGAACATGCCAAACAATACTTATCATTGAATAACATAATTTCATACAGCATGGCATACACAACAAGACATATACATAATCTTGCTATCTCTATTACATCTCTTTCTGCCTAAACTCCAGCAGCATAACCGCTAGGTTTCATCTGTACAAAGAACTGAACTGTACTGATTCAGTAATCCCCTCATGAGAACTACCATTCTACGTAGTACCCAGGAAAGACTAGATGAACCGGCTAGGTCCACTCACTTCTAGCCTCCTTAGACAGCACTACGTACACAGTACTTATCATATACTAATGTTCAGTCTTTACTTCGGCAGCATAACGGCGTCTCATAGGATTCTCAAAATCCACTTCAGCATAACCTCCCTGTAATGGGTTATGGATGGGGATGAGATTCGGGGGAATCTCAGTAGCAACAATCATAACAATATATGTAATGCAGTGTGATAGTGCTTGCTTGTGATTGTGTACAGATAGGTATGCTGCGTGCTTCCATACTCAATAACATATGATCATAGCATTGCAGTAGAGCTTCAAGCATAACATATAAGACAACAATCCAACCAAATAATAGCACAACAAATCACAAAGCCATTACATAAAAGCTAGGATTAGTTACTACCTCAAGGGCTCAGCAGAACTCTACTATCTCTATTCTGCTTCCAGCTCCGCCAGAACTTTCTTTCTTCTTTCTTCCTCTCACTTTCTCTCTCTAGCACCTCCTCCTCTCTCTAAAAGGCTCAAAACTGTGGGATGCATGAAATGAGAGGGGGAGGGGGTATTTATAGTTTCCTTCAATGGCATTCCTGTAATTTTGAAGCCATATGAACTTGTGGTCCTGGTTTTTCCTGGAATTTCCTATTTTCTTTTATTCATTTTTACTGCATCATCCAGGACACCTTAGCGGACACCTCAGCAGCACATTTCTCACATGTCTAAAACCCGGGACACCTCATCAGTTGACTCAGCAGGCTGACTCACCGGTCCAGAGTCTTGCACCGTAATACGTGTCCTTAACTTTATCTGCTTTCTCCAGACTAATGCCATGTGGCGCCTGGAAGAGACCTTGCACGCTTCCCAATGCTATCCAGATAAGTCCCAGACTTTATCTGATCACCTCCTCGGTTATCGTGCCGACCGAGTAACTTTACTTTATTGAAACAACATTAAAATAGTATTTTAATGCCACTTTTTCTCACATATCACTGGGCCTACGTTTTTGGGCCTGGGAATATCATCTTGGGTCTCTGATCCAGCCCAAGTACTCTGATGGCACGATTCCCAAGAAACACCACTTGGCAAATTACCAAAATGCCCTTAGTCTCTCTTTCTTTACTTTATTAGGTCTAGGGGCATTATTATCTTTTCACATCTTACCAGAGTACTCTCTGACCCTGGTCAACTATCCAGAACCCTTTCCTGGACTGTCTAACCTTAGGCAAATGACCAAAATACCCTTTACTCATTCTTTCACTATTCTATAACATAGGGGCATTTTTGTCATTTCGCACCTTTTTCCCGGACACCGGCCCCTTTTACCACTGGACTGATCTAATGGGCCTGGGCCTTCCCTGGTGTCACTAAAGGCCTTAGAAACACTATACGGCCCCCTGGCCACAGTCCAATCATCCCTATCGGAACTGCTTTTCCTTTACCGATTATAACTGTAAATTCCCATTTTCCGGAATTTTTACAGAAAAATCGGGACCTCAAATCAAAATTCTGTGACTCCTCATTCAACCTGGAATCCTTTTCTCTATCTCCCGGTATTTTCAGATATTTTATCCGAATCGGGCTGTTTTGGCCTGAAAAAGCACTCACGCGCACACTTTTCCAAAATGACCATTTTACCCCTGGTTATATTTCTAATTCTTTCATACACATAGAGACCTCATATGCACATTTCACAGTTCAGTGAAATGATCAGCATAATTTTCTCTATTTTCTGGCAAAATATGGTACTCATCGGCTACCAGCCCGATCTTTCCCATAATTACGATTTTGCCCCTGCATTCTCTTTCTGGCCTCATTGCTCATATTCTCATCCTTTATCTTAAGTTCTAGAAATTCTCTTTCAATAACTCATCCCTTAAACTCTTTGGGAGTCATCGTTAATTGAAAGGCTCGACAACCCGCCCATATCAGGTTATCTTACAGGAGCCAGCCCATATCAAGATACCTGCAGAATTCTTATGCTTAAGACTTAGGATATTCCTCACATTCCTCATCTTGGACCTAGATGAACTGTCCTGATCTCCTAGACCAAAAATCGGGATGTTACAGATAGACCCTGAAAGGCCCAATAATGGCGCCATCAAAAGCCCAATAAGACACTTGGACTGATAGGTGGGCCAGTGTCCGGCAGAACCCCGGAAAAGTACAAAATTATGAAAATGCCCTGTGTTGTACTAAAGGGGTAGTAGATGTATGAAGGGCATTTTGGTCATTCTGGACAGGCCCAGGAGCCAAGGCACATACAGATAAAGTTACTCAGAGTCAGTATATGCCCTGACAGAGTACAGAAGGGTGTAAAATGACGATTTTACCCTTAGGGTTAAAATAGTGCAAGAAAGGGCACCCAAGGGTATTTTGGTAATTTGCCAAGGGATGTTTCTTGGGAATCGAGCCATCAGAGTACTTGAGCTTGATCAGGATCCAAGATAACATTCCTAGAGCCCAAAAACGTAGGCCCAGTGATATGTGGGAAAAAGTGGCATTAAAATACTATTTTAATGCTGTTTCAATAAAGTAAAGTTACTCGGTCGGCACGGTAACCGAGGAGGTGATCAGATAAAGTCCTGGACTTATCTGGATAGCATTGGAAGGCGTTAAACGTCCCTTCCAGGTGCCACATGGCGTCATCTTAGAGGAAGAAGAAAAGTTAAGGACACGTGGCACAATCTCAGCCGTTGAGTCCGGTTAATGGGAAATCGGACCGGACCGGTACTGGATTGGACTGGAAATGCTGAGTCAGCTGATGAGGTGTCCAGGAATTGTGACATGTGAAGAATGTGGCGATGAGGTGTCCCATGAGGTGGCTTTGAGATGATGTCATGCATGATGCAGTAAAAGGAAGAAAGAAAAATAGGAAATTTCGGAAAAACCAGGACCACAAGTTCATATGGCTTCAAAATTACAAGAATGCCATTGAAGAAAACTATAAATACCCCCTTACCTTCATATGCCACGGCCTAAGGTGCTTTAAGAGAGAGAAGGAGGTGCTAGAGAGAGAAAGTGAGAGAAAGAAAGAAGAAAGGAAGTTCTGGCGGAGCTGGAAGCAGAATAGAGATAATAGAGTTCTGCTAAGCCTTTGAGGTAGTAACTAATCCTAGCTTTTATGTAATGGCTTTGTGATTTGTTGTGCTATTGTTTGGTTGGATTGTTGTCTTATATGTTATGTCTGAAGCTCTGTTATAATGCTATGATCATATGTTATTAAGCATGGAAGCATGCGGCATACTTATCTGTACACAATCACAAGCAAGCACTGTCACTCTGCATTACATATATTGTTATGATTGTTGCTACTGAGATTCCCCTGAATCTCATCCCAATAAGTAAACCATTACAGGGGAGGTTATGCCAAAATGAATTCTGAGAATTTTAAGAGACGCCGTTGTGCTGCCGAAATTATGACAAGATAAAGAGAGCAGCTGATACGTACTGTGTACGTAGGTACTGCCTAAGGAGGATGGAAGTGAGTGGACCTAGCCGGTTCATCCAGTCTTTCCTGGGTACTTACGTAGAATGGTAGTTCTCACGGGAATTACCGAATCGGTACAAGATCAGTTACTTTCTGAAGACGAAGCGTAGCGCTTATGCTGCCGGATTTCAGGCAGAAAAAGATGTAATAGAAGTATGAGAATTTTTGTACATACCCAGATGTAAAACAACTTATTAATTAATAATAAGTGTTGTTTGGCATGTTTGACTGATATATGATGGATGTATGCATATATTTGCAAAGTTGAATGCTGGAAATTGCCACTATGAACAGTAACACGTGGTGACAAGATGATGTTTGATAAATAATTAAAAATAGTAAATGGATGAATAAATGTATGAAATTTTTAGGGTAGATAGTAGACATACCAAGATTCAATTTGATATATAAAACGTATCATTTGGATGTCTACACATGGAGATATAAATTATCAAAGTTGGGACCAGAATGCTGGATTCAGGAGAAAAATGTTAGATGAACAGTAAAGTTGTGACGTTGACTGACGTTGACTCGGTCAATGCATGGTCAACGAGTTATTTTTCCCTGAAATATAATTTAGTAGCTTCAATTATCAATTGGAACCACTTCATTTCAATGTTTCTAGAATTAGTTATGATTTTTCTAAGTCAGGTCACTCGTCTGGAATTTTCATAGTGAACAGTACTCGATAAGAGTAAAACTCCAGATTGAGAAATTGGACTTCAGTGACCTTGAAAGTGGTTCTAAATGATACCAAATGGTCCCTAAGACGTATGAAAGTAAGGATGTTTCAATCCTAGCAAAGTTAAAATAGTATTAAGCTGGGAGCAGCCAAGGACAATGACAAAGATTAAAAGTTTTATGGGCTTAGCAGGGTATTGTAGAAGATTTATTAAGGATTTTTCTAGAATTGTCTTGCCGTTAATAAGGTGACTAGAAAGAACTAGCAGTTCAAGTGGGATGAGAAGTGCAAGGCCAGTTTTCAAGAATTGAAACAGAAGTTAATCACTCCCTTGCTGATTATTCCACATCCAACCCAAACCTATGTGGTCTATACTGATGCTAGTTGAAGTAGCAAGGTCGAGTAGTAGCCTATGCCTCTTGATAGTTAAAGCCACATGAAGAAAATTATCCCACTCATGATCTGGAGCTTGTAGCGATAGTTATGTTCTCAAGATATGGATACATTATTTGTATGGAGCTACTATAGAATTGTACTATGACCATAAAAGTCTAAAGTATCTTCATGACCAAAAGAATTAAATATGCAACAATGAAGATGGATGGAATTGTTGAAAGATTATAACTTCCATATTAAATACCATCTGAGAAAAGCAAATGTTATAGCGAATGCTTTAAGTAGAAAAGTAGTGCAGGTGGCAAGTCTGATGATTAAAGAATTGAAATTAGTAGAAGATTTCAGAGATTAGAGGAATGCAGGTCTGAGCTTTCATTGAAGATGAGATAAAAGAAGCTTAGAAGCATGATAAGCTCGCAATAATTTTTAAGGATAATTTAAGGAGAGGGGAAACTAAAAATTTTGAAATTTCCCAGGATGATTTTCTACTGTTTAAGGGAAGTCTGTATATCCCTAATGCTATGGGATTAAAAGAGAAAATTTTAGATGAAGCACATAAAACCCGCTATACAGTACATCCAGGTATGACCAGGATGTATCATGATGTTAAAAGTCTATTTCGGTGGCCTAGATTAAAGATGGATATTATGGCTTATGTATCAAAATGCCTGACATGTCAGAAAGTAAAGATTGAATATCAAAAGCCAACAAGAAATTGTAACCTCTAGATATTCCTGAGTGGAAATGGGATGGTATTGCCATGGATTTTGTCTAAGGACTACTTATGACTCTAGCTAAGTGTGATGTAATATGGGTAGTAATTGATTGATTGACAAGATTAGCTCATTTCCTGGTAATAAATAAGAGAGATTCTCTAGAAAAGCTAGCGAAGTTGTATATAAAAGATATTGTTAGACTACACGGTGTCCAAGTAGTATCGTGTCTAACAGAGACCCTAGATTTACATCTAATTTTTGGAGAGCTTTGCATAAAGAAATGGACACTACTCTCAGGTTTAACACAGCATATCATCCTCAAACAGATGGTCAGTCTGAGAGAACAACCCAGACACTAGAGGATATGCTAAGAGCTTGTGTTTTGTATTTCAAAGGGAGTTGGGATGTCCATCTGCCACTAATAGAATTTGCTTATAACAATAGTTATCAGACTAGTATTCAGATGGCCCCATTTGAAGCACTTTACAGACTTAAGTGTAGATCTCCATTATGCTGGTTAGAGTTGAGCTGAGAAGAATGTTTGGTCCTGATATAGTAGATCAAACTACAGCATAGATTGACATGATCAGAAAGAGATTATTGACAGCTCAAAGTAGACAGAAAAGTTATGCTGATATCAGAAGAAAACCATTGGAATTTGAAGGAGACCATGTGTTTCTTAAGTTGACTCCAACTACAGGAGCCGAACGATCAATTAAATTGAAGAAGTTGCATCCTAAATATATAGGAATATTTTAGATTCTCACAAAAATAGGATCAGTAGCTTACAAGTTAGCTCTTCCCCCAAATCTCAGTAAGATACATGATGTATTTCACATTTTCCAGTTAAAGAAGTATGTTCTAGACTCGTCACATGTGATTGAACAAGATGATGTCACGCTACGAGATGACCTAAACTATGAAGTTGGACTAATACAAATTATTGATCGAAAGGTCAAGCAGCTACTAAATAAACAAATTTCTTTAGTCAAAGTGGTCTGGAAATAATTAACTGAGAATGAAGCTACATGGGAAGCAGAGGAAAAAAATGAAGGAGATATATCCTAAGTTATTTCCTTAGCATGTATATATTATAAATTTTGAGGGAAGAATTTATTTTAAAGGGGAGAGAAATGTCATATCCCCAATTTTCTTATCTAATATGTATGTACAGTTTGTACGTAATATACATAAGATTCTCTAAGGAAAATGTTACAAATTAAGGAAGGAAAGGGATTAAATTGTAAATAATGGAAAGTTCAAGGACTTAAGTGAAATTTAGAAAAGTTCTAGGGCCAAAATAAAAGGTAGAGATAAATGTTGGGCTAATAAGTATAATTACAAAAAGTTTGAGGGACTTAAATATAATTTATTAAAAGTTCAAAGGCAAAATTGTAATTATGAGAAAGTTGAGTCGGAAAAGGCCAAAAAATGCCCATAAGCAATTCAATCCCAAATTTTACCAGTAAATAGAGAAAATTATTTTCATCAATTTAACGTAATACGAAATTTTGATTTAAGGTCTCGATGAATTGATATGAATTTTTGAAGTTTGAAAAAATTAGTACAATATTTTTTAGACATGAAAATTAGATGTAATTTTACAGTAAATTCTTATAATTAATATGAAAATTTATAAAACTAATAGAGTCTTAAAAAAGAGTTCTGTAGAATTTTTAATGGAATTTACAGTAGAATAATATACTCGATAAATACTTTCGGGTGAGGTCTCTTGGGAATTGAGCTATAAAGGTATTAGACCCATATAAAGGCCAAAGTTGGCATCCCAAAGGCCCAGAAGGATATTTGGACAGTCATGTGGGCCAGTGTCCAGAGGAACCCTAAAAAATGAAAATTACAAAAATGCCCCTATGTTGTAATAATGAACAAGAGATGGATGGAGGGTATTTTGGTAATTTTGGACAGGTCAAAATACCAAGGAAGGTACAGGGATGATTAATCAGAGTCAGAATATGACCTGATAAGATGTAAAGAGATGTGAAATGATAATTATTTCCTTAGAGTTAATATAGTGTAAGATAGTGCACCAAAGCATTTTGATCATTTTTCAAGGGATGGTAAGTAGATAAATACTCAGTTTAACAATGTCAATGGTAGAAAAAATCTAAACACTGGTTTTCATGATAGAATACATATTCTAGAATTTTATAAAAATTAGAAACATAAAACTCTCTGATTTTTTTGAAACTGACTGGACCATTACCAGATTGGATTGAAATTTTTCCTATCAGTATTTCTCCATTTCTTGTGCCAAACACAGCCCCATATGATATCATGGATGATGTTGTTGGAGATTGTGCCCTAGGGGCCAATCATTATGTTATGAACATTGTTGATTTATGAATTTCTTAATTATGTTATCACATTATTTGCATGTTTACTGTGATGACCATCCTTGGATAACTCATAATCTTATCCTAAATATCCCTAGTCTGTCATCTATATGGGAGCAGAGATGAAATAAGACCAGTATGACTTTCAAGATATATACAGATATAAATCAAAGTCATAGGCACATGTAAGAGTACAAGGTATTGGACCGACCCGCCATGAGAGAGCTTCATGGGTCAAGTCATAAGCTTTTCTCATATATATGCCATGTCATTATGCCCTTTGACCTAAGATCATCATGGATTCCTACATGACAAACGCTCAGCTTTGACCTAGTCAAAAGTCACTTTTGACCGAGTGATCATAAAGGCTATGTTTGGGCTTAGTGGTTTTTCATGCGGAGGAATGTGATCCATGACCGAAATATCGTGTGACAAAAGGGACGTGATATGGTTGTATGAAAGATAATATCGTTCATCGATCCTCATATGATTTGGGTAGTCATAATGTCTTGCTAGAGACTGCTTACGACTTGTGGATCAGTATAGTAATTGCCCCACTGCCAACTTCATATGGGCCTACAGGGTCGCACACAAAATAGCCCAACTCGAGCTGTGATGTCCAGGTTCATTGAATCTAAGACATGTCTTGATTCAATGAATAATCTAGGGTGAATTTATATATTTTATATATATATATTTGTATTTATATATTATATATAATATAAGAGATATTTGCAAGATTTAATTTATAAGGATAAATTAAATCTCTATCAGTTTTGAATTTGAATTTAAATTGATATGATCTATTTGAATTTAAAATTTAAATTGATAAGATATCTCAAATTTGATTTATGAGAATAAATCAAATATAATTCCGTCTTATCTTTATTTTAAATTAAATAAATAGGTGAATTAAATCTGTGGGACGGATTTAATAAAAACCATATTTATTTAATTAGTTTCTTATCAAATTATGCAATATATGATATTGTATTAATTTTAGAATTAATATAATATTAACTCTGAAGCCCGGCCCAATTAGAAGCCCGATAGCATCCTATATATTTGACATTAGGGCTAGGGTTCTAGAGACAAGAAAAGGGGCAAGAAGAGTGCAAAAGGTTTGCAGATAAGAAACTTCCAAAATAGAGACGGTGAGGACAGAATCTTGAGAAAGCCCTTGAGGGATAAGAGGCGCTAGCACGTCATTCGTCGTTAGAATACTATTTATGTGGATACCGGTAGAGGAAGCCGATCTGAGTTGTCGACTTCTTGCGATCGAGAAAAGAGCACCAGGTACGAAGAAGTCGCGACAAGTTGACACAGAGGTCGCGACTAAATTGGCATATGAAGGTCAGAAATCTGAAAAGAGACTACAGGTCACGACTAGAAGCAGAGGAAGTCGCGACTTCAAACTCCAGAGATGACAAGTCGCGACTAGAAGCTGAGTAGGTTGCGACTGCAAACTCCAGAGATGACAGGTCGAGACTAGAAGCTGAGTAGGTAGCGACTGCAAACTCCAGAGGCAACAGGTCATGACAAGAAGCTGAGGAGGTAGCGACTGAAAACTCTAAAGGTGAAGAGTCGCGACTAGTGGACACTGAGGTAACACTTCTTTCTCCTTGACTTAAACATATTCGGTAGATCCTGGCTGGGAATGGAAAAATTTTTAAAGGTAATTTCCACTGCGTGTCTTCCAATTCCCTTCAGTGGTATCAGAGCCATGCCATTTTGTGTTTAAGTTAGGTTTGATTGTTGATACATGTCATGTATGTTAGACTTCTTAACCGATTATATGATAACATGAGAGTTATGTAAGACATATATGGAACCCATTTTATGTATGACATATAAGGAATCCGAAAGGAAACTGAAATCGGTGGTGTATGTTAATTGATTTGATCAATTAATATTGATGGGGTCTAAGGAAATAGAATTAAGATTCTTGATCAAAAAAAAAATTATTGCCCTTCACATGATCGTAGCGCAGCATAATTGTAATATGTACTGACTTTCCTGATGTATAAATATTTTGAAACATTTATTGCCCTTCACATAATATGAATTTTGATTCTTGAATGTTTGGGTATGGTGAACAATATGGCTCTAGATTACAAGTGTTGTAATTTTTCTAAATACGGCCTGCGTGTCGTGCCTTCCTCTAATTACTCTTGTTGTACATTCTCTTCTCATCTCACTCCCCTCGAATGTTAAAACGAGGTTTACTTATGTAATTTTCCTATTCTAATTAGACAGCTCCTCTCATTGGCTTGAGGGGACTTAGGATAGGTGAGCCATAGTGTATCACGTTTAAGATTATGCATCTTATGATTATATCATTGCATGTATGTTCTATATGCATAATACTGGTATGAGATACAATCGAGATACATGCAAACCGGATAGTTAATTAAACCCTCTAAAAAGAAATCTTAAGTCATATGCCATCAATTAATGAACACTTATCAAAATCTCGATCGCTCATTTGTAGGCTCCACCAAAGTGAGTGCATTTGAGTTATCTTGGGGAGATAAGCAAAGAGTAATGGCGCTACTCACATATGTTTGTTATTGTTTGACTTAATTGAGATTATCAAAATGGTTTCGGGTCTCAAGGCATTAGATGGGATTAAAATATGCTGGATCATATGATGATGGAATCCCATAAACATCTAAGAGTTACATTTGATGTAATTGGTAAAGCTGTTACCTACCTAAATACTTAAAGTTAAGCGTCCTGCCAAAGCGGACTTAAGTTTAAGCCAAATATGGATCGTAGCCCACTAATTATTACATTGAGGGTTGTTTTGTTTAGTGGGAGATTGATAATTCAATTGCATAATTTAATTGTAGAATTATGACGACTAGTAATACTGCTGCATTATCGTTGCGATCTATCTTTGAGAAGGACAAACTCAACGAGACAAACTTTCTTGACTGGTTCAGGAACTTGAGAATTGTTCTCAAGCAGGAAAGAAAGGCATATGTCTTAGATCAACCCATTCCTGAGGAGCCAGCAGCCAATGCTCCTAGAGCTCAGAGAGATTCTTATGCGAAGCATAAGGAAGACTCTGTCGATGTGGGATGCTTGATGCTTGTCACCATGGTTCCGGAGCTCCAAAGAGATCTGGAACACATATAGGCTTATGAGATAATTGTGCATCTTAAGGAAATATTCCAGCAACAGGCAAGGCAAGAGAGGTGTGAGACCACTAAGGCCTTACATTCCTGCTAGATGGATGAAGGTGCATCAGTCAGTACTCATGTCTTAAAGATGAAAGGGTACATTGATCACCTTGAGAGGCTTAGATTTCCCATGAGTCAGGAGTTAGCTACAGATTTGATCTTAAACTCACTCCCAGAAAGTTATGACCAGTTTGTCATGAACTATAATATGAACAACATGGAGAAATCTATTTCTGAACTGCATGGGATACTTAAAACTGCTGAGCTGACTGTTAAGAAGAAGCCCAGTACACTTTTGATGGTTCAGAAAGGAAAGGGTATGAAAAAGAAAGGCAAGGGGAAGGGGAAGGGTCATGGCTCATCTGGTAAGACCAAAGAGTCAGGTAAGCCCGAAATCAAGCCTGCACCAAAGAAGGCAAAGCCTCCAAAGGAAGGAGTTTGTTTCTTCTGCAATGGATCAGGTCATTGGAAGAGAAATTGCAAACTCTACCTTGAAGATCTAAAAAATAACAAGAAGGATAGCGGGGCTATCGCTTCAGGTATTTATGTTATAGACATTCATCTCTCTACTTCCGCTACATGGGTATTAGATACTGCATGTGGTTCTCACATTTGTACAAATATGCAGGGCCTAAAGGACAATAGAAAGCTGAAGAAGGGCGAAGTTGACCTACGAGTTAAAAACAGAGCAAGGGTTGCTGCTTTAGCTGTAGGCACTTATGAATTAGTTCTGCCCACTGGGCTTTTGTTAGTTTTGAACAATTGCTATTATGTTCCTGCTTTAAGTAGTAACATTGTTTCTCTTTCTTATTTGGATAAGGAATGTTACACTTCCATTACTAGGAATGGTAAATATTCCATTTATCGTAATGATGTTTTCTATGCTTATGGTGATTTGCATGTTGATCATTACATATTAAAATTGGAACAACCCAATCATGGAAATATCTATAACATAACCGCCAAAAGGGTCAAACCAAATTATTTGAATCCGACATACCTCTGGCACTGTGGTCTGGGCCACATAAATGAGAAACGCATTTCTAAACTACATCAAGATAGATTTCTCAACTCATTTGATTTTGAATCATATGATACTTGCGAATCTTGTTTGTTAGGTAAGATGACAAAGTCACCTTTCACTGGGCACAGTGAGAGGGCCACTGATTTGTTGGGCCCCACACATACAGATGTGTGTGGACTGATGAATACAAATACTAGAGGAGGTTATTCGTACTTCATCACATTCATAGATGATTTCAGTAGATATGGCTA
Organism: Leucaena leucocephala; assembly: GCA_037074615.1. Classification (NCBI taxonomy): domain Eukaryota; kingdom Viridiplantae; phylum Streptophyta; class Magnoliopsida; order Fabales; family Fabaceae; genus Leucaena; species Leucaena leucocephala. Next base: position 9,052,942 of record CM073548.1, on the reverse strand, counting down.
TGTCTATCTAATGAAACATAAATCCGAATCTTTTAAAATGTTCAAGATATTTCAAAATGAAGTATAAAACTAGCTTGGTAAAACAATTAAAGCCCTTCGATCTGATCGAGGTGGTAAATATTTGAGCCAAGAGTTTATCGATCATCTTAGGAATTGTGGGATAGTCTCACAATTGACTCCTCCAGGAATACCACAATGGAATGGCATTTCTAAATAGAGGAATCAAACACTATTAGATATGGTTCGATCCATGATGAGTCGAACAGATCTTCCACCATCCTTTTGGGGCCACGCCCTAGAGACAGCTGCGTTCCCACTGAATCGTGTTCCATCTAAGGCAATTGAAAAGACTCCGTATGAGATATGAACTGGGAGGAAACCTAGTTTGTCTTTTCTCAAGATTTGGGGATGTGAGGTTTATTTTAAACAACAACCTCAGATAAGTTAGCGCCCAAATCCTCAAAGTGCCTTTTTGTGGGATATCCTAAGGAAACCAAGGGATATTATGTCTACAACCCCACTGATAACAAAGTGTTTGTTGTCAGAAATGGTATCTTTCTCGAACGAGAATTTATCTCTAAAAGAACCAGTGGGAGTAAGGTACATCTCAAAGAAGTTCGAGAGCCACAAGACACCATAGAATTAGAGATGGAAAATGGAGAAGACTCACGACAAGTTGTTGAGACTCCTCAAGTCACGTAAGGCCCACGACGATCTAATAGGGCACGACTTTAGCCTCAGAGATATGGATTTCTGATTTTTGACAATCGCAATGTGTTGCTCATTGAGCATAACGAGCCAACTACCTATCGAGAAGCTATAGTGGGACCAAACTCTAAAAAATGGCTTAATGCCATAAGTCTGAGATGCAATCCATGTACGACAATGAGGTATGGACCTTAGTCGACCCGCCTGAAGGTGTAAAAACCGTCGGGTGCAAGTGGGTTTTCAAAGAGAAAATTGACATGGATGGCAATGTAAATGTCTTCAAGGCACGACTGGTTGCAAAAGGATTTACTCAAACTCATGGTGTGGACTATGATGAGACCTTTTCCCCAGTTACAATGGCCAAATCAATCAAAATCCTCCTTGCCATTGCAACATATTATGACTATGAAATACGGCAGATGGACTTCCTTAATGGAAAGCTCCTTGAAGATGTGTACATGACACAACCTGAAGGGTTTGGGCGTTCCGAGGACTCTGGTAAGGTGTGCAAGCTTCAAAGGTCCATTTATGGATTAAAGCAAGCATCTCGAAGTTGGAATCATCGTTTTGATGAAGTAGTCAAAGAGTTTGGATTTCTTCAAAACATTGATGAACCTTGTGTGTACAAGAAGGTTAGTGGGAGCACAGTTATGTTTTTGGTACTCTATGTCGATGACATCCTACTTATTGGGAATGGCATTCCTACCTTACAGATTGTCAAGTCTTGGTTAAGAAAGTCTTTCTCGATGAAAGACTTGGGTGAAGCCACCTACATCCTAGGAATTAGGATCTATAGAGATAGATCTAAAAGACTTCTAGGACTCAATCAGAGCACATATATAGACAAGATACTGTATAGGTTTAGTATGCAAGAATCAAAGAGGGGTTTCATACCCATGTCTCATGGTATTCACCTCAGCAAGGATTTGTGTCCTAGTACACCTGATCAGCGAGGTCGCATAAGGTTCCATATGCCTCGACCATAGGATCTATCATGTATGCCATGTTATGTACTCGATCGGATACCTCGTTTGCCTTAAGTATGACTAGCAGATATCAACAGGACCCCGGTGAGGGCCATTGGACTGCTGTCAAGAATATCCTTAAGTACTTGAGAAGGACTAAGGACTTATTCTTGGTCTATGGTGGATTGGATGACGAGCTCTGTGTAACTCGTTAATTACACAGATGCAAGTTTCTAAACAGATCAGGACGACCAAAAATCGTAATCTGGATACATATTCCTCCTAAATAATAGAGCAGTAAGCTGGAAGAGCTCTAAGCAGAGCACTGTAGCAGATTATGCAATGGAAGCTGAGTATATAGCAGTATCTGATGCAGCTAAGGAGGCCGTTTAGATCAGGAAGTTCATTATTAAACTAGGGGTGATACCTACCATCTCAGATCTGATAACTTTGTTCTGTGACAATAGTGGTGCCATTGCATAGGCCAAAGAGCCTAGGTCACATCAAAGGACCAAGTATATACTTAAGCGATTTCATCTCATTAGAGAAATCAATGATAGAGGTGATATAAAAATATGCAAAGTAGCAGGAGAAGACAATGTTGCTGATCCTCTAACAAAGCTGCTTGTGCAAGTAAAATGTGAGTGTCATGTTAGGTCAATGGGAATTAGGCAAATTAATGATTGTACCTAGTGCAAGTGGGAGGATGTTGGAGATTGTGCCCTAGGGGCCAATCATTATGTTATGAACATTGTTAATTTATGAATTTCTTAATTATGTTATCACATTATTTGCATATTTACTGTGATGACCATCCTTGGATAACTCATGATCTTATCCTAAATGTCCCTGGTCGGTCATCTATGCGGGAGCAGAGATAAAATAAGATCAGTTTAACTTTGAAGATATATACAGATATAAATCAAAGTCATAGGCACATGTAAGAGTACAAGGTGTTGGACCGACCCGCCATGAGAGAGCTTCATAGGTCAAGTCATAAGCTCTCTCATATACAAGCCATGTTATTATGCCCTTTAACCTGAGATCATCATGGATTCCTACATGACAAACGATCAGCTTTGACCTAGTCAAAAGTCACTTTTGACCGAGTAATCATAAAGGCTATGTTTGGGCTTAGTGGTTTTTCATGCGAAGGAATGTGAATGGTCAAGATGAAATTTGTCCCTCATATTCATAGAGAGATATTACTGGGCCCCTCGATGAGTGAGTCTGAGAAATGTATGGCTATACTGTAATGGAAGGGTAGTTCCATTTCTATAGTCAGACTACTCAGGGATCGAGAAAGTAACGGTCAGGAATAGGAGGATGACGTTCATCATGCCTCATCCATGACCGAAATATCGTGTGACAAAAGGGACGTGATATGGTTGTATGAAAGGTAATATCATTCATCGATCCTCATATGATTTGGGTAGTCATAATGTCTTGCTAGAGACCGCTTACGACTTGTGGATCAGTATAGTAACTGGCCCACTGCCAACTTCATATGGGCCTACAGGGTCGCACACAAAATAGCCAACTCGAGCTGTGATGTACAGGTTCATTGAATCTAAGACATGTCTTGATTCAATGAATAATCTAGGTTGAATTTGTATATTTTTTATATATATAAATTTGTATTTATATATTATATATAATATAAGAGATATTTGCAAGATTTAATTTATAAGGATAAATTAAATCTCTATCACTTTTGAATTTGAATTTAAACTGATATGATCTATTTGAATTTAAAATTTAAATTGATAAGATATCTCAAATTTGATTTATGAGAATAAATCAAATATAATTCCGTCTTATCTTTATTTTAAATTAAATAAATAGGTGAATTAAATCTGTGGGACGGATTTAATAAAACCCATATTTATTTAATTAGTTTCTTATCAAATTATGCAATATATGATATTGTATTAATTTTAGAATTAATATAAGATTAATTCTGAAGCCCGGCCCAATTAGAAGCCCGATAGCATCCTATATATTTGACATTAGGGGCTAGGGTTCTAGAGAAAAGAAAAGGGGCAAGGAGAGTGCAAAAGGTTTGCAGATAAGAAACTGCCAAAATAGAGACGGTGAGGACAGAATCTTGAGAAAGCCCTATAGGGATAAGAGGCGCTAGCACGTCATTCGTGGTTGGAATGCTATTCATGTGGATACCGGTAGAGGAAGCTGATCTGAGTTGTCGACTTCTTGCGACTGAGAAAAGAGCACCAGGTACGACGAAGTCGCGACCAATTGACACAGAGGTCGCGACTAAATTGGCATATGAAGGTCAGAAATCTGAAAAGAGACTACAGGTCACGACTAGAAGCAGAGGAAGTCACGACTTCAAATTCCAGAGATGACAGGTCGCGACTAGAAGCTGAGTAGGTCACGACTGCAAACTCCAGAGATGACAGGTTGCGACTAGAAGCTGAGTAGGTCGCGACTGCAAACTTCAGAGGCGACAGGTCGTGACAAGAAGCTAAGGAGGTCGCGACTGAAAACTCCAGAAGCGAAAAGTCGCGACTAGTGGAAAATGAGGTCGCGACCATAGCTTGAATACCGAAGGTAACACTTCTTTCTCCTTGACTTAAACACATTCGGTAGATTCTGCCTGGGAATGGAAAAATTTTTAAAGTTAATTTCCGCTGCGTGTCTTCCAATTCCCTTCAGATGTCATTCTTAACCTTCTAAGGCAAGCTTGATGGAAGGTGAATTACGGACCCTTGGATTAAATAGTGTTTGAATTATTCTTGGCCTTACATTTTCACCCAAATTTTTCTATAAATACCCCCCTTACAGCATATTTTCATAGCTTAAACAACCCTAGGGAAACTCTGCTAAAATTTATTTTGGAGCTAGGAAGAAGCATACAACTTAGAGCAAAAAGAAAGGTAATTAGTTCCTTTGATCTTGGACTTTATTCTAGGAAGTTTGCTCTTGGTTTTAAGAGGCTTTTACGGCATTTTCCCTTTGATGTTGCTGCTGGACATGCTGTTCATATGTGGTGGGAATATGAATTTTATGTTATGGATAGTTTAGACAACCTTAAACAAGCTAGAATCAAGTGGTATTGGCTTGGAAATTTAAGTTTGCATGTAATTAGGGTTTTGTGTTCTTGGCTGCCACTTTATGAATCACTGTTCATAAGTGAGAATTTCATGATTTTGGTGCTTCCAATAGGTTTAAAATTGAAGTAGTAGAAGCATTGGAATCAAAATGAGATTTTTTGGAAAATAAGAGGAGACATTTTGGATCTGTATAGTAGCAAAGGAAGTAGTTTGATTTTGAAAATTCTAATTTCATATTTGGATTCTACATGAAAAATTATGTGGAAATGAACCATGAGAATTGATTTTAGAAAGATGTAAGTATAGGACATAAAATAGAAAAAGAATGGAATCTAGTGAGAACCTAGTCTTGGATTGCTTTGAAGTTGAGTTGTAACTTGATATTATTTTGTAATTGCTAGGTTTTGACATTTTTTTTTGGGAAGAAGACCATATCAAGAAGAGTTTGACAAGGATAACTTAAGATGTAGCAAGAATACCTAAGTATAATCTCATGTTTGTTTGACTTTATGCTTGCTTGTTAGTTGCGATGTTTGGTTGAGCTTAAGTTGATGATATGATGATGATGAAGTATGAATGAATGCAACTCATTGCAACTAATGTCATGACAATATGCATATTAGAGTTTGCTTATGTATGACCACGAAGTACCTCCCATATCATGATAACATATTAGGCATTTAATCAAGCATGCATGATATTATAGTATATATGACTTGCTATTGAGATTTCTATGAAATATCATTCTTTCCATATGCATAACCATGTTATACGTGCTGGAACCTCCCAAGGAAAAAGGGAAAATATGGGTGAATGAACTTGTATAATAAGTTAAGTTGACCACTTGACATTATAGGATGCATAGTACATTATAGTGTGTATGTATTACAAGGCAGTACCATTGTGATAATATGTTCCATGACTTAACCAATGAGTTATGACGTGACGTTTGGCATGAAAGTACCTAAGATACATAGCTTTAAATGGACACCAAGAATGCCTCAATTGGTAAAGTTTTCTATTTAATATGATTTTTCCAAATTGGAGATAAAATCTGGAATGAGATAAAACGAGCAACCAAACATTGTGAGGTTCAAACGCTAATTTCAAATAGCAAATGAACGATTTTTTCCACAAACTTTTATGGGCTTAAAGAACACATCTTGAGATTTAAATCCACAGTTAACACTTTTCATTTGGATAAGTGAACAAGGAGAAATGAATTTTTCAAAAGAAAGTAAGGAAATTGGAACTTTCATATTTACCAAATGAACAGTATTTTTCAATGAATAAACTGAATTCATTTGGACAATTAAACCTAATTTTTATATTTTTATTTCAAATTTAAATGAAATATCTTTCATTAGAAATTAGAACCACTCCATTTCAATTTTTCTAGATTTAATTATGAATTTTCAAAATTATGCGATAATCTGGAATACCAAATGAATAGTACCCGAGATTCCTTTTCTTGAAAATTTATGTTTCTAAGTTAAAGAGGTATTTAATTAGTTCAAGCTACTTCCAAATGAGTATAACTGAGGGTGAAAATAAGGATACAACACTATCGATCTCAACAAAAAGAATGCTTGAGAAGGCTTAACAATTATTGCTACAATCTCAACAAAAAGGTTAACCTCCTTCTTGATGACAAAGGGATCAAATTTGATCTCACCTCAGATGCTTCTACTCCTTCCTCAGGTGATAAGGAAGACAATGCGAAAGATTATTAAGTGTTTAGTTTACTTTTGTGTTTGTTATTGGTTTGTTCTCTGTTTATTTTATATAGTACTATAATATGGGGCATTAGCTCCCAAAAACATTACTCACAATAGTTGACGGTTGTTTATTCAAAACCATCAGTTACATATTCTTTCCATGATGATTAGTAGTTGAAACCATCAAGTAACATGGCTGAATAAAGGTTAAATAATGGATGTTTGTAGGGAAAATTGTAATTAAGTCCCACGAAAGGAATATAATTGTATTTAAGTTCCAGGAAATCATCAAACGATTGTGAAGTCCCATGGGACCTGAGATTAATTTTCTTGAATTTTGAAATGACAGAATTGTCCCTATTCTTTAAAAAATAGATATTGAAGCAGAAGTCAGTTGGCGCAATGGTCTGTCCAAAGAGGGAGAAGCATAAGGAGGAAGATAGCGTTCAGTGGTATATGTGCAACTTCCTTTTCTCATCATCGTGGCTATATTAAGAAATGGAGGAGTACCTGTATTTGTTTTTGCCTTCTGAATTTCAAAACCCCCTTCTGAATAGAGAATTGATTTCGGATTCCTAAATCTAAATCGATTTCCCATTGACGGCAAAGCTGAATTGCTGAAGTTCTTCCCTTCTCCTACTTACTGATTCACGCTCTCCATCTTTCTTTCTCTATTTAGTTATCTTCTCGGTGAGTGTCCATAGCTTAAAAATTATGAGGGTACTTTGATTTGCTTGTAAACCTTTATCTGCTAGGTTGTTACAAATAATCTGTTACCAATATATTTGAATGCTATATTATAAATTTAAAGTATTGGAAGATGCCTTGGAATTCAAAAGGTGTTAGCTAGAAGAAAGATGTTCCTGTTTTGACTTTGGAGAATGATTGTGAATCTGAAAACAGTGTTTACATGATACATTTTAAAGCTTCTCTGATAATTAACAATAAAGTATTAGGAACAAAAATTCTAAGATTAAGAATGCTGTTGACCATCTTGTTGATTTGTGCCGTTATATATGTGTATGTACTGGTTTTGTCCCTAATACCCACTTTATTTTATTTCATTCGATTTTGATTCATTGATTTGTTGCTTATTGCTCTTGAAATTATATCAAGATGGAATTGGAACGATTTTCTCTTCCTAGTCTGTTACATTTTCTATACCTATGTAATTATTGGGTTTATTTGTTCAAACTATGATTTTATTTTCTAGTGGCAACTGATACCCTTATTTCCTTTTCTGATCCCATTGATGACTTTATTAACTATAAGGTGAAAATTTCCCTATAAAATCTCATGATTTTTATTTCCAATTGTATACTTGGGAATGGTAGATAAGTTGCTAATGGTAATTAATTTTCTGGCCTACCTCTTACTCTGCTTAAGTGCTTTAAGAGGCATTGATTTTGAAATGGGATCAGTAACGGGTTGATTAAGGAACACTTTTCTGTGTTACCGATTGAACTTGAATAGTATCCAACTGTACCCCATACCCATATTGCTTCTCAAATGCTCTACATAGTATTTCTCTCTTACTCTCATCACTTCATCCAGCTGCTGTAAAATATAATTTATTGTTGCTTCATACTTCACCTTTAGATGTAAATTTTAGTAATTATGACAGTAGCTTTTAAATTTTAGTTACATCCACTTCTCAATAACCTTGAATTATAACTAAGAAAAAACTTCCCGTATATCTAATCTAATACCTTTGAACCATTATTCTCTAATGTCTAATACCGTTCTTCCTTCCTTTATTTATTACCTATCTTATTTAGTTTTAAATTTAAAGCAGAAAAAGGGATAGCATTATCTGTATAGTTGTTATTTGGTGTTCCACTTAATTGTCCTTTCTTTGGAAGGCAATTTCTAATTTTTAGGGGTTTTGTTACTTTGGTATGCTGTTGAATGTTCTCTATTTTCTGATATGGGCATTTCTTACGCTCACAAGATTTATTCTTTCATCTCTTGCAAATAAAATTCATTTTATCATAAAAAAATTAAAATTGGAAACAAAACTAGTGGAACAAACATTCCATGCCTAGATGGGAGCTTTGACAGACGAGTGGATAGAGAAATTTGGTAACTAGAAATTTGGGGCAAGTGTCTTTTGCATATAAGTACATGAAAAATTTTAAAATGTGATGAAGTTGATGGTTTTTGCAGGGTATGCATTGTTTGCATGATGATCAAGTGTTGTATGACTTTCAGGCTAGCTACAACCAAAGTAAGAGGCGAAGATGTCTGTGCAGAGACTATAAGATTGGAAAATAGAGATGCCTAACTTGTTCATGGCCTTCTTTGTAACTAGAAACTACATTTTCTTTTGTAACTTAATTACTTGACAAGATAGTGTGCATGGCTTTTCTGTATAGAAAATGGCATTGACAATGATATATTTTGTTTTGTTATTAACAATTTGGTTGAGAATAAAAGGACTACTATGTTATCTGATTTTGTTATTATCTAATCATTATATACAAGTTAGCACTATGATAATGACAAGTCAGGGTGCCTATAATGACAACAAGTCATTTGATTTACATGTTGTTCGTTAGCTAATTGATCTTGTGTGACGTTGAATTGCTTAGTTCCACAGGGAATTTGACAAAAAATTAGTACTTCCTAGGTGGGAAAATACCAACTCAAACATAAAGGAATGACAACTCTACCACTAGGAAATAACAACTGCATGGTGAAGGAATAACAACTTAGGTAATTTTTTTCCCTTCAGTCTAGGTGGAAGAATAACAACTCCGTCATGAAAGAATAACAACTTGGACACCTTTTTTTCCCAGGAATGAACAATAAAAGTTAGTCTGGGTGGAAGAATAATAACTCGACCACTAGGAATAACAATTCCTTCGTGAAAGAATAACAACTTGGGTACCTTTTTTTCCAAGGAATGAACAATAAAAGTTAGTCTAGGTGGAAGAATAATAACTCGACCACTAGGAAATAACAATTCCTTCGTGAAAGAATAACAACTTGGGTACCTTTTTTTCCAAGGAATGAACCAAAAAAGTTTCTATCTGGGTAGAAGAATAACAACTGAGCACTAGGAAATAAGAACCATGTAGTGAAAAAATAACAACTTGGCCACATTTTTTCTAGGAATAAACTAAAAAGTTAGTCTGGGTGAAAAATGACAACTACACCACTACAAATAACAACTCCATGGTGAATGAATAACAACTAGGGCATACTTCCTCTCATGAATTTAGGAGACCCAAAATGCACTAGGCATGCCAACAAAATGCCTGGAATAAACTAACAAAACTAGCATTATGGGTAGCCGAATAACAACTCTACCAGTAGGAATGACAAGTAATAGTGAAGGAATAACAACCTGAGCATATTTCCTACAAGGAATTTGGGAGACACAAAATGCACTAGGCACGCCAGCACAAGACCTATAATGAACCAAAAAGCCAGCAATAAGGGTACCAAAATAACAACTCCACTACTAGAATGACAACTCCCTATGCAAGGAATAATAACTTTTGTACATTGGTTTCCAACACCATTCAGGCAAGAGTATATCTTCACATATATACACTTTACAATTACACAGGTTGTTTGCATCAAACATAACAACAATACAATACATATAGTCACCTTTATCAAGATCCACCTTATTTTCCAAAAGGTGGAAATTGATAAAGGTTCTAAAAAATTACTATGATCACTTTGCACAGCTATGTACAAAACATATTAGAGTGTCAATGCATTTGCACACAAAAAAATATACAAGCAACCAACATTACTCAGCTTGATTTGTATTCTTGCACGTCTTCACTATGTGTCCAGACTCATGGCATCTTCCACAATGATAAGTCTTTTTCTGCTGAAATCGAGATTCAATGCTTTTTCTCTTTAGCCTTCCTAGTGGTCTTGGTGGCCTTTACCCTATTCCAATTGGAGTATGAAACCATGACCCTAACAACCCCTTAAGAATGGAATAGGAATAGGCTGATCTAACGCCTTACTTTCTTACGTCTTCGGGACCAAATAATAGCATCTGGAACCACTTCTATGATCAATGAAGTCAAATTGCACAATCTAGAATTTTGACCATGAATTACTGTTCATGTTGTAAAAGACAAGTGATTCAATTAAAAAATTTATAACTAATTCTAGAAAAATTGAAATGAAGTGGTTCAAGTTTCTATACAAACCTAACATAAGATTCTTTAAAGGAAAAATATGAATATGACCAAACTCCAAACCAATTAATACAGTATTGGCATGGAAAAATATTGTTTATTTGGTTAGTTTCACAATTTCCAGATTTGGTTCCCTAAATTTGAAAAATTTGTTCTCTTTGTACAAAAGTTGGAATAAGGCGTTCTTGGTACCAAAACGAAGTTCAGCATGTCTATTATCATACTGTAAAGTCTCATACATTTATTCAAAGGTTAACTATTTTTCCTAAGTCTCAACAAAACATAACCAGAACTGAAATGAGTACTTAATACACACATTACATATTTTCATAAAAGGTCTCATATACAACAAAGTATCTATGCATAATAACTTCCTCATTCTCCTTCCTTGCTTCCAAAAGATGGTCCTGCTGTCATGTTTGCATAATGGAAGGGGTGAGATTTCTGGAGAAATCTTAGTAGTAAACGGAAACCAAGCAGTGTATGCAACTTAATGCTTGATGTTAATATGTATGTGCTTAATAATCATGCTTGCATAATGATATCTTTACATGCTTCCATGTTCCTTAAATTATAACATATGACCATAGCATAAAAATAAACAGAGCATCATTCAATCATACATACTTCACATCATCAAAGTAAACATCCAAGCAAGCAAAGCATACAAGTTAGGTAAGTTTACTACCTTGGAATAGCTCTCCTTTAACCTTTTCTTTCTTGGTCTTTTGGTCTCCTCTTTCACAAATGTCAAAGCCTTATCGTGGTAGAGTAATACACTTATTACAATCCATACCAATTCAGCTTTGAACTTAATAATTTAGTTTTTTTTCCAAAACCGATAAACTCCTACCTTTCTTTATTTGTGGTTAATTACCTTGCCCTTTGAATTAGTTTGTGTCTTGACTATATCCCACACAAATTTGCCCAAGGAATCCAAATATTGATTTAGAATTGCAAAATTCCAATGTTCCCTTCAGGTCTGAATAGAAACAGAAACAACACCTATAATTTTTCAAAAATTCCTCTTTTCAATTCAAATGCTTCCAAGACTTTGATCTTACTTAATCCTACACAATTTCGCATTTTAAACCCATTGGGAACATCAAAATCATGAAATTATAATCACTGTTCATACGCATGAACAGTAACAGAGAAGGTTTCAAATTCTCGCTTTCTCAATTTCAATGTTTCCAAGGTTCCAATCTTATTCAATCCTACACAAAATCATCATATAAATTCAATGAAAACATTAGATCATTGAAATTAAATCTTCTTCCTTAGTTCTGTCCTAGGCTGAAAGGTTACATAAATTGGAATTTCAATGATTACACAATTAATTCAAACAATAACCAACAATCCAAGCTTATCTAGGTTAGTATTTCATAGTTCTATCTTACGTCTCTTCTTTCATCATTTCTGTCCAGATTTGGACAGCATGCAGAACCAAGGAAAAATAGGTTTTCCAACCACTAAAACCTAGGTTTCAATCTTCTAAAACATATACATAAGAACTAGGGAGATTGCTTACCTTAAACCTTCATTGCTTTGAACCAAAGTGCCTTGTCTCTTCTTTATGCTTAGTTGAGTTTTAAATCCTCAAGAGTTTCCCCTCTTGTGTTTACGCCATATGAAGGAATGGAGGGAGGTATTTATAGACAATTTTTAGGGTTCTTGGGACTAATCACCCTTGGAAGTGCTAATTACTACAATGGCTTAATTCTTCCTCTCATTGGTTAATTCTATGATTAATTACATTTAATCATCATTAACTTAATTCTTATATTATTTTAATGTAAATCATCACATGGGATAATGCTTCTTCCTCCTCCTTGGCACCATTTAGAAGGCATGTGGGTACCACAAGGACACCTCACATGACACCTTGCACCACATGGAATTTTCTTTGAAATTTCCTTTCTTTTTCACTTTGAAAATTCCATAAAAATATCTTAAAATCCAACTTGTGCTCAAAACACTACTTGAAACTTTGGACCTTCTTATATGATGCCATCTTGGGCCTCTTTTAGGTCCAATTGCTAATTGGCACAAATCCCAAGGCACTTTCCTTATACCGATATTCTTAAATTACCCTGATTTTTTAGATAAATTTTAAACATCTCTTTTATTAGTTCTAACAGTTTTAGAAATTCATTCTAATATAAAATTAACTTTTTACAAAGTATTATAATTTTTTGAGACCAATAAGTCATTATAAAAATTCCCTACATTTTCTTTTAACTCTTTATCGATATCCGATTTCACTATAAATTTCATAATTAATTCTACAGGACTCCTTTTTGACTTCTGTCAATTTCAAAAATTATTATATTATTTATAAGAATTTAATACCAAGTTTCATCCGATTCTGAGATCCAAAAGATATTATAATAATTTCTCACACTTTAAAAATTCATATCAATTTATCGGGACCTCAAATCAAAATTCTGTATTGCGTTAAACTTATCAGAATAATTTTCTCTACTTTATGGTAAAATTTGGGCCTAAAATATTTCCAGGCAATTTTGGACCTTTTTCAACTTAACTTTTTATAATTACTATTTTGCACCTGAACTCTTAGAAATTGCACTTTAGGCCCTTATCTTTTCATAATTAAGCTTAATGGCCCAAAGCTTATGTCTACTTCCTTTTTGCCCCATGAAACTTTTAGTTTTTAATTTAGACCCTTTCTTTTCCAAAATGATCATTATGTCATCAAAAACTTTCATTAATTTAACCCATTTTTCTTCACAGCTATACCTTCTCTCTTTCTTTAGCTTAAAACTTATTTTAATCATTATCTTTTCTTCTGATTATCATCAAAATCCCTTCATAACCTTTTTCCTCTATCAGTCTTATACAGATAGGGAAAATTTAGGATATTACAGCCTGCATATGAATGTTAAGCAACCCATAAACAATCCAGTTTACAGCTGCTATTTTCTTGTATGAGCAATAATTTCCTGGTGCAAGAAAAGACATCATGGGTATATTTCCATTCTGACAATTTAGTAATTAAGACCAAAGTAAACCTATTTTCTAGCTCTTATAATTAGGATAAAGTATATAGTATTTTTTTTAAAAAAAAGTCACCAGATTGTTCCCAGTTACATTCGATTATTAAACAGGCCTGGTTGGGTTTGGTGTGGCAAGGCTCTTGGTTTGGCAGGTTGCAAATTTCCAATCTGGAAATTCATTTCATTTTTTTTATTTCATTTATGATTTATACTATTTATTAATATATCAATTTTTATTAATATATCAATTGCGCATGAGTCATTTCTTGGTTCACAAACTTGTCTGATCCTCCAAAATTTTTATCCTTCCTTCTCCTTTTCTAAATTAGATGCTTCTACTCCTTTGACGCTAAATTACTATAACTTTGAATACTTATTCCAATCTATCGCCACTGTTATAAAATTATTAGAGTCAACAATTTTAAACCCTAGATTTATCTCTTACTATTGCCCATCCGAATTAGGGTTCTCATCTCTAGGTTTGTATATCTAAAGAAGTCATGGATGACTGTTGTGTTATTTGCACCGAACCTTTAGAATAGGTTACTTACTGTCCCTATTTGCATTAGGAGGTTTGCTTGACCTGAGTAGCTCGTCTCCATTCATATGTGACGATCACCGTTGTTGCATCTACAAGATCCAGTGCGCATTACTTTTAGTACTTGCTTTAAGTACTCTAATAAGCTTGAGCTTCCCTAATTTTTGGTTGGATTTATTATATCATTTATCCTTCACAATCATCCACAAAATTCTATCAGCAAGCAAAATAGAATAAGCTCTGCCAGAAGCATAAATGGCTTTACAATCTCGATTGGTATTGGACACAAGACAACTCTCCTTTGGGTTATTTTGAATTTTTTTAAACACCAAGGGCAGTTATGTCTTTTCACAATTGGAAAAAATTAATCTCAAGTCCCATGGGACTTCACAATAGTTTTGTCATTTCTCAAGATTTATTTACAATTTGATTCCTTCCACGGGACCTATATGCAATTTTCCTATGTTTATAAGGAACTATCGTTGAATAAAGATTAATAGTTTTTACTAGGAACTGTCAAGTATGGATTTTTAAGACCTACTTGTTGAACTCAACATAACCTTATTCACTTTGAACATAACTCCACCTCTTCTATTTCGCACGTGCACTCTCTCTATACCTTCGACTATTATTTTTTGGCATCACTACCTGTTGGAAATTATGCCCTAGGGGACAATCATTGTATCATGTTATCATATTATTTGCATGTTTACTATGATGACAATCCTTGGATAACTAGTGATTTTATCCTAAATGTCCCTGGTCAGTCATCTATGCGGGAACAGAGATGAAATAAGACCAGTATGACTTTGAAGATATATAGAGATATAAATCAAAGTCATAAGCACATGTAAGAGTACAGGGTGTTGGACCGACCCGCTATGAGAGAGCTGCATGGGTTAAGTCATAAGTTTCTCTCATATACAAGCCATGTCACTATGCCCTTTGACCTGAGATCATCATGGATTCCTACATGACAAACGCTCAGCTTTGACCTAGTCAAAAGTCACTTTTGACCGAGTGATCATAAAGGCTATGCTCGGGCTTAGTGGTTTTTCATGCGGAGGAATGTGAATGGTCAAGATGGAATTTGTCCCTCACATTCTTAGACAGATATTACTGGGCCCCTCGATGAGTGAGTCTGAGAAATGTATGGCCATACTGGAATGGAAGGGTAGTTCCATTTCTATATTCAGACTACTCAGGGATCGAGAAAGTAATGGTCAGGAATAGGAGGATGACGTTCTCCATGCCTCATCCTTGACCGAAATATCATGTGACAAAAGGGACGTGATATGGTTGTATGAAAGGTTACATCGTTTATCGATCCTCATATGTTTTGGGTAGTCGTAATGCCTTGCTAGAGACCGCTTACGACTTGTGGGTCAGTATAGTAACTGGGCCACTGCCAACTTCATATGGGCCTACAGGGTCGCACACAAAACAGCCCAATGCGAGCTATGATGTCCAGATTCATTGAATCTAAGAGATGTCTAGATTCAATGAATAATCTAGGGTGGATATATATTTTATATATATATATAAATTAGTTTATATATATATATTATATATATAATATAAGAGATATTTGCAAGATTTAATTTATAAGGATAAATTAAATCTCTATCATTTTTGAATTTGAATTTAAATGGATATGATCTATTTGAATTTGAAATTCAAATTGATAAGATATCTCAAATTTGATTTATGAGAATAAATCAAATATAATTATGTCTTATCTTTATTTTAAATTAAATAAATAGGTGAATTAAATCTGTGGGACAGATTTAATATAAACCATATTTATTTAATCAGTTTCTTATTAAATTATGCAATATATGATATTGTATTAATTCAGAATTAATATAAGATTAATTCTGAAGCCCGGCCCTATTAGAAGCCCGATAGCTTCCTATATATTTGACATTAGGAGCTAGGGTTCTACAGAAAAATAGATCTCTACACACACATTCAGACTTGAGAAGAGGGGGCAGGGAGAGTGCAAAAGGTTTGCACATAAGAAACTGCCGAGATAGAGATGGTGAGGACGGAATCTCTAGAAAGCCCTAGAGGGACAAGAGGCGCTAGTACGTCGTTCGCGATTGGAACGCTGTTCGTGTGAATACCGGTAGAGGAAGCCGATCTGAGCTGTCGACTTCTACGATACGACCAGACACGAAGCAAGGTCGCGACCAGAACATGCTGAGGTCGCGACCATATGGGCATATGAACGTCAGAAATCCTAAAAGAAGAGGAAGGTCGCGACTTGAAGCTGACGAGGTCGCGACTACAAACTCCAGAGACGTCAGGTCGCGACGAGAAGCAGAGGAGGTCGCGACTAAAATGTTCCAGAGGCGAAGAGTCGCGACTAGTGGACACTGAGGTCGCGACCAAAGCTTGAAACCGAAGGTAACACTTCTTTCTCCTTGACTTCAACACATTCGGTAGATCCTGGCTGGGAATGGAAAAATTTTTAAAGTTAATTTCCGCTGCGTGTCTTCCAATTCCCTTCAGTGGTATCAGAGCCATGCCGTTTTGTGTTTAAGTTAGGTTTGATTGTTGGTACATGTGATGTATGTTAGACTTCTTAGCTGATTATATGATAACATGCGAGATATGTATGACATATATGGAATCTGTTTATGTATGACATATACGGAATCTAAAAGGAAACTGAAATCGGTGGTGTATATCAATTGATTTGATCAATTAATATTGATGGGGTCTAAGGAAAAAGAATTAAGATTCTTGATTATTTATCAAAAAAAATTTCTATTTAATCGTAGCGCAACATAATCGTAATATGTATTGACTTTCCTGATATATGAATGTTTTGAAACATTTATTGCCCTTCAAATAGTATGAATTTTGATTCTTGAATGTTTGGGTATGGTGAACAATATGGCTCTAGATTACAAGTGTTGTAATTTTTCTAAATACGGCCTGCGTGTCGTGCCTTCCTCTAATGACTCTCGTTGTACATTCTCTTCTCATCTCACTCCCCTCGAATGTTAAAACGAGGTTTCCTTATGTACTTTTCCTATTCTAATTAGAGAGCTCCTCTCATTGGCTTGAGGGGACTTAGAATAGGTGAGCCATATTGTATCACGTTTAAGATTATGCATCTTTTGATTAGATCACTGCATGTATGTTTTATATGCATAATACTTGTATGAGATACAACCGCGATACATGCATCTTATAAACCAGATAATTAATTAAACCCTCTAAAAGAAATCTTAAGTCATATGCCGTCAATTAATGAACACTTGTCAAAACCTCGATCGCTCATTTGTAGGTCCACCAAAGTGGGTGCATTTGAGTTATCTTGGGGAGATAAGCAAGAGTAATGGTGCTACTCTTATGTTTGTTATTGTTTGACTTAATTGAGATTATCAAAACGGTTTTGGGTCTCAAGGCATTAGATGGGATTAAAACATGCCGGATCATATGATGATGGAATCCCATAAACATCTAAGAGTTACATGTGATGTAATTGGTAAAGTTGTTACCTACCTAAATAACTTAAAGTTGAGCGTCCTGCCAAAGCGGAATCAAGTTTAAGCCAAATATGGATCTTGCCCACTAATTATTACATTGAGGGTTGTTTTATTCAGTGGGAGATTGCTAATTTGCTTGCATATTTTAATTGTAGAATCATGACGACTAGTAATACTGCTACATTATCGTTGCGATCTGTCCTTGAGAAGGACAAACTCAATGGGACAAACTTTCTTGACTGGTTCAGGAACTTGAGAATTGTTCTCAAGCAGGAAAGAAAGGCATATGTCCTAGATCAACCCATTCCTGAGGAGCCAGTAGCTAATGCTCCAAGAGCTCAGAGAGATTCTTATGCGAAGCATAAGGAAGACTCTGTTGATGTGGGATGCTTGATGCTTGCCACCATGGTTCCGGAGCTCCAAAGAGATTTGGAACACATGGAGGCTTATGAGATGATTGTGCATCTTAAGGAAATGTTCCAGCAACAAGCAAGGCAAGAGAGGTATGAGACCACTAAGGCCTTACATTCCTGCAAGATGGCTGAAGGTGCATCAGTGAGTACTCATGTCTTAAAGATGAAAGGGTACATAGATCACCTTGAGAGGCTTGGATTTCCCATGAGCCAGGAGTTAGCTACAGATTTGATCTTGAACTCACTCCCGGAAAGTTATGACCAGTTTGTCATGAATTACAACATGAACAACATGGAGAAATCTATTTCTAAACTGCATGGGATGCTTAAAACTGCTGAGCCGACTGTTAAGAAGAAGCCCAGTACTGTTTTGATGGTTCACAAAGGAAAGGGTATGAAAAAGAAAGGCAAGGGTAAGGGGAAGGGTCACAGCTCATCTGGTAAGACCAAAGAGTCAGGCAAGCCCGAAACCAAGCCTGCACCAAAGAAGGCAAAGCCTCCAAAGGAAGGAGTTTGCTTCTTCTGCAATGAACCGGGTCATTGGAAGAGGAATTGCAAACTCTACCTTGAAGATCTGAAAAAGAACAAGAAGGATAGCGGGGCTATCGCTTCAGGTATTTATGTTATAGACATTCATCTCTCTACTTCCACTACATGGGTATTAGATACTGCATGTGGTTCTCACATTTGTATAAATGTGCAGGGCCTAAAGGACAGTAGAAAGCTGAAGAAGGGCGTAGTTGACCTACGAGTAGGAAATAGAGCAAAGGTTGCTGCTCTAGCTGTAGGCACTTATGAATTAGTTCTGCCCACTAGGCTTTTGTTAGTTTTGAACAATTGCTATTATGTTCCTGCTTTGAGTAGTAACATTGTTTCTCTTTCTTATTTGGATAAGGAAGGTTACACTTCCATTTCTGGGAATGGTAAATGTTCTATTTATCGTAATGATATTTTCTATGCTCATGGTGATTTGCATGTTGATCATTACATATTAAACTTGGAACAACCCAATCATGGAAATATCTATAACATAACCGCTAAAAGGATCAAACCAAATGATTTGAATCCGACGTACCTCTGGCACTGTCGTCTAGGCCATATAAATGAGAAATGCATTTCTAAACTCCGTCAAGATGGATTTCTCAACTCATTTGATTTTGAATCATATGATACTTGCGAATCTTGTTTGTTAGGAAAGATGACAAAGTCGCCTTTCACTGGGCACAGTGAGAGGGCCACTAATTTGTTGGGCCTCATACATACAGATATGTGTGGACCGATGAATACAAATGCCAGAAGAGGTTATTCGTACTTCATTACATTCATAGATGATTTCAGTAGATATGGCTACGTCTATCTAATGAAACATAAATCCGAATCTTTTGAAATGTTCAAGATATTTCAAAATGAAGTACAAAACCAGCTTGGTAAAACAATTAAAGCCCTTCGATCTGATCGAGGTGGTGAATATTTGAGCCAAGAGTTTATCGATCATCTTAGGAATTGTGGAATAGTCTCACAATTGACTCCTCCAGGAACACCACAATGGAATGGGGTTTCTGAACGGAGGAATCGAACACTATTGGATATGGTTCGATCCATGATGAGTCGAACAGATCTTCCACCATCCTTTTGGGGCCACGCCCTAGAGACAGCTGCGTTCACACTGAATCGTGTTCCATCTAAGGCAGTTGAAAAGACTCCGTATGAGATATGGACTGGGAGGAAACCTAGTTTGTCTTTTCTCAAGATTTGGGGATGTGAGGTCTATGTTAAGCAACAAGCCTCGGATAAGTTAGCGCCCAAATCTTCAAAGTGCCTTTTTGTGGGATATCCTAAGGAAACCAAGGGATATTATGTCCACAACCCCACTGATAACAAAGTGTTTGTTGTCAGAAATGGTATCTTTCTAGAACGAGAATTTATCTCTAAAAGAACCACTGGGAGCAAGGTACACCTCGAAGAAGTTCGAGAGCCACAAGACGCCACAGAACTAGAGATGGAAAGTAGAGAAGACTCACAAGAAGTTGTTGAGACTCCTCAAGTCACGCAAGGCCCAAGGCGATCTAATAGGGCATGACTTCAGCCTCAGAGATATGGATTTCTGATTTCTGATAGTCGTGATGTGTTGCTCATTGAGCATAATGAGCCCACTACCTATCAAGAAGCTATAGTGGGACCAAACTCTGAAAAATGGCTTACTGCCATGAAGTCTGAGATGCAATCCATGTACGACAATAAGGTATGGACCTTAGTCGACCCGCCTGAAGGTGTAAAAACCGTCGGGTGCAAGTGGGTTTTTAAAGAGAAAACCCACATGGATGGCAATGTAAATGTCTTCAAGGCACGACTGGTTGCAAAAGGATTTACTCAAACTCATGGTTTGGACTATGATGAGACCTTTTCCCCAGTTGCAATGGCCAAATCAATCAGAATCCTCCTTGCCATTGCAGCATATTATGACTATGAAATATGGCAGATGGACGTCAAGACAGCCTTCCTTAATGGAAAGCTCCTTGAGGATGCGTACATGACACAACCTGAAGGTTTTGTGCGTTCTGAGGACTCTGGTAAGGTGTGCAAGCTTCAAAGGTCCATTTATGGACTGAAGCAAGCATCTCGGAGTTGGAATCATCATTTTGATGAAGTAGTCAAAGAATTTGGATTTCTTCAAAACATTGATGAACCTTGTGTGTACAAAAAGGTTAGTGGGAGCACAGTTATGTTTTTGGTACTCTATGTCGATGACATCCTACTTATTGGGAATGACATTCCTACCTTGCAGATTGTCAAGTCTTGGTTAGGAAAATCTTTCTCGATGAAAGACTTGGGTGAAGCCACCTACATCCTAGGAATTAGGATCTATAGAGATAGATCTAAAAGGCTTCTAGGACTGAGTCAGAGCACATTTATAGACAAGATACTGCATAGGTTCAGTATGCAGGAATCAAAGAGGGGTTTCATACCCAAGTCTCATGGTATTCACCTCAGCAAGGATTTGTGTCCTAGTACACCAGATCAGCGAGGTCGCATGAGTAAGATTCCATATGCCTCGGCCATAGGATCTATCATGTACGCCATGTTATGTACTCGACCGGATGTCTCGTTTGCCTTAAGTATGACTAGCAGATATCAACAGGACCCCGGTGAGGGCCATTGGACTGCTGCCAAGAATATCCTTAAGTACTTAAGAAGGACTAAGGACTTATTCTTGGTCTATGGTGGATTGGATGACGAGCTCTATATAACTGGTTACACAGATGCAAGTTTCCAAACTGACCAGGATGACCAGAAATCGCAATCTGGATACATATTTCTCCTAAATAATGGAGCAATAAGCTGGAAGAGCTCTAAGCAGAGCACTGTAGCAGATTCTGCAACGGAAGCCGAGTATATAGCAGCATCTGATGCAGCTAAGGAGGCCGTTTGGATCAGGAAGTTTATTACTGAACTAGGGGTGGTATCGACCATCTCAGATCCAATAACTTTGTTCTGTGACAATAGTAGTGACATTGCACAGGCCAAAGAGCCTTGGTCACATCAAAGGACCAAGCATATACTCAGGCGATTTCATCTCATCAGAGAAATCAATGATAGAGGTGATAGAAAAATATGCAAGGTAGCAAGAGAAGACAATGATGCTGATCCTCTAAACCGCTTGTCCAGGCAAAACATGAGCGTCATGTTAGGTCAATAGGATTGAGACAAATTAATGATTGTTCCTAGTGCAAGTGGGAGGATGTTGGAAATTGTGCCCTAGGGGACAATCATTGTATCATGTTATCATATTATTTGCATGTTTACTATGATGACAATCCTTGGATAACTAGTGATTTTATCCTAAATGTCCCTGGTCAGTCATCTATGCGGGAACAGAGATGAAATAAGACCAGTATGACTTTGAAGATATATAGAGATATAAATCAAAGTCATAAGCACATGTAAGAGTACAGGGTGTTGGACCGACCCGCTATGAGAGAGCTGCATGGGTTAAGTCATAAGTTTCTCTCATATACAAGCCATGTCACTATGCCCTTTGACCTGAGATCATCATGGATTCCTACATGACAAACGCTCAGCTTTGACCTAGTCAAAAGTCACTTTTGACCGAGTGATCATAAAGGCTATGCTCGGGCTTAGTGGTTTTTCATGCGGAGGAATGTGAATGGTCAAGATGGAATTTGTCCCTCACATTCGTAGAGAGATATTACTGGGCCCCTCGATGAGTGAGTCTGAGAAATGTATGGCCATACTGGAATGGAAGGGTAATTCCATTTCTATATTCAGACTACTCAGGGATCGAGAAAGTAATGGTCAGGAATAGGAGGATGACGTTCTCCATGCCTCATCCTTGACCGAAATATCTGTGACAAAAGGGACGTGATATGGTTGTATGAAAGGTTACATCGTTTATCGATCCTCATATGTTTTGGGTAGTCGTAATGCCTTGCTAGAGACCGCTTACGACTTGTGGGTCAGTATAGTAACTGGGCCACTGCCAACTTCATATGGGCCTACAGGGTCGCACACAAAACAGCCCAATGCGAGCTATGATGTCCAGATTCATTGAATCTAATAGATGTCTAGATTCAATGAATAATCTAGGGTGGATATATATTTTATATATATATAAATTAGTTTATATATATATTATATATATAATATAAGAGATATTTGTAAGATTTAATTTATAAGGATAAATTAAATCTCTATCATTTTTGAATTTGAATTTAAATGGATATGATCTATTTGAATTTGAAATTCAAATTGATAAGATATCTCAAATTTGATTTATGAGAATAAATCAAATATAATTCTGTCTTATCTTTATTTTAAATTAAATAAATAGGTGAATTAAATCTGTGGGACGGATTTAATATAAACTATATTTATTTAATCAGTTTCTTATTAAATTATGCAATATATGATATTGTATTAATTCAGAATTAATATAAGATTAATTCTGAAGCCCGGCCCTATTAGAAGCCCGATAGCTTCCTATATATTTGACATTAGGAGCTAGGGTTCTACAGAAAAATAGATCTCTACACACACATTCAGACGTGAGAAGAGGGGGCAGGGAGAGTGCAAAAGGTTTGCACATAAGAAACTGCCGAGATAGAGATGGTGAGGACGGAATCTCTAGAAAGCCCTAGAGGGACAAGAAGCGCTAGTACGTCGTTCGCGATTGGAACGCTGTTCGTGTGAATACCGGTAGAGGAAGCCGATCTGAGCTGTCGACTTCTACGATACGACCAGACACGAAGCAAGGTCGCGACCAGAACACGCTGAGGTCGCGACCATATGGGCATCTGAACGTCAGAAATCCGAAAAGAAGAGGAAGGTCGCGACTTGAAGCTGACGAGGTCGCGACTACAAACTCTAGAGACGTCAGGTCGCGACGAGAAGCAGAGGAGGTCGCGACTAAAATGTTCCAGAGGCGAAGAGTCACGACTAGTGGACACTGAGGTCGCGACCAAAGCTTGAAACTGAAGGTAACACTTCTTTCTCCTTGACTTAAACACATTCGGTAGATCCTGGCTGGGAATGGAAAAATTTTTAAAGTTAATTTCCGCTGCGTGTCTTCCAATTCCCTTCACTACCACCATCTCACATGCTCTCCTTGTTGGGTTCATGGTTTCCGTACTCATTGGGTTTACTATTGTGCTTTGTTTTTGTTCATGTTTATCTATGCCCATCTCTGGGTTCTCGCTAGCTAGGTTCCTACCATCATTTTGTGCTCTCTATGTTTGGTTCATGGTTGTCGTCATCACTGGGTTCTGGGTTCACTACCAACATTTTTATTCTAGCTGGTATTCTCATTCTCCGTTATTAATTCATCCATTTGGTTGTGCCTTCATAGGTTTTAAGTTTGGTTTTGGTTAGTCATCGTGGTAAATTGAAAATTTTCTTTTTTCCTATTTTGTGTGTGCTGGAGATGTTATTCTTTATGTATATTCTCACTGCTTTTTATATACATATTTTGTTTGTTGGTTTATAAAATGCATTAGCTAGCCTAATATGTTGTTATGCATAATGTACAAATTTTAGTTGTGCTATCAATTTGGTGTTCAATTGAATAGCACATGATTTAATTTATTTCTCCCTTTAAATGATTTGTTAATGGATAACAGAGACAAGGAATGGATGTTTACTAATCGTCTATCTAAAAAAAACTAGAATAGGGCAGCAAGTTTCATTAAGTTTGTGGTCAATAATTGTGATGATCCAAATGTTATTGGCCCTTATGAAAAGTGTTTCCTTATGAAGCGGGTTAGTCTATAAACATGTGATGAACATATAATTACTTATGATATTATACAAAGTTACAAGAGTTGGACAAAGCATGGGAAGATAAGGGAGGTCAATAATAGTAGTCAAGACAAGGTGTGAATCACCTAACTTAAACACAAGTACATATGTGGCTGACTGTCTTGACGATATAGTCAATGCAATTGAAAGAGAATTCAATGAATATCCAAACACAATTGAGAGCTTGAAGAGTAATATGGAGAAGCCTTTATATGATGGTTGCACAACTTAAAACTTATACAACTTGAAAGTGACAAATGGGTAGAATGATATGAGCTTCAACAAATTGCTTAAACTTTTGAAGATAATGCTACCAACGGAGAACATACTTACAACCAAGACATATGATGCAAAATAGGTGTTGCATTGCATTAGGTTGAGTTATGAGAAGATCCATGCTTGCCCCAACTATTGTATTTTATTTAGGAAAGATTATGAATCCTTAACCTAGTATCCTAAGTATCATGTTGAACGCAATTAATAAAATGGGACGAGTCCAAAGAATGCATTATGGTACTTTCCAATTGTACCTAGGTTTAGATGCTTGTATAGTGATACAACAGATGGAAAAAAATTAAGCTGAATAAAAGAATTAAAGATGGCATGCTTCGACATCCTGCTGATTCTCCATAATGGATAAAGTTTAATCTCGAGTACCCTAACTTTAGGGTAGAATATATAAACCTTAGCCTAGCATTGTCTACTGATTGGATGAACCTTAGCCTAGAAGTTTGATCTCCATAGTGGATGCAAAGTAGTATCCACAATATGTGGCTGGTTATTTTGTTCATTTATAATCCCCTTCCATAGCTCTCACACAAGCAAAAGTATATGATGTTGTCGATGCTAATCTTGGGGGGCCAAGCAACTGGGAATAACATAGATGTATATTTGACTCCACTAATTGAAGACTTTAAGCTATTGTGGGAGGATGGGGTGAATGTATATGATGCTTATGAAAAAGAAACATTCAAATTGAAAGCCATGTTATTTGGCACAATTAATGACTTTCCCACATATGGTAATTTGTCATGGTACATCATTAAAAGCCATCTTGGATGCCTAATTTGTGAAGAGGGTACATATTCTCGTTAAGGTTGAAACATGGTATGAACAATTGCTATATGACATATCGTAGATTTCTACATCAAGATCATCCTTATAGGCATTTGAAGAAAGCTTTCGATGTGAATACATATGATATTAGGGCACTAAACCTTTAATTGGTGAGGTTTTTAAGAAGATGAAAGATTTAGATTGTGAATTTGGCAAACCTTTTGTGAGAAATATTGAGACAAGCAGGCGGAAGAAAAGTTTTATTTCTTCGAGTTGTTGTATTGGAAGACCTTGAATGTGAGACATTTTCTTGATGTTTTCCATATTGAGAAAAATGTCTGAGAGTCTTTTTGGGATGTTACTCAATATTCCTAGGAAGACCAAGGATGTAATAAATGCGAGGCTAGACATAACTGAGATAGGAATAAGGGAGGAATTGGTATAGGAGGATAAATGGCACCCAAACATTTCTTCACTCGGAGTAAAAGTGCCAGAGGGATACTCCTCAAACATTAGCAAGCTTGTGTCAATGATAGAGTTGAGGCTCAAGGCTCTGAAATCTCATGGCTTCCATGTGTTGATAGAGAACTTTATTCTAGTGGCTACATGAGTTATTTTACACAACAAGGTGCAAGTAATAAAGGTGCGAGCAATAATCACTAAGCTATGCTTTTTCTTCAAGTCACTTTACAATAAAGTGATTAACCCTAACAAATTGCCAAGGTTGCAAACCCAAATCGTAACTACTTTGGGTGAGTTTGAGATGTATTTTCCTCCAGCATTCTTTAACATCATGATCCACCTAACTATCCATTACCCGGTTGAGCGTTATATGAGGATATTGAGAGGTTATGTGAAAAATTAGAGTCGATCAAGGTGTTGCATTGTTGAATGATATATTATTGAAGAGGCCGCTGAATTTTGTTCCAAGTACTTGAAAAATGGCAGTGCTATTGGGCTTCAAGTGTCTCGGCATGAAGGAAGGATAAGTGGAGAAGGGATGATGGGAAAACATTTATTACCATCTCAACCCAAGAGTGGAAGCAAGCACACTATATGTTCTACACAACTCCTAAGAAATTGATAAGTTTGTAAAGAAGCATAAGGTTGAGCTTATAAGAGATAACCTTAATAGACTATAAAGTTGGTATGCCATATAACATAATAAACTTTACAACATGGTTGAAAGGGCACATTCATGGCAAGTATAATATTGATCCTAATTCAGTTCCTACAAAATTAATGTTCTTGGAAAATTGCCCGATCAAACACGTGTTTTCTTACACAAGCTACCTCATCAATGGGTTCACCTTCTATACAAAAAAGCAAGATGACTAATGACCAGAGCAAAATACAAAATAATGGTGTAACTGTTGTTGCAAGCACCATGCATGTTTTGAGTACGAAGGATAAAAATGTTATCTATGCCAATATGTCATACTTTGGGGTGATTGAGCACATTTAGGAATAGATTACATGGGATTTCAAGTTCTAGTCTTTGGGTGCAAGTGGGTTGACATTAATAATGATGTGAAAGTTGATGAGTTAGGATTGGAACAAGCAAGCTTGGAAAGAAAAGCCTTTCATTTTTGCTTCTTAAGCTATGCAAGTGTTCTATGTACCTAATCCTACTAATGAAGAATGGTTTATTGTTTTGTTAACTAACAGAATAAATTAGGAGGCACTTGTTGGTCATGATGAGGATGATCCATTTGAAGGGACATTATTTGAAACACCTTTCTATGAAGATGATGCTTTCTATGTCAGGCATGGTCACAACGAAGGACTATGGATTTCAAAGAGGGTGAAATTACTTCTCAACAAGATCAAGAAGAAAAAATTAATTAGTTACTAGAAGCTAATGGTTTACTTTCAAGGTCAATACAACATATTATTGTATCACCAATGTAACATCCCAATTTTCAGGCCTAGAGATGCAGGGAATACCTTAGATTGAAAGGATACCAGACCCCTTTTGGGAAGGAGTCCCAAAGGGTAGAATGGCTATTTTGGGATAAAGATTGGAAAGTCAAGTGTTGACCATGTTGGTCGTGACTTTAGAGTATTATGGTCGCGACTAATATTGACAGAGAGGTATGGTCGTACGGAAAGGTGTGTGTGTCGCGACTAATAGACAAAATGAGCTTAGTCGCGATTAGATTGTATTGTGGTCGCGACTAATGAACACAGAAGGAGGTAGGTCGTGATCAGATGATGTTAGGTCACGACTATGTAATGAGAAAGATGTTAGACGTATGGGCTAAGAGTTATGAAGGTTCAAGAGAGATAGTTATCCGGTTGGAGATAGAACTGGGGAAAAGGTCATATAGAGACAGTCAAGAAAGGTTATCTGAATTGTTAACCAGGGTCAGGGAATACTCTGGTAAGATAAGAAAAGCCGATATTGCCCCTAGACTTATTAAAGTAAATAAAGAGGAACCAAAGGCATTTTGATAATTTACCAAGGGATGTGTCTTGGGAATCGAGTCATCAGAGTACTTGGGCTTGATCAGAGACCCAGGATGATATTCCAGAGGCCCAAAAACGTAGGCCCAGTGATGTGTGGGAAAAAGTGGCATTAAAATACTATTTTAATGCTGTTTCAATAAAGTAAAGTTACTCGGTCAGCACGATAACCGAGAAGGTGATCAGATAGAGTCTTGGACTTATCTGGATAGCATTGGATGGCGTGAAGGGTGCCACCTTGTCGCCACATGCAATTGATCTAGAGGAAGTAGATAAAGCTAAGGACACATATTACGGTGCAAGACTCTGAACCGGTGAGTCAGCAGGCTGAGTCAACAAGTAATCATGAGAAGCACTGAGTCAGCATGCTGAGTCAGCAGGTAATTATGAATAGCTATGAGTCAGCATGATGTCATGATGATGCAGTAAAGGAAATAAGAAAATAGGAAATTCCAGGAAAATCGGTAGCCACAAGTTCAGAGTTCTTGGAAACTACGGAATTGCCATTGGAAGAAACTATAAATACCCCCTTCCCCCATTCATTTGGCTTCACGCATGGGCAAGGAAAAGAGAGAGAAAGAATAGAGAGAAGGAGGAAGAAAGAAAGAGAGAAAGGAAGAAAGGAAGGAAGGAAGTTCTAGCAGAGCTGGAAGCAGTATAGTGATAGTAGAGTTCCGCTAAGCTAGCCAGGTAGTAACTAATCCTAGCTTTTATGTAATGGTTTTGTGATTTGTTGTGCTATTGTTTGGTTGGATTGTTGTCTTATATGTTATGCTTGAAGCTCTACTGTAATGCTATGATCATATGTTATTAAGTATGGAAGCACGCAGCATACTTATCTATACACAATCACAAGCAAGTACTGTCACTCTGCATTACATATATGGTTATGATTGTTGCTACTGAGATTCCCCCAAATCTCATCCCCCATATATAACACATTACAGGGGAGGCTATGTCAAAGTAAATTTTGGAAATCTTAAGAGACGCCGTTATGCTGCCAAAATTATGACAAGATAGCAGTAGTGATGAAAGGAGCTGATACGTACTGTGTACGTAGGTACTGCCTAGGAGGCTGGAAGTGAGTGGACCTAGCAGGTTCATCCAGTATTTCCTGGGTACTTATGTAGAATGGTAGTTCTCACGGGAATTACCGAATCGGTACAAGATCAGTTATTTTCTAAAGACGCAGCGTAGCAGTTATATTGCCGGATTTCAGGCAAGAATGATGTAATAGAAACATGAGAATTTTTGTGTATGCCCTGTTGTATGACAATTTGTTATTTAATAATAAATATTGTTTGGCATGTTAAATTTATGTATGAGGAATTAAGAGAGGAATTCGCAGGTCATGAGGTAGCAGTGTTCTGACCTCAGTTTGACCTAGTAAACGGAAGAGTTTGGCCACGAAATTTGGTGAGCCAGTAGTACACATCTGGGGCATTACGTGGATAGGTAATAAGCCTCAGTTGGATGTGTAGAATGAGATTAATTAGTACCCAAAGTAAAAGTTCAGAATAAAGAACTTAAGAGTAAAATTCTGAATGTCTGGGTTTAAGTTAAGGTATAATCAAGCTATCTAGCTTCCGCAAGTGTACTCTAAGGGGTCTAAGGGAGGATGTTTCAACCAATACCAAACTTCTCGCCATAATCTAAAAATTTTCCTGTGCCACCGTATCCAAACTATTTTTGGATTCTCCAACGTTTCCTACCATATCATCCCCTCTAGAAATCCAATGACGAAAAACGTGATGCTGATTAGTGGCTATGTTCTTGATGAGCAGGTCAGATTATCGCCTTCCGACCCATCAAAATATGTAACACCCTAATTTTCAGGCCAGAGACTTAGTACGTAGCCTGAAATAGAT
Organism: Leucaena leucocephala; assembly: GCA_037074615.1. NCBI lineage: Eukaryota > Viridiplantae > Streptophyta > Magnoliopsida > Fabales > Fabaceae > Leucaena > Leucaena leucocephala. The sequence continues at coordinate 9,023,141 of CM073548.1, read as the reverse complement.
ATATCCCTTTGAGCAGAAGTCCCAAAAACATATAGAGGGTTTTTAGGGACTAAACTGTAAATAAGTGAAAGTCCAGGGACTTATGTGTAAATAGTGAAAGTCCTTAGGGATATAGTGGCAATTTATGCAAAGAAAGGGATTAAATTGCAAAAGAAAGAAAATGAAGGGACTTAAGTGCCATTATGGAAAGTTTAAAGCCAAAAAGGAAAAGTAGACAAAAAGGTGGGGTCCTTAAGTGTAATTATAGCCAAATAAAAAGGGACTTAAATGAAAAGAAGAAAAGCTCCTTAGGGCTAAAGTGTAATTAAAGAAAGTCAGGCCGGAAGTGGTTTAGACTGCCCGAAAATATTTCAGTCCCAGATTTCACCGGTAGAGAGAGCAAGTGATGCTCGGTAATCTAGCTTAATACAGGAATTTTTCAAGACTCCAGATAGCCAGAATTGATCTGATAGTCCAAAAGTTATAAAAATTCCTACCGGGTATCCTAGATTTCAGATCTAAGTGAGAAAATACAGGATGATGCGTCCTTATGGAACGGATGTCAGGAAACTGACAGAATACCGATAGGAGGCCTGTAGAAAAAGTTATTCGTAAATTAGAAAATCCAGACGGGAGTGTGAGGCCTCAGGGTATCCGATAGGGAGATTTATCGGTATTTAAAAAGGGACTGAATGAGTTCGGATGACCGCAGTCAGATGACTGTTATGACTAACAGGGATGCCTGAACACCGCAGGCCAGTGTATCGGACAGAAGGAGCCGGTGTCCAGATATGTGTATAAACGGTGAATAGTAGTTGAAATATTCGAGGAACATGGCCAGGGGAAGATTCCTCGTAATGCGTGCCAGGAAGGTAATGGACCCTGAAAGGCCCAATAATGGCGCCATCAAAGGCCCAATAAGACACTTGGACTGATAGGTGGGCCAGTGTCCAGCAGAACCCCGGAAAAGTACGAAATTACGAAAATGCCCCTGTGTTGTACTAAAGGGGCAGCAGGTGTATGAAGGGCATTTTGGTCATTCTGGACAGGCCTAGAGGCCAAGACATATACAGATGAAGTTAATCAGAGTCAGTATATGCTCTGAAAGAGTACAGAAGGGTGTAAAATGATGATTTTACCGTTAGGGTTAAAATAGTGCAAGAAAGGGCACCCAAGGGTATTTTGGTAATTTGCCAAGGGATGTTTCTTGGGAATCGAGCCATCAGAGTACTTGAGCTTGATCAGGATCCAAGATAACATTCCCAGAGCCCAAAAACGTAGGCCCAGTGATATGTGGGAAAAAGTGGCATTAAAATACTATTTTAATGATGTTTCAATAAAGTAAAGTTACTCGGTCGGCACGATAACCGAGGAGGTGATCAGACAAAGTCCTGGACTTATCTGGATAGCATTGGAAGGCGTGAAAGGTCCCTTCCAGATGCCACATGGCGTCATAATAGAGGGAGAAGAAAAGTTAAGGACATGTGACACAATCTTAGCCGGTGAGTCCAGTTTGTGGGAAATCGGACCGGACCGGTACTGGATTGGACTGGATCTGCTGAGTCAGCTGATGAGGTGTCCAAGAAGCTTGCAATTTCGCCATGTGAGAAATGTTCATGATGAGGTGTCCCATGAGGTGGCTTTGAGATGATGTCATGCATGATGCAGTAAAAGGAATAAAGAAAAATAGGAAATTCCGGAAAAACCAGGACCACAGGATCAGATGGCTTCAAAATTACAGAAATGCCATTGACAAAAACTATAAATACCCCCCCATTCATTCATTATGCACGGCCAAGGAGCCTTTTAGAGAGAGGAGGTGGTGCTAGAGAGAGAAAGTGAGAGGAAGAAAGAAAGAAAGGAAGTTCTGGCGGAGCTGGAAGCAGTATAGAGATAGTAGAGCTCTGCTAAGCTCTTGAGGTAGTAACTAATCCTAGCTTTTATGTAATGGCTTTGTGATTTGTTGTGCTATTGTTTGGTTGGATTGTTGTCTTATATGTTATGTCTGAAGCTCTACTGCAATGCTATGATCATATGTTATTGAGTATGGAAGCACGCAGCATACTTATCTGTACACAATCACAAGCAAGCACTGTCACTCTGCATTACATATATTGTTATGATTGTTGCTACTGAGATTCCCCCGAATCTCATCCCAATAAGTAAATCATTACATGGGAGGTTATGTCAAAGTAAATTTTGGGAATTTTAAGAGACGCCGTTATGCTGCCGAAATTATGACAAGATGGCAATAGTAGAGAAAGGAGCTGATACGTACTGTGTACGTAGGTACTGTCTAAGGAGGCTGGAAGTGAGTGGACCTAGCCGGTTCATCCAGTCTTTCCTGGGTACTTACGTAGAATGGTAGTTCTCACGGGAATTACCGAATCGGTACAAGATCAGTTACTTTCTGAGATGAAGCGTAGCGGTTATGCTTCCGGATTTCAGGCAGGAAATGATGTAATAGAAATATGAGGATTTCATGCATGCCCTGAGGTATACTGACTTATTATTTAATAAAGATATTGTTTGGCATGTTTGACTGATATATGATGGATGTATGCATATGTATGCAAAGTTGATTGCTGGAAATTACCACTGTGAACAGTAACACGTGGTGACAAGGTCATATTTGATAAATGATTAAAAATAGTAAATGGATGAATAAAAGTATGAAATTTTTATGATAAATAGTAGATATACCAAGCTTTAATTTGATATATAAAACGTATCATTTGGATGTCTACACATGAATATATGAATTATCAAATTTGGGACCAGAATGCTGAATTCAGGAGAAAAACGTTGGATGAACAGTAAAGGTTTGACGTTGACTGACATTGACTCGGTCAATGAATGGTCAACGAGTTATTTTTTCCTGAAATATAATTGAGTTAGCTTCATGTATCAATTGGAACCACTTCATTTAGATTTTTCTAGAATTAGTTATGATTTTTCGAAGTCAGGTCACTCATCTGGAATTTACATAGTGAACAGTACTCGATAAGAGTAAAACTCTAGATTGAGAAATTGGACTTCAATGACCTTGAAAGTGGTTCTAAATGCTACCAAATGGTCCCTAAGACATAGGAAAGTAAGGATGTTTCAAAATAAGTGATGTTTGCACCTAATAATGTAGTATAAGGTACAACCCTATCGTTCTTCTTGAGGAGCTTTTCTTTTGGAGACCTAGCGTATTGGTGACAAAACTATTAAAAACCTGAGTGAAAGTAAAATGGGTTTTTGGGTTTGATTAGTTTTTGGATGCAATAAAGTAAAAGTGTAATAAAGTAAATGTTTTTGTATTCTTGATTTAGATGAAAACGAGTTGGTTTGTGAAAGTAGTATGTGATGATAGACTCTTGATGATGAAAACGTATCTATCCTTGCTCTTAATTTGATATGGAGTTTTTGAAATCACTAAGTCTTAAACAAATCCTCAATTGATCGATTGACTCCAGAGTATTAATATCCTTAAACTCCTTTGATCAAAGCTAGTTTAAGGAATCTTAATGCATTGTTAAAATCCACTTAGCGTGTAACAGAAATCAGATGATGAAAATGCCCTCAAGGATCATCGATCGACAAACCCTAGATTTCAAGCAATTGAATTAATTAGCAATGATCGTTGATAACAGTTCAACTACCTTAAAATCGAAACTAAAATATTATATTTAAATGACATTCGAAACATCCAAAGTCAATTACAATATTCTAATCTAAGAATAGCCAATCAACACTCAAAACCTTGTTCATACAATGAAACCTTAGATCTAGAAGCATCAAAATATGAAAGGTGCAGATTAAAACAGCAAAACTCCCTAGCGCAGTCAATGAGCTCAAGACACGAGATCCACCATCAAGAGACTAATCATTTAGCCTCTCATGACTCCTATTATGCTGTAATCGCTATTCAAATATGACACCATGGAGAAAGCAGAAAGTGAGATGAAGAGATGAATGATGGTAGAGGTGTGTAGGTAATGGAGAGAGAGAGTAGATAGAATACGAGCACTACTTCTTAGCCTAATCAGGTCAAAAAATAGCCTCTGGGACATTTACGGCTTGCCTCTCCTTTTAATAGCAGGTTGACCTAATCAAAAATGCGCAACTTCACGACTGTCTTCTTTAGTCGCGACTAGATCCATGTTTTGGCCAGACCTGTAAACACAGATAAACTTCCTAAGAGAAATTAGGTCATGACCTGTGGACACTTTGGTCGCGACTAGAATACACAGAAGCTGCTTTCTTGATTTGCTTCTCTCTTGTGATTTCTTTTCTGCTCACGTTAGTTCTTGATTTTCCTCTAAAGTACTTGCAAATGCAAAATCAAAGCTTGCTGTAAAAGTCCAATCAATAAAAGAATGTATAATTACAGTTTGGAGGAGTTAATTTTACCATTTTACCCTTAAAACAGCATATTGCCAAGCACAATCATGTATTACCACAAAAGCACAATTACAGGCATAAATGAATAGTAAAATTGTTATAAAACCATAAAAATATCGTAGAAACTATACACAAATTGTGTCTTATCAATTCCTCCACACTTGAACCTTTTTACTCCTAGACAAAGAAATGAATTACTCCTAAGATAACACTATTAAATCTGAGATAACAATATAATCCACAGTGTAACCTGAAGACAATTAATTCACCATCTTTTGGGAATGCAAAAGTTATAATATGAGCAATGCTAAGTAATCAACTACTAAATGAAATCAACCTTAACTATATGAGCGCAATAGATTCTCTCTAAGGATATAAGTGTTTAGCTCTCTATATCCTCTCATTGTTAGGGTTTTTTCACTCAGATTCAAATTGGAAAACATCCTACCATATGCTTGTAATGACTCTAAATCTTAGCAACCATATAACACTTATGCATAGGTCTTTTAGGTTTGAAATGATGGAGATGGGCCAAGTGGAATGGAATATGAAGGATAGAAAGTACTATATGCATTCAATAAGGAATATGTAACATGAATTCATGTCTTCAGAGATGTAGAGGTGATAATTGTGCTAAAAGGAGTTGATAATGGTGCCTTCTTCATTCCTCTTTTCTTTTTCTTTCCTTTGTATCTTTCTTCAATTTTTCTTGCACCGCCCGCCCCCTTTTTTTTTAGTGCAATAAGCTCTTTTCTCTTCTTTTTGTTTGTTTGGCACCTTATACATAGAATGTTTAGCACAGCATCACAATAATAATGAGTTTTGACATGGATAACAAGTTTATTCTGGAAACATGTTCATGCATATATAACTTTCTATGATGAAAAAAAAGAAAAGTGATGGGCTCAAAGGGGTGACTAATGATGTAACATGTATAATGGCTTGTGTTTGGGATAAAGGGGTTTAGAAATGAATGCCTCTATCATATTCAATAACATAAATGCGTAAGTATTTCTCAACTCAGAGCTAAAACAAGTTCTAGAGGATATGAACCAATTGAATAATCACTCAATATAGGAATTAAGGCTGAGAATTCTTCCAACTAAGGTTTTTATCTAAATTGCTCATAAGCTAAAGTCTCGAGCACTGTTCATCATTCACTAGGCATTAAAACACTTATCACAACTAAAAACCCTCTTAAATGATGATTAAAAGTTTCAAAGTAATCACTTAGAATCATGTTATAATCCCAAATCTAACAGTAACAACTTAAGTGTTTCCAATTCAATTTCCAAAAAAATTAAACAAAAAAATCAAGTATGAAGATGGTTTCTGTAAACTCTTTATGCAAAAGGTTGAAAAGCAATAGGGCAATGAATCAATTATAAAGCACATTAGTAGTTCAAAAGAAATCCTTCTACACAGCATTGCACAAAGCAAAGAGAAGTTATTTGGATATTTGCGCACTCAGGTCGCGACCCAAAACAATAAAGGTCACGACCAAATCCCATAGTGAGTGCAGGCTCTAAACTTCCATAACTAGTCGCTACCAGAAAAGGTTACTGTCACGACGTAAATTCACAGAGAGGTATAGTCGCGACCTAAAGACACTAGCGTCACGACTGAATAACACAGAGAGTATATTAACGCCAAATTCCATTACAAGTCGCGACCATTTTCACAATACGTCGCGACTAAACAACACAGAGAGCATACTAAGTCCAAACTTCCATTCTAGGTCACGACTAAAATAGTGAAGGTCACGACCATGGTTCATAGAGACTACCATGTGATAGTTTTTAAAACCCAAAGCATCTTTTATACATAAGATTTTGTCATCTCGCCACAAAACAGTTTAGAATAGGGGTCTAATTTTCAACAATTCATCACACATTGAGATCAAAAACCAAAAACTTTATGATGAAAGATTAGATTTATTGAAGAATTTTTACATTAATTAGTACAAAAACAAGAACAACTCCCCCACACTTAAACTTGATAGTGTCCTCACTGTCAACATGGATATGGAAATCACATAACTATATAAGGTCAACTAGCTTCAACACAGTAGGCAAATATATACTCAATGCAAATTTGACAATGAAGCTCATAGTCACATTCCAATCATATAGAGCAATACAAGTAAAGCAAAGATGACATATGGGTAAGCTAAAATCATGCATGTGAGTATGTAAACACCTCGGATGAAAAAGGAGTAAGTGAGAGCAACAAGAAACAAGGTCTTTGTATTAAGTGAGCACCATGTACAACCAGAATATCCAAAAGTTTTTCAAGTACACATTAAAGCACAAAAGAAAAAGAAAAAGACAAAAACTCTCAAACCACTCTTCCCTCTCTTCTGCAGCGCCCTCAGTAGCGCGGTTGTCCACATTCAACTCAGCAGCCAACCTGGTCCTTCAGGAAAGAACGCAGAGCTATCTTAAAAACCAACGGATCAATGAACTGCTATCTTCGATATTCCTGGTTCATAATGATTGCTTTCTGTTCATGCAACTGAGAGGTAACTGTAACTAACTTGTCAGATATGGCTGCGAGCTACTCAGACAGTCTAGATGCACTCTCAGCCACTTCCTCTTGGTTGGGCTCCTCCTCCAAATTACCTTTGGCAACGCTTTTTCCTCTTTTGACACTTCTCAACTCCCCCGCCTTCTTATTGGCCTTTGAGACACTATAACACTTTATAACAGAGGGCTCAAGGAAAAAGTTGAGTTTTAAGGGTAGGGACTTTGTGCTTCTTTCACAGATCAATAATTAAATATGGGAAGACAAGGAGGGGTGTGGCAGAATTTACACAATGGTAAATAGAGTTACAGATTATGTGGTTGAGGTTTACAGGCTACTGTGTCATCAATAGATAAAGGAGAATGGCTCTCTCTTCGTTAATGTCTAAAATGTGAGCTTGAGGCATCACATTATAGGTCATAAAATTTAGCCAAATCATAAACTTCCTCTCTAGATATCTCCTTTGGCCTCTAATAGTCTACTATGCTCCCTCTCCTCCTAGAATGGCCAATACTGTATCTCAAGGGACCTCATCTAAATGAATTTTCAAATGATGAAAGCCATACTCAGAAAGAGTAGGCAGTTTTTAAAGGGCTTTAATGTCAAAATCATCAATGAAAAATGATTTTCCTCTAAATTCAATCTCCAGGGATTCCTCTAAGGCCGTAGTAATGTAGAATTCCCTCATCAAAGTGATATTGGCTTTAGTTCTCTTTTTCATCATTTCCTTAAAACCACTTTCTAAAGCCAACTTGTAAAAGTCAAACCTTCTGTTGCGGGGAATTCTTTTTCTTGGACAATACCCCTTGTGTTGAACATAGCCTCAGCTGTCTTCCGGTCTAACTTGGCAGGGGCTCTGGCTCAGGATCTTTTATGAACTTTAGGGTTCTTTGTTCGAGGCATCTAAGCACACATATCAAACAATATAAATCAAGACAGAACAAACCCTTATCCTGTGAAAAGAAAGTCCCTCTAGCAAAGAGTTATGGTACATTGGATGATTTTTATACGAAATGAGTTCAAAATAGAGTTTGGAGATGAATAGTCGTGACTAAAGGAGTAGTAAGTCACGACCATATGTCTCTGTAACTTTTGGTCGCGACTAAAACACTTCAAGGTTGCGACCAAAAGAGAAAAAAATTCAAATCAGTGAAACTGTATCAGCAATGTCCCACAAACTCAACCAGAACCACCAAAACTCACCCCAAAATAGAGATGGAATCTGAAAAGAAACTACCCACTGCTAGACACCAAGTTCCCCAAAGTTTCCTTAACATCAAAACTAACTAAAACCTAGAATCTGAATCACAGGGAATGGGAAAACTAAAAGGAATAGAGAACTACCTTTAATCTCTGCAGCAACAGGAATAAAACAATGGAAACTTCTGTCAGAGATGAAATGGAGGGCTGCTAGGGCACAGAACTGGCCACCCAGACTTGAAACAAGAAGAGGGAGAATGATAGGACTTCAGCAGGAAAGGAAATGGTGGTGGGAGCAATCTCAAGCATAGAACTAGGGGCACAAAATTGAAACAGAGAGAAATGGGCAAAGGAGCGCTGTGGAGAAGAAGCTGAAAGGGTAGAGTCGTGTAACATCCCTAATTTCGGTACTAAGTTGTATGTACAGGTTAAATGAAATATATGAGATTTTTGGAAAAGATGTGGCCATATTTATGTAAAGAAAAGGATTAATTGGAAGAGGAAGAAAGTCTAAAAGCCAAAGTACAAAATTATGAAAATGCCACTGTGATGCCCTAAGAAACCAGAAGTAAATGGAGGGCATTTTGGTCATTTCACACAATGGATGGATATAAGAGGAAATTTGATAATAAATTATTATAATTAATATGGGAATTTATGGAGTTGACAGAAGTCAAAAAGGAGTCCTGTAGAATTAATTATGGAATTTACGGTGAAAAAGGACACCGATAAAGGGTTAAAGGAAACGTATGTAAGTTTTAACAGGCCTTCTGGGTCTCAGAAAATTATAAAACTTTGTAGAGAATTCATTTTATATTAGAATGAATTTCTAAAAATGTTAGAACAATTAAAAGAGGTGATTATCATTTATGCTAAGATCAGGGTAATTTACAGATATCGGTATAAGGAAATTACATTGGGATTTGGGCCAATTAGCCATTGGACCTACAAGAGGTCCAACATGTCATCCTAGGCCAGCCCAATAAGGCCCAAAAGTTGTCTTGGAGCCCAAGTCCAAAAATAAATAATTTATAGATTTTTGGAAATAAAGAAAAAGAGAATAAAGTAAGAATTAGGTTTTGCACATGGTGAGACCCACATGGACTCAAAACTGGCGCCAAAGAAGTAGTCTTAGATGTCTCAAGTGGTACCATGCTAGTGATGTCATGGTGGTGAGGTCATGAGCCAAAGTGAAAAGACATTCCAAGATCAAACCTTTAACCATTAGATCAAATAGTTTCCAAAGTGATCTTGGCCTTCAAATGGCACATGACTTTTGCTATAAATACCCCCCCTTTCCATTCATTCTTCACACCCAAGAGCTCCTTTAGAGTGAGAAGTGAGTTCTAGAGAAAGAAAGTGGAAGAAAGCAAGGAAGAAGCAAGGGTCTTGAAGGAGCAAGTAAGGTAAGTTGATGTTCTTCACTTTACCATTTCGGTTGCACTGTTCATGCACTGTTCATGATAGAAGAAAATGGAATTTCAATGATTTAATGCTTCCATTGAGTTTATATGATGATTTTGTGTAGGATTGGAAAGGTTTTGAACCTTGGAAACCATTGGAATTAAAGGTTATAATGTTAAAAATTCCTCATGGGTACTATTCACTCGCGTGAACAGTGATTTGAATTTCATAATTTTGATGCTTCCAATGGTCTTAAAATGAGATTTTGTGTGAGGGTAAAGTGGAGGAACAAGTATGGCAAGCATTGGAACCAAAATGGGAATTTTTGGAAAAAGGGAGCTTATTGAAACTAGACTTGGATTTTGTTTGGAATGGAGTTATAATTTGGTAATTATCTTGTAATGCCTAGGTTTTGACATTTGTGGCAAGGAAAGACCATTACAAGAAGGAAAGGAACAAGGATCTACAAGAGGTAGCAAGAATATCTAACTATAAACTTATGTGCTTTGATTGTTTTGCTTACTTGTTATGCATGAAGGTTTGGTTGAGCATGGAATGTTGTGTGATGATGATGATGATGTGATATGAGTATGTGATACTCCTTGCAATATATGTCATGACAATATGCATATTAGAGTTGCTTATTTATAAGCATGAATTAGCTCCCATTGCATGATAACATGTTAGGCATTCAATCAAACATGCATAACCTTATAGTTTATATTACTTGCTATTTGGATTTCCATGAAATCTCATTCCTTCCATATAATTAAACATGATCTAGGTGCTGGATCTTCTCAAGGCAAGAGGGTAAATGTTGATGGATGACTGTACATAATTTAAAGAGTGTGCACTTTAATTACAGATGATGTTTTGGTTTGTATGATGCATGCTACTCATAAATCCAATCTGAGGTAGTGTACTTCCATCGGTATTTTAATTAACTTATATGATGAGTTTTCATATGAAATTTGGCATGAATATAGATAAGATCTATAGATTTAAATGGACACCAAGAATGCCTCATTTGGTTAAGAACTAGTTGTTATGATTTTTCAAAGTTAGGAGTTGAAATCTGGAATAAGGTAAAACGACTACTCAGAGGCAGTGAGGTTCATGCGCTAATTTTATATAGTAAACGAATGATTTTTTCCTCAAACTTTTGTGAAATTAAAGTATACATATGGATATTTAAATCCATATGTAATTCAACTCAATTGGATAAGTATACAAGGAGAAATGAATTTTTGAAAATTGGGCAAAGAAACTGGAACTTCCAGATTTACCAAATGAACAGTAAAGTTCAACAAATAAACTGATTTGATATGGACAAGAATATCTCATTTTCATATTTTTCTCTCAAATATAAATGAAATATATTTCATTATAAATTGGAATCACCTTAAAACGATTTTTCTAGATTTAGTTATGAATTTCCAAAGTTCAGGTTGTAATCTAGAATTACCCAGTGAATAGTGGCAGTGAACAGTAACCGTAAGCCCAACTCTTGGAAACTCATACTTTTGAGGTTAAGAGGTATTTCAATGTTCTAAAATAGTTCCAATTGAGTATAAGTAAGGTTAAGGATTAAGTTTAAAATCTAAGGATTAAGGTTTTAAGGTTAAGACTTTAAGATATTTGTTAGAAAATACCATTGTGCTGGTAGACTATACAAAGTACTGTGTACGTAGGTGCTGTCTAAGGAGGCTAGAAGTGAGTGGACCTAGCCGGTTCATCCAGTCTTTCCTGGGTACTTGCGTAGAATGGTAGTTCTCATGGGGAATTACCGAATCAGTACAGATATTTTCTACCAGGATTTGCGGCAAGAGAGATATAATCCACTTCAAGAGAGCTATAGCAAGAGTACTTTGAGAGATATAAAGGAGGATGTTTTAAGTCGCGACAGTATGGTTATGAGGTGTGTGGGTCAATGGGGTTAAAAAGGTGAAAGGATTAAAATGCAAAGCTGAATATGGATTAAGGTCGCAACCAGGAAATGTTCCTGTCGTGACCAAAGTACATAGAGAGGTTTAGTCGTGACTAATATCACTAGGGTTGCGACTGTGCTTCACAGAGGCCTCTCCCCCTCTTAAAACATAGTAGTCGTGACTATATTCTATAATGTCGCCACCTAGTGCAAGAAATCACTTCCTAATGTACCTCAAAACCTCTTAGAATTCCCTCAAACAACCCTCAACCATTTTCCACAGCAAATCAACACAAAACTCAATGCAAATTTCTCAATGAAGCGCACAGTCACATTCAAATCATGCATCGTAATACAAGGAGAGCAACGATGATAAGATGGGTAAATTATAGCATACAATTGAGTTTGTTAATAGCCCAGAACAAAAGCAATAAGTAAATAGACCATGGACAGCACAGGAGTGTCGTGCAAAATAGAAGCAAATCGACAATAAATACACTATCCTACTGAATCATCCCTTTCCAATCATTAAACCGCAATATCAAGCATATAGCATTAGGAAAACTTGTAAAAGGTAAGAGTTAGGAAAGGGACAACTTGGCCTCAAGGTGGGGTGGGAACTCATAAAACTTTGAGAGATGGCTATTTGATTGGAAAGTTATCCCTATTATCTTCTCTCTCCACTCTGGCTTCCCAAAATTATGCGCTTTATATTGAAATTCATCCAAACTCGTCTTGGATTTTCCCTCTTTGAACTTGAACTTGCCTAACTATGGTTGGCAAGTAGCAGTAACAAACGTAAGATATGTTTCCTTCACATCCTTTGTATATTCCTTGAATTTCCTCTTATTCAGCTTGTGTGGGTTTCCCAATTTGCCATCTACTTCCTCAAGTGTAGCACCAAGCTGAGGTTAGTCTTCAACTGCAACGTGCTTGGGGGCACTCTTTTTCATACCTGCACTATTAGTAAGGAGCAAATCATTTAAAAATCTTAAAGTATAAGAGGTAATTTTTTAGTATGAGTGAGGATAAGTAGGGTTAAAACATACTGGGCCTTTAACCAAATCAGTGGAATATGGAACTGAAGGAGTTTGGAATTTATTGGGTGCATCTGGCATTTTTGGTCGCGCCCTTTCAGGCTTATCGTCAACTTTTTATCGCGACTCAATCTTGCAGAGACTGTCTCTGGGACTTTCAATCACGACCTTATCATCTACCCGACACGACTCAACGTCCCTGTAGTTTATAGTCACGACGTAACTATCAATTTGTAGTGACAGATATTCACAGAAAGGCTCCCCCTCAGCAGACTGAACTTTGGTCGCGAATTGGGGATCCTCTTGCTGCAACTAGACGTCTCAGGAGTTCTTGGTCGCGACACCAATTTCATCTGGTCACGACATATGTTCACATAAGCTTATCCTTTCTTCACTTGTCCCACTTCCAGCTTCCAGAATATCTTGGGACTCTGTAAAATCCTTAACAACGCTTTTGCAAAATCATTATCATTATCATGCAAACTCAGTTCATGTTCATCCCTAGTCTCTTTAACAGCATAATCAATGGCATTCAACTCAGCAAAAGCTGAATTATCAAAAGGATATTTCATTGCTTTATTCATGTTAAAAGTTATCACATGTTCTCCAACTTCCATTGTAATAAAACTATGCTTCATACTAATGATTGTCTTAGAAGTTTGGAGAAAAGGTCTGCCTAGGATTAGAGTGCTCTCATTGACTAATCCACTGGACATGTCCAGAACATAAAAATCAGCTGGGAACACTAGGTCTTTGACCTGTACTAGAATATCCTCAAGAATTCCCTTAGAATACCTAATTGACCTATGAGCTAGTTGTAGCACTACATTTGTGTCTCTAAGATTCTTAATACCCAAAGCTTGATATACCGACTAAGGCATTACATTAATGGCAGCCCTAGATCTAATAATGCTCCCTTGACATAAACCTTTCCTATTGTGCATGGGATTGTGTAGGATCCTGGGTCTTGGCATTTAACCGGTAATTCAGCCTTAAGAAGTGATGACACATTGGCACTCACCTATATTCTCTCAAGAGTCCTAAACTTCTTTTTATCAGCACACAATTCTTTTAAAAATTTAGCATATTTAGGGTTTCTCTTGAGGAATTCAACCATAAGAATGCTTATTTCTAACTTATTGAAGAGATTGTAAGCATCTTGTGCGAAGTCAGGGTCAACATTTTTCTTTCTAGCAAAATAAGATTTAGGAAAAGGAAGATCTTTTATACTTACCTCCTTACCTGTATGCTTAAAGGCTCCTTGCTTGCTAGACTCTGCCTTCTCCTCAGTTTGCTTTCCTTTATATGCTAGACTCTGCACGATCACTTCTTCTTGCTGCTTCTCTCATAGTTCCTCTTGTGTTTGTGAGTTCTCTTCTTGGGATGCCTTCTTAATCATGAGCTGCTATTCTTTAAGACTTTCTGATTTCCCAATATGCATCTGTGAAGATGATGGATTCTCAAATTCAGAATCCTCCTCATTCTTGTTTGGTTCATCAGTTTCCTTGAAATGCACTTCTCTTCCACTTCTGAGAGATATGGCATTTAGAGCCCTCAGATTAATGATAGTGTTTGAAGGTATGCCACCACTGATCTTCGTTTGAATATCACTTACTGTATTGGAGACTTGAGTTAGATGACTTGTAATGTCTGCATTCTTGGAACTTAACTCCTCAAGTTTCCTGTGCACATTTGCATTATTCTTCTTCATACTCTGAAGAATTGAAGCTATAGAAGTGAATTAACCATCATTCTCTTTAAGCTTGGTATCTATATTAGTCATCCTACCATCCATGTTGTTCAATTGCGCAGCCATACTCTTCAACAATTGAGAGGTCTCATCTGGTCTTAATGCCACTAAAGCATTAGGTTGTGTTAGAACCATAGGCCTTGCATTACTTTGATAGTTGCTTGAGGAAGCACCACCTCCTTGGAATGGGTTTGGCCTATTTTCCCTACTCCCTCACCTGAAATTTGGATGGTCTCTCCAGCCAGGATTATATGTGTTAGAGTAAGGATCTCTCTTTTGGTATTGATTATCTTTCCCTTGATATATTGTTGCCACCTCTTCATACTGTCTATTACATGTATTTATGGCATGCATCATTGAACCACATGATTCACATCCTGTAACTAGTGCTTGTGAGGTACCCACTGCATTAACTTGTTTGGTAGAGTGTAGCTATCTTTCAATCAGACTCATCCTCTTCTCCATTCAGTTTCCCAAGGCTGCTATTTCAGCTAAGATTACATTTGAATTACCCGAAGATAATGTGGGCATTCTCCTTAGATCTTCAGTCTGATGGTCTTCATTAGCCATTTTCTGGAATAACTCCCAACTTGCTTGTGGAGTTTTATCTCTCAAAAACCTATTTGCTACTGCATTCAAGGATACCTTATTGTGAGGAAGTAGACAATCAAAGAAGATGTCTACTAAATTAGCCTTCGTGATGTTATGATGGGGACATCGAGCCAAAAAATTGATAAATCTCGTCCAGTATTTGTAATCTCCTTCTTCATCCGAGTAGTCTTAGAGGCTGGGAAGAACTGTTCTAGATATGTTGTTTTCAGCTGATCCCATTTAAGAGTTGAGAAATAAGTTGGCAGGTTATACAGCCACTCCTTAGCCTTCCCTTCCACAGTGAAATGGAAATACCTCCTTAAGACATCATCCAAAGTGGCCATTAGAGGCTTCATTGAAGAACGGATTATATGCATGGTTTGTAAGTGGTGATGTGGGCATTCTCCTGCAAAACTATAAAATTTAGGTAAGGCTGCAATCAAAGCTCCTTTAATTTCAAAATTAGCTTCTTCAGTATATAAACCATAAGGATCATAATTCACATGTGAATGGTTTATTTTCCTCACGCTTCTATTATCTTCTACATTTATTGGTATTTCATTCTCTCCTTGTCTGTTATGCCCATTATGCTCATTATGATTTATCTCAGCCATGTTAGATTCTGATGATCTCGCCTCTTCTCTAAGTTCTCTCCTTAGTTTCCTAAGTTCCCTCTCAATTTCAGGTTCAAAAGGCACTAATGGTTAGTCCTTCTACGCATGCAACTCATAAACAATCAAGAATAGCTAAGCAAGCAATCAGAATTAAACATAGAAGTTTCACAACAAAAAGTGTCAACTAGTCGTGACAAAAGAGTTTGGAGGTCGCGACCTAGGAACACAGAGAGCGAGAGTTCTTTAAAAATGGTTATTAGGTCGTGACTTAAAGGTAATCAGGTCGCGACTAAATAACATAGAAAGCAGATTTTCCAAAAATGTCACGACCAGAAGTTGTGGAAGTTGCTACTGAAGTTCATAGAGACTAATCAGTACCACATTAAAGCAATTTGGTCGTGACTGAAGTGCAGTTTGGTCGCTACTCAATGTCACAGATAGTGATTTCACATAAACTGAGAACAATGCAGAATGCAATGCAATTAAAAAAGACAAAAACTAAAATTCAAAACAAAAATACTTAGGTAAATAATGGAATTGACAATCAATCACTAAGGAACCAATTACTTGGCTATCCGGCAATGGCGCCATTGATGAGTAAGTCAGATTGTCGCCTTTTGACCCATCAAAATAAGTGATGTTTGCACCCAATAATGTAGTATAAGGCACAACCATAGATGATGAAAATGCCCTCAAGGATCATCGATCGACAAACCCTAGAGCAATTGAATTAATTAGCAACGATCGTTGATAGCAGTTCAACTACCTTAAAATCGAAACTAAAATATTATATTTAAATGACATTCAAAATATCCAAAGTCAATTACAATATTCTAATATGAGAATAGTTAATCGACACTCAAAACCTTGTTCATACAATGAAACCCTAGATCTAGAAGCATCAAAATATGAAAGGTGCTGATTAAAACAGAAAAACTCCCCAGCGCAGTCCATGAGCTTAAGACACGAGATCCACCATCAAGAGACTAATGGTTTAGCCTCTCATGACTCTTATTATGCTGCAATTGCTATTTAAATATGACGCCATGGAGAAAGCAGAAAGTGAGATGAAGAGATGAATGATGGTAGTGGTGTGTAGGTAACGGAGGGAGAGAGTAGATAGAATTCGAGCACTGCTTCTTAGCCTAATCAGATCAAAAAATAGCCTCCGGGACGTCTACGGCTTGCCTCTCCTTTTAACAGTAGGTTGACCTGATCAAAAATACGCAGCTTCACAACTGTCTTCTTTGGTCGATACCAGATCCATGTTTTGGTCATGACCTATAAACACAGAGAAACTTCCCAGGAGAAATTAGGTCGCGACTTGTGGACACTTTGGTTGCGACTAGAATACACATAAGCTGCTTTCTTGATTTGCTTCTCTCTTGTGATTTCTTTTCTACCCACATTAGTTCTTGATTTTGCTCCAAAGTACCTACAAATGTAAAATCAAAGCTTGCTGTAAAAGTCCCATCAGTAAAAGAATGCATAATTATATTACAGTTTAGAGGAGTTAATTTTACCATTTTACCCTTAAAACAACATATTGCTAAGCATAATCATGTATTACCACAAAAGCACAATTAAAGGCATAAATGAATGGTAAAACTATTATAAAACCATAAAAATGTCACAGAAACCATACACAAATTGTGTCTTATCAGTCCTCTATGTCAATTGACTGTACTTCAACAACTTTTCAACCAAAACAATATTTTCCCCAGTTATTCCAATATTAGCCCAGGCAATAGAACAAAAATAAGCAAACTTGCCTATGAAGGGCAAATCCAAGAAGTCCATTGCCTCTAATAGTAAAATCTAGTATCACACCAATTTATAGAAACATAAGACGTATGTTCCATTAGATTTCTCATTTGCTTCATCCTATGATATGCATCACATATGATTGTCATTATTGTAAATTGAACAATTCTAACAAAATAAAGATCAAAGACAAGGTGTCCTCCTAAAACGAAAACCAAACAAAAAATTGGAAAATGTGACAAAATTAGCGTAAGGAAATAGCTACGTATCATATGTAAATCAAAATCTCATTAAGGATGAACAAGTAGAATGGCTATCAGTATTAGAGTCTATCTTACTGCACAGATAATGAACTGAAAAGAATTCTCCTTTATGATTTTAGCATAGCATTTTTCCAATTCTATGCACCTACATTTGACAAAAATCATAGAACTCTTTGAACTTTACACAGAAGAAGTTAAATGGCATCAACAAGGATTGATGAACTTTAAAAAGACATGTGCACAGCAGAATATGCTTGCACATGCAGCAAAATAGCAATACATTTCACTAAGTATAATAACAAATTCAAGATGCAATAACTTTTGGTTATCTTTTTTGGCCTTGAATAACAGTTGGGTATCAACTGCACAATATGAGGAGAAAGGGATTTAGGACCAATTGCAAAAGCTTTTTATCTAAGATCAATCACTATAGGTCTAGAGATCATTATCTTGACAAATACTTCTTTTAAATCTAAATCTATCTTATATAGGAAGTATTCACCAAGACATCCTTGTCCATTGTCCAATCCTACTCCTTAGAGTGAGAGAATTCTCAAATAGTCAAAGTAAAGATAACATTGCAATGAAAACTTTTAAACGTCAAGCTAAACAGACAACAGAGTCATAACAATTTAGCATATTCCTAAATAGTTAGAGATAGTTTACTTCTCCCCTGATGATCTTCCAGATATTGAAATGGTTCCTTATGTTTTCTTATCATGCCCCAGAAAAATTCAAACAAAATTTCTAATCTCACCAAGAAAACATTCAATGCAAAAGTAAGAAATCCAATACAAATATTATTCACAAACCAGTAGCACCATCAGGCCAACAACAACATGAGGGAAAATAAATTAAATACCTAAATCACACTCAGCAGGATTGAGAATGATGCGCTGAGGCATTTCTTGATTAGCAGGAGGAACGGGTGAATCACATTTAGACCTTGCCTTCTTTGCATCAAGTAAGGCTTCCTTGGGGAGATTTGGTTTTATCAAAGCCATTGTCGGAAGAAATAAGCACGTCACCAAGGGGGAGAGTATAACACCTTCCTTTCTTACGTCTTAGGGACCAAACAGTAGCATCTGGAACCACTTATATGATCAATGAAATCAAATTGCACAATCTGGAATTTATGACCACGAGTTTATATTCATGTGGTAAAATTCCAGACAAGTGACTCAACTTCAAAAATTCATAATTAATTCTAGAAATATCGAAATGAAGTGGTTTAAGTTGCTACTAGAAGATAACATAATCCTCTTTAAAGAAAAAATATGAATCTGACCAAACCCTAGGCTAATTAATACAATATTGTCATTGAAATTACTGTTAATTTGGTCAATTTTGCATATTCTAGATTTAGTTCCCTGACTTTGAAAAATTCGTTCTCCTTGTACAAATGTTGAAATAAGGCATTCTTGGTACTAAAACGAAGTTCAACATGTCTATTATCATCATATAAAGTCTCATACATTTATTAAAAGGTTAACTATTTTTCCTAAGTCTAAACAAAACATCACCAAAATTAAAATATTGTACTTAATACCCATATTACATACTTTTGTAAGAAGTCTCATATACAATAGAGTATCTATGCATCATAACTTATTCATTCTTCAACCTTGCTTCCATAAGATGGTCCTGCTATTAGGTTTGTATAATGGAATGAGTGAGATTTCTGGGGAAATCTCAGTAGCAAACTGAAATCAAATAGTGGATGTACTCAAAGCTTGATATTACTATGTGTGTGCTTAATGATCATGCTTGCATAATGATATCTATACATGCTTCCATGTTCCTTAAATTATAACATATGGCTATAGCATAAAAAGAAACAGAGTATAATTCAATCATACATGTCTCACATAATCAAAGTAACAACCAACACATAAAACATCCAAGTAAGCAAAGCACACGGCTGGAAAAAAGACTTTCTAAATCGGTTGAAAATAGACTTCTACACCGGACTTTGATCCGGTGTAGAAATAACCCGTGTAAAAAGTTTAATATTCTACACCGGTTGTATATGACCGGTGTAAACAATCAGCTTTTTTAAAAAGTAATTCGGTTATTCCATACAACCGGTTTAAAAAGTAATGTCAAAATAAGAAAAAAAATCCAGAATAAAAAAACTCTAGGTCCAAAATTATTTCCTTCTTCGTCACAAATTTGAAGGAGGAGGAGAGTGATGAAGAAGAATATGTACCTGTAAAATGCAAGCAGAGAACAAAAAAGAGGAAGAAAGAAAAAGCCAGAGAACTCAGAAACAAAAGAAACAAAAACTCAGATATATGCACAGAAATGAAAACCCATAAACGTCGTCACCTAATTGAAGATATCACAAAAACATTGTCACAATTCCTTTGGGTTACCTGCTCAAAAGCAAACAAAAATATATTTAAACAGAACCCAGAAATGAATGAGACAAAAACCCAAATATATACACAGAAACAAAAATCTAGAAACGCCGTTACCTAATTAAAGATATCACAGAAACATCGTCACAATTCCTCCAATTTACCCAGTTAAAAGTGAATAGAAATATACTTAAACAAAATCGAGAAAGAAAGGAACAAAAAAATAGACACCCAACATCGCAGATCTGGGTCTTCTTCTTTGGCGAGCTTTAGAGGCTACAACGACTGACTTCAACAATAGAGAACGACAAGCACAGGTATGGGTCATCGCATATCTAGGTCTTCTTCTTCGGCGAGCTTTAAACGGTGTTTTATGAAGGTGGAGCTTCCTGTCACTATGTGTTCTCCCTTGTCTAGTTTTCTCCATGGACGACGATATGATTTGTGAAGATAGGGAATCTTAAAAAATTAACGCTTTTTGTTAGATTTTTAATAGCAAAGACATTCTACACCGGATGTAATTCTATCAGCTGTAGATAAGACTAGTTTAAAAATATACTTTTTAAAGCCCCATTTTTAAATCGGTTACTGCGGAACCGATTTTAAAAAAAAACTGACCGGTGGCATTTTTATAAATAAGATGAAATATTTACACCGGTCATGTTTTACAACCGGTGTAAATATTTCATCTTATTTACAAAAATACCACCGGTCATGACTTTTTACACCGGTCATTACTTTTTACACCGGTCATGTTTTACAACTAGTGTAAATATTTCATATTATTTATAAAAATGCCATCGGTCATTTTTTTTAAACCATCTCCGCTGTGTCCGGTTTTAAAATTGGGCTTTAAAAAGCCTATTTTCCACTAGTGGCATACAAGTTAGGTAAGTTTACTACCTTGGAATAGCTTTCTTTTAACCTTTTCTTGATGTTTTCTTCTCCTTTTTCACAAATATCAAAACCTAATCATAGTTCATCAATACACTTATTACAATCCATACCAACTCAGCTTTAAACCTAACTCAATAATTTAGTTTTATTTTTCGAAACCGATAAACTCCTAACTTTCTTTATTTAAGGTTAATTGCCTTGTCCTTTGAATTAATTTGTGCTTTAACTATATTCCACACAATTTTGCCCAAGGAATCCAAATATGGATTCAAAATGTCAAAATTCCAATGTTTCCTTCAGGTATGGACAGAAACAAACATAGCACCTACAATTTTTCAAAAATTCCTCTTTTCAATTCCAATCTTCCAAGAATCTGATCTTACTTAATCCTACACAATTTTGCATTTTAAACCCATTAGAAACATCAAAATATAAAATTCCAATACTGTTCATATGCATGAATAGTAACAGAGAAGTTTTAAATTCTCCCTTTCTCAATTTCAATGTTTCCAGGGTTTCAATCTTATTCAATCCTACACAAAATCATCACATAAATCCAATGGAAGTATTAGGTCATTGAAATTCAATCTTCTTCCTTCATTTTTGTCCTAGTTTGAAAGTTACATGAATTTGGATTTCATGGATTACATAATTAATTCAAGCACTAACCAACAATCCAAGCTTATCTAGGTTAGTATTTCATAGTTCTATCTTGTTTTTCATTTTTCTTCATCTCTGTCCAGATTTGGACAGCATAGGGAGCCAAGGAAAAATAGGTTTTCCAACCACTAAAACCTAGGTTTTAATCTTCCAAAATTCATATTATTAGGAAGATTACTTACCTTAATCCTTAGATTGCTTGATCACTAAGTGCCTTGATTTGCTATAGAATTGCTTGAGTTTTCAATTGGCAAGAATTTCCCTAAGAATTCTCTAAGGCCACGGTTCTGCACTAAAGGGAGGAGATATTTATAGCTAAAACTTTGGCATCTTGGTACTAATCTACCCTTCCATTTCCTAATTATTACAATGGCTTAAACTTAATTCTCATTGGTTAGTTTTATGATTAATTACACTTAATTATCATTAACTTAATTCTTATAATATTTTAATGTAAATCATCACATGGGATAATGCTTCTTCCTCCTCCTTGGTTCCATTTGGAAAGCATGTGGGTCCCACATGACACCTTACATGCCACCTTGCACCTTTTTTAATTTTCTTGAATTTCTTTCTTTTTTAAAAACTCATAAATCCATATAAAATCATTTTAATCACATGAGAATTTCTTGGACTCCATGGGCACTTATATTACACCATGTTGAAATTGTCTAGGCCCAAACCATAATTTTGGGCACAAATCCTAAGGTACTTTCTATACCGATATCCTTACATTGCCCTGATTTTTGAGATAAATTCTAAAAAGATCTTTTATTGCTTCTAAAATTTTTAGAAATTTATTCTATTTCCTCCAAAGTCTCATAATTTTTTGAGACTCAGAAGTTCTGATAAACATTCCCTACATTTCCTTTAACCCTTTATTGGTATCTAATTTTACCTTAAATTTTATAATTAATTCTATAGGAATTCTTTTTGACTCTGTCTATTTCATAAATTTTTATATTAAATATAAGAATTTACTACAAAATTCTATCTGATTCTGAGATCTAGAAGATACTGCACTAATCTCCAGACTTGTGAGATTAATATCCATTTATCAGGACCTCAAATCAAAAATTTGTGTGCGTTAAACTGATTAGAATAATTTTCTCTATTTTATGGTAAAATTTGGGGTCAAAACATTTACGGGCAATTTTGGATATTTTTTTGCTCAACTTTCTATAATTACCATTTTGCCTCTGAACTTTTAAAAATTGCACTTTAGCCCCTTTGGCTTTACAACTTTATTTCTTTTATCATTCTTTGGCTTAAAACTTATCTTTTCTTCTTATTACCAGCCTAATCCCTTCATAACCTCTTTCCTCTATCAGTCTTATACTGATAGGGAAAATTTAGGATGTTACAGAGAGACTAGCGAGAGTTGTCTATGACCTTTTATAGGAAACAGAGAGACTTCATTTTTACTTTTAAAAATTGACCTTTTTCTCTTTTACTGTGTTCTACTATCACCTACATTTCTACTGCTCCTAAATTGGCGGGAAAAATAATTTTTTCATAACTTATATAGTCTGATCCTTAATATAAGATATATTTAATTAATTTGATTATATTAAAGAAGTTAGTTAAGTCAATTAATATAACATATTTTTTCTAAAATACCCTAATCATATTTCTTAATTCTCTCCCTCCTTCTCTGATTATTATTGAAGGAGTATCAATAGACGTAATTTGAAAAAAAAAATTGATAAATATAAAAAATAAGTCTTATATTTAGGAACAATATTAACTCATCAATTATGTCATATATTAAAGACTAGAGGAGTATAGAAAAATTAATATTTTAATCCTTAAATTATTAACTCACTTATAACACAATCATTTAACTATGACTCAATGCAACTCAATCAAAATATTATGCTTATAACAATCTCCTTACATCTATATATAATTTGTAATCTAATCCAGTTGATTTTTATTTTATTTAGATACATATGGTAAAATTAATTCAGGCATACGTTGAGTGAGAGTTATGGCATCAACTACAAACACAGTGTTTTTTTTTTTTTTACAAATTATGAATGTATGGATCAATAACTACAATATAATTGAGACAATTCTAAGAACCTAATAATAAAAAGGAAACAAAATTATAAGAATGTTTTAGTTGGTTGAGTAGGATGGAATGTGTTAGCGAAGGTGGATAATCTGTGTTCTAAACTGTTGATTGCAAAGTATGGTAGGAAGGCAAGGCTTCAATCAGAAGTTGTTGTAAAAACGTCTGATTCAGTACTCTGGAAGCATGTTGCAGGTCTTTGGCCTAAGATCACTATTAATTTGGGATGGGAAGTTCGGAATGGGGGTAGGGTCAAATTCGGGCTTGATGCTTGGTTGGAAGGGGAAAGGAGGCTTGCTGACTGAATGTTCCGTTGAATAATCTAATTTTAGATGCTACTGTGAAGGAGGTTCTTGGGAGTGAAGGGGGTGACTGGTATTGTTTGTACAGGGTGTTACCTCTAGAGGTTGTGCAAAAAATTTGTGATATGCCTCCTCCTTGTGATGATGATGGGAAGACAAGATTAGGTGGATTGGAGGGCATGAGGGTGAGTATTTTGTTTCTGATATGTATTCGAAGTGTAGAGAGGGTCGCGCTCAGAGAAGGATCGTATTTTGTGTTTGGAAGCTATAGACTACTAGACAAATTCAGGTATTTCTTTGGCTTGCCATTCATTATCGTTTGCTTACTGCGAAGAGATGTGAAAACATTATGGGGGGTGACCCGACATGTGTTAGATGCAGTGTTGGGGATGAGGATCTGCCTCATGTCCTCAGAGATTGTAGAGAGCCAAAGAAAATTTGGTACTCTCTAGGCATAAATATTACTGACTTGAGTTTTTTTTATCGCTTATTGAAAGATTGGTTTTATAGAAACTTGTTTATTAAAGGGGATTGGGGGGTGAGGTTTGGAGTTGCATGCTAGTGGATTTGGAACTGGAGGAATAGGTTGTTGTTTGAAACTAATTTTGTGATGCCTTTGAGACCTGATTTGATTATTAATAAATATGCACATGAATGTTTGACTCTGACCACAAAGTTTGATAGCAATTCTAATAGATGTTAAGTGGAGTTTTCCTCTGCCAGGATGGATTAAATTAAACTTCGATGATGCTGCTAATGGGTGTCCTGGGTTAGCTGGATGTGGGGGATACTTAGGAGGGAGGATGGATATTGGGCTAGTTGTTTTATGAAGAAAATTGGCGTTTGTGACCCTATGAGTGCAGAACTTAATTTGGGGACCTGTGCATGGGTTGAAACTTGCACAAGATATGGGAATTTCCAAACTTATTGTTGAGGGTGATTCCACTACTGCAATTTGAAGGCTACATAAGGCATGGAGGGAAGGTGTGTCGCAGAACAGGATTTTAAATTACTGGCTGCGCGGTTATGATATAAATATATAGATCCAATTTGTTCATACTTATAGAGAAGGTAATTTTGTAACCGATTGGTTAGGTAAGTATAGTCTTTATTGCGATGATGAGCTCTACATGCTTAAATCACCACATTGTAGTGTGGTGAATGTATACCTTAGAGACTTGGTGGGACTTTTTGTCCCACGGTCTTGTGCAGTTGATTAAATAAAGAGTCTATGGGCTTCTTGCCCCAGTTTTTACTAAAAAAATGTAAATACTTCATAGGTGATGACCATGTAAACATTGTGTTATATGGTACTTAGCACATTTTGTGTGTGTGTGTCCACGGAAGGAAAATGGAAAATGGAGGGAAGGGAATTACTAAGGGAGTGTGGGAGGCTTGCGGGAGAGGAGAGAGAGGATTTGTAGGAAATAGGAAATAGGATATAAGTTACAAGAGTAACCTGCCACCTTTTCTATTAAAAAAAACACAATGATGTAAAGAATGAGTTTCATGTATTTTAAAAATTGCATTCCTCAAGAACAATTTTATCTGCAGTATCTTGTAGTATGTTGGTAATATTTTTTACGGTTTATACATTTTGTTCAAAAGCCTTAAAATTCATTATTCCCAATGATAGTGCAAATATATACCAAGATAAATATATACCTATAAATAATATCATGAAGATTGAGACGCATTTATGTCTCCAGTAGATAAATAATGATTAGATGTTCATGCCACTATCATAATGCTTGTTCTAAGCCAGACATCAAAATTTGCTCTTATAGCAACAAATTAAATAACAAGGCATCCACTTAATCACAACACAGCACTTGGCATTTATAAAATAAGGCTAGCGATTTTATGATTTTATTGCAACATGTTTTCTTCTACCAAAATTTTCTTTTCTAGGTACCCCACAACTCCCACACTTTCACATATTTCAATTTTATATGAAAAATACTTTTTCACCTTTACCAATAATAATTATAATTAAATTAACTAGAATCTTAACATAAACCCTTCCATTCTAATTAAATTAGAATTTTTCCAAACACTGTATTATTCGACTATCCAATACACTTTATGAGCTTATCTCAATACCCATGAAACTATAACATGTGTTAGGAAATGAAAGAGACTATAGCCAAATGTGATTAATCATACAATGAATCCTTTTAGTGTTAACCAAATCCTTCCTTTGAAGAATAACCAAACACCCCAAGATTAGTGGGATTAGTACTAAATATTAAGACTTCAATGAGAAAGACCCAAGTTACTCTCTCTTATTGGAGAGGATTCTACATCCTTCACTCCCTCAACACGTTACATTAGAGTCATTATGTATAACATGTCTCAATTTGTTAATGACACTTTATATAACATCCTAAATTTTATTTGTAGGATTTGAGTGTTATTAGAATGGATTAAGTAATAATAGATAAAAATTTTAGGAGAATTTATCAAAAATATATTATTTATAGAGATAAAAGAGAAAATAAAAGAATAATTAAAAAAAAAAGAAAATGAGAGAAATGAAATAGAAATAATAATCAAAAAAACAAAAAAATAATAATAAAATATATCCATGATAGAAAAGAGTTTTCCAATAACAAAGACACAGAGGCCCATTTGAGATGTTTAAATTTGATTATTGTGATATTTGTATTAATTAGGGGCTTAAACTCTAATAACCATATTAGCAGGGTTAAAACATTTGTAACATAGTTTTACATATGGAAGATTAGATGGGTTTTATGATCTATGATAGACCTTTTAAGCTATTTGGTTATTTCTTTTCTATCATGGAAAGTTTTTTTTTTAAATGGTTAGCAAGCTCTTTATATCCATGATAGGTCTGTGTTATTCAAAAACTCTTTTCTATTATGGATATTTTTTATGATTCAGTTAAACTTTTTTTAACCATGATAGTAATTCAAAAGGGGTAAAATTTGTTGGAAATTATGCCCTAGGGGCTAATCATTGTATCAGGTTATCACATTATTTGCATGTTTACTGTGATGACCATCCTTGGATAACTCATGATCTTATCCTAAATGTCCCTGGTCGGTCATCTTTGCGGGAGCACAGATGAAATAAGACCAGTATGACTTTGAAGATATATAGAGATATAAATCAAAGTCATAAGCACATGTAAGAGTACAGGGTGTTGGACTGACCCGCTATGAGAGAGCTGCATGGGTCAAGTCATAAGCTCCTCTTGTAATATCCTTAATTTTCTGTACTGGTTTCTATGTACAGAATAAACGGAATATATGAGCTCTGTTTCAGGAAAAAGATGTGGTCCTTTATGTAAAGAAAATGATTAAATTGCAAAAGAAAGGAAAAGAAAGGACTTAAATGCAAATATGGAAAGTTTAAGGTAAGGAAGGAAAGGTAGACAAAAATGTGGGGTCTTAAAGTGTAATTTTAGCCAAATTAAGGGACTTAATTATAAAGAAGGAAAAGTTCCCTGGGGCTAAAGTATAATTAAAGAAAATAGGCCAGAAGTGGTTTGCACCGCCCGACAGCATTTCAGTCCCAGATTCTACCAGAAGGTAGGGCAGGTGACGCCGGGTAACCAAGCCTAATACCGGAATTTTTGAAGATTCCAGATAGCCAGAAATGGACTGATCGTCCAAAAGTTATAAAAATTAATACCGGATACCCTAGGTTTCAGATATACGTGAGAAAATACAGGATGATGCACCCTTATGGGGCGGATGTCGGGAAACTGACAGGATACCGATAGGAGGTCTGTAGGAAAAGTTATTCACAAAATAAAAATTCCAGACGGGAGTGTGAGGCCTCCAGGGATCCGGGTTGGAGATTTATCGGTATTTTTAAAGGGGCTGAATGCGATCGAATGACTTCGGTCAGATGACCGTTATAACCCCCAAGGATGCCTGAACACAGTAGGACACTGTATCTGGGAAAAAGAGCCGGTGTCCGAAAAAGGTGTATAATCGGTAAATAATAGTTAAAATATTCAATGAACTGTGTTAAAGGAAGATTTCTCGTAATGCGTGCCATACAGGTAATGGACCCAGGAAGCCCAAAAATGGCGCCATTAGAGGCCCAATAAGACTCTTGGACTGATAGGTGGGCCAGTGTCCAGCAGAACCCCGGAAAAGTGCGAAATTACGAAAATGCCCCTATGTTGTACAAAAAGGGCAGCAGATGAATAAAGGGTATTCTGGTCATTTTGGACAGACCCAGAGGTCAAGACATGTCTAAATAAGGTTGACTAGAGCCAGTATAAGCTTTGACCGAGTCCAGAAAGGTGTGAAATGACGATTTTGCCCTTAGGGTTAAAATAGGACAAGATAGGGCACCAAGGGCATTTTGGTCATTTCGCAGGGGATCTGTAATTGAGTCTGGACCCAGTATTAAAAAGTTAATGATATAAAGGGTCTAGATACTAAATGTGAGGTCAGTAGACATAAAAAGGATCTTCAGAAACATCAGGTGCAGAAAACAGCACGTTTTTCGAGGCGATGGACCGGGCCGGTACCGGAGTGGACCGGAAAGCTTCCGGAAGGCTCTAGCTCCCTCTCAATTTCGCCATGTGAAGAATGTGGGAGGTGAGGTGTCCCATGAGTTGGCATTGAGTGATGTCATGCATGATGCAGTAAAAGGAATAAAGAAAAATAGGAAATTCAGGAAAAACCAGGACCACAGGATCATAAGTCTTCAAAATTACAAAATTGCCATTGCTCAACACTATAAATACCCCCCCTTACCCCTTCATTTCGGTGCAAGCAAGAAAGAGAGGAAGAAAGAAGTTCTTGAGAGAGAAAGTGAGAGAAAGAAAGAAGTAAGGAAGTTCTGGTGAAGTTGGAAGTAGTAGGGAAGTTCTAAAGCACTGCTTTTGAGGTAACAACTAATCCTAGCTCTTATGTAATGTCTTTGTGATGTGTTGTCTTGTTTGGTTGATTGTTGTCCTATATGTTATGCTTGAAGCTCTATTCCAATGCTATGATCATATGTTATTGAATATGGAAGCATGCAGCATACTTATCTGTACACAGTCACAAGCAAGCACCGTCACTCTGCATTACATATCTTGTTATGATTATTGTTACTGGGATTCTTTTGAATCTCATTCCCAAACATAACATTACAGGGGAGGTTCTGTCAAAATAAAATTTGGAAATCTTAAGAGACGCCGGTAGGCTGCCGAAATTCCGGCAACGAAGACGGAACAAAGAAAGGAACTGATACGTACTGTGTACGTAGTGCTGTCTAAGGAGGCTGGAAGTGAGTGGACCCAGAAGGTTCATCCAGTCTTTCCTGGGTACTACGTAGAATGGTAGTTCTCATAAGGGAATTACCGAATCGGTACAACATCGGTTACTTTCTAGAAAAGAATTGTAGCAGTTATGCTGCCGGATTATAGACAGAGAAGGATGTAATAAAATATGAGAGAGTTAATCATGCACAGATATATAACAGTTGATTATTTGATATTAATGGTTATCTGGCCTGTATGACTGATATGTGTTGGTTGTATGCTTGGGTATGTAAAGACTAAATGCTGAAAATAGGCTCAGTGAACAGTAACTCGTGAAGACCCATTCATGTTTGATAAATCATTAAAAATAGTAAATGATTGAATTAATGTACGAAATTTTTAGGGTATAAAGTAGACATACTAAGCTTTAATTTGATATATATAATGTCTAAATTGGATGTATACACGAAAAGATATAAATGGTTAAAGTTTGGACCAGAATGCTGGATTCAGGAGAAAGTCATTGGATGAACAGTAATATTTGAACGTTTACCCACGTTAAATTTGTCAAGGATTGGTCAACCAATGATTTTTCCCTGAAATATATTTGAGTTAGCTTCACGTAGCAATTGGAACCACTTCATTTCGATTTTTCTATAATTAGTTATGAATTTTCAAAGTCAGGTCACTCATCTGGAATTTGCCACAGTGAACAGTACTCGATATGAATAAAATTCCAGATTAAGTGTTTAGACTTCAATGACCCTGAAAGTGGTTTAAGTGCTACTGAATGGTCCCTAAGATGTATAAAAATAAGGTTGTGACATTTTGGTATCAGAGCAAAGGATTCTGGCTTAAGAAATGCTCTGAGTAGATGATTTAGAGAAAGATATACCATGATAAAGCCGTCATAATTGACACTAAGTTAGTGTTTGCAGGATGGCTAGACATAGATTTGGGTCTGAAACTACAGTAAACCAATGGGAATTAAGACCAGAGGTCTTTAGTTCAGATAGTTCAGAAGAAGAGATAGTAAGCAATGATTCTGACCTCTGGACACCTCCAGTAGCTGGTGATTCTGAGGAGGATAGTTCCTCGGTAGGATCAAACTTTCCAATTGATGATCAGGAGGTGATGATAACAGAAGGCCCTATTCCTGCCATTCCCATAAGTGCGGTACCCTTGAATATAACAGACAGTTCAGGATCCAGTCAAGTACGTGTTCAGAGTAATGCGCCAGATCCCAGTAGGCCCGAAGTGACTTTAGTAGAAATGTATTTGGGAGGTTTAATCGTAAGAATGGTCCCAGGGAGGAACCTGAGTAGAGAGCAACTTGAGAGCTCGGTAGCATTAGCCCGACAACTATATGAGTTGAGGCAGACCCTGTTCGAAAACATAGATCAAGATTATTCGGTCTACCAGGAGTTTATCACAAGGGTGAAAGCCATATATCAAGCCTGGGATCCAAATGTGTTAACCATGGGGCTTTGGCTAGAAATTATGAATGATGTATTGCCGAAGACTCCTACCTGGAGATCGGAGTTGGACCAGTATTTTGATAGAGAATCATATTGTACCATATCCGACTGGATCTACCTAGTAGGAGATTATATTAGAATGAAGTTTAAGAAAAATTAGAGTAATATTTCTAATGTATAAAAGACTAGAATGGTACTGTGATATGTACATATACTCTGTATGTATATTATGTGTGAAATGAAATGAAAAGGAATTATGTTATTTATCGTATTCCCTTCTGTTTTTAAGTATAACAAAATGGTACGAACGAGGAGAACTATTCCAGCTGAGGAACCCCGAGAGGCTGGAAACCTTAATCAAATGATTCTAGAACGATTAGAACAGCAACAAAAGATGATAGAAGAAATGAGAGCTGCTCAAGCACGAAATGAACAAGAAAGAGATGCTGCCATAGCCGCGGCAGTAGTAGCAGCTGTAAATAATTTAAGACCGCCAGAGCCTTCAGGAGCAACTAGTAGAGAACCTGAAGAAGTACCCCAGCAGGCGGAACAGCCCCAGAGAAGGGTTGAATCAAGGGAGGAGGCAGTTGGCATCCAGCAATGGATGGTGCGATTTTGCAAACACAATCCTCCCATATTCGAAGGGACATTTGAGGTACATGTAGCAGAAAATTGGGTCAGCAGATTAGAGAAGATCTTTAAGGTCCTCGACTGCCCGACTGAAACCAAGGCCCAAATGGCCATCTATCAATTGGAAAAGGATGCGGATAGATGGTGGAAGAATACAGAGTTACTTCTCCAAGCAAGAGATATTCCAGTTACTTGGGAAGTATTTCTTGAGCAATTTTATGAGAAATATTTTCCTCAATCTGTCAGAGATGAAAGGGAGGCTGAATTCCTTGTGCTGAGGCAAGGAGAAAAAGAATCTTTTGACGAATATTTGGCCAAGTTCATCCGGCTATCTCAATATTCAACTTACCTACGCCAAGTGGATGACGAACGCTGGATGACAGAAAGAATGATTCGAGGGCTGAATTCTATGTTAAAGGAGAAGTTAACTCCCCAACAATACAGCCAGTTCAATAAGGCTGTGGAAGCATGTCGAATTATTGAGAACAGCATGAATCATAGAATGCTGTCCAGATCTGGGAGTAAAGATCAAGCGACTCCTGATAAGGCTGGACGGAATCAAGAAGCGGCCAGTGGGAGCGGCTATAAGAAAAGAAAGCGCCCGTGGCAGACCAAGAGGCCTAATAGGGGAAATTTCCGCGGAAGATCCAATAACCGGGATCCAAAGGCCCCAGGATGTGAAAAGTGTGGAAAGAATCATGGTGACAGACCATGCTTGATGGGCCAGAATGTATGCTACACCTGCGGAAAGCCTGGACATTTTTCCAGGGAATGTCCTCAAGCTATAACTGATCCAAGGCCAAGGACGGCGGGACGAGTGTTTGCACTCACTAGAGAGGATGCTCAGCGATCATCTGAGATGATCCAAGGTACAATCTATCTCAATGATCATGCTGTGACTGCCCTATTTGATTCGGGTGCAAGTCATTCCTTTATATCTTATGAATGTGCTAAATGCCTAGGCCTTCTGATCAGCAAGTTACGTTATGATATACAGGTGAAAACCCCCACCAACGCTAGGGTGATCACATCTGATGCCTGTCTAAATAGTGTGGTGCGTTATGAGCACTGCAGTACCACCCTGGACCTGATTTGTATGCCTTTCCAGGAGATTGAGGTCATACTCGGTTTAAATTGGTTATCCTCCAATAATGTGATATTGGACTGCAGGAACAAGACCCTAGTTCTTGGTCCAAAGATCACTGATCGGAGTCTAGAAGTACAACTGAACTTCGTGACAGAGGCTCAGGCAGAAAAATGTCTACGGAAAGGATGTCAGGGATATGTGGTATTCTTTTCTGTTCAAACAGAAGTGGAGGCAGGCATCGAGGAGGTTCCTGTGGTCAATGAATTTCCTGAAGTCTTTCCAAAGGAGATTCAGGGATTGCCTTCGGAGCGTGAAGTGGAGTTTGCGATCGACATTGTACCTGGAGCTGGACCAGTATCAAAAGCCCCATACAGGATGGCTCCCAACGAAATGATGGAACTGAAGAAGCAAATTGAGGAGCTATTGGAGAAGGGTTTTATACGACCCAGTGTATCGCCATGGGGTGCTCCAGTACTGTTCGTCAAGAAGAAAGATGGTAGCTTAAGGCTGTGCATTGACTACAGGGAATTAAATAAGCTTATAGTTAAGAACAAGTATCCTCTTCCCAGAATTGATGACCTGCTAGATCAATTGGCAGGAGCGAGCTTATTCTCTAAAATTGACTTGAGATCTGGCTACCATCAACTAAGGGTCAAGCCAGATGATATTCCAAAGACGGCGTTCAGAACGCGCTACGGACATTTTGAATTTTTGGTGATGCCTTTTGGACTAACCAATGCACCTGCTATTTTCATGGACTATATGAACCGGATTTTTAGGCCTTATCTAGATCAGTTCGTTGTGGTCTTTATTGATGATATTCTGGTGTACTCTAAATCTCCAGAGGAGCATGAGAGGCATTTGAGGATTGTTCTTGGTACCCTTAAAGAGAAGAAGCTCTATGCTAAGCTGAGTAAGTGCGAGTTTTGGCTTTCAGAAGTCAAATTTCTCGGTCATGTCATATCCCGAGACGGGGTAGCTGTGGATCCTAGCAAAGTTGAAGCAGTTTTGAGCTGGGAACAGCCAAGGACAGTGACAGAGATTAGAAGTTTTCTTGGCCTAGCAGGGTACTACAGACGATTCATTCAAGACTTTTCTCGAATTGCCTTACCACTTACCAAGCTGACCAGAAAGAATCAGCAGTTTAAGTGGGATGAGAAGTGCGAGGCTAGCTTCCAGCAGTTGAAGCAGAGATTAATGACTACTCCCGTGCTGATTATTCCAGACCCAACTCAGACTTATGTAGTCTACACTGATGCTAGCAAGCAGGGGCTGGGATGTGTGCTTATGCAGCAAGGTCGAGTAGTAGCCTACGCCTCTCGGCAGTTAAAGCCACATGAAGAGAATTATCCCACTCATGATCTGGAGCTTGCGGCGGTGGTCTATGCCCTGAAGATATGGAGGCACTATTTATACAGAGCAACGATAGAGTTGTTTTGTGACCACAAAAGCCTGAAATATCTGCAGGATCAGAAGGAGCTGAACATGAGGCAGCGGCGATGGATGGAATTGTTAAAAGATTATGACTTCCAGATTAAATACCATCCAGGAAAAGCCAATGTGGTAGCTGATGCCCTGAGTAGAAAGGTGGTGCAGGTTGCATACATGATGATCAAGGAATTGGAACTGATAGAAGATATGCGCGACTGGAGCCCTCTATATCAAATGCAACTGACGGAGAATCCTTTTGGAGGAGTTCATGTCAGAGCTTGCATAGAAGATGAGATCAAAGGGGGCTCAGGAACAGGATAAGCTCGCAGCAATATTCAAAGACAAGCTGGGGAAAGGGAAGACAAGGAATTTTGAGATGTCCCCAGACGGATTGCTACAGTTTAGGGGAAAACCCTATATCCCAAATATTGGGGGATTAAGGGAAAGGATTCTGGAGGAAGCACATAAAAGCCGATATACAGTACATCCAGGTATGACCAAAATGTATCATGATGTTAAAAGGTTATTCTGGTGGCCTGGACTGAAGAAAGATGTTGTAGCTTACGTATCTAAGTGCTTAACCTGCCAGAAAGTGAAAGTTGAACATCAAAAGCCAGCAGGAACGTTGCAGCCTTTAGATATCCCTGAGTGGAAATGGGATGGGATTGCCATGGACTTTGTGGAAGGACTACCCTTGACACCAAGTAGACATGATGCGGTTTGGGTAGTAATCGATCGACTGACAAAGTCAGCACATTTCCTGGCAATCAATAAGAGAGATTCTCTAGAAAAGCTGGCAAAGCTGTATATAAAGGAGATCGTTAGGCTCCATGGTATCCCAAGCAGCATTGTGTCTGATAGAGATCCTCGATTTACTTCAAATTTCTGGAGGGCTCTACAGGAAGAAATGGGCACTACTCTCAGATTCAGTACAGCTTATCATCCTCAGACAGATGGTCAATCTGAAAGAACAATACAGACGTTAGAGGATATGCTGAGAGCATGTGTCCTAGATTTCAAAGGCAGCTGGGATATCCATTTACCCCTTATAGAGTTTGCATATAACAATGGTTATCAGGCTAGTATACAGATGGCACCTTTTGAAGCACTCTATGGACGGAAATGTAGATCCCCCTTATGCTGGCTAGAGTTGAGCGAGAGAAGAATGCTTGGTCCGGATATAGTGGATCAAACTGCAGAACAAGTTGCGGTAATTAGAAAACGATTGTTGACGGCTCAAAGCAGACAGAAGAGCTATGCAGATGTCAGAAGGAAGCCGTTGGAGTTTGAAGAAGGAGAACATGTATTCCTTAAGTTAACTCCAACCACAGGAGCCGGACGATCGATTAAGGTGAAGAAGCTGCATCCAAGATACATCGGGCCATTCCAGATTCTCTCAAAGATAGGAGCAGTAGCCTACAAGTTGGCTCTTCCTCCAAATCTCAGCCAGATACATGATGTGTTCCATGTTTCCCAATTAAAGAAGTATATTCCAGATCCATCTCATGTGATAGAGCAAGATGAGGTCGCACTGCGAGATGACTTGACCTATGAGGTTAGACCGGTACGAATTACTGATAGAAAAGTCAAGCAGTTGCGGAATAAGCAAATTCCTTTAGTTAAAGTGATCTGGAAAGGCTTGACTGAACAAGAGGCTACATGGGAAACAGAAGAAAAGATGAGAGAAAAGTACCCTGAATTATTTGTATAGGATAGATGTAATGTAAATTTCGGGGACGAAATTTATTTTTAGGGGGAGAGAAATGTAATATCCTTAATTTTCTGTACTGGTTTCTATGTACAGAATAAACGGAATATATGAGCTCTGTTTCAGGAAAAAGATGTGGTCCTTTATGTAAAGAAAATGATTAAATTGCAAAAGAAAGGAAAAGAAAGGACTTAAATGCAAATATGGAAAGTTTAAGGTAAGGAAGGAAAGGTAGACAAAAATGTGGGGTCTTAAAGTGTAATTTTAGCCAAATTAAGGGACTTAATTATAAAGAAGGAAAAGTTCCCTGGGGCTAAAGTATAATTAAAGAAAATAGGCCAGAAGTGGTTTGCACCGCCCGACAGCATTTCAGTCCCAGATTCTACCAGAAGGTAGGGCAGGTGACGCCGGGTAACCAAGCCTAATACCGGAATTTTTGAAGATTCCAGATAGCCAGAAATGGACTGATCGTCCAAAAGTTATAAAAATTAATACCGGATACCCTAGGTTTCAGATATAAGTGAGAAAATACAGGATGATGCACCCTTATGGGGCGGATGTCGGGAAACTGACAGGATACCGATAGGAGGTCTGTAGGAAAAGTTATTCACAAAATAAAAATTCCAGACGGGAGTGTGAGGCCTCCAGGGATCCGGGTTGGAGATTTATCGGTATTTTTAAAGGGGCTGAATGCGATCGAATGACTTCGGTCAGATGACCGTTATAACCCCCAAGGATGCCTGAACACAGTAGGACACTGTATCTGGGAAAAAGAGCCGGTGTCCGAAAAAGGTGTATAATCGGTAAATAATAGTTAAAATATTCAATGAACTGTGTTAAAGGAAGATTTCTCGTAATGCGTGCCATACAGGTAATG
Source organism: Leucaena leucocephala (assembly GCA_037074615.1). Taxonomy (NCBI): domain Eukaryota; kingdom Viridiplantae; phylum Streptophyta; class Magnoliopsida; order Fabales; family Fabaceae; genus Leucaena; species Leucaena leucocephala. Next base: position 8,986,963 of record CM073548.1, on the reverse strand, counting down.
GACCCAGGAAGCCCAAAAATGGCGCCATTAGAGGCCCAATAAGACTCTTGGACTGATAGGTGGGCCAGTGTCCAGCAGAACCCCGGAAAAGTGTGAAATTACGAAAATGCCCCTATGTTGTATAAAAAGGGCAGCAGATGAATAAAGGGTATTCTGGTCATTTTGGACAGACCCAGAGGTCAAGACATGTCTAAATAAGGTTGACTAGAGCCAGTATAAGCTTTGACCGAGTCCAGAAAGGTGTGAAATGACGATTTTGCCCTTAGGGTTAAAATAGGACAAGATAGGGCACCAAGGGCATTTTGGTCATTTCGCAGGGGATCTGTAATTGAGTCTGGACCCAGTATTAAAAAGTTAATGATATAAAGGGTCTAGATACTAAATGTGAGGTCAGTAGACATAAAAAGGATCTTCAGAAACATCAGGTGCAGAAAACAGCACGTTTTTCGAGGCGATGGACCGGGCCGGTACCGGAGTGGACCGGAAAGCTTCCGGAAGGCTCTAGCTCCCTCTCAATTTCGCCATGTGAAGAATGTGGGAGGTGAGGTGTCCCATGAGTTGGCATTGAGTGATGTCATGCATGATGCAGTAAAAGGAATAAAGAAAAATAGGAAATTCAGGAAAAACCAGGACCACAGGATCATAAGTCTTCAAAATTACAAGATTGCCATTGCTCAACACTATAAATACCCCCCCTTACCCCTTCATTTTGGTGCAAGCAAGAAAGAGAGGAAGAAAGAAGTTCTTGAGAGAGAAAGTGAGAGAAAGAAAGAAGTAAGGAAGTTCTGGTGAAGTTGGAAGTAGTAGGGAAGTTCTAAAGCACTGCTTTTGAGGTAACAACTAATCCTAGCTCTTATGTAATGTCTTTGTGATGTGTTGTCTTGTTTGGTTGATTGTTGTCCTATATGTTATGCTTGAAGCTCTATTCCAATGCTATGATCATATGTTATTGAATATGGAAGCATGCAGCATACTTATCTGTACACAGTCACAAGCAAGCACCGTCACTCTGCATTACATATCTTGTTATGATTATTGTTACTGGGATTCTTTTGAATCTCATTCCCAAACATAACATTACAGGGGAGGTTCTGTCAAAATAAAATTTGGAAATCTTAAGAGACGCCGGTAGGCTGCCGAAATTCCGGCAACGAAGACGGAACAAAGAAAGGAACTGATACGTACTGTGTACGTAGTGCTGTCTAAGGAGGCTGGAAGTGAGTGGACCCAGAAGGTTCATCCAGTCTTTCCTGGGTACTACGTAGAATGGTAGTTCTCATAAGGGAATTACCGAATCGGTACAACATCGGTTACTTTCTAGAAAAGAATTGTAGCAGTTATGCTGCCGGATTATAGACAGAGAAGGATGTAATAAAATATGAGAGAGTTAATCATGCACAGATATATAACAGTTGATTATTTGATATTAATGGTTATCTGGCCTGTATGACTGATATGTGTTGGTTGTATGCTTGGGTATGTAAAGACTAAATGCTGAAAATAGGCTCAGTGAACAGTAACTCGTGAAGACCCATTCATGTTTGATAAATCATTAAAAATAGTAAATGATTGAATTAATGTACGAAATTTTTAGGGTATAAAGTAGACATACTAAGCTTTAATTTGATATATATAATGTCTAAATTGGATGTATACACGAAAAGATATAAATGGTTAAAGTTGGGACCAGAATGCTGGATTCAGGAGAAAGTCATTGGATGAACAGTAATATTTGAACGTTTACCCACGTTAAATTTGTCAAGGATTGGTTAACCAATGATTTTTCCCTGAAATATATTTGAGTTAGCTTCACGTAGCAATTGGAACCACTTCATTTCGATTTTTCTATAATTAGTTATGAATTTTCAAAGTCAGGTCACTCATCTGGAATTTGCCACAGTGAACAGTACTCGATATGAATAAAATTCCAGATTAAGTGTTTAGACTTCAATGACCCTGAAAGTGGTTTAAGTTCTACTGAATGGTCCCTAAGATGTATAAAAATAAGGTTGTGACACCTCTCATATACAAGCCATGTCACTATGCCCTTTGACCTGAGATCATCATGGATTCCTACATGACAAACGCTCAGCTTTGACCTAGTCAAAAGTCACTTTTGACCGAGTGATCATAAAGGCTATGCTCGGGCTTAGTGGTTTTTCATGCGGAGGAATGTGAATGGTCAAGATGGAATTTGTCCCTCACATTCGTAGAGAGATATTACTGGGCCCCTCGATGAGTGAGTCTGAGAAATGTATGGCCATACTGGAATGGAAGGGTAGTTCCATTTCTATATTCAGACTACTCAGGGATCGAGAAAGTAATGGTCAGGAATAGGAGGATGACGTTCTCCATGCCTCATCCTTGACCGAAATATCATGTGACAAAAGGGACGTGATATGGTTGTATGAAAGGTTACATCGTTTATCGATCCTCATATATTTTGGGTAGTCGTAATGCCTTGCTAGAGACCGCTTACGACTTGTGGGTCAGTATAGTAACTGGGCCACTGCCAACTTCATATGGGCCTACAGGGTCGCACACAAAACAGCCCAATGCGAGCTATGATGTCCAGATTCATTGAATCTAAGAGATGTCTAGATTCAATGAATAATCTAGGGTGGATATATATTTTATATATATATAAATTAGTTTATATATATATTATATATATAATATAAGAGATATTTGTAAGATTTAATTTATAAGGATAAATTAAATCTCTATCAATTTTGAATTTGAATTTAAATGGATATGATCTATTTGAATTTGAAATTCAAATTGATAAGATATCTCAAATTTGATTTATGAGAATAAATCAAATATAATTTTGTCTTATCTTTATTTTAAATTAAATAAATAGGTGAATTAAATCTGTGGGACGGATTTAATATAAACCATATTTATTTAATCAGTTTCTTATTAAATTATGCAATATATGATATTGTATTAATTCAGAATTAATATAAGATTAATTCTGAAGCCCGGCCCTATTAGAAGCCCGATAGCTTCCTATATATTTGACATTAGGAGCTAGGGTTCTACACACAATAGATCTCCACACACACATTCAGACACACAATAGATCTCCACACAATAGAAGAGGGGGCAGGGAGAGTGCAAAAGGTTTGCACATAAGAAACTGCCGAGATAGAGATGGTGAGGACGGAATCTCTAGAAAGCCCTAGAGGGACAAGAGGCGCTAGCACGTCGTTCGCGATTGGAACGCTGTTCGTGTGGATACCGGTAGAGGAAGCCGATCTGAGCTGTCGACTTCTACGATACGACCAGACACGAAGCAAGGTCGCGACCAGAACACGCTGAGGTCGCGACCATACGGGCATCTGAACGTCAGAAATCCGAAAAGAAGAGGCAGGTCGCGACTTGAAGCTGACGAGGTCGCGACTACAAACTCCAGAGACGTCAGGTCGCGACGAGAAGCAGAGGAGGTCGCGACTAAAATGTTCCAGAGGCGAAGAGTCGCGACTAGTGGACACTGAGGTCGCGACCAAAGCTTGAAACCGAAGGTAACACTTCTTTCTCCTTGACTTAAATACATTCGGTAGATCTTGGCTGGGAATGGAAAAAATTTTTAAAGTTAATTTCCGCTGCGTGTCTTCCAATTCCCTTCACAATTGTCTTTTCTATCATGATTAACTATTTTAGAAGTTAAAATTTTTTTATAACTAGTTTAAAAAATTTGCTTTCTACGTTACTTGGGGTTTGATTAGTATTATGAAAATAGTTTCTAGTGTTTAATTGTAGTTATTAGATAGAGAATTTTATACTCTAATCCTTGCAACAACATGCCACGTATTCTTTAGAGACAAACCAAATTAAAATAATAGAACCACATATGCTTTATTATGTAACCACTTTAAAATAAGTCATTCACATTCAAAATGCAAATAAATACTCATGCATTAATGTTTTTATAACTGAAATATAATTGCTCACTTAATTACAAAAATTTTAAAACAAAAACTCCACCAATTGACATATACTAATTTAATTACCATAAAGAATAGCAACGTCTGTCTGTTAACGTAAACAAAATATCAAGCCTTAATTTAAACGTCAAATAAACTCAACTGACATACGTGCAAGTGGCTTTACACATGATAAATTCTCTTTAACTCATGGGCTAAATAATAAACTCATTTATTTGATAGAGATCATGGCAAATCAATCACTACTACCATTAATTTGAAAACCGAAATAACGTCTTCAGCACGTAAAATTAGCTCAAACAACCAAATACGTTGTGCACATGAGATTTCTAACCACATCAAGTTTTATCTGCAGGTAACTCATATGAAAATCATAAACTGCATAAATAATTCTTTTGTTTATGCCACTACTATTCTTGTCTAAATTCTAGAATTGGCATACGTGCATACTTGGGAAGATCCTGATGAAACCATGTTCAACAATTGCATGACCATTATCTCCACATAATGCCAAGTCACTTTTGTTACATATCACTCTGTTAGCACTTTTATCACACCATGGTCTTCATGTCGGGACTTTTCACTTGAAGTGCGATATCTATGAGGTATTAAATGTGTAATGACCCTTGACTAATAAAGAAAATAAATAGGTAAATAATCCAATTTAATAATATATTTATTAATTTTGTACTCATCCACTAAGAGAAGCTAGTAATTGGATGGTGTTCAAAGGCGGTGGAAGTAGCTTGACGTCCAGGGTTTGAATCCTAGCACCTGTTGAAATGGTTTTTTATTTTTCCCAGTCCATTGTGTGAAATTATTAAAATACCATTTTCAGTTAAAAACCAAATCTCCCTTCCTTTTCTATTTTCAGATAGCACGACTGTGAGAGAGAGAGAGAGAGAGAGGTTTCGCGATTCTTGACTGAGAACCCATTGCTGTCATGATCTCCATCCGCCTCCGTTATCTGTGATGCTCACTGGTGACCGTGTCGTCGACGTTCGCTGTCGTTCTTCTTTTTGGCTTAGATCTCGGTTGCTGCTGTGACTCCGTTTTGCTTTCGTCGACTGAGCTGCTATCGCAGATGACTACCATTGCACATTTGCCATCATTTTTCTCTTCTGTTCAGACCTTGGGCTGCCTCTGGTTTGGGAAACTCTGCTCTTTCTTTTCTTTTGTTCCGTTCAGTAGCAACGTTGCTGGAGGAGGGAGAGGCCGGTGACCGTGCTGTTGTTCGTCCCCTGTCATCCACGTCGGCGTGCCTTTGTGGGTCCGATTGTGTGACTGGTAATTTCTATCTTCCTTATTCCCTGTATTTGCGAAATGCACTGTGGATATGTGTAAGCTTAGGATTTCTCCCTCTTTAGTGATTGTTGTTTGTTTTGGTTGAATGATTTGATTCATTTTCCTTTTCTTGTTGTCGAGAATGTGAGGAAGGAAGAATTGAAAATTTTCTTTTATTGTTCAAGTTGGTTGATTTAAGGGAAAACAAAGATTGGAGTTGGAACACATGGTAAATGCATATATATATGTATATGCTCAGGAGTTGTTTGGTAAGAGTAGAAGAGGGAAAAGTTTGATAATGCTGTGTGGCTGTGTTTGCACTTAAGGCGTTCGTGAAAATAAATGGAAAAAGGAGTTGGTTATATTAAGATTGTTTAGATATTGTATTGAAGCTTGGGGAAGTATGGATATTGCCTAAATTTATCTACTGTTGTGATGATAATGTTTGGATTTTAATTGGCAATAGCTTTTGGAGAGGAAGTCTACTCAAATTGGTATTTCTTTGTTAACATGATAGTTATAAGATGGGTTCATTCCATTTATACCTTAATGTGCTGATGAGGGATTGGCTTTAAGTGGTTTGAGTAGTAATATTGTTGTTGTAGTATTGTATTTTTAGTTGGTGTGTTTAATGCACATAGGATGTTCGGTAAAATGCTCAAAAGGAAAGAATGCTTATCTAGATATGTATTTCTATAGTGTTTTGGCTAGGATGAATTTAGATCTTATTTGAATTGATTATGATTTAAATCTTGCTTAAAGATAAACTTAGAAACTTTATAACTGCATAAGTTGTTTGTGCTTATGTTAGCACTATGGTGTTGGGTTAATGGTTAGAGAGGTAAAGAGGTAAAGAGTAAAATATCATTGAAGCTTTTAAAGAATATGTATGCATGTGTGAATTTGCTACTGTATTGAGTTGAAGAGGGAGTGTTTGAAAATTTAGTCCAAGCTTTATTTTGAAATTGGTATGTACGGTTTCCTTAAGAAGTTATATAAATTGTCTTTGACGTAAAAAGGAAAGAATATTATGCACACACATTCAATTAACATACATGTGTGATGGTTGGTGATTTTAACACCTTAATTCTTTTTATGAAGTTTGTACTTTCGGTCTTAGTTAAAGCTGGAATTTCAAAGTTATATAATGACTGTCAGAAACTTCTTTAAAGAGCTAATAAAAAGGGGTTTAAAGTTTGCGTGTGAAAGAGGGATTTATTATGCAAATATTATATATGAAGGTTTTAAGTATTAATAAACCTTACATGGATAATTAATATAGGATTTGATATTTGCTTGAATCATCAAAGAAATACAAAAAGGAACACAGAAGGTAATTTGGAAGAAGAGACTTCAGGTGTTTGAGTTGCTATAAGGGCAATTATTTTAGGAAGTCTTGGAAGGATAAGTTTTATTTTGGGAAGCTAAACAGGTGAGTTAATAACATCCCATGATATTAATATTTTAGATAATATTTTGCAATTTGATACATTTTATTTAAAGTATCAATTTTCAAGCATGTTTTGCTAAAAGCATGTTTATATGAATTAAGGGCTTTGATTATGGTCATAAATTTTTCTTTGGACTGGCTTATAATATCATTATACTTACGTATAGAATGGATAAAGAAAGTTTTGAAAGATATTATGTAAACTATTGAGATGATTTTACATTCTAAAACGTTCTTATGTAAATTCCTATTATTTGAAAAGAGTTTTATTGCATTCAAACTAAAGGAAATCTTTGGAGAATTTATTTTGATTTTCACGCTGGGGTCTCTGATTATGAAATATTCTTTGTGAGATATCTGTATTGAAAGGTCTTATTCTTCATTAATATTAAATTTACCCTATGCATGCTTGGGAATATTTTTTTGAGAGGACTAAATACAGAACACTAGTTCTAATAGCAGTACTGTTAGTCCTTGGTGTACCATGGTTAAGCTCGAGCTGGCTTGTTATTTGTGGGATTTATTCTCATGCCGGATATTCGTGGGATTCATTCCCATGCTTGTTATTCATGGGTCTCGTACATGTGCTTGTTATTCATGGGTATCATAACTGCGATTGTTATTCGTGGGTCTCGTACCTGCGCTTGTTATTCGTGGCCTTGTGCTATGCTTAGTTACTTACCCTCGTGGACTGTGTGTCCGAGCTTGATCTCGTGGGCTCGAATCGCGCTAGAATGGTTACCCTCGTGGACTGTGTGTCCACGCTTATTATTTTGTTATGTTGAAGTCTTATAAAAAGATGAGATTTGAAAACTATCGTTTTAAACTGATTTCTTTAAACAAGTTGTTTTATTGGCAATTTGAATTGATTTGAATAATGATTGTTATACATTTTTATTTAGTTATAATTCTATTATTGTAAATTGAGATTTATCATCAAGCCTTATTATTTAAAGTTAGATACGATTTAAATTATTATTTTTTTTGCAATTTATTTATTTCTATTAATAGGACATTATTCACTGGTAGATTATTTTTTACCTCAGATAGGACTGCTGACTTTGCCCCTTCAGCAAAATAGAGAAGGTTCTCATGGTTGTTCAAAACCTATAGATGCTCCACATAGTCTATAGGCAGGATTCTTGTCCTCTCTTATTTTTTCGAGATGTACAAATATGTATATATGGTGTGGTATTTACTATTTTGGAAGGCATAAATACGTTCATATATGATAAATAATAAAATGGTTTATACATGTCTAAGATCGTTGTTATATTAATCAGGATATTTTAAAGGCTTACAGAATGTGAGTTTTCTCATATGCTATGTCAGTCACCCCTTGATTTTTGGTGTAACATTCCAATTTTCAAGCCTAGAGATTCAGAAAGTAGCCTTAAATAGATAGGCTAGCAGACCCCTTTGAGCAGAAGTCTCAGAAACATACAGGGAATTTTAGGGACTAAACTACAAATAAGTGAAAGTACATGGACTTATGTGTAAATAGTAAAAGTTCCTAGAGGCATAATGGTCATTTTGGAAAAGAAAAGGACTAAAGTGAAAAGTCTAAAAGTTCCATGGTATGAAATGAAAGTAGACACAAGTTGTGGGCCATTAAGTGTAATGATGAAAAGTTAAGGGACTTAATTGAAAATAGGAAAAGTTTCCAGAGGCAAAATGGTAATTATAGAAAGTTGAGCCGGAAGTGGCTTATAACTGCCTGGAAGCATTTCAGTCCAAAATTTTATCAGTAGATAGAGGAAATGATGCTGATTAATCTAGCTTATTACAGAAATTTTATTAGAGTTTCAGATAGCTGAATTTATCTGATAGTCTGAAAGTTATTTGAAATTTTTATCAGATCTCCTGGACCTCAAATATGAGTGAAAAGTTACAGGAATGTGCGTCCTATGAAGCCAGAGGTCAGGGAACTGACAGAATCTCGAAAGGAGTTCTGTAGAAAAAGTTATTCACTTTTTAGTGAATTTTGATGGGAGTTCGTGAACGCCCGATATCCGATTAAGAAATTAATCAGTAAGCAAACTGGGACTAAATGAGCCCAGATGACATCACATAGAGGCTTATGATGACGCCAAGGGAGGCCCAAACCCATGATATCAGTTCATCAGGAAAAGGGGCCAGTGTCCAGAAATATGGAGAAAATAGGCGAAATGACGAAAATACCCGTGTTATAAAATAATTAAAGAATGAGTGAAGGGTATTTTGGTCATTTGACTAAGGTTAGACAGCAAAGGAAGGTTATCTAAATAGTTGACCAGGGTCAGGGAATACTCTGATAAGGTGTGAAAAGGCAATATGCCCCTAGACTCATTAAAGTAAATAAAGAGGGACCGATGACATTTTGGTAATTTGCTAAGGGATGTTTCTTAGGAATTGAGCCATCAAAATACTTGAGCTTGATCAGAGACCCAAGATGACATTCCAAGAGTACAAAAACATAGCCCAAGAATTATGTGGGTTAAAGTGGCATTAAAGTAATATTTTAGTGAGTTTTCAATAAAGTAAAGTTACTCGGTTGAAATGATAACTGAGGAATTGATCAGATAAAGCTTTGGATTTATCTAGAAACCATGAGGTGGCATAAAAGATACCCATCAAGATGCCACATGGCACTAATTTAGAGGAAGAATAAAAAGCTAAGGACACGTGGCACGATCTCATCCGTTTATTCCGGGATAAGACTATGAAATTCTCTGGAAGCGCTAAGTCAGCTAGTGAGGTGTCCTAAGGGCCCCACCATTGCGCCACCTAAGCATGTAAGGTGTCCATGGATGATGTCATGATTGATGAGTCATTAAGGATGATGATGTCATCACGATGATGCAGGAGAAACTTCTTAAGGAAGCTGAGCGATCTGAGCTGTTCATCATGATTCAATCTGAGCCATCCATTCTACCTTGCTCCACCTATAAATACCCCACCCCTCCCCTCCCTCCATTCCATTCACGACCAAGAAGAGAAAGGAAGAGAGAGAGAGAGAGAGAAAAAAGGAGTTCTGGCTAAGTTTAGAGCAATCCAAGGAGCTTAGGGACTTGGCAAACTTAGGAATAAGGTAAGTAATTTATTCTAATCCCTGCTCTAATAAATTAGAGGATTGTTCTTATAAATTTAATAGTTAGAATAGAGGAATATCTCTCTCTATAAGGTTAGCCGTGGATAGAAAGAAAGTTAGGAGATTGTTAGAATAGGAGTATTGCCTCAGGATAAGTCTAAATTAAGTAGAGTTACGCTGGATAAAACAATAATAAAATATTATTATGCTCTATATAGGCTCTGACCTATGAAAAGAAGGAACTTTACAGTAGAAGCTAATGACTAAAGGAAGGACTTCACGCTAGGTAGTGAACTTACCTATTCTTGTATGCTTGATATATATGCTTGTGTGTTAATATGATTATGATATGTGATGATGATGATATATGCTCTACCAGTTATGAGTTGATGGTTATGCATAATAGTGATAGGCATGGAGCATAATAGTATGCAAATGGAAGCTAAAGGAAGATAAAGGAGACATATCATGCACTTGAATTCATCTTGTATGTATTGAATGGTACCGTTTGCTCCTGAGATTTCCCCCGAAATCTCACCCCCATCTTTTCCAAACATAACAGGGTACTGGTTTGGAAAAGATGAAGCTAGGAAAGTGAGGATATGACATTTGAGGTGTGACAAAATGAGGCTAGTTAAAGAGGTAAACTTTGGCAGTTGGTGCTCGTAATTATCATGACCAACCTGAGCATATAACACATGCCCTGTAACCCAGTTTTGTTCAAAATAAATGTCATCGAACCCATTGTCTCAACACATGTTTCCATCAAGTTTATCAATTGCCAAACTAGGTGATCATGCCTGGGTAGTAATTTGAGCTACAACTCACTTCTCAAAACATCATAGACCTCTACAATCACTAGTGATTCATGTCAAACAGAGTTTAGCACCGGCAATAATGGATTACTTCCATCTAAATGCGTCATAAAGATAAGAATCAACCTCTTTGGGCCAGCTTCTCTAATATGAGGTCTCAAAAAATGTCCTGAAATGAAGCGCAAAAAGAAAAACATGAGACCTAGCTCAATGTTCCTCTTGTGCAAGAGAAATATAAATTGACATAAAGTAAAACTATTAAATTAGGATAAAGCTTAGGAGCCTCTCTGTCTGATAACTCTACCATTAAAGAATGCGAAAACAATTGACATAAGAATAACACTTTAGGATTATTGGTAACTTATACAAAAACAACAAAAATATATGGTATGAGTCGTAGCCAAGGAAACATTCCTTAAGAGTATTCTGCATCTATCGGCAAACTAAAATGCGGCACTCCCTAGGATTAAATAAACTCTTATAGAACTATGAAAGCTAAATAGAACTCAATAAGGTAGAAGACTAGAGGAAGGAGGAGAGTTGCTCAAAACCTCATCGTGATGTTCCACTCAACCTTCGGAGTCAAGCCCCATTTATAGTTAGCTTAAAGTAGCACTAAAATTCCTAGTCCGTCTTCAACTCGTGTGAATAAGAGAGGAAGAAATCACAAGATTTCCACTCTGGTGGCCCATTGTGCACAAGTCCACTCCTCCTCTTGGCACATTTATTAGCTAAAGATCAAATGTTATTATTTATGCACTTAGACCCCAAAATCCCAAATAATATGGTACTCTTTCTTTAACATGCCATACACAATATTACAACATTTTCTTTAAATGTGATGGAATTGTCATATGTTTTGTGTTGGAAATTGTGCCCTAGGGGCCAATCATTGTCTTATAAACATTATTATTTTATGAATTTCTTAATTATGTTATCACTTTATTTGCATGTTTACTGTGATGACCATCCTTGGATAACTCATGATCTTATCCTAAATATCCCTGGTCGGTCATCTATGCGGGAGCAGAGATGAAATAAAACCAGTATGACTTTGAAGATATATAGAGATATAAATCAAAGTCATAGGTACATGTAAGAGTACAAGGTGTTAGACCGACCCTCTATGATAGAGCTGCATGGATTAAGTCATAAGCTTCTCTCATATACAAGCCATGTCACTATGCCCTTTGACCTGAGATCATCATGGATTCCTACATGACAAACGCTCAGCTTTGACCTAGTCAAAGTCACTTTTGACCGAGTGATCATAAAGGCTATGTTCGGGCTCAGTGGTTTTTCATGCGGAGGAATGTGAATGGTCAAGATGAAATTTGTCCCTCACATTCGTAGAGAGATATTACTGGGCCCCTCGATGAGTGAGTCTAAGAAATGTATGGCCATACTGTAATGGAAGGGTAGTTCCATTTCTATCGTCAGACTACTCAAGGATCGAGAAAGTAACGGTCAGGAATAGGAGGATGACGTTCACCATGCCTCATCCATGACCGAAATATCGTGTGACAAAAGGGACGTGATATGGTTGTATGAAAGGTAACATCGTTCATCGATCCTCATATGTTTTAGGTAGTCGTAATGTCTTGCTAGAGGCCGCTTACGACTTGTGGGTTAGTATAGTAACTGGCCCACTGCCAACTTCATATGGGCCTACAGGGTCGCACACAAAATAGCCCAACTCGAGCTGTGATGTCCAGATTCATTGAACCTAAGAGATGTCTAGATTCAATGAATAGTCTAGGGTGGATTTATATATTTTATATATATATAAATTTGTATATATATTATATATATAATATAAGAGATATTTGCAAGATTTAATTTATGAGGATAAATTAAATTTCTATCACTTTTGAATTTGAATTTAAATGGATATGATCTATTTGAATTTGAAATTCAAATTGATAAGATATCTCAAATTTGATTTATGAGAATAAATAAAATATAATTCTATCTTATCTTTATTTTAATTTAAATAAATAGGTGAATTAAATATGTGAGACGGATTTAATAAAAACCATATTTATTGAATTAGTTTCTTATCAAATTATGCAATATATGATATTGTATTAATTTCAGAATTAATATAAGATTAATTCTGAAGCCCGGCCCAATTAGAAGCCCGATAGCATCCTATATATTTGACATTAGGAGCTAGGGTTCAAAGCACAACACAACTCACAAGAGAAAAAGGGGCAGGAGAGTGCAAAAGGTTTGTAGATAAGAAATTGCCAGAATAGAGACGGTGAGGACGGAATCTTGAGAAAACCCTAGAGGGACAAGAGGCGCTAGCACGTCGTTCGTGGTTGGAACGCTGTTCGTGTGGATACCAGTAGAGGAAGCCGATATGAGTTGTCGACTTCTTGTGATCGAGAAGAGAGCAGCACGACGACGAGTCGCGACTTGCAGACGCAAAGGTCGCGACTAAAATGGGTATCTGAATGTCAGAAATCCGAAAAGAGGAGACAGGTTGCGACTTGAAGCCGACGAGGTCGCGACTACAAACTCCAGAGACATCCGGTTGTGACAAGAAGCTTAGGAGGTCGCGACTAACAACTCCAGAGGTGACAGGTCTGGACGAGAAGCTAAGTAGGTCGCGACTGAAAGTTCCAGAGGCGAGGAGTCGCGACTAGTGGATACGGAGGTCACGACTAAAGGTCGAATACCGGAGGTCACGACTAGAGCTCAAATACCGAAGGTAACACTTCTTTCTCCTTGACTCAAACATATTCGGTAGATCGTGGCTAGGAATGGAAAAATTTTTAAAGTTAATTTTCGCTTCGTGTCTTCCAATTCCCTTCACCTTCCACAGGGAAGTTAGAAGTTTAGAGCTACTCATCATGCTCCTAACCATATCCAACAAGGTCTTATTTCTTTTTTCAGCTACACCATTCATGTCAGGTGAGCCAGGCATGGTATATTGGACTACTATACCTTTCTCTTGAAGAAAATAAACAAATAGACTAGGTGCTTGTCCTTCACTATGTAGCTGCCATAATACTTACCACCTCGGTCTGATCTCACAATCTTGATTGGTTTCCGAATCTATTTTTCTACTTCTGCTTCATATTCCTTAAAGACATCTAGTGCCTCACTTTTATTATAAAGCATATAAACATACGTGTATCATGAGTAATCATAAAAAAAGGTGATAAAGTACTTTTCACCATACGTAGTCAAATCAAGGCAACAAATATCCGTATGTATAATTCCTAACCATTCATAACTTCTCTTAGCTTTATTTGACTTATGATCTGCTTTCCTCTTATGTAGTCCACATAATAATCAAATTCTAAGTGGCCTAAAGATGGAAGAATTCTTTCTTTACTTAACCTTTTGATTATATCAACAAAGATATGTCTCAATCTCCTATGTCAAAGGCTAAAATAATTCTTATCAATGACACTTCTTTTAGTACCACGCGAAACAAAAAGGGATTGAGGCAAATCAAAAATAATTTTAAATAAACTATCAATCATAACTAAGTTCCAATCAAAATAGAGTCATTTGACAAAGTCATAAGTTTCTTAGAAAGAATTAAATGATAATCAAATGGAATCAATTTTGACATAGAAATCAAATTCCTCTTGTAAGAGGGAACATAAAAAACTTCATAAAGGTCCAAAAATGATTATTCAAAAAAATTATGTTAAATGTCCCAACAGCTCTTACAGGATCTCCTCTCCTACTACCTGAAAAAATTGTTTCTTTATTAGGATGTGGAGGCCTGCTTATTAGAAAACCCTACATACTAGTCAAAATATGGATCATTGAACCAGTGTTAATATACCAAGTGTCCTTATTAATGCTAGAAAAATTAGATTCAAAAGTAATACACGATGAAAACATACCACTATTTTCAAGTCATGCCTTCCTCTTAAGACACTCATCCCTTATGTGCCCCTTTATCTTACATAAGAAGCATCTGACATTCCTTTTGTTGACAGTTGAAACAATAGGATTTTTTTCATTTTTCTTTTTCTGTTTCTCTCCCTTTTCTATATTTCCCTTTTTGCTGCTAGCCATGGAACTTTCTACTAGATAAGCTTCCTTTTGTGCATATTTTCCACTCATCAATAATCTAGTCTCTTCTTGAACACACATGGACAGTAGTTCATCTACTGACTATTTCTCTTTATGCGTGTTATACGAGACTTTGAAAGCATTATATTGAGTACGAAGTGAGTTCCAGACCAATTGTACCAGGAATTGCTCTATAGGTTCCTTTTCAAAGGATTTTAACTAAGAGGCTAGATCTCTCATTTTCATTAAATCTTGACTTTTACCGCCAATACCTGTAAGCCTCATAACACATAATTCAACATGATAGCACCACCCATCTGTTTGTCTGTCAGCTTGAACTGCTTATATAAAGCTTCTGGGTATCCTTTGGTCGTCTCACACTTAGGGACTACTCCCCTAATGCTTCTGGTGATCCTTTGTTATATAAGCAGAAGAGATAAGCAGTTGCTCCACTCCCTTATGTCATACCTTTCTTTTGCCTCTTTATCATTCAAGCCATCATCTGGTCTCGGAGGCTTTTCATACCTCAAGGCATAATCAAAGTCCATAAAATTGAGCTATAACAAAACATCATCTCTCTAATCAGTATAGTTAGTGCTGCCATCTAAGATAGTTTTATTGCTTACATCATCCATGATTATGGGGGTAGCAATTGGAACTATAAATGAAAATAGACAAATGAGCAAACAAACTCATAATTTAGAATTTGAAGCAATCATAATTCACTATGCCATATATGCATACTTAGAAGAATGTAGCATACAACAACAACAACAACAAAGTCTTATCTCATTAAATGGGGTCGGCTACATGGATTATACGACGTCATTGTGCTCTATCAAAAACTAAATCCTTGGTTAAGTTATTGACCAGGAGATCCAGCTCAATGACCTTGTTGAGCGTTCTCTTTGGCCTTACTCTATTCCTTTTAATCGGGCTCCATACTATTTGATCCACCCTCCTCACTAGCGCATCCCTTGGCCTTCTTTGTACTTGTCCAAACCACCTAAGACGGTTCTCTACCATTTTCTTCTCAATAGATGCCACTCCAACTCTTCCCCGTATTTGTTCATTACGAATCTTATCTTTTCTTGTATGCCCACATATCCATCTTAACATTATCATCTCAGCTACCCCAACTTTATGCTCTTGCTGTCCTTTTAAAGCCTAACATTCACTTCCATAAAGCATTACTGGTCTTATAGCAGTGTGTAACATCCCAATTTTTGGGTCTAGTTAAACTGGGAGGTAGTCTGATATGGGCAGGCTGCTAAACCCGTAGTCCTAGGGTAGTAATCTGATATGGGCAGATTATTTACCTGTATTTTGTAGGATCCGAGGGATGAGCTAAGTCCTTCAGGATGTAAAGATGAGTTAAGTCTATAACCTACAGAATCGGGACAGTTCACTAGGTTCAAAATGAGGAATAGGAGGAATGTCCTAAGTCTTAAGCCTAGGAATTCTGCAGGTAGCTTGATATGGGCTGGCTCCTGTGTAAGATAACCTGATATAGAGGGTTGTCGAGCCTTTCAATTAATAAGGACTCCAAAAGAGTAGGGGATGTGTTATTGAAAGAGAATTTCTAGAACTTAGGATGAAGGATAAGAAGAAAGTGAGATAAGATAGACCCCATAATTATGCTAAGATTCTGTGGGGTGAGATATGAAAGGAATGGACACTGAGCAGTAGAGTTGTCCATAAGAAAGAAAGCAGACAGTATGAGAAAGATGTATTGGTGACTTTTGGTCACGACGAGGAAGTATATTGGTCGCGACTAATATTGGCAGAGAGGATTGGTCCGGATATGTATGTGGTGTCGCGACTAATGAGTAGAATGAGCTTGGTTGCGACTAAAAAAGTGATGTGGTCGCAACGAAAGACTGTTATGGTCGTGACACATGAACACAGAAGGTGTTATGTCGCGATGAGATGATGGCTAGGTCGCGACTAGTGACTATAAGTGGTGCTAACCGTATGAGATCTAGTGGGCCAAGAGTTATGAAGGTCCAAATGAGATAGTTACCCGGTTAGAGATAGAACTGGGGAAGAAGGTCAGATACAGGAAAGGTTATCTGGAAACCATGAGGTGGACTGATAAGGTGTTCTCATGGGACCCACAAGATGACACATGGCATTAGAGCATGGTTCAGTGACCTTTCAAAAGAGTAAAGTTACTCGGTTGGCACAAAAATCGAGGAGGTGAAGGGTGCCTACCTTGTCTGGATAGCATTGGGTGGCGTGAAGGGTGCCTACCTTGTCTGGGACTTATTTGGATAGCATTGGGTGGCGTGAAGGGTGCCTACCTTGTCGCCACATGGCTCTAGTCTGGAGAAAGCAGATAAAGCTGAGGACATGCATTACGAGGCAGGACTCTGGACCGGTGAGTCAGCATGCTGAGTCAGCTGATGAGGTGTCCCAGGATTTTTGACATGTGGAAAATGTGCTGGTGAGGTGGCTGCTGAGGTGTCCTCTGAGGTGGCACTGATGATGCAGTAAAAGAAAATAAAGAAAATAGGAAATTCCCGGAAAAACCAGGACCACATGTTCAGATGGCATGGAAATTACGAGTGTGCCATTGAGGAAAACTATATAAACCCCCCTTTCATTCATTTGCTCCACGCATGGGCAAGGAAAGGGAGAGAAAGAAGAGAGAGAAGGAGGAGGAAAGGAAGAGAGAAAGGAAGTAAGGAAGTTCTGGCGGAGCTGGAAGCAGAATAGAGATAGTAGAGTTCTGCTGAGCTAGCCAGGTAGTAACTAATCCTAGCTTTTATGTAATGGCTTTGTGATTTGATGTGCTATTGTTTGGTTGGATTGTTGTCTTATATGTTATGTCTGAAGCTCTACTGCAATGCTATGATCATATGTTATTGAGTATGGAAGCACGCGGCATACTTATCTGTACACAATCACAAGCAAGCACTGTCACACTGCATTACATATACTGTTATGATTATTACTACTGAGATTCCCCCGAATCTCATCCCCTTGTATAACCCATTTCAGGGAGGTTATGTCGAGGTAGATTTTGAGAATTTTGAGAGACGCCGTTATGCTGCTGAAATTTCGGCGGAGATAGCAGTAGTGGAGAAAGGATATGATGCGTACTGTGTACGTAGGTACTATCTAAGGAGGCTGGTAGTGAGTGGACCTAGCCGGTTCATCCAGTCTTTCTTGGGTACTTACGTATAATGGTAGTTCTAATGAGAGAACTACCGAATCAGTACAGCTAGTATAGCTTCCGCAGGTGTGCTCTAAGGAGTCTAAGGCAGGATGTTTCATTTTGGTATCAGAGCAATAGGTTCTGGCATAGACCAGAAGGGACTCTGGTTCAGAGCATAAGATTCTGGTACAGAACAGAAGGTTCTAGCTCAGTGATGCTCTGATTTAGAAAGAGTATTTTCCCTGAGTGCGTGAGAATGGCACTCGGGTCGCGACTAATGTGAGTGAAGGTCACAACGATAGAATGTTGGTCGCGACAAATATGTTCCAGGGTCGCGACGGTATATCACAAAAAGCTAAGGTTGCGACGGGAAAGGTCTTGTGTCGTCGCGACTGAAGAGTTAAGGTTGCGATGTGAGGAGGCCTATAGTCGCGACGAGTAACGAGGCAGTGCGCGGCTAGTGTGCAAAATGGTCCAGGTCGCGACGTGAGAGGAGTTAGGTCGCGATGAAAAGACAGAGATGTTAAATCGTGATGAGTAGATGGAGATGGTCGTGATAGAGAATGAGAGTCACGACTAGCCAATACTCAGGTCATGATTAAGATATACAGAGATCTAATGATGAGCTAGTTAGAATGAGGTAGATCCTCCATGTGATAACTAGGAGTAGATCTACATTGTAAAGGTTTTATTCAGCTGGGCTGAATAGAAAAGCTAAGAGCTAGAATGGTGTTTGCCTAGTAATGAGCCAAGGACATGGCCTAAGGCTAGAGATGTGATGGGCTGATGTTCCCTAAGCAGAGGGATTCCATCACAGAGAAGTGATAGACCTAGGGTAGAGTACCCTAGAGGATAGAAATGATAGTAAGAGATGATGAATGAGATCCATGCGACTAAAGTTCGCTAGGATCAGGAGAAGGAGGTAGAGAAGCATTGGCTAAGAGCACTCTGAGAGGTAGCTCAAGTTGTGAAGCCAATAGCAAGAGAAAGAGGCAATAGTTCAGGCAGGGGTCTGATCAAGGTGAAGATTAGGTTGGGGAGCAGAGATGTCAAAGTGGTGAGCCATGGCACATAGGAGTGTCGAGCAGGGTAATGCAGTGGTGAGAGAAAGGCCACTTGGCGAGAGTTGCCTACAAATGCTGACATCCCTCGGAAAGGTGTTTGCTACCACAGACAGAGTCTCCAATTTCCCTGAGGTCGACCCTAAGAATGGTTAAGAGGAACCATAGCTGTAAGGGAGACTGAGCTGTAAGGAACTATATGCCCAGATGATGATGTGGATGATGAAGAGTTCTTTTCTGATCTAGAGAATGTGGTCATTATAACGAGTCATAAGAAATAATTAGTAAGATAATAAATCTGTCTTAGCTCAGTGATGAGGTTGTTGTATGAGGGGTTAGGACATGGATAGCTGTAAGCAACTATAATGAGAGATGTTAGTTGCTAAGGATCCATGTGGAAGGTCTGGGACCAAGCTGTTGCTCCTCTAGACCATCACTGGAGTGCGAATAAGATAGAGAGGGATGATCTTACTGGTTATAGATATGACTGCGTTATAAGAATCACATAGCTGTATAGATCAGTAAGAAGTTCTCTTCAGGAAAGATGAGGTATTCCTTGAAATTTCGAGGACGAAATTTCTTAAAGGGGAGGAGAATTGTAACATCCCAATTTTTGGGTCTAGTTGAACTGGGAGGTAGTCTGATATGGGCAGGCTGCTAAACCCGTAGTCCTAGGGTAGTAATATGATATGGGCAGATTATTTACCTGTATTTTGTAGGATCCGAGGGATGAGCTAAGTCCTTCAGGATGTAAAGATGAGTTAAGTCTTTAACCTACAGAATCGGGACAGTTCACCTAGGTTCAAAATGAGGAATGTCCTAAGTCTTAAGCCTAGGAATTCTGCAGGTAGCTTGATATGGGCTGGCTCCTGTGTAAGATAACCTGATATAGAGGGTTGTCAAGCCTTTCAATTAACAAGGACTCCTGAAGAGTAGGGGATGAGTTATTGAAAGAGAATTTCTAGAACTTAGGATGAAGGATAAGAAGAAAGTGAGATAAGATAGACCCCATAATTATGCTAAGATTCTGTGGGGTGAGATATGAAAGGAATGGACACTGAGCAGTAGAGTTGTCCATAAGAAAGAAAGCAGACAGTATGAGAAAGATGTATTGGTGACTTTTGGTCACGACGAGGAAGTATATTGGTCGCGACTAATATTGGCAGAGAGGATTGGTCGTGATGGATATGTATGTGGTGTCGCAACTAATGAGTAGAATGAGCTTGGTTGCGACTAAAAAAGTGATGTGGTCGCGACGAAAGACTATTATGGTCGCGACTAAAGGATGTTATGGTCGCGACAAATGAACATAGAAGGTGTTATGTCGCGATGAGATGATGGCTAGGTCGTGACTAGTGACTATAAGTGGTGCTAGCCGTATGAGATCTAGTGGGCCAAGAGTTGTGAAGGTCCAAATGAGATAGTTACCCGGTTAGAGATAGAACTGGCGAAGAAGGTCAGATATAGGAAAGGTTATCTGCAAACCATGAGGTAGACTGATAAGGTGTTCTCATGGGACCCACAAGATGACACATGGCATTAGAGCATGGTTCAGTGACCTTTCAGAAGAGTAAAGTTACTCGGTTGGCACGAAAACTGAGGAGGTGATCAGATAAGTCTGGGACTTATTTGGATAGCATTGGGTGGCGTGAAGGGTGCCTACCTTGTCGCCACATGGCTCTAGTCTGGAGAAAGCAGATAAAGCTGAGGACATGCATTACGAGGCAGGACTCTGGACCGGTGAGTCAGCATGCTGAGTCAGCTGATGAGGTGTCCCAGGATTTTTGACATGTGGAAAATGTGCTGGTGAGGTGGCTGCTGAGGTGTCCTCTGAGGTGGCACTGATGATGCAGTAAAAGAAAATAAAGAAAATAGGAAATTCTCGGAAAAATCAGGACCACATGTTCAGATGGCATGGAAATTACGAGTGTGCCATTGAGGAAAACTATATAAACCCCCCCTTTCATTCATTTGCTCCACGCATGGGCAAGGAAAGGGAGAGAAAGAAGAGAGAGAAGGAGGAGGAAAGGAAGAGAGAAAGGAAGTAAGGAAGTTCTGGCGGAGCTGGAAGCAGAATAGAGATAGTAGAGTTCTGCTGAGCTAGCCAGGTAGTAACTAATCCTAGCTTTTATGTAATGGCTTTGTGATTTGATGTGCTATTGTTTGGTTGGATTGTTGTCTTATATGTTATGTCTGAAGCTCTACTGCAATGCTATGATCATATGTTATTGAGTATGGAAGCACGCGGCATACTTATCTGTACACAATCACAAGCAAGCACTGTCACACTGCATTACATATACTGTTATGATTATTACTACTGAGATTCCCCCGAATCTCATCCCCTTGTATAACCCATTTCAGGGAGGTTATGTCGAGGTAGATTTTGAGAATTTTGAGACGCCGTTATGCTGCTGAAATTTTGGCGGAGATAGCAGTAGTGGAGAAAGGATATGATGCGTACTGTGTACGTAGGTACTGTCTAAGGAGGCTGGTAGTGAGTGGACCTAGCCGGTTCATCCAGTCTTTCCTGGGTACTTACGTAGAATGGTAGTTCTAATGAGAGAACTACCGAATCAGTACAGCTAGTATAGCTTCCGCAGGTGTGCTCTGAGGAGTCTAAGGCAGGATGTTTCACAGTGCGATAAAACTTTCCTTTTAATTTATCTGGTACTTTTCGATCACATATAACCCCAGTAGCCTTTCTCCATTTAAACCACCCAGCTTGAATTCTATGATTAACATCCTCCAAAATTTCACCATCCTTCTGTATATTGATCCCAAATATTTGAACTTATCTATTTGTGGAATAACTTGATCTCTCAATTTGACCGCCAAGTTATTTCTAACTTGCCTCTTATCAAAATTACAATGCATATATTCAGTCTTACTTCTACTCAGAAGAGAGCACAGTTTTATTCTCCAGGCACACGAGAGCACGGTTTTGTTTTCCAGGCACACGAGGACTTTAACCCCTTAGGCACCCGAAAACGCGTCCTCTGGGTATCAGAACTACGCTGCGAAAGATATTGTCCCTTCTCCCCTTAGGCAGGCACCTCTAGGCCCACACGAGGTCAGGCTTTTGTTTCCTAGCATTGCCTGCCTACCACTCGTGCCTGCCTACCCCCACTGGGGCGTTTGGTGACGAGGGTGCTTGGTGAGTACTGGAAACGCGTTCATGAGAGAGAGGTATCCACACCCTTATAAGGCATGCTTCGTTTACCTCCCCAACCGATGTGGGACTAATATCCTATTTCAGGGACTTTAACTTTCGAGAACTTGAAGCCATATGTTAGGCTCATTTCTTACGCAAGCCTTATCCTAACTTTTGATTCTTTTGTTCATAAAAGACTAACTGAACAAAGTCTTTTCAAATGTAGATCTACTCTTGATAGTCACATAGAGGATCTACTTCTGAACATCATCTTAGACTAGCATGTATCTCTATTTCTCATACTGTTCAGCTTGCCTTCATCATGTGCTAAACCTCTAACTGATAACCTTCAATGAGGCTGGCATCTTCATCCTTCATCAGGTCCCTGCGTATCTTCATCGTGACCTGAGTATGAACTAGGCGCAACGCATCCATGAACTTTAGTTGTGACCATCTCATTCTACTTGTCATGACTAGACAGCTCTACATTCTTTAGTCACGACCTCCGGTCACCTTTCGTCATGGCCTAACTTCTCGAGGACTTCTAGCTGTGTCCCAAACTGCTTTACATCTGACTTGGATCTAACTTGCTTTAAACATTCTCTTATAATGTTCTTGTCTAGTCTTTACCCTAGTAATGGCCGATCCTTACACATCAGTTGTGAACCATTTGCCAAAAGCTCACTTAGCTTTACATGCCACGTAGGGTATATGGCAATATCTGGCTTATGGCCATCTCATATCATGCTACTAACATGAAAACTTAATCCAGGTCAATACCCTCTATCACATCTCTGTTTATCATCCTTGTGACGGCATTGAGGAACTGCAGCTAAACTGACTGCTCTTGATTTCTACTTCTTTCCATCCCTTAACCTAAACTAAGTAGTTCACTTCCCACAGCCTTTCTTGAGACTAGTATAGTCACATTGTCTGTCTTTCATAAAGAAGGCTGGGGTGGATTAGGGCTAAGAACATCTGTAATATACTTAATTTCTGTACTGATTTCCATGTACAGATTAAATGGAATATATGAGTTCTGTTTCAGGAAAAAGATGTGGTCCTTTATGTAAAGAAAAGGATTAAATTGCAAAAGAAAAGAAATGAAAGGACTTAAATGCAAATATGGAAAGTTTAAGGTTAGGAAAGAAAGGTAGACAAAAATGTGGGGTCTTAAAGGGTAATTTTAGCCAAATAAAGGGACTTAAGTGCAAAGAAGAAAAAGTTCCCTGGGGCTAAAGTATAATTAAAGAAAATTAGGCCAGAAGTGGTTTGGACTGACCGGTGGCATTTCAGTCCCAGATTTTACCAGAAGATAGGGCAAGTGACGCTGGGTAATCCAGCCTAATACCGGAATTTTTGAAGACTCCAGATAGCCAAAAATGCACTGATCGTCCGAAAGTTATAAAAATTTATACCGGATACCCTAGATTGCAGATATAAGTGAGAAATTACAAGATGATGCACCCTTATGGGGCGGATGACAAGAAACAGACATAATACTGATAGGAGGTCTGTAGAAAAAATTATTCACAAATTAGCAAATCCAGAGGGGAGTATGAGGCCTCCGGGGATCCGGGTAGGAGATTTATCGGTATTTTTAAAGGGGCTGAATGCGATCGGATGACTTCAGTCAGATGACTGTTATAACCCACAGGGATGCCTGAACACAGTAGGACACTGTATCTGGGAAAAGGAGCCGATGTCTGGAAAGGTGTAGAATCGGTAAATAATAATTAAAATATTCGGTGAACTGGGGCAGAGGAAGATTCCTCGTAATGCGTGCCATACAGGTAATGGACCCAGGAAGCCCAAAAATGGCGCCATTAGAGGCCTAATAAGACTCTTGGACTGATAGGTGGGCCAGTGTCCAGCAGAACCCCAGAAAAGTGCGAAATTACGAAAATGCCCGTGTTGTACTAAAGGCTAGCAGATGAATGGAGGGTATTCTGGTCATTCTAGACAGGCCCAGAGGCTAAGACACATCTAAATAAGGTTGACTAGAGCCAGTATATGCTATGACCAGGTCCAGAAAGGTGTGAAATGACGATTTTGCCCTTAGGGTTAAAATAGGACAAGAAAGGGCACCAAGGGCATTTTGGTCATTTCGCAGGGGATCTGTAACTGAGTCTGGACCCAGTATTAAAAAGTTAATGATATAAAGGGTCTAGATACTAAATGTGAGGTCAGTAGACATAAAAAGGATTTTCAGAAAAATCAGATTCAGGAAACGGCACAGTTTTCGAGGAGATAGACCGGGCCGGTACCGGGTTGGACCGGAAAGCTTCCAGAAGGCTCTAGCTCCCTCTCAATTTCGTCACATGAAGAATGTGGGTGGTGAGGTGTCCCATGAGTTGGCATTGAGTGATGTCATGCATGATGCAGTAAAAGGAATAAAAGAAAATAGGAAATTCCAGGAAAAACCAGGACTACAGGATCATAAGTCTTCAAAATTACAAGATTGCCATTACTCAACACTATAAATACCCCCCTAGCTCCTCATTTCGGCACAAGCAAGAAAGAGAGGAAGAAAGAAGTTCTTGAGAGAGAAAGTGAGAGAAAGAAAGAAGTAAGGAAGTTCTGGTGAAGTTGGAAGTAGTAGAGAAGTTCTGAAGCTCTGCTTTTGAGGTAGCAACTAATCCTAACTCTTATGTAATGTCTTTGTGATTTGTTGTACTTTTGTTTGGTTGGATTGTTGTCTTATATGTTATGCTTGAAGCTCTATTCCAATGCTATGATCATATGTTATTGAATATGGAAGCATGCAGCATACTTATCTGTACACAATCACAAGCAAGCACCATCACTCTGCATTACATATATTGTTATGATTATTGCTACTGGGATTCTTTTGAATCTCATTCCCAAATATAACATTACAGGGGAGGTTCTGTCAAAATAAAATTTGGAAATCTTAAGAGACGCCGTTAGGCTGCCGAAATTCTAGCAACGAAGAAGGAACAAAGAAAGGAACTGATACGTACTGTGTACATAGGTGCTGTCTAAGGAGGATGGAAGTGAGTGGACCTAGCAGGTTCATCCAGTCTTTCCTGGGTACTTACGTAGAATGGTAGCTCCTACGGAAATTACTGAATCGTTACAAGATCGGTTACTTTCTACAGAAGGAATGTAGCAGTTATGCTGCCGGATTTTCGACAACGAAAAAGGTAATAGAAATATGAGGAGGTTAATCATGCACTGATGTATAACAGTTGATTGTTTAATAATGATTGTTGTTTGGCATATTTGACTGATATGTGGTGTATGTATGCACTAATATGTAAGGTTGGTTGCTGAAAAATAGCCTTGTGAACAGTAACCCGTGGAGACCTATTGATGTTTGGTAAATCATTAAAAAAAGTAAATGGGTGAATAAATGTATGATATTTTTATGGTAAATATTAGACACCCTAAGCTTTAATTTTATATGTATAATGCCTCATTTGGATGGATATACGAAAAGATATAAATTGTTAAAGTTGGGACCAGAATGCTGGATTCAGGAGGAAATCACTGGATGAACAGTAAAGTTGAAAGGTTGACCCACGTTGAATTTTTCAAGAAATTGCCAACCAGTGATTTTTCCCTGAAATATAATTAAGTTATCTTCATTTATAAATTTGAACCACTTCATTTCGATTTTTCTAGAATTAGTTATGATTTTTCAAAGTCAGGTCACTCATCTGGAATTTGCCACAGTGAACAGTACCCGATGAGAATAAAATTCCAGATTAAGAGTTTAGACCTCAATGACCCTGAAAGTGGTTCTAAGTGCTACTGAATGGTCCCTAAAATATATAAAAATAAGGATGTGACAACATCCCTTTAATCTTTATCTATAACCTCGTATATTCCTGGCCTGGGACAATAGGAAGGGATGTCACAGATTGTAACTGGATCTTAGGCTACTCATATCAAACTTATCCTCAAACTCTAGTAGAGGAGGAATAATATCTGGCCTACCTATCCTCTTATCGAATGAAGAGAGCTTACCTCAGTGTTAGAGAGCACTCTATCAAACTCATCCTGTACATAATTACTAGACCCATCATTATCTAGTGCAACATTATCTGGTGCATACATAATATCTGACTGAATTTCTCATAATCTCTAGACTGTAAATTTGAGTCTACAAAAATATGCATGGGGTACCTTACTATAAACCTTCCTGATTGATTCCCTTATGCTGTTATCTTAACTCTCTTCACTACCTGAAGAGTCAAAGTCTAGGTGTACCTCATCTTTATACAGCATTACTGGTTGGGGGTCTCACTGATTAACTGATATTTCAAGCTTAACTTTATGAATTCCCATGTCTACTGCTGCAACATTTGCTCTATGTTCTGTCGTTGCGACCAAAAGTCTTCTCTCATTGTGACTTATGACCTAACTTGTCGCAACTTAGACATCTGGCATCCTTACTGTAGTATCTGGTCACAACATGATACTTCAAGCTACTCTTATAGCTTCCTTAGTCATGAACTAATCAGCTTCTGTCTCTATCCATAGAGGAAACTGCTTCTTAAACATTATTCTGCTTAGTCCAGCCACATTGTGTTAATAAACACGAGACCTCGGCTGTATCAGCTGACTAAGATCAGCTTATCGTAATCATATCCTTCGTAAGACTATAAAGCTCGGGGTACAGTCTTATTCATCTGGGTGTCACTGTCTTCTGTCTAAACCTTTCCAAGTAGTGAACACCATCCCTATATCAAACTCTAGGGAGATAACCATTCAAATTTCTCATTTGTCTAAGGGATCAGTCTAACTAAACCAGAGCATCACTGAGCCAGAACCTTCTGTTCTGTGCTAGAATCTTATGCTCTGTGTAACATCCCGATTTTTGGTCTAGGAGAACTGGGAAGTAGTCTGATATGGGCAGGCTGCTAAACCCGTAGTCCTAGGGTAGTAATCTGATATGGGCGGATTACTTACCTGTATTTTGTAGGAATTCGAGGGATGAGTAAGTCCTTCAGGATTTAAAGATGAGTTAGGTCTTTAACCTACAGAATCGGGATAGCTCACCTAGGTTCAAAATGAGGAATGTGAGGAATGTCCTAAGTCTTAAGCCTAGGAATTCTGCAGGTAGCTTGATATGGGCTGGCTCCTGTGTAAGATAACCTGATATGGGCCGGTTGTCAAGCCTTTCAATTAACGATGACTCCCGAAGAGTTTAAGGGATGAGTTATTGAAAGAGAATTTCTAGAACTTAAGATGAAGGATGAGAAGATGAGTAACGAGGCCAGAAAGAGAATGCAGGGGCATAATCGTAATTATGGAAAATATCGGGCTGTAGCCGATGAGTACCATATTTTGTCAAAAAATAGAGAAAATTATGCTGATCATTTCACTGAACTGTGAAATGTGCATATGAGGTCTCTATGTATATGAAAGAATTAGAAATGTGACCAAGGGTAAAATGGTCATTTTTGAAAAGTGTGCGCAGGAGCGTACTTTCAGGTCAAAATAGCCCGGTCCGGATAAAATATCTGAAAATACCAGGAGATAGAGAAAAGGATTCCGGGTTGAATGACGTGACACAGAATTTTGATTTGAGGTCCCGATTTTTCTGTAAAAATTCCTGAAGATGGGAATTTACAATTATAATCGGTATAGGAAAGGCAGTCCGAAGAGAGATGATCGGACTGTGGCCAGAGGCCATACAGTGTTTTCTAAGGCCCATAGTGATACCAGGGAAGGCCCAGGCCCATAATATCAGTTCAGTGGTAAGAGGGGCCGGTGTCCGGGAGAAAGGTGCAAAATGACGAAAATGCCCTTATGTTATAGAATAGCTGAAGTATGAGTAAAGGGTATTTTGGCCATTTGCCTAAGGTTAGTCAGTCCAGATAGGGTATCTGGATAGTTGACCAGGGTCAGATAGTACTCTGGTAAGATGTGAAAAGACAATAATGCCCTAGATCTAGTAAAGTAAAGAAAGATAGACTAAGGGCATTTTGGTAATTTGCCAAGGGGTGTTTCTTGGGAATCGTGCCATCAGAGTACTTGGGTTGGATCAGAGACCCAAGATGATATTCCTAGGCCCAAAAACGTATCCCAGTATATATATGGGAAAAAGTGGCATTAAAATAATGATTTAATGACTTTTCAGTAAAGTAAAGTTACTCGGTTGGCACGATAACCGAGGAGGTGATCAGATAAAGTCTGGGACTTATCTGGATAGCATTGGAAGGCGTGAAAGGTCCCTTCCAGGTGCCACATGGCGCAATCTTAGAGGAAGAAGAAAAGTTAAGGACACGTGGCGCGATCTCAGACGTTGATTCCGGTGCAAGACTGTGGATTGGACTGGAAATGCTGAGTCAGCTGATGAGGTGTCCCGGGATTTAGACATGTGAGAAATGTACTGCTGAGGTGTCCGCTGAGGTGGCACTGATGATGCAGTAAAGAGGAATAAAAGAAAATAGGAAATTCCAGGAAAAACCAGGACCACAAGTTCTTAAGGCTTCAAAATTACGAAAATGCCATCGAAGGAAACTATAAATACCCCCTCCCCTTTCATTTGCATCACGGTTTTGGGCAAGAAAGAGAGAGAAAGAAGAGAGAGAAGGAGAAAGAAAGAAAGAAAGAAAGAAAGAAAGGAAGGAAGTTCTGGCGGAGCTGGAAGCAGTATAGAGATAGTAGAGTTCTGCTAAGCTTTTGAGGTAGTAACTAATCCTAGCTTTTATGTAATGACTTTGTGATTTGTTGTGCTATTGTTTGGTTGGATTGTTGTCTTATATGTTATGCTTGAAGCTCTACTACAATGCTATGATCATATGTTATTGAGTATGGAAGCACGCAGCATGCTTATCTGTACACAATCACAAGCAAGCACTGTCACACTTCATTACATATATTGTTATGATTATTTACTACTAAGATTCCCCCGAATCTCATTCCCCATATCTAACCCATTATAGGGAGATTATGTTGAAGTGAATTCTAAGAATTTTGAGAGACGCCGTTATGCTGCCAAAACTAAGACTGAACATCAGTATATGATAAGTACTATGTACGTTTGTGCTGTCTAAGGAGGTTGGAAGTGAGTGGACCTAGCCGGTTCATCCAGTCTTTCCTGGGTACTTACGTAGAATGGTAGTTCTCATGAGGGAATTACCGAATCAGTACGGTTCAGTTCTTTGTACAGATGAAGCTTAGCGGTAATACTGTCGAAGTTCGGGCAGGAAAAGATGTAATAGAAATAAGAGAATTTTGTATATGCTTTGTTATATGACACTTTGTTATTCATTAATAAATATTGTTTGGCATGTTCAATTTGTGGATGACGAATTAAAAGAGAAATTCGCAGGTCCTGAGGTAGCAGTGTTTTGACCTCAGTTTGACCTAGTAAACGAATGAGTTTGGCCATGAAATTTGGTGAGCCAGTGGTACACATCTGAGGCATTCCATGGATAGGTAATAAGCCTTGTTTGGATGTGTAGAATGAGATAAATCAGTTCTCAAATTAAAGGTTCAGAATAAGGAACTTAAGAGTAAAATTTTAATTTCTGGGCTTAAGTTAAGATATAATCGAGCTAATATTGCTTCCGCAAGTGTACTCTGAGGAGTCTAAGGGAGGATGTTTCACTCTGACCCAGAACCCTTTGTTCTGTGCTAATCTGTACTAACGCTAGAAATCATCTGTTCAGAGTATTTTCTAAGCCATAATCCTTTGCTCTGATACCAAAATGAAACATCCTTCTTTATATCTCTCAGAGTACTCTTACTATAGCACTCTCAACTGGATTATATCTCTCTTGCCGAAAATTCTGGTAGAAAATAACTGTATTGATTCGGTAATTCCCCATGAGAACTACCATTCTACGTAAGTACCCAGGAAAGACTGGATGAACCGGCTAGGTCCACTCACTTCCAGCCTCCTTAGACAGCACCTACTTACACAGTACTCTGTATAGTCTACCAGCACAACGGCATTTTTCTGGTACACATCTTTAAATTTTAACCTTAAATCTTGCCCATAAATCTTAACCTTACATATACTCAATTGGAATTATCTTAGATCATTGGGATACCTCTTAAACTTAAAAACATTAATTTCCAAGAGTTGGGCTTACGGGTACTGTTCACTGTCACTATTCACTAGGTAATTTTAGATTACAGCCTGAACTTTGAAAATTCATAATCAAATCTAGAAAAATCATTTTGAGGTGATTCCAATTTATAATGAAATATATTTCATTCAACTTTGATAGAAAAATATCAAAATGAGGTTTCCTTATCCAGATCAAATCAGTTTATTTGTTGAACTTTACTGTTCATTTGGTAAATCTGGAAGTTCCAGTTTCTTTGCCCCATTTTCAAACATTCATGTATCCTTGTATACTTATCCAATTGAGTCTAATTACCTATGGATTTAAAGATCAGCATGTGTCATTTAATCTCATAAAATTTCATGGAAAAACTCATTCATTTACTATATGATATTAGCTCATGAACCTCACTGCCTCTGAGTAGTCTTATTATCTTATTTCAGATTTTAACTCCCGACTTTGAAAAATCATAACAATTCGAGTTCTTAACCAAATGAGGCGTTATTGGTTCCCAATTAAAGCTATGGATCTTATCTATGTTCATACCAAATTTCACGTAAAAACTCACTGGATAAGCTGCTCAAACTATCGCAGAAGTAGACTGACTCTCATCGGATCCAGTGCATGCATACAATATACATACCAATATATCATCACATAAATTAAAGGCATGCTTTCCAAGTCATACACCATTCATACATCCACCATTACCTCCTTCCTTGTGATGTTACAGCACCTAGATCATGGTTATGGGGGGTGAGATTCGGGGGAATCTCAGTAGCAAACAATACCAAACAATGCATGTATTAATGTAAAGACTTGTGCTTGCTTGTGAAAGTGTTATCATAGTATGACAAGCATGCTTCCATGTATCATATGGAATATAATTGGCCAAAGTAATCATAACATAATAGAGCTTCAATCATCTACCATATACACACAATTCAACCAAGCCATAGCACAATCAAGCATACATTACATACATACAAGTTTAGGGTAAGTCCACTACCTTGGATTTAAGCTTTCTTTCTTATGCTTGCACTTGCTTCCCAAGCTTTCCAATCATGAAGCTTTTTGGTCAATCATTCCCCAACACCTTCTTAGAGGTTTCAAGGTCCTAAACACAGTCATATTCATTACATAATCCATTAGGACCATGAACTCAAACACTACTCAAGACTACCTCTCTTGAACCTTTAACATGCTTTAACTAACATAACTTTCTTTAATCTTTGCCAATTAACTTGGCCTTTGAACCAATTGATGTCTTGACCTTACCCTACACAATTTCACCTTTTGAATCCATTTATGAACTCAAAATAACCCAATTCCAGTAAGAATACACTGTTCTGTACAGATTTGGAAAAGCATACATAAATCTTCCAAAAATTCTCATTTTGACTCCCATGCTTCCCATACTTGTTCCTCCACTTTTTCCCCACACAAAATCTCATTTTAAGACCATTGGAAGCATCAAAATCATGAAATTCAAATCACTGTTCACACGAGTGAACAGTACCCCGTGAGGAATTTTCAACGTTATAACCTTTTAATTCCAACGGTTTCCAAGGTTCAAAATATTTTCAATCCTACACAAAATCATCATATAAACTCAATGGAAGCATTAAATCATTGAAAATCCATTTTCTTCTATCATGAACAGTGCATGAACAGTGCAAACCGAAATGGTAAAGTCAAGAACATCAACTTACTTCACAACCATGCATGTAACTAACTTGTTTAAACTTGTCTTAACTATCTATGACTTAAAACTCATATTCCTTTCACATATACACAAAAATTCCAGCAGCATCTCCCCAAGATTTAAGCCTCAAAAATCACTTAAACTCAAGCACAAACCATAAGAACAAAAGGTAGAAGCAAGGAGACAACTTACCTTACTTGCTCCTTCAAGATCCTTGCTTCTTCCTTGCTTGAGAGAGAATTTTTCAAGAGCTTCCTAAGGTTTTTGCTCCATGGTTTTGATCTTGCAAATGGGGGGTATTTATAGCAAAAGTCATGTGCCATTTGAAGGGTAAGATCACCTTGGGAACTATTTAATCTAATGGTTAAAGGTTTGATCTTGGAATGTCTTTTCACTTTTCACTCATGACCTTACCACCATGACATCACTAGCATGGCCTCCCTTGGTACACCTAACCCTTCCTCTTTTTGGGTGCCATTTTGAAGTCCTTGTGGGTCCCACCATGTGCAACACCTAATTCTTACTTTATTCTCTTTTTCTTTCTTTTTAAAAATTCATAAATTATTCATTATTGGACTTGGGCTCCAAGATAAATTTTGGGCCTTATTGGGCTGGCCTAGGACAAAATGTTGGGCCTCTTTTAGGTCCAATAGCTAATTGGCACAAATCCCAATGTACTTTCCTTATACCGATATCCTTAAATTATCCTGATCTCAGAATAAATGTTAAACACATCCTTTAATTGTTCTAACATTTTTAATTCTCTACAAAGTTTCATAATTTTCTGAGACCCAGAAGTCTTGTTAAAAATTACATACGTTTCCTTTAACCCTTTATCGGTGTCATTTTTCACCGTAAATTCCATAATTAATTCTACAGGACTCCTTTTTTACTTCTGTCAACTCCATAAATTCTCATATTAATTATAATAATTTACTATCAAATTTCATCTGATATCCATCCCTTGAATGAAATGACCAAAATGCCCTCCATTTACTTCTAGTTTCTTAGGGCATCACGGTGGCATTTTCGTAATTTTTCACTTTGGCTCTTAGACTTTCTTCCTCTTGCAATTAATCCCTTTCTTTACATAAATATGGCCACATCTTTTCCTGAAAAATCTCATATATTTTATTCAATCTGTACATACAACTTAGTACAGAAATTAGGGATGCTACAGTTACCCCCTCATACATATCTTTTATTGCATTGATATATGCCATGCGCACACCTTTCTTTTCCAAAGCTTTCCAAAGCACCTCCCTTGGTACTCGATCATACGTTTTTTCTAAGTCAATGAAGACCATATGCAAGTCTCTTCTTTTAGTCCGGTACCTCTCCATTAACCCCCTTAATAAATGAATCGCCTCTATTGTAGACCTACCCGGCATAAAACCACACTGATTCTCAGAAATATTAGTCTCTAATCGTAACCTGTGTTCAATTACCTTTTCCCACAACTTCATAGTGCTACTCATAAGCTTTATCCCTCTGTAATTTGCACAATTTTGAATATAGCATACAAGTGGTAACAAATTCATATAACCAATGTCTACATGTGGGCAAAGGCATTAGCATATCATGTATTTATCTCAATTGATGAAATTAGAATGCATTTATACTTTCCAATACCTGTGGGTTACTTAGAAAATAATAAGGTCATTCTATCACATCCTAATTAAATGTACAATTATGAGATATCTACCTGTGGGTAAAGATAAATCATAGTTATATATTTAATTAAAATTAATATTTCAAATCCATATGTGGTTAATTAGTGCATGCAACAAAAATTAAATAAATAAGGATGCTGTGGCTATTCCTCCAAGAACTGCATGTATTTAAAATCCAAATATACACAACTTAATAAATTAATTTAATCAACAAAGGTGACTAAATAATTTAATTTAAATTCTCCCACTATTTCATGCACCCAAAAATTGTTTAATAGATTAATTTCAACACATTTCAACTCAAAGTTTTACAAAATTTAAATAGTTAATTTAATTGCAAAAAATTTTAAATAGGCGATTAAATAACAAATCAAATTAAAATTTTTAAATACCTTTTTCAAATGTCAAAATGTTGAAGAAATTAATTTTTCCTCTATTTAAACCATTGCAGTGCATGTAATAATATTTAAGGGAACATATCACAATTTTTTTATTTTGCGCAAATGCATTCTGGATAATCAAATCAAATAACCCAAAACAAATTTTTTTTTGAAGTAACACCAAAAAGGTCCAAAAGCATAGCCCAAATGCGTTTTAAAAAATAACCCAAAAGAAATTAGTTCAAGCCCTAAAACGCAAGCCCACAAGCTAAGCAGAGAGAGTAAAAAATAATCGGCCTAAATGCATGTGAGTCCAGTAGGGGAAAGAAAATAAATAAATAACCGAATGGCCCAAAACGCGTACAGCTCAACAGGTAAGCAAAAAATCAAAAGAGTAAACAGACCAAAATGCGAGCAGCCCACGAGCATTACTAAAACTTGTATTTCAGCTCAATGCTAAGTGCACCGTTTTGGGCCTTCTTCTTCGCTAAGTCAGGTTGACCTAACCTGACTCAGGACCTAACATGCAGCAGAACCCGCACCACTGCGATAGTAAGCTGGAGTTTGACGCTGACGATCTTCTTGGAGGGATTTTCCAGTGGTTCCAACGGCAGAATGACCAAAAAGCAATGGCGAGCACTCTTACAACATTGAATACGTCAAAAAGAAACCAGATCGCGAATGGAGATTTTGAATATGAGACCCGATGGTTAGCTCCTCTCCTAGAGAGTTCAAGGTGTGTTTCGACGGCAAACTCTTGGAGGATCTCTCTCTCAGAATTACAGATACACAAGAACAAATGGGTCACAGTCAAAATAAAAAAATTAGGATCACTAAAGGTCCATTTATCCCCTATTCTGTCTCAGATTGTTATTGATGGAGATTAAAAATTAATAAGCAAGGCAAGGAAGATCACTAAAGGTCCATTTTGTTGGAAATTATGCCCTAGGGGCAAATCATTGCATTATGAATATTATTGATTTATGAATTTCTTAATTATGTTATCACATTATTTACATGTTTACTGTGATGACCATCCTAGGATATCTCATGATCTTATCCTAAATGTCCCTGGTCGGTCATCTATGCAGGAGCAGAGATAAAATAAGACCAATATGACTTTGAAGATATATAGATATATAAATCAAAATCATAGTCACATGTACGAGTATAAAGTATTGGACTGACCCGCTGTGAGAGAGCTGCATGGGTTAAGTCATAAGCTTCTCTCATATACAAACCATGTCACTATGTCCTTTGACCTGAGATCATCATGGATTTCTACATGACAAACGCTCAGCTTTGACCTAGTCAAAAGTCACTTTTGACCTAGTGATCATAAAGGCTATGTTCGGGCTTAGTAGTTTTTCATGCGGAGGAATGTGAATGGTCAAGATGGAATTTTGTCCCTCACATTCGTAGAGAGATATTACTAGGCCCCTCGATGAGTGAGTCTGAGAAATGTATGGCCATACTGTAATGGAAAGGTAGTTCCATTTCTATAGTCAGACTACTCAGGGATCGAGAAAGTAACGGTCAGGAACAGGAGGATGACATTCTCCATGCCTCATCCATGACCAAAATATCGTGTGATGTAATATCCTTAATTTTCTGTACTTATTTCTATGTACAGATTAAAAGGAATATATGAGTTCTTTTTCAGGAAAAAGATGTGGTCCTTTATGTGAAGAAAATGATTAAATTGCAAAAGAAATGAAATAAAAGGACTTAAATGCAATTATAGAAAGTTTAAGGTTAGGAAAGAAAGGTAGACAAAAATGTGGGGTCTTATAATGTAATTTTAGCCAAATAAAGGGACTTAAGTGCAAAGAAGAAAAAGTTCCCTGGGGCTAAAGTATAATTAAGGAAAAATAGGCCAGAAGTGGGTTGGACTGCCCGATGGCATTTCAGTCCCAGATTTTACCAGAAGATAGGGTAGGTGGCGCTGGGTAATCCAACCTAATACCGGAATTTTTGAAGACTCCAGATAGCCAAAACTGGACTGATCGTCCAAAAGTTATGAAAATTCCTACCGGATACCCTAGATTTCAGATATAAGTAAGAAATTACAGGATGATGCACCCTTGTGGGGCGGAAGTTGGGAAACTGACAGAATACCGATAGGAGGTCTGTAGGAAAAGTTATCCGCGAATTAGAAAATCCAGACGGGGTATGAGGCCTCCAGGGATCCGATAGAGAGATTTATCGGTATTTAAACTAAGACTGAATGAGGTCGGGTAACAACAGTCAGACCCCCGTTATGACCCAAATGGCTGCCCGAACACAGTAGGGCAGTGCATCTGACAGAAGGAGCCGGTGTCCGGATATGTGTGTAAACGGTGCATAATAGTTAGTATTCGGTGAACCTGGACAGGGGAGGATTCCTCGTAATGCGTGCCATGAAGGTGTTGGACCCAGAAAGGCCAAAAAATGGCACCATCAAAGGCCCAATAAGACATGTGGACTGATAGGTGGGCCAGTGTCCAGCAGAACCCCGGAAAAGTGCGAAATTACAAAAATGCCCTATGTTGTACTAAAGGGGTAGTAGATGTATAAAGGGCATTTTGGTCATTCTGGACAGACCTAGAGGCCAAGACATATACAGATGAAGTTAATCAAATTCAGTATATGCTCTGGTAAAGTACAGAAAGGTGTAAAATGACGGTTTTGCCCTTAGGGTTAAAATAGAGCAAGAAAGGGCACCCAGGGGTATTTTGGTAATTTGCCAAGGGATGTTTCTTGGGAATCGAGCCATCAGAGTACTTGAGCTTGATCAGGATCCAAGATAACATTTCCAGAGCCCAAAAACGTAGGCCCAGTGATATGTGGGAAAAAGTGGCATTAAAATACTATTTTAATGCTGTTTCCATAAAGTAAAGTTACTCGGTCGGCACGATAACCGAGGAGGTGATCAGATAAAGTCCTGGACTTATCTGGATAGCATTGGATGGCGTGGCAGGTGCCAGTAAGATGCCACATGGTGCCAACATAGAGGAGAAAGAAAAAGTTAAGGACATGTGGCATAATCTTAGCCGGTGAGTCCAGTTTGTGGGAAATCGGATCGGACCGGTACTGGATTGGACTGGAACTGCTTAGTCAGCTGATGAGGTGTCCCAGGAGCTTGCAATTTCGCCATGTGACATATGAGGTTTCCCATGAGGTGGCCTTGAGGTGATGTCATGCATGATGCAGTAAAAGGAATAAAAGAAAATAGGAAATTCCGAAAAAATCAGGACCATAGGATCAGATGGCTTCAAAATTACAAGAATTCCATTGACCAAAACTATAAATACCCCCTAGCTCTTCATTCCCACAGCCAAGAGCAAGAATAGAGAGAGAAGGAAGTTCTTGAGAGAGAAAGTGAGAAAAAGAAAGAAGAAAGGAAGTTCTGGTGGAGTTGGAAGCGGTAGGGAAGTTCTGAAGTTCTGCTTTTAAGGTGGTAACTAATCCTAGCTTTTATGTAATGTCTTTGTGAATTGTTGTGCTATTGTTTGTTTGGATTGTTGTCTTATATGTTATGATTGAAGCTCTATTGCAATGCTATGATCATATGTTATTGAATATTGAAGCACACAGCATACTTATCTGTACACAACCACAAGCAAGCACTGTCACACTGCATTACATATATTGTTATGATTATTGCTACTAGGATTCTTTTGAATCTCATTCCCATATATAACATTACAGGGGAGGTTCTATCAAAGTAAAATTTGAAAATTTTAAGAGACGCCGTTAGGCTGCCGAAATTCTGGCAATGAAGCAGGAACAAAGAAAGGAACTGATACGTACTGTGTACGTAGGTGCTGTCTAAGGAGGCTGGAAGTGAGTGGACCTAGCAGGTTCATCCAGTCTTTCCTGGGTACTTACACAGAATGGTAGTTCCTACGGGAATTACCGAATCGGTACACTATCGGTTACTTTCTACAGAAGGAATGTAGCAGTTATGCTGCTGGATTTTAGACAACGAAAAATGTAATAGAAATATGAGGATGTTAATCATGCACTAATGTATAACAGTTGATTATTTAATAATGATTGTTATCTGGCATGTATGACTGATATGTGATGTATGTATGCATTAATATGTAAGGTTGGTTGCTGAAGAAAGACTCTGTGAACAGTAATCCGTGGAGACCAATTGATGTTTGGTAAATCATTAAAAATAGTAAATGGTTGAATAAATGTATGATATTTTTATGGGAAATAGTAGACATACTAAGATTTAATTTGATATATAGAATGCTTCATTTGGATGTATATACGAAAATATATAAATTGTTAAAGTTGGGACAAGAATGCTGGAATCAGGAGAAAGTCATTGGATAAACGGTAAAGTTGAAACGTTTACCCACATTGAATTTGTCAAGGAATGGGCAACCAATGATTTTTTCCTAAAATATACTTAAGTTATCTTCACGTAGCAATTTGAACCACTTCATTTCGATTTTTCTAGAATTAGTTATGATTTTTCAAAGTCAGGTCACTCATCTGGAATTTGTCATAGTGAACAGTACCGATATGAATAAAATTCCATATTAAGAGTTTAGACTTCAATGACCCTAAAAGTGTTTCTAAGTGCTACTAAATGGTCCTTAAGATATATAAAAATAAGGATGTGACGTGAATAAAGGGACGTGATGTGGTTGTATGAAAGATTACATCGTTCATCGATCCTCATATGATTTGGGAAGTCGTAATGTCTTGCTAGAGACCGCTTATGACTTGTGGGTCAGTATAGTAGCTGGCCCACTGCCAACTTCATATGGGCCTACAGGGTCGCACACAAAATAGCCCAACACGAGCTGTGATGTCCAGATTCATTGAATCTAAGACATGTCTTGATTCAATGAATAATCTAGGGTGGATTTATATATTTTATATATATATATAAATTCGCATATATATATTATATATAATATAAGAGATATTTGCAAGATTTAATTTATAAGGATAAATTAAATCTCTATCACTTTTGAATTTGAATTTAAATTGATATGATCTATTTGAATTTGAAATTTAAATCGATATGATATCTCATTTTATTTGAGAATAAATCAAATATAATTTTTCCTTATCTTTATTTTAAATTAAATAAATAGGTGAATTAAATCTGTGGGACGGATTTAATATAAACCATATTTATTTAATTAGTTTCTTATCAAATTATGCAATATATGATATTGTATTAATTTCAGAATTAATATAAGATTAATTCTAAAATCTAACCCGATCAGAACACCGATAGCATCCTATATATTTGACATTAGGGGCTAGGGTTCTTGATGAGAGAAAAAGAGGCAAGGAGAGTGCAAAAGGTTTGCAGATAAGAAATGGCCAAAATAGAGACGGTGAGGACGGAATCTCGAGAAAGCCCTAGAAGGACAAGAGGTGCTAGCACGTTGTTTGTGGTTGGAACGCTGTTCGTGTGGATACCGGTAGAGGAAGCCGATCTGAGTTGTCAAGTTCTTGCGATCGAGGAGAGAGCACCAGGTATGACGACAAGTCGCGACTCGAAGACACTTAGGTCGCGACCATACAGGCATCCTGAACGTCAGAAAATCGAAAAGAGATGACAGGTCGCGACTAGAAGTTGAGGAAGTCACGACTAACAACTCCAGAGATGACAGGTCGTGCCTAGAAGCTGAGTAGGTCACGACAGAAAACTCCAGAGGTGAAAGGTCGCGACTAGAAGCCTAATAGGTCGGGACTAAAAACTCCAGAGGCAAAGAGTCACAACTAGTGGATCCTAATCAATGATAGAGGTGATATAAAAATATGCAAGGTAGCAGGGGAAGACAATGTTGCTGATCCTCTAACAAAGCCGCTTGTGCAAGCAAAACATGAGTGTCATGTTAGGTCAATGGGAATTAGGCAAATTAATGATTGTACCTAGTGCAAGTGGGAGGATGTTGGAGATTGTGCCCTAGGGGCCAATCATTATCTTATGAACATTGTTGATTTATGAATTTCTTAATTATGTTATCATATTATTTGCATGTTTACTATGATGACAATCCTTGGATAACTCGTGATCTTATCCTAAATGTCCCTGGTCGGTCATCTATGCGGGAGCAGAGATGAAATAAGACCAGTATGACTTTGAAGATATATAGATATATAAATCAAAGTCATAAGCACATGTAAGAGTACAGGGTGTTGGACCGACCCGCTATGAGAGAGCTGCATGGGTCAAGTCATAAGCTTCTCTCATATACAAGCCATGTCACTATGCCCTTTGACCTGAGATCATCATGGATTCCTACATGACAAACGCTCAACTTTGACCTAGTCAAAAGTCACTTTTGACCGAGTGATCATAAAGGCTATGCTCGGGCTTAGTGGTTTTTCATGCGGAGGAATGTGAATGGTCAAGATGGAATTTGTCCCTCACATTCGTAGAGAGATATTACTGGGCCCCTCGATGAGTGAGTCTGAGAAATGTATGGCCATACTGGAATGGAAGGGTAGTTCCATTTCTATATTCAGACTACTCAGGGATCGAGAAAGTAACGGTCAGGAACGGAGGATGACGTTCTCCATGCCTCATCCTTGACCGAAATATCGTGTGACAAAAGGGACGTGATATGGTTGTATAAAAGGTTACATCGTTTATCGATCCTCATATGTTTTGGGTAGTTGTAATGCCTTGCTAGAGACCGCTTACGACTTGTGGGTCAGTATAGTAACTGGGCCACTGCCAACTTCATATGGGCCTACAGGGTCGCACACAAAACAGCCCAATACGAGCTATGATGTCCAGATTCATTGAATCTAAGAGATGTCTAGATTCAATGAATAATCTAGGGTGGATATATATTTTATATATATATATAAATTTGTATATATATATTATATATAATATAAGAGATATTTGTAAGATTTAATTTATAAGGATAAATTAAATCTCTATCACTTTTAAATTTGAATTTAAATGGATATGATCTATTTGAATTTAAAATTCAAATTGATAAGATATCTCAAATTTGATTTATGAGAATAAATCAAATATAATTCTGTCTTATCTTTATTTTAAATTAAATAAATAGGTGAATTAAATCTGTGGGACGGATTTAATATAAACCATATTTATTTAATTAGTTTCTTGTTAAATTATGCAATATATGATATTGTATTAATTCAGAATTAATATAAGATTAATTCTGAAGCCCGGCCCTATTAGAAGCCCGATAGCTTCCTATATATTTGACATTAGGAGATAGGGTTCTACACACAATACATCTCTACACACACATTCAGACATGAGAAAAGGGGGCAGGGAGAGTGCAAAAGGTTTGCAGATAAGAAACTACCGAAATAGAGACGGTGAGGACGGAATCTCTAGAAAGCCCTAGAGGGACAAGAGGCGCTAGCACGTCGTTCGTGATTGGAACGCTGTTCGTGTGGATACCGGTAGAGGAAGCCGATCTGAGCTGTCGACTTCTTGCGATCGACCAGACACGAAGCAAGGTCGCGACCTATTGACACTGAGGTCGCGACCATACGGGCATCTGAACGTCAGAAATCCGAAAAGAGGAGACAGGTCGCGACTTGAAGCTGACGAGGTCGCGACTACAAACTCCAGAGACGTCCGGTCGCGACGTGAAGCAGAGTAGGTCGCGACTAACAACTCCAGAGGCGACAGGTAGCGACTAGAAGCTGAGGAGGTCGCGACTGAAAGTTCCAGAGGCGAGGAGTCGCGACTAGAGGACACTGAGGTCGCGACCAAAGCTCGAATACCGAAGGTAACACTTCTTTCTCCTTGACTTAAACACATTCGGTAGATCCTGGCTGGGAATGGAAAATTTTTTTAAAGTTAATTTCCGCTGCGTGTCTTCCAATTCCCTTCAGTCTGACTATAGAAATGGAACTACCTTTCCATTACAGTATAGCCATACATTTCTCAGACTCACTCATCGAGGGGCCCAGTAATATCTCTCTACGAATATGAGGGACAAATTCTATCTTGACCATTCACATTCCTACGCATGAAAAATCACTGAGCCCGAACATAGTCTTTATGATCACTCGGTCAAAAGTGACTTTTGACTAGGTCAAAGCTGAGCGTTATTCATGTAGGAATCCATGATGATCTCAGGTCAAAGGGCATAATGACATGGTTTGTATATGAGAGAAGCTTATGACTTAACCCATGCTGGTCTCTCACAGCGGGTCTGTCTAACACCTTGTACTCTTAGATGTGTCTATGACTTTGATTTATATCTCTATATATCTTCAAAGTCATACTAGTTTTATTTTATCTCTGTTCCCGCATAGATGATGACCAAGGACATTTAGGATAAGATCATGAGTTATCCAAGGATGGTCATCACAGTAAACATGCAAATAATATGATAACATAATTAAGAAATTCATAAATCAACGATGTTCATAATATAATGATTGGCCCCTATGGTACAATTTCCAACATCCTCTTCATATCTAACATGAATTACAGGTTTGATACTAAAAATGGAATACTTAACTTTCAAATGGCATGGCAATGCTTGCAAATGACAAGTTATTTTATATCAGAATATATAACTTGTCCATCAAATTATATTCAAAATAAATTATATCAAAATATGTAACTTTATTATATTATAATATATATATATAACTTTATATCATAATATAGCAAGCAATGACAAGTGACGTTGGCAAATGACGTTACATCAAATATAAGTAAATATAAGATTATATCCAAATTTCATTTACAGCTTCATGTGCATGATTACATCAATTTCACAACCTATCTAAAAAAGCAGCATGGGTTGCATGTCTATTCCTCAAATAGTTTCCCAAAGAAGAATGAACACCCGAAATATATGGTCTAGCAGCACCAATAGAGCCATAGGAAAGCCAAAATAACGCCATTTTTGGCCATCCTCAAATGTGATTTGAGATGGCAAGCAATATGTTAAAAAAAATGGTGCCTCAGTAGGCGAGCAGTACTTGCGCAACTCGTTACTCTTTACTTCATCCATCAAACTCTTGTACATTGTACAAATGGTGAAGTTCATATGCCTGATTTGATGACTCAATTTAAATATATCAATAGGCTCACCTATCAGATACATGAAGATATTAAACTAAAGAGACAGTTAAAAAAGTATTACATCTGCAACCGAGTAAACTCAACCTTGCAAGTTGCAATAACCATTAATATCAATTAGTGAACCATTGCAGAAGATAAAATGGGCAATATTACAAGTAAAGCAGCGCCGAAATAGTTTGACTGGCTAAACTTCTTACTCAAAAACTCATATCTTTACTTTCAATTGCCCAACCACAAACCTATTGCACATGTACAACTCAAGCTACTGGACAAGGACAACAATGAATTTGAAAGGCAAACATAATAATCATGTTCCTTCTCATTATATTGGATTCAGGATCAATAAACCTCTAGTAACCTCCAATAACCTACTAAAATACCCTTCATGCTTATAGTAATGTACTAATCAATTTACAAAAAATGGCCTTAGAATCCGTCAGACTAATCTTCTACCAGGTTAGGTACAATTAAGACAGATATGTGGAAGACAGAATAAAGCAAGCACCATGAAGAAATTATATTTGAAAAAGAACCCAACAGAGACTAAAGTATGCAGGAAAAATAGAACATGAATAAACAACAAAATTTAATGGAACAGATCAA
Organism: Leucaena leucocephala; assembly: GCA_037074615.1. Taxonomy (NCBI): domain Eukaryota; kingdom Viridiplantae; phylum Streptophyta; class Magnoliopsida; order Fabales; family Fabaceae; genus Leucaena; species Leucaena leucocephala. The sequence goes on along the minus strand of CM073548.1, from coordinate 8,943,508 downwards.
TGCAAGAATTATCCAAAGTAAAGACCAGGAATTAAAACTAAGAATCGAGTTTCATCAAGGTAAAATAAGAAAAAGATAAAGTAGTTTAGCCAGAAGTTTGGCGAAATAAGTCACAGAGTTGCGAACCCAGAAGTTCAACGAGAAGGCTGAACAGGTTAGCAAGGCAGACGAATTCAGATTTGATTTCTGGGATTTAGGCCAATTGTGACACGAGAAGAATTGAGTGAACAAAACGGGTCTGAAGCTGAATCAGGGTGGCAAGCAGTAACAATGAGAAGCAGTAGTCGAGAGGCAGAGTGACGGAGGCGAGAGGTGACACTACATTGGGCGAGAGGCAATATAGTTGTCGAAGCCCGTTCCTTCATTTCTTCTTTCAAATGAATGAGGGTAGTGATGATGAGAATCGAGAGGCGAGAGGTAGAGTGCGAGAGGCGAGAACGGAACTTTTACTTCAGCTTTCTCTCTTAAATTTACGGTAATAACTTATAATTTTACAATTATAATCTCTCATCTTTAGGTCCCTTAGAACTTTTTAATTTTTTAATAATTTCAAAGGACTTTTTGATGATAAATTCTCTTGCATGGGACGTGTATGTAATTCTGCTTTAATTTTAAGCTTGATTAGGACATAGAATATATCCATATTCATCAAAGTAATGGGATACAAAAGGTCCTTTTCTCTCATGTTGTCCACAATAATCACTATTAATTTAATAATTGATATAATCTAACTAATGGTGTTAACTAAACAATATTAAAACAACAAATCAATAATCAAATGTACTAAACGGTGTTAAACTAAGCTGTTTCTATAATATTTCTAATAATATAATAGATTTAAATAAATGTGATTCTTTTAGTGTAATTTTTTATTTACAAAATTAAATTTAAATTCTTGTTTATTGAAAACTAAGTGCATTTTATTTTGACCAATATCATATTTTTAGTTTCAATACATTCTTTACTCTAACCTTAAGAATGGTAGATACTGGTTACTCTCAAACTTGAAGGCCTAAACCAATATTGAAGCTGATACAACAATCCAAGGGGCCCATTTTATCAGCTCTAGTTAGGAAGTTATGATTTAGAAACAAATTTAAAATTAAATAATACATGATAAGTTCATATAAGCTTTAAATATGCCATTATTAAGAATATAGGTGCAAATATTGAAAATATTTTATAAAATAAAAATTCTAGGGAGTAGAAAGAGAATACCAAGATAAGAATTTGGAAAAAAAACTAAGGAGTATTTCTCATTCACATGTGTGTCCCAATAATTTGTATATGGCCTCTGTTTAAAGGCCTCCACCCATTAAAGTTTAAACATAGGGTTCCAAAGAAATAAATGACAATATAATAACATTAACTAAGGAGAAACTCTTTTCAAGTCATTTATTTGGAAGTTCATGGAGTTTAGGACATTAAGAGAAAAAAAATCTTAAGATGAATCATAAGGTTATGAGCATCTACGCATGCAGTATTTATAATACTCTATTTTGAATGTCCATAACAAATATTGTGCCTTATTAAAATCTTACTAGAAAAAATTCAATGGAAAAAAACCTACAAATACATATTGAAGCTATCTAATTGAAGCCTTTTGTCCTTACGCCTTTGGACTTTGACACAAAAATATAAACCCAAGGAGGTAGCAAGCCATAACCTCTGAGTCACTTCTTTATGTGGAGCCTTATGTACTACCTAGGAAACTATATGCCTAAAAAACTATAAAACATGGTTAGGAGTTCTAGAATCATTTTGAACAAAAAGTAAATCAATGCAATGTATAAACAATATGTTTTGGATTTTGGGGAGTGAAAAGGGAAATGATATGAATGATATGATGATGAGTTCTCTTCAGATAGGAAAATGGTGATTAGCCATGGTTCAATGCATTGGGGAGTTTAGGGATGCAATTGGATTCAGTTCAAATGGTATTTCCTTAATATAGAGTTCGATTAATGGATTAACTTCACAATAACACGGATTCCCTCCACTCACCACTTCAATCAACCTAACACGGACACAAAAGCACACCGAGATGTTCTTCATTAACAAAATCACTTGCTTGTCATACAAAAGGTACTCAATGCAAATGAACTAAATCTCTAACACAAAATAATCCATATTAGGGTACTTAACCATTAAACTTAGGTCCAATTACAATTAGTTCATTTAGGTTAGATTAATGTCTCTTTCCTTTTTAACAAGTTTAATTCAATGGAACCACTTCTCAATAACATTCAAAGGATGCTCAACATAAAAGAACTCAAACACACTTCAATAAGTATCTCAATCATGCTATACTAACAAAGTCATCAACTAATACATTGCTCAACAACCCAATGTTGATATAACTCAATCAAAACACAAATTTACTTAATGAAATACTTGTTACATAATCGAATCCCAAATTCACTAAACCTAATTCAACATAAATGAAGTCATAGGCTCAATCTCTTAATTACAAAGCTTTGCACATCTAGAACAAGGAAAACTAAGCTACACAATAAAGAAAACATATAAATGGAACTAGTTTAACTCCCCTTTCTAGAACCAATTCTTGAATCACCAACTAGGACCAATTCTTGAATCACCAACTAGCCCATCTCAAGAGAGCACAAGAGAAGCCTAGCTATGCATAAGAACAACTGCACCTCTAGAAACCAGCTGCAAGACGTCACCCATAGTGGAAGATGGAAGAAAATGGTGGAAAGTATAAAGAACTAGGGTTTTGGAGTTGAAAAGATGAGAGAAAAATCAAATGAGAATGTAAATGAGTGAATAAATCGTCTAGGGTTCATGTTTAGGGTGTATATTTAATTGGGAGTTAGGTTTGGCCTCAAAAATAGGTCTAGGGTTCGAAAAGTGGTGCTACTCAAATGTAAAACGTAAATATACAGAATTAACGTATTTGTTATGGCAAAAGCAATAACAAACGAATCATTGATAGCAAAACCACATAGTTTCACTTATGTCACGTTTGTTGTAGCAAGCATGACAACAAATGGCATATATTGTAAGCTTCTTGTTTTGGTTCAATGTTGTCCCTTGCTTAGGCCCTTGCACTTCCAATCTTCATCTTCTAAGGTACTTGCAATGTCATTTAAGCTTAAGTAATATCATAGGTTCAAATAATTAAATCAATTAGAGAGTAATTGCAATTTGTATGACAAAAATACTCTCTTTAGCACAATTTCCATGCAATTACTCGTGACCCAATTTATGCACATTTCATGCAATAACAACTCCGCAAGTACATGCAAAACCACTAAATGAAGCACCAAACAACATACTAAAACATGACTCAATCACTACTCCCCCTTGTAACAAAATCTTGCTAGAAAAACTCAGTGGGACAAAATCTTAGATTAATAAAAAAAGAGTACAACATGATCTCTATTCCCCCTGTAACAATATCACTATTTTTGACCAAAAATAATATCAATTTTACTTTTGCTTATGACAATATCAATTTTATTCCCTTGATGACAAAATCATTTTTACTCCCACTAATGACAACATCACTTTTTCAACACCTTTTCAATATCACTTTCTCAACACCTTTTCAATATCACTTTCTCAATAGAGTGTAATAATTTCTCAAGTAGATTATTTTTAATGCTTTTGGCCTATCTTCCTTTTTGCCAAACTATGCAGTATGCATTGTCATCATATAATTTTTTTTAAATATATTCTTCCAACATATCTTATTATTAATATGCTCTCCACTTGTCTTATGCATTGTGGAAATAACAAAAGGAAAGTTATGATCATGATCTCATATATAAAGCTTCCATTTCTTATATTCAAAGCAACATAAGTCGATCACAAAAATGAAGAAGATGGTGACAAAGTTTGAAGAAGAATCAATGGAGTTTGAAGAAGACGATGATTTCGAACACTTTAAAGAGAGCTCGTGAGGTCGAAGAGTCCATACCATCCTTCGTCCGTCATTCGCCTTCGTTGTTGTTCGTTGTTATCCTCCCATCGTTTGCTTCCTCTATCGCCATCCTATATTAAGTAGGCTCTTAAGCCTACTTGAGGAGGAATCCCAAAAATGCCTAGAAAAGATAGTATGCTCCCAAGGACTAAATAAATTAAAAGTTATTTTGAGGCCAAAGTATAAATATTGTTATAAGCTGTGGGAAAATTCTAATGACTAAAAAGAAATAGAATAGGGACTTTAAGGTAAAGGAAGAAAGGTCCAAATTAAAAAAAAAAGAAAAAGAAAATAAATAGTGTACAAAGATCAAATTGTACTTATTGAAAGTTTATGGTGCTAAAGTGTAAATAAATAATATAAAATTGCATAATAATACGCAAAATTGGAAAACAATCCAGAAGTTGGAAATTACTTATAAGTTATTTTAAGATCCTCAAGAGTTATTAAAGAGGATTAGATAAATGGCAAGTTAAGGCAGAATCAAAAGTGTAATTTCGACAAGTATTGAGTGTAATTATTAAAAATTTACTCGAAAATATAGAAAATTTAATAAATTCAAGAAAAATAGAAAAAAGGTTCCTAGGTACCGTAAGGCTAAATATAGCTAAAAAAGGTGAAAATACCTAAAAAGAGAATATTTTGGAATAAAAAGTCTATATTTGGATAATTATTTATTATTTAGCCAAGATTATTTTGTGAGACGTTAAATAATAAAAACAATTATGGAGAATAATAGGAAAATTATTTTGTGAGAGGAATGAATGCATGGAACAATTGTGTTGATTTTATTGGCTGGGAATTGCCTAAGGAATTAATTATGGAAATTAATTTCAAATATGTCAAGAAATTGTCACAATTCTCTATGGAAAATCTAAAAAAAAGTAAAGATAAAGCTCAAACCCATTTGGATAGAGAGGAGGACGTGGCTGAAAATTTTATATTTTATCATATTATTTTATATCTATTTCAAATAATTTATTATGTTTAATATACATTATTGTAGTAGTTGTTAGACTTTAATATTTTGATGATGACAATTAATTGAGAAAATATTTCAAAAAGAAACTTAATTGATAAAGAACATTTATCGATAAGGAGATTATTTGATAAGTTCTTCGACAAATGAGAAAGAACTTTTGAAAGAAAATCTAATTTTAAAAAGCATTTATCAATGACTTACTCGATAAGAGTTCTTATTGATAAAGACTTCGATAAATCAATACGAATTTAGTTTTTGAAAAGTCTGAGTCGTTGTTATAGAACTGAAATTGCTTGAAGAGTTATTTGATAAGTAGATTTATCAAAGAAACCTTCAATAAGTTTTATAAAGATTCAGTTTATGAAAAGAATTTTTATAAAGGTCTTTATTGAAGTATTGTTCGATAAATGTATTATCGGCAAAGACTTCGATCAATAAATTTTGTTTTCAAAAGAAGTCATTCTGTTTTCAAATGCTCATTTATCAAAAAACTATTCGATAATAGCTTTATCAAATAATATTTCGATAAATAGAGATAATTTCTGTTTTATCAAAAAGCAATGAACTGAATGATTGTCTATCACACCTTACTTTTGAATGCCTCAGGGACTAATTGGTAGCATTTATAATCACTTATATGATCATAGAAGCTCAGATGCAAAATATGAAATTTCTAAGCTCATAGGTACTGTTCATGTGGTATTTCTAGATTTGACAACTAACTTCGAAAAATCATAACTAATTAAAAAAAATGAAGTTGTTCAAAAGGTTACATGAAGCTAACATAATGTAGTTTAAGGGAAAAATATGTCTAAGACCAAATGCTCAGTCAATCTGTACAATTTCAGCTTCAAATATTATTGTTCATTTGATCAAAAATTTTGAAGACAGATTTTGATCCCTAACTTTGAAAAATTCATTCTTCTTGTAAAGACATCAGAATAAGGCGTTCTTGGTACCAAAATAAAGTTTGACATTTTAACTATTTACTAATAAAATATTATACATTTATTATATCATTTACTATTTTTAATTACATCTCAAAAATCACTGCCCCATAATGAGTTACTATTCATAGGCAGAATTTCTAGCAACCATACATATGTTTACATACATTACAAAATCAACTATCATACACCATGCAAGCAGCAATTACATCATCAACTATTCTTCTCCTCGTGTTTGATGGTCTTGCTATTTGGAAATAAATAGGGTGAGATTTCTAGAGAAATCTCAGTAATAAATGTACACATTATGTAATATCCCTAATTTTCTGTACTGAATAGTATGTATAGTTTGTACGTAATATATGTGAGATTCTCTGAGAAAAATGTGGCCATTTATGTAAAGAAAGGGATTGAATTGAAAAAGGAAGAAAATGCAAGGATTTAAGTGAAATTATAAAAGTTTTAAGGCCAAAAGAGAAAGTAGACAAAAATGTGGGGTCTTTAAGTGTAATTTTAGCCAAATGTGAGGACATAAGTGTAATTTATGAAAAGTCAAGGGACAAAAGTGTAATTATGAAGAATTTGGACCGAAAATAAGTCAAAAATACCCGGAGTCAGATCAAACCCAAAATTTACCAGTAGATGGGGAAAATTATTCCGGTTAGTTTGACGCGTAACAGAATTTTGATTTGAGGTCCCGAAAAATTGATATAAATTTTGAAAGTCAGATAAAATTATTACAGTATTTTTAAGAACTCAGAATCATATGAAACTTTATAGTAAATTCCTACAATTAATATAAGAATTTATAAAACTGACAGGATCAGAAAAGGAATCCTGTAAAATTTTTAATGGAATTTACAGTAGAATAAAATACCCGATAAATACTTTCGGGAGAGGTTTCTTAGGATTTGTGCCATAAAGGTAATGGACCTAGACAAAGGCCCAAAATGGCATCCCAGAGGCCCAATAAGGTACCTGAACAGTATGTGGGCCATTGTCCAGAGGAACCCTGGAAAAGTGTGAAATTACGAAAATGCCCCTGTGTTATAATAATGTACAAGAGATGAATGGAGGGCATTTTGGTCATTCTGGATAGGCCAAAATGTCAAGGCAGGTACAGGAAGGGTTATTCAGAGTTAGTATATGCCCTGACAGGGTACAAAGAGGTGTGAAATGACAATTATGCCCTTAGGGTTAATATAGTGCAAGAAAGGGTACCAAGGGTATTTTGGTCATTTCTCAAGGGATCTGTAATTAAGTTTAGACCTAGTATAAGAATGTCAATGGTAGAAAGAATCTGGATACTGGATTTAAGGTCAGAAAACATATTATGGAATCTCAGAAAAATTAGATTTAGAAAATAGTTTGGTTTTTTGAAAATCGGACTAAGCCGGTACCGGATTGGACTGGAATTTTTTCAGAAGCTTCCTCCCTCTACAAATTCGCCACATGGGCTATGAGGTGTCCCTTGATGATGTCATGGATGATATCATAATTAGATTTTAAGGAAAAGTTAAATCCAAGAATAAATGTGAGCCATTAGATCAAATAGTGCACAAAATGATCTTAGCCATCCATTTTCCATGAAATTTTCTATAAATATCCCCCAAAATCTGATACAAAATCGTGAGTGAAGAATGCTTGGGGAACCTCTTGCAAAATGAAAACTCAAGCTAAGACAAACAAGAATTCAAGGGCCAAAGTTCAAGCAAGCTAGAGATTAAAGGTAAGCAATCTATCCTAACTTATTTTTCTTTGATTTGGGAGCTTGAACTTAGGGTTTTCATGGAAGAAAGTTGAGTTTTCTCTAAGATATATATGCTGTCCAAAACCTTAGATGAAAGGAGAAAGAAGAAATTAAAGTTAGAGATATGTGATTGAAGCTTAAACAAGCTAGTTATCCCACGAAATTTTGGACATATCCATTTTCCATTCTCTATAAATATCCATTTTCCATGAAATTTTCTATAAATATCCCCCAAAATCTGATACAAAATCGTGAGTGAAGAATGCTTGGGGAACCTCTTGCAAAATGAAAACTCAAGCTAAGACAAACAAGAATTCAAGGGCCAAAGTTCAAGCAAGCTAGAGATTAAAGGTAAGCAATCTATCCTAACTTATTTTTCTTTGATTTGGGAGCTTGAACTTAGGGTTTTCATGGAAGAAAGTTGAGTTTTCTCTAAGATATATATGCTGTCCAAAACCTTAGATGAAAGGAGAAAGAAGAAATTAAAGTTAGAGATATGTGATTGAAGCTTAAACAAGCTAGTTAGAGGATTGATTGTTGAATCAAGTTGTTGTTCTTGAATTTGCCATAAATGAAACATTTTGATTTGCACTGTTCATGATAGAAGGAGATGTAATTTCAATGATCTAATGCTTCCATTGAGTTTATATGATGATTTTGTGTAGGATTGGATAGGTTTTGAGCCTTGGAAGCATTGGAATTGAAAGTTGTAATGTTTGGAATTCTTCTCTGTTACTGTTCACTCGCATGAACAGTGATTGGAATCTCATGATTTTGACGCTTCCAATGGTTTTAAAATAAAAATTTGGGTGGGGTAAAGTAAAGAAATAAGTATGGGAAGCATTGGAATCAAGATGAGAATTTTTGGAAGAATTGTGCATATTTTTCAAATCTGTACAGAACAGTGCATAAGAGCTGGAATTTCATTATTCTAAGCTTATAAATGGATTCAAAAGGTGAAATTGTGTAGGGTAAGGTCAAGACATCAATTGATTCAAAGGCCAAGGTAATTGGTAAAGGTTAGAGGAAGTTATGTTAGTTAAATGTTCAAGAGAGATAGTCTTGAATAATGCTTGAGTTGATGGTCCTAATGAATTGTGTGATGAATATGAATGTGCTTAGGACCTTGCAACATCCAAGAAGATGTTGAAAAGTGGTTGACCGAAAGGTTTCATGGTTGGAAAGCTTAGGGAGCAAGTGGAAGAATAAGAAAGAAAGCTTAAATTCAAGGTAGTGGACTTATCTCTTTATGTGCTTGATGTGGTATGCTTATATGTTGACATGTATATGATATTTGAATGATGTTGTGACATGAGAAAAGATGTTGAATATGTTATGAAGAACATGTTTCCATGGCCATGCATTTTTATGCAAAGTTTATAGCATGATGGCATGTCACTAATTAAAGAAAGTTTAATGAAATTATATATCATGCATTAGCATCCATCTTGCATATTTAAGTGGTAATGTTTGCTACTGAGATTCCCTAGAATCTCACCCTCCCACAACCAACCAATTTAGGTCAAGCATGAAGGAAATGTATGCATGAAGAAGAGTTAAAGAATGGGAGAAAGGAAGTGAAGTAATGGATGTCTTAGTAGATGCTATGAATTTCCATGTATGTAAGGTTATGTAATATGCTATTATATGTAAAGAATATGTATGAATTAATTATGGCATAACCTCATGATGTATATGAATACATGGGAGGCAAAGTGAAGGTTTATGCATGCTGGAACAATTATTGAGAATTGAAGAAAGAAAACTGAAATAGTAAAAATGTAGGTCATGAAGCAGTTTTGTTGTGGCTTTAGTCTGACCTAGTAAATCAAGGAATTAATTCACAAAATTTTGTGATCATGTAGTATACATCCATATATTTAAATGCATAGGTAATATGCCTCAATTGGATGAGTATATCAATATAAACGAATTTCCAAAGTTAAGAAACAGAATCTGGAATTTCCAGAATTTGACATATGAACAGTAAAAAGTAACAATTTAACTGTATCAGTTGGTAAGGTAAATGTCCAGATTTATATTTTTTCCTTAAATATTTATGAAAGAGCTTCAAGTAGAAATTTGGATCATCTCCATACGATTTTTCTACAATTAGTTATGAATTTTTAAAGTTGGACTGTCAACCTGAAAATTGCATATGAACAGTACCCGAGACTAAGCTTTAAAATTTTACTTTTTGGGTTAATTTAATGCTTCCGCTAATCAAATACACTTCCGAATACGTGCTCTAAGGTGTTAAAAGTAGGATGTTTCACATTAAGTAGTAAATAGAACTAAACAATGTACGCATTAAGTATGCTTAGTACTTGTGATTGTGTAAGCATAATGTAATGTGCATTCTTCCATGTATCATATGAAATACAATTGGCCAAAGTAATAATAGAAATAGAGCTTCAATTATTTACGCATATGTAACACAATTCAACAAAGCCATAACACAATTAAGAATAACATCACACTACAAGTTTAGGATAATTTACTACCTTGATGATTTACTTTCTTTTACTATCTTCCTTGTCACTATCCTTTGCTATGTGGCTGCCTTCTTTATCACAAAAATCAAAGCCTAGATATCATACAATCATTCATTCATCACAATCCAATTGCAACTAACATTTAAGAACATTAAACTTAGTTAATCAATTAACTCCTAACTTTCCTTATTTTTGGTTAATTTCCTTATCCTTTGAATTAATTTGTTTCTTGAATTTAACCCTATACAATTTTGCCTTATGAATCCATTTATGAGTTTAGAATTATGAAATTCTAGCTCTTGCATAAATTCTGGACAGAATCGTACAGCATCCTTAGGAATTCTAAAAAATCTTATTTTGATTCTAATGCTTCCAATACTTGTTTCTCTACTTAATCCCACACAATTTTTCATTTTAAATCCATTGGAAGCATCAAAATCATAAAAATCTCATTGCTGTCCATGTGCATGAACAGTAACAGAGAGGGTTCCAAAATTTTACTTTTCAATTCTAATGCTTCCAAGGCTCCAATCTTATTTAATCCAACACAAAATCATCATTTGGATTCAATGGAAACATTAGAACAATGAAATTCAATCTCCAATGTCCAGAATAGCCCTTGGCTAAAAGGCTTCAACAAAGAGCAAAGTCAAAAATCACAATTTAATTCCATAACCAATCATCCAATCTAACTTATCTAAGTGTTAATTACATGATTCTAACTTAATTTCCTTTTTCCTTCTTTCTTGTAGCATTTCGGCCAGCAAGGAATGTCAAGGGAAAATGAGTTGTCCAACCACTAAAACCTAAGTTTCAACCTTCCATAATACATATATAATCACTAGGAAGATTGCTTACCTTTTACCTTAGCTACCTTGGATCAAAGTGCTCTTGATTTCCTTCTTGAATTGCCTTTGTTTTGAGTTTCAAAACCTCAAGAGTTTCCCCCTTGTTCTTGGCTCCAATTGTGAAGGAAATAAGGGGATATTTATAGAGTAAATTTTGGCACCTTAGGACTAAATTATCCCTCCTTCAACTAATTATTACAATGGCTTAATCTTATCCCTTATTAGTTGCTTTTTGGATTAATTACACCTAACCATCATTAAGTTAATTATTACATTATTTTATTATAATGAAGCACATGGGAAAATCGATTCTTCTTGCATTTGGCGCCACATGGAGGAGGTGTGGGTCCCACATGGACACTTCACCATGCCACCTCACATGTTCTTGAAAATTCTCCTTTCTTTTTTTTTTAATAAAAATACCCTTAAAATTATTTTGACCACAAGACTATCTCTTGGTGTTTTAGGTCTCATACTTAGACACCATATTGGGTTGGCCTAGGTATAATCCATTAATTTGGCACTTCCTTCACCAGATAACCTAATATACTTTAAATTTTGTGATAAATTCTATAGAACTCTTTTAAGGGTTATAATATTTTTAGAAATTCATTATATCATTAAATGAATTTCTTGCAAAGTTTTATAATTTTCTAAAACCTAAAAGTCCTGATAAAAATTCTATATATTTCTTTAAATTCTTTATTGGTGTCCTATTTCACCTTAAATTCCTTAATAAATTTTACATGACTCCTTTTTAAATTTAGTTTCATAAATACTTATAATAAATAAGAATTTTCTATAAAATTTTATCTGATTCTATGGTTCAAAGGTCCTGTAATAATTTCTAGACTTTAGAAAGTATATTAATTTTTTGAGACTTTAAACTAAAATTCTAAAAAATTACGTCTCCCAAATATTCTCCTCTACCTACTGATAAAATTTGTGACTAAAATATTTCTGGGCAATTTTGGGCCTTTTCTGGCTCAACTTTCTCATAATTACAATTTTATCCTTGAATTTGGCAAAATATACTTTAGTCCATGAATTTGCTGAATTCTACTTTAGTCCCTTACTATACCTTATAAAATTCCAATTTAATCCCTAAAATTTCAAAACTTCACTTAAGTCTCTTTTCTATTTTTCCTTGAATTTTCTTATTTAATTTTTGCCCAAATGACATCTACATTCCTTGGCTTTATAACTTTATACTTTCCTTTCTTTCTTTGACTCAAAACTTATTTAACCATTATCTTTCTTTCGATCATCGTCACAATCCATTCCTAACATCTTTCCTTTATCAGTCTTATACAGGAGAAAAAAATTTAGGATGTGACATTTTCCATATAACTTGCTTTTACAGAAATGTTTTCTTGCTTTGACAAATATGTTTCTTCTCAAAGAATATTCATAAAAAATTATGATCAGAGTATTTAAATGATGTTTTCAAGATTAGTCAGTGGCTAAATCTTTGAATTTCAATATGATTTTGACAGTGACTTATCTGATGTGCTCTCTTCTCAAAATTGATCTGTGAAAACTTAAGTTACATATTATATAAGATCGATATTTAAGAAAGAAATGATAAGTTGTTTTTTAAATTCAAATCATTGAAGCTTTAATCTTGATAAATGATGTTGAAGATGATTCATTGCTTATAATGTTATTGATTTATTTGAATCATCTATGATTGAGAAAGATTAAGCATGAAAGATTCAAGTTTGATTAATTGAGATCTTATTGATAAATCTATTTGATCATACAACTTATCAAAATTCTCTTCGATAAGATATTCTGTTAAGCATAAACTGAATTCTGACTTTTCTTGAATAATTTTATTAATGATCTATTGAGTTTAATATCTTGTGATTTGAATTTATTTGTTAAATGATCATATGAACTTCTATTTCCAAATAAGCTTCATGATTTAAAGAAAGGATCAAAGATGTCTAAAAGTCTGTGAAAAATTTGAAAGAATATTTTTCAGTATTTATCGATAAACTATTCAATAAGTATATTTATTAAAGAATACTTTGATAAATAAAGTATGTGAAATATATTGATAATTCTGAAAGCATGTGTTTTGAAAAGAATACTTTTCAAAGAACTTTTCGATAAGGAGGTTTTGAAAAGACCTAATCGATAAATTCAGAATTATTTAGACCAAATTCATTAAAGATTTATCAAAGTCCTTTTCAATAAGACTGGTTATCAAAGTGTTGCTCGATAAGATTTAAAACTGTTTCAACGCAATTGGAAACAATTGCAATATGTTTACCTTTATCTTTAATTTGTGAAAAATCAGACTTTGACAAATCTTTATCTTTAATTCCAAATCATTTGGAAACAATTGCAATATGTTTACAATGTTTATATATTTCTTATGTAGCATATTTCTATCATTTTCAGGCATAAAGAAGATCAAACAAAGAAGATCATAAAAAGCAAAATCTATCAGAATGTATACATCAGTAATAACGACTATATTCATCAACGGCTATCTAACGATCTTATGAAGAACTCATCTATAAAAGACGCCAGAGAGAGAAAGCTGAAGCTGAAGATGGAAGAAAGCCAAGAGGCATAAGAGAAAAAAAATACACAACAATGCATTATGATCATAAACAATCTTAGTTACTGATAGTTTCTGTATCACTCTATTTCTCATTCTCATAACAGAGCTTGTTGTATTCTTTGAGAGAGAAACTTATAAAGTATGTGTTTAAGTAATTATCAAAATATCTCTACTGAGAGAGCATATTCTTGTAATTAAACATTTTACTAAGTTTTTTAAGAGTATGGGTCTCTTAAGCTAAAAATTACGTTACGAGTTGTAATGGGGAGTAAGAGGGAATCTCATATTGATGTATTTAGACATCAAGAGCCCAGCTAATCTTGGAAGATAGTGGAACACTTAAAGAAGCTCTAGGGACTAGACGTAGGCCAAGTGGATTGAGCTAAACCAGTATAAATAATCTCTGTGCAAATTTCTCTTCTTTATCTTCCTACATTGGTGATATCCTTCTGAACTTAATCTCATTATATTTGTTTGAATTTAAAATTTTTAAAATACCCAATTTACTCCTCTTGGGTGATACAGCCAAAACCAACATTTGGTATCAGAACGAGTCACTTGTATAAAGGATCTAACGATCTCAAGTGCAAAGATCATGGTTATATATGAATATTTCGAGTATAATATTCCTCTATTTCTCAAAAATATTATTTTTGTTTTTGAAAAGCTCGAATGAAGATATTTTTGAAAACTATTGATTTTGATATGAGATATATGTTTACAAATGATTTTGATTTCAAAATTAGAAAATATTGGATAGATAGAGAAATGGAAATTTTATATAGCGATTTAATTGAAAATGATTATGATAAAATCAAATATTGCTCTAATGCTAAGGATATTTTGGATAATCTTAACTCTATCATTTTACTAATGACTGTGTTGAAGTGAATGTTTCTAACAACATATGTGAACAAAAGATATCTGAGATCAAAGTAGTAGAAATCTTAGAACACTTTAGTCAATATGAGGAAGATGAGTATCAAGAAAAGCACAAGATGTAGGAATCAAATGAAAATCAATCACTACATGGAAGTCAAGCAGATATATCTATGATAAATATGTCCAATTCTTGTTATGCATATGTGAAAAGTGATTTCGAAAGAAATTAAAATGAAAATTTGTGTGGGATAAAGTAAAGAAACAAGTATAGGAAGCATTGGAATCAAAATGAGGAATTTTGAGAAAATTGTACACTTCTTTCGGTTCTATCCAGAACATGATGAAGCAGCCAGAATTTGAGCATTTTGAGTTCATAAATGTATTCAAAAGGTCAAATTATGTAGGGTAAAGATAAGACATCAATTGATTAAAGACCAAGCTAATTAACAAAGATTAAAGAAAGTTACTTTAAGTAGATAAAGTTCAATGTTCAAGGAAGTTGAATTGTGATGAGTTAACGGTAATGTATGTGTATGGATATGCAATGGTTAGAATTTGATTTGTGTATTCAAGAAGGCAACCTCACTTCAAGGAAAGGTGACAAGGAAGAGGATAAAAGGAAAGTGAAGCATCAAGGTAATAAACTTACCTAGACTTGTATGTGTTGAATGTATGGTTGATTGTGTTATAGCTTGATTGATGTTATTCATGTGTAATTATTGAAGCTCTGTGCTATGATTACTTTAGCCAATTGTATTTCATATGTTATATGGAAGCATGCACATTACATTATGTTGACACAATCACAAGCAAGCACTAATACCAAGCATTGATGCATACATTGTTTAGTATCGTTTACTACTAAGATTTCCCCAGAAATCTTCCCCCTAAATTATATCTCCAATCAACAAGAACCTCAAGTATGAGATAAGAGGAATGTTAGATAATGATATGGTTTGCTTGTATGGTTATGTTATAGACAAGTTTTGGGATGAATGTATGTAAAGTTGGTTATTAAAATTTTTCACTTGAACAATATACAGTTTCAAGCTATGACTTTTGGTCTATAATTAAAAATAGTTAATGATGTAATAAATATATAATAGTTTAGATGTAGTTACTTAACATGTCAAACTTCATTTTGACACCAAGAATGCCTTATTTCGATTTCTGTACGAAGAGAATGAATTTTCTAAAGTCAGGGACCAGAAGCTATTTTCTAGAAATTTTGACCAAATGAACAGTATACTTTGACATCAGAGTTGACTCGGTTGACTAGTCAATTGGTCCAAGGAAATATTTTTCCCTTACATTGTGTTAGATTCGAATATCCTTTTGAACCACTTCATTTCAATTTTTCTACAATTAGTTATAATTTTTTGAAGTTCGTCACCGAATCTGAAATTACAAATGAACAGTAACCATGACCTTGAAATTTTCATATTTTAAGATTGAACTTTAATGGACTTGTAAGGGGTTTTAAATGCTACCGAATGATTCCTAAGAAGTATGAAAGTAAGGATGTTACATACATTATACTTTGCAAGCATAATTCTAAACATACTCATCCACGTTCACTGAGATATTGATCTGTTTTGATGATGAGTTGTTAAATGCTATATGATCTCTCTCTCACACACACACACACACATACATATATATATATCATTCATATACTAGATAATGCTAACCATTCTCCAAGAAGAAAGAAATTTGTATTCTCGACAGCATAATGAAGCTGATACTTTATATTTGAGAATTGATACAAGGAGCACCCAAGCTGCAAAGTTCATTGGCAACTAACTAAAGAAGATGATCATTCATGCCAAAGGAAAAGATGCTCAAAATACAATAAGAGGGGAAGGTAAAAAAGCTTTATGGACCAATCTATCATATTGCAAAACTAAATTAGCATTTCTAAACCCTCTCATATTGAATATATTTGAGCTATTTTGGTGATAATATTTTTCATGCTATATGTGTCTATGTGTTTATATCAAAATTTCCTTTGATGCATTTTTCATTCTTGATAATTTTGTAAAAGAAGCCATGAATTTAATGAAGAAGTTAGCTCTTGTAGATAAAGGCTTCAATAAACTATGAGATAAAACTAATGATGATTTATATTTAATGAATTAAATATTTTTAAAAAACTATTCGATAAAGACATTTGTCAAACAAATCTTCAATAAAAATGAACTGAGTTTGTATTTCTGTGAAGCGTTAAAACTGGAATTTATCATCCTCGATAAATTAACTTATTTTGTGAAATGTTGTGTGTTGTTTTCATTGATTAATTCTTCGATAAGAACACTTATCCAAATATTATTCGATAAATTATGTGAAAAAGTATTAACATTTATCGAACAACTTATCGATAAGGACACTTATCGAAAAGCTATTCGATAAATTGAGTATTTCTGACAAAATAATTGATGATTTTGATCGAATAACACTTTGATAAGAGTATTTGTCCAAAAATTTCTCAATAAATCTTGTGTGCTTTTATTGAAAAATATTGTTATTTTTCAAACAACTATTTGATAAAGAGGCTTATCGAAGAGCTATCTGATAAATATCTTACCACTATTTAAAAGTTTATCGATAAACACTTCGAATAAGGCACTTATCAAAGATATTATCAATAAATTATCTGTTATTTAAGAAAAATATGACAGTTACTGCTTAGTTCATCTAAACCTATTCAAAAAAGCTTTCTGATTCTCTCAACCTATAATTCATAACCATTTCCATAAACTCCCATTTAGCATTTGAGAGTGTCCAAAATCATTCCCTTAACATTCCAAAACATTTTTCTCATCCAAATCCTTTGTCTACTCTCCTCGACGTCAATCCGCTATCACTGTTTATCTTATCTGATGAACAATGGCGAGAACCAAAGTACCAGAAGTTGGGTTTGAATAGGCAATGGAAAAAAAAGGGAATCCTTCGAAGCCTAAGGTGGCAAAAGACAAGCATTTACCTAGAGATATGATTTCTCCTGCGTCACAGGCTCATATACAAGCACGAGAGAACCCAGTCAAACAGCATACTTGGCAAGTCTTAAAAAGGAAGAGAAGAAATGAGTCTTCTTAAGATATTTATGATTCATTATCTCCATCTCCTTCTATTGATCCTATTTTTATTCCTACTCTACCTTCAAACTTTGCTTTCTTTACTGGTAACCTAGATAAAGGGGTGGATAAAGGGAAACTTGAGGCAAAACTTGCTCATAGGGACTTTTGTCCTGTTTGTTGTGGATTTAGATTACGTAAAGTACAACGACAAGACCCAATTAGATCTAAGTAACCCTATGACGCACTATGAAAATTGGCTAGGAGTAAATCTCTCATACTGACTTGAAGTAGTCAAAAGATTTTACTGTAATATGATAGTGTTTGATGAGACTGGTGATGATGGTGAATTGGTGAGTAGTCACTTGATCATAGAGTTAATGGGGAGAGAAATTAGGCTAGACTAGAGTATGATCAACTTCTTGTTAAAAACAACAGATTTTAAGTTAGAAAAGAAGCATGAATTATCCATGAGACAAATCTATGAGATCCTGATGCTAAAGGATTATTTCTCAGGTGATCTAAAATTTGTATGCAAAGATATGTGCGATTATCATAGGATAATCCACTATATATACTAGAGAAACATGATCAACAAGTCTGGCAGTTTACATACATGATTAAGGAAGATTATGGTTTACTAGCCAAGATAATTAATGGGGAGAAAATTAATATTGGAGACTTAATTTACAATGAGATGAGGAGCTTCCACTATCTAAATCCAAAACCACTCTAATGCCTTACCCTTAATTGGTTTCTTTATTTCTTCAATGCAATAACATACAGTATCTGGAGAAAAGGGAGAAGGAATTGAAGGTACTAAGATTTGGGGCTAAACAGATACACCAGATGAAGATTACATTGCCACTGATAAATGGTGGCAAAAGGGCTCAGAAAAGGCAAATAACCGATGTCCACTTCAAGGCAGATAGATAAAGAGCATTCTTCAGTAAATCCATAACAACCTTCATTTGATCAAGCTAATATCCAACTTCTTATCCAGCAAGAACTCAAAAGCTTTAAAGAAGATTTATTGGCTTAGGTTCAAGCAAGCATAAAGTCTTTTGATCATATTTTTTGTATATGAGGTTGAAAAAGGTAGTCAAGTTAACAAGGATCAAATGGCCACTCCTCTCCACATTATTGGGTTGCAGATAGAAGCAATCAAATTTTTTAGACAGTAAGTAACTGATTTGAAGAATCAAATTGCAACTCTTCCTCCTAGTCCAACCACTTCTACTCCATTTAACCCTAACCTAATTCCTTCATCTTCTTCGAAGTCTAAACACACTAAGACTGGCTAATAATCCCATTTTTTATTGATGTCAATGTTGGAAATTGTGCCCTAGGGGCCAATCATTGTATTATAAACATTGTTGAATTATGAATTTCTTAATTATGTTATCACATTATTTGCATATTTACTGTTATGACCATCCTTGGATCACTCATGATCTTATCCTAAATGTCCCTGGTCGGTCATCTATGCGGGAGCAGAGATGAAATAAGACCAGTATGACTTTGAAGATATATAGAGATATAAATCAAAGTCATAGGCACATATAAGAGTACAGGGTGTTGGACCGACCCGCTGTGAGAGAGTTGCATGGGTTAAGTCATAAGCTTCTCTCATATATAAACCATGTCACTATGCCCTTTGACCTGAGATCATCATGGATTCCTACATGACAAACGCTCAGCTTTGACCTAGTCAAAAGTCACTTTTGATAGAGTAATCATAAAGTCTATGTTCGAGCTTGGTGGTTTTTCATGCGGAGGAATGTGAATGGTCAAAATGGAATTTATCCCTCACATTCGTAGAGAGATATTACTGGGCCCCTCGATGAGTAAGTCTGAGAAATGTATGCCCATACTGTAATGGAAAGGTAGTTCCATTTCTATAGTCAGACTACTCAGGGATCGAGAAAGTGACGGTCAGGAATAGGAGGATGACGTTCTACATGCCTCATCCATGACCAAAATATCGTGTGACAAAAGGGACGTGATATAGTTGTATGAAAGGTAACATCGTTCATCGATCCTCATATGATTTGGGTAGTCGTAATGTCTTGCTAGAGACCGCTTACGACTTGTGGGTCAGTATAGTAACTGGCCCACTGCCAACTTCATATGGGCCTACAGGGTCGCACACAAAATAGCCCAACACGAGCTGTGATATCCAGATTCATTGAATCTAAGACATGTCTAGATTCAATAAATAATTTAGGGTGATTATATATATTATATATATATAAATTCGCATATATATATTATATATATGAGATATTTTCAAGATTTAATTTATAAGGATAAATTAAATCTCTATCATTTTTTAATTTGAATTTAAATTGATATGATCTATTTGAATTTGAAATTTAAATTGATATGATATCTCAAATTTGATTTATGAGAATAAATCAAATATAACTCTATCTTATCTTTATTTTAAATTAAATGGATAGGTGAATTAAATCTATGGGACGGATTTAATATAAACCATATTTATTTAATTAGTTTCTTATCAAATTATGCAATATATGATATTGTATTAATTTCAGAATTAATATAAGATTAATTCTGAAACCCAGCCCAATTAGAACACCGATAGCATCCTATATATTTGATATTAGGGGCTAGGGTTCTACACGAGAAAAAAGGGGCAAGGAGAGTGCAAAAGGTTTGCAAATAAGAAACTACCAAAATAGAGATGGTGAGGACGGAATCTTGAAAAAGCCCTAGAGGGACAAGAGGCACTAGTACGTCGTTCGTGGTTGAAACGCTGTTCGTGTGGATACCAGTAGAGGAAGCTGATCTGAGTTGTCGACTTCTTGCGATCGAGAAGAGAGAACCAGGTACGACAACAAGTCACGACGTGTAGACACTCAGGTCCGACCATACAGGCTTCCTGAATGTTAGAAAATCAAAAAGAGACGACAGGTCGCTACTAGAAGCTTAATAGGTCGAGACTGAAAACTCCAGAGGCGAAGAGTCGCGACTAGTTGATACTGAGGTCGCCAATACAGCTCGAATACCGAAGGTAACACTTCTTTCTCCTTGACTTAAACACACTCGGTAGATCATGGCAGGGAATGGAAAAATTTTTAAAGTTAATTTTCGCTGCGTGTCTTCCAATTCCCTACAGTCAAAAGGGGAAAGATGAACTGATTAGTAATATTTGTGTTAGTTTAGTTTGTGATTTGCTTGTTGAATTGTAATTACAATATTTGAAATCTGATTAGTAATAGTTGTTTTAGTTTAGTTTGTGATTTGCTTATTGAATTTTAATTACAATATTTGAAATCAAATAAATGAAATCCTTGCTTCTGTGTTATTTGCCTCTGTATCTTTTCATTGCTTATTTGTCAGTGCTTAATTTTAAATTGCAATTTAGTATACTTCAAGCATCTCAATTAAGTTTTGACATTATCAAAAAGGGGGAGAAATGTTAGACTCCAATATTTTGATGATGACAATTAATTGAGAAAAGATTTATAAAAGAAACTTAATTTATAAAGAACATTTATCGATAAGCTTATCGATAAGGAGATTATTCGATAAGGTCTTTGATAAATGAGAAAGAACTTTTGAAGAAAAATATGATTTTAAAAAGCATTTATCGAGGACTTATTTGATAAGGGTTCTTATCAATAAGGACTTCGATAAATCAATATGAATTTAATTTTTGAAAAGTTTTAGTTGTTATAGAACTGAAATTGCTCAAGAGTTATTCGATAAGAGGATTTATCAAAGAAGCCATCGATAAGTTTTATAAAGACTCAATTTATGAAAAGAAATTTTACAAAGGTCTTTATCGAATTATTGTTCGATCAATGTATTTATCAATAAAGACTTCAATTAATAAATTATATTTTCAAAATAAGTCATTATGTTTTCAAAGGCTCATTTGTTGAATCTAGTTGTATCACCCAAAAGGGAGGTGAATTGTGTGATTTTAAAATTTTTTAAAACTCTTGAAATATTAAAACATAATCGAAGTGTAGAATTTAGAAAGATATCACAGCAGGAAGAAGTTTATGAAGAGAATTTGCACAACATGATATATATTGGTTCAGTCTAATCCACTTGACCTACATCCAATCCCTAGAGAGCTCCTCTGAGTGTTCCACGATCTCTAAAATTTTGTGGGCTCTTGGTGCCTCAGTATATTCATGTGAGAATACCTTCTCACTTCCCCTTACAACCAGTAAGGTAAATACTAGTAAGAATCTCTCTTACTCCGCCTTACAACCATAAGGTAACAATATACTCAAGAATCATTCTTGGGCAAATTAGAAATACATGTAGAACTCTCTCAGTAGAGTAGAAAAGATAAACACTTAAACTCAAACTCTCTAAGTTTCTCTCTCTCTCTTTAAGAAAATATTATGTTCTGAATCAAAGGAAAGAAACAGAGTGAAACAGAGATACAATCATTAAATGTCATCAAAGTGCATTGTAATCATTTGTTGTCATCTTCTTACATGTCCCAACTTCTTCAGCTTTCTCATTTTGGCTTTTTCTTTTTTTATACTTCATCTTCATAATTTCGTTGAAGTAGCGTTGAGATTGTTGTTGGTGAATATAACCGTTATTGCTGACATGGACAATATCATTTTTAGCTCTTTAGTTGATCCCTTTATTTGATCTTGTTTTAGCCTGTAAATGATCTTGAAACATACTTTAGTAAAGACATATAATCAGTGTAAGCATAAAGCAATTGTTTCTAAATGATTTAAAATTAAATATCAAAATATGATAAAGTCTGGTTTAAAATATTTTTTGTAAAATGGATTGATTTATTGAAGTACACCCTTATCGAAAAGGTCTTCAATAAATTGCTAAAGAATTACGTTTGAAACAATTAAAATCTTATTGAGCAATACTTCAATAATTAACCTTATCGAAAAGGACTTCGATAAATTTTCAATGAATTGCAAATAGATAGTTCATGATTTATCGAATAGTTTTTTTATAAATGTCCTTATAAATAAACTCTTTGAAAAATATTCTTTCAAAATATATGCTTTAGACTTATTGATATATTTCACAATACATCATTTATCGAAGTCGTCTTTGATAAATGGATTCTTTAAATAGCTTATCAATAAATACTGAAGAACATTCTTTCAAACTTTCAAAAAATAGACTTTAGCTCATAAGATCATTAAATCAACTTAGGTCAAGATCATCATTTAGCTCATCAAGGTAAATCAAGAGATCTGATATCATATCAAAATAAGTCATTAGCATATAACTTTTATCAATTAAGATCAGGCTATAAATCCATGAGGATTTTTCATTTAATCACATCCAAGTAATTCATAAGCTCAATAAAGTCATTTATAGATTAATAATATATTTCAAGATAATTCAGTTTAAGCTTAATAGAAGGATCTTATCGAAGATCTCTTCAGTAAATTGTCTAATTGCATAGATTATCGATAAGAGCATAAATAATCACTTTGAATCTTTCGTCAATAATATTATCAAACCATAGATGATTCAAATAGATTAATTAACATTATAAGCACTTAATCATCTTCAACATCATTTCAAGCAATCAAATCATCATCAAAACATTTATTAAATTAAAACTACAGTGATTTGAATTTGAAACGTCTTATCTTTTCTTTCTTTCGTTTGATCTTATACATTTGTGACTTAAGATTCTAAAGATCATTTAGAAAAAGAAAGCAATTTAGTTAGACCACTGTAAAGATCATTTATGAACAGAAACCTCAGTGATCTAGATAGTCTGAAAATATTTTTAATGATAAGATTTTAAACCTGTAAACCTTTCCATCTCTAATCATAGGGTTTTCTAAAACATGTCAAACAAATAAGACAATATTTTTATCAAAAATAAAGAGTGTAAAAAATCATAGTTCAATGCTTTTGTAAATTCAAAAACTTTTCCTTATTTATGGAAAAGTTATTCAATAAATCACCTTATCGATTAGTTCTTCGATAGATGAGTCTTTGAAAAACAAAACTCTACTTTGAAAACAGTTTTCATATATTTAAGATCTTATCGATAAATACTCTGTGCAATCAATTCTTTGATAAACTTTTCATAAAATTCTTTTCGTAAAGCTAAGTCTGTGAAATACTTATCGAAGGCTACTTTGATAAATCCCCTTATTGAATAAGTCTTTTAATAACTTCAGTTTCAGAACAACGACTCATAATTTTCATGAACTAAATTTAGATTGATTTATTGAAGTCTTTATCAATAAGGAACCTTATCAAATATGTCTTCGATAAATGCTTTTAAAAAATCATATTTTTATTCAAAATTTCTTTTTCATTTATCGAATAACTACCTTATCGATAAGCTTATTGATTAATACTCTTTATCAAGTAAGTTTTCTTTTTCAAATCTTTTCTCAATTAATTGTCATCATCAAAATATTGGAATCTAACATTTCTCCCCCTTTTTTATGATGACAAAACTTAATTGAGATTATTAGGATAATTGAAATGAAGTAGGCACAATTAGATTCATAAAAAACGAGACAGAAGAAACAATCAGAAGCAAGCAACAACAAAAGCAACAGGAGCAACTTTCATTGATCGAATAAATAGGAATACACATTGTAGAGTATGATTGATTTTCAAAAGCTTTAAGATACATTAATAAACTCTAAACTACTACTGCTCAAATCATCTCATCTCTACCCCTTTTTGTCATTCATAAAAGATGGAGTCTTGGGAGGATGATTGATGCTCAGTGTTGGAGGCAGCAGGTGTTTTAGTTTTTGGGCAGCAGAAGCAGACTGAGTCTTAGTAGGTGCAGATGGAGTAGGATCAATGATGGGTACTGAGGGAGGATCCTCTTTAATGGTTGAAGGAAGAGTGTATGTAGAGGGTGAGGAGGTGAAGCCAAAGGTTTGAAAGGTTGGAGCTAAAGTTTGAGGTTCAGAAGAAGAAGAAAGTGGGGTTTGCACTGTAGTGGTGTGAGGAGGCTGAGTTTGTGGAGAATTTAGAAGATCATCAACGAAAAAATAGATATTGGAGCCCGTGACCTTATTCTTTAGATCCACAATTTCATTTCCTAAAAGTCCAATAGCACTCATCTGGAGTTCAATGATACTTTTTAGAGACTAAATTTCTGCATTAGTAGCTTCGTGCCTTTGAGTTAATTTTTTAATCATTTTACTTTCTAGACTTGTTCCCAAAGTAGTGAATATCTGTGCAATTCTATGCACAGTTTTGTGACCATTGTCTTGTATCTGAAATTGAATTTTCTCTTCAAAGGCTCTCATCTCTTACTGAATAATGGTATGAAGAGCGGCTTGGGCAAAGAAGGGTGCAGAGGGTGTAGAAGTTGCGGATAGTGCTGCTGAAGACTGAGCTTTGTCAGCTTGCCCTTTTCTTTATAAATCCTTTTTCCTCCACCAGCTAAGGGAAGAGAGATTCTCATCCTGTGAATCTGCTTTGCCCCAAATCTAGGTACCTTTATTTCCTTTTCCCTTTTTTTTCAAGTAGTCAATGTTGTTGCAATAAAGGAAGTAGAATACAAGCTGTGGATAGGGAATTTGAGTGGTTTTGGACTTATTGTAGTAAAAATCTCTTATTTCAGAATAAATCAAGTCCCTAATATTTATTTTACGACTACTGATGATCTTGGCTAGAAGCACATAATCTGTCACGTTCCAAAAATTTGAACCGTGACTGGCATAGAATATGAATAAATTCACATTCCTTAAGCCTTCAACTTCAACTAAAATGTTCCAAATAATAATAATAATGAAAATTTCATTTTAATCAAAACGCAAGTCATTTGTAGGAGTTTCGGCAGGCTCGTCTATATAATTGACCTCCCGAAGACCCTACAACGAACTGCGAACATTTCAAATCACTTACAGACATTTCTAAAACAACCAGAATCTTATCTATAAGTTAGGTGGAACATCTAATACCTTTAGCAAAAATAATACATGTGTTCTCAAAAAGTTTAATTACATGAAAAGAATCTATGTCCACCAATGCTACTTCGGAGTGACACGGAGGCTCTTCACTGCTCAACTGGATGATTAGGGTCGACAACTGAAACATCCTTACGTTCGTATATCTTAGGGACCATTCAGTAGCATTTAGAACCACTCTCAAGGTCATTGAAGTCCAATTTCTGGAGTTTTACTCTTATCGAGTACTGTTCACTGTGTAAATTCCAGATGAGTGACCCGACTTCGAAAAATCATAACTAATTCTAGAAAAATCTAAATTAAGTGGTTCCAATTTATAAATGAAGCTAACTCAATTATCTTTCAGGAAAAAATAACTCGTTGACCATTAGTTGACCAAGTCAACGTCAGTCAACGTGTCAACTTTACTGTTCATCCCACGTTTTTCTCCCTGAATCCAGCATTCTGGTCCCAACTTTGATAATTTATCTTCTTGTGTAGACATCCAAATGATACATTTTATATATCAAATTAAAGCTTGGTATGTCTACTATCTACCATAAAACTTTCATACATTTATTCATCCATTTACTATTTTTAATCATTTATCAAACATGACCTTGTCACCACGTGTTACTGTTCACAGTGGTATATTTCAGCATTTCTACTTTGCATACATATGCATACATCCCTCATACATCAGTCAAACATGCCAAACAACAATTATTATTAATTAATAAGTTGTTTTACATCTGGACATGTACATAAATTCTCATATCTCTATTACATCTTTTTCTACCTAAACTCCGGCAGCATAACCGCTACGCTTCATCTGTACAAAGAACTGAACCGTACTGATTCGGTAATCCCCTTATGAGAACTACCATTCTACGTAGTACCCAGGAAAGACTAGATGAACCGGCTAGGTCCACTCACTTCTAGCCTCCTTAGACAGCACTACGTACACAGTACTTATCATATACTGATGTTCAGTCTTTACTTCAGCAGCATAACGGCGTCTCTTAAAATTCCCAGAATTCATTTTGACATAACCTCCCCTGTAATGGTTTACTTATTGGAATGAGATTCGGGGGAATCTCAGTAGCAACAATCATAACAATATATGTAATGCAGAGTGACAGTGCTTGCTTGTGATTGTGTACAGATAAGTATGCTGCGTGCTTCCATGCTTAATAACATATGATCATAGCATTACAGCAGAGCTTCAGACATAACATATAAGACAACAATCCAACCAAACAATAGCACAACGAATCACAAAGCCATTACAATAAAGCTAGGATTAGTTACTACCTCAAAGGCTCAGCAGAGCTATACTATCTCTATACTGCTTCCAGCTCCGCCAGAACTTCCTTTCTTTCTTTCTTCCTCTCACTTTCTCTCTCTAGCACCTCCTCCTCTCTCTAAAATGGCTCTTGTCCTTGGCATATGAATGGCAAGGGGGGGTATTTATAACCTCCTCCAATGGCAATCTCGTAATTTCCATGAACTTTGATCCTGCGGTCCTGGTTTTTCCTGGATTTTCCTATTTTCTTTAATTCCCCATTTACTGCATCATGCATGACATCATTGGGACACCTCACCAGGACACCTCAGCGCCACATTTATCACATGTCTGAAATCCTGGACACCTCAGCAGCTGACTCAGCATGCTGACTCACCGGTCCAGTCTCTTGCCTCGTAATACGTGTCCTTAACTTTTTCTTCTGCCTTTATGTTGGCACCATGTGTCATCTTACTGGCACCTGTCACGCCTTCCAATGCT
Organism: Leucaena leucocephala; assembly: GCA_037074615.1. Lineage (NCBI taxonomy): Eukaryota > Viridiplantae > Streptophyta > Magnoliopsida > Fabales > Fabaceae > Leucaena > Leucaena leucocephala. Next base: position 8,916,316 of record CM073548.1, on the reverse strand, counting down.
ATCCAGATAAATCCAGGACTTTATCTGATCACCTCCTCTGTTATCGTGCCAACCGAGTAACTTTACTTTATTGAAACAGAATTAAAATAATATTTTAATGCCACTTTTTCCCACATATCACTGGGCCTACGTTTTTGGGCTCAAGTACTCTGATGGCTCGATTCCCAAGAAACAGCCCTTGGCAAATTACCAAAATACCCTTGGGTGCCCTTTCTTGTACTATTTTAACCCTAAGGGTAAAATCGTCATTTCATACCCTTCTGTACTCTGTCAGGGCATATACTGACTCCAAATAACTTTATCTGTATATACCTTGGCTTCTGGGCCTGTCCAGAATTACCAAAATGCCCTCCATTCATCTGTTACTCTTTAGTATAACATAGGGGCATTTTCGTAATTTCACACTTTTCCGGGGTTCTGCCGGACACTGGCCCACCTATCAGTCCAAATGTCTTACTGGGCCTCTACTGGCGCCATTATTGGGCCTTTCTGGGTCCAATATCCTCATGGCACGCATTACGAGGAATCTTCCCCCGTTAATAATTATTGAATATTTTATCTATTATTCACCGTTTATACACATATCCGGACACCGGCTCCTTCTGTCCGATACACTGGCCTGCGGTGTTCAGGCATCACTGTGAGTCATATTAGTCATCTGACTGAGGTCATCCGAACTCATTCAGTCCCTTTTCAAATACCGATAAATCTCCCTATCGGATACCCGGAGGCCTCACACTCCCGTCTGGATTTTCTAATCTGAGAATAACTTTTTCTACAGGCCTCCTATCGGTATTCTGTTAGTTTCCCGACATCCGGCCCATAAGGACGTATCATCCTGTATTTTCTCACCTAGATCTGAATTCTAGGATATCCGGTATGAATTTTTATAACTTTTGGACGATCAGTCCATTTCTGGCTATCTGGAGTCTTCAAAAATTCCTGTATCAAGCCAGATTACCGAGTGTCACTTGCTCTCTCTACCGGTGAAATCTGGGACTGAAATGCTTTCGGACAGTCCAAACCACTTCCGGCCTGACTTTCTTTAATTACAATTTAGCCCCAGGGAACTTTTCTTCTTTTCATTTAAGTCCCTTTTTACTTGGCTAAAATTACACTTAAGGACCCCACATTTTTGTCTACTTTCCTTCTTGGCCTTGAAACTTTCCATAATTGCACTTAAGTCCTTTCATTTCCTTTACTAGGTCTAGGGGCATTATTGTCTTTTCATATTTTACCAGAGTATTCTCTGGCCCTGGTCAACTATCCAGATACCCCTTCTTGACTGTCTAACCTTAGCCAAATGACCAAAATACCCTTTACTTATTCTTCAGTTATTCTATAACATAAGGGCATTTTCGTCATTTTGCACATTTTTCCCGGATACCGGCCCCTCTTACCACTGAACTGATATTATGGGCCTGGGCCTTCCCTGGTGTCACTACGGAACTTAGAAAACACTGTATGGCCTCTAGCCATAGTCCGATCATCTCTATTCGGACTACCTTTCCTTTACCGATTATAACTGTAAATTCCCATCTTCGAGAATTTCTACAGAAAAATCGGGACCTCAAATCAAAATTCTGTGTTGCGTCATTCAACCCGGAATCCTTTTCTCTATCTCCCGGTATTTTCAGATATTTTATCCGGACCGGGCTATTTTGGCCTGAAAGTACGCTCCCGCGCACACTTTTCCAAAATGACCATTTTACCCCTGGTCATATTTCTAATTCTTTCATACACCTAGAGACCTCATATGCACATTTCACAGTTCAGTGAAATGATCAGCATAATTTTCTCTATTTTCTGGCAAAATATGGTACTCATCGGCTACCAGTCCGATCTTTCCCATAATTACGATTATGCCCTTGAATTCTCCTTCTGGCATCTCTAGGCCTGAAAATTAGGGTGTTACATTTCTACCCCCCTTAAAATAAATTTTGTCCTCGAAATTTACTTGGCATCTTAGTCAACGATCCTGGATATAGCTCTTCTGTATATCCTTTCCTGGTTTATGACTAAGGCTTGGGGCATTCATCCTCTTATACTTATGGACAACTCATTACACTTGTGAGTAGTGTCCATTTCTTTCATATCTTATCCCGCAGAATTCTGATGTAATTCGGGGGTCTACATCACACCTCTTACACTTTGCTAATCTCTCAGGAGAAATATTATTCTTCTAATTTTCTTTCTCCTGATACGAGATCATAGCTCAGATAACTTCGCAACTTTTCTTAACTGTTCTCATAACTTCATGCATCTATGCCAAACCTTTGTGGCATTTGCACTTCTTCTTATCCCTTCTTAGGGCTTATCTATCGTTAGGCTACTCTTGCCTTAGCACCTTTCAATTTAACGTGCTACTGGGTTAGGGCTAGATTACTCTTTAGATCCGAAAAGAACTCTTCATTATCCATATCATCATCTAGGCATATAGTTTCTTACAGCTCAGTCGCCCTTACAGCTATGGTTCTTCTTAACCATTCTTAGGGTCGACCTTAGGGAATATTGAAGACTGTATCTGGGGTAAGAGCAAATACCTTTCCTAGGGATGTCCGCATTCTTAGGGTAACCTCTTACAAAGTGGCCTTTCTTACCACAATTGCTTTGCCCTGCTCGACATTCCCATGTGCCATGGCTCTTTCCACCACATTGACATCTCTGCTCTCCAATCTGATCATTACCTTGATCAGTCCCTTGTCTGAACTATCACCTCTTTCTCTTGCTATTGGCTTTACAACTTGAGCTACCTCCAAGAGTGCTCTTAGCCAATGCTTTTCTATTCTCAACACATAGAGGATTCTGTTCTTTTCTGCTTCTCAGGCATATTTCTACAAAACTTTGAATATCAGTACTCAGCTTTGGGCTTGGACTCTGTCTTTGCTAAGGGAAAGCTAAGTTTAGTCTGTATACTAGAGGCTACCTGAGAAAACCATTATAAAATAATTTCTCTGGGTAAGTTTATCAACTAGTGAAGCTTCCTCACCTTAACTTCGTCTTTGGCATTCATCTTCCCAAAGAGATACTACATTGTACTCATATCTCATGGCTCATTACTTTCCTTAGGCTAGGTCTAACTGCGACCTCGGAATCTAACTGCGATCAACCGTTAGCCTTTTCAGAATCTAACTGCGACCCTGGAGCCATGCTAGGATCTAACTGTGACCCTCCAGAATCTAACTGTGATTCTGTTGTACTGTATATCTCCCGAAGATATTAAACCAACAGACTAAGTTATAAGGTTAACTGCTTCCACCTATTGATAACTCCATAATTAAACATTTGAAAATTTTATAGCCTCATATCATTTACCCAGACTTTACTTACTTCCTCTCTTACTCAGGAGTTCCTTCACATCTTTCAACTTGTGCTCTAACTACGAGCCATTTGAACTATGCTCTAACTGCGAGCATTCTATATCAGATCCAACTCTTATTTGAAGAGTGATCTATACTCATCTGAATCTAGCTCTATCTGAGAGCCACCTGTTTCAGATCCAACTCTTATCTAAAGAGTGATCTAGAAACAATCCCTTTACCGTTATCTATATACCATTCCGCTCAATAGAAATGGCCCTGAGTACTGTATTCACAAGCTTATAGAAATACCTGAGTAACCTCAATCATATCTGAGTAACCTTAATCATACATCATGTCTAAATATCATATCATAACTTATCGTCCCATAAACTGAGACTATCTATCATCCTCAATACATGTCGTATGGTATGGGAGCAACATACTTTCTCATAACTTTCTCATCTCATATTTGTACTCATATATACTCTACCCTGCATGCACTGCAAAAGGGGAGTATTCATTCATCATAGCATACTCTAACATGCATGTCATCATATGACAACTGCAAGGAGATGCAACTATCATAACTTATGGCACATAAGCCATATCATCATCATATTTTGCTCAACCATCCATTAGATATCGTAACAATCTAAGTAAGCCTCAAAACATATTTTCTTGATCATATTATTTGTCAGATCATCATCTGATCATACTATCTATCGCATTATCTGTCAGATTATCAATCACATGATCAGGATTTGACAAGAACATCTGTCTATCTTACTTAGGCTGCCACACTACCCTCTTACCAGGGTATAGACTCAACCTTTCACTACTTTATCTTATATAGGGAATTGGGGAGTCACTTTATCTCTTAACTGTGGCTATCTCTTTACTATCTTTCAACTTCTTCTATCTATCCATTAGTCCTAGTCTATTCTTGACCGGACTGTGATTACTTATTGGCCTTTCATTTGATCCTTAATCCTCATGGATCTCATTCATCATCTTTCACTATTACTTCTGTTCTCTAGGGTATTCTCCCCTAGGTCTACTACTTCTTTGTGATGGAATCCCTCTGCTCAGGGAACATTTAGCTCTTTATCTATTAACCATCACGTCTCTAACCTTAGGCCATGTGCTAGGATCATTCCTAGGCAAATCTCAATCTAACTTTTAGGTCTTCTATTCAGATTAGCTGAATAAAACCCCTGTAATGTAGATCTACTCTTAGTTACCACATAGAGGATCTACTTTTCCACATTGTCTTAAATTGATCTTTCATACCTCAGTACCTTTGTACTGTCTAGCTTATCATGTTATACCAATCCTCTAGCTGGTGGACTTCAGCGAGTTTGGTACCTTCATTCTCTTCATCATATGGCCTCTGCCAATTATAGTCGCGACTATCATACGCTACTCGTCACGACCTGGCATTTCTGCGTCCTTTAGTCGCAACCTATAACATCGCTACCTGAACTCCTTTGTACACTGGTCGCGTACTGCAATATTACTCATCGCTACCTAAGGTCTTCTCACGTCGCAACATCAACTTATCTGTACATATTAGTCGCGACATAAGACCCCTCTTCTCTACTTCCTACTTTTAAAACATGTAGTCATACTCATCCTCATACAACAGCAACATACTAGGTATAGGGTAGCTCAATAGTGTGCATACTGGACAATACAACCTAATCACATACAGGATTTATCCGTTCATTAGCCAGTGGAAACAGAACACAAATAAACTCGTACCTTAGTTTGGTACAGGAGACTTTCTTATCCCGTTGCCAGTCAGGTATATACTCTTCCTTGAGTCGGGTATCTTTCTCCCGTTATGTTCTGTGGACACTCCCTGGCATAATGTCCATACTTTCCACACTTATAGCGTAACCCTTAACCTATCAGACAAGGCCTCATACCATGGTCTCGACCACAGTTCCTACATTCATTAGGCCTTGGTTGCCTACTAACTTCTCTTGACCCACCACCTGGCCTACTTCCCTATTTCTTACTAACTTCTGACCCATATGCTGGCCCATTTCTCTTCTTACTGTTCCTTCTCAAGGAACCTGGTGGCATCACTTTCAGTGGTACTGATGGAGTAGGCTCACTCTTTGCTGGTTATTGCACCTTCTTTTCTGGCTTGTAAACTGCCAGCTGGGTCTTTCTTTCAGTGGGACATTCTAAAATCTTAAAGATTTTCTCTAACTAGCTTACCCAATCCTCAGCTGTTTGAGTGTCAAAAGTCCCTTCAACATGGGCGGATCAAATTTATGGAATCGTTCCATCCATGTTTGCAGACTTTCCTGGTCATTATTATTTCTTATAGACCCCTGATGTCTATTCATTCCAGTCTGCTCATGATCTGGCTGAGGTTCAGGTTCTACATCATTCTCTGGTACTACCTACTTCCCAGACTGCTGTAATCTTGCAACCGCAGCAGCAACCGCCGTAGTGATAGCAGAATCTCCCTCTTGATCTTGGCGAGCCTGGGCTGCCCACATCTCATCGTGACTTATGACTTAACTTGTTATAACTTGGATATCTGGCATCCTCACTACAGTATCTGGTTACAACACGATACCTCGAGCTACTCTTTGCAGCTTCCTTAGTCGTGAACTGATCAGCTTCTGCCTCTATCCATAGAGGAAACTGCTTCTTAAACATTATTCTGCTTAGTCCAGCCATATTGTGTTAATAAACATGAGACCTCGACCGTATCGGCCGACTAAGATTAGCCCATCATAATCATATCCTTCGTAAGATTATAAAGCTCGGGGTACAGCCTCATTCATCTGGGTGTCACTGTCTTCTGTCTAAACCTTTCCAAGCAGTGAACACCATCCCTATATCCTACTCTAGGGAGAGGACCACTCAAACTTCTCATTTGTTTAAGGAATCAAACTAACTAAACCAGAGCATCACTGGGCCAGAACCTTCTGTACTGTGCCAGAATCTTATGCTCTGAGCCATAACCCTTTGTTCTGTGCTATCCTTATTCTGTACTAACACCATAAATTATCTATTCAGAGCATTTCCTAAGCCAAAATCCTTTGCTCTGATACCAAAATGAAACATCCTTACGTTCGTATATCTTAGGGACCATTCAGTAGCATTTAGAACCACTCTCAAGGTCATTGAAGTCCAATTTCTGGAGTTTTACTCTTATCGAGTACTGTTCACTGTGTAAATTCCAGATGAGTGACCCGACTTCGAAAAATCATAACTAATTCTAGAAAAATCTAAATTAAGTGGTTCCAATTTATAAATGAAGCTAACTCAATTATCTTTCAGGAAAAAATAACTCGTTGACCATTAGTTGACCAAATCAACGTCAGTCAACGTGTCAACTTTACTGTTCATCCCACGTTTTTCTCCCTGAATCCAGCATTCTGGTCCCAACTTTGATAATTTATCTTCTTGTGTAGACATCCAAATGATACATTTTATATATCAAATTAAAGCTTGGTATGTCTACTATCTACCATAAAACTTTCATACATTTATTCATCCATTTACTATTTTTAATCATTTATCAAACATGACCTTGTCACCACGTGTTACTGTTCACAGTGGTATATTTCAGCATTTCTACTTTGCATACATATGCATACATCCCTCATACATCAGTCAAACATGCCAAACAACAATTATTATTAATTAATAAGTTGTTTTACATCTGGACATGTACATAAATTCTCATATCTCTATTACATCTTTTTCTACCTAAACTCCGGCAGCATAACCGCTACGCTTCATCTGTACAAAGAACTGAACCGTACTGATTCGGTAATCCCCTTATGAGAACTACCATTCTACGTAGTACCCAGGAAAGACTAGATGAACCGGCTAGGTCCACTCACTTCTAGCCTCCTTAGACAGCACTACGTACACAGTACTTATCATATACTGATGTTCAGTCTTTACTTCAGCAGCATAACGGCGTCTCTTAAAATTCCCAGAATTCATTTTGACATAACCTCCCCTGTAATGGTTTACTTATTGGAATGAGATTCGGGGGAATCTCAGTAGCAACAATCATAACAATATATGTAATGCAGAGTGACAGTGCTTGCTTGTGATTGTGTACAGATAAGTATGCTGCGTGCTTCCATGCTTAATAACATATGATCATAGCATTACAGCAGAGCTTCAGACATAACATATAAGACAACAATCCAACCAAACAATAGCACAACGAATCACAAAGCCATTACAATAAAGCTAGGATTAGTTACTACCTCAAAGGCTCAGCAGAGCTATACTATCTCTATACTGCTTCCAGCTCCGCCAGAACTTCCTTTCTTTCTTTCTTCCTCTCACTTTCTCTCCTAGCACCTCCTCCTCTCTCTAAAATGGCTCTTGTCCTTGGCATATGAATGGCAAGGGGGGGTATTTATAACCTCCTCCAATGGCAATCTCGTAATTTCCATGAACTTTGATCCTGCGGTCCTGGTTTTTCCTGGATTTTCCTATTTTCTTTAATTCCCCATTTACTGCATCATGCATGACATCATTGGGACACCTCACCAGGACACCTCAGCGCCACATTTATCACATGTCTGAAATCCTGGACACCTCAGCAGCTGACTCAGCATGCTGACTCACCGGTCCAGTCTCTTGCCTCGTAATACGTGTCCTTAACTTTTTCTTCTGCCTTTATGTTGGCACCATGTGTCATCTTACTGGCACCTGTCACGCCTTCCAATGCTATCCAGATAAATCCAGGACTTTATCTGATCACCTCCTCTGTTATCGTGCCAACCGAGTAACTTTACTTTATTGAAACAGAATTAAAATAATATTTTAATGCCACTTTTTCCCACATATCACTGGGCCTACGTTTTTGGGCTCAAGTACTCTGATGGCTCGATTCCCAAGAAACAGCCCTTGGCAAATTACCAAAATACCCTTGGGTGCCCTTTCTTGTACTATTTTAACCCTAAGGGTAAAATCGTCATTTCATACCCTTCTGTACTCTGTCAGGGCATATACTGACTCCAAATAACTTTATCTGTATATACCTTGGCTTCTGGGCCTGTCCAGAATTACCAAAATGCCCTCCATTCATCTGTTACTCTTTAGTATAACATAGGGGCATTTTCGTAATTTCACACTTTTCCGGGGTTCTGCCAGACACTGGCCCACCTATCAGTCCAAATGTCTTACTGGGCCTCTACTGGCGCCATTATTGGGCCTTTCTGGGTCCAATATCCTCATGGCACGCATTACGAGGAATCTTCCCCCGTTAATAATTATTGAATATTTTATCTATTATTCACCGTTTATACACATATCCGGACACCGGCTCCTTCTGTCCGATACACTGGCCTGCGGTGTTCAGGCATCACTGTGAGTCATATTAGTCATCTGACTGAGGTCATCCGAACTCATTCAGTCCCTTTTCAAATACCGATAAATCTCCCTATCGGATACCCGGAGGCCTCACACTCCCGTCTGGATTTTCTAATCTGAGAATAACTTTTTCTACAGGCCTCCTATCGGTATTCTGTTAGTTTCCCGACATCCGGCCCATAAGGACGTATCATCCTGTATTTTCTCACCTAGATCTGAATTCTAGGATATCCGGTATGAATTTTTATAACTTTTGGACGATCAGTCCATTTCTGGCTATCTGGAGTCTTCAAAAATTCCTGTATCAAGCCAGATTACCGAGCGTCACTTGCTCTCTCTACCGGTGAAATCTGGGACTGAAATGCTTTCGGACAGTCCAAACCACTTCCGGCCTGACTTTCTTTAATTACAATTTAGCCCCAGGGAACTTTTCTTCTTTTCATTTAAGTCCCTTTTTACTTGGCTAAAATTACACTTAAGGACCCCACATTTTTGTCTACTTTCCTTCTTGGCCTTGAAACTTTCCATAATTGCACTTAAGTCCTTTCATTTCCTTTACTAGGTCTAGGGGCATTATTGTCTTTTCATATTTTACCAGAGTATTCTCTGGCCCTGGTCAACTATCCAGATACCCCTTCTTGACTGTCTAACCTTAGCCAAATGACCAAAATACCCTTTACTTATTCTTCAGTTATTCTATAACATAAGGGCATTTTCGTCATTTTGCACATTTTTCCCGGATACCGGCCCCTCTTACCACTGAACTGATATTATGGGCCTGGGCCTTCCCTGGTGTCACTACGGAACTTAGAAAACATTGTATGGCCTCTAGCCATAGTCCGATCATCTCTATTCGGACTACCTTTCCTTTACCGATTATAACTGTAAATTCCCATCTTCGAGAATTTCTACAGAAAAATCGGGACCTCAAATCAAAATTCTGTGTTGCGTCATTCAACCCGGAATCCTTTTCTCTATCTCCCGGTATTTTCAGATATTTTATCCGGACCGGGCTATTTTGGCCTGAAAGTACGCTCCCGCGCACACTTTTCCAAAATGACCATTTTACCCCTGGTCATATTTCTAATTCTTTCATACACCTAGAGACCTCATATGCACATTTCACAGTTCAGTGAAATGATCAGCATAATTTTCTCTATTTTCTGGCAAAATATGGTACTCATCGGCTACCAGTCCGATCTTTCCCATAATTACGATTATGCCCTTGAATTCTCCTTCTGGCATCTCTAGGCCTGAAAATTAGGGTGTTACAACAACACTATCTGAATCCAAATAATCTACTCATGAATAACGTCCCAAAAGTATAATTTAAAAAGCAAAAATAAATTGATTACAATACGTTTAAATATAAATCATAAAGTTTCGTAATTTAAAACGAATAGTTCAATAAACGTTTTCTTTTCAAGAAAACTGTTTAAGCAATTGTTTCAAAATAACACTTTTTTCGTAGAACTTCAACAGAACGAAAACATTCATGGACATACAGTCCACGAAGGTAACTAACCAATCTCTGGCTCCAAGCCACTGTCGCGAGAATAAATCCCACGAAATAAATATTGTGACTCCAAGCCACTGTCGCAAGAATGAATCTCACGAAATAAATCTTGTGACTCCAAGCCACTGTCGTAAGAATGAATCTCACGAAATAAATCTTGTGACTCCAAGCCACTGTCGCAAGAATGAATCTCACAAAATAAACTGGTGGCTCCTAGCCACTAACCGTCGAGCTCGAGTATAACCATAGTGCACCAAGGACTAACAGTACTGCTGTTAGCAACCAGCGTTCTGTATTCCGTCCTCAAAAACCTTTCTAACATGCATGGGGGTAATTTGGCATTTAAATAATCATAACGCTTTCGATGCAACAATTTCTATTAAAATTGTTCATAATCATGAAATTTCCCCAGCATGAACATTTTCGATAAATCATCAAAACATTTTTTTGTCAATCCATATGAACAAGTATGCAATAATGAAATAACCATTTTCAACTTTTAAAGCCATGAATTCATATATTCGCTTTTCGTAAATCATGCTGAAAATTAACTTTTAACTGAAATGTCAAATAATTAAATATATTTCAAAATGCCATGGTTAGGGAACGTTATTCACTCACCAGAAATGCTCCAATATAACTTACTCTTGCTCTCAGCTTCAGAATATCAGTCTCTATTCATTTCCCTAAATTTCCCGAAAGTAAAACATTTCACCAGGAGTTGCAATTAATCCTTTTAATCCTAAATGCTATTTGCCACAACCACAACAATTCACTTAACTTTTAAATATTCTTAAAATTTTCCTTATCAACATTTCCATTTACCTTTAGTTTACTCTTTCTCACCCTAAATTCAAACTATTTCCTTACTCAATTCATCTTTACACACATGCATCAATAATTAATAAGCTCTAAGAATTACTCTTTTATTGCACTTTTTCAAACTTCATAATCTGTAAGAAATCTCCAACATCCATCTAAACTATTTTGCATCTTCAATATTTCACTTTTAAACAAATCCAATAGCGTCATTTTGAAGCCTTAACACATGGTGTAACAGTTTAAACTTCCAACTTCATAAATATTACTCTAAACATCATTTTACATCCTCCAATCATGTTTTTAACGGTTTAAAAATACTGGTTCAATGTTGGAGGCACAGCAACAGTTTCCATTTGATCTTTACTCCTATTTGAGTTTCAAAATCCAAAATTTCCATCTTCAAGGCAAAGGTTCCAAACCTGTATTTTAGAGTTCTAGACATGGGTTAATCATCTAAAGAATTATGTAGCATTTGAAGACTCTAAACACTAATTTTAAATCAATTTCCAGGTTTATATATATAACTCCATGTCTCCCATCAACATGCATTCCAACAATTCTCAAATACCTCATACAAACCCGTATATATATTTGTGTAACTTCTCATGTCTTTCATTTAAATAACATATATGCATTCTGACCTTTAGAACAAGTTTCGCACAGCAGCAAACATAAGTCAGAAATTCCATATTCAAATAATACTTTCCAAATATCACAACCCAACATTAAACCACACTACTCCCTACATGATACCTTGCTTACCGAAAAAAAATCCAGGAAAAACCTCAACATTACACAGTCATCGAACCAAACAACCTTCAGTCCTACTTCTCGGTAAACTTACCCATATCAAAAGGAAAAGAACATGCAGCAGCCAGGTTTAATGATTGAAGCCTAAACTCATATCTTTAATTGGTCAAAACACACCACAACGTCAATATATATATCAAATACTAAGCTTAAGCTTTCTTTCATGCTTATTATAATTTCTGACATTATACATTCAAAGCCGCAAGTTTCTAATCGAACGATCACAACTTTGTGCTTCGACCCAAACTGAAATCTCAGAGAATCCAAAGCCCCTCAACATAAAACAACAAGCTCTGTTTTCAAAAAGCTTAACCCGTAACAGAAACACATACATGCAGCCACCAAGACTCATGATTTTAGTTAGATTTCAAGTGGAAAAGCTTTAATCCTTACTCAATCTTACAAGATAGCAGCTTTGAGAGACTTTGATCCAACAATCCCATCCCCAAGATACAAAGATCGAACAAACTGAAGGTGGGAATGAGATTAGAAGACTCACGTTAGTTGAAATCCTTGGTTGCATAAGAGTTCTGACACTCCTTTTCAGGCCACGATGATCGCTTCTTTTCTCTGATCTCCCACTCTCGGCCTCTCACTTTCACTCTCCTGCTCGACCCTGATCTCTGTCTCTCTCTCGCTGTCAACTGGAAATGGCAGAAGGGAAACGTGCTTCTGCAAGAGCTGGAATTCGAACCTTGGACCAAATACTCACTTCCTCAGTCTCCAACCACTCAGCTGCCTACAACCCTTTGTAATTTTACTGCAAGAAATAATATATGCACTTATTAAATTAATATCTTATCTAAATATTTTCTAGGGTCATTGCATAATCCTCCTGAGTCATGTATGTAAAGATCCCAAACTTATTCACCATGCTCCTTGAGTATATATAGTGGATTATCCTATAATAATCACATATTTCTTTGGGTACAAATTTGAGGTCTCCTGAGAATTTGTCCTCAAGCATCAAAATTTTATAAATTTCTCTCAATAAAAGCTCGGGTTTAGACTAATATTCTGTGGTTTTCTGGAGAAAATTAATGATTTTAAAATCTAGCTTAATTGGTCACCCTCAGTTATGTAGTCAAGTAACTGTTGATTAAATCACCATCTTTACCAGCCTCATCAAACACATTAATATTACAATAAAATCTCTTCACAACTTCTGGGCAGTTAGATGGGTTGATTCCTAACCAATTTTAGTAGTGGGCTATTAGGCTGGACAAGTCCAATTTGGTCTTGTTATTATATTTTAGATTATCTAAGTCAACTACCACTATTAGATAGAAATCTATATGAGTATAACCAGCTCTTAATTTACCCTTATCCACCCCTTATCTAGATTCCCTATGAGTAAGGCTATATTGGCTCAGTTAAAAGTAAGAGGGTTGATTTGAGGAGGATTGGAGGTAGGAGACAGTTTAGAGAGATTCTGTAGTACCTTGAGGAGACTCAATTCTCCTTCTTGCTATTTGCTTTATTCTTTTGCCTGATAATACCCTAGCTAAACAGATAGCCCTCTGAACAACTTCGTTTAGGTATTCATCTGTGTGGGTATTGTTTGATTCTTCAAAGACCGTGGTAAGAGTTCTAAAAATACTTCATTTATCTAATAGCTTTTCGATAAGTAGCTTTATCGTTAAGTTGTTCAGATTTTAAAGCTTTTTCATAAATTTTATCGAATAACATTTGGATAAGAGTTCTTATTGAGTAATTTATCGATGAAACATAACATGCAAAGTTTTCAAAAACAAATCATTCTTATTGAATACATATTCTATAAATAATTTTATCGAATAGATTTTTTAAAAGAATCAGTTCATTGAATGTCCACACACTATTTTATCTCATGTTTATCAAAGCTTTTATCGAGAATAGCCTTTATCGATAACTTTTTTGACAAGTTCATGACTTAAAAATTTGAATGATATTTTGAAAACATGAACTAAGAACAATATCTTTAAACCATGATGCGTTAAAAGAATATCATAAGCCTATAAATACACATAGCAAGAAAATATTAAAATCTCAATTGTAAAGAGAGGGTTTAGAGATACTTATTCAGTTTTGCAGTCTGAGCCTTCCTCTCTTAAGCAACTTTTGTATTGGCATGAATGACGATCCTTTTAGCTTGTTGCCAATTTGAACTTTGAACCTTCAATGCTCACTGGTATTAATCCTTTAACTTGATCCATTATTATAATCTTTTGAGGAATTATCTTTATTCTCATGTTATGAATATAAATCCTTTCTTTCTAGGAGAATAATAGTTAGAATGGTCATATAGAAAATAAATTCCATTTATATGTGAGTTTAGAATGGTCATATAGAAAATAAATTCCATTTATATGTGAGACCATATATTATATAACAGCTCATCATTAAAACTAATGAATTCATAATGAGCACAGATGAATATATCAAGAGATAAGCTTTTAAAAGATAATTCATATTTTGAAAATGAAACTCTCTTGGAAATAAACTTAATGTGCTTTTGCAAAATATTTAATCTTGTGAAAAACATTGAAAATCATTAAATTGGAAAAGAATAACATGTCTGGGATTTCTGTATGAGCAAAAGTCGGGTAGGATATTATCAAGATAAATGATTCTAGGATTTTGCTCATTTAATTTCCAAATGATGATTGAACAATAAAATACATTTACCCTTTAGTTCAAATGACTAGAGTAGTCAATATATTCCAGTAAATAAACATTTTAAGCATAAGGCTCTGATGGTCTGGAATATTTTTATTTCTTTTTGAATATATAAGCTTGAGCTACATATATATATGATTTAACCAGAAAAGCTCATTGGAGGATAAGGAGTTTAAGCACATGATATAATATATATAGTTGATGATGACTCTAGCAAATTGAATTAGAGTACTTTTGAAGTTTCTATTTTTTTATTAATCTTCAATACTGATTCCCATATATTTCAAAAACAAATTTTCAAATCATTTTCATGCATTTTGTAAAATTAAGATATTTGATGCAGAAATTTAAAAATTACATCAATAAATTGAGTTCAATCTATGAATTGAAACATATATGCATAAATAGAATCATTTAGCAATTTGAGGGCATATATTTTGAATATCAAAATATTGAATGCTAAAGGATTTAAACAAGAAATAAGTAATCATTAATCTAATCCATAATTTAATTTAGCAGCATAAAGAGATAGGATTATATTTCACCACATTTAATTCTTGTCCTTATATAACTAGCTTGATTGAGGTTGAATATTTTATTTAGTATCAAAATTCAAGCTTCATGCTATGGGTTCATTTTCACCAATAATTTAATTTATCTTTCTTTGTAACCATAGATCTTGGTGTGAACCTTTCAATCATATCTCCTACAAAATAATGGAACTACTTTCCGTTTTCTGGTATCCAACTTTGCTTAGATCTATCAGTAGTTAGTTTGTAGGAAATATAATTCACATGATCAGAGAATATGAACAATTTTTTAAAATATTTGAAAATGTTTACTTTATGCATATATAAGAGATATATTCATTTTCAAGAACATGTATGCTTAAAGAATTGTAGTACTGAACATTGCCTTTTATCCTTTTATAAAATATTTATTCCTTAAGTTTTCTCAGAAGTGTATATAAAATAAATTTAAGGTCAGTTCTAATGTTCATTTCTAAGATGCAAATATAAATCTCAAAAATTAAAGGGCTGTTGCAATGAAGATATTATAACCATAATTCTCTACCTTTTTGGGTTCAACTTTCAATTCCACTTCTCAACCCCTAATTCTACTACTAAACGAGGCATAATGCATTATCAACTCAAATTTTCTATATTTATGTACTTTCGTCTAAATTATCCTTGTCAATAATAATTAAATAAGAAAAAAATGAACATAGTTAAAAAAATTGATTAGGATATTTCAGAAAAATATGTAATATTAACTAACTAATATGAAAATAAAGTAAAATGTAAGAGAGATTTGGGAGATGAGAGAAATAAGAAAGATAAAAGAGAATCAGAAAAAAAATATGGAGGGATTCTTATTCATGTAGTTGTCACTAATGTGTATATATCATGGGTATTTGTAAGACACTAATATTGAATACTAACTTTAAAAGAATTACAAATAGATAAATAAGGAAATTAAATAACATAATTATATAATTGCAGGTATAGAAAATAAATATTAGAAACACTTTGGGAGTTATAGATTATAATATTATTCAGTATAAGATATAATCTTAAGAGACTATTAATATCCACCATATAATATTTATAATACTAACTTAATTAATTTTTTTTAAATTAATCAAACTTTGTAAGGAGGATGAGTAGAATGCGACAGCCACGGTTACGTTTTGTAGATATAGGGCTTGTTTGTATATAATTTTAAAAAAGGACTTATGAAAAAAAGGGCTTATAGAAAAGGGCTTTGAGAGAAGAGTTTATAAAAAAAAAATGATTATGAATAAATAAGTGTTTGGATAATTATTTTTAGAATGACTTTTATATTGGTAAATTACCAAAAAGGGTATGATTTGATTAAAAGTAAGAGAGATGAGATGTGTAGAGAAAAGAGAAGAGAGAGGAGAGAGGGTGTAAGAAAAAGTAGGAGATATGAGAGAGAGTGTAAGAAAAAGTAGGGGTAAGATAGTAATTAGATAATCCATAAGCTCTTTTACTGTTCCAAAAGCTAGTTTCAATAGTTTATTCAAAATTATGGTTTTAAACCATGGTTTTGTCCAAAAGCACTTATGGACAAATATGACTGTTTGTTTTAGGGCCTGCTTGGATTGGAGACAAACCATGGTTTTAAAAGCCCTTTTGGGCAAAACCTTGGTTTGAAATTTTTTTAAAACAAACAGCTATATTTGTCCATAAGTACTTTTGGGCAAAACTATGGTTTAAAACCATGGTTTTGAATAAGCTATTAAAACTAACTTTTTAAACAGTAGAAGAGCTTATGGACTATCCAATTACTATCTTACCCCTACTTTTTCTTACACCTTCTCTCCTCTCTAATCTCCACCTCTCTCCTCTCTCTTCTTTTCTCTTTCTTTTATACCCTCTCTCCTCTCTCTTATCTTTTCTCTACCTCTTTTCTCTCTCTTACTTTTAATCAAATCATACACTTTTTGATAATTTACCAATATAAAAAGTCATTATAAAAATAACTATCCAAACACTTATTTATTTGAAATTACTTTTTTCTATAAACTCTTCTCTAAAAATTCTTTTCCATAAGCTATCTATAAGCATTTTTTTTTTCATAAACCTTTTTTTAAAATTTTATCTAAATAGGCCTTAAACCAAATAAACTCCTTTTAAACTATAGTTTGAGGCAAAGCAAACATGCCCATAAGTTAATTCGTGGTTTCGGAACATTTTTTATCCACAGCGAAGAATTATTTCCCCTTCAAGGTTCTCATGGAGAATTCCCAGAAATTGAAATCTGTAACTATAATTAATTCATTTCTGAAACCATAATTAATTCATTCTTGACGGTCCTGAAACGTCATTTTCACGATCAGAGAAATTATGTCCTCAGCTCAGAATTTAAACCATTTCCAGCGACTTTTCCCACTCAGGACTCAGGAATGGAGCAGTCCGATCACACTCCCCCCATAATCTCCGAGCGGGTCATTGTCGACGGCACCGAGACGCCGGTGGCTCTTCTAACCGACGGCAGACTGCGGTGGCCCAATGGAGTTCGGCGGTGTTTACTTGTGGAGAAAGAGGTTCTCGGGTTCGTCACCGACGGTATCAACATCAAAATCAGAACCATCCTGGAAACCAGCGACGGCTGTTGTCGTGGAAGTAGAAAACTGGTTAGAAAGGATATTGCGTTTCAACCTCTGTCCCAGGAATCGCAGAGGCTCTGGTCTCAGAAGCTTCGTGAATACCTTGATTCCCTTGGTAAACATTTCATGGTTTTTCGTTTTGAGAAAATTTAACATTTTTCCTGAAAGGTACATTCCTTGATCGTTTGTGTCCTCAATTTTACTCCCATATTACGATTTAGTTTCGGAAAGTTTTTAAAAGTTTCATTTCATGACAAAATACACTCTCCCTACCAAGTCTTTGTCGCCGCCAGATCTTGTTCATGGAGTCCTTCTCTCTAGGACACCCTCCACAAACTCGTTTGCGTTGACATCCAGAAGAAGGAGCTTCACAAGCTCTTCCAAATTTTCTTCATCTTCCTCAGCCTCGTCTTCCTGGCTCTCTCTAATTCCTCTCGCCTCCAGGGCTGCCATTGCTGGATCCCTATCTCCCTCGTCCACCTCATCTTCAACTTCTCCATCGCCCAGACCTACGCTGCATCAACGCCTTCAAGTACCAGCGTGGATGCCACAAGCTCAACCTGGGCTTAGCGACGGGAAGCTGAGGGAGATGAAGATGAAGATGAAGCTGCAGAGCGGGAGTGAATACAACGGAGTCGGAAACTAGAGGAACTTCCAAAGAGCTATTTTGGCAAGTTCAAGAGGAGTTGGGCTCTCCATTTTGGCTTCTTATCTTGATCTACGGTTTTATGGCATCTGCTTCACTTGTTCTTCTCTGTTTTTAGATCTTCACTCAATTCAGTGCCATTGATTCCCTCTATAACCGGCAGAGAATTATGGTTATAATATCTTCTTTTCATTTATTGCAACTGGTATTATAGTCTTTTCTTAATCTATGATGGATTATAAAATAAAATTAATGCAAGTATTCCCCTCAAATTTTACTCCATAACAATCTATCAAAGTTCAAGCATGCTTGCTTACCAAACAGGACTTAAGGAGCAGCATTGGCAACAAAAATATTTGTTCGCTTATAAATAGTATCGAAGATTCAACTGGTGGCGATATTAATTACGTTTCTGTTTATTTGCCTCCATTTTCTTGGGACCGAAGGAATCTAGTATAACTAGATGTGTTGTCGTGATCACCTCATGGTTATTCTTTCTCTTAGGTTCAGACCTTCCCAGGTTTACAAATAAAATCTGACTTGTATAATTTCAACTAAAGACATGGTTAGAATCTCATCTTTAAAAAGCTTGAACAACTATTGAATGAAGTGCCTAAAGAAGTGTTTAGCTATTGAATTTTATCTTGAAAACGCTTTACTTTGGTTTGTTTGAGATCTTTGTTTTCCTTTGTGATTGAAACTAAGTTAGTCTGAGATTCTTGAGCCCAAGTTGGAAGTCTCACATTGACTAGTTTGAGATGGTTTCTTAAGTGAGTTGGTTGTCTTTCAATCTTCCCTTCTACTTCTTCTTATTCCGCTTGGGCCTACTTTCAATCTTCCCTCTCAATTTCTAGTTTTAATGGGAAGGTTGTTCATCCCACCTGGATGCTCATCAATTCATATTAAAGCATTTTCCCCCAATCAGTTCATATTAAAGTTAGTGGTTGGCAACTTTGTAAAGGCCTACCTGGTTCTGACTAGCAAGAAAACTGAGTGGTGTCTTATAGTTGGGGATGATTGAAGTGTATTTGTCATGATGTTGGTAGGGTGGCCAACTGATGGAGACCTAGATACCACGGACATGTAATAAGTCCCACATTTAGCATGGGCTTCTTTAGAGTCTTAAGTGATGGTTTTTCTATCTCACTTTGCCTATCAATGCTCAACTGCAACTCAATTACCTTTGTATGGAGCAGCATCTTTATGATTCTTTTTCCTAGCTTGTATTACTTTACATATAGCTGACCCTGAAATTTTGTATATAAAAATGGAAATCTGAGTTTCTTCTTGACTTTTTATATCCCTTTATTTGCTTAATTAATTCTGAATTATATATATTGTAAGTGGATATCATTAATACAAAGGGAGCAAGCTTGTAAAACTAGTTGTCACTGTGCACACATACTCTTCGAGAAAATCCATTTCATTCTGTCTTCTTGTTAACAGACCAATGATCTGCGCTCCTTTTCATTTTTAGGTTGACCTTATTGCAGGCTTCCTTGTAGATTGTTTCCATGTCCGCAATATATAGCTAAATTTAATTCTTTTCTCAACAGGTCGTCCTAAGAGACTATTTATTTTTCTTAATCCATTTGGGGGGAAGAAAACTGCCCCCACAATTTTTCATGATCATGTAAAACCTCTTCTTGAAGATGCTGAAATCCAAATCACAGTCCAAGGTTCTGATTCTTCCACAAAGTTTTGTAGTTTTTTCCCCTTCCTTTAGTTTATTTAACAAGTATTAAACTCTTCCTTTTGATGTTGTATTTGTTTATCTATGTCTGTATTCTATTTATCCCTCAGAAACCAAACATCAGCTCCATGCAAAGGAAGTTGCTCATGCCCTAGATATTTCCAAGTATGATGGAATCATATGTGTTAGTGGCGATGGAATTTTGGTTGAGGTAGTTTCCTTTTTTAATTTAATATTCGTTGCCATAAGTGTCACCAAGATTATCTTCATTGGTGGATGACTCTACCAATGTTGACCTTGATTCTATTTCTTAATGGTTATAGAGCAAGATACATTTCTGGGAAATACTTTTGTCAGTTTCATGTGCAAAGAGAAAACTGCTATTTAAATTTCTATAATGGTCTGTAATTTTTGCAAAAGGAGATGGGGAAAGAGCATCGTTTTTGTTTTTGGTTTTGGGACAATAGAGGGAAAAAAGATCGAGATGTTTATTAATGTTAGTCATCATGAAACTCATTAAAATGTTGATCATGTTTGTAACTTGAAGTCATTTTACTAATGAACATCCTTCCATCCTTATATTTGAAGAGGTAAAAGGGCATATGTTACTGATACACATTTGAAAATTCTTTAACATATTTATACTAATTAGGTACTGGTATCTTGAGCTATTCTCATGGTTTAATTGTGATCACTGTCAATAGCATAATTCAGTTCTTAGTGAACTACTGGTAATCCCAGGAATTCTGATTTCTTATCATGTCTACTGGATTGCTAGCTTATCAGTTTGATGAGCATGGTCACTCTGTAGTTCATGCTCATATTAAAGTTATAACAGAAGTTAAAAGCTGCATGATTTGGTTTTCCTCCATTATAAACCATGTACCCTGAAGCGCTCTTGCATTGACTGACTCACTACATTTCTATTGGTTTTCTTTTTTCTAAAGCTTACAAGAACCTTGGGATTTTAGTAGGTTATAAATGGACTGCTTGAAAGAGATGATTGGAAAACTGCCATAAAGATACCTATTGGTGTAGTTCCTGCAGGTTTGTTTCTCATTTGATTTTTTGTTAGCTCTAATTTATTTAACCAGACTGCAAATTAAATTAAGTCAGAATTGACTCATTTGTTTTCTCGTTACTAGTTGTCTGTATTTTTTGCTTTGTGATGGCACTATATCCAATGGAGAGATTCAGCAATTAAGAAGTTGGGGCTTATTTAGTAGAATATGCCATTTTAGATCTGCTTTATAGAATAATTTCTCTTTTGGTCTTTCTGGATGAAGCACCAAAATAAAGTATTGCATTCGGCATCCTTGCACTTTTGTCACATGCACAGGTTGAAAAATACATTAATGGACAGAGGTACAATTAATGTGATGGGAGCATGTGGTGCTCAATTATATGTTTCATTCATCCTAGAGTTACTTCTGTACTGTTGAAGGATAATGCAACACAAGTGGGAGGTGAACTACAGTTGCTCAAACAAATTTGGATGGATATTGCATATTGATTAGGACGATATAAGCATAGGTTGTATGAGTGCTAGCTAAAATTTGAAAGACTAACAGATGTCCAGAAATAATTAGCTAGAAACGGTTTAAGATGAAAACTACACATTACCAATTACAAAAAAAAAAAAAAACGTGAATACAGCAAATATTGAAATTGAGGAGTGATGTCAGTTATATGTCCAATCCAGTAAATATGTTCTAATTAATGTAAATGTTAATTATTATTTTGACTAGGTAGGTTGATTCTAATGGCTGGAAATCAGCTGTAACTTAGTAGTATTCTTTCTCATATAATGTGAAGGGGCCCTCCTTTGAGGGCATTGAATACTGTTTGAGATATGCAAGGCAGACTAATGAGGTTTGTTTAGGGTTTTGGATTGCAGGGATCTGGGGAGGCTGTATTAGAAGATTCTAGACGAATAATTTTGGAAAAAGGGGATGAGAACAGATGGAGAGATATTCAGAATTTTTAGGGCTATTCTAGAGGAATAATTTCTTTCATCTGATATTGCTACTATAATATCAAGTAGGAAACAAAAGTTTCTGATATGAGAGTTGTAAGTGAGATGGAAGTAGTTAGACAGTTATTAACTATATGAATAAGTCTATAAATAGAGTTGGTACCCAAGCATGATGTGGAGGAACATGCAAGGAACTTGGAGGCAAGTAAGTGGGTCATGAAGTGGAGCAGTTGAAGTTGACAGATTGACAGAGAGGAAGAAACTCAACAGGCTCTGGTGGTGTAGATGATAGACTTCTTGAGAACCTGAGAGCCTGTTAATAGAGCAGATGAAAGGAGGCAAAGTTGTGGGGATGGGCAAAGCTCTGCATTGCATCGCTTGAGTCGGAATTGAGACTGCCCTCCACTGACTCAGCTCATCGAGATGGACTTTTGAAGATTCCATGAGATGACGTCTTTGGTTGGCTAACTAGGTGCAAACTTACTTTCGGTTAAAGTCACACATGTTGGCATGCACCTGGACAAAAAGTGATACAAGCGGCATCTGGCATATGAAGTTCTCAAGTCTGCTAACTAACCTGGGTTTGGTATAAAGAAGCTATTAATAAAAGATTTGGGCCTGTTCATGAAGACCTGATGGAGGATTTAATGCATTTGGGACAAGTGGAATCAGTGGCTTAATATCAAGATGAGTTTTATGACAGTATATGTTTCTATTGCCACCCCACCTAGTGGGATAAGGCTTGTTGTTGGTGGTGGTGCATATGTTTCTGTTGTCATGCAAAATATGCTAGAAATTTTGAGTTCCCTCAAAGGAGAGGAAAGCACAAGTTCATTTGATTGGAGTAGATGAGAAGGAATTGAGGAAATGGCAGAACATGTGCAGGCAATAACTTAGGTTCCCAATAAACCACAAATTCTCTCTATGCCATTCAAGGAGTTGAGGCTGGTGAGACAGCTATGAGGGGACAAATGAAAAGTAAATCTATCCAGATACTAACTAATAGATAGTGGTGGTACTCGTGACTGTGGGTGTTCAATTCCTCAAGAACCGTGTGAAGAAGTCTATAAATAGATTTTGCTGGTACCCAAGGAGGTTATTGATGTCTGTCAGTAGATAATTTGGTTGTTCTCTCTCTCTCTTTCTTCTCTCTCTATGTGTGTGTGTGTGTGTGTATTCTTTCATACCAGTTGCCAGCACAATAGAAATTAATTCAAGTCTCTCTTCTGATAAGTTATTTTCTTTTTTCTTTTTTTTTTGGTTCTGAAAACAAGTCATTCTTTGTAAAGGTACGGGAAATGGTATGGCAAAATCTCTTCTTGATTCAGTTGGTGATCCTTGCACAGCTGTTAATGCTGCTCTTGCCATTATACGAGGTGGCTGATCATTTCCATCTTGTAAATATGTTGTATCCTTACCAATTTTTTTATCTTTGTTCATGTTGATAAAAAGGTATCTGCATATCAAATATCTACAGGCCATAAACGATCACTTGATGTGGCTACAATCGCACAAGGGGAAACCAGATTTTTCAGCGTATTGATGCTTGCATGGGGTAAATAGCATCACCATATATATATTTCTAAATTTCTAAATACTTATTTATCACGAACTCTTATATTTCTAAATATTTATTTATCATGGACTCATAAGGCAAATCTCTAGTTTTGACCATGATGTTTACACTGGCATTTTGTTGTATCTTCTGAATATATTATTCTATTTCAGGGCTGGTGGCAGATATTGACATTGAATCTGAAACATATCGATGGATGGGGAGTGCTCGTTTTGATTTTTATGTTAGTAAGCTGTTGTAATTTTTCCATGCCATGTTTAGTAATAATCCTTTCTTTGTCTTAATTATCTGAGTCGTTTTTTTCCCCGGACAATAGTATAAATGTGTTTGAATTCTTGGTATCTTGGCCTTACAAAAGAGTGCTTTGACTCACTATTCACCACCATAAAAAGTAAGAAGTTGGAATAAACTAGCTCACTGTCTTGAATAAAAAAGGGTAAAGTATACCTTTTATTTCTTAAGTTTTATGGTGAGTTTATCCTGTTGTTTGTCTCTTCCCTTCCCTTCTTTGACTTAATTTTGCCCTATATTTCTCTTAGGTTTCAATGTTTTCTAATGGCTAATTCTATCTATTTGAGTGACTGAAAATACTGATGGTCTAGAATTATCTTATACAGCAAGCATGTCACCCAAAGATTCATGTCTCTCCATCACCAATCTAATCCTTATTATTTTTCTTCTTCGATTTACTTCTTTCAAATTAGCTTTCTCATTCTACTTGTTCGCCCAAGATATTGACTTCAAATGTGACTAGGTTTTCCCAATTAACATCTTCCATATTTGCCCTTTTGCACTTGATAATTTGGCTCTGATGCTAGTTGGTGGGGCACAATTTAATATCCTCTAAGAATGCATTTGGATTTGGATTTTAGATTTAAAATCTCATTTAAAATCCATATACTTAAAATCCTTTGTTTGGGTAGTATAAAAAATTTCAAATTATAATACTCCTTCGGTCCTTAATATAGGGCCTATTTAATTAATTTGATTAGATTAAGGAAGTTAGTTAGTATGGCTTGCTTTGGTTAAAACACCCTAACTATGATCCTTAACTATCTCCCCTCT
This sequence comes from Leucaena leucocephala, assembly GCA_037074615.1. Classification (NCBI taxonomy): domain Eukaryota; kingdom Viridiplantae; phylum Streptophyta; class Magnoliopsida; order Fabales; family Fabaceae; genus Leucaena; species Leucaena leucocephala. The sequence goes on along the minus strand of CM073548.1, from coordinate 8,891,756 downwards.
CTTACTTGATTATTGTTGAGAGTATCAATGGGGGTAATTTAGTAAGAAAGTTGATAAACATAAGAAATAAGTCTTATATTTAGGAATAAGATCAACTCCCCAATTAGGTATTATATTAAGGACCAGAGGAGTACTTTAAAGTAGTGTTTGGTTCAACAGAGGGGAGGGGAGGGGTTTAAATGACCTCTTGCTTGGTTGAAATGGAAGGGAGGAGAGGTAATTAAAAATTGACAAATATGTCCTTTATTTCATTTTTTTAGCTTTTTTTCTTATAAAATAATTATATCAGAATTTATTATGATATTTTTCTAATTTATGGATCTACCAAACTTATACCTTGCTTATTTATATATGATAATTTTTTAAATATATTTTACCTAAGCATATAGTTCTAGATTATTATTCATATCGTCTTTTTGTTTCATATGTTTCGATCATGAACACTTCAATCAATGTCTTTTCTATTGATGAATCTCACCAAGCAAAGTATCATTGGCATGAAGAAGTGGGGCTACATGGTGAACGATGTTGTGGGTGACTTTTATTGTTTTATTTTTTTAGACTATTGGTATTTTTGGAATTCACTCAAGCTAGTAAGGGCTATTAGTCACAAAATTTGCTTCCCATCCAAAAGCCATCAAATTTGATAAGGTGGGGCTGAATAAGGGGAGGGGAGGGGGCACGACAGTCTCAGAACAGTTCATGATATCTAAGAACAAGAGATTTACAGGTATCTGACCAACAACAACAACAACAACAACAAAGCCTTTTCCCATTAAATGGGGTCGGCTACATGGATCATACGACGCCATTGTGCTCTGTCAAAAACTAAATCCTTAGATAGATTATTGACCCGGAGATCCCGCTCAATGACCTCGTTAAGCGTTTTCTTTGGCCTTCCTCGACTCCTTTTAACCGGACTCCAATCCGTTTGATCCACCCTCCTCACCGGCGCATCCCTTGGCCTTCTTTGTACGTGTCCAAACCACCTAAGACGGTTCTCCACTATTTTCTCCTCAATAGTTGCCACTCCAACTCTTCCCCGTATTTGTTCATTGCGAATCTTATCTTTTCTTGTATGCCCACACATCCATCTCAACATCCTCATTTCGGCTACCCCAATTTTATGCTCTTGCTGTCTTTTTAAAGCCCAACATTCACTTCCATAAAGCATTGCTGGTCTTATAGCAGTACGATAAAACTTTCCTTTTACTTTATCTGGTACTTTCCGATCACATATAACCCCAGTAGCCTTTCTCCATTTAAACCACCCAGCCTGGATTCTATGATTAACATCCTCCAAAATTTCACCATCTTTCTGTATAATTGATCCCAAATATTTGAACTTATCTATTTGTGGAATAACTTGATCTCCTAATCTGACCTCCAAGTTACTTCTAACTTGCCTCTTAGAAAAATTACAATGCATGTATTCAGTCTTACTTCTACTCAGACGAAAACCCTTCGACTCTAAAGTACTTCTCCATAACTCAAGTTTAAAATTAATCTCTTCTCTTGACTCCGCCATAAGAACTATATCATCCGCAAAAAGCATGCACTTAGGGATTTCATCTTGAATAGGCTTAGTTAGAACATCCACTACCAGATTAAATAAATAATGACTCAATGATGATCCCTGATGTAGACCAATCTTTATGGGAAAATCCTTTGTTTCGCCCCCAGACGTTCTTACAGTAGTAGTTACCCCTTCATACATATCTTTTATTGCTTTGATATATGCCATGCGCACACCTTTTCTAAAGCTCTCCAAAGCACCTCCCTTGGCACTCGATCATATGCTTTTTCTAAGTCAATGAAGACCAAATGCAAATCTCTTCTTTTGGTCCGGTACCTTTCCATTAACCCCCTTAATAAATAAATCTCCTCCATTGTAGACCTACCTGGCATGAAACCACACTGATTCTCCGTAATATCAGTCTCTAATCTTAACCTGTGTTCAATTACCTTTTCCCATAACTTCATAGTGTGACTCATAAGCTTTATCCCTCTATAATTTGCACAATTTTGAATATCTCCTTTATTTTTATAAATAGGAACTAAAGTACTTTTCCTCCAATCATCGGGCATTTTCTTAGAACTTAAGATCACATTAAATAGTTTAGCAGGCCACACCACCCCCATTTCGCCTAAACACTTCCAAACTTCAATAGGAATACCGTCAGGTCCAACCGCTTTACTATTTTCCATTTTCTTAAGCGCCTCTTTAACCTCGCCAACACGGATCCTACGGTAAAATGCCAAATTTGGTTCAACTTCTCGTGATAAATCTCCTATCTCATAACTCGACCCTCCTCCCTCGTCATTAAACAATTTGTAAAAATAGGTCTCCCCCCGTTCTTTAATATCACCATCTGCAACCAAGACCTTGCCTTCTTCATCCTTAATACATCGTACTTGATCCAAATCCCTCGATTTCCTTTCCCTGTCTCTTGCAATCTTATAAATCTTTCGTTCTCTCGACTTTGTCCCTAATTCCTTATAAAATTCCTCAAAAGCTTTAGAACGAGCCGCACTCACCGCCTTCTTCGTTTCCTTCTTAGCTAAACGATATTTATCCCAATTTTCAGTATTATCACATAAGTGTATAGCCTTGAAACAGTCTCTCTTGTTCTTAACTTTCTCTTGCACGTCCTCGTTCCACCACCAAGTCTCCTTATCTCGTCGACCAAAACCTTTAGATTCTCCCAAAATTACTTTAGCAACTGTTTGGACTTTTTCAGCCATTTCCTTCCACATGATGTTAGCATTTTACTGCACCTCCCAAACCCCTTCATTTAACATAGTTCTTTTAAAAGTTTCCCTCTTCTCCCCCTTTAACTGCCACCACTTAACTCTTGTGTTTAAAGCATGTTGGCGCTTCTCCTTGCTGCACTTAATACGTACGTCAAGGGCCATTAACCTGTGCTGGGTAGTCACTCCGTCCCCTGGAATCACTTTACAATTTGTACAAAGTCTTCTATCATAACTCCTTACCAAAAAGAAATCAATCTGTGACCTGTGAACCCCACTCTTGTAAGTGATCAAGTGCTCCTCCCGCTTTTTAAAGCATGTGTTGACAATTTTAAAATCGTAGTCTAAGGAAAACTCTAGGATAGATCGTCCTTCATTATTAATCTCTCCAAAACCAAAACCCCCATGCGCCCCCGCATAATCCCCTGTCTCCTTACCAACATGACCATTAAGGTCTCCACCAATAAAAATCTTCTCAGTATGTGGTATGCTTTGAATCAAACCCTCAAAATCTTCCCAAAACTTTTCCTTAAGATGTGCTTCTGTTCCCACTTGAGGTGCATAGGCACTAATAACGTTAATTGTATCCCTTCCAACAATTATTCTCAAAGATATAATTCTGTCCTCAATCCTTCTAACACCCACCACATTCTTCTTCCACTCTTTATCCACAATGATACCAACCCCATTCCTTGTACCTGTTTTACCTGTGTACCAAATTTTGAACTCATTGATTTCCCGAGATTTTTCTCCGACCCATTTAGTTTCTTGAAGGCACAAGATGTTAATCTTTCGCTTTACCATTACTCCCACCACCTCCCACGCCTTTCCGTTCATAGTTCCAACATTCCACGTGCCAAATCTGATCTTTCTCTCCTGAACTAGCTTCTTTAGCCTCCTCCGTTCGTAAGAGAGCGGTAGCCCTTGCTCATTTAACACTACATCCGGGCGACGATGCAGCGGCCCTTGCTCACTTCTCACTGTACTCGAGCCATACAGCGCGTTACTTACGGGCAACGACCTAGTAATAGCGCAATTTCTTCGTATGTCCATATTCATAAGATTCGACAAGTTTTACGTTGGCTGTCGGGGCCTAACACAACCCTCCTCCTTTACCCGGGCTTGGGACCGGCTACATGCGTAGGCGGAGTTAGGTATCTGACCAAATTCAAACTAAATTAAATCCTAAATTTTAAAACAAAGATTATTGCTAAACTTAAAATTACTAAAAAATTTCTAATTTTTAATCCTGTTTCCCATCAGTAGGTTTCTTGTATGTCTTTCTTAGTTCCATTTTCTTTGAAGGGTGATTTTAACTTCTCTTTTCCCTGCCATATGAGTGGGGGGGCTTCAGGTGCAAATGAATTTTTTGCTGTTATTAAATGCCTTTCAGTTTGGATTTGTTAAGTTGATGTTTTGAAGATTGTTTATCATTCTTATACTTCTGCAATTTGTTTTCTAAATAATTGTTTTTTCCAAAATTTTCTAAATAATTGATTAAATTTATTTACTTATTGTGTTTTTGATTTGTTGTTTATTTATTGATTATTCTTCAAATTGTTTGTTCTAGGCTCTTAATCGAATTTTCCATTTGAGGCAATACAATGGACGTATATCTTTCATGCCTGCACCTGGGTTTGAAACTTATGGGGAGCCTATCAGTTACCCTGTCAAATACACTAGCATTGACAGAAACAGTACTTCCACCGAAGTGGAACCTATTAAGTTACAGAGCCTTAGGTACCTGGGGCCTGGCATCAACTTGGAGAATTGGAGTTGGAGAGTTATAAATGGACCATTTATTTCTCTCTGGATGCACAATGTACCTTGGGGTAGTGAAAACTTGATAGCAGCACCGGAAGCTCAGGTTGGTTGATGTGTCTGAAAATTGTAAGTTTCATTGTTTGTGCCCGTTTTTGCTCTTCCTGAATGTTGAAGGGGAACTAGTTGGATTGATTTGTTAAAGTTTGAATTCAGACTTGCCTCATGAAGGTAATATACAACTAAATAACAAACATCATGTTTCATGACACCTATTAGTGTTTGTCTCAAGTTTTTCTTTTCTCTTTTTAACTAGAGAAAAATAAAAGACTTTGAGGCCGTTTGGTTCAACCCCATTGCAGGCCTTCAATGGTAATCATTGTTGCATTACCAAGAGGAGGATGTTTGGTTGCTCTTTAGTATGGTAATAAGGTTTACCATGGTAATGATTATTGGAGGGGAGATAAATCTGAATATTGCAGAAAAGCTTTGGGATGAACGGTAATACTGTTCTGTCTATTTCCTCACTGTTTGTACATATATATACACATTTGAATATAGAATCAAAATAGCATGATACACGGAGAGGATAAGGGAAGACATAGCATGATACATGAAGAGGATCAGGGAAGACATTTAATAGTATAACCAGATCATATTTCCCATGATCCTGCCTAATTAATTCCTCTAATTTCTCCTAATTGATTCTTAATATCTCCTACACTCCCTCTCAAGTTGGAGCATAGATATTAATCATGTCCAACTTACCAATTAGATATTCGAATTTGTCGAGTTAATCCCTTTGTAAGCACATTCGCGATCTGTTCTTTGGAGGGAATGTATTTCAATTCAATCATTCTAGCATCAATCTTTTCTTGTCTGAAGTGTCGATCTCTCTACATGCTTGGTTCTGTCACGCTGAACTGGGTTGTATGACATACTGATAGCTGCCATATTGTTAGAGTGAAGCCTGATAGGTGATTCTACTAGCACTCCCAATTCCTCTAGTACTCGTTTTACCCATAAACTTTCACATATTCCTAGAGCTATAGCTTTGAATTCAGTTTCAGCACTACTTCGAGCGTCCACACTCTGTTTTTTACTGCGCCATGTGACCAAGTTTCCCCACACATAGGTAACATAGCCCGAGGTGGATTTTCTATCATCTTGATCTCCTGCCTAATCCGCATCTATAAGCATCTCTACATTTCTCTTATCAGATTTTTTAAGTAGAGATTTTTTAAATAGTAGACCTAGGCCAGGTGATTGTAGGGAATTGGAAGACACGCAGCGGAAATTAACTTTAAAATTTTTTCCATTCCCTGCCAGGATCTACCGAATGTGTTTAAGTTAAGGAGAAAGAAGTGTTACCTTCGGTATTCGAACTATAGTCGCGACCTCCGTGTCCACTAGTCGCGACTCTTCGCCTCTGGAGTTTTCAGTTGCGACTTGTCGCCTCTGGAGTTTTCTGTCGCGACCTCCTCAGCTTCTAGTCGCAGCCTGTCTTCTCTGAAGTTGTCAGTCGCGACTTTCTCAGCTTCTAGTCGCAACTAGTAGTCTCTTTTCGATTTTCTGACGTTCAGGACCCCTGTATGGTCGCGACCTAAGTGTCTACGCAAGAAGTCGTACCTGGTGCTCTCTTCTCGATCGCAAGAAGTCGACAACTCAGATCTGCTTCCTCTACCGGTATCCATACGAACAGCGTTCCAACCACGAACGACGTGCTAGCGCCTCTTGTCCCTTTAGGGCTTTCTCAAGAATCCGTCCACACCGTCTCTCTTTTGGCCGTTTCTTATCTACAAACCTTTTGCATTCTCCTTGCCCCTTTTTGTCTCATCAAGAACCCTAGCCCTTAATGTCAAATATATAGGATGCTATCGGTGTTCTGATTAGGTCGGATTTCAGAATTAATCTTATATTAATTCTGAAATTAATATAATATCATATATTGTATAATTTGATAAGAAACTAATTAAATAAATATGATTTATATTAAATTTGTCCCACAGATTTAATTCACCTATTCATTTAATTTAAAATAAAGATAAGACAGAATTATATTTGATTTATTCTCATAAATCAAATTTGAGATATCATATCAATTTAAATTTCAAATTCAAATAGATCATATCAATTTAAATTTAAATTCAAAAGTGATAGAGATTTAATTTTTCCTTATAAATTAAATCTTGCAAATATCTCTTATATTATATATAATATATATATATGCGAATTTATATATATATATAAAATATATATATAACCACATTAGATTATTTATTGAATCAAGACATGTCTTAGATTCAATGAATCTGGACATCACAGCTCGTGTTGAGCTATTTTGTGTGCGATCCTGTAGGCGCATATAAAGTTGGTAGTGGGCCAGTTACTATATTGACCCACAAGTCGTAAGCGGTCTCTAGCAAGACATTACGACTACCCAAATCATGAGGATCAATGAACGATATTACCTTTCATACAACCATATCACGTCCCTTTTGTCACACGATATTTGGGTCATGGATGAGACATGGAGAACGTCATCCTCCTGTTCCTAACCGTTACTTTCTCGATCCCTGAGTAGTCTGACTATAGAAATGGAACTGCCTTTCCATTACAGTATGGCCATACATTTCTCAGACTCACTCATCGAGGGGCCCAGTAATATCTCTCTACGAATATGAGGGACAAATTCTATCTTGACCATTCACATTCCTCCGCATGAAAAACCATTGAGCCCGAACATAGTCTTTATGATCACTCGGTCAAAAGTGACTTTTGACTAGGTTAAAGCTGAGCGTTTGTCATGTAGGAATCCATGATGATCTCAGGTCAAAGGGCAAAGTGACATGGTTTGTATATGAGAGAAGCTTATGACTTAACCCATGCAGCTCTCTCACAGCGGGTCGGGCCGACACCTTGTACTTTTACATGTGCCTATGACTTTGATTTATATCTCTATATATCTTCAAAGTCATACTGGTCTTATTTCATCTCTGCTCCCGCATAGATGACCGACCAGGGACATTTAGGATAAGATCATGATTTATCCAAGGATGGTCATCACAGTAAACATGCAAGTAATGTGATAACATAATTAAGAAATTCATAAATCAACAATGTTCATAATACTATGATTGGCCCCTAGGGCACAATTTCCAACAGTGATCCCTTTAGATATATGAGAATTTGATAAATTTCATTTAGATGCTTCTATTTGGAGTTATGAGAGTGTTGACTCACCATACTGACAGCATAGGCAATATTTGGCCTCGTGTGTGATAGGTAAATTAGCTTGCCTACCATACGTTGATATCTTCCCATATCGACCTCCTTTCCCAAGTCTTCATCATCCTTAATCTTGTCAACCCGAATAGGAGTATCATTGGATTTGCAACTTAGCATACCAGTGTCTTTTAGAAGATCCAGTATGTATTTTTTCTATGAGATACTGATCCCTTTTTCAGACCTAGCCACTTCCATGCCCAAGAAGTATTTCATTTTTCCCAGATCTTTCACTTGGAATTTCTGGTTAAGAGCTTTTTTAATTCTATCGATCTCCATTGAATTATCACCCTTGAGAATGATGTTATCTACATACATTGCTAATACAGCAAGTTTCCCATTTGCACGTCTGAAGAACAGAGTGTGATCGTTTTGTCCCTATATGTACCTTGTTCTTTCAATACTCTGGTGAATCTCTCGCTCCATGCTCGAGGAGACTGTTTCAATCCATACAGTGATTTCTTCAGCTTGCATACATGATCTTGCTTCTTTCCAGGAAATCCTGGAGGCATCTTCACATAAACTTGTGGAGATTTGAAGGATTGAAAGTAGAGAAAAAATAAAGCCTCACAATATTATTAATCATTAAATGAATGAGAATACAAATAGGTTTTTATATAGGCAAAAATATAAGTTGATAGGATAAATCTAGAATCTATCATAATCTTAATATCTCAAATTTATTCTTCTAAAATATGATAATTTAATATTCAAATCTAATCCTAAATAATATTCAAACTTAATTTTTAGATAATTAATTAAAGAACTAACAAAATATAATATTAATTAATTAATTCTAAATTAGTGCATATCAATACTCCCCTCAAGTTGGGTCTACAGTTTGAATATTTGTGTTTCTCAACACTCCCTCTCAAGTTGGAATGTAGCTTGGATGTAAGCAGTATTATTATAGAAGAACCAGAACTTTGAATCCTTAAACCAGTAGTGACCAATAAACTGAAGTTGATTGAATCTTGAATCTGGATCTTAAGACAAAGTTATGAATTTGATGAAGAACATTATTGTTGGATGCCTGGCAAGAACATTTGTAAGAGAGGAATTTGATAAAGAATCATATATATTATTCAAGAGCAACATGCTCATACAATCATGGTAATCCATTTAGGTTTACACACTAATCTAATCTCACTTGAGGAAGATGAATTAATCCCATAACCTATGAGATTTTGTGAGAAGAGACACGAGTTATCATCTTCCATCATAGAGCAATTTGCTCATACAATAATGGTAACCCACTTGAGTTTATACACTAATCTAACCTCACTTGAAATAGATGAACTAATCCCATAACCTATTAGATTTTGTGGATATCAACCTGCTCATATAATAATGGTAACCCACTTGAAGGCGTGCCTTTTATTCAGGTTTGACCTTTGTTGCTCTGATACCATGTGGAGATTTGAAGGATTGAAAGTAGAGGAAAGATAAAACCTCACAATATTATTAATCCTTAAATGAATGAGAATATAAATATGCCTTTATATAGGCAACAATATAAGTTAAGAGGATAAACTTAAAATCTATCATAATCCTAATATCTCAAATTTATTCTTCTAAAATATAATTTAATATTCAAATCTAATCATAAATAATATCTAAACTTAATTTTTAGATAATTAATTAAAGAACTAACAAAATATAATATTAATTAATAATTAATTTTAAATTAATGCATCTCAACACTCCCCCTCAAGCTGGGTCTACAGCTTGAATATTTGTGTTTCTCAACAAAACCTCCTCCTTGAATTCCCCATTTAAGAATGCATTCTTGATATCCATCTGATGTTGTGGCCAGTCCAGATTTGCAGCAAGCGATAGTAGGATTCTAATAGTGTTTAGCTTTGCCACTGGTGCAAATGTCTCAGTGTAATCCATACCGTAGACCTGAGTAAAGCCCCTAGCTACCAAACGTGTTTTATATTTGTCAAGGCTTCCATTTGCCAAATATTTTGAGGTGAATATTCATTTGCAACCAACTGCTTTCTTACCTTTTGGTAACTTAGCTACTTCCCACGTTTCATTTTTCTCTAACGCCTTCATTTCTTCCATCATTGCTAGGCTCCACTCAGGTCTTGCTAGGGCTTCATGTATGTTTTCTGGTATCCTAAGTTGATCAAGGTGAGAGACAAAAGCAGGATGTTCAGATGATAAGGTCTGGTAAGAAACAAACTTTTCTATTGGGTGCCTGGTACATGCCCTTTGTGGTTTTCTGACTGCTTTTGGAAGTTCAAGGTCAACATGCTGGACTTGGGTTTGTTTAGGAACTGCATTTGGTTTAGACTCTTGGTGTGTATCATTCACTAGATAAGTATTACCCATCGTGTTCCTGTGGGTATACACTTGTCCCCACTTGTTAGTGTCTCCCGTTGAACTAGGTTTTCCTTTAGATTCCTTAGGTGTATCTTGTGTGGGTATGTCAAGGGTATAAGTGTGATCAGGTTCTTGGTGAAGGCATAAAGGTAGGGATTCAAATCCAAGTTCAGTGTGAATGTGCTGAGGATTACTCCAAGATTCCCCCTGAGCCAAGGATGAGGAATAGAAGGGTATGGTCTCATGGAAGGTGGCATTACATGTGACATACAAACCTTACCCAGGGAATCAAAACATTTATACCCCTTTTGGGTACTGGCAGGTCCAAGAAAGATGCATTTGACAGCTTTAGGGTCAAGTTTGGAGTTGTGATGAAGATGAACAAATGCAGTGCATCTGAATACCCTGAGAGGGAGGGTGTTTTTCAAGTAAGGCAGGTGAAAATGATGTTGGAGAACTTGGAGAGGAGTTTGGAATGACAGGGGCTTACATGGCATGCGGTTAATTAAGAAGGTGGCCATAAGAATAGCATCAGTCCAATAGAGAGTGGGGACATAGCTACTAAATAGAAGAGCTCTAGGAGGCTCTAGTATATGCTATTTTTTCGTTCAGCAATGCCATTTTGTTGGGGGCTGTAGGGACACAAGCTTTTGTGGGTGATACCATGTGTTTTAAGAAAGTGAGATAATGGATGGTTAAAGTATTATGTGCCATTGTCGGTATGGAGAGTCTGGATTTTTGTATCAAATTGGGTAAGGACCATATTATAGAAATCAACAAAGGTTTGGTATACTTCGGTTTTGTCCTTCAAGAGAAAAATCCAACTGACACAGGTATGGTCATCAATGAGTGTCATGAACCATTTTGACTGGGTACGGTTGGAGACTCGGGATGGATCCCATAAGTCACTATGGATAAGGGAAAAAGGCTTAGACGGGCGATACGGGACATTTGGAAAGTGAGAGCAATGATGTTTGGCAAGTTCATAAGAGTCATAGGAAAATTTTTGATCTTTATTAGAGCAGATTGAAGGAAACATCTTACACATATACTGAAAGTTCGGATGTCTTAATCGCTTGTGCCATAACTCCAATTCACTAGTCCTAGGGAGAGATACTTTATTACATAAATGAGATATTAGCTTGTGATAGTCATCTAGGTAATAGAGTCCATCCAGCTTCTTAGCAACACCAATCGTGATCCTCGTGAGCAGATCCTGAAAATTACAGTGGGTAGCAAAAAAATTAGTATGGCAGCGTTCATCCTTGGTCAATTTACTCACAAATAATAAGTTGCATTTTAATTTGGGAACATGCAAAACATTGTGCAATGTCAGAGTATTTGTAACATTGATGGTACCACTACCAGCAACCAGGGAATATGAGGCATCAATAATTTTAACTGTAAGTCGTGATGAGGCCAGGAGTATATTTAGAGAAAAATGAAGCATCATTGGTCATGTAATCAGTGGCACCTGAGTCTACTATCTAGCGTGGGTCTGTATACTCACCTTTATTGCTAGTAAGGGCTTGAGAAAAAATACCTCGTTGCACCACAGTAGCCATGGACTATTTACGAGACTGGTTTTCAAGTGCAATCAAGCGATCTAGGATGATAGTCAATAGATCTGGGCCTTGGGCATGTGTTGAACTATTAGGGAAATGGGATGGTCCAGTGCTGATTTGGGCCTGTGTAGAGCCAGAAGTGAAATGAGGCAGTCTAACAGTGAATTGGGTCTGTGTTGAATCAGTAAGTTGGGCCTCGTCTGCATTCATTCCTCCAATCAGTTGGTTTCTCATGGAGGTCCCAGCACTTTTCTTTGGTGTGTCCGGTTTTCCTACAATGTTCGTAGACGGGTCTGTCGCGTTTCTGGTTTGGAGCTCGAGCAGCCAAGGCAGAAGCTTCTGTGATCATGGGCCGAGGTGTGGCTGAAAGCATGACTTGTCGCCGAGTTTCCTCATCGCGTAGGAGGGCGAAGGCTTCTGGTACAAAAGGAAGGGGCACTCGCCCGAGAAACTATCCACAGATGTCCTCGTAGATGGGGTATATTAAGAATTCAAAAAGTCTTTCTTCTAAATCCTGTCGATAAGCAGCGGCGTCCTCGGCATTTCTCTACACCCTTTGCTTCAATTGGTCAAGTTCTTGCCATAGATTTGTTTTCTCTAGGTAATGAATGTTGACGGACTCCCTAACGAACCGTCCACAGCTTTGATCGCAAATCAAATATCAGTGAGGTAGTTGGATGCCTACCATAGGCTGTCTTCACGGCTAGCCACATTTCTTTGGCAGATGAGAGGAACATAAAGCTGCGGCATATGGTTGAAGTCATGGCATTTAGGAGCCAAGATGCCAATAGGGAGTTATTGCTTTTCCATCGACGGCGAGAGACAGTATCATCGCTAGGTGGGGGTTCATTCAGGATGAACTCAAGTTTGTCGCGTCCATCAAGTGCCAAGTAAATAGACTGGGCCCACTCTAGGTAATTTTCTCCGGTATGGAGGAACCTTCGACGTCGGCGACTTTGGCTGGGAGACGCAGCCCATCGTTTGACAATGTTGAGTCGACTTTGGCAGAGGATGACATGGCAGGTTTAGCGCCTAGCTCTGATACCATATTGGAGGGGAGATAATTCTGAATATTGCAGAAAAGCTTTGGGACGAACGATAATACTATTCTGTCTATTTCCTCACTGTTTGTACACATATATACATTTGAATATAGAATCAAAATAGCATGATACACGGAGAGGATCAGGGTAGACATGGCATGATACATGGAGAGGATCAGGGAAGACATTTAATAGTATAATCAGATCATATTTCCCATGATCTTGTCTAATTAATTCCTCTAATTTCTCCTAATTAATTCTTAATATTTCCTACAATGAGGATTACCAAAAATTTGGTAATCCCCATTCATACCTTCCCCTCTATGAATACTCATTACAACCCTATTGCATGTGTGAAAAAGTCACATTTTCTCTTCATTCTCGTTTGTTTCACCCATCCCCTTCCTTCCTCCTACGTTATCATCTGTCCACCATTGCCCCCCTACCACCAATGCCGGTGAAGATCCTAATCATCGATCACTACTTGTGAGGCCACAATGGGTTTCTATCATTTAGGCCTTTGTTCCTCTGATCACCACCTGCGACGCCACACTAGGTTGCCACCTGGCTCTCCGGCTTGTGCAGTTTGGTGTCATTGATGTCTTTTGTGTTCCTGGTGGCTTCAACCTTACACTTCTTGACCATCTGATTCCATTGTTACATTCTCCGTTGATGGCCTTAGTGTTCTCAACGACATCACCGATGCTTACAATGAGAACTTGCTCGCTTATATTGCTCACCCACTCACATCTGAAACTCTTCCCCTCCTCTCTTTTTCTCTCTGTTTATTTCCTTCTCATGAGATTTCACTCCTCAACTCTAGAAGACAACTTTTATCTCACTGCCAAAATTTATCAATCTCTTGTTTTTTTTTCATGATTTTGATCAAGATTATTTATTAAGCTTGTATTGACCACTTTAAGGTCGGAATTAGAATGAAATCAAAGCATGTGATCGATGGATCAGGTTTAATATTCACCATTTTTTCCTAGATCGTCGTCTCCTTTACTCTTCAGATTTGTTCTTTTTTTTTCTTCATTTGAATGAATTTAATTGATTATGTTCTTGATGAATTAAAAATCAATTTTTGATCTGTTTGAGGAAGAAGACAATGAATCTGATAACGGGTAGAAAGAATTCCGACAGAAGGGGCAAATGGGGAAGAATGACTGTTTGTTTGTTAGAGGAGAGAAGAAAGTTTAGAGATTGATGAATATAGCTAGCTATATAGGTGGGAGTGGAGGAACTAGCCTCTCAAAAGCCAGCTTGAGCATTTGTGGTGGTGTTTTCTCTCTCTTCTTCTTCCTCTCTTTCCTTATTAAGTGGTATTAATATTAGAGCCCACATCCTTAGACATATAGCATAGACTTGTTCGCAAGCCTCCATATGTGATCTAGAGGAGAAGGATCTCTCTTTGAACAGTGTGATGTGGGGGTGAACTAGAGGATGACAACGGAATGTCACATGACGGACTTGCAGGAACGGACATAGTTACTGTTTGTGGGGTCATTTATGGGGGTAGCTTGAGAATATCAGATGCCGTCTCGCATCATGACAATGGAGTCTCCAAGAGCATGGCTGTAGTACCAATGATGTGGTAATTGAACACTAAACTAAAATAAGCAATGATATATAGAACAAGCAGTTAAATAAGTAGGCTGATCTGTTCAGACTGCAGCACGATTCAGCAAATATGAGACTTCTCAGATGGTTTCCCTGATATCTGAATAAAGGCATTTCTCAATGCTATGATTTGTTGTCTTGCACTACATTTAAGATTCATCTGAAGTACATCATTTCTTATGATCTGAGATATTAGTCTGTGTTATTTAGAGGTATTATTCTCACTCCTGTATCATGTAAATTTGGTTGGTGTACGCAGTTCTCAGACGGTTATGTGGATTTGATCATTATCAAGAACTGCCCAAGATTACCATTACTGTCAGTAATGTCTGAGATGAGCAATGGAGGTCATGTGAGGTCTCCGCATGTCATGTACCTTAAGGTGAGATCACAAATTCATGTTTTTTTCATTGCTTAATTTGTTAAACAGAACTTAATTTCAAGAAAATGCAGGTAAAAGGTTTTCTCTTAGAACCTGGACCACGCATGGAGGAGCAAGACAAGGGGGGAATCATTGATGTAGATGGCGAGGTTCTGGCAAGGGGAAAAGGAACTTACCAGTGTGATAGAAAGACTTTGATGACCTATGATCCACTTCAAGTGACTGTGGATCAAGGTTTAGCTACTCTCTTTGCCCCTTTATGAACAGCTTCTTAATTCCTTGGTTTATTGTGGGGTATTTTGTGTGGGGTGGGAGGTGGCTTTGTCTCTGCTGCCATTAATGCCCGCTGCCTGGAACGGCACCGTTTTCAGTGTAAAAAGAAATCTGGTTTAATGCTAACACCCACTTCCATCTTAGACTTAAACACATCACCAGAGAAAGGATTGTAAATGTCATGCTTCTTTGTGGTTTATATGGAAATCAGGGTACTCTTCCAATCCTAATTATTGGACAGTAACTATGTGACTCCCCAATTTTCATGTAAACCATAAAAGAGAATGACATCTATAATATATTTTTAATAAAATAGATATTTGTGCATATATTTTTACAATCCTTTCTGTCGTCACGTGTTTAAGTTCAAGAGGGAAGTGGATGTTAGCATTAAATCATATTTCATTTTACGCCAAAAATGGCGTAGTTAGTTCCAAGCAGCGAATGTGAATGGTAGCAGAGACAAGCCAGTCACCAGAGTTAGGTGTTTTTGTTTTTTGTTTGTGGGGTTGGGGGAGGGAGTGCTAGACAATTGTAATTTTCCATATTAACTGTGTTGTGTAAGTTAGATATTGGAATTGTTAATACTTTTCTGATCTGATCGCTATTATTTTGGGTAATATTTACTACCCTAAACTTAGCATTTTAAATCAAGGGTTAAGATGTATCAAGTACACACTGAAGTCAGGTAGTACTTAATATTTTAAATTTATTTGTAGTTTATTTGAATGTCTTTTTACCCTAAAAATCTAACATAAGACAAAATGCCCCTAAATCAGATCCTTCTATCGTGTTTGCCTCGTCTCTCTCTCCCTCTTTCTCCACTTTGCCAGTTGCCAGCGACATCATCACTCACCTCCTTCCACCTCTTGATATCTTTGCATCCTTTCTCTCACTCCTCCTCTACCATTGTTAATTACTTGGGCTTCATGGGGTATCGTTGCTATGAGTATAAGTGAGCTGGGAGTGATCTTCGATATGAAGGGAAACCGCGAATGTGATGGTACGGATGAAGCCGTTGTGATCTTGGGTGGTGTGCGGTTGATGGCGGTGACGAGCTTGTCCAGCTGCAAGGCAATGGATCTGCTGAAGATTTCCAACATTCTCGAACTTCTCAACAACAATTGAAGGAGAGACTTCCCCTCATAATCTCCCCAAGAAGCTTAAACTTTTGGTCGTCAAGATTTGAGAGATAGAGAGGGTGATTTGGTGTTGCAACACTCGGGTGGGTTAGCACATGAACAATTTAGGAGGATTCTAGATTTTGATTTTAACATTTCTGGCTCTCAAATCGTTTTTTGGTAGAAACCAGGCTCTTAAATCTTAGTACTGTGTCTGTAGCGGTTTTAGAAAAGTCATTCAATCCATTTTTTTTCTTTTAATAAAAAATAAATATCATTGCATGGTTACTTTATAACAAACCAAACACATTCCATCAAGGCTGCTTTACATTGCCCTGCATTATGTGAGATGCCTGCCATTGAGCCAAATGGGCCTTCAAATATTGTTCAGCACCAAATATCTTATAATGGTTTTGGTACAATTTTATCCTTAAAATATTTTTCTCAGCAGTAATGACTATCTTAAATTTAAGATATTAAGTGCTACTAAAAAAATATTTTAAAATGTTAGATACACCAAAAATTACTGAAAAAATAATTTAGGGTATTAGTGCAATTGGAAGAATACTTTAGGATGTTGGATGAATCACAAATTCATATGTTGAGTGCTACTAGAAAATTAATTCAGAGTGCTCGATGTAATTTAACCCTTAAATCAATAGTGTTGATAATTAGTTACTTCTATTTTCCCCTCAAATGCTTCAACCAAGATTTTAAAGAGGGTAAAGGTGTATTTTACACCTTGAATTAATTTTGGAGTGTAATTAATACCCTAAAATATTTAATATTACAATTCGTATCTCAAACTAATTTTAAACGTGCAATCGGCACCCTAAAGTATTTAAATTGATTGATGTACATTCAGACTTTGATCCTCCTTCAGATAGTAAAAAGAGTTCATATGATAGTATAGGGGATTAGTTAGGAAGGTCTACAGTAGAATATCCTATAGATATTTCTTTAGATTCAAACCTGGAGTCTGGAGATAATGGTAAGATTCAGCCTTTAGTTGTGTATACACCAGGTGATGCTGAGTCTAGTAACTCTATATGGTATGAATTTATGGGAGTGCCCTTTGACCCTGATGTAAACTTTATTCCTTTGATAAAAGGACAAATTACTGCTAAGGAAGCTGAGTACTGGTACTGAGTTACAGGTAAACTAGATATTGTTACTCCCCCACTAGAGACCCAACTATACTCTATGACAACCCCTTCTTATTCTCATAGTCCAGGGATATATGACTTTATAGATAAATATTAGTGGGATATTCCTGGTCTAAGTCAACCCCAACCTTCTTTATCAAAGGTAGATAATATTAACTATATCAGTCTCAAGAAAGCTATTGAGAGTGAATTACTTAGTCTAGGTCAAGGGATGGATAGAAGTAGAGATCAAGAGTAGTCAGTCTCCTTGCATTTTCTCAATGCTATAGCAGGGATGATAGACAGATATTTAATTGAGGGCATGGATCTGAATCAAGTTTACATTTTATAAGACTGGCATAAGATGGTAGTAAGTCAGATACTACGATATACCCCTACGTGGCAAGTAGAGCTAAGTGAGATTTTGGCGAATGATTTGCCAATTGATATACAAGGGTGGCATTTTCGTATGCAGAAGTACTTGCAGTTCACTATCCCTTAGGAAAGAATTTAAATAGAGTTGAGGGGTAATGTAAATATGTAAATAGTGTAAAGTAAAGTAATTAAATAGATGTATAATAGTAACGACATACCTCGTATATGTAGTTGACATGTATGTAATGTATGTACAAATATTGTGATGACATAAAATATGAGTTTTGATGTGATATAATGAAATGATAGTTGGTTGAACATCTAGGTGAGTATGTTCCCTATTTAATTTAATTTAATTATGATAGATAATATATGGATGAGTTTTAGGTGACTCAATCTCAACAAAGTCAAGACCAAGAATTAACCATTGCTAGAGTAGAGACTGGACAAAGAAGATTAGAAAAGAATGTTTGGAGAAAGCTATGTCCAAGTCATGACGTGAAGGTGTTAAGGTCGCGATTAGTTGTCACATAGAACTTAGGTCGTGACAAATATTCACAGAGGTTTTTGGTCGTGAAAAGTGAAGACCATTAGCTGTGATAGAAGAATATAGAATAATCTGGTCGTGATGGGAAAAGATCTTTGGTCTTGACGTAAGAACACAGAGTTATATGGTCGTGACGAGTCAAGTAAGATGGTCACAATGAAAGTTTACAGAGAATGTGAGTCACGACTAGAATACACAAAGACATGGTGTTACGACAATAATGAGAATAAAGGTGTCAACCTCGTTGAAGTTCATCAGCTAGAGAAGAGTGGTATAAGACACGACCAAGTCAGATAGTACGAGGTACTGAGATATAGAATATCATTTTAAGAAAATGTTCAAAAGTAGATCCTCTATGTAACCATCAAGAGTAGATATAAATTATGAAAGACTTTGTTTAGCTAGTCTTTACTAAACAGAATAATCAGAAATTAGATTGAGATTTGTCTAGGAATGAGGCTAGCATATGGCATAAGGTTAGAGACGTGTGCTTAATAGATAGAGAGCTAATATTTTCAAAACAAAGGAACTCCATCATGAAGAAATAGTAAACTAGTAGACCTAGGGTAGAGCACCCTAGAGAGCAAAATAATAGTAGTAGATGAAGAATGAGATCCATGGGACTTAAGTTTGTCAGGATCAAGAAAAAGAGCAAAAAGGAACCACAGTCCGATCAAGAACATACTGAGATTGACTAATATATAGACAAAAAGAGTAGAAAGATACAGAAGTTACTTCATAGAGATAGAGATTGATCCGTTCACCTGAGAAGTTTTTCTCAAATAGTTTATGAGAAGCATTCCTCTCAGTTAGATAGAGATGAGCGTGAGGCTAAGGGTTAAAGTAGAGAAAGAGGAATCCTTTGATGAATACTTGGCTGAGTTCATCTACATGAACAGTGAGAGTTGAATGGTTGAGAAGTTAATTCATAGATTGAACTTTGTGTTACAAAGAAAGAATTTTTCTCAGGTAGTTGTAGAGGTTCAACAGAGCAGTAGATGTATGCAAAATTTAGAAAAATAGGTTTATGATGTATAGAGAGAGAAAGGTAGCCACAGTTTAAAAGATAAAGAAACTCCCCTATGTAAGAAAGAGTCATGATCAAGAGTTGATAGAGTAATGAAGAGTTGAGTATATACCCTAGCAAGAGGGTAACATGGCGGCCTAAGTTAAATAAGTAGTTCTCTCAAGTTCCTGAATAAATGATCAGGATCTGCAGATAATGTGACAAAGGAAATAATGCTTTAAGGTTTACCTAGTTAATTGTTTAATTACAGTGTGGGCATATGATATATTGTGGAGCAAATTATGTGATGATGATATGGCTTATGTTGCTATAAGTTATGATGAACAGTTGTATCTCCTTGCAATTGTCATATGATGACACGCATGTTAGAGTATGCTTAAATAATTACATCTCCTTGCATATTATGCATGTTATGAATACTCCCCTTTTGCATTACATGCAGGGTAGAGTATATATGATGAGAAAGTTATGTTGCTCCCATACCATACGATATGCAATTAGATAATTTAACTTAGTAATGATAAAGCAATAGAAAAGTGATAAATGAGATGGTTAGCCCAATTAATCCCCAAAGATTAGAATGAAAGTTTATGACCAGACAATAATAGTTAGTTAGACAAAGAATGAGATTAGAGATGGATGCTAGTGGCAAACCTATAGACATATGATTACATTACTCAGGACATTCCTTTCAATAGGGAAATAAGATACATGAATGATATACCATGAACGTAAAATGAAATGAGACGTAGTTATGAAAGATGATGCAGCTCTGAGAGGGAGCAACATCTATGTAATAAAAGTTAATGTTCTTGCAATGGAGCTAGTTTTCTCTTGCGATAGAGTCATATTGCTCTTGAAATAGAGACAAGAAAATAGACAGTACAGCTCATGTTAGATCCATATCCACCAAATGAGATGTACAGATTATGACAGATATATGCATGGTAGAGCCTGTGTAGCTCTCTGTAGTACTATATATAGCGAAGTTATGAAAAATGGAATGATATGAGAAATTCCTGAGTGATAGAGGAAATGAGTAAAGTCTTAACAGATAATATTGGCTTCTATGATTAGTCTTGGGGAATTATCTATTGAGTTAGCAACTAAGTGGAAGTGGCTAACCTTGTAACTACTCTATTGGTTTAGGTCTTCCAGAGATAAGGATATAGTACAACAGAATTGTAGTAGATTATGGAGGATCACGGCTAGATCCTAACATGGCTCACAAAGAATAGAATTTCAGGGTCATAGTTAGATCCTGAAAAAGGCTTACGGTTGATCGCAGTAGATCCCGTGGTCACAATAGACCTAGCCTAATGAAAGAAAAAGAATGAGCCATAAGTACAATATTTCTTTGGAAAGACGATTACCAAGGGCAAAGTTAAGATAGGGAAGCCTCACAAGTTGGTTAACTCATAACACAGAGAGTACCTACAATGTTAATTTTAGATAACCTTATTACTATTATGGACTAAACTCATAATCTTCTTACACAAAAAAGAAATTAAGTTATTAAAGTTTCCAGTCTTGTGTACCAGATATTTATGAGTCTATAGATAATGTGTCTAAGGAAGAGAAGAAGAATATCTCATGAGATATGAGAAGGGGTTAAGTAAGAACTGAGAGATCCCTAAGATAAGCCTAAAGAGAATGAGAATAAGAGCTAGACAGACCTAAGAGAGACAATATGAGAATGGTCTAAAATAGTAAAATACTAGGATAAGAGCCTGTTAGCACCAATGCTTTAGATTTTCATCGGCACATTCCATTTAAGCGTGCTCAGGTAAGAGAAATTTAAAGATGGGTGACCATTGGGAAGTGCAATATTGAGTCACAATACTAGAAAGATGTTATAATACACTAAGAAAATAGTGTTAATTGACATAAATGCCTAGTGAAAAGTAAAGTAAGGGATACTAAAAGTACTTGTACTAGTTCCAAATATAGGAACTGTGATGAGGAAAGAAATAGTTAGCTTAAAAACATTTTAACTAT
Source organism: Leucaena leucocephala (assembly GCA_037074615.1). Classification (NCBI taxonomy): domain Eukaryota; kingdom Viridiplantae; phylum Streptophyta; class Magnoliopsida; order Fabales; family Fabaceae; genus Leucaena; species Leucaena leucocephala. The sequence continues at coordinate 8,870,529 of CM073548.1, read as the reverse complement.
GATAGGTAGTCCCTAAAAGTTATGAAAAATTATGCATCTTTGCCAAGTCATGCACAAAGTTATGTAACATGATAGAAAGAGTTATGAAAAGTTAGAAAGGGTTATGAACGGTAAGGGACTAGAACCCTTATGTCAAGTCCAAATAGAGTGGATTTGAAAGGAAAGATTCATATTACAATTTTATGTCAGGAGGAAGTTAGAAAGGCTTAAGATCAAGATCTTCCTCAGAAAAATTCTTCTCAAAAACTAGTAAAGTTATAAGTTAAAGAGAATGTTAGACTTAATGTATCTCACGTTACATCGATAAGGCTAGATATGTTATGATACATCCAGACACGACAAGATACGCTATGATATGGTGTGAGAAGCACGTAATGAGATATACTATGAGAAACATGTAATGTGATACATAATAAGAAATGTGTATTGAGAAGTATAATAAGAAGTGGCTTTGTAGGTAATTTTGTAAACAGATAGAGAGGCTCCCTCTAGAAGGGATAGAATGATTGAATAAAATGATAATAAGGTAGTAGTGAGTAAGAACTTACACTCCTTATATTAAATGCCAATCACTATGTGTCATTTATGAAAATATGCTAAAGCTCCGGATGTTAGAGTTATGCAAAATAAGGGAAGAAATGCTTAAGCTCTAATGTTAGAGCTACACATTCATGAGCAGGTACACAAATCTGTAATATGTTGGCTAGGTATTATACATGTTAGAGTACGAGCTTCTACTCATAAATAAAGCAAAGAAAGAATAATTGCATAAGTCCTCTCTCTGTACTGTACTGAATTGTTAAAAATGATAAGAGCAACTAGTAAAGTGATAGATTTTCTAAGGAAAAAGAAGTACGATGATATGAAAACAAGAGTTGAAGCTTTGTGGATGTTAAGAAACTCCACTAGATACTAAGATAAGTAATTGTGGATGTTAAGAAACTCTGCTAGATACTATGATAAGTAATAAGAGATATGTACTAAAAAGTATGATAAGTAATTAATAGAAACTCTATAATACAGTAATATTTGAGAGAGTTTGATATGAAAGAAATTGACATTATTCACAAGTCTAGTACAGTGAGTCGTCCATAAACGAATAGATGTATGACAAGTAAGTGAATAACAGAATGAAGCAGACTTCGACTCTGATTGAGTTGACTAAGGAAAAAGGAGCATAATAGCTCAAGAAAGATATGAAGCTCCACGAATATTGAGAGTTTTCCGCTAGATGCCAAGATAGAAGATAAGAGATAGATACCCCAAGCCTTAGTCATAAAGCAAAAGAGGATAAAAGAGGAGCTATATCCAAGGTTATTTTGACTAAGGTACGAATAAAATTTTGAGGATAAAATTTATTTTAAAGGGATAGAAATGTAACATCCCAAATTTTCGCTATCTGTATAAGACTGATAGAGGAAAGAGTTTATGAAGGGATTTGAATGGTAATCAAAAGGAAAAAATAATGATTAGACAAAGGTATAAAGGAAAGGGACTAAAGTGAAAACCCTAAAAGTTTCATAATGCAAAATGAAAGTAGACATAAGATTTGGGCCATTAAGTGTAATTATGAAAAGTTGAGGGCCTAAAGTATAATTTTCAAAAGCTCAGGGGTAAAATGGTAATTATGAGAAAGTTGAGCCGAAAAGGCTCAAAACTGTGGAATAATTTTAGTCTCAAATTTTACTAATAAATAGAAAAAATTATTCTGATCAATTTAACGCAACACAGAATTTTGATTTGAGGTCCCGATAAATTGATATGAATTTATGAAGATTGGAAAATGAGTAAAGTATCTTATGGATCTCAAAATTAGATAAAATTTGATAGTAAATTCTTATAATTAATATAATAATTTATGAAACTAACAGAACTCAAATAGGAGTTATGTAGAATTTATAATGGAATTTAAAGTGGAATAAAACACCCGATAAATACTTTTCAGGGGAATTTCTTAGGAGTAGAGCCCATGAAGGTAGGGGATCACGTAGAAGGCCCAAAATGGCACCTCATAGGTACAATGATATTTTCAGATAGGTATGTGAGCTAGTGTTAAAAAAGACCCTGAAAAATATAAAATTACGAAAATGCCATTGTGCATGCCACTATGTTGTACAATGAGCAAGAGATGAATGGAGGGCAATTTAGTCATTTGACCAAGGTTAGACAGTCAAAGAGGGTTATCTGAATAGTTGACCAGGGTTAGGAAATACTTTAGTGATGTGTGAAAAGACGATAATGCCCTAGAGTTATTAAAGTAAATAAAGAAGAACTAAGGGCATTTTGATAATTTGCCAAGGGATCAGAATTAAGTTTAGATCCAATCAAAGAATGTCATGAAGGGAATTGGAAGACACGCAGCAGAAATTAACTTTAAAATTTTTCATTCCCTACCTGGATCTATCGAGTGTGTTTAAGTCAAGGAGTAAGAAGTGTTACCTTCGGTATTCGAATTATGGTCGCGACCTCAGTATATTCGTGTCGCGACTAGTCATCTCTGGAGTTGTCAGTCGCGACGTCCTCAGCTTCTCGTCACGACTAGTCATCTCTGAAGTTTTCAGTCGCGACGTTCTCAGTTTCTCGTCGTGACTTGTCGGCTTTGGAGTTGTCAGTCGCGACGTCCTCAACTTCTAGTCGTGACTGGAAGTCTCTTTTTGATCCTCTGATGTTCAAGATGCATGGTAGTCTCTTTTTGATCGCGATAAGTCGATGACTCAGATCGACTTCCTCTACTGGTATCCACACGAATAGCGTTCCAATCACGAACGACGTGCTAGCGCCTCTTGTCCCTCTAGGGCTTTCTCAAGAATCCGTCATGACCATCTCTATTTTGGCCATTTCTTATCTGTAAATCTTTTGCACTCTCCTTGTCACTCCTCGAAAACCTTAGCCCCTAATGTCAAATATATAGGATGCTATCGGTGTTCTAACTGAGTTGGATTTCAGAATTAATCTTATTAATTCTAAAATTAATACAATATCATATATTGCATAATTTGATAAGAACCTAATTAAATAAATATGGTTTATGTTAAATCCTTCCCATAAATTTAATTCACCTATTTATTTAATTTAAAATAAAGATAAGACAGAATTATATTTGATTTATTCTCATAAATCAAATTTGAGATATCATATCAATTTGAATTTCAAATTCAAAAGTGATAGAGATTTAATTTATCCTTATAAATTAAATCTTATAAATATCTCTTATATTATATAATATATATACGAATTTATATATATAAATATATATACACGTCCACCCTAGATTATTCATTGAATCTGGACATGTCTTAGATTCAATGAATTTGGACATCATAGCTAGTGTTGGGCTATTTTGTGTGTGACCCTGTAGGCCCATATGAAGTTGGCAGTGGGCCAGTTACTATATGACCCACAAGTCATGAGCAATCTCTAGCAAGACATCACGACTACCCAAATCATATGAGGATCGATGAACGTTGTAATCTTTCATACAACCATATCACGTCCCTTTTGTCACACGATATTTTGGTCATGGATGAGGCATGGAGAACGTAGTGACATGGTTTGTATATGAGATAAGCTTATGACTTAACCCATGCAGCTCTCTCATAGCGGGTCGGTCCAATACCTTTTACTTTTACATGTGCCTATGACTTTGATTTATATCTCTATACATCTTCAAAGTCATACTGGTCTTATTTCATCTCTGCTCCTGCATAGATGATCGACCAGGGACATTTAGGATACGATCATGAGTTATCCAAGGATGGTCATTACATTAAACATGCACATAATGTGATAATACAATTAAGAAATTCATAAATCAACAATGTTTAAAATACAATGATTGGCCCCTAGGGTACAATTTCCAACATGTCAATGGTAAGAAGAATCCAGATACTGGATTTAAGATCATAAAATATATTATGGAATCTTAGAAAATTTAGATTTAGAAAACAGTCTGGTTTTTGGGAAATTAGACTGAGCTGGTTCCGGATTGGACTAAAATTTTTCCTAGAGGCTTCTTCCCTTAGAATTTCACCATATGGGATATTAGGTGGCCTTGATGATGTCATGGATGATCTCACCTTTTGGCTTCTAGGGCATGCTTGATGCAAGAATGAATATGAGTCCTTGGATAAAATAGTACACAAAGTGATCTCAACCATACATTCACCTAACTTTTTGCCTATAAATACCTTCCCATTTTCTGCACAAACCATGAGCACAAAGGAACTTAGGAGTTAAGGTAAACAATCTATCCTACCTTATTTTTCTTTAATTTAGGGGATTGAACTTAGGGTTTTGATGGAAGAAAAGTGAGATATTTCCTATGTTGTGCTGCTATCCAGAACTATAAATATTGGTAAAAGAATAAATTGAAGTTAGAGACATGAAATTAAAGCTTAGACAAGCTTAGATTGATGGTTATTGCTTAAATTAATTATGTAGTTTCCATTTTCCTATTTTGTACGGCCTTTTAGCTAAGGCTATTCTGGATAGAGAAAGATGGAATTTCAATGTTCTAATACTTCCATTGAATTTATATGATGATTTTGTGTAGGATTAGATAGGTTTGAAACCTTGGAAGCATTAGAATTGGAAGTTGTAATTTGCAAAGTCTCCTCTGTTATTGTTCACACGCATGAACAATTATTGTAATTTCATGTTTATAGGATCATAAATGGATTCCAAAGGTCAAATTGTGTAGGGTCAAGTCAAAGAACAAATTAGTTCAAAGGACAAGACAATTAACCACAATTTAAGAAAGATATGGGTTAATTGATTAAGTTAAGTTCAATGTCCTTATATACAAATTGAAATGGATGATAATGAATGAATGAATATATGATGTTTAGGCTTTATTTTGTAGACTCAAGAATGCTGTCATATTCTGAATTTTTAGGCCTAGAAGCCCAATATGTAGCCTGATTGAGTAGAAGTCCCAGAAATATATAAATGATGTTTAGGGACTACACTGTAAATAATGAAAGTTTAGGGACTAAGTTGTAAATAGTAAAAGTTCCTAAGGGCAAATATATATATAAGTTAGAAACTTTAGAAGAGTCTCCTGGGCGTAGAAAGAGAGAAGAGGTTAGTTAGAGGCCTAAGGTTGAGATAAAGATCTCAAAGGGATGATTTACAATGTTAAAGCTTAAGTAAGGGTAAGATTATAACTTTAGAAAAGTCCCAAGGGCATAATGGTTATTTTGAGAAAGAAAGGGACTAAAGTAAAAAGTCTAAAAGTTTCGTGGTATGAAATGAAAGTAGTCATAAACTTTTGGTCATTAAGTGTAATTATGAAAAGTTGAGGGTCTAAAGTGTAATTTTCAAAAGTTCAGGAGTAAAATGGTAATTTTCAAATTTTACTAGTAAATAGAAAAAATTATGCTGATCGGTTTAATGTAACACAGAATTTTGATTTGAGGTCCCGATAAATTGATATTAATTTCAGAAGTCTGGTAATTATTGCAGTATCTTTTGGACCTCATAATCAGATAAAATTTTATGGTAAGTTTTTATAATTAATATGATAATTTATAAAATTGATAGAAGTAAAAAAGGAGACATATAGAATTAATTATTTAATTTACAGTGAAAAAAGGACACTATTAAAGGATTTAAAGAAACGTATGTAAGTTTTATCAGAACTTTTGGGTCTCAAAAAATTATGAGACTTTGTAAGAAATTTATTTAATATTAGAATGAATTTCTAAACATATTAGAATCAATAAAAGAGGTGTTTAGAATTTATATAAAAAATCAGCGCTATTTACGGATATCGGTATAGGAAGTGACTTGGGATTTGTGCCAATTAGTAATTGAACCCAAAGAAGGATCAATAATGGCGTCATGCAGTAGTCTAATAAGTCCCAATAGTTGTTTTGGAGCCCAAGTCCAATAATGGATAATTTATGAATTTTTAAAAAAGAAAATAAAAGAGAATTAAGGAAGCTTCAAGAGGAAGATTAGGGTTTACACATGGTGGGCCCCACAAGGTAACACACATGGTGTCAAGCAAGGAGGAAGAGAATTATTTTTGGCATGTGATCTTATCTCAAATTTGGGTTCTAGGGCAAGCCAAGATTAAGAACAAATATGAGTCATTAGATCAAATAATGCATAAAGTGATCTTGGCCATCCATTTCTATGCCTTGAAGTCTATAAATACCCCACCTTAAGCTGCCCAAAACTGTGGCATGAAGAACCCTTGGGGAGGTGCTACCCAAATGTAAACTCAAGCCAAGACAAAGAATAATTCAAGGACCAAAGTTCAAGCTATCTAGGGATTAAGGTAAGTAATTTATCCTAGCTTGTTTTCCTTTAATTTGGGAGCTTGAACTTAGGGTTTTATGGAACAAAGTTGAGCTTTACCTAGGGTATATATGCTGTCCAAAACCCTAGATGAAAGGAAAAAGAAGAAATTAAAGTTAGAGCTATGTGATTAATGCTTAATCAAGCTAGTTAGATGATTGGTTATTGAATCAAGTTGATATTCTTGACTTTGCCAATGAAAATACCTTTCGGTCTGCAATGATCATGATAGAGGGAGATGGAATTTCAATGATCTAATGCTTCCATTGAATTTATATGATGATTTTGTGTAGGATTGGATTGGTTTTGAACCTTAGAAGCATTGGAATTGAAAGTTGTAATTTTTAAAGTCTTCTATATTACTGTTTACATGTATGAACAGTGATTGAAATTTCATGATTTTGATGCTTCCAATGGTTTTAAAATGAAAAGTTGTGTGTGATAAAGTAGAAAAATAAGTATTGGAAGCATTAGAATCAAAATGACCATTTTTGAATGAAAAAGGGGAGTTATGCAATTCTATCCAGAACAGTGTATAGTTGCTGGAATTTTGGAATTCTAAGTTCATAAATGGATTTAGAAGGCCAAATTATGAAGGGTAAAGTCAAGACATCAATTGATTCAAAGGTCAAGTTAATTAGTAAAGATTAAAGAAAGTTATGTTAGTTAAAGTAAGTTCAATGTTCAAGATAGTTAGATTGTAATGAATGGATGGTAATGCTATGTTAGGAATTGAATTGTGTGCTCAAAAGAAGGCAGCTACACATCAAGGAGAAGTAAGAAGAAAGATGTAAGGGAAAAGGAAAAAGAAAGCAAGAAGTAAGAGATAGTAAATTATCCTAAACTTGTATGTATTGGATGTTATATGCTTGGTTGTGCTTTGGCTATATTGAATTGTGTTGCATATGTGTATATGATTGAAGCTCTATTTCTATTATTACTTTGGTCAATTGTATTTCATATGTTATATGGAAGCATGCACATTACACGATGTTAACACTTTCACAAGCAATCACAAGTATTTACATTAATGCATACATTATTTAGTACCTTTTCCTATTGAGATTTCCCCATAAATCTCACCCTATCCATGTAATCCCAATCCCAACGGGTTCATGAATGATGAAAGAGGATGAATAACCATGAAGAGAAGTTAGGGATTGGATAATGTAAATGTTATATGATGAATGTATAAATTGTTGCAAGTAATAATGTTGTATGACATGTTTAAGCAACAATGTTCATGATGTAATGAAAAATAGTAAATGATGGAATAAATGTATAAAATTTTACAGATACTTAGTTAATATGTCAAGCTTCATTTTAATATCAAGTACGCCTTATTTTGATGTATGTACAAAGAGAATGAATTTTCCACAGTCAAGGACCAAAATCTATTTTCAGAACTTTTGACCAAATAAACAGTAATATTTGGTCAGGAACTTATTTTTTCCTTAAATTTCAAGATGTTATCTTCTCGTTTCTTTTTGAACTACTTCATTTCAATTTTTATAGAATTAATTATAATTTTTTAAAGTTTGTCGCTAAATCTGGAATACCATATGAACAATAACTCGTGAAGAGTGAAATTCCAGATTTAGCTAATGGACTTCAAAGGTCATGTAAGTGGTTCTAAATGCTACTGAATGGTCCCTAAGACATATGATAGTAAGGATATTACAAAGGCAGCCACTTAGAAAGGAAAAAGGACAAGGAAAAGTCAAAGAAAGTAAAGCAATAAGGTAGTAAACTATCCTAAACTTGTATGTATTGGATGTTATGCTTGATTGTGCTATGGTTATGTGGAATTGTGTTGCATATGTGTATATGATTGAAGCTCTATTTCTATGATTACTTTGGATAAATGTATTTCATATGTTACATGGAAGCATGCATATTACACAATGTTAACACTCTCACAAGCAAGCACATGCATTTACATTGGTGTATACATTGTTTAGTACCGTTTGCTACTGAGATTTTCCCAAAAATCTCACCCCTCCATGTAATCCTAATCCTAGCAGGTTCATGTTTGATGAAAGAAGATGAGGAAGCATGAAGACAAGTTAGGGATTGGATAGTATGATGAAATAGGAATTTGTTATGAGTGTAATTAAGATTGTAATGTACAATGTATGCTTAAAGGCAGTACAGTTGTGGCTATTTACAAAAATAGTAAATGATTGAATAAATATATAAAATTTTACAGACACTTAGTTAACATTTCAAGCTTCGTTTTGACATCAAGGATGCCTTATTTCAATGTTTGTACAAAAAGAACGAATTTTCCAAAGTCAAGGACCATAATCTATTTTTAAAATTTTTGACCAAATGAATAGTAATCTTTGACGATTAAACTGTACTGATTAGCAGAGCATTTGGTCAAGAACTTATTTTTCTCTTAAATTTCAATTTGGTATCTTCGAGTACCCTTTTGAACCACTTCGTTTAGATTTTTCTAGAGTTAATTGTGTTTTCAAAATTCGTCGCCTAATCTAGAATTTAATTATGAACAATACCTAGGAAGAGTGAAATTCTAGATTTTGTAATTGAACTTAGATAAATGTTTAAGTGGTTCTAAATGTTTCTGAATGGTCCCTAAGAAGTATAAAAGTAAGGTGTTACGTGTATCATGGAAGGTTGAAACCTAGGTTTTAGTGGTTGGAAAAATCATTTTCCCTTGACCTACCTTGTTGGCCGAAATGCTACAAGAAAGAAGGAAAAAGAAATTAAGTTAGAATAATGTAATTCACACTTAGATAAGCTACATTGGATGATTGGTTATGGAATCAAATTGTGATTCTTGAATTTGCCCATTATAGAGGCAATTCGTCCATTATTGTTCTGGATAGGAGGGATGTGATCTTCATTGTTATGATGCTTCCATTGAATCCAGATGATGATTTTATGTAGGATTGAATAAGATTGGATTTTTGGAATCATTGGAATTGAAAAGTGAAATTTTGTAACCCTTTCTATTACTGTTCATGTGCCTAGACAGAAATGAAAATTTTATGTTTTTGATGCTTCCAATGTATTTCAAATTAAAAATTGTGTAGGATTTAGTAGAGAAACAAGTATTGGAAGTATTGGAATCAAAATAGGAATTTTTGGTAATTTCTAAGGGCGCTATTCAGTTCTATCCAGATTTTATGCAAGAGTTGGAATTTCATAATTCTAAACTCATAAATGGATTCAAAAGGAAAAATTGTGTAGGGTAAAGACAAGACATAAATTAATTTAAAGAATAAGGCAATTAATCACAAATAAGGAAAGTTAGGGGTTAATTGATTAAGTAAGTTTAATGCTCTTGAATGTAAGTTGAATTGGATCATGATGAATGAATGATTATGTGATATCTAGGTTTTGATTTGTGTGCTAAAGAAGGTAGCCACATAGCAAAGGAAGGTGACAAGGAAGAGAGTAAAAGAAAGTAAAACATCAAGGTAGTAAATGATTGAAGCTTTGTTTGTATGATTACTATGAACTAAACAATATATGCATTAAGGTAACCAAACTTGTATGTGGTTGATGTTATGCTTAGTTGTATTATAGCTTTGTTGAATTGTGTTGCATATGTGTAAATGATTGAAGCTTTGTTTGTATGATTACTTTGACCAATTGTATTTCATATGATAAATAGAAGTATGAACATTACATTATGCTTACACAATCACAAGCAAACACAAATACTAAGCACAATTAATGCATATATTGTTTAGTTCCATTTACAACTACGCTTACCCCAGAAATCTCACCCTTATTTATGCCCTAAATGTAATATCCCAATTTTTAAGCCCAGAGACTCAAAAAGTAGCCTGAAATACATAGGTTACCAGACCCCTTTGAGCAAAAGTCCCAAAACATACAGAGGATTTTTAGGGATTAAACTGTAAATAAGTGAAAGTATAGGGACTTATATATAAATAGTGAAAGTCTCTAGAGGTATAATGGTCATTTTGGAAAAGAAAATGACTAAAGTGAAAAGTCTAAAAGTTCCTTGGTGAAAAAAGGGAAGTAGACACAAGTTGTGGGCCATAAAGTGTAATTATGAAAAGTTAAGGGACTTAATTGGAAAGAGGAAAGTTTCCAAGGGCAAAATGGTAATTATATAAAGTTGAGCCAGAAAAGGCTTATAACTACCCAGAAGCATCTTAGTCCCAAATTCTATCAGTAGATAGAGAAAGTTATGCTGGTTAATCTAGCCTGATACATAAATTTTGTTAAAGTTTCAGATAGCTGATATTTATCTGATAGCCTAAAAGTTATCTAAAATTTTTATCAAACCTTCTGAACCTCAGATATAAATGGAAAGTTACAGGAAGGTACATCCTGTAAAGTCAGAGGTCAGGGAACTGATGGAACCTCGAAAGGAGTCCTATAGGAAAAGTTATTCACTTTTTAGTGAATTTTAACGGGAATTCGTAAATGCCTGATATTCGATTATGAAACATAACCAGTAAGCAAGCTGGGACTAAATAAGCCCATATGGCATCATAGGAGGCCCATGATGATGCCAAGTGAGGCCCAGGCCCATGATATCAGTTCATCGGTTAAAGGGGCTAGTGTCTAGCAATATTCAGAAAAAGTGTAAAATTACAAAAATGTCCTTATGTTATAAAATAATTAAAGAATGAGTGAAGGGCATTTTGGTCATTTGACTAAGGTTAGACAGTCAAAGAGAGTTCCCAGAATAGTTGACCAAGGTTAGGGAATACTCTGTTGAAATAAGAAAAGACAATAATGCCCTTAGAATTATTAAAGTAAATAAAGAGGAACCAAGGGCATTTTGATAATTTGACAAGGGATCTGTAATTAAGTTAATATCCAGTCCAAGAATGTCAATGGTAGGAATAATCTAGATACTGGATTTAAGATCAAAAAGCATATTATGGAATGTCAGAAAAATTAGATTCAGAAAATAGTCTGGTTTTTGGGAAATTGGACTGAGCTGGTATAGGATTAGACAGATCAGACTGGATGTTTCCAAAAGTGATCACTCACCAAGTGAGGTGCCCCAAGGGACCCACCAAGGCGCCAACTAGCATACAAAGTGTCCTTGATGATGCAGGCGAAGCTTCTTGAGGAAGCTAAGCGAACTGAGCAGTTCATCGCAATTCGATCTAGACCATCCATTCAATTTCTCTTCACCTATAAATACCCTACCCCTCCCATTCCATTTACAACACGGCAAGGAAAAGAATAGAGAGAGAGAGAAAGGAAGAAAAAAAAGGAGTTCTAGCTGAGTTAGGAGTAATCCAAGGACTTTAGTGAAACATCCTTATTTTCGTACGTCTTAGGGACCAATTGGTAGTATTTAGAACCACTTTCAAGGTCATTGAAGTCCAATTTCTCAATCTGGAGTTTTACTCTTATCGAGTACTGTTCACTATGTAAATTCCAGATGAGTGACCTGACTTCGAAAAATCATAACTAATTCTAGAAAAATCAAAATGCAGTGGTTCAAATTGTTACATGAAGCTAACTCAATACTATTTCAAGGAAAAATAACTCGTTGACCATTCCTTGTCCAAGTCAAAGTCAGTCAAAGTTACAACTTTACTGTTCATCCAGCGTTTTTCTCCTGAATCTAGCATTTTGGTCCCAACTTTGATAATTTATATCTCCATGTGTAGACATCGAAATGAGACATTCTATATATCAAATCGAAGCTTGGTATGTCTACTATTTATCATAAACATATCATATATTTATTTAATCATTTACTATTTTTTATTATAGATCAAACATCACTATATCACCACGAGTTACTGTTCATAGTGGCAAATTCCAGCAAGCAACTTTACATACATATGCATACATCAATCACATATCAAACAAGCATGCCAAACAATACTTATCATTAAATAATAAATCTTTATACAACAGGGCATGAACAAAATCCTCGTATCTCTATTACATCTTTCCTGCCTGAAATCCGGCAGTATAACTACTATACTTCATCTGTAAAAATAACTGATCTTGTACTGATTCGGTAATTCCCGTGAGAATTACCATTCTACGTAAGTACCCAGGAAAGACTGGATGAACCGACTAGGTCCACTCACTTCCAGACTCCTTAGACAGTACCTACGTACACAGTACGCATCATCTCCTTATGTTCAGTCTGAAAATCGGCAGCATAACGGCGTCTTACAGCATTCTCAAAATTCACTTCGACATAACCTCTCTGTAATGGGTTATAAATAGGGGATGAGATTCTGGGGAATCTCAGTAGCAAACGGTACTAAACAATGCATGCATTAAAGTAAATACTTGTGCTTGCTTGTGAAAGTGTAAACATTGTGTAATGTGCATGCTTCCATGTAACATATGAAATACAATTGGCCAAAGTAATCATAGAAACAGAGCTTCAATCATATACACATATGCACACAATTCAACAAAGTCATAGCACAATCAAGCATAACATTCAATACATACAAGTTTAGGATAAGTTTACTACCTTGGATTTAAGCTCTCTTTCTAATGCTTGCACTTGCTTCCCAAGCTTTTTGGTCAATCATTCACCAACATCTTCTTAGAGGTTTCAAGGTCCTAATCACATTCATATTCATTACATAATCCATTAGGACCATGAACTCAAACACTACTCAAGACTATCTCTCTTGAACCTTTAACTTGCTTTAACTAACATAACTTTCTTTAATCTTTGCCAATTAACTTGGCCCTTGAATCAATTGATGTCTTGACCTTACCCTACACAATTTTACCTTTTAAATCTATTTATGAACTCAAAACAACCAAATTCTAGCAACTATGCACTGTTCCGGACAGATTTGAAAAACATGCATAATTCTTTCAAAAATTCTCATTTTGATTCCAATGCTTCCCATACTTGTTCCTCCACTTTCCCCCCACACAAAATCTCATTTTAAGACCATTGGAAGCATCAAAATCATGAAATTCAAATCACTGTTCATGCGAGTGAACAGTAACCGTGAGGAATTTTCAACATTATAACCTTTAATTCCAATGGTTTCCAAGGTTCAAAACCTTTCCAATCCTACACAAAATCATCATATAAACTCAATGGAAGCATTAAATCATTGAAATTCCATTTCCTTCTATCATGAACAGTGCATGAACAGTGCAACCCCGAAATGGTAAAGTCAAGAACATCAACTTACTTCACAACCAAGCATGTAACTAACTTGTTTAAGCTTGTCTAAACTATCTATGACATAAAACTCATGTTCCTCTCACATATACATAGAAATTCCAGCAGCATTTCCCCAATATTTAAGCCTCAAAAATCACTTAAACTCAAGCACAAACCATAAGAACAAAAGGTAGAAGTAAGGAGACAACTTACCTTACTTGCTCCTTCAAGACCCTTGCTTCTTCCTTGCTTTCTTCCACTTTCTTTCTCTAGAACTCACTTCTCTTTCTAAAGGAGCTCTTGGGTGTGAAGAATGAATGGAAAGGGGGGGTATTTATAGAAAAAGTCATGTGCCATTTGAAGGCCAAGATCACTTTGGAAACTATTTGATCTAATGGTTAAAGGTTTGATCTTGGAATGTCTTTTCACTTTTCACTCAAGACCTTACCACCATGACATCACTAGCATGGCCTCCCTTGGTACACCTAACCCTTCCTCTTTTTGGGTGCCATGCTTGTGTCCTTGTGGGTCCCACCATGTGCAACACCTAATTCTTACTTTATTCTCTTTTTCTTTCTTTTCAAAAATCCATAAATTATTTATTATTTGGACTTGGGCTCCAAGATAACTTTTGGGCCTTATTGGGCTGGCCTAGGACGAAATATTGGGCCTCTTTTAGGTCCAATAGCTAACTGGCCCAAATCCCAATGTACTTTCCTCATACCGATATCCGTAACTTACCCTGATCTTAGCATAAATGCTAAACACCTCTTTTAATTGTTCTAACATTTTTAGAAATTCATTCTAATATAAAATGAATTCTCTACAAAGTTTCATAATTTTTTGAGACCCAGAAGTCCTGTTAAAAATTACATATATTTCCTTTAACCCTTTATCGTGTCCTTTTTCACCGTAAATTTCATAATTAATTCTACAAGACTCCTTTTTGACTTCTGTCAACTCCATAAATTCTCATATTAATTATAATAATTTACTATCAAATTTCCTATTATATCCATCCATTGTGTGAAATGACCAAAATGCCCTCCATTTACTTCTAGTTTCTTAAGGCTTCACAGTGGCATTTTTGTAATTTTGCACTTTGGCTCTTAGACTTTCTTCCTCTTCCAATTAATCATTTTCTTTACATAAATATGGCCACATCTTTTCCTAAACATCTCATATATTTTATTCAATCTGTACATACAACTTAGTACAGAAATTAGGGATGTTACATTTCTCTCCCCCTTAAAATAAATTTCGTCCTCGAAATTTACTTAGTACCTTAGTCAACAATCTTAAATATACATCCTCTTTAAATCTCTTTATGATTTATGACTAAGAATTGGGGTATCCATCTCTTACCTTTTATCTTATTATCTAGCGGAGTACTTTCAATATCCGCTTCATATCCTTGCTATCATTACTCTTTTTGTATGAGTCAACTTAATTGGAGTTTATTTCTACTTTATCACGACACTTGATCTTGTGATATGCATCCATTTGCTTATGGATAACTCCTTGTACTAGACTTGAGAGTAGTGTCCATTTCTTTCATATTAAACTCTCTCGAATATTATTGTATTCGAGAGTTTCCCTCACTCACTCATCATACTTTCTAACACTTATCCCTTATTACTTCTCTTAGCATCTCGCAGAATTCTTTAACATCCGCAAAGCTTCATCCTCTTTTCGTATAGAAACTCTTATAACTCTATTGTTGCTCTTATCATCTTTAATGATTCAACATCATACAGAGAGAGGACTTATGCAGTTATTCTTTTCTTTACTTTACTGCTAAGTAGGAGCATATACTCTAACATGCATAATGCCTGGCCAATATCTTGTAGGACTGTATACTTGCTCCTAAATGCAAAGCTCTAACATTCTCTTATGACTTTATCAGCCTCTCAGGAGAGTATTGCTCTTTTGTTTATCGTTCTCCTGAACAAAGTCATAATTTAAATCTTTCATTTCAAATCCACTCTTATTTGGACTTGGCAGAAGGGTTTTAATCCTTTAATGTTCATAACCTTTCTAACTTTTCATAACTTTGTTCATCATTCATCATATATATGCCAAACTTCTATGGCATTTACACTCTTTCATATCTTACCCCTTAACATCTTGGTGTAACTCCAGGGTCTATCTTACTTTAACTTTTCACTTTTCTTACCTTGTCTATCTATACCAACTTCTGTGACAACTGGACCCTTTTTCATTACTCTTTCTTAGACTACTCTTGCCTTAACATCTTTCTGGACGAAGGCTACCTTACTCTTCTAAGCCTTAGCATTCTCTATCTCATATAACTACTGGGTTCTATCTTTACTTTAGACCTTCTTCTCTAGGTCTCTCTAGCCTTTTAATCTTTTTATCCTCATCTGGAGGATTTATCTGCTCATACTTTTCTGTTCTCAAAACATATGGGGTTCTCTTCTTTGTTCCTCAGGCATACTTCTATAAAACTTTTGAATATCAGCACTCAGACTTTAACTTGGACTCCGTCTTTGTTTAAAGAAAACTAAGTTCAGTCTGTATAATATAGGCTATCTGAGGAAAATCATTATAAATAATTTTTCTGGATGAGTTTATCAACTAGTGAAGCTTCCTTACCTTAACTTCGTCTTTGGCATTCATCTTCCCAAAGAGACACTATATTGTACTCATATCTCATGGCTCATTACTTTCCTTAGGCTAGGTCTAACTGCGACCTCGGGATCTAACTGCGATCAACCGTCAGCCTCTTCAGAATCTAACTGTGACTCTGGAACTGTTAGGATCTAATTGCGACCCTGGAGCCATGCTAGGATCTAACTGTGACCCTCCAGAATCTAACTGCGATTCTGTATATCTCCCGAAGATCTTAAACCAACAGACTAAGTTATAGGGTTCACCGCTTCTACTTGTTGATAACTCAATAAAAATTTAGAAATATTATGTTCAGTAGCCCATATTATTGCCCAAGACTTTACTTATTTCCTCTCTTACTCAGGAGTTCCTTCTCATCTTTCTCTTACTGTGGCTTACCATGCCTTGTGCAATCATGGTTTAACCACCTACCATTACATTCCGCTACTATGGCCTCATCATAACTTCTCATGTAAATCTGTGCTCTAACTGCGAGCCATTTGAACTATGCTCTAACTGCGAGAAGACTGCATCAGATCCAACTCTTATCTAAAGAGTGATCTGTACTCATCTGAATCCAGTCTCTATCTCAGAGTCATCTGTTTCAAATCTAACTCTTTCTGTATACCATTCCTTTCAATAGCAATGGCTCTTAGTACTGCATTCACAAGCCTATAGAAAAACCTGAATCACCCCAATCATAAATCATATCAGAATATCATATCATAACTTATCGTCCCATAAACTGAGACTATCTATCATCCTCAATATATTCCTCATTGCATATCATATGGTATGGGAGCAACATAATTTTCTCATAACTTCCTCACCATATATACTCTACCCTGCATATACTACGAAATGGGAGTATTCATCATGGCATACTCTAACATGCATGTCATTATATGACAACTGCAAGGAGATGCAACTATTCATCATCATAATTTGCTCAACCATCCATCAGACATTGTAATGAACAAGTAAGCCTCAAAACATATTTCCTTTATCATATTGCCTATCATATCTTGATCATTCATCCTACAACATCTATCGATTTCACTTAGGCTGCCATGCTACCCTCTTATCAGGGTATAGACTTGACCCTTTTATCGAATAGGGGAGTTACTTTATCTTTAAAATTGTGGCTATCTTTCCCTGTCTAGGCATTATACATTTCTATTTCTAATCTTGTATACATCTACCGCTCTATTGAACTTCTATGACTACCTGAGAAATCCTTTGTAACATGAAATCCAATCCGTAAATTAACTCTTTAATTATTCAACTCTCTCTGTTCATATATATGAACTTGGCTAAACATTCATCAAAAGGGTTTCTCTTTCTCTATTTAACCTTTAGCCTCACGCTCATCTCTATTTAACTGAGAGGAATACTTTTCATAAACTTTACTCAAGGAATACTTCTCAGGTGAGTGGAACAGTCTCCATTTCTCTGGAGCAACTTTGGTGTCTTTCTACTATCTCTCAACTCTTCCTGTGCATATACATCAGTCTCAGTCTACTCTTGACCGGACTATGGTTCATTTCTGGTCTTTTTCTTGATTCTAACCAACTTAGATCATATAAATCTCATTCATCATCTAGCAGCATTACTTATGTTCTCTAACAGCTCAGCACCCTTCCACATAGATATTGTCCGCTTTCCCCTTAGGCAGGCTCCAGGCCTACATGAGGTCACGGTTTTGTTCTCTAGGCACATGAGGACTTTAACCCCTTAGGCACCCGAACACGCGTCCTCCAGGTATCATAGATATGTAGCGGAAGATATTGTCCCATCTCCCCTTAGGCAGGCGCCTCTAGGCCCACACGAGGTCAGGGTTTTGTTTCCCAGCACTGCCTGCCTACCCCCACTGGGGCGCTTGGTGACCAGGGCGCTTGGTGAGTACTGGAAACGCGTTCATGAGGGAGAGGTATCCACACCCTTATAACGCATGCTTCGTTCACCTCCCCATCCGATGTGGGACTAATATCCTGTTTTAGGGACTTTAACTTTCGAGAACTTGAAGACATACGTTAGGCTCATTTCTTGCGCAAGCCTTATCCTAACTTTTGATTCTTTTGTTCATAAAAGACTAAATGAACAAAGTCTTTCCAAATGTAGATTTACTCTTGATAGTCATATAGAGGATCTACTTCTGAACATCATCTTAGACTAGCATGTATCTCTATTTCTCATACTGTTTAGCTTGCCTACATCATGTGCTAAACCTCTAACTGATAACCTTCAGTGAGGCTGGCATCTTCATCCTTCATCAGGTCCCTGCGCATCTTCATCGTGACCTGAGTATGAACTAGGTGCAACGTATCCATGAACTTTAGTCGCGACCATCTCATTCTACTTGTCATGACTGGACAGCTCTACATTCTTTAGTCACGACCTCGGGTCACCTTTCGTCATGGCCTAACTTCTCGAGGACTTCTAGCTATGTTCCAAACTGTTTTACATCTGACCTGGATCTAACTTGCTTTAAACATTCCCTTATAATGTTCTTGTCTAGTCTTTACCCTAGTAATGGCCGATCCTTACACATCAGTTGTGAACCATTTGCCAAAAGCTCACTTAGCTTTACATGCCACGTAGGGTATATGGCAATATCTGGCTTATGGCCATCTCATATCATGCTACTAACATGAAAACTTAATCCAGGTCAATGCCCTCTATCACATCTCTATTTATCATCCTTGCTACGGCATTGAAGAACTGCAACTAAACTGACTGCTCTTGATTTCTACTTCCTTCCATCCCTTAACCTAAACTAAGTAGTTCACTTCCCACAGCCTTTCTTGAGACTAGTATAGTCACATTGTCTATCTTTCATAAAGAAGGCTCGGTTGGATTAGGGCTAGAAATATCCCTTTAATCTTTATCTATACCCTCGTATATTCCTAGACTGGGATAATAGGAAGGGATTTCACAGATTGTAACTGGTTCTTAGGCTACTCATATCAAACTTATCCTCAAACTCTAGTAAAGGAGGAATAATATCTGGCCTACCTATAATCCAGTATCAGTACTCAGCTTCCTCAGCTGAAATCTGTCCTCTCATCGGAGGAATAGAGCTTATATCAGGTTAGAGAGCACTCTATCAAACTCATCCTGTACATAATTACTAGACCCATCATTATCTAGTGCAGCATTATCTGATGCATACACAACATCTGACTGAATTTCTCATAATTTCTAGACTATAAATCCGAGTCTACAAAAATATGCATGGGTACTTTACTATAAACCTTCCTGATTGAGTCCCTTATGCTGTCATCTGAACTCTCTTCACTACCTGAAGAGTCAAAGTCTGGGTGTACCTCATCTTTATACAACATTACAGGTTGGGGGTTTCATTGATTAACTGATATTTCAAGCTTAACTTTATGAATCCCTATGTCTATTGCAGCAATATTTGCATTGTGTTTTGCGACCAAAGTCTTCTCTCATTGTGACTTATGACTTAACTTGTCGCAACTTGGACATCTGGAATCCTTACTATAGTATCTAGTCACAACACGATACCTCAAGCTACTCTTGCAGCTTTCTTAGTCATGAACTCATCAGCTTCTATCTCTATCTATAGAGGAAACTGCTTCTTAAACATTATTATGTTTAGTCCAGCCACATTATTTTAATAAACATGAGACCTCGGCTGTATCGGCAGACTAAGATTAGCCGATCGTAATCATATCCTTCGTAAGACTATAAAGCTCGGGGTACAGTCTCATTCGTCTAGTGTCACTGTCTTCTATCTAAACCTTTCTAAGCAGTGAACACCATCCCTATATCATACTCTAGGGAGAGAACCACTCAAACTTCTCATTTGTTTAAGGGATTAGTCTCACTAAACCAGAGCATCACTGATCCAGAACCTTCTGTTCTGTGCCAGAATCTTATGCTCTGAGCCAGAACCTTTTGTTTTGTGCTAACTTTATTCTGTACTAACGCCAGAAATCATCTGTTCAGAGCATTTCCTAAGCCAGAATCCTTTGCTCTGATACCAAAAATGAAACATCCTTATTTTCGTACGTCTTAGAGACCAGTTGGTAGTATTTAGAACCACTTTCAAGGTCATTGAAGTCCAATTTCTCAATTTGGAGTTTTACTCTTATCGAGTACTGTTCACTATGTAAATTCCAGATGAGTGACCTGACTTCGAAAAATCATAACTAATTCTAGAAAAATTGAAATGCAGTGGTTCAAATTGATACATGAAGCTAACTCAATACTATTTCAAGGAAAAATAACTCGTTGACCATTCCTTGTCCAAGTCAACGTCAGTCAAAGTTACAACTTTACTGTTCATCCAGCGTTTTTCTCCTGAATCTAGCATTT
This sequence comes from Leucaena leucocephala, assembly GCA_037074615.1. Lineage (NCBI taxonomy): Eukaryota > Viridiplantae > Streptophyta > Magnoliopsida > Fabales > Fabaceae > Leucaena > Leucaena leucocephala. Next base: position 8,850,128 of record CM073548.1, on the reverse strand, counting down.
TGGTCCCAACTTTGATAATTTATATCTCCATGTGTAGACATCGAAATGAGACATTCTATATATCAAATCTAAGCTTGGTATGTCTACTATTTATCATAAACATATCATATATTTATTTAATCATTTACTATTTTTTATTATAGATCAAACATCACTATATCACCACGAGTTACTGTTCATAGTGGCAAATTTCAGCAAGCAACTTTACATACATATGCATACATCAATCACATATCAAACAAGCATGCCAAACAATACTTATCATTAAATAATAAATCTTTATACAATAGGGCATGAACAAAATCCTCGTATCTCTATTACATCTTTCCTGCCTGATCCAAAAAAAAATTATTTTGGGTCAAGTTGGACTGGGCCCAACCTGATCCAGTTTGAAATAAAAAAAAATGGCTTCATGAGAACTGGGCCAGATTATGAGGATCTACCCTAGAATAAAAATATATATTAGGTCGGGTTGGACAGTGCCAAACCCAATCTATTTCCAAAGAAAGTGGTTGGGTTGAACCACTGGATCGGGTTGGAAAGAGCCCAAGTCAGCCCAGTTCATAAAAAATTAAAAAAAAGGGAAGCTAATAAAAGAAAGGAATTTGTTTTGTCAGGTTAAGTTACTGGGTTGGGTTAGAAAGAGCCCAACTTGGTCCAGCCTAAAAAAATAAAAAAAATTGGATGTAGAGGTGCCATATGTCACGTGAGGCAAGTGCCACATGGCAGTGTGTACAAGCCACGCGTGGGTCCCAAGAGTGGGTCTGTCCAATTTTTTTATTTTTTTTCTTGATTTAATTTTCGCCCTGACTCCGATTGAGGCGCAGGTTGTTCGTAAAATCAATATCTTCATTTTGATATATAATTTTCCTATTTTTGGGGCAATTTTGGACCTATTTGTGAGTATTTAGTTTATTTTTTAGGTGTTTAAGAATTTCAAAAAATTATGATAATTAATTCTTAGGTGACAATGAGTCAAAATACTTCAAGTAGCACATAAATCACTGAATATACTTCTTTAAACTCCTCATATATTAATGATGAAGTTCTAGAAAATGAACCTCAGAGTGAGGATTCAGATCCTGAACCTCTTAAAAAAGAGGATTCGTAGGAGCTTGTAGAGATTAATGGTCTAAAGGAAGATCTTGATAAGGGCCCTAAAAAAAATCCTAAGGCAAATCCAGAAGGGGATCTTAAGGAGAACCCTGAGGAGGATCATGAGGATCTAATAGAAGATCCTCTATCCGATGAGCTTCAATTGATGTTTAGAGATTCTGGATCTAACACTGCGCCTTATCTTCCTAAAAAACTTATGAACCGAGAAGAATAAAAGTAATTCAACCCTATACCCAGTTTTGGCTAGGAGGAAAGTTAAAGATCAAGCACTAAACTCAAAAATATAAAAGACATTTATAAAGTTCTCCATGATTATGCCAAGTTCATGACTAATAAGAAAGACACAAAATTCTACACTAAAGTCATGATGGAATACATAAGACAAGTAAGAGATAGAAGCTGGAGCACCAGAAAATCTTTAGGGGTTGGACGCTATAGAGAGAACTTTAAAACTTATGCTTAAGTCACCAAAGTTCAGAAAACTAAGGAGATATATTCTAAATTTTTCCATTATCTTCTTGGTTGATCTTTGTAATGGACTGTACTGGAAAACATGGTTTCATTTATTGGAAATAGACTGCATGTCTTATTTTACTTAAACAAGCTTATCTAAATTGCAATTTGATTATTCATGTATAATCTAAGCATGCTTCTTATAAGTAGGAGCTTTTAGAAGAAAAGACTTCTAAAAGTTGTGTTTTATTGTTAAAGTACTTGTATGGAATTCTTGATAGTGCATAATGGTTTTTGCTACTATATGTGTGATGGGAGATACACGCATATTTTCCTAATCATGGATCTAGTAGTATCATTATTTTCTAGTCAAGAATAATATAAGTACACGATATTGTATACTTCACTGTGCTATATGATTGAAATATTCTTTGGTACAATTCTCTTTAGAAGAGAACATAGATTTGCCTCGAAACTGAAAATGGCAACCAAGATCATTATTGCTAAACTAAATAAGGGTAAAAACTTAACGGGGATAACTGGGATATCTAGCACCCAAATGTCCAATACATCTTAAAGAAACAAGATTCTATTAAACCTTTAACGATTTCTATGGTTGAACCTGAAGTTAGGAATTTGGTCTAGCTTAGGAGAGACCAAGAGGCTTACCAGGCTTAGAGGAAGAAGAATAACATAACTAGAATCACGCTTCTTAGTGCAAGGTAGATGGCACCATGTGTGAATTTGATACGCACAAAATAGCTCAAGCCATGTAAATTGTACTGAAGGATAAAGTTGGCGATATTTCTGCCACTAAGCTTAGGAGGTTGACAATTAAGTTTGACACCTATAAGCTTACGCCAAACACTCCTGTGAAGCAATATCTGAGAGAGATAGCCAATATGACTTGAGAACTAAACTAAGCTGGTGATACTTTGTCTCATGAACAACAATTGCAACCTGTGATCAGCTAGCTCCTTGCTAGTTAGGAGCATGTGAAAGTCAACTTAACCCACAATGAAAACATCATTACTTTTAATGATGCAGCTAGGCATTTAGAGCTAGAAGATAAGCGTCTAGAGGCTCATAAGACATCTGGATAGGCCTATTTGACTGAGGATGCTGGCACTTCCCAATCAAAGCCCTATTTCAAAAAAGGCAAGAAGTTCTAAAAGAAAAGGAAGAAGGGCGGTCCTCAACTTCAAAAGGGCAAGAAATAATTCAAGAAAAAGGGCCAAAAAGGTAGAAAGTAGAAACTAGACCTGAAGAATGTCAAGTGTTATTCCTGTCAAAAGATAGGCCATTTCGCATGTAACTATTTTAAATAGGATGAAAGTGAAAATGTATCAATGAAAGCGAAAAGGAGGAAAGCAAAAGATAGGCCATTTTGCAAGTAACACGCGGTCACGGCAAATCACTTAGTATGAAAGAAAGAAGAGAAATTGACAAGGCCCAAGGTATCTAATCCACCAAGTGTGAGTGGGAGATGTTGGAATTTGAGCTCAGATATACCCTTAGTGGATTGGGCCCATGCCCATATAATCTGGGGTTCAGGAGATAATAACCAAAAGTTTGGATTATTATCTAAAAAAAAAAGATTTTCCCTTTGGTTTAAATTTTGAATTTTGAACAGAATATCCGCGGGATACTAATATGGTATTTGAGCGAGAGAATAGTGTGATCACATAACTCCTTATGGGAGACCCATTTTTCAATTATTTGATAGATTACCTCCTCCTGGTAATTTTTCACTCTCCCTTCTCTCTTCTTTCTTGATAGTGTATTTGCTGTGTTCGAATACTCAAGTCTATAATAGTGATCGGGTTATCGCATGTCTACAAGAGAAACCGATCCACATCTTAGGTATACCCGTATCCCTACAATTCTTTTAATATAATATTATATTTATTAGTATCATGTTATATTATATTAATTCAATATCATTTGAATTAATTCAAAGATAATTCCACTATATCCAACATTTGAATTTAGTTAAAGGATAATAGATAAGGGTGTTATCTTTTCCTATTTTTCTTATTAATTATTTTATCTCCTTTATCCTATTACTTTTATTTGAATTATTTTTAGGATATTTGAGTTAAAAATATTATCTTTGGAGATATTAGAAAAGATTATAGCTTGGAGATAATTGAATATCATGGAAGATAAAATCAAGGATAAATCATCATTTTTTTAGAGCGAATCAATAAAGAGACCCACATCAACAAGCAAGATACTAAGGGACTCCCAAAAGTTAAATAAAGGACCCTAAGGCTCCTCCATTGGACACATCATCTTACTCACAATCATTCTATCTCTTGTCTCCTCCATTGTTTTCTTGCTTCCATTATTTATCATGGTGTCATCTAGCCACATGAGTAGCTAGTTCTCCTCTTTCTTGAGGATGAAGTTTGTAGACTTGATCTCTATATTAGTATTGTTTAGGAGTTATAATAATTTTTACTAAGGTTTGATATTTTATTTTCAAGTTTTAAAATTTCTTGAATTTCTAGGATTTTGAAGACTTTCTTATGAACCTATTTATTTCTTTTTAAATAAATTTGTTATCAAAATATTGTGATCCTTTTATTAGTTGTATTTTTTTTTCTTCATTCATATATTTATTCCTCTTATATGTGTTATTATCACTTGTTCTTAAAATTCTTTTTGAATTGTATGGTTGAATATATTTTTGAAAGGATTTCGTTAAAAACTCTAAAAGGAATTTTCGTTGAAAGTTCTTAATTTTTTAGAGCATAGATCATAACTAGTGCTAGGATTATAAGCTAAGTTGTTTTTGAATAATTATTTATGAATTAAATTCATTACAGGGTTCTAGGTGTATTTATAAAATAAATAATTAGACTTAGGAAGTCTTTTAAGGTCTACCTTTTGGCTTATGTTTTCTTTTATATATAACTCCGATATATTATTTGTGAGTAATGATAGTCGAAGCCGTCCATCCTTGGAAAGCCTCATCATACTGTTAATCATTTCTAATCACTTTCTATTTTGTTACTTTTTGAGATTATCCCCATAATCGAACTAAACTTTCTTCTCTACTCTTATCTCCTATTTAATTACTTTAATTTAATCAAGAGTTAAGTCACGCATTGACTCTGCCTTGAGATCGACTTAGGGTTAACTTCTCTATATATAGTGTTAAACCTAATAATTAATTTGAGAGCTAATGATAAGTGACATAAGGAGGATTGAGTATCCTAATTTTATTAGTAGTGCAATTTTCCTTTGATGTTTTAAATTTGGTTCAATTTTACCCAACGTTAACCACTACACAAACGTCCATTACATTACATGACGCTGTCTTCCTGTTCCCACATCAGGTATGGCTTCTTGTAATATCCTTAATTTCTGTACTGATTTCCATGTACAGATTAAATGGAATATATGAGTTCTGTTTCAGGAAAAAGATGTGGTCCTTTATGTAAAGAAAATGATTAAATTGCAAAAGAAAAGAAATGAAAGGACTTAAATGCAAAAATGGAAAGTTTAAGGTTAGGAAAGAAAGACAGACAAAAATGTGGGGTCTTAAAGTGTAATTTTAGCCAAATAAAGGGACTTAAGTGCAAAGAAGAAAAAGTTCCCTGGGGCTAAAGTAAAGAAAATTAGGCCAGAAGTGGTTTGGACTAACCGGTGGCATTTCAGTCCCAGATTTTACCAGAAGATAGGGCAAGTGACGCTGGGTAATCCAGCCTAATACTGGAATTTTTGAAGACTCCAGATAGCCAGAAATGGACTGATAGTCCAAAAGTTATAAAAATTTATACCGGATACCCTAGATTTCATATATAAGTAAGAAATTACAGGATGATGCACCTTTATGGGGCGGATGTCAGGAAACGGACAGAGTACCGATAGGAGGTCTGTAGAAAAAGTTATTCACAAATTAGCAAATCCAGACGGGAGTATGAGGCCTCCGGGGATCCGGGTAAGAGATTTATCGGTATTTTTAAAGGGGCTGAATGCGATCGGATGACTTCAGTCAGATGACTGTTATAACCCACAGGGATGCCTGAACACAGTAGGACACTGTATCTGGGAAAAGGAGCCGGTGTTCGGAAAGTTGTATAATCGGTAAATAATAATTAAAATATTCGGTGAACTGGGGCAGAGGAAGATTCCTCGTAATGCGTGCCATACAGGTAATGGACCCAGGAAGCCCAAAAATGGCGCCATTAGAGCCCCAATAAGACTCTTGGACTGATAGGTGGGCCAGTGTCCAGCAGAACCCCGGGAAAGTGCGAAATTACGAAAATGCCCCTGTGTTGTACAAAAAGGGCAGCAGATGAATGGAGGGCATTCTGGTCATTCTGGACAGGCCTAGAGGCTAAGACATGTCTAAATAAGGTTGACTAGAGCCAGTATATGCTTTGACCATGTTCAGAAAGGTGTGAAATGACGATTTTGCCCTTAGGGTTAAAATAGGACAAGATAGGGCACCAAGGGCATTTTGGTCATTTCCCAGGGGATCTGTAACTGAGTCTGGACCCAGTATTAAAAAGTTAATGATATAAAGGGTCTATATACTAAATGTGAGGTCAGTAGACATAAAAAGGATTTTGAGAAAAATTAGATTCAGAAAACGGCACGTTTTTCGAGGAGACAGACCGGCCCGGTACCGGATTGGACCGAAAAGCTTCCAGAAGGCTCTAGCTCCCTCTCAATTTCGCCATGTGAAGAATGTGGGAGGTGAGGTGTCCCGTGAGTTGGCATTGAGTGATGTCATGCATGATGCAGTAAAAGGAATAAAGAAAAATAGGAAATTCAGGAAAAACCAGGACCACAGGATCATAAGTCTTCCAAATTACAAGATTGCCATTGCTCAACACTATAAATACCCCCTAGCTCCTCATTTCTGCACAAGGAAGAAAGAGAGGAAGAAAGAAGTTCTTGAGAGAGAAAGTGAGAGAAAGAAAGAAGTGAGGAAGTTCTGGTGAAGTTGGAAGTAGTAGAGAAGTTCTGAAGCTCTGCTTTTGAGGTAGCAACTAATCCTAGCTCTTATGTAATGTCTTTGTGATTTGTTGTGCTTTTGTTTGGTTGGATTGTTGTCTTATATGTTATGCTTGAAGCTCTATTCCAATGCTATGATCATATGTTATTGAATATGGAAGCATGCAGCATACTTATCTGTACACAATCACAAGCAAGCACCGTCACTCTGCATTACATATATTGTTATGATTATTGCTACTGGGATTCTTTTGAATCTCATTCCCAAATATAACATTACAGGGGAGGTTCTGTCAAAATAAAATTTGGAAATCTTAAGAGACGCCGTTATGCTGCCAAAATTCCGGCAAGAAAGCAGGAGCAGGGAAAGGAACTGATACGTACTGTGTACGTAGTGCTGTCTAAGGAGGCTGGAAGTGAGTGGACCCAGCAGGTTCATCCAGTCTTTCCTGGGTACTACGTAGAATGGTAGTTCTCATGAGGGAATTACCGAATCGGTACAACATCGGTTACTTTCTAAAGGAGAGTTATAGCAGTTATGCTGCCAGATTTTAGACAGTGAAAGATGTAATAAAAAATGAGGGAGTTAATCATGCACTAATATATAACAGTTGATTATTTAATATTAATTGTTATCTGGCATGTATGACTGATATGTGTTGGTTGTATGCATGTGTATGTAAAGACAAAATGCTGAAAATAGGCCCAGTGAACAGTAATTCGTGAAGACCTATTCATGTTTGATAAATCATTAAAAATAGCAAATGATTGAATTAATGTATGAAATTTTTAGGGTAAAAAGTATACATACTAAGATTTAATTTTATATATATAGTGCCTCATTTGGATGTATACACGAAAAGATATAAATTGTTAAAGTTGGGACCAGAATGCTGGATTCAGGAGAAAGTCATTGGATGAACAGTAAGATTGAAACGTTGACCCATATTGAATTTATCAAGGATTGGTCAACCAATGATTTTTCCATGAAATATATTTAAGTTATCTTCATGTAGAAATTTGAACCACTTCATTTCGATTTTTCTAGAATTATTTATGAATTTTCAAAGTCAGGTCACTCATCTGGAATTTGCCACAGGATTGCTTTCGTCTTTGGATTTAGTGTATATCCATTTCTACTATCTTATCTCTGCCACCCTCTCACCTCAAATCCCCTCATTTAGAAAATAGAAGCATTATTCATGAGAGCCAGAGGTCTCGTAACCGTTGTATCGATCAATTGCAGAAACTTTTCTTGTTTGGATTTGTCTCCAAATGCTACCCTCGAAATAATTACAGTGGTCAAAGAGTAGAAACTGAACCCACCAATTTTCAAACTAATTCTTGCAACTTGGATACCTGATGCGGTGAGGAAGTAAAACTAGAAATTGTGATATTATTAATGAAGAATATACTTAACTAAGATGTACATAGATCTAGTTACTACCTCATTTTCTCCGACTGATGAGAAAGATTGAACCTTCTTGCCACTTAAGAGTTGTGAAGTACGTATTCTCCTCATATGGTTCCAATAATCACCATAAGGAGCAAAAGAGATGTTAGCAGAGCCATAGCCCATAAGCTTAGAAGAAAGAATTTGTGGCCTATTGACAAAGGCGAGATTATGTGTCTTCATAATCTGTTGGGCAATTTATGGGATGATACAATTACTGTAGAAAGCTAGCCAAGTTCAAGTTGCATCAGAGGTCCATATTTGAGAGAGTTCTCTAAACAAATGATGTGGAAGTGAAGAGAACATGCTGCTTCTAACTGATGAAGGTTTCCCAAAAAAGGAAGCTTCCATGGCCCTGACATTTGAATCGTAGTTTTATTTGAATCGAAGTCGGAGTCATCCTCCTTGTTGTATATCTTGTAGTTGCTGATGGCATGGAATTTTGAAAATCAAAGAAAAAGAAGATGCCGGTGGTGGAGGAGATATGGGTCTGCTGCTCATGGCGTTGCTAATAGTGCTATGCGAAGGAGATCTGGGTCTTGGAAAACGAACGTTGGTGGGGTTTCTTTCGAAGAGGCCGACCCCAATTGTTTTCACATTCACATAGAGAAGGAGGAAGAGGAAGAAAAAAAGTCCTAGTTTAGGTGAAGAAGAGAGATGTCGCATTGAGCAAAAGGAGGAAGAGAGAGAGATGTAGGGAACATTTTCCTGACTGTTAACCTTAGGTGAAATTCAACCAAATTTAAAATATAAATATTAAAATTATATTATTAATAAGATTAGGATATTCAATATACTCAAAAAATAAACTCAAGATATTAGAATTGCTTTTTTTTTTAAATTTAATTGCTTTTTTTTAACCATACATGATTGATAGACAATTATAATCAAAATATGGCAAATTAACCGATATAAAAGCAATCATCCTTAACAATATAACAAAAAAGTAAGTCAAATAATTATACCTGCAATGTATAAAATATTATGCAGCACAGAATACTAAGATAAAGGCAAATGTAAGGACACGCAAAACTATATACCTCCAAACAACATAAAGGACAAGGATACATGATCTACACGACATTATAAAGATGACTAGCAAATGTGAAAAAATGAGAAGGAGGAATTTAATTTAAATCAATAACATTATATAACCACACATCGGCCAATTCCTGTACATTGACTTTACCATTTTATGTTCTATCCTCCTTTTCCTTGTTTCTCAGGGATTCGACCTGATGCTGACTGCCACCCATTTGTGGGAAGTCTTGAACCACTCATTGCACGAATCTCGGCCACCCAACGGGAATTCATAATTCAACCAGTTTCAAATTCAAATTCATCCGTCGACCCGATTGCCATGTACCTTTCCAGCATGAAACCTAAGCAGGCGCGAAGTGAAATCAAAGAATTTTGAAAAACACAAAATATCTAAGACACTATAATTTCATTAAAAAGAAATCGGTGATTCCTAGGTATCAAGCGTGCACGCATACAAGATGAAGTTGGGATTTGAAATATTTGAGTGTCAAATGTCACATCCTCACTTTTCTAGCTTCATCTTCTCCAAACCAGTACCCTGTTATGTTTGGAAAAGATAGGGGTGAGATTTCAGGGGAAATCTTAGTAGCAAACGGTACCATTCAATGCATACAAGATGAATGCAAGTGCATGACATGCCTTCTTTATCTTTCTTTAGCATCCATTTGCATACTTTCATGCTCCATGCCTATCAGTTATCACTATTATGCATAACAATAAACTCATAAAGGGAAGAGCATATATCAAGATCATCACATATCATAATCATATTAACACACAAGCATATACATCAAGCATACAAGAATGGGTAAGTTCACTACTTGGCATGTAGCCCTTCCTTTAATCCTTGACCTTAGCTCTGAAGTTCCTTCTTTTCATATGTTAGAGCCTATACATAGCATAACAATATTCTTATTATTATCCTATCCAGCATAACTCCACTTAACTCAAGCTTATCTTGAGGTAATACCCCTATTTTGACAATCCCCTAACATTCTTTCTATCCACGGCTAACCTTATAGAGAGAGATATTTCTCTATTATGACTATTAAATTTATAAGAACAATCCTCTAATTTATTAGAATAGGGACTAGAATAAATTACTTACCTTATTCCTAAGCTTGCCGAGTCCCTGAGCTCCTTAGATTGCTCCTATCTCAGCCAGAACTCCTCCTTTCTCCTCCTTTCTCTCTCCCTCTACCTTTCTATTCTTCTTGCCGTGGATGGTATGAAATGGCAAGGGGGTGCCTATTTATAGGTGGAGGAAGGTGGAATGGGTGGCTCAGATCAAATCACGATGAACAGCTCAGATCGGTTAGCTTCCTCAAGAAGCTTCTCCTACATTATCGTGATGACATCATCATCCTCAATGACTCATTAATCATGACATCATCCATGGACACCTTACATGCTTAGGTGGTACAATGGTGGGGCCCTTGGGATACCTCACCAGCTGACTTAGCGTTTCCAGAGAATTCCCGAGTTTTATCTCGGAATAAACAGCTAAGATCGTGCCACGTGTCCTTAACTTTTTCTTCTTCCTCTAGATTAATGTCATGTGGCACCTTATGGGTACCTTTGATGCCACCTCATGGCTTCCAGACTAGTCTAGAGCTTTATCTGATTAATTCCCCGGTTATCACTTCAATCTGGTAACTTTACTTTATTGAAAAGTCACTATAATATTATTTTAATGCCACTTTAACCCATATATTCCTTGGGCTACATTTATGGACTCTTGGAATGTCGTCTTAGGTCTTTGATCAAGCTTAAGTACTCTGATGGCTTAATTCCCAAGAAACATCCCTAGGCAAATTACCAAAATGCCCTTGGTTCCTTTTTATTTACTTTAATGAGTCTAGGGGCATTATTATCTTTTCACACCTTACCAGAGTATTCCCTGACCCTATTCAACTATCTAGATAACCTTTCTTGACTATCTAACCTTAGTCAAATGACCAAAATACCCTTCACTCATTCTTTAATTATTTTATAACACAAGGGTATTTTCGTCATTTTGCACCTTTTTCTGGACACTGGCCCCTTTATCTGATAAACTAATATCATGGATTTGGGCCTCCCTTGGCGTCATCATGGGCCTCTATGTGATGTCATCTGGGCTCATTTAGTCCTAGTTTACTTACCGATTAATTTTCCAATCGGATATTGGGCGTTCATAAACTCCCGTCAAAATCACTAATATGTGAATAACTTTTCTTACAAATCTCCTTTCGGGACTCCATCAGTTTCCTGACCTCTATCTTCACAGGACACATCTTCCTGTAACTTTTCACTTATATCTGAGGTCCAGAAGATCTGATAAAAATTTCAAATAACTTTTAGACTATCGATAAATTTTAGCTATCTGAAATTCTAATAAAATTTCTATATTAGGCTAGATTAACCAGCACAACTTTCTCTATTTACTGATAAAATTTGGGACTGAAATGCTTCCGGGCAGTTCTAAGCCACTTCCGACTCAACTTTCTATAATTTACCATTTTTCCCCTGGAAACTTTTCCTTAACTTCTCATAATTACACTTAATAGCCCACAACTTGTGTCTAGTTCCATTTTTGCACCATGGAACTTTTAGACTTTTCACTTTAGTCCCTTTCTTTTCTAAAATGACCATTATACCCCTAGAACTTTTACTATTTATATACAAGTCCCTGTACTTTCACTTATTTGCAGTTTAGTCCCTATAAACTCTCTGTATATTTTTGGGACTTCTGTTCAAAGGGGTCTAATAGCCTATCTATTTCAGGCTACTTTCTAAGTCTCTAGACCTGAAAATTGGGATATTACATCAAATGAGTTGGACCTTGACGAGGAGTGGTGGGTATATGGGTTTTGTTTTGTTTTCGAGAAAAGGAAGAAGTGGGGTTGAGCAAAACAAGAAGGCAGTCATTGTCGCTGGTGTGTTTGTAGAAGATGGCTGTAGCTAGTGATACCCCAACAGATTTGGAACTTCATGGTCTAGAGAAAAAGATAGTCTTGGCAACAATGCGTTGATGATGAAAAATGGAAGAGGACCCAAATCTGCAATGTAACCCAAAGTTGAAGTGGCAGATAAATGGGTTTGGTGACTATCGATGCCTTAGAAGAAGAAGGATAGAGGACAAAGTGATCTGGATGATGAGGTGGCGGGATGATGATATGGTTGTGCTGAGTGTGTATATTAGTAAAACTAACCATTAAAATTGATATTACTAACTGTCAAAGCAACATTACATCACTTTTGACTCTTTTGAGACAACATTGAGCCACAACAATTTTTAGGGTAGTGATGCGGCTTATTTCTTATATATTATTGGATGTTATTTTGAGAGAATTTAGTGAGCTCAAGCCCTAATTGCATCATTTATGCATCAATTTTGTTCTAAATCCTTAGTTGAAAAAAGTGTTTAAAAAAGGCATTTTGGCCAAAAAATTTTAATTTCTTCTGAGTTATTTTTTGACATTTGATGCTAAATTTATGTTATTTGAATTGTAGGAAATTTGGAGAGGAAAACACCAAGAAAAGGGGAAAAAAGACTAGAAGAACTCAATGTTATCATTGAATCTTGGCTGCAGCCCAATTCTCTGAGTTGCAGCCCATTCTGTCTCCATGTCAATCACCGCGGCCAAGAAAATTCTTGCCGCGATGAACATGTAAATTCTACAAAATGCGATTTTTGTGTGTTTTAGGCCTAAAACCCAATCTAGACCAATATTTTAACCTAGAACCCGACTCTCAATTGCTATATTGCTAAAAATACAACCCTAAATCACAATTCCTTCAATCCCCATCTATCCCCATCTCTTTTCTCTTGATCTTCCTACATTCCCAACCTATTTCATCTCTATTTCTACACTTTCTTCATCTTCTTCTCCATAAATCCGTCCATGTCCTCTTCCTTCATGGCATTTCAATTTGTGCTGCTAATTGAAGCATTGATGAGCTAGGTTCTACAACTCTTGAAGATGGAAAGATGGTGGCTTGAGTTCCTAAGCTTCAAATGGGAATTAAAGTAATCCATTTTCTTTCTTTACTTTGTAATTTCTTGGTTTAGGAAGTTGCTTTGTAATTTGAGACTAAGATTTCATATTTGAATCTTTGTTGGATCGATTTTGTGATTTGGATTGGTTGATGTAGATTTTAGTGCTTCAATATATGATTATATATGTTTCTTTTAGTTTCATTGATGTTAAGGTTACTATTTGGAACCAATTGCATCAATCATTTCTAAATTGCACATTAGAAGAGCTTCACAATATTTTAACTAATGAGATTTAATTGTTTAAAACATTGGAATCAATTATAATTGAGGTTTGGTATTTTTGAAAACATAGTGAATAATCACACACTAAGAGTGTTTAACAATGCTTTAATTAATGATTTTTTGTTAATTAAAGCATTGTATTTAATTATTGTTGAGGTTTAGTACCAAAGGACACTTAGTGATTTCAAAACTCCCATTACTCTATTTCAACTATGATAGTCCCAAATATATTTTCAGGAGATTAACTTTATCCATTTTTCACTTAATGATTTTTATCAAAAACACCCAAAAATTGTAGTTTAGGATTTTAATTCTTTGCATTTTAGTTTCATAGTTCTGAAAACCCAACCATTATTATCCCTTTTCAGTTACATATTTTTATTGCATTTATCTAGCTTAGGATTCCAATAAATGCTCCTCAAGAGAGACAACCCGAAGTTGTGGCTTGCTACAATCCTTAGAAACTATAAATTTTTGTATTGAACCCCCAAGGCCTAAGAGACAAAATGGTTCGATTAGGTAGCATAGCTCCAACGTGTAAACTACAAGGAAAAAAATATGACCTTAACCCAAATAAATATATATATTCAAATAATTCAAAATTATCAATTCATAATAGTCAATACATTTAAGTTTATAAATCAATAAACTGTTGATTCTGGCTGTACCACCCAAGATGGGTGAATTTGGTGATTTCAAAAATTTTGGGAAACTCTATGCATATTAAAATTGAATTTAAAGAGTAGAGTTTAGGAATATATCACCAAAGGAAGAAGATGGAGAAATATTGCAATAAAATGATTTATACTGGTTTGGTCCAATCTACTTTGCCTATGTTCAGTCCCCAGAGAGCTCCTCTGAGTATTCCACTATCTCCCAAGATTCTATGGGCTCTTGGTGCCTTAGTACATTAACGTGAGAATCTCCTCTCACTCCCCCTTACAACCTGTAAGGTAATCGCCATGGAGAATCTCTCTCACTCCCCCTTACACCTAGTAAGGTTACAATCTACTCAAGAGACTCACACTCTTGAGTAATTTAGAAGATGATTGATACAGATTAAGCTCACTCCTTAGAGTAGATAAGATAAACACTTAAGCTCAAAAACTTTCTAAATTTGTCTCTTCTGAAGATATGATATGTTCTGAATCAAAGAAGAGAAACAGAGTAGAACAAAGACTTTATGATATTTACTGACTATAATCAAAGTGCATTGTAAGCATCTCTTATTTTTCTTTTACTCCCAACTTCTTCAGCTTTCTCATTTTGACATCTTCTTCTTTTATACTGGGATCTTCATAATACCGTTGAAGTAGCTATTGATATAGCTGTTGATAAATATAGATGTTATTGCTGACTTATGCATATGATGCTTTTGCTCTTTTATTGATCTTTTTGTTTGATCTTGCCTTAGCCTATAAATGACCTTGAAACAGCTTTAGTAAAGTTATATAATCATTATAAGTATATAGAAATTGTTTCCAAATGATTTAGAATTACAAATCAAAATTTGTCAAAGTCTGGTTTAAAACACTTTTCGTAAAATAGCTTGACTTATCGAAGTGCTTATCTAAGAACCTCTTATAGAAAAGGTCTTCAATAAATTGCTAAAGAATTGTAGTTGAAATAGTTTAAAACTTATCGAGCAATTCTTTAATAATCAGCCTTATCGAAAAGGATTTCGATAAATCTTCAATAAATTCCAAAGAGATAGTTCATGATTTATCGAATAGTTCTTTGATAAATGTCCTTATCGATAAACTCTTTGAAAAATATTCTTTCAAAGATGCTTGAAAAATATTCTTTGAAAATATTCTCTTTGTTTGATCTTGCCTTAGCCTATAAATGACCTTGAAACATGCTTTAGTAAAGTTATATAATCATTATAAGCATATAGCAATTGTTTCCAAATGATTTAGAATTAAAAATCAAAATTTGTCAAAGTCTGATTTAAAACACTTTTCGCAAAATAGCTTGCTTATCAAAGTGCTTATCTAAGAACCTCTTATCGAAAAGGTCTTCGATAAATTGCTGAAGAATTGTATTTGAAACAGTTTAAAACTTATCGAGCAATTCTTCAATAATCAGCCTTATCGAAAAGGATTTCGATAAATCTTCAATAAATTGCAAAGAGACAGTTCATGATTTATCGAATAGTTCTTTGATAAATGTCCTTATCGATAAACTCTTTGAAAAATATTCTTTAAAAAATATCCCTTTAGACTTATCGATATATTTCACAATACATCATTTATCGAAGTATTCTTCGATAAAATGGACTATTTGAATAGCTTATCAATAAATGCTGAAGACAATTCTTTTCAAATATTTTCAAACAGACTTTGAACAATAAGATCTTTTCACAAATTAGCATGTAATAAATTTGGAAATCATAACTTATAAGATCATTCACCAAACCAGATCTGTTAAAAAATATGTTTTGATGATAACAACCATAAAATAGCATAAAGTTTTTCGAAAATAGCAAAAGGTTTTTCAATGATGCTAAAAAAATTATAAAAATATCTTTTAACAAGAAGTTAAGTCAAATAATCAATTAACTAATCGATTAATAGTAATTAATCCATTAGTTATTTGATTAATGGAAAGACAGCATTCTGTGTTATGAAAAGTTATCCATTAATCGATTAATTAATCAGTTAATGAGTAATAATTAATCGATTAGTTAATCATTAATTCAAGAGATTTTCTTGTGAAATTAAATTTAAAATTCAATTTTTCAATTAATATCGAGAGATTGGTTCTGGAATAAAATTGATAAACCAATTAATTAATTAGTTATAATTAATTAATTCGTTAATCGATTAATTATAATTAATCGATTACTCTATTAAAAATATATTTTGTCTTGAACAAATATATTGCTATTAATCGATTAGTTAATCGATTAATTTATATTAATCTGTTAACTATTCAATTAATCAATAAAGTTTCAGTTTTGTGAAAATCAAATATAGCAAATTAATCTATTGGTTAATTGATTAATTTATATTAACAGATTAACTGTTCAATTAACTTGTGTTGAAATATTCTGTTATATATCTTTCTAAACATATTAATCAACTAGGCATTCGATTAACTAATATTAATCGATTAATCTCATAAACTGGTGAAACTTGAAATATGCTCTGTTTTAAGATACAAACTCATTCTAAATTTCAAATGATTGATTTAAGAGATGATATGTCTATGTTTCTCATTATTCTTTGTGATAAATCATTTGAGAAACATTGTAATGACCCTAGAAAATATTCAGATATAATATTAATTTATTAAAGGCTATATATATTTTCTGGCAGGGATATTACAAGAGGAATTGGATGGTTGAGTGGTTAGGGAGAGTGCAGTTAAGCTTGAGGTACAAAGTTTGAATCCCAACCCATGCAGAAAGGGAATTTTTTTTCTTCTTCGGTTATCACACAAAATTACAAAACTACCCTTATGTTTATTTTAAACTCCAGCAACTCTTCCTGTAGCATTTTCGGTCCACTGCAACGAGAGAGATAGTAGAGGGAAATCCAGAAGAAGCTTTGTGACACCTATGACGAGAACCCTGGTACCTTATCGGCTGTTAGCTTCCATCATCGGTGTTGCTATTGAAGGTGCCATGTCGTTATAGTAGCTGTGGTCCTTGAGGTTCAGACTTTGGCCTTGGAGGAGAGGGATCTGAAGGGAATTGGAAGACACGCAGCAAAAATTAACTTTAAATTTTTTTCCATTCCCTGTCAGGCTCTACCGAATGTGTTTAACTCAAGGAGAAAGAGGTGTTACCTTCGGTATTCAAACTATAGTCGCGACCTCCGTGTCCACTAGTCCCGACTCTTCGCTTCTGTAGTTTTCAGACGCGACCTATGAAACATCCTCCCCTAGACCCCTTAGAGTACACTTGCGGAAGCGATATTAGCTCGATTATATCTTAACTTAAGCCCAGAAATTTAAAATTTTACTCTTAAGTTCCTTATTCTAGACCTTTATTTTAAAAATTGATTTATCTCATTCTACACATACAAATGAGGCTTATTACCTATCCACGTAATGCCCCAGATGTGTGCTACTGGCTCACCAAATTTCGTGGCCAAATTCCTTCATTTACTAGGTCAAACTGAGGTCAAAACATTTCTACCTCAGGACCTGCGAATTTCTCTCTCATAATTTCTCATATACAAATTGAACATGTCAAACAATATTTATTATTAAATAATAAATTGTTATACAACAGGGCATGCACAAAATCCTCATATCTCTATTACATCTTTTCCTGTCTGAAATCCGGCAGCATAACTACTAGGCTTCATCTTTACAAATAACTGATCTTGTACTGATTCGGTAATTCCCATGAGAACTACCATTCTACGTAAGTACCCAGGAAAGACAGGATGAACCGGCTAGGTCCACTCACTTCCAGACTCCTTAGACGGTACCTACGTACACAGTAAGTATCAGCTTCTTTCTTCATTCTGCCTTAATTTTAGCAGCATAACGGCGTCTTTTAGCATTCTTAAAATTTCACTTCGATATAACCTCCCTGTAATGGGTTATATATAGGGGATGAGATTCGGGGGAGTCTCAGTAGTAATAATCATAACAATATATGTAATGTAGTGTGATAGTGCTTGCTTGTGATTGTGTACAGATAAGTATGCTGCGTGCTTCCATACTCAATAATAACATATGATCATAGCATTATGTAGTAGAGCTTCAAGCATAACATATAAGACAAAAATCAAACCAAACAATAGCACATCAAATCACAAAGCCATTACATAAAAGCTAGGATTAGTTACTACCTGGCTAGCTTAGCAGAACTCTACTATCTCTATACTGCTTCTAGCTCTGCCAGAACTTCCTTCTTTCTTTCTTCCTCTCACTTTCTCTCTCTAGAACTTACTTCTCTCTCTTTATGGGCTCTTCGCCGTGAAGACAATGACAAGGGGGAGGGGGTATTTATACTTGAGGCAAGGTGGAATATGTGGCCCAGATCAATTCTCAATGAGTGGCTCAGATTACTTTGCTTGCCCACCAAGTTTCGCTTATGTCATCGTGATGACATCATCCTCCATAATGACTCATCAAATATGACATCATCATGGGACACCTGTAATATCCTTAATTTTCTGTACTGGTTCCTATGTACAGAATAAACGGAATATATGAGCTCTGTTTCAGGAAAAAGATGTGGTCCTTTATGTAAAGAAAATGATTAAATTTCAAAAGAAAGGAAAAGAAAGGACTTAAATGCAAATATAGAAAGTTTAAGGTAAGGAAGGAAAGGTAGATAAAAATGTGGGGTCTTAAAGTGTAATTTTAGCCAAATTAAGGGACTTAATTATAAAGAAGGAAAAGTTCCCTGGGGCTAAAGTATAATTAAAGAAAATAGGCCAGAAGTGGTTTGCACCGCCCGACAGCATTTCAGTCCCAGATTCTACCCGAAGGTAGGGTAGGTGACGCCGGGTAACCAAGCCTAATACCGAAATTTTTGAAGACTCCAGATAGCCAGAAATGGACTGATCGTCCGAAAGTTATAAAAATTTATATCGGATACCCTAGATTTCAGATATAAGTGGGAAAATACAGGATGATGCCCCCTTATGGGACGGAGGTCAGGAAACTGACAGAATACCGATAGGAGGTCTGTAGGAAAAGTTATCTGCAAATTAGAAAATCCAGACGGGAGTGTGAGGCCTCCGGGGATCCGGGTTGGAGATTTATCGGTATTTTTAAAGGGGCTGAATGCGATCGAATGACTTCGGTCAGATGACCGTTATAACCCCCAAGGATGCCTGAACACAGTAGGACACTGTATCTGGGAAAAAGAGCCGGTGTCCGAAAAAGGTGTATAATCGGTAAATAATAGTTAAAATATTCAATGAACTGTGTTAAAGGAAGATTTCTCGTAATGCGTGCCATACAGGTAATGGACCCAAGAAGCCCAAAAATGGCGCCATTAGAGGCCCAATAAGACTCTTAGACTGATAGGTGGGCCAGTGTCCAGCAGAACCCCGGAAAAGTGCGAAATTACGAAAATGCCCCTATGTTGTACAAAAAGGGCAGCAGATGAATAAAGGGTATTCTGGTCATTTTGGACAGACCCAGAGGTCAAGACATGTCTAAATAAGGTTGACTAGAGCCAGTATAAGCTTTGACCGGGTCCAGAAAGGTGTGAAATGATGATTTTGCCCTTAG
This sequence comes from Leucaena leucocephala, assembly GCA_037074615.1. Taxonomy (NCBI): domain Eukaryota; kingdom Viridiplantae; phylum Streptophyta; class Magnoliopsida; order Fabales; family Fabaceae; genus Leucaena; species Leucaena leucocephala. The sequence goes on along the minus strand of CM073548.1, from coordinate 8,830,626 downwards.
GGTTAAAATAGGACAAGATAGGGCACCAAGGGCATTTTGGTCATTTCGCAGGGGATCTGTAATTGAGTCTGGACCCAGTATTAAAAATTTAATGATATAAAGGGTCTAGATACTAAATGTGAGGTCAGTAGACATAAAAAGGATCTTCAGAAACATCAGATGCAGAAAACAGCACGTTTTTCGAGGCGATGGACCGGGCCGGTGCCGGATTGGACCGGAAAGCTTCCAGAACCTCCAAATTTCGTCACATGAAGAATATGGGTGATGAAGTGTCCTATGAGGTGTCCCATGAGGTGTCCAGGGTGATGCAGTAAAAGAGAATTAAAGAAAATAGGAAATTCCAGGAAAAACCAGGACCACAGGATCGTAAGTCTTCCTAATTACAAGATTGCCATTGCTCAACACTATAAATACCCCCCCTTACTCCTTCATTTCGGTGCAAGCAAGAAAGAGAGGAAGAAAGAAGTTCTTGAGAGAGAAAGTGAGAGAAAGAAAGAAGTAAGGAAGTTCTGGTGAAGTTGGAAGTAGTAGAGAGGTTCTAAAGCTCTGCTTTTGAGGTAACAACTAATCCTAGCTATTATGTAATGTCTTTGTGATGTGTTGTCTTGTTTGGTTGATTGTTGTCCTATATGTTATGCTTGAAGCTCTATTCCAATGCTATGATCATATGTTATTGAATATGGAAGCATGCAGCATACTTATCTGTACACAGTCACAAGCAAGCACCGTCACTCTGCATTACATATTTTGTTATGATTATTGTTACTGGGATTCTTTTGAATCTCATTCCCAAACATAACATTACAGGGGAGGTTCTGTCAAAACAAAATTTGGAAATCTTAAGAGACGCCGGTAGGCTGCCGAAATTCCGGCAACGAAGACGGAACAAAGAAAGGAACTGATACGTACTGTGTACGTAGTGCTGTCTAAGGAGGCTGGAAGTGAGTGGACCCAGAAGGTTCATCCAGTCTTTCCTGGGTACTACGTAGAATGGTAGTTCTCATAAGGGAATTACCGAATCGGTACAACATCGGTTACTTTCTAAAGAAGAATCGTAGCAGTTATGCTGCCGGATTTTAGACAGAGAAGGATGTAATAGAGTATGAGGGAGTTAATCATGCACTGATATATAACAGTTGATTATTTGATATTAATTGTTATCTGGCCTGTATGACTGATATGTGTTGGTTGTATGCTTGGGTATGTAAAGACTAAATGCTGAAAATAGGCTCAGTGAACAGTAACTCGTGAAGACCCATTCATGTTTGATAAATCATTAAAAATAGTAAATGATTGAATTAATGTACGAAATTTTTAGGGTAGAAAGTAGACATACTAATCTTTAATTTGATATATATAATGTCTAATTTGGACGTATACAAGAAAAGATATAAATTGTTAAAGTTGGGACCAGAATGCTGGATTCAGGAGAAAGTCATTGGATGAACAGTAATATTGGAACGTTGACCCACGTTAAATTTGTCAAGGATTGGTCAACCAATGATTTTTCCCTGAAATATATTTGAGTTAGCTTCATGTAGCAATTGGAACCACTTCATTTAGATTTTTCTAGAATTAGTTATGAATTTTCAAAGTCAGGTCACTCATCTGGAATTTGCCACAGTGAACAGTACTCGATATGAATAAAATTCCAGATTAAGTGTTTAGACTTCAATGACCCTGAAAGTGGTTTAAGTGCTACTGAATGGTCCCTAAGATGTATAAAAATAAGGATGTGACATTTTGGTATCAGAGCAAAGGATTATGGCTTAAGAAATGCTCTGAGTAGATGATTTATAGAAAGATATACCATGATAAAGCCGTCATAATTGACACTAAGTTAGTGTTTGCAGGATGGCTAGACACAGATTTGGGTCTGAAACTACAGTAAACCAATGGGAATTAAGACCAGAGGTCTCTAGTTCAGATAGTTCAGAAGAAGAGATAGTAAGCAATGATTCTGACCTCTGGACACCTCCAGTAGCTGGTGATTCTGAGGAGGATAGTTCCTCGGTAGGATCAAACTTTCCAATTGATGATCAGGAGGTGATGATAACAGAAGGCCCTATTCCTGCCATTCCCATAAGTGCGGTACCCTTGAATATAACAGACAGTTCAGGATCCAGCCAAGTACGTGTTCAGAGTAATGCGCCAGATCCCAGTAGGCCCGAAGTGACTCTAGTAGAAATGTATTTGGGAGGTTTAATCGTAAGAATGGTCCCAGGGAGGAACCTGAGTAGAGAGCAACTTGAGAGCTCGGTAGCATTAGCCCGACAACTATACGAGTTGAGGCAGACCCTGTTCGAAAACATAGATCAAGATTATCCGGTCTACCAGGAGTTTATCACAAGGGTGAAAGCCATATATCAAGCCTGGGATCTAAATGTGTTAACCATGGGGCTTTGGCTAGAAATTATGAATGACGTATTACCGAAGACTCCTACCTGGAGATCGGAGTTGGACCAGTATTTTGATAGAGAATCATATTGTACCATATCCGACTGGATCTACCTAGTAGAAGAATATATTAGAATGAAGTTTAAGAAAAATTAGAGTAATATTTCTAATGTATAAAAGACTAGAATGGTACTGTGATATGTACATATACTCTGTATGTATATTATGTGTGAAATGAAATGAAAAGGAATTATGTTATTTATCGTATTCCCTTCTGTTTTTAAGTATAACAAAATGGTACGAACGAGGAGAACTATTCCAGCTGAGGAACCCCGAGAGGCTGGAAACCTTAATCAAATGATTCTAGAACGATTAGAACAGCAACAAAAGATGATAGAAGAAATGAGAGCTGCTCAAGCACGAAATGAACAAGAAAGAGATGCTGCCATAGCCGCGGCAGTAGCAGCAGCTGTAAATAATTTAAGACCGCCAGAGCCTTCAGGAGCAACTAGTAGAGAACCTGAAGAGGTACCACAGCAGGCGAAACAGCCCCAGAGAAGGGTTGAATCAAGGGAGGAGGCAGTTGGCATCCAGCAATGGATGGTGCGATTTTGCAAACACAATCCTCCCATATTCGAAGGGACATTTGAAGTACATGTAGCAGAAAATTGGGTCAGCAGATTAGAGAAGATCTTTAAGGTCCTCGATTGCCCGACTGATACCAAGGCCCAAATGGCCATCTATCAATTGGAAAAGGATGCAGATAGATGGTGGAAGAATACAGAGTTACTTCTCCAAGCAAGAGATATTCCAGTTACCTGGGAAGTATTTCTTGAGCAATTTTATGAGAAATATTTTCCTCAATCTGTCAGAGATGAAAGGGAGGCTGAATTCCTTGTGCTGAGGCAAGGAGAAAAAGAAGCTTTTGATGAATATTTGGCCAAGTTCATCCGGCTATCTCAATATTCAACTTACCTACGCCAAGTAGATGACGAACGCTGGATGACAGAAAGAATGATTCGAGGGCTGAATTCTATGTTAAAGGAGAAGTTAACTCCCCAACAATACAGCCAGTTCAATAAGGCTGTGGAAGCATGTCGAATCGTTGAGAACAGCATGAATCATAGAATGCTGTCCAGATCTGGGAGTAAAGATCAAGCGACTCCTGATAAGGCCGGACGGAATCAAGAAGCGGCCAGTGGGAGCGGCTATAAGAAAAGAAAGCGCCCATGGCAGACCAAGAGGCCTAATAGGGGAAATTTCCGCGGAAGATCCAGTAACAGGGATCCAAAGGCCCCAGTATGTGAAAAGTGTGGAAAGAATCATGGTGACAGACCATGCTTGATGGGCCAGAATGTATGCTACACCTGCGGAAAGCCCGGACATTTTTCCAGGGAATGTCCTCAAGCTATAACTGATCCAAGGCCAAGGACGGCGGGACGAGTGTTTGCACTCACTAGAGAGGATGCTCAGCGATCATCTGAGATGATCCAAGGTACAATCTATCTCAATGATCATGCTGTGACTGCCCTATTTGATTCGGGTGCAAGTCATTCCTTTATATCTTATGAATGTGCTAAATGCCTAGGCCTTCTGATCAGCAAGTTACGTTATGATATACAGGTGAAAACCCCCACCAACGTTAGGGTGATCACATCTGATGCCTGTCTAAATAGTGTGGTGCGTTATGAGCACTGCAGTACCACCCTGGACCTGATCTGTATGCCTTTCCAGGAGATTGAGGTCATACTCGGTTTAAATTGGTTATCCTCTAATAATGTGATGTTGGACTGCAGAAACAAGACCCTAGTTCTTGGTCCAAAGATCACTGATCGGAGCTTAGAAGTACAACTGAACTTCGTGACAGAGGCTCAGGCAGGAAAATGTGTACGGAAAGGATGTCAGGGATATGTGGTATTCTTTTCTGTTCAAACAGAAGTGGAGGAAGGCATCGAGGAGGTTCCTGTAGTCAATGAATTTCCTGAAGTCTTTCCAAAGGAGATTCAGGGATTGCCTTCGGAGCGTGAAGTGGAGTTTGCGATCGACATTGTACCTGGAGCTGGACCAGTATCAAAAGCCCCATACAGGATGGCTCCCAATGAAATGATGGAACTGAAGAAGCAAATTGAGGAGCTATTGGAGAAGGGTTTTATACGACCCAGTGTATCGCCATGGGGTGCTCCAATACTGTTCGTCAAGAAGAAAGATGGTAGCTTAAGGCTGTGCATTGACTACAGAGAATTAAATAAGCTTACAGTTAAGAACAAGTATCCTCTTCCCAGAATTGATGACCTGCTAGATCAATTGGCAGGAGCGAGCTTATTCTCCAAAATTGACTTGAGATCTGGCTACCATCAACTAAGGGTAAAGCCAGATGATATTCCAAAGACGGCGTTCAGAACGCGCTACGGACATTTTGAATTTTTGGTGATGCCTTTTGGACTAACCAATGCACCTGCTATTTTCATGGACTATATGAACCGGATTTTCAGGCCTTATCTAGATCAGTTCGTTGTGGTCTTTATTGATGATATTCTGGTGTACTCCAAATCTCCAGAGGAGCATGAGAGGCATTTGAGGATTGTTCTTGGTACCCTTAAAGAGAAGAAGCTCTATGCTAAGCTGAGTAAATGCGAGTTTTGGCTGTCAGAAGTCAAATTCCTCGGTCATGTCATATCCCGAGACGGGGTAGCTGTAGATCCTAGCAAAGTTGAAGCAGTTGTGAGCTGGGAACAGCCAAGGACAGTGACAGAGATTAGAAGTTTTCTCGGCCTAGCAGGGTACTACAGACGATTCATTCAAGACTTTTCTCGAATTGCCTTACCACTTACCAAGCTGACCAGAAAGAATCAGCAGTTTAAGTGGGATGAGAAGTGCGAGGCTAGCTTCCAGCAGTTGAAGCAGAGATTAACGACTACTCCCGTGCTGATTATTCCAGACCCAACTCAGACTTATGTAGTCTACACTGATGCTAGCAAGCAGGGGCTGGGATGTGTGCTTATGCAGCAAGGTCGAGTAGTAGCCTATGCCTCTCGGCAGTTAAAGCCACATGAAGAGAATTATCCCACTCATGATCTGGAGCTTGCGGCGGTGGTCTATGCCCTGAAGATATGGAGGCACTATTTATACGGAGCAACGATAGAGTTGTTTTGCGACCACAAAAGCCTGAAGTATCTGCAGGATCAGAAGGAGCTGAACATGAGGCAGCGGCGATGGATGGAATTGTTAAAAGATTATGACTTCCAGATTAAATACCATCCAGGAAAAGCCAATGTGGTAGCTGATGCCCTGAGTAGAAAGGTGGTGCAGGTTGCATACATGATGATCAAGGAATTGGAACTGATAGAAGATATGCGCGACTGGAGCCCTCTATATCAAATGCAACTGACGGAGAATCCTTTTGGAGGAGTTCATGTCAGATCTTGCATAGAAGATGAGATCAAAGAGGCTCAGGAACAGGATAAGCTCGCAGCAATATTCAAAGACAAGCTGGAGAAAGGGAAGACAAGGAATTTTGAGATGTCCCCAGACGGATTGCTACAGTTTAGGGGAAAACCCTATATCCCAAATATTGGGGAATTAAGGGAAAGGATTCTGGAGGAAGCACATAAAAGCCGATATACGGTACATCCAGGTATGACCAAAATGTACCATGATGTTAAAAGGTTATTCTGGTGGCCTGGACTGAAGAAAGATGTTGTAGCTTACGTATCTAAGTGCTTAACCTGCCAGAAAGTGAAAGTTCAACATCAAAAGCCAGCAGGAACGTTGCAGCCTTTAGATATCCCTGAGTGGAAATGGGATGGGATTGCCATGGACTTTGTGGAAGGACTACCCTTGACACCAAGTAGACATGATGCGGTTTGGGTAGTAATCGATCGACTGACAAAGTCAGCACATTTCCTGGCAATCAATAAGAGAGATTCTCTAGAAAAGCTGGCAAAGCTGTATATAAAGGAGATCGTTAGACTCCATGGTATCCCAAGCAGCATTGTGTCTGATAGAGATCCTCGATTTACTTCAAATTTCTGGAGGGCTCTACAGGAAGAAATGGGCACTACTCTCAGATTCAGTACAGCTTATCATCCTCAGACAGATGGTCAATCTGAAAGAACAATACAGACGTTAGAGGATATGCTGAGAGCATGTGTCCTAGATTTCAAAGGCAGCTGGGATATCCATTTACCCCTTATAGAGTTTGCATATAACAATGGTTATCAGGCCAGTATACAGATGGCACCTTTTGAAGCACTCTATGGACGGAAATGTAGATCCCCCTTATGCTGGCTAGAGTTGAGCGAGAGAAGAATGCTTGGTCCGGATATAGTGGATCAAACTGCAGAACAAGTTGCGGTAATTAGAAAATGATTGTTGACGGCTCAAAGCAGACAGAAGAGCTATGCAGATGTCAGAAGGAAGCCGTTGGAGTTTGAAGAAGGAGAACATGTATTCCTTAAGTTAACTCCAACCACAGGAGCCGGACGATCGATTAAGGTAAAGAAGTTGCATCTAAGATACATCGGGCCATTCCAGATTCTCTCAAAGATAGGAGCAGTAGCTTACAAGTTGGCTCTTCCTCCGAATCTCAGCCAGATACATGATGTGTTCCATGTTTCCCAATTAAAGAAGTATATTCCAGACCCATCTCATGTGATAGAGCAAGATGAAGTCGCACTGCGAGATGACTTGACCTATGAGGTTGGACCGGTGCGAATTACTGATAGAAAAGTCAAGCAGTTGCGGAATAAGCAAATTCCTTTAGTTAAAGTGATCTGGAAAGGCTTAACTGAACAAGAGGCTACATGGGAAACAGAAGAAAAGATGAGAGAAAAGTACCCTGAATTATTTGTATAGGATAGATGTAATGTAAATTTCGGGGACGAAATTTATTTTTAGGGGGAGAGAAATGTAATATCCTTAATTTTCTGTACTGGTTCCTATGTACAGAATAAACGGAATATATGAGCTCTGTTTCAGGAAAAAGATGTGGTCCTTTATGTAAAGAAAATGATTAAATTTCAAAAGAAAGGAAAAGAAAGGACTTAAATGCAAATATAGAAAGTTTAAGGTAAGGAAGGAAAGGTAGATAAAAATGTGGGGTCTTAAAGTGTAATTTTAGCCAAATTAAGGGACTTAATTATAAAGAAGGAAAAGTTCCCTGGGGCTAAAGTATAATTAAAGAAAATAGGCCAGAAGTGGTTTGCACCGCCCGACAGCATTTCAGTCCCAGATTCTACCCGAAGGTAGGGTAGGTGACGCCGGGTAACCAAGCCTAATACCGGAATTTTTGAAGACTCCAGATAGCCAGAAATGGACTGATCGTCCGAAAGTTATAAAAATTTATACCGGATACCCTAGATTTCAGATATAAGTGGGAAAATACAGGATGATGCCCCCTTATGGGACGGAGGTCAGGAAACTGACAGAATACCGATAGGAGGTCTGTAGGAAAAGTTATCTGCAAATTAGAAAATCCAGACGGGAGTGTGAGGCCTCCGGGGATCCGGGTTGGAGATTTATCGGTATTTTTAAAGGGGCTAAATGCGATCGAATGACTTCGGTCAGATGACTGTTATAACCCCCAAGGATGCCTGAACACAGTAGGACACTGTATCTGGGAAAAAGAGCCGGTGTCCGAAAAAGGTGTATAATCGGTAAGTAATAGTTAAAATATTCAATGAACTGTGTTAAAGGAAGATTTCTCGTAATGCGTGCCATACAGGTAATGGACCCAAGAAGCCCAAAAATGGCGCCATTAGAGGCCCAATAAGACTCTTAGACTGATAGGTGGGCCAGTGTCCAGCAGAACCCCGGAAAAGTGCGAAATTACGAAAATGCCCCTATGTTGTACAAAAAGGGCAGCAGATGAATAAAGGGTATTCTGGTCATTTTGGACAGACCCAGAGGTCAAGACATGTCTAAATAAGGTTGACTAGAGCCAGTATAAGCTTTGACCGGGTCCAGAAAGGTGTGAAATGACGATTTTGCCCTTAGGGTTAAAATAGGACAAGATAGGGCACCAAGGGCATTTTGGTCATTTCGCAGGGGATCTGTAATTGAGTCTGGACCCAGTATTAAAAATTTAATGATATAAAGGGTCTATATACTAAATGTGAGGTCAGTAGACATAAAAAGGATCTTCAGAAACATCAGATGCAGAAAACAGCACGTTTTTCGAGGCGATGGACCGGGCCGGTGCCGGATTGGACCGAAAAGCTTCCAGAACCTCCAAATTTCGTCACATGAAGAATATGGGTGATGAAGTGTCCTATGAGGTGTCCCATGAGGTGTCCAGGGTGATGCAGTAAAAGAGAATTAAAGAAAATAGGAAATTCCAGGAAAAACCAGGACCACAGGATCATAAGTCTTCCTAATTACAAGATTGCCATTGCTCAACACTATAAATACCCCCCCTTACTCCTTCATTTCGGTGCAAGCAAGAAAGAGAGGAAGAAAGAAGTTCTTGAGAGAGAAAGTGAGAGAAAGAAAGAAGTAAGGAAGTTCTGGTGAAGTTGGAAGTAGTAGAGAGGTTCTAAAGCTCTGCTTTTGAGGTAACAACTAATCCTAACTCTTATGTAATGTCTTTGTGATGTGTTGTCTTGTTTGGTTGATTGTTGTCCTATATGTTATGCTTGAAGCTTTATTCCAATGCTATGATCATATGTTATTGAATATGGAAGCATGCAGCATACTTATCTGTACACAGTCACAAGCAAGCACCGTCACTCTGTATTACATATTTTGTTATGATTATTGTTACTGGGATTCTTTTGAATCTCATTCCCAAACATAACATTACAGGGGAGGTTCTGTCAAAACAAAATTTGGAAATCTTAAGAGACGCCGGTAGGCTGCCGAAATTCCGGCAACGAAGACGGAACAAAGAAAGGAACTGATACGTACTGTGTACGTAGTGCTGTCTAAGGAGGCTGGAAGTGAGTGGACCCAGAAGGTTCATCCAGTCTTTCCTGGGTACTACGTAGAATAGTAGTTCTCATAAGGGAATTACCGAATCGGTACAACATCGGTTACTTTCTAAAGAAGAATCGTAGCAGTTATGCTGCCGGATTTTAGACAGAGAAGGATGTAATAGAGTATGAGGGAGTTAATCATGCACTGATATATAACAGTTGATTATTTGATATTAATTGTTATCTGGCCTGTATGACTGATATGTGTTGGTTGTATGCTTGGGTATGTAAAGACTAAATGCTGAAAATAGGCTCAGTGAACAGTAACTCGTGAAGACCCATTCATGTTTGATAAATCATTAAAAATAGTAAATGATTGAATTAATGTACGAAATTTTTAGGGTAGAAAGTAGACATACTAATCTTTAATTTGATATATATAATGTCTAATTTGGACGTATACAAGAAAAGATATAAATTGTTAAAGTTGGGACCAGAATGCTGGATTCAGGAGAAAGTCATTGGATGAACAGTAATATTGGAACGTTGACCCACGTTAAATTTGTCAAGTATTGGTCAACCAATGATTTTTACCTGAAATATATTTGAGTTAGATTAATGTAGAAATTGGAACCACTTCATTTCGATTTTTCTAGAATTAGTTATGAATTTTCAAAGTCAGGTCACTCATCTGGAATTTGCCACAGTGAACAGTACTCGATATGAATAAAATTCCAGATTAAGTGTTTAGACTTCAATGACCCTGAAAGTGGTTTAAGTGCTACTGAATGGTCCCTAAGATGTATAAAAATAAGGATGTGACAACACCTCACTTGCTAGGTGGTGCAATGGTGGGGCCCTTGGGACACCTCACCAGCTGACTCAGCGTTTCTAGAGAATTCCAGAGTCTTACACCGGAATACACGGTTGAGATTGTGCCACGTGTCCTCAGTTTTTTCTAGCTTTTTCTACTTTCCTTATACTCATTCCATGTGGCACCTTATGGGTCCCATGAGGACACCTTTTTTGCCACCTTATGGTCTCCAGATAAGTCCAGGACTTTATCTGATTACCTCCCCAGTCCTCATGCCAACCGAGTAACCTTACTTTATTGAAAAGTCACTAAAATATTATTTTAATGCCACTTTTTCCCACATATATGTTGGGCTACGTTTTTGGGCCTTGGAATATCATCTTGGGTCTCTGATCTAACCCAAGTACTCTGATGGCTCAATTCCCAAGAACCATCCCTTGGTAAATTACCAAAATACCATTTGGTTCCTCTTTCTTTACTTTAATGAGTCTAGGGGCATTACTGTCTTTTCACACCTCACTAGAGTATTCTCTGACCCTGGTCAACTATCCAGACAACCTTTCTTGACTGCCTCACCTTAGTCAAATGACCAAAATACCCTTTACTCATTCTTTCACTATTTTATAACATAAGGGCATTTTCATCATTTTACACCTTTTTTTGGACACCGGCCCCTTTTATCATATAGACTGCCATACTGACTCTAGACATCCCTTTGTGTCATTACGGGCCTCTGACTGATGTCACCTGAGCTCATTCAGTCTCAATTTGAATACCGATAAATCTCCCAATCGGATACCCGAAGGTCACAAACTCCCTTCTCAATTCAATAATTTGTGAATAACTTCTTCTACAGACCTCATTTTGGTACTCTGTCAGTTCCCTGACATCCGTCTCTACAGGACACACATTCCTGTAAACTTTCACTCATATCTGAGGTCTACAATATCCGATAGGAATTTCTTATACTTTTAGACTATAAGATAAATTTTGGCTATCTGGAGTCTTGATAAAATTCCTGTATTAAGCTGGATTATCCAGCATCATTTCCTCTGTCTACTGATGAAATTTGGGACTAAAATGCTTTCGGGCAGTTCTAAGCCACTTCTGGCTTAACTTTCCATAATTACCATTTTGCCACTGGAAACTTTTCTTCTTTTCAATTAAGTCCCTTAACTTTCCATAATTCTTTCATACTCATAGAGACCTCATGCATATTTTACAGTTTAGTGAAATGATCAGCATAATTTTCTCTATTTTCTGGCAAAATATGGTACTCATCGGCTACCAGCTCAATCTTTCCCATAATTACGATTATGCTCCTGAATTCTCTTTCTGGCATCTTTACTTATCTTCTTATCCTTCATCTTAAGTTCTAGAAATTCTCTTTCAACAACTCATCCCCTGAACTCTTCGGGAGTCATTGTTAATTGAAAGGCTCGACAACCTGCGCATATCAGGTTATCTTACTTAGGAGCCAGCCTATATCTAGCTACCTGTAGAATTACTAGGCTTAACACTTAAGATATTCCTTACATTCCTCTTTTTGAACCTAGGTGAACTATCCCTATTTTGTAGGTTAAAGACTTAACTCATCTTTAAATCCTGAGGAACTTAGCTCACTCCTAGGATTCCTACAAAATATAGGTAAGTGATCTGCCCATATCAGATTACTACCCTGGGACTACGGGTTTAGCAGCCTTCCCATATCAGACTACCTCCCAGTTCTCCTAGACCCAAAAAATTGGGATGTTACAACCTACTCAGCTTCTAGTCTTGACCTGTTACCTTTAGAGTTTTCTGTCGGAACCTCCTAAGCTTCTAGTCTCGACTTGTTATCTCTGGAGTTGTCAGTCACGACTTCCTCAGCTTCTAGTCGCGACTAGTAGTCTCTTTTCAATTTTTTGACATCCAGGACCCCTGTATGGTCGCGACCTAAGTGTCTACGAGTCACGACTTGTCGTCGTACATGGTGCTCTCTTCTCGATCGCAAGAAGTCGACAACTCAGATCGGCTTCCTCTACCGGTATCCACACAAACAGAGTTCTAACCACGAACGACATGCTAGCGCCTCTTGTCCCTCTAGGGCTTTCTCAAGAATCCGTCCTCACCGTCTCTATTTTGGCTGTTTCTTATCTGCAAACATTTGCACTGTCCTTGCCCCTTTTTGTCTCCACCAGAACCCTAGCCCCTAATGTCAAATATATAGGATGCTATCGGTGTTCTGATTGGGTTGGATTTCAGAATTAATCTTATATTAGTTCTGAAATTAATACAATATCATATATTCATAATTTGATAAGAAACTAATTAAATAAATATGGTTTATATTAAATCCGTCCCACAGATTTAATTCACCTACTCATTTAATTTAAAATAAAGATAAGACAGAATTATATTTGATTGGCCCCTAGGGCATAATTTCCAAAAGGATCTTAGATTCTACGTGCCATCAGGTTCTATCATCCTCTGTAGTCTAAGCTACTGTCATCGGCGCCGTCGACGTGCACACCGTTGCTACTATCACGAGCCACGTTGTGCTTCACAAGTTCACCGTCTTTGCCTTCGTCTTGCACACCTAGTATTATAGCAGCTGTAGATCTTTATCTTCCTCCTCTATTTCTGTGTAGTGTTGTAGTAGATTTGGTGGTAAGTACAAGCCACTTTCCTTCTATTGAAAATTCATAGTTGTGTGTGGGTGTATGATTTATTGTCAGCTCATTTTGTCTGTCAAAGCCGTGAGGGTATGAGGGTGGACAAATGGAATTAGATGGGTGTTGTAAAACTGTTATGGAACCTGAAGCTGTGTGTGGGTGAGTAAATGTCTAGGTGTCCTTGCTTGCTGAGCTGTGATGAAGGTGAGGGAGAAGGATGAATTTTTGTGTATTTGTTGGAACCGTGGAGCCAGGTGTTTGTGTAGCTCCTGGTACTGTAGCAAAACAAAAACATAGAGAAGTAGGAAGAAAATGTTAGACTTTGCAATTGATATATATACCTATATATGGTGTTACTGGAGGTATATATATACATGTATAGTTGAATTGGGAAGCTAATAGAAGTTAATAAGTATATAAGTAATTTACAGTGATGGTAATAAATTAAAAGTATTCGGTTTAGAAGAGGTGAATTGCATTTTCTTTATGGAATATTGAGTTTGAGAAGTATGATGAATTTATTTGTCTATGGATGTTCATTAAGTGTGAGAGAAGGATGGATAAGAAAAGATAGGCTTATTTGGATAACGGTTGTTTAAAATTTAATATGGTTGCAAGGTTTGAAAATTTTTAAAGTCAAAGGTTGTGGTTTTTCATATTTCAAGTGTTATAAAGAGAATAGTATTTGGTACAAAAAGAGATGAATGGTATTCATTGATGGAATATTTTATTTTCAAGTGTTGATTTTAAGTTTGGTTTTCGAAAAGCAGGTTATATGAATTCATGGCTTTAATTGTAGCAATAATTTATCTTGCAATTGGTTTATTATGTAACTTTCATTACTTGAATAATTGTCCACATGAATTGAAGAAATCTTGAAAATTTATTTTAATGTTCATGCTGGGGTTTCGTAATTATGGAATATTTTTACTTAAAATTGTTGCATTGGAAAGTGTGTGATTATTAAAGGTAAAAAGGACCCCACTCATGCTAGAAAGGCTTTCAAAAAGGACTGAATACAAAATACTGGTTACTAATAGCAGTACTATTAGTCCTTTGTGCACCATGGTTAAACCCGAGCTCAATGGATATTTGTGGGTCTCGTACTCGTGCCTATTATTCGTGGGTCTCATACTCACGCCTGTTATTCGTGGGATTTATTCTCACGCCTGTTATTTATAGGTTTTATACTTGCCCTTGATTCGTGGCTTAGAGCCGTGCCTGATTAGTTATTCACCCTAGTGGACTGTGTGTCCACGACTGTCTTCATTCTGTTGAAGTCCTACAAAACAAGGATTATTTTGAAATGAGTGTTTTAAATGGATTTTCTAAAATAAAATGCTTACCGGAATATTTGTATTTAATTCCAAAATTTTTATGATTTATATTTTAACATGGTGAAATTGTTTATTTTTGCATTTTAATTTATATTTTGGGACATTGTTCACAAGTAAATTATTTTGGCTTCAGATAGTGCTGTTGACCCTATTCCTTTGGCTGAACAGTAAAGAGCCTCACGTTCGATCCGAAGCATTATTTTTGGCATGTCTACTTATAATGTAATTATAAATTTATGAAATACTTGTATTATGTTGTTTGCAATTTAGATGCTCCACCTAGTCTATGGATAAGATTCTTGTTATTTTGAAACATGCGTAACCTATTGTAGGATTTTTGGAAGGTCAGTTATGCGAAGAAAGATCATGCCGAATTTTCTACAGAGGACTTGCCTTTTGATTTAAACGGAAAGATAAATTATGATTATTATTTTAAATATTTTATTTAAGGTTTTAGGCTTAAGGAATGTGAATTCATTCATATTTTATTCCGGTCACAGCTCAAATTTTGGGACGTGACAAGTTGGTATCAAAGCAAAGGTTTTCTATAGCTAAGTGGAACAGGGATGCTTCAGTGGTGTCTCAATTATCATTATGAACCTGGGCATAATTATAATTAAGGCATCATTGAAGGTATTTATAGGAAATTTAAAAGTGTTTTCTTTTCTTATTGTATTGAGAATATAATTTGCCTTCAAATTGAATATTTTTGATATTTTTGTGTATAACTTGTCATATCCTTAATTTCATCCTTACATATACTCATTTGAAAGCATCTTAAACCAAATGAACACCATTTTAGCTTAGAGACATCAATTTCCAAGAATTAGGCTATCGGGTATTGTTCATTTGGTAAATCCAGATTACATTATGAATTTTGAAAATTCATAATTAAATCTAGAAAAATTTAAATGAGGTGGTTCCAATTTTTAATAAAATATATTTTATTAAACTTTGAAGGAAAAAAATGAAACTGAGGTTTCCTTGTCCAAATAAAATTAGTTTATTCGTTGAAAAATACTGTTCATTTGGTAAGCTTGGAAGTTCCAGTTTCCTTACCTTATTTTCAAAAATTCATTTCTCTTTGTGTACTTATCCAAATGAGGCGTGTTATATATTGATTTAAGGATCCATATATCTACTTTAAGCTCATAAAATTTTGTGGAAAAACTCATTCATTTACTATTTGAAATTTGCGTGTGAACCTCACTACCTCTGGGTACTCGTTTTATCTTGATCCAGATTTTAATCCCGACTTTGAAAAATCATAACAATTAGAATTCTTAACCAATTGAGGCGTTATTGGTGTCCATTTAAAACTCTAGATCTTAAATTTGTTCATGCAAAAGTTCACATGAAAATACGTGGAATTTAAAGATCTAGATCTTAATTTATGACTTATGCTTCCATCTTTCTAAAATAAATTCTCATGGTTCACTTCCACATAATTTTTCTTGTAGAATTCAAATATGCTTGCTTGTAACCTGAAAGCAGTCTTTGAGATATTATCTGATTTAACTCTTAGTTGATGGTAGCCTGATCTTAAATCAATCTTGGAGAACATACTTGCTCCATCCAATTGATCTAGCAGATCATCAATCCTGGGAAGAGGGTATTTATTTTTAACAGTGATCTTATTCAATTCCCTATAGTCAATACATAGCCTTAGAGTGCCATCTTTCTTTTTAACAAATAGCACTGGAGCACCCCATGGTGAAACACTGAGTCATATGAAACCCTTCTCTAACAGCTCCTCAATCTACTTCTTTAATTCAATCATCTCATTAGGAGCCATATGATATGGGGCTTTGGATATTGGTCCAGCTCCAGGCATAATGTCAATTGCAAATTCCACTTCTCGCTCCGGAGGCAATCCTTGAATTTCCTTTGGAAAAACTTCAGGAAATTCCTTCACCACTGGGATCTCCTCAATCCCTTCTTCCACTTCTGCTTGAACACAAAAGAAGATCATATAGCCTTGACATCCTTTCCACAGACATTTATCTGCCTGAGCCTCTATTATGAAATTCAGTCTTACTTTTGAACTCCGATCTGCTACCTTTGGACCAAGAACTAGAGTCTTGTTCTTACAATCTAGCATCACGTTATTGGAAGATAACCAATTCAATCCAATTATGACATCAATTTCTCAGAAAGGCATACATATCAAATCTAGAGTAGTGCAACAATGCTCATACCGTACAACATTATTTAAGCAAACATCAGATGTAACTACTCTAGCATTTGTGGGAGTTGTAACACATATGTCATAATTCAACTTACTAATCACAAGGCCTAGGCGTTCAGCACACTCATAAGAAACAAAGGAATGACTTGCACCCGAATCAAACAGAGCAATCACAGAATGATCATTGAGATAAATTGTACCTTGGATCATTTCGGGTGACCGTTGGGCATCTTCCCTATTGAGTGCAAATACTCTCCCTTGCGTCCTTAGCCTTTGATTATTTATTGCTTGAGGGCACTCCGGAGAAAAATGTCCAGGATTTCTGCATATGTAGCAGACATTCTGGCCCATCAGACATGGTTTATCTCCATGATTCTTTCCGTATTTTTCACATGCTCGGGCCCTCGAGTCTCTATTGTTAGACCTTCCTCGAAAACTCCCTCTATTTGGTCTCCTATTCTGCCACTGTCTTTTTCTCTTTCTATAGCCACTACCACTAGCAGCCTCTCGATTCTGACTGGCCTTTTCAGGAGTTGCCTGTTCCTTGTTCACAGGTCTGGATAACATTCGATGATTCATACTATTCTTAATTATACGGCATGCTTCCACCACTTTGTTGAACTAGCTGTATTATTGGGGAGTCAACTTTTCTTTTAGCATAGTATTCAATCCCCTAATCATCCTCTCATTCATCCAGCACTCATCATCCACTTGGCACAAATAAGTAGAATACTGAGATAGACGAATGAACTTAGCCAGATACTCATCAAATGATTCCTTCTCTCCTTGTCACATTACAAGGAATTCAGCTTCCTGCTCATCTCATACAGACTGAGGAAAGTACTTCTCATAGAATTGTTCAACAAACACTTCCCAGGTAATTGGAATGTTTCTTGCTTGTAACAGCAATTCGGTATTCTTCCACCATCTATCAGCATCTTTCTCTAACTGATAGATAGCTATCTGAGCCTTAGTCTCGATTGGACAATCAAGCACTTTAAAAATCTTCTCCAGCCTGCTAATCCAATCCTCTCCCATCTGGACATCAAATGCTCCTTCAAATATTAGAGGATTATGCTTGCAAAATCTTATCATCCATTGTTGAATACTAACTGCATTATCCCTCTGGTCAGCCCGTCTACGTGGCTCTACCGGCTGTTGTACTCTTTCTGATTCTCTGTTTGCTGCTCTTGAAGGCTCTGGAGGCCTTAAGTTACTTATAACTTATGCCACTGCTACAGTGATGGCAGCATCTCTCTCTTGCTTACTCCGTGCCTAAGCTGCACGTATCTCCTCTATCATCTTTTACTGCTGCTCTAAACATTCTAAAATTATCTGATTAATATTTCCTGTATCTCGTGGTTCCTCTGTCAGAACAGTCCTTCTAGTTTGAACCATTTTGTTATACTATCTAAACAAGAGAGGAATATGATAAATAACATAATTTACATTCCATTCAAAACATGTCATACACATAAAGTCAGTAAAGTCATACATACATTATCATATTGGCCTTTTATACATTACATAAGTACATGGAAAACATTGCCATTTCTAACATACCCTATTCCTTCCTAAAATTTATTCGAATAAATTCTTCTACCATGTAAATCCAGTTGGTGATGCTAGAATATGGTTCTTCCTCAAACAAGCATCCAACCCTGCTCTCCAGGTGTGGGTAATAAGTAAAATGTCATCCATGATGTTGGTCCAATCACCAAGAGTAATGGTATCTGGATCAAAGGCTCGGTAAGTATCCCATACCCTATTGATAAAATCTTGGTAGACTTTATAGTCTTGGTCTATCTCTCGAACTAAGGGTCTTCCCAAGTCATATAGCTGTCGGGCTAGTTCCACAGTTCTCTCAAACTGTTCCTCATTCAGGTCATTGTTCATTGTTAGCAGGTTCTAGGGTTATCCTTTGCGTTTCTAATTGTATTACTGCTTTTGGTACCTTGGAACTACTAGGACCTGGTATATCTAACTGATTTGGCACTTGACTGGGTCCAGGAATATCTGGGTTAACTGGCTGTCTACGGGTAGGTTCCACTATGCCCTTATCAGGTTATACTGGTAGAGGGTGTACCATGTCTTCTTTATCCCTCTGGACTCCCTGAATACCTGAACCAGAATCTGCTGGGTCTGGATATACAATATTTATAGGAGGAGATAGAATATGTTCTTCTTCTTCTAACATATCAGCCATAAAGTTTGACCCCACCGAAGAACTATCAGATCTATCTATTTCCGAATCACTAGAATCGGGAATATGAACTACAGGGGTAACCAGAAATTAGGATCATTGTCCATCATCTCCTCCTCTTTTCAATTCAGTCCACATTTATCCAAACTAAAAACCTCAGGCCTGGGATCTCCTTGGTTAACAATGGTCTCTGATCTGGTCCTACGTTTAGCCATCCTGCAAACACTAACTTAATCTCAATTAAGACAGCTTTACCATTGTGTATCTATTTATAAATCGTCTATTCAGAGCATTTCCTAAGCCAGAATCCTTTGCTCTGATAATAAAAAATCATATCCTTAATTTCATCCTTACATATACTCATTTGAAAGCATCTTATACCAAATGAACACCATTTTAGCTTAGAGACATAAATTCCCATGAATTAGGCTATTGGGTACTGTTCATGATACTGTTCATTTGGTAAATCCAGATTACATTATGAAATTTGAACATTTATAATTAAATCTAAAAAAATCAAAATGAGGTGGTTCCAATTTATAATAAAAGCTATTTCATTAAACTTTGAAGGAAAAATACAAAACTGAGGTTTCCTTGTCCAAATGAAATCAGTTTATTCGTTGAAAAATACTGTTCATTTGGTAAGTCTGGAATTCTTTCCTTAAACTTTCCATAATTCTTTCATACTCATAGAGACCTCGTATGCACATTTCACAGTTCAGTGAAATGATCAGCATAATTTTCTCTATTTTCTGACAAAATATGGTACTCATCGGCTACCAGCCCGATCTTTCCCATAATTACGATTTTGCCCCTACATTCTCTTTCTAGCATCTATTCTCATCTTCTTATCCTTCATCTTAAGTTCTAGAAATTCTCTTTCAATAACTCATCCCTTAAACTCTTCGGGAGTCATCGTTAATTGAAAAGCTCGACAACTCGCCCATATCAGGTTATCTTACACAGGAGCCAGCCCATATCAAGCTTCCTGCAGAATTCCTAGGCTTAAGACTTAGGATATTCCTCACATTCCTCATTTTGAACCTAGGCGAACTGTCCCGATTCTGTAGGTTAAAGACTTAACTCATCTTTACATCCTGAAGGACTTAGCTCATCCATCGGATCCTACAAAATACAGGTAAGTGATCCGCCCATATCAGATTACTACCCTGGGACTACGGTTTTAGCAGCCTTCCCATATCAGACTACTTCCCAGTTCTCCTAGACCAAAAATCAGGATGTTACAATTCTCCTCCCCTTTTAAAAATTTCGTCCTCGAAATTTTAAGGGATACCTCATCTTTCCTGAAGAGAACTTCTTACTGACCTATACAGCTATGTGATTCTTATAACGCAGTCATATCTATAACCAGTAAGATCATCCCTCTCTGTCTTATTCGCACTCCAGTGATGGTCTAGAGGAGCAACAGCTTGGTACCAGACCTTCCACATGGATTCTTAGCAACTAACATCTCTCATTATAGTTGCTTACAGCTATCCATGTCCTAACCCCTCATACAGCAACCTCATCACTGAGCTAAGACAGATTTATTATCTTACTAATTATTTCTCATAACCCGTTATAATGACCACATTCTCTAGATCAGAAAAGAACTCTTCGTCCACATTATCATCTAGGCATATAGTTCCTTACAGCTCAGTCGCCCTTACAACTATGGTTCCTCTTAAAAATTCTTAGGGTCGACCTCATGGAAATTTGGAGACTCTGTCTGTGGTAGTAAACACCTTTCCTAGGATGTCAGCATTCGTAGGCAACTCTCGCCAAGTGGCCTTTCTCTCACCACTGCATTGCCCTGCTCGACACTCCTATGTGCCATGGCTCACCACTTTGACATCTCTGCTCTCCAACCTGATCTTCTCCTTGATCAGTCCCCTGCCTGAACTATTGCCTCTTTCTCTTGCTATTGGCTTCACAACTTGAGCTACCTCCCAGAGTACTCTTAGCCAATGCTTCCCTACCTCTTTCTCTTCATCCTAGCGAACTTCAGTCACATGGATCTCATTCATCATCTCTTACTATCATTTATATCCTCTAGGGTACTCTACCCTAGGTCTATCACTTCTCTGTGATGGAATCCCTCTTCTTAGGGAACATCAGCCCATCACATCTCTAGCCTTAGGCCATGTCCTAGGATCATTCCTAGACAAATCTCATTCTAGCTATCTCATTATAGCTCATCAATCTTTTATCATCTATTTATCTGCTTATGCTTATGGACAACTTACTGGACTTGTGAGTAGTGTCCATTTCTTTCATATCTTACCCCATCTTGACGTAATTCTGGGGTCTACCTTATCTCACTTTCTCATTTAAGAGCTTTACCTCCACTGGTCTTTTCTAAACCTCCATGTACTCTAGGGAAACAACCTTTCTAAGCTAGAACCTTCTGTTCTGTGCCAGAATCCTGTCTGGTTTATGCCAGAATCTATTGCTCTGATACCAAAATGAAACATCCTTCCTTAGACTCCTCAGAGTACACTTGCGGAAGCAATATTAGCTTGATTATATCTTAACTTAAGCCCAGAAATTCAAAATTTTACTCTTAAGTTCCTTATTCTGAACCTTTGATTTGAGAACTGATTAATCTCATTCTACACATCCAAACAAGGCTTATTACCTATCCACGTAATGCCCCAGATGTGTACGACTGGCCTGCCAAATTTCGTTGCCAAACTCCTTCGTTTACTAGGTCAAACTGAGGTCAAAACACTGCTACCTCAGGACCTGCGAATTTCTCCCTTACTTCGTCATTCACAAATTTAACATGCCAAACAACATTTATTATTAAATAATAAAATGTCATACAACAAGGCATACAGCAAATTCTCATATTTCTATTACATCTTCTCCTGTCAAAAAATTCAGCAGCATAACTGCTACATTCCTTCTGTAGAAAGTAACCGATCTTGTACCGATTCGGTAATTCCCGTAGGAGCTACCATTCTACGTAAGTACCCAGGAAAGACTGGATGAACCGGCTAGGTCCACTCACTCCCAGCCTCCTTAGACAGCACCTACGTACACAGTACGTATCAGTTCCTTTCTTTGTCCTTGCTCTGTTGCCAGAATTTCGGCAGCCTCACGGCGTCTCTTAAAATTTCCAGATTTTATTTTGACAGAACCTCCCCTGTAAGGTTATATATAGGAATGAGATTCGGGGGAATCTCAGTAGTAATAATCATAACAATATATGTAATGCAGAGTGACGGTGCTTGCTTGTGATTGTGTACAGATAAGTATGCTGCATGCTTCCATATTCAATAACATATGATCATAGCATTGGAATAGAGCTTCAAGCATAACATACAAGACAACAATCCAACCAAACAAAAGCACAACAAATCACAAAGACATTACATAAGAGCTAGGATTAGTTGCTACCTCAAAAGCAGAACTCCAGAACTTCTATACTGCTTCCAACTCCACCAGAACTTCCTTTCTTTCTTTCTTTCTTTCTCCTTCTCTCTCTTCTTTCTCTCTCTTTTCTTGCCAAAAACGTGGGATGCATAAAATGGGAGGGGAAGGGGGTATTTATAGCTTTAATGGATGGCATTTCTGTAATTTTGAAGCCATCTGAACATGTGGTCCTGGATTTTCCTATTTTCTTTATTCCTTTTTACTGTATCATGCATGACATCATCCAGGACACCTCACCGGGACACCTCATCGCCACATTCTTCACATGTCACAATTCCTGGACACCTCATCAGCTGACTCAGCAGTTCAGTCCAATCCAGCACCGGTCCAGAGTCTTGCACCGTAATACGTATCCTCAACTTTTCTTCTGCCTCTAAGATTGCACCACGTGTCACCTGGAAGGGATCCTTCACGCCTTCCAATGCTATCCAGATAAGTCCCGGACTTTATCTGATCACCTCCTCGGTTATCGAGCCGACCGAGTAACTTTACTTTATTGAAACAGCATTAAAATAGTATTTTAATGCCACTTTTTCCCACATATCACTGGGCCTACGTTTTTGGGCTCTGGGTATGTTATCTTGGATCCTGATCAAGCTCCAGTACTCTGATGGCTCGATTCCCAAGAAACATCCCTTGGCAAATTACCAAAATACCCCTGGGTGCCCTTTCTTGCACTATTTTAACCCTAAGGGTAAAATCGTCATTTCACACCCTTCTGTACTCTGTCAGGGCATATACTGACTCTAAGTAACTTTATCTGTATGTGCCTTGGCTCCTGGGCCTGTCCAGAATGACCAAAATGCCCTCATTCATCTATTACCCCTTTAGTACAACACAGGGGCATTTTCATAATTTCGCACTTTTCTGGGGTTCTGCCGGATACTGGCCCACCTATCAGTCCAAGCGTCTTACTGGGCCTTTGTTGGCGCCATTATTGGGCCTCTCTGGGTTCAATACCTTCATGGCACGTATTACGAGGAATCTTTCCCTGTCAATGATTATTGAATATTTTATCTATTTTTCACCGTTTATACACATATCCGGACACCGGCTCCTTCTGTCGGATACACTAGCCTGCGGTGTTCAGGCATCCCTGTGAGTCATATCAGTCATCTGACCGAGGTTATCCGAACTCATTCAGTCCCTTTTCAAATACCGATAAATTCCCCTATCGGATACCCGGAGGCCTCACACTCCCGTCTGGATTTTCTAATTTGCGAATAACTTTTTCTACAGGCCTCCTATCGATATTCTGTCAGTTTTCCAACATCCGCCCCATAAGGACGTATCATCCTGTATTTTCTCACCTAGATCTAAAATCTAGGATATCCGGTAGGAATTTTTATAACTTTTGGACGATCAGTCCATTTCTGGCTATCTGGAGTCTTCAAAAATTCCTGTATTAAGCCAGATTACTGAGCGTCCCTTGCTCTCTCTACCGGTGAAATCTGGGACTAAAATGCTGTCGGACAGTCCAAACCACTTCCGGCCTGACTTTCTTTAATTACACTTTAGCCCCAAGGAACTTTTCTTCTTTTCATTTAAGTCCCTTTTTATTTGGCTAAAATTACACTTAAGGACCCCACCTTTTTGTCCTTAAACTTTCCATAATTCTTTCATACTCATAGAGACCTCGTATGCACATTTCACAGTTCAGTGAAATGATCAGCATAATTTTCTCTATTTTCTGGCAAAATATGGTACTCATCGGCTACCAGCCCGATCTTTCCCATAATTACGATTTTGCCCCTACATTCTCTTTCTGGCATCTATTCTCATCTTCTTATCCTTTATCTTAAGTTCTAGAAATTCTCTTTCAATAACTCATCCCTTAAACTCTTCGGGAGTCATCGTTAATTGAAAAGCTCGACAACCCGCCCATATCAGGTTATCTTACACAGGAGCCAGCCCATATCAAGCTTCCTGCAGAATTCCTAGGCTTAAGACTTAGGATATTCCTCACATTCCTCATTTTGAACCTAGGCGAACTGTCCCGATTCTGTAGGTTAAAGACTTAACTCATCTTTACATCCTGAAGGACTTAGCTCATCCATCGGATCCTACAAAATACAGGTAAGTGATCTGCCCATATCAGATTACTACCCTGGGACTACGGTTTTAGCAGCCTTCCCATATCAGACTACTTCCCAGTTCTCCTAGACCAAAAATCAGGATGTTACATTATCCGTACAGTACCAGAACAGAACAATCTTCCATTCACATGCATACTTTGATTTCCAAGCTATTACCACTTGATTCTAGCTTGTTTAAGCTTGTCTAAACATTCCATAACATAAAACTCATATTCCTTTCACATTCAAGCAGAATATCCAGCAGCACCCTCAAGAGAAATATGCCCCAAAAACCCCTTAAAACCAAGAGCAAACTTACTAGAACAAAGGCTAGGATCAAGGGGACTAATTACCTTACTAGTTCTTCCAAGGTGCTTGCTTCTTTCTAGCTTGAATGGAAATTTTGCAAGAGTTTCCCCAAGGTTGCTAAGCATGCCAAAATGAATCTGATTTGAGGGGGTATTTATAGGCAAACTTGGGTGGAAATGAAAGGCCAAGATCATTTTGTGCACTATTTGATCTAATGGCTTAGATTTAATCTTGGATTTTCTTTTATTTAATAATTATGACATCACCTTCATGACATCATCATAAGTCACATGGAAAAATTCCAAGGGCAAGGAGTCTCCAGAAAAATTCCAGTCCAATCCGGTACCGGCTCAGTCCGATTTCCCAAAAACCAGACTGTTTTCTGAATCTAATTTTTCTGAGATTCTATAATATGTTTTCTAACCTTAAATCCAGTATCTGGATTCTTTCTACCATTGACATTCTTAGACTGGGTTTAAACTTAATTGCAGATCCCTTGGAAAATGACCAAAATACCCTTGGTGCCCTTTCTTGCACTATATTAACCCTAGGGGCATAATCGTCATTTCACACCTTTTTGTACCTGGTCAGGGCATATACTGACTTTGACTAACCCTTCGTATACTACCCTAGCATTTTGGCCTATCCAAAATGACCAAAATGCCCTCCATTCATCTATTGCTCTTAGGGCAACACAGGGGCATTTTGTAATTTTGTACTTTTCTAGGGTTCCTCCTGATCCTGGCCCACCTATCAGTCCAATGATCTTATTGGGCCTTCTTGATGCCACTTTTTCTCTTGGGCCTCTGCGTTAATTCATCTGAGCTCATTTAGTCCCAGTTTATTTACTGTTAAATCTCCCTTTTTACTAAAAATTTACTAAAAAGTGAATAACTTTTTCTACAGAACTCCTTTCAGGATGCTGTCAGTTCCCTGACCTCCGACTTCTCAGAACACATCATCCTGTAACTTTTCACTTATATCTGAGGTCCAGGAGATCTGATAAAAATTTTAGATAACTTTTAGACTATCTGATAAATTTAAGCTATCTGAAACTCTAATAAAATTCTTGTATTAGGCCAGATTAATCAGCATCATTTTCTCTATCTACTGATGAAATTTGGGACTGAAATGCTTTCGGGCAGTCCTAAGCCACTTCCGGCTCAACTTTCTATAATTACCATGTTGCCCCTGGAAACTTTTCTTCTTTTTAATTAAGTCCCTCTAATTTGGCTAAAATTACACTTAAAGACCCCACATTTTTGTCTACTTTCTCTTTTAGCCTTAAAACTTTTATAATTTCACTTAAGTCCTTGTATTTTCTTCCTTTTTTAATTTAATTCCTTTCTTTACATAAATAGCCACATTTTCTTAGAAAATCTCACATATATTATGTACAAACTGTACATACTATTCAGTATAGAAAAATAGGGATATTACATAACTAAATGCCGCCTAGATGTCCACCAGCTGGAAGAAGCTTTAGGAGTGATAGGGTTTCGGATAGAAGCTCTACTCAGCAAAATGACTTACACCCTAGAGGTAGAGGACAGGGTCATAGGGGAGCTAGGACTAGGGGAGGTCGACCCCTTAGACCTCTTCAAGAGATCCTATCTGAAGCTGAACCATCTAATCCATAATCTCCTAAAATCTCCACATCATCTAGACACAAGCCTCTAGAAGAACCACATAATATAATTGAAGAGGATAATATAGCAGTCAAGTTGTCAGAATTCATCAAGTTGGATCTTCCTAAGTTCACGAGTTTTGATTCTCGAGAAGAACCTATGAAATTTCTTGAAGGTATTGAGAAGAGGTGCAAAGCTCTGAGATGCCCTGATGTTCTGCATATGGAATTTGCCTTATTTCGGTTAGATGGGGTAGCTAATGCCTGGAGCAAGACAGTTCTAGGTTTACAGGGAGATAGAGTGCCATCATTGTCGTGGGCTAATTTTAAGGACATTTTTTGAAATGCTATCTTCTCTAGAGTAAGAAGGATGTTAGAATAAAAGATTTCTTATTGTTGAAGTGTACTTGGAGAATTACAGTGGCTGAGTATGATAGGAAGTTTACAGAGCTTTCTTCCTATGCATCTACATTGATTCCTTTGGAGAAAGATAGGATTGGCAGATTCATCCAGGGATTGCCGATATATATACATGTACTATAGCCCCTATGCTGAACCATTTTGCTTCCTATGCTGATATGGTTGATTGTGCTTTGAGAATTGAGCTAAAGCACATTGAAGAAGAAGGAGTTTCTAAGAAGCAGAAGATAGGGAGCGAAAAATTCCAAGGGTCTTTGTTTAAAGGGAATCGCTCTTAGGGCCAATCCCCATCATTTACTATGCAGCCAGTGCTTAGATCTTATGGACCCTCCATGGGAGCTTCAAATTTGAGACCTAAATTTGGAGGTCCTAGACCTCAGCCTACTGTGAGCCAGTCTAATTATTCTAGGTCTCCTTGTGTCATAGGAATTATCATTCAAGAGCCTACCGTAAGGCCTCAGGTGTTTGTTATGGGTATGGACAATCGGGTTATATGAAGAGAGATTATCCATTTGCTCAACCAACTTCGAGTTATGGATCAGCTTGACTTTTTCCCCGCCCTACTACTTTTGCAGCCCCATCTATTAGAGAAACTTCTACCTCAACAGGAAGAGGTACATCAGGAAGACCTTCGGGAAAAAGGGCACAACCTTCTTCAGGGTAAGGCCAAGCAAGGGTGTATGCTATGACGAGGCAAGATGCTCAGGCCTCTAATGCTATAGTTACAGGTATTATCACTATATGTTCTTAAAATGCTTATGCATTGTTTGACCCTGGATCGACACATTCTTATATTTTAGTATATTTTGCTAAAAGTTTGGGTAAAGACTTTGTCAAAAATGATTGTCCTTTCTTGGTTACTACCCCTGTTAAGGAATCATTATCAGTTTCACAGGTGTATAAATCTTGTGAAGTGAAACATCCTTACTTTCATACGTTTTAGGGACCATTTGGCAGCATTTAGAACCACTTTCAAGGTCATTGAAGTCCAATTTCTCAATCTGGAGTTTTACTCTTATCGAGTACTGTTCACTATGAAAATTCCAGATGAGTGACCTGATTTCGAAAAATCATAACTAATTCTAGAAAAATTGAAACGAAGTGGTTCCAATTTCTAAATGAATCTAACTCAATTATATTTCTTGAAAAAATAACTCGTTGACGATGCATTGACCAAGTCAACGTCAATCAACGTCACAACTTTACTGTTCATCCAACGTTTTTCTCCTAAATCCAGCATTCTGGTCCCAACTTTGATAATTTATATCTCCATGTGTAGACATCCAAATGATACGTTTTATATATCCAATTAAATATTTATATGTCTACTATTTACCATAAAAATTTCATACATTTATTCTTTCATTTACTATTTTTAACTATTTATCAATCCTCATCATGTCACCACGTATTACTGTTCACAGTGGCAATTTCCAGCAAACAACTTTACACACATATGCAAATATCCATTACATATCAGTCACCCATGCCGAACATTATCTATTATTAAATAATAAGTTGTTTTACATCTGGGTATGTACAAAATCCGCATATTTCTATTACAACATTTCCTGCCTAAACTTCGGCAGCACAACGGCTATGCTTTGTCTTTTAGAAAGTAACTGATCTTGTACCGATTCGGTAATTCCCGTGAGAACTACCATTCTACGTAAGTACCCAGGAAAGACTGGATGAACCGGCTAGGTCCACTTATTTCCAGCCTCCTTAGATAGTACCTACGTACACAGTACGTATCAGCTCCTTTCTCTACTATTGCCATCTTGTCATAATTTCGGCAGCATAACGGCGTCTCTTAAAATTCCCAAAATTCACTTTGATATAACCTCCCCTGTAATGGTTTACTTATTGGGATGAGATTCGGGGGTATCTCAGTAGCAACAATCATAACAATATATGTAATGTAGAGTAACAGTGCTTGCTTGTGATTGTGTACAGATAAGTATGCTGCGTGCTTCCATACTCAATAACATATGATCATAGCATTGCAGTAGAGCTTCAGGCATAACATATAAGACAACAATCCAACCAAACAATAGCATAACAAATCACAAAGCCATTACATAAAAGCTAGGATTAGTTACTACCTCAAAAGCTTAGCAGAACTCTACTATCTCTATTCTGCTTCCAGCTCCGCCAGAACTTCCTTTCTTTCTTTCTTCCTTTCTCTCTTTCTTTCCTTCTCCTTTTCTCTCTTCTTTCTCTCTCTTTCTCATGCTTGTCCGTGCTGCATATGAAGCAAGGGGGGGTATTTATAGTTTCCTTTAATGGCATTCTTGTAATTTTGAAGTCATATGAACTTGTGGTCCTGGTTTTTCCTGGATTTCCTATTTTTCTTTTATTCCTTTTACTGCATCATGCATGACATCATCTCAAGGCCACCTCATGGGATACCTCATCGCCACATTCTTCACATGTCACAATTCTTGGACACCTCATCAGCTGACTCAGCATTTCCAGTCCAATCCAGTACCGGTTCGGTCCGATTTCCCACAAACCGGACTCAACGGCTGAGATTGTGCCACGTGTCCTTAACTTTTCTTCTTCCTATAAGATGATGCCATGTGGCACCTGGAAGGGACCTTTCACGCCTTCCAATTCTATCCAGATAAGTCCATGACTTTATCTGATCACCTCCTCGGTTATCGTCCCGACCGAGTAACTTTACTTTATTGAAACAGCATTAAAATAGTATTTTAATGCCACTTTTTCCCACATATCACTGGGCCTACGTTTTTGGGCTCTGGGAATGTTATCTTGGATCCTGATCAAGCCCAAGTACTCTTATGGCTCGATTCCCAAGAAACATCCCTTGGCAAATTACCAAAATACCCTTGGGTGCCCTTTCTTGCACTATCTTAACCCTAAGGGTAAAATCGTCATTTTACACCCTTCTGTACCCTGTGAGGGTATATGCTGACTCTAAGTAACTTTATCTGTATGTGCCTTGGCTTCTGGGCCTGTCCAGAATGACCAAAATGCCTTTCATACATCTACTACCCCTTTAGTACAACACAGGGGCATTTTCGTAATTTCACATTTTTCCGGGGTTCTGCCAGACACTGGCCCACCTATCAGTCCAAGTGTCTTATTGGGCCTTTGTTGGCGCCATTATTGGGCCTTTCAGGGTCCATTACCCTCATGGCACATATTACGAGGAATTTTCCCCTGGCCATGTTCCTCGAATACTTTAACTATTATGTACCGTTTATACACATCTCCGGACACCGGGTCCTTTTACCAGATACACTGGCCTACTGTGTTCTGGCATCCCTGTGGGTCATAACAGTCATCTGACTGAGGTCATCCGAACTCATTCAGTCCCTTTTTAAATACCGATAAATCTCCCTATCGGATACCCAGAGGCCACACACTCCCGTCTGGATTTTCTAATTTACGAATAACTTTTTCTACAGGCCTCCTATCGGTATTCTGTCAGTTTCCTGACATCCGCCCCATAAGGACGCATCATCCTGTAATTTCTCACTTATATCTGAAATCTAGGATATCCGGTAGAAATTTTTATAACTTTTGGATTATCAGATCAATTCTGGCTATCTGGAGTCTTGAAAAATTCTGGTATTAAGCCAGATTACCGAGCATCACTTGCTCTCTCTACTGGTGAAATCTGGGACTGAAATGCTTTCGGCCAGTCCAAACCACTTCCGGCCTGACTTTCTTTAATTATACTTTAGCCCCAAGGAACTTTTCTTCTTTTCATTTAAGTCCCTTTTATTTGGCTAAAATTACACTTAAGGACCCCACCTTTTTGTCTACTTTTCCTTTTTAACCTTATACTTTTCATA
The DNA here is from genome assembly GCA_037074615.1 of Leucaena leucocephala. Taxonomy (NCBI): domain Eukaryota; kingdom Viridiplantae; phylum Streptophyta; class Magnoliopsida; order Fabales; family Fabaceae; genus Leucaena; species Leucaena leucocephala. Next base: position 8,800,429 of record CM073548.1, on the reverse strand, counting down.
TTTGCACTTAAGTCCCTTCATTTTCTTTCTTTTGCAATTTAATTCCTTTCTTTGCATAAATGGCCATCATATCTCCAGGGACTTTCACATTTACACATAAGTCCCCAAACTTTCACTTATTTGCAGCTTAGTCCCTAAAAACCCTCTGCATGTTACTGAGACTTCTGCTCAAAGGGATATATCTATTTCAGGCTACTCACTAAGTCGCTGGCCTGAAAATTGGGGTGTTACATGAAGTGTCTTTTAAGGGAAGAGAAAGTCTTATTAATTTAATGATTCTTGACATGATTGATTTTGATGTGATATTAGGCATGGATTGGTTAGCCTCTTTTTATGCTACTGTTGATTGCTACTTGAAAGTGATAAAATTTAATATTCCAGGTGAAACTCCTTTCGTATTGCAAGGGAATAAAGTAGAGAGGCTGACTAACGTGATTTCTGCTCTAAAAACATAGAGATTATTGATAAAGGGTTGTCAGGGATTTTTTGGTTGTAGTGAAAGATGTTGATAAGCCTACTGTTAGCTTAGATCGAATTCTAGTTGTTTAGGAATTTCCTGATGTCTTTCTGGAGGAATTTCCTGGCTTACCTCCAGATAGAGAGATAGAATTTGGTATTGATGTTATTCCTGGAACTCATCCAATTTCAATTTTGCCATATAGGATGGTGCCCTCAAAGTTAAGGGAATTGAAGATGCAGCTGCAAGAACTGTTAGACAAGGGGTTTATTCGACCTAGCACTTCTCTATGGGGTGCACCAGTGTTGTTTGTGAAAAAGAAAGATATATCCTTGAGGCTGTGCATTGACTATCAACAACTTAATAAAGTGACCATAAAGAATAAGTATCTGTTGCAGCGTATTGATGACCCTTTTGATCAGTTGCAAGGAGCACAGTGTTTTTCAAAGGTAGACTTGCGATCAGGGTATCATCAATTAAAGATCAAGAATGAAGATATTCCAAAGACCGCATTTAGAACCCGCTATGGTCATTACAAATTTTTGGTAATGTCTTTTGGTTTAACAAATGCTCCTGTAGCATTCATGGACTTGATAAATCGGGTATTTAAATCATTTCTTGACAAGTTTGTAATCGTGTTTATTGATGATATCTTGGTATACTCTAAGAGTACAAAGGAGCATGAGCATCATTTGCGATTAGTGCTGCAAAAGTTGAAACAACAACTTTATCCTAAGTTTTCTAAATATGAATTCTGGTTGAATGAAGTCACTTTCTTGGGGCACGTGGTGTTGAAAGACAGTATTCAAGTTGATCCTAGCAAGGTTGAAGCAGTCAAAAGTTGGCCACAGCCTATAACGGTCATAGAGATTCAAAGTTTCTTGGGCCTGCAGGATATTATTGCCGTTTTATGAAGGAATTTTCAAGAATAGTCGCTCCATTGACAAGATTAACTCAGAAGAATGTGAAATTCATTTAGGATGATAAGTGTAAGGGAAGTTTTCAGAATTTAAAGCAGTTTTTGACTTCTACTCCAGTTTTAAGCTTACCTTCAGGAGTTGGAGGGTACACAGTATATTGTGATGCTTCCTGAATTGGTTTAGGATGTGTATTAATATAGAATGGGCAAGTAATTGCTTATGCCTCTAGAAAGCTTAAGAAGTATGAGCAAAATTATCCAACTCATGATTTAGACATGGTTGCAGTGGTGTTTGCTTTAAAGATTTGTAAACATTATCTATATGGTGAAACTTGTGAGATTTTCACTGATCACAAGAGTCTCAAGTACATTTTTGAGCATAAGGATCTGAATCTCAGACAAAGAAGATGGATGGAATTGTTAAAAGATTATGATTGTACAATTCTGTATCATCCTGGAAAAGCACATGTGGTGGCTGATGCGTTAAGCAGAAAGTCTATGGGATTATGCAAGTTGCGAGATTTGGTTAAAGAAGGAAGTATCACAGAATTTGTGATTGACCATGAGGGTGTTCTGAGGTTCAATGGCAGGATTTGTGTGCCTCAAGTTAAAGACTTGAAAATGCAATTTTTGGATGAAGCTCATCATTCTGCTTATACTAGTCACCCAGGAATAACTAAGATGTACCAAGATTTGAAGCAGTTGTATTAGTGGTATTGTATGAAGAATGATATGGCAAACTTTGTTGCACGTTGTTTAGTGTGTCAACAAGTTAAAGCGGAGCATCAAAAGCCTGCAGGACCATTACAACAGTTGGAAATACCTGAGTGGAAGTGGGAAAACATAACAATGGATTTCATCGTTAGTTTGCCCCGTATTGTTGAGGTTTTGACTCTATTTGGGTGATTGTTGACCGGTTAACTAAGTTAGCTCATTTTCTTCTAGCAACGACGACTTATAGTGTGGCTGGATATGCCGAGATTTATATTGCTGAGATTTTACAATTACACGGAGTTCCAATGTCTATCATTTCAAATAGAGGGCCCCAATTTACTTCTCGATTTTAAGAATCATTTCAGAAAGCATTGGGTACTCGATTGAATTTAAGTACTACTTTTTATCCACAAACTGATAGGCAATCAGAGTGAACGATTCAAATAGTTGAGGATATGTTGAGATCCTGTATCATAGATTTTGGTGGAAGTTGGGATAATCATTTGCCGCTAGTGGAATTTGCCTATAATAATAGCTACTAATCAAGTATTCAAATGGAACCATTTGAAGCATTATATGGAAGACAGTGTAGGTCTCCAATTAGATTGTTTGAAGTTGGTGACAGAGAGATATTTGGACCGGATTTGGTTTAGGATGCTAAAGAGAAGGTGAAAGTAATTCAACAAAGGTTATTGACAGCTCAGAGTCGATAGAAATCTTATGTAGATCATTGTCATAGAGAATTAGAATTTATGGTTGGGGGTAAAGTATTTTTGAAGGTGTCGCCAATGAAAGGTGTCATGAGATTTGGGAAGGTAAATTGAGTCCGATGTATATTGGTCCCTTTGAGATCTTAGACAAAGTGGGTGTTGTAGCTTATCGATTAGCCTTATGTCGTATCCTTAATTTCATCTTTACATATACTCATTAGGAAGTATCTTAGACCAATGGAACACCATTTTAGTTTAAAAACATGAATTTCCAAGAATTAGGCCATCGGGTACTGTTCATGGCACTATTCATTTGGTAAATCCAGAATACATCATGAACTTTGGAAATTTATAATTAAATCTATAAAAATCAAAATGAGGTGATTCCAAGCTCTAATAAAATCTCTTTCATTAAAATTTGAAGGAAAAATGTGAAACTGAGGTTTCCTTGTCCAAATGAAATCAGTTTATTCATTGAAAACACTGTTCATTTGGTAAGTCTGGAAGTTCCAGTTTCTATGCCTTACTTTCAAAAATTCATTTCTTCTTGTGTATTTATCCAAATGAGGCTTGTTATATATGGATTTAAATATCCATATGTCTATTTTAAGCTCATAAAATTTCGTGGAAAAACTAGTTCATTTACTATTTGAAATTCGCTTGTGAACCTCACTGCCTCTGGGTACTCGTGTTATCTTGATTCAGATTTTAATTCTGACTTTGAAAAATCATAACAATTCGAATTCTTAATCAATTGAGGCGTTCTTGGTGTCCATTTAAATATCTAGATCTTAAATATGTTCATGCCAAATTTTACGTGAAAATACATTGGATAACTTATAAAAACTAGTGTCGAAAGTGTACTGCCTCAAATTGGATTCTTAGTAATATACATCATGCACATCAAAATATCATCTTCTCAAGCTAAGTACCCAACTTTAAGTCATACACAAATTAATCATCCACATTTAACCTTTTGCCTTGAGAAGTTCCATCACCTAGAGCATGGTTATATATATAGAAAGAATGAGATTTCATGGAAATCTCAATAGCAAGTCAAACAAACTATAATAACATGCATGCTTGATTAAATGCTTAACATGTTATAATGACATGGGAGCTACTTCATGATCATACATAAGCAACCTCTAACATGCATATTGTCATGACATTTATTACAAGGAGTTGCAACCATTCATATCTCATCATTATCATCATAAAATCATCTCATGCTCAACCAACAATCATACATAACAAGAAAACATACAATCAAACAAGCATAAGATTATAGTTAGGTATTCTTGCTACCTCTTAGATGTCCTTGTCAATTCCTTCTTGTAATGATCTTCCCTTCTCACAAATGTCAAAACCTAGCCATTACAAAGTAACATTAAGTTACAATTTACTTCCAATACAATTCCAAGACTAGGTTCTCACTAAATTCCATTCTTTCTTTAATTTATTACTTATGCTTCTATCTTTCTAAACAAAATTCTCAGGGTTCACTTCCATATAATTTTTCATGTAGAATTCAAATATGCATTCAGAATTTCCAACCTCCAATTGCATCATAACCTACTGTACAGAACTGAAAAGCTACCCTTATTTTCCAAAAATTCTCATTTTGATCCCACTGCTTCCAATACTTGTTTCTCTACTATAACCCCACACAATTTTCCATTTTAAACTCATTGGAATCATCAAAATCATGAAATTCCAACATATGAACAGTGATTCGTACAGTACCAGAACAGAACACAATCTTCATGCATACTTTGATTTCCAAGCTATTACCACTTGATTCTAGCTTGTTTAAACTTATCTAAACTATCCATAACATAAAACTCATATTCCTTTCACATTAAAGAAGAATATCCAGCAGCACCCTCAAGAGAAATATGCCCCAAAAACCCCTTAAAACCAAGAGCAAATTCACTAGAACAAAGTCTAGGATCAAGGGGACTAATTACCTTGCTAGTTCTTCCAAGGTGCTTGCTTCTTTCTAGCTTGAATGGAAATTTTTCAAGACTTTCCCGAAGGTTGCCTCAAGTGCCGAAATGAATCTGGTTTGGGGCGTATTTATAGGCAAACATGAGTGGAAATGGAAGGCCAAGATCATTTTGGGCACTATTTGATCTAATGGCTTAGATTTAATCTTAGATTATCTTTTCTTTAATAATTATGACATCACCTTCATGACATCATCAAAGGGACACCTCAACATGTACATGGCAAAATTGAAGGGAGAAGAAGTCTCTGGAAAAATTCCAGTCCAGTCCGGTACCAGCTCGGTCCGATTCCCCGAAAACCAGACTGTTTTCTGAATCTAATTTTTCTGAGGTTCCATAATATGTGTTCTATCCTTAAATCCAGTATATGGATTCTTTCTACCATTGAAATTCTTATACTGGGTCTAAACTTAATTACAGATCCTTTAGAAAATGACCAAAATACCCTTGGTGCCCTTTCTTGTACTACATTAACCCTAAGGGTATAATCGTCATTTCACTAACCCTTCCTGTACCTGCCTTGGCATTTTGACCTTTCCAAAATGACCAAAATGCCCTTCATTCATCTACTGCTCCTTAATGCAATACAAGGGTATTTTCGTAATTTTGCACTTTTCCAAGGTTTCTTCTGACACTAGCCCACCTATGAGTCCACTGATCTTATTGGGCCTTCTTGACGCCACCTGTTCTCTTGGGCCTCTGTGTTACGTCATCTGGGCTCATTTAGTCCCAGTTTATTTACTGCTAAATCTCCCTATTGGATCCCAAGAGTTCACAAACTCCCGTCTAAATTCACTAAAAAGTGAATAACTTTTTCTACAGAACTCCTTTCAGGATTCTGTCAGTTTCCTGACCTCCAGCTTCGCAGTATGCATCATCCTGTAACTTTTCACTTATATCTGAGGTACAGGAGATCTAATAAAAATTTTGGATAACTTTTTCACTATCAGATAAATTTCATCTATCTAGAACTTTAATAAAATTTCTGTATTAAGCCAGACTATCCTGTATCACTTCCTCTATCTACTGGTGAAATTTGGGACTGAAATACTTTCGGGCAGTCTAAACTACTTCTGGCTCAACTTTCTTTAATTACCATTTGGCCCCTGGAAACTTTTCTTCTTTTCAATTAAGTCCCTCAAATTTGGCTAAAATTACACTTAAAGACCCCATATTTTTGTCTACTTTCTCTTTTAGCAACTTTTATAATTTCACTCAAGTCCTTGCATTTTCTTCCTTTTTCAATTTAATCCCTTTCTTTACATAAATGGCCCCATTTTCTTAGAAAATCTCACATATATTACGTACAAACTGTACATACTAATTAGTACAAAAAATTAGGGATATTACACCCTACCACTAGAGTTATCAAAAATTTATCCTATGTTTCATGTGTCGATGCTACAAAAATATCTGTATGATCCCTCTTATGTTGTGGAATATCAAGAAGTTCACGTAAATGAATATTTTTCGTATGACGAATATCCAATAGCTACTATTGATAGACAAGTGAAGAAGTTAAGATCAAAGGAGATTCCTTTAGTGAAAGTGCTATGGCATAATCATTCAGAGAAAGAAGCTACTTGGGAAATTGAGACTGAGATGTGGATCAAGTACCCACACTTGTTTTAGAATTGAGGTGAGCATATTTTCAAATTCAGAGGACTAAATTTCTTAAGAGGGGAAGAATGTAATGACCCTAGAAAATACTCAAATATAATATTAATTTATTAAAGGATATATATATTTTTTGGCAGGGATATTACAAGAGAAATTGGATGGCTGAGTGGTTAGGGAGAGTGCAGTTAAGCTTGAGGTACAGAGTTTGAATCCCAGCTCATGCAGAAAGGAAATTTTTTTCTTCTTCAGTTGTTATGCAAAATTACTAAACCGCCCTTATATTTATTTTAAACTCCAGCAGCTCTTCATGTAGCATTTTCAGTCCACTGTAGCGAGAGATAGAGCAGAGGGAAATCCAGAAGAAGCTTTGCGACACCCGTGACTGAGAACCCTAGTGCCTTGTCGGCCGTTAGCTTCTATCGTCAGCATTGCTGTTATGGGTGTCGTGTCATCATAGTAGCTGTGGTCCTTTTTACATTTTAGACTTTGGCTGTGGAGGGGAGGGATCTTGGCATCTACAGTGTCGTTGGGTTCTGTCCTCCTCCATAATTCGAACTGCTACCATCAGCGCTGTCGACGTGCACGCTGTTGCTACTGTCACGAGTCGCATTGTGCTATCACAGGTTCACCGTATCTACCTTTATCTTGCACACCTAGTATTATAGAAGCTACAGATCTTCATCTTTCTCCTCCATTTTTGGGCAGCGTTATGGTGGATTTAGTAGTAAGTACAAGCCACTTCCCTTCCATTGAACATTCATAGCTGTGTGTGGGTGTATGATTCATTGTCTGCTTGCTCTGTCTGTTAAAACTATGAGGGTATGAGGTGGACAAATGGAATTGGATGGGAGTTGTAAAACTGTTCTAGCACTTGAAGCTGTGTGTGGGTGAGTAAATGTCTGGGTGTCCCTGCTTGCTGAGCTGTGATGAAGGTGAGGGAGAAGGATTAATTTTTGTGTCTTTGTGGGAACCATGGAGCTGGGTGTCTGTGTAGCTCCAGGTACTGTAGCAAAAAAAACACAGAGAAGAAGGAAGAAAATGTTGGACTTTGCAATTGATATATATACCTATATATGGTGTTACTGGAGGTATATATATATACATGTATAGTTGAATTGGGAAGCTAATGGAAGTTAATAAGTATATAAGTAACTTGCATTGATGGTAATAAATCAAACGTAATTGGTTTAGAAGAGGTTAATTGCATTTTCTTTATGGAATATGTAGTTTGAGAAGTATGATGAATTTATTTGTCTATGGATGTTCATTAAGTGTGAGAGAAGGATGTATAAGAAAAGATACGCTTATTTGGATAAAGGTTGTTTAAAATTTAATATAGTTGCAAGGTTTGAAAATTTTTAAAGTCAAAGGTTGTGGTTTTTCATATTTCAAGTGTTATAAAGAAAATAGTATTTGGTACAAAAAGAGATGAATGGTATTCATTGATGGAATATTTTATTTTCAGAAAATTTAGGAAAATAAGGAGAGAATATCATTTTGAAGGATAGAGCAAGAGTAAGCTTTATCGGAATAGCGCAGGTGAGTCAATAACGTCCCCTAAAAATGATATTTTAAATAATAGTTAGCCATTTGATATTTTATTTAAAGTGTTGATTTTAAGTATGGTTTTCGTAAAGCAAGTTATATGAATTCATGGCTTTAATTGTTAGCAATGATTTTTCTTGCAATTAGTTTATTATGTAACTTTCATTACTTCAATAATTGTCCACATGAATTGAAGAAATCTTGAAAATTTATTTTAATGTTCATACTGGGGTTTTGTAATGATGGAATATTTTTACTAAAAATTATTGCATTGGAAAGTGTGATTATTAAAAGCGAAAAGGACCCCACGCATGCTGGAAAGGTTTTCAGAAAGGACTGAATACAGCACGCTGGTTACTAACAATAGTACTGTTAGTCCTTTTGCACCATGGTTAAACTTGAGCTCGATGGATATTTGTGGGTCTCGTACTAGCGCCTGTTATTCGTGGGATTTAATCTGGCACCTATTATTCATAGGTTTTATACTTGCGCTTGATTCGTGGCTTTAAGCCGCGCATGATTGGTTATTTACCCTAGTGGACTGTGTGTCCACGCCTGTCTTCGTTCTGTTGAAGTCCTACAGAAAAATGATTATTTTGAAATGAGTATTTTAAATGGATTTCCTGAAATAAAATATTTACCAGAATATTTGTATTTAATTACAAATTTTTATGATTTATATTTTAACATGTTGGAATTGTTTATTTCTACATTTTAAATTTTATTTTTGGGACGTTATTCACGTGTAGATTATTTCGGCTTCAGATAGTGTTGTTGACCTTATTCCTCTAGTTGAGTAGTAAAGAGCCTCACGTCTGATCCGAAGCATTATTTTTGGCATATCTACTTATATTGTAATTATAAATTTATGAATACTTGTATTATGTTGTTTGCAATTTAGATGCTCCCCTAGTCTATGGATAAGATTCTGGTTATTTTGAAACATGCGCAACATGTTAAAGGATTTTCGAAAGGTTGGTTATTTCGAAGAAAGTTGAGTCAGAACTAGGATAAATTGCTCAATTTTGTCTTGGTTAAATTTTTCTTGTCTCTATTCTTATTACACTTATTGACATTTACTTTCTATTTACATTTTTAAATTATTATTAAAAAATTTAAAACACCCAATTTACCCCCTTTAAGGTGTTTCTGCCTAAACTAACATTTGATATCAGAGCAGGTCTCTTTGGAAAAGATCTAACAATCTCAAGAGAGATCTTGAAGTTATGGCAGGTTTTGGATATAGTGTTCTACCGGAAGGAAGCTCCACAACTAAACCTCCAGGATTCAACGAAGAAAATTTTAAATTCTGGAAAATGTGGATGAAGACTTTTATCAAAGTTTTTTATTACGGGCTCTGGGATGTGATAGAAGATAGAAACTACATTCCAACCAAAATTGTGGACGGAGCTAAAATCCAAAAGCACCGAAGTGAATTCATTGAGGACAATAAAAAGTTGATATTACTCAATGGTAAGGCAATCAACATAATAACATGTGCCTTAAGTCAAAAGGAGTATTTCTAAGTGTCTAGTCTAGAAACTGTGAAAGAAATATGGGAAGCACTCAAAGTGGCTCATGAAGGAACCTCTGGAGTAAAAGAAAGCAAAATCAACACGCTAAAACCGAGTTTGAGTTATTCAGGATAACTAATAGAGAAAGCATCCGAGATATGGAAGTTAGGTTTCAACACCTAATCAACCAACTAATGGCTCTTGGGAAATCATATAGTCCAAGAGATCAAGTACGCAAAATACTTGATGGTCTTACTAAAGAATGGGAGCCGAAGGTTACTGCAATACAAGAAGCCAAAGGAGAATCCATGAAGTCTGTCACTGCTTTGTTTGGAAGCTTGGCCGAGTGTGAGAGCAAACAGAAGTATAAAAAGGATATCAAAGAAAAAGAAAAAAGTACAAAAGGAATTGCTCTCAAAGCTGAAGACAATGATATTGATGAAGAATTGGAAGATGATGAGATGGGCCTCATTGTACGAAGGTTCAAAAAATTCTATCGAAATCAAGCAACTAGGAGATTTCAACCAAAGGAGACCTCTTTATCTAAAGAACAAATCTTATGTTTCGAATGCAAAAAACTGGGACATTTCAAATTAGAATGTCCTCAACTTTTGAGGAAGGACAAAGAAAAGAAGAAAGAAAAATTCTAGAAACAAAGAGCATTCGTCTCATCAATTTGGGGAGAAAGTTCATTAGAAGGAGAAGAGTGGGGCAATGAAGAAAAGGCAAATATTTGTCTAGTTGCTCTAGAAGAACACGAGTCTGAGATAGAGGATGAAATAAACATTTAACCTACCTACGATGAGTTACTTTCTAAATATAATGAATTGCATTATGAATTCATCAAACTAGCAAAGGAATTAGTAATTTCCCAAAAGAAAATTAGGAGCTTAGAAAAAGAGAATATATCATATGAGATTCTATCAAAATACACTAACTATAAAGGTTTTGAAAAGAAAAACAAAGAGTTAACCAAAACTCTAAAAAAAATCACTAAAAGTAGTAAAATGCTCAATATCTTGCTAGGAAATCAGAGATGTGTCTTTGATAAATCTAGAATAGAATATGATCCTAACTTAGACAAACAAAAAGGAAACAAAGGATTAGGAAATAAATCACACTTGCATTATTTTGGACATTATATTCATACTTCAAATATATTTGCTCAATGTTCAACCGTAAAGGTCACTTCATAGCCTCTTGCTATCACAAGAAGAATGGAATCTATAGGGACACTGAAATAGGTACCTAAAGGTACTTATGTACCTAAGGTAGTCCAAACTAACATAAAAGGACCCAAGAAAATATGGGTACCTAAAACTAAATGATTTTATTTCAGGTTTGTCTGAAAGCATCCAAAAACAACAAATGGTACATTGACAGTGGATGTTCTGTAACACCTTACGTTTATACATCTTAGGGACTATTTGTTAGTATTTAGAACCACTTACAAGTCCATTGAAGTTCAATATCAAAATCTGAAAATTTAAAGTTTACGGTTACTATTTATTTGGTAATTCCAGATTCAGTGATGAGATTTTGAAAATTCAAAACTAATTCTAGAAAAATTGAAATGAAGTGATTCAAAAGGATAATTGAACATAAAATCTTGATATTTAAGTGAAAAATAGTTACTTTGACCAATTGACTAGTCAAATGAGCCAACTATGACATCAAAGTTTACTGTTCATTTGGTCTAAATTTCTGAAAATAGTTTCTGGTCCCTAACTTTGGAAAATTTGTTCTCTTTGTACAAATATCGAAATAAGGCGTACTTGGTGTCAAAATGAATCTTGACATGTTAAATAACTACTGCTAAAATATCATACATTTATTTCATCATTAACTATTTTTAGCTACAGACCAAACATCATAGTTCAAAATTGTCTAACATCTTCCTTTACATATATTCATCCCAAAACTTTTCTAGAACATAACCATATCATCATCTAGGATTCTTCCTTTCTCATACTTGAGGTTCCTGTAGATTGGAGATATAATTTGGGATGAGATTTCTGTGGAAATCTCAGTAGTAAACGGTACCATTCAATGCATACAAGATGAATACAAGTGCATGACATGTTTCCTTTATCTTTCCTTAGTTTCCATTTGCATACCATTATGCTCCATGCCTATTGCTATCATGCATGACTATAACCTCATAAAGCCAGAGCATATATGATTCATACCTACCATACATCATCATCACCTATCGCAAACATATCAACACACAAACATATACATCAAGTATACAAGAAATGGGTGAGTTCACTATCTTGATTTTTACTTTTCCTTATCCTCTTTCTTGTCATTTTTCCTTGAAGTAAGGTTGTCTTATTGAATAAACAAATCAAATCCTAAACATCACATATTCATTTATTCATCATGACCCAAATCAATTGGTATATAAAGACATTGGACTTAATCAATTAACCCCCTATCTTTCTTAATTTGTGGTTAATTGTCTTGTCCTTTGAATTAATTTGTACCTTGACTTTACCCTACACAATTTCACATTTTGAATCTATTTATGAGCTTAGAATCATGAAATTCCAGCTCCTTCAACCTGTTCTGGACAGAACCGAAAATGTACATAATTCTTTCAAAATTTCTCATTTTGATTCCAATGCTTCCAATACTTGTTTCTCTACTTTATCCCACACAACTTTTCATTTTAAAACCATTGGAAGCATCAAAATTATGAAATTCTAATCACTGTTCATGCGTGTGAACAGTAATAGAGAAGACTTAAAATTACAACTTTCAATTTCAATGGTTCCAAGGTTCCAAACCTATCCAATCCTACACAAAATTATCATTTAAATTCAATGAAAGCATTAGATCATTGAAATTCATTCTTCTTGGTCCAGAACAGCCCTAGGCCAAATGGCCTCATCAATGGTAAAGTCAAGATCATAACTTAATTCAATAACCAATAACCTAAACCAACCTATCCAAGCATTAATCACATAGTTATAGCTTTATTTCCTTCTTCCTACTTCAACTTAAAATTTGGACAGCAAGCATGCTCTAGGTTTAATGGAATTTCCAACCAATAAAACCTAGGTTTTATCCTTCCAAAACATATATAAATAAGCTAGGAAGGATTGCTTACCTTGTGTCTTAACTACCTTGACCTTTAAGTGCCTTGAATTGCCTTTATCTTGGTTGAGTTTTCAAATGACAAGAATTTCTCCAAGGGAACCAAGGGGGCACGGTTTTGTGAGGAATGAGAGGGGTATTTATAGCCAAAACTTTGTCACCTTAGGTCCGTAATAACCCCACTTTTCCTAATTATTACAACTCCTTAATCTTGAACTTGATTAGTTCGTTTTTGGATTAATTATCCTTAATCATCATTAGGTTAATTCTCATATTATTTTATTATATTTTAGCACATGTCATAACCATTTCTTCTTCTTCTTGGTGCCATGTGTAAAGCTTGTGGATCCCACAAGGACACCTCACATGTTTCTTGAATTTTCTTGAATTCTTTTCTTTTAAAAATATATAAAATATTCTAAAAAATTCATTTGACCACATGAAAATTTCTTGGGATCCATGGACACCTCTATGATTCCATGTTGGGCTTACTTGGGCCCAAACTATAATTTTGGTACATATCCCAAGGTACTTCCTATACCGATATCCTTAAATTATCCTGATTTTGAAATAAATTCTAAACACCTATTTTATTGGTTTTGAAATTTTTACAAATTCATTCTAATATAAAATGAATTTCTTACAAATTATCATAATTTTTGGAGACTCAGAAGTCCTGATAAAAATTCCCTACATTTTCTTTAACCCTTTTATCGGTGTCCGATTTCACCTTAAATTTTATAATTAATTCTACAAGACTCCTTTTTTTACTTTTGTTAGTTTCATAAATTCTTATATTATTTATAAGAATTTACTGCCAAATTTCATCTGATTATGAGGTCCATAGGATACTGTAATAATCTCCTGACTTTAAAAATTAATATCAATTTATCGAGACCTCAAATCAAAATTCTGCGTTGCGTTAAACTGATCAGAATACTTTTCTCTATTTACTAGGAAAATTTGGTGCTAAATCATTTTCGAGTCTTTTCTAACTCAATTTTTCATAATTACCATTTTGCCCCTGAACTTTTGAAAATTACACTTTAGGCCCTAAACTTTTCATAATTACACTTATGTCCCAAAGTTTATGTCTACTTCTATTTTACACCATGGAATGTTTAGACTTTCACTTTAGTCCCTTTCTTTTCCAAAATATCCATTATGTCCTTGAAACTTTCATTAATTATAATTTAGTCCCCTTTTCTTTACAACTTCATACATTCTCTCTTTCTTTAGCTTAAAACTTATCTTAATCATTATCTTTCCTTTTGATTACCATCCTAAGACCTTCATAACCTCTTTTCTCTATTAGTCTTATACAGATAGAGAAAATTTGGGATGTTACATGTTCCAGACACATGACTGGAGATGTAGAAAAGTTTTTCAAGCTCTATTATAGGGAAGGAGGCAAAGTAAGTTTTAGAGGAAACCAATATGAAAAAATTGAGGGGATAAGAGAAGTAGGCAGTAAAGAAGGAATAAAGGAATGTCATAATCTCTTCAGTGTGAATCAAACTACTGACAAAGACAACTGGATAATTATTGACTCAGAATAATGCATAATAGTGAGCAAGCAAGATCTCCCAATCAATAAAGAAAGCTTGAAAACAAAAATTCGTGCTCCAAGAGATAATAAATATTATACTATCTCTATTAACTCAAATTCACTTGACAATTATTTTCTGAGTAAAACTGAAGAAAGCTGGTTATGGCATAAAAGATTAGCTTATGTGAATATATATCAGCTTTCAAAGTTGGTTAAAAAGGATTTAGTAGTTGGATTACCTGAAGTTAGAACTGAAATTGATATTGTTTGTGATGTATGTCAAAAAAGGAAACAAGTTAAGTCATCGTTTAAATCAAAGAAGGAAGTTTCAACTGAAAGACCATTACAGTTACTTCATATGGATTTAGTTCGTCCATCAAGAGTTAAAAGTTTTGGGGGAAATTTATATGCTTTAGTGATTGTTGATGATTATTCAAGATTTACTTGAACTTTATATCTTTCCTCTAAAAATGACACCTTTAATACATTTATTATGCTTACCGAAAAGGCGAAAAATGAGAAAGGTATATCTATTGTGTCTACTAGGACTGATCACGGAGGAGAATTTGAAAATATTGATTTCTGTGAATTCTGTGATAACCATGTAATTGATCACAACTTTTCTGCACCAAGAACACCATAAAAAAATGGAGTTGTTGAAAGAAAGAATAGAGTTCTCATAGACATGGCAAGAGCAATGCTCAATGAAAGGTGTCTCACAAGTATTCAGGGCATAAGCTATGAACACAACATGCTACATATGCAACCTAGCCTACATCATACCAATACTCAACAAGACACCATATGAACTCCACAAAGGATGCAAACCAAATCTCATACACCTGAGGATCTTCGGGAGCAAATGCTTCATCCATAACAATTACAAAGAGAACTTGGGTAAATTTGATCCTAAATATGATGATGATGTTTTTCTTGGTTATTCTAATAATAGTAAAGCATATAGACTTTTCAACAAAAGAACATTTACAATAGAAGAATCTATGCATGTAGTGTTTTTTGAAACTGAACCAATTTTAAAACCTCTAGATGATGAAGCTGAGATAGTAAAGAGTCTATAAACACTAAAATTAAATAAAGAACCTGTAGTTGATCAGTCAAATGGTGAGCTTAATAAAATGGAAAAGGATCAACCTAAAGCTTGGAAACATAATAGAAACTGTAACATCCCTAATTTTCTGTACTGAGTTGTATGTACAGATTGAATGAAATATATATGAGATTTATCAGGAAAAGATGTGGCCATTTATGTAAAGAAAGGGATTAAATTGGAAGAGGAAGAAAGTGTAAGAGCCAAAGTGCAAAGTTACAAAAATGCCTCTATGATGCCCTAAGAAACCAGAAGTGAATGGAGGGCATTTTGGTCATTTTATACAATGGATGGATATCAGATGAAAATTGATAGTAAATTATTATAATTAATATGAGAATTTATGGAGTTGATAGAAGTCAAAAAGGAGTCCTGTAGAATTAATTATGGAATTTACGGTGAAAAAGGACACCGATAAAGGGTTAAAGAAAATGTATGTAATTTTTATCAGGACTTCTGGGTCTCAGAAATTATGAAACTTTGTAGATAATTCATTTTATATTAGAATGAATTTCTAAAAATATTAGAACAATTAAAAGAGGTGTTTAGCATTTATGCTAAGATCAGGGTAAATTACGGATATCGGTATGAGGAAAGTACATTGGGATTTGGACCAATTAGCTATTGGACCTAAAATAGGCCCAACATATTATCCTAGGCCAGCCCAATAAGCCCTATGTAACATCCCAATTTTTGGTCTAGGAGAACTGGGAAGTAGTCTGATATGGGCAGGCTGCTAAACCTGTAATCCTAGGGTGGTAATCTGATATGGGCGGATTACTTACCTATATTTTGTAGGAATCCGAGGGATGAGTAAGTCCTTCAGGATTTAAAGGTGAGTTAAGTCTTTAACCTATAGAATCGGGATAGTTCACCTAGGTTCAAAATTAGGAATATGAGGAATGTCCTAAGTCTTAAGCCTAGTAATTCTGCAGGTAGCTTGATATGGGCTGGCTCCTGTGTAAGATAACCTGATATGGGCGGGTTGTCAAGCCTTTCAATTAACGATGACTCCTGAAGAGTTTAAGGGATGAGTTATTGAAAGAGAATTTCTAGAACTTAAGATAAAGGATGAGAAGCTGAGTAACGAGGCCAGAAAGAGAATGCAGGGGCAAAATCGTAATTATGGGAAAGATCGGGCTGGTAGCCGATGAGTACCATATTTTGCCAGAAAATAGAGAAAATTATGCTGATCATTTCACTGAACTGTGAAATGTGCATACGAGGTCTCTATGAGTATGAAAGAATTAGAAATATGACTAAGGGTAAAATAGTCATTTTTGAAAAGTGTGCGCGGGAGCGTACTTTCAGGCCAAAGTAGCCCGGCCCGGATAAAATATCTGAAAATACCTCGAGATAGAGAAAAGAATTCCGGGTTGAATGACGCAACACAGAATTTTGATTTGAGGTCCCGATTTTTCTGTAAAAATTCCTGAAGATGGGAATTTACAGTTATAATCGGTATAGGAAAGGCAGTCTGAATAGGGATGATTAGACTGTGGCCAGAGGCCATACAGTGTTTTCTAAGGCCCATAGTGACACCAGGGAAGGCCCAGGCCCATAATATCAGTTCAGTGGTAAGAAGGGCCGGTGTCCGGGAAAAAGGTGCAAAATGACAAAAATGCCCTTATGTTATAGAATAGCTTAAGTATGAGTAAATGGTATTTTGGTCATTTGCCTAAGGTTAGTCAGTCTAGACAGGGTATCTGGATAGTTGACCAGGGTCAGAGAGTACTCTGGTAAGATGTGAAAAGACAATAATGCCCTAGATCTAGTAAAGTAAAGAAAGAGAGACTAAGGGCATTTTGGTAATTTGCCAAGGGGTGTTTCTTGGGAATCGTGCTATCAGAGTACTTGGACTGGATCAGAGACTCAAGATGATATTCCTAGGCCCAAAAACGTATCCCAGTATATATGTGGAAAAAAGTGGCATTAAAATAATGATTTAATGACTTTTCAGTAAAGTAAAGTTACCCGGTTGGCACGATAATCGAGAAGGTGATCAGATAAAGTTCGGGACTTATCTGGATAGCATTGGAAGGCGTGAAAGGTCCCTTCCAGGTGCCACATGGCGCCATCTTAGAGGAAGAAGAAAAGTTAAGGACACGTGGCACAATCTCAACCGTTGAGTCCGGTTTGTGGGAAATCGGACCGGACTGGTACTGGATTAGACTGGAAATGCTGAGTCAGCTGATGAGGTGTCCAGGAATTGTGACATGTGAAGAATGTGGCGATGAGGTGTCCCGGTGAGGTGTCCTGGGTGATGCAGTAAAAAAGAATAAAAGAAACTAGGAAATTCTAGGAAAAACCAGGACCACGTGTTCAGATGGCTTCAAAATTACAGGAATGCCATTGAGGGAAACTATAAATACCCCCTCCCCCTCCTATTTCATGCATCCCATGGCCAAGAGCAAGATCAGAGAGAGAAGGAAGTTCTTGAGAGAGAAAGTGAGAGAAAGAAAGAAGAAAGGAAGTTCTGGCGGAGTTGAAAGCAGTATAGAGGTTCTGGAGTTCTACTTTTAAGGTAGTAACTAATCCTAGCTTTTATGTAATGGCTTTGTGATTCGATGTGCTATTGTTTGGTTGGATTGTTGTCTTATATGTTATGTCTGAAGCTCTACTGCAATGTTATGATCATATGTTATTGAGTATGGAAGCATGCAGCATACTTATCTGTACACAATCACAAGTAAGCACTGTCACACTGCATTACATATATTGTTATGATTATTTACTACTGAAATTCCCCCGAATCTCATTCCCCATGTCTAACCCATTACAGGGAGATTATGTTGAAGTGAATTTTAAGAATGTTGAGAGATGCCGTTATGCCGCCGAATGTAAGACTGAACATCATAATATGATAAGTACTGTGTACGTAGTGCTGTCTAAGGAGGCTAGAAGTGAGTGGACCTAGCCGGTTCATCCAGTCTTTCCTGGGTACTTACGTAGAATGGTAGTTCTCATGAGGGAATTACCGAATCAGTACGGTTCAGTTCTTTGTACAGATGAAGCCTAGTGGTTATACTGCCGAAATTCGGGCAGAAAAAGATGTAATAGAAATATGAGGATTTTGTGTATGCCTTGTTGTATGACATTTTATTATTTAATAATAAATATTGTTTGGCATGTTCAATTTGTGGATGACGAATTAAAAGAGAAATTCGCAGGTCCTGAGGTAGCAGTGTTTTGACCTCAGTTTGACCTAGTAAACGAAGGAGTTTGGCCACGAAATTTGGTGAGCCAGTGGTACACATCTGGGGCATTCCATGGATAGGTAATAAGCCTTGTTTGGATGTGTAGAATGAGATAAATTAGTTCTCAAATTAAAGGTTCAGAATAAGGAACTTAAGAGTAAAATTTTAATTTCTGGGCTTAAGTTAAGATATAATCGAGCTAATATTGCTTCCGCAGGTGTACTCTGAGGAGTCTAAGGGAGGTTGTTTCACCCCAAAAGTTATCTTGGAGCCCAAGTCCAATAATGAATAATTTATGGATTTTTTTTAAAAAAGAAACAAAAGAGATAAAGTAAGAATTAGAGTTTGTACATGGTGGGACCCACAAGAACTTTGCACATGGCGTACAAGGCAAGGGGAGGAGATGATTTTTGTCATATGATTTTATCTCAACTTGGCTTGGTGGTGATGTCATTGGTGATGTCATGAGTGAAAAGAGAAAAGACAGTCCAAGATTAAACCTTTAACCATTAGATCAAATAGTTCCCAAGGTGATCTTGGCCTTCAATTTTCCCAAGATTTTTCTATAAATACCCACTCAAATCCAAGCCAAAACCATGAAGGAGAAGTGTAGGGAACCTCTTGCAAAATTTTCTCTCAAGCTTGGAGGAAGCAAGGATCTTGAAGAAATAAGTAAGGTAAGTTGTCTCCTTGCTTCTACCCTTTGTTCTTATGGTTTGTGCTTGAGTTTAAGTGGTTTTTGAGGCTTAAATCTTGGGGAAATGCTGCTGGAATTTTTGTGTATATGTGAAAGGAATATGAGTTTTAGGTCATAGATAGTTAAGACAAGCTTAAACAAGCTAGTTACATGCTTGGTTGTGAAGTAAGTTGATGTTCTTGACTTTACCATTTCGGTTTGCAATGTTCATGCACTGTTCATAATAGAAGGAAATGGAATTTCAATGATTTAATACTTCCATTGAGTTTATATGATGATTTTGTGTAGGATTGGAAAGGTTTTGAACCTTGGAAACCATTGAAATTAAAGGTTATAATGTTGAAAATTCCTCACGGGACTATTCACTCGCATGAACAGTGATTTGAATTTCATGATTTTGATGCTTCCAATAGTCTTAAAATGAGTTTTTGTGTGGGGGAAAGTGGAGGAACAAGTATGGGAAGCATTGGAATCAAAATGAGATTTTTTGGAAGATTTATGTATGCTTTTCCAAATCTGTATAGAACAGTGTATTGTTGCTGGAATTTGGTTATTTTGAGTTCATAAATGGATTCAAAAGGCAAAATTGTGTAGGGTAAGGTCAAGACATCAATTGATTCAAAGGCTAAGCCAATTGACAAAGATTAAAGAAAGTTATGTTAGTTAAAGCAAGTTAAAGGTTAAAGAGAAGTAGTCTTGAGTAGTGTTTGAGTTCATGGTTCTAATGGATTATGTAATGAATATGAATGTGTTTAGGACCTTGAAACCTTTAACAAGGTGTTGGGAATGATTGACCAAAAAGCTTCATGATTGAAAAGCTTGGGAAGCAAGTGCAAGCACAAGAAAGAGAGCTTAAATCTAAGGTAATGGACTTACCCTAAACTTGTATGTATGTAATGTATGCTTGATTGTGCTATGGCTTAGTTGAATTATGTGTATATGTTAGATGATTGAAGCTCTGTTATTTTATGATTTCTTTGGCCAATTGTATTTCATATGATACATGGAAGCATGTGATAAGACATATTTTGTATATGGTTTCTATGACAATTTTGAGAGTTTTATAATAACTTACCATTTATTTCATGCCTTAAATTGTACTTTTGTGTATTATATGATTGTGTGTGGCAATGTGCTAATTAAAGGGTAGAATGGTAAAATAACTCTTCCAAACTGCATATATTCGATTATCTACTGATCTGAACTTTTACAGTGAGCTTTTATGTTGAATTGCAGGTACTTTGGAAGAGAACAAGGACCAGGAAAGAAATCAAAAGACAATGAAAGTGGAACCATGCCTCTGTGCTATTTAGTCGTGACCACATAGTCCTAAAGTCGCGACCAATAATTCTTCTGGAAGATTCTCACTGTTTATAGGTCGCGACCAACACGTGTATCTGGTCACGACTAATAGTACGAAATCACTGAAGCTGCGCGTTTTGGATTAGGTCATGCTGTTATAAGAAGAGAGGGAGGCTGCCGTCAAAGGAAGGCTGGTTTTTGGACCTGATTAGGCTAAGAAGTAGTACTCGAGCGATCTCTATACACCTTCTACACATCTCTACCCCTTTCACCCTTCATCTCTTCATCGTTTCTTCATGGCATCATATCTGAACAACGATTGCAGTGCAGCAGAAGTCATGAGAGGCTAGACCTTTAGTCTCTTGGTGATGGATCCAGTATCTTGAGCTCACAGACTGAACGGGGAGTTTCTTCTATTCTAATTTGTATCTTGTCATATTTTGATTGCTTCTAGATCTAGGGTTTTTCATCATATGAACAAGTTTGGATATCGATTGATTATTCTCAAATTAGACGATTGTAATTTACTTTGGATGTTTTGAATGCTGGTTTAAATTCAATATTTTAGTTTTGAGTTTAAGTTAGTTGAACGGTTGTCAACGATCGTTGCTAATTGATTCGATTGCTTGAATTCTAAGGTTAGTCGATCGACGCTCATTCAAGGGCATTCTTCCATCTATTTTAAATTACACACTAAGTGATCCTTAGCAGTTCAATAATAGTCTTTAAACTAGCTTTGATCAAAGGAGTTTAAAGAATATTAGGGTTCTGGACTCAATCGATTGATTGAGGTTCTATTCAAGACTTAGTGATTTCAAAACTCCATATACATTGAGAGCAAGGATAGATATTCTTCATCATCAAGAGCCTATCATCATATACTACTTTCACAAACCAACCATCTTCCATCTCAAATAGAAACACAAAAACATCTATTTTACTGCACCTACAAAACAACAAAACCATTTACTCTTTACTCAGGTCTACCTTTGAATTTGACATCCAATTTGGTAGGATTCCTTTAGAAAGGCTCCTTGAGAAGAACGATAGGGTTGCGCCTTATACTACATTACTAGGGTGCAATTCACTTAATTTTGATGGCTCGGACCACGACAATCCGAAGCTCTCGTCAGCATGCTCATCACACTATGATAACACTTTCACAAGCAAGCACAAGTCTTTACATTAATACATGCATTGTTTAAATCCATAGGTAATTCGACTCAATTGGATAAGTATACAAGGAGAAATGAATTTTTGAATATGGGGCAAAGAAACTGGAACTTCCAGATTTACCAAATGAACAGTAAAGTTCAACGAATAAACTGATTTGATCTAGACAAGTAAACCTTATTTTCATATTTTTCTATCAAATTTAGAGGAAAGAGAATTCATTAGAAATTGGAATCACCTCAATACTATTTTTCTATATTTAATTATGAATTTCCAAAGTTTAGGTTGTAATCTGGAATTACCTAGTGAACAGTGACGGTGAACAGTACCCGTAAGCCCAACTCTTGGAAATACATGTTTTTGAGGTTAAGAGGTATTCCAATGTTTTAAAATAGTTCCAATTGAGTATAAGTAAAGTTAAGGTTTAAGGTCAAAATTTAAGGTCAAAGTTTAAGGATTGAGATTAAGGATATTTGCTAGAGAATGCTGTTATACTGGCAGAATATCAAAAGTACTGTGTACGTAGGTGCTGTCTAAGGAGGATGGAAGTGAGTGGACCTAGCCGATTCATCCAGTCTTTCCTGGGTACTTATGTAGAATGGTAGTTCTCATGGGACTTACCGAATCAGTACAGTTATCTTCTGTCAGGATTTTTGGCAAAGAGAGATATAATAAAGTTAAGATTACTTCCGTAAGTGTACTCTGAGATGTTTAAAGGAGGATGTTTCAGAAACTATCCTTTAGACCAGGTTATTGGTGAAGTCGATGAAGGAGTAAGAACCCAGAGACAAGTGTTTAATAAAGTTCATCTTTCTGCATTTATTTTTAACATTGAACCCACCAACATTGATGAAGCACTCTCAGATGAGTTCTGTATAGTTGTTATGCAGGAAGAGTTAAATCAATTTGAATGAAATCAAGTTTGGGAATTGATACCTAGACCCAATGACTATCCAGTCATCGAGATTAAATGGGTATTCAAAAACAAACTTGATGAATCTGCTATAATCATTAGGAATAATGCTAGATTAGTAGCAAAAGGCTATAATCAAGAAGAAGGAATAGATTATGAGGAAACTTATGATCCAGTGGCCATATTGGAAGGCATACAAGTACTCTTAGACTTTGCTTGTATCAAAGATTTTAAACTTTATCAAATGGATATCAAAAGTGCTTTTCTTAATGAGTTTATAATGGAAGAAGTTTATGTAGAACAACCTCCTACATTTGAAGATCACTGATCTTCAAATCATGTGTATAAACTTAAGAAAGCATTATATGGGTTGAAACTAGCTTCCTATAAAGCTTGGTATAATTGTCTTCGTAAGTTTCTGATAGAAAAAGATTTTGAAAGAGGAAAAGTAGATATACGTTGTTTATCAAGAGACAAATATGATCTTTTAGTAGTTCAAATTGATGTCGATGATATTATCTTTGGTGCTACTAATGAGGATTTTTGTCAAGAATTGCCAAGATAATGCAGGGAGAATTTGAGATGTCAATGATAGGAAAACTGAATTTCTTTCTTGAAGTTCAAATCATACAACAAGCAAATGGCATTTTTATCTCACAGACCAAGTACTTGAAGGAATTACTAAAGCAGTTTGAAATGGATCAAATTAAAAGTATATCAACTCCAATTAGCACAAATGCCATGCTGGATAAGGATGAGAAAGGGAAAGATTTCAACGTTACAAAATATCAAGGAATGATTGGATCTCTTCTTTATCTCACTGTAAGTAGACTAAACATACAATTTAGTGTGGGGATGTGTGCAAGATATCAAGATGCTCCAAAGGAATCCCATGCCAAAGCTGTAAAAAGAATATTCAAATACCTAGTAGGAACCTTTGATCTCGGAATATGGTTTCCCAAAGGAGGAGCAGAATACTTTGTGGCATACTCAGACTCGACCATGGAGGATATAAAACTGATAGGAAAAGCACTAGTGGGCAATGTGAACTCCTTGATGATTACCTAGTCTCATGGTTCAGTAAGAAGCAATACACGGTGGCCATCTCATCAACAGAAGCTGAGTATGTAGTTGTTGGAAGTTGTTGTGCACAAGTTCTATGGCTCAAACAACAACTTCAAGATCTGGGAATAAAATTAAGCGAGATTCCAATTCTTTGTGATAATACAAGTACCATCAGTCTCTTAAAGAATCTTGTACTTCATTATTGAACAAAACACATTGATATCAAGCACCATTTCATAAGAGATCACGTGCAGAAGAAAGATATAAAAGTTGAATTCATCCCGACTCATCTTCAACTAGCAGATATTTTCACAAAACCTCTTGCTCAAGATCAATTCAATTACATCAGAAGAGAATTGAGAATGGTAAATCCCAATGAATTGTAAGAATTCTAATCTTTTTAAGCTTTCTTCTGCCTTCATCTTCTCAAAATGATTATTCATTAATATGTTTTGATGATTAAAGTTACTAACTTAGGCATCGGAGTATATAGTTAAGTTTTTGTAGGACGTTCTGTTCTAAAATTGAAAAACAAAACCTAACAGAGGATGCGTTAATTGGACATTTAATCGATTAATCCATGGAAATTATTCAAATATTGACCCTAAATGCAAAATCAATCATTTCTTATTTACTATTTTTCTGTTGATAAAATCAATGGGGAGTCTTTCCTTTCCATATCAAGAGATAACTCGAATGGTAGAAGCATCAGAAGGGCATTCAAAGATTCTGACAAACAAATGAGCTGCACGATGAAAAATTAACATACTGAAGGGAATTCAAGAGTACAGAATTTTAGATATCATTACCATATCGCGCCAACTTCAAATGAGCATCTCTAAACTCTCTCTGTTTCTTTCAACTTTTCTTCATGACAGTAGTCTTATTTTCAAAAATAGGGGGAGAAAACTACTTCAATTATTCTGTAAACTTTTTGTTGATGTCAAATAGGGGGAGAAGAACTATTATTTTTCAATGATTTGCCATCATCAAAAAGGGGAAGATTGTTAAAAAATATGTTTTAATGATGACAACAATAAAATAGCAAACAGTTGTTTAAAAATAGCAAAAGGTTTTTCAATATGCTAAAAAAATTATAAAAATATCTTTTGACAAGAAGTTAAGTCAAATAATCGATTGATAGTAATTAACTGATTAGTTATTCGATTAATAGAAAGACTGTGTTATGAAAAGTTGTCCATTAATTGATTAATTAATCGGCTAATGAGTAACAATTAATCGATTAGTTAATCGATTAATGTCGAGAAATTGTCTTGTGAAATTAAATTTAAAAGTCAATTAATCGATTAGTTAATCGATTAATATTGAGAGATTGCTTCTGGAAGAAAGTTCATAAGCTAATTAATCGATTGGTTAATCGATTAATCTATTAAAAATAGATTTCTCTTGAATAAAGATATTGTTATTAATCGATTAATTTATATTAATCTGTTAATTGTTTGATTAATCAGTAAAATTTCAGTTTTGTAAAAATCAAATATAAGCAAATTAATCGATTGGTTAATCGATTAATTTATATTAACAGATTAACTGTTCGATTAACTTGTATTAAAATATTCTGTTATCTATCTTTCCAAACATATTAATCAACTAGGCATTCGTTTAACTAATATTAATCGATTACTTAATTGATTAATCTCAGAAACTCGTGAAACACGAAATATGCCTCTGTTTTAAGATACAAACTCATTCCAAATTTTAAATGATTGATTTAAGAGATGATATGTCTATGTTTCTCATTATTCTTCGTGACAAATCATTTGAGAAAAATTCCTTCTTGAAAGTGTTTGTTTTATGTTTGACCAATTAATTCAGTTTGATGCTCTGTTCTTCATCTCATACAATATTCACAAAGTAATCGATTACTTAATCGATTAATACAGCATTGTTTCTTTTTGAAAAGCTATCAGAATTTAATTATGAATTTAATGATAATCTTGGAAGCAAGTCATTTATTAACAGGTTTATATACTAAACTAATGCTTCAACAACTAATGGATCTTTTGTTTGAGTATATTTAGAAAATGCTAGAGATTCAAAATAATAAAGGTATGCAACGGGAACCTTCTACTTCCGAAAATGCATTAAATGCTTACCTAACTGTTAGCAATCAACCATACTTTCACCTCAACGATTACAAGCTTGAGTCTAACGGTCATAACTATAGTAAATGCTATTTAAAGAATTGGGCATTGAATGAAGAAACAACAACTGATTGATACAACAACTTCCGAATTTATTACATTCTCAGTTCACTTTCATTCTCTGTAAAATCTCATAGCTATTGAGCTTTAGTGTGTAACACCATATATACTCTTGGAGAGAGACTGTGCTAATCTTTCTTTCCATACTGTTAGCTTAGGAGATTGTTTCTCTTAAAGTTGTAATCACAACCTTACGAGGGAGTAAGGGGGAGCAATTGAAGGAGTCAATTGCTGAATTATTGTACTGAAGGCACCAAGAGCCTATTATAATCTTGGAGATAATGCAACATCTCAGAAGATCTCTGAGGACTGGACGCAAGACAAGAGTTGAGTCTGAACCGGGATAAATTGCTCGGTGTTGTCTTGGTGAAATTTTTCCTTCCTCTCTTCTTATTGCACTTATTCACCTTGCCTAAACTAACAAGATCAAAAGTATCATTTAACACATTAGAGCAATTCCACAAGATATAAGCTTGACTAAACATGATTTATCATACTAGAAAAAGTCGTGAGCATATAATCATTCGGCAAATAGGAATAGGCTATAAGATTCATGAAGATCATTCATTCAATCAAATTCAAATAATTCATAAGCTCTACAAATATATTCCCAGACCAATCAGATATTTCAAGAGAATTCAGTTTAAATTTAATGAAGGATCTTATCAAAGATTTCTTCGATAAATAATCTGATTGAATATTTTATTGATAAGAGCATAATGAATCAGAATTTGAATCATTCATGAATAATATTTTCTTCAAGACATATTAGACTATAGATGATTCAAGCATATCAATAAAAAATGATCATTGTCAAAATATTTCAAACAATCAAATCACTATCAGAAACAATAATCAATATCAAGATTCCAGTGAATTAAATCAACAATCAAATCAAATCACTTCTCTTTATGTTATTTGAACTTTTAAATTTGAAATTCAAGATCCCAAAGATCAATTTGAGAAGGAAGCAATTAGATCACTTGTGAAGATCATTTATCAGAATAGAAGGTTTCAATGGCATGGTAACCTTAAAAATATTTTCAATGATAAGATTTTAGAACTATACAATTTTTCTTCTTCTAATCATAAGTTTTGATAAAACATCTTGAGAAGAAATAGATAAGATAATATCTTTAGTGAAAGCACGTTGAGAAAATTCATTTAGTGCAGTGCTTATTGAAAACTCAAAAAATTTTCTCTTATTTATCTCAGAGTTATTCGATAAATCCCCTTATCGAATAGTCTTTTGATAAATGAGTCTTTGAAATCAGAAAGTCTTATTTGAAAACATGCATAGTTTTATTGATAAAGACTTTATCAATCAAGTTTTTGTTCGATAAATGCTTCGATAATTTTATTCATTTAAAATTAGAGTCATTTTCTTATTTATAATACCCTTATCAAATAAGTCTTCAAAAAATTAATATTTTAAACATGACTCAGACTTTTTCAAAATGTATTCTATTATTTATTTATCGAAGGCTTTATCAATAAGCAACCTTATCGAATAGGTTTAGATAAATGTGCTTTAGAAAACAAATTCTTTTCACAAGTGGGAGGATGTTGGAGATTGTGCCCTAGGGGCCAATCATTATCTTATGAACATTGTTGATTTATGAATTTCTTAATAAAGTTATCATATTATTTGCATATTTACTATGATGACAATCCTTGGATAACTCGTGATCTTATCCTAAATGTCCCTGGTCGGTCATCTATGTGGGAGCAGAGATGAAATAAGACTAGTATGACTTTGAAGATATATAGAGATATAAATCAAAGTCATAGGCACATGTAAGAGTACAGGGTGCTGGACCGACCCGTCATGAGAGAGCTGCATGGGTCAAGTCATAAGCTTCTCTCATATACAAGCCATGTCACTATGCCCTTTGACCTGAGATCATCATGGATTCCTACATGACAAACGCTCAGCTTTGACCTAGTCAAAAGTCACTTTTGACCGAGTGATCATAAAGGCTATGCTCGGGCTTAGTGATTTTTCATGCGGAGGAATGTGAATGGTCAAGATGGAATTTGTCCCTCACATTCGTAGAGAGATATTACTGGGCCCCTCGATGAGTGAGTCTGAGAAATGTATGGCCATACTGGAATGGAAGGGTAGTTCCATTTCTATATTCAGACTACTCAGGGATCGAGAAAGTAACGGTCAGGAACAGGAGGATGACGTTCTCCATGCCTCATCCTTGACCGAAATATCGTGTGACAAAAGGGACGTGATATGGTTGTATGAAAGGTTACATCGTTTATCGATCCTCATATGTTTTGGGTAGTCGTAA
This sequence comes from Leucaena leucocephala, assembly GCA_037074615.1. NCBI lineage: Eukaryota > Viridiplantae > Streptophyta > Magnoliopsida > Fabales > Fabaceae > Leucaena > Leucaena leucocephala. The sequence goes on along the minus strand of CM073548.1, from coordinate 8,772,310 downwards.
TGCCTTGCTAGAGACCGCTTACGACTTGTGGGTCAGTATAGTAACTGGGCCACTGCCAACTTCATATGGGCCTACAGGGTCGCACACAAAACAGCCCAATGCGAGCTATGATGTCCAGATTCATTGAATCTAAGAGATGTCTAGATTCAATGAATAATCTAGGGTGGATATATATTTTATATATATATATAAATTAGTTTATATATATATTATATATATAATATAAGAGATATTTGTAAGATTTAATTTATAAGGATAAATTAAATCTCTATCATTTTTGAATTTGAATTTAAATGGATATGATCTATTTGAATTTGAAATTCAAATTGATAAGATATCTCAAATTTGATTTATGAGAATAAATCAAATATAATTCTGTCTTATCTTTATTTTAAATTAAATAAATAGGTGAATTAAATCTGTGGGACGGATTTAATATAAACCATATTTATTTAATTAGTTTCTTATTAAATTATGCAATATATGATATTGTATTAATTCAGAATTAATATAAGATTAATTCTGAAGCCCGGCCCTATTAGAAGCCCCATAGCTTCCTATATATTTGACATTAGGAGCTAGGGTTCCACACACAAGACATCTCTACACACACATTCAAACGTGAGAAGAGGGGGCAGGGAGAGTGCAAAAGGTTTGCACATAAGAAACTGCCGAGATAGAGATGGTGAGGACGGAATCTCTAGAAAGCCCTAGAGGGACAAGAGGCGCTAGCACGTCGTTCGCGATTGGAATGCTGTTCGTGTGGATACCGATAGAGGAAGCCGATCTGAGCTGTCGACTTCTACGATACGACCAGACACGAAGCAAGGTCGCGACCAGAACACGCTGAGGTCGCGACCATACGGGCATCTGAACGTAAGAAATCTGAAAAGAGGAGACAGGTCGCGACGTTAAGTTGAAGAGGTCGCGACTAAAAGCTCCAGAGGCGACAGGTCGCGACGAGAAGCAGAGGAGGTCGCGACTAAAAGCTGAGGAGGTCACGACTAAAAGTTCCAGAGGCGAGGAGTCGCGACTAGTGGACACTGAGGTCGCGACCAAAGCTTGAAACCGAAGGTAACACTTCTTTCTCCTTGACTTAAACACATTCGGTAGATCCTGGCTGGGAATGGAAAAATTTTTAAAGTTAATTTCCGCTGCGTACCTTCCAATTCCCTTCAGTGGTATCAGAGCCATGCCGTTTTGTGTTTAAGTTAGGTTTGATTGTTGATACATGTGATGTATGTTAGACTTCTTAGCTGATTATATGATAACATGCGTGATATGTATGACATATATGGAATCTGTTTATGTATGACATATACGGAATCTAAAAGGAAACTGAAATCGGTGGTGTATATCAATTGATTTGATCAATTAATATTGATGGGGTCTAAGGAAAAAGAATTAAGATTCTTGATTATTTATCAAAAAAAAAATTCTATTGGGGCGCTGCCCCACACCCCGCCCACTAACCGGCTAGCGGGACCGCCGTGGCTATTTAATCGTAGCGCAACATAATCGTAATATGTATTAACTTTCCTGATATATGAATGTTTTGAAACATTTATTGCCCTTCAAAAAGCATGAATTTTGATTCTTGAATGTTTGGGTATGGTGAACAATATGGCTCTAGATTACAAGTGTTGTAATTTTTCTAAATACGGCCTGCGTGTCGTGCCTTCCTCTAATGACTCTCGTTGTACATTCTCTTCTCATCTCACTCCCCTCGAATGTTAAAACGAGGTTTCCTTATGTACTTTTCCTATTCTAATTAGAGAGCTCCTCTCATTGGCTTGAGGGGACTTAGGATAGGTGAGCCATATTGTATCACGTTTAAGATTATGCATCTTTTGATTAGATCACTGCATGTATGTTTTATATGCATAATACTTGTATGAGATACAACCGCGATACATGCATCTTATAAACCAGATAATTAATTAAACCCTCTAAAAGAAATCTTAAGTCATATGCCGTCAATTAATGGACACTTGTCAAAACCTCGATCGCTCATTTGTAGGTCCACCAAAGTGGGTGCATTTGAGTTATCTTGGGGAGATAAGCAAGAGTAATGGTGCTACTCTTATGTTTGTTATTGTTTGACTTAATTGAGATTATCAAAATGGTTTTGGGTCTCAAGGCATTAGATGGGATTAAAACATGCCGGATCATATGATGATTGAATCCCATAAATATCTAAGAATTACATTTGATGTAATTGGTAAAGTTGTTACCTACCTAAATAACTTAAAGTTGAGCGTCCAGCCAAAGCGGACTCAAGTTTAAGCCAAATATGGATCTTAGCCCACTAATTATTACATTGAGGGTTGTTTTATTCAGTGGGAGATTGCTAATTCGCTTGCATATTTTAATTGTAGAATCATGACGACTAGTAATACTGCTACATTATCGTTGCGATCTATCCTTGAGAAGGACAAACTCAATGGGACAAACTTTCTTGACTGGTTCAGGAACTTGAGAATTGTTCTCAAGCAGGAAAGAAAGGTATATGTCCTAGATCAACCCATTCCTGAGGAGCCAGCAGCCAATGCTCCTAGAGCTCAGAGAGATTCTTATGCGAAGCATAAGGAAGACTCTGTTGATGTGGGATGCTTGATGCTTGCCACTATGGTTCCGGAGCTTCAAAGAGATCTGGAACACATGGAGGCTTATGAGATGATTGTGCATCTTAAGGAAATATTCCAGCAACAGGCAAGGCAAGAGAGGTATGAGACCACTAAGGCCTTACATTCCTGCAGGATGGCTGAAGGTGCATCAGTGAGTACTTATGTCTTAAAGATGAAAGGGTACATAGATCACCTTGAGAGGCTTGGATTTCCCATGAGCCAGGAGTTAGCTACAGATTTGATCTTGAACTCACTCCCGGAAAGTTATGACCAGTTTGTCATGAACTACAACATGAACAACATGGAGAAATCTATTTCTGAACTGCATGGGATGCTTAAAACTGCTGAGCCGACTGTTAAGAAGAAGCCCAGTACTGTTTTGATGGTTCACAAAGGAAAGGGTATGAAAAAGAAAGGCAAGGGTAAGGGGAAGGGTCACGGCTCATCTGGTAAGACCAAAGAGTCAGGCAAGCCCGAAACCAAGCCTGCACCAAAGAAGGCAAAGCCTCCAAAGGAAGGAGTTTGCTTCTTCTGCAATGAACCGGGTCATTGGAAGAGGAATTGCAAACTCTACCTTGAAGATCTGAAAAAGAACAAGAAGGATAGCGGGGCTATCGCTTCAGGTATTTATGTTATAGACATTCATCTCTCTACTTCCACTACATGGGTATTAGATACTGCATGTGGTTCTCACATTTGTACAAATGTGCAGGGCCTAAAGGACAGTAGAAAGCTGAAGAAGGGCGAAGTTGACCTACGAGTTGGAAACAGAGCAAAGGTTGCTGCTCTAGCTGTAGGCACTTATGAATTAGTTCTGCCCACTGGGCTTTTGTTAGTTTTGAACAATTGCTATTATGTTCCTGCTTTGAGTAGTAACATTGTTTCTCTTTCTTATTTGGATAAGGAAGGTTACACTTCCATTTCTGGGAATGGTAAATGTTCTATTTATCGTAATGATATTTTCTATGCTCATGGTGATTTGCATGTTGATCATTACATATTAAACTTGGAACAACCCAATCATGGAAATATCTATAACATAACCGCCAAAAGGGTCAAACCAAATGATTTGAATCCGACATACCTCTGGCACTGTCGTCTGGGCCATATAAATGAGAAACGCATTTCTAAACTCCATCAAGATGGATTTCTCAACTCATTTTGATTTTGAATCATATGATACTTGCGAATCTTGTTTGTTAGGAAAGATGACAAAGTCGCCTTTCACTGGGCACAGTGAGAGGGCCACTGATTTGTTGGGCCTCATACATACAGATGTGTGTGGACCGATGAATACAAATGCCAGAAGAGGTTATTCGTACTTCATTACATTCATAGATGATTTCAGTAGATATGGCTACGTCTATCTAATGAAACATAAATCCGAATCTTTTGAAATGTTCAAGATATTTCAAAATGAAGTACAAAACCAGCTTGGTAAAACAATTAAAGCCCTTCGATCTGATCGAGGTGGTGAATATTTGAGCCAAGAGTTTATCGATCATCTTAGGAATTGTGGAATAGTCTCACAATTGACTCCTCCAGGAACACCACAATGGAATGGGGTTTCTGAACGGAGGAATCGAACACTATTGGATATGGTTTGATCCATGATGAGTCGAACAGATCTTCCACCATCCTTTTGGGGCCACGCCCTAGAGACAGCTGCGTTCACACTGAATCGTGTTCCATCTAAGGCAGTTGAAAAGACTCCGTATGAGATATGGACTGGGAGGAAACCTAGTTTGTCTTTTCTCAAGATTTGGGGATGTGAGGTCTATGTTAAGCAACAAGCCTCAGATAAGTTAGCGCCCAAATCTTCAAAGTGCCTTTTTGTGGGATATCCTAAGGAAACCAAGGGATATTATGTCTACAACCCCACTGATAACAAAGTGTTTGTTGTCAGAAGTGGTATCTTTCTAGAAAGAGAATTTATCTCTAAAAGAACCACTGGGAGCAAGGTACACCTCGAAGAAGTTCGAGAGCCACAAGACGCCACAGAACTAGAGATGGAAAGTAGAGAAGACTCACAAGAAGTTGTTGAGACTCCTCAAGTCACGCAAGGCCCAAGGCGATCTAATAGGGCACGACTTCAGCCTCAGAGATATGGATTTCTGATTTCTGATAGTCGTGATGTGTTGCTCATTGAGCATAATGAGCCCACTACCTATCAAGAAGCTATAGTGGGACCAAACTCTGAAAAATGGCTTAATGCCATGAAGTCTGAGATGCAATCCATGTACGACAATAAGGTATGGACCTTAGTCGACCCGCCTGAATGTGTAAAAACCGTCGGGTGCAAGTGGGTTTTTAAAGAGAAAACCGACATGGATGGCAATGTAAATGTCTTCAAGGCACGACTGGTTGCAAAAGGATTTACTCAAACTCATGGTGTGGACTATGATGAGACCTTTTCCCCAGTTGCAATGGCCAAATCAATCAGAATCCTCCTTGCCATTGCAGCATATTATGACTATGAAATATGGCAGATGGACGTCAAGACAGCCTTCCTTAATGGAAAGCTCCTTGAGGATGTGTACATGACACAACCTGAAGGTTTTGTGCGTTCTGAGGACTCTGGTAAGGTATGCAAGCTTCAAAGGTCCATTTATGGACTGAAGCAAGCATCTCGGAGTTGGAATCATCATTTTGATGAAGTAGTCAAAGAGTTTGGATTTCTTCAAAACATTGATGAACCTTGTGTGTACAAGAAGGTTAGTGGGAGCACAGTTGTAATTTTGGTACTCTATGTCGATGACATCCTACTCATTGGGAATGACATTCCTACCTTGCAGATTGTCAAGTCTTGGTTAGGAAAATCTTTCTCGATGAAAGACTTGGGTGAAGCCACCTACATCCTAGGAATTAGGATCTATAGAGATAGATCTAGAAAGCTTCTAGGACTGAGTCAGAGCACATATATAGACAAGATACTGCATAGGTTCAGTATGCAGGAATCAAAAAGGGGTTTCATACCCATGTCTCATGGTATTCACCTCAGCAAGGATTTGTGTCCTAGTACACCAGATCAGCGAGGTCGCATAAGTAAGATTCCATATGCCTCAGCCATAGGATCTATCATGTACGCCATGTTATGTACTCGACCAGATGTCTCGTTTGCCTTAAGTATGACTAGCAGATATCAACAGGACCCCGGTGAGGGCCATTGGACTGCTGTCAAGAATATCCTTAAGTACTTAAGAAGGACTAAGGACTTATTCTTGGTCTATGGTGGATTGGATGACGAGCTCTCTGTAACTGGTTACACAGATGCAAGTTTCCAAACTGACCAGGATGACCAGAAATCGCAATCTGGATACATATTCCTCCTGAATAATGGAGCAGTAAGCTGGAAGAGCTCTAAGCAGAGCACTGTAGCAGATTCTGCAATGGAAGCTGAGTACATAGCAGCATCTGATGCAGCTAAGGAGGCCGTTTGGATCAGGAAGTTCATTACTGAACTAGGGGTGGTACCTACCATCTCAGATCCAATAACTTTGTTCTGTGACAATAGTGGTGCCATTGCACAGGCCAAAGAGCCTAGGTCACATCAAAGGACCAAGCATATACTCAGGCGATTTCATCTCATCAGAGAAATCAATGATAGAGGTGATATAAAAATATGCAAGGTAGCAGGGGAAGACAATGTTGCTGATCCTCTAACAAAGCCGCTTGTGCAAGCAAAACATGAGTGTCATGTTAGGTCAATGGGAATTAGGCAAATTAATGATTGTACCTAGTGCAAGTGGGAGGATGTTGGAGATTGTGCCCTAGGGGCCAATCATTATCTTATGAACATTGTTGATTTATGAATTTCTTAATAAAGTTATCATATTATTTGCATGTTTACTATGATGACAATCCTTGGATAACTCGTGATCTTATCCTAAATGTCCCTGGTCGGTCATCTATGTGGGAGCAGAGATGAAATAAGACCAGTATGACTTTGAAGATATATAGAGATATAAATCAAAGTCATAGGCACATGTAAGAGTACAGGGTGCTGGACCGACCCGTCATGAGAGAGCTGCATGGGTCAAGTCATAAGCTTCTCTCATATACAAGCCATGTCACTATGCCCTTTGACCTGAGATCATCATGGATTCCTACATGACAAACGCTCAGCTTTGACCTAGTCAAAAGTCACTTTTGACCGAGTGATCATAAAGGCTATGCTCGGGCTTAGTGGTTTTTCATGCGGAGGAATGTGAATGGTCAAGATGGAATTTGTCCCTCACATTCGTAGAGAGATATTACTGGGCCCCTCGATGAGTGAGTCTGAGAAATGTATGGCCATACTGGAATGGAAGGGTAGTTCCATTTCTATATTCAGACTACTCAGGGATCGAGAAAGTAACGGTCAGGAACAGGAGGATGACGTTCTCCATGCCTCATCCTTGACCGAAATATCGTGTGACAAAAGGGACGTGATATGGTTGTATGAAAGGTTACATCGTTTATCGATCCTCATATGTTTTGGGTAGTCGTAATGCCTTGCTAGAGACCGCTTACGACTTGTGGGTCAGTATAGTAACTGGGCCACTGCCAACTTCATATGGGCCTACAGGGTCGCACACAAAACAGCCCAATGCGAGCTATGATGTCCAGATTCATTGAATCTAAGAGATGTCTAGATTCAATGAATAATCTAGGGTGGATATATATTTTATATATATATAAATTAGTTTATATATATATTATATATATAATATAAGAGATATTTATAAGATTTAATTTATAAGGATAAATTAAATCTCTATCATTTTTGAATTTGAATTTAAATGGATATGATCTATTTGAATTTGAAATTCAAATTGATAAGATATCTCAAATTTGATTTATGAGAATAAATCAAATATAATTCTGTCTTATCTTTATTTTAAATTAAATAAATAGGTGAATTAAATCTGTGGGACGGATTTAATATAAACCATATTTATTTAATTAGTTTCTTATTAAATTATGCAATATATGATATTGTATTAATTCAGAATTAATATAAGATTAATTCTGAAGCCCGGCCCTATTAGAAGCCCGATAGCTTTCTATATATTTGACATTAGGAGCTAGGGTTCCACACACAAGACATCTCTACACACACATTCAAACGTGAGAAGAGGGGGCAGGGAGAGTGCAAAAGGTTTGCACATAAGAAACTGCCGAGATAGAGATGGTGAGGACGGAATCTCTAGAAAGCCCTAGAGGGACAAGAGGCGCTAGCACGTCGTTCGCGATTGGAATGCTGTTCGTGTGGATACCGGTAGAGGAAGCCGATCTGAGCTGTCGACTTCTACGATACGACCAGACACGAAGCAAGGTCGCGACCAGAACACGCTGAGGTCGCGACCATACGGGCATCTGAACGTAAGAAATCCGAAAAGAGGAGATAGGTCGCGACGTGAAGTTGAAGAGGTCGCGACTAAAAGCTCCAGAGGCGACAGGTCGCGACGAGAAGCAGAGGAGGTCGCAACTAAAAGCTGAGGAGGTCGCGACTAAAAGTTCCAGAGGCGAGGAGTCGCGACTAGTGGACACTGAGGTCCCGACCAAAGCTTGAAACCGAAGGTAACACTTCTTTCTCCTTGACTTAAACACATTCGGTAGATCCTGGCTGGGAATGGAAAAATTTTTAAAGTTAATTTCCGCTGCGTACCTTCCAATTCCCTTCATGAATAACAACAAACAAAACCAATAACATAATATATATATATAATAAAATAATCCAAATATTTAGAAACTAACCAAATGAATAAAACATCTATCATTAACAATATGACAAGAAAAAATGGCTGTGAGCTTGAAACATTAAAATAATGCAACTTGCACAAAAAACTTGAACTACAACTATAAAACAAGCCATTCCTAGCCAGGGGAAAAATACCGCAGTTCACAGCTCACACAAGACATATTTTATATAAAATAGGTAACCAGTTGAACATAGGGAGTACAAATCACCTACCACAACCAATTATCCAAAACTTAAGGTAGTACTAGAAGTACAAAGAGAAGACTTGGCGAGGGCGCTTAAAGTCCGCCGGACAGAGGAAGAAAAAGACAGACAAAGATGGGATGTTATAGGCAAAATGATAAAATGGTGTTGATTTAATTTTGATTTTGATTTATGATAATTTATTAGACTACTTAATTCCACGTCATTTACCAAATATATTGCCATATGTTTTTATTTAATCTTACATGGCATATTTTGTTAAATTTAACGGCAGGGTTAGTGATAAAAAACTTAAAGGTGAAGATTTTAATTTTAAACTTTTAAAGTTTAAAGTAATCATATGCAATCGATATAACGTTAGGAGAAATTATGTATATTTTATCCAAAATATTAATATATAACTCAAAACTCTTAAAGAATTATCCCAAAGCTACTTTAGGACCTTAAAGGTAACCTAATAAACCCAAAATTCTTTCACAGAGGAGCTAAACTTGTACCATAAATTGTAAGAGTTTATAGTTTTAAGTAAAATCTTATAAAAACGTTTTTCCTATCAAATAAATTTCATTAAGAAAATAGGGTTAAATGATATTTTTACTCCAGAGTATATGCGAAGAATTATATTGCCTTATAAATGATTTTAGGGTTAATATCACCTTAAAAGTAAAAATGGTGCAATGTTGCCTTTTTATTACTTTGACTGTTAATTTTGGCATATATTGCATAGTCAGCACACAGCCACTTCATCCTCCATTGCAAAGGGGTGTACATGGCCCTACCCAGTGCCTTGTCTAACAAAAATATAGACTACATTTTATAGCTCAATACTCGATCTTATTTTATAAAAATCTTAACTATATTAGGTTGGGTATAAGTAAGTTAAGCATGCTCAAATCATGATGATATACTCATATTATTGAAAAAAATCTACAATTATAAACTTCTAAAATAATATCATATTCATATGTCTTTAAGAGTTAAATAATATCTATAATTCACTAAGAATAAGGCAACAAAAAGATAATAATTAAAGTCTTAAAATCTATTGTATATATATATATAAAAAATCTCTAAAGTCTAAATAGTTTGTAATTATAACTTTACATCAATCTTCCTAATATTAACAAGAATGAAGTATCTGAAAAAAAAACAATTATAATTTATAATGGTATCGTATGATGATTAGTAAAATTAAAAAAAATTAATATAATTATAAATTTTAAAAAATATAACTTACTTATTTAACTACCTATATTTCTAAAATGATATTTTAGTCACTAGTAGATATCATATTATTCTTTTCAAATATAACATCTAAAGATAAAAATAAAAAAATAAAAGAATAAGTGTTCAGACAGAGTAGAACAAGACAACCCCCTATTTGGTATTCAGTCCCAAAAAAATATAAATTATATTTTATAACATGATACCTAAGTCGATTTTATATTTTTTGGGATGGGTAAAATTTTTTTATCGCGGGTTCGATAGATATTCCGAGTTGCGAGCTTTGTACACGCCGCTACTTGCCATGTCATCATCCACGTGACTTTCTACCTCTCGCTTCCTTGCCTCCTTCCTCGCAAACCCAAAAATATTTGCACATGTCTGCATCGAAGACCCATCTCAACCGATTTCCAGATCCGATTCCAGGTTCGACGTCGTCCCATGCTAAAAATCAAATCAACCATGGACATTGAAAAACCCATAAATTTAATTTACAGAAAGAATGAAATAACCAAAAGGACAAAACAATCTAAAGAAAATTTTCCAGATTTTTAATCCACGTTTATCTTGCTCAGGAATTTTGAAACAAAAACAAAAACTTAGTCGACTGAGTAATCCAACCTGAGTTATCTCCAACCATAAGAAATAACCAAAAGGACAAAGCAATCTAAAGAAAACTTTCCAGAATTTTAATCCATGTTGATATTGTTCAGGAATTTTGAAACAAAAACAGTCGACTGAGTAATCCAACCTGAGTTATCTCCAACCATATGAAATAACCAAAAGGACAAAACAATCTAAAGAAAATTTTCCAGAATTTTAATCCATGTTGATCTTGTTCAGGAATTTTGAAACAAAAACAAAAACTGAGTCGACTGAGTACTCCAACCATATGATAAAGTGAGGCATGAAATTCAACTCAACTAACCACTTCCATCTTTTATTGCGAGAAAGAATTCTTAGTTTTAGAGCTGTTATAAAAGGATCGTTTCTCAAAGTTCTTCTTGTGTGCTGCCGATAGCATCTTCAAGTTTGGTCTCCATCGATGGGCTCTCATAACTCGACGGAATTGGAGACAGCAGCTAGGCACCGACGAACCAACCACAGATCCTCATTAATCCCCCAAGAACCAACCATATATCTAAATCTTGCCAGTCTTCCTCCACTCGCCGACACACACAGCCAAAACCACGCACAGCCATTGACGCATCGCTCCCCGACAACCGGTAAGGAGAGGATGGAAGCGCCGATTAAGGAGCCTCATATTTGATGACGAGGGCAAGCTTCTCTCTATCGACGCCGGTGGGGATGAGGGATCGAGGGAGATAAGAATGACGAAGATGGGGAACGATTTCTGGCAAGGGATTTTGGGTTTGTTTTTTGGGGGTTTTGCAAGGAAGAGGGAGGGAAATAGTGACGTGGTTGATGATATTGCAATGGAGATGAAGTGGCTAAGTCAAATTAAGGGTCGAAATTAATTATTAGTAACAGTACGATAACATTACACCATTTTTTAGCCCTCTCGGTGACCTTAAATAAATTTTAGGGCAGCATAGCTCATGATATACTCCTAGGACAAAAATACCCTTTAATCTAAAAAATAAGTTAATTATTATTACTTTATTTTTATTTCTTTATTTGCTTTTTTAATTTTATAAAAAAATCCAAATTATTATATGTCAATGAAATTTTTTAAATAAAAATTAAAAGAGTTTAGTAATATATAATATAATAATCATAATAAAATAATTATAGACCCTATTATTTAATCCTAGGCTACTTTAAAGCCTTAAAAACTTAGGATTTAATGCAAATAATTAAGTCTAGATGACTTAATTATGTGTTCTTAGCCTCTATAACTCATCTTGACCTTAAAAATGCATAAAAATAACTACTAGAGGGCTCACAACTTTATGTTTGCTCCTATTTAATGAATATTTAATTCTACCTTATCACCTCTTATATATACATATATTCCTATAGGTTTTATTAGGGGTGTTCATAAAGCCCGCGGCCCGGTATGCCCACCCGAGCCCGCAAAAAAATAGCCCTGCCCAGCCCGATAAATATAGGGCTGGGCTGGGCATCGGGCTGTAAAATACAGCCCATGCTTTTTTCCGGCTGGGCACCGAGCAGGGGGTTGCCCCGCCCCGCCCTGCCCATGAGCATCCCTTTTTTTTATTTTTTTTATTTTCTCCATAGATGCTACACTTAGAAGGGAGAATATGATAGTTACTGGTGACTAAAGGGTCATTTTAAAAATATAAGTAGTTAAGTACGTAAGTTGTATCTTTTAATATTTATAACTACATTAATTTTTTTAACTTTATTAATCATAATATGATTACATTACAAATTATAATTATTTATTTTATTTTTTTAGATACTTCATCATTGTCAACATTTGGAAAATTGATGTAAAGTTGTAATTATAAACTACTTAGACTTCAAGATTTTTTTATATGCAATGAATTTCAAGACTTTAATTATTATCTTTTTGTTACCTTATTTTTAGTGGATTATAGATATTACTTAACTCTTGAAGACATATGAATATGATATTATTTTAGAAGTTTATAATTGCTGATTTTTTCCACAATATGAGCATGGCATCACAACTTGGGCATGCTCAGCCCGCCCACGCCCAGCCCGCCCATGACCAGCCTAAAATAGTTAGGGCTTTTACCGGGCAGGGCCGGGCATCGGGCTGCAAAATGCAGCCCATACTTTTTCTGGGCAGGGCACCGGGTAGGGGGGTCGCCCTGCCCAGCCCTGCCCATGAACACCCCTAGGTTTTATTTTACCACCTTCCAAACAATGTGTGGCTTCTTTGATAGAAGACCCGTCCCATTTATTTCCTCTAAACTTCTTATGTGAGATTTTTATTTGGTTATCCCATCTTCTGTTTCTCGTTTTCTTTCCTTTGTGTTTTTAATAAAACCTTATCTTTTTCTTGATTTTGTTTTAATAAGCCTCCTAGACTTGGAAAATAAAACCTAGAATGTTACGAAAAGCTCATCATCTTGCTCTTTTACAGTAGAACAGAAAAACTAAGTCTAAGAAACTAAAGATTAAACCTTCTTGAGCTCTTTCTTCTTAGACTTTATTTTTCTCTTCTTTGATCAAAATATCTTCCCAAACTCTCTTCCTCTTGTACTTTCTTCGCTTTCCTTCAAATCATCTTCTCTTTATAAACAAGTTCAACTCCATATCCAAATTATTCATTCAAGTAAACATGATATAAATATTGATAATATATATAAACCAATGCAAACTTTTTGCCCTACTATTTGATATTATCAAAACTAAACGTGTACTAGCACATTTTTATTCACTTCTATGTTATTTTTAATTTCATTCGAAAACTCTAGTCATTCTCTGAATTTTTTTAAACTTTTTGACCTTTTAATAGTTATTATCCTTACAGGGATGTAAATGTCATTTTCCTTATTCAAATAAAAGTTTGAAAACCCTCCTCTCACAAGATCCACTCAAATAGCAGAGCCAAAAATTTTAATTATATACAAATATATTAAATATTACAATTTGTTAACTACTCACTGTTCTATTTTATAAGATGTTTCTAACTAATTCACACGTAATAATAAAAATAATTAAAAATATTAAATTTATTATAAAATTTAAATAATTTCTGATATCACACTTATTAAATATACTAAACCTCAACATTATATTAATTTATATCCTCTCTTACTACTTTTATTGAGCGTGGGTCTATATGAAAAATATATTTAATGCTCATTAAAATTATTAAAATATATTGTAAAAAGGATCAAAAATATTTTCTAAAAGACGTCTTATAAAATGAGCACAGGGAGTATGATATTATTATTTAATGACATCAAGTTATGTTCTTTAATTATTTTATATTCATTAATTAAAATCATTAATATATGTTATACACACACATATGTATATCATATATATCCATAGATATAATAAAACTGTTGGTCACATTATTCAATGTCATAAGCATTGTTCTATGCAGTAGATTTGGTGTCATTCACAGGAAAAAAACCTAATTAATTACTCCTCTCCATTTTAAATATAAGTCACTTTCAACCAAGGAAAGCAATTCAAGACTAGTGAAAGCATTAAAATTGTTGGCAAAAAATAAAGCATTATTTTTTTTTTAAAAATTAAAATAGTTCCTGATTCATTGCATTACACTATATATCATATTAATTCTTATATTCTCTTACTATCTCTACATTTATAGTTTCTAGTAGAGGGCATATATATGAGAAAAAATATTTAATGCTTCAATAAACCTATAAACATAACTAATAAAAGCAACAAAAGACACCTTCTAGAGTGAGGGGGGAAATATATAAAAAAGTTAAGAGTAAAATACTTTAGCCACATTTTTGTTTTATCTTAATTATACACGTCTCCTCTTTATTTTGGAAAGCATACACTTAAAGTGATTAAGTACAAAGCACTAACTCCGTTAAGAATATTATAAAAGAAAAGGTGTGTTGGGGGGGGGGGGGGGGTTGAATGTAGCGATGGAAAGTCATCAAAGGAAAAAAGTCAGGCCTGCGTTTGTGGGATATATAGGAATTCCTTTTAAAAAAATGGCATTTATTTGCGGCCATGTTGGTCCCTCCGACAGCCATTATTATTCAAATAGTCAGAATTATAATCCAAAAGCTGATCCATAAACCCTGGTTTTAACTGAATAATTGATTTTAGGAGAGGATTTTTGTCAAAAACCAATATTTTTATTATTTAGATAATTAATTTTTGAACGGCTCGCAGCTCGCAAGATGAAACGAAACGTGGTTTTTGGGAATATAAAGAAGCTCATAATTATAATAATATATATCATTTTCAATCTTATTCAAATTTAAAGGAGAATTAAAAGAAATGCAAGTATCACAACTTTAACAAAATTAAATAGGTTCGTCATCAGACTTGAATGCAATGATGGGTATGATAATGAGGAGAACAAGTTTAAGAAATGGATGATGCGCCAGAATCCAAATGGCTCATAACTTGTTTGGTTTCGAATTCCGATAAATGGGCAAGGAGTCACCAATGCACGCATGCATGCATTCATTCCTTCATTCATTGCTGATGAGATGATGATACTCTCTTTCCCTTAAACCGGAGCGAGAGGTTCTTTACATCTTGCTTGGTATGGTTAGAAAGTTGTTGGATCTGTTTTTTTCTTTACTTATTTCGTCCCTTTTCTCAAAATTCATCCTATTTTTCATGTTTCTGGTTAATGTTGATGGATGCGATATTTGGAAATGCGTTTCTTCGGTTTATCTATTTAGTTCAAAATGCGATGTTAACTTATGCTTGGTAAATTAAGCAGTACTCATTCGGATTGAAATAGCTCCTAATAGAAGATTGAGTTATCAATGAAGTTAATCAAATCATGGAGGTTTCTGACGAGAAAAAAGTGCCGCTTCTCTGATAGGGTCTGTCTGCTTATACTTAAATTACTGGTAACCACTTTTCATTACAGTGACCCATTTTTTAACTCGACATATTTTAAAATGTGTATGTTTCTTTTTCTTTGGAGCAGGGAAACTCTTGTTTGAAGATGAAACAACTGCCTTTTACAGCAGTTGCATGTACCATTATGTTGTTCATTTTCTATAGAACTACAAGCTATCAGTATCATGAAACAGAGGTATGTCACCACAAGAATTCTATAAATTTTGTAATTAGTTCCCTGACACATCTGAAAGTGTTATTGACAAGTTCAGATTATGTTGCAAGAGCTAATTATTGTAATTTCTTCTGTTTTCTACCTACAAGTTCAGATTGACAGAAAGCAGAGTATCTGGGAAGGAGAAGAGGTAAATGCATAATCTTTATGTTGGCTTAACTGGCCATACAACTTTTTCTTCCTATTTGTAAAAGAGGTGCAACCATTTCTTTTTCTATTTGAAGAAGCACCCAACAAATTCGGATTAAATATCATGCAGGGAATTCCTGAATATTCTGGGAAATTAAGAGGCTTGCCACATGGTATAATACACGCTACTTCAGATTTTGAGTTAAAACCTTTATGGTCTAGAAGGAGACCAAGTTCAAAGGTACTCATGGGTGGAATATTGAGTGGCCATGCCAACAATTGTTTTGCAAAACTATAATGATTGAATTTCAGGTTCCAGTTTACTCCAACCGTAACTTACTAGCGGTTCCAGTTGGTAGGAGACAAAAGGATAATGTCAATAACATGGTGCTAAAGGTATTTTTAATGATTCATTAGATAGTTAAAGCTATTATAATCAACATTCTGGTAATAATTCCATTGATTTCAGTTCCTTGCAGATAATTTTACAATAATGTTATTCCATTATGATGGCAACGTTGATGGATGGCGGGATCTTGAGTGGAGTAGCAAGGCCATACACATAGTTGCTCAGAACCAAACAAAATGGTAAGGATGGAATGATCCAGTTTCATGAATGTTATGGCCTGGCCAATACTCATAGATATTGATTTATGTGTTTTATGCGCCAGGTGGTTTGCAAAAAGATTCCTACATCCTGATATAGTTTATATTTATGATTATGTCTTTCTCTGGGATGAGGATTTGGGGGTGGAGCATTTTTCTCCAGCAAGGTATGCCCATTTCTATGTTGAAGCCTGTTCTTTGCCTTTAAAATCTATTCTTTAATTGTCCCTTGCAAAATTGCAGATACATGGAAATTGTAAAACAAGAAGGATTGGAAATATCCCAACCAGCTCTTGACCCAAATTCAATAGAGATACATCACAGAATTACTGTTCGGGCTAGAAAGAGGAAATTTCATAGGTAGCTTGCTGATTGATACAAGCCGGATCGAAAACCGACCAGTGCATCTCATACTCGATCACTCACATTGTGTAATTTCATGCATGCAGACGGGTCTATGAACGCAGGGGCAAAACGAGATGTTCAGCTGCAAGCCAAGGGCCACCTTGCACTGGGTAACTCTTACTTCCTTTCAAGTAAGCCATTGATCCCATTGCAAACCATGCTTGTATATATTTATTTTGTAGGTTTGTGGAAGGTATGGCTCCTGTTTTCTCGCAGTCTGCCTGGTATTGTGCTTGGCATCTTATACAGGTAATATCATTCCCAAATTTAGGGAAGCCGTGATTTTAGTATTGCCTTATAAGAAGGCTTTCACATGCATCTGTTTTTATGTGTTGACTCATCAGAATGACCTTGTCCACGGATGGGGAATGGATATGAAACTAGGATATTGTGCACAGGTAAGGTTCTTTCTTGCTTTCCTTGTGTCTCCAACACGTTGTGGGAATTTCCCATAAGGTTGGAAATGCATCATGGATTCCATCAGTGCATTCACGCACTGCCTGCCATCACCAAGTTTGAAATAAACATTTATGTTTCAGGGGGACCGAACTAGAAAAGTTGGTGTTGTTGATACGGAATACATTGTTCATAAGGGAATACAGACTCTGGGTGGGAGTGGTCGTGCGTCGTCGACTAGGGTATTTTAAACTAATCTTGTATTCATTTCCTTACCTTTCTTATTATGATTTCACTAACTTGGTCGTTATTTTTTCCCAAAAATGGTCTCTCCTCCATTATGTTTGCTGCTAGTATAAAAAGTAAGTGAAAAAGCATTTGATTTGATTCCTTGAATGCAACATTAATCATTTCTTTATCTGTTTGCAGCTTTCAAATCACAAGCTCCATAAGGTATGGTTTTGAATGTCGTCTGAGATATCCTACTTCAATTTTTCAGATACTGATTTCTGCTTGATTTTCATTCCAAATCAGAGGCGCAGAGCTGTTGCTGGTGATGTGAGAATTGAGGTGAGCCCTTTGAGCTTTGTATCTTCGAACCCAAGCAAGATTTGAACTTGAATCTTTTAATTTATTCCATGGACTGAGCAGATCCGAAGGCAGTCAACACAGGAACTTGAAATCTTCAAAAAGAGATGGAATGAAGCTGTAGCTAAGGACAAAAACTGGGTTGATCCCTATAGACTCCAGGAAGGACTCGCAACATACCGGGTCAAGCCATGAGAGATTTTCTTATAATTGTAACTCAGTTCCTAAATTTTAACTTGAGGCAACTCAGCCCTTATAGTTGTTTAAATGATAAAGCAATCTGACAATCTCTATATTTTGACTCGATACAACTCAGTCCTTATAGTTTAACTATTTTATATTTTAGAAAATAAAATTATATACATTATGAAGTTTTGGGACTAAAGTTTCAAATAGTTAAAATTATAGAGATTAAGTTATAATGTGTTAAAATTTAGGGATATGAGTTTCAACTTACTCAATTCTAGTACCCCTCCTTCCTTTACTGTCTCTCTGCACACCCCCTTTCATGTTATTTGAGTGATTCTATAAGAAATAAATGAGTTTCTTTGTGTTGTAAACTAATCTAGTCGTAATATATGGAACAATATTAGAGGTAAGTGAAACATTTACCATCTCTTTGTAATGGTCTTGCGAAACTGCTTGCAATATGTTTGTAAATGTGATGGCACACCATACATGTTTAAGAGTGTATCATGTAGATGCCCTAAAAGTTTACTTCTCACGCCCATGCTCCCCATTGCGAGTACTCATGATTTTGACGATAACAAAACTTTGAAGATTGTGCTTAACAATTCAACCACATCTTAGAGACTAAATATAATATATATATATATATATATGTATATATGTATATATGCATGTATGTAAATGTCTATAGCGCTTCATTGGTGGTATTTGATTATAGGTCAGTATTTGTTTACTCTTATTGTCTCCCGATTCGTATATATAATTTATTTGTTTAATCAAGTTCAATCTTTAGAATAATCTCTGTGTGGAAAATACTCCTCCATCCTAAATATAAAATTTAATTGGCGTCTTTGATCTTAATTTTAATTCTAAATATAAAACTTATTTTTTTTAAATGTATAACTCTTTCTTAAATTACCCTTATTGATAATCTCTCAACAATAATCAAATAAGAGAATAAGGGAAGGAATTAAAGAAGATAATTAGAGTGTTTTAGAAAAAATATGTTATAATAACTAATTTAATTAACTTCTTTAATCTAATTAAATTAATTAAATATATCTTATATTTAGAACTAGAGGAGTACTTATTCTTCAGTGATGAGAAGGGTATGAGCAGCTATGGTATTCTAATTTTTCCATGTCAAGATGAATGGATTGAAGGTAAATAACTCTGTCAAGATGAGAGAAAGAAACAGTGAGATGGAGTTGGATGGGGCCAATTCCAAGACTCACCACAGAAAGAAACAGTGAATGGAGTATATGGGCAAGTAGGAACAGGTTACTAAGACACTGAATGTATAAAAATTATTTATTTGGTTGTGGTAGTAATTGATTTTAGGAAAAATGACATATAGATCCTGTAGTAAGAATTAAATTGTGTCTAAATCTCAAAAAATGACATAATTAATATGAAATTTCACAGGCGTGATATTAATTTTTTGTAATTATAAAAAGATATAAGTACCCTTACTTAGTATAATGAACCATAAGCCAATCCCCCTATCACCCACTCTAACCCGAAGCCTTAGTGACGATCGCTCTCAGCGAACATCATTCCCTCCTCCTCTTGCAAACATCATTGCTATTCACAAATACGAAGGCCTAATCCATTGGTTGCCTTAGCTATAAATATGGCATTGAAGTTCAAATATGATACTCAATTCTCCCTTGAATCATCTCCCCTAGAAATTCTTGAGAAAAACTTCAATTAAATTTACAGTTGTACCCTCAGTTATTGGTAACTTTCAATTTTGGATTTTGATTTGATTTGATTTGAAACCTCATTCATCAAATTTCCTCCAGTTGTACCCTCAGTTATTGGTAACTTTCAATTTTGGATTTTGATTTGATTTGATTTGAAACCTCATTCATCAAATTTCCTCCTTCCTTCTTTCAGAAAATCATGCAATGGCTTCCCCCACACCGACGTTGTGTGCGTCACTAGAGCCAATGGCTTCATCGGCTCTTGGTTAGTCCAAACCCTCTTGCAAAACCCTTGCTATGTTTCCATACATGCTTCCATATTCCCCAATTCTGATGCCTCTGACCTAGTCGGACTCCACCCTGACACTAAATCCCGAATAAAGATCTTTCAGGTTGATGTGCTTGACGTCACCGCCGTCGACAGTTCCTCCGATGTGTTCCATGTGGCATCCCCTTGTACCCTTGAAGATCCAGTCGACCCACAGAAGGAACTCATGCTTCTAGAGGTTCAAGGTACACAAAACGTTCTAGAAGCAGCTAAGAAGTGCAATGTGAAGCGTGTCGTCCTCACATCTTCTATTTCCGCGATGGTCCCGAACCCTAATTGGCCTCCAAATAGGCCCTTCGATGAGTCGTCTTGGACCGACCTTGATTACTACAAATCGTGGGCAAATACCCGGTGTCGAAGACTCTTGTGGAGAGAGGTGCGTAGGTGTACGTGGAGAAGAATGGCATTGACATGGTGGCGATTCATCCTATGGCGTGTTTGGGTCCTTTGCACCAATGGTATCTATCAGTTTTCTGATTTTGCCAACAAAGTGTCAAAGCTATATCCTGATTTCCTTGTTCACAGGTTTGTATTTTTCTTCCTCTTTTTCAATGCTCATTCCTGTTTGGGTTTATTAGCAACTACTACAGTGTAGGGATGAAATTTGACTTAGTTTAAGTGGGTGATTCACTTTGATGATTTTTTTTTATGGTTGTTGACTTTGAGAATCATACCTACTACTGACTGATAACAAACATGACTAAAATAAACAGTGCTTTCTATTATGGATTACATATGGGCTTGCATGAGTTTTTACCGTTTTGTGGTTTAGTTGGACTCAATCTGTCATAAAGAGATACTTGTGTATCTGTCTATCTATTATTTATTTAGACTATCCAATCCAATATTAAGTAATTATTATTCAAAAATTGAGTTTGTAATTTGAGGTAATTGGATTAATTTAAGGTGTAATCAGAGATTTAAATAAAACTTTTAAATAAAACTTTGTCCTAGAACTATGTTGTCTTGTGAAACCTTTGGTTAAATTAAGGTAAATCTATTAATTTGAGTTTTGAAAAATTTTGTTAGTTTTTCCTTCATTTTTCCATTTCTTGTCTTTCAACCTACTCCCTACCAATTTTCTTTTAAACTATTAAGAAGAATTTTGGTTTGGCCTACCACGTTTAAACTTCAGAAACATGTAGTTTTTCTTTCAATTTTGTTGGGCGTCCCTCAACTTAGATAAGAACTGATTTTCCTTTAATTTTCATCAGAAATTCCCTCCCACTCCACTAATTGAGGTTGTAGGTTGTTCTTGAAATTTCCCATCTTTAGTTCATGTGCCTTGGAGTAAATTATTGCTCATCTTTAGTTCAACAATTTTTTGGATGCAGGGCACCGATAGCAGGGTTGGCAGTATATCAAATTGAACAAGTCATTGGGTATGTGAGTATAGGTTATCCATTTGGCATGACTACTTCAATCCTTTTTGGAAGACACCACAAAGCAATACTACAATCCCCAAAACCAAAGCTCTTCATTATGGGAACTCAAGATGCATTTACTAGTGTCAAGTAGCTCAAGAAAAAGCTTAATTCTGCAACAAGACGCTTAGAAACACATCTTATTGATGGGGTTGGACACTTCCAGATGGAAGGGTCTACTTATGATGCCCAGATGATTGATCTCATTGTTCAAATTATTGCATCATTATATTAGGAATTTAGTACTTAGTCATCAAGTTGACAATTAGTGACAATTCATGTAATTAGATAATTTAAAGTAATTTAATGTTTTTATATTGTTCGTTAGCTAATTTATCTTGTGTGACATTGAATTGCTTAGTTTCACAGGAAATTTCTAGTTAATTGACAAATGATTTACATGATTTTAAACAATTACAACTCCGTAGGAAAAAAATAACAAGTCTAGCAAGAAGGAATGACAACTCTCTTGGAAAAAAAATAAAAACTGGGGGGCATTGGTTCCCAACAACTGGAATTAAGAAATGTAACATTTTTATGCTATTAATGAAAGAATTTATTGTTATTTACACTACTGCAAAGGCTTTCTAAACTGGTTTAAAATGGTATTCTACACCGAACAATGATCCGATGTAAAAATAGACCATGTAGAAAGTGTATACCTTTTAAACCGGGAGATACACCGGTGTAAAATTATTTTTTGGATCTTAGAATCAGATGAAGCCTTACAGTAAATTCCTACAATTAATATAAGAATTTATAAAATTGACACGATCAGAAAAGGAATCCTGTAGAATTTTTAATAGAATTTACAGTATAATAAAATATCCGATAAATACCTTCGGGAGAAGTTTCTTGGGATTTGTGCCATAAAGGGGCAAAAGTGTAATTATGAAGAACTTGGACCAGAAACAGGCCAAAAATGGTCGGAATCAGATTAGACCCAAATTTTACCAGTAAATAGAGAAAATTATTCCGGTTAGTTTGACGTAACACAGAATTTTGATTTGAGGTTCCAAAAAATTGATATAAATTTCTGAAGTCAGATAAAATTATAAAATTATTTTTTGGATCTCAGAATCAGATGAAGCCTTACAGTAAATTCCTACAATTAATATAAGAATTTATAAAATTGACACGATCAGAAAAGGAATCCTGTAGAATTTTTAATAGAATTTACAGTATAATAAAATACCCGATAAATACCTTCGGGAGAAGTTTCTTGGGATTTGTGCCATAAAGGGGCAAAAGTGTAATTATGAAGAACTTGGACCAGAAACAGGCCAAAAATGGCCGGAATCAAATTAGACCCAAATTTTACCAGTAAATAGAGAAAATTATTCCGGTTAGTTTGACGTAACAATTTTGATTTGAGGTTCCGAAAAATTGATATAAATTTCTGAAGTCAGATAAAATTATAAAATTATTTTTTGGATCTCAAAATCAGATGAAGCCTTACAGTAAATTCCTACAATTAATATAAGAATTTATAAAATTGACACGATCAGAAAATGAATCCTGTAGAATTTTTAATGGAATTTACAGTATAATAAAATACCCGATAAATACCTTCGAGAGAGGTTTCTTGGGATTTGTGCCATAAAGGTAGTGGACCCTATAAAGGCCCAAAATGGCATCATGAAGGCCCAATAAAATAATTGGACTGATAGGTGGGCCTGTGTCCAGAGGAACCCCGAAAAAGTACAAAATTACGAAAATACCCCTGTGTTGTACCAAGGAGCAAGAGATGAATGGAGGGTATTTTGGTCATTTTGGATCGGTCAAAATGCCAGGGCAGGTACAGGAAGGATTAGTCAGAGTCAGTATATGCTCTGATAAGGTACAAAGAGGTGTGAAATGACAATTATGCCCTTAGGGTCAATGTAGTGCAAGAAAGGGCACCAAGGGTATTTTGGTCATTTTCCAAGGGATCTATAATTAAGTTTAGACCCATTATAAAAATTTCAATGGCAGGAAGAATCCGGATATTGGATTTAAGGTCAGAAAACATATTATGGAATCTCAGAAAAATTAGATTCAGAAAACAGTCTGATTTTTGGGGAATCGGACTGAGCCGGTATCGGATTGGACTAGAATTTTTCTAGAAGTTTCCTGCCCTTGGAATTTTGCCACATGTCTTGTGAGGTGTCCCCTTGATGATGTCATAATTATTAAAAAAAAGTTAAATCCAAGAATAAATCTAAGCCATGAGATCAAATAGTGTACAAAATGATCTTGGCCATCCATTTTCCATAAAATTTTCTATAAATACCCCCCAAAATCTGATGCAAAATCGTGGCATGAGAACCCTTGGGGAACCTCTTGCAAAATGAAAACTCAAGCCAAGACAAAGAAGAATTCAAAGGACAAAGTTTAAGCAAGCTAGAGATTAAAGGTACGCAATCTATCCTAGTTTATTTTCCTTTGATTTGGGAGCTTGAACCTAGGGTTTTCATGGAAGAAAGTTGAGTTTTCTCTAAGGTATTTATGCTGTCCAAAACCTTAGATGAAAGGAGAAAGAAGAAATTAAAGTTAGAATTATGAGATTAAAGCTTAAACAAGCTAGTTAAATGATTGGTTGTTGAATCAAGTTGATGTTCTTGACTTTGCCATGGATGAACCATTTCGGTTTGCACTGTTCATGAACTGTTCATGATAGAAGGAGATGGAATTTCAATGATCTAATGCTTCCATTGAGTTTATATGATGATTTTGTGTAGGATTGGATGGGTTTTGAGCCTTGGAAGCATTGGAATTGAAAGTTGTAATATTTAGAATTCTTCTCTGTTACTGTTCACTCGCATGAACAGTGATTGGAATCTCATGATTTTGATGCTTCCAATGGTTTTAAAATGAAAATTTGTGTGGGGTAAATTAGAGAAACAAGTATGGGAAGATTGGATCAAGATGAGAATTTTTGGAAGAATTGTGCATATTTTTCAAATCTGTATAGAACAGTGCATAAGAGCTGGAATTTCATTATTCTAAGCTCATAAATGGATTCAAAAGGTTAAATTGCATAGGGTATGGTCAAGACATCAATTGATTCAAAGGCCAAGGCAATTGGTAAGGGTTAGAGGAAGTTATGTTAGTT
Source organism: Leucaena leucocephala (assembly GCA_037074615.1). Classification (NCBI taxonomy): domain Eukaryota; kingdom Viridiplantae; phylum Streptophyta; class Magnoliopsida; order Fabales; family Fabaceae; genus Leucaena; species Leucaena leucocephala. The sequence goes on along the minus strand of CM073548.1, from coordinate 8,747,943 downwards.
AAATGTTCAAGAGAGGTAGTCTTGAATAATGCTTGAGTTCATGGTCCTAATGAATTATGTGATGAATATGAATGTGCTTAGGACCTTGAAACATCCAAGAAGATGTTGAGAAGTGGTTGATCGAGAGGTTTCATGGTTGGAAAGCTTAGGGAGCAAGTGGAAGAATAAGGAAGAAAGCTTAAGTTCAAGGTAGTGGACTTACCTCTTTATGTGCTTGATGTGGTATGCTTATGTGTTGATATGTATATGATAATTGAATGATGTTGTGACATGATGAATGATGTTGAATATGTTATGAATAACATGTTTCCATGGCCATGCATTTTATACAAAGCTTATAGCATGATAGCATGTCACAAAATGAAGAAAATTTAATGAAACTACATATCATGTATTAGCATCCATCTTGCATATTTAAGTGGTAATGTTTGCTACTGAGATTCCCTAGAATCTCACCCTTCCAAAACCAACCAATTTAGGTCAAGCATGATGGAAAATGTATGCATGGAGAAGAGCTAAAGAATGGAGGAAAGAAAGTGAACAATTTGATACTTTCACCTATGATGCATGGTTTGTTCCAATTATATAAAGTGTGTAATTATGTGATGGAAATGTATGAAATAATTATAGAATATGTCCATGATGTATATATATGTATGAGAGACCAAAGAGATGGTTTATGTATGTTGGAACAATTATTGGGAATTAAAGAAAGGAACCTGAAATGGTAAAAACGTAGGTCCTTAAGCAGTTTTATTGTGGCTTCAGCTTGACCTAGCAACTGAAAGGATTAACTCACAAAATTTTATGAGCTTAAAGTACACATATGGAGCTTTAAATACATATGTAATTCATCTCATTTGGATAAGGGAACAAGAGAAATGAATTTCCAAAGTCAGGGACCAAAATCTGTTTTTAGAATTTTTGACCAAATGAACAGTAAACTTTAACGAATAAACTATATCAATGTAATAAGCATTTGGTCAGAAACGTATTTTTCCCTTAAACTTCAACATGTTAGATTTGAGTATAATTTTGAACCACTTAATTTCAATTTTTTCTAGAATTAATTATGATTTTTTAAAGTTTGTCGCCGAATCTGGAATACCATATGAACAGTAACTCGCCAAGAGTAAAAATTCCAGATTTGACTAATGGACTTCAAGTGTCATGTAAGTGGTTTTAAATGCTACCGAATGGTCCTGAAGACGTACGAAGGTAAGGATGTTATATTTTGGTATCAGAGCAGAAGTTTCTGGCTTCAGATAAGATAATCCCAGACCCTAACTCTAAGTAATAAGTATGTTGTTAAGTTAGGGTATTTATTGGGATAGTTAGCCTTGCTTATTTAAGCAAATATGTCAAGAGTAGACATGGGGATTCATAAAGTTAAGTTTGAGCTATCAGTTAATCAGGGAGACCCCCAACCAGTAATGATATATGAAGATGATATACATCCAGACTTTGACTCTTCAGATAGTGAAGAGAGTTCAGACGATTGTATAGGGGATCAGTTTATAAGGTCTACAGTACAATATCCTATAGATATTTCTGTAGACTCAAACCTGTAGTCTGGAGATTATGTAGAGATTCAGCCGGATGTTGTGCATGTACCTAATGGTGCTACACCAGGTGATGATGATGAATATAGTAATTTCATACAGTATGAGTTTATTGGAGTGCCCTCTAATCCTGATGTAAGCTCTATTCCTCCGATGAGAGGACAGATTATGGCTGAGGAAGCTGAGTACAGGTACTGGATTATGGGTAGACCAGATATTATTCCTCCTCCACCAGAGTTTGAGGATAGGTTTGATATGAGTAACATACAACAATTCCTTAATCCAGAAATCCAGTCATAACCTATGACAGTCCCTTCCTATTCTTACGGTCCAGGAATATATGACGCTATAGATAAAGATCAATGGGATGTTCCTGGTCCTAGTCAAACATAGCCTTCTTTGCGAAAGACAGATAATATTGACTATATCAGTCTCAGGAAGGCTGTGGAGAGTGAACTACTCAGTTTAGGTTAAGGGATGGATAGAAGTAGAGATCAAGAGCAGTCAATCTATCTGTATTTCCTCAATGCCGTAACAAGAATGATAAACCCATATATGATAGAGAGCATTGACCTAAATCATGTCTACAATCTAGAAGATTGGCATGAAATGGTTATAAGTCAGATATTGCCATATACCCTACATGGTATGTAAAGCTAAGTGAGCTTTTGGCAAATGATCCACCAACTGATATATAAGGGTGATATTTCCTAGAAAAAATGTACAAATGTTATGGTAACATAAAATAAGTTTAGATGTGATATAATAGAATGATAGTTGGTTGAACATCCATGTGAATATGTTTTTTATTTAATTCAATTATGCTAGATAGATATGGGTGAATTTTAAATGATTCAAACTCAGTAAAGTTAAGGATAAGAATTGACCAATGCTAGAGTAAAGACTGGACAAGAACATTAGAAGAATGTTTAGAGAAAGTTGTGTCCAGGTCATGATGTGAAGTAGTTTTGGTCACGACTAGAAGTTTTAGAGAAGTTAAGTCGCGACGAGATAAGACATGTGTCACGATTAGCCAATACTCAGGTCGCGACGAAGATACAAAGAGACTTGGTGATCAATGAAGATGCCAGCCTCACTGAAGTTTATTAGTTAGAGGTTTAACACATGGTACAGGCAAGCTAAATAATATGGGATATAGAGATACATATCAGTTTAAAAAGATGCTCAGAAGTAGATCTTCTGTATTACCATCAGGAGTAGATCTACATTACGAAAGAAGTTGTTCAGTTAGTCTTTCCTGAACAAAAGAATTAAAAGTTAGAATGAGTCTTGCCTAAGAATGAGCTTAATATATGGCTTAAAGTTAGAAACATGATGGTTAACAGTTAGAGAGCTAATGTTCCCCAAGATAGAGGGCTTCCATCACAAAGAAGCCGTAACCTAGTAGACCTAGGGTAGAGCACCCTAGAGAGCAGAAGTAATAATAGTAGTGGATGAATGAGATCCATGTGACTTAAGTTTGCTAAGATAAAGAAGAAGACTAGAAAGGAACTATAGTCTGGACAAGAGCAGACTAATACTGATATACATACAGAAAGAGTTAAGAGATAGTAGAGAGATGCAGAAGTTACTCCATAGAGATGGAGATTTATCCGCTCACCTAAGAAGTTTTCTTGAGTGAGTATATGAAAAGCATTCCTCTCAGTTAGATATAGATGAGCATGAGGCTAAGGGTTAATGTAGAGAAATAGAAACCCTTTGATGAATAATTAGCCAAGTTCATTGTAACATCCCAAATTTTCTCTATCAGTATAAGACTGATAGAGGAAAGAGGTTATGAAGGTCTTGGGACGGTAATCAAAAGGAAAGATAATGATTAAGATAAGTTTTAAGCTAAAGAAAGAGAGAAGGTATGAAGTTGTAAAGAAAAAAGGGACTAAATTGTAATTAATGCAAGTTTCAAGGACATAATGGACATTTTGGAAAAGAAAGGGACTAAAGTGAAAGTCTAAAATTTCCATGGTGTAAAATAGAAGTAGACATAAACTTTGGGCAATTAAGTGTAATTATGAAAAGTTGAGGGCCTAAAGTGTAATTTTCAAAAGTTCAGGGGCAAAATGGTAATTATGGAAAGTTGAGCCAGAAAAGGCCCAAAAATGCCCGAAAATGGTTTAGTCCCAAATTTTACCATAAAATAGAGAAAAGTATTCTGATCAGTTTAACGCAACGCAAAATTTTGATTTAAGATCCCGATAAATTGATATTAATTTATGAAGTCGGGAGATTATTACAGTATCCTCTGAACCTCATAATCAGATAAAATTTGGTAGTGAATTCACCCATTTCTTGTATACTTGATGTATATGTTTGTGTGTTGATATGTTTGTGATAGGTGATGATGATGTATGGTAGGTATGAATCATATATGCTCTGCTTTTATGAGGTTATAGTCATGCATGATAGGAATAGGCATGGAGCATAATGGTATGCAAATGGAAACTAAGGAAAGATAAAGGAAACATGTCATGCACTTGCTTTCATCTTGTATGCATTGAATGATACCGTTTACTACTGAGATTTCCCCAGAAATCTCATCCCAAATTATATCTCCAATCAACAAGAACCTCAAGTATGAGAGAGGGAGAATGCTAGATGATGATATGGTTATGTTCTAGACAAGTTTTAGGATGAATGAATGTAAAGGAAGATGTTAGACAGTTTTGAACTATGATGTTTGGTCTGTAACTAAATATAGTTAATGATGTAATAAATATATGATATTTTAGCAGTAGTTAGTTAACATGTCAAGCTTCGTTTGACACCAAGTACGCCTTATTTAGATGTTTGTGCAAAGAGAACAAATTTTCCAAAGTTATGGACCAGAAACTATTTTCAGAAATTTAGACCAAATGAATAGTAAATTTTGACGTCATAGTTGACTCAGTTGACTAGTCAATTGGTCCAAGTAAGTATTTTTGAATTAAATATCAATATGTTATATTCAATTATCCTTTTGAACCACTTCATTTTGATTTTTCTAGAATTAGTTATGTATTTTCAAAGTTCATCACTGAATCTGGAATTACCAAATGAACAGTAACCATAAACTTAAAATTTTCAGATTTTAATATTGAACTTCAATGGACTTGTAAGTGGTTCTAAATGCTACCAAATGGTCCCTAAGATTTATAAAAGTAAGGTGTTACATTCATCCATAAGGTCAGTGAGAGTTGAATGGCCGAGAAGTTTATTCATGGATTGAATTTCATGTCGTAAATAATTTCTCAGGTAGTCACAGAAGTTCAATAGAGCGGTAGATGTATGCAAGATTAGAAATAGAAGTTTATGATGTCTAGAGAAAAAAAGGTAGCCACAGTTTAAACGATAAAGTGACTCCCCTATCCTCTATGTAAGAAAGAGTAGTAAAGGGTTAAGTCTGTACCGTAGAAAAAAAAAGGGGTTACGTGGCAGCCAAGTAATTGAGTATTTATCTTAAGTTCATGAATGAGTAATGGGGATCTGGCAGATAGGATGATAAAGGGATAGAATGCTTAAACAGCTTACCTAGTTAAGGGTTGAATTGCAGTGTGCGTATAATGGATGGTTGAGCAAATTATGTGATGATAATATGGCTTTTGTTGCCATAAGTTATGATGATTAGTTGATGATATGGCTTTTGTTGCCATAAGTTACGATGATCAGTTGCATCTCCTTGCAGTTGTCATATGATGGCACGCAAGTTAGAGAATGCTTAAATAATTGGATCTCCTTACATATTATGCATGTTAGAGTATGCTATGACGAATGAATACTCCCTTTTTGCAATACATGCAGGGTAGAGTATGTAACATCCCTAATTTCTGTACTACGTTGTATGTACAGGTTAAATGAAATATATGAGATTTTTAGGAAAAGATGTGGCCATATTTATGTAAATAAAAGGGTTAATTGGAAGAGGAAGAAAGTCTAAGAGCCAAAGTGCAAAATTACGAAAATGCCACTGTGATGCCCTAAGAAACCAGAAGTAAATAGAGGGCATTTTAGTCATTTCACACAATGGATGGATATCAGAGGAAATTTGATAGTAAATTATTATAATTAATATGAGAATTTATGGAGTTGACATAAGTCAAAAAGGAGTCCTGTAGAATTAATTATGGAATTTACGATGAAAAAGGACACCGATAAAGGGTTAAAGGAAACGTATGTAATTTTTAACAAAACTTCTGGTGCTCAGAAAATTATTAAACTTTGTAGAGAATTCATTTTATATTAGAATGAATTTCTAAAAATGTTAGAACAATTAAAAGAGGTGTTTAGCATTTATACTAAGATCAGGGTGATTTATGGATATCGGTATAAGGAAAATACATTGGGATTTGGGCCAATTAGCTATTGGACCTAAAAGAGACCCAACATGTCATCCTAGGCCAGCCCAATAAGGCCCAAAAGTTGTCTTGAAGTCCAAGTCCAAAAATAAATAATTTATGGATTTTTGGAAATAAAGAAAAAGAGAATAAAGTAAGAATTATGTTTTGCACATGGTGGGACCCACATGGACTCAAAAATGGCGCCAAAGAAGAGAGCTTAGGTGTCCCAAGTAATGTCATGCTAGTGAGGTCATGGTGGTGAGGTCATGAGCCAAAGTGAAAAGACATTCCAAGATCAAACCTTTAACCATTAGATCAAATAGTTTCCAAAGTGATCTTGGCCTTCAAATGGCACATGACTTTTGCTATAAATACCCCCCCTTTCCATTCATTCTTCACACCCAAGAGTTCCTTTAGAGAGAGAAGTGAGTTGTAGAGAAAGAAAGTGGAAGAAAGCAAGGAAGAAGCAAGTGTCTTGAAGGAGCAAGTAAGGTAAGTTGATGTTCTTCACTTTACCATTTCGGTTTGCACTGTTCATGCACTGTTCATGATAGAAGAAAATGGAATTTCAATGATTTAATGCTTCCATTGAGTTTATATGATGATTTTGTGTAGGATTGGAAAGGTTTTGAACCTTGGAAACCATTGGAATTAAAGGTTATAATGTTGAAAATTCCTCACGGGTACTGTTCACTCGCGTGAACAGTGATTTGAATTTCATAATTTTGATGCTTCCAATGATCTTAAAAATGAGATTTTGTGTGGGGGTAAGGTGGAGGAACAAGTATGGGAAGCATTGGAACCAAAATGGGAATTTTTGGAAAAAGGGAGCTTATTGAAACTAGACTTGGATTTTGTTTGGAATGGAGTTATAATTTGGTAATTATCTTGTAATGCCTAGGTTTTGACATTTGTGGCAAGGAAATACCATTACAAGAAGGAAAGGAACAAGGATCTACAAGAGGTAGCAAGAATATCTAACTATAAACTTATGTGCTTTGATTGTTTTGCTTACTTGTTATGCATGAAGGTTTGGTTGAGCATGGAATGTTGTGTGATGATGATGACGATGTGATATGAGTATGTGATACTCCTTGAAATATATGTCATGACAATATGCATATTAGAGTTGCTTATGTATAAGCATGAATTAGCTCCCATTGCATGATAACATGTTAGGCATTCAATCAAACATGCATAACCTTATAGTTTATATTACTTGCTATTGGGATTTCCATGAAATCTCATTCCTTCCATATAATTAAACATGCTCTAGGTGCTGGATCTTATCAAGGAAAGAGGGTAAATGTTGATGGATGACTGTACATAATTTAAAGAGTGTGCACTTTAATTACAAGATGATGTTTTGGTTTGTATGATGCATGCTACTCATAAATCCAATCTGAGGTAGTGTACTTTCATCGATATTTTGATTGACTTATATGATGATTTTTCATATGAAATTTGGCATGAACATAGCTAAGATCTATAGATTTAAATGGACACCAAGAACGCCTCATTTGGTTAAGAACTCGAATTGTTATGATTTTTCAAAGTTAGGAGTTGAAATCTGAAATAAGGTAAAACGACTACTCAGAGGCAGTGAGGTTCATGCGCTAATTTCATATAGTAAACGAATGAGTTTTTCCTCGAAATTTTGTGAGATTAAAGTATACATATGGAGATTTAAATCCATATGTAATTCAACTCAATTGGATAAGTATACAAGGAGAAATGAATTTTTGAAAATGGGGCAAAGAAACTGGAACTTCCAGATTTACCAAATGAACAGTAAAGTTCAACGAATAAACTGATTTGATCTGGACAAGAAGATCTCATTTTCATATTTTTCTCTCAAATTTAAATGAAATATCTTTCATTATAAATTGGAATAACCTTAAAACGATTTTTCTAGATTTAGTTATGAATTTCCAAAGTTCAGGTTGTAATCTGGAATTACCCAGTGAATAGTGGCAGTGAACAGTAACCGTAAGCCCAACTCTTGGAAATTTATATTTTTGAGGTTAAGAGGTATTCCAATATAGTTCTAATTGAGTATAAGTAAGGTTAAGGATTAAGTTTAAAATTAAGGACAAGGTTTTAAGGTTAAGACAAAAAGAAATTTGTTGGAAAATACCGTGTGCTGGTAGACTATACAAAGTACTGTGTACGTAGGTGCTGTCTAAGGAGGCTGGAAGTGAGTGGACCTAGCCGGTTCATCCAGTCTTTCTTGGGTACTTGCGTAGAATGGTAGTTCTCATGGGGAATTACCGAATCAGTACAGTTATTTTCTACCAAGATTTTCGGCAAGAGAGATATAATCCACTTCAAGAGAGCTATACTAAGAGTACTTTGAGAGATATAAAGGAGGATGTTTCATTTTGGTATCAGAGCAAAGGATTCTGGATTAGGAAATGCTCTGAATAGATGATCTATAGATACCCCTTAGTAAAGCTATCATAAATGACATTAAGTTAATACTTGCAGGATGGCTAGAGGTAGAACCAGATCAGAAACCACCGTAAATCAAGGAGACCCTAGGCCAGATGTCTATATCTTGGATAGCTTAGAGGAGGAGGAAGAGATACTGGACAGTGATTCAGATATGTGGATCCCTCCTATGGTTAGTAATGCTAAGGAGATTAGTTCCGCAGCAGGGTCCAATATTCTGACCAATACACCAGAGGGGATACAGGAGGAACCTGTACCAACTATTCCTATGACTACAACAGTAGTAGATACAGACCTGGAGACAAATCAAGGAGCCCAACCCGGACATCCTAATGATCAGTGTTCCCAAGTTAGAGGAACAATGGGATATACTCCGGGGCAATCAGTAGACCCAGACATCCCGGGTCCTAGTAGACCCAGACTAATGATGGTAGAGTTTTATTTGGGAGACCAAGTTATAGAGATGTCACCATCTAAGCATATGAGTGAAGAGCACTTTGAGAGGGCTATAGAGTTAGCTCAACAGCTGTACACTCTTAGAGGACTTTTAGACAGAAGCAGGGACCAGGACTACTTAGTTTATCAGGATTTTATTACCAGAGTAAGAGAAGCCTATCAAGCCTTCCAACCAGATACATTGACGCTGGATGATTGGACAGTCATTATGGATGAAATTCTGCCAACCACCCCTACTTGGAGAACGGAATTAGATGAATACTTTGGAGAAGATCCTTACGAAGACATACCTGATTGGATTTATTTGATTAAAGAATTTATTAAAATTAAGTTTAAGAAGGACTAGGGTATGTTTAGAAATAATAATGTTCTCCATGTAGTTATAAAGACCAGTATGGCACTATATGTATGACTTTTGATGACTGTATGACGTGTTTTGAATGGAATATAAATTATGTTGTTTATAGTATTCCTCTTCTGTTAGATTTTTCTTCTAGACCGTAAAGCAAAGCAAAAATGGTTCGTACAAGAAGAACCGTTACGAAAGAGGAACCAGAGAACACAAGGGATATTAATCAGCTAATATTAGAAAGGCTGGAGCAACAACAGAAAATGATAGAAGAGATGCGTGCTACACAAGTGTAACATCCCTAATTTCTGTACTAAGTTGTATGTACAGATTGAATAAAATATATGAGATTTTTAGGAAAATATGTGGCCATATTTATGTAAAGAAAATGATTAATTGGAAGAGGAAGAAAGTCTAAGAGCCAAAGTGCAAAATTATGAAAATGTCAATGTGATGCCCTAAGAAACCAGAAGTAAATGGAGGGCATTTTGGTCATTTCACACAATGGATGGATATCAGAGGAAATTTGATAGTAAATTATTATAATTAATATGAGAATTTATGGAGTTGACAGAAGTCAAAAAGGAGTCATGTAGAATTAATTATGGAATTTACGGTGAAAAAGGACACCGATAAAGGGTTAAAGGAAACATATGTAATTTTTAACAGGACTTCTGGGTCTCAGAAAATTATGAAACTTTGTAGAGAATTCATTTTATATTAGAATGAATTTCTAAAAATGTTAGAACAATTAAAAGAGGTGTTTAGCATTTATGCTAAGATCAGGGTAATTTACGGATATCAGTATGAGGAAAGTACATTGGGATTTGGGCCAATTAGCTATTGGACCTAAAAGAGGCCCAACATTTCGTCCTAGACCAGCCCAATAAGGCCCAAAAGTTATCTTGGAGCCCAAGTCCAAATAATAAATAATTTATGGATTTTTGAAAAGAATGAAAAAGAGAATAAAGTAAGAATTAGGTGTTGCACATGGTGGGACCCACAAGGACACAAGAATGGCACCCAAAAAGAGGAAGGGTTAGGTGTACCAAGGGAGGCCATGCTAGTGATGTCATGGTGGTAAGGTCTTGAGTGAAAAGTGAAAAGACATTCCAAGATCAAACCTTTAACCATTAGATCAAATAGTTTCCAAAGTGATCTTAGCCTTCAAATGGCACATGACTTTTGCTATAAATAGCCCCCCTTTCCATTCATTCTTCACACCCAAGAGCTCCTTTAGAAAGAGAAGTGAGTTCTAGAGAAAGAAAGTGGAAGAAAGCAAGGAAGAAGCAAGGGTCTTGAAGGAGCAAGTAAGGTAAGTTGTCTCCTTGCTTCTACCTTTTGTTCTTATGGTTTGTGCTTGAGTTTAAGTGATTTTTTAGGCTTAAATATTGGGGAAATGCTGCTGAAATTTCTATGTATATGTGAGAGGAACATGAGTTTTATGTCATAGATAGTTTAGACAAGCTAGTTGCATGGTTGGTTGTTGGATTAAGTTGATGTTCTTGACTTTACCATGGAAGAAAATTTCGGTTTGCACTGTTCATGCACTGTTCATGATAGAAAGAGATGGAATTTTAATGATTTAATGCCTCCATTGAGTTTATATGATAATTTTGTGTAAGATTGGAAAGGTTTTGAACCTTGGAAACCATTGGAATTAAAGGTTGTAATGTTGAAAATTCCTTTCGGTTACTGTTCACTCGGATGAACAGTGATTTGAATTTCATGATTTTGATACTTCCAATGGTCTTAAAATGAGATTTTGTGTGGGGGGAAAGTGGAGGAACAAGTATGGGAAGCATTGGAATCAAAATGAGAATTTTTGGAAGATTTATGTATGTTTTTCCAAATCTGTATAGAACAGTGTATTCTTGCTGGAATTTGGTTATTTTTAGTTCATAAATGGATTCAAAAGGTAAAATTGTGTAGGGTCAGGTCAAGACATCAATTGATTCAAGGGCCAAGTTAATTGGCAAAGATTAAAGAAAGTTATGTTAGTTAAAGCAAGTTAAAGGTTCAAGAGAGATAGTCTTGAGTGGTGTTTGAGTTCATGGTCCTAATGGATTATGTAATAAATATGAATGTGATTAGGACCTTGAAACCTCTAAGAAGATGTTGGGGAATGATTGACCAAAAAGCTTGGGAAGCAAGTGCAAGCATTAGAAAGAAGTAAAGCAATAAGGTAGTAAACTTACCCTAAACTTGTATGTATTGAATGTTATGCTTGATTGTGCTATGACTTTGTTGAATTGTGTGCATATGTGTATATGATTGAAGCTCTGTTTCTATGATTACCTTGGCCAATTGTATTTCATATGTTACATGGAAGCATGCACATTACACAATGTTTACACTTTCACAAGCAAGCACAAGTATTTACTTTAATGCATGCATTGTTTAGTACCGTTTGCTACTGAGATTTCCCCGAATCTCATCCCCTATTTATAACCCATTACAGAGAGGTTATGTTGAAGTGAATTTTGAGAATGCTGTAAGACGCCGTTATGCTGCCGATTTTTAGACTGAACATAAGGAGATGATACGTACTGTGTACGTAGGTACTGTCTAAGGAGTCTGGAAGTGAGTGGACCTAGTCAGTTCATCCAGTATTTCCTGGGTACTTACGTAGAATGGTAATTCTCAAGAGAATTACTGAATCAGTACAAGATCAGTTATTTTTACAGATGAAGTATAGTAGTTATACTGCCGGATTTCAGGCAGGAAAGATGTAATAGAGATACGAGAATTTTGTTCATGCCCTGTTGTATAAAGATTTATTATTTAATGATAAGTATTGTTTGGCATGTTTGTTTGATATGTGATTGATGTATGCATATGTATGTAAAGTTGCTTGCTGGAATTTGCCACCATGAACAGTAACTCGTGGTGATATAGTGATGTTTGATCTATAATTAAAAATAGTAAATGGTTAAATAAATATATGATATGTTTATGATAAATAGTATACATACCAAGCTTCGATTTGATATATAGAATGTCTCATTTCGATGTCTACACATGGAGATATAAATTATCAAAGTTGGGACCAAAATGCTGGATTCAGGAGAAAAACGCTGGATGAACAGTAAAGTTGTAACTTTGACTGATGTTGACTTGGACAAGTAATGGTCAACAAGTTATTTTTCCTTGAAATAGTATTGAGTTAGCTTCATGTATCAATTTGAACCACTGCATTCCGATTTTTCTAGAATTAGTTATGATTTTTCGAAGTCAGGTCACTCATCTGGAATTTACATAGTGAACAGTACTCGATAAGAGTAAAACTCCAGATTGAGAAATTGGACTTCAATGACCTTGAAAGTGGTTCTAAATACTACCAATTGGTCCCTAAGATGTACGAAAATAAGGATGTTTCATTAAGCACGAAGTGAACAGGATAGAGATGCTGCTATAGCCGCAGAAGTGGCTGCAGCAGTGAACAATATGAGGCCTCCAGAACCGACTGAAGCAGCGAATACAGCCGCAGAAAGAGTACAGCGTCCGGTAGAGCCACCTAGACGGGCTGAGCAGACAGATCATGTAATTAGCATTCAGCAATGGATGGTTAGGTTCTGCCAGCATAATCCTTCCATATTTGAAGGAACCTTTGAGGTCCAGGCTGCAGAGGATTGGATCAGTCGATTGGAAAAGATTTTTAAAGTGCTGGATTGCCCAAATTAAGGACAAGGTTTTAAGGTTAAGACAAAAAGAAATTTGTTGGAAAATACCGTGTGCTGGTAGACTATACAAAGTACTGTGTACGTAGGTGCTGTCTAAGGAGGCTGGAAGTGAGTGGACCTAGCCGGTTCATCCAGTCTTTCCTGGGTACTTGCGTAGAATGGTAGTTCTCATGGGGAATTACCGAATCAGTACAGTTATTTTCTACCAAGATTTTCGGCAAGAGAGATATAATCCACTTCAAGAGAGCTATATTAAGAGTACTTTGAGAGATATAAAGGAGGATGTTTCAAAGTATATATGAGATGAGGAAGTTATGAGAAAGTTATGTTGCTCCCATACCATATGAAACATCCTCCCTTGGATCACTCAGAGTACACTTACGGAAGCAATATTAGCTTGATAATATCTTAACTTAAGCCCAGAAATTAAAATTTCTACTTTTAAGTTCCTTATTCTGAACCTTTAATTTGAGAACTCATTAATCTCATTCTACACATCCAAACAAGGCTTATTACCTATCCATGTAATGCCCCAGATGTGTACAACCGGCTCACCAAATTTCGTGGCCAAACTCCTTCGTTTACTAGGTCAAACTTAGGTCAGAACCCTGCTACCTCAGGACCTGCGAATTTCTCTTTTTATTTCTCATTCGCAAATTGAACATGCCAAACAATATTTATTATTAAATAATAAAATTTCATACAACAAGTCAAACACAAAATTCTCCTATTTCTATTACATCTTTTCCTGCCCGAACTTCGGCAGTATAACCGCTAGGCTTCATCTGTACAAAGAACTGAACTGTACTGATTCGGTAATTCTCTCATGAGAACTACCATTCTACGTAAGTACCCAGGAAAGACTGGATGAACCTGCTAGGTCCACTCACTTCCAGCCTCCTTAGACAGCACCTACGTACACAGTACTTATCATATTCTGATGTTCAGTCTTAAATTCGGCAGCATAACGGCGTCTCTCAAGATTCTTAAAATTCACTTCAACATAATCTCCCTGTAATGGGTTAGATATGGGGAATGAGATTCGGGGGAATCTCAGTAGTAAATAATCATAACAATATATGTAATGCAGTGTGACAGTGCTTGCTTGTGATTGTGTACAGATAAGTATGCTGCATGCTACCATACTCAATAACATATGATCATAGCATTGCAGTAGAGCTTTAGACATAACATATAAGACAACAATCCAACCAAACAATAGCACATCAAATCACAAAGCTATTACATAAAAGCTAGGATTAGTTACTATCTCAAAAGCTTAGCAGAACTCTACTATCTCTATATTGCTTCCAGCTCCGCCAGAACTTCCTTTCTTCTTTCTTTCTCCTTCTCTCTCTTCTTTCTCTCTCCTTCTTGCCCAAAACCGTGATGCAAATGAATGGGGAGGGGGGTATTTATAGTTTCCTTCGATGGCATTTTCATAATTTTGAAGCCATCTGAACTTGTGGTCCTGGTTTTTCTTGGAATTTCCTATTTTCTTTTATTCCTTTTTACTGCATCATCCAGGACACCTCAGCGGACACCTCAGCAGCACATTTCTCACATGTCTAAATCCCGGGACACCTCATCAGCTGACTCAACATTTCCAGAGAGTTCCAGAGTCTTGCACCGGAATCAGCGGCTGAGATCGTGCACGTGTCCTTAACTTTTCTTCTGCCTCTAAGATGACGCCATGTGGCATCTGGAAGGGACCTTTCACGCCATGTGCCAACCGAGTAACTTTACTTTACTGAAAAGTCATTAAATCATTATTTTAATGTCACTTTTCCCTCTGAATCACTGGGCCTGCGTTTTTGGGCCTGGGAATATCATCTTGGGTCTCTGATCCAGCCCAAGTACTTTGATGGCAAGATTCCCAAGAAATACCCCTTGGCAAATTACCAAAATGCCCTTAGTCTCTCTTTCTTTACTTTATGAGGTCTAGGGGCATTATTGTCTTTTTTCATCTTACCAAAGTATTCTTTGACCCTGGTCAACTATCCAGATAACTTCCCTGGACTGTCTAACCTTAGGCAAATGACCAAAATACCCTTTACTCATTCTTCATCCGTTCTATAACATAGGGGCATTTTCGCATTTCGCACCTTTTTCCCGGACACCGGCCCCTTTTACCACTGGACTGATCTAATGGGCCTGGGCCTTCCCTGGTGTCACTAAAGGCCTTACAAACATTATACGGCCCCCTGGCCACAGTCCGATCATCCCTATCGGGACTGCTTTTCCTTTACCGATTATAACTGTAAATTCCCATCTTCCGGAATTTTTACAGAAAAATCGGGACCTCAAATGACTCCTCATTCAACCCGGAATCCTGTTCTCTATCTCCTGGTATTTTCAGATATTTTATCCGGACCGGGCTGTTTTGGCCTGAAAAAGCGCTCACGCGCACACTTTTCAAAATGACTATTTTACCCCTGGTCACATTTCTAATTCTTTCATACACATAGAGACCTCATATGCATATTTCACTGTTTAGTGAAATGATCAGCATAATTTTCTCTATTTTCTGGCAAAATATGGTACTCATCGGCTACCAGCCCGATCTTTCCCAAAATTACGATTTTGCCCCTGCATTCTCTTTCTGGCATATATTCTCATCTTCTTATCCTTCATCTTAAGTTCTAGAAATTGTCTTTCAATAACTCATCCCTTAAACTCTTCGAGAGTCATTGTTACTTGAAAGGCTTGACAACCTGCCCATATCAGATTATCTTACATAGGAGCTAGCCCATATCAAGCTACCTGCAGAATTCCTAGGCTTAAGACTTAGGATATTCCTCACATTTCTTATTTTGAACCTAGGTGAACTGTCCCGATTCTGTAGGTTAAAGACTTAACTCATCTTTAAATCCTGAAGGACTTAGCTCATCCCTCGAATTCCTACAAAATACAGGTAAGTAATCCGCCCATATCAGATTACTACCCTGGGACTACGGGTTTAGCAGCCTGCCCATATCAAACTACCTCCCAGTTCTCCTAGACCCAAAAATTGGGATGTTACACCATACGACATGCAATTAGATAATTTAACTTGGTAATGATAATAAAGCAAAGAAAAGTGATGAACGAGATAATTAGCCAGTCAATCCCTCAAGTTTAGAATAAGAATTTGAGACAGATAATGATAGTCAGTTAGACAGAGAATGAGATTAGAGATGAATGTTGATCATAATCCTATAGGCATATGATTACAGTACTCAGGACATATCCCTTCAATGGGGATGAGATATGTGGATGATGTTCCTTGAACATGAAATGAAATGAGACACTATTATGAAAGATGATGCAACTCTGAAAAGGAGCAGAGTCTATGTAATAGAAGTTAACGTTCTCGCAATGGAGCTAGATTGAAACATCCTTAATCTCATGCATACATATGCTAATTGGAAGTATCTTAGAACATTGGAACACCATTTTACCTTAGAAACATGAATTTCCATGAGTTAGGCTATCGGGTACTGTTCACTTGGTAATCTTAGTTTGCAGCATGAACTTTGGAAATTCATAATTAAATCTAAAAAAATCGAAATGAGGTGGTTCCAATTTCTAATGAA
Source organism: Leucaena leucocephala (assembly GCA_037074615.1). Classification (NCBI taxonomy): domain Eukaryota; kingdom Viridiplantae; phylum Streptophyta; class Magnoliopsida; order Fabales; family Fabaceae; genus Leucaena; species Leucaena leucocephala. Next base: position 8,731,536 of record CM073548.1, on the reverse strand, counting down.
ACCTCTTTCATCAAAATTTGAAGAAAAAAATATGAAAATGAGATCTTGTCCAAATGAAATCAGTTTATTCGTTGAAAATCACTGTTCATTTGGTAAACTTTGAACTTCCAGATTTTGAGTCTCATTTTCAAAAATTCATTTCTCTTTGTATACTTATCCAAATGAGTCGTGTTACATATGGATTTAAATCTCCATATGTCTACTTCAAGATCATAAAATTTCACGGAAAAATTCATTCATTTTCTATATGAAAATTGCGTATGAGTCTCGCTGCCTCTCAGGGATCGTTTTATCTTGATCCAAATTTTAGGTCCAACTTTGAAAAATCATATCAATTTGAAAACTTAACCAAATTAACCGTTCTTGGTGTCCAATTAAATCTCTTGATCTTATCTATCTTCATACAAAATTTCCCGTGAAAAATCGTCGGATAAGTTACTCAAATGATCGATGAAAGAGTTCAGCCTCGTATGGTTCCAGTGAGTGTATACGTTTTTACATACCATACCACATCTCCTATGTTAAATACATGCTATCTAGGCCATATATACATTGTTCATTCATATTTACTCTCTTCCATGAGAAGTTCCAGCACCTAGAGCATGATTATATACATATGGAAGGAATGATATTTCATGGATATCCCAATAGCAAGTCATACAAACTATAAGGTTGTGCATGCTTGATGAAATGCCTAACATGTTATCATGCAATGGGAGCTAATTCATGATCATACATAGGCAAACTCTAACATTCATAATGTCATGACATAGGTTGCAAGGAGTTGCACATATTCATAACTCATCATCATCATCATATTCATCATCACATAACATATCATGCTCAACCAAACTTCATGCATAACAAGCAAGCATATCAATCAAACAACATAAGTTTATAGTTAAGTATTCTTGCTACCTCTTAGGTATCCTTGTGAGTTCCTTCTTGGCTTGATCCTTCCTTCCCACAAATGTCAAAACCTAGGCATAACAAGGCAATTACCAAGTTACAACTCAATCCAAGCCATTCACAAGACTAGGGTTCCATTAAGTCCCTTTCTTTCTCTACTTTATGACTTAGGTTTACATCTTTACAAACTAAACTCTCATGGTTCATTCCCACATAATTTTTCATGTAGAATCCAAATATGCATTCAAAAATTCCAGAATCCAATTGCTTCCTTATGTTCTGTACAGAAACCTCCCTCTTGTTTTCCAAAAATTCTCATTTTGATTCCAATGCTTCCAATACTTGTCTTCCTACTATAACCCCATACAATTTTCCATTTTAAACTCATTGGAAGCATCAAAATCATGAAATTCCAACATATGAACAGTAATTTCGTATAGTACAGAACAAAACACAATCTTGGATTCACAAGCACACATGGATTCCTAAGCCATTATCATGTGATTCAAGCTTGTTTAAGCTTGTCTAAACTATCCATAACATAAAACTCATGTTCCTTTCACATGGGTACCAAAATTCCAGCAGCAACACATCAAGGTTTATGCCTCAAAAACCACTTAAACTCAAGAGCAAATCTACTAGAACATAGTCTAGGATCAAGAGGAGTAGTTACCTTGATGTTTCCTTCCAAGTGCTTGCTTCCTCTTAGCTTGAGTTTTCAATTTGCAAGATTTTCCCCAAGGGTTCTAGGCATGCCGAAATGAAGCTGAAAGTGGGGGTATTTATAGACAATTTTGGGTGGAAATGAAAGGCCAAGATCATTTTGGTTACTATTTAATCTTGTGGCTTAGATTAAATCTTGGAATTCTTTTCTTTTTTGAATTATTGCATCACTTGATGACATCACTCAAGGGACAACTCATGGGCCACCTAATCACCCATGTGACGCAAATGGAAGAGCCAAGAAGCCTCTGAAAAATTTCCAGTCCAATCCGGTACCGACCCGGTCCGATTCCCCAAAAACTGGACGGTTTTCTGAATCTAATTTTTCTGAGATTCCATAATATGTCTTCTGACCTTAAATGTAGTATCTGGGTCCTTTATATCATTGACATTTTTATACTGGGTCGAAACTCAATTACAGATCCCCTGTGAAATGACCAAAATACCCTTGGTGCCCTTTCTTGCACTATATAAACCCTAGGGGCAAAATCGTCATTTCACACCTTTCTGTGCCTTGTCAGAGCATATACTGACTCTGACTAACCTCACCTGTATATGCCTTGGCATTTTGGCCTGTCCAAAATTACCAAAATGCCCTCCATTCATCTATTTCTCCTTATGACAACACAGGGGCATTTTCGTAATTTTACACTTTTCCTGGGTTCCTCTAGACACTAGCTCACCTATCAGTCCAGGTGTCTTATTGGGCCTTTGTTGGCACCATTCTTGGGCCTCTTAGGGTCCATTACCTCTATGACACAAATCACGAGGAATCTTCCCCGGCGATGTTCATCGGGTATTTCCACCATTATACACCTTTTCTACACATCTCCGAACACCGGCTCCTTTTCCCAGATAGACTGGCCTACTGTATTTAGGCATCCCTGTGGGTCATAACAGTCATCTGACCTCATTCAGTCTCAGTTTGAATACCCGATAAATCTCCTAATCGGATACCCGGAGGCCACACACTCCCGTCTAAATTTACTGATTTGTGAATAATTTTTTCTATAGACCTCCTATCGGTATTCTGTCAGTTTTCTGACATCCTCCTCATCAGGGCGCATCATCCTGTAATTTCGCACTTATATCTGAGATCTAAGATATCCGGTAGAAATTTTTATAGCTTTTTCATTATCAGAGAAATTTCGGCTATCTGGAGTTCAGAGAAAATTCCTGTATTAAGCTGGATTACCCAGCATCACTTGCTCTATCTACTGGTAAAATCTGGGACTGAAATGCTTTCGGTCAGTCCAAACCTTTTCTGGCCTAACTTTCTTTAATTACAATTTAGCCCCGGGGAAACTTTTCTTCTTTGCACTTAAGTCCCTCACATTTGGCTAAAATTACACTTAAAGACCCCACATTTTTGTCTACTTTTCCTTTTTAGCCTTAAGCTTTCCATAATTGCACTTAAGTCCTTACCTTTTCTTTCTTTTGCAATTTAATCCCTTTCCTTACATAAATTGCCACATCTTTTCCTGAAAAATATCTCATATACTTCATTCAGTCTGTACATACAAATTAGTACAGAAAATTTGGGATATTACATAGATTGCTCTTGTGATAGAGTCAAACTGCTCAGGCTAAAAGCATGGACATGGACAGTAAAGCTCATGATAAAGCTATGTCCATCAAATGAGATAGACAGGTTATAAAGGATATGTGCATGATAGAGCATTTGTAGCTCTCTGCAGTACTAGATATGGTAAAGTTATGAAAGATAAGAATGACATCAGAAAATCCTGAATGATAGAGAAAATGAGTAAAGTCTTAATATATAATATTGGCTTCTGTGATCATTTTTGGGGAATTATCTGTTAAGTTTGCAACTAAGTGGAAGTAACTAACCTTGTAACTTAGTCCGTTGGTTTAAGTCTTCTAGAGATAAGAATAGAATACAATAGAATCGCAGTAGATTATGGAGGATCACAGTTAGATCCTAGTATAGCTCACAGAGAAAAGAATTTCAGGGTCACAGTTAGATCCTGAAGAGACTGACGGTTGATGACAGTAGATCCCGAGGGTCGCAGTAGACCTAGCCTAGAGAAAGAAAATGAATGAGCCATGAGTACAGTATTTCTTTGGAATGACAATTACCAAGGACAAGGTCAAGGTAGAGAAGCTTCACAATTTTTTAACTCATAGCAGAGAGAGTACCCACGGTGTTAATTCAGATAGCCTTATTATTATTATAGACTGAACTCAGAATCTTCTTACATAAAAAAATGAAGTGAAATTAATAGAGATTCCTAAGATGATAATAAAGAGAATGAGAATGAAAGCTAGATAAATCCTCCAGATGAGGACAAGAAGGTTAAAAAGTCAAAGAGATTTATAGAAAAGGGTCTAAGATAGTAAAGTACTAGGGTTGGAGCTTGTTAGCATCAGTGCTTCAGATTTTTATCAGCACTTTTAGTTAAGTGTGCTCAGGCAAGAGTAACCCAATAATGGGTAACCCTTGGGAAGTAATGATAAAGATTATAGATGCCACAGAAGTTTGGCGTATATGTATAGAGTTATGTAAAATGAAAACTTAAAAAGGGTTATGAACAGTAAAAGATTAGAACCCTTCTGTTAAGTCCAAATGGAGTAGATTTAAAATGAAAGATTTAAATCATGACTTTGTTCAGGAGAACGAGAAGCAAAAGAGCAATATTCTCCTGAGAGGCTGATAAAGTTAGAAGTTAAAGAGAATGTTTCTGGCATCTCAGAATATGTCATGATAAGGCAAAATAAGTTATGAAAGAGTAAGATATGCCATGATATAGCCAGATTTGGCTAGATATGCCACGATACAGCATGAGAAGTACGTAATGAGATACATTTTGATAAGCATGTAATATGGCACATAATGAGAAATGTGTATTGAAAATGATAGTAAGAAGTAACTTTATGAACAGATAGAGATGCTCCCTTTTTGAAAGGGATAAGATTTCTGAATGTAATGTTGCAGATGAAAGTGAGAGCTTTCACTCCTTGCATGAAATGCCAGGCATTATGTTATGTTGTAAAGTATGCTAAAGCTGCATATGATAGAGCTATGCAAGCTCTGAGTGTTAGAGCTGTGCATATTCAGGAAAGGAATGCTTGAGCTCCGATGTTAGAGCTTTGCATTCATAAGCAGGTATACAGTCCTGCAATATGTTGGCCAGGCATTATGCATGTTAGAGCATGTGCTCCTACTTAATAGTAAAGCAAAGAGTAGTTACATAAGTCCTCTCTTTGTATGATGTTAAGTTATTAAAGATGATGAGAACATATGATTATACGAAAAGAGAGATGAAACTTTGCAAATGCTAAGGAATTCTGTGACATACTAAGAGAAGTAATAAGAGATAAGTGCTAGAAAGAATGATGAGTAATGGATAAAAACTCCCAAATATAGTAATATTCGAGAGAGTTTGATATGAAAGAAATGGACACTACTCACAATTCTAGTACAATGAGTTGTCCACAAGCAAATAGATACATAGCAAGTAAGCAAGTACTATAATAAAGTAAAGTTCAACTCTAATTGAGTTGATTTAGAAACGAAGAGTAATAATAGTAAAGATATGAAGATTCGCGAATATCTACATTGAAAGTACCCCACTAAGATATCAAGATAAAGGATACGAGATAGATACCCTAATCCTTAGTAATAAAGCAGAAATAGATACCAAGGAGATATATACCCAGATAATTGGCTAAGGTACTAAGTAAATTTCGAGGACGAAATTTATTTTAAGGGGGAGAGAATTGTAATATCCCTAATTTTCTGTTCTAGTTTGTATGTACAGTTTGTACGTAATATATGTGAGATTTTCTAAGAAAAGTGTGGCCATTTATGTAAGGAAAGTGATTGAATTGAAAAAGAAAGAAACTTCAAGGATTTAAGTGAAATTACAAAAGTTTTAAGGCCAAAATAGAATGTAGACAAAAATGTTGGTCCATTAAGTGTAATTTCAAAAAGTTTGAGGACTAAATATAATTTATCAAAAGTTCAAGGGGCAAAAGTGTAATTATGAAGAAACTTGGGCAAAAGGGGCAAAAATGGCCGGAATCAGATCAGACCCAAAGTTTACCAGTAAATAGAGAAAATTATTCCGGTTAGTTTGACGCAACACAGAATTTTGATTTGAGGTTCCGAAAAATTGATATAAATTTCTTAAGTCAGATAAAATTATAAAATTATTTTTTGGATCTCAAAATCAGATGAAGCCTTACAGTAAATTCCTACAATTAATATAAGAATTTATAAAATTGACACGGTCAGCAAAGGAATCCTGTAGAATTTTTAATGGAATTTACAGTATAATAAAATATCCGATAAATACCTTCGAGAAAGGTTTCTTGGGATTTGTGCCATAAAGGTAGTGGACCCTATAAAGGCCCAAAATGGCGTCATGAAGGCCCAATAAAATAATTGGACTCATAGGTGGGCCAGTGTCCAGAGGAACCCCGAAAAAGTACAAAATTACGAAAATGCCCCTGTGTTGTACCAAGGAGCAAGAGATGAATGGAGGATATTTTGGTCATTTTGGACTGGCCAAAATGCCAGGGCAGGTACAGAAAGGATTAGTCAGAGTCAGTATATGCTCTGATAAGGTACAAAGAGGTGTGAAATGACAATTATACCCTTAGGGTCAATGTAGTGCAAGAAAGGGCACCAAGGGTATTTTGGTCATTTTCCAAGGGATCTATAATTAAGTTTAGACCCAGTATAAGAATTTCAATGGCAGGAAGAATCTGGATACTGGATTTAAGGTCAAAAAACATATTATGGAATCTCAGAAAAATTAGATTCAGAAAACAGTCTGATTTTTGGGGAATCGGACTGAGCCAGTATCGGATTGGACTGGAATTTTTCTAGAAGTTTCCTGCCCTTGGAATTTTGCCACATGTCTTGTGAGGTGTCCCCTTGATGATGTCATAATTATTAAAAAAATTTAAATCCAAGAATAAATCTAAGCCGTTAGATCAAATAGTGTACAAAATGATCTTGGCCATCCATTTTCCATGAAATTTTCTATAAATACCCCCCAAAATTTGATGCAAAACCGTGGCATGAGAACCCTTGGGGAACCTCTTGCAAAATGAAAACTCAAGCCAAGACAAAGAAGAATTCAAAGGACAAAGTTTAAGCAAGCTAGAGATTAAAGGTACGCAATCTATCCTAGCTTATTTTCCTTTGATTTGGGAGCTTGAACCTAGGGTTTTCATGGAAGAAAGTTGAGTTTTCTCTAAGATATTTATGCTGTCCAAAACCTTAGATGAAAGGAGAAAGAAGAAATTAAAGTTAGAATTATGAGATTAAAGCTTAAACAAGCTAGTTAAATGATTGGTTGTTGAATCAAGTTGATGTTCTTGACTTTGCCATGGATGAACCATTTCGGTTTGCACTGTTCATGCACTGCTCATGATAGAAGAAGATGGAATTTCAATGATCTAATGCTTCCATTGAGTTTATATGATGATTTTGTGTAGGATTGGATGGGTTTTGAGCCTTGGAAGCATTGGAATTGAAAGTTGTAATGTTTGGAATTCTTCTCTGTTACTGTTCACTCGCATGAACAGTGATTGGAATCTTATGATTTTGATGCTTCCAATGATTTTTGTAGAGATATTGTAGTGATATTATATGATATGTAATATTCCGTAATTAGTAGAGGATACGATATGATACTGATATGATATTGTAATTAATATCTAGGGTTACCTATTATATCTAGGGTTACCTATTATATCTAAGGTTACCTATTATATCTAGGGTTACCTATTATATCTATAAATAGGTATTTAACATATGAATGAAAATAAGCATTTGTACATCATTTTGCTCTCTGTATTTTACATGGTACCAGAGCAGGTTAACCTAATGTTTGCTAATTTTTTGGCGTCGTTGTGGCTGTCCTTCGTTGCAGATCTGGAGTTTCTACTTTTTTGACAATTTTGGTCGCTGTTTTGACCCCTGGAGTGGTCCTCTTCTACTTGTTAGAATATTAGTTCTTACAGAGCTCCCGGTGAAGCTCTGGTTGTTGGATCCTTTGGTTCTTTTGTTTAGTCGTTGTTCGGCTACTCTCGCCTTTGTTACTAATCCTTTTTTTTATGGCTGCGACCAATACTACTGCAATTTCTGAGATGATTCCAGTAGTCACTAAGATTCCTGTGAGTGCTACTATTGCAACAGGTAATAAGTCTACTGCCCTTGTTTCTTCGTTTTCCAAATGGATCATAGACTCTGGTGCTACTGACCACATGACAGGTAACCGCTATCTCTTCTTTACTTATACGTCTTATGCCAACCCTTCTAATATCACCATTACAGACGGTTCCCAATCTTGTGTTCTTGGCTCTGGCACTGTTGAACCTACTTCTTCTATTCATTTGGAATCTGTGCTCCATGTCCCTAACCTTGCGTTTAACCTTTTGTCCCCTAGTAAACGTACTCGTGAATTAAACTGTTGGGTCTCATTTTTTCCTAACCATTGCTTGATACAGGATCTTTTGACGAAGAAGATTATTGGTAGGGGTTATGAATCTGGTGGTCATTACTTTCTTGATGATCAGGGGTCTCGTGCGGTGGCTTGTACCGGTGGTGTCACTCCTTTTGAAGTACATTGTCGTTTAGGTCATTTATCTTTATCATCTCTGAAAAAGGTTTATCCTCAGTTTCAGCATTTGTCGTCCTTAGATTGTGAGTCATGTCAGTTTGCTAAACATCATCGTCTTCCCTTAGTATCTCGAGGCAATAAACGAGCTTCGTCTCCTTTTGAGCTAGTGCACTCTGATGTTTGGGGTCCGTGTCCAGTTGAGTCCAAAGCTGGTTTCAAGTACTTTGTTACCTTTGTTGATGATTATTCCCGCACTACTTGGTTATATTTAATGAAAAATCGTTCTGAATTATTCTCTCATTTTGTGCCTTTACTGCAGAAGTTAAAAATCAATTCAATACTTCTATCCATTCCTTGCGCAGTGATAATGCCAAAGAATATTTTTCTGAATCATTTTCCTCTTTTATGCTTCAAAACGGAATTTTACATCAATCTTCTTGTGTGGATACACCAGCTCAGAATGGTGTTGCTGAAAGAAAAAATCGTCACTTATTAGAAGTAGCCCGAGCCCTTTTATTTCAAATGCAGGTTCCAAAACCCTTTTGGGCAGATGCGGTCTCCACTGCTTGCTTTCTCATTAATCGTATGCCGTCCTCTGTTCTTGATGGTCACATTCCCTACACTACTCTCTTTCCTTCTAAACCTTTGTTTCCGATTGACCCTAAGATTTTTGGATGTGTGTGTTTTGTTTGAGATGTGCGTCCGAGTATCTCTAAATTAGATCCTAAGTCCCTCAAGTGTGTCTTCCTTGGCTATTCCCTTGTGCAGAAAGGGTATAGGTGTTTTTCTCCGTCTCTTAATCGTTATATGGTTTCTGCTGATGTTACTTTTCAGGAATCTCTTGCTTATTTTGCCTCTATCCATTCAGCTTCTCCTCCTCCACCTGCGGAGGAGGATACTCTTCTGGTATACTCTGTTCTTCCGTCCTCATCACCTGCCCCAACTCCCGTACTGGCACCTGGTCAACCACCTTTATCTCGGGTCTACACCAGACGTTTGAAGGAAACTACTACTGCTCTTCCTCCAGATTCTACCCTACCATTGTCTACTTCCTCATCAGATCCTGCAGAAAGCATCACTCATCCTGAGTCTGACCTGGTTCCTCCTTCTGAGATACCTCCTGTTCCTGCTCCAGATCCCTCCCTCGATCTGCCTATTACCCTCCGTAAAGGTAAACGCACTTGCACATATCCTATTTCATCTTTTGTTTCATATAACCACCTCTCCTCTGCTTCTCGTGCCTTTGTTACATCTTTAGACACTATCTCCGTACCTCGTTCCCTAACTGAGGCCTTGTCCCACCCGGGTTGGCGTACTGCCATGGAAGAAGAGATTGCGGCACTTGATCGTGCTGGTACGTGGTCCTTAGTTGATTTACCGCCGGGAAAGAAAGCCATTGGATGTAAATGGGTGTTGACCCCTAAAACTAAGGCTGATGGCTCTCTTGAACGCCTTAAAGCTCGTCTTGTTGCTAAAGGTTATGCTCAGAAGTATGGTGTTGACTACTCTGAGACTTTTTCTCCTGTGGCCAAGCTCTCCTTGGTTCGTCTCTTCATTTCTCTAGCAGCTACCTATGGTTGGGATCTCTCTCAGCTGGATATCAAAAATGCCTTCTTACATGGTGATCTTCTAGAAGAAGTGTATATGGAGCAACCACCTGGTTTTGTTGCTCAGGGGGAGCATGGTAAAGTATGTCGGCTTAAGAGATCTTTATACAGCTTAAAGCAAAGCCCTCGGGCATGGTTTGATAGATTTAGTACTGTGGTGAAGGACTTTGGCTTGTGTCAGAGTAAATGTGATCATTCGGTGTTCTATCAGCAAACAAGTGCTGGCATGATTCTACTAGTTGTGTATGTTGATGACATTGTGATTACAGGGAGTGATACCTCAGGGATCTCATCACTCAAGTCATTTCTTAACTCCCATTTTCAGACGAAGGATTTGGGTTCACTAAAATACTTCTTGGGAATTGAAGTTATGAGAAGCAGGAAGGGCATCCTATTAACTCAGAGAAAATATGTTCTTGATATGCTAAAAGAAACTGGAAAACTTGGAGCTGCCCCATCTAGCTTTCCTATGGTTTATAATCCGCTGCTTGATGCTGATGGTAGTATACAATATGAAGATCCCATTGAAGCTGCTAAGAGCAAGCCGTTTGAGAACCCAGAGAGGTACAGAAGATTAATTGGAAAATTGAATTATCTTACAGTTACCCGCCCTGATATCACTTACCCAGTAAGTGTTCTTAGCCAATTTATGGTCTCTCCAACTGTTCGACAGTGGGAAGCCTTAGAACATGTGTTACATTATTTGAAGGGATCTCCAGGTCGTGGGATATTGTACAAGAGTCATGGCCATATAGATATTGAGTGCTTTTGTGATGCTGATCATGGTGGATCAAAGGCCACAAGACGGTCTACTACCGGTTACTGTGTCTTTGTTGGAGGCAACTTGGTATCTTGGAAAAGCAAGAAACAAAATGTAGTGTCACGATCGAGTGCAGAAGCGGAATATAGAGCCATGGCACAGTCTGTATGCGAGATAGTCTGGATATATCAGTTGATGACGGAGGTTGGCCTTCAAACCTCATTACCAGCTAAGTTGTGGTGTGATAATAAAGCGGCCCTACACATAGCTTCTAACTCGGTATTCCATGAACGCACGAAACATATTGAGATCGACTGTCATTTTATCCGAGACAAGCTCAAGGAAAATTTTATCTCTACAGGACATGTCCAATCCAGTGATCAACTAGGCGATCTCCTCACCAAAGCTCTTAATGGGTTCGGATTGAATATCTTTGTAACAAGTTGGGTATGATTGACATCTATGCTCCAACTTGAGGGGGAGTGTAGAGATATTGTAGTGATATTATATGATATGTAATATTCCGTAATTAGTAGAGGATACGATATGATACTGATATGATATTGTAATTAATATCTAGGGTTACCTATTATATCTAGGGTTACCTATTATATCTAAGGTTACCTATTATATCTAGGGTTACCTATTATATCTATAAATAGGTATTTAACATATGAATGAAAATAAGCATTTGTACATCATTTTGCTCTCTGTATTTTACAATTTTAAAATGAAAATTTGGGTGGGGTAAAGTAGAGAAACAAGTATGGGAAGCATTGGAATCAAGATGAGAATTTTTGGAAGAATTATGCATGTTTTTCAAATCTGTATAGAACAGTGTATAAGAGCTGGAATTTCATTATTCTAAGCTCAAATGGATTCAAAAGGTGAAATTGCGTAGGGTAAGGTCAAGACATCAATTGATTCAAAGGCCAAGGCAATTGGTAAGGGTTAGAGGAAGTTATGTTAGTTAAATGTTCAAGAGAGGTAGTCTTGAATAATGCTTGAGTTCATGGTCCTAATGAATTATGTGATGAATATGAATGTGCTTAGGACCTTGCAACATCCAAGAAGATGTTGAGAAGTGGTTGATCGAGAGGTTTCATGGTTGGAAAGCTTAGGGAGCAAGTGGAAGAATAAGGAAGAAAGCTTAAGTTCAAGGTAGTTGACTTACCTCTTTATGTGCTTGATGTGGTATGCTTATGTGTTGATATGTATATGATAATTGAATGATGTTGTGACATGATGAATGATATTGAATATGTTATGAATAACATGTTTCCATGGCCATGCATTTTATACAATGCTTATAGCATGATAGCATGTCACTAAATGAAGAAAATTTAATGAAACTACATATCATGTATTAGCATCCATCTTGCATATTTAAGTGGTAATGTTTGCTACTAAGATTCCCTAGAATCTCACCCTTCCAAAACCAACCAATTTAGGTCAAGCATGATGGAAAATGTATGCATGGAGAAGAGCTAAAGAATGGAGGAAAGAAAGTGAACAATTTGATACTTTCACCTATGATGCATGGTTTGTTCCAATTATATAAAGTGTGTAATTATGTGATGGAAATGTATGAAATAATTATAGAATATGTCCATGATGTATATAAATGTATGAGAGACCAAAGAGATGGTTTATGTATGTTGGAACAATTATTGGGAATTAAAGAAAGGAACCTGAAATGGTAAAAACGTAGGTCCTTAAGCAGTTTTATTGTGGCTTCAGCTTGACCTAGCAAATGAAAGGATTAACTCACAAAATTTTATGAGCCTAAAGTACACATATGGAGCTTTAAATCCATATGTAATTCATCTCATTTGGATAAGGGAACAAGAGAAATGAATGTTAGATTTGGTCAGAAACGTATTTTTCCCTTAAACTTCAACATGTTAGATTTGATTATAATTTTGAACCACTTCATTTCGATTTTTCTAGAATTAATTATGATTTTTCAAAGTTTGTCGCCGAATCTAGAATACTATATGAACAATAACTCGCCAAGAGTAAAAATTCCAGATTTGACTAATGGACTTCAAGTGTCATGTAAGTGGTTCTAAATGCTACTGAATGGTCCCTAAGACGTACGAAAGTAAGGATGTTACATGATGTGATTCGAAACAAGATGCTTTAGCCACAATATGAAAGTCCTTCACCTGACTCACTATCTTCACCTCATCAATGGGAATTGGGACAAGTGCATCTTCAATTGCCACGTCTTCAACTGTCACCCTTAATTGATTATCCTGAATTTGGATGTGGTGTACATTTGCCCCTAAGCTATGGATGGAACCATGTGCCACTAACTGTCTAAGAGGATCCTCCACATATAGATCACAAGGTTCAACATCCACTGATGCCAGCTCGGCCATGCCACAGCTCCTTTTAGTGCTATGACGGGCTATATTTGAGTGCGTAGGGGCACTTTGCTCCTATTGCTTTGATGTCATCATGGACAACATTTCTTCCTTGAGCTTTGCCAACCCCTCTTGTAATCGTGCCTCAAGTGAAGCTTTTACCGCAGCCCTAGCCTCTGCCTTCATGGTGGCCAATAACGATTCCAACTCTACCTTTGGCTCCACTGGGGAATATTGTTGAGATGCTCCAAAGTAATCTCTTATACCCACACCTCCTCCAACTCCCTTGACACGACCCCCATGCTCTTGTTTGCCCGTAGTAACAGTCAAGATGTCATTCCTACCTTTTGACTTAAAGGATCCATATGCCTCTTGTTGTTTAAGATCAATTTTTAAAGAATAAACATAAGAAATAATATAATTAGTCTACTAAAAAAATAATAGAAGTAGTACTTACAATTTTTCTGCAATCATGTGAGCATGATCGCTTATATATGATCCGCTCCTTCTTTGGTTAGCGTATAACCACTTATCTTCACGACGTATTGGAGATGGAGGAGCAAGAATAACACTAGGATCTGACTCAACATTTTCTTTTAGCCTCTTCCTCTTGACCCCCAACAAGTTTCTTTTAGCCTTCGTGTAACCCCCTCGAGACATTATGTGGGGGCAATCATTCTTGAGAGCGTGTTTAATTGCTTTTGCCCTTTTTTCCTACAAGACTTGAAGTAGTTAAATGAATACATATGATAATCTGATACGTTTGCTTTTGCTGCCAACCCATATAAAAGGAAGAAACATGGGAAAGTACCTTTGTTTTTTCAAGATTCCTTTTGACAACATATACACGAAGGATACTCTAAGATAGATCAACTCACCATAGCTGCTGGCGTAGTCTGAATCCTAACAAATTCTTCACAAGTAGCTTCGTCAATGAATTGATACTTGCTGTATGGAAAAGTATGAGGCTGACCATCTTTGTCCCAACCATGAACATAACAACGAGCTAGTTATGTCTTGAATGCCCTCCAACACTCATTGCAATAAGATAATGTCTTCTTCTTCAAGACTTCATTGTTGGGTATGAAACATCCTCCTTTATACTCCTCAGAGTACACTTGCGGAAGCAATATTAGCTTAACTTAAGTCCAGAGATTGAACTTTTACTCCTAAGTTCCTTATTCTGAACCTTTACTTTGAGAATTGGTTTCTCTCATTATACACATCCAAATGAGGTTTAATACCTATCCACGGAATGCCCCAGATGTGTACTACCGGCTCACCAAATATCGTGGCCAGACTCCTCTGTTTACTAGGTCAAACTGAGGTCAGAACACTACTGCCTCAGGACCTGCGAATTTCCTTCTTAATTTAACATACATAAATTACATATGCCAACAATATTTATCATTGAATAAAATCATGTCATACAACATGGCATACACAACAAGACATATACATAATCTTGCTATCTCTATTACATCTCTTTCTTCCTAAACTCCGGCAGCACAACCGCTACGCTTCATCTGTACAAAGAACTGAACTGTACTGATTCGGTAATCCTCTCATGAGAACTACCATTCTACGTAGTACCCAGGAAAGACTAGATGAACCGTCTAGGTCCACTCACTTCTAGCCTCCTTAGACAGCACTACGTAAACAGTACTTATCATATACTGATGTTCAGTCTTTACTTCGGCAGCATAACGGCGTCTCCTGGCTTTCTCAAAATCTACTTCAGCATAACCTCCCTGTAATGGGTATGTATGGGGATGAGATTCGGGGGAATCTCAGTAGCAACAATCATAACATTATATGTAATGCAGAGTGACAGTTCTTGCTTGTGATTGTGTACAGATAAGTATGCTGCGTGCTTCCATGCTTAATAACATATGATCATAGCATTACAGCAGAGCTTCAGACATAACATATAAGACAACAATCCAACCAAACAATAGCACAACAAATCACAGAGCCATTACAATAAAGCTAGGATTAGTTACTACCTGGCTAGCTTAGCAGAACTCCACTATCCTTATTCTGATTCCAGCTCCGCCAGAACTTCCTTACTTCTTTTCTCCTTTCTCTCTTCCCTTCCTTCTCCTTCTCTCTCTTCTTTCTCTTCCTTCTCCCTTGCCATGCGTGAATGCCAAATGAAATGGGGGGGTATTTATAACCTCCTCCAATCGTATTTTCGTAGTTTCTATGAACTTTGATCCTGCGGTCCTGGTTTTTCCTGGATTTTCTTATTTTCTTTAATTCCTCCTTTACTGCATCATGCATGACATCATCGGGACACCTCAGCAGCATATTTTTCACATGTCACAATTCCCTGGACACCTAGCAGCTGACTCACCGGTCCAGTCTCTTGCCTCGTAAAGCGTGCCCTCAGCTTTATCTTCTTTTTCCAGACTAGAGCCATGTGGCGACTGGAAGAGACCTTGCACACTTCCCAATGCTATCTAGATAAGTCCTAGACTTATCTGATCAGTTCCTCAGTTTTCGTGCCAACCGAGTAACTTTACTCTACTGAACCATTACTTTAATGCCATGTGGCATCTTGTGGGCCCCATGAGGATACCTTATCAGTCTACCTCATGGTTTCCAGATAACCTTTCCTGTATCTGGCCTCCTGCCTCCGGTCTATCTCTAACCGGGTAACTATCTCATTTGGACCTTCACAACACATGGCCCATAAGCTTGGCACTACTTTAGTCACTAGTCGCGACCTAGCCATCATCTCATCGCGACTTAACACCTTATGTGCTCATTAGTCGCGACCACAACATTCTCTAGTCGCGACCACAACAGTCTTTCGTCGTGACCACATCAGTCTTTTGTCGCGACCACAACAGTCTTTCATCGCGACCACATCACTTTTTAGTCGCAACCAGGCTTATTCTACTCATTAGTCGCGACACCACAACATTATCCGTCACGACTAAGCCTCTCCGCCAAGATTAGTCGCGACCACAATTATCTACAGTCGCGACCAAATGGTCAGCTCTTGAACCTTTGACCTTATATCATCCCCAAATGGCCATTTACCCCTTAGGACTTCCACTGTTTACATATAATCCCCCGTACCTTTACTTACTCGCAGCTCAGTCCCTGAAACTCTTCACGTTCCTCTGGGACTTCTGCTAAAAAGGGGTCTAGTAGCCTCTTAATCTTAGGCTATTTCTGCATCTCTAGGCCTGAAAATTGGGATGTTACAGGGAACATCATAAGTGAGCTGTAATAATTGCCATTGAAGCGGAGTTATCAACAAACAGTTGTATTTTTTGGTATTGCTCTATATACAATATAAAATAGTTAGTTTTTATACCCGGATAGGGTCCCAAATTTGATTCTTCATGCTATCATCAACAGCATCCCAAGTCTGTATAGTGATGTTAGGCTTATTGCATGCTAGGAGACTAACATAACTTTTGTATTTGGTCCTGTGTTTACCAATTGGGTTCCAATGTCTGTCAAACTAAATGGGTAGCATTTTCCCTTCCTTCCTGTCTTTTGTAATGTCTTTCAATCGTATCACACTTCTGGCCCTCCTTTGCATAAAGTCGCTTGGAGCATTGCTAACCTCATTTTGATTAACTCTACCCCCATATTCCTGTTGGAAATTGTGCCCTAGGGGCCAATCATTGTATCAAGTTATCACATTATTTGCATGTTTACTGTGATGACCATCCTTAGATAACTCATGATCTTATCCTAAATATCCCTGGTCGGTCATCTGTGCGGGAGAAAAGATGAAATAAGACCAGTATGACTTTGAAGATATATAGAGATATAAATCAAAGTCATAGGCACATGTAAGAGTACAGGGTGTTGGACCGACCCGCTATGAGAGATCTGCATGGGTTAAATCATAAGCTTCTCTCATATACAAGCCATATCACTATGCCCTTTGACCTGAGATCATCATGGATTCCTACATGACAAACGCTCAGCTTTGACCTAGTGAAAAGTCACTTTTGACCGAGTGATCGTAAAGGCTATGTTCAGGCTCAGTGGTTTTTCATGCGGAGGAATATGAATGATCAAGATGGAATTTGTCCCTCACATTCGTAGAGAGATATTACTGGGCCCCTCGATGAGTGAGTCTCAGAAATGTATGGCCATAATGTAATGGAAGGGTAGTTCCATTTCTATCGTCAGACTACTTAGGGATCGAGAAAGTAACGGTCAGGAATAGGAGGATGACGTTCACCATGCCTCATCCATGATCGAAATATCGTGTGACAAAAAGGACGTGATATGGTTGTATGAAAGGTAACATCATTCATCGATCCTCATATGTTTTGGGTAGTCGTAATGTCTTGCTAGATGCCGCTTACGACTTGTGGGTTAGTATAGTAACTGGCCCACTACCAACCTCATATGGGCCTACAGGGTCGCACACAAAATAGCCCAACTCTAGCTGTGATGTCCAGATTCATTGAATCTAAGAGATGTCTAGATTCAATGAATAGTCTAGGGTGAATTTATATATTTTATATATATATAAATTTGTATATATATATTATATATATAATATAAGAGATATTTGCAAGATTTAATTTATAAGGATAAATTAAATTTCTATCACTTTTGAATTTGAATTTAAATGGATATGATCTATTTGAATTTGAAATTCAAATTGATAAGATATCTCAAATTTGATTTATGAGAATAAATCAAATATAATTCCGTCTTATCTTTATTTTAAATTAAATAAATAGGTGAATTAAATCCGTGAGACGGATTTAATAAAAACTGTATTTATTTAATTAGTTTCTTATCAAATGATGCAATATATGATATTGTATTAATTTTAGAATTAATATAAGATTAATTCTGAAGCCCGGCCCAATTAGAAGCCCGATAGCATCCTATATATTTGACATTAGGAGCTAGGGTTCTACACACACAACACACAACACAACTCATAAGAGAAAAAAGGCAGGAGAGTGCAAAAGGTTTACAGATAAGAAACTGTCGGGATAGAGATGGTGAGGACAGAATCTTGAGAAAACCTTAGAGGGACAAGAGGCGCTAGCACGTCGTTCGTGGTTGGAACGCTGTTCGTGTGGATACCGGTAGAGGAAGCCGATCTGAGTTGTCGACTTCTTGTGATCGAGAAGAGAGTAGCACGACGACGAGTCGCGACTTACAGAACCAAAGGTCGCGACTAAAATGGGCATCTGAATGTCAGAAATCCGAAAAGAGGAGACAGGTCGCGACTACAAACTTCAGAGATATCAGGTCACGATGAGAAGCTGAGTAGGTCGCGACTGAAAGTTCCAGAGGCGACAAGTCGCCACGTGAAGCTGAGTAGGTCGCGACTGAAAGTTTCAGAGGCGACAGGTCGCGACGAGAAAATGAGTAGGTCGCGACTGAAAGTTCCAGAGGCGAGGAGTCGCGACTAGTGGATACAGAGGTCGTGACTAAAGCTCAAATACCGAAGGTAACACTTCTTTCTCCTTGACTTAAACACATTCGGTAGATCCTTGCTGGGAATGGAAAAATTTTTAAAGCTAATTTCCGCTGCGTGTCTTCCAATTCCCTTCAATTCCTATATACGCATAACAAAATCAACAAAGTAAACAGACTTAACCATTTTTCCTTCACCCCGTTTGAATACAAACTTGTTCCTTTAGAATTTATCCATGGAAAGAAGGGCAAGCATTTATCACAGGACAACTAGAAAACCTAGATTAAATGAACACATAAACAGCGAAGCACTTACACTAAAAAATAAGTGCTGAGAACACATACATGGTAAAGCACAACGAGAGCAAGAATAGAGAAGAACGACTAAGCATGGTGAAGCCCCACGAAAACCACAGAGGATGACAAGCAAAGTAATGATAGAAGTAAGACAGAAGACTAAAGAAAATCTGAGAAATGAGAAATGAGATAAGCGCCAAAGGGCAGGCTTCAAAATCTATTTTCAATAGCCATTTTACACCAGGTATACAAAACATCAGGTGTAGAAAATCATATTTCTAAACCTGACAAAAACAATAACTGGTTTAAAAATTTATCTTCTTATTTTCAAAAATGCCACGACTTATTTTTTGAATTACAGAAGACTTTTTACACCAGTTAAAGTATAAAATCGGGGTAAAAAATATTTTTAATTTATTTACAAAAATGACACCACCAGTTTTTACACTGGATAACATGTACGTTAGGTTTAAATATTGTAGTTATTTTTTTCCATACCATGTTTTAATTTCAGATCACTTTAATTTCTACATCAGATAACATTTAGATCCCGTGTAAAAAGGCTTCTAATTTATTTAAAAAAATGCCACTAAAAGGTTTTTATAGCTAATAAAATGTATGCCCAGTTTAAATATTGTAGTTATTTATACCACCCACCCTTTATTTACCCCATCCCCTGAAGTTACAACATATATATGCAATCAGAACAAAAAATTTGCATTATTACATCCTATATGCAATCAGAACAAGAAACTTGCATTATTATTACATCAATAACATATATGCAATTAGAACAAGAAACTTGTATTATTATTACATCAATAACATATATACAATCACATACAAATCAATCAGAATCCACTTCTTCTTTATTCAATTTTTGTTAAACCTACTGAAAAAGATGGGGTATCACAAATTGAATCATCATCGTCAACAACCCTTTTTCCTTGGAGAACGACGGACCATCTTTTACTTGTTGGATCAGTGATATAGAACACTTGCTTTACTTGGTCTTCCATAATGAAAGGATCATCCCCAAAACTTGTACTATTCAAATCAACCAGTGTAAATCCTAATCGATTGACCATAACACCGTTGTTTACATTATCTCACTTGCATTTGAACACGAAAACTATGAATTTGGAGTATTCCACCTCCCAAATCTCTTCAACAATGCCATAATAAGGGATGACTACTAATTTAGGATTGTTGTCTTTTGAACTAGAGAAGTGCATAGTTTCAGCCATTAACATAACACCACTATTTTGCATGCTACTTTTATCACCTAGGAACTTCGTATAAAAGGAATACCCATTTATATCAAATGAATTCCAACATATCATAGTAAATTTATGACTATATACCAACCATCTAACTAAATCATAAACACAATCCTTATTTTCAACCTTCTATTTGAACCAATATGCAAAAGATTTGTTGTGTTCTCTAATCAGCCTTTGCTCTGCCATTCTATTATTTTTTTTCCTGACAAGCTCTTTATGAACAGCTATATAGTCTTGAACTTCATCAATGTTATTTAAGATATATAAGTGTATTTGCTACAATTCATTATGATCAACATTCTTCACCAATATTTCGCGTTGACCCCTATTTAGCATGGGGTTTAGGGTGACCGGTAAGTCTTACTTTAGATAGGTATTGTTGACAAAAACCCATAGCTTCTTCGAAAATATATTTTTATACAATGGATGCTTCGGGCCAATTTGGATTCTTTATATACCCTTTAAGGATTTTCATGTACCTTTCAATTGAGTACATCCATCGTAAGTATACAAGGCCACACAATTTTATCTCTGGCACTAGATGAATGATGAGGTGTACCATGATGTCAAAAAAGGCAGGATGAAACAGTTTTTCAAGTTGGCACAAAATAACATAACCTTTATACTCCAATTCATCTAACTTTTTAGGTTCAAAGACTTTGCCATATATAGCATTAAAGAAGAAGCAAAGTTGGGTTACAATGTGTCTCAAATCATCTTGAAGGATTCCTCGAATAGCCATTAGGAGTAATTGTTGCATCAAGACATGACAACCATGAGACTTTTAGCCTACTAATTTTAAATCTTTCATCGACACAATCTTCTAAGATTAGATGAGTACCTAGAGGCAACTTGATTCCTTGCAAACACTCATAAATACTTCTTCTTTCATCATTGGACAAAATAAATCCCCTCACCATTTGGCCTTAGATGTAAATCCTCTCATATTACCATTTCTTACAAATCTAATCTTGCCTTTAAACTTCCCTTAGAACTACCCTGTATGTTGAGAAGTGTTCCAACAATGTTGTCACACACATTTTCTTCATATGTATGACATCAATACAGTGCCTTACATGAAGATATTGCCACTATGGAAGCTCACAGAAGACAAATCTTTTTTTCCATATATTTTTCTCACTTCTCTTGGTAGTCTTACCAAAAGTAACGTTGATGTTTTCACCTTTTCATAAACTTGCTCTCTAGTCAATGGGTCTAGAGCATTTTCAAATTCTCAGCCGCCAAATTTTTTTTTCTTCAGTCGACTGTATGAGTGGCCTTGTCTTAGAAATCTCCTATAACCTAGGTAGACTGTCTTTCTTCCATGACGAAGTTGATAGTAGCAAGTCCCTTCCTACAAAGCGGACATGCTTTATGGCCCTTAACATTATACCCTGACAAATTTCTGTATGCAGAAAGTCATTAATTGTATAAAAGATCATAGCCCGCATATTGAAGACCTCATTCTTAATCGCATAAAAAATATCCACACCTTCCCATAGCTTCTTTAAATCTTTGATCAAGGGTATTAGGTAAACATGTATGTCATTTCCTGATTGTTTCAGTCCTAAGATCAACATAGATAACATTACATACTTGCGTTTCATACACAATAAGGGGATATATTGTAAATCACCAAGAGGACGAGCTGTGAACTATGTATACTACTAAGGCTACCATAAGGGTTCATGCAATCTGTACTAAGTCCAAGCCTTAGGTTTCATGGTTCATTACCAAACTCGAAAAATAATTCATCAATCTTCTTCCATTGTAAAGAATCAGCTAGATAACGAAGCTTTTCATCATAAATTCTTTCAATCGCATGCCATAACATTTTTTTTGCATCATCTTCATTAGCAAAGAGGTGCTTAAACCTTAGTATAATTGGAAGATACCATAACACCTTTATAGCAGAGTTGTTTGATTTGTACCTTGGTGTCTTACATATTGGACACTTCTCCTCATCTTCAAACTCTTTCCTGTATAATATGCAACATGCAGGAATCCTTCTATATTGCATGCCTAAAGGACATATTATTTTCTTCGCATCATAGTAGCATTCAACTAGCACATTTTCTTTTGGAAGCATATCTTGCAACAACTCAAGCAATTATGAAATACCACTATCACTCCAGCCATACCTTGCTTTCACACTTATCAATCTCAATACCGCATTCAACATGTTGTATTTTCTACACCCTGGGTATAGATATTTTTCTGCATCATTGCATATATTACCAAATGCATGTGACCGCATAAAAGCATCTTCTCCAACAACACAAATCATGTCCTTTACCTGATCATTAGTATCCATGTCATCAAAGGTTTGTTCCACTTGTTTAGCTGTACTCGACCTTTCCACATTTTTACCATGCCATACCCATACAGTGTAATTCTTGTAAAACCTCTCACAAATTAAATGTGTGTACATATCTGCAAGACTTTGTTTCCTTTCATTCAAACAACTCACACAAGGACAATAAAACCTTCCATTGTCATCATCACCATTTCGTTTAGCAAAATCCAAAAACTCCTTCACCCCCTCAGCATACTTAACACTTATTCATTTAACATTTATCCAATTACGATCTATATTTGTGGAAGACTAAAAAACTACAAAACCAAAAAATAAGAAAAACAAGCAAATGACAGTAATGAATCCATACAAATAATAGCAAAAGCTATAGCCAGTAGTGTATAAATTTTCAATTTTTGAGACAATGAGTTTAAAACAAAACTTACTATGACAGAACAGCTGAGAAGACTTAAACGAGAAAACTAATGAAAAATGAGAGATGAGAGGCGCGAAGGGGGTTTCGATTAAATTAAAGAGTATTTGGGAAGCAAAGCTTACCATGATAGAACGATCGAGAAGACTTAAATGCTCAAACTAGTGAAAAATGAGATATGAGAGGCTCTAAGGGGGTTTCGATTAAATTAAAGTGTATTCGGGAAGCAATTCTACACCGGATATATATACAACTTGTGTAGAAAGTGGTGTAGTAATTTTGTTCTACACCAGTCAAGTTTACATCCGATGTAAAAAGATTAAAACTTACTTTATAACACAATCTACACTAGATGAAATTTGCAGTGGGTGTAGAAAATGTGATAATCTACACCTACCATTGACATTTCTAGTTTCGATCTGTTTCATTTTTTTAGTTTTCTAAAAATAAAAGGAACACCACCATTTCATCAGAAAAAGAAACTTCTTCATTCATTAAAACTTTACTAATAACTTTACATCAAAAGTTTAAAATTTCAAAACTTTACTAATAATATATTCTCTTCTTTTTGTCATTTCATAAAAAATAAAATAGGAAGAGCAGATAAAGGTTGTAGGTTTCACTCCTCAGAGTCAGAGTTTTGGGATTCAAAGTGGGGAGAATCAACAAGATTATAGAAGCTATCATTCAGTTGATGGCGGCGAACTTCATAGCAGAAATCTCTAAAATCGTCTTTTAGTCTGTCAACTTTCAAAGTCAGTTCTTCCACGGAGTCCTCCAGGCCATTGAAGCGCAAGATGAGTTCCTCAAGGTACTCTATCAGAGTGACAACCAGGGGAGGAGGAGAAGGAGCTGAAGGGTGAGGGTTAAAATGTTTGTCTTCAAAATTATCTCTGTTTCTTTTGTGTGGCGGAGAAGGAGGTGTGCGTGAGGAAGAAGCTATTGGAGGGTTTAGATAAATGAAAAGAAAAGAAAATAGAGATAAAGGACTGATGAGATGAAAATTATTGATCATAGGAAGGGGATACATATAAAGTTAAGGAATAAGAACGGTTTCATAAAAGAGTATAGAATAATGCAATTGGCCTTCTATCATAATGACTACAAACTTTTGGAACCAAAGAAGTAAAATGAAAAGTCTGAAGAAGTTACAAAAAAGAAGAGGGAAAGCATAGACAAGAAATTGAATAGTCAGAATATAGAATGAAGCTAATTTACACCTTTTGAAATTAAATCAGGTGTAGAAAGAAAACATCTAAACTGTACCTAAAGGCAACTGGTGTAGAAAGAATTTTATCTAAACCGAACATACACATAACAAGTGTAGAAAGTATTTTTTACACCGGTTATGAAAGTATCAAATCTAGTAAATATATTCTACACTAGTTACGTGTACATCTAGTGTAAATATTTAATCTTATTTAAAAAAAATGCCACCGGTTATTTTTTTAAACCATCTCAGCAAGGACCGGTTTAGAAATGGGGCTTTAGAAAGACTATTTTATAGTAGTGTCAATCATGTGGTATGCTATTTCGTTGCTTGGTTGGGCAGGCAATTTGACAACTATAACATAAGAAATAAAAATAAGTGTGTGAAATAATAACAGTCGCTCATATAAGGCACTGGTGATGGCATCCCAATACCTGGAATGGACCAAAATAGTTTCTATGTGGGTGGAAAAATAATAACTCTACCACTAGGAAATAACAACTCTATAGTAAATGAACAACAAATGGGCATATTTCATGCAAGGATTTTGGGAGACATAGGAATCCACTGGGCAAGACAATCCAATACATGCAATGAACCAAAAAACCAAGACTATGGGAATAGGAAAACATAATTTCACTAATAAGAAATGATTAGTGCATGCCATACTAATACCTAGAATGAACCTAATGAGAGCTGATTATGGGGGGAATAATTACAACTCCACCACTAGGAAGTAACAACTCCATGGTAAAGGAATAACAACTAAACCACTAAAAAAATAACTACCCTCACAATTGAAAAAATGACAACTCCACCACTAGGAAATAACAACTCTATGATGAAGGAATAACAACTCAACCATTAGAAAAATAACTATCCTACAACTGGAAAAATAACAACTCCACCACTAGGACATACAAGTCCAGGGTGAAGGAATAACAACTCCACTAATGATAAAATAACAACTCGACAACTAGAAAATAACAACTACACTAGTAGGACATAACATCTGCATAGTGAATGAATAGCAACTCGACCACTTGAAAAATAACTACCCCCACAACTGGAAAAAATGACAACTCCACCACTAGAAAATAATAACTCCATGGTGAAAGAATATCAACTCAACCACTGCAAAATAACTACCTCGCAACTGAAAAATGACAATTACACCACTACGAATAATAACTCCATGATGAAGGAATAACAACTAGAGCATATTTTTAAACACCAGGGGTAATTATGTTTTTTCACAATTAAAAAAAAAATCTCAAGTCCCATGAGACTTTACAATAGTTTTGTCATTTTCAGGGACTTTTTTGCAATTTAATTTCTTCTGTTAGACCTAGATGCGATTTTCCCTTGATTTTACCTTCATAACAACAACACAAATTCAAATTCTAGAAAATGCATTTATTAGAAGAGACAAAAAAAATGTGTACTCTAAACTCCGAAAGGGAATATACCCTTGATCAAATTAAATAAAAAGAGAGTATTTGAAATATGAGACTTAGCATTCCTTCTTTTTTTTAAAAATTTTTTAATCAACAGACTTACCTTTCTAATTATCTAGAAAATTGAAGATTATCCTAATTAATTTTAGAAATTGGCTGCCCTTGTTAAGTTTTGGATCGCGTTGGTCGATTAAAGAGCTATAATCAATAATTAATTTGGTAATTGGGTTGCATTGTTTATACCTCATTAATAACATCAAAATTAATTTGAGAATTGGCTTAAATATAAATAAGAAAAGAAAAACATAGAGATAAGCAAATGAATGATAAATTAACAGTATAATTTAATAGAAAAATATAAACAATGAAACAATTGAAATTGAAACCATTACCTCCTACCTAATTTTTAAACATCAGTATTGAAGAAATAAAACAAATAAAAAAAGTTCACAGCCCAACAGAATAAATAAAACAATACATTCTAAAAACTATATAAATAATGAAATAAACAAAATCGGTTTTTAAGTATCAATATTGAAGAAATGAGAAAGCAAAATTGAAAACATTACCTTCGACCTGGTTTTCAAATATCAATATTGAAGAAATGAAAAATTAAATAGAGACAATCAAATGAATGATAAATTTTTCACAAATAAACAATAAATTATAGTGAGACAAATAAAAGAATGATAAATTATTAAAAAATAAAAAATAAATAATGCAGAGTCCAACAAAATAGATAAAACAATGTAATTTAAAGGGAAAATATAAATAATGAGATAACTAAAATTGAACTCATGACCTTCCACCCGATTTTTAAATATCAATATTGAATAAATGGTAAAATATAGACAAACAAATGTATGAAATTATTAACAAATAGAAACAAATAATAGTGTACAGCCAACAAAATAAATAAAATAATATATTTTAAGAAAAAATATAATTAATAAAATAAGCGAAATTGAAACTGTGATCTTCCACCTTGTGATTTTGGTTTTTAAATATCAATATTTAAGAAATGAAAAACTAATCAGAGACAAGCAAATGAATTTTAACTTATTAACAAATAAACAATAAATAATAATGCAAAGCTAAACAAAAATAAATAAATCAATATAATTTAAGGTAAGAATATAAATAATAAAACAAACAAAATTGAATAAATGACCTTTTACCAAATGAGAAGCTCTCAAACACAATTTTTAAAGGAATAATGAAGAAATGAAAAAAATAAAAAATTCAAATAAATGAAGGATAAATTATCAACAAATAAATAATAAATATTAGCGTATAGCCTAATAAAATAAACAAATCAATATAATTTTTAGCAAAAAATTAAAAATAATTAAACAAGCACAATTAGAGCCTATAACCTTTACCTTAAGAGGAGCTCTCAAACTCAATTTTTATTTTTTAAATGAATAACGAAGAAATAAAAAATAAATAGAGATAAGTAAATAATGAATAATAAATTATTAACAAATAAACAATAAATTATAGTATATAGCCAAACAAAATAAATACAAACAAACAAATAAATGAATGATAAATTATTAACGATCCTAACAAAATAGATAAAATAATATATTTTTAAAAAAATATAAATAATAAAATAAGGGAAATTGAAATTGTGACCTTCCACCTGGTTTTAAAATATCAATATTGAAGAAATAAAAAACTAAATAGAAACAAGCCAATTATTAACAAATAAACAACAAATTATAGTGCATAGTCAAACAAAATAAATAGGTTGAAAAAATTAATAAATCAACCTATAAAAAAATATAAATAATCAAACAAATGAAATTATACCCTATTAAAAGCTTTCAAACCAAATTTTTAAATATAAAAGACAAAAGAAAAAATAAATAGAAACAAGCAAGGGAATGATAGATTACTAAAGAAAAGAATGAAACATTAACAACATAATTTAAATATATATATATAAATAATGAAACAACCGAAATTGAATCCATAACCTCCTACCTAATTTTTAAATATTAATATTGAAGAAAATAAATAAATAATAGTGCATAGCCTAACAAAATAAATAAAACAATATATTCTAAAGAAAAAATAATAAATAATGAAATAAGCAAAATTAATCCATAACCTTCCATGCAGTTTTTAAATTTCAATATTTGAATAAATAAAAAACTAAATAGAGATAATCAATAAATAATACATAGCCTAATAAAATAAATAAAATAATATAATTTAATGAAAAAATATAAATAATAAAACAACTAATATTGAACCAATAACCTTCTATCTACTTTTTAAATATCAATATTAAAAAAATAAAAAATAGAAACAAGCAAATGTATAATAAATTATTAATAAATAAAAATTAATAATATATAACTTAATAAAATAATTAAAACATTATATTTTAAGAAAAAAATATAAATATTGAAATAAGTGAAATTAAGGTCATACCATTTTTTAAATTAGTTATCCCATGTCAGCAATTAACTCCAGAAGGCACTTATCCATAGTTAATTATTAAACTTACTGGAAAAAGTGTTTTTTATGAAATATAGAACCCTGTGCTTGACCAAAAAAAAAAGATAGAACCTTGTGCGATCGGGAACATTGAAGGGCGATATGGCGGTGACTGTGAAGAGGCGATACGGGGGCCAAGGGCGGCAAAGTCAGGAGACGATGTGGCGACGATCGATTATGTTGCGTGAGCATTGTAGGGGCTATACTAATTGACACTAAACTTAATCTTGATGAAGTATGGAACGTTTTCAAGCCTTTATTATCACCCCTTATGATAGGTTCAGAAAGACTTATCTAAGACGTAAGGAAGGATGATTTGACCAAGTATAAGCAGTTATGTTAATTATTTCATTATTTATTATTTTATTTACTCCATTATGTTAGTAGGAGTCGTCAGTTTAGTCTATTAGTCCATCATGCTCTTATTTTTGAGTCATGGGTATGTTTCCCGATAATGTAGGGAGAGTAAGTTGTTGTCTATGTATTCCTGCATCTATATATATCTCTAGCCTACTCTTGTCAAGGCAAAGTGAAATAAATCACATTTTTAGAGATTCTTTTGGCTTCTAACTACTCTCTTTGTGAGATTCTTGTAGGTAAAGTGAGTAGGAGACATTACCTATCATTTTGGCATCAGAGCTATGGTGGACACATGTGCATCATCTACAACGAACCCAACCCTAACAGCAACCCGAGGCGAACTGAGAAACAAGGTGTCTTTGGAGGTGCAAGCAAGGAACAACTCAGAAAAGAAGAAAGTAAGGCATTGGGGAGAGGAATCCGAAGAAGAAAGGGAGAATTACTAGCGATATTGAACCCCATATGCAAAGATTGAGTTTCCCAGGTTCAATGAAGGTGACCCGCGTGGATGGGTGCTGAAGGCCAAGAAGTTTTTTTAGTAATATCAGATGCCGGAGGATGATAATGTGGAAATTGCTGCACTGTACCTAGAAGTAGACGTCCTCGATCTATTTTCTTGGATCAACTCAGAAAGAACCTACTCTATTGGGATGAGCTGGTCAAAACCTTGAATGAACATTATAGGCCCCCAGAATTTTTGAACCCCGATGAATTCCTTTGCAACATCCGACAAATGGGAAGCGTGATAGAGTACTGACAGGCGTGGGCCTTGGGCTAGGAAGGTTGCTCGAGTGACAAACTCACCTGAACATTGCCTCCTCCTCAGGTTTTTCTTGAGCGGTTTGAAGGAGGAGCTGCGGATAGAGTTTCGTCTTCACAAACCTAGAACCGTCTATCATGTGTTGAGCCTTGAACTAGAGTTAGAAAAAGCTTTCGAATCAGGTCGTGGGTTCAAAGCAGGGTCAACTATGGTCCTAACCTGATCCGCCCATTAATTTCCAATAACCCAGCTTTCTCCTAAGGTAGACCTGTCACATCCCAATTTTTCCCTATATGTATAAGACTGATAAAGGAAAGAGGTTTGAAAGGGATTATGATGATGAATAGAAAGAAAAAATAATGATTAGACAAAGGTATAAAGAAGAGGGACTAAGATGAAAAGTCTAAAAGTTCTATGGTGCCAAAATAAAAGGTAGAAATAAATGTTGGGCCATTAAGTATAATTTCAAAAAGATTAAGGACTTAAATGTAATTTATTAAAAGTTCAAGGGGCAAAACTATAATTATGAAGAAATTGAGCCAGAAAAGGCCCAAAACTGGCCAGAAATATATTAGTCCCAAATTTTATCAGTAAATAGAGAAAATTATTCTGGACAGTTTAACGCAACATAGAATTTTGATTTGAGGTCCAGATGAATTGATATGAATTTTTGAAGTTAGTAAAAATTATTACAGTATTTTTTATACCTCAGAATCAGATAAAATTTTATAGTAAATTCTTATAATTAATATGAGAATTTATAAAACTGACAAAGTCAGAAAAGGAGTCATGTAGAATTTTTAATAAAATTTACAGTGGAATAAAATACCCCGATAAATACTTTCGGGAGAGGTTTCTTAGAATTTATGCCATAAAGGTAGTGGACCCATATAAAGGACCAAGATGGCGTCCCAAAGGCCCAACAAGGTAATTAAGTAGTTATGTGGGCCAGTGTCCAAAGGAACCCCAAAAAATATGAAATTACGAAAATACCCCTATGTTGTAATAATGAGCAAGAGATGAATGTAGGGCATTTTGGTCATTTTGGATAGGCCAAAACACCAAGGAAAATATAGGGATGATTAATCAGAGTCAGATATGCCCTGATAGGGTATAAAGAGGTGTGAAATGACAATTATGCCCTCAGGGTTAATATAATGCAAGAAAGTGCACCAAGGGTATTTTGGTCATTTCTCAAGAGATGGTTAGCAGATAAATACTCAGTCTAACAATATCAATGGTAGAAAAAACCTAAACACTAGTTTTCATGACATAATACATATTATGGAAAATTATAAAAATTGGGAACATAAAATAGTCTAGTTTTTGTGAAACTGACCGGATTAGTACCGGACTGGACTAAAATTTTTCCTATCAGTGTTTTCCCATTATTTGTACCAAACATAGCCCTTTATGATGTCATGGATGATGTTATTAATAAGGCTTCTATGGCAAATTGTGTGGGAATAAAATAGAGAAACAAGTAGTGGAAGCATTGGAATCAAAATGAGAATTTTTAGAAAATATAGGAGGCATTTCGGTTTTGTATAGTAGCCAAGGATGTGATTTGATTTTGGAAATTCTGATTTTATATTTGGATTCTAAATGAAAAATTATGTGGAAATAAATCATGAGAATTTATTTTAGAAAGATGCAAATATAAGTCATAAGTTAGACAAAGAATGGAATATAGTGAGAACCGAGTCTTGGAATTGTTTTGAAGTTGAGTTGTAACTTGATGTTACTTTGTAATGGCTAGGTTTTAAAATTTGTGTGGGAAGAAGACCATCTCAAGAAGAGTGTGATAAGGATAACCTAAGAGGTAGCAATAATACCTAACTATAATCTTATGTTTGTTTGATTGTATGCTTACTTGTTAGTTATGATTCTTGGTTGAGCTTAAGATGATGTTTTGATGATGATGATGAAGTATGAATGATTGCAACTCCTTGCAACTAATGTCATGACAATATGCATGTTAGAGTTTGCTTATGTATGGTTATAAAGTAGCTTCCATAGCATGCTAACATGTTAAGCATTTAATCAAGCATGCATGTTATTATAGTTTGTATGACTTACGATTGAGATTTCCATAAAATCTCATTCTTTCCATATACATAACCATGTATAGGTGCTGGAACATCTCAAGGAACAAGAGTAAATGTAGATGAATGAACTTGTATAATAAGTTAAGATGACTGCTTGACATTATGGGATGCATAGTACATGATAGTATGTATGTATTTTGAGGTAGTGCTCTTGTGACGATAGTTTCCATGACTTAACCAGTGAATTGTGATGTGAAATTTGACATGAAAATAGTTAAAATACAACTAAGAATGCCTCAATTGGTTATGATTTTTCCAACTTGGAGATAAAATCTGGAATGAGATAAAACGAGCAACTGGAGGCTGTGAGATTCATGCGCGAATTTCAAATAGCAAATGAATGAGTTTTTTCATGAAATTTTTTGAGCTTAAATAACACATCCTAAGCTTTAAATCCATATCTAACATGTTCCATTTTACTAAGTGAACAAGGAGAAATAAATTTTTGAAAATAAGGTAAGGAAACTGGAATTTCCAGATTTACCAAATGAACAGTGTTTTTCAATGAATAAACTGATTTTATTTGGACAATGAAACCTTGGTTTTATATTTTTCTTTAAAATTTAAATGAAAGAGATTCCATTAGAAATTGGAAACACCCCATTTAAATATTTCTATATTTAATTATGAATTTTCAAAATTTAGACTGTATTCTAGAATACCGAATGAACAGTACCAAGTGAACAGTATCGAGAACCCTTTTCTTGAAAATTCATATTTCTAAGTTAAAGAGGTATTTAATTAGTATAAGCTACTTCCAATATATCTAAGGGTGAAATTAAGGATATGACAAGTTCCAGTATCGTCAGCCCAATTGCCAACTCGTCGGCATCTCTCATGGCACTCGTCTCTTCCTCGGCATAAGGACCTTTGAGGCAGAGTGGGTGGGATGCGACTCGACAGCTACGTAGGGATAAAGGTCTTTGCTTCCAGTATAGTGCACCCTTTTGACCAGGCCACCGTTATAATACTTCTTCACTTTCACTACTGGAAGCTGACGATAGTGACGGGAGACCAGACACTCTTGAACTAGTAATGGAGGATGAAGAAGGTGAGGTCCACACAGTAGAGTCTCGTTCAATGCAATCCTGGGTAGACCAACGATGACGACCATGAAGCTAGGGTGATAATATTGAGCTGTGAAGTACTGTTACTGGTAAACAGTGGCTCTACACACAACTTTATAGCTGAAGCCTTGGTGTATGATTTAAGTCTACCCACTACCACAATTCCTACTTTCGGTATTCAAATTGGTAATGGTAGTATTATTCGCTGCCACTAACTTTGCAAGGATGTTGAAATTCAACTTCCAGGTTTGACTATATGACAGGATTTTTATCCATTTTCTCTTCCTAGATTTGATGTAGTATTGGGAATTAAATGGCTTGCCTCTCTTAACACTGTTTAAGCTAACTGGAATGAGATGTTCTTAGGTTTTTAGGTGAATGGAAAAAAGTATAAATTGCAGGGGATACCTAGCTGTGAACTAGAGGCAGCTCTTAATTTATCAGATGTACTAAAAAATTTGAAGCCGTGTTTGCAGAACCAAATTCCCTTCCTCCATGGTTCAAATAGCAGCATGTTATCCCACTCTTACTAGGGACTGTGTAATATCCTTAATTTCTGTACTGATTTCCATGTACAGATTAAATGGAATATATGAGTCATGTTTCAGGAAAAAGATGTGTCCTTTATGTAAAGAAAAGGATTAAATTGCAAAAGAAAGGAAAAGAAAGGACTTAAATGCAAATATGGAAAGTTTAAGGTAAGGAAGGAAAGGTAGACAAAAATGTGGGGTCTTAAAGTGTAATTTTAGCCAAATTAAGGGACTTAATTATAAAGAAGGAAAAGTTCCCTGGGGCTAAAGTATAATTAAAGAAAATAGGCCAGAAGTGGTTTGCACCGCCCGACAGCATTTCAGTCCCAGATTCTACCAGAAGGTAGGGCAGGTGACGCCGGGTAACCAAGCCTAATACCGGAATTTTTGAAGACTCCAGATAGCCAGAAATAGACTGATCGTCCAAAAGTTATAAAAATTAATACCGGATACCTTAGATTTCAGATATAAGTGAGAAAATACAGGATGATGCACCCTTATGGGACGGATGTCGGGAAACTGACAGAATACCGATAGGAGGTCTGTAGGAAAAGTTATCTGCAAATTAGAAAATCCAGACGGGAGTGTGAGGCCTCCGGGGATCCGGGTTGGAGATTTATCGGTATTTTTAAAGGGGCTAAATGCGATCGAATGACTTCGGTCAGATGACCGTTATAACCCCCAAGGATGCCTGAACACAGTAAGACACTGTATCTGGGAAAAAGAGCCGGTGTCCGGAAAAGGTGTATAATCGGTAAATAATAGTTAAAATATTGAATGAACTGTGTTAAAGGAAGATTCCTCGTAATACGTGCCATACAGGTAATGGATACAGGAAGCCCAAAAATGGCGCCATTAGAGGTCCAATAAGATTCTTGGACTGATAGGTGGGCCAGTATCCAGCAGAACCCCGGAAAAGTACGAAATTACGAAAATGCCCCTATGTTGTACAAAAAGGGCAGCAGATGAATAAAGGGTATTCTGGTCATTTTGGACAGACCCAGAGGTCAAGACATATCTAAATAAGGTTGACTAGAGCCAGTGTAAGCTTTGACTGGGTCCAGAAAGGTGTGAAATGACGATTTTGCCCTTAGGGTTAAAATAGGACAAGATAGGGCACCAAGGGCATTTTGGTCATTTCGCAGGGGATCTGTAACTGAGTCTGGACCCAGTATTAAAAAGTTAATGATATAAAGGGCCTAGATACTAAATGTGAGGTCAGTAGACATAAAAAGGATCTTCAGAAACATCAGATTCAGAAAACGGCACGTTTTTCGAGGCGATGGACCAGGCGGGTACCGGATTGGACCGGAAAGCTTCCAGAACCTCCAAATTTCGTCACATGAAGCATATGGGTGGTGAGGTGTCCTATGAGGTGTCCCATGAGGTGTCCAGGGTGATGCAGTAAAAAAGAATTAAAGAAAATAGGAAATTCCAGGAAAAACCAGGACCACAGGATCATAAGTCTTCCTAATTACAAGATTGCCATTGCTCAACACTATAAATACCCCCACCTAGCCCCTCATTTCGGCATAAGCAAGGAAGAAAGGAGGAGAGAAGTTCTTGAGAGAGAAAGTGTGAGAAAGAAAGAAGTAAGGAAGTTCTGGTGAAGTTGGAAGTAGTAGGGAAGTTCTAAAGCACTGCTTTTAAGGTAACAACTAATCCTAGCTCTTATGTAATGTCTTTGTGATGTGTTGTTTTGTTTGGTTGATTGTTGTCCTATATGTTATGCTTGAAACTCTATTCCAATGCTATGATCATATGTTATTGAATATGGAAACATGCAGCATACTTATCTGTACACAGTCACAAGCAAGCACCGTCACTCTGCATTACATATTTTGTTATGATTATTGTTACTGGGATTCTTTTGAATCTCATTCCCAAACATAACATTATAGGGGAGGTTCTGTCAAAATAAAATTTGGAAATCTTAAGAGACGCCGGTAGGCTACCGAAATTCCGGCAACGAAGACGGAACAAAGATCTTGACCATTCACATTCCTCCGCATGAAAAACCACTAAGCCCAAACATAGCCTTTATGATCACTCGGTCAAAAGTGACTTTTAACTAGGTCAAAGCTGAGCGTTTCTCATGTAGGAATCCATGATGATCTCAGGTCAAAGGGCATAGTGACATGGCTTGTATATGAGAGAAGCTTATGACTTGACCGATGTAGCTCTCTTATAGCGGGTCGGTCCAACACCCTGTACTCTTACATGTGCCTATGACTTTGATTTATATCTCTATATATCTTCAAAGTCATACTGGTCTTATTTTATCTCTGCTCCCGCATAGATGACCGACCAGGGACATTTAGGATAAGATCATGAGTTATCCAAGGATGGTCATCACAGTAAACATGCAAATAATGTGATAACATAATTAAGAAATTCATAAATCAACAATGTTCATAGTGCAATGATTGGCCCCTTGGGCACAATTTCCAACAGTATTTATAGAAAAATTTTGGGAAAATTGAAGGCCAAGATCATCTTGGGAACTATTTGATCTAAAGGCTTAAGATTAAATCTTGGAATTTCTTTTCTTTTTCCATTTATGACATCACCACCATGACATCATCCAAGGGACACCTCATGGGACACTTGGCGTCATTTCCATGGTAGGAGTCTCCAAGAAAAATTTTAGTCCAATCCAGTCCAATCCGGTACCGGCCTGATCCGTTTTTTCCGTAAATCGGACTGTTTTTTTAATCTAATTTTTCTGGGACTTCATAATATATTTTATTCAATATTTAAATCCCTCATATCATTGACATTCTTATACTGGGTTTAAATTTAATTCCAGATACCTTGGAAAATGACCAAAATACCCTTAATGCTTTTCCTTGCACTATATTAAACCTAAGGGCATAATTATCATTTCACACCTCTTTAAACCTTGTCAGAGTATATACTGACTCTGACAATCCTCTCCTATACTTGCATTGTCATTTTGGCCTATCCAAAATGACCAAAATACCCTCCATTCACTTCTGGTTCCTCAGGACAACACAGGGGTATTTTCGTAATTTCTCACTTTTTCGGGGTTCCACTGGACACTGGCCTACCTATCAGTCCAAGTATTTTATTGGGCCTTAATGACGCAATTCTTGGGCCTTTTAGGGTTCAATACCTTTGTGGCATGAATCCCTAGAAAATTCTCCCGACGATATTCCTCAGGTATTTTATTCCACAATAAATTCCATTGAAAATCCTATAGGATTCCTTTTCTGATCCTGTCAATTTTATAAATTCTTATATTAATTATAGGAATTTACTGGAAAACCTCATCTGATTCTGAGATCCAAAAAATATTGTAATAATTTTATCTAACTTCAGAAATTTATATCAATTTTTCGAGACCTCAAATCAAAATTCTGTATTGCGTCAAACAACCCGAAATAATTTTCTCTATCTTCTAGAAAAATTTGGGTCCGATCAGAACACGGTCATTTTTGGCCTATTTTTGGTCCAAATTTTCCATAATTACACTTTTGCCCCTTGATTTACCATAATTCACCTTTATGTCCTTAATTTTTCAAAATTACACTTAAAGACCCCACATTTTTGTCTACCTTTACTTTTAGTCTTAAACTTTCCATAATTTCACTTAAATCCTTGTATTTTCTTTCTTTTAAATTTAATCCCTTTCTTTACATAAATGGCCACATCTTCTCCTGAAAAACCTCACATATATTTTATTCAATCTGTACATACAAATCAGTACAGAAAATTTGGGATATTACAGACTCCCCTTCAACAGACTGATATATGGTCGCAATCTCTTCAATATCACATCACGACTGGTCGTTTCTAGAGTTTATAGTCGCGACCATAAAGTTTTCTTATCACGGCCTAGTTTCATAGAGAGGCTTCCTTCCAGCATTTATGTTGGGAATTGGAAGACACGCAGCGGAAATTAACTTTAAAAAATTTTCCATTCCCAGCCAGGATCTACCGAATGTGTTTAAGTCAAGGAGAAAGAAGTGTTACCTTGGGTATTTGAGCTTTGGTCGCGACCTCAGTGTCCACTAGTCGCGACTCCTTGCCTCTGGAACTTTCAGTCGCGACCTCCTCAACTTCTAGTCTCGACCTGTCGCCTCTGGAGTTGTTAGTCGCGACCTACTCTGCTTCTCTCATATACAGGGTGTTGGACCGACCCGCTATGAGAGAGCTGCAGGGTCAAGTCATAAGCTTCTCTCATATACAAGCCATATCACTATGCCCTTTGACCTGAGATCATCATAGATTCCTACATGACAAACTCTCAGCTTTGACCTAGTCAAAAGTCACTTTTGACCGAGTGATCATAAAGGCTATGCTCGGGCTTAGTGGTTTTTCATGCGGAGGAATGTGAATGGTCAAGATGGAATTTGTCCCTCACATTCGTAGAGAGATATTACTGGGCCCCTCGATGAGTGAGTCTGAGAAATGTATGGCCATACTGGAATGGAAGGATAGTTCCATTTCTATATTCAGACTACTCAGGGATCGAGAAAGTAATGGTCAGGAACAAGAGGATGACGTTATCCATGCCTCATCCTTGACCGAAATATTGTGTGACAAAAGGGATGTGATATGGTTGTATGAAAGGTTACATCGTTTATCGATCCTCATATGTTTTGGGTAGTCGTAATGCCTTGCTAGAGACCGCTTACGACTTGTGGGTCAGTATAGTAACTGGCCCACTGCCAACTTCATATGGGCCTACAGGGTCGCACACAAAACAGCCCAATACGAGCTATGATGTCCAGATTCATTGAATCTAAGAGATGTCTAGATTCAATGAATAATCTAGGGTGGATATATATTTTATATATATATAAATTTGTATATATATATTATATATAAGAGATATTTGTAAGATTTAATTTATAATGATAAATTAAATCTCTATCACTTTTGAATTTGAATTTAAATGGATATGATCTATTTGAATTTGAAATTCAAATTGATAAGATATCTCAAATTTGATTTATGAGAATAAATCAAAATAATTATGTCTTATATTTATTTTAAATTAAATAAATAGGTGAATTAAATCTGTGGGACGGATTTAATATAAACCATATTTATTTAATTAGTTTCTTATTAAATTATGCAATATATGATATTGTATTAATTCAGAATTAATATAAGATTAATTCTGAAGCCCGACCCTATTAGAAGCCCGATAGCTTCCTATATATTTGACATTAGGGGCTAGGGTTCTACACGCAATACATCTCTACACACACATTCAGACGTGAGAAAAGGGGGCAGGGAGAGTGCAAGAGGTTTGCAGATAAGAAACTGCCGAAATAGAGACGGTGAGGACGGAATCTCTAGAAAGCCCTAGAGGGACAAGAGGCGCTAGCACGTCGTTCGTGATTGGAACGCTGTTCGTGTGGATACCGGTAGAGGAAGCCGATCTGAGCTGTCGACTTCTTGTGATCGAACCAGACACGAAGAAAGGTCGCGACCAGAACATGCTGAGGTCGCGACCATACGGGCATCTGAACGTCAGAAATCCGAAAAGAAGAGGCAGGTCGCGACTTGAAGCTGACGAGGTCGCGACTACAAACTCCAGAGACGTCAGGTCGTGACGAGAAGCAGAGTAGGTCGCGACTAAAAACTCCAGAGGCGACAGGTCGTGACTAGAAGCTGAGGAGGTCGCGACTGAAAGTTCCAGAGACGAAGAGTCGCGACTAGTGGACACTGAGGTCGCGACCAAAGCTTGAAACCGAAGGTAACACTTCTTTCTCCTTGACTTAAACATATTCGGTAGATCCTGGCTGGGTCACATGTATCTCCCCTTCAGAGGCATGCCGTTTTGTGTTTAAGGTAGGTTTGATTGTTGATACATGTGATGTATGTTAGACTTCTTAGCTGATTATATGATAACATGCGAGATATGTATGACATATATGGAATCTGTTTATGTATGACATATACGGAATCTAAAATGAAACTGAAATCGGTGGTGTATGTTAATTGATTTGATCAATTAATATTAATGGGGTCTAAGGAAATAGAATTAAGATTCTTGATCAAAAAATTTTTAATGGGGCGCTGCCCCACACCCCGCCCGCTAACCGGCTAGCGGGACCGCTGTGGCTACCTGTTCGTAGCGCAACATAATCGTAAGATATACTGCCTTTCCTAATATATGAATGTTTTGAAACATTTATTACCCTTCAAATAGTATGAATTTTGATTCTTGAATGTTTGGGTATGGTGAACAATATGGCTCTAGATTACAAGTGTTGTAATTTTTCTAAATACGGCCTGCGTGTCATGCCTTCCTCTAATGACTCTCGTTGTACATTCTCTTCTCATCTCACTCCCCTCGAATGTTAAAACGAGGTTTCCTTATGTAATTTTCCTATTCTAATTAGACAGCTTCTCTCATTGGCTTGAGGGGACTTAGGATAGGTGAGCCATATTGTATCACGTTTAAGATTATGCATCTTATGATTAGATCACTGCTTGTATGTTTTATATGCATAATACTGGTATGAGATACAACCGAGATACATGCAAACCGGATAGTTAATTAAACCCTCTAAAAGGAATCTTAAGTCATATGCCGTCAATTAATGAACACTTGTCAAAACCTCGATCGCTCATTTGTAGGCTCTACCAAAGTGGGTGCATTTGAGTTATCTTGGGGAGATAAGCAAGAGTAATGGTGCTACTCTTATGTTTGTTATTGTTTGACTTAATTGAGATTATCAAAACGGTTTTGGGTCTCAAGGCATTAGATGGGATTAAAACATGCCGGATCATATGATGATGGAATCCCATAAACATCTAAGAGTTACATGTGATGTAATTGGTAAAGTTGTTACCTACCTAAATAACTTAAAGTTGAGCGTCCTGCCAAAGCGGACTCAAGTTAAGCCAAATATGGATCTTACCCCACTAATTATTACATTGAGGGTTGTTTTATCCAGTGGGAGATTGCTAATTAAATTGCATATTTTAATTGTAGAATCATGACGACTAGTAATACTGCTACATTATCATTGCGATATGTCCTTGAGAAGGACAAACTCAATGGGACAAACTTTCTTGACTGGTTCAGGAACTTGAGAATTGTTCTCAAGCAGGAAAGAAAAGTATATGTCCTAGATCAACCCATTCCTAAGGAGCCAGCAGCCAATGCTCCTAGAGCTCAGAGAGATTCTTATGCGAAGCATAAGGAAGACTCTGTTGATGTGGGATGCTTGATGCTTGCCACTATGGTTCCGGAGCTCCAAAGAGATTTGGAACACATGGAGGCTTATGAGATGATTGTGCATTTCAAGGAAATGTTCCAGCAACAAGCAAGGCAAGAGAGGTATGAGACCACTAAGGCCTTACATTCCTGCAAGATGGCTGAAGGTGCATCAGTGAGTAGTCATGTCTTAAAGATGAAAGGGTACATAGATCACCTTGAGAGGCTTGGATTTCCCGTGAGCCAGGAGTTAGCTACAGATTTGATCTTGAACTCACTCCCAGAAAGTTATGACCAGTTTATCATGAACTACAACATGAACAACATGGAGAAATCTATTTCTGAACTGCATGGGATGGTTAAAACTGCTGAGCCAACTGTTAAGAAGAAGCCCAATACTGTTTTGATGGTTCAGAAAGGAAAGGGTATGAAAAAGAAAGGCAAGGGTAAGGGGAAGGGTCATGGCTCATCTGGTAAGACCAAAGAGTCAGGCAAGCCCGAAACCAAGCCTGCACCAAAGAAGGCAAAGCCTCCAAAGGAAGGAGTTTGCTTCTTCTGCAATGAACCGGGTCATTGGAAGAGGAATTGCAAACTCTACCTTGAAGATCTGAAAAAGAACAAGAAGGATAGCGGGGCTATCGCTTCAGGTATTTATGTTATAGACATTCATCTCTCTACTTCCACTACATGGGTATTAGATACTGCATGTGGTTCTCATATTTGTACAAATGTGCAGGGCCTAAAGGACAGTAGAAAGCTGAAGAAGGGCGAAGTTGACCTACGAGTTGGAAATAGAGCAAAGGTTGCTGCTTTAGCTGTAGGAACTTATGAATTAGTTCTGCCCACTGGGCTTTTGTTAGTTTTGAACAATTGCTATTATGTTCCTGCTTTGAGTAGTAACATTGTTTCTCTTTCTTATTTGGATAAGGAAGGTTACACTTCCATTTATGGGAATGGTAAATGTTCCATTTATCGTAATGATATTTTCTATGCTCATGGTGATTTGCATGTTGATCATTACATATTAAACTTGGAACAACCCAATCATGGAAATATCTATAACATAACCGCCAAAAGGGTCAAACCAAATGATTTGAATCCGACATACCTCTGGCACTGTCGTCTGGGCCATATAAATGAGAAACGCATTTCTAAACTCCATCAAGATGGATTTCTCAACTCATTTGATTTTGAATCATATGATACTTGCGAGTCTTGTTTGTTAGGAAAGATGACAAAGTCTCCTTTCACTGGGCACAGTGAGAGGGCCACTGATTTGTTGGGACTCATACATACAGATGTGTGTGGACCGATGAATACAAATGCCAGAAGAGGTTATTCGTACTTCATCACATTCATAGATGATTTCAGTAGATATGGCTACGTCTATCTAATGAAACATAAATCCGAATCTTTTGAAATGTTCAAGATATTTCAAAATGAAGTACAAAACCAGCTT
The DNA here is from genome assembly GCA_037074615.1 of Leucaena leucocephala. Lineage (NCBI taxonomy): Eukaryota > Viridiplantae > Streptophyta > Magnoliopsida > Fabales > Fabaceae > Leucaena > Leucaena leucocephala. The sequence goes on along the minus strand of CM073548.1, from coordinate 8,690,188 downwards.
GGCAAAACAATTAAAGCCCTTCGATCTGATCGAGGTGGTGAATATTTGAGCCAAGCACAGCTGGAAAAAAGCATTTCAACACCGGTTGAAAATGGCATTCAACATGGCACACACAACCGGTGTAGAAACGGACCGTGTAAAAAGTCAGACATTTTACACCGGTCCTGTAACGGGTGTAGAATGTATAATTTTTTACACCGGACTAAATTTTAAATCGATTCACATTTACATCCGGTGTATTTTTTTTAACATCTACACCGGTTGAATATTGGGACGGTGTAGATTTTTCAAATGTTAACACCGGTTAAATATATGGGACGGTGTGTAGAATGTATACTTTTTTACACCGGTCTTCATGTTAAAGCGGTTCACATTTACATCCGGTGTATTATGTTTTAACATCTACACCGGTTGGAATATTGGGACGGTGTAGATTGTTCAATTTTTAACACCGGTTGAATATTGGGACGGTGTAGATGTTATTAAATTTAATTTATATATGTTCTTACTACACCGGTGGGTATATACCTCCGATGTAGATGTTATTAAATTTATATTTGATAGATTTCGTTGGCCTGAAGCTTCAGAAGTAAACTGCCCAAATGTAATATATGACTCAATCATCGATCATCATCAGTTCAAGATGCCAGAGACATATATAATTCAATTGCTCATTATATTTTTCATTGAATAAAACTCAATACAAAAATGCTACAATTTGAACAGAAAAATGTATTCAGTGAAAGACAAATACTATTGAGAAGGAAGGATTTGAACAAAAAACTCTGCCCACCGATTACGCAGGTCCTCAATATCTTGGTCAGGAAATGGATCAGGTTGTTCAAACATCTGAAATATGAAATCAAAATCAAAGAAATTAAGGCATTACTAATTTAGATTAGATTGACAATTAAGACATATGAAATCATTCAAAATACAATTTTACCTCCCAGTTAGGTCAATCCTATTTGCCAAGATAATATTGACCATGTGTCTGACTATGTAGAAGCCGCACAAGTTGCTTTCTCTGGGTTGCCTTCGACTCTGTAATGTTAACAAGATAAAAATTATTTCTCATCATCAAAACGGGGAACCTAGATAACACCTAATATATACTTTTATTACCATCGGTGTGATCCATTCAGGGTCCCTCACCAAATTAGCGTGCTTAAGGCCCCTTGCAACTGCGAATGTCCTCATAGCCCTATGACCAAAGTTAACAAGTTAGTAACCCATTTATCACACAGATCATTGTGTATAGAAGAGAACTCACGTACGTGTTCATGATCTTCCTGACATCCACCGAGGGCTTGTAATGGAGGGAGCATAAGAAGAAAACTTTATAGCTATGCTTACATAGGATGACAAGTTGCCAATGATTGCTGTAGAGATTAGTTAAAAGAGAATGCGTATTATAATTAACTTGTTGTTTAAGATCACTCTATAACATAGAAAGAACAAACATAAGGAAAATGATATAATTATATATAGTCTACTATCACAAAATAATGCAAGTAGTGCTTACAATTTTTTCAGCAATCATGCGAGCATTGTCACTTGTAAAAGCTCCGCTCTTTCTTTGGCTAGCGTACAACCATTTTTCTTCGCGACGTATTAGAGAGGGGGGGTCAAGAAGAACACTAGGATCCGACCCAGCATTTTCTTCTAACCTCTTCCTCTTGGCCCCCAACAACTCTCTTTCTACCTTCGCGTAACCCCCTCGAGACATTGTGTGGGGGCAATCATTCTTGAGGGCGTATTCAATCGCTTTTGCTATTTTTTCCTACAAGACATGAAGTATTTAAAATCAATACATATGATACTCTGATACGTTTTCTGCAACCACATACAAAAGGATACACTCACCATTGCTACTGGCGTGGTCCGATTCCTAACAAATTGTTCCCACGCAGCTTCGTCAATGAATTGATACTTGCTGCATGGAGAAGGTTGAGGATGACCACTTCTGTCCTGTCCATGCAGATACTGACGAGCTAGTTGTGTCTTGAATGCCCTCCAACGCTTACAGCAATAAGACAACGTCTTCTTCTTCAAGAACTCATTGTTTGGCACATCGTAAGTGAGCTGCAATGTTTGCCATTGAAAGCAGAGTAATCAACAAACAGTTGTGTATTTGGTATTGCTCTGCATGCAATATTAGATAGTTCCTATACCCGGATAGTGTCCCAAATTTGATTCTTCACGCGATCATCCACAGCATCCCAAGTCAAATTGGTGATGCTAGGCTTGTTGCGTGCTAGGAGGCTGACAAAACTTACGTACTTTGTCCTGTGTTCACCAGTTGGGTTCCAGTTTCTGTCAAACTCTATCGGAAGCAGTTTCCCCTCTATCCTGTCCTTCGTAATGTCTTTCAAACGAGTCGCACTTCTGCCCTTCCTTTGCTTAGTGGCGATTGGAGCATCGCCAGCCTCAATCTGAGTAACTCTATCCTCCATATTCCTATGTACGCATTAACAACATCAAAAACATTGAAAACAGACTTAACCCTTTTTCCCTCAACCCGTCAGAATACACAAAACTTGTTCCTTTAGCAGTTATGAATGGAAAGATGTGCCAGCATTCATCAGGAAAAATAGAAAACCTAGATTAAACGAACATAAAAATGGCATCGCACGTACACAGGGAAAAAAATGCAGAGAACACGTACACTTACGGAATAGCAGAACGAGAGAGGTGACAGAAAATAACGACTGATCGAGCACGGAGAAGCCTCGCGAGAACAACAGAGCACGACGAGTGGCGATAAAAAAGAGTATGTGAGAAAGGAGAAGATTGAAGGTCATCGCGCCAAGGGGCGGGTTAAAAAAATGAATATAAACATTTAACACCGGTTGTAAATTATTCTAACCCGGACAAAACATAAACGATGTAAAAGTGAAACATTTTACACCGGCTAATTTTAACAACCGGTGTAAAAAATAAACATCGATAAGTATAACACCGGATAAAGTATAACCCGGTGTAAAATCGAACAATAAATTATTTTACAAATTGTCAGACGTGCCTTTTTACACCGGATATCACTTAAGACCGGTGTTAAATGTTGTAGTTTTTTTTTTAACTTCACCACCTTATATCATCCCATCCTTAGCGTCACAACATTCTTATCAGAACAAGAATCTGTCTCTGTTATTATTACATCAAAATCATATACGCAATCATTACAAGAAACTTAAAATTGCATGTTTAGACTAAACAAGAAACACATAGAAATTAATCAGAATCCACTTCTTCTTCATTTAATTGTGGTAAACCTACTGAAAAAGAAGGGATCTCATAAAAAGAATCATCATTGTCAACAACACTTTTCCCTTGGAGCGCGACAGACCATCTTTCATTCTGAGGATCAGTGATAAAGAACACTTGCTTTGCTTGGTCTTCCATAATGAAAGGCTCATCCCCAAAACTTCTATTATTCAAATCCACTAGTGTAAATCCTAACTGATCGACCATAACACCGTTGTTTACATTAGCCCACTTGCATTTGAATACGGGAACTTTGAATTTGGAGTAGTCCACCTCCCAAATCTCTTCAACAACGCCATAATAAGGGATGGCTGCTAATTTAGGATTGTTGTCTTTTGAACTAGAGAAATGCATAGCTTCAGCCACTAACATAACACCACTATTTTGCACGCTACTTCTATCATCTAGGGACTTCGTATAAAAGGAATACCCATTGATATCATATGAATTCCAACAGATCACATTATGTTCAGGACCACATGCCAACCATCTAACTGTATCAGAAACACAATCCTCATTTTCAACCTCCAATTTGAACCAATGTGCAAAAGATTTGGTGTGTTCTCTAATGAGCCTTTGCTCTGTCATCCTATTATTTGTTTTCTGGACAAGATCTTTATGAACAGCAATATAGTCTTGAACTTCATCAATGTTATTCAAGATGTGTAAGTGTACTTGCTGCAGTTCATTACGATCAACACTCCTCACTGACATTCCGCGTTGACCCCCCTGTGTGGCAATGGGTTTGTGGAGACCAGTAAGTCTTGCTTTAGACAGGTATTGTTGACAAAAATCCATAGCTTCTTCAGCCACATATTTTTGAACAATGGATGCTTCGGGCCGATTTGGATTCTTCATATACCCTTTAAGGATTTTCATGTATCTTTCAAATGGGTACATCCATCGTAAGTATACAGGGCCACACAGTTTTATTTCTCGCACTAGATGAACGATGAGGTGTACCATGATGTCAAAAAAGGAAGGAAGAAACTATTTTTCAAGCTGGCACAAAATAACATAACCCTCGTGCTCCAATTCCTCCAACCTTTCAGTCTCAAAGACTTTGCCACATATAGCATTAAAGAAGAAGCAAAGTCGGGTTACAATGTGTCTCAACTCATCTTGAAGGATTCCTCGAACAGCCACTGGGAGTAATTGTTGCATCAGTACATGACAATCATGAGACTTTTGGCCTACTAATTTCAAATCTTTCATGGACACAATCCTCTTAAGATTAGATGAGTACCCAGAGGGAACTTTGATTCCTTGCAAACACTCACAAATACTTCTTCTCTCAGCCTTGGACAAAATATTAGTCTCTTCAACATGATAGCTCCCCTCACCATCTGGCCTCGGATATAACTCCTCCCGTATTCCCATTTCTTCCAAATCCAATCTTGCCTTCAAACCGTCTTTGGAACTACCGTGTGTTGAGAAGTGTTCCAACAATGCTGTCACACATTTTTCTCCACATGCATCACATCAAGACAGTGCCTTACATGAAGATGTCGCCAATAAGGAAGCTCAAAGAACACAGATCTTTTTTTCCATACATTTTTCTCACTTTTCTTGGTAAGCTTACCGAAAGTGACATTGATGTCTCTCACCTTTTCATAAACTTGTTCGCCAGTCAATGGCTTTGGAGCATTTTCAAATTCTTGGCCGCCATAAAATTTCTTCTTCAGTCGACGGTATGGGTGGGCTTGTCTTAGAAATCTCCTATGACCTAGGTAGACCGTCTTTCTTCCATGACGAAGTTGATAGTAGCAAGTCCCTTCCTCACAAATCGAACATGCTTTATGGCCCTTAACACTATACCCTGACAAATTTCCGAATGCAGGAAAGTCATTAATTGTACAAAAGATCAAGGCCCGCAAATTGAAGACCTCCTTCTTAACAGCATCAAAGACATCCACACCTTCCCAGAGCTTCTTCAAATCTTCGATCATGGGTGTTAGGTAAACGTCTATGTCATTTCCCGGTTGTTTTGGTCCTGAGATCAGCATGGACAACATTACATACTTCCGTTTCATACACAGCAAGGGAGATAGGTTGTAAATCACCAGAAGGACGGGCCATGAACTATGGATACTACTAAGGCTACTATAAGGGTTCATTCCATCCGTACTAAGTCCAAGCCTTAGGTTTCGTGGTTCATTGCCGAACTCGGGAAATAAGTCATCAATCTTCTTCCATTGCAAAGAGTCAGCAGGATGACGAATCTTTCCATCATTAATCCTTTCATTTGCATGCCATAACAATTTCTTTGCATCATCTTCATTAGAAAAAAGTCGCTTAAACCTTGGTAAAATTGGAAGATACCATAACAACTTGGCAGGAGAGTTGTTTGATCTGTACCTTGGTGTCTTACATATTGGACACTTCTCCTCATCTTCAAACTCTTTCCTATACAATATGCAATCATTTGGGCATGCATGAATCTTTCTATACTGCATGCCTAAAGGACCTATTATTTTCTTCGCATCATAATAGCGTTTGGGTAAAGCATTTTCTTCAGGAAACATGTCCTGTAACAAGTCAAGCAATTCTGAAAAACTACTATCACTCCACCCATGCCGAGCTTTCACACTTACCAATCTCAACACTGCATTCAACAGGTTGTATTTTCTGCACCCTGGGTATAGAGGCTTTTCTGCATCATTGCACATATTACCATATGCGTGTGACCGCATAAAAGCATCTTCTCCAACATCACGAATCATGTCCTCTACTTTATCATCAGTATCCATGTCATCGTCAAAGGTCTGTTCCACCTGTTCACCATGCCATACCCATACCTTGTAACTCTTGCAAAACCCCTCGTAAATTAGATGCGTGTAAATATCAGCAGGACTTTGTTTCCTCTCATTCAAACAACTCACACAAGGACAATAAAACCTTTCATTGTCATCATCACCATTCCGTTTAGCAAAATCCAAAAACTCCTTTACCCCCTCAGTATACTCAACACTTGTTCGTTTAGCATTTATCAAACTACGATCCATATTTGTGGAAGACTATAAGAACTAGAAAAGCAGAAAACAAGAAATTAAACCATTACGATGCAGCTAATGCATGGAGAGAATAAATTTTCAGTTCGCGAGAGGAGTTCAAAACAAAACTCACCATCCGTGAAGCGCCGAGAAGTCGTAACGCGCGAACCAGGGAAAAATGAGAGATAGAAGGCGCGAGAAATGTACCAAATAAAAGAGTATTTGGGAAAAAATAAGAAAATATACACAGGACAAAATGTTACACCGGTGTAGATATAAATATAAAAGTTGTATTTATAGTATATTTTACACCGGACACTATATATGGACCGGTGTAAAATATATCAGTTTATTTATAATATACTTTACACAGGTCAATATATATGGACCGGTGTAAAATATATCAGTTTTTTTTCTACTTCCAGAGACCAGCCATGTCAACAACTTTTACACAAAAAAATATATACATCAGAATATATAAAAGTTGCAATCTTTCACTACTCATCAGACTCGGAGTTTTGGGAGTCATCAGATTGGGTGAGATCAACAGGATTAAAGAAGCTATCACGGGGTTGATGGCGGCGAACTTCTGAGCGGAAATCCCTGAAACTTGCTTTTAGTCTGTCAACTTTGCGATTCAGTTCTTCCACGGAGTCCTCCAGCCCATTGAAGCGCAGTATGAGTTCCTCAAGTCTCTCCATCAGAGTCATAACCAGGGGAGGAGGAGAAGGAACAGAAGGGTGAGGATCAGGATGTTTGTCTTCAAAGTCATCTTTGTTTCTTTTGTTAGGCGGAGAAGGAGGCGTGCTTGAGGAAGAGGCCATTGGAGGAGTCAGATAGATGAAAATAAAATAAAACAGAAGAATGGTATACATATATATATATGGTTAACGTTCATGATCAATAAGAATATAGAAGAATGCAATTGGCCTTCTATCATAATGACTACAAACGTTGGGAACCCAAAAAGTGAAATAAACGGTCTGACAAATAAAGAAAGCGAGCGGGAAAGCATAGACAGGAAACTGAAGAGGCGGATAAGACGAAGCTGCACCGGGTGTTTATATTTAAATCGGTTAATTTTAAAACCGGTGTAAAAATTTAATTTTTTAATAAAACAGACACCGGACTAAATATTTCCACCTCGGTCAATATAAATACGCTGTAGAAAGTAAAAATCTAAACCGGACTAAATATTTCCACATCGTTCATGAGTAAATACGGTGTGAATATTTCATTTTATTTACAAAAATGCCACCGCTCATTTTTTTAAAATCGTCTCCGCATGGACCGGTTTAAAAATGGGGATTTCGATTGCCCATTTTCCACCAGTGAAGAGTTCATCGATAATCTTAGGAATTGTGGGATAGTCTCACAATTGACTCCTCCAGGAACACCACAATGGAATGGGGTTTCTGAACGGAGGAATCGAACACTATTGGATATGGTTCGATCCATGATGAGTCGAACAGATCTTCCACCGTCCTTTTGGGGCCACGCCCTAGAGACAGCTGCGTTCACACTGAATCGTGTTCCATCTAAGGCAGTTGAAAAGACTCCGTATGAGATATGGACTGGGAGAAAACCTAGTTTGTCTTTTCTCAAGATTTGGGGATGTGAGGTCTATGTTAAGCAATAAGCCTCAGATAAGTTAGCGCCCAAATCCTCAAAGTGCCTCTTTGTGGGATATCCTAAGGAAACCAAGGGATATTATGTCTACAACCCCATTGATAACAAAGTGTTTGTTGTCAGAAATGGTATCTTTCTAGAACGAGAATTTATCTCTAAAAGAACCAGTGGAGCAAGGCACACCTCGAAGAAGTTCGAGAGCCACAAGACACCATAGAACTAGAGATGGAAAATAGAGAAGACTCACAAGAAGTTGTTGAGACTCCTCAAGTCACGCAAGGCCCACGGCGATCTAATAGGGCACACTTCAGCCTCAGAGATATGGATTTCTGATTGCTGACAATCATGATGTGTTGCTCATTGAGCATAATGAGCCGACTACCTATCGAGAAGCTATAGTGGGACCAAACTCTGAAAAATGGCTTAGTGCCATGAAGTCTGAGATGCAATCCATGTACGACAATAAGGTATGGACCTTAGTCGACCCGCCTGAAGGTGTAAAAACCGTCGGGTGCAAGTGGGTTTTTAAAGAGAAAATCGACATGGATGGCAATGTAAATGTCTTCAAGGCACGACTGGTTGCAAAAAGATTTACTCAAACTCATGGTGTGGACTATGATGAGACCTTTTCCCCAGTTGCAATGGCCAAATCAATCAGAATCCTCCTTGCCATTGCAGCATATTATGACTATGAAATATGGCAGATGGACGTCAAGACAGCCTTCCTTAATGGAAAGATCCTTGAGGATGTGTACATGACACAACCTGAAGGATTTGTGCGTCCCGAGGACTCTGGTAAGGTGCGCAAGCTTCAAAGGTCTATTTATGGACTGAAGCAAGCATCTCGGAGTTGGAATCATCGTTTTGATGAAGTAGTCAAAGAGTTTGGATTTCTTCAAAATATTAATGAACCTTGTGTGTATAAGAAGGTTAGTAGGAGCACAGTTGTATTTTTGGTACTCTATGTCGATAACATCCTACTCATTGGGAATGACATTCCTACCTTGATTGTCAAGTCTTGGTTAGGAAAATCTTTCTCGATGAAAGACTTGGGTGAAGCCACCTACATCCTAGGAATTAGGATCTATATAGATAGATCTAAAAGGATTCTAGGACTGAGTCAGAGCACATATATAGACAAGATACTGCATAGGTTCAGTATGCAGGAATCAAAGAGGGGTTTCATACCCATGTCTCATGGTATTCACCTCAGCAAGGATTTGTGTCCTAGTACACCAGATCAGCGAGGTCACATGAGTAAGGTTCCATATGCTTCGGCCATAGGATCTATCATGTACGCCATGTTATATACTCGACCGAATGTCTCGTTTGCCTTAAGCATGACTAGCAGATATCAACAGGACCCCAGTGAGGGCCATTGGACTGCTGTCAAGAATATCCTTAAGTACTTAAGAAGGACTAAGGACTTATTCTTGGTCTATGGTGGATTGGATGACGAGCTCTATGTAACTGGTTACACAGATGCAAGTTTCCAAACTGACCAGGATGACCAGAAATCGTAATCTGGATACATATTCCTCCTGAATAATGGAGCGGTAAGCTGGAAGAGCTCTAACCAGAGCACTGTAGCAGATTCTGCAACGGAAGCTGAGTATATAGCAGCATCTGATGCAGCTAAGGAGGCCGTTTGGATAAGGAAGTTCATTACAGAACTAGGGATGGTACCTACCATCTCAGATGCAATAACTTTGTTCTGTGATAATAGTGGTGCCATTGCACAGGCCAAAGAGCCTAGGTCACATCAAAGGACCAAGCATATACTCAGGCGATTTCATCTCATCAGAGAAATCAATGATAGAGGTGATATAAAAATATGCAAGGTAACAGGAGAAGACAATGATGATGATCCTCTAACAAAACCGCTTGTCCAGGAAAAATATGAGCGTCATGTTAGGTCAATAGGATTGAGACAAATTAATGATTGTTCCTAGTGCAAGTGGGAGGATGTTGGAAATTATGCCCTAGGGGCCAATCATTGTATCAGGTTATCATATTATTTGCATGTTTACTATGATGACAATCCTTGGATAACTTGTGATCTTATCCTAAATGTCCCTGGTCGGTTATCTATGCGGGAGCAGAGATGAAATAAAACCAGTATGACTTTGAAGATATATAGAGATATAAATCAAGGTCATAAGCACATGTAAGAGTACAGGGTGTTGGACCGACCCGCTATGAGAGAGCTGCATGGGTCAAGTCATAAGCTCTCTCATATACAAGCCATGTCACTATGCCCTTTGACCTGAGATCATCATGGATTCCTACATGACAAATGCTCAGCTTTGACCTAGTCAAAAGTCACTTTTGACCGAGTGATCATAAAGGCTATGCTCGGGCTTAGTGTTTTTTCATGCTGAGGAATATGAATGGTCAAGATGGAATTTGTCCCTCACATTCGTAGAGAGATATTACTGGGCCCCTCGATGAGTGAGTCTGAGAAATGTATGGCCATACTGGAATGGAAGGATAGTTCCATTTCTATATTCAGACTACTCAGGGATCGAGAAAGTAAGGTCAGGAACAGGAGGATGACGTTATCCATGCCTCATCCTTGACCGAAATATTGTGTGACAAAAGGGACGTGATATGGTTGTATGAAAGGTTACATCGTTTATCGATCCTCATATGTTTTGGGTAGTCGTAATGCCTTGCTAGAGACCGCTTACGACTTGTGGGTCAGTATAGTAACTGGCCCACTGCCAACTTCATATGGGCCTACAGGGTCGCACACAAAATAGCCCAATACGAGCTATGATGTCCAGATTCATTGAATCTAAGAGATGTCTAGATTCAATGAATAATCTAGGGTGGATATATATTTTATATATATATAAATTTGTATATATATATTATATATAAGAGATATTTGTAAGATTTAATTTATAAGGATAAATTAAATCTCTATCACTTTTGAATTTGAATTTAAATGGATATGATCTATTTGAATTTGAAATTCAAATTGATAAGATATCTCAAATTTGATTTATGAGAATAAATCAAATATAATTATGTCTTATCTTTATTTTAAATTAAATAAATAGGTGAATTAAATCTGTGGGACGGATTTAATATAAACCATATTTATTTAATCAGTTTCTTATTAAATTATGCAATATATGATATTGTATTAATTCAGAATTAATATAAGATTAATTCTGAAGCCCGGCCCTATTAGAAGCCCGATAGCTTCCTATATATTTGACATTAGGGGCTAGGGTTCTATACATCTCTACATTCCTTAGTCATGACCTCGGGTCACCTTTCGTCATAGCCTAACTTCTCGAGGACTTCTAGCTGTGTCCCAAACTACTTTACATCAGACCTGAATCTAACTTGCTTTAAACATTCCCTTATAATGTTCTTGTCCAGTCTTTACCCTAGCAATGGCTGCTCCTTGCATATCAGTTGTGAACCATTTGCCAAAAGCTCACTTAGCTTTACATGCCATGTAGGGTATATGGCAATATCTGTCTTATGGCCATCTCATATCATGCTACTAACATGAAAACTTAATCATCTTAGTTTATCATCCTTGCTACGGCATTGAGGAACTGCAGCTAAACTGACTGCTCTTGATTTTTACTTCTTTCTATCCCTTAACCTAAACTAAGTAGTTCACTTCCCACAGCCTTTCTTGAGACTAGTATAGTCACATTGTCTGTCTTTCATAAAGAAGGCTGGGGTGGATTAGGGCTAGGAACATCCCTTTAATCTTTATCTATAACCTCGTATACTCCTGGACTGGGATAATAGGAAGGGATGTCACAGATTGTAACTGGATCTTAGGCTACTCATATTAAACTTATCCTCAAACTCTAGTGGAGGAGGAATAATATCTAGCCTACCTATAATTCAGTATCAGTTCTCAGCTTCCTCAACCGTAATCTATCCTCTTATCGAAGGAAGAGAGCTTACATCAGGGTTAGAGAGCACTCTATCAAACTCATCCTATACATAATTACTAGACCCATCATTATCTAGTACAACATTATCTGGTGCATACACAACATCTGATTGAATTTCTCATAATCTCTAGACTATAAATTTGAGTCTATAAAAATATGCATGGGGTACCTTACTATAAACCTTCCTGATTGAGTCCCTTATGCTGTCATTTGAACCCTCTTCACTACCTGAAGAGTCAAAATCTAGGTGTACCTCATCTTTATACAGCATTACAGGTTGAGGGTCTCACTGATTAACTAATATTTCAAGCTTAACTTTATGAATCCCCATGTCTACTGCTGCAACATTTACTCTGTGTTCTGTCGTTGTGACCAAAAGTCTTCTTTCATCGTGACTTATGACTTAACTTGTCATAACTTGGACATCTGGAATCCTTACTGTAGTATCTGATCACAACATGATACTTCCTTAGTCATGAACTGATCAGCTTCTGTCTCTATCCATAGAGGAAATTGCTTCTTAAACATTATTTTGCTTAGTCTAGCCACATTGTTTTAATAAACATGAGACCTCGGCTGTATCGGCTGACTAAGATTAGCCTATCGTAATTATATCTTTCGTAAGACTGTAAAGCTCGGGGTACAGTCTCATTCATCTAGGTGTCACTATTTTCTGTCTAAACCTTTCCAAGTAGTGAACATCATCCCTATATCATACTCTAGGGAGAGAAACATTTAAATTTCTCATTTGTCTAAGGGATCAGTCTAACTAAACCAGAGCATTACTGAGCCAGAACCTTCTGTTCTGTGCCAGAATCTTATGCTCTGAGCCAGAACCCTTTGTTCTGTGCTAACTTTATTCTGTACTAATGCCAGAAATCATCTGTTCAAAGTATTTTCTAAGCCATAATCCTTTGCTCTGATACCAAAATGAAACATCCTCCTTTATATCTCTCAAAGTACTCTTAGTATAGCTCTCTTGAAGTGGATTATATCTCTCTTGCCGAAAATCTTGGTAGAAAATAACTGTATTGATTCGGTAATTCCCCATGAGAACTACCATTCTACGCAAGTACCCAGGAAAGACTGGATGAACCGGCTAGGTCCACTCACTTCCAGCCTCCTTAGACAGCACCTACGTACACAATACTTTGTATAGTCTACCAGCACAACGGTATTTTCCAACAAATTTCTTTTTGTCTTAACCTTAAAACTTTGACCTTAATTTTAAACTTAATCCTTAACCTTACTTATACTCAATTAGAACTATATTGGAATACCTCTTAACCTCAAAAATATGAATTTCCAAGAGTTGGGCTTATGGTACTGTTCACTGCCACTATTCACTGGGTAATTCCAGATTACAACCAGAACTTTGGAAATTCATAACTAAATCTAAAAAAATCGTTTTAAGGTGATTCCAATTTATAATGAAATCTCTTTCATTTAAATTTGAGAGAAAAATATTAAAATGAGATCTTCTTGTCCAGATCAAATCAGTTTATTCGTTGAACTTTACTGTTCATTTGGTAAATCTGGAAGTTCCAGTTTCTTTGCCCCATTTTCAAAAATTCATTTCTCCTTGTATACTTATCCAATTGAGTTGAATTACATATGGATTTAAATCTCCATATGTCTACTTTAATCTCACAAAATTTAGAGGAAAAAATCATTCGTTTACTATATGAAATTAGCGCATGAACCTCACTGCCTCTGAGTAGTCGTTTTACCTTATTCCAGATTTCAACTCCTAACTTTGAAAAATCATAACCATTCGAGTTCTTAACCAAATGAGGCGTTCTTGGTGTCCATTTAAAGCTCTAGATCTTAGCTATGTTCATGCCAAATTTCATATGAAAAATCATCATATAAGTAAATCAAAATATCGATGGAAGTACACTACCTCAGATTGGATTCATGAGTAGTATGCATCATACAAACCAAAACATCATCTTGTAATTAAAGTGCACACTCTTTAAATTATGTACAGTCATCCATCAACATTTACCCTCTTGCCTTGAGGCGATCCAGCACCTAGAGCATGTTTAATTATATGGAAGGAATGAGATTTCATGGAAATCCCAATAGCAAGTAATATAAACTATAAGGTTATGCATGTTTGATTGAATGCCTAACATGTTATCATGCAATGGGAGCTAATTCATGCTTATACATAAGCAAGTCTAATATGCATATTGTCATGACATATATTGCAAGGAGTATCACATACTCATATCACATCATCATCATCATCACACAACATTCCATGCTCAACCAAACCTTCATGCATAACAAGTAAGCAAAACAATCAAAGCACATAAGTTTATAGTTAGATATTCTTGCTACCTCTTGTAGATCCTTGTTCCTTTCCTTCTTGTAATGGTATTTCCTTGCCACAAATGTCAAAACCTAGGCATTACAAGATAATTACCAAATTATAACTCCATTCCAAACAAAATCCAAGTCTAGTTTCAATAAGCTCCCTTTTTCCAAAAATTTCCATTTTGGTTCCAATGCTTCCCATACTTGTTCCTCCACTTTACCCCCACACAAAATCTCATTTTAAGACCATTGGAAGCATCAAAATTATGAAATTCAAATCACTGTTCACGCGAGTGAACAGTACCCGTGAGGAATTTTCAACATGATAACCTTTAATTCCAATGGTTTCCAAGGTTCAAAACCTTTCCAATCCTACACAAAATCATCATATAAACTCAATGGAAGCATTAAATCATTGAAATTCTATTTTCTTCTATCATGAACAGTGCATAAACAGTGCAAACCGAAATGGTAAAGTGAAGAACATCAACTTACCTTACTTGCTCTTTCAAGACCCTTGCTTCTTCCTTGCTTTCTTCCACTTTCTTTCTCTAGAACTCACTTCTCTCTCTAAAGGAGCTCTTGGGTGTGAAGAATGAATGGAAATGGGGGTATTTATAGCAAAAGGCATGTGCCATTTGAAGGCCAAGATCACTTTGGAAACTATTTAATCTAATGGTTAAAGGTTTGATCTTGGAATGTCTTTTCACTTTGGCTCATGACCTCACCACCATGACATCACTTGGGACACCTAAGCTCTCTTCTTGGAGCCATTTTTAGTCCATGTGGGTCCCACCATGTGCAAAACATAATTCTTACTTTATTCTCTTTTTCTTTATTTCCAAAAATCCATAAATTATTTATTTTTGGACTTGGGCTCCAAGACAACTTTTGGGCCTTATTGGGCTGGCTTAGGATGGCATGTTGGGTCTCTTTTAGGTCCAATAGCTAATTGGCCCAAATCCCAATGTTTTTTCCTTATACCGATATCCATAAATCACCCTGATCTTAGCATAAATGCTAAACACCTCTTTTAATTATTCTAACATTTTTAGAAATTCATTCTAATATAAAATGAATTTTCTATAAAGTTTCATAATTTTCTGAGCCCCAGAAGTCTTGTTAAAAATTACATATATTTCCTTTAACCCTTTATCGGTGTCCTTTTTCACCGTAAATTCCATAATTAATTCTACAGGACTCCTTTTTGACTTCTGTCAACTCCATAAATTCTCATATTAATTATAATAATTTACTATCAAATTTCCTCTGATATCCATCCATTGTGTGAAATGACTAAAATGCCCTCCATTTACTTCTAGTTTCTTAGCGCATCACAGTGGCATTTTCATAATTTTGCACTTTGGCTCTTAGACTTTCTTCCTCTTCCAATTAATCCTTTTCTTTACATAAATATGGCCACATCTTTTCATAAAAATCTCATATATTTTATTCAACCTGTACATACAACTTAGTACAAAAATTTTAGGATGTTACATCCAGCCTCCTTAGACAGCACCTACGTACACAGTACGTATCAGTTCCTCTCTTTGTTCCTTCTTCATTGCCAGAATTTCGGCAGCCTAACGGCGTCTCTTATAATTTCCAGATTTAATTTTGACAGAACCTCCCCTGTAATATTATATATGGGAATGAGATTCGGGGGAATCTCTGTAGTAATAATCATAACAATATATGTAATGTAGAGTGACAGTGCTTGCTTGTGATTATGTACAGATAAGTATGCTGCGTGCTTCCATATTCAATAACATATGATCATAGCATTGTAATAGAGCTTCAAGCATAACATATAAGACAACAATCCAACCAAACAATAGCACAACAAATCACAAAGACATTACATAAGAGCTAGGATTAGTTACTACCTTAAAAGCAGAGCTTCAGAACTTCTCTACTACTTCCAACTTCACCAGAACTTCCTTACTTCTTTCTTTCTCTCACTTTCTCTCTCAAGAACTTCTTTCTTCCTCTCTTTCTTGCTTGTGCTGAAATGAGGAGCTAGGGGGGTATTTATAGTGTTGAGCAATGGCAATCTTGTAATTTTGAAGACTTATGATCCTGCGGTCCTGGTTTTTCCTGAATTTCCTATTTTTCTTTATTCCTTTTACTGCATCATGCATGACATCACTCAATGCCAACTCATGGGACACCTCACCTCCCACATTCTTCACATGGCAAAATTGAGAGAGAGCTAGAGCCTTCTGGAAGCTTTCCGGTCCAATCCGGTACCGGCCCGGTCCGTCTCCTCGAAAAACGTGCTGTTTTCTGAATCTGATTTTTCTGAAAATCCTTTTTATGTCTACTGACCTCACATTTAGTATCTAGACCCCTTTATATCGTTAACTTTTTAATACTGGGTCCAGACTCAGTTACAGATCCCCTGCGAAATGACCAAAATGCCCTTAGTGCCCTATCTTGTCCTATTTTAACCCTAAGGGCAAAATCATCATTTCACACCTTTCTGAACCTGGTCAAAGCATATACTGGCTCTAGTCAACCTTATTTAGATATGTCTTAGCCTCTAGGCCTGTCCAGAATGACCAGAATGCCCTCCATTCATCTGCTGCCCTTTTTGTACAACACAGGGGCATTTTCATAATTTCGCACTTTTTCGGGGTTCTGCTAGACACTGGCCCACCTATCAGTCCAAGAGTCTTATTGGGCCTCTAATGGCACCATTTTTGGGCTTCCTGGGTCCATTACCTGTATGGCACGTGAAACATCCTTACTTTCGTATGTCTTAGGGACCATTCGGTAGCATTTAGAACCACTTTCAAGGTCATTGAAGTCCAATTTCTCAATCTGGAGTTTTACTCTTATCGAGTACTGTTCACTGTGTAAATTCCAGATGAGTGACCCGACTTCGAAAAATCATAACTAATTCTAGAAAAATTGAAACGAAGTGGTTCCAATTTCTAAATGAAGATAACTCAATTATATTTCAGGGAAAAATAACTTGTTGACCATTCGTTTACCAAGTCAACGTCAGTCAACGTGTAAACTTTACTGTTCATCCCACGTTTTTCTCCCTGAATCCAGCATTCTGGTCCCAACTTTGATAATTTATATATCCTTGTGTAGACATCCAAATGATACGTTTTATATATCAAATTAAAGCTTGGTATGTCTACTATCTACCATAAAAATTTCATACATTTATTCATCCATTTACTACTTTTAATTATGGGTCAAACATCCTCATGTCCCCACGAGTTACTGTTCATAGCGTTAATTTTCAGCAACCAACATTACATACATAGGCATACATCCATCATATATCAGTGAAACATGCCAAACAACAATTATTATTAATTAATAAGTTGTTTTACATCAGGGTATGTACATAAACTCTCATACTGCTATTACATCTTTTTCTGCCTGAAATCCGGCAGCATAACCGCTACATTTCATCTGTACAAAGAACTGAACCGTACTGATTCGGTAATCCCCTCATGAGAACTACCATTCTACGTAGTACCCAGGAAAGACTAGATGAACCGGCTAGGTCCACTCACTTCTAGCCTCCTTAGACAGCACTACGTACACAGTACTTGTCATATACTGATGTTCAGTCTTTACTTCGGCAGCAGAATGGCGTCTCTTAAAATTCCCAGAATTCATTTTGACATAACCTCCCCTGTAATGGTTTACTTATTGGGATGAGATTCGGGGGAATCTCAGTAGCAACAATCATAACAATATATGTAATGCAGTGTGACAGTGCTTGCTTGTGATTGTGTACAGATAAGTATGCTCCGTGCTTCCATGCTTAATAACATATGATCATAGCATTATAGCAGAGCTTCAGACATAACATATAAGACAACAATCCAACCAAACAATAGCACAACAAATCACAAAGCCATTACATAAAAGCTAAGATTAGTTACTACCTGGCTAGCTTAGCAGAACTCCACTATCTTTATTCTGCTTCCAGCTCCGCCAGAACTTCCTTATTTCCTTTTCTCCTTTCTCTCTTCCTTTCCTTCTCCTTCTCTCTCTTCTTTCTCTCCCTTACCCAAGCTATGCGTGAATGCAAATGAGCCAAGGGGGGGTATTTATAATTGCCTTCAATGGCAATTCTGTAATTACCATGAACTTTGATCCTGCGATCCTGGTTTTTCCTGGATTTTCCTATTTTTCTTAATTCCTCCTTTACTGCATCATGCATGACATCATCGGGACACCTCACCAGGACACCTCAGCGCCACATTTATCACATGTCTGAAATCCTGGACACCTCAGCAGCTGACTCAACATGCTGACTCACCGGTCCAGTCTCTTGCCTCGTAGTACGTGTCCTCAACTTTTTCTTCTGCCTTTATGTTGGCGCCATGTGTCATCTTACTGGCACCTGTCACGCCTTCCAATGCTATCCAGATAAATCCAGGACTTTATCTGATCACCTCCTCGGTTATCGTGCCGACCGAGTAACTTTACTTTATTGAAACAGCATTAAAATAGTATTTTAATGCCACTTTTTCCCACATATTTCATGGGCTACGTTTTTGGGCTCTGGGAATGTTGTCTTGGATCCTGATCAAGCCCAAGTACTCTGATGGCTCGATTCCCAAGAAACAGCCCTTGGCAAATTACCAAAATACCCTTGGGTGCCCTTTCTTGCACTATTTTAACCCTAAGGGTAAAATTGTCATTTCATACCCTTCTGTACTCTGTCAGGGTATATACTGACTCTCAGTAACTTTATCTGTATGTACCTTGGCTCCTGGGCCTGTCCAGAATTACCAAAATGCCCTTCATTCATCTGTTACACTTTTGTACAACACAGAGGCATTTTCGTAATTTCGCACTTTTCCGGGGTTCTGCCGGACACTGGCCCACCTATCAGTCCAAGTGTCTTACTGGGCCTCTGTTGGCGCCATTATTGGGCCTTTCTGGGTCCAATACCTTTATGGCACGCATTACGAGGAATCTTCCCCCGTTAATAATTATTGAATATTTTATCTATTATTCACCGTTTATACACATATCCGAACACCGGCTCCTTCTGTCCGAAACACTAGCCCGCGGTGTTCAGGCATCCCTGTGAGTCATATCGGTCATCTGACCGAGATCATCCGAACTCATTCAGTCCCTTTTTAAATACCGATAAATCTCCCTATCGGATACCCAGAGGCCTCACACTCCCGTCTGGATTTTCTAATTTGCGAATAACTTTTTCTACAGGCCTCCTATCGGTATTCTGTCAGTTTCCCGACATCCGCCCCATAAGGACGTATCATCCTGTATTTTGTCACCTAGATCTGAATTCTAGGATATCCGGTATTAATTTTTATAACTTTTGGACGATCAGTCCATTTCTGGCTATCTGGAGTCTTCAAAAATTCCTGTATTAAGCCAGATTACCGAGCGTCCCTTGCTCTCTCTACCGGTGAAATCTGGGACTGAAATGCTTTCGGACAGTCCAAACCACTTCCGGCCTGACTTTCTTTAATTACAATTTAGCCCAGGGAACTTTTCTTCTTTTCATTTAAGTCCCTTTTTATTTGGCTAAAATTACACTTAAGGACCCAACCTTTTTGTCTACTTTCCTTTTTGGCCTTGAAACTTTCCATAATTGCACTTAAATCCTTTCATTTCCTTTACTAGGTCTAGGGGCATTATTGTCTTTTCATATTTTACCAGAGTATTCTCTGGCCCTGGTCAACTATCCAGATACCCCTTCTTGACTGTCAAACCTTAGCCAAATGACCAAAATACCCTTTACTCATTCTTCAGTTATTCATAACATAAGGGCATTTTCGTCATTTTGCACATTTTCCCGGGCACCGGCCCCTCTTACCCCTGAACTGATATTATGGGCCTGGGCCTTCCCTGGTGTCACTACGGGCCTTAGACAACACTGTATGGCCTCTGTCCATAGTCGGATCATCTCTATTCGGACTGCTCTTCCTTTACCGATTATAACTGTAAATTCCCATCTTCAGGAATTTTTACAGAAAAATCGGGACCTCAAATCAAAATTCTGTGACTCCTCATTCAATCCGGAATCGTTTTCTCTATCTCCCGGTATTTTCAGATATTTTATCCGGACCGGGCTGTTTTGGCCTGAAAAAGCACTCACGCGCACACTTTTCCAAAATGACCATTTTACCCCTGTTCATATTTCTAATTCTTTCATACACATAGAGACCTCATATGCACATTTCACAGTTCAGTGAAATGATCAGCATAATTTTCTCTATTTTCTGGCAAAATATGGTACTCATCGGCTACCAGTCCGATCTTTCCCATAATTACGATTATGCCCTTGAATTCTCTTCCTGGCATCTCTAGGCCTAAAAATTGGGGTGTTACAGCACGCATTACAAGGAATCTTCCTCTGCCCCAGTTCACCGAATATTTTAATTATTATTTACCGATTATACACCTTTCCGGACACCGGCTCCTTTTCCCAGATACAGTGTCCTACTGTGTTCAAGCATCCCTGTGGGTTATAACAGTCATCTGACTGAAGTCATCCGATCGCATTCAGCCCCTTTAAAAATACCGATAAATTTCCCTATCGGATACCCGGAGGCCTCACACTCCCGTCTGGATTTTTTGATTTGTGAATAACTTTCTTTACAGGCCTCCTATCGGTATTCTGTCAGTTTCCTAACATCCGCCCCATAAGGACGCATCATCCTGTATTTTCTCACCTAGATCTAAAATCTAGGATATCCGGTATGACTTTCTTTAATTACACTTTAGCCCCAAGGAACTTTTCTTCTTTTAATAAGTCCCTTTTTATTTGGCTAAAATTACACTTAAGGACCCCACCTTTTTCTCTACTTTTCCTTTTTTGGCTTTATACTTTCCATAATTGCACTTAAGCCCCTTCATTTTCTTTCTTTTGCAATTTAATCCCTTTCCTTGCATAAATGGCCATCATATCTCTAGGGACTTTCACTATTTACATATCAGTCCCTGGACTTTTACTTATTTGCAGTTTAGTCCCTAAAAACCCTCTGTATGTTTCGGGGACTTCTGCTCAAAGGGATATTCCTCATTTTCCTCATTTTGAACCTAGGTGAACTGTCCCGATTCTATAGGTTAAAGACTTAACTCATCTTTAAATCTTAAAGGACTTAGCTCATCCCTCGGATTCCTACAAAATACAGGTAAGTGATCCGCCCATATCAGATTACTACCCTAGGACTACGGGTTTAGCAGCCTGCCCATATCAGACTACTTCCCAGTTCTCCTAGACCAAAAATCGGGATGTTACAGAATCTGGCAGTATAACTACCATACTTCATCTTTAAAAATAACTGAACTGTACTAATTCGGTAATTCCCATGAGAACTACCATTCTATGTAAGTACCCAGGAAAGACTGGATGAACCAACTAGGTCCACTCATTTCTAGACTCCTTAGACAGTACCTACTTACACAGTACTCATCATATCTTATCTTCATTCTGCCATAATTTTAGCAGCATAACGGCGTCTTTCAGCATTCTCAAAATTCACTTTGACGTAACCTCTCTGAAATGGGTTATACATAGGGGATGAGATTCGGGGGAATCTCAGTAGTAACAACCATAACAATATATGTAATGCAGTGTGAGAGTGCCTGCTTGTGGTTGTGTACAGATAAGTATGATACATGCTTCTATACTTAATAATTACATATGATCATAGCATTATGTAATAGAGCATCAGTCATAACATATAATACAACAATCCAACCAAACAATAGCACATCAAATCACAAAGCCATTACATAAAAGCTAAGATTAACTACTACCTCAGCAGCTTAGCAGAACTCTAATATCTCTATACTACTTCCGGCTCTGCCAGAACTTCCTTCTTTCTTTCTTCCTCTCAATTTCTCTCTCTAGAACTCACTTCTCTCTCTACTTTCTTGCCTTGAGCCATGAATGGAATGGCAAGGGGGTGAGGTATTTATACTTGAGGCAAGGTGAAATGGATGACTCAGATTGATTCACGATGAACGGCTCAGATCGCTTGCTTCCTCAAGAAGCTTCGCCTGCATCATCGTGATGACATCATCCACCATAATGACTCATCAATCATGACATCATAAAGAGACACCTCACATGCTAGGTGGCACAATGGTGGGGCCCACGGGACATGTCACCAGCTGACTCAGCGCTTCTAGAGAATTCCAGAGTCTTATCTCGGAATAAACTGCTGAGATCGTGCCACGTGTCCTTAACTTTTCTTCTCCCTCTAGAGTAGTGCCATTGGTATCTTGATGGGTCCCATGAGGAGACCTTTCACGCCACCTCATGGCTTTCGAATAAGTCCAGAACTTTATCTGATCAATTCCCCGGTTATCACTTCGACTAGGTAACTTTAATTTATTGAAAACTCACTAAAATATTACTTTAATGCCATTTTAACTCACACATTCCTTGGGCTACGTTTTTGGGCTTTTGGAATGTCATCTTGGGTTTCTGATCCAGCCCAAGTACTCTAATGGCTCAATTCCCAAGAACCATCCCTTGGTAAATTACCAAAATGCCCTTGGTTCCGCTTTATTTACTTTAATGAATCTAGGGGCATTATTGTCTTTTCACATCTTACCAGAGTATTCTCTGACCCTGGTCAACTATCTAGATAACCTTTCTTGACTGTCTAACCTTAGTCAAATGACCAAAATACCCTTTACTCACTCTTTAACTATTTTACAACATAGGGGTATTTTCGTTATTTTGCACCTTTTTCTAGACACTGGCCCCTTTTACCACTGAACTGATATTATGGGCCTGGGCCAACCTTGGTGTCACTATGGGCCTCTGAGTGATGACATCTGGGCTTATTCAGTCCTAATTTATTTCCTGCTAAATTTCCCTATCGGATCCTAGGAGCTCACAAACTCCCGTGTTAATTCACTAAAAAGTGAATAACTTTTTCTACAGAACTTCTTTCGGGATTCTGTCAGTTCCCTGACCTCTGTCTTCACAGGACGCACATTCCTGTAACTTTTTACTCATATCTGAGGTCCAGGAGACCTGATAAAAATTTCAGATAACTTTTCCACTATCAGATAAATTTCAGCTATCTGGAACTTTGATAAAATTCCTGTATTAAGCCAGATTAACCAGTATCATTTCCTCTATCTACTGGTGAAATTTGGGACTAAAATGCCTCCGGGCAGTTCTAAGCCACTTCCGGCTCAACTTTCTATAATTACCATTTTGCCCTTGGAAACTTTTTCTCTTTTCAATTAAGTCCCTTAACTTTTCATAATTCTTACATACTCATAGAGACCTCATATACATATTTCATAGTTTAGTGAAATGATCAGCATAATTTTCTCTATTTTATGGTAAAATATGGTACTCATCGGCTACCAGCCCGATCTTTCCCATATTTACGATTATGCCCCTATATTCTCTTTCTGACATCTTTACTTATCTTCTTATCCTTCATCTTAAGTTCTCGAAATTCTCTTTCAACAAATCATCCCCTGAACTCTTCGGGAGTCATTGTTAATTGAAAGGTTCGACAACCTGCCCATATCAGGTTAACTTACTCAGAAGTCATCCCATATCTAGCTACCTGCAGAATTTCTAGGCTTAAGACTCAGGATATTCCTTACATTCCTCTTTTTGAACCTAGGTGAACTGTCCCTATTTTGTAGGTTAAAGACTTAACTCATCTTTAAATCCTGAGGGACTTAGCTCATTCATCAGATTCCTACAAAATATAGGTAAGTGATATGCCCATATCAGATTACTATCCTGGGACTACGGGTTTAGCAGCCTGCCCATATCAGACTACCTCCCAGTTCTCCTAGACCCAAAAATCAGGATGTTACAGGTTTTATCTCTCAAAGACCCATTTGCTGCTGCATTCAAGGATACCTTATTGTGAGGAAGTAGACCATCAAAGAACATGTCTACTAAATCAGCCTTCGTGATGTTATGAGGGGATATCGAGCCAACAAATTGATAAATCTGGTCAAGTATTCATGTAATGACTTCCCATTCTGCTGCAAAATGTTTGTGATCTCTTTCTTCATCCTAGTAGTCTTTGAGGCTGGGAAAAACTATTCTAGATATGTTGTTTTCAGCTAGTCCTATGTAAGAGTTGAGAAATGAGTTGGCAGGTTGTACAACCACTCCTTAGCTTTCCTTTCCATAGTGAAATGGAAACGCCTCCTTAAGACATCATCCAAAGTGGCCATTGGAGGCTTCATTGAAGAACAGATCATATGCATAGTTTGCAAGTGGCGATGTGGGCATTCTCCTGCAAAACCAAGAAATTTAGATAAGGCTGCAATCAAAACCATGTGTTTCAGTCGAGACCTGTAAACGTAGAGAAGCTTCCTAGTAGAAATTAGGTCACGACCTATGGACACTTTGGTCGCGACTGAAACACACAGAAGCTGCTTCCTTGCTTTGATTCCTTGTCTTGTGATTTCGTTCCTGCTCAGATTAGTCCTTGCTCCTCTAAAATACCTATAATTCAAAACCAAAGCTCATTGTAAAAGTCCCACCAGTAAGGGAATAACAATTATGCAGCTTAGAGGAGTTATTTTACCATTTTACCCTTAAAATAGCACATTGCAAAGCACAATCATGTATTATCATAAAAGCACAATTACAGGCATAAATGAATGGTAAAACTGTTATAAAACCATTAAAAATGTCGCAAAAACCATACACAAATTATGTCTTATCAGTTCTTCTGATAAATTCTTCCCCGATGAAGATCCAATCTGGTATGCTGGCATATGGTTCTTCATCAAAATAATGATCCAACCCCGCTCTCCACATCTCAGTGGTGGGTAAGATATCATCTATAATATTGATCCAGTCTTCGTATGTAAGGGTATTTAGATTAAAAGATTGATAAGTATCCCATACTCTGGTTATAAAATCTTGGTAGATCCTGTAGTCTTGGTCTATCTCCCTGACCAAAAGTCATCCTAGATCATATAATTGCTTGGCCAATTCCACAGCTTTCTCGAATTGTTCCTCATTCATATAATCTGCAAGCTCTATTTCTATGTTTTGGGTTTCCAGGAGTATCACTACTTTTAGTACCTTTGATTTACTAGGACCTGGAATATCTGTCTGATTTGGTAATTGACTAGGTCCTAGAATATCTGAGTTAACATGCTGTTTAAGTGTGGTACCCACAACTTGAGAATGGAATTCATCATACTATAATAGTTGAGGGTATGTGAAACATCCTTCCTTTCATACATCTTAGGGACCATTTGGCAGCATTTAGAACCACTTTCAAGGTCATTGAAGTCCAATTTTTTAATCTAGAGTTTTACTCTTCTCGAGTACTGTTCACTATGAAAATTCCAGATGAGTGACCTGACTTCAAAAAATCGTAACTAATTCTAGAAAAATCGAATGAAGTGGTTCCAATTGCTACATGAAGCTAACTCAATCATATTTTAGGGGAAAATAACTCGTTGACCATTCATTGACCGAGTCAACGTCTCAACTTTACTGTTCATCCAGCGTTTTTCTCCAGAATCCAGCATTCTGGTCCCAACTTTGATAATTTATTTCTCCATGTGTAGACATCCAAATGAGGCATTATATATACATCAAATCGAAGCTTGGTATGTCTACTATTTACCTTAAAAATATCATACATTTATTCATCCATTTAACATTTTTAATTATTTGTCAAACATTATCATGTCACTACGTGTTACTGTTCACAGTGGCCAATTCCAGCACTCAACTTTGCAAACATATGCATACATCCATCATATATCAGTCAAACATGTAAAACAACACTTATTATTAATTAATAAGTAGTTATACATCTGGGCATGTACATAAATTCTCATACTTCTATTACATCTTTTTCTGCCTGAAATTCGGTAGCATAACCGCTACGCTTCATCTTCAGAAAGTAACTGAACTTGTACCGATTCGGTAATTCCCATCAGAACTACCATTCTACGTAAGTACCCAGCAAAGACTGGATGAACCGGCTAGGTCCACTCATTTCCAGCCTCCTTAGACAGTACCTACGTACACAGTATGTATCAGCTGCTCTCCTTATCTTGTCATAATTTTGGCAGCATAACGGGGTCTCTTAGGATTCCCAAAATTTACTTTGACATAACCTCCCCTGTAATGGGTTACTTATTGGGATGAGAATCGGGGGAATCTCAGTAGCAACAATCATAACAATATATGTAATGCAGGGTGACAGTGCTTGCTTATGATTGTGTACAGATAAGTATGCTGCGTGCCTCCATACTCAATAACATATGATCATAGCATTGCAGTAGAGCTTCAGACATAACATATAAGACAACAATCCAACCAAACAATAGCACAACAAATCACAAAGCCATTACATAAAAGCTAGGATTAGTTACTACCTCAAAGGCTTAGCAGAACTCTACTATCTCTATTCTGCTTCCAGCTCCGCCAGAACTTCCTTTCTTTTTTTCTTCCTCTCACTTTCTCTCTCTAGCACTTCCTCCTCTCTCTTAAAGGCTCCTTGACCGTGGCATATGAAGGCAAGGGGGTATTTATAGTTTACTTCAATGGCATTCTTGTAATTTTGAAGCCATATGAACTTGTGGTCCTGGTTTTTCCAGAATTTCCTATTTTTCTTTATTCGTTTTACTACATCATGCATGACATCATCTCAAGGCCACCTCATGGGACACCTCATATGTCACATGGCAAAATTGCAAGCTTCTGGGACACCTCATCAGTTGACTCAGCATTTCAAGATAGTTCCAGAGTCTTGCACCAGAATCAGCGGCTGAGATCGTGCCACGTGTCCTTAACTTTTCTTCTGCCTCTAAGATGACACCATGTGGCATCTGGAAGGATCCTTTCATGCCTTCCAATGCTATCCAGATAAGTCCAGGACTTTATCTGATCACCTCCTCGGTTATCGTGCTGATCGAGTAACTTTACTTTATTGAAACAACATTAAAATAGTATTTTAATGCCACTTTTTCCCACATATCACTGGGCCTACGTTTTTGGGCTCTGGGAATGTTATCTTGTATCCTAATCAAGCTCAAGTACTCTGATGGCTCGATTCCCAAGAAACATCCCTTGGCAAATTACCAAAATACCCCTGGGTGCCCTTTCTTGCACTATTTTAACCCTAAGGGTAAAATCATCATTTTACACCTTTCTGTACCCTGTCAGGGCATATACTGACTCTAAGTAACTTTATTTGTATGTGCCTTGGCCTTTGGGCCTGTCCAGAATGACCAAAATGCCCTTCATACATCTACTACCCCTTTAGTACAACACAGGGGCATTTTCGTAATTCCGCACTTTTCTGGGGTTCTGCTGGACACTGGCCCACCTATCAGTCCAAGTGTCTTATTGGGCCTTTGATGGTGCCATTATTGGGCCTTTCAGGGTCCATTACCTTTATGGCACGCATCACGAGGAATCTTCCCCCGACACAGTTCCTCGAATATTTTAACTATTATACACCGTTTATACACATCTCTGGACACCGGCTCCTTTTACCAGATACACTGACCTACTGTGTTCTAGCATCCCTGTGGGTCATAACAGTCATCTGACTGAGGTCATCCGAACTCATTTAGTCCCTTTTCAAATACCGATAAATCTCCCTATCGGATACCCGGAGGCCTTACACTCCCGTCTCGATTTTTTAATTTACGAATAACTTTTTCTACAGGCCTCCTATCGGTATTCTGTCAGTTTCCCGACATCCGCCCCTTCAGGACGCATTATCCTGTATTTTCTCACTTAGATCTGAAATCTAGGATATCCGGTAGGAATTTTTATAACTTTTGGACTATCAGAATTCTGGCTATCTGGAGTCTTGAAAAATTCCTGTATTAAGCCAGATTACCGAGCGTCACTTGCTCTCTCTACCGGTGAAATCTGGGACTAAAATGCTTTCGGACAGTCCAAACCACTTCCGGCCTGACTTTCTTTAATTATACTTTAACCCCAGGGAACTTTTCTTCTTTTTAATTAAGTCCCTTTTATTTGGCTAAAATTACACTTAAGGACCCCACCTTTTTGTCTACTTTTCCTTTTTGGCTTTATACTTTCCATAATTGCACTTAAGCCCCTTCATTTCCTTTCTTTTGCAATTTAATCCCTCTCTTTGCATAAATGGCCATCATATCCCTAGGGACTTCCACTATTTACATATAAGTCCCTGGACTTTCACTTATTTACAGTTTAGTCCCTAAAAACTCTCTGTATGTTTCGGGGACTTCTGCTCAAAGGGATATATCCACTTCAGGCTACTTTCTAAGTCTCTGGCCTGAAAATTGGGGTGTTACAGTATGCTATATCTCTTTCATCCCTCTGAGCTGTATCAACTTCTGAACTTGGGTCTACTATATCTGAGGTACAATATTTAAAGGAAAGGATGGGATAGGTTCCTCTGATATACTACCCTTTGATGCACTATCCATATTATTTGACCCTACTGATGAACTATCAGATCTGTCTAACTCAGAGTCATCAGAATCTATGACATGTATCACTGGAGGAAGCCAATAATCAGGATTATTCTTATTATAAACACATATTTTGAGTTTAAATCAGAATTATCTAAACTAAAAACCTCTGGCATAGGTTCTCCTTGATTAACTTTGGTTTTTGATCCAGTCCTATGTTTAGTCATCTTTGTCCCGCAACCACTAACTTACTGTTAATTATGACAATTTTTAATTATGAATCTGTTTATAAATAACCTATTCAGAGATTTCCTAAGTCAGAATCCTTTGCTCTGATACCAAAATATCGTATCCTTAATTTTACCCTCAGATATACTTAATTGGAAGTAGCTTGTACCAATTAAATTCCTTTTTAACTTAGAAATATGAATTTTTAAGAAAAGGGTTCTCAGTACTGTTCACTTGGCACTGTTCACTTGGTATTCTAGAATACAGTCTAAACTTCAAAAATTCATAATTAAATCTAAAAAAATTGAAATAGGATGGTTCCAATTTCTGATGAAATTTCTTTCATTGAAATGTGAAGAAAAATTATGAAATTTAGGTTTCCTTACCCAAATGAAATCAGTTAATTTGTTGAAAAATATTGTTCATTTGGTAAATCTGGAAATCCCAGTTTCTTTACCTTATTTTCAAAAATTTATTTCTCCTTGTTCACTTATCTAATGAGACATATTATATATGGATTTAAAGATCCATATGTGTGCTTTCAACTCATAAAATTTTATGGAAAAATTCGTTCATTTAATATTTGAAATCAGCGCATGAACCTCACAGCCTCTAGTTACTCGTTTTATCTTGTTCCAGATTTTATTTTCAATTTTGAAAAATCATAATAAATCGAATACTTAACCAATTGATGCGTTCTTGGCGTCATTTAAAGATCTAGACCTTAACTATTTGCATGCCAAATTTCACGTCAAAATATGTTGTTTAAGTCATGGCAACTATCCTCATAAGAGTATTGCCTCAAAATACATACACAGTATCATATACTATGCTTCCCACAATATCATCTCATAAGGTCAAGTAATCAACTTAGCTTATTATACAAGTTTAACCATCCATATTTACCCTTTTTCCTTGAGATGTTCCGGCACCTATAACATGGTTATGTATATGGAAAGAATGAGATTTCATGGAAATCTCAATAGCAAGTCATACAAACTATAATAACATGTATGCTTGATTAAATGCCTAACATGTTATCATGATATCAGAGATACTTTGTAAACCTACATAAGCAAACTCTAACGTGCATATTGTCATGACATTAGTTGCAAGGAGTTGCAATCATTCATACTTCATCATCATCATCAAAACATCATCTTAAGCTCAACCAAGAATCATAACTAACAAGCAAGCATAAAGTCAAACAAACATAAGATTATAGTTAGGTATTCTTGCTACCTCTTAAGTTATCCTTGTCACACTCTTCTTGAGATGATCTTCTTCCCACACAAATGTCAAAGCCTAGCCATTAAAAAGTAACATCAAGTTATAACTCACTTCAAAACAATTCCAAGACTAGGTTCTCACTATATTCCATTCTTTGTCTAACATATGACTTATGCTTGCATCTTTCTAAAATAAATTCTCATGGTTCATTTCCACATAATTTTTCATGTAGAAGCCAAATATGAAATCATAATTTCCAAAATAAATCACATCCTTTGTTGCTGTACAGAACTGAAATGCCTCCTATATTTTCCAAAAATTCTCAGTTTGATTCCAATGCTTCCACTACTTGTTTCTCTACTTTATCCCCACACAATTTTCTATTTTAAACACATTGGAAGCATCAAAATCATCAATTTCTAACATATGAACAGCGATTCATACAGTGGCAGCCAAGAACACAAAGTTCTATTCCCATGCATACTTGGATTTCCAAGCTAGTACCACTTGATTCTAGCTTATTTAAACTTGTATAAACTATCCATAACATAAAACTCATATTTCTATCACATATGAACAGCACTTCCAGCAGCACCATCAAGGGAAATATTTCACAAAAATCTCTTAAAACCAAGAACAAACTTCCTAGAATAAAGATCAAAGGAACTAGTTACCTTTCTTGTTGCTCCAAGGTGTATGTGTCATATCCCGATTTTTAGTCATAGAAGCCCAAGGGTAAGATCATAATTTTAGAAAAGTCCCAAGGACATAATAGTCAATTTAAGGAAGAAAGGGGCTAAAGTGAGAAGTCTAAAAGTTCAATGGTGCCAAAAGGAAGTAGATATAAGTTTTGGGCCATTATGTGTAATTATGAAAAGTTAAGGGACTTAAGTGTAATTTCTAAAAGTTCAGGGGGCAAAATGTAATTATAAAAAGTTGAGCCGGAAAAGGCCAAAAAATGCCCAGAAAAAGTTTATTCTCAATTTTTACCAGTAGATAGAGAAAATTATTCTGATCAGTTTAACGCAACACAGAATTTTGATTTGAGGTCTAAAAAAATTGATATAAATTTTTGAAGATTGAGGAATTAGTACAGTATCCTCTGGACCTTAGAATTGAATGAAATTTGGTAGTAAATTTTTATAAATAATATAAGGATTTATGAAACTGACAGAAGTCAAAAAAGAGTTCTGTAGCATGAATTATAGAATTTAAGGTGAAATCAAACACCAATAAAGGGTTTTGAGGAAACACAAGGAATTTTTATCAGGATTTCTAGATTTTAGAAAATTATGAAACTTTGCAGAGAATTCATTTTATATTAGAATGAATTTCTAAAAATATTAAAACTATTAAAAGAGGTGTTTAGCATTTATTCCAAAATAAGGCTAATTTTAAGGATATCTGTATAAGGGAAGTACATTGGGATTTGTGCCAATTAGCTATTAGACCTAAAAGAGGCTCAAGATTTCATGCTAGGGTAGCCCAATAAGTCCCAAAAGTTGTCTTAGAGCCCAAGTCCAATAATGAATAATTTTTGAATTTTTAAAAAAGAAAAGAAAAAAAAAAGAAAAAAAATGAGAATCAGGGTTTTGCACATGGTGGGCCCCACAGGCTTTACACATGGCACCAAGCACAGGAAAGGAAGATTATCCCATGTGCTAAAGTGTAATAAAATAATATGAGAATTAACCTAATGATGATTAAGGTTAATTAATCCAAAAACCAACCAATCAAGAACAAGATTAAGCCATTGTAATAATTAGCATAAGTAAAGACATTATGGACCAAAAGTGCCAAAGTTTTGGCTATAAATCACAAAACAGTGGCCTAAGTGTACCATTGGGGAAACTCTTGTCAACCAAAATCTCAACCAAGATAAAGACAATTCATGGCACTTGAAGACCAAAGTAGCTAAGGCATAAGGTAAGCAATCCTTCCTAGTTTATTTGTAAGTGTTTTGGAAGGATGAAACCTAAGTTTTAATGGAAGAAAAGTGAGATATTCCCTTGGTATGCTTGCTGTCCAAATTGTAAGTTGAAGGAGGAAGAAGGAAATAAAGATAGAACTAGGTGATTAAGGCTTAGATAAGTTAGTTTTGATGATTCGTTGTTGAATTCAGTTGTGCTCTTGACTTTGCCATGTTAAAGGCCATGTGGCCTAGGGCTGTTCTGGATCAATAAGGATGAATTTCAATTATCTAATGCTTCCATTGAGTTTAAATGATGATGTTGTAGGATTGGATAGGTTTGGAACCTTGGGAAGCATTGGAATTGAAAGTCATTATTTTTAAGTTTTCTCTGTTATTGTTCACACATATGAACAATGATTGAAATTTCATGATTTTGATGCTTCCAATTGTTTTAAAATGAAAAGTTGTGTGGGATAAAGTAGAGAAACAAGTATTGGAAGCATTGGAATCAAAATGAGAATTTTTGAAAGAATTATGTACATTTTAGGTTCTGTCTAGAACAGGTTGAAGGAGCTGGAATTTCATGATTCTAAGCTCATAAATAGATTCAAAATGTGAAATTGTTTGGGGTAAAGTCAAGGTAAAAATTAATTCAAAGGATAAGACAATTAACCACAAATTAAGAAAGATAGGGGTTAATTGATTAAGTTAAGTTCAATGTCTTTATATACCAATTGATTTGGGTCATGATGAATGAATGAATATGTGATGTTTAGGATTTGATTTGTGTGTTCAAGAGGACAACCTTACTTCAAGGAAAGGTGACAAGAAGGAGGATAGGGAAAAGTAAAGAATCAAGGTAGTAAACTCACCCATTTCTTGTATACTTGATGTATATGCTTGTGTGTTGATATGTTTGTGATAGGTGATGATGATGTATGGTAGGTATGAAGGATATATGCTCTTCTTTTATGAGGTTATAGTCATGCATGATAGGAATAGTCATGGAGCATAATGGTATGCAAATGTAAACTAAGGAAAGATAAAGGAAACATGTCATGCACTTGTATTCATCTTGTATGTATTGAATGGTACCATTTACTACTGGGATTTCTCCAGAAATCTCACCCCAAATTATATCTCCAATTAACATGAAACTCAAGTATAAGAGAGGGAGAATGCTAGATGATGATATGGTTATGTTATAGACAAGTTTGGGGATGAATGTATGTAAAGGAAGATGTTAGACAATTTTGAACTATGATGTTTGGTCCGTAACTAAAAATAGTTAATGATATAATAAAAGTATGATATTTTAGAAGTAGTTAGTTAACATGTCAAGCTTCTTTTTGACACTAAATACGGCTTATTTCGATGTTTGTACAAAGAGAACGAATTTTCCAAAGTTAGGGTCCAGAAACAGTTTTCAGAAATTTTGACCAAATGCACAGTAACATTTGACGTCATAGTTCACTCAGTTGACTGGTCAATTGATCCAAGTAAGTATTTTTTCCTTAAAGGTCAAGATGTTATCTTCAATTACCTTTTTGAACCACTTCATTTCTATTTTTCTAGAATTAGTTATGATTTTTCAAATTTTATCACTGAATCTGGAATTACCAAATGAACAGTAACCATAAACTTAAAAATTTCAGATTTTGAGATTACACTTCAATAGACTTGTAAGTGGTTCTAAATGCTACCAAATGGTGCCTAAGACGTATAAAAGTAAGGTGTTACAGTATGCTTCTTTCTTGCTTCAAAGGAAATTTTGGCAGAGGTTCCCTAAGGGTTCTAAGCTGCCGAACAGGTCTTAATAAGGGGTATTTATAGAAAAAGTTGGGTAGAAATGGAAGGACAAGATTTCTTTGGTTACTATTTGATCTAATGGTCCATAATTCACCTTCCAAGAAGCTTGCCCTAGAAGCCTCATTAATGACATCATCCATGACATCATAAAGGGCTATGTTTGGCAGAAATAATGGGAAAATACTGATAGAAAAAATTCTAGTCCAGTCCGATACTGATCCGGTCAGTTTCACAAAAACCAGACTATTTTATGTTCCAAATTTTTATAATATTCCAGAATATGTATTCTATCATGAAAACTAGTGTTTAGGTTTTCCCTACCATTGACATTGTTAGACTGAATATTTATCTTCTATCCATCCCTTGAGAAATGACAAAAATACCCTTGGTGCCCTGTCTTGCACTCTAATAACCCTAAGAGCATAATTGTCATTTCACACCTCTTTATACCTTATCAGGGCATATACTAACTCTGATTACTCATTCATGTACTTGCCTTGGTATTTTGGCCCGTCTAAAATGACCAAAATGCCCTACATTCATCTCTTGTTCATTATTACAACACATGGGCATTTTCATAATTTTGTATTTTTCTAGGGTTTCTCTGGACACTGGCCCACATAACTGCTCAGTTACCTTACTGGGCCTTTGGGATGTCATTTTGGGCCTTTATATGGGTCCACTACCTTTATGGCATAAATCCTAAGAAACCTCTCTCCCTTAGCTATTTATCGGGTATTTTGTTCCACTTTAAATTCTATTAAAAATTCTACAGGATTCCTTTTTTGACTTTTTCAGTTTTATAAATTCTAATATTAATTATAAAAATTTATTGTAAAGTTTTATCTGCTTCTGCTGTCCAAGAAATACTATAATAATTTTTTCTAACTTTAAAAATTTATATCAATTCATCAAGACCTCAAATCAAAATTATGTGCTGCGTTAAAATGACCAGAATAATTTTCTCTTTTTACTGATAAAATTTGGGACTAATCTGTTCCCAGCTAGTTTTGTGCCTTTTTCGGCTCAATTTCTTCATAATTACACTTTGCCCCTTGAACTTTTGATAAATTACGTTTAAGTCCTTAAACTTTTTGAAATTACACTTAATGGCCCAACATTTATGTCTACATTCTATTTTGGCCCTAAAACTTTTATAAATTCCACTTAGGTCCTTGAACTTTTCATTATTTTCAATTCAGTCCCTTTCCTTCCTTAAATTGCAACATTGGCCTTTGAGAATCTTATATATATTATGTACAAACTGTACGTACATACCATATAGAAAAATTAGGGATATGACATTATGACATGCTTCAAACTCAATTCCCAGTATTCTACCTCGGGGACAAGGTAGATTTCGAAGGGAGAGGTATGGATAGGTTCAGAAAGACTTATCAAAGACATAAGAAGGATGATTTGACCAAGTCTAAGCAGTTATGTTAATTATTTCATTATTTATTATTTTATTTACTCTATTATGTTAGTGGGAGTCGTCAGTTTAGTCTATTAGTCTATCATGCTCTTATTTCTGTTTCACAGGCATGTTTCTCGATAATGTAGGGAGAGTCAATTCTTATCTATGTATTCCTACATATATATATCTCTAACCTACTCTTGTTAAGGAAGAGTGAAATAAATCATATTTTTAGAGATTCTCTTTGCTTTTAATTACTCTTTTTGCGAGATTCTTGTAGGGAAAGTGAATATGAGAGATTACCTATTACATTGTTACTCCTGATAAGCTTGAACTGCCTTCATTATGTGACCTGCTCGAATTATGTGGCTCTCTTGGGTGTTTTGTGAAAGAAATATGTAAGTTGAAGGGAGATATGGTGCATGCAGAGCTTAGCTTACAGCTTCAAGACATCCTCTTAGTTTGAGAGGGACGTGGCCCAAATAGGAGAATAGCTAAAGGAGAAGCTGCTTGTCATTTATTGAAGGAAGTTGAGGTATTCTCTAATTCTCTAATGCTTTTGTTATTTTCCTTTCTATATCAAATTTTCTAAATATATGGTATTTAGCGTTAGAAATAAAGCGTGCAAGCTATTATTTTTGCCCATCTGTATGCTTTATATGCATTTTTTTATCATATTTGAAATGTTCAAGAATTTATTTTGGGTCAACACTAACTCTCTCATGTAATTCAGCTAGAACCAATTCAAAAGCTATACTTTGTGGTTAATACTAATATCATAAGTGTTTTTCTAGAAAAACACTTCTATTGAGTCGAAGTCTTGAAACTCACCGAGCTATGACAAACTGTACGGCTCAAAGTGTTGATAGATATACTTTCAAATTATGTACTAACAAGATTTTTTCACATTGGTAGAAGACTCGAACCTTTTCTTTTGAGTATTGGATTTGGCCTTACCAAGTAGATCAACTTCTGTTAATAATATTGTAATGCTTAGGAAACTTAAAATTGTCAAAATAGTTCCTCATGAAGGAATATAGAAGTAGATTTTTTAAAGAGAAATAATATTATTGGTAAAGATGCAGACAGCTTATATCAAAAGCAAATCTACCCAAAAATTTCACATGTAATAATTCATTTGAAGGGTCAATCAAATATAGGCTTTAAGACTTCAAGGCAAATAGTTCCTCATGATGTGGATATTTGCTAAAACTGCTAGATTTGCAGAGCTGCTGTCCAACTGAAATTAACTACACTGTAATCTGGTTTACATTTTTATAATGATGGGACCAAGAGAAAAAGAGATAATCTTGATCATTTCTATGATTCTTCTTCTCCAAAGTTGGAGTTTAGTATTTGCTCTAGTCTACCTGATGAGTATGTCTTATAGCCAGTAACGAGTAAGCGGGAAGTAGATAAAGCTAATCTATCAACTCTCGAATACTCTTCAATGGAACTCTCTGTTCCCAGTGATGCAATTCCATGTTCGCGCCATTAATCTTTCCTTGTTTTCCCCTCATATTTTAAGCCCTTGAGACTGTCTTTGATTCCTTCCATTTCTATATAAGGATGAGAAGAGTTGTTCTTTTAACAACTAAGTCAACTTCTTTTATGGATTCATAATTGTTGTTATTACGTCAATCAATATGAAGAAGGAAGGACCCAGGACCTCCCTATTTGACTATGCAAGAGACTACTATGGCCAATGCCTACATTTGACTCAACGGGACACAAACAGAGCTGAGTTGACTATCTCAATCTGTTCTTTCTGAGCTCAAACTTGTTCCTCCTAATAATCTTTGCAGTACTTTACATAAACGTGGCAAAGTATTCCTCCTAATAACTCTGTCGTTATAAGGACTGAATTATTCTGATTCAAAATTCTGAGACTAAAAGAGGGGAAATCTTCTTTTCTAGTAGTAATTGTAATTGTAATCATAAATCTGGCCTTTATTAATTTATTATTTTTTTGACAGGACTCCATTTAAATTTGGTGAAGTTCTAGAAAAAAGAAGAGGATATATCTGTTTTGTGTCAAGCATACAACTGTGCATACCTGATTATGGTAACATCGATTGTAAAGGAGATTCTAGGGCTGGCAAGAAGAGTTCACTTGACTCAGCAGCATGGGAAATGCTCAATGACCTATAGTGACTGAGAAAACTGAAGATTGGTGTTTGGTGATTTATAAAAACTTAACAAGAATCATCCCAAGAGGTTGATTGTCTAACCTACCTGTATATATTAATATTAGTGTTGTATAATAGTAGAAAACTCTCTTGGATGCTTCATCCCTTTTTCTTTTTTCTTTTTTTGGAATAACAGGCAAGCTATTTACTTGAAAAAGAGCACTAATTTTGTCCTCAAAAGCGTTTCACGTGAAGTTTTGGCCATATGATCTCCATATTTGTTAATGCCTTCTCTATAAGTCTCATGTAATTCCACCTGTCTCTTAAAAGGAAAATTTGACATATCCAATGAATGAATATGAATAAAAAGCATGATCCTTGTGTGAGGTCTTCCATAAGAAACTTGCACATAAAAAATTATTTTCTAAGGGATAGGACACTTCCAAATTTGAGAATGCCCATCATCATTATTTTGTGACATATTATACGCTACTTTCACAGTAAATTTACCATATCGAGAATTCCTTCAAAGACGGCTTGACTGTCACGTCCCAAAATTTGAGCCGTGACTGGCACAGAATATGAATAAATTCATATTCCTAAAACCTTAGACCTTAAATAGAACGTTTAAAACAATAATAATATATATTCTATTTTAATTAAAAGGCAAGTCATCTGTAGGAATTTTGGCAAGATTGTCTTTGTATAATCGACCTTCCAAAAAATCCTACAACAGACTGCGAATGTTTCAAATCACATGCAAATATTTTTCAAAATAACCAGAACCTTATCTATAGACTAGGTGGGGCATCTAAACTTTCAACAAAATAATACAAGTATTTCATAAGTTTATAATTACATTATAATAAGATATGCCCAAAAATCACCGATTTAGATATGAAATGAGGCTTTTCACTGCTCAGCTGGAGGAACAAGGTTAACAACACTATCTGAAGCCAAAATAATCTACTGGTGAATAACGTCCCAAAAATATAATTTAAATGCATAAAGAAACAATTTCAACATGTTTAAATGTAAACAATAACACTTTGTAATTAAATACAAATTTTCTAGTAAAACATTTTATTTAAGGAAATCCATTTAAAACCATAATTTTAAAGCATCATTTTTCCGTAGGACTTCAACAGAATGAAAACAAACATGGACGCACAGTCCATGAGGGTAACTAACTAATCCAGCGTGGCTCAAAGCCACAAATCAAGCGCATGTATGAAACTTATGAATAACAGGCACAGGTACAAGACCTACGAATAATAGGAACGAGAATGAATCCCATGAATAACTGGCATGAGTACGAGACCCATGAATATCCATCGAGCTCAAGTTTAACCATGGTGCACCAAGGACTAACAGTTCTGCTATTAGTAACCAGCGTTCTGTATTCAGTCTTCTTCGAAAACATTTCCAAGCATGCAGGGGTCAAGTTAGCATTAAATGATCACTACACTTTCCAATGCAAGAATTTCACTAATTATATTTCATAATCATGAAACCCCAGCATGATCATCAAAATAAAATCTCAAAGGATTTCTTCAATTCATATGGAATAATTATCTAAATAATAAAATTCACATAAGCATATTTCATAGAGACAATCAACTCAATATAACATTTACATAAGTCTTTTCAAAACTTTCTTTATTCATTTTCATACATAAACATAATCATATCATAAACTAATTGAAAGGAAAAACCAATAATCTTAATCAAAGTCATTAATTCATATAACCACGCCTTTAGCAAATCATACTTAAAAATTAACATTTTAAAAGGAATATATCCAATAACAAGTTATTATTAAAAATATCATTTTTAGCGGATGTTAGTCACTCACCTGTGATATTCTGATATAGCTTACTCCTGCTCTATTCTTTGGAATAATATTCTCTCATTAATTTCCTAAATTTTTCAGAAGTAAAACATTCCATCAGTAATTACTATTAATCTCTTTGTACCATGTACCATTTATTTTCATTCATTTATTTTGATTCATGAAAATAGGACTGATGAGCAGGTCGGATTGTCTTCTTTTGATCCATCAAAATAATAACGTTTGCACCCAATAATATACAATAAGGCACAACCCTATCGTTCTTCTCGCGGAGCTTTTCTATTGGAGACCTAGCGTATTGGTGCCAAATCTATTAAAAACCTGAGTGAAAGAAAAATTGGTTTGGGGGTTTGGTTGATTTTTGATGCAATAAAATAAATGTGCAGTAAAATAAATATTTTTGTCTTTTTGATTAAGATGCAAATGCGTTGGTTTGTGAAAGAAGTATGTGATGACAGA
Source organism: Leucaena leucocephala (assembly GCA_037074615.1). Lineage (NCBI taxonomy): Eukaryota > Viridiplantae > Streptophyta > Magnoliopsida > Fabales > Fabaceae > Leucaena > Leucaena leucocephala. Next base: position 8,650,618 of record CM073548.1, on the reverse strand, counting down.
CTCTTGATGATGAAAGCATATCTATCCTTGCTCTTAATTTGATATGGAGTCTTTGAAATCACTAAGTCTTAAACAAAACCTCAATCGATCGATTGAGTCTAGAGCATTAATATTCTTTAAACTCCTTTGATCAAAGCTAGTTTAAAAACTCTTAATGCACTATTAAAATCCACTTCGTGTGTAATTCAAATCGGATGACGAAAATGCCCTCGAATGATCATCGATTGACAAACCCTAGATTTCAAGCAATTGAATTAATTAGCAATGATCATTGATAATAGTTCAACTAACTTAAAATCAAAACTGAAATATTATATTAAAACAACATTCAAAGAATCCAAAGTCAATTACAATTGTCTAATCTGAGAGTAATCAATAGACATCAATCCCTTGTTCATATAATAAAAACCCTAGATCTAGAAGCATCAAAACACGAAATAGGTGAAGATTAAAATAGAAAACTCCCCAGTGCAGTCCATGAGCTCAAGACACTAGATCCATCACCAAGAGACTAAGGGTTTAGCCTCTCATGACTCTTATTATGCTGCAATCGCTGTTCAAATATGATGCCATGGAGAAAAGCAGAAGGTGAGATGAAGAGATGAATGATGAAGTTGTGTGGAGGAAGTAGAGAGAGTGTAGAGAGTGTTCGAACACTGCTTCTTAGCCTAGTCAGGTCAAAAACCAGCCTCTCTTCACGTTTGTGACTTCCCTCTCCTTTTAACAGCAGGTTGACCTAATAAAAAATGCTCAGCTTCATGACTGTCTTATTTGGTCGTGACCAGATCCATGTTTAGGTCGCGACCTGTAAAGGCAGAGAAGCTTCTCAAGCGAAATTAGGTTGCGAGCTGTGGATACTTTGATCGCGATTGAAAGAGACAGAAGCTGCTTCCTTGATTTGATTCTCTATCTTGTGATTTCTTTTCTGCTCATATTAGTCCTTGCTCCTCTAAAATACCTGCAATTCAAAACCAAAGCTCATTGTAAAAGTCCCACCAGTAAAGGAATAACATATATACAGTTTAGAGGAGTTAATTTACCATTTTACCTTTAAAACATCACATTGCCAAGCACAATCATGTATTACCACAAAAGCACAATTACAGGCATAAAATGAATGGTAAAGTTATTATAAAACCCTTAAAAATATTGCAGAAACCATACACAAATTATGTCTTATCAATTCCCCCATACTTGAACCATTGTACTCCTGGACAAAGAAATGAATTACACTTAAACTAATGCTATTAAATATGAGATAACAACATAATCCACAATGTAACCTGAAGACAATTAATTTACCATCGTTTGGTAATGCAAAAGTGATAATATGAGCAATGCCAAGTAATCAACTACTAAATGAAATCAACCTTAACCGTGTGAGCGCAATAGATTCTCTCTCAGGATGTAAGTATTTAGCTCTCCATATCCTCTCATTGTTAGGGTTCTTTCACTCATATTCAAATTGGAAAACATCCTACCATATGCTTGTAATGACTCTAAATCTCAGCAACTATATAACACTTATGCGAAGAATCAAGAGTTTTTTCAGGGTTGAAATGATAGAGATAGGCCACGTGGAATAGAATATAAAAGGTAGAAAGTACTATATGAAGGGAATTGGAAGACACGCAGCGGAATTAACTTTAAAAATTTTTCTATTCCCTGCCAGGATCTACCGAGTGTGTTTAAGTCAAGGAGAAAGAAGTGTTACCTCGGTATTCGAACTGTAGTCGCGACCTCTATATTCACTAGTCGCGACTCTTCGCCTCTGGAATTTTCAGTCACGACCTGTCGCCTATGGAGTTTTATGTTGCGACCTCCTCAGCTTTTAGTTGCGACCTGTCGTCTCTTTTCGATTTTCTGACGTTCAGGACGCCTGTATGGTCGCGACCTAAGTGTCTACGCGTCGCGACTTGTCGTCGTACCTGGTGCTCTCTTCTCGATCGCAAGAAGTCGACAACTCAAATTGGCTTCCTCTACCGATATCCACACGAACAGTGTTCCAACCATGAACGATGTGCTAGCGCCTCTTGTCCCTCTAGGGCTTTCTCAAGAATCCGTCCTCACCATCTCTATTTGGCCATTTCTTATCTGCAAACCTTTTGCACTCTCCTTGCCCCTTTTTGTCTCTCTCAGAACCCTAGCCCCTAATGTCAAATATATAGGATGCTATTGGTGTTCTCATTGGGTTGGATTTCAGAATTAATCTTATATTAATTCTGAAATTAATACAATATCATATATTGCATAATTTGATAAGAAACTAATTAAATAAATATAGTTTATATTAAATCCGTTCCACAGATTTAATTCACCTTTTTATTTAATTTAAAATAAAGATAAGACAGAATTATATTTGATTTATTCTTATAAATCAAATTTGATATATCATATCAATTTAAATTTAAAATTCAAATAGATCATATCAATTTAAATGATAAATTAAATCTTGCAAATATCTCTTATATTATATATAATATATATATACGAATTTATATATATAAGATATATATCCACCCTAGATTATTCATTGAATCTAGACATGTCTTAAATTCAATGAATCTGGACATCATAGCTCGTATTGGGTTGTTTTGTGTGCGACCCTATAGGCCTATATGAAGTTGGCAGTGGGCCAGTTACTATACTGACCCATAAGTCGTAAGCGGTCTCTAGCAAGACATTACGACTACCCAAATCATATGAGGATCGATGAACGATATTACCTTTCATACAACCATATCACGTCCCTTTTGTCACACGATATTTTGGTCATGGATGAGGTATGGAGAACGTCATCCTCCTATTCCTGACCGTTACTTTCTCGATCCCCGAGTAGTCTGACTATAGAAATGGAACTACCTTTCCATTACAGTATGGCTATACATTTCTCAGACTCACTCATCGAGGGGCCCAGTAATATCTCTCTACGAATGTGAGGGACAAATTCCATCTTGACCATTCATATTCCTCCGCATGAAAAACCATAAAGCCCTAACATAGTCTTTATGATCACTCAGTCAAAAGTGACTTTTGACTAGGTCAAAGCTGAGCATTTGTCATGTAGGAATCCATGATGATCTCAGGTCAAAGGGCATAGTGATATGGTTTATATATGAGAGAAGCTTATGACTTAACCCATACAGCTCTCTTATAGCGGGTCGGTCCAACACCTTGTCCTCTTACATATGTCTATGACTTTGATTTATATCTCTATATATCTTCAAAGTCATACTGGTCTTATTTCATCTCTGCTCCCGTATAGATGACCGACTAGGGATATTTAGTATAAGATCATGAGTTATCCAAGGATGGTCATCACAGTAAACATGCAAATAATGTGATAACAGAATTAAGAAATTCATAAATCAACAATGTTCATAATATAATGATTGGCCCCTAGGGCACAATATCTAACACTATATGCATTAAATAGAGAATATGTAGCATGAATTCATGTCTTCAGAGATGTAGAGGTGATAATTGTTCTAATAGGAGTTGATAATAGTGCCTTATTCACTTCTATTTTCTTTTCTTTTCTTTTTTTTTCTTTCTTCAATTTTTCTTGCACTCTTTTTTTTTTCGTGCAATATGCTCTTTTCTCTTCTTTTTATTTGGCACCTTATACATAGAAGGTATAGCACAACATCACAATAATAATGAGTTTTGACATGAATAACAAGTTTATTTTGGAAAGATGTTAATGCATATATAACTTTCTATGATAGAAAAAAAAAGAAGAAAAGTGATGGGCTCAAAGGGGGTGACTACGAGTATAATATGTGATGGGCTTGTGTTTGTGTAATATCCCAATTTTCAGGCCCAGAGACTCAGAAAGTAGCCTGAAATAGATAGGCTACCAGACCCCTTTGAGCAGAAGTCCCAGAAACATACAGAGGGTTTTTAGGGACTAAACTGTAAATAACTAAAAGTACAGGGACTTGTATGTAAATAGTAAAAGTCCTAGGAGTATAATGGTCATTTTAGAAAAGAAAGGGACTAAAGTGAAAAGTCTAAAAGTTCCATGGTACAAAAATGGAACTAGACACAAGTTGTGGGCTATTAAGTGTAATTATAAAAGTTAAGGGACTTAATTGAAAAGAGGAAAAGTTTCCAGGGGTAAAACGGTAATTATAGAAAGTTGAGCCGGAAGTAGCTTAAAACTGCCCAGAAGCATTTTAGTCCCAAATTTCATCAGTAGATAGAGAAAATGATGCTGACTAATCTAGCTTAATACAGGAATTTTATCAGAGTTTCAGATAGCTAAAATTTATCTGATAGTCTGAAAGTTATCTGAAATTTTAATCAGATCTTCTGGACCTTAGATATAAGTGAAAAATTACAGGAAGATGCGTCCTATGAAGATAGAGGTCAAGGAACTGACGGAGTCCCGAAAGGAGATCTGTAAAACAAGTTATTCACATATTAGTAAATTTTGACGGGAGTTCGTAAATGCCCGATATCCGATTGGAAAATTAATCGGTAAGCAAATTGGGACTGAATGAGCTCAGATGACATCACATAGAGGCCCATGATGACGTCAAGTGAGGCCCAGGCCCACGATATCAGTTCATCAGAAAAGGGGCCAGTGTCTAGAAATATGCAGAAAATGTGCGAAATGACAAAAATACCCCTATGTTATAAAATAGTTAAAGAATGAGTAAAGGGTATTTTGGTCATTTGACTAAGGTTAGACAGTTAAGGAAGGTTATCTGGATAGTTGACCAGGGTCAGGAATACTCTGGTAAGGTGTGAAAAGATAATAATGCCCCTAGATTTGTTAAAGTAAATAAAGAGGAACCAAGGGCATTTTAGTAATTTGCCAAGGGATGTTTCTTGGGAATTAAGTCATCAGAGTACTTGAACTTGATCAGAGACCCAAGATAGCATTCCAAAAGCCCAAAAACGTAGCCCAAGGAATATGTGGGTTAAAGTGGCATTAAAATAATATTTTAGTGGCTTTTCAATAAAGTAAAGTTACCCGGTTGAAGTGATAACCGAGGAGTTGATCAGATAAAGCTTGAGACTTATCCGAAAGCCATGAGGTGGCATGAAAGGTACCCAGCAAGGTGCCACATGGCATAAGCATAGAGGAAGAAGAAAACGATAAGGACACGTGGCACGATCTCAGCCGTTCATTCCGGGATAAGACTCTGGAATTCTCTGGAAGTGCTCAGTCAGCTAGTGAGGTATCCCAAGGTCCCCACCATTGCGCCACCTAAGCATGTGAGGTGTCCATGGATGATGTCATTATTGATGAGTCATCTAGGATGGTGATGTCATCATGATGATACAGGCAAAGCTTCTTGAGGAAGCAAGCGATCTGAGCCATTCATCGTGATTCAATCTGAGCCATCCATTCCACTTTGCCTCAACTATAAATAGCCACCCCCCTCAAGGTGATTCACGGCCAAGAGCAAGAAAGGAAGAGAAAAGAAGAGAGAGAAAGAGAAAGAGAGAAAGAAAGAAAGGAAGAGAAAGAAGGAGTTCTGGCTGAGCTAGGAGCAATCCAAGAAGCTTAGGGACTCGATGAGCTTAGGAATAAGGTAAGTAATTTATTCTAGTCCCTGCTCTAATAAATTAGAGGATTGTTCTTATAAATTTAATAGTCATAATAGAGAAATATCTCTCTATAAGGTTAGCCGTGGATAGAAAGAAAGTTAGGGGATTGTTAGAATAGGGATATTACTTTAAGATAAGCTTGAGTTAAGTGGAGTTATGATAGGATAATAATAAGAATATTATTATGCTATGTATAGGCTCTGACCTCTATAAAGTGGAACCTCAGATCAAAGGTTAAGGACTAAAGGAAGGGCTACATGCCAAGTAGTAAACTTATCCATTCTTGTATGCTTGATGTATATGCTTGTGTGTTAATATGATTATGATATATGATGATGATGATGATGTATGCTCTACCCTTTATGAGTTTATAGTTATGTGAAACGTCCTTATTTTCATGCATTTTAGGGATCATTTGGTAGCATTTAGAACCACTTTCAAGGTCATTGAAGTCCAATTTCTCAATCTGGATTTTTTCTCTTCTCGCGTACTGTTCACTGTGTAAATTCCAGATGAGTGACCTGACTTCGGAAAATCATAATTAATTATAGAAAATCGAAATGAAATGGTTCCAATTGCTACATGAAGATAACTCAATTATATTTTATGGAAAAATATCTCATTGGCCAATATTTGACCAAGTCAACGTGGGTCAAGGTTACAACTTTACTGTTCATCCCATGTTTTTCCTCTAAATCCAGCATTCTGGTCCCAAATTTGGCAATTTATAACTCCATGTATAGATGTCCAAACGAGGCATATTATATATCAAATTAAAGATTAATATGTCTAATAATTACCATAAAAATTTCAGACATTTATTCATCCATTTACTATTTTTAATGATTTATCAAACATCAATAGGTCTCCTCGGATTTGCTGTTCACAGAAACAATTTTCAGCATTCACCCTTACATACACATGCATACATCCATCACATATCAGTTAAACATGCTGACCAGATATTTAGAACATGCCAAACAATATCTGTTATTAAAGGATAGTTGCTATTCATTAGGACAATTACAAAATTCTCATATTTCTAATATATCCTTTTCTCCTGAAATCCGGCAGCATAACAGCTATACTTCGTCTTTAGAAAGTAACCGATCTTGTACCGATTCGGTAATTCCCGTAAGAACTACCATTCTACGTAAGTACCCAGGAAAGACTGGATGAACCGGCTAGGTCCACTCACTTCCATCGTCCTTAGACAGTACCTACGTACACAGTACGTATCAGTTTCTTTCTTTACCACTTTACCGGAATTTCGGTAGCCTAACGGCGTCCTTCAAGATTTCCAAAATTTACTTTGACATAGCCTCCCCTGTAATGGGTTATTTGGGATGAGATTCGAGGGAATCTCAGTAGTAATAATCATAACAATATATGTAATGCAGAGTGACGGTGCTTGCTTGTGATTGTGTACAGATAAGTATGCTGCGTGCTTGCATATTCAATAACATATGATCATAGCATTGTAATAGAGCTTCAATCATAACATATAAGACAACAATCCAACCAAACAATAGCGCAACCAATCACAAAGACATTACATAAAAGCTAGGATTAGTTACTACCTTAAAAGTAGAACTCCAGAACTTCTATACTGCTTCCAACTTCACCAGAACTTCCTTTCTTCTTTCTTTCTCTCACTTTCTCTCTCAAGAACTTCCTTATCTCTCTAAAGTGCTCCTTGGCCATGAGAATGAAGAGCTAGGGGGTATTTATAGTTTTGATGAGTGGCATTCTTGTAATTTTGAAGCCTTATGAACTTGTGGTCCTGGTTTTTTCAAAATTTCCTATTTTTCTTTTATTCCTTTACTGCATCATCAAGGGGACACCTCAAGGGACACCTCACCCCTCACATTCTTCACATGGAAAAATTGGAGGGAGCTAGAAGCCTTCTGGAAGCTTTTCAGTCCAATCCGGTACCGACCCAGTCCATCGCCTCAAAAACTGAACTGTTTTCTGAATCTAATTTTTCTGAAAATCCATATTATGTCTCTAGATCTTAAATTTAGTATCTGGATCCTTTATATCATTAACATTTTTATACTGGGTCTAAACTCAATTATAGATCCCCTGCGAAATGACCAAAATACCCCTGGGTGCCATTTTGTGCACAATATTAACTCTAAGGGCAAAATTGTCATTTTACACCTTTATGCACCCTGTCAGGGCATATACTAACTCTGAATAACTTTATCTGTATGTACCTTGGCTTCTGGGCCTGTCCAGAATAACCAGAATTCCCTTCATACCTCTACTACCCTTTAGTACAACACAGGGGCACTTTCGTAATTTCACACTTTTCCGGGGTTCTGCTGGATACTGGCCCACCTATCAGTCCAAGTGTCTTATTGGGCCTTTGATGGCGCCATTATTGGACCTTTCTTGGTCCAACACCTTCATGGCACGTATTACGAGGAATCCTCCCCTGTCCAGGTTCACCGAGTATTTTAGCTATTATACACCGTTTACACACATATCCGGACACCGGCTCCTTCTGTTAGATACACTGCCCTACTGTGTCTGGGCAGCCATTTGGTTCACAACGGGTATCTAACTGATGTTACCTGACCTCATTCAGTCTTAGTTTAAATACCGATAAATCTCTCTATCGGATCCCTGGAGGCCTCACACTCCCGTCTGTATTTGCTAATTTGTGAATAACTTTTTCTACAGACCTCCTATCGGTATTCTGTCAGTTTCCAGACATCCGTCCCATCAGGATGCATCACCCTGTAATTTCTCACTTATATCTAACATCTAGGATATCCGATAGGAATTTTTATAACTTTTAGACTATTAGATTATTTCTGGCTACCTGGAGTTTTGAAAAATTCCTGTATTAAACTGGCTTACCCGGCGTCACTTGCTCTACCTACTGGTAAAATATGGGGCTGATCGGAGTACGATAACTATTTTTGCCTATTTCTGGTCTAAGTTTTCATAATTACACTTTTGCCCCGGAAACTTTTCTTCTTTTCAACTAAGTCCCTTTATTTGGCTAAAATTACACCTAAAGACCCCACATTTTTGTCTACTTTTCCTTCTTAACCTTAAACTTCCCATAATTGCACTTAAGTCCTTATCTTTTCTTTCTTTTTCAATTTAATCCCTTTCTTTACATACACAACCACATCTTTTTCCTGAAAAATAATCCATATATTTCATTCGATCTGTACATATAAATCAGTACAGAAAATTAGGTATATTACATTTCTCTCCCCCTTAAAATAAATTTCATCCTCAAAATTTACATTATACATCATATGAAAATAACTCAGGATACTTCCCCCTCATCTTTTCTTCTGTTTCCCACGTAGCTTCATGCTCAGTTAAGCCTTTCCAGATCACTTTAACTAAAGGAATTTGCTTATTATGTAACTGCTTGACCTTTCGATCAGCAATTCGTACCGGTCCAACCTCATAGGTTAGATCCTCTCGTAATGCGACTTCATCTTGCTCAATCACATGAGATGGATCTGGAACATACTTCTTTAATTGGGAAACATGAAACACATCATGTATCTGGCTAAGATTTGGAGGAAGAGCTAATCTATAGGCTACTGTCCCCACCTTTGAGAGAATTTGGAATGGTCCGATGTATCTTGGATGTAACTTCTTCACTTTGATCGATCGCCCGGCTCCAGTAGTTGGAGTTAACTTAAGGAATACATGTTCACCTTCTTCGAACTCCAACGGCTTCCTTCTGACATCTGCATAGCTTTTCTGTCTGCTTTGAGCTGTCAGCAATCTTTTTCTAATCACCGCAATCTGCTCTGCAGTTTGATCCACTAGATCAGGACCAAGCATTCTTCTCTCACTCAAGTCTAGCCAGCATAAGGGAGATCTACATTTACGTCCATAGAGTGCTTCAAAGGGTGCCATCTGGATGCTAGCTTGATAACTATTATTATACGCAAACTCTATGAGTGGTAGATGGACATCCCAACTGCCTTTGAAATCCAAAACACATGCTCTCAACATATCTTCTAGCGTTTGGATTGTTCTCTCTGACTGACCATCCGTTTGAGGATGATAAGCTGTACTAAATCGAAGAGTAGTGCCCATTTCTTCCTGTAAAGCCCTCCAGAAATTATAAGTAAATCGAGGGTCTTTATCGGACACAATGCTGCTTGGGATACAATGAAGCCTAACAATCTCCTTTATATACAACTTGGCCAGCTTTTCTAGAGAATCCCTTTTATTGATTGCTAGGAAATGTGCTGACTTTGTTAATCGATCAACTACTACCCATACTGCATCATGTTTACTTGGAGTCATGGGCAGTCCTTCCACAAAGTCCATGGCAATACCATCCCATTTCCACTCAGGGATATCTAGAGGCTGTAATGTTCCCGCTGGCTTTTGATGTTCAATTTTTACTTTCTGGCAGGTCAAGCACTTGGACACATAAGCCACTACATCCTTCTTCAATCCAGGCAACCAAAATAACCTTTTAACATCATGGTACATCTTGGTCATACCTGGATGTACTGTATACCGGCTTTTATGTGCTTCCTCCATAATTCTTTCTCTTAATCCCATAGCATTAGGGATATAGGGCCTTCCCCTGAACTGCAACAATCCTTCTGGGGAAATCTCAAAATTCCTGGTCTTTCCTCTCTCCAGTTTATCTTTGAATATGGCTACGAGCTTATCCTGCTTTTGAGCCTCTTTTATCTCATCTTCTATGCAAGCTCTAACATGAACTCCTCCAAAAGGACTCTCCGTCAGCATCAGCTGCATTTGATATAGAGGGCTCCAATCGCGCATATCTTCTATCAATTTCAACTCCTTGATCATCATGTGTGCAACCTGCACCACTTTTCTACTCAAGGCATCAGCTACCACATTGGCTTTTCCTGGATGGTATTTAATCTGGAAGTCATAATCTTTCAACAATTCCATCCATCGTCGTTGCCTCATATTCAACTCTTTCTGATCCTGTAGATACTTTAGGCTTTTGTGGTCGCAATACAACTCTATAGTTGCTCCATATAAATAATGCCTCCATATCTTCAGGGCATAAACCACCGCCGCAAGCTCCAGATCATGAGTGGGATAATTCTCTTCATGTGGCTTTAACTGCCGAGAGGCGTAGGCTACTACTCGACCTTGCTACATCAGCACACATCCCAACCCCTGCTTGCTAGCATCAGTGTAGACTAAGTAAGTCTGAGTTGGGTCTGGAATAATCAGCATGGGAGTAGTGGTTAATCTCTGCTTCAACTCTTGGAAGCTGGCCTTGCACTTCTCATCCCACTTAAACTGCTGGTTCTTTCTGGTAAGCTTGGTAAGTGGCAAGGCAACTCGAGAAAAGTCTTGAATAAATCGTCTATAGTACCCTGCTAGGCCAAGAAAGCTTCTGATCTCCGTCACTGTCCTCGGCTTCTCCCAGCTCAAAACTGCTTCAACTTTGCTAGGATCCACAGCTACCCCGTCTCGGGATATGACATGACCAAGAAATTTGACTTCTGAAAGCCAAAACTCGCACTTACTCAGCTTAGCATAAAGCTTCTTTTCTTTAAGGGTACTAAGAACAATTCTCAAATGCCTCTCATGTTCCTCTGTAGATTTGGAGTACACCAAAATATCATCAATGAAGACCACAACGAACTGATCTAAATAAGGCCTGAAGATCCGGTTCATGTAGTCCATGAAAATAGCAGGTGCATTTATCAGCCCAAAAGGCATCACAAGGAACTCAAAATGTCCATAGCGCGTCCTGAAAGCAGTCTTTGGAATATCATCTGACTTTACCCTTAGCTGATGATAGCCAGATCTCAAGTTAATCTTAGAGAATAAGCTCGATCCTGCTAATTGGTCTAACAAATCATCGATTCTGGGGAGAGGATACTTATTCTTGACTATAATCTTGTTCAACTCCCGGTAGTCAATGCACAGCCTTAGACTGCCATCCTTCTTCTTGACAAATAACACAGGAGCGCCCTATAGTGATACACTGGGTCTTATGAAACCCTTCTCCAGTAGCTCCTCAATGTACTTCTTCAGTTCCATCATCTCATTAGGAGCCATTCTGTATGGGGCTTTGGATACTGGTCCAGCTCCAGGTACAATGTCAATTGCAAGCTCCACCTCACATTCTGAAGGCAATCCTTGAATCTCCTTCGGAAAGACTTCAGGAAATTCATTAACTACCGGGATCTCATTAATTCCTTCTTCTATCTCTATTTGAACAGAAAAGAATACCATATATCCCTGACATCCTTTCCGCAGACATTTATCTGGCTGAGCCTCCGTTATGAAATTCAATCTTACTTCTGGACTCAGATCAGCGATCTTTGGGCCAAGAACTAGGGTTTTGTTCCTGCAGTCTAGCATCACATTATTGGAGGCTAACCAATTCAAACCAAGTATGACATCAATTTCTCGGAAAGGCATACATATTAAGTCTAGGGTGGTACAGCAGTGCTCATAACGCACTATACTATTCAAACAGGCATCAGATGTAACTACCCTAGCATTGGTGGGTTTTTTTACATGTATATCATAACATAACTTGCTAATCTGAAGGCCTAGACATTTAGCACACTCATAAGAAATAAAGGAATGGCTTGCACCTGAATCAAATAAAGCAGTCACAGCATGATCATTGAGATAGATTATACCTTGGATCATCTCAGGTGACCGCTGAGCATCCTCCTTAGTGAGTGCAAACACTCTTCCTGGTGTCCTTGGCCTTGGATTTGTTATAGCTTGAGGGCATTCTCTTGAAAAATGGCCGGGCATTCTGTAGGTGTAACAAACATTATGGCCCATTAAACATGGTCTGTCACCATGATTCTTTCCACACTTGAAACATACTTGGGCCTTTGCATCTCTGTTACTGGACCTTCCACGGAAATTCCCTCTATTTGGCCTTCTGTTGTTCTGCCATGGTCACTTTCTTTTCTTGTAGCCGATTCCACTGGCAAATTCTTGATTTCAACCGGCTTTATCAGGAGCTGCTTGATCCCTGGTTCCCGATCTAAATAGCATTCTATAATTCATGCTATTTTCAACAATACGGCACGCCTCCACGGCTTTGTTAAACTGGCTATATTGTTAAGGAGTTAACTTCTCCTTTAGCATAGAGTTCAGCCCTCGAATCATTCTTTCTGTCATCCAGCGTTCATCATCCACTTGGCGCAGATAAGTGGAATATTGAGACAACCGGATGAACTTAGCAAGATATTCGTCAAAAGACTCCTTCTCTCCTTGTCTCAGTATAAGGAATTCAGCTTCTCTTTCATCTTTCACTGATTGAGGAAAATATTTTTCATAAAACTGCTCAAGAAATACCTCCCAGGTGATCGGGATATCTCTTGCTTGCAGAAGTAACTCAGTATTCTTCCACCACCTATCAGCATCTTTCTCTAGCTGATAGATAGCCATCTGAGCTTTGGTTTCCATTAGGCAGTCAAGAACCTTGAAGATCTTTTCTAATCTGCTAATCCAATCCTCAGCTCTCTGCACCTCAAACATTCCTTCAAATACTGGAGGATTGTACTTGCAAAATCTGATCATCCATTGCTGGATGCTAGCTACATCCTCTCTTGGGTTAACCTGTCTTTGAGGCTGCACCGGCTATGGTTCTCTACTAGCTGATTCTGAAGGCTCGGGTGGCCTCAGATTGCCTACAGCTTCTGCTACTGCTGCAGCTATAGCGGCATCTCTCTCCTGCTCGTAGCGTGCCTGAGCTGCCCGTATTTCCTCAATCATCTTTTGTTGTTGTTCTAATCGCTCTAAGATTATTTGATTAATATTTCCAGCCTCTCTCGGTTCCTCGGCTAGAATAGTTCTTCTTGTTCGAACCATGTTATACTATAATGCAGAAGGGAATGCAATAAACAACATTTCTCATTTCATTTCAAACATAGCATACAAGGTACATGTCACAGTCATACATATGCTACTGTACTGATCTTTATACATTACGTACATTGAAAACATTACCCTAATTCTTCTTAAACTTTATTCTAATATACTCTTCTACTAAGTAGATCCAGTCGAATACAGTACAATATGGTTCTTTGTCAAAATATTGATCCAACTCTGATCTCCAGGTAGGAGTAGTCGGCAATACATCATCCATAATCTCCAGCCAAAGCCCTAGAGTTAATACATTTGGATCCCAGGCTTGATATATCGCTTTCACCCTTGTGATGAAATTCTAATAACCATATAACCTTGATCTACATTTCTGATTAGGGTCTGCCTCAGCCCATATAACTGTCAGGCTAATACTACCGAGGTCTCAAATTGTTCTCTACTCAGGTTCCTTCCTGGTATCATTCTTACGATTAGACTTCCCAAATGTATCTCTACTAATGTCACCTTGGGCCTACTGGGACCTGGTGCATTATTCTGATCAAGTACTTGGCTGGATCCTGAATTGTCTGCTATATTCGAAGGTACCGCACTTATGGGAATGGCAGGAATAGGGCCTTCTATCACCATCACCTCCTGATCATCCACAAGATTTGATCCTACGGAAGAACTATCCACTTCTGAGTCACTCACTACTGGAGATATCCAAGGATCAGAATCATTGCTCATTATCTCCTCTTCTGAATTATCTGAACTAGAGACCTCTGGTCTAGGATCCCACTGGTTCACCGTGGTTTCGGATCTAGATCTATATCTAGTCATCCTGCAAACACTATCTTAGTGTCAATTATGATAGCTTTATCATGGTATATCTATCTACAAAGCATCTACTCAGAGCTTATCCTAAGCCAGAATCCTTTACACTGATACCAAAATGAAACATCCTTATTTTCATGCATTTTAGGGATCATTTGGTAGCATTTAGAACCACTTTCAAGGTCATTGAAGTCCAATTTCTCAATTTGGAAGTTACTGTTCACTGTGTAAATTCCAGATGAGTGACCTGACTTCGGAAAATCATAATTAATTATATAAAAATCTAAATGAAGTGGTTCACATTGATAAATGAAGCTAACTCAATTATATTTTAGGGAAAAATATCTCATTGGCCAATATTTGACCAAGTCAACGTGGGTCAAGGTTACAACTTTACTGTTCATCCCACGTTTTTCCTCTAAATTCAGCATTCTGGTCCCAAATTTGGCAATTTATAACTCCATGTATAGACGTCCAAACGAGGCATATTATATATCAAATTAAATCTCAATATGTCTAATAATTACCATAAAAATTTCAGACATTTATTCATCCATTTACTATTTTTAATGATTTATCAAACATCAATAGGTCTCCTCGGATTTGCTGTTCACAGAAACAATTTTCAGCATTCACCCTTACATACACATGCATACATCCATCACATATCAGTTAAACATGCTGACCAGATATTTAGAACATGCCAAACAATATCTGTTATTAAAGGATAGTTGCTATTCATTAGGACAAGTAAAAAATTCTCATATTTCTAATATATCCTTTTCTCCTGAAATCCGGTAGCATAACAGCTATACTTCGTCTTTAGAAAGTAACCGATCTTGTACCGATTCGGTAATTCCCGTAAGAACTACCATTCTACGTAAGTACCCAGGAAAGACTGGATGAACCGGCTAGGTCCACTCACTTCCATCCTCCTTAGACAGTACCTACATACACAGTACGTATCAGTTCCTTTCTTTACCACTTTGCCGGAATTTCGGCAGCCTAACGGCGTCCTTCAAGATTTCCAAAATTTACTTTGACATAGCCTCCCCTGTAATGGGTTATTTGGGATGAGATTCGAGGGAATCTCAGTAGTAATAATCATAACAATATATATAATGCGGAGTGACAGTGCTTGCTTGTGATTGTGTACAGATAAGTATGTTGCGTGCTTCCATATTCAAGAACTTCTATACTACTTCCAACTTCACCAGAACTTCCTATCTTCTTTCTTTCTCTCACTTTCTTTCTCAAGAACTTCCTTATCTCTCTAAAGTGCTCCTTGGCCGTGAGAATGAAGAGCTAGGGGGTATTTATAGTTTTGATGAGTGGCATTCTTGTAATTTTGAAGCCTTATGAACTTATGGTCCTGGTTTTTCCAGAATTTCCTATTTTTCTTTTATTCCTTTATTGCATCATCAAGGGGACACCTCAAGGGACACCTCACCCCTCACATTCTTCACATGGTGAAATTGGAGGGAGCTAGAAGCCTTCTGGAAGCTTTCCGGTCCAATCCGATATTGGTCCGGTCCATCGCCTCGAAAACTGAACTGTTTTCTGAATCTAATTTTTCTGAAAATCCATATTATGTCTCTGGACCTTAAATTCAGTATCTGGATCCTTTATATCATTAACATTTTTATACTGGGTCTAAACTCAATTACAGATCCCCTGCGAAATGACCAAAATACCCCTGGGTGCCCTTTTGTGCATAATCTTAACTCTAAGGGCAAAATCATCATTTTACACCTTTATGCACCCTGTCAGGGCATGTACTGACTCTGAATAACTTTATCTGTATGTACCTTGGCTTTTGGGCCTGTCCAGAATGACTAGAATGCCCTTCATACCTCTACTACCCTTTAGTATAATACAGGGTTATTTTTTTAATTTCACACTTTTCCAGGGTTCTGCTGGATACTGGCCCACCTATCAGTCCAAGTGTCTTATTGGGCCTTTGATGGCGCCATTATTGGACCTTTCTGGATCCAACACCTTCATGGCACGTATTAAGAGGAATCCTCCCCTGTCCAGGTTCACCGAGTATTTTAGCTATTATACACCGTTTACACACATATCCGGACACCGGCTCCTTCTATCAGATACACTGCCCTACTATGTCTGGGCAGCCATTTGGGTCACAACGGGCATCTGACTGTTGTTACCTGACCTCATTCAGTCTTTGTTTAAATACCGATAAATCTCCCTATCGTATCCCTGGAGGCCTCATACTCCCGTCTGTATTTGCTAATTTGTGAATAACTTTTTCTACATACCTCCTATCGGTATTCTGTCAGTTTTCAGACATCTGTCTAATCAGGATGCATCATCCTGTAATTTCTCACTTATATCTGACATCTAGGATATCCGGTAGGAATTTTTATAACTTTTAGACTATCAGATCATTTCTGGCTATCTGGAGTCTTGAAAAATTCCTGTATTAAATTGGCTTACTGAAACATCCTCCCTTAGAATCCTCAGAGTACACTTGCGGAAGCAACATTAGCTTGATTATATCTTAACTTAAGCCCAGAAATTCAAAATTTTACTCTTAAGTTCCTTATTCTGGACCTTTAATTTGTAAATTAATTTTATCTCGTTCTGCACATCCAAATGAGGCTTATTACCTATCCACATAATGCCCCAGATGTGTACAACTGGCCTGCCAAATTTCATAGCCAAACTCCTTCGTTTACTAGGTCAAACTGAGGTCAGAGCACTGCTACCTCAAGACCTGCTAATTTCTCCCTTAATTCCCCATTCACAAATTGAACATGCCAAACAATATTTATTGTTGAATAACAAAATGTC
This sequence comes from Leucaena leucocephala, assembly GCA_037074615.1. Classification (NCBI taxonomy): domain Eukaryota; kingdom Viridiplantae; phylum Streptophyta; class Magnoliopsida; order Fabales; family Fabaceae; genus Leucaena; species Leucaena leucocephala. The sequence goes on along the minus strand of CM073548.1, from coordinate 8,633,584 downwards.
ATACAACAAAGCATACACCAATTATCATATTTCTATTACATCTTCTCCTGTCTCAAATCCGGCAGCATAACTGCTATATTCCTTCCGTAGAAAGTAACCGATCTTGTACCGATTCGGTAATTCTCGTAGGAGCTACCATTCTACGTAAGTACCCAGGAAAGACTGGATGAACCGGCTAGGTCCACTCACTTCCAGCCTCCTTAGACAGCACCTACGTACACAGCACGTATCAGTTCCTTTCTCTGTTCCTTCTTCGTTGCCAGAATTTTGGCAGCCTAACGGCGTCTCTTAAAATTTCCAGATTTTATTTTGACAGAACCTCCCCTGTAATGTTATATATATGTAATGCAGAGTGACGGTGCTTGCTGGTGATTGTGTACATATAAGTATGCTGCGTGCTTCCATATTCAATAACATATGATCATAGCATTGTAATAGAGCTTCAAGCATAACATATAAGACAACAATCCAACCAAACAATAGCACAACAAATCACAAAGACATTACATAAGAGCTAGGATTAGTTACTACCTCAAAAGCAGAACTCCAAAACTTCTATACTGCTTCCAACTCCACCAGAACTTCCTTTCTTTCTTTCTTTCTCCTTCTCTCTCTTCTTTCTCTCTCTTTTCTTGCCAAAAATGTGGGATGCATAAAATGGGAGGGGAAGGGGGTATTTATAGCTTTAATGGATGGCATTTCTGTAATTTTGAAGCCATCTGAACATGTGGTCCTGGTTTTTCCTGGATTTTCCTATTTTTCTTTATTCCTTTTTACTGCATAATGCATGACATCATCCAGGACACCTCACCGGGACACCTCATCGCCACATTCTTCACATGTCACAATTCCTGGACACCTCATCAGCTGACTCAGCGGTTCAGTCCAATCCAGTACCGGTCCAGAGTCTTGCACCGTAATACGTGTCCTCAACTTTTCTTCTGCCTCTAAGATTGCACCATGTGGCACCTGGAAGGGACCTTTCACGCCTTCCAATGCTATCCAGATAAGTCCTGGACTTTATCTGATCACCTCCTCGGTTATTATGCCGACCGAGTAACTTTACTTTATTGAAACAGCATTAAAATAGTATTTTAATGCCACTTTTTCCCACATACTCCATGGGCTACGTTTTTGGGCTCTGGGTATGTTATCTTGGATCCTGATCAAGCTCAAGTACTCTGATGGCTCGATTCCCAAGAAACATCCCTCGGCAAATTACCAAAATACCCCTGGGTGCCCTTTCTTGCACTATTTTAACCCTAAGGGTAAAATCGTCATTTCACACCCTTCTATACTCTGTCAGGGCATATACTGACTCTATGTAACTTTATCTGTATGTGCCCTGGCTTCTAGGCCTGTCCAAAATGACCAAAATGCCCTCATTCATCTACTACCCCTTTAGTACAACACAGGGGTATTTTCATAATTTCGTACTTTTCCGGGGTTCTGCCGGGAACTGGCCCACCTATCAGTCCAAGGGTCTTACTGGGCCTTGTTGGCGCCATTATTGGGCCTCTCAGGGTCCATTACCTTCATGGCACGTATTACGAGGAATCTTCCCCTGTTAATAATTATTGAATATTTTATCTATTATTCACCGTTTATACACATATCCGGACACCGGCTCCTTCTGTCCGATACACTAGCCTGCAGTGTTCAGGCATCCCTGTGAGTCATATCAGTCATCTGACCGAGGTTATCCGAACTCATTCAGTCCCTTTTCAAATACCGATAAATTTCCCTATCGGATACCCGGAGGCCTCACACTCCCGTCTGGATTTTCTAATTTGCGAATAACTTTTTCTACAGGGGCCTACTATCGGTATTCTGTCAGTTTCCTGACATCCACCCCATAAAGACGCATCATCCTGTATTTTCTCACCTAGATCTGAAATCTAGGATATCCGGTATGAATTTTTATAACTTTTGGATGATCAGTCCATTTCTGGCTATCTGGAGTCTTAAAAAATTCCAGTATTAGGCCAGATTACCGAGCGGCCCTTGCTCTCTCTGCCGGTGAAATCTGGGACTGAAATGCTGTCAGACAGTCCAAACCACTTCCAGCCTGACTTTCTTTAATTACACTTTAGCCCCAAGGAACTTTTCTTCTTTTCGTTTAAATCCCTTTTTATTTGGCTAAAATTACACTTAAGGACCCCACCTTTTTGTCCTTAAACTTTCCATAATTCTTTCATACTCATAGAGACCTTGTATGCACATTTCACAGTTCAGTGAAATGATCAGCATAATTTTCTCTATTTTTTGGCAAAATATGGTACTCATCGGCTACCAGCCCGATCTTTCCCATAATTACGATTTTGCCCCTCCACTCTCTTTCTGGCCTCATTACTCATCTTCTCATCCCTTATCTTAAGTTCTAGAAATTCTCTTTCAATAACTCATCCCTTAAACTCTTCGGGAGTCATCGTTAATTGAAAAGCTCGACAACCCGCCCATATCAGGTTATCTTACACAGGAGCCAACCCATATCAAGCTTCCTGCAGAATTCCTAGGCTTAAGACTTAGGATATTCCTCACATTCCTCATTTTGAACCTAGGTGAACTGTCCCAATTCTGTAGGTTAAAGACTTATCTCATCTTTAAGTAATCCGCCCATATCAGATTACTACCTTGGGACTACGGTTTTAGCAGCCTGCTCATATCAGACTACTTCCCAGTTCTCCTAGACCAAAAATCGGGATGTTACACTTACCCGGCGTCACTTGCTCTACCTACTGGTAAAATATGGGGCTGATCGGAGTACGATCACTGTTTTTGCCTCTTTCCGGTCCAAGTTTTTCATAATTACACTTTTACCCCGGAAACTTTTCTTCTTTTCAACTAAGTCCCTTTATTTGGCTAAAATTACACCTAAAGACCCCACATTTTTGTCTACTTTTCCTTCTTAACCTTAAACTTCCCATAATTGCACTTAAGTCCTTATCTTTTCTTTTGTTTTCAATTTAATCCCTTTCTTTACATACACAACCACATCTTTTTCCTGAAAAATAATCCATATATTTCATTCGATCTGTACATATAAATCAGTACAGAAAATTAGGTATATTACATTATGCATATAGTGATAGTCATGGAGCATGAAAGTATGCAAATGGAAGCTAAAGAAAGATAAAGAAGACATGTCAAGCACTTGCATTCATCTTGTATGCATTGAATGGTACCGTTTGCTACTGAGATTTCCCCCGAAATCTCACCCCTATCTTTTCCAAACATAACAGGGTACTGGTTTGGAGAAGATGAAGCTAGAAAAGTGAGGATGTGACAGTTTAGGGTAAACGGGTTTAGAAATGAATGCCTCTATCATGTTCAATAACATAAATGCGCAACTAATTCTCAACTCAGAGCCAAGATAAGTTCTAGAGGATATAAACCAATTGAATAATCACTCAATATAAGAATTAAGTTCGAGAATCCTTCCAACTAAGGTTTTCATCTAAATTGCTCATAAGCTAAAGTCTCAAACAATGTTCATCATTCACTAGGCATTAAAACACTCATCACAACTGAAAACCCTTTCAAATGATGATTTAAAAGTTTCAAAGTAATTACTTAGAATCATGTAATAATCCCAAATCTAACAGTAAAAACTTAAGTGTTTCCAATTCAATTTTCAAAAAGTTTAAACAAAAAAAATTCAAGTGTGAAAATGGTTTATGTAAACTCTTTATGTAAAAGGTTAAAAAGCAAGAGGGCAATGAATCATTTATAAAGCATCTTAGTAGCTCAAAAGGAATCCTTCTATACAGCATTGCATAAAGCAAAGAGAAGGTAAATAGACATTTTCACACTCAGGTCGCGACTATAAGCAGAGAAGGTCGTGACCAAAGTTCATAGTGGGTGCTGGCTCTAACTTACTAAAACTAGTTGCAACTAGGAAAGGTTCCTGTCACGACACAAATGCACAGAGATATAGAGTCGCGACCAAAAGACACTAGCATTGAGATAGTGTTTTACAGAGAATCCACAATCACCAATTTTCAAACTGGGTCGCAACCATATTTACATAGGTCGCGACCAATTTTCACAGAGAGCTTATTAAGTCCAAAATTCCATGCTAGGTCACGACTGAAAGCAGTGAAGGTCACGATAAATGTTCACAAAGACTACCATGTGATAGATTTCAAAGCCCAAAACATCTTTTACACTAAAAACTTTTTAGCTAACCACAAAACAGTTTAAAGTGGGGATCCAATTTCAGCAATTCATCACACATTAAGATCAAAAACTAAAAACTTTATGATGAAAGATTGGATTAAGTGAAGAAGTTTTACATTAATTAGCACAGAGACAAGAACATCTCCCTTACACTTAAACTTGACAGTGTCCTCACTGTCAGTAAAGGAATAAAAAATCACAGCTTTATAGAAGGTCAATTCAACTGGGCTCCAACATAGCAGGCAAACACATCACTCAATGCAAATTTGATAATGAAGCTCGCAGTCATATTCCAATCATATAGAGCAATACAAGTAAAGCAAAGATGACATGATGGGTAAGCTAAAATCCTGCATGTGAGTGTGTAAGCATCCTAGAGCAGAAGCAATAAGTAAATAGACCATGGACGGCACAGGAGTGTTATGCAAAATAGAAGTAAATCGACAATAAATAGAAATAAACTGAAAATAAACACTATCCTACTGAATCATCCCTTTCCAATTATCAAACCACAATATCAAACAAATAGCAGTAGGAAAAACTTGTAAAAGGTAAGAGATAGGAAAGGGACAACCTGGCCTCAAGGCAGCAAGGCGGATTCCTCATAAAGTTTCAAGAGGTGGCCATTTGCTTGGAAGATTTTGCCTGTCGCCTCCTCTTTCGACTCGATCATCCCAAAGTCATGGGCTTTGACAACTGTGTAAGGTCCATCCCAACTAGTTTTGAATTTACCATGTTTGAACTTGAACCTAGCTTGGTACCTTAACACTCTATCACCTTCTTTAAACCTCTTCCTCAGGATATGGGCATCATAAAATGCCTTTGTCTTTTGTTTATAGATCTCAGATCTGCTGTAGGGATCCAATCTAATCTGTTCTAGCTCTTGAATCTACAACAACCGCTTTGAACTGGCTTATACCAAGTCCTCATTGCAAGCTTTCATAGCCCAAAATATCTTGTGCTCTATCTCCACATGCATGTGACAAGCTTTCCCAAAAATTATCCTATAAGGGGGCATGCCTAGAGGGGTTTAAAAAGCTATTTTGTTAGCCCATAAAGCATCGTCAAGTCTTAAGTTCTAATCCTTATTGGATGGTTTAACAATCTTTTCTAAAATGTGCTTTATCTTCTTATTAGAAACCTCTGCTAGACCATTAGTTTGAGGGTGGTATGGGGTTGAGACTTTATGAGTTAAACCATATTTTGCTAATAAGTTATTGATTAACTTATTGCAAAAATGGGTGTCTTGATCACTGATTACTGCTTTCAGTACTCCAAATCTAGATATGAGACCTTAGAAACTTGGAGACCGTTTGGGCATCATCTAGTCTTGTAGGGATAGCCTCTACCCATCTAGATAAATAGTCTACAGCCAATAAAATATAATTAAACCCTGCTAAAGGTGGAAAAGGTCCCATGAAATCTATTCCCCAAACATAAAAAATCTCATAAAACAAAATAGGTTGTTGCGTCATCTCATGCCTTTTACTAATCCCCCCAAATCTTTGGCACCTATCACAAGCTCTACAAAATTCAAAAGCATCTTTAAAAGGGGAAGGCCAATAGAAACTGGATTCAAGGACTCTTCGTGCAATCCTTTTACCCCCAAAATGGCCACCACAAACCCATGAATGGCAAGCTTCTAAAACTGATTTGTGATCTTGGTCTGGGACATATTGTGTCAATAATTGGTCTGAGCACAACCTCCATAGAAAAGGTTTGTCCTAAATAAAGTATTTAGATTCACTCTTGAGCTTTTGGGCCTAAAATCTAGTCAAATGAGAAGGGATTAGGCCAGTTTCAATGAAATTAACTAAATGAGCATATCAAGTTCCACAATAGTAACCAAACAAAGAGATTGATCAGGGAAAGCATCATAAATAAGATCATAACTGAGTACTCCCCTGGTCTCTGTTGGTAATCTGCTTAGATGATCTGTAACATGGTTCACATTACCAGCTCGATCCCTCACTTCTATATCAAACTCATGAAGCAGTAGCATCCATCATAGAAGCCTTGGCTTAGATTGAGATTTATGGAATAAATACTTGACAGTTGCATGATCTGTGTACACAACAACTTTGGAGTTAACGAGATAAGCCCTGAATTTATCCAAAGCCACTATGATTGTAAACAAGTATTTCTCAGTAGTGGTGTAATTAATTTGAACAGCATCAAGTGTTTTCGAGGCATAGGCAATCACTCTTGATACATTACCTTCCTTTTGACCTATCATAGCTCCCATATCATAATTGGAAGTATCACATGATAATTCAAAAGGAAGATCCCAATTTAGTGAAGTAAGGATAGGTGGAGAAACCAACCTATCCTTCAATTTTTGAAAAGCCTCTTTGCAAGTAGTAAAGAAAATAGAGTCAGTATCTTTCTGTTGAAGCTTTGAGAGTGGTAAAGCAATTGTGCTAAAATCTTTAATGAATCTTCTGTAAAATCCAACGTACCCTAGAAAAGATCAAAGTTCTTTTAAATTTGTAGGGTAGGGCAACGAGGAAATTACTTCAATTTTTACTATGTCCACGTTAATTCCCTTGCTAGATATAAGATGTCCAAGTACTATTCCATGATCAACCATGAAATGGCACTTTTCAAAATTCAAAACCAGTTTTTTCCCAATACATCTAGCAAGGATTCTATCAAGGCTCTCAAGACACTCATCAAAAGAATTACTATATACAGTAAAATCATCCATGAACACATCCATGCATTTTTTAATGAAATCAGCAAATATAGAAAGCATACAATGCTAAAATGTGCTAGGGGCATTACACAAACCAAATGGCATTCTTTTATAAGCATATGTAGCAAAAGGACATGTAAATGTGGTCTTTTCTTGGTCCCTCGGGTCTATGGGAATCTGGAAATATCCTAAATACCCATCTAGGAAATAGTAATGACTTTTCCCTACTAATCTCTCAAGCATTTGATCAATAAAAGCTAAGGGAAAATGATCTTTCCTAGTAGAGTCATTCAACTTCATATAGTCAATATAAACCCTCCATGAATTTTACACTCTGAAGGTATCAACTCATTATTATCATTCTTTACTACTATCAGTCCGCTCTTTTTAGGCACTACATGCACGGGGAATACCTATTCACTATCAGAAGTAGCATATATGATTCCTGCTTTTAACAATTTACTAATCTCCTTCCTAACCATATTAGAGATCAACGGGTTTATTCTCCTTTAGGGTTGTTTAATTGGCTTGAAATCTTCATTCAGTAAAATCCTATGAGTGCAAACAATGGCATCTATCCCTTTTATATCAGCTAATTGCCAACCCAAAGCCTCTCTATTCTTCCTAAGCATACTCAATAACCTAGACTCTTCACTAACAGTTAAAGCACTAGAAATTATTAATGGCAATTTCGAGTCTGGCTCAAGATAAGCATACTTTAGATTAGAAGGCAAATCTTTCAACTCTAAATCTAGGGGTTGGACAATAGAAGGAATAAGATAGGGCAATCATTCAAATTAGAAATACTCCTTCTTGTAGATTCTTGGAAGTTGCTCATATTCAGCTCATTAGGATATTCCGTCTTGCCTGTAATCTCTTCAAGAGTTGCACCAAGCTTAAGTTGATCTACAACTGCAACATAGTTGAGATCACCCTCTCTCATACTAGTTGCGTCTGCCATTTCTGGTCGTGACCTTTCAGGCTTATCTTCAACTTCTTGCTCTTACTCAAACTCACAGAGACTCTCTAAAACATTTGGTCACAACCTTTTCATCTTCGGTCACGATAAGAAGTCTCTGGACTCATTAGTCGTGACCAATAGGTCTTCTTGTCGCGACTCCAATACACAGAGAGGTTCCCCCTCAGCAGACTGATATTTGGTCACGACTTGTAGGTCTTCACGTCGTGACTTGGGGTCACAGAAGCTCGACCCTTCTTTATTTGTTCCACTTCTAACTTCCAGAGTATCTTGTGATCCTACAAAATCACTCACACTCTTTTCCAAAAGCATTATCACTAGCAAATGATGAAATCGCATCAATATTTGATGAAAATAAGAAATCCAGAGAGGGTGAAAGCATGCTATTTACATCTAAACAGTTAAAACACGATGCATTACCTTCACAAGAGCAAGAGAAAGAGTAAATAGAATAAAGAGATTCAAAATAATCATCATACGCACTCAAAGATAAATTTGAATCCTCATGTTCCTGAAATGCTTCATTGGATTTTTGGGAATTATGCAACATAGAATCACACCCATCATGCAAACTCAATTCATGCTCATCCCTAGTTTTTTCCATAGCATAATTGAAACATCCTTACTTTCGTACATTTTAGGGACTATTTGGTAGCATTTAGAACCACTTTCAAGGTCATTGAAGTCCAATTTCTCAATCTGGAGTTTTACCCTTATCGAGTACTGTTCACTGTGTAAATTCCAGATGAGTGACCTGACTTTGAAAAATCATAACTAATTCTATAAAAATCTAAATGAAGTGGTTCAAATTGATACATGAAGATAACTCAATTATATTTCAGGGAAAAATCACTTGTTGGCCAGTCCTTGACCAAGTCAACATAAGTCAACGTTACAACTTTACTGTTCATCCAGCATTTTCCCCTGAATCCAGCATTCTGGTCCCAACTTTGATAATTTATATCTCCATGTGTAGACATCCAGATGAGGCATTCTATATATCAAATCGAATCTTAATATGTCTACTATTTACCATAAAAATATCATATATTTATTCATCCATTTACTATTTTTTAATTATGGATCAAACATCATCAAGTCACCACGTGTTACTGTTCATAGTGGCAAATTCCAGCACTCAACTTTGCATACATATGCATACATCCATCACATATCAGTCAAACATGCCACACAATACCCATTATTAAATAATAAGTTGTTCTACATCAGAACATGTACAAAATTCTCATACTTCTATTACATCTTTCCTGCCTGAAATCCGGCAGCATAACCGCTACGCTTCGTCTTTAGAAAGTAACTGATCTTGTACCGATTCGGTAATTCCCGTGAGAACTACCATTCTACGTGAGTACCCAGGAAAGACTGGATGAACCGGCTAGGTCCACTCACTTCCAGCCTCCTTAGACAGTACCTACGTACACAGTACGTATCAGCTCCTTTCCTTACTATTGCCATCTTGTCATAATTTCGGCAGCATAACGGCGTCTCTTAAAATTTCCAAAATTTACTTTGCCATAACCTCCCCTGTAATGGGTTATACATGGGAATGAGAATCGGGGGAATCTCAGTAGTAATAATCATAACAATATATGTAATACAGAGTGACAGTGCTTGCTTGTGATTGTGTACAGATAGGTATGCCGCGTGCTTCCATACTCAATAACATATGATCATAGCATTGTAGTAGAGCTTCAAGCATAACATATAAGACAACAATCCAACCAAACAATAGCACAACAAATCACAAAGTCATCACATAAAAGCTAGGATTAGTTACTACCTCAAAAGATTAGCAGAACTCTAGAATCCCTATACTGCTTCCAGCTCCGCCAGAACTTCCTTTCTTTCTTTCTATCTTCCTCTCACTTTCTCTCTCTAGAACTTCCTTCTCTCTCTTAAAATAGCTCTAGGCCGTGATGAATGAAGGCAAGGGGGGGTATTTATAGTTTTGATGGATGGCATTTCTGTAATTTCCAAGAACTCTGAACTTGTGGCCACCATTTTTTCTGGAATTTCCTATTTTCTTTATTCCCTTTACTGCATCATCATGACATCATCCAAGGGACACCTCATGGGACACCTAATCCCTCACATGTCTCACATGGTGAAATTAAGAGAGCCAAGAAGCCTCTGGAAAATTTCCAGTCCAATTCGGTACCAGCCCGGTCCGATTCCTCGAAAACTGTACTGCTTTATGAATCAAATTTTTCTGAAAATCCATATTATGTCTTCTGACCTTAAATTTAGTATCTGGGTCCTTTATACATTGACATTTTTTATACTGGGTCTAAACTCAATTACAGATCCCCTGTGAAATGACCAAAATAACCCTGGGTGCCCTATTTTGAACTATCTTAACCCTAAGGGTAAAATCATCATTTTACACCTTTCTGTACCCTGTCAGGGCATATACTGACTCTGGTTAACCTCACCTGTGTATATCTTGGCTTCTGGGCCTATCCAGAATGACCAAAATTCCCTCCATTCCTCTATTACCCTTAAGTACAACATAGGGGCATTTTCGTAATTTCGTACTTTCCCGGAGTTCTGCTGGACACTAGCCCACCTATCAGTCCAAGGGTTTTACAGGGCCTTTGATGGAGCCATTATTGGGCCTCCTATGGTCCATTATCTTTATGGCAAGCATTACGAGGAATCTTCCCCCGGCAATGTTCATCGAGTATTTTAGCTATTATACACCGTTTATACACATCTCCGGACACTGACTCCTTTTATCAGATATAATGGCCTACTGTGTTTAGGCATCCATTTGGGTCATAACAGTCATCTGACTGAGGTCATCCGACCTCATTCAGTCTCAGTTTAAATACCGATAAATCTCCCTATCGGATACCTGGAGGCCTCTCACTCCCGTCTGTATTTGCTAATTTGTGAATAACTTTTTCTACAGACCTCCTATCGGTATTCTGTCAGTTTCCTGACATCCGCCCTATCAGGACGCATCATCCTGTAATTTTTTACTTATATCTGAGATCTAGGATATCCGGTAGGAATTTCTTATACTCTTAGACTATCAGATCAATTTTGGCTATCTAGAGTCCTGAGAAAATTCCTGTATTAAGCTGGATTACCCAGCATCACTTGCTCTATCTACTGGTGAAATCTGGGACTGAAATACTTTTGGGCAGTCCAAACCACTTCCGTCCTAACTTTCTTTAATTACAATTTAGCCCCAGGGAACCTTTCTTCTTTGCAATTAAGTCCCTTTATTTGGCTAAAATTACACTTAAAGACCCCACATTTTTGTCTACTTTTCCTTTTTAGCTTTAAGCTTTTCATAATTGCACTTAAGTCCTTACCTTTTCTTTCTTTTTCAATTTAACCCCTTTCTTTACATAAATGGCTACATCCTTTTCCTAAAAAATAACTCATATATTTCATTCAATATGTACATACAAATCAGTAAAGAAATTTAGGGATATTACAATAATCAATTGCATTCAACCAAGCAAAAGTAGAATTATCAAAAGGATATTTCATTGCTTCATTTATGTTGAAAGTCACTACATGTTCTCCAACATCCATTGTGATAGAACTATGCTTCACACTAATAATTGTCTTGGAAGTTTGGAGAAAAGGTCTGCCTAAGATCAAAATGCTCTTACTCACTAGCTCACTGGACATATCCAGAACATAAAAATAGCTGGGAACACTAAGTCCTTGACCTGCACAAGAATATCCTCAAGAATTCCCTTAGGATGCCTAATTGACCTATCAGCTAACTAGAGCACTACCCTTGCGTCTCTAAGATTCTTAATACCTAAGGCTAAGTATACCGACCAAGGCATCACATTAATGGCAGCCCCTAGATCTAGTAACGCTCCCTGGATATGAACCTTTCTAATAGTGCATGGGATGGTGTAAGATCCTGGATCTTGGCACTCACCTGAAAAGCATCCAAAGTCAATTATAATTGTCTAATATGAGAGTAATCAATTGACACTCAATCCCTTGTTCATATAATGAAAACCCTAGATTAGAGAAGCATCAAAACATGAAATAGGTGAAGATTAAAATAAAAAACTCCCCAGTGCAGTCCATGAGCTCAAGACCCGAGATCCATCACTAAGAGACTAAGGGTATAGCCTCTCATGACTCCTATTATGCTACAATCGCTGTTCAAATATGATGCCATGGAGAAAAGCGGAAGGTGAGAGAAAAAGATGAATGATGAAGTTGTGTGGAGGCAGTGGAGAGAGTGTAGAGAGAGTTTGAGCACTGCTTCTTAGCCTAATCAGGTCAAAAACTAGCCTCTCTTCGTGTCTGTGGCTTCCCTCTCCTTTTAATAGCAGGTTGACCTAATAAAAAATACGCAGCTTCTTGACTGTCTTCTTTGGTCGCGACCAGATCCATGTTTTGGTTACGACCTATAAAGGGCAGAGAAGCTTCCTAGGAGAAATTAGGTCGCGACTGAAAGAGATAGAAGCTGCTTCCTTTATTTGATTCTCTGTCTTGTGATTTCTTTTCTGCTCACATTAGTCCTTGCTCCTCTAAAATACCTGCAATTCAAAACCAAAGCTCATTGTAAAAGTCCCACCAGTAAGGTAATAACAATTATGCAGTTTAGAGGAGTTAATTTACCATTTTATCCTTAAAACAACACATTGCCAAGCACAATCATGTACTACCACAAAAGCACAATTACAGGCATAAAATGAATGATAAAGTTATTATAAAATCCTTAAAAATGTTGCATAAACCATACACAAATTGTGTCTTATCAAGGACACTTGTCCACACAAACTTCTTTTCTACCAAACATGAAACATGCATTCATAATTAATAGCCTCCCAAAAATTTCACTTTTTAATTCACTTTTCATCTCCATAATCTATGAGGGATAAAATTCACCACTTTTTATATCCATCACCCTTAACTTGCTATAATCACATCAATTCACACATATAAACTTACTACCAGTTAAAAATTCCAAAGATTTTTCATTATCATCTCTCCATTTCAAATATGAAATTTTAGCTTTGTTCACATTATTCTAAACATCATTCCAATATCTCACATCATGAAAGAATATAATCATCATTTTCCTTATACCCTTCAATTCCAACAATTAACTTCCATTAGCTTTTAGTTTAACTATTCTCCCTCAAAGACTCAAACCAAACCCGCTACGAAATTAAAAAAAATCTTCCTATAACAGAGACCATCTGCACACATGGCAAGCTTCCATATATGTATATATATATCAGCAACACTACATCTTCATCTTTACTTCTTCTTCTTTTTTCTTCCAGTAGCGTCATCGCCATATATATACATACCTATTTCCTTCAAATCAACATTATACACTTATATATATACATATGCTGTCCAACATAGTTTCACAGCACACACTCACTCAACCTTCTCCCTCACACCCATCACAGCTCTGCAAGCTCACACAAATTCATTCTCACCTAAAATAGAGCCAAGCAGTGACAACAAGAAAGGGAGAGTTCCATAAGCTTACCACACCCACCTGCACAGTGAAACCGATTGAAACAGAGAAGGAGGAAGATGAAGATCTACCGCTGCTATAGTACCATGCACGCAAGGTGACGGTAGTGACTATGGATGAGCGACAGCATGACAGCTGCTCGTGATAGTAGCAACGACGTGTACGTCAACGACGCTGGTTGTACTAGCTTGGACTGTGAAGGCTGACAGAACAAGATGACACTATAGACACCAAGATCCTTTCCCCCCACGGCCAAGATCTGAATAGGAAAGAGGACCACAGCTGCTGTGACGACACAGATATGCATGTATAAATTTATAAGCTTATCAATATAGTATTATATTTATAAATTTCTAGGTCATTACATTAACATTCCCAACACGTTGAATAATCCACTATGGTAGAAAATTAACCACTCAGATGGATGGATGAAGGGAAAATGAGAAGAAAATAAAGGAGAGGAAATACTATGAAATTTTTTTCTAAAACTAATAATAAAATTACTATTTTGGAAGTTTTTCTTCCTAATATTCTTTTCTCTATAATTTTCTTCATATCAAAATACGGGTTTAGTGTTTTCGAAGCCACAATATGCATTTTCCTTGATTCGTTTTTCAAGTTTATCAGGAATACTTGTTGGGAGCAACATAGATTGCATAACATAACTGGGGATTGCAATTATGACAAATTTAGTTAGAGTAGAGCATCATAGATTCTGGGGTTCTATTGTCATATTTGTCTCATTGTAACATCCCAAATTTTCTCTATTTGTATAAGACTGATAGAAGAAAGAGGCTAAGAAGGGATTGTACGATGATCAGAAGAAAATACAATGATTAGATAAGTTTTAAGTCAAAGAAACAGAGAAGGTGTAAAATTATAAAGCCAAAAGGACTAAATTGCAAATATTGAAAGTTCAGGGACTAAACTGTAAATAGTGAAAGTCCAGGGATAAATTATAAATAGTAGAAAGTTCAAGGACCTAAATGGAGTTTTGAGATTTCAAGCACCAAATTGGAATTTCAAATTTGGTAGAAAATGACTAAAATGGAATTTAGCAACTTTAGGGACTAAACTATAATTTTTCCAAATTTATGGGTAAAAGTTTAATTATGAAAAGTTGAGCTAGAAAATGCCCAAAATTATGCGAAAATATTTCGATCCTAAATTTTACCAATAAATAGAGGATAGGTAGTGCTTAGAAAGACCCTAAAAATATAAAATTATGAAAATACCACTATGTTATACCATTGAATAAAAGATGAATGTAGGGCATTTTGGCAATTTGATCAAGGTAAAAAAGTCAAAGAGGGTTATCTGAATAGTTGACTAAGGTCAGGAAATACTCTGGTGATGTTTGAAAAGATAATATTGTCCTTAGAGTTATTAAAGTAAATAAAGAAGAAACAAGGGCATTTTGGTAATTTGCCAATAGATCAGTAATTAAGTTTAGACCCAGTCCAAGATGTCAATGGTAGGAAAAATTTGGATACTAGATTTATGATCAGAAAACATATTATCTCAGAAAAAATAGATTTAGAAAATATGGCCGTGATTTTTGGGAAATTGTACTAAGCTGGATTGGACTAGAATTTTTCTAGACTCTTCTTTTCCTCCACTTTGCATCAAACATGGCTATGATGATGTCATGGATGAGGTCA
Source organism: Leucaena leucocephala (assembly GCA_037074615.1). Classification (NCBI taxonomy): domain Eukaryota; kingdom Viridiplantae; phylum Streptophyta; class Magnoliopsida; order Fabales; family Fabaceae; genus Leucaena; species Leucaena leucocephala. The sequence continues at coordinate 8,618,573 of CM073548.1, read as the reverse complement.
TCAAAACTTGGTGGGCAAGCAAAGTTTCAAGATTGAATATAGACCTTTGAATCAAATAGTACACAAAGAGATCTCAACCATCCATTCACCTAGCCTTTTGCCTATAAATACCTTCCTATTTTCTGAACAAATCGTGAGCACAAAGGACACCTTAGGTAGGTGTTGCTCAAGTGGAAACTATTGGAAAGTATGTTTTGATGATGCCAAATAGCAAAAAGTTTTCAATAATACTATAATGGAAAGATTATTTTAAAGTCAAGATTGTTTTAAAGATACTAAAAGATGTTTTAGTTTGATGTTGTCAAGATTATTTATGCCAAAGTTTGATTGAATTGATAATGTTTGGAAAACTAGTTTTGTTAGATTTCTTTTTGTGCTCAAACATTGCCAAACATACATTAAAAGTGTTTTTGTGCTTAATGTTGTTAAAAGAAAAAATTAATCAATTAGTCAGTCGATTAATAATAATTAATCAATTAGTTATTTGATTAATGTAAAGGCAACATTCTGTGCTATAAAAGGAATATTAATTAATCGATTAGTTAATCAATTAATGAGTAACTATTAATCGATTAAGTATTTGATTAATATCAAGAGATTACCTTCTAAAAGAGAATTGATAAGTCAATTAATCGATTGATTAAAATGAATCGATTAATCCTTTGAGAATAAATTTTTTATTGAACAAAGATATTTCTATTAACCGATTAGTTAATCGATTAATTTATATTAATATGTTAACTATTCGATTAATCAGTGAAGTATCAATTTTGCGAAATTCAAATATAAACCAATTAATCGATTAATTTATATTAACAAATTAACTGTTCGATTAATCCGTGTTGAAATATTTTCTGATTTAATTCTTCCAAACACATTAATCGACTAGGTATTTGATTAACTTATATTAATCAATTAGTTATTCGATTAACTTCATATATCTTAAGAATCCTTCTCTGTTTACGTTGAAATTGACTGAATCTCTCTCTGAGCCATATATGTTTGATTCAAACCTGAAATATACATATTTATCTCTACATTCTTCATTTTATATTTTTTTAGAAACTTATTACGTTATATATGGTTGAAAATTCTGATAAATGTGATACTCTATTTTCTGTTTCTCTCATTAATTGAATCATTGATCGAATTAATGATAATTAATCAATTAATACAGTATATTTTAGAAAAGTTATCTGATTAGAACTTGATCTTTATAATATAGAGGAACTATGGAGAAGGTATTGGAAGAACAAGGAAATCAAGTTCAAGAATTAAGAAATTTATCGAACTCTTGATCAAGTAAACAAAGGAGTGAAGGAATAGTAAAGAGAGAAGATGATGATCGATGAAACAACTCAAATACACCATTTTTGCTGAATTAATTGATTAATTAATCCATTAATTATAATTAATCATTAATGCTTCATTTTTCAATATGTTGTTTTGCTCTACTTTGACATAGGTTGAGTACTTTGACCATATCTCAAGATATACTTATCCGATTGAGGTGAAACTTGATTCACATGAAACTAGACTCATAATGTAGTTCACTGACACTAATTTCATCACCGAAGAGTCTCATATGAGGGAGATGTTCCGTTTGCAATAAGAAACATAGGATTAACACTTTGGCCATGACCTCTACTCACTAAATTAATCATATCTTTCTTTCTACAATGAATTTTAGAGTCAAACTTGATTAATTGGAAAATAGACATATAGAGATTTCGGGGTAGGTCATTTGCTATGTTTGGAGTTAAATCAAGGAAGTTATGAAAATTGAAAAAGACCATTGTTCTTCAACTCAGAGATAATCAGAAGATGGAAGAAAATCTAATACTGAACGATTATTACCAGAACTTCTCTTGATTGTGTCAAACTTCATTTAAGGTATCCAAAGATATGATTTAAATGAGATTAGACAAAGATTAAAGCCAACAGACTTTCAACGGTAAAAAGGCACTGTATGTCAGAAGCTTCAACAGCTAGTTCCAACGGTCATATTCTCAAAGGAAGAAGAAAAACTTAATGGAGAAAGAGATTATACGTAATGGTCAAATGCTCAAACTTCATCTATAAATAAGAGAGCATTCAAGAAGAAGACTGAGGGGATATGAATGCATCATCATAATGCCAAAAACTTCGAAAGCTTCTAACTCTCTATTTTTCATATATCATTCCTTAAGAGAGAAAAATTATCATGTACAACAATATTTTAGTCACTCTATCTAAGAGTGATTAATATACCTCTATTCTTTTACTTAACTGAAAGCAAACCTTGAAATCAGGGGATTCAAGGTGGGATTTGCTCATATCATATTAAGGGGGAGCGTTGCCACCGGAAGTGTGGTGTAACCTTAGAATTAAGGTGGTTCTCAATTAGCCGTAAAAGTTGAGTTTGTAAAAGCTATCAAGTGCTTGTTGTAATCTTGGTAAATAGTGGATTGAAAATCTCAGTGGGGAGTTGAGGACTGGAAAAGGTCAAGGAGGACCGAACCAGTATAATTCTTTTATGTGATCTTTCTCTTTTTAACTCTTTATATTTCCAGCAATCCATTTTAACTACCTTATCAAAGTTTTCAAACTTATCTATTTCACTGATAATATTGTAAAAGAATTTTAAAAGAGTTTCAACAGTCTTTAAAATCACACAATCACCCAATTCACCCCCTCTTAGGTGATCTAGCCTATTCTAACAGAAACTCAAGCAAAAAAGAGAAGAGATCTAAGTTACCAAAGTTCAAGCAGGCTAGGAATTAAGGTAATCAATCTATCCTAGCTTATTTTTTTTTAATTTGGAGGCTTGAACCTAAGGTTTTAAGGGAATGAAAATGAGTTTTTTCCCATGGTATGCTTGCTATCCAAAATCTGAAAATTTAGGGGGAAGAATAAACTGAAGCTAGAACTATGTAATTAATACTTAGATAAGCTAGATTTAATAGTTAGTTATGGAATTAGATTGAAATTCCTTACTTTGCACATTGAAGAGGGCTTTCGTCCAAGAGTAGAACTAAAAGGAGGAGTTTGAATTTCAATAATCTAATGCTTCAATTGAATTTAGATGATGATTTTGTGTAGGATTGAATAAGTTTGGAACCTTGGAAGCATTAGAATTGAAATATGAAATTTTAGACTCTTCTCTATTACTGTTCACACATATAAATAGTGATTGAAATTTTATGATTTTGATGCTTCCAATGGTTTTAAAATAAAAAATTGTGTGGGATAAAGTAGAGGAACAATAAGTATTAGAAGCATTGTAATCAAAATAGGAATTTTTGAAAGAATTATATGCTTCTTTTTGGTTCTATCTAGATTTGATGAAGGAGCTAGAATTTCATAATTCTAAGTCCATAAATGGATTCAAAAGATAAAATTGTATAGGGTAAAGTTAAGATGCAAGTTAGTTCAAAGGATAAGACAATTAACCACAAATAGATAAAGTTAGAGTTTAAGTGGTTAATTGAGTTTGATGTTATGAAATGTTTGTGAATTGAGATTATAATAAATGAATGATTATATAATGTTTAGGGTTTGATTGTGTACTCAAAGAGGCAGCCACATACCAAGGAGAAGTAAGAAGCAAGAGACAAAGAAAAGAGTAAAGGAAAGTCAAGTATGTGAGGTAGTAAACTAACCTAGACTTGTATGTATTGAATGTGATGTGCAATGGTGCTATGACTTTGTGAATTTTTGTGGCATATATGTATTTGAAAGAAGCTCTGTTTCTATGACTACTTTGGCTAATTGTACTTCATATGTGACATGGTAGCATGCTCATGCATTATGTTGACACAATCACAAGCAAGCACAAATATTAACATTATGCATATACTATTTAGTTCCGTTTGCTACTGAGATTTCCCTAGAAATCTTACCCCCTCCATATCCAAATCCCAGCAGGTTCATGAATAAGGAATGAAGATGAAGTTGCATGAGAAGAAGTTAGGGATTGTATAGTATAATTGTTATATGATGAATATATGTATAAATGTTGAAATATGTCGCTGTAAATAGTAACTTGTAGTGAGGCAGTGACCTTTATGATGTAATAAAAAATAGTAAATGATAGAATAAATATATGAAATACTACCATTATTTATTTAACATGTCAAGCTTCATTTTGATCAAAGAGAGTGAATTTTTCAAAGTTAGGGATTAGAAACTGTTTTTAGAATTTTTGATCAAATAAACAATGATCTTTGACGCATTTTAGCTGAGCATTTGGTCTGACACTTATTTTTCCCTCAAAATTCAACATGTTAGCTTCGTGTATCCTGTTGAACCACTGTATTTTGATTTTTTTAAAATTAATTATGATTTTTTTAATTTCATCGCTTAATCTGAAAATACCACATGAATAGTACCTGTGAACTTGGAAATTCTAGAATTTGAATTTGAACTTGAATGATCATATAAGTGGTTCTAAATGCTACTGAATGGTCTTTAAGACATACGAACGTAAGGTGTTACACTAATACTTCTATTAATTTAGATTCCAAGTTTGCATCAACACATCATCGTGGTATGGTTATTTATTTTAATGCTAATTGTTATTACTTTATTAGTTTACTATTTAGAAAATGTTGTTTGTACTGTAATTTTTTTATAATATGCTCATAGAAGGAGTTCCTGCCATCAATGATCAGTGTGTACTTCAAACAGAATATATGTACTTTAATTTTGATTCAGGCTGTTTATGGTTTAGATCATTGCATATAACATTAACTTTTAAAACTTAATGGAAATTGCGATTTCCTGGTGAAGATATCAGATGTGCTAATGTGATTTCTAATACTCCTGATAAGGAAGTCAATGTAAAAGACCACCCTGATAAATTGTTCTTTATTTTAAAACTAATTGTTATTATTAAAATATATTTTGATACTTACATACATGTCACCATGAAATCAAGCAAAATGTTAGTTTGTATATGTCACGCCCCAAAAATTAAGGGATGACCAGTGCAAAATATGAGAGAACTCACATTCAGTAAGTCTTTAAATATCATAATTAATATAATAATAATCTTAGACATGCATAAGCCATTTTATTATTAATCATATATGAACATATTTATAATTTTTAAAATGATAAATACCATACCATATACAATTATTATTACATCTCAAAAACACAAGGGAGGACATAAATTCTACCTATAGATTACGTGGAGCCCCTATAAGTTTTGATTAAAAATGAGAGCCTTCATTGTTTTGTTGGAGGTACAGGGACACTAGTACTATCTTAGGCCAAAATAATCTTTCAGTGAATAACGTCCTATTAATAGAAATACATAAAATAGTGAAAGAATAATTTAAACATATTTGAATTTGAATAATAACGCTTGATGATAAATCTCAATTTCCAAAATAGAGAAGTATAGCAAAAATGAAACTATATAAAAATCATTAATTAAATCAATCCAAATAGCTAGTAAAACATCTTAAGGAAATCAGTGTAAAACGGTAGTACTCAAATCTCATTTGTTTTTCCGTAGGACTTCAACAGAACGAAAATAAGCGTGGATACACAGTCCACCAGGGTAACTAACCAATCCGGCGCAACTCAAAGAGGCGCAGGTACGAGCCCTATGAATAACAAGCGTATGTACGAGACCCACGAATAACCAGTGTGAGTACGGTGCTCACGAATATTCATCGAGCTCGAGTTTAACCATGGTGCACCAATGACTAACAGTATCGCTGTTAGTAACCAGCGTTCTGTATTCAGTACTCTCAAAAATCGATTTCCAAGCATGCATGAAGTTCATTTAACATTCATTAAGAACAAAATCTTTAAATACCGAAATCCCATAACAACATTTTTTTTTATAATCAGTGGCCCCATTATGAAAACCATTAAATAACATTTTCTTTACTTCCTCATGCATATAAATTGTAAAAACTAAAACAATGCAATCATTTAACTAACTAGTATCTTTATTTCAACTAAACCTTCAAACATCAACTGATAAGTATACAATTGTAATAAACACATTTTTAGCAATTCATGCTTTAAAATCTATAATTTAGTAAAGCCATTCAAGTAACAAGATATTATTAAAAACATTATTATCATGGGACGTTATTCACTCATCTGTTATGCTCCCAAGCCATTACTCCTTCCAGCTAAACAATTTCTAATTATTTTCATTTCTCAATTCCCTGATATCCCAAAAACAACATATTAAAATTCTTATATATTTTGACCATCCAAAATTCTATCCCAGTACTCAATTTATGACACTTTTAAATAGAATGAGAACTTAAACTTTAACCCACATTTTTCTCCAAATAATATCATGACAATTTAAGTGATAATAGAACTTTATTATCCTTGGTTAACAAATCTAACATTTAAAATTTAGAAGTACCTCCAAACTGCAATGTAGAAAAATGAATAGTCTAGGGTGGATTTATATATTATATATATATAAATTTGTATATATATATTATATATATAATATAAGAGATATTTGCAAGATTTAATTTATAAGGATAAATTAAATTTCTATCACTTTTGAATTTGAATTTAAATGGATATGATCTATTTGAATTTGAAATTCAAATTGATAAGATATCTCAAATTTGATTTATGAGAATAAATCAAATATAATTCCGTCTTATCTTTATTTTAAATTAAATAAATAGGTGAATTAAATCTGAGACTGATTTAATAAAAACTGTATTTATTTAATTAGTTTCTTATCAAATTATGCAATATATGATATTGTATTAATTTTAGAATTAATATAAGATTAATTCTGAAGTCCGGCCCAATTAGAACCCCGATAGCATCCTATATATTTGACATTAGGAGCTAGGGTTCAAGACACAACACAACTCACAAGAGAAAAAGGGGTAGGAGAGAGCAAAAGGTTTGCAGATAAGAAACTGCCAGAATAGAGACGGTGAGGACGAAATCTTGAGAAAACCCTAGAGGGACAGGCGCTAGCACGTCGTTCGTGGTTGAAATGCTATTCGTGTGGATACTGGTAGAGGAAGCCGATCTGAGTTGTCGACTTCTCGCGAACGAGAAAAGAGCACCAGGTACGACGAGGTCGTGACCAGTTGACTCAGAGGTCGCGACCAAATTGGCTTCTGAACGTCAGAAATCCGAAAAGAGACTACAGGTCGCGACTAGTAGCATAGGAGGTCGCGACTAACAACTCCAGAGGCGACAGGTCGCAACGCGAAGCTGAGTAGGTCGCGACTGAAAGTTCCAGAGGCGAGGAGTCGCGACTAGTAGATACGGAGGTCGCGACTAAAGCTCGAATACCGAAGGTAACACTTCTTTCTCCTTGACTTAAACACATTCAGTAGATCCTGGCTGGGAATGGAAAAATTTTTAAAGTTAATTTCCGCTACGTGTCTTCCAATTCCCTTCAACTATAACCATTGAATGACTTCTATTTCCCAAACGATTGTTCATATCTGTGCTGAAGTTCTCCTTCGCAAGTTCTTTCTTCAACTACTTGACGCTACAATATTTATCAAACTCTTTCTCCCAAACCAACCATCAAAGTAAATAAAACATAGCTGATTACCACTGGAATACAACAAGAAGATTTTGTTAAATATTTACTTACACTTCTTCCAAATCAGAATCAACTTAGCCAAAGGTGTCTCTCGCAAGCTTCTTCTGTCATTCCCGCCAATAGCACCGTCTGATTGATACTGTATTGTTGCTATACTATCCAATTCTAAGTGAAGGCTAATTTGGTCTTTGCCCAACAATTTAGAAATGACAGATTGGGCCTCCTGCCCAATCTATCTTTTTTAATATTAAGATGCCCAATTTGTCTTTCTAAAATTCAGATGGGCTTTTTGTGTCTTTTTCCCTTAAAATTTTCCATCAATCTTCATCCACATTCCCTCATTAATTTATAAAGCATCCACGTTCTATTTCTTAACAAAACTTGTGTTAAATTCAAATAAAATAGAACCTAAATTATGTCCCTTTCACTTTTAACAACCAAAATTATAAGGTAAAATTTCTCATCCACAATAAGCATGTGTCCTTTCAAATAATTTATTAAACACTCAATGTGTGTTCAATTTGTCAAACCCCAAAAATATTCTTCTTAAAATCACAGCCCCAAATTTATATATTCAATTATAAATCCAATTTTATTTAATTAACAAGCCTTGACACAAGACTAAGACAAAACTACTGACAAGTATTTTTTCCCCTCTTAAACTTCATAGCAAGACTCTACCACATATATCAAAACTTTAAGAAACTGTGAAGCACATCATTGGGATTAGATAACAAAATTTTCTCTTTGTTTTTTTTTAAATTGGAATAACAATACACATGTGTAGCCATACAAATCTTTTTTGATAAATCGTGCTCATATACAATTTTTCAATCCTAGATATACAAACATAATTATGAGGTAGCTTTTTCTTTCTCTCTTTGGTTCTCTCTCTCTCTCTCTCTCTGTTTTTTTAATCATTTTATAATCTCAGACCAAACTTTGCCTACACACCAACAATGAATTTTTTTTTTTTTTATTTCAAGGAAACATGATCTACTAATCACACTTAGAGTTCAAATTACTGCAAACTTATGTAGCAACCAAACTATAATATTTAGCATGCCAGCTCATAATCGTATGGTCTATTTAAAAATTTAGAGCCAATAATAATTTTCAAGCTTTCGATGCAAATAATGAAAAATGAAGGCTTTCAAAATAATGCAGCCAAATCAATTACTATAACCACAACTAGTTTCATGTTCAAACAAGCCCAAGTTGACACACACACACACACATATATATATATATACACCCTCATAACATAACTTATGCATTCACAACAACACTACCAAAACATTAGCCAAAAACCAGTGTTTGCTTAAAAACTATAAAAACATTCAAGAAACAAGTTTTAACACAATTCTGGAAACTTCTACCCAAAATTCCAGCAACAACAATTCAACTCAAATAGAACAATTCATCCATTTTCAAGCAAATACACCAAAAGTCAGAGGCTAGAAACTATACAAGAACATATAGAACACTTTGAAAACAATCAAAAAGTGTTACCCAACTGAAATAATGCATGGAAATATCATAGCAAAAGATCCTTTCTTAGAAGATGCCTCAAAACTGAAAAATTCCCTCAAAATTGTATATATATACATATACCATGCACATGTTCAAAAGCACAGAAGAAATTCACGTAGCAAAGTACTACTTAGAAAATGAAATTTACATATATATTAGATTCACTAATGTGAATCCAAGCAACAAAATCAATTCAACCGTAACACGACCTAGAGAGTGCATAATTATTAAGTTTAGCACATAATATTGATTCTAATAATTCAAGAACAAGTTTGTGTAGCAACCTAATTACAGAGACTCAAAGCAAATTGTAAATCAACACATAAGGATGGATGTATTTATTTTGTTTTATTTTATTTTTTATTTTTTAAAATCTGTGTGGGTGTGATTAAGAAAAATCACTCTCATTTTATAGTCCAAAATGTGAAAAAATTTCAGAACATGAATGCTATACATTTTAGAGCAAAAAAATGTGCAAATTTGAGTGCCAAGAAAGTGTACAAGAGCATCAGATGACAGAGATAATGAATATGCCCTATTTCAGTTATATATGTTTAGCCAAAAATTCTGACAACTTGATTAATTCAATTTTAAAACCTCACTCTTAATGACATTGTACTACTAAACTACACTGCAATAACCACATAAAATCAATTGCTAAGTTTAGCAGTCAAATTTTAAAAAATGTTTTGACATTTTTTTTGACATAATTTATCTAGAATACTTATATCACACCCTAAATTAATTACGAAATGACAATATTCAAGAAAGCTTAGACACAACTAAAAGTACCATGCAAAATTATCCTCACAATCATTCCAGATTTCATAACAATTCGTACGGTAGATCTTCTACAACAAAACATAGTTTCTAGGAATTCAGAGTTAAACAAGTTGTTATAGCAACAACTTGGTTGAATTGATAGCAATGGATTCAATCTCACACTTAACTAAACATTTGACTTGATTAATAACATCTAAAGTTCCAACTTTAGATCACTGTTATTGAAAATATTTATTTATAGTTATAGCACACACCAATATCCTTATTACATTATATTGTCTATAGTGCAATCTATGCTCAAGAACATCTGTTGAGAACAAAACCAGTACTCTAGATATCGGCTTTGTTAAATGAAACTAAGTTTGGGTTGTTAATATCACTAAAACGACCCATGCACCCAATCGTCTCGTTTTCCTCTTTTATGTTTCCTTGAAAAATAAAACCTTTTATAGTTCATCTTAATCATTCACACCATCTTGCTTACTTTTATATTCTCAAACAAATGCTCACACACTACCAGTCTTGTCACTTAAAATCATCAAAACATCTTCACTATATAACTAAACATGTGATATGTTTAGTACAATATGTATATGACTTATATATAAACAAAAAATACATAGATAAGAAAAATATCGGACCACTTATTAGGCCTTCAATGATACATCGATTATGATTATGCCCAGATTCATAATGATAATCGAGACTCCAAAGAAAAATTCTTGCTCCACATAACTATAGGAAACCTAGGCTCTGATACCAAACTGTCACGCCCCAAAAATTAAGGGGTGTCCGGCACAGAATATGAGAGAACTCACATTCCGTAAGCCTTTAAATATCATAATTAATATAATGATAATGTTAGACATGCATAAGCCATTTTATTATTAATCATATGTAAATATATTTATACTTTCTAAAATGATAAATACCATGCCATATACAATGATTATTACATCTAAAAAACACAAGGGAGGACAGGAATCCTGCCTATAGATTATGTGGAGCCCCTACAAGTTTTGATTAACAATGAGAGCCTTCACTATTTTGTTGGAGGTACAAGGACACCAATGCTATTTGAGGCCAAAATAATCTTCCGTTGAATAACATCTCATTAATAGAAATACATAAAATAGTGAAAGAATAATTTAAACATATTTGAATTTGAATAATAACGTTTGATGATAAATCTCAATTTCTAAAATAGAGGAATATAGCAAAAATGAAACTATATAAAAATCATTAATCAAATCAATTCAAATAGCCAGTAAAACATCTTAAGGAAATCAGTGTAAAACGATAGTACTCAAATCTCATTTGTTTTACCGTAGGACTTCGACAAAATGAAAGCAAGCATGGACACACAGTCCACGAGAATAACTAACCAATCCGGCACAGCTTAAAGCCACAAAAACAAACGCAGGTACGAGACCCACGAATAACAGGTGTAGGTTTAAGACCCACGAATAATCGGTGTGAGTACAGTGCTCATGAATATCCATCAAGCTCGGGTTTAACCATGGTGCACCAAGGACTAACAGTATTGCTGTTAGTAACTAGCATTCTGTATTTAGTCCTCTCAAAAATCGATTTCCAAAAATGCATGAAGTCCATTTAACATTCATAAAGAACAAAATCTTTAAATACCGAAATCCCATAACAACATTTTTTTTATAACCAATGACCCCATCATGAAAATCATTAAATAACATTTTCTTTACTTCCTCATGCATATAATTTGTAAAAACTAAAATAATGCAATCATTTAAATAACTATCGTCTTTATTTCAACTAAACCTTCAAATATCAACTGATAAGTATACAATTACAATAAACAACTTTTTAGCAATTGATGCATTAAAATTTATAATTTAGTAAAGCCATTCAAGTAACAAAATATTATTAAAAATAATTATTATGGGACGTTAATCACTCACCTATTACACTCTCAAGCTTTTACTCTATCCAGCTAAACAATTTCCAATTATTTTCACTTCTCAATTCCCTGATATCCCAAAATAACATATTAAAATTCTAATTATATATTTTGACCATCTAAAATCCTATCCCAGTGCTCAATTTATGACACTTTTAAATAGAATGAGAACTTAAACTTTAACCCCCATTTTTTTCTGTATAATATCATGACAATTTACGGGATAATAGAGCTTTATTATCCTTGGTTAACAAATCTAACATTTAAACTTTAGAAAGTATCCTCCACCTTTTCATTTTTTCCTTGGCAAGCTCAAATTCAATAAATTTAACCATTGCAGCATCCAAATTCCAATGTAGAAAAACAAATAACCTTTATTTCCTCTAAACATCTAATAGGTAACCAAAGTGCAAACAACACCATACTCATGCCAAAGTGCAAACAACACCATACTCATAATTTACCAATCATAGTTCTTCAAATAACAAAAATGATATCTCAAAACTTCCTCAAGTCCATAATGTTAGCCTATGATACATTAATTTTGTCTAAATGTTTCATATAACTCTAAGTTCACCTATCAAGTATTTTAACAAACACCCGATGTGCATACAACATGACAAGCTCTAAAAATATCCTTCTTAAAATAACGATCTCCAATTTCATATACTACAATTGCAAATTTAGTCCTAACTAATTACCCAATTTTGCACAACTCAACCCAATTACTGATTGGATAAAACATCCACCACTTCCAATCTCCACACGAAACAAGAAGGAAAGAGAAACAATCTTCTACACAAAATCAACTTCTTTACATATTATTTCTAGAGAAACCAAAAATCATATCTCCCAAATATTTCCAACATCAATATATATAAGCTAAACTTTCTGACTTCATTCTTCATTTTTCCTTAAATCAGCCAACTTAGCAATAAAGGATAATTTCAATTCCTTTCTCCTCAAAATCTCGTAAACCAGAGAAGGGAAAGAAATTAAATTAACCAACCAAGGCTAACGACAATCAATAAAGAGGAAGAAGGAAAAATAAGATGGACTCACATTGAAGCAGCACCGCGAATAGAAGAACAAAAAGGAAGAGGAACTACAGCAACGACAGACGAAGGCTAAAATTCTACTTCCCTCCTTCTCTCTTCGTACAGACTCTATTTATCTCTCTCTTTCTCTACACATCAACACTAGAACAGAAAAAGAAGGAGGAGAATCTATCAAAATGACGGCACCCGAAGCTCCAAACGGAAGAAAAAGGGGACGGTGCACTAACAGGCGACGCGTCTGCAGATCAGAAAAGGAGGGAGAAGAGCTTCCCGATTAGTGGCTACCCGAGATCTGAGTAAAGGAAGAGACAACAGCGGACTAAAGCCCAGTCTCCAATGACGATAGTACGTTCGACGGACATAGAAGAAATTATAGCTGCGTTGGGTTTTCAGGGAGAGTCGCGAAGCTTCCTCTGTTGCTATGTTCTCTGCCTCGCTGTAGCTGTTGAAAAATGGAAGAAAAAAAAAGAGGGGAAGCTGATATAAAATGACAGAGGGGCAGTTTTATAAATTCACGCAGATGGGCTGGAAAATAAAATTCATTTTGGACAGATTTTGAACTCATAACCTCGAATTCCTTCCACCGCCTCCAACCAGTCAATCACCAACTTCTCTTGTTACAGAACTACAAATAATACATATTATTACAGTGGTATTTATATATTCCCATTGTAATTTAGGGTCATTACAATATATGTTTGACTCAGGTAATTTGTCAACATTAAGTACTTATGAAGTGTTTGCATAGCTCATGCTCTTTTTTATATAGATGACCAATCATCGCACGATGAATATGATGTTTATGAATTTGATTAGAATCCCTCATCCATGGCTAGGAAACAAAGTGTTATCGGTGAAGAAAATGCAGGACTAATCCTTAAATCAAGCTTTAAGGTATTGATAATTAGTCTAGAGACCTCATTTCTTCTAGTTTTTTCACTTTCAGTACAACACCTGGATCTATGATTCGTAAAAGTGAAGACTCCAATAATAATGATCTACTTTGTTCTGATTTTCATCTTCAAGTGTCTTCCAATGGTGCGAAATATTTCATTGTAATCTATATTGGTTTCGTATCTGGGGTATTTTCATGTTAATGTTGGTAGATTTTGTAGCAGATTACATTGATAAAGAAGATCTTGATGTTGTTTGTCAGTTTTGTCATGCAAAAATGTGGTCTAATGAAAACACACAAAAAGTCGTTCAGATGAGGGTTTTCTTTTTTCATTGTGCTGCGGTAGAGAGAAGATTCAGTTGCCTTTAGTCAAGACGCCACCAACTTAACTTATTGAACTGTTCTTTAATAAAGAATTAAGTGAATCAAAACATTTTAGATCTAACATCAGAGTGTTCAATAATATGTTTTCATTCACCTCAATGAGTGGAAGAATTCAACATTCACTCAACTCTGGACGTGGACGTTGCACATTTGTTTTACTTGGTCAAAACTATCACAATATCGGGTGTCTACTCCCTGCACAAGTTGAAGCACCCGTCTATTCACAACTTTACATTTATGATACGAACAACGAGATCGACAATCGGATTTAGGCGGTCAGGTTATTATTTATTTTGATTATCTTAAGAGTTTTGTTGTCTACATTGCCGCGTAACTTAATATGAATCACTTTTTTGCAGCAAATGTAACAAAGGCAATAATATTGATCCATCCATTGTCACCAAGATACAAAATATACCGGATCATAATAATGTTTTAGTTCAGCAATATCGAACGTCTTCTGTTATCTTGAGAGACAATAATTAAGTCTTAGAATTTGTTTGCTCAACGAGAGAAAATGATGGGAGTATTTATAAACTTCCTACTTCATCTGAAGTTACTGCACTAATTGTTGGAGATATTGATTGAACATTTCAACCAAGAGATATTATTGCAGAGGAATGCAATGCAGCACCCCAACGGATTGACAAATTACACCCTTTATATCTTCCTCTCCAATATCCTCTACTATTTCCATATGGTGAAGTTGGATATAGAGATGATATTCTCTATCATATCAGGACTAGCAAAAAAACATAATGCTTGGGGTCGAGTTACAATTAAGGAATATTTATGTTATAGTCTCATGTCACGAGGATGTGAGACATCTACATTATTGCATGCTGACAGATTACTTCAATAGTTTATTGTTGACGCGTACATAATGATGGAATCTCAAAGGTTGCTATTCATAAGAACTCATCAACAAGATCTTAGAGCTTATTTCTATCAAGGATTAACTGATGCATTGTTAATTGGTGAAAGAGAAGCATCTATGACGGGAAAATGCATCATACTTCCATCTAGGACTCCATATGTTGACATGTTAAGTTTCCATCTTCCAAATGAACAATGTATTGGTTATGATCTGAAACGGAGAATGTGGATTCATTACTGAACAGGTCCAGGGTGAATGAATCTATGTTTCCTTGCTTGGATGGAACGTAATAGTATAGATAGTAATGCTACTAATTTTACATATGGTGAATTTCCACAACATTATGTTTTCCATAGTGATGCCAGAACATAGACACCACGGAAGAAAGGATTCTCTATTGGACGTATTAGCCATGCATCCCCTTCTTCTAACGAATGTTATTATCTTCGTATTTTTTTGACTAAAATAAAAGGGCCTAGATCATATCATATACTGATATTAAAAAGGTTGATGAAATTGTACATAGTACGTTTATAGCAGCATGCTATGCTAGAGGACTGCTTGATGATGACGAAGAATTCATTGATTGTATAAATGAACCGTCCATTTGGGCATTTGGAACTTCATTCTTCTAGCGAACGTTATTATCTTCGCATTCTTTTAATTAAAGTAAAAGGGCCTAGATCATATCATCATATGCTGATATTAAAACGGTTGATAGGATTTGTAGTGACCCTAAAAAATAAATAGGTAAATAATATCACTTTAATAATAGACATATAATATTTCTTGCAATTAAGTTAAGAGAAGTTGGTGGTTTAGTGATTTTAAGGTGGTGGCATGAGTATGAGGTCAAGAGATCTTACCTTCCTCCAAAGTAAAATTTTATTTTTACCTTCAGCCCATTTCTGTGAAATCACAGAATTACCCCTCTGCCTATATCACTTTTCTATTCTCTATTTTCTTCGGGGAAAACACTTCGAGAGACAGAAACAATCAGAGAAGAAGCTTCATGATCTTGCTTAAAACTTCACCGCTACTGTGATTTCTGTCAACCTCCATTTTTT
Source organism: Leucaena leucocephala (assembly GCA_037074615.1). Lineage (NCBI taxonomy): Eukaryota > Viridiplantae > Streptophyta > Magnoliopsida > Fabales > Fabaceae > Leucaena > Leucaena leucocephala. Next base: position 8,602,497 of record CM073548.1, on the reverse strand, counting down.
GTGTTGCTCGCCCGTAACCGCGTCGCTTTTGGTCCGACGTGGTTCTTCTTCTGTCTTAGATCTCAGCTTCTGCTAAGATTCTGTTTGTTTTTGTCGATCGTGTTGTCGTCGCTGGAAGCTGTGCCGTAGTCTGCCATTGTCTTCCTCATCTGTTCAGAGCTTGGCCCTTACGGATTTGGGAGGTCCTTCTCCTTGCTCTTCTATCTGATGTCACTTTGTGTGGAGAGAGAGATGCAGCAGGTACAGAGGCGAGACTAGAAGCAGAAAGCGTCACCGTGGAAGGAGGAAGGTGACGACAGAGGAAGCTCGCGATGTTGTTGACCAGTTGAGGTAAGTATTTCCTGTTCTCCTCCGCCATTATTTCTGGCGATTTGTGCTTGCTGTGGTTGCGAGGTGCTGTGGCTTTCTGGTTTAGTTAAAAGAAATAAAACAGAGAGGTTGGTGTTGCTGATCTGGTTTGAGCAGAATATAATATATAGATATATGTGTACAGATGTATGTAGTTGGTGCTGAGGAGTTGGAGAGCATATGTATTTGTATATATATATATGTATATAGATATATATCGCTGCTGTAAGGAATAGCAGTGACGAGAAGAAGAGGAGAAGACGCCTTTGCTGTTGCGCCTTCTTTCTGCAGCTCCATTTGAGGTGAGAAAGAGATGATCTGTTGCTGTAGAGGATGAGTTGCTACTAGTGTTCTTGTGTACTGTAGCTTGTGAGAAAGAAAAGAAGGAAAAAGAATAAGGAGGGTGTGACTGCTGCTATAGGAATATATATATATGTATATTTATGTATATATATATGTATGTATATATTAGTGGCTTGCCTTGAGTTGCTATATGGATGAAAATGAAAGTTTCAGATTTATTGAAGTGGGGCCGTGAGAGGTATAAGTAAGGTTAGGAGATGAATAGAGTTTATAATAATGATATATATGAATTCGCTAAGTGCTGATTTGAGGTCTAATACTATGTCAAAGATATTTTAAATTGAAGAATCATAATATTAGGCACCTGCAGTCCCCTGGATGGAATAAAATTCCAATTTAAGGTTTTGATCCTCTCCCCTGTCGACCAACCATTGATTGAGCTAGCATGAGTTGAAATATTGAAACTTGAAATGAGTTAGTGAGCTCACTGTTTTGGGAGTATAATGATAAAGGAAGGTATATGGAGTTTTAACAGCTCCTCTTCATTTTCCTATTTGGTTAAGTTCAATAGCAACAAGGGGAATTAAATTTTAAGTTTTTCTTTCTATTTTAAAGTGTTATAAATTGAGCACTAGAATAGGATTCTGAATTGTAAAAAAAAAAATATATAGTTAGAATATTAATATGTTATTTTTGGAATATCATGATATTGAGAAGTGAAAATAAATGGGAAATTGTTTGGCTGGAAAGATTAAATGTTTGGGAGAATTGTAGGTGAGTGAATAACATCCCATAATTATTTATTTTGAATGATAATTTTTGCTATTTGTCATACTTTATCAATTTATCAATTATGATAAATGTTATTTATCAAAGCAATTTCATTTAAATATTATCATTATTTATATTCATTTTATTGGTATTGTCATGTTTTAACATCTTGGAAAAAAATACATTGATGTTCATACAAATCAAGAAAATTTTTGGGATATCTTTTGTCAACTCTCATGTTAAAATAACTTATGTTATGAAATGTTTTATGTGAATTGCTATTATTTTGAAAGATTTTAGTTGGAAGACAGAAATTGAAAGAAACTTTTTAAGATTCATTTTGATGTTATGCTGGGGTTTTGTTTATGAAATGCTCTTTATGAAATTTTAATATTAAAAGATCTTGTTCTTTATTAAGTTAAATTAACCCCATGCATGTTTGGAAATTTTTTTGATAGGACTGAATACAGAACGCTGGTTACTAACAGCAGTACTGTTAGTCATTGTTGCTCCATGGTTAAACTTGAGCTCGATGGATATTCGTGAGCATAGTACTCACACTGAATATTCGTGAGATTTATTTTCGTGCCTGTTATTTGTGGATCTTGTACCTGCGCCTGTTAATCGTGGGTCTCGCACTTGCGCCTGTTTCGTGGCTTCAAGTAGCGCCGGATTGGTTAGTTACTCTCGTGGACTGTGTGTCAACGCCAGATAATTAGTTCTGTTGAAGCCCTACAAAAATATGAGATTTAAAATTTTTCGTTTTAAACTTGTTTCTTTAAACAAGTTATTTTATTGAGTATTAGACTGATTTGATTAATGATTTTTATGCAGATTCATTTTTGCTATATTTCTATAATGTTGGAAATTGAGATTTATCATCAAGCTTTATTATTCCAAAGTTGAATATGTTTTAAATTATTTATTTATTTCTTTTAATGGGACGTTATTCACTGGTAGATTATTTTGGCTTCAGATAGCACCGCCGACCTTGCACCTTCAACGAAACAGAGAAGGCTCTCATGGTTGTTCAAAACCTGTAGATGCTCCACGTAGTCTATAGGTAGGATTCTTGTCCCCTCTTGTCCTTTAGAGATGTATAAATCATTATATGTGGTATGGTATTTATTATTTTGGGATGGTAGAGATATATTCAAATATGATAAATTCTAAAGTAGGTTATGTATGTTTAAGATTATTATTATATTAATTATAATGTCTAAAGGCTTACGGAATGTGAATGCTCTCATATACTGTGCCGGTCACCCCTTGATTTTTGGGGCATGATAGAATTGTACATAGTACGTTTATAGCAGCATGCTATGCTAGAGGACTGCTTGATGATGACAAATAATTCATTAATTGTATAAATGAAGCATCCATTTGGGCATTTGAAACTTCATTCTTCTAGCGAATGTTATTATCTTCGCATTCTTTTGACTAAAGTAAAAGGGCCTAGATCATATCATATGCTGATATTAAAACAGTTGATGGAATTGTACATAGTACGTTTGTAGCAGCATGCTATGCTAGAGAGAATTCATTGATTGTATAAATTGTAGGGAATTGGAAGGCACGCAGCGGAATTAACTTTAAAAATTTTTTCATTCCCTACCTGGATCTGCCGAATGCGTTTAAGTCAAAGAGTAAGAAGTATTACCTTCGGTATTCGAACTATGGTCGCGACCTCCGTGTCTACTTGTTGCGACTTGTCGGCTCTAGAGTTTTCAGTCGCGACTTCCTCAGCTTCTCATCACGACGGGTAGTCTCTGGAGTTGTCAGTCACGACGTTCTCAGCTTCTAGTCACGATGGGTAGTCTCTGGAGTTGTCAGTCGTGACGTCCTCAGCTTCTAGTCGCGACTGGAGGCCTCTTTTCGATTTTCTCACGTTCAGATGCCTATTTGGTCGCAACCTCAGTGTCAACTAGTCGCGACTTGTCGTCGTACCTGGTGCTCTCTTCTCAATCGCAAGAAGTCGATGACTCAGATCGGCTTCCTCTACCGGTATCCACACGAACAGCATTCCAACCACGAATGACGTGCTAGCGCCTCTTGTCCCTCTAGGATTTTCTTGAGATTCCGTCCTCACCATCTCTATTTTGGTCGTTTCTTATCTGTAAACCTTTTGCAGCCTCCTTGTCACTCTCTCTCATGAACTCTAGCCCCTAATATCAAATATATAGGATGCTATCGGTATTCTGATTGAGTTGGATTTCAGAATTAATCTTATATTAATTCTAAAATTACAATATCATATATTGCATAATTTGATAAGAAACTAATTAAATAAATATGGTTTATATTAAATTCGTCCCCAGATTTAATTCACCTATTCATTTAATTTAAAATAAAGATAAGATAGAATTATATTTGATTTATTCTCATAAATCAAATTTAAAATATTTTATCAATTTAAATTTCAAATTCAAAAGTGATAGAGATTTAATTTATCCTTATAAATTAAATCTTGCAAATATCTCTTATATTATATATAATATATATACGAATTTATATATATAAAATATATATATCCACCCTAGATTATTCATTGAATCTAGACATGTCTTAGATTCAATGAATCTGGACATCACAGCTCGTGTTGGGCTATTTTGTGTGCGACCTTGTAGGCCCATATGAAGTTGGCAGTGGGCCAGTTACTATACTGACCCACAAGTCATAAGCGGTCTCTAGCAAAACATTACGACTATCCAAATCATATGAGGATCGATGAACGATGATACCTTTCATATAACCATATCACGTCCATTTTGTCACACGATATTTTGGTCATGGATGAGGCATAGAGAACGTCATCCTCCTATTCCTAACCGTTACTTTCTCGATCCCTGAGTAGTCTGACTATAGAAATGGAACTACCTTTCCATTACAGTATGGCCATACATTTCTCAGACTCACTCATTGAGGGGCCCAGTAATATCTCTCTACGAATGTGAGGGACAAATTCCATCTTGACCATTCACATTCCTCTGCATGAAAAACCACTGAGCCCGAACATAGTCTTTATGATCACTCAGTTAAAAGTGACTTTTGACTAGGTCAAAGCTGAGCGTTTGTCATGTAGGAATCCATGATGATCTCAGGTTAAAGGGCATTGTGACATGGTTTGTATATGAGAGAAGCTTATGACTTAACCCATGCAGCTCTCTCATAGCGGGTCGGTCCAACACCTTGTAATCTTACATGTGCCTATGACTTTGATTTATATCTCTATACATCTTCAAAGTCATACTGGTCTTATTTCATCTCTGCTCCCGCATAGATGACCGACCAGGGACATTTAAGATAAGATCATGAGTTATCCCAGGATAGTCATCACAGTAAACATGCAAATAATGTGATAACATAATTAAGAAATTCATAAATCAACAATGTTCATAATACAATGATTGGCCCCTAGGGCACAATATCCAACATCCTCCCACTTGCACTAGGTACAATCATTAATTTGCCTAATTCCCATTGACTTAACATGACACTCATACTTTGCTTACACAAGCGGCTTTGTTAGAGGATTAGCAACATTGTCTTCTCCTGCTACTTTGCATATTTTTATATCACCTCTATCATTGATTTCTCTGATGAGATGAAATCTCCTGAGTATATACTTGGTCCTTTGATGTGACCTAGGCTCTTTGGCCTGTGCAATGGTACCACTATTGTCACAAAACAAAGTTATTGGATCTGAGATGGTCGGTACTACCCCTAGTTCAGTAATGAACTTCCTTATCCAAACGGCCTCCTTAGCTGCATCAGATGCTGCTATATACTCAGCTTCCGTTGCAGAATATGCTACAGTGCTCTACTTAGAGCTCTTCCAGCTTACTGCTCCATTATTCAGGAAGAATATGTATCCAGATTGCGATTTCTGGTCATCTTGGTTAGTTTGGAAACTTGCATCTGTGTAACAGTTACACAAAGCTCGTCATCCAATCTACCATAGACCAAGAATAAGTCCTTAGTCCTTCTTAAGTACTTAGGATATTCTTGTCAGCAGTCCAATGGCCCTCACCGGGGTCCTGTTGATATCTGCTAGTCATACTTAAGGCAAACGAGACATCCGGTCGAGTATATAACATGGCGTACATGATAGATCCTATGGCCGAGGCATATGGAACCTTACTCATGCGACCTTGCTGATCAGGTGTACTAGGACACAAATCCTTGCTGAGGTGAATACCATGAGACATGGGTATGAAACCCCTATTTGATTCCTGCATACTGAACCTATGCAGTATTTTGTCTATGTATGTACTCTGACTGAGTCCTAGAAGTCTTTTAGATCTATCTCTATAGATCCTAATTCCTAGGATGTAGGTGGCTTCACCCAAGTCTTTCATCGAGAAAGACTTTCCTAACCAAGACTTGACAATCTGCAAGGTAGGAATGTCATTCCCAATAAGTAGGATGTCATCGACATAGAGTACCAAAAATACAATTATGCTCCCACTAACCTTCTTGTACACACAAGGTTTATCAATGTTTTGAATAAATCCAAACTCTTTGACTACTTCATCAAAACGATGATTCCAACTCCGAGATGCTTGCTTCAGTCCATAAATGGACCTTTGAAGCTTGCACACCTTACCAGAGTCCTCGGAATGCTCAAACCCTTCATGTTGTGTCATGTACACATCCTCAAGGAGCTTTCTATTAAGGAAGGATGTCTTGACGTCCATCTGCCATATTTCATAGTCATAATGTACTGCAATGGCAAGGAGGATTCTGATTGATTTGGCCATTGCAACCGGGGAAAAGGTCTCATCATAGTCCACACCATGAGTTTGAGTAAATCCTTTTGCAACCAGTCGTGCCTTGAAGACATTTACATTGCCATCCATGTCAGTTTTCTCTTTAAAAACCCACTTGCACCTGACAGTTTTTACACCTTCAGGCGGGTCGACTATGGTCCATACCTAATTTTCGTACATGGATTGCATCTCAGACTTCATGGCACTAAGCCATTTTTCAAAGTTTGGTCCCACTATAGCTTCTCGATAGGTAGTTAGATCATTATGCTCAATGAGCAACATGTCACGGTTATCAGAAATCAGAAATCCAATCTCTGAGGCTGAAGTCTTGCCCTATTAGATAGCTGTGGGCCTTGCGTGACTTGAGGAGTCTCAACAACTTGTTGTGAGTCTTCTCTATTTTCCATCTGTAGTTTTGTGGTGTCTTGTGGCTCTCGAACTTCTTCGAGGTGTGCCTTGCTCCCACTGGTTCTTTTAGACATAAATTCTCATTTGAGAAAGATACCATTTCTGACAATAAACACTTTGTTATCAGTGGGGTTGTAGACATAATATCCCTTGGTTTCCTTAGGATATCCCACAAAAAGGTACTTGGAGGATTTGGGTGCTAATTTATCTTAGCCTTGTTGCTTAACATAGACCTCGCATCCCCAAATCTTGAGAAAAGATAAACTAGGTTTCCTCCCAGTCCATATCTCATACGGAGTCTTTTCAATTGCCTTAGATGGAACACGATTCAGTGTGAACGCAGCTGTCTCTAGGGCGTGGCCTCAAAAGGACGGTGGAAGATCTGTTTGACTCATCATGGATCGAACCATATCTAATAGTGTTCGATTCCTCCTTTCAGAAACGCCATTCCATTGTGGTGTTCCTGGAGGAGTCAATTGTGAGACTATCCCACAACTCTTAAGATGATCAATGAACTCTTGGCTCAAATATTCACCACCCCGATCAGATCGAAAGGCTTTAATTATTTTGCCAAGCTGATTTTGTACTTTATTTTGAAATATCTTGAACATTTCAAAAGATTCAGATTTATGTTTCATTAGATAGACGTAGTCATATCTACTAAAATCATCTATGAATATGATGAAGTACAATAACCTCCTCTGGCATTTGTATTTATCGGTCTACACACATCTGTATGTATGAGGCCCAACAAATTAGTAGCCCTCTCACTGTGCCCAGTGAAAGGTGACTTTGTCATCTTTCCTAACAAACAAGACTCGCAAGTATCATATGATTCAAAATCAAATGAGTTGAGAAATCCATCTTGATGGAGTTTAGAAATGCATTTCTCATTTATATGGCCCAGACAACAGTGCCAGAGGTATGTCAGATTCAAATCATTTGGTTTGACCCTTTTGGTGGTTATGTTATAGATATTTCCATGATTGGGTTGTTCCAAGTTTAATATATAATGATCAACATGCAAATCACCATGAGCATAGAAAATATCATTACGATAAATAGAACATATACTATTCCTAACAATAGAAGTGTAACCTTCCTTATCCAAATAAGAAAGAGAAACAATGTTACTACTCAAAGCAGAACATAATAGCAATTGTTCAAAACTAATAAAAGTCCAGTGGGCAAAACTAATTCATAAGTGCCTACAGCTAAAACAGTAACCCTTGCTCTGTTTCTAACTCGAAGGTCAACTTTGCCCTTTTTTAGCTTCCTACTATCCTTTAGGCCCTACATATTTGTACAAATGTGAGAACCACATGTAGTATCTAATACTCATGTAGTGAAAGTAGAGTGATGAATGTCTATAACATAAATACCTGAAGCGATAGCCCCGCTATCCTTCTTATTCTTTTTCAGATCTTCAAGGTAGAGCTTGCAATTCCTCTTCCAATGACCAGGTTCATTGCAGAAGAAGCAAACTCCTTCCTTTGGAGGCTTTGCCTTCTTTGGTATAGGCTTGATTTCGGGTTTGCCTGACTCTTTGATCTTACCTGATGAGCCATGACCCTTCCCCTTGCCCTTGCCTTTCTTTTTCATACCCTTTCCTTTCTGAACCATCAAAACAATATTGGTCTTCTTCTTAACACTCGGCTCAGCAGTTTTAAGCATCCCATGCAGTTCAGAAATAGATTTCTCCATGTTGTTCATGTTGTAGTTCATGACAAACTGGTCATAACTTTTCGGGAGTGAGTTCAAGATCAAATCCATAGCTAACTCCTGGCTCATGGGAAATCCAAGCCTCTCAAGGTGATCAATGTACCCTTTCATCTTTAAGACATGAGTGCTCACTGATGCACCTTCAGCCATCTTGCAGGAATGTAAGGCCTTAGTGGTCTCATACCTCTCTTGCCTTGCCTATTGCTGGAATATTTCCTTGAGATGCACAATCATCTCATAAGCCTCCATGTGTTCCAGATCTCTTTGGAGCTTCGGAACCATGGTGGCAAGCATCAAGCATCCCACATCGACAGAGTCTTCCTTATGCTTCATGTAAGCATATCTCTGAGCTCTAGGAGCATTGGCTGCTGGCTCTTCAGGAATAGGTTGATCTAGGACATGTGCCTTTCTTTCCTGTTTGAGAACAATTCTCAAGTTCCTGAACCAGTCAAGAAAGTTTGCCCCATTAAGTTTGTCCTTCTCAAGGACAGATCGTAATGATAATGTAGCAGTATTACTAGTCGTCATGATTCTACAATTAAAATATGCAATTGAATTAGCAATCTCCTACTAAATAAACAATCCTCAATGTAATAATTAGTGGGCTAAGATCCATATTTGGCTTAAACTTAAGTCCGCTTTGGCAGGACGCTTAAATTTAAGTTATTTAGGTAGGTAACACCTTTACCAATTACATCAAATGTAACTCTTAGATGTTCATAGGATTCCATCATCATATGATCCGGCATATTTTAATCCCATCTAATGCCTTGAGACTCAAAACCGTTTTTGTAATCTCAATTAAGTAAAACAATAACAAACATATGTAAGTAGCACCATTACTCTTGCTTATCTCCCCAAGATAACTCAATTACACCCACTTTGGTGGAGCCTACAAGTGAGTGATCGAGGGTTTGACAAGTGTTCATAAATTGACGGCATTATGACTTAAGATTTCATTTAGAGGGCTTAATTAACTATCTGGTTTACAAAATGTATGTATCTCGGTTGTATCTCATACAAGTAATATGCATATCGAACATACATGCAGTGATATTGAAACATCCTTCTTTATATCTCTCAAAGTACTCTTGCTATAGCACTCTCAACTGGATTATATCTCTCTTGCCGGAATTCCTGGTAGAAAATAACTGTACTGATTCGGTAATTCTCCATGAGAACTACCATTCTACGTAAGTACCCAGGAAAGAATGGATGAACCGGCTAGGTCCACTCACTTCCAGCCTCCTTAGACAGCACCTACGTACACAGTACTTTGTACAGTCTACCAGCACAACGGCATTTTCTAGTAAATATCTTTAAACCTTAACCTTAAAACCTTAACCTTAAATTTTGAACTTAAACCTTAACCTTACTTATATTCAATTGGAACTATTTTAGAACATTGGAATACCTCTTAACCTCAAAAACATGAATTTCCAATAGTTGGACTTACGGATACTGTTCACTGCCACTATTCACTAGGTAATTCCAGATTACAGTTTGAACTTTGGAAATTCATAACTAAATCTAGAAAAATCGTTTTGAGGAGATTCCAATTTATAACGAAAGATCTTTCATTTAACTTTGAGAGAAAAATATGAAAATGAGGTTTTCTTATCCAGATCAAATCAGTTTATTCATTGAACTTTACTGTTCATTTGGTAAATTTGGAAGTTCCAGTTTCTTTGCCCCATTTTCAGAAATTCATTTCTCCTTGTATACTTATCCAATTGAGTAAAATTACCTATGGATTTAAAGCTCCATATGTTTACTTTAAGCTAACAAAATTTCGTGGAAAAAATCATTCATTTACTATATGAAATTAGCGCATGAACCTCACTGCCTCTGAGTAGCGTATTATCTTATTCCAGATTTTATCTCCCGACTTTGAAAAATCATAACAATTCGAATTCTTAACCAAATGAGCCATCCTTGGTGTCCATTTAAAGCTATTAATCTTAGATATGTTCATGCCAAATTTCATATGAAAACTATGTTGGAGATTGTGCCCTAGGGGCCAATTATTACCTTAAGAACATTGTTGATTTATGAATTTCTTAATTATGTTATCATATTATTTGCATGTTTACTATGATGACAGTCCTTGGATAACTCGTGATCTTATCCTAAATGTCTCTGGTTGATCATCTATGCGGGAGCAGAGATGAAATAAGACCAGTATGACTTTGAAGATATATAGGAATATAAATCAAAGTCATAAGCACATGTAAGAGTACAGGGTGTTGGACCGACCCGCTATGAGAGAGCTGCATGGGTCAAGTCATAAGCTTCTCTCATATACAAGCCATGTCACTATGCCCTTTGACCTGAGATCATCATGGATTCCTACATGACAAACGCTCAGCTTTGACCTAGTCAAAAGTTACTTTTGACCGAGTGATCATAAAGGCTATGCTCGGGCTTAGTGGTTTTTCATGCGGAGGAATGTGAATGGTCAAGATGGAATTTGTCCCTCACATTCATAGAGAGGTATTACTGGGCCCCTCGATGAGTGAGTCTGAGAAATGTATGGCCATATTGGAATGGAAGGGTAGTTCCATTTCTATATTCATACTACTCAGGGATCAAGAAAGTAACGGTCAGGAACAGGAGGATGACGTTCTCCATGCCTCATCCTTGACCGAAATATCGTGTGACAAAAGGGACGTGATATGGTTGTATGAAAGGTTACATCGTTTATCGATCCTCATATGTTTTGGGTAGTTGTAATGCCTTGCTAGAGACCGCTTACGACTTGTGGGTCAGTATAGTAACTGGCCACTGCCAACTTCATATGGGCCTACAGGGTCGCACACAAAACAGTCCAATACGAGCTATGATGTCCAGATTCATTGAATCTAAGAGATGTCTAGATTCAATGAATAATCTAGGGTGGATATATATTTTATATATAGATAAATTTGTATATATATATTATATATAATATAAGAGATATTTATAAGATTTAATTTATAAGGATAAATTAAATCTCTATCACTTTTGAATTTGAATTTAAATGGATATAATCTATTTGAATTTGAAATTCAAATTGATAAGATATCTCAAATTTGATTTATGAGAATAAATCAAATATAATTCTGTCTTATCTTTATTTTAAATTAAATAAATAGGTGAATTAAATATGTGGGACGGATTTAATATAAACCATATTTATTTAATTAGTTTCTTATTAAATTATGTAATATATGATATTGTATTAATTTAGAATTAATATAAGATTAATTCTGAAGCCCGGCCCTATTAGAAGCCCGATAGCTTCCTATATATTTGACATTAGGAGCTAGGGTTCCACACACAATACATCTTTACACACACATTCAGACGTGAGAAAAGGGGGCAGGGAGAGTGCAAAAGGTTTGCAGATAAGAAACTGCCAAAATAGAGACGGTGAGGACAGAATCTCTAGAAAGCCCTAGAGAGACAAGAGGCGCTAGCACGTCGTTCGCGATTGGAATGCTGTTCATGTGGATACCGGTAGAGGAAGCCGATCTGAGCTGTCGACTTCTTACGATCGATGAGACACGAAGCAAGGTCGCGACCTATTGACACTGAGGTCGCGACCATACGAGCATCTCAACGTCAGAAATCTGAAAAGAGGATATCGGTCGCGACTTGAAGCTAACGAGGTCGCGACTACAAACTCCAGAGGCTACAGGTCACGACGAGAAGATTAGGAGGTCGCGACTAACAACTCCTGAGGTGACAGGTCACGACTGGAAGCTGAGTAGGTCGCGACTAAAAGTTCCAGAGGCGAGTAGTCGCGACTAGTGGATACGGAGGTCGCGACTAAAGCTTGAATACGAAGGTAACACTTCTTTCTCCTTGACTTAAACACATTCGGTAGATCCTGGATGGGAATGGAAAAATTTTTTTAAAGTTAATTTCCGCTGTGTGTCTTTCAATTCCCAACAAACTAGTCGGATAAGTCACCTAAAATATCGTTAGAAGTACACTACCTCAAATCGGATTTATGAGTAGCATGCATCATACACACCAAAACATCATCTTGTAATTAAAGTGCACACTCTTTAAGTTAAATACAGTCATCCATCAACATTTACCCTCTTGCCTTGAGAAGATCCAGCACCTAGAGCATAGTTATGGGGGGTGAGATTCGGGGGAATCTCAATAGCAAGTAATACAAACTATAAGGTTATGCATGTTTGATTAAATGCCTAACATGTTATCATACAATGGGAGCTAATTCATGCTTATATATAAGCAAACTGAAACATCCTTACTTTTGTACATTTTAGGGATCCTTTGGTAGTATTTAGAACCACTTTCAAGGTCATTGAACTCCAATTTCTCAATCTGGAATTTTACTCTTCTCGAGTACTGTTTACTGTGTAAATTCCAGATGAGTGACCTGACTTCAGAAAATCATAATTAATTATAAAAAAATCAAAATGAAGTGGTTCCAATTGCTAAGTAAAGCTAACTCAATTATATTTCAGGGAAAAATAACTCATTGATCATTATTTGACCAAGTCAACATAGGGAAATGTTACAATTTTACTGTTCATCCAGCGTTTTTCTCCTAATTTCAGCATTCTGGTCCCAAATTTGATAATTTATATCTCCATGTGTAGACATACAAATGAGGTATTATATATATCAAATCGAAGCTTAATATGTATACTATTTACCATAAAACTTTTATACATTTATTCATCCATTTACTATTTTTAATTATGGGTCAAACATCATTAGGTCACTACGAGTTACTGTTCACAGTGGTAATTTCCAGCAATCAACTTTACATACATATGCATATATCCATAACATATCAGTCAAACATGACAAGCAATACTTATCATTAAATAATAAGTTGTTATACATCAGGGAATATACAAAATCCCCATATTTCCATTACACTTTTTTTTTCTGCCTGAACTCCTGCAGCATAACCGCTACGCTTCATCTTTTGAAAGTAACTGATCTTGTACCGATTCGGTAATTCCCGTGAGAACTACCATTCTACATAAGTACCCAGGAAAGACTGGATGATCCGGCTAGGTCCACTCACTTCCAGCCTCCTTAGACAGCACCTACGTACACAGTACGTATCAGCTCCTTTCACAACTATTGCCATCTTGTCATAATTTCGGCAGCATAACGGCGTCTCTTAAAATTCCCAAAATTTACTTTGGCATAACCTCCCCTGTAATGGGTTATTTATTGGGATGAGATTCGGGGGAATCTCAGTAGTAATAATCATAGCAATATATGTAATGCAGAGTGACAGTGCTTACTTGTGATTGTGTATAGATAAGTATGCTGCGTGCTTCCATACCCAATAACATATGATCATAGCATTGTAATAGAGCTTCAAGCATAACATATAAGACAACAATCCAACTAAACAATAGCATAACCAATCACAAAGACATTGCATAAAAGCTAGGATTAGTTACTACCTTAAAAGCTTAGCAGAACTCTAGAATCTTTATACTGCTTTCAACTCCGCCAGAACTTCCTTTCTTCTTTCTTTTCCTCACTTTCTCTCTCAAGAACTTCCTTATCTCTCTAAATATGCTTCTTGTCCATGATGAATGAAGGCAAGGGGGTATTTATAGTTTTGATGGATGGCATTTTCGTAATTTTGAAGCCTTCTGAACTTGTGGCCCTGGTTTTTCCAGAATTTCCTATATTTCTTTATTTCCTTTTACTGCATCATCAAGGGACACCTAAGGGGACACCTCACCCCTCACATTATTCACATGGTGAAGTTTGAGGGAGCAAGAAGCCTTCTGGAAGCTTTCCAGTACAATCCAGTACCGGCCCGGTCCGTTTTCTCGAAAACTGGACTGTTTTCTGAATCTAATTTTTCTAAAAATTCATATTATGTCTTCTGACCTCAAGTTTAATATCTGGATCTTTTATACATTGACATTTCTATACTGGGTCTAAACTCAATTACAGATTCCCTGTGAAATGACCAAAATACCCCTGGGTACCCTTTCTTGCACTATCTTAACCCTAAGGGTAAAATTGTCATTTTACACCTTTCTGTACCTTGTCAGGGCATATACTGACCCTGACTAACCTTACCTGTGTATGTCTTGGCTTCTGGGCCTATCCAGAATGACCAAAATGCCCTCCATTCCTCTACTACCCTTTAGTACAACACAAGGGCATTTTCGTAATTTCGCACTTTTCTGGGGTTCTGCTGAACACTGGCCCACCTATCAGTCCAAGGGTCTTACTGGACCTTTGATGGCGCCATTATTGGGCCTTTCAAGGTCCATTACCTACATAGCATGTATTACGAGGAATCTTCCCCCGGCACAGTTCCTCGAATATTTTAACTATTATACACTGTTTATACACATCTCCGGACACCGGGTCCTTTTACCAGATACACTGGTCTGCTATGTTTAGGCATCCCTGTGGGTCATAAAAGTCATCTGACTGAGGTCATCTGAACTCATTCAATCCCTTTTTAAATACCGATAAATTTCCTAATCGGATCCTTGGAGGCCTTACACTCCGTCTGTATTTGCTAATTTGTGAATAACTTTTTCTACAGACCTCCTATCGGTATTCAGTCAGTTTCCTGACATCTTCCCCATCAGGACGCATCATCCTGTAATTTCTCACTTATATCTGAAATCTAGGATATTCGGTAGGAATTTTTATAACTTTTAAACTATCAGATCAATTTTGGCTATCTGGAGTCTTGAAAAATTCCTGTATTAAACTGGATTACCATGCATCACTTGCTCTCTCTACTGGTGAAATTTCGGACTGAAATGCTTTCGGGCTGTCCAAACCACTACTGGCCTAATTTTCTTTAATTATACTTTAGCCCCAGGGAACTTTTCCTTCTTTGCACTTAAGTCCCTTTATTTGGCTAAAATTACACTTTAAGACCCCACATTTTTTCTACCTTTCCTTCCTAGCCTTAAACTTTCCATAATTGCAATTAAGTCCTTTCATTTCCTTTCTTTTTCAATTTAATCCCTTTCTTTACATAAATAACTACCTCTTTTTTCTGAAAAATAATTCATATATTTCGTTCAATCTGTACATACAAATCAGTACAAAAAATTAGGAATATTACACAAACTCTAACATGCATATTGTCATGACATATATTGCAAGGATAGGCACATACTCATAGCACATCATCATCATAAACATCATCACATAATATTCCATGCTCAACCAAACCTTCATGTATAACAAGTAAGCAAATCAATCAAAGCACATAAGTTTATAGTTAAGTATTCTTGCTACCTCTTGTAGATCCTTGTCCTTCCTTTCTTGAAATGGTCTTTTCTTGCCATAAATGTCAAAACCTAAACATTACAATATGATTACCAAATTATAACTCCATTCCAAAAAAATTCTAAGTCTAGTTTCAATAAGCTCCCTTTTTCCAAAAATTTCCATTTTGGTTCCAATGCTTCCCATACTTGTTCCTCCACTTTACCCCCACACAAAATATCATTTTAAGACCATTGGAAGCATCAAAATTATGAAATTCAAATCACTGTTCACGTGAGTGAATAGTACCTGTGAGGAATTTTTAACATTATAACCTTTAATTCCAATGGTTTCCAAGGTTCAAAACCTTTCCAATCCTACACAAAATCATCATATAAACTCAATGGAAGCATTAAATCATTGAAATTCCATTTTCTTCTATCATGGACAGTGTAAACCGAATTGGTAAAGTGAAGAACATCAACTTACTTCACAACCAAGCATGTACCTAGCTTGTTTAAGCTTGTCTTAACTATCTATGACCTAGAACTCATATTCCTTTCACATATACACAAAATTTCCAGCAGCATTTCCCCAAGATTTAAGCCTAAAAAATTACTTAAACTCAAGCACAAACCATAAGAACAAAAGGTAGAAGCAAGGAGACAACTTACCTTACTTGCTCCTTCAAGACCCTTGCTTCTTCCTTGCTTTCTTCCACTTTCTTTCTCTATAACTCACTTCTCTCTCTAAAGGAGCTCTTGGGTGTGAAGAATGAATGGAAAGGGGGGGTATTTATAGCAAAAGTCATGTGCCATTTGAAGGCCAAGATCACCTTGGGAACTATTTGATCTAATGGTTAAAGGTTTGATCTTGAAATATCTTTTCTCCTTGGCTCATGACCTCACCACCATGACATCACTAGCATGACATCACTTGGGACACCTAAGCTCTCTTCTTGGTGCCATTTTTGAGTCCATGTGGGTCCCACCATGAGCAAACCCAAATTCTTACTTTATTCTCTTTTCTTTTTCTTTTCAAAATCCATAAATTATTCCTTATTGGGCTTGGGCTTCAAGACAACTTTTGAGACTTATTGGGCTGGCCTAGGACAAAAATGTGGGGCCTCTTTTAGGTCCAACAGCTATTTGGCACAAATCCCAATGTACTTTGTTTATACCGATATCCTTAAATTACCCTGATCTTGGAATAAATGCTAAACACCTCCTTTAATTGTTATAACATTTTTAGAAATTCATTCTAATATAAAATGAATTCTCTATAAAGTTTCATAATTTTTTGAGATCCAGAAGTCCTGTTGAAAATTACATATGTTTCCTTTAACCCTTTATCGGTGTCCTCTTTCACCGTAAATTCCATAATTAATTCTACAGGACTCCTTTTTGACTTATGTCAACTCCATAAATTCTCATATTAATTATAATAATTTACTACCAAATTTCCTCTGATATCCATCCATTGTGTGAAATGACCAAAATGCCCCCCATTTATTTTTGGTTTCTTAGGGCATCACAGTGGCATTTTCGTAATTTTGCACTTTGGCTCTTAGACTTTCTTCCTCTTCCAATTAATCCTTTTCTTTACATAAATATGGCAACATCTTTTCCTAAAAATCTCATATATTTCATTTAACCTGTACATACAACTTAGTACAGAAATTAGGGATGTTACATTTCTCTCCCCCTTAAAATAAATTTCGTCCCCAAAATTTACAACATATACACTCTACCGAAATAAATCAGGGTACATCTCCCTCATCTTTTCTTCTGTTTCCCAGGTTGCTTCATTCTCTGTTAAGCCTTTCCAGATCACTTTGACCATAGGAATCTGCTTATTACGCAGTTGCTTGACCTTTCGATCAACTATTTGTACTGGTCCAACTTCATAGGTCAGGTCATCCCGCAGCGCAACTTCATCTTGTTCAATTACATGCGTTGGATCTGGAACGTACTTCTTTAGGTGGGAAACATGGAATACATCATGTATCTAGCTGAGATTTGGAGGAAGTGCTAACTTGTAGGCCACTGATCCTATCCTTGATTTTAAACGTGATACAATATCACCTATCCTAAGTTCCCTCAAGCCAATGAGAGGAGCTGTCTAATAAGAATAGGAAAATTACATAAAGATACCTCGTTTTAACATTCGAGGGGAGTGAGATGAGAAGAGAATGTACATCGAGAGTAATTAGAGGAAGGCACAACACGCTGGCCGTATTTAGAAAAATTACAACACTTGTAATCTAGAGCCATATTGTTCACCAAACCCAAACATTCAAGAATCAAAATTCACATTATGTGAAGGGCAATGAATATTTCAAAACATTCATACATCAAGAAAGGCAGTATATCTTACGATTATGTTGCGCTACGATCAAATCAATTAACATACACCACCGATTTCAGTTTCAATTCGGATTTCTTATATGTCATACATAAAACGGATTCCCTATATGTCATACATAATTCACATGTTATCATATGATCAGCTAAGAAGTCTAACATACATCACATGTATCAACAATCAAACCTAACTTAAACACAAAACGGCATGGCTTTGATACCATTGTAGGGAATTGGAAGGCACGAAGCGGAATTAACTTTAAAAATTTTTCCATTCCCTGCCTGGATCTGCCGAATGCGTTTAAGTCAAGGAGTAAGAAGTATTACCTTCGGTATTTGAACTATGGTCGCGACCTCCGTGTCTACTTGTTGCGACTTGTCGGCTCTGGAGTTTTCAGTCGCGACTTCCTCAGCTTCTCATCACGACGGGTAGTCTCTAGAGTTGTCAGTCGCGACGTCCTAAGCTTCTAGTCACGATGGGTAGTCTCTGGAGTTGTCAGTCGTGACGTCCTCAGCTTCTAGTCGCGACTGGAGGCCTCTTTTCGATTTTCTGACGTTCAGATGCCTATTTGGTGGCGACCTCAGTGTCAACTAGTCACGACTTGTCATCGTACCTGGTGCTCTCTTCTCAATCGCAAGAAGTCGACAACTCAGATCGGCTTCCTCTATCGGTATCCACATGAACAGCATTCCAACCACGAACGACATGCTAGCGCCTCTTGTCCCTCTAGGGCTTTCTCGAGATTCCGTCATCACCGTCTCTATTTTGGTCGTTTCTTATCTGCAAACCTTTTGCAGCCTCCTTGTCACTCTCTCTCATGAAACCTAACCCCTAATGTCAAATATATAGGATGCTATCGGTGTTCTGATTGAGTTGGATTTCAGAATTAATCTTATATTAATTCTAAAATTACAATATCATATATTGCATAATTTGATAAGAAACTAATTAAATAAATATGGTTTATATTAAATCCGTCCCACAGATTTAATTCACCTATTCATTTAATTTAAAATAAAGATAAGACAGAATTATATTTGATTTATTCTCATAAATCAAATTTGAGATATCATATCAATTTAAATTTCAAATTCAAAAGTGATAGAGATTTAATTTATCCTTATAAATTAAATCTTGCAAATATCTCTTATATTATATATAATATATATACAAATTTATATATATATAAAATATATATATATATCCACCCTAGATTATTCATTGAATCTGAACATATCTTAGATTAAATGAATCTGGACATCACAGCTCGTGTTGGGCTATTTTGTGTGCGACCTTGTAGGCCCATATGAAGTTGGCAGTAAGTCAGTTACTATACTGACCCACAAGTTGTAAGCGGTCTCTAGCAAAATATTACGACTACCCAAATCATATGAGGATGATGAACGATGTTACCTTTCATACAACCATATCACGTCCCTTTTGTCACACAATATTTTGGTCATGGATGAGGCATGGAGAACTTCATCCTCCTATTCCTGACTGTTACTTTCTCGATCCCTGAGTAGTCTGAATATAGAAATGGAACTACCCTTCCATTCCAGTATGGCCATACATTTCTCAGAATCACTCATCGAGGGGCCCAGTAATATCTCTCTACGAATGTAAGGGATAAATTCCATCTTGACCATTCACATTCTTCCGCATGAAAAACCACTGAGCCCGAACATAGTCTTTATGATTACTCGATCAAAAGTGACTTTTGACTAGGTCAAAGCTGAGCGTTTGTCATGTAGGAATCCATGATGATTTCAGGTCAAAGGGCATAGTGACATGGTTTGTATATAAGAGAAGCTTATGACTTGACCCATGCAGCTCTCTCATAGCGGGTCGGTCCAACACCTTGTACTCTTACATGTGCCTATGACTTTGATTTATATCTCTATACATCTTCAAAGTCATACTGGTCTTATTTCATCTCTGCTCCCGTATAGATGACCAACCAGGGACATTTAGGATAAGGTCATGAGTTATCCAAGGATGGTCATCACAGTAAACATGCAAATAATGTGATAACATAATTAAGAAATTCATAAATCAACAATGTTCATAATACAATGATTGGCCCCTATGGCACAATATCCAACATAAATGAACTGTCCATTTGGGCATTTGGGACTTTGTTGAGGAAGTTGTTCGTGAGCATGATACTATGTTGTATATCTCGTCCTAACATTCTCTGGCAAGAAACATGCTGCTTATTGTCAGACGACATGTGTTGCATTCCTCGTGCTAATCAATTGTGTGTTACATTCCTGGTCCATTTTCCACTTATTCAATTAATTAATTAATGACTTTCATGTGGTGGTATATTTAACTAAACATTTTCTTACTTTCTAGGACTAACTATTTCAGTGCATGATAGATAGCAGGCTGCTTTAATTTGCAAGAAATTGCTAAGTTACTTCAAAAGAATGGAAAGCATATAAGCAATTATAGCTTTCTTCCTTTGGATGATTAGTTCTCATGTCTTGATCTATGTAACAATCTAATTCTAGAAGAATTAAATTTGGATAGGTCAGATTTGCCAATAGAAGCTGAAAGGTTGATAGCTTCATTGACAAGTGAGCAAAAGAATATATTTGACCGCATTATGACTTCCACCGAATCACCTCATGGAGAACTGTTCTTTGTTTATGGAGATCGAGGTGTAGAGAAAACTTATGGAATGCATTATTATCATTTATACATGTTAAAGTTAAGATAGTTTTAACAATTTCTTCGAGTGGAATTGCTGCTGCTTTATTGCTATTAGGAACAACTGCTCATTCTAGATTTTTTTTCCTAATCGAGATCCATGAATATTCAACGTGCTCTATTACACAAAAAAGCCCTTTGGCTGAATTAATTATTTAGACGAGGTTAATTATATGGGATGAAGTACCGATGATTAAGAAACATTGCATTGAAGCTTTTGATAGATCATTGAGAGATGTTACGTGTAATATCCCTAATTTTCTGTACTGATTTGTATGTACAGATTGAATGAAATATATGAGATATTTTTTAGAAAAAGATGTGGCCATTTATGTAAAGAAATGGATTAAATTGAAAAAGAAAGAGAATGTAAGGAGTTAAGTACAATTATGAAAAGTTTAAGGCTAAAAGGGAAAAGTAGACAAAAATATGGGGTCTTTAAGTGTAATTTTAGCCAAATTTGAGGGACCTAAGTGCAAAGAAGAAAAGTTCTCCGGGGCTAAATTGTAATTAAAGAAAGTTAGGCTAGAAGTGGTTTGGACTGCTCGAAAGCATTTCAGTCCCAGATTTTACCAGTAGATAAAGCAAGTGATGCTAGGTAATCCAGCTTAATACAAGAATTTTCTCAGGACTCCAGATAGCCGAAATTTATCTGATAATGAAAAAGTTATAAAAATTATTATCGGATATCCTAGATCTCAGATATACATGAAAAATTACAGGATGATGCGTCCTGATGAGGCGGATGTCATGGAACTGACAGAATACCGAAAGGAGGTCTGTAGAAAAAGTTATTCACAAATTAGTAAATTCAGAAGGGATTGTGTGACCTCCGAGGATCCGATTAGGAGATTTATCGGTATTCAAACTGAGACTAAATGAGGTCAGATGACATCAGTTAGATGCCTTTTATGACCCAAAGGGATGCCTGGACGCAGTATGCTAGTCTATCTGATAGAAGGAGCCGGTGTCCGGAGACGTGTAGAAACGGTGTATAATTGCAAAAGTACCAGATGAATATCGTTGGCAGAGATTTCTCGTGAAACGTGCTAGAAAGGTAATGGACCCTAAAAGGCCCAAAAATGGCGCCATCAAAGGTCCAATAAGACACCTGGACTGATAGGTGGGCCAGTGGAACCCCGAAAAAATATAAATTACGAAAATGCCCCTGTGTTGTACTAAAGAGTAATAGATGAATGGAGGGCATTTTGGTCATTTTTGACAGGCCATAACGCCAAGGAATACACAGGTGAGGTTAGTCAGAGTCAGTATATGCTCTGACAAGGTACAAAAAGGTGTGAAATGATGATTTTGCCCTTAGGGTTAATATAGAGCAAGAAAGGGCACCAAGGGTATTTTGGTCATTTCACAAGGGATCTGTAATTAAGTTTAGACCCAGTATAAAAATGTCAATGATATAAAGAGCCCAGATACTGAATTTAGGTAAGAAGACATATTATGGAATCTCAGAAAAATTAGATGTAGAAAACAGTCCAGTTTTCGAGGAATCGGACCGGGCAGGTACCGGATTGGACTGAAAATTTTTCAGAGGCTTCTTGGCTCTTCCAATTTCACCACATGCTGAATAGGTGTCCCATGAGTTATCCCTTTGAGTGATGTCATCAAGATGATGTCATAAATGAAAAAGAAAAGAAATTCCAAGATTAAATCTAAGCCATAAGATCAAATAGTAACCAAAATGATCTTGGCCTTTCATTTCCACCCAAAATTGCCTATAAATACCCCACCAAATCTGCTCAAAACCGTGGCATTGAGAACCCTTGGGGAAACTCTTGCAAATTGAAAACTCAAGCCAAGAGAAAGCAAGCACTTTGGAAGAAACATCAAAGTAATTACTCCTCTTGATCCTAGACTATGTTCTAGTGGATTTGCTCTTGAGTTTAAGTGGTTTTTGAGGCTTAAATATTGTGGAGGTGCTGCTGGAATTTCTGTGTATGTGTGAAAAGAACATGAGTTTTATGTTATGGATAGTTTAGACAAGCTTAAACAAGCTAGAATCAAGTGGTAATGGCTTAGGAATTCAAGTATGCTTGTGAATCCAAGATCATGTTCTGTTCTGTACAGTACATAATCACTGTTCATATGTTGGAATTTCATGGTTTTGATGCTTCCAATGAGTTTGAAATGGAAAATTGTGTGGGGTTATAGTAGGGAAACAAGTATTGGAAGCATTGGAATCAAAATGAGAATTTTTGGGAAACAAGAGGTCACTTTTCGGTTCTGTACATAAGTGAAAGATGCAATTAGATTCTGGAATTTTTGAATGCATATTTGGATTCTACATGAAAAATTATGTGGGAATGAACCATGAGAGTTTAGTTTGGAAGGATGTAAACCTAAGTCACAAGGTAGAGAAAGAAAGGGACTTAATGAAACCCTAGTCTTGAGAATGGTTTGAATTGAGTTGTAACTTGGTAATTGTTTGATTATGCCTAGGTTTTGACATTTGTGGGAAGGAAGGATCAAGCAAAGAAGGAACTTACAAAGATACATAAGAGGTAGCAAGAATACTTAACTATAAACTTATGTTGTTTGATTGATATGCTTGCTTGTTATGCATGAAGTTTAGTTGAGCATGATATGTTATGTGATGATGATTATGATGATGATGATGAGTTATGAATATGTGCAACTCCTTGCAACCTATGTCATGACAATATGCATGTTAGAGTTTGCTTATGTATGATCATGAATTAGCTCCCATTGCATGATAACATGTTAGGCATTTCATCAAGCATGCATAATCTTATAGTTTGTAGGACTTGCTATTGAGATTTCCATGAAATCTCATTCCTTCCATATGTATATAATCATGCTCTAGGTGCTGGAACATCTCAAGGAAGAGGGTAATTGTGAATGAATAATGTGTATATGACCTAGATGGCATGTATTTAACCTAGGGAAGATTGTATGGTATGTAAAAACGTATGCACTCACTGGAACATATCTAAGATCCAGAACTTTAATTGGACACCAAGAACTCCTAATTTGGTTAAGTTTTCGAATTGATATGATTTTTCAAAGTTGGACCTAAAATCTGGATCAAGATAAAATGAGCCCTGAGAGGCAGCGAGATTCATACGCGGTTTTCATATAGCAAATGAATGAATTTCTCTGTGAAATTTTATGAGATTAAAGTATACATATGGAGCTTTAAATTCATATATAATACATCTCATTTGGATAAGTATACAAAGAGAAATGAATTTTTGAAAATGAGATACAGAATCTGGAAGTTCAAGATTTACCAAATGAACAGTGTTTTTCAACGAATAAACTGATTTCATTTGGACAAGGAAATCTCATTTTCATATTTTTTCTTCAAATTTTGATGAAATATATTTCATTATAAATTGGAAACACCTCATTTCAATTTTTCTAGATTTAATTATGAATTTTCAAAGTTCATACTGTAAACTGAAATTACCAAGTGAACAGTACCCGATAGCCTAACTCTTGGAAATTCATGTTTCTAAGGTAAAATGGTATTCCATTGTTCTAAGATACTTCCAATTGAGTATATGTAAGCATGAAATTAAGGATGTTTCATTATGCATTCAAATTTAACTTTTGGAGGTAAATATATCATGTTTGGTGGCGATTCCGTTAAATACTGCTAATAATACCAAGAGGTTAATTATATGGGATGAAGCACCGATGATTAAGAAGCATTGCATTGAAGCTTTTGATAGATCATTGAGAGATGTTATGCATTCAAATTTAACGTTTGGAGGTAAATATATCATGTTTGGTGGCGATTTCGTTAAATACTGCCAATAATACCAAGAGGTACTAGAGTTGAGAATGTTAATGCATCCATAATACATCTTATTTATGGGATCATTGTTAGATTTTGCATCTGGCCAAGAACATGAGACTATCATCATGTTCTTCAGCTGAATACAAGGTTAAAATGGAACAATTTGCTAAGTGGTTGTGGATGTTCGGGATGGTAACATTAGATTGAGTCATGACGGTATTTCTAACATAAAAATACCCAAACCTTTGTTGATTACTGAGTTCTCCAATCCATTGGCTGCAATAGTTCAATATACCTATCCCCATTTATTCAATAACTTATCAAGTAATTCCTACTTTAATGACATGGCCATTCTTGCTTCTAATCGTGGACACTGTCAATTCTGTCAACGATTTCATTCGTGAATTATTGCCTGGAGAAACAATTCATTATTATAGCTCTAATTCTGTTTGTAAATCCACACGAGATTGATACAGTTGAAGACTTGTACAATATTGAATTTTTGAACACGATCAATTTTCTGGATTACCTCCTCATAAACTTAGTTCAAAAGTTAGTGCTCCTATAATGTTGTTAAGGAATTTGAATCAAGTTTGTGGATTGTGCAATGAGACTTGATTGCACATTACTCGTCTTTGTAAGTAGCTGATTGAGGCAATCACTTTGAATGGTTCTAATCCAACTGAATCATTTATTATTCATAGGATGGACATGAATCCCCAGATGCAAGATTACCCTTCAGAATGCAACGAAGACAATTTCTTATGATTCTGTCTTGTGCAATGACTATTAACAAGATTCAAGGTCAATTTTTATGTCACGCCCCGAAAATCAAGGGGTGACTGGTTCAGAATATGAGATAACTCATATTTTGTAAGCCTTTAGACATCATAATTAATATAATAATAATCTTAGACATGCATAAACTATTTTATTATTTATCATATATTAATATATTTATACCCTCCAAAATGATAAATACCATACCATATATAATTATTTATACACCTCAAAAAGACAAGAAGGATAGTAATTCTGCCTATAGGCTACGTGGAGTATCGATAGGTTTTTGAATGACCAAAAGAACCTTCTCTGTTTTGCTAGAGATGCGAGGTCAACAGTGTTATCTGAGGCCAAAATAATCTACCAGTGAATAACGTCATATTATAAAAAAAATTAAAATGCAGAAATAAACAATTTAAAATATATTTAACTACAAATAATAAAGCTTGTAGATAAATCTAAATTTCCAGAATATAGAATCATAGCAATAATGAAATTGTATAAAAATCATGAATCAAATCAACCAAATATCTAGTAAAACATTTTATTTAAGGAAATTTGTTTAAAACAATAATTCTCAAATCTCACTTTTTTGTAGGATTTCAACAGAACAAATAACAAGCGTAGACACACAGTCCACGAGGGTAACTAACCAATCTGGCATTGCTCGAAGCCACGAAAACATGAGCAGATGCGAAACCCACGAATAAGAAGCGTAGGTACAAGACCTATAATAACAGACGTAAGAATAAATCCCATGAATATCTGGCGTGAGTACTAGACTCACGATTATCCATCAAGCTTGGGTTTAACCATAGTGCACCAAGGACTAACAGTATTGCTATTAGTAACCAGTGTTTTCTATTCCGTCCTCTTCAAAAACATTTCCAAGCATATATAGGGTCAATTTAACATTCATAAAGAACAAGATTTGTAAATACTGAAATTTCATAACATTATGCTAAAATCAGTGACCCATCATGAAAATCATTGAACAAAATTTTCTTTAAATTCTCATGCATATAATTTTTGAAGACTAAAATAATGCAAATGATTTGTCGTTATTTCAACAAAACATTCAAATATCAACTAATAAGTATATAATTTTCAATAAACACATTTTTAGCAATTCATGCTTTAAAATTGATACTTTAGTAAAATGATTCAAGTAGAAAGATATTATTAAAAACATTATTATCATAGGACGTTATTCACTCACCTGTTGCTCTCCCAAATATATCATGACTTACTCTTATCTAGCCGCTTTCCAAAGACATATCACTTCCTCCTGCTCATCTGCTTTTGATTTACATTCATAATTTCCCAAAACAAAAATGTTATTACTCTAACTTAATGTAAAATATACATAATATCTTAGTTATTACAATTATTAACTCTTTGATTATAAAACCAAATTTTACCATATAAACGTGCATCCACTTTATCCATGCCCACTACCTCTAGATCAATGTCTTTATATTCTAACTCAATTTTTATGTTCTCTAAACTATTTATCAGTAATTTCTATCATCTTAATGAACACAACCAAAAACCACATAGGAATCCTAGCCAAAACACTAAAAAAACACATCTATATATAAGCATTCTTCCCTTCTGAGCATTTTAATCAACATCCTATGAAGATTGAACACATCAACTAAAAATACAATACTGCAACTACAACATATATATAAGAACATCCAATTTTTTTGTACTTTCAGCTTCAATATTTCAGCTTCAAGATATCATTCCAACCATTCTCCATATACTCAAACACACCCACACAACAACTCACATTCAGCAACAGCGACGTCCTTCTTCTCTCTCTATTTTTTTTTCAAAATAAAGCCATACATCAGCACCATATAACATTTACACATATATATATGTATATATTATGTCATAAATAATAGTAGCTTCAAAGTCTTCTTTTTGTGTTTTGTTTTGTTTTTCTCCCCCAACAACTCAATCCAGAACAGAGGAGACACAGGAACCAGCCACACTTGTAAACTTAAGCTAGTTTCCAATTTATTAGATTTAACTCCTAACTTATCCTCACTCATTAAACATTCTTCCTTGCTTAACTCTTATTTAAATCTATCAGAACCACTTCCAAAAATAGAGAAATCAGAAACAGCATATGCTCAAGCCAAGACCCACGATTTTTGCTAGATTTCAAGTTAAAAGGCTTGAATATTCAGCCATCTTACTTCCTATCCTACGCACACTCATAGAAACAAGAAGGATACACTAGTTATAGTTAAAAACATATCCATACAATAACAAGGAAGAAGGAAGTTAGGGACTGCTACCTCCGATGGCGACATGGATGACAGACCTGAACAGAAGAAAATAGAGCAAAGCTTCCCAGAGCAACAGACCACCCAACACTGAATTAAAGAGAAGAACAATGGTGGACGTACAACGGTTGCTTAGGCTACGCGATTGCAGAACAATAAAGGAGGGAGAAAAGCTTCCCATAGTGAAGATCTGAGCAGTGAGGAAGTCCATGGAGATGGCGATGAGAACGGTCACGGTGATAGCAGTGTGATGGCAGGAGCTGACAAAATAAGGTACCCAGGTTCTCTGGTAAAGAATCACGAAGCTTCTCTACTCTCTTTCTCACTCTCTCGACACTGACAGTAAATGGGAAAGGAGGAATATGCTAAAGTTAAAATGGACAGAGGGGGTGTTTGGGTCATTTCACACTAGCTGAAGCAAAAATTAAATTCCACTTTTGCTTGAGCTGGGGGTTCGAACTCAGTACCTCATTCCACCATCTCCAACCACTTAACCACCAGTTTCCCTTTTTGACAACACTGCAAGAAATAATATATATTCCATTAAAATGGTATTATTTATCTTATTTATTTTCTAGAGTCATTACATTCTCCCCTCTTGAGAAATTTGGTCCTCCGAATTTGAAAATATGCTATCCTCAATTCTCGAACAAGTGTGGGTGCTTAAGTCGCATCTCACTCTGAATTTCCTAAATAACTACTTCCTTATAATAATTACACCATAACTAGGGGTGGGCACGGGTCGGGACGGGACTGGGACAACCCCGTCCCGAGTCCCGTCCCGATACAGTGACGGGACGGCACAATACATCCCATATCCCGTCCCGTCCCGAATTTGTCCCAATCCAATCAGGACCGGAACGGGTTCGGGACGGGTTCGGGAATTCCCAAAAATGAACTTATTTCCATCATATTCCTGTCTCAATTGGAACGTCAACATTTCAGAGGCAGATTAACAATGTTATACAATCTTACAGAAAGAGGAACAACAAGCTTCACATAAGCTTTTCCTTCCACCAAATGTTCAAAGCAATGCCCTAACAGAACAATCCATCACTAAGTAAGCAAAATCACAATTCTCATCATGATCATATACTACAACAGATTAAAACAGAAGCAAAGTAGCAAACAATCAAAAAACTAAAGACATTGTTGGTTCTTCAATGTTCCACTTCACCCACTGATGTTAATGGTTCATCTGCAAAAAAAATTCAAGAGAGAGAGGATAATTAAGAAATAAAACAACATTAAACAAATAAAATCATATCTAAAATAAAGCAAATAATATGAGATTACCAATACCATTTTCTGCTGCTAAAGTTTCGTTGAAGTTGTCAATATCAAAGTCTTTTAATTTGAATGTAGATGAAGATAACCAATTTTGTGTACAAATTAGCGCTTCAACCATCTTAGAGGATAGTGAACTTCTGAAGTCATCAATAACACGTCCCCTGTACTGAATGCTGATTCTGAGGACACAGTAAAGACAGGCATGGCTAAAACATCACGTGCAATCAATGAAATGACTTTGTACTTGCTAGCATTCATTCTCCACCAATCCAAAAGATCAAATGTAGGATTATGATAGTTAGCTAACTCAGCCTGTAGATACCTCTCTAACTCTGCATACTTATCTGTTTGACTCTCAAAGTCAGTGTGAGCAAAGAACCTTTGAATTGCACAAGAACCCTCCCCATCATCAATATCAAAAGACTCTAGCTCCAACACATCTGTGCCACAAGAACCTTGAGTTGGTAGTTGTGATTGACTCTGACTTTGACTTGCACTTTGAGTTTCAAGCTGAGATGCATCATGTGCATCTGAATAATGATCATACAAGCGATACAAGACCGCGGACACCTTTTTGGACATGGCGTCACGATGTGTAGGATCAGAAAACATATCCTCAAAAGCAAACTTCAGAAACTTCATTTTATACCTAGGGTCAAGAACCACTGCAATAACCAACAAAGGATTTAAGTTTTCAAACTTACCCCAATATTTGTCATATTTTCCCTGCATACTCTTAGCCATGTGACACAACAAAGAATTTGGATTGTTTGCCCTTGTCTTCAAAAGAACAGCCACATTAATAATTTGTTGGAAGGCCAAGTTTGAGGTCACATGAAGTGATCCTGAAAATTTCAAAGTGACATTGTAGAACACCTTCAAGAATGCAACAAACTCCTGAGCTTCTTTGAATGACTTGGCTGTAGGGGGACCAATTAAGTTTTTATCCTTAAAGCTTTTTTGGTATTATGTATCAAATTCTTCCATCCTTACAAACATGCTACTGAATTTAACAGCATTCTCCAACATTATGTAAGTTGAATTCCACCTAGTGGGACAATCCATTCTCAAGAGACTCTTTGAATTGATCTTCATTTTCTCTACAAGCTCTTTGAATTTTTGGAACCTTGCGTGAGAAGATCTTACATACTTAACTGCATTCCGAATGGCTTCAATGGATTCATGCATTTCTCTCACACCATCTGACACAATCAAATTCATGATATGAGCACAATACCTCAAGTGCATGAAGTCCCCATCACAGACAAGACTATTCCAATGTCTGAAAATCGACTTCAAAGTTGCTAATGCATTGTCATTTGAAGAAGCATTATCAACTGTGATAGTAAACATTTTATCAATGCCCTATGACAATAAACATTTCTCAATTTCTTCTGCAATTGTATCACCTTTATGGTCTTCAACTACGCAGAAATTCAAGATTTGCTTTTGCAAATGCCAATCTCCGTCGATCCAATGCGCAGTGAGACACATGTAGTTGGAATTCTGATTGGAAGTCCATGTATCTGTAGTGAGGGAAACTCAGACTTTTGCTCTTTTAAAATAACTTTTCAAGTTGCCTGCTTCTTCAAGATACACCTTTAAGCAGTCCCTAGTAACCGTTGACCTCGATGGAATTTGAAAGCAAGGTTCTACCTCACTCATCATAAGTCTAAAACCTTCACCTTCAACGGTTTGAAAAGGCATTTCATCCAATATGATATACTTTGCAATGGCTCGTCTACATCGCTCTTGATTAAATAAATGATGACCAACATGTTTAGAAGACCCAACTACAGTGAACATAGCTTGCCTTAGCTTATTTATTCTGTTTGGATTTAGGGGACACCTCTCCAGATGTTTTCACAATCCACTTGTCCCGTGTGTGACAGGATTGCAAGAAATCTTTACTGGACAATACTTGCACTTCGCTTTGTGATCTCTATTGTTTTCATCGAAAGGAATCTTATCAAAATGGTCCCAAACAATAGATTTGAGTCTTTTTGTTGGTTTCTCTTCTTCCTCAATATCTTCTGCTTCTCCTTCTGTCTCTTGTGCTTCAACTACATCTTGATGTTCAACATCTTCAGTCTGTTCTAAGTTCTCTTCAACTGTAGGTATAGCTGCCATCCTCCTGTAAAATAGGGAAAAATTTGTATCAGCTATTGAAAAATTTGATTTTGAAAGATATCCTTTGGAAAAATTCTGAATGTCGAACAAATCAAATTCATAATGCCTTTATAGACCATATATTACTTAATAGAATAAACTTATTAAGCATACAATATATGCATGTATGGTCACTCTCACTAGTGCTATTTCCACAAGGTCAATGTTCACACCTCATAAATAAGAGAATAAATGCAGGACGGAAACAGGGGATCTGTGTATTATGGATTGAAGATGTTTCTACAGTAAAAAAGGGATTTCCAGGACGTCATGCTGGTGCATATATTGGAAATGAGATTTAGTTCCAGAATTATGACTTACTGATCCTAATTAATGAGGCTTAGTTCCAGAATAAACTAAAAAAATGACAAGATTCCCAAACAAATAAGTAAATGAAGCATATGAGACAACAAGCAATAACATTCCAACTGAGATTGTAAACCTAGAAAATCCAAAGCAGACAATGAATCCAGAGGAAAGGATTGATCAAAGATCTCCAAAATACTTGTTCAGTGATTCGGTTCCAGATGGAATCTTCGCATATTTCTCTTGGTGGAATTTGCCAGCGGTGTCAAAGGAATAGCCTTGAATCTTGAGAATGAGAATGTGGGAATTGTTGAATTAATGTAGGACTAGATAGGACTAGTCCGCTCCGAGGAGTTCAGTGACCAATGGTGTCCGAATTCTTGCTTTCAACCTCCTATGCCTCATCCATTAAGGTAGAGACAGTTACGTTAAGTAACAGGATCTTCAACTCTCGTTCTGTACGTGAGCACTCTTCGAAAGCTTGCAAGGCTTGAAGCTCAGAAATGGATGATTTGAGATCCGTTGAATTCAGACCATAAAGCGTGAAAGTCTTTTTCAGACGTTTGGCTCTCCATGGGAGCCTTGCCCTCTCTCTTCACATGGGTCACGAACCTCTTCCTGACTATGAAAGAGAGAGGTTCGATGGAGCAGCGGTGGATGTTGAGGGTTGGATAGAATTCCCATCAAGTTGGATCTTACCCTCCTCAACGAGGTATTGAAAAAAATTGCCTAAAAGCTATGCATCTGTTAGTGCTATACCCGCGATGGAATTTGCAAGATTTTTGGGGGGTTCAATAAGAAAGATTGATATATCATAGGTAGGAATGAAAGAAGAGGTAGGTATGAAATCACTCGAGCAATTGAATAGAAGACTCTAACCAGCAAGAAAACAGTAAGGAAGCGAATGTCCATCTTGGGGACTTGCTCTGTAATCATCAAATTTACCAGAATTGCAGGAAATGAGGGACGGTCACAGCACAATTAAACCCTAAATCATCTCCACTGGCTACAGCAAATCAATGAATTAAAATCAAGAAGGAAGGTCAATTACCTTGAACAAAAGCGATGGTCTGAGACTCTGAGGAGACAGGTTACGAGCAGCGAGGCAGCGACGTCTAAAACTGAAACTGAGGGAGATGAAGCGAAGCTGAAGCCGAAGACGAGCGATGGAGGAGGAGCAACGACCGGTGACTTGGCGAGAGACCGAATGGGAAGAAAAGGAAGAGAGCTAGGGCTAAAATAGGCGCCGAGTGCCGAGTGCCGAGGGATTGTCGTGTGGGAGGCTGAAATGAAATTGAAAGGGGAACACTGAAGACTGAACTGCCTGAGCCTGAGTCCGTGACCTAGTGGTAGTGGGTTACTGAATACTGGGTTTGTTTGAAAAAAAAAATATAAATGTATATATATTTTGGGATGGGACGGGACGACCCGAGGGTCGTGCCGAGACCTGTCCCGTCCCGACACATGTGCTGACCCGTACCCATTTTTTCCCGACCCGATCATCCATGGGACAGGATGGACCCATCCCGATATTACCGGGTCCGAGACGGGATGTATTTGACCAGCCCTAGCCATAACACCTTCACTAAAGGAATCTCTTTCTATCTTAACTTCTTCACTTGCCTATCAATAATAGCCACTGTATCCTTATCATGATAAGTTTTCATTTACACGAACTCCTTGATATTCAATAACGTGTGAGGGGTCGTATAAATACTTCCATAGCATCGACACATGAAACATTGGATGGATACCATATAACTCTGGTGGTAAGGCTAATCGATAAGTTATAGCACCCATTTTGTCTAAAATGTCTAAAATCTCAAATAGACTGATATACCTTGGACTTAACTTGCCCTTCTTCCCGAATCTCATAACACCTTTCATAGGTGACACCTTTAAAAATACTTTATCCCCCAACCATTAACTCCAATTCTCTTCAACAATGATCCACATAAGATTTTTGTCAACTCTAAGCTGTGAACAATCGTTGATTACTTTTACCTTCTCTTTAGCATCCTGAACCAAATCTAGTCCAAAAATCTCTTTATCACAGACTTTAAACCATCCAATTGAAGATATACATTGTCTTCCATATAATGCTTTAAACAGTTCCATTTGAATACTTGCTTGATCGCTTTTATTATAAGCAAATTCCACTAGCGACAAATGATTATCCCAGCTTCCACCGAAATCTAAGATACAAGATCTCAATATATCTTCAACTATTTCAATTGTTCTCTCGGATTGCCCATCAGTTTGTGGATAAAAAGCAATACTTAGATCCAATCGAGTACCCCATCCTTTTTTGGAATGATTCTCAAAATCGAGAAGTAAATTGGGGCTCTCTATCAGAAATGATAGAAACTGAAACTCCATGCAAGTGTAAAATCTCGGCAATATAAATATCTGCATATTTAACCACACTATAAGTCGTCTTCACTAGAAGAAGATAAGCCGACTTAATTAATCTATTAACAATTACCCAAATAGAATCAAAGCCTTTAACAATACCAGGCAACCCAATGATAAAATCCATTATTATATTTTTCCATTTCTGCTAAGGTATTTCTAATTATTAGAATGATCTTACAAATTTTTTATGCTCTGCTTTAACTTGTTAACAAATCAAACAACTTTGGTAAAAGCTCTAACTATAATTAAAAAAACTTATTTAATCTTTACAATATTTCTTATTAACTTCAAAGAACTTTTATTCTCTAACCATTTTGTGGCCATTCACTAACTCATCTATTAACACGACCAACATTTAAACTCTCTTTTATAACTATATTAAGGAACTTGACCCCGGTTTCTAAAAAACTAACCATCCCAATTTGACAATCAGTGTTTCATTAACAAGTTATATTACTAACCTATTTAGCATAAAATCCTTCTTTACATCACTTACATTAAAAAAGGGTTTAACCATTAAACTTTATGTTGACTAAGGCCAAATTAAAGAGTCAATTTTTTCTTGAACCAAAATATAACTCACACATTTAAGATTTTACAGATAAGTTTCTCATGCAAAATTATAGCCCCAAACCTGAACCTATATACACAACTAGATTTCCAAAAGTCCTTTAAATGAAACAATGTAAGGAGTTATTTTATAAACTTTTACCAAACCTTCCATATGTACCAACCAAAGTCAATCTTTTCTCTGGAAAATATGGTCTAATGACCATAGAGTCCAAAATTCAACAAACTTATGAAGCATTCAAATTATAATGTTTGGCCTAAAA
Organism: Leucaena leucocephala; assembly: GCA_037074615.1. Classification (NCBI taxonomy): domain Eukaryota; kingdom Viridiplantae; phylum Streptophyta; class Magnoliopsida; order Fabales; family Fabaceae; genus Leucaena; species Leucaena leucocephala. The sequence continues at coordinate 8,567,984 of CM073548.1, read as the reverse complement.
GTTTATAACCAAACTAATTTATGTATTAGATTTCAGCTAATTTCACCAAGTACAATTAGAAACTGTTTTGTTTTAGCAACCCAATAGCTAAGTCAGACTTTCAACAAAAAGATCATCAGATAGTCAACAAATAATCAAATAATTGGATCTTAAGTATTAATTTGTCCCAATTCCCAAAATCTACTGGTCCAAATTCAATAAGTGACAATGCACACACAAAAGTGGAATTTAAAATTCTATTACTTCGTGTTAGATCCATAAATTTAGTTCTTTAAAATTTTCTAATATAATCCATCATAATTTTGTGTTCAGGAATATTGCACCATGTTTCATGTTGGAACCATAATCATGATCTAATAATTTGAATTAGTCTTCTTTATCCAGTAATATGTATTCCACATTTTCCAAATAATCCACATGTAAACAACACTTGAACCACAAAAGGATATACACCTTGCAACATTATAGCAACACCATAATAAAAAGAATGTCTCCTTTTTAACCATCCAAATCTAGATCTATTAAATGAATCTGTCATTGCTCAATTTCAATTCTAATCCTTTATAGCTTGAGTACATTATAACCATTAAAACAATAAAACTTCTCTTGAATTTCTAATTTCTAGATAATCCCTCAAATATTATATTGGAGCTTAATAAATTCTCAAAACTAACCTCCAACCCTTTTTCTAGCTTAAACTCAAGCATATCATCATTACCTTTAAGGAATGATACATAATCGAAATCCTCTTACAAACCTCAAACAACACTTCAACAATTAACTAGAATAATCATTTAATTTCCTTAAACATCAATCAAGAAGCTATATATAAATTTTCAACTTCAAAACCTTAATTCAATCCTCACTTAAGTGTCTCTTTAATACTATGTTATACCTTATTAAACCTTTATTGCCTAAACCAATCCCTCTTGTTCACAAGATTCAAGCCTATGCATTCCAGAAATCCACATCAAACCTAGCAAAGGGAAAATTTATCATTTACCTTCTATTATCACTGATCATCAAGGATAAAAAATCATTAAAACATATGCAAAGACCTCAATCTAAAAAAATCACTTTATAATGCAGATAATCTCTATATATGCATTAAACAAGCTTCTATACATAGCATTCCTAAAGAAGCTAAAATTACAACGCTAAAGCAAATTACAAGCTCAAACTTTGTAAGTATAGGCAATTTTTTTACATAATTTCAGCTCATAATTTCACCATTTAATCACCCTTAAATCATTAATTCCCAAAAGTTAAAGGCCTTACTACTTGAAACAGCAATGTTTACTCCAAATCTAAAAATTGTTAGCTTCATAACCTTCATTTTAATATCTTTCTTCTTCAATGATGACCAATGCCAAACAAACACTATCTCTTTTATGACTTTAAAAATATTCCTTTTATTTTTTTTAAATAATTTCGAACTTCGAAAATATTATCTTTTATACTTATAAGCTATTTTAGATTCAGGACTCCAAATTAATCAGCATCATTCATTATACTTTTATATTTTGACATTCCAAGTACCTTCCATAACCTTTAAAGAAGAAATCGTATAACTATGGAGTTAATGTGAGAAATTTTGAGCTTTAAAAATGTTATTCTAGTCATCCTTTAAAATACTTAGGCATGCCTTAACAATCCATAATACTTATTTATCTTTTTAAAGTGCCAAACAATGGGTTCCTCACCATTTTTGACCCCCAAAAATCTGAACCCAAAAACTTCAAGCAACACACACATATATTCTATTAACTTGGAGACACCCTCTAATCCCCAAACTAATTTTGAATGGCAATACCTTTACACCTAAAATTTTCTTTTCAGATTCGACAGTTATTCCTTGACCATATGTAAACGATTGCATGTGATAAAATCAACCACTACAATTGTTAACCAAGGACTGAACATTATTTTCATGGTTTAATCCTTGTGTTTAATATTTTCTATCTGTAGTTCACAACTTTCTACAACAACCCATATACCCTTTCATCTCATTTTCCTCTTTATACTTCTTTGAATAATAAAACCTTTTTATGGTTTATCTTAATCGTTCACACCACCTCGTTTACTTTTACATTCTCAAACAGTTGCTCATCCGCAACTAGTTATTTATCTTGTCACTTAAAATCTCTAAGACATCTTACACTATATCAGTAAACATGTGATACGTTTAGTACAATATATATATGACTTATATAAATAAAATATAGGTAACATAGACAAGGAAGGCACTGGACTACCTAAAAGGCCTTTAGTGATGCCTCAATTATAATTATAACCAGGTTCATAATGATAATTGAGATCCAAAGAAGAATCCTTGCTCCACGTAACTATAGGAAACCTAGACTCTGATACCAAACTATCACACCCAAAAATAAGGGGTGACCATCTCAGACTATGAGAGAACTTACATTTCGTAAGCTTTTAGACATCATAAATAATATGATAATAATCTTAGACATGCATAAACTATTTTATTATTTATCATATACTAATATATTTATCCCTCCAAAATGATAAATATAATAACATATATAATAATTTATACACCTCAAAAAGACAAGAAAGGACAAGAATCCTGCCTATATGCTACATGGAGCATTTATAGGTTTTTGAATGACCAAAAGAACCTTCTTTATTTCACTGGAGATGCGAGGTCATCGGTGCTATCTGAGGCCAAATAATCTACGGGTGAATAACGTCCTATTATAAAAAAATAATTTAAAATGCGGAAAGAAACAATTTAAAATATATTTAACTATAAATAGTAAAGCTTGTAGATGAATCTAAATTTTCAGAATATAGAATCATAACAATAATGGAATTGTATAAAAATCATGAATCAAATCAACCAAATGTCCAGTAAAACATTTTATTTAAGGAAATTCGTTTAAAACAATAATTTTCAAATCTTACTTTTCCGTAGGACTTCAACAGAACGAATAATAAGCGTGGACACATAGTCCATGAGGGTAACTAACCAATCTGGTGTGGCTTAAAGCCACGAAAATAGGCACAGGTGTGAAACCTATAAATAACAGACGCGAGAATAAATCCCATGAATATCTGGTGTGAGTAAGAGACCCACGAATATCTATCGAGCTCGAGTTTAATCATGGTGCACCAAAGACTAATAGTACTGTTGTTAGTAACTAGCATTCTATATTTCGTCCTCTTCAAAAACATTTTCAAGCATGCATGGAGTCAATTTAATATTCATAAAGAACAAGAGTTGTAAATAGTGAAATCTTATAACAATATGTTATAATCTGTGACCCATCATGAAAATCATTGAACAACATTTTCTTTAAATCCTCATGCATATAATTTGTAAAGACTAAAATAATGTAAATGATTTGTCGTTATTTCAACTAAACATTCAAATATCAACTAATAAGTATATAATTTTCAATAAACACATTTTTAGCAATTCATGCTTTAAAATTGATACTTTAGTAAAATGATTCAAGTAGAAAGATATTATTAAAAATATTATTATCATGGGACGTTATTCACTCACCTGTGGCTCTCCCAAATATATCATGACTTAATCTTATCTAGCCGCTTTCCAAAGAAATATCACTTCCTCCTACTCATCTGCTTTTGATTTACATTCATAATTTCACAAAACAAAAATGTTATTACTCTAACTTAATGTAAAATATACATAATATCTTAGTTATTACAATTATTAACTCTTTGATTATAAAACCAAATTTTACCATATAAGCGTGCATCCACTTTATTCATGCCCACTACCTCTAGATCAATGTCTTAGTATTCTAACTCAATTTTTATGTTCTCTAAATTATTTATCAGTAATTTCTGTCATCTTAATGAACACAACCAAACACCACATAGGCATCATAGCCAAAACACTACAAAAACACATCCATATATAAGCATTCTTCCCTTCCGAGCATTTTAATCAACATCCTATGAACATTGAACACATCAACTAAAAATACAATACTGCAACTACGACATATATATCAGAACATCCAATTTTTTGTACTTTCAGCTTCAATATTTCAGCTTCAAGATATCATTCCAACCATTCTCCATATACTCAAACACACCCACACAACAACTCACATTCAGCAACAGCGACGTCCTTCTTCTCTCTCTATTTTTTTTTTCAAAATAAAACCATACATCAGCACCATATAACATTTACACATATATATATGTATATATTATGTCATAAATAATAGCAGCTTCAAAGTCTTCTTCTTTTTGTGTTTTGTTTTGTTTTTCTCCCCCAACAACTCAATCCAGAACAGAGGAGACACAGGAAGCAGCCACACTTGTAAACTTAAGCTAGTTTCCAATTTATTAGATTTAACTCCTAGCTTCTCTTCACTCATTAAACATTCTTCCTTGCTTAACTCTTATTTAAATCTATCAGAACCACTTCCAAAAATAGAGAAATCAGAAACAACATATGCTCAAGCCAAGACCCACGATTTTTGCTAGAATTCAAGTTAAAAGGCTTGAATATCAGCCATCTTACTTCCTATCCTACGCACACTCACAGAAACAAGAAGGATACACTAGTTATAGTTAAAAACATATCCATACAACAACAAGGAAGAAGGAAGTTAGGGACTGCTACCTCTGATGGCGACATGGATGACAGACCTGAATAGAAGAAAATAGAGCAAAGCTTCCCAGAGCAACAGACCACCCAACACTGAATTAAAGAGAAGAACAATGGTGGACGTACAACGGTTGCTTAGGCTACGCGATTGCAGAACAATAAAGGAGGGAGAAAAGCTTCCCATAGTGAAGATCTGAGCAGTGAGGAAGTCCACGGCGACGGCGACGGGAACGGTCACGGTGATAGCAGTGTGATGGCAGGAGCTGACAGAATAAGGTACCCAGGTTCTCTGGTAAAGAATCACGGAGCTTCTCTACTCTCTTTCTCACTCTCTCGACACTGACAGTAAATGGGAAAGGAGGAATATGCTGAAGTTAAAATGGACAGAGGGGGTGTTTGGGTCATTTCACACTAGCTGAAGCAAAAATTAAATTCCACTTTTGCTTGAGCTGGGTTCAAACTCAATACCTCGTACCTATTCCACCATCTTTAACCACTTAACCACTAGTTTCCCTTTGTAACAATACTACAAGAAATAATATATATTTTATTAAAATGATATTATTTATCTTATTTATTTTCTAGGGTCATTACACTTTATCTTCCGAAGCCTGTTTTCAGTCATGGCTAACTCTATGTTTCTTTGTCTATAGTCAACAGTGTTGACGGTATTAAAGTACTCATTCATGACCACGAAAATGCACCTCTGACTTGAACGACGAATATAGTTTATAAAGAAATATTCAGGAACTTGTAACGTGGATTGTGTAGAATTTGGCAGAGTTAAAACAAGTCTATCAATGTTTGTTGCTTTTACAGTTGTTACGTTTATTAGCATCTAGTATGATTTTATAGTGTGTTTAAGTTTGTGTATTTTGCTTCATCTGATCAACATCCATCACTATACTCAGTTCAGTACGTTTCATTCATCTAATCTATTTGTGCTATATACAAATGGTCAGATTTATATCTTTACATTATAGATTGGTAATTTCCAAGTTAAAACATGGTTACAGTTTGTCATTAAAGACACAATTACGTACCTACAAAGAATTAATTACATTTGTTTTTTTCTTTTGCATAAAGTTACACTGATTGATATTGTTTGCACTGCTACATATTCTATTAATAAAATATCAAGTTGTAAATAAAGCAATTTTATATATAACAACAAAATTAAGGAATATATATATATATTTGTAAAAAGTTATTTAACAATAACTATTAATGAAAAATCAATTAACTGTGCTATTGCTATATACTATATATTCTGTTCATGTCGTATGAGTTGAAGCATTTTGTAGTTTACTGTTCCCTTCAAGTGTTATATTTTGTAGTATATATCAGTTCATTTGTAGTATTTTGTAGACAAACTAATTGTGTTATTCTTTTTGTCTACCAACATAAATTTGGATGATTTGAACCATGTATGATTATCGCATTTGTTCTCATTCATTCATCGAATGGAACTAAAAAATGCTTCAACGATAACGTTGACTTCCTTACCTTCTGAAATCCTTATTGACATCCTGGCGAGGGTTGGCTAGAAAACTATGAAGTCTCACTAATGCGTAAGCAACATAAAGTTATTGAAGCATCTTGGTGAAGACGACAAGCAAGGTTCTTCAAGTTGCTTACACACCTGAGATTTCGCCTTATGTTGAAGACAGTAATCCTTCTGTTCATCGTATTATTAAGATGTCTCAAGCCGCAGGCAACATTTATGTTCTATTTCGAGAAGGTATGCGTACATGTTGAGCCTCATTTAGCATAAATACATTACATAATGAATCAATAACTGTAAGTCTCTTCAATTACAATGAATAATAAATCTTAGTTTAAGAGCTACATCCGGCGATGTACATTTGCACGGTGTTAGTTTTGTCAATTGGTGTGCGAAGAGAAACTGAGACATCTGATTGTGGATTTTCATTCTAGAAATGCACTTGTGGGGAAGGCAACTTTTTTTTTCGTATTAGGATGTTAGTAGACCCATTCTTTTCGCATTTGCGACGAAAATTTAGATAAGGAACATTTCGTTCTAGTTAGTACACCTTGTGTTCAATTCATGTAACTCCTCAGGAGTGGAAACTCTACATGCCCAACATTGTAATCGATGCTTCATTTGCTTTTAATGTTCCATCTTCTATTTGTCAGAGGTGTTGGATGGACTTTGAAATGAAGTGGTTCATGGAAAGACTCTCGTCGAATGATTAAATTACACATTAATAATATTAAAGTTCAACATTATTTATTCTATGTGAACTTATAGACGTATAAGATTAGTCTGTGCATCGTAGCTTTTCGTCCTTATGTTGGTCTAGTCAGAAATATTATCTTTAGTTTATATCAAAACGAAGGTAATGTCTATGTATTCCATTGGACATCCCTCATAAAAGTTTATATGAATAGAATAGATTTATTGTTGATGGTAAAAAACAAAAGGCCGATCTGCCGTTAATGATTGTATGTGCCATTCAAATTCTAGGAAATTAACCTGTTCAACAAATTTTAGTGATATTCGCTTTATAATCCTTTTTTATTTATTTGTATATTCCCTTTGCTCCATAATAATTTATAACGACCATCGAGCAGACTGAGATAGTATTTCAATCATAGACATCAAATCATTAAAATCAAATATTTATATATCACCTTATACAAGAACTAACAATTTTTAAGTTCAAGGATGCATGCTATACACGGGTAGAACCAAGGGAGGGGCTGGGGTAGCCGTCCCTCCTATCAACCGGAATTTCCCTATAACCTCCTTGCCTACCTCTTGTACCCTTCGTAAGTACTTTAAATTTGTTAAAACAAAATGGGATCTGAGTTTTAAGAACCTAATTTATTTTTTTATTCCTACCCAACTTCTTATATATAAACCTAAAACCTAATTTTACACATCAATCTCTCTCTCTCTCTCTCTCTCTCTTATTCTCCTCTCTTGCCAAGTGCCAACAATTACAAAAAGTGGAGAGACACACATCCTCCAACCCCCAACTAGTCACTATAGAGCAAAATTAAGTAGTTTTTTTGCTTTCATTTTATTATTTTGTTTGGATATAATTGTTAAATTATTTGTTATGACCTTGGAAAATGCTTAGACATGATAATAATTTATTAAAGGACAAATATATTTTCTGGCAGAAATATCACGAGGCAGTGGTTAGAGGCAGGTCTATTAAACTAAAAGTCTCTGGTTCGAGTCCTAGCTCTAGCCACAGTGAGAATTTTATTTTTTAGACACCCGTGAAATTATCAAATGGCCCCTCTTACATTTTCTGCAGAAAAGCACTCCCTACTTCCATTTTGCTAGCTGACACCGTGAGAAAGAGGAAAGTGCATGGAAGCTTCACGACTGTGGACCCTTGCTGCAGTGACTTCATCTCCTCCACCATCTGTGCTCCTATCATCGGTGGCCACCTCGTCGGCGTATTCTTCTCCCTTGTGTAGATCGTGGCTGTGGGAAGGTTTGACACTCATTTTTTTCTAGTTCTACATAGTGATATCGCACAGCTGTAGTGGTTCGCCGCCATCATCCTCTTGAGCAAAGCTTGCTGTTGGAAAGCTCCTTCCCTTTCTCTTCTGTTCTGCACTACATCCGTCCTCCCTACTGTCACACTTTCACCATTTTTGATGCCGACTTGCACGCCATTATCACTGTAGCAATACCAGATCTTTCACTTTCCTCCTCCTTCTAGAGGCCAAGAGTTTATAAAAAAGTGAGAGTGGAGGAAAAGTGTTAGGAGTTGTGAGTGCCATTGATCTGGAAGCTTGGTGGGAGGGGTTAAAGCTGCTGTTGGGCATCAGTTACAGCACCATTTTTACTGTTGTAGCCAACGTTTTCTGTCCAACTACCATAGAAGATCACTGTGAAGTGTGGTGTATGGAATGAGGATGGATGGATAGTTGATGTTTGGGGCTATGGAACCTCCGTGAAACTGAAGCTATGTGTGTGGTAAGTATTTGGACTTTCCTTCTTCTGTTGATGGCTGTTGTTCTGGTTGTGTTGTATTGTAGTTTTCTGATTTGGTTTAGAAAAAACAAGAAGAAGACAGAGAGCAGGGGATGTCGTGCTATTGTGAATGTTGATGTTGTAGGAGATATATATATGTATAGTTGCCGTTTGAAGGATATATATATACTGCGTATACATGGCTAAGGTGATCTACTGTCTTGGTTTGAAAATGAGAGATATAAGAATGCGGCTGTTGTTGATCTATGTACAGATGTATGGGTAAATTAAAGACATGAAATTTATTCCAATAAGTTGGAACTTAAGAAAAGGAGCCTAAGAATGTGGATGAAATTTGGATAAATATTTTGAAATGAAATATGAATATAAAGTTTGAAAATTTTTAAAGTTAACGGTTATGATTTCTGATAAGACACATTTTGTATATGGTTTCTATAACAATTTTGAGAGTTTTATAATAGCTTTACCATTCATTTCATGCCTTAAATTATGCTTTTGTGTATTACATGATTGTGCGTGGTAATATGCTAACTAAAGGGTAAAATGGTAAAATAACTCTTCCAAACTGCATATATTCTGTTATTTACTGATTTGGACTTTTACAGCGAGCTTTTATGTTGAATTGCAGGTACTTTGGAAGAGAGCAAGGAGCAGGAAAGGAACCATAAGTCAATGGAAGTCAAATCACGTCTCTGCACTGTTTAGTCGCGACCAAAGTGTCATACGATCGCGACCTATAATTCTTCTGGAAGATTCTCACTGTTCATAGGTCGCGACCAACAAATGTATCTGGTCTCGACTAAAAGTACGAAATCGCTGAAACTGCGCGTTTTGAATTAGGTCATGCTGTTATAAGAAGAGAGGGAGGCTGCCGTCAAAGAGGAGGCTGGTTTTTGGACCTGATTAGGCTAAGAAGCAGTACTCGACCGCTCTCCACACACTTTCTACTCATCTTCCATCTTTCTACACCATTCACCTTCATCTCTTCATCATTTCTTCATGGCATCACATCTGAACAGCGATTGCAGTGCAGCAGAAGTCATGAGAGGCTAAACCTTTAGTCTCTTGGTGATGGATCTAATATCTTGAGCCCACGGACTGAAACGGGGAGTTTCTTCTGTTCAAATTTGCATCTTGTCATATTATGATTGCTTCTAGATTTAGGATTTTTCATCATATGAACAAGTTTTGAATATCGATTGATTATTCTCATATTAGACAATTGTAATTTACTTTGGATGTTTTGAATGCTGGTTTAAATACAATATTTTAGTTTTGAGTTTAAGCTAGTTGAACGGTTGTCAACGATCGTTGCTAATTGATTCGATTGCTTGAATTCTAGGGTTAGTCGATCGACTCTCATTCGAGGGCATTCTTCTATCTAGTTTAAATTACACACTAAGTGATCCTTAGCAGTTCAATAATAGTCTTTAAACTAGCTTTGATCAGAGGAGTTTAAAGAATATTAGGGTTCTGGACTCAATCGATCGATTGAGGTTTTATTCAAGACTTAGTGATTTCAAACTCCATATACATTGAGAGTAAGGATAGATATTTTTCATCATCAAGAGCCTATCATCATTTACTACTTTCACAAACTAACCATTTTCCATATTAAACAAAAACACAAAAATATCTATTTACTGCATGTTTATTTTACTGCACCCACAAAACCACAAAACCATTTACTCTTTACTCAGGTTTACCGTTGAATTTGACATCCAATTTGCTAGGATTCCTTTAGAAAGGCTCCTTGAGAAGAACGATAGGGTTGTGCCTTATACTACATTACTAGGGTGCAATTCACTTAATTTTGATGGCTCAAACTACGACAATTCGAGGGCCTCGTCAGTGGCGCCGTCACCGGGGAGCCAAGTAATTAGTTCCCTAGCAATTGTTTGTCAATTTTATTGCCTACCTGAGTCATTTTCCTTTTTTTCATTGCATTTTAGTTTTTAGTAGTTTTTAACTTGCATTGAATACTGCATCTTTTTCTAACTTTCTGCAGGATTAGTCTCTGTGACTTTGAGTCATGACCTTACCTGACCTGAGTCGCGACAATTAGTCTCTATCATTTTCTATCGCGACTTAAACTACTTTGAGTCGTGAACTTATTGCTATCTGTGAAATCAGACTGCTCTCTGCGAAAACCAGTCGCAACATTTAAAACTTTTAGCCGGACTATAGCTCTCTGTAATTTTGGGTCGCTACTAAATACTCTTGAGTCGCGACTTACTGAAAGTTTTCTGCTGTGCAACTTCTGAATCTTAATCTGATTGTTTGCATTGATTATTCTTGATTATTTCTGCATTGCATACGTAAAAGAACTGAACCATTAGTGCCTTTTGAACCTGAAATTGAGAGACGACTTAGGAAACTAAGGAGAAAATTTAGGGAATTTAGAGAAGAAGAAGCAAAATCTAGTTCCTCATCTAGTATCCTAGAGTCTGAAACTGAACTAAATATGGCTGATCATAATGGGCATAATGGGAATGGAGAAAATGAAATACCTATGAACGTAGAAGATAATAGAAGTGTTAGGGAAATTAATCATTCGCATGTGAATTATGATCCTAATGGTTTCTATGCTGAAGAGGCTAATTTTGAAATTAAAGGAGCTTTAATTGCAGCCTTACCTAAATTTCATGGTTTTGCAGGAGAATGTCCACACAGGCACTTACAAACCATGCACATGATCTATTCTTCAATGAAACCTCCAATGGCCACTTTGGATGATGTCTTGAGGAGGTATTTCCATTTCACTTTGGAAGGGAAGGCTAAGGAGTGGCTATATAATTTGCCAACTTATTTCTCCACTCTTACATGGGATTAGCTGAAGTCCACTTATCTTGAGCAGTATTTCCCAGCCTCCAAGACTACTCGGATGAAAAAGGAGATCACTAATGTGATGCAATAGGATGGAGAGTATTTGCATGAGTTTTGGACAAGTTTTATTAACCTTTTGGCTCGATGTCCCCACCACAACATCACTAAGGCTGATTTAGTAGACATCTTCTTTGATGGTTTACTACCCCACAATAAAGTATCCTTGAATGCTGCTGCGAATGGTTCATTGAGAGATAAGACCCCACAAGCAAGTTGGGATTTGTTCCAGAAAATGGCTAATGAGGACCATCAAACTGGAGAACCAAGAAGATTACCACCCTCATCTTCAAGTAGTTCTAATGCGATCTTAGCTGAGATAGCAGCCTTGGGAAATCGAATGGATAAGAGGATGAGTTTGATTGAAAGGGAGCTGCACTCCACAAAACAAGTTCATGCAGTGGATACCTCACAAGCCCTAGTTACAGGATGTGAATCATGTGGTTCAATGATGCATGCTATGAGACATCCTCCTTTATATCTCTCAAAGTACTCTTGCTATAGCTCTCTTGAAGTGGATTATATCTCTCTTGCCAAAAATTCTGGTAGAAAATAACTGTACTGATTCGGTAATTCTCCATGAGAACTACCATTCTACGCAAGTACCCAGGAAAGACTGGATGAACTGGCTAGGTCCACTCACTTCCAGCTTCCTTAGACAGCACCTACGTACACAGTACTTTGTATAGTCTACCAGCACAACGGTATTTTCTAACAAATATCTTTAAGACTTAACCTCAAAAACATGAATTTCCAAGTGTTGGGCTTACGGTTACTGTTCACTGCCACTATTCACTAGGTAATTCCAGGTTACAACCTGAACTTTGGAAATTATAACTAAATCTAGAAAAATCATTTTAAGGTGATTCCAATTTCTAATGACATATCTTTCATTTAAATTTGAGATAAAAATATTAAAATGAGATCTTCTTGTCCAGATCAAATCAGTTTATTCATTGAACTTTACTGTTCATTTGGTAAATCTGGAAGTTCCAGTTTCTTTGCCCCATTTTCAAAAATTCATTTCTCCTTGTATACTTATCCAATTGAGTTTAATTACATATGGATTTAAAGATCCATATGTATACTTTAATCTCACAAAATTTTGAGGAAAAACTCATTCGTTTACTATATGAAATTAGCGCATGAACCTCACTGCCTCTGAGTAGTCGTTTTACCTTATTCCAGATTTCAACTCCTAACTTTGAAAAATCATAACAATTCGACTTCTTAACCAAATGAGGCGTTCTTGGTGTCCATTTAAAGCTATAGATATTAGATATGTTTATGCCAAATTTCATATGAAAAATCATCATATAAGTCAATCAAAATACCGATGGAAGTACACTACCTCAGATTGGATTTATGAGTAGCATGCATCATACAAACCAAAACATCATCTTGTAATTAAAGTGCACACTCTTTAAATTATGTACAGTCATCCATCAACATTTACCCTCTTTCCTTGAGAAGATCCAGCACCTAGAGCATGTTTAATTATATGGAAGGAATGAGATTTCATGGAAATCCCAATAGCAAGTAATATAAACTATAAGGTTATGCATGTTTGATTGAATGCCTAACATGTTATCATGCAATGGGAGCTAATTCATGCTTATACATAAGCAATTCTAATATGCATATTGTCATGACATATATTGCAAGGAGTATCACATACTCATATCACATCATCATCATCATCACACAACATTCCATGCTCAACCAAACCTTCATGCATAACAAGTAAGCAAAACAATCAAAGCACATAAGTTTATAGTTAGATATTCTTGCTACCTCTTGTAGATCCTTGTTCCTTTCCTTCTTGTAATGGTCTTTCCTTGCCACAAATGTCAAAACCTAGGCATTACAAGATAATTACCAAATTATAACTCCATTCCAAACAAAATCCAAGTCTAGTTTCAATAAGCTCCCTTTTTCCAAAAATTCCCATTTTGGTTCCAATGCTTCCCATACTTGTTCCTCCACTTTACCCCCACACAAAATCTCATTTTAAGACCATTGGAAGCATCAAAATTATGAAATTCAAATCACTGTTCACGCGAGTGAACAGTACCGTGAGGAATTTTCAACATTATAACCTTTAATTCCAATGGTTTCCAAGGTTTAAAACCTTTCCAATCCTACACAAAATCATCATATAAACTCAATGGAAGCATTAAATCATTGAAATTCCATTTTCTTCTATCATGAACAGTGCATAAAACAGTGCAAACTGAAATGGTAAAGTGAAGAGCATCAACTCACCTTACTTGCTCTTTCAAGACCCTTGCTTCTTCCTTGCTTCTTCCTTGCTTTCTTCCACTTTCTTTCTCTAGAACTCACTTCTCTCTCTAAAGGAGCTCTTGGGTGTGAAGAATAAATGGAAAGGGGGGTATTTATAGCAAAAGTCATGTGCCATTTGAAGGCCAAGATCACTTTGGAAACTATTTGATCTAATGGTCAAAGGTTTGATCTTGGAATGTCTTTTCACTTTTCACTCAAGACCTTACCACCATGACATCACTAGCATGGCCTCACTTGGTACACCTAACCCTTCCTCTTTTTGGGTGCCATTCTTGTGTCCTTGTGGGTCCCACCATGTGCAACACCTAATTCTTACTTTATTCTCTTTTTCTTTCTTTTCAAAAATCCATCAATTATTTATTATTTGGACTTGGGCTCCAAGATAACTTTTGGGCCTTATTGGGCTGGCCTAGGACGAAATGTTGGGCCTCTTTTAGGTCCAATAGCTAACTGGCCCAAATCCCAATGTACTTTCTGTAACATCCCTAATTTCTGTACTAAGTTGTATGTACAGATTGAATAAAATATATGAGATGTTTAGGAAAAGATGTGGCCATATTTATGTAAAGAGAAGGATTAATTGTAAGAGGAAGAAAGTCTAAGAGCCAAAGTGCAAAATTACGAAAATGCCACTGTGATGCCCTAAGAAACCAGAAGTAAATGGAGGGCATTTTGGTCATTTCACACAATGGATGGATATCATAGGAAATTTGATAGTAAATTATTATAATTAATATGAGAATTTATGGAGTTGACAGAAGTCAAAAAGGAGTCCTGTAGAATTAATTATGGAATTTACGGTGAAAAAGGACACCGATAAAGGGTTAAAGGAAACATATGTAATTTTTAACAGGACTTCTGGATCTCAGAAAATTATGAAACTTTGTAGAGAATTCATTTTATATTAGAATGAATTTCTAAAAATGTTAGAACAATTAAAAGAGGTGTTTAGCATTTATGCTAAGATCAGGGTAAGTTACGGATATCGGTATGAGGAAAGTACATTGGGATTTGAGCCAGTTAGCTATTGGCCTAAAAGAGGCCCAATATTTCGTCCTAGGCTAGCCCAATAAGGCCCAAAAGTTATCTTGGAGCCCAAGTCCAAATAATAAATAATTTATGGATTTTTGAAAAGAAAGAAAAAGAGAATAAAGTAAGAATTAGGTGTTGCACATGGTGGGACCCACAAGGACACAAGAATGGCACCCAAAAAGAGGAAGGGTTAGGTGTACCAAGGGAGGCCATGCTAGTGATGTCATGGTGGTAAGGTCTTGAGTGAAAAGTGAAAAGACATTCCAAGATCAAACCTTTAACCATTAGATCAAATAATTTCCAAAGTGATCTTAGCTTTCAAATGGCACATGACTTTTGCTATAAATACCCCCCCTTTCCATTCATTCTTTACACCCAAGAGCTCCTTTAGAAAGAGAAGTGAGTTCGAGAGAAAGAAAGTGGAAGAAAGCAAGGAAGAAGCAAGGGTCTTGAAGGAGCAAGTAAGGTAAGTTGTCTCCTTGCTTCTACCTTTTGTTCTTATGGTTTGTGCTTGAGTTTAAGTGATTTTTGAGGCTTAAATATTGGGGAAATGCTGCTGGAAGTTCTATGTATATGTGAGAGGAACATGAGTTTTATGTCATAGATAGTTAAGACAAGCTTAAACAAGGTAGTTACATGCTTGGTTGTTGGATTAAGTTGATGTTCTTGACTTTACCATGGAAGAACATTTCGGTTTGCACTGTTCATGCACTGTTCATGATAGAAGGAAATGGAATTTCAATGATTTAATGCTTCCATTGAGTTTATATGATGATTTTGTGTAGGATTGGAAAGGTTTTGAACCTTGGAAACCATTGGAATTAAAGGTTATAATGTTGAAAATTCCTCACGGTACTGTTCACTCGCATGAACAGTGATTTGAATTTCATGATTTTGATGCTTCCAATGGTCTTAAAATGAGATTTTGTGTGGGGGAAAAGTGGAGGAACAAGTATGGGAAGCATTGGAATCAAAATGAGAATTTTTGAAAGAATTATGCATGTTTTTCAAATCTGTCCGGAACAGTGCATAGTTGCTGGAATTTGGTTGTTTTGAGTTCATAAATGGATTCAAAAGGCCAAATTGTGTAGGGTAAGGTCAAGACATCAATTGATTCAAGGACCAAGTTAATTGGCAAAGATTAAAGAAAGTTATGTTAGTTAAAGCAAGTTAAAGGTTCAAGAGAGATAGTCTTGAGTAGTGTTTGAGTTCATGGTCCTAATGGATTATGTAATGAATATGAATGTGATTAGGACCTTGAAACCTCTAAGAAGATGTTGGGGAATGATTGACCAAAAAGCTTGGGAAGCAAGTGCAAGCATTACAAAGAGAGCTTAAATTCAAGGTAGTAAACTTACCCTAAACTTGTATGTATTGAATGTTATGCTTGATTGTGCTATGACTTTGTTGAATTGTGTGCATATGTGTATATGATTGAAGCTCTGTTTCTATGATTACCTTGGCCAATTGTATTTCATATGTTACATGGAAGCATGCACATTACACAATGTTTACACTTTCACAAGCAAGCACAAGTATTTACTTTAATGCATGCATTGTTTAGTACCGTTTGCTACTGAGATTCCCCCGAATCTCATCCCCTATTTATAACCCATTACAGAGAGGTTATATCGAAGTGAATTTTGAGAATGCTGTAAGACGCCGTTATGCTGCCGATTTTCAGACTGAACATAAGGAGATGATACGTACTGTGTACGTAGGTACTGTCTAAGGAGTCTGGAAGTGAGTGGACCTAGTCGGTTCATCCAGTCTTTCCTGGGTACTTACGTAGAATGGTAATTCTCACGGGAATTACCGAATCAGTACAAGATCAGTTATTTTTACAGATGAAGTATAGTAGTTATACTGCCGGATTTCAGGCAGGAAAGATGTAATAGAGATACGAGGATCTTGTTCATGCCCTGTTGTATAAAGATTTATTATTTAATGATAAGTATTGTTTGGCATGTTTGTTTGACATGTGATTGATGTATGCATATGTATGTAAAGTTGCTTGCTGGAATTTGCCACCATGAACAGTAACTCGTGGTGATATAGTGATGTTTGATCTATAATTAAAAATAGTAAATGATTAAATAAATGTATGATATGTTTATTATAAATAGTAGACATACCAAGCTTCGATTTGATATATAGAATGTCTCATTTCGATGTCTACACATGGAGATATAAATTATCAAAGTTGGGACCAAAATGCTAGATTCAGGAGAAAAACGCTGGATGAACAGTAAAGTTGTAACTTTGACTGACGTTGACTTGGACAAGGAATGGTCAACGAGTTATTTTTCCTTGAAATAGTATTGAGTTAGCTTCATGTAGCAATTTGAACCACTGCATTCTGATTTTTCTAGAATTAGTTATGATTTTTCGAAGTCAGGTCACTCATCTGGAATTTACATAGTGAACAGTACTCGATAAGAGTAAAACTCCAGATTGAGAAATTGGACTTCAATGACCTTGAAAGTGGTTCTAAATACTACCAATTGGTCCCTAAGACGTACGAAAATAAGGATGTTTCACTTTCCTCATACCGATATCCGTAAATTACCCTGATCTTAGCATAAATGCTAAACACCTCTTTTAATTGTTCTAACATTTTTAGAAATTCATTCTAATATAAAATGAATTCTCTACAAAGTTTCATAATTTTTTGAGACCCAGAAGTCCTGTTAAAAATTACATATGTTTCCTTTAACCCTTTATCGGTGTCCTTTTTCACCGTAAATTCTATAATTAATTCTACAGGACTCATTTTTGACTTCTGTCAACTCCATAAATTGTCATATTTAATTATAATAATTTACTATCAAATTTCCTCTGATATCCATCCATTGTGTGAAATGACCAAAATGCCCTCCATTTACTTCTGGTTTCTTAGGGCATCACAGTGACATTTTCGTAATTTTGCACTTTGGCTCTTAGACTTTCTTCCTCTTCCAATTAATCCTTTTCTTTACATAAATATGGCCACATCTTTTCCTAAACATCTCATATATTTTATTCAATCTGTACATACAACTTAGTACAGAAATTAGGGATGTTACATGCTACAAGTACATGTGATAGACAGTATGAGGAAGTTGCAGCTATGTATCAAGGGAGAGAGAATAACTTCCAGAAGAGAGATCCATACTCTAACACATATAATCCTGGTTGGAGAGACCACCCAAATTTTAGGTGGGGGAGTGGAGAATATAGATCTAATCAATTTTAAGGAGGTGGTGCTTCCTCAAGCAACTACCAAGGTAATGCAAGGTCTATGGTCCCCACACAACCTAATGCTTTAGTGCCTTCAAGACCAGAAGAGACCTCTCAATTGTTAAAGAGTATGGCAGTACAAATGAATAACATGGATAGTAAAATGACCAATATTGATCACAAGCTCAAAGAGAATGATGGTCGATTCACCTCCATAGCTTCAATTCTCCAAAGTATGCAGAAGGATAATGCAGATGTACACAGAAAACTTGAGGAGTTAAGTTGTAAGAATACAGATATCACAAGCCACTTAACTCAAGTTTCTAATACAGTAAGTGACATCCAAGGAAAGAACAATGCCAGCATACCTTCTAACACTGTTATTAATCCAAGAGGGGTGAATGCCATATCTCTAAGAAGTGGAAAACAGGTGCACTTTAAGGAAGCTGATGCACCACAGGAAGATAAGGTAGATTCTGAATTTGATGATTCATCACTGTCACAGATGCAGATTGGTAATTCTGAAAGTGCCAAAGAACGGTTACTTGTAAGTAAGAAGGCAACCCAAGAGGAGAACTCACAAGCATAAGCTGCAGTACAAGGGCTGCAGGAAGAAGAGATAATAGTACCAACTCCAGTATATAAAGGAAAGAAACCTGAGGAGAAGCCGGGGTGGAGCAAGCAAGGAGCCTCTATGCATACTGGTAAGGAGGTAAGTATAAAAGATTTCCTTTTTCCTAACTCTTATTTTGCTTAAAAGAAAAAGGTTGATCCTGATTTTGCAAGAGATACTTACAATCTGTTCAATAAATTGGAAATAAACATCCCTATGGTTGAATTCCTCAAGAGAAACCCTAAGTATGCTAAATTTTTGAAAGAATTGTGCGCTGATAAAAAGAAATTTTGGCCTCTTGAGAGAATTCAGGTGAGTGCTAATGTGTCATCCCTTTTTAAATATGAGTTACCGGTCAAGTGCCAAGACCTAGGCTCCTATACAATCCCATGCACTATAGGAAATGTTCCTATTAAGGGAGCATTACTAGACCTAGGGGTGGCCATTAATGTAATGCCTTGGTCAATTTATCAAGCTTTAGGTATCAACAATCTTAGAGACACAAATGTAGTACTCCAATTAGCTGATAGGTTAATTAGGTATCCCAAGGGAATTCTTGAGGATATTCTAGTGCAGGTCAAAGACTTAGTGTTCCCAGCTGACTTCTATGTTCTGGATATGTCTAATGAGCTAGTAAATGATAGTACTTTGATCCTTGGCCGACCTTTCCTCCAAACTTCCAAAACCATCATTAGTATGAAGCATAGTTCCATTACAATGGAAGTTGGAGGATATGTGGTAAGTTTTAACATGAATGAAGCAATGAGATATCCCTATGAAAACTCTGCTTTTACTGCTTTAAATGCCATTGATTATGCTATTGAAAAAGTTAGGGATAAACATGAATTAAGTTTGCATGACGATGATAGAGATAATGCACTTGCAAAAGGTTTGTTGAGTGATTCTGCAGGATACCAGGATGTTGTGGACGCTGAAAGTCTAACAATTGAATAAGGGTTGAGCTTCTGTGATAAAAGGTCGCGACACAATGACATTAACGTCACGAATAAACTCTAGAGACGACCGGTCGCAATGCGAAGATAAAGGTGTCACGACTAAACCTTAATCTGCTGAGGGACAACCTCTCTGTGAATCGGAGTCACGACCACATGGTTTTCAGGACGCGATTCAAAACTCCAGAGAACACAAGTCGCGACAAGGTAAATCTAATATCGCGACTATTAATTCCAGAGATGCACCCTGTCAGCTTCAATTGTGACATTGTACTCAAAGGTCGCGACCAAAAATATCAGATGCAACCAGTGACTCCCAAACTCCTTCAGATCACCATTCCACTTTTTGGCTAAAGGACCAATATATTCTAGCCCTACTTCTCCTCGTTCTCATTCCAAAATTACTTCCCATACCTTAAAATTTTTGACAGATTTGATCCCTAATAATGATAAAGGTATGGAAAAGCATGACCCCAATCTTGTTACAATTGTAGACCAACCTCAGCTTGGTACTGAAGGGAATTGGAAGACACGCAGCGGAAATTAACTTTAAAAAATTTTCCATTCCCAGCCAAGATCTACCGAATGTGTTTAAGTCAAGGAGAAAGAAGTGTTACCTTCGGTTTCAAGCTTTGGTCGCGACCTCAGTGTCCACTAGTCGCGACTCTTTGCCTCTGGAACATTTTAGTCGCGACCTCCTATGCTTCTCGTCGCGACCTGAAGTCTCTGGAGTTTGTAGTCGCGACCTCGTCAGCTTCAAGTCGCGACCTGCCTCTTCTTTTCGGATTTCTGACATTCAGATGCCCGTATGGTCGCGACCTCAGCGTGTTCTGGTCGCGACCTTGCTTCGTGTCTGGTCGTATCGTAGAAGTCGACAGCTCAGATCGGCTTCCTCTACCGGTATCCACACGAACAGCGTTCCAATCGCGAACGACGTGCTAGCGCCTCTTGTCCCTCTAGGGCTTTCTAGAGATTCCGTCCTCACCGTCTCTATTTCGGCAGTTTCTTATCTGCAAACCTTTTGCACTCTCCCTGCCCCCTCTTCTCACGTCTGAATGTGTGTGTAGAGATCTATATTGTGTGTAGAACCCTAGCTCCTAATGTCAAATATATAGGAAGCTATCGGGCTTCTTATAGGGCCGGGCTTCAGAATTAATCTTATATTAATTCTGAATTAATACAATATCATATATTGCATAATTTAATAAGAAACTGATTAAATAAATATGGTTTATATTAAATCCGTCCCACAGATTTAATTCACCTATTTATTTAATTTAAAATAAAGATAAGACAGAATTATATTTGATTTATTCTCATAAATCAAATTTGAGATATCTTATCAATTTGAATTTCAAATTCAAAAGTGATAGAGATTTAATTTATCCTTATAAATTAAATCTTACAAATATCTCTTATATTATATATAATATATATATACTGATTTATATATATATAAAATATATATCCACCCTAGATCATTCATTGAATCTAGACATCTCTTAGATTCAATGAATCTGGACATCATAGCTCGCATTGGGCTGTTTTGTGTGCGACCCTGTAGGCCCATATGAAGTTGGCAGTGGGCCAGTTACTATACTGACCCAGAAGTCGTAAGCGGTCTCTAGCAAGGCATTACGACTACCCAAAACATATGAGGATCGATAAACGATGTAACCTTTCATACAACCATATCACGTCCCTTTTGTCACATGATATTTCGGTCAAGGATGAGGCATGGAGAACGTCATCCTCCTATTCCTGACCATTACTTTCTCGATCCCTGAGTAGTCTGAATATAGAAATGGAACTACCCTTCCATTCCAGTATGGCCATACATTTCTCAGACTCACTCATCGAGAGGCCCAGTAATATCTCTCTACGACTGTGAGGGACAAATTCCATCTTGACCATTCACATTCCTCCGCATGAAAAACCACTAAGTCCGAGCATAGCCTTTATGATCACTCGGTCAAAAGTGACTTTTGACTAGGTCAAAGCTGAGCGTTTGTCATGTAGGAATCCATGATGATCTCAGGTCAAAGGGCATAGTGACATGGCTTGTATATGAGAGGAGCTTATGACTTGACCCATGCAGCTCTCTCATAGCGGGTCGGTCCAACACCCTGTACTCTTACATGTGCTTATGACTTTGATTTATATCTCTATATATCTTCAAAGTCATACTGGTCTTATTTCATCTATGTTCCCGCATAGATGACTGACCAGGGACATTTAGGATAAGATCACGAGTTATCCAAGGATTGTCATCATAGTAAACATGCAAATAATATGATAACTTTATTAAAAAATTCATAAATCAACAATGTTCATAAGATAATGATTGGCCCCTAGGGCACAATCTCCAACAGGTACGACGCTTGAGGAAGTAGAGGACAAATTGGGGAACCCACACAAGCTGGATAAGAACAACCGCAAGGAATGTACGAAGGATGCGAAGGGAAAACCTCCCAACTCTGTTGCTGCTACATGCCAACCACAGTTGGACAAGTTCAAGTTTAAAGAGGGAAGATTCAAGACAAGCTTGGATGAATCTCAGCACAAAAATGCACGACCGTTGCACTTTAAAGTGGAAAGAGAAAGCAATGGGGGAGATCGTCCAATCAAACAGCTGTCTATCAAAGTTTATTGAGTTCCCCCCGCCACCTTGAGGCCAGGTTGTCTCTTTCCTATCTCTCACTGTTTACAAGTTTTCTGATATAATGTTTGCTATGATAAGTTGAGTATAGGAAAGGGATGATTCAGTAGATTAGATTCCATTTTCAGTTTAGTTCTGTTTGTCTTCAGTTTATTTCTGTTTATTCTACGATTATATTTGCTTTGTTCCACTTCCCCATTACTATCCATGTGTTGCACACTCTTCAATGGATACCTTTCCATCCACACACTCACATGCATGACTTTAGCTTACCCATCCTGTCATCTTTGCTTTACTTGTACTACTTTGTATGACTTGAATGTGACTGCATGCCTCATTGACAAATTTGCATTGAGTGATGAGGTTATTTGCTATGCTTGAGCTAGATTTGTTTGACTTCATAAAGTGCTGTCATTCTGGTTTTGTTAACAGTGAGGACACTGCCAAGTTTAAGTGTGGGGGAGGATGTTTTACTTTTGCTTTTATGCTTAATCCAATCTTTCATCACAAAATTTTTGTTTTTGATCTTAATATGTGGTGAATTGCTGAAAATTGGACCTCCGCCTTAAACAAAATTGTTAATTGGTAAAAAGGATTTAGCGTGAAAACCATTTTTGGACTTTGAAAACTGTCACTTGGGAGTATCTGTGAAAAATAGTCCTGACATATGGGATTTACGGTCGCAACCTTTGATGGAATTTTGGACTAACATGCTCTTTGTGAACTACAGTCGTGACCTATGTGCTGTATGGTCGCGACAATAACTCTCTGTCTGTGTATTTGAGTCGCGATAGGAAATAACATTGCGACAATAACATTGCGACATGAATACCTTATTAGTCGCGACTGTTCCTCTCTGTGTATTTGAGTCGCGATAGGAAATTTAAGTAGTCGCGACCAATGTTTGAAAATTTCTAAGCATGCACCCCTATGAAAATAGGTCGCGACCTTAACCGTTTTAAGTGGCGACCCAAGTTTGAAAAAAATGTCCAGTTACCTTCTCTTTGCCTTGTGCAATGCTGGAAAGAAGGATTCCTTTTGAACTACTAAGATGCTTTCATAAATGATTCATTGTCCCCTTATTTCAAATCCTTTTTAGTCCTTCGAAACCATTGCCACACTTGAATTTTTCTTTGGGAATCTTGGAAATTAAATTTGAAACACCTAAACTTTTGCTATTGAATTTGGGATTATTACATGATTCTAAGTGATTACTCTGGAATTTTAAATCATCGTTTAGAGGGTTTTTAGTTGTGATAAGTGTTCTAATGCCTAGTGAATGATGAATTTTGTTTGAGACTTTAGCTTATGAGCAATTTAGATCAAAACCCTAGTTGGAAGGATTCTCGGCCTAAATTTCTATATTGAGTGATTATTCAATTGGTTTATATCCTCTAGAACTTGTCTTGGCTCTGAGTTGAGAATGACTTGCGCATTTATGAATTGAACATGATAGAGGCATTCATTTCTAAACCCTTTTATCCCAAACACAAGCCCACTACATATTATATCCTTAGTCACCCCCTTTGAGCCCATCATTTTTCTTTCATCCATCATTTATATAGAAAGTAATAGATGCATAAACTTCAGTTGCAAAATTCTATTCATGTCAAAAATTCATTATTGTTGTGATGTGTGCTACAGGTTCTGTGCATGAGGTGCCAAATAAAAGAAAAAGAAAAAGAAAAAAATAGAAAAAACAGAAAAAAAAAGAGCATGTTGCACTAAAAAAAAAAAGGGAGAGGACGGTGCAAGAAAAGAAAAGAGAAATAAAGAAGGCACTATTATTAACTCTTATTAGCACAATTATCACTTGTAGATCTTTAGAGACATAAATTCATGCTACATATTCATTGTTAAATACATGTAGTACTTTCTATTCTTCATATTCCATTCCATGTAATTTCCATCATTACAACCCTAAAAGACCTCTCGATTCTTTGCATAAGTGCTATATAGTTGCTGAGATTTAGAGCCATTACAAGCATATGGTAGGATGTTCTCCAATTTGAATTTGAGTGAAAGAACCCTAACAATGAGAGGATAGAGAGAGCTAAACACTTACATCCTTAGAGAGAATCTATTGCGCTCATATAGTTGAGGTTGATTTCATTTAGTAGTTGATTACTTGGCATTGCTCACATTATCACTTCTGCATTCCCAAAAGATAGTGGATTAATTGTTTTCAGGTCATACTATGGATTATGTTATTATCTTGGATTTAATAGTGTTGTTCCGGGTGTAATTCATTTCTTTGTCCAGGAGTACAATGGTTCAAGTGTGGGGGAATTGATAAGACACATTTTGTATATGGTTTCTGTGACAATTTTGAGAGTTTTATAATAGCTTTACCATTCATTTCATGCCTTAAATTGTGCTTTTGTGTATTACATGATTGTACGTGGCAATATGCTAATTAAAGGGTAAAATGGTAAAATAACTCTTCCAAACTACATATATTCTGTTATTTACTGATTTGGACTTTTACAGCGAGCTTTTATGTTGAATTGCAGGTACTTTGGAAGAGAGCAGTGACCAGGAAAGGAACCACAAATCAATGGAAGTCAAATCACGTCTTTGCACGGTTTAGTCGCGACCAAAGTGTCATACAGTCGTGACCCATAATTCTTCCGGAAGATTCTCACTGTTCATAGGTCGCGACCAACAAATGTATCTGGTCGCGACTAAAAGTATGAAATCGCTGAAACTGCGCGTTTTGAATTAGGTCATGCTATTATAAGAAGAGAGGGAGGCTGCCGTCAAAGAGGAGGCTGGTTTTTGGACCTGATTAGGCTAAGAAGCAGTACTCGACCGCTCTCCACACACTTTCTACTCATCTTCCATCTTTCTACACCATTTACCTTCATCTCTTCATCATTTCTTCATGGCATCACATCTGAACAGCTATTGCAGTACAGCAGAAGTCATGAGAGGCTAAACCTTTAGTCTCTTGGTGATGGATCTAATATCTTGAGCCCACGGACTGAAACGGGGAGTTTCTTCTGTTCAAATTTGCATCTTGTCATATTATGATTGCTTCTAGATTTAGGATTTTTCATCATATGAACAAGTTTTGAATATCGATTGATTATTATTGAAACATTATTCCTTTCATATGTCTTAGAGACCATTTAGTAGCATTTAGAACCACTTTCAAGGTCATTGAAGTCCAATATCTCAATCTGGAGTTTTACTCTTATCGAGTACTGTTCACCATGAAAATTCCAGATGAGTGACCTGACTTCGAAAAATCATAACTAATTCTAGAAAAATCTAAATGAAGTGGTTCCAATTTCTAAATGAATCTAACTCGATTATATTTCAAGGAAAAATAACTCGTTGACCATTAATTGACCAAGTCAACGTCAGTCAACGTGTCAACATTACTGTTTATCCCACATTTTTCTCCTGAATCCAGCATTCTGGTCCCAACTTTGATAATTTATATCTTCATGTGTAGACATACAAATGAGACATTCTATATATCAAATCGAAGCTTGGTATGTATAATATTTACCATAAAACTTTCATACATTTATTCATCCATTTACTATTTTTAATCATTTATCAAACATGACTAGATCACCACGTGTTACTGTTCACAGTGGTAAGTTTCAGCATTTCTACTTTGCATACATATGCATACATCCATCATACATCAGTCAAACATGCCAAACAACACTTATTATTAATTAATAAGTTGTTTTACAATCTGGGTATGTACAAAATTTCCCATATCTCTATTACATCTTTTTCTGCCTGAAATCCGGCAGCATAACCGCTACGCTTCATCTTCAGGAAGTAACTGATCTTGTACCGATTCGGTAATTCCCGTGAGAACTACCATTCTACGTAAGTACCCAGGAAAGACTGGATGAACCGGCTAGGTCCACTCACTTCCAGCCTCCTTAGACAGTACCTACTTACACAGTACGTATCAGCTGTTTTCCTTATCTTGTCATAATTTCGGCAGCATACGGCGTCTCTTAAAATTCCCAGAATTTATTTTGACATAACCTCCCCTGTAATGGTTTACTTATTGGGATGAGATTCGGGGGAATCTCAGTAGCAACAACCATAACAATATATGTAATGCAGAGTGACAGTGCTTGCTTGTGATTGTGTACAGATAAGTATGCTGCGTGCTTCCATGCTTAATAACATATGATCATAGCATTATAGCAGAGCTTCAGACATAACATATAAGACAACAATCCAACCAAACAATAGCACAACAAATCACAGCCATTACATAAAAGCTAGGATTAGTTACTACCTCAAAGGCTCAGCAGAGCTCTACTATCTCTATTCTGCTTCCAGCTCCGCCAGAACTTCCTTTCTTTCTTTCTTCCTCTCACTTTCTCTCTCTAGCACCTCCTCCTCTCTCTAAAATGGGATCTTGGCCGTGGAATATGAATGGCAAGAGGGGTATTTATAACCTCCTCCAATGGCAATCTCGTAATTTCCATGAACTTTGATCCTGCGGTCCTGGTTTTTCCTGGATTTTCCTATTTTTCTTAATTCCTCCTTTACTGCATCATGCATGACATCATTGGGACACCTCACCAGGACACCTCAGCGCCACATTTATCACATGCCTGAAATCCTGAACACCTCAGCAGCTGACTCAGCATGCTGACTCACCGGTCCTGTATCTTGCCTCGTAATACGTGTCCTCAACTTTTTCTTCTGCCTTTAAGATTACGCCATGTGGCACCTGGAAGGGACCTTTCACGCCTTCCAATGCTATCCAGATAAATCCAGGACTTTATCTGATCGTCTCCTCGGTTATCGTGCCGACCGAGTAACTTTACTTTATTGAAACAGCATTAAAATAATATTTTAATGCCACTTTTTCCCACATACTTCATAGGCTACGTTTTTGGGCTCTGGGAATGTTGTCTTGGATCCTGATCAAGCTCAAGTACTCTGATGGCTCAATTCCCAAGAAACAGCCCATGGCAAATTACCAAAATACCCTTGGGTGCCCTTTGCTTGCACTCTTTTAACCCTAAGGGTAAAATCATCATTTTACACCCTTCTGTACTCTGTCAGGGTATATACTGACTCTCGGTAACTTTATCTGTATGTACCTTGGCTTCTGGGCCTGTCCAGAATTACCAAAATACCCTTCATTCATCTGTTACACTTTTGTACAACACAGGGGCATTTTCGTAATTTCGCACTTTTCCGGGGTTCTGCCGGACACTGGCCCACCTATCAGTCCAAGTATCTTACTGGGCCTCTGTTGGCGCCATTATTGGGCCTTTATGGGTCCAATACCTTCATGGCACGCATTACGAGGAATCTTCCCCCGTTAATAATTATTGAATATTTTATCTATTATTCACCGTTTATACACATATCCGGACACCGGCTCCTTCTGTCCGAAACACTAGCCTGCGGTGTTCAGGCATCCCTATGAGTCATATCAGTCATCTGACTGAGATCATCCGAACTCATTCAGTCCCTTTTCAAATACCGATAAATCTCCCTATCGGATCCCCGGAGGCCTCACACTCCCGTCTGAATTTTCTGATTTGCGAATAACTTTTTCTATAGGCCTCCTATCGGTATTCTGTCAGTTTCCCGACATCCGCCCCATAAGGACGTATCATCCTGTATTTTCTCACCTAGATCTGAATTCTAGGATATCCGGTATGAATTTTTATAACTTTTGGACGATCAATCCATTTCTGGCTATCTGGAGTCTTCAAAAATTCCTGTATTAAGCCAGATTACCGAGCGTCACTTGCTCTCTCTACCGGTGAAATCTGGGACTGAAATGCTTTCGGACAGTCCAAACCACTTCCGGCCTGACTTTCTTTAATTACAATTTAGCCCCAGGGAACTTTTCTTCTTTTCATTTAAGTCCATTTTTACTTGGCTAAAATTACACTTAAGGACCCCACATTTTTGTCTACTTTCCTTCTTGGCCTTGAAACTTTCCATAATTGCACTTAAGTCCTTTCATTTCCTTTACTAGGTCTAGGGGCATTATTGTCTTTTCATATTTTACCAGAGTATTCTCTGGCCCTGGTCAACTATCCAGATACCCCTTCTTGACTGTCTAACCTTAGCCAAATGACCAAAATACCCTTTACTCATTCTTCAGTTATTCTATAACATAAGGTCATTTTCGTCATTTTGCACATTTTTCCCGGACACCGGCCTTTCTTACCACTGAACTGATATTATGGGCCTGGGCCTTCCCTGGTGTCACTACGGGCCTTAGACAACACTGTATGGCCTCTGGCCATAGTCCGATCATCTCTATTCGGACTGCCTTTCCTTTACCGATTATAACTGTAATTTCCCATCTTCGAGAATTTTTACAGAAAAATCGGGACCTCAAATCAGAATTCTGTGACGCCTCATTCAATCCGGAATCCTTTTCTCTATCTCCCGGTATTTTCAGATATTTTATCCGGACCGGGCTGTTTTGGCCTGAAAAAGCACTCACGCGCACACTTTTCCAAAATGACCATTTTACCCCTGGTCATATTTCTAATTCTTTCATACACATAGAGACCTCATATGCACATTTCACAGTTCAGTGAAATGATCAGCATAATTTTCTCTATTTTCTGACAAAATATGGTACTCATCGGCCACCAGTCTGATCTTTCCCATAATTACAATTATGCCCTTGAATTCTCTTCCTGGCATCTCTAGGCCTAAAAATTGGGGTGTTACATTTCTACCCCCCTTAAAATAAATTTCGTCCTCGAAATTTACTTGGCATCTTAGTCAACGATCCTGGATATAGCTCTTCTGTATATCCTTTCCTGGTTTATGACTAAGGCTTGGGGCATTCCTCCTCTTATACTTATGGGCAATTCATTACACTTGTGAGTAGTGTCCATTTCTTTCATATCTTATTCCTTAGAATTTTTATGTAATTCTGGGGTCTACTTCACTCTTCTTACACTTTGCTAATCTCTCAGGAGAAATATTGTTCTTCTGACTTCCTTTCTCCTGATACGAGATCATAACCCAGATAACTTCTCTGACTTTCTTAACTGTTCTCATAACTTCATGCATCTATGCCAAACCTTTGTGGCATTTGCACTTTCTTATCCCTTCTTAGGGCTTACATATCATTAGGCTACTCTTGCCTTAGCACCTTTCAATTTAACGTGCTACTGGGTTAGGGCTAGATTACTCTTTATATAGCTTTAGGCCCTAGCAATCTCTTTCTTATAGAACTACGTTCTATCTTTGCTTTGCCTTAGACCCTCTTCTCTAGGTCTCTCTGGCCTTTTAATCTCTCATGACTTGTTATCATGACCACTTTCTTTAGATCCGAAAAGAACTCTTCATTATCCATATCATCATCTAGGCATATAGTTCCTTACAGCTCAGTCGCCCCCACAGCTATGGTTCTTCTTAACCATTCTTAGGGTCGACCTTAGGGAATATTGAAGACTGTGTCTGGGGTAAGAGCAAATACCTTTCCTAGGGATGTCCGTATTCTTAGGGCAACCTCTTACAAAGTGGCCTTTCTTACCACAACTGCTTTACCCTGCTCGACATTCCCAGGTGCCATGGCTCTTTCCACCACATTGACATCTCTGTTCTCCAATCTGATCATTACCCTGATCAGTCCCCTGCCTGAACTATTGCCTCTTTCTCTTACTATTGGCTTTACAACTTGAGCTACCTCCCAGAGTGCTCTTAGCCAATGCTTTTCTATTCTCAACAAATAGAAGATTCTATTCTTTACTTCTCAGGCATACTGTTGGAAATTGTGCCCTAGGGGCCAATCATTGTATCAGGTTATCATATTATTTGCTTGTTTACTATGATGACCATCCTTGGATAACTCGTGATCTTATCCTAAATGTCCCTGGTCGGTCATCTATGTGGGAGCAGAGATGAAATAAGACCAGTATGACTTTGAAGATATATAGAGATATAAATCAAAGTCATAGGCACATGTAAGAGTACAGGGTGCTGGACCGACCCGTCATGAGAGAGCTGCATGGGTCAAGTCATAAGCTTCTCTCATATACAAGCCATGTCACTATGCCCTTTGACCTGAGATCATCATGGATTCCTACATGACAAACGCTCAGCTTTAACCTAGTCAAAAGTCACTTTTGACCGAGTGATCATAAAGGCTATGCTCGGGCTTAGTGGTTTTTCATGCGGAGGAATGTGAATGGTCAAGATGGAATTTGTCCCTCACATTCGTAGAGAGATATTACTGGGCCCCTCGATGAGTGAGTCTGAGAAATGTATGGCCATACTGGAATGGAAGGGTAGTTCCATTTCTATATTCAGACTACTCAGGGATCGAGAAAGTAACGGTCAGGAACAGGAGGATGACGTTCTCCATGCCTCATCCTTTACCGAAATATCGTGTGACAAAAGGGACGTGATATGGTTGTATGAAAGGTTACATCGTTTATCGATCCTCATATGTTTTGGGTAGTCGTAATGCCTTGCTAGAGACCGCTTACGACTTGTGGGTCAGTATAGTAACTGGGCCACTGCCAACTTCATATGGGCCTACAGGGTCGCACACAAAACAGCCCAATGCGAGCTATGATGTCCAGATTCATTGAATCTAAGAGATGTCTAAATTCAATGAATAATCTAGGGTGGATATATATTTTATATATATATATATAAATTAGTTTATATATATTATATAAATAATATAAGAGATATTTGTAAGATTTAATTTATAAGGATAAATTAAATCTCTATCATTTTTGAATTTGAATTTAAATGGATATGATCTATTTGAATTTGAAATTCAAATTGATAAGATATCTCAAATTTGATTTATGAGAATAAATCAAATATAATTCTGTCTTATCTTTATTTTAAATTAAATAAATAGGTGAATTAAATCTGTGGGACGGATTTAATATAAACCATATTTATTTAATTAGTTTCTTATTAAATTATGCAATATATGATATTGTATTAATTCAGAATTAATATAAGATTAATTCTGAAGCCCGGCCCTATTAGAAGCCCGATAGCTTCCTATATATTTGACATTAGGAGCTAGGGTTCCACACACAATACATCTCTACACACACATTCAGTCGTGAGAAAAAGGGGGTAGGGAGAGTGCAAAAGGTTTGCAGATAAGAAACTGCCGAAATAGAGACGGTGAGGACGGAATCTCCAGAAAGCCCTAGAGGGACAAGAGGCGCTAGCACGTCGTTCGCAATTGGAACGCTGTTCGTGTGGATACCGGTAGAGGAAGCCGATCTGAGCTGTCGACTTCTACGATAGGACCAGACACGAAGCAAGGTCGCGACCAGAAAACCCTGAGGTCGCGACCATACGGGCATCTGAACGTCAGAAATTCGAAAAGAAGAGGAAGGTCGCGACGAGAAGCAGATTAGGTCGCGACTAAAAACTCCAGAGGCGACAGGTCGCGACTAAAAGCTGAGGAGGTCGCGACTGAAAGTTCCAGAGGCGAGGAGTCGCGACTAGTGGACACTGAGGTCGCGACCAAAGCTCAAATACTGAAGGTAACACTTCTTTCTCCTTGACTTAAACACATTCGGTAGATCCTGGCTGGGAATGGAAAAATTTTTAAAGTTAATTTCCGCTGCGTGTCTTCTAATTCCCTACAGTGGTATCAGAGCCATGTCGTTTTGTGTTTAAGTTAGGTTTGATTGTTGATACATGTGATGTATGTTAGACTTCTTAGCTGATTATATGATAACATGCGTGATATGTATGACATATATGGAATCTGTTTATGTATGACATATACGGAATTTAAAAGGAAACTGAAATCGGTGGTGTATATCAATTGATTTGATCAATTAATATTGATGGGGTATAAGGAAAAAGAATTAAGATTCTTGATTATTTATCAAAAAAAATTTCTATTGGGGCGCTGCCCCACACCCCGCCCGCTAACCGGCTAGCGGGACCGCCGTGGCTATTTAATCGTAGCGCAACATAATCGTAATATGTATTGACTTTCCTGATATATGAATATTTTGAAACATTTATTGCCCTTCAAATAGTATGAATTTTGATTCTTGAATGTTTGGGTATGGTGAACAATATGGCTCTAGATTACAAGTGTTGTAATTTTTCTAAATACGGCCTGCGTGTCGTGCCTTCCTCTAATGACTCTCGTTGTACATTCTCTTCTCATCTCACTCCCCTCGAATGTTAAAACGAGGTTTCCTTATGTACTTTTCCTATTCTAATTAGAGAGCTCCTCTCATTGGCTTGAGGGGACTTAGGATAGGTGAGCCATATTGTATCACGTTTAAGATTATGCATCTTATGATTAGATCATAGCATGTATGTTTTATATGCATAATACTGGTATGAGATACAAACGAGATAATTAATTAAACCCTCTAAAAGAAATCTTAAGTCATATGCCGTCAATTAATGAACACTTGTCAAAACCTCGATCGCTCATTTGTAGGTCCACCAAAGTGGGTGCATTTGAGTTATCTTGGGGAGATAAGCAAGAGTAATGGTGCTACTCTTATGTTTGTTATTGCTTGACTTAATTGAGATTATCAAAACGGTTTTGGGTCTCAAGGCATTAGATGGGATTAAAACATGCCGGATCATATGATGATGGAATCCCATAAACATCTAAGAGTTACATGTGATGTAATTGGTAAAGTTGTTACCTACCTAAATAACTTAAAGTTGAGCGTCCTGCCAAAGCGGACTCAAGTTTAAGCCAAATATGGATCTTAGCCCACTAATTATTACATTGAGGGTTGTTTTATTCAGTGGGAGATTGCTAATTCGCTTGCATATTTTAATTGTAGAATCATGACGACTAGTAATACTGCTACATTATCGTTGCGATCTGTCCTTGAGAAGGACAAACTCAATGGGACAAACTTTCTTGACTGGTTCAGGAACTTGAGAAATGTTCTCAAGCAGGAAAGAAAGGTATATGTCCTAGATCAACCCATTCCTGAGGAGCTAGCAGCCAATGCTCCTAGAGCTCAGAGAGATTCTTATGCGAAGCATAAGGAAGACTCTGTTGATGTGGGATGCTTGATGCTTGCCACTATGGTTCCGGAGCTTCAAAGAGATCTGGAACACATGGAGGCTTATGAGATGATTGTGCATCTTAAGGAAATGTTCCAGCAACAGGCAAGGCAAGAGAGGTATGAGACCACTAAGGCTTACATTCCTGCAGGATGGCTGAAGGTGCATCAGTCAGTACTCATGTCCTAAAGATGAAAGGGTACATAGATCACCTTGAGAGGCTTGGATTTTCCATAAGTCAGGAGTTAGCTACAGATTTGATCTTGAACTCACTCCCGGAAAGTTATGACCAGTTTATCATGAACTACAACATGAACAACATGGAGAAATCTATTTCTGAACTGCATGGGATGCTTAAAACTACTGAGCCGACTGTTAAGAAAAAGCCCAGTACTGTTTTGATGGTTCAGAAAGGAAAGGGTATGAAAAAGAAAGGCAAGGGCAAGGGGAAGGGTCATGGCTCATCTGGTAAGACCAAAGAGTCAGGCAAGCCCGAAACCAAGCCTGCACCAAAGAAGGAAAAGCCTCCAAAGGAAGGAGTTTGCTTCTTCTGCAATGAACCGGGTCATTGGAAGAGGAATTGCAAACTCTACCTTGAAGATCTGAAAAAGAACAAGAAGGATAGCGGGGCTATCGCTTCAGGTATTTATGTTATAGACATTCATCTCTCTACTTCCACTACATGGGTATTAGATACTGCATGTGGTTCTCACATTTGTACAAATGTGCAGGGCCTAAAGGACAGTAGAAAGCTGAAGAAGGGCGAAGTTGACCTACGAGTTGGAAATAGAGCAAAGGTTGCTGCTCTAGCTGTAGGCACTTATGAATTAGTTCTGCCCACTGGGCTTTTGTTAGTTTTGAACAATTGCTATTATGTTCCTGCTTTGAGTAGTAACATTATTTCTCTTTCTTATTTAGATAAGGAAGGTTACACTTCCATTTCTGGGAATGGTAAATGTTCTATTTATCGTAATGATATTTTCTATGCTCATGGTGATTTGCATGTTGATCATTACATATTAAACTTGGAACAACCCAATCATGGAAATATCTATAACATAACCGCCAAAAGGGTCAAACCAAATGATTTGAATCCGACATACCTCTGGCACTGTCGTCTGGGCCATATAAATGAGAAACGCATTTCTAAACTCCATCAAGATGGATTTCTCAACTCATTTGATTTTGAATCATATGATACTTGCGAATCTTGTTTGTTAGGAAAGATGACAAAGTCGCCTTTCACTGGGCACAGTGAGAGGGCCACTGATTTGTTGGGCCTCATACATACAGATGTGTGTGGACCGATGAATACAAATGCCAGAAGAGGTTATTCGTACTTCATTACATTCATAGATGATTTCAGTGGATATGGCTACGTCTATCTAATGAAACATAAATCCGAATCTTTTGAAATGTTCAAGATATTTCAAAATGAAGTACAAAACCAGCTTGGTAAAACAATTAAAGCCCTTCGATCTGATCGAGGTGGTGAATATTTGAGCCAAGAGTTTATCGATCATCTTAGGAATTGTGGAATAGTCTCACAATTGACTCCTCCAGGAACACCACAATGGAATGGGGTTTCTAAACGGAGGAATCGAACACTATTGGATATGGTTCGATCCATGATGAGTCGAACAGATCTTCCACCATCCTTTTGGGGCCACGCCCTAGAGATAGCTGCTTTCACACTGAATCGTGTTCCATCTAAGGCAGTTGAAAAGACTCCGTATGAGATATGGACTGGGAGGAAACCTAGTTTGTCTTTTCTCAAGATTTGGGGATATGAGGTCTATGTTAAGCAACAAGCCTCAGATAAGTTAGCGCCCAAATCTTCAAAGTGCCTTTTGTGGGATATCCTAAGGAAAACAAGGGATATTATGTCTACAACCCCACTGATAACAAAGTGTTTGTTGTCAGAAATGGTATCTTTCTAGAACGAGAATTTATCTCTAAAAGAACCACTGGGAGCAAGGTACACCTCGAAGAAGTTCGAGAGCCACAAGACGCCACAGAACTAGAGATGGAAAGTAGAGAAGACTCACAAGAAGTTGTTGAGACTCCTCAAGTCACGCAAGGCCCAAGGCGATCTAATAGGGCACGACTTCAGCCTCAGAGATATGGATTTCTGATTTCTGATAGTCGTGATGTGTTGCTCATTGAGCATAATGAGCCCACTACCTATCAAGAAGCTATAGTGGGACCAAACTCTGAGAAATGGCTTAATGCCATGAAGTCTGAGATGCAATCCATGTATGACAATAAGGTATGGACCTTAGTCGACCCGCCTGAAGGTGTAAAAACCGTCGGGTGCAAGTGGGTTTTTAAAGAGAAAACCGACATGGATGGCAATGTAAATGTCTTCAAGGCACGACTGGTTGCAAAAGGATTTACTCAAACTCATGGTGTGGACTATGATGAGACCTTTTCCCCAGTTGCAATGGCCAAATCAATCAGAATCCTCCTTGCCATTGCAGCATATTATGACTATGAAATATGGCAGATGGACGTCAAGACAGCCTTCCTTAATGGAAAGTTCCTTGAGGATGTGTACATGACACAACCTGAAGGGTTTGTGCGTTCCGAGGACTCTGGTAAGGTATGCAAGCTTCAAAGGTCCATTTATGGACTGAAGCAAGCATCTCGGAGTTGGAATCATCGTTTTGAGGAAGTAGTCAAAGAGTTTGGATTTCTTCAAAACATTGATGAACCTTGTGCGTACAAGAAGGTTAGTGGGAGCACAGTTGTATTTTTGGTACTCTATGTCGATGACATCCTACTCATTGGGAATGACATTCCTACCTTGCAGATTGTCAAGTCTTGGTTAGGAAAATCTTTCTCGATGAAAGACTTGGGTGAAGCCACCTACATCCTAGGAATTAGGATCTATAGAGATAAATCTAAAAGGCTTCTAGGACTGAGTCAGAGCACATATATAGACAAGATACTGCATAGGTTCAGTATGCAGGAATCAAAGAGGGGTTTCATACCCATGTCTCATGGTATTCACCTCAGCAAGGATTTGTGTCCTAGTACACCAGATCAGCGAGGTCGCATGAGTAAGATTCCATATGCCTCGGCCATAGGATCTATCATGTACTCCATGTTATGTACTCGACCAGATGTCTCGTTTGCCTTAAGTATGACTAGCAGATATCAACAGGACCCTGGTGAGGGCCATTGGACTGCTGTCAAGAATATCCTTAAGTACTTAAGAAGGACTAAGGACTTATTCTTGGTCTATGGTGGATTGGTAGACGAGCTCTATGTAACTGGTTACACAGATGCAAGTTTCCAAACTGACCAGGATGACCAGAAATCGCAATCTGGATACATATTCCTCCTGAATAATGGAGCAGTAAGCTGGAAGAGCTCTAAGCAGAGCACTATAGCAGATTCTGCAACGGAAGCCGAGTATATAGCAGCATCTGATGCAGCTAAGGAGGAGGTTTGGATCAGGAAGTTCATTACTGAACTAGGGGTGGTACCGACCATCTCAGATCCAATAACTTTGTTCTGTGACAATAGTAGTGACATTGCACAGTCCAAAGAGCCTTGGTCACATCAAAGGACCAAGCATATACTCAGGCGATTTCATCTCATCAGAGAAATCAATGATAGAGATGATATAAAAATATGCAAGGTAGCAGGAGAAGACAATGATGCTGATCCTCTAAACCGCTTGTCCAGGCAAAACATGAGCGTCATGTTAGGTCAATAGGATTGAGACAAATTAATGATTGTTCCTAGTGCAAGTGGGAGGATGTTGGAAATTGTGCCCTAGGGGCCAATCATTGTATCAGGTTATCATATTATTTGCTTGTTTACTATGATGACCATCCTTGGATAACTCGTGATCTTATCCTAAATGTCCCTGGTCGGTCATCTATGTGGGAGCAGAGATGAAATAAGACCAGTATGACTTTGAAGATATATAGAGATATAAATCAAAGTCATAGGCACATGTAAGAGTACAGGGTGCTGGACCGACCCGTCATGAGAGAGCTGCATGGGTCAAGTCATAAGCTTCTCTCATATACAAGCCATGTCACTATGCCCTTTGACCTGAGATCATCATGGATTCCTACATGACAAACGCTCAGCTTTGACCTAGTCAAAAGTCACTTTTGACCGAGTGATCATAAAGGCTATGCTCGGGCTTAGTGGTTTTTCATGCGGAGGAATGTGAATGGTCAAGATGGAATTTGTCCCTCACATTCGTAGAGAGATATTACTGGGCCCCTCGATGAGTGAGTCTGAGAAATGTATGGCCATACTGGAATGGAAGGGTAGTTCCATTTCTATATTCAGACTACTCAGGGATCGAGAAAGTAACGGTCAGGAACAGGAGGATGACGTTCTCCATGCCTCATCCTTTACCGAAATATCGTGTGACAAAAGGGACGTGATATGGTTGTATGAAAGGTTACATCGTTTATCGATCCTCATATGTTTTGGGTAGTCGTAATGCCTTGCTAGAGACCGCTTACGACTTGTGGGTCAGTATAGTAACTGGGCCACTGCCAACTTCATATGGGCCTACAGGGTCGCACACAAAATAGCCCAATGCGAGCTATGATGTCCAGATTCATTGAATCTAATAGATGTCTAAATTCAATGAATAATCTAGGGTGGATATATATTTTTTATATATATATAAATTAGTTTATATATATATTATATAAATAATATAAGAGATATTTGTAAGATTTAATTTATAAGGATAAATTAAATCTCTATCATTTTTGAATTTGAATTTAAATGGATATGATCTATTTGAATTTGAAATTCAAATTGATAAGATATCTCAAATTTGATTTATGAGAATAAATCAAATATAATTCTGTCTTATCTTTATTTTAAATTAAATAAATAGGTGAATTAAATCTGTGGGACGGATTTAATATAAACCATATTTATTTAATTAGTTTCTTATTAAATTATGCAATATATGATATTGTATTAATTCAGAATTAATATAAGATTAATTCTGAAGCCCGGCCCTATTAGAAGCCCGATAGCTTCCTATATATTTGACATTAGGAGCTAGGGTTCCACACACAATACATCTCTACACACACATTCAGTCGTGAGAAAAAGGGGGTAGGGAGAGTGCAAAAGGTTTGCAGATAAGAAACTGCCGAAATAGAGACGGTGAGGACGGAATCTCCAGAAAGCCCTAGAGGGACAAGAGGCGCTAGCACGTCGTTCGCAATTGGAACGCTGTTCGTGTGGATACCGGTAGAGGAAGCCGATCTGAGCTGTCGACTTCTACGATAGGACCAGACACGAAGCAAGGTCGCGACCAGAAAACCCTGAGGTCGCGACCATACGGGCATCTGAACGTCAGAAATCCGAAAAGAAGAGGAAGGTCGCGACGAGAAGCAGATTAGGTCGCGACTAAAAACTCCAGAGGCGACAGGTCGCGACTAAAAGCTGAGGAGGTCGCGACTGAAAGTTCCAGAGGCGAGGAGTCGCGACTAGTGGACACTGAGGTCGCGACCAAAGCTCAAATACTGAAGGTAACACTTCTTTCTCCTTGACTTAAACACATTCGGTAGATCCTGGCTGGGAATGGAAAAATTTTTAAAGTTAATTTCCGCTGCGTGTCTTCCAATTCCCTACACATACTTCTACCAAACTTTGAATATCAGTACTCAGATTCGAATTTGGACTCCGTCTTCGTTTAAGGAAAAACTAAGTTTAGTCTGTATAATAGAGGC
The DNA here is from genome assembly GCA_037074615.1 of Leucaena leucocephala. Classification (NCBI taxonomy): domain Eukaryota; kingdom Viridiplantae; phylum Streptophyta; class Magnoliopsida; order Fabales; family Fabaceae; genus Leucaena; species Leucaena leucocephala. The sequence continues at coordinate 8,528,994 of CM073548.1, read as the reverse complement.
TCTATGGGAAAATAATTTTAAATAATTTTTCTGGATGAGTGTATCAACTAGTGAAGCTTCCTTACCTTAACTTCGTCTTTGGCATTCATCTTCAAAGAGATACTACATTGTACTCATATCTCATGGCTCATTACTTTCCTTAGGCTAGGTCTAACTACGACCTCGGGATCTAACTACGATCAACCATTAGCCTCTTCAGAATCCAACTGCGACTCTGAAGTTGTTAGGATCTATCTGCGATCCTGGAGCCATGCTAGGATCTAACCGTGACCCTCCAGAATCTAACTGCGATTATGTTGTACTGTATATCTCCCGAAGATTTTAAACCAACAGACTAAGTTATAAGGTTAACTGCTTCCACCTGTTGATAACTCCATAAATAAACATTTGAAAATTTTATAGCCTCATATCATTTACCCAGACTTTACTTACTTCCTCTTTTACTCAGGAGTTCCTTCTCATCTTTCAACCTGTGCTCTAACTGCGAGCCATTTGAATTATGTTCTAACTGTGAGCATTCTACATCAGATCCAACTCTTATCTGAAGAGTGATCTATACTCATCTGAATCTAGCTCTATCTGAGAGCCACCTGTTTCAGATCCAACTCTTATCTGAAGAGTGATCTAGAAATAATCCCTTTACCGTTATTTGTATACCATTCCGCTTAATAGAAATAGCCCTGAGTACTGTATTCACAAGCCTATAGAAATACCTGAGTAACCTCAATCATATCTGAGTAACCTCAATCATACATCATGTCTGAGTATCATATCATAACTTATCGTCCCATAACTGAGACTATCTATCATCCTCAAAACAATCATATCATCCTCATATCATATGGCATGGGAGCAACCTACTTTCTCATAACTTTCTTATCTCATATATGTACTCATATATACTCTACCCTGCATGCACTGCAAAAGGGGAGTATCCATTCATCATAGCATACTCTAACATGCATGTCATCCTTTGATAACTGCAATGGAATGCAACTATCATAACTTATGGCACATAAGCCATATCATCATCATATTTTGTTCAACCATCCATTAGATATCGTAACAATCCAAGTAAGCCTCAAAACATATTTTCTTGATCATATTATTTGTCAGATCATCATCTGATCATACTATCTATCGCATTATCTGTCAGATTATCAATCACATGATCAGAATCCGACAGGCACCTCTGTCTATCTTACTTAGGCTGCCACACTACCCTCTTACCAGGGTATAGACTCAACCCTTCACTACTTTATCTTATATAGGGAATTGGGGAGTCACTTTATCTCTTAACTGTGGCTATCTCTTTACTATCTTTCAACTTCTTCTATCTATCCATTAGTCATAGTCTATTCTTGACCGGACTATGATTACTTATTGGCCTTTTATTTGATCCTTAATCCTCATGGATCTCATTCATCATCTTTCACTATTACTTCTGTTCTCTAGGATATTCTCCCCTAGGTCTACTACTTCTTTGTGATGGAATCCCTCTGTTCAGGGAACATTTAGCTCTTTATCTATTACCCATCACGTCTCTAACCTTAGGCCATGTGCTAGGATCATTCCTAGGCAAATCTCATCCCAGCTTTTAGGTCTTCTATTCAGATTAGCTGAATAAAACCTCTGTAATGCAGATCTACTCTTAGTTATCACATAGAGGATCTACTTTTTAACATTGTCTTAAACTGATCTTTCGTACCTCAGTACCTTTGTACTGTCTGGCTTACCATATGCTATACCAATCCTTTAGCTGATGGACTTCAGCAATGGTTGGTACCTTCATTATCATATGGCCTCTGCTATCTTTTGTTGTGACCTGAGAACTGCATAGTCATAACTCACATGCTCTGCGACTTTTAGTCGTAACCGTCGCACACTACTCGTCACGACCTGGCATCTCTGCGTCCTTTAGTCACAACCTATAACATCGCTACGTGAACTCCTTTGTACACTGGTCGCGTACTGCCATATTACTCATCGCGACCTGAGGTCTTCTCACATTGCAACATCAACTTATCTGTACATATTAGTCGCGACATAAGACTCCTCTTCTCTACTTCCTACTTTTAAAACATGTAGTCATACTCATCCTCATACAACGGCAACATACTAGGTATAGGGTAGCTCAATAGTGTGCATACTGGACAATACAATCCAATCACATACAGGATTTATCCGTTTATTAGCCAGTGGAAACAGAACACAAATAAACTCGTACCTTAGTTTAGCACAGGAGACTTTCTTATCTCGTTGCCAGTCAGGGTATATATTCTTCCCTAAATCGGGTATCTTTCGCCTGTTGTGTTCTGTGGACACTCCCTGGCATAATGTCCATACTTTCCACACCTATAGCATAACCCCTGACCTACTGGACAAAGCCTCATACCATGGTCTCGACCACAGTTCCTACATTCATTAGGCCTTGGTTGCCTACTAACTTCTCTTGGCCCACTACCTGGCCTACTTCCCTGTTTCTTATTAACTTCTGACCCATATGCTGGCCTATTTCTCTTCTTACTGTTCCTTCTCAAGGAACCTGGTGGCGTCACTTTCAGTGGTACTGATGGAGTAGGCTTACTCTTTTCTGGTTATTGCACCTTCTTTTCTGGCTTGTAAACTGCCAGCTGGGTCTTTCTTTCAGTGGGACATTCTAAAACCTTAAAGATTTTCTCTAACTGGCCTACCCAATCCTCAGCTACTTGAGTGTCAAAAGTCCCTTCAACATGGGCGGATCAAATTTATGGAATCATTCCATCCATGTTTGCAGACTTTCCTGGTCATTATTATTTCCTATAGACCCCTGAGTCTATTCATTCCAGTCTGCTCATGATCTGGCTGAGGTTCAGGTTCTACATCATTTTCTAGTACTACCTACTTCCCAGACTGCTGTAATCTTGCAACCGCAGCAGCAACCGCTGTAGTGATAGCAGAATCTCGCTCTTGATCTTGGCGAGCCTGGGCTGCCCGCATCTCATCGTGACTTATGACTTAACTTGTTGTAACTTGGATATCTGGCATCCTCACCATAGTATCTGGTTACAACACGATACCTCTAGCTACTCTTTGCAGCTTCCTTAGTCGTGAACTGATCAGCTTCTGCCTCTATCCATAGAGGAACCTGCTTCTTAAACATTATTCTGCTTAGTCCAGCCATATTGTGTTAATAAACACGAGACCTCGACTGTATCGGCTGACTAACATTAGCCCATCATAATCATATCCTTCGTAAGACTATAAAGCTCGGGGTACAGCCTCATTCATCTGGGTGTCACTGTCTTCTGTCTAAAACTTTTCAAGCAGTGAACACCATCCCTATATCTTACTCTAGGGAGAGGACCGCTCAAACTTCTCATTTGTTTAAGGAATCAAACTAACTAAACCAGAGCATCATTGAGCCAGAACCTTCTGTTCTGTGCCAGAATCTTATGCTCTGAGCCAGAACCCTTTGTTCTGTGCTAACTTTATTCTGTACTAACACCATAAATTATCTGTTCAGAGCATTTCCTAAGCCAGAATCCTTTGCTCTGATACCAAAATGAAACATTCTTCCTTTGATATGTCTTAGAGACCATTTAGTAGCATTTAGAACCACTTTCAAGGTCATTGAAGTCCAATATCTCAATCTGGAGTTTTACTCTTATCGAGTACTGTTCACTATGAAAATTCCAGATGAGTGACCTGACTTCGAAAAATCATAACTAATTCTAGAAAAATCGAAATGAAGTGGTTCCAATTTCTAAATGAATCTAACTCGATTATATTTCAAGGAAAAATAACTCGTTGACCATTAATTGACCAAGTCAACGTCAGTCAACGTGTCAACGTTACTGTTCATCCCAAGTTTTTCTCCTGAATCCAGCATTCTGGTCCCAACTTTGATAATTTATATCTTCATGTGTAGACATACAAATGAGACATTCTATATATCAAATCGAATCTTGGTATGTATACTATTTACCATAAAACTTTCATACATTTATTCATCCATTTACTATTTTTAATCATTTATCAAACATGACTAGATCACCACGTGTTACTGTTCATAGTGGTAAGTTTCAGCATTTCTACTTTGCATACATATGCATACATCCATCATACATCAGTCAAACATGCCAAACAACACTTATTATTAATTAATAAGTTGTTTTACAATCTGGATATGTACAAAATTTCCCATATCTCTATTACATCTTTTTCTGCCTGAAATCCGGCAGCATAACCGCTACGCTTCATCTTCAGGAAGTAACTGATCTTGTACCGATTCGGTAATTCCTGTGAGAACTACCATTCTACGTAAGTACCCAGGAAAGAATGGATGAACCGGCTAGGTCCACTCACTTCCAGCCTCCTTAGATAGTACCTACGTACACAGTACGTATCACCTGCTTTCCTTATCTTGTCATAATTTCGGCAGCATAACGGCGTCTCTTAAAATTCCCAGAATTTATTTTGACATAACCTCCCCTGTAATGGTTTACTTGTTGGGATAAGATTCGGGGGAATCTCAGTAGCAACAACCATAACAATATATGTAATGCAGAGTGACAGTGCTTGCTTGTGATTGTGTACAGATAAGTATGCTGCGTGCTTCCATGCTTAATAACATATGATCATAGCATTATAGCAGAGCTTCAGACATAACATATAAGACAACAATCCAACCAAACCATAGAACAACAAATCACAAAGCCATTACATAAAAGCTAGGATTAGTTACTACCTCAAAGGCTCAGCAGAGCTCTACTATCTCTATTCTGCTTCCAGCTCCGCCAGAACTTCCTTTCTTTCTTTCTTCCTCTCACTTTCTCTCTCTAGCACCTCCTCCTCTCTCTAAAATGGGCTCTTGGCCGTGGCATATGAATGGCAAGGGGGGTATTTATAACCTCCTCCAATGGCAATCTCATAATTTCCATGAACTTTGATCCTGCGGTCCTGGTTTTTCCTGGATTTTCCTATTTTTCTTAATTCCTCCTTTACTGCATCATGCATGACATCATTGGGACACCTCACCAGGACACCTCAGCGCCACATTTATCACATGCCTGAAATCCTAGACACCTCAGCAACTGACTCAGCATGCTGACTCACCGGTCCAGTATCTTGCCTCGTAATACGTGTCCTCAACTTTTTCTTCTGCCTTTAAGATTACGCCATGTGGCACCTGGAAGGGACCTTTCACGTCTTCCAATGCTATCCAGATAAATCCAAGACTTTATCTGATCGTCTCCTCAGTTATCGTGCCGACCGAGTAACTTTACTTTATTGAAACAGCATTAAAATAATATTTTAATGCCACTTTTTCCCACATACTTCATAGGCTACGTTTTTGGGCTCTGGGAATGTTGTCTTGGATCCTGATCAAGCTCAAGTACTCTGATGGCTCAATTCCCAAGAAACAGCCCTTGGCAAATTACCAAAATACCCTTGGGTGCCCTTTGCTTGCACTCTTTTAACCCTAAGGGTAAAATCGTCATTTTACACCCTTCTGTACTCTGTCAGGGTATATACTGACTCTCAGTAACTTTATCTGTATGTACCTTGGCTTCTGGGCCTGTCCAGAATTACCAAAATGCCCTTCATTCATCTGTTACACTTTTGTACAACACAGGGGCATTTTCGTAATTTCGCACTTTTCCGGGGTTCTGCCGGACACTGGCCCACCTATCAGTCCAAGTATCTTACTGGGCCTCTGTTGGCGCCATTATTGGGCCTTTCTGGGCCAATATCCTCATGGCACGCATTACGAGGAATCTTCCCCCGTTAATAATTATTGAATATTTTATCTATTATTCACCGTTTATACACCTATCCGGACACCGGCTCCTTCTGTCCGATACACTAGCCTGCGGTGTTCAGGCATCCCTGTGAGTCATATCAGTCATCTGACCGAGGTCATCCGAACTCATTCAGTCCCTTTTTAAATACCGATAAATCTCCCTATCGGATACCCGGAGGCCTCACACTCCCTTCTGGATTTTCTAATCTGCGAATAACTTTTTCTACAGGCCTCCTATCGATATTCTGTCAGTTTCCCGACATCCGTCCCATAAGGACGTATCATCCTGTATTTTCTCACCTAGATCTGAATTCTAGGATATCCGGTATGAATTTTTATAACTTTTGGACGATCATCCATTTCTGGCTATCTGGAGTCTTCAAAAATTCCTGTATTAAGCCAGATTACCGAGCGTCACTTGCTCTCTCTACCGGTGAAATCTGGGACTGAAATGCTTTCGGACAGTCCAAACCACTTCCGGCCTGACTTTCTTTAATTACAATTTAGCCCCAGGGAACTTTTCTTCTTTTCATTTAAGTCCCTTTTTACTTGGCTAAAATTACACTTAAGGACCCCACATTTTTGTCTACTTTCCTTCTTGGCCTTGAAACTTTCCATAATTGCACTTAAGTCCTTTCATTTCCTTTACTAGGTCTAGGGGCATTATTGTCTTTTCATATTTTACCAGAGTATTCTCTGGCCCTGGTCAACTATCCAGATACCCCTTCTTGACTGTCTAACCTTAGCCAAATGACCAAAATACCCTTTACTCATTCTTCAGTTATTCTATAACATAAGGTCATTTTCGTCATTTTGCACATTTTTCCCGGACACCGGCCCTTCTTACCACTGAACTGATATTATGGGCCTGGGCCTTCCCTGGTGTCACTACGGGCCTTAGACAACACTGTATGGCCTCTGGCCATAGTCCGATCATCTCTATTCGGACTGCCTTTCCTTTACCGATTATAACTGTAATTTCCCATCTTCGAGAATTTTTACAGAAAAATCGGGACCTCAAATCAGAATTCTGTGACGCCTCATTCAATCCGGAATCCTTTTCTCTATCTCCCAGTATTTTCAGATATTTTATCCGGACCGGGCTGTTTTGGCCTGAAAAAGCACTCACGCGCACACTTTTCCAAAATGACCATTTTACCCCTGGTCATATTTCTAATTCTTTCATACACATAGAGACCTCATATGCACATTTCACAGTTCAGTGAAATGATCAGCATAATTTTCTCTATTTTCTGACAAAATATGGTACTCATCGGCCACCAGTCTGATCTTTCCCATAATTACAATTATGCCCTTGAATTCTCTTCCTGGCATCTCTAGGCCTAAAAATTGGGGTGTTACAATTCTCATATTAGACAATTGTAATTTACTTTGGATGTTTTGAATGCTGGTTTAAATACAATATTTTAGTTTTGAGTTTAAGCTAGTTGAACGGTTGTCAACGATCGTTGCTAATTGATTCGATTGCTTGAATTCTAGGGTTAGTCGATCGACGCTCATTCGAGGGCATTCTTCCATCTAGTTTAAATTACACACTAAGTGATCCTTAGCAGTTCAATAATAGTCTTTAAACTAGCTTTGATCAAAGGAGTTTAAAGAATATTAGGGTTCTGGACTCAATCCATCGATTGAGGTTTTATTCAAGACTTAGTAATTTCAAACTCCATATACATTGAGAGCAAGGATAGATATTTTTCATCATCAAGAGCCTATCATCATTTACTACTTTCACAAACCAACCATTTTCCATATTAAACAAAAACTCAAAAACATCTATTTACTGCATCTTTATTTTACTGCACCCACAAAACCACAAAACCATTTACTCTTTACTCAGGTTTACTGTTGAATTTGACATCCAATTTGCTAGGATTCCTTTAAAAAGGCTCCTTGAGAAGAACGATAGGGTTGTGCCTTATACTACATTACTAGGGTGCAATTCACTTAATTTTGATGGCTCGGACTGCGACAATCCGAGGGCCTCGTCAATTTCATATGTCGAGTTAAATAAATGGTATTTGGTGCAAGAGAGGTGAATGGTATTTCCTGATAGAATATTTTATTTTGGGAACCTAAGTAATTCAAGAGAGAATATTTCTTAAGGATAGAGCAAGAGTAAATTATATCGGAGTATCACAGGTGAGTGAATAACATCCCTAATAATAATATTTTTAATAATAACATGTTATTTGATATGTTTCAATTAAAGTATAAATTTTTAAGTATGAAGTATAAATTATCTTTTGAAGTATAAATTTTCAATTAAAGTATAAATTATCTTTTGATAATTATTCTACTGTTCATGCTGGGGTTTAGTAATTATGAAGTATTCCTACTAAAAAATGGTTGCATTGAAAAGTATTGTGATCAGTAAATGCTAAATGGACCCCATACATGCTAGAAAGGTTTTCAGAAAGGACTGAATACATAACACTCATTACTAATAGTAGTACTATTAGTCCTTGGTGTACCATGGTTAAACCCAAGCTCGATGGATATTCGTGAGTCTCATACTCGAGCCGGTTATTCATCGGATTTATTCTCGTGCCTGTTATTTATGGGTCTAGTACCTGCACTTATTTCGTGGACTCATGCTATGCTTGGTTATTTACCCTTGTGGACTGTGTGTCTACGCCTATTTTCTGTGGCCTCGAGTTACGCCGGATTGGTTAGTTACCCTCGTAGATTGTGAGTCTACGCCTGTTTTCGTTTTGTTGAAGTCCTACGGAAAAATGAGTGTTTTGAAATGATTGTTTTAAATGGATTTCCTGAAACAAAATGTTTACAGGAATATTTGTATTTAATTACCAAATGTTATGATTTATATTTAAACCTATTGAAATTGTTTATTTTCGATGTTAAATTATATTTTTGGGACATTATTCACGTGTAGATTATTTTAGCTTCAGATAGTGTTGTTAACCCTATTCATCCAGCTGAGCAGTGAAGAGCCTCATGTCCTATTCAAAGCATTGATTTTTTGGCACATCTATTTTGATGTAATTATACTTTATGAACTACCTGTATTATTTTGCTCGAAGCTTAGATGCTCCACCTAGTTTATAGATAATATTCTGGTTGTTTTGAAAACATCTGCAGGTGACTTGAAACATTCGCAGTCGATTGTAGGATTTTCGGAAGGTCGGTTATATAAAGACGATCCTGCCAAAATTCCTACAGATGACTTGCCTTTTGATTAAAATGTAATATATATTATGATTATTGCTTTAAATATTTTATTCAAGGTTTTAGGCTTAAGGAATATGAATTTATTCAATTCTATGCCGGTCACGGCTCAAATTTTGGGACGTAACAGTTTTTGTATCAAACAAAGGTTTTCTATATCTAAGTGGACCAGGGATGCTTCAGTAGGGTCTCAATTATCATTATGAACACATGCATAATTATAGTTGAGGCATCATTGAAGGTCTTTTTAGGAAATTTAAAAGTATTTTCTTATTATACCAAGAATCATTTTCTCTTGAGATTGAATATTTTCTATTTTATGTATAGCTAAATGCCGCCTACACGTCTACCAGCTGGAAGGAGGTCTAGGAGTGATAGGGCTTCGGATACAAGCTCTGCTCAATAAAGTGAATTGTGAAACATCTTTAATCTTATGCTTACATATGCTCAATTGGAAATATCTTAGAACATTGGAACACCATTTTACCTTAGAAACATGAATTTCCAAGAGTTAGGCTATTGGGGACTGTTCACTTTACTGTTCACTTGGTAATTTCAGTTTGCAGCATGAACTTTGAAAATTCATAATTAAACCTAGAAAAATCAAAATGAAGTGGTTCCAATTTATAATGAAAGCTATTTCGTTAAAATTTGAGGGAAAATATGAAAATGAGATTTCCTTGTCCAAATGAAATCAGTTTATTCGTTGAAAAACATTGTTTATTTGGTAAATCTTGAACTTCCAGATTCTGTGTCTCATTTTCAAAAATTCATTTCTCTTTGTATACTTATCCAAATGAGGTGTATTACATATGGATTTAAATATCCATATGTATAATTTAAGCCCATAAAATTTTGTGGAAAAATTCATTCATTTGCTATATGAAAACTGCGTATGAATCTCATTGCCTCTCAGGGCTCGTTTTATCTTGATCCAGATTTTAGGTCAAACTTTGAAAAATCATATCAACTCGAAAACTTAACCAAATTAGGCGTTCTTGGTGTTCAATTAAATATCTGGATCTTAGCTATGTTCATGCCAAATTTCATGTGAAAATTCATCGAATAAGTCACTCAAACGATTGATGGAAACGTTCTGCCTCGGTTGGTTCCAGTGGGTGCATACGTTTTTACATACCATACAATCTTCCCTAGGTTAAATACATGCCATCTAGGTCATATACACATTATGCATTCACAATTACCCTCTTCCTTGAGAAGTTCCAGCACCTAGAGCATGATTATATACATATGGAAGGAATGAGATTTCATGGAAATCTCAATAGCAAGTCATACAAACTATAAGGTTATGCATGCTTGATGAAATGCCTAACATGTTATCATGCAATGGGAGCTAATTCATGATCATACATAAGCAAACTCTAACATGCATATTGTCATGACATAGGTTGCAAGGAGTTGCACATATTCATAACTCATCATCATCATCATAATCATCATCACATAACATATCATGCTCAACCAAACTTCATGCATAACAAGCAAGCATATCAATCAAACAACATAAGTTTATACTTAAGTATTCTTGCTACCTCTTAGGTATATTTGTGAGTTCCTTATTGGCTTGATCCTTCCTTCCCACAAATGTCAAAACCTAGGCAAAACCAAACAATCACCAAGTTACAACTCAATTCAAACCATTCTCAAGACTAGGGTTTCATTAAGTCCCTTTCTGTCTCTACTTTGTGACTTAGGTTTACATCCTTCCAAACTAAACTCTTATGGTTCATTCCCACATAATTTTTCATGTAGAATCCAAATATGCATTCAAAAATTCCAGAATCCAATTGCATCTTTCACTTCTGTACAGAACCAAAAAGTGACCTCTTGTTTCCCAAAAATTCTCATTTTGATTCCAACGCTTCCAATACTTGTTTTCCTACTATAACCCCACACAATTTTCCATTTTAGACTCATTGGAAGCATCAAAACCATGAAATTCGAACATATGAACAGTGATTGCGTACTGTACAGAACAGAACATGATCTTGGATTCACAAACATACTTGAATTCCTAAGCCATTACCACTTGATTCTAGCTTGTTTAAGCTTGTCTAAACTATCCATAACATAAAACTCATGTTCTTTTCACACACACACAGAAATTACAGCAGCACCTCCACAAGATTTAAGCCTCAAAAACCACTTAAATTCAAGAGCAAATCCACTAGAACATAGTCTACGATCAAGAGGAGTAATTACCTTGATGTTTCTTCCAAAGTGCTCGCCTCCTCTTGGCTTGAGTTTTCAATTTGCAAGAGTTTCCCTATGGTTCTCATGCATGCCGAAATGAATCTGAAAGTGGGGGTATTTATAGACAATTTTGGGTGGAAATGAAAGGCCAAGATCATTTTGGTTACTATTTGATCTGTGGCTTAGATTTAATCTTGGAATTTCTTTTCCTTTTCATTTATGACATCACCTTGATGACATCACTCAAGGGACAACTCATGGGACACCTATTCAGCATGTGGCGAAATTATAGGGTTCAAGAAGTCTCTGGAAATATTCCAGTCCAATCCGGTATCGGCCCGGTCCGATTCCTCGAAAACTGTACTGTTTTCTACATCTAATTTTTCTCAGATTCCATAATATGTCTTCTGACCTTAAATTCAGTATCTGGGTTCTTTATATCATTGACATTTTTATACTGGGTCTAAACTGAATTACAGATCCCTTGTGAAATGGCCAAAATACCCTTGGTGCCCTTTCTTGCTCTATATTAACCCTAAGGGCAAAATCGTCATTTCACACCTTTTTGTACCTTGTCAGAGCATATACTGACTCTGACTAACCTCACCTATGTATGCCTTGGCATTTTGACCTGTCCAAAATACCAAAATGCCCTCCATTCATCTATTTCTCCTTAAGACAACACAGGGGTATTTTCGTAATTTCACACTTTTTTGGGGTTCTACTGGACACTGGACCACCTATTAGTCCAGGTGTCTTATTGGGCCTTTGATGGCACCATTTTTGGGCCTTTTAGGGTCCATTACCTTTCTGACACATTTCACGAGAAATCTCTCCTGACGATATTCATCGGGTACTTTTGCCATTATACACCTTGTCTACATGTCTCCGGACACCGGCTCCTTTTATCAGATAGACTAGCATACTGCGTCCAGGCATCCCTTTGGGTCATAACAGGCATCTGACCGATGTCATCTGACCTCATTCAGTCTTAGTTTGAATACCGATAAATCTCCCAATCCGATCCCCGGAGGTCACACACTCCCATCTGAATTTACTAATTTGTGAATAACTTTTTCTACAGACCTCCTTTCGGTATTCTGTCAGTTCCCTGACATCCTCCTCATCAGGGCACATCTTCCTGTAATTTCTCACTTATATATGAGATCTAGGATATCCTATAAGAATTTTTTATACTTTTAGACTATCAGATAAATTTTGGCTATCTAGAGTCCTGAGAAAATTCCTGTATTAAGCTAGATTGCCAAGCATCACTTGCTCTATCTACTGGTGAAATCTGGGCCTGAAATGCTTTCGGGCAGTCCAAACCACTTCTGGCTTAACTTCCTTTAATCATAATTTGGCCCCGGGGAACTTTTCTTCTTTGCACTTAGGTCCCTCAAATTTGTCTAAAATTACACTTAAAGACCCCACATTTTTGTCTACTTTTCCTTTTTAGCCTTAAACTTTTCAAAATTGCACTTAAGTCCTTACATTTTCTTTCTTTTGCAATTTAATCCCTTTCTTTACATAAATGGCCACATCTTTTCCTGAAAAATATCTCATATATTTCATTCAATCTGTACATACAAATTGAAACATCCTTACTTTTGTACATCTTAGGGACCAATTGGTAGTATTTAGAACCACTTTCAAGGTCATTGAAATCTAATTTCTCAATCTGGAGTTTTACTCTTATCGAGTACTGTTTACTGTGTAAATTCCAGATGAGTGACCTGACTTCAAAAAAATCATAACTAATTCTAGAAAAATCAGAATGCAGTGGTTCAAATTGATACATGAAGCTAACTCAATACTATTTCAAGGAAAAATAACTCGTTGACCATTCCTTGTCCAAGTCAACGTCAGTCAAAGTTACAACTTTACTGTTCATCCAGCGTTTTTCTCCTGAATCCAGCATTTTGGTCCCAACTTTGATAATTTATATCTCCATGTGTAGACATCGAAATGAGACATTCTATATATCAAATCGAAGCTTGGTATGTCTACTATTTATCATAAACATATCATACATTTATTTAATCATTTACTATTTTTACTTATAGATGAAACATCACTATATCACCACGAGTTACTGTTCATGGTGGCAAATTCCAGCAAGCAACTTTACATACATATGCATACATTAATCACATATCAAACAAACATGCCAAACAATACTTATCATTAAATAATAAATCTTTATACAACAGGGCATGAACAAAATCCTCGTATCTCGATTACATCTTTCCTGCCTGAAATCCGGCAGTATAACTACTATACTTCATCTGTAAAAATAACTGATCTTGTACTGATTCGGTAATTCCCGTGAGAATTACCATTCTACGTAAGTACCCAGGAAAGACTGGATGAACCGACTAGGTCCACTCACTTCCAGACTCCTTAGACAGTACCTACGTACACAGTACGTATCATCTCCTTATGTTCAGTCTGAAAATCGGCAGCATAACGGCGTCTTACAGCATTCTCAAAATTCACTTCGACATAACCTCTCTGTAATGGGTTATAAATAGGGGATGAGATTCGGGGGAATCTCAGTAGCAAACGGTACTAAACAATGCATGCATTAAAGTAAATACTTGTGCTTGCTTGTGAAAGTGTAAACATTGTGTAATGTGCATGCTTCCATGTAACATATGAAATACAATTGGCCAAGGTAATCATAGAAACAGAGCTTCAATCATATACACATATGCACACAATTCAACAAAGTCATAGCACAATCAAGCATAACATTCAATACATACAAGTTTAGGGTAAGTTTACTACCTTATTGCTTTACTTCTTTCCACTTTAACTTTGCTTCTTCCTTCTTACTTTTCCTTGCTATGTGGCTGCCCTCTTTTGAGCACACCAAGCAATTCCTAACATCACATTACCATCCAACCATTACAATCTAACTTCTCTTGAACACTAAGCTTACTTTAAGTAACATAACTTCCTTTAATCTTTACCAATTGACTTAGCCTTTGAATCAATTGATGTCTTGACCTTACCCTACACAATTTGGCCTTTTGAATCCATTTATGAACTCAAAACAACCAAATTCCAGCAACTATGCACTGTTCCGGACAGATTTGAAAAACATGCATAATTCTTTCAAAAATTCTCATTTTGATTCCAATGCTTCCCATACTTGTTCCTCCACTTTTCCCCCACACAAAATCTCATTTTAAGACCATTGGAAGCATCAAAATCATGAAATTCAAATCACTGTTCATGCGAGTGAACAGTACCGTGAGGAATTTTCAACATTATAACCTTTAATTCCAATGGTTTCCAAGGTTCAAAACCTTTCCAATCCTACACAAAATCATCATATAAACTCAATGGAAGCATTAAATCATTGAAATTCCATTTCCTTCTATCATGAACAGTGCATGAACAGTGCAAACCGAAATGGTAAAGTCAAGAACATCAACTTACTTCACAACCAAGCATGTAATTAACTTGTTTAAGCTTGTCTTAACTATCTATGACTTAAAACTCATATTCCTTTCACATATACATAAAAATTCCAGCAGCATTTCCCCAAGATTTAAGCCTCAAAAATCACTTAAACTCAAGCACAAACCATAAGAACAAAAGGTAGAAGCAAGGAGACAACTTACCTTACTTGCTCCTTCAAGACCCTTGCTTCTTCCTTGATTTCTTCCACTTTCTTTCTCTAGAAATCACTTCTCTTTCTAAAGGAGCTCTTGGGTGTGAAGAATGAATGGAAAGGGGGGGTATTTATAGCAAAAGTCATGTGCCATTTGAAGGCTAAGATCACTTTGGAAACTATTTGATCTAATGGTTAAAGGTTTGATCTTGGAATGTCTTTTCACTTTTCACTCAAGACCTTACCACCATGACATCACTAGCATGGCCTCCCTTGGTACACCTAACCCTTCCTCTTTTTCGGTGCCATTCTTGTGTCCTTGTGGGTCCCACCATGTGCAACACCTAATTCTTACTTTATTCTCTTTTTCTTTCTTTTCAAAAATCCATAAATTATTTATTATTTGGACTTGGGCTCCAAGATAACTTTTGGGCCTTATTGGGCTGGACTAGGACGAAATGTTGGGCCTCTTTTAGGTCCAATAGCTAATTGGCCCAAATCCCAATGTACTTTCCTCATACCGATATCCGTAAATTACCCTGATCTTAGCATAAATGCTAAACACCTCTTTTAATTGTTCTAACATTTTTATAAATTCATTCTAATATAAAATGAATTGTCTACAAAGTTTCATAATTTTCTGAGACCCAGAAGTCCTGTTAAAAATTACATATGTTTCCTTTAACCCTTTATCGGTGTCCTTTTTCACCGTAAATTTCATAATTAATTCTACAGGACTCCTTTTTGACTTCTGTCAACTCCATAAATTCTCATATTAATTATAATAATTTACTATTAAATTTCCTCTTATATCCATCCATTGTGTGAAATGACCAAAATGCCCTCCATTTACTTCTAGTTTCTTAGGGCATCACAGTGGCATTTTCATAATTTTGCACTTTGGCTCTTAGACTTTCTTCCTCTTCCAATTAATCCTTTTCTTTACATAACTATGGCCACATCTTTTCCTAAACATCTCATATATTTTATTCAATCTGTACATACAACTTAGTACAGAAATTAGGGATGTTACATTTCTCTCCCCCTTAAAATAAATTTCGTCCTCGAAATTTACTTGTACCTTAGTCAACAATCTTAAATATACATCCTCTTTAAATCTCTTTCTGCTTTATGACTAAGAATTGGGGTATCCATCTCTTACCTTTTATCTTATTATCTAGCGGAGTACTTTCAATATCCGCTTCATGTCCTTGCTGTCATTACTCTTTTTGTATCAGAAACTCTTATAACTCTATTGTTGCTCTTATCATTTTTAATGATTCAACATCATACAGAGAGAGGACTTATGCAGTTATTCTTTTCTTTACTTTACTGCTAAGTAGGAGCATATACTCTAACATGCGTAATGCCTGGCCAATATCTTGTAGGACTGTATACTTGCTCCAAAATGCAAAGCTCTAACATTCTCTTATGACTTTATCAGCCTCTCAGGAGAGTATTGCTCTTTTGCTTATCGTTCTCCTGAACAAAGTCATAATTTAAATCTTTCATTTCAAATCCACTCTTATTTGGACTTGGCAGAAGGGTTTTAATCCTTTAATGTTCATAACCTTTCTAACTTTTCATAACTTTGTTTATCATTCATCATATATATGCCAAACTTCTATGGCATTTACACTCTTTCATATCTTACCCCTTAACATCTTGGTGTAGCTCTGGGGTCTATCTTACTTTAACTTTTTACTTTTCTTACCTTGTCCATCTATACCAACTTCTGTGACAACTGGACCCTTTTTCATTACTCTTTCTTAGACTACTCTTGCCTAAACATCTTTCTGGATGAAGGCTACCTTACTATTCTGAGCCTTAGCATTCTCTATCTCATAGAACTACTGGGTTCTATCTTTACTTTAGACCTTCTTCTCTAGGTCTCTTTAGCCTTTTAATATTTTTATCCTCATCTGGAGGATTTATCCGCTCATACTTTTCTATTCTCAAAACATATGGGGTTCTCTTCTTTGTTTCTCAGGCATACTTCTATAAAACTTTTGAATATCAGCACTCAGACTTTAACTTGGACTCCGTCTTTGTTTAAAGAAAACTAAGTTCAGTCTATATAATATAGGCTATCTGAGGAAAATCATTATAAATAATTTTTCTGGATGAGTTTATCAACTAGTGAAGCTTCCTTACCTTAACTTCGTCTTTGGTATTCATCTTCCTAAAGAGATACTACATTGTACTCATATCTCATGGCTCATTACTTTCCTTAGGCTAGGTCTAACTGCGACCTCGGGATCTAACTGCGATCAACCGTCAGCCTCTTCAGAATCTAACTGTGTAACATCCCGATTTTTGGTCTAGGAGAACTGGGAAGTAGTCTGATATGGGCAGGCTGCTAAAACCGTAGTCCCAGGGTAGTAATCTGATATGGGCGGATTACTTAAAGATGAGATAAGTCTTTAACCTACAGAATCGGGACAGTTCGCCTAGGTTCAAAATGAGGAATGTGAGGAATATCCCAAGTCTTAAGCCTAGGAATTCTGCAGGAAGCTTGATATGGGCTGGCTCCTGTGTAAGATAACCTGATATGGGCGGGTTGTCGAGCTTTTCAATTAACGATGACTCCCGAAGAGTTTAGGGGATGAGTTATTGAAAGAGAATTTCTAGAACTTAAGATGAAGGATAAGAAGATGAGAATAGATGCCAGAAAGAGAATGTAGGGGCAAAATCGTAATTATGGGAAAGATCGGGCTGGTAGCCGATGAGTACCATATTTTGCCAGAAAATAGAGAAAATTATGCTGATCATTTCACTAAACTATGAAATGTGCATACGAGGTCTCTATGAGTATGAAAGAATTATGGAAAGTTTAAGGACAAAAAGGTGGGGTCCTTAAGTGTAATTTTAGCCAAATAAAAAGGGACTTAAATGAAAAGAAGAAAAGTTTCTTGGGGCTAAAGTGTACTTAAAGAAAGTCAGGCCGGAAGTGGTTTGGACTGTCCGATGGCATTTCAGTCCCAGATTTCACCGGTAGAGAGAGAAAGGGACGCTCGGTAATCTGGCTTAATACAGGAATTGTTGAAGACTCCAGATAGCCAGAAATGGAATGATCGTCCAAAAGTTATAAAAATTCATACCGGATATCCTAGATTTCAGATCTAGGTGAGAAAATACAGGATGATACGTCCTTATGGGGCGAATGTCGGGAAACTGACAGAATACCGATACGAGGCCTGTAGGAAAAGTTATTCGCAAATTGGAAAATCCAGACGGGAGTGTGAGGCCTCCGGGTATCCGATAGGAAAATTTATCGGTATTTGAAAAGGGACTGAATGAGTTCGGATAACCTCGGTCAGATGACTGATATGACTCACAGGGATGCCTGAACACCGCAGGCCAGTGTATCGGACAGAAGGAGCCGGTGTCCGGATATGTGTATAAAATGTGAATAATAGATAAAATATTCAATAATTATTAACAGGGGAAGATTCTTCGTAATGTGTGCCATGAAGGTAATGGACCCTGAAAGGCCCAATAATGGCGCCAACAAGGCCCAGTAAGACACTTGGACTGATAGGTGGGCCAGTGTCCTGCAGAACCCCGGAAAAGGGCGAAATTACGAAAATGCCCCTGTGTTGTACTAAAGGGGTAGGAGATGAATGAGGGCATTTTGGTCATTCTGGACAGGCCCAGGAGCCAAGGCACATACAGATAAAGTTACTCAGAGTCAGTATATACCCTAACAGGGTACATAAGGGTGTAAAATGACGATTTTACCCTTAGGGTTAAAATAGCGCAAGAAAGGGCACCCAAGCTCAAAGTCAGTATATACCCTAACAGGGTACATAAGGGTGTAAAATGACGATTTTACCCTTAGGGTTAAAATAGCGCAAGAAAGGGCACCCAAGGGTATTTTGGTAATTTGCCAAGGGATGTTTCTTGGGAATCGAGCCATCAGAGTACTTGAGCTTGATCAGGATCCAAGATAACATACCCAGAACCCAAAAACGTAGCCCATAGAGTATGTGGGAAAAAGTGGCATTAAAATACTATTTTAATGCTGTTTCAATAAAGTAAAGTTACTCGGTCGGCACGATAACCGAGGAGGTGATCAGATAAAGTCTGGGACTTATCTGGATAGCATTAGAAGGCGTGAAAGGTCCCTTCCAGGTGCCACATGGCGCAATCTTAGAGGCAGAAGAAAAGTTGAGGATACGTATTACGGTGCAAGACTCTGGACCAATACTGGATTGGACTGAACTGCTGAGTCAGCTGATGAGGTGTCCAGGAATTGTGACATGTGAAGAATGTGGCGATGAGGTGTCCCAGTGAGGTGTCCTGGATGATGTCATGCATGATGCAGTAAAAAGGAATAAAGAAAAATAGGAAAATCCAGGAAAAATCAGGACCACATGTTCAGATGGCTTCAAAATTACAGAAATGACATCCATTAAAGCTATAAATACCCCCTTCCCCTCCCATTTTATGCATCCCACATTTTTGGCAAGAAAAGAGAGAGAAAGAAGAGAGAGAAGGAGAAAGAAAGAAAGGAAGGAAGTTCTGGTGGAGTTGGAAGAAGTATAGAAGTTCTGGAGTTCTGCTTTTGAGGTAGTAACTAATCCTAGCTCTTATGTAATGTCTTTGTGATTTGTTGTGCTATTGTTTGGTTGGATTGTTGTCTTATATGTTATGCTTGAAGCTCTATTACAATGCTATGATCATATGTTATTGAATATGGAAGCACGCAGCATACTTATCTATACACAATCACAAGCAAGCACCGTCACTCTGCATTACATATATTGTTATGATTATTACTACTGAGATTCCCCCGAATCTCATTCCCATATATAACATTACAGGGGAGGTTCTGTCAAAATAAAATCTGGAAATTTTAAGAGACGCCGTTAGGCTGCCGAAATTCTGGCAACGAAGAAGGACAAAGAAAGGAACTGATACGTACTGTGTACGTAGGTGCTGTCTAAGGAGGCTGGAAGTGAGTGGACCTAGCAGGTTCATCCAATCTTTCCTGGGTACTTACGTAGAATGGTAGCTCCTACGGGAATTATCGAATCGGTACAAGATCGGTTACTTTCTACAGAAGGAATGTAGCGGTTGTGCTGCCAGATTTTAGGCAGGGAAAGTTGTAATAGAAATATGAGAATTTTGTATAGGCTTTGTTGTATTACACTTTGTTATTCATTAAGAAATATTGTTTGGCATGTTTAATTTGTGGATGGGGAATTAAGGGAGAAATTCGCAGGTCCTGAGGTAGCAGTGTTTTGACCTCAGTTTGACCTAGTAAACGAAGGAGTTTGGCTATGAAATTTGGTAGGCCAGTCGTACACATCTGGGGCATTATGTGGATAGGTAATAAGCCTCATTTGGATGTGCAGAATGAGATAAATTAATTTTCAAATTAAAGGTCCAAAATAAGGAACTTAAGAGTAAAATTTTGAATTTCTGGGCTTAAGTTAAGATATAATCAAGCTAATGTTGCTTCCGCAAGTGTACTCTGAGTGGTCTAGGGAGGATGTTTCAAACTGCGACTCTGGAACTGTTAGAATCTAGCTGCGACCCTTTAGCCATGCTAGGATCTAACTGTGACCCTCCAGAATCTAACTGCGATTCTGTATATCTCCCGAAGATCTTAAACCAACAGACTAAGTTATAGGGTTCACCGCTTCTACTTGTTGATAACTCAATAAAAATTTAGAAATATTATGTTCAGTAGCCCATATTATTGCCCAAGACTTTACTTATTTCCTCTCTTACTCAGGAGTTCCTTCTCATCTTTCTCTTACTGTGGCTTTCCATGCCTTGTGCAATCATGGTTTAACCACCTGCCATTACATTCCGCTGCTATGGCCTCATCATAACTTCTCATGTAAATCTGTGCTCTAACTGCGAGCCATTTGAACTATGCTCTAACTGCGAGAAGACTGCATCAGATCCAACTCTTATCTGAAGAGTGATCTGTACTCATCTGAATCCAGTCTCTATCTCAGAGTCATCTGTTTCAAATCTAACTCTTTCTGTATACCATTCCTTTCAATACCAATGGCTCTTAGTACTGCATTCACAAGCCTATAGAAAAACCTGAATCACCCCAATCATAAATCATATCAGAATATCATATCATAACTTATCTTCCCATAAACTGAGACTATCTATCATCCTCAATATATTCCTCATTGCATATCATATGGTATGGGAGCAACATAATTTTCTCATAACTTCCTCACCATATATACTCTACCCTGCATATACTATGAAATGGGAGTATTCATCATGGCATACTCTAACATGCATGTCATTATATGACAACTGCAAGGAGATGCAACTATTCATCATCATAATTTGCTCAACCATCCATCGACATTGTAATGAACTAAGTAAGCCTCAAAACATATTTCCTTTATCATATTGCCTATCATATCTTGATCATTCATCCTAAAACATCTATCGATTTCACTTAGGCTGCCATGCTACTCTCTTATCAGGGTATAGACTTGACCCTTTTATCGAATAGGGGAGTTACTTTATCTTTAAAATTGTGGCTATCTTTCCCTGTCTAGGCATTATACATTTCTATTTCTAATCTTGTATACATCTACCGCTCTATTGAACTTCTATGACTACCCGAGAAATCCTTTGTAACATGAAATCCAATCCGTAAATTAACTCTTTAATTATTCAACTCTCTCTGTTCATATATATAAACTTGGCTAAACATTCATCAAAAGGGTTTCTCTTTCTCTATTTAACCTTTAGCCTCACGCTCATCTCTATTTAACTGAGAGGAATACTTTTCATAAACTTTACTCAAGGAATACTTCTCAGGTGAGCGGAACAGTCTCCATTTCTCTGGAGCAACTTTGGCGTCTTTCTACTATCTCTCAACTCTTCCTGTGCATATACATCAGTCTCAGTCTACTCTTGACCGGACTATGGTTCATTTCTGGTCTTTTTCTTGATTCTAACCAACTTAGATCACATAAATCTCATTCATCATCTAGCACCATTACTTATGTTCTCTAACAGCTCAGCACCCTTCCACATAGATATTGTCCGCTTTCCCCTTAGGCAGGCCCCAGGCCCACATGAGGTCACGGTTTTGTTCTCCAGGCACATGAGGACTTTAACCCCTTAGGCACCCGAACACGCGTCCTCCAGGTATCATAGCTATGTAGCGGAAGATATTATCCCATCTCCCCTTAGGCAGGCGCCTCTAAGCCCACACGAGGTCAGGGTTTTGTTTCCCAACACTGCCTGCCTACCACTCGTGCCTGCCTACCCCCACTGGGGCGCTTGGTGACGAGGGTGCTTGGTGAGTACTGGAAACGCGTTCATGAGGGAGAGGTATCCACACCCTTATAAGGCATGCTTTGTTTACCTCCCCAACCGATGTGGGACTAATATCCTGTTTTAGGGACTTTAACTTTCGAGAACTTGAAGCCATATGTTAGTCTCATTTCTTACGCAAGCCTTATCCTAACTTTTGATTCTTTTGTTCATAAAAGACTAAATGAACAAAGTCTTTCCAAATGTAGATTTACTCTTGATAGTCATATAGAGGATCTACTTCTGAACATCATCTTAGACTAGCATGTATCTCTATTTCTCATACTGTTTAGCTTGCCTACATCATGTGCTAAACCTCTAACTGATAACCTTCAGTGAGGCTGGCATCTTCATCCTTCATCAGGTCCCTGCGCATCTTCAATGTGACCTGAGTATGAACTAGGTGCAACGTATCCATGAACTTTAGTCGCGACTATCTCATTCTACTTGTCATGACTGGACAGCTCTACATTCTTTAGTCACGACCTCGGGTCACCTTTCGTCATGGCCTAACTTCTCGAGGACTTCTAGCTATGTTCCAAACTGTTTTACATCCGACCTGGATCTAACTTGCTTTAAACATTCCCTTATAATGTTCTTGTCTAGTCTTTACCCTAGTAATGGCCGATCCTTACACATTAGTTGTGAACCATTTGCCAAAAGCTCACTTAGCTTTACATGCCACGTAGGGTATATGGCAATATCTGGCTTATGGCCATCTCATATCATGCTACTAACATGAAAACTTAATCCAGGTCAATGCCCTCTATCACATCTCTATTTATCATCCTTGCTACGACATTGAAGAACTGCAGCTAAACTGACTGCTCTTGATTTCTACTTCCTTCCATCCCTTAACCTAAACTAAGTAGTTCACTTCCCACAGCCTTTCTTGAGACTAGTATAGTCACATTGTCCATCTTTCATAAAGAAGGATGGGGTGGATTAGGGCTAGAAATATCCCTTTAATCTTTATCTATACCCTCGTATATTCCTGGACTGGGATAATAGGAAGGGATGTCACAGATTGTAACTGGTTCTTAGGCTACTCATATAAAACTTATCCTCAAACTCTAGTAAAGGAGGAATAATATCTGGCCTACCTATAATCCAGTATCAGTACTCAGCTTCCTCAGCTGAAATCTGTCCTCTCATCGGAGGAATAGAGTTTATATCAGGTTAGAGAGCACTCTATCAAACTCATCCTGTACATAATTACTAGACCCATCATTATCTAGTGTAGCATTATCTGATGCATACACAACATCTGACTGAATTTCTCATAATTTCTAGACTATAAATCCGAGTCTACAAAAATATGCATGGGTACTTTACTATAAACCTTCCTGATTGAGTCCCTTATGCTGTCATCTGAACTCTCTTCACTACCTAAAGAGTCAAAGTCTAGGTGTACCTAATCTTTATACAGCATTAAAGGTTGGGGGTCTCACTGATTAGCTGATGTTTCAAGCTTAACTTTATGAATCCCCATGTCTACTACTCCAACATTTACCCTGTGTTTTGCGACCAAAAGTCTTCTCTCATCGTGACTTATGACTTAACTTGTCGCAACTTGGACATCTAGCATGCTCACTATAGTATCTGGTCACAACACGATACCTCAAGCTACTCTTACAGCTTCCTTAGTCGTGAACTGATCAGCTTCTATCTCTATCCATAGAGGAAACTGCTTCTTAAACATTATTCTGCTTAGTCCAGCCATATTATTTTAATAAACATGAGACCTCAGCTGTATCGGCTGACTAAGATTAGCCGATTGTAATCATATCCTTCGTAAGACTATAAAGCTTAGGGTACAGTCTCATTCGTCTAGTGTCACTGTCTTCTATCTAAACCTTTCTAAGTAGTGAACACCATCCCTATATCATACTCTAGGGAAAGAACCACTCAAACTTCTCATTTGTTTAAGGGATCAGTCTCACTAAACCAGAGCATCACTGAGCCAGAACCTTCTGTTCTGTGCCAGAATCTTATCCTCTGAGCCAGAACCCTTTGTTCTGTGCTAACTTTATTTTGTACTAACGCCAGAAATCATCTGTTCAGAGCATTTCCTAAGCCAGAATCCTTTCCTCTGATACCAAAATGAAACATCCTTACTTTTGTACATCTTAGGGACCAATTGGTAGTATTTAGAACCATTTTCAAGGTCATTGAAATCTAATTTCTCAATCTGGAGTTTTACTCTTATCGAGTACTGTTTACTGTGTAAATTCCAGATGAGTGACCTGACTTCAAAAAAATCATAACTAATTCTAGAAAAATCAGAATGCAGTGGTTCAAATTGATACATGAAGCTAACTCAATACTATTTCAAGGAAAAATAACTCGTTGACCATTCCTTGTCCAAGTCAACGTCAGTCAAAGTTACAACTTTACTGTTCATCCAGCGTTTTTCTCCTGAATCCAGCATTTTGGTCCCAACTTTGATAATTTATATCTCCATGTGTAGACATCGAAATGAGACATTCTATATATCAAATCGAAGCTTGGTATGTCTACTATTTATCATAAACATATCATACATTTATTTAATCATTTACTATTTTTACTTATAGATGAAACATCACTATATCACCACGAGTTACTGTTCATGGTGGCAAATTCCAGCAAGCAACTTTACATACATATGCATACATTAATCACATATCAAACAAACATGCCAAACAATACTTATCATTAAATAATAAATCTTTATACAACAGGGCATGAACAAAATCCTCGTATCTCGATTACATCTTTCCTGCCTGAAATCCGGCAGTATAACTACTATACTTCATCTGTAAAAATAACTGATCTTGTACTGATTCGGTAATTCCCGTGAGAATTACCATTCTACGTAAGTACCCAGGAAAGACTGGATGAACCGACTAGGTCCACTCACTTCCAGACTCCTTAGACAGTACCTACGTACACAGTACGTATCATCTCCTTATGTTCAGTCTGAAAATCGGCAGCATAACGGCGTCTTACAGCATTCTCAAAATTCACTTCGACATAACCTCTCTGTAATGGGTTATAAATAGGGGATGAGATTCGGGGGAATCTCAGTAGCAAACGGTACTAAACAATGCATGCATTAAAGTAAATACTTGTGCTTGCTTGTGAAAGTGTAAACATTGTGTAATGTGCATGCTTCCATGTAACATATGAAATACAATTGGCCAAGGTAATCATAGAAACAGAGCTTCAATCATATACACATATGCACACAATTCAACAAAGTCATAGCACAATCAAGCATAACATTCAATACATACAAGTTTAGGGTAAGTTTACTACCTTATTGCTTTACTTCTTTCCACTTTAACTTTGCTTCTTCCTTCTTACTTTTCCTTGCTATGTGGCTGCCCTCTTTTGAGCACACCAAGCAATTCCTAACATCACATTACCATCCAACCATTACAATCTAACTTCTCTTGAACACTAAGCTTACTTTAAGTAACATAACTTCCTTTAATCTTTACCAATTGACTTAGCCTTTGAATCAATTGATGTCTTGACCTTACCCTACACAATTTGGCCTTTTGAATCCATTTATGAACTCAAAACAACCAAATTCCAGCAACTATGCACTGTTCCGGACAGATTTGAAAAACATGCATAATTCTTTCAAAAATTCTCATTTTGATTCCAATGCTTCCCATACTTGTTCCTCCACTTTTCCCCCACACAAAATCTCATTTTAAGACCATTGGAAGCATCAAAATCATGAAATTCAAATCACTGTTCATGCGAGTGAACAGTACCGTGAGGAATTTTCAACATTATAACCTTTAATTCCAATGGTTTCCAAGGTTCAAAACCTTTCCAATCCTACACAAAATCATCATATAAACTCAATGGAAGCATTAAATCATTGAAATTCCATTTCCTTCTATCATGAACAGTGCATGAACAGTGCAAACCGAAATGGTAAAGTCAAGAACATCAACTTACTTCACAACCAAGCATGTAATTAACTTGTTTAAGCTTGTCTTAACTATCTATGACTTAAAACTCATATTCCTTTCACATATACATAAAAATTCCAGCAGCATTTCCCCAAGATTTAAGCCTCAAAAATCACTTAAACTCAAGCACAAACCATAAGAACAAAAGGTAGAAGCAAGGAGACAACTTACCTTACTTGCTCCTTCAAGACCCTTGCTTCTTCCTTGATTTCTTCCACTTTCTTTCTCTAGAAATCACTTCTCTTTCTAAAGGAGCTCTTGGGTGTGAAGAATGAATGGAAAGGGGGGGTATTTATAGCAAAAGTCATGTGCCATTTGAAGGCTAAGATCACTTTGGAAACTATTTGATCTAATGGTTAAAGGTTTGATCTTGGAATGTCTTTTCACTTTTCACTCAAGACCTTACCACCATGACATCACTAGCATGGCCTCCCTTGGTACACCTAACCCTTCCTCTTTTTGGGTGCCATTCTTGTGTCCTTGTGGGTCCCACCATGTGCAACACCTAATTCTTACTTTATTCTCTTTTTCTTTCTTTTCAAAAATCCATAAATTATTTATTATTTGGACTTGGGCTCCAAGATAACTTTTGGGCCTTATTGGGCTGGCCTAGGATGAAATGTTGGGCCTCTTTTAGGTACAATAGCTAATTGGCCCAAATCCCAATGTACTTTCCTCATACCGATATCCGTAAATTACCCTGATCTTAGCATAAATGCTAAACACCTCTTTTAATTGTTCTAACATTTTTAGAAATTCATTCTAATATAAAATGAATTCTCTACAAAGTTTCATAATTTTTTGAGACCCAGAAGTCCTGTTAAAAATTACATATGTTTCCTTTAACCCTTTATCGGTGTCCTTTTTCACAGTAAATTTCATAATTAATTCTACAGGACTCCTTTTTGACTTCTGTCAACTCCATAAATTCTCATATTAATTATAATAATTTACTATCAAATTTCCTCTTATATCTATTCATTGTGTGAAATGACCAAAATGCCCTCCATTTACTTCTAATTTCTTAGGGCATCACAGTGGCATTTTTATAATTTTGCACTTTGGCTCTTAGACTTTCTTCCTCTTCCAATTAATCCTTTTCTTTACATAACTATGGCCACATCTTTTCCTAAACATCTCATATATTTTATTCAATCTGTACATACAACTTAGTACAGAAATTAGGGATGTTACACAAATCATTACAGAAAATTAGGGATATTACAAATTGCCCCTAGAGGGAGAGGATAGGGTCATAGGAGAGTTAGGACTAGGGGAGGTCAGCCCCTTAGGCCTCTTCAAGAGATCCTATCTGAAACTGAACATCTAATCCATAATCCCCAGAAATCTCTACCTTATCTAGACACGAGACTCGAGAAGAGACGTACAATGTAATTGAAGAGGATAATATAACAGTTAAGTTGTCAGAATTCATTAAGCTGGATCCTCCTAAGTTCTCAGGTTTTGATTCTCGAGAAGAACCTATATAATTTCTAGAAGGTATTGAGAAGAGGTGCAGAGCTCTGAGATGTCCTGATGTTCAGTATATGGAGTTTGCTCTATTTCGGTTAAAAGGGATAGCTAATGCTTGGAGCAAGACAGTGCTTGGGTTACAGGAAGATAGAGTGCCATCATTTTCATGGGTTAATTTCAAGGACCTTTTTCTTAAACTTTATCTTCCCAGAGTAAGAAAGATGCCAGAATCAAAGAGTTCCTATTGTTGAAATGTACTTCTGGAATGACAGTGGTTGAGTATGATAGAAAGTTTACTGAGCTTTCTTCTTATGCATCTACATTGATGCCTTCGGAGAGGCATAGGATTAGCAGATTTATCTAGGGATTGTCGATATATATACATGATGCTGTGGCCCCTATGTTGAATCATTTTGCCTCATATGCTGCTGTAGTTGATTATGCATTGAGAATTGAGCTGAGGCACATTGAAGAAGAAAGGGTTTCTAAGAAGCAGAAAATAGGGAGCGGAAAATTCTAAGGGTCTTCGTTTAAAGGGAATCACTCTTAGGGCCAATCCCCATCATTTGCTATGCAGCCAGTGCCTAGATATTATGGACCCTCCGTGGGCGCTTCAGATTCGAGACCTAAATTTGGAGGTGCTAGACCTCAGCCTGCTGTGAGCCAGCCTAATTATTCCAGGTCTCCTTTTGCTATTTATGGGAACTATCATTCAGGAGCTTGTCGTAAGGCTCAGGTGTTTATTTTGGGTCAGCTTGACCTTCTCCTCGCCCTACTATTTTTGCAGCCCCATCTATTAGAGCAACTTCTACCTCGACAGGTAGAGGTACATTAGGAAGACCTTCAGGAAAAAAGGGCACAACCTTCTTCAGGGCAAGGTCAAGCAAGGGTGTATGCTATGACGAGGCAAGATGCTCGGGCTTCTAATGCTGTGGTTATAGGTATTATTAATATATGTTTTCAAAAAGCTTATGTATTGTTTGACCCTAGATCGACACATTCTTATGCCTCAGTATATTTTGCTAAAAGGTTGGGTAAAGACTTTGTCAAACTTGATTGTCCTTTTTCAGTTGTTACCCCAGTCAGGGAATCTTTATTAGTTTCACAGGTGTATAAATCTTGTGAATTATCTTTTGAGGAAAGAGAAAGTCTTGTTGATTTAATGATTCTTGACATGATTGATTTTGATGTGATATTAGGCATGGATTGGTTAGCCTCTTGTTATGCTACTGTTGATTGCCACTTAAAAGTGATGAAATTTAATATTCCAGGTGAAAATTGAAACATCCTCCCTTAGACTCCTCAGAGTACACTTGCGGAAGCAATATTAGCTTGATATATCTTAACTTAAGCCCAGAAATTCAAAATTTTACTCTTAAGTTCCTTATTCTGGACCTTTAATTTGAAAACTGATTAATCTCATTCTACACATCCAAACAAGGCTTATTACCTATCCACGTAATGCCCTAGATATGTACGACTGGCCTGCCAAATTTCGTGGCCAAACTCCTTCGTTTACTAGGTCAAACTGAGGTCAAAACACTGCTACCTCAGGACCTGCGAATTTCTCTTTTAATTCATCATACACAAGTTAAACATGCCAAACAATATTTATTATTAAATAATAAAATGTCATACAACAAAGCATACACCAAATTCTCTTATTTCAATTACATCTCTTCCTGTCAAAAATCTGGCAGCATAACTGCTACATTCCTTCTGTAGAAAGTAACCGATCTTGTACCGATTCGGTAATTCCCGTAGGAACTACCATTCTACGTAAGTACCCAGGAAAGACTGGATGAACCGGCTAGGTCCACTCACTTCCAGCCTCCTTAGACAGCACCTACGTACACAGTACGTATCAGTTCTTTCTTTGTTCCTTCTTCGTTGCCAGAATTTCGGCAGCCTAACGGCGTCTCTCAAAATTCTTAGAATTCAGTTCAACATAATCTCCCTGTAATGGGTTAGATATGGGGAATGAGATTCGGGGGAATCTCAGTAGCAACAATCATAACAATATATGTAATGCAGTGTGATAGTGCTTGCTTGTGATTGTGTACAGATAAGTATGCTGCGTGCTTTCATACTCAATAACATATGATCATAGCATTGCAGTAGAGCTTCAAGCATAACATATAAGACAACAATCCAACCAAACAATAGCACAACAAATCACAAAGCCATTACATAAAAGCTAGGATTAGTTACTACCTCAAAAGCTTAGCAGAGCTCTACTATCTCTATTCTGCTTCCAGCTCCGCCAGAACTTCCTTTCTTTCTTTCTTCCTCTCACTTTCTCTCTCTAGCACCTCCTCCTCTCTCTAAAAGGCTCAAAACCGTGGGATGCATGAAATGGGAGGGGGAGGGGGTATTTATAGTTTCCTTCAATGGCATTCCTGTAATTTTGAAGCCATATGAACTTGTGGTCCTGGTTTTTCCTGGAATTTCCTATTTTCTTTTATTCATTTTTACTGCATCGTGCATGACATCATCCAGGACACCTCACCGGGACACCTCATCGCCACATTCTTCACATGTCACAATTCCTGGACACCTCATCAGCTGACTCAGCAGTTCAGTCCAATCCAGTACCGGTCCAGAGTCTTGCACCGTAATACGTGTCCTTACTTTTCTTCTGCCTCTAAGATTGCGCCATGTGGCACCTGGAAGGGACCTTTCACGCCTTCCAATGTTATCCTGATAAGTCCCGGACTTTATCTGATCACCTCCTCGGTTATCGTGCCGACCGAGTAACTTTACTTTATTGAAACAGCATTAAAATAGTATTTTAATGCCACTTTTTCTCACATATCACTGGGCCTACGTTTTTGGGCTCTGGGAATGTTATCTTGGATCCTGATCAAGCTCAAGTACTTTGATGGCTCGATTCCCAAGAAACAGCCCTTGGCAAATTACCAAAATACCCTTGGGTGCCCTTTCTTGCGCTATTTTAACCCTAAGGGTAAAATCGTCATTTCACACCCTTATGTACTCTGTCAGGGCATATACTGACTCTAAGTAACTTTATCTGTATGTGCCCTGGCTTCTGGGCCTGTCCAGAATGACCAAAATGCCCTCATTCATCTACTACCCCTTTAGTACAACACAGGGGCATTTTCTTAATTTCGTACTTTTCCGGGGTTCTGCCGGACACTGGCCCACCTATCAGTCCAAGTGTCTTACTGGGCCTTGATGGCGCCATTATTGGGCCTTTCAGGGTCCATTACCTTCATGGCACGCATTACGAGGAATCTTCCCCCGTTAATGTTTATTGAATATTTTATCTATTTTTCACCGTTTATACACATATCCGGACACCGGCTCCTTCTGTCCGATACACTGGCCTGCGATGTTCAGGCATCCCTGTGAGTCATATCAGTCATCTGACCGAGGTTATCCGAACTCATTCGGTCCCTTTTCAAATACCGATAAATTTCCTATCGGATACCCGGAGGCCTCACACTCCCGTCTGGATTTTCTAATTTGCGAATAACTTTTTCTACAGGCCTCCTATCGGTATTCTGTCAGTTTCCTGACATCCTCCCCACAAAGACGCATCATCCTGTATTTTCTCACCTAGATCTGAAATCTAGGATATCCGGTATGAATTTTTATAACTTTTGGACGATCAGTCCATTTCTGGCTATCTGGAGTCTTCAAAAATTCCTATATTAAGCCAGATTACCGAGCGTCCCTTGCTCTCTCTACCGGTGAAATCTGGGACTGAAATGCTGTCGGACAGTCCAAACCACTTTCGGCCTGACTTTCTTTAATTACACTTTAGCCCCAAGGAACTTTTCTTCTTTTCATTTAAGTCCCTTTTTATTTGGCTAAAATTAGACTTAAGGACCCCACCTTTTTGTCCTTAAATTTTCATAATTCTTTCATACTCACAGAGACCTCGTATGCTCATTTCACAGTTCAGTGAAATGATCAGCATAATTTTCTCTATTTTCTGGCAAAATATGGTACTCATCGGCTACCAGCCCGATCTTTCCCATAATTACAATTTTGCCCCTGCATTCTCTTTCTGGCCTTATTACTCATCTTCTCATCCCTTATCTTAAGTTCTAGAAATTTTCTTTCAATAACTCATCCCTTAAACTCTTCGGGAGTCATCGTTAATTGAAAAGCTCGACAACCCGCCCATATCAGGTTATCTTACACAGGAGCCAGCCCATATCAAGCTTCTTGCAGAATTCCTAGGCTTAAGACTTAGGATATTTCTCACATTCAGCATCTTGGACCTAGATGAACTGTCCCGATCTCCTAGACCAAAAATCGGGATGTTACAAAAATCATTTCGTATTGCAAGGGAATAAAGTATAGAGGCTTACTAACTTTATTTCTGCCCTAAAAGCACGGAGATTATTGATAAAGGGTTGTCAGGTATTTTTAGCTATAGTGAAAGATGTTGATAAGCCTACTGTTAGCTTAGCTCAAATTCCAGTTGTTCGGGAATTTCCTGATGTCTTTCCAGAGGAATTGCCTGGCTTACCTCCAAATAGAGAAATAGAATTTGGTATTGATATCATTTCTGGCACTCAGCCAATTTCTATTCCGCCATATCGGATGGTGCCCTCAGAGTTAAGGAAATTGAAGACTGAATTGCAAGAGCTGTTAAACAAGGGGTTTATTCGACCTAGTACTTCTCCGTGGGGTGCACTAGTGTTGTTTGTGAAAAAGAAAGATGGATCCTTGAGGCATTGCATTGATTATCAACAGCTTAATAAAGTGACCATAAAGAATAAGTACCTGTTGCTGCCTATTGATGATCTTTTTGACCAGTTGCAAGGAGCACAATACTTTTTAAAGGTAGACTTACGATCAAGGTATCGCTAATTAAAGATCAAGAAGGAAGATATTCCAAAGACAACATTTAGAATGCGATATGGTCATTATGAATTTTTTGTTGTCTTTTGGTTTGACAAATGCTCCTGCCACATTCATGGACTTGATGAATCAGGTATTCAGAACATTTCTTGATAAGTTTATAATCGTGTTTATTGATGATATCTTAGTATAATCCAAGAGTACAAAAGAGCATGAGCATCATTTGTGGTTAGTGTTACAAAGATTGAGAGAACAACAACTTTATGCTAAGTTGTCTAAATGAGAATTCTGGTTAATTGAGGTCACTTTCTTGGGGCATGTAGTGTCAAAATATGGTATCCAAGTTGATCCTAGCAAGGTTTAGGAAGTCAAAGGTTGGCCATGACCTACTACAGTCACCGGGATTCATAGTTTCTTGGGCCTTGTAGGATATTATCATCGTTTTGTGAAGGATTTCTCAAGAATAGCCGCTCCGTTGACAAGGTTAACTCAGAAAAATGTGAATTTATTTTGGGATGATAAGTTTGAGGGAAGTTTTCAAAAGTTAAAGGAATCTTTGACTTTCGCTCCAGTTTTAAGCCTTCCCTCAGGAGTTGGAGGGTACATAGTGTATTATGATGCTTCTCGAATTGGTTTAGGCTATGTATTAATGCAGAGTGTGCAAGTAATTACTTGTGCCTCTAGAAAGCTTAAGAAACATTAGCAAAATTATCCAACTCATGATTTAGAATGGCCGCAGTGGTGTTTGCTTTAAAGATTTAGAGACATTATCTGTATGGTGAAACTTGTGAGATTTTCACTGATCACAGAAGTCTCAAGTACATTTTTTATCAGAAGGACCTGAATCTTAGACAGAGAAGATAGATGGAGTTGCTAAAGGATTATGATTGTATGATTTTGTATCATCCTGGCAAGGCAAATGTAGTGGTTGATGCTTTAAGCAGAAAGTCTATAGGTAGCCTAACACATATTAATGTTAAAAGAAGACCTCTGGTGCAAGAAATTCATAAAATGGAGCAAGAGGGAGTTATGTTTGAAATTGTTGCTAGAGGAGCGTTTTTAGCTCATTTACAGGCTCATTCCTCTTTAAATGAACAGATTAAGGAGGCTCAGTATTTCGATTCGAGATTATGCAAGTAGCGAGATTTGGTCAAAGAGTGAAATAATGCTGAATTTGTGATGGACCATGAAGGGGTTCTGAGGTATAATGGCAGGATTTGCGTACCTCAAGTTCAAGATTTGATAAAGAAAATTTTAGAAGAAGCTTATCATTCAGCTTATACTATTCACCCTGGAATAACTAAAATGTACCAAGATTTGAAGCAGTTGTATTGGTGGTATGGTATGAAGCATGATGTGGC
Organism: Leucaena leucocephala; assembly: GCA_037074615.1. Classification (NCBI taxonomy): domain Eukaryota; kingdom Viridiplantae; phylum Streptophyta; class Magnoliopsida; order Fabales; family Fabaceae; genus Leucaena; species Leucaena leucocephala. The sequence goes on along the minus strand of CM073548.1, from coordinate 8,495,217 downwards.
AAACTTTGTTGCACGTTTTTTGGTGTGTCAACAAGTTAAAGTGGAGCATCAAAAGCCTGCAGGACCATTGCAAAGGTTGGAAATACCTAAGTGGAAATGGGAAAATATAACAAAGGATTTCATAATTGGTTTGCCCCGTACTGTTAAAGGTTTTGACTCTATCTGGGTGATTGTTGACAGTTTAACAAAGTCTGCTCATTTTCTTCCAGTGAAGATGACTTACAGTACGGCTAGATATGCCAAGATCTATATTGCTAAGATTTTACGATTGCATAGAGTTCCAGTGTCTATCATTTCAGATAGAGGGCCCCAATTCACTTCTCAATTTTGGGAATTATTTCAGAAAGCGTTAGGTACTCGATTGAATTTAAGTACTGCTTTTCATCCACAAATTGATGGGCAATCCGAGAGAACGATTCAAATAGTGGAAGATATGTTGAGATCCTGTATCATAGATTTTGGTGGAAGTTAGGATAATCATTTGCCGCTAGTGGAATTTGCCTATAATAATAGCTACCAATAAAGTATTCAAATGGCACCATTTGAAGCATTATATGGAAGACAGTGTAGGTCTCCAATTGGATGGTTTAAAGTTGGAGACAGAGAGATTTTTGGACCAGATTGGTTCAAGATGCTAAAAAGAAGGTGAAAGTCATTCAACAACGGTTATTGATAGCTCAGAGCTGACAGAAATCTTACGTGGATCATCATCGAAGGGAATTAGAATTCATGGTTGGGGATAATATATTTCTAAAACTGTCGCCAATGAAAGGTGCCATGAGATTTGGGAAGAAAGGTAAATTAAGTCCAAGGTATATTGGTCCCTTTGAGATCTTAGACAAAGTGGGTGTCGTAGCTTATCGATTATCCCTAACACTAGAGTTATCAAGAATTCATCTGGTGTTTCATGTATCGATGCTTCAGAAATATCTATATGATCCCTCTCATGTCATTGAATATCAAGAAATTGGTGTAAATGAAGACTTGTCGTATGATGAGTATCCCATAACTATGATGGATAGTAAGTAAAGAAGTTAAGATCAAAGGAGATTCCTTCTGTAAAAGTGTTATGGCGTAATCATTCAGAGGAAGAAGCTACTTGGGAAATTGAAAGTGAGATGCGGAGCAAGTACCCACACTTATTCGAGAATTGAGGTGAGCATATTTTCAAATTTGGAGGACCGAATTTCTTAAGAGGGGAAGAATGTTATGAATTTGGAAAATGCTTAGATATGATAATAATTTATTAAAGGACAAATATATTTTCTGGCAGGAATGTCACATGAGGCAGTGGTTAGCTAAGTGGTTGGAGGCAGGGCTGTTAAACTAAAAGTCTCTAGTTCAAGTCCCAGCTCCAGCCACAGTGAGAATTTTATTTTTTAGACACCCGTGAAATTACCAAATTGCCCCTCTTACATTTTCTGTAGAAAAGCACTCCCTACTTACATTTTGCTAGCTGACACCATGAGAAAGAGGAAAGTGCATGGAAGCTTCGCGACTGTGGACCCTTTCTGCAGTGACTTCATCTCCTCTATCGTCTATGCTCCTGTCATCAGTAGCCACCTCGTCGGTATATTCTTCTCCCTTATGCAGATCGTGGCTGTGGGAAGGTTTGGCACTTATTTTTTTCTGGTTCTGCACAGTGATGTTGAGCAACTGTGGTGGTTCGTTGCCATCATCCTCTTGAGCAAAGCTTGCTATTGGAAAGCTCCTTCCCTTTATCTTCTATTTTGCACTGCGTCTGTCCTCCCTACTGTCACACTTTCACCATTTTTGTTGCTGACTTGCACGCCATTATCACTGTAGCAATACCAGATCTTTTACTTTCCTCCTTCCTTCTAGATGCTGAGGTTTATAAAGAAGTGAGAGTGGAAGAAAAGTGTTAGGAGCTGTGAGTGCCATTGATCTGGAAGCTTGGTGGGAGGGATTGCAGGTACTGTTAGGCATCAGTTATAGCACCATTTTTACTGTTGCAGCCAACATTTTCTATCCCAGTTGCTATAGAAGATCTCTATGAAGTGTGGTGTATGGAATGAGGATGGATGGATAGTTGATGTTTGGGGCTATGGAAGCTCCGTCAAACTAAAGCTGTGTTGAAAATTGTACCCTAGGGGCCAATCATTGTATTATGAACATTGTTGATTTATAAATTTCTTAATTATGTTATCATATTATTTGATTGTTTGCTGTGATGACCATCCTTGGATAACTCATGATCTTATCCTAAACGTCCCTGGTCGGTCATCTATGCGGGAGCAGAGATAAAATAAGACCAGTATGACTTTAAAGATGTATAGAGCACGGCTGGAAAAAAGCATTTCTACACTGGTTGAAAATGGCATTCTACATCGCACATATAACCGGTGTAGAAACGGACCGTGTAAAAAGTGAGACATTTTACACCCGTCACAAGACCGGTGTAGAATGTATACTTTTTTACACCGGTCTACATTTTAAAGGGGTTCACATTTACATCCGGTGTATTATTTTTTAACATCTACACCGGTTGAATATTGGGACGGTGTAGATTATTCAAATGTTAACACCGATTGTATATACGTCCGATGTAGATGTTATTAAATTTATATTATGATATATGTTCTTTCTGCACCGGCAAGTATATACTCTGATGTAGATATTATTAAATTTATATTTAATACATTTCGTTGGCCTGAAGCTTCATAAATAAACTGCCCAAATATAATATACGACTCAATCATCGATCATCATCAGTTCAAGATGCCAGAGACATATATAATTCAATTGCTCATTATATTATTCATTTAATAAAATTCAATACAAAAATGCTACAATTTGAACAGAAAAGTAGAAAAAGGTATTCAGTGAAAGACATAGTATTGAGAAGGAAGGAATTGAACAAAAAACTCTGCCCACCGATTACGCAGGTCCTCAATATCTTGGTCAGGAAATAGATCAGGTTGATCAAACATCTGAAATATGAAATCAAAATCAAAGAAATTAAGGCATTACTAATATAGATTAGATTGACAATTAAAAAATATGAAATCATTAAAAATACAATTTTACCTCCTTAGTTAGGTCAATCCTATTTGACAAGATAATATTGTTGGAGATTATACCCTAGGGGCCAATCATTATCTTATGAATATTGTTAATTTATGAATTTCTTAATTGTGTTATCATATTATTTGCATGTTTACTATGATGACAATCCTTGGATAACTCGTGATCTTATCCTAAATGTCCCTGGTCGGTCATCTATGCGGGAGCAGAGATGAAATAAGACCAGTATGACTTTGAAGATATATAGAGATATAAATCAAAGTCATAAGCACATGTAAGAGTACAGGGTGTTGGACCGACCCACTATGAGAGAGCTGCATGGGTCAAGTCATAAGCTTCTCTCATATACAAGCCATGTCACTATGCCCTTTGACCTGAGATCATCATAGATTCCTACATGACAAACGCTCATCTTTGACCTAGTCAAAAGTCACTTTTGACCGAGTGATCATAAAGGCTATGCTCGGGCTTAGTGGTTTTTCATGCGGAGGAATGTGAATGGTCAAGATGGAATTTGTCCCTCATATTCGTAGAGAGATATTACTGGGCCCCTCGATGAGTGAGTCTGAGAAATGTATGGCCATACTGGAATGGAAGGGTAGTTCCATTTCTATATTCAGACTACTCAGGGATCGAGAAAGTAATGGTCAGGAACAGGAGGATGACGTTCTCCATGCCTCATCCTTGACCGAAATATCGTGTGACAAAAGGGACGTGATATGGTTGTATGAAAGGTTACATCGTTTATCGATCCTCATATGTTTTGGGTAGTTGTAATGCCTTGCTAGAGACCGCTTACGACTTGTGGGTCAGTATAGTAACTGGGCCACTGCCAACTTCATATGGGCCTACAGGGTCGCACACAAAATAGCCCAATACGAGCTATGATGTCCAGATTCATTGAATCTAAGAGATGTCTAGATTCAATGAATAATCTATGGTGGATATATATTTTATATATATATAAATTTGTATATATATATTATATATAATATAAGAGATATTTGTAAGATTTAATTTATATTGATAAGTTAAATCTCTATCACTTTTGAATTTGAATTTAAATGGATATGATCTATTTGAATTTGAAATTCAAATTGATAAGATATCTCAAATTTGATTTATGAGAATAAATCAAATATAATTCTGTCTTATCTTTATTTTAAATTAAATAAATAGGTGAATTAAATCTGTGGGACGGATTTAATATAAACCATATTTATTTAATTAGTTTCTTATTAAATTATGCAATATATGATATTGTATTAATTCATAATTAATATAAGATTAATTCTGAAGCCCGGCCCTATTAGAAGCCCAATAGCTTCCTATATATTTGACATTAGGGGCTAGGGTTCTATACATCTGTACACACACATTCAGACGTGAGAAAAGGGGGCAGGGAGAGTGCAAAAGGTTTACAGACAAGAAACTGCCGAAATAAAGACGGTGAGGACGGAATCTCTAGAGATCCTTAGAGGGACAAGAGGCGCTAGCACGTCGTTCGCGATTGGAACGCTGTTCGCGTGGATACCGGTAGAGGAAGTCGATCTGAGCTGTCGACTTCTTGTGATCGAACCAGACACGAAGACAGGTCCCGACCAGAACACGCTAAGGTCGCGACCATACGGGCATCTGAATGTCAGAAATCCGAAAAGAAGAGGCAAGTCGCGACTTGAAGCTGACGAGGTAGCGACTACAAACTCCAGAGACGTCAGGTCGCGACGAGAAGCAGAGTAGGTCGCGACTAAAAACTCCAGAGGCGATAGGTCGCGACTAGAAGCTGAGGAGGTCGCGACTGAAAGTTCCGGAGGCGAAGAGTCGCGACTAGTGGACACTGAGGTCACGACCAAAGCTTGAAACCGAAGGTAACACTTCTTTCTCCTTGACTTAAACACATTCGGTAGATCCTGGTTGGGAATGGAAAAAATTTTTAAAGTTAATTTCCGCTGCGTGTCTTCCAATTCCCTACAAATATGAAATCATTACTAATATTTGCTTTCTCTGGGTTGCCTTGGACTCTGTAATGTTAACAAGGTAAAAATTATTTCTCATCATCAAAACGGGGAACCTAGCTAACACCTAATATATACTTTTATTACCTTCGGTGTGATCCATTCAGGGTCCCTCACCAAATTAGCGTGCTTAAGGCCCCTTGCAACTGCGAACGTCCTCATAGCCCTATGACCAAAGTTAATAAGTTAGTAACCCATTTATCACAAAGATCATTGTGTATAGAAGAGAACTCACGTGTTCATGATCTTCTTGACATCAACCAATGGCTTGTAATGGAGGGAGCATAAGAAGAAAACTTTATAGCTATGCTTACATAGGATGACAAGTTGCCAATAATTGCTATAGAGATTAGTTAAAAGAGAATGAGTATTATAATTAAGCAAATACAAAACTATTATATATGAAATAAAGTGAAATATTATTATTCTTACTCCTGCATATATGGTGCGAAGAAACAGTCAACATCGGTTTCACCGAGCCTCCTTGAAATGTATGCAAGCCTCAAAGATTGAGAGGTCCCTTTAGCATAAATCTGAAGTGGGCATAGGAATCTGAACTTTGTTTATTTTCCCTTGGAGGAAACCAACTCAGCTTGCATATACCTACAGGCAATGCATACACGACATTAGTTGTAAGACTTGAACTTTGTTATTACATATATTTACATTTAAATTCTACTTACATCAAAATCACTTGGATGCAGCCGGAGGTCAATTCTTCCTTAGGAATGATCAGAGATTTGATGTCCGCATGGTCAAGGAAGGCCGGTGCCCCCATGTCATCCACAACTGAATCCATAGGCAACACGTCCACATGGAATATTTTGTCATATGCCAATAGGATCACACATTGCATGGCATTCAAAGTGGGAGGGGTGGGAAGTTTACTGGGGGATGAGGCGACGTGATCCGAAACAAGATGCTTTGGCCACAATATGAAAGTCCCTTTTGTTTGGCTCACTGTCTTCACCTCATCAGTGGGAATTGGGATAAGAGCATCTCCAATTAGCACGTCTTCAACTGTCACCCTTAATTGATCGTCCTGGATTTGGATATGGTGAATAGTTGCCCCTAGGCTATGGATGGAGCCATGTGCCACTAAGCGTCTAAGAGGATCCTCCACATATAGATCACAATGTTCTGCATCCTCTGACAGCGGCAAGCAACAGCTCCCCTTAGTGCTTGGACGAGCTGTAATTGAGGGCGGGAGGGGATCAGTTGGCTCTTTCTGCCTTGATGTCATCATGGACAATATTTCTTCCTTCATCTTTGCGAACCCCTCTTGTAATCGCGCCTCAATTGAAGCTTCTGCTTGTGCCCTAGCCTCTATCCAAGCCTCTTCCTTATCCTCTGCCCTTATGGTGGAGAGCAAGGATTCCAACTCTGCCCTCGGCACCACATGTGGGGAACATCTTTGAGATGCTCCAAAGTAATCTCTTATACCCACACCTCTTCCAACTCCTCTGACACGGCCCCCATGTTCTTGTTTCCCAGTGGCAACAGTTAAGATGTCATTCCTACCATCTGACTTGAAGGATCCATGGGACTCTTGTTTAAGATCACTCTATAACATAGAATGAACAAACATAAGGAAAATGATATAATTATAGTCTACTAAAACAAAATAATGCAAGTAGTGCTTACAATTTTTCAGTAATCATGCGAGCATTGTCGCTTGTAAATATTCCGCTCTTTCTTTGGCGAGCGTACAACCATTTTTCTTTGCGACGTATCGGAGAGGGGGGGTCAAGAAGAACACTAGGATCTGACCCAGCATTTTCTTCTAGCCTCTTCCTCTTGGCCCCCAACAACTCTCTTTCTGCCTTCGCATAACCCCCTCGAGACATTGTGTGGGGGCAATCATTCTTGAGGGCGTATTCAATCGCTTTTGCCCTTTTTTCCTACAAGACATGAAGTAGTTAAAATCAATACATATGATATTCTGATACGTTTTCTGCTAACACATACAAAAGGATACACTCACCATTGCTGCTGGCGTGGTCCGAATCCTAACAAATTCTTCCCAAGCAGCTTCGTCAATGAATTGATACTTGCTGCTTGGAGAAGGTTGAGGATGAAAGCAGAGTAATCAACAAATAGTTGTGTATTTGGTATTGCTGTGCATGCAATATTAGATAGTTCCTATACCCAGATAGTGTCCCAAATTTGATTCTTCACGCGATCATCCACAGCATCCCAAGTCAAATAGGTGATGTTAGGCTTATTGCGTGCTAGGAGGCTGATAAAACTTACATACTTTGTCCTGTGTTCACAAGTTTGGTTCCAGTTTCTGTCAAACTCTATCAGAAGCAGTTTCCCCTCTATCCTGTCCTTCGTAATGTCTTTCAAACGAGTCGCACTTCTGCCCTTCCTTTGCGTAGTGGCACTTGGAGCATCGCTAGCCTCAATCTGAGTAACTCTATCCCCCATATTCCTATGTACGCAATAACAACATCAAAAACATTGAAAATAGACTTAACCCTTTTTCCTTCAACCCGTCAGAGTACACAAAATTTGTTACTTTAGCAGTTATGAATGGAAAGATGTGCAAGCATTTATTAGGAAAAATAGAAAACCTAGATTAAACGAATATAAAAAAGACGAAGCATGTACACAGGGGAAAATAAGTGCAGAGAACACGTACACAGAATAGCAGAATGAGAGAGACAACAGAGAAGAATGACTAAGCACGGAGAAGCTAGAAGCCTCGCGAAAACCACAGAGCACGACGAGTGGAGATATGACAGAGTACGTGAGAAATGAGAATGATGGTCGCGCCAAGGGGCGGGCTTAAAAAATGAATATAAACATTTTACACCGGATATAAATTATTCTAATCCGAGTAAAAACATAACCGATGTAAAATTGATACATTTTACACCAGATAAAGTATAAACCGGTGTAAAATCGAATTATAATTTATTTACAAATTGTCAGTAGTAGACTTTTTACACTGGATAGCACTCAAGACCGGTTTTAATGTTGTAGTTATTTTTTAAACTCCATCATCATATATATCATCCTATCCTTGGTGTCACAACATTCTTATCAGAACAAGAATTTGTCTCTGTTATTATTACATCAAAATCATATACGCAATCATAACAAGAAACTTAATATTGCATGTTTAGACTATATCAAAAACAAGAAACGCATAGAAATCAATCAGAATCCACTTCTTCTTTATTTAATTGTGGTAAACCTACTGAAAAAGAAGGGATCTCACAAATAGAATCATCATTGTCAACAACCCTTTTTCCTTGGAGCGCGACATACCATCTTTCATTTTGAGGATCAGTGATATAGAAAACTTGCTTTGCTTGGTCTGCCATAATGAAAGGCTCATCCCCAAAACTTGTATTATTCAAATCCACCAGTGTAAATCCTAACTGATCGACCATAACACCGTTGTTTACATTAGCCCACTTGCATTTGAACACGGGAACTTTGAATTTGGAGTAGTCCACCTCCCAAATCTCTTCAACAACGCCATAATAAGGGATGGATGCTAATTTAGGATTGTTATCTTTTGAACTAGAGAAATACATAGCTTCAGCCACTAACATAACACCACTATTTTGCACGCTACTTCTATCATCTAGGGACTTCATATAAAAGGAATACCCGTTGATATCAAATGAATTCCAACAGATCACATTATGTTCACGACCACATGCTAACCATCTAACTGTATCAGAAACACAATCCTCATTTTCAACCTCCAGTTTGAACCAATGTGCAAAAGATTTGTTGTGTTCTCTAATAAGCCTTTGCTCTGTATCCTATTATTTTTTTTCCGGACAAGATCTTTATGAACAGCAATATAGTCTTGAACTTCATCAATGTTATTCAAGATGTGTAAGTGTATTTGCTGCATTTCATTACGATCAACACTCCTCACTGACATTCCGCGTTGACCCCCCTGTTTGGCATGGGGTTTGTGGAGACCAGTAAGTCTTACTTTAGACAGGTATTGTTGACAAAAATCCATAGCTTCTTCAGTAACATATTTTTTAACAATGGATGCTTTGGGACGATTTGGATTCTTCATATACCCTTTAAGTATTTCCATGTATCTTTCAAATGGGTACATCCATCATAAGTATACAGGGCCACACAGTTTTATCTCTCGCACTAGATGAACGATGAGGTGTACCATGATGTCAAAAAAGGCAGGAAGAAACTATTTTTCAAGCTGGCACAAAATAACATAACCATCGTGCTCTAATTCCTCCAAACTTTCAGTCTCAAAGACTTTGCCACAAATAGCATTAAAGAAGAAGCAAAGTCGGGTTACAATGTGTCTCAAATCATCTTGAAGGATTCCTCAAACAGCCACTGGGAGTAATTGTTGCATCAATACATGACAATCATGAGACTTTTGGCCTACTAATTTCAAATCTTTCATGGACACAATCCTCTTAAGATTAGATGAGTACCCAGAGGGAACTTTGATTCCTTGCAAACGCTCACAAATACTTCTTCTCTCAGCCTTGGACAAAATATTAGTCTCTTCAACATGATAGCTCCCCTTACCATCTGGCCTCGGATGTAAATCCTCTCGTATTCCCATTTCTTTCAAATCCAATCTTGCCTTCAAACCGTCTTTAGAACTACCATGTGTGTTGAGAAGTGTTCCAACAATGTTGTCACACACATTTTTCTCCACATGCATCAAATCAACACAGTGCCTTACATGAAGATGTCGCTAATACGGAAGCTCAAAGAACACAGATCTTTTTTTCCATATATTTTTCTCACTTTTCTTGGTAATCTTACCGAAAGTGACACTGATGTCTTTCACCTTTTCATAAACTTGTTCGCCAGTCAATGGTTTTGGAGCATTTTCAAATTCTTGGCCGCCATAAAATTTCTTCTTTAGTCGACGGTATGGGTGGGCTTATCTTAGAAATCTCCTATAACCTAGGTAGACTGTCTTTCTTCCATGACGAAGTTGATAGTAGCAAGTCCATTCCTCACAAATCGGACATGCTTTATGGCCCTTAACACTATACTCTGACAAATTTCCGTATGCAGGAAAGTCATTAATTGTACAAAAGATCATGGCCCGCATATTGAAGACCTCCTTCTTAACCGCATAAAAAACATCCACACCTTCCCATAGCTTCTTCAAATCTTCGATCAAGGGTGTTAGGTAAACGTCTATGTCATTTCCCGGTTATTTTGGTCCTGAGATCAGCATAGACAACATTACATACTTCTGTTTCATACACAACAAGGGAGATAGGTTGTAAATCACCAGAAGGACGGGCCATGAACTATGTATACTACTAAGACTACTATAAGGGTTCATTCCATCCGTACTAAGTCCAAGCCTTAGGTTTCATTGTTCATTGCCGAACTCGGGAAATAAGTCATCAATCTTCTTCCATTGCAAAGAGTCAGTAGGATGACGAATCTTTCCATCATTAATCCTTTCATTTGCATGCCATAACATTTTCTTTGCATCATCTTCATTAGAAAAAAGTCGCTTAAACCTTGGTATAATTGGAAGATACCATAACAACTTGGCAGGAGAGTTGTTTGATCTGTACCTTGGTGTCTTACATATTGGACACTTCTCCTCATCTTCAAACTCTTTCCTGTATAATATGCAATCATTTGGGCATGCATGAATCTTTCTATACTGCATGCCTAAAGGACCTATTATTTTCTTCGCATCATAGTAGCGTTTGGGTAACGCATTTTCTTCAGGAAACATATCCTGTAACAACTCAAGTAATTCTGAAAAACCACTGTCACTCCACCCATGCCGAGCTTTCACACTTACCAATCTCTACACCGCATTCAACAGGTTGTATTTTCTGCACCCTGGGTATAGAGGCTTTTCTGCATCATTGCACATATTACCATATGCATGTGACCGCATAAAAACATCTTTTCCAACATCACGAATCATGTCCTCTACTCGATCATCAGTATCCATGTCATTGTCAAAGGTCTGTTCCACCTGTTTACCATGCCATACCCATACCGTGTAACTCTTGCAAAACCCCTCACAAATTAGATGAGTGTAAATATCAGCAGGACTTTGTTTCCTCTCATTCAAACAACTCACACAAGGACAATAAAAGCTTCCATTGTCATCATCACCATTCCGTTTAGCAAAATCCAAAAACTCCTTCACCCCCTCAGCATACTCAATACTTGTTCGTTTAGCATTTATCCAACTACGATCCATATTTGTGGAAGACTAAGAAACTAGAAAAATAGAAAACAAGAAACTATTACATTGCAGCTAATGCATGGAGAGAATAAATTTTTAGTTCTCGAGAGGAGTTCAAAATAAAACCCACAGTCTGTGAAGCGTCGAGAAGACTTACGCGCAAACCAGGGAAAAATGAGAGATGAAAGGCGCGAGAAATATACCAAATAAAAGAGTATTTGGTAAAAAAAATAAAAAAAAAAGTTTATTTTGTAAGAAAATATATACCGGACAAAATGTTACACCGGTGTAGATATATATATACAACAGTTGTAGAGAGTATATTTTACACCGGCCACTATATATAAACTGGTGTAAAATATATCAGTTTTTTTAAGTGATAGACCCTACTATGTCATCAACTTTTATTAAAAAAAATATATATCAGAATATATAAAAGTTGCAATCTTTCACTACTCATCAGACTTAGAGTTTTGGGAGTCATCAGATTGGGTGAGATCAACAGGATTAAAGAAGCTATCACGGGTTGATGGCGGCGAACTTCTGAGCGAAAATATCTGAAACTTGCTTTCAGTCTGTTAACTTTCCGATTCAGTTCTTCCACGGAGTCCTCCAGCCCATTGAAGCGTAGTATGAGTTCCTCAAGGCGCTCCATCAGAGTTACAACAAGGGAGGAGGAAAAGGAACAGAAGGGTGGGGATCAGGATATTTGTCTTCAAAGTCATCTCTATTTCTTTCATGACTAAGGTTGGGGGTATCTTTATGGAATTATGTTCTTCTATCTCAAAGGCTAATGACTATCTTTTAACATTAATAGAGTATAATAACTCCTTATCTACTTTAAACTACTAGCCATCTTTCCTTTTGATCTCAATCAGAGTTGAGGTTTGGTAGTGTAGACCAAACATCATCTTTCTTTTACTCTACTCAGTTTAGTCACTGTAATGAACTTACGAGTAGTGTCTATTTCTTTTATACATGACCCTTAAAAAATTTAATGTAATTCTAGGGTCTCTATCATTCATCATACTTCTTATCTTATTACATGTTTCTTTTTATATAAATATATATATCGAGATACCATAAATCTAACACTTTCTTTGACATATAGCTTTGATAGTCTCTCAGGAGAATCCTGCTTTATGCTTATCTAATTTTCTTATGAAACAAAGCTGTAATTTAAATCTTCCCTCTCAGATCTTCTCTTTTTAGATATGCCATAAAGGTTCTAATCCCTTATTTTTATAACTTTTCCTGACTTTTCTTAACTTTTCTCATCATCTTACATAACTTTGTGTATTTTTTCCATCTCTTTTGGCATTTGCGTATTTTCTTATTACTTCCAGGGTCACCCATTATTGGGCTACTCTTGCCTGAGCACACTTAATTGAAAAGTGCATATAAAATCTAAAACACTAGTGCTAATTGTAACATGCTAATTTTAATTATGAACATTTTATTAACTTAGTTATTATGTAATTTAAGGTTTAGAGTACTTCAAATATATTATCTCATATATAGAATTATAAAATTAAGAAATAATAAAATAGGATTCAAAATTGAAGGTAATATGAATTGATTTATATTTATATTGAGTTGAATTTAATGGGGTTATTGTATAGTAATTGGCAACTACTATGAGTTTTGTGATTTGAGATAATTTTAATTGGCATGGGAAAAGGATAATAGTTTAAAAAATGTTATGAACATATTGAAAAAACCATGTAATTGAATAGAGCGGTTTAACGGAAACGTGACATAAAACTACGAGAGATTTTAATTGATTTACACGATTATGAGGAAGTGAAACTCAGAAATAGAATGAGAGAACAATGTGAACAGGAAATAAGGTAGCTTATAGTATATTGAATTTTAGAGACAAAATTCTTAAAAGGAGAGGAGAATTGTAACATTATAATTTTTATTCTGAACATTTGAGTAACATTAGTTATTATGTAATTTAAGGTTTAGAGTACTTCAAATATATTATTTCATATATAGAATTATAAAATTAAGAAATAATAAAATAGGATTTGAAATTGAAGGTAATATGTATTTATTTATATTTATATTGAGTTTATTTTATAGTAATTGGCAACTACTGTATAATGATTTGAGTGTAAAGAATTTATCCAAATTATATTCTCATATAAATAGAACTTAATTATTTAAATTTTAGAAAATCTTAACAATTGGTGTTTAATTAAGAAAATAGATTTAGATAATCTTCAATGTTGATATATGGTGTAGAGTAATAAGAAAAGAATTTTAAATTTTTAATATATAAGAAAAAATATATAAAAAAATATATGGAGAGAACAAAAAAATGAAAGAAAAGAAAAGCAAAGAATTAAAGAAAAAGAGAGAATGAAGGAAAAATAAATAAATAAATAAATAAGAAGAAGACTACCTTGGTGCTTAGGAAAAGGAAGAAAAAAAATAAAAGAGAAAGAAAAATAAAATAAAAAATATATATTATAATAGTGTTGTACCCACATCATTATAATAATACCCTACACTTCTCCTTCTCCCTCCCGATTCTATTTCTTTCTTCTTCTTTCGTCTTTTCTCTTCTCCAGTTGCCAACAACAACACTTCCTTCCTCCATACAAAATTACAGATATTCTTGGAGCTTCATTCTTGCTCCTAAAATCTTTCAACTATAGTAATTAGTTCCCAAATATTTCTCTACTCGATGAGAGCTCTTCTGAAATATATTTTTTGTTGGGAGAAAAGTAAATTTGAGGATCAGGGCTTTGGAACAAGCGTGAATTTTCAACAAATGAGAATCATAGAATTATAGAGGTAAGTGAATACTTGCATTTTATCTGTTTCGAATTTTTCTATTTGCATTATTTAAGATGTTTAGAGTTAGGGTTTAAATGTTAAAGAGTAGAGGTGATTTAATATGAATTTTTTCTTGATTTAATTTGAGTTTAATGATTGGGTTATATTTATTGGAGGTATAATTGATATTTAATCGGTTTAGATTGGGTTAGAGCTTGTAAATTAAAAATGAGTATTTTTATTGAAACCCTTGATTGGAGAAATTGGGAATTTTGATCAAATTGAATAATTCTGGGTTAATTGATAGTTCAAATGAGTTATTGAAATCTAGGAATGATGGGATTTAATATTGAAATGAAGATTTGGATATTGTGAGTGAGATTTGGAAGTTAGAGGTAAAAATTGGGAACTTTAAACCTATGAAATTAAATTGGTTATTTATTTAGCAATTTGATATTGATGATTTAATGGATTGATTCTGAGGTTGTTTATGAAATGTGAATATTGGAGATTTTGAATAAGACTTTAAGATTGGAAATTGAAGTTTTTAGTTGATTTGGGGAGTTTGATGTTAAATAAGACTTTAAAGGGTAGAATAAAATTGAGATAATATAGGCTTGTCATTGGGATGATAATTTGAGAAAAAGAGGAATTATTGTTATTTTTTTTAGGTTTAAAGTGAGCAAATTTTGGGGATTTTATGATGATTGGATGAAAATTTGATGTTATCAAGTTATTAGATGATAGAGATGTGACTGAGATAGAGTAATTAAGTTATGGTATTGAATTAAGAATTTCTAAATAAAATAAAGTTAGAAGATAAAAGTAAGTATTTATTTAAAAGTATATGTTGTGTCAAATTAACAACTTATTAATGCACATGTATACAAATGATATAGATTGACTAGTGAATTGTGAACTAAACAAGGGGATCCTCATTTATGGTACTTTTATTAGCTTTAGCGAGAGGTAACCACTTTCCACTCATTGTGTGTGCTAATGTGATGTTTGTGAGCGATTTGATATATATAAATCTACTGATGATGATATGATTATATTGAGGAAACTTGGTTGATAATTTTATTAAAAATGGTCTTGTGGGACTTAAAGTTTAATTTAAAAAGTTTGAATTAAGATTAAAAACTTGTTATATCTTGATATTGGAATTTGAAGAAAGTTATTATCTTAAGAAAAATCCTATTATGATATTTATTGATTATTGAGCTATTGAGATTTTGATTAATATGATTATTTTGAGAATTATGCATTGGGGATTGGTGATGATGGAGTTGTATTTCTACCACGTGGTATAGCCTCTATTGGAGCTCGATGGTTGGCTTTTATCCCACTAGTTTACCTAGAGACATGCCCCACCAGTTTACCGAGGGGCAGCGACACCCGCACAGTATACCGAGGGGAAATGAACTCATGGTCTAATCTTGTACTCTATGGATTTTGGCCGATCCATAACACTCGATCGGTTAGCTTTTTGAGAGACTAGTCATATGGTAGTTATCACTAGCCCATGGGTTCAGTCAATAGGCATAAGGCGATTCGGTTAGTTTGATGGGAGGAACTGGGGTGGTATTTCTATTTGATCATATTATGATAATGTATTATTTTCTTTCTCCTGTATTTTATTAATTGTCGTACTTGACACCTCATGAGCACATGTTAGTATACATGATGAGTAGGATTTTTGGTTACAGAGACGTTTGTCTCACCCTATGGTTATTAACATTTTTCAGGTGATAGTTTCGTACTAGGATATCAGGGAAGATTTTGAAGGCTTGATTGGTGCTATATCAATTGTATAGTTTCCTCCTCTTAATTTATGTGTGAAATAGTTATATATTGCCACAGTAGGACTCATTTTGCATACTCTGATATAATGAGATACTCTATTTAGATTTAATGCTCGGAATGCATGCTGGTAGTGGGTTTAAGGCCCTAGACTGTTGCTTGTGATTTGTTGATTGTGGTTCCACTCTTGGAATGTGTAATATTGAGAATTTATTTATAAATGAGTATTATAAAGGATCTTGGTTGTGAAGTGGGCTTATGTGATGTTATTCCTAGGTTTGATGCTCAAAGGCCCATTTGAGATAGTTGTGAGGAAAATTGTGATAGTGGTGTTAATCGGGGGCTTCAACCCGAATCCTTTCTAATATGGTTTCATATGTGAATATTGTGTGAAGCTCTTATATCCATGATAGTATCCTATATAAGTTTTACTCTTTTCTATTATGGATAACCTTTTCAAAATAAATTGAACTCTTTTAGACATGATAGTGCATGAGGGTAATTTTATCTTTTTCTATTATGGTTAACTCTTTAGAAGTAAAGTTTTCTTTCTCTAGCCATGATAAATTTCAAATGATTAAATGGTTAGTTTCTAGCCAATTTTGGTAAAAATGATTTAAGTTGGTTAATTATCGTTATCAAAAGGAGAATTTTACACTAACAGGCTCCCACCCTGGTAATTTACTGTCTTAGACCTTTCTTATACTCTCTCACTTGGACCTATCTGGCTCTCATTGTGTTTAGTCTCATCTTAGGGATCTATCTGCTTATACTTGATCCCTTCTTATTTTTTATGGGGTACTCTTCTTCTCTTTCTTAGGCACACTACCTATAGATTTATGAATACCTTGTATTCATGACTGAAAAGTTTAACTCTATTAACTTTAATTCCTTCTTCTGTATGAGGATCCTAAGTTCAGTATATATAATAAAACTATTTGGAAAAATGTTGTGGGTACTCTCTCTGTATGAGTTAACCAACTCGAGAGGCTTTCTTCCTTTAACCATGTCCTTAGAAATCGTCTTCCCAAAGAAATACTACATTGTACTCATAACTTCATGGCTCATTCCTTTCCTTAGGCTAGGTCTTTTGCAACCCTTGGGATTAACTGCGATCTACTGCAAGCCTCTTTAGAATCTAACTATGACCCTAGAACTCTGTATGAGCAATGCTAAGATCTAACTATGATCCTCCATAATTTACTACAATTATGTTATACTATATCATAGTTCTCTGGAAAACCTAAGACCAACAGACTAAGTTACAAGGTTAGCCACTTCCACTTAGTTAGTAATTCAATTAATGATTTCCCCAAAAATTTACTCATTTCCTCTTTCACTCAGGAATTTCTCATATCATTCTTATATTTCATTTCAAAACATGACTTTGATATGTGTAGTACTGTAGTAGAGAGCTATACAGGCTCTACAATGCACGTTCCTGCTATAGACTGTACATCTCTTTAAACTGGCGCTATCTCAAGAACAATCTAGCTTCATTATGAGAGTGTTAACTTTTATTACATAGACGCTGCTTTCTCAGAGTTGCATTCATGGCTCATCATTCATACATCTCATCCCTATTAAAGTGATATGTCCTAAGTACTGTAATCATATGTCCATAGGTATGCAAATAACATTTATTTGTATAACCATACTTAGCATATTCTATGATCTCCTTTATTCTAACTCCCTGACTAGCTAACTATCATCGCATTATCTCAAACTATCATTCTAATCTTCACTTTAAACTTGAAGGATTAATTGGAGCTAATTATCTCATCTATCTTTAACATGTAAATGCTAACATATCAGGTCTATGGTAGCTCAATAGTGTGTAATGTAACATCTTTACTTTTGTACATCTTAGGGACCATTCGGTAGCATTTAGAACCACTTACATGACCTTTGAAATCCATTAGCTAAATCTGGAATTTTTACTCTTGGCGAGTTACTGTTCATATGGTATTCCAGATTCGGCGATGAACTTTGAAAAATCATAACTAATTCTAGAAAAATTGAAATGAAGTGGTTAAAAATTCTACTCCAAGATAACATCTTGAAGTTTAAGGGAAAACTAATTTCCTGAACAAATTCTTCTCACATTGATACAGTTTATTCGTTAAAATTTACTGTTCATTTGGTCTAAAATTCTGAGAACAAATTCTGGTCCCCCCATATTTGAAAAATCGGTTCTCTTTGTACAGACATCGAAATAAGGTGTTCTTGGTTTAAAAACAAAGCTTGACATGTTAACTCAATGTATGTAAAAGTTTATACATTTATTCCATCATTTACTATTTTTCATTACATCATGTCCATCACTGCTTAGATTGGTCATACAGCAACATTACAATAACAATTCTTTCCATAACATCATATAATATTTACATTAACCAATCCATAATTCTTCTTCATGCTTCTTCATCCTCTTTCATCATTCATAAACCTGTTGGGATTGGGATTACATGGATGGGGTGAGATTTCTGGGGAAATCTCAGTAGCAAACAATACCAAACAATGCATGTATTAATGTAATTGCTTGTGCTTGCTTGTGAAAGTGTTACCATAGTGTAATGAGCATGCTTCCATGTATCATATAAAATACAATTGGCCAAGGTAATCATAAAAACAGAGCTTCAATCATCTACACATATGCATACAATTTAACAAAGCCATAGCACAATCAAGCATAACATTCAATACATACAAGTTTAGGGTAAGTTTACTACCTTATTGCTTTACTTCTTTCCACTTTAACTTTGCTTCTTCCTTCTTACTTTTCCTTGATGTGTGGCTGCCTCTTTTGAGTCCACAATCAAATCCTAACATATAATCATCCATTCATTACTATCTAACTTTCTTGAACATCAAACTTACTTTAACTTAACATAACTTCCTTTAATCTTTACCAATTGACTTGGCCTTTGAATCAATTAATGTCTTACCCTTACCCTACACAATTTGGCCTTTTGAATCCATTTATGAACTCAAAATAACCAAATTCCAGCAACTATGCACTGTTCTGGATAGAATTTGCAAAACATACATAATTCTTCCAAAAATTCCCATCTTAATTCCATTGCTTCCCATACTTCTTTCTCTATTTTACCCCACACAACTTTTCATTTTAAAACCATTGGAAGCATCAAAATCATGAAAATCCAATAACTGTTCATACGAGTGAACAGTAACAGAGAAGAATTCCAAGAATTACAACTTTCAATTCTAATGCTTCCAAGGTACAAAACCTATCCAATCCTACACAAAATCATCATATAAATTCAATGGAAGCATTAGATCATTGAAATTCAATCTCCTTCTATCATGAACAGTACATGAACAGTGCAAATCAAAATATTTCATCCATGGTAAAGTCAAAGATATCAACTTGATTCAACAACCAATCATCTAACTAGCTTGTTTAAGCTTTAATCTCATAACTCTACTTTAATTTCTTCTTTCTCCTTTCATCTAAGGTTTTGGACAGCATATATACCTTAGAGAAAACTCAACTTTCTTCCATGAAAACCCTAAGTTCAAGCTCCCAAATCAAAGGAAAATAAGCTAGGATAGATTGCTTACCTTTAATCTCTAGCTTGCTTGAACTTTGGACCTTGGATTCTTCTTTGTCTTGGCTTGAGTTGGCATTTGGGCAGCACCTCCCCAAGGGTTCTTCAAGCCACGGTTTTGGGTAGAAAAATAGGGGTATTTATAGAAAAATCCAATGGAAAATGGATGCCAAGATCACTTTGTGCACTATTTGATCTAATGGCTCATAATTGGTCTTACACCAAACTTCTCCACCAAGCCAATTTGAGATAAAATCACATGAAAAAAAATCTTCTCCTCCCCTTGTCTTGGACGCCATGTGGAAAGCCTTGTGGGTCCCACCATGTGAAAATCATAATTCTTACTTTATTCCTTTTTTTTCTTTTAAAAAATTCAATAAATTATTCTTTATTGGACTTGGGCTCCAATACAACTTTTAGGACTTATTGGGATTCCCTAGGACAAAATGTTTGGCCTCTTTTAGGTCCAATAGCTACTTGGCACAAATCCTAATACACTTTCCTTATACCGATATCCTTAAATTACCCTAATCTTGGAATAAATGCTAGACACCTCTTTTAATGGTTCTAACATTTTTATAAATTTATTCTAATATAAAATGAATTCTCTACAAAGTTTCATAATTTTTTGAGACCCAGAAGTCCTGATAAAAATTACATACATTTCCTTTAAACCCTTTATCGGTGTCATTTTCCATCGTAAATTTCATAATTAATTCTACAGGACTCCTTTTTGACTTCTGTCAATTTCATAAATTCTCATATTAATTATAAGAATTTACTGCCAAATTTCATCTGATATCCATCCATTGTGAAATGACCAAAATACCCTTGGTGCCCTTCCTTGCACTATATTAACCCTAAGGGCATAATTGTCATTTCGCACCTCTTTATACCTTATCAGGGCATATACTGACTCTGAGTACTCGTTCTTGCACTTGCTTTGGCATTTTAGCTTGTCCAAAATGATCAAAATGCCCTCTTTTCATCTCTTGTACAATATTACAACACAGGGGCATTTTCATAATTTCGCACATTTTTTGCAAACTTCTGGACACTGGCCCCTTCTCCCGATAAACTGATATCATAGGCCTAGCCTCACTTGGTCTCAATATGGGCCTCTGAGTAACACCATCTGGGATCATTCAGTCCCAGTTTGCTTACCAATTAATTTCCCAATCGGATATCGGGCGTTCATAAACTCCCGTCGATTCCGTCAGTTCCCTGCCCTCTGGCTTCACAGGACGCACATTCCTGTAACTTTTCACTCATATATGAGGTCCAGGAGATCTGATAAAAATTTCAGATAACTTTCAGACTATCAAATAAATTTCAGCTATCTGAAACTCTAATAAAATTTCTGTATTAAGCTAGATTAACCAGCTTTATTTTCTCTATCTATTGATGAAATTTGGGATTGAAATGCTTCCTGGCAGTTCTAAGCCACTTCTGGCTCAACTTTCTATAATTACCATTTTACCCCTTGAACTTTCCTTAAATTACATTTAGGTCCTTAAACTTTTTAAAATTACACTTAATGGCCCAAAGTTTATGTCTACTTTACATTTTGCACCATGGAACTTTTATACTTTTCAATTTAGTCCCTCCTCTTTAAACCTTCATCTAATCATTCTTTTCTTTTACATTCATTATCACAATCCTTTCCAAACCTCTTTTCTCTATCAGTATTATACAGATAGGGAAAAATTAGGATATGACATGTATGCTAGACATTACTGTTTAAACATACATAGGGTGTTACCACCCTTAAGCCAGGGGAAATAGGAACATATTATTCATATGGCAGAGTGTTAACAGGAAGACCTAGTTGCCCTATACAGTCATCATTATAAACGAATGACCAGCGCCTGAGTAACAATTCACATCTACTTAGTGATCATTAATCCATACCATCTCTTGGATTATTTCAGACGACTTCCTTAACTATTCTCTTATCAGGACAAAAACTCTTTTATTTGTCTAGGGTTTCTCACCTGTTATATTCTATAGATATTCTCTCATAAAATGTCCTGGCTTACCACATCTATAGCAACTTCCTTGACTTGTTAAACAAAGACTATCTCTGTGGTCTTTACCATATATCTCGCATCTTTTAGGTTCTGATTGCATGTTTGCACTTCTTAATTCATTACCTCTTCTCAACTTCTAGCCTTTACCCTATTCTGAACATTGCAAGCTTCTCTCTATAACCTTGCATGTCTTTACTGTAAGGAATTGGAAGACACGTAGCGGAAATTAACTTTAAAATTTTTCCAGTCCCTGTCTGGATCTACAGATTTTGTTTAAGTCAAGTAGTAAGAGGTGTTACCTTCGGTATTCAAATTATTGGTGGCTCAGGGATTCTGACATTCAGGATGCCTATGCTCTCTTTTCGATCGCGAGAAGTTGACAACTCAGATCGGCTTCCTCTACCGGTATCCACACGAATAGCGTTCCAACCACGAATGACGTTCTAGCGCCTCTTGTCCTTCTAAGGTTTTTCTTGAGAATCCGTCCTCACCGTCTCTATTTTGGCTGCTTCTTATCTGCAAACCTTTTGCACTCTCCATCTAAAACCCTAGCCCCTAATGTCAAATATATAAGATGCTATCGGTGTTATGACGGATATTAGATTTCAGAATTAATCCTAAAGTAATTCTGAAATTAATACAATATCATATATTACGTAAGCTGATAAGAAATCAATTAAATAAATATGGTTTCTTATATTAAATCTGTCCCACGAATTTAATTTACCTATTCATTTAATTTAAAATAAAGATATGACAGAATTATATTTGATTTATTCTCATAAATCAAATTTAAGATATTATATCATATCAATTTAAATTTCAAGTGGGACGAGAAGTGCGAGGCTAGCTTTCAAGAGTTAAAGCAGAGATTAACCACTACTCCCGTGCTGATTATTCCAGCCCTAACTCAGCCTTATGTAGTTTATACTGATGCTAGTAAGCAGGGGTTAGGATGCGTGTTAATGTAGCAAGGTCGAGTAGTAGCCTACGCCTCTTGATAGTTAAAGCCACATGAAGAAAATTATCCCACTCATGATCTGGAGCTTGCAGCGGTGGTTTATGCTCTCAAGATATGGAGACATTATTTGTATGGGGCTACCATAGAATTGTATTGTGACCACAAAAGCCTGAAGTATCTGCAGGATAAAAAAGAATTGAATATGAGGCATCAACGATGGATGGAATTATTGAAGGACTATGATTTCAAGATTAAATACCATCCAGGAAAAGCCAATGTGGTGGCTGATGCTCTAAGTAGAAAAGTGGTGCAGGTGGCAAGTCTAATGATCAAAGAATTGAAGCTGTTAGAGGATGTCAGAGATTGGAGTCCTCTTTATCAAATGCAGATGATAGAGAGTCCTTATGGAGGAGTACATGTCAGACCTTTTATCGAAGATGAGATAAGAGAACCTCAAAAGCATGATAAGCTTGCAGCTATTTTTAAAGATAAGCTGGAGAAGGGGAAATCTAAGAATTTTGAAGTTTCCCAAAATGGATTGCTACGGTTTAGAGGCAGACCGTATATCCCTAATGTTATGGGATTGAAGGAGAAAATTTTGGATGAAGCACATAAAAACTGATATACAGTACATCTAGGTATGACCAAGATGTATCATAATGTAAAAAGTCTATTTTGGTGGCTTGGATTGAAGAAGGATGTTGTGGCTTATGTGTCCAAGTACTTGACATGCCAGAAGGTGAAGATTGAACATCAGAAGCCAGCAGGAACATTGCAACCTTTAGATATCCCTGAATGGAAATGGGATAGTATTGCCATGGATTTTATGGAAGGACTACCCATGACCTCGACTAAGCATGATGTAATATGGGTAATCATTGATCGATTGACAAAGTCGGCTCATTTCCTGGCAATAAATAAAAGGGATCCTTTAGAAAAGCTAGCAAAGTTGTATATAAAGGAGATTATTAGACTGCATGGTATCCCAAATAGTATTGTGTCCGATAGAGATCCTCGATTTACATCTAATTTTTGGAGAGCTTTACAGAAAGAAATGGGCACTACTCTCAGATTCAGTACAGCCTATCATCCTCAGACAGATGGTCAGTCTAAGAGAATGATCCAAACGCTAGAAGATATGTTGAGAGCATGTGCTTTAGATTTCAAAGGCAGTTGGGATATCCATCTACCACTCGTAGAATTTTCCTATAACAATAGTTATTAGGCTAGTATTCAGATGGCCCCGTTTAAAGCACTCTATGGACGTAAATGTATATCTCCCTTATGCTGGCTAGAATTGAGCGAGAGAAGGATGTTTGGTCCTAATATAGTAGATCAAACTGCAGAACAGATTGCGATGATCAGGAAAAGATTGTTGATAGCTCAAAGTAGACAGAAAAGCTATGCAGATGTCAGAAGGAAGCCATTGGAGTTTGAAGAAGGAGACCATGTATTCCTTAAGTTAACTCCAACTACAGGAGCCAGACGATCAATTAAAGTAAGGAAGTTACATCCCAGATACATCGGACCATTTCAGATTCTCTCGAAGATAGGGTCAGTAGCCTAAAGTTGTCTCTTCCCCCAAATCTCAGCCAGATACATGACGTATTCCATGTTTCCCACTTAAAGAAATATGTTCCAGATTCATCACATGTGATTGAGCAAGATGAAGTTGCGCTGCGAGATGACCTGACATATGAGGTTGGACCAGTACAAATTATTGATCAAAAGATCAAGCAGCTGCGTAATAAGCAAATTCCTTTAGTCAAGGTAATCTGGAAAGGCTTAACTGAGAATGAAGCCACCTGGGAAACGGAGGAAGGAATGAGAGAAAGGCATCCTAAGTTATTTCATTAGAGTATATTGTAAATTTTGAGAACAAAATTTATTTTAAGGGGGAGAGAAATGTAATATCCCTAATTTTCTGTACTGGATAGTATGTACAGTTTGTAAGTAATATATGTGAGATTTTCTAGGAAATTTATGGCCATTCATGTAAAGAAAGGGATTAAATTGAAAAAGGAAGAAAATGCAAGGACTTAAGTAAAATTATAAAAGGTTTAAGGCTAAAAGAGAAAGTAGACAAAAATGTGGGGTTTTTAAGTGTAATTTTAGCCAAATTTAAGGGACTTAATTGAAAAGAAGTAAAGTTCCCAGGGGCCAAATGGTAATTAAATAAAGTTGAGCCGAAAGTGGTTTAGACTGCTCAAAAGCATTTTAGCCCCAAATTTCACCAGTAGATAGAGGAAGTGATACAGGATAGTCTCGCTTAATACAGAAATTTTATTAAAGTTCTAGATAGCTGAAATTTATCTGATAGTGAAAAAGTTATCCAAAATTTTTATTAGATCTCCTGGACCTAAGATATAAGTGATAAGTTATAGGATGATGCGTCCTGTGAAGCTGGAGGTCAGGAAACTAACAGAATCTAGAAAAGAGTCCTGTAGAAAAAGTTATTCACTTTTTAGTGAATTTAGACGGGAGTTTGTGAACTCCTGGGATCCGATAGGGAGATTTAGCAGTAAATAAACTGGGACTAAATGAGCCCAGATGATGTAACGTAGAGGCCCAAGAGAACAGGTGACGTCAAGAAGGCCCAATAAGATCAGTGGACTGATAGGTGGGCCAGTGTCCGGAGAAACCCCGGAAACGTGCGAAATTATGAAAAAGCCCCTGTGTTGCACTAAAGAGCAATAGATGAATGAAGGGCATTCTGGTCATTTTGGATAGGCTAAAACACCAGGGCAGGTACAGGAAGTGTTAGTCCAAGTCAGTATATGCCCTGACAGGGTACAAAGAGGTGTGAAATGATGATTATGCCCTTAGGGTTAATATAGTGCAAGAAAGGGCACCAAGAGTATTTTGGTCTTTTCCAAGGGATCTATAATTAAGTTTAGACCTAGTATAAGAATGTCAATGATAGAAAGAATCTAGATACTATATTTAAGGTCAGAAAACATATTATGGAATCTCAGAAAAATTAGATTCAGAAAACAATCTGGTTTTTGGGGAATCGGACCGAGCCGGTACCGGACTAGACTAAAATTTTTCCAGAGGCTTCTTCTCCCTTCAGTTTTGCCATGTGCATGTTGAGGTGTCCCTTGAGGTGTCCCTTGAGGTGTCCCTTTGATGATGTCATGGTGGTGATGTCATAATTAAGAAAGAAAAGAAAATCCAAGATTAAATCTTACCCATTAGATCAAATAGTGCACAAAATGATCTTGGCCTTCCATTTCCACTCTAGTTTGCCTATAAATACCCCCCCAAACCAGATTCATTTCGGCACCTGAGGCAACCTAGGGGAAACTCTTGCAAAATTTCCATTCAAGCCAAAAAGAAGCAAGCACCTTGGAAGAACTAACAAGGTAAGTTGTCCCATTGATCCTAGACTATGTTCTAGCAAGTTTGTTCTTAGTTTTAAGAGGTTTTTGGGACATATTCCTCTTAATGGTGCTGCTGTCCATTCTATTTTGATGTGAAAGGAAGATGAGTTTTATGTTATAGATAGTTTAGATAAGCTTAAACAAGCTAGAATCAAGTGGTAATAGCTTGGAAATTCAAGTATGCTTGTGAATCAAAGATTGTGTTCTGTTCTGGTACTGTACAAATCACTGTTCATATGTTGGAATTTCATGGTTTTGATGCTTCCAATGAGTTTAAAATGGAAAATTGTGTGGGGTTATAGTAGAGAAACCAATATTGGAAGCATTGGAATCAAGATGAGAATTTTTGGAAACAAGAGAGGTGTTTTCGGTTCTGCACAGTAGAATGGGATGCGATTTGATTTTGGAGAATCTGAATACATATTTGGATTCTACATGAAAAATTATGTGGAAATGAACCATGAGAATTTGTTTTAGAAAGATGGAAGCATAAGTCATAAATTAAAGAAAGAATGGAACCTAGTTGAAACCCTAGTCTTGGATTTGTGTTGGAAGTAAATTGTAACTTGATGTTACTTTGTAATGGCTAGGTTTTGACATTTGTGAGAAGGAAGGATCAATCCAAGAAAGGAATAGCAAAGACACCTAAGAGGTAGCAAAAATACCTAACTATAATCTTATGTTGTTTGATTGTATGCTTGCTTGTTATGTATGATTTTATTGGTTGAGCTTGAGATGATTTATGATGATGATGATGAAGTATGAATGGTTGCAACTCCTTGCAATGAATGTCATGACAATATGCATGTTAGAGGTTGCTTATGTATGTTCATGAAGTAGCTCCCATGTCATTATAACATGTTAAGCATTTAATCAAGCATGCATGTTATTATAGTTTGTATGACTTGCTATTGAGATTTCCATGAAATCTCATTCTTTCCATATATATAACCATGCTCTAGGTGCTAGAACTTCTCAAGGAAAAAGGTTAAATGTGGATGATTAAATTTTAGATGACTTGAAGTTGAGCACTTAACTTGAGAAGATGATATTTTGATGTGTATGATGTATGTTACTATTGATCCAGTCTGAGGCAGTAGACTTCCAGCGATAATTTTCCTTACTTATTCAACGTATTTTCACGTGAAATTTGGCATGAACATAGTTAAGATCTAGCACTTTAAATGTACACCAAGAACGCCTCAATTGGTTAAGGATTCGAATTGTTATGATTTTTCAAAGTCGAGATTAAAATCTGGATCAAGATAAAACGAGTACCCAGAGGCAGTGAGGTTTATGCGCTTAAAGTAGACATATGGAGCTTTAAATCCATATATAACACGCCTCATTTGGATAAGTACACAAGGAGAAATGAATTTTTGAAACTAAGGTAAAGAAACTGAAACTTCCAGACTTACCAAATGAACAGTGTTTTCCAACGATTAAACTGATTTCATTTGGACAAGGAAACCTTAGTTTCATATTTTTACTTCAAATTTTAATTAAAGAGCTTTTATTAGAAATTGGAACCACCTCATTTAGATTTTTCTAGATTTAATTATGAATTTTCAAAGTTCATGATGTAATCTGGATTTACCAAATGTACAGTAACATGAACAGTACCCGATAACCTAATTCTTGGAAATTGATGCTTCTAAGCTAAAATGGTGTTCATTTGGTATAAGATGCTTTCAAATAAGTATATGTAAGGATGAAATTAAGGATACGACATTAGGGACAGAGCTTAATAAGGTATTAAGCATGTAAGAAAGAATAGACCAGTATAAGTCCTCTCCCTCTACTTTTATGAAAAAGAAGATGATTTTATAGCTGACTTTATAGGCAAATAGAGAGGCTCCCTTTTGTAGGGATAAGATGTTTAAATATTATTTTACAGATGGAATAACAAGTAAGAGCTTTCACTCCTTGCATGAAATTTTAGGCATTATGTTATGTTTGTAAGTATGCTAAAGCTCTAAATGTTAGAGCAGTGCAAGCTCCTGCAATATGTTGGCCAGGCATTATCCATGTTAGAGTATGTGCTCCTACTTAATAGTAAAGTAATAAAAAGAATAGTCGCATAAGTCCTCTCTCTATACTGATTATAATTGTTACAGACGATGAGAGTAGCTGAAAGAGCGAGAAAACCCCCAAGACTTTTAATATAAGTTGAGTAAAGTATAGTATGAGGCTGAAGCCAAACCTAAAACGATAGATAGGTTATTGGCTGGAGATTTGTTAAAGCCTGCAAAAATGGTACTAGTATATGGGAACGAATTAAAATCATTCAATGCACTAAGAGGCAGCAACCATATGCTATAGAGACAATGAGAATAAAGACACCAACTTCGCTGAAGTTTACCAGCTGAAGAATTGGTACAAGATGGTCTAAGCCAGCTAGTGTGATGCACTGACATATGAACAATTAGTTTAAGGAACGTTCAAAAATAGATCATCCATGCAATAATTCAGAATAGATATGCATTATGAAAGACTTTATCAGGATAGTCTTTTTCTAAACAAAAGTAATAGAGGCTAGACCAAGGCTTGTCTAGAGACCTTCATAGCATATGGTCTAAAGGAAAAGATGTAATGATGAACAGATGAAGAGTTTATGTTTCCAAGATTGAGGAATTCCATCATAATGGAACTAGTCACTCATTGGACTTAGTACGATAATACGGTCTAAGCTAAATCGATAACAATAGATGAGATATGAGATCTAAGCGATTCAAGTTCGCCAAGAGTTAGAGAAAGATGTTAAGAAATAGTAAAGAGTATAGAAGTTCCCTTACGGGAAAAGAATAACCCGCTCAACTGGGAAGTATAACTTAAACAGTTTTATGAAAAGTAGTTACCTCAGTCAAATAGAGATGAGAGAGAGGGTAAGTTTAAGTGATAAGGCAGGGTAAGAGAAGAAACCCTTTGATGCACACTTAGCCAAGTTCATCCAGATGAATGATGAGTGATGTACAACTGAGTAGGTGACTTATGAATTAAGCTTTCTGTTGTAAGAAAGGATTCCTCCAAAATAGTTACAAAAGTTTAATGGAGCGATAAAGGCATGCAATATTTCAGAAAGAGGTTTGCAATGCCAGAAAAATGTAAAGGTTAGAAATTAAGAAGAAGTAATGAACTGAGAAGTTTAAACTTGCAGTTAGTATTTAAGAGATACGTGATATGTGGTAGAGACCACGACGATAAGACTTGTTTAACAGGTCAAGGAAGTTGCTACAGATGTGACAAGCCAGAACATGTTACCAGAGAATGTCTACAGAATACAACAGGTAAGAGATCCGAGACAAATGAAAGAACATTTGTCCTATTCAGAGAAAAGTTAAAGAAGTCACCTGAGATAATCCCGGAGATGGGATAGATTAACAATCATTAAGTAAATGAGATATATGACTCAGGTGCAGGTCATTCGTTTATAAGGATGACTATAAAGGGCAACTGGATTTTCTTGTTAGCATTCTGCCATATGATGAAGATGATCATATTTCCACTGGCTTAAGGGTGCTAGTACCCTATGTATGTTTAAACAGTAATATCTGGCATGCACATTGTTAAACCACTCTAGACCTGATATATTTGCATTTGCAAGTTAGAGATGGATAAGATAGTTCGCTTTAGTTAGTCTTCAATGATTAAAGTCAAAGTTAGAATGAGGGCTTGAGGTAAGATAATGATAGTTAGTTAAGAAAAAGGAGGTGATAGAATATGCTCGCTATGATTATACAGATAAATGATATTGGTATACCTATGGACATATGATTACAGTACTTAGAACGGATCATTTAATAATGATTAGGTATATGAATGATGAGCTATGAACATGATACAGGTGATACAAAATGAGATGAAATATAGATATAAAAATGATGATATAGCTTCGAGAGAGCATTGTCTATGTAATGAAAGAAAATGAATGAGCCATAAGTATAGCATTTCTTTGGAAGGACAATTACTAAGGACAAGGTTAAGGTAAAGAAGCTTCACAAGTTGGTTAACTCATAATAGAGAGAGTACCCATGTTGTTAATTTCAGATAGCCTTATGGACTGAACTCGGAATCTTCTTACATGAAGAAGGAATTAAAGATAATAGAGTTAAAGGCTATAGTCCCAAGCATAAGGTATTCATAAGTCTGAGAGGAAAATACCTAACAAAGAGCATAAAAGTACCTCACATGAATTAAGAAGAGATCAAATCTAAGTGGATAAGTTTTGAAGATGAAAGTAAAGGGAATAAGAGCCAGATTGAAACATCCTTACTTTCGTACGTCTTAGGGACCATTTGGTAGCATTTAGAACCACTTTCAAGGTAATTGAAGTCCAATTTCTCAATCTGGAGTTTTACTCTTATCGAGTACTGTTCACTGTGTAAATTCCAGATGAGTGACCTGACTTCGAAAAAACATACCTAATTCTAGAAAAATCGAAATGAAGTGGTTCAAATTGATACAAGAAGCTAACTCAATTATATTTCAGGAAAAAATCACTCGTTGACCACTCCTTGACCAAGTCAACGTAGGTCAACGTTATAACTTTACTATTCATCCAGCGTTTTTCCCCTGAATCCAGCATTTTGGTCCCAACTTTGATAATTTATATCTCCATGTGCATACATCCAAATGAGGCATTCTATATATCAAATCGAATATTGGTATGTATACTATTTACCATAAAAATTTCATACATTTATTCAACCATTTACTATTTTTAATTATAGATCAAATATCATTAAGTCACCACGAGTTACTGTTCATAGTGGCAAATTCCAGCACTCAACTTTACATACATATGCATACATCCATCATATATCAGTCAAACATGCCAAACAATACCTATTATTAAATAATAAGTTGTTATACATCAGGGCATATACAAAATCCTCATATTTCTATTACATCTTTTTCTGCCTGAAATCCGGCAGCATAACCGCTACGCTTCATCTTTAGAAAGTAACTGATCTTGTACGGATTCGGTAATTCCTGTGAGAACTACCATTCTACGTAAGTACCCAGGAAAGACTGGATGAACTGGCTAGGTCCACTCACTTCCAGCCTCCTTAAAGAGTACCTACGTACACAGTACGTATCAGCTCCTTTCTTCATTACTGCCACTTTGCCTTAATTTCGGGTGCATAACAGCATCTCTCCGCATTCTTAAATTTCACTTTGACATAACCTCCATGTAATGGGTTATATATGGGGATGAGATTCAGGGGAATCTCAGTAGTAATAATCATAACAATATATGTAATGCAGTGTGATAGTGCTTGCTTGTGATTGTGTACAGATAAGTATGCTGCGTGCTTCCATACTCAATAACATATGATCATAGCATTGTAGTAGAGCTTCAAGCATAACATATAAGACAACAATCCAACCAAACAATAGTACAACAAATCACAAAGCCATTACATAAAAGCTAGGATTAGTTACTACCTCAAAAGCTTAGCAGAACTCTAGAATCTCTATACTGCTTACAGCTCCGCCAGAACTTCCTTTCTTTTTTCTTCCTCTTACTTTCTCTCTCTAGAACTCACTTATCTCTCTAAATCTTGCCTTGAGCCGTGAAGACAATGGGAGGGGGAGGGGGTATTTATAGTTTTCATGGATGGCATTTCTGTAATTTCTAAGAACTCTAAACTTGTGGCCACCGTTTTTCCTGGAATTTCTTATTTTCTTTTCCATTTATGACATCATCACCCTGACATCATCCAAGGGACACCTCATGGGACGACTAATCCCTCACATGGAGAAAATGAAGGTCCAAGAAGCCTCTGGAGAAATTCCAGTCCAATCCGGTACCGGCCCGGTCCGATTCCTCAAAAACTGGACTGTTTTCTGAATCTAATTTTTCTGAAAATCCATATTATGTCTTCTGACCTTAAATTTAGTATCTGGGTCCTTTATATCATTAACATTTTTATACTGGGTCTAAACTAAATTACATATCCCTTGCAAAATGACCAAAATGCCCTTGGTGCCCTTTCTTGCACTATCTTAACCCTAAGGGTAAAATCATCATTTTACACCTCTCTGTACCCTGTCAGGGCATATACTAACTCTGGTTAACCTCACCTGTGTATGCCTTGGCGTTTTGGCCTATCCAGAATGACCAAAATGCCCTCCATCAATCTATTACTCTTTAGTACAACACAGGGGCATTTTCATAATTTCGCACTTTTTCAGGGGTTCCACCGGACACTGACCCATCTATCAGTCCAAAGGTCTCACTGGGCCTTTGATGGAGCCATTCTTGGGCCTCCTAGGGTCCATTACCTTTATGGCATGTATCACAAGGAATCTTCCCCGGCAATGTTCGTCGGGTATTTTCGCCATTATACACCGTTTCTTCACGTCTCCAGACACCGGCTCCTTTTACCAGATAGGCTGGCCTACTGTATTTAGCATCCCTGTGGGTCATAACAGTCATCTTACTGAGGTCATCCGAACTCATTCAGTCCCAATTTAAATACCGATAAATCTCCTAATCGGATCCCCGGAGGTCACACACTCCCGTCTTAATTCACTAATTTGTGAATAACTTTTTCTACAGACCTCCTATCGGTATTTTGTCAGTTCCCTGACATCCCCCTCATCAGGGCGCATCATCCTGTAATTTCTCACTTATATCTGAAATCTAGGATATCCGATAGGAATTTTTTATACTTTTAGACTATCAGATCAATTTTGGCTATCTGGAGTCCTGAGAAAATTCCTGTATTAAGCTGGATTACCCAGCATCACTTGCTCTATCTACTGGTGAAATATGGGGCTGATCTGAATACGATCACTATTTTTGCCTGTTTCCGGTCCAGGTTCTCATAATTACACTTTTGCCCCGGAAATTTTTCTTCTTTTCAATTAAGTCCCTTTATTTGGCTAAAATTACACTTAAAGACCCCACTGTTTTGTCTACTTTTCCTTTTTAGCCTTAAACTTTTCATAATTGTACTTAAGTCCTTACATTTTCTTTCTTTTTCAATTTAAGCCCTTTCTTTACATAAATGGCCACATCTTTTTCCTGAAAAATAACTCATATATTTCATTCAATCTGTACATACAAATCAGTACAAAAAATTTGGGATATTACATTTCTCTCCCCCTTAAAATAAATTTCGTCCTCGAAATTTACATTATTCATATCCTATGGAAACAACTCAGGATACTTCTCCCTCATCTTTTCTTCTGTTTCCCATGTAGCTTCATGTTCAGTCAAGCTTTTCCAGATCACTTTGACTAGAGGAATTTGCTTATTCCGCAACTGCTTGACCTTTCTATCAGAAATTCGCACTGGTCAAACCTCATAGGCCAGGTCATCTTGCAGTGCCACTTCATCTTGCTCAATCACATGAGATAGATCTGGAACATACTTCTTTAGTTGGGAAACATGAAACTCATCATGTATCTGGCTGAGATTTGGAGGCAGGGCCAACCTGTAGGCTACTATCCCTATCTTTGAGAGAATTTGGAATGGTCCGATGTATCTTGGATGTAACTTTTTCACTTTGATCGATCGTCCGGCTCCTGTAGTTGGAGTTAACTTAAGGAATACATGTTCTCCTTCTTCAAACTCCAACGGCTTCCTTCTAACATCTGCATAGCTTTTCTGTCTGCTTTGAGCCGTCAACAATCTTTGTCTAATCATTGCAATCTGTTCTGCAGTTTGATCCACTATATCAGGACCAAGCATTCTTCTCTCGCTCAACTCTAGCCAGCATAAGGGGGATCTATATTTATGTCCATAGAGTGCTTCAAAAGGTGCCATCTGAATGCTAGTCTGATAACTATTATTATATGCAAACTCTATGAGTGGTAAATGGATATCCTAGCTGCCTTTGAAATCCAAAACACATGCTCTCAACATATCTTCTAGCGTTTGGATTGTTCTCTCTGATTGACTATCTGTTTGAGGATGATAAGCTGTACTGAATCTAAGAGTAGTGTCCATCTCTTGCTATAAAGCCCTCCAAAAATTAGAAGTAAATCGAGGGTCTCTATCGGACACAATGCTACTTGGGATACCATGAAGTCTAACAATCTCTTTTATATACAACTTTGCCAGCTTCTCCAGAGAATCCCGCTTATTGATTGCCAAGAAATGAGATGACTTCGTCAATCGATCAATTACTACCCATACTGCATCATGTTTACTTAGTGTCATGGGTAGTCCTTCCACAAAGTCCATGGAAATACCATCCCATTTCCACTCAGGGATATCTAGAGGCTGCAACGTTCCCACTGGCTTTTGATGTTCAATTTTTACTTTCTGGCAGGTCAAGCACTTAGACACATAAGCCACTACATCTTTCTTCAATCCAGGCCACCAAAATAACCTTTTAACATCATGGTACATCTTGGTCATACCTGGATGTACTATATACCGACTTTTATGTGCTTCCTCCATAATCTTTTCTCTTAATCCCATAGCATTAGGGATATAGGGCCTTCCCCTGAACTGTAACAATCTATCTGGAGAAGTCTCAAAATTCCTGGTCTTCCCTCTCTCCAGCTTATCTTTAAATATTGCTGTGAGCTTATCCTGCTTTTGAGCATCTTTTATCTCATCTTCTATACAAGCTCTGACATTAATTCCTCCGTAAGGACTCTTTGTCAGTTGCATTTGATACAAAGGGCTCCAATCTCGCACATCCTCTATCAATTTCAACTCTTTGATCATCATGTGTGCTACCTGCACCACTTTTCTACTCAGAGCATCAGCTACCACATTGGCTTTTCCTGGATGGTATTCAATTTGAAAGTCATAATCTTTTAACAATTCCATCTATCGCCGTTGCCTCATATTCAGCTTTTTCTGATCCTGTAGATACTTTATGCTTTTGTGGTCACAATACAACTCTATAGTTGCTCCATTTAAATAATGTCTCCATATCTTCAGAGCATAAACCACCGCCGCAAGCTCCAGATCATGAGTAGGACAATTCTCTTCATGTGGCTTTAACTGCCGAGAGGCATAGGCTACTACTCTACCTTGCTGCATCAGCACATGTAACATCCCAATTTTTGGTCTAGGAGAACTGGGAAGTAGTCTAATATGGGCAGGCTACTAAACCCGTAGTCCTACGGTGGTAATCTGATATGGGCAGATTACTTACCTGTATTTTGTAGGAATCCGAGGGATGAGTAAGTCCTTCAGGATTTAAAGATGAGTTAAGTCTTTAACCTATAGAATCGGGATAGTTCACCTAGGTTCAAAATGAGGAATGTGAGGAATGTCCTAAGTCTTAAGCCTAGGAATTCTGCAGGTAGCTTGATATGGGCTGGCTCCTTTGTAAGATAACCTGATATGGGCAGGTTGTCAAGCCTTTCAAGTAACGATGACTCCCGAAGAGTTTAAGGGATGAGTTATTGAAAGAGAATTTCTAGAACTTAAGATGAAGGATAAGAAGATGAGAATAGATTCCAGAAAGAGAATGCAGGGGCAAAATCGTAATTTTGAAAAAGTTTGGGCTGGTAGCCGATGAGTACCATATTTTGCCAGAAAATAGAGAAAATTATGCTGATCATTTCACTAAACTGTGAAATGTACATATGAGGTCTCTATGTGTATGAAAGAATTAGAAATGTGACCAGGGGTAAAATGGTCATTTTGGAAAGTGTGTGCGTGAGCGCTTTTTCAGGCCAAAACAGCCCGGTCCGGATAAAATATCTGAAAATAACTGGAGATAGAGAAAAGGATTCCGGGTTGAATGACGCAACACAGAATTTTGATTTGAGGTCCCGATTTTTCTATTAAAATTCCTGAAGATGAGAATTTACAGTTATAATCGGTAAAAGGAAAAGCAGTCCAAATAGAGATGATCGAACTGTGGCCAGAGGCCATATAGTGGTTGTTAAGACCCATAGTGATACCAGGGAAGGCCCAGGCCCATTAGATCAGTCCAGTGGTAAAAGGGGCCGGTGTCCGGGAAAAAGGTGCGAAATGACGAAAATGCCCCTATGTTATAAAACAGCTGAAGAATGAGTAAAGGGTATTTTGGTCATTTGCCTAAGGTTAGACAGTCCAGGAAAGTTATCTGGATAGTTGACCAGGGTCAAAGAATACTCTGGTAAGATGGGAAAAGACAATAATGCGCCTAGACCTAATAAAGTAAAGAAAGAGAGACTAAGGGCATTTTGGTAATTTGCCAAGGGGTGTTTCTTGGGAATCGTGCCATCAGAGTACTTGGGCTGGATCAGAGACCCAAGATGATATTTTCAGGCCCAAAAACGCAGGCCCAGTGATTCAAGGGGAAAAGTGACATTCAAATAATGATTTAATGACTTTTTAGTAAAGTAAAGTTACTCGGTTGGCACGATAACCGAGGAGGTGATCAGATAAAGTCTGGGACTTATCTGGATAGCATTGAAAGGCATGAAAGGTCCCTTCCAGATGCCACATGGCATCATCTTAGAGGCAAAAGAAAAGTTAAGGACACGTGGCACAATCTCAGCCGTTGAGTTCGGTTTGTGGGAGATCGGACCGGACCGGTACTGGATTGGACTGGAAATGCTGAGTCAGCTGATGAGGTGTCCAGGAATTGTGACATGTGAAGAATGTGGCGATGAGGTGTCCCGGTGAGGTGTCCTGGGTGATGTAGTAAAAAGGAATAAAAGAAAATAGGAAATTCCAGGAAAAACCAGGACCATATGTTCAGATGGCTTTAAAATTACAGGAATGCCATTGAGGGAAACTATAAATACCCCCTCCCCCTCCCATTTCATGCATCCCATGGTTTTGGCAAGAGAAAGAGAGAGAAAGAAGAGAGAGAAGGAGAAAGAAAGAAGAAAGGAAGTTCTGGCGGAGCTGGAAGCAGTATAGAGATAGTAGAGTTCTGCTAAGCTTTTGAGGTAGTAACTAATCCTAGCTTTTATGTAATGGCTTTGTGATTGGATGTGCTATTGTTTGGTTGGATTGTTGTCTTATATGTTATGTCTGAAGCTCTACTGCAATGCTATGATCATATGTTATTGAGTATGGAAGCATGCAGCATACTTATCTGTACACAATCACAATCAAGCACTGTCACACTACATTACATATATTGTTATGATTATTTACTACTGAGATTCCCCCGAATCTCATTCCCCATACCTAACCCATTACAGGGAGATTATGTTGAAGTGAATTTTAAGAATCTTGAGAGATGCCGTTATGCTGCCGAATTTAAGACTGAACATCATAATATGATAAGTACTGTGTACGTAGGTGCTGTCTAAGGAGGCTGGAAGTGAGTGGACCTAGCCGGTTCATCCAGTCTTTCCTGGGTACTTACGTAGAATGGTAGTTCTCATGAGGGAATTACCGAATCAGTACGGTTCAGTTCTTTGTACAGATGAAGCCTAGTGGTTATACTACCGAAATTCCGGCAGGAAAAGATGTAATGGAAATATGAGAATTTTATGTATGCCCTTTTGTATGACATTTTGTTATTCAATAATAAGCATTGTTTGGCATGTTCAATTTGTGAATGAGAAATGAAAAGAGAAATTCGCAGGTCCTGAGGTAGCAGTGTTTTGACCTCAGTTTGACCTAGTAAATGAAGGAGTTTGGCTATGAAATTTGGTGAGCCAGTGGTACACATCTGGGGCATTCTGTGGATTGGTAATAATCCTTGTTTGGATGTGTTGAAGGGAATTGGAAGACACGCAGCGGAAATTAACTTTAAAAATTTTTCCATTCCCAGCCAGGATCTACCGAATGTGTTTAAGTCAAGGAGAAAGAAGGGTTACCTTCGGTTTCAAGATTTGGTCGCGACCTCAGTGTCCTCTAGTCGCGACTCCTCACCTCTGGAACTTTCAGTCGCGACCGCCTCAGCTTATAGTCGCGACCTGTCGCCTCTGGAGTTTTAAGTCGCGACCTACTACGCTTCTAGTCGCGACCAGACGTCTCTGGAGTTTGTTGTCGCGACCTCTTAAGCTTCACGTCGCGACCTGTCTCCTCTTTTCGGATTTCTGACGTTCAGATGCCCGTATGGTCGCGACCTAAGTATGTTTTGGTCGCGACCTTTCTTCTTGTCTGGCCGTATCGTAGAAGTCGACAGCTCAGATCAGCTTCCTCTACCGGTATCCACACGAACAGCGTTCCAATCGCGAACGACGTGCTAGCGCCTCTTGTCCCTCTAGGGCTTTCTGGAGATTCCGTCCTCACCGTCTCTATTTCGGCAGTTTCTTATGTGCAAACCTTTTGCACTCTCCTTGCCCCCTTTTCTCACGTCTGAATGTATGTGTAGAGATGTATTGTGCGTAGAACCCTAGCTCCTAATGTCAAATATATAGGAAGCTATCGGGCTTCTAATAGGGCCGGACTTCAGAATTAATCTTATATTAATTTTGAATTAATACAATATCATATATTGCATAATTTAATAAGAAACTAATTAAACAAATATGGTTTATATTAAATCTGTCCCACAGATTTAATTCACCTATTTATTTAATTTAAAATAAAGATAAGACAGAATTATATTTGATTTATTCTCATAAATCAAATTTGAGATATCTTATCAATTTGAATTTCAAATTCAAATAGATCATATCCATTTAAATTCAAATTCAAAAGTGATAGAGATTTAATTTATCCTTATAAATTAAATCTTACAAATATCTCTTATATTATATATAATATATATATACTAATATATATATATAAAATATATATCCACCCTAGATTATTCATTGAATCTAGACATCTCTTAGATTCAATGAATCTGGACATCATAGCTCGTATTGGGCTGTTTTGTGTGCGACCCTGTAGGCCCATATGAAGTTGGCAGTGGGCCAGTTACTATACTGACCCACAAGTCGTAAGCGGTCTCTAGCAAGGCATTACAACTACCCAAAACATATGAGGATCGATAAACGATGTAACCTTTCATACAACCATATCACGTCCCTTTTGTCACACGATATTTCGGTCAAGGATGAGGCATGGAGAACGTCATCCTCCTATTCCTGACCGTTACTTTCTCGATCCCTGAGTAGTCTGAATATAGAAATGGAACTACCCTTCCATTCCAGTATGGCCATACATTTCTCAGACTCACTCATCGAGGGGCCCAGTAATATCTCTCTACGACTGTGAGGGACAAATTCCATCTTGACCATTCACATTCCTCCGCATGAAAAACCACTAAGCCCGAGCATAGCCTTTATGATCACTAGGTCAAAAGTGACTTTTGACTAGGTCAAAGCTGAGCGTTTGTCATGTAGGAATCCAGATGATCTCAGGTCAAAGGGCATAGTGACATGGCTTGTATATGAGAGAAGCTTATGACTTGACCCATGCAGCTCTCTCATAGCGGGTCGGTCCAACACCCTGTACTCTTACATGTGCTTATGACTTTGATTTATATCTCTATATATCTTCAAAGTCATACTGGTCTTATTTCATCTTTGCTCCCGCATAGATGACCGACCAGGGACATTTAGGATAAGATCACGAGTTATCCAATGATTGTCATCATAGTAAACATGCAAATAATATGATAACCCGATACAATGATTGGCCCCTAGGGCACAATTTCCAACATGTGTATAATGGGATTAATCAGTTCTCAAATTAAAGGTTCAAAATAAGGAACTTAAGAGTAGAAATTTTAATTTCTGGGCCTAAGTTAAGATATGATCGAGCTAATATCGCTTCCGTAAGTGTACTCTGAGGGGTCTAAGGGAGGATGTTTCAGTACACATCCTAACCCCTGCTTACTAGCATCAGTGTAGACTACATAAGTCTGAGTTAGGTCTGGAATAATCAGCACGGGAGTAGTGGTTAATCTCTACTTTAACTCTTGAAAGCTAGCCTCGCACTTCTCATCCTACCTAAATTGCTGATTCTTTCTGGTAAGCTTGGTAAGTGGCAAGGCAATTTTAGAAAAGTCTTGAATAAATCTTCTATAGTACCCTACTAAGCCAAGAAAACTTCTGATCTCTGTCACTATCTTTGGCTGCTCCCAGCTCAAAACTACTTCAACTTTGCTAGGATCCACAGCTACCCCTTCTCAGGATATGACATGACCGATAAATTTGACTTCTGAAAGCCAAAACTCGCACTTACTCAGCTTAGCATAGAGTTTCTTTTCTTTCAGGGTACTAAGAACAATTCTCAAATGCCTTTCATACTCCTCCGCAGATTTGGAGTACACCAGGATATCATCAATAAAGACCATAACAAACTGATCTAAATAAGGCCTGAAGATCCGGTTCATATAATCCATGAAAAGAGCAGGTGCATTTGTTAGCCCAAAAGGCATCACAAGGAACTCAAAATGTCCATAGCGCGTCCTAAAAGCAGTCTTAGGAATATCATCTGACTTAACCCTTAACTGATGATAGCTAGATCTCAAGTCAATCTTAGAGAATAAGCTCGCTCCTGCCAATTGGTCTAGCAGGTCATCAATTCTGGGGAGAGGATACTTATTCTTGACCGTAATCTTATTCAACTACCGGTAGTCAATGCATAGCCTTAGGCTGCCATCCTTCTTCTTGACAAATAGCACTTGAGCACCCCATGGTGAAACACTGGGTCTTATGAAACCCTTCTCCAATAGCTCCTCAATTTGCTTCTTCAGCTCAATCATTTCATTGGGAGCCATCTGGTATGGGGCTTTGGATACTGGTCCAGCTCCAGGTACAATGTCAATTGCAAACTCTACTTCTCATTCTGAAGGCAATCCCTGAATCTCCTTTGGAAAGACTTCAGGAAATTCATTGACTACTGGAATCTTATCAATTCCTTCTTCCACTTATGTTTGAACAGAGAAGAATACCATATATCCCTGATATCCTTTCTGCAGACATCTATCTGCCTGAGCCTCTGTTATGAAGTTCAGTCGTACTTCTGAGCTCAGATCAGTGACCTTTGGACCAAGAACTAGAGTCTTGTTCTTGTAGTCCAACATTACATTATTGGAGGCTAACCAATTCAAACCAAGTATGACATCAATCTCTCGGAAAGGCATACATATCAAGTCTAGGGTGGTACAGCAGTGCTCATATCGCACAATACTATTCAAACAAGCATTAGACGTAACTACCCTAGCATTGGTGGGAGTTATCACATGTATATCATAATACAACTTGCTAATCAGAAGGCCTAGGTATTTAGCACACTCATAGGAAATAAAGGAATGACTTGCATCCGAATCAAACAGAGCAGTCACAGCATGATCATTGAGATAGATTGTACCTTGGATCATCTCAGGTGATCGCTGGGCGTCCTCCCTGGTGAGTGCAAACACTCGTCCTGGTGTCCTTGGCCTTTGATTAGTTGCAGCTTGAGGGCATTCTCGAGAAAAATGTCTAGGCTTTTCGCAGGTATAACAAACATTCTGGCCCATTAAACATGGTCTATCACCATGATTCTTCCCACACTTGTCATATGCGCGGGCCTTTGAATCTCTGCTGTTGGACCTTCCGCGGAAATTTCCTTTATTTGGCTTCCTGTTTTGCCATGGTCGCTTTCTTTTTCTGTAGCCACCACCAGTTGCAGCTTCTTGGTTTCGACCGACCTTGTCAGGAGCTGCCTGATCCCTGTTCCCTGATCTAAACAGCATTCGGTGATTCATACTATTTTTAACAATACGACATGCCTCCACATCCTTATTAAACTGGCTGTATTGTTGAGGAGTTAACTTCTCCTTTAGTGTGGAGTTCAACCCTCGAATCATCCTTTTCGTCATCCAGCGCTCATCATCCACTTGGCGCAGATAAGTAGAATATTGAGATAGCCGGATAAACTTAGCAAGGTATTCATCAAAAGATTCTTTCTCTCCTTGTCTCAGTACAAGGAATTCCGTCTCTCTTTCATCTCTGACTGACTGAGGGAAATATTTTTCATAAAACTGTTCAAGAAACACTTCCCAGGTAATCGGAATGTCTCTTGCTTGCAAAAGTAACTCAGTGTTCTTCCACCACCTGTCAGCATCTTTTTCTAGCTGATAGATGGCCATTTGAGCCTTGGTTTCAGTTGGGCAATCAAGGACCTTGAAGATCTTTTCCAGTCTGCTAATCCAATGTTTCGTTATCTGCACCTCAAACGTTCCTTTGAGCATTGGAGGATTGTGCTTGCAGAACCTGATCATCCATTGTTGGATGCTAACTACATCCTCTCTCGGATCAACCCGTCTCTAGGGCTGTACCAGCTGCTGTTGTACTCTCTCCGGTTCTCTACTAGCCGTTCCTAAAGGCTCGGGCGGTCTTAGGTTACTTACTGCTTCTGCTACTGCTGCAGCTATGACGGCATCTCTCCCCCCCTCATTCCGTGCCTGAGCTGCCCGCATCTCCTCAATCATCTTTTGCTGTTGTTCTAATCGTTCTAAAATTATTTGATTAAGATTTCCAGCCTCTCGTGGTTCCTCTGCTAGAATAGTTCTTCTTGTTTGAACCATTTTGTTATACTATAAGGCAGAAAAAGAATGCGATAAATAACATAATTCATATTCCATTCCAAACATAGTATACATACAGGGTATGCGTATATGTCACAGTCATACATACACTACCATACTAGTCTTTCATACATCACATACATTGAGAACATTACCACTCCTAACATACCCTAATCCTTCTTAAACTTTATTCTACTAAACTCTCCTACCAGGTAAATCCAATCAGATATGGTACAATAAGGTTTTTCGTCAAAGTACTGATCCAACTCTATTCTCCAGATAGGGGTAGTTGGTAACACATCATCCATAATCTCTGTCCAAAGCCTTAGGGTCAACACATTTGGATCACAAGCTTGGTATATCTCTTTTACCCTTGTGATAAAGTCCTGATAAACCGCATAATCTTGATCCACATTTCTGTCCAAGGTCTGCCTCAGCTCATACAGCTGTCGGGCTAACACTACTGATCTCTCGAATCGTTCTCCACTCATATTCTTCCCTGGTACCATCTCTATGATTAGATCTCCCAAAGATATCTCTACCAGTATCAGTCTAGGTCTACTAGGACCTGGCACATCTGTCTGGTCAGGTACTTGACTGGGTCCTGGAATGTCTGAAATATGTCCTACTACACCTCCCTAACCTATCTCCATACCAGTATCTGCTATACTCGGGGGTACCGTATTTATTGGAACAGTAGGAATAGGACCTTCTAACACAATCTCCTCCTGACCATCCTCCAATATCTCAACCATAAGGTTTGATCCTACTGAGGAACTAGTCATCTTAGAACCACTAACCATCATTTCCTCCTTTTCCTGGCATATCCCCTCAGAGTTGTCTGAACTATAGACCTCCGGTCTAGGATCCCCTTGGTTCACTGTGGTTTCAGATCTGGGTCTATATCTAGCCATCCTGCAAACACTAACTTAGTGTCAATTATGACAGCTTTATCATGGTATATCTATCTATAAATCATCTATTCAGAGCATCTCCTAAGCCATAATCCTTTGCTCTGATACCAAAATGAAATATCCTTACTTTCGTACGTCTTAGGGACCATTTGGTAGCATTTAGAATCACTTTCAAGGTCATTGAAGTCCAATTTCTCAATCTGGAGTCTTACTCTTATCGAGTACTGTTCACTATGAAAATTCCAGATGAGTGACCTGACTTCAAAAAAATATAACTAATTCTAGAAAAATCTAAATGAAGTGGTTAAAATTTCTACAAGAAGATAACTCAATTATCTTTCAGGGAAAAATCACTCGTTGACCACTCCTTGACCAAGTCAACGTAGGTCAACGTTACAACTTTACTGTTCATCCAACTTTTTCCCACTCAATCCAGCATTTATGTCCCAAATTTGATAATTTATATCTCCATGTGTAGACATCCAAATGAGGCATTCTATATATCAAATAGAAGCCTGGTATGTCTACTATTTACCATAAAAATTTTATATATTTATTCAACCATTTACTATTTTTAATTATAGATCAAACATCATTAAGTCACCACGAGTTACTGTTCATAGTGGCAAATTCCAGCACTCAACTTTACATACATATGCATCCATCCATCATATATCAGTCAAACATGCCAAACAATATCTATTATTAAATAATAAGTTGTTATACATCAGGGCATATACAAAATCCTCATATTTCTATTACATCTTTTTCTGCCTGAAATCCGGCAGCATAACCGCTACGCTTCATCTTTAGAAAGTAACTGATCTTGTACGGATTCGGTAATTCCTGTGAGAACTACCATTCTACGTAAGTACCCAGGAAAGACTAGATGAACTGGCTAGGTCCACTCACTTCCAGCCTCCTTAAAGACTACCTACGTACACAGTACGTATCAGCTCCTTTCTTCATTACTGCCACTTTATCATAATTTCGGCAGCATAACGGCGTCTCTCCGCATTCTTAAATTT
Source organism: Leucaena leucocephala (assembly GCA_037074615.1). Taxonomy (NCBI): domain Eukaryota; kingdom Viridiplantae; phylum Streptophyta; class Magnoliopsida; order Fabales; family Fabaceae; genus Leucaena; species Leucaena leucocephala. The sequence goes on along the minus strand of CM073548.1, from coordinate 8,451,095 downwards.
CACTTTGACATAACCTCCCTGTAATGGGTTATATATGGGGATAAGATTCCGGGGAATCTCAGTAGTAATAATCATAACAATATATGTAATGCAGTGTGATAGTGCTTGCTTGTGATTGTGTACAGATAAGTATGCTGCGTGCTTCCATACTCAATAACATATGATCATAGCATTGTAGTAGAGCTTCAACCATAACATATAAGACAACAATCCAACCAAACAATAGTACAACAAATCACAAAGCCATTACATAAAAGCTAGGATTAGTTACTACCTCAAAAGCTTAGCAGAACTCTAGAATCTCTATACTGCTTACAGCTCCGCCAGAACTTCCTTTCTTTTTTCTTCCTCTTACTTTCTCTCTCTAGAACTCACTTATCTCTCTAAATCTTGCCTTGAGCCGTGAAGACAATGGGAGGGGGAGGGGGTATTTATAATTTTCATGGATGGCATTTCTGCAATTTCCAAGAACTCTGAACTTGTGGCCACCGTTTTTCCTGGAATTTCTTATTTTCTTTTCCATTTATGACATCATCACCATGACATCATCCAAGGGACACCTCATGGGACACCTAATCCCTAACATGGTAAAAATGAAGGTCCAAGAAGCCTCTGGAGAAATTCCAGTCCAATCCGGTACCGGCCCGGTCCGATTCCTCGAAAACTGGACTATTTTCTGAATCTAATTTTTCTGAAAATCCATATTATGTCTTCTGACCTTAAATTTAGTATCTGGGTCCTTTATATCATTAACATTTTTATACTGGGTCTAAACTAAATTACAAATCCCTTGCGAAATGACCAAAATGCCCTTGGTGCCCTTTCTTGCACTATCTTAACCCTAAGGGTAAAATCATCATTTTACACATCTCTGTACCTTGTCAGGGCATATACTAACTCTGGTTAACCTCACCTGTGTATGCCTTGGTGTTTTGGCCTGTCCAGAATGACCAAAATGCCCTCCATCCATCTATTACTCTTTAGTACAACACAGGGGCATTTTCGTAATTTTGCACTTTTCCGGGGGTTCCACCGGACATTGACCCATCTATCAGTCCAAACGTCTCACTAGGCCTTTGATGGCGCCATTCTTGGGCCTCCTAGGGTCTATTACCTTTATGGCATGCATCACGAGGAATCTTCCCCGGCAATGTTCTTCGGGTATTTTCGCCATTATACACCGTTTCTTCACGTCTCCGGACACCGGCTCCTTTTACCAGATAGGCTGGCCTACTATATTTAGGCATCCTTGTGGGTCATAACAATCATCTGACTGAGGTCATCCGAACTCATTCAGTCCCAATTTAAATACCGATAAATCTCCTAATCGCATCCACGGAGGTCACACACTCCCGTCTCAATTCACTAATTTATGAATAACTTTTTCTACAAACCTCCTATCGGTATTTTGTCAATTCCCTGACATCCCCCTCATCAGGGCGCATCATTCTATAATTTATCACTTATATCTGAAATCTAGGATATCTGGTAGGAATTTTTTATACTTTTAGACTATCAGATCAATTTTGGCTATCTGGAGTCCTGAGAAAATTCCTGTATTAAGCTGGATTACCCAGCATCACTTGCTCTATCTACTGGTGAAATATGGGGCTGATCTGAATACGATCACTATTTTTGCCTATTTTCTGTCCAGGTTCTCATAATTACACTTTTGCCCCGGAAACTTTTCTTCTTTTCAATTAAGTCCCTTTATTTGGCTAAAACTACACTTAAAGACCCCACCTTTTTGTCTACTTTTCCTTTTTAGCCTTAAACTTTTCATAATTGCACTTAAATCCTTACATTTTCTTTCTTTTTCAATTTAATCCCTTTCTTTACATAAATGGCCACATCTTTTTCCTGTAAAATAGCTCATATATTTCATTCAATTTGTACATACAAATCAGTACAAAAAATTTGGGATATTACACAGATGGACCCGAAAGAGACAACATGAGAAGGGTCTAAGAGAGTGAAGTACCAGGGTAAGAGCCTGTTAGCACTAGTGCTTCAGATTTTCATTGGTACTTTTCAGTTAAGCGTGCTCAGGTTACAGTAGCCCAATGATGGGTGACCCCTGGGAAGTGAAAAAAAATTGTAAATGCCACACATATTTGGTATAGATTCATAAAGTTATGTAAGATGATAAGAAAAGCTAAGAAGAATTAGAAAAAGTTATGAAAAGTAAGAGAGTAGAACCCCTTATGTTAGACCCAAAGAGAGGATCTAAAAGGAAAGATTCATATTACAACTTTATGTCAAGAGAAAGAATGGCAAAAGAGCAATATTCTCCTAAAATTCTGGCAAGGTTGTAAGTTACAAAGAATGTTAAGTTTATGGTATCTCAAGATATAGAAAGAGAAATATGTAATGAGATGGGAAGTATTATGAAAAAATGAAACCTCAGAATTTTATCAAATTTTTGAAGGGTTATGTATGAAAGAAATGGACACTACTCACAAGACCAGTAGGTGAGTCGTCCATAAATAGATGAATGAATGATCGATGAGAAAGAGAGAATAGAAAGAAGCAAATTTTGCCTTTAATTGAGTAAACCAGAAAAGGGATATGACAACACAAGAATGATGTAAAGCTTTGCAGATACTCAAAAAATTCTGCCAGATGCTAATATAAGAGATGTAATTGCGTAAAAAGATCCCCAAACCTTAGTAATGAAACAAAGAAGAATATATGAGTGATATATCCAAAATGATTTGACTAAGGTACGAGTTAAATTTCGAGGACAGAATTTATTTTAAGGGGGAGAGAAATGCATATCCTAATTTGTCCCTGTCTGTATGAAATAGAAAGTGGAATTGTAAGGGACCGATAGAGGAAAAAGTTTTGAAAGGGATTATGACGAAGATTAGAATGAATGATAAATGTTAGATGAGTTTTGAAGAAAAAGAGGGACTAAAATGAAAAGTTTAAAAGGTCCATGGTACAAAATAAAATGTAGAGATAAAGTTTGGGCCATTAAGTGTAATTTCAAAAAGTTAGGGACCTAAATGTAATTTCTCAAAAGTTCAAGGGGCAAAATGGTAATTATGGAAAGTTGAGCCGGAAATGGCTTAGAGCTGCCCGAAAGCATTTCAGTCCCAAATTTTATCAGTAGATAGAGAAAATGATGCTGGTTAATCTAGCTTAATACAAAAATTTTATTAGAGTTTCAAATAGCTAAAATATATCTGATAGTTTGGAAGTTATCTGAAATTTTTATCAGATCTCCTGGACCTCAGATATGAGTGAAAAGTTACAGGAATGTGCGCCCTGTGAAGCCAGAGGTCGGGGAACTGACAGAATCCCGAAAGGAGTTCTGTAGAAAAAGTTATACACTTTTTAGTGAATTTTGATGGGAGTTTGTGAACCCCCGATATCCGATTGGGAAATTAATCGATAAGCAAATTGGGACTGAATGAGCCCAAATGATGTCACTTAGAGGCTCATAATGACACCAACTGAGGCTAGGCCCATGATATCAGTTCATCGGGGAAAATGGCCAGTGTCTAGAAATTTGCAGGAAATGTGCGAAATTACGAAAATGCCCCTGTATTGTACTAATGAGCAAGAGATGAATGGAGGGCAGTTTGGTCATTTTGGATAGGCCAAAATGCCAAGGAAGGTACAAGAGGGATTAGTCAGAGTCAGTATGTGCTCTGATAAGGTACAAAGAGGTGTGAAATGACAATTTTGCCCTTAAGGTTAATATAGCGCAAGAAAGGGCACCAAGGGTATTTTGGTCATTTCACAATGGATGGATATCAGATAAATACTCAGTATAATAATGTCAATGGTAGGAGAAACCTAGACACTGGTTTTCCTGACAAGATACATATTCTGGAATATTACAAAAATTAGGAACATAAAACAGTCTGATTTTTTTGAAACTGACTGGATTCAGTACCGGACTGGACTAAAATTTTTCCTATCAGTATTTTCCTTTAATTTGTGCCAAACACAGCCTAAATGATGTCATGGATGATGTCATAGCTTGGTGGGTAAGATAATATTCAAGGTGCAATCTTGGCCATTAGATCAAATATAGTAACCAAAGCAATCTTGGCCTTCCATTTCCACCCAACTTTTTCTATATATTTCCCCCACAAATCTGCACATTCACGCAAGACATTAGAAACCATGGGGAACCTCTTGCAAAATGAAAACTCAAGCCAAGACCAAGGCAACTCAAGAGGCAAACAAGCAAGGATCCAAGGTAACTTCTTCCTCCTATCTTTGTATTATGTTGTAGGAAGATTTCTCTTAGATTTGGATGGTTGAAACACCATCTTTCTCTCCATCTTGGCTGCTGGACATGATCTGAAATTAAAGGGGGAATATGAATTTTAAGTCATGGGATGTTTAGATAAGCTTAAACAAGCTAAAATCAAGCAGTATTGGCTTGGAAATTCAAGTATGCATGCAATTATGGTTTTATGCTCATGGCTGCACTATACATATCACTGTTCATATGTGGGAATTTCAATGATCTAATGCTTTCATTGAACTTATATGATGATTTTTGTGTAGGATTGGATAGGTTTGGAACCTTGGAAGCATTGGAATTCCAAGTTGTAGTTTTTGGAGTTCTTCTCTATTACTGTTCACTCACATGAACAGTGATTGGAATTTCATGATTTTGATGCTTCCAATGGTTTTAAAATGAAAAGTTGTGTGGGATAAAGTAGGGAAACAAGCATTGGAAGCATTGGAATTAAAATGAGAATTTTGGGAAGTTATAAAGGTGCTGTACGGTTCTGGACAGATTTCATAGGAGGAGTTTGATTTTCATAATTCCAAGATCATATTTGGATTCCTTGGACAAAATTATGTAGGATTGGTCTAAGGAAATAATTATTACAAAGTTAAACCACTAACTCCAATATTTAAGTTAAGAGTTAGGGGTTTTAAGGAAGTTAGTATGTAATGTTTATGTAATGGCACTAATGAGTTGTATACATAATGTAATTGTGTTTAGGGCCATGATATGTGGAAGAAAATGAGTTAAAGAGGATGAGCAAGCATCCAATGTTTGGTTGGAAGCTTAGGGAGCAAGTACAAGAACAAGAGAAAAGCTTAAGTTCAAGGTAGTGGACTTATCTCTTTTTGTGCTTGATGTGGTATGCTTATGTGTTGACATGTATATGATATTTGAATGATTTTGTGACATGAGAAAAGATGTTGAATATGTTATGGAGAACATGTTTCCCATGTCCATGCATTTTCTATGCAAAGTATATAGCATGATGGCATGTCACTAATTAAAGAAAGTTTAATGAAATTACATATCTTGCATTAGCATCCATCTTGCATATTTAAGTGGTAATGTTTGCTACTGAGATTCCCTAGAATCTCACCCTCCCACAACCAACAAATTTAGGTCAAGCATGATGGAAAATGTATGCATGGAGAAGGGCTAAAGAATGGAAGAAAGAAAGTGAAGTAATTGATGTCTTAGCATATGCTATGAATTTCCATGATGTATGTAATATGCCATTATATGTAAATAAATGTATGAAATAATTATGGCATAAACCCATGATGTATATGAATGTATAAGATGCCAATGAAATGGTTTATACATGCTGGAACAATAATTGGGAATTAAAGAAAGGAAACTGAAATGGTAAAAACGTAGGTCCTGAAGCAATTGCGTTGTGGCTTTATTTTGACCTAGCAAATGAAGGAATTAATGTACAAAATTTTATGACCAATTAGAAAACATCCAGAGCTTTAAATTCATAGGTAACATGTCTCATTTGGATGTGTATATCAATAGAAATGAATTTCTAAAGTTAAGAGACAGAATCTGGAATTTCCAGAATTTGCCATATGAACAATAAAAATCAATGATTTAACTGTATCGATTGGCAAGGTAAATGTTCAGATTTATATTTTTTCCTTAAATATCTATGAAAGAGCTTCAATTAGAAATTTGGATCACCTCCATACGATTTTTCTACAATTAGTTATGAGTTTTCAAAGTTGGACTGTCAATCTGGAAATTACCTAATGAAAAGTACCCGAGAAGTAAGTTTTAAATTTTTTAATTTTTGGTCCAACGTAATGCTTCCGCTAATCAAATACGCTTCTGAATACATACTCTGAGAGGTTAAAACTAGGATGTTTCATATTTAATATCTAAGAATGGGATTGAGGTAGATAAAGCTAAGATTGAGGTTATTTCTTCTCTTCCTTATCCCAAATCTTTAAAAGAACTAAGGTCATGCCTAGGACATGCTGGATTCTATAAAAGATTCATTAAGGACTTTAGCAAGATTGCATCTCCACTTTCTAAACTTATGCAAAAAGATAGAGTTCTATTTTGATGATACTTACAAGAGATTATTTGACACTATTAAAGCTATGCTTATCACACCACCTATACTTGCTGCACCTAATTGGCATTTAGATTTTGAGCTTTCATGTGATATATCAAATGAAGCTGTAGGTGCAATGTTAGGACAAAAAGATGGTAAGCTGTGTAAAGTCATTTCTTATGGCTCTAAGACATTAGTTAATGCTCAAAATAACTACACTACCATAGAAAAAGAACTCTTTGCCATCGTGTTTGCGCTTGATAAATTTAGATCTTATCTTTTGAGTGCTAAAGTGATTATATACACTGACCATGTTGCTATAAAGTTTTTGTTTAAAAAGCCATAATCTAAACCAAGACTTCTACGATGGATGCAACTGCTTCAAGAGTTTGATATAAAAGTGAGGGATCGAGCTGGAAATGTGGACTACGTTGAAGATCATGTAAGCAGATTACTAACAGAGACAAGGGGAGTACTTAGTTCTAATCTCGTTTGTGATTCTTTCCCTGATCAGTCTCTTTGTTTGGTTGCTATTATAGAATCTTAGTATGCTCATTTAGTTAATTTTATTAAAACTGGCCTAATTCCATCCCATTTGTCTAAATTTCAAGCACAAAAGCTCAAGAGTGAACCTAAGTATTTTATTTGGGATAAACCTTTTCTATGAAAGTTGTGCTCCGATCAAGTATTAAGATGATGTGTTCCTAACCAAGATCACAAATCAGTTTTAGAAGCTTGCCAATCATGGGTTTGTGGGGGTCATTTTGGGGGGGAAGGTCTGTATGTAGGGTCATTGAATCCAATTTTTATTGGCCTTCCTTTTTCAAAGATGCTTTTGAGTTTTGTAGAGCTTGTGATAAATGCCAAAGATTTGGGGGAATTAGTAAACCGCATGAGATGTCGCAACAACCTATTCTATTTTGTGAGGTTTTTGATGTATGGGGAATAGATTTCATAGGACCTTTTGCACCTTTAGTAGGATTTCATTACATTCTTTTGGCTGTAGACTATTTATCTAGGTGGGTAGAGGCCATTCCTACGAGACTAGATGATGTTCAAACGGTCTCTAAATTTTTAAGGTCTCACATCTTTAGTAGATTTGGAGTACCGAAAGTGTTAATTAGTGATCAATGTACCCATTTTTGCAATAAGTTAATCAATAACTTATTGGCAAAATATCGTGTAACTCATAAAGTCTCAACCCCATACCACCCTTAAACTAATGGTCTAGCAGAGGTTTCAAATAGGGAAATAAAGCATATTCTAGAAAGGATTGTTAAGCCATCCAATAAAGATTGAAACTTAAGATTAGACTATGCTTTATGGGCGTTCAGAACAGCTTTTAAAACCCCTCTAGGTATGTCTCCATATAGGACAATTTTTGGGAAAGCTTGTCATATGCCTGTGGAAATAGAGCATAAGACATTTTGGGAAGTGAAAGCTTGCAATGAGGACATTTTAGAAGCTAGTTTAGAGAGGTTGTTACATATTCAAGAGCTAGAAGAGATTAGATTGGATGCCTGCAGTAGCTCTAAAATTTATAAACTTAAGACAAAATTAATCCATGATGCTCATATACTTTGAAAGAGGTTTAAGGAGGGTGATAGAGTGTTAAGGTACCAAGCTAGATTCAAGTTCAAACATAGTAAATTCAAAACTAGCTGGGTTAGACCTTACATAGTTGTTAAAGTCCACAATTTTGGGATGATTGAGTTGAAAGAGGAGGCGATAGGCAAAATCTTTCAAGCAAATGGTCACCTCTTGAACCTTTATGAGGAACCAGCTTTACCTCCTTGAGGTCAGGTTGTCCTTTTCCTATCTCTTACATTTTACATGTTTTCCTAATGTGATGTATGTTTGATATGTTTGTTTGAGAATTGGAAAGGGATGATTCAGTAGGATAGTGTTTAATTTTAGTTTTTTTCTCTTTGAATAATACTCCTATGTTGTCCATGTGTTGTTTACTAATTGTTGCTTCTCTGAGGTGTTTACACACTCAATTGCATGCTATAGTTTACCCATCTTGTCATCTTTACTTTCCTTGTATTGCTCTGTATGATTTGAATGTGACTGCAAGCTTCATTGTTAAACTTGTATTGAGTTTTGTTGGATTACTGTGTTGGAGTTGCATTTAATTGCTCTTATTTCATGTTGATGTCCCTAAATGTCTGCTAAGGTTTACAATGTCTTGTACTTCTTTGCTTTGACAATGAGGACACTGTCAATTTTAAGTGTGGGGGAGATATTGTTTCTCTGTGCTAAAGAATCCTAAATTTTCTTTCATAAATCCAATCTTTTCATCACAAAGTTTTGGGATTTTAATCTTAATATGTGATGAGTTTCTGAAAATTGGATCCCCACTTTAAACTATTTTGTTGTAGTAAAAAGGTTTCAGTGTAAAAGATGTTTTGGGCTTTGAAAATTATCAATTGGTAGTCTTTATGCATATTAGTCATGACCTATGATGGAATTCTAAACTTAATGGGCTCTCTGTGAAATGGAGTCGTGACCTTCACTAGTGTGGTCATGACTAAATATGTAAGTTTAGAGCAAGCACACAATGAAATTTGGTCGCGACCTGAACTATTTTTATTCGCAACCAGAATGCAAAAATGTCCATTTACCTTCTCTTTTCCTTGTGTAATGCTGTATAGAAGGATTCCTTTTGAGCTACTAAGGTGCTATATAAGTGATCATTGCCCTATTGTTTCTAACTTTTTTGCATAAATAGTTTTATAGAAACCATGGTCACACTTGAATTTTTGTAAATCTTGGAAATTAAATTGGAAATACTTAAGTTTTTAATGTTAAACTTAGGATTATTACATGATTTTGAATGATTACTTTTGAACTTTTAAATCATCATTTAAGAGGGTTTTCAGTTGTGATAAGTGTTGCAATACCTAGTGAATAACGAACATTGTTTGAGACTTTAATGGATGAGCAATTTAGATGAAAACCTTAGTTGGAAGGATTCTCGACCTTAATTCCTATATTGAGTGATTATTCAATTGGTTTATATCCTCTATAACTTGTCTTGGCTCTGAATTCAAAACTACTTGCGTATTTATGTTATTAAATATGATAGAGGCATTCATTTCTAAACTTTTGGGCCTAAACACAAGCTATAAATTTTGATCCATTGTTTACCCATTGGGCCTTCTTTGCTATTCTGTTGTTATCTCATTTTTTTCTGGTGTCTAAATTTCATTATAATCAAGTCAAGTTCATCTTTTTACTTGAACCCATATAACCTTCAAGGAGTTTGTGGAAGTATTGTATATAAGCTGGTTGATTTCAAAAAAAAGAAGAAAATTTAGCATTGTCAAGAAGCTATAGCAAAAGAATAAAGGAGAAATAAGTATTCATCTGTAATTGAAGGATATGGTTTGGGGTATTTAGATGAAATTTGACTTACATCATCTTTGATTAAGCCACTCAATTTTATTCCTTTTCTTTTTCATCTATACCTCCATCATTTCACCTTTAAAAGACCTCTTGATTCTTTGCATGAGTGTTGTATAGTTGAGGAGATATAGAGCCATTACAAGCATATGGTAGGTTGTTTGCCAATTTGAATTTGAGTGAAAGAACCCTAATAATGAGAGGATATAGAGAGCTACACACTTACATTCTTATAGAGAATCTATTGCACTCATACAGTTCATGTTGATTTCATTTAGTAGTTAATTACTTGGCATTGCGCATATTATCATTTTTACATTTCCAAAAGATGGTGAATTAATTATTTTAAGGTTTCACTGTGGATTATGTTTTTATCACAGATTTACTAGCATTAGCTTAAGTGTGAGTCATTTCTTTGTCTAGGAGTACAAAGGTTTAAGTATGGGGGAATTGATAGGATACAAATTGTATATGGTTTCTTTGATATTTTCAAGGGTTTTATGGGAAGTGTACCATTAATTTTATGCCGGTAATTGTGCTTTGTGGTAATATATTTGTGCATGGCAATGTGTTGATAAAAAAGTTAAATGGTAAATTAACTCTTTCAAACTTCATTTATGTTGTTCTTTATTTAGTTGGGCTTTTACAGTGACCTTTGATTTTGAATTGCAGGTATTTTGGAGGAGAATCAAGGACCCAATGTGAAGCAGATAAGGAATCACCAAATAAAGATGGCCTAAAATGTGAGCTAACTTCTATGATGTTTAGTCGCAACCTAAGAATCCACTGGTCGTGACCTATTTTCTTCTGGGATGTTCTCTGTGTTCTCAAGTTAAGACCAAAATTAGGATTTGGTCATGACTAGAATGTCTAGTTGATGAAGCTGTGCATTTTCATTTAGGTTACTCTGCAATTAAAGGAAGGAGGGGCAGGCACACAAAGGGAGGCTGGGATTTTTGCCAGATTTGGCCAAGAAACAGTACTCACTCTCTCTCAACATTCTCTATATAACCTCTACACACATCTTCTATTTTTATTGATCTTTCCACAGATTTTCACACTTTTACACCGATCAATCCACTTCTACCATCTTTCTCTTGACTTTTCCATCACCTTTTTCTGCATTCCTCATGGCCTCATGTAACATCCCGATTTTTGGTCTAGGAGAACTGGGAGGTAGTCTGATATGGGCAGGCTGCTAAACCCGTAGTCCCAAGGTAGTAATATGATATGGGCGGACTACTTACCTGTATTTTGTAGGAATCCGAGGGATGAGCTAAGTCCTTCAGGATTTAAAGATGAGTTAAGTCTTTAACCTACAGAATCGGGATAGTTCACCTAGGTTCAAAATGAGGAATGTGAGGAATATCCTAAGTCTTAAGCCTAGGAATTCTGCAGGTAGCTTGATATGGGCTGGCTCCTGTGCAAGATAACCTGATATGGGCAGGTTGTCAAGCCTTTCAATTAACAATGACTCCCGAAGAGTTTAAGGGATGTGTTATTGAAAGAGAATTTCTAGAACTTAAGATGAGGGATAAGAAGATGAGAATAGATGCCAGAAAGAGAATGCAGGGGCAAAATCGTAATTTTGGGAAAGATCTGGCTGGTAGCCGATGAGTACCATATTTTTCCAGAAAATAGAGAAAATTATGCTGATCATTTCACTGAACTGTGAAATGTGCATATGAGGTCTCTATGTGTATGAAATAATTAGAAATATGATCAAGGGTAAAATGGTCATTTTTGAAAAGTGTGCGCGAGAGTATACTTTCAGGCAAAAATAGCCCGGTCTGGATCAAATATCTGAAAATATCGGGAGATAGAGAAAAGGATTCCGGGTTGAATGACGCGACACAGAATTTTGATTTGAGGTCCCGATTTTTCTGTAAAAATTCCTGAAGATAGGAATTTACAGTTATAATCGGTAAAAGGAAAAGCAGTCCAAATAGAGATGATCGAACCGTGGCTAGAGGCCATATAGTGGTTGTTAGGACCCATAGTGACACCAGGGAAGGCCCAGGCCCATTAGATCAGTCCAGTGGTAAAAGGGGCCGGTGTCCGGGAAAAAGGTGCGAAATGACGAAAATGCCCCTATGTTATAGAATAACTGAAGAATGAGTAAATGGTATTTTGGTCATTTGCCTAAGGTTAGACAGTCAAGAAAGGGTATCTAGATAGTTGACCAGGGTCAGAGAATACTCTGGTAAGATGTGAAAAGACAATAATGCCCCTAGACCTAGTAAAGTAAAGAAAGAGAGACTAAGGGCATTTTGGTAATTTTGCCAAGGGGTGTTTCTTGGGCATCGGGCCATCAGAGTACTTGGGCTGGATCAAAGACCCAAGATAGCAGTCCTCAGGCCCAAAAACGTATCCCAGTATATATGTGGGAAAAAGTGGCATTAAAATAATGATTTAATGACTTTTCAGTAAAGTAAAGTTACTCGGTTGGCACGATAACCGAGGAGGTGATCAGATAAAGTCTAGGACTTATCTGGATAGCATTGGAAGGCGTGAAAGGTCCCTTCCAGGTGCCACATGGCGCAATCTTAGAGGAAGAAGAAAAGTTAAGGACACGTGGTGCGATTTCAGCCGTTGATTCCGGTGCAAGACTCTGTAACTGTCTGGAAATGCTGAGTCAGCTGATGAGGTGTCCCGGGATTTAGACATATGAGAAATGTGCTGCTGAGGTGTCCGCTGAGGTGTCCACTGAGGTGGCACTGATGATATAGTAAAGAGGAATAAAAGAAAATTGGAAATTCTAGGAAAACCAGGACCACAAGTTCATATGGCTTCAAAATTACCAAAATGCCATCGAAGGAAACTATAAATACCCCCTCCCCTTTCATTTGCATCACGGTTTTGGGCAAGAAAGAGAGAGAAAGAAGAGAGAGAAGGAGAAAGAAAGAAAGAAAGGAAGTTCTGGCGGAGCTAGAACCAGTATAGAGATAGTAGAGTTCTGCTAAGCTTTTGAGGTAGTAACTAATCCTAGCTTTTATGTAATGTCTTTGTGATTTGTTGTGCTATTGTTTGGTTGGATTGTTGTCTTATATGTTATGCTTGAAGCTCTATTATAATGCTATGATCATATGTTATTGAATATGGAAGCACGCAGCATACTTATCTGTACACAATCACAAACAAGCACTGTCACACTGCATTACATATATTGTTATGATTATTTACTACTGAGATTCCCCCGAATCTCATTCCCCTTATCTAACCCATTACAGGGAGATTATGTTGAAATGGATTCTAAGAATTTTGAGAGACGCCGTTATGCTACCGAATTTAAGACTGAACATCAGAATATGATAAGTACTGTGTACGTAGGTGCTGTCTAAGGAGCCTGGAAGTGAATGGACCTAGCCGGTTCATCCAGTCTTTCCTGGGTACTTACGTAGAATGGTAGTTCTCATAAGAGAATTACCAAATCAGTACAGTTCAGTTCTTTGTACAGATGAAGCCTAGCGGTTATACTGCCGAAATTCGGGCAGGAAAAGATGTAATAGAAATATGAAAATTTTGTGTATGACTTTTTGTATGACATTTTATTATTTAATAATAAATATTGTTTGGCATGTTCAATTTGAGAATGAGAAATGAAAAGAGAAATTCGTAGGTCTTGAGGTAGCAGTGTTCTGACCTCAGTTTGACCTAGTAAATGAAAGAATTTGGCCACGAAATTTGGTGAGCCAGTGGTACACATCTGGGGCATTCCGTGGATAGGTAATAAGCTTCATTTAGATGTGTAGAATGAGATAAACCAGTTCTCAAAGTAAAGGTTTAAAATAAGGAACTTAAGAGTAAAATTTTAATTTCTGGGCTTAAGTTAAGATATAATCAAGCTAATATTGCTTCCGCAAGTGTACTCTGAGGAGTCTAAAGGAGGATGTTTCACCTCATTTCTAGGAGTGATGGCAGCACAGTAGGAGCTATGAGAGGCTAGAACTTTAGTCTCTTGGTGACGGACCGCATATCTTGAGCTCATGGACTGTACTGTGGAGTTTTCTATCTTAATCTACACCTATTTCAAATTTTGACATTTCTAGATTTAGGGATTTCATTGTATGAATAGGGATTGAATGTTGATTGATTATTCTCAGATTAGATATTTGTAATTGACATTGGATGATGTGATTATTGATCTTAATATAAATATTTCAGTTTTGATTTCTGGATAGTTGGACTATTATCAACGATTGTTGATGTTTAATTCAATTGCTTGAAGTCTATGGTTGTTGATTGATGACTATTAGAGGGAATTTTCATCTTCTAATTTAATTACACACTAAGTGATTTTCAACATTGCATTAAGAAGTTCTTAAGCTAGCTTTGATCGAAGGAGTTTAAGAATCATTAATACATTGACTCAATCGATTGATTGAGGTTTTATTTAAGACTTAGTGATTTCAAATCTCCCATATCAAATTAAGAGCAAGGATGGTTATATTTTTATCATCAAGAGTCTTTCTTAACATATTACTTTCACAATCCAATTCATTTTCCTCTTAATAAAAACTATAAAAATATTTACTTTACTGCACCCTTATTTTATTGCATCAAAGTTTAATCAAACCCAAAACCCATGTTTTTACTCAGTTTTTCAATGGCTTTGCCTCCAATTTGCTAGGATTCCAATAAAAATGCTCCTTAGAAGAACGATAGGGTTGTGCCTTATAATACATTATTTGGGTGTAGTCATTATTTTTTATGGATCAGACGACGACAATCTGAGCTTGTCATAAATCCTACACAATTTTGTCCAAGGAATCCAAATATAAACTTGGAATTATGAAAATCGAACTCCTTCTATCATTGTTGTACAGAACCGTGAAGCACCCTCCAATTTTCTAAAAATTCTTATTTTGATTCCAATCTTCCAATACTTGTTTCTCTACTTTACCCCACACAATTTTTCATTTTAACCTCATTGAAAGCATCAAACTCATGAAATTCTCACATATAAATAGTGATTTGTATAGTGGCAGCCAATAACATAAAACCCTAATTGCATACATACTTGAATTTTCAAGTCAATACTACTTGATTCTAGCTTGTTTAAACTTATCTAAACTATATAAACCTACAATTCATATTCCTTCCACACAAGGGCAGCATGTCCAGCAGCTATACATAGGGAAGAATTGCCATTAAAACCTCTTTAAACTAAGAGCAATCTTCCTATTACGTAGTACAAATATAGGAGAAAGAAATTACCTTGAATCTTTACTTGATTGGCCCTTGAATTGCTTCTTCTTCTTGCTTAGGTTTTCATTTCAGCAGCACCTCCCCATAGCTCTCTTGTTTCACGCCAAAATGAGGAGAAATGGAGGGGTATTTATAGGCCAAAATCCAAGGACATGAATGGCTAAAATTGGTTCAAATACTATTTAATCTAATGCTCCATAATTACTCTCATTTTTTACTTAACATCCAAGCAATATAAAGGATAAAATCACATGCTAAAATCCTCATTTCTCCCTTGCATATGTTGCCATTTGGACTTGAGGTAGGTCCCACAAAGACACCTCACATATTCTTGAATTTTCTTTGCTTTCTCTCTTTAAAATTCATAAAATATCCTAGATAATTCATTGGGCCACATGATAAATTTCTTGACCTCTTGGGCTTGCACATGACACCATTATGGGTTCTCTTTGAGTCCAACACATTATTTGGCACACATCCCAATGTATTTCCTTTACAGGGTACCCTACCATACCTTAATTTTTGGAATAAATTTTATAAATCTCTTTTAAGGGTTTTGAAATTTTTAGAAATTCATTCTACTATTAAATGATTTTTTTGCAAAGTTTCATAATTTTTTGAGATTAATAAGTTCTAATAAAAATTCTATATGTTTAATTAAATCCTTTTACCGGTATCTTTTTTCACCTTAAATTCCATAATAAATTCGACAGGATTCCTTTTTAAGTTCTATCAGTTTCATAAATTCTTATAATAATTATAAGAATTTACTACCAAATTTTATTTAATTATGAGGTCTAAAAGGTCCTATATCAATTTCCAGACTTTGCAGATTAATATTAATTTTTTGGGACCTCAAATCAGAATTCTGAAAAATATGCGTGGCTCAATTACCATTTTCTATTTACTGGTAAAATTTGGGATTGTAACATTTTTAGGCAGTTCTAAACCATTTTTGGCTCAACTTTATCATAATTACAATTTTGCCCCTGAATTTAACAAATTACAGTTTAGTCCCTGAATTTACCAAATTCCATTTTAGTCACTTACTATACACCTTTTGTAATGTCATTTTAGTCCCTTTCTAGAAATTTTAAAATTCTAATTTAACTTCTGAATTCACAAAACTCTATTTAGGTCCCTTGAATTATTTATATTAAACTTTCATAAAAATGGCATTCATGTCCCTAAGCTTTATAACTTTATACTTTTCATTTATTTCTTCAACTTAAAACTCATATAATCATTATAATTTCTTCTGATCATTGTCACAATCATTTCCTTACCTCTTTCCTCTATCAATCATCTACAGATAGGGAAAAATCAGGATGTGACATAATGCAAGGAGTAAAATATCTTACTTGCTACTTCATTTGTAGAA
Source organism: Leucaena leucocephala (assembly GCA_037074615.1). NCBI lineage: Eukaryota > Viridiplantae > Streptophyta > Magnoliopsida > Fabales > Fabaceae > Leucaena > Leucaena leucocephala. The sequence goes on along the minus strand of CM073548.1, from coordinate 8,434,784 downwards.
TAACATTCAAACATCTTATTCATATAAAAGGGAGCCTATCTATCTATTTGCAAAGTCAGCTGTAAAATCAACTTCTTGTTCGTAGAATTAGAGGTAGAGGACTTATACTAATCTATTCTTTCTTACATTCTTAGTACTATGTTAAGCTTTGTCACTAAGCTTTGTTCTTGGCCAATCATACTTTTATCGAGGTAAACTCGACTCCGCTTTGTTAGATTTAGGTAGATAGGTTGTATCACCTAAGAGTGGGTGAATTGGGTGAACGACTTCTAAAAACTTTTACACCTCTTTAAAAAACTTGATGAGTAAAACTGTATAATTTGAAAAGCTTTGACTGAAAATAAGTTGCTAGAAATTAAAGAGTTAAGGAAGAAGAATTTACAAAGATAATTTATCCTGGTTCAGTCTTTCCATGACCTACGTCTAGTCCTTAGCTTCCTACTGAGATTTTATAATCCACTACATACACCAAGATTACAACGGCCTCTTGGTAGCCTTTACAACTTAAATTTTCATGGCTAATTGAGAACCAACTCAAATTTGAGGTTACACCACACTTCCGGTGGCAACACTCCCCCTCAAACAGATACGAACAAATCCCAACCTTAGATCCCCTAATTTCAAGGTTTTACTCTTAGGTAGATGAAGGATCGAATGGTGAATATAACTCTCAAATAGAGTGAATAGATATACATTGTAGCTCACTGTATTTCTTTATCAAAAGAATAATACATAACGATCAGAGAGTTGAATAGTTGCTGGATTTAATGATAATTTATTGTTGATCTTGTCATCGATGCTAGTCTTCGTCGCCCACCTCTTAACTTTGAATACTCTTCTATTTATAGTTGATGTTTATGACTGTTAAGCATTATTTTCATTGAGCCTTTCTTCCATTGAGTTTTCTTGCCATTAGAAATATGACTGTTGAACTAGCTGTTATAACTGTTGAGACTTTTTGTCTTTTTGTTGTTGACCTTATGTTGGCTTTTATCTTGGCCTATTCTCATCTCTAGCTTTGAACTCAACTTAGTATGATCTTCTGTTAGTAATCCTGTAAACACTTCAAGATTTAATCATTAGTTTATAAACACGTGAAGTGAGGATTTAAAGAAGAATTTAAACGTGCATACAATCAATCACAACAGAAATTATATAAGTATAGTCAATCATATGAATTAATATTTGATAGCCCAATCAATGATCGAGTGTATAAATTAATTCAATTATAAACACTTCAATATCTTATAAAGTTTGTGCTTGTTTTCAAAGATTACTCTATATTAATTAATTACCCAATCAATTAATTAGAGCTAACATGTGAAACAGAAAATGGAGCATCATACTGGATGGATTTTTCAATCATATATAATGTAACTTTATGAAGATAAGTTTCTTAAAAGAATTAACAAGAAGAATAATGAGAAATATAGATAAGTTATCACTTGAATCAAATATATGAAATAGGAAATAAGTTTGTAGCTTAAAAACATAGATAATTATAAGCTTATGAAGTTTCTGAAGTTCATCGAATGCTTAATCGATTAATGTGTCTGGAAGATTTAAAATAGAAAAGATTTCAACACGAATTAATTGAACAGTTAATCTGTTAATGAAAATTAATCGATTAACTAATGGATTAATTGGTTTATATTTGAATTTCATAAAATTAAAAGTTCACTGATTAATCAAATAATTAACAGATTAATATAAATTAATCGATTAAACAATCGATTAATAGTAATATTTTTATTGAAGGGAAAATCTGTTTTCAATTTATTAATCGATTAACAATCAATTAATTACAATTAATAGATTAACTAATCGATTAATTGACTTATCAATTCTCTTCCAGAAGGTAAGCTCTCAACATTAATCGATTGATGGTCAATGATTAATCATTAACTAATTGATTAATTGATTTTTCTTTGTAAAATAGATTGCTGCCTTTGCATTAATATATCATTCAATCGATTAATTGATATTAATCAATTAATTATCAATAATCGAACAATTAATCGAGTAACTTTATTAACTTCTTTTAACTTCATTTGATTACAAATTTATTTTCATTACTTAAAAACCTCTTTTTTCACAACATTAATCATCTTGATTCTCTTTTCTCTTTTGATATCATCGAAACATATACATCCTAACACCCTTGCCTTGCCTCAGCTGTATTCTCTCCATTCTTAATGGAGGACATATTCTTCTGTCAAAGCAATGTTAACTCCATCTCAACTGCATCCCCTTTCTACACGAATAGTGTATCTTGCTCTATCTGGAGCAATGTCATTTCTAACTCAAAGGACTAGTTCCCAATTCTTAAAAAAAATTGAATGGTTAGAACTTTCGTATATCATATCCCTTACTCATGAGCCTTTCAACCTAACCCCAAAACTAAGTAGCTATTTATTTTTAGCTTACTATCTCCCTAAGAAATTATTGAGGCTATTTATTCTTATATTAATCCCTACTGACACTATTTATTTTTAGCTTACTATCTCCAATATCTTGTTCATCAATTCAGGAATCTAGCTTAGGTTGTGTCATATCCTAATTTTTCTCTATCTGTATAAGACTGATAGAGGAAAGAGATTTGAAAAAGATTGTGATGATGAATAGAGGAAAAATGATGATTAGATAAAGGTATAAAGAAGAGGGACTAAAATGAAAAGTCTAAAAGTTCTATTGTGACAAATGTAAAGTAGACATAAACTTTGAGCCATTAAGTGTAATTATGAAAAGTTGAGGGCCTAAAGTGTAATTTTCAAAAGTTCAAGGCAAAATGGTAATTATGAGAAAGTTGAGCCGGAAAAAAGCCCAAAAATGCTCGGAATCATATTAGTCCCAAATTTTCCCAGTAAATAGAGAAAATTATTCTGATCAGTTTGATGTAACACAGAATTTTGGTTTGAGATCCCGATTAATTGATAAAAATTACTGAAGATTGAGGAATTAGTACAGTATTTTTTGGATCTCAGAATTGATTGAAATTTGGTATTAAATTCTTATAAATAATATAAGGATTTATGAAACTGACAGAAGTAAAAAAGGAGTCCTGTAGAATTAATTATAGAATTTAAGGTGAAATTGAACACCGATAAAGGATTTTGAGAAAATGTAAGAAATTTTTATCAGGACTTCTGGGTTTCAAAAAATTGTGAAACTTTGCAAAGAATTCATTTTATATTAGAATTAATTTCTAAAAATGTTAGAACCATCAAAAGAGGTATTTAGCATTTATTCCAAGATTAGGCTAATTTTAAGGATATCGGTATAAGCGAAGTATATTGGGATTTATGCCAATTAGCTATTGGACCTAAAAGAGGCTCAAGATTTCTTCCTAGGGAATCCAAATAAGTCCCAAAAGTTGTCTTGGAGCCCAAGTCCAATAATGAATAATTTATGAATTTTTGAAAAAAAAATGGATAAAAGAGAATTAGGGTTTTGCACATGGTGGTTCCCACAAGATTTACACATGGCACCAAGAAGAGGAAAGGAAGATTATCCCATGTGCTAAAATGTAATAAAATAATATAAGAATTAACCTAGTGATGATTAAGGTTAATTAATCCAAAAATTAATCAATCATGTTCAAGATTAGGCCATTGTAATAATTAGGACAAGTGAGAACATTATGGACCCAAGGTGCCAAAGTTTTGGCTATAAATACCCCCTTCCTCCTTCACAATTTCCTGCACCTAGAAGACCCTTGGGGAAACCATGTCAAAATGAAGAGAGAACTCAAAATAAGATCAAGGAGAAGCCACCTAAGCAAGTACCTAAGGTAAGAGATCCTTCCTAGCTTATTTATAAGTGTTTTGGAAGGAAGAAACTTAGGTTTCAATGGTTAGAAACTTCATTCTTCCCTTGGAACCCTTGCTGTCCAAAATTCAAAGTTAAAGAAGGGAGAGGAGAATTAAGTTAGAACTATGAAATTGATGCTTAAACAAGCTAGTTAGATGATTGGTTATTGAATCAAGTTGATATTATTGACTTTGCGATAGATGAGACCTTTCAATCTGCACTTTTCATGATAGAAGGAGATGGAATTTCAATGATCTAATGCTTCCATTGAATTTATATGATGATTTTGTGTAAGATTGGATAGGTTTTGAACCTTGGAAGCATTGGAATTGAAGGTTGTAATGCTTGGAATTCTTCTTTGTTACTGTTCACTCATATGAATAGTGATTGGAATTTTATGATTTTGATGCTTCCAATGGTTTTAAAATAAAAATTTGTGTGGGATAAAGTAGAGAAACAAGTATTGGAAGCATTAGAATCAAAATGAGAATTTTTGGAAGGATTATGTATGTTTTCCAAATCTGTCCAGAACAGTGCATGTGAGCTAGAATTTCATAATTCTAAGCTCATAAATAGATTCAGAAATTGTGTAGGGTAAAGTCAAGACATCAATTGATTCAAAGATTAAGGAAAGTTAATGTAATTAAGTAAACTCAATATTCAAGAGAGCTAGACTGTAATGAATGGATGATTATGTGATATTAGGATTTGATTGTGGACTCAAAAGAGGCAGCCACACATCAAGAAAAAGTAAGAAGAAAGAAGCAAAGTTAAAGTGAAAGGAAGTAAAGTAATAAGGTAGTAAATTTACCCTAAACTTGTATGTATTGAATATTATGCTTGATTGTGCTATGGCTTTGTTGAATTGTGTACATATGTGTAGATGATTGAAGCTCTATTTCTATGATTACCTTGGCCAATTGTATTTCATATGATACATTGAAGCATGCATATTACACAATATTAACACTTTCACAAGCAAGTACAAGCATTTACATTAATACATGCATTGTTTAGTACCGTTTGCTACTGAGATTTCCCCAGAAATCTCACCCCTCCATGTAATCCCAATTCTAACAGGTTTATGAATGATGAAATATGATGAAGAAACATGAAGAGGAGTTAGGGATTGGTTAATGTAAATGTTATATGATGTTATGTGAAGAATTATTGCAAGTAATTATGTTGTATGACTAGTTTAAGCAACAATGTTTATGATGTAATGAAAAATAGTAAATGATGGAATAAATGTATAAAATTTTATATACATTGAGTTAACATGTCAATATTCATTTTGACACAAAGAACACCTCATTTTGATGTCTGTACAAAGAGAACAAATTTTTCAAAAATGGGGACCAGAATCTGTTTTTCAGAATTTTTGACCAAATGAACAACAAATTTTGACAAATAAACTGTATCAATTGTCTAAGCATTTGGTCAGGAACTTATTTTTACCTTAAACTTTAAGATGTTAGCTTAGAGTAGAATTTTAAACCACTTTATTTCAATTTTTTTAGAATTAATTATGATTTTTTAAAGTTCGTCGCCTAATCTGGAGTACCATATGAACAGTAACTAGCTAAGAGTAAATATTCCAGATTTAGCTAATGGACTTCAAGGGTCATGTAAGTGGTTCTAAATGCTATCGAATGGTCCCTAAGACGTACGAAAGTAAGAATGTTACAGGTTACAACTTTGCCATGATGTTAGGGTACCAGGTACATACTCAACCCATAACAACCTTATCTAACTCTCAAGCATTACTCTTTCTTAGATAGGGAAGTCTCTTAATCTATGGCTACCTTTCCTTTAACCACTACTAATCATACTTAATTTCATTCCATCATAACATCTCCCATCACCTGTAAGACTTCTGGCTCCCTAGCCTGAAGGACTTTTGTGTCCTTAGCCTCTCTGTGATCCCTAACTGGGTCAACTATCTTCTTTCAACTAACTAAGGTAGCTCACATCTCTAAGCAATATATACTTTTAAGTTTTCCCTATCTTTAAAGATTACTATTATACGGGAAGCTATCTCTTACTTTCTATTAAATCTTAATTCTCCTTTAAACTTAACTACTGAGGTTTAAACTTTATCTTAATTAACTGAGAATTTAACTTTTATCTCTTATTGAATCTCAGTGTTCAATTTCCCTAGAGCATTCATCTCCAATCTATAATCTTAGTTGGACTATGAAAAGTTGACTCATCACTAACCTCAACCTCAATTGAGCCTTAGCTAATCTGCTACGTACTCTGTTTCATTATCAGAACACTCTTATCTTGCTCCATAACTTCTGTCCTGTGTCAAAACTTTACTCTATACCTATGTCATAACGTTTTGCTCTATTATCAAAATGTTGTATCCTACTTTTAACCCCTCAAAGTAAGTATTCAAAATCTTATTTAACTAGTGAAAGCACGACTTTGCCCCAAAAATAAAATTTTTAAATTAAATATCTAGTACTATTCATTTGGTAAATTCCAGATTAACAGTCCAACATTGAAAAATCATAACTAATTCTAGAAAAATTGCATGGAGATGGTTCAAAGTTATAATGAAATAAATCCCTTCAATTTATCTTTAAGGGAAACATATAAAACTGGACAATTACTGGCCCATTTGATACAGTTAATTCGCCAAAGTTTACTATTTATATCGTAAATTCTAGAAATTGCAAATTCTGTCTCATAACTTTGGAAATTCATTTCTCTTGATATACATATCCAAATGAGGCATGCTATATATTAATTTAAAGCTCTGAATGTGTACTACATGCTCATAAAATTGCATGAATTAATTCCTTCATTTACTAGGCCAATCTAGAGTCAAAACAAAACTACTCCAGGACCTACGTTTTGTCCATTTCATCTTCTTTCTTTAATTTTCATAAATTAATCCAGCATTCATAAACCATCAAATAGGCTTCCCTATATTCATATACATCATGTAAATATACCATAAATATTTCATACATTTTCATCACATAAATAGGCCTTTACATAGCATTTACATAAATAGGGAAACCATACATCATAAGCTAGAGTATCAATTTGTTCATTTTCTTTCTTCCATTCCTTAGCTCCCCCATTATGCATAGGTCTTCCATCATAATTGACCTACATTGGTTGGTTATGGGAGGGTGATATTTTGTAGAATCTTAGTAGTAAACATTACCACTTACATATACAAGATGGATACTCATGCATGATATGTAATTTCATTAAACTTTCTTTAATTAGTGACATGCCATCATGCTTTATGCTTTGTATAAAAATGCATGGCCATGAGAAGCATGTTATACATAAAATTTTCAACTTTATTTGTCATGTCACAATATTATTCAATCATCATATACATGTCAACACATAAGCATACAGCATCTATCACATAAAGGGGTAAGTCCACTACCTTAAATATAAGCTTTCTCTCTTGTTCTTACACTTGCTCCCTAAGCTTCCAACCATGCATACCTTCGGTCAACCACTTCTTAACATCCTCTTGGATGTCTCAAGGTCCTAAACATATCCATATTCATCACATAACTCATTAGGACCATGAACTCAATTAATGTTCCAGACTATCCTTCTTGAACTCTTAACTCTTTACTTTAACTTTAGGGATTGCTATCCATCTTTCTAAAAATTATTTCCATGGGTCAATCCCACACAATTTTTCATGAAGAATCCAAATATGAGCTTAGATTTATAAAAATCAAACTGCTTCCCCATGAACTGGACATAAACCGAAATAATACATAGTATCTCTTAAAATTATAGTTTTGATTCCAATACTTGTTTCTCTACTTCATCCCACACAATTTTTCATTTTAAATCCTTTGGAAGTATCAAAATCATGAAATTCCTCTTCCTATCCAGAATTTTGTAGTGGCAGAAGCATACTCAAGATTAAAATTACAAACATACATGATTCTACAAGTTAATACCACTTGATTCTAGCTTAATCCTCTTTATTTTATCTTATTCTAACCTCAATTTCTCCTTCCCCTAATTATGTATAGATTTCAGTCAGCCATGGAAGAGGAGAAATTCCATTGTTTCCTAGCTATTTAACTCAAGATAATTCTTCCTAGAACTCAAGATTAAAAGCTTGATCAAAGTACTTACCTTGTGCTCTTGATCCTAGCTTCATTGATTACTTGATTCTCCTTCTTTCCTTGTATCTCCATGCATTTTAGCAGTATTTACCCATATAGTCCTTGAATTTATCAAATTCTACTTTAGTCCCTTACTTCAAATTATTGAAATTCCAGTTTAGTATCTGAAATCTCAAAACTCCATTTAGGTCCTTTTTCTATTACCTCTAAATTTACTATATTTACAAACTTGCCCCAGAGACTTTTCATATTTACAACTAGACTTTTCATATTTACAACTAAGTCCCTATATTTTTATTATTTATAATTTAGTCCCTGTACTTTCATTATTTATAGTTTAGCCCCTAAAAACTCTCCGTATATTTCTAGTACTTCTGTTCAAAGGAACCTGGTAGCCTATCTATTTTAGGATACTTTTCTGGGATTCTGGGCCTTACAAAATTGGGATATGACACAGAATACAATAAGTGAGAGACCCCAGACAAATGAAAGAGTCTGTCCCTGGTCAGAGAAAAGTTAAAGAAGTCAGCTAAAATGATCCAAGAGATGGTATGGATTAACGATGGCTAAGTAGATACGATCTGTGACTTGAGCGCAGGTCATTTATTTGTAATGATGACTGTATGGGGTACTGGGTTTTCCTGTTAGTACTTTACTGTATGATGAATGTGTTCTTATTCTTATTGGGTTAAGGGTGGTAACACCCTAGGTATGTTTAAACAATAATATCCATCATACACACTGTTAAGCTACCCTAGACATGATATGTTTGTATTTATATGTTAGAGATAGATGAGATAATTAGCTTTAGTTAATTCTCAAAGATTAAAGTCAGGATTAAAATGATAGTTTGAGATAAGACAATGATAGTTAGTTAGTCAGGGAGCTAGAATAAAAGAGATGATAGAATATGCTTAGTATGGTTATACAGATAAATGTTATTGCCATACCTATGGACATATAAATATAGTACTCAGGACATGTCCCTTTAATAAGGATGAGATGTTTGAATGATGAGCCAAGAACATGGTACATGTGAAGGAATTGGAAGACACGCAGTGGAAATTAACTTTAAATTTTTTTTCCAGTTCTTGCCAGGATCTATGTTTAAGTCAAGTAGTAAGAGGTGTTACCTTTGGTATTTGAATTATTGGTGGCTCGGGGATTCCGACGTACGGGACACCTATGCTCTCCTTTTCGATTGTGAGAAGTCAACGACTCAGATCGGCTTCCTCTACTGGTATCCACACGAACAGCGTTTCAACCACGAACGATGTGCTAGCGCCTCTTGTCCTTCTAGGATTTTTCAAGAATCCGTCCTCACCGTCTCTATTTTGGCCGTTTCTTATCTGTAAACCTTTTGCACTCTCCCCCAAAACCCTAACCCCTAATGTCAAACATATAGGATGCTATCGGTGTTCTGACGGTTATTGGATTTTGGAATTAATCCTAAATTAATTCTGAAATTAACACAATATCATATATTGCGTAAACTGATAAAAAATTAATTAAATAAATATGGTTTATTATATTAAATCTGTCCCACAGATTTAATTCACCTATTCATTTAATTTAAAATAAAGATATGGCAGAATTATATTTGATTTATTCTCATAAATCAAAATTGAGATATTATATCATATCAATTTAAATTTCAAATTCAAATAGATTATATCAATTTAAATTTCAAATTCAAAAGTGATAGAGATTTAATTTATCCTTATAAAATAAATCTTATAAATATCTCTTATATTATATTATATAATATAATATATATACGAATTTATATATATATATATACGTCCACCCTAGATTATTCATTGAACCTGGACATATCTTAGATTCAATGAATCTGGACATCATAGCTCATGTTGGCCTATTTTGTGTGCGACCCTGTAGGCCCACATGAAGTTGGCAGTGGGCCATTTACTATACTGACTCACAAGTCGTAAGCGGTCTCTAGCAAGACATCATGACTACCCAAATCATGTGAGGATCGATGAACCATACAACCTTTCATACAACCATATCACGTCCCCTTTTGTCACACGATATTTTGGTCATGGATGAGGCATAGAGAACATCATCCTCCTATTCCTGACTATTACTTTCTCTATCCCTGAGTAGTCTGACTATAGAGATGGAACTACCTTTCCATTATAGTATGGCGATACATTTCTCAGACTCACTCATCGAGGGGCCTAGTAATATCTCTCTACGAATATGAGGGATAAACTCCATCTTGACCATTCATATTCCTCCGCATGAGAAACTACTAAGCCTGAACATAGTCTTTATGATCACTTAGTCAAAAGTGACTTTTTACTAGGTCAAAGCTGAGCGTTTGTCATGTAGGAATCCATGATGATCTCAGGTCAAAGGGCGTATTGACATGGTTTGTATATGAGAGAAGCTTATGAATTAACCCATGTAGCTCTCTCATAGCGGGTCGGTCCAACAACTTGTACTTTTACATGTGCCTATGACTTTAATTTATATCTCTATACATCTTCAAAGTTATACTGGTCTTATTTCACCTCTGCTCCCGCATAGATGACCGACTAGGGATATTTAGGATAAGATCATGAGTTATCCAAGGATGGTCATCACATTAAACATGCAAATAATATGATAACACAATTAAGAAATCCATAAATCAACAATATTCATAATACAATGATTGGCCCCAGGGCACAATTTCTAATATCCTCCCACTTGCACTAGGTACAATCATTAATTATCCTAATTCCCATTGACCTAACATGACGCTCATGCTTTGCCTGCATAAGTAGCTTTGTTAGAGGATCAGCAACATTGTCTTTGTAACATCCCAATTTTTGGGTATAGGAGAACTGGGAGGTAGTCTGATATGGGCAGGCTGCTAAACCCGTAGTCCTAGGATAGTAATCTGATATGGGCAGATCACTTACCTATATTTTGTAGGAATCCGAGGAATGAGCTAAGTCCCTCAGGATTTAAAGATGAGTTAAGTCTTTAACCTACAAAATAGGGACAGTTCACCTAGGTTTAAAAAGAGGAATGTAAGGAATATCCTAAGTCTTAAGCCTAGGAATTCTACAGGTAGCTAGATATGGGCTGGCTCATGAGTAAGATAACCTGATATGGGCAGGTTGTCAAACTTTTCAATTAACAATGACTCCTGAAGAGTTCAGGGGATGAGTTGTTGAAAGAGAATTTTGAGAACTTAAGATGAAGGATAAGAAGATAAGTAAAGATGTCAGAAAGAGAATATAGGGGCATAATCGTAAAAATAGGAAAGATCGAGCTAGTAGCCGATAAGTACCATATTTTACCATAAAATAGAGAAAATTATGCTGATCATTTCACTGAACTGTGAAATATACATATGAGGTCTCTATGAGTATGTAAGAATTATGAAAAGTTAAGGGACTTAATTGAAAAAAGGAAAAGTTTCCAGGGGCAAAATGGTAATTATAGAAAGTTGAGCCGGAAGTGGCTTAGAACTGCCCGGAAGCATTTCAATCCCAAATTTCACCAGTAGATAGAGGAAATGATGCTAGTTAATCTGGCTTAATACAGGAATTTTATTAAAGTTCTTGATAGCTGGAATTTATCTGATAGTCTAAAAGTTATCTAAAATTTTTATCAGGTCTCCTGGACCTCAGATATGAGTGAAAAGTTACAAGAATGTGCGTCCTGTAAAGACGGAGGTCAGGGAACTGACAGAATCCCGAAAGGAGTTCTGTAGAAAAAGTTATTCACTTTTTAGTGAATTGAGACGGGAGTTTGTGAGCTCTTGGTATCCGATAAGGAAATTTAGCAGTAAATAAACGGGGACTGAATGAGGCTAGATGACATCACTCAAAGGCCTATAGTGTCACCAAGGTTGGCCCAGGCCCATGATATTAGTTCAATGGTAAAAGGGGCCGGTGTCCAGAAAAAGGTGCAAAATGACGAAAATATCCCTATGTTGTAAAATAGTTAAAGAATGAGTAAAGGGGATTTTGGCCATTTGAATAAGGTTAGACAGTCAAGAAAGGTTATCTGGATAGTTGACCAGGGTCAAGGAATACTCTGGTAAGATATGAAAAGACAATAATGCCCCTAGACTCATTAAAGTAAAGAAAGAGGAACCAAGGGCATTTTGGTAATTTGCCAAGAGATATTTCTTAGGAATTGAAACATCCTTACTTTCATATGTCTTAGGGACCATTTGGTAGCATTTAGAACCACTTTCAAGGTCATTAAAGTCCAATTCCCCAATCTGGAGTTTTACTCTTATCGAGTACTGTTCACTTTGAAAATTCCAGATGAGTGACCTGACTTCAAAAAATCATAACTAATTCTAGAAAAATAGAAATGAAGTGGTTCCAATTGATAAATGAAGATAACTCAATTATATTTCAGGGAAAAATAACTCGTTGACCATCCATTGACCAAGTCAACATCAGTCAATGTGTCAATTTTACTGTTCATCCCACGTTTTTCTCCCTGAATCCAGCATTCTGGTCCCAACTTTGATAATTTATATCTCCTTGTGTAGACATCCAAATGAGTCATACTATATATCAAATCGAACCTTGGTATGTATACTATTTACCTTAAAAATTTCATACATTAATTCATCCATTTACTATTTTTAATCATTTATCAAACATGACTAGATTACCACGTGTTACTGTTCACAGTGGTCAATTTCAGCATTTCTACTTTGCATACATATACATACATTCATCATACATCAGTCAAACATACCAAACAACACTTATTATTAATTAATAAGTTGTTTTACAATCTGGGTATGTACAAAATTTCCCATATCTCTATCACATCTTTTTCTGCCTAAACTCCGGCAGCATAACCGCTACGCTTCATCTTCAGAAAGTAACTGATCTTGTACCGATTCGGTAATTCCCGTGAGAACTACCATTCTACGTAAGTACCCAGGAAAGACTGGATGAACCGGCTAGGTCCACTCACTTCCAGCCTCCTTAGACAGTACCTACGTACACAGTACGTATCAGCTCCTTTCTCTACTATTGCCATCTTGTCATAATTTCGGCAGCATAACAGCGTCTCTTAAAATTCCCAGAATTCATTTTGACATAACCTCCCCTGTAATGGTTTACTTATTGGGATGAGATTCGGGGGAATCTCAGTAGCAACAATCATAACAATATATCTAATGCAGAGTGACAGTGCTTGCTTGTGATTATGTACAGATAAGTATGCTGTGTGCTTCCATGCTTAATAACATATGATCATAGCATTACAGCAGAGCTTCAGACATAACATATAAGACAACAATCCAACCAAACAATAGCACAACAAATCACAAAGCCATTACATAAAAGCTAGGATTAGTTACTACCTCAAAGGCTCAGCAGAGCTCTACTATCTCTATTCTGCTTCCAGCTCCACCAGAACTTCCTTTCTTTCTTTGTTCCTCTCACTTTCTCTCTCTAGCACCTCCTCCTCTCTCTAAAATGGGCTCTTGGCCGTGGCATATGAATGGCAAAGGGGGTATTTATAACCTCCTCTAATGGCAATCTCGTAATTTCCATGAACTTTGATCCTGCGGTCCTGGTTTTTCCTGGATTTTCCTATTTTTCTTAATTCCTCCTTTACTGCATCATGCATGACATCATTGGGACACCTCACCAGGACACCTCAGCGCCATATTTATCACATGTCTGAAATCCTGGACACCTCAGCAGCTGACTCAGCATGCTGACTCACCGGTCCAGTATCTTACCTCGTAATACGTGTCCTCAACTTTTTCTTCTGCCTTTAAGATTGCGCCATGTGGCACCTGGAAGGGACCTTTCACGCCTTCCAATGCTATCCAGATAAATCCAGGACTTTATCTGATCGTCTCCTCGGTTATCGTGCCGACCGAGTAACTTTACTTTATTGAAACAGCATTAAAATAGTATTTTAATGCCACTTTTTCCCACATACTTCATGGGCTACGTTTTTGGGCTCTGGGAATGTTGTCTTGGATCCTGATCAAGCTCAAGTACTCTGATGGCTCGATTCCCAAGAAACAGCCCTTGGCAAATTACCAAAATACCCTTGGGTGCCCTTTCTTGCACTATTTTAACCCTAAGGGTAAAATCGTCATTTCATACCCTTTTGTACTCTGTCAGGGTATATACTGACTCTCAGTAACTTTATCTGTATGTACCTTGGCTTCTGGGCCTGTCCAGAGTTACCAAAATGCCCTTCATTCATCTGTTACACTTTTGTACAACACAGGGGCATTTTCGTAATTTCGCACTTTTCCGGGGTTCTGCCGGACACTGGCCTACCTATCAGTCCAAGTATCTTACTGGGCCTCTGTTGGCGCCATTATTGGGCCTTTCTGGGTCCAATATCCTCATGGCACGTATTACGAGGAATCTTCCCCCGTTAATAATTATTGAATATTTTATCTATTATTCACCGTTTATACACCTATCCGGACATCGGCTCCTTCTGTCCGATACATTGGCCTGCGGTGTTCAGGCTTCCCTGTGAGTCATATCAGTCATCTGACTGAGGTCATCCGAACTCATTCAGTCCCTTTTCAAATACCGATAAATCTCCCTATCGGATACCCGGAGGCCTCACACTCCCGTCTGGATTTTCTAATTTGCGAATAACTTTTTCTACAGGCCTCCTATCGGTATTCTGTCAGTTTCCCGACATCCGTCCCATAAGGACGTATCATCTTGTATTTTTTCACCTAGATCTGAATTCTAGGATATCCGGTATGATTTTTTATAACTTTTGGACGATCAGTCCATTTCTGGCTATCTGGAGTCTTTAAAAATTCCTGTATTAAGCCAGATTACCGAGCGTCACTTGCTCTCTCTACCGGTGAAATCTGGGACCGAAATGCTTTCGGACAGTCCAAACCACTTCCTACCTGACTTTCTTTAATTACAATTTAGCCCCCGGGAACTTTTCTTCTTTTCATTTAAGTCCCTTTTTACTTGGCTAAAATTACATTGAAGGACCCCACATTTTTGTCTACTTTCCTTTTTGGCCTTGAAACTTTCCATAATTGCACTTAAGTCCTTTCATTTCCTTTACTAGGTCTAGGGGCATTATTGTCTTTTTATATTTTACCAGAGTATTCTCTAGTCCTGGCAAACTATCCAGATACCCCTTCTTGTCTGTCTAACCTTAGCCAAATGACCAAAATACCCTTTACTTATTCTGCAGTTATAACATAAGGGCATTTTTGTCATTTTACACATTTTTCCCGGACACCGGCCCCTCTTACCACTGAACTGATATTATGGGCCTGGGCCTTCCCTGGTGTCACTACGGGCCTTAGACAACACTGTATGGCCTCTAGCCATTGTCCGATCATTTCTATTCGGACTGCTCTTCCTTTACCGATTATAACTGTAAATTCCCATCTTCAGGAATTTTTACAGAAAAATCGGGACCTCAAATCAAAATTCTGTGTTGCGTCATTCAATCCGGAATCCTTTTCTCTATCTCCTGGTATTTTCAGATATTTTATCCAGACCGGGCTATTTTGGCCTGAAAGTATGCTCCCGCGCACACTTTTCAAAAATGACCATTTTACCCTTGGTCACATTTCTAATTCTTTCATACACATAGAGACCTCATATGCACATTTCACAGTTCAGTGAAATGATCAGCATAATTTTCTCTATTTTCTGGAAAAATATGGTACTCATCGGCTACCAGCCTGATCTTTCCCATAATTACGATTATGCCCTTGATTTCTCTTTCTGGCATCTCTAGGCCTAAAAATTAGGGTGTTACATTTCTACCCCCTTAAAATAAATTTCGTCCTCGAAATTTACTTGGCATCTTAGTCAACGATCCTGGATATAGCTCTTCTGTATATCCTTTCCTTGTTTATGACTAAGGCTTGGGGCATTCATCCTCTTACACTTATGGACAACTCATTACACTTGTGAGTAGTGTCCATTTCTTTCATATCTTATTCCTTAGAATTTTTATGTAATTCTGGGGTCTACTTCACTCTTCTTACACTTTGCTAATCTCTCAGGAGAAATATTGTTCTTCTGACTTCCTTTCTCCTGATACGAGATCATAACCCAGATAACTTCTCTGACTTTTCTTAATTGTTCTCATAACTTCATGCATCTATGCCAAACCTTTATGGCATTTGCACTTTCTTATCCCTTCTTAGGGCTTACATATCATTAGGCTACTCTTGCCTTAGCACCTTTCAATTTAACGTGCTACTGGGTTAGGGCTAGATTACTCTTTATATAGCTTTAGGCCCTAGCAATTTCTTTCTTATAGAACTACGTTCTATCTTTGCTTTGCCTTAGACCCTCTTCTCTAGGTCTCTCTGGCCTTTTATTACCATTTCCTTTATATCAGAAAAGAACTCTTCATTATCCACATCATTATCTAGGCCTATAGTTCCTTACAGCTCAGTCACCCTTGCCGCTATGGTTCTTCTTAATCATTCTTAGGGTCGACTTCAGGGAATATTGAAGACTGTGTCTGGGGTAAGGGCAAATACCTTTCCTAGGGATGTCCGCATTCTTAGGGCAACCTCTTACAAAGTGGCCTTTCTTACCACAACTGCTTTACCCTGCTCGACATTCCCAGGTGCCATGGCTCTTTCCACCACATTGACATCTCTGCTCTCCAATCCGATCATTACCCTGATCAGTCCCCTGCCTGAACTATTGCCTCTTTCTCTTACTATTGGCTTTACAACTTGAGCTACCTCCCAGAGTGCTCTTAGCCAATGCTTTTCTATTCTCAACAAATAGAAGATTCTATTCTTTACTTCTCAGGCATACTTCTACCAAACTTTGAATATCAATACTCAGATTCGAATTTGGACTCCGTCTTCGTTTAAGGAAAAACTAAGTTTAGTCTGTATAATAGAGGCTCTCTGGGAAAACAATTTTAAATAATTTTTCTGGATGAGTGTATCAACTAGTGAAGCTTCCTTACCTTAACTTCGTCTTTGGCATTCATCTTCAAAGAGATACTACATTGTACTCATATCTCATGGCTCATTACTTTCCTTAGGCTAGGTCTAACTACGACCTCGGGATCTAACTACGATTAACCATTAGCCTCTTCAGAATCCAACTGCGACTCTGGAGCTGTTAGGATCTATCTGCGATCCTGGAGCCATGCTAGGATCTAACTGTGACCCTCCAGAATCTAACTACGATTCTGTTGTACTGTATATCTCCCGAAGATTTTTAAACCAACAGACTAAGTTATAAGGTTAACTGCTTCCACCTGTTGATAACTCCATAAATAAACATTTGAAAATTTTATAGCCTCATATCATTTACCCAGACTTTACTTACTTCCTCTTTTACTCAGGAGTTCCTTCTCATCTTTCAACCTGTGCTCTAACTGCGAGCCATTTGAATTATGTTCTAACTGTGAGCATTATACATCAGATCCAACTCTTATCTGAAGAGTGATCTATACTCATCTGAATCTAGCTTTATCTGAGAGCCACCTGTTTCAGATCCAACTCTTATCTGAAGAGTGATCTAGAAACAATCCCTTTACCGTTATCTGCTACTCTTTCTGTACATCATTCATTTCAATAGAAATGGCCCTGAGTACTGTATTCACAAGCCTATAGAAATACCTGAGTAACCTCAATCATAAATCATGTCTGAGTATCATATCATAACTTATCGTCCCATAACTGAGACTATCTATCATCCTCAATACAATCATATCATCCTCATATCATATGGCATGGGAGCAACTTACTTTCTCATAACTTTCTTATCTCATATATGTACTCATATATACTCTATCCTGCATGCACTGCAGAAGGGGAGTATCCATTCATCATAGCATACTCTAACATGCATGTCATCCTTTGACAACTGCAAGGAGATGCAACTATCATAACTTATGGCAATATAAGCCATATCATCATCATATTTTGCTCAACCATCCATTAGATATCGTAACAATCTAAGTAAGCCTCAAAACATGTTTTCTTGATCATATTATTTGTCAGATCATCATCTGATCATACTATCTATCGTATTATCTGTCAGATTATCAATCACATGATCAGAATCTGACAGGCACCTCTGTCTATCTTACTTAGGCTGCCACACTACCCTCTTACTAGGGTATAGACTCAACCCTTCACTACTTTATCTTATATAGGGAATTGGGGAGTCACTTTATCTCTTAAATGTGGCTATCTCTTTACTATCTTTCAACTTCTTCTATCTATCCATTAGTCCTAGTCTATTCTTGACCAGACTATGGTTCCTTATTAGCCTTTCATTTGATCCTTAATCCTCATGGATCTCATTCATCATCTTTCACTATTACTTCTATTCTCTAGGGTATTCTCCCCTAGGTCTACTACTTCTTTGTGATGGAATCCCCTTGCTCAGGGAACATTTAGCTCTTTATCTATTAACCATCACGTCTCTAACCTTAGGCCATGTGCTAGGATCATTCCTAGGCAAATCTCAATCTAACTTTTAGGTCTTCTATTCAGATTAGCTGAATAAAACCCCTGTAATGTAGATCTACTCTTAGTTATCACATGGAGGATCTACTTTAAACCTTGTCTTAAACTAATCTTTCATACCTCAGTACCTTTGTACTGTCTGGCTTACCATATGCTATACCAATCCTCTAGCTGGTGGACTTCAGCGAGTTTGGTACCTTCATTCTCTTCATCATATGGCCTCTGCCAATTATAGTCACGACTTGAGAACTTCATAGTCGCAACTCACATACTCTGTGACTTTTAGTTGCAACCGTCGCACACTACTCGTCACGACCTGGCAGCTCTGCGTCCTTTAGTCGCAACCTATAACATCGCTACCTGAACTCCTTTATACACTGGTCGTGTACTGCAATATTACTCATTGCGACCTGAGGTCTTCTTATGTCGCAACATCAACTTATCTGTACATATTAGTCGCGACATAAGACTCCTCTTCTCTACTTCCTACTTTTAAAACATGTAGTCATACTCATCCTCATACAACAGCAACATACTAGGTATAGGGTAGCTCAATAGTGTGCATACTGGATAATACAATCCAATCACATACAGGATTTATCCGTTCATTAGCCAGTGGAAACAGAACACAAATAAACTCATACCTTAGTTTGGCACAGGAGACTTTCTTATCTCGTTGCCAGTCAGGGTATATATTCTTCCCTAAGTCGGGTATCTTTCCCCTATTGTGTTCTGTGGACACTCCCTGGCATAATGTCTAGGCTTTCCATACCTATAGCATAACCCTTGACCTACTGGACAAGGCCTCGTACCATGGTCTCAACCACAGTTCCTACATACATTAGGCCTTGGTTGCCTGCTAACTTCTTTTGGCCCACTACCTAGCCTACTTCCCTGTTTCTTATTAACTTCTGACCCATATGCTGGCCCATTTCTCTTCTTACTGTTCCTTCTCAAGGAACCTGGTGGCATCACTTTCAGTGGTACTGATGGAGTAGGCTCACTTTTTGCTGGTTATTGCACCTTCTTTTCTGGCTTGTAAACTGCCAGCTGGGTCTTTCTTTCAGTGGGACATTCTAAAACCTTAAAGATTTTCTCTAACTAGCTTACCAAATCCTTAGCTGCTTGAGTGTCAAAAGTCCCTTCAACATGGGCGGATCAAATTTATGGAATCATTCCATCCATGTTTGCAGACTTTCCTGGTCATTATTATTTCCTATAGACCCCTGACGTCTATTCATTCCAGTCTGCTCATGATCTATCTGAGGTTCAGGTTCTACATCATTTTCTAGTACTACCTACTTCCCAGACTGCTGTAATCTTGCAACCGCAGCAGCAACCGCCGTAGTGATAGCAGAATCTCGCTCTTGATCTTGGCGAGCCTAGGCTGCCCGCATCTCATCGTGACTTATGACTTAACTTGTTGTAACTTGGATATCTGGCATCCTCACCATAGTATCTGGTTATAACACGATACCTCTAGCTACTCTTTGCAGCTTCCTTAGTCGTGAACTGATCAGCTTCTGCCTCTATCCATAGAGGAAACTACTTCTTAAACATTATTCTGCTTAGTCCAGCCATATTGTGTTAATAAACACAAGACCTCGACTATATCGGCTGACTAAGATTAGCCCATCATAATCATATCCTTCGTAAGACTATAAAGCTCGGAGTACAGCCTCATTCATCTGGGTGTCACTGTCTTCTGTCTAAGCCTTTTCAAGCAGTGAAAACCATCCCTATATCTTACCCTAGGGAGAGGACCACTCAAACTTCTCATTTGTTTAAGGAATCAAACTAACTAAACCAGAGCATCACTGAGCCAGAACCTTCTGTTCTGTGCCAGAATCTTATGCTCGGAGCCAGAACCCTTTGTTCTGTGCTATCCTTATTCTGTACTAACACCATAAATTATCTATTCAGAGCATTTCCTAAGCCAGAATCCTTTGTTCTGATACCAAAATGAAATATCCTTACTTTCATATGTCTTAGGGACCATTTGTAGCATTTAGAACCACTTTCAAGGTCATTGAAGTCCAATTCCCCAATCTGGAGTTTTACTCTTATCGAGTACTGTTCACTTTGAAAATTCCAGATGAGTGACCTGACTTCGAAAAATCATAAATAATTCTAGAAAAATAGAAATGAAGTGGTTCCAATTGATAAATGAAGATAACTCAATTATATTTCAGGGAAAAATAACTCGTTGACCATCCATTGACCAAGTCAACGTCAGTCAATGTGTCAACTTTACTGTTCATCCCACATTTTTCTCCCTGAATCCAGCATTCTGGTCCCAACTTTGATAATTTATATCTCCTTGTGTAGACATCCAAATGAGTCATACTATATATCAAATCGAACCTTGGTATGTCTACTATTTACCTTAAAATTTTTATACATTAATTCATCCATTTACTATTTTTAATCATTTATCAAACATGACTAGATTACCACGTGTTACTGTTCACAGTGGTCAATTTCAGCATTTCTACTTTGCATACATATACATACATTCATCATACATCAGTCAAACATACCAAACAACACTTATTATTAATTAATAAGTTGTTTTACAATCTGGGTATGTACAAAATTTCCCATATCTCTATCACATCTTTTTCTGCCTAAACTCCGGCAGCATAACCGCTACGCTTCATCTTCAGAAAGTAACTGATCTTGTACCGATTCGGTAATTCCCGTGAGAACTACCATTTTACGTAAGTACCCAGGAAAGACTGGATGAACCGGCTAGGTCCACTCACTTCCAGCCTCCTTAGGCAGTACCTATGTACACAGTACGTATCAGCTCCTTTCTCTACTATTGCCATCTTGTCATAATTTCGGCAGCATAACGGCGTCTCTTAAAATTCCCAGAATTCATTTTGACATAACCTCCCCTGTAATGGTTTACTTATTGGGATGAGATTCGGGGGAATCTCAGGAGCAACAATCATAACAATATATCTAATGCAGAGTGACAGTGCTTGCTTGTGATTGTGTACAGATAAGTATGCTGCGTGCTTCCATGCTTAATAACATATGATCATAGCATTACAGCAGAGCTTCAGACATAACATATAAGACAACAATCCAACCAAACAATAGCACAACAAATCACAAAGCCATTACATAAAAGCTAGGATTAGTTACTACCTCAAAGGCTCAGCAGAGCTCTACTATCTCTATTCTGCTTCCAGCTCCGCCAGAACTTCCTTTCTTTCTTTGTTCCTCTCACTTTCTCTCTCTAGCACCTCCTCCTCTCTCTAAAATGGGCTCTTGGTCGTGGCATATGAATGGCAAAGGGGGGTATTTATAACCTCCTCTAATGGCAATCTCGTAATTTCCATGAACTTTGATCCTGCGGTCCTGGTTTTTCCTGGATTTTCCTATTTTTCTTAATTCCTCCTTTACTGCATCATGCATGACATCATTGGGACACCTCACTAGGACACCTCAGCGCCACATTTATCACATGTCTGAAATCCTGGACACCTCAGCAGCTGACTCAGCATGCTGACTCAGCATGCTGACTCACCGGTCCAGTATCTTACCTCGTAATATGTGTCCTCAACTTTTTCTTCTGCCTTTAAGATTGCGCCATGTGGCACCTGGAAGGGACCTTTCACGCCTTCCAATGCTATCCAGATAAATCCAGGACTTTATCTGATCGTCTCCTCGGTTATCGTGCCGACCGAGTAACTTTACTTTATTGAAACAGCATTAAAATAGTATTTTAATGCCACTTTTTCCCACATACTTCATGGGCTACGTTTTTGGGCTCTGGGAATGTTGTCTTGGATCCTGATCAAGCTCAAGTACTCTGATGGCTCGATTCCCAAGAAACAGCCCTTGGCAAATTACCAAAATACCCTTGGGTGCCCTTTCTTGCACTATTTTAACCCTAAGGGTAAAATCGTCATTTCATACCCTTTTGTACTCTGTCAGGGTATATACTGACTCTCAGTAACTTTATCTGTATGTACCTTGGCTTCTGGGCCTGTCCAGAGTTACCAAAATGCCCTTCATTCATCTGTTACACTTTTGTACAACACAGGGGCATTTTCGTAATTTCGCACTTTTCCGGGGTTCTGCCGGACACTGGCCCACCTATCAGTCCAAGTATCTTACTGGGCCTCTGTTGGCGCCATTATTGGGCCTTTCTGGGTCCAATATCCTCATGGCACGTATTACGAGGAATCTTCCCCCGTTAATAATTATTGAATATTTTATCTATTATTCACCGTTTATACACCTATCCGGACATCGGCTCCTTCTGTCCGATACATTGGCCTGCGGTGTTCAGGCTTCCCTGTGAGTCATATCAGTCATCTGACTGAGGTCATCCGAACTCATTCAGTCCCTTTTCAAATACCGATAAATCTCCCTATCGGATACCCGGAGGCCTCACACTCCCGTCTGGATTTTCTAATTTGCGAATAACTTTTTCTACAGGCCTCCTATCGGTATTCTGTCAGTTTCCCGACATCCGTCCCATAAGGACGTATCATCCTGTATTTTTTCACCTCGATCTGAATTCTAGGATATCCGGTATGAATTTTTATAACTTTTGGACGATCAGTCCATTTCTGGCTATCTGTTGTCTTTAAAAATTCCTGTATTAAGCCAGATTACCGAGCGTCACTTGCTCTCTCTACCGGTGAAATCTGGGACCGAAATGCTTTCGGACAGTCCAAACCACTTCCTACCTGACTTTCTTTAATTACAATTTAGCCCCCGGGAACTTTTCTTCTTTTCATTTAAGTCCCTTTTTACTTGGCTAAAATTACATTGAAGGACCCCACATTTTTGTCTACTTTCCTTTTTGGCCTTGAAACTTTCCATAATTGCACTTAAGTCCTTTCATTTCCTTTACTAGGTCTAGGGGCATTATTGTCTTTTTATATTTTACCAGAGTATTCTCTAGTCCTGGCAAACTATCCAGATACCCCTTCTTGTCTATCTAACCTTAGCCAAATGACCAAAATACCCTTTACTTATTCTGCAGTTATAACATAAGGGCATTTTCGTCATTTTACACATTTTTCCCGGACACCGGCCCCTCTTACCACTGAACTGATATTATGGGCCTGGGCCTTCCCTGGTGTCACTACGGGCCTTAGACAACACTGTATGGCCTCTAGCCATTGTCCGATCATTTCTATTCGGACTGCTCTTCCTTTACCGATTATAACTGTAAATTCCCATCTTCAGGAATTTTTACAGAAAAATCGGGACCTCAAATCAAAATTCTGTGTTGCGTCATTCAATCCGGAATCCTTTTCTCTATCTCCTGGTATTTTCAGATATTTTATCCGGACCGGGCTATTTTGGCCTGAAAGTATGCTCCCGCGCACACTTTTCAAAAATGACCATTTTACCCTTGGTCACATTTCTAATTCTTTCATACACATAGAGACCTCATATGCACATTTCACAGTTCAGTGAAATGATCAGCATAATTTTCTCTATTTTCTGGCAAAATATGGTACTCATCGGCTACTAGCCCGATCTTTCCCATAATTACGATTATGCCCTTGATTTCTCTTTCTGGCATCTCTAGGCCTAAAAATTAGGGTGTTACAGGAATCGAGCCATCAGAGTACTTGAGCTTGATCAGAGACCCAAGATAGCATTCCCAGAGTGCAAAAACGTAGCCCAAGGAATATGTGAATTAAAGTGGCATTAAAATAATATTTTAATGAGTTTTCAATAAAGTAAAGTTACCCGGTCAAAGTGATAACCGGGGAATTGATCGGATAAAGTTCTGAGCTTATCTGGAAGCCATGAGGTAGCATGAAAGGTGTCCTCATGGGACTCATTAAGATGCCACATGGCACTAATCTAGAGGGAGAAGAAAAGGTTAAAGACAAGTGGCACGATCTCAGCCGTTCATGCTGGGACAAGACTCTGGAATTCTCTGAAAATGCTGAGTCAGCGATGAGGTGTCCCAAGGGCCCCACCATTGCACCACCTAGCATGTGAGGTGTCCCATGATGATGTCACTTTTCATGAGTCATTATGGAGGATGATGTCATCACGATGATACAGGCGAAGCTTCTTGAGGAAGCAAGCGATCTGAGCCATTCATCGTGATTCGATCTGAGCCATCTATTCCACCTTGCCTCAAGTATAAATAACCCCCCTTTCCATTCCATTCACGGCCAAGCAAGGCAAAGAGGAGAAAAGAAGAGAGAGAAAGAGAAAGAAAGGAAGAGAAAGAAGGAGTTCTGGCAAAGCTAGGAGCAATCCAAGGAGCTTAGGGGCTCGGCAATCTTAGGAATAAGGCTCTTACCTCTATAAAGAATGGATCTTAGAGCAAAGGCTAAGGACTAAAGAAAAGGCTGCATGCCAGATAGTAAACTTACCTAAACTTGTATGTGTTGAATATATGATTGATTGTGTTATGGCTTGATTGATTGCTGTTAATCTATAATTGTTGAAGCTCTGTACTATGATTACCTTGGCCAATTGTATTTCATATGTTACATGGAAGCATGCACATTACATTATGTTGACACAATCACAAGCAAGCACAAATATCAATCATTGATGCATACACTGCTTAGTACTGTTTGCTACTGAGATTCCCCCGAATCTCATCCCCTATGTATAACTCATTATAGAGAGCTTACGTCGAAGTAAATTTTGAGGATGTTAAAAGACGCCGTTATGCTGCTAAAATTATGGCAGAATGTCCATAATGAAGATAGGATATGATGAGTACTGTGTACGTAGGTACTGTCTAAGGAGTCTGGAAGTGAGTGGACCTAGTCGGTTCATCCAGTCTTTCCTAGGTACTTATGTAGAATGGTAGTTCTTATGGGAATTACCGAATCAATATAGTTCAGTTATTCAAGAAAGATGAGGTATAGTAGTTATACTGCCAGATTTTTGGCATGAAAGATGTAATAGTAATATGAGGATTTTGTTTATGCCCTGTTGTATAACAATTTATTATTTAATAATAAATATTTTTTGGCATGTTCAGCTTGTGTATAAGAAATTAAGAGAGAAATTCGCAAGTCCTGAGGCAGCAGTGTTTTGACCTCAGTTTGACCTAGTAAACAAAAGAATTTGGTCACGAAATTTGATGAGCCAGTAGCACATATCTGGGGCTTTACGTGGATAGGTAATAAGCCTCATTCGGATGTGTAGGATGAGATAAATTAGTTATCAAAGTAAAGGTTCAGAATAAGAAACTTAAGAGTAAAATTTCAATTTCTCGGCTTAAGTTAAGATATAATCGAGCCAATATCACTTCTGCAAGTGTACTCTAAGGGGTCTAAGGGAGGATGTTTCAGTCTTCTCTAGCTACTTTGCATATTTTTCTATCACCTCTATAGTTGATTTCTTTGATGAGGTGAAATCGCCTGAGTATATGCTTGGTCCTTTGATATGACCTAGTATCTTTGGCTTGTGCAATGGCACCGCTATTGTCACAGAACAAAGTTATTGGATCTGAGATGGTGGGTATCACCCACCCCTAGTTCAGTAGTGAACTTCCTGATCCAAACGGCTTTCTTAGCTGCATCAGATGCTGCTATATACTTAGCTTCTCTTGCAGAATCCGCTACAGTGCCCTGCTTAGAGCTCTTCCAGCTTACTGCTCCATTATTCAGGAGGAATATGTATCCAGACTGCGATTTCTAGTCGTCCTGGTCAGTTTGGAAACTTTCATCTGTGTAACCAGTTACACAGAGCTCGTAATCCAATCCACCATAGACCAAGAATAAGTCCTTAGTCCTTCTTAAGTACTTAAGGATACTCTTGACAGCAGTCCAATGGCCCTCACCAGGGTCCTGTTGATATCTGCTAGTCATACTTAAGGCAAACGAGACATCTGGTCGAGTACATAACATGGCGTACATGATAGATCCTATGGCCGAGGCATATGGAACCTTACTCATGCGACCTCGTTGATCAGGTGTACTAGGACACAAATCCTTGCTGAGGTGAATACCATGAGACATGGGTATGAAACCCCTCTTTGATTCCTGCATACTGAACCTATGCAGTATTTTGTCTATGTATGTGCTCTGACTGAGTCCTAGAAGTCTTTTAGATCTATCTCTATAGATCCTAATTCCTAGGATGTAGGTGGCTTCACCCAAGTCTTTCATCGAGAAAGACTTTCCTAACCAAGACTTGACAATCTGCAAGGTAGGAATATCATTCCCAATAAGTAGGATGCCATCGACATAGAGTACAAAAAATACACTGTGCTTCCACTAACCTTCTTGTACACACAAGGTTCATCAATGTTTTGAAGAAATCCAAACTCTTTGACTACTTCATCAAAACGATGATTCCAACTCCGAGATGCTTGCTTCAATCCATAAATGGATCTTTGAAGCTTGCACACCTTACCAGAGTCCTCGGAACGCACAAACCCTTCAGGTTGTGTCATGTACACATCCTCAAGGAGCTTTCCATTAAGGAAGGCTATCTTGACGTCCATTTGCCATATTTCATAGTCATAATATGTTGCAATGGCAAGAAGGATTCTGATTGATTTGGCCATTGCAACTGGGGAAAAGGTCTCATCATAGTCCACACCATGAGTTTGAGTAAATCCTTTTGCAACCAGTCGTGCCTTGAAGACATTTACATTGCCATCCATGTTAGTTTTCTCCTTAAAAACCCACTTGCACCCGACGGTTTTTACACCTTCAAGCCGGTCGACTAAGGTCCAAACCCGATTGTCGTACATGGATTACTTCTCAGACTTCATGGCATTATGCCATTTTTCAGAGTTTGGTCCCACCATAGCTTCTCGATAGGTGGTCGGCTCATTATGCTCAATGAGCAACACATCACGATTGTCAGAAATCATAAATCCATATCTCTGAGACTGAAGTCATGCCCTATTAGTTCTCCGTGGACCTTGCATGACTTGAGGAGTCTCAACAACTTGTTGTGAGTATTCTCTATTTTCCATCTGTAGTTTTGTGGTGTCTTGTGGCTCTTAAACTTCTTCGAGGTGTACCTTGCTCCCACTGGTTCTTTTAGAGATAAATTCTCGTTCGAGAAAGATACCATTTCTGACAACAAACACTTTGTTATCAGCGGGGTTGTAGACATAGTATACCTTAGTTTCCTTAGGATATCCCACAAAAAGTCACTTTGAGGATTTGGGCGCTAATTTATTTGAGGCTTGTTGCTTAACATAAACCTCACATCCCTAAATCTTGAGAAAAGATAAACTAGGTTTCCTCCCAGTCCATATCTTATACGGAGTCTTTTCAATTGCCTTAGATGGAACACGATTCAGTGTGAACGCAGCTATCTCTAGGGCATGGCCCCAAAAGGACAGTGGAAGATCTGTTTAACTCATCATAGATTGAACCATATCTAATAGTGTTCTATTCCTCCATTCAGAAATGCCATTCTATTGTGGTGTTCCTGGAGGAGTCAATTGTGAGACTATCCCACAACTCCTAAGATGATCAATAAACTCTTGCTCAAATATTCACCACCTCGATCAGATCGAAGGGCTTTAATTGTTTTACCAAGCTGGTTTTGTACTTCATTTTGAAATATCTTGAACATTTCAAAAGATTCGGATTTATGTTTCATTAGATAGACGTAGCCATATCTACTGAAATCATCTATGAATGTAATGAAGTACGAATAACCTCCTCTGGCATTTGTATTCATCGGTCCACACACATCTATATGTATGAGGCCTAACAAATCAGTGGCCCTCTCGCTGTGCCCAGTAAAAGGTGACATTGTCATCTTTCCTAACAAGCAAGACTCGCAAGTATCATATGATTCAAAATCAAATGAGCTGAGAAATCCATCTTGATGGAGTTTAGAAATACGTTTCTCATTTATGTGGCCCAGACGACAGTGCTAGAGGTATGTCGGATTCAAATTGTTTGGTTTGGTGGTTATGTTATAGATATTTCTATGATTGAGTTGTTCCAAGTTTAATATATAACGATCAACATGCAAATCAACATGAGCATAGAAAATATCATTACGATAAATAGAACATCTACTATTCCCAGCAATGGAAGTGTAACTTTCCTTATCTAAATAAGAAAGAGAAACAATGTTACTACTCAAAGCAGGAACATAATAGCAATTGTTCAAAACTAACAAAAGCCCAGTGGGCAGAAGTAATTTATAAGTGCCTACAGCTAAAGCAGCAACCCTTGCTCTATTTCCAACTCGTAGGTCAACTTCGCCCTTCTTCAGCTTCCTACTGTCCTTTAGACCCTGCACATTTGTACAAATGTGAGAACCACATGCAGTATCTAATACCCATGTAGTGGAAGTAGAAAGATGAATGTCTATAACATAAATACCTGAAGCGATAGCCCCGCTATCCTTCTTGTTCTTTTTCAGATCTTCAAGGTAGAGCTTGTAATTCCTCTTCCAATGACCAAGTTCATTGCAGAAGAAGCAGACTCCTTCCTTTGGAGGCTTTGCCTTCTTTGGTACAGGCTTGGTTTTGGGCTTGCCTGACTCTTTGGTCTTACCTGATGAGCCATGACCCTTCCCTTTGCCCTTACCTTTCTTCTTCATACCCCTTCCTTTCTGAACCATCAAAACTGTATTGGGCTTCTTCTTAACACTCGGCTCAGCAATTTTAAGCAACCCATGCAGTTCAGAAATAGATTTCTCCATGTTGTTCATGTTGTAGTTCATGACAAACTGGTCATAACTTTCCGGGAGTGAGTTCAAGATCAAATCCGTAGCTAACTCATGGCTCATGGGAAATTTAAGCCTCTCAAGGTGATCAATGTACCCTTTCATCTTTAAGACATGAGCACTGACTGATGCACCTTCAGCCATCTTGCAGGAATATAAGGCCTTAGTGGTCTCATACCTCTCTTGCCTTACCTGTTGCTAGAATATTTCCTTGAGATGCACAATCATCTCATAAGCCTCCATGTGTTCCAAATCTCATTGGAGCTCCGAAACCATGGTGGCAAGCAACAAGCATCCCACATTGACATATTCTTCCTTATGCTTCATGTAAACATCTCTCTGAGCTCTAGGAGCATTGGTTGCTGGCTCTTTAGGAATGGTTGATCTAGGACATGTGTCTTTCTTTCCTGCTTGAGAACAATTCTCAAGTTCCTGAACCAGTCAAGAAAGTTTGTCCCATTGAGTTTATCCTTCTCAAGGACAGATCGCAACGATAATGTAGCAGTATTACTAGTCATCATGATTCTATAATTAAAATATGTAATTAAATTAGCAATCTCCCACTAAATAAACAATCCTCAATGTAATAATTAGTGGGCTAAGATCCATATTTGGCTTAAACTTAAGTCCGCTTTAGCAGGACGCTTAAAATTAAGTTATTTAGGTTGGTAACACCTTTACCAATTATATCAAATGTAACTCTTAGATGTTCATGGGATTCTATCATCATATGATCTGGCATGTTTTAATCCCATCTAATGCCTTGAGACCCAAAACAGTTTTGTTAATCTCAATTAAGTCAAACAATAACAAACATATATGAGTAGCACCATTACTCTTGCTTATCTCCCTAAGATAACTCAAATGCACCTACTTTGGTGGAGCCTACAAGTGAGTGATCGAGGTTTTGACAAGTGTTCATAAATTGACGGCATTATGACTTAAGATTTCATTTAGAGGGCTTAATTAACTATCTGGTTTACAAGAATGCATATATCTCGGTCGTATCTCATACATGTAATAGGCATAATTTTAAACGTGATACAATATAGCTCACCTATCCTAAGTCCCCTTAAGCCAATTAGAGGAGCTCTCTTATAAGAAAAATAAAGAAACCTCGTTTTAACATTCGAGGGGAGTGAGATGAGAAGAGAATGTACATTGAGAGCAAATAGAGGAAGGCACGACACGCAGGCCGTATTTAGAAAAATTACAACACTTGTAATCTAGAGCCATATTATTCACCATACCCAAACATTCAAGAATCATGATTCATATTATGTGAAAGGCAATAAATGTTACAAAACTAAAACATTCATACATCAACGAACGATTTTAGCTTCAATTCAGATTCCCTATATGTCATACATAATTTGAATTCCCTTTATGTCATATATAATTAATTTCTTTGCACAATGAATATACAATATGCATATTCAATTCGAATTATAGAAATAACTCGTCAGACATAGCGCACATGTTATCATATGATTGATTAAGAGATTCAACATATATCACATGTATCAACAATCAAACATAACTTAAACACAAAACGGTATGGCTCTGATACCACTGAAGGAATTGGAAGACACGCAGCAGAAATTAACTTTAAAAATTTTTCCCAGTTCCTGCCAGGATCTACCGATTATGTTTAAGTCAAGTAGTAAGAGATGTTACCTTTGGTATTTGAATTATTGGTGGCTGGGGATTCCGACGTACAGGACGCCTATGCTCTCCTTTTTGATTGCGAGAAATCGATAACTCAGATCATCTTCCTCTATCGGTATTCACACGAACAGCGTTCCAACCACGAACGACGTGCTAGCGCATTTTGTCCTTCTAGGGTTTTTCGAGAATCTGTCCTCACCATCTCTATTTTCTCCGTTTCTTATCTACAAACCTTTTGCACTCTCCCCCAAAACCCTAGCCCCTAATGTCAAACATATAGGATGCTATCGGTGTTCTGACGGTTATTAAATTTTGAAATTAATCCTAAATTAATTCCAAAATTAACACAATATCATATATTTCGTAAACTGATAAGAAATTAATTAAATAAATATGGTTTATTATATTAAATCTGTCCCACAGATTTAATTCACCTATTCATTTAATTTAAAATAAAGATATGACAGAATTATATTTGATTTATTCTCATAAATCAAAATTGAGATATTATATCATATCAATTTAAATTTCAAATTCAAAAGTGATAGAGATTTAATTTATCCTTATAAAATAAATCTTATAAATATCTCTTATATTATATTATATAATATAATATATATATACGAATTTATATATATATACATCCACCCTAGATTATTCATTGAACCTGGACATATCTTAGATTCAATGAATCTGGACATCATAGCTCATGTTGGGCTATTTTGTGTGCGACCCTGTAGGCCCACATGAAATTGGCAGTGGGCCATTTACTATACTGACTCACAAGTCGTAAGCGGTCTCTAGCAAGACATTACGACTACCCAAACCATGTGAGGATCGATGAACGATACAACCTTTCATACAACCATATCACATCCCCTTTTGTCACACGATATGTTGGCCATACATTTCTCAGACTCACTCATCGAGGGCCCCAGTAATATCTCTCTACGAATGTGAGGGACAAATTCCATCTTGACCATTCACATTCCTCCGCATGAGAAACCACTAAGCCTGTACATAGTCTTTATGATCACTCGAACAAAAGTGACTTTTGACTAGGTCAAACCTGAGCGTTTGGCATGTAGGAATCCATGATGATCTCAAGTCAAAGGGCGTATTGACATGGTTTGTATATGAGAGAAGCTTATGACTTAACCCATGTAGCTCTGTCATAGCGGGTCGGTCCAACAGCTTGTACTTTTACATGTGCCTATGACTTTGATTTATATCTCTATACATCTTCAAAGTTATACTGGTCTTATTTCACCTCTGCTCCCTCATAGATGACTGACCAGGGATATTTAGGATAAGATCATGAGTTATCCAAGGATGGTCATCACAGCAAACATGCAAATAATATGATAACACTATTAAGAAATCCATAAATTAACAATATTCATAATACAATGATTGGCCCCTATGACACAATTTCCAACAACATGTTATAGGCTGGATCACCCAAGAGGGGGTGAATTGGGTGTTTGAGGGATTTTAAAGTCTTTCTCAAAACTCTTTTAAAATCCTTTTGTATCTGATCAATTAAATATATAAGTTTGAAAACTTTGATCAGATAATTGAAATGAGTTGATAGAAATATAAAGAGTTAAGGAAAAGAAAAATCACATAGAATAATTATTCTGGTTTGGTCCTTCCTTGACCTATATCCAGTCCTCAGCTCCTCACTAAGTTTATAGTCCACTATCTCCCTAATATTGTAGTAGGCTCTTAGTATCCTTTATAGCCTCAATTTTAATGGCTAATACAAAACCTTCTCAATCCTGAGGTAACACCACTCTTTGGCGGCAACACTCCCCTTATAGAGATGAGCAAATCCCACATTCAATCCTTGATTCCAAGGTTTACTCTTAGATTTGGATAAGGATGATAAAATATAAAACTCTCTTAGATAGAGTAAATGATATATTGTAGTATATGATATTTTTCTCTCTCAAGATATGATGATGGTACATAATGAAGAACAGAGAGTTAAAGGCTTTTTCAGTCTAATGGTGTTTTGGCATTTTGATAATGCATTCATGGCCGTATTTTCCATCATCTTAATTTTGAATGCTCTTCTATTTATATATGAAGTAGAGCTTTTGACTGTTGAGCATAATCTCTTTCTCCGTTGAGCTTTTCTTCTTCCATTGAGAATATGACCATTAGAACTAGCCATTGAAGATTATGACACAAAGTGCCATTTTATCTTTGAGAGTTCGTAAGCTTTAATCTTTGTCTAATCTCATTCTAATCATGTCTTTGGAAATCTTAAATATAGTTTGACACAATCAAGAGAAGTTCAGGTAATAATCGTTCAACACTTAACTTTCTTCCATTTTCTGATCATCTTTTAGTTCACGAACAATAGTCATATTTCAATTATCATAACCTCCACTATTTAACATCAAACATAGTAAATCACTTATCCCCAGAAAGCTCTCTATGTCTACTTTCTAATGGACAAATTTTGACTCCAATATTCATTGTAGATAGAAAGATATGATCAATTTAGTTAGTAGAGGTAGTGCCCAAAGCATTAATCCTATGTTCCATATCATGAATGGCATATCTCACTCATATGAGACTCTTTGGTGATTAAATTGGTGTCATTAAATCGTATTCTGGGCCTAGTTTCATATGAATAAAATTTAACCTCAATCAGATAAGTAGATCTTGAGATATGGTCGAAATACTCAACCTATGTTGACGTAGACCAGAACTGAGTAATGAAAAATGAAGAGATTAATCAATTAGTAAATTGATTAATTGTAATTAATCTATTAATTCAACAAAATAGACATATTTGAGTTGATTTATCGATCATCATCTTCTCCCTTTGCTATTCTTTCACTCCTTTGTTTAGTCAATCAAGAGTTCGATTAATTTCTTGATTCTTGAACTAAATTCATAGCCGATTAATTCCTTCTTCTTCCAATGCTTTCTTCATAGTTTCTCCATATTAATCAAGTTGAAATTTGATTAATTGTGATTAATTAAATTGAAGTTTGATTAATTTTCAATTTTCACACTAAAAATATATTATATTAATCCATTAACTAATCGATTAATCATCATTCATTCGATCAATGTTTAAATTAATGCAGAAAATAGAAAATAGAGTATTACATTGATCAGATTGTTCAAACATATTCTATATAAATTGATAAGATAAGTTTCTTAAAAGATTTATACTGAAGAATGATGAGAAACATAAGCATACATTAGATTAGAATTCAACAATTTTGCTTAGAGATAAATGCAAGTAGTTTCAATGTAAATAGAGAAGTATCATTGAAATATTTGAAATTAATCGAAAAACTAATCAATTAATATAAATTAATCGAATCCTTAGTCGATTATTATCTCCGGAGGAATTGACACAAAAAGGTTTTCAAAACATATTAATTGAAAATCAATGGATTAATGTATATTAATCGATTAACTAATCAATTAATGAAATTGATTTCAACTTACAGAAAATAGTTATGAATACATTAATCAAACAATCAATCGATTAATGTATATTAATAGATTAACTAATCGATTAATAGACTTAGCTTTTGAATTCTAGAGAGCAACGACTTTACATTAATCAAATGATCAATCGATTAACGGACACTTATTTATCGATTGATTGTTCAATTAATTTACTTTAAAAAACTAAACATAAAATATTTTGGATAATCGATTAACTAATACATTAATTTATATTAATCGATTAATTCAGTAAATCATTAAAACAACAGTATTGGCACAGAAGCAACGTGAATCACATGTAATTAATCAATCTTGTCTTAAAAACAATTTGTAAAAGAAATTGAATCAAATGCTGCTCTAAATAAATCAAGTGTGAATGTAGTAATTGATATGACAAGCTTCATTTTCTCCCCTATTTGTTAAAGCTTTAAAATTATTTTCTCAAAAGTATTATAAAACCATTAAAGACTTTATTTGACATTTTAACATTACTAAAAACTTTTTGCCATTTGTCATCATCAAAACATACTTTCCAACAATCTCCTCGTTTTTTATGATGGCAAATCCTTAATGAAAATTAATATTTTTCATGTTTGATTTCTCCCCTATTTGTTATCAGCAAAAAGTTTAAAGGATATTAAATCTAAGATTCATTACTCCCCCTTTGATGAGCAAAGCATGAGAAATATGATTAAAAAATAACATTAATAAATAGAGAGGGTTTAAATATGCTTATTTAATTTTGGCAAGATGTTGTATTGATCTTCAAAATCCTATGCCTTCCTCTCTTGCTTCTTCTGAACGTTAAGTCTCCTGCTACACAACTCTGATTCTTGTTTACATAATTCAGTTCTTTGCATTGAGTTGGGTTTTCTTGGATTGCTCAGATTCCAAATATCAGTGAGTAGACACTAACAGGTACCTCAGAGACCAAATATTGTTTGGCCAACTTGTAGCTCTGGTACCAAACCTTTGTAGCTTTGAATGCCTTATTAATATTTCTACCTTTTGAACCAGTGGTTACATATAAGAGCATCCTTGTAGCTTGTTAATTCTCCTATAATGATTTCAAAATATTTCTTCCACGGTGAATGGTTAGCATCTTCAAAAAACCTTTCCAACTAAGATATTTTCTAGTTTAATCATGGAAGGGATCATATGAATAACTTATGATCAAAACATAATGAATTGATAGTGAATGCATATGAGTTCTATTAGGAGATGAGCTTTATGAGATAAGCTACACATGTGAATGTAACTTCCCTTAATCAATGCAAGATATGAAGGAAATATTAGAATAGAGTTGAGAGCTCCCCTTAATTGTACAGTTAGCTGAAGCTTTGAAGAAGAGAGACTTTGCTTGCTTCTAATCCTATAATCAAATGAGTTTCTTTAGTAATCAATGCTTATTGAGTCCAAGAGGTTAGATAGAGCAATTTTCTTGGTACCAAATGTTGGTGACAGATCAAGGTACCTTCTGAGCAAATCATTTGCTCTGAAATTCTTTTGAATAAAATGATAAAATCTTTGAAGAATAAATTTTATCTCTGTAATGTAAGAAACTTTTGAGAAATAATGTTTATTTTGGAATAAGGTTTTTATACAATTTCTCACAAATTTGATAAAGAAAGATGCCTCAGTTGAAAAACACACACTAGTCGAACTGGAATTCAACTAAATTAGTCAAATGAGATTTTTTAGATCAGTTTCATATAGTAAATTGATTTTCAAATAAAGTATATGAACTTTTATAAAATCAAAATGATTTGATGCATAAAATTGAAATATAATTTTGGATTGTGAATTAATCGATGATATGTTTGATTAATGTCCATTAGTCGATCAGTCAATTAATTAATTTCACATATCAGAACACATATCAACATGTAATATTGATTGATCGATTAGGTGTTCGATTAACACAATTAATCGAACTATTAATCAATTAACTCTATAAAAATAAAATTATTTAACATATTTATCACTGATTAATTTATTGACTGTTCAATTAATCTCAATTAATGGAACAGTTGATCGATTAATTCTATAAAACATAACTCAAAAAATATACATTAGTCGATTAATTAATCGATTAATGCACATGTTTCACAAAAAAATAAACACAATGTGATAAAATCTTTGAAGGATGAGAATACAAACTTTTTATGAGAAACAATGCTTCCTTTGAAATAAAATTAATCAAAAGATGAAACTTTAAAAAATGGTTTTAAAACTTGTTAAAACAGATGCTTTTGTTAAAACTTTGGAAGTTAGCAAATTGTAGAAAAATATCAAATAGCTTCACTTTGAATGATCAAGTTGGATAACATGTTAAACATCAAAGTTAACACGTTAGAGAACTTTTCAAGAGCAAAATTCATATGGATAAGTGTTAGCCAAAAAGGCTTTGTATGATGAATATTCAAAGACTTTGCTCATATTCAAATACTGGATTTTTGAAAAATAATGAACTACAACTCTTTAGTCCAAATGACTATCATGTTAAATAGTTCCAGCCAAGAATACAGGTCATTCTGTTGAAATGATTAACACATTTTCATGCTTGGAATAACTCAACCAGTAAGGGATGAGCACATTAAGCATAAGGCTCTTATGTATTGTAGTCTTTCTATAAGGATAGGCTTGACATTCTTATAGATGATTAACTTGTTAGATAGATAGTAAGTCTAACTCATTAGATAGGAGGACTCAGGAGTTCAAGCATATAATATCACATTAAGATCAATTATCAGTATTATGGAAATATCTTCAAGATGGATTTGAAGCATTTCTGAAATTTTCACTCAAAGATATTAACTTCGAACTTTGAAAAAAAATTGAATGCTAATCAAAATCAAATGCATTTTTCAAATCAAATTTATGCAAGTGAAAACATGAGTATTTTCATAATCAAGGGTATGCAATATTTGTAGAGTTCAAAATATTTTATGCATGAATTTGAGATCTAAGAAAACTAAATTTTGGATTATGCATTTCAAAACAAACTCAAAAATTTCCCTTGTTTTGTCCATTTAGCAATCTAAAAATATTTTGAAAACCTTAAAGAATTATTGCTAATGGAATGCAATAAGGAATAAGTATTCAGCACCCAAATATGAATTCATTTAATAAGCACAAGATTAGGTAAGAATAGATTTCACCATATTTTCACTTGTCCGTGCGACAGTTCGCTTTCTGTGTGCTGCTTACTGATTCTTTAAGTTTATGATATTTAGCACCAGAATCAAAAGTCTGCTTCCTCAATATTTGAATTTGTCTCTATGTGGCCATATTCTTGAGATGAAGCTTTCTCTAACCTTCTTTCCTACAATATAAATATTTTTTTCTATGGTATCCAACTTGCTTGGATCCATCACAGTTTAGTTGTAGGAAACACAGTAATATTCACATGCTCAAAGAATATGAACAATTTATAATTGAGCATAGTGAAATAAATATGTCTTTATGCATAAAAATATATATTTGCTTTTTAGTTTATATGTACAAAGAATTGAACTGCTGAACATTGCCTTTTTTGTATAAAATATTTAACAGTTGATTTGCCACACGAGTATGAAAACACAAAAATGGATTTTTGAATTATTGCAATGTTAATTCCTACAGTTACAGATATAAACCTCAAAGAAGTGTTAAGCATGATAATACAAGAGGTTTACCATTATACTTTACATTAGGTGCATGGAGGATTGCTTTTGCAAAACCATTGCATTTTCTAATATCTTCTCAGTGATGCTTGGAATGGTCTCTCAGCGGATGTAGACTTTGATGCTCGAGAGATCCTCCTTATCTTGTTCTCCTCAAGATAATTAAATAGTACACTGTGATAGTTTATTCTTGAGGGTGAACGTACTTTTTGGGCTTTTCTCCATTGCTTCTTATAAATTGACTTTGAAGTTACAGTAATGGATTATCCATGAGTTCTCCTGAGTGATATAGATTCAGTAAATCTCCTTGATGCACGAGAAACTCTTCGATCAGCCTTTTTCTTTGTACCATGATGTCCATTCCTTTTGATAGTATTATGCAAAGTTAAAAAACTATGAGGACATTTTGATACCCATTTAACTTTGGGTCTTTGAGTATTAGTTTTAGACCTCGATTATCCTTTGGAACCCAAACATATTTACTTCACATATTAGATTTTTTTCTCATATTAGATTTTCTTCTAAAATAACATATGTGAGAAATATGACCTTGTTTTCCACCATAATTCCAAGTAATAGATTTATGTTTATTATGAGCACTTTTGCAAAAATTATGCTGGTCTAGTGAAAAAAAATTCTTTGTAAAGTTCTTCTCTACACATGAATTTCTAGCATTAAGAAAATTTGAATTTTTTAAGATAGAATTAATAATGGGTTGAAAAATTATTTCATGAAAAGTTTCAAAATATTTTTCTGAAATGCACAATAAGAGTTGGAACATTTTACCATAGATGCTTTTTGAGCTCTAGATGATGATTGATCAGTTTTAAGCACAGTACGTGTAACTCCCTATTTTTATTTTAGAATTTAAGTAATATTAGAAAGAATTAATTTGTAGTAGATAAATTTTTATTTAATTACATAAATTAAGAGAGTTAATCTAAAGTATTAAAAAATATTATTTCTATTAAAAGTAAAAAAATAATAATAAAAGAAAGAGAGGAGGAAGGAAAAAAAATGAGAAGCATATGTAGCTCTAGTAATATAATAATATAATAAAACAAAAAGGAAAAAACAAAAAGAAAAAAGAAGAAGAAGAAACAGGAGCGCCCAAATTCTTTACAAATATATATATTATAATATTAAAAAGTTAAAGTGAGGCTTGTAACATCCCAATTTTTAGGCCCAAAGACTCAGAAAGTGTCCTGAAATAGATAGGCTACCAAACCCCTTTGAGCAGAAGTCCTAAAAATATACAGAGGGTTTTTAGGGACTAAACTGTAAATAAGTGAAAGTATAGGGACTTATATGTAAATAGTGAAAGTCCCTAGGGGCATAATGGTCATTTTAGAAAAGAAAAGGACTAGAGTGAAAAGTTTAAAAGTTCCATGGTAAGAAATAAAAGTAGACACAAGTTATGGGCCATTAAAGGTAATTATGAAAAGTTAAGGGATTTAATTAAAAAGAAGAAAAGTTTCCAGGGGCAAAATGGTAATCATAGAAAGTTGAGCTAAAAGTGGCTTAGAACTGCCCGAAAGCATTTCAGTCCCAAATTTAATCAGTCGATAGTGGAAATGATGCTGGTTAATCTGGCTTAATATAGGAATTTTATCAGAGTTTCAGATAGCCAAAATTTATCTGATAGTCAGAAAGTTATCTGAAATTTTTATCAGATCTCCTGGACCTCAGATATGAGTGAAAGTTACAGGAATATGCGTCCTGTGAAGGCGGAGGTCAGGGAATTGACAGAATCCCAAAAGGAGTTCTGTAGAAAAAGTTATTCACTTTCTAGTGAATTTAGATTGAAGTTCGTGAACGCCCGATATCCGATTGAGAAATTAATCAGTAAGAAACTGGGACTGAATGATCCTAGATGGCATCACGCAGAGGCTCATAATGACACCAAGGGAGGCCCAGGCCCATGATATCAGTTTAGCGGTAAAAGGGGACAGTGTCCCGAAAAAGGTGCAAAAAGACAAAAATACCCCTGTATTATAAAATAAGTAAAGAATGAGTAAAGGGTATTTTGGTCATTTGACTAAGGTTAGACAATCAAAAAAGGTTATCTGGATAGTTGACCAGGGTCAGGGAATACTCTGGTAAGGTGTGAAAAGACAATAATGCCCCTAGACTCATTAAAGTAAATAAAGAGGAACCAAGGGCATTTTGGTAATTTACCGAGAGATGTTTCTTGGGAATTGAGCCATCAGAGCACTTGAGCTTGATCAGAGACCTAAGATGACATTCCAAAAGCCCAAAAATGTGGCCTAATGGTTATGTAAGTTAAAGTGGCATTAAAATAATATTTTAGTAAGTTTTCAATAAAGTAAAGTTACCCAGTCGAAGTGATAACCGGGGAATTGATCAGATAAGCTTTGGACTCATCTGGAAGCCATGAGGTGGCGTGAAATGTGTCCTCATGGGACCCATCAAGATGCCACATGGCCAATCTAGAGGGAGAAGAAAAAGCTAAGGACACATGGCACGATCTCAGTCGTTCATTCCGGGACAAGACTCTAGAATTCTCTGGAAGCGCTGAGTCAGCTGGTGAGGTGTCCCGAGGGCCCCACTATGGCACCACCTAAGCATGTGAGGTGTCCCTTGATGATGTCACTTTTGATGAGTCATTATGGAGGATGGTGTCATCATGATGATACAGGCGAAGCATCTTGAGGAAGCTAAGTGATCTGAGTCGTTCATCGTGATTCTATCTGAGCCATCCATTCCACCTCCCTCCACCTATAAATACCCCTCACTTCATTCCACGGCCAAATCAAGAAGAGAAGAGAAGAGAGAGAGAAAGAAAGGAAGAGAAAGAAGGAGTTCTGGCTGAGCTAGGAGCAATCCAAGGAGCCTAGGGACTCGATAAGCTTAGGAATAAGGTAAGTAAGTTATTCTAGTCCCTGCTCTAATAAATTAGAGGATTATTCTTATAAATTAGTTAGTTAGAATAGAGAAATATCTCTCTCTATAAGGTTAGCCATGGATAGAAAGAAAGTTAGGGGATGGTCAGAATAAGGGTATTACCTCAAGATAAACCTGAGTTAAGTGGAGTTATGCTGGATAAGATAATAATGAAATATTATTATGCTATGTATAGGCTCTGACTTATGAAAAGGTGAAACCTTAGATCAAAGGTTAAGGACTAGAGGAAGGGCTACATGCCAGGTAGTGAACTTACCCATTCTTGCATGCTTGATGTATATGCTTGAGTGTTAATATGATATATGATGATGATGATGAATGATATATGCTCTGCCCTTTATGAGTTTATGGTTATGCATAGTAGTGATAGGCATGGAGCATGATAATATGAGAATGAAAGCTAAAGAAGGATAAAGAAACACATGTCATACAGTTGCATTCATCTTGTATACATTGAATGGCACCATTTGCTACTGAGATTTCCCCTGAAATCTCACCTCTACCTTTTCCAAATATCACAGGGTACCAGTTTAGAGAAGATGAAGCTAGGAAAGTGAGGATGTGACATTTTGGTATCAAAGAAATAGGTTTTGGCATAGAGCCAAGGGTTCTGGCTCAGAGCATAAGATTCTGGCACAGAACAGAAGGTTCTGGCTCAGTGATGCTCTGAATTAGTTAGAAATTTGAACGGTTCTCTACCTAGAGTATAATATAGGGATTGTGTTCACTGCTCAGGGAAAGATTCAGACAGGAGATAGTGACACCTAGATAAATAAAACTATACCTCGAGCTTTACAGTCTTACGAAGGATATGATTACAATAGAGTAGTCTTAGTCAGCCGTTACCACCGAGGTCTCGTGTTCCTTAACACGATATGGCTAGACTAAGCATGATAACATCTGAGAAGCAGTTTTCTCTATGGATAGAGGCAGAAGCTGACCAGTTCAAGGTCAGGGAAGCTGCAAGAGTAGCTCGAGGTATCATTTTGTGACAAGACACTACAGTGAGGATGATGAGATGTCCAAGTTACGACGTGAAGGCGTGTAGGTCGCGACTAGCTGCTACAGAGAAGTGAGGTTGTGACAAGTCACAGGTCACGACTAGTGTACACAAAGGAGTCCAGGTCATGACGGTATAAGAGTTAGGTCGCAACTAAAGGATACAGAGATGTCAGGTCATGACGAGTAGATGGAGATGGTCGCGACGAAAGATCACAGAGAATGTGAGTCGCGACTAGTGAAACATCCTCCTTTAAGCTCCTCAGAGTACAATTGCGGAAGCAATATTGGCTTAACTTAAGTCCAGAGATTGAACTTTTAACTCCTAAGTTCCTTATTCTGAACCTTTACTTTGAGAATTGGTTTCTCTCATTATACACATCCAAATGAGGCTTATTACCTATTCACGGAATGCCCCAGATGTGTACTACCGGCTCACTAAATCTCGTGGCCAGACTCCTCCGTTTACTAGGTCAAAATGAGGTCAGAACACTGCTGCCTCAGGACCTACGAATTTCCCCTTAATTTACCATCCAAAAATTGAATATGCCAAACAATATTTATCATTGAATAACATAATGTCATACAGCAAGGCATACACAACAAGACATATACATAATATTTCTATCTCTATTACATATCTTTCTGCCTAAACTCTGGCAGTATAACCGCTACGCTTCATCTGTATAAAGAACTGAACTGTACTGATTCGGTAATTACCTCATAAGAACTACCATTCTACGTAGTACCCAGGAAAGACTAGATGAACCTGCTAGGTCCACTCACTTCTAGCCTCCTTAGATAGCACTACGTACACAGTACTTATCATATACTGATATTCAGTCTTTACTTCGCCAACATAACGGCGTCTCTTAGCAATCTCAAAATCCACTTCAGCATAACCTCCCTGTAATAGGTTATGTATGGGGATGAGATTCGGGGGAATCTCAGTAGCAATAATCATAACAATATATGCAATGCAGTGTGACAGTGCTTGCTTGTGATTGTGTACAGATAAGTATGTTGCATGCTTCATACTCAATAACATATGATCATAGCATTGCAGTAGAGCTTCAGACATAACATATAAGACAACAATCCAACCAAACAATAGCACATCAAATCACAAAGCCATTACATAAAAGCTAGGATTAGTTACTACCTGGCTAGCTCAGCAGAACTCTACTATCTCTATTTTGCTTCCAACTCCGCCAGAACTTCCTTTCTTCCTTTCCTCCTTTCTCTCTTCCTTTCCTTCTCCCTTTCTCTCTTCTTTCTCTCCCTTTCCTCTTGCATTCATGATCCAAATGAAGGCAAGGGGGGTATTTATAACCTCCTCCAATGGCAATATCGTAATTTCCATGAACTCTGATCCTGTGGTCCTGGTTTTTCCTGGAATTTCCTATTTTCCTTAATTCCTCCTTTACTGCATCATCAGGACACCTCACCGGGACACCTCAGCAGCATATTTTCCACAT
Source organism: Leucaena leucocephala (assembly GCA_037074615.1). Lineage (NCBI taxonomy): Eukaryota > Viridiplantae > Streptophyta > Magnoliopsida > Fabales > Fabaceae > Leucaena > Leucaena leucocephala. The sequence goes on along the minus strand of CM073548.1, from coordinate 8,391,514 downwards.
GTCTAAAATCCTGGGATACCTCAGCATACTGACTCACCGGTCCAGAGTCCTGCCTCGTAATGCGTGTCCTCAGCTTTATCTGCTTCCTCCAGATCAATGCCATGTGGCACCTAGAAGAGACCTTGCATGCTTCCCAATGCTATCCAGATAAGTCCCAGACTTATCTGATCACCTCCTCAGTTATCGTGCCAACCGAGTAACTTTACTCTACTGAAAGGTCACCGAATCACCACTCTAATGCCATGTGGCATCTTGTGGGTCCCATGACTACAACTTATTAGTCCATCTCATAGTTTCCAGATAACCTTTCCTGTATCTGACCTTTTTCCCCAGTTCTATCTCTAACCGAGTAACTATCTCATTTGGACCTTCACCACTCTTGGCCCATACGCTTGGCACCACTTTAGCCACTAGTCGCGACCTCATCATCACCTTATCGCGACATAACATCTTTTGGTTCATTAGTCGCGACCACAATATCCTTTAGTCGCGACCATAATAGTCTTTCGTCGTGACCACATCACTTTTTAGTCGCAACCAAGCTCATTCTACTCGTTAGTCGCGACACCACATACATATCCGTCACGACCAATCCTCTCTGCCAATATTAGTCGCAACCATAATATACTCTCGTCGCGACCAACTTCTTTATCATCGCGACCTAACTGGTCAACTCTTGAACCTTTGACCTTTACATCATCCCCAAATGGCCATTTACCCCTTGGGACTTCCACTATTTACACATAAGTCCCCGTACCTTTACTTACTCACAGCTTAGTCCCTGAAACTCTTTACATTCCTCTGGAACTTTTGCTAAATAGGGGTCTAGTAGCCTCCTAATCTTAGGATATCTCTGCATCTCTAGGCCTAAAAATTGGGATGTTACAACTAGCCAATACTCAGGTTGCGACTAGGATGTACAGAGACCTAATGATGAGAATGAAGGTACCAACCTAGCTGAAGTCCATCGGCTAGAGGATGGGTATAACACGTAATCAAGACAGACAGTACAAAGTATTGAGATACGAAAGATCAGTTTAAGACGATGTTTAAAAGTAGTTTCTCCATGTGAAAACTAGGAGTAGATCTACATTACAAAGGTTTTATTCAGCTGGTCTAAATAGACGACCTAAAAGTTAGATTGAGACTTTCCTAGGAATAATCCTAACATATGGCCTAAGGCTAGAGACATGATGGTTAATAGATAAAGAGCTAATACTCCCTAAGCAGAGGGATTCCATCACGGAGAAGTAGTATACCTAGGGCAGAGTACCCTAGAGAACAGAAGTGATAGATAGACCAATAAGGAACCACAATCTAGTCAAGAATAAACTGGGACTGATAGATAGACAGAAGAAGTTAAGAGATAGTTAAGAGGTAGCCACAGTTTAAAAGATAAAGTGACTCCCCTATTCCCTATATAAGATAGAGTAATGAAGGGTTGAGTCTATACCCTGGTAAGAGGATAGCGTGGCAGCCTAAGTGAGATAGACATATGTCCTTGTCAGATTCTGATTAGATAATGCGATAGATAATCTGACAGATAATGTGATAAAGGAAATAATGTTTACCTAATTACAATGTGCAATAGATGGTTGAGCAAATTATGATGATGATATGGCTTATGTTGCCATAAGTTGCGTCTCCTTGCAGTTGTCATGTGATGACATGCATGTTAGAGTATGCTATGATGAATGAATACTCCCCTTTTATAATACATGTAGGGTAGAGTATATATATGATATGAGAAAGTTATGTTGCTCCCATACCATACGACATGCAATAGGAATGTACCCAGAATGACAGACAGTCTCATTAAGTGGGACAGTCAGTTACAGTATGATTGGGGTTACTCAGGCATTTCTGTAGACTTGTGAATGCAGTACTCAGGGCTATTTCTATTGAAAGGAATGGTGTACAGAAAGAGCAGCAGATAACAGTAAAGAGATTATTTTCAGATCACTCTTCAGATAAGAGTTAGAACTAAAATAGATGGCTCTCAGACAGAGCTAGATTCAGATGAGTATAGATCACTCTTCAGATAAGAGTTGGATCTGATATAGAATGCTCGCAGTTAGAACATAGTTCAAATAGCTCACAGTTAGAGCATAGTTTAAATGGCTCGCAGTTAGAGCATAGATCGAAATAAGAAGTTGTGATGAGGCCATAGTAGCAGAATGCAATGGCAGGTGGTTAGACCATAATTGCACAAGGCAATAGCCCATGGTAAGCCACAGTAAGGTAAGAAAGATGAGAAGGAACTCCTGAGTAAGAAAGGAAATAAGTAAAGTCTTGATAAATAATATAGGCTACTGAAAGTAATATTTTTAAATTTTTTATCGAGTTATCAACAAGTAGAACCAGTTAACCATATAACTTAGTCTGTTGGTTTAAGATCTTCTAGAGATAATACAGTACAACAGAATCGCAGTTAGATTCTGGAGGGTCGTAGTTAGATCCTAGCATGGCTCCAGGGTCATAGTTAGATCCTAACAGCTTCAGAGTAGCAGTTAGATTCTGAAAAGGCTAACGGTTGATCGCAGTTAGATCCTAAGGTCGCAGTTAGACCTAGCCTAAGGAAAGTAATGAGCTATGAAGATATGAGTACAATGTAGTATCTCTTTAGGAAGATGAATGCCAAAGATGAAGTTAAGGTAAGGAAGCTTCACTAGTTGATAAACTCATCCGGAAAAAAAATTATTTATAATGGTTTTCCTTATATAGCCTATATTATACACAGACTGAACTTAGTTTTCCCTTAAACGAAGATAGAGTCCAAGTTCAAATCTAAGTGCTGATATTCAAAGTTTTTTAGAAGTATGCATGGGAAACAGAGAAAAGAACCCCATATGTTTTGAGAACAGAGAAGTATGATTAGATAGATCCTTCAGATGAAGATAAAGAGGTTAAAAGGCCAGAAAGACCTAGAGAAGAGGGTCTAAGGCAAAGCAAAGATAGAACGCAGTTCTATGAGAAAGAGAATGCTAGGGCCTAAAGCTATACAGAAAGTAACCTAGCCCTAACCCAGTAGCACGAAAGGTGCTAAGGCAAGAGTAGCCTAATGATAGGTAAACCCTGAGAAGGGACAAGAAAGAATGAAAATGCCATAAAGTTTTGGCATAGATGCATAAAGTTATATAAGAGGATGAGAAGAGTTAAGAAAAGTTAGAGAAGTTATTAGAATCATAATTCAAATTATGATTTTGTATCAGGAGAAAGAAAGGCAAATGAACAGTATTTCTCCTGAGAGATTAACAAAGTTTAAGAGGGATGATATAGACCCCGGAATTACATCAAAATTCTGAAGGGTAAGATATGAAAGAAATGGACACTACTCATAAGTTCAGTATAATGAGTTGTCCATAAGTATGAGTGGATGAATGCCCTAAGCCTTGGTCATAAACCAGAAAAGGATATACAGAGGAGCTATATCCAAAATAGTTTGACTAAGGTACTAAGTAAATTTTGAGGACAAAATTTATTTTAAGGGGGTAGAAATGTAACATTCCAATTTTTAGGCCTAGAGACTCAGAAAGTAGCCTGAAATAGATAGGCTACCAGACCCCTTTGAGCAGAAGTCCCAAAAACATACAGAGGGTTTTTATGGACTAAACTGCAAATAAGTGAAAGTACAGGGACTTATATGTAAATAGTGAAAGTCCCTAGGGGCATAATGATCATTTTAGAAAAGAAAGGGACTAAAGTGAAAAGTTTAAAAGTTCCATGGTAAGAAATAAAAGTAGACACAAGTTGTGGGCCATTAAAGGTAATTATGAAAAGTTAAGGGACTTAATTGAAAAGAAGAAAAGTTTCTAGGGGCAAAATGATAATTATAGAAAGTTGAGCCGGAATTGGCTTAGAACAGCCCGGAAGCATTTTAGTCCTAAATTTCATCAGTAGATAGAGGAAATGATGCTTGTTAATCTGGCTCAATATAGGAATTTTATCAGAGTTTCAGATAGCTGAAATTTATCTGATAGTCAGAAAGTTATCTGAAATTTTTATCAGATCTCCTGGACCTCAGATATGAGTGAAAGTTATAGGAATGTGCGTCCTGTGAAGGCGGAGGTCAGGGAACTGACAGAATCCCAAAAGGAGTTCTGTAGAAAAAGTTATTCACTTTTTAGTGAATTTAGAAGGGAGTTCGTGAACGCCCGATATCCGATTGAGAAATTAATCGGTAAGCAAACTGGGATTGAATGAGCCTAGATGGCATCACGCAGAGACCCATAATGACACCAAGGTTAGACAGTGTCCGGAAAAAGGTGTAAAATGACGAAAATACCCGTGTTATAAAATAAGTAAAGAATGAGTAAAGGGTATTTTGGTCATTTGACTAAGGTTAGACAATCAAGAAAGGTTATCTGGATAGTTGACCAAGGTCAGGGAATACTGTGGTAAGGTGTGAAAAGATAATAATGCCCCTAAACTCATTAAAGTAAATAAAGAGGGACCAAGGGCATTTTGGTAATTTATTGAGGGATGTTTCTTGGGAATTGAGCCATCAGAGTACTTGAGCTTGATCAGAAACCCAAGATGACATTCCTACTATTGACATTCTTGGACTGGGTATTAACTTAATTATAGATCCCTTGTCAAATTACCAAAATGCCCTTGGTTCCTCTTTATTTACTTAAATAATTCTAGAGGCATTATTATCTTTTCTCATTTTAACAGAGTATTCCTTGGCCCTGGTCAGCTACTTCTGTAGCTCTCTTTGATCTTTTAACCTATATAAAATGACTAAAATGCCCTTTACTCATTATTTTATAATATAGGGGTATTTTCATCATTTTGTACATTTTCTGAGTATTTCCAGACACTGGCCCTTTTACCAATGAACTGATATCATAGGTCTGGGCCTCACTTGGCATCATCATGGGCCTCCTATGACGCCATCTGGACTCTTTCAGTCCCAGTTTACTTACTGCTTAAGTTTCATAATCGGATAACGGGTGTTCACAAACTTCCGTCAAAATTCACTAAAATGTGAATAATTTTTCCTACAGAACTCCTTTCGGGATTCTGTCAGTTCCTAGACCTCTGGCTTCACAGGACGAGCCTTCCTATAACTTTTCATTAATATCTGAGGTCCAGAAGGTCTGATAAATATCAGCTATCTAAAATCTAATAAAATTTCTGTATCAGGCTAGATTAACCAACATAACTTTCTCTATCTACTGATGAAATTTAGGATTAAAATGATTCCGGGCAGTTCTAAGCCTTTTATGGCTCAACTTTCTATTATTACCATTTTGCCCTTAGAAACTTTTCCTCTTTTCAATTAAGTCCCTCAACTTTTTATAATTACACTTAATGGCCCACAACTTGTGTCTACTTTCATTTTATACCATGGACTTTTAGACTTTTCACTTTAGTCCCTTTCTTTTCAAAAATGACCATTATGCCCCTAGAGACTTTTATTATTTACATATAAGTCCCTGTACTTTCACTTATTTATAGTTTAGTCCCTAAAAGCCCTCTGTATATTTCTGAAACTTATGCTCAAAAGGGTCTGGTAGCCTATCTATTTCAGGCTACTTTCTGAGTCTCTAGGCCTAAAAATTGGGATATTACAATAAATGTCATATAGAGTCAGACTAAATTTAAAATCTCTAAATCTAATTTATCGAAGAGTTATTCGAAGAGTTGTCTTATCGAATAGCATATCGATAAATTACTTCAAATAACATTTTGAAACAAGTTTGTAGTTAGTGAAATTTTCTCATTCTTATCGAAGAGATCTTCAATAAATATTTTTATCAAATATCTTATCGATAAATTGAGCCTTTGAAAAATTGACAGACTTTATATTTATCAAATAGTTTGATAAACTAATAAAATAGTTTTCTTTTAACAACCACCATTTATCGAAGACTTTATCAATAAAACAATTTAACGAATAAGAATTCGATAAATTTTCTTCAAAAATGTTTTCCATTATTGTTATCAATAAATCCTTCAACAAGGGCCTTTACAAATTTTACTGAGTCATCTTCAAATTTATCGAAGACCAGATTAATAAATGACTTTATCGAATAATTCTTCGAAAAGAGAACATTTTGGAAGCAAAGACTCAGAGTTTTCTACATAGTCTATTTATCGAATTTCATATCAATAAATGAACTTATCGAATAGGTCTTCGATAAATATCCTTTAAAAAATAATCTTTTCACAAATTTCTTTTCTATTTATCAAAGAGTTTATCGAATAGGTGTCTTATCTATAAGTTTATTGATAAATATTCTTTATCAGTCTTAAAAAAATTTTGAAAAATATTTTTTCAATTGTCATCAACAAAACATTGGAGTCTAACAGAGGTATCCTCATCCTATGGATATACTCAACACCAAATTTGGGGATTTTTACTTCCTTCTCTCCCTTTTCTAGAAATAAAATATTATTGCTCTAGAGGAAGAAAGAGACAAGCTGAGGATATGGGATGTGGGTGGCCTTTGATTTGTCAAATTTGTCAAAATAAAAGCTTTTGATCTTATCATAAATCAAGTCTCCAATATTAACTTTCTCTTTACTAATTACCCTTGATAACAAAAAATAGTCCTCTTAAGTGAGATAGGTGAATCTCCCTGATTTGTTCACCATGCTCCTTGAGTAAATATAGTAGATTATCCTATGATAATCACACATCTCTTTAGGTACAAATTTGAGGTCACCCTTGAATCCATTTGAAAGCATGATAATTTTATAAATCTCTCTCAAAGATAATGTTTGCCCTTTCTCATGATCTATAGTCTTAAGCAGGTAGTTAATAATATCTCCATCCAATTTGATTTCTCTTCCTCTAAGTTTTGTGATAAGATAGCTTTTTACAAGTTTTCCATCATCATTTGCCTCATCAAAGACGTCCATATTACAATAAAATCATTTAACCACCTCAGGACAATAGGGAAGATTGATTTCTAACCAGTTCTTATAGTGAGCTAAGGGATTGGACAAATCTAATAAAGTCTTGTCGTTATATTTGAGATTTTCCAAATCTATATAAATGACAGGACATAATTCTCTTTCACCAAAAATAGCATTGAGCTTTCCTTTATCTACCCCATTGTCTATATTCCCACTAAGTAAGGCTAAATTAGCTCAGTTTAAAGGAAGAGGATTGGTTTCAAGAGGGTTAGAGAAAGGAGAAGCTCAAAGATAGAATCAGTTCTCCTTCTTGCTATTTATTTTACCTTGAGAAGACTCAATTCTCCTTCTTGCTATTTGTTTTACTCTTTGACCTGATAATATTCCAGCTGAACTGATGGCCTTTTGAACGACAAAATTTAGATCTTCATCTATATAGGTATGGTCAGATTTTTCAGAAATAGTGGCTAACCAGTGTCTCTTTCTTTTTAGTGCTTATCGTGCACTCTGTCTTACTAGACTTGGAGAGGATTCAGTCGACACTTGAGTCAGAGTTATCTTCAAAGCAAACGAAGGAGAATCCTTTAGTGGATTATGATCATTTGCCACCTTTAGCCTGAATTTCTGTTTAGGAGTACTAGCCTTATTTTCCTTTAGATTTTTTAAGCCCAACCCCTGGCATCTTCATTCTCTCCATTGATAGGGAAAATAATGAACAATGGCCGCGACGAGAAGGTGAGGTGAGATTTGAGGTTTCTAAGAAATAGTTTATAGATAAAATGATGTGGAAAGTGTTTCTGAGTGGTTTAATTGAGGAATCGAATATATAGAAATAAGTTTGAGTTTCTGGGCTCAGAGAATATGAATAATGTTTTGAGGAAGAGTTTGATGAATTGTACAGTAACAGTCAAATATTCCTTAAATAACTGATAATTTATCGATAAGTCATTTGATAATTGCCTTATTCAGAGTGTTTATCGATAAATCATCAAATAACGTTAAGAAATTTATGGAATAGCTCTTTGATAAGCCCTCTTATCGATAGTTATTCGATAAATAGCAACATTTTTCTCACAAGTCACATAAAATTTATCAAAGAATCCTTTGAAAAACATCTTTATCAAATTGTTATTTGATTAAAACTTCAGTCATTTTTCCAAAAATACTTTATATATCAAATAGTTTTTCGATAAGTAGCCTTATCAATAAGTTGTTCTATAAATTTCAATGCTTTGTTACAAATTTTATCAAATAATATTTGGATAAGTGTTCTTTTCGAAGAATTTATCGATGAAAAGCAACAGATAATACTTTGCAAGATTTTCAAAATAATTCATTCCTATCGAATACATATTCAATAAATGACTTTATCGAATAGGTTTTTGAAAAGATTCAATTCATTAAACATAGACTTTGTTTCATATTTATCGAAGCTTTTATCGATAAGAGCATTTATCGATAACTTATCGAAGCTTTTATCGATAAGAGCATTTATTGATAACTTATTCGATAAGTTCATAACTTAAAAAAATTGAATGATATTTTAAAAAGGAAAAAAATGAACTTTTAAGAACAATATCTTTAAAATATGATGCATCAAAAGAAGATCAAAAACACATAAACACATATAGCATGAAAATATTATTATCAAGATAGCTCAGATATATTCAAATATAATGAGAGGGTTTAGAAATGCTCATTTTGTTTTGGCCATATGATGAATATAATTGATCTTTGCAATTATTTGCCTCCCTCTCTTGAGCATCTTTTTTTTTTGTATTGGCATGAATAATGATACTATTACATCATTGACAATTTAGCTTTGTAACTCCAATGCTCAATCATTTGATCTCAAGCTTGATGTATCTACATTGTAGTCCATTGAGATCTTTCTTCATTCTCCTATCATAAATGCAAAGTTTCTTTCTTTCTTGGAGAACAATTAGTGTGGTCCCAAAAATAATCATCTCTATATTTAAGACCATATAGTAACTCATCATCAAAACATATCAATTCTCAGTTAATTCTAATGAGTTACTTGTAAAACTTTATACACATAAATACAAAGTTCTTCTTTCTTTAAAATGAATCTATCTTAAAAAATAATGTTTAATTTTGAAAGATATGCAATTTCAATATGATTTTTTCAAAAATGCAACTTTGAAAAATTGATTTCATAAACATATGAAGGATCAGCTGATTGGAGAAAAATATTAAAAGCATATTGGATAACATGTTGAACAACAATGTTTGGAAATTTCCTAGGAGCAAAAGTCTGATAGGATATCAAGAATGAAATGTCAACGACTTTGCTCATTTATTTTTAAATGATGGTTAAACAATGAAGTACATTAGTCCAAATGACTAGAGTAACCAGTATATTCCAATGAATAAACATTTTAAGCGTAAGGCTTTGAGCTACTAGAATATTTTACTTGCTGAACAAATAGGCTTGAACTTCATCATGCAGATGGTTTAAATAGAAAGGCTCATTGAAGGATAGGGAGTTCAAGCATACGATAGTACATAGTTGATGACTCTAGTAAATGGTATTGGAGTACTTTTGAAGTCCCCATACAAGAGTATTAATCTTTAATATTGATTCCCATATGTTTCAAAAACAAATTTTTTCTTTTTTTTAAAAAAAAGTCATTTTCATGTATTTTGTAAAATTAAGATATTTAATGCAGAAATTTGAAAATTACTTTTGTCTTTCAAATCATGAGTATGCACATTTATAGATTGCGATCAATCTATGAATTAAAACAAACATGCATAGATAGAATCCATTTAGCAATCTAAGAACATATATTTTGAATATCGAAATGTTGATTGCTAAAAACATGCAACAAGGAACAAGTTTTTATTAATCCAATCCAGAATTCCATTGAACACAATAAAGAGGTAAGTTCACCATATTTTCTCCTGTCCTTGTGGCAGCTCACTTGATTTTGGGTGAATTGATATTGAACTTTACTTCAGCACCCAAACTCAAGCTTCACCAGTTCATCTTCATCAAGTTTTGAATTATCATTCTTTTGTAGCCACAAATCTTAAGAAGAACCTTGTTAATCAGAATCCCTACAAAACAATTGAACTGATTTTCTTTTCTAGTATACAAATTTGCTTAGTTCTATTAATGATTAGTTTGTAGGAGACATGATATAATTCACATGCTTAAAGAATATGATCAATTTGAAATAGTTGAGGAAGAAGGATTACCTTTGAATACCTATTGTATCTTTCTATTTCTTCTAAGAGATGCTTACAATGATTTCTTAATTGATATAAACTCTGAGGCTCGAGAGATCCTTCTTTTTCTGTTCTCCTCAAGATAATTAAATGGTACAACATAAGAATTCATTCTTGAAGTAGAACGCACTTCTTGGGCTTTTCTTCATTACTTCTTATAAGTTGACTTTGAGGTTATTGTAACATCCTAATTTTAAGGCCTAGAGATTCAGAAAGTAGCCTGAAATTGATAGGCTACCAGACCACTTTGAGCAGAAGTTCCAAAAACAGAGGGTTTTTAGGGACTAAACTGCAAATAAGTGAAAGTATAAGGACTTATATGTAAATAGTAAAAGTCCTAGGGGTATAATGGTCATTTATGCAAAGAAAGGGATTAAATTGCAAAAGAAAAAAAATGTAAGGACTTAAGTGCAATTATAAAAAGTTTAAGGCCAAAAGGGAAAAGTAGACAAAAATGTGGGGTATTTAAGTGTAATTTTAGCCAAATAAAAGGGACTTAATTAAAAAGAAGAAAAGTTCCAGGGGCAAAAGTGTAATTATGGAAAAATGAGCCAGAAATGGCTTAGCATTGCCCATAAGCATTTCAGTCCCAAATCTCATCAGTAGATAGAGCAAAGGATGCTGAGTAATCCGGCTTAATACAGGAATTTTATCAGGACTCCAGATAGCCGAAATTTATCTGATAATAAAAAGTTATAAAAATTATTATCGGATATCCTAGACCCCGGATATACGTGAAAAATTATAGGATGATGCGTCCTGTAGAGACGGATGTCAAGGAACTGACAGAATACCGAAAGGAGGTCTGTAGAGAAAGTTATTCACAAATTAGTAAATTCAGACTAGAGTTTGTGACCTCCGGTATCCGATTGGGAGATTTATCGGTATTCAAACTGAGACTGAATAAGCTCAGATGACATCGGTCAGATGCTTGTTATGACCCAAAGGGATGCCTAGACTCAGTATGTCAGTTTATCTGATAAAAGAAGTCGGTGTCCGAAAAAAGGTGTCAAATGACGAAAATGCCCTTATGTTATAAAATAGTGAAAGAATGAGTAAAGGGTATTTTGGTTATTTGGCTAAGGTGAGATAGTCAAGAAGGTTATCTGGGTAGTTGACCAGGGTCAAAGAATACTCTGGTAAGATGTGAAAAGACAGTAATGCCCCTAGACTCATTAAAGTAAATAAAGAGGAACCAAGGGCATTTTGGTAATTTGCCAAGGGATGTTTCTTGGGAATTGAGCCATCAGAGTACTTGGGCTTGATCAGAGATCCAAGATGACATTCCAAAGCCCAAAAACGTAGCCCAACATATATGTGGGAAAAAGTGGCATTAAAATAATGTTTTAGTGACTTTTCAATAAAGTAAAGTTACTCGGTTAGCGTGATGACCGGGGAGGTGATCAGATAAAGTCCTGGACTTATCTGGATAGCATTGGATGGAGTGAAAGGTGCCAGAAAAATGCCACATGGCGCCAACATAGAGGAAGAAGAAAAAGCTGAGGACACGTAGCACGATCTCAGCCGTGTATTCTGGGGCAAGACTCTGGAATTCTCTGGAAAAGCTGAGTCAGCTGGTGAGGTGTCCCGGTGGCCCCACCATTACGCCACCTAGCCTGTGAGGTGTCCTTTGATGATGTCATAAAGTGATAAGTCATAGGGGTGATGATGTCATCACAATGACATAAGCGAAACTTGGTGGGCAAGCAAAGCGATCTGAGCCACTCGTTGAGAATTGATCTGGACCATTCATTCTCCTTTGCCTCCACTATAAATAATCCCTCCCCCTTGCCATTGTGACCCTCGGCCAAGAGCCATTTTAGAGACAGAATGAAGTTCTAGAGAGAGAAAGTGAGAGAAAGAAAGAAAGAAAGAAGGAAGTTCTGGCGGAGCTGGAAGCAGTATAAAGATAGTAGAGTTCTGCTAAGCTAGCCAGGTAGTAACTAATCCTAGCTTTTATGTAATGTCTTTGTGATTTAATGTGCTATTGTTTGGTTGGATTGTTGTCTTATATGTTATGTTTGAAGCTCTACTACAATGCTATGATCATATGTTATTGAGTATGGAAGCACGCAGTATACTTATCTATACACAATCACAAGCAAGCACTATCACACTGCATTACATATATTGTTATGATTATTACTACTGAGATTCCCCCGAATCTCATCCCCAATATAACCCATTACAGGGAGGTTATGTCAAAGTGAATTTTAAGAATGCTAAAAGGCGCCGTTATGCTGCCAAAATTATGGCAAAATATCAGTTATGAAGGAAGGATGATACGTACTGTGTACGTAGGTACTGTCTAAGGAGTCTGGAAGTAAGTGGACCTAGCTGTTTTATCCACTCTTTCCTGGGTACTTACGTAGAATGGTAGTTCCCACGGGAATTACCGAATCAATACAAATCAGTTAGTCAGAAAAGATGAAGCCTAGTAGTTATGCTGCCGGATTTCAGGCAGGAAAAGATGTAATAAAGATATGAGGATTTTGTACATGCCCTATTGTATAACAACTTATTATTTAATAATAAGTATTGTTTGGTATGTTTGACTGATATGTGATGGATGTATGCATATGTATGTAAAGTTGATAGCTAGAATTTGCCGCCATGAACAGTAACTCGTGGTGACTTAATGAGGTTCGATCTATAATTAAAAATAGTAAATGGTTGAATAAATATATGATATTTTTATGTTAAATAGTATACATATCAATCTTCGATTTGATATATAGAATGCATCATTTGGATGTCTACACATGGAGATATAAATTATCAAAGTTGGGACCAAAATGCTGGATTCAGCAGAAAAACGCTGGATGAACAGTAAAGTGGTAACGTTGACTGATGTTGACTTGGTCAAGGAGTGGTCAACGAGTTATTTTTTACTGAAAGAGGATTGAGTTAGCTTCATGTAAAAATTTGAACCACTTCATTCTGAGTTTTCTATAATTAGTTATGATTTTTTGAAATCAGGTCACTCATCTGGAATTTACACAGTGAATAGTACTCGATAAGAGTAAAACTCTAGATTGAGAAATTAGACTTCAATGACCTTCAAAGTGATTCTAAATGCTACCAAATGGTCCCTAAGACGTACGAAAGTAAAGATGTTTCATTTTGGTATCAGAGCAAAAGGTTCTGGTATAGACCAGAAAGGGCTCTGGTTCAGAGCATAAGATTCTGGCACAGAACAGAAGGTTCTGGCTCAGTGATGCTCTGAGATAGTTAGAATTGATGTTTAAATAAGTTAAAGATATGAATTAGAAAGGTTATTTTCCCTAGAATACGAGATAATGACACTCGAGTCGTGACGAATATGGGAGTAGGTCACGATAGTTATTCACAGAGAGCTGAGGTTGCGACGAGAAGGGTCTTATGTCATGACTAATATGTACAGATAAGTTGATGTTGCGACGTGAGAAGACCTCCGGTCGCGATGAGTAATATTGCAATACTCGACTAGTGTACAAAGGAGTTCAGGTCGCGACATTATAAGAGATAGAGATGCCAGGTCGTGACGAGTAGCGTGCGACGGTCACGACTAAAAGTCACAGAGCATGTGAGTTGCGACTATGAAGTTCTCAAGTCGCGACTATAATTGGCAGAGGCCATATGATGATGAGAATGAAGGTACCAACCTTGCTGAAGTCCATCGGCTAGAGGATTGGTATAGCATATGATAAGCCAGATAGTACAAAGGTACTGAGGTACGAAAGATCAGTTTAAGACAATATTTAAAAATAGATCCTCTATGTGATAACTAAGAGTAGATCTACATTACAGAGGTTCTATTCAGCTGATCTAGATAGAAGACCTAAAAGTTAGATTGAGATTTGCCTAGGAATGATCCTAGCACATGGCCTAAGGCTAGAGACGTGATGGTTAATAGATAAAGAGCTAAATGTTCCCTAAGCAGAGGGATTCCATCACGAAGAAGTAGTAGACCTAGGGAAGAGTACCCTAGAGAACAGAAGTAATAGTAAGAGATGATGAATGAGATCCATGCGACTCAAGTTCGCTATAATCAATAGAAGAATCGATAAGGAACCATAGTCCGGTCAAGAACAAACTGGGACTGATAGATAGACAGAAGAAGTTAAGCGATAGTAGAAAGGTAGCCACAGATTACGAGATAAAGTGACTCCCCTATTCCCTAGATAAGATAGAGTAATGAAGGGTTGAGTCTATACCCTGATAAGAGGGTAATGTGGCAGCCAAAGCTAGATGAGCTAGTCAGATGAGAAACCTGAAATAAGAATGTTATAAAGCTTACCTAATAGCAGTGTGCGATGGATGGTTGAGCAAATTATGATGATGATATGGCTTATATTGCCATAAGTTATGATGAATAGTTGCATCTCCTTGCAGTTGTCATATGATGACATGCATGTTAGAGTATGCTATGATGAATGGATACTCCCCTTTCGCAATATATGCAGGGTAGAGTGTATATGAGATGAAGAAGTTATGAGAAAGTTATGTTGCTCCCACACCATATGCAATAAGGAAGGTATTGAGGATGATAGATAGTCTCAATTTATGGGACGATAAGTTATGATATGATATTCAGATATGATTTATGATTGAGGTTACTCAGGTAATTCTGCAGACTTGTGAATACAGTACTCAGGGCCATTTCTATTGAAAGGAATGGTATACAGAAAGAACAACAGATACTAGTAAAAGGATTGTTTTCAGATCACTCTTCAGATAAGAGTTGGATTTGAAATAGATGGCTCTCAGATAGAGCTAGATTCAGATGAGTATAGATCACTCTTCAGATAAGAGTTAGATCTGATACAGAATGCTCGCAGTTGGAGCATAGTTCAAATGGCTCGCAGTTAGAGCACAGATTGAAATAAGTTATGAGGAAGCCATAGTAGCAGAATGCAATGGCAGGTGGTTAGACCATGATTACACAAGGCATGGTAAGCCACAGTAAAGTAAGAAAGATGAGAGGGAACTCCTGAGTAAGAGAGGAAGTAAGTAAAGTCTGGGTAAATCATATGAGGCTACTGAATATATTTTAAAAAAAAAATTGAGTTATCAACCGGTGAAAGCAGTTAACCCTATAACTTAGCCTGTTGGTTTAAGATCTTCGGGAGATATACAGTACAACAGAATCGCAGTTAGATTCTGGAGGGTCGTAGTTAGATCCTAGCATGGCTCCAGGATCGCAGTTAGATCCTGAAGGATCGCAGTTAGATCCTGAAGGATCACAGTTAGAACCTAATAGCTTCAGAGTCGCAGTTAGATTCTGAAGATGTCACATCCTTATTTTTATACATCTTAGGGACCATTTAGTAGCACTTAGAACCACTTTCAGCGTCATTGAAATCTAAACTCTTAATCTGGAATTTTATTCATATCGGGTACTGTTCACTGTGGCAAATTCCAGATGAGTGACCTGACTTTCAAAATTCATAACTCATTCTAGAAAAATTGAAATGAACTGGTTCAAATTGCTACATGAAGATAACTTAAGTATATTTCAGGGAAAAATCATTGGTTGACCAATCCTTGACAAATTCAACGTGGGTCAACGTTTCAATCTTACTGTTCATCCAATGACTTTCTCCTGAATCCAGCATTCTGGTCCCAACTTTAACAATTTATATATTTTCATGTATACATCCAAATGAGGCACTATATATATCAAACTAAAGCTTAGTATGTATACTTTTTACCCTAAAAATTTCGAACATTAATTCAATCATTTGCTATTTTTAATGATTTATCAAACATGATTAGGTCTTCACGTATTACTGTTCACTGAGCCTATTTTCAGCATTTAGTCTTTACTTACACATGTATACAACCAACACATATCAGTCATACATGCCAGATAACAATTAATATTAAATAATCAACTGTTATATATTAGTGCATGATTAACATTCTCATATTTCTGTTACACTTTCCGTTGTCTAAAATCCGACAGCATAACTGCTACATTCCGTCTGTAGAAAGTAACTGATCTTGTACCGATTCGGTAATTCCCGTAGGAGCTACCATTCTACGTAAGTACCCAGGAAAGACTGGATGAACCTGCTAGATCCACTCACTTCCAGCCTCCTTAGACAGCACCTACGTACATAGTACGTATCAGTTCCTTTCTTTGTTCCTTCTTCGTTGCCGGAATTTCGGCAACCTACCGGCGTCTCTTAAGATTTCCAAATTTTATTTTGACAGAACCTCCCCTGTAATGTTATATTTGGGAATGAGATTCAAAAGAATCCCAGTAGCAATAATCATAACAATATATGTAATGCAGAGTGACGGTGCTTGCTTGTGATTGTGTACAGATAAGTATGCTGCATGCTTCCATATTCAATAACATATGATCATAGCATTGGAATAGAGCTTCAAGCATAACATATAAGACAACAATACAACCAAACAAAAGAACAACAAATCACAAAGACATTACATAAGAGCTAGGATTAGTTGCTACCTCAAAAGCAGAGCTTCAGAACTTCTCTACTACTTCCAACTTCACCAGAACTTCCTTACTTCTTTCTTTCTCTCACTTTCTCTCTCAAGAACTTCTTTCTTCCTCTCTTTCTTGCTTGTGCCGAAATGAGGAGCTAGGGGGGTATTTATAGTGTTGAGCAATGGCAATCTCGTAATTTTGAAGACTTATGATCCTGTGGTCCTGGTTTTTCCTGAATTTCCTATTTTTCTTTATTCCTTTTACTGCATCATGCATGACATCACTCAATGCCAACTCATGGGACACCTCACCTTCCACATTCTTCACATGGCGAAATTGAGAGAGAGCTAGAGCCTTCCGGAAGCTTTCCGGTCTAATCCGGTACCGGCCCGGTCCGCCTCCTCAAAAAACGTGCTATTTTCTGAATCTGATTTTTCTAAAAATCCTTTTTATGTCTACTGACCTCACATTTAGTATCTAAACCCTTTATATCATTAACTTTTTAATACTGGGTCCAGACTCAGTTACAGATCCCCTACGAAATGACCAAAATGCCCTTGGTACCCTATCTTGTCCTATTTTAACCCTAAGGGCAAAATCGTCATTTCACACCTTTCTGAACCTGGTCAAAGCATATACTGGCTCTAGTCAACCTTATTTAGATATGTCTTAGCCTCTAGGCCTGTCCAGAATGACCAGAATGCCCTCCATTCATCTGCTGCCTTTTTTGTACAACACAGGGGCATTTTCATAATTTCACACTTTTCCGGGGTTCTGCTGGGCACTGGCCCACCTATCAGTTCAATAGTCTTATTGGGCCTCTAATGGCGCCATTTTTGGGCTTCCTGGGTCCGTTACCTATATGGCACGCATTACGAGGAATCTTCCTCTCCCCAATTCACCGAATATTTTAATTATTATTTACCGATTATACACCTTTCCGGTCACCGGCTCCTTTTCCCAGATACAGTGTCCTACTGTGTTCAGGCATCCCTGTGGGTTATAACAGTCATCTGACTGAAGTCATCCGATCTCATTCAGCCCCTTTAAAAATACCGATAAATCTCCTACCCGGATCCCCGGAGGCCTCACACTCCCGTCTGAATTTGCTATTTTGTGAATAACTTTTCCTACAGACCTCCTATCGATATTCTGTCAGTTTCCTGACATCCGCCCCATAAAGGTGCATCATCCTGTAATTTCTTGCTTATATCTGAAATCTAGGGTATCCGGTATGAAATTTTATAACTTTTGGACGATCAGTCCATTTCTGACTATCTGGAGTCTTCAAAAATTCCAGTATTAGGCTGGATTACCCAGCGTCACTTGCCCTATCTTCTGGTAAAATCTGGGACTGAAATGCCACCGGTCAGTCCAAACCACTTCTGGCCTAATTTTCTTTAATTATACTTTAGCCCAGGGAACTTTTTCTTCTTTGCACTTAAGTCCCTTTATTTGGCTAAAATTACACTTTAAGACCCCACATTTTTGTCTACCTTTCCTTCTTAACCTTAAACTTTCCATATTTGCATTTAAGTCCTTTTATTTCCTTTCTTTTGCAATTTAATCCTTTTCTTTACATAAAGGACCACGTCTTTTTCCTGAAAAAGAACTCATATATTCTATTTAATTTGTACATGGAAATCAGTACAGAAATTAAAGATATTACATTTCTCTCCCCCTTAAAATAAATTTTATCCCCGAAATTTACATTACATCTATCCTATACAAACAATTCAGGGTACTTTTCTCTCATCTTTTCCTCTGTTTCCCATGTAGCCTCTTGTTCAGTCAAGCCTTTCCAGATCACTTTAACTACAGGAATCTGCTTATTCCGCAACTGCTTGACTTTTCTATCAGCAATTCGCACCGGTCCAACCTCATAGGTCAAGTCATCTCGCAGTGCGACCTCATCTTGCTCAATCACATGAGATGGATCTGGAACATACTTCTTTAATTGGGAAACATGGAACACATCATGTATCTGGCTGAGATTAGGAGGAAGAGCCAACTTGTAGGCTATTACTCCTATCTTTGAGAGAATCTAAAATGGTCCGATGTATCTTGGATGCAACTTCTTCACT
This sequence comes from Leucaena leucocephala, assembly GCA_037074615.1. Taxonomy (NCBI): domain Eukaryota; kingdom Viridiplantae; phylum Streptophyta; class Magnoliopsida; order Fabales; family Fabaceae; genus Leucaena; species Leucaena leucocephala. The sequence goes on along the minus strand of CM073548.1, from coordinate 8,372,872 downwards.
TTAATCGATCGCCCGGCTCCAGTGGTTGGAGTTAACTTAAGGAATACATGTTCTCCTTCTTCAAACTCCAACGGCTTCCTTCTGACATCTGCATAGCTTTTCTATCTACTTTGAGCCGTTAACAATCGCTTTCTAATCATTGCAACTTGTTCTGCGGTTTGATCTACTATATCTGGACCAAGCATCCTTCTCTCGCTCAGCTCTAGCCAGCATAAGGGGGATCTACATTTTCGTCGATAAAGTGCTTCAAAAGGGGCTATCTGAATACTGGCCTGATAACTATTGTTATAAGCAAACTCTATAAGGGGTAAATGGATATCCCAGCTGCCTTTGAAATCTAAGACACATGCTCTCAGCATATCCTCTAACGTTTGTATTGTTTTTTCAGATTGACCATCTGTCTGAGGATGATAAGCTGTACTAAATCTGAGAGTAGTGCCCATTTCTTCCTGTAAAGCCCTCTAGAAATTTGAAGTAAATCGAGGGTCTCTATCAGACACAATGCTGCTCTGGATACCATGAAGTCTAACTATCTCCTTTATATACAGCCTTGCCAGTTTTTCAAGAGAATCTCTCTTATTGATTGCTAGAAAATGTGCTGACTTTGTCAGTCGATCAATTACTACCCACACTGCATCATGTCTACTTGGAGTCAGGGGTAGTCCTTCCACAAAGTCCATGGCAATCCCATCCCATTTCCACTCAGGGATTTCTAGAGGCTGTAATATTCCTGCTGGCTTTTAATGTTCAACTTTCACTTTCTGGCAGGTTAAGCACTTAGATACGTAAGTCACAACATATTTCTTCAATCCAGGCCACCAAAATAACCTTTTGACATCATGGTACATCTTGGTCATACCTGGATGTATAGTATACCGACTTTTATGTGCTTCCTCCAGAATCCTTTCCCTTAATCCCACAACATTAGGGATATAGGGTCTCCCCTAAAACTGTAGTAATCCGTCTGGGGACATCTCAAAATTCCTTGTCTTCCCCTTCTCCAGCTTGTCTTTGAATATTGCAGCGAGCTTATCCTACTTTTGAGCCTCTTTTATCTCATCTTCTATGCAGGCCCTGACATGAACTCCTCCGAAAGGATTCTCCGTCAGTTGCATTTGATATAGAGGGCTCCAGTCGCGCATATCTTCTATCAGTTCTAATTCCTTGATCATCATGTATGCAACCTGCACCACCTTTCTACTCAGGGCATCAGCTACCACATTGGCTTTCCCTGGATGGTATTTGATCTGAAAATCATAATCTTTTAACAATTCCATCCATCGCCGCTGCCTCATGTTCAGCTCCTTCTGATCTTGTAGATACTTCAGGCTTTTGTGATCGCAAAATAACTCTATCGTTGCTCCATATAAATAGTGCCTCCATATCTTCAGGGCATAGACCACCGCCGCAAGCTCCAGATCATGAGTGGGATAATTCTCTTCATGTGGCTTTAACTGCCGAGAGGCGTAGGCTACTACTCGACCTTGCTGTATAAGCACACATCCCAACCCCTGCTTGCTAGCATCAGTGTAGACTACGTAAGTCTGAGTTGGGTCTGGAATAATCAGCACGGGAGTAGTCGTTAATCTCTGCTTCAACTCTTGGAAGCTAGCCTCGCACTTCTCATCCCACTTAAACTGCTGATTCTTTCTGGTCAGCTTGGTAAGTGGTAAGGCAATTCGAGAAAAGTCTTGAATAAATCTTCTGTAGTACCCTGCTAGGCTGATAAAACTTCTGATCTCCGTCACTGTCCTTGGCTACTCCCAGCTCAAAACTGCTTCAACTTTGCTAGGATCCACAGCTACCCTGTTTCGGGATATGACATGACCGAGAAATCTAACTTCTGACAGCCAAAACTCGTATTTACTCAGCTTAGCATAGAGCTTCTTCTCTTTAAGGGTACCAAGAACAATCCTCAAATGCCTTTCATGCTCCTTTGGAGATTTGGAGTACACCAGAATATCATCAATAAAGACCACAACGAACTGATCTAGATAAGGCCTGAAGATCCGATTCATGTAGTCCATGAAAATAGCAGGTGCATTGGTTAATCCAAAGGGCATCACTAGAAACTCAAAATGCCCGTAGTGCGTCCTGAATGCCGTCTTTGGAATATCATCTGGCTTGACCCTTAGTTGATGGTAGCCAGATCTCAAGTCAATCTTGGAGAATAAGCTCGCTCTTGCCAACTGGTCCAGCAGGTCGTCGATTCTGGGAAGAGGATACTTATTCTTAACTGTAAGCTTATTTAATTCCCTGTAGTCAATACATAACCTTAAACTGCCATCTTTCTTCTTGACAAATAGCACTGGAGCACCCCATGGCGATACACTGGGTCGTATGAAACCCTTTTCCAATAGCTCCTCAATTTGCTTCTTCAGTTCCATCATTTCATTGGGAGCCATCCTGTATGGGGCTTTTGACACTGGTCCAGCTCCAGGTATAATGTCGATCGCAAATTCCACTTCACGCTCTGAAGGCAGTCCCTGAATCTCCTTTGGAAAGACTTCAGGAAATTCATTGACTACAGGAATCTCCTCGATGCCTTCTTCTACTTCTGTTTGGACAGAAAAGAATACCACATATCCCTGACATCCTTTCCGTAAATATTTTTCTGCCTGAGCCTCCGTCATGAAGTTCAGTTGCACTTCTGAGCTCCGATCAGTGATCTTTGGACCAAGAACCAGGGTCTTGTTTCTGCAGTCCAACATCACATTATTGGAGGATAACCAATTTAGACCGAGTATGACATCAATCTCCCGGAAAGGCATACAGATCAGGTCCAAGGTGGTACTGCAGTGCTCATAACGCACAACAATATTTAGATAGGCATCAGACGTGATTACTTTAGTGTTGGTAGGGGTTTTCACCTGTATATCATAACGCAATTTACTGATCAGAAGGCCTAGGCTTTTAGCACAGTCATAAGATATAAAGGAATGACTTGCACCTGAATCAAATAGAGCAGTCACAGCATGATCATTGAGATAGATTGTACCTTGGATCATCTCAGATGATCGCTGCGTGTCCTCTCTAGTGAGTGCAAACACTCGTCCCGCCGTCCTTGGCATTGGATCAGTTATAGCTTGAGGACATTCTCTGGAAAAATGTCCGGGCTTTCCGCAGGTGTAACAAACATTCTGGCCCATTAAACATGGTCTATCCCCATGATTTCTTCCACACTTTTCACATACTGGGGCCTTTGAATCCCTGTTATTGGATCTGCCGCAGAAATTTCCTCTATTTGGCTTTTTGCTCTGCCACGGTCGCTTCCTCTTCTTATAGCTGCTCCCACCTGCAGCTTCTTGATTTCTACCAGCCTTGTCCGGGATCACCTGATCTCTATTCCCGGGTCTGGACAGCATTCGATGATTCATGCTATTTTCTACAATTCGGCACGCTTTCACAGCCTTATTGAACTGGTTGTATTGTTGCAAGTTAACTTCTCTTTCAGCATGGAATTCAACCCTCGAATCATTCTTTCTGTCATCCAGCGTTCGTCATCCACTTGGCGTAGATACGTAGAATACTGGGACAGCCGGATGAACTTGGCCAAATATTCGTCAAAAGCTTCTTTTTCTCCTTGTCTTAGTATAAGGAACTCGGCCTCCCTTTCATCTCTGACGGATTGAGGGAAATATTTCTCATAAAATTGCTCAAGAAACACTTCCCAGGTAACTGAAATGTCTCTTGCTTGGAGAAGTAACTCTGTATTCTTCCACCATCTATCCGCATCCTTTTCCAATTGATAGATGGCCATTTGGGCCTTAGTTTCAGTTGGGCAGTCGAGGACCTTAAAGATCTTCTCTAATCTGCTGACCCAATTCTCTGCTACCTGTACTTCGAATGTCCCTTCGAATACTGGAGGATTGTGTTTGCAAAATCGAACCATCCATTGTTGGATTCCTACTACCTCCTCCCTCGATTCAACCCGTCTCTGGGGCTGCTCCGCCTGCTGTGGTACTTCTTCAGGTTCTCTACTAGTCGCTCCTGAAGGCTCTGGCGGTCTTAAATTATTTACAGCTGCTGCTACTGCTGCGGCTATGGCAGCATCTCTTTCCTGCTCATTTCGTGCCTGAGTAGCTCTCATTTCTTCTATCATCTTTTATTGTTGCTCTGAGCGCTCTAAAATTAGTTGATTAAGATTTCCAGCTTCCTGTGGTTCCTCTGCTGGAATCGTTCTTCTTGTTCGAACCATTTTGTTATGTTCTAACATAGAAAGGAATGCGATAAACAACAACATTTCTCATTTTATTTCAAACATAGCATACAAAGTATATAACACAGCCATATATATATGCTACTGTATTGATCTTTTGTGCATTAGAAACATTACCCTAACTTTTCTTAAACTTCGTTCTAATATATTCTCCTACTAGGTAGATCCAGTTGGATATGGTACAGTATGGTTCTCTATCAAAATATTGGTCCAACTCCGATCTCCAGGTAAGAGTTGTCGGCAATACATCATTCATAATTTCTAGCCAAAGCCCCATGGTCAACACGTTTAGATCCCAGGCTTGATATATGGCTTTCACCCTTGTGATAAACTCCTGGTAGACCGTATAATCTTGATCTATGTTTCTGATCAGAGTCTGCCTCAGCTCGTATAGTTGTCGAGCTAATGCTATCGAGCTCTCGAATTGTTCTCTACTCAGGTTCCTCCCTGGGACCATTCTTACGATTAGACTCCCCAAATGTATTTCTACTAGGGTCACTTCGAGCCTACTGGGACCTGGAGCATTACTCTGACCACCTACCTGGCTCGATCCTGAACTGTCTGCTATATTCAAGGGTACCGCACTTATGGGAATGGCAGGAATAGGGCCTTCTGTTATCATCACTTCCTGATCATCAATCGGAAAGTTTGATCCTATCGAGGAACTATCCTCCTCAGAATAACCAGCTACTGGAGGTGTCCAGAGGTCAGAATCATTGCTTACTATCTCTTCTTCTAAACTATCTGAACTAGAGACCTCTGGTCTTAACTCCCATTGGTTTACTGTAGTTTCAGGCCCACATCTATGTCTAGCCATCCTGCAATCACTAACTTAGTGTCAATTATGACGGCTTTATCATGGTATATCTATCTACAAATCATCTACTCAGAGCATTTCCTAAGCCAGAATCATTTGCTCTGCTACCAAAATGTCACATCCTTATTTTTATACATCTTAGGGACCATTCAGTAGCACTTAGAACCACTTTCAGGGTCATTGAAGTCTAAACTCTTAATCTGGAATTTTATTCATATCGGGTACTGTTCACTGTGGCAAATTCCAGATGAGTGACCTGACTTTGAAAATTCATAACTCATTCTAGAAAAATCGAAATGAAGTGGTTCAAATTGCTACATGAAGATAACTTAAGTATATTTCAGGGAAAAATCATTGGTTGACCAATCCTTGACAAATTCAACGTGGGTCAACGTTTCAATCTTACTGTTCATCCAATGACTTTCTCCTGAATCCAGCATTCTGGTCCCAACTTTAACAATTTATATATTTTCATGTATACATCCAAATGAGGCACTATATATATCAAACTAAAGCTTAGTATGTCTACTTTTTACCCTAAAAATTTCGAACATTAATTCAATCATTTTATATTTTTAATGATTTATCAAACATGAATAGGTCTTCATGTATTACTGTTCACTGAGCCTATTTTCAGCATAGTCTTTACTTACACATGTATACAACCAACACATATCAGTCATACATGCCAGATAACAATTAATATTAAATAATCAACTGTTATATATTAGTGCATGATTAACATTCTAATATTTCTGTTACACTTTCCGTTGTCTAAAATCCGACAGCATAACTGCTACATTCCGTCTGTAGAAAGTAACTGATCTTGTACCGATTCGGTAATTCCCGTAGGAGCTACCATTCTACGTAAGTACCCAGGAAAGATTGGATGAACCTGCTAGATCCACTCACTTCCAGCCTCCTTAGACAGCACCTACGTACACATTACGTATTAGTTCCTTTCTTTGTTCCTTCTTCGTTGCCGGAATTTCGGCAGCCTACCGGCGTCTCTTAAGATTTCCAAATTTTATTTTGATAGAACCTCCCCTATAATGTTATATTTGGGAATGAGATTCAAAAGAATCCCAGTAGCAATAATCATAACAATATATGTAATGCAGAGTGACGGTGCTTGCTTGTGATTGTGTACAGATAAGTATGCTGCATGCTTCCATATTCAATAATATATGATCATAGCATTGGAATAGAGCTTCAAGTATAACATATAAGAAAACAATACAACCAAACAAAAGCACAACAAATCACAAAGACATTACATAAGAGCTAGGATTAGTTGCTACCTCAAAAGCAGAGCTTCAGAACTTCTCTACTACTTCCAACTTCACCAGAACTTCCTTACTTCTTTCTTTATCTCACTTTCTCTCTCAAGAACTTCTTTCTTCCTCTCTTTCTTGCTTGTGCCGAAATGAGGAGCTAGGGGGTATTTATAGTGTTGAGCAATGGCAATCTCGTAATTTTGAAGACTTATGATCCTGTGGTCCTGGTTTTTCCTGAATTTCCTATTTTTCTTTATTCCTTTTACTGCATCATGCATGACATCACTCAATGCCAACTCATGGGACACCTCACCTCCCACATTCTTCACATGGAGAAATTGAGAGAGAGCTAGAGCCTTCCGAAAGCTTTCCGGTCTAATCCGGTACCGGCCCGGTCTGCCTCCTCAAAAAACGTGCTGTTTTCTGAATCTGATTTTTCTAAAAATCCTTTTTATGTCTACTGACCTCACATTTAGTATCTAAACCCTTTATATCATTAACTTTTTAATACTGGGTCCAGACTCAGTTACAGATCCCCTGCGAAATGACCAAAATGCTCTTGGTGCCCTATCTTGTTCTATTTTAACCCTAAGGGCAAAATCGTCATTTCACACCTTTCTGAACCTGGTCAAAGCATATACTGGCTCTAGTCAACCTTATTTAGATATGTCTTAGCCTCTAGGCCTGTCCAGAATGACCAGAATGCCCTCCATTCATCTGCTGCCCTTTTTGTACAACACAGGGGCATTTTCGTAATTTCACACTTTTCCGGGGTTCTGCTGGGCACTGACCCACCTATCAGTCCAATAGTCTTATTGAGCCTCTAATGGCGCCATTTTTGGGCTTCCTGGGTCCGTTACCTGTATGGCACGCATTACGAGGAATCTTCCTCTGCCCCAATTCACCGAATATTTTAATTATTATTTACCGATTATACACCTTTCCGGTCACCGGCTCCTTTTCCCAGATACAGTGTCCTACTGTGTTCAGGCATCCCTGTGGGTTATAACAGTCATCTGACTGAAGTCATCTGATCTCATTCAGCCCCTTTAAAAATACCGATAAATCTCCTACCCGGATCCCCGGAGGCCTCACACTCCCGTCTGAATTTGCTATTTTGTGAATAACTTTTCCTACAGACCTCCTATCGGTATTCTGTCAGTTTCCTGACATCCGCCCCATAAAGGTGCATCATCCTGTAATTTCTTGCTTATATCTGAAATCTAGGGTATCCGGTATGAAATTTTATAACTTTTGGACGATCAGTCCATTTCTGACTATCTGGAGTCTTCAAAAATTCCAGTATTAGGCTGGATTACCCAGCGTCACTTGCCCTATCTTCTGGTAAAATCTGGGACTGAAATGCCACCGGTCAGTCCAAACTACTTCTGGCCTAATTTTCTTTAATTATACTTTAGCCCCAGGGAACTTTTTCTTCTTTGCACTTAAGTCCCTTTATTTGGCTAAAATTACACTTTAAGACCCCACATTTTTGTCTACCTTTCCTTCCTAACCTTAAACTTTCTATATTTGCATTTAAGTCCTTTTATTTCATTTCTTTTGCAATTTAATCCTTTTCTTTACATAAAGGACCACATCTTTTTCCTGAAAAAGAACTCATATATTCTATTTAATCTGTACATGGAAATCAGTACAGAAATTATGGATATTACAGAAGAGGCTAACGGTTGATCGCAGTTAGATCCCGAGGTCGCAGTTAGACCTAGCCTAAGGAAAGTAATGAGCCATGAGATATGAGTACAATGTAGTATCTCTTTGGGAAGATGAATGCCAAAGACGAAGTTAAGGTAAGGAAGCTTCACTAGTTGATAAACTCATCCAGAAACATTATTTATAATGGTTTTTCTCAGATAGCCTCTATTATATATAGACTGGACTTAGTTTTTCCTTAAACGAAGACGGAGTCCAAGTTCAAATCTGAGTGCTGATATTCAAAGTTTTGTAAAAGTATACCTGAGGAAACAGAGAAGAAAACCCCATATATTTTGAACAGAAAAGTATGAGCAGATAGATCCCCCAAATGAGGGTAAAGAGATTAAAAGGGCCAAAGAGACCTAGAGAAGAGGGTCTAAGGCAAAGTAAAGATAGAACGTAGTTCTATAAGAAAGAGATTGCTAGGGCCTAGAGCTATACAAAGAGTAATCTAGCCCTAACCCAGTAGCACGTTTAATTAAAAGGTGCTAAAGCAAGAGTAGCCTAATGATATGTAGGCCCTAAGAAGGGATAAGAAAGAGTGCAAATGCCATAAAGGTTTGGCATAGAAGCATGAAGTTATGAGAAAAAGTTAAGAAAAGTTAGAGAAGTTATAAAAAAAGAAAGAAGATAGAACGATTTATGTTAGAATCATAATCTAAGTTATGACATTGTGTTAGGAGAAAGTAAGGGAGAAAAACAATATTTCTCCTGAGGAACTAGCAAAGTGTAAGAGGAATGAGGTAGACCCCAGAATTATATTAAAATTCTGAAGGGTAAGATATGAAAGAAATGGACACTACTCCCAAGTTCAATGGGTTGTCCATAAGTATGAGTAGATGAATGCCCCAAGCCTTGGTCATAAATCAGGAAAGGATATACAGAGGAGATATATCCAGGATAGTTGACTCAGGTACTAAGTAAATTTCGAGGACGAAATTTATTTTTAGGGGGGTAGAAATGTAACATCCCAATTTTCAGGCCTAGAGACTCAGAAAGTAGCCTGAAATTGATAGGCTACCAGACCCCTTTGAGTAGAAGTCCCAGAAACATACAGAGGGTTTTTAGGGACTAAACTGCAAATAAGTGAAAGTACAAGGACTTATATGTAAATAGTAAAAGTCCTAGGGGTATAATGGTCATTTATGCAAAGAAAGGGATTAAATTGCAAAAGAAAGAAAATATAAGGACTTAAGTGCAATTATGAAAAGTTTAAGGCCAAAAGGGAAAAGTAGACAAAAATGTGGGGTATTTAAGTTTAATTTTAGCCAAATAAAAGGGACTTAATTAAAAAGAAGAAAAGTTCCAGGGGCAAAAGTGTAATTATGGAAAAATGAGCCAGAAATGGCTTAGCATTGCCCATAAGCATTTCAGTCCCAAATCTCATCAGTAGATAGAGCAAAGGATGCTGAGTAATCCGGCTTAATACAGGAATTTTATCAGGACTCCAAATAGCCAAAATTTATCTGATAATAAAAAGTTATAAAAATTATTATCGGATATCCTAGACCCTGGATATATGTGAAAAATTATAGGATGATGCGTCCTGGAGAGACGGATGTCAGGGAACTGACAGAATACCGAAAGGAGGTCTGTAGAGAAAGTTATTCACAAATTAGTAAATTCAGACTAGAGTTTGTGACCTCCGGGTATCCGATTGGGAGATTTATCGGTATTCAAACTGAGACTGAATGAGCTCAGATGATGTAACATCCTTATTTTTGTACATTTTAGGGACCATTTGGTAGCATTTAGAACCACTTTCAAGGTCATTGAAGTCCAATTTCTAAATCTGGAGTTTTACTCTTATCGAGTACTGTTCACTGTGTAAATTCTAGAGGAGTGACCTGACTTCGAAAAATCATAATTAATTCTAGAAAAATAGAAATGAAGTGGTTCAAATTGATACATGAAGCTAAATCAACTATATTTCAGGGAAAAATCACTCATCGACTACTCTTTGACCAAGTCAACGTAGGTCAACGTTACAATTTTACTGTTCATCCAGCGTTTTTTCCCCTGAATCCAGCATTCTGATCCCAACTTTGATAATTTATATCTCCATGTGTAGACATCCAAACAAGGCATTCTATATATCAAATCGAAACTTAATATGCCTGCTATTTATCATAAAAATATCATACATTTATTCATCCATTTACTATTTTTAATTATGGATCAAACATCATCAAGTCACCACGTGTTACTGTTTATAGTGGTAAATTCCAGCACTCAACCTTGCATACATATGCATACATCCATCACATATCAGTCAAACATGCCAAACAATACCCATTATTAAATAATAAGTTGTTATACATTAGAAATGTGCAAAATTCTCATATTTCTATTACATCTTTCCTGCTTGAAATCCGGCAGCATAACCGCTACGCTTCATCTTTAGAAAGTAACTGATCTTGTACCGATTCGGTAATTCCCGTGAGAACTACCATTCTACGTAAGTACCCAGGAAAGACTGGATGAACCGGCTAGGTCCACTCACTTCTAGCTTCCTTAGACAGTACCTACGTACACAGTACGTATTAGCTCCTTTCTTTACTATTGCCATCTTGTCATAATTTCGGCAGCATAACGGCGTCTCTTAAAATTTTTAAAATTTACTTCGCCATAACCTCCCCTATAATGGGTTATATATGGGGATGAGATTCGGGGGAATCTCAGTAGTAATAATCATAACAATATATGTAATGCAGAGTGACAGTGCTTGCTTGTGATTGTGTACAGATAAGTATGCTGCGTGCTTCCATACTCAATAACATATGATCATAGCATTGTAATAGAGCTTCAATCATAACATATAAGATAGCAATCCAACCAAACAATAGCACAACAAATCACAAAACCATTACATAAAAGTTAGGATTAGTTACTACCTCAAAAGCTTAGCAGAACTCCAGAATCTCTATACTGCTTTCAACTCCGCCAGAACTTCCTTTCTTCTTTCTTCCTTGCACCTTCTCTCTCTAGAACTTTCTTCTCTCTCTCAAATGAGCTCTAGGCCATGATGAATGAAGGCAAGGGGGTATTTATAGTTTTAATGGATGGCATTTCCATAATTTCCAATAACTCTGAACTTGTGGCCACCGTTTTTCCTGGAATTTTCTATTTTCTTTATTCCCTTTACTGCATCATCATGACATCATCCAAGGGAAACCTCATGGGACACCTAATCCCTCGCATGTCTCACATGGAAAAATTAAGAGAGCCAAGAAGCCTCTGGAAAATTTTCAGTCCAATCCGGTACTGGCCCGGTCCGATTCCTCCAAAACTGGACTGTTTTCTGAATCCAATTTTTCTGAAAATCCATATTACGTCTTCTGACCTTAAATTTAGTATCTGGGTCCTTTATATCATTAACATTTTTATACTGGGCCTAAACTCAATTACAGATCCCCTGTGAAATGACCAAAATACCCCTGGGTGCCCTTTCTTGAACTATCTTAACCCTAAGGGTAAAATCGTCATTTTACACCTTTTTGTACCCTGTCAGGGCATATACTAACTCTGGTTAACCTAACATGTGTATATCTTGGCTTCTGGGCCTGCCCAGAATGACCAAAATGCCCTCCATTCATCTATTGCTCTTTAGTACAACACAGGGGCATTTTCGTAATTTCGCATTTTTTCGGGGTTCTGCTGGACACTGGCCCACCTATTAGTCCAAGGGTCTTATTGGGCCTTTGATGGCGCCATTATTGGGCCTCCTAGGGTCCATTACCTTTATGGCATGTATTACGAGGAATCTTCCCCCGGCAATGTTCATTGAGTATTTTAGCTATTATACACCGTTTATACACATCTCCGGACACCGACTCCTTTTATCAGATACACTGGTCTACTGTGTCTAGGCATCTATTTGGGTCATAACAGGCATCTGACTGATGTCATCTGACCTCATTCAGTCTCAGTTTAAATACCGATAAATCTCCCTATGGATACCTGGAGGCCTCATACTCCCGTCTGTATTTGTGAGTTTATGAATAACTTTTTCTACAGACCTCCTATCAGTATTCTGTCAATTTCCTGACATCCGCCTCATCAGGACGCATCATCCTGTAATTTCTCACTTATATCCGAGATCTAGAATATCCGGTAGGAATTTTTTATACTTTTAGACTATTAGATCAATTTTGGCTATCTGGAGTCTTCAGAAAATTCCTGTATTAAGCTGGATTACCCAGCATCACTTGTTCTCTCTACTGGTGAAATCTGGGACTGAAATGCTTTCGGGCAGTCCAAACCACCTCTGGCCAAACTTTCTTTAATTACAATTTAGCCCCAGGAAACTTTTCTTCTTTGCACTTAAATCCCTCAAATTTGGCTAAAATTACACTTAAAGTCCCCACATTTTTGTCTACTTTTCCTTTTTAGCCTTAAACTTTCCATAATTGCACTTAAGTCCATACCTTTTCTTTCTTTTTCAATTTAATCCCTTTCTTTACATAAATGGCCACATCTTTTTCCTGAAAAATAACTCATATATTTCATTCAATCTGTACATACAAATCAGTACAGAAAATTAGGGATATTACAGATGACATTGGTCAGATGCTTGTTATGACCCAAAGGGATGCCTAGACTCAATATGTCAGTTTATCTGATAAAAGGAGTCAGTGTCCAGAAAAAGGTGTAAAATGACAAAAATGCCCTTATGTTATAAAATAGTGAAAGAATGAGTAAAGGGTATTTTGGTCATTTGGCTAAGGTGAGACAGTCAAGAAAGGTTATCTGGATAGTTGACCAGGGTCAGAGAATACTCTGGTAAGATGTGAAAAGACAGTAATGCCCCTAGACTCATTAAAGTAAACAAAGAGGAACCAAGGGCATTTTGGTAATTTGCCAAGGGATGTTTCTTGGGAATCGAGCCATCAGAGTACTTAGGCTTGATCAGAGATCCAAGATGACATTCCAAAGCCCAAAAATGTAGCCCAACATATATGTGGGAAAAAGTGGCATTAAAATAATGTTTTAGTGACTTTTAAATAAAGTAAAGTTACTCAGTTGGCGTGATGACCGGGGAGGTGATCAGATAAAGTCATAGACTTATCTGGATAGCATTGGATGGCATGAAAGGTGCTAGCAAAATGCCACATGGTGCCAACATAGAGGAAGAAGAAAAAGCTGAGGACACGTAGCACGATCTCAGCCGTGTATTCCGGTGCAAGACTCTGGAATTCTCTGGAAACGTTGAGTCAGCTGGTGAGGTTTCCCGTGGGCCCAACCATTGCGCCACCTAGCCTGTGAGGTGTCCTTTGATGATATCATAAAGTGATGAGTCATAGGGGTGATGATGTCATCACGATGACATAAGCGAAACTTGGTGGGCAAGCAAAGCGATCTGAGCCACTCGTTGAGAATTGATCTGGACCATTCATTCTCCTTTGCCTCCACTATAAATACCCCCTCCCCTTGCCATTGTGACCCTCGGCCAAGAGCCATTTTAGAGATAGAAGGAAGTTCTAGAGAGAGAAAGTGAGAGAAAGAAAGAAAGAAAGAAGGAAGTTCTGGCGGAGCTGGAAGCAGTATAAAGATAGTAGAGTTCTGCTAAGCTAGCCAGGTAGTAACTAATCCTAGCTTTTATGTAATGGCTTTGTGATTTGTTGTGCTATTGTTTGGTTGGATTGTTGTCTTATATGTTATGCTTGAAGCTCTACTGCAATGCTATGATCATATGTTATTGAGTATGGAAGCACGCAGCATACTTATCTGTACACAATCACAAGCAAGCACTATCACACTGCATTACATATATTGTTATGATTATTACTACTGAGATTCCCCCGAATCTCATCCCCAATATAACCCATTACAGGGAGGTTATGTCAAAGTAAATTTTCAGAATGCTAAAAGACGCCGTTATGCTGCCAAAATTATGGCAAAATATTAGTTATGAAGAAAGGATGATACGTACTGTGTACGTAGGTACTATCTAAGAAGTCTGGAAGTGAGTGGACCTAGCCGGTTCATCCAGTCTTTCCTGGGTACTTACGTAGAATGGTAGTTCCTACGGGAATTATCGAATCAGTACAAATCAGTTAGTCAGAAAAGATGAAGCCTAGTAGTTATGCTGCCGGATTTCAGGCAGGAAAAGATGTAATAAAGATATGAGGATTTTGTACATGCCCTGTTGTATAACAACTTATTATTTAATAATAAGTATTGTTTGGCATGTTTGACTGATATGTGATGGATGTATGCATATGTATAATATTTTTATGGTAAATAGTAGACATACCAAGCTTCGATTTGATATATAGAATGCCTCATTTGGATGTCTACACATGGAGATATAAATTATCAAAGTTGTGACCAAAATGCTGGATTCAGGAGAAAAACGTTGGATGAACAGTAAAGTGATAATGTTGACTGATGTTGACTTGGTCAAGGAGTGGTCAACAAGTTATTTTTCCCTGAAAGAGGATTGAGTTAGCTTCATGTAACAATTTGAACCACTTCATTCTGATTTTTCTATAATTAGATATGATTTTTTGAAATCAGGTCACTCATCTGGAATTTACACAGTGAACAGTACTCGATAAGAGTAAAACTCCAGATTGAGAAATTGGACTTCAATGACCTTGAAAGTGGTTCTAAATACTACCAAATGGTCCCTAAGACGTACGAAAGTAAGAATATTTCAGTTATAGTAATGGACGCTCCATGAGGTAATTGATGCGTCTTTCACTGATGTACAAGAAGCTCTTTGGATGGCCCTTTCTCCTCATACCTTGTCCCTTCTTCTTAATGTTATCATGCATGTTTAAAGCACTAGAATGACATTTTGGTACCCATTTAACTTTGGGTCCTTTTGCATTAGTTTTGGATCTTAATTGTTCTTTAGGAACCTAGACATATTTATTTCTCACATTAGAATTTCTCTCAAATAGCATGTGTAAGAAATATGACATTGTTTTCCACAATAATTGTAGATAACATAATGATGTATTTTATATCTGTAGATATTGTGTTGGTCGAGTGGAAGTAATTTACATTCATTGTGTATAATTTCTTCCTTCCTACTAGATTTTTTAGTGATATCTTTATGACACAAAATATTTTTACTTTTTGAAATAACATCAATAATCGGCTGAAAATTTTTATCATAAAAATTTTTTGAAATCATTTTTCTTAAAAACACAAGAGGGATAGAAATGATTTACCATTGATGCATTTTGGGCTCTAAATAAAGATTCATCATATTCATGACCATTGAGCTCTTCTTGATTCTTCTCTTCCTCTTGTTCTCCTGTGTTGATTATTTCATAGAGATGTTCTAGGACTTCTTTTGTTGTAGCATAATCCCCTATCATCAATAATAGATTTGCAATTTTCAAATACTGATGAACTATCAACAATATCAACTTCAACGTATAGAATCAAGAATTTTAAAAACGTCTCTCATAAGAGCAAAACTTAATTTTCTGATAGTCATTTTCAGATATAGCATTATATAAAATTTTCATTACTCTAAGGTTTAGAAAAAATAATTTATTTATTTTTTTATTCCAATCCTTTCTTGGTTTAAAATTAAAATTATTTGAAAGAATTTTTCTCATATCAAAATCAAGAGTTTTAAAAAAAATGGTCAAAACCTAATAAATGACCTACAGAAAGCTTTTCACAACCAACTACAACAATGATAATAGGAGGAATGGTAATATCAAAACCTACATAAAGCTTTTCACAACCAACTATAACCATTATCTTTGCACTTAAGATCATTATATCCTTTACCAAGTGACATTTCTCTGATACCAAATATTAAATCTAGTTGTATCACCCAAGAAGGGGTGAATTGGATATTTTAAAATTTTTTGAAAACTCATAAAATATTTGGATGAATTTAAAGTGAAGAGTTTAGAATGATATCACCAAAGGAAAAAGTTGATGAAGAAGGATTGCACAAGTTGATTTGTACTAGTTCGGTCTAATCTACTTGACCTACGTACAGTCCTTATAGCACCTCTGAGTGCTCCACTATACTCCAAAATTATGTGCCTCTTGTGCCTCAGTAAATTCATGTGAGAATTCCCTCTCACTCCCCTTTACAACTAGTAAAGTTAACACCAGTGAGAATCCCTCTCACTCCCCTTACACCCGTAAGGTTATAATCTATTCAAGAGTCTCCCACTCTTGAGAAATTTAAAACGATGACTTATACAAACAAAACTCTCTCAGTAGAGTAGATAAGATAATTTCTTAAGCTCACAACTCTCTAAGTTTCTCTCTTCTGAATATATGATATGCTCTTAACTAAAGATGAGAAACTGAGTAAAATAGAGACTATCACTGTATATGATCGTAGTGTATTGTAAATATCTATTATTTTGTTAAGTCTTCTAACTTCTTCAACTTTCTCATTTTAGTTTCTTCTTCTTTTATACTTGGTTCTTCATAATTATGTTGACGCGTTGAAGAAGTTGTTCAAATAACCATTGCTGAATATAGTCGTTATTTACTGACGTGTGTATCTGACTTTTGGCTCTTTAGTTGGTCTCTTCATTTAATCTTGCTTTAGCCTATAAATGATTTTGAAACATACTTTAGTAAAGATATATAATAAGCATAAGATTGCAATTATTTCTAAATGATTTAGAATTAAAGATCAAAATATGATAAAGTCTAGTTTAAGATACTTTTCACAAAATGGCTTGACTTATCAAAGAGCTTATCCAAGAACACCCTTATCAAAAATATTTTTGATAAATTACTGAAGGATTGTATTTGGAACAGTTTAACTCTTATCAAGCAATTCTTCAATAATCAGCCTTATCGGAAATGACTTCGATAAATCTTTAATAAATTATAAAGAGATAGTTCATGATTTATCGAATAGTTCTTTGATAAATGGCCTTATCGATAAACTCTTTGAAAAATATTCTTTCAAAATATATGCATTCAGAATTATCGATATATTTCACAATACACCATTTATCAAAGTATTTTTTGATAAATAAGCTCTTTGAATAGCTTATCGATAAATGCTGAAAAATACTCTTTTCAAATCATTTCAAACTGACTTTCAAACATTCACATCTTTTTTCAAATCAGCATGTAATACATTTGAAAATCATAACTCATAAGATTATTCACCAAATCAGATCAAGAGTATTATTTAACACATTAGAGCAATTCTATAACTTATAAGATTATAAGCTTGACTACAAATGATTTATCATACAAGAACAGGTCATGAGCATAAAATCATTCAGTAGATAAAAACAGGCTATAAAATTCATGAAGATAACTCATTCAGTCAAATCCAAGTAATTCATAAGATCGACAAATATATTCACAAACCAATCAGATATTTTAAGATAATTTAGTTTAAACTTAATGAAGGATCTTATCGAAGATCTCTTCAAAAAATAATCAGATTGAATAGTTTATTGATAACAGAATAATGAATCAGACTTTGAATTATTTAAAAATAATCTAATCTTCATAATTTCAAGTCTAATCAAATCACAGATGATTCAAATAGATCAATAACATTATGAGCAAAGAATCATATTCAAAATATTGCAAACAATCAAATCACCAACAACATATTTATCAAGTTAAGATTCCAATGATTTGAATTTGAAACAATTTTTCTTTTCTTTCTTTCAATTGATCTTATAAATTTGTAACTTAAGATTCAGAAGATCATATTGAAAAGAAAGTAATTCAATTAGATCACTATAAAGAACATTAATCAAAACAGAAACTCAGTGATTTGGTAAACTGAAAATATTTTCATATGATCAAATTTTAAACTTGTAAACCTTTCTATTTTCTAATCATGAGCTTTTATAAAATAAGAAAATGTCTTATCAAAAGCAGATAGTGTGAAAATTATTTAGTTCAGTGCTTTTGTAAACTCAGAAATTTTCTCTAATTTATGAAAGAGTTATTCGATAAATACCCTTATCGAATAGTCATTCAATAAATAAGTATTTGAAAACCAAATAACTTCTTCGAAAATCATGTTTCATTGATCGAAGATCTTATCGATATATACTCTTATTCGATCAATTATTCAATAAATACATTTAAATGTTCTTTTCACAAAACTGAGTCTATACAAAAACTTATCAAAGGCTTTTTCGATAAATCCCTTTATCGAATAAGTCTTCTAGTAAATTCAGTTTTAGAACATCGATTCAGAATTTTCATAAACTAAATTTAGATTGATTTATCGAGGTCTTTATCAATAAGAAACCTTTTCAGAAATCCTTTGTCAATACAAAGACTATACGAAATGAAACTTTTCATAAACTAAATCCTTTTCAGAAATCATATTTTTCTTCAAAAGTTCTTTCTCATTTATCGAATAACTTATCGAATAATTGCCTTATTGATAAGGTTATCGATAAATGCTCTTTATCAGTTAAGTTTTATTTTGAAATCTTTTCTCAATTAATTGTCATCATCAAAACATTGGAGTCTAACACTGTGTTCATTTTTTAGGAAGTTTTGTACAAAGGTCATGATACCTGAAGAGCTTGATCAGCTGGCAAATAAAATAATTATTACACTTTGTCACTTGGAGATGATATTTCCTCCATCATTTTTCATTGGCATGGTTCACTTGAATGTCCACCTTGTTCGAGAAGCAAAGGTTGCTAACCTGGTTCAATATCGATGGATGTAACTTATAGAGAGGTACCAAATGATCTTTTATCCCTACATTTTAAATTTCATATTTTTAGTTCAATTTCTCAAAATTATTAATGGAATATTAACCTGTAGGTATTTGGAAAAATCAAAGTCATATGTTTGGAATAAGGCATGGCTAGAGGGGTCAATAGCATAAGTTATTCTAGAGATAAGGTCATAACTTTATTTTCTAGATACTCTGATGACATGGAGACATCTTTTAATTGCCTATGTTGTGTTGATGATTCTCCGCCTGGTCCTTACAAATAAACTTTATTTCCTTCTGTTGAAAAACTAATTAGAGGATATGAATTCTTTAGACTCACTCTCATAGAAAAACTCCAAGCACACAAACATGTTTTGATAAATTACAGCAAAGTTGAACCCTTCATGCAATAAATATTATTGCTCATCAACTTTTATACTTTATATTTATTCCTCACTGACTCTACCAAATTACACTTCATTGTAGTGAGTTTAAAAATTATCTCAAGTAGTAGCTATAAGGATGTGCGCATTTCGCTGACATTGATAAAAGATTCCATAGAGTTCACTGGTTCGTTTACATGTCGAATATATAATGATGTCAACTCGTACACAGATGAACTAAAAACTCTTTCCCTCAGTTTGTTAGACCATGCAAGAAGGTATACCACATATAATATCAACGGGTTCAAGTTTTGTACAGTTATACGTGATCAATGATTGCTCACATAAAACTCTAAAGTCTGTGGCATATTCGGGATGAGATATTAAGCCAGCAGTAGTGATGGCGACATGTGTTTTAGAGGCGTCACTTACTATGGAAAGCTAATTGACATCGCTAAGTTACTAGCTTTTCGTCGTAACTCTATTCAAGTTATCCTGGGAAACTATGACAACTTCACGGGGACTACTACTGATAACTTGGGCATCACATCTATTAATTTCTCTATACTCATTCATATAGGGAAATCTAAAGATGATGAGCCATATATTCTTGCCTCTGAGGCACACCAGATTTACTATGTCAAGGACAAGAAGCATAAAGACTGGAATATAGTCATCCACATCAAGCCACGGGATCTTTATGACACGAGTGATGGTGACATTAGTTATAAAGTGAGCCCTTCTAACTAACGAATTTTGAAAACTTCTTTCCTCAAAGACACGATAATTTAGCCATTGTTAGGTATATATCTTTTATTAAATTATTTACTACTAAATTTTTTCCTAAACATATTTAATTATAATCCAAACATTATTTTTTTAAATTTATCCTTCCAGGTTGAATGATGATCAAGAATAACATATTCAATAATCTCTATCACTCAGTAATAATTTATTTTTCATACATAAAGTAAATATATACAAACAAATCAAAATTGGTTCAATTTTTTAAAAATTAAAGATTTGACATTTGTAGCGGTTAAGAGAACCGCTAGAAATTATTTGAGCAAAAAAAAACCGCTACAAAATGTACACAACCGCTAGAAATCCTTCCTAAATTTCTATAAATACCACCTCACCTCCTCATTCATTCACTCCCTCATTTCTTTTCCTCCCTCTCCTCTCCTTCCTTAAAAATTTATTTTCTCTTCTCCTCCTCCTCCTACTTCTTCTTCTTTATATGGTAAGATATTATTTATTTTATAAATCTTAATTTATTTATCTTCTTTTATAATTTACTAACATATTTATATTTTTTTCTTTCAGATTTTTTCTTTATCTCAACCAAGCCAACCACTTCTTCAACTTAAGAATTGAAATTCAACACTATAAAATATCTCATCTCTAATTCTTGAATCTCTAACTCAATTACCTTATCAAATTAAAATTAATTCATATGATACAACCATAATTTAATTGCTTATTATTTATCACAACAACATTTTAATATATAACATGTAATATTATTGCTAATTACATATATCAACATAATCGTATGATATAATCTATTTATGGTTTCTTAATTAATAATATTATATTTTATAATAATGAAAAAATTGGAATTTTATTTTTTTTCTAGCTAAAATTCACTTTCTAGTAGTTAGGAAACAACTAAAAAATTACAAACGACAGGAGAAATTTTAGTCAAATTCGAATTTCGTTCACAATGGCACCACATTTCTAACAATTTCTAACCGCTAGAAATTATGGCACAATCTTGAAAATTTCTTTTCCCACCAATGAAGATGTTCTACAAAAAAATTCTAGCGGTTGCTTTTACCACTATAAATATTTTTAAAATTTTAATTTCCGCCTAAATATTTTCTAACGATTCACTAATGTCATCCTGTTGGCCTTCTCCTGCCATATTTTTTTCTAGCGTTTACTTGAACCATTAGAAATGTTCTAGTATTTTGACCATAATGTGTAGCGGTTCTGACTAATCGCTAGAAAACTATTTCTATCGCTTGAGTTTCTAACAGTTTACCCAACCATTAGAAATTATTATTCTAACGGTTATAACCGATAGAAACACCATGTGTATAACTGCTACAAAATACCTATATTTTTGTAGTGTAAGCGGGAGTGAGATATTGTACTAAGTCACCAAGAGCATAGTTGAATCTTGGAAAAATATAGTGGAATTCTTAAAGGTGCTTTGAGGACTAAATGTAGGTTAGTAGTCAGATCAAACCAGTATAAATCTTTATGTCATTTCTTCTCTTACACTTTAATATATAACAATGAGATCCAAATTTCCTTCTCTACTTACTTTTTAATTACTTTTGTATTATATTTTAAAAATTAATTTTTTTATCACCCAATTCACCCTCTTCTTGGGTGAAGTCATTACCAACAATGGCTAAAACGGATTAGGCAATGACAAGAGATTTTTGGGAATGCCTACAACAAATGATAATTTGGTAATGAGTAGAATTGGTTAAGTAATGACGATATTTATTTGGGGAATACCTATAATGAATGACTATAAGGTAATAACTAGAATAGATTAGGTAATGACTATATGTATAGGAAATGACTATAATGTATTAGACATCGCATAGATTAGTTAATGACTACAAACTCGATGTAAATAACTATACTTTGTTAGTTATTTACTTTATGTATGTAGTTAATAACAACATTTTTGTGAAGTTAGCTGATGACTATAAATTGGTTGTTTTTCAAGAGAAGGAAGATGGTCTTAGGGAAGAGTCGACATCATAGTTGGTTATGTTTGGGTTCTGTTATGTGCTTGAGCCAAAGACAACAAACTTCTATGTCCTTGATTCCTTGAGGCCAAATATTGACAGGAAGAAGCCGAGTAAGAAGAAGGATGCCATGAAAGATCCAATGATACTAGTGTCCAACCAATATTTGTTTCAGTAGTTACTCCAATGGGCATAGTTGAACTTTTGTGATTACAATTGGATATTGGTTTCAGTATAAAAATACTTGTGATGTTTGTGCACATAAAGTAGTTGTATGATTTTTATTTCCTAAACTTCATGAGGTATTAACAACTCTTTAATGGGTTTTAACCATTTCGAATTGGCCACTTACTACACTTGAGTCGAAATTAAGTAGTTTGGATTTTAACCATTTCCTAAACTTCAACAGGTATATATTAACAACTCTTTAAATGATTATAACCAATTCGGATTAGCCATTTACACTTGAAAAGAAATTTAATCCTGTTGTTTGGATTTTTCCAAAGTTCATTCTCTCTTTATTTCTTATTCGCATGCATTTTAATCATTTGATTCTAATTTCAAAATCCCAATTTTAGTTCCCACATTTTAATGGGATTGTCAATATTCAGAGTATTATTTTGTCATTATTTTATGGGTGAAAAGATATTTATGCCCTTAGTTTAGTTCATTTTCCAATTGAAATTTAATTTTAGGGGGGCAGTGAAATTCAAAAATTATTTGAGGGAATCTGATATTAATTTTTTACAGTGGTCCTTAGATGAAATTTTCCCATGGAAATATGCTTCATTAATAAATCATTATTTTACTCGACATTTTATTTTATGAAACATCTATCACATCACTCCAAAAAATAGCATCCTATAAAATGGGCCTGTGGATGTAATAAGCACTAATTGCAATTTCTCGGTTGGCCAACCAAAAAATTATTTTCCGTTTCTTTTCAAACATATGACAGCGTAGAATCATGTGAGAATGAAACCACAATTCTACTTGAAAAGCTGTACTTTGCTTCAACTTTATATTATTTCAATTTTATCCAAAACATATTTATTATTATTTATTAACAAATTGCAATTTACCATTTTCCCCCCTCTTTATCGCTTGCGGAGCATGCTCGAGTCATTCACATTGAGATATATACATGACGAAATAAATTCATGAAAGGGATTTTATCTTACGTAACAATTTAATTTCAAGTTTTTTAACAAAAATGTAAAGACCATATCAAGTTTGAATGCGCTTAGCATACATCAAATAGAATAAGAACTTAATAAATACATCAAAATTTTGAAAAATAAATAAATCAACATGGTTGAAGCTGGAGACGCCTTGAAATATATGTATGTGTGTATGTGTAATATAATATGATATAATATAAAATAATATGTTCCCCAACGACGTGAAACCACCGTCAATTGGTTGCAAAAAGTCATGACGTGACGATCTTAATTTCTCAAATAATAGCCAACAACAAGTTGGAAGTTAGAACTTAGAACCACCTGTGGCGCCCACAAAGTTTTAATTTTGAATCAACTACCTGGTGGAAATATAAATTATCAAAAATTAAATAAATTTCTCTTAAAACAAATAATTATTTCATATTTTAATTAGTTTTATTTAAATTGAAGATGAAGATATTCTGTTAAAAAACTCAAATCACTTTAAAGTGTAAGATTTTTTAAGTGACCTGTATTAATTTTGAAAATAAATGATAAATTTATATAATTTAACAATTTTAAAAAAATATATAATTTGCTAAAAAATAATCTATTTACATAAATATACACCTTCCACGAAAAATAATTGCATTTTGCCTGTGATTGTATATGTAAGTTAAATGGGTTCAAAAGTTGTGAGATTGTAATATATAGTTGTGCAATATAATGTGATTGCTTTATATTATTATTATTGTTGTGTATGGATGCACAAATCATTTTCGTTGTAGTGTAGTATTTTATTGTTGACTAAATATAATGATTGTGGTTAGTTGTCATACTATCTTTATCATATATTAAGTTAAAGAACAAATTAATATATACTTTATTTATAATTAATTGTCGACATGATGACAAGTGGGAAAAATAAACTGTGGATGATAAAATTAAAAAAAAAATAATTGAGAGTGTAGTCAAAGGTCAATTTGGCGTTACAACCTGTAGAGTGTACAGTCAGGAATGCCAGCTCCATGACCATAGACTTTGAAATTATTATTTATTATTATTTTCAGAGAAAACTAATGAGACGAATTAATTTAAACTTATGAAATAGGGGTATGTATAGGCAAGGCTAAACAGAATAATTCCTTTACCTGGTACCTTACTCAAAAAAAAAACATAGGCTGCAAAATGCAACCCAATGCCCAGCCCTACTCGGTAAAAGCCCTAACTATTTTGGGTTGGGTATAGGTGGGCTAGGCTGGGCATGGGCGGGCTAGGAATGCCCAAATTTTGATGTCATGCTCATGTTGTAAAAAAAAATCTATAATTATAAACTTCTAAAATAATACCATATTCATATGTCTTCAAGAGTTAAATAATATCCATAGTTCACTAAGGATAAAGTAACAAAAAAATAATAATTAAAGTTTTGAAATATATTGTATATACAAAAAAGCCTTGAAGTCTAAGTAGTTTGTAATTGTAAGTTTACATCAATCTCCCTAATATTGACAAAATTTAAGCATCTGAAAAAAATAAAATAAATAATTATAATTTGTAATGTAATCATATGATGATTAGTAAAGTTAAAAAAAAAAAGAAAAAATTAATATAGTTATAAATATTAAAAGATGTAACTTACCTACTTAACTACTCATATTTCTAAAATGACCCTCTAGTCATTAGTAGCTATCATATTCTCCCTTCCAAGTGTAGTATCTAGGAAAAAAATAAAAAAAAATAAAAGAAGATGTGCTCATGGGATAGAAAGAGTAGCCCCTGCCCGGTGCCTAGCCCAAAAAAAATATGGGTTGTATTTTATAGCACGATGTCCAGCCCTGCTTTATATTTATCGGGCTGGGCATGGCTATTTTATTGTGAGCTCGGGTGGATATATCGAGCCGCGAGTTTTATGTGTATCCTTACTTACTAATGCGGGTTGACCATACATAGTATAAGTATTAAAATCTTTATTATTTTATTTTAATTTTATTTTCATGATATATAAAATGAATTATAATGATTTTTAATGGTCGTTGAAATTAGCCGAACTACATTTGAGGATATTGTAGTTAAACTTTAAAAGTCTATATTCAATATTCAATGGACTGCTTGATAGGAGAGATTTTGAGGAAAAGAAAAAAATTTATCAGTTCAGTTTTAAAAAAATTAGAAAAGTTGAAGTATAAAATTTTAGTAAAGATAATAGGTATAATAAAATAGTAAGAAAAATAAATTATAAATTCTTAACTCCATTCTCTATTTTTTAAAAAAAAGATTAAGGGGTATTTTTTTTATATGCATGAGCAAAAGCTCCTTTCAGTTTTTTTTCCCCATATGTTTCTCACAAACTGTACTGGGCATTCATGATTTACATGGCTCTTGATCAACTTGAAAACCAAAAATATTCTGTATCGTTTTACTTTGATGAAATAAATTTGACTGTTTATAAAAAAGTCTATATTTTAATCTTAGTGAAAGGTGATGTAATAGTAAAATTGAAATTTAATTAAAAAATATTTTAAAATAAGGTTAAGTGACTCTAACATTTTAAAATATTTTTACAATAGAACTCATTATTATAAACTAATTTATGATTCATCTGGTACCCTATAATATATTTTTTAATAATATTTAGTATACTAAAATATTTTTTCAGTAATTTTTATACATTCAGTTTAAGTATTTTTTTAATAGCACTTAGCATCATAAATTTAGTGTATTTATTGCTATTGAGAAAAATATTTTAAATATAAAATTGGATCAAACATATTTTAGGATATTGAGTACTACAAAAAAAATCATTTTAAAATATTAAGTAAATCACAAATTAGTTTAAAATATTAAATAATAATAAAAAAATATTTTGGAGGGTGCCATGTATCTTGACCCTTTAAAATACTCCTGCCCCACATGCATATCTTCATGGAACCGTCAAATTTAGTCATGAAACTTCAAATTATATTATTTTTTATCATATTTAAATATTTTGTTATTGTAAGGGTAATAATACATTTTTGTTTCATTAGTCAAAAATTATTACTTAAATTGAAAGCATATTCAAAAAAAATTATATACGTAAAAGACAAAAATACACCTTTGATCTTTTAATTTCATATAAAATTTTATTTTAGTCTTTTAATTTTATAAAATATCTTCTTAGTCATCTAATCTTAATACTATTAGTTTTATTAATAAAAAAATATTGATATTAAAATTTTAAATATAGATAAATATTAAAAAATATTTACATATTAAGTTTAATTTTTTAAAATAACATTATTGGCACACAAAAAATACTTTGAGACTAACAGTGTTATTAAACTGAAAAGATACTTCGTAAAATTAATATATAGACTAAACTAAAATTCTATATAAAATTATAGGATCAAAATTATATTTTTACCTCAGTAAAATTATAACATGGATTTTTTAGATAAGAAATACATGGGATGTACATAATCAAGTATATGTGCACATAGACTAGGTAGATCCCTCAATAACTTTTAAAATTTACCCCCAAAAAAATAAAGTTTTGTCTAATGTTGGGTTTGGATCGTAATGCACCGTAAGCGAACGGAAACACCGGTGATTAATTTGACCATAACGGTGGTGATTAAGGAAAATGGAAGAAAGTAAAGAGGCCATTTGGTAATAGAAAAAAAAAATCAGTTTCTTTTAATTGATAGTTACAAAAGAAAGTATAATAGACTTTTTTTAAAAGATATAGGAAGTCAAATAAATTAATTATAATCAAATCTAACATTTTAAGAT
This sequence comes from Leucaena leucocephala, assembly GCA_037074615.1. Taxonomy (NCBI): domain Eukaryota; kingdom Viridiplantae; phylum Streptophyta; class Magnoliopsida; order Fabales; family Fabaceae; genus Leucaena; species Leucaena leucocephala. Next base: position 8,346,110 of record CM073548.1, on the reverse strand, counting down.
GAATTTATTTAATATACATTTTAATATGTTAAAATTAGTCAATTGGATCTTATATTAATTATAATTAACTGATTTATTTAGTTTCTTAAATCTATTTAAAAAAGTTAACTAATTTTTATGATTAAGACCGGAGATAATAATATTCTTTTGAATTCAACAGAGTAATGTAATATTGTAGGCGAAATGAAATCAAATAACCAAATCCGTTGACACAGTAAATATCCCTGGAGTAAGAGAAAGTAGTTGGAATGAGCTAAGGAAACTCTTTTAAGTTATGTGACTGTTTTTTGCTTTTATGGTTTTAGAATAATTTTATAAAATTGCTTTTTCAGAACAAGTTTTGGGAAGAAAAACATTTTTAAAAAAATATATTTGAATGATTCTTCTAAAAAATTATAATTGAAAACAAAAAATTATAAAAAACTTGTTTGAAATAATTATTCAACAACAATCTGAATATTTTGGTTTAGCGAACAATATATCTCAATAATTGATTAGTGATGGAATATTTTCGTCGCTAAGGTAAAATTACACACCGCAAATTTCTGGGATAACCTATTGCATCTCTGTGAGGATTAGCAATGAAATTTTCCATTGCTAATCTACGATAGAATTTTAGGGGAAAAGAATAAAGAGAAGGGAATTAAGAGGCATATATAGCTAAAAGGCAATGAAAGCTTCTTTAAAAAAAACAATAAAGTAAAGAAAAACAATAAAGTAAGTTTGAAGTGAAAAATGTCTTGAAGAAGGAATAGAAATTGCACATTTGGAAGAATCAGAATAACATAAATGTACCAAAAAGAAGACGAAGAAGAAGGAAGGAAGGATCATAAAGAAAAAGGTATATTATTATTATCATCCACATTTCATATTTCTCTTACTTTTCATTGCTCCCCGTTAGTTTCTTTCTGCTTTGTTCATTCTTAGCAACTTTAACTGCTTGTACTTCTTTATGTCTTCTCATTTATAAGATGCTTCTCAAATGACTTTCTTCTTTTACTCTTGATTCTTATTCCCACTCTCAACCAATACCTATAATCTCTAAAGACGACATCAACTAAGGTCTAGGTATTGCAATTATCTGTCTTGTTTAACTTGGTTTGAATTGAATAAAATAATGTTTCATTTGATGTGATGAAGAGGAGCAAGTTGTTATTATTAGCACAAAGAAAGCAATCATCTGTTTAGGTTTAGTCATCGTACAAGGAATATCACGTTAAATTAGTTATAACTCACCGTTTAGGTACGTTTGAAAGAGACAATATAATATCGTGTGCGTGAAAATTAAGTATATGAAAAAGTTAAACAGAGAACGAGGTGAACCATTCTAAGAAAATGAGAAAACCGATCAAGAATGGATCAAAATTGTGGGGGAAAGAATCAATATATAGTTCAACTAGTTCAAATCAGTTATATTTTTTAAGGGGTTAATAATACTAATTTTAGTCTTTACCATTTGATTCAATTTTGATTTTAGTCTGGATTGTTTTAAATTAAAAATTTTAATCCTTATAATTTTATAAAGATTTGGCCTAATTTTAACAATATTAACTAAAAATTAAAGCACTTAAGCATAGAAAATAAAACTAAAATTCATTCAAGACAAAACAAGAACTTATTAAAAGTACAAAGGCTAAACAAGTTTTGATTTAGTCCACATATTTTTAAAGAATTTTAGTTTTAATCCATATATTTAATAAGGTTCAAAATTAAAAAATTGATTAAATTATAAGAACCAATAACGATATTAACCTATTTTTAATTTAAACCTTTTTTCTAAGAAATTATTTATGTATATGTAAATGATTTGATTTCTCTTAAACAAAATAAAAAATTTAAAGATTGTATATATATAATATATGGAAAAAATTATGTTAAAAAGCTAAGATCCGATAAAAATCGAATGTTACGAAATAGTACAAGATAATGGAAAACTATATCTAGTAAAAAAAACGGAAACACCAATAGGCAAATGAGAAATACGCACGATACATCATACAACTTCAAGGTATAAAATAAAGCATGTACATTATTGAATATCTAGCTTCCATCTCACAATTGTTTTATTTTATCTCTAAAATTATAAATGTTTACTATTTTCTCAATTTTACTGTTACTTCTTATCTTTACTCATTTAATTTTTTAATTTTATTGTTGTTTTTTTCTTTAAAATTCATTTTCTAAAATCTTTTATTTATATATTTTATATTTTTCTCAAAATAGTTGGTGTATAATTAAAAATATATTAAATCAATCATGCCTTGACAAATAAACCATGACTTGTCAGTACCTTTGACTATGAATTAAAAAATATTTACATTCTTTAAAAATATTTTAGTCATTTAAAATTTTATTTGATGAACGTTAGAAAATAATGGTTAGATATTTGATTAGATTGATAAAAATTTATTTGAAAACCATATTAGTGTCATAAAGGTTTCTCTATAGCACATATATGATTATGTTGTCATTATCATAAATAAAAAGTAAGTTTGAGGAGATCATCGTACATAATATTTAATAACTTAATAATCATAATAAAGTAAGTGAATGCAAATTATAATATCTTGTTGTAAAGACCCAGAATATTTTGATGATATCGCGTAATGTTAAATGTGATAATTTATCTTTAATTGAGTGAAATTGAGACTTGAGAGTATACAATGGAAAATATTGCTTTGTAAAACTAAGAAAAAATTCCCCAACTCATATAGAGAATTTAAATAATCATTATCCATAACTTTGACTTAATATTGATGGAGATAACGATTAATTATGAGGCTATTTGATACTTTGATCTGTGAAATCAAATACAGAATCAGATAATTATAAATGAGTAATGAATTAATGATCAATGAAAAATTGACACCTATAGATCTAGATAAAATAATAATATTAATGTATCCTTATGCAATAAATTTAAATTAAATAATTAAATGATAAAGACTTGATGAATTATATTTGATTAAAGTAATTATGTTAACCTTATAATATTAAGTAAAAAATTAATCTTTTAATTCTTCAACTATTAACTCACTTATAACTCACTCTATCAACTTTGATTTGCCTTAACTCAATTTATGAACTTTTAGCTCGCCTAAAACTCAATCTCTAATAGATTAAAATTTTAAGATATTTGAAATACATATCAAATGATAAATTTTCTAACACTAAAATCAATACTTATAATTTATTTATTTTTTCTCAGGTCTAATTTTTCCAATCAAAATTTTTCACGTGATATTTTTATTATTAATAATGGGTTAACAGAATTTTTGAAATTTTTATTATCAAGAAAAGTCTACATATTTAATAGATTGGATTTAATTGAAGTAAGCAAATAGTCCTAAATTTTCTTACTAATTTATCAATCATAACGGAAAGTTAACTCTAATGACTAAATGAATTTTAATATAATTCAATTCCCCTACTAAACTTTATTTTATAAAACAATTCAATTCAATATCCAGGAAAAACTACAATTCGAGCAAATTAGTGAACATAGAAAAATCAAAACTGATCGTATGCCCTCGGAATGATGACGATGACGGCCATACCCTATTAGTGAACATAGAAAAATCAAAACTGATCGTATGCCCTCGGAATGAGATTCGTTTTTGGTAAATCGGATTCTTTTAGTAATTATACGTAGTATATTTAAAAATAAAATAATACCAAAATAGAACATATATAAAGTTTAGTATTAGTTTCTAATTATTATTAATATCAACATTAATGTCATTATCCAATGTCAAATATATAAGGAAGGTTATATTATTTAAAAATAATAAATAGTGAAACTCATTTTATACATTATCCATCACTACATCAATACAAAATTTTAAAATATTAAGAGTGAGTTGATACAATTTTATAATTTAAAAAAGTAAAATGGGTAAAGTAGATGAGCGAATTATAGAATTTGATTATAATATACTCCTCTGATCATTAATATATAATTTGTTTAACTAATTTTATTAAATTAAGGAAGTTAATTAAGTTATTTGATATGATATTTTTTAAAATATTATAATCATATTTATTTACTCAATTTCTCTTTTACTTTCTATTGTCCTTATTATAAGAGATTAGCTGTTTCACACAAACCAAGGAGTGTTAATTACATTATTATTTGTGTCTTAAATTGACAAGATTTACCCACTTTATTCTTATTAAATAATGTGACTAACAAGTAATTAAATTACTTTTTTAATATACTTTTATTATCTTGTCTCCTCTCTCCTCTCCCTTTTTTTTTCTCTACATTTATAAATCTTTCTCCTCTATTTATTGTTAGTTCTGGTAGTTACACCCAAGAGGGGTAAATTGGATTATATTTAAAAATTTAAAACTTCTTAAAAATTAAACAGATAAGTTAATAATGATATCACTGAGAGTAGCTGAAGGAAGTTGACATAGCTGATTTATCATGATTCAACCTAACATCTTGTCCTACGTAAGATTAGCTAAGCTTTTAGTGCCTCAGTACATCAACTGTGAGAATCCCACTCTCCTTGTCATACTTTACTTTCCTAAATTTTATCTTCTCCAAAACATTACCCTGTTATGTTTGGAAAAAATAGGGTGAGATTTTGGGGGAAATCTCAATAGCAAACGGTACTAAACAATGTATGTATCAATGCTTGGTATTAGTGCTTGCTTATGATTATGTCAACATAATGTAATGCGCATGCTTCCATGTAACATATGAAATATAATTGGCCAAAGTAATAATAGTACAGAGCTTCAACAATTACATATGAATAACATCAATCAAGTCATAATACAATCAAGTATACATTCAACACATACAAGTTTAGATAAGTTTACTACCTGATGTATAGCCTTTCCTTAATCATTAACTTTTGCTCAGAGATTCCTTTTTTACATAGGTCAGAGCCTATATAGGGCATAACAATAATTTCATTATTACCCTATCCAGAATAACTCTACTTAACTTAAGTTTATCCTGAGGTAATACCCTTAATCTAACAATCCCCTAACTTTCTTTCTATCTACAGCTAACCTTATCAAGAGAGAGACATTTCTCTATTCTAACTATTAAATTCATAAGAATAATCCTCTAATTTATTATAGCAGGGATTAGAATAAATTACTTACCTTATTCCTAAATTTGCCAAGTCCCTAAATTCCTTGGATTGCTCCTAACTCAGCCATAACTCCTTTTTTTTCCTTCCTTTCTCTCTTTATCTCTTTCTCTTTCTCTCTCTTCTTTTCTCTTCTTTCTTTGCTCTTGGCCATGTTGTGCATGGAATGGAGGGGGTGGGGTATTTATAGGTGAAGGGAGATAGAATGGATAGTCCAGATCAAATCGCAATGAACGGCTCAGATCGCTTAGCTTCCTCAAGAAGCTTCGTTGGCATCATCATGATGACATCATCAAGGGACACCTTGCATGCTAGGTGGAGCCTTGGTGGGTCCCTTGGGACACCTCACCTGGTGAGTCATTCTTCTGAAAACCTCTAGTCTGATTTGTCCAATAATGTATCAGCTCAGTATAATTTTCCAAAAATTAGACTATTTCCTAAATCTAATTTTTCTTATTCTAATCTTAAATCTTGTATCTGGATTCTTCTTACCATTGACATTCTTGTATTGGGTATTAACTTAATTACTGATCCTTTAACAAATTACCAAAATACCCTTGGTTCCTCTTTATTTACTTTAATAAGTGTAAGGGCATTATTGTCTTTTCACATTTCAACAGAATATTTTCTGACACTAGTCAACTACTCCTGTAGCTCTCTTTGACCTTTTGACATGGATAAAATGACTAAAATGCCCTTCATTCATTATTCTATAATATAGGAGTATTTTCGTCATTTTGCATATTTTCTGAATATTTCTAGACACTGGCAACTTTAACCGATGAACTGATATCATGGGCCTAGGCCTCACTTAACATCATCATGGGTCTCATGTGACGCCATCTGGGCTCATTTAGTCTCAACTTGCTTACTGTTTAAATTTCCTAATCGGATATCGGGCGTCAATAAAATTCGGTCAAAATTTACTAATACGTGAATATATTTTCCTACAGAACTCCTTTCAGGGTTCCGTCAGTTCCTTGACCTCTGGCTTCACAGGACGCACCTTCCTGTAACTTTTCATTAATATTTGAGGTCCAGAAGATTTGATAAAAATTTTAGATAACTTTCAGACTATCAGATGAATATTAGTTATCTGAAACTCCAATAAAATTTATGTATCAGGCTAGATTAACTAACACAATTTTCTTTATCTATTGATGAAATTTAGGACTGAAATGTTTCAGGGCAGTTTTAGCCTCTTCCAGCTCAATTTTCTATAATTACCATTTTGCCCTTAAAAATTTTTTCTTTCCAATAAAGTCCCTTAACTTTTTATAATTGCACTTTATGGCCCACAACTTGTGTTTACTTCCATTTTTGCACCATGAAACTTTTAGACTTTTCACTTTAGTCATTTTCTTTTTTAAAATGACCATTATGCCCCTAGGGACTTTCACTATTTATAAATAAGTCTCTATACTTTTACTTATTTACAGTTTAGTCCTTAAAAACTCTCTGTACGTTTCTGGGACTTCCGCTCAAAGGGGTCTGGTAGCCTATTTATTTCAAACTACTTCTAAATATCTAGGCCTAAAAATTAGGATATTACACTCCCCCTTACAACCGGTGTAAAATCCTCCTAAAATATGATTATTATTAATTATTTAAACATATTTTGTGCCCAATATAATTTAGAAATAGTATTATAAATAAATTTATTTTACTTTAAAAGAGTTAACCATGGTAGAATCTTATAATTTGATTGTCACTACTAATTAGAAATTTATTAGGATTTGGATTCAGATTTAGATATACAATTTGGTATCAGAGCATGGTTTCTAGATCTTTCTTTGCCTATTATGTTATTTCTGTTATTTTATTTTTTTTCTTTTAAAAAAAATATTTTTTGCACAATGACGTTGGGCCCTCACTTCCTCATTAATTTTAATAGTTTCAATTCTTTTGGGACCCAAAATTTTATTTTCCAAAAAGAAAAAGAAAAAGAAAATTGTTGGAGTCTATTTTACTCTCAACCGTTTTTGTTAAATTTTTAGAAAGTTGTTCAATGAAATATTTAATTATTAAATTATTTTATGTACCATTTTAATCTTTTATGATTTGACTATTTTAATATTTTTGGGAACTTATCATATTAAGTTGTAAGTTATTTAAATTTTCAAATATTTGGAGTATAGTTTAAAGCAATCATTTAAATTGTTTAAATTCTCATAAAGCTGTGGTGCATATTTTATAATTAAATACTTTAAATTGATATTTGGGTGTGACGAATCCTCTTATATGTTGTATTGCATAGTAGTGGCAATATACATTATTCACACATATTATTCCCTGTTAGTTTATAAAAAATTGCCTATATTACAGTACTTAACTATTATGATGGGTTGCATCCTTTGGAGGGGAGAAATGATTTAAAATTAAAAAAAAACTAGTAGAAATAAAATAAGGAAGCTTTATAAAGTAAACTGAATTTTGGGGACAAAATTCTTAAAAGAAGGGGAGAATATACTAAATTGTAAAATTCTCCTAAAATATAACTATAATTAATTATTTTAACATATTTTGTACCCAATATAATTTAAAAATAATATTATAAATGAATTTGTTTATTTCAAAAGAGTTAACCATGGTAGAAAAGAGTTTTACTAAAATCTAAAAGAAAATCTACCATGGTTATAAAAAGACTTTTCTTAAAATAATACGGTATATGAGTATGCAAAATAAAACCTATTATGGTAATATACAAGTATTCTACATATACCTTCAAAGGAGAAGGCTATACAATCAATATAACTTTAATCAATCCTCTGAAATTTTCCTTGGGATCCTAAGATGAGACTATCGCCTGAAAAATGTTATAAAACTAGGGTGAGACTAATGTCTCAGTAACCATCAGTTCTACTCATCATGAGTACTAACATGTGCTCATGAGGCGTCAAGTGGGACTGATCACAAAATAGAATATATATAAAATAATATATTATCATAATAAAATCAAATGAATAACCCACCCAATTTCTCCCCTCAAACCAACCGAACCGCCTTATTCCCGCCGACCGAACCCATGGGCTAGTGGTAACTACCCCTCAAACAGCTAACCGATCAAGTGATATGGATAGGCCAAAATCCACAGAGTACCTGACCTGACCATGGGTCCATTTCACCTCGGTAAACAGGTGGGGGTGTCGCAGCCCCTCGATAAAGAAGTGGGGCACTTTCCTCGGTAAACTGGTGGGACAAAAGCCATCCATTGAGCTCCGATGGAGGCTATACCACGTGGTAGAAATACAACTCCATCATCACCCATTCCCAATGCATAATTCTCAAAATAATCATATTAATCAAAATCTCAATAACTTGATAAATAGCACAAAAGAGTTTTTCACAAGATAATAACTTTCTTCAAATTTCAATACTAAGATATAATAAGTTTCTAATCTCAACTCAAACTTTCTAAATTAAACTTTAAGTTCCACAAGACTATTTTCAATAAAAATAATCAAATAAGTTTTCCCAATATAATTATCTCAATACTAATAGATTTATATATATCAAAACACTCACAAACATCATATTAGCACACACAACGATTAGAAAGTGGTTACCTTCTTTAGAAATAGAAAAGGGACTCTGAGAGAGGACTAAAAAGAGAAGAGCCGACTTGATAATTAAATTTGAGGAATAACTCAGGTCTTAGCTCTATTTATAGAGCCATAATAATAATTCAAAATTCAAATTCATATCTTATCTTTATTAAAATCTTATAAGATATAGTAATTTAAAATTTAAACCATATTTTCAAAATAAAATTGCATATCTAAATCTGAATCCAAATCCTAATAAATTTCTAACTAATAATAACAATTAAATCATATAATTCTAAATAAGATAAAAATAGGATAATCTATGTATCATATTTTATTAAAAATAATAAAAATACTAAACTATAATAATTTAATTAGATAATATCTTTAAATTATTGATAAATAATATTTTTAATTTTACTAAATATAAGGATAAAAATTGGGATGTTACAACCCGAAAGGATACAATTCACTCAAGAGACACACACTCTTGAGTAACTCAGTAAAGATAATTGAGAAATTATAGACTCTCTCAGTAGAGTATTTATGATAAACACTAAAATACAAGAAATTGTTTCTAAGAAAAAGTACTCTGTTCACGCTAAGTGAAACAGGGTATAACAGAGCAAGAACAATGAACATAGAGAATACAAATGAATGAGAATAAATGCTCTCGTCGTATGTTGTTACACTTCTTAACTTTGGCATTCAATTCGTCTCCTATTTATAGCTCCAGTTTGTGGGTTATCCATTTGATACATGAAGGTTTGAATGAATATAGAATCCTAAGAGAAATCCTAAAAGCTAAGGGTTATGAACATCTACACATACATATAATATTTATAACACTCCTCCTTAGATGTCCATGACAAGTATTATGCCTCATTAAAACCTTACTAAGAAAAAACTATTGGGACAAAAACTTAGTGAAGGAAAAAAAGTATACAATACATATTGAAGATGCCTTATTAAAAACATTATCAGAAAAACCCAGTGGGATAAAATCTTAATTAAGAGAAAAAGAATACACCATAATCTTCACATTTAAAAATTTTGTTAAATACTTGATTATTAGAGAGAGTACTTGATTATTATTAAACGAGTATTAATAAGAATAATTTAAAAATTTTGTTAAATAGGACTAAGATCACCCCATAATTAAGACTTGTATTGAGGATAAGAGAAGTGATTAAGTAAATAATATAAAAAAAGGATGGGAGGAGTATAACACTGTTTAAGGAAAAAAATTCTATATGCCATAAATTGTGAGTTCATTTCATATCTCCCCTCAATAGGCATTAATTATTTTAAAGAAATTAAAAAGAAATTAAAGTTATTAATTGGGAAAAAGACAAAAAAAAACCATGTGAATTTATAAATGACAATTTGGGCATCTGAATATCTAAAAGGACAGATTGGGCAGGAAGCCCAATCTGTCTTTTACAAATTTGGGTAAAAATGCTAAATTACCCCTAGACTAAATGACCAAGGTTCGATTTTGGAGTCGGGGTGCATATTAGAAGACGTTGCCACTCCTCTGTCGGAGTCTTCGGGAGGCTATTTCATTGGTGGCAGCATTCTTTTCAGCTACGAGCCCAGGTACGAATTCTTTTCAACCACCATAATCACGAACTTTTAGAACTAAATCAAGTTCAATTTCTTCCTGCATATAGAACTATTTCAAATTTAGACAAAAGCTGAATCCTGATATATGCTAAAATTGGGATTTCTGTCCATCAAATGATGCGGCTTATGGAGCTTAAGAAGGGTGTGGAACCTGGATATCTGCCTTTTACTGAAAAGGATGTGAGAAATTTACTTGAATCATTTAGGAAATTAGAACCAGAAGAGGAAAGCATAGATTTACTAAGAATGTGCAGAAATATTAAGGAGAAATACCTTAATTTCAAATTTGAGTTTACCCTTGATTCGAACAACTGTTTGAAGAATATAGCTTGGTCATATGCCTCATCAATACAGTTATATGATATCTTTGATGATGCAGTGGTATTTGATACAATACATCGCTTGACTGCATTTGACATCCCATTGGGTATATGGGTTGAAATGAATAATCACGAAATGCCTTGCTTTTTTGACTGTGTGCTTCTACAAGAAGAAAACTTACGGTCTTATTCCTGGGCATTGAAGGTAGTGTGAAGGTGCTTTATATATCTATATGATGTCACTTTGTTTGTGTCAGCTTCTATTTCCTTGGTGAAATTTTGTATCTTTTTGTTGATATAACTACCTCACACACACCAAGATAATCATTAAAAGTTAGTTGGTGTATGATAAAATCTTACAGTTTTTTAAAATTTTCACTCATTAAATACACTTAACTCTCTCATGCCTCATTAGTTGGTGTATTGCAAAGTCCAACCAAAAGCAACTTCCCATGCATTGGACAAAACATTTCAATAGGTCAGCAAATCATGAGTCTAGTAATTTTTAAATCTTAGGAGGTCATTTTTGTTAAAAACTGTATTAATTACTCTTCAAAATTAAATTAGCAAAATGACTTGTCTTTTGGAACAAAAACTCCTAGCATATGGCTTATGATAGGGAATGGGGTTAGTATCTTATAGTCCTTTGGTCTTCTTTTCCAGTCATCTATAATGGGCATATCATTTTCATTATCATTGAGAATTCTTTAATTTTTTGTCTTTTATCCTTTGTTTGTGGAATTTATATGTAATGGATGCATTTAATTTTTGAAAGTTCAATGGCTCTATAATTCACTTAGGCAGTTTCCTTTTGCTCTCTTTGTTATATTATACTGTCTTCTTGTAAGGCTTTCTTAGAGTTTATGAATGGGAAAGCTCCACAGACAATGTTAAAAGACCAAAAAATGTGTATCAAAGAAGCATCATCCATTGAAGTGCCAGCAACTAAACATGCTCTCTGCATATGGACGACTGTAGAAAAATTTCCTTCTTGATTTAGTGATGTTCTAGGAGAACGTTACAATGAATGGAAGGCTGAATTTTATAGACTTTATAATCTTTTAGTCTGTTAAGGATTTTTGAAGTAGGTTGGAGGGATATGATTAGTTCTTTTGGGTTGCAGCCTAGCAGGCATATTGCTAATTTATATACTTTACATTCGCTTTGAGCATTACCATTTTTGAGAAGCCATTTTTTTCTCGAGAATGACTACAATTGGTCAGTCAAAGCCAATTAATGCTTTCATTCAGTGATTTATGAACGCATAGACCCGGCTTGCACACTTTGTGGAGTAGATACTCTATTTAGAAATTGTTAAATTATTTTCACTGTGTTAGTTCCTTTTTTAGAAGTACATTTGGATTAGATGTTCATTAGACTCAACAGTATGTTCCATCCTATGGTTTGAAAGATGTAAAATATTACCTTATTATTCACTTGGGCTTACACAATCAGGTGGCTATTACTGTGGATTTCAAAGATCAAATTGGAGAACAACAAACTATGCAATAGAATCTTCAAAATATTTGCCTTAAAACTGGAGCCCCCAAGGAGTCACATGCTTCCATAATTCTCACTCCCTTTGCCTTTTCCAAGCTTCAGGAACAAATTGTGTTGGCTGCTCATTATGCATCTTTACCATTTGAAGATGGTTTTCTCGTGAGGCACCATACAAAAGTCGAAGGAGGTTGGAGAGTGTATTGGGTTCTCTGGAATTCTTTGTTGGCATGCTCTTAGAGTTCTTTCAATGGGAAATTGCTTTCAGATCCCATATAGAAACTTATAGTGGTGGCTAGTAAATCACAAGCTCAACTCAAGGCAAAAATTTATATTAAGCCTACTTCCACAAAGCGAGACCGCCACATTGACCAAATGATGTTTCAATTTTTGTAATGTCCAACTTTTGTAAATGGAAATTTGAGTTGTAGAAATGGAAATATTTCTATAATTGATATTTTTTACTATGAATTGCTTTAGTTGCAGTATTGTTTTATGAAATTGTGCATATTCTGTTTTTGTTAGAATCATATTTCTGATGCTTTGTATCATATATACCAGTTGATCATTTTAGGAGTTGTAAATGTTATAATTTCAGTTGTAAATACCATTAGACGAGTTACAAATATCATTGCAGGAGTTGTAAATCCCATTATTGAAGTTGCAAATCACATTAGACGAGTTGCAAATGTCGTTACAGTAGTTGCAAATCCTATTAGCAATAGGTTGTAATTTCAATTGTGAATGTCACTGTTGAAGCTGTAAATCCCATTGTTGAAGTTACAAATCTCATTGTTGAAGTTACAAATGTCATTGCAAGATTACAAATGCCATTATAGAAGTTACAAATCCTATTAGACGAGTTGCAAATACTATTGTAGTAGTTACAAATCTCATTGTCGAAGTTGCAAATACCATTAGAAGAGTTGTAAATCCCATTGTTGAAGTTGTAAATCCCATTGGATGAGTTAGTCAACTTTTGTAATGTTATATTTTTAGAAAGTTTAACCATTGACCAACTGATATTCAAAGCTAGTCAACCACTTTTCAATGTTCAATTTATGTACTGTTAAACTTTGTAATGACTATGACTACATTTTATAATGTTTATGTAAATATTTTCCCTTTCACATTTACAACAATGGAATTGTAACATATTGCCTTCGGGTTTGTAACTTCAACAATGACATTTGTAACTCGTCTAATGAGATTTGCAAGTCTTGTAATGGGGTTTGTAACTCGTCTAATGAGATTTGCAAGTCCTATAATAGGGTTTGCAACTCATTTAATGAGGTTTGCAAGTCTTTCAATGGGGTTTGCAACTTCCACAATAGTGATGTACTGATATAGATTTAATTTTGGAGTAGTGTTATGTTCAAAAGCGTAGCTTGAAGCATTTGAAGAAAAAATGGGAAAATGAAGCTTAGAATTCAACATATTGCTAAAGGGATTTGCAACTCGTCTAATGGGATTTACAACTTCAACAATGAGATTTATAACTTTCCCTAAGACATTGACAACTCTCTAACGAAGTAATTGCAATTGCTTTCGGGTTTTGCAACTCCTATAATAGGATTTGCAACTTCAAATAATGGGATTTATAACTTTTCCTAAAACATTTACAACTCTCAAATTGTAAGATATAGTTTTCGGGTTTGCAAGTCCTGCAATGGGATTTGCAACTCCTCTAATAGGATTGACAACTTTCCTTAAGACATTTACAACTGGAATTTCATTACAATTGCTTTCATGTTTGCAACTCCTCTAATAGAATTTGTAACTTCAATAATGAAATTTATAACTTTCACTAAGACATTTATAAATCTAACGAAATTATAATTTCAGTTGTAATTGGCTTAGAGAAAGTTGCAAATCACATTGTTCAAGTTGCAAATGCCATTGCAGGAGTTGTAAATCTTATTGCATAAGTTGCAAACCCAAAAGCAATATCTTGAAATTTCGGTTGTAAATGGCTTAGATAAAGTTGCAAATCACATTGCATGAGTTGCAAATCCGAAAGCAACATCTTGCAATTTTACTTGTGAATGTCTTAGGTAAAGTTGTAAATGCCATTGTAGAAGTTGTAAACCCCATTGCAGGAGTTGCAAACCTGAAAGCAATATCAATTACTTGTTACAAAGTGGTAAATGTATTATGGATAATTGACAATCCCATTAGTGAAGTTGTAAATCCCATTAGAGAAATTATAAATACCATTGGAAGAATTGCAAATACGAAAGCAATATCTTGTAATTTTAGAGTCGTAAATGTCTAATGAAAAATTTGTACATAGTCATTACAAAATGTGATAATAGTCATTATAAAGTTTAATATTATAAAAGTTGAACACTGAAAAGTGATTATCTAAATTTGAACATCAGTTGGTCAATAGTTGAACATTATAAAAATTAAACATTACAAAAGTTGAACATTATAAAAAATTGAAACATCATTTGGTCAATGTGGCGGTCTCACTTGGTGGAAGTAGGCTTAACTCAAATTCTTGCCTTGAGTTGAGCTTGTGATTTACTAGCCACCATTAGGTTTCATATAAACTCTGCAAAGCCAAAAAGACAACAAAGACCACATATAATTGATTAGTGTAGAAGAACAACTCAAAATTCCACTTCCTCACTAGAGAATGGAGAAAAATAGGTCACCCACATCAGCAAACTAGCTATAAGGATGATAACTCCTGGAAGATTGGCAACCCCAATATCTTTCCACTGTATCAACTGCAAAAAGGGGCCCAGTATTGTAGGGAGAAGTAAATAGTTTACTTGATGAAGCTAACATATTTGATCAAAACCTAGTACTGAGAGTTAACATATTTGGCTGATACACACAAATGACCTCCAAAAAATCATCCCTCATGTACTGATAGCCAACTTCACATTGGATTTAGATTTTTGCAAGTTCTTCTAGTGTACCCAGCTTGGTGGCATGTTCTTCTCGTGTGCCCACCTACATGTAAGCAAGAGGTATATGCAGACAAGAACTCTCATGGGAGTATGCCAAACATGAGCATCAGGCATAACATTCTGAAAAGGAGAAAATAAGAATGTAGTGAAAGACGCTTGTATCCAATAAATTCTAAAAAATGTTGACAACAAGGCCATAGGCAAATAAGGTTTAAGTGCAGTGCCATTGTCAAAGAAGACTAGGCAAAAAGATCCAATAAATTCTTTTGTAAGACAAAAATTTGAACTACAAGTTTTACTTTAGAAAAAAGAGAGTCACAGCAGTCAAACTTAAATTATAAATTATGGTCCCAATATACAGAATGTTCAACGTAAAATGTTGTCTCCAAATTTACTGAGATATCTCCTAGAAAATCATCCATGATCCCTTATTCCTAGTTCAAAGTAATAAAATTGAACATAGCTTTATCTCTTTGGCACTAAAAGACATTATTCCAAGGCAATATATCAACAAGGAGAATCTTCTAATCCTAACAAACTTCATGCTCTAACATTTTTGCTTCGCTTTAGTCTATTAAAGTGCAAGCTACAATAAAAGGTAACAATAATAGTTAAGACTCCATTTTAGTAATAATGACCAAAACAACATTGAAGTTGAAGTACCACAAGACTATGAACTAACAAAATTCTCTATTGGTAAGTTGCATATTACAAATACAAATTCTAGTTCATTGTAAGTGTAAATTTTGTAAGGAGAATGCTTGAAGGAAGCTACTCAACATGGCTAAAGATCATAGCAAAAGTTCCAAAGCCGTGACATTGCTCATTACCCATTATATGTAAAGAGAATGCTATGATATGAACTTCAGCGCCATGGGCCAATCCCTTCTAAGTTAATACTTAAAACAGCAAGAATGAGGGGTATATACTGTGAGCAGAAGGTTGCACATCAAATGTTAACCAAGTTGAGGGGCACCAGTTACAAGAAATCAATCAGTCTAATGACAGTAAAAATCACCATAGGACTAGAATAGCAATACAAAGTAAGTGATCGATGACCAATGTGATCATGAAGTCACCTAAACACAAATTATAGAAAGCAAAAGCTCAAAATTAGTTGATTGTGAGAGTCAAACATGCAACATCTCCTATAAGAATTGTGGAGAAAGCAAATAGATATCAGCAAATCTCTTCCACAAGCAAACCTCATGACCAAATTGGGTAGGAAATTTCTCATTATCTTCAACCTGATGCAACAATATATTGCTTCCCTGTAGTTCAACATAGAACAAACTTGAATTCCCATCAATGTGTGTCTTTAAAATTTTCTTCCATCATAATTGCTATCAACTAAAAAGTAGTAATGAGGAACAACATAAAAATGCAGCAAAAGCAAAAATAAATAAATAAGAACAAAAGTATTGTGTTTTATAGATAGGATGGATTTTAGTTCGGGATTTTTCAAATCAAAGAAACGGTAGCATCTGTAAGCTAGGACACGAAGCAAGGCAATAATTCTAATAGATGAGAATGTAAAGGTGGGAAAAGGGTAAAAAGCTTACCAGATCCAGCTCAAAATAAGTGGATAGAACAAGAAATGAAATATGAATACTTATATTTCTTAGATACAAATTTAAATCCCAGCGTTTCTTCTACTAAGTTGAATATTTTTTCAACCAGTGTTGCTTTGGAAGTTGGAATAGGAACAACCTACATGAGCAAGGAGAATTATAGTTTGAACAAGAGAATCAAAACTACAATTTACAACTATCATGTTAAAGCTGCATAATAGCTAGCCAGAAAAATATGGTTTCACTAGAGCATACATCTAAACCGAAATTTATATCTATATATATAATATAAAAAATCTAACAAACCACTCAGTTCATAAGTCGTGAACTATGACGCTCATTTATCAAAATCCATGCAGCATACCCACGTTAATCACTCAAATTATACAATTTCAGGGTAGAGTGGGGTAAGGGCAGGGGAAGCAAATGGGCAAGCTTGAATGGGTTGAAAAGGAATGCCCCAATATAAAATGTAATGGACTGCAACATACAAAAACGTCGTCATTCACACTAACCATATCCATACTTGCCATATAAATGCACCGACTTCTCCATGCCTTCAAGTATTGTGTCGGATTTTTTCGCCATTTCTCCTATTGCTTTCTTAAACTAATCGAAACTACAGTATTTGTAAAACTATTTCTCGTAAGGTAACTATCAAAATGAACAAAATAATGGTGATTATCGGAGGAGTAAAAGAAGAAGATTTGTGTCAAAAATTTACTTACACTTCCTTCTTTCCAGCTTCAGCTCAGCCAAAGACGTTTCCTACAAGCTCCGTCTCCCATTTGTGCCAACGGTTCCTTCATTTAGTCCAGGGGTAATTTAGTATTTTCACTTAAATTTATAAAAGACAGATTGGGCCTCATGCCTAATATGTTCTTTTAGATATTCATATGCCCAAATTATCTTTTCCAAATTCACATAGGCTTTTCTTGTCTTTCTCCCTTATTAATTTTCCATCATAATGTAATTGTGTACTCTCTTTTTAAGCTTAAAGATCTTTTAAAATATGTATCTACAGTAATATTTAAATAAATGTTTTTAAAAATCATAATAAAATCACTCAAATTTAAAGAAAATAATAATAAAATGCATTGATTATTATATCTCTTATTATGTTGAATTCACAATTTATTAAGTTTTTTATGTGTGTTTAAAATATTTTTTTCCAACCTATATATTTAAACTTTAAAATAATTACTAGATAAGTAAGTTTACATGATTTAAAATATGAATATTTTTTTTAAATACGTATAGATTAAAATTTCTGTTTTACTAATCTGAATGATTTTCAAAACCTATATTTTTTTATAAACAAAAACCTATGTTTTAAAAGGAGGTATTTTGATCCAAAATATATAATTTATTGATCAGTTAATGATAAATGAAAATGGAATATTAAAAATAGATGAGAAATCTATCTTATGTAACTTTAATTTTAATTTTAGCTTTTATGGGAGGTTTATATAGGTTTTAAATATATAATGAAGGTTTATGTAATTATGATAAAATAGAGAGGATGACAATGCAGTTTACTCTGTTTTTAATATAAAAATAACAAAATATATAAATTAATTATACTTTTTGTCATTATTGAATCGTACATAATTATTGTTTCATGGACATATTAATCCATGTGAACCTTAGACGAAAGGAAATGCATAACTTTCTTTTGTTTTCCGGAGTACTATTGATTTCCCCACTTGAACTGCTCATAGATACTTTTAAATCCGCACTTGCCTAATTACAATCAAAAGTCAATTGTACCAAAAAAAAATCAGAAGTCAATGTCAACGTCACACACCATCCAGGATTTGGTCATCTTATGTCTGTCAAATGATGTTTACCACTTCAAAATCACATTTTCAACACAATCTCTCAAAAGAATTATGTTTACAACATGATTCCAAATTTATTATATAAATGTAAGAGGAAGATGAAGAAAGAACACTTTCCCTAATCTTCATTTGTACAAATCGTCAAGAAAAAAATTATTCTTCTAATCTTTAATATATAATATATTTAACTAATTTGATTATATTAAAAAATAATTAAATTAGTTAATATGTCATTTTTTAAAATACCCTAATAATTTTTTTAACTCCCCACTTTTTTTTTATTTGATTATTATTGAGGAAGTATTAATAAGAGTAATTTAAAAAAATGATAAATATAAGAAATAAATTTTATATTTAATATCGAGATCAAATCACTAATTAAATTCTATAAATGAACATATATTACCATAAAGGGTTGGTCCTTGTTGTAGGTACCTTGTCCACTTAATCAGTTGGGATAAAGTTCGATCCATAGTTATAGAAAAACTCTCACAACGACCCATTAGCCCCTTAAGTGTGGAGTGTGAACCTTAATTAAATAGAGTTAGATTGATTGATTGATCAGATATCTGATAATAGAATTCAAAAAAAATATAATTATGGTGAATTCATCTATCGGAATAAAAAAAACTATATATTTTTATATATTGAGAGAGGGGGCAACACAAAAAAGAAAAAAAAGTATTAATATTATTTTCTCCATCATATTTTATGGTAGGAATTTATTTTTGTGAATATAAGAATTAAATCTAGATTATTAGCAGAAAAAATTTGTATTTTCAATAATTTTGACAACATAAATTATAAAGAGAAAAATAAAATAATGATAGGATTTGGATCCATTCAACTACTCAATTACTAAAAGAGAAAATATACTTATAAAGTTATAACATTAACTCGAATGTTATCGTAACATAAACTAGCATGTTGATAAATACTATATTTTAAATTGCACTAATGATGTGAATTATAAAAAAGAGATGAACTGAGGATAAAATTTGAATCTCTTTTAATTATTCAATTATCAAATGAGAGAGACATAGATATGAAAGTTTAGCTCCTTTGTCAACAAGAATATAACATGACATAACACATTGACTAAAAATGAAAATTAGATCATTTCAATA
This sequence comes from Leucaena leucocephala, assembly GCA_037074615.1. Taxonomy (NCBI): domain Eukaryota; kingdom Viridiplantae; phylum Streptophyta; class Magnoliopsida; order Fabales; family Fabaceae; genus Leucaena; species Leucaena leucocephala. The sequence continues at coordinate 8,326,554 of CM073548.1, read as the reverse complement.
AGAATGAGATTTGAATTCCCTCAATTAAGGAGAGATATTATACATAAAATAGCAACCCATTTATTAGTATGGGTCCAATGTAACATATCATATCTATTTTCAATCTCTTTATATCAAGCAAATTAAGACAATCCAATCCAAATATAAACTAGAATATCATGTGAAACAAATTAATTTCATTTCCCATACTTAGAAAGCATAACGCGTCCCTTTGACGGGCCTCTCTAATATCCTCTACCGTTGTTCACATTATCCAACTATTTTTCTTACCCTCTTAGCTTTTTGCTGTAAAAGCCTTTAAAGTCACGTAATTGTATCCTCATCATATCATCCCAATCCCATTTCACATTTTTTAATTTATTCCTTTTGTTTCAATTCTCCTACGTACCACCTTCTTCATTCAATCCAACATTATCCAAATCACCCCCCAAAAATAGCATTTCCACTAATTTCCTCAATTAATAATAATAAATAAATTCACGCACTTTCTGACTCAGCATTATCCATTCTTTCCCAAGCATCAATCTGACCCGTCTCTGACGTGTATTCAAAATCCGATCGTTTCTTCATATTCTCTGTATTGTCCCACACCGACCAGTTATATCCACGGAAACAATTCAAATTGTGCCTTTGAACCCTCCATCTTCAGTTCTACGGTCCGATTATGATATTTTATACACGTGTAGACCATCCAATGTTGGCCAGCTAAGCACCCTATTAGACAAAGGATTTACAATTTTCTAGTTATAGGCTTGTATTTTTGGTAGGACGTTGTTTACAGTTCACTCCATTTTTATAGCATCCGATGCACATACTCGAGAAAGTATCTTCTTTAATAATATATTAGGAATAGGAATAATATTTATCACGCAATTATCTTATTTTTTACCGCTAACGTGGTGTTTTTTTTCAAAGGCAAATTATATTCAAAGGCTCTCATATTTAGTAAAAATTACATTACAAGTTTCAAAAACTACAACTCCTGTCCCAAATCCAAACGTTACCGATTATTATACAATCTAAGAGATTACGGATTGCAGGACGAAATTATCTTATTTTGATCATAATATTTTAAATATAATCAAAATTACATTAATATCAATATATTATATATGAATAAAGTAGATAATCAGTGTTGTTTGATTAAAAATTTTGGTTAATTTTAAAATTATAGTTAATTATTTTTAAAGATAATAATGACTATTTATAGGTTTTAAAATATAAATTATAAATTTAAATAACTTTGATAATATTTTTTAAAATATTATATTAACTTCTTAGATTTTAGTCATAAATTTAAAGTCTACATTTTAAAGTAATTATCGTTTTGTGGGTCCTTTATTCAATTCTAATTAGGATAGGGTACCTAAAAGTAGTTTTCGCTTCTTTAAACCCAACTAGGACGAGGAAGCTCAATGTCAAAGGTCTCGTCTATATAAGACCCAGCCATTGCCGTTGGAAGAACATCATATGGTCTTTTGGTTCTGTTTTCTGTGTCTTTCTGATTGTTCTTTTGAGAAAAAGTGAGAGAGAATGCCGGCCGTCGGAGGAATCGGAGTAGGTAGCGGGAGAGAGTATCCCGGCAACCTCACCGTCTTCGTGACGATAACATGTATAGTTGCAGCCATGGGTGGCCTTATCTTCGGCTACGATATTGGGATTTCCGGTATGATCAAGAGAAACGTACTTTCCCAGTAGTGCTTGTTTTTTTCCCAAGAAAATCCACAGAATAAATAGATCTGACTTTCTGTGCTTTTCTGTGTTTGTTACTCAGGTGGTGTGACGTCGATGGATCCGTTCTTGAAGAAGTTCTTCCCGTCGACTTACCGGAAAAAGCACCGGGATCAGACGAGCAACGAGTACTGTCAGTACGACAGTCAGGTACTGACGATGTTCACGTCGTCGCTGTACCTGGCGGCGCTTCTGTCTTCGTTATTCGCGGCCTTCGTGACGCGTAAGTTTGGCCGGAAATTGTCCATGCTCTTCGGAGGTGTTCTGTTCTTCGCCGGAGCTCTGATCAATGGCCTCGCACAAGGCGTTTGGATGTTGATTGTTGGTCGGATCTTGCTCGGGTTCGGTATCGGATTCGCCAATCAGGTATGCCTATCTCCAATTTTCTGGAATTTGAATAACCTTGGGACTAACAAATTCTCAATTTCTGATCATCGTCGTCATAAAGCTTTTCTAGGATAACACAAACATGGGCATATGTCTCTGATATTCTCTGTGCAAATACTAGAGAACAAAAATTGCTTTGTCTTTCTCCGTAAGACACGAAATCACACATGAGTTGATTCTATCTTCTTGTCTGGTTTTGTATTTTCCAACTTTTTCCCAGATCTGCTTACCCACACTACCTTCTATTTCTAATTTATTTTCTGGGAAAATATGGTTTTATTTTTTTTAAAGCTGAAGTTCAAACATTAGAGCGTTATTATTCTGAAGAGAACTTTTTTCACCTAAAATTTATGAGTTACTGTTGAGTCGGCTTCTTTATCCCTGTTTGGTTGCCGAGAAAATGAAACGCTTACTCACCGAAATTTTCTCTTATCCCTTGGCAGGATTTGAGACCAAAAGCCGAAATTGGGACAAACAAACATGGGATAGCCTCTTTATTATTATTATTATTTCATTTTCTCATTATTTAAAGAAGACAAATTATCGGGCCATTTTTTCTTTGCATAATTGCATGTGACATCATCGCGATTTCCTCTTTTCTATACTTTATCATCCACCGGTTCGAATTGAAGTTTTTAAGTTGTCACAATAAAAAAAAGTAGAAGTTGAGTCATATTAATTAAAGGCAACTTGTAACGTTCCTTTCGAAATTTCCACGCGTATGAATTTAATGATTAATTTATTATTATTTCGCCTTTTTGTTCATTTGTGTCTTCTTCTTCCTTTTTCAGTCTGTGCCACTCTACCTTTCAGAGATGGCTCCATACAAATACAGAGGAGCTCTGAACATAGGCTTTCAACTATCAATCACCATCGGAATTCTGGTAGCCAACGTGCTGAACTACTTCTTCGCGAAGATCAAAGGTGGTTGGGGATGGCGTCTGAGCTTAGGCGGAGCAATGGTGCCGGCGCTGATCATCACCGTCGGATCGCTTCTTCTTCCCGACACCCCCAACTCCATGATCGAACGAGGCGATAACGACGGAGCGAGGAAGCAGCTTCAGAAAGTCCGAGGGATCGACGAGGTGGACGAGGAGTTCAACGACCTCGTGGCGGCGAGTGAGGCGTCAAAGCAAGTGGATCATCCATGGAGGAATCTGTTGCAGAAGAAGTACCGGCCACATCTCACCATGGCCATACTGATTCCCTTCTTCCAGCAATTCACTGGAATCAATGTGATTATGTTCTATGCGCCTGTGCTGTTTAATTCAATTGGGTTTAAAGATGATGCGGCTCTCATGTCTGCTGTAATCACTGGTCTGGTTAATGTTGTTGCTACTCTGGTTTCCATCTATGGAGTCGATAGGTGGGGAAGAAGAAAGCTCTTCCTTGAAGGCGGCGCCCAAATGATTGTATGCCAGGTAATCATTTCTCTTCTTCAAACTCTCATTAATTAGAGTCAGAACATGTTTGATGACTTTTTGAATGAGTTCCCATTGTTTTGTCCCAATGTGTTATTTTCGTGTTAATATCTTTTAAAAAAATTAATCATTTCTTCTCTATAATTTTAATTCATTTATAATTTTAATTAGTTTAAAATTTAGTTTTTAATTTTTCACTCAATACCAACTCAGTCTTAAATATTAGATTTCTTAATTCCTTACATTTTAAAAATAAAATTATACTACCTCCATTCCATATAATTATAATTATAAAAGCTAATTATTTTTTAAATAGTTAAAAAATTAAATAAATTTATTAATTATAATAACTAAGTAATTAATTTACATAAATTCAAGTGTATATGATATAAATTTATCTTAAAGATTAAATTTAATCATAATTAAATAATTTATCTAATTTTTTTAATATATCTAAAAAATTAATTAGCTTTTATAATTAAGGTGGGAGGTAGCAAAAAATAAAGTTATTTTTAAAATTTAGTGACTAAAATTTTAAATCTATAAAAGTTTAAGATTGACTTTACTATAGCTAAAAGATTACAAAATTAAAGTTTAAGGAATAAATTACTATATGTCAAAAGAAAATTATAGAGTATCAAATGATGAATTTTCCTCTAAAGTAATGTAAAAATGTAAGCTGCAAATTGTTCTCCATGTAAAATTTCCCTTGCTATGTTAGGGAGTATAAGGCACTTTTGATTATTGACCTAGGAAGCCTTCCCTGCTAGTTGTTGTTTGTGTTTTATTCAACTCATTAAAAGATTCCCTTTGTTTTTTTTTTCTTTTCCTTTTTTTTTTTGACTAAAACCAAACATTTAAGAAATAGCCGAGTTCAATTCAAACCCATATATACTTTGTAGGGTAGAAAATCGGTTCCTAGTATGATTTGTACTAATAATGTTTTTGACACAGGCTGTGGTTGCTGCTTGCATTGGAGCCAAGTTTGGGATTGATGGGAACCCAGGGGAATTACCGAAGTGGTACGCTGTAGTGGTTGTTCTGTTCATCTGCATCTACGTGGCAGGCTTTGCGTGGTCGTGGGGCCCACTAGGATGGTTGGTGCCAAGTGAGATATTCCCGTTGGAGATCCGATCAGCAGCTCAGAGCGTGAACGTCTCTGTGAACATGCTCTTCACCTTCTTCGTTGCACAAGTCTTCTTGACGATGCTGTGTCATATGAAGTTCGGACTCTTCATCTTCTTCGGCTTCTTTGTGCTTATTATGTCCATCTTCATCTTTTACTTCCTCCCTGAGACCAAAGGCATTCCCATTGAAGAAATGGGCAAAGTTTGGAAGACGCATTGGTTCTGGGCAAAGTATGTGGCAACTGATGAAGATTATGGCAATGGGGTTCAAATGGGAGGTCAAGCTATCAAGAATGTGTAATTAATTTGGGTTTTTAATTGGGTCTGGGATTTATCTAAGGTTGTTCTTCTTTTTTGTTACTCTATATTTTGGTTTCATGGTTTAAATGTAATGATCAGTTCTTTCAGGATATATATATATATATATATATATATATATATATATATATATATATATATATATATCTGGGAATATAATTTAAATACTTAAACACAATCGAGTATTTGTTCGATATCTGACATGAAAATGTTATATAGTTTAGACCCAGCAGCCAAGAACTCGCCAATTTCTTGTGAATATTAAGTTGTGTTGCTCCGTTTCGAAACTATGATGATAGATAGAAGTAAGGCCTAAACACTACCAAATATGCAATTAGTGCATTATGCTTATCTAACATATATAGGCCAAAATGTATCTCTAGTTCCCTTTATAATTTATATATCTTATAAAATTTTAGTCCCGTGACCCTAACAGTGTTAAGGGTCAAATAATGATTTTTTTTGCACTCATTATTATTTATTTTATAGAATCAGATTTAACATATCAGCATTTAAGCTGTTAACATTTAAAATTTAATAAATGTTAATATTTTTATAATTTAAAAAATAAAAAATATTTTATAAAATTAAAAGGTCAAAACAAAATAATGTGAAGTTGTAAGATTAAACGTGCAATTTTATTTTTTTATATTATTTTTTAAATTAATGATTAAAAAATTATTTAATAAAAGCGTAAAAGCGACTGACAACCTCCTGTTATTGGCGGGGCCATATGCACAGTGCGTATGTTAAATAAATATTAAATTAAAGTTGGCCTAGCATCCAAAAATATTTTTTCATATGTGTGCAGTATCCTAAAGTAATTTATAATACTCCTAATATCTTATAATATTTTTTTAGGTGAGCCTAGTGCCCTAAAATAATTTATGGTGCAATTTCACCTTTAAAATATTTTAAATAACGTAATCTCATCCATATTAACAGAATCATTAATTTTGACCGTTAAATGAAAATTTAGCTCTATTTTAAAAAAAAATTGACTTGAGAAGACGACTCAGCTCTCATGAATTCATTTATAGTCCATGCTTTTTTTCTCATTATCTCTCCTTTACCCCTTTGTTCTATATCAGACTCTCTCATTTCTTCCCTTTAACTCTTTATTTTCTTATCAGATTCTAGTGAACAATATAAAAAGAAGAGAAATGATAATTTCTATTACAAAATTTTGAACAATATAAAAAGAAGATCATAAATTATTTTATTTGCTAACTGAAAAATGTGTAAGGAACAAGAAAAAAAAAGTTTGAACAAAATAAAAAGAAGGTCGCGAATTATTTTATTTATCTATAAACATTGAAGAACATAAGAAAATAAACAAAAAAGAATATATTATATATTTTAGGGTATTAGGTGTACCTGATAAAATATTTTAAGGCACTAGATACATCATATATTACTTTATGACACTCGACGTACCTAAAAAAATAGTTTAGGGCACTAGGCGTATCAAAAAAATACTTCAAGGTACTAGGTGCACTATAAATTATTTTAGAATACTGGGCATACTTGAAAAAATATTTTAGGACACTGGGCAAAATATAAATTACTTTAGGATAATGGACATATCTGAAATAATATTTTAAAATACTAGGTGCACCTTAACCCAACGAGCATTTTGATACATTTTTTTCTATAGAATTTGAAATAAAAAAAAAACTTATTTCTCAAATATTGATAGCCATGTGTTTTTTGCTAGGTTGTTAGATAAGCATTTTACATCACAAGTGAGATGAAATGGGAGGTATTCCTGAAATAAACATTTGGAATGACACTAATACCCTTAATGAATTTGTATAACATTGCGAAATTATAAATAATGAGAAAAAATAATTAATAGTGTAAAATTAAAAACTATTTAATGATTAAAAATGTTTATCTGATTAAAATTATTGGTTTTTCTTAACAGTATTTCAATATTCTAAAGTTTTAAATTTTTTTATATACCAATTTAAGTATTTTTTAAAATGTTTGTTATCAAGAGTGATTGGGAAAATAATTAAAATAAAATAATTATTTTATTTTATTTTTCATTTATTATAAGTATTATAGTGGTTTGATTAGCTTTCTTTTCATTTTCATATCCCTAAAGATACAATAACATTTTCATTCATTGTCATGAAATATCAATCAGTTTATTCATGTAAGATTTTGTACCATAACTAATTATAATATTCCAAACGTACCGTTGTTTCTATGCCTATATAATATTTATATTCTGATTCTCACAAATTTTTCTTCTTATTAATTTAATTTCCTGTTTTTAATCAGCCAAATAGGCCTATCTCAATAATAGATTAGTTGAGGGATACTGCATCTATATTTTTAGAGTTTTTTTTTGTAATATTGAAGCTTTCTAAATTATTATTAAAAGTAAATATCATTTTGATTAATTTTTATTATTCGATTAATTAATTTTTTGGCCAAACATTCGATTAATTAATTTTTTGGCCAAACATTCGATTAATAATCTCTGCATTTAAAAGAACTTCCCTTTCATACCAAACAATCAAATCCAAATTTTGATGAATAACCTACACGTGACAAAGAATAACTTTTGCGAAGGAATTCAAAACATTTCCTTTTATTCTTTCTTATAAGGTATTTTTTAAATTTTGTGTTTCTATTTATAAGATGTTCACAAAACATTGGCAGTAATTAACGTTTTATTTTTAAAAATACTCCTACAAATATTGTTTTCAATTAATTAAGAAAAATAGTGAGAGATAGAAGAGCATTTGATTAATAAAAAGGTATTTTGTGAAAATATAAGGTAATAATTTAAATAAAAAATCAACTAATTTTATTGATTTGTTATATAAGTTTTATGAAAAAGAAAAGAATGAGTATAAAAAAATCCTTTCACTTAAAATATTTTTTTTGGGCTCATTTTCTTTTATCATACTTAAAAGAATTTTTTGGGTGCATATCATATGTAAAACACAATCAAATCCAAAAAATTAAAAGAACTATATGTAACAATAAGAAAAGACATTATTCGACTTCATGCATGCACGAGAAAGTAAGATTTTCCATCTTTAATACATTAAATTCGTGAACAAAAGTACAAGGATGAATATTTTGTTCATTCACTTTTAAGAAATACATTCAAAACATATATTATATAGGGAAAATTACCATAAAATAATAAATAAATTCTAAAATTCTAAAAAACTTATGCAAATATATAAAAGGACAGGTTGATCAAAACATAAATGCCTATGAGTTTTGGGCATTAACTACATTAGTAACAAAATTGATAACATGTGTAATGATTTTAATCATTTCAATAATGAGATTGACTACTCCTTTTAATAAATTAGTAGTTCAAATAATTAGATTAGGTTATAGGGCATTAACAAGTTTAGTAATAAAATTGCCAACATGTATAATAATTTTAACTATTTTATTAATGAGATTGACTATTTCAATTGATAATTTAGTGGTGCATAGACATTAACTACACTAATAATACACATAAATAATTTTAACTACTTTATGTTCCTTAGGCAGTTTTATCTTTTTCTAAAAGTATTGAAATCTTAAATTGATACTTGTAATCAATATATCTTTTTATATATTCGTATGCCCCTTTTAGAATTTTAGAATTTAAATAATATTTTTTAAAATTGTCTCTATTAAATAAAACAATTTGTTGCATGTAAAATAATTTTTTTCCATATCATTTAAAACATTTTTTATAACAAAAAGTTTAGGTGAATGTTGCTAAAAAACAAAAAATTTATGTGAGTTAGATTCGGAGGCTTATAATAGTCAAGACATATCTCCCAACTCATAAAGTACTTTTAGAAATACTTACAGTTTGCCTATAATTTTTTTTTTGTTTACATTAGTAACAGAATTTGAACTTACAATTTTATAGATTATGAGCTAACTCCTTATTAATTAGATTAATTTTTTGGCCGTATCATTTAAAACATTATCAAATCCGAAATTTGAATGACCTATATGTAAGAGAAAATAATATTGTAATTTGAATGCTTATTTGGGGCAAAATAGGAAATTTATTAAATTAGTAGTAGGTAAGGAAGATATACGAGAGGACCATGAACATGGAAGTGTTTCTTTTTTCAAGTCATAAAGATAGGAACGAAGATATTTGTGTGGGTAGGTAGGTGTATGAAACCTTCTTTTTTATTACATTTCTTTTCCAAAGAACTTTGGAAAATTTGTTAGTTTTGGCTGTCAACAACATATACATGAACTCTTTTTAAGCCTTTAATTTTGGGATTAGACTTCCTGATTAATTGTATGATGTTGAATCATCTCGTTTTGTTGATAACAAAACTAGTATAAAATTTATTTCGTAGGATTATATTGTAATATCATTACAAAATATCAAGTTAGAAGAGTACAAGAGATCAGTCTTAAAATTTTAGCATTTTACTTCTATTAAATCGTAGAATCACTACTACAAAAAATATTTTTCACGGTGCTAATTTATAACAGTTATAAAAAAAAAGAGGTAACATTCCCATACATAAGTTTTATTTTAAAACATTTTTTATGACGGTCTTATAAAAATCGCCGTTAAAAGTATTTAGGGGGACTTAAATAACTATTACAAGTCCCCAAAAATTTAAAAACTCTAACCCGATTTCAATTTCACTTTCACTTTTTCACAGTTGTTTGTGGTCTTATTTCTCTGCCTAACCATGACAGACTTGGACATAGGTCATTTTCATGCATTTCCCCTATATTTTTTGTGCATATCTCCCTCGTTAACATTGTTTTCGGTCGTCGTTCTCAGTGCCTATTTTTGGCATTACACTGGTTCCCTGCTCTACTGACGAGGTCTGCATATTGGACGATGCTCCATGGTAGTTTCTTCTGTGGCCAACAAATATAATCAAATTGAAGAAGGGGGTCACATTGGAGCTGGAACTAAAGAAGGTGCCACATAAAGGGCAAAAACAGACAAGCTTCAACCTCTTCTTCGGAACATATCCTTGAGATATGACAATATGGAAACTCTTCATAGTCTAGCAGATGATATGGAGTAAGCACTTAGTTTCACAATTTCACTAAGGATTTTGAGTACAGATGAGCCTTTTAAATTTACCCTGAACAGGAATGATATATTGTAATTCTTAAATTTTTATATGTTAGATTAAGCTGTTATCTAGTTAGCCATATTGTAAGTTGTAAATTTATTTTATTACTTTATATTTTATCATTCGCGCACTGACTCCTTTCTCTTTTGAAAAACAACCACTTCTATCGCAAATACTTGGACAAAGCAAAAAGAGACATATATAGCTTCATGTGTCTGCAAAAGATTCAAGATAAGTAAAGATAGGAGCTAGAGGATGATGTATATAATCGATGTCATGACCTGAATCAAGAGGATAATATATTTTGCACCTTATATTAAAGGGTAAGTATACTCTTATACTTGGCACACACATATACATATTATAACAAAATCATATATAATTTTGTTAATATTTTGTAGCATGTATTGGACTCTGCTTTTCATTAGCCCTCAAGGCAATATAGTTTACTAGTTCAATTCAATGTTTGGACAACCAGATCCTGAGATTGTATCTATTGTCAACCCGTAAGTTTTTCTTTATAAATTTATTAAGTTTAAAATTTAGCATATTATATGATATCTTTTTTTTCCAATTGGCGTAAGGCTTTACAAGTTGTCAAATTTTTTAGAGCTAATATATATGGAACTAATCCTATATGGATTTTTCTTACTGTAAGTTATTTTCAACTAATTAAATTTTATTTTTTATAAATTTATTAGGTATAAAGTTAGTCCCTAATGTGCTCTATATTTTTTTATTTTGTTAGTACTGCTGTCAACTTGGTAGTGTTAAATGCGGATACTACGTGATCCACTACATTCACAAAATCATTGAGATATGACTCACGGAGAACTTACATGAAGTATGAAGATGTCATGATTAATATTTAGTAATTTTTTAATTTATTCACATATTTAATACTTACTTATTACTTCTAATTTGTAGTCGTTCGATAATAACATGAGCTGTGAAGATGATCTAATAGACTCAATGAGGGATGATTTGATAATAACAACACTCTACACATGTATTGAAGATGAAATACTTGTCAAATTTTTTATAAATATTTAGTCAATAGTTTTTTAACCTGTTTAGGATTGATCATTCAGCTATTTTCTTCTTGTATATATATGATGTACAAAGACCTATTTGGTTCATTAAAATTTATCAATTTAGATTATTTTATTATCATTTAGATTTTCGCCTTGCTGACTTCATACTTTGCTCCATGAAAATTAGTCTGTCTTGATTATGCTAAATGCACGATGGTATAAACTGAAAAATTAACAAAAAAATAAAAAAAATATAAAAGCAAGCTTTCCATGTTAGTTTTAGGCAGAACTGCCGTAGAAAGCTAACATTAACAGTGATTATTTGTGTAACTGCCGTTAAAGATATCACCTTTCACGGCGTTTTTAGGTAAAAATCACCGTAAAAGGTATAACTTTAACGGTGGTTACAAAACACCGTTAAAATATTGACTTACAATAGCGATATAAATAAATATTTTTAGAAAAAAAAGGCAAGAAATAAATAAATAGAGAAATATGAATCTATGATTTTTTTCTAGGATAAATATTGATATTTAGTATTACAGTGTTTTATTTGAAAAAACTAGAAGCATCTATAAGTAGAGCTGGTAAAACGGGTCCAGCCCGCGGGTTGGGCCCGTTTTACCTTAAGGGGGGGCGGGCTCGGGCTGGCAAAATGCCAGCCCGTTTTTGGGCGGGCTGCACAGCCCGCCCCCCCCTCAGCCCGCCAAATTGGCGGGCTGGCCCGCCAGCCCGCCACTGTTTTTTTTAATATTATTATTTAACATTTATTTTACTTAAATGTTATTTTGAATACTCCTATTATCGAATATTAGTAAAGATAATTACTTATTTGTTACTATATATTTACATATTATAATTGATTAATATTATGTTAATATTTATTTAGATTTATAATTATCAAATTTGAGATTTTTTTATAAAAAATAGAAATTTTTAAGAGTATAACATGAGTAATTTTTTTATTATACTAATATAACATTAGAAAATTTTTATTAGTATTTTAAAAATTTTAAAAATATTTTTTTTAAAAATTAAAAAAAAAAAGTGGCGGGCTGGCGGGCCAGCCCGCTACTAAGGGGGCGGGCTCGGGCTGGCATTTTGCCAACCCGTTTTGGGGCGGGCTGCACAGCCCGCCCCGCATTTTGGCGGGCTGGGAGCGGGCTGGCCTATTTTTGGCCGGCCAGCCCGCATTCCCAGCTCTATCTATAAGATACATACGAAATACAAGTGGATTGAACCCTTAATTTATTTTTAATCAACCATGTCTACTTAAAATAATCAGCAACGTAAATTCCCAAATCTCTCCTGCATAGATAGTTGTAAAGGAACCTAAACGTAAATTCCCAAATCTCTCGTGCATAGATAGTTGTAAAGGAACCTCTAAATAATAAGGATAACAGTTGTAAGTTATATTTTAAAATAAATGAGCGACATATAACAGTTGTCAGACAACGGTATCTATTATTTTATTCCATTTTAAAGTAGTTTTATCTCGTACTGGCTTCTTTATTTTACGAGCCTATTTTTGTCTTATTCCCAGACATACCTGTATTTTATTGCTACATATCTATATGATCTTATCCTCAAAATACATAAAAAATATATAAACTTATTTTTCTGTTAGTCAATTTTTAAAATTATTAATCAAACTATATTTTTAAAATCTTATAATACTTAATTTAATTAAAAATAAATTTAAATTATTTTGACTTAATATTTTTATTTTTTTATCTACAAATTATAATCAATAGTCTCAATCATTAATCTCATTTTAATCTTAAAAAATTAAATTTAAAAATTTTAAATTTATATTTATCATAAATAATTAATAAATTATAATATAATTTTTCTACTTTTCACACTGCTTAGGTGAGAAATATCTAGTTTTGGCTAAAATATAAAATATACATTTGATTTTCTAAATTTTATTTTAATTCTTTAAAATTAATAAAAAAATATTGGCTCAACAAATTTAAATAGTAATTATGAAATTAAATACTAACAAAATATACTTAAAGTTTCACACTTTAATATGATTTTTTTATATTTTAAAATATGAGTTAGTGATATTAAAAAAGTAGTTTAGATGATGTCTTCGTTAGATTTTATTCTAAATATTTTCAATTTACAAATTTTAAATTCAAGTGTTTAGTCAGCATTTTACATTAATAAAACTAACAATATTAACATTAAACGATTAAAAATATAATTTATAAATTTATAAAACTAAGCTGAAATTTGATATAAAATGATGATTCATACACTTTATACTCATAATTTGTTCATTAGGATTCACAAAAGATTTTTAAAATAAAATTTATTTATTATCAAAACAAAAAGAAAAATTATTATGCTCATAATAATTAATTTCCTCGCATATATAATTTATAATTGTTGGACTTAGGTCCAGATTCGCCTTGACGGCCTAAACTATTTGATTCAGGATATTGAGTCAAATAATATAACTGACAAAATATTGAGATTATCCAGGATTATTTAATTAGGATATTTTTTGATTAAATAAATATAAATTAAATAGAGAATTTAATTTATATAAGCTCGCTCGGAACTTTGAAAATTCTCTGGCCATCTATTCTCTTCATTAGAACATAGTCTCCTTATTGGATTATGTCCCATAATCCATACTTTAAAGTTTTGATGAAAGTTTTCATCCTCATCTTCGAAAAAGTGAAGTTCTCTCCATTAAATCCAGGTAGCTTTGTTGTAGAGTTTCCTTCTGGTAGCACACTATCACCAAATCCTACCATAACGATCTACTCTTGAGACGGTTAAGTCTTTTATAAAAGATTTGCTCTGATACTAAATGTTAGAATGATAATTTCACCCAAGAAGGGGATAAATTGGGAAATAATTAATTTTTTTTAAAATTTAAGGCAATAACCTCAATTGAATAAGTTAGTTAGAGTTAAGAGGGATATCACCGAGTATATAAGCAATGGAGAAAATAAATGCACAGGAGTTTATACTAGTTCAGCCTAACCACTTAGCCTACGCCTAGTTCCCAAAGAGCTCATATGAGTCTAGTTCCCAGAGAGCTCATATGAGTTTCCACTATAATCCAATATTCATTGGGTTCTTGGTGCATTACTATATCAACAAGAGATTATCTCTCTCACTCCTCTTTATTTTTTATAAGGTTACAATCTACTAACTCAAAAGACACACTTTTGAGTATCTTAAATAAAACAATAAAAATTTTCTAAATTTTTCTCAAATAAAGTGATAATAATAAACACTGAAGATAAAATTTTCTAAGTCTCTTTCTCAAAGATCAAATGCCCTGCTTAGAATATGAGGAATATAATAGAACAAAGTAGAAATGAATACATGAATTAATGCTCAATAAATATTAGTTGTTCGTTTGTTGGTTCATTGCTCTCTACATTTATTGTGGCTTTTTTATAGTTGAGTCTTGAAAATCAGTTAGTCGAGTAGCCGTTGGACTCATTGAAGTAGCCGTTGAAGAATAGAGCAGTTGCTGCTGACGGTTGAAACATTTAATGCATCTAACACAAATTTACTTTTTAATGATTTTCTTCATTTGATCTTATTTCTACTTACAATTGATCTTAAAATGTATAGAATAAATTATATAATAAGTATTTAAGCAAAGATCAATTAATCTCTAACGTTTTGGATCGAAATATGAAAGTTTGATTTAAAAATTATTTTAAAGAACAAAGATTTATAGAAGTGTATATCAAAAAATACTATTATCGAAAAGAACTTCGATAAATATTCAAACAATGTGTATTCAAACATATAGACTCTTATCAAATAATACTTCAAAAATTAGTCTTATCAAAATATTCTTCGAAAAATAAGTTTTTAGTTACAGAGACTTGGTTTAAGCTTATCTAAATACTTATTGAGAAGAAGTCTTTTCAAAACATTTATTACACAAACCAGAAGATGTAACTTATCGAAGTATTATTCAATAAGCGGGCTTATCGAAAATCTATTCGATAAATACCTGATGTTTTAGAACAATAGTCTAATTTTAAAACTTTCTTTAATTCTTATAATTTCATCACAAATACTAAGTAATATATTTCAAATCAAGATTTTATAAGATTATTTTTTAAATTATAAGATCATTGTTCAAATAATTATTGATTCCAAAAATTGCTTAACTGGTTTCAGAAACTAGTTTAAAAACTAAAACTTTTTTATTTATCAAAATATTTATCGATAAACTACCTTACCGATTAATGCTTCGATAAATAATATTTAAAAATTGGTTTCATAAACAGACTTTGTTCTCATTTATTGAAGAGCTTATCAATAAACACCCTTATCAATAAATACTTCAATAAATATATTTCAAAAATAGATTTTGTAAACTGAGATTTATTCTTCTTTTTCGGAGACTTTATTGATAAATACCGTTATCGATAAACGCTTCGATAATTCCTTTTAAAAATAGAAATCATAACTGAATTTTCTTCTTATTTAGCGAATGGGTTATTGATAAATACCCTTATCGATAATCTTATCGAAAAATAAGCTTTGTTAAGAATAGATTTAAAGTGTCATCATCAAAACTATTTGTTATCATCAAAACGTGGAGTCTAACACAAAGAGTACTTGTAAAAGCTCTCTCAAGTCAAGAGCAAGTGTGTAATTCCATTAAGGGCCCAATCTCTTGTAACAATTAATAAAATCTAAATTTAAGCTTCAATCTAATGTGACTATGTAAGGTTAGTAAGTATATCTCTATCTTGCTAACAAAACCATCTATTCATCTCGCAAACTTCATATTCTTACATAATTTTACCCAAGTTCTACACTCAAGTTAGCCTTCTCAAGCATCACCCAAATGAACAAAACAATCTAAATGGTGATCAAGCACTTAGAAAATTAAGCAAAGAGTAAAATAAACACATATACCATTAAACATAAGAAAAGAGGAGCAATTAAGTGTTAATTCATACAAGGTTCAAAATAATCCTAGGGCTAAGTGTCTAACTACTCATTGACAGAAAACAACCATAAATAGATATAATAATTATAGCCATATCATAAAATGAGTGAGGGAAGGGAAAGGAATCAACAAAATTGAAGGAAATGGGCTTGGATCTCTTCAAATCTTCAATCCTTGGCTTCAAGACCTCCAAAGACCCCAAACCCTAGCACACCAGGCCCCTAAGATAGCCTCAAAGTTGTAGAATGATGACCAAGGTTAAAGGTGGAAGAATATAAAGCCCTAAATCCATTATTGTAATTAAAACACATCGCTTCAGTAAGTACTGTTGGCTGCAGCTAAGTGCACTCTATTTTGTCTTGGATGTGGCCAAGAAACGTCTTGACTGTGGCCAAAAAATGTCTTGACTGAAACCAAGAGCTCTCTGTCTTGTTTTTGGCTGAGGCCAAGACCTCTCTGACTACCTTTTTCAGAGACAAAAGAACTTGTTGGCTAAAGCCAACCCTTCTATTTTTCTAATATCATCTTTTCTTGTTTCTTCATGATGTCTTAACTTTCTAAACTTGTTTTGAACTTCTTAGCCATAGATTTAAGCTTCAGTTGGCTCTAAATGTGGCTTAAATGATGACCTAACAAAATAAGAAAATCAAAACCAAAGTTGATAAAATAGGGCAAAATATTCACAATTAAACCAATAATTCTATTACTTTAATCCAAGTATCAACTATGCACATTTTTCTATCATGTGTATCCCCAAATATGCATAAATTCACAAAAAAGTATAAGAAACAATAGGAAAATGTGCTTAATTGACATGAATTTCATAGGTTAAAACCTGGCAAATTCTAAAATTCCCTAAATTCATGATCTACGCATTGAGATGCTATTTACTTATTTTTGTGGCAAGTTGTGTGCAATTTTTGACACTTTTTTGGTTTTTTCACGCAAAAAATTTCAAAAATATTATATTACGTGAATAAAATAAATTGTCACCTACCACTAAGCTATGTCAAGCATTGGTACAAGACCAAGGGATTGCAAAAGTGCAAACCATTGTCTTGTTACACCATAATAGGAAGTGAAATGGACCCCTAACTCCAAAGAATAATAAAAATGTTGAAATTTATAGCAATTTAAATAAGTAAAACTTATTAAAATTAATAACTAAACATCCAAGCCTTCGACTGTATTGAAGAGATCGAGAAATTGTTCAAACCCGTTTCACAAGCTATGTGATAAGGATATGATTAGAAGAGATACAAGGCAATCTTTGTTAGTCCGATAGTTTCACCCAAGAGGGGTTGAATTGGGTGATATTTCAAAATTTAAAACTTTAAATGAAATCAAAAAGATTAAGTATAGAATGATTTTACTGAAGGAAGCAGATAGAAGAAAATTATAAAGTCAATTTATACGGGTTCAGCCGAACCACTTGGCTTACATGCAGTTTTCAGAATTTCTCTTAGTATTTCATTAATCTTCCAAGATTCTCTGGGCTCTTGGTGTAATATCTTAAATTTTCCTTATGTATATAGGACTGATAGAGGAAAGAGGTTTAAAGGGATTGTGATGGTAATCAAAAGAAAATATAATGATTAAGATAAGTTATAAAGCAAAAGGGGCTAAATTATAATTTAGTGAAAGTGTAGGGATTAAATTGCAATTAATAAAAGTTTTAAGGACATAATGATCATTTTGAAAAAGAAAGGGACTAAAGTGAAAACTCTAAAAGTTCCATGGTGTAAAATAGAAAGTAGGCATAAGCTTTGGGCCATTAAGTATAATTATAAAAAGTTAAGGGCCTAAAGTGTAGTTTCTAAGAGTTCAGAGGCAAAATGGTAATTATGAGAAAGTTGAGTTAGAAAAGGCCCAAAACTACCAAGAAGCATTTCAGTCACAAATTTTACCATAAAATAGAGAAAATTATTCTGATCAGTTTAATACAACAAGGAATTTTGATTTGAGGTCCCGATAAATTGATATGAATTTCTGAAGTCTAAAAATTATTATAGTATCTTACAGATCTCAGAATCAGATAAAATTTTACAATAAATTCTTATAATTAATATAAAAATTTATAAAACTGACAGAAATAAAAAATGAGTCATGTAGAATTTATGATAGAATTTACAGTAGAATAAAATACCCAATAAATAATTTTTAGGGTAATTTCTTGGGAGTTGAGCCCATGAGGGCGTGGGATCAAGTAAAAGGCCCAAAATGGTACCTCATATGACTAATAATATTTTTAGATAGGTATGTGGGCCAATGCTAATAAAGACCCTAAAAAATATAAAATTACGAAAATGCCATTATGTATGTCACTATACTATGCCATTGAACAAGAGATGAATGAAGGGTATTTTGGTCATTTGATTCAAATGGTCAAGGAGAGTTCCCAGAATTGTTGACCAAGGTTAGGGAATACTTTGGTGATGTTTAAAAAGACGATAATGTCCCTAGAGTTATTAAAGCAAATAAAGAAGAACCAAAGGCATTTTGGTAATTTGCTAAGAAATCAGTAATTAAGCTTAGACCCAGTCCAAGAATGTCAATGGTAGAAAAAAACCTTGATACTAGATTTAAGATCAGAAAACATATTATAAAATCTTAGAAAAAGTAGATTTAGAAAAAAGTCTGATTTTTAGGAAATCAGACAGAGCCGGTACTGGATTAGACTAAAATTTTTCCAGATGCTTCTTTCCCTTGAAATTTTGCCACATGGTGTATGAGGTGTCCCTTGATGATGTTATGGATGATGTCATCAAAACTTGGTGGGCAAGCCAAGTTACAAGATTGATTATGGACCGTTGGATCAAATAGTGCTTAAAGTAATCCTAACCATCCATTCACCACCTCTCAAGTCTATAAATACCCCTCCTTTTCCTTCACTTTGCGCCAAGTTTGGGACACATTGGGGAGATGTTGTTCAAGTGGAAACTCAAGCAAGAAGAGAAGAGATCTAAGGTACTAAAGTTCAAGCTAGCTAGGGATTAAGGTAAGCAATCTATCCTAGCTTATTTTTCTTTAATTTGGGGGCTTGAACTTAGAGTTTTCATGAAGAAACTTGAACTTTACCTAGGGTATATATGCTGTCCAAAACCCTAGATGAAAGAAGAAAGAAGAAGTTAAAGTTAGAACTATGAGATTAATGTTTAGATAAGTTAGTTTAGAGGATTTATTATTGAATCAAGTCTATATTCTTGACTTTACCATGGATGAGACCTTTCGACCTTCACTATTTTGGATAGAGGGAGATGTAATTTCAATGATCTAATACTTCCATTGAATTTATATAGTTATTTTTATAGGATTGGATAGGTTTTGAATCTTAGAAGCATTATAATTGAAAGTTGTAGTTTTTGGAAGTCTTCTCTATTACTGTTCACATGCATGAACAGTGATTGTAATTTCATGATTTTGATGCTTCCAATGGTTTTAAAATGAAAAAAATGTGTGGGGTAAAGTAGAGAAACAAGTATTGGAATCATAATGAGAATTTTTGAAAGACAAAGAGAGGCTTCTCAGTTCTATCTAGAATAGTGTGTAGCTACTAGAATTTGGGAATTCTGAGTTCATAGATAGATTCAGAAGGCCAAATTGTGTAGGGTAAGGTTAAGACATCAATTGGTTCAAAGGCCAAGTCAATTAGTAAAGATTAAGTAAAGTTGTTTTAGTTAAGTAAGCTCAATGTTTAAAGAAAGCTATATTGTAATGAATAAATGATAATGCAATGTTAGGATTTAGTTTGTGTGCTCAAAGAGGGATGCCACATATAAAAAAGAAGTAAGAAGCTAGAGGTAAAGAGAAAGGATAAGGAAAACAAGGAGTAAAAGGTAGTGAACTTACCTACTTGTATGCTTATGTTGCTTGGATGTTTTATGTGATATTTGCTTACTTTGATTATGTGAAGTATGTATGATTAAGTAATACTCTGTTTCTTTTTATGCTATGTCCATATGTTATAATTAAGGGACATGGAAGCATGTAAGATATCATTATGCAAGCATGATCATTAAGTGCACACATATTAACATCAAGCGTGTAGTTGCATACATGTATGATTTCCGTTTGCTACTGAGATTTTTCCTGAAATCTTACCCCTTCATGTCACTACCACAGCAGGGATTTCACATGAGGAGGAAGATGAAGAGGCATGAAGAAGAGATATGAATTAATTGCATGTTGTATGTCTATATGTATAAAAGATAGTTGATGAAATTTGTCACTGTGAACAGTAACTCGTGAGGAGGCAGTGACTTTTATGATGTAATGAAAAATAATAAATGATAGAATAAATGTATGAAATTTTACTAGTATTTAGAGGATATTGAATGCAAGAATTAATGCTTGAGTAATTGTAGTTTGATCGTGTTGGGTGAGCTTCTTAACTACAATATTTATTTCGGCTTCTTTTGTACTTGAGTTCTTCAAAAATCTATTAGACACATTGAATGTTACCGTTGAAGAAATAAAACCTTTAGTTGGTGACGGTTGATGCATTTAATGCCTTTTGATAGATTTTTACTTTTTGATGAACTTCTTCATTTGATCTTCTTTCTACTTGAAAATGATATGGAAATATGTTTGATAGAAGATATACAAAGAGTTTAAGCATATAACAAATGATTCATAATGATTTAGATTGAAACATCAAAGTCTTTTAAAGTCTAGTTTGAAGATTTTTTCGAAGCTCGGTTGAATTTATCGAAGTGTTTATCAAAAAGAATTTCGATAAATATCAAACAAACATTTTTAATAGGACTTCAATAAATAGCCTTATCGAAATATTTATAAAAAAATATCATTTTTATAACATAGATTTTTAGACTTATAAAAAATACATGATTTATTCCAAAACATTCTAGATAGCCAATTTATTGAAGCGTTTTTCGATAAATAGGCTTATCGAATAGCTTATTGATAAAAGCCTGAAGAACAATGGATAGAACTTTATTTCTTCGATGTTGAATCTTATCTCATATATGTAATATTTTCAAACAAGGTTTTAAAAATCATTTCACTACAATCTGTCAAAATCATCAGTTCAGTGCTTTGTTTAAAACTAAAATTTTCTCTATATTTATTAAAGTGTTTATCGATAAACTATTTTATCAATTAATACTTCGATAAATAAAGCTTTAAACACATTTCATGTCAATTTGTCTTAAAGTATCGAATAGCTTATTGATAAACTACCTTATTGATAAGTACTTCAATAAATTTCTTTAGAAAAATATAGAATTTTAAAGACTAAGTTAACTGACTATATCGAAATCTTTATTAATAAATGCTTTTATTAATTAATCCTTCAATAAATTCTTTTGTAGAAACATTTTTGCACAAGTTTCATAAACTAAGTTTAAATGTGTTTTATCGAAGTCTTTATCGATAAGCATTCTTATCGAATAAGTCTTTAAGAAATTCCTTTTGTAAAATATTTTTCATAATATAATTTCTTTCTTATTTGTTGAAGAGCTTATTGTAATATCCTAATTTTTAGGCCCAGAGACTCAGAAAGTAGCTTGAAATAGATAGGCTACCAGACCCCTTTGAGCAGAAGTCCCAGAAACATACAAAGGGTTTTTAGGGACTAAACTGTAAATAAGTGAAAGTACAGGGACTTATATGTAAATAGTGAATGTCCCTAGGGGCATAATGGTCATTTTGGAAAAGAAAAGGAGAAAGTGAAAGTCTAAAAGTTTCATGGTGCAAAGATGAAGGTAGACACAAGTTGTGGGCTATTAAGCGTAATTATAAAAAGTTAAGGGACTTAATTGAAAAGAGGAAAAGTTTCCAGGGGAAAAATGTTAATTATAGAAAGTTGAGCCGGAAGTGGCTTAGAACTACCTGGAAATATTTCAGTCCCAAATTTCATCAGTAGATAGAGAAAATGATGCTAGTTAATCTAGCTTAATACAAGAATTTTATCAGAGTTTCAGATAGCTGAAATTTATCTGATAGTCTAAAAGTTATCTGAAATTTTATCATATCTCCTGTACCTCAGATATAAGTGAAAAATTACAAGAATGTACGTCCTGTGAAACCAGGGTCAGGGAATACCCTGGTAAGGTGTGAAAAGATAATAATGCCCTTAGACTCATTAAAGTAAATAAAGAGGAACCAAGGGCATTTTGGTAATTTGTCAAGGGATATTTCTTGGGAATTGAGCCATCAGAGTACTTGAGCTTGATCAGAGACCCAAGATGACATTCCAAAAGCCCAAAAACGTAGCCAAGAGTTATGTGAGTTAAAGTGGCATTAAAATAATATTTTAGTGAGTTTTCAATAAAGTAGAGTTACCCGGTTGAAGTGATAACCGGGGGAATTGATTAGATAAAGCTCTGGACTTATCCGGAAGCCATGAGGTGGCATCAAAGGTACCCATAAGGTGCCACATGGCACAATCTAGAGGAAGAAGAAAAAGCTAAGGATACGTGGCAGGATCTCAGTCGTTTATTCCGGGATAAGACTCTGGAATTCTCTGGAAGCGTTGAGTCAGCTGGTGAGGTGTCCCGAGGGCCTCACCATTAGCCACCTAAGCATGTGAGGTGTCCATGGATGATGTCATTTTGATAAGTTATTGAGGATGATGATGTCATTGCAATGATGCAGGCGAAGCTTCTTGAGGAAGCTAAACGATCTGAGCTGTTCATCGTGATTCGATCTGGACCGTTCAAGCCAACTTCCTCCACCTATAAATAGGCACCCCTTGCCATTTCATACCATCCATGGCAAGAAGAAGAGAAAAGAAGAGAGAGAAAGAGAAAGAGAAAGAGAGAAAGAGAGAAAGAGAGAAAGGAAGAGAAGGAAGGAGTTCTGGCTGAGCTAGGAGTAATCCAAGGAGCTTAGGGACTCGGCAAGCTTAGGAATAAGGTAAGTAATTTATTCTAGTCCCTTCTCTAATAAATTAGAGGATTGTTCTTATAAATTAGATAGTTAGAATAGAGAAATATCTCTCTCTATAAGGTTAGCCGTGGATAGAAAGAAAGCTAGGGGATTGTTAGAATAGAGGTATTACCTCAAGATAAACCTAAATTAAGTAGAGTTATACTGGATAAGATAATAATGAAATATTATTATGATATGTATAGGCTCTGACCTCTATAAAGAAGGAACCTCAGAGTAAAGGCTAAGGACTAAAGGAAAGGCTACATGCCAGGTAGTAAACTTATACCTAAACTTGTATACTTATTGCTTGAGTGTTGTTAATATGCTATTGACTTGTCTTGGTTATGTGAAGCATGTATGATTGATAATGCTATGTTTCTTTTTATGCTATGACCATATGTTATAAGTAAGAACATAGAAGCATGTATATGTCATAATGCAAGCATAATCATAGTAAAGCAAGCATGTTTAACACTAAGCATATACTGGCATACATTGTTTGTGGTACCGTTTACTACTAAGATTTTCCCAGAAATCTCACCCCTACCTTTTCCAAACATAACAGGGTACTGGTTTGGAGAAGATGAAGTTAGGAAAGTAAGGATGTGACACTTATCGATAAGCATTGTTATCAATAAGCTTATAAAAAAACTATTTCAAAATAGTTCTGAAATACATCATCAAAATCAGTTATCATCATCAAAACATTGGAGTCTAACATTTCTCTCCCTTTGTGAAGATGGCAAAACACAATTTACAAAAGCAAGATCATTGGAATTATTAATTAATCATAAGATCAAAGATTTATTAGCAAGAGAAAATGAAATGATAGTAAAGCTGTAAACATAAAGTAGTAAGGCAATAAGGTGTTAAATTCCATATTCAATAATGTTTTGATGATATCAAAAGTGATTTAAAATAATTAAGTTGTTTGTGTTGTACTAATGGGGGTTGGTCCGAGTGGTAAGTGGCTCGGTATCGCTTAAGTGAGGTCTCGAGTTTGAGCCTTGGCATATGCAGAAAATCCCCGTTGGGAGACTCATTCATAATAGCCAGGTGCGCGACGCGTGTCGGATCCGGATGTAGTCAGAGCAAAGCTCCGGTGAACCGGGTGGGCAACCAAAAGAAAAAGTTGTTTGTGTTGTTAAAAAGATGAAGTTAATCAAGTTAATTACTTAATCAATTAGTCAATCGATTAATGAGTATCAATTAATCAATAACTAATTTATATTAGTTAATGGATTAATATAAATTAATTAATTAATCAATTGCCTGTTCGATTAATCTGTTGAGAATAGTTTTTTCCTCTGAACAACGATAACTCTATTAATCGATTATTTAATCAATTAATTTATATTAATCCATTAACTATTCGATTAATCATTGAAGAATCATTTTGTGAATCCATTAATCGATTAGTTACTTTATTAATTTATATTAATAGATTAATTGTTCAATTAATTAGTGTTGAAAACCTTTCTGTTTCAATTATTCGAGAGACATTAATCGACTAGGTATTCAACTAACTTATATTAATCTATTAGTTAATCGATTAACTTCATATATTTTAAAAATCTTTCTCTATTTGAGTTGAAACTAATTGCATCTCTCTTTGAGCTATATATAATTGTCCTAGATAAGAAATATACATATGTTTCTCCATATTCTTTATTATATTTTTTTTTTGAGAAACTTATTGCATTGTATATGATTAAAAATTCTGATCAATGTCATGCTCCGTTTTTCTATTTCTCACATTAATTGAAATATTGTTCGAATTAATAATAATTAATCCATTAGTTAATCGATTAATATAGTATATTTTTTTGAAAGCCATCTGAACTTGATTAAGAACCTGATCTTTTATAATGAGTTGATTATTAATAGTTTATACACTTAATCAATGCTTTAACTACTAACAAATCTTTTGAGATTGAATATGTTTAGAAAAGGCTAAAAAGTTGAAATGATGAAGGCTACGACAATGTAAACTTGCAAATTCCAGCAAAGCATTAAATGCTCACCTACCCACCAGGGACCAGTAATGTCTTTACTTCAATAGTTACAAATATGAGTCTAACGGCTACTAAGTGAAGTAAAGGCTATCTAACGACTCATCATTAATGTAGAAACAACCAATGATCTGATCAATAACTTCTAAATTTATTATATTCTCTATTTCTTCATTCTGTAACTCATCATTTATTAAGTTTTAGTGTTTATCATCATACATACTCTTTGAAAGAGAAATTGTGAATATATCTTCATTTATTCTATTCACTTAAAAGATTGGTTCTCTTAAGTTGGGATTATTACTTTACAGGAAGTAAAGGGGAGTGATTGAGTGAATCAATTGCTGTATTGAGGCACCAAGAGCAGTTCAAATATTGGATATAGTTGAAAATCTAAGAAGGCCTCTAGGGACTAGATGTATGACAAGAGGATTAGTCTAAACTAGTATAAATCACTTGTATTGATTCTTCTATCTCTCGATGAAATCTTTCTGATCCTTATTCTCTTTATATATTCTTTCTCTCACTATCGTTAATCTTTTTAAAATTTTTGTTAAAATTTTAAAATACCTAATTCACCCCCTCTTAGGTCTATCTGCCTAGTCTAACATTTGGTATCAGAGCAAGTCTCTTGAAATAAGTAAAGTCCTCCTTTAAATAAAAGAAGGAAGTCTCAACTGAGAGACTACTCTAATTACTCCATATGGATTTGGTTGTTCCATAAAGAGTTAAAAAGTTTTGGAGGAAACTTATATATTCTGGTGATAGGTGATGACTATTCGAGATTTATTTGTACTTTATTCCTTTCATCTAAAGATGAGACTTTTAATGCTTTTGTTGTGTTTGCCAAAAAGGTTCAAAATAAAAAAAGGTATTTCTATTGTGTCTATCAATACTGATCACGGAGGAGAATTCGAGAACATTGAATTTGCTGAGTTATGTGATAACTATATAATTGATCATAATTTCTCTGCACCAAGAAAGCCACAACAAAATAGAGTTATTGAAAGGAAAAATAGAGTCCTCACTGAGATAGCTAGAGCGATGCTTAATGATAAGGGTGTCTCACAAATTTTATGGGTTGAGGCTATGAACCCAACATATTACATATTCAACTGAGCCTATATCAGACCACTTCTCAACTAGATAGCATATGAGTTCTACAATGGACGCAAGCCTAATCTCACTCATCTGAGGATCTTTGGGAGAAAATATTTTATCCATAACAACAACAAGAAAAATTTGGGTAAATTCAATCCTAAATCTGATGAGGGTATTTTTCTTGGCTATTGATAAATGTCATTCTAATTATCAAAAGAAACTAAGTTAACCAATAGTAAAGTGGAGTTTAGCCTAGGTCATTCTTCACAAGGAGCCTAAATCGATGTTAAAGTTCCTAACTAATCTAATGAGCCACAAATTAACAAATTGATGCAATGATCTGTGAGATGAAATGTTTAAATAACTTCTAAATGTAAATTCTATTATGCTATTTATGATTTCAGGTGTTAATGATGATGATATGAATCAATGACAAGTGTGTTCCCTTGGAGATTACCTTACCTTCATTGTCCACAAAGTATGAGGAGTTAATTAGTCAAATTAGAATGTGTTAGCTAACAACTCACCAGCTAAATCTTAATCAAAGCTACAACTCACAGGCATTGAATAGAGAAATATGAATCATTCAACTCAAGAGGTAGAAGAAGATGAATTAAACAGATACAACTATACTATACTATATAATTGCTCTAATTAACCACAACCATGTCTAACTAGTTTAAGGATAAGGATCAATCAAAGCTCAATTAAACATAATCAGGAAATCCAACTCGATTCCCTAATATTCATCATCTACTAACTTTATTGAATCAATAAAACTAGAATTAACTACATCTACTCGATATAATTAGATCTGGAATTAAAGACACAATTAAACTCCATATTTTAGATCAAGGACTCTGGTTCAACATCATCTCTAAGAGAGCACAATGGATCTAGCCTTCTATTGTATCAAGAACTCAATAGCAGTAGCAGGCCTAGCATTAGCCATGGTAAATGCAAAAGATAGAAGATGAAGATGGAAGTGAAATGTTCTTTGGTTTTCCTGCCCAGAACAGAGCAAGATTGACGAGATGAGAGAGAAAATAGAGATGGAGAGAGAATCTATGATGGAATGATGGTAGCTGTGATCTCTGGAATGAATGATCTGAGATGGTGTTTGTTCTGTATGGTGAGAGGTGTATGGTGTGAATGATGTGTGTATGGTCTGGGAGCAGTGTGATATGTGTGATATCTGTTTTATGTTCTGTTGCAGTACATATATGAATCCCCCTAATTGCTTATGTTATCAGCTTACTTAATTGATGGATCCAGCTATCCAACTGACAAGTTCTGTTTTATTCTAAATCCTCTTTCCATTTTAATTACAGCAGCAAGTTGACTTGGTGATTAATAAGCATTTTCCTGAAATAGAAATTTAAAAATACAAATTATTTATCTAATAAGATAATTTCTAAAATATGACCAAAATTATATCAATTAATTCCCAACTGTTCCAATTTTATATTATTACTTAATTGCTCATATTAGTAAATGGGGACAAAATCAATAATAAATCTCTTTTTAAACACACTAAAATTAATATAAAAATAAGAGTTTATTAATTCCCCAACACTTAGCTTTTACACTCTGAGCAAAATTATGGATCAAAATTAATTTTCAAACACATATGTCCAGTAAAATTGGCAAAGCAAATTTAGTATAAGCACTTGTAATCATCAATCTTTCCCTTCAATTGGAAACAATCCATACTAATCTCATGTCAATGAAATAATCTAACTCATGCAATTAAATCATAGTAAGCAACTAGGTTGAGACTTCCTCACAAGGTTTAGTGTTTCACTCACTCTCTTATCAAGGTAATTTTAACTCAACCATCTAGCTTAGGCTTCCCATAAGCTTATAACCATCTTACATCTCCACCATTAAATGCCATAAGGGTTGTGAATCAAAGGGTCTTTATTAGGTTGTAATGTTGGAAATGCTACATGATGAAATGGAAATGCATGTCAATGATTAATGAAATACTGCACATGATCTCAATTCTTCAAGCTATTTCAATTTTTAATCATAGTTCCAATTGTGCAATTGCAGAAAATAATAAGTCAAAAACTAAATTCCTTTCATACAAATTGAATATGATATCTTCTTATCATCTGGTCTATATCTTCTTTGTTTTCTCCTTTATTTCTTTTTTTCTCTTCTTTTCTATGTTCCTTTTCTCTTTGTTTTGTTTTCTTTTCCTTTCAACTATTGAGCCAGATAACAAATATATTGAGGTTCAGACTTCAACAAGTGGTTGCAACTTAACAATTATTTCATAATTAAAGAATTACTACAGCAACAACTATCTTGTACAACATTCATTAATCAAGGATAGAATTTTCAAAGAAAATGAAGGTCTCAAAGGGTTTATGCAAAGGATTTAATATTTATATGGCTACTATTTGGTCATAAGAGTTTTGAAGGAAATGCCCTTATCATATTCACAATTCTAAGAAGCTAATGTGATTTTGAATCAAGGATTGAGACAAGTTTTGTAAAGTTACCAAACTAAATGGTATCATATAATATTAAGGAGTATATGTTGGAGGCTCAAAATCCTTCCATCTGGCTTACTCACCCTCATCAACTCTCCATAACTAGATTGCATGAATATTAAACTAAACACATAAGATTAATCATTCATGATGCACAATTTCTAGTAATTAATCAATAAAACAAGCAACTCACACTTCATCAAGTTTGCCAATGTTCAAAAGTATATGTTCAAAATTCAATTTTAATTGCAGGACAGTAAATTCCAAAGACCAAGCAACAATCTGAATGAAATGGAAAATTTTTTCAACAGAGGATCAATTATAGTCATGACAAAAAGGACATCAGGTCGCGATTGTTTTACACAGAGAAGAAATCTTCAAAAAATAAGGAATATTGATCGCGATAGAATGGACACTGGTCGCGACTCATAATCACAGAGAGTAAACTTGATAAACACATATGCTCTTGTCGTGACCTAAATGTCAATCCAGTCACGACCAAAATTCACAGAGAGCTAATGTCACGACAAAGAGAAGCACATATCACTACTACACATCATAGATAGGTAAACTTTAGAAAATAGGAACTCCTGGTCATGAAAAAGATAGGCAATGGTCGTGACTAATTTTCATAGAGAAGAAACTTGACAAACTCGAACACATTAGTCGTGACAAGAACAACATAAGGTTACGACCAAAAGACACAGAATCACAACAATTATTTGATTTTTATTCACCTATTTCACACACTAAAGTTTATCCTCCCCCACACTTATTTTCTACATTGTCCTCAATGTGAAGAACTAATGAAAAGCATGCAAATATAACAATAATGAGGGCAAAATTAAACCAGAATCTAAGATAAATTCATGAGAGTATTTATCTATCCCTACTGACTTGGTCTCCTCCCTTACACTTAATCAACAAATAACAACTCAAGTATATAAGAAAAACTGAGTAAACTAGACTATTATAAGTGGAAAAACAAGGAAGGAGACAACCTAAACATTATAGGGGTTTGAAGTTCTGTTTGTACAGCTTCAATAAATGGCCAATGACCTGAAGTGTTGTACCATCTGCTTCACCATATCTTCCACAGTATGGGTGGTTCCCATATGTAATATTTTACTTCATGCTTAATCTTATGATCCTCTTTATCTCTCTACTTTGCATCTTCATGCTCCTTTTGATGCTGGTTCTTGTACAATTTCTTACTTTTAATTCTAGAACTAGCAACTGCTTCATGTATTCCAGCTGGTTATGTAGCATCCTTCAATCCAATTTGCTTATTTTTCTACTGCAACATCCTCTTCTCTTTGCTGTTTTCTAATTCTATAATAAATGAAGGGTTTTCTTCAATCAACTCATAAGTTCTAGATCTGTTCTACTACTCATTTTCTCCATCATCCCTTTTATCATAATCAAAATTCACTTTTCCCACTATTTTTTCACTTCTCAAGCTTATAACATTCACAGATTTGGGGTTAACAACTGTATTTGAAGGTAGATTTTCACCAATCCTTACCTGAATATCACTCACTAAATTAGCTAACTGTGATACATATCCATTCATGTTTGAAACTTTGGTTCCCACTGCTCAATTATACTCTCTAAGGTAACAAACTTAGAATTTGCATTGCTAGGTAGCTTTCTATAGTAGATCTCAAGTCCTTAAAATTAGAGCTAAAGTTTGTGTTTATGGAATTTATATTTGAATTCATCATATTAATGCTCTTGATTATCTTTGATATACCATCATCCTTTGTAGTAGAAGGTATTTCCAAAGCTCTAGAGGAGTCAGTCACTTGCTTGTCATTATTGAATCTGTTTGGCCCAAAATTCCTGTCTCCATCCCTCCATTTGAAATTTGGATGATCTCTCAATCCTTCATTATATGTGTTAGAGTATGGATTCCTTTGTGGATATTGGTTTTATTTGCCTTGATAGATGGCTAACACATCCTCATAGTGTGTAGGATATTTGTAATTGGTATGCATTAGAGAAGAACAAAGCTGACAACTAGGAGTAATTAGAGCTTAAGAGTATGGGCTTTAAACATATGAATTGTAATATCCTAATTTTTAGGCTCAGAGACTCAGAAAGTAGCCTGAAATAGATAGGCTACCAGACCCCTTTGAGTAGAAGTCCTAGAAACATACTGAGGCTTTTTAGGGACTAAACTATAAATAAGTGAAAGTACAGGGACTTATATGTAAATAGTGAAAGTCCTTAAGGGCATAATAGTCATTTTGGAAAAGAAAGGGACTAAAGTGAAAGTCTAAAAGAAAGGGACTAAAGTGAAAGTCTAAAAGTTTCATGGTACAAAAATGGAACTAGACACAAGTTGTGGGCCATTAAGTGTAATTATAAGAAGTTGAGGGACTTAATTAAAAAGAAGAAAAGTTTCTAGAGGCAAAATGATAACTATAGAAAGTTGAGCTAGAAGTCGCTTAGAATTGCCTGGAAGCATTTTAGTTACAAATTTCATCAGTAGATAGAGAAAATGATGATGGTTAATCTAGCCTAATATAGAAATTTTATTAGAGTTTCATATAGCTAAAATTTATCTGATAGTCTGAAAGTTATCTGAAATTTTTATCAGATCTTTTGGACCTCAGATATAAATGAAAAGTTACAGGAAGGTGAGTCCTATAAAGCAAAAGGTTAGAGAACTGACAGAATCCCGAAAGGAGTTATGTACAAAAAGTCATTCACATATTAGTGAATTTGGACGGGAGTTCGTGAACTCCCGATATCCGATTGTGAAACATAACTAGTAAGCAAGCTGGGACTGAATGAGCCCAGATGGCGTCACAGGAGGCCCATGATGATGCTAAGCGGGGCTTAGAGCCATGATATCAGTTCATCGGATAAAAGGGGCCAGTGTCCAGAAATATTCGGGAAATATGCAAAATGACAAAAATACCCCTATGTTATAAAATAATTAAAGAATGAGTGAAGGGTATTTTGGTCATTTGACTAAGGTTATACAGTCAAGGAAGGTTATCTAATTTGACTAAGGTTATATAGTTAAGGAAGGTTATCTAAATAGTTGACCAGGGTCAGGGAATACTTTGGTAAAGTGTGAAAAGACGATAATGCCTATAAGGATAGTAAAGTAAATTAAGAGGAACCAAGGGCATTTTGATAATTTGCTAAGGGATGTTTCTTGGGAGTTGAGACATCAGAGTCTTTGAGCTTGATCAGAGACTCAAGATTGCATTCCAAGAAGCATAAAATGTAGCCCAAGAATTATGTGGGTTAAAGTGGCATTAACATAATATTTTAGTGATTTTTCAGTAAAGTATAATTATCAGGTTGAAGTGATAACTGGAAAATTGATCAGATAACGCTTTGGACTTATCTGGAGCCATGAGGTGGTGCGAAATGTGTCCTCATGGGACCTTCAAGGCGCCACATGGCACTAATGTAATATCCCCAATTTTCAGGCCCAGAGACTCAGAAAGTAGTCTAAAATAGATAGGCTACCAGACCCCTTTGAGTAGAATTCCCAAAAACATACAGAGGGTTTTTAGGGACTAAACTACAAATAAGTGAAAGTACAAGGACTTATGTGTAAATTGTAAAAGTCTCTAGGGGCATAATGGTTATTTTAGAAAAGAAAGGGACTAAAGTAAAAGTCTAAATGTTTTATGGTGGAAAAGTGAAAGTAGACACAAGTTGTGGGCCATTAACTGTAATTATGAAAAGTTAAGGGATTTAATTGAATAGAGAAAAAGTTTCCAGGGGTAAAATGGTAATTATAGAAAGTTGAGGCTGAAGTGGCTTAGAACTGCCCGAAAGTATTTTAGTCCCAAATTTCATCAGTAGATAGAGGAAATGACGCTGGTTAATCTGGCTTATTACAAAAATTTTATTGAAGTTTCAGATAGCTAAAATTTATCTGATAGTCTGAAAGTTATCTGAAATTTTTATCAGATCTCCTGGACCTCAGATATGAGTGAAAAGTTACAAGAATGTACGTCCTGTGAAGCCTGAGGTCATGGGACTGACAGAGTCCCGAAAGGAGATTTGTAAGAAAAGTTATTCACTTTTTAGTGAATTTAAATAGGAGTTCGTGAACACTCGATATCCGATTGGGAAATTAATCGGTAAGCAAACTGGGACTAAATGAGCCCAGATGACATCACATAGAGGCCTATGATGACGCCAAGTGAGGCTAGGCCCATGATATCAGTTCATCGGGTAAAAGGGGCCAGTGTCCAGAAAAAGAGCGAAATGATGAAAATACCCCTATGTTATAAAATAATTAAAGAATGAGTGAAAGGTATTTTGGTCATTTGACTAAGGTTAATGATAAACTCATATTTGTACTGATTTTTAATATGTTAAAAGAGAGTTTTATTATTGCTTTTATCCTCAGTTACTACTATATTGAGCAAATTAGTTAATAATATAAAATTGGACAAGTGAGAATTTAAATGATGTGATTTTAGTGCTTAATTGGATAAATAATCTATTAAATGTCAATTTCAAGTCAACACAGCAATCAATCAGCAAAATAGAGCATCCCTGTGGAATTAAGTCGCGACCATATGTACTCAACGTCGCGACCATACGTTCAAGCAACAAAGAATTGCATTATCTGTAAATATTAGTTGTGACCTGATGTACCTACTGTCACGACCAAACTCCAATGCAGAGATCAATCAGCGAATGACAGAAGGGACAGCTGGACAGAAGGTGATTTAAGCATGTGATGAATTGCACAGCTGGACTTAACATACTGCAAACAAGAGCTGATAACAACTTGCAAGTGGGAGATCATGCATGAGCTGGCATATAAAGGAGCACTGTTCACGCGCCTGGTACTATTCACACATCAGTATACTCCATCTAGACAGAAGAGCAAGTTTCTGACAGTAAGTGGGAGCATGTGGTGTAAACAGAATTGACATGTGATAACAGAAGCAAGTTGAGAGGCTTCATATGTGTTGCACGAGGGATGAATCTACAGATCATGCTTCCACACCTCTCCATATATATCACGCAGATTTCACAGCAAGGGATATTCAATTATACAGATACAGAACACACATTTATATCACTTGACTACATTCCATTCCATCTGCACCAGTTTCACTCACGCACACATTCATCTTCTTCTTCTTATCTCCAATTTCTCTTCTGCACTTCCTCTGTTCTAGTCAAAACAGAGGAAGGTTCTGCAGATTCATCTTCATCTTCTCATTCCATTTTCATCTTGACTGTTGCTGTATCGATGTTTGCTGCTGGAGTTTAGATAGCAATACAAGGCTAAGCTATTGTGCTCTCTTGGAGATGACACCAAACCAGAATCTTTTGAGCTTAACAGGGAGTTTATGGAGTCTTTAAGTCAGATTTAACTGTATCTAGTTGATGTATTTACTTCTGGTTTATTGATTCAATTAGAATAGTAGATGACAAAAAAGTAGGGAACTGAGTTGGATTTCTTATTTCTGCATAAATGATCCTTTGATTAATTCTCATCTTTGATCGAGTTGAACATAGCTGTGATTAATTGAAGTGATTCTGTTTAATTCATATTCTACTATCTCTGAGTTGAATGATTCATATTCTTTATTAATGTTTGCGAGTTATAGCTTTGATTGAGATTTAGCTAGCGAGTTGTTAGCTAACATATTCTAATTCAACTGATTAACTCTTGATATTCTGTGGATAATGAAGGTAAGGTAATCTCCAAGGGAACACACTTATCATCATTCATTCATCTCATCATTATAAACACATAAAGCATAAACAATAGCATAGACTTTACATTCAGTTTTAGTTCAAACAGCTCAACACGCAACATCTGCTTAATTTGTTAAATTGTGGCTCAATAGATTAATTAGGAACTCTAACATCCAGTAGCTCCTTGTGATCCGACCTAGGTTAGCCTCCGCTTTACTATTGGTTAGCTTAGTTTTGTTTGATAATTAAAATGATAGTTATCAGTTAGACAGTCAAGAAAGGTTATTTGGATAGTTGACCAGGGTCAGGGAATACTCTGGTAAGGTGTGAAAAGATAATAATGCCCTTAGACTCATTAAAGTAAATAAAGAGGAACCAAGGGCATTTTGGTAATTTGCCAAGGGATGTTTCTTGGGAATTGAGCCATCAGAATACTTGAACTTGATCAGAGACCCAAGATGACATTCTAAGAGTTTAAAAACATAGCCCAAGAAATATGTGGGTTAAAGTGGCATTAAAATAATATTTTAGTGAGTTTTCAATAAAGTAGAGTTACCCGGTTGAAGTGATAATGGGGAATTGATCAGATAAAGTTTTGAACTTATCCGGAAGCCATGAGGTGGCATGAAAGGTACCCATAAGGCGCCATATGGCATGAGCATAGAGGAAGAAGAAAAAGCTAAGGACACGTGGCACGATCTCAGCCGTATATTTCGGGATAAGACTCTGGAATTCTCTGGAAGCGCTGAGTCAGCTGGTGAGGTATCCCAAGGGCCCCACCATTGCGCCACTTAAGCATATGAGGTGTTTATGGATGATGTCATTTTGATGAGTCATTAAGGATAATGATGTCATCACGATGATGCTGGCGAAGCTTTTTGAGGAAGCTAAGCGATCTGAGCCATTCATCGTGATTCGATCTAAGCTGTCCATTCCACCTTGCCTCAACTATAAATAGACCCCTACCCCTCCCATTTCATTCCACGGCCAAGCAAGGCAAGAGAAGAGAAAAGAAGAGAGAGAGAGAAAGAGGGAAAGAAAGTGAAAGAAAGGAAGAAAAAGAAGGAGTTATGGCTAAGTTAGGAGCAATCCAATGAGCTTAGGGACTCGGCGAGCTTAGGAATAAGGCTCTGACCTATGTAAAGAAGGAATCTCAGGGCTAAGGTCAAGGACTAAGGAAAGGCTACACGGCATGTAGTAAACTTACCTAAACTTGTATGTATTGAATGTATAGTTGATTGTGTTATGGCTTGATTGATTGATGTTAATATTTAATTGTTGAAGCTCTGTGTTATGATTACTTTGGCCAATTGTATTTCATATGTTACATGGAAGCATGCACATTACATTATGTTGACATAATCACAATCAAGCACTAATATAAATTATTGATCTATATACTGTTTAGTACCGTTTGCTACTGTGATTTCCCCCGAAATCTCACCCCTATCTTTTCCAAACATAACAGGATACTATTTTGGAGAAGATGGAGCTTAGGAAAGTAAGGTATGACATGAATTGTTCAATTGAGCATCTAACTTGTTGGTCTGAGTATTCATTACAGTAACTTCAGAAGATAGATTATTATAATCTTGAGAAGACCTTGCAGAAACCTCATAAACCTGCCTAGCATCATAGCCCCCATAGGTCATTATTTTCTATCTTCTCAATCAAATTCCATTCATCATCAGGAGTTAAATCATCAATAGAACCCCCAATAGCTGCATCCAAATTGTTTCTGTCTATAGTGCTCAATCCTAAATGAAAATACTGCACTAAATGCTCACTTGGAATTTAATGGTATGGACATATAGCTAATAGCTCTTGAAACCTTTCCCAAAACTCATGAAAAGACTCTTGAGCAAATTGTTTTGTAGCAAAAATCTCCTTCCTCAATGTAGCAATCTTGGAAGTAGAGAAGTATCTCTCTAAGAAAGTATTCCTAAAGTTATTCCTGGAGTCCAAAGCATGAGGTACATGATGTGGCAGCATGTAAAACTATTCCTTTGCCTTTCCTTCAAGTGTAAAATGGAATACTTGTCTCTACACAGCATCCATATCAGCACCTATAGTTTCATAGATGAGCAAACTCACTGTATAATCTTCAAGTGCTTGAAAGGACCCTCACTTGCCAATCCATGAAATTTGGGTAAGTTATGTAACAAAGGACCATTTAACTCAAAATTAAATTCCAAAGTAGGACAAGTACGAAAAGGATCAAAGTTTATATTAGAAGAAATTAGTTTTCTTATGCTCCTACGTGCCCTTATATTATTCATGTTATTCTCTTCATGTTGCTCATTTTGATTATTCTGATTATGAGTATGACCTTACCCTCATTAACATACTTTATGACAAAATGATTATTTAAGATATCACCAAATGCAAAATCAGTCTCAGCTACAATAGATTCACCAAAAGAACTAAGCTCAACAACAGATGCAACACTAGCTTGAATTAAGATTTTAGCTTTCTTAATTTGCCTAAGTGTTCTATTTATTTCTTTGTCCAAAGGAAAGAATTCAGAGCTTCTGGTCATGCAAATCACACTCAACAATTATGCAGGATATCAAGTACATCAAAGATGCAACACTTTCATAAATTGTGATCAAGTAATCGCAGTACAAAACACTCAGGTCGTGATGCCAAATAACTTGTCGTGATGCCAAATAACTTTAGTCATGACTAAAAATTATAGAGAGTTGCAATCATGATAAAAATGAACTTCAAGTCACGACTAGTCATAGGGAGCAAAATTTTGAAATCAAGATTTTTGGTTGCAACTAAAAATCATAGAGAGCAAATACTTGAAATTAAAATTTTTTGGTTGCGACCAAATCTCACTCCCGTCGTGACTAAAAATCACAGAGAGTAAATCTAAATTAAACACTAATTTTTTGTCATGACTAAGTGTCAATTTGGTTGCTACTGGAAATCATAGAGAAGAAAACTTGATAGATAAAGAGTTTTAGTTGCGACAAAAAAGAACTCCGGTCGCGACTAAAAGTTACAGAGAGCAAATATGAGTTAAACTATGATTTTAGGTTATGACCAAATATGTATCTAGTTGTGACTAAAAATCACAGAGACTCTTATAAATCAAGTTTTGTAGTATAGCCGCGACTAACAAGGCAATTGGTCGGACTCAACAAGATAAAACACTAAATTTGCAGAAAAACTAAAATACCTATATAATTTTTATGTTTTTGAGGCCCAGCAGATTGCTTATGAAACCTTAACGAATAAGGCTCCTCGACAACGACGCCATTTTGATAACCATTGTTCTAATTATAAAAAAAACTAAATGGTTCCGTTGTTCTAAGTATCAAAAGAAACTAAGCTAACCAATAGTAAAATGGAGTCTAGCATAGGCCATTCTTCACAAGGAGCCTAAATCGATGCTAAAGTTCCTAACTAATCTAATGAGATACAAACTAATAAATTAATGCAATGATCTGTGAGATGAAATGTTTGAATAACTTCTGAATATAAATTCTATACTACTATTTATGATTTTAGGTGTTAATGATGATTATATGAATCAATGACAAGTGTGTTCCCTTGGAGATTACCTTACCTTCATTGTCCATAGAGCATGAGGAGTTAATTAGTCGAATTAGAATGTGTTAGCTAACAACTCGCGAGCTAAATCTTAATCAAAGCTATAACTCACAGACATTGAATAGTCATTCAACTCAAAAGGTAGAAGAAGATGAATTAAACAGATATATCTATACTATGCTATAGAATTGCTCTAATTAACCACAACCATATCCAAGTAGTTCAAGGATGAGAATCAATCAAAGCTCAATTAAACATAATCAGGAAATCCAACTTGGTTCCTTAATATTCATCTTCTACTAACTCTAATTAAATCAATAAAACCAGAATTAACTATATTAACTTGATACAATTAAATACATAATTGAACTCCCAGTTTCAGATGAAGGAATCTAGTTTAGCATCATCTCCAAGAGTGCACAATGGATCTAGCATTATATTGCTGTCAAGACCTCAATAGCAGCAGCAACCATAGTAAATATAGAAGATAGAGGATGAAGATGGAAGTAGAAGGTTCTATGGTTCTCCTGCCCAAAATAGAGCAAGATTGACGAGATGAGAGAAAATAGAGATGGAGAGAAAATCTATGATAGCAGCTGTGATCTCTGGAATGAATGATCTGAGATAGCGTGTGTTCTGTATAGTGAGAGGTGTATGGCGTGAATGATATGTGTATGGTGAAACATCCTTACTTTTCTAGCTCCATCTTATCCAAACCAGCACCCTGTTATGGTTGGAAAAGGGTAGGGGTGAGATTTCTGGGGAAATCTTAGTAGTAAATGGTACTAAACAATGTATGCAAAAATGATTGATATTGGTGCTTGCTTGTGATTGTGTCAGCATAAAGTAATGTGCATGCTTCCATGTAACATGAAGTACAATTGGCCAGAGTAATCATAGTACAGAGCTTCAACAATTACATATTAACATGAATCAATCAAGCCATAACACAATCAACCATATATCTAACGCATACAAGTTTAGGTAAGTTTACTACCTGGCGTGTAGCCCTTCCTTTAGTCCTTAACCTTTGATCTGAGGTTCCACCTTTCCATAGATCAGAGCCTATACATATCATAATAATACTTCATTATTACCTTACCTAGCACAACTCCACTTAACTCAGGATTATCTTGAGATAATACCCTTATCCTGTCCATCCCCTAACTTTCTTTCTATCCGCGGCTAATCTTATAGAGAGAGATATTCCTCTATTCTGGCTACTAAATTCATAAGAATAATACTCTAATTTATTAGAGCAGGGACTAGAATAAATTACCTTATTCCTAAGCTCTTTAGGCTGCTCCTAGCCTAGCCAGAACTTCTTCTTTCTCTTTCTTTCCTTCTCTTCCTTTCTCTCTTTCTCTCTCTTCTCCCTATTTCTTCTCTTGCTTTGGTGTGGAATGAATGGGAAGGGGGTGGGGGTATTTATCGTGGAGGCATAGTGGAATGGATGGCTTGGATTAAACCTTGATGAATGGCTTTGATTGCTTCACTTAGGCTGCCACGCTACCCCTTATCAGGGTATAGACTCAACCCTTCATTACTCTATCTTATATAGGGAATAGGGGAGTCACTTTATCTTTTGAACTGTGGCTATCTTTCTTTCTCTATACATCATAAACTTCTGTTTCTAATCTTGCATACATCTACCGCTCTATTGAACTTCAGTGATTACCTGAGAAATTCTTTTTCTTTATAACACGGAATTCAATCCGTTAACTGACTTCTTAGTCATTCAACTCTCATTGCTCATGTGGATGAATACGGCTAAGTATTTCATCAAAGGGTTTCTCTTTTCCTACTTTAGCCTCACCCTCATCTCTATCTAACTGAGAGGAATGCTTCTCATAAACTGTCCAAGAAACTTCTCAGGTGAGTGGATCAATCTTGAGCTCTATAAAATACTTCTACATCTCTTTACTATTTCTCAACTCTTTTTGTCTGTACATCAGTCTCAGTCTGCTCTAGACTAGACTGTAGTTCCTTTCTAGTCCTCTTCTACGGATCCTGACTAACATAAGTCACATGGATCTTATTTATCATCTAGCACTATTACTTCTGTTCCCTAGGGTGCTCTCCCTTAGGTCTGCTAGATTACTGTTTCTTTGTGATGGAATCCCTTGTCTTAGGGGACATTAGCTCTTTATCTATTAATCATCACATCTCTAGCCTTAGGCCATGTGCTAGGATCAGTCCTAGGCAAATCTTATTTTATCTCTTCTTAACTCATCATATCAGAAATCAGGCAATATAACTATTATACTTCATCTTTAAAAGTAACTGAACTGTACTGATTTGGTAATTCCCTTGAGAACTACCATTCTACGTAAGTACCTAGGAAAGACTAGATGAACCGACTAGGTCCACTCACTTCCAGACTCCTTAGACAGTACCTACATACACAATACGCATCATCATATGGCCTCTGTCAATTATAGTCGCGACCTTAAAACTTCATAGTCGCGACTCACATGCTCTGTGTTCTTAGTCGCGACCATAGTACACTACTCGTTATGAGCTGGTATCCCTGTGTTCCTTTATCGTGACCTATATATTCTAACGTCATAAACTGGACCCCTTGTACACTAGTCGCGTACTGCAACATTACTCATCGCGACCATAGGCCTTCTCATGTCACAACCTTTTCTTCTGTACTTACTAGTTGTGACATAAGACCCTTCTCGTTGTAACCTTAGCTCTCTGTGACTATTAGTCGCGATCTTGAAACATACTGGTCGCAATCAAACCTCTCTGTGAATAACTGTCTCGACCTACCCCTATAGTTGTCGCGACCTATACCTGTATCCGTCGCGACTTGGGCATCATTATTACGTATTCTAGGGAAATAACCTTTTTACTTCATATATTTAACTTATTTAAACATTACTTCTAACTATCTCAGAGCATCACTGTGCCAGAACCTTCTGTTCTGTGCCAAAATCTTATGCTCTGAGTCAGAGCTCTTTTAGGTCTATACCATAACCTTTTGCTCTGATACCAAATTAAAACATTCTTACTTTCCTAGCTCCATCTTCT
Organism: Leucaena leucocephala; assembly: GCA_037074615.1. Classification (NCBI taxonomy): domain Eukaryota; kingdom Viridiplantae; phylum Streptophyta; class Magnoliopsida; order Fabales; family Fabaceae; genus Leucaena; species Leucaena leucocephala. The sequence continues at coordinate 8,285,696 of CM073548.1, read as the reverse complement.
CTATACCAGCACCCTGTTATGGTTGGAAAAGGGTAGGGGTGAGATTTCTGGGGAAATCTCAGTAGTAAACGGTACTAAACAATGTATGCAAAAATGATTGATATTGGTGCTTGCTTGTGATTGTGTCAGCATAAAGTAATGTGCATGCTTCCATGTAATATATGAAGTACAATTAGCCAGAGTAATCATAGTACAGAGCTTCAACAATTACATATTAACATCAATCAATCAAGCCATAACATAATCAACCATATATCTAACGCATACAGGTTTAGGTAAGTTTACTACCTGACGTGTAGCCCTTCCTTTAGTCCTTAACCTTTGATCTGAGGTTTCACCTTTCCATAGATCAGAGCATATACATATCATAATAATACTTCATTATTACCTTACCCAGCACAACTCCACTTAACTCAAGATTATCTTGAGATAATACCCTTATCCTGTCCATCCCCTAACTTTCTTTCTATCCACGGCTAATCTTATAGAGAGAGATATTCCTCTATTTTGGCTACTGAATTCATAAGAATAATACTCTAATTTATTAGAGCAGGGACTAGAATAAATTACCTTATTCCCAAGCTCTTCAGGCTGCTCCTAGCCTAGCCAGAACTTCTTCTTTCTCTTTCTTTCTCTCTTTCTCTCTTTTTCTTTCTCTCTCTTCTCCATATTTCTTCTCTTGCTTTGGCGTGGAATGAATGGGAAGGGGGTGGGGGTATTTATAGTGGAGGCATAGTGGAATGGATGGCTTGGATTAAACCTTGATGAATGGCCTAGGTTGCTTTGCTTGCTCACCAAGCCTTGCTTACATCATCATGATGACCTCATCATACCCCATGACTCATCACTTATGACATCGTCATGGGACACCTCACACCATGACTCATCACTCGTGACATCATCATGGGATACCTCACACCATGACTCATCACTCATGACATCATCATGGGACACCTCTGATAAGACACATTTGGTATATGGTTTCTATGACAATTTTGACAGCTTTATAATAACTTTACCATTCATTTCATGCCTTAAATTGTACTTTTATGTTGGTACATGATTGTGCGGGGCAATGTGCTAATTAAAGGGTAAAATGGTAAATCAACCTTCCAAACTGCATATATTCTGTTATTTACTGATTTGAACTTTTACAACGAGTTTTTATTGAATTGCAGGTATTTTGGAAGAGAGCAAGGACCAGGAAAGAAACCACAAAGTTAAATCACGCCTCTGTGCTATTTAGTCGCGACCAAAGAGCCCTAAAGTCGTGACTCATAATTCTTCTGGAATATTCTCCATGTTCATAGGTCGCGATGAACAAATGTATATGGTCGCGACTAAAAGTACAAAATTGCTGAAACTGCGCGTTTTGAATTAGGTCATGCTGTTATAAGAAGGGAGGGAGGTTGTCGTCAAGGGGAGGCTGGTTTTTGGACCTGATTAGGCTAAGAAGCAGTACTCGAGCGATCTCTACACACCTTCTACACATCTCTACCCCTTTTACCCTTCATCTCTTCGTTGTTTCTTCATGGCACCACATCTGAACAGCGATTGCAGTGCAGTAGAAGTCATGAGAGGCTAAACCTTTAGTCTCTTGGTGATGGATCCAGTATCTTGAGCTCACGGACTGAACGGGGAGTTTCTTCTGTTCTAATTTGTATCTTGTCATATTTTGATTGCTTCTAGATCTAGGGTTTTTCATCATATGAACAAGTTTTGAATATCGATTGGTTATTCTCAAATTAGACGATTGTAATTTACTTTAGGTATTTTGAATGCTGGTTTTAATATAATATTTCAGTTTTGAGTTTAAGCTAGTTGAACGGTTGTCAACTATCGTTGCTAATTGATTCAATTACTTGAATTCTAGGGTTAGTCGATCGACGCTTATTCGAGAGCATTCTTCTATCTGGTTTAAATTACACACAAAGTGATCCTCAGTTCAATAATAGTCTTTAAACTAGCTTTGATCAAAGGAGTTTAAAGAATATTAGGGTTCTAGACTCAATCGATTGATTGAGGTTCTATTCAAGACTTAGTGATTTCAAACTCCATATACATTGAGAGCAAGGATAGATATTTTTCATCATCAAGAGCCTATAATCATAAATTACTTTCACAAACCAACCATTTTCCATCTTAAACAAAAACATAAAAACATCTATTTTACTGCATCTTTATTTTACTGCAACCACAAAACCATTTACTCTTTACTCAGGTTTACCATTGAGTTTGACATCCAATTCGCTAGGATTCCTTTAGAAAGGCTCCTTGAGAAGAACGATAGGGTTGTGCCTTATACTATATTACTAGGGTGTAATTCACTTAATTTTGATGGCTCGGACCACGACAATCCGAAGCTCTCGTCAATGGCGCCGTTGCCGGGGATCCAAGTAATTGGTTTCCTAGTAATTGTTTGTCGATTCTACTGCCTACTTGAGTCATTTTCCTTGTTTTTCGTTGCATTTTAGTTTTTAGTAGTTTTCAACTTGCATTTCATACTGCATTCTTTTTCTGAATTTTTTTGCAGAATTTGTCTCTGTGACTTTAAGTCGCGACCTTACCTGACCTAAGTCGCGACAGTTACTCTCTGTCATTTTGAGTCGTGACCTACAATACTTAAAGTCGCGATTAATTGCTATCTGTGATATTTGACTGCTCTCTGCGAAAACCTGTCGCAATATTTAAAACTTTCAGGCACGACTGCTGCTCTCTATGACTTTAAGTCGCGACTCCAAGACACTTTTGTCGCGACCAATTGAAAACTTTCTGCTGTGCAACTTCTGAATATGAATCTGACTATTTGCATTGATTATTTTTGATTGTTTCTGCATTGCATGCGTAAAAGAACTGAACCATTAGTGCCTTTTGAACCTGAAATTGAGAGAAGACTTAGGAAACTAAGGAGAGAATTTAGGGAATTTAGAGAAGAAGAAGCAAAATCTAATTCCTTCTCTAGTATCCCGGAGTCTGAAACTGAATTAAATTTAGAGTTACCATTAGCAACTTCTAACATGGCTGAGATTAATCATAATGGGCCAATGGGCATGGAGAGAATGAAATGAACGTAGAAGATAATAGAAGTGTTAGGGAAATAAATCATTCGCATGTGAATTATGATCTTAATGGTTTATATACTGAAGAGGCAAATTTTGAAATTAAAGGAGCTTTGATTGCAGCCTTACCTAAATTTCATGGTTTTGTAGGAGAATGTCCACACAGGCACCTATAAACTATGCACATGATCTGTTCTTCAATGAAGCCTCCAATGGCCACTTTGGATGACATCTTGAGGAGGTGTTTCCATTTTACTTTGGAAGGGAAGGCTAAGGAGTGGCTGTACAATTTGCCAACCCATTTTTCAACTCTTACATGGGATCAGCTGAAGTCTACTTATCTGGAGCAGTTTTTCCCAGCTTCCAAGACTACTTGGATGAAGAAGGAGATCACTAATGTTATGCAACAGGATGGGGAGTCTTTGCATGAGTATTGGACAAGATTCATTAATCTTCTGGCTCGATGTCCCCACCACAACATCACTAAGGCTGATTTAGTAGACATCTTCTTTGATGGTCTACTACCCAACAATAAAGTATCCTTGAATGCTGCTGTGAATGGCTCATTGAGAGATAAGACCCCACAAGCAAGTTGGGATTTGTTCTAGAAAATGGCTAATGAGGACCATCAAACTGGAGATCCAAGAAGATTACCACCCTCATCTTCATGTAATTCAAATGCGATCTTAACTGAGATAGCAGCCTTGGGAAATCGAATGGAAAAGAGGATGAGTTTGATTGAAAGGGAGCTGCACTCCATAAAACAAGTTCATGCAGTGGACACCTCACAAGCCTTAGTTACAGGATGTGAATCATGTGGTTCGATGATGCATGCTACAAGTACATGTGATGGACAGTATGAGGAAGTGGCAGCTATGTATCAAGGGAGAGAGAATAACTTCCAGAAGAAAGATCCATACTCTAACACATATAATCCTGGCTGGAGAGACCACCCAAACTTTAGGTGGGGGAGTGGAGAAAATAGATCTAATCAATTTCAAGGAGGTGGTGCTTCCTCAAGCAACTACCAAGGTAATGCAAGGTTTATGGTCCCCACACAACCTAATGCTTTAGTGCCTTCAAGACCAGAAGAGACCTCTCAATTGTTAAAGAGTATGGCAGCACAAATGAATAACATGGATGGTAGAATGACCAATATTGATCACAAGCTCAAAGAGAATGATGGTCAGTTCACCTCCATAGCTTTAATTCTCCAGAGTATGCAGAAGGATAATGTAGATGTTCACAGAAAACTTGAGGAGTTAAGTTGTAAGAATGCAGATATCACAAGCCACTTAACTCAAGTTTATAATACAGTGAGTGACATCTAAGGAAAGAACAGTGGAAGCATACCTTCGAACACTGTTATTAATCCAAGAGGGGTGAATGCCATATCTCTAAGAAGTGGAAAACAGGTGCACTTTAAGGAAGTTGATACACCACAGGAGGATAAGGAAGATGCTGAATTTCATGATTCATGTAACACCCCAATTTTCAGGCCAGAGACTTAGGAAGTAGCCTGAAATAGATATATCCCTTTGAGCAGAAGTCCCCGAAACATACAGAGAGTTTTTAGGGACTAAACTGCAAATAAGTGAAAGTCTAGGGACTTATATGTAAATAGTGGAAGTCCCTAGGGATATGATGACCATTTATGCAAAGAAAGGAAATGGAGGGGCTTAAGTGCAATTATGGAAAGTTTAAAGCCAAAAAAGAAAAGTAGACAAAAAGGTGGGGTCCTTAAGTGTAATTTTAGCCAAATAAAAGGGACTTAATTGAAAAGAAGAAAAGTTCCCTAGGACTAAAGTATAATTAAAGAAAGTCAGGCCGAAAGTGGTTTGGACTGCCTGAAAGCATTTCAGTCCCAAATTTCACCGGTAGAGAGAGCAAGTGACGCTCGATAATCTGGCTTAATACAGGAATTTTTCAAGACTCTAGATAGCCAGAATTGATCTGATAGTCCAAAAGTTATAAAAATTCCTACCAGATATCCTAGATTTCAGATCAAAGTGAGAAAATATAGGATGATGCGTCCTAATGGGGCGGATGTCGTGAAACTGACAGAATACCGATAGGAGGCCTGTAGAAAAAGTTATTCGAAAATTAGAAAATCCAGACAGAGTGTGAGGCCTCCGGGTATCCGATAGGGAGATTTATCGGTATTTGAAAAGGGACTGAATGAGTTCAGATGACCTCAGTCAGATGACTGTTATGACTCACAGGGATGCCTGAACACAGCAGGCCAGTGTATCTGACAGAAGGAGCCGGTGTCCGGAGATGTGTATAAACGGTACATAATAGTTAAAGTACTCGATGAACAGTGACAGGGGAAGATTCTTCGTAATGCGTGCCATGAAGGTAATGGACCCTGAAAGGCCCAATAATGGCGCCATCAAAGGCCCAAAAAGACACTTGGACTGATAGGTGGGCCAGTGTCCGGCAGAACCCCGGAAAAATGTGAAATTACGAAAATGCCCCTGTGTTGTACTAAAGGGGTAGTAGATGTATGAAGGGCATTTTGGTCATTCTGGACAGGAACAGGAGCCAAGGCACATACAGATAAAGTTACTTAGAGTCAGTGTATGCCCTGACAGAGTACAGAAAGGTGTAAAGTGACAATTTTACCCTTAGGGCTAAGATAGTGCAAGAAAGGGCACCCAAGGGCATTTTGGTAATTTGCCAAGGGATGTTTCTTGGGAATCGAGCCATCAGAGTACTTGAGCTTGTCCAGGATCCAAGATGACATTCCCAGAGCCCAAAAACGTAGGCCCAGTGATATGTGGGAAAAGTGGCATTAAAATACTATTTGAATGCTGTTTCAATAAAGTAAAGTTACTCGGTAAGCACGATAACCGAGGAGGTGATTAGATAAAGTCCTGGACTCATCTGGATAGCATTGGAAGGCTTGAAAGGTCCCTTCCAGATGCCACATGGTGTTATCTTAGAGGCAGAAGAAAAGTTAAGGACACGTGGCATAATCTCAGCTGTTGAGTTCGGTTTATGGGAAATCGGACCGGACCAGTACTGGACTGGACTGGAAATGCTGAGTCAGCTGATGAGGTGTCCAAGAATTATGACATGTGAAGAATGTGGCGATGAGGTGTCCCATGAGGTGGCCTTGAGATGATGTCATGCATGATGCAGTAAAAGGACTAAAAGAAAATAGGAAATTCCGGAAAAACCAGGACCACAAGTTCATATGGCTTCAAAATTATAGGAATGCCATTGAAGGAAACTATAAATACCCCCTTGCTCTTCATATGCCACGGCCAAGAGCCTTTTTAGAGTGAGAAGGAAGTGCTAGAGAGAGAAAGTGAGAGAAAGAAAGAAAGAAAGGAAGTTCTGGCGGAGCTGGAAGCAGAATAGAGGTACTAGAGTTCTGCTAAGCCTTTGAGGTAGTAACTAATCCTAGCTTTTATGTAATGGCTTTGTGATTTGATGTGCTATTGTTTGGTTGGATTGTTGTCTTATATGTTATGACTGAAGCTCTACTGCAATGCTATGATCATATGTTATTGAGTATGGAAGCACGTAGCATACTTATCTGTACACAATCACAAGCAAGCACTGTCACTCTGCATTATATATATTGTTATGATTGTTGCTACTGAGATTCCCCTGAATCTCATCCCAATAAATAACCCATTACAGGGGAGGTTATGTCAAAGTAAATTTTGGGAACTTTAAGAGACACCGTTATGCTGCCGAAATTATGACAAGATAAGGAGAGCAGCTGATACGTACTGTGTACGTAGGTACTGTCTAAGGAGGCTAGAAGTGAGTGGACCTAGCCGGTTCATCCAGTCTTTCCTGGGTACTTACGTAGAATGGTAGTTCTCACGGGAATTACCGAATCGGTACAAGATCAGTTACTTTCTGAAGATAAAGCGTAGCGGTTATGCTGCCAGATTTCAGGCAGGAAAGGATGTAATAAAAACATGAGAATTCTGTTCATGCTTTGATGTATAACAACTTATTATTTAATAATAAGTGTTGTTTAGCATATTTGACTGATATATGATGGATGTATGCATATGTATGCAAAGTTGAATGCTGGAATTTAACACTATAAATAGTAACACGTGGGGACATGAGGATTTTTGAGCCATAATTAAAAATAGTAAATGAATGAATAAAACTACAGATGTTTGAACCACTTCATTTCGATTTTTCTAGAATTAGTTATGATTTTTCTAAGTCAGGTCACTCGTCTGGAATTTTCATAGTGAACAGTACTCGAGAAGAGTAAAACTCCAGATTGAGAAATTAGACTTCAATGACCTTGAAAGTGGTTCTAAATGCTACCAAATGGTTTAGAGTATAAGATTCTGGCACAGAACAGAAGGTTCTGGCTCAGTGATGCTCTGAAATAGTTAAGATGTGTGGTATGTGGTATGGGATATTCTAAATGTTTTACATGTGTACATAGATTGTTGTGCATATATATGACTGTATTTTCCAATTCTAGAAAAAGAAGTGGAAATCATGGTTAATACAAGAAGAACGGTTAGACCACAGGTTGTAGAGCCTCGGGATGAGGGTACTAATAGCCAGTTAGAGAAAATCTTTAAGATTTTAGAATGTCCTACTGAAAGAAAGGCCCAGCTGGCAGTGTACAAGCTAGAAAAAGATGCGGATAGGTGGTGGAAGAATACAGAAGTGATTCTGCACTCAAGAAATATTCCACTTACATGGGAAGCATTTCTTGAGCAGTTCATCGAGAAATATTTTCCACAGTCAGTAAGGGATAAACGTGAAGTAGAATTTTTAATATTAAAGCAGGGTGAGCAAGAACCCTTTGATGATTATCTTGCTAGGTTCATCAGTCTTTCACGATATTCCACTTACCTAAACTGTATGAATGACGAGAGGTGGACCACTGAGAAGTTAACTCATGGACTGAATCCTACATTGAAGGAGAAAGTTTTTCCTAGACAGATACGGAGGTTTAATGAAGCAGTAGAGGTATGCAGGATCACAGAAAAGAATGTGCAATATCCAAAAAAGAGTGAGCCTGCTACATCAAGAGTGATGCCACCAGGTTCCTTAAGAGGGAACAGTAAGAAGAGAAATGGGCCAGCATATGGGTCAGAAGTTAATAAGAAGCAGGGAAGTAGGCCAGGTAGTGGGTCAAGAGAAGTTAGTAGGCAACCAAGGCCTATTATATGTGGGAACTGTGGTCGAGACCATGGTACGAGGCCTTGTCCAGTAGGTCAAGGGTTATGCTATAGGTGTGGGAAGCCTGGACATTATGCCAGGGAGTGTCCACAGAACACAGCAGGCGAAAGATACCCGACTCAGGGAAGAGTATATACCCTGACTAGCAACGAGATAAGAAAGTCTCCTGTGCCAAATTAAGGTACGAGTTTATTTGTGTTCTGTTTCCACTGGCTAATGAAGGGATAAATCCTGTATGTGATTGGATTGTATTGTCCAGTATGCACACTATTGAGCTACCCTATACCTAGTATGTTGCCTTTGTATAAGAATGAATATGATTACCGATTTTAAAAGTAGGAAGTAGAGAAAACATATACAAGATAGTTAGGGTTAGTCAAACCCTTGAGCGTTAAAACTTATATTATGGCTGAAAGGAGTCCAGGTCGCGACGTTATGAAAGATAGGTCGCGACTAAAGGACACAGAAATGCCAAGTCGTGACGAGTAGCATGTGATAGTCGCGAATAAAAGTCGTAGAGTATGTGAGTTACGACTATGCAGCTCTCAACAAAGATAGCAGAGGCCATATGATGATGAAGGTACCAACCTTGCTGAAGTCCATCAGCTAGAGGATTGGAATAGCATATGGTAAGCTAGACAGTACGAAGGTACTGAGGTACAAAAGATCAGTTTAAGACAATGTGTAAAAGTAGATCCTCTATGAGATAACTAAGAGTAGATCTACGTTACAGGGGTTTTATTCAGCTAATCTGAATAGAAGACCTAAAAGCTAGAATGAGATTTGCCAGGAATGATCCTAGTACATGGCCTAATGGTAAAGACGTGATGGGTAATAGATAAAGAGCTAAATGTTCCCTAAGCAGAGGGATTCCATCACGGAGAAGTGATAGACTTAGGGTATAGTACCCTAGAAAGTAGAAGTAATAGTAAAAGATGATGAATGGGATCCATACGACTCAAGTTCGCTAGGATAAAAAGAAAGGCCAATAAGGAACCATAGTCCAGTCAAGAGTAGACTAGGACTGATGGATAGATAGAAGAAGTTAAGAAATAGTAAAGAGGTAGCCATAGCTTAAGAGATAAAGTGACTCCCCAATTCCCTATATAAGATAGAGTAATGAAGGGTTGAGTCTATACCCTGGTAAGAGGGTAGCGTGGCAACCTAAATAGGACAGTTGTTTCAGGATGAATGATCAGCATATGATAGGCAAGATGATAAAGGAAATACATTTTGAGGCTTACTTAGATTATTACAATGTCTGATGGATAGTTGAGCAAAATATGATGATGATATGGCTTATGTTGCCATAAGTTATGATAGTTGCATCTCCTTGCAGTGGTCATATGATGACATGTGTAACACCCTAATTTTTAGGCCTAGAGATGCCAGAAAGAGAATTCAAGGGCATAATCGTAATTATGGGAAAGATCGGGATGGTAGCTGATGAGTACCATATTTTGCCAGAAAATAGAGAAAATTATGATGATCATTTCACTGAACTGTGAAATGTGCATATGAGGTCTCTATGTGTATGAAAGAATTAGAAATGTGACCAAGGGTAGAATGATCATTTTTGAAAAGTGTGCGCGGGAGCGCACTTTCAGGCAAAAATAGCCCGGTCCGGATAAAATATCTGAAAATACCGGGAGATAGAGAAAAGGATTTCGGGTTGAATGACGCAACCCAGAATTTTGATTTGAGGTCCCGATTTTTCTGTAAAAATTCTCGAAGATGGGAATTTACAGTTATAATCAGTAAAGGAAGAGCAGTCCGAATAGAGATGATCAGACTACGGCTAGAGGCCATACAGTGTTTCTAAGGCCCGTAGTGACACCAGGGAAGGCCCAGGCCCATAATATCAGCTCAGTGTTAAGAGGGGCCGGTGTCCGGGAAAAATGTGCAAAATGATGAAAATGCCCTTATTTTATAGAATAACTAAAGAATGAGTAAAGGGTATTTTGGTCATTTGGCTAAGGTTAGACAGTCAAGAAAGGTTATCTGGATAGTTGACTAGGGTCAGAGAATACTCTGGTAAGATATGAAAAGACAATAATGCCCCTAGACCTAGTAAAGTAAAGAAAGGAAATGGAAGGACTTAAGTGCAATTATGTAAAGTTTAAAGCCAAAAAGGAAAAGTAGACAAAAATATGGGGTCCTTAAGTGTAATTTTAGCCAAGTAAAAAGGGACTTAAATGAAAAGGAGAAAAGTTCCCTGGGGCTAAATTGTAATTAAAGAAAGTCAGGCCGAAAGTGGTTTGGACTGTCCGAAAGCATTTCAGTCCCAGATTTTACTGGTAGAGAGAGCAAGTGACGCTCGGTAATCTGGCTTAATACAGGAATTTTTCAAGACTCCAGATAGCCAGAATTGATCTGATAGTCTAAAAGTTATAAAAATTTCTATCGGATATCCTAGATTTCAGATCTAAGTGAGAAAATACAGGATGATGCGTCCTGATGGGGCGGATGTCGAGAAACTGACAGAATACCGATAGGAGGCCTGTAGAAAAAGTTATTCGCAAATTAGAAAATCCAGACAGGAGTGTGAGGCCTCCGGGTATCCGATAGGGAGATTTATCGGTATTTGAAAAGGGACTGAATGAGTTCGGATAACCTCAGTTAGATGACTGATATGACTCACAGGGATGCCTGAACACCGCAGGCCAGTGTATCGGACAGAAGGAGCTGGTGTCCGGATATGTGTATAAACGGTGAATAATAGATAAAATATTCGAGGAACATGGCCAGTGGAAGATTCCTCGTAATACGTGCCATGAAGGTAATGGACCCTGAAAGGCCCAATAATGGCGCCATCAAAGGCCCAATAAGACACTTGGACTGATAGGTGGGCCAGTGTCGGGCAGAACCCTCGAAAAGTGTGAAATTACGAAAATGCCCCTGTGTTGTACTAAAGGGGTAGTAGATGAATGAAGGGCATTTTGGTCATTCTGGACAGGCCCAGGAGCCAAGGGACATATAGATAAAGTTACTTAGAGTCAGTATATACCCTGACAGGGTACAGAAAGGTGTAAAATGATGATTTTACCCTTAGGGCTAAGATAGCGCAAGAAAGGGCACTTAGGGGTATTTTGGTAATTTGCCAAGGGCTTTTTCTTGGGAATCGAGCCATCAGAGTACTTGAGCTTGATCAGAGACCCAAGATAATTTTCCAAGGATAAAAAACGTAGCCCATGAAGTATGTGGGAAAAAGTGGCATTAAAATACCATTTTAATGCTGTTTCAATAAAGTAAAGTTACTCGGTCGGCACGATAACCGAGGAGGTGATCAGATAAAGTCCTGGATTTATTTGGATAGCATTGGATGGCGTGATAGGTGCCAGTAAGATGCCACATGGCGCCAATATAGAGGAGGAAGAAAAAGTTGAGGACACGTGGCACAATCCTAGCCGGTGAGTCCAGTTTGTGGGAAATCGGACCGGACCGGTACCGGATTGGACTGGAAGGCTTCAAGAAGGCCTCAATTTCACCATATGAGACATGTGACTGATTAGGTGTTCACTGAGGTGTCTACTGAGGTGTCCACGATGATGTCATACATGATGCAGTAAAAGGAATAAAGAAAAATAGGAAATTCCGGAAAAACCAGGACCACAGGATCGGATGGCTTTAAAATTACAGGAATGCCATTGACCAAAACTATAAATACCCCCCATTCATTCATATGCCACGGCCAAGCAAGGATAAGAGAGAAGAGGAAGTGCTAGAGAGAGAAAGTGAGAGGAAGAAAGAAAGAAAGGAAGTTCTGGCGGAGCTGGAAGCAGAATAGAGATAGTAGAGTTCTGCTGAGCTTTTGAGGTAGTAACTAATCCTAGCTTTTATGTAATGGCTTTGTGATTTGTTGTGCTATTGTTTGGTTGGATTGTTGTCTTATATGTTATGTATGAAGCTCCGCTGTAATGCTATGATCATATGTTATTAAGCATGGAAGCACGCAGCATACTTATCTGTACACAATCACAAGCAAGCACTGTCACTCTGCATTACATATAATGTTATGATTGTTGCTACTGAGATTCCCCCGAATCTCATCCCAATAAATAACCCATTACAGGGGAGGTTATGTCAAAGTAAATTTTGGGAACTTTAAGAGACACCGTTATGCTGTCGAAATTATGACAAGATGAGGAGGGCAGCTGATACGTACTGTGTACGTAGGTACTGTTTAAGGAGGCTGGAAGTGAGTGGACCTAGCCGGTTCATCCAGTCTTTCCTGGGTACTTACGTAGAATGGTAGTTCTCACGGGAATTACCGAATCGGTACAAGATTAGTTACTTTCTGAAGATGAAGCGTAGCGGTTATGCTGCCGGATTTTAGGTAGGAAAAGATGCAATAGAGATATGAGAATTTATGTACATGGCCAAATGTAAAACAATTATTAATTAATAATAATTATTTTTTGGCACGTTTGACTGATATATGATGGATGTATGCTTATGTATGATATTTTTAAGGTAAATAGTAGACATACCAAGCTTCGATTTGATATATAGTATGACTCATTTGGATGTCTACACAAGGAGATATAAATTATCAAAGTTGGGACCAAAATGCTGGATTCAGGGAGAAAAATATGGGATGAACAGTAAAGTTGATACGTTGACTGACATTGACTTGGTCAATGAATGGCCAACGAGTTATTTTTTCCTGAAAGATAATTGAGTTAGCTTTAATTAGAAATTTGAACCACTTCATTTCGATTTTTGTAGAATTAGTTATGATTTTTTGAAGTCAAGTCACTCATCTGGAATTTTCATAGTGAATAGTACTCGATAAGAGTAAAACTCCAGATTGAGAAATTGGACTTCAATGACCTTGAAAGTGGTTCTAAATGCTACCAAATGGTCCCTAAGACGTATGAAAGTAAGGATGTTTCAACATGCATGTTAGAGTATGCTATGATGAATGGATACTCCCTTTTTTGCAGTGCATGCAGGGTAGAGTATATATGAGTACACATATGAGATGAGAGAGTTATGAGAAAGTATGTTGCTCCCATACCATATGATATGCAATGAGGAATGTATTGAGGATGATAGATAGTCTCAATTTATGGGACGATAAGTTATGATATGATATTCAGATATGATTCATGATTGAGGTTACTCAGGTATTTCTATTGGCTTATGAATACAGTACTCAGGGCCATTTCTATTGAAATGAATGATGTACAGAAAGAGTAGCAGATAACAGTAAAGGGATTGTTTCTAGATCACTCTTCAGATAAGAGTTGGATCTGAAACAGGTGGCTCTCAGATAGAGCTAGATTCATATGAGTATAGATCACTCTTCAGATAAGAGTTGGATCTGATATAGAATGCTCGCTGTTAGAGCATAGCTCAAATGGCTCGCAGTTATAGCGCAATGAAAAGTTATGATGAGGCCATAGCAGTAAAATGCAATGGCAGGTGGTTAGACCATAGCCAATGGTAAACCACAGTAAAGTAAGAAGATGAGGAGGAACTCCTGAGTACAAGAGGAAGTAAGTAAAGTCTGGGTAAATAATATGAGGCTACGAAAAATATTTTTAAAATATTTATGGAGTTATCAACAGGTGGAAGCATTTAACCTTATAACCTAGTCTGTTGGTTTAAGATCTTCGGGAGATATACAGTATAACAGAATCGCAGTTAGATTCTGGAGGGTCGCAGTTAGATCCTAGCATGGCTCCAGGGTCGCAGTTAGATCCTAACAGCTTCAAAGTCACAGTTAGATTCTGAAGAGGCTAACGGTTGATCACAGTTAGATCCCGAGGTCTCAGTTAGACCTAGCCTAAGGAAAGTAATGAGCCATGAGATATGAGTACAATGTAGTATCTCTTTGGGAAGATGAATGCCAAAGACGAAGTTAAGGTAAGGAAGCTTCACTAGTTGATACACTTATCCAGAAAAATATTTTATAATAGTTTTTCTCAGATAGCCTCTATTATATACAGACTAAACTTAGTTTTTCCTTAGACGAAGACGGAGTCCAAGTTCAAATCAGAGTGCTGATATTCAAAGTTTTGTAGAAGTATGCCTGAGAACCAAAGAACAGAATCCCCTATGTGTTGAGAATAGAAAAGTATGAGCAGATAGATTCCCCAGATGTGGATAAAGAAATTAAAAGGCCAGAAAGACCTAGAGAAATGGGTCTGAGGCAAAGCAAAGATAGAACGTAGTTCTATGAAAGAGAATACTATTGCCTAGAGCTATAAGAGTAGTAACCTAGCCCTAACCCAGTGGCACGAAAGGTGATAAGGCAAGAGTAGCCTAACAATAGTTAAGCCCTAAGAAGGGATAAGAAAAAGTGCAAATGCCACAAAGGTTTGGCATATATGCATGAAGTTATGAGAACAGTAACAAAAGTTACGAAGTTATCTAAATTATGTTATTGTCTCAGGAGAAAGAAAGTCAGAAGAACAATATTTCTCCTAAAGAGATTAGCAAAGTGTAAGAGGAGTGATGGAGATCCCAGAATTACATCAAAATTCTAAGGGATAAGGTATGAAAGAAATGGACACTACTCACAAGTGTAATGAGTTGTCCATAAGTATAAGAGGATGAATGCCCCAAGCCTTAGTCATAAACCAGGAAAGGATATACAGAAGAGCTATATCCAGGATAGTTGGCTAAGGTATTAAGTAAATTTTGAGGACGAAATTTATTTTAAGGGGGTAGAAATGTAACACCCCAATTTTCAGGCCAGAGACTTAGGAAGTAGCCTGAAATAGATATATCCCTTTGAGCAGGAGTCCCCGAAACATACAGAGAGTTTTTAGGGACTAAACTGCAAATAAGTGAAAGTCTAGGGACTTATATGTAAATAGTGGAAGTCCCTAGGGATATGATGGCCATTTATGCAAAGAAAGGAAATGGAGGGGCTTAAGTGCAATTATGGAAAGTTTAAAGCCAAAAAAGAAAAGTAGACAAAAAGGTGGGGTCCTTAAGTGTAATTTTAGCCAAATAAAAGGGACTTAATTGAAAAGAAGAAAAGTTCCCTGGGGCTAAAGTTTAATTAAAGAAAGTCAGGCCGGAAGTGGTTTGGACTGCCCGAAAGCATTTCAGTCCCAGATTTCACCGGTAGAGAGAGCAAGTGATGCTCGGTAATCTAGCTTAATACAGGAATTTTTCAAAACTCCAGATAGCCAGAATTGATCTGATAGTCCAAAAGTTATAAAAATTTCTATCGGATATCCTAGATTTTAGATCTAAGTGAGAAAATACAGGATGATGCGTCCTGATGGGGTGGATGTCGGGAAACTGACAGAATACCGATAGGAGGCCTGTAGAAAAAGTTATTCGCAAATTAGAAAATCCAGACAGAAGTGTGAGGCCTCCGGGTATCCGATAGGGAGATTTATCGGTATTTAAAAAGGGACTGAATGAGTTTGAATGACCTCAGTCAGATGACTGTTATGACTCACAGGGATGCCTGAACACAGCAAGCCAGTGTATCTGACAGAAGGAGCCGGTGTCCGGAGATTTGTATAAACGGTACATAATAGTTAAAGTACTCGATGAACAGTGACGGGGGAAGATTCCTCGTAATACGTGCCATGAAGGTAATGGACCCTGAAAGGCCCAATAATAGCGCCATCAAAGGCCCAATAAGACACTTGGACTGATAGGTGGGCCAGTGTCGGGCAGAACCCCCGAAAAGTGTGAAATTACGAAAATGCCCCTGTGTTGTACTAAAGGGGTAGTAGATGTATGAAGGGCATTTTGGTCATTCTGGACAGACCCAGGAGCCAAGGAACATACAGATAAAGTTACATAGAGTTAGTGTATACCCTGACAGAGTACAGAAAGGTGTAAAATGACAATTTTACCCTTAGGGCATTTTGGTAATTTCCAAGGCATGTTTCTTGGGAATCGAGCCATCAGAGTACTTGAGCTTGGCCAGGATCCAAGATGACATTTGAAACATCCTCCCATACAGCCCTCAGAGTATACTTGCGGAAGCTATACTAGCTCTTCTTCTGCCTAAACTCCGGCAGCATAACCGCTACACTTCATCTGTACAAAGAACTGAACCGTACTGATTCGGTAATTCCCTCATGAGAACTACCATTCTACGTAGTACCCAGGAAAGACTAGATGAACCGGCTAGGTCCACTCACTTCTAGCCTCCTTAGACAGCACTACGTACACAGTACTTATCATATACTGATGTTCAGTCTTTACTCCGGCAGCATAACGGCGTCTCTTAGGATTCTCTAAATCCACTTCAGCATAACCTCCCTGTAATGGGTTATGGATGGGGATGAGATTCGGGGGAATCTCAGTAGCAACAATCATAACAATATATGTAATGCAGTGTGACAGTGCTTGCTTGTGATTGTGTACAGATAAGTATGCTGCGTGCTTCCATGCTTAATAACATATGACCATAGCATTACAGCAGAGCTTCAGACATAACATATAAGACAACAATCCAACCAAACAATAGCACATCAAATCACAAAGCCATTACATAGAAGTTAGGATTAGTTACTACCTGGCTAGCTCAGCAGAACCCTACTATCTCTATTCTGCTTCCAGCTCCGCCAGAACTTCCTTACTTCCTTTTCTCCTTTCTCTCTTCCTTTCCTTCTCT
Organism: Leucaena leucocephala; assembly: GCA_037074615.1. Classification (NCBI taxonomy): domain Eukaryota; kingdom Viridiplantae; phylum Streptophyta; class Magnoliopsida; order Fabales; family Fabaceae; genus Leucaena; species Leucaena leucocephala. Next base: position 8,268,863 of record CM073548.1, on the reverse strand, counting down.
TTCTCTCTCTTCTTTCTCTTTCTTTCCCTTGCTCCTGCGTGCAAATGAAGTCCATGGGGGGGTATTTATAGCCTCCCTCAATGGCATAATCGTAGTTTCCATGAACTTTGATCCTGCGGTCCTGGTTTTTCCTGGATTTTCCTATTTTCTTTAATTCCTCATTTACTGCATCATCATGCCAACTCACCAGGACACCTCAGCAGCATATTTTTCACATGCTTGAATTCCCGGGACACCTCAGCATGCTGACTCACCGGTCCAGTCTCCTGCCTCGTAATGCGTGCCCTCAGCTTTATCTGCTTTCTGCAGACTAATGCCATGTGGCAACTGGAAGAGACCTTGCACGTTTCCCAATGCCACCCAGATAAGTCCCAGACTTATCTGATCACCTCCTCGGTTTACGTGCCTCCTCGGTTATCACGCCAACCGAGTATCTTTACTTTACTGAATCATTACTTTAATGCCATGTGGCATCTTGTGGGACCCATGAGTATACCTTATCAGTTTACTTCATGGTTTCCAGATAACCTTTCCTGTATCTGATATCCTGCCTCCGGTCTATCTCCAACCGGGTAACTATCTCTCTTGGACCTTCACCACTCTTGGCCCATACGCTTAGCGTCACTTTAGTCACTAGTCGCGACCTCAACATCATCTTGTCGCGACCTTACAATTCTGTGTACATTAGTCGCGACCAAAACATCTTCTCGTCGCGACCACAACACATTTTAGTCGCGTCTAAGGTTTTCTGCCACTATTAGTCGCGATATCACTGCTTTCTAGTCGCGACCATACTTCTTTTACGTCGCGACCATAATGCTTTCTTGTCGCGTATAGCTCTTTCTGTAACCACTAGTCGCGACCATGCTTTACTCTAGTCGCGACCATAACGGTCAGCTCGTAACTCTTCAACCTTTGACCTTTACATCACCCCAAATGGCCATTCTACCCCTTGGGACTTCCACTGTTTGCACATAAGTTCCCGTACCTTTACTTACTCGCAGCTTAGTCCCTAAAAACTCTCTTATGTCTCTGGGACTTCTGCTCAAAAGGGGTCTGGTAGCCTCTCATTCTCAGGCTATTTCCGTGTCTGAAGGCCTGAAAATTGGGATGTTACAACATTCCCAGAGCCCAAAAACGTAGGCCTAGTGATATGTGGGAAAAGTGGCATTAAAATACTATTTGAATGCTGTTTCAATAAAGTAAAGTTACTCGGTAAGCACGATAACCGAGGAGGTGATTAGATAAAGTCCTGGACTCATCTGGATAGCATTGGAAGGCTTGAAAGGTCCCTTCCAGATGCCACATGGTGTTATCTTAGAGGCAGAAGAAAAGTTAAGGACACGTGGCATAATCTCAGCTGTTGAGTTCGGTTTATGGGAAATCGGACTGGACCAGTACTGGACTGGACTGGAAATGCTGAGTCAGCTGATGAGGTGTCCAGGAATTGTGACATGTGAAGAATATGGGATGAGGTGTCCCATGAGGTGGCCTTGAGATGATGTCATGCATGATGCAGTAAAAGGACTAAAAGAAAATAGGAAATTCCGGAAAAACCAGGACCACAAGTTCATATGGCTTCAAAATTACAGGAATGCCATTGAAGGAAACTATAAATACCCCCTTGCTCTTCATATGCCATGGCCAAGAGCCTTTTTAGAGTGAGAAGGAAGTGCTAGAGAGAGAAAGTGAGAGAAAGAAAGAAAGAAAGGAAGTTCTGGCGGAGCTGGAAGTAAAATAGAGATACTAGAGTTCTGCTAAGCCTTTGAGGTAGTAACTAATCCTAGCTTTTATGTAATGGCTTTGTGATTTGATGTGCTATTGTTTGGTTGGATTGTTGTCTTATATGTTATGTCTGAAGCTCTATTGCAATGCTATGATCATATGTTATTGAGTATGGAAGCACGCAGCATACTTATCTGTACACAATCACAAGCAAGCACTGTCACTCTGCATTACATATATTGTTATGATTGTTGCTACTGAGATTCCCCTTAATCTCATCCCAATAAATAACCCATTACAGGGGAGGTTATGTCAAAGTAAATTTTGGGAACTTTAAGAGTCGCCGTTATGCTGCCGAAATTATGACAAGATAATGAGAGCAGCTGATACGTACTGTGTACGTAGGTACTGTCTAAGGAGGCTGGAAGTGAGTGGACCTAGCCGGTTCGTCCAGTCTTTCCTGGGTACTTACATAGAATGGTAGTTCTCACGGGAATTACCGAATCGGTACAAGATCAGTTACTTTCTGAAGATAAAGCGTAGCGGTTATGCTGCAGGATTTCAGGCAGGAAAGGATGTAATAAAAACATGAGAATTCTGTTCATGCTCTGATGTATAACAACTTATTATTTAATAATAAGTGTTGTTTAGCATATTTGACTGATATATGATGGATGTATGCATATGTATGCAAAGTTGAATGCTGGAATTTAACAGTATGAACAGTAACTCGTGGGGACATGAGGATGTTTGAAGCATAATTAAAAATAGTAAATGAATGAATAAATATATTAAATTTTTAAGGTAAATAGTATACATACCAAGCTTCGATTTGATATATAGTATGACTCATTTTGATGTCTACACAAGGAGATATAAATTATCAAAGTTGGGACCAGAATGTTGGATTCAGGAGAAAAATGTTGGATGAACAGTAACGTTGTGACGTTGATTGACGTTGACTCGGTCAATGAATGGTCAACGAGTTATTTTTCCATGAAATATAATTGAGTTAGATTCAATTATCAATTTGAACCACTTCATTTCGATTTTTCTAGTATTAGTTATGATTTTTCTAAGTCAGGTCACTCGTCTGGAATTTTCATAGTGAACAGTACTCGATAAGAGTAAAACTCCGGATTAAGAAATTGGACTTCAATGACCTTGAAAGTGGTTCTAAATGATACCAAATGGTCCCTAAGATGTATGAAAGGAAGGATGTTTAATTCATCACTGCCACATATGCAGATTGGTAATTCTGAAAGTGCCAAAGAACGGTTGCTTGCAAGTAAGAAGGCAACCCAAGAGGAGAACTCACAAACACAAGCTACAGTACAAGAGCTGCAGGAGGAAGAAATAACAGTACCAACTCTAGCATATAAGGGAAAGAAACCTGAGGAGAAGCCGGTGACGAGTAAGCAAGGAGCCTCAATGCATGCTGGTAAGGAGGTAAGTATAAAAGATTTGCCTTTTCCCAACTCTTATTTTGCTGGAAAGAAAAAGGTTGATCCTGATTTTGCAAAAGATGCTTACAATCTGTTCAATAAATTGGAAATAAACATCCCTATGGTTGAATTCCTCAAGAGAAACCCTAAGTATGCTAAATTTTTAAGAGAATTGTGTGCTGATAAAAAGAAGTTTAGGCCTCTTGAGAGAATTCAGGTGAGTGCTAATGTGTCATCCCTTTTTAAAGCTGAATTACCGGTCAAGTGCCAAGACCCAGGCTCCTATACAATCCCATGCACAATAGGAATTGTTCCTATTAAGGGAGTGTTACTAGACCTAGGAGCTGCCATTAATGTAATGCCCTGGTCGGTTTATCAAGCTTTAGGTGTCAACAATCTTAGAGACACAAATGTAGTACTCCAATTAGCTGATAGGTCAATTAGGTATCCTAAAGGAATCCTTGAGGATATTCTAGTGCAGGTCAAAGACTTAGTGTTCCCAGCAAACTTTTATGTTCTGGATATGTCTAATGAGCTAGTAAATGATAGCACTTTGATCCTAGGCCGACCTTTCCTCCAAACTTCCAAAACCATCATTAGTATGAAGCATAGTTCCATTACTATGGAAGTTGGAGAACATGTGGTTAGTTTTAACATGAATGAAGCAATGATATATCCCTATGATAACTCTGCTTTTACTACTTTAAATGCCATTAATTATTCTGTCAAAGAGGTTAGGGATGAATATGAATTGAGTTTGCATGATAATGATAGAGATAATGCACTTGCAAAAGGTTTGTTGAGTGATTTTGCAGGATTCCAAGGTGTTCTGGAAGTTGAAAGTCCAACAATTGAAGATGGGTCGAGTTTCTGTGATAAAAGGTCGCGACCCAATGACCATAACGTCGCGACCAAATATCAGTCTGCAGCCCACTATGAACATGAGTCGTGACCAAATGTATATAAGTTCGTGACACAAACTCCAGAGACGACCAGTCGCAACCCGAAGATATAGGTGTCGCGACTAACCCTCAATCTGCTGAGGAACAGCCTTCTTGTGAATATGAGTCGCGACCAGATGGTTTTCAAGTCGGACACAAAACTCTAGAGAGAATAAGTCGCGACAAGATGAAAATAAGGTCGCGACTAATAGCTTTAGAGGTGCACCCTGTCACTATCAGTCGTGACAATACGCTAAAAGGTCGCGACCCCATATACCAGGCGCATCCAATGAACTGAGAATTCCTTCAGATCACCTTTCCACTATTTTGGTTAAAGGGCCAATGTGTTCTAACCCTACTTCTCCTCGTTCTCATTCCAAGATTACTTCCCATACCTTAAAATTCTTGAAAGATTTGATCCCTAATAATGTAGGTATGGAGAAGCATGACCCCACTCTTATTGCAATTGTAGACCAACCTCAGCTTGGTGCGACGCTTGCGGAAGTAGAGGACAAATTGGGGAACCCACACAAGCTGGATAAGAGCAGCCGCAAGGAATGTACGAAGGATGTGAAGGGCAAACCTCCGAACTCTGCTGCTGTTACATGCCAACCACAGTTGGGCAAGTTCAAGTTTAAAGAGGGAAGATTCAAGACAAGCTTGGACGAATCTCAGCAAGAAATGCACTACTATGGCACTTTAAAGTGGAGAGAGAAAGCAATGGGGGAGATTGTCCATTCAAACAGCTGTCTCTCCAAGGTTATTGAGTTCCCCCCGCCACCTTGAGGCCAGGTTGTCTCTTTCCTATCTCCTACCTTTTACACATTCTTCTATTTATGATGTTTTGCTATGTTAAGTTGAGTGTAGGAAAGAGATGGTTCGGTAGATTAGATTCCATTTTCAGTTTAGTTCTAGTTGTTTTCAGTTTATTTTTGTCTATTCTAGGATTATTTCTGATTTGAATAACACCCCGTTACTGTGTTGCCCACTCTTCAATGGTCACCTTTCCATCCACACACTCACATGCATGAATTTCGCTTACCTATCCTGTCATCCTTGCTTTACTTGTATTGCTTTGTATGACTTGAATGTGACTACGAGCTTCATTGAGAAAATTGCAGTGAGCGTTATGACTACCTACTGTATTAAGGCTAGATTTCACTAATAACATTATCACCTTTTTCTAGTTCTGTTGATAGTGAGGACACATCACTTTATCACCTGTACTGCAGTGAGCGTCATGTCTTCTGTGTTCATTAGTCGCGATATCAACACCATTTAGTCGTGACCTAAACATCACTTAGTCACGACCTCATCACTTTTTAGTCGCAACCATACTCATTTTGTCTATTAGTACAACCCACATATCTTCCAGTCGCATCTTGAACTTTCTGTAAAACTTAGTCGCGACCCACATATCTTCCAGTAGCGTCGAGACCTTTCTGCCAATACTAGTCGTGACCCCACTACTCTATAGTCGCGACCAAATGGTCAACTCTTAACTCTGCATCCCTTGACCTTTACACTTCCTAAAATGGCCATTCTACCCCTTGGGTCTTTCACATATCCCTGTACCTTTTCTTACTCGCAGCTTAGTCCCTGAAAACTCTCTTATGTCTCTAGGACTTCTGCTCAAAAAGGGGTCTGGTAGCCTCTCAATCTTAGGCTATTTCTATGTATCTAGGCCTGGAAATTGGGATGTTACATATGGTTTGGGAGAAGTGTGATATATGTTCTATGTTTTGTTACATCATATTTGTGAATCCCCCACTTGCTTTTGTTATTAGCTTACTTAATTGATGGATCCTGTTGTCCAATTGACAATTTCTGTTTCATTCTAACTCTTCTTTCCATTTTAGTTACAACAGCAAGTTGGCTTGGTGATTAATAAGCATTTTCCTGAAATAGAAATTTAAAAGATACAAATTATTTATCTAATAAGATAATTTCTAATATATGACAAAAATTATATCAATTAATTCCTAACTATTCCAATTTTATATTATTAATTAATTGCTCATCATATTAGTAAATAGGGATAAAATCAATAATAAAACTATTTAAACACACTAAAATCAATATTAAAATGAGTTTATTGGCTATTTAAATGGTAGTAAAGTATATAGACTTTTTAATAAAGAATATTTATGATAGAATAGTCTGTACATGTAGCATTTTCTAAAATAACACCAATTTCAAAGCCTCTATATGATGAAGCTGAGATAATACAAGGTCTAAAAACACTAAAATTGAATAAAGAAAAAGAACCTGTAGTTGATCAACCTAGCAATCAGCCTAAGAGTCAAAAAATGATCAACCTAGAGCCTGGAGATATAATAGAAATCATCCTTTAGACTAGCTTATTGGTGAAGTCGATGAAGGAGTAAGAACCTGGAGACAAGTGTTTAATGAAGTGTATTTCTCTATATTTATTTCTAACATTGAACCCACCAATATAGATGAAGCACTATCAGATGATTTCTGGATAGTTGCTATGTAGGAAGAGCTAAATCAATTTGAATGGAATCAAGTTGGGACTTGGTACCTAGACCCAATGATCATCCAGTCATCAGGACAAAATGGGTATTGAAGAGTAAACTTTATGAATCTATTGTAATCGTTAGATATAAGGCTAGATTAGTTGCAAAAGGCTATAATCAAGAAGATGGTATTAATTATGAGGAAACCTATGCTCCAGTGGCAAGATTGGAAGCCATACAAGTACTCTTAGCCTTTGCTTGTATTAAAGATTTTAAACTCTATCAGATGGATGTTAAAAGTGCTTTTCTTAATGGTTATATAATGGAAGAGGTCTACGTAGAACAATCTCCTAGTTTTGAAGATCATTGTTTTCCAAATCATGTATATAAGTTTAAGAAAGCATTATATGGGTTAAAACAAGCTTCTACAGCTTAGTATGATCGTCTCAGCAAGTTCTTGATAGAGAAACACTTTGAAAGAGGAAAAGTAGATAATATTTTATTTATTAAAATAAATAAATCTGACCTTTTAGTAGTTCAAATTTATGTTGATGATATTATTTTGGTGCTACTGATGAAGATCTTTGTCAAGAATTTACCAAGATAATGCAGGGAGAGTTTGAAACGTCTAGGTTGGGAGAATTGAACTTCTTTCTTAGACAAACAATGAAAGAATGGCATCTTCATCTCATAAACAAAGTACTTGAAGGAGCTCCTGAAAAAGTTTGAATTGGATCAAGCCAAAAGTGTCTTAACACCGATGAGTACAAGTGCAATGTTAGATAAGGATGAGAAAGGAAAAGATTTCAACATTACAAAATATCGTGGAATGATTGAATCTTTTCTGTACCTTACTATAAGCAGACCAGACAAAAATATAATATGGGGATTTGTGCAAGATTTCAAGCTGCTCCAAAAGAATCTCATGCTGAAGCTGTAAAGAGAATATTCAGATATCTCATAGAAACCATTGCCCTTGGGATATAGTTTCCTAAAGGAGGACCAGAATACTTGGTAACATACTCAGACTCTGACCATAGAGGATACAAAACAGATAGAAAGAGTACTAGTGGATGATGTGAATTCCTTGGTGATTGTCTAGTCCCATGGTTTAGTAAGAAGCAACACATAGTCGCTATCTCATCAACAGAAGCTGAGTATGTAGCTATTGGGAGTTGTTGTGCACAATTACTATGGCTCAAATAACAACTTCAAGATCTGGGAATACATTTGCACGAGATTCCAATTCTATGTGATAACACAAGCACAATCAATTGGTCAAAGAATCTAGTACTTCATTCTTGGATAAAGCACATTGATAGCAAACACCATTTTATAAGAGATCACGTGCAGAAGAAAGATATAAAAGTTGAATTCATCCCAACTTATCTTTAACTAGCTGATATTTTCACCAAACCACTGGCTCAGTATCAATTCAATTATATCAGGAGAGAATTAGGAATGGTAAATCCCAATGAATTGTAAGAATTATATTTACTTAATAAACTAATTTAAGTTCGTTTATTTTTAAGTTTTCTACAACCTTCATTTTCTTAAAATAATTATTCAATACTCACGTTTTAATTATTCAAGTTGCTAACTTAAGCTTCAGAATATTTAGTTAAATTTTTGCAGGATACTCTCTTATTATATTGAAAAAACAAAGGCTAACAGAGGATGAATTAATCCAACATTTAATCGATTAATAGAGGGAGGTAACTTTAGTCTTTTTGTGAAATATTTGATAAATGTGTTATTTTGGTGAAATTAATCGATTAAGAGTTCTATTAATTAATGTTAATCGAACAACTAATCGATTAATCATGTTTGAAAAATGTGTTAAAAGCTAATTTACTTTGAGAATAATCGATTAACAATTCGATTAATATTAGTTAATCGAACAACTAATCGATTAATCAGTTTTAAAAATGTTTTAAAAGCTACTTTTACTTTGAAATTAATCGATTAAGAATTTGATTAATGTTAATTAATCGAACAACTAATCAATTAATAGATATTGAATATGTGTTAAATACTATTTTTCTTAAGAATTAATAGATTGATTATTCGATTAAAGTTAATTAATCGAACATCTAATCGATTAATCAATGTTGAATCTGTGGTAGATGTTGTTATATGAAATTAATCGATTGACTCTTCGATTAATTAGAATTAATGGAATACCTAATGGATTATTTTGTTTCTGTATATGCATATTTGATGAAAATAATCGATTACTTCATCCATTAATGGGCATTAATCGATTAATATCGAGATTTATCAGTTATCAGTAATTTCACCATTCAACTCGAGCCCTAATAGACTAATCTCCAATCTCTCTCACTTTCAACCATTGTATGTAACATCCTGATTTTTGGTCTAGGAGAACTGGAAAGTAGTCTGATATGGGCAGGCTGCTAAAACCGTAGTCCCAGGGTAGTAATCTGATATGGGCGGATCACTTACCTGTATTTTGTAGGATCCGAGGGATGAGCTAAGTCCTTAAGAATGTAAAGATGAGTTAAGTCTTTAACCTACAGAATCGGGACAGTTCGCCTAGGTTCAAAATGAGGAATGTGAGGAATATCGTAATTCTTAAGCCTAGGAATTCTGCAGGAAGCTTGATATGGGCTGGCTCCTGTGTAAGATAACCTCATATGGGCAGGTTGTCGAGCTTTTCAATTAACGATGACTCCCGAAGAGTTTAAGGGATGAGTTATTGAAAGAGAAATTCTAGACCTTAAGATGAGGGATGAGAAGATGAGTAATGAGGCCAGAAAGATGAGTACCATATTTTGCCAGAAAATAGAGAAAATTATGCTGATCATTTCACTGAACTGTGATATGTGTATATGAGGTCTCTATGAGTATGAAAGAATTATGGAAAGTTTAAGGACAAAAAGGTGGGGTCCTTAAGTGTAATTTTAGCCAAATTAAAAGGGACTTAAATGAAAAGAAGAAAAGTTTCTTGGGGCTAAAGTGTAATTAAAGAAAGTCAGGCCGGAAGTGGTTTGGACTGTCCGACGGCATTTTAGTCCCAGATTTCACCGGTAGAGAGAGCAAGGGACGCTCGGTAATCTCGCATAATACCAGAATTTTTGAAGACTCCAGATAGCCAGAAATGGACTGATCGTCCAAAAGTGATAAAAATTCATACCAGATATCCTAGATTTCAGATCTAGGTGAGAAAATACAGGATGATGCGTCCTTATGGGGCGGATGTCAGGAAACTGACAGAATACCGATAGGAGGCCTGTAGAGAAAGTTATTCACAAATCAGAAAATTCAGACGGGAGTTTGAGGCCTCCGGGTATCCGATAGGGAAATTTATCGGTATTTGAAAAGGGACTGAATGAGTTCGGATAACCTCGGTCAGATGACTGATATGACTCACAGGGATGCCTGAACACCGCAGGCCAGTGTATCGGACAGAAGGAGCCGGAGTCCGGATATGTGTATAAACGGTGAATAATAGATAAAATATTCAATAATTATTAACAGGGGAAGATTCCTCGTAATGCGTGCCATGAAGGTAATTGACCCTGAGAGGCCCAATAATGGCACCAACAAGGCCCAGTAAGACACTTGGACTGATAGGTGGGCCAGTGTCCGGCAGAACCCCGGAAAAGTGCGAAATTATGAAAATGCCCCTGTGTTGTACTAAAGGGGTAGTAGATGTATGAGGGCATTTTGGTCATTCTGGACAGGCCCAGGAGCCAAGGCACATACAGATAAAGTTACTTAGAGTCAGTATATGCCCTGACAGAGTACAGAAGGGTGTGAAATGACGATTTTACCCTTAGGGTTAAAATAGCGCAGGAAAGGGCACCCAAGGGTATTTTGGTAATTTGCCAAGGGATGTTTCTTGGGAATCGAGCCATCAGAGTACTTGAGCTTGATCAGGATCCAAGATAACATTCCCAGAGCCCAAAAACGTAGGCCCAGTGATATGTGGGAAAAAGTGGCATTAAAATACTATTTTAATGTTGTTTCAATAAAGTAAAGTTACTCGGTCGGCACGATAACCGAGGAGGTGATCAGATAAAGTCCGGGACTTATCTGGATAGCATTGGAAGGCGTGAAAGGTCCCTTCCAGATGCCACATGGAGTAATCTTAGAGGCAGAAGAAAAGTTGAGGACACGTATTACGGTGCAAGACTCTGGACCGGTACTGGATTGGACTGAACTGCTGAGTCAGCTGATGAGGTGTCCAGGAATTGTGACATGTGAAGAATGTGGCGATGAGGTGTCCCGGTGAGGTGTCCTGGATGATGTCATGCATGATGCAGTAAAAAGAAATAAAGAAAAATAGGAAAATCCAGGAAAAATCAGGACCACATGTTCAGATGGCTTCAAAATTACAGAAATGCCATCCATTAAAGCTATAAATACCCCTTCCCCTCCCATTTTATGCATCCCACGTTTTTGGCAAGAAAAGAGAGAGAAGGAGAAAGAAAGAAAGAAAGGAAGTTCTGGTGGAGTTGGAAGCAGTATAGAAGTTCTGGAGTTCTGCTTTTGAGGTAGTAACTAATCCTAGCTCTTATGTAATGTCTTTGTGATTTGTTGTGCTATTGTTTGGTTGCATTGTTGTCTTATATGTTATGCTTGAAGCTCTATTACAATGCTATGATCATATGTTATTGAATATGGAAGCACGTAGCATACTTATCTGTACACAATCACAAGCAAGCACCGTCACTCTGCATTACATATATTGTTATGATTATTACTACTGAGATTCCCCCGAATCTCATTCCCATATATAACATTACAGGGGAGGTTCTGTCAAAATAAAATCTGGAAATTTTAAGAGACGCCGTTAGGCTGCCAAAAGTCTGGCAACGAAGAAGGAACAAAGAAAGGAACTGATACGTACTGTGTACGTAGTGCTGTCTAAGGAGGCTAGAAGTGAGTGAACCTAGCAGGTTCATCCAGTCTTTCCTGGGTACTACGTAGAATGGTAGTTCTCATGAGGGAATTACCGAATCGGTATAACATCGGTTACTTTCTAAAGAAGAATTGTAGCAGTTATGTTGCCGGATTTTAGACAGGAAGAGATGTAATAGAAATAAGAGAATTTGGTGTATGCTTTGTTGTATGACATTTTGTTATTCAATAATAAATATTGTTTGGCATGTTCAATTTGTGAATGGGGAATTAAGGGAGAAATTCGCAGGTCTTGAGGTAGCAGTGCTCTGACCTCAGTTCGACCTAGTAAACGAAGGAGTTTGGCTATGAAATTTGGCAGGCCAGTTGTACACATCTGGGGCATTACGTGGATAGGTAATATGCCTCATTTGGATGTGTAGAACGAGATAAATTAATTTTCAAATTAAAGGTCCAAAATAAGGAACTTAAGAGTAAAATTTTAAACTTCTGGGCTTAAGTTAAGATATAATCCAGCTAATATTGCTTCCGCAAGTGTACTCTGAAGAGTCTAAGGGAGGATGTTTCATTGTAAATTGTAACACCTTATGTTCGTACATCTTAGAGATCATTCGGTAGCATTTATAACCACTTACATGACCTTTGAAGTCCATTAGATAAATCTGAAATTTCACTCTTCACGAGTTACCGTGGTATATCCAAATTCGGTGACAAACTTCAAAAAATCATAATTAATTCTAGAAAAATCAAAATTAACTGGTTCAAAAAGCTAAGAGAAGTTAACATCTTGAAATTTAAAGAAAAAATACTTCCTTGGACTAATTGACCAGTCAATTGACTTAACTTTGACGTTAATATTTACTGTTCATTTGGTCAGAATTTATGAAAACAGATTCTGGTCTTTGACTTTGAAAATTCTGTTCTCTTTCTACAGATATTGAAATAAGGCATTCTTGGTGTCAAAATTAAGCTTAACATGTTAAATAAATTTCTGAAAAATTTCATATATTTATTCCATCATTTACTATTTTTATAAACAGCCACAATTGTACTACTTTTAAGTGTACATGGTACATTACAACCTTGAATACAATTATAACAATTTCATATTCCATCACACTACCCAATCGTTAACTTTTCTTCATGTTTCCTTATCTCCTTTCATCATTCATATACTTGCTAGGATTGGGATTATATGGATGGGGTGAGATTTCTAGAGAAATATCAGTAGCAAACGGTACTAAATGATGTATGCATCAATGTAAATACTATGCTTGCTTGTGAAAGTGTTCACATGGTGTAATGTGCTTGCTTCCATGTAACATATAAAATACAATTGGCCAAAGTAATCATATAAATAGTGCTTCAATCATATACATATATGCAACACAATTCAACATAGCCATAGCCCAACCAAGCATAACATCCAATACATACAAGTTTAGGATAGTTTACTACCTTATTGCTTTACTTTCTTCTATTATTTTCCTTATCCTTTTTCTTTGTCAAGTGGCTACCTTCTTGAGTCCACAAAACAAATCCTAAATATTACATATTCATTTATTCATTATAATCCATTTCAATTAGCATATAACGACATTGAACTTAACTTAATCAATTAATCCCTATCTTTCTTAATTTGTGGTCAATTGTCTTGTCCTTTGAATTAATTTGTGCCTTGACCATATCCCACACAATTTTGCCCAAGGAATCTAAATATGAATTCATAATTAACCAATTCTAACTCCTCCTTGGTGCATTGGTCAGAACAGAACCGTGGTAGCAAAGGTTTTTTTTTTCAAAAATCTTACTTTTGATTTTAATGCTTTCAACTCTTGCCCCTTGGCTCAATCCTATACAATTTCACCTTATGGACTGATTGGAAGCATCAAATTCATCAAAATCAACTTCCATGGTACTATTCTAGCTGATAAGTTTGGATTGTCGTCGTCCGATCAATAAAAAATAATGATTGAACCCAATAATGTAGTATAAGGCACAACCCTATCGTTCTTCTCAAGGAGCCTTTTTATTGGAATACTAGGAAATTGGTGGGCAAAGCCATTGAAAAATTGAGTAAAAATATAGGTTTTATCGATTATTAATGTTATAAAATAAGGGTGCAGTAAAGTATATGTTTTGGTATTTTTTGATTTAATAAGATGAAAATGAGTTGGATTGTGAAAGAAATATGTTAAGAAAGACTCTTGATGATGAAAATATAAATATCCTTGCTCTTAATTTGATATGGCATATTTGAAATCACTAAGTCTTAAATAAAAACCTCAATCAATTGATTGACTCCAATGCATTAATGATTCTTGAACTCCTTTGATCAAAGCTAGCTTAAGAACTTCTTAATGCAATGTTGAAAATTACTTAGTGTGTAATTAAATCAGATGATGAAAATGCCCTCAAATGGTCATCAATCAACAACCATAGACTTCAAGCAATTGAATTAAACATTAACAATCGTTGATAATAGTCCAACTATCCAGAAATAAAAAATGAAATATTTATATTAAGCTCAACAATCATAACATCCAATGTCAATTACAAATATCTAATATGAGAATAATCAATCGACATTCAATCCCTATTCATACAATGAAATCCCTAAATCTAGAAATGTTAAAATATGAAGTAGGTGCAAATTAAGATAGAAAACTCCCCAGTGCAATCCATGAGCTCAAGATATGCGGTCTATCACCAAGAGACTAAAGTTCTAGCCTCTTAAGGCTCCTATTATACTTCCATCGCTGTCAAAAAATGAGGCCATGAAGAATGCAAAAAAGGTGATGGAAATGTCAAGAGAAAGATGGTAGAAGTGGATTAATTGATGCAGAAATGTAAAAATCTGTGGAAAGATCAATAAAAATGGAAGGTGTAAATGGAAGTTTTAGAGAGAATGTTGAGAGAAAGGGAGCAGCTATTTCTTGGCCAAATTTGGCAAAAACTCCAGCCCCCTTTATCTCCTGCTCCTCCTTCCTTTAATTGTAGAGTAACCTAAATGAAAGTGCACAACTTCACTAACTGGCTATTCTAGTTATGACCAGATCCTAATTTTGGTCGTGACATGAGAACATAGAGAACATCCTAGGAGAAAATAGGTCGCACCAAAACATCACAGAAGTTGGCTTTCACGTTTCAGGTCATCTTTATCTAGTGATTCCTTCTCTGCTTCATATTGGGTCCTTGATTCTCCTCCAAAACACCTGCAATACAAAATCAAAGCTCATTGTAAAAGCTTAACTAAATAAAGAACAATATAAATGTATTTTAAAAGAGTTAATTTACTATTTAACCCTTTTATCAGTACATTACCATGCATACTCATGTATTACCACAAAAGCACAATTACTGGCATAAAATGAATGGTAAACTTCCTATAAAACCCTTAAAAATGTCAAAGAAACCATATTCAATTTTCACTATACAATTAATTCAAGTAATAACCATCAATCTAAGCTTGTCTAAGCCTTAATTTCATGTCTCTTAACTTCAATTTCTTCTTTTCCCAATATTGTATAGTTTTGGACAGTAGCACAACATAGGAAATATCTAACTTTTCTTCCATTAAAATCTGAAGATCAAGCTTTTGAATTGAAGAAAAATAAGCTAGGATAGATTACTTACCTTAATTCCTAGCTCACTTGACTTGGGTATCTTGGATTTCCTCTTGTCCCCTCTAGCTTGGGCAGCATCTCCCCATGTCCCCTCTAGCTTGACGCTATATGTAAGGGAAGGGAGGGTATTTATAGACTTGAACCAAGGTAAATGGATGGCTAGAATTGCTTTGGCTACTATTTAATCCAATGATCCACAATTCATCTTCTATCAAGCTTGCCCTACAAGACAAAAAGTAACATCATCCATGATATCATCAAGGGACACCTTATTCACCATGTGGCACAATTCCAAGGGAAGAAGAGTCTAAAAGAAGAGTCTAAAAAAATTCTAGTCTAATCTGGTACTGCCTCAGTCCCATTTCTAAAAAACTAGATTGTTTTCTAAATCTATTTTTTTGAGATTCCATAATATGTTTTCTGATTTTAAATCTAGTATCCGAATTCTTCCTACCATTGACATTCTTGGATTGGGTCTACACTTATTGACTAATCCCTTGGCAAATTACCAAAATACCCTTGAAATTTTGAAAATTACACTTTAGTCCCTCAACTTTTCATAATTACACTTAATGACATGTAACTTGTGTCTACTTTCATTTTGTACCATGGAACTTTTAGAGTTTTTACTTTAATCCCTCTCTTTTTTGAAATGACCATTATGCCATTGGGACTTTTCTAAAATTATAATTTTACCCTTAATTGGCTTTAACATTGTAAATCATCCCTTTGAGGTCTTTATCATAACCTTAAGCCTCTAACTAACCTCTTTTCTCTTTCTATGCCTAGGAGACTCTTCTAAAGTCTCTAACTTATATATATTTACCCCAGGGAATTTAACTACTTACAATTTAGTCCATAAATTTTTGTTATTTACAGTTTAGTCCCAAACATCATATGTATATATTTTTTGAACGTTATCAATATATTTCTAGGACTTCTGCTTAAAAGGCCTAGTAGCTTACCTATTTCAGGCTACATATTGGGCTTCTAGGCCTAAAAATTAGGATATGATAAATCCTTAAATTAGTTTTTGGGATAGTGTGCGTACCCTCCACAAATCAAAACCCACCAAAAATCACCCACAAATTTCTCCATTTCACCGATCACTCTCTCAATTCATTGAAGTGATGGCAAGAACTAAAACCATAAATACTGACAAGTTTGAGCCTAATCCTTCTAAATTAGTATCCAATACTCCTCAGGCTTCAATATCGAAAGAAAAGAAGAAGTATCAACCTAAGGTGGCCAAGGATGGCCCAGAGGTGTCAAAGGAAAAGGGCAAGGTGCTGACGAGTAAGGCTTCAGCAAAGGGAGCAACCAAAGACAAGAGTAAAGTCCAGATATTTAAGCCTTCTCCAAAGTCTGTTACAAAGAGAAAGGCAAAGTTACAAGAGACTAACTCTGACACTAACTCTAATCCAGCGTTCACTGCTACATTGGAACAGACTATACAGACTGCCACTGAGTCTCTTTGTCACATCCTTATTTTTGTACGTCTTAGGGACCATTTGGTAGCATTTAGAACCACTTTCAAGGTCATTGAAGTCCAATTTCTCAATCTGGAGTTTTACTCTTATCGAGTACTGTTCACTGTGTAAATTCCAAATGAGTGACCTGACTTCGAAAAATCATAACTAATTCTAGAAAAATCAAAATGAAGTGGTTCAAATTGATACATGAATATAACTCAATTATATTTTAGGAAAAAATCATTCTATGACCATTACTTGACCAAGTCAATGTAGTTCAACGTTACAAATTTACTGTTCATCCATCGTTTTCCCCCTGAATCCAGCATTTCGGTCCCAACTTTGATAATTTATATCTCTATGTGTAGACATCCAAATGAGGCATTATATATATCAAATCGAATATTGGTATGTCTACTATTTACCATAAAAATATCATATATTTATTCATTCATTTACTATTTTTAATTATAGGTCAAACATCATTATGTCACCACGAGTTACTGTTCATGGTAGCAAATTCCAGCACTCAACTTCACATACATATGCATACATCCATCACATATCAGTCAAACATGCCAAACAATACCTATTATTAAATAATAAGTTGTTATACATTAGAGTATGTACAAAATCCTCCATATTTCTATTACATCTTTTCCTGCCTGAAATCCGGCAGCATAACCGCTACGCTTCATCTTTAGAAAGTAACTGATCTTGTACCGATTCGGTAATTCCCGTGAGAACTACCATTCTACGTAAGTACCAAGGAAAGACTGGATGAACCGGCTAGGTCCACTCACTTCCAGCCTCCTTAGACAGTACCTACGTACATAGTACGTATCAGCTCCTTTCTTTACTATTGCCATCTTGTTATAATTTTGGCAGCATAACGGCGTCTCTTAAAATTCCCAAAATTTACTTCGTCATAACCTCCCCTATAATGGGTTATATATGGGGATGAGATTCGGGGGGAATCTCAATATTAATAATCATAACAATATATGTAATGCAGAGTGGCAGTGCTTGCTTGTGATTGTGTACAGATAAGTATGCTGCGTGCTTCCATACTAAAAAACATATGATCATAGCATTGTAATAGAGCTTCAACCATAACATATAAGACAACAATCCAACCAAACAATAGCACAACAAATCACAAAGCCATTACATAAAAGCTAGATTAGTTACTACTTCAAAAGCTTAGCAGAACTCTAGAATCTCTATACTGCTTTCAACTCCGCTTGAACTTCCTTTCTTCTTTCTTCCTTGCACCTTCTCTCTCTAGAACTTCCTTCTCTCTCTTAAATGAGCTCTAAGCTGTGATGAATGAAGGCAAGGGGGGTATTTATAGTTTTGATGGATGGCATTTCCGTAATTTCCAAAAACTCTGAATTGTGGCCACTGTTTTTTCTGGAATTTCCTATTTTCTTTATTCCCTTTACTGCATCATCATGACATCATCCAAGGGACACCTCATGGGACACCTAATCCCTCACATGTTTCACATGGAGAAATTAAGAGAGCCAAGAAGCCTCTAAAAAATTTCCAGTCCAATCCGGTACCGGCCCGGTCTGATTCCTCGAAAACTAGACTATTTTCTGAATCCAATTTTTCTGAAAATCCATATTATGTCTTATGACCTTAAATTTAGTATCTGGGTCCTTTATACATTGACATTTTTTATACTGGGTCTAAACTCAATTACAGATCCCCTGTGAAATGACCAAAATACCCCTCGGTGCCCTTTCTTGCACTATCTTAACCCTAAGGGTAAAATCATCATTTTACACCTTTCTGTACCCTGTCAGGGCATATACTGACTCTGGTTAACCTCACCTGTGTATGTCTTGGCTTCTGGGCCTGTCCAGAATGACCAAAATGCCCTCCATTCATCTATTACTCTTTAGTACAACACAGGGGCACTTTCGTAATTTTATACTTTTATGGGGTTCTGCTGGACACTGACCCACCTATCAGTCCAAGGGTCTTACTGGGCCTTTGATGGCACCATTATTGGGCCTCCTAGGGTCTATTACCTTTATGGCACGTATTACGAGGAATCTTTCCCGGCAATGTTCATCGAGTATTTTAGCTATTATACACCATTTATACATATCTCCGGACACCGGTTCCTTTTACAAGATAGACTGGCCTACTGTATTTAGGCATCCCTGTGGGTCATAATAGTCATCTGACTGAGGTCATCCGAACTCATTCAGTCCTTATTTAAATACCGATAAATCTCCTATCGGATCCCCGGAGGTCACATACTCTCATCTGTATTTGCGAATTTGTGAACAACTTTTTCTACAGACCTCCTATCGGTATTCTGTCAGTTTCCTGACATCCGCCTCATCAGGACGCATCATCCTGTAATTTCTCACTTATATCTGAGATCTAGGATATCCGGTAGGAATTTTTTATACTTTTAGACTATCAAATCAATTTTGGCTATCTGGAGTCTTCAGAAAATTCCTGTATTAAGCTGGATTACCCAGTATCACTTGCTCTCTCTACTGGTGAAATCTAGGACTGAAATGCTTTCGGGCAGTCCAAACCACTTTTGGCCTAACTTTCTTTAATTACAATTTAGCCCCAGGGAACTTTTCTTCTTTGCACTTAAGTCCCTCAAATTTGGCTAAAATTACACTTAAAGACCCCATATTTTTGTCTACTTTTCCGTTTTAGCCTTAAACTTTCCATAATTGCACTTAAGTCCTCACCTTTTCTTTCTTTTTCAATTTAATCCCTTTCTTTACATAAATAACCACATCTTTTTCCTGAAAAATAACTCATATATTTCATTCAATCTGTACATACAAATCAGTACAGAAAATTAGGGATATTACACTCTTGGTAAGAGACAGAGGACACTAAGGAAGCCTAGTGCCATATCAGCTCCCTCAGATTCTTAGCCATCCAGTTTGATCTTTCTACAAGGTAACATAGACTTGGATGTTAACATAGATAGATATAACACTGTTTAGGGAGAGAAAGTGTTGTCCAGTAGTTTATGTAGATATTCCTGCACTTAAGGCTGACCAGAAGGTCAATTTAGACCTAATAGATCCTTTACATCCTTTTGATGTTGGCTTAAGATAAGTGAACCCTATAGTTTGGAAGTAGTTAGAAGATTCTACTGAAACATAAAAATAATTGATACGTTGGACGAAGACGAGAATATTGTATATAGTTATCTAACTATTAGACTAAGAGGTTGAGAGATCAAGTTAGACTTCAGTATAATGAATCAGATGATAGGTGCTCCTACTTAGTGCCAATAAAGATATGGATCATACCAAGTCCTATCATATCACTTTACAGACCAACAAGCCATTCCATAGGTTTCTATCCTTCACCCCAAGTCAGATGTGTGACTTTTATCATATCATCCACTATATCTACTCTCGGTGCATGATTATTAAGTCTACCAACTTCACCTATCTTACCCAGTAGGATTACATCACTCTGGCCAGAATAGTAAGTGGAAAGAAGCACAACCTAGGAGCTTTCATATACAGCTATTTTGAGAGAATTTTTTCTGAGCATGACAAGGACTACTCCCATACTATTTCCACAGCTTGTTTCTTTCTTTCTCAAGTATTATAACATTCATCACTTAGAAGGAAGAAAGAAGGAACATATAGGTGCCTTTGGGATAACACAACTGAATAAGATGAAGATTAAGCTTCCCTTTAATGCCAAGAAGGGCATGCTTCCCATAGACCACCAAGACCAGCAGCCTACTACTATTGCTTCTCTTCCTCAGGATGAAGGTCACTCCTATGCTAGACCTCAAGTATCTACCATACCATCATTTCTGGGTGCATCTATTCAGAGGTACCTTCAAGCTGAATTTGTTGAGTTCGAGAGAAGACTCAATGCCTCAAGGAATGAAGCTGACATGATTCATGAGAGACGCAGCTATGCTATCCAGACACTACTTGAGACACATATAAAGGATTTCCAAGCTTTTAAGGAGGAAGTCAGAGAGGCAAGAAGCATTATCAGAGAGACAAGAAGCTATCCACGAAGCAGTTTCTGATGTGAAAAATATTCTACTAGCATATCTGAATAACAGTAGACCATCTTTCTTAGAGAAAAAACTCAGGGATCAGCCCCCACCATCTTAGCATGTTCCAGATGCTCCTATTCCCTCTCCTACTTTTGCCTTTGCTTCTAAGCCCCAGCTTCAGTCACTCCTACCTACTCACTTCTAGTACCCCTTCCTTCTATTTCCATAACACCTGACCTTCCATTACCCCAACTTCCCTTAGTCATTCCTTCATCTTTGGCCCCAACCCTTTTCGATAATGTCAAAAAGGGGAGAAAGGAAGTAAAGAGGCGAAGGAATTCTCTCTAGAGTCTATTGACTGGGTTTATATTATATCTGTCTATTTTTGTTTATTTTGTACTTACTGTACTTTGTATAACTTTGAAACTTTGAAAATTTAAATGATATGATTCACCTTGTTATTCAAAGTTATATTTTGATTTGTGTTCTTTAACTCTTGGTTTTAATTCACTTGTGTTTTGTCATCATCAAAAAGGGGAGAATGTTAAATTCCATATTCAATAATGTTTTGATGATGTCAAAAGTGATTTAAAATAATCAAGTTGTTTGTGTTGTTAAAAAGTTGAAGTTAATCAAGTTAATTACTTAATCGATTAATGAGTATCAATTAATCGATTAGTTGTTCTATTAATGTAAGGACAATGTTCTGTGCTATAAAGGAAAATCAATTAATTGATTAGTTAATCAATTAATGAGTGTCCATTAATCAATTAAGTGATCAATTAATGTCATAATATAGCTTTATGGAATTGAACAGATAATTCAATGAATCGATTGGTTAATTGATTAATTATAATTAATCAATTGCCTATTCGATTAATCTATTGAGAATAGTTTTTTCCTCTAAACAAATATAACTCTATTAATCGATTAGTTAATCGATTAATTTATATTAATCTATTAACTATTCAATTAATCAGTGAAGAATCATTTTGTGAAAATTTAAATCTGAATCGATTAATTGATTAGTTACTTGATTAATTTGCATTAATAGATTAATTGTTCGATTAATTAGTGTTGAAAACCTTTCTGTTTCAATTCTTTTAGAGACATTAATCAACTAGGTATTCAATTAACTTATATTAATCCATTAGTTAATCGATTAACTTAATATATTTCAAAAATCTTTCTTTCTTTGTGTTGAAACTGATTGCTTCTCTCTTTGAGCTATATATGATTGTTCCAGATACAAAATATACATATGTTTTTCCACATTCTTTATTGTATATTTTTTGAGAAACTTATTGCATTGTATATGGTTGAAAATTCTTATCATTGTCATGCTCTATTTTTCTATTTCTCTCATTAATTGAAATATTGATTGAATTAATAATAATTAATCGATTAGTTGATCGATTAATATAGTATATTTTTTGAAAGTCATCTAAACTTGATTGAGAACCTGACCTTTTATAATAAGTTGATTATTAATAGTTCATATGCTTAATTAATGTTTAACTATTAACAAATCTTTTGAGTTTGAGTGTGTTTAGAAAAGGCTAAGAAGTTGAAATGATGAAGGTTAGGATGACGTAAACTTGTTACGTCTGGCAAAGCATTAAATGCTCACTTACCCGCCAGTGACCAACAACATTTTCACTCCAACGATTAAAAATATGAGTCTAACTGCTACCAAGCGAAGTAAAGGCTATTTAAAGACTCAACATTAATGAAGAAACAATTAACGAACTGATAAACAACTTCTGAATTTATTACATTCTCTGTTTCTTTATTCTGTAACTCGTCATTTATTGAGTTTCAGTGTTTATCATCATACATACTCTTTGAAAGAGAGATTGTGAATATATCATCATTCATTCTGTTCACTTAAGAGATTAGTTCTCTTAAGTTAGGATTATTCCCTTATGTGAAGTAAAGGGGAGTGATTGAGAGAATCAATTGTTGTATTCAGGATCCAAGAGCTCGTTCAAATCTTGGAGATAGTTGAAAATCTTAGAAGGACTCTAGGGACTAGATGCCTACAAGAGGATTAGTCTAAACTAGTATAAATCGCTTGTATTGATTCTTCTATCCCTTGGTAAAATCTTTCTAATCCTTATTCTCACTGTCATTAAGTTTTTAAAATTTCTGTTAAAATTTTAAAATACCCAATTCACCCCTCTTGGTTGTATATGCCTATTCTAACATAAGGCAATTCCATTAACTAAAAGTGTCAGTACAAGAGAAAAACATTCAAAACATAACCAAAACATGTTAGTTCTTCTTACCCTTTTTGACATCATTAGAAAAATAATTAAGGAGCAAAAAGGGCATAAGGTTGGGAAGTTGAGGGAGCAGAAGAAGAGGATTTGGTGAGGTCAAGAGCTCATCCACAGAAAAAGTAGTTATGGAATTGTCAATTTTATTCCCCAAGGTAACCATTTCTCTTCCCAAGAGCTTGAGAGCTTGATTGTGCAAGTCAATGACATGGATTAGAGTTGCAACTTGATTCTTTATAACTTCATTGCCCTTAGTTCAGAGACAATTTTGTCCTCCAATGAGTATCCAAACTCATTGAACAAGTCAGAGAACCCTTGAAAGGGAGCTTGTGTGCATTCTTGAACTCTAGCCAGGAACCTTTCCTCAAAACTCTTAAGCTCTTATTGCACCAAGTGTTAAATGGTAGCTTGAGTAAAGGAAGGAGCAGATGGTAGAGCAAGGCTAAAAAGAATTAAATTGATTCATGATATGAAAAGTGTTTTTGAAGTAATGAAAATATATTTTTTATAAAAGAAGTTAGTAGAGTTAATCGATTAATTGTTCAATTATTGATAATTAATAGATTAGTTAATCGATTAATATCAATTAATCGATCAGATATTAGATTAATGTAAAGACAACAATTTATTTTACAAAAGAAAATCAATTAATCGATTAGTTAATCGATTAATGTCGAGAACTTGCCTTCTAGAAGTAAGTTAATGAGCCAATTAATCGATTGGTTAATTGATTAATCTATTAAAAATAGATTTATTTTGAACAAAGATATTGTTATTAATTGATTGGTTAATAGATTAATTTATATTAATATGTTAACTATTCAATTAATCAGTGAAGTTTCAATTTTGTGAAATTAAAATATAAATCAAGTAATCGATGGTTAATCGATTAATTGTATAATTAATGTGAGTTAAAATCTTTTCTATTTCAAATCTTCCAGATACATTAATCGATTAAGTATTCGATTAATTTCAGAAACATCAGAAGTTTGATATATATATCTGTTTTAAGCTACAAACTGATTTCCTATTTCAAATAATTGATTTAAGTGATAATATGGCAATGTTTCTCATTATTCTTCTTGACTAATCTTTTGAGCAACTTATCTTCATAAAATTATAACATATGTGCATGAATATTTCAATCAGTATGATGCTCTATTTTCTGTTACATATATTAGTTCTAGTTAATTAATTGGGTAATCGATTAATATAGAATAATATTTGAAAACAAGCAAAATCTTTGGTATGATATTAAAGTGTTTATATTTGAATTGATTTTATAGACTTGATAATTGATTGGGCTATCAAATATTGATTCTTATGATTGAGCATACGTTATTCTCATATCATTCTTACTGTGAATCATTATATTCAAGTCTCAATTCATTTCATCAATTCTTACTTCACATGTTTATTTACTAGTGATTAAATCTTGAAGTGGTTATAGGATTAAAATCTGACATTCAGATTTAGTTAAGTTTAAAGCTAGAGATGAGAATAGGTTGAGATAAAAGCCAACAGACGTTCAACGACAAAAAGACAAAAAGCCTCAACGGCTACAACGGCTACAACGGCTAGTTCAACTGTCATATTTTTAACGGGATAAAAACTCAACAGAAGAAAGCCTCAACGAAAAGAATGTTCAACAGTCTCAAGATCAATTATAAATAGAAGAACATTCAAAGTTAAGAGGTTGGCAATGATGATTGATATCAACGATGATTAGATCAACATCAAATTCATAATCCTCCAGAAAGCATTCAACTCTATATTTTTCAAGTATTATTTGTTTGAGAGAGAATAATAGTGAGCTACAATGTTCATTCATTCACTCTATCTGAGAGTCAGATTTACGCTTTATTTTTCATCTATATGAGAGAAAACCTTAGAAATAGGGGATTCAAGGTTAGGAATTGCTCGTATCTGTTTAAGGGGAGTATGTTGTAATGTCAAGTTTGAGGTGGTTCTCAATTAGATATTAAAATTGAGGTTGTAAAGGCTACTAAGAGCTCATTGTAATCTTGGTAAATAGTAGATTGAAAAATCTCAGTGGAAAGTTCTTCTTTAAGTCTTTGATTTCCAGTAGCATATTTCATTTTCAAATAAAAACTTTTTAAACTATATTGTTTCATTCTTTAGATCTTTAAATAATTTTAGAAAAGTTTTAAAAAGTCATCATCACCTAATTCACCCCTCTTGGGTGATCCAGTCTATCTACCTGAAACTAACATTTGGTATCAGAGCAGTTTACTTGTTTAAAGGATCTAATAATCTCAAGTAAAAAGGTCATGGCTAGATTTATTGGTGAAATACTTTCTGAAGGTTTTGATTTTAGCATTCCTCTTACTTTAAAAAATTCTAAGTTTTTATATTAGAAGGGTCAGATGACTATATTTTTTAAAACTTTTGATTTTGATATGAGGAAAATCCTTTCAAATAAATTTTGACTCTAAACCAAGAAAGGATTAGAATAATTGTGAAAAGAAATTACTTTCACTAAATCTCAACGATGAAAATTTTGCATAATGCTATTTCTAAAAATGATTAGTTGAAAATAAAATCTTGCTCTAATGTCAGAGAAAATTTTAATACACTTGAATTCGTTTATTTCTCTTATCGTTATACTGAAAGTGTTGACAGTTCATCAGAATTAGAAAATAATTTATCTACTTACGATGAACAAATAGAAATAGAGAGCTTTGAAGGAGAAATCCAAACTGACTTTCATGAATCTATCAACAGAGAGTAGCAAGAGGAAGAAGAGCTCATTTTGTGTGAATCTGAGAAATTATCTTCTGGAGATCAGAAATTATCAATGGTAAACAATTTTAATTCCTCTTGTGAATTTAAAAAAGTTAATTTCAAAAGTTTTCATTAAATGATTTTTCAACTAATTATTGATACTATTTCAAAAAGTAAAAATGTTTTGTATCAAAAAGATTTTACTTGAATGAATGGAAGAAAGGAAGAAATTTTATATAATGATTATAAACTTCCTCCACTCGACCAACACAATATTTCTAAACATGCTACAAAAGTATATCATTCTGTTGTCTACAATTATTGTGGTAAATAAGGTAATATTTCTCACACATGTCATCTAAGAAGAGATCCAAATGTGAGAAATAAGTTTGTTTGGGTTCCTAATGGATAGTCAAGGTCCAAAACTAATGATCAAGGACCCAGAGCTAAGTGGGTACCAAAGTGTCTGTTCAGTGTGCCAAGTATGTAGAATAATCCTCAAAAGAATGGACATGGTACATGGAGAAATAGGCATCCAAGAATCTCTCATCCATCGTGAAAGCTATACTACCTAGGAGAACTCATGGAACATCCATTGCTAACATTTTAAAGGGAATCTATAAGAAGTAATGGAGGAAAGCCTAAGAAGCACATTTTACCTCAAGAATGGACTATCACAGAGTACCATTCAACTATCTTGAGGAGAACAGAAGAAGAAGAAGGATCTCTCAAGTGTCAAAGTTCAAATCAGTTGAGAGACCATTGCATGCATTTGTCAGAAGCAATAAAAAGATGCAATGGGTATGTTGTAACATCCCAATTTTTTGGTCTAGTTGAACTGGGAGGTAGTCTGATATGGGCAGGCTGCTAAACCCGTAGTCCTAGGGTAGTAATCTGATATGGGCGGATTATTTACCTAAATTTTGTAGGATCCGAGGGATGAGCTAGGTCCTTCAGGATTTAAATATAAGTTAAGTCTTTAACCTACAAAATCGGGATAGTTCACCTAGGTTCAAAATGAGGAATGTGAGGAATATCCTAAGTCTTAAGCCTAGGAATTCTGCAGGAAGCTTGATATGGGCTGGCTCCTGTGTAAGATAACCTGATATGGGCGGGTTGTTTAGCTTTTCAATTAACGATGACTCCCGAAGAGTTTAGGGGATGAGTTATTGAAAGAGAATTTCTAGAACTTAAGATGAAGGATAAGAAGATGAGAATAGATGCCAGAAAGAGAGTGTAGGGGCAAAATCGTAATTATGGGAAAGATCGGGCTGGTAGCCGATGAGTACCATATTTTGCCAGAAAATAGAGAAAATTATGCTGATCATTTCACTGAACTGTGAAATGTGCATACGAGGTCTCTATGAGTATGAAAGAATTATGGAAAGTTTAAGGACAAAAAGGTGGGGTCCTTAAGTGTAATTTTAGCCAAATAAAAAGGGACTTAAATGAAAAGAAGAAAAGTTCCTTGGGGCTAAAGTGTAATTAAAGAAAGTCAGGCCGGAAGTGGTTTGGACTGTCCGACAGCATTTCAGTCCCAGATTTCACCGGTAGAGAGAGCAAGGGACGCTCGGTAATCTGGCTTAATACAGAAATTTTTGAAGACTCCAGATAGCCAGAAATGGACTGATCGTCCAAAAGTTATAAAAATTCATACCGGATATCCTAGATTCAGATCTAGGTGAGAAAATACAGGATGATACGTCCTTATGGGGCGGATGTCAGGAAACTGACAGAATACTGATAGGAGGCCTGTAGAAAAAGTTATTCGTAAATTAGAAAATCCAGACGGGAGTGTGAGGCCTCCGGGTATCCGATAGGGAAATTTATCGGTATTTGAAAAGGGACTGAATGAGTTCGGATAACCTCGGTCAGATGACTGATATGACTCACAGGGATGCCTGAACACCGCAGGCCAGTGTATCGGACAGAAGGAGCCGGTGTCCGGATATGTGTATAAACGGTGAATAATAGATAAAATATTCAATAATTATTAACAGGGGAAGATTCCTCGTAATACGTGCCATGAAGGTAATGGACCCTGAGAGGCCCAATAATGGGGCCAACAAGGCCCAGTAAGACACTTGGACTGATAGGTGGGCCAGTGTCTGGCAGAACCCCGAAAAATACAAAATTACGAAAATGCCCCTGTGTTGTACTAAAGGGGTAGTAGATGTATGAGGGCATTTTGGTCATTCTGGACAGGCCCAGGAGCCAAGGCACATACAGATAAAGTTACTTAGAGTCAGTATATGCCCTGACAGAGTACAGAAGGGTGTGAAATGACGATTTTACCCTTAGGGTTAAAATAGTACAAGAACGGGCACCCAAGGGCATTTTGGTAATTTGCCAAGGGATGTTTCTTGGGAATCGAGCCATCAGAGTACTTGAGCTTGATCAGGATCCAAGATAACATTCCCAGAGCCCAAAAACGTAGGCCCAGTGATATGTGGGAAAAAGTGGCATTAAAATACTATTTTAATGCTGTTTCAATAAAGTAAAGTTACTCGGTCGGCACGATAACCGAGGAGGTGATCAGATAAAGTCCGGGACTTATCTGGATAGCATTGGAAGGCGTGAAAGGTCCCTTCCAGATGCCACATGGAGTAATCTTAGAGGCAGAAGAAAAGTTGAGGACACGTATTACGGTGCAAGACTCTGGACCGGTACTGGATTGGACTGAACTGCTGAGTCAGCTGATGAGGTGTCCAGGAATTGTGACATGTGAAGAATGTGGCGATGAGGTGTCCCGGTGAGGTGTCCTGGATGATGTCATGCATGATGCAGTAAAAAGAAATAAAGAAAAATAGGAAAATCCAGGAAAAACCAGGACCACATGTTCAGATGGCTTCAAAATTACAGAAATGCCATCCATTAAAGCTATAAATACCCCCTTCCCCTCCCATTTTATGCATCCCACGTTTTTGGCAAGAAAAGAGAGAGAAAGAAGAGAGAGAAGGAGAAAGAAAGAAAGAAAGGAAGTTCTGGTGGAGTTGGAAGCAGTATAGAAGTTCTGGAGTTCTGCTTTTGAGGTAGTAACTAATCCTAGCTCTTATGTAATGTCTTTGTGATTTGTTGTGCTATTGTTTGGTTGCATTGTTGTCTTATATGTTATGCTTGAAGCTCTATTACAATGCTATGATCATATGTTATTGAATATGGAAGCACGCAGCATACTTATCTATACACAATCACAAGCAAGCACCGTCATTCTGCATTACATATATTGTTATGATTATTACTACTGAGATTCCCCCGAATCTCATTCCCAAATATAACATTACAGGGGAGGTTCTGTCAAAATAAAATTTGGAAATCTTAAGAGACGCCGTTATGCTGCCAAAATTCTGGCAACGAAGAAGGAACAAAGAAAGGAACTGATACGTACTGTGTACGTAGGTGCTGTCTAAGGAGGCTGGAAGTGAGTGGACCTAGCCGGTTCATCCAGTCTTTCCTGGGTACTACGTGGAATGGTATGAGGGAAATACCGAATCGGTACAACATCGGTTACTTTCTAAAGAAGAAATGTAGCAGTTATGCTGCCGGATTTTAGACAGTGAAAGATGTAATAAAAATATGAGAATTTGCTGTATGCCTTGTTGTATGACATTTTATTATTTAACAATAAATGTTGTTTGGCATGTTCAATTTGTGAATGGGGAATTAAGGGAGAAATTCGCAGGTCTTAAGGTAGCAGTGCTCTGACCTCAGTTTGACCTAGTAAATGAAGGAGTTTGGCTATGAAATTTGGCAGGCCAGTTGTACACATCTGGGGCATTACGTGGATAGGTAATAAGCCTCATTTGGATGTGTAGAACAAGATAAATTAATTTTCAAATTAAAGGTCCAGAATAAGGAACTTAACAGTAAAATTTTGAATTTCTGGGCTTAAGTTAAGATATAATCAAGCTAATATTGCTTCCGCAAGTGTACTCTGAAGAGTCTAAGGGAGGATGTTTCATATGTAAAGGCAATCTTTCTTTCACATGAGGTAAAGGTACAATGGTAAACTTCATAAATTATCATGTTTAACCTATCTTTGAAGTTTACATCTATATCTTTAAAAATTTAACATTGCAATTGATTTCAATTTATCTTTTAAATACTCTTGAAGAAACATAATTGACAAATTTTTCTTTCAAAAGGAGAAAGCAATGTTCATAAGCACAAATCTTTGTGTATACATGTTTTTGGAAAAGAAAAATATTTCCTTTATGCATAAAGACATTTATCTTTCACTATGCTCAATTATCTCAAATTGATTAATTTTTTAAGCATATAAAATGTATGTGTAACCTACAACTGACCTCTAATAGAGCCAAGAAAGTTGGATACCCTGTGAGAAAAAGATTTATGTTGTAGGAAAGAAAGTCAGAAAAAGTTGTATCTCAAGAAAATGGCTACGTAGAGAAAAATAAAAATCTTGGAAAAGCAAATCTTTGATTCTGATGCTGAATATTACACATATGAAGAATCAGTAAGGAGCACTCATAAATCAAGTATTAACTAGAACAAAAATTATGATGGTGAAATCCATTCGTACCCTTGTGTTTATTAGATTAATTTATAATTGGGTAATGGATAGTTGTTCCTAGTTAGATTCCATTAGCAATAAATTTAATAAAGGTTTTCCAAATTTTTATTTCTAAATGGATTACTAAATGATTCACAAATATTTTTCAAACAGTTTTTGGAATTAACAAAAATGTATATTCATAGCTTCAAGAAAATTTTCAAACCTATACATCAAATTTCAAATTCTTCTTGTTGCATACAAATTCAATCTCTTTTACTCATCTAGCTTTATTCACTAACAATCTATATGTTTTGATGATGAGCTATCATAGAATATTTTAGAAAATTAATACTAACCATTCTCCAAAGAAAGAAATTTGATTTTACAAGAGAAGGAGTAAAGAAGAACTGGCAACAAATTAATGGAAATATGCTGCTCAAAGAGGGAAAAGAAAAAGGATCAATAGATCAAGCTATAAAAATCTGAATAAGCTTCCTTCAACCTTCTCTTTACATTAAAAATATGATTGTGGAATTTTGATGTGTTGTTCATGATACATGTATTTCTATGCTTTAAAATGTTTCATGTATGAACTTATTTTTCAAAACAAATTTCAAAATAAAAGTTAACATTTTTATTCTCCAATGATTTCATTTCTATAAGTTAATTGATTAATGATTGGATTAAATTATGTTTGAAAATGTGATAAAAGATGTTTTGTTTGGAAAATAATCCATTAAAGATTCTATTAATGTCAATTAATCAAACAGTCAATCAATTAATCATAGTTGAAAAGATGTTCAAAGTGTTTTATGTTGAAATTAATCGATTAAGAGATCGATTAATGAACATTAATTGAACAATTAATCGATTAATGGATAAGGTCTGTGTTAAAAGTGTATCTGTTGAGAATTAATCGATTGATTGATCAATTAATGGTAGTTAATCGAACATCTAATCGATTAATCATTGTTAAAATGGTGTTGAATGTTTTTTTGTTCATAATTAATCGATTAATCATCTGATTAATTAGAATTAATCGAACACCTAATTGTAATTGATGAAATTAATCAATTACTTAATCAATTAATGGGCATTAATGGATTAGTTAATCGATTAATATCGGTTTTTAGCAGTTATTAGTCGCGACTTTTCACTATTATACTTCAACCCTAATCGACTAAATACTAAATTCTCTCAACTTCAACCTTCAAAATCCCATAAATTTCCTTAGGGGAAAGCTTGCGCACCTATTTTTGACCAAAATCCACCCAGAAACAACTCTAAATTCCTCTATTTCACCGTTTAAATTTGTCAAAAATGGTAGAGAATAGTGAGAACTAAAACCACAAATATGGATGGATCTGAGCAATAACCATCCAAATCTGTTTCAGACAAGCCTTTCAACTGAAGGAGAAAAAGAATAAATATCAACCAAAGGTGGCCAAGGATAGGCCAGATGCTCCTAAAGGAAAAGGGAAGGTACTGGCGAGCAAGGCGCCAGTGGCAAAAGGAAAAGGACAAGCCTCTGAACCATCTCCCCAGTCCAAGAGGAAAGCTAAGACACTACAGGAAAACTCTGACACTCACTTTGATCCAGAGTTTACAGATATGCTCAAGAGGACTATAGAGACTACTACTGAGTCTCTTGGGAAAAGACAAAGGACCTCTAGGAAGCATGTCACATTAGTCCCCTTAGGGCCTCAGTCATCTAGCCTGGTATTCCTCTAAGGTAACATCATCTTGGATATAGATAAGGCTTTTTTTAACTCTGAGTTTAAGGAGCGAACGTGTTTTCCTGTAGTATATATGGATATATCTGTACTTAAGACTAATTATAGGGTTAACTTGGATTTTATTGATCCTCTCTACCATTATGAGAGCTGGCTAAGGATTAATGAGCCATATAGCTGAGAGGTAGTTAGGAGATTCTACTACAACATGGACATATTCAACACTTTAGATGAAGAGGAGAATATCATAGACAATAATCTAATTACCAGGCTCAGGGGCAGAGAGATCAAGCTAGATTTTAGTATGATCAACCATCTTATTGGAGCCCCTTCCTCTACAGATATGAAGCCCTTTGATCAGGCCAAGGCTTACCACATCCTACTTCAGACTAACAAGCTATTCTCGGGATCCCTGACCTTCACCCTGAGTCACATGTGGGATCATTACCTCATCATCCATTATATATACTCTAAGTGCATGATTGACAAGTCGTCGAGCTTCAGCTATATGAACCAGTAAGACTCTATCACCCTAGCAAGAATCATCAGCAGAGAAAATCTCAACTTGGGAGCTTTCATCTACAACCAGTAAAGGATTTCTGACTGAAGAGGATAAGGACTATGTTGGAGATTGTGCCCTAGGGGCCAATCATTATCTTATGAACATTGTTGATTTATGAATTTCTTAATTATGTTATCATATTATTTGCATGTTTACTATGATGACAATCCTTGGATAACTCGTGATCTTATCCTAAATGTCCCTGGTCGGTCATCTATGCGGGAGCAGAGATGAAATAAGACCAGTATGACTTTGAAGATATATAGAGATATAAATCAAAGTCATAAGCACATGTAAGAGTACAGGGTGTTGGAGCGACCCGCTATGAGAGAGCTGCATGGGTCAAGTCATAAGCTTCTCTCATATACAAGCCATGTCACTATGCCCTTTGACCTGAGATCATCATAGATTCCTACATGACAAATGCTCAGCTTTGACTTAGTCAAAAGTTACTTTTGATCGAGTGATCATAAAGGCTATGCTCGGGCTTAGTAGTTTTTCATGCGGAGGAATGTGAATGGTCAAGATGGAATTTGTCCCTCACATTCGTAGAAAGATATTACTGGGCCCCTCGATGAGTGAGTCTGAGAAATGTATGGCCATACTGGAATGGAAGGGTAGTTCCATTTCTATATTCAGACTACTCAGGGATTGAGAAAGTAACGGTCAGGAACAGGAGGATGACGTTCTCCATGCCTCATCCTTGACCGAAATATCGTGTGACAAAAGGGACGTGATATGGTTGTATGAAATGTTACATCGTTTATCGATCCTCATATGTTTTGGGTAGTCGTAATACCTTGCTAGAGACCGCTTATGACTTGTGGGTCAGTATAGTAACTGGCCCACTGCCAACTTCATATGGGCCTACAGGGTCGCACACAAAATAGCCCAATACGAGCTATGATGTCCAGATTCATTGAATCTAAGAGATGTCTAGATTCAATGAATAATCTAGGGTGGATATATATTTTATATATATATATAAATTTGTATATATATATTATATATATAATATAAGAGATATTTGTAAGATTTAATTTATAAGGATAAATTAAATCTCTATCACTTTTGAATTTGAATTTAAATGGATATGATCTATTTGAATTTGAAATTCAAATTGATAAAATATCTCAAATTTGATTTATGAGAATAAATCAAATATAATTCTATCTTATCTTTATTTTAAATTAAATAAATAGGTGAATTAAATCTGTGGGACGGATTTAATATAAACCATATTTATTTAATTAGTTTCTTATTAAATTATGCAATATATGATATTGTATTAATTCAGAATTAATATAAGATTAATTCTGAAGCCCGGCCCTATTAGAAGCCCGATAGCTTCCTATATATTTGACATTAGGAGCTAGGGTTCTACATACAACACATCTCTCTACACACCCATTCAGACGTGCGAAAAGGGGGCAGGGAGAGTGCAAAAGGTTTGCAGACAAGAAACTGCCGAAATAAAGACGGTGAGGACGGAATCTCTAGAGAGCCCTAGAGGGACAAGAGGCGCTATCACGTCGTTCGCGATTGGAATGCTGTTCGTGTGGATACCGGTAGAGGAAGTCGATCTGAGCTGTCGACTTCTTGTGATCGAACCAGACACGAAGACAGGTCACGACCAGAACACGCTGAGGTCGCGACCATACGCGCATCTGAACGTCAGAAATCCGAAAAGAAGAGGCAGGTCGCGACTTGAAGCTGACTAGGTCGCGACTACAAACTCCAGAGACGTCAGGTCGCGACGAGAAGCAGAGTAGGTCGCGACTAAAAACTCCAGAGGCGACAAGTCGCGACTAGAAGCTGAGGAGGTCGCGACTGAAAGTTCCAGAGGTGAAGAGTCGCGACTTGAAACATCCTCCCTTAGGCTCCTCAGAGTACACTTGCGGAAGCCATATTAGCTCGATTATATCTTAACTTAAGCCCAGAAATTCAAAATTTCACTCTTAAGTTCCTTATTCTAAACCTTTAATTTGAAAACTGATTAATCTCATTCTACACATCCAAACAAGGCTTATTACCTATCCACGTAATGCCCAGATGTGTACTACTGGCTCACCAAATTTCGTAGCCAAACTCCTTCGTTTACTAGGTCAAACTGAGGTCAGAACACTGCTGCCTCAGGACCTGCGAATTTCCCCTTAATTTACCATACATAAATTGAATATGCCAAACAACACTTATCATTGAATAACATAATGTCATACAGCATGGCATACACAACAAGACATATACATAATCTTGCCATCTCTATTACATCTCTTTCTGCCTAAACTCCGGCAGCATAACCGCTACGCTTTATCTGTACAAAGAACTGAACTGTACTGATTCGGTAATCCCCTCATGAGAACTACCATTCTACGTAGTACCCAGGAAAGACTAGATGAACGGCTAGGTCCACTCACTTCTAGCCTCCTTAGACAGCACTACGTACACAGTACTTATCATATACTGATGTTCAGTCTTTACTTCGGCAGCATAACGGCGTCTCACAGGATTCTCAAAATCCACTTCAGCATAACCTCCCTGTAATGTTATATATGGGGAATGAGATTCGGGGGAATCTCAGTAGCAACAATCATAACAATATATGTAATGCAGTGTGATAGTGCTTGCTTGTGATTGTGTACAGATAAGTATGCTGCGTGCTTCCATACTCAATAACATATGATCATAGCATTGCAGTAGAGCTTCAAGCATAACATATAAGACAACAATCCAACCAAACAATAGCACAACAAATCACAAAGCCATTACATAAAAGCTAGGATTAGTTACTACCTCAAAAGCAGAGCTCTATAACTTCTATACTGCTTCCAACTCCACCAGAACTTCCTTTCTTTCTTTCTTTCTCCTTCTCTCTCTTCTTTCTCTCTCTTTTCTTGCCAAAAACGTGGGATGCATAAAATGGGAGGGGAAGGGGGGTATTTATAGCTTTAATGGATGGCATTCTTGTAATTTTGAAGCCATATGAACTTGTGGTCCTGGTTTTTCCTGGATTTTCCTATTTTTCTTTATTCCTTTTTACTGCATCATGCATGACATCATCCAGGACACCTCACAGGGACACCTCAGCGCCACATTTATCACATGTCTGAAATCCTGGACACCTCAGCAGCTGACTCAGCATGCTGACTCACCGGTCCAGTCTCTTGCCTCGTAAAGCGTGTCCTCAGCTTTATCTGCTTTCTCCAGACTAATGCCATGTGGCGACTGGAAAAGACCTTGCACGCTTCCCAATGCTATCCAGATAAGTCCCAGACTTATCTGATCACTTCCTCGGTTCTCGTGCCAACCGAGTAACTTTACTTTACTGAAAAGTCATTAAATCATTATTTTAATGCCACTTTTCCCCCTGAATCACTGGCCTGCGTTTTTGGGCCTGGGAATATCATCTTGGCTCTCTGATCCAGCCCAAGTACTCTGATGGCACGATTCCCAAGAAACACCCATTGGCAAATTACCAAAATGTCCTTAGTCTCTCTTTCTTTACTTCAATGAGTCTAGGGGCATTATTGTCTTTTCACATCTTACCAGAGTACTCTCTGACCCTGGTCAACTATCCAGATACCCTTTCTTGACTGTCTAACCTTAGCCAAATGACCAAAATACCCTTTACTCATTCTTTCACTATTCTATAACATAGGGGCATTTTCGTCATTTTGCACCTTTTTCCCGGACACCGGCCCCTTTTACCACTGGACTGATATAATGGGCCTGGGCCTTCCCTGGTATCACTAAAGGCCTTAGAAACACTATACGGATCCTGGCCACAGTCCGATCATCCCTATCGGAACTGCTTTTCCTTTACCGATTATAACTGTAAATTCCCATCTTCCGGAATTTTTACAGAAAAATCGGGACCTCAAATCAAAATTCCGTGACTCCTCATTCAACCCGGAATCCTTTTCTCTATCTCCCGGTATTTTCAGATATTTTATCCGGACCGGGCTGTTTTGGCCTGAAAAAGCACTCACGCGCACACTTTTCCAAAATGACCATTTTACCCCTGGTCATATTTCTAATTCTTTCATACACATAAAGACCTCATATGCACATTTCACAGTTCAGTGAAATGATCAGCATAATTTTCTCTATTTTTTGGCAAAATATGGTACTCATCGGCTACCAGCCCAATCTTTCCCATAATTACGATTTTGCCCCTGCATTCTCTTTCTAGCATCTATTCTCATCTTCTTATCCTTCATCTTAAGTTCTAGAAATTCTCTTTCAATAACTCATCCCTTAAACTCTTCGGGAGTCATCATTAATTGAAAGGCTCGACAACTCGCCCATATCAGGTTATCTTACACAGGAGCCAGCCCATATCAAGCTACCTGCAGAATTCCTAGGCTTAAGACTTAGGATATTCCTCACATTCCTCATCTTGGACCTAGATGAACTGTCCCGATCTCCTAGACCAAAAATCGGGATGTTACAATTCTCCTCCCCTTTAAAAAAATTTCGTCCTCGAAATTTTAAGGGATACCTCATCTTTCCTGAAGAGAACTTCTTACTGACCTATACAGCTATGTGATTCTTATAACGCAGTTATATCTATAACCAGTAAGATCATCCCTCTCCGTCTTATTCGCACTCCAGTGATGGTCTAGAGGAGCAACAGCTTGGTCCCAGACCTTCCACATGGATTCTTAGCAACTAACATCTCTCATTATAGTTGCTTACAGCTATCCATGTCCTAACCCCTCATACAGCAACCTCATCACTGAGCTAAGACAGATTTATTATCTTACTAATTATTTCTCATGACTCATTATAATAACCATATTCTCTAGATCAGAAAAGAACTCTTCGTCCACATTATCATCTAGGCATATAGTTCCTTACAGCTATGGTTCCTCTTAACCATTCTTAGGGTCGACCTCAGGGGAAATTTGGAGACTCTGTCTGGGGTAACAAAAACCTTTCCGAGGGATGTCGGCATTCGTAGGCAACTCTCGCCAAGTGACCTTTCTCTCACCACTGCATTGCCCTGCTCGACACTCCTATGTACCACAGCTCACCACTTTGACATCTCTGCTCTCCAACCTGATCTTCACCTTGATCAGACCCCTGCCTAAACTATTGCCTCTTTCTCTTGCTATTGGCTTCACAACTTGAGCTACCTCCCAGAGTGCTCTTAGCCAATGCTTCTCTATCTGAATATCATAACTTATCGTCCCATAACTGAGACTATCTATCATCCTCAATTATATCATTTATGTTCTCTAGGGTACTCTACCCTAGGTTACTACTTCTTCGTGATGGAATCCCTCTGCCTAGGGAACATCAGCCCATCACATCTCTAGCCTTAGACCATGTCCTAGGATCATTCCTAGACAAATCTCATTCTAGCTATCTCATTATAGCTCATCAATCTTTTATCATCTATTTATCTACTTATGCTTATGGACAACTTACTGGACTTGTGAGTAGTGTCCATTTCTTTCATATCTTACCCCATCTTGACGTAATTTTGGGGTCTACCTTATCTCACTTTCTCATTTAAGAGCTTTACCTCCACTGGGCTTTTCTAAACCTTTATGTACTCTAGGGAAAAAAACCTTTCCAAATCAGAGCATCACTAAGCCAGAACCTTCTGTTCTGTGCCAGAATCTTAT
Source organism: Leucaena leucocephala (assembly GCA_037074615.1). Lineage (NCBI taxonomy): Eukaryota > Viridiplantae > Streptophyta > Magnoliopsida > Fabales > Fabaceae > Leucaena > Leucaena leucocephala. The sequence goes on along the minus strand of CM073548.1, from coordinate 8,230,801 downwards.
GCTCTGAACCAGAATCCTGTCTGGTTTATGCCAGAACCTATTGCTCTGATACCAAAATGAAACATCCTCCCTTAGGCTCCTCAGAGTACACTTGCGGAAGCCATATTAGCTCGATTATATCTTAACTTAAGCCCAGAAATTCAAAATTTCACTCTTAAGTTCCTTATTCTAAACCTTTAATTTGAAAACTGATTAATCTCATTCTACACATCCAAACAAGGCTTATTACCTATCCACGTAATGCCCAGATGTGTACTACTGGCTCACCAAATTTCGTAGCCAAACTCCTTCGTTTACTAGGTCAAACTGAGGTCAGAACACTGCTGCCTCAGGACCTGCGAATTTCCCCTTAATTTACCATACATAAATTGAATATGCCAAACAACACTTATCATTGAATAACATAATGTCATACAGCATGGCATACACAACAAGACATATACATAATCTTGCCATCTCTATTACATCTCTTTCTGCCTAAACTCCGGCAGCATAACCGCTACGCTTTATCTGTACAAAGAACTGAACTGTACTGATTCGGTAATCCCCTCATGAGAACTACCATTCTACGTAGTACCCAGGAAAGACTAGATGAACGGCTAGGTCCACTCACTTCTAGCCTCCTTAGACAGCACTACGTACACAGTACTTATCATATACTGATGTTCAGTCTTTACTTCGGCAGCATAACGGCGTCTCACAGGATTCTCAAAATCCACTTCAGCATAACCTCCCTGTAATGTTATATATGGGGAATGAGATTCGGGGGAATCTCAGTAGCAACAATCATAACAATATATGTAATGCAGTGTGATAGTGCTTGCTTGTGATTGTGTACAGATAAGTATGCTGCGTGCTTCCATACTCAATAACATATGATCATAGCATTGCAGTAGAGCTTCAAGCATAACATATAAGACAACAATCCAACCAAACAATAGCACAACAAATCACAAAGCCATTACATAAAAGCTAGGATTAGTTACTACCTCAAAAGCAGAGCTCTATAACTTCTATACTGCTTCCAACTCCACCAGAACTTCCTTTCTTTCTTTCTTTCTCCTTCTCTCTCTTCTTTCTCTCTCTTTTCTTGCCAAAAACGTGGGATGCATAAAATGGGAGGGGAAGGGGGGTATTTATAGCTTTAATGGATGGCATTCTTGTAATTTTGAAGCCATATGAACTTGTGGTCCTGGTTTTTCCTGGATTTTCCTATTTTTCTTTATTCCTTTTTACTGCATCATGCATGACATCATCCAGGACACCTCACCGGGACACCTCAGCGCCACATTTATCACATGTCTGAAATCCTGGACACCTCAGCAGCTGACTCAGCATGCTGACTCACCGGTCCAGTCTCTTGCCTCGTAAAGCGTGTCCTCAGCTTTATCTGCTTTCTCCAGACTAATGCCATGTGGCGACTGGAAAAGACCTTGCACGCTTCCCAATGCTATCCAGATAAGTCCCAGACTTATCTGATCACTTCCTCGGTTCTCGTGCCAACCGAGTAACTTTACTTTACTGAAAAGTCATTAAATCATTATTTTAATGCCACTTTTCCCCCTGAATCACTGGCCTGCGTTTTTGGGCCTGGGAATATCATCTTGGCTCTCTGATCCAGCCCAAGTACTCTGATGGCACGATTCCCAAGAAACACCCCTTGGCAAATTACCAAAATGTCCTTAGTCTCTCTTTCTTTACTTCAATGAGTCTAGGGGCATTATTGTCTTTTCACATCTTACCAGAGTACTCTCTGACCCTGGTCAACTATCCAGATACCCTTTCTTGACTGTCTAACCTTAGCCAAATGACCAAAATACCCTTTACTCATTCTTTCACTATTCTATAACATAGGGGCATTTTCGTCATTTTGCACCTTTTTCCCGGACACCGGCCCCTTTTACCACTGGACTGATATAATGGGCCTGGGCCTTCCCTGGTATCACTAAAGGCCTTAGAAACACTATACGGATCCTGGCCACAGTCCGATCATCCCTATCGGAACTGCTTTTCCTTTACCGATTATAACTGTAAATTCCCATCTTCCGGAATTTTTACAGAAAAATCGGGACCTCAAATCAAAATTCCGTGACTCCTCATTCAACCCGGAATCCTTTTCTCTATCTCCCGGTATTTTCAGATATTTTATCCGGACCGGGCTGTTTTGGCCTGAAAAAGCACTCACGCGCACACTTTTCCAAAATGACCATTTTACCCCTGGTCATATTTCTAATTCTTTCATACACATAAAGACCTCATATGCACATTTCACAGTTCAGTGAAATGATCAGCATAATTTTCTCTATTTTTTGGCAAAATATGGTACTCATCGGCTACCAGCCCAATCTTTCCCATAATTACGATTTTGCCCCTGCATTCTCTTTCTAGCATCTATTCTCATCTTCTTATCCTTCATCTTAAGTTCTAGAAATTCTCTTTCAATAACTCATCCCTTAAACTCTTCGGGAGTCATCATTAATTGAAAGGCTCGACAACTCGCCCATATCAGGTTATCTTACACAGGAGCCAGCCCATATCAAGCTACCTGCAGAATTCCTAGGCTTAAGACTTAGGATATTCCTCACATTCCTCATCTTGGACCTAGATGAACTGTCCCGATCTCCTAGACCAAAAATCGGGATGTTACACGACTAGTGGACACTGAGGTCGCGACCAAAGCTTGAAACCGAAGGTAACACTTCTTTCTCCTTGACTTAAACACATTCGGTAGATCCTGGCTGGGAATGGAAAAATTTTTAAAGTTAATTTCCGCTGCGTGTCTTCCAATTCCCTTCAGACTACACCGATGCCTTAACAGGAAGAGATTAATGCATTTGGAATAACGTAGCTGAACAAGATGAAGATCAAGCTTCCATATGATGCCAAGAAGGGCAAGCTTCTGAGGGATCCTCAATCCAAGCATTCATCTATTAGTACCTCTTTTCCTCAAGATAAAGGTAATTCCTCTATCGGACCATAAGTTTCTATAGCTCTATCCTTTCTAGGAGCATCTATTTAGAGGTACCTTCAAACAGAGTTTGTAGAGTTAGAGAGCAGACTCAGCTTCCAAGAAGGAAGTAGACTTAGCTCATGAGAGATGTAGCTATGGAATCTAGACTGTACTTGAAGCTCACATACGAGATTTCTAAGCTTTTAAGGAAGAGGTTAGAGAGCGACAACAGGCATTATCTGCACGACAGGCTAGTATTCATGAATAAGTATCCTATGTCAATAACCTTATTCTGTCATACATCCACAGCATGGGGCCCTCCTTCACTGAAGAAGAGCTTTTGGTTCTTCACCTTCTCAGCCTAATTAGCATGCCTTCGCCTCAGTGACTTCCACTACCACAACCTTAAGGTCTACACCTGCTCCCACAAATAACTTAGTTATACCTATACCACCCATTGACTCATCTTTAGACTTGCCTTTACCCTAGCTTCCCGTAGTCATTCCTTCCTCCTTAGCCCTAACCTTTCTGGATGATGTCAAAAAGGGGGAGAGAAGAAGTGAAGAGGAGAAGGAATCCTCTATAGAGTCTGTTGACTGATGATTGAATCTTGTATTGTTTAATTGAATTTTTGTTGACCATTGTAAAACATTTAGATATTTGAATGAAATGTTATTCATGTTGCCATTTATTCTTGCTTTGTTTTGGTCAAATGAGTAATTTGAACTTTAAACATTTACCATAAACATTTTCAAAATCACCTAACTTCACTTTTGATTCACTAAAGTTTGGTTATCATCAAAAAAGGGGGAGAATGTTAGATTATATATGTTTTGATGATGTCAAAAGAGAATAAAAAGAATCAAGTTGATTCATGATGTGAAAAGTACTTTTGAAGTAATGAAAATGTGTTTTTAATCAAATAAAGTTAAAAGAAGAAGTTAGTAGAGTTAATTGATTAATTGTTTGATTATTGATAATTAATCAATTAGTTAATGGATTAATATTAATTAATCGATTGGATGTTAGATTAATATAAAGGAAACATTTTGTTTTACAAAAGAAAATCAATTAATCGATTAGTTAATCGATTAATGTCGAGAGCTTTCCCTCTGGAAATAAGTTAATATGCCAATTAATTGATTGGTTAATTGATTAATTGAAATTAATTGATTGGTTAATTGATTAATCTATTAAAAATAGATTTTCTCTTGAACAAAGATATTGCTATTAATCAATTAATTTATATTAATCTGTTAACTGTTTGATTAATCAGTGAAGTTTTAATTTTGTGAAATTCAAAGATAAACTAATTAATCCATTGGTTAATCGATTAATTTTTATTAACAGATTAATTGTTCGATTAATATGACTTGAAATCTTTTCTATTGCAAATCTTCTAGATACATTAATCAATAAAGCAATCGATAAACTTCAGAAACATCAGAAGTTTGATATATATATCATTTTGAAGCTACAAACTAATTTCCTATTTCAAATAATTAATTTAAGTAATAATATGACAATGTTTCTCATTATTCTTCTTGATAAATCTTTTGAGCAACTCATCTTCATAAAATTACATCATATATGCACACATATTTCAATCAGTATGATGCTCTATTTTCTGTTACACACATTAGTTCTAATTAATCGATTAGGTGATCGATTAATATAGAATAATATTTGAAAACAAGCAAAACTTTGGTATGATCTTAAAGTGTTTATATCTAAATTGATTTTATAGACTTGATAATTGATTGGGCTATCAAATATTGATTCTTATGATTGAGCATACATTATTCTCATATCATTATGCTGTGAATCATTATATTCAAGTCTATATTCATTTCATCAATTCTCACTTCACATGTTTATTTACTAATGATTAAACTTGAAGTGGTTACAGGATTAAAATCTGAAGTTCAGATTTAGTTGAGTTTAAAGCCAGAAATGAGAATAGGATGAGATAAGATCCAATGGACGTTCAACAACAAAAAGACAAAAAGCCTCAACGGCTACAACGGCTAGTTCAACAGTCATATTTCCAATGAGATGAAAACTCAACAGAAGAAAGTCTTAATGAAAAGAATGTTCTACTGTCTCAAGATCAACTATAAATAGAAGAATATTCAAAGTTAAGAGGTTGGCGATGACGATTAATATCAATGATGATGAGATCAACCTCAAATTCATAAATCATCCATAAAGCATTCAATTCTCTATTTTTCATGTATTATTTGTTTGAGAGTGAATAACAGTGAGCTATAATGTCTATACATTCACTCTATATGAGAGTCAAACTTACCCTTTATTCTTCGTCTATCTAAGAGCAAACCTTGGAATTAGGGTATTAAAGGCTGGGAATTGCTCGTATCTATTTATGGGAGAGTGTGGCCCCTAGAGTGTGGTATGAACTCAAGTCTGAGGTGGTTATCAATTAGCCATTAAAATTAAGGTTGCAAAGGCTACCAAGAGCCCATTGTAATCTTGATAAATAGTGGACTGGAAAATCTCAGTGGAAACCTGAGGACTGGATGTAGGTCAAGCAAGGACCGAACCAAGATAAATTATTGTGTGATATTTTCTTCTTCTTTAACTCTTCCATTTCCAGTAGCTTATTTCATTTTCAAATCAAAGCTTTTCATACTATGTTCTTTCATTATTCTGATCTTTAAAGAATTTTCAAAAAGTTTTAAAAAGTCATCAATCACTCAATTCACCCCATCTTGGGTGATCCAACCTATCTACCTAAATCTAATAGCACATTCTTTCTCATAACTTGATATTCTAACTTTACTCTGCCTTAGACCCTCTTTTCTAGGACCTTCTGGCCTTTTAATATCTCTATCCTCATATGGAGTATTTATCTGCTCATACTTTTCTATTCTCAAGACATATGGGGTTCTCTTCTCTATAAATCAGGCATACTTCTATAAATCTTTGAATGCCAGTACTCAGATTTGAACTTAGACTCCATCTTCGTTTATGAGAAACTAAGTTCAATCTAGTGGCTATATGGGAAAAACATTGTAAATACTTCCTCTGATTGAGTTAATCAACATCTTATGTTTTATAATCATCTTACCAGAAAAATATCAAGTTGTCATATTCCTCTTTCTATGATTCACATTATGATTCTCACTCTTTTATGAATCATGTTAGGATCAATTGTGATTTCTTTCTGGAAAAATTACCACCAATTAAAGTTACAGGGTTAGTCATTCCCTTTCTATTGATTACTCAACCAATAAAATTTTTTAAGAAGTATATTCAGTAGCCCATATTATCTATCAAGACTTTACTTATTTCCTCTTTTACTTAAGAGTTCCTTCTCATCTTTCTTACTTTACTGTGGCTTACCATAGGCTGTTGCCATGTGCAATCATGGCCTAACCACCTACAATCGTAATCTACAATTGGCATCTGTTACTACGGATTCATATCATAACTTCTCATCCGAATTTATGCTCTATCTGTAAGCAATCTATATCTGCACTGTGCTCTATCTAAGAGCAATCTAGGTCTGAACTGTGCTCTTATCTGAAGAGCAATCTGTATAAGATATAACTCTTATCTGAAGAGTGATATGAACTCATATGAATCTAGCTCTATCTGAGAGCCATCTGTTTCAAATCCAACTTTTATATGAAGAGTGATATGAAAGTAATCTCTTTAATGTTGTCTGCTATTCTTACTGTATACTATATTTTTTGATAGAGTTATAACACTACCACCTTCTTGGTACTTGCTGTAACCCTACCATAAGAAATGGCCCTGAGTACTATATTCACAAGCCAGTAGAAATACCTTAGTTACCTTAAACATCTTGTAACTGATTGTCCAACTTCTTAAGACTATATGTTACTTTGGGTGCTTACTATCACATCCAAATTTTCTTACATCTTAGGGACCATTTGGTAGTATTTGGAATCACTTTTAAGGTCATTGAAGTCAAATTTCCAAATCTGGAGTTTTACTCTATCGAGTACTGTTCACCATGTAAATTCTAGACAAGTGACCTGACTTCGAAAATGTTGGAGATTATGCCCTAGGGGCCAATCATTATCTTATGAACATTGTTGATTTATGAATTTCTTAATTATGTTATCATATTATTTGCATGTTTACTATGATGACAATCCTTGGATAACTCGTGATCTTATCCTAAATGTCCCTGGTCGGTCATCTATGCGGGAGCAGAGATGAAATAAGACCGGTATGACTTTGAAGATATATGGAGATATAAATTAAAGTCATAGGCACATGTAAGAGTACAGGGTGCTGGACCGACCCGCTATGAGAGAGTTGCATAGGTTAAGTCATAAGCTTCTCTCATATAGAAGCCATGTCACTATGCCCTTTGACCTGAGATCATCATGGATTCCTACATGACAAACGCTCAGCTTTGACCTAGTCAAAAGTCACTTTTGACCGAGTGATCATAAAGGCTATGCTCGGGCTTAGTGGTTTTTCATGCGGAGGAATGTGAATGGTCAAGATGGAATTTGTCCCTCACATTCGTAGAGAGATATTACTGGGGCCCTCGATGAGTGAGTCTGAGAAATGTATGGCCATACTGGAATGGAAGGGTAGTTCCATTTCTATATTCAGACTACTCAGGGATCGAGAAAGTAACGGTCAGGAACAGGAGGATGACGTTCTTCATGCCTCATCCTTGACCGAAATATCGTGTGACAAAAGGGACGTGATATGGTTGTATGAAAGGTTATATCGTTTATCGATCCTCATATGTTTTAGGTAGTTGTAATGCCTTGCTAGAGACCGCTTACGACTTGTGGGTCAGTATAGTAACTGGCCCACTGCCAACTTCATATGGGCCTACAGGGTCGCACACAAAACAGCCCAATACGAGCTATGATGTCCAGATTCATTGAATCTAAGAGATGTCTAGATTCAATGAATAATCTAGGGTGGATATATATTTTATATATATATAAATTTGTATATATATATTATATATAATATAAGAGATATTTGTAAGATTTAATTTATAAGGATAAATTAAATCTCTATCACTTTTGAATTTGAATTTAAATGGATATGATCTATTTGAATTTGAAATTCAAATTGATAAGATATCTCAAATTTGATTTATGAGAATAAATCAAATATAATTCTGTCTTATCTTTATTTTAAATTAAATAAATAGGTGAATTAAATCTGTGGGACGGATTTAATATAAACCATATTTATTTAATCAGTTTCTTATTAAATTATGCAATATATGATATTGTATTAATTCAGAATTAATATAAGAATAATTCTGAAGCCCGGCCCTATTAGAAGCCCGATAGCTTCCTATATATTTGACATTAGGAGCTAGGGTTCTACATACAACACATCTCTACACACACATTCAGATGTGAGAAAAGGGGGCAGGGAGAGTGCAAAAGGTTTGCAGACAAGAAACTGCCAAAATAGAGACGGTTCTCTAGAAAGCCCTAGAGGGACAAGAGGCGCTAGCACGTCGTTCGCGATTATAACGCTGTTCGTGTGGATATCGATAGAGGAAGCCGATCTGAGCTGACGACTTCTTGTGATCGAACTAGACACGAAGACAGGTCGCGACCAGAACACGCTGAGGTCGCGACCATACGGGCATCTGAACGTCAGAAATCAGAAAAGAAGAGGCAGGTCGCGACTTGAACCTGACGAGGTCGCGACTACAAACTCCAAAGACGTCAGGTCGAGACTAGAAGAAGAGTAGGTCGCGACTAAAAACTCCAGAGGCGACAGGTCGCGACTAGAAGCTGAGGAGGTCGCGACTGAAAGTTCCAAAGGCGAGGAGTCGCGACTAGTGGACACTGAGGTCGGGACCAAAGCTTGAAACCGAAGGTAACACTTCTTTCTCCTTGACTTAAACACATTCGGTAGATCCTAGCTGGGAATGGAAAAAAAATTAAAGTTAATTTCCGCCGCGTGTGTTCCAATTCCCTTCAGTGGTATCAGAGCCATGCCGTTTTGTGTTTAAGTTAGGTTTGATTGTTGATACATGTGATGTATGTTAGACTTCTTAGCTGATTATATGATAACATGCGAGATATGTAAGACATATATGGAATCTGTTTATGTATGACATATACGGAATCTAAAAGGAAACTGAAATCGGTGGTGTATGTTAATTGATTTGATCAATTAATATTAATGGGGTCTAAGGAAATAGAATTAAGATTCCTGATCAAATTTTTTTTAATGGGTATGGTGAACCGGCTAGCGGGACCGCCGTGGCTACCTGTTTGTAGCGCAACATAATCGTAAGATATACTTCCTTTCCTAATATATGAATGTTTTGAAACATTTATTACCCTTCAAATAGTATGAATTTTGATTCTTGAATGTTTGGGTATGGTGAACAATATGGCTCTAGATTACAAGTGTTGTAATTTTTCTAAATACGGCCTGCGTGTCGTGCCTTCCTCTAATGACTCTCGTTGTACATTCTCTTCTCATCTCACTCCCCTCGAATGTTAAAATGAGGTTTCCTTATGTAATTTTCCTATTCTAATTATACAGCTCCTCTCATTGGCTTGAGGGGACTTAGGATAGGTGAGCCATGTTGTATCACGTTTAAGATTGTGAATCTTTTGATTAGATCACTGCATGTATGTTTTATATGCATAATACTTGTATGAGATACAACCGAGATACATGTAAACTAGATAGTTAATTAAACCCTCTAAAAGGAATCTTAAGTCATATGCCGTCAATTAATGAACACTTGTCAAAACCTCGATCGCTCATTTGTAGGCTCCACCAAAGTGGGTGCATTTGAGTTATCTTGGGGAGATAAGCAAGAGTAATGGTGCTACTCTTATGTTTGTTATTGTTTGACTTAATTGAGATTATCAAAACAGTTTTGGATCTCAAGGCATTAGATGGGATTAAAACATGCCGGATCATATGATGATGGAATCCCATAAACATCTAAGAGTTACATGTGATGTAATTGGTAAAGTTTTTACCTACCTAAATAACTTAAAGTTGAGCGTCCTGCCAAAGCGGACTCAAGTTTAAGCCAAATATGGATCTTAGCCCACTAATTATTACATTGAGGGTTGTTTTATTCAGTGGGAGATTGCTAATTAAATTGCATATTTTAATTGTAGAATCATGACGACTAGTAATACTGCTACATTATCGTTGCGATCTGTCCTTGAGAAGGATAAACTCAATGGGACAAACTTTCTTGACTGGTTCAGGAACTTGAGAATTGTTCTCAAGCAGGAAAGAAAGGTATATGTCCTAGATCAACCCATTCCTGAGGAGCCAGCAGCCAATGCTCCTAGAGCTCAGAGAGATTCTTATGCGAAGCATAAGGAAGACTCTGTCGATGTGGGATGCTTGATGCTTGCCACCATGGTTCCGGAGCTCCAAAGAGATCTGGAACACATGGGGGCTTATGAGATGATTGTGCATCTTAAGGAAATGTTCCAGCAACAAGCAAGGCAAGAGAGGTATGAGACCACTAAGGCTTTACATTCCTGCAAGATGGCTGAAGGTGCATCAGTGAGTACTCATGTCTTAAAGATGAAAGGGTACATAGATCACTTTGAGAGGCTTGGATTTCCCATGAGCCAGAAGTTAGCTACAGATTTGATCTTGAACTCACTCCCAGAAAGTTATGACCAGTTTGTCATGAACTACAACATGAACAACATTGAGAAATCTATTTCTGAACTGCATGGGATGCTTAAAACTTCTAAGCCGACTGTTAAGAAGAAGCCCAGTACTGTTTTGATGGTTCAGAAAGGAAAGGGTATGAAAAAGAAAGGCAAGGGTAAGGGGAAGGGTCATGGCTCATCTGGTAAGACCAAAGAGTCAGGCAAGCCCGAAACCAAGCCTGCACCAAAGAAGGCAAAGCCTCCAAAGGAAGGAGTTTGCTTCTTCTGCAATGAACCGGGTCATTGGAAGAGGAATTGCAAACTCTACCTTGAAGATCTGAAAAAGAACAAGAAGGATAGCGGGGCTATCGCTTCAGGTATTTATGTTATAGACATTCATCTCTCTACTTCCACTACATGGGTATTAGATACTGCATGTGGTTCTCACATTTGTACAAATATGCAGGGCCTAAAGGACAATAGAAAGCTGAAGAAGGGCGAAGTTGACCTACGAGTTGGAAATAGAGCAAAGGTTGCTACTTTAGCTGTAGGCACTTATGAATTAGTTCTGCCCACTGGGTTTTTGTTAGTTTTGAACAATTGCTATTATGTTCCTGCTTTGAGTAGTAACATTGTTTCTCTTTCTTATTTGGATAAGGAAGGTTACACTTCCATTTCTGGGAATGGTAAATGTTCCATTTATAGTAATGATATTTTCTATGCTCATGGTGATTTGCATGTTGATCATTACATATTAAACTTGGAACAACCCAATCATGGAAATATCTATAACATAACCGCCAAAAGGGTCAAACCAAATGATTTGAATCCGACATACCTCTGGCACTGTCGTCTGGGCCATATAAATGAGAAACGCATTTCTAAACTCCATCAAGATGGATTTCTTAACTCATTTGATTTTGAATCATATGATACTTGCGAGTCTTGTTTGTTAGGAAAGATGACAAAGTCTCCTTTCACTGGGCACAGTGAGAGGGCCACTGATTTGTTGGGACTCATACATACAGATGTGTGTGGACCGATGAATACAAATGCCAGAAGAGGTTATTCGTACTTCATCACATTCATAGATGATTTCAGTAGATATGGCTACGTCTATCTAATGAAACATAAATCTGAATCTTTTGAAATGTTCAAGATATTTCAAAATGAAGTACAAAACCAGCTTGGCAAAACAATTAAAGCCCTTCGATCTGATCGAGGTGGTGAATATTTGAGCCAAGAGTTCATCGATCATCTTAGGAATTGTGGGATAGTCTCACAATTGACTCCTCCAGGAACACCACAATGGAATGGGGTTTTTGAACGGAGGAATCGAACACTATTGGATATGGTTCGATCTATGATGAGTCGAACAGATCTTCCACCGTCCTTTTGGGGCCACGCCCTAGAGACAGCTGCGTTCACACTGAATCGTGTTCCATCTAAGGCAGTTGAAAAGACTCCGTATGAGATATGGACTGGGAGGAAACCTAGTTTGTCTTTTCTCAAGATTTGGGGATGTGAGGTCTATGTTAAGCAACAAGCCTCAGATAAGTTAGCGCCCAAATCCTCAAAGTGCCTCTTTATGGGATATCCTAAGGAAACCAAGGGATATTATGTCTACAACCCCACTGATAACAAAGTGTTTGTTGTCAGAAATGGTATCTTTCTAGAACGAGAATTTATCTCTAAAAGAACAAGTGGGAGCAAGGCACACCTCGAAGAAGTTCGAGAGCCACAAGACACCACAAAACTAGAGATGGAAAATAAAGAAGACTCACAAGAAGTTGTTGAGACTCCTCAAGTCACGCAAGGCCCACGGCGATCTAATAGGGCACGACTTCAGCCTCAGAGATATGGATTTCTGATTTCTGACAATCGTGATGTGTTGCTCATTGAGCATAATGAGTCGACTACCTATCGAGAAGCTATAGTGGGACCAAACTCTGAAAAATGGCTTAGTGCCATGAAGTCTGAGATGCAATCCATGTACGAAATAAGGTATGGACCTTAGTCGACCCGCCTGAAGGTGTAAAAACCGTCGGGTGCAAGTGGGTTTTTAAAGAGAAAACCGACATGGAAGGCAATATAAATGTCTTCAAGGCACGACTGGTTGCAAAAGGATTTACTCAAACTCATGGTGTGGACTATGATGAGACCTTTTCCCCAGTTGCAATGGCCAAATCAATCAGAATCCTCCTTGCCATTGCAGCATATTATGACTATGAAATATGGCAGATGGACGTCAAGACAGCCTTCCTTAATGGAAAGCTCCTTGAGGATGTGTACATGACACAACCTGAACGATTTGTGCGTTCCGAGGACTCTGGTAAGGTGTGCAAGCTTCAAAGGTCCATTTATGGACTGAAGCAAGCATCTCGGAGTTGGAATCATCATTTTGATGAAGTAGTCAAAGAGTTTGGATTTCTTCAAAACATTGATGAACCTTGTGTGTACAAGAAGGTTAGTGGGAGCACAGTTGTATTTTTGGTACTCTATGTCGATGACATCCTACTCATTGGGAATGACATTCCTACCTTGCAGATTGTTAAGTCTTGGTTAGGAAAATCTTTCTCGATGAAAGACTTGGGTGAAGCCACCTACATCCTAGGAATTAGGATCTATAGAGATAGATCTAAAAGGCTTCTAGGACTGAGTCAGAGCACATATATAGACAAGATACTGCATAGGTTCAGTATGCAGGAATCAAAGAGGGGTTTCATACCCATATCTCATGGTATTCACCTCAGCAAGGATTTGTGTCCTAGTACACCAGATCAGCGAGGTCGCATGAGTAAGGTTCCATATGCTTCGGCCATAGGATCTATCATGTACGCCATGTTATGTACTCGACCGGATATCTCGTTTGCCTTAAGTATGACTAGTAGATATCAACAGGACCCCAGTGAGGGCCATTGGACTGCTGTCAAGAATATCCTTAAGTACTTAAGAAGGACTAAGGACTTATTCTTGGTCTATGGTGGATTGGATGACGAGCTCTATGTAACTGGTTACACAGATGCAAGTTTCCAAACTGACCAGGATGAACAGAAATCGCAATCTGGATACATATTCCTCCTGAATAATGGAGCGGTAAGCTGGAAGAGCTCTAAGCAGAGCATTGTAGCAGATTCTGTAACGGAAGCTGAGTATATAGCAGCATCTGATGCAGCTAAGGAGGCCGTTTGGATAAGGAAGTTCATTACAGAACTAGGGGTGGTACCTACCATCTCAGATCCAATAACTTTGTTCTGTGACAATAGTGGTGCCATTGCACAGGCCAAAGAGCCTAGGTCACATCAAAGGACCAATCATATACTCAGGCGATTTCATCTCATCAGAGAAATCAATGATAGAGGTGATATAAAAAATATGCAAGGTAGCAGGGGAAGACAATGTTGCTGATCCTCTAACAAAGCCGCTTGTGCAAGCAAAACATGAGTGTCATGTTAGGTCAATGGGAATTAGGCAAATTAATGATTGTACCTAGTGCAAGTGGGAGGATGTTGGAGATTGTGCCCTAGGGGCCAATCATTATCTTATGAACATTGTTGATTTATGAATTTCTTAATTATGTTATCATATTATTTGCATGTTTACTATGATGACAATCCTTGGATAACTCGTGATCTTATCCTAAATGTCCCTGGTCGGTCATCTATGTGAGAGCAGAGATGAAATAAGACCGTTATGACTTTGAAGATATATGGAGATATAAATCAAAGTCATAGGCACATGTAAGAGTACAGGGTGCTGGACCGACCCGCTATGAGAGAGCTGCATTGGTTAAGTCATAAGCTTCTCTCATATACAAGCCATGTCACTATGCCCTTTGACCTGAGATCATCATGGATTCCTACATGACAAACGCTCAGCTTTGACCTAGTCAAAAGTCACTTTTGACCGAGTGATCATAAAGGCTATGCTCGGGCTTAGTGGTTTTTCATGCGGAGGAATGTGAATGGTCAAGATGGAATTTGTCCCTCACATTCGTAGAGAGATATTACTGGGCCCCTCGATGAGTGAGTCTGAGAAATGTATGGCCATACTGGAATGGAAGGGCAGTTCCATTTCTATATTCAGACTACTCAGGGATCGAGAAAGTAACGGTCAGGAACAGGAGGATGACGTTCTCCATGCCTCATCCTTGACCGAAATATAGTGTGACAAAAGGGACGTGATATGGTTGTATGAAAGGTTACATCGTTTATCGATCCTCATATGTTTTGGGTAGTTGTAATGCCTTGCTAGAGACCGCTTACGACTTGTGGGTCAGTATAGTAACTGGCCCACTGCCAACTTCATATGGGCCTATAGGGTCGCACACAAAATAGCCCAATACGAGCTATGATGTCCAGATTCATTGAATCTAAGAGATGTCTAGATTCAATGAATAATCTAGGGTGGATATATATTTTATATATATATAAATTTGTATATATATATTATATATATAATATAAGAGATATTTGTAAGATTTAATTTATAAGGATAAATTAAATCTCTATCACTTTTGAATTTGAATTTAAATGGATATGATCTATTTGAATTTGAAATTCAAATTGATAAGATATCTCAAATTTGATTTATGAGAATAAATCAAATATAATTCTGTCTTATCTTTATTTTAAATTAAATAAATAGGTGAATTAAATCTGTGGGACGGATTTAATATAAACCATATTTATTTAATTAGTTTCTTATTAAATTATGCAATATATGATATTGTATTAATTCAGAATTAATATAAGATTAATTATGAAGCCCGGCCCTATTAGAAGCCCAAAGCTTGAAATCGAAGGTAACACTTCTTTCTCCTTGATTTAAACACATTCGGTAGATCCTGGCTGGGAATGGAAAAAAATTTAAAGTTAATTTCCGCTGCGTGTCTTCCAATTCCCTTCAGAAAAATCATAACTAATTCTATAAAATCGAAACAAAGTGGTTCAAATTTCTAAATGAACCTAACTGAATCCTCTTTTAGGAAAAAATAACTCGTTGACAACGCACTGATCAAGTCAACATCAATTAATGCTACAATTTTACTGTTCATCCACCATTTTTGTCCCAAATTTGATAAATTATATCTCCAGGTGTAGACATTCAAATAAGGCATTCTATATATCAAATCGAAGCTTTGTATGTCTACTATTTCCTTTAAAAATATCATACATTTATTCAACCATTTACTATTTTTAATTATAGATCAAATGTCACTACCTCACTACGAGTTACTATTCATGGTGGCAAATTCCAGCAACCAACTTTACATACATATAACTTACATTAATCACATATCAATCATGTTAAATAATTATTAACTTCTCTTCACGTATCTTTATCTCCTCCATATTGAGAAGACTTGCTGTAATTGGATTGATATGGAAGGAGTGAGATTTCTGGGAAAATCTCAGTAGCAAAAGGTACCACAAACAATGTATGCAAGTATATGCTTAGTGTTAAACATGCTTGCTTCACTATGATTATGCTTGCATTATGACATATACATGCTCTATGATTCTTACTTATAACATATGGCCATAGCATAAAAAGAAACAGAGCATTGTCAATCATACATGCTTCACATAACAAAGACAAGTCAATAGCATATTAACAACACTCAAGCAACAAGCATACAAATTTAGGTATAAGTCCACTACCTGGCATGCAGCCTTTTCTTTAGTCCTTAGCCTTTGCTCTAAAATCACTTCTTTATAGAGGTCAGAGCCTATACATAGCATAATAATATTCTTATTATTATCCTCTCCAGCATAACTCCACTTAAGTCAAGCTTATCTTGAGGTAAAATCCCTATTCTGACAATCCCCTAACTTCCTTTCTATCCACGGCTAACCTTATAGAGAGAGATATTTCTCTATTCTAACTATTAAATTTATAAGAACAATTCTCTAATTTATTAGAGTAGGGACTAGAATAAATTACTTACCTTATTCCTAAGCTCACTGAGTCCCTAAGCTCTTTGGATTGTTCCTAGCTCAGCCAGATCTCCTTCTTTCTCTTCCTTTCTTTCTTTCTCTCTTTCTCTTTCTCTCTCTTCTTTTCTCTTCCTTTCTTGCTCTTGGCCGTGAATTGAAACATCCTCCCTTAGACCCCTGAGAGTACACTTGCGGAAGCTAGATAGCTGGATTATACCTTAACTTAAACCCAGCTATCAAAATTTTACTCTTAAGTTCCTTATTCTGAACTTTTACTTTGGGTACTGATTAATCTCATTCTACACATCCAACTGAGGCTTATTACCTATCCACGTAATGCCCCAGATGTGTACTACTGGCTCACCAAATTTCGTAGCCAAACTCCTTCGTTTACTAGGTCAAACTGAGGTCAGAACACTGCTACCTCATGACCTGCGAATTCTCTCTTAATTCCTCATACATAAATTTAACATGCCAAACAATATTTATTATTGAATAACAAAATGTCATACAACAGGGCATACACAAAATCCCCATATTTCTATTACATCATTCCTGCCTGAAATCCGGCAGCATAACCGCTACGCTTCATCTCTACAAATACTGATCTTGTACTGATTCGATAATTCCTGTGAGAACTACCATTCTACGTAAGTACCCAGGAAAGACTGGATGAACCTGCTAGGTCCACTCACTTCCAGCCTCCTTAGACAGTACCTACATACACAGTACGTATCAGCTCCTTTCCTTACTACTGCTATCTTGTCATAATTTTAGCAGCATAACGGCATCTCTTAGCATTCTCAGAATTTACTTTGACATAACCTCGCTGTAATGGGTTATATATGGGGGATGAGATTCAGGGGAATCTCAGTAGTAATAATCATAACAATATATGTAATGCAGAGTGACAGTGCTTGCTTGTGATTGTGTACAGATAAGTATGCTGCGTGCTTCCATACTCAATAACATATGATCATAGTATTGCAGTAGAGCTTCAAGCATAACATATAAGACAACAATCCAACCAATCACAAAGACATTACATAAAAACTAGGATTAGGTACTACCTGGCTAGCTTAGCAGAATCTACTATCACTATACTGCTTCCAGCTTCGCTAGAATTTCCTTCCTTTCTTTCTTCCTTTCTCTCTTTCTTTCCTTCTCCTTTTCTCTCTTCTTTCTCTCTCTTCTCCTTGCCCATGCGTGAAGCCAAATGAATGGGGGAAGGGGGTATTTATAGTTTCTTCCAATGGCAATTTCGTAGTTTCCAAGAACTCTGAACTTGTGGCTACAGATTTTCCTTGAATTTCCTATTTTCTTATTTCCTTTACTGCATCATCATGACATCATGCTGACTCATAGCCTTTCATAATTACCTGCTGACTCAGTGCCACTCATGATTACTTGCTGACTCAGCCTGCTGACTCAGTGCCCCTCATAATTACTTGCTGACTCAGCCTGCTGACTCACCGGTCCAGAGTCTTGCACCGTAATACGTGTCCTTAGCTTTATCTGCTTCCTCCAGATCAGTGCCATGTGGCATCAAGGTGGCACCCTTCACGCCATCCAATGCTATCTAGATAAGTCTAAGAATTTATCTGATCACCTCTTCTGTTATCGTGCCAACCGAGTAACTTTACTTTATGGAAAAGTCACTAAATCATTATCTTAATGCCACTTTCCTCACATCACTACTGGACCACGTTTTTGGGCCTCGAGAATATCATCCTGGGTCTCTGATCAAGCCCAAGTACTATAATGGCTCGATTCCCAAGACACATCCCTGGTGAATTACCAAAATGCCCTTAGTTCCTCTTTATTTACTTTAACAAGTCTAGGGCCAATATCAGCTTTTCTCATCTTACCAGAGTATTCCTGGTTAACAATTCAGCTAACCTTTCTTGACTATCTCTATCTAACCTTTTCCCCAGTTCTATCTCCAACCGGGTAACTATCTCTCTTGAACCTTCATAACTCTTAGCCCATATGTCTAACATATTTCTCATTACTTAGTCGCGACCTAACATCATCTAACCACGATCTACCCCTTCTGTGTTCATTAGTCGTGACCACAACACAATCTAGTCGAGACCACAATACAATCTAGTCATGACCCCATCATTTTCTAGTCACAACCAAGCTCATTTTGTATATTAGTCGCGACATACACATCTTTCTGTCGCGACCATACCTCTCTGCCAATATTAGTCGCGACCAACATGATCAACACTTACTTTCCAATCTTTATCCCAAAATGGCCATTCTACTCCTTGGGACTCTGCCCAAAAGGGGTCTGGTATCCTCTTAATCTTAGGCTATTCCCTACATCTCTAGGCCTAAAAATTGGGATGTTATATGAATCACCTTGAGGGGGTGGCTATTTATAGTTAAGGCAAAGTGGAATGGATGGCTCAGATCGAATCACGATGAATGGCTCAGATTTCTTAGCATCCTCAAGAAGCTTCGCCTGCATCATCTGATGACATTGTCATCCTTAATGACTCATCAAACATGACATCATCTATGGACACCTCACATGCTTAGGTTGCACAATGGTGGGGCCCTTAGGACACCTCAATAACTGACTCAGCACTTCCAGAGAATTCCAGAGTCTTATCCTGGCATAAACGGTTGAGATCATCCACGTGTCTTTCGCTTTTTCTAATTCCTTTAGATTAGCGCCATGTGGCATCTTATGGGTACCTTTGATGCCACCTCATGGCTTCCGGATAAGTCCAGAGCTTTATCTGATCAATTCCCCGATTTTTACTTCAACCAGGTAACTTTACTTTATTAACAACTCACTAAAATATTATTTTAATGCCACTTTAACCCACATAAATATTGGGCCACATTTTTGGACTTTTGGAATGTCATCTTGGGTAATTTCCAAGAAACATCCCTTGGCAAATTACTAAAATGCCCTTGGTTCCTCTTTATTTATTTTAATGAGTCTAGGGGCATTATTAGCTTTTCACACCTTAGCAGAGTATTCCCTGACCCTAGTCAACTATCCAGATAACCTTTCTTGAATGTTTAACCTTATTCAAATTACCAAAATACCCTTCACTCATTATTTAATTATTTTATAACACAGGGGTATTTTCGTCATTTTGCACATTTTTCTGGACACTGGCCTCTTTTTCAGATGAACTGATATCATGGATCCGGGCCTCCCTTGGTGTCATCATGGGCCTCTATGTGAAGTCATCTGGGCTCATTCAGTCCCAGTTTGCTTACCGATTAATTTTCTAATCAGATATCGGGAGTTCACGAACTCCCGTCAAAATTCGCTAAAAAGCGAATAAATTTTCTTACAAAGATCCTTTAGAGACTCCGTCAGTTCCCTAACCTCTGGCTTCACAGGACGCACATTCCTGTAACTTTTTACTCATATCTGAGGTCCAGGAGATCTGATAAAAATTTTAGATAACTTTCAGACTATCAGATAAATTTTAGCTATTTGAAACTCTGATAAAATCCCTGTATTAAGCTAGATTAACCAGCATCATTTCCTCTATCTACTGATGAAATTTGGGACTGAAATGCTTCCGGGCAGTTATAAGCCACTTGCGACTCAACTTTCTATAATTACCATTTTGCCCCTGAGAACTTTTCTTCTTTTCAATTAAGTCCCTTAACTTTTCATAATTACACTTAATGGCCCACAACTTGTGTCTACCTTCATTTCATACCATGGAACTTTTAGACTTTTTACTTTAGTCCCTTTCTTTTCTAAAATGACCATTATGCCCCTACGGACTTTTACTTCCCTGTACTTTCACTTATTTGCAGTTTAGTCCCTAAAAACTCTCTGTATGTTTTTGGGACTTCTGCTCAAAGGGTTCTGGTAGCCTATCTATTTTAGGCTACTTTCTGAGTCTCTGGGCCTAAAAATTAGGATATTACATTTCTACCCCCTTAAAATAAATTTCGTCCTCGAAATTTACTTAGTACCTTAGTCAACTATTTTGGATATATCTCCTCTTTATATCCTTTCATGCTTTATGACTAAAGCTTGTGGTATTCATCTACTCATACTCATGGACAACTCATTCTACTGAACTTATGAGTAGTGTCCATTTCTTTCATATCCTACCCTTCAAAATTTTGATGTAATTCTGGGGTCTATATTATTCCTCTTAAACTTTGCTAGTCTCTCAGGAGAAATACTATTCTTTTGCCTTTCTTTCTCGTGATACAAAATCATAATTTAGATTATGATTCTAACATAAGAGGTTCTATTTTCTTGCTTTTCATAACTTCTTTAATTCTTATTAACTCTTCTTATCCTTTTACATAACTCTATGCATCTATGCCAAAACTGTTGGAAATTGTGCCCTAGGGGCCAATCATTGTATCGGGTTATCACATTATTTGCATGTTTACTGTGATGACCATCCTTGGATAACTCGTGATCTTATCCTAAATGTCCCTGGTCGGTCATCTATGCGGGAGCAGAGATGAAATAAGACCAGTATGACTTTGAAGATATATAGAGATATAAATCAAAGTCATAGGCACATGTAAGAGTACAGGGTGCTGGACCGACCCGTCATGAGAGAGCTGCATGGGTCAAGTCATAAGCTTCTCTCATATACAAGCCATGTCACTATGCCCTTTGACCTGAGATCATCATGGATTCCTACATGACAAACGCTCAGCTTTGACCTAGTCAAAAGTCACTTTTGACCGAGTGATCATAAAGGCTATGCTCGGGCTTAGTGGTTTTTCATGCGGAGGAATGTGAATGGTCAAGATGGAATTTGTCCCTCACATTCGTAGAGAGATATTACTGGGCCCCTCGATGAGTGAGTCTGAGAAATGTATGGCCATACTGGAATGGAAGGGTAGTTCCATTTCTATATTCAGACTACTCAGGGATCGAGAAAGTAACGGTCAGAACAGGAGGATGACGTTCTCCATGCCTCATCCTTGACCGAAATATCGTGTGACAAAAGGGACGTGATATGGTTGTATGAAAGGTTACATCGTTTATCGATCCTCATATGTTTTGGGTAGTCGTAATGCCTTGCTAGAGACCGCTTACGACTTGTGGGTCAGTATAGTAACTGGGCCACTGCCAACTTCATATGGGCCTACAGGGTCGCACACAAAACAGCCCAATGCGAGCTATGATGTCCAGATTCATTGAATCTAAGAGATGTCTAAATTCAATGAATAATCTAGGGTGGATATATATTTTATATATATAAATTAGTTTATATATATTATATAAATAATATAAGAGATATTTGTAAGATTTAATTTATAAGGATAAATTAAATCTCTATCATTTTTGAATTTGAATTTAAATGGATATGATCTATTTGAATTTGAAATTCAAATTGATAAGATATCTCAAATTTGATTTATGAGAATAAATCAAATATAATTCTGTCTTATCTTTATTTTAAATTAAATAAATAGGTGAATTAAATCTGTGGGACGAATTTAATATAAACCATATTTATTTAATCAGTTTCTTATTAAATTATGCAATATATGATATTGTATTAATTCAGAATTAATATAAGATTAATTCTGAAGCCCGGCCCTATTAGAAGCCCGATAGCTTCCTATATATTTGACATTAGGAGCTAGGGTTCTACACACAATAGATCTCTTCACACACATTCAGTCGTGAGAAAAGGGGGCAGGGAGAGTGCAAAAGGTTTGCATATAAGAAACTGCCGAAATAGAGACGGTGAGGACGGAATCTCCAGAAAGCCTTAGAGGGACAAGAGGCGCTAGCACGTCGTTCGCAATTGGAACGCTGTTCGTGTGGATACCGGTAGAGGAAGCCGATCTGAGCTGTCGACTTCTACGATACGGCCAGACACGAAGAAAGGTCGCGACCAGAACACACTTAGGTCGCGACCAAACGGGCATCTGAACGTCAGAAATCCGAAAAGAGGAGACAGGTCGCGACGTGAAGTTGAAGAGGTCGCGACTAAAAGCTCCAGAGGCGACAGGTCGCGACTAGAAGCAGAGTAGGTCGCGACTACAAACTCCAGAGGCGACAGGTCGCGACTAGAAGCTGAGGAGGTCGCGACTGAAAGTTCCAGAGGCGAGGAGTCGCGACTAGTGGACACTGAGGTCGCGACCAAAGCTTGAAACCGAAGGTAACACTTCTCTCTCCTTGACTTAAACACATTCGGTAGATCCTGGCTGGGAATGGAAAAATTTTTAAAGTTAATTTCCGCTGCGTGTCTTCCAATTCCCTACAAAAACTTTGTGGCATTTGCACTCTTTCTTATCCCTTCTCAGGGCTTACCAATCATTTGGCTACTCTTGCCTTAACACCTTTCGTGCTACTGGGTTAGGGCTAGGTTACTCTTTGTATAGCTCTAGGCCCTAAAATTCTCTTTCTCATAGAACTACGTTCTATCTTTGCTTTGCCTTAGACCTTTTTCTCTAGGTCTTTCTGGCCTTTTAATCTCTTTATCCTCATCTAGAGGATCTATCTACTCATACTTTTCTGTTCTAAAAATATATGGGATTCTCTTCTCTGTTTCTCAGGCATACTTTTACAAAACTTTGAATATCAGCACTCATATTTGAACTTGGACTCCTTCTTCGTTTAAGGGAAAACTAAGTTCAATCTGTATATAATAGAGGTTATCTGAGGAAAACTATTATAAATAATTTTTCTGGGTGAGTTTATCAACTAGTGAAGCTTCCTCACCTTAACTTAGTCTTTGGCATTCATCTTCCCAAAGAGATACTATATTGTACTCATATCTTCATGGCTCATTACTTTCTTTAGGCTAGGTCTAACTGCGACCTCGAGATCTAACTACGATCAACTGTTAGCCTCTTTAGAATCTAACTGTGACTCTAAAGCTGTTAGAATCTAACTGTGACCCTGGAGCCATACTAGGATCTAACTATGACCCTCCAGAATCTAACTGTGATTCTGTTGTACTGTATCATTATCTCTGGAAGATCTTAAACCAACAGACTAAGTTATAAGGTTAATTGCTTCTACTTGTTGATAACTCAATAAATAATTTTTTTTAAAAAAATTATGTTCAGTATCCCATATTATTTACCAAGACTTTACTTATTTTCTCTCTTACTCAAGAGTTCCTTATCATCTTTCTTACTTTACTATGGTTTACCATGGCCTATTGCCTTGTGCAATCATGGTCTAATTGTAATATCCGTAATTTTCTGGTCTGGGTTGTATGTACAGTTTGTATGTAATATATGTGAATTTTCTAAGAAAGGTGTGGCCATTTAAGGAAGGAAAGGAATTGATTTGAAAATGAAAGAAAAATTAAGGACCTAAGTGAAATTACAAAAGTTTTAAGGGCCAAAATAGAATGTAGATATAAATGTTTGGCCATTAAGTGTAATTTAAAAAAGTTTAAGGGCCTAAATGTAATTTCTCAAAAGCTCAAGGGGTTAAATGGTAATTATGAAAAGTTGAGATGGAAGTGGCTTAGAACTTCCCGGAGGCATTTCAGTCCCAAATTTTATCAGTAGATAGAGCAAATGATGCTGGTTAATCTAGCTTAATACAGAAATTTTATTAGAGTTTCAGATAGCTGAAATTTATCTGATAGTCTGAAAGTTATCTAAAATTTTTATCAGATCTCCTGGACCTTAGATATGAGTGAAAAGTTTTAGGAATGTGCGTCCTGTGAAGCCAGAGGTCGGGGAACTGACAGAATCCCGAAAGGAGTTATGTAGAAAAAGTTATTCACTTTTTAGTGAATTTTGACGGGAGTTTATGAACGCCCGATATCCGATTGAGAAATTAATCGGTAAGCAAACTGGGACTGAATAAGCATAGATGGCGTCACTCAGATGCCCATAATGACACCAATTGAGGCTAGGCCCATGATATCAGTTTATTGGGGAAAGGGGCCAGTGTCCAGAAATTTTCAAGAAATGTGCAAAATTACAAAAATGCCCCTGTGTTGTACTAATGAGCAATAGATGAATGGAGAGCATTTTGGTCATTTTAGATAGGCCAAAATGCCAAGGAAGGTATAGGAGGGATTAGTCAGAGTCAGTATATGCTCTGATAAGGTACAAAGAGGTGTGAAACGACAATTTTGCCCTTAGGGTCAATATAGTGCAAGAAAGGGCACCAAGGGTATTTTGGTCATTTTACAAAGGATGGATATCAGATAAATACTCAGTATAACATTGTCAATGGTAGTAGAAACCTAGACATTGGTTTTCCTGATAGAATACATATTCTAGAATATTATAAAAATCGAGAACATAAAACAGTCTAGTTTTTCTGAAAGTGACACGATCGGTATCGGACTGGACTGGAATTTTTCCTATTAGTATTACTCTCTTTATTACCCCAAACAAGGCCTTGATGATGTCATGGATGATGTCATTAATGAGGCTTCTAGGGCAAGTTTCTTGCAAGGTGGAATATGGACCATTTGATCAAATAGTAACCAAAGTAATCTTGGCCTTCCATTTCCACCCAAATTTTTCTATAAATACCCCCCAAAACAGATTGGTTCGGCATTCTTTGGAACCTTGGGGAAACTCTTGCAAAATTTCTAGTGAAGCTAAAAAGAAGCAAGCAACTTGGAAGAACTAGTAAGGTAATTATTCCCCTTGATCTTAGACTTTATTCTAGCAAGTTTGCTCTTGGTTTTAAGAGGTTTTTGGGACATATTTCTCTTGGTGCTGCTGCTGGATATTCTGTTTTGATGTGAAAAGAGTATGAGTTTTATGTCATAGATAGTTTAGACAAGCTTAAATAAGCTAGAATCAAGTGGTACTAGCTTGAAAATCCAAGTATACATGTGAATGGAAGATGGTGTTCTGTTCTGGTACTGTACGAATCACTATTTATATATTGGAATTTCATGATTTTGATGCTTCCAATGGGTTTAAAATGGAAAATTTTTTGGGGATAACGTAGAGAAACAAGTATTGGAAGCATTGGAATCAAAATGAGAATTTTTGGAAAATGTAGGAGACATTTTGGTTTTGTACAGCAGCCAAGGATCTGAATTGATTTTAGAAATTCTAATTTCATATTTGGATTCTAAATGAAAAATTATTTGGAAATGAACCATGAGAATTTATTTTGTAAAGATGTAAGCATAAGTCATAAATTAGACAAAGAAAGGAATATAGTAGGAACCTAGGCTTGGACTTTGTTTTGGAGTTGAATGGTAACTTGATGTTACTTTCTAATGGCTAGGTTTTGACATTTGTGAAAGGAGAAGATCATTCCAAGAAAGGTGTAACAAGGATATCTAAGAGGTAGCAAGAATACCTAACTATAATCTTATGTTTGTTTGATTGTATGCTTGCTTGTTAGTTATGATTATTGGTTGAGCTTGAGATGATTCTTTGATGACTATGATAAAGTATGAATGATTGCAACTCCTTGCAATGAATGTCATGACAATATGCATGTTAGAGTTTGCTTATGTATGTTCACAAAGTAGCTCCCATGTCATGTGTAATATCCCGATTTTTAGGTTTAGGAGAACTGGGAGGTAGTCTGATATGGGCAGGCTGCTATACCCGTAGTCCCAGGATAGTAATCTGATATGGGCAGATCACTTACCTATATTTTGTAGGAATCCGAGGAATGATCTAAGTCCCTTAGGATTTAACGATAAGTTAAGTCTTTAACCTACAAAATAGGGACAGTTTACCTAGGTTCAAAAAGAGGAATGTAAGGAATATCCTAAGTCTTAAGCCTAGGAATTCTGCAGGTAGCTAGATATGGGCTGGCTCCTGAGTAAGATAACTTGATATAGGCGGGTTGTCGAACCTTTCAATTAATAATGACTCCCGAAGAGTTCAGGGGATGAGTTGTTGAAAGAGAATTTCGAGAACTTAAGATGAAGGATAAGAAGATAAGTAAAGGTGTCAGAAAGAGAATATAGGGGTATAATCGTAAATATGGGAAAGATTGGGCTGGTAGCCGATGAGTACCATATTTTACCATAAAATAGAGAAAATTATGCTGATCTTTTCACTGAACTGTGAAATATGCATATAAAGTCTCTATGAATATGTAAGAATTATGAAAAGTTAAGGGACTTAATAGAAAGAGGAAAAGTTTCCAGGGGCAAAATGGTAATTATAGAAAGTTGAGCCGAAAGTGGCTTAGAACTGCCCGGAAGCATTTCAGTCCCAAATTTCACCAGTAGATAGAGAAAATGATGTTAGTTAATCTAGCAAAATACAGGAATTTTATCAGAGATGTAGATAGCTGAAATTTATCTGATAGTCTAAAAGTTATCTGGAATTTTTATCAGATCTCCTGGACCTCAGATATGAGTGAAAGTTTACAGGAATGTGCGTCCTGTGAAGCTAGAGGTCAGGGAACTGACAGAGCCCTGAAAGGAGTTCTGTAGAAAAAGTTATTCACTTTTTAGTGAATTGAGACGGGAGTTTGTGAGCTCCTAGGATCCGATAGGGAAATTTAGCAGTAAATAAATTGGGACTGAATGAGCCTAGATGTCATCACTCATAGGCCCATAGTGACACCAAATTTGGCCCAGGCCCATGATATCAGTTCAGTGGTAAAAAGGGTCGGTGTCCAAAAAAAGGTGCAAAATGACGAAAATACCCCTATGTTATAAAATAGTTAAAGAATGAGTAAAGGGTATTTTGGTCATTTGACTAAGGTTAGACAGTCAAGAAAGGTTATTTGGATAGTTGACCAGGGTTAAGGAATACTCTGGTAAGATATGAAAAGACAATAATGCCCTTAGACTCATTAAAGTAAAGAAAGGGGAACCAAGGGTATTTTGGTAATTTGCCAAGGGATATTTCTTAGGAATCGAGCCATCAGAGTACTTGAGCTTGATCAGAGACCCAAGATAGCATTCCCAGAGTGCACAAATGTAGCCCAAGGAATATGTGAGTTAAAGTGGCATTAAAATAATATTTTAGTGAGTTTTCAATAAAGTAAAGTTACTCAGTTAACGTTATAACCGGGGAATTGATCAGATAAAGTTCTGGACTTATCCAAAAGCCATGAGGTGGCATGAAAGGTGTCCTCATGGGACCCATCAAGATGCCACATGGCACTACTCTAGAGGGAGAAGAAAAGTTAAAGACACGTGGCACGATCTCAACCGTTCATTCCGGGATAAGACTCTGGAGTTCTCTAGAAACGTTGACTCAGCTGGTGAGGTATCCCAAGGGCCCCACCATTGTGCCACCTAGCATGTGAGGTGTCCCATGATTATGTCACTTTTGATGAGTCATTATGGAGGATGATGTCATCACGATGAGGCAGGCGAAGCTTCTTGAGGAAGCAAGCGATCTGAGCCATTCATCGTGATTCGATCTGAGCCATCCATTCCACCTTGCCACAAGTATAAATAGCCCCCTTGCCATTCCATTCACGGCCAAGCAAGGTAAAGAAGAGAAAAGAAGAGAGAGAAAGAGAAAGAAAGGAAGAGAAAGAAGGAGTTCTGGCAAAGGTAGGAGCAATCCAAGGAGCTTAGGGGCTCGGCAATCTTAGGAATAAGGCTCTTACCTCTATAAAGAACGGATCTTAGAGCAAAGGCTAAGGACTAAAGGAAAGGCTGCATGTCAGGTAGTAAACTTACCTAAACTTGTATGTGTTGAATATATGATTGATTGTGTTATGGCTTGATTGATTGCTGTTAATCTGTAATTGTTGAAGCTCTATACTATGATTACCTTGGCTAATTATATTTCATATGTTACATGGAAGCATGCACATTACATTATGTTGACACAATCACAAGCAAGCACAAATATCAATCATTGATGCATACACTGCTTAGTACTGTTTGCTACTGAGATTCCCCCGAATCTCATCCCCTATGTATAACTCATTATAGAGAGCTTACGTCGAAGTAAATTTTGAGGATGTTAAAAGACGCCGTTATGCTGCTAAAATTATGGCAGAATGTCCATAATGAAGATAGGATATCTGCTACTCTTTCTGTATACCATTCCTTTCAATAGAAATGGCCCTGAGTACTGTATTCACAAGCCTATAGAAATACCTGAGTAACCCCTAGTCATACTGCAATAGACTGTCCCACTCATTGAGACTGTCTATCATCCTCAATACATTCCTTATTGCATGTTATATGGTACGGGAGCAACATAACTTTCTCATAACTTCCTCATATCATATATACTCTACCCTGCATGTATTGCAAAAGGGGAGTATCCATTCATCTTAGCATACTCTAACATGCATGTCATTACATGACAATTGCAAGGAGATACAACTATTCATCATTACTTATGGCAACATAAGTCATATCATCATCATAATTTGCTCAACCATCTACTACACATTGCAATAAACTAAGTAAACATCAAAACATTATTTCCTGACCATTCATTCAGGAACCTGAAGCATCCATCTATCTCACTTAGGCTGCCACACTACCCTCTTACCAGGGTATAGACTCAACCCTTCATTACTCTATCTTATATAGGGAATAGGGCTTTATCTTTTAAACTGTGACTACCTCTCTACTATCTCTTAACTTCTTTTGTCTATCAGTCCCAGTCTGTTCTTGACCAAACTGTGGTTTCTTATTGGTCTCTCTCTTGATCCTAGCGAACTTGTGTCGCATGGATCTCATTCATCATCTCTTGCTATCACTTTTGTTCTCTAGGGTACTCTACCCTAGGTCTATTACTTCTCTGTGATGGAATCCCTCTGCTTAGGGAATATTAGCTCTTTATCTATTAACTATCATATCTCTAGCCTTAGGTCATGTCCTAGGATCATTCCTAGGCAAATCTTATTCTAGCTATTTCATCTTAACTCTTTTGTACATATTAGTCGCTACATAAGACCCTTCACATCACAACCTCAGTTCTCTATGACTACTTGTCACAACATACACGCCTTAAGATCATGTATTGGACATATCATCATTATTACTGCAGTGTCTGGTCACAGAATAATACCTCGAGCTACTATCGCAGCTTCCCTTGACCTTATACTGGTCAACTTCCATCTCTATCAATAAAGGAAACTATTCCTTCGACGTTATCTTGCTTAGTCCAGCCACATCGTGCTAAGAAACACGAGACCCCAGAGGTAACAGAAGATTAAGCTATTATGTTCTAGGGAGGAAACCTTCTCTAACTTGTTTAAGGGAATTAGTCTAACTAAATCAGAGCATCTCTAAGCCAGAACCTTATGTTCTGTGCCAGAATCTTATGCTCTGAGTCATAACCCTTTCTGCTCTATACCAGAACCTCTTGCTTTGATACAAAAATATCACATCCTAATTTTCTTACATCTAAGGGACCATTTGGTAGTAACTGGAACCACTTTTAAGGTCATTGAAGTCAAATTTCCCAATCTGTAGTTTTACTCTACCGAGTACTGTTCACTGTGTAAATTCTAGACAAGTGACCTGACTTCAAAAAATTATAACTAATTCTAAAAAAATCAAAACAAAGTGGTTCAAATTGATAAATGAATCTAACTGAATCCTATTTCAGGAAAAAATAACTCGTTGACCACGCATTGACCAAGTCAATGTCAGCCAACGCTACAATTTTACTGTTCATCCAACGTTTTCCCCCTGAGTCCAGCATTTTCGTCCCAACTTTGATAAATTATATCTCTAGGTGTAGACATTCAAATAAGGCATTCTATATATCAAATCGAAGCTTTGTATGTATACTATTTGCTGTAAAAATATCATACATTTATTCAACTATTTACTATTTTTAATTACAGATCAAACATCATTACCTCACCACGAGTTACTGTTAATGGTGGCAAAATCCAGCAACCAACTTAACATCCATCAATCACATATCAATCATGCTAAATAATTATTAACTTCTCTTCACGTATCTTTATCTCCTCCATCTTGAGAAGACCTGCTATAATTGGATTGATATGGAAGGGGTGAGATTTCTGGGAAAATCTCAGTAGCAAACGGTACCACAAACAATGTATGCAAGTATATGCTTAGTGTTAAACATGCTTGCTTTACTATGATTATGCTTGCATTATGACATATACATGCTCTATGATTCTTACTTATAACATATGGCCATAGCATAAAAAGAAACAGAGCATTGTCAATCATACATGCTTCACATAACCAAGACAAGTCAATAGCATATTAACAACACTCAAGTAAGAAGCATACAAGTTTAGGCAAAGTTTAGCTCAGCCAGAACTCCTTTCTCTTCCTTTCTTTCTTTCTCTCTTTCTCTTTCTCTCTCTTATTTTCTTTTCCTTTCTTGCTGTTGGCCGTGAATCACCTTGAGGGGGGTGGCTATTTATAGTTGAGGCAAAGTGGAATGGATGGCTCAGATCGAATCACGATTAACAGCTCAGATTGCTTAGCTTCCTCAAGAAGCTTCACCTGCATCATCGTGATGACATCATCATCCTTAATGACTCATCAAATATGACATCATCCATGGACACCTCACATGATTAGATGGCACAATAGTGGGGCCCTTGGGACACCTCACCAACTGACTCAGCACTTCTAGAGTCTTATCCCAGAATAAACGGTTGAGATCATGCCACGTGTCTTTAGCTTTTTCTTCTTCCTTTAGATTAGTGTCATGTGGCATCTTATGGGTACCTTTGATGCCACCTCATGGCTTCTGGATAAGTCCAGAGCTTTATCTGATCAATTCCCCGGTTATCACTTCAACCATGTATACAGATAGGAGGTCTGTAGAAAAAGTTATTCACAAATTAGCAAATATAGGAGGTCTGTAGATTTATTCAAACTAAAAACCTCAGGCCTAGGATCTCCTTGGTTAACAGTTGTTTCTAATCTGGTCCTACGTTTAGCCATCCTGCAAATATTAACTTAATGTCAATTATGACAGCTTTACCATTGTGTATCTATCTATAGATCATCTATTCAGAGCATTTCCTAAGCCAGAATCCTTTGTTCTGATACCAAAATGTCGTATCTTTAATTTCATCCTTACATATACTCATTAGGAAGTATCTTAGACCAATGGAACACCATTTTAGCTTAAAAACATGAATTTCTAAGAATTAGGTCTTCGGGTACTATTCATGGTACTGTTCATGTGGTAAATTCAGATTACATCATGAACTTTGGAAATTCATAATTAAATCTAAAAAAATCAAAATAAGGTGGTTCCAATTTCTAATTAAATATATTTCATTGAAATTTGAAGGAAAAATATGAAACTGAGGTTTCCTTGTCCAAATGAAATCAGTTTATTAGTTTAAAAACACTATTCATTTGGTAAGTCTGGAAGTTCCAGTTTCTTTACCTTATTTTCAAAAATTCATTTCTTCTTGTGTACTTATCCAAATGAGGCGTGTTACATATGGATTTAAATCTCCATATGTTTAATTTAAGCTCATAAAATTTCGTGAAAAAACTCGTTCATTTACTATCTGAAATTCGCGCATGAACCTCACTGCCTCTGGGTACTAGTTTTATTTTGATCCAGATTTTAATCCCGACTTTGAAAAATCATAACAATTCGAATTCTTAACCAATTGAGGCATTTTTGGTGTCCATTTAAAGCTCTATATCTTAGCAATGTTAATACCAAATTTCACGTGAAAATACGTTGGATAGATTATACAAACTAACGTCGGAAATGTACTGGCTCAGACTGGATTCTTAGCAACATACATCAGGCACATCAAAATATCATCTTCTCAAGTTAAGTGCTCAACTTTAAGTCACATACTAACTAATCATCCACATTTAACCTTTTGCGTTGAGAAGATCCAGCACCTAGAGCATGGTTATATACATATGGAAAGAATGAGATTTCATGGAAATCTCAATAGCAAGTCATACAAACTATAATAACATGCATGCTTGATTAAATGCCTAACATGTTATCATGATATGGGAGCTACTTCATGAACATACATAAGTAACCTCTAACATGCATATTGTCATGACATTCATTGCAAGGAGTTGCAACTATTCATATCTGATCATCATCATCATAAAATCATCTCATGCTCAACCAATAATCATACATAACAAGCAAACATACAATCAAACAAGCATAAGATTATAGTTAGGTATTCTTGCTACCTCTTAGATGTCCTTGTTAATTACTTCTTGGAGTGATCTTCCCTTCTCACAAATGTCAAAACCTAGCCATTACAAAGTAACATCAAGTTACAATTCACTTCCAACATAATCCCAAGACTAGGTTCTCACTAAGTGCCATTCTTTCTTTAATTTATGACTTATGCTTCCATCTTTCTAAAATAAATTCTCATAGTTCATTTCCACATATTTTTCATGTAGAATCCAAATATGCATTCAGATTCTCCAAAATCAAGTTGCATCTTAAGTGACTGTATAGAACCGAAAAGCTACACTTATTTTCCAAAAATTCTCATTTTAATTCCAATGCTTCCAATACTTGTTTCTCTACTATAACCCCACACAATTTTCCATTTTAAACTCATTGGAAGCATCAAAATCATGAAATTCCAACATATGAACAGTGATTAGTACAGTACCAGAATAGAACACAATCTTCCATTCACACACATACTTTGATTTCCAAGCTATTACCACTTGATTCTAGCTTGTTTAAGCTTGTCTAAACTATCCATAACATAAAACTCATATTCTTTTCACATCCAAACAGAATATCCAGCAGCACCCTCAAGACAAATATGCCCCAAAAACCCCTAAAAATCAAAAGCAAATTCACTAGAACAAAGTCTAGGATCAAGGGGACTAATTACCTTGCTAGTTCTTCCAAGGTGCTTGCTTCTTTCTAGCTTGAATGGAAATTTTGCAAGAGTTTCCCCAAGGTTGCCAAGGATGCCAAATTGTTCTAATTTAGGGGGGTATTTATAGGCAAACTTGAGTGGAAATGAAAGGCCAAGATCATTTTGTGCACTATTTGATCTAATGGCTTAGATTTAATCTTGGATTTTCTTTTCTTTAATAATTATGACATCACCTTCATGACATCATCCAAAGGGACACCTCACCATGCACATGGCAAAATTGAAGGGAGAAGAAGTCTCTAGAAAAATTTCAGTCCAATCCGGTACCGGCTCAGTCCGATTTCCCAAAAACCAAACTGTTTTCTGAATCTAATTTTTTTGAATCTAATAGATAGACTTTTACTATTTACACATAAGTCCCTGTACTTTCAGTTATTTATAGTTTAGTCCCTAAAAACCCTCTGTACATTTCTGGGACTTCTACTCAAAGCGGTCTAGTAGCCTATCTATTTCAGGCTACTTTTTGAGTCTCTGGGCCTAAAAATTAGGATATTACACTTACCTATTGCTATCCTATCTTAGGTTTTATTTTTAATCTTTTATCCTAATTCTAATCCTGATGTGAATTCTAATGTTTAAGGGATTTAGCTAGACTAACTATTGTGCCTATGTTTTCTCTACTTCATACTTTTTCCACATAAGTCACTCAAGTTAAGAGATTCATCCCTGGTCATCGACTTCCCAAAGAGATATTGTACTCTTACTCATAAGGATAAATAACTTTTCTTAACCTAAGTCCACTATGACCCTCGGGATCTACTGCGATTGATAAGACACAATTTGTGTATGATTTCTGTGAAATTTGTAAGGGTTTTGTAACAACTTTACCATTCATTTTATACCTGAAATTGTGCTTTTATGGTAATACATGATTGTACTTGGCAATATACTAATAAAAGGGTAAAATGGTAAATTAACTCTTCCAACTGCATATATGTTGATCTTTTGTGAGTTGGACTTCTATAGTGAGCTTTGGTTTTGAATTACAGGTATTTTGGAAGAGCAAGGACTAATGTGAGCAGAAAAGAAATCACAAGACAATGAGAATCAAATCAAAAACCAGCTTCTGTGGTCTTTAGTCATGACTAAATTGTCCATAGGTCGCGACCTAATTTCTTTTGAGAAGTTTATCTGAATTTACAGGTCGCGACCAAAACATGGATCTGGTCACGACCAAAGAAGACAGTCGTGAAGCTGTGTAACACCTTACTTTTATACATCTTAGGGACCATTTGGTAGCATTTAGAACCACTTACAAGTCCATTGAAGTTCAATATCAAAATCTAAAAATTTTAAGTTTACGGTTACTGTTCATTTGGTAATTCTAGATTCAGTGATGAACTTTGAAAATTCATAACTAATTCTAGAAAAATTGAAATGAAGTGATTCAAAAGCTACTTGAAGATAACATAATATATTTTAAGAAAAAAATAATTTCTTGGACCAATTGATGTCTTAACTTTACCCTACACAATTTGGCCTTATGAATCCATTTATGAACTCAAAATGCCCAAATTCCAGCAGCTACAATATGTTCTGGACAGAACAAAAAACTTCTCTTTTTTTTTTCAAACATTCTCATTTTGATTCTAATGCTTCCAATACTTGTTTCCCTACTTTATCCCACACAATTTTTCATTTTAAAACTATTGGAAGCATCAAAATCATGAAATCCCAATCACTGTTCATGCTTGTGAACAGTAACAGAGAAGACTTAAAAATTATAACTTTCAATTCCTATGCTTCCAAGGTTCCAAACCCATCCAATCCTACATAAAATCATCATTTAAATTCAATGGAAGCATTAGATTATTGAAATTCATTCTTCTTGGTCCAGAACAGCCCTAGGCCAAATGGCCTCATCAATGGTAAAGTCAAAATCACAACTTAATTCAATAACCAATCACCTAAGCTAACTTATCCAAGCATTAATCACATAGTTATAGCTTTATTTCCTTCTTCCTACTTCAACTTAAAATTTGGACAGCAAGCATGCTCTAGGTTTAATAGAATTTCCAACCAATAAAACCTAGATTTTATCCTTCCAAAACATATATAAATAAGCTAGGAAGGATTGCTTACATTATGCCTTAACTACCTTGACCTTTAAGTGCTTTGAATTGTCTTTATCTTGGTTGAGTTTTCAAATGACAAGAGTTTCTCCAAGGGAACCAAGGGGCATGGTTTTGTGAGGAATGAGAGGGGTATTTATAGACAAAACTTTGTCACCTTAGGTCCATATAACCCCACTTTTCCTAATTATTATAACTCCTTAATCTTGAACTTGATTGGTTGGTTTTTGGATTAATTATCCTTAATCATCATTAGGTTAATTCTTATATTATTTTATTACATTTTAGCACATGTCATAACCCTTTCTTCTTCTTCTTGGTGCCATGTGTAAAGCTTGTGGGTCCCACAAGGACCCCTCACTTGCTTCTTGAATTTTCTTGAATTCTATTCTTTTAAAAATACATAAAATATTCTAAAAATTCATTTGACCAAATAAAAATTCCTTGGGCTTATTGGGATTGTATAGGACGTCATATTGGGCCTCTTTTAGGTCCAATAGCTAATTGGCACAAATCCCAAGGCACTTTCCTTATACCGATATTCTCAAATCACCCTGATTTTTGAGATAAATTCTAAACAGCTCTTTTATTATTTCTAACATTTTTAGAAATTTATTCTAATATAAAATGAATTCTATACAAAGCGTCATAATTTTCTGAGACTTAAAAGTCTGGATAAAAATTCCCTACATTTCCTTTAATCCTTTATTGGTGTCTAATTTTACCTTAAATTCCATAATTAATTCTACAGGACTCCTTTTTGAATACTGTCAATTTCATAAATTCTTATATTATTTATAAGAATTTACTACCAAATTTCATCTAGTTATGAGGTCCAGAGGATACTGTAATAATCTCCCGACTTTAGAAATTAATATCAATTTATCGAGATCTTAAATCAAAATTCTGCATTGCGTTAAACTGATCATAATACTTTTCTCTATTTTATGGTAAAATTTGGGACTAAACAATTTTTGGGCATTTTTGGGCCTTTTCTGGCTCAACTTTTCATAATTACCATTTTGCCCCTGAACCTTTGAAAATTACCTCTTAGGCCCTCAACTTTTTATAATTACACTTAATGGCCCAAAGTTTATGTCTACTTCTATTTTACACCATGGACTTTCACTTTAGTCCCTTTCATTTCCAAAATATCCATTATGTCCTTGAAACTTTCATTAATTGTAATTTAGTTCATTTTTCTTTACAACTTCATACCTTCTCTCTTTCTTTAGCTTAAAACTTATCTTAATCATTATCTTTCCTTTTGATTACCATCCCAAGACCTTCATAACCTCTTTTCTCTATCAGTCTTATACAAATAGAGAAAATTTGGGATGTTACAAGCTGCGCACTTTTTATTAGGTCAACCTGATGATAAAAGGAGAAGGGAGCCGCAGACGCGGAGGAGGCTGATTTTTGACCTGATTAGGTTAAGAAGCAGTGCTCAAACTTTCTCTCAACTCTCCCTGCTACCTACACATCATCTCTATCATTCATCTTTCCATCACCTTTCTGCTTTCTTCATGGCATCTTATCCAGGAAGCGATTGCAGCACAGTAAGAGTCATGAGAGGTTAAATCCTTAGTCTCTTGGTGATGGATCTCATATCTTGAGCTCATGGACTGCACTGGGGAGTTTTCTGTTTTAATTTATACCTTTTTCATGTTTTGATGCTGCTAGATCTAGGGTTTTAATTATATGAACAAGAGATTGAATGTCGATTAATTATTCTCAGATTAGACAATTGTAATTGACTTTGGATGCTTTGAATGTTGGTTTTTAATATAATATTTCAGTTTCGATTTTAAGATAGTTGGACTATTATCAACAATCGTTGCTAATTAATTCAATTGCTTGAAATCTAGGGTTTAGTGATCGACGGTCATTCGAGAGCATTTTCATCATCTGATTTAAATTACACACTAAGTGGTTTTTGACAATTCATTAAGAGTTTTTTTAAACTAGCTTTCATCAAAGGAGTTTAAGAAATATTAATGCTCTGGATTCAATCGATCGATTGAGGTTTTGTTTAAGACTTAATGATTTCAAAACTCCCATATCAAATTAAGAGCAAGGATAGGTATGTTTTTATCATCAAGAATCTGTCCTAACATATTTCTTTCACAAACCAACTAGTTTTCAACTTAATCAAAACTACAAAAACATTTACTTTACTGCACCCTTATTTTATTGCATCAAAAATCAATCAAACCTAAAACCCATCTTACTTTCACTCAGTTTTCAATGGTTTTGTCGCCAATTTACTAGGTCTCCAATAAAAAGGCTCCTCGAGAAGAATGATAGGGTTGTGCCCTATACTTTATTATTGGGTGCAATTATTATTATTTTGATGGATCAGACGTCGACAATCCGAGTTGTTCATCAGCGATCAATCGTAAGCCTTTTCATAATCCTCTATGATCCTAGAACATAAACTTTACTAGCTATACTAAGATCTAACTGTGATCATCCAAAATCTACTGCGATTCCATTATACTGTATCCTAATCTTTGGGAAACTTTGAACAAATGGATTAACTTGCCTATACTATACCTCTATCACATTATCTTCTAGATCCTATTTATTCATTTAGGAAATATGAGATAACTACTTCACTTTACTACTCTGGCCTTTATAAGGCTTCTTTTACTCATTTAGTTTAGGTTGCCATATTACCTTTTGCTAGGGTATAGACTTAACCCTTAATTACTTTTTCTGACTCTTGGTTAGTACTCTTTTTTAAATAGGGGAGTCTCTTTATCTTTGAACTATGGCTACCCTTCTCTTTCTAATACTCATATTCTATTCCATAACTAGATACTCTTATACTTATTAACTGCTTCTATCTATCCGCTAGTCCTAATATGTTCTTAACCATACTACAGTTACTTTATGGTTTTCACACGGAGAATCTACTCTTAAGCATCCCCTTGAATTGGTTTTTCGTGTCTCTAAGCATCAAACTATCTGACTTGTCTGCATCTGTACCTTGTGCCCATTCTCTAGCTGATGAACTTCGATGAGGTTGGTACCTTCATTCTTATTATTACTATCGTTATTCCTAGGGAATTCAGTTCACAGAACGATTCTGTTTTGTTCTCCTAGCGTTATCTTGAATTAATTCTTGTATCTTAGCTTTCTTGATCTTGGACTGGTCAACTTCTTTGACCTTAAACTGGTTAGTTCCTATCTTTGTCAGCATTGGAAACTACTTCCCAGCGCTGTTCTACTTAGTCCAGCCATATTGTGTTAAGAAACATGAGACCTTTGAGGTATGGCCGACTAAAACTAGTCTACTACAACTATATCCTTTAAGACTATCTCGTAAGGCTGTAAGGCTAGGGTATAATGCAACATACCTATCTGAGGGTCACAACTTTTAGTCACGTCCACCACACTAGCTCAACATGACTAAAATTTTCTGTGTCTATTCATTGCAACCAAAGTACTAGCTACTTGGGTTTACTTAAGAATTCTAACCTCTAACTAATCTAGAGCATCACTAGGCAAGAATCTTCTATTCCATGCTAGAGTTTTGTGCTCTATACTTATGTCAGGGCCTCTTCTCTGTGCTTGGGCTACTACTTTGATTATTAGTTCCCTCATTCTATGACTCTACCAATATTTGGAAACACAATTACATATATGCACAACAATTTTCAAACACACATATATTCATACAACAAATAACATATGTACACATACAAAAAATTTAAAATATCACATACCACATGTCGCATCCTAACTTTTTCCTATCGGTATAATACTGATAGAGGAAAGGGTTTAGAAAGGATTGTGATGATGAATGAAAAAAAAAAGAATGATTAGATTAAGGTTAAAAAAAGGGACTAAATTGACAAGTATAAAAGTTCCAAGGTGTAAAATGTAAAGTAGACATAAAATTTGGGCCATTAAGTGTAATTATAAACAGTTGAGGGCCTAAAGTGTAATTTTTAAAAGTTTCGGGGCAAAATGGTAATTATGAGAAGTTGAGCCGAAAAAGGCCCAAAAATGTTTGGAATCAGTTCAGTCCCAAATTTTCCAAATAAATAGAGAAAATTATTCTGATCAGTTTGACGCAACACAGAATTTTGATTTGAGGTCCCAAAAAATTGATATGAATTCTTAAAGACAAGGAAATTAATACAGTATGCTATGGACCTCAAAATCAGATGAAATTTGGTAGTAAATTCTTATAATTAATATGAGAATTTATGAAACTGACAGAAGTCAAAAATGAGTCCTGTAAAATTAATTATGGAATTTACGGTGAAAAAGGACACCGATAAAGGGTTTAAAGGAAATGTATGTAATTTTTATCAGGATTTCTGGGTCTTAAAAAATTATGAAACTTTGTAGAGAATTCATTTTATATTAGATTGAATTTCTAAAAATATTATAACTATTAAAAGAGGTGTTTAGTATTTATTCCTAGATCAGGCTAATTTTAAGGATATCGGTATAAGGGAAGTACATTGGGAGTTGTGCTAATTAGCTATTGGACCTAAAAGTGGCTCAAGATTTCATCCTAGGGCAGCCCAATAAATGCCAAAAGTTGTCTTGGAGCCCAAGTCCAATAATGAATAATTTATGGATTTTTGAAAAGAAAAGAAAAAGGAATAAAGTAGGAATTAGGGTTTGCACATGGTGGGACCCACAAAGCTTTACACATGGCGTCCAAGGCAAGGGGAAGAGAATATTTTTGTCATGTGATTTTATCTCAAA
Organism: Leucaena leucocephala; assembly: GCA_037074615.1. Classification (NCBI taxonomy): domain Eukaryota; kingdom Viridiplantae; phylum Streptophyta; class Magnoliopsida; order Fabales; family Fabaceae; genus Leucaena; species Leucaena leucocephala. The sequence continues at coordinate 8,190,740 of CM073548.1, read as the reverse complement.
TTGGCTTGGTGGAGAAGTTTGGTGTAAGAACAATTATGAGTCATTAGATCAAATAGTGCACAAAGTGATCTTAGCCATCCATTTTCCATGAGATTTTCTATAAATACCCCCATATTTTTTGCTCCAAACTGTGGCATGAGAACCCTTGGGGAAACTATGGAAAAATGAAAACTCCAGCCAAGACAAAGAAGAATTCAAGGTCTAAAGTTCAAGCAAGCTAGAGATTAAAGGTAAGCAATATATCCTAGCTTATTTTCCTTTAATTTGGGAGCTTGAACTTAGGGTTTTCATGGAAGAAAGTTGAGTTTTCTCTAAGGTGTATATCCTGCCTAAAACCATAGAGGAAAGGAGAAAGAAGAAATTAAAGTTAGAGTTATATGGTTAAAGCTTAAACAAGCTAGTTAGATGATTGGTTGTTTAATTAAGTTGATATTCTTGACTTTGCCATGGTTGAAATATTTTGGTCTTCACTGTTCATGATAGAAGGAGATGGAATTTCAATGATCCAATGCTTCCATTGAATTTATATGATGATTTTGTGTAGGATTGGATAGGTTTTGAACCTTGGAAACATTGGAATTGAAAGTTGTAATGTTTGGAACTCTTCTCTATTACTGTTCACTCACATGAATAGTGATTGGAATTTCATGATTTTGATGATTCCAATGGTTTTAAAATGAAAAGTTGTGTGGGACAAAGTAGAGAAACACGTATAAGAAGCATTGGAATCAAAATGAGAATTTTTGGAAGAATTATGCATGCTTTTCAATTCTGTCCAGAACACTGCATGAGAGCTAGAATTTCATGATTCTAAGCTCATAAATGGATTAAAAAGATGAAATTGTGTAGGTAAGGTCAAGACATCAATTGATTCAAAGGCCAAGTCAACTGGTAAAGATTAAAGGAAGTTATGTTAAAGTAAGTTTAATGTTCAAGAGAAGTTAGATTGTAATGAATGGATGATTATGTGATGTTAGGATTTGTTTGTGGACTCAAAAGAGGCAGAAACACATCAAGGAAAAGTAAGAAGGAAGAAGCAAAATTAAAGTGAAAGGAAGTAAAGCAATAAGGTAGTAAACTTACCCTAAACTTGTATGTATTTAATGTGATGCTTGATTTTGCTATGGCTTTGTTGAATTGTGTGCATATGTGTAGATGATTGAAGCTCTGTTTCTATGATTACTTTGGCCAATTGTATTTCATATGATACATGGAAGCATGCTCATTACACTATGGTAACACTTTCACAAGCAAGCACAAGTATTTACATTAATACATGCATTATTTAGTACCATTTACTACTGACATTTCTCCCAGAAATCTCACCCCATCCAAGTAATCCTAATCCCAATAGGTTTATGAATGATAAAAGAGGATGAGGAAGCATGAAGAGTGTCACATCCTCACTTTCCTAGCTTCATCTTCTCCAAACTAGTACCCTGTTATGTTTGGAAAAGATAGGGGTGAGATTTCGGGGGAAATCTCAGTAGCAAACGGTACTAAACAATGTATGCATCAATGATTGGTATTAGTGCTTGCTTGTGATTGTGTCAACTTAATGTAATATGCATGCTTCCATGTAACATATGAAATACAATTGGCCAAGGTAATTATAGTACAGAGCTTTAACAATTACATATTAACATCAATCAATCAAACCATAACACAATCAACCATACATTCAACACATACAAGTTTACATAAGTTTACTACCTGGCGTGTAGCCCTTCCTTTAGTCCTTAACCTTTGATTAGAGGTGTTGGAAATCGTGCCCTAGGGGCCAATCATTGTCTTATGAACATTATTGATTTATGAATTTATTAATTGAGTTATCATATTATTTGCATGTTTACTATGATGACCATCCTTGGATAATTCATGATATTATCCTAAATGTCCCTGGTCGATCATCTATGTGGGAGCACAGATGAAATAAGACCAGTATGACTTTGAAGATGTATAGAGATATAAATCAAAGTCATAAGCACATGTAAGAGTACAGGGTGTTGGACCGACCCGCTATGAGAGAACTGCATGGGTAACGTCATAAGCTTCTCTCATATACAAACCATGTCAATATGCCCTTTGACCTGAGATCATCATGGATTCCTACATGACAAAACGCTCAGCTTTGACCTAGTCAAAAGTCACTTTTGACCGAGTGATCATAAAGACTATGTTTGGGCTTAGTGGTTTTTCATGCGGAGGAATGTGAATGGTCAAGATGGAATTTGTCCCTCACATTCGTGGAGAGATATTACTGGGCCCCTCGATGAGTGAGTCTGAGAAATGTATGGCCATACTGTAATGGAAAGGTAGTTCCATTTCTATAGTCAGACTACTCAGGGATCGAGAAAGTAACGGTCGGGAATAGGAGGATGACATTATCCATGCCTCATCCATGACCAAAATATCGCGTGACAGAAGGGACATGATATGGTTGTATAAAAGGTTACATCGTTTATCGATCCTCATATGATTTGGGTAGTTGTTATGTCTTGCTAGAGACCGCTTGCGACTTGTGGGCTAGTATAGCAAATGGCCCACTGCCAACTTCATATGGGCCTACAGGGTCGCACACAAAATAGCCCAACACGAGCTATGATGTCCAGATTCATTGAATCTAAGACATGTCCAGATTCAATGAAAGATCCAGGTGAATGTATATATATTTATTTATATTTATATTCGTATATATATAAATTCGTATATATATATATATTATATATATGAGATATATGAGATTTAATTTATAAGGATAAATTAAATCCCTATCATGTTTGAATTCTAAATTCAAATTGATAGGATATCTCATATAAGAGATATTCATAAGATTTAATTTATAAGGATAAATTAAATCTCTATCACGTTTGAAATTCGAAATTCAAATTGATAGGATATCTCATATAAGAGATATTTATAAGATTTAATTTATAAGGATAAATTAAATCTCTATCACGTTTGAAATTCGAAATTCAAATTGATAGGATATCTCATATAAGAGATATTTATAAGATTTAATTTATAAGGATAAATTAAATCTCTATCACGTTTGAAATTCGAAATTTAAATTGATAGGATATCTCAAATTTGATTTATGGGAATAAATCAAATATAACTCAGTCTCATCTTTATTTAAAGTTAAATAAATAAGTAATTAAATCTGTGGGACGGATTTAATATTATTTTATTTAATTAGTTTCTTATAAAATTATACAATATATGATATTGTATCAATTCGGAATTAATATAAGATTAACTCCAAAATCCAATTAGGTTAAGTGTAAAAACGCATAGCATCCTCTATATCTGATTGGAGGAGCTACGTTTGAAAATAACACAGAACACAAAAGGCCGAACGGAATCTGCAAAAGGTTTGCAGACAAGAAACTGCCGAAATAGAGACGGAGACTTGTGAAAGCCTTGGAGGGACAGGAGACGCTAGCACGTCGTTCGTGGTTGGAACGCTGTTCGTGTGGATACCAGTAGAGGAAGCCGACCTGAAGCGTCGACTTCTTATGATCGGAAAGAGACCACCGTCCGCGGAGAGAATCTGTGAAGGTCGCTGAGGAACACTCCGTCGATTTCTTGCGATCAGAAAGAGATCACCACCCACGTAGAGAAGCTGTGAAATTCGCTGAGCAACACTAAGGGTAATGATTCTTTCCACTTGACTTAAACACATACGGCAGATCCTGGCAAGGAATGGAAAATTTTTAAAGTTTATTTCCGCTGCGTGTCTTCCAATTCCTAACAAGAGGTTCCACCTTTTTATAGGTTAGAGCCTATACATAGCATAATAATATTTCATTATTATCTTATCCAGCATAACTCCACTTAACTCAAACTTATCTTGAGGCAATACCCCTATTCTAACAATCCCCTAGATTTCTTTCTATCCACGGCTAACCTTATAGAGAGAGATATTTCTCTATCCTAACTACTTAATTTATAAGAACAATCCTCTAATTTATTAGTACAAGGACTATAATAAATTACTTACCTTATTCTTAAGCTTGTAGAGTCCCTAAGCTCCGTAGATTGCTACTAGCTCAGCCAGAACTCCTTCTTCTCTTCCTTTCTTTCTTTTTGTCTTTCTCTCTCTCTCTTCCTTTCTCTTCTTCTTGCCATGGATGAATGAAATGGCAAGGTGGGTGCCATTTATAGGTGGAGGAAGTTGGCTTGAACGGTCCAGATCAAATTATGATGAACGGCTCAGATCACTTAGCTTCCTCAAGAAGCTTCGCCTGCATCATCTCGATGACATCATCATCCTCAATGACTCATCAATCATGACATCATCCATGGACACCTCACATGCATAGGTGGCACAATGGTAGGGCCATCATGACACCTCACTAGCTGACTCAGCACTTCCAGAGAATTCCCGAGTCTTATCCTGGAATGAATGGTTGAGATCGTGCCACGTGTCCTTAGCTTTTTCTTCTTCCTCTATGCTCAAGCAATGTGGCACCTTATAGGTACCTTTCATGCCACCTCATGGCTTCTGGATAAGTCCAGAGCTTTATCTGATCAACTCCCCGGTTATCACTTTAACCGAGTAACTTTACTTTATTGAAAACTCACTAAAATATTATTTTAATGCCACTTTAACCCACATAATTCTTGGCCTACGTTTTTGTATTCTTGGAATGTCATTTTGGGTCTCTGATCAAGCTCAAGTACTCTAATGGCTCAATTCCCAAGAAATATCCCTTGGCAAATTACCAAAATGCCCTTGGTTCCTCTTTATTTACTTCAATGAGTCTAGGGGCATTATTGTCTTTTCACACCTTACTAGAGTATTCCCTGACCCTGGTCAACTATCCAGATAACCTTCCTTGATTTTCTAACCTTAGTCAAAGGACTAAAATACCCTTCACTTATTCTTTAATTATTTTATAACATAGTGGTATATTCGTCATTTTGCACATTTTTCTAGACACTGGCCCCTTTTACCGCTGAACTGATATAATGGGCTTGGGCCTCCCTTGGTGTCATCATGGGCCTCTATGTGACGTCATCTGGGCTCATTCAGTCCCAGTTTGCTTACTGATTAATTTCTCAATCGGATATAGGGCGTTCACGAACTCCCGTCAAAATTCACTAAAAAGTGAATAACTTTTTCTACAGAACTCCTTTCGGGATTCTGTCAGTTCCCTGACCTCTGGCTTCATAGGATGTCACATCCTTATTTTTTATACATCTTAGGGACCATTCTAGTCTTTTATACATTAGAAATATTACTCTAATTTTTCTTAAACTTCATTCTAATATATTCTTCTACTAGGTAGATCCAGTCGGATATGGTACAATATGATTCTCTATCAAAATACTGGTCCAACTCCGATCTCCAGGTAGGAGTCTTCGGCAATACGTCATTCATAATTTCTAGCCAAAGCCCCATGGTTAACACATTTAGATCCCAGGCTTGATATATGGCTTTCACCCTTATGATAAACTCCTGGTAGACCGAATAATCTTGATCTATGTTTTCGAACAGGGTCTGCCTCAACTCATATAGTTGTCGGGCTAATGCTACCGAGCTCTCAAGTTGCTCTCTACTCAGGTTCCTCCCTGGGACCTGTGGGTTATGGGCCCACCACGCTTCCGCTGCGCAACTCTGATGTTCAACTTTCACTTTCTGGCAGGTTAAGCACTTAGATACGTAAGCTACAATATCTTTCTTCAGTCCAGGCCACCAGAATAACCTTTTAACATCATGGTACATTTTGGTCATACCTGGATGTACCGTATATCGGCTTTTATGTGCTTCCTCCAGAATCCTTTCCCTTAATCCCCAACATTTGGGATATAGGGTTTTCCCCTAAACTGTAGCAATCCGTCTGAGGACATCTCAAAATTCCTTGTCTTCCCTTTCTCCAGCTTGTCTTTGAATATTGCTGCGAGCTTATCCTGTTCCTGAGCCTCTTTGATCTCATCTTCTATGCAAGATCTGACATGAACTCCTCCAAAAGGATTCTCCGTCAGTTGCATTTGATATAGAGGGCTCCAGTCGCGCATATCTTCTATCAGTTCCAATTCCTTGATCATCATGTATGCAACCTGCACCACCTTTCTACTCAGGGCATCAGCTACCACATTGGCTTTTCCTGGATGGTATTTAATCTGGAAGTCATAATCTTTTAACAATTCCATCCATCGCCGCTGCCTCATATTCAGCTCCTTCTGATCCTGCAAATACTTCAGGCTTTTGTGGTCGCAAAACAACTCTATCGTTGCTCCGTATAAATAGTGCCTCCATATCTTCAGGGCATAGACCACCGTCGCAAGCTCCAGATCATGAGTGGGATAATTCTCTTCATGTGGCTTTAACTGCCGAGAGGCGTAGGCTACTACTCGACCTTGCTGCATAAGCACACATCCCAGCCCCTGCTTGCTAGCATCAGTGTAGACTACATAAGTCTGAGTTGGGTCTAGAATAATCAGCACGGGAGTAGTCGTTAATCTCTGCTTCAACTGCTGGAAGCTAGCCTCGCACTTCTCATCCCACTTAAACTGCTGATTCTTTCTGGTCAGCTTGGTAAGTGGTAAGGCAATTCGAGAAAAGTCTTGAATGAATCGTCTGTAGTACCCTGATAGGCCGAGAAAACTACTAATCTCTGTCACTGTCCTTGGTTGTTCCCAGCTCACAACTGCTTCAACTTTGCTAGGATCTACAGCTACCTCGTCTCGGGATATGACATGACCGAGGAATTTGACTTCTGACAGCCAAAACTCGCATTTACTCAGCTTAGCATAGAGCTTCTTCTCTTTAAGGGTACCAAGAATAATCCTCAAATGCCTCTCATGCTCCTCTGGAGATTTGGAGTACACTAGAATATCATCAATAAAGACCACAACGAACTGATCTAGATAAGGCCTGAAAATCCGGTTCATATAGTCCATGAAAATAGCAGGTGCATTGGTTAGTCCAAAAGGCATCACCAAAAATTCAAAATGTCCGTAGCGCGTTCTGAACGCCGTCTTTGGAATATTGCTGCGAGCTTATCCTGTTCCTGAGCCTCTTTGATCTCATCTTCTATGCAAGATCTGACATGAACTCCTCCAAAAGGATTCTCTGTCAGTTGCATTTGATATAGAGGGCTCCAGTCGCGCATATCTTCTATCAGTTCCAATTCCTTGATCATCATGTATGCAACCTGCACCACCTTTCTACTCAGGGCATCAGCTACCACATTGGCTTTTCCTGGATGGTATTTAATCTGGAAGTCATAATCTTTTAACAATTCCATCCATCGCCGCTGCCTCATATTCAGCTCCTTCTGATCCTGCAAATACTTCAGGCTTTTGTGGTCGCAAAACAACTCTATCGTTGCTCCGTATAAATAGTGCCTCCATATCTTCAGGGCATAGACCACCGCCGCAAGCTCCAGATCATGAGTGGGATAATTCTCACCTCCAGTAGCTGGTGATTCTGAGGAGGATAGTTCCTCGGTAGGATCAAACTTTCCAATTGATGATCAGGAGGTGATGATAACAGAAGGCCCTATTCCTGCCATTCCCATAAGTGCGGTAACCTTGAATATAACAGACAGTTCAGGATCCAGCCAAGTACGTGTTCAGAGTAATGCGCCAGATCCCAGTAGGCCCGAAGTGACTCTAGTAGAAATGTATTTGGGAGGTTTAATCGTAAGAATGGTCCCTAAGATGTATAAAAAATAAGGATGTGACATAGGACGCACATTCTTGTAACTTTTCACTTATATATGAGGTCCAGGAGAACTGATAAAAATTTTAAATATCTTTCAGACTATCAGATAAATTTCAGCTATCTAAAACTCTGATAAAATTCCTGTATTAAGCTAGATTAACCAGCATCATTTCCTCTACTACTAATAAAATTTAGGACTGAAATACTTCCGGGCAGTTCTAAGCCACTTCCGGCTCAACTTTCTATAATTACCATTTTGCCCCTGGAAACTTTTCCTCTTTTCAATTAAGTCCCTTAACTTTTTATAATTACACTTAATGGCCTACAACTTGTGTCTACTTTCATCTTTGCACCATGAACTTTTAGACTTTCACTTTAGTCCCTTTCTTTTCTAAAATGACCATTATGCCCCTAGGGACTTTTACTATTTACACACAAGTCCCTGTACTTTCACTTATTTGCAGTTTAGTCGTTAAAAATCCTCTACATGTTTCTGGGACTTCTGCTCAAAAGGGTCTTGTAGCCTCTATTTTTTAGGGCTACTTTCTGAGTCTCTAGGCCTAAAAATTGGGATATTACATTTCTACCCCCTTAAAATAAATTTCGTCCTCGAAATTTAATCAATACCTTTGCCAAGTTATCTTAACATTTGGCTTAGTGCTCTTATCATCCATAAAAACTTTACATCTTTTGTTCTACTTATGTTCTCTTTTCTGAATCAACTCAATCCGAGTTGAAATCTATTTCTTTCTATTACTCATCAATCTTCTATCATCTGTTTTTCTGCTTATACTTAAGGATAACTTACTGGACTTGTGAGTAGTGTCCATTTCTTTCATATCTTACCCTTCAGAATTTTGATCTAATTCTGGGGTCTACATCATTCCTCTTAAACTTTGTTAATCTCTTAGAAGAAATACTGTTCTTTTTGCCTTTCTTTCTCCTGATACAAAATTATAATTCAGATTATGATTCCAATAACTTCTCTAACTTTTCTTAACTTTTCTCATCCTCTTATATAACTTTATGCATCTATGCCAAACCTTGTGGCATTTGCACTCTTTCTTGTCCCTTCTCAAGGCTTACCTATCATTAGGCTACTCTTGCCTTAGCACCTTTTGTGCTACTGGGTTAAGGCTAGGTTACTCTTTGTATAGCTCTAGGCCCTAGCATCTCTTTCTCATAGAACTGCGTTTTATCTTTGCTTTGCCTTAGACCCTATTCTCTAGGTCTCTCTGGCCTTTTAATCTCTTTATCCTCATCTGGAGGATCTATTTACTCATGTTTTTTTGTTCTCAAAATATATGGGGTTCTCTTCTTTGTTTCTCAGGTATACTTCTACAAAACTTTGAATATCAGCACTCAGATTTGAACTTGGACTCCATCTTCGTTTAAGGGAAAACTAGGTTCAGTCTGTATATAATAGAGGCTATCTGAGGAAAACCATTATAAATAATTTTTCTGGATGAGTTTATAACTAGTGAAGCTTCCTTACCTTAACTTCATCTTTGGCATTCATCTTCCTAAAGAGATACTATATTGTACTCATATCTTCATGGCTCATTACTTTCCTTAGGCTAGGTCTAACTGCGACCTCAGGATCTAACTGCGATCAACCATTAGCCTCTTCATAATCTAACTGCGACTCTGAAGCTGTTAGGATCTAACTGCAATCCTGGAGCCATGCTAGAATCTAACTGTGACCCTTCAGAATCTAACTGCGATTCTGTTGTACTGTATTATCTCTCAAAGATCTTAAACCAACAGACAAAGTTATAAGGTGAACTGCTCCCACTTGTTGATAACTCAATAAATAATTTTTTTTAAAATTTTTATATCAAGTAGCCTCATATTATTTACCCAGACTTTACTTACTTCTTCTCTTACTCAGGAGTTCCTTCTCAGCTTTCTTACTTTACTGTGGTTTACCATGCCTTGTGCAATCATGGTCTAACCACCTGTCATTGCATTCTATTGCTATGGCCTCATCATAACTTCTCATTTCAATCTGTGCTCTAACTGCGAGCTATTTGAACTATGCTCTAACTGCGAGCAATCTGTATCAGATCCAACTCTTATCTGAAGAGTGATCTATACTCATCTGAATCTAGCTCTATCTGAGAGCCATATGTTTTAGATCCAACTCTTATCTAAAGAGTGATTTAAAAATAATCCCTTTATTGTTATTTGCTGCTCTTTCTGTATACCATCCTTTCAATAGAAATGGCCCTGAGTACTGTATTCACAAGCCTATAGAAATACCTGAGTAACCCCTAGTCATACTGCAACAGACTGTCCTACTCATTGAGACTGTCTATCATCCTCAATACATTCTTTATTGTATGTCATATGGTATGGGACAACATAACTTTCTCATAACTTCTTCATCTCATATATACTCTACCCTGCATGTACTGCAAAGGGGAGTATCCATCATCATAGCATACTCTAACATGCGTGTCATCATATGACCACTGCAAGGAGATGCAACTATTTATCATAACTTATGCAACATAAGCCATATCATCATCATAATTTGCTCAACCATCCATCGCACACTGCAATTAGGTAAACATTACTTCCTTTATCACATCATCTGTCAGATCCTGATCATTCATTCAGGAATCTGAAATATCTATCTATCTCACTTAGGCTACCACGCTGCCCTCTTACTCGGGCATAGACTCAACCCTTTATTACTCTATCTTATATAGGGGAGTCACTTTATCTTTTAAATTATGGCTACCTTTCTACTATCTCTTAATTTCTTCTGTCTATCCATCAGTCCTAGTCTGTTCTTGATCGGACTGTGGTTCCTTATTGGTCTTTCTCTTGATTCTAGCGAACTTGAGTCGCATGGATCTCATTTATTATCTCTTACTATCACTTCTGTTCTCTAGGGTACTCTACCCTAGGTCTACTACTTCTCCGTGATGGAATCCCTCTGCTTAGGGAACATTAACTCTTTATCTATTAACCATCACGTCTCTAGCCTTAGGCCATATGCTAGGATCTTTCCTAGGCAAGTCTCAATCTAACTTTTAGGTCTTCTATTCAGACCAGCTGTATAAAACCTTTGCAATGTAGATCTACTCCTAGTTATCACATAGAGGATCTACTTTTAAACATCATCTTAAACTAATCTTTGTATCTCAGTACTTTGTACTGTCTGGCTTGATCATGTGTTATACCAAAATTATAACCGATGGACTTCAGCGAGGTTACTACCTTTATTCTCATCATTAGGTCTCTGTATATCCTAGTCACGACCTGGGTATTGGCTAATCGTGACTCATATTCTCTGTGATCTTTCATTGCGACCATCTCCATCTACTCGTCACGACTTGACATCTTTGTCTCCTTTAGTTGCAACCTAACTCTTATACCATGTGGACCTGGACTCCTTTGTGCACACTAGTCATGACCTGTGACTTGAATCGTCACAACCTCACTTCTCTGTAGTAGCTAGTCATGACCTGCACGACTTCACGTCATAACTTAGACATCTCATCATCCTCACTATAATGTCTGGTCACAGAATGATACCTTTAGCTACTCTTGTAGCTTCCTTGACCTTGAACTAGTCAGCTTCTATCTCTACCTGAAGGGAATTGGAAGGCAAGCAGTGGAATTAACTTTAAAAAATTTTCCATTCCCTACCTAGATTTGCCGAATACGTTTAAGTCAAGGAGTAAGAAGTATTACCTTCAGTATTAGAACTATGGTTGCGACCTCCGTGTCCTCAACTTCTAGTCTCTGGAGTTGTCTCTGGAGTTGTCAGTCGTGACATCCTCAACTTCTAGTTGTGACAGGTAGTCTTTGGAGTTGTCAGTCGTGACGTCCTCAGCTTCTAGTCGCGACTGGAGGCCTTTTTTCAATTTTCTGACATTCAGATGCCTATTTGGTCGCGAACTCAGTGTCAACTAGTCACGACTTGTCATCGTACCTGGTGCTCTCTTCTCGATCGCAAGAAGTCGACGACTCAGATCGGCTTCCTCTACCGGTATCCACATGAACAATGTTCTAACCACGAACGACATGCTAGCACCTCTTGTCCCTATATGGCTTTCTCGAGATTCCGTCCTCACCATCTCTATTTTAGTCGTTTCTTATCTGCAAACCTTTTGCAGCCTCCTTGTCACTCTCTCTCATGAACCCTGTAACATCCTTACTTTCATATATCTTAGGGACCATTTGGTAGCATCTGGAACCACTTTCAAGGTCACTGAAGTCAAATTTGTCAATCTGGAGTTTTACTCTTATCGAGTACTTTCACTGTGTAAATTCCAGATGAGTGACCTGACTTCGAAAAATCATAACTAATTCTAAAAAACTCGGAATAAAGTGGTTCAAATTGATATATGAAGCTAACTCAATACTCTTTCAAGAAAAAATAACTCATTGACCATGCCTTGACCAATTCAACGTCAGTCAACGTTACAACTTTACTGTTCATCCAGCATTTTTCTCCTGAATCCAGCATTTTGGTCCCAACTTTGATAATTTATATCTCCATGTGTAGACATCCAAATGAGGCATTCTATATATCAAAATTGAATCTTAGTATGTCTAATATTTACCATAAAAATATCATACATTTATTTAATTATTTACTATTTTTAATTATAGATCAAACATTACTATGTCACCACGAGTTACTGTTCATGCCAGCAATCAACTTTACATACATATGCATAACATCTCTTAATTCCTCATACACAAGCTGAGCATGCCAAACAATATTTATTATTAAACAATAAATTGTTATACAAAAGGGCATGAACAAAATCCCCATATCTTTATTACATCTTTCCTGCCTGAAATCCGGTAGTATAACTACTATACTTCATCTTTTCTGAATAACTGATTTGTACTGATTCAGTATTTCTAGTGAGAACTACCATTCTACGTAAGTACCCAAGAAAGACTGGATGAACCGACTAGATCCACTCACTTCCAGACTCCTTAGACAGTACCTACGTACACAGTACGTATCATCTTTCTTTCTTATGGACATTCTGCCATAATTTCGGCAGCCTAACGGCGTCCTTTAGCATTCTCAAAATTCACCTTGACATAACCTCCCTGTAATGGGTTATACATAGGGGATGAGATTCGGGGAAATCTCAGTAGTAATAACCATAACAATATATGTAATGCAGTATGATGGTGCTTGCTTGTGATTGTGTACAGATAAGTATGTCGCGTGCTTCCATACTCAATAATAACATATGATCATAGCATTATGTAGTAGAGCTTCAGACATAACATATAAGACAACAATCCAACCAAACAAAAGCACATCAAATCACAAAGCCATTACATAAAAGCAAGGATTAGTTACTACCTCATAAGCTTAGCAGAACTCTACTATCTCTATTCTGCTTCCAGCTCCGCCAGAACTTCCTTCCTTCTTTCTTTTCTTCCTCTTTCTCTCTCTAGAACTCACTTCTCTCTCTTTCTTGGCTCTTGGCTGTGAATGGCAATGGCAAAGGGGAGGGGGTATTTATAGTGAAGGCAAAGGAGAATGAATGGTCCAGATCAATTCTCAATGAGTGGCTCAGATTGCTTGTTTCCTCAAGAAGCTTTACTTACCTCATCATGGTGACATCATCATTCCCATGACTCACCACTTATGACATCATCCTAAGGACAGCTCACATGCTTAGGTGGCGTATGGTGGGGCCCTGTGGACACCTCACCGGCTGACTCAGCGTTTCCAGATAATTCCAGAGTCTTATACAGGAATCAACGACTAAGATTATGCCACGTGTCCTTAGCTTTCTCTTCTCCCTCTAGATCAGTGTCATGTGGCGTCTTGCTGGCACCTTTCATACCATCCCATGACTTTCAGATAAGTCCAAAGCTTTATCTGATCAATCCCCCGGTTACCACTTCGACCGGGTAACTTTACTTTATGGAAATAGCATTAAAATAGTATTTTAATGCCACTTTAACCCACATAATTCTTGGGCTACGTTTTTGCACTCTGGGACTGCTATCTTGGGTTTCTGATCAAGCTCCAGTACTTTGATGCCTCGATTCCAAAGAAACATCCCTTGGCAAATTATCAAATTGCCCTTGGTTCCTCTTTATTTACTTTAGTGAGTCTAGAGGCATTACTGTCTTTTTACATCTTACCAGAGTATTCTCTGACCCTAGTCAACTATCCAGATATCCTTTCTTAACTTCCTGACCTTAGTCAAATAACCAAAATACCCTTTACTCATCCTTTATCTATTTTATAACATAAGGGCATTTTTATCATTTTGCACCTTTTTCGGGACACCAGCCCCTTTTATCAGATAGACTGCTATACTGAAGCTAGCACCCCTTTGTGTCATTACGGGCCTCTGACTGATGTCATCTGAGCTCATTCAGTCTTAATTTGAATACCGATAAATCTCCTAATCGGATACCTGGAGGTCACAAACTCCCGTCTAAATTCACTAATTTGTGAATAACTTTTTCTACAGACCTCCTTTCGGTATTTTGTCAGTTCCCTGACTTCCGTCTCTACAGGACACATCTTCCCGGAGTTTTTCACTCATATCTGAGGTCTGGGAGATCCGATAAGAATTTTTTATACTTTTAGACTATCAGATAAATTTCGGCTATCTGGAGTCCTAATAATTCTTGTGTTAAGCTGGATTACTCAGCATCATTTGCTCTACCGACTGATGAGATCTGGCTCATCTTTCCATAATTACACTTTTGCCCCTGGAACTTTTCTTCTTTTCAATTAAGTCCCTTTTATTTGGCTAAAATTATACTTAAAGACCCCATATTTTTGTCTACTTTCTCTTTTGGCCTTAAAACTTTTATAATTACACTTAATGGCCCATAACTTGTATCTACTTTTACTTTTACACCATGAGACTTTTAGACTTTTCACTTTAGTCCCTTTCTTTTCTGAAATGACCATTATACCCCTAGGGACTTTCACCATTTACATATAAGTCCCTGGACTTTCACTTATTTGTAATTTAGTCCCTAAAAATACTCTGTATGTTTCTGGGACTTCTGCTCAAAGGGGTCTGGTAGCCTATCTATTTCAGGCTATTTTCTGAGTCTTTAGGCCTGAAAATTGGGATATTATAAACCCTAGCCCCTAATGTCAAATATATAGGATGCTATCGGTGTTCTGATTAAGTTGGATTTCAGAATTAATATAAATTAATTCTGAAATTAATACAATATCATATATTGCATAATTTGATAAGAAACTAATTAAATAAATATGGTTTATATTAAATCCGTCCCACAGATTTAATTCACCTATTCATTTAATTTAAAATAAAGATAAGACAGAATTATATTTGATTTATTCTCATAAATCAAATTTGAGATATCATATCAATTTAAATTCAAATTCAAAAGTGATAGAGATTAAATTTATCTTTATAAATTAAATCTTGTAAATATCTCTTATATTATATATAATATATATATACGAATTTATATATATATAATATATATATCCACCCTAGATTATTCATTGAATCCGGACATGTCTTAGATTCAATAAATCTGGACATCACACCTTGTGTCGGGCTATTTTGTGTGCAACCCTGTAGGCTCATATGAAGTTGGCAGTGGGCCAGTTGCTATACTTACCCACAAGTCGTAAGCGGTCTCTAGCAAGACATTACGACTACCCAAATCATATGAGGATTGATGAACGATGTTACCTTTCATACAACCATATCACGTCCCTTTTGTCACACGATATTTTGGTCATTGATGAGGCATGGAAAACGTCATCCTCCTATTCCTAACTGTTACTTTCTCGATCCCTGAGTAGTCTGACTATAGAAATGGAACTACCTTTCCATTACAGTATGGCCATACATTTCTCAGACTCACTCATCGAGGGACCGAGTAATATCTCTCTACGAATGTAAGGGACAAATTCCATCTTGACCATTCACATTCCTCCGCATGAAAAACCACTAAGCCCAAACATAGTCTTTATGATCACTCGGTCAAAAGTGACTTTTGACTAGGTTAAAGCTGAGCGTTTGTCATGTAGCCCTCCCATTTTATGCATCCCACGTTTTTGGCAACAAAAGAGAGAGAAAGAGAGAGAGAAGGAGAAAGAAAGAAAGAAAGGAAGTTCTAGTGGAGTTGGAAGCAGTATAGAAGTTCTGGAGCTCTGCTTTTGAGGTAGTAACTAATCCTAGCTTTTATGTAATGGCTTTGTGATTTGTTGTGCTATTGTTTGGTTGGATTGTTGTCTTATATGTTATGCTTGAAGCTCTACTGCAATGCTATGATCATATGTTATTGAGTATGGAAGCACGCAGCATACTTATCTGTACACAATCACAAGCAAGCACTATCACACTGCATTACATATATTGTTATGATTATTGCTACTGAGATTCCCCCGAATCTCATCCCCATCCATAACCCATTACAGGGAGGTTATGTTGAAGTGGATTTTGAGAATCCTATGAGACGCCGTTATGCTGTCGAAGTAAAGACTGAACATCAGTATATGATAAGTACTGTGTACGTAGTGCTGTCTAAGGAGGCTAGAAGTGAGTGGACCTAGCCGGTTCATCTAGTCTTTCCTGGGTACTACATAGAATGGTAGTTCTCATGAGGGGATTACCGAATCAGTACAGTTCAGTTCTTTGTACAGATAAAGCGTAGCGGTTATGCTGCCGGAGTTTAGGCAGAAAGAGATGTAATAGAGATAGCAAGATTATGTATATGTCTTGTTGTGTATGCCATGCTGTATGACATTATGTTATTCAATGATAAGTGTTGTTTGGCATATTCAATTTATGTATGGTAAATTAAAGGGAAATTCGCAGGTCCTGAGGTAGCAGTGTTTTGACCTCAGATTGACCTAGTAAACGGAGGAGTTTGGCTATGAAATTTGGTGAGCCAGTAGTACACATCTGGGGCATTCCGTGGATAGGTAATAAGCCTTATTTGGATGTGTAGAACGAGATAAATTAATTTTCAAATTAAAGGTCCAAAATAAGGAACTTAAGAGTAAAATTTTGAATTTCTGGGCTTAAGTTAAGACATAATCAAGCTAATATTGCTTCCGCAAGTGTACTCTGAGGAGTCTAAGGGAGGATATTTCATTTTGGTATCAGAGCAATAGGTTCTGGCATCAACCAAAAAGGATTCTGGTTCTGAGCATAAGATTCTAGCACAGAACAGAAGGTTCTGGCTCAGTGATGCTCTGATTTTGAAAGTTTATTTCCCTAGAGTACATAAAGGTTTAGAAAAGCCCAGTGGAGGTAAAGCTCTTAAATGAGAAAGTGAGATAAGGTAGACCCCGGAATTACGTCAAGATGGGGTAAGATATGAAAGAAATGGACACTACTTACAAGTCCAGTAAGTTGTCCATAAGCATAAGCAGATAAATAGATGATAAAAGATTGATGAGCTATAATGAGATAGCTAGAATGAGATTTGTCTAGGAATGATCCTAGGACATGGTCTAAGCTAGAGATGTGATGGGCTGATGTTCCCTAAGAAGAGGGATTCCATCACAGAGAAGTGATAGACCTAGGGTAGAGTACCCTAGAGGATAGAAATGATAGTAAGAGATGATGGATGAGATCCATGCGACTGAAGTTCGCTAGGATCAAGAGAAAGAGGTAAAGAAGCATTGGATAAGAGTACTCTGGGAGGTAGCTCAAGTTGTGAAGCCAATAGCAAGAGAAAGAGGCAATAGTTCAGGGGGGTCTGATCAAGGTGAAGATCAGGATGGAGAGCAGAGATGTAAAAGTGGTGAGCCATGGCACATAGGAGTGTCGAGCAGGGCAATGCAGTGGTGAGAGAAAAGCCACTTGGCGAGAGTTGCCTACGAATGCTGACATCCTAGGAAAGGTGTTTGCTACCACAGACAGAGTCTCCAAATTTCCCTGAGGTCGACCCTAAGAATGGTTAAGAGGAACCATAGCTGTAAGGGCGACTGAGCTGTAAGGAACTATATGCCTAGATGATAATGTGGACGAAGAGTTCTTTTCTGATCTAGAGAATGTGGTCATTATAACGGGTTATGAGAAATAATTAGTAAGATAATAAATCTGTCTTAGCTCAGTGATGAGGTTGCTGTATGAGGGGTTAGGACATGGATAGCTGTAAGCAACTATAATGAGAGATGTTAGTTGCTAAGAATCCATGTGGAAGGTCTGGGACCAAGCTGTTGCTCCTCTAGACCATCACTGGAGTGCGAATAAGACAGAGAGGGATGATCTTACTGGTTATAGATATGACTGCGTTATAAGAATCACATAGCTGTATAGGTCAGTAAGAAGTTCTCTTCAGGAAAGATGAGGTATCCCTTGAAATTTCGAGGACGAAATTTTTAAAAGGGGAGGAGAATTGTAACTGAAGGGAATTGGAAGACACGCAGCGGAAATTAACTTTAAAAACTTTTCCATTCCCAGCCAGGATCTACCGAATGTGTTTAAGTCAAGGAGAAAGAAGTGTTACCTTCGGTTTCAAGCTTTGGTCGCGACCTCAGTGTCCACTAGTCGCGACTCTTCGCCTCTGGAACATTTTAGTCGCGACCTCCTCTGCTTCTCGTCGTGACCTGAAGTCTCTGGAGTTTATAGTCGCGACCTCGTCAGCTTCAAGTCACGACCTGCCTCTTCTTTTCGGATTTCTAACGTTCAGATGCCCGTATGGTCGCGACCTCAACGTGCTCTGGTCGCGACCTTGCTTCGTGTCTGGTCGTATCGTAGAAGTCGACAGCTCAGATCGGCTTCCTCTACCGGTATCCACACGAACAGCGTTCCAATCGCGAATGACGTGCTAGCGCCTCTTGTCCCTCTAGGGCTTTCTAGAGATTCCGTCCTCATCGTCTCTATCTCAGCAGTTTCTTATGTGCAAACCTTTTGCACTCTCCCTGCCCCTTCTTCTCACGTCTGAATGTGTGTGTAGAGATCTATATTGTGTTTAGAACCCTAGCTCCTAATGTAAAATATATAGGAAGCTATCGGGCTTCTAATAGGGCCGGGCTTCAGAATTAATCTTATATTAATTCTGAATTAATACAATATCATATATTGCATAATTTAATAAGAAACTGATTAAATAAATATGGTTTATATTAAATCCGTCCCACAGATTTAATTCACCTATTTATTTAATTTAAAATAAAGATAAGACAGAATTATATTTGATTTATTCTCATAAATCAAATTTGAGATATCTTATCAATTTGAATTTCAAATTCAAATAGATCATATCCATTCAAATTCAAATTAAAAAATGATAGAGATTTAATTTATCCTTATAAATTAAATCTTACAAATATCTCTTATATTATATATATAATATATATATAAACTAATTTATATATATATAAAATATATATCCACCCTAGATCATTCATTGAATCTAGACATTTCTTAGATTCAATGAATCTGGACATCACAGCTCGCATTGGGCTGTTTTGTGTGCGACCCTGTAGGCCCATATGAAGTTGGCAGTGGCCCAGTTACTATACTGACCCACAAGTCGTAAGCGGTCTCTAGCAAGGCATTACGACTACCCAAAACATATGAGGATCGATAAACGATGTAACCTTTCATACAACCATATCACGTCCCTTTTGTCACACGATATTTCGGTCAAGGATGAGGCATGGAGAACGTCATCCTCCTATTCCTGACCATTACTTTCTCGATCCCTGAGTAGTCTGAATATAGAAATGGAACTACCCTTCCATTCCAGTATGGCCATACATTTCTCAGACTCACTCATCAAGGGGCCCAGTAATATCTCTCTACGAATGTGAGGGACAAATTCCATCTTGACCATTCACATTCCTCCGCATGAAAAAACACTAAGCCCGAGCATAGCCTTTATGATCACTCGATCAAAAGTGACTTTTGACTAGGTCAAAGCTGAGCGTTTGTCATGTAGGAATCCATGATGATCTCAGGTCAAAGGGCATAGTGACATGGCTTGTATATGAGAGAAGCTTATGACTTGACCCATGCAGCTCTCTCATAGCGGGTCGGTCCAACACCCTGTACTCTTACATGTGCTTATGACTTTGATTTATATCTCTATATATCTTCAAAGTCATACTGGTCTTATTTCATCTCTGCTCCCACATAGATGACCGACCAGGGACATTTAGGATAAAATCATGAGTTATCCAAGGATGGTCATCACAGTAAACATGCAAATAATGTGATAACCCGATACAATGATTGGCCCCTAGGGCACAATTTCCAACATCCTCCCACTTGCACTAGGAACAATCATTAATTTGTCTCAATCCTATTGACCTAACATGACGCTCATGTTTTGCCTGGACAAGCAGTTTTGTTAGAGGATCAGCATCATTGTCTTCTCCTATTACCTTGCATATTTTTTTATATCACCTCTATCATTGATTTCTCTGATGAGATGATATCGCCTAAGTATATGCTTGGTCATTTGACGTGACCTAGGCTCTTTGGCCTGTGTAATGGCACCACTATTGTCACAGAGCAAAGTTATTGGATCTGAGATGGTCGGTACCACCCCTAGTTCAGTAATAAACTTCCTTATCCAAACCGCCTCCTTAGCTGCATCAGATGCTGCTATATACTCAGCTTCCGTTGCAGAATCTACTACAGTGCTCTGCTTAGAGCTCTTCCAGCTTACTGCTCCATTATTCAGGAGGAATATGTATCCAGATTGCGATTTCTGGTCATCCTGGTCAGTTTGGAAACTTGCATCTGTGTAACCAGTTACATAGAGCTCGTCTTCCAATCCACCATAGACCAAGAATAAGTCCTTAGTCCTTCTTAAGTACTTAAGGATATTCTTGACAGCAGTCCAATGGCCCTCACCAGGGTCCTGTTGATATCTGCTAGTCATACTTAAGGCAAACGAGACATTCGGTCGAGTACATAACATGGCGTACATGATAGATCCTATGGCCGAGGCGTATGGAATCTTACTCATGCGACCTCGCTGATCTGGTGTACTAGGACACAAATCCTTGCTGAGGTGAATACCATGAGACATGGGTATGAAACCCCTTTTTGATTCC
Source organism: Leucaena leucocephala (assembly GCA_037074615.1). NCBI lineage: Eukaryota > Viridiplantae > Streptophyta > Magnoliopsida > Fabales > Fabaceae > Leucaena > Leucaena leucocephala. The sequence goes on along the minus strand of CM073548.1, from coordinate 8,170,041 downwards.
TGCATACTGAACCTATGCAGTATCTTGTCTATATATGTGCTCTGACTCAGTCCTAGAAGCCTTTTAGATCTATCTCTATAGATCCTAATTCCTAGGATGTAGGTGGCTTCACCCAAGTCTTTCATCGAGAAAGATTTTCCTAACCAAGACTTGACAATCTGCAAGGTAGGAATGTCATCCCCAATGAGTAGGATGTCATCGACATAGAGTACCAAAAACACAACTGTGCTCCCACTAACCTTTTTGTACACACAAGGTTCATCAATGTTTTGAAGAAATCCAAACTCTTTGACTACTTCATCAAAACGATGATTCCAACTCCGAGATGCTTGCTTTAGTCCATAAATGGACCTTTGAAGCTTGCACACCTTACCAGAGTCCTCAGAACGCACAAAACCTTCAGGTTGTGTCATGTACAAATCCTCAAGGAGCTTTCCATTAAGGAAGGCTGTCTTGACGTCCATCTGCCATATTTCATAGTCATAATATGCTGCAATGGCAAGGAGGTTTCTGATTGATTTGGCCATTGCAACTGGGGAAAAGGTCTCATCATAGTCCACACCATGAGTTTGAGTAAATCCTTTTGCAACCAGTCGTGCCTTGAAGACATTTACATTGCCATCCATGTCGGTTTTCTCTTTAAAACCCACTTGCACCCGACGGTTTTTACACCTTCAGGCGGGTCGACTAAGGTCCATACCTTATTGTCGTACATGGATTACATCTCAGACTTCATGGCATTAAGCCATTTTTCAGAGTTTGGTCCCACTATAGCTTCTTGATAGGTAGTGGGCTCATTATGCTCAATGAGCAACACATCACGACTATCAGAAATCAGAAATCCATATCTCTGAGGCTGAAGTCGTGCCCTATTAGATCGTCTTGGGCCTTGCGTGACTTGAGGAGTCTCAACAACTTCTTGTGAGTCTTCTCTACTTTCCATCTCTAGTTCTGTGGCGTCTTGTGGCTCTCGAACTTCTTCGAGGTGTACCTTGCTCCCAGTGGTTCTTTTAGAGATAAATTCTCGTTCTAGAAAGATACCATTTCTGACAACAAACACTTTGTTATCAGTGGGGTTGTAGACATAATATCCCTTGGTTTCCTTAGGATATCTCACAAAAAGGCACTTTGAAGATTTGGGCGCTAACTTATCTGAGGCTTGTTGCTTAACATAGACCTCACATCCCCAAATCTTGAGAAAAGACAAACTAGGTTTCCTCCCAGTCCATATCTCATACGGAGTCTTTTCAACTGCCTTAGATGGAACACGATTCAGTGTGAACGCAGCTGTCTCTAGGGCGTGGCCCCAAAAGGATGGTGGAAGATCTGTTCGACTCATCATGGATCGAACCATATCCAATAGTGTTCGATTCCTCCGTTCAGAAACCCCATTCCATTGTGGTGTTCCTGGAGGAGTCAATTGTGAGACTATTCCACAATTCCTAAGATGATCGATAAACTCTTGGCTCAAATATTCACCACCTCGATCAGATCGAAGGGCTTTAATTGTTTTACCAAGTTGGTTTTGTACTTCATTTTGAAATATCTTGAACATTTCAAAAGATTCGGATTTATGTTTCATTAGATAGACGTAGCCATATCTACTGAAATCATCTATGAATATAATGAAGTACGAATAACCTCTTCTGGCATTTGTATTCATCGGTCCACACATATCTGTATGTATGAGGCCCAACAAATCAGTGGCCCTATCACTGTGCCCAGTGAAAGGCGACTTTGTCATCTTTCCTAACAAACAAGATTCGCAAGTATCATATGATTCAAAATTAAATGAGTTGAGAAATCCATCTTGATGGAGTTTAGAAATGCGTTTCTCATTTATATGGCCTAGACGACAGTGCCAGAGGTACGTCGGATTCAAATCATTTGGTTTGATCCTTTTGGCGGTTATGTTATAGATATTTCCATGATTGGGTTGTTCCAAGTTTAATATGTAATGATCAACATGCAAATCACCATGAGCATAGAAAATATCATTACGATAAATAGAATATTTACCATTCCCAGAAATGGAAGTGTAACCTTCCTTATCCAAATAAGAAAGAGAAACAATGTTACTACTCAAAGCAGGAACATAATAGCAATTGTTCAAAACTAACAAAAGCCCAGTGGGCAGAACTAATTCATAAGTGCCTACAGCTAGAGCAGCAACCTTTGCTCTGTTTCCAACTCGTAGGTCAACTTCGCCCTTCTTCAGCTTTCTACTGTCCTTTAGGCCCTGCACATTTATACAAATATGAGAACCACATGCAGTATCTAATACCCATGTAGTGGAAGTAGAGAGATGAATGTCTATAACATAAATACCTGAAGCGATAGCCCCGCTATCCTTCTTGTTCTTTTTCAGATCTTCAAGGTAGAGTTTGCAATTCCTCTTCCAATGACCGGTTCATTGCAGAAGAAGCAAACTCCTTCCTTTGGAGGCTTTGCCTTCTTTGGTGCAGGCTTGGTTTCGGGCTTGCCTGACTCTTTGGTCTTACCAGATGAGCCGTGACCCTTCCCCTTACCCTTGCCTTTCTTTTTCATACCCTTTCCTTTCTGAACCATCAAAACAGTACTGGGCTTCTTCTTAACAGTCGGCTCAGCAGTTTTAAGCATCCCATGCAGTTCAGAAATAGATTTCTCAATGTTGTTCATGTTATAGTTCATGACAAACTGGTCATAACTTTCCGGGAGTGAGTTCAAGATCAAATCTGTAGCTAACTCCTGACTCATGGGAAATCCAAGCCTCTCAAGGTGATCAATGTACCCTTTCATCTTTAGGACATGAGTACTGACTGATGCACCTTCAGCCATCTTGCAGGAATGTAAGGTCTTAGTGGTCTCATACCTCTCTTGCCTTGCTTGTTGCTGGAACATTTCCTTAAGATGCACAATCATCTCATAAGCCTCCATGTGTTCCAGATCTCTTTGAAGCTCCGGAACCATGGTGGCAAGCATCAAGCATCCCACATCAACAGAGTCTTCCTTATGCTTCCCATAAGAATCTCTCTGAGCTCTAGGAGCATTGGCTGCTGGCTCCTCAGAAATGGGTTGATCTAGGACATATACCTTTCTTTCCTGCTTGAGAACAATTCTCAAGTTCCTGAACCAGTCAAGAAAGTTTGTCCCATTAAGTTTGTCCTTCTCAAGGACAGATCGCAACGATAATGTAGCAGTATTACTAGTCGTCATGATTCTACAATTAAAATATGCAATTTAATTAGCAATCTCCCACTGAATAAAACAACCCTCAATGTAATAATTAGTGGGCTAAGATCCATATTTTGCTTAAACTTGAGTCCGCTTTGGCAGGACGCTCAACTTTAAGTTATTTAGGTAGGTAACAACTTTACCAATTACATCACATGTAACTCTTAGATGTTTATGGGATTCCATCATCATATGATCCGGCATATTTTAATCCCATCTAATGCCTTGAGACCCAAAACCGTTTTGATAATCTCAATTAAGTCAAACAATAACAAACATAAGAGTAGCACCATTACTCTTGCTTATCTCCCCAAGATAACTCAAATGCACCCACTTTGGTGGACCTACAAATGAGCGATCGAGGTTTTGACAAGTGTTCATTAATTGACGGCATATGACTTAAGATTTCTTTTAGAGGGTTTAATTAATTATCTGGTTTATAAGATGCATGTATCGCGGTTGTATCTCATACAAGTATTATGCATATAAAACATACATGCAGTGATCTAATCAAAAGATGCATAATCTTAAACGTGATACAATATGGCTCACCTATCCTAAGTCCCCTCAAGCCAATGAGAGGAGCTCTCTAATTAGAATAGGAAAAGTACATAAGGAAACCTCGTTTTAACATTCGAAGGGAGTGAGATGACAAGAGAATGTACAACGAGAGTCATTAGAGGAAGGCACGACACGCAGGCCGTATTTAGAAAAATTACAACACTTGTAATCTAGAGCCATATTGTTCACCATACCCAAACATTCAAGAATCAAAATTCATGCTATTTGAAGGGCAATAAATGTTTCAAAACATTCATATATCAGGAAAGTCAATACATATTACGATTATGTTGCGCTACGATTTCAGTTTCCTTTTAGATTCCGTATATGTCATACATAAACAGATTCCATATATGTCATACATATCACGCATGTTATCATATAATCAGCTAAGAAGTCTAACATACATCACATGTATCAACAATCAAACCTAACTTAAACATAAAACGGCATGCCTCTGATACCACTGAAGGGAATTGGAAGACACGCAGCGGAAATTAACTTTAAAAATTTTTCCATTCCCAGCCAGGATCTACCGAATGTGTTTAAGTCAAGGAGAAAGAAGTGTTACCTTCGGTTTCAAGCTTTGGTCGCGACCTCAGTGTCCACTAGTCGCGACTCTTCGCCTCTGGAACATTTTAGTCGCGACCTCCTCTGCTTCTCGTCACGACCTGAAGTCTCTGGAGTTTGTAGTCGCGACCTCGTCAGCTTCAAGTCGCGACCTGCCTCTTCTTTTTGGATTTCTGACGTTCAGATGCCCGTATGGTCGCGACCTCAGCGTGTTCTGGTCGCGACCTTGCTTCGTGTCTGGTCGTATCGTAGAAGTCGACAGCTCAGATCGGCTTCCTCTACCGGTATCCACACGAACAGCATTCCAATCGCGAATGACGTGCTAGTGCCTATTGTCCCTCTAGGGCTTTCTAGAGATTCCGTCCTCACCGTCTCTATCTCGGCAGTTTCTTATGTGCAAACCTTTTGCACTCTCCCTGCCCCCTCTTCTCACGTCTGAATGTGTGTGTAGAGATCTATATTGTGTTTAGAACCCTAGCTCCTAATGTAAAATATATAGGAAGCTATCGGGCTTCTAATAGGGCCGGGCTTCAGAATTAATCTTATATTAATTCTGAATTAATACAATATCATATATTGCATAATTTAATAAGAAACTGATTAAATAAATATGGTTTATATTTAATCCGTCCCACAGATTTAATTCACCTATTTATTTAATTTAAAATAAAGATAAGACAGAATTATATTTGATTTATTCTCATAAATCAAATTTGAGATATCTTATCAATTTGAATTTCAAATTCAAATAGATCATATCCATTCAAATTCAAATTAAAAAATGATAGAGATTTAATTTATCCTTATAAATTAAATCTTACAAATATCTCTTATATTATATATATAATATATATATAAACTAATTTATATATATAAAATATATATCCACCCTAGATCATTCATTGAATCTAGACATTTCTTAGATTCAATGAATCTGGACATCATAGCTCGCATTGGGCTGTTTTGTGTGCGACCCTGTAGGCCCATATGAAGTTGGCAGTGGCCCAGTTACTATACTGACCCACAAGTCGTAAGCGGTCTCTAGCAAGGCATTACGACTACCCAAAACATATGAGGATCGATAAACGATGTAACCTTTCATACAACCATATCACGTCCCTTTTGTCACACGATATTTCGGTCAAGGATGAGGTATGGAGAACGTCATCCTCCTATTCCTGACCATTACTTTCTCGATCCCTGAGTAGTCTGAATATAGAAATGGAACTACCCTTCCATTCCAGTATGGCCATACATTTCTCAGACTCACTCATCGAGGGGCCCAGTAATATCTCTCTACGAATGTGAGGGACAAATTCCATCTTGACCATTCACATTCCTCCGCATGAAAAACCACTAAGCCCGAGCATAGCCTTTATGATCACTCGGTCAAAAGTGACTTTTGACTAGGTCAAAGCTGAGCGTTTGTCATGTAGGAATCCATGATGATCTCAGGTCAAAGGGCATAGTGACATGGCTTGTATATGAGAGAAGCTTATGACTTGACCCATGCAGCTCTCTCATAGCGGGTCGGTCCAACACCCTGTACTCTTACATGTGCTTATGACTTTGATTTATATCTCTATATATCTTCAAAGTCATACTGGTCTTATTTCATCTCTGCTCCCACATAGATGACCGACCAGGGACATTTAGGATAAGATCATGAGTTATCCAAGGATGGTCATCACAGTAAACATGCAAATAATGTGATAACCCGATACAATGATTGGCCCCTAGGGCACAATTTCTAACAGTAACATCCCGATTTTTGGTCTAGGAGATCAGGACAGTTCATCTAGGTCCAAGATGAGGAATGTGAGGAATATCCTAAGTCTTAAGCCTAGGAATTCTGTAGGTAGCTTGATATGGGCTGGCTCCTGTGTAAGATAACCTGATATGGGCGGGTTGTCGAGCTTTTCAATTAACGATGACTCCCGAAGAGTTTAGGGGATGAGTTATTGAAAGAGAATTTCTAGAACTTAAGATGAAGGATAAGAAGATGAGAATAGATGCTAGAAAGAGAATGCGGGGGCATAATCGTAATTATGGGAAAGATCGGGCTGGTAGCCGATGAGTACCATATTTTGCCAGAAAATAGAAAAAAGTATGCTAATCATTTCACTTAACTGTGAAATGTGTATATGAGGTCTCTATGTGTATGAAAGAATTAGAATTATGACCAGGGGTAAAATGGTCATTTTGGAAAAGTGTGCGCGTGAGTGCTTTTTCAGGCCAAAATAGCCCGGTCCGGATAAAATATCTGAAAATACCGGCAGATAGAGAAAAGGATTCCGGGTTGAATGAGGAGTCACGGAATTGTGATTTGAGGTCCCGATTTTTCTGTAAAAATTCTGGAAGATGGGAATTTACAATTATAATCGGTAAAGGAAAAGCAGTCCCGATAGGGATGATCGGACTGTGGCCAGGGGGCCGTATAGTGTTTCTGAGGCCTCTAGTGACACCAGGGAAGGCCCAGGCCCATAATATCAGTTCAGTGGTAAAAGGGGCCGTTGTCCGGGAAAAAGGTGCGAAATGACGAAAATGCCCCTATGTTATAGGACAGCTGAAGAATGAGTAAAGGGTATTTTGGTCATTTGCCTAAGGTTAGACAGTCCAGGGAAGTTATCTGGATAGTTTACCAGGGTCAAAGAATACTCTGGTAAGATGTGAAAAGACAATGATCCCCTAGACCTAATAAAGTAAAGAAAAAGAGACTAAGGGCATTTTGGTAATTTGCCAAGGGGTGTTTCTTGGGAATCGTGCCATCAGAGTACTTGGGCTGGATCAGAGACCCAAGATGATATTCTCAGGCCCAAAAACGTGGCCCAGTAGTTATGTGAGGAAAAGTGTCATTAAAATAATGATTTAATGACTTTTCAGTAAAGTAAAGTTACTCGGTCGGCACGATAACCGAGGAGGTGATCAGATAAAGTCCGGGACTTATCTGGATAGCATTGGAAGGCGTGAAAGGTCCCTTCCAGATGCCACATGGCGCAATCTTAGAGGCAGAAGAAAAGTAAGGACACGTATTACGGGGCAAGACTCTGGACCGGTACTGGATTGGACTGAACTGCTGAGTCAGCTGATGAGGTGTCCAGGAATTGTGACATGTGAAGAATGTGGCGATGAGGTGTCCCGGTGAGGTGTCCTGGATGATGTCATGCATGATGCAGTAAAAATGAATAAAGAAAAATAGGAAAATCCAGGAAAAACCAGGACCACATGTTCAGATGGCTTCAAAATTACAAGAATTCCATCCATTAAAGCTATAAATACCCCCTTCCCCTCCCATTTTATGCATCCCACGTTTTTGGCAAGAAAAGAGAGAGAAAGAAGAGAGAGAAGGAGAAAGAAAGAAAGAAAGGAAGTTCTGGTGGAGTTGGAAGCAGTATAGAAGTTCTGGAGCTCTGCTTTTGAGGTAGTAACTAATCCTAGCTTTTATGTAATGGCTTTGTGATTTGTTGTGCTATTGTTTGGTTGGATTGTTGTCTTATATGTTATGCTTGAAGCTCTACTGCAATGCTATGATCATATGTTATTGAGTATGGAAGCACGCAGCATACTTATCTGTACACAATCACAAGCAAGCACTATCACACTGCATTACATATATTGTTATGATTGTTGCTACTGAGATTCCCCCGAATCTCATCCCCATCCATAACCCATTATAGGGAGGTTATGCTGAAGTGGATTTTGAGAATCCTATGAGACGCCGTTATGCTGCAAAAGTAAAGACTGGACATCAGTATATGATAAGTACTGTGTACGTAGTGCTGTCTAAGGAGGCTAGAAGTGAGTGGACCTAGCCAGTTCATCTAGTCTTTCCTGGGTACTACGTAGAATGGTAGTTCTCATGAGGGGATTACCGAATCAGTACAGTTCAGTTCTTTGTACAGATAAAGCGTAGCGGTTATGCTGTCGGAGTTTAGGCAGAAAGAGATGTAATAGAGATAGCAAGATTATGTATATGTCTTGTTGTGTATGCCATGCTGTATGACATTATGTTATTCAATGATAAGTGTTGTTTGGCATATTCAATTTATGTATGGTAAATTAAAGGGAAATTCGCAGGTCCTGAGGTAGCAGTGTTTTGACCTCAGATTGACCTAGTAAACGGAGGAGTTTGGCTATGAAATTTGGTGAGCCAGTAGTACACATCTGGGGCATTCCGTGGATAGGTAATAAGCCTTATTTGGATGTGTAGAACGAGATAAATTAATTTTCAAATTAAAGGTCCAAAATAAGGAACTTAAGAGTAAAATTTTGAATTTCTGGGCTTAAGTTAAGACATAATCAAGCTAATATTGCTTCCGCAAGTGTACTCTGAGGAGTCTAAGGGATGATGTTTCATCCAAAATGACCAAAATGCCCTTCATTCATCTGTTACACTTTTGTACAACACAGGGGCATTTTCGTAATTTCGCACTTTTCCAGGGTTCTGCCGGACACTGGCCTACCTATCAGTCCAAGTATCTTACTGGGCCTCTGTTGGCGCCATTATTGGGCCTTTCTGGGGCCAATATCCTCATGGCACGTATTACGAGGAATCTTCCCCCGTTAATAATTATTGAATATTTTATCTATTATTCACCGTTTATACACCTATCCGGACACCGGCTCCTTCTGTCCGATACATTGGCTTGCGGTGTTCAGGCATCCCTGTGAGTCATATCAGTCATCTAACTGAGGTCATCCGAACTCATTCAGTCCCTTTTTAAATACCGATAAATCTCCCTATCGGATACCGGAGGCCTCACACTCCCATCTGGATTTTCTAATCTGCAAATAACTTTTTCTATAGGCCTCCTATCGGTATTCTGTCAGTTTCCCGACATTCGTCCCATAAGGACGTATCATCCTGTATTTTCTCACCTAGATCTGAATTCTAGGATATCCGATATGAATTTTTATAACTTTTAGACGATCAGTCCATTTCTGGCTATCTGGAGTCTTCAAAAATTCCTGTATTAAGCCAGATTACCGAGCGTCACTTGCTCTCTCTACCGGTGAAATCTGGGACTGAAATGCTTTCAGACAGTCTAAACCACTTCCGGCCTGACTTTTTTTAATTACAATGTAGCCCCAGGGAACTTTTCTTCTTTTCATTTAAGTCCCTTTTTACTTAGCAAAAATTACACCTAAGGACCCCACATTTTTGTCTACTTTCCTTTTTGGCCTTGAAACTTTCCATAATTGCACTTAAGTCCTTTCATTTCCTTTACTAGGTATAGGGGCATTATTGTCTTTTCATATTTTACCAGAGTATTCTCTGGCCCTGGTCAACTATCCAGATACCCTTTCTTGACTGTCTAACCTTAGCCAAATGACCAAAATACCCTTTACTCATTCTTCAGTTATTCTATAACATAAGGGCGTTTTCGTCATTTTGCACATTTTCCCGGACACCGGCCCCTCTTACCACTGAACTGGTATTATGGGCTTGGGCCTTCCCTGGTGTCACTACGGGCCTTAGACAATACTGTATGGCCTCTGGCCATAGTCCGATCATCTCTATTCGGACTGCCTTTCCTTTACCGATTATAACTGTAAATTCCCATCTTCAGGAATTTTTACAGAAATATCGGGACCTCAAATCAAAATTCTGTGACTCCTCATTCAATCCGGAACCCTTTTCTCTATCTCCCAGTATTTTCAGATATTTTATCCGGACCGGGCTGTTTTGGCCTGAAAAAGCACTCACGCGCACACTTTTCCAAAATGACCATTTTACCTCTGGTCATATTTCTAATTCTTTCATACACATAGAGATCTCATATGCACATTTCACAGTTCAGTGAAATGATCAGCATAATTTTCTCTATTTTCTGGCAAAATATGGTACTCATCGGCTACCAGCCCGATCTTTCCCATAATTACTATTATGCCCTTGATTTCTCTTTCTGGCATCTCTAGGCCTAAAAATTAGGGTGTTACAAGCAGTAAAAGGGGCCGGTGTTCAGAAAAAGGTACAAAATGACGAAAATACCCCTGTGTTATAAAATAGTTAAAGAATGAGTAAAGGGTATTTTGGTCATTTGACTAAGTATAGACATTCAAGAAAGGTTATCTGGATAGTTTACTAGGGTCAAGGAATACTCTGGTAAGGTGTGAAAAGACAGTAATGCCCCTAGACTCATTAAAGTAAATAAAGAGGAACCAAGGGCATTTTGGTAATTTACCAAGGGATGTTTATTGGGAATTGAGCTATCAGAGTACTTGAGCTTGATCTGAGACCCAAGATGACATTCCAAGAGCCCAACTATAAATAGCCACCTCTCCCTCCCATTCCATTCACAGCAAACACCAAGAGGAGAAGAGAAAAGAAGAGAGAGAATGAGGAAGAGAGAAAGAAAGAGAAAGAAGGAGTTCTGGCTGAGATAGAAATAATCCAAGGAGCTTAGGGACTCGGCAAGCATAGGAATAAGGTAAGTAATTTATTCTAGTCCCTTATCTAATAAATTAGAGGATTGTTCTTATAAATTAGATAGTTAGAATAGAGAAATATCTCTCTCTATAAGGTTAGCCGTAGATAGAAAGAAAGCTAGGGGATTGTCAGAATAAGGGTATTACCTCAAGATAAGCTTGAGTTAAGTAGAGTTATGCTGGATAGGATAATAATAAGAATATTATTATGCTATGTATAGACTCTGACCTCTATAAAGAAGGGATCTCAGAGCAAAGGCTAAGGACTAAAAGGAAAGGCTGCACTATGCTTATGTTGCTTGAATGTTTTATGTGATATTTACTTACTTTGATGATGTAAAGCATGTATGATTAAATGATGCTCTGTTTCTTTTTATGCTATGGCTATATGTTATAATTAAGGGACATGAAGCATGTAAGTTATCATTATGCAAGCATGATCATTAAGTACACACATAGTAACATCAAGCATATAGTTGCATACATAGTATGGTTTCCGTTTGCTACTGAAATTTTCCCCGAAATCTCACCCCTTCCATATCAATCCAATTACAGCAGGTCTTCTCAAGATGGAGGAGATAAAGATACATGAAGAGGAGTTAATAATTATTTAGCATGATTAATATGTGATTGATGTATGTTATGCATATGTATGTAAAGTTGGTTGCTGAAATTTGCCACCATGAACAATAACTCGTGGTGAGGTAGTGACCTTTGATCTGTATTTAAAAATAGTAAAGGGTTGAATAAATGTATGATATTTTTACAGTAAATAGTAGACATACAAAGCTTCGAATTGGTATATAGAACGTCTTATTTGAATGTCTACACATGGAGATATAATTTTTCAAAGTTGGGATCAAAATACTGGATTCAGGGGAAAAAATGTTGGATGAACAGTAAAATTGTAGTGTTGACTGACGTTGACTTGGTCAATGGTGGTCAACGAGTTATTTTTCCCTGAAATAGGATTAAGTTAGCTTCATGTATCAATTTGAACCACTTGGTTTTGATTTTTTTTAATTAGTTATGATTTTTCGAAGTCAAGTCACTCATCTGGAATTTAGACAGTAAACAGTACTCGATAGTGTAAAACTCTAGATTGGAAAATTTGACTTCAATGACCTTAAAAGTGGTTCCCGATGCTACCAAATGGTCCCTAAGACATATGAAAATTAGGATGTGAAACTTTTCGATCGCGGGAAGTCGATGACTCAGATCGGCTTCCTCTACTGTTATCCACACGAACAGCGTTCCAATCACGAACGACGTGCTAGCGCCTCTTGTCCTAGTGTTTTTCTCGAGAATCTGTCCTCACTATCTCTATTTTGCCATTTCTTATCTGCAAATCTTTTGCTCTCACTCTCAGAACATTAGCCCCTAATGTCAAATATATAGAATGCTATCGGTGTTCTGACGGTTATTAGATTTGGGAATTAATCCTAAATTAATTCTAAAATTAATACAATATCATATATTGCGTAATCTGACAAGAAATCAATTAAATAAATATGGTTTATTATATTAAATCTGTCCTACAGATTTAATTCATCTATTCATTTAATTTAAAATAAAGATATGACAGAATTATATTTGATTTATTCTCATAAATCAAATTTGAGATATTATATCATATCAAATTAAATTTCAAATTCAAATATATCATATCAATTTAAATTTCAAATTCAAAAGTGATAGAGATTTAATTTATCCTTATAAATTCAATCTTATAAATATCTCTTATATTATATAATATATATATACTAATTTATATATATACATATATATACACGTCCACCCTAGATTATTCATTGAATCTGGACATATCTTAGATTCAATAAATCTGGACATCATAGCTCATGTTGAGCTATTTTGTGTACGACCCTGTAGGCCCATATGAAGTTGGCAGTGGGCCATTTACTATACGACTCACAAGTCATAAGCGGTATCTAGCAAGACATCACGACTACCCAAAATATATGAGGATCGATAAACAATATAACCTTTCTACAACCATATCACGTCCCTTTTATCACACAATATTTTGGTCATGGATGAGGCATGGAGAACGTCATCCTCCTGTTCCTGACCGATACTTTCTCGATCCTTGAGTAGTCTGACTATAGAAATGGAACTACCTTTCCATTACAGTATGGCCATACATTTCTCAGACTCACTCATTGTGGGGCCCAGTAATATCTTTCTACGAATGTGAGGGACAAATTCCATCTTGACCATTACATTCCTCCACATGAAAAACCACTAAGCCTGAACATAGTCTTTATGATCACTCGGTCAAAAGTGACTTTTGACTAGGTCAAAGCTGAGTGTTTGTCACGTAGGAATCCATGATGATCTCAGGTCAAAGGGCATAGTGACATGGTTTGTATATGAGAGAAGCTTATGAATTAACCCATGCAGCTCTCTCATAGCGGGTCAGTCCAACACCTTTTACTTTTACATGTACCTATGACTTTAATTTATATCTCTATACATCTTCAAAGTCATACTGATCTTATTTCATCTCTGCTCTAGCTTAAATGACCGACCAGGGATATTTAGGATAAGATCATGAGTTATCAAAGGATGGTCATCACAATGAACATGCAAATAATATGATAGCATAATTAAGAAATTCATAAATCAATAATATTCATAATACAATGATTGGCCCCTAGGGCATAATTTCCAACACTTTCATCTTTGCACCATGAACTTTTAGACTTCCACTTTAGTCCCTTTTTTTCTAAAATGACCATTATGCCGCTAGGGACTTTTACTATTTACACACAAGTCCCTGTACTTTCACTTATTTGCAGTTTATTCCTTAAAAACCCTCTGCATATTTTTGGGACTTCTGCTCAAAGGGGTCTTGTAGGCTATATTTTTCAGGCTACTTTCTGAGTCTCTGGCCTAAAAATTGGAATATTACAAAGAGAAGTTAGGGATGGGTCAATGTAAATGTTATATGATGTTATGTGAAGAATTGTTGCAAGTAATGATGTTGTATGACCAGTTTAAGCAATAATGTTCATGATGCAATGAAAAATAGTAAATGATGGAATAAATGTATGAAAGTTTACAGACATTTAGTTAACATGTCAAGCTTTATTTTGATACCAAGAACACCTTATTTGATATCTGTACAAAGAGAACCAATTTTCCAAAGATGGGGACCAGAATCTGCTTTCAGAATTTTTGATCAAATGAACAGTAAAATTTAATGAATAAACTGGATCAATGTGCTAAGCATTTGGTCATAAAATTATTTTTCCATTAAATTTTAAGATGTTAGCTTCGAGTAGAATTTTGAACCACTTCATTTCGATTTTTCTAGAATTAATTATGATTTTTTTGAAGTTCATCGCTGAATCTAGAATACCATATGAACTGTAATTCGCCAAGAGTAAAAATTCCAGATTTAGCTAATAGACTTCAAAGGTCATGTAAGTGGTTCTAAATGCTACCGAATGGTCCCTAAGACCTACAAAAGTAAGGATGTTATATTTTGGTATTAGAGCAAAAGTTCTGGTATCAGATAGGATAATCCTTATATCCTAACTCTAAGTAATAATATTTTGTTAAGTTAGGGTATATATTGGAATAATTAGCCTGGATATTTTAAGCAAATCTTACAGGCGTAGACATGGGGTTTCATAAAGTTAAGTCTTAGCCATCAGTTAATCAAGAAGATCCCCGACCAATAATGATATATGAAGATGATATACATCCAGACTTTGATTCTTCAGACAGTGAAGAGAGTTGAGACGATAGTATAGGGAATTAGTTAGGAAGGTCTATAGTAGAATATCCCATAGATGTTTCTGTAGACTCAAACCTGCAGTCTGGAGATTATGTAGAGATTTAGCCTGATGTTGTTCATGCACTAGATAATGCTGCACCAGATAATGATGAGTCTAGTAATTCTATACAGTATGAGTTTGTTGGAGTGCCCTCTAACCCTGATGTAAGCTCTATTCCTCCGATGAGAAGACAGATTACGGCTGATAAAGCTGAGTACTGGTACTGGATTATAGGTAGACCATATATTATTCCTCCTCCACTAGAGTTTGAGGATAGATTTGATATGAGTAACTTACAACAGTTCCTTAATCCAGAGACCTAGTCACAATGTATGATAGTCCCTTCCTATTCTTGCAGTCCAGGAATATATGACGTTATAGATAAAGATCATTGGGATGTTCCTGGTCCTAGTCAACCCCAGCCTTCTTTGTAAAAGACAGATAATGTTGACTATATCAGTCTCAAGAAAGCTGTGGAGAGTGAACTACTTAGTTTAGGTCAAGGGATGGATAGAAGTAGAGATCAAGAGCAGTCAGTCTATCTATATTTCCTCAATGATGTAGCAAGGATGATAAGCCAGTATACGATAGAGGGCATTGACTTGAATCAGGTTTACATCCTAGAAGATGGGCATGAGATGGTAGTAAGTCAGATATTGTCATATACTCCTACATGGCATGTAGAGCCAAGTGAGTTTTTAGAAAATGATCTGCCAGCTGATATATAAGGGTGGCATTTCTGTATACAGAAGTATTTGCAGTTTACGATTCCCTAGAAAAGAATGTAAAAGGGGATTAGGGGTAATGTAAATATGTAAATAGTGTAAAGTAAAGTAATTACATAAATATATAATAGTTATGACTGTTGGAAATTGTGCCCTAGGGGCCAATCATTGTATTATGAACATTGTTATTTGCATGTTTACTGTGATGACAATCCTTGGATAACTCATGATCTTATCCTAAATATCCCTGGTCGGTCATCTATACTGGAGCAGAGATGAAACAAGACCAGTATGTGTAACACCCCAATTTTTAGGCCTAGAGATGCCAGAAAGAGAATTCAAGGGCATAATCGTAATTATGGGAAAGATCGGGCTGGTAGTTGATGAGTACCATATTTTGCCAAAAAATAGAAAAACTTATGCTGATCAATTCACTAAACTGTGAAATGTGCATATGAGGTCTCTATGTGCATGAAGGAATTAGAAATGTGACCAGGGGTAAAATGGTCATTTTTGAAAAGTGTGCGTGGGAGCATACTTTCAGGCAAAAATAGCCCGGTCCAGATAAAATATCTGAAAATACCAGGAGATAGGGAAAAGGATTCCGGGTTGAATGACGCAACACAGAATTTTGATTTGAGGTCCTGATTTTTCTGTAAAAATTCCTGAAGATGGGAATTTACAGTTATAATCGGTAAAGGAAAGGCAGTCCGAGTAGAGATGATCGGACTATGGCCAGAGGCCATATAGTGGTTGTTAAGGCCCACAGTGACACCAGTGAAGGCCCAAGCCCATAATATCAGTTCAGGGGTAAGAGGGGCCGGTGTCCGGGAAAAAGGTGCAAAATGACGAAAATGCCCTTATATTATAGAATAACTGAAGAATGAGTAAAGGGTATTTTGGTCATTTGGCTAAGGTTAGACAGTCAAGAAAGGGTATCTGGATAGTTGACCAGGGCCAGAGAATACTCTGCTAAGATATGAAAAGACAATAATGCCCCTAGACCTAGTAAAGTATAGGGGTGTGCACAATGCCCGAGCCCGGTCCGCCCGCCCGAGCCCGGTAAAAAATTACCCAGCCCGGCCCAGAAAAAGTCGCCCAAAATATATTTGGGCAGGGCAGGGCAGGGCCAAGTGTCGGGCAGGGCAGGGCACTGGGCATGGTATGCCGCCCTGCCCATTTGGCCCGGCCCTATATATATATTTATTATTATTTTATTTTTTTATAATCTTATTTTTTTTTAACTTATTCTATTTGTAACTCTACACTTTTCACTTTAGTTGACAACTCTCCTTGCTCATTTTTAAAGTACTAAACATAACTCTTATATTTACATAGATACCAAAGTTACTAATATGTTTTACTTGCCAAGCATTCAATTATTGATGTTGTAATACCGCTACAGATATCCGACCCCTACAGATTTTAATATTTCTTTTTTATATATGCAATAGACTTTAAAACTTTAATTATTATCTTTTTATTACCTTATTCTTAGTGGATTATGGATATTATTTAACTCTTTAAGATATAAATATTATATTATTTTATAAGTTCATGATTGCAGATTTTTTTCCACAATATAAGCGAGGTATCACGATTTGGGCATGCCCAGCCCGCCCATGCCCAGCCCGAAATGATTAGGGATTTTACTGGGCAGGGCCGGGCATCGGGCTGCAAAATGCAGCCCAGACTTTTTTCGGGCAGGGCACCCGGCAGGGGGCTGCCCTGCCCAGCCCTGCCCATGCACACCCCTAGTAAAGTAAAGAAAGGAAATGGAAGGACTTAAGTGCAATTATGAAAAGTTTAAAGCCAAAGAGGAAAAGTATACAAAAATATGGGGTCCTTAAGTGTAATTTTAGCTAAATAAAAAGGGACTTAAATGAAAAGAAGAAAAGTTCTCTGGGGCTAAATTGTAATTAAAGAAAATCAGGCCGAAAGTGGTTTGGACTGTCCGACAGCATTTCAGTCCCAGATTTCACCGGTAGAGAGAGCAAGTGACGCTCGGTAATCTGGCTTAATACAGGAATTTTTCAAGACTCCAGATAGCCAGAATTGATCTGATAGTCCAAAAGTTATAAAAATTCCTATCGGATATCCTAGATTTCAGATCTAAGTGAGAAAATACAGGATGATGCGTCCTTATGGGGCGGATGTCGGGAAACTGACAGAATACCGATAGGAGGCCTGTAGAAAAAGTTATTCACAAATTAGAAAATCCAGACGGAGTAAGAGGCCTCCGGGTATCCGATAGGGAGATTTATCAGTATTTGAAAAGGGACTGAATGAGTTCGGATGACCTCAGTCAGATGAATGATATGACTCACAGGGATGCCTGAACACCGCAGGCCAGTGTATCGGACAGAAGGAGCCGGTGTCCGGATATGTGTATAAACGGTGAATAATAGATAAAATATTCAATAATTATTGACAAGGGAGGATTCCTCGTAATGCGTGCCATGAAGGTAATGGACCCTGAAAGGCCCAATAATGGCGCCATCAAAGGCCCAATAAGACACTTAGACTGATAGGTGGGCCAGTGTCCGACAGAACCCCGGAAAAGTGTGAAATTACGAAAATGCCCCTGTGTTGTACTAAAGGGTAATAAATGTATGAAAGGCATTTTGGTCATTCTGGACAGGCCCAGGAGCCAAGGCACATATAGATAAAGTTACTCAGAGTCAGTATATGCCTTGACAGAGTACAGAAGGGTATAAAATGACGATTTTACCCTTAGGGTTAAAATAGTGCAAGAAAGGGCACCCAAGGGCATTTTGGTAATTTGCCAAGGGATGTTTCTTGGGAATCGAGCCATCAGAGTACTTGAGCTTGATCAGGATCCAAGATAACATTCCCAAAGCCCAAAAACGTAGCCCATGAAGTATGTGGGAAAAAGTGGCATTAAAATACTATTTTAATGCTGTTTCAATAAAGTAAAGTTACTCGGTCAGCACGATAACCGAGGAGGTGATCAGATAAAGTCCTAGGTTTATCTGGATAGCATTGGAAGGCTTGAAAGGTCCCTTCTAGATGCCACTTGGCATCATCTTAGAGGCAGAAGAAAAGTTGAGGACACGTGGCACAATCTCAGCCGTTGAGTCCAGTTTGTGGAAAATCGGACCGGACCGGTACTGGATTGGACTGGAGATGCTGAGTTAGCTGATGAGGTGTCTAGGAATTGTGACATGTGAAGAATGTGGCGATGAGGTGTCCCATGAGGTGGACTTGAGATGATGTCATGCATGATGCAGTAAAAGGAATAAAGAAAAATAGGAAATTCTGGAAAAACCAGGACCACAGGATCAGATGGCTTCAAAATTACAAGAATGCCATTGACCAAAACTATAAATACCCCCCCTTTCTCTTCATTAAGCACGGCCCAAGCAAGTTTTAGAGAGAGGAGGAAGTTCTAGAGAGAGAAAGTGAGAGGAAGAAAGAAAGAAAGGAAGTTCTGGCGGAGCTGGAAGCAGTATATAGTTAGTAGAGTTCTGCTAAGCTTATGAGGTAGTAACTAATCCTAGCTTTTATGTAATGGCTTTGTGATTTGTTGTGCTATTGTTTGGTTGGATTGTTGTCTTATATGTTATGTATGAAGCTCTGCTGTAATGCTATGATCATATGTTATTAAGCATGGAAGCACGAGCATACTTATCTGTACACAATCACAAGCAAGCACTGTCACTCTGCATTACATATATTGTTATGATTGTTGCTACTAAGATTCCCCCGAATCTCATCCCAATAAATAACCCATTACAGGGGAGGTTATGTCAAAGTGAATTTTGGAAATTTTAAGAGACGCCGTTATGCTGCCGAAATTATGACAAGATGGCAATAGTAAAGAAAGGAGCTGATACGTACTGTGTACGTAGGTACTGTCTAAGGAGGATGGAAGTGAGTGGACCTAGCCGGTTCATCCAGTCTTTCCTGGGTACTTAAGTAGAATGGTAGTTCTCGCGGGAATTATCGAATCGGTACAAGATCAGTTAATTTCTGAAGATGAAGCGTAGCGGTTATGCTGCCGGATTTCAGGCAGGAAATGATGTAATAGAAATATGAGGATTTCATGTATGCCCTGATGTATAATGACTTATTATTTAATAAAGATATTGTTTGGCATGTTTGGCTGATATATGATGGGTGTATGCATATGTATGCAAAGTTGATTGCTGGAAATTACCACTGTGAACAGTAACACTTGGTGACAAGGTTATGTTTGATAAATGATTAAAAATAGTAAATGGATGAATAAATGTATGAAATTTTTATGGTAGATAGTAGACATACCAAGATTCAATTTGATATATAAAACGTCTCATTTGGATTTCTACACATGGAGATATAAATTATCAAAGTTGGAACCAGAATGCTGGATTCAGGAGAAAAACGTTGGATGAACAGTAAAGTTGTGAAATATAATTGAGTTATCTTCAATTACCAGTTTGAACCACTTCGTTTCGATTTTTGTAGAATTAGTTATGATTTTTCGAAGTCAGGCCACTCATCTGGAATTTTCATAGTGAACAGTACTCGATAAGAGTAAAACTCCAGATTGAGAAATTGGACTTTAACGACCTTGAAAGTGGTTCTAAATACTACCAAATGGTCCCTAAGACATATGAAAGTAAGGATGTTTCAGTATGACTTTGAAGATGTATAGAGATATAAATCAAAGTCATAGGCACATGTAAGAGTACAAGGTGTTGGATCGACCCACTATGAGACAGCTACATGGGTTAAGTCATAAGCTTCTCTCATATACAAGCCATGTCACTATGCCCTTTGACCTGAGATCATCATGGATTCCTACATGATAAACGCTCAGCTTTGACCTAGTAAAAGTCACTTTTGACCGAGTGATCACAAAGGCTATGTTCAGGCATAGTGGTTTTTCATGCGGAGGAATATCAATGGTCAAGATGGAATTTGAAACATCCTTATTTTCGTACGTCTTAGGGACCAATTGGTAGTATTTAGAACCACTTTCAAGGTCATTGAAGTCCAATTTCTCAATCTGGAGTTTTACTCTTACTGAGTACTGTTCACTATGTAAATTCCAGATGAGTGACCTGACTTCAAAAAATCATAACTAATTCTAGAAAAATCAGAATGCAGTGGTTCAAATTGCTACATGAAGCTAACTCAATACTATTTCAAGGAAAAATAACTCGTTGACCATTCCTTGTCCAAGTCAATGTCAGTCAAAGTTACAACTTTACTGTTTATCTAGCATTTTTCTCCTGAATCTAGCATTTTGGTCCCAACTTTGATAATTTATATCTCCATGTGTAGACATCTAAATGAGACATTCTATATATCAAATCGAAGCTTGGTATATCTACTATTTATCATAAACATATCATACATTTATTTAATCATTTACTATTTTTAATTATAGATCAAACATCACTATATCACCACGAGTTACTGTTCATGGTGGCAAATTCCAGCAAGCAACTTTACATACATATGCATACATCAATCACATGTCAAACAAACATGCCAAACAATACTTATCATTAAATAATAAATCTTTATACAACAGGGAATAAACAAAATCCTCGTATCTCTATTACATCTTTCCTGCCTGAAATCCGGCAGTATAACTACTATACTTCATCTGTAAAAATAACTGATCTTGTACTGATTCGGTAATTCCCGTGAGAATTACCATTCTACGTAAGTACCCAAGAAAGACTGGATGAACCGACTAGGTCCACTCACTTCCAGACTCCTTAGACAGTACCTACGTACACAGTACGTATCATCTCCTTATGTTCAGTCTGAAAATCGGCAGCATAACGGCATCTTACAGCATTCTCAAAATTCACTTCGACATAACCTCTCTGTAATGGGTTATAAATAGGGGATGAGATTCGGGGGAACCTCAGTAGCAAACGGTACTAAACAATGCATGCGTTAAAGTAAATACTTGTGCTTGCTTGTGAAAGTGTAAACATTGTGTAATGTGCATGCTTCCATGTAACATATGAAATACAATTGGCCAAGGTAATCATAGAAATAGAGCTTCAATCATATACACATATGCACACAATTCAACAAAGTCATAGCACAATCAAGCATAACATTCAATACATACAAGTTTAGGGTAAGTTTACTACCTTATTGCTTTACTTCTTTCCACTTTAACTTTGCTTCTTGCTTCTTACTTTTCCTTGCTATGTGGCTGCCCTCTTTTGAGCACACCAAGCAAATCCTAACATCACATTACCATCCAACCATTACAATCTAACTTCTCTTGAACACTAAGCTTACTTTAAGTAACATAACATCCTTTAATCTTTACCAATTGACTTAGCCTTTGAATCAATTGATGTCTTGACCTTACCCTACACAATTTGGCCTTTTGAATCCATTTATGAACTCAAAACAACCAAATTCCAGCAACTATGCACTGTTCCGGACAGATTTGAAAAACATGCATAATTCTTTCAAAAATTCTCATTTTGATTCCAATGCTTCCCATACTTGTTCCTCCACTTTTCCCCCACACAAAATCTCATTTTAAGACCATTGGAAGCATCAAAATCATGAAATTCAAATCACTGTTCATGCGAGTGAACAGTAACCGTGAGGAATTTTCAACATTATAACCTTTAATTCCAATGGTTTCCAAGGTTCAAAACCTTTCCAATCCTACACAAAATCATCATATAAACTCAATGGAAGCATTAAATCATTGAAATTCCATTTCCTTCTATCATGAACAGTGCATGAACAGTGCAAACCTAAATGTTCTTCCATGGTAAAGTCAAGAACATCAACTTAATCCAACAACCAAGCATGTAGCTAACTTGTTTAAGCTTGTCTTAACTATCTATGACTTAAAACTCATATTCCTTTCACATATACACAAAAATTCCAGCAGCATTTCCCCAAGATTTAAGCCTAAAAAGTCACTTAAACTCAAGCACAAACCATAAGAACAAAAGGTAGAAGCAAGGAGACAACTTACCTTACTTGCTCCTTCAAGACCCTTGCTTTCTTCCACATTCTTTCTCTAGAACTCACTTCTCTTTCTAAAGGAGCTCTTGGGTGTGAAGAATGAATGGAAAGGGGGGGTATTTATAGCAAAAGTCATGTGCCATTTGAAGGCTAAGATCACTTTGGAAACTATTTGATCTAATGGTTAAAGGTTTGATCTTGGAATGTCTTTTCACTTTTCACTCAAGACCTTACCACCATGACATCACTAGCATGGCCTCCCTTGGTACACCTAACCCTTCCTCTTTTTGGGTGCCATTCTTGTGTCCTTATGGGTCCCACCATGTGCAACACCTAATTCTTACTTTATTCTCTTTTTCTTTCTTTTCAAAAATCCATAAATTATTTATTATTTGGACTTGGGCTCCAAGATAACTTTTGGGCCTTATTGGTATGGCCTAGGACGAAATATTGGGCCTCTTTTAGGTCCAATAGCTAACTGGCCCAAATCCCAATGTACCTTCCTCATACCGATATCCGTAACTTACCCTGATCTTAGCATAAATGCTAAACACCTCTTTTAATTGTTCTAACATTTTTAGAAATTCATTCTAATATAAAATGAATTCTCTACAAAGTTTCATAATTTTTTGAGACCTAGAAGTCCTGTTAAAAATTACATATGTTTCCTTTAACCCTTTATCGGTATCATTTTTCACCGTAAATTCCATAATTAATTCTACAGGACTCCTTTTTGACTTCTGTCAACTCCATAAATTCTCATATTAATTATAATAATTTACTATCAAATTTCCTCTGATATCCATCCATTGTGTGAAATGACCAAAATGCCCTCCATTTACTTCTGGTTTCTTAGGGCATCACAGTGGCATTTTCGTAATTTTGCACTTTGGCTCTTAGACTTTCTTCCTCTTCCAATTAATCCTTTTCTTTACATAAACATGGACACATATTTTCCTAAACATCCCATATATTTTATTCAATCTGTACATACAACTTAGTACAGAAATTAGGGATGTTACAGAATTTGTCCCTCACATTCGTAGAAAGATATTACTGGGCCCCACAATGAGTGAGTCTGAGAAATGTATGGCCATACTGTAATGGAAAGGTAGTTCCATTTCTATAGTCAGACTACTCAGGGATCGAGAAAGTATCGGTCAAGAACAGGAGGATGATGTTCTCCATACCTCATCCATGACCAAAATGTTGTGTGACAAAAGGGACGTGATATGGTTGTAGAAAGGTTATATCGTTTATCGATCCTCATATATTTTGGGTAGTCGTGATGTCTTGCTAGAGACCGCTTATGACTTGTGAGTCAGTATAGTAAATGGCCCACTGCCAACTTCATATGGGCCTACAGGGTCGCACACAAAATAGCCCAACACGAGCTATGATATCTAGATTCATTGAATCTAAGACATGTCCAGATTCAATGAATAATCTAGGGTGGTGGATATATATATTTTATATATATATAAATTCGTATATATATTATATATAATATAAGAGATATTTGCAAGATTTAATTTATAAGGATAAATTAAATCTCTATCACTTTTAAATTTGAATTTAAATTGATATGATCTATTTGAATTTGAAATTTAAATTGATATGATATCTCAAATTTGATTTATGAGAATAAATCAAATATAATTCTGTCTTATCTTTATTTTAAATTAAATGAATATGTAAATTAAATCTGTGGGACGAATTTAATATAAACCATATTTATTTAATTAGTTTCTTATCAAATTATGCAATATATGATATTGTATTAATTTCAGAATTAATATAAGATTAATGCTGAAATTCAACTCAATCAGAATACCGATATCATCCTATATATTTGACATTAGGGGCTAGGGTGTTTGAGAGAGAGAGTGCCAAGGAGGCTGCAAAAAGTTTACAGATAAGAAATAACCAAAATAGAGACGATGAGGACGGAATCTTGAGAAAGCCCTAGAGGGACAAGAGGCGCTAGCACGTCGTTTGTGGTTGGAACGCTGTTCGTGTGGATACCGATAGAGGAAGCCGATCTGAGTCCTCGACTTCTTACGATCGAGAAGAGAGCACCAGGTACGATGACAAGTCGCGACTAGTTGACACTGAGGTGGCGACCAAATAGGAATCTGAATGTCAGATAATCGAAAAGAGGTCTCCAGTCGTGACTAGAAGCTGAGGACGTCGTGACTGACAACTCTAGAGACTACCCATCGTGACTAGAAACTGAAGACATCGCGACTGACAACTCCAGAGACTATCTGTCGCGATGAGAAGCTGAGGATGTCGCGACTGAAAACTCCAAAGCTGACAAGTCACGACTAGTGGACACGGAGATAGCGGCCATAGTTCGAATACCGAAGGTAATACTTCTTACTCCTTGACTTAAACGCATTCGGCAGATTCAGGCAGGGAATGGAAAATTTTTTAAAGTTAATTCTGCTGCGTGCCTTCTAATTCCCTATAATGACTTACCCCGTATGTGTAATTGACATGTATGTAATGTATGTACAAATGTTATGGTGATATGAAATATGAGTTTTGATGTGATATAATGAAATGATAGTTGGTTGAACATCTATGTGAATATGTTCCCTATTTAATTCAATTATGATAGATAGATATGGATAAGTTTCAAATTACTCAAGCTATCAAAGTTAAGAACAAGGGTCGGCCATTGCTAGAGTAAAGACTGGATAAGAACATTAGAAGGGAATATTTAGAGAAAGTTGTGTCCAGGCCACGATGTTAAGTAGTTTAGGTCACGACTAGAAGTTCCAGGAAGTTAAGTCGCGACTAGTTAAGCCACGGGTCGCGATGAGTATTTACAAATGTGTTTTGGTCATGATAAGTAAAGACCATTGGTCGCGATGAAAAGTACAGAGCTATTAGGTCTCAATGAGATAGGTCATAGGATGCGACTAATGTGCACAGTGCAGTTCAAGTCACAACGAGATAAGACCTGAGTTGTGACGAGTAGAATGATAAGGTCGCAACTAAAGTTTACAGAGAATTTGAGTCAAGACTAGGATGCACAGAGACCTGATGATGAATGAAGATGCCAACTCGCTAAAGTCTATCAGTTAGAGGTTTAGCACAGAATGCAGGCAAGCTAAATAGTATGAGATACAGAAATACAGATCAGTTTAAAAAGAAGTTCAGGAGTAGATCCTTTATGTGACCATCAGGAGTAGATCTACATTACGAAACAAGTTGTTTAGTTAGTTTTTCCTGAACAAAAGAATTAAAAGTTAGAATGAGACTTGCCTAAGAATGAGCCTAATATATGGCTTAAGATTAGAAATGTGATGGTTAACAGTTAGAGAGCTAATGTTCCCAAGACAGAGGGATTCCATCACAAAGAAACAGTAACCTAGCAGACCTAGGGTTGTGCACCCTAGAGGCAGAAGTAATAATAGTAGTTGATGAATGAGATCCATACGACTTAAGTTCGCTAAGATAAAGAAGAAAACTAGAAAGGAACTATAGTCTGGTCAAGAGCAGACTGAGACTGATATACATACAAAAAAAGTTAAGAGATAGTAGAGAGATGCAGAAGTTACTCCATAGAGATGGAGATTTATCCGCTCACATGAGAAGTTTTCTCAAGTAGGTATATGAAAAGCATTCCTCTCAGTTTGATAGAGATGAGAGTGAGGCTAAGGGTTAAAGTCGAGAAAGAGAAATCCTTTAATGAATACTTAGCCGAGTTCATCTATATGAACGGAGAGAGCTGAATGATTGAGAAGTTAATTCACAGATTGAATTCTATGTTACAAAGAATTTTTCTTAGGTAGTCATAGAAGTTCAATAGAGCGGTAGATGTATACAAGATTAGAAAAAGAAATGTATGATGCCTAGAGAGAGAAAGGTAGCCACAGTTTTAAAGATAGGTTGACTTCTCTATCCTCTATGTAAGAAAGAGTAGTGAAGGGTTAAGTCTGTACCCTAGAAAAAGGGTAACGTGGCAGCGTTAGTAAATGAATACTCATCTCAAGTTCATGGATGAATGATCGGATTTTGGTAGAGAAGGTGATAAAGGGACAAAATACTTAAAAAGGTTACCTAGTTAATTGTTTAATTGCAGTGTATGTATAATGGATGGTTGAGCAAATTATGTGATGATGATATGGCTTTTGTTGTCATAAGTTATGATGATCAGTTACATCTCCTTGCAGTTGTCATATGATGACATGCATGTTAAAGAATGCTTAAATAATTGTATCTCCTTGCACATTATGCATGTTAGAGTATGCTATGATGAATGAATACTCTCCTTCGTAGTACACGTGAGGTAGAGTATATATGATAAGAAAGTTATGTTGCTCCCATACCATATGACATGCAATTAGATAATTTAACTTGGTAATGATAATAAAGCAATAGAAAAGTGATAGGCAAGATAGTTAGCTAGCCAATCCCTAAAGTTTAGAATGAGAATCTAAGATAGATAGTGATAGCCAGTTCGATAGAGAATGAGATTAGAGATAAATGTTGATAACAACCCTATAGACATATGATTACAATACTCAGGACATATCCCTTCAGTAGGGGATGAGAAATGTGAACGATATTCCTTGAACATGAAATGAAATGAGACACGGTTATGAAAGATGATACAACTTTAAGAGGGAGCAACATCTATGTAATAGAAGTTAACGTTCTCGTAATAGATCTAGATTGCTCTTGCGTTAGAGTCAAACAGCTCATGAAATAGAGCTGAAAGCATGGACAGTGAAGCTCATGATAAAGCCATGTCCATCAGACGAGATAGACAGATTATGATAGATATGTGCAGGATAGAGCATTTGTAGCTCTCTGTAGTACTAGATATAGTAAAGTTATGAAAGATGAGAATGAAATAAGAAATTCCTGAATGATAGAGAAAATGAGTAAAGTCTTAATATATCATATTGGCTTCTATGAACAGTCTTGGGGAATTATCTATTAAGTTAGCAACAAGTGGAAGTAACTAACCTTGTAACTTAGTCCATTGGTTTAAATTTCTAGAGAGAAGAATACAGTACAATAGAATCGTAGTAGATTCTGGAGGATCACAGTTAGATCCAAGTATGGCTCACAGAAAAAGAATTCCAGGGTCGCAGTTAGATCCTGAAGAG
Organism: Leucaena leucocephala; assembly: GCA_037074615.1. Lineage (NCBI taxonomy): Eukaryota > Viridiplantae > Streptophyta > Magnoliopsida > Fabales > Fabaceae > Leucaena > Leucaena leucocephala. The sequence goes on along the minus strand of CM073548.1, from coordinate 8,142,648 downwards.
GCTGACGGTTGATCGCAGTAGAACCCGAGGGTCGTAGTAGACCTAGCCTAAAGAAAGATAATGAATGAGTCATAAGTACAGTATTTCTTTGGAAAGAAAAATACCAAGGACAAAGTTTAAGGTAGAGAAGATTTACAAGTTGTTAACTCATAGCAGAGAGAGTACCCATGATGTTAGTTTCAAATAGCCTTATTATTATTATTATAGACTGAACTCAAAATCTTCTTACATGAAAAATAAAGTGAAGTTAGTAGAGGTCCCTAAGATGAGGATAAAGAGAATGAGAATGAAAGCTAGATAGATCCTCCAGGTGAGGACAAAAAGGTTGAAAAGCCAAAGAGATTTATAAAAAGGGTCAAGATATTAAAGTACCAGGGTTGGAGCCTATTAGCACCAGCTCTTCAGATTTTTATTAGCACTCTTCAGTTAAATGTGCTCAGGAAAGAGGAGCCCAACGACGGGTAACCCCTGGGAAGTAATGAGAAAAAAGTGTAAATGCCACATAAGTTTGGCATATATGCACAAAGTTATGTAAAATGATAAAAAGAGTTATGAAAAGTTAGAAAGGGTTATGAACAGTAAAGGATTAGCACCCTTATGTCAAGTCCAAATAGAGTGGATTTTAAATGAAAGATTTAAATTATGACTTGGTTTAGGAGAAAGAGAAGCAAAAGAACAATATTCTCCTGAGAAGATGACAAAGTCGTAAGTTAAAGAGAATGTTAGACTTATGGTATCTCAGGATATGTCATGATAAAGCAAGATAAGTCATGAAAGAGTAAGATACACCATGATGTAGCCAGATTTGGCAAGATATGCCAGGATACGACATGAGAAGTATCTAATGAGATTCATAACGAGAAATATGCGTTGAAAAGTAACTTTATGAACAGATAGAGAGGCTCCCTTTTGAAAGGGATAAGATGTTGGAATGTTATGTTACAGATGAAAGTGAGAGCTTTCACTCCTTGCATGAAATTCTAGGCACTGTTATGTTTATAAATGTTAGAGCAGTGCAAGCTCTATATGTTAGAGGTATGCAAGCTCCGAGTGTTAGAGCTGTGCATATTCTGGAAAGGAATGCTTGAGCTCCGATGTTAGAGCTTTGCATTCATGAGTAGGTATACAGTCCTACAATATGTTGGCCAGATATTATGCATGTTAGAGTATGTGCTCCTACTTAGTAGTAAAGTAAAGAAAAGAATAACTACGTAAGTCCTCTCTCTGTATGATGCTGAAATATTGAAAATGATAAGAGCAAAATAGAGTGATAAGAGTTTCTAAGAAAAAGAAATATGATTATAAGAAAAGAGAGATAAAGCTTTGCGGATGCTAAGGAATTTCGTGAGATACTAAGAGAAGTAATAAGAGATAAGTGCTAAAAAGTATAATGAGTAATTGATGAAAACTCCCAAATACAATAATATTCGAGAGAGTTTGATATGAAAGAAATGGACACTACTCACAAGTATAGTACAATGAGTTGTCCATAAGCAAATAGATGCATAGTAATGAGCAAGTACAGAAATGAAGTAAAGTTCAACTCTAATTGAGTTGATTCAGAAAAGAAAAGGAATGATAGTAAAGATATGAAGATCCGCGAATATATATATTGAAAGCACTCCTCTAAGATGTCAAGATAAAGGATAAGAGATAGATACCCTAATCCTTAGTCATAAAGCAGAAAAAGACATCTATCCGAGATAGTTGACTAAGGTACTAAGTAAATTTGGAGGACAAAATTTATTTTAAGGAGGGTAGAAATGTCACATCCTAACTTTTCCCTATCAGTATAATACTGATAGAGGAAAGAGGTTTAGAAAGGCTTGTGATGATGAATGGAAAAGAAAAGAATGATTAGATGAAGGTTAAAAAAAAGGGACTAAATTGAAAAGTATAAAAGTTCCAAGGTGCAAAATGTAAAGTAGACATAAACTTTGGGCCATTAAGTGTAATTATGAAAAGTTGAGGGCCTAAAGTGTAATTTTCAAAAGTTTCGGGGCAAAATGGTAATTATGAGAAAGTTGAGCCGGAAAAGGCCCAAAAATGCCCAGAATCAGTTCAGTCCCAAATTTTCCTAGTAAATAGAGAAAATTATTCTGATCAGTTTGATGCAACACAGAATTTTGATTTGAGGTCCCGAAAAATTGATATGAATTCTTAAAGATAGGGAAATTAATGTAGTACGCTATGGACCTCAGAATCAGATGAAATTTGGTAGTAAATTCTTATAATTAATATGAGAATTTATGAAACTAACAGAAGCAAAAAGGAGTCCTGTAGAATTAATTATGGAATTTACGGTGAAAAAGGACAACGATAAAGGGTTTAAAGGAAATATATGTAATTTTTATCAGGACTTCTAGGTCTCAAAAAATTATGAAACTTTGCAGACAATTCATTTTATATTAAAGTGAATTTCTAAAAATGTTATAACCATTAAAAGAGGTGTTTAGTATTTATTCCTAGATCAGGCTTATTTTAAGGATATCAGTATAAGGGAAGTACATTGGAATTTATGCCAATTAGCTATTGGACCTAAAAGAGGCTCAAGATTTTGTCCTATGGCAGCCCGATAGTCCCAAAAGTTGTCTTGGAGCCCAAATACAATAATGAATAATTTATGAATTTTTGAAAAGAAAAGAAAAAGGAATAAAGTAGGAATTAGGGTTTGCACATGGTGGGACCCACAAAGCTTTACACATGGCGTCCAAGGCAAGGGGAAGAGAAGTTTTTTATTATGTGATTTTATCTCAAATTGGCTTGGTGGAGAAGTTTAGTGTAAGAACAATTATGAGTCATTAGATCAAATAGTGCACAAAGTGATCTTAGCCATCCATTTTCCATGAGATTTTCTATAAATACCCCCATATTTCCTGCTCCAAACCGTGGCATGAGAACCCTTGGGGAAACTATGGAAAAATGAAAAATCAAGCCAAGACAAAGAAGAATTCAAGGTCTAAAGTTCAAGCAAGCTAGAGATTAAAGGTAAGTAATCTATCCTAGCTTATTTTCCTTTGATTTGAGAGCTTGAACTTAGGGTTTTCATGGAAGAAAGTTGAGTTTTCTCTAAGGCGTATATGCTACCCAAAACCATAGAGGAAAGGAGAAAGAAGAAATTAAAGTTAGAGTTATATGGTTAAAGCTTAAACAAGCTAGTTAGATGATTGGTTGTTGAATCAAGTTGATATTCTTGACTTTGCCATGGTTGAAATATTTTGGTCTTCACTGTTCATGATAGAAGGAGATGGAATTTCAATGATCTAATGCTTCCATTGAATTTATATGATGATTTTGTGTAGGATTAGATAGGTTTTGAACCTTGGAAATATTGGAATTGAAAGTTGTAATGTTTGGAACTCTTCTCTATTACTGTTCACTCGCATGAATAGTGATTGGAATTTCATGATTTTGATGATTCCAATGGTTTTAAAATGAAAAGTTGTGTGGGATAAAGTAGAGAAATAAGTATGGGAAGCATTGGAATCAAAATGAGAATTTTTGGAAGAATTATGCATACTTTTCAATTCTATCCAGAACAGTGCATGAGAGCTGGAATTTCATGATTCTAAGCTCATAAATGGATTCAAAAGATGAAATTGTGTAGGGTAAGGTCAAGACATCAATTGATTCAAAGGCCAAGTCAATTGGTAAAGATTAAAGGAAGTTATGTTAGTTAAAGTAAGTTTAATGTTCAAGAGAAGTTAGATTGTAATGAATGGATGATTATATGATGTTATGATTTAATTGTGGACTCAAAAGAGGTAGCCACACATCAAGGAAAAGTAAGAAGGAAGAAGCAAGATTAAAGTGAAAGGAAGTAAAGCATTAAGGTAGTAAACTTATCCTAAACTTGTATGTATTCAATGTGATGCTTGATTTTGCTACGGCTTTGTTGAATTATGTGCATATGTGTAGATGATTGAAGCTCTGTTTCTATGATTACTTTGGCCAATTGTATTTTATATGATACATGGAAGCATGCTCATTACACTATGGTAACACTTTCACAAGCAAGCACAAGTATTTACATTAATACATGCATTGTTTAGTACCGTTTACTACTGAGATTTTCCCAGAAATCTCACCCCATCCATGTAATCCCAATCCCAACAGGTTTATGAATGATGAAAGAGGATGAGGAAGCATGAAGAGAAGTTAGGGATGGGTCAATGTAAATGTTATATGATGATATGTGAAGAATTGTTGCAAGTAATGATGCTGTATGACCAGTTTAAGCAATAATGTTCATGATGTAATGAAAAATAGTAAATGATGGAATAAATGTATGAAAGTTTACAGTCATTTAGTTAACATGTCAAACTTCATTTTGACACCAAGAACACCTTATTTCGAATCTGTACAAAGAGAACCAATTTTCCAAAGATGGGGAACAGAATCTGCTTTCAGAATTTTTGACCAAATAAACAGTAAACTTTAACGAATAAACTGTATCAATGTGCTAAGAATTTGGTCAGAAAATTATTTTTTCATTAAATTTGAAGATGTTAGCTTCAATTAAAATTTTGAACCACTTTATTTCGATTTTTCTAGAATTAATTATGATTTTTTTTAGTTCATCACTGAATCTGGAATACCATATGAACAGTAACTCACCAAGAGTAAAAATTTTAAATTTAGCTAATTGACTTCAAAGGTCATGTAAATGGTTCTAAATGCTACCAAATGATCCCTAAGACGTACAAAAGTAAGGATGTTATACCACATATGTCATATCATGATTAACATTCTAGCTGCACCTCTATCTTAAACAAAATAATTACTATTTAAGGTTAGGGTCTAGAAATTATCCTATATATTGCTAGAAACTTTACTCTGATACTAAACGTGTAACAACTTACTTTTAAATATCTTAGAAACCATTCGGTAGTATTTAGAACCACTTAAACTTCCATTGAAGTTCAATTACAAAATCTGAAAAATTCTAACTTACGAGTACTGTTAATGTGGTATTTCTAGATTAGGTGATGCACTTCAAAAAATCATAATTAATTCCATAAAAATTAAAATAAAGTGGTTAAAAAGGATACAAAAAGCTAACATAATGAAATTTAAGGACAAAATAATTCTCAGACCAAATACTCAGTCAATCAATACAGTTTTAACGTCAAAGATCACTATTTATTTAATCAAAATTTTGGAAATCAATTTCTGGTCCCTTAACTTTAAAAATTTTATTCTCTTTGTACAGATATCGAAATAAGGCATTCTTGGTGTCAAAACGAAGCTCGACGTGTTAGCCAAGTACTGGTAAAATATCATACATTTATTCAATCATTTATTATTTTTAATTATAACTCAAATGTCACTACCTTTTGACTAGTTACTGTTCATATTGACAAATTTCAACTACTAACTTTACATAAATGTACACATAAATCATGAAACTAATTCCTATCTCTTCTTCATGCATCTTCATCTTCTTCCTCATGTGAAATTCTTGCTGTGATTATGATATGGAGGGGGTGAGATTTCGAGAAAAATCCCAGTAGCAAACGGAAACCATACAATGTATGCAATTACATGCTTGATGTTAGTATGTGCGCATTTAATGATCATGCTTGCATAATGATAACTTACATGCTTCCATGTTCCTTAATTATAACATATGGCCATAGCATAACAAGAAACTGAGCATCACTTAATTATACATGCTTCACATAATCAAAGTAAGCAAACATCACATAAAATATCAAACAATATAAGCATACAAATATGTAAGTTCACTATATCATATCCCTAATTTTCTTATCTGGTATGCATGTACAGTTTGTACATAATATATATGAGATTATGTAAGGAAAATATTGCAGATCAAGGAAGGAAAGGGATTAAATTGTGAATAATGGAAAGTTCAAGGACCTAAGTGAAATTTATAAAAGTTCTAGGGCCAAAGTAGAAGGTAGACATAAATGTTGGGCCATTACGTGTAATTTCAAAAAGTTTAAGGACTTAAATGTAATTTATTAAAAGTTCAAGGGGCAAAAGTGTAATTATGAAGAAATTGGGCCGGAAAAGGCCCAAAACTACCCAGAAAAAGATTAGTCCCAAATTTTACTAGAAAATAGAAAAAAGTATTCTGATCAGTTTAACACGACACAGAATTTTGATTTGAGGTCCCGATGAATTGATATAAATTTTTGAAGCCGCAAAAAATTATTACAGTATATTTCATACCTCAGAATTAGATGAAATTTTATAGTATATTCTTATAATTAATATGAGAATTTATAAAACTGACAGAGTCAGAAAATGAGTCTTGTAGAATTTTTAATAGAATTTACAGTGGAGTAAAATACTCGATAAATACTTTCGGGAGAGGTTTCTTGGGAATCATGCCATAAATGTAGTGGACCCATATAAAGGCCCAAAATAGTAACTGATTAGTTATGTGGGCTAGTGTCCAGAGGAACCCCAGAAAAATGCGAAATTATGAAATGCCCTTGTGTTGTAATAATGAACAAGCGATGAATGGAGCGCATTTTGGTTATTTTGGATAGGCTAAAACACCAAGGTAAATACAGGGATGATTAATCAGACTCAGTATATGCTCTGATAGGGTATAAAGAGGTGTGAAATGACAATTATACCTTTAGAGTTAATATGGTGCAAGAAAGTGAACCAAGGGTATTTTGGTCATTTCTCATGGGATGGTTAGCAGATAAATACTCAGTCTAACAATGTCAATGGTAGGAAAAATATAAACACTAATTTTTATGATAGAATACATATTTTGGAATATTATAAAAATTGTGAACATAAAACAGTCTGGTTTTTGTGAAACTGACCAGATTAGTATTGGATTGGATTGAAATTTTTCCTATCAGTATTTCTCTCTAATTTGTGCCAAACATAGCCTAAATGATGTCATGGATGATGTCATAATTGGCTTGGTGGGCAAGATAAGATTCAAGGTGCAATCTTGGCCATTAGATCAAATAGTAACCAAAGCAATCTTAGCCTTCCATTTCCACCCAACTTTTTCTATATATTTAAAGGGATAGAAAATAGAAAGATAAAGAGAGAAAGAGATAAGGAGAAAAATAAAGAGAAAGAAAGGAAGAAAAAGTAGGAGGTTCAACTGAACTAAGAGCAATCCAAGGAACTTAGGATCTCAGCAAGCTCAAGATTGAGGTAAGTAACCAATCCTAGCCCCTACTCTAATAAATTAGAGGATTTTTCTGGTGGATCTAATAGTTAGAATTGATGAACTTCTCTCTCTCTTGATAAAGCTAGTCGTGAAGAGAAAGAAAGTTAGGGGCTTGACAGGTTAAGGAGTAAGGAAAAGCTATGGTATAAGGTAGTGAAGTTATCCTTGTTAAATGCTTGACGTACATACTTGTGTGTAGATATGTTTATGATATGTGATGATGATGTATAATATATTTGAATGATATATGCTCTTCCCTTTATGAGTTTATGGTTATGCATGATGGTATGAGGCATTGAGCATGATAATATGTAAATGGAAGCTTAAGAAAGATAAATGAAGCATGTCATACACTTGATTCATCTTGTATGTATTGAATGGCAATGATTTCTACTGAGATTTGTCACATCCTTATTTTTATATATCTTAAGGACCATTCAATAGCACTTAGAACCACTTTCAGGGTCATTGAAGTCTAAACTCTTAATCTGGAATTTTATTCTTATCGGGCACTGTTCACTGTGGCGAATTCCAGATGAGTGACCTGACTTTGAAAAATCATAACTAATTCTAGAAAAATTGAAATGAAGTGGTTCAAATTGATACATGAACATAACCTAATTATATTTCAGGAAAAAAATCATTGGTTGACCATTCCTTGACAAATTCAACGTGGGTCAACGTTTCAAATTTACTGTTCATCCAGTGATTTTCCCCTAAATCCAGCATTTTGGTCCCAACTTTGATGATTTATATCTTTTCTTGTAGACATCCAAATGAAGCATTCTATATACAAAATTAAATCTTAGTATGTATACTATTTACCATAAAAATATCATACGTTTATTCAACCATTTACTATTTTTAATGATTTATCAAACATCAATAGGTCTCCACGGATTACTGTTCACTAAGTCATTTTTCAGCAACCAACCTTACATATTAGTGCATACATACATCACATATCAGTCAAACATGCCAGATAACAATCATTATTAAATAATCAACTGTTATACATCAGTGCATGATTAACATTCTCATATTTCTAATACATTTTTCATTGTCTAGAATCCGGCAGCATAACTGCTACATTCCTTCTGTAGAAAGTAACCGATCTTGTACCGATTCGGTAATTTCCGTAGGAACTACCATTCTACGTAAGTACCCAGGAAAGACTGGATGAACCTGCTAGGTCCACTCACTTCCAGCCTCCTTAGACAGCACCTACGTACACAGTACGTATCAGTTCCTTTTTTTTGTTCCTACTTCGTTGCCAGAATTTCAGCAGCCTAACAGCGTCTCTTGTAACATCCCGATTTTTGGTCTAGAAGAACTGGGAAGTAGTCTGATATGGGCAGGCTGCTAAAACCGTAGTCCCAGGGTAGTAATCTGATATGGGCGGATCACTTACCTGTATTTTGTAGGATCCGAGGGATGAGCTAAGTCCTTCAGGATGTAAAGATGAGTTAAGTCTTTAACCTACAGAATCGGGACAGTTCGCCTAGGTTCAAAATGAGGAATGCCTAGGAATTCTGCAGGAAGCTTGATATGGGCTGGCTCCTGTGTAAGATAACCTGATATGGGCGGGTTGTCGAGCTTTTCAATTAACGATGACTCCCGAAGAGTTTAGGGGATGAGTTATTGAAAGAGAATTTCTAGAACTTAAGATGAAGGATAAGAAGATGAGAATAGATGCCAGAAAGAGAATGTAGGGGCAAAACCGTAATTATGGGAAAGATCGGGCTGGTAGCCGATGAGTACCATATTTTGCCAGAAAATAGAGAAAATTATGCTGATCATTTCACTGAACTGTGAAATGTGCATACGAGGTCTCTATGAGTATGAAAGAATTATGGAAAGTTTAAGGACAAAAAGGTGGGGTCCTTAAGTGTAATTTTAGCCAAATAAAAAGGGACTTAAATGAAAAGACGAAAAGTTTCTTGGGGCTAAAGTGTAATTAAAGAAAGTCAGGCCGGAAGTGGTTTGGACTGTCCGACGGCATTTCAGTCCCAGATTTCACCGGTAGAGAGAGCAAGGGACGCTCGGTAATCTGGCTTAATACAGGAACTTTTGAAGACTCCAGATAGCCAGAAATGGACTGATCGTCCAAAAGTTATAAAAATTCATACCGGATATCCTAGATTTCAGATCTAGGTGAGAAAATACAGGATGATGCGTCTTTATGGGGCGGATGTCAGGAAACTGACAGAATACCGATAGGAGGCCTGTAGAAAAAGTTATTCGTAAATTAGAAAATCCAGACGGGAGTGTGAGGCCTCCGGGTATCCGATAGGGAAATTTATCGGTATTTGAAAAGGGACTGAATGAGTTCGGATAACCTCGGTCAGATGACTGATATGACTCACAGGGATGCCTGAACACCGCAGGCCAGTGTATCGGACAGAAGGAGCCGGTGTCCGGATATGTGTATAAACGGTGAATAATAGATAAAATATTCAATAATTATTAACAGGGGAAGATTCCTCGTAATGCGTGCCATGAAGGTAATGGACCCTGAGAGGCCCAATAACGGCGCCAACAAGGCCTAGTAAGACACTTGGACTGATAGGTGGGCCAGTGTCCGGCAGAACCCCGGAAAAGTGCGAAATTACGAAAATGCCCCTGTGTTGTACTAAAGGGGTAGTAGATGTATGAGGGCATTTTGGTCATTCTGGACAGGCCCAGGAGCCAAGGCACATACATATAAAGTTACTTAGAGTCAGTATATGCCCTGACAGAGTACAGAAGGGTGTGAAATGACGATTTTACCCTTAGGGTTAAAATAGCGCAAGAAAGGGCACCCAAGGGGATTTTGGTAATTTGCCAAGGGATGTTTCTTGGGAATCGAGCCATCAGAGTACTTGAGCTTGATCAGGATCCAAGATAACATTCCCAGAGCCCAAAAACGTAGGCCCAGTGATATGTGGGAAAAAGTGGCATTAAAATACTATTTTAATGTTGTTTCAATAAAGTAAAGTTACTCGGTCGGCACGATAACCGAGGAGGTGATCAGATAAAGTCTGGGACTTATCTGGATAGCATTGGAAGGCGTGAAAGGTCCCTTCCAGGTGCCACATGGCGCAATCTTAGAGGCAGAAGAAAAGTTGAGGACACGTATTACGGTGCAAGACTCTGGACCGGTACTGGATTGGACTGAACCGCTGAGTCAGCTGATGAGGTGTCTAGGAATTGTGACATGTGAAGAATGTGGCGATGAGGTGTCCCGGTGAGGTGTCCTGGATGATGTCATGCATGATGCAGTAAAAAGGAATAAAGAAAAATAGGAAAATCCAGGAAAAACCAGGACCACATGTTCAGATGGCTTCAAAATTATAGAAATGCCATCCATTAGAGCTATAAATACCCCCTTCCCCTCCCATTTTATGCATCCCACATTTTTGGCAAGAAAAGAGAGAGAAAGAAGAGAGAGAAGGAGAAAGGAAGAAAGAAAGGAAGTTCTGGTGGAGTTGGAAGCAGTATAGAAGTTCTGGAGTTCTGCTTTTGAGGTAGTAACTAATCCTAGCTCTTATGTAATGTCTTTGTGATTTGTTGTGCTATTGTTTGGTTGGATTGTTGTCTTATAGGTTATGCTTGAAGCTCTATTACAATGCTATGATCATATGTTATTGAATATGGAAGCACGCAGCATACTTATCTATACACAATCACAAGCAAGCACCCTCACTCTGCATTACATATATTGTTATGATTATTACTACTGAGATTCCCCCGAATCTCATTCCCATATATAACATTACAGGGGAGATTCTGTCAAAATAAAATTTGGAAATTTTAAGAGACGCCGTTAGGCTGCCGAAATTCCGGCAAGGAAGCAGGAACAGGGAAAGGAACTGATACGTACTGTGTACGTAGTGCTGTCTAAGGAGGCTAGAAGTGAGTGGACCCAGCAGGTTCATCCAGTCTTTCCTGGGTACTACGTAGAATGGTAGTTCTCGTGAGGGAATTACCGAATCGGTACAACATCGGTTACTTTCTATAGAAGAATTGTAACAGTTATGCTGCCGGATTTTAGGCAGGAAAAGATGTAATAGAAATATGATAATTTGCTGTATGCCTTGTTGTATGACATTTTATTATTTAATAATAAATGTTGTTTGGCATGTTCAATTTGTGAATGGGGAATTAAGGGAGAAATTCGCAGGTCTTGAGGTAGCAGTGTTCTGACCTCAGTTTGACCTAGTAAACGGAGGAGTTTGGCTATGAAATTTGGTGAGCCAGTAGTACACATCTGGGGCATTCCGTGGATAGGTAATAAGCCTTATTTGGAGTGTAGAACGAGATAAATTAATTTTCAAATTAAAGGTCCAGAATAAGGAACTTAAGAGTGAAATTTTGAATTTCTGGGCTTAAGTTAAGATATATCAAGCTAATATCGCTTCCATAAGTGTACTATGAGGAGTCTAAGGGAGGATGTCTCATCTCTTAAAATTTCCAAATTTTATTTTGACAGAACCTCCCCTGTAATGTTATATATGGGAATGAGATTCAAAAGAATCTCAGTAGCAACAATCATAACAATATATGTAATGCAGAGTGACAGTGCTTGCTTGTGATTGTGTACAGATAAGTATGCTGCATGCTTCAATATTCAATAACATATGATCATAGCATTGGAATAGAGCTTCAAGCATAACATATAAGACAACAATCCAATAGCACAACAATTCACAAAGACATTACATAAAAGCTAGGATTAGTTACTACCTCAAAAGCAGAACTCTAGAATTTCTCTACTGCTTCCAACTTCACCAGAACTTCCTTTCTTCTTTCTTTTTCTCACTTTCTCTCTCAAGCACTTCCTTATCACTCTAAAGAGCTCCTTGTCTATGAGAATGAGAGGCATGGGGGGTATTTATAGTTTTGAGGAGTGGCATTCTTGTAATTTTGAAGCCATCTGATCCTGTGGTCCTGGTTTCTCCAGAATTTCCTATTTTTCTTTTATTCCTTTACTGCATCATCCATTACATCATTCAAGGCCACCTCATGGGACACCTCATCACCCACATTCTTCACATGGCGCAATTTGGAGAGGAGAGAAACCTTCTACAAGCTTTCCGGTCCAATCCGGTACCGGTCCGTTCCATCTCCTCGAAAACTGAACCGTTTCCTGAATCTAATATTTCTGAAAATCCTTTGTATGTCTTCTAACCTTAAATTTAGTATCTAGACCCTATATATCCCTTTATATCATTAACATTTTTATACTGGGTCTAAACTCAGTTGCAGATCCCTTGCGAAATGACCAAAATGCCCTTGGTGCCCTTTCTGACCCTATTTTAACCCTAAGGGCAAAATCGTCATTTTACACCTTTCTGTAACCTGGTCAAAGCATATACTGGCTCTAGACAACCTTATTTATGTATGTATTAGCTTCTGAGCCTATCCAGAATGACCAGAATGCCCTCCATTCATCTGCTACTCTTTTAGTACAAGGCATTTTCTTAATTTCGCACTTTTCCGGGGTTCTGCTGGACACTGGCCCACTTATCAGTCCAAGAGTTTTATTTGGCCTTCAATGGCGCCATAATTAGGCCTCTTAGGGTCCATTACCTATATGGCACGCATTACGAGGAATCTTCCCCGGGCACAGTTCATCGAATATTTTAACTATTATTCACCGTCTATACACGTTTTCGGACACCGGCTCCTTTTCCCAGATACAGTAGCCTACTGTGTTCAGGCATCCCTGTGGGTTATAACAGTCATCTGACTGAGGTCATCCGATCGCATTCAGTCCCTTTTAAAATACCGATAAATCTCCCTATCGGATACCCGGAGGCCTCATACTCCCGTCTGTATTTACTAATTTGTGAATAACTTTTTCTACAGACCTCCTATCGGTATTCTGTCAGTTTCCTGACATCCGCCCCATAAGGGCACATCATCCTGTAATTTCTTACTTATATCTGGAATCTAGGGTATCCGGTAGGAATTTTTATAACTTTTGGACGATCAATGTATTTTTGGCTATCTGGAGTCTTCAAAAATTCTGGTATTAGGCTGGATTATTCAGCGTCTCCTGCCCTATCTTCTGGTAAAATCTGGGACTGAAATGCTGTCGGGCAGTCCAAACCACTTCTGGCCTAACTTTCTTTAATTATACTTTAACCCCAGGGAACTTTTCTTCTTTGCAATTAAGTCCCTTAAATTTGGCTAAAATTACACTTTAAGACCCCACATTTTTGTCTACCTTTCTTTCCTAACCTTAAACTTTCCATAATTGCACTTAGGTCCTTTCATTTCCTTTCTTTTGCAATTTAATCATTTTCTTTACATAAAGGACCACATCTTTTTCCTGAAAAAGAACTCATATATTCCATTTAATATGTACATAGAAATCAGTACAGAAAATTAAGGATATTACATTTCTCTTCCCCTTAAAATAAATTTCGTCCCCAAAATTTACATTACAACTATCCTATAGTAACAATTCAGGATACTTCTCTCTCATCTTTTCTTTTGTTTCCCATGTAGCCTCTTGTTCAGTCAAGCCTTTCCAGATCACTTTAACTAAAGGAATGTGCTTATTCCGCAACTGCTTGACTTTTCTATCAGCAATTCGCACTGGTCCAACCTCATAGGTCAAGTCATCTCGCAGTGTGACCTCATCTTGCTCAATCACATAAGATGGATCTGGAACATACTTCTTTAATTGGGAAACATGGAACACATCATGTATCTGGTTGAGATTAGGAGGAAGAGCCAACTTGTAGGCTACTGCTCCTATCTTTGAGAGAATCTGGAATGGTCCGATGTATCTTGGGTGCAATTTCTTCACTTTGATCGATCGTCCGGCTCCCGTGGTTGGAGTTAACTTAAGGAATACATGTTCCTCTTCTTCAAACTCCAACGTCTTCCTTCTGACATCTGCATAGCTTTTCTGTCTGCTTTGAGCAGTCAACAATCGTTTTCTAATTATCGCAACCTGCTCTGCAGTTTGATCCACTATATCCGGACCAAGCATTCTTCTCTCACTCAACTCTAGCCAGCATAAGGGGGATCTACATTTACGTCCATAGAGTGCTTCAAAAGGTGCCATTTGAATACTGGCCTGATAACTATTGTTATAAGCAAACTCTATAAGGGGTAAATGGATATCCCAGTTGCCTTTGAAATCTAAGACACATGCTCTCAGCATATCCTCTAACGTTTGTATTGTTCTTTCAGATTGACCATCTATCTGAGGATGATAAGTTGTACTAAATCTGAGAGTAGTGCCCATTTCTTCCTGTAGAGCCATCCAGAAATTTGAAGTAAATCGAGGGTCTCTATCAGACACAATGCTGCTCGGGATACCATGAAGCCTAACGATCTCCTTTATATACAGCTTTGCCAGCTTTTCAAGAGAATCTCTTTTATTGATTGCCAGGAAATGTGCTTACTTTGTCAGTCGATCAATTACTACCCACACTGCATCATGTCTACTTGGAGTCAGGGGTAGTCCTTCCACAAAGTCTATGGTAATCCCATCCCATTTCCACTTAGGGATTTCTAAAGGTTGCAATGTTCCTGCTGGCTTTTGATGTTCAACTTTTACTTTCTGGCAGGTCAAGCACTTAGATACGTAAGTCACAACATCCTTCTTCAATCCAGGCCACCAAAATAATCTTTTGACATCATGGTACATCTTGGTCATACCTGGATGTACAGTATACCGACTTTTATGTGCTTCCTCCAGGATCCTTTCCCTTAATCCCACAACATTAGGGATATAGGGTCTTCCTCGAAACTGTAGTAATCCGTCTGGGGACATCTCAAAATTCCTTGTCTTCCCCTTCTCCAGCTTGTCTTTGAATATTGCTGCGAGCTTATCCTGCTTCTGAGCCTCTTTTATCTCATCTTCTATGCAAGCTCTGACATGAACTCCTCCGAAAGGATTCTCCGTCAGTTGCATTTGATATAAAGGGCTCCAATCGCGCATATCTTCTATCAATTCCAATTCCTTGGTCATCATGTATGCAACCTGCACCACCTTTCTACTCAGGGCATCAGCTACCACATTGGCTTTTCCTGGATGGTATTTAATCTGGAAGTCATAATCTTTCAACAATTCCATCCATCGCCGTTGCCTCATATTCAACTCTTTTTGATCCTGTAGATACTCCAGGCTTTTGTGGTCGCAAAACAACTCTATCGTTACTCCATATAAATAGTGCCTCCATATCTTCAGGGCATAAACCACCGCCGCAAGCTCCATATCATGAGTGGGATAATTTTCTTCATGTGGCTTCAACTGCAGAGAGGCATAGGCTACTACTCGACCTTGCTGCATCAGCACACATCCCAACCCCTGCTTGCTAGCATCAGTGTAGACTACGTAAGTCTAAGTTGGGTCTGGAATAACCAGCACGGGAGTAGTGGTTAATCTCTGCTTCAACTCTTGGAAGCTAGCCTCGCACTTCTCATCCCACCTAAACTGCTGATTCTTTCTGGTCAGCTTGGTAAGTGGTAAGGCAATTCGAGAAAAGTCTTGAATAAATCTTCTGTAGTACCCTGCTAGGCCGAGAAAACTTCTGATCTCCGTCACTGTCCTTGGCTGCTCCCAGCTCAAAACTGCTTCAACTTTGCTAGGATCCATAGCACCCCGTCTCGGGATATGACATGACCGAGAAATTTGACTTCTGACAGCCAAAACTCGCATTTACTCAGCTTAGCATAAAGCTTCTTTTCTTTAAGGGTACCAAGAACAATCCTCAAATGCCTTTCATGCTCCTCTGGAGATTTGGAGTACACCAGAATATCATCAATGAAGACCACAACGAACTGATCTAGATAGGGCCTGAAGATCTGATTCATGTAGTCCATGAAAATAGCAGGTGCATTGGTTAATCCAAAAGGCATCACAAGGAACTCAAAATGCCCGTAGCGTGTTCTGAATGCCGTCTTTGGAATATCATCTGACTTAACCTTTAATTGATGGTAGCCAGATCTCAAATCAATCTTGGAGAATAAGCTTGTTCCTGCCAATTGGTCTAGCAGGTCATCAATTTTGGGAAGAGGATACTTATTCTTAACTGTAATCTTATTTAATTCCCTGTAGTCAATGCATAGGCTTAAACTGCCATCTTTCTTCTTGACGAATAGTACTGGAGCACCCCATGGCGATATACTGGGTCGTATGAAATCCTTCTCCGATAGCTCCTCAATTTGCTTTTTCAGTTCCAACATTTCGTTGGGAGCCATCCTGTATGGGGCTTTCGATACTGGTCCAGCTTCAGGTATAACGTCGATCTTAAACTCTACTTCACGCTCTGAAGGCAATCCCTGAATCTCCTTTGGAAAGACTTCAGGAAATTCATTGACTACTGGAATCTCCTCGATGCCTTCTTCCACTTCTGTTTGAACATAAAAGAATACCACATATCCCTGACATCCTTTCCGTAAACATTTTTCTGCTTGAGCCTCTGTCATGAAGTTCAGTCGTACTTCTGAGTTTAGATCAGTGATCTTTGGACCAAGAACTAGGGTCTTGTTTCTGCAGTCCAACATCATATTATTGGAAGATAACCAATTTAAGCCGAGTATGACATCAATCTCTCTGAAAGGCATACAGATCAGGTCTAGGGTGGTACTGCAGTGCTCATAACGCACAACACTATTTAGACAGGCATCAGACGTAATTACTCTAGTGTTGGTGGGGGTTTTCACCTGTATATCATAACGCAACTAGTAATACCCCAATTTTCAGGCCAGAGACTTAGGAAGTAGCCTGAAATAGATCTATCCCTTTGAGCAGAAGTCCCTGAAACATACAGAGAGTTTTTAGGGACTAAACTGTAAATAAATAAAAGTCCAGGGACTTATATGTAAATAGTGGAAGTCCCTCGAGATATGATGGCCATTTATGCAAAGAAAGGGATTAAATTGCAAAAGAAAGAGAATGTAGGGACTTAGATGCAATTATGAAAAAGTGCAAGGCCAAAAAGAAAAGTAGACAAAAAGGTGGGGTCCTTAAGTATAATTTTAGCCAAATAAAAGGGACTTAATTGAAAAGAAGAAAAGTTCCCTGGGGCTAAAGTATAATTAAAGAAAGTCAGGTCGGAAGTAGTTTGGACTGCACGAAAGCATTTTAGTCCCAGATTTCACCAGTAGATAGAGCAAGTGATGCTCAGTAATCTGGCTTAATACAGGAATTTTTCAAGACTCCAGATAGCCAAAATTGATCTGATAGTCTAAAAGTTATAAAAATTCCTACCGGATATCCTAGATTTCATATCTAAGTGAGAAAATACAGGATGATGCGTCCTTATAGGGCGAATGTCAGGAAATGGACAGAATACCGATAGGAGGCCTGTAGAAAAAGTTATTCGCAAATTAGAAAATCCAGACGGGAGTGTGAGGCCTCCGGGTATCCGATAGGGAGATTTATCAGTATTTGAAAAGGGACTGAATGAGTTCGGATGACCTCAGTCAGATGACTGTTATGACTCACAGGGATGCCTGAACACAGCGGGCTAGTGTATCTGACAGAAGGAGCCAGTGTCCGGAGATGTGTATAAATGGTGTATAATAGTTAAAATATCTGAGGAACTGTGTCGGGGGAAGATTCCTCGTGATGCGTGCCATGAAGGTAATGGACCCTGAAAGGCCCAATAATGGTGCCATCAAAGGCCCAATAAGACACTTGGACTGATAGGTGGGCCAGTGTCTGGCAGAACCCCGAAAAAGTGTGAAATTACGAAAATACCCCTGTGTTGTACTAAAGGGGTAGTAGATGTATGAAGGGCATTTTGGTCATTCTGGACAGGCCCAGAAGCCATGTGTTGTACTAAAGGGGTAGTAGATGTATGAAGGGCATTTTGGTCATTCTGGATAGGCCCAGAAGCCAAGGCACATACATATAATGTTACTTAGAGTCAGTATATACCCTGACAGAGTACAGAAGGGTGTGAAATGACGATTTTACCCTTAGGGTTAAAATAGCGCAAGAAAGGGCACCCAGGGGTATTTTGGTAATTTGCCAAGGGATGTTTCTTGGGAATCGAGCCATCAGAGTACTTGAGCTTGATCAGGATCCAAGATAACATTCCTAGAGCCCAAAAACGTAGGCCCAGTAATATGTGGGAAAAAGTGGCATTAAAATACTATTTTAATGTTGTTTCAATAAAGTAAAGTTATTCGGTTGGCACGATAACCGAGGAGGTGATCAGATAAAGTCTGGGACTTATCTGGATAGCATTGGATGGCATGACAGGTGCCAGTAAGATGCCACATGGCACCAACATAGAGGAGGAAGAAAAAGTTAAGGACATGTGGCATAATCTTAGCCGGTGAGTCAGGTTTGTGGGAAATCGGACCGGACCGGTACTGGATTGGACTGGAACTGCTGAGTCAGCTGATGAGGTGTCCCAAGAGCTTGTAATTTCGCCATGTGACATATGAGGTGACCCATGAGGTGGCCTTGGGATGATGTCATGCATGATGCAGTAAAAGGAATAAAGAAAAATAGGAAATTCCGGAAAAACCAGGACCACAAGTTCATATGGCTTCAAAATTACAAGAATGCCATTGAAGGAAACTATAAATACCCCCCTTGCTTCATGTGCAGCACGGCCAAGGGCCTTTAAGAGAGAGAAGGAAGTGCTAGAGAGAGAAAGTGAGAGAAAGAAAGAAAGAAAGGAAGTTCTGGCGGAGCTAGAAGCAGAATAAAGATAGTAGAGTTCTGCTAAGCCTTTGAGGTAGTAACTAATCCTAGCTTTTATGTAATGGCTTTGTGACTTGATGTGCTATTGTTTGGTTGGATTGTTGTCTTATATGTTATGTCTGAGGCTCTACTATAATGCTATGATCATATGTTATTGAGTATGGAAGCACGCAGCATACTTATCTGTACACAATCACAAGCAAGCATTGTCACTCTGCATTACGTATATTGTTATGATTGTTGCTACTGAGATTCCCCCGAATCTCATCCCAATAAATAACCCATTACAGGGGAGGTTATGTCAAAGTGAATTTTGGGAATTTTAAGAGATGCAGTTATGCTGCCGAAATTATGACAAGATAAGGAAAGTAGCTGATACGTACTGTGTACGTAGGTACTGTCTAAGGAGGCTAGAAGTGAGTGGACCTAGTTGGTTCATCCAGTCTTTCCTGGGTACTTACGTAGAATGGTAATTCTCATGGGGATTACCGAATCGGTACAAGATCAGTTACTTTCTAAAGACAAAGCATGGCCGTTGTGCTGCCGGAGTTTAGGCAGGAAATGTTGTAATAGAAATATGCGAATTTTGTACATACCCAGATGTAAAACAACTTATTATTTAATAATAGATAATGTTTGGCATGTGTGACTGATATGTGATGGATATCTGCATATGTGTGTAAAGTTATTTGCTGGAAATTGCCATTGTGAACAGTAACAAGTGGTGACATGATGATGTTCGATAAATAGTTAAAAATAGTAAATGGATGAATAAATATATGAAATTTTTATGGTAAATATTAAACATACCAAGCTTCAATTTGATATATAAAACGTCTCATTTGTATGTCTACACATAGAGATATAAATTATCAAAGTTGGGACCAAAATGCTGGATTCAGGAGAAAAACGTTGGATGAACAGTAAATTTATGACGTTGACTGACATTGACTCGGTTAATGAATGGTCAAAGAGTTATTTTTTCCTGAAATATAATTGAGTTAGCTTCACGTAAAAATTTGAACCACTTCATTTCGATTTTTCTAGAATTAGTTATGATTTTTCGAAGTCAGGTCACTCATCTGGAATTTTTATAGTGAACAGTACTCGATAAGAGTAAAACTCCAGATTGAGAAATTGGACTTCAATGACCTTGAAAGTGGTTCTAAATGCTACCAAATGGTCCCTAAGATGTATGAAAGGAAGGATGTTTCACAACTTGCTGATCAAAAGGCCTAGGCATTTAGCACATTCATAAGATATAAAGGAATGACTTGCACCCGAATCAAATAGAGCTGTCACAGCATGATCATTGAGATAGATTGCACCTTAGATCATCTCAGGTGATCGCTGAACGTCCTCTCTAGTGAGTGCAAACACTCGTCCTTCCATCCTTGGCCTTGGATCAGTTATAGCTTGAGGACATTCTCTGGAAAAATGTTCGGGCTTTCCACAGGTGTAACAAACATTCTGGCCCATTAAACATGGTCTATCCCCATGATTCTTTCCACACTTTTCACATACTGGGGCCTTTGAATCCCTGTTATTGGACCTACCACAGAAATTTCCTCTATTTGGCTTTTTGGTCTGCCACGGTCGCTTTCTCTTCTTATAGCCGCTCCCACCTGCAGCTTCTTGATTCCGACCGGCCTTGTCAGGGGTCGCCTGATCCCTATTCCCGGATCTGGACAGCATTCGATGATTCATGCTGTTTTCTACAATTCGACATGCTTCCACAGCCTTATTAAACTGGTTGTATTGTTGCAGAGTTAACTTCTCCTTTAGCATTGAATTCAATCCCCGTATCATCCTTTCTGTCATCCAGCGCTCGTCATCCACTTGGCGTAGATACGTAGAATACTGGGATAGCTGGATGAACTTAGCCAGATATTCGTCAAAAGCTTCTTTTTCTCCTTGTCTCAGTACAAGGAATTCGGCCTCCCTTTCATCTCTGACGGATTGAGGGAAATATTTCTCGTAAAACTGCTCAAGAAACACTTCCCAGGTAACTGGAATGTCTCTTGCTTGGAGAAGTAACTCTGTATTCTTCCACCATCTATCGGCGTCCTTTTCTAATTGATAGATGGCCATTTGGGCCTTGGTTTCAGTTGGACAGTCGAGGACCTTGAAGATCTTCTCTAATCTACTGACCCAATTTTCTGCTATCTGTACTTCGAATGTCCCTTCGAATATGGGAGGATTGTGCTTGCAAAACCGAACCATCCATTGTTGGATGCTAACTGCCTCTTCCCTCAATTCAACCCATCTCTGGGGTTGAACTGCCTGCTGTTGTACTCCTTCAGGTTCTCTATCAGCCGCTCCTGAAGGCTCTGGCTGTCTTAAATTACTTACAGCTGCTGCTACTACTGCAGCTATGGTAGCATCTCTTTCCTGCTTATTTCGTGCCTGAGCTGCACGCATCTCTTCTATCATCTTTGTTGTTGTTGTAACCGTTCTAAAATCATTCGATTAAGATTTTCAGCCTCTCGGGGTGTTGGGAATTGGAAGACACACAGCGGAAATTAACTTTAAAAAATTTTCCATTCCCATCCAGGATCTACCGAATGTGTTTAAGTCAAGGAGAAAGAAGTGTTACCTTCGGTATTCAAGTTTTGGTCGCGACCTTAGTGTCCACTAGTCGCGACTCTTCGCCTCTGGAACTTTTAGTCATGACCTACTCTGCTTCTAGTCGCGACCTGTCGCCTCTGGAGTTTTTAGTCGCGACCTCCTCAGCTACTAGTCACGACCTGTCGCCTCTGGAGTTGTTTGTCGCGACCTCCTATGCTTCTTGTCGCGACCGGACGTCTCTGGAGTTTGTAGTTGCAACCTCGTAATCTTCAAGTCGTGACCTGTCTCCTCTTTTCAGATTTCTGATGTTCAGATGCCCGTATGGTCGCAACCTCAATGTCAATAGGTCGCGACCTATCTTCGTGTCTGGTTTCTTTTCTCGATCGCAAGAAGTCGACAGCTCAGATCGGCTTCCTCTACCGGTATACACACGAACAGCGTTCCAATTACGAACGACGTGCTAGCATCTCTTGTCCCTCTAGGGCTTTCTAGAGATTCTGTTCTCACCGTCTCTATTTCGGCAGTTTCTTACCTGCAAACCTTTTGCACTCTCCCTGCCCCCTTTTCTCACGTCTGTATAGATGTGTGTTATGTATTGTGTGTGGAACCCTAGCTCCTAATGTCAAATATATAGGATGCTATCGGACTTCTAATTGGGCCGGGCTTCAGAATTAATCTCATATTAATTCTGAAATTAATACAATATCAAATATTGCATAATTTAATAAGAAACTAATTAAATAAATATGATTTATATTAAATCCGTCCCACAGATTTAATTCACCTATTTATTTAATTTAAATAAAGATAAGATGGAATTAAATTTAATTTATTCTCATAAATCAAATTTGAGATATCTTATCAATTTGAATTTCAAATTCAAATAGATCATATCCATTTAAATTCAAATTCAAAAGTGATAGAAATTTAATTTATCCTTATAAATTAAATCTTGCAAATATCTCTTATATAATATATATAATATATATATATACAAATTTATATATATATAAAATATATAAATCCACCCTAGACTATTCATTGAATCTAGACATCTCTTAGATTCAATGAATCTGGACATCATTGCTCGCATTGGGCTGTTTTGTGTGCGACCCTGTAGGCCCATATGAAGTTGGCAGTGGGCCAGTTACTATACTGACCCACAAGTCGTAAGCGGTCTCTAGCAAGGCATTACGACTACCCAAATCATATGAGGATCGATAAACGGTGTTACCTTTCATACAACCATATCACGTCCCTTTTGTCACACGATATTTCGGTCATGGATGAGGCATGTAGAACGTCAACCTCCTGTTCCTAACCGTTACTTTCTCGATCCCTGAGTAGTCTGAATATAGAAATGGAACTACCCTTCCATTCCAGTATGGCCATACATTTCTCAAACTCACTCATCGAGGGGCCCAGTAATATCTCTCTACGAATGTGAGGGACAAATTCCAGCTTGACCATTCACATTCCTCCGCATGAAAAACCATTAAGCCCGAACATAGCCTTTATGATCACTCTGTCAAAAGTGACTTTTGACTAGGTCAAAGCTGAGCGTTCGTCATGTAGGAATCCATGATGATCTCAGGTCAAATGGCATAGTAACATGGCTTGTATATGAGAGAAGCTTATGACTTAACCCATGCAGCTCTCTCATAGCGGGTCATTCCAGCACCCTGTACTCTTACATGTGCCTATGACTTTGATTTATATCTCTATATATCTTCAAAGTCATACTGGTCTTATTTCATCTTTGCTCCCGCATAGATGACCGACCAGGGACATTTAGGATAAGATCATGAGTTATCCAAGGATGGTCATCACAGTAAACATGCAAATAATGTGATAACATAATTAAGAAATTCATAAAACAATAATGTTTATAAGAAAATGATTGGCCCCTAGGGCACAATTTCCAACACGGGGTTCCTCAGCTGGAATCGTTCTCCTTGTTTGTACCATTTTGTACGCTTAAAAGCAGAAGAGAATATGATAAATAACATAATTCCTATTTCATTCCATGTCAAAGATAATATACATACAGAGTATGTGTACATATCACAGTCATACATACCATACCATTCTAGCCTTTTATACATCACTTACATACATTGTGTACATTACTCTTTCTATCATACCCTTATTCTTCTTAAACTTTATTCTAATAAACTCTCCTGCTAGGTAGATCCAGTAAGATATGGTACAGTATGGTTCTTCGTCAAAATATCGGTCCAACTCTGATCTCCAAGTAGGGGTTATTGGTAACACGTCATTCATTATCTCTTCCCAAAGACTCATGGTTAACATATTTGGGTCCCAAGCCTGATATATCGCTTTTACTCTAGTAATAAACTCCTGGTAGACTGTATAATCTTGATCTACGTCTCTGATCAGGGTCTGCCACAGCCCATATAGCTGTCGGGTTAATACTACCGAGCTCTCAAATTGTTCTCTACTCAGGTTCCTCCCTGGTATCATTCTTACGATTAGATTTCCCAAATGTATCTCTACTAGTGTTACTTCGGGCTTACTGGGACCTGGTACATTCATCTGATTAGGTACTTGCCTGAATCCTGACATGTCTACTATATTTGGAGGTGCTACATTTATTGGAATGGCAGGAATAGGATCTTTTAACACCATCTTCTCCTGATCATCAATCGGAAAGTTTGATCCTACCGAGGAACTTTCCTCTTCAGAGTCACCAACTACTGGAGGTGTCCAGGGGTCAGAATCATTGCTCATTATCTCTTCTTCTGAACTATCCGAACTAGAGACCTCTGGTCTAAACTCCCATTGGTTTACTATAGTTTCAGACCCGGATCTATGTCTAGTCATCCTGCAAACACTAACTTAGTGTTAATTATGACGGCTTTATCATAGTATGTCTATCTATAAATCATCTACTCAGAGCATTTTCTAAAATAGAATCCTTTGCTCTGATACCAAAATGTCACATCCTTATTTTTATATATCTTAAGGACCATTCAGTAGAACTTAGAACCACTTTTAGGGTCATTGAAGTCTAAACTCTTAATCTGGAATTTTATTCTTATCGGGTACTGTTCATTGTGGCGAATTCCAGATGAGTGACCTGAATTTGAAAAATCATAACTAATTCTACAAAAATAGAAATAAAGTGGTTCAAATTGATACATGAACATAACCTAATTATATTTCATGGAAAAATCATTGGTTGACCATTCCTTGACAAATTCAACGTGGGTCAATGTTTCAACTTTACTGTTCATCCAGTGATTTTCTCCTGAATCCAGCATTCTGGTCCCAATTTTCACAATTTATATCTTTTCGTATATACATCCAAATGAAGCATTCTATATATAAAATTAAAGCTTAGTATGTCTACTATTTACCATAAAAATATCATACGTTTATTCAACCATTTACTATTTTTAATGATTTATCAAACATCAATAGATCTCCACGGATTACTGTTCACTAAGTCATTTTTTAGCAACCAACCTTACATATTAGTGCATACATACATCACATATCAGTCAAACATGCCAGATAACAATCATTATTAAATAATCAACTATTATACATCAGTGTATGATTAATATTCTCATATTTCTAATACATTTTTCATTGTCTAGAATCCGACAGCATAACTGCTACATTCCTTCTGTAGAAAGTAACCGATCTTGTACCGATTCGGTAATTTCCGTAGGAACTACCATTCTACGTAAGTACCCAGGAAAGACTGGATGAACCTGCTAGGTCCACTCACTTCCAGCCTCCTTAGACAGCACCTACGTACACAGTACGTATCAGTTCCTTTTTTTTTGTTCCTGCTTCGTTGCCAGAATTTTGGCAGCCTAACGGCGTCTCTTAAAATTTCCAAATTTTATTTTGACAGAACCTCCCCTGTAATGTTATATATGTGAATGAGATTCAAAAGAATCTCAATAGCAACAATCATAACAATATATGTAATGCAGAGTGACAGTGCTTGCTTGTGATTGTGTACAGATAAGTATGCTGCATGCTTCAATATTCAATAACATATGATCATAGCATTAGAATAGAGCTTCAAGCATAACATATAAGACAACAATCCAATAGCACAACAATTCACAAAGACATTACATAAAAGCTAGGATTAGTTACTACCTCAAAAGCAGAACTCTAGAATTTCTCTACTGCTTCCAACTTCACCAGAACTTCCTTTCTTCTTTCTTTTTCTCACTTTCTCTCTCAAGCACTTCCTTATCACTCTAAAGAGCTCCTTGTCCATGAGAATGAGAGGCATGGGGGGTATTTATAGTTTTGAGGAGTGTCATTCTTGTAATTTTGAAGCCATCTGATCCTGTGGTCCTGGTTTTTCCGGAATTTCCTATTTTTCTTTTATTCCTTTACTGCATCATCCATGACATCATTCAAGGCTACCTCATGGGACACATCATCACCCAAATTCTTCACATGGCACAATTTGGAGAGGAGAGAAACCTTCTGGAAGCTTTCCGGTCCAATCCGGTACAGGTCCGGTCCATCTCCTCGAAAACTGAACCGTTTCCTGAATCTAATTTTTCTGAAAATCCTTTTTATGTCTTCTAACCTTAAATTTAGTATATAGACCCTATATATCCATTTATGTCATTAACATTTTTATACTGGGTCTAAACTCAGTTGCAGATCCCTTGCGAAATGACCAAAATGCCCTTGGTGCCCTTTCTGGCCCTATTTTAACCCTAAGGGCAAAATCGTCATTTTACACCTTTCTGTAACCTGGTCAAAGCATATACTGGCTCTAGACAACCTTATTTATGTATGTCTTAGCTTCTGAACCTATCCAGAATGACCAGAATGCCCTCCATTCATCTGCTACTCTTTTAGTACAAGGTATTTTCGTAATTTCGCACTTTTCCGGGGTTCTGCTGGACACTGGCCCACTTATCAGTCCAAGAGTTTTATTGGGCCTTCAATGGCGCCATAATTGGGCCTCTTAGGGTCCATTACCTATATGGCACATATTACGAGGAATCTTCCCCGGGCACAGTTCATCGAATATTTTAACTATTATTCACCATCTATACACGTTTTCGGACACCGGCTCCTTTTCCCAGATACAGTAGCCTACTGTGTTCAGGCATCCCTGTGGGTTATAACAGTTATCTGACTGAGGTCATCCGATCGCATTCAGTCCCTTTTAAAATACTGATAAATCTCCCTATCGGATACCCGGAGGCCTCATACTCCCGTCTGTATTTACTAATTTGTGAATAACTTTTTCTACAGACCTCCTATCGGTATTCTGTCAGTTTCCTGACATCCGCCCCATAAGGGCACATCATCCTGTAATTTCTTACTTATATCTGGAATCTAGGGTATCTGGTAGGAATTTTTATATCTTTTGGACGATCAGTCCATTTTTGGCTATCTGGAGTCTTCAAAAATTCCAGTATTAGGCTGGATTATCCAGCGTCTCCTGCCCTATCTTCTGGTAAAATCTGGGACTGAAATGCTGTCGGGCAGTCCAAACCACTTCTGGCCTAACTTTCTTTAATTATACTTTAACCCTAGGGAACTTTTCTTCTTTGCAATTAAGTCCCTTAAATTTGGCTAAAATTACACTTTAAGACCCCACATTTTTGTCTACCTTTCTTTCCTAACTTAAACTTTCCATAATTGCACTTAAGTCCTTTCATTTCCTTTCTTTTGCAATTTAATCATTTTCTTTACATAAAGGACCACATCTTTTTCCTGAAAAAGAACTCATATATTCCATTTAATCTGTACATAGAAATCAGTACAGAAAATTAAGGATATTACAAGATTCCCCAGAATCTCACCCTCCCATAACCAACCATAATAGGTTAACTATGATGGAATTACTATGCTTGAATAAGAACTACAAAATGGAAGAAGGAAAGTGGATAAATTGTATGTTCTAGCATGTGATGTATAGTTTTCCATCTTTGTAATTATTATGTAATGTGCCAACTTTTGTAATGGATATGTATGAAATAATTATGGTATGTTTATATTATGTATATGAATGTATGGAAAGCCAAGAGGAAGGTTTAAGCATGATAGAATGATTTATAAGAATTAAGAAATAAAGTGGTAATATTAAAAGTATAGGTCCTAGAGCAGGTTTGTTATGGCTTCAGTTTGACCTAGTAAATTGATGAAGTAATCCACAAATTTGGAAGACATATAGTACACATCTTAAGCTTTAAATGCTAGGTATAACACTTCAATTGGATATGTACACTAAGGCAAATGAATTTCCAAAGTTAAGGGTTAGAATCTAGAAGTTCCAGAAATGACCACATGAATACTACCTGAGGATTAATTTGAAAAGTTTTAATCTTTATGCCAAAGTAATGCTTCTGCTGATTAAATATGCTTTCGAATGTGTACTTTGAGGGGGTAAAAGAATGTTTTAGATTTGATGTTGGGAATGGCTGCTGGTAGTAGGCTTAAGGCATTTGATGTTGGGAATGCCTGCTGGTAGTAGGCTTAAGGCCTTAGGGTTTTGCTTGTGATTTGTTGATTGTGGATCCACTTTTGGAATGTGTGATATTGAGAATTTATTTATGAATGAGTATTATACTGGATTTTGGTTGTGAAGTTTGCTTATGTGATGTTATTCATGGGTTTGATACCCAAAGACCCATTTGAGATGATTGTGAGGGTAATTGGGATACTGATGTTAATCGGGGGCTTAAACCCTTTAATCATTTTAGTGGAGGCGAATCCTTTCTAACATGATTTTGTATGTGAATGTTACCTCTTTAGTTAAGAACCAATAAGTTAAGGGATTGACTTTTTTAAATTTACTTTGGATGGTCCTTCTTGTGTTGGAAATGATTATTACAATTCTTGCCACACTATGTCATGTTGGGGACACATTGATCAAAAGAGAATGATCAAACTCGCAAAAGATAATTTGTCAAATGATATCCCTATGTACATGTGATATAGTTTATAAGACATCAAGACAACATTTCAAAAAAGCAATCAAGTTAAAACATCCTCTATAATTGGTACACTTTGATGTTCATAGTCTTATGAGTGTAAGGGAAATACTAATTTGATCAAGTTTCAGACTACCAGTGAACAAATGGATTGGTAGACAACA
Organism: Leucaena leucocephala; assembly: GCA_037074615.1. NCBI lineage: Eukaryota > Viridiplantae > Streptophyta > Magnoliopsida > Fabales > Fabaceae > Leucaena > Leucaena leucocephala. The sequence goes on along the minus strand of CM073548.1, from coordinate 8,114,130 downwards.
ATTAGTCCTAAGCATTCCATAACAAGAATGAAATTGTTAGGAGAGAAAAAACTCTCTTTTACATGATAGATCAATGATGCTACAAGTAGAACCACCAATCTTGTATTGGAGGAATGAGCTACTAATTGTTGCCCTCATAACTAATCAATTGCAACTACGCCTTATGAGTCATAAACAGGTTACATAAATAAGACTTAATTGTCCTAAGACCATGAGAGTTAGTAGCCTTTATGGGAAATTAGAGTTATAAGATATATAGTGTATCTTCATCAAATACTTCAAATTGGTACATCCTCTATAATTGGTACACTTTGATGTTCATAGTCTTATGAGTGTAAGGGAAATACTAATTTGATCAAGTTTCAGACTACCAGTGAACAAATGGATTGGTAGACAACTATTAGTCCTAAGCATTCCATAACAAGAATGAAATTGTTAGGAGAGAAAAAACTCTCTTTTACATGATAGATCAATGATGCTACAAGTAGAACCACCAATCTTGTATTGGAGGAATGAGCTACTAATTGTTGCTCTCATAACTAATCAACTGCAACTACGCCTTATGAGTCATAAACAGGTTACATAAATAAGACTTAATTGTCCTAAGACCATGAGAGTTAGTAGCCTTTATGGGAAATTAGAGTTATAAGATATATAGTGTATCTTCATCAAATACTTCAAAGGGGTACATCTTCATTAATGAAAATGATGGCGGCTACTAACAGAAATAAACTCAAAAATCCCAACATTGTTAGAAACCATATCTCTAGCAAGGAGAGCATTAATCATACCATATTTCTTTAGTATAATAATGGTGAAAGGAAACAGCAAGTTTTCCTCAGTCCACATATCTGAGTAGGAGGGTTAACCTATTTTTACAACAAGAAGACACAAGAGGTAAGAGGTAAAAGGTAAAATGTTACAAGGACAACAACGAGACACAAGAAGACCTCACACAAACATAGGAAAGAGTCATGTTGTAAACCTACTTCAGAAAAGAAAATAGTATGAAGTCCTTGAGAAAGGGACAGCTCCTATCATCAGTACAAAAAATGATGATCAAAGTCCTAGAAATGTTCAAGAGGCTCTAAGAGGATATAGTAAAGAAAAAAGGCAAAAAGCCATACAAGAGGAAATTGAGTCCAATCAAGTAGTGAATCAATTGATCTATCACTTAGCTGAGAGGCAAGTGAGAACATGTGGGTTCTCAAATAGGAGATAAATATGTTGATTGAAAAACTTGATGTTCACTTGGTAACTAAGGGGGTACACACAACAAGATGTAAAGATTCTTTCACCAATTGTGTGTTTTAACTTCATAGAACTAGTTTTGGCTATGGTGTTGAGCTTATACGTGGAATTACACCTGGTTAGGCTATTTTAACAACAAGAAGACATAATAGGTAAGAGATAAAAGGTAAAATGTTATAAGGACATACAAAGAGTCAAATTCACAACAATAAGACGTAAGAAGACCTCACCCAAACATAGGAAAAGAGTCATATTGTAACCTTACTTCGAAAAAGAAAATAGGACGAGGACCTTGAGAAAGGGAAAGCTCTCATCGTTAGTACAAAAAATGACAATCAAAGTCTTAGAAATGTCTAAAAGGCTCTAAGAGGATATGCTAAAGAAAAATGGCAAAAGGTCATATGAGAGGAAATTGATTCCAATCAAGTGGTGAATAAATTGATCTATAACCTAGCCGAGAGGCAATTGAGAACAATTAGGTTCTCAAATAGGAGATAAATGTATCGATTAACAAACTTGATGTTTACTTGGTAGCTCAGGGGTACACAATACACATAACAAGAAGATGTAAAGATGCCTTTACCAGTTGTGTGTTTTAACTTCATTGAACTAGTTTTGGCTATGGTGTCGAGCTTTGTCTTGGAATTACATCAAGTGGATGTAAAGACCACTTCTTTAAATGTAAACTAGATGATGTACTCTACATTAAGAAACTTGTGCACACTTGCAGGTTGAAACAATCATCCATGTAATAGCACTTGAGGTTTTGTAGATGATCAAAGATTACCATAATGCGTACATCAAGTGGCTCGAAGATAATACTAAGTTGTTATTCCTTTATGTGAATGACATAGCAATAGATGAAACAAGTTTAAAGAAAGTTAAGATAATCAAGCATCAGTTATCCTTGAACTTGGACATGGATGGAGCATAATATATCTTGAGAGCCAAAACAAGTAGAGATTGCACAAGGAGACCACTGTCTTTGTCACATAATACTTGCACAAGTAGAACCCTCAAGTGTCTCAAACTCTTATACTATAAACCCATGAATACCCCTAGAGTTAAAAGACACTACCTAAATGAGGTTACTTGTTCTAAAAAGGAATCTAACATAGGATGCAAGAAAGAGTCTATACTCAAGCGTAATTGGTAACTCATAGTACATAACATTGTGTACCAGACCAAATAAATGTTATGCGGTCAAACTTGTGAGTCATTTTAGTCCAACCTAGAAATAGATACTGGGAAGATGTGAAAGGGATCATGAGATACCTGAGAAGGTGTTCCTTAATGATAGAGCTTGGGAACTGGGAAATAGACATGTGTGTCTTTGTTTCCATAGAATTAGAACACAAAGCATGTCCTACCATCATTTAAGAAGTCACATGACTTAAGAAATCCATAGAGTAAATAGGAATAAATAATGAATAAGAGGATATGATCCCAACGAACTGTGAGAGTCAGTCATAACTTATGCTAAAGGCTGTCACCATAAAAAATAGGACTAAATGCATAGATAAGGATTATCTCTATGTGAGAGATATGATTGCTAAGAAGCAAGAAACAGTTCATACCTTTCTGCCAACAAAATGTTGGCATACCCCCTTATAAAACATATAGTCAAAGATTCATTAATAAAACGAGCATATAATTTAGGTTGTGTAGTGTAATATCCTTAATTTTCTGTACTGATTTCGATGTACAGATTAAATGGAATATATGAGTTCTTTTCAGGAAAAAGATGTGGTCCTTTATGTAAAGAAAAGGATTAAATTGCAAAAGAAAGGAAATAAAAGGACTTAAATGCAATTATGGAAAGTTTAAGGTTAAGAAAGAAAGGTAGACAAAAATATGGGGTCTTAAAGTGTAATTTTAGCCAAATAAAGGGACTTAAGAGCAAAGAAGAAAAAGTTCCCTAGGGCTAAAGTATAATTAAGGAAAAGTAGGCCAGAAGTGGGTTGGACTGCCCGATGGAATTTCAGTCCCAGATTTTACCAGAAGATAGGGCAGGTGTCGCTGGATAATCCAGCCTAATACAGGAATTTTTGAAGACTCCAGATAGCCAGAAATGGACTGATCGTCCAAAAGGTAAAAAAATTCCTACCAGATACCCAAGATTTCAGATATAAGTAAGAAATTACAGGATGATGCACCCTTATGGGGCGGATGTCGGGAAACTGACAGAATACCGATAGGAGGTCTGTAGAAAAAGTTATTCACAAATTAGAAAATCCAGACGGGAGTATGAGGCCTCCAGGGATCCGATAGGGAGATTTATCGGTATTTAAACTAAGACTGAATGAGGTCGGGTAACAACAGTCAGATGCCTGTTAGAACTCAAATGGCTGCCCAGACACAGTAGGGCAGTGTATCTGACAGAAGGAGGCGGTGTCCGGATATGTGTGTAAACGGTGCATAATAAGCTAAAATATTCGGTGAACCTGGACAGGGGAGGATTCCTCGTAATGCGTGCCATGAAGGTGTTGGACCCAGAAAGGCCCAATAATGGCGCCAATAAAGGCCCAATAAGACTCTTGGACTAATAGGTAGGCCGGTGTCCGGCAGAACCCCGTAAAAGTGCGAAATTACGAAAATGCCCCAGTGTTGTACCAAAGGGGTATTAGGCGTATGAAGGGCATTTTGGTCATTCTGGACAGGCCTAGAGGCCAAGATATATACAGGAGAAGTTAACCAGAGTCAGTATATGCTCTGACGAGGTACAGAAAGGTTTAAAATGATGATTTTGCCCTTAGGGTTAAGATAGTGCATGATAGGGCACCCAGGGATATTTTGGTCATTTCGCAGGGGATCTATAATTGAGCTTGGACCCAGTATTAAAATGTTAATGATATAAAGGGTCTAGATACTAAATGTAAGGTCAGAAGACATAATATGGGTTTTCAGAAAAATTGGATTCAGAAAACGGTCCAGTTTTCGAGGCGAAGGACCGGGCCGGTACCAGATTGGACCGGAAAGCTTCCAGAAGGCTTTTCTTGAAACATCCTCCTTTAAACATCTCAGAGTACACTTACGGAAGTAATCTTAACTTTATTATATCTCTCTTTGCCAAAAATCCTGACAGAAGATAACTGTACTGATTCGGTAAGTCCCATGAGAACTACCATTCTACGTAAGTACCCAGGAAAGACTGGATGAATCGGCTAGGTTCACTCACTTCCAGCCTCCTTAGACAGTACCTACGTACACAGTACTTTTGATATTCTGCTAGTATAACAGCATTCTCTAGTAAATATCCTTAATCTTAATCCTTAAACTTTGACCTTAAATTTTGAGCTTAAACCTTAACATTAATTCTTATACTCAATTGGAACTATTTTAGAACATTGGAATATCTCTTAACCCCAAAAACATGTATTTCCAAGAGTTGGGCTTATGGGTACTGTTCACCGACACTGTTCACCGACACTGTTCACTGGGTAATTCCAGATTACAGCCTAAACTTTGGAAATTCATAATTAATTCTAGAAAAATCGTATTGAGGTGATTCTAATTTCTAATGAAATCTATTTCCTTTAAATTTGATAGAAAAATATGAAACTGAGGTTTCCTTTTCCAGATCAAATCAGTTTATTCGTTGAACTTTACTGTTCATTTGGTAAATCTGAAAATTCCAGTTTCCTTGCCCCATTTTCAAAAATTCATTTCTCCTTGTATACTTATCCAATTGAGTTGAATTACCTATGTATTTAAATATCAGAATGTGTAATTTAATCTCAACAAATATCAAGGACAAACTCATTCATTTACTATACGAAAACCGCGTATGAACCTCACTGTATCGTAGGGCTAGTTTTATCTTGATCCAGAGTTTAAGTTCAACTTTGAAAAATCATAACAATTCGAGTTCTTAACCAAATGAGGCGTTCTTGGTGTCCATTTAAAGATATTGATCTTATATATGTTCATGAAAAATTTCACATAAAAAATCGCTGGATAAGCTGCTCAAACTATCGCTGGAAGTAGACTGCCTCTCATCGGATCCAGTGCATGCATTCATTTTACATACCAATATATCATCACATAAATTAAAGGCATGCTTTCCAAGTCATACACCATTCATACATCCACAATTACCTCCTTCCTTGTGATGTTCCAGCACCTAGATCATGGTTACGTGGGGTGAGATTCGGGGAAATCTCAGTAGCAAACAATACCAAACAATGCATGCATTAATGTAAAGACTTGTACTTGCTTGTGAAAGTGTTATCATAGTGTGATGAGCATGCTTCCATGTATCATATGAAATACAATTGGCCAAAGAAATCATAAAATAACAAAGCTTCAATCTTCTACCATATACACACAATTCAACCAAGCCATAGCACAATCAAGCATACATTACATACATACAAGTTTAGGGTCAGTCCACTACCTTGGATTTAAGCTTTCTTTCTTATGCTTGCACTTGCTTCCCAAGCTTTCCAATCATGAAGCTTTTTGGTCAATCATTCCCCAACACCTTCTTAGAGGTTTCAAGGTCCTAAACACATTCATATTCATTATATAATCCATTAGGACCATGAACTCAAACACTACTCAAGACTACCTCTCTTGGACCTTTATCTTGCTTTAACTAACATAACTTTCTTTAATCTTTGCCAATTAACTTGGCCTTTGAACCAATTGATGTCTTGACCTTACCCTACACAATTTCACCTTTTGAATCCATTTATGAACTCAAAATAACCAAATTCCAGCAAGAATACACTGTTCTATACAGATTTGGAAAAGTATACATAAATCTTCCAAAAATTCTCATTTTGATTCCAATGCTTCCCATACTTGTTCCTCCACTTTTCCCCCACACAAAATCTCATTTTAAGACCATTTGAAGCATCAAAATCATGAAACTCAAATCACTGTTCACGCAAGTGAACAGTACCGTGAGGAATTTTCAACATTATAACTTTAATTCCAATGGTTTCCAAGGTTCAAAACCTTTCCAATCCTACACAAAATCATCATATAAACTCAATGGAAGCATTAAATCATTTAAATTCCATTTCCTTCTATCATGAACAGTGTATGAACAGTGCAAACCGAAATGGTAAAGTCAAGAACATCAACTTACTTCACAACCAAGCATGTAATTAACTTGTTTAAGCTTGTCTTAACTATCTATGACTTAAAACTCATATTCCTTTCACATATACACAAAAATTCCAGCAGCATTTCCCCAAGATTTAAGCCTAAAAAATCACTTAAACTCAAGCACAAACCATAAGAACAAAAGGTAGAAGCAAGGAGACAACTTACCTTACTTGCTCCTTCAAGACCCTTGCTTCTTCCTTGCTTTCTTCCACTTTCCTTCTCTAGAACTCACTTCTCTTTCTAAAGGAGCTCTTGGGTGTGAAGAATGAATGGAAAGGGGGGTATTTATAGCAAAAGTCATGTGCCATTTGAAGGCCAAGATCACCTTGGGAACTATTTGATCTAATGGTTAAAGGTTTGATCTTGGAATGTCTTTTCACTTTTCACTCATAACCTACCACCATGACATCACTAGCATGACCTGTCTTGGTACACCTAACCCTTCCTCTTTTTGGGTGCCATTTTGAAGTCCTTGTGGGTCCCACCATGTGCCAACCCTAATTCTTACTTTATTCTCTCTTTTTTTTTCTTTCTTTCTTTTCAAAAATCCATAAATTATTCATTATTGGGCTTGGGCTCCAAGATAACTTTTGGGCCTTATTGGGATGGCCTAGGACAAAATGCTGGGCCTCTTTTAAGTCCAATAGCTAATTGGTACAAATCCCAATGTACTTTCCTCATATCGATATCCGCAAATTGCCCTGATCTTAGAATAAATGCTAAACACCTCCTTTAATTGTTCTAACATTTTTAGAAATTCATTCTAATATAAAATGAATTCTCTACAAAGTTTCATAATTTTCTGAGATCCAGAAGTCCTGATAAAAAATTCATACGTTTCCTTTAAACTTTTATCGGTGTCCTTTTTCACCGTATATTCCATAATTAATTCTACAGGACTCCTTTTTGACTTCTGTCAACTCCATAAATTCTCATATTAATTATAATAATTTACTATCAAATTTCATCTGATATCCATCCCTTGAATGAAATGATCAAAATGCCCTCTATTTACTTCTGATTTCTTAGGGCATCACAGTGGCATTTTCGTAATTTTGCACTTTGGCTCTTAGACTTTCTTCCTCTTCCAATTAATCCTTTTCTTTACATAAATATGGTCACATCTTTTCATAAAAATCTCATATATTTTATTCAATCTGTACATACAACTTAGTACAGAAATTTTAGGATGTTACATTTCTCCTCTCCATTTTCGCCATGTGAAGAATGTGGGTGGTGAGTTGTCCCATGAGGTGGCATTGAGTGATGTCATGCATGTTGCAGTAAAAGGAATAAAGAAAAATAGGAAATTCTGGAAAAACCAGGACCACAGGATCAGATGGCTTCAAAATTACAAGAATGACATTGACCAAAACTATAAATACCCCCTAGCTCTTCATTTCCACGGCCTAAGGAGCTTTTAGAGAGATAAGGAAGTGCTTGAGAGAGAAAGTGAGAAAAAGAAAGAAGAAAGGAAGTTCTGGTAAAGTTGGAAGCAGTAGAGAAGTTCTGAAGTTCTGCTTTTAAGGTAGTAACTAATCCTAGCTTTTATGTAATATCTTTGTGAATTGTTGTGCTATTGTTTGTTTGGATTGTTGTCTTATATGTTATGCTTGAAGCTCTATTACAATGCTATGATCATATGTTATTGAATATTGAAGCATGCAGCATACTTATCTGTACACAACCACAAGCAAGCACTGTCACACTGCATTACATATATTGTTATGATTGTTGCTACTGGGATTCTGTTGAATCTCATTCCCATATATAACTTTACAGGGGAGGTTCTGTCAAAATAAAATTTGGAAATTTTAAGAGACGCCGTTAGGCTGCCGAAATTCTGGCAACGAAGAAGGAACAAAGAAAGAAACTGATACGTACTGTGTACGTAGGTGCTGTCTAAGGAGGCTGAAAGTGAGTGGACCTAGCAGGTTCATCCAGTCTTTCCTGGGTACTTACGTAGAATGGTAGTTCCTATGAGAATTACCGAATCGGTACAAGATCGGTTACTTTCTACAGAAGAAATGTAGCAGTTATGCTGCCAGATTTTAGACAACGGAAAATGTAATAGAAAATATGAGGATGTTAATCATGCACTGATGTATAACAGCATATTATTCAATAATAATTGTTATCTGGCATGTTTGACTTATATGTGATGTATGCATGCACTAATATGGAAGGTTGGTTGCTGAAAAATGGCCTTGTGAACAGTAATCCGTGGAGACCTATTGATGTTTGATAAATCATTAAAAATAGTAAATGGTTGAATAAATGTATGATATTTTTATGGTAAATATTAGATATCCTAAGATTTAATTTTATATATAGAATGCTTCATTTGGATGTATATACGAAAAGATATAAATTGTGAAAATTGGGACCAGAATGCTGGATTCAGGAGAAAATCACTGGATGAACAGTAAAGTTGAAACATTGACCCACGTTGAATTTGTCAAGGAATGGTCAACCAATGATTTTTCCCTGAAACATAATTAAGTTATCTTCATGTATCAATTTGAACCACTTCATTTTGATTTTTATATAATTAGTTATGATTTTTCAAAGTCAGGTCACTCATATGGATTTTGCCATAGTGAACAGTACCCGATGAGAATAAAATTCCAGATTAAGAGTTTAGACTTCAATGACCCTGAAAGTGGTTCTAAGTGCTACTAATTGGTCCTTAAGATATATAAAAATAAGGATGTGACATGTAGAACATAAGGTCTTAAACTCCTTTTATTTGAGAATAAAAGAAATGCATTCCTATTAAGTATGAGCAAATACATACATACGTATACAAAGTATACAATAACTAGCATGTCATACAGGTAAGGGTAGCTCAATCAAATGAGCAACCATTTTCCAATGACCATACAGGGCATAGAAGGTAAGACATCAAGTGATCACCATGAGATGGTCAAGAAGAACCACTGCATCAATTGTTGATTATGGTTGTATCACCCAAGAGGGGTGAATTGGGTGACTGTAAAAATTTTGAAAACTCTTAAGAAAAATATAATAAACTTTAAAGAGTAAAGTTAAAAAAATATCACCGAAGGAAGAAGATGGAGAAATATTGCACCGAGATGATTTATATTGGTTCGACCCAATCCTCTTAGCCTATGTCCAGTCCCTAGAGCTCCTCTGAGTGTTCCACTATCTCTAAGATTCCATAGGCTCTTGATGCCTCAGTACATCAAAGTGAGAATTCTATCTCACTCCCTGTAATATCCCAATTTTTAGGCATAGAGACTTAGAAAGTAGCCAGAAATAGATAGGCTACCAGACCCCTTTGAGAAAAAATCCCAGAAACATACAGAGGATTTCTAGGGACTAAATTGCAAATAAGTGAAAGTACAGGGACTTATATGTAAATAGTGAAAGTCGCTAAGGGCATAATGGTCATTTTAGGAAAGAAAGGGACTAAAGTGAAAGTCTAAAAGTTCCATGGTGCAAAAATGAAACTAGACACAAGTTGTGGGACATTAAGTATAATTATGAAAAGTTAAGGGACTTAATTGAAAAGAGAAAAAGTTTCCAGGGGTAAAATGGTAATTATAGAAAGTTGAGCCGAAAGTGGCTTAGAACTGCCCGAAAGTAGTTTAGTCCCAAATTTTATCAGTAGATAGAGAAAATGATGCTGGTTAATCTAGTTTAATACATAAATTTTATTAGAGTTTCAGATAGCTGAAATTTATCTCACAGTTTGAAAGTTATTTGAAATTTTTATCAGATCTCCTGGACCTCAGATATAAGTGAAAAGTTACAGGAAGATGCGTCCTGTGAAGCTGGAGGTCAGGGAACTAACAGAACCCCGAAAGGAGTCCTGTAGGAAAAGTTATTCACTTTTTAGTGAATTTTGACAGCAGGTTGTGAACCCCCAGTATCCAATTATGAAACCTGAGCAGTAAGCAAACTAGGACTGAATGAGCCCAAATGATATCACAGGAGGCCTATGATCATGCCAAGTGAGGACCAGGCCCATGATATTAGTTCACCGCTTAAAGAGGACAGCCTCCAGAAATATGCAGAAAAAGGTGCAAAATGATGAAAATAACCCTGTTATAAAATAAATAAAGAATGAGTAAAGGGTATTTTGGTTATTTGATTAAGGTTAGGCAGTCAAGGAAGGTTATTTGAATAGTTGACCAAGGTCAGGGAATACTCTGGTAAGCTGTGAAAAGACGATCATGCCCCTAAGGATAGTAAAGTAAATAAAGAGGAGCCAAGGGCATTTTGGTAATTTGCTAAGGGATATTTCTTGGAAATTGAGCCATCGGAGTACTTGAGCTTGATCAGAGACCTAAGATGGCATTCCAAGAAGTGTAAAAACATAGCCCAAGAATTATGTGGGTTAAATTGGTATTAAAATAATATTTTAGTGATTTTTCAGTAAAGTATAATTACCCAGTTGAAGTGATAACTGAGGAATTGATTAGATAAGGCTTTGGACTTATTTGGAAGCCATGAGTTGGTGTGAAAGGTGTCATCAAGGGACCCATCAAGATGCCACATGGCACTAACTAGGGGAAGGAGAAAAAGCTAAGGAGACGTGGCACGATCTCAGCCGTTTATTCCGGGATAAGACTCTAAAATTCTCTGTAAGCGCTGAGTCAGCTGGTGAGGTGTCCCAAGGGCCCCACCTAAGCAGGTGAGGTGTCCCTTGATGATGTCACTTTAATGAGTCATTAAAGATGATGATGTCATCATAATGATGCAGACGAAGCTTCTTAAGGAAGCTAATCGATCTGATCTGTTCATCATGATTAGATCTGGACGATCAATTCCACCTTGCCTCAACTATAAATACCCTCACCCCTCCCATTTCATTCCACGGTCAAGCAAGGCAAGAGAAGAGAAAGGAAGGAAGGAAAGAGAAGGGGTTCTGGCTGAGCTAGGAGCAATCTAATAAGCTTAGGGACTCGACAAGGTAAGAAATAAGGTAAGTAAGTTATTCTATTCCCTACTCTAATAAATTAGAGGATTATGAATTTAATAGTTAGAATAGAGAAATATCTCTCTCTATAAGGTTAGTCGTGGATAGAAAGAATGTTAGGGGATTGTTAGAATAGGGGTATTACCTCAAGATAAGCTTTAGTTAAGTGGAGTTATGCTGGATAGGATAATAATAAGAATATTATTATGCTATGTATAGGCTCTGACCTATGAAAAAATGAATCTTAGAGCAAAGGCTAAGGACTAGAGGAAGGGCTACATGTCAAGTAGTGAACTTACCTACTTGTATGCTTATATTGCTTGGATGCTTTATGTGATGTTTACTTACTTTGATGATGTGAAGCATGTATGATTAAATAATGCTCTTTTTCTTTTTATGCTATGGTCATATGTTATAATTAAGGGACATGGAAGCATGTATGTTATCATTATGCAAGCATGATCATTAAGTGCACACATAGTAACATCAAGCATAGTTGCATACATTGTATGGTTTATGTTTGCTACTGAGATTTCCCCCAAAATCTCACCCCTATCTTTTCCAAACATAACAGGGTACTATTTTGGAGAAGATGAAGCTAGGAAAGTGAGGATGTGACACTCCCCCTTACAACCCGTAAACCCACACACCAGTGTGAATACCTCTCACGCTCCCTTACAACCCATAAGGCCACACACCAGTGTGAATCCCTCTCAGTCTCCCTTACAACCATAAGATAATATCCACTTCAACAATTATAAAGAATGATTGATACAAAGATATCTCTCTCTCAGTAGAGGTATTCTGATAAACACTTAAGCTCACACTATCTAAAAGTCTCTCTTTCAAGAATATGATGTGCTTTGAATCAATGAAGAGAAACAGAGATACATTCATTGATTGAGTGTGATTGAAGTGCATGTTGAGCATCTCTTATTTTTCCTTAAGTCTTCCCAACTTCTTCAGCTTTCTTATTTTGGCTTCTTCTTCTTTTATACATAGTTCTTCATAATTCTGTTGAAGTAGCCGTTGAGATAGCTGCTTATGAATATAGCCATTATTTGCTGACGTGTCCATCTGACTTTTAGCTCTTTAATTGATCTCTTCATTTAATCTTGTTTTAACTTGAAAATGATCTTGAAACATGCTTTAGAAAAGATATATAATTAGTGTAAGCATATAGCAATCATTTCCAAATGATTTAGAATTAAAGATCAAAATATGTTGAAGTCAAATTTAAAACAATTTTCACAAAATAACTTGAATTATCGAAGTACTTATTGAAGCTTATCCTTATTGAAAAGGTCTTCGATAAATTACTGAAAAATTGCATTCGAAATAGTTAAAAATTTATCGAGCAATACTTCAATAATAAATGTTATCGAAAAGGACTTTGATAAATCTTCAATAGATTGTACAGAAATAGTTCATAATTTATCGAATAGTTCTTTGATAAATGTCCTTGAAAAGATCTGTGAGAAATATTCTTTCAGAATATATGCTTTCAGATTTATTGATATATTTCACAAGATCAAAGTGTTCTTCAGTAAATAGATTTTTGAATAGTTTATCAATAAATGCTGAATAATATTCTTTTAAACCTTTTCAAATAATCTTTGATCCTTTAGAACATTGTAACATAATTGGAAACACATATTCGAAAGATCATTTTTCAATTTAGATAAAAAATTATGCGATCATCTTTTAGCACATCAGAGCAAATCACAAGATCATAGGCTCGAGTAAAAGAAAATACTCAATATAACAAATAATGAGCTTATAATCTTTTAGAAAATATCATCAAGTTATAAATATATAAAGATCATTCATTTATTCAAATCAAAATAATTCATAAGCTTATCAAAGTCATTCATAAGACTATCAATCAGATATTTCAATGTAGTTTAGTTTAAGCTTATCAAAAGAAATTGAAGATCGCTTCTATAAATGGTATGATTGAATAGATCATCAATAAGAGCATAATGAATTAGATTTTGAATCTTTCATGAATAATTTTTTCTTCATAAATTCAAGACATATCAAACTATAGATGATTCAAACAGATCAATCAACATTATGAGCAATAAATCATCTTTTAACATTATTTCAAACAATCAAATCATCATAAAACATTAATCAATATCAAGGCTCTAGTGATTTGAAACAACTTGTCTTTTCTTTCTTCTATTTGATCTTATAAATTTGTAACTTAAGTATTCATTGATCAATTTGAGAAGAAAGTAGTTTAATCAAATTACTGTTAAGATCATTTATCATAACAGAAACCTCAGTTAACTGGATAAGCTTAAAAACATCTTAAGGATCATATTTTAAAACTATAAAACTTTTCTTCCTCTGATCATAAGTATAAAACAATATAATGTCTTTGTGAAAGCAAGTTGTGTGGAAAATTATTTAGTTCAATGCTTTTGTAAACACAAAATTTTTCTCTAATTTATCGAAGAGTTATTCAATAAATCCCCTTATTGAATAGTCCTTCGATAAAAGCTTTTATCAAATTTTTTTGCAACTTAGTCTTATAAAATTTATCGAAGACTTCTTTGATAAATCTTTGTTCTTATCGAATAGAGCTTTGAATAATTCCAATTTTAGAATAAATACTCAGAATTTTCATAAGCTAAGTTTATATTGATTTATCGAAGTCTTTATCGATAAGGAACCTTATCGAATAGGTCTTCAATAAATGCTTTTTAGAAATCATATTTTCCCTCAAAAGTTCTTTGTTATTTATCGAATAACTACCTTATCGATAAGCTTATCAATAAATACTCTTTATTAGTTATGTTTTATTTTGAAATCTTTTCTCAATTAATTGTCATCATCAAAACAATGGAGTCTAACATCAATGTCACCTCAGCGAGATTGAGATGAGATCTGCATGAGACAGTAGATCGAATCATGGATGTATGTAATTCATGAAGCTTGTAGCCAGACAAGAACTTTTCACTTATGAGATGTCATGAGATATGTATTAGAAGAAGTTTTGGAACTAAAGTCTGTACAGTATCGTTAAAAATAAAAATGACATACAAAGATTGGACATCGTAGCATGCAATTCATAATGCATGTGCTCATAAAACCGCAACAAGGGACGTGGATGGAAGATTCATGTTCTATCACAGTATGAGTCCTAGGAATGTAAATTGAACCTTCTATAGTGCCTTTAAGACTTAGGTGGCACCACGAGAACTTAACCTGGTGATGACCACTCTAGCTTAGTTCCACTCTGGCCTAGAGAGGTTCATGATGGGAAAATGATGAGTCATGAGGGATACTTACCTCAAAATACACAACTGTGTTGATGTTTGTGACATATCCCTTACAGGTTGTTCAAATGCCTAGTAAGTATGGACACTAAGCATATAAGAAGGCTATCTGAATAATTGGGACAAAATTATCCCTTACCACTCAATAGGGATTATATAAGCCATAAGCAAGGTGTATGGGTGAGTCTAGGACCCCTGAGGATATATATATCCTTATACAAGTACATCAAGCATGCCGTTGTGTTTTAGTCTTATCTTAAGGACTTCTAGTACACAAGCATCAAAAGCGAAGACGTCAAAATACACACAGTAATGACAAACACTAAGTATGAAGCAAGAAAGATAAGTCAATCGTACAATGGTAGGCCCATCAAGTGCGAGTGGGAGATGTTTGACTTAGGTCTGGATTCACCCTTGATGGGCTAGACTATTTGATTCAGGATACTGAGTCAAATAATATAACTAATAAGATATTGAGATTATCCATGATTATTTAATTAGGATATTCCCTCATTAAATAAAATATAAATTAAATAGAGAATTTAATGTATATAAAATAATTCATATTAATAATATGAATTAAATTCTAAAAACATATATTGTGATATTTATATTCAAATGAGATTTGAATTCAAATAGAACATCTTATCTGATAAGTTAAGATTCTAAAGAGACTCTATCAATTGTTGGAATATTTTGTGATCCTAAAATATTCCTAGCCATTACTATAAATAAACGCCCTCATCCACATTTGAAGTGCATCCCATCCATTAATTTTTTGGCTCTCTTTTCTCTCTTGTGTGGAGTACTACTGTGCAATCACAACTTAGATTCTAGTAATATAAATTTGCGTGAATACGAGTGGTTCGACTTATGGATCTTTGAAAATTTGACCTGGACCCGAACATGGAACCGACTTGGTACATATCTCGGGTTCATACCAGTTTATTTTATTACAAGAATAATATGATTGATTTTAATTTTATTAAATCCATATACAACTTGTGTATTTTTAGTAAAAGTCATGTCACAATCTACTAATATTATTTCTCTTAGAAATTAATAAACAGATTATGAACATATGAAATAATAAATATAATAAAAAATGATAAAGACTTGATAAAGAGAAAAATTGATAACAACTTAGTTAAAAATGAGATAAAATTATAGGGATTTGTAGATATGATTTTACTTATATTGCACGTCTTTCTCAAAGTGTGATTCAAGTTTTGATCATATGTTAATTTACTTTTTTAAAAGAAGCTGCAGCAAATTGAATACTCATAAAAGTCTTGAATTATCATCCCCAGTGATATCCTTACTTGTTTAATTCATAATTATTAGTCTAATAATTAGGAGTGAAAAATGTAATATCCCTAATCTCTGTACTGATTTCCATGTACAGATTAAATGGAATATATGAGTTCTGTTTCAGGAAAAAGATGTGGTCCTTTATGTAAAGAAAAGGATTAAATTGCAAAAGAAAAGAAATGAAAGGACTTAAATGCAAATATGGAAAGTTTAAGGTTAGGAAAGAAAGGTAGACAAAAATGTGGGGTCTTAAAGTGTAATTTTAGCCAAATAAAGGGACTTAAGTGCAAAGAACGAAAAGTTCCCTGGGGCTAAAGTATAATTAAAGAAAAATAGGCCAGAAGTGGTTTGGACTGACCGGTGGCATTTCAGTCCCAGATTTTACCAGAAGATAGGGCAAGTAACGTTGGGTAATCCATCCTAATACTGGAATTTTTGAAGACTCCAGATAGCCAGAAATGGACTGATCGTCCAAAAGTTATAAAAATTCATACTGGATACCCTAGATTTCAGATATAAGTAAGAAATTATAGGATGATGCACCTTTATGGGTCAGATGTTAGGAAACTGACAGAATACCAATAGGAGGTCTGTAGGAAAAGTTATTCACAAAATAGCAAATTCAGACGGGAGTGTGAGGCCTCCGGGGATCGGGTAGGAGATTTATCGGTATTTTTAAAGGGGCTGAATGCGATCGGATAACTTCAGTCAGATGACTGTTATAACCCACAGGGATGCCTGAACACAGTAGGACACTGTATATGGGAAAAGGAGCCGGTGTCCGGAAAGGTGTATAATCGGTAAATAATAATTAAAATACTCGGTGAACTGGGGCAGAGGAAGATTCCTCGTAATGCGTGCCATACATGTAATGGACCCAGGAAGCCAAAAAATGGCGCCATTAGAGGTCCAATAAGACTATTCGACTGATAGGTGGGCCAGTGTCCAGCAGAACCCCGGAAAAGTGCGAAATTATGAAAATGCCCCTGTGTTGTACAAAAAGGGCAGCAGATGAATGGAGGGCATTCTGGACAGGCCTAGAGGCTAATACATATCTAAATAAGGTTTACTAGAGCCAGTATATGCTTTGACCAGGTTCAAAAAGGTGTGAAATGATGATTTTGCCCTTAGGGTTAAAATAGGACAAGATAGGGCACCAAGGGCATTTTGGTCATTTCGCAGGGGATCTGTAACTGAGTCTGGACCTAGTATTAAAAAGTTAATGATATAAAGGGTCTAGATACTAAATGTGAGGTCAGTAGACATAAAAAGGATTTTTAGAAAAATCAGATTCAGAAAACAACACATTTTTCGAGGAGACGGACAGGGCCGGTACCGGATTGGACTGGAAAGCTTCCGGAAGGCTCTAGCTCTCTCTCAATTTTGCCATGTGAAGAATGTGGGAGGTGAGGTGTCCCATGAGTTGGCATTGAGTGATGTCATGCATGATGCAGTAAAAGGAATAATGAAAAATAGGAAATTCAGGAAAAACCAGGACCACAGGATCATAAGTCTTCAAAATTACAAGATTGCCATTGCTCAACACTATAAATACCCCCCTAGCTCCTCATTTCGGCACAAGCAAGAAAGAGAGGAAGAAAGAAGTTCTTGAGAGAGAAAGTGAGAGAAAGAAAGAAGTAAGGAAGTTCTGGTGAAGTTGGAAGTAGTAGAGAAGTTCTGAAGCTCTGCTTTTGAGGTAGCAACTAATCCTAGCTCTTATGTAATGTCTTTGTGATTTGTTGTGCTTTTTGTTTGGTTGGATTGTTGTCTTATATGTTATGCTTGAAGCTCTATTCCAATGCTATGATCATATGTTATTGAATATGGAAGCATGCAGCATACTTATCTGTACACAATCACAAGCAAGCACTGTCACTCTGCATTATATATATTGCTATGATTATTGCTACTGGGATTTTTTTGAATCTCATTCCCAAATATAACATTACAGGGGAGATTCTGTCAAAATAAAATTTGGAAATCTTAAGAGACGCCGGTAGGCTGCCGAAATTCCGGCAACGAAGAAGAAACAAAGAAAGGAACTGATACGTACTGTGTACGTAGGTGCTGTCTAAGGAGGCTGGAAGTGAGTGGACCTAGCAGGTTCATCCAGTCTTTCCTGGGTACTTACGTAGAATGGTAGCTCCTATGGGAATTACCGAATCGGTACAAGATCGGTTACTTTCTACAGATGGAATGTAGCAGTTATGCTGTCGGATTTTAGACAACGGAAAGTGTAACAGAAATAAGAGAATGTTAAACATGCACTGATGTATAACATTAGATTATTTAATAATATTTATTATCTGGCATGTTTGACTGATATGTGATGTATGTATGCACTAATATGTAAAGTTGGTTGCTGAAAAATGGCCTTGTGAACAGTAACCCGTGAAGACCTATGGACGTTTGATAAACCTTTAAAAATAGAGAATGGTTGATTAAATGTATGATATTTTTATGGTAAATAGTAGACATCCTAAGATTTAATTTGATATATAAATTGCCCCATTTGGATGTATACACGAAAAGATATAAATTGTTAAATTTGGGACCAGAATGCTGGATTCAGGAGAAAGTCATTGGATGAACAGTAAGATTGAAACGTTGACCCACGTTGAATTTGTCAAGGATTGGTCAACCAATGATTTTTTCCTGAAATATACTTACGTTATCTTCATGTATAAATTTGAACCACTTCATTTCGATTTTTCTAGAATTAGTTATGAATTATCAAAGTCAGGTCACTCATCTGGAATTTGCCACAGTGAACAGTACCCGATATGAATAAAATTCCAGATTAAGAGTTTAGACTTCAATAACCCTGAAAGTGGTTCTAAGTGCTACTGAATGGTCCTTAAGATGTATAAAAATAAGGATGTGACAAAAACTTGTCATCCAATAATTCTAATATTTGAAATGTGATCATAGTAAGTAAAGTTTCAATGTTTTTTTTAGTTGCCCATCCGATTCACCGGAGCTTTGCCCCGACTACATCCGGATCTGACCCACGTCGCACACCTGGCTTTGGTGGGTGAGTCTCCCAACGGGGATTTTCTGCATAAGCTAAGGCTCGAACTCGAGACCTCGCTTAAGCGATACCGAGCACCTGGCTAAAGTTTCAATATTGATGACACATATTGTGGCGCGGTAGGTTCCAAAACAGTTTGAAACTTTTTGGTCTGACATGTTAGGGCTGGACGATGCTTATGGTACTTCTAGATACCGCACCCACGCTCTCCCATCCAACTTATTGAATATTGAATTATCTATCTATTTTTATATACGTTATTAAATTCTCTTTATTTTATTTGAATAAGTTTTAGATCTTTTACGTTTAAAATTTAAATTTCCATTACCAATATTCATTTTTTTTAAATATTGATATGGTTTTTATTTTGAAAATGTGATAATAAGATTTGTTAATTTTTGTAATGTGTACCAAAAATTAATAATAATTAATGTGTTTTTTGAGTGATGAAAATGCAACACAATTGAACAATGAAAGATTAATTATTCACACTACTGAGATTAAGATTTTAGAAAATAATACACATATAAGACCATACTTGTTATAATTGGCAGTAATACCTAAGATGGGGTCAATTGGGTAGAGTTATGAAATTTAAAAATTCTTCAAAATGAAAATAGATAAAGTAAGAATAATATCACCGAATATAGTAAAGAAAGGAAATCAATATAGAAGATTTATCCTGAATCAGCCTAACCACTTAACCTATATCAAGTCCTTAGATACCTCCGAGATTTTCAACTATATCTTCCAAGATTCCACGGGCTCTTGGTGCCTCAGTATATTCATTGTGAAAATCCCTCTTACTCCCCTTACAACCCATAAGGATGCAACACACTCAAGAATCTCACACTCTTGAGCAACTCAGAATTTGAAAAGAGAATTGATGAATCTCTCTCTCAGAGAAGTAATAATAATCACTGAATTACAATAAATTCTCTCTCTCAGACAAAATCTTTGTTCATGCTTAGTAAAATAGAGGATAACAGAGTATAAGCACTAAACACTCTCAGAGAATAAAGAATAAGATTGAATGCATGATAAATGTTTCTGTAGGCAGTTGAGTGTATTTTTTTCAGCATTTAATTTACCAGGTATTTATAACTTTAGCTCCAAAGATATCTATTAGAGACATTGAGCATTGAATGAAGTGGAGACAAAGCCGTTGGTAGTTAGCGGCAGTAGGTGGTATCATTTAATGTTATTTTTTTACAGATAGCATTTTGGCCGCATCCTCTTCATTTTTAAATTCTATAATGTAAGCATGCTAGGCAAACATTGTGAGCATAATAGGCAACGATAAGAAACATATAGGAATGATTACGCTATATTTAAAATTGTTGCATCAAAATCTGATCTTTAAAATCATTTGAAAAACTACTAGCATTTATCGGATAGCTTATCGATAAGATTATTTATCAAAGAGGACTTCAATAAAACTTGAATGAAATCATTTGTAAAAAAGTTGAGCCTCTTATCAATAAATGATTTGCTCGAATAGCTTATCGATAAATGCTATACAGAATTAGACTAAATTTAAATTCTTTGAATCTAATTTATCGAAGATTTATTCGAAAAACTATCTTATCGAATAACTTATCGATAAATTACTTCAAATAACATTTTGAAACAAGTCTGCTGTTAGTAAAATTTTCTCACTCTTATCGAAGAGATATTCGATAAGTAGCTTTATCAAATATCTTATCAATAAATTGAGTCTTTGAAAGATTCATATATTTCATATTTATCATATAGCTTATCGATAAATTAATAAGATCTTCAAACAAAGTATTTATTTAACAAGTATCATTTATTGAAGACTTTATCTATAAACCAATTTATCAAATAAGATTTTGATAAATTCTATTAATTTTTTTTTTCACAAATCTATTTTTGTTTGAAATATTTATTGATTATCATGCTTATCGATAAATGCTTGGATAAATACCTTCACAAATTTCATTAAGTCATTTTCAAATTTATCGAAGGCTTTATCGAATAAGTCTTCGAAGAGAAATAATTTTGGAAACAAAGAGTTAGAGTTTTCTTTATAATCTATTTATCGAAGGTCTTATCAATAAGTGAACTTATCAAATAGCTCTTCGATAAATATATTTTAGAAATTAATCTTTACACAAATTTCTATATAAGCTTATATATAAATATTCTTTATTAGTCTTAAAATACTTTTTGAAAATATTTTCTCTATTGTCATTATCAAAACATTAGAGTCTAACATTTCTCCCCTTTTTGATGATGACAAAACTTAATAGATGAATTGATAAAGAATAAAGCGATTTAAAGAAGTTTAGAACAGGTAAAGTAATTAGAATAGAATGATAAAACTAAAGCAAAGCAACATAACTAAAGTTAAGCAATAGATTTTGCATTGATCAATAAATCATAGCAGCAATCAAAACAAACAATATTCAAGATAAAATAATATGACTGCTATTATTAAAGTTCATCTCAATTCTCTCCTTTTGTCATTCATCAAAAATGAAATCAGAGGATTGAGGGTCAGTTTGAGTAGCAGGAAGATCAGGTTGAGAAAAAGGAAGTAGAAGGTTAATGGTAGATATAGGTGGTAGTGGTGGAGAAGGTGACTTAGTGGACTGAAAGGTAGAGGGAATTGTTGTGAAGCTAAAGGTCAGAGAAGTAGAGGGAGGTACAGTGATAAAGGCTTGAGGTTCAGAGGAAGTAGGGATGGTTTGTTCAATGGAAATGGACTCAGACAATTGTATTGGAGAAAGAGGAACATGAGTCTAAGTGGAATGAGACTGAGGAGTGTTTAGAAGATCGCCCACAATAAAAGTAGTGTTGGAAGAAGCTATCTTGCCTTTTAAGTCTATAGCTTCTATACTCAAAGTCCTTAATTAGATTTCTGCACATGTTACTTCATGCATCTGTGCCATTTCAGAAACCAACTTATTCTCTAGGTTAGCTCCAATGTCATTCAACATTTGTACAATGCTGTGCACAATATTATGATATTCTTCTAGAATCTGGAACTGAACCTTTTTCTTAAAAATTCTTCAATTATTGCTGAATAATTGTATGAACAGTAGTTGATAGTGCGGTAGAATATACAGAGAGCAGATGATTCAATCTCTTCTTAAACTTACTGCTTCCCCTTATCTTTCTGAATCTTCTTGCCTCCAGCTATTACTGAGAGCGAGATTCTTATCCTGTGAATATGCTCCGCTCTAAATTTTGGAATCTTCATAACTTTTTTACCTTTCTCCAGATAGTCAATATTATTATAGTGAAGAAAGTAGGATGTTAGTTGAGGATAAGGAATTGGAGTGGCTCTGGTTTCTAAGAAGAAGAAACTCCTTATTTCTTCAAAGATCAGGGCTCCTATATTGATCTTTTCTCTACTGATGATCTTAGCTAGCAACATGTAGTCCTCTTGTGTCATGTAGGTGAAGCTTACAGATTTGTTCACTATACTTCTATAATAGATATAGTGGATTATCTTGTGATTATTACACACCTCATTTGGCATAAATTTTAAATCTCTAGAAAACTTGTCCTCAAGCATTAGGATTTGGTATACCTCTCTCATGGATGGCTCTGGTTTAGACTCAAATTCTGGGGTGTTTTAGAATATGATTTATGGTATTAGAGTCTAACTTAATTTTCCTTCCCCTTAATTCAGTAATTAGATGACTACTGATTAATTCCCTATGATCCCCGACTTCATAAAAAATTGCATATTATAGTAGAAGCGCCAAACAACCTTTAGGTAGTAGAGAAGATCAATTCCTAACTAATTTTAGTAGTGTTTCAGAGGATCAGACAAGTCTAGTTGGGTCTTATCATTGTATTTCAAATATTCCAGATCCACTATTGGGCAAAAATCTTTATGGGAAAAATCAGCTTTTAACTTTCCCTTATCTAATCCCTTATCTATGTCAGTAGGGAAGATGACTTGTTTGAGGAGGACTACAAGAAGAGGAAGGTTAAGAGTGAGACAGAAAGAGAGACCCTAATGTATCTTGCGAAGACACATTTTTCTTTTTCTTTCCCTTCTTGCCTGAAGAAACTCCTGCAGATTTTATGATCTTCTTGACGAGTTGTCCAAGATTCTCATTAGTGTGCGTGCATTTAGATTCTTCAAGGATATCGGCCAATTGATGTCTTTTCCTTTTTGAAGCTTGTTTGACACTCTGTTTGACAGTTTCCTATGTCTTTTCTTGATGTATTTGTGTAGCAGGTGAAGTTGTCCATTTTGATTTTTGTTTGTGCTTTGATGAAGTCGTCAGTTGTTTTCCCTTCATTTTCTAACCTTTGCTACTAATCCTTGCCATAGTTCAGTTTCTAGTCAAATAAAAGGATGAACACATAGGAGGTTTAGGATGTGGTCAGGAGAAGGAATTAGATCGTGGTTTTATAGTGAAAGTGGTTTTGGAACGTTGGGGAATGGTTATAGGAGGATTTAATTATGAAGGAGAGGTTACAAAAACGGTTAAGAGTTTTCTGGGATAAGATTATTCAAGAAAATATTCGATGAACTGAACAGTAATAGTCATATTTTTTTCTCAAATAATTATAATCTTATTGATAAGCTTTTTGAAAAGACTATAATCTAAGTGATTATCTATAATTTTTAAATAACGATAAGTTATTTATCGAATAACTCTTTGATAAGAGTTCTTATCAATAGGTTGTTCTATAAATAACCTCTTGTTTCAAAAGTTTGCACAGAATTTATCAAAAAAGACTTGGAAAAACTTAACTTATCAAAGTGTTATTTGATTAGAGATATCACTTTCTTTTTTCAAACATACCACATTTATCGAATAGATATTCGATAAGTTCTCTTATCGATAATCTGTTCAATAAACTTTAACACTTTAAAGAAAAATTAATCAAATAACTATTTGATAAATCTTTTCTTTGAAGAATTGGTTGATAAGATCATTTTGCAAAATAAGTTAATTTATCGATTAGCTATCGATAAATCCCTTTATCGATAAGGTGTTTGATAAATTTCATTCAAAAATACTTGCAAAACATTGAAAGTAATTCATTCTTTTCGAAGAATATTTTGATAAATCCTTTTATCGAAGAGATTTTCAATAAATTTCATAGGATAATGGTACTAAAAATAATCATTCTTCAAGTAGCTTCTCGATAAATTCCTTTATTGACTAGTTTATCGATAAAATTCAATGCATTCAAGTATAAGCATACAACTTTTTACCTGTTATTTATCGAAGTATTTATTGATAAGTAATTCAATAAATTTTATCTTTTTCTTCAGAACAAGTTCCTTTTTCTTCGATGTTTTCTTCATAATCCTTCTTATCAAATATTTTATCAATAATTATCAGTTTTCCTGCAAAATAAATTTCTAGACACTCCGATGCTTAAGTTAGTTTTAGCTTCAAGAGCATTAAATAGGAAAGAAATAAAGAGTTTTGGAATTAAAAGAAACTTTACAAATCATTCGCATTCACATTCCTAATTCTTCTCTTATGTACGTGAATTGATCATTTGCCAATAGTTTGGTGAATATATCAGCAAGCTGTAGATGTGTGATAAGGCACATTTTGTATATGGTTTCTATGACAATTTTGAGAGTTTTATAATAACTTTACCATTCATTTCATGCCTTAAATTGTACTTTTGTGTATTACATGATTGTGCGTGGCAATGTGCTAATTAAAGGATAAAATGGTAAAATAACTCTCCCAAACTGTATATATTCTGTTATCTACTGATTTGGACTTTTACAATGAGCTTTTATGTTGAATTGCAGGTACTTTGGAAGAGAGCAAGGACCAGGAAAGAAATCACAAGTAAATGAAAGTGGAATCACGCCTTTGTACTATTTAGTCGCGACCAAAGAGTCCTACGGTCGTGACCCATAATTCTTCTGGAAGATTATCACTGTTCATATGTCACGACCAACAAATGTATCTGGTCACGACAAAAAGTACGAAATCACTGAAACTGCACGTTTTGAATTAGGTCATGCTGTTATAAGAAGAGAGGGAGGCTGCCGTCAAAGGGAGGCTGGTTTTAGACCTGATTAGGCTAAGAAGCAGTACTCGAGCGCTCTCCACACACTTTCTACGCATCTTCTATCTTTCTACACCATTCACCTTCATCTCTTCATCGTTTCTTCATGGCATCACATCTGAACAGCGATTGCAGTGCAGCAGAAGTCATGAGAGGCTAAACCTTTAGTCTCTTGGTGATGGATCTAATATCTTGAGCTCACAGACTGAAACGGGGAGTTTCTTCTGTTCTAATTTGCATCTTGTCATATTATGATTGCTTCTAGATTTAGGGTTTTTCATCATATGAACAAGTTTTGAATATCGATTGATTATTCTCATATTAGACAATTGTAATTTACTTTGGATATTTTGAATGCTGGTTTAAATACAATATTTCAGTTTTGAGTTTAAGCTAGTTGAACGGTTGTCAAGGATCGTTGCTAATTGATTCAATTGCTTGAATTTTAGGGTTAGTCGATCGACGATCATTAGAGGGCATTCTTCCATCTGGTTTAAATTACACACTAATTGATCCTTAACAGTTCAATAATAGTCTTTAAACTAGCTTTGATCAAGGTGAAGTAGAGATGTCTTTAAACTAGCATTCTTCTATCATAAGGTGAAGTTGGTATCAGAGCCAGAAGGTGAAGTAGAGATGTCGTAAATAAGTTTATACTTATTTCTGTAATGTCAAGGTATCAGTTGAGCTTGTTAGTATGATCAAGATTGTTAGTTCTTCGATAGCATAGAACTTATCTGTGTTATTATGCATGAGTCCTTCCGTACAAAAATGGACTGTAAATCCCGCTTATGATGATTGAAAGGGCAGGTGAAACATTGTACGCAGTAGTGCATAATGACATAGAAATAGTTTATTTGGCTAGAAGATAATGGTATGATTGATCTTACTAACAACCTAACAGATTCCTTGGTTCACAGAGATAGGTAGATTCTTATTTACCTCACCACTATAGAGCTGGAGGTGAAGATACTGATGTAAGGGAGATTACGAATTATTGAGCTTTCGTTTTCTTCTTGCTTTACTTTTTTCTTATTTTTTGTTGCTATTTGCACTTCCTACTTTCTGTTCTTTACATTCTGCTTTATTGCTTTCCTTTTTGTTTTATTTCTTCTGTTCATTTACTTTCTGTTATTTACTTTTTAAGTATTTACTTTCTGTACTTACTTTTCTGCTTTTTAAATTATGTCTTCTTTATTCCGTTCCTTTTCCTTCAAATGTGGCAGTGGATCTTCTTCTTCCACTTCCTCATCTTCAAACTTCTCAAATGAGGAATCAAACGCTGTAACCAGCAAACTAAACAAACGGATTTTCAAAGAAGAAATTTCTTTTGAAAATATAAATCAAAACATTGACAATTGGACTTTACCACCAGTTGCCACAAACACGCTTTATGCACAAATAGAGGACAAAAAATGGTTCTCCAAGTCTGATTATATAATCAGGACTGTTGAAGAATCAGTTTTTGTCCAACCCGAGAAAGAAGATTTCTTTCTCCTTTCAAAAAAGTCGCTTGAAAAACACTGAAAAGAGTATAACTTTTTACATATCGGTTGTATTCAAATCGCGATAAAACCACTTTTTAGAAAAGGCCTGAATGTATCGTGCCTGGTTTGTCTACTGGACAACAGACATAATATATTCCAAGATGCCACCTTGGCCATGGCTGAAACTGGATTACACGATGGTCCTGTTTACTTTAATTGTTATCCAGATCGGATGACTGAATTAAAGGATGAACATGTCCATGAGTGTATTAAACTTAAAATTAAACTAAACGGTTTGAATATGAAGCCTGGATCCATACCTGCTGTTCTAATTTATAGAATACAGTATAAGGTCTCAAACACTTCAACTTCTTACGTTCAAATTCCTCCGGAAAAGGATCAAACAACTGTTTTTCTAACTGATTTTACAAATGTTAATTTAACAATCCCTAAAATAATTATGTGGGAAAATGTTGAATTACCAAAAGAATGGGTTATGGAAAGAGCCACACAGCCTACACCACAACCTGTTTCTCAAGTCAGTAGGATTACCCAAACATCAGATGGATCTGTCAGGATATCCTTCGATCGATCCAGAAAATCTTTTTCACAAACCAATAGATCTGAATCTTCAATATATGAGGATTGTAGATCTCTCCAAACTGAATCATCTAGATTCTCATGTTCTTCAATTCCTAGACCGCCTTCTGAAACATCCTTCCTTTCATATGTCTTAGGGACCATTCAGTAGCATTTAGAACCACTTTCAAGGTCATTGAAGTCCAATTCCCCAAATCTGAAATTTTACTCTTATCGAGTACTGTTCACTTGAAAATTCCAGATGAGTGACCTAACTTCAAAAAATAATAACTAATTATAAAAAAATAGAAATGAAGTGGTTCCAATTGCTACATGAAGCTAACTCACTTATATTTCAGGGAAAAATAATTAGTTGACCATTCGTTGACCGAGTCCACGCCAGTCAACGTTTCAACTTTACTGTTCATCCAGCGTTTTTCTCCTGAATCCAGTATTTTGGTCCCAAATTTGATAATTTATATCTCCTTGTGTAGACATCCAAATGATACGTTTTATATATCAAATTAAAGCTTGGTATGTCTACTATCTACCATAAAAATATCATACATTTATTCATCCATTTACTATTTTTAATTATGGGTCAAACATCCTCATGTCCCCACGGGTTACTGTTCATAGCGTTAATTTCCAGCAATCAACTTTGCATACATATGCATACATCCATCATATATCAGTCAAACATGCCAAACAACAATTATTATTAATTAATAAGTTGTTTTACATCTGGCCATGTACATAAATTCTCATATCTCTATTGCATCTTTTCCTGCCTGAAGTCTGGCAGCATAACCGCTACGCTTCATCTGTACAAAGAACTGAACCGTACTGATTCGGTAATCCCCTCATGAAAACTACCATTCTACGTAGTACCCAGGAAAGACTAGATGAACCGGCTAGGTCCACTCACTTCTAGCCTCCTTAGACAGCACTACGTACACAGTACTTATCATATACTGATGTTTAGTCTTTACTTCGGCAGCATAACGGCGTCTCTTAAAATTCCAAGAATTCATTTTGACATAACCTCCCCTGTAATGGTTTACTTATTGGGATGAGATTCGGGGGAATCTCAGTAGCAACAATCATAACAATATATGTAATGCAGAGTGATAGTGCTTGCTTGTGATTGTGTATAGATAAGTATGCTGCGTGCTTCCATGCTTAGTAACATATGATCATAGCATTATAGCAGAACTTCAGACATAACATATAAGACAACAATCCAACCAAACAATAGCACAACAAATCACAAAGCCATTACATAAAAGCTAGGATTAGTTACTACCTCAAAAGCTCAGCAGAGCTCTACTATCTCTATTCTGCTTCCAGCTCCGCCAGAACTTCCTTTCTTTCTTTCTTCCTCTCACTTTCTCTCTCTAGCACCTCTTCCTCTCTCTAAAATTGCTTGAGCCATGCTGCATATGAATGAATGGGGGGGTATTTATAACCTCCTCCAATGGCATTTCTGTAATTACCATGAACTTTGATCCTGCGGTCCTGGTTTTTCCTGGATTTTCCTATTTTTCTTAATTCCTCATTTACTGCATCATGCATGACATCATTGGGACACCTCACCAGGACACCTCAGCGCCACATTTTCCACATGCCTGAAATCCTGGGACACCTCAGCAGCTGACTCACCGGGCTGACTTACCGGTCCAGAGTCCTGCCTCGTAATACGTGTCCTCAACTTTTTCTTCTGGCTTTAAGATTTCGCCATGTGGCACCTGGAAGGGACCTTTCACGCCTTCCAATGCTATCCAGATAAATCCAGGACTTTATCTGATCGTCTCCTCGGTTATCGTGCCGACCGAGTAACTTTACTTTATTGAAACAGCATTAAAATAATATTTTAATGCCACTTTTTCCCACACATTACTGGGCCTACGTTTTTGGGCTCTGGGAATGTTGTCTTGGATCCTGATCAAGCCCAAGTACTCTGATGGCTCGATCCCCAAGAAACAACCCTTGGCAAATTACCAAAATACCCTTGGGTGCCCTTTCTTATATTATTTTAACCCTAAGGGTAAAATCGTCATTTTACACCATTCTGTACTCTGTCAGGGCATATACTGACTCTAAGTAACTTTATCTGTATATACCTTGGCTTCTGGGCCTGTCCAGAATGACCAAAATGCCCTTCATTCATCTGTTACCCTTTTGTATAACACAGGGGCATTTTCGTAATTTACCACATTTTTCCCGGACACCGGCCCCTCTTACCACTGAACTGATATTATGGGCCTGGGCCTTCCCTGGTGTCACTACGGAACTTAGAAAACACTGTATGGCCTCTGGCCATAGTCCGATCATCTCTATTCGGACTGCCTTTCCTTTACCGATTATAACTGTAAATTCCCATCTTCAGGAATTTTTACAGAAAAATCGGGACCTCAAATCAAAATTCTGTGACTCCTCATTCAATCCGGAATCCTTTTCTCTATCTCCCGGCATTTTCAGATATTTTATCCGGACCGGGCTGTTTTGGCCTGAAAAAGCACTCACGCGCACACTTTTCCAAAATGACCATTTTACCCCTGGTCATATTTCTAATTCTTTCATACACATAGAGACCTCATATGCACATTTCACAGTTCAGTGAAATGATCAGCACAATTTTCTCTATTTTCTGGCAAAATATGGTACTCATCGGCTACCAGTCCGATCTTTCCCATAATTACAATTATGCCCTTGAATTCTCTTTCGGGCATCTCTAGGCCTAAAAATCAGGGTGTTACATTTCTACCCCCCTTAAAATAAATTTCGTCCTCGAAATTTACTTGGCATCTTAGTCAACGATCCTGGATATAGCTCTTCTGTATATCCTTTCCTGGTTTATGACTAAGGCTTGGGGCATTCATCCTCTTATACTTATGGACAATTCATTACACTTGTGAGTAGTGTCCATTTATTTCATATCTTATTCCGCAGAATTCTGATGTAATTCGGGGGTCTACATCACACCTCTTACACTTTGCTAATCTCTCAGGAGAAATATTGTTCTTCTAATTTTCTTTCTCCTGATACGAGATCATAGCTCAGATAACTTCGCAACTTTTCTTAACTGTTCTCATAACTTCATGCATCTATGCCAAACCTTTGTGGCATTTGCACTTTCTTATCCCTTCTTAGGGCTTACATTTCTTTAGGCTACTCTTGCCTTAGCACCTTTCAATTTAACGTGCTATTGAGTTAGGGATAGATTACTCTTTATATAGCTTTAGGCCCTAGCAATCTCTTTCTTATAGAACTACGTTCTATCTTTGCCTTAGACCCTCTTCTCTAGGTCTCTCTGGCCTTTTATTACCATTTCCTTTAGATCATAAAAGAACTCTTCATTATCCACATCATTATCTAGGCCTATAGTTCCTTACAGCTCAGTCGCCCTTACAGCTATGGTTCTTCTTAACCATTCTTAGGGTCGACCTTAGGGAATATTGAAGACTGTGTCTGGGGTAAGAGCAAATACCTTTCCTAGGGATGTCAGCATTCTTAGGCAACTTTTTGCAAAGTGGCCTTTCTTACCACAACTGCTTTGCCCTGCTCGGCATTCCCATGTGCCATGGCTCTTTCCACCACATTGACATCTCTGCTCTCCAATCTGATCATTACCTTGACCAGTCCCTTGTCTGAACTATCGCCTCTTTCTCTTGCTATTGGCTTTACAACTTGAGCTACCTCCCAGAGTGCTCTTAGCCAATGCTTTTCTATTTTCAACACATAGAGGATTCTGTTCTTTACTTCTCAGGCATACTTCTACAAAACTTTGAATATCAGTACTCAGCTTTGGACTTGAACTCCGTCTTCGTTTAAGGGAAAGCTAAGTTTAGTCTGTATACTAGAGGCTATCTGAGAAAACCATTATAAAATAATTTCTCTGGGTGAGTTTATCAACTAGTGAAGCTTCCTCACCTTAACTTCGTCTTTGGCATTCATCTTCCCAAAGAGATACTACATTGTACTCATATCTCATGGCTCATTACTTTCCTTAGGCTAGGTCTAACTGCGACCTCGGGATCTAACTGCGATCAACCGTTAGCCTTTTCAGAATCTAACTATGACTCTGAAGCTGTTAGGATCTATCTGCGATCCTGGAGCCATGCTAGGATCTAACTATGACCCTCCAGAATCTAACTGCGATTCTGTTGTACTGTATATCTCCCAAAGATTTTAAACCAACAGACTAAGTTATAAGGTTAACTGCTTCCACCTGTTGATAACTCCATAAATAAACACTTGAAAATTTTATAGCCTCATATCATTTACCCAGACTTTACTTACTTCCTCTTTTACTCAGGAGTTCCTTCTCATCTTTCAACCTGTGCTCTAACTGCGAGCCATTTGAATTATATTCTAACTG
Organism: Leucaena leucocephala; assembly: GCA_037074615.1. Taxonomy (NCBI): domain Eukaryota; kingdom Viridiplantae; phylum Streptophyta; class Magnoliopsida; order Fabales; family Fabaceae; genus Leucaena; species Leucaena leucocephala. The sequence continues at coordinate 8,082,713 of CM073548.1, read as the reverse complement.
TGAGCATTCTACATCAGATCCAACTCTTATCTGAAGAGTGATCTATACTCATCTGAATCTAGCTCTATCTGAGAGCCACCTGTTTCAGATCCAACTCTTATCTGAAGAGTGATCTAGAAACAATCCCTTTACCGTTATCTGTATACCATTCCGCTCAATAGAAATGGCCCTGAGTACTGTATTCACAAGCTTATAGAAATACCTGAGTAACCTCAATCATATCTGAGTAACCTCAATCATACATCATATCTAAATATCATATCATAACTTATCGTCCCATCAATTGAGACTATCTATCATCCTCAAAACAATCATATCATCCTCATATCATATGGTATGGGAGCAACCTACTTTCTCATAACTTTCTTATCTCATATATGTACTCATATATACTCTACCCTGCATGCACTGCAAAAGGGGAGTATCCATTCATCATAGCATACTCTAACATGCATGTCATCCTTTGACAACTGCAATGGAATGCAACTATCATAACTTATGGCACATCAGCCATATCATCATCATATTTTGCTCAACCATCCATTAGATATCGTAACAATCCAAGTAAGCCTCAAAACATATTTTCTTGATCATATTATTTGTCAGATCATTATCTGATCATACTATCTATCGCATTATCTGTCAGATTATCAATCACATACTCAGGATCTGACAGGCACCTCTGTCTATCTTACTTAGGCTGCCACACTACCCTCTTACCAGGGTATAGACTCAACCCTTTATCTTATATAAGGAATAGGGGAGTCACTTTATCTCTTAACTGTGGCTACCTCTTTACTATCTTTTAACTTCTTCTATCTTTCTATCAGTCCCTATCAGTCCTGGTCTATTCTTGACCGGACTATGGTTCCTTATTGGTCTTTCTCTTTATCTTAGCGAACTTGAGTCGCATAGATCTCATTCATCATCTTTTACTATTACTTTTATTCTCTAGGGTATTCTCCCCTAGGTCTACTACTTCTTCGTGATGGGATTCCTCTGCTCAGGAAATATTTAGCTCTTTATCTATTAACCACCACGTCTCTCACCTTAGGCCATGTGCTAGGATCATTCCTGGGCAAATCTCATCCCAGCTTTTAGGTCTTCTATTCAGAGCAGCTGAATAAAACCCCTGCAGCGTAGATCTACTCTTAGTTATCACATAGAGGATCTACTTTTTCACATTGTCTTAAACTGATCTTTCGTTTCTCAGTATCTTTGTACTGTCTAGCTTATCATATGCTATACCAATCCTCTAGCTGGTGGACTTCAGCGAGTTTGGTACTTTCATTCTCTTCATCATATGGCCTCTGCCAATTATAGACGCGACTTGAGAACTTCATAGTCGCAACTCACATGCTCTGTGACTTTTAGTCACGACCGTCTCACACTACTCGTCACGACCTGGCATCTCTGTGTCCTTTAGTCGCAACCTATAACATCGCTACCTGAACTCCTTTGTATACTGGTCGCGTACTGCAATATTACTCATCGCGACCTGAGGTCTTCTCACATCGCATCATCAACTTATCTGTACATATTAGTCGCGACATAAGACTCCTCTTCTCTACTTCCTACTTTTAAAACATGTAGTCATACTCATCCTCATACAACGGCAACATACTAGGTATAGGGTAGCTCAATAGTGTGCATACTGGACAATACAATCCAATCACATACAGGATTTATCCGTTTATTAGCCAGTGGAAACAGAACACAAATAAACTCGTACCTTAGTTTAGCACAGGAGACTTTCCTATCTCGTTGCCAGTTAGGTATATACTCTTCCTTGAGTCGGGTATCTTTCGCCCGTTGTGTTCTGTGGACACTCCCTGGCATAATGTCCAGGCTTTCCACACCTATAGCATAACCCTTGACCTACTGGACAAGGCCTCATACCATGGTCTCGATCACAGTTCCTACCTTCATTAGGCCTTGGTTACCTACTAACTTTTCTTGGCCCACTACTTGGCCTACTTCCTTGTCCCTTATTAACTTCTGATCCATATGCTGGCCCATTTCTCTTCTTACTGTTCCTTTTCAAGGAACCTGGTGGCATCACTTTCAGTGGTACTGATGGAGTAGGCTTACTCTTTTCTGGTTATTGCACCTTCTTTTCTGGCTTGTAAACTGCTAGCTGGGTCTTTCTTTCAGTGGGACATTCTAAAACCTTAAAGATTTTCTCTAACTAGCTTACCCAATCCTCAGCTGCTTGAGTGTCAAAAGTCCCTTCAAACATGGGCGGATTAAACTTATGGAATCGTTCCATCCGTGTTTACAGACTTTCCTGGTTATTATTATTTCCTATAGACCCCTGATGTCTATTCATTCCAGTCTGCTCATGATCTGGCTGAGGTTCAGGTTCTACATCATTCTCTGGTACTACCTACTTCCCAGACTGCTGTAATCTTGCAACCGCGGCAGCAACCGCCGTAGTGATAGCAGAATCTCCCTCTTGATCTTCGCGAGCCTGGGATGCCCGCATCTCATCGTGACTTATGACTTAACTTGTTGTAACTTGGATATCTGGTATCCTCACCATAGTATTTGGTTACAACACGATACCTCTAGCTACTCTTTGCAGCTTCCTTAGTCGTGAACTGATCAGCTTCTGCCTCTATCCATAGAGGAAACTGCTTTTTAAACATTATTCTGCTTAGTCCAGCCATATTGTGTTAATAAACACGAGACCTCGACTGTGTCAGCTGACTAAGATTAGCCCATCATAATCATATCCTTCGTAAGACTATAAAGCTCGGGGTCCAGCCTTATACATCTGGGTGTCACTGTCTTCTGTCTAAACCTTTCCAAGCAGTGAACACCATCCCTATATCCTACTCTAGGGAGAGGACCACTCAAACTTCTCATTTGTTTAAGGAATCAAACAGACTAAACCAGAGCATCACTGAGCCAGAACCTTCTGTTCTGTGCCAGAATCTTATGCTCGGAGCCAGAACCCTTAGTTCTGTGCTATCTTTATTCTGTACTAACACCATAAATTATCTATTCAGAGCATTTCCTAAGCCAGAATCCTTTGCTCTGATACTAAAATGAAACATCCTTCCTTTCATATGTCTTAGGGACCATTCAGTAGCATTTAGAACCACTTTCAAGGTCATTGAAGTCCAATTCCCCAAATCTGAAATTTTACTCTTATCGAGTACTGTTCACTTAAAAATTCCAGATGAGTGACCTGACTTCGAAAAATCATAACTAATTCTAAAAAAATCGAAATGAAGTGGTTCCAATTGATACATGAAGCTAACTCACTTATATTTCAGGGAAAAATAATTAGTTGACTATTAGTTGACCGAGTCCACTCCAGTCAACGTTTCAACTTTACTGTTCATCCAGCGTTTTTCTCCTGAATCCAGCATTCTGGTCCCAACTTTGATAATTTATATCTCCTTGTGTAGACATCCAAATGATACGTTTTATATATCAAATTAAATCTTGGTATGTCTACTATCTACCATAAAAATATCATACATTTATTTTTCCATTTACTATTTTTAATTATGGGTCAAACATCCTCATGTCCCCACGGGTTACTGTTCATAGCGTTAATTTCCAGCAATCAACTTTGCATACATATGCATACATCCATCATATATCAGTCAAACATGCCAAACAACAATTATTATTAATTAATAAGTTGTTTTACATCTGGCCATGTACATAAATTCTCATATCTCTATTGCATCTTTTCCTGCCTGAAGTCCGGCAGCATAACCGCTACGCTTCATCTGTACAAAGAACTGAACTGTACTGATTCGGTAATCCCCTCATGAGAACTACCATTCTACGTAGTACCCAGGAAAGACTAGATGAACCGGCTAGGTCCACTCACTTCTAGCCTCCTTAGATAGCACTACGTACACAGTACTTATCATATACTGATGTTCAGTCTTTACTTCGGCAGCATAACGGCGTCTCTTAAAATTCTCAGAATTCATTTTGACATAACCTCCCCTGTAATGGTTTACTTATTGGGATGAGATTCGGGGGAATCTCAGTAGCAACAATCATAACAACATATGTAATGCAGAGTGATAGTGCTTGCTTGTGATTGTGTATAGATAAGTATGCTGCGTGCTTCCATGCTTAGTAACATATGATCATAGCATTATAGCAGAGCTTCAGACATAACATATAAGACAACAATCCAACCAAATAATAGCACAACAAATCACAAAGCCATTACATAAAAGCTAGGATTAGTTACTACCTCAAAAGCTCAGCAGAGCTCTACTATCTCTATTCTGCTTCCAGCTCCGCCAGAACTTCCTTTCTTTCTTTCTTCCTCTCACTTTCTCTCTCTAGCACCTCCTCCTCTCTCTAAAATTGCTTGAGCCATGCTGCATATGAATGAATGGGGGGGTATTTATAACCTCCTCCAATGGCATTTCTGTAATTACCATGAACTTTGATCCTGCGGTCTTGGTTTTTCCTGGATTTTCCTATTTTTCTTAATTCCTCATTTACTGCATCATGCATGACATCATTGGGACACCTCACCAGGACACCTCAGCGCCACATTTTCCACATGCCTGAAATCCTGGGACACCTCAGCAGCTGACTCACCGGGCTAACTTACCGGTCCAGAGTCCTGCCTCGTAATACGTGTCCTCAACTTTTTCTTCTGGCTTTAAGATTTCACCATGTGGCACCTGGAAGGGACCTTTCACGCCTTCCAATGCTATCCAGATAAATCCAGGACTTTATCTGATCGTCTCCTCGGTTATCGTGCCGACCGAGTAACTTTACTTTATTGAAACAACATTAAAATAATATTTTAATGCCACTTTTTCCCACACATTACTGGGCCTACGTTTTTGGGCTCTGGGAATGTTGTCTTGGATCCTGATCAAGCCCAAGTACTCTGATGGCTCGATCCCCAAGAAACAGCCCTTGGCAAATTACCAAAATACCCTTGGGTGCCTTTTCTTATATTATTTTAACCCTAAGGGTAAAATCGTCATTTTACACCCTTCTGTACTCTGTTAGGGCATATACTGACTCTAAGTAACTTTATCTGTATATACCTTAGCTTTTGGGCCTGTCCAGAATGACCAAAATGCCCTTCATTCATCTGTTACCCTTTTGTACAACACAGGGGCATTTTCGTAATTTCGCACATTTTTCCCGGACATCGGCCCCTCTTACCACTGAACTGATATTATGGGCCTGGGCCTTCCCTGGTGTCACTACGGATCTTAGAAAACACTGTATGGCCTCTGGCCATAGTCCGATCATCTCTATTCGGACTGCCTTTCCTTTACCGATTATAACTGTAAATTCCCATCTTCAGGAATTTTTACAGAAAAATCGGGACCTCGAATCAAAATTCTGTGACTCCTCATTCAATCCGGAATCCTTTTCTCTATCTCCCGGCATTTTCAGATATTTTATCCGGACCGGGCTGTTTTGGCCTGAAAAAGCACTCACGCGCATACTTTTCCAAAATGACCATTTTACCCCTGGTCATATTTCTAATTCTTTCATACACATAGAGACCTCATATGCACATTTCACAGTTCAGTGAAATGATTAGCATAATTTTCTCTATTTTTTGGCAAAATATGGTACTCATCGGCTACCAGTCCGATCTTTCCCATAATTACAATTATGCCCTTGAATTCTCTTTCGGGCATCTCTAGGCCTAAAAAATCAGGGTGTTACACCTTCTGTCATATATGGAATGGCGCCTACATTAGTTGCCCAAACACAAGCACCTACCAATGTTTCTCTTCAAGGAATTGATAGTTCTGTAAACATTCCCCAAACAGTGTATGAAAGAGATGAAGACTTAAGATCGCATGAGTCTCCAACTTATTCATCACTTGGGATGGATCAAACAATTGGTGTCATTGAAAATGATTTTCAAATTGACAAACAAACTTTACAAAAACAATTTTACTCGGAAGACTATACTCTCCAGAGGAAATGGTTTTTAGAAAACTTCAAAGGATCTGTTAGAAAAAAGATTCAAGAAAAATTCTACAGATTCCTTGAAAGAATTCAAATGAATATTTCATTTTTTGATTGGTTTGGCGAATATGCTAAGGCCACTAAATTGGAATATCCATTTGAACAAAATGTTGATGTTATTAAACACTGGACTAGTTCCAAAGGAGATGATGTATTTTCTGAATTTCCTCCAAAACAAACTGTGCAGATTCCTCAGGTAAAGGATGACAAAGATCAACCTATCCTTGCTGCACCTTTTCGATTTAAAAATGATAAACTACCTATTGATTCAAATGACATCAAAAAGATTGTTGAACAAAATAATTATACTAACTTATATCTACAACAGTTAGGTGATCATTTTGCTCAAACATCAAATATCTCAAAAGATGTTTCTGAACCACCAAAACCTAGGATTGAAACTCCCATCTTTAAACTATTTTAGCTCAGCCAACAAATGAAGTCTGAAATCCACAACCGAAACAAGTCCAAAATGATTGATAGGATCAATCAGAAAAGACTCTAAATAGCCCAAACCATGACTATCCCAGAGTCGCCCCAACAAGAGTCAACCTCTTCAACAGGACAACTAGGAGTCATTGACAAAGATTCCCAAACAGATTCATCATCCGAATCGCAACTCCAAATCAACCACCAACACTGGAAACAGCCCTCCTAACTATATTACCCTAGGGCTAGCCCTCCAGATATTCTGGTTGAAGAACGAGTTTCCCAGAACCCAGTATGCTTCAACGGTGATAACATTTATGAATGGAACATAGATGGTCAAAGTGAAGCACAAATCCTTCAAACGATGCAGCAGATGACAATGTTGTGTACTGCGTATCAAACACAAAACAATTTTACAGATGAACAAATAACAAATCTTTTGGTATCTGGTTTTACAGGTCAATTGAAAAATTGGTGGGATCATTATCTCACACTAGGGGACAAACAGGTTATTTTTTCGTCTATCCAAACAGAGTCCGATGGAACACCTATCCTTTACAATGGTACAACCTGTCCAGACTCTGTTCAAACTTTGATTTTTATAATTGTTAAACATTTTGTTGGCGATCCATCTATTTGGAAAGATAGATCAGTTGAATTATTGTCAAATCTTAAGTGCAGAACCCTTTCTGATTTCAGATGGTATAGGGATACTTTCCTTGCTCGAGTTCTCACAAGAGAAGATGCCAAACAACCTTTTTGGAAAGAAAAATTCCTAGCTGGATTACCTAAATCTTTGGGTGATAAAGTTAGAGAAAAATTTAGAAATCAAAATGATGGCAAAATTCCTTATGAGTTCTTGACATACGGAGAATTAATCTCTTATGTTCAAAAAACTGCTCTTAAGATCTGTCATGATGATAGCATCCAGCATCAACTTGCAAAAGAAAAAGCCATAAACCGTAGAGAGTTAGGAACTTTCTGTGAACAATTTGGCCTTCCTTCTTGCAAACAACCCCAAACTCATAGGAAATCCCGTAGGAAAACATTCTATAGGAGATCCGAAAAGAAGAGTAAACATGTCTACCAAAGGTTTAAACATGATACACCTCCCCGTAGACTCAAACAGGAATTTAGATCCAAACATAAGGTCGATTTTCCTACACAAAACAAAGTTAAATGTTTCAAATGTGGCAAATTAGGTCATATTTCGAGATATTGCTCTTTGACAAGAAAATTAAAGAAGATTAGGTGTATTGATGAACCTCTTCTTGAACAAATAAACAATCTTTTAATTGAAGATACATCCAGTTCAGAAATTGAAAGTGAAAAGAGTGATTCTTCTTCTGAGGATATTCAAAATATTCAAAACGATGATATCCCAGAATCCTCTTCCATCAATGTTATCACAAAAGAACAAGATTTACTCCTTGATATCATTGATAAACTTCCAGATTCTGAAAAGGGAGAATATTTGTTTAAGTTTCGAAAGTTGGTTAATGAACAGCCTTCTTCTTCTAAAACGAGTCTACCTTTTTCTTCAAACAAATATGATTTAACGAATGTTTTAAACAAATTTCAGCATTCCGTTAAACCAACCACTCTCCCAGACCTTCACCAAGAGGTACGTAACCTTAAGGCTGAAGTGAGTCTCCTTAAATTTCAACAGGACACACATGCAGTAGCTATATCCCAAATCCAGGATATACAACTAGCATCTAAAACTGAAAATCTTGAAATAAAATCTGAAGAAGATAATCAACAAGATGACAACATCTTTTTGGGAATTATTTCAAAGATTTCAATTCAAAAATTTTATATCCATGCTAAAATTTGTATTCATGATAATTTTATCTTGGATCAAACGGTCTTATTTGACACAGGAGCTGATTCTAATTGTTTTAATGGAGGAATCATTCCAACAAAATTTTTTGAAAAAACAACCAAAAGGTTTAATGGCGTCAATGGCACTCGCTTAGATGTCCGTTACAAAGTTTCAAACGTTGTTATTGAAAATGGCAATTTGAAAATTGAAACTCCGTTTATATTAGTTAAAAATCTGGGAACCCAGATCATTCTAGGAGCACCTTTTCTAGGCTATTATTCCCATATATGACTGATGAAAATGGAATTTCAAAAGAGTATTTGGGTAAAACAATTTTATTCCCTTTTACTCAAAAGCCAAAAATCAAGGAGCTCAATCTTTTGACTTCTAAACAACGACAAATAAACTTTTTAAAAGAAGAGATTTCTTTTGAAACGATAGAGCAGCAGTTGTGTCAAAAAGATATTCAAAAGAGAATCCAAAGTTGTCTTGAGCAAATACAAACGACTGTTTGTTCAGATTTACCAAATGCCTTTTGGAAAAGAAAACAACATGTGGTAGATTTGCCATATGAAAAAGATTTTTCTGAAAAGAAAATACCAACAAAGGCCAGACCTATTCAGATGAGTCCGGAGCTTTTGGAAACTTGTAAACAGGAGATCCAAGATCTTTTAAACAAAAAATTGATTCGCATGTCAAGAAGCCCATGGTCTTGTGCTGCTTTTTATGTTAATAAAAATGCCGAGATAGAACGTGGTGCACCTAGGCTTGTAATTAATTACAAACCTTTAAACGAAGCGTTGCAATGGATCAGATATCCAATTCGAAACAAATCTGATTTACTGAAACGATTGTATTCTGCAAGAATCTTTTCAAAATTTGATATGAAATCTGGATTTTGGCAAATACAAATTTCTGAAAATGACAGGTATAAAACTGCTTTTACTGTTCCCTTTGGTCAGTATGAGTGCAATGTTATGCCTTTTGTTTAAAAAACGCTCCTTCTGAATTCCAGAGAATCATGAATGAGATTTTTAATGATAGTAGTCAGTACATTATTGTTTATATCGATGATGTATTAGTCTATAGTCATTCTGTAGATCAACATTTCAGACATATCTCCAACTTCATTAACATTGCAGAAACAAACGGTTTAGTAGTTTCTAAACCAAAAATCAGTTTATTTCAAACAAAGATCAGGTTTTTAGGGCATTGGATATATCAAGGGTCTATTACACCGATCGAAAGAGCAATCCAATTTGCTGATAAATTCCCCGATCAAATCATTGATAAAACACAACTTCAACGATTTTTGGGATGTTTAAACTATGTTGCAGAGTTTATACCTCATTTGAGCAACTTCATTAAACCGCTTCACCAGCGACTCAAGGAAAGTCCGCCTCCGTGGACTGACCTCCATTCAAACATAGTCAGACAGATTAAATCCCAGGTTAAGGAACTACCGTGTCTTAGCCTTCCAGATCCGTCTGCATTCAAAATTGTTGAAACTGATGCCAGTGACATAGGTTACAGTGGCATTCTTAAACAACGTCTTGACGGAAAAGAAAAAATTGTGTCTTTTACGTCTAAACATTGGAATAGCACTCAACAAAACTATTCCACCATTAAAAAATAAATTTTGGCAATTGTTTTATGCATTTCCAAATTTCAATCTGATTTATTAAACCAAAGATTTTTACTCCGCATTGATTGCAAATCTGCAAAAGATGTTTTACAAAAGGATGTTAAAAATCTTGCATCAAAACAAGTTTTTGCCCGTTGGCAAGCCATCTTAAGTGTTTTTGATTTTGACATTGATTTTATCAAAGGCACTTTAAACTCTCTTCCAGACTTTCTCACCCGAGAATTTTTACAGGGTAGGTAAAATGCCCAGAAAAAAGAAACCCCCAAGTGAGGAAGATAAACAGAAGGGAATTTTCCAGGATGCCCAAAGTCAAACACTCTCGAGTGAACAACTTGAGGCCATCATGCAAGCCATGATCAAACAATATGGGAGCTCCTCTGGGGCCCATAAATCTCAAACGGAGTCATCCACTCCATCTGGGTCATCCATCCAGAAACCTCAAACAATTGGGCCTTCAGCCCAAAAACCCAAAACAAAATCTGAGTCATCTACTCAGCAAATCCAAACACGAGCATCTTCTAAAAAGACTTTGGAATCATATGCCCAGAGTTATGCTCAGAAGGCTTTACCAGAAAAAACCTTTGCCCAACAATTGGCTCTTCCGCCAATACCATCAAACATATTATCCAAAACCCAATATGATTTGCTTAACCAACAACCAAAGGTTTTGCAGATTAATCCTTCCCAACAGATAGTTTCTACTTCTACCTCCCAGAAAATGGATACATCGACCTTTCCAAAATCAAACAGGGTCATAAATATCCTTCAGGTAGAACCAGAATTCTATCACAAAAACCCAAACCAGGTGGCCCTAACTGTCTTCCCTAAAGGATTTCATTTTAGGCCGAAACAATTAAACAAAACCAGGGAATATTATGAATTAATTTTGATTCACTCTGAGTCGACAGCCATTAAAAAGAACGCTGAAAAAATAGATGAGTCATTAATAACTCATTCTACCTTGCAGATTTTAAAGGTCCTTACTCCATCCCAGTGGGGATAAGATTTACAAAAAAATAAAAACTTTTGGGATAAACTATGATCCTATTGGATACAATTATTGGGACTATACTGATGCATGGTACCATGTGTTTTGGGATCAAAATAAACTTTACAAATACACTTGGTTTATTTATTTTAAAACTAAAACCAAGTATGAATTCCCTCAATGGTTCGGACACTGGTGGGATTTCTTTGGACCATTACCAGAGATGTTTCCTCCAACAGTAGTTCAAGCGTTTGAGTTCTTTAAACAAAAGTTCAATTTCGAAGGAAAACCTTTTCCCATTGAGCTTTATTATTTTTCAAACTTATCTGTCTCATGGATTTTCTCCTGGAGTTACAGATTCTCAAACACTGAAGGATCCAGATACCTGCCTATACTACAAAGACTTCCGTCAGTAAAATGGTGGGCTAAATTTGATCTTTCAAGAATAAACATCCAAGCGGTTGAGAGATGGTTTAAACAGAATCCCCAAGAACTCTGCATGACGGAGCATAGCAAGTTCCTAAATCAGAAGACTAGGGTACAAACTGTCCTCGCCTCTACAAACGATAAGGCTAGCCTTATCAACCAATTGAGTTCCATGCTCCAACTCTTATAACAACAGGAGCAAGATATTCCTTCTACAAGCCAAACGAGTTCTAATCCGACATCAGAACAAGATGAAGATGAAGAACCTCTTATTAACTTGGACGAAGATTAAAATAAACTGAAGACTTGGTTGATCGAGAAATCTGTCCTAAGTTTTCTTTAAAAATGTAAAAGTACTGTACAAATAGTAAAATCACTGTAACAGTATTATTCAAACAGTTAGTCACTGTAGTGTCGGCAGAATACTGTAGTGTCGGCAGCACTGTGCAAATAGTGTTATAACTGGAACTGTACAAACAGTACTAACTTTCGTTAAAACACTGTTCAAACAGTAACTTTGCTTGTCTATTTAGGTTGATTCATTTCCCTTCTTCAGGCAGGTTCAGTTAGAACTTCTCCCTTCCTAGAGAGAGAGACTCCTCCTTCCCTCTAGAATTCCCCGTCTCCCTTCTTACTCCTTTCTCTTACTCTTCCTTCTCCTCTTCTTCTACCCTTTCTCTTGTAAGTTTATGTTATTTTAAATAAACTTTCTTTTACCTTTCTGTCTTTGAATTTTCTCATATCCTTGCCTCCTCTTATGAGCTAAGTTTGGCTGGTTCTACCGCCTTTTAGTTCATTCAAGAGCATCCCCTTTTCATGCATATTTAATTTCTGTTATGCATTAACTGGTCCGTCCAGTACTCTACTTTAAAGAATATTAGGGTTTTGGACTCAATCGATCGATTGAGGTTTTATTCAAGGCTTAGTGATTTCAAACTCCATATACATTGAGAGCAAGGATATATATTTTTCATCATCAAGAGCCTATCATCATATACTACTTTCACAAACCAACCATTTTCCATATTAAACAAAAACACAAAAACATCTATTTTACTGAATCTTTATTTTACTGCACCCACAAAACCATAAAACCATTTACTCTTTACTCAGGTTTACCGTTGAATTTGACATCCAATTTGCTAGGATTCATTTAGAAAGGATCCTTGAGAAGAACGATAGGGTTGTGCCTTATACTACATTACTAGGGTGCAATTCACTTAATTTTGATGGCTCGGACTGCGACAATCCGAGGGCCTCGTCAATGGCGCCGTTACTAGGGAGCCAAGTAATTGGTTCCCTAGTAATTGTTTGTCAATTTTATTGCCTACCTGAGTCATTTTCCTTGTTTTTCATTGCATTTTAGTTTTTAGTAGTTTTTAACTTGCATTGCATACTGCATCTTTTTCTGACTTTTTGCAGGATTAGTCTCTGTGACTTTAAGTCGCGACCTTACCTGACCTGAGTTACGACAATTACTCTCTGTCATTTTCTATCGTAACTTAAACTACTTTGAGTCGCGACCTTATTGCTATCTATGAAATCTGATTGCTCTCTGTGAAAACCAGTCGCGATATTTAAAACTTTTAGGCGTGACTATAGCTCTCTGTAATTTTGGGTGGCGACTAAATACTCTTGAGTCGTGACTTACTGAAAATTTTTTGCTGTGCAACTTCTGAATCTGAATCTGATTGTTTGCATTGATTATTCTTGATTGTTTCTGCATTGCATGCGTAAAAGAACTGAACCATTAGTGCCTTTTAAACCTAAAATTGAGAGATGACTTAGGAAACTAAGGAGAGAATTTAGGGAATTTAGAGAAGAAGAAGCAAAATCTAGTTCCTCGTCTAGTATCCTATAGTCTGAAACTGAACTAAATATGGCTGATCATAATGGGCATAATGGGAATGGAGAAAATGAAATACCTATGAACGTAGAAGATAATAGAAGTGTTAGGGAAATTAATCATTCGCATGTGAATTATGATCCTAATGGTTTCTATGCTGAAGAGGCTAATTTTGAAATTAAAGGAGCTTTGATTGCAGCCTTACCTAAATTTCATGGTTTTGCTGGAGAATGTCCACACAGGCACTTACAAACTATGCACATGATATGTTCTTCAACGAAACCTACAATGGACACTTTGGATGATGTCTTGAGGAGGTGTTTCCATTTTACTTTGGAAAGGAAGGCTAAGGAGTGGCTATACAATTTGCCAACTCATTTCTCCACTCTTACATGGGATCAACTGAAGTCCACTTATCTTGAGCAATTTTTCCCAGCCTCCAAGACTACTCGGATGAAGAAGGAGATCACTAATGTTATGCAACAAGATGGGGAGTCTTTGCGTGAGTATTGGACAAGATTTATTAACCTTTTGGCTCGATGTCCCCACCATAACATCACTAAGGCTGATTTAGTAGACATCTTCTTTGATGGTCTACTACCCCACAATAAAGTATCCTCGAATGCTGCTGCGAATGGTTCATTGATAGATAAGACCCCACAAGCAAGTTGGGATTTGTTCCAGAAAATGGCTAATGAGGACCATCAAACTAGTGATCCAAGAAGATTACCACCCTCATCTTTAGGTAGTTCTAATGCGATCTTAGCTAAGATAGCAGCCTTGGGAAATCGAATAGACAAGAGGATGAGTTTGATTGAAAGGGAGCTGTACTCCATAAAATAAGTTCATGCAGTGGATGCCTCACAAACCCTAGTTACAGGATGTGAATCATGCGGTTTAATGATGCATGCTACAAGCACATGTGATAGACAGTATGAGGAAGTGGTAGCTATGTATCAAGGGAGAGAGAATAACTTCCAGAAGAGAGATCCATACTCTAACACATATAATCCTGGCTGGAGAGACCACCCAAATTTTAGGTGGAGGAGTGGAGAAATAGATCTAATCAATTTCAAGGAGGTGGTGCTTCCTCAAGCAACTACCAAGGTAATGCAAGGTCTATAGTCCCCACACAACCTAATGCTTTAGTGCCTTCAAGACCAGAAGAGACCTCTTAATTATTAAAGAGTATGGCAGCACAAATGAGTAACATGGATGATAGAATGACCAATATTGATCACAAGCTCAAAGAGAATGATGGTCAGTTCACCTCCATAGCTTCAATTCTCCAAAGTATGCAGAAGGATAATGCAGATGTACACAGAAAACTTGAGGATTTAAGTTGTAAGAATGCAGATATCACAAGCCACTTAACTAAGTTTCTAATACAGTGAGTGACATCCAAGGAAAGAACAGTGGAAGCATACCTTCAAACACTGTTATTAATCCAAGAGGGGTGAATGCCATATCTCTAAGAAGTGGAAGACAGGTGCATTTTAAGGAAGCTAATATACCACAGGAGGATAAGGAAGAATCTTATTTTGAGAATTCACCACAGCCACAAATGAAAATTGGGAATTCTGAAAGCATTAAGGAACAGAGGCTAATGAGCAAGAAGGCAACTCAAGAGGAGTGCTCACAAGTATAAATGGAGATGCAAGAGCTGTAGGAAGAAGCAACAATATTACCAAGTCCAGCATACAAAGGAAAGAAACCTGAGGAGAAGCCAGAGTCGAGCAAGCAAGGAGCCTCTTTGCATACAGGTAAGGAGGTAAGTATAAAAGATCTCCCTTTTCCTAACTCTTATTTTGCTGGAAAGAAACAGGTTGATCTTAATTTTGCAAAAGATGCTTACAATCTGTTCAATAAATTAGAAATAAACATCCCTATGGTTGAATTCCTCAAGAGAAACCCTAAGTATGCTAAATTTTTAAAAGAATTATGTGCTGATAAAAAGAAATTTAAGCCTCTTGAGAGAATTCAGGTGAGTGCTAATGTGTCATCCCTTTTCAAAGCTAAACTACCGGTTAAGTGCCAAGACCCAGGCTCCTATACAATCCCATGCTTTATAGGAAATGTTCCTATTAAGGGAGCGTTGCTAGATCTAGGGGCGGCCATTAATGTAATGCCTTGGTCAGTTTATCAAGCTTTAGGTATCAACAATCTTAGAGACACAAATGTAGTACTCCAATTAGCTGATAGGTCAATTAGGTATCCCAAGGGAATTCTTGAGGATATTCTAGTGCAGGTCAAAGACTTAGTGTTCCCAGCTGACTTCTATGTTCTGGATATGTCTAATGAGCTAGTAAATGATAGCACTTTGATCCTTGGCTGACCTTTCCTCCAAACTTCCAAAACCATCATTAGTATGAAGCATAGTTCCATTACAATGGAAGTTGGAGAATATGTGGTAAGTTTTAACATGAATGAAGCAATGAGATATCCCTATGATAACTCTGCTTTTACTGCTTTAAATGCCATTGATTATGCTATTGAAGAAGTTAAGGATGAACATGAATTAAGTTTGCATGACGATAATAGAGATAATGCACTTGCAAAAGGTTTGTTGAGTGATTCTGCAGGATACCAGGATGTTGTGGACGCTGAAAGTCCAACAATTGAAAAAGGGTTAACTTCTGTGATAAAAGGTCGCGACACAATGACATTAACATCGTGACTCAACATCAGTCTCTAGCCCCATGTGAAGATAAGTCGCGACCAAATAAATTTAAGATCGTTACTCGAAACTCCAGAGACGACTAGTCGCAACCCGAAGATGTGGGTATTGCGATTAAACCTCAATCTGCTGAGGGACATCCTATCTATGAATCGGAGTCCAACCAAATAGTTTACAAGTACGACACAAAACTCCAGAGAACACAAGTCGCGATAGGATGAAGATAAAGTCATGACTAATAGCTCAAGAGGTGTACCCTGTCAGTTTCAGTTGCGATAATACGCTGAAAGATCGGGCCCCGATATACCAGACGTATCCAATGAACTAAAAATTCCTTCATCACTTTTTAGCTATTTTGGTTAAAGGGCCAATGTGTTCTAACCCTACTTCTCCTTATTCTCATTCCAAAATTACTTCTCATACCTTAAGATTTTTGAATGATTTGCTTTCTGACAATGATGCAGGTATGGGAAGCAATAACCCCAAGAATATTGCAGTTGTAGACCAACTTCAACTTGGAGCGATGCTTGGGAAACCAGATGATAAATTAGAGTGTTTACGCAAGCTAGATAAGAACAACCGCAAGGAATATACGAAGGATGCGAAGGGAAAACATCCTAACTCTATTGCTGCTACATGCCAACCACAGTTGGGCAAGTTCAAGTTTAAAGAGGGAAGATTCAAGACAAGCTTGGACGAATCTCAGCATAAAATGCACGACCGTGGCACTTTAAAGTGGAGAGAGAAAGCAATGGGGGAGATCGTCCATTCAAACAGCTGTCTCTCAAAGTTTATTGAGTTTCCCCCGCCACCTTGAGGCTAGGTTGTCTCTTTCCTATCTCCTACCTTTTACACATGCTTCTATTTATGATGTTTGCTATGTTAAGTTGAGTATAGGAAAGAGATAATTTAGTAGATTAGATTCCATTTTCAGTTTAGTTCTTTTTGTCTTTAGTCTATTTCTGTTTATTTTTGCTTTGTTCCACTTCCCTGTTACTGTCCATGCGTTGTATACTCTTTAATGGATACCTTTTCATCTGCACACTCACATGCATGAATTTAACTTACCCATCCTATCATCTTTGCTTTACTTGTATTGCTTTGTATGACTTGAATGTGACTGCGAGCTTCATTGCGAAAATTGCATTGAGCGTTATGATTACCTACTATATTGAGGCTAAATTTAACTGATAACATTATCAATTTCTCTGGTTCTATTGACAGTGGTGACACTGTCAAGTTTAAGTGTGGGGGAGCATGTTTTACTTTTGCTTTTGTATTTAATCCAATCTTTCATCACAAAATTTTTGTTTTTGACCTTAATATGTGGTGAATTGCTGAAAATTGGACCTCCACCTTAAACAAAATTGTTAATTGGTAAAAAGGATTTAGCGTGAAAACTATTTTTGGACTTTGAAAACTGTCACTTGGGAGTATCTGTGAAAAATGGTCTCGACATATGGGATTTACGGTCGTGACCTTTGATGGAATTTTGGACTAACATGCTCTCTGTGAACTACAGTCGTGACCTATATGCTGTGTGGTCGCGCCAATAACTCTCTGTCAATTCACGTCGCGACATGAATACCTTATTAGTTGCGTTGTTCCTCTCTGTGTATTTGAGTCGCGATAGGAAATTTAAGTAGTCGCGACCCATGTTTGAAAATTTCTGAGCATGCACCCCTATGAAAATAGGTCGCGACCTTAACCTTTTTAAGTCGCTACCCAAGTTTGAAAAAAATGTCCAATTACCTTCTCTTTGCCTTGTGCAATGCTGGAAAGAAGGATTCCTTTTGAACTACTAAGATGCTTTCACAAATAATTCATTGTCCCCTTATTTCAAATCCTTTTTAGTCCTTCGAAACCATTGCCACACTTGAATTTTTCTTTGAGAATCTTGGAAATCGAATTTGAAACACCTAAACTTTTGCTATTGAATTTGGGATATTACATGATTCTAAGTGATTACTCTGGAACTTTTAAATCATCGTTTAGAGGGTTTTTAGTTGTGATAAGTGTTCTAATGCCTAGTGAATGATGAATTTTGTTTGATACTTTAGATTATGAGCAATTTATATCAAAACCCTAGTTGGAAGGATTCTCGACCTAAATTTCTATATTAAGTGATTATTCAATTGGTTTATATCCTCTAGAACTTGTCTTGGCTCTGAGTTGAGAATGACTTGCGCATTTATGAATTGAACATGATAGAGGCATTCATTTCTAAACCCTTTTATCCCAAACACAAGCCCACTACATATTATATCCTTAGTCACCCCCTTTGAGCCCATCATTTTTCTTTCATCCATCATTTATATAGAAAGTAATATATGCATAAACTTCAGTTGCAAAATTCTATTCATGTCAAAAATTCATTATTGTTGTGATGTGTGCTACAGGTTCTGTGCATGAGGTGCCAAATAAAAGAAAAAAAGAGACCATGTTGCACTGAAAATAAAAAAAGAAAAGAAAAGAGAGAGAGAGAGAGAGAGGATGGTGCAAGAAAATATGCAAGAAAAGAAAACAAAAAAAAAAGAAAAGAGAAATGAAGAAGGCACTATTATTAACTCTTATTAGCAAAATTATCACTTCTAGATCTGTAGAGACATGAATTCATGCTACATATTCATTGTTAAATGCATGTAGTACTTTCTATTCTTCATATTCCATTCCATGTAGCCCATCTCCATCACTACAACCCTAAAAGACCTCTTAATTCTTTGCATAAGTGCTATATAGTTGCTTAGATTTAGAGCCATTACAAGCATATGGTAGGATATTTTCCAATTTGAATTTGAGTCAAAGAACCCTAACAATGAGAGGATAGAGAGAGCTAAACACTTACATCCTTTGAGAGGATCTTTTGCGTTCATACCGTTAAGGTTGATTTCATTTACTAGTTGATTACTTGGTATTGCTCACATTAGCACTTCTGCATTCCCAAAAGATGGTGGATTAATTGTTTTCAGGTCACACTATGGATTATGTTATTATCTTGGATTTAATAGTGATTGTTCTAGGTGTAATTCATTTCTTTGTCCAGGAGTACAAAGGTTCAAGTGTGGGGGAATTGATAAGACACATTTTGTATATGGTTTCTATGACAATTTTGAGAGTTTTATAATAACCTTACCATTCATTTCATGCCTTAAATTGTACTTTTGCGTATTACATGATTGTGCGTGGCAATGTGCTAATTAAAGGGTAAAATGGTAAATTAACTCTCCCAAACTGCATATATTCTGTTATCTACTGATTTGGACTTTTATAGTGAGATTTTATGTTGAATTGCAGGTACTTTGGAAGAGAGCAAGGACCAGGAAAGAAATCACAAGTCAATGAAAGTGGAATCACGCCTCTGTGCTATTTAGTCGCGACCAAAGAGTCCTACGGTCGTGACCCATAATTCTTCTGGAAGATTCTCACTGTTCATATGTCGCTACCAACAAATGTACCTGGTCGCGACTAAAAGTACAAAATCGCTAAACTGCGCGTTTTGAATTAGGTCATGCTGTTATAAGAAGAGAGGGAGGCTGCTGTCAAAGGGAAGCTGGTTTTGGACCTGATTAGGCTAAGAAGCAGTACTCGAGCGCTCTCCACACACTTTCTACTCATCTTCCATCTTTCTACACCTTCATCACTTCATCGTTTCTTCATGGCATCACATCTGAATAGCGATTGCAGTACAGCAGAAGTCATGAGAGGCTAAACCTTTAGTCTCTTCGTGATGGATCTAATATCTTGAGTTCATGGACTTAAACGGGGAGTTTCTTCTATTCTAATTTGCATCTTGTCATATTATGATATCTTCTAGATTTAGGGTTTTTCATCATATGAACAAGTTTTGAATATCGATTGATTATTCTCATATTAGACAATTGTAATTTACTTTGGATGTTTTGAATGCTGGTTTAAATACAATATTTCAGTTTTGAGTTTAAGCTAGTTGAACGGTTGTCAAGGATCGTTGCTAATTGATTCGATTGCTTGAATTCTAGGGTTAGTCGATCGACGCTCATTCGAGGGCATTCTTCCATCTGGTTTAAATTACACACTAACTGATCCTTAGCAGTTCAATAATAGTCTTTAAACTAGCTTTGATCAAAGGAGTTTAAAGAATATTAGGGTTCTGGACTCAATCGATCGATTGAGGTTTTATTCAAGGCTTAGTGATTTCAAACTCCATATACATTGAGAGCAAGGATAGATATTTTTCATCATCAAGAGCCTATCATCATATACTACTTTCACAAACCAACCATTTTCCATATTAAACAAAAACACAAAAACATCTATTTTACTGAATCTTTATTTTACTGCACCCACAAAACCACAAAACCATTTACTTTTTACTCAGGTTTACCGTTGAATTTGACATCCAATTTGCTAGGATTCGTTTAGAAAGGCTCCTTGAGAAGAACGATAGGGTTATGCCTTATACTACAATACTAGGGTGCAATTCACTTAATTTTGATGGCTTGGACTGCGACAATCCGAGGGCTTCGTCAATGTGCTGGAATGAACTCACACTGACATTTTTCTTTCGTACATGGTCTCTCAAAAAATGATATCTTATGCCAATGTGTTTTGTTCTAGAGTGAAACACCATATTCTTTGATAGATTGATGGTACTTGTGTTGTCACAAAGGATTGGTATCTCCTTCACATGTATTCCCAGATCTTGTAGCTATTACTTAAACCATAATACTTGTGGGCAACAACTTCCTACAACTACATACTTAGCTTCAATGGATAAAATTGTCACCATGTATTGTTTCTTGCTGAACCAAGAAAATGACATTCTCCACTGGTGCTTTTTCTATCAATTTTGCATCCAGCATGATCTGAGTCTGAGTAAGCCACTAGGAATTCTCCACCTCCTTTTATATACCATATTCCAAGATTGATGGTTCCATAAAGATATCTAAGATTCTTTGACAGTTTTGGCATATGACTCTTTAGGAGTAGCTTGGTACCTTGCACACATGCCAACACTGTATTTGTATGTCAAGTCTACTTACTGTCAAATAGAGAAGTAATCCAATCATTCGTCTGTATTTCTTGACATCTCAAATTTACCCTGCATTAACTTGGCAAACTCTTGGCAAAGATCATCATTAGTAGCGCCAAAAATAATATCATCTACGTAAATATGAACATCAGTAAATCATTTTTTATTCTTTTTACAAAAAGAGTTATATCCACTATGCCTTTTTCAAAATTATTATTTAACAGAAAATTACTCAATCTTTCATACGAAGCTCTTGGAGCTTGTTTTAAATTATATAAAGCCTTTTTGTATTTGTAAACATAATCGGGATGCTTAAAACTAGGTGGCTATTCAATAGACACTTCTTCCATAATAAAACCATTTAGAAAAGCACTTTTCACATCCATTTGATAAAGTTTAAAATCTTTAAGACATGCAAATGCTAAGAGAACTCGTATTGCTTCCAATCTTGCTACTGCAGTATACATTTCCTCATAATCAATACCTTCTTCTTGATTATAGCCTTTTGCAACCAATCTAGCTTTATTCCTATGATGATTACAGATTCATCAAGCTTATTCTTGAATACCCATTTGGTGCCTATAACAGGATGATCAATTGATCTATATACCAAGTCCAAAACTTGATTTCTTTCAAATTAGTTTAGTTCTTCCTGCATTGCATCTATTCAAAAGGTATCTTATAGTACCCCATCCATATTTGTTGGTTCAATATTTGAAATGAATGCAGTAAAGCGTACTTCATTGAATACTTGTCTCTAAGTTCTAACCCCATTATTGACTTCACTAATGATCTAGTCTAAAGGATGATCCTTTATATAACGTCAGGCTTTAGGTTGATCATCATGGGAATTATTTTCACAAATATTTTTACCATCTAATGATGCTGACTTTTTCCTAAGATTCAAATTTTTAAACTTTTGAATAATCTCAGTATCATCATCGGAAGAAGGTTTTGAAAAAATTTCAACTTCAGAAAAAGCAACATGAATAGATTCTTCAATTGTAAAAGTTCTTTTATTAAACACTCTATATGCCTTACTACGATTAGAATAACCTAGAAATATACCCTCATCAGATTTAGGATCGAATTTACTGAGGTCATCTTTGTTATTGTTGTGGATGAAATACTTGCTGCCAAAAATCCTTAGATAAGCAATGTTTGGTTTTCTCCTCTTGTATAGCTCGTATGGTGTCTTGTCAAATATGCTTCTGACATATGCTTTATTTGTGATGTAGCATATAGTGCTCGTGGCCTCAGCCCAAAACACTTGAGATACACCTTTCTCATTTAGAATTGCTCGTTCTATGTCTATAAGGACTCTATTTTTACGTTCCACTACCACATTCTATTGAGGCATTCGAGGAGCTTAGAAGTTGTGATCAATTCCATTTTCTTCACAAAATATTGTAAATTCATCATTCTCAAATTCTCCTCTATGATCAATCCTGATAGACACAAAGAAAATACCTTTCTCATTTTGAACTTTCTTGGCAAAAATAGCAAAGGCATCAAATGTTTCATCTTTTGATGGAAGAAACAAAGTCCATGTAAATCTAGAATAGTTATCGACTATCACAAGAGTATACAAGTTTCCTCCAAAACTTTTTACTCTCACAAGAGTATACAAAGTCCATGAAGCATTTGAAGTGGTCTTTCAGTCGAGACTATCTTCTTTGATTTAAATGATGACCTTGTTTGCTTTGCTCATTGGCAAGCTTTACAAACAACATTATTTTCAAAATTTATTTTGGATAAACCGATGACTAAATCTTTTTTAATTAATTTTGAAACTTGGCTCATATTTACATGAGCTCATCTTTTATGCCATAGCCAGCTTTCATCAATTTTTCCCATAAAATAAGTTTTAGAAAGATTTGAATTAAATGAAACAGTATAGCAGCTACCGTCCCTTGGTTCTCTAAGTTTCGCTTTCAACTTGTCTTTGTTTAGTGTCGATCTTTCTTGTTGATAATTAGGCATTCTTCTGAGTCAAAGATTACCTAGTTGTCCTTATTTGCTCTTTAACTAACATTGAGTAGATTATGGCAGAGTCCATTTACAAGGTAGAAATCTTCTATACTTATGCCATTAGTGCTACCAATCTCTCTAATCCCAACAATTTCTCCAGATTGATTTCCTCCAAAAATGACTTCCCCCTTCTCTGGGTGTAAGCTTTAAGAATTTGTCAACATCCCTAATCATGTGTCTTGAGCATCCACTATCAATATATCATTTTATTATCTTCAATGCCTTAAGACATACCTACATAAAATATTATCTGACTTTACGTACCCATATCTTCTTAGATCCTGATTGGTTAGTATGTCAAGCCTTCACTTCATAAGTACCTTCCGATACCCATCTTAGGGTCCCATAAGAACCCTTTTTCTTGTGGTAGCAAGTAGTAGTAGTGTAGCCCTTACGATTACAATAAGTACTTTTAGCAAAAGGATTAGAGTTATTAATAGAGATTCTGAAATATTTTAAATATGGTTTTCCTCCATTTTTATTTCTACCTTTCTTGTTATCCAGAGTTGGATCATATCCAATTCCAGATTTATCTAAGATACATCTTTGATTTCCTAAAATTATATTAAGTACTTATACTTAGTAAATATTTGAAGAGTTTTAGTCAACTCTTCATTCTTTTTATCTACTATCTCACATTTACCCTTAGTAAAACTGCTAATGTGATTTTAGCAGTTTTAGAGCTTATTTCAAGTTGCTCTTCTAGTATTTTAACTCTCTTTTTAGAATTTATTAATTCTTTAGCAATCCTAACTAGTTCCTTCTGAAATCATTGTATTAAAAAATCAATGCATTATAAGAAGGTTCAAAATTTAATACCTCATATATCTCTGATTCTTCTTGAGCAACAAAGCATATGTTGGCAACCTCTTCATAATCTGATAAGCTATCTCCCCAAATGGAAGCTATGAAGGCTCTTCTCTTTTATAATTTTTCATTCTTCTTCTCTTTATCCTTCTTATGAGTTGAGGATAGTCTACTTTGATGTGGCCTGACTTTTTACATTCATAGCATATAATTTCATTTGGTTTGAAATTTCTTTCCTGCTATGTTTTAGTAAATATCAGTATAAGGGAAGTTTCTTGGGAATTGAGCCATCAGAGTACTTGAGCTTGATTAGAGACCCAAGATGCCATTCCAAGAAGTCCAAAATCGTGGCCCAAGAGTTGTGTGGGTCCAAGTGGGATTAAAATAATATTTTAGTGATTTTTAGTAAAGTATAATTACCCATTTGAAGTTATGCCTGGGGAATTGATCAAATAAAACCTTAGACTTATCTGGAAACCATGAGGTGGCATAAAATGTTCCTCATGGGACCCACCAAGATGCCACATGAAACTAATCTAGGGGAAGAAAAAAAATCAAGAAAAAGCTAACGACATGTGGCACAATCTCAGCCATACATTACTGGACAAGACTCTAGAATTCTCTGGAAGCGCTGAGTTAGCAGGTGAGGTATCCCAAGGGCCCCACCATGATGCCACCTAGCATGCAAGGTGTCCCTTGATGATGTCATCATGATGATGCAGGCGAAGCTCGGTGAGAAAGCTAAGTGATCTAAGCCGTTCATCGCGATTTGATCTGGACCGTCCATTCCATTTCACTTCACCTATAAATACCCCCACCCACTCCATTCCATTCCATCCACAGCAAGGAAGAGATAGAAAGAGAGAAAGAGAGAAAGGAAGGAACAAAGAGGAGGTCTGACCGAGCTAGGAGCAATCCAAAGAGCTTAGGGACTTGGCAAGCTTAGGAATAAGGTAAGTAATTTATTCTAGTCCCTGCTCTAATAAATTAGAGGATTGTTGTTATGAATTTAATAGTTAGAATAAAGAAATGTCTCTCTTGATAAGGTTAGCCGTGAATAGAACAAAAGTTAGGGGATTGTCAGGACAAAGTTATTACCTCAAGTTAAGCTTGAGTTGAGTTAAGTTATGCTGGATAGGGTAATAATCTTTGTATAGGCTCTGACCTATGTAAAGAAGGAACCTCAAAGCAAAGGTTAAGGACTAAGGAAAAGCTACCTATCAAGTAGTGAACTTATACCTAAAATTTGTATGCTTATTGCTTGAGTGTTGTTAATATGCTATTAACTTGTCTTGGTTATATGAAGCATCATGTATGATTGAGAATGCTCTGTTTCTTTTTATGCTATGGCCATATGTTATAATTAAGAATTATGAAAGCATGTATATGTCATAATGCAAGCATAATCATAGTAAAGCAAGCATGTTTAACACTAAGCATATATTTGCATACATTATTTGTGGTACCATTTACTACTGAGACCGAAATCTCACCCCTTCCATATCAATCCAATCATAGCAAGTATTCTCAGGATGGAGGAGTTGAAGATGCATGAAGAGAATTTAAGAATTATTTAGCAAGATTGATAGTTGATTGATGTATGTTATGCATATGTATGTAAAGTTAGTTCCTGGAATTTGCCATTATGAACAGTAACTCGTGGTGAGGCAATAACATTTGAGTTATAATAAAAAAGAGTAAATGATAGAATAAATATATGATATTTTACCAGTAAATAGTAGACAAAACAAGCTTCGATTTGATATATTGAATGCCTCATTTGGATGTATACACATAAAGATATAATTTTTCAAAGTTGGGACCAAAATGCTGGATTCAGGGGAATAATGTTGGATGAACAGTAAATTTTGAGCATTGATTGACGTTGACTTGGTCAAAGCATGGTCAACTAGTTTATTTTTCCCTGAAAGATGATTAAGTTATCTTCATGTAGGAACTTAAACCACTTTCTTTTAATTTTTTTATAATTAGTTATAATTTTTTAAAGTCAAGTCACCTGTCTGGAATTTATACAGTGAACAATACTCGTTAGAGTAAAATTCCAGATTGTGTAATTTGACTTCATGACCTTAAAAGTGGTTCTAGATGCTATCGTTTGGTCCCTAAGACGTAAGAAAGTAAGGATGTGACATAAAGCAATGGCGAGTTACAGTTAGCGTCAGAGAAAATTGAAAGGAACACCAATCAGAACAAGAAACTTACATTCATTCAACCTATATATATTCTCCTCTATTTTGTCATTATATCAAAAAGATAAAACGCTCACATACAAATCAATCAGAATCTACTTTATCTTCATTCAATTTTGGTAAACCTACTGAAAAAGAAAGGGTCTCACAAATCGAATTATCATCGTCAACAACCCTTTTTCCTTGGAGAGCCACTGACCATATTTTATTTGTCAGATTAGTGATATAAAACACTTGCTTTGCTTGATCAGCCATAATGAAAGGATCATCTCCAAAACTTGTACTATTCAAATTAACCAGTGTAAATACTAACCGATCGACCAAAATACTATTGTTTACATTAGCCCACTTGCATTTGAACACGAGAACTGTAAATTTGGAGTAGTCCACCTCCCATATCTCTTCAACAATGCCGTAATAAGGGATGGCTACTAATTTAGGATTTTTATATTTTAAACTAGAGAAGTGAGAGCTTCAGCCACTAACATAATAGTACTATTTTGCTCTCTACTTTTATCATCTAGGGACTTTGCATAAAAGGAATATCCGTTGACATCAAATGAATTTCAACTTATCACATCAAATTCAGAACCATATGACAACCATCTAACTCTAATAGAAACATAATCCTCAATTTTAACCTTCTGTTTGAACCAATGTGCAAAAGATTTGTTATCTTATGTAATCAACTTTTGCTCTATTATTCTATTATTTTCTTTCCAGACAAGCTCTTTATGAACAACTATATAGTCTTAAACTTCATCAATGTTATTCAAGATGTATAAGCTATTTGTTGCAATTCATTAAGATCAACACTCTTCACCGTCATTCTGCGTTGACCACCCTCTTTGGCACAGGGTTTAGAGAGACCAGTAAGTCTTACTTTAGACAGGTAGTGTTGACAAAAATCCATAGCTTCTTCGAAAATATATTTTTAAACAATGGATGCTTCAGGCAGATTTGGATTCTTCATATACCCTTTTAGGATTTTTATGTATCTTTCAATTCGGTACATCCATCGTAAGTATACAGGGCCACACAGTTTTATCTCTCGCACTATATGAATAATGAGGTACAACCATGATGTCAAAAAAAGCAGGAAGAAATATTTTTTTCAAGTTGGCACAAAATAACATAACACTCGTGCTCCAATTCATCCAACTTTTTAGTCCTAAAGACTTTGCCATATATAGAATTAAAGAAGAAGCAAAGTCGGGTTACAATGTGCCTCAAATCATCTTGAAGGATGCCTCGAATAGCCTCTAGGAGTAATGTTACATCAAGATATGACAATTATAAGACTTTTGACATACGAATTTCAAATCTTTCATCGACACAATCTTCTTAATATTTGATGAGTACCTAGAGGGAACTTTGATTCCTTGCAAACGCTCACAAATACTTCTTTTCTCATCCTTGAACAAAATATTACATTCTTCAACATAATAACTCCTCTCACCATGTGGCCTTAGATGTAAATCCTCTCGTATTCCCATTTCTTCCAAATATAATCTTGCCTCCAAACCATCCTTAGAACTACCCTATATGTTGAGAAGTGTTCCAACAATGCTATCACACACATTTTTCTCCACATGCATGACATCAATACAGTACTTTACATGAAGATTAGGCCAATATGAAAAGGTCAAAGAAGACAAATATTTTTTTCCATATATTTTTCTCACTTCAATTGGTAGTCTTACCGAAAGTAACATTGATGTCTTTCAACTTTTCATAAACTTTTTCTTCAGTCAATGGCTCTGAAACATTTTCAAATTCTTGGCCGCTAAATTTTTTTTTCTTCAGTTGATGTTATGGGTGACCTTATCTAAGAAATCCAGAAAAGAACTTCAAACTAAACTTTGATAGAATTTGATGTTTCAATCTAAATCATTATGAATCAATTAAAGTATGCTTAAACTCTTCATATATCTTTTATGAAACATATTTCCAGTTCATTTTCTGGCAAAGAGAAGATCAAATAAAGAAATCCATCAAAAACCAACAGATCTATTCTTCAACGGCTATCTAACAGATATTCAAACAACTCAACTATAAAAGAACCCAAAGAAAATACTGAAGTAGAGATGCACAAAGAAGCAAAACAAACATGAACGAACAATATTATTGAAGCATTTATCATTATGTTAATTGTTACTCTATTTTACTTTAATTCTCATTCTTTGAGCAAAGCATGTTTCATTCTTTGAGAGAGAAACTTATAGAATATGATCTTCAGTGTTTATCATCATCACTATAGTAAAGAGAGAGCTAGAAATTTTCCTTCTTTATCTGAGATACTTAAGATTGGAACTCTTGAGTGGGATTGTAACCTTAAGGGAAGTAAGGGGAGAAAAGAGAGGCAATCTCTTCTACTGAGGCACCAAGAGCCCGTGAATCTATGAGGATATTGGAATACTTAGAGGAGCTCTGAGGATTGGACGTAGGCTAAGTGGTTAGGCTAAACTAGTATAAATTGTCTGTGTGCAATATCTCACTTATTTGCTTTCTTCATCGGTGATATCTTTATTAACTTAATCTTTTTATTCCTATTTAATTTTAAAATTTTCAATATCACCCAATTCACCGCGCCCTCTTGGGTGAAACAATCATTCTAACAATGATTAGTGTAGGCACAAGAAATTGCCAGGCGATCATGGGAAAAAAGCCTCTCCATTGCGTGCCTTCTCCATTTAGTCAAAATAACCTAGTTTAGGTGCTTAACACAAGCCTGATGTTACATATTAAAAAAATAAAATAACACAAGTTATTCTTATTATTGTGGGCCTTCTCAATATGTAACATTTAACATATAAATGACACAATTTTGACTAAATAGAGAGGCAATGGAAAAGGCCCATAATGGACAGGCTCATTTCCTAGCAATCACCATATTGAGCAATTTTCAAGGTTGAAAGTGTGAAAATGCTCTCACACGTCACTTTTTGACCATTTGCTTTATGAAATGGCGAAATGAAATTGGTTTAAATACAGCGATCTGATTCCCATTGAAGAGATCATGAAATTAGTTTAAATGCATTAGTAGCAGCAAGCATTATAATGCAATGAAGGTATATGTCAATTTAATCTTTTGAAGTTGAAAGCAATTGTGTAAGAACTGAAAAACCGTGAACAACCATAAGTGACCAAATGACATTAGTTATTGTATTGTGGCCTTCGCACGTTAGATTTTAGACAATTGCTAAAGGAATTAGAGTTAGAATGCATTTTTAATATAAGCTCATGCATTTGAGAATGGAAATCTTATTTCCAAATCCAATTCAAATTTTAATGTTGAAAGTCATCAACAAACATCACAAATAATTCCAAAAGGAACCTGAAAATCAAACAACACAATTTTTTGCTCTTCTTATGTTAGAATCCAAAATCATGATTAGGAAAAAGGTAACATGCGCCATGCTTTTAGCTAATCAAAGTTTTGGCCAACTTCAATTCTACTTAAAAGCAAATTTACAGAGAGAATTCAACCCAAACTTAAATTTTATCCAACGTAAAATCAAACACACTAGTTAAATTATTGTTGATAAGGCCACAAAAGTAAACTATTGAGAACATATTAAAATTCAGGTAAAATTACAAAGATATGATAAGATTAAAAATAAAACTACAGAGACCTGATTAAAATCAGGTGAAAATTATAAGAACATGATAAAAAGAAAAAAATTGTAGGTATGATATATCAATATTTTATTATATTATCTTTTATCTATTTTAGGGATTTTATTGCATTTATTAAGCATTGTTGCAGTAGTTGTGATATTTTATGCTTAAGGAGATTATCTGAATTAAGAGACACTATTAGAAAATATAGCTTTAATGACACTACTTTAAAGATGTTAAATGAGAAAACGCTATTAAAAAATGACAATAGCATTTTTGTAATTAAGTTGCTGAAAGCTTACTTTTAATCGCAGCTTTTTGAATAACCGCTATTAAAAGTTCTTTTTATGTCATTTTTTTGTAAAACTATAAAAAAAACTGGCGTAAATAGTTCTTTTAATGGAGGTTATTCAAAAAAACACCGTTAAAAGTTGTTTTTACGGTGGTTTTGAAGAAAACCGGCTTAAAAAGTTTCAAAATTTAAATCTAAAACCTCGATGATTAGTTTTACAGTCTCACTTTTCACTTTCTGCCATTGTAGTCCCTCACCTTTGCCCTACTACAGGCCTCAATGATAATCAAAGATAAGTAATTTCCTCCAATTTTTGGTGTCACCACCTACTTCGTTACTGTAGTGTTCACCGACGCTATTTGTAAGTTTTCTTTTCTCTTCTCCATCTTTCTCTTCATTCTATTAACTTTGCACTCATTTGAATCTCTTCGCCATCTTGTCAAAAGGAGCTTGAAGAGCTTCAATGGCAAAAAATTTCTGGACCTTCAACTTTTTCGCCAGATCTACTTCTTCTCCATATCCAGTGCAATACTTTTTGTGAGGATGGTCCTGGTGGCTAATGGTGGACGATAGCATACAGACCTTGTTGGAAGGAGTTCGAAGAGCTTAGATGAAAGAAACTTTTGGATCTTCAATTTTTTCACCAAATCTTCAACTTCTTCTTGAGATCTAATATGATACTTTTGACAAGTGTAACCATGGTGACTAATGGTTGGTGTTTGCCTGGTGACTTTTCACAGCGATTAATAGTATAACTGCTGTCAAAAGTCATTTTCTGCACGGTTACAAAACCGCCATTAAATCCTTTAACTGATAATGTTAATAACATTGATGGCACCTCTAAAACTGCCTGAAAAGTCCTTTTTAACAACTGTAAAAAGCCTTGTCTATAATAGTGAGATAAAATGGTCCTCTTCTTGTGTTTTTATTACCTTTATTAGTTTTCTTAATTAAATTGATTTACACGAAGGTATTTATCTTTCATATATTTTAGGGAATTGGAAAAAATAAATAAATGATTATTGGAACCCACTTCAACTACTACAAGATGATATGAAGAAAGGTGATTGAGTAATTTCTAAATTGAAAAAGGAAATTATTAAAGAAATAGTTGATACAGTATTTGATCATTATAATTTTCTCTCATTTTAGTTTTGGTTCCTATAGTTTTAAACCATATGTTTTGATCCCTTAAATATTTTTTTTCTGTCTAAAATATTAGTCTCTGTATTTTAACAAAGACCTTGAGCATTTACCCACTGAGTATCAAAATAGTTTGAAATTTTAGGTACCAAAACTAAAATGAGGAAAAACTATAATGACTAAATATTTTATATTTTTATACTATTTACTGGATCCTATTAATTACTAGGTATCTCTATTTTAGGGTTTATAGCTACCCTTATCAGCAGAGGTTTCTCCTCTAGTTCCAAACATTATCTTAACCCTTAAAGAAATTTTAATTAGAAAAATCAAAATGCCTCCCTTAAAATAATATTGTATTATATTAAATCAAAATACCCCAAACTAATTATATTATATTATACTAACTCAATATCATTTGAATTAATTCAAGATAATTTCTCATTATCTTAATTAAACTATTCCTCCAACCTGCTTGTGCCACATAGCTCCTTTGTATCTAAAATTGAAATTCAAACATTTAAATATAAAATAAAACTAACTGAAGATTATCATCATCTTTTAAGGAGCCAATCAAAGATAGTGTCACGTCCCGAAATTCGAATAGTGACCTACATAGAATATGAATAAATTCATATTCCTTAAGCCTTAAACATTAAATAAAATGTCTAATATAATAATTATAATATATATTCTATTATAACAAAAAGGCAAGTCATTTGTAGAAATTTCGGTAGGGTTGTCTTTGTATAACAAATCTTTTGAAAATTCTACAACAGACTACAAGTGTTTCAAATCACATATAGACATATCTCAATAATTTGTACTCGTACTTTCTCAAAATGACAAAAGACTAGGATTTTATCTATATACTAGGTGGAGCATATAAGTTTCAAACTAAATAATATAAAGATTTCATAAGTTTATATTTACATACAGAGTAAATATGCAAAAAGGATCAACCATTTCGGATTAGTAATGAGGCTCTTCACTGCTCAGCTGGAGAAATAAGGTTAACAACACTATCTAAAACTAAAATAATCTACCGATGAATAATGTCCCATTAAAAGAAATAATAAAATACAGAAAGAAATAATTTAAACACATTTAACTTAGAATAATAAGAATTGATAATAAATCTCAATTTTCGCATTATAGAAATATAGCAAAATGAATCTGCATAAAAATCATTAATCAAATCAATCTAATACTCAATAAAATAGCTTGTTTAAAGAAACAAGTTTTAAACGATAATTTTCAAATCTCATATTTCCTTAGGGCTTCAACTGAACGAATTATCTGGCGTGGACACACAGTCCACGAGGGTAACTAACCATTTCAATGCAGCTAGAAGCCACAAAAATTGGCGCAAGTACAAGACCCACGAATAACAGTCGCAAGTACAAGACCCATGAATAATAGGCGCGAGATTAAATACCATGAAAATGTGGCGTGAGTACTGTGCTCACGAATATCCATCGAGCCCGAGTTTAACCATGGTGCACCAAGGACTAACAGTACTACTGTTAGTAACCAGCGTTCTATATTCAATCCTCTAAAAAATATTCCCAAACATGCATAGGGTCAATTTAACATTAATAAAGAACAAGGTCTTTCAATACTGAAATCTCATAAACAATATTTCATAATCAAGGACCCCGCCATGAAAAGTTCACAAAATCTCAAGATTTCCTTCAATTTTCGTCTTCCAACTAAAACCTTTTAAAATAATAGCAACACACATAAAACATTTCATAATGTAAGTCATTCTTACATGAGAGTTGACAAAAGATATTTCAAAAATTTTCTTGATTTGTATGAACATAAGTGTATTTTTCCAATATGTTAAAACATGACAATACCAATAAAATGAATATAAATAATGATAATATTTAAATGAAATTGCCTTGATAAAATACCATTTAACGTAATTGATACATTGATAAAGTGTGACAAATGGCTAAAAATATTATTCAAAATTAATAATTATGGGACATCATTCACTCACCTGGTACTCCAATTAAATATAACCTAATACATCTTTTAGCTCTCCATAGATAGGCTCCAACCTTAATTCCCTATCATACACATAATAGCATTATCACTCAACTACAACCTAATAGAAATCTACCTATACTTTATAACTTTAAGAATCCATTCATTTTTTTTTCAAAAAATTGCAAGCTTCCCCCAAATAATAGTCACTTTTAGAGAACCATTTCAGCCCTTATACACATGTCTTCAGTCGAACAATCCCAATTTCAAAGGAAAAGATATCTTATACAATATAGCATAAAGCTCCTTCTTTCCAAAAAAAAACTTAATTCCTTTAATATAATTCCTTTGAACTTCTGTGTATCTATAACTTATTAAATCCATACATCTCTTTTATACCAAATACCTTCAATTTCCCACAGTCAAAGCAAACCACCCGTATTCATACTAAAACATCCAATCTCTGTTAACCAAAAATAAGGACAATAAATTCAAGATGAGCTTTTATTCTTGGTATCTCAATTAAAAAAATGTCAACCAACACAATCAGACCCTTTAATCTTCCTTAATCCTCTTACAACAACAATTAAAAATATTCAAGACTAATAAACCCAAAACAGGATAACCAAAAAACATGTTTCTACTCTCAGAGGCCATAATTCAAAATAGGAGAACACCCACAAATAACTCTAATTAAGCTCAATATAGAGTGGGTTTAATTAATTTTTTTAACATATAATGTTCATTTCCTTCACATTCACGGTGACTAGAGGAAAAGGAAAATAAAATCACCCAAATCAATGCTATGAACAATCAATGGAGGTGTTAGGCTTACCACATACCCTCACGGTAGTGGATTTCACGGCAAGTTGAGGGAAGAAAGTCAGAGGTTGCTGCAGTGGTAACGACGAAAGTTTGATAGCAGCAAGATGACGCAATAGAAGAACAAAAAAGGAGCAAGAAAAGCTTCCCACAGCCGGGTGATAAGACACAATTTGTGTATGGTTTTTGTGACATTTTTAAGGGTTTTATAATAACTTTACCATTCATTTTATGCATGTAATTGTGCTTTTATGGTAATACATGATTGTGCTTGGCAATGTGCTAATTTAAGGGTAAAATGGTAAATTAACTCCTCTAAATTGCATATATTATATCCCTTTACTGGTGGGATATTTACAATGAGCTTTGGTTTTGAATTGCAAGTATTTTAGAGGAGCAAGGACTAATGTGAGCAGAAAAGAAATCATAAGATAGAGAATCAAATCAAGGAAGCAGCTTCTATGTATTTCAGTCGCAACCAAAGTGTCCACAGGTCGTGACTTAATTTCTCTTGGGAAGCTTCTCTACGTTTATAGGTCGCGACCAAAATATGGATATGGTTGTGACCAAAGAAGACAGTCGTGAAGCTGCACATTTTTTATTAGGTCAACCTGCTATTAAAAGGAGAGGGAGGCCACAGACGGAAAGAGGCTAGTTTTTGACCTGATTAGGCTAAGAAGCAGTGCTAGAACTCTCTCTATAGTGGCTCCACTATTTTCACATACTCCATCATTTATCTCTTCATCTCACCTTCTGCTTTCTTCATGGCATCATATTTGAACAGCGATTGCAGCATAATAGGAGTCATGAGAGGCTAAATCCTTAGTCTCTCTCTTAGTGATGGATCTCGTGTCTTGAGCTCATGAACTGCAATAGGGAGTTTTATGTTTTAATCTTTACCTATTTCATGTTTTGATGCTTCTAGATCTAGGGTTTTCATTATATGAACAAGGGATTGAGTGTCGATTGATTACTCTTAGATTAGACAATTGTAATTGACTTTGGATGCTTTGAATGTCATTTTAATATAACATTTCAGTTTTGATTTTAAGTTAGTTGAATTGTTATCAATGATCATTGCTAATTAATTCAATTGCTTGAAATCTAGGGTTTGTCGATTGACGATCATTCGAGGGCATTTTCATCATCCGATTTGCATTACACACTAAGTAGATTTTAACAGTGCATTAACAGTTTTTAAACTACTTTTGATCAAAGGAGTTTAAGGAATATTAATGTTCTAGACTCAATCGATCGATTGAGGTTTTATTTTAGACTTAGTGATTTCAAAAACTCCTTATCAAATTAAGAGCAAGGATAGATATGAAACATCCTCCCTTACAGCCCTCAGAGTACACTAGCGGAAGCAATATTAGCTTAAAATGGCTTAACTTCATCATTCATAATTTGAATATGCCAAACCATATTATCATTGAATCATAAAATGTCATACAATATGGCATATACAACAAGACATATACATAATTCTCATATTCCTATTACATCTCTTTCTGCCTAAACTCCGGCAGCATAACCGCTACGCTTCAGCTGTACAAAGAACTGAACCGTACTGATTCGGTAATTCCCTCATGAGAACTACCATTCTACGTAGTACCCAGGAAAGACTAGATGAACCGGCTAGGTCCACTCACTTCTAGCCTCCTTAGACAGCACTACGTACACAGTACTTATCATATACTGATATTCAGTCTTTACTCCGGCAGCATAACGGCGTCTCTTAGGATTCTCTAAATCCACTTCAGCATAACCTCCCTGTAATGGGTTATGGATGGGGATGAGATTCGGGGAAATCTCAGTAGCAACAATCATAACAATATATGTAATGCAGTGTGACAGTGCTTGCTTGTGATTGTGTACAGATAAGTATGCTGCGTGCTTCCATGCTTAATAACATATGACCATAGCATTACAGCAGAGCTTCAGACATAACATATAAGACAATAATCCAACCAAACAATAGCACATCAAATCACAAAGCCATTACATAGAAGTTAGGATTAGTTACTACCTGGCTAGCTCAGCAGAACCCTACTATCTCTATTCTGCTTCCAGCTCCGCCAGAACTTGCTTACTTCCTTTTCTCCTTTCTCTCTTCCTTTCCTTCCCTTTCCCTCTCTTCTTTCTCTCTCATTCTCCTCTTGCTCTTGCGCAAGTGAAGGCCATGGGGGGGTATTTATAGCCTCCCTCAATGGCATATCCGTAGTTTCTATGAACTTTGATCCTGCGGTCCTGGTTTTTCCTGGATTTTCCTATTTTCTTTTATTTCTCCTTTACTGAATCATCGTGCCAACTCACCATGCTGACTCAGCGCCTCATTTTTCACATGCTTGAATTCCCGGGACACCTCAGCATGCTGACTCACCATGCTGACTCACCGGTCCAGTCTCCTGCCTCGTAATGCGTGCCCTCAGCTTTATCTGCTTTCTGCAGACTAATGCCATGTGGCAACTGGAAGAGACCTTGCACGCTTCCCAATGCCACCCAGATAAGTCCCAGACTTATCTGATCACCTCCTCAGTTTACGTGCCTCCTCGGTTATCACGCCAACCGAGTATCTTTACTTTACTG
Source organism: Leucaena leucocephala (assembly GCA_037074615.1). Taxonomy (NCBI): domain Eukaryota; kingdom Viridiplantae; phylum Streptophyta; class Magnoliopsida; order Fabales; family Fabaceae; genus Leucaena; species Leucaena leucocephala. The sequence continues at coordinate 8,046,365 of CM073548.1, read as the reverse complement.
AATCATTACTTTAATGCCATGTGGCATCTTGTGGGACCCATGAGTATACCTTATCAGTTTACTTCATGGTTTCCAGATAACCTTTCCTGTATCTGATATCCTGCCTCCGGTCTATCTCTAACCGGGTAACTATCTCTCTTGGACCTTCACCACTCTTGGCCCATACGATTAGCGCCACTTTAGTCACTAGTCGCGACCTCAACATCATCTTGTCGCGACCTTACAATTCTGTGTACATTTGTCGCGACCAAAACATCTTATAGTCGCGACCAAAACATTCTATCGTCGCGACCATAACACTTTTTAGTCGCGTCTAAGGTTTTCTGCCACTATTAGTCGCGATATCACTGCTTTCTAGTCGCGACCATACTTCTTTTACGTCGCGACCATAATGCTTTCTTGTCGCGTATAGCTCTTTCTGTAACCACTAGTCGCGACCATGCTTTACTCTAGTCCGACCATAACGGTCAGCTCGTAACTCTTCAACCTTTGACCTTTACATCACCCCAAATGGCCATTCTACCCCTTGGGACTTTCACTGTTTGCACATAAGTTCCCGTACCTTTACTTACTCGCAGCTTAGTCCCTAAAAACTCTCTTATGTCTCTGGGACTTCTGCTCAAAAGGGGTCTGGTAGCCTCTCATTCTCAGGCTATTTCTGTGTCTCAAGGCCTAAAAATTGGGATGTTACATTTCTCCTCCCCTTTAAATAAATTTCGTCCTCGAAATTTAATCAGTACCATAGCCAAATTAACTTAACATCTGGCAAAGTACGCATCATAACTGTACATCTCTTCGTAACATGCCTTTCTTTCTCTGGGTTAATCCAATCAGAGTTGAAATCTACTTTCCTCTTATGGACCACTTACTGCACTTATGAGTAGTGTCCATTTCTTTCATATGAAATCCTCTCGAATATTACTGTATTCGGGAATTTCTTCTAACTACTCATCATACTTGTAGCATTTCATCTTTCTTTGCACTTAACTTCATACAGAGAGAGGACTTACGCAGCTATTCTTTCTTTACTTTGCTGCTAAACAAAAGCACCTACTCTAACATGCATAATGCTTGGCCAACATACTGCAGGACTGCATACCTGCTTATGAATGCAAAGCTCTAACATCGGAGCTTAAGCATTCCTGTTCTAACTAGGCACAGCTCTAACACTCGGAGCTTGCATAGTTTTAGCATAATCATTAAGCCTAACATCTCATGCAAAGAGTGAAAGCTCTCATTTTCTATTCTCTTTCATAGCATAACATTCAAACATCTGATTCCTACCAAACAGGGAGCCTCTCTGTCTGTTCATACAATGCACATCTCTAGGTGCGTGTCATATTACACGTTTACTACCGTGTATCTCATTACATGCCTTTGATACGTTATCATGGCATATCTAGCCCACTCTAGCTATCTCATGGTGTATTTCACCCTTTCATAACTTATCTTGTCTTATCACAAAAATAACATAAGACTGGCTTTCTCTTTTTCATAGAACTGTGTTCTATCTCAGCCTTGCCTTAGACCCTCTTCTCTAGGTCTTCTCTAGCCTTTTAATCTCTTTACCCCTCATCTGGGTAATCTTTATCTACTCATACTTTTCTATTCTTATTACATTGAGGATTTTCTTCTCTGCTTCTCAGAGGATTCTCTTCTCTGCTTCTTATTACACATAGGATTCTCTTCTCTGCTTCTCAGGCATACTTCTACAAAACTTTGAATCTCAGTACTCAGATTTAAACTTGGACTCCATCTTCGTTTAAGGGAAAGCTAAGTTCAGTCTGTAGACTAGAGGCTACCTGAGGAAAACAATTTCTCTGGGTCAGGTTATCAACTAGTGAAACTTCCTTACCTTAACTTCGTCTTTGGCATTCATCTTCCCAAAGAGATACTACATCGTACTCATGTCTCATGGCTCATTACTTTCCTTAGGCTAGGTCTAACTACGACCTCGGGATCTAACTGCGATCAACCGTTAGCCTCTTCAGAATCTAACTGTGACTCTGGATCTGTTAGGATCTAACTGCGACCCTGGAGCCATGCTAGGATCTAACTGTGACCCTCCAGAATCTAACTGCGATTCTGTTGTACTGTATATCTCCCGAAGATCTTAAACCAACAGACTAAGTTATAAGGTTAACTGCTTCCACCTATTGATAACTCCATAAAAATTTTAGAAATTTTCTAGCCTCATATCCTTTACCCAGACTTTACTTACTTCCTCTCTTACTCAGGAGTTCCTTCTCATCTTTCTTACTTTACTGTGGCTTACCATTGGCTTGTGCCATCATGGTCTAACCACCTGCCATTGCATTCTACTGCTATGGCCTCATCATAACTCATCTGTGCTCTAACTGTGAACCATTTGAACTATGCTCCAACTGCGAGCATCCTGTATCAGATCCAACTCTTATCTGAAGAGTGATCTATACTCATCTGAATCTAGCTCTATCTGAGAGCCATCTGTTTCAGATCCAACTCTTATCTGAAGAGTGATCTAAAAACAATCTCTTTACTCTTATCTGCTTACCATTCCGCTTAATAGAAATGGCCCTGAGTACTATATTCATAAGTCTGCAGAATTACCCGAGTAACTTCAAACATATCTGAATATCATAACTTATTGTCCCATGAACTGAGACTATCTATCATCCTCAATACATATCTCATTACATGTCATATGGTATGGGAGCAACATACTTTCTCATCTCATATATACTCTACCCTTCATGCACTGTAAAAGGGAGTATTCATTCATCATGGCATACTCTAACATGCATGTCATCATATGACAATTGCAAGGAGATGCAACTATCATAACTTATGGCATCATAAGCCATATCATCATCATACTTTGCTCAACCATCCATCAGACTAACTAAACCTCAAGGCATATTTTATTTATCATATTGCCTATCATATCTTGGTCAGTCATCCTGAAACATCTGTCTATCTCAGGCTGCCACGCTACCCTCTTATTAAGGTACAGACTCAACCCTTCATCACTCTTTCTTACATAGGGGAGTCACTGTATCCCGTAATCTGTGGCTACCTTCTACTATCTCATTTCTCCTTTTGTCTATCTATCAGTCTCAGTCTATTCTTGACCAGACTGTGGTTCCTTATCGGCCTTTACTGTAACATCCTAGAACCCCTTTACAAAGATATTATCCGCTTTCCCCTTAGGTAGGCTTGGTGCCCACATGAGGTCATGGTTTTGTTTTCCAGACACACGAGCCACAGCCCTTAAGCACCTGAAAACGCATCTTTCTCTTAATCCTAGCGAACTTCAGTCGCCTAGATCTCATTCATTATCTTTTACTATTATTTCTATTCTTTAGGGTACTCTACCCTAGATCTCTGTGATGGAATCCCTCTGCTTAGGGAATTTTAACTCTTTACCTATTAACCATCACGTCCTTAGCCTTAGCCTTAGGCCATATCAAACATCATCACATCTCTAGCCTTTAGGCTATGCCCTAGGATTACTCCGAGGCAAACTTCATACTAGCTATCCCATTCTAGGTCTCAGGTCTTTTATTCAACTAGGTTGAATAAGACTTTTACCATGTAGATCTACTCCTCGAAATCACATGGAGGATCTGTCTCATTCTAGCTATCTCATCTAGCTAGCTCATCTTAACTTTATCATCCTTTGCGACCTATCCTACCTAGCAAGGATGACTTGCTTATTGGAGTTGCCAACTTCCTCTATGCATGACTTCTCCACTCAAGCTCTATGTTCATGCTTTGTGTTCACCTGTCTTTTCCTTCACAACGAAACATGAACACCTCTTATTCCATCTAAGAGCTTTATCTCCACGGGCTCTTCTAAACCCATAATAGTCCCGATCTGAATCTTCTAATGTCATACCAGGACATCTCTGTCATTCCGTCGCGATATGAGTATTGGGTAATCGCTATTCATAGCCTCTATGATTCTTCATTACCCTTAACTCCTCACGACTTATCATTTCTATTCTTTAGTCGTGACCTACCGCTTCAGACGTCGCGTCCTTAACATTTTCTGTCTTCTAGTCGCGACCTAAATCTTCTGTCGTCGCGACCTTAACCTTTCCACGTCGCGACTCAACTCCTCTACCGTCGCGACCAGGATATTTTCTCGTCACAACCTTAGCTCGCGACCCAGGAACATACTCGCCGCGACCAAATCTTTCTGTGAATAACCGTCGCGACCTATAAACTTATGCGTCGCGCCTAAACCTCTCATTGAGGCTACCCGTCGCGACATAAACCACGTTAGTCGCGACCGGAGTGCTATTCTGTCGTACTCAAGGGCTAAATCAGAGCATCACTGAGCCAGAACCTTCTGTTCTATGCCAGAATCTTATGCTCTGAACCAGAGTCCTTTCTGGTTGGTGCCAGAACCTCTTGCTCTGATACCAAAATGAAACATCCTCCCTTACAGCCCTCAGAGTACACTAGCGGAAGCAATATTAGCTTAAAATGGCTTAACTTCATCATTCATAATTTGAATATGCCAAACCATATTATCATTGAATCATAAAATGTCATACAATATGGCATATACAACAAGACATATACATAATTCTCATATTCCTATTACATCTCTTTCTGCCTAAACTCCGGCAGCATAACCGCTACGCTTCAGCTGTACAAAGAACTGAACCGTACTGATTCGGTAATTCCCTCATGAGAACTACCATTCTACGTAGTACCCAGGAAAGACTAGATGAACCGGCTAGGTCCACTCACTTCTAGCCTCCTTAGACAGCACTACGTACACAGTACTTATCATATACTGATATTCAGTCTTTACTCCGGCAGCATAACGGCGTCTCTTAGGATTCTCTAAATCCACTTCAGCATAACCTCCCTGTAATGGGTTATGGATGGGGATGAGATTCGGGGAAATCTCAGTAGCAACAATCATAACAATATATGTAATGCAGTGTGACAGTGCTTGCTTGTGATTGTGTACAGATAAGTATGCTGCGTGCTTCCATGCTTAATAACATATGACCATAGCATTACAGCAGAGCTTCAGACATAACATATAAGACAACAATCCAACCAAACAATAGCACATCAAATCACAAAGCCATTACATAGAAGTTAGGATTAGTTACTACCTGGCTAGCTCAGCAGAACCCTACTATCTCTATTCTGCTTCCAGCTCCGCCAGAACTTCCTTACTTCCTTTTCTCCTTTCTCTCTTCCTTTCCTTCCCTTTCCCTCTCTTCTTTCTCTCTCATTCTCCTCTTGCTCCTGCGCAAGTGAAGGCCATGGGGGGTATTTATAGCCTCCCTCAATGGCATATCCGTAGTTTCTATGAACTTTGATCCTGCGGTCCTGGTTTTTCCTGGATTTTCCTATTTTCTTTTATTTCTCCTTTACTGCATCATCGTGCCAACTCACCATGCTGACTCAGCGCCTCATTTTTCACATGCTTGAATTCCCGGGACACCTCAGCATGCTGACTCACCATGCTGACTCACCGGTCCAGTCTCCTGCCTCGTAATGCGTGCCCTCAGCTTTATCTGCTTTCTGCAGACTAATGCCATGTGGCAACTGGAAGAGACCTTGCACGCTTCCCAATGCCACCCAGATAAGTCCCAGACTTATCTGATCACCTCCTCGGTTTATGTGCCTCCTCGGTTATCACGCCAACCGAGTATCTTTACTTTACTGAATCATTACTTTAATGCCATGTGGCATCTTGTGGGACCCATGAGTATACCTTATCAGTTTACTTCATGGTTTCCAGATAACCTTTCCTGTATCTGATATCCTGCCTCCGGTCTATCTCCAACCGGGTAACTATCTCTCTTGGACCTTCACCACTCTTGGCCCATACGATTAGCGCCACTTTAGTCACTAGTCGCGACCTCAACATCATCTTGTTGCGACCTTACAATTCTGTGTACATTTGTCGCGACCAAAATATTCTATCGTCGCGACCATAACACTTTTTAGTCGCGTCTAAGGTTTTCTGCCACTATTAGTCGCGATATCACTGCTTTCTAGTCGCGACCATACTTCTTTTACGTCGCGACCATAATGCTTTCTTGTCGCGTATAGCTCTTTCTGTAACCACTAGTCGCGACCATGCTTTACTCTAGTCGCGACCATAAGGTCAGCTCGTAACTCTTCAACCTTTGACCTTTACATCACCCCAAATAGCCATTCTACCCCTTGGGACTTTCACTGTTTGCACATAAGTTCCCGTACCTTTACTTACTCGCAGCTTAGTCCCTAAAAACTCTCTTATGTCTCTGGGACTTCTGCTCAAAAGGGGTCTGGTAGCCTCTCATTCTCAGGCTAGTTCCGTGTCTCAAAAGGGGTCTTGAGCTCATGAACTGCAATGGGGAGTTTTATGTTTTAATCTTTACCTATTTCATGTTTTGATGCTTCTAGATCTAGGGTTTTCATTATATGAACAAGGGATTGAGTGTCGATTGATTACTCTTAGATTAGACAATTGTAATTGACTTTGGATGCTTTGAATGTCATTTTAATGTAACATTTCAGTTTTGATTTTAAGTTAGTTGAATTGTTATCAATGATCATTGCTAATTAATTCAATTGCTTGAAATCTAGGGTTTGTCGATTGACGATCATTCGAGGGCATTTTCATCATCCGATTTGCATTACACACTAAGTAGATTTTAACAGTGCATTAAGAGTTTTTAAACTACTTTTGATCAAAGGAGTTTAAGGAATATTAATGTTCTAGACTCAATCGATCGATTGAGGTTTTATTTTAGACTTAGTGATTTCAAAAACTCCTTATCAAATTAAGAGCAAGGATAGATACGCTTTCATCATCAAGAGTCTGTCATCACATACTTCTTCCACAAACCAACGTATTTGCACCTTAATCAAAAGGACAAAAGCATTTACTTTACTGCACCTTTATTTCATTGTATCAAAAATTAACCAAACCCCAAAACCATTTTGCTTCCACTAGGTTTTTAATAGATTTTGCACCAATACGCTAGGTGTCCAATAGAAAAGCTTCGCGAGAAGAACGATAGGGTTGTGCCTTGTACTATATTATTGGGTGCAAATATTATTATTTTGATGGATCGGAAGACGACAATCCGACCTGCTCATCAATGACGCCGTTATCGAGGAGCCAAGTAATTGGTTCCTTAGTGATTGATTGTCAATTCCATTATTTACCTGAGTCATTTTTGTTTTTAATTTTAGTTTTTGTCATTTTTAATTGCATTGCATTCTATATTTTTTCTCAGTTTCTGTGAAATCACGATCTGTTGCATTAAGTCGCGACTAATCCTCAGTTGTGTCGCGACCAAATTGCTTTGTTGTGGTACTAATTACTCTCTGTGAACTTTAGTTGCGACGTTTACAACTTCTGGTCACGACCGTTTTGGAAAATATGCTTTCTATGTTATTTAGTCGCGACCTGAGTACTTTTGTGTCGTGACCTGATAACCAATTTTTAAGAACTTTTACTCTCTATGTTATGAGGTCGTGACCTCAACACCCTTTTGTCGGGACAAGTTGTCACTTTTTGCTGTGAAACTTATGTGTTTAATTCTGATTGCTTGCCTAGTTATTCTTTATTGTTTCTGAGTTGCATGCGTAGAAGAACTAGACCATTAGTGCCTTGTAAACCTGAAATTTTGAGACAACTTAGGAAACTAAGGAGAGAATTTAGAGAAGAGGCAAGGTTATCAGGATCTAATATGGCTGAGATAAATAATAATGGGCATAATGGGTATAACAGATAAGGAGAAAATGAAATACCAATAAATGTGAAAGATAATAGAAGCATGAGGGAAATAAACCATTCGCATGTGAACTATGATCCTTATGGTTTTTATACTGAAGAAGCTAATTTTGAAAATAAAGCAGCCTTACCTAAATTTTATGGTTATACAGGAGAATGCCCACATCGCCACTTACAAACCATGCATATGATCTGCTCTTCGATGAAGCCTCTAATGACTACATTTGATTATGTATTAAGGAGGTGTTTCCATTTCACTATAGAAGGGAAGGCTAAGGAATGGTTATACAATCTGCCAACCCATTTCTTGTATCATCCCTAATTTCTGTACTAAGTTATATGTACAGGTTGAATAAAATATATGAGATTTTTAGGAAAAGATGTGGCCATATTTATGTAAAGAAAAGGATTAATTGGAAGAGGAAGAAAGTCTAAGAGCCAAAGTGCAAAATTACGAAAGTGCCACTGTGATGCCTTAAGAAACCAGAAGTAAATGGAGGGCATTTTAGTCATTTCACACAATGGATGGATATCAGAGGAAATTTGATAGTAAATTATTATAATTAATATGAGAATTTATGGAGTTGACAGAAGTAAAAAAGGAGTCCTGTAGAATTAATTATGGAATTTACGGTGAAAAAGGACACCGATAAAGGGTTAAAGGAAACGTATGTAATTTTTAACAGGACTTCTGGGTCTCAGAAAATTATGAAACTTTGTAGAGAATTCATTTTATATTATAATGAATTTTTAAAAATGTTAGAACAATTAAAAGAGGTGTTTAACATTTATGTTAAGATCAGGGTAATTTACGGATATCGGTATAAGGAAAATACATTAGGATTTGGGCCAATTAGCTATTGGACCTAAAAGAGGCCCAACATGTCATCCTAGACCATCCCAATAAGGCCCAAAAGTTATCTTGGAGCCTAAGTCCAATAATAAATAATTTATGGATTTTTGGAAAAGAAAGAAAAAGAGAATAAAGTAAGGATTAGGTTTTGCACATGGTGGGACCCACAAGGACATAAGAATGGCGCCAAGAAGAGGAGGTTAGGTGTTCCAAGTAGACCATGCTAGTGATTTCATGGTGGTAAGGTCATGAGTGTGAAGAGAAAAGAAATTTCAAGATCAAACATTTAACCATTGGATCAAATAGTTTCCAAAGTGATCTTGGCCTTCAAATGGCACATGACTTTTGCTATAAATACCCCTTATTTCCTAGCCCAAAACCGTGAGAAAGAAAGGAGAAGGAAGCTCTTGAAAAAATTCTCTCTCAAGCAAGGAAGAAACAAGGATCTTGAAGGAGCAAGTAAGGTAAGTTGTCTCCTTGCTTCTACCTTTTGTTCTTATGGTTTGTGCTTGAGTTGAAGTGATTTTTTAGGCTTAAATCTTGGGGAGATGCTGCTGGAATTTTTGTGTATATGTGAAAGGAATATAAGTTTTAGGTCATAGATAGTTAAGACAAGCTTAAGCAAGCTAGTTACATGCTTGGTTGTGAAGTAAGTTGATGTTCTTGGCTTTACTATTTCGGTTTGCACTGTTCATGATAGAAGGAAATGGAATTTCCATGATTTAATGCTTCCATTGAGTTTATATGATGATTTTGTGTAGGATTGGAAAGGTTTTGAACCTTGGAAATGAAACATCCTCCCTTGGACCACTCAGAGTACACTTACGGAAGCAATATTAGCTTGATAATATCTTAACTTAAGCCCAGAAATTAAAATTTCTACTCTTAAGTTCCTTATTCTGAACCTTTAATTTGAGAACTGATTAATCTCATTCTACACATCCAAACAAGTCTTATTACCTATCCACGTAATGCCCCAGATGTGTACAACTGGCTCACCAAATTTCATGGCCAAACTCCTTCGTTTACTAGGTCAATCTGAGGTCAAAACACTGCTACCTCAGGACCTGCGAATTTCTCTTTTAATTCATCATCCACAAATTGAACATGCCAAACAATATTTATTAATGAATAACAAAGTGTCATACAACAAAGCATATACAAAATTCTCATATTTCTATTACATCTTTTCCTGCCCAAACTTCGGCAGTATAACCGCTAGGCTTCATCTGTACAAAGAACTGAACCGTACTGATTCAGTAATTCCCTCATGAGAACTACCATTCTACGTAAGTACCCAGGAAAGACTAGATGAACCGGCTAGGTCCACTCACTTCCAGCCTCCTTAGACAGCACAAACGTACACAATACTTATCATATACTAATGTTTAGTATTAGTTTCGACAGCATAACGGCGTCTCTCAAAATTCTTAGAATTCACTTCAACATAATCTCCCTATAATGGGTTAGATATGGGGAATGAGATTCGGGAGAATCTCAGTAGTAAATAATCATAACAATATATGTAATGCAGTGTGACAGTGCTTGCTTGTGATTGTGTACAGATAAGTATGTGTACAACTGGCTCAGATGTGTACAACTGGCTCACCAAATTTCATGGCCAAACTCCTTCGTTTACTAGGTCAATCTGAGGTCAAAACACTGCTACCTCAGGACCTGTGAATTTCTCTTTTAATTCATCATCCACAAATTGAACATGCCAAACAATATTTATTAATGAATAACAAAGTGTCATACAACAAAGCATATACAAAATTCTCATATTTCTATTACATCTTTTCCTGCCCAAACTTCGGCAGTATAACCGCTAGGCTTCATCTGTACAAAGAACTGAACCGTACTGATTCAGTAATTCCCTCATGAGAACTACCATTCTACGTAAGTACCCAGGAAAGACTAGATGAACCGGCTAGGTCCACTCACTTCCAGCCTCCTTAGACAGCACAAACGTACACAGTACTTATCATATACTGATGTTTAGTCTTAGTTTCGGCAGCATAACAGCGTCTCTCAAAATTCTTAGAATTCACTTCAACATAATCTCCCTATAATGGGTTAGATATGGGGAATGAGATTCGGGAGAATCTCAGTAGTAAATAATCATAACAATATATGTAATGCAGTGTGACAGTGCTTGCTTGTGATTGTGTACAGATAAGTATGCTGCTTGCTTCCATACTCAATAACATATGATCATATCTTTGTGATAGAGCTTCAAGCATAACATATAAGACAACAATCCAACCAAACAATAGCACAACAAATCACAAAGACATTACATAAAAGCTAGGATTAGTTACTACCTCAAAAGCTTAGCAGAACTCTACTATCTCTATACTGCTTCTAGCTCCGCCAGAACTTCCTTTCTTCTTTCTTTCTCCTTCTCTCTCTTCTTTCTCTCTCTTTCTTGTCCAAAATCGTGATGCAAATGAATGGGGAGGGGGTATCTATAGTTTCCTTCGATGGCATTTTCGTAATTTTGAAGCCATCTGAACATGTGGTCCTGGTTTTTCCTGGAATTTCCTATTTTCTTTTATTCCTTTTTACTGCATCACCCAGGACACCTCACCGGGACACCTCATCGCCACATTCTTCACATGTCACAATTCCTGGACACCTTATCAGCTAACTCAGCATTTCCAGTCCAATCCAATACCGGTCCGGTCCGATTTCCCACAAACCGGACTCAACGGCTGAGATTGTGCCCCATGTCCTTAACTTTTCTTCTTCCTCTAAGATGGCACCATGTGGCACCTGGAAGGGACCTTTCACGCCTTCCAATGCTATCCAGATAAGTCCTAGACTTTATCTGATCACCTCCTCGGTTATCGTGCTAACCGAGTAACTTTACTTTACTGAAAAGTCATTAAATCATTATTTTAATGCCACTTTTTTCCACATATATACTGGGATAAATTTTTTGGCCTAGGAATATCATCTTGGGTCTCTGATCCAACCCAAGTACTCTGATGGCACGATTCCCAAGAACACCCCTTGGCAAATTACCAAAATGCCCTTAGTCTCTCTTTCTTTACTTTATTAGGTCTAGGGGCATTATTATCTTTTCCCCATCTTACCAGAGTATTCTTTGACCCTGGTCAACTATCCAGATAACTTCCCTGGACTGTCTAACCTTAGGTAAATGATCAAAATACCCTTTACTCATTCTTCAGCTGTTCTATAACATAGGGGCATTTTCGTCATTTCGCACCTTTTTCCCGGACGCCGGCCCCTTTTACCACTGGACTGATCTAATGGGACTGGGCCTTCCCTGGTGTCACTAAAGGCCTTAGAAACACTATACGGCCCCTGGCCACAGTCCGATCATCCCTATCGGGACTGCTTTTCCTTTATCGATTATAACTGTAAATTCCCATCTTTCGGAATTTTTACAGAAAAATCGGGACCTCAAATCAAAATTCCGTGACTCCTCATTCAACCCGGAATCCTTTTCTCTATCTCCCGGTATTTTTGGATATTTTATCCGGACCGGGCTGTTTTGGCCTGAAAGTACGCTCCCGCGCACACTTTTCAAAAATGACCATTTTACCCTTGGTCATATTTCTAATTCTTTCATATACATAGAGACCTCATATCCACATTTCACAGTTCAGTGAAATGATCAGCATAATTTTCTCTATTTTTTGGCAAAGTATGGTACTCATCGGCTACAGCCCGATATTTTCTATAATTATGATTATGCCCCTGCATTCTCTTTCTGGCCTTGTTACTCAACTTCTCATCCTTCATCTTAAGTTCTAGAAATTATCTTTCAATAACTCATTCTTTAAACTCTTCGGGAGTCATCGTTAATTGAAAGGCTTGACAACCCGCCCATATCAGGTTATCTTGCACAGGAGCCAGCCCATATCAAGCTACCTGCAAAATTCCTAGGCTTAAGACTTAGGACATTCCTCACATTCCTTATTTTGAACCTAGGTGAACTGTCCCGATTCTGTAGGTTAAAGACTTAACTCATCTTTAAATCCTAAAAGACTTAGCTCATCCCTCGGATTCCTACAAAATATAGGTAAGTAATCCGCCCATATCAGATTACTACCCTGGGACTATGGGTTTAGTAGCCTGCCCATATCAGACTACTTCCCAGTTCTCCTAGACCAAAAATCGGGATGTTACAGGAAACCATTGGAATTAAAGGTTATAATGTTGAAAATTCCTCATGGTACTGTTCATTCGCGTGAACAGTGATTTGAATTTCATGATTTTGATGCTTCCAATGGTCTTAAAATGAGATTTTGTGTGGGGGTAAAGTGGAGGAACAAGTATGGGAAGCATTTGAACCAAAATGGGAATTTTTGGAAAAAGGGAGCTTATTGAAACTAGACTTGGAATTTGTTTGGAATGGAGTTATAATTTGGTAATTATATTGTAATGTTTAGGTTTTGACATTTGTGGCAAGGAAAGACCATTGCAAGAAAGGAAGGACAAGGATCTACAAGAGGTAGCAAGAATACTTAACTATAAACTTATTTGCTTTGATTGATTTGCTTACTTGTTATGCATGAAGGTTTGGTTGAGCATGGAATGTTGTGTGATGATGGTTATGATGATGATGATGTGCCATGAATATGTTCCACTCCTTGCAATATATGTCAAGACAATATGCATGTTAGAGTTTGCTTATGTATAAGCATGAATTAGCTCCCATTGCATGATAATATGTTAGGCATTTAATCAAACATGCATAACCTTATAGTTTATATTACTTGCTATTGGGATTTCCATGAAATCTTATTCCTTCCATATAATTAACCATGCTCTAGATTCTGGATCTTCTCAAGGCAAGAGGGTAAATGTTGATGGATGACTGTACATAACTTAAAGAGTGTGCACTTTAATTACAAGATGATATTTTGGTTTGTATGATGCATGCTACGCATAAATCCGATTTGAGGTAGTGTACTTCCAACGATAGTTTAGGTGACTTATCCGATGAGTTTTCATATGAAATTTGGTATGAACATATTTAAGATCTAGAGATTTAAATGGACACCAAGAAAGCCTCATTTGGTTAAGAATTCGAATTGTTATGATTTTTCAAATTCGGGATTTAAAATCTGGATAAGATAATACGACTACTCAGAGGCAGTGAGGTTCATGCGCTAATTTCATAGAGTAAATGAATGATTTTTTCCACGAAATTTTGTGATCTTAAAGTACACATATGGAGCTTTAAATTCATAGGTAATTAGACTCAATTGGATAAGTATACAAGGAGAAATGAATTTTTGAAAATGGGGCAAGGAAACTGGAATTTCCAGATTTACCAAATAAACAATAAAGTTCAACGAATAAACTGATTGGATCTGGACAAGGAAACCTCATTTTCATATTTTTATATCAAATTTAAATGAAATATATTTCATTACAAATTGGAATCACCTCAAAACAATTTTTCTAGATTTAGTTATGAATTTCCAAAGTTCAGGTTGTAATCTAGAATTACCCAGTGAATAGTGGCAGTGAACAGTACCCGTAATCCCAACTCTTGGAAATTCATATTTTTGAGGTTAAGAGGTATTCCAATGTTCTAAGATAGTTCCAATTGAGTATAAGTAAGGTTAAGGTTTAAGTTCAAAATTTAAGGTCAAGGTTTTAAGGTTAAGACTTAAAGATATTTATTAGAAAATGCCATTGTGCTGGTAGACTATACAGAGTACTGTGTACGTAGGTGCTGTCTAAGGAGGCTGGAAGTGAGTGAACCTAGCCGGTTCATCCAGTCTTTCCTGGGTACTTACGTAGAATGGTAGTTCTCATGGGGAATTACCGAATCAGTACAGTTATTTTCTACCAAGTTTTCCGGCAAGAGAGATATAATCCACTTCGAGAGAGCTATAGCAAGAGTACTTTGAGAGATATAAAGAAGGATGTTTCATTTCTCAACTCTTACATGGGTTCAGCTGAAATCAACATATCTGGAGCAGTTTTTCCCAGCCTCAAAGACTACTAGGATGAAGAAGGAGATGACAAATATTTTGCAGCAGAATGGGGAGTCATTACATGAATATTGGACCAGATTTATCAATTTGTTGGCTCGATGTCCCCATCATAACATCACGAAGGCTGATTTAGTAGACATTTTATTTGATTGTCTACTTCCTTACAACAAGGTGTTCTTGAATATAGCAGCAAATGGGTCTTTAAGAGATAAAACTCCACAAGCAAGTTGGGAGTTATTCCAGAAAATGGCTAATAAAGACCATCAGACTAAAGATCCAAGGAGAATGCCCACATCATCTTCGGGTAATTTAAATGAGATCTTAGCAGAAATAGCAGCTCTAAGAAACCGAATGGAAAGAGGATGAATTTAATTGAAAGAGAGCTACAATCTACGAAACAAGTTCATGCAGTGGGAACCTCACAAGCACTAGTTACAGGATGTGAGTCATGCGGTTTAATGATACATGCTACAAGTATATGTGATAGACAGTATGAAGAAGTAGCAGCAATATATCAAGGGCGAGATCACCAATACCAGAAGAGAGACCCATACTCCAACACATACAATCCTGGCTGGAGAGACCACCCAAATTTTAGGTGGGGGAGTGGGGAAAAGAGGACAAACTAATTCCAAGGAGGTGGTGCTTCCTCAAGCAACTACCAAGGTAATGCAAGGTCTATATTTCCAACTCAACCTAACACTTTAGTGGCTTCAAGACCAGATGAGACTTCTCAATTATTGAAGAGTATGGCAGCACAAATAAACAATATCGATGGGAGAATGACCAATATAGACAACAAGCTCAAAGAGAATGATGGTCAATTCACTTCCATAGCTTCAATTCTTCAAAGTATGCAGAAGAATAATACAGATGTGCATAGGAAACTTGAGGAGTTGAGTTCCAAGAATGCAGATATAACCAGTCACTTAACTCAAGTTTCTAATACAGTGAGTGATATCTAAACAAAGAGCAGTGGCAGCATACCTTCAAAAACTATCATGAATTCGAAGGGTCTGAATTCCATTCACTCAGAAGTGGAAGACAAGTGCATTTTAAGGAAGATGATGCACCAAAGGAGGATGTGGAAGATTTTGAAACTAAAAATTCATCATCTTCATAGTTGAATATTAGGAAATCAGAAAGTCTTAAAGAAAAGCAGCTCATGATTAAGAAGGAAACCCAAGAGAACTCACAAGCACAAGAGGAACTATGTAACACCCCAATTTTCAAGCCAGAGACTTAGAAAGTAGCCTGAAATAGATATATCCCTTTGAACAGAAGTCCCTGAAACATACAGAGAGTTTTTAGGGACTAAACTGCAAATAAGTGAAAGTCTAGGGACTTATGTGTAAATAGTGGAAGTTCCTAGGGATATGATGGCCATTTATGCAAAGAAAGGGATTAAATTGCAAAAGAAAGAAAATGAAGGGGCTTAAGTACAATTATGGAAAGTATAAAGCCAAAAAGGAAAAGTAGACAAAAGGTGGGGTCCTTAAGTGTAATTTTAGCCAAATAAAAGGGACTTAATTGAAAAGAAGAAAAGTTCTCTGGGGCTAAAGCATAATTAAAGAAAGTCAGGCCGGAAGTGGTTTGGACTGCCCAAAAGTGTTTCAGTCCCAGATTTCACCGGTAGAGAGAGCAAGTGACGTTCGGTAATCTGGCTTAATACAGGAATTTTTCAAGACTCCAGATAGCCAGAATTGTTCTGATAGTCCAAAAGTTATAAAAATTCCTACCGGATATCCTAGATTTTAGATCTAAGTGAGAAAATACAGGATGATGCGTCCTGATGGGGCGGATGTCGGGAAACTGACAGAATACCGATAGGAGGCCTATAGAAAAAGTTATTCGCAAATTAGAAAATCCAGACGGAAGTGTGAGGCCTCCGGGTATCCGATAGAGAGATTTATCGGTATTTAAAAAGGGACTGAATGAGTTCGGATAACCTTAGTCAGATGACTGTTATGACCCACAGGGATGCCAGAACACAGTAGGCCACTGTATCTAGTAAAAGGACTCGGTGTCCGGAGATGTGTAGAAACGGTGTATAACGGCGGAAATACTCGATGGACATGGACAGGGGAAGATTCCTCGTAATGTGTGCCATAAAGGTAATGGACCCTGAAAGGCCCAATAATGGAGCCATCAAAGGCCCAGTAAGACCCTTGGACTGATAGGTGGGCCAGTGTCCGGCAGAACCCTGGAAAAGTGCGGAATTACGAAAATGCCCCTGTGTTGTACTAAAGGGGTAGTAGATGTATGAAGGGCATTTTGGTCATTCTAGAAAGGCCCAGAAGCCAAGGCACATACAGATAAAGTTACTCAGAGTCAGTATATACCCTGACAGAGTACAGAAGGGTATGAAATGACGATTTTACCTTTAGGGTTAAGATAGTGCAAGAAAGGGCACCCAGGGGTATTTTGGTAATTTGCCAAGGAATGTTTCTTGGGAATCGAGCCATCAGAGTACTTGAGCTTGATCAGGATCCAAGATAACATTCCCAGAGCCCAAAAACGTAGGCCCAGTGATATGTGGGAAAAAGTGGCATTAAAATACTATTTTAATGCTGTTTCAATAAAGTAAAGTTACTCGGTCGGCACGATAACCGAGGAGGTGATCAGATAAAGTCTTGGACTTATCTAGATAGCATTGGATGGAGTGATAGGTGCCAGTAAGATGCCACATGGTGCCAACATAGAGGAGGAAGAAAAAGTTAAGGACTTGTGGCATAATCTTAGCCGGTGAGTCCAGTTTGTGGGAAATCGGACCGGACCGGTACTGGATTGGACTGGAACTGCTGAGTCAGCTGATGAGGTGTCCCAAGAGCTTGCAATTTCACCATGTGACATATGAGGTGGCCCATGAGGTGGCCTTGGGATGATGTCATGCATGATGCAGTAAAAGGAATAAAGAAAAATAGGAAATTCCGGAAAAACCAGGACCACAAGTTCATATGGCTTCAAAATTAGAAGAATGCCATTGAAGGAAACTATAAATACCCCCCTTGCTCTTCATATGCCACGGCCAAGCATGAGAAAGAGAGAGAAGGAAGTGTTAGAGAGAGAAAGTGAGAGAAAGAAAGAAAGAAAGTTCTGGTGGAGCTGGAAGCAGAATAGAGATAGTAACTAATCCTAGCTTTTATGTAATGGCTTTGTGATTTGATGTGCTATTATTTGGTTGGATTGTTGTCTTATATGTTATGTCTGAAGCTCTACTGCAATGCTATGATCATATGTTATTGAGTGTGGAAGCACGCAGCATACTTATCTGTACACAATCACAAGCAGGCATTGTCACTCTGCATTACATATTTTGTTATGATTGTTGCTACTGAGATTCCCCCGAATCTCATCCCAATAAATAACCCATTATAGGGGAGGTTATGTCAAAGTGAATTTTGGGAATTTTAAGAGACGCCGTTATGCTGCCGAAATTATGACAAGATAAGGACAGCAGCTGATACGTACTGTGTACGTAGGTACTGTCTAAGGAGGCTGGAAGTGAGTGGACCTAGCCGGTTCATCCAGTCTTTCCTGGGTACTTACGTAGAATGGTAGTTCTCACGGGAATTACCGAATCGGTACAAGATCCGTTACTTTCTGAAGATGAAGCGTAGCGGTTATGCTGCCGGATTTCAGGCAGGAAAAGATGTAATAGAGATATGGGGAATTTTGTATATACCCAGATGTAGAACAACTTATTAATTAATAATAAGTGTTGTTTGGCATGTTTGACTGATATATGATGGATGTATGCATATGTTTGCAAAGTTGAGTGCAGGAAATTGCCACTGTGAACAGTAACACGTGGTGGCAAGATAATGTTTGATAAATAATTAAAAATAGTAAATGGATGAATAAATGTATGATATTTTTAGAATAAATAGTAGACATACCAAGATTCGATTTGATATATAGTATGACTCATTTGGATGTCTACACAAGGAGATATAAATTATCAAAGTTGGGACCAGAATGCTGGATTCAGGAGAAAAACGTTGGATGAACAGTAAAGTTGTGACGTTGACTGATGTTGACTCGGTCAATTCATGGTCAACGAGTTATTTTTTCATGAAATATAATTGAGTTAGCTTCAAGTAGCAATTGGAACCACTTCATTTAGATTTTGCTAGAATTAGTTATGGGTTTTCGAAGTCAGGTCACTCGTCTAGAATTTTCATAGTGAACAATTCTCGATAAGAGTAAAACTCCAGATTGAGAAATTGGGCTTCAATGACCTTGAAAGTGGTTCTAAATGCTACCAAATGGTCCCTAAGATGTATGAAAGGAAGGATGTTTCAAACTACGAGAAAAGAAAGAAGAGGTAGTGATCATGCAAAGTCCAGCATACAAAGAAAAGCAAACTGAGGAGAAGGTGGAGTCTAGCAAGCAAGGAGCTTCTAAGCATACAGGTAAGTAGGTAAGTATAAAAGATCTCCCTTTTCCTAAATCTTATTTTGCTGGAAAGAAAAAGATCAACCCTGACTTTGCACATGATGCTTATAACCTCTTCAATAAATTAGAAATAAATATCCCTATGGTTGAATTCCTCAAGAGATATCCTAAGTATGCTAAATTTTTAAAGGAATTGTGTGCTGATAAGAAAAAGTTTAGGCCCCTTGAGAGAATTCAGGTGAATGCTAATGTGTTATCACTTTTCAAGGATGAATTACCAGTTAAGTGCTAAGATCCAGGATCCTACACCATCCCATGCACTATAGGAAAAGTTCATATACAGGGGCGTTACTAGATCTAGGGGCTGCCATTAATATGATGCCTTGGTTGGTATACTTAGCCTTAGGTATTAAGAATCTTAGAGACACAAGTGTAGTGCTCCAGTTAGCTGATAGGTCGATTAGGTATCCAAAGGAAATTCTTGAGGATATTCTTGTGCAGGTCAAGGACTTAGTGTTTCCAGCTAATTTTTATGTTCTGGACATGTCCAGTGAGCTAGTGAGTGAGAGCACTTTGATCCTAGGCAGACCTTTTCTTCAAACTTCCAAGACAATTATTAGTATGAAGCATAGTTCCATCACAATGGAAGTTGGAGAACATGTGGTAACTTTCAACATGAATGAAGCAATGAAATATCCTTTTGATAATTTTGCTTTTGCTGGGTTGAATGCCATTGATTATGTTGTAGAACAAACTAGGGATAAGCATGAATTGAGTTTGCATAATGGGTGTGACTCTATGTTGCATAATTCCCAAAAATCCCATGAAGCATTTCAGGAGTATGAGGATTCAAATTTATCTTTGAGTGCGTATGATGATTATTTTGAATCTCTTTCTTCTTTTACTCTTTTCTTGCTCTTGTGAAGGTGATACATCGTGTTTTAACTGTTTGGATGTAAATAGCATACTTTCACCCTCTCCAAATTTCTTATTTTTATCAAATGTAGATTCGATTTTATCATTTGCTAGTAATAATGCTTTGGGAAAAGCATTTGTGAGTAATTTTGTTGGATCACAAGATACTATGGAAGTTAAAAGTGGAACAAATGAAGAAGGATCGAACTTCTGTGACCCCAAGTCATGACTAGAAGACCTATTGGTAGTGACAGAATACTCCAGAGATGTTATGTCGCAACGTGAAGATAAAAAGGTCGAGACCAAATATCAGTCTGTTGAGGAAAAGCCTCTCTGTGAAACTGGGTCGCGACAAGAAGACCTATTGGTCGCGACTGGAGTCTCCAGAAGAGGCTTGTCGCGACGTGAAGATGAAGAGGTCACAACCAACTGTTCTAGAGACAGTCTCTGTAAGTTTGACTCGCTACGAGAAGTTGAAGATAAGCCTGAGAGGTCGCGACTAGAAATGGCAGATGCAACTAGTGAAGTCCCAATACCTTCAGTTCCATACTCCACTGCTTTGGTTAAAGGGCCAATACATTCTAACTCTACTTATCCTCACTCACAGTCTAAAATTACCTACATACTTTAAGATTCTTGAATGATTTAATCTTTACCAATGATGCAGGTATGAGAGAGCGTGATCTCAACTCTGTTGCAGCTGTCGACCAACTTAAGCTTTGTGCAACTCCTGAAGAGGCCAAAGGCCAAACGGAACGTCCTAATAAGCTGAATACGAGCAACCTCCAAGAATCTATAAAAGGGAGTATCTCGATTGCTCCTAGCTTATTCCTTCTATTATCCAACCCCTAGATTTAGAGTTGAAAGATTTGCATTCTAACCTAAAGTATGCTTACCTTGAGCCAGACTCGAAATTGCCAGTAATAATTTCTAGTGCTTTAACTGTTAGTGAAGAGTCTAGGTTATTGAGTGTGCTTAAGAAGAATAAAGAGGCTTTGGGTTGGCAATTAGCTGATATAAAAGGGATAGATGCCGCTGTTTGTACTCATTGGATTTTGCTGATTGAAGATTCCAAGCCAATTAAACAACCCAAAGGGTATTAAACCCGTTGATCTCTGATGTGGTTAAGAAGGAGATTGGTAAATTGTTAAAAGCAGGAATCATATATGCTATTTCAAATAGTGAATGGGTATCTCCTGTACATGTAGTGCCTAAAAAGAGCGGACTGACAATAGTAAAGAACGAGAATAATGAGTTGATACCTACTAGAGTGCAAAATTTATGGAGGGTTTGAATTGACTATAGGAAGTTGAATGAGTCTACTAGGAAAGATCATTTTCCCTTACCTTTTTTGATCAAATGCTTGAGAGATTAGCAGGGAAAAGTCATTATTGTTTCCTAGATAGGTATTCAGGATATTTCTAGATTCCCATAGACCCGAGGGACCAAGAAAAGACTACATTTACATGTCATTTTGGTACATATGCTTATAAAAGAATGAGATTTGGTTTATGTAATGCTCCTGGCACATTTCAGCGTTATATGCTTTCTACATTTGTTGATTTCATTGAAAAATGCATGGATGTGTTCATGGATGATTTTACTGTATATGGTAATTCTTTTGATGAGTGTCTTGAGAGCCTTGATAGAATCCTTGCTAGATGTATTGAGAAAAAATTAGTTTTAAATTTTAAAAAGTGTCATTTCATGGTTGATCATGGAATAGTACTTTGACATCTTACATCTAGCAAGGGAATTGAGGTGGATAAAGCAAAAATTAAAGTAATTTCCTCGTTGCCCTACCCCACAAATTTAAAAGAATTTTGATCTTTTCTGGGGCATGTTGGATTTTATAGAAAATTCATTAAAGATTTTAGCAAAATTGCTTTACCACTCTCAAAGCTTCTGCAAAAAGACACTGACTTTATTTTCTCCACTGATTGCAAAAAGGCTTTTGAAAAATTGAAGGATAGGTTGGTTTCTCTACCTATCCTAACTTCACCAAATTGGGATCTTTCTTTTGAACTATTATGTGATGCTTCTAATTATGTTGTGGGAGCTATGATAGGTCAAAAGGAAGGTAATGTATCTAGAGTGATTGCCTATGCCTCGAACACACTTGATGCTGGTCAAATTAATTACACCACTACTGAGAAAGAATTGTTTGCAATCGTAGTGGCTTTGGACAAATTTAGAGCTTATCTCGTTAACTCTAAGGTTGTTATGTACACAAATCATGCAGCTGTCAAGTATTTGTTCCATAAACCTCAATGTAAGCCAAGGCTTCTACGATGGATGCTACTGCTTCAAGAGTTTGATATAGAAGTGAGAGATCGAGCTGGTAATATGAACCATGTTGTAGATCATCTAAGAAGATTACCAATAGAGACCAAGGGAGTACTCAGTTCTGATCTTATTTGTGATTCTTTCCCTGATCAATCTCTTTGTTTGGTTGTTATTATGGAACCTTAGTACGCTCATTTAGTTAATTTCATTGAAACTAGCCTAATCCCTTCTCATTTGACTAGATTTCAGGCCCAAAAGCTCAAGAGTGAATCTAAATACTTCATTTGGGATAAGCCTTTTCTGTGGAGGTTATGCTCAAACCAAGTATTGAGATGATGTGTCCTAAACCAAGATCACAAATCAGTTTTAAAAGCTTGCCATTCATGGGTATGTGGTGGCCATTTTGGGGGTAAAAGGACTGTACGAAGAGTCCTTGAATCTGATTTCTATTGGCCTTCCCTTTTTAAAGATGCTTTTGAATTTTGTAGAGCTTGTGATAGGTGCCAAAGATTTAGGGGGATTAGTAAAAGGCATGAGATGCCATAACAACCTATTCTGTTTTGTGAGATTTTTTATGTTTGGGGAATAGATTCCCATGGGACCTTTTCCACCTGCAGCAGGGTTTCATTACATTTTATTAGCTGCAGACTATTTATCTAGGTGGGTAGAGGCTATCCCTACAAGACTAGATGATGCCCAAACGGTCTCCAAGTTTCTAAGGTCACATATCTTTAGTAGATTTGGAATACTGAAAGTAGTAATCAGTGATCAAGGCACCCACTTTTGCAATAAATTAATCAATAGCTTATTGACAAAATATGGTGTAACTCATAAAGTCTCAACCCCATACCACCCTCAAACTAATGGTCTTGCAGAGGTTTCTAATAGGGAGATAAAGCATATTTTATAAAAGATTGTTAAGCCATCCAACAAGGATTAGAACTTGAGACTTGATGATGCTTTATGGGCTTACAGAACAGCTTTTAAAACCCTTATAGGCATGTCCCCTTAGGATAGTTTTTGGGAAAGCTTGTCACATGCCTGTGGAGATAGAGCACAAGATATTTTGGACTGTGAAAGCTTGCAATGAGGACCTTGTAGAAGCAAGTTCAGAGCTATTGTTGCAGATTCAAGAGCTATAAGAGATTAGATTGGATGCCTACAGCAGCTCTGAGATCTATAAACAAAAGACAAAGGCATTCCATGATGTCCATATCCTAAGGAAGAGGTTTAAAGAAGGTAATAGAGTGTTAAGGTACCAAGCTAGGTTCAAGTTCAAACATGGTAAATTCAAAACTAATTGGGATGGACCTTACACAGTTGTCAAAACCTACGACTTTGGGATGATCGAGTTGAAAGAGGAGGCGACAGGAAAAATCTTCCAGGCAAATGGCCACCTTTTGAAACTTTACGAGGAATCCGCCTTGCCTCCTTGAGGCCAAGTTGTCCCTTTCTTATCTCTTACCTTTTACAAGTTTTCCTAATGCTATATGTTTGATATGTTGGTTTGATGATTGGAAAGGGATGATTCAGTAGGATAGTGTTTATTTTCAGTTTATTTCTATTTATTGTCAGTTTGCTTCTGTTTTGCATTACACTCCTGTGCTATCCATGGTCTGTTTACTTATTGCTTCTATTTTGGGCTATTTTGAAAACTCAATAGCATGCTATAGTTTACAAATCTTACTATCGTTGCTCCTAATGTATTACGATGGATGATTTGAATGTGACTGTGCGCTTTATTGTGCAATTTGCATTAAGTTCTGTGTTTGCCTGCTGTGTTGGAACCCAGTTGAATTGACCTTCTATAATGCTGTGATTTTTGATACCTTTACTGACAGTGAAGACACTGTCAAGTTTAAGTGTGGGGGAGAAGTTCTTGTCTCTATGATAATTAATGTAAAATTCTTCCCTTAATCCAATCTTTCATCATAAAGTTTTTAGTTTTTGATCTTAATGTGTGATGAATTGCTGAAATTAGATCCCCACTTTAAATTGTTTTGTGGTTAGCTAAAAAGTTTTAAGTGTAAAAGATGTTTTGGGTTTTGAAAGCTATCACATGATAGTCTCTGTGAAAATTGGTCGCGACCTTCACTGCCTTTAGTCGCGACCTAGCATAGAACTTTGGACTTAATACGCTCTCTGTGAAAATTAGTTGCGACCTATGTCTAATATGGTCGCGACCTGGTTTGAAAATTTGTGATTGTGGACTCTCGGTAAAACAATATCGTGACACTAGTGTCTTTTGGTCGCGACTCTATATTTCTGTGCATTTGTGTCATGACTAGTTTTGGTAAGTTAGAGCCAGTACTCACTGTGAAATTTGGTCGCGACCTACACTGTGTCTAGTCGCGACCTACACTGTGTCTAGTCGCGACCTGAGTGCAAAAATGTCCATTTACCTTCTCTTTGCTTTGTACAATGCTGTATAGAAGGATTCCTTTTGAGCTACTAAGATGCTTTATAAATGATTCATTGCCCTCTTGCTTTTCAACCTTTAGCATAAAGAGTTTACATAAACCATTTTCACACTTGAATTTTTTGTTTAAATTTCTTGGAAATTGAATTGGAAACACTTAAGTTTTCACTGTTAGATTTGGGATTATTACATGATTCTAAGTGATTACTTTGAAACTTTTAAATCATCATTTGAAAGGGTTTTCAGTTGTGATAAGTGTTTTAATACCTAGTGAATGATGAACAGTTCTTGAGACTTTAGCTTATGAGCAATTTAGATGAAAACCTTAGTTGGAAGGATTCTCGGCCTTAATTCCTATAATGAGTGATTATTCGATTGGTTTATATCCTGTAGAACTTGTCTTGGCTCTGAGTTGAGAATTACTTGCCCATTTATGTTATTGAACATGAAAGAGACATTGATTTCTAAACCTATTTACCCCAAACACAAGCCCGCCACATATTATATCTGTAGTCACCCCCTTTGAGCCTATCACTTTTCTTTTTCCATCATAGAAAGTTATATATGCATGAACATCTTTCCAAAATAAACTTGTTATTCATGTCAAAACTCATTATTATTGTGATGTTGTGCTACATCTTCTATGTATAAGGTGCCAAATAAAAAGAAGAGAAAAGAGCACATTGCACGGAAAAAAAGAGTGCGAGAAAAATTTGAGAAAGAAACAAAGAAAAGAAAAAAAAAAGAAAAGAGAAATGAAGAAGGCACTATTATCAACTCCTACTAGCACAATTATCACCTCTACATCTCTAAAGACATGAATTCATGCTACATATTCTTTATTGAATGCATATAGTACTTTCTACCCTTCATATTCTATTCCACGTGGCCTATCTCCATCATTTCACCCCTAAAAGACCTCTTGATTCTTTGCATAAGTATTATATAGTTGCTGAGATTTAGAGTCATTACAAGCATATAGTAGGATGTTTTCCAATTTGAATTTGAGTGAAAGAACCCTAACAATAAGAGGATATAGAGAGCTAAACACTTACATCCTAAGAGAGAATCTATTGCGCTCATATGGTTAAGGTTGATTTCATTTAGTAGTTGATTACTTGGCATTGCTCATATTATCACTTTTGCATTCCTAAAAGATGGTGAATTAATTGTCTTCAGGTTACACTGTGGATTATGTTGTTATCTCGGATTTAATAGAGTTAGTTTAAGTGTAATTCATTTCTTTGTCCAGGAGTACAAAGGTTTCAGTGTGGGGGAATTGATAAGACATAATTTGTGTATGGTTTCTGCGACATTTTTAAGGGTTTTATAATAACTTTACCATTCATTTTATGCCTGTAATTGTGCTTTTGTGGTAATACATGATTGTGCTTGGCAATGTGCTATTTTAAGAGTAAAATGGTAAATTAACTCCTCTAAACTGCATATATGATATCCCTTTACTGGTGGGACTTTTACAATGAGCTTTGGTTTTGAATTGCAGGACTAATGTGAGCAGAAAAGAAATCACAAGACAGAGAATCAAATCAAGGAAGCAGCTTCTATGTATTTTAGTCGCGACCAAAGTATCCACAGGTCATGACCTAATTTCTCCTGGGAAGCTTCTTTGCGTTTATAGGTCACGACCAAAACATGGATCTAATCGCGACTAAAGAAGACAGTCGTGAAGCTGCGCGTTTTTTATTAGGTCAACCTGCTGTTAAAAGGAGAGGGAGGCCACAGACGCAGGGAGGCTAGTTTTTGACCTGATTAGGCTAAGAAGCAGTGCTCGAACTCTCTCTACACTTGCTCTACTGTTTCCACATACTCCATTATTTATCTCTTCATCTCACCTTCTGCTTTCTTCATGGCATCATATTTGAACAGCGATTGTAACATAATAGGAGTCATGAGAGGCTAAATCCTTAGTCTCTTGGTGATGGATCTCGTGTCTTGAGCTCATGAACTGCACTGGGGAGTTTTCTATTTTAATCTTCACCTATTTTATGTTTTGATGCTTCTAGATCTAGGATTTTCATTATATGATCAAGGGATTGAGTATCGATTGATTACTCTTAGATTAGACAATTGTAATTGACTTTGGATGCTTTGAATGTCATTTTAATATAATATTTCAGTTTTTATTTTAAGTTAATTGAACTGTAATCAACGATCGTTGTTAATTAATTCAATTGCTTAAAATCTAGGGTTTGTCAATCGACAATCATTCGAGGGCATTTTCATCATCCGATTTGAATTACACACTAAGTGGATTTTAACAGTGCATTAAGAGTTTTTAAACTAGCTTTGATCAAAGGAGTTTAACGAATATTAATGCTCTGGACTCAATCGATCGATTGAGGTTTTGTTTTAGACTTAGTGATTTCAAAAACTCCATATCAAATTAAGAGCAAAGATAGATTCGCTTTCATCATCAACAGTCTGTCATCACATACTTCTTTCACAAACTAACGCATTTGCACCTTAATCAAAAAGACAAAAATATTTACTTTACTGCACCTTTATTTCATTGCATCAAAAATCAACCAAACCCCAAAACCATTTTGTTTCCACTCAGGTTTTTAATAGATTTGGCACCAATATGCTAGGTGTCCAATAGAAAAGCTCCGAGAGAAGAACGATAGGGTTATGCCTTATACTATATTATTAGGTACAAACATTATTATTTTGATGGATCAGAAGACGACAATGTCACATCCAAATTTTCATACACCTTAGGGACCATTTGGTAGCATCTGGAACCACTTTCAAGGTAATTGAAGCCAAATTTCTCAGTCTGGAGTTTTACTCTATCAAGTATTGTTCACTGTGTAAATTCAAGATGAGTGACTTGATTTTGAAAAATCATAACTAATTCTATAAAAATCAAAATGAAGTGGTTCAAATTGATACATGAAGCTAACTAAATCCTCTTTCAAGGAAAAATAACTCGTTGACTACTCATTGACCAAGTCAACGTCAGTCAATGCTACAAGTTTACTGTTCATCCAATATATTTCCCCTGAATCCAGCATCTTGGTCCCAACTTTGATAAATTATATCTCCATGTGTACACATCCAAATGATGCATTATCTATATATCAAATCGAATCTTGGTATGTCTACTATTTCCTATAAAAATATCATATATTTATTCAACCATTTACTATTTTTAATTAAAGATCAAACATCACTACTTCACCAAGAGTTACTGTTCATGATGGCAAATTCCAGCAATCAACTTTACATACATATGCATACATCAATCCCATATCAATCATGCTAAATAATTCTTAACTTATCTTCATGAATCCTCATCTCCTCCATCTTGAGAAGACCTGCTGTAATTGGATTGATATGGAAGGGGTGAGATTTCGGTGGAAATCTCAGTAGCAAACAGTACTAAACAATATATGCATTAATGGTTGGTATTAGTGCTTGCTTGTGATTGTGTCAACTTAATGTAATGTGCATGCTTCCATGTAATATATGAAATACAATTGGCTAGAGTAATCATAGCACAGAGCTTCAACAATTACATATTAACATCAATCAATCAAGCCATAACACAATCAACCATACATTCAACACATACAAGTTTAGGTAAGTTTACTACGTGGCATGTAGCCCATTCTTTAGTACTTAGCCTTTACTCTGAAGTTCTTTCTTTATAGAGGTCAGAGCCTATACATAGCATAATAATATTTTATTATTATCTCATCCAGTATAACTTCACTTTACTCAAGCTTATCTTGAGGTAATACCCCTATTCTGATAATCCCCTAACTTTTTTTCTATCCACGACTAACCTTATAGAGAGAGATATTTCTCTATTCTAACTATCTAATTTATAAGACAATCCTCTAATTTATTAGAGCAGGGACTAGAAGAACTTACTTACTTTATTCCTAAGCTTGCTGAGTTCCTAAGCTCCTTGGATTGCTCCTAGCTCCGCCAAAACTCCTTTTTTCTCTTCCTTTCTTTCTCTTTCTTTCTTTCTTTCTCTCTTTCTCTTTCTCTTTCTCTCTCTTCTTTTCTCTTCTTTGGCTTGCTTGGCCGTGAATGGAATGGCAAGGGGGTGGGGTATTTATACTTGAGGCAAGGTGGAATGAACGGCTCATATCGAATCGCGATGATTGGCTTAGATCGCTTAGCTTCCTCACCAAGCCTTGCTTACATCACTATGATGACATCATCCTCCATGATGACTCATCAAAAGTGACATCATCATGGGACACCTCACATGCTTAGGTGGCATAATGGTGACACCTCACTAGCTGACTCAGCGCTTCTAGATAATTCCAGAGTCTTATACCGGAATCAACGGCTGAGATGGTGCAACGTGTCCTCATCGTTTTCTTCTCCCTCTAGATTATTGCCATGTGGTGACTTATGGGCACCTTTAATGCCACCTCATGGCTTCCGGATAAGCTCAAGACTTTATCTGATCAATTTCCCAGTTATCACGTCAACCGAATAACCTTACTTTAATGAAAACTCTCTAAAATATTATTTTAATGCCACTTTAATTCACATATTCCTTGGGCTACGTTTTTGCACTCTAGAAATGCTATCTTGGGTCTCTGATCAAGCTCAAGTACTCTGATGGCTCGATTCCCAAGAAACATCCCTTGGCAAATTACCAAAATGCCCTTGGTTCCTCTTTATTTACTTTAATGAGTCTAGGGCATTATTATCTTTCCAAACCTTACCAGAGTGTTCCCTGACCCTGGTCAACTATCCAGATAACCTTTCTTGACTATCTAACCTTAGTCAAATGACCAAAATACCCTTTACTCATTCTTTAACTATTTTATAACACAGGGGTATTTTCGTCATTTGCACCTTTTTCTGGACACCGGCCCTTTTTACCGCTGAACTGATATCATGGGCCTGGGTCTCCCTTGGTGTCATTATGGGCCTATGAGTAATGCTATCTGGGCTCATTCAGTCCCAGTTTGCTTACCGATTAATTTCTCAATCGGATATCGGGCATTCACGAACTCCCGTCTAAATTCACTAAAAAGTGAATAACTTTTTCTACAGAACTCTTTTCGGGATTCTGTCAGTTCCCTGACCTCCGGCTTCACAGGACGCATATTCCTGTAAGTTTTCACTCATATCTGAGGTCCAGGAGATCTGATAAAAATTTCAGATAACTTTCTGACTATCAGATAAATTTTAGCTATCTGAAACTCTGATAAAATTCCTATATTAAGCCAGATTAACCAGCATCATTTCCTCTATCTATTAGTAAAATTTGGGACTGAAATGCTTCCGGCAGTTCTAAGCCACTTCCGGCTTAACTTTCTATAATTACCATTTTGCCCCTGGAAACTTTTCTTCTTTTCAATTAAGTCCCTTAACTTTTCATAATTACCTTTAATGGCCCACAACTTGTGTCTACTTTTATTTCTTACCATGGAACTTTTAGACTTTTTACTTTAGTCCCTTTCTTTTCTAAAATGACCATTATGCCCCTAGGGACTTTTACTATTTACATATAAGTCCCTGTACTTTCACTTATTTGCAGTTTAGTCCCTAAAAACCCTCTGTATGTTTATGGAACTTCTGCTCAAAGGGATCTGGTAGCCTATCTATTTCAGGCTACTTTCTGAGTCTCTGGGCCTGAAAATTGGGATATTACAGACAATCCGACCTGCTCATCACCGAGATTTGAGCAATGAGGAAGGATAATGACAGTGTGCGATGCAGAGCTCGGATGATGGAATCTCGGTAGCAACCAAGATCTACATAAAGAAGAAGAATAACTAACAAGCAACGGCAGATAACAGTGACATAGTCACTGAGAAGCATCTCAGATGGTTGGAGTTAACGGGAAACATGATGACAGGGATTCTCGATCATAGGTTCGCGAAGCTTCCTTCTCTACTCTCTCACACACAGCTAACTGACAGAAGAAAATAGGAAAGAAAGAGTGTGTTGCTATTAAAAATGGACAAAGGGGCATTTTGGTCATTTCACGTGATGTCTAAAAAAAATATAATTCCACTTTAGCTGGAGCTAGGATTCGAACTCAGTACCTCAAACTCAATTGCATTGTCTCTAACCACTCAACCATCTGTAACACCCCAATTTTTAGGCCTAGAGATGCCAGAAAGAGAATTCAAGGGCATAATCGTAATTATGGGAAAGATCGGGCTGGTAGCGATGAGTACCATATTTTGCCAGAAAATAGAGAAAATTATGCTGATCATTTCACTGAACTGTGAAATGTGTATATGAGGTCTCTATGTGTATGAAAGAATTAGGAATGTGACCAAGGGTAAAATGGTCATTTTTGAAAAGTGTGCCCGGAAGCGTACTTTCAGGAAAAATAGCCCGGTCCGGATAAAATATCTGAAAAGATCGGGAGATAGAGAAAAGGATTCTGGATTGAATGACGCAACACAGAATTTTGATTTGAGGTCCCGATTTTTCTATAAAAATTCTCGAAGATAGGAATTTACAGTTATAATCGGTAAAGGAAGAGCAGTCCGAATAGAGATGATCGAACTATGGCTAGAGGCCATACAGTGTTTTCTAAGGCCCATAGTGACACCAGGGAAGGTCCAGGCCCATAATATCAGTTCAGTGGTAAGAGGGGCGGTGTCCGGAAAAAATGTGCAAAATGACGAAAATGCCCTTATGTTATAGGTGGGCCAGAGAATACTCTGGTAAGATATGAAAAGACAATAATGCCCCTAGACCTAGTAAAGTAAAGAAAGGGACTTAGATGCAATTATGAAAAAGTGCAAGGCCAAAAAGAAAAGTAGACAAAAATGTGGGTCCTTAAGTGTAATTTTAGCCAAGTAAAAAGGGACTTAAATGAAAAGAAGAAAAGTTTCCTGTGGCTAAATTGTAATTAAAGAAAGTCAGGCCGGAAGTGGTTTGGACTGCCCGAAAGCATTTCAGTCCCAGATTTCACCAGTAGAGAGAGCAAGTGATGCTCGGTAATCTGGCTTAATACAGAAATTTTTCAAGACTCCAGATAGCCAGAATTGATCTGATAATCTAAAAGTTATAAAAATTCCTACCGGTTATCCTAGATTTTAGATCTAAGTGAGAAAATACAGGATGATGCGTCCTTATGGGACGGATGTCAGGAAACTGACAGAATACCGATAGGAGGCCTGTAGAAAAAGTTATTCACAAATCAGAAAATCCAGACGGGAGTGTGAGGCCTCCGGGTATCCGATAGGGAGATTTATCGGTATTTGAAAAGGGACTGAATGAGTTCGGATGACCTCAGTCAGATGACTGATATGACTCATAGGGATGCCTAAACACCGCAAGCCAGTGTATCGAACAGAAGGAGCCGGTGTCCGGATATGTGTATAAACGGTGAATAATAGATAAAATATTCAATAATCATTGACAAGGGAGGATTCCTCGTAATGCATGTCATGAAGGTAATGGACTCTGAAAGGCCCAATAATGGCGCCATCAAAGGCCCAATAAGACTCTTGGACTGATAGGTGGGCCAGTGTCCGGTAGAACCTCAGAAAAGTGCGAAATTATGAAAATGCCCCTGTGTTGTACTAAAGGGGTGGTAGATGTATAAAGGGATTTTGGTCATTCTGGACAGTGTAGGGAATTGGAAGACATGCAGCGGAAATTAACTTTAAAATTTTTTTCCATTCCCAGCCAGGATCTACCGAATGTATGCATATGTTTGCAAAGTTGAATGCTGGAAATTGCCACTGTGAACAGTAACACGTGGTGGCAAGATGATGTTTGATAAATAATTAAAAATAGTAAATGGATGAATAAATGTATGATATTTTTATGGTAAATATTAGACATACCAAGCTTTAATTTGATATATAAAACGTCTCATTTGGATGTCTACACATGTAGATATGAATTATCAAAGTTGGGACCAGAATGCTGGATTTAGGAGAAAAACGTTGGATGAACAGTAAAGTTGTGACGTTGACTCAGTCAATTCATGGTCAACGAGTTATTTTTTCCTAAAATATAATTGAGTTAGCTTAAATTAGAAACTTGAACCACTTCATTTATATTTTTTTAGAATTAGTTATGATTTTTCGAAGTCAGGTCACTCATCTGGAATTTTCATAGTGAACAGTACTCGATAAGAGTAAAACTCCAGATTGAGAAATTGGACTCCAACGACCTTGAAAGTGGTTCTAAATGCTACCAAATGGTCCCTAAGACATACGAAAGTAAGGTTGTTTCACCATCAACTTCCTTTTGTGATATCACTGCAATAAATAATATATATACTTATTAAAATGGTAATATTTATCTATGTATTTTTTATGATCATTATATTCTTCCCCTCTTAAGAAATTCGGTCCTCCGAATTTAAAAATATGCTCACCTCAATTCTTGAACAAGTGTGGGTATTTAATCCGCATCTCACTCTCAATTTCCCAAGTAGCTTCTTCCTCTGAATGATTACGCCATAATACTTTCATAGAAGGAATCTCTTTAGATCTCAACTTCTTTACTTGTCTATCAATAATAACCACAGGTTCCTCATCATATGTAAGTCTTCATTTACACGCACTTCTTAATATTTAACAACATGAGAGGGGTCGTATAGATATTTCTGTAGCATCGACATATGAAACACTGGATGAATTCAAGATAACTCTAGTGGTAGGGCTAATCGATAAGCTATAGCACCCACTTTGCCTAAAATCTCAAATGAACCAATATACCTTGGACTCAGCTTGCTCTTCTTCCCGAATGTCATGACACCTTTCATTAGCGACACCCCTAAAAATACTTTATCCTGAACTATAAATTCCAATTCTCTTCGACGATGATCCACAGAAGATTTATGTTAGCTCTGGGCTATCAATAATCTTCATTTGATTACCTTCACCTTCTCTTTAGCATCTTGAACCAAATCTAGCCCAAAAATCTCTCTGCCACCAACTTCAAATCATCCAGTTGGAGATCTATATTGTCTTCCATATAATGCTTCAAATGGTGCCATTTGAATACTTGCTTGATAACTATTATTATAAGCAAATTGTACTAGCGGTAAATGATTATCCCAGCTACCACCGAAATCTAAGATACAAGATGAAGAGATGTTTTGAATCAATTAATGAAATCATTTTTCAAAAATATCATAAAAAAAAATGAAATGGAGTCTTTTGAAACATCAGAAAAAGTTTTCTATTTTGTCATTTATACAAATAAAAGATCTTATGATTATGATTATTAAGAACTCAACATGACCCCATTAAAAAGGAGTCATTGGTCATTTGTGATAGTAATATTATGCCAATTTATTTGTAAATTTAGATATATGAAAAGTAAATATCACATACCTTTTAAGCTTATGACAATTTCTTTTTGCTTTACAATAACTCTGGGCATCTTTCTTCACAATTCTTTGCCTCAAACATTATGATTACTTTTAAAATTTTCTATAAAATCTCATTGTCATTTTATTGTCATAACTAATTTTGACATTTAATTTCAATAAATTCATGTATATTTTATCCATACGACTTCCAGTCACATTTTAATATTTGCCTTTTGTTCATATGACTTCAGGTCATATTATAACATTTGCACAAATAGAGATATTATTATTTTCACAATCATGATTCAATAGCCAAGACAAAATATCATTGGCTTTCAATTGTCAATTTTTTATTACAAAATGGTCATAGTCATTATTATTTTCTCATAGATATGTTCTATATTACAATAGCAGATCATCAATTTCTCATAATTATATACTACGTAGTCTTCAAGACTATCACTTTTCAATGACATGATTCTCTATAAGTTATTAGTCTTCAGGACGATAGCAAAAATATTTTTTTCAATTATACAACTCTTTTTAGACTTCAGGATTTTGATATTTATAATCATTACATTATCAAATTGTCATAATATTTTTCTTGCCATTGTCATTTATAAGAACCACAAGATGATCTTCTACCAAAGAACTATCAATTATCAAAAGTGATATATTTTTTGTCATCTAATCACAAAATTAAGTGTATTATGGCTATTGGCTACAAAATTAAGTACATATATAAAGGGAGACTATAGAAGAGATAAATATATTAAAATACAAATTAATATAGGGGAGAGAAATTAATTAGTAATATAAAAATATAGATATAGTAATCTAAATTAGCGAATAATAATACTGAAATAAAGTAAATTAGATAAATTCAATCTCATAATCAAATATAAAGAACAAATAAACTCAAAATCATATAAATCAAATTATATAATCATATATAATACTATATATTATGTGTGTATATAGATATATCCAAACAACATAAACAAACCTATGAAATGAGGAAAACATATAAATGACATAAATTATATGTGTGTGTCAATTATAATACTGTGAACATAAAAAGATAGCTTAAAAATAAATAACAAGATAAAATATAACAAAACAAATATAACTATAGATAACATAACAAAAATAATATGGAACAATAGAATAACGTAAAAATTAGAAATATAAAATAACGTACATAACAAACAAAATAATAGCATAATATGAGATAAATAATATGATAAATATAGATAATAAAATAATAAAAATGATTAAAAAATAACAAACAACATATTAAATATAGTAAATATATAGAAAATTAAAGTTACACATGATAACTAGGTAAAAGAAATATAATGGAGCATTATCATATATAACAAGAACATATGAATTTATAAGAAATTTATACCTCAAATTTTAGGAGTTAATTTGTGTTATAACGTGTTATAAAAATGAGGGAAAAATGAAGAAGTTAGAGAGAAAAGAAATAACAAGACAAGAAATTGAGATGGCTCTGAAAGTGGAGAGGATGAATGAACGTTTCAGAGCCTTCCGTTCTGAAGTTCGTCGCCATCAACACGATGATAGTTTCTTTCATCCTGTTGTTGATAGAGCGAGGTCTTTTTTTCTAGATTTCAAGATGTAAAGTTAGTTAGTAAAGTTTAATTTGAATGAATATAATAAAGTTTAACAGGTTTCTTGTTCTGCATACTTTACTGATGATCCGTTTATTTTTCATTTGAATCCCACTTTTAAACCGGTCACTGAGGAGAAGACGGTTTAAAAAAAATTAAATTTTTACACCGGTTTTAAAAGTAACCGATTTAAAATATAAACACCCGGTGCAAATTAGCTTCGTCCTATCTGCCTCTTCAGTTTCCTGTCTATGCTTTCCCGCGCGCTTTCTTTATTTTTCAGACCGTTCATTTCACTTCTTCGGTTCCCAACGTTTGTAGTCATTATGATAGAAGGCCAATTGCATTCTTCTATATTCTTATTGATCATGAACGTTAACCATATATATATGTATACCATTCTTCTGTTTTATTTTCTTTTCATCTATCTGACTCCTCCAATGGCCTCTTCCTCACGCACGCCTCCTTCTCCGCCCCACAAAAGAAACAGAGACGGCTTTGAAGACAAACATCCTGATCCTCACCCTTCTGTTCCTTCTCCTCCTCCCCTGGTTGTGACTCTAATGGAGAGCCTTGAGGAACTCATACTGCGCTTCAATGTGCTGGAGGACTCTGTGGAAGAACTGAATCGCAAAGTTGACAGACTGAAAGCAAGTTTCAGAGATTTATGCTCAGAAGTTTGCCGCCATCAACCCCGTGATAGCTTCTTTAATCCTGTTGATCTCACCCAATCTGATGACTCCCAAAACTCCGAGTCTGATGAGTAGTGAAAGATTG
Organism: Leucaena leucocephala; assembly: GCA_037074615.1. Taxonomy (NCBI): domain Eukaryota; kingdom Viridiplantae; phylum Streptophyta; class Magnoliopsida; order Fabales; family Fabaceae; genus Leucaena; species Leucaena leucocephala. The sequence goes on along the minus strand of CM073548.1, from coordinate 8,010,069 downwards.
CAACTTTTATATATTCTGATATATATATTTTTTTGTGTAAAAGTTGATGACATTGTCTGTATCACTTAAAAAAAACTGATATATTTTACACCGATCTATATATAGTGGCCGGTGTAAAATATACTCTCTACAACTTTTATATATATCTACACTGGTGTAACATTTTGTCCGGTGTATATTTTCTTACAAAATAAACTTTTTTTTTATTTTTTTACCAAATACTCTTTTATTTGGTACATTTTTCGCGCCTTCCATCTCTCATTTTTCCCTGGTTCGCGCGTTAAGTCTTCTCGGCGCTTCACAGACGGTGAGTTTTGTAACACCCCAATTTTTAGGCCTAGAGATGCCAGGAAGAGAATTCAAGGGCATAATCGTAATTATGGGAAAGATCGGGCTGATAGCCGATGAGTACCATATTTTTCCAGAAAATAGAGAAAATTATACTGATCATTTCACTGAACTGTGAAATGTGCATATGAGGTCTCTAGGTGTATGAAAGAATTAGAAATATGACCAGGGGTAAAATGGTCATTTTTGAAAAGTGTGCGCGGGAGCGTACTTTCAGGCCAAAATAGCCCGGTCCGGATAAAATATCTGAAAATACCAGGAGATAGAGAAAAGGATTCCGGATTGAATGACGCAACACAGAATTTTGATTTGAGGTCCCGATTTTTCTGTAAAAATTCCTGAAGATGGGAAATTACAGTTATAATCGGTAAAGGAAGAGCAGTCCGAATAGAGATGATCGGACTATGGCCAGAGGCCATACAGTATTGTCTAAGGCCCGTAGTGACACCAGGGAAGGCCCAAGCCCATAATATCAGTTCAGTGGTAAAGGGGGCCGGTGTCCGGGAAAAATGTGCAAAATGACGAAAATGCCCTTATGTTATAGAATAACTGAAGAATGAGTAAAGGGTATTTTGGTCATTTGGCTAAGGTTAGACAGTCAAGAAGGGGTATCTGGATAGTTGACCAGGGCCAGAGAATACTCTGGTAAAATATGAAAAGACAATAATGCCCCTAAACCTAGTAAAGGAAATGAAAGGACTTAAGTGCAATTATGGAAAGTTTCAAGGCCAAAAAGGAAAGTAGACAAAAATGTGGGGTCCTTAAATGTAATTTTAGCCAAGTAAAAAGGGACTTAAATGAAAAGAAGAAAAGTTCCCTGGGGCTAAATTGTAATTAAAGAAAGTCAGGCCGGAAGTGGTTTGGACTGTCCGAAAGCATTTCAGTCCCAGATTTCACCGGTAGAGAGAGCAAGTGACGCTCGGTAATCTGGCTTAATACAGGAATTTTTGAAGACTCCAGATAGCCAGAAATGGACTGATCGTCTAAAAGTTATAAAAACTCATACCGGGTATCCTAGAATTCAGATCTAGGTGAGAAAATACAGGATGATACGTACTTATGGGGCGGATGTCGGGAAACTGACAGAATACCGATAGGAGGCCTGTAGAAAAAGTTATTCGCAAAATAGAAAATCCAGACGGGAGTGTGAGGCCTCCGGGTATCCGATAGGGAGATTTATCGGTATTTGAAAAGGGACTGAATGAGTTCGGATGATCTCGGTCAGATGACTGATATGACTCACAGGGATGCCTGAACACCCCAGGCCAGTGTATCGGACAGAAGGAGCCGGTGTCCGGATATGTGTATAAACGGTGAATAATAGATAAAATATTCAATAATTATTAACGGGGGAAGATTCCTCGTAATGCGTGCCATGAGGATATTGGACCCAGAAAGGCCCAATAATGGCGCCAACAGAGGCCAGTAAGACACTTGGACTGATAGGTGGGCCAGTGTCCGGCAGAACCCCGGAAAAGTGCGAAATTACGAAAATGCCCCTGTGTTGTACAAAAGTGTAACAGATGAATGAAAGGCATTTTGGTAATTCTGGACAGGCCCAGAAGCCAAGGTACATACAGATAAAGTTACTTAGAGTCAGTATATACCCTGACAGAGTACAGAAGGGTGTAAAATGACGATTTTACCCTTAGGGTTAAAATAGTGCAAGAAAGGGCACCCAAGGGTATTTTGGTAATTTGCCAAGGGCTGTTTTTTGGGAATCGAGCCATCAGAGTACTTGGGCTTGATCAGGATCCAAGATAACATACCCAAAGCCCAAAAACGTAGCCTATGAAGTATGTGGGAAAAAGTGGCATTAAAATATTATTTTAATGCTGTTTCAATAAAGTAAGGTTACTCGGTTGGCACGATAACCGAGGAGGTGATCAGATAAAGTCCTGGATTTATCTGGATAGCATTGGAAGGCGTGACAGGTGCCAGTAAGATGACACATGGTGCCAACATAAAGGCAGAAGAAAAAGTTGAGGACACGTATTACGAGGCAAGAGACTGGACCGGTGAGTCAGCATGCTGAGTCAGCTGCTGAGGTGTCCAGGATTTCAGACATGTGATAAATGTGGCGCTGAGGTGTCCTGGTGAGGTGTCCCAATGATGTCATGCATGATGCAGTAAATGAGGAATTAAAGAAAATAGGAAAATCCAGGAAAAACCAGGACCGCAGGATCAAAGTTCATGGTAATTACGAGGGATGCCTCCGGGAGTGTGAGGCCTCCGGGTATCCGATAGGGAAATTTATCGGTATTTGAAAAGGGACCGAATGAGTTCGGATGACCTCAGTCAGATGACTGTTATGACTCACAGGGATGCCTGAACACCGTAGGCCAGTGTATCGGACAGAAGGAGCCGGTGTCCGGATATGTGTATAAACGGTGAATAATAGATAAAATATTCAATAAACATTAACGAGGGAAGATTCCCCGTAATGCCTGCCATGAAGGTGATGGACCCTGAAAGGCCCAGTAATGGCGCCAACAAAGGCCCAGTAAGACCCTTGGACTGATAGGTGGGCCAGTGTCCGGTAGAACCCCGGAAAAGTGCGAAATTATGAAAATACCCCTGTGTTGTACAAAAGGGTAACAGATGAATAAAGGGCATTTTGGTTATTCTGGACAGGCCCAGAAGTTAAGGTACATACAGATAGAGTTACTTAGAGTCAGTATATACCCTGACAGGGTACAGAAGGGTGTAAAATGATGATTTCACCCTTAAAGTAAAGATAGTACAAGGAAGGACACCCAGGGATATTTTGGTAATTTACCAAGGGATGTTTCTTGGGAATCGTGCCATCAGAGTACTTGGGCTGGATCAGAGACCCAAGATGATGTTCCCAGAGCCCAAAAACGTAGCCCATGAAGTATGTGGGGAAAAGTGGTATTAAAATACTATTTTAATGTTGTTTCCATAAAGTAAAGTTGCTCGGTCAGCACGATAACCGAGATGGTGATCAGATAAAGTCTTAGACTTATCTGGATAGCATTGGAAGGTGTGAAAGGTCCCTTCCAGATGCCACATGGTGTCATCTTAGAGGCAGAAGAAAAAGTTGAGGACACGTGGCACAATCTTATCTGGTGGGTCCAGTTTGTGGGAAATCAGACCGGACCGGTACTGGATTGGACTGGAACTACTGAGTCAGCTGATGAGGTGTCCAAGAAGATTACAATTTCACCATGTGACATATGAGGTATCCCATGAGGTGGAATGGAAATGATGTCATGCATGATGCAGTAAAAGGAATAAAAGAAAATAGGAAATTCTGGAAAAATCAGGACCACATGATCAGATGGCTTCAAAATTATAAGAATGCCATTGACCAAAACTATAAATACCCCCTTGCCTTCATTATGCACTATTTTGGCAAGAGAAAGAGAGAGAAAGAAGAGAGAGAAGGAGAAAGAAAGAAGAAAGGAAGTGCTGGTGAAGTTGGAAGCAGTAGAGAAGTTCTGAAGTTCTGCTTTTGAGGTAGTAACTAATCCTAGCTTTTATGTAATGTCTTTGTGATTTGTTGTGCTATTGTTTGGTTGGATTGTTGTCTTATATGTTATGCTTGAAGCTCTATTACAATGCTATGATCATATGTTATTGAATATGGAAGCACGCAGCATACTTATCTCTACACAATCACAAGCAAGCACTGTCACTCTGCATTACATATATTGTTATGATTATTACTACTGAGATTCCCCCGAATCTCATTCCCCATATCTAACCCATTACAGGGAGATTATGTTGAAGTGAATTTTAAGAATCTTGAGAGACGCCGTTATGCTGCCGAAACTAAGACTGAACATCAGTATATGATAAGTACTGTGTACGTAGTGCTGTCTAAGGAGGCTGGAAGTGAGTGGACCTAGCGGTTATGCTGCCGAATTTTTGGCAGGAAAAGATGTAATAGAAATATGAGAATTTTGTGTATGTCTTGTTGTATGATATTTTATTATGTAATAATAAATATTGTTTGGCCTGTTCAATTTGTGTATGGGGAATTAAGGGAGAAATTCGCAGGTCCTGAGGTAGCAGTGTTTTGACCTCAGTTTGACCTAGTAAACAAAGGAGTTTGGCCACAAAATTTGGTGAGCCAGTGGTACACATCTGGGGCATTCCATGGATAGGTAATAAGCCTTGTTTGGATGTGTAGAATGAGATTAATCAGTTCTCAAATTAAAGGTTCAGAATAAGGAACTTAAGAGTGAAATTTTGAATTTCTGGGCTTGAGTTAAGGTATAATCGAACTATCTAGCTTCCGCAAGTGTACTCTGAGGGGTCTAAGGAAGGATGTTTCATTAAGGGCCATAAAGCATGTCCGATTTGTGAGGAAGGGACTTGCTACTATCAACTTCATCATGGAAGAAAGACAGTCTACCTAGGTTATAGGAGATTTCTAAGACAAGCTCACCCATACCGTCGACTAAAGAAGAAATTTTATGGCGGCCAAGAATTTGAAAATGCTCCAAAGCCATTGACTGGCGAACAAGTTTATGAAAAGGTGAAAGACATCAATGTCACTTTCGGTAAGCTTACCAAGAAAAGTGAGAAAAATGTATGGAAAAAAAGATCTGTGTTCTTTGAGCTTTCTTATTGGCGACATCTTCATGTAAGGCACTGTCTTGATGTGATGCATGTGGAGAAAAATATGTGTGACAGCATTGTTGGAACACTTCTCAACACACATGGTAGTTTCAAAGACGGTTTGAAGGCAAGATTGGATTTGGAAGAAATGGGAATACGGGAGGAGTTACATCCGAGGCCAGATGGTGAGGGGAGCTATCATGTTGAAGAGACTAACATTTTGTCCAAGGCTGAGAGAAGAAGTATTTATGAGTGTTTGCAAGGAATCAAAGTTCCCTCTGGGTACTCATCTAATCTTAAGAGGATTGTGTCTATGAAAGATTTGAAATTAGTAGGCCAAAAGTCTCATGATTGTCATGTATTGATGCAACAATTACTCCCAGTGGCTGTTCGAGGAATCCTTCAAGATGATTTGAGACACATTGTAACCCGCTTTGCTTCTTCTTTAATGCTATATGTGGCAAAGTCTTTGAGACTGAAAGTTGGAGGAATTGGAGCACGAGGTTATGTTATTTTGTGCCAGCTTGAAAACCAGTTTCTTCCTGCCTTTTTTGACATCATGGTATACCTCATCGTTCATCTAGTGCGAGAGATAAAACTGTGTGGCCCTGTATACTTACGATGGATGTACCCATTTGAAAGATACATGAAAATCCTTAAAGGGTATATGAAGAATCCAAATCGGCCCGAAGCATCCATTATTAAAAAATATGTTGCCGAAGAAGCTATGGATTTTTGTCAACAATACCTGTCTAAAGTAAGATTTACTGGTCTCCACAAACCCCTTGCCAAACAGGGGGGTCAACGCGGAATGTTGGTGAGGAGTGTTGATCGTAATGAACTGCAGCAAATACACTTACACATCTTGAATAACATTGATGAAGTTCAAGACTATATTGCTGTTCATAAAGATCTTGTCCGGAAAACAAATAATAGGATGACAGAGCAAAGGCTGATTAGAGAACACAATAAATCTTTTGCACATTGGTTCAAATTGGAGGTTGAAAATGAGGATTGTGTTTCTGATACAGTTAGATGGTTGGCATGTGGTCTTGAACATAATGTGATCTGTTGGAATTCATTTGATATCAACGGGTATTCTTTTTATACGAAGTCTCTAGATGATAGAAGTAGCGTGCAAAACAGTGGTGTTATGTTAGTGGCTAAAGCTATGCATTTCTCTAGTTCAAAAGACAACAATCCTAAATTAGCAGTCATCCCTTATTATGGCGTTGTTGAAGAGATTTGGGAGGTGGACTACTTTAAATTCAAAGTTCCCGTATTCAAATGCAAGTGGGTTAATGTAAGCAACGGTGTTATGGTCGATCAGTTAGGATTTACACTGGTGGATTTGAATAATACAAGTTTTGGAGATGAGCCTTTCATTATGGCAGACCAAGCAAAGCAAGTGTTCTTTATCACTGATCCTCAAAATGAAAGATGGTCTGTCGAGCTCCAAGGAAAAAGGATTGTTGACAATGATGATTCTTTTTATGAGATCCCTTCTTTTTCAGTAGGTTTACCACAATTAAATGAAGAAGTGGATTCTGATTAATTTCTATGTGTTTCTTGTTTTTTATGTAGTCTAAACATGCATTTTTAAGTTTCTTGTTATGATTGTGTATATGATTTTGATGTAATAATAACAGAGACAGATTCTTGTTCTGATAAGAATGTTGTGACGCCAAGGATGGGATGATATATGATGATGGAGTTTAAAAGAATAACTACAACATTAAAACCGGTCTTAAGTGCTATCCGGTGTAAAAAGTCACTACTGACATTTTGTAAATAAATTATAGTTTGATTTTACACATGGGTTTTACTTTATCCGGTGTTATATTTTAAACGGTGTTATTTTTTACATCGGTTGTAAAATTTATCCGGTGTAAAATGTATCAATTTTACATCGTTTATGTTTTTGTCCAGGTTAGAATGATTTACACCCGGTGTCGCATGTTTATATTCATTTTTTAAGCCCGCCCCTTGCCGCGATTACCTTCATTCTCCTTTCTCACGTACTCCGTCATATCGCCCCTCGTCGTGCTCTGTGGTTCTCGCGAGGCTTCTCCGCGTTCGATCAATTGTTCTTCTCTGTTGTCTCTCTCGTTCTGCTTTTCCGTGTACGTGTTCTCTGCATTTTTTCCCCTGTGTACGTACATCGCCGTTTTTATGTTCGTTTAATCTAGGTTTTCTATTTTTCCTTATGAATGCTTGCACATCTTTCCATTCATAACTGCTAAAGGAACAAGTTTTGTGTATTCTGACGGGTTGAAGGAAAAAGGGGTAAGTCTGTTTTCAATATTTTTGATGTTGTAATTACGTACATAGGAATATGGAGGATAGAGTTACTCAGATTGAGGCTAGCGATGCTCCAAGAGCCACTACGCAAAGGAAGGGAAGAAGTGCGACTCGTTTGAAAGACATTACGAAGGACAGGATGGAGGGGAAACTGCTTCCGATTGAGTTTGACAGAAACTGGAACCCAACTAGTGAACACAGGACAAAGTATGTAAGTTTTGTCAGCCTCCTAGCACGCAACAAGCCTAGCATCACCTATTTGACTTGGGATGCTGTGGATGATCGCGTGAAGAATCAAATTTGGGACATTATCCGGGTATAGGAACTATCTAATATTGCATGCCGAGCAATACCAAATACACAACTATTTGTTGATTACTCTGCTTTCAATGGCAAACATTGCAGCTCACTTACGATGTGCCCAACAATGAGTTCTTGAAGAAGAAGACGTTGTCTTATTGCTGTGAGCGTTGGAGGGCATTCAAGACACAACTAGCTCGTCAGTATCTGCATGGACAGGACAGAAGTGGTCATCCTCAACCTTCTCCATGCAGCAAGTATCAATTCATTGACGAAGCTGCGTGGGAACAATTTGTTAGGAATCGGACCACGCCAGTAGCAATGGTGAGTGTATCCTTTTGTATATGGTTGCAGAAAACGTATCAGAGTATCATATGTATTGATTTTAAATACTTCATGTCTTGTAGGAAAAAAAAGCAAAAGCGATTGAATACGCCCTCAAGAATGATTGCCCCCACACAATGTCTCAAGGGGGTTACGCGAAGGCAGAAAGAGAGTTGTTGGGGGCCAAGAGGAAGAGGTTAGAAGAAAATGCTGGGTCGGATCCTAGTGTTCTTCTTGACCCCCCTCTCCGATACGTCGCAAAGAAAAATGGTTGTACGCTCGCCAAAGAAAGAGCGGAGCTTTTACAAGCGACAATGCTTGCATGATTGCTGAAAAAATTGTAAGCACTACTTGCATTATTTTGTGATAGTAGACTATATATAATTATATCATTTTCCTTATGTTTGTTCTTTCTATGTTATAGAGTGATCTTAAACAACAAGAGTCCCATGGATCCTTCAAGTCAGATGGTAGGAATGACATCTTGACTGTTGCCACTGGGAAACAAGAACATGGGGGCCGTGTCAGGGGAGTTGGAAGAGGTGTGGGTATAAGAGATTACTTTAGAGCATCTCAAACACGTTCCCCACATGTGGTGCCGAGGGCAGAGTTGGCATCCTTGCTCTCCACCATAAGGGCAGAGGCTAAGGAAGAGGCTTGGATAGAGGCTAGGGCACAAGCAGAAGCTTCAATTGAGGAACGATTACAAGAGGGGTTCACAAAGATGAAGGAAGAAATGTTGTCCATGATGACATCAAGGCAGCAAGAGCCAACTGATCCCCTCCCGCCCTCAACTGCAGTCCGTCCAAGCACTAAGGGGAGTTGTTGCTTGCCGCTGTCAGAGGATGCAGAACATTGTGATCTATATGTTAAGGATCCTCTTAGACGCTTAGTGTCACGTGGCTCCATCCATAGCCTAGGGGCAACTGTTCACCATAGCCAAATTCAGGACGATCAATTAAGGGTGACAGTTGAAGACATGCTAATTGGAGATGCTCTTGTCCCAATTCCCACTGATGAGGTGAAGATAGTGAGCCAAACAAAAGGGACTTTCATATTGTGGCCAAAGCATATTGTTTCGGATCACGTCGCCTCATCCCCCGGCCAACTTCCCACCCCTCCCACTTTGAATTCCATGCAACGTGTGATCCTATTGGCATATGACAAAACGTTCCATGTGGACTCGTTGCCTATGGATTCAGTTGTGGGCGACATGGGGGCACCGGCCTTCCTGGACCATGCGGATGTCAAATCTCTGATTACTCCCAAGGAAGAACTGACCTCCGGCTGCATCCAAGTGTTTTTGATGTAAGTATAATTTAAATGTAAATATATGTAATAACAAAGTTCGAGTCTTACAACTAATGTCGTTTATGCATTGGCTGTAGGTACATGCAAGCTGAGTTGGTTTCCTCCAAGGCCAAACAAAAAAAGTTCGGATTCCTATGCCCACTTCAGATTTATGCTAAAGGGACCTCTCAATCTTCGAGGCTTGCATACATTTCAAGTAGGCTCGGTGAAACCGATATTGATTGTTTCTTCGCACCATATATGCAGGAGTAAGAATAATAATATTTTATTTTATTTCATATATACTAGTTTTGTATTTGCTTAATTATAATACTCATTCTCTTTTAACTAATCTCTACAGCAATCATTGGCAACTTGTCATCCTATGTAAGCATAGCTATAAAGTTTTCTTCTTATGCTCCCTCCATTACAAGCCCTCGGTTGATGTCAGGAAGATCATGAACACGTGAGTTCTCTTCTATACACAATGATCTTTGTGATAAATGGGTTACTAACTTATTAACTGTGGTCATAGGGCTATGAGGACGTTCGCAGTTGCAAGGGGCCTTAAGCACGCTAATTTGGTGAGGGACCCTGAATGGATCACACCGAAGGTAATAAAAGTATATATTGGGTGTTAGCTAGGTTCCCCGTTTTGATGATGAGAAATAATTTTTATCTTGTTAACATTACAGAGTCGAAGGCAACCTAGAGAAAGCAACTTGTGCGGCTTCTACATAGTTAGACACATGGTCAATATTATCTTGTCAAATAGGATTGACCTAACTGAGGAGGTGAAATTGTATTATTAATGATTTCATATTTCTTAATTCTCAATCTAATCTATATTAGTAATGCCTTAATTTCTTTGATTTTGATTTCATATTTCAGATGTTTGATCAACCTGATTCATTTCCTGACCAAGATATTGAGGACCTGCGTAATCGGTGGGCAGAGTTTTTTGTTCAATTCCTTCCTTCTCAATAGTATTTGTCTTTCACTGAATACATTTTTCTATTTGTCTGTTCAAATTGTAGCATTTTTGTATTGAATTTTATTCAATGAATAATATAATGAGCAATTGAATTATATATGTCTCTGGCATCTTGAACTGATGATGATCGATGATTGAGTCGTATATTATATTTGGGCAGATTATTTATGAAGCTTCAGGCCAACGAAATGTATTAAATATAAATTTAATAACATCTACATCGGAGGTATATACCTGCCGGTGTAGAAAGAGCATATATCATAATATATAAATTAAATTTAATAATATCTACACCGTCCCAATATTCAACCAGTGTTAACATTTGAATAATCTACACCGTCCCAATATTCAAACTGGTGTAGATGTTAAAACATAATACACCGGATGTAAATGTGAACCGCTTTAACGTGTAGACCGGTGTAAAAAAGTATACATTCTACACACCGTCCCATATTCAACCGGTGTTAACATTTGAATAATCTACACCGACCCAATGTTCAACCAGTATAGATGTTAAAAATAATACACCGGGTGTAAATGTGAACCACTTTAAATTTTAGTCCGGTGTAAAAAAAGTATACCTTCTACACCGGTCATGTGACCGGTGTAGAAGGTCTCACGTTTTACACGGTCCGTTTCTACACCAGCTGTATGTGCGATGTTGAATGCCATTTTCAACCGGTGTTGAAATGCTTTTTTCCAGCCGTGTTTCATGAATAGTGATTGAGGATGGCACATGACAATCGCAGGCCTCAAATTCTGATTCTAACTTCCGTATAAACCCTCACTCTTGTCAGTCTTAAATTCTCTCTTCCTCTCCTTCTTTCTGTTTCAGTCTTTCAATTCCTTCGAGGCGATCAAGATCAGCATCACCTGGCTCTCGAACCTATGAAGTCACCTCTACCACCTGGAGGCATAGCCGCGACGACCGCTAGGCATGCTCTGAGGAAGATCTCGCTCTCTGCCTCATCATGCTCGGTTCCACCGCCTTATCGACCACCACACCTCGCCGACTCCCAAACTCACTTACAGATGTTCCATGTGCAAGAAAGCCTTCTCCTCTTACCAAGCTCTTGGCAAACACAAGACCAAACTAGTCTTCGTCATCGAAAACTCTCTGGTGAAGATCACAACACTTCTTCCAATGTCACCAGGCCAGTAGTACTTCTGCGACCACCTCTGCGTTCAACAGCGGTGGCAATAAAATGCTTCTATGTGATGAATATTCAAAGTGCATACAGAAAGGAAATCTAACGAATAAACTAAAGATTAATCAAAGACCTCATCATGAATAGGGATAGCACAGTTGTAGTACCTCAAGATTCCATTCATCAATTCTATTGTTGCTTTCTTGTATATATACTCATTTTATATTTAATATATTACCTATTCAATTAATTACATAAAAATATTTATTTATAATAAACTTTTATTTAAGATTCGTCCAATACTATAAACCTTTCTTGAGTATAAAAATACATAGAAACTATTAAAATTGGTGCAAAATTTATAAGTTAAAAGCATTTAACTTTTAACTTCCCTTTATTACAATGTGAAAATACCAAAATGTTCCTAACAAAAAAAAATACCCTCTCCCTCCCAATCTCTCAGCTCATCCCATGTTTACATCAAGTGAGCTAGTGAGCTAGTCTACACAAGTTAATTCAAAATGTCCCATGTTTACATCAAGAAACAATCAATCTTGCTATGTTAATTCACATCAAGTGAGCTAGTCTACACAAGTTAATCTCTCCAAGTTATTGAAAAAGTCAAAAAACTAGAAAAAAATTTAGAAGCTTCAAAATTCTTCTCCAAGATAGACTCCAACGAAAGGAAAGGAAGAAATGATAAAGAAATAAAAGCAACTCTGGCATTTGGTAAGGCAATATGAGATGATGATGGGAGGAAGGGAGAGTCTGAGGGAGACAAATGAAAGAGAAGGGTAAGGGGCAGAAAAGAAAATTACAAAATCTCATGCATTTTTATTTTTTAAATAGCGTGGGCCCAACAAAAGAAATTAATGGACATTGAAGGGTTTTATTGGTGTTGTTATTTTTGCCCCAATTTTAAAAGTTTCTAAGTATTTTTGTATCTGAAAAAAGTTTATAGTGTTCGGTGTACCTTAGGCAAAAGTTTGTTGGTAAATTTGCACTTTACCCAAACTAAAATATCATAATAATCTTCCTTAATTCTCTCATTCTTTCTCTTACTTGATTATTGTTGAGGGAGCATTAGTAATTTATGAAAAAGTTGATAAATATATTAAATATATTCCCTTACTTTTATAGGGAACCGGTATCGAATCCACCTAAACATTTTTGTACCAAAAAAAGTTTATGTGTGAATATTAAATTAATGTTGTAATGTTAAATATGTTAAAAATGCAGCAATGGGAACAAATACATACTGGATGGATGGTTAGATAGAATATAGAGTTTTGTTAGGAGCAATTTAGTATTTGTAAATTAATGTTTTGGTTTTTGTTCCTTTTATAATTGTTAAAATCATTTCTAATAAATATCATTTCCTATAAATCCTTCTCTCTAGTTTTCCCTTTCTTACGGTGGCTTTTGAACATCTCCAACTACTAATAAATTAAATTTATTTGAAATACTGCAAATCTATTAAAAAAATCATAGAAATAACAAACTACTTGTTGAAAAGCACAACTAAATAGAAATACCCCTATAAAACTTCCCTTGGCTGTGTTATTTTTATAATTAAATTGTTGAAATTTTATTTTTTACTATGAATTTTTAAATAATGGTTGCAAAAAGAACTTTTAACGGCAGTTATTTAAAACATTGTTGTAAAAAGGTATTCAAAATTTTATAACCTTATCGTGATAAATAGTTTCACAGTTTTAGAGTCCCCCCACTCTTGCCCTACTCTAGAACTCAACGATAACCAAAGATCAATGTTTTTTGTCAGTTTCAAGTATCACCACTCACTCCATCATTTTTCAAGCTCATCATAGCCATTTCTAAATTTTCTTTTCTCTTTGCCATCTTTCTTTTTACTCTTTCAACCTTACACTTATTTGAATCTCTTTGTCATCTTGTCAAAAGGAGTTCGAAGAGCTTCAATAGCAAAAGCTTTTAGATCTTCAACTTCTCTACTAGATCTTCGACTTCTTCTCCAAATCTTGGATAATACTTTTGGCAAGGCTAACCATAGTGGCTAACAGTGGGTGGTGACACATAGACTTTGTCGGAAGGAGGTAGAAGAGCTCAAATGAAAGAAATTTCTGGATTTTCAACTTCTCTACTAGATCTTCTACTTCTTCTCTAGATCTACTATGATTCTTCCAACGAGGGTAGTCGTGGTGGCTAACACAAAAGACTAAGTCTTCCCTATTTTAGTGGGATCCAATTTTCTATCGATGGCGGGAAGACACAAAAAACTAAGTTGACCCTAAAATTTAAATAAAAGATTGCCACATGATAAGATCAAATGAAGTTGCTATAAGACCCATCACAATTTTAAAATAAAAAGTGACAGACAAATACCGTTCTCGAATGTGACCTCTTACTGTAATGATCTTTAACCATAATAATAATAATAATAATAATAATCTAGAATAATCATTTTATTTTAATTAATATTTTAATTTTGTTGTAAATTACTCACAAAGTGGATTGGTGGTGGAAGTCAAATAATTGATTCATAAATGATATTAGTTTAGTATTTGTTGTAGATCTTCACCAACGTAAGTTGGTGGTTCAATGGGATTAAGGTTGCTATATGTTCTTTCAGTTAGGGGTGTTTATGGGAGTCCTGACCTGACTGTTTGGACCTGATCATAGTAGTTTCAGACAGGACAGCTCGGGTCAGGACAAAAGGAAATCTCAGGACGGGACGAGTCTCAGAATGACCCTCAGGACGTCTCGTCCTGTCCTGAGGATTTTTCCATGCCTTTAGTTTTTTTAATTGATGAATATCGTCTTCAGCTCAGTCTCCCTCTCAGTTCCTCGGCCCCTTTCACGGCCTCACTTGCTCGCTCTTTCATTGCACTCTAGTGTGTCTCCAGTACTCCACCATCATTGCGCGTCGCTGTCGTTGCAAGTTACAGTCCCTCACTTGCTCCTCTGCGGCTCCACCATCATTGCGTGTCATCGTCATCATGCATCCCCAAATTTCCCACTCCCCATGGTCTACTTCTCTCAGGCTCTCAATGTTCAGGTAGGTTTCTCACTTTCAAATCCCTTTAGGTTTCAATTTTCCCAACGCTATGGCTCCTTTTCCGTTTGCTTTCAAATTTCCAAACATGATGGCCTCAAGATGTTCTGTTTTTGTTCCTCCAGTAGCCATGATTTACGCCCTTCTTCTTTGAAACTTTTGTCTCCATCTCTATTCTCTCTTGGGCAATATAAGTTCTTTAATTAATAGTCATGAAACTTTGATAACATTGACAGTTTGACACTCCCTGTTGCTTCTGTATTATATCTTATGAGTCATGCACAATATTTATAAACGATTGTAATCCTCTTCTTCATGGCACACATTTTGCTAGACGATTGTATGAATCAGATTGTATGTGATATTTATAAATGATTGTATGTGATATTTGTAAACGAAATATTTATCTTGTATTATATCTTGTTCCGGTTGTTTGCAAATAAACAATGATTCGTTTAACTAAGAATTAGATTGCCTAAACTTAGTCAACATACGTTTATCTGTTATTTTTAAAAAAATGATGCCTACTTTTGATATTAAACTGGAAATGGATGTCAAGGGCATTCACATTTAACATTCTTGAGATCGCTAGCCTATATTCTGATATCTAAACTCTAGGGTAATTTGCTAAGCTGTGTACACTGGTTCTAGTATTTAAGTCTCCCATTAAGATTGCAGGCTTAATCAGTTATGCTTCTGTTTAATATTATCACAGCTTATATTAATATATTTCAGTAAGGTTTCCATCACCTATGCTTGTAAATTTTAAGAGTGCTAAAAGTAAAAAGTCTGAACTAACCTCAGCTACCTTAGGCCATTTGTTGTCACTAATTTCCAAGGTCAATTAAAAATAGCTAGCATGGATATAGTTCCAATCTTGAATGCCTCCATATATGGGACACCTGCAGTTAGTGTCCTCTAAAATAATTGAAGAACTAGGAAAACAATGAAATGAACCAATAATGAACTTCAAGGCATTATTTCAAATTCTGTACCAAGCTGCTCAATTTGTGATTCCCTCTAGAAATTCGGTGCTTTCAGACATGTTGTAGTGAGAATGACTATGTGCGTATTTGGTTTGTCTTCAAATCGTAATTTTATAAGCCTTTTTGGGCAAAACCTAGGTTTAGAGAAATTTTATAATAAACAGTCATATTTGTCCAAAAGGGCTTTTGGACCAAACCATAGTTTAAAATTAAAGTTTTGGATAAGCTAATGAGACTAGCTTCGAAAACAGTAAAAGAGCTTATGGACTACCCAATTATTATTTTACCCTTATTTTTCTCCACTCTCTCCTCTCTCCCTTTTTCTCTCTCTTATTCTCTCTTCTGCTTTCTCTCTGACTCTCTGTAGATCTTCCCTACCTCCTCCGTCATACTTTTCCTTCTCCGTAGTCGTCCTTGTGCAAGTGGTCGTTAAGCTCATTGTCGCCACTGGTGGAGGAAAGAAGAAGATGATCAGTGCTGGTGTGGTGCGAGGAGGAGGAAAGAAGATTGTGAACAATGAATGATTTGAATAGTGTCAGACTAATTTAATTAATATTTTTTACTTATACCCTTTTTAGTAATTTACCAATCTCAAAAGCCCTTCTAGTAATAACTATCCAAACTCTCATTTATGCAAAACTACTTTTTTCTATAAGCTTTTCTTTAAAAGCCTTTTTCCAAAAATTATCTAAAAGTCTTTTTTTTTCATAAGCCTGTTTTTAATGTAAAACTCAATATGAGACAAGTAGATTAGAAGGAGCCTCATCAAACATCCCTGCATGAACACATACTGCAAAGAGACCCCATTTGTTTTCACATCGCCATACAGACTTCCAATTTTGAGTAGGCTATTGGTATTTTATATAATCTTGGATGTGTACCCTCAACTCAGTTTCTTTTGACGAACATCATGGACTTCAGTCGGACTAAGGAGGGAAAGGATTTCTAGCTGTGTGCTGCCTATGTTGTTCTCTAGATTATGGACTGGAGCAAATTGCTGTTATCTTTGAGATTTTCTATGCTAGACATGTTTTCACATGGATTACATAGAATATAATAAATGAATCAACTGTTCATGGTTTGTGAATAGTGAGACTTGTTAGAAATTTTAGTATTTAAGAATGCACATATTCATCTTGGACCTGTTACATGATATGATTGTTTTTCAGGCCCCTCTTTGTAGTTTGACAAATCTGACCGCACTATTTTCACTTCATGTTGTGCATACAAAACTTATAAATCTTTGCTGATCAGTTATAGAATTCTAAATGTAAATATGATCTTTTTTCTTGCATCCCAACTTCATCCAGTCAGTGCCTTATTTTACAAGAGGATGACCACTATACCTATTGGTGAGGAAAACTTAGAACAGACTGAAGATGTTGAACAAAAAGCTATACTAGAAGGACAAGACATGGTGAGAGAAGCAAAATATATTGAGGAAGAAGAGAAACCAATGAAAAGACTAAAATCTATTATTTGGGACCATTTTGATAAGAATCCTTTGGATAAAAACAATAGAGATCATAAAGCTAAGTGCAAGTATTATCCAGTTGATAAACTCATATTTGTACTGATTTTTAATATGTTAAAAGAGAGTTTATTATTGATTCTTATCCACATTTACTACTATATTGAGAAAATTAGTTAATAATATGAAATTGAACAAGTGGGAATTTAAATGATGTGATTTTAGTGCTTAATTGGATAAATAATCTATTAAATGTCCATTTCAGGTCAACACAGCAATCAATCAGCAAAATAGAGTATCCCTGTGGAATTCAGTCGCGACCTTAGGTACTCACCGTCGCGACCATACGTCAACCAGCAAAGAAGAGGCGTTCTCTGTAAATATTAGTGCGACCTGATGTACCTACAGTCGTGACTAAACTTCAATGCAGAGATCAATCAGCGAATGACAGAAGGGACAATTGGACAAAAGGTGATTTAAGCATGTGATGAATTGCATAACTGGACTTAACAAATTGCAAACAAGAGCTGATAACAAATTACAGGTGGGAGATCATGCATGAGTTGAGTACTGTTCACGTGTCTGATACTGTTCACACATCAGCATACTCCATCTGAACAGAATGAGCAAGTTGCTAACAGCAAGTGGGGAGCATGTGTTGTAAACAGAATACCAGATCATGTGCTGACAGCTAGAGGACATCTAGACAGCTCCATTGACTCACTCATGCATTTCAGACTTCTCCTATATATCACACTTTCTGTACAGTATTCCAGATCATCATTCAGCACCTGGACCTGACACTTCATACGCATCTCTCTTACCATTTACACATTTCCATTCTTACATTCCATTTATTCCACCAGTTTCCCTCACGCACACCATCTCTCTTTCTCCATCTCCATTTCTCTTTTGCAACTTTCCTCTATTCTAGCCAATAGAACCAGAGGAAAGTTCTACAATTCATCTTCACCTTCTTATTCCATTTCCATCATGACTGCTGTTGTACCGATGGTTGCTGCTGGAGTTCAGATAGCGATGCAAGGCTAAGCAGTTGTGCTCTCTTGGAGATGACTCCAAACCAGAATCCTTGAGCTGAAACAAGGAGTGTCATTGTATCTTTAATACAGATTTGATTGTATCGAGTTGATGTGGTTAACTCTGTAATTACTGATGCAATTAGAGTAGTAGATGACATAGAATAGGGAACCGAGTTGGATTTCTTATTTTTGCATTAATGAACCTTTGATTAATTCTCATCTTTGATCGAGTTGAACATAGCTGTGATTAATTGAAGTGATTCTGTTTAATTCATATTCTACTATCTCTGAGTTGAATAGTTCATATTCCCTATTCAATGTCTGCGAGTTGTAGCTTTGATTGTGATTTAGCTAGCGAGTTGTTAGCTAACCTATTCTAATCCAACTAATTAACTCTTGATATTCTGTGGACAATGAAGGTAAGGTAATCTCCAAGGGAACACACTTGTCATCATTCATTCATCTCATCATTATAAACACATAAGTCATAAACAATAGCATAGACTTTACATTCAGTTTTAGTTCAAACAGTTCAACACACAACTCATCTGCTTAACTTGTTAAATTATGGCTCAATAGATTAATTAGGAACTCTTACATCCAGTAGCTCCTTGTAATCCGACCTAGGTTAGCCTCCGCTTTACTATTGGTTAGCTTAGTTTTGTTTGATAATTAGAAACGACAGTTATCAAAATGGCGCCGTTGCCGGGGAGCCTTACTTGTTAAGGTTTCCTAAGCAATCTCCTGGGCCTCAAAAACACAAAGAGTAGGTAGTTATTTTACTTTTTCTGTGATTTTTCTGTTTTATATCTATAAAGTCGCGACCATTTGGCTTTTTCGTCGCAACTAAAGTGCTCTGTGATTTCTAGTCGTGACCAGATACATATTTGGTCACAACCAGAAATCAGTTTTCACCTCAGATTTGCTCTCTATCACTTTTAGTCTCGATAGGAGTTCTGATTGGTCGCAACCAAAAATATTTTTCTTCAAATTTTCATCTCTGTAATTTCTGGTCGCAACCAGATTGACACTTAGTCACGACTAAAACTCTCTATTATTTTTAGTCGTGATCGGAGTGCATTTTGGTCGAACCAGAAATTCTTAACTTCAAGCATTTGCTTTCTGTGATTTTTAGACACAACCAAAGTGACATTTGGTCGTGACCAAAAATCCATATTCAGAAAATTTTGCTCTCTATGACTGACAGTAGCGACTTGAAGTTTATTTTTGTCGCGATATCTGCTCTCCGTGAATTTTAGTCGTGACCTAAAGTGCTTTTAGTGGCGACCTAAGATTTTTAAACTGCGAATAACTGATTTCATTTGCTGGATTTGCTACATTACTGATATATCTGATCTTCTGCATCATTATTGAGCGTGAATTGCATGAACAAGAGCTCTGAATTCTTTCCATTTGATAGAGAAATCAATAGAATACTTAGGCAAATTACGAAAGCTAAAAATCAAGCTAGTGTTGAAACTGTTGCTGCTGATATTGAACCTGCATCTTGTTATATTAGATAATCATCTTGTCATGGAGCATGTTAATATAGGTGAAGCTCATACTCATAATCAGAATAATCAAAATAAGCAGTATGCAGAGAATAACATGAACAATAGAAGGTCATGTAAGAGCATAAGAGATCTCACTTCTTCTAATGCAAACTATGATCCTTTTCATACTTGTCCTGCTTTAGATGTTAACTTTGAGTTGAAAGGTCCTTTGTTAAGTAATTTACCTAAATTTTATGGTTTAGCAGGTAAGGATCCTTTCAAACATTTATAGACTATGCAGTGGGTTTGCTCAACTATGAAGCCTGTAGGTGCTTATATGGATACTGTGCAGAGATAAGTCTTTCATTTCACACTAGAAGGAAAGGTAAAAGAATGGTTCTATATGCTACCACATCATGCACCTCAATACTCTGGTAAAGGGTGAGTAAAGGGTATTTTGGTCATTTGGTTAAGGTTAGACATTCAAGACAGGGTATCTGGATAGTTGACCAGGGTCAGAGAATACTCTGGTAGATATGCAAAGACAATAATGCCCCTAGACTCATTAAAGTAAATAAAGAGGAACCAAGGGCACTTGGGTAATTTGCCAAGGGATGGTTCTTGGGAATTGAGCCATAAGAGTACTTGGGCTGGATCAGAGACCCAAGATGATATTCCAAGGCCCAAAAACGTAACCCAACATATATATGGGGAAAAGTGACATTAAAATACTATTTTAATGCTGTTTTAATAAAGTATAGTTACTTGGTCAACACGATAACCGAGGAAGTGATCAGATAAAGTTCTGGACTTATCTGGATAGCATTGGATGGCGTGAAAGGTGCCAGCAAGACGCCACATGGTGCCAACATAGAGGAAGAAGAAAAAGCTGAGGACACGTGGCATAATCTCCGCCGTGTATTCCGGTGCAAGACTCTGGAACTGTCTGGAAACGTTGAGTCAGCTGGTGAGGCATCCCAGGGGCCTTCATTTGCGCCATGTGACAGATTAGGTGTCCCATGAGGTGTCCCTTGGATGATGTCATGATGATGCAGTAAAGGGAATAAAGAAAATAGGAAATTCCAGGAAAAACGGTGGCCACAAGTTCAGAGTTCTTTAGAATTACGGAAGTGCCATTGGTGGAAACTATAAATACCCCCTCCCCCTTTCATTTGGCTTCACGATTTTGCAAGGAAAATAGAGAGAAAGAAGAGAGAGAAGGAGAAAGAAAGAGAGAGAGAAAGGAAGAAAGAAAGAAAGGAAGTTCTGGTGGAGCTAGAAGCAGTATAGAGATTCTAGAGTTCTGCTAAGCTAGCCAGGTAGTAACTAATCCTAGCTTTTATGTAATGGCTTTGTGATTTGTTGTGCTATTCTTTGGTTGGATTATTGTCTTATATGTTATGCTTGAAGCTCTACTACAATGCTATGATCATATGTTATTGAGTATGGAAGCACGCAGCATACTTATCTGTACACAATCACAAGCAAGCACTGTCACACTGCATTACATATATTGTTATGATTATTACTATTAAGATTCCCCCGAATCTCATTCCCCATGTCTAACCCTTTACAGGGAGATTATGTTGAAGTGAATTCTGAGAATGCTAAGAGACGCCGTTATGCTGCCAAAATTATGGCAAAGTGACAGTAAGGAAGAAAGGAACTGATATGTACTGTGTACGTAGGTGCTGTCTAAGGAGGCTGGAAGTGAGTGGACCTAGCCGGTTCATCCAGTCTTTTCTGGATACTTACGTAGAATGGTAGTTCTCACGGGAATTACCGAATCGGTACAAGATCAGTTACTTTCTAAAGATGAAGCGTAGCGGTTATGCTGCCGGATTTCAGGCAGGAAAAGATGTAATAGAAATATGAGGATTGTGTATATGGCTTGTTGTATGACAATTTATTATTTAATAATAAATATTGTTTGGCATGTTCAATTTGTGTGAGAAATTAAGAGAGAGAAATTCGCAGGTCCTGAGGTAGCAGTATTTTGACCTCAGTTTGACCTAGTAAACGGAGGAATTTGGCCAGAAAATTTGGTGAGTCAGTGGCACACATCTGGGGCATTACGTGGATAGGTAATATGACTCATTTGGATGTGTAGAACGAGATAAATTAGTTTTCAAATTAAAGGTTCAGAATAAGGAACTTAAGAGTAAAATTTTGAATTTCTGGGCTTGAGTTAAGGTATAATCGAGCTATCTAGCTTCCGCAAGTGTACTCTGAGGGGTCTAAGGGAGGATGTTTTATTTTGGTATCAAAGCAATAGGTTCTGGAATA
Organism: Leucaena leucocephala; assembly: GCA_037074615.1. Taxonomy (NCBI): domain Eukaryota; kingdom Viridiplantae; phylum Streptophyta; class Magnoliopsida; order Fabales; family Fabaceae; genus Leucaena; species Leucaena leucocephala. The sequence continues at coordinate 7,988,470 of CM073548.1, read as the reverse complement.
AACCAGACAGGATTCTGGTTCAGAGCATATGATTCTAGCATAGAACAGAAGGTTCAGGCTTAGTGATGCTCTAATTTAGAAAGGTTATTTCCCTAGAGTACAGGATAATGACGCTCAAGGTCGCGACAAATAGGGGTGTAGGTCTAGACAGTGATTCATAGAGAGATTAGGTCGTGACGAGTATGTTTCAAGGTCGCGGCTAGTAATCACAGAGAGTTGAGGTTGCGACGAGAAAGGTCTTGTGTCGCGACTAATATGTACAGAAGAGTTAAAGGTTTAGAGAAGCTCAGTGGAGGTAAAGCTCCTAAATGAGTAAGTAGTATGATGTTAATGTGTTTACTTTTCTTTTTCTGATTAACAAGGAACAAGATGGTAAACACGAGACGGGGACGTAGAACTCAAGTAGAGGAGCCACATAGAGAGGTAGCTGGCAACTCCAATGAGGTAGATCCTATGCAAGTCATCCTTGCTAGGCTGGATCAGCAGCAAAGGATGATGAAGGAGATGAGAGCGGAACAAGTTCACCGAGATCAGGAAATAGATGCAACTATAGCTACTCTTACAGCTATAGTTAATCAATTGCGGACCCCTGATAGACCAGCAGAAGGGATATCAGGAATTCCTCCAAATAATGAGCAGTCAAGAATAGAGGATCCAGTGGCAGATCCTAATAGCATTCAGCAATGGATGGAGCGATTCCAAAGGTACAATCCTCCGACATTTGAGGGGATGTTTGACGTCCAAGTAGTTGAGGATTTGATAGATCAGCTAGAGAAGATTTTTGAGGTACTCGACTACCCATCAGGAAGAAAAGCCCGGATGGCCATTCTCAAGCTAGAGAAGGATGCGCGAAGATGGTGGAGGAATACTGAGCTTATTCTTCAGGCAAAAGGAATCCTAGTTACATGGGAAGTGTTTCTGGGACAGTTTAGGGAAAAATATTTTCCCCAGTCAGTGAGGGATGCAAAGGAAGTTGAGTTCCTTACTTTAAAGCAGGGAGAGAAAGAGCCATTCGATGAGTATTTGGCTAAGTATCTCCAATTGTCGAGCTATTCTACGTACCTTAGAAGAATGAAGGACGAAGAATGATCGATGAAGAGATTAGTGGAGGGCCTGAGCAGTGCCCTAAAGGAAAGGATAATTCCTCAGCAACTTACGCAGTTCAATAGAGCGGTAGAAATTTGCAGATTGACAGAAAGAAGTACGGACAATCATGTAGCAGCCGGGAATAACTTAAGGAGCAAAGAAGTGACTAAGCCAGAGGTAAGAGGTAAAGAAGTATTGGCTAAGAGCACTCTGGGAGGTAGCTCAAGTTATGAAGCCAATAACAATAACAAGAGAAAAAGGCAAAAGTTTAGGCAGGGGACTGATCAAGGTGAGGGTCAGGTTGGAGGGCGAAGATGTCAAAGATGTGGAAGGAGCCATGGCACGAGAGAGTGTCGAGCAGTGCAAAGCGGCTATTTTATTTATGGTGAGAAAGGTCACTTTGCGAGAGTTTGCCCTAAGAATGCTGACATCCCTAGGCCAAAGACAACAGGAAGGGTGTTTGCTCTTACCACAAACAAAGTCCCCAAATCCCCTGAAGTCGACCCTAAGAATGGTTAAGAGAACCATAGCTGTAAGGGCGACTGAGCTGTAAGAAAATGTATGCCTAGAGATAGGTATGATGTAAATGATGAGATTAATGAAGAGTTCTTTTCTGATCTAGAGAAAATGGTTATTATAACAAGTCATGAGAGATAATTAGTAAGATAAGAAATCTGTCTTAACTCAGTGATGAGGGTGCTGTATGAGGGGTTAGAACATGGATAGCTGAAAGCAACTATAATGAGAGATGTTAGTTTCTAAGAATCCATGTGGAAGGTCTGGGACCAAGCTGTTGCTCCTCTAGACCATCACTGGAGTGAGGATAAGACAGAGAGGGATGATCTTACTGGTTATATATATATGACTGCATTATAAAAACCATATAGCTGTATAGATCAGTAAGAAGTTCTCTTCAGAAAAGATGAGGTACCCCTTAAAATTTCGAGGACAAAATTTTTAAAAGGGGAGGAGAATTGTAACATCCCGATTTTTGGGTCTAGGAGAACTGGGAGGTAGTCTGATATGGGCAGATCACTTACCTGTATTTTGTAGGAATCCGAGGGATGAGCTAAGTTCCTCAGGATTTAAAGATGAGTTAAGTCTTTGACCTACAAAATAGGGACAGTTCACCTAGGTTCAAAAAGAGGAATGTAAGGAATATCCTAAGTCTTAAGCCTAGGAATTCTTCAGGTAGCTAGATATGGGCTAGCTCCTGAGTAAGATAACCTGATATGGGCAGGTTGTCGAGCCTTTCAATTAACAATGACTCCCGAAGAGTTCAGGGGATGAGTTGTTGAAAGAGAATTGCTAGAACTTAAGATGAAGGATAAGAAGATAAGTAAAGATGCCAGAAAGAGAGTTCAGGGGCATAATCGTAATTATGGGAAAGATCGGGCAGGTAGCTGATGAGTACCATATTTTACCATAAAATAGAGAAAATTATGCTGATCATTTCACTGAACTGTGAAATGTACATATGAGGTCTCTATGAGTATGTAAAAATTAGAGATGTGACCAAGGGTAAAATGGTCATTTTGAAAAGTTGTGCGCGCGAGCGTACTTTCAGGCCAAAATAGCCCGGTCCGGATTAAATATCTGAAAATATCGGGAGACAGAGAAAAGGATTCTGGGTTGAATGAGGAGTCACGGAATTTTGATTTGAGGTCCCGATTTTTCTGTAAAAATTCCTGAAGATAGGAATTTACAGTTATAATCGGTAAAGGAAAAGTAGTCCGAATAGAGATGATCGGACTGTGGCCAGAAGCTATATAGTGTTTCTAAGGCCCATAAGTGACACCAAGGGAAGCCCAGGCCCATGATATCAGTTCAGCGGTAAAAGGGCCCGGTGTCCTGAAAAAGGTGTAAAATGACGAAAATGCCCTTATGTTATAAAATAGATGAAGGATGAGTAAAGGGTATTTTGGTCATTTGTCTAAGGTTAGATAGTCAAGACAGGGTATCTGGATAGTTGACCAGGGTCAGAGAATACTCTGGTAAGATATGAAAAGACAATAATGCCCCTAGACTCAATAAAGCAAATAAAGAGGAACCAAGGGCATTTTGGTAATTTGCCAAGGGATGGTTCTTGGGAATTGGGCCATCAGAGTACTTGGGCTGGATCAGAGACCCAAGATGATATTCCAAGGCCCAAAAACGTAGACAAACATATATATGGGGAAAAGTGGCATTAAAATACTATTTTAATGCTGTTTAAATAAAGTATAGTTACTCAGTCAGCACGATAACCGAGGAAGTGATCAGATAAAGTTCTGGACTTATCTGGATAGCATTGGATGGTGTGAAAGGTGCCAGCAAGACGCCACATGGCGCCAACATAGAGGAAGAAGAAAAAGCTGAGGACACGTGGCACAATCTCCGCCGTGTATTCCGGTGCAAGACTCTGGAACTGTCTGGAAACGCTGAGTCAGCTGGTGAGGCGTCCCAGGGGCCTTCATTTGCGCCACGTGACAGATTAGGTGTCCCATGAGGTGTCCCTTGGATGATGTCATGATGATGCAGTAAAGGGAATAAAGAAAATAGGAAATTCCAGGAAAAACGGTGGCTACAAGTTCAGAGTTCTTTAGAATTACGGAAGTGCCTTCGGTGGAAACTATAAATACCCCCTCCCCCATTCATTTGGCTTCACGGTTTTGCAAGGAAAAGAGAGAGAAAGAAGAGAGAGAAGGAGAAAGAAAGAGAGAGAGAAAGGAAGAAAGAAAGAAAGGAAGTTCTGGTGGAGCTAGAAGCAGTATAGAGATTCTAGAGTTCTGCTAAGCTAGCCAGGTAGTAACTAATCCTAGCTTTTATGTAATGGCTTTTTGATTTGTTGTGCTTTTCTTTGGTTGGATTATTGTCTTATATGTTATGCTTGAAGCTCTACTACAATGCTATGATCATATGTTATTGAGTATGGAAGCACGCAGCATACTTATCTGTACACAATCACAAGCAAGCACTGTCACACTGCATTACATATATTGTTATGATTATTACTATTGAGATTCCCCCGAATCTCATTCCCCATGTCTAACCCTTTACAGGGAGATTATGTTGAAGTGAATTCTGAGAATGCTAAGAGACGCTGTTATGTTGCCGAAATTATGGCAAAGTGACAGAAAGGAAGAAAGGAACTGATATGTACTGTGTACGTAGGTGCTGTCTAAGGAGGTTGGAAGTGAGTGGATCTAGCCGGTTCATCCAGTCTTTCCTGGGTACTTACGTAGAATGGTAGTTCTCACGGGAATTACCGAATCGGTACAAGATCAGTTACTTTCTAAAGATGAAGCGTAGCGGTTATGCTGCCGGATTTCAGGCAGGAAAAGATGTAATAGAAATATGAGGATTGTGTATATGGCTTGTTGTATGACAATTTATTATTTAATAATAAATATTGTTTGGCATGTTCAATTTGTGTGAGAAATTAAGAGAGAGAAATTCGCAGGTCCTGAGGTAGCAGTGTTTTAACCTCAGTTTGACCTAGTAAACGGAGGAATTTGGCCACGAAATTTGGTGAGCCAGTGGCACACATCTGGGGCATTACGTAGATAGGTAAGAAGTCTCATTTGGATGTGTAGAACGAGATAAATTATTTTTCAAATTAAAGGTTCAGAATAAGGAACTTAAGAGTAAAATTTTGAATTTCTGGGCTTGAGTTAAGGTATAATCGAGCTATCTAGCTTCCGCAAGTGACTCTGAGGGGTCTAAGGGAGGATGTTTCATATTTAACAGCCAAATGGCAATAAAACTAAGCTACTTAAGGCCTTGGATTCTGAGTCAAGAAATCCTAGTGAGGATACAACAGAAGCACAATCAGCAGAAAGTTTAGAGCTCAAGCAGGAAGAAACTCATTCTGCTTTAGCTGAAAATGAAGGACACCTGAGGGATTTACTTGACCCAAAAGAACTCATGAGCAGCAAGGAAATCTTGGAGGCACAGAACAAGGAAGTCATTAATTCTTTCAGCAAGATGGAAGTTAATGTGCCTATGAAGGAGAGGGTGCAGAGAGTACCTGAATTTGCAAAGTGTTTAAGGGAGAGTTGCAACCACAGGAAAAGAGACACACCTAATAAACTAGTGCAATTGGGACCCAAAGTTTCTGCACTTTTCAAAGCTCAATTTCTAGAGAAGTGTAAAGATCCAGGTGCATTTTCCATTCCCTGCACAATTGGTAAGATAACTGTTTCTAGAGCATTATTAGACTTAGGTGCTGCTATTAATGTGATGCATAGTTCAGTTTATCATGCTTTAAATATGAATTTGATTAAACCCACTAAGGTGTTAGCTCAATTGGCTAATAAGAGTACTATAAGTCCTAAGGGAATCTTAGAAGACATTTTAGTTCAAGTTAAGGACCTTATTTTTCCTGTGGACTTTTATGTTTTGGATATGACAGATAAGTCCCTTGATGATAGTACTCTTATTCTAGGAAGGCCATTCATGAGGACAGCTAACACCATGATTTGCATGAAAGAGGGAATTATTAAAATGGAATTTGGTGGGCACATAATTCAGTTTAACATGTATAGACACCCACATCATGAGCACTCACTATTGGGCTTAAGAGTAATTGATGCATGCATTGAAGGAGCAAAAAAGGAACATGAATTGCTACTGTTACAAAATTCTGATCAGCCTGAAAGTGATATGTTTGAATCTGAAATGTTTTTTTTTTGCTACTGACCCTTGAATGAAGGCCTTGGAAAGAACCAACATGATAAATTTGCAGGAAAAGACATAGTTGTTGAGAATTTCACTGCAGGAACAAAACTGGATAATATAGCAATTATATCAACAAGACCATTTCCATTATCTGTTGGCTATGCCTATATTCTTCTAGCTGTGGATTATCTCTTAAGATGGGTGAAAGCTATACCAACAAGGCAGGATGAAGCAGATGGTATAGCATTATAGGTTAAGGGCCATCTATGGAAGCTGTACAAAGAGAATTTCAAGCCCCCATGATAGTCAGGTTGTCTCCTTCCATATTTCCCCACTTACAATAGTCTGCTTTCATCAGTTTTACTATATACTTGAGCTATATTTGTTGATTAAGTGTGAGGGAGGAGACCAAGTTAGTAGGGTAGGTAAATAATCCCATGAATAAATCAAAGATTCTGGTGTAGTGTTGTCATCATTATTGCTGCCTTTGCATGTGTTCATCACTTCTTCATTGAGGACAATGCAGAATTTAAGTGTGGGGGAGGATGAACTTGATGGGTGAATAAAAATTCGATATTTGATGTGATTTTGTCTTTCGGTCGTATCCTTATACTGTTTTTGTCGCGACTAATATGTTCAAATTGTCAAAATTTCTTCTCTGTCAATATTAGTCGCAACCATTGTTTATTGAAGTTCATATTTTCTGATGTTTACCCATCTGTGATGTTTAGTCGTGGTCTGTGCTTTATCTTTGTCGCGACTAGAAGTCTCTGTGAATTTTGGTCGCAACTGGATTGTCATTTGGTCGCGACTAGAACATATGTGTTTAACAAAGTTACTCTCTGTGATTTTGAGTCGCGACCAATATCAATTTATGTCGAGACCAATATTCTTTGTTTTCTGAAAATCTCCTCTCTGTGTAAAACAGTCGCGACCTGATGACCTTTTTGTCGCCACTAACATCTATCTTTTGCTGAAAATTCCTTCTACTACGTTATGGTTGTTGCTTGGTCCTTGGAATTTACTGTCATGGATTCTAAATTGAACTTTGAACATATAATCTTGAACATTATCAAGTTTGATGAAGTGTTAGTTGCTTGTTTCATTAATTCACTACTGGAAATTGTGCATCATGAATGATTAATCTCATGTATTTTGTTTAAAATTCATGCAATCTAGTCATGTGAGCTGATTAGGGTGAGTAAGCCAGATGGAAGCATTTTGAGCCTTCAACATATACTCCTTTGCATTGTGTGACACCATCTAGTTTGGTAACTTTGCAGAACTTGTCTCAATCTTTGATTCAAAACCACATTAGCTCCATGGAATTATGAAAATGATAAGGGAATTTCTTTCAAAACCCTCTTGACCAAACAAAAACCACAAAAATATTAAATCCTTTGCTTTACCCCTTTGAGACCTTCATTTTCTTTAAAAAAATTCCATCCTTGATTAATGAATACTATACAAATAGTTGCTACTACAGTGATTCTTTAATTGTGCATAATGGTCAAGTTGCAACCAATTGTTGAATGTCTGAGACTCAATAAATTGTTATATGGTTCAAGAAATGAAAACAAAGGAAAAAATATAGAGAAAAGAAAAAGAAAAGTACAAAGAAAAGAGAAAGAAAGAAGAACGAAAAGAAACCAGATACAAAAAGTGTATTCAACTTGTATTAAAGGAAGATAGTTTGTGACTTGTCAATTTCTGCAGTTGTATGATTGGAACTTTGATTGTGTGCAGTATTTCATTAATCATTGACATACATTTCCATTTCATCATCTAGCCTTTCCAACATTACAACCCTAATAAAGACCATTTGATTCATAACCCTTGTGGCATTTAGTGGTGGAGATGTAGGATGGTTACAAGCCTATAGGAAGTCTAAGCTAGATAGTTGAGTGAAATTACCTTGAGAAGAGAGGGAGTGAAACACTATATCTTGTGAGGAAATCTCAACCTAGTTGCTTACTATGATTGAATTGCATGAGTTAGATTCTTTGATTGATACGATATTGGTTTGGATTGCTGCCAATTGAAGGGAAAGATTGATGATTGCAAGTACTCATGCTAAATCTATTGTGCCAATTGAAACTTCCTGCCCTAGACTCCTCAGAGCACACCCGCGGAAGCTATACTAGCTGTACTGATTCGGTAATTCTCTCATTAGAACTACCATTCTACGTAAGTACCCAGGAAAGACTGGATAAACCGGCTAGGTCCACTCACTACCAGCCTCCTTAGACAGTACCTACGTACACAGTACGCATCATATTCTTCCTCCACTACTGCTATCTTCGCCGAAATTTCAGCAGCATAACGGCGTCTCTCAAAATTCTCAAAATCTACCTAGACATAACCTCCCTGAAATAGGTTATACAAGGGGATGAGATTCGGGGGAATCTTAGTAGCAACAATCATAACAATATATGTAATGCAGAGTGACAGTGCTTGCTTGTGATTGTGTACAGATAAGTATGCTGCGTGCTTCCATACTCAATAAAATATGATCATAGCATTGCAGTAGAGCTTCAAGCATAACATATAAGACAACAATCCAACCAAACAATAGCACAACAAATCACAAAGCCATTACATAAAAGCTAGGATTAGTTACTACCTGGCTAGCTCAGCAGAACTCTACTATCTCTATTCTGCTTCTAGCTCCGCCAGAACTTCCTTACTTCCTTTCCTCCTTTCTCTCTTCCTTCCTTCTCCTTCTCTCTCTTCTTTCTCTCCCTTCCCTTGCCCATGCGTGAAGCCAAATGAAGCAAGGGGGTATTTATATACTTCCTCAATGGCAATAATCCTAATTTCCATGCCATCTGAACATGTGGTCCTGGTTTTCCTATTTTCTTTATTTCCTCTTTACTTCATCACCCAGGACACCTCAGCTTGCCACCTCAGCGTCACATTTTCCACATGTCTAAAATCCTGGCCACCTCAGCAGCTGACTCACCAGGCTGACTCACCGGTCCAAAGTCCTGCCTCGTAAAGCGTATCCTCAGCTTTATCTGCTTCCTCCAGACTAGAGCCATGTGGCGACATGAAGAGACCTTGCACGCCTTCCAATGCTATCCAGATAAGTCCTAGACTTATCTGATCACTTCCTCAGTTTTTGTGCCAACCGAATAACTTTACTCTACTGAAAGGTCACTGAATCATGCTCTAATGCCATGTGTCATCTTGTGGGTCCCATGAGTACAACTTATCAGTCTACCTCATGGTTTCCAGATAACCTTTCCTTTATCTGGCTCTCTTCCCCAGTTCTATCTCTAACTGGGTAACTATCTCATTTGGACCTTCACAACTCTTGGCCCACTAGATCTCATACGGCTAGCACCACTTATAGTCACTAGTCGCGACCTAGCCATCATCTCATCGCGACATAACACCTTCTGTGTTCATTAGTCGCGACCACAACAACCTTTAGTCTCGACCATAACAGTCTTTCATTGCGACCACATGACTTTTTAGTCGCAACCAAGCTCATTCTACTCATTAGTCGCCACACCACATACATATCCGTCACGACCAATCCTCTCTGCCAATATTAGTCGCGACCAATATACTTCCTCGTCGCGACCAAAAGTCACCAATACATCTTTCTCATACTGTCTGCTTTCTTTCCTATGGACAATTCTACTGCCCTCATAAGCAGTGTCCATTTCTTTCATATCTCACCCCACAGAATCTTAGCATAATTCTGGGGTCTATCTTATCTCACTTTCTTCTTATCCTTCATCCTAAGTTCTAGAAATTCTCTTTCAATAACTCATCCCCTACTCTCCGGGAGTCCTTGTTAATTGAAAGGCTCAATAACCCTCCATATTAGGTTATCTTACATAGGAGCCAGCCCATATCAAGCTACCTGCAGAATTCCTAGGCTTAAAACTTAGGACATTCCTCCCATTCCTCATTTTGAACCTAGGTGAACTGTCCCGATTCTGTAGGTTAAAGACTTAACTCATCTTTACATCCTGAAGGACTTAGCTCATCCCTCGGATCCTACAAAATACAGGTAAATAATCCGCCCATATCAGATTACTACCCTAGGACTACGGGTTTAGCAGCCTGCCCATATCAGACTACCTCCCAGTTCAACTAGACCCAAAAATTGGGATGTTACAATTCTCCTCCCCTTTAAGAAATTTCGTCCTCAAAATTTCAAGGAATACCTCATCTTTCCTAAAGAGAACTTCTTACTGATCTATACAGCTATGTGATTCTTATAACGCAGTCATATCTATAACCAATAAGATCATCCCTCTCTGTCTTATTCGCACTCCAGTGATAGTCTAGAGGAGCAACAGCTTGGTCCCAGACCTTCCACATGGATTCTTAGCAACTAACATCTCTCATTATAGTTGCTTATAGCTATCCATGTTCTAACCCCTCCTACAACAACCTCATCACTGAGCTAAGACAGATTTATTATCTTACTAATTATTTCTCATAACTCGTTATAATAACCACATTCTCTAGATCAGAAAAGAACTCTTTATCATCCACATCATCATCTAGGCATATAGTTCCTTATAGCTTAGTCGCCCTTACCGCTGTGGTTCTTCTTAACCATTCTTAGGGTCGACCTCAGGGAAAATGGAGACTGTCTGTGGTAGCAAACACCTTTCCCAGGGATGTCAGCATTCGTAGGCAACTCTCACCAAGTGGCCTTTCTCTCACCACTGCATTGCCCTGCTAGACACTCCTATGTGCTATGGCTCACCACTTTGACATCTCTGCTCTCCAACCTGATCTTCACCTTGATCAGACCCCTGCCTGAACTATTGCCTCTTTCTCTTGCTATTGGCTTCACAACTTGAGCTACCTCCCAGAGTGCTCTTAGCCAATGCTTCTCTACCTCTTTCTCTTGATCTTAGCGAGCTTCAATCGCATGGATCTCATTCATCATCTTTTACTATCATTTCTATCCTCTAGGGTACTCTACCCTAGGTCTATCACTTCTCTGTGATAGAATCCCTCTGCTTAGGGAACATCAGCCCATCACATCTCTAGCCTTAGGCCATGTCCTAGGCTCACTCCTAGGCAAACACTATTCTAGCTCTTAGCTTTTCTATTCAGCCCAGCTGAATAAAACTTTTACAATGTAGATCTACTCCTAGTTATCACATGGAGGATCTACCTCATTCTAACTAGCTCATCATTAGATCTTTGTCCTTTTGTCATGACCTAACTCCTCTCACGTCACGACCTGGACCATTTTGCACACTAGCCGTGCATGCCTCGTTACTCGTCGCGACCATAGGCCTCCTCACATCGCAACCTTAGCTTCCTGTGATATACCGTCGCGACCCATGAACATACTCGTCGTGACCTAATCTCTCTATAAATAATTGTCGCGACCTCTACACTAATTCGTCGAGACTAAAACTCTCTTGAGGCTACCTATCGCGACCTAAAACCATATTAGTCGCGACCCGAGTGCCATTCTCACGCACTCAAGGGAAAATACTCTTTCTAAATCAGAGCATCATTGAGCCATAACCTTCTATTCTATACCAGAATCTTATGCTCTGAACCAGAGTCCCTTCTGGTCTATGCCAGAACCTATTACTCTGATACCAAAATGAAACATCCTGCCTTAAACTCCTCAGAGCACACCCACGGAAGCTATACTAGATGTACTGATTCGGTAATTCTCTCATTAGAACTACCATTCTACGTAAGTACCCAGGAAAGACTGGATGAACCGGCTAGGTCCACTCACTACCAGCCTCCTTAGACAGTACCTACATACACAGTACGCATCATATCCTTCCTCCACTACTGCTATCTTCGCCAAAATTTCAGCAGCATAACGGCATCTCTCAAAATTCTCAAAATCTACCTAGACATAACCTCCCTGAAATAGGTTATACAAGGGGATGAGATTCGGGGGAATCTCAGTAGCAACAATCATAACAATATATGTAATGCAGAGTGACAGTGCTTGCTTGTGATTGTGTACAGATAAGTATGCTGCGTGCTTCCATACTCAATAACATATGATCATAGCATTGCAGTAGAGCTTCAAGCATAACATATAAGACAACAATCCAACCAAATAATAGCATAACAAATCACAAAGCCATTACATAAAAGCTAGGATTAGTTACTACCTGGCTAGCTCAGCAGAACTCTACTATCTCTATTCTGCTTCCAGCTCCGCCAGAACTTCCTTACTTCCTTTCCTCCTTTCTCTCTTCCTTCCTTCTCCTTCTCTCTCTTCTTTCTCTCCCTTCCCTTGCCCATACGTGAAGCCAAATGAAGCAAGGGGGTATTTATATACTTCCTCAATGGCAATAATCGTAATTTCCATGCCATCTGAACATGTGGTCCTGGTTTTCCTATTTTCTTTATTTCCTCTTTACTGCATCACCCAGGACACCTCAGCCTACCACCTCAGCGTCACATTTTCCACATGTCTAAAATCCTGGACACCTCAGCAGCTGACTCACCAGGCTGACTCACAGGTCCAGAGTCCTGCCTCATAAAGCGTGTCCTCAGCTTTATCTGCTTCCTCCAGACTAGAGCCATATGGCGCCTGGAAGAGACCTTGCACGCCTTCCAATGCTATCCAGATAAGTCCCAGACTTATCTGATCACTTTCTCAGTTTTCGTGCCAACCGAGTAACTTTACTCTACTGAAAGGTCACTGAATCATGCTCTAATGCCATGTGTAATCTTGTGGGTCCCATGAGTACAACTTATCAGTCTACCTCATGGTTTCCAGATAACCTTTCCTTTATCTGGCCCTCTTCCCCAGTTCTATCTCTAACTGGGTAACTATCCCATTTGGACCTTTACAACTCTTGGCCCACTAGATCTCATACTGCTAGTACCACTTATAGTCACTAGTCGCGACCTAGCCATCATCTCATCGCGACATAACACCTTCTGTGTTCATTAGTCGCGACCACAACAACCTTTAGTCTCGACCATAATAGTCTTTCATTGCGACCATATGACTTTTTAGTCGTAACCAAGCTCATTCTACTCATTAGTCGCGACACCACATACATATCCGTCACGACCAATCCTCTCTGCCAATATTAGTCGCGACCAATATACTTCCTCGTCGCGACCAAAAGTCACCAATACATCTTTCTCATACTGTCTGCTTTCTTTCCTATGGACAATTCTACTGCCCTCATAAGCAGTGTCCATTTCTTTCATATCTCACCCCACAGAATCTTAGCATAATTCTGGGGTCTATCTTATCTCACTTTCTTCTTATCCTTCATCCTAAGTTCTAGAAATTCTCTTTCAATAACTCATCCCCTACTCTCCGGGAGTCCTTGTTAATTGAAAGGCTCAATAACCCTCCATATCAGGTTATCTTACATAGGAGCCAGCCCATATCAAGCTACCTGCAGAATTCCTAGGCTTAAAACTTAGGACATTCCTCCCATTCCTCATTTTGAACCTAGGTGAACTGTCCCGATTATGTAGGTTAAAGACTTAACTCATCTTTACATCCTGAAGGACTTAGCTCATCCCTCGGATCCTACAAAATATAGGTAAATAATCCGCCCATATCAAATTACTACCCTAGGACTATGGGTTTAGCAGCCTGCCCATATCAGACTACCTCCCAGTTCAACTAGACCCAAAAATTGGGATGTTACACCAATTGTGCTGAACATGTGTGTTTAAATTCAGTTTTGATCCATAATTTTTCTCAGAGTGCAAAAGATAAGTGTGGGGGAGTTGATAAACTCATATTTATACTGATTTTTAATATGTTAAAAGAGAGTTTATTATTGATTCTTATCCATATTTACTACTATATTGAGAAAATTAGTTAATAATATGAAATTGGACAAGTGAGAATTTAAAAGATGTGATTTTAGTGTTTAATTGGATAAATAATCTATTAAATGTCCATTTCAAGTCAACACAGCAATCAATTAGCAAAATAGAGCATCCCTGTGGAATTCAGTCGCGACCTTAGGTACTCACCGTCGTGACCATACGTCAACCAGCAAAGAAGAGGTGTTCTCTGTAAATATTAGTCGCGACCTGATGTACCTACAGTCGTGACCAAACCTCAATGCAGAGATCAATCAGCGAATGACAGAAGGGACAGCTGGACAAAAGGTGATTTAAGCATGTGATGAATTGCATAACTGGACTTAACAAACTTCAAACAAGAGATGATAACAAATTATAAGTGGGAGATCATGCATGAGTTGAGCACTGTTCACGTGTCTGGTACTGTTCACACATTAGCATACTCCATCTGAACAGAATGAGCAAGTTGCTAATAGCAAGTGGGGAGCATGTGCTATAAACAAAATACCAGATCATGTGCTGATAGCTGGAGGACATCGGACAGCTCTATTGACTCACTCATGCATTTCAGACTTCTCCTATATATCACACATTCTGTACAGTATTCCAGATCATCATTCAGTACCTGGACCTGACACTTCATACGCATCTCTCTTACCATTCACACATTTCCATTCTTACATTCCATTCATTCCACCAGTTTCCCTCATGAACACCATCTCTCTTTCTCCATCTCCATTTCTCTTTTGTAACTTTCCCCTGTTCTAGCCAATAGAACCAGAGGAAAGTTTTGCAGTTCATCTTCACCTTCTCATTCTATTTACATCATGACTGCTGCTGTACTGATGGTTGCTGCTGGAGTTCAGATAGCGATGCAAGGCTAAGCAGTTGTGCTCTCTTGGAGATGACACCAAACCATAATCCTTGAGCTGAAATAGGGAGTGTCATTGTATCTTTAATACAGATTTGATTGTATCGAGTTGATATGGTTAACTCTGTAATTACTGATGCAATTAGAGTAGTAGATGACATAGAATAGGGAACCGAGTTGGATTTCTTATTTCTGCATTAATGAACCTTTGATTAATTCTCATCTTTGATCAAGTTGAACATAGCTGTGATTAATTAAAGTGATTCTGTTTAATTCATATTCTACTATCTCTGAGTTGAATGATTCATATTCTCTATTCAATATCTGCAAGTTGTAGCTTTGATTGAGATTTAGCTAGCGAGTTGTTAGCTAACCTATTCTAATTCAACTGATTAACTCTTGATATTCTGTGGATAATGAAGGTAAGGTAATCTCCAAGGGAACACACTTGTCATCATTCATTCATTTCATCATTATAAACACATAAAGCATAAACAATAGCATAGACGTTACATTCAGTTTTAGTTTAAACAATTCAACACACAACTCATCTGCTTAACTTGTTAAATTGTGGCTCAATAGATTCATTAGGAACTCTTACATCTAGTAGCTTCTTGTGATCCGACCTAGGTTGGCCTCCACTTTACTATCGGTTAGCTTAGTTTTATTTGATAATTAGAAACGACAGTTATCACCAGTAAGGATTACTTGCAATCCTATCACACATGGGACAAGTGGATTACAAAAACATTTGGACATGTGCCCCCAAAATCTGAACAGAATAAACAAGACGAGTCAAGCTATATTCACTACAGTAGGGTCTTCTAAAACTATGGGTCATCATTTATTTAATCAAGAACGATGCAGACAAGCTGTTGTAAAATATATCATATCAGGTGAAATTCCTTTTCAAACTGTTGAAAGTGAGGGTTTTAGATAGATGATGAGTAAGATAGAACATCGCTTTCAAATACCATCAAGATCAATAGTTACTAGGGATTGCTTAAAGCTGTATCTTGAAGAAGAAGGCAACCTGAAAAGTTATTTCAAAAGAACAAAAATTTGTGTTTCCCTCACTATAGATACATGAACTTCCAATCAAAATTCCAACTATATGTGTCACACTGCTCATTGGATCGATGAATATTGGCATTTGCAAAAGCGAATCTTGAATTTCTGTGTAATTGAAGACCATAAGGGTGACACAATTGGAGAAGAAATTAAGAAATGTTTATTGTCATGGGGAATGAATGAGGATCTTATATGTAGATCTATCATGTGAAGTAGACAAAAAAGTGATTGGCCAAAACGAAAAAGGATAAAGGTATTATTTTGATATGTGAAAATTATAGACCTGCAACTCAAATATATGAAGCATGAAATTATTATTCGATATATAAACATTTATGCGAAAATAAATATTTTTCCAAAGATTATAATGAGAAATATTATTCTGTGATGATGTAATAATTTTTACAAATATTACTAGTCTGGCCGTATAATAAAACAAAATAGGCGTCTGATCGATATTGCTATAGCCTATGCATATGTCTCACTAATAGCAAAATTTATATAATAATCTTTTAAGGATTTAAAATGCCTGAAGCATATAAAAGAAATATCTAGAGTTGAATATCCAATGTTTTTCCAAATCTTTTGATTTTTGTTATAATTATTTTGTCTATAAAAATATATTAAATTTAGTGGACTAGAGGTCCTATATATTTATTTTATTATATTTACTTTTGTGTTGGCATTACATGTTATAATTTTATTGGTAAAATTATATTCGTGCAGGTACACAATGGATAATGAAATTAATATTTGAGTGTATAAGATAAATGAAAAGTGTGTTGATAATTCAATATATCCAGAAGATATGTTGATAAAATATACGTACAAATATTATATGATGACAATGCATTATGCATGGTTCAGCTAAAAGAAAAATATACTCAAAAAGTATTGGAAATAATCCACTTGAGAAAATAATACACTCTATTGAGAAAGTGATGTCGAAAAGCCGATGTTATCATGAGGGGATAAAAATGATGTGGTAATAAGGAGAAGTAAATGTGATATTATCATCAGGGGAGTAAAGATTATGCTCTACTCTTTTTTCTTTAATTAAATTTTTATCACATTAGGTTTTTCTGGTAAAGTTTTTAACTAGACAATTTCAATATATATTGTTTTCTTCACTAGGTTTTTTACCACTGGGTTTTTCTTAGTAAGGTTTTAACGAGACACAATACTTGTTATAGACATCTAAGGGGGAGTGTTATAAATATTTTATAAATATTACATGCATGTGTGGATGTCTATAACCCTTACCTATTGGGATTCATTTTAAAATTATTTTTTTTCTTAATGTCATAAACCCATAACCTCCCTTAATGAATGATTTGAGAGGAATTTCTTATTGTTAATGATATTACATTCATCTTTATTATTTTGTAACCTTATGTTTAAATCTTTAATGGTTGAGACCTATAAATAGAGGCCATACACAAGATATTTGTACAAGTATGTGATACAAATGAATGAAGAATATTCTCTTATCTCCCCTCTCAATCTCTTATCTTGTTATTTATTTCCTCTATAATTTCTTCATTTTTTTTCTCATTTTTATGACAGAATATAAGTTTTATAATTGTTTTAATTTTTTATCATCCATAATATATAAACATTTATTATAAAATTGTATAATATTTTTAATAACAAAAAGTATACATAATTTATATTGATCACTTAATTTATAATAAAAACTTGTAGTATTTTGGCCCTTCTTCATGAATATAACATTAGCACATGTAACATCCCGATTTTTGGGTCTAGTTGAACTGGGAGGTAGTCTGCTATGGGCAGGCTGCTAAACCCGTAGTCCCAGGGTAGTAATCTGATATGGGTGGATTATTTACCTGTATTTTATAGGATCCGAGGGATGACCTAAGTCCTTCAGGATATAAAGATGAGTTAAGTCTTTAACCTATAGAATTGGGACAGTTCACCTAGGTTCAAAATGAGGAATGGGAGGAATGTCCTAAGTCTTAAGCCTAGGAATTCTGCAGGTAGCTTGATATGGGCTGGCTCCTGTGTAAGATAACCTGATATAGAGGGTTGTTGAGCCTTTCAATTAACAAGGACTCCCGAAGAGAGGGGATGAGTTATTGAAAGAGAATTTCTAGAACTTAGGATGAAGGATAAGAAGAAAGTAAGATAAGATAGACCCAGAATTATGTTAAGATTATGTGGGGTGAGATATGAGAGTATTGGTGACTTTTGGTCGCGACTAGGAAGTAGATTGGTCATGACTAATATTGGCAGAGAGGATTGATCGTGACGGATATGTATGTGGTGTCGCGACTAATGAGTAGAATGATCCTGGTTGCAACTAGAATATGTTGTGGTCGCGACTAAAGAATGTTGTGGTCGAGACTAAGGGATGTTATGGTCGCGACTAATTAACCAAAAGGTGTTAAGTCGCGATGAGATGATGGCTAGGTCGCGACTAGTGACTATAAGTATTTCTAGCCGTATGAGATCTAGTAGGCCATGAGTTGTGAAGGTCCAAAAGAGATAGTTACCCGGTTAGAGATAGACCGGAGGCAGGAGGCCAGATACAGGAAAGGTTATCTGGAAACCATGAGGTAGACTGATAAGGTATCCTCATGGGACCCACAAGGTGCCACATGGCATCAAAGTGGTGATTCGGTGACCTTTCAGTAGAGTAAAGTTGCTCGGTTGGCACGAAAACCGAGGAGGTGATCAGATAAATCTGGGACTTATCTGGATAGCATTGGGAAGTGTGCAAGGTCTCTTCCAAGTTCCATATGGCATTGGTCTAGAGGAAGCAGATAAAGCTAAGGGCACGTATTACGAGGCAGGACTCTGGACCGGTGAGTCAGCTGCTGAGGTGTCCAGGGAATTTAGGCATGTGGAAAATATGGCGATGAGTCAGCTGCTGAGGTGTCCCCTGAGGAGGCACTGATGATGCAGTAAAAGGAAATTAAAGAAAATAGGAAAATCCAGGAAAAATCAGGACCGCAGGATCAGAGTTCATAGAAACTATAGAATTGCCATTGAAGGCAATTATAAATACCCCCTTGCCTTCATTTCCATTTACGCATGGGCAAGGGAAGGGAGAGAAAGAAGAGAGAGAAGGAGAAGGAAGGGAAGAGAGAAAGGAGAAAAGGAAGTAAGGAAGTTCTGGCGGAGCTGGAAGCAGAATAAGGATAGTAGAGTTCTGCTGAGCTAGCCAGGTAGTAACTAATCCTAGCTTTTATGTAATGGCTTTGTGATTTGATGTGCTATTATTTGGTTGGATTGTTGTCTTATATGTTATGTCTGAAGCTCTACTGCAATGCTATGATCATATGTTATTGAGTATGGAAGCACGCGGCATACTTATCTGTACACAATCATAAGCAAGCACTGTCATACTGCATTACATATACTGTTATGATTATTACTACAGAGATTCCCCCGAATCTCATCCCCCTTACATAACCATTTCAGGGAGGTTATGTCAAGGTAGATTTTGAGAATTTTGAGAGACGCCGTTATGCTGCTGAAATTTTGGCGGAGATAGCAGTAGTGGAGGAAGGATATGATACGTACTGTGTACGTAGGTACTGTCTAAGGAGGCTGGTAGTGAGCGGACCTAGCCGGTTCATCCAGTCTTTCCTAGGTACTTACGTAGAATGGTAGTTCTAATGAGAAAATTACCGAATCAGTACAACTAGTATAGCTTCCGCAGGTGTGCTCTGAGGAGTCTAAGGCAGGATGTTTCAGCACAAGCTTCGATATCCATTTTAGTACATACTAGATGATGTTTGAATCTGTAAATACTTTCACTAATAATTTTTTCACAATAATTATACCTTATTTTATTGATATTTCTATACAAAATGAAGATTATAATTAGGTAAAAAATTTAAGACAATGGAATGTTAACAATTCAACATGTGATAAACTTTATTAAATTTATAATTATTTTTTTAAGATTTGATTATATTTATTCACTTTGTATATATACATGAACTTTCTAAAAAAATTTGTATTGAGTATGATAAAGTTTGATGGATTTAATTTCAATGATATGGATTTGAAATATATATATTTAAATTAAATTGTTGTCATTTCTTATTTTAATTATTCAATCATATATTTTTAACAGCTTTTTTTATAGAAGTAAACTTTTACGAGTTTATGATCTGAGTTTATGATTCGAGTTTATCTCTTTGTCATAAGTTTGCGAGTTAGATAACCTTGATCCTCATCATTACTACTCTTTCTCATTTAACTATTATTCCTCTTATCCTATTTATAGAGAGAAATGATTATTTTGTTTTTATTTATAGCGCATAAAGAGAAACTTTTAATATGAATGGACTATTTGACCTTTCATTTATTTATATTAAATTTATTTTTATTAGGTATAATATATATTAAATATAGGTAAAGTTGGTAAGTTGTTGAATTTTATAGTATATTTACTAAGGTTTAAAATTTTTCTTAGTCTGTATGAAATATATTGGAAGTGGCTTATAATTAGGATTATGGGAATATAAATGAAGGCATATTTAAAAAAAAAAATTTTATATATTTATTATTTTTAACTGTTTTCTTAAATATCGATTAAACATATTATATAAATAGAGACGGAGGGAGTAATGCCTAGATAACTAACAAGCACATGAATTACCCAGCCATTCTTTCCACATTACATAATCACTACAATACAATTTTGGTCCCCGCTAATTAATCACGGGACCATTAAGCCATTCTTTTTCCACATTAGCTTTTGGCATTTCTTTTTCTTTTTCCTCTTCAAATTAACACTTATTCCATTCGAGTAATTAAGTTGGCACTATTCAATTGCATAATTGTCCTTCAAGTACGGTCAAAGGTTAAGGGTAGGATTGAATATAGGGCAAATTTCAGTGATAAGCACAAATCCTTATAAATGGCACTTGACGATTTATATATTTTAGTACTCTGGTCTCATAAAATAGTCATCAAATTAAATATTGGCTAAAATATCGTCCTTTCATCAGTACAATTAAAAATTAACTCATCCCATACGGCACCACTCCAATTTACAACACTATTAGAAAAATACTTATCATAAAACTACCTCGTGACAGTTAAAAGAAAAAATGTTATAAAAAAAAATTTGGATGACATATTTATAAATAAGTCGTATTTGTAAAATTTTATAATGGTAGTTTGTATAAAATCACCATTAAATTACCATTTAATGGCGGTTCAACTAAAAACCACCGTTAAAACTCAATTTTATAGTGATTTAGTGTAAAACCACCGTGTAAAATTCTGCAAATTTTCAAAATCTTTCGTGGGGAGTATAGTTTCAATTTTACCTTTTCACAGTCTTGTGTGTTCTGTTGCTCTACTGAATGACTACAGACTTGCACGAACGTTATTTCTCAGCCTTTTCCTCCTATTTTTGGTGCTTATCTCTATCGATAAAGTCGTTCTCCATCATCTCCATCGTTAGTGCCGTAAGTGACCGTTTAACTTCGTTATTTGCTCATTTTTCTTGCTGTTTTGGATGTTTGTTGTTTACAAGCTGTAATACATCTTATGGGCTATAATCCTTGTATTAAAGATATGATATTTATAGTTTTGAGTGCGTAACTCAAATTTTTTAAATCTGTTTGTGTTTTTATCAATCGTTCTGTTATTTTATTTGTTTGTTAAGTTGCTTATAAAAAATATTGGTTCCTATTTGATGGATTTAATTACCATTTGAGATTGTTTACATTTAAGGGAATAATATATCGTAGTTGGATGAACGCTAAGAGAACGACTAAGGAATATGAAGATGAGGTAGAAATGGTTCTTGAATTTGCTCAGAGGAATGCTTTGAAGAAAAGGGAGGAGTTGTTCTTCTGTCATTGTGTCAACTATTTCAACTGTAACAGATTATATATTCCTGATATAAGAGAGCATCTTATATGTGATAAGATAAGTTTAAGATATACAAATTAGATTTGGCACGGTGATATTATGAAGACTCCTTCGTGGGAGGAAGTTGTGAATGATAACTTTGTGAATAGAATTTCGGATGTATTTTATAAAATTGGATCCAAATCCTTCCAAAATACTCTCCTATACATGAAAGTTTGCTAAATGATGCCGGCATGCCATTGTACTCGGGGAGTAAAGATGAGTACACAAGGTTAAAATTGTTGTTGTGATTGATGAATTTGAAATCAAAAAATAGTGACCGATTCTAGTTTGACGGAATTACTCGAGTTGTTGAGTGATGCCCTTTTTGTAGGCAATACACTACCAAGATCAATGTACGAGGTAAAGAAAGTATTGTATCCGATGGGTTTGTCATATAAGATACATGCTGTTAGTCTCGGCAGAAAAACCCAAGAGGGGGTAAATTGATGTTTTGAAAATTTTAACGTAAATTTAAAAATTTTAAGGACAGCCAGAACATAATAGAGTAAAGAGAATATAGATTAGAAAGATATCACCAAAGGATAGAAGAATCAACACTAGACATTTTATCCTGGTTCATACAAATCCATTTGTCATACGTCCAGTTCTCAGAGACCTTATGAGATTTTCAACTATACCCCAAGATTTGAACGGGCTCTTGGTGCTTCAGTACAACAAGTGATCTTCTCAATCACTCCCCCTTACTTCCTATAAGGTAACAATCCCAACTCAAGAGATCCAATCTTTTAAGTATACATAATGAATGAAAATTTTACCAATATCTCTCACAGAGTATATATGATGATGAATACTGAAGTACAAGAATATTGAGTTAAATAATAATGAATGAAGAATTAAATAGTATAACAAATCCAGTCGTTGTTGTTCCTCCCTTTTTATTAATACCGAGTCTTAAATAATATTTATTTCGTTTGTTAGCCATTAGACTCAATCTTATAACCGTTAGAGTGATGACATCGTTGGTAGGTAGGTGAGCGTTTAATGCTTTGCTGGATGTAGTAAGTTTCTGTTAATATAGCCTTCATCATTTCAAACTTTAACATTTTCTGAACACACTCAATCTCAAAAGGTTTGTCAGGAGTTTAAATGTTGATTAAGTGTATGAACAATTAATAATCAACTCATATTATAAAGATCAAGTTCTAATAAGGTTCAGATGACTTTCTAAAAAATATATTGTAATAATCGATTAATTAATCGATGAAACATTATTAATTAGATTAATGTTTCAATTAATGGGAAGAACAATAAACAAAATATCACATTGATCAGAATATTCAATCAAATTTAATATAATTTGATAAGATAAGTTTCTCTATATATTCATCAATGAATATTAATGAGAAACAGAAGCACACTTAATAATTAGTTCAATCATATATAGTTCAAAGAAGGGTGCAAGTAGTTTCAATTAAAAAGATGAATATAAATAAAATTTATAATATTAATCGAACAATTAATCTATTAATATAAATTAATCGAATTCTAGTCGATTAATGTCTCAAGATAAATTGATACAAAAATATATTATCAATCAATTAATGAATTAATAAGGACATATGGCTACACCTCTCATCAATGTCGGAGTTGTCCCTCCCTCTACTCCTCTATGCATTTTCTCATTGTTTTTATGGTATAGATTCCTAAAACATGTCATTCCTTTGTCTAATTATTTTATTTTAATTTGTATTAGTATTTAATTCAACATAATTAGATGTCTAAAATGCATCCTTGATCTCTTTGAGCAATCGGATTTTAAATTTAGTTATTCTAAATTTAGTTGAAATATCAAAAATCCTAATTAAGACCTATACTTTTAACAAATTCTTGATCAAGACAATATATATTATTAGGGATTTCTGAATGTTGTTAAACAACTATAATACCCCTCTTTATTTCCCTTCCATTTTTCATATTTTACGGTGCCAACTTATTTTTAAGAGGTAAAAAAAAAAAACTCTAAGCCAGTTTGAACCAAAGAGTCATTTTCTCATCCCGGTGAAAAGCAATTCTAGGCTCATGCATTGGGATAGTTGAATAAGAAGATGCTAGTAATATAATCCTACTCTCCCCAACCCTTCTCTTTTATTGTCATTATGAAGACTGAAGAGGGAATAACTGTACTTTCAACTCAACACTAAACGTGGCAGCCATGGCGGAGAAGAAAGAGAAGTGCTTGTACAAAATGGCATTCCAAGGGGTATTATGGTCCTTTAAAGATATTTAGAAATCCTGAATGAGACATTTTGGTTTAATTAGAAATTTGTTAAAATTGTAGATCTAAATTAAGATTTTGGTATTTCATCAACTAGATTTAATCAGGATTCTCCCTATATTAAAATTTAATACTGAAGGCATAAAACTTAATTATTAATTATTAAATTGAATCTTGCACATTTAATTAACTATGTGTCCATATGGTATGTTGTATTCTTGCTATAAAGAGTTAAAATCAAGACAATAATTAATTAAAACTGAAACTCAGAATCATCCCATTGAAGCACGGCAGATTCAACATTCTGCTCTCTTTTCAGCTTGTCTTTGAGAAACCAATCACATACCCTCCCTGCGTTCAGCTCCTCGATTGAACACCCTTCTTGCTCTGATATCACTCTCAATAGATTTAACGAAGATATCTGCACCCAAAAAAACAAACACATAATTTTTAAGAGTTTATTTATCGTTCTTACAAATTTATTGAAAACCTATACTAAGTAAATATATATATATACGAACAATACTGACACCAAATATGCTTACTGATGCATTCAAATTAGTGCCAACGATATGACAAAGTATGCATTCAAACTTGGGAAAATATTTTTAATAGTTATATTTTATATCTATTTTATAATTAAATAATTTATTTTATCTCTGAAATTTATAATTATTTTTTTAAAATATTCCTATCAATTGCTCATAGTAAGAGCGCTTTTATTAAGGGGTAGTTACAATGTACATAATTAAGAAAAATATTTTAAAAAAATTAACACATATTTATTATAAATAATTAATTTAACTAATTTTATTAATATTCATAAATTAATGATCTAACTCTAACTCTTGTATATTAACAACCTATAATAATTTTTATTATAGGTAATTTTGATATTTTAAAATAAATAACAAATTTTTAACTACTTATATAAAGTAACTAATTTGAACTTATAAAACATACTAGAGTGAGTAAATTATAATCAAATGATCATGATAAGTAATTAAGGGAACTTTTTCATACATTATTTATTCTATTTATAAATTATAAATAGATCTGAGCGTTCTCAGATTTGCTATATGAAAACGTGTATTTATTGGAAAAAAGAAGGAATATTTAAAAGAGGAATATTACTGTTAAACGGCAAAGAAAGCGTTCGTGAGAGCTGAGACCAGAAATCTCCACCAAACCAGCTTCCTCCAGAGTTAAGAACGACCGTCGTCTCTCACTCTTATTGTCTCCCTCTCCTCCATTACTGCTCCTGCATTTCACTTTCTTCCTTCTGTTGCTTTGGCGAACTATCAAGCTTCTCGACGACGTCGTTTCTGCAGGCTTCGTCACGTTGTTGTGGAGCTTTGAGGCTTCGAAGAGGCTGCACGCTGACGGAAGGCAAGTTTTATTACAGGGTTGCACCGAAATCATCATCGCTTTCTAATTACTTTCCTATTTTTGGATCGATTTGATGAATTGAGGTTACTAATGTGAATGAATGGTTTTTCGAAACCGAACAAGATAAGAAGTAAATGAGGGAATAGATATTGATGGCCTTATCTGCTTTTTCTTGTGGAGGAGAGCGGTATTGCTTTGAAATGGGTCACGAGAATTCGGTTGACCCGACCCAAAGTTTGTGTTGGTTGTGATTTACATTGGGCCGGGTTTAATGCCCCATTTTTATTATAGTTCGGACCCAAAAGTTGGGCATAATAACAGTGTATGAAATATTCCCTATCGAGATGTTTAAAATTATTTTTAGCCTTAAGTTCGGGTCCAATATTGTTCATCGACATACCTTTGACAATTAGGAAGACGATAGGAAGAATAAGAGAAAGGTTCTACCAACGGGGGTTAGTCTGAGTGGTAAGCGGTTCGGTATCGCTTAAGCGAGGTCTCGAGTTCGAGCCTTGGCGTACGCAGAAAATTCCTATTGAGAGACTCACCCACCATAGCCAGGTACGCGACGCGGGTTGGATCCGGATGTAGTCGGGGCAAAGCTCCGGTGAACCGGGTGGGCAACCAAAAAAAAAAGGGAAAGGTTCTGTGCAATACTTTTTTTCTATATGTTACTTCTCTACTCTCGGTTACATATATACACATATATGATCCCATATTTGATGGGATTTATAGCATATAATCCGGTATTGTATTAAAGAATAAAATCATAATATAATATCCTATAATCCTTCATTCTTAATCCTTATAATCTCTCTCACTTTAATTCTAATATTTTCAACACTCCTCTTCAAGTTGGAATATAGATATTCATTATATCCAACTTACCAACTAGATATTTGAATTTATCTCGGGTTAATCTCTTTGTGAGCACATCTGCTGTCTGTTCTTTTGAGGGAATATATCTGAGATCAACTGTCTATGCAGCAATTTTTTCTCTTATGAAATAAATGCCTATCTATTTCCACATGTTTCGTTCTGTCATGTTGAATTGGATTATATGACATGTTGATAGTTGCCATATTATCTGAGTGTAGTCTAATAGATAAGTTCATCGGCATCCTCAATTCTTCTAATACTCACTTTACCTATAGACCTTCACAAATTTTAAAAGCTATAGCCCTGAACTCAGCTTCTGCATTGCTTCTAGCAACGTGCAAAAAAGGCTTTCTAAATCGGTTAAAAATGGTATTTTACATCGGACAACGATCCGGTGTAGAAACAGATAGTGTAGAAAGTGTACACTTTTTAAACCGGGCGGTTCACCGGTGTAGAAGGAGTAGAGTTTAAACCGGTCCCTTTTGAAATCATGAGTAGAATTTACTATCTACACGGAGTTATAAGGACATCCGGTGTAGATGAATGCATTTTCTACACCGGTTATTTGAACGTTAGCTGTAGATTAATTAATTTTTTACACCGGTTGTGTTTACGCCCGGTGTAGATTAATCCATTTTCTACACCTCACAATAAAGACAACCGTTATAGATGTCATAATATTTACATATTGTTTCTACACCTGCCGGTATTCTTTGTCCGGTTTAAATGTATTTCTAAAAAACGACCCCTTCAATGTTTCATTAACTCCATCCCCTGAAGCTTAATGAATAAACTGCCAAATATATGACTCAAAGAGACAGCAGCAGAGACAGAGTTTGTCACATCCTAATTTTCTTATGTCTTAGGGACCATTTGGTAGCATCTGGAACCACTTTTAAGGTCATTGAAGTCAAATTTCCTAATCTGGAGTTTTACTTTATCGAATACTGTTCACTGTGTAACTTCCAGACAAGCGACCTGGTTTCAAAAAATCATAACTAATTCTATAAAAATTGAAACAAAGTGGTTCAAATTGATAAATGAATCTAACTTAATCCTCTTTCAAGGAAAAATAAGTCATTGACCACGATTTGACCAAGTCAATGTCAGTCAATGCTACAATTTTACTGTTCATCCAACGTTTTCCCCTGAATCCAGCATTTTGGTCCCAACTTTGAAAAATTATATCTCCATGTGTAGACATCCAAATGAGGCATTCTATATATCAAATTGAAGCTTGGTATGTCTACTATTTACTATAAAAATATCATACATTTATTCAACCATTTACTATTTTTAATTACAGATCAAATGTGACTACTTGACCATGAGTTACTGTTCATGGTGGCAAATTCCAGCAACATACATACATCAATCACATATCAATCATGCTAAATCATTCTTAACTTCTCTTCATGAATCCTCATCCCCTCCATCTTGAGAAGACCTGCTGTAATTGGATTGATATGGAAGGGGTGAGATTTCGGGGAAAATCTCAGTAGCAAACGGAAACCATACAATGTATGCAACTATATGCTTGATGTTACTATGTGTATACTTAATGATCATGCTTGCATAATGATAACTTACATGCTTCATGTCCCTTAATTATAACATATGGCCATAGCATAAAAAGAAACAGAGCATCATTTAATTATACATGCGTCACATCATCAAAGTAAGTAAATATCACATAAAACATTTAAGCAACATAAGCATACAAGTAGGTAAGTTCACTACCTTGCGTGTAGCCCTTCCTTTAGTCCTTAACCTTTGATTTGAGGTTACACCTTTTCATATGTCAGAGCCTATACATAGCATAATAATATTTTATTATGATCTTATCTAGCATAACTTTACTTAATTCAGACTTATCCTGAGGCAATACCCCTATTCTAACAATTCCCTAACTTTCTTTCTATCCACGGCTAACCTTATAGAGAGAGATATTCCTCTATTCTAACTATTAAATTCATAAGAATAATCCTCTAATTTATTAGAGCAGGGACTAGAATAACTTACTTATCTTATTCCTAAACTTGCCGAGTCCCTAAACTCCTTGGATTGCTCATAACTTAGCCAGAACTCCTTATTTTTCTTCCTTTCTTTCTCTCTCTCTCTCTCTCTCTCTTCCTTTCTCTTCTTATTGCCGTGGATGGTATGAAATGGCAAGGGGGTGCATATTTATAGGTGGAGGAAATTGGCTTGAACGGTCCAGATCGAATCACGATGAACGGCTCAGATCGCTCAGATCGCTCAGCTTCCTCAAGAAGCTTGGCCTGTATCATCGTGATGACATCATCATCCTCAATGACTCATCAAAATGACATCATCCATGTACACCTCACATGCTTAGATGGCGCAATGGTGGGGCCCTTGGGATACCTCACCAGCTGACTCAGCGCTTCTAGAGAACTCCAGAGTCTTATCCCGGAATAAACGGCTGAGATCGTGCCACGTGTCCTTAGCTTTTTCTTCTTCCCTTAGATTAGTGCCATGTGGTGCCTTATGGGTACCTTTGATGCCACCTCATGGCTTCTGGATAAGTCCAGAGCTTTATCTGATCAATTCCCCAGTTATCACTTCAACCGGTAACTTTACTTTATTGAAAACTCACTAAAATATTATTTTAATGCTACTTTAACTCACATAACTCTTGAGCTACGTTTTTAGGCTTTTGGAATGTCATCTTGGGTCTTTGATCAAGCTCGAGTACTCTGATGGCTCAATTCCCAACAAACATCCCTTGGCAAATTACCAAAATGCCCTTGGTTCCTCTTTATTTACTTTAATTAGTCTAGGGGCATTATTGTCTTTTCACACCTTACTAGAGTATTCCCTGACCCTGATCAACTATTTAGATAACCTTCCTTGACCGTCTAACCTTAGTCAAATGACCAAAATACCCGTCACTCATTCTTTAAGGTATTTTCATCATTTTGCACCTTTTTCTAGACACTGGCTCCTTTTTCCAATGAACTGATATCATGGATCTGGGCCTCCCTTGGCGTCATCATAGGCCTCTATGTGATGTCATCTGGGCTCATTCAGTACCAATTTGCTTACTGCTTAATTTCCTAACCGGATATCAGGCGTTCACGAACTCCCGTCAAAATTCACTAATATATGAATAATTTTTTCTACAGGACTCCTTTCGGGATTTCGTCAATTCCTTGACCTCTGGCTTCACAGGACGCACATTCCTGTAACTTTTTACTCATATCTGAGGTCCAGGATATCTGATAAAAATTTTAGATAACTTTCAGACTATCAGATAAATTTTAGCTATCTGAAACTCTAATAAAATTTGTGTATTAAGCTAGATTAACCAGCATCATTTTCTCTATCTACTGATAAAATTTGGGACTGAAATGCTTCCAGGCAGTTCTAAGCCACTTTCGGCTCAACTTTCTATAATTACCATTTTACCCTTGAAAACTTTTTCTCTTTTCAATTAAATCCCTCAACTTTTCATAATTACACTTAATGGCCCACAACTTGTGTCTACTTGCATCTTTGCACCATGGAACTTTTAAACTTTTCACTTTAGTCCCTTTTTTTTCTAAAATGACCATTATGCCCCTAGGGACTTTTATTATTTACACATAAGTCCCTGTACTTTCACTTAATTGTAGTTTAGTCCCTAAAAACCCTTTGTATGTTTCTGGGACTTCTGCTCAAAGGGGTCTAGTTGCCTATCTATTTCAGGCTACTTTCTGAGTCTCTGGGCCTAAAAATTGGGATATTACAGAGTTCAAGATGGCAGAGATAGATTTTCAATTGCTCATTATATTATTCATTTAATAAAATTTAATACAAAAATGCAACAATTTGAATAGAATATAAAAAAATGTATTCAGTTAATGACATTGAGAAGGAATGAATTGAAGAAAAAACTCAGCCCAAAGATTTCACAGGTCCTCAATATCTTGTTCAGGAAATGGGTCAGGTTGATCAAACATATGAAACATCAAATTAAAATAAAAGAAATTAAGGCATTAGTAATATATATTAAATTGATAAGAAATATGAAATCATTAAAAACACAATTTACCTCCTCAGTTAGGTCAGTCCTATTTGACAAGATGATATTGATCATGTGTCTAACCATGTAGAAGCCGTACAAGTTGCTTTCTGTGGATTGCCTTCGACTCTGTAATATTAACATGAAAAAATTATTTGTCATTAACCGTGGAGCATAAGACTTAATACTTTTATTATCTTCGGTGTGATCCATTCAGGGTCCCTCACCGAGTTGGAATACTTAAGACCCCTTGCAATTGCAAATATCTTCATTGCCCTATGACCAAAGTTATGAAGTTAGTAACCCATTTATTACAAAGACTATTGTTCTGTGTAGAAGAAAACTCATGTGTTCATAGTCTTCTTGGCATCAACCGATGGCTTGTAATTGAGGGAGCATAAGAAGAAAACTTTATAAGTGTGCTTAAATAGTATGATCAATTGCCAATGATTGCTAAAACAATAATGAGTATTATCATTAAGCAAATACAAAACTATACTAGTATGAAATAAAATGAAATATTATTATTCTTACTCCTGCATATATAGTGCGAAGAAATAATCAATATCGGTTTCACCAAGCCTCCTTGAAATGTATTGAAGCCTCACAGATTGGGAGGTCTTTTTTGCATAAATGTGAATTGGGCGTAGGAATCTAAACTGACCTTGTTTGCCCTTGGAAACCAACTCAGCATGCATGTACCTACAGTTAATACAAATATAACGTTAGTTAATACAAACACTCAGCTTGCATGAATTTTGTTATTACATATATTTACATTTAAATTAGACTTACATAAAAAATACTTGGATGCACTCGGAGGTCAGTTCATCCTTAGGAGTGATAAGAGATTTCACATCCGTATGGTCAACAAAGGCCGGTGCCCCTACATCGCCCACAACTGAATCCATAGGCAACATATCCACATGGAATGTTTTGTCATATGCCAATAGGATCACACATTGCATGAAACTCAAAGTGGGAGGTGTAGGAAGTTCACTTGGGGATGAAGTGACGTGATCTAAACCAAGATGCTTTGGCCATAATATGAAAGTTCACTTTGCCTGACTCACTGTCTTCACCTCATCAGTGGGAATTGGGACAAGAACATCTTCAATTATCACGTCTTCAACTGTCACCCTTAACTGATCGTCCTGAATTTGGATGTGGTGGGCAGTTGCCCCTAAGCTATGGATGGAACCATGTGCCACTAACCTTTTGAGAGGATCCTCCACATATAGATCATAAGGTTCAGTATCCCCTGACACTAGCCCGGCCATACAACAGCTCCCTTTAGTGCTAGGATGGGCTGCATTTGAGAGCATTTGGGAGGCACTTGGCTCCTGTTGCCTTGATCTCATCATGGCCAACCCCTCTTGTAATCGTGCCTCAATTGAAGCTTCTACCTCTGCCTTAAGTGAGATACAATAATTGCCATTGAAAGCAGAGTTATCAACAAACAGTTGTGTTTTTTGGTATTGCTCTACATACAATATACAATAGTTAGTTCCTATACCTGGATAGAGTCCCAAATTTGATCCTTGACGTGATTATTAGTAGCATCCCAAGTCTGTATGGCAATGTTAGGCTTGTTGCGTGCTAGGAGGCTGACATAACTTATGTACTTGGTCCTGTGTTCACCAATTGGGTTCCAACGTGTGTCTCAAACTCAATCGGTTGCAATTTCCCTTCCTTCCTGTCTTTCAAAATGTCTTTCAATCAAGTCGCACTTCTGCCCCTCCTTTACGTAGAGTCGCTTGGAGCATCGCTAGCCTCATTCTGATGAACACTATCCCCCATATTCCTATATACGCAAGGAAACAGACTTAACACTTTTTCCTTCTGTCAGAATACATAAAACTTGTTCCTTTAGCATTTATCCATGGAACGAAGTGCAAGTATTTATCGCAGGAAAACTACAAAACCTAGATTAAATGAACAAGTAAACGGCGAAGCACGTACATAAGAAAATAAGTGTCGAGAACATGTACACGGCAAAGCACAATGAGAGCGAGAACAGAGAAGAACGATTAAGCACAACAAAGCCCTATGAAAATCACAAAGCACGACGATCGGAGTGATGATAGAAGTAAGAAATAAGACTGAAAAAATCTGAGAAATGAGAGAAGCGCCAAGGGGCGGGCTTCAAAAATGTAGTTTTAGAATCAATTTTTTTACACTGGTTAACATATAAATCCGGTGTAGTAAATTATCTTTCGAAACTTGACTAACACAATAACCAGTTTAAAAAGGTGTCTACTTATTTTAAAAAATGCCACGACTAATAATTTGAATTTTTGAAGACTTTCTACACCGGATAACTTATAAATCCAGTGTAAAAATGATTTAATTTATTTACAAAAAAAATTTCTTATCACTTTTTACACCGGATAACATGCACAACCGGTTTTAAATATTGAAGTTATTTTTTTACTCCAACCTTTATATTACCCCATCCCTTGAAGTTACAACATATATATGCAATCAGAACAAGAAACTTGTGTTATTATTACATCAAAATCATATATGCAATCAGAACAAGAAACTTAATTGCATTAGTGCCTCAAAAATATGAAACACTCACATATAAATCAATCAGAATCCACTTCTTCTTCATTCAATTTTGGTAAACCTACTGAAAAAGAAGGGGTCTCACAAATCGAATCATCATCGTCAACAACCCTTTTTCCTTGGAGAGCGACAGACCATCTTTTATTTGCTGGATCAGTGATATAGAACACTTGCTTTGCTTGGTCTGCCATAATGAAAGGCTTATCTCCAAAACTTGTAGTGATCAATGTAGGGAATTGGAAGACACGCAGCGGAAATTAACTTTAAAAATTTTTCCATTCCCAGCCAGGATCTACCGAATGTGTTTAAGTCAAGGAGAAAGAAGTGTTACCTTCGGTTTCAAGCTTTGGTCGCGAACTAGTCGCGACTCCTCGCCTCTGGAACTTTCAGTCGCGACCTCCTCAGCTTCTAGTCGCGACCTGTCGCCTCTGGAGTTTGTAGTCGCGACCTACTCTGCTTCTAGTCGCGACCTGTCGCCTCTGGAGCTTTTAGTCGCGACCTCTTCAACTTCACGTCGCGACCTGTCTCTTCTTTTCGGATTTCTGACGTTCAGATGCCCGTTTGGTCGCGACCTAAGTGTGTTCTGGTCGCGACCTTTCTTCGTGTCTGGCCGTATCGTAGAAGTCGACAGCTCAGATCGGCTTCCTCTACCGGTATCCACACGAACAGCGTTCCAATTGCGAACGACGTGCTAGCGCCTCTTGTCCCTCTAAGGCTTTCTGGAGATTCCGTCCTCACCGTCTCTATTTTGGCAGTTTCTTATATGCAAACCTTTTGCACTCTCCCTGCCCCCTTTTCTCACGACTGAATGTGTGTGAAGAGATCTATTGTGTGTAGAACCCTAGCTCCTAATGTCAAATATATAGGAAGCTATCGGGCTTCTAATAGGGCCGGGCTTCAGAATTAATCTTATATTAATTCTGAATTAATACAATATCATATATTGCATAATTTAATAAGAAACTGATTAAATAAATATGGTTTATATTAAATCCGTCCCACAGATTTAATTCACCTATTTATTTAATTTAAAATAAAGATAAGACAGAATTATATTTGATTTATTCTCATAAATCAAAATTGAGATATCTTATCAATTTGAATTTCAAATTCAAATAGATCATATCCATTTAAATTCAAATTCAAAAATGATAGAGATTTAATTTATCCTTATAAATTAAATCTTACAAATATCTCTTATATTATTTATATAATATATATATAAACTAATTTATATATATATATAAAATATATATCCACCCTAGATTATTCATTGAATTTAGACATCTCTTAGATTCAATGAATCTGGACATCATAGCTCGCATTGGGCTGTTTTGTGTGCGACCCTGTAGGCCCATATGAAGTTGGCAGTGGCCCAGTTACTATACTGACCCACAAGTCGTAAGCGGTCTCTAGCAAGGCATTACGACTACCCAAAACATATGAGGATCGATAAACGATGTAACCTTTCATACAACCATATCACGTCCCTTTTGTCACACGATATTTCGGTCAAGGATGAGGCATGGTGAACGTCATCCTCCTGTTCCTGACCGTTACTTTCTCGATCCCTGAGTAGTCTGAATATAGAAATGGAACTACCCTTCCATTCCAGTATGGCCATACATTTCTCAGACTCACTCATCGAGGGGCCCAGTAATATCTCTCTACGAATGTGAGGGACAAATTCCATCTTGACCATTCACATTCCTCCGCATGAAAACCACTAAGCCCGAGCATAGCCTTTATGATCACTCGGTCAAAAGTGACTTTTGACTAGGTCAAAGCTGAGCGTTTGTCATGTAGGAATCCATGATGATCTCAGGTCAAAGGGCATAGTGACATGGCTTGTATATGAGAGAAGCTTATGACTTGACCCATGCAGCTCTCTCATTGCGGGTCGATCCAACACCCTGTACTCTTACATGTGCTTATGACTTTGATTTATATCTCTATATATCTTCAAAGTCATACTGGTCTTATTTCATCTCTGCTCCCACATAGATGACCGACCAGGGACATTTAGGATAAGATCACGAGTTATCCAAGGATTGTCATCATAGTAAACATGCAAATAATATGATAACTTTATTAAGAAATTCATAAATCAACAATGTTCATAAGATAATGATTGGCCCCTAGGGCACAATCTCCAACATCCTCCCACTTGCACTAGGTACAATCATTAATTTGCCTAATTCCCATTGACCTAACATGACACTCATGTTTTGCTTGCACAAGCGGCTTTGTTAGAGGATCAGCAACATTGTCTTCCCCTGCTACCTTGCATATTTTTATATCACCTCTATCATTGATTTCTCTGATGAGATGAAATCGCCTAAGTATATGCTTGGTCCTTTGATGTGACCTAGGCTCTTTGGCCTGTGCAATGGCACCACTATTGTCACAGAACAAAGTTATTGGATCTGAGATGGTAGGTACCACCCCTAGTTCTGTAATGAACTTCCTGATCCAAACGGCCTCCTTAGCTGCATCAGATGCTGCTATGTACTCAGCTTCCGTTGCAGAATCTGCTACAGTGCTCTGCTTAGAGCTCTTCCATCTTACTGCTCCATTATTCAGGAGGAATATGTATCCAGATTGCGATTTCTGGTCATCCTGGTCAGTTTGGAAACTTGCATCTGTGTAACCAGTTACATAGAGCTCGTCTACCAATCCACCATAGACCAAGAATAAGTCCTTAGTCCTTCTTAAGTACTTAAGGATATTCTTGACAGCAGTCCAATGGCCCTCACCAGGGTCCTGTTGATATCTGCTAGTCATACTTAAGGCAAACGAGACATCCGGTCGAGTACATAACATGGCGTACATGATAGATCCTATGGCCGAGGCATATGGAATCTTACTCATACGACCTCGCTGATCTGGTGTACTAGGACACAAATCCTTGCTGAGGTGAATACCATGAGACATGGGTATGAAACCCCTTTTTGATTCCTGCATACTGAACCTATGCAGTATCTTGTCTATATATGTGCTCTGACTCAGTCCTAGAAGCCTTTTAGATCTATCTCTATAGATCCTAATTCCTAGGATGTAGGTGGCTTCACCCAAGTCTTTCATCGAGAAAGATTTTCCTAACCAAGACTTGACAATCTGCAAGGTAGGAATGTCATTCCCAATGAGTAGGATGTCATCGACATAGAGTACCAAAATTACAACTGTGCTCCCACTAACCTTCTTGTACACACAAGGTTCATCAATATTTTGAAGAAATCCAAACTCTTTGACTACTTCATCAAAACGATGATTCCAACTCCGAGATGCTTGCTTCAGTCCATAAATGGACCTTTGAAGCTTGCACACCTTACCAGAGTCCTCAGAACGCACAAAACCTTCAGGTTGTGTCATGTACACATCCTCAAGGAGCTTTCCATTAAGGAAGGCTGTCTTGACGTCCATCTGCCATATTTCATAGTCATAATATGCTGCAATGGCAAGGAGGATTCTGATTGATTTGGCCATTGCAACTGGGGAAAAGGTCTCATCATAGTCCACACCATGAGTTTGAGTAAATCCTTTTGCAACCAGTCGTGCCTTGAAGACATTTACATTGCCATCCATGTCAGTTTTCTCTTTAAAAACCCACTTGCACCCGACGGTTTTTATACCTTCAGGCGGGTCGACTAAGGTCCATACCTTATTGTCGTACATGGATTGCATCTCAGACTTCATGGCATTAAGCCATTTCTCAGAGTTTGGTCCCACTATAGCTTCTTGATAGGTAGTGGGCTCATTATGCTCAATGAACAACACATCACGACTATCAGAAATCAGAAATCCATATCTCTGAGGCTGAAGTCGTGCCCTATTAGATCGCCTTGGGCCTTGCGTGACTTGAGGAGTCTCAACAACTTCTTGTGAGTCTTCTCTACTTTCCATCTCTAGTTCTGTGGCGTCTTGTGGCTCTCGAACTTCTTCGAGGTGTACCTTGCTCCCAGTGGTTCTTTTAGAGATAAATTCTCGTTCTAGAAAGATACCATTTCTGACAACAAACACTTTGTTATCAGTGGGGTTGTAGACATAATATCCCTTGGTTTCCTTAGGATATCCCACAAAAAGGCACTTTGAAGATTTGGGCGCTAACTTATCTGAGGCTTGTTGCTTAACATAGACCTCACATCCCCAAATCTTGAGAAAAGACAAACTAGGTTTCCTCCCAGTCCATATCTCATACGGAGTCTTTTCAACTGCCTTAGATGGAACACGATTCAGTGTGAACGCAGCTGTCTCTAGGGCGTGGCCCCAAAAGGATGGTGGAAGATCTGTTCGACTCATCATGGATCGAACCATATCCAATAGTGTTCGATTCCTCCGTTCAGAAACCCCATTCCATTGTGGTGTTCCTGGAGGAGTCAATTGTGAGACTATTCCACAATTCCTAAGATGATCGATAAACTCTTGGCTCAAATATTCACCACCTCGATCAGATCGAAGGGCTTTAATTGTTTTGCCAAGCTGGTTTTGTACTTCATTTTGAAATATCTTGAACATTTCAAAAGATTCAGATTTATGTTTCATTAGATAGACATAGCCATATCTACTGAAATCATCTATGAATGTAATGAAGTACGAATAACCTCTTCTGGCATTTGTATTCATCGGTCCACACACATCTGTATGTATGAGGCCCAACAAATCAGTCGCCCTCTCACTGTGCCCAGTGAAAGGCGACTTTGTCATCTTTCCTAACAAACAAGATTCGCAAGTATCATATGATTCAAAATCAAATGAGTTGAGAAATCCATCTTGATGGAGTTTAGAAATGCGTTTCTCATTTATGTGGCCTAGACGACAGTGCCAGAGGTACGTCGGATTCAAATCATTTGGTTTGATCCTTTTGGCGGTTATGTTATAGATATTTCCATGATTGGGTTGTTCCAAGTTTAATATGTAATGATCAACATGCAAATCACCATGAGCATAGAAAATATCATTACGATAAATGGAACATTTACCATTCCCAGAAATGGAAGTGTAACCTTCCTTATCCAAATAAGAAAGAGAAACAATGTTACTACTCAAAGCAGGAACATAATAGCAATTGTTCAAAACTAACAAAAGCCCAGTGGGCAGAACTAATTCATAAGTGCCTACAGCTAGAGCAGCAACCTTTGCTCTATTTCCAACTCGTAGGTCAACTTCGCCCTTCTTCAGCTTTCTACTGTCCTTTAGGCCCTGCACATTTATACAAATGTGAGAACCACATGCAGTATCTAATACCCATGTAGTGGAAGTAGAGAGATGAATGTCTATAACATAAATACCTGAAGCGATAGCCCCGCTATCCTTCTTGTTCTTTCTCAGATCTTCAAGGTAGAGTTTGCAATTCCTCTTCCAATGACCCGGTTCATTGCAGAAGAAGCAAACTCCTTCCTTTGGAGGCTTTGCCTTCTTTGGTGCAGGCTTGGTTTCGGGCTTGCCTGACTCTTTGGTCTTACCAGATGAGCCATGACCCTTCCCCTTGCCCTTGCCTTTCCTTTTCATACCCTTTCCTTTCTGAACCATCAAAACAGTACTGGGCTTCTTCTTAACAGTCGGCTCAGCAGTTTTAAGCATCCCATGCAGTTCAGAAATAGATTTCTCCATGTTGTTCATGTTGTAGTTCATGACAAACTGGTCATAACTTTCCGGGAGTGAGTTCAAGATCAAATCTGTAGCTAACTCCTGGCTCATGGGAAATCCAAGCCTCTCAAGGTGATCTATGTACCCTTTCATCTTTAAGACATGAGTACTCACTGATGCACCTTCAGCCATCTTGCAGGAATGTAAGGCCTTAGTGGTCTCATACCTCTCTTGCCTTGCTTGTTGCTGGAACATTTCCTTAAGATGCACAATCATCTCATAAGCCTCCATGTGTTCCAAATCTCTTTGGAGCTCCGGAACCATGGTGGCAAGCATCAAGCATCCCACATCAACAGAGTCTTCCTTATGCTTCGCATAAGAATCTCTCTGAGCTCTAGGAGCATTGGCTGCTGGCTCCTCAGGAATGGGTTGATCTAGGACATATGCCTTTCTTTCCTGCTTGAGAACAATTCTCAAGTTCCTGAACCAGTCAAGAAAGTTTGTCCCATTGAGTTTGTCCTTCTCAAGGACAGATCGCAACGATAATGTAGCAGTATTACTAGTCGTCATGATTCTACAATTAAAATATGCAAGCGAATTAGCAATCTCCCACTGAATAAAACAACCCTCAATGTAATAATTAGTGGGCTAAGATCCATATTTGGCTTAAACTTGAGTCCGCTTTGGCTGGACGCTCAACTTTAAGTTATTTAGGTAGGTAACAACTTTACCAATTACATCAAATGTAATTCTTAGATATTTATGGGATTCAATCATTATATGATCCGGCATGTTTTAATCCCATCTAATGCCTTGAGACCCAAAACCGTTTTGATAATCTCAATTAAGTCAAACAATAACAAACATAAGAGCAGCACCATTACTCTTGCTTATCTCCCCAAGATAACTCAAATGCACCCACTTTGGTGGACCTACAAATGAGCGATCGAGGTTTTGACAAGTGTCCATTAATTGACGGCATATGACTTAAGATTTCTTTTAGAGGGTTTAATTAATTATCTGGTTTATAAGATGCATGTATCGCGGTTGTATCTCATACAAGTATTATGCATATTAAAACATACATGCAGTGATCTAATCAAAAGATGCATAATCTTAAACGTGACACAATATGGCTCACCTATCCTAAGTCCCCTCAAGCCAATGAGAGAAGCTGTCTAATTAGAATAGGAAAATTACATAAGGAAACCTCGTTTTAACATTCGAGGGGAGTGAGATGAGAAGAGAATGTACAACGAGAGTCATTAGAGGAAGGCACGACACGCAGGCCGTATTTAGAAAAATTACAACACTTGTAATCTAGAGCCATATTGTTCACCATACCCAAACATTCAAGAATCAAAATTCATACTATTTGAAGGGCAATAAATGTTTCAAAACATTCATATATCAGGAAAGTCAATACATATTACGATTATGTTGCGCTACGATTAAATAGCCACGGCGGTCCCGCTAGCCGGTTAGCGGGCGGGGTGTGGGGCAGCGCCCCAATAGAAATTTTTTTTTGATAAATAATCAAGAATCTTAATTCTTTTTCCTTAGACCCCATCAATATTAATTGATCAAATCAATTGATATACACCACCGATTTCAGTTTCCTTTTAGATTCCGTATATGTCATACATAAACAGATTCCATATATGTCATACATATCACGCATGTTATCATATAATCAGCTAAGAAGTCTAACATACATCACATGTATCAACAATCAAACCTAACTTAAACACAAAACGGCATGGCTCTGATACCACTGTAGGGAATTGGAAGACACGCAGCGGAAATTAACTTTAAAAATTTTTCCATTCCCAGCCAGGATCTACCGAATGTGTTTAAGTCAAGGAGAAAGAAGTGTTACCTTCGGTTTCAAGCTTTGGTCGCGACCTCAGTGTCCACTAGTCGCGACTCCTCGCCTCTGGAACTTTCAGTCGCGACCTCCTCAGCTTCTAGTCGCGACCTGTCGCCTCTGGAGTTTGTAGTCGCGACCTACTCTGCTTCTAGTCGCGACCTGTCGCCTCTGGAGCTTTTAGTCGCGACCTCTTCAACTTCACGTCGCGACCTGTCTCTTCTTTTCGGATTTCTGACGTTCAGATGCCCGTTTGGTCGCGACCTAAGTGTGTTCTGGTCGCGACCTTTCTTCGTGTCTGGCCGTATCGTAGAAGTCGACAGCTCAGATCGGCTTCCTCTACCGGTATCCACACGAACAGCGTTCCAATTGCGAACGACGTGCTAGCGCCTCTTGTCCCTCTAAGGCTTTCTGGAGATTCCGTCCTCACCGTCTCTATTTCGGCAGTTTCTTATATGCAAACCTTTTGCACTCTCCCTGCCCCCTTTTCTCACGACTGAATGTGTGTGAAGAGATCTATTGTGTGTAGAACCCTAGCTCCTAATGTCAAATATATAGGAAGCTATCGGGCTTCTAATAGGGCCGGGCTTCAGAATTAATCTTATATTAATTCTGAATTAATACAATATCATATATTGCATAATTTAATAAGAAACTGATTAAATAAATATGGTTTATATTAAATCCGTCCCACAGATTTAATTCACCTATTTATTTAATTTAAAATAAAGATAAGACAGAATTATATTTGATTTATTCTCATAAATCAAAATTGAGATATCTTATCAATTTGAATTTCAAATTCAAATAGATCATATCCATTTAAATTCAAATTCAAAAAATGATAGAGATTTAATTTATCCTTATAAATTAAATCTTACAAATATCTCTTATATTATTTATATAATATATATATAAACTAATTTATATATATATATATAAAATATATATCCACCCTAGATTATTCATTGAATTTAGACATCTCTTAGATTCAATGAATCTGGACATCATAGCTCGCATTGGGCTGTTTTGTGTGCGACCCTGTAGGCCCATATGAAGTTGGCAGTGGCCCAGTTACTATACTGACCCACAAGTCGTAAGCGGTCTCTAGCAAGGCATTACGACTACCCAAAACATATGAGGATCGATAAACGATGTAACCTTTCATACAACCATATCACGTCCCTTTTGTCACACGATATTTCGGTCAAGGATGAGGCATGGTGAACGTCATCCTCCTGTTCCTGACCGTTACTTTCTCGATCCCTGAGTAGTCTGAATATAGAAATGGAACTACCCTTCCATTCCAGTATGGCCATACATTTCTCAGACTCACTCATCGAGGGGCCCAGTAATATCTCTCTACGAATGTGAGGGACAAATTCCATCTTGACCATTCACATTCCTCCGCATGAAAACCACTAAGCCCGAGCATAGCCTTTATGATCACTCGGTCAAAAGTGACTTTTGACTAGGTCAAAGCTGAGCGTTTGTCATGTAGGAATCCATGATGATCTCAGGTCAAAGGGCATAGTGACATGGCTTGTATATGAGAGAAGCTTATGACTTGACCCATGCAGCTCTCTCATTGCGGGTCGATCCAACACCCTGTACTCTTACATGTGCTTATGACTTTGATTTATATCTCTATATATCTTCAAAGTCATACTGGTCTTATTTCATCTCTGCTCCCACATAGATGACCGACCAGGGACATTTAGGATAAGATCACGAGTTATCCAAGGATTGTCATCATAGTAAACATGCAAATAATATGATAACTTTATTAAGAAATTCATAAATCAACAATGTTCATAAGATAATGATTGGCCCCTAGGGCACAATCTCCAACAATCAAATCAACCAGTATAAATCCTAATCGATCCACTATAACACCATTGTTTACATTAGCCCACTTACATTTGAACACGGGAACTATGAATTTGGTGTAGTCTAGCTCCCAAATCTCTTCAACAATGCCATATGAAACATCCTCCCTTAAACCCCTCAACGTACACTTGCGAAAGCGATATTAGCTCGATTATATCTTAACTTAAGCCCAGAAATTTAAATTTTACTCTTAAGTTCCTTATTCTAAACCTTTACTTTGAGAACTAATTTATCTCATTCTACACATCCAAATGAGGCTTATTACCTATCCACGTAAAGCCCCAGATGTGTGCTACTGGCTCACCAAATTTCTTGGCCAAACTCTTTTGAAACATCCTCCCTTAGACCCCTTAGAGTACACTTGCGGAAGTGATATTGGCTCGATTATATCTTAACTTAAGCCCAGAAATTTAAATTTTACTCTTAAGTTCCTTATTCTGAACCTTTACTTTGAAAACTGATTTATCTCATCCTACACATCCAAATGAGGCTTATTACCTATCCACATAAAGCCCCAGATGTGTGCTACTGGCTCACCAAATTTTATGGCTAAACTCTTTCGTTTACTAGGTCAAATTGAGGTCGGAACACCACTTCCTCAGGACCTACGAATTTCTCTCTTAATTTCTTATACACAAGCTGAACATGCCAAATAATATTTATTATTAAATAATAAATTGTTATACAACAGGGCATGAACAAAACCCTCATATCACTATTACATCTTTCATGCCGAAAATCTGGCAGTATAACTACTATACTTCATCTTTAAAAATAACTGAACTGTACTAATTCGGTAATTCCCATGAGAACTGTAATATCCCTAATTTTTTGTACTGATTAGTATGTACAGTTTGTGTATAATGTATATGAGATTTTTAGGAAAAGATGTGGCCATTTATGCAAAGAAAGGGATTAAATTGAAAAAGGAAGAAAAGGCAAGGACTAAAGTGAAAATATAAAATGTTTTAAGGCCAAAAGGGAAGGTAGACAAAAATATGGGGTCTTTAAGTGTAATTTTAAAAAGTTGAGGACATAAAGGTGATTTATGGTAAAACAAGGGGCAAAAGTGTAATTATGGGAAATTTGGACCAAAAACAGGCCAAAAATGACCGTGTTCTGATTGGACCCAAATTTTTCCAGTAGATAGAGAAAATTATTCCGGGTTGTTTGACGCAACACATAATTTTGATTTGAGGTCTCGAAAAATTGATATAAATTTCTGAAGTTAGATAAAATTATTACAATATTTTTCGGATCTCAGAATCAGATGAGGTTTTTCAGTAAATTCCTATAATTAATATAAGAATTTATAAAATTGACAGGATCAGAAAAAGAATCCTGTAGGATTTTTAATGGAATTTATTGTGGAATAAAATACCCAAGGAATATCGTCGGGGGAATTTTCTAGGGATTCGTGTCACAAAAGTATTGAACCCTAAAAGGCCCAAGAATGACGTCATTAAGGCCCAATAAAATACTTTGACTGATAGGTGGGCTAGTGTTCCGAGGAACCCCGGAAAAGTGTAAAAATTACAAAAATACCCCCGTGTTGTCCTAAGGAAACAGAAGTGAATGGAGGGCATTTTGGTCATTTTGGATAGGCCAAAATGCCAATGCAAGTACAGGAGAGGTTAGTCGGAGTCAGTATATACTCTGACAAGGTTTAAAGAGGTGTGAAATGACAATTATTCCCTTAGATTTAACATAGTGCAAGGAAAAGCACTAAGGGTATTTTGGTCATTTTTCAAGGTATCTGGAATTAAATTTAAACCCAGTATAAGAATGTCAATGATATGAGGGATTTAAATATTGAATAAAATATATTATGAAGTCCCAGAAAAATTAGATTAAGAAAACAGTCCGACTTACGGAAAATCGGATCGGACCGGTACCGGATTGGATTGGATGGGACTGGATTGGACTAAAATTTTCTAGGAGCTTCTCACCATGGAAATGGCGCCAAGTGTTCCATGAGGTGTCCC
Source organism: Leucaena leucocephala (assembly GCA_037074615.1). Lineage (NCBI taxonomy): Eukaryota > Viridiplantae > Streptophyta > Magnoliopsida > Fabales > Fabaceae > Leucaena > Leucaena leucocephala. Next base: position 7,944,652 of record CM073548.1, on the reverse strand, counting down.
TTGTGGTGATGTCATAAATGGAAAAAGAAAAGAAATTCCAAGATTAAATCTTAAGCTTTAGATCAAATAGTTCCCAAGATGATCTTGGCCTTCAAATTTCCCAAGATTTTTCTATAAATACCCCCACATTTCTGCACAAACTGTGAGGAGAAAAAGGTAGGGAACCTCTTGCAAAATTTTCTCTCAAGCTTGGAGAAAGCAAGGATCTTGAAGAAACTAGTAAGGTAAGTTGCCTCCTTGCTTCTACACTTTGTTCTCATGGTTTGTTCTTGAGTTTAAATGGTTTTTTAGGCTTGAATTTTGGGGAAATGCTGCTGGAATTTATGTGGATATGTGATAGGAACATGAGTTTTATGTTCTAGATAATTTACACAAGCTTAAACAAGCTTGAATCACATGATATTGGCTTAGGAATTCATGTGTGCTTGTGAATCCAAGATTGTGTCCTGTTCTGTACAGTACGAGTTAACTGTTCATATGTTGGATTTTCATGGTTTTGATGCTTCCAATGGGTTTATAATGGAAAATTGTGTGGGGTTATAGTAGGAAAACAAGTATTGGAAGCATTGGAATCAAAATGAGAATTTTTGAAAAAAGGAGAGCTACTTTCGGTTTCTGTACAGAACATTAGGAAGCAATTGAATTCTGGAATTTTTGAATACATATTTGGATTCTAAATGAAAAATTATGTGGAAATGAACCATGAGAGTTTAGTTTAGAAAGATGTAAACACATGTCACAAAGTAGAGAAAGAAAGGGGCTTAATGAAACCTAGACTTGGAATTTGATTGGAATGAAGTTATAATTTGGTAATTGTCTTGTGATGTCTAGGTTTTGACATTTGTGGGAAGGAAAAATCAATTCAAGAAGGAAAGAATAAGGACTCGTAAGAGGTAGCAAGAATACTTAACTATAAACTTATGTTGTTTGATTAATATGCTTGCTTGTTATGCATGAGTTTGGTTGAGCATGATATGTTATGTGATGATGATTATGATGATGATGATGAGTTATGAATATGTGCAACTCCTTGCAACCTATGTCATGACAATATGCATGTTAGAGTTTGCTTATGTATGATCATGAATTAGCTCCCATTGCATGATAACATGTTAGGCATTTAATCAAGCATGCATAACCTTATAGTTTGTATGACTTGCTATTGAGATTTTCATGAAATCTCATTCCTTCCATATAAATAACCATACTCTAGGTGCTGGATCTTCTCAAGGCAAAAGGGTAAATGTAGATGGATGACTGTATATAACTTAAAGAGTGTGCACTTTACATCCAAGATGATATTTTAGTGTGTATGTTGCATGCTACTTACAAATCCGATCCGAGGTAGTGTACTTTCAACGATAGTTTAAGTGACTTATCCGATGAATTTTCATATGCAATTTGGCATGAACATAGATAAGATCTATAGATTTAAATAGACACCAAGAACGCCTCATTTGGTTAAGAAATCGAATTGTTATGATTTTTTAAAGTCGGGATTTAAAATCTGGAATAAGATAATACGACTACTCAGAGGCAGAGAGGTTCATGCGCTAATTTCATATAGTAAATGAATGATTTTCCCATGAAATTTTATGAGATTAAAGTACACATATGGAGATTTAAATCCATATGTAACACGACTCATTTGGATGTGTAACCAAAGAGAAATGATTTTTTGAAAATGAGGTAAGAAAACTGGAACTTCCAGATTTACCAAATGAACAGTATTTTTGAACGAATAAACTGATTTCATTTGGGCAAGGAAACCTCAGTTTCATATTTTTACTTAAAAGTTCAATGAAATATATTTCATTATAAATTGGAATCACCTCATTTCGATTTTTCTAGATTTAATTATGAATTTCCAAAGTTTAGGCTATAATCTGGAATTACCAAGTGTACAGTGGCGATGAACAGTACCCGTAAGCCTAACTTTTGAAAATTCATGTTTTTAAGGTTAAGAGGTATTCCAATGATCTAAGATACTTCCAATTGAGTATATGTAAGAATGTTATGTAAGGATGGTTACTAGAAGATGTCGTGGGAATTTAAGGATGTTGATTAAAAGAGGCCGTTGTACTAGCAGAATATGGAAATACTGTGTACGTAGGTGCTGTCGAAGGAGGCTGGAAGTGAGTGGACCTAGCCGGTTCATCCAGTCTTTCCTGGGTACTTACGTAGAATGGTAGTTCTCATGGGAATTACCGAATCAGTACAGTTACTTTCTGCCAGGATTTTCGGCAGGAGAGAATTAATAAAATTAAGATTGCTTCTATAAGTGTAATCTAAAGGGTCTAAGGAAGGATGTTTCAATAATTACCATTCTACATAAGTACCCAGGAAAGACTAGATGAACCGACTAGGTCTACTCACTTCCAGACTTCTTAGACAGTACCTACGTACACAGTACTCATCATAGCATAACGGTGTCTTTTAGCATTCTCAAAATTCACTTCGACGTAACCTCCCTGTAATGGGTTATACATAGGGGATGAGATTCGGGGGAATCTCAGTAGCAAACAATACTAAGTAGTGTATGCATCAATGATGGATATTTGTGCTTGCTTATGATTGTGTCAACATAATGAAATGTGCATGCTTCCATGTAACATATGAAATACAATTGGCCAAGGTAATCATAGTACAGAGCTTCAACAATTACAGATTAATAACAATCAATCAAGCCATAACACAATCAATCATATATTCAACACATACAAGTTTAGGTAAGTTTACTACCTGGCATACAGCCTTTCCTTTAGTCTTTAGCCTTTGCTCTAAGATCCCTTCTTTATAGAGGTTAGAGCCTTATTCCTAAGATTGTCGAGTCCCTAAGCTCCTTGGATTGCTCCTAGCTTCGCCAGAACTCCTTCTTTCTCTTCCTTTCTTTCTCTTTCTCTCTCCTTCTCTTTCTCTCTCTTATTTTCTCTTCTTTGCCTTGCTTGGCCGTGAATGGAATGACAAGGGGGTATTTATACTTGAGGCAAGGTGGAATGGATGGCTCAGATCGAATCACGATGAATGGCTCAGATCGCTTGCTTCCTCAAGAAGCTTTGCCTGCATCATCGTGATGACATCATCCTCCATAATGACTCATCAAAAGTGACATCATCATGGAACACCTCACATGCTAGGTGGCACAATGGTGGGGCCCTTGGGACACCTCACCAGCTGACTCAGCTTTTCCAGAGAATTCCAGAGTCTTGTCCTGGAATGAACGGCTGAGATCATGCCACGTGTCTTTAACTTTTTCTTCTCCCTCTAGATTAGTGCCATGTGGCGCCTTATGGGTACCTTTAATGCCACCTCTTGGCTTCCGGATAAGCTCAGGACTTTATCTGATCAATTCCCCGGTTATCACATCAACCGAGTAACCTTACTTTATTGAAAACTCTCTAAAATATTATTTTAATGCCACTTTAACTCACATATTCCTTGGGCTACGTTTTTGGACTCTGGGAATGCTATCTTGGGTCTCCGATCAAGCTCAAGTACTCTGATGGCTTGATTCCCAAGAAACATCCCTTGGCAAATTACCAAAATGCCCTTGGTTCCTCTTTATTTACTTTAATGATCTAGGGGCATTATTGTCTTTTCATATCTTACCAGAGTATTCTTTGACCCTGGTCAACTATCCAGATAACCTTTCTTGAATATCTAACTTTAGTCAAATGACCAAACTACCCTTTGCTCATTCTTTAACTATTTTACAACATAGGGGTATTTTCATCATTTTGCACCTTTTTCTGGACACCGGCCCCTTTTATGTCTGAACTGATATCATGGGCCTGGGCCAACCTTGGTGTCACTATGGGCCTCTGAGTGATAACATCTGGGCTCACTCAGTCCTATTTTATTTACTGCTAAATTTCCCTATCGGATCCCAGGAGCTCACAAACTCCTGTCTCAATTCACTAAAAAGTGAATAACTTTTTCTACAGAACTCCTTTCGGGACTCTGTCAGTTCCCTGACTTCTGGCTTCACAGGACGCACATTCCTATAAACTTTCACTCATATATGAGGTCCAGGAGATCTGATAAAAATTTTAGATAACTTTTAGACTATCAGATAAATTTCAGCTATTTATAGCCCTAATAAAATTCCTGTATTAAGCCAGATTAACCAGCATCATTTCCTCTATCTACTGATGAAATTTGGGACTGAAATGCTTCCGAGCAGTTCTAAGCCACTTCCGGCTCAGCTTTCTATAATTATCATTTGGCCCCTGGAAACTTTTCCACTTTTCAATTAAGTCCCTTAACTTTTCATAATTCTTACATACTCATAGAGACCTCATATGCATATTTCACAGTTCAGTGAAATGATTAGCATAATTTTCTCTATTTTATGGTAGAATATGGTACTCATCGGCTACTAGCCCGATCTTTTCCATAATTACGATTATGTCCCTATATTCTCTTTCTGACATCTTTACTTATCTTCTTATCCTTCATCTTAAGTTCTCAAAATTCTCTTTCAACAACTTGAAACATCCTTCTTTATACTCCTTAGAGTACACTTGCGGAAGCAATATTGGCTTAACTTAAGTCCAGAGATTGAACTTTTACTCTTAAGTTCTTCATTCTGAACCTTTACTTTGAGAACTGGTTTCTCTCATTCTACATATCCAAAGGAGACTTATTACCTATTCACGGAATGCCCCAGATGTGTACTACCGGATCACTAAATCTCGTGGCCAGACTCCTCCGTTTACTAGGTCAAACTGAGGTCAGAACACTGCTGCCTCAGGACCTGCGAATTTCCCCTTAATTTACCATACATAAATTGAATATGCCAAACAATATTTATCATTGAATAACATAATGTCATACAGCAAGGCATACATAACAAGACATATACATAATCTTTCTATCTCTAGTACATCTCTTTCTGCCTAAACTCCGGCAGCATAACTGCTACGCTTCATCTGTACAAAGAACTGAACTGTACTGATTCGGTAATTCCCTCATAAGAACTACCATTCTACGTAGTACCCAGGAAAGACTAGATGAACCAGCTAGGTCCACTCACTTCTTGCCTCCTTAGACAGCACTACGTACACAGTACTTATCATATACTGATGTTCAGTCTTTACTTCGGCATCATAACGGTGTCCCTTAGCATTCTCAAAATCCACTTCAGCATAACCTCCCTGTAATGGGTTATGTATGGGGATAAGATTCGGGGGAATCTCAGTAGCAACAATCATAACAATATATGTAATGCAGTGTGACAGTGCTTGCTTGTGATTGTGTACAGATAAGTATGCCGCGTGCTTCCATACTCAATAACATATGATCATAGAATTGCAGTAGAGCTTCAGACATAACATATAAGACAACAATCCAACCAAACAATAGCACATCAAATCACAAAGCCATTACATAAAAGCTAGGATTAGTTACTACCTGGCTAGCTCAGCAGAACTCTACTATCTCTATTCTGCTTCCAGCTCTGCTAGAACTTCCTTACTTCCTTTCTCTCTTCCTTTCCTCCTCCTTCTCTCTATTCTTTCTCTCTCACTACTCTTGCCATGCGTGGAGCAAATGAAAGAAAGGGGGGGTTTATATAGATTTCCTCAATGGTATAATCGTAATTTCCATGCCATCTGAACATGTGGTCCTGGTTTTTCCTATAATTTCCTATTTTCTTTATTTCCTTTTACTGCATCATCATGACACCTCAGCATGCCACCTCAGCGTCACATTTTCCACATGTCTAAAATCCCAGGACACCTCAGCATGCTGACTCACCAGGCTGACTCACCGGTCCAGAGTCCTACCTCGTAATACGTGTCCTTAGCTTTATCTACTTTCTCCAGATCAGTGCCATGTGGCGCCTGGAAGAGACCTCTCACGCCTTCCAATGCTATCTAGATAAGTCCCAGACTTATCTGATCACCTCCTCGGTTATCATGCCAACTGAGTAACTTTACTCTACTGAAAGGTCACTGAATCACTACTCTAATGCCATGTGGCATCTTGTGGGTCCCATGAGTATAACTTATCAGTCCATCTCATGGTCTCCAGATAACCTTTTCTATATCTGACCTCTTTCCCCAGTTCTATCTCTAACCGGGTAACTATCTCATTTGGACCTTCACCACTCTTGGCCCATACGGCTAGCACTACTTTAGCCACTAGTCGCGACCTCATCATCACCTTATCGCGACATAACATCTTTTGGTTCATTAGTCACGACCACAACATCCTTTAGTCGCGACCATAACAGTCTTTCGTCGCGACCACATCACTTTTTAGTCTCAACCCAGCTCATTCTACTCATTAGTCGCGACACCACAACATTATCCGTCACAACCAATCCTCTCTGCCAATATTAGTCGCGACCATAATATACTCTCGTCGCGACCAACTTCTTTATCATCGCGACCTAACTGGTCAACTCTTGAACCTTTGACCTTTACATCATCCCCAAATGGCCATTTACCCCTTGGGACTTCCACTGTTTACCCATAAGTCCCCGTACTTTTACTTACTCGCAGCTCAGTCCCTGAAACTCTTTACGTTCCTCTGGGACTTCTGCTAAAAGGGGTCTAGCAGTCTCCTAATCTTAGGCTATCTCTGCATCTCTAGGCCTGAAAACTGGGATGTTACACAACTCATCCCCTGAACTCTTCGGGAGTCATTGTTAAATGAAAGGCTCGATAACCCGCCCATATCAAGTTATCTTACTCAGGAGCCAGCCCATATCTAGCTACCTGCAGAATTCCTAGGCTTAAGACTTAGGATATTTCTTACATTCCTCTTTTTGAACCTAGGTGAACTATCCCTATTTTGTAGGTTAAAGACTTAACTCATCTTTAAATCCTGAGAAACTTAGCTCATTCCTCGGATTCATACAAAATATAGGTAAGTGATATGCCCATATCAGATTACTATCCTGGGACTACAGGTTTTGTAACATCCCAATTTTTAGGCCTAGAGATGTAGAAATAGCCTAAGATTGAGAGGCTACTAGACCCCTTTTGAGCAGAAGTTCCAGAGACATGTAGAGAGTTTCAGGGACTAAGCTGCAAGTAAGTAAAGGTATGGGGACTCATGTGTTGAGGTCCCAAGGGGAAGAATAGCCATTTTGGGATGATGTAAAAGTTAAAGGTTGTAGAGTTGAGAGCTGACCATTTTGGTCGCGACTGGAGATAGGTGTGGTCGCGACTAATAGTTACAGAAAGAGCTAGGCGCGATGAGAAGGTATTATGGTCGCGACTAATATTGGCAGAGAGGATTGGTCATGACAGAAATATACGTGGTGTCGTGACGAAAAGGTAAATGAGCCTGGTTGCGACTAAAAAGTAATGAGGTCACGACTAAAAAGTGATGTGGTCGCGATAAAAACTATTATGGTCGCGACTAATGTACACAGAAGTGTTATGTCGCGATAAGATGATGATTAGGTCGCGACTAGTGGCTACAAGTGGTGCTAGCTGTATCGATCAAGTGGGCCAAGAGTTGTGAAGGTCCAAAGGAGATAGTTACCCGGTTAGAGCTAGAACTGGGGAAGGAAGTCAGATAAAGGAAAGGTTATCTGGAAACCATGAGGTGAACTGATAAGGTGTACTCATGGGACCCACAAGATGCCGCATAGCATTAAAGTAATGATTCAGTAAAGTAAAGTTACTCGGTTGGCACGATAATCGAGGAAGTGATTAGATAAAGTCTGGGACTTATCCGAATAGCATTGGAAAGCGTGAAAGGTCTCTTCCAGGTGCCACATGGCACTGGTGTAACATCCCAGTTTTTAGGCCTAGAGATGCAGAGATAGCCTAAGATTAAGAGGCTACTAGACCCCTTTTTAGCAGAAGTTCCAGAGGAACGTAAAGAGTTTCAGGGACTGAGCTGCGAGTAAGTAAAGGTACGGGGACTTATGTGTAAACAGTGGAAGTCCCAAGGGGTAAATGGCCATTTGGGGATGATGTAAAGGTCAAAGGTTCAAGAGTTGACTAGTTAGGTCGCGATGATAAAGATGTTGGTCGCGATGAGAGTGTATTATGGTCGCGACTAATATTGGCAGAGAGGCTTGGTCATGACGGATATGTATGTGGTGTCGCGACTAATGAGTAGAATAAGCCTAGTTGCGACTAAAAAGTGATGTGGTCGCGACGAAAGACTGTTATGGTCGCGACAAAAGGATGTTATGGTCGTGACTAATGAACCAGAAGGTGTTAAGTCGCGATGAGATGATGGCTAGGTAGTGACTAGTGGCTAAAGTAGTGCCAAGCGTATGGGCCATGAGTTGAGAAGGTCCAAAAGAGATAGTTACCTAGTTAGAGATAGACCGGAGGCAGGAGGCCAGATACAGGAAAGGTTATCTGGAAACCATGAGGTGGACTGATAAGGTATCCTCATGGGACCCACAAGATGCCACGTGGCATTAGAGTAGTGATTGGTGACCTTTCAGTAGAGTAAAGTTACTCGGTTGGCACGAGAACCGAGGAAGTAATCAGATGAGTCTGGGACTTACCTAGATAGCATTGGAAGGCGTGCGAGGTCTCTTCCAGGTGCCACATGGCACTGATCTGGAGGAAGCAGATAAAGCTGAGGGCATGCATTACGAGGTAGGACTCTGGACCGGTGAGTCAGCCCGGTGAGTCAGCATGCTGAGGTGTCCAGGAGTTTCAGCATGTGATAAATGTGACGCTGAGGTGTCCCGATGATGCAATAAAAAAGGAAATAAAGAAAATAGGAAATTCCAGGAAAAACCAGGACCACAGGATCAGAGTTCATGGAAACTACGAAAATGCCATTGGAGGAGGTTATAAATACCCCCCCTTTCCTTCATTTCCATTCACGCATGGAGAGGATAAGGGAGAGAAAGAAGAGAGAGAAGGAGAAGGAAAGGAGGAGAGAAAGGAGAAAAGGAAGAAAGGAAGTTCTGATGGAGCTGGAAACAGAATAGAGATAGTAAGGTTCTGCTGAGCTAGCCAGGTAGTAACTAATCCTAGCTTTTATGTATTGGCTTTGTGATTTGATGTGCTATTGTTTGGTTGGATTGTTGTCTTATATGTTATGTCTGAAGCTCTGCTGTAATGCTATGATCATATGTTATTAAGCATGGAAGCATGCAGCATACTTATCTGTACACAATAACAAGCAAGCACTGTCACTCTGCATTACATATATTGTTATGATTGTTGCTACTGAGATTCTCCCGAATCTCATCCCTATATATACATAACCCATTACAGGGAGGTTATGCTGAAGTGGATTTTGAGAATGCTAAGAGACGCCGTTATGCTGCCGAAGTAAAGACTGAACATCAGTATATGATAAGTACTGTGTACGTAGTGCTGTCTAAGGAGGCTAGAAGTGAGTGGACATAGCCAGTTCATCTAGTCTTTCCTGGGTACTACGTAGAATGGTAGTTCTCATGAGGGGATTACCGAATCAGTACAGTTCAGTTCTTTGGACAGATGAAGCGTAGTGGTTATGCTGCCGGAGTTTAGGCAGAAAGAGATGTAATAGAGATAGAAAGATTATGTATATGTCTTGTTGTGTATGCCATGCTGTATGACATTATGTTATTCAATGATAAATATTGTTTGGCTTATTCAATTTATGTATGTTAAATTAAGAGGGAAATTCGCAGGTCCTGAGGCAGCAGTGTTCTGACCTCAGTTTGACCTAGTAAACGGAGGAGTCTGGCCACGAGATTTGGTGAGCCGGTAGTACACATCTGGGGCATTCCGTGGATAGGTATTATGCCTCATTTGATGTGTAGAAGGTGAGAAATCAGTTCTCAAAGTAAAGGTTCAGAATAAGGAACTTAGGAGTAAAAGTTCAATCTCTGGACTTAAGTACAGCTAATATTGCTTCCGCAAGTGTACTCTGAGAAGTATAAAGTAGGATGTTTCATTTTGGTATCAGAGCAAGAGGTTCTGGCATAGACCAAAAGGGACTCTGGTTCAGAGCATAAGATTCTGGTACAGAACAGAAGGTTCTGGCTCAGTGATGCTCTGATAGAGTATTTTCCCTTGCGAGAGAATGGCATTGAGTCGCGACTAATATGGTTGTAGGTCGCGACAAGTAGCCTCAAGAGAGTTTTAGTCGCGACGATTAAGTGTCTAGGTCACGACAGTTATTTACAGAGAGATTAGGTCGCAACGTGTATGTTACAAGGTCGCGACGGTATATTGCAGGAAGCTGAGGTTGCGACGAGAGAGGTCTAGTGTCGCGATTGAAGAGTTAAGCTTGCGACGTAAGGAGGTCTAGCTCGCGACGAGTTAGGTTCAGGTCGCGACGATAGAAGATTGAGGTCGCGACTAAAGGACAGAAATGTTAGGTTATGATGAGTTGAGTATGATGGTCGCGACGCAAGATCAGAGTCACGACTATCCAATACTCAGGTCGCGACGAATGAATAGAAATGTTGAGTATGATGGTCAATGACTAATGATCACAAAGGATGTGAGTCACGACTATCCAATACTCAGGTTGCGACAGACAGTTATTTACATAGAGGTTTAGAAAGCTCCGAGGAGATAAAGCTCCTAGATGAGATGTGTGTTCATTTTTCTTTTTGAGGGAAAAAGATGGTGAACATGAGAAAAGAATATAGAGCTTGAGTGGAGGAGCTGTGCATAGAGGAAGATGGCAACTCCAATGAAGTAGACCCTATGCGAGTCATCCGTGCTAGGCGAGATGAGCAGCAAAGGATGATGTAAAGAATGATGATAAGTTAAGATGAGCTAGCCAGATAGCTAGTATGAGGTTTGCCTAGAAATGAGCCTAGGACATGGCCTAAGGCTAGAGACGTGATGGTTAATAGCTAAAGAGCTAATATTCCCTAAGCAGAGGAATTCCATCACAGAGAAGTGATAGACCTAGGGTAGAGTACCCTAGAAAGTAGAAGTGATAGCAAGAGATGAGGAATGAGATCTATGCGACTGAAGTTCGCTAGGTTCAAGAATAAGATCGATCAGGAACCACAGTCCGGACAAGAATAGACTGGGACTGATGGATAGACAGAAGAAGTAAAGAGATAGTAAAGAGGTAGCCACAGTTGAAAGATAAAGTGACTCCCCTATCCCCTATGTAAGATAAAGTAATGAAGGGTTGAGTCTATACCCTGGTAAGAGGGTGGTGTGGAAGCCTAAGTGAAATAGATAAATGTTCAGGATGACTGACCAAGATATGATAGGCAATATGATAAAGAAAATATGTCTTGAGGTTTAGTTAGTCTGATGGATGGTTGAGCAAAGTATGATGATGATATGGCTTATGATGCCATAAGTTATGATAAATGGTTGCATCTCCTTGCAGTTGTCATATGATGGCATGCATGTTAGAGTATGCCATGATGAGTGAATACTCCCCTTTTGCAATATATGCAGGGTAAAGTGTATACGAGATTAAGAAGTTATGAGGAAGTTATGTTGCTCCCATACCATATGACATGTAATGAGATATGTATTGAGGATGATAGATAGTCTCAGTTCATGGGACAATAAGTTATTTAGATATGATTTATGATTGAGGTTACTCGGGTAATTCTGCAGACTTGTGAATACAGTACTCAGAGCCATTTCTGTTGAAAGGAATGGTAGACAGAAAGAAAGCAGAAAAGAGTAAAGAGATTGTTTCTAGATCACTCTTCAGATAAGAGTTGGATCTGAAACAGATGGCTCTCAGATAAAGCTAGATTCAGATGAGTATAGATCACTCTTCATAAGAGTTGGATCTGATACAGAATGCTCGCAGTTAGGGCATAGTTCTAATGGCTCGCAGTTAGAGCACAGATTGAAATCATGAAACCATAGAATGGCAGGTGGTTAGACCATGATGGCACAAGCCAATGGTAAGCCACAGTAAAGTTGAAAAATGAGAAGGAACTCCTGAGTAAGAGAGGAAGTAAGTAAAGTCTGGGTAAACGATATGAGGCTATAAAATTTTTATGGAGTTATCAACAGGTGGAAGCAGTTAACCTTATAACTTAGTCTGTTGGTTTAAGATCTTCGGGAGATCTACAGTACAACAGAATCGCAGTTAGATTCTGGAGGGTCACAGTTAAATCCTAACATGGCTCCAGGGTCGCAGTTAGATCCTAACAGTTTTAGAGTCGCAGTTAGATTCTGAATAGGCTAACGGTTGATCGCAGTTAGATCCCGAGGTCGCAGTTAGACCTAGCCTAAGGAAAGTAATGAGCCATGAGACATGAGTACGATGTAGTATCTCTTTGGGAAGATGAATGCCAAAGACAAGGTTAAGGTGAGGAAGCTTCACTAGTTGATAAACTCACACAGAGAAATTGTTTTATAATGATTTTCCTCAGGTAGCCTCTAGTATACAGACTGAACTTAGCTTTCCCTTAAACGAAGATGGAGTCCAAGTTCAAATCTGAGTACTGGGATTCAAAGTTTTGTAGAAGTATGCCTGAGAAGCAGAGAAGAGAATCCTCTGTGTAATGAGAAGCAGAGAAGAAAATCCTCAATGTGATGAGAACAGAAGGGTATGAGTAGATAGACTCCTCTAGATGAGGGTAAAGAGATTAAAAGGCTAGAGAAGACCTAGAGAAAAAGGTCTAAGGCAAAGCAAAGATAGAACTCAGTTCTATGAGGAAGAGAATGTTAGCCTTATAGTATCTCAAGATAAGTTATGAAAGGGTGATATACACCATGGATAGCCAGAGTTGGCTAGATATGCTATGATAAAGTATCAAAAGCATGCAATGAGATACACTATGGTAGACGTGTAATATGACACGCACCTAGAGATGTGCATTTTATGAACAAATAGAGAGGCTTCCCCTTTTTGTAGGGATCATATGTTTAAATGTTATGCTATGAAAGAGAATAGAAAATGAGAGCTTTCACTCCTTGCATGAGATGCTAGGCCTTATGTTATGCTAAAACTATGCAAGCTCCAGGTGTTAGAGCTGTGCATAATTAGAGCAGGAATGCTTGAGCTCCAGCATTAGAGCTTTGCATTCATAAGCAGTTATGCAGTCCTGTAATATGTTGGCCAGGCATTATGCATGTTAGAGTAGGTGCTTTCATTTAGCAGCAAAGTAAAGAAAGAATAGCTGTGTAAGTCCTCTCTCTGTAGGAAGTTAAGGTGCTAAGAATGATGAGAACGTTTGATTATATGAACAGAAAGATGGAATGTTGCAGATGTTAAAGCAGTCTGCGAGATATTAAGAGAACTAATAAGAGATAAATGTTAAAAGTATGATGAGTAGTTAGAAGAAATTCCCGAATATATTAATATTCGAGAGAATTTCATATGAAAGAAATGGACACTACTTATAAAGTGCAGTAAGTGATCCATAAGAGAAAAGTAGATTTCAACTCTGATTGAGTTGATCAAGAGAAAAGAAAAGCATGTTATAAAAGATGTAAAGTTTTATGATAAGGTACTTTGCCAGAGGTTAAGCTAATTTGGCTATGGTACTAATTAAATTTCGAGGACGAAATTTATTTAAAAGGGAGGAGAAATGTAACATCTTAGTTTTCAGGCCTAGAGATGCAGAGATAGCCTAAGATTAAGAAGCTACTAGACCCCTTTTTAGCAGAAGTTCCAGAGGAACGTAAAGAGTTTCAGGGACTGAGCTGCGAGTAAGTAAAGGTACGGGGACTTATGTGTAAATAGTGGAAGTCCCAAGGGGTAAATGGCCATTTGGGGATGATGTAAAGGTCAAAGGTTCAAGAGTTGACCAGTTAGGTCACGACGATAAAGACGGTCGCGACGAGAGTGTATTATGGTCGCGACTAATATTGGCAGAGAGGCTTGGTCGTGACGAATATGTATGTGGTGTCGTGACTAATGAGTAGAATAAGCCTGGTTGCGACTAAAAAGTGATGTGGTCGCGACGAAAGACTGTTATGGTCACGACAAAAGAACCAGAAGGTGTTAAGTCGCGATGAGATGATGGCTAGGTCGCGACTAGTGGCTAAAGTAGTGCCAAGCGTATGGGCCATGAGTTGAGAAGGTCCAAAAGAGATAGTTACTCGATTAGAAATAGACCGGAGGCAGGAGGCCAGATACAGGAAAGGTTATCTGGAAACTATGAGGTGGACTGATAAGGTATCCTCATGGGACCCACAAGATGCCACGTGGCATTAGAGTAGTGATTGGTGACCTTTCAGTAGAATAAAGTTACTCGGTTGGCACGAGAACCGAGGAAGTGATCAGATGAGTCTGGGACTTATCTAGATAGCATTGGAAGGCGTGCGAGGTCTCTTCCAGGCGCCACATGGCACTGATCTGGAGGAAGCAGATAAAGCTGAGGGCATGCATTACGAGGTAGGACTCTGGACCCGTGAGTCAGCATGCTGAGGTGTCTAGGAGTTTCAGCATGTGATAAATGTGACGCTGAGATGTCCCGATGATGCAGTAAAAAAGGAAATAAAGAAAATAGGAAATTCCAGGAAAAACCAGGACCGCAGGATCAGAGTTTATGGAAACTACGAAAATGCCATTGGAGGAGGTTATAAATACCCCCCCTTTCCTTCATTTCCATTCACGCATGGAGAGGAGAAGGGAGAGAAAGAAGAGAGAGAAGGAGAAGGAAAGGAGGAGAGAAAGGAGAAAAGGGAGAAAGGAAGTTCTGATGGAGCTGGAAACAGAATAGAGATAGTAAGGTTCTGCTGAGCTAGCCAGGTAGTAACTAATCCTAGCTTTTATGTATTGGCTTTGTGATTTGATGTGCTATTATTTGGTTGGATTGTTGTCTTATATGTTATGTCTGAAGCTCTGCTGTAATGCTATGATCATATGTTATTAAGCATGGAAGCACACAGCATACTTATCTGTACACAATCACAAGCAAGCACTGTCACTCTGCATTACATATATTGTTATGATTGTTGCTACTGAGATTCTCCCGAATCTCATCCCTATATATACATAACCCATTACAGGGAGGTTATGCTGAAGTGGATTTTGAGAATGCTAAGAGACGCCGTTATGCTGCCGAAGTAAAGACTGAACATCAGTATATGATAAGTACTGTGTACGTAGTGCTGTCTAAGGAGGCTAGAAGTGAGTGGACCTAGCCGGTTCATCTAGTCTTTCCTGGGTACTACGTAGAATGGTAGTTCTCATGAGGGGATTACCGAATCAGTACAGTTCAGTTCTTTGGACAGATGAAGCGTAGTGGTTATGCTGCCGGAGTTTAGGCAGAAAGAGATGTAATAGAGATAGAAAGATTATGTATATGTCTTATTGTGTATGCCATGCTGTATGACATTATGTTATTCAATGATAAATATTGTTTGGCATATTCAATTTATGTATGTTAAATTAAGAGGGAAATTCGCAGGTCCTGAGGCAGCAGTGTTCTGACCTCAATTTGACCTAGTAAACGGAGGAGTCTGGCCACGAGATTTGGTAAGACGGTAGTACACATCTGGGGCATTCCGTGGATAGGTATTATGCCTCATTTGGATGTGTAGAAGGTGAGAAATCAGTTCTCAAAGTAAAGGTTCAAAATAAGGAACTTAGGAGTAAAAGTTCAATCTCTGGACTTAAGTACAGCTAATATTGCTTCCGCAAGTGTACTCTGAGGAGTATAAAGGAGGATGTTTCAACTGGTCTAGAGGAAGAAGAAAAGTTAAGGACATGTGGCACAATCTTAGCCGGTGAGTCCAGTTTATGGGAAATCGGACCGGACCGTTACTGGATTGGACTGGGAATACTGAGTCAGGTGATGAGTTTTCCAGGAACTGTGACATGTGAAAAATATGGTGATGAGGTGTCCGATGAGGTGGCATGCTGAGGTGTCCTGATGATGCAGTAAAAGGAAATAAAAGAAAATAGGAAAATCCAGGAAAAACCAGGACCACATGTTCAGAGTTCATGGAAATTATGATATTGCCATTGGAGGCAACTATATATACCCCCTTGCCTTCATTTGCAGCACGGATGAGCAAGGGAAAGGGAGAGAAAGAAGAGAGAGAAAGAGAGGAGGAAAGGAAGAAAGAAAGAAAGAAAGGAAGTTCTGGCGGAGCTGGAAGCAGAATAAGGATAGTAGAGTTCTACTGAGCTAGCCAGGTAGTAACTAATCCCAGCTTTTATGTAATGGCTTTGTGATTTGATGTGCTATTGTTTGGTTGGATTGTTGTCTTATATGTTATGTCTGAAGCTCTACTGCAATGCTATGATCATATGTTATTGAGTATGGAAGCAAGCAGCATACTTATCTGTACACAATCACAAGCAAGCACTGTCACACTGCATTACATATATTGTTATGATTGTTACTACTGAGATTCCCCCGAATCTCATCCCCTATATATAACCCATTACAGGGAGGTTATGTTGAAGTAAATTTTGAGAATGCTAGGAGACGCCGTTATGCTGCCGAAGTTAAGACTGAACATCAGTATATGATAAGTACTGTGTACGTATGTGCTGTCTAAGGAGGCTGGAAGTGAGTGGACCTAGCCGGTTCATCCAGTCTTTCCTGGGTACTACGTAGAATGGTAGTTCTCATGAGGGAATTACCGAATCAGTACAGTTCAGTTCTTTGTACAGAAGAAGCCTAGCAGTTATGCTGCCGGATTTCAGGCAGGAGAAGATGTAATAGAAATATAAGGATTATGTGATTTTGTGTATGCTCTGTTGTATGACATTTGTTACTTAATGATAAATATTGTTTGGCATGTTTAATTTGTATATGAGAAATTAAGAGAGAAATTCGCAGGTCCTGAGGTAGCAGTGTTCCCACCTCAATTTGACCTAGTAAACTGAAGAGTTTGCCCACGAAATTAGGTGAGCCAGTAGTACACATCTGGGGCATTCCGTGGATAGGTAATAAGCCTCATTTGGATGTGTACAATGAGATTAACCAGTTCTCGAAGTAAAGGTTCAGAATAAGGAACTTAAGAGTTAAAAGTTCAACTTCTGGGCTAAGGTAAGATATAAATCAAGATAAGAATGCTTCTGCAAGTGTACTCTGAGGAGTCTGAGGGAGGATGTTTTAGGTTTAGCAGCCTGCCCATATCAGACTACCTCCCAGTTCTCCTACACCCAAAAATCAGGATGTTACATTTTTCGTTTACTAGGTCAAACTGAGGTCGGAACACCACTGTCTCAGGACCTGCGAATTTCTCTCTTAAGTTCTTAACTTTTCAATTACTCTCATAATTACTTTTCTTATGTATAACCCATTATTCTAGCTACTTATACACAAGCTGAACATGCCAAACAATATTTATTATTAAATAATAAATTGTTATACAATAGGACATGAACAAATCCTCATATCTCTATTACATCTCGAAAATCCGGCAGTATAACTACTATACTTCATCTTTAAAAATAACTGAATTATACTGATTCGGTAATTCCCATGAGAACTACCATTCTACGTAAGTATCCAGGAAAGACTGGATGAACCGTCTAGGTCCACTCACTTCCAGACTCCTTAGACAGTACCTACGTACACAGTACTTATCATATCCTCTCTTCATGATGGACATTCTTCCATAATTTTGGTAGCATAACGGCGTCTTTAGCATTCTCAAAATTCACTTCGATGTAACCTCTCTGTAATGGGTTATACATAGGGGATGAGATTTAGGGGAATCTCAGTAGTAACAATCATAACAATATATGTAATGCAGTGTGATAGTGCCTACTTGTGATTGTGTACAGTTATGATGCGTGCTTCCATACTTAATAATAACATATGATCATAGCATTATGTAATAGAGCTTCAGGCATAACATATAAGACAACAATCCAACCAACCAATGGCACATCAAATCACAAAGCCATTACATAAAAGCTAAGATTAGTTACTACCACACTAGCTTAGCAGAACTCTAATATCTCTATACTACTTCCGGCTTCGCTAGGACTTCCTTCTTTCTTTCTTTTCTTCCTTCCTCTCACTTTCTCTCTCTAAAACTCACTTCTCTCTCTAACTTGGTGCTCTTGGACGTGCTCCTTATGAAAGGGAGGGGGTATTTATAGGTTTCACGAATGGCATTTTGGTAATTCTTAAGAACTTTAATCCTATGGCCACGATTTTTCTTGGAATTTTCTATTTTCTTTAATCCATTTTATTTCATCATCATGGTGATGTCCTCATGATGACTCATGGCCCTTCATAAGTACCTACTGTTTCAGCATGCTGACTCAAAAGTTGTAATTATTACTTTTATTTTATTTTTATTTTGTATTACTTTTTTTCTTTTCTTGGCTTAATCACCAAGTAACATTAAAAGCATGTGGGAACCACCTTTGGCAGCACACATGGCGAAATTGGGAGCCTTGGGAGCCTTCCAGAAGCTTTCAGAAGCATTCCGGTCCAAACCAGAACCGATTCGGTCATATTTTGGAAAAATGCCTAATAAATATTTCCCAGGATATTTTCATCTTCTCCCTTCACAAACGTTTCTCAAAATAATATTTCCTATTTTCTGAAATTTTTGGGAATTTTATGCACATATTCAAAAATCACTACCTTTCGGCCCCGAAAATTACGATTTTGCCCTTGATCTAGTTTGGCCTCATCCAGACATCTTGGGCTTCCCCTGGGCCTACCATGACTTAGTCTAACTTATATCTGGGCCTTAAAAATATTATATGTGAAACATCCTTACTTTCGTACGTCTTAGGGACCATTTGGTAGCATTTAGAACCACTTTCAAGGTCATTGAAGTCAAATTTCTCAGTCTGGAGTTTTACTCTTATCGAGTACTGTTTACTGTGTAAATTCCAGATGAGTAAACTGACTTCAAAAAATATAACTAATTTTAGAAAAATTGAAATAAAGTGGTTCAAATTGCTACATGAAGCTAACTCAATTATCTTTCAGGAAAAAATAACTCTTTGACCACACCTTGACCAAGTCAACGTTACAACTTTACTGTTCATCAAGCGTTTTCCCCCTGAATCCAGCATTTTGGTCCCAACTTTGATAATTTATATCTCCATGTGTAGACATCCAAATGAGGCATTCTATATATCAAATCGAAGCTTGGTATATCTACTATTTACCATAAAAATATCATACATTTATTCAATAATTTACTATTTTTAACTATAGATCAAACATCATTAAGTCACCACGAGTTACTGTTTATGGTGGCAAATTTCAGCAATCAACTTTACATACATATGCATACATCTATCACATATTAGTCAAATATGCCAAACAATACTTATTATTAAATAATAAATTGTCATACAATAGGGTATGCACAAAATCCTCATATTTCTATTACATCTTTTACTGCCTGAAATCCGGCAGCATAACCGCTAGGCTTCATCTTTAAAAAAGTAACTGATCTTGTACGGATTCGGTAATTCTCGTGAGAACTACCATTCTACGTAAGTACCCAGGAAAGACTGGATGAACCGGCTAGGTCCACTCACTTCCAGCCTCCTTAGACAGTACCTACGTACACAGTACGTATCATCTCCTTTCTTTCTTACGGACATTCTGCCATAATTTTGGCAGCCTAACGGCGTCCTTTAGCATTCTCAAAATTCACTTTGACATAACCTCCCTGTAATGGATTATACATTGGGGATGAGATTCGGGGGAATCAAAGTAGTAATAATCATAACAATATATGTAATGCAGTGTGATAGTGCTTGCTTGTGATTGTGTACAGATAAGTATGCTGCGTGCTTCCGTACTCAATAACATATGATCATAGCATTGTAGTAGAGCTTCAAACATAACATATAAGACAACAATCCAACCAAACAATAGCACATCAAATCACAAAGTCATTACATAAAAGTTAGGATTAGTTACTACCTGGCTAACTTAGCAGAACTCTACTATCTTTATACTGCTTCCAGCTCCGCCAGAACTTCCTTCTTTCTTTCTTTCTCTCACTTTCTCTCTCTAGAACTTCCTTCTCTCTCTAAAATGGCTCTTGGCTGTGATCACAATGGCAAGGGGGAGGGGGTATTTATAGTGGAGGCAAAGGAGAATGAGTGGTCCAGATAAATTCTCAATGAGTGGCTCAGATCGCTTTGCTGCCCACCAAGTTTTACTTATGTCATCGTGATGACATCATCATCCTTATAACTCATCACTTTATGACATCATCAAGGGACACCTCCCAGGCTAGGTGGCGCAATGGTGGGGCCCACGGGACACCTCACCAGCTGACTCAGCGTTTCCAGAGAATTCCAGAGTCTTGCACCGGAATACACGGCTGAGATCGTGCCACATGTCCTCAGGTTTTCTTCTCCCTCTAGATCAGTGTCATGTGGCATCTTGCTGGCACCTTTCACGCCATCCCATGACTTTCAGATAAGTCCAGGACTTTATCTGATCACCTCCCTGGTCATCATGCCAACCGAGTAACTTTGCTTTATTGAAAAGCCACTAAAACATTATTTTAATGTCACTTTTTCTCACATAATTCATGGGCTACGTTTTTGGGCCTTGGAATATCATCTTGGGTCTCTGATCCAGCCCAAGTACTTTGATGGCTCAATTCCCAAGAACCATCCCTTGATAAATTACCAAAATACCCTTGGTTCCTCTTTATTTACTTTAACGAGTCCAGGGGCATTATTGTCTTTTCACACCTCTCCAGAGTATTCTCTGACCCTGGTCAACTATCCAGACAACCTTTCTTGATTGGCTCACCTTAGTCAAATGACCAAAATATCCTTTACTCATTCTTTCACTATTTTATAACATAAGGGCATTTCTGTCATTTTACACCTTTTTTCGGACACCGACTCCTTTTATCAGATAAACTAGCATACTGCGTCCAGGCATCCATTTGGGTCATAACAGGCATCTGACCGATGTCATCTGACCTCATTCAGTCTCAGTTTGAATACCGATAAATCTCCCAATCGGATACCCGGAGGTCACAAACTCCCGTATGAATTCACTAATTTGTGAATAACTTTTTCTACAGACCTCCTCTCGATATTCTGTCAGTTCCCCGACATCCGTCTCTACAGGACGCATCTTCCTGCAGATTTTCACTTATATCTGAGGTCTAGGATATCCGGTAATAATTTTTATAACTTTTTCATTATCAGATAAATTTCGGCTATCTGGAGTCCTGATAAAATTCCTGTATTAAGCCGGATTACTCAGCATCCTTTCCTCTATCTACTGGTGAGATTTGGGACTGAAATGCTTCCGCGCAGTGTTAAGCCATTTCTGGCTCATCTTTCTATAATTACACTTTTGCCCCTGGAACTTTTCTTCTTTTCAATTAAGCCCCTTTTATTTGGCTAAAATTACACTTAAGGACCCCATATTTTTATCTACTTTCTCTTTTAACCTTAAAGCTTTCATAATTTCACTTAAGTCCTTGGATTTTCTTCCTTTTTCAATTTAATCCCTTTCTTTACTAAAATGACTATTATACCCCTAGGACGTTTACTATTTACATATAAGTCCTTGTACTTTCACTTATTTGTAGTTTAGTCCCTAAAAACCCTCTGTATGTTTCTGGGACTTCTGCTCAAAGGGGTCTGGTAGTCTATCTATTTCAGGCTACTTTCTGAGTCTCTAGGCCTGAAAATTGGGATGTTACAATATGACTTCTGGCCACAGTCCGATCATTTCTATTCGGACTGCTTTTCCTTTACCGATTATAACTGTAAATTCCCATCTTTAGGAATTTTTACAGAAAAATCGGGACCTCAAATCAAAATTCTGTGTCGCGTCATTCAACCCGGAATTCTTTTCTCTATCTCCCAGTATTTTTAGATATTAAATCCGGACCGGGGCTGTTTTGGCCTGAAAGTACGCTCACGCGCAGTTTTCAAAATGACCATTTTACCCTTGGTTACTTTTCTAATTCTTAAATACTCATAGGGACCTCATATGCATATTTCACAGTTCAGTGAAATTATCAGCATAATTTTCTATATTTTATGGTAAAATAGGGTACTCATCGGCTACTAGCCCGATCTTTCCTATAACTACGATTATGCCCCTATACTATCTTTCTGACCTCTTTACTTATCTTCTTATCCTTCATCTTAAGTTCTCAAAATTCTCTTTCAACAACTCATCCCCTGAACTCTTCTGGAGTCATTGTTAATTGAAAGGCTCGACAACTCGCCCATATCAGGTTATCTTACTCAGGAGCTAGCCCATATCTAGCTACCTGCAGAATTCCTAGGCTTAAGACTTAGGATATTCCTTACATTCCTCTTTTTGAACCTAGGTGACCTGTCCCTATTTTGTAGGTTAAGGACTTAACTCATCTTTAAATCCTGAGGGACTTAGCTCATTCCTCGGATTCCTACAAAATATAGGTAAGTGATCTCCCCATATCAGATTACTATCCTGGGACTACGGGTCTAGCAGCCTGCCCATATCAGACTACCTCCCAGTTCTCCTAGACCCAAAAACTGAGATGTTACACCATAATAAGAGATGACTGCTAATTTAGGATATTTGTCTTTTGAACTAGAGAAGTGCATAGGTTCAGCCACTAAAATAACACCACTATTCTACACGCTACTTTTATCATCTAGGAACTTCGTATAAAAGGAATACCCGTTGATATCAAATGAATTCTAACATATCACATTAAATTCAGGACCATATGCCAACCATCTAACTGAATCAGATACATAATCCTCATTTTCAATCTTCTGTTCGAACCAATGTGTAAAACATTTGTTGTGTGCTCTAATAAGCTTTTGCTCTATCATTCTATTATTTTGTTTCCGGACAAGCTCTTTATGAATAGCTATATAGTCTTGAACTTCATCAATATTATTCAAGATGTGTAAATGTATTTACTGCAATTCATTAAGATCAACACTCTTCACCGACATTCTATGTTGACCCCCTGTTTGGTACAGGGTTTAGGGAAACTAGTAAGTCTTACTTTAGACAGGTAGTGTTGACAAAAATCCATAGCTTCTTTAGAAACATATTTTTGAACAATGGATGCCTCGAGCCGATTTAGATTCTTCATATACCCTTTAAGGATTTTCATGTATCTTTCAAATGTGTACATCCATTGTAAGTATACAGGGCCACACGGTTTTATCTCTCACACTAGATGAATGATGAGGTGTACCATTATGTCAAAAAAGCTAGGAAGAAATAATTTTTCAAGATGGCATAAAATAACATAACACTCGTGCTCTAATTCAGCCAACTTTTCAGTCTCAAAGACTTTGCCACAATAGCATTGAAGAAGAAGCAAAGTCAGGTTACAATGTGTCTCAAATCATCTTGAAGGATTCCTCGAACAGCTACTAGGAGTAATTGTTACATCAAGACATGATAATCATGAGACTTTTGGCCTACTAATTTTAAATATTTTATCAACACAATCTTCTTAAGATTAGATGAGTACCCAGAGGGAACTTTGATTTCTTGCAAACATTCACAAATACTTCTTCTCTCATCCTTGGACAAAATATTAATATGTTCATCAACACAATAACTCCCCTTATCAATGTAAATCCTCGCATATTCCCATTTCTTACAAATCTAATCTTGCCTTCAAAGGGTCTTTGAAACTACCATGTATGTCGAGAAGTGTTCCAACAATGCTGTCACACACATTTTTCTCCACATGCAAGGCATCAATATAGTGCCTTACATGAAGATGTTGCCAATACGGAAGCTCAAAAAAGATAGATCTTTGTTTCCATATATTTCTCACTTCTCTTGGTAGTCATACTGAAAGTAACGTTGATGTCTTTCACCTTTTCATAAACTTATTTTCTAATCAATGGCTCCGGAGTATTTTCAAATTCTTGGCCTAAAAAAAAATTTTCTTCAGTCGACGGTATGGGTGGCCTTGTCTTAGAAATCTCCTATAACCTAGGTAGACTGTCTTTCTTCCATGACGAAGTTGATAGTAGCAAGTCCCTTCCTCACAAATCGAACATACTTTATGGCCTTTAACACTATACCATGACAAATTTCTATATGCAGGAAAGTCATTAATTGTACAAAAAATCATGGCCCGCATATTGAAGACCTCCTTCTTAATCGCATCAAAAACATCCACACCTTCCTATAGCTTCTTCAAATCTTTGATAAGGGTATTAGGTAAACATCTATATCATTTCCCAGTTGTTTCGGTCTTGAGATCCACATAGATAATATTACATACTTGTGTTTCATACACAGCAATGGAGATAGGTTTTAAATCACCAAGAGGACAGGCCATGAACTATATATACTACTAAAGCTACCATAAGGGTTCATGTCATCTGTATTAAGTCCAAGCCTTAGGTTTCGTGGTTTATTGCTGAACTCGGGAAATAAGTCATCAATCTTCTTCTACTACAAAGAATCAGCAAGATGACGAAGCTTTCCATCACAAATTCTTTCAGTCGCATGCCATAACATTTTTTTTGCATCATCTTCATTAGCAAAAAGTTGCTTAAACCTTAGTATAATTGGAAGATACCATAACACCTTTGCAGGAGACTTGTTTGATTTGTACCTTGCTGTCTTACATATTGGACACTTCTCCTCATCTTTAAAATCTTTCCTGTATAATATGCAATCATTTGGTCATGCATGAATCTTTCTATACTGCATGCCAAAAGGACATATTATTTTCTTAGCATCATAGTAGCGTTTGGGTAACACATTTTCTTCTGGAAACATGTCTTGCAACAACTCAAGCAATTCTGAAAAACTCTATCACTCCACCCATGCCATGCTTTCACACTTACTAATCTCAACACCGCATTCAACAGGTTGTATTTTCTGCATCCTGGGTATAGAGGTTTTTTGTATCATTGCACATATTACCATATGCATGTGACCGCATAAAAGCATATTCTCCAACATCACAAATCATTTCCTCTACCCGATCATCAGTATCCATGTCATCATCAAAGGTCTATTCCAACTCTTCTGATGCAATCGACCTTTCCAAATTTTCACCATGCCATATCCATACTATGTAACTTTTGTAAAACCCCTCACAAATTAGATGAGTATACATATTTGCAGGACTTTGTTCCCTCTCATTTAAACAACTCACACAAGGATAATAAAACCTTCCATTGTCATCATCGCCATTTCGTTTAGCAAAATCCAAAATCTTCTTCACCCTCTCAACATACTCAACACTTGTTCGTTTAGCATTTATCCAACTATGATCCATATTTGTGGAATATTAAAAAACTAGAAAAATAGAAAACAAGAAACTTAGCTTGCAGCTAATTATAGGAGAGAATATATCACGTACAAGTGAAAGACCAACCAAATAAAACAAGTAAATGACAACGAATCCAACAAATAACAGCAAAAGCTACTGCCAGTAGTTAAATGTGCGAACCTATGAAGGCTGAGAAGGCTTAAACGAGCGAACCAGTGAAAAAGGTTGCAGGCTTTCACTCCATGTAGACTCAGAGTTTTGGGATTCATCAGAGTGGGTAGGATCAATAGGATTATAGAAGCTATCATTCTATTGATGGCGGCAAACTTCTGAACGAAAAGCTCTGAAACTGTCTTTCAGTCTATTAACTTTTTGAGTCAGTTCTTCCACAGAGTCCTCAGGCCATTGAAGTGCATGATGAGTTCCTTAAGGAGCTCCATCAGAGTGACAACCAGGGGAGGAGAAGGAGGAACTGAAGGGTGAGGGTCAGGATGTTTGTCTTTAAATTCGTCTCTATTTCTTTTATGCGGCGAAGAAGGAGGTGTGCCTGAGGAAGAAGCTATTGGAGGGTTCAGATAGAAGAAGAGAAAAAAAATAGAGATAAAGTGATGAGACAAAAAGTACTGATAATAGGAATGGTATACATATGGTTAAGGAATAAGAATGTTTCAAAAAAGAATATCGAAGAATGCAATTGGCCTTCTATCATAATGACTACATACGTTGGGAATGAAGAAGTGAAATGAATGGTCTGAAGAAGGTACAGAAAAGAAGCGGCAAATGTAATATCCCAATTTTCAGACCTAGAGACTTACTAAGTAGCCTGAAATATATAGGTTACCTGATCCCTTTAAGCAAAAGTCCCAGAAATATACAAATAATATTCAGGGACTAAACTGTAAATAAGTGAAAGTATAGGGACTTATATGCAAATATTAAATGTCCCTAGGGGCATAATGGCCATTTTAGAAAAGAAATGGACTAAAGTGAAAGTTTAAAAGTTCCATGGTGCAAAAATGGAAGTAGCCATTATGTCGTATCTTTAATTTCACCTTTACATATACTCAATTGGAAGTAGCTTGTACCAATTGATTACCTCTTTAACTTAGAAATATGAATTTTCAAGAAAAGGGTTATCGGTTACTGTTTACTGGCACTGTTCATTTAGTATTCCAGAATACAGTATGAATTTTGAAAATTCATATTTAAATATAGAAAAATCAAAATAGGGTGGTTCCAATTTTTAATGAAAGCTATTTTATTGAAAATTGAAGACAAAATATTAAACTGAGGTTTCCTTGTCCAAATGAAATCAATTTATTCGTTGAAAAATATTATTCATTCGGTAAATCTGGAAGTTCCAGTTTCCTTACCTTATTTTCAAAAATTCATTTCTCCTTGTTCACTTATCCAATTGAGGCGTGTTACATATGGATTTAAAGCTCCATATGTGTACTTTAAGTTCATAAAATTTAGTGGAAAAACTTGTTCATTTGCCATTTTAAATTTGCACATGAACCTCACTGCCTCTGGTTGCTCGTTTTATCTTGTTCCAGATTTTATTTCCAACTTTGAAAAATCATAATAAATCAAATACTTAACCAATTGAGGCATTCTTGGTGTCCATTTAAAGATATTGATATTAAATATTTTCATGCCAAATTTCACGTCAAAATACATTGGCTAAGTCATGAAAGCTACCATCGAAAGAGTACTGCCTCGGAATAGGTACATAGTATCATACACCATGCATATCAAAATATCATCTTCTAAGGTCAAGTACTCAACTTTAATTCATATACAAATTCAACCATCCATATTTACCCTTTTTCCTTGAGATGTTCTAGCACCTATAACATGGTTATGTATATGGAAGGAATGAGATTTCATGGAAATCTCAATAGCAAGTCATACAAACTATAATAACATGCATGTTTGATTAAATGCCTAACTTGTTATCATGATATGGGAACTACTTTGTAAACATGCATAAGCAAACTCTAACATGCATATTGTCATGATATTAATTGCAAGGAGTTGCAATCATTCATACTTCATCATCATCATCATCAAAACATCATCTTAAGCTAAACCAAGAATAATAACTAACAAGCAAGCATACAATCAAACAAACATAAGATTATAGTTTGGTATTCTTGCCACCTCTTAGCTATTCTTGTCACTCTCTTCTTGAGATGATCTTCTTCCCACACAAATGTCAAAACCTAGCCATTACAAAGTAACATCAAGTTACAACTCAACTTCAAAACAATTTCAAGACTAGGTTCTCACTAGATTCTATTCTTTGTCTAATTTTATG
This sequence comes from Leucaena leucocephala, assembly GCA_037074615.1. NCBI lineage: Eukaryota > Viridiplantae > Streptophyta > Magnoliopsida > Fabales > Fabaceae > Leucaena > Leucaena leucocephala. The sequence continues at coordinate 7,917,286 of CM073548.1, read as the reverse complement.
ACTCATACTTCCATCTTTCTAAAATAATTTCTCATGGTTCATTTCGACATAATTTTTCATGTAGAATCCAAATATGAAATCATAATTTCCAAAACCAAATCACATCCTTGGCTGCTGTGCAAAACCGAAATGTCTCCTACAATTTCCAAAAATTCTCATTTTGATTCCAATGCTTCCAATACTTGTTTCTCTACTTTATCCCCACATAATTTTCCATTTTAAACACATTGGAAACATATGAACAGTGTTTCATAGAGTAACAGCCAAAACACAAAGTTCTATTCACATGCATACTTGGATTTCCAAGCTAGTACCACTTGATTCTAGCTTGTTTAAGCTTGTCTAAACTATCCATAACATAAAACTCATATTCTTATCACATATAAACAGCATGTCCAGAAGCACCCTTAAGGGAAATATGTCCCAAAAGCCTCTTAAAACCAAGAGCAAACTTCCTAGAATAAAGTCGAAGATCAAGGGAACTAGTTACCTTTCTTGTTCTTCGAAGATGTTTTCTTCTTTCTTGCTTCAATAAAAATTTTGGCAGAGGTTTCCCAAGGTATCCAACATGCCGTACAAGTCTGAAATTGAGGGGGTATTTATAGAAAAATTTAGTGGAAATGGAAGGCCAAGATTATTTTGGTTACTATTTATCTAATGATCCATAATCCACCTTGCAAGAAGCTTGCCCTAGAAGCCTCATTAATGACATCATCCATGACATCATGAAGGCTATGTTTGGCACAAATAATGGGAAAATACTGATAGGAAAAATTCTAGTCCAGTCCGGTACTGATCCGGTCAGTTTCACAAAAACCAGACTATTTTATGTTCCCAATTTTTATAATATTCTTGAATATGTATTCTGTCATGAAACCAGTGTTTAGGTTTCTCCTACCATTGACATTGTTATACTGAGTATTTATTTGCTATCCATCCATTGAGAAATGACCAGAATACCCTTGGTGCCCTTTCTTGCACTGTATTAACCCTAAGGGCATAATTGTCATTTCACACCTCTTTATACCTTATCAGGGCCTATACTGACTCTGAGTAATCATTCCTGCACTTTCCTTGGCATTTTGGCCTATCCACAATGACCAAAATACCCTCTATTCATCTCTTATACATTATTATAACCTAGGGGCATTTTCGTAATTTCACATTTTTTCGAGGTTCCTCTGGACACTGGCCCACATAACTGTTTAGTTACCTTATTGGGCCTTTGTGACGTCATTTTGGGCCTTTATATGGATCTACTACTTTTATGGCATAAATCCCGAGAAACCTCTCCCAAAGGTATTTATCGGGTATTTTATTCCACTGTAAATTCCATTAAAAATTCTACAGGCTTGCTTTTCTGACTCTGTCAGTTTTATAAATTCTCATATTAATTATAGGAATTTTCTGTAAAGTTTCATCTGATTCTGAAGTTTGAGAAATACTGTAATAATTTTTTCTAACTTCAAAAATTTATATCAATCTATCGGGACCTCAAATCTAAATTATGTGTTGCGTTAAACTGACCGAAATAATTTTCTTTATTTATTGGTAAAATTTGGGACTAATATGTTCCCGGCCAATTTTGGGCCTTTTTCGGTTCAATTTCTTCATAGTTACACTTTTGCCCCTTGAAGTTTTGATAATTACATTTAAGTCCTTAAACTTTTTAAAATTACACTTAATGGCCCAACATTTATGTCTACATTCTATTTTGGCCCTAAAACTTTTATAAATCTCGCTTAGGTCCTTGAACTTTCTATTATTTTCAATTCAATCCCTTTCCTTAAATTGCAACACTTTTCTTAGAAAATCTCACATATATTACGTATCAACTGTACATATAAACCAGACAAGAAAATTAGGGATATGACATTTCTCTCCCCCTTAAAATAAATTTTGTCCTCAAAATTTACAATATATATACTAAAGAAACAACTCAGGATACATCTTCTTCATTCTTTCCTCTGTTTCCTATGTAGCTTCATTCTTAGTTAAACCTTTCTAGACCACTTTGACTAAAGAAATTTGTTTATTGCGTAGTTGCTTGACCTTTCGATCAATAATTTGTATTGGTCCAACTTGATAGGTTAGGTCATCTCGCAGTGCAACCTCATCTTATTCAATCACATGTGATGAGTCTGGAACAAACTTCTTTAATTGGAAAACATGAAATACGTCATGTATCTGGTTGAGATTTGGGGGAAGAGCTAACTTGTAAGCTACTGATCCTATCTTTGAGAGAATCTATAATGGTCCGATGTATCTGGGATGTAACTTCTTCACCTTAATTGATCTCCGGCTCCCGTAGTTGGAGTTAACTTAAGAAATACATGTTCTCCTTCTTTAAATTCCAGTGATTTTCTTCTAAAATCAGCATAAGCCGTCAGCAATCTTTTTCTAATCTTGTCAATCTATTATGCAGTTTGATCTACTATATCAGGACCAAACATTCTTCTTTCGTTCAACTCTAACCAGCATAAGGGAGATCTACACTTACGTCCGTAAAGTGCTTCAAATGGGGCCATCTGAATACTAGTCTGATAACTATTCTTATATGCAAATTCTATTAGTGGCAGATGGATATCTCAACTCCCTTTGAAATCTAAAACATAGGCTCTTAGCATATCTTCTAGTGTCTGGATTATTCTCTCAGACTGACCATCCGTCTTAGGATGATAGGTTGTGCTAAATTTGAGAGTAGTGTCCATTTCTTTATGTAAAGCTCTCCAGAAATTAGATGTAAATCGAGGATCTCTGTCTGACATAATTCTATTTGGGACACCGTGCAACCTAACAACCTCCTTTATATATAACTTCGCCAGTTTCTCTAAAGAATCTCTCTTATTTATTGCCAGGAAATGAGCTGACTTTATTAATCGATCAATAATTACCCATATTGCATCATGCTTAGTTGGAGTCATGGGTAGTCCTTCAACAAAATACATGGCAATACTACCCCATTTCCACTCAAGAATATCTAAAGGTTGCAATTTTTCTGCTGGCTTTTGATGTTCAATCTTTACTTTCTGGCATGTCAAGCATTTGGATACATAAGCCACAACATCTTTCTTTAATCCAGGCCACCAAAATAGACTTTTAACATCATGATACATCTTGGTCATGCCTGGATGTATTGTATATCTACTTTTATGGGCTTTATCTAAAATTTTCTCTTTTAATCCCATGGCATTAGGGATATACGGTCTTCCCCTAAACCTTAACAATCCATCTTGGGAAATTTTAAAATTCTTAGTTTCCCTTCTCTCTAACTTATCCTTAAAAATCGCTGCAAGCTTATCATGCTTCTGAGCTTCTTTTATTTCATCTTTAATGAAAGCTCTGACCTGCATTCCTCCATAAGGATTCTCTGCTATCTGCATTTGGTATAAAGGACTCCAATCTCTAACATCTTCTATTAATTTTAATTCTTTGATCATTAGACTGGCCACTTGCACCACTTTTCTACTTAAAGCATCAGCTACCATATTTGCTTTTCCTGGATTGTATTTAATCTAAAAATCATAATCTTTCAATAATTCCATCCATCTTGGCTGTCTCATATTTAATTCTTTTTTATCATGCAAATACTTTAGACTTTTGTGGTCATAGTACAATTCTATAGTAGCTCCATACAAATAGTATCTCCAGATCTTGAGAGATAGACTACCGCTGCAAGCTCCAGATCACGAGTGGGATAATTTTCTTCATGTGGTTTTAACTATCGAGAGGTGTAGGCTACTACTCGACCTTGCTGCATTAACATGCATCCCAACCCCTACTTACTAGCATCAGTATAGACTACATAGGTCTGAGTTGGGTCTGGAATAATCAGCACGAGAGTAGTGGTTAATCTCTGTTTCAATTCTTGAAAACTAGCCTCGCACTTCTAATCCTACTTGAACTACTAGTTCTTTCTAGTCAACTTGGTTAATGGCAAGGCAATTCGAGAAAATTCCTTAATAAACTTTCTATAATATCCTGCTAGGCCCAGAAAACTTCTAATCTCTGTCACTGTCCTTGGCTGCTCCCAGCTTAATATTGCTTCAACTTTGCTAGGATCTACAGCTACCCCTTTATGGGATATGACATAACAGAAATTTGACTTCTAGAAGCCAAAACTCACATTTACCAAGCTTAGCATAGAGTTGTTTTTCTTTAAGAGTACTAAGAACAATTCTCAAATACCTTTCATGTTCTTCAGCAGACTTGGAGTACACTAGATTAATGATAAGACATATTTTGTATATGGTTTCTATGACATTTTTGAGAGTTTTATAATAGCTTTACCATTGCCTTAAATTGTGCTTTTGTGTTGATACATGATTGTGTGGGGCAATGTGCTAATTAAAGGGTAAAATGGTAAATTAACCTTCCAAACTGCATATATTATGTTATTTACTGATTTGGACTTTTACAGCGAGCTTTTATGTTGAATTACAAGTATTTTGGAAGAGAGCAAGTGTAACATCCCGATTTTTGGTCTAGGAGATCGGGACAGTTCATCTAGGTTCAAAATGAGGAATGTGAGGAATATCCTAAGTCTTAAGCCTAGGAATTCTGCAGGTAGCTTGATATGGGCTGGCTCCTGTGTAAGATAACCTGATATGGGCGGGTTGTCGAGCCTTTCAAGTAATGATGACTCCCGAAGAGTTTAAGGGATGAGTTATTGAAAGAGAATTTCTAGAACTTAAGATAAAGGATGAGAAGATGAGAATAGATGCCAGAAAGAGAATGTAGGGGCAAAATCGTAATTATGGGAAAGATTGGGCTGGTAGCCGATAAGTACCATATTTTGCCAGAAAATAGAGAAAATTATGCTGATCATTTCACTGAACTGTGAAATGTGCATATGAGGTCTCTATGTGTATGAAAGAATTAGAAATGTGACCAGGGGTAAAATGGTCATTTTGGAAAAGTGTGCCCGTGAGTGCTTTTTCAGGCCAAAACAGCCCGGTCCGGATAAAATATCTGAAAATACTGGGAGATAGAGAAACGGATTCCGGGTTGAATGAGGAGTCTAGAGAAGGATGTTTCATTTTGGTATCAGAGCAATAGGTTCTGGCATAGACCGGACAGGATTCTGGTTCAGAGCATAAGATTCTAGCACAGAACAGAAGGTTCTGGCTTAGTGATACTCTGATTTAGAAAGGTTATTTCCCTAGAGTACATGGAGGTTTAGAAAAGCCCAGTGGAGGTAAAGCTCTTAAATGGGAAAGTGAGATAAGGTAGACCCCATAATTATGTCAAGATGGAGTAAGATATGAAAGAAATGGACACTACTCACAAGTCCAGTAAGTTGTCCATAAGCATAAGCAGATAAATAGATGATAAAAGATTGATGAGCTATAATGAGATAGCTAGAATGAGATTTGTCTAGGAATGATCCTAGGACATGGCCTAAGGCTAGAGATGTGATGGGCTGATGTTCCCTAAGCAGAGGGATTCCATCACGGAGAAGTAGTAGACCTAGGGAAGAGTAACCTAGAGGATAAAAATGATAGTAAGAGATGATGAATGAGATCCATGCGACTAGAGTTCGCTAGGATCAAGAGAGAGAAGTAAAGAAGCATTAGCTAAGAGCACTCTGGGAGGTAGCTCAAGTTGTAAAGCCAATAGCCAGAGAAAGAGACAATAGTTCAGGCAGGGGTCTGATCAAGGTGAAGATCAGGTTGGAGAGCAGAGATGTCAAAGTGGTGAGCCATGGTCCATAGGAGTGTCGAGCAGGGCAATGCAGTGGTGAGAGAAAGGCCACTTGGCGAGAGTTGCCTACGAATGTTGACATTCCTAGGAAAGGTGTTTGCTACCACAGACAGAGTCTCCAATTTCCCTGAGGTGGACCCTAAGAATGGTTAAAAGGAACCATAGCTGTAAGGGCGACTGAGCTGTAAGGAACTATATGCCTAGATGATAATGTGGACGAAGAGTTCTTTTCTGATCTAGAGAATGTGGTTATTATAATGAGTCATGAGAAATAATTAGTAAGATAATAAATCTGTCTTAGCTTAGTGATGAGGTTGCTGTATGAGGGGTTAGGACATGGATAGCTGTAAGCAACTATAATGAGAGATGTTAGTTGCTAAGAATCCATGTGGAAGGTCTGGGACCAAGCTGTTGCTCCTCTAGACCATCACTGGAGTGAGGATAAGACAGAGAGGGATGATCTTACTGGTTATACATATGACTGTGTTATAAGAATCACATAGCTGTATAGGTCAGTAAGAAGTTCTCTTTAGGAAAGATGAGGTATCCCTTAAAATTTCGAGGACGAAATTTTTAAAAGGGGAGGAGAATTGTAACATCCCGATTTTTGGTCTAGGAGATCGGGACAGTTCATCTAGGTTCAAAATGAGGAATGTGAGGAATATCCTAAGTCTTAAGCCTAGGAATTCTGCAGGTAGCTTGATATGGGCTGGCTCCTGTGTAAGATAACCTGATATGGGCGGGTTGTCGAGCCTTTCAAGTAATGATGACTCCCGAAGAGTTTAAGGGATGAGTTATTGAAAGAGAATTTCTAGAACTTAAGATAAAGGATGAGAAGATGAGAATAGATACCAGAAAGAGAATGTAGGGGCAAAATCGTAATTATGGGAAAGATTGGGCTGGTAGCCGATAAGTACCATATTTTGCCAGAAAATAGAGAAAATTATGCTGATCATTTCACTGAACTGTGAAATGTGCATATGAGGTCTCTATGTGTATGAAAGAATTAGAAATGTGACCAGGGGTAAAATGGTCATTTTGGAAAAGTGTGCGCGTGAGTGCTTTTTCAGGCCAAAACAGCCCGGTCCGGATAAAATATCTGAAAATACCGGGAGATAGAGAAACGGATTCCGGGTTGAATGAGGAGTCACAGAATTTTGATTTGAGGTCCCGATTTTTCTGTAAAAATTCCGGAAGATGGGAATTTACAGTTATAATCGGTAAAGGAAAAGCAGATCCGATAGGGATGATCGGACTGTGGCCGGGGGGCCGTATAGTGTTTCTAAGGCCTTTAGTAACACCAGGGAAGGCCCAGGCCCATTAGATCAGTCCAGTGGTAAAAGGGGCCGGTGTCCGGGAAAAAGGTGCGAAATGATGAAAATGCCCCTATGTTATAGAACAGCTGAAGAATGAGTAAAGGGTATTTTGGTCATTTGCCTAAGGTTAGACAGTCCAGGGAAGTTATCTGGATAGTTGACCAGGGTCAAAGAATACTCTGGTAAGATGGGAAAAGACAATAATGCCCCTAGACCTAATAAAGTAAAGAAAGAGAGACTAAGGGCATTTTGGTAATTTGCCAAGGGGTGTTTCCTGGGAATCGTGCCATCAGAGTACTTGGGCTGGATCAGAGACCCAAGAGGATATTCCCAGGCCCAAAAACGCAGGCCCAGTGATTCAGGGGGAAAAGTGGCATTAAAATAATGATTTAATGACTTTTCAGTAAAGTAAAGTTACTCGGTTGGCACGAAAACCGAGGAGGTGATCAGATAAGTCTGGGACTTATCTGGATAGCATTGGGAAGCGTGCAAGGTTCCTTCCAGGCGCCACATGGCATTAGTCTGGAGAAAGCAGATAAAGCTGAGGACACGCTTTACGAGGCAAGAGACTGGACCGGTGAGTCAGCATGCTGAGTCAGCTGCTGAGGTGTCCAGGATTTCAGACATGTGATAAATGTGGCGATGAGGTGTCCCGGTGAGGTGTCCTGGATGATGTCATGCATGATGCAGTAAAAAGGAATAAAAGAAAATAGGAAATTCCAGGAAAAACCAGGACCACAGGATCAGATGGCTTCAAAATTACAAGAATGCCATTGAAGGAAACTATAAATACCCCCTCCCCCTCCCATTTCATGCATCCCACGGTTTTGAGCCTTTTAGAGAGAGGAGGAGGTGCTAGAGAGAGAAGTGAGAGGAAGAAAGAAAGAAAGGAAGTTCTGGCGGAGCTGGAAGCAGAATAGAGATAGTAGAGCTCTGCTAAGCCTTTGAGGTAGTAACTAATCCTAGCTTTTATGTAATGGCTTTGTGATTTGTTGTGCTATTGTTTGGTTGGATTGTTGTCTTATATGTTATGCTTGAAGCTCTACTGCAATGCTATGATCATATGTTATTGAGTATGGAAGCACGCAGCATACTTATCTGTACACAATCACAAGCAAGCACTATCACACTGCATTACATATATTGTTATGATTGTTGCTACTGAGATTCCCCCGAATCTCATCCCCATCCATAACCCATTACAGGGAGGTTATGCTGAAGTGGATTTTGAGAATCCTAGGAGACGCCGTTATGCTGCCGAAGTAAAGACTGAACATCAGTATATGATAAGTACTGTGTACGTAGTGCTGTCTAAGGAGGCTAGAAGTGAGTGGACCTAGCCGGTTCATCTAGTCTTTCCTGGGTACTATGTAGAATGGTAGTTCTCATGAGGGGATTACCGAATCAGTACAGTTCAGTTCTTTGTACAGATAAAACGTAGCGGTTATGCTGCCGGAGTTTAGGCAGAAAGAGATGTAATAGAGATAGCAAGATTATGTATATGTCTTGTTGTGTATGCCATGCTGTATGACATTATGTTATTCAATGATAAGTATTGTTTGTCATATTCAATTTATGTATGGTGAATTAAGGGAGAAATTCGTAGGTCCTGAGGTAGCAGTGTTCTGGCCTCAGTTTGACCTAGTAAACGAAGGAGTTTGGCTACGAGATTTGGTGAGCCGGTAGTACACATCTGGGGCATTCCGTGGATAGGTAATAAGCCTCATTTGGATGTGCAGAATGAGATTAATTAATTTTTCAAATTAAAGGTCCAGAATAAGGAACTTAAGAGTGAAATTTTGAATTTCTGGGCTTAAGTTAAGATATAATCAAGCTATTGTTGCTTCCGCAAGTGTACTCTGAGGAGTCTAAGGGAGGATGTTTCAGCAAGGACCAGGAAAGAAACCACAAGTCAATGAAAGTCAAATCACGTCTCTGCACTGTTTAGTCGCGACCAAAGTGTCATACCGTCGTGACCGTTATTCTTCTGGAAGCTTCTCTATGTTTACAGGTCGCGACCAAAACAAGGGACTGGTCGCGACTAAAGAAGATAGTCGTGAAGTTGAGCATTTTGAATTAGGTCATGCTGTTATAAGGAGAGATGGAGGCTGCCGTCAAGGGGGAGGATGGTTTTTGGACTTGATTAGGCTAAGAAGTAGTACTCGAGCACTCTCTACACACCATCTACACATCTCTACACCATTCACCCTTCATCTCTTCATCGTTTCTTCATGGCATCATATCTGAACAGCGATTGCAGTGCAGTAGAAGTAATGAGAGGCTAAACCTTTTGTCTCTTGGTGATGAATCTAATATCTTGAGCTCACGAACTGAAACAGGGAGTTTTTACTGTTCTAATCTGTATTCCTTTATATGTTATGATTGCTCCTAGATCTAGGGTTTTTATTCTATGTTTAAGGGTTGAATATCGATTGATCATTCTCGAATTAGACTTCCGTATTTGATTTTGGATGATTTGAACATTTGCTTTTAATAGAATATTTCGGTTTCAATTTTAAGAAAGTTGGGTTATTTTCAGCGATCGTTGCAAATCAATTAAATTGCTTAAAATCTAGGGTTTTCGATTGTCGACCACTTGAGGGCGTTCTCATCATCTAGGGTTGATTACACACTAAGTGTTTCCAACAGTTCACTAATAGTTCTTAAACTAGCTTTGATCAAAGGAGTTTAAGGAGTATTAGGGTTCTGGACTCAATCGATCGATTGAGGTTTTTCTTTGAGACTTAGTAATTTAAAACTCCGATTTAATATAATAGCAAGGATAGATAAGTTTTCATCATCAAGAGTCTACCATTACATATTTCTTCAACAAACCAACTCTTTTCATGTTAATCAAAAATCCAAAAATATCTACTTTTCTGCACCTTTATTTTATTGCATCAAGCACCCAAAACCCCAAAACCATTTTTATTACTACTCAGGTTCACCATTGATTTTGTCATCCAATTTGCTAGGTTTCCAATAAAAAGGCTCCTTGAGAAGAACGATAGGGTTGTGCCTTATACTACATTATATTGGGTGCAATTAACTTAATTTTGATGGCTCGGAATGCGACAATCTGAGGCACTTATCAATGGCGCCGTTGCCGGGGAGCCAAGTAATTGGTTCCCTAGTAATTGTTTGCCAACTCTATTGCCTACCTGAGTCATTTTCCTTGTTTTTCATTGCATTTTAGTTTTTAGTAGTTTTTAGCTTGCATTGCATACTGCATCTTTTTCTGACTTTCTGCAGGATTAGTCTCTGTGACTGTGAGTCGCGACAATTACTCTATGTCATTTTTAGTCGCGACGTTAACTACTTTGAGTCGCGACTTTATTGCATCTGTGATATCTGACTACTCTCTGCGAAAACCAGTCGCGACATTTAAAACTTTTAGGCGCGACTATTGCTCTCTATAATTTTAGGTCACGACTAAATACTTGAGTCAGGACGTACTGAAAATTTTCTGCTATGCAACTTCTGAATCTGAATCTGATTGTTTGCATTGATTATTCTTGATTGTTTTTGCATTGCATGCGTAAAAGAACTGAACCATTAGTTCCTTTTGAACCTGAGATTGAGAGAAGACTTAGGAAACTAAGGAGAAAATTTAGGGAATTTAGAGAAGAAGAAGCAAAATCTAGTTCCTCCTCTAGTATTCTAGAGTCTTAAGCTGAACTAAACATGGCTAAGATTAATCATAATGGGCATAATGGGCATGGAGAGAATGAAATGAACGTAGAAGATAATAGAAGTGTTAGGGAAATAAATCATTCACATGTGAATTATGATCCTAATGGTTTCTATACTGAAGAGGCCAATTTTAAAATTAAAGGAGCTTTGATTGCAGCCTTACCTAAATTTCATGGTTTTGCAGGAGAATGTCCACACAGGCACCTACAAACCATGCACATGATCTGTTCTTCAATGAAGCCTCTAATGGCCACTTTGGATGATGTCTTGAGGAGGTGTTTCCATTTCACTTTGGAAGGGAAGGCTAAGGAGTGGCTGTACAATTTGCCAACCCATTTTTCAACTCTTACATAGGATCAGCTGAAGTCTACTTATCTTGAGCAGTTTTTCCCAGCCTCCAAGACTACTCGGATGAAAAAGGAGATCACTAATGTTATGCAACAGGATAGGGAGTCTTTGCATGAGTATTGGACAAGATTTATTAACCTTTTGGCTCGATGTCCCCACCACAATATCACTAAGGCTGATTTAGTAGACATCTTCTTTGATGGTCTACTACCCCACGATAAAGTGCCCTTGAATACTGTTGCTTATGGTTCATTGAGAGATAAGACCCCACAAGCAAGTTGGGATTTGTTCCAGAAAATGGCTAATGAGGACCATCAAACTGAAGATCCAAGAAGATTACCACCCTCATCTTCAGGTAGTTCGAATGCGATCTTAGCTGAGATAGCAGCCTTATGAAATCAAATGGAAAAGAGGATGAGTTTGATTGAAAGAGAGCTGCACTCCACAAAACAAGTTCATGCAGTGGATACCTCACAAGCCCTAGTTACAGGATGTGAATCATGTGGTTCGATGATGCATGCTATAAGTACATGTGATAGACAGTATGAGGAAGTGGCAGCCATGTATCAAGGGAGAGAGAATAACTTCCAGAAGAGAGATCCATACTCTAACACATATAATCCTGGCTGGAGAGACCACCAAATTTTAGGTAGGGAAGTGGGGAAAATAGATCTAATCAATTTCAAGGTGGTGGTACTTCCTCAAGCAACTACCAAGGTAATGCAAGGTCTATGGTTCCCACACAACCTAATGCTTTAGTGCCTTCAAGACCAGATGAGACCTCTCAATTGTTAAAGAGTATGGCAGCACAAATGAATAACATGGATGGCAGAATGACCAATATTGATCATAAGCTCAAAGAGAATGATGGTCAGTTCACCTCCATAGCTTCAATTCTCCAAAGAATGCAGAAGGATAATGCAGATGTATATAGAAAACTTGAGGACTTAAGTTGTAAGAATGCAGATATCATAAGCCACTTAACTCAAGTTTCTAATACAGTGAGTGACATCCAAGGAAAGAACAGTGGCAGCATACCTTCGAACACTGTTATTAATCCAAGAGGGGTGAATGCCATATCTCTAAGAAGTGGAAGAAAGGTGCATTTTAAGGAAGCTGATACACCACAGAAGGATAAGGAAGATTCTAAATTTGATGATTCATCACTGCCACAGATACAGATTGGTAATTCTGAAGTGCCAAAGAACGGTTGCTTGTGAGTAAGAAGGCAACCCAAGAGGAGAACTCATAAGCACAAGCTGCTGTACAAGAGCTGTAAGAAGAAGAAGTAACAATACCAACTCCAGCATATAAAGGAAAGAAACCTGAGGAGAAGCCGGAGTCAAGCAAGCAAGGAGCCTCTATGCATACTGGTAAGGAGGTAAGTATAAAAGATCTCCCTTTTCCTAACTCTTATTTTGCTGGAAAGAAAAAGGTTGATCCTGATTTTGTAAAAGATGCTTACAATTTGTTCAATAAATTGGAAATAAATATCCCTATGGTTGAATTCCTCAAGAGAAACCCTAAGTATGCTAAATTTTTAAAAGAATTATGTGCTGATAAAAAGAAATTTAGGCCTCTTGAGAGAATTCAGGTGAGTGCTAATGTGTCATCCCTTTTTAAAACTGAACTACCAGTTAAGTGCCAAGACCCAGGCTCCTATACAATCCCATGCACTATAGGAAATGTTCCTATTAAGGGAGCATTGCTAGATCTAGGGGCGGCCATTAATGTAATACCTTGGTCAGTTTATCAAGCTTTAGGTATCAACAATCTTAGAGACACAAATGTAGTACTCCAATTAGCTGATAGGTCAATTAGGTATCCCAAGGGAATTCTTGAGGATATTCTTGTGCAGGTCAAGGACTTAGTGTTCCCAGCATACTTTTATGTTCTGGATATGTCTAATGAGCTAGTAAATGATAGCACTTTGATCCTAGGCCGACCTTTCCTCCAAACCTCCAAAACCATCATTAGTATGAAGCATAGTTCCATTACAATGGAGGTTGGAGAACATGTGGTAAGTTTTAACATGAATAAAGCAATGAGATATCCCTATGATAATTCTGCTTTTACTGCTTTAAATGCCATTGATTATGCTGTTGAAGAGGTTAGGGATGACTATGAATTGAGTTTGCATGATAATGATAGAGATAATGCACTTGCAAAAGGTTTGTTGAGTGATTTTGCAGGATTACAAGGTGTTCTGGAAGCTGAAAGTCCAATAATTAAAGATGGGTAGAGTTTCTGTGATAAAAGGTCATGACCCAATGGCCATAACGTCGCGACCAAACATCAGTCTATAGCCCACTAGGAACATGAGTCACGACCAAATGAATTTAAGGTCGTGACACAAAACTCCAGAGATGACCAGTCGCAACCCGAAGATATAGGTGTCGCGACTAAACCTCAATCTGCTGAGGAACAACCTTTCTGTGAATATGAGTCGCAACCAAATGGTTTTCATGTCGCGACAGAAAACTCCAGAGAAAAGAAGTCGCGACAAGATGAATATAATGTCGCGACTAATAGTTCCAGAGGTGCACCCTATGATTTTCAATCGCGACAATGCGCTGAAAGGTCCTGACACGATATGCCAGATGTAACACCCCAATTTTCAGGCCAGAGATTTAGTACGTAGCCTGAAATAGATATCTCCCTTTGAGCAGAAGTTCCAAAAACATACAGAGGGTTTTTAGGGACTAAACTGCAAATAAGTGAAAGTCCAAGGACTTATGTGTAAATAAGTGAAAGTCCCTAGAGATATGATGGCCATTTATGCAAAGAAAGGGATTAAATTGCAAAAGAAAGAAAATGTAGGGACTTAGATGCAATTATGGAAAGTATAAAGCCAAAAAGGAAAAGTAGACAAAAAGGTGGGGTCCTTAAGTGTAATTTTAGCCAAATAAAAAGGGACTTAAATGAAAAGAAGAAAAGTTCCTTGGGGCTAAAGTGTAATTAAAGAAAGTCAGGCCGGAAGTGGTTTGGACTGCCCGAAAGCATTTCAGTCCCATATTTCACCAGTAGAGAGAGCAAGTGACGCTCGATAATTTGGCTTAATACAGGAATTTTTTAAGACTCCAGATAGCCAGAATTGATCTGATAATGAAAAAGTTATAAAAAATCCTACCGAATATCCTAGATTTTAGATCTAGTTGAGAAAATACAGGATGATACGTCCTTATAGGGCGGATGTCAGGAAACTGACAGAATACCGATAGGAGGCCTGTAGGAAAAGTTATTCGCAAATTAGAAAATCCAGACGGGAGTGTGAGGCCTCCGGTTATCCGATAGGGAGATTTATCGGTATTTAAAAAGGGACTGAATGAGTTCGGATGACCTCAGTCAGATGACTGATATGACTCACAGGGATGCCTGAACACCGCAGGCCAGTGTATCGGACAGAAGGAGCCGGTGTCCGGATATGTGTATAAACGGTGAATAATGGATAAAATATTCAATAATCATTGACAAGGGAGGATTCCTCGTAATGCATGCCATGAAGGTAATGGACCCTGAGAGGCCCAATAATGGCGCCAACAAAGGCCCAGTAAGACCCTTGGACTGATAGGTGGGCCAGTGTCCGGCAGAACCCCAGAAAAGTGTGAAATTACGAAAATGCCCCTGTGTTGTATTAAAGGGTAATAGAGGAATGGAGGGCATTTTGGTCATTCTGGATAGTCCCAGAAGCCAAGGCACCTACAGATAAAGTTACTCAGAGTCAGTATATGCCTTGACAGAGTACAGAAGGGTGTAAAATGACGATTTTACCCTTAGGGTTAAAATAGTGCAAAAAAGGGCACCCAAGGGCATTTTGGTAATTTGCCAAGGGATATTTCTTGGGAATCGAGCCATCAGAGTACTTGGGCTTGATTAGGATCCAAGATAACATTCTCAGAGCCCAAAAACGTAGGCCCAATAATGTGTGGGAAAAAGTGGCATTAAAATACTATTTTAATGCTGTTTCAATAAAGTAAAGTTACTCGGTCGGCACGATAACCGAGGAGGTGATCAGATAAAGTCCTGGACTTATCTGGATAGCATTGGAAGACGTGAAAGGTACCTTCCAGATTCCACATGGCGTCATCTTAGAGGGAGAAGAAAAGTTAAGGACATGTGGCATAATCTTAGCCGGTGAGTCCAGTTTGTGGGAAATCGGACCAGATCGGTACTGGATTGGACTGGATCTACTGAGTCAGCTGATGAGGTGTCCAAGAAGCTTGCAATTGCGCCATGTGAGAAATGTGCATGGTGAGGTGTCCCATGAGGTGGCTTTGAGATGATGTCATGCATGATGCAGTAAAAGGAATAAAGAAAAATAGGAAATTTCGGAAAAACCAGGACCACAGGATTAGATGGCTTCAAAATTATAGAAATGCCATTGTCCAAAACTATAAATACCCCCCTTGCTTCATATGCTGCACAGCCAAGGGCCCTTTAGAGAGAGAAGGAGGTGCTAGAGAGAGAAAGTGAGAGGAAGAAAGAAAGAAAGGAAGTTCTGGCGGAGCTGGAAGCAGAATAGAGATAGTAGAGCTCTGCTGAGCTTTTGAGGTAGTAACTAATCCTAGCTTTTATGTAATGGCTTTGTGAGTTGTTGTGCTATTGTTTGGTTGGATTGTTGTCTTATATGTTATGTCTGAAGCTCTGCTATAATGCTATGATCAGATGTTATTAAGCATGGAAGCATGCAGCATACTTATCTGTACACAATCACAAGCAAGCACTGTCACTCTGCATTACATATATTGTTATGATTGTTGCTACTGAGATTCCCCCGAATCTCATCCCAATTAATAACCCATTATAGGGGAGGTTATGTCAAAATAAATTTTGGGAATTTTAAGAGACGCCGTTATGCTACCGAAATGATGACAAGATGGCAATAGTAGAGAAAGGAGCTGATACGTACTGTGTACGTAAGTACTGTCTAAGGAGGCTGGAAGTGAGTGGACCTAGCCGGTTTATCCAGTCTTTCCTGGGTACTTATGTAGAATGGTAGTTCTCACGGGAATTACCTAATCGGTACAAGATCAGTTACTTTCTGAAGATGAAGCATAGCGGTTATGCTGCCGGATTTTAGGCAGAAAAAGATGTAATAGAGATATGGGAAATTTTGTACATACCCAGATGTAAAAAAACTTATTAATTAATAATAACTATTGTTTGGCATGTTTGACTGATATATGATAGATGTATGCATTTGTATGCAAAGTTGATTGCTGGAAATTACCACTGTGAACAGTAACACGTGGTGACTAGGTCATGTTTGATAAATGATTAAAAATAGTAAATGGATGCATAAATGTATGAAATTTTTATGGTAAATAGTATACATACCAATATTTAATTTGATATATAAAACGTCTCATTTGGATGTCTACACATGAAGATATGAATTATCAAAGTTGGGACCAGAATGCTGGATTTAGTAGAAAAACGTTGGATGAACAGTAAAGTTGTGACATTGACTGACGTTGAATCGGTCAATGAATGGTCAACGAGTTATTTTTCTCTGAAATATAATTGAGTTAGATTCAATTAGAAATTGGAACCACTTAATTTCGGTTTTTCTAGAATTAGTTATGATTTTTCGAAGTCAGATCACTCATCTGGAATTTACATAGTGAACAGTACTCGATAAGAGTAAAACTCCAGATTGAGAAATTGGACTTCAATGACCTTGAAGGTGGTTCTAAATGCTACCAAATGGTCCCTAAGACATACGAAAGTAAGGATGTTTCACTAGATGCCTCCAATGAACTGAAAATTCCTTCAGATCACTTTTCGACTGTTTTGGCTAAAGGGCCAATGTGTTTTAACCTTACTTTCCCTCATTCTCATTCCAAAATTACTTCTCATACCTTAAGATTTTTGAATGATTTACTTTCTGACAATGATGCAGGTATGGGAAGGAATAACCCCAAGAATGTTGCAGTTGTAGACCGACTTTAGCTTGGAGCGACGCTTGGGGAACCAGATGATAAATTAGAGTGTTTTCGCAAGCTGGATAAGAGCAACCGCAAGAAATGTACGAAGGATGCGAAGGGAAAACCTCCCAACTCTATTGCTGTTACATGCCAACCACAGTTGGGCAAGTTCAAGTTTAAAGAGGGAAGATTCAAGATAAGCTTGGCCGAATCTCAGCACAAAATGCACGACTGTGAAACTTTAAAGTGGAGAGAGAAAACAATGGGGGAGATCGTCCAATCAAACAGCTGTCTCTCAAAGTTTATTGAGTTTCCCCCACCACCTTGAGGCCAGGTTGTCTCTTTCCTATCTTCTATATTTTACACATTCTTCTATTTATGATGTTTGCTATGCTAGGTTGAGTATAGGAGAAAGATGATTCAGTAGATTAGATTCCACTTTCAGTTTAGTTCTTTTTGTCTTCAGTCTATTTCTGTTTATTCTAGGATTATCTCTACTTTGTTCCACTTCCCCATTACTGTCCATGTGTTGCACACTCTTCAATGGTTACCTTTCCATCCACACACTCACATGCATGACTTTAGCTTACCCATCCTGTCATCTTTGCTTTACTTGCACTGCTTTGTATGACTTGAATGTGACTGCATGCCTCATTGAAAAATTTGCATTGAGTGATGACATTATTTGCTATGTTTGAGCTAGGTTTGTTTGACTTCATAAAGTGCTGTCATTTCTGGTTCTGTTGACAGTGAGGACACTGTCAAGTTTAAGTATGGGGGAGGATGTTTTACTTTTGCTTTTGTGCTTAATCCAATCTTTCATCACAAAATTTTTGTTTTTGATCTTAATATGTGGTGAATTGCTGAAAATTGGACCTCCACCTTGAACAAAATTCTTAATTGGTAAAAAGGATTTAGCATGAAAATCATTTTTGGACTTTGAAAACTGTCACTTAGTAGTCTCTGTGAAAAATGGTAGCGACATATGTGATTTATGGTCGCGACCTTTGATGGAATTTTGGACTAACATGCTCTCTGTGAACTATAGTCGCGACCTGTGTACTGTGTGGTCGCGACATTTCCTCTCTTTGTATTTGAGTCGCGATAGGCAATTTCATTCGTCGCGACCAATGTTTGAAAACTTCTGAGCATGCACCCCTGTGAAAATAGGTCGCTACCTTAACCGTTTTAGGTCGCGACTCGAGTTTGAAAATGTCCAATTACCTTCTCTTTGCCTTGTGCAATGCTGGAAAGAAGGATTCCTTTTGAACTACTAAGATGCTTTCACAAATGATTCATTGTCCCTTTATTTCAAAACGTTTTTAATCCTTCAAAACCATTGCCACACTTGAATTTTTCTTTGAGAATCTTGGAAATTGAATTTGAAACACCTAAACTTTTGCTATTGAATTTGGGATTATTACATGATTCTAAGTGATTACTTTGAAACTTTTAAACCATCGTTTAGAGGGCTTTCAGTTGCGATAAGTGTTCTAATGCCTAGTAAATGATGAACTTTCACTGCTGGAAAAAAGGCTTTCTAAATCGGTTGAAAATAGACTTCTACATCGGACTTTGATCCGGTGTAGAAACAGCCTGTGTAAAAAGTTTAATATTCTACACCGGTTGTATATGACCAGTGTAAACAATCAGCTTTTTTAAATCGGTTATTCCATACAACCGGTTTAAAAAGTAATGTCAAAATAAAAAAAATTAGAATAAAAAAACTCTAGGTCCAAAATTATTTCCTTCTTCGTCACAAATCTGAAGGAGGAGGAGAGTGATGAAGAAGAATAGGTACCTGTAAAATGCAAGCAGAGAACAAAAAAGAGGAAGAAAGAAAAAGCCAGAGAACCCAGAAACGAAAGAAATAAAAACTTAGATATATGCGCAGAAATGAAAACCCATAAACGTCGTCACCTAATTGAAGATATCACAAAAATATCATCACAATTCCTTTTGGTTACCTGCTCAAAAGCAAACAAAAATATATTTAAACAGAACCCAGAAATGAATGAGACAAAAACCCAAATATATATATACAAAAATGAAAACCTAGAAACGCCGTTACCTAATTAAAGATATCACACAAACATCATCACAATTTCTCCGACTTACCCAGTTAAAAGTGAACAGAAATATATTTAAACAAAATCGAGAAAGAAAGGAACAAAAAAATAGACACCCACCATTGCAGATTTGGGTCTTCTTCTTTGGCGAGCTTTAGAGGCTACAACGACTGACTTCAACAATAGAAAATGACGAGCACAGGTATGGGTCATCGCATATCTAGGTCTTCTTCTTCGGCTAGCTTTAGACAGTGTGTTACGAAGGTGGAGCTTCCTGTCACTATGTGTTCTCCCTTGTCTAGTTTTCTCTATGTACGACGATATGATTTGTGAAGATAGGGAATCGTAAAAAAGAATGGTTTAAAAACATGCTTTTTAAAGCCCTATTTTTAAATCGGTCACTGCGGAACCGGTTTAAAAAAAACTGACTGGTGGCATTTTTGTAAATAAGATAAAAAATTTACACCGGTCCTGTTTTACAACCGGTGTAAATATTTCATCTTATTTACAAAAATGCCACCGATCATGACTTTTTACAGCGGTCATATTTTACGACCGGTGTAAATATTTCATCTTGTTTACAAAAATGCCACCGGCCATGACTTTTTACAGCGGTCATTACTTTTTACAGCGGTCATATTTTATGACCGGTGTAAATATTTCATCTTATTTACAAAAATGCCATCGGTTATTTTTTTAAACCGTCTTCGCAGTGACCGGTTTAAAAATGGGGCTTTAAAAAGCCTATTTTCCACTAGTGTTTGTTTGGGACTTTAGCTTATGAGTAATTTAGATCGAAACCCTAGTTGGAAGGATTCTCGGCCTAAATTTCTATATTGAGTGATTATTCAATTGGTTTATATCCTCTAGAACTTGTCTTGGCTCTGAGTTGAGAATGACTTGCGTATTTATGAATTAAACATGATAGAGGCATTCATTTCTAAACCCTTTTATCCCAAACATAAGCCCACTACATATTATATCCCTAGTCACCCCCTTTGAGCCCATCATTTTTCTTTCATCCATCATTTATATAGAAACTCATATATGCATAAACTTCATTTGCAAAATAAAATTCTGTTCGTGTCAAAAAATTCATTATTGTTGTGATGTGTGTTACAGTTTCTGTGCATGAGGTGCCAAATAAAAGAAAAAGAGAAAAAGCATATTGCACTGAAAAAAAAGGAAGGACGGTGCAAGAAAAGAAAAGAGAAATGAAGAAGGCACTATTATTAACTCTTATTAGCACAATTATCACTCCTAGATCTCTAGAGACATGAATTCATGCTACATATTCATTGTTAAATACATATAGTACTTTCTATTCTTCATATTCCATTCCATGTAACCCATCTCCATCATTACAACCCTAAAAGACCTCTTGATTCTTTGCATAAGTGCTATATAGTTGCTGAGATTTAGAGCCATTACAAGCATATGGTAGGATGTTTTCCAATTTGAATTCGAGTGAAAGAACCCTAACAATGAGAGGATAGAGAGAGCTAAACACTTACATCCTTAGAGAGAATCTATTGCGCTCATACATATGAGGTTGATTTCACTTAGTAGTTGATTACTTGGCATTGCTCACATTATCACTTCTGCATTCCCAAAAGATGGTGGATTAATTGTTTTCAGGTCACACCATGGATTATGTTATTATCTTGGATTTAATAGTGTTGTTCTAGGTGAAATTCATTTCTTTGTCCAGGAGTACAAAGGTTCAAGTGTGGGGGAATTGATAAGACACATTTTGTATATGGTTTCTATGACATTTTTGAGAGTTTTATAATAGCTTTACCATTCATTTCATGCCTTAAATTATGCTTTTGTGTTGATACTTGATTGTATAGGGTAATATGCTAATTAAAGGGTAAAATGGTAAATTAACCTTCCAAACTGCATATATTCTGTTATTTACTGATTTGGACTTTTACAGCGAGCTTTTATGTTGAATTGCAGGTATTTTGGAAAAGAGCAAGGACCAGGAAAGAAACCATAAGTCAATGAAAGTCAAATCACGTCTCTGCACTGTTTAGTCGTGACCAAAGTATCATACCGTCGCGACTGTTATTCTTCTGGAAGCTTCTCTACGTTTACAAGTCGTGACCAAAACAAGAGACTGGTCGCGACTAAAGAAGACAGTCGTGAAGCTGCGCGTTTTGAATTAGGTCATACTGTTATAAGAAGAGACGGGGCTGCCGTTAAGGGGGAGGCTAGTTTTTGGACTTGATTAGGCTAATAAGCAGTACTCGAGCGATCTCTACACATCTCTACACCATTCACCCTTCATCTCTTCATCGTTTCTTCATGGTATCACATCTGAACAGCGATTGCGGTGCAGTAGAAGTCATGAGAGGCTAAACCTTTAGTCTCTTGGTGATGGATCTAATATCTTGAGCTCATGGACTGAAACGGGGAGTTTTTACTGTTCAAATTTCTATTCCTTTACATGTTAGGATTGCTCCTAGAACTAGGGTTTTCATTATATGTTTAAGGGTTGAATATCGATTGATCATTCTCGAATTAGACTTCCGTATTTGATTTTGGATGATTTGAACGTTTGCTTTTAATAGAATATTTTGGTTTCGATTTTAAGAAAGTTGGGTTATTTTCAGTGATCGTTGTAAATCAATTCAATTGCTTGAAATCTAGGGTTTTCGATTGACGACCACTAGAGGGCGTTCTCATCATCTAGGGTTGATTACACACTAAGTGTTTCCAACAGTTCACTAATAGTTCTTAAACTAGCTTTGATCAAAGGAGTTTAAGGAGTATTAGGGTTCTGGACTCAATCGATCGATTGAGGTTTTTCTTTGAGACTTAGTAATTTAAAACTCCGATTTAATATAAGAGCAATGATAGATAAGTTTTCATCATCAAGAGTCTACCATTACATATTTCTTCAACAAATCAACTCTTTTCATCTCAATCAAAAATCCAAAAATATCTACTTTTCTGCACCTTTATTTTATTGCATCAAGCACCCAAAACCCCAAAACCATTTTTATTACTACTCAGGTTCACCATTGATTTTGACATCCAATTTGCTAGGTTTCCAATAAAAGGCTCCTTGAGAAGAACGATAGGGTTGTGCCTTATACTACATTATATTGGGTGCAATTAACTTAATTTTGATAGCTCGGACTGAGGCAATCCGAGGCACTCATCAAATATCATCAATAAAGACCACAATAAATTGATCTAAGTAAGGCCTGAAGATTCAATTCATGTAATCCATAAAAATTACAGGCGCATTCGTCAGACCAAAAGGCATCACTAGAAATTCAAAATGACCATAACGAGTCCTGAAAGCGGTATTTGAAATATCATCTGATTTAATCCTGAGTTGGTGGTAGCCTGATCTCAAATCAATCTTGGAGAATAAACTTGCTCCAGCCAATTGATCTAGCAGGTCATCAATCCTAGGAAGAGGGTACTTATTTTTAACAGTGATCTTATTTAACTCCCTATAATCAATACATAGCCTTAGACTGCCATCCTTCTTCTTAACGAATAACACTAGAGTACCCCACGGTGAAACACTGGGTCGAATAAACTTCTCTAAGAGCTCCTTAATTTGCTTCTTTAATTCAATCATCTCGTTAGGAGCCATACGATATGGGGCTTTGGATATTGGTCCAGCTCCAGGCACAATGTCAATTGCAAACTCCACTTCTCGCTCAGGAGGTAATCCTTGAATCTCCTTTGGAAAAACTTCAAGAAATTTCTTAACTACTGGAATCTTCTTAATCCCTTTTTCTACTTTTGTTTGAACAGAAAAGAAGATCATATACCCTTGACATCCTTTTCATAAATATTTATCTGCCTGGGCCTCTGTTATAAAATTCAGTCTTACTTCTGAACTCAAATCTGTTACCTTTGGACCAAGAACTAGAGTCTTGTTTTTGTAATCCTACATCACGTTATTAGAAGATAACCAGTTCAATCCAATTATGACATCAATTTCTCGAAAAGGCATACATATTAAGTGTAGAGTAGTGAAACATCCTCCTTTATATCTCTCAAAGTACTCTTGCTATAGCACTCTCAACTGGATATTATCTCTCTTGCCGGAATTCCTGGTAGAAAATAACTGTACTGATTCGGTAATTCTCCATGAGAACTACCATTCTACGTAAGTACCCAAGAAAGACTGGATGAACCGGCTAGGTCCACTCACTTCCAGCCTCCGTAGACAGCACCTACGTACACAGTACTTTGTATAGTCTACCAGTACAACGGCATTTTCTAGTAAATATCTTTAAATCTTAACCTTGAAACCTTGACCTTAAATCTTGAACTTAAACCTTAACCTTACTTATATTCAATTGGAACTATTTTAGAACATTGGAATACCTCTTAACCTCAAAAATATGAGTTTCCAAGAGTTGGGCTTACGGGTACTGTTCACTGCCACTATCACTGGGTAATTCCAGATTACAGCCTGAACTTTGAAAATTCATAACTAAATTTAGAAAAATATTTTTGAGGTGATTCCAATTTATAATGAAATATCTTTCATTTAAATTTGATATAAAAATATGAAAATGAGGTTTCCTTGTCCAGATCAAATCAGTTTATTCATTGAGCTTTACTGTTCATTCGGTAAACCTGGAAATTCCAGTTTCCTTGCCCCATCTTCAAAAATTCATTTGTCCTTGTATACTTATCCAATTGAGTCTAATTACCTATGGTTTTAAACCTCAGAATGTTTACTTTAACCTCACCAAAAATCTCGAACAAATTCAGTAATTTACTATATGAAAACCACGTTGGAATCTTACTGTGTCGGGTGACTTGTTTTATCTGGATCCAGAGCTTAAGTCCAAGTTTGAAAAATCATATCAATTTGAAAATTTATCCAAATTACGCGTTCTTGGTGTTCAATTAAATCACTGAATATTAGCTATGTTCATGTCAAATTTCAAATGAAACCGAAACAGATAAGGCACTCAAAATATCGCTGGAAGATCACTCCCTCGGATCGGATGTTGTAAGCATATACATATTACATGTCATTACATTATCCTCAAAGTTCTAGGCATGCTTCTCAAGTCATAAACACATTGATCATCCAATTCACCTTCCTCCTTGTGAAGTTCCAGCACCTAGAGCAATATTTATTGATATGGAAGAAATGAGATTTCATGGAAATCCCAATAGCAAGTAATATAAACTATAAGGTTATGCATGTTTGATTGAATGCCTAACATGTTATCATGCAATAGGAGCTAATTCATGCTTATACATATTGCAACTCTAATATGCATATTGTCATGACATATATTGCAAGGAGTATCACATACTCATATCACATCATCATCATCATCACACAACATTCCATGCTCAACCAAACCTTCAAGCATAACAAGTAAGCAAAACAATCAAAGCACATAAGTTTATAGTTAGATATTCTTGCTACCTCTTGTAGATCCTTGTCCTTTCCTTCTTGCAATGGTTTTTCCTTGCCACAAATGTCAAAATCTAAACATTACAATATGATTGCCAAATTATAACTCCATTCCAAACAAATTCCAAGTCTAGTTTCAATAAGCTCCCTTTTTCCAAAAATTCCCATTTTGGTTCCAAAGCTTCCCATACTTGTTCCTCCACTTTACCCCCACACAAAATCTCATTTTAAGACCATTGGAAGCATCAAAATTATGAAATTCAAATCACTGTTTACGTGAGTGAACAGTACCCGTGAGGAATTTTCAACATTATAACCTTTAATTCCAATGGTCTCCAAGGTTCAAAACCTTTCCAATCCTACACAAAATCATCATATAAACTCAATGGAAGCATTAAATCATTGAAATTCCATTTCCTTCTATCATTAACAGTGCATGAACAGTGCAAACCGAAATGGTAAAGTGAAGAACATCAACTTACTTCACAACCAAGCATGTAACTAGCTTGTTTAAGCTTGTCTTAACTATCTATGACCTAAAACTCATATTCCTTTCACAAATACACAAAATTTCCAGCAGCATCCCCCCAAGATTTAAGCCTAAAAAATCACTTAAACTCAAGCACAAACCATAAGAACAAAAGGTAGAAGCAAGGAGACAACTTACCTTATTTGCTCTTTCAAGACCCTTGCTTCTTCCCTGCTTTCTTCCACTTTCTTTCTCTAGAACTCACTTCTCTCTCTAAAGGAGATCTTGGGTGTGAAGAATGAATGGAAAGGGGGGTATTTATAGCAAAAGTCATGTGCCATTTGAAGGCCAAGATCACTTTGGAAACTATTTGATCTAATGGTTAAAGGTTTGATCTTGGAATGTCTTTTCACTTTTCACTCAAGACCTTACCACCATGACATCACTAGCATGGCCTCACTTGGTACACCTAACTCCTCTTCTTGGCGCCATTTTTGAGTCCATGTGGATCCCACCATGTGCAAAACCTAATTCTTACTTTATTCTCTTTTTCTTTCTTTTTTAAAATCCATAAATTATTTATTTTTGGACTTGGGCTCCAAGATAACTTTTGGGACTTATTGGGCTGACCTAGGACAAAAATATTGGGCCTCTTGTAGGACCAATAGCTAATTGGCACATATCCCAATGTACTTTCCTTATACCAATATCCTTAAATTACCTTGATCTTGGAATAAATGCTAAACACCTCCTTTAATTGTTATAACATTTTTAGAAATTCATTCTAATATAAAATGAATTCTCTACAAAGTTTCATAATGTTTTGAGATCCAGAAGTCCTGATAAAAATTTTATATGTTTCCTTTAACCTTTTATCGGTGTCCTTTTTCACCATAAATTCCATAATTAATTCTACAGGACTCCTTTTTTACTTCTGTCAACTCCATAAATTCTAATATTAATTATAATAATTTAATATCAAATTTCTTATGATATCCATTCATTGTATGAAATGACCAAAATGCCCTCCATTTACTTCTGGTTTCTTAGGGCATCATAGTGGTATTTTCGTAATTT
The DNA here is from genome assembly GCA_037074615.1 of Leucaena leucocephala. NCBI lineage: Eukaryota > Viridiplantae > Streptophyta > Magnoliopsida > Fabales > Fabaceae > Leucaena > Leucaena leucocephala. The sequence continues at coordinate 7,891,271 of CM073548.1, read as the reverse complement.
TGCACTTTGGCTCTTAGAATTTCTTCCTCTTCCAATTAATCCTTTTCTTTACATAAATATGGCCACATATTTTCCTAAAAATCTCATATATTTTATTTAACCTGTACATACAATGTAGTACAGAAATTAGGGATGTTACAAGTAGTGCAATAATGTTCATACCGAACAATACTATTTAGGCAAACATCAGATGTAACTACTCTAGCATTTGTAGGAGTTGTCACACATAAGGCATAATGCAACTTGCTAATCATAAGGCCTAGGCGTTCAGCACATTCATAAGAAACAAAGGAATGACTTGCACTCGAATCAAATATAGAAATCATAGAGTGATTATTGAGATAAATTATAACTTGAATCATCTTAGGTGACTTCTGAGCATCTTCCCTTGTAAGTGCAAACACTCTACCTTGAGTTCGTGGCCTTTGATTATTCACTATTTGAGGGCAATCCTTAAAGAAATGTCCAGGCTTTCCACATGTATAACAAACATTTTGTCCCATCAAGCATGGCCTGTCACCATGATTCTTTCCATACTTGTCACATACTCGGAACCTTGAGTCTCTGTTTCTAGTATTGCCTTAAAAGTTTCCTCTATTAGGCCTTCTGTTCTTCCACTACCACTTTCTCTTCTTATAGCCACTACCACTAGCAGCATCTCGATTTTGATTGGTCTTTTCAGGAGTCACATTCCCCTTGCTCACAGGCTTGAATAACATTCGATGATTTAGACTATTTTCAACTATTCAACATGCCTCCACTGCTTTGTTGAATTGACTATACTACTGGGGAGTCATCTTCTCTTTCAATGTAACATTCAGTCCTCTAATCATTCTTTCTGTCATCCAGCGTTCATCATCCACTTGTCGAAGATAAGTGGAATACTGGGATAGATGAATAAATTTAGCCAAATATTCATCGAGTGACTCTTTCTCTCCTTGTCTTAGTATAAGGAATTCAGCTTCTCTTTCATCACACACTGATTGGGGAAGTATTTCTCATAAAATTCTTCTAGAAACAATTCCCATGTGATTGGAATGTTTCTTGCTTGTAACAACAGCTCAGTATTCTTCCACCATCGGTCTACATCATTTTCTAACTGATAAATGGCCATCTGAGCTTTACTTTCAGTTAGACAGTCGAGTACTTTGAAAATCTTCTCCAACCGAATGATCTACTTCTCCGCCATTTGAGCATCAAATGTTCCTTCAAATATTGGAGGATTGTGCTTACAAAATTTTATCATCCACTGCTGAATACTAATTGAATCAACCACCTGTTTAGCCTGCCTAGGTGGCTCTACAGACTGCTGCACCATCTCTGGTTCTATATTGGCTGCTCCTGCAGGTTCTGGATGCCTTAAATTACCTACAGCTTCTGCTACTGCTATAGCAGCATCTCTCTCCTAATCACTTCGTGCTTGAGTTGCTTGCATCTCCTTGATCATCTTTTGTTGTTGCTCTAGACGTTCTAGAATTATCTGGTTAATATCCACAGGGTTTTGTGGTCCTTCTGAGGAACAGTTCTTGTTCGTACCATTTTGTTTTACTATCTAAATAGGAGAGGAATAAGATAAATAACATAACTTATATTTCATTCAAAACATTGTATACAAACAAGTTTAGTAATGTCACACATACACTATCACATAGATCTTTTATACATAACTTAAGTACATAGATAACATTATCATTCATAAGTGTAGCAATACACTATACTTTCTTAAAGGTTCTTCTGATAAACTCTTCTACCAATAAGATCCAATCTGGGATGCTGTCATATAGTTCTTCATCAAAATAATGATCCAATCCCACTCTCCAAGTCTCAGTGAGGGGTAAGATATCATCCATAATATTGGTCCAATCTCCAAGGGTAAAGATATTTGGATCAAAAGCTTGATAAGTATCCCATACTCTGGTTATAAAATCCTGGTAGATCCTGTAGTCTTGGTCTATTTCCCTGACTAAAGGTCATCTTAAATCATATAACTATCTGGCCAATTCCACAGCTTTCTTGAATTGCTCCTCATTCACATCATGTACAGGTTCTGGTGTTATGTTTAGGGTTTCCAGTTGTACCACTACTTTTGGTACCTTTGAATTACTAGGACCTAAAATATCTGTTTGATTTGGTAATTGGCTAGGTCCTGGAATATCTAGGTTAACAGACTGTCTAAACATAGGTTCTATTGTACCCACAACCTGAGAATGGAATTCATCAGACTGTAGTGGTTGAGGGAATACTGTGTCTCTTTCATCTCTCTGGGATGTATCAACTCCTGAACTAGAATCGGCCATATTAGGAGGTACAACATTTAAAGGAGAAGTTGAGATAGTTTCCTCTGATATACTACCCTCTGATGCATCATCCATATAATTTGATCCTACTAAAGAACTATCAGATCTGTCTAACTCAAAATCACTAGAATCTGGGACATGTATCACGGGAGGAATCCAATAACCAGGATCATTCTCTATCATAAACTCCTCTTCTGAATTCAAATCAGACTTATCTGAACTATAAACCTTTGGCATGGGATCTCCTTGATTAACTGTGATTTTTGATCCAGTCCTATGTTTAGTCATCTTAGTCCTGCAACCACTAACTTAGTGTTAATTATGACAATTTTCAATTATGTAACTGTCTATAAATAATCTATTCAGAGCATTTCCTAAGCCAGAATCATTTGCTCTGATACCAAAATATCGTATCCTTAATTTCAAATTTACATATACTCAATTGGAAGTAGCTTGTACCAATTGATTACCTCTTTAACTTAGAAATATGAATTTTCAAGAAAAGGGTTATCGGTTACTGTTTACTAGCACTATTCACTGGTATTCTAGAATACAATTTGAACTTTGAAAATTCATATTTAAATCTAGAAAAATCGAAATAGGGTGGTTCCAATTTATAATGAAAGCTATTTTATTGAACATTGAAGAAAAAATATTAAACTGAGGTTTCCTTGTGCAAATAAAATCAGTTTGTTCGTTGAAAAATACTGTTCATTTGGTAAATCTGGAAGTTCCAGTTTTCTTACCTTATTTTCAAAAATTCATTTCTCCTTGTTCACTTATCCAATTGAGGCATGTTATATATGGATTTAAATCTCCATATGTGTACTTTCAGTTCATAAAATTTCGTGGAAAAATTTGTTCATTTTCCATTTTAAATTCGCACATGAATCTCACTGCCTCTGGTTGCTCGTTTTATCTTATTCCAGATTTTATTTCCAACTTTGAAAAATCATAATAAATCAAATACTTAACCCATTGAGGCGTTCTTGCTGTCCATTTAAATATCTTGATCTTAAATATTTTCATGCCAAATGTCACAACAAAATGCATTGGCTAAGTCATGGAAACTACTGTCAAAAGAGGACTGCCTTGGAATAGGTACATAGTATCATACACCATGCATATCAAAATATCATCTTCTAAGGTCAAGTACTCAACTTTAATGTATATACAAATTCAACCATCCATATTTACCCTTTTTCCTTGAGATGTTCCAGCACCTATAACATGGTTATGTATATGGAAGGAATGAGATTTCATGGAAATCTCAATAGCAAGTCATACAAACTATAATAACATGCATGTTTGATTAAATGCCTAACATGTTATCATGATATGTGAGTTACTTTGTAAACATACATAAGCAAACTCTAACATGCATATTGTCATGATATTATTTTCAAAGAGTTGAATCATTCATACTTCTTCATCATCATCAAAACATCATCTTAAGCTCAACCAAGAATAATAACTAACAAGCAACCATACAATCAAACAAACATAAGATTATAGTTAGGTATTCTTGCTATCTCTTAGCTATCCTTGTCACTCTCTTCTTGAGATGATCTTCTTCCAATACAAATGTCAAAACCTAGCCATTACAAAGTAACATCAATTTACAATTCAACTTCAAAACAATTCCAAGACTAGGTTCTCACTAAATTCTATTCTTTGTCTAATTTTATAACTTATACTTCCGTCTTTCTAAAATAATTTCTCATGGTTCATTTCGACATAATTTTTCATGTAGAATCCAAATATGAAATCAAAATTTCCAAAACCAAATCACATCCTTGGCTGCTGTGCAAAACTGAAATATCTCCTACATTTTCCAAAAATTCTCATTTTTATTCCAATGCTTCCAATACTTGTTTCTCTACTTTATCCCCACACAATTTTCCATTTTAAACACATTGGAAGCATCAAAATCATGAAATTCTAACATATGAACAGTGTTTCATACAGTAACAGCCAAGAACACAAAGTTCTATTCACATGCATACTTGAATTTCCAAGCTAATACCACTTGATTCTAGCTTGTTTAAGCTTGTCTAAACTATCCATAACATAAAACTCATATTCTTATCACATATAAACAGCATTTCCAGCAGCACCCTCAAAGGAAATATGTCCCAAAAGCCTCTTAAAACTAAGAGCAAACTTCCTAGAATAAAGTCCAAGATCAAGGGAACTAGTTAACCTTTCTTGTTCTTCCAAGATGTTTTCTTCTTTCTTGCTTCAATAAAAATTTTGGCAGAGGTTTCCCAAGGTCTCCAACATGACGCACAAGTCTGAAATTGAGGGGGTATTTATAGAAAAATTTGGTGGAAATGGAAGGCCAAGATTACTTGGGTTACTATTTGATCTAATGGTCCATAATCCACCTTGCAAGAAGCTTGCCCTAGAAGCCTCGTTAATGACATCATCCATGACATCATGAAGGCTATTTTTGGCATAAATAATGGGAAAATTCTGATAGGAAAAATTTTAGTCCAGTCCAGTACTGATCCGGTCAGTTTCACAAAAACCAGACTGTTTTATGTTCCCAGTTTTTATAATCCAGAATATATATTCTATCATGAAATCAGTGTTTAGATTTCTCCTACCATTGACATTGTTATACTGAGTATTTATCTGCTATACTTCCATTGAGAAATGACGAAAATACCCTTGGTGCCCTTTCTTGCACTATATTAACCTTAAGGGCATAATTATCATTTCACACCTCTTTATACCTTATCAGGGTGTATACTGACTCTGATTAATCATTCCTACACTTTCCTTGGCATTTTGACCTATCCAAAATGCCCTCTATTCATCTTATACATTATTATAACCTAGGGGCATTTTCATAATTTTGTATTTTTCTGGGCTTTCTTTGGACACTGGCCCACATAACTGTTCAGTTACCTTATTGGGCCTTTGTGATGCCATTTTGGGCCTTTATATGGTTTCACTATCTTTATGGCACAAATCCTGAGAAACCTCTCCCAAAGGTATTTATCGGGTATTTTATTCCACTGTAAATTCCATTAAAACTTTTACAGGCTTCCTTTTCTGACTCTGTCAGTTTTATAAATTCTCATATTAATTATAGGAATTTACTATAAAGTTTCATCTGATTCTAAGGTTCGAGAAATACTGTAATAATTTTTCTCAACTTCAAAAATTTATATCAATCTATCGGGACCTCAAATCCAAATTATGTGCTGCGTTAAATTGACCGAAATAATTTTCTCTATTTACTAGTAAAATTTGGGACTAATCTACTCCCTGCCAGTTTTGGGCCTTTTCCGGTTCAATTTCTTCATAGTTACACTTTTGCCCCTTGAAGTTTTGATAAATTATATTTAATTCCTTAAACTTTTTTAAATTACACTTAATGGCCCAATATTTATGTCTACATTCTATTTTGGCCCTAAAACTTTTATAAATCTTACTTAGGTCCTTGAACTTTCTATTATTTTCAATTCAATCCCTTTCCTTCCTTAAATTGCAACACTTTTCTTAGAAAATCTCACATATATTATGTATCAACTGTACATACAAACCAAACAAGAAAATTAAGGATATGAAACATTAAGTGTAATTATAAAAAGTTAAGGGACTTAATTGAAAAGAGGAATAGTTTTCAGGGGCAAAATGGTAATTATAGAAACTTGAGCCAGAAAAGGCTTAGAACTGCCCGGAAGCATTTTAGTCCTAAATTTCATCAACAGATAGAGAAAATTATGCTAGTTAATCTAGACTAATATAGAAATTTTATTAGAGTTCCAGATATATTTATCTGATAGTCTAAAAGTTATCTAAAATTTTTATCAGACCTTTTGGACCTCGGATATAAATAAAAAGTTATAGGAAGGTGCGTCCTGTGAAGCCAGAGGTTAGGAAACTAACAGAACCATAAAAGGAGTTCTGTAGGAAAAGTTATTTACGTTTTGGTAAATTTTGACTGGAGTTTGTTAACACCCAATATCCTATTGGGAAACTTAAGCAGTAAGCAAGCTTAGTCTGTGTCACATCCTCACTTTCCTAGCTTCATCTTCTCCAAACTAGTACCCTGTTATGTTTGGAAAAGGTAGGGGTGAGATTTCTAGGGAAATCTCAGTAGTAAACGGTACCACAAACAATGTATGCAAGTATATGCTTAGTGTTAAACATGCTTGCTTTACTATGATTATGCTTGCATTATGACATATACATGATTCTATGTTCTTACTTATAACATATGGCCATAGCATAAAAAGAAACAGAGCATTATCAATCATACATGCTTCACATAACCAAGATAAGTCAATAGCATATTAACAACACTCAAGCAATAAGCATACAAGTTTAGGTATAAGTCCACTACCTGGCATGCAACCTTTCCTTTAGTCCTTAGCCTTTGCTCTGATATCCCTTCTTTATAGAGGTCAGAGCCTAAACATAGCATAATAATATTCTTATTATTATCCTGTCCATCATAACTCCAGTTAACTCAAGCTTATCTTAAGGTACTACCCATATTCTGACAATCCCCTAACTTTCTTTCTATCCACGGCTAACCTTATAGAGAGAGATATTTCTCTATTCTAACTATTAAATTTATAAGAACAATCCACTAATTTATTAGAGCAGGGACTAGAATAAATTACTTACCTTATTCCTAAGCTTGCTGAGTCCCTAAACTCCTTGGATTGCTCCTAGCTCAACCAGAACTCCTTCTTTCTCTTCCTTTCTTTCTCTTTCTTTCTCTCTCTCTCTCTCTCTCTTCCTTTCTTCTTCTTGGCCGTGGTGTGCCTTGGAATAGGAGGGGGTGAGGGTATTTATAGGTGGAGGGAGGTAGAATGGATGGTCCAAATTTAATCACGACGAACGGCTCAGATCGCTCAGCTTCCTCAAGAAGCTTCGCCTGTATTATCGTGATGACATCATCATCCTCAATGACTCATCAAAATGATATCATCCATGGATACCTCACATGCTTAGGTGGCACAATGGTGGGGCCCTTGGGATACCTCACCAGCTGACTCAGCGCTTACAGAGAATTCCAGAGTCTTATCTCGGTATAAACGGCTGAGATCGTGCCACGTGTCCTTAGCTTTTTATTCTTCCCTTAGATTAGTGCCATGTGGTGCTTTATAGGTACCTTTAATGCTACCTCATGGCTTTCGGATAAGTCCAGAGCTTTATCTGATCAATTCCCCGGTTATCACTTCAACTGGGTAACTTTATTTTATTGAAAACTCACTAAAATATTATTTTAATACCACTTTAAATCACATAACTCTTGGGCTACGTTTTTGGGCTTTTGGAATGTCATCTTGGGTCTCTGATCAAGCTCAAGTACTTTGATGGCTTAATTCCCAAGAAATATCCCTGGCAAATTACCAAAATGCCCTTGGTTCCTTTTTATTTACTTTAATTAGTCTAGGGGCATTATTATCTTTTCACATCTTACCAGAGTATTTCCTGACCCTGGTTAACTATTCAGATAACCTTCCTTGACCGTCTAACCTTAGTCAAATGACCAAAATATCCTTCACTCATTCTTTAATTATTTTATAATATAGGGGTATTTTCGTCATTTTGCACCTTTTTCTGGACACTGGCCTCTTTTCCTGATAAACTGATATCATGGGTCTGGGCCTCCATTAGCATCATCATGGGCCTCTATGTGACGCCATCTGGGCTCATTCAGTCCCAGTTTGCTTACCGATTAATTTTCCAATTGGATATCGGGAGTTCACGAACTCCCATCAAAATTCACTAATATGTGAATAACTTTTTCTACAGGACTCCTTGCGAGATTCCATCAGTTTCGTGACCTCTGGCTTCACATGACACATATTCCTGTAACTTTTCACTCATATCTGAGGTCTAGGAGATCTGATAAAAATTTCAGATAACTTTTAGACTATCAGATAAAGTTCAGCTATCTAAAACCCTAATAAAACTTCTGTATTATGCTAGATTAACTAGCACAACTTTCTCTATCTACTGATGAAATTTGGGACTTAAATGCCTCCGGGCAGTTCTAAGCTACTTGTAATATCCTTAATTTCTGTACTGATTTCCATGTACAGATTAAATGGAATATATGAGTTCTTTTTTAGGAAAAAGATGTGGTCCTTTATGTAAAGAAAAGTATTAAATTGCAAAAGAAAGGAAATGAAAGGACTTAAATGCAATTATGGAAAGTTTAAGGATAGGAAAGAAAGGTAGACAAGAATGTGGGGTCCTTAAGTGTAATTTTAGCCAAATAAAGGGACTTAGTTGAAAAGAAGAAAAGTTTCCAGGGCAAAAGTGTAATTATGAAAACTTGGACCGGAAATAGGCAAAAACAGTGATCGTACTCCGATCAGTCACATATTCCACCAGAAGGTAGGGCAAGTGGCGCTAGATAATCCAGCCTAATACTGGAATTTTTGAAGACTCCAGATAGCCAGAAATGGACTGATCGTCCAAAAGTTATAAAAATTCCTACCGGATACCCTAGATTTCAGATATAAGTAAGAAATTACAGGATGATGCACCTTTATAGGGCGGATGTCGAGAAACTGACAGAATACCGATAGGAGGTCTATAGGAAAAGTTATCCACGAATTAGAAAATCCAGACGGGGTATGAGGCCTCCAGGGATCCGATAGGGAGATTTACCGATATTTAAACTAAGACTGAATGAGGTCGGGTGACAACAGTCAGATGCCCGTTAGAACCCAAATGGCTGCCCAGACACAGTAGGGCAGTGTATCTGATAGAAGGAGCCGGTGTCCGGAAATGTGTATAAAAGGTAAATAATAATAAAATATTCAGTGAACTGTGCCAGAGGAAGATTCCTCGAAATGCGTGCCATAAAGGTGATGGACCCAGAAAGGCCCAATAATGGCGCCAACAAAGGCCCAATAAGACTCTTGGACTGATAGGTGGGCCAGTGTCCGGCAGAACCCCGGAAAAGTGTGAAATTATGAAAAATGCCCCTGTGTTGTACCAATGGGGTAATAGGCGTATGATGGGCATTTTGGTCATTCTGGACAAGCCTAAAGGCCAATATATATACCGGAGAAGTTAGCCAGAGTCAGTAAATGCCCTGATGAGGTACAGAAGGGTGTAAAATGATGATTCTGCCCTTATGGTTAAGATAGGGCATGAAAGGGCACTTAGGGGTATTTTGATCATTTCGCAGGGGATCTGTAATTGAGATTAGACCCAGTATAAAAAGTTAATAATATAAAGGGCCTAGATACTAAATGTAAGGTTAGAAGACATAATATGGGTTTCCAGAAAAAGTAGATTCAGAAAACGGTTCAGTTTTCGAGGCGACGGACCGGGCCGGTACCGGATTGGACCAGAAAGCTTCCAGAAGACTTCTTCCCTCTCCAAATTGCGCCATGTGAAGAATGTGGGAGGTGAGGTGTCCCATGAGTTGGCATTGAGTGATGTCATGCATGATGCAGTAAAAGGAATAAAGAAAATAGGAAATTCAAGAAAAAACAGGATCACAGGATCATAAGTCTTCAAAATTACAAGATTTCCATTGCTCAACACTATAAATACCCCCCTAGCTCCTCCTTGAGAGAGGAAGAAAGAAGTTCTTGAGAGAGAAAGTGAGAGAAAGAAAGAAGTAAGGAAGTTCTGGTGAAGTTGGAAGCAGTAGAGAAGTTCTGAAGTTCTGCTTTCAAGGTAGTAACTAATCCTAGCTCTTATGTAATATCTTTGTGATTTGTTGTGCTTTTGTTTGGTTGGATTGTTGTCTTATATGTTATGCTTGAAGCTCTATTCCAATGCTCTGATCATATGTTATTGAATATGGAAGCATGTAGCATACTTATCTGTACACAATCACAAGCAAGCACCGTCACTCTGTATTACATATATTGTTATGATTATTGCTACTGGGATTCTTTTGAATCTCATTCCCATATATAACATTACAGGGGAGGTTCTATCAAAATAAAATTTGGAAATTTTAAGAGACGCCGGTAGGCTGCCGAAATTTCGGCAACGAAGAAGGAACAAAGAAAGGAACTGATACGTACTGTGTACGTAGGTGCTGTCTAAGGAGGCTGGAAGTGAGTGGACCTAGCAGGTTCATCCAGTCTTTCCTGGGTACTTATGTAGAATGGTAGCTCCTACGGGAATTACCGAATCGGTACAAGGTCGGTTACTTTCTACAGACGGAATGTAGCAGTTATGCTGTCGGATTTTAGACAACGGAAAGTGTAACAGAAATATGAGAATGTTAAGCATGCACTGAAGTATAACATTAGATTATTTAATAATAATTGTTATCTGGCATGTTTGACTGATATGTGATGTATGTATGCACTAATATGTAAAGTTGGTTGCTGAAAAATGGCCTTGTGAACAGTAACCTGTGGAGACCTATGGACGTTTGATAAATCTTTAAAAATAGAGAATGGTTGATTAAATGTATGATATTTTTATGGTAAATATTAGACATCCTAAGCTTTAATTTTATATATAGAGTGCCTCATTTGGATGTATACACGAAAAGATATAAATTGTTAAAGTTGGGACCAGAATGCTGGATTCAGGAGAAAGTCATTGGATGAACAGTAAAATTGAAACGTTGACCCACGTTGAATTTGTCAAGGAATGGTCAACCAATGATTTTTCCCTGAAATATACTTAAGTTATATTCATGTATCAATTTGAACCACTTCATTTTGATTTTTCTAGAATTAGTTATGAATTTTCAAAGTCAGGTCACTCATCTGGAATTTGCCACCGTGAACAGTACCCGATATGAATAAAATTCCAGATTAAGAGTTTAGACTTCAATGACCCAAGTTAAGGGACTAAACCTAAGTGCTACTGAATGGTCCTTAAGATGTATAAAAATAAGGACGTGACACCACTTCCGGCTCAACTTTCTATAATTACCATTTTGCCTCTGGAACCTTTTCCTCTTTCCAATTAAGTCCCTTAACTTTTCATAATTACACTTAATGGGCCACAACTTGTGTCTACTTCCATTTTTACACCATGGAACTTTTAAACTTTCACTTTAGTCCCTTTCTTTTCTAAACTAACCATTATGCCCTTAGGGACTTTCATTATTTACATATAAGTCCCTGTACTTTCACTTATTTACAGTTTAGTCCCTAAAAACCCTCTGTATGTTTCTAGGACTTCTGCTCAAAGGGATCTGGTAGCCTATCTATTTTAGGCTACTTTCTGAGTCTCTGGGCCTAAAAATTGGGATATTATATTTCTACCCCCCTTAAAATAAATTTTATCCTCGAAATTTAATTAGTACCTTAGTCAACTATTTTGGATATATCTCCTCTTTATATCCTTTCTTACTTTATGACTAAAGCTTGGGGTATCCATCTACTCATACTCATGGATAACTCATTATACTGAACTTATGAGTAGTGTCCATTTCTTTCATATCTTACCCTTCAGAATTTTGATATAATTCTGGGGTCTATATCATTCCTCTTAAACTTTGCTAGCCTTTCAGGAGAAATACTATTCTTTTGCCTTTCTTTCTCTTGATACAAAATCATAATTTAGATTATGATTCTAACATAAGAGGTTCTATTCTCTTGCTTTTTATAACTTCTCTAACCTTTCTAATTCTTCGTAACTCTTCTTATCTTTTTACATAACTTTATGCATCTATGCCAAACCTTTGTGGCATTTGCACTCTTTCTTGTCCCTTCTCAGGGCTTACCTATCATTAGGCTACTCTTGCCTTAACACCTTTCGTGTTACTAGGTTAGGGCTAGGTTACTCTTTGTATAGCTCTAGGCCCTAGCATTCTCTTTCTCATAGAATTGCGTTCTATCTTTGCTCTGCCTTAGACCCTCTTCTCTAGGTCTCTCTGGCATTTTAATCTCTTTATCCTCATCTAAAGGATCTATCTAATCATACTTCTCTATTCTCAAAACATATAAGGTTCTCTTCTCTGGTTCTCAGGCATACTTCTATAAAACTTTGAATATCAGCACTCAGATTTGAACTTGGACTCCGTCTTCGTTTAAAGAAAAACTAAGTTCAGTCTGTATATAATAGAGGCTATCTGAGGAAAACTATAAATAATTTTTCTAGGTGAGTTTATCAACTAGTGAAGCTTCCTTACCGTAACTTCGTCTTTGGAATTCATCTTCTCACAGAGATACTACATTGTACTCATATCTTCATGGCTCATTACTTTCCTTAAGCTAGGTCTAACTGCGACCTCGGGATCTAACTACGATCAACCATTAGCTTCTTCAGAATCTAACTGCGACTCTGAAGCTGTTAGGATCTAACTGCTATCCTTTAGGATCTAACTGCGACCCTGGAGCTATGCTAGGATCTAACTGCGACCCTCCAAAATCTAACTGCGATTCTGTTGTACTGTATTATCTCTCGAAGATCTTAAACCAACAGACTAAGTTATAAGGTTAACTGCTTCCACTTGTTGATAACTCAATAAAATTTTTTAAAAATATTACGTTCAGTAGCCCATATTATTTACCAAGACATTACTTATTTCTTTTCTTACTCAAGAGTTCCTTCTCATCTTTCTTACTTTACTGTGTCTTACCATGGGCTATTGCCTTGTGCAATCATGGTCTAACCACCTGCCATTGTATTCTGCTGCTATGGCTTCATCATAACTTCTTATTTCAATCTGTGCTCTAACTGCAAGCCATTTGAATTATGCTCTAACTGCGATCCATTTGAACTATGCTCTAACTACGAGCAATCCGTATTAGATCCAACTCTTATCTGAAGAGTGATATATACTCATCTGAATCTAGCTCTATCTGAGATCCATCTGTTTCAGATCCAACTCTTATCTGAAGAGTAATCTGAAAACAATCTCTTTATTGTTATCTGCTGATCTTTCTGTATACCATTCCTTTCAATAGAAATGGCCTTGAGTACTGTATTTGAAACATCCTCCCTTAGACCCCTCAGAGTACACTTGCGGAAGCAATATTAGCTTGATTATATCTTAACTTAAGCCCAGAAATTCAAAATTTTACTCTTAAGATCCTTATTCTGGACCTTTAATTTGAGAACTGATTTATCTCATTCTACACATCCAAATGATGCTTATTACCTATCCACGTAATGCCCCAGATGTGTACCACTGGCTCACCAAATTTCATGGCCAAACTCCTTCGTTTACTAGGTCAAACTTAGGACAGAACCTTGCTACCTCAGGACCTGCGAATTTCTCTTTTCATTTCTCATTCGCAAATTGAACATGCCAAACAATATTTATTATTAAATAATAAAATGTCATACAACAAGTCATACACAAAATTCTCATATTCTGTTACATCTTTTCCTGCCCAAACTTCGGCAGTATAACCGCTAGGCTTCATCTGTACAAAGAACGAAACCGTACTGATTCGGTAATTCCCTCATGAGAACTACCATTCTACGTAAGTACCCAGGAAAGACTGGATGAACCGGCTAGGTCCACTCACTTCCAGCCTCCTTAGCAGCACCATGTACATAGTACGTATCAATTCCTTTCTTTGTTCCTTCTTCGTTGCCAGAATTTCGGCAGCCTAACGGCGTCTCTTATAATTTTCAGATTTTATTTCGACAGAACCTCCCCTGTAATGTTATATATGGGAATGAGATTCGGGGGAATCTCAGTAGTAATAATCATAACAATATATGTAATGTAGAGTGACAGTGCTTGCTTGTGATTGTGTACAGATAAGTATGCTGCGTGCTTCCATATTCAATAACATATGATCATAGCATTGTAATAGAGCTTCAAGCATAACATATAAGACAACAATCCAACCAAACAATAGCACAACAAATCACAAAGACATTACATAAGAGCTAGGATTAGTTACTACCTCAAAAGCAGAGCTTCAGAACTTCTCTACTACTTCCAACTTCACCAGAACTTCCTTACTTCTTTCTTTCTCTCACTTTCTCTCTCAAGAACTTCTTTCTTCCTCTCTTTCTTGCTTGTGCCGAAATGAGGAGCTAGGGGGTATTTATAGTGTTGAGCAATGGCAATCTTGTAATTTTGAAGACTTATGATCCTGTGGTCCTGGTTTTTCCTGAATTTCCTATTTTTCTTTATTCCTTTTACTGCATCATGCATGACATCATCTCCATGCCACCTCATGGGACACCTCATCATGCACATTTCTCACATGGTGAAATTGCAAGCTTCTTGGACACCTCATCAGCTGACTCAGCAGTTCCAGTCCAATCCAGTACCGGTCCGGTCCGATTTCCCACAAACTGGACTCACCGGCTAACATTGTGCCACGTGTCCTTAACTTTTCTTCTGCCTCAAGGATGACGCCATGTGGCATCTGGAAGGGACCTTTCACGCCTTCCAATGCTATCCAGATAAGTCCCAGACTTTATCTGATCACCTCCTCGGTTATCGTGCCGACCTAGTAACTTTACTTTATGGAAACAGCATTGAAATAGTATTTTAATGCCACTTTTTCCCACATACTTCATGGGCTACGTTTTTGGGCTCTGGGAACATCATCTTGGGTCTCTGATCCAGCCCAAGTACTCTGATGGCACGATTCCCAAGAAACATCCCTCGGCAAATTACCAAAATACCCCTGGGTGCCCTTTCTTGCACTATTTTAACCCTAAGGGTAAAATCATCATTTTACACCCTTCTGTACTCTGTCAGGGTATATACTAACTCTAAGTAACTTTATCTGTATGTACCTTGGCTTTTGGGCCTGTCCAGAATGACCAAAATGCCCTTCATTCATCTGTTACCCTTTAGTACAACACAGGGATATTTTCGTAATTTCGCACTTTTTCGGGGTTCTACCGGACACTGGCCCACCTATCAGTCCAAGTGTCTTACTGGGCCTTGGTTGGCGCCATTATTGGGCCTCTTAGGGTCCATTACCTTTATGGCACGTATTACGAGGAATCTTCCCCTGTTAATAATTATTGAATATTTTATCTATTATTCACCGTTTATACACATATCCGGACACCGGCTCCTTCTGTCAGATACACTGGCCTGCAGTGTTCAGGCATCCCTGTGAGTCATATCAGTCATCTGACTGAGGTTATCCGAACTCATTCAGTCCCTTTTTAAATACCGATAAATTTCCCTATCGGATACCCGGAGGCCTCACACTCCCTTCTAAATTTTCTGATTTGTGAATAACTTTCTCTACAAGCCTCCTATTGGTATTCTGTCAGTTTCCTGACATCCGCCCCATAAGGACGCATCATCCTGTATTTTCTCACCTAGATCTGAAATCTAGGATATCCGGTATGAATTTTTATAACTTTTGGACGATCAGTCCATTTCTGGCTATCTGGAGTCTTCAAAAATTCCTGTATCAAGCCAGATTACCGAGCGTCACTTGCTCTCTCTACCGGTGAAATCTGGGACTGAAATGCTTCCGGACAGTACAAACCACTTACGGCCTGACTTTCTTTAATTACACTTTAGCCCCAAGGAACTTTTCTTCTTTGCAATTAAGTCCATTTTTATTTGGCTAAAATTACACTTAAGGACCCCACCTTTTTCTCTACTTTTCCTTTTTGGCTTTATACTTTCCATAATTGCACTTAAGCCCCTTCATTTTCTTTCTTTTGCAATTTAATCCCTTTCCTTGCATAAATGGCCATCATATCTCTAGGGACTTTCACTATTTACATATCAGTCCCTGGACTTTTACTTATTTGCAGTTTAGTCCCTAAAAACCCTCTGTATGTTTCGGGGACTTCTGCTCAAAGGGATATTCCTCATATTTCTCATTTTGAACCTAGGTGAACTATCCCGATTCTATAGGTTAAAGACTTAACTCATCTTTAAATCCTGAAGGACTTAACTCATCCCTCGGATTCCTACAAAATACAGGTAAGTGATCCGCCCATATCAGATTACTACCCTGGGACTATGGGTTTAGCAGCCTGCCCATATCAAACTACTTCCCAGTTCTCCTAGACTAAAAATCGGGATGTTACAGTATTCACAAGCCTATAGAAATACCTGAGTAACCCTTAGTCATAATATAACAGACTGTCCCACTCACTGAGACTGTCTATTATCCTCAATACATTCCTTATTGCATGTCATATGGTATGGGAGAAACATAACTTTCTCATAACTTCCTTATCTCATATATACTCTACCCTGCATGTACTGCAAAAGGGGAGTATTCATTCATCATAGCATACTCTAACATGCATGTCATCATATGACCACTGCAAGGAGATACAACTATTCATCATAACTTATGGCAACATAAGCCATATCATCATCATATTTTGCTCAACCATCCATTGCACATTACAATAAACTAAGTAAACCTCAAAACATTATTTCCTTTATCACATCATCTGTCAAATCCTGATCATTTATTCAGGAACCTGAAATATCTATCTAACTCACTTAGACTGTCACGCTACCCTCTTACTAGGGTATAGACTTAACCCTTCATTACTCAATTTTATATATGGAATAGGGGAGTTACTTTATCTTTTAAACTGTAGCTACCTCTCTACTATCTCTTAACTCTTCTGTTTATCTATCAGTCACAGTCTGTTCTTGACAGGACTGTGGTTCCTTATTGGTCTTTCTCTTGATCCTAGTGAACATGAGTCGCATAGATCTCATTTATCATCTCTTACTATCACTTTTATTCTCTAGGGTACTCTACCCTAGGTCTACTATTTCTCCATGATGGAATCCCTCTGCTTAGGGAACATTAACTCTTTATCTATTAACCATCACGTCTCTAGCCTTAGGCCATATCCTAGGATCACTCCTAGGCAAATCTCATTCTAGCTATCTCGTCTTAACTCATAATTAATATCATATCTGGCCTCTGTGTATTCTCGTCACGACCTGAGCACTGCCTAGTCACAACTCACATACTCTATGACTTTTAGTCGCGACCATCGCACTTTACTTATCACGACCTGACATCTCTGTATCCTTTAGTCGCGACCTGGACTCCTTTGTGCACACCAGTCGTGCACTACAATATTACTCTTTGCGACCATAGGTCTTCTGTCGTCGTAACCTTAACTCTTTCGTACATACTAGTCATAACATAAGACCCTTCTCATCGTAACCTCAGTCCTCTATCACTACTAGTGGCGACCTATGACTTAACTCGTCGTAACCTTACTTCTCTGTGACCACTAGTCGCGACCTACAAACCTTCATGTCACGACTTGGACGTATCACTATCTGCGTTTAACCATAGGATGATACCTCAAGCTACTCTTGTAGCTTCCTTAACCTTATACAGGTCAACTTTCGTCTCTACCAACAGAGGAAACTATTCCTCCAATGTTATCTTGCTTAGTCCAACCACATCGTGCTAATAAACACGAGACCTCAGAGGTAACGGCTGACTAAGATTAAGCTATCATGTTCTAGGGAGGAAACCTTCTCTAACTTATTTAAGGGAATTAGTCTAACTAAATCAGAGCATCACTGAGCTAGAACCTTTTGTTTTATGCCAGAATCTTATGTTCTAAATCATAACCCTTTCTGCTTTATACCAGAACCTCTTGCTCTGATACCAAAATACCACATCCTCACTTTCCTAGCTTCATCTTCTCTAAACCAGTACCCTATTATGTTTGGAAAAGGTAAGGGTGAGACTTCTGGGGAAATCTCAATAGTAAATGGTACAATAAACAATGTATGCAAGTATATGCTTAGTGTTAAACATGCTTGCTTTACTATGATTATGCTTGCATTATGACATATACATGCTTCTCTGTTCTTACTTATAACATATGGCCATAGCATAAAAAGAAACAGAGCATTATCAATCATACATGTTTCACATAACCAAGATAAGTCAATAGCATATTAACAACACTCAAGCAATAAGCATACAAGTTTGGTATAAGTCCACTACCTGGCATGCAACCTTTCCTTTAGTCCTTAGCCTTTGCTCTGATATCCCTTCTTTATAGAGGTCAGAGCCTAAACATAGAATAATAATATTCTTATTATTATCCTATCCAGCCTAACTCTAGTTAACTCAAGCTTATCTTGAGGTAATACCCATATTCTGACAATCCCCTAACTTTCTTTCTATCCAAGGCTAACCTTATAGAGAGAGATATTTCTCTATTATAACTATTAAATTTATAAGAGCAATCCACTAATTTATTAGAGCAGGGACTAGAATAAATTACTTACCTTATTCCTAAGCTTGCCGAGTCCCTAAACTCCTTGGATTGCTCCTAGCTCAACCAGAACTCCTTCTTTCTTTTCCTTTCTTTCTCTTTCTTTCTTTTTCTCTCTCTCTCTTCCTTTCTTCTTCTTGGGCATGGTGTGCCTTGGAATGGGAGGGGTGAGGGGCATTTATAGGTGGAGGGAGTTGGAATGGATGGTCCAGATCGAATCACGACGAACGGCTCAGATCGCTCAACTTCCTCAAGAAGCTTTGCCTACATCATCGTGATGACATCATCATCCTAGATGACTCATCAAAATGACATCATCCATAGACACCTCACATGCTTAGGTGGCATAATAGTGGGGCCCTTGGGATACCTCACCAGCTGACTCTGAGCTTCCAGAGTCTTATCCCGGAATAAACGACTGAGATCGTGCCACGTGTCCTTAGATTTTTCTTCTTCCTTTAGATTAGTGCCATGTGGCATCTTGATGGGTCCATGAAGACACCTTTCACGCCACCTCATAGCTTCCAGATAAGTCCAAAGCTTTATCTAATCAATTTTCCGATTATCACTTCAACCGGGCAACTTTACTTTATTGAAAACTCACTAAAATATTATTTTAATGCCACTTTAACTCAC
This sequence comes from Leucaena leucocephala, assembly GCA_037074615.1. Lineage (NCBI taxonomy): Eukaryota > Viridiplantae > Streptophyta > Magnoliopsida > Fabales > Fabaceae > Leucaena > Leucaena leucocephala. The sequence continues at coordinate 7,872,210 of CM073548.1, read as the reverse complement.
ATAACTCTTGGGCTACGTTTTTAGGCTTTTGGGATGTCATCTTGGGTCTCTGATCAAGCTCAAGTACTCTGATGGCTCAATTCCCAAGAAACATCCCTGGCAAATTACCAAAATGCCCTTGGTTCCTTTTTATTTACTTTAATGAGTCTAGGGGCATTATTGTCTTTTCACATCTTACCAGAGTATTTCCTGACCCTGGTCAACTATTTAGATAACCTTCTTTGACCGTCTGACCTTATTCAAATGACCAAAATACCCTTCACTCATTCTTTAATTGTTTTATAACATAGAGACATTTTCGTCATTTTGCACCTTTTTCTGGACACTGGCCCATTTTTCAATAAACTGATATCATGGGCCTGGGCCTCCATTGGCGTTATCATGGGCCTCTATGTGACGTCATCTGGGCTTATTCAGTCCCAGTTTGCTTACCGATTAATTTTCCAATCGGATATCAGGCGTTTACGAACTCCCGTCAAAATTCACTAATATATGAATAACTTTTTCTACAGAACTCCTTTCGAGATTCCGTCAGTCTCCTGACCTCTGGCTTCACATGATGCACATTCCTATAACTTTTCACTCATATCTGAGGTCTAGGAGATCTGATAAAAATTTCAGATAACTTTTAGACTATCAGATAAATTTCAGCTATCTGAAACTCCAATAAAATTTCTGTATTATGCTAGATTAACCAGCACAACTTTCTCTATCTACTAATGAAATTTGGGACTTAAATGCTTCCAGGCAGTTCTAAGCCACTTTCAGCTCAACTTTCTATAATTACCATTTTGCCCCTGGAAACTTTTCCTCATTTCAATTTAGTCCCTTAACTTTTCATAATTACACTTAATGGGCCACAACTTGTGTCTACTTCCATTTTTGCACCATGGAACTTTTAAACTTTCACTTTAATCCCTTTCTTTTCTAAAATGACCATTATACCCTTAGGGACTTTCATTATTTACATATAAGTCCCTGTACTTTCACTTATTTGCAGTTTAGTCCCTAAAAACCCTCTATATGTTTCTGGGACTTTTGCTCAAAGGGATCTGGTAGCCTATCTATTTCAGGCTACTTTCTGCGTCTCTAGGCCTGAAAATTAGGATATTACAGTCTGAATATGCCTAGATGACATCATATGAGGCCCATAATGACGCCAAGTGAGGCCCAGACCTATGATATCAGTTTATCGGTTAAAGAGGCCAGTATCCGAAAATATTAAAAAATTTACAAAATGACGAAAATACCCCTACTTTATAAAATAATGAATGAAGGACATTTTAGTCATTTTACTCAGGTTAAAAGGTCAAAGAAAGCTACAAGAGTAGTAGACCAGGGTCAGGAAATATTTTGTTTAAATGTGAAAAGCCAATAATATACCTAGAATTATTAAAGTAAATAAGGAGAAACCAAAGGTATTTTGGTAATTTTCTAAGGGATTAGTAATTAATTTAATACCCAGTCCAAGAATAACAATGGTAGGAAGAACCCAGATACTAGATTTAAGATCAGAATATATATTATGGAATGTCAGAAAAATTAGATTTAGAAAATAGTCTATTTTTAAAAAATTGGACTAAGCTGGTACAGGATTGGACAGAATGGACTAGAGGTTTCTAGAAGCGATGACTCACCAGGTGAGGTGTCCCATGGGACCCATTAAGGTGCCACCTAGCATGAAAGGTGTCCCTTGATGATTTTATCATGGCGATGCAGGCGAAGCTTCTTGAGGAAGCAATCGATCTGAGCCGTTCATCAAGATTCGATCTGGACCGTCTATTCCACCTCCACCTATAAATACCCCACCCCCTCTCCATTACAAGGCACACCACGGCAAGAGAAGAGAAAGGAAGAGAGAGAGAGAAAGAAAGAAATAAAGAGAAATAAAGGAAGGAAAAAGAAGGAGGTCTGATTGAGCTAGGTGCAATCCAATGAGCTTAGGGACTCGGCAAGCTTAGTAATAAGGTTAGTAATAAGGTAAGTAATTTATCCTAGTCCATGCTCTAATAAATTAGAGGATTGTTCTTATGAGTTTAATAGTTAGAATAGAGAAATGTATTTCTCTTGATAAGGTTAGCCATGGATAGAAAGAAAGTAGGGAATTGTCGGATTAAGGGTATTACCTCAAATTAAGTTTGAGTTAAGTAGAGCTATACTTGATAGGATTATAATAAGAATATTATTATTCTATGTATAGGCTCTCACTTCAGTAAAGAAGGAACCTCAGAGCAAAGATTAAGGACTGAGGAAAGGCTATCTGACAGGTAGTGAACTTACCTACTTGTATGCTTATGTTGCTTAGATGTTTTATGTCATGTTTACTTACTTTGATGATGTGAAGCATGTATGATTAAATGATACTCTCTTTCTTTTTATGATATGGCCATATGTTATAATTAAGGGACATTGAATCATGTAGGTTATAATTATGCAAGCATAATTATTAAGTGCACACATAGTAACATCAAGCATATAGTTACATACATTGTATGATTTCTGTTTGCTACTGAGATTTCCCCTGAAATCTCACGCCTATCTTTTCCAAACATAACAGGATACTGTTTTGGATAAGATGAAGCTTAGGAAAGTGAGGTATGACATTTTTGACATCAAAACATAAGATTTTAGCACAAAACAGAAGGTTCTGGCTTAGTGATGCTTTGATTTAGTTAGATTAACTCCCTTAAATAAATTAGAGTTTGAACCAGAGAGTTCCCTCCCTAGAATACTATATGGGGATGGTATTCACTAGGGTTTAGACCAAAGATAGTGACACCCAGATAAGTAGAACTACACTTGAGCTTTATAGTTTTACGAGGTATTCTTCAAGGATACAACTACAATAGACTAGTCTTAGTCAGCTGTTACCATCGAGGTCTCGTGTTTCTTAGCATGATGTGGTTAGACTAAGTAGGTTAACGTCTAAGGAGTAATTTCCTCTGTTGATAGAGACAAAAATTGACCAGTCTAAGGTCAAGGAAGCAACAATCAGATGCTACGATAATGTGATGATGATATGTCCAGGTCGCGATATGAAGGTGTTGAAGGGAATTGGAAGACACGCAGCGGAAGTTAACTTTAAAAATTTTTTCATTCCCAGCCAGGATCTACCGAATGTGTTTAAGTCAAGGAGAAAGAAGTGTTACCTTCGGTTTCGAGCTTTGGTCGCGACCTCAGTGTCCACTAGTCGCGACTCCTAGCCTCTGGAACTTTCAGTCGCGACCTCCTCAGCTTTTAGTCGCGACCTCCTCTGCTTCTAGTCGCGATCTGTCGCCTCTGGAGTTGTTAGTCGCGACCTACTCTGCTTCTAGTCGCGACCTGTCGCCTCTGGAGCTTTTAGTCGCGACCTCTTCAACTTCACGTCGCGACCTGTCTCCTCTTTTCGGATTTCTGACGTTCAGATGCTCGTTTGGTCGCGACCTCAGGGTGTTCTGGTCGCGACCTTGCTTCGTGTCTGGTCGTATCGTAGAAGTCGACAGCTCAGATCGGCTTCCTCTACCGGTATCCACACGAACAACGTTCCAATCGCGAACGACGTGCTAGCGCCTCTTGTCCCTCTAGGGCTTTCTAGAGATTCCGTCCTCACCCTCTCTATCTCGGCAGTTTCTTATGTGCAAACCTTTTGCACTCTCCCTGCCCCTTTTTCTCACGACTGAATGTGTGTGAAGAGATCTATCTTGTGTGTGGAACCCTAGCTCCTAATGTCAAATATATAGGAAGCTATCGGGCTTCTAATAGGGCCGGGCTTCAGAATTAATCTTATATTAATTCTGAATTAATACAATATCATATATTGCATAATTTAATAAGAAACTGATTAAATAAATATGGTTTATATTAAATCCGTCCCACAGATTTAATTCACCTATTTATTTAATTTAAAATAAAGATAAGACAGAATTATATTTGATTTATTCTCATAAATCAAATTTGAGATATCTTATCAATTTGAATTTCAAATTCAAATAGATCATATCCATTTAAATTCAAATTCAAAAATGATAGAGATTTAATTTATCCTTATAAATTAAATCTTACAAATATCTCTTATATTATTTATATAATATATATATAAACTAATTTATATATATATATAAAATATATATCCACCCTAGATTATTCATTGAATTTAGACATCTCTTAGATTCAATGAATCTGGACATCATAGCTCGTATTGGGCTATTTTGTGTGCGACCCTGTAGGCCCATATGAAGTTGGCAGTGGCCCAGTTACTATACTGACCCACAAGTCGTAAGCGGTCTCTAGCAAGGCATTACGACTACCCAAAACATATGAGGATCGATAAACGATGTAACCTTTCATACAACCATATCACGTCCCTTTTGTCACACGATATTTCGGTCAAGGATGAGGTATGGTGAACGTCATCCTCCTGTTCCTGACCGTTACTTTCTCGATCCCTGAGTAGTCTGAATATAGAAATGGAACTACCCTTCCATTCCAGTATGGCCATACATTTCTCAGACTCACTCATCGAGGGGCCCAGTAATATCTCTCTACGAATGTGAGGGACAAATTCCATCTTGACCATTCACATTCCTCCGCATGAAAAACCACTAAGCCCGAGCATAGCCTTTATGATCACTCGGTCAAAAGTGACTTTTGACTAGGTCAAAGCTGAGCGTTTGTCATGTAGGAATCCATGATGATCTCAGGTCAAAGGGCATAGTGACATGGCTTGTATATGAGAGAAGCTTATGACTTGACCCATACAGCTCTCTCATTGCGGGTCGGTCCAACACCCTGTACTCTTACATGTGCTTATGACTTTGATTTATATCTCTATATATCTTCAAAGTCATACTGGTCTTATTTCATATCTGCTCCCGCATAGATGATCGACCAGGGACATTTAGGATAAGATCACAAGTTATCCAAGGATGGTCATCACAGTAAACATGCAAATAATGTGATAACCTGATACAATGATTGGCCCCTAGGGCACAATTTCCAACATCCTCCCACTTGCACTAGGAACAATCATTAATTTGTCTCAATTCTATTGACCTAACATGACGCTCATGTTTTGCCTAGACAAGCGGTTTTGTTAGAGGATCAGTATCATTGTCTTCTCCTATTACCTTGCATATTTTATATCACCTCTATCATTGATTTCTCTGATGAGATGAAATCGCCTGAGTATATGCTTGGTCCTTTGATGTGACCAAGGCTCTTTGGCCTGTGCAATGTCACCACTATTGCCACAGAACAAAGTTATTGGATCTGAGATGGTCGATACCACCCCTAGTTCAATAATGAACTTCCTGATCCAAACGGCCTCCTTAGCTGCATCAGATGCTGCTATATACTCGGCTTCCATTGCAGAATCTACTACAGTGCTCTGCTTAGAGCTCTTCCAGCTTACTGCTCCATTATTCAGGAGGAATATGTATCCAGATTGCGATTTCTGGTCATCCTGGTCAGTTTGGAAACTTGCATCTGTGTAACCAATTACATAGAGCTCGTCTACCAATCCACCATAGACCAAGAATAAGTCCTTAGTCCTTCTTAAGTACTTAAGGATATTCTTGACAGCAGTCCAATGGCCCTCACCAGGGTCCTGTTGATATCTGCTAGTCATACTTAAGGCAAACGAGACATCCGGTCGAGTACATAACATGGCGTACATGATAGATCCTATGGCCGAGGCATATGGAATCTTACTCATGCGACCTCGCTGATCTGGTGTACTAGGACACAAATCCTTGCTGAGGTGAATACCATGAGACATGGGTATGAAACCCCTTTTTGATTCCTGCATACTGAACCTATGCAGTATCTTGTCTATATATGTGCTCTGACTCAGTCCTAGAAGCCTTTTAGATCTATCTCTATAGATCCTAATTCCTAGGATGTAGGTGGCTTCACCCAAGTCTTTCATCGAGAAAGATTTTCCTAACCAAGACTTGACAATCTGCAAGGTAGGAATGTCATTCCCAATGAGTAGGATGTCATCGACATAGAGTACCAAAGATACAACTGTGCTCCCACTAACCTTCTTGTACACACAAGGTTCATCAATGTTTTGAAGAAATCCAAACTCTTTGACTACTTCATCAAAATGATGATTCCAACTCCGAGATGCTTGCTTCAGTCCATAAATGGACCTTTGAAGCTTGCAAACCTTACCAGAGTCCTCAGAATGCACAAAACCTTCAGGTTGTGTCATGTACACATCCTCAAGGAGCTTTCCATTAAGGAAGGCTGTCTTGACGTCCATCTGCCATATTTCATAGTCATAATATGCTGCAATGGCAAGGAGGATTCTGATTGATTTGGCCATTGCAACTGGGGAAAAGGTCTCATCATAGTCCACACCATGAGTTTGAGTAAATCCTTTTGCAACCAGTCGTGCCTTGAAGACATTTACATTGCCATCCATGTCAGTTTTCTCTTTAAAAACCCACTTGCACCCGACGGTTTTTACACCTTCAGGCGGGTCGACTAAGGTCCATACCTTATTGTCGTACATGGATTGCATCTCAGACTTCATGGCATTAAGCCATTTCTCAGAGTTTGGTCCCACTATAGCTTCTTGATAGGTAGTGGGCTCATTATACTCAATGAGCAACACATCACGACTATCAGAAATCAGAAATCCATATCTCTGAGGCTGAAGTCGTGCCCTATTAGATCGCCTTGGGCCTTGCGTGACTTGAGGAGTCTCAACAACTTCTTATGAGTCTTCTCTACTTTCCATCTCTAGTTCTGTGGCGTCTTGTGGCTCTCGAACTTCTTCGAGGTGTACCTTGCTCCCAGTGGTTCTTTTAGAGATAAATTCTCGTTCTAGAAAGATACCATTTCTGACAACAAACACTTTGTTATCAGTGGGGTTGTAGACATAATATCCCTTGGTTTCCTTAGGATATCCCACAAAAAGGCACTTTGAAGATTTGGGCGCTAACTTATCTGAGGCTTGTTGCTTAACATAGACCTCACATCCCCAAATCTTGAGAAAAGACAAACTAGGTTTCCTCCCAGTCCATATCTCATACGGAGTCTTTTCAACTGCCTTAGATGGAACACGATTCAGTGTGAACGCAGTTGTCTCTAGGGCGTGGCCCCAAAAGGATGGTGGAAGATCTGTTCGACTCATCATGGATCGAACCATATCCAATAGTGTTCGATTCCTCCGTTCAGAACCCCCATTCCATTGTGGTGTTCCTGGAGGAGTCAATTGTGAGACTATTCCACAATTCCTAAGATGATCGATAAACTCTTGGCTCAAATATTCACCACCTCGATCAGATCGAAGGGCTTTAATTATTTTACCAAGCTGGTTTTGTACTTCATTTTGAAATATCTTGAACATTTCAAAAGATTTGGATTTATGTTTCATTAGATAGACGTAGCCATATCTACTGAAATCATCTATGAATGTAATAAAGTACGAATAACCTCTTCTGGCATTTGTATTCATCGGTCCACACACATCTGTATGTATGAGGCCCAACAAATCAGTGGCCCTCTCACTGTGCCCAGTGAAAGGCGACTTTGTCATCTTTCCTAACAAACAAGATTCGTAAGTATCATATGATTCAAAATCAAATGAGTTGAGAAATCCATCTTGATGGAGTTTAGAAATGCGTTTCTCATTTATATGGCCCAGACGACAGTGCCAGAGGTATGTCGGATTCAAATCATTTGGTTTGACCCTTTTGGCGGTTATGTTATAGATATTTCCATGATTGGGTTGTTCCAAGTTTAATATGTAATGATCAACATGCAAATCACCATGAGCATAGAAAATATCATTACGATAAATAGAACATTTACCATTCCCAGAAATGGAAGTGTAACCTTCCTTATCCAAATAAGAAAGAGAAACAATGTTACTACTCAAAGCAGGAACATAATAGCAATTGTTCAAAACTAACAAAAGCCCAGTGGGCAGAACTAATTCATAAGTGCCTACAGCTAGAGCAGCAACTTTTGCTCTGTTTCCAACTCGTAGGTCAACTTCGCCCTTCTTCAGCTTTCTACTGTCCTTTAGGCCCTGCACATTTGTACAAATGTGAGAACCACATGCAGTATCTAATACCCATGTAGTGGAAGTAGAGAGATGAATGTCTATAACATAAATACCTGAAGCGATAGCCCCGCTATCCTTCTTGTTCTTTTTCAGATCTTCAAGGTAGAGTTTGCAATTCCTCTTCCAATGACCCGGTTCATTGCAGAAGAAGCAAACTCCTTCCTTTGGAGGCTTTGCCTTCTTTGGTGCAGGCTTGGTTTCGGGCTTGCCTGACTCTTTGGTCTTACCAGATGAGCCGTGACCCTTCCCCTTACCCTTGCCTTTCTTTTTCATACCCTTTCCTTTCTGAACCATCAAAACAGTACTGGGCTTCTTCTTAACAGTCGGCTCAGCAGTTTTAAGCATCCCATGCAGTTCAGAAATAGATTTCTCCATGTTGTTCATATTGTAGTTCATGACAAACTGGTCATAACTTTCCGGGAGTGAGTTCAAGATCAAATCTGTAGCTAACTCCTGGCTCATGGGAAATCCAAGCCTCTCAAGGTGATCTATGTACCCTTTCATCTTTAAGACATGAGTACTCACTGATGCACCTTCAGCCATCCTGCAGGAATGTAAGGCCTTAGTGGTCTCATACCTCTCTTGCCTTGCCTGTTGCTGGAACATTTCCTTAAGATGCACAATCATCTCATAAGCCTCCATGTGTTCCAGATCTCTTTGAAGCTCCGGAACCATAGTGGCAAGCATCAAGCATCCCACATCAACAGAGTCTTCCTTATGCTTCGCATAAGAATCTCTCTGAGCTCTAGGAGCATTGGCTGCTGGCTCCTCAGGAATGGGGTGATCTAGGACATATACTTTTCTTTCCTGCTTGAGAACAATTCTCAAGTTCCTGAACCAGTCAAGAAAGTTTATCCCATTGAGTTTGTCCTTCTCAAGGACAGATCGCAACGATAATGTAGCAGTATTACTAGTCGTCATGATTCTACAATTAAAAATATGCAATCAAATTAGCAATCTCCCACTGAATAAAACAACCCTCAATGTAATAATTAGTGGGCTAAGATCCATATTTGGCTTAAACTTGAGTCCGCTTTGGCAGGACGCTCAACTTTAAGTTATTTAGGTAGGTAACAACTTTACCAATTACATCACATGTAACTCTTAGATGTTTATGGGATTCCATCATCATATGATCCGGCATGTTTTAATCCCATCTAATGCCTTGAGACCCAAAACCGTTTTGATAATCTCAATTAAGTCAAACAATAACAAACATAAGAGTAGCACCATTACTCTTGCTTATGTCCCCAAGATAACTCAAATGCACCCACTTTGGTGGACCTACAAATGAGCGATCGAGGTTTTGACAAGTGTTCATTAATTGACGGCATATGACTTAAGATTTCTTTTAGAGGGTTTAATTAATTATCTGGTTTATAAGATGCATGTATCGCGGTTGTATCTCATACAAGTATTATGCATATAAAACATACATGCAGTGATCTAATCAAAAGATGCATAATCTTAAACGTGATACAATATGGCTCACCTATCCTAAGTCCCCTCAAGCCAATGAGAGGAGCTCTCTAATTAGAATAGGAAAAGTACATAAGGAAACCTCATTTTAACATTCGAGGGGAGTGAGATGAGAAGAGAATGTACAACGAGAGTCATTAGAGGAAGGCACGACACGCAGGCCGTATTTAGAAAAATTACAACACTTGTAATCTAGAGCCATATTGTTCACCATACCCAAACATTCAAGAATCAAAATTCATACTATTTGAAGGACAATAAATGTTTCAAAACATTCATATATCAGGAAAGTCAATACATATTACGATTATGTTGCGCTACGATTAAATAGCCACGGCGGTCGCCTCTGGAGCTTTTAGTCGCGACCTCTTCAACTTCACGTCGCGACCTGTCTCCTCTTTTCGGATTTCTGACGTTCAGATGCTCGTTTGGTCACGACCTCAGGGTGTTCTGGTCGCGACCTTGCTTCGTGTCTGGTCGTATCGTAGAAGTCGACAGCTCAGATCGGCTTCCTCTACCGGTATCCACACGAACAACGTTCCAATCGCGAACGACGTGCTAGCGCCTCTTGTCCCTCTAGGGCTTTCTAGAGATTCCGTCCTCACCCTCTCTATCTCGGCAGTTTCTTATGTGCAAACCTTTTGCATTCTCCCTGCCCCTTTTTCTCACGACTGAATGTGTGTGAAGAGATCTATCTTGTGTGTGGAACCCTAGCTCCTAATGTCAAATATATAGGAAGCTATCGGGCTTCTAATAGGGCCGGGCTTCAGAATTAATCTTATATTAATTCTGAATTAATACAATATCATATATTGCATAATTTAATAAGAAACTGATTAAATAAATATGGTTTATATGAAATCCGTCCCACAGATTTAATTCACCTATTTATTTAATTTAAAATAAAGATAAGACAGAATTATATTTGATTTATTCTCATAAATCAAATTTGAGATATCTTATCAATTTGAATTTCAAATTCAAATAGATCATATCCATTTAAATTCAAATTCAAAAATGATAGAGATTTAATTTATCCTTATAAATTAAATCTTACAAATATCTCTTATATTATTTATATAATATATATATATAAACTAATTTATATATATATAAAATATATATCCACCCTAGATTATTCATTGAATTTAGACATCTCTTAGATTCAATGAATCTGGACATCATAGCTCGTATTGGGCTATTTTGTGTGCGACCCTGTAGGCCCATATGAAGTTGGCAGTGGCCCAGTTACTATACTGACCCACAAGTCGTAAGCGGTCTCTAGCAAGGCATTACGACTACCCAAAACATATGAGGATCGATAAACGATGTAACCTTTCATACAACCATATCACGTCCCTTTTGTCACACGATATTTCGGTCAAGGATGAGGTATGGTGAACGTCATCCTCCTGTTCCTGACCGTTACTTTCTCGATCCCTGAGTAGTCTGAATATAGAAATGGAACTACCCTTCCATTCCAGTATGGCCATACATTTCTCAGACTCACTCATCGAGGGGCCCAGTAATATCTCTCTACGAATGTGAGGGACAAATTCCATCTTGACCATTCACATTCCTCCGCATGAAAAACCACTAAGCCCGAGCATAGCCTTTATGATCACTCGGTCAAAAGTGACTTTTGACTAGGTCAAAGCTGAGCGTTTGTCATGTAGGAATCCATGATGATCTCAGGTCAAAGGGCATAGTGACATGGCTTGTATATGAGAGAAGCTTATGACTTGACCCATACAGCTCTCTCATTGCGGGTCGGTCCAACACCCTGTACTCTTACATGTGCTTATGACTTTGATTTATATCTCTATATATCTTCAAAGTCATACTGGTCTTATTTCATATCTGCTCCCGCATAGATGATCGACCAGGGACATTTAGGATAAGATCACAAGTTATCCAAGGATGGTCATCACAGTAAACATGCAAATAATGTGATAACCTGATACAATGATTGGCCCCTAGGGCACAATTTCCAACAGGTGTTTAGGTCGCGACTAGTAGTCAGAGAGAAGTGAGGTTGCGACGAGTTAAGTCATAGGTCACAACTAATATGCACAGAGGAGTTCAGGTTGCGATAGGAAAAGACCTTTGGTCGCGATAAAAGAACACAGAGAATATGAGTCGCGACTAGCCAATACTCAGGTCGCGACTTGGATACACAGAGATGTTAGATACAGTAAGCTAGTATGATGGACAAAGCAACGGTAGTTGATCTTAGTCAGCCAATACCTCTAAGGTCTCATGTTTCTTAACACGATGAGGCTAGACTAAGTGGAACAGCGATGGAGAGTAGTCCTTCTACTGATAGTTGAAGAAGTCAAAGAAGTTGACTTGTCTAAGATCAAGAAAGCTAAGATACAAGAGATAGTTCAAGATAACACTATAGGAATGAAATAGAATCATTACATGAACCTAAAATCCCTAGAAATAGAGATCTATAGGAACGATGAGAATAAATGCTCCAACCTCGCTGAAGTTTATCAGCTAAAGCTTTAGTACAAGGTACAGGCAAGCCAAACGTGCGAGGCGCTAGGACACGAAAGACCAGCTTAAGAAAGTATTCAGAAGTATATCCTCTGTATGGTAGTCAAGAGTTGATCTACTCTGTGAAAGACTTCACTAGGTTAGTCTTTCCTTAATAGAAAGCTTAGAAGTATGAGATCAAAGCTTGTCCACTGATATGATAGTGAATAGACAGAGAGTCAATATTCCCAAAATAGATAAACCTATCATAAAGGGACCCGTAGACCAATGTAGAGCACTCCAAATGGCAAGAGTAATAACAACGGATGATAGATGGGATTCTGGCAACTCAAGTTCTCTAGGAACAAGAAAGAGATGTTACTATCATGATAGCCGTAGCAACAACTGTTGTTGATTTACGATGATTAGAGAGAGAAGTTGTCAAGGAGTTACAGTCTAGGCAGGAATAGACCAGGACTAGCAGATGATCAGGATCTACTGAGGAAGAAGATAGTATCTAACTATAGAATGTATAATTCAAAGGTGCATTAGATGCTCCATAAACAGAGTTAGATGAATCGCTTGGAAAAGATCCCCAAAGCGATAAAATGTCTTATAAGGAAGGCATTATTAGCCAATTACAGCTAGAGAAAGATGTAAAGAAGTAGTAGAAAGGTATAGAAGTTACTGCATAATCCGCTTACCTGGGAAGTTTTTCTTGAGCAGTTTTATGTGAAGCATTCTCCTTATTCAGATATAGATAAGCGTGAGGTTAAGTTAAAATGTTAAAGCAGGGTAAAAGGAACCCTCTAATGGATACTTAGTGAAACATCCTTCTTTATATCTCTCAGAGTACTCTTGCTATAGCACTCTCAACTGGATTATATCTCTCTTGCCGAAAATTCTTGTAGAAAATAACTGTACTGATTCAGTAATTCTCCATGAGAACTACCATTCTACGTAAGTACCCAGGAAAGACTGGATGAGCTGGCTAGGTCCACTCACTTCCAGCCTCCTTAGACAGCACCTATGTACACAGTACTCTGTATAGTCTACCAGCACAACGGCATTTTTCTAGTACACATCTTTAAATTTTAACCTTAAATCTTGCCATAAATCTTAACCTTACATATAATCAATTGGAATTATCTTAGATCATTGGAATACCTCTTAAACTTAAAAACATTAATTTCCAAGAATTGGGCTTACGGGTACTATTTACTGTCACTATTCACTGGGTAATTCCAGATTACAGCCTGAACTTTGAAAATTCATAATCAAATCTAGAAAACTCTTTTTGAGGTGATTCCAATTTCTAATGAAAGGTATTTCATTCAAATTTGATATAAAAATATCAAAATAAGTTTTCCTTGTCCAGATCAAATCAGTTTATTCGTTGAAATTTACTGTTTATTTGGTAAATCTGGAAGTTCCAGTTTCTTTGCCCCATTTTCAAAAATTTATTTCTCCTTGTATACTTATCCAATTGAGTCAAATTACCTATGGATTTAAATCTAAGAATGTGTACTTTAATATCATAAAATTTCATGGAAAAACTCATTCATTTACTATATGAAATTAGCGTATGAACCTCACTACCTCTGAGTAGTCGTATTATCTTATTCCAGATTTTAACTCCCGACTTTGAAAAATCATAACAATTCCAGTTCTTAACCAAATGAGGCGTTCTTGGTGTCAAATTAAATATATGGATCTTAGATATGTTCATACCAAATTTCACATAAAAGCTCACTAGATAAGCTACCCAAACTATCGCTGGAAGTAGACTGACTCTCATCGGATCCAGTGTATGCATACAATATGCATACCAATATATCATCACATAAATTAAAGGCATACTTTCCAAGTCATACACCATTCATACATCCACCATTACCTCCTTCCTTGTGATGTTCCAGCACCTAGATCATGGTTATGGGGGGTTAGATTCGGGGGAATCTTAGTAGCAAATAATACCAAACAATGCATGTATTAATGTAAAGACTTGTGCTTGCTTGTGAAAGTGTTATCATAGTATGATGAGCATGCTTCCATGTATTATATGAAATACAATTGGCCAAAGTAATCATAAAATAACAGAGCTTCAATCATCTACCATATACACACAATTCAACCAAGCCATAGCACAATCAAGCATACATTACATACATACAAGTTTAGGGTAAGTCCACTACCTTGGATTTAAGCTTTCTTTCTTATGCTTGCACTTGCTTCCCAAGCTTTCCAATCATGAAGCTTTTTGGTCAATCATTCACCAACACCTTCTTAGAGGTTTCAAGGTCCTAAACACATTCATATTCATTACATAATCCATTAGGACCATGAACTCAAACACTACTCAAGACTACCTCTCTTGAACCTTTAACTTGCTTTAACTAACATAACTTTCTTTAATCTTTGCCAATTAACTTGGCCTTTGAACCAATTGATGTCTTGACCTTAACCTACACAATTTCACCTTTTGAATCCATTTATGAACTCAAAATAACCAAACTCTAGTAATAATACACTGTTATGTACAGATTTGGAAAAGCATACATAAATCTTCCAAAAATTCTCATTTTGATTCCAATGCTTCCCATACTTGTTCCTCCACTTTTCCCCCACACAAAATCTCATTTTAAGACCATTGGAAGCATCAAAATCATGAAATTCAAATTACTGTTCATGAGAGTGAACAGTATCGTGAGGAATTTTCAACATTATAACTTTAATTCCAGTGGTTTCCAAGGTTCAAAACCTTTCGAATCCTACACAAAATGAAACATCCTTACTTTCGTATGTCTTAGGGACCATTCAGTAGCATTTAGAACCACTTTCAAGGTCATTGAAGTCCAATTTCTCAATCTGGAGTTTTACTCTTATCGAGTACTGTTCACTATGAAAATTCCAGATGAGTGACCCGACTTCGAAAAATCATAACTAATTCTAAAAAAATCGAAATGAAGTGGTTCCAATTTCTAAATGAATCTAACTCAATTATATTTCAGGGAAAAATAACTCGTTGACCATGCATTGACCGAGTAAACTTCAGTCAACGTTTCTATTTTACTGTTCATCCAGCGTTTTTCTCCTGAATCCAGCATTCTGGTCCCAACTTTGATAATTTATATCTCCTTGTGTAGACATAAAAATGAGACGTTTTATATATCAAATTAAAGTTTGGTATGTCTACTATTTACCATAAAAATTTCGTACATTTATTCATCCATTTACTATTTTTAATCATTTATCAAACATGACCCTGTCACCACGTATTACTGTTCATAGCGTTAATTTTCAGCAACCAACATTACGTATATAGGCATACATCCATCATATATCAGTCAAACATGCCAAACAATAATTATTATTAAATAATAAGTCATTATACATCAGGGCATGTATGAAATTCTCATATTTCTATTACATCTTTTCCTGCCTGAAATCCGGCAGCATAACCGCTACGTTTCATCTGTACAAAGAACTGAACCGTACTGATTCGGTAATCCCCTCATGAGAACTACCATTCTACGTAGTACCCAGGAAAGACTAGATGAACCGGCTAGGTCCACTCACTTCTAGCCTCCTTAGACAGCACTACGTACACAGTACTTATCATATACTGATGTTCAGTCTTTACTTCAGCAGCATAACGGCGTCTCTTAAAATTCCCAGAATTCATTTTGACATAACCTCCCCTGTAATGGTTTACTTATTGGGATGAGATTCGGGGGAATCTCAGTAGCAACAATCATAACAATATATGTAATGCAGAGTGACAGTGCTTGCTTGTGATTGTGTATAGATAAGTATGCTGCGTGCTTCCATGCTTAATAACATATGATCATAGCATTATAGCAGAGCTTCAGACATAACATATAAGACAACAATCCAACCAAACAATAGCACAATAAATCACAAAGCCATTACATAAAAGTTAGGATTAGTTACTACCTCAAAGGCTCAGCAGAGCTCTACTATCTCTATTCTGCTTCCAGCTCCGCCAGAACTTCCTTACTTCCTTTTCTCCTTTCTCTCTTCCCTTCCTTCTCCTTATCTCTCTTCTTTCTCTCCCTTCTCCCTTCCATGCGTGAATGCAAGAATGGAATGGAGGGGGGGTATTTATAATTGCCTTCAATGGCAATTCTGCAGTTTCTATGAACTTTGATCCTGCGGTCCTGGTTTTTCCTGGATTTTCCTATTTTCTTTAATTCCTCCTTTACTACATCATGCATGACATCATTGGGACACCTCACCAGGACACCTCAGCGCCACATTTATCACATGTCTAAAATCCTGGACACCTCAGCAGCTGACTCAGCATGTTGACTCAGCGGTCCAGTGTCCTGCCTCGTACTACGTGTCCTCAGCTTTTTCTTCCTCCTCTGTGATGGCGCCATGTGGCATCTTACTGGCACCTGTCACGCCATCCAATGCTATCCAGATAAATCCAGGACTTTATCTGATCGCCTCCTCGGTTACCGTGCCGACCGAGTAACCTTACTTTATTGAAACAGCATTAAAATAATATTTTAATGCCACTTTTTCCCACATACTTCATGGGCTACGTTTTTAGGCTCTGGGAATGTTGTCTTGGATCCTGATCAAGCTCAAGTACTCTGATGGCTCGATTCCCAAGAAACAGCCTTTGGCAAATTACCAAAATACCCTTGGGTGCCCTTTCTTGCACTATTTTAACCCTAAGGGTAAAATCGTCATTTCATACCCTTCTGTACTCTGTCAGGGCATATACTGACTCTAAGTAACTTTATCTGTATATACCTTGGCTTCTGGGCCTGTCCAGAATGACCAAAATGCCCTTCATTCATCTGTTACACTTGTGTACAACACAGGGGCATTTTCGTAATTTCGCACTTTTCCGGGGTTCTGCCGGACACTGGCCCACCTATCAGTCCAAGTATCTTACTAGGCCTCTGTTGGCGCCATTATTGGGCCTTTCCGGGTCCAATACCTTCATGGCACGCATTACGAGGAATCTTCCCCCGTTAATAATTATTGAATATTTATCTATTATTCACCGTTTATACACATATACGGACACCGGATCCTTCTGTCCGAAACACTAGCCTGCGGTGTTCAGGCATCCCTGTGAGTCATATCAGTCATCTGACCGAGGTCATCCGAACTCATTCAGTCCCTTTTTAAATACCGATAAATCTCCCTATCGGATACCCGGAGGCCTCACACTCCCGTCTGGATTTTCTATTTTGCGAATAACTTTGTCTACAGGCCTCCTATCGGTATTCTGTCAGTTTCCCGACATCCGTCTCATAAGGACGTATCATCCTGTATTTTCTCACCTAGATCTGAATTCTAGGATATCCGGTATGAATTTTTATAACTTTTGGACGATCAGTCCATTTCTGGCTATCTGGAGTCTTCAAAAATTCCTGTATCAAGCCAGATTACCGAGCGTCACTTGCTCTCTCTACCGGTGAAATCTGGGACTGAAATGCTTTCGGACAGTCCAAACCACTTCCGGCCTGACTTTCTTTAATTACAATTTAGCCCCAGGGAACTTTTCTTCTTTTCAATTAAGTCCCTGTTTATTTGGCTAAAATTACACTTAAGGACCCCACATTTTTGTCTACTTTCCTTTTTGGCCTTGAAACTTTCCATAATTGCACTTAAGTCCTTTCATTTCCTTTACTAGGTCTAGGGGCATTATTGTCTTTTCATATCTTACCAGAGTATTCTCTGACCCTGGTCAACTATCCAGATACCCTTTCTTGACTGCCTAACCTTAGCCAAATGACCAAAATACCCTTTACTCATTCTTCAGTTATTCTATAACATAAAGGCATTTTCGTCATTTTACACATTTTTCCCGGACACCGGCCCCTCTTACCCCTGAACTGATATTATGGGCTTGGGCCTTCCCTGGTGTCACTACGGGCCTCTTAGACAACACTGTATGGCCTCTGGCCATAGTCCGATCATCTCTATTCGGACTGCTCTTCCTTTACCGATTATAACTGTAATTTCCCATCTTCAGGAATTTTTACAGAAAAATCGGGACCTCAAATCAAAATTCTGTGTTGCGTCATTCAATCCGGAATCCTCTTCTCTATCTCCTGGTATTTTCAGATATTTTATCTGGACCGGGCTATTTTGGCCTGAAAGTACGCTCCCGCGCACACTTTTCAAAAATGACCATTTTACCCCTGGTCATATTTCTAATTCTTTCATACACCTAGAGACCTCATATGCACATTTCACAGTTCAGTGAAATGATCAGCATAATTTTCTCTATTTTCTGGCAAAATATGGTACTCATCGGCCACCAGTCCGATCTTTCCCATAATTACGATTATGCCCTTGAATTCTCCTTCTGGCATCTCTAGGCCTAGAAATTGGGGTGTTACATTTCTACCCCCCTTAAAATAAATTTCGTCCTCGAAATTTACTTGGCATCTTAGTCAACGATCCTGGATATAGCTCTTCTGTATATCCTTTCCTGGTTTATGACTAAGGCTTGGGGCATTCATCCTCTTATATTTATGGACAGTTCATTACACTTGTGAGTAGTGTCCATTTCTTTCATACCTTATCCATCAGAATTTTGATGTAATTCTGGGATCTACATTACTCCTCTTATACTTTGCTAATCTCTCAGGAGAGATATTGTTCTTCTAACTTTCTTTCTCTTGATACGAGATCATAACCCAGATAACTTCTCTGACTTTTCTTGACTATTCTCATAACGTCATGCACCTATGCCCAACTTTTGTGGAATTTACACTGTCTTATCCCTTCTTAGGGCTTACATATCTTTAGGCTACTCTTGCCTTAGCACCTTTCAAATTAACGTGCTACTGGGTTAGGGCTAGATTACTCTTTATATAGCTTTAGGCCCTAGCAATCTCTTTCTTATAGAACTAAGTTCTATCTTTGCCTTAGACCCTCTTCTCTAGGTCTCTCTGGCCTTTTATTACCATTTCCTTTAGATCAGAAAAGATCTCTTCATTATCCACATCATCATCTAGGCATATAGTTCCTTACAGCTCAGTCGCCCTTACAGCTATGGTTCTTCTTAACCATTCTTAGGGTCGACCTTAGGGAATATTGAAGACTGTGTCTGGGGTAAGAGCAAATACCTTTCCTAGGGATGTCAGCATTCTTAGGCAACCTCTTGCAAAGTGGCCTTTCTTACCACAACTGCTTTGCCCTGCTCGACACTCCCATGTGCCATGGCTCTTTCCACCACATGGACATCTTTGCTCTCCAATCTGATCATTACCTTGATCAGTCCCTTGTCTGAACTATTGCCTCTTTCTCTTGCTATTGGCTTTAAAACTTGAGCTACCTCCCAGAGTGCTCTTAGCTAATGCTTTTCTATTTTCAACACATAGAGGATTCTGTTCTTTACTTCTCAGGCATACTTCTACCAAACTTTGAATATCAGTACTCAGCTTTGGACTTGAACTCCGTCTTTGCTAAGGGAAAACTAAGTTTAGTCTGTATACTAGAGGCTATCTGAGAAAACCATCATAAAATAATTTCTCTGGGTGAGTCTATCAACTAGTGAAGCTTCCTCACCTTAACTTCGTCTTTGGCATTCATCTTCCCAAAGAGATACTACATTCTACTCATATCTCATGGCTCATTACTTTCCTTAGGCTAGGTCTAACTGCGACCTCGGGATCTAACTGCGATCAACCGTTAGCCTTTTCAGAATCTAACTGCGACTCTGAAGCTGTTAGGATCTAACTGCGACCCTGGAGCCATGCTAGGATCTATCTGCGACCCTCCAGAATCTAACTGCGATTCTGTTGTACTGTATATCTCCCGAAGATTTTAAACCAACAGACTAAGTTATAAGGTTAACTGCTACCACCTGTTGATAACTCCATAAACATTTGAAAATTTTATAGCCTCATATCATTTACCCAGACTTTACTTACTTCCTCTTTTACTCAGGAGTTCCTTCTCATCTTTCAACCTGTGCTCTAACTGCGAGCCATTCAATATCAGATCCAACTCTTATCTAAAGAGTGATCTATACTCATCTGAATCTAGCTCTATCTGAGAGCCACCTGTTTCAGATCCAACTCTTATCTGAAGAGTGATCTAGAAACAATCCCTTTACCGTTATCTGTATACCATTCCGCTCAATAGAAATGGCCCTGAGTACTATATTCACTAGCCTATAGAAATACCTGAGTAACCTCAATCATATCTGAGTATCATATCATAACTTATCGTCCCATACACTGAGACTATCTATCATCCTCAATACATTCATATCATCCTCATATCATATGGTATGGGAGCAACCTACTTTCTCATAACTTCCTTATCTTATATATGTACTCATATATACTCTACCCTGCATGTACTGCAAAAGAGGAGTATCCATTCCTCATAGCATACTCTAACATGCATGTCATCATATGACAACTGCAATAGAATGCAACTATCATAACTTATGGCAATATAAGCCATATCATCATATTTTGCTCAACCATCCATTAGACATCATAATAATCTAAGTAAGCCTCAAAACATATTTTCTTTTATCACATTATTTGTCAGATCATCATCTGATCATACTATCTATCGCATTATCTGTCAGATTATCAATCACATGGTCAGGATCTGATAAGCACCTCTGTCTATCTTACTTAGGCTGCCACACTACCCTCTTACCAGGGTATAGACTCAACCCTTCATTACTTTATCTTACATAAGGAATAGGGGAGTCACTTTATCTCTTAACTGTGGCTACCTCTTTACTATCTCTCAACTTCTTCTATCTTTCCATCAGTCCCTATCAGTCCTGGTCTATTCTTGACCGGACTATGGTTCCTTATTGGCCTTTCTTTTTATCCTAGCGAACTTGAGTCGCATAGATCTCATTCAACATCTTTTACTATTACTTATATTCTCTAGGGTATTCTCCCCTAGGTCTACTACTTCTCCGTGATGGAATCCCTCTGCTCAGAGAACATTGAGCTCTTTATCTATTACCCATCAAGTCTCTCACCTTAGGCCATGTGCTAGGATCATTCCTGGGCAAATCTCATCCCAGCTTTTAGGTCTTCTATTCAGATTAGCTGAATAAAACCCCTGTAATGTAGATCTACCCTTAGTTACCACATAGAGGATATACTTTTTCATATTGTCTTAAACGGATCCTTCGTACCTCAGTACCTTTGTACTGTCTGGCTTACCATATGCTATTCCAATCCTCTAGCTGATGGACTTCAGCAATGGTTGGTACCTTCGTTATCATATGGCCTCTGCCAATTATAGTCGCGACTTGAGAACTTCATAGTCGCAACTCACATGCTCTGTGACTTTTAGTCGCGACCGTCTCACACTACTCGTCACGACCTGGCAGCTCTGCGTCCTTTAGTCGCAACCTATAACATCGCTACCTGAACTCCTTTGTACACTGGTCGCGTACTGCCATATTACTCATCACGCAACATCAACTTATCTGTACATATTAGTCGCGACATATGACCCCTCTTCTCTACTTCCTACTTTTAAAACCTGTAATCATATTCATTCTCATACAACGGCAACATACTAGATATAGGGTAGCTCAATAGTGCGCATACTGGACAATACAATGCAATCACATACAGGATTCATCCGTTCATTAGCCAATGGAAACAGAACACAAATAAACTCGTACCTTAATTTGGCACAGGCGACTTTCTTATCTCGTTGCCAGTCAGGGTATATATTCTTCCCTATGTCGGGTATCTTTCGCCTGTTGTGTTCTGTGGACACTCCCTGGCATAATAGCGTAACCCTTGACCTACTGGACAAGGCCTCATACTATGGTCTCGATCACAGTTCCTACATTCATTAGGCCTTGGTTGCCTACTAACTTCTCTTGGCCCACTACCTAACCTACTTCCCTGCTTCTTATTAACTTTTGACCCATATACTGGCTCATTTCTCTTCTGGTTATTGCACATTCCTTTCTAGCTTGTAAACTGCCACCTGGGTCTTTCTTTCAGTGGGACATTCTAAAACCTTAAAGATTTTCTCTAACTGGCTTACCCAATCATCAGCTACTTGAGTGTCAAAAGTCCCTTCAAACATGGGCGGATTAAACTTATGGAATCGCTCCATCCATGTTTGCAGACTTCCCTGGTTATTG
The DNA here is from genome assembly GCA_037074615.1 of Leucaena leucocephala. Taxonomy (NCBI): domain Eukaryota; kingdom Viridiplantae; phylum Streptophyta; class Magnoliopsida; order Fabales; family Fabaceae; genus Leucaena; species Leucaena leucocephala. The sequence continues at coordinate 7,850,053 of CM073548.1, read as the reverse complement.
TTATTTCCTATAGACCCCTGATGTCTATTCATTCCAGTCTGCTCATAATCTGGCTGAGGTTCAGGTTCTATATCATTCTCTGGTACTACCTCCTTCCCAGACTGCTGTAATCTTGCAACCGCAGCAGCAACCGCCGTAGTGATAGCAGAATCTCGCTCTTGATCTTGGCGAGCCTGGGCTGCCCACATCTCATCGTGACTTAACTTGTTGTAACTTGGATATCTGGCATCCTCACTACAGTATCTGGTTACAACACGATACCTCGAGCTACTCTTGCAGCTTCCTTAGTCGTGAACTGATCAGATTCTGTCTCTATCTCTAGAGGAAACTGCTTCTTAAACATTATTCTGCTTAGTCCAGCAATATTGTGTTAATAAACACGAGACCTCGACTGTATCGGCTGACTAAGATTAGCCCATCATAATCATATCCTTTGTAAGACTATAAAGCTCGGGGTCCAGCCTCATATATTTGGGTGTCACTGTCTTCTGTCTAACCCTTTTCAAGCAGTGAACACCATCCCTATATCATACTCTAGGGAGAGGATCACTCAAACTTCTCATTTGTTTAAGGAATCAAACTAACTAAACCAGAGCATCACTGAGCCAGAACCTTCTGTTCTGTGCCAGAATCTTATGCTCTGAGCCAGAACCCTTTGTTCTGTGCTAACCTTATTATGTACTAACACCATAAATTATCTATTCAGAGCATTTCCTAAGCCAGAATCCTTTGCTCTGATACCAAAATGAAACATCCTTACTTTCGTATGTCTTAGGGACCATTCAGTAGCATTTAGAACCACTTTCAAGGTCATTGAAGTCCAATTTCTCAATCTGGAGTTTTACTCTTATCGAGTACTGTTCACTATGAAAATTCCAGATGAGTGACCCGACTTCGAAAAATCATAACTAATTCTAGAAAAATCGAAATGAAGTGGTTCCAATTTCTAAATGAATCTAACTCAATTATATTTCAGGAAAAAATAACTCGTTGACCATGCATTGACCGAGTAAACTTCAGTCAACATTTCTATTTTACTGTTCATCCAGCGTTTTTCTCCTGAATCCAGCATTCTGGTCCCAACTTTGATAATTTATATATCCTTGTGTAGACATAAAAATGAGACGTTTTATATATCAAATTAAACTTTGGTATGTCTACTATTTACCATAAAAATTTCGTACATTTATTCATCCATTTACTATTTTTAATCATTTATCAAACATGACCCTGTCACCACGTATTACTGTTCATAGCGTTAATTTTCAGCAACCAACATTACGTATATAGGCATACATCCATCATATATCAGTCAAACATGCCAAACAATAATTATTATTAAATAATAAGTCATTATACATCAGGGCATGTATGAAATTCTCATATTTCTATTACATCTTTTCCTGCCTGAAATCCGGCAGCATAACCGCTACGTTTCATCTGTACAAAGAACTGAACCGTACTGATTCGGTAATCCCCTCATGAGAACTACCATTCTACGTAGTACCCAGGAAAGACTAGATGAACCGGCTAGGTCCACTCACTTCTAGCCTCCTTAGACAGCACTACGTACACAGTACTTATCATATACTGATGTTCAGTCTTTACTTCAGCAGCATAACGGCGTCTCTTAAAATTCCCAGAATTCATTTTGACATAACCTCCCCTGTAATGGTTTACTTATTGGGATGAGATTCGGGGGAATCTCAGTAGCAACAATCATAACAATATATGTAATGCATAGTGACAGTGCTTGCTTGTGATTGTGTATAGATAAGTATGCTGCGTGCTTCCATGCTTAATAACATATGATCATAGCATTATAGCAGAGCTTCAGACATAACATATAAGACAACAATCCAACCAAACAATAGCACAATAAATCACAAAGCCATTACATAAAAGTTAGGATTAGTTACTACCTCAAAGGCTCAGCAGAGCTCTACTATCCCTGTGAGTCATATTAGTCATCTGACCGAGGTCATCCGAACTCATTCAGTCCCTTTTTAAATACCGATAAATCTCCCTATCGGATACCCGAAGGCCTCACACTCCCGTCTGGATTCGCTGAAGTCCACCAGCTAGAGGATTGGTATAGCATATGGTAAGCCAGACAGTACAAAGGTACTGAGAAATGAAAAATCAGTTTAAGACGAGGTTTAAAGTAGATCCTCCATGTGATAACTAAGAGTAGATCTACGCTACAGAGGTTTTATTCAGCTAATCTGAATAAAAAACCTAAAAGCTAGAATGAGATCTTCCAGAGATGATCCTAGTATATGGCCTAATGGTAAAGACGTGATGGTTAATAGATAAAGAGCTCAATGTTCTCTGAGCAGAGGGATTTCATCACGGAGAAGTGATGGACCTAGGGCATAGTACCCTAGAAAGTAGAAGTAATAGTAAAAGATGATGAATGAGATCTATGCAACTGAAGTTTGCTAGGATCAAGAGAAAGACGCGTTTTCAGGTGCTTAAGGGCTGTGGCTCGTGTGTCTGGAAAACAAAACCGTGACCTCATGTGGGCACCAGGCCTGCCTAAGGGGAAGCGGATAATATCTTTGTGAAGAGGTTCTGGGCTGTTACAGTAAAGGCCGATAAGGAACCACAGTCTGGTCAAGAATAGACTTAGACTGATAGATAGACAAAAGAAGAAAAGAGATGGTAGAAGGTAGCCACAGATTACGAGATACAGTGACTCCCCTATGTAAGAAAGAGTGATGAAGGGTTGAGTCTATACCCTGATAAGAGGGTAGCATGGCAGCCTGAGCTAAATAGATGAATGCTTCAGAATGATTGATAATAAGATAGGCAATATGATAAAGGAAATATGTTTCGAGGCTTACTTAGTCTATTACGATGTCTAATGGATGGTTGAGCAAAGTATGATGGTGATATGGCTTATGATGCCATAAGTTATGATGAATAGTTGCATCTCCTTGCAATGGTCATATGATGACATGCATGTTAGAGTATGCTATGATGAATGGATACTCCCCTTTTGCAGTGCATGCAGGGTAGAGTATATATGAGTACATATATGAGATGAGAAAGTATGAGAAATTATGTTGCTCCCATACCATATGATATGAGGATGATATGATTGTATTGAGGATGATAGATGGTCTCAGTTTATGGGACGATAGGTTATGATATCATATTCAGATATGATTTATGATTGAGGTTACTCAGATATGATTGAGGTTACTCAGGTATTTCTATAGGCTTGTGAATACAGTACTCAGAGCCATTTCTATTGAGCAGAATGGTATACAGGTAAAGTAGCAGATAACAAGAAAGGGATTGTTTCTAGATCACTCTTCAGATAAGAGTTGGATCTGAAACAGATGGCTCTCAAAAAGAGTTAGATTCATATGAGTACAGATCACTCTTCAGATAAGAGTTAGATCTGGTACAAATTGCTCGCAGTTAGAGCACAGGTTGAAAGAAGAGAAGGAACTCCTGAGTAAGAGAGAGAGTAAGTAAAGTCTGGGTAAATGATATGGGGCTATAAATTTTTCAAATGTTTATTTATGGAGTTATCAACAGGTGGAAGCAGTTAACCTTATAACTTAGTCTGTTGGCTTAATATCTTCGGGAGATATACAGTACAACAGAATCACAGTTAGATTCTGGAGGGTCGTAGTTAGATCCTAGCATGGCTCCAGGGTCGCAGTTAGATCCTAATAGCTTCAGAGTCGCAGTTAGATTCTGAAAAGGCTAACGGTTGATCGCAGTTAGATCCCGAGGTCGCAGTTAGACCTAGCCTAAGGAAAGTAATGAGCCATGAGATATGAGTACAATGTAGTATCTCTTTGGGAAGATGAATGCCAAAGACGAAGTTAAGGAAGCTTCACTAGTTGATAAACTCACCCAGAGAAATTATTTTACAATGATTTTCCTCAGGTAGCCTCTAGTATACAGACTAAACTTAGCTTTCCCTTAGCAAAGACGGAGTCCAAGTCCAAAGCTGAGTACTGATATTCAAAGTTTAGTAGAAGTATGCCTGAGAAGCAAGGAACAGAATCCTCTATGAGTTGAGAATAGAAAGGCATTGGCTAAGAGCACTCTGGGAGGTAGCTCAAGTTGTAAAGCCAATAGCAAGAGAAAGAGGCAATAGTTCAGACAAGGGACTGATCAAGGTAATGATCAAATTGGAGAGCAGAGATGTCAATATGGTGGAAAGAGCCATGGCACATGGGAGTGTCGAGCAGGGCAAAGCAGTTGTGGTAAGAAAGGCCACTTTGCAAGAGGTTGCCCTAAGAATGCGGACATCCCTAGGAAAGGTATTTGCTCTTATCCCAGACACAGTCTTCAATATTCCCTAAGGTCGACCCTAAGAATGGTTAAGAAGAACCATAGCTGTAAGGGCGACTGAGCTGTAAGGAACTATAGGCCTAGATAATGATGTGGATAATGAAGAGATCTTTTCTGATCTAAAGGAAATGGTAATAAAAGGCCAGAGAGACCTAGAGAAGAGGGTCTAAGGCAAAGATAGAACGTAGTTCTATAAGAAAGAGGTTGCTAGGGCATACAACTATACAAAGAGTAATTTAGCCCTAACCCAGTGGCACTAGAGGTGCTAAGGCAAGAATAGCCTAACATAGATAAGCCCTAAGAAGGGATAAGAAGAAGTGCAAATGCCACAAAGGTTTGGCATAGATGCATGAAGTTATGAAAAGAAAGAAGATAGAACCATTCATGTTATAATCATAATTTGAATTATGATATTGTATCAGGAGAAAGAAAATCAGAAGAACAATATTTCTCCTGAGAGATTAGCAAAGTGTAAGAGGAGTGAGGTAGACCCCAGAATTACATAAAAATTCTATCGAATAAGGTATGAAAAAAATGGACACTACTCACAAGTGTAATGAGTTGTCCATAAGTATAAGAGGATGAATGCCCCAAGCCTTAGTCATAAACCAGGAAAGGATATGCAGAGGAGCTATATCCTGGATAGTTGATTGAGGTACTAAGAAAATTTCGAGGACGAAATTTATTTTAAGGGGGGTAGAAATGTAACACCCCAATTTTTAGGCCTAGAGAGGCCAGAAGGAGAATTCAAGGGCATAATCGTAATTATGGGAAAGATCGGGCTGGTAGCCGATGAGTACCATATTTTGCTAGAAAATAGAGAAAATTATGCTGATCCTTTCACTGAACTATGAAATGTGCATATGATATCTCTAGGTGTATGAAAGAATTAGAAATATGACCAGGGGTAAAATGGTCATTTTTGAAAAGTGTGCGCGGGAGCGTACTTTCAGGCCAAAATAGCCCGGTCCGGATAAAATATCTGAAAATACCAGGAGATAGAGAAAAGGATTCCGGATTGAATGACGCAACACAGAATTTTGATTTGAGGTCCCGATTTTTCTGTAAAAATTCCTGAAGATGGGAAATTACAGTTATAATCGGTAAAGGAAGAGCAGTCCGAATAGAGATGATCGGACTATGGCCAGAGGCCATACAGTATTGTCTAAGGCCCGTAGTGACACCAGGGAAGGCCCAGGCCCATAATATCAGTTCAGTGGTAAGAGGGGTCGGTGTCCGGGAAAAATGTGCAAAATGACGAAAATGCCCTTATGTTATAGAATAACTGAAGAATGAGTAAAGGGTATTTTGGTCATTTGGCTAAGGTTAGACAGTCAAGAAGGGGTATCTGGATAGTTGACCAGGGCCAGAGAATACTCTGGTAAAATATGAAAAGACAATAATGCCCCTAAACCTAGTAAAGGAAATGAAAGGACTTAAGTGCAATTATGGAAAATTTCAAGGCCAAAAAGGAAAGTAGACAAAAATGTGGGGTCCTTAAGTGTAATTTTAGCCAAATAAAAAGGGACTTAAATGAAAAGAAGAAAAGTTCCCTGGGGCTAAAATGTAATTAAAGAAAGTCAGGCCGGAAGTGGTTTGGACTGTCCGAAAGCATTTCAGTCCCAGATTTCACCGGTAGAGAGAGCAAGTGACGCTCGGTAATCTGGCTTAATACAGGAATTTTTGAAGACTCCAGATAGCCAGAAATGGACTGATCGTCCAAAAGTTATAAAAATTCATACCGGATATCCTGGATATCAGATCTAGGTGAGAAAATACAGGATGATACGTCCTTATGGGACGGATGTCGGGAAACTGACAGAATACCGATAGGAGGCCTGTAGAAAAAGTTATTCGCAAATTAGAAAATCTAGACGGGAGTGTGAGGCCTCCGGGGATCCGATAGGGAGATTTATCGGTATTTGAAAGGGGACTGAATGAGTTCGGATGACCTCAGTCAGATGACTGATATGACTCACAGGGATGCCTGAACACCGCAGGCCAGTGTATCGGACAGAATGAGCCGGTGTCCGGATATGTGTATAAACGGTGAATAATAGATAAAATATTCAATAATTATTAACGGGGGAAGATTCCTCGTAATGCGTGCCATGAAGGTGTTGGACCCAGAAAGGCCCAATAATGGCACCAACAGAGGCCTAGTAAGACACTTGAACTGATAGGTGGGCTAGTGTCCGGCAGAACCCCGGAAAAGTGCGAAATTACGAAAATGCCCCTGTGTTGTACAAAAGTGTAACAGATGAATGAAGGGCATTTTGGTAATTCTGGATAGGCCAGAAGCCAAGGTATATACAGATAAAGTTACTTAGAGTCAGTATATACCCTGACAGGGTACAGAAGGGTGTAAAATGATGATTTTACCCTTAGGGTTAAAATAGTGCAAGAAAGGGCACCCAAGGGTATTTTGGTAATTTACCAAGGGCTGTTTCTTGGGAATCGAGCCATTGGGCTTGATCAGGATCCAAGACAACATTCCCAGAGCCCAAAAACGTAGCCCATGAAGTATGTGGGAAAAAGTGGCATTAAAATATTATTTTAATGCTGTTTCAATAAAGTAAAGTTACTCGGTTGGCACGATAACCGAGGAGGTGATCAGATAAAGTCCTGGATTTATCTGGATAGCATTGGAAGGCGTGATAGGTGCCAGTAAGATGACACATGGCGCCAACATAAAGGCAGAAGAAAAAGTTGAGGACACGTATTACGAGGCAAGAGACTGGACCGGTGAGTCAGCATGCTGAGTCAGCTGCTGAGGTGTCCAGGATTTCAGACATGTGATAAATGTGGCGCTGAGGTGTCCTGGTGAGGTGTCCCAATGATGTCATGCATGATGCAGTAAATGAGGAATTAAAGAAAATAGGAAAAACCAGGACCGCAGGATCAAAGTTCATGGTAATTACAGAAATGCCATTGGAGGAGGTTATAAATACCCCCCCCATTCATTCATTTGCATCACGGCTCAAGCAATTTTAGAGAGAGGAGGAGGTGCTAGAGAGAGAAAGTGAGAGGAAGAAAGAAAGAAAGGAAATTCTTGCGGAGCTGGAAGCAGAATAGAGATAGTAGAGCTCTGCTGAGCCTTTGAGGTAGTAACTAATCCTAGCTTTTATGTAATGGCTTTGTGACTTGTTGTGCTATTGTTTGGTTGGATTGTTGTCTTATATGTTATGTCTGAAGCTCTGCTGTAATGCTATGATCATATGTTATTAAGCATGGAAGCACGCAGCATACTTATCTGTACACAATCACAAGCAAGCACTGTCACTCTGCATTACATATATTGTTATGATTGTTGCTACTGAGATTCCCCCGAATCTCATCCCAATAAATATCCCATTACAGGGGAGGTTATGTCAAAATGAATTCTGGGAATTTTAAGAGACGCCGTTATGCTGCCGAAGTAAAGACTGAACATCAGTATATGATAAGTACTGTGTACGTAGTGCTGTCTAAGGAGGCTAGAAGTGAGTGGACCTAGCCGGTTCATCTAGTCTTTCCTGGGTACTACGTAGAATGGTAGTTCTCATGAGGGGATTACCGAATCAGTACGGTTCAGTTCTTTGTACAGATGAAACGTAGCGGTTATGCTGCCGGATTTCAGGCAGGAAAAGATGTAATAGAGATATGAGAATTTATGTACATGACTGGATGTAAAACAACTTATTAATTAATAATAATTGTTGTTTGGCATGTTTGACTGAGATATGATGGATGTATGCCTATGTATGTAATGTTGGTTGCTGAAAATTAACGCTATGAACAGTAATACATGGTGAAAAGGTCATGTTTGATAAATGATTAAAAATAGTAAATGGATGAATAAATGTACGAAATTTTTATGGTAAATAGTAGACATACCAAGATTTAATTTGATATATAAAAAGTCTCATTTGTATGTCTACACAAGGAGATATAAATTATCAAAGTTGGGACCAGAATGCTGGATTCAGGAGAAAAACGCTGGATGAACAGTAAAATAGAAACGTTGACTGACGTTGACTCGGTCAAGGAATGGTCAACTAATTATTTTTACCTGAAAGATAAGTGAGTTAGCTTCATGTAGAAATTGGAACCACTTCATTTCTATTTTTTTAGAATTAGTTATGATTTTTCGAAGTCAGGTCACTCATCTGGAATTTTCAAGTAAACAGTACTCGATAAGAGTAAAATTTCAGATTTGGGGAATTGGACTTCAATGACCTTGAAAGTGGTTCTAAATGCTACTGAATGGTCCCTAAGACATATGAAAGGAAGGATGTTTCATTTTGCTCACTTTCAAGGTCATTGAAGTCCAATTTCTCAATCTGGAGTTTTACTCTTATCGAGTACTGTTCACTGTGTAAATTCCAGATGAGTGACCTGACTTCGAAAAATCATAACTAATTCTAGAAAAATCGAAATGAAGTGGTTACAATTGATAAATGAAGATAACTCAATTATATTTCATGGAAAAATAACTCGTTGACCATGCATTGACCGAGTCAACGTCAGTCAACGTTTCTATTTTACTGTTCATTCAGCGTTTTTCTCCTGAATCCAGCATTCTGGTCCCAACTTTGATAATTTATATCTCCTTGTGTAGACATCCAAATGATACGTTTTATATATCCAATTAAAGCTTGGTATGTCTACTATTTACCATAAAAAGTTCATACATTAATTCATCCATTTACTATTTTTAATCATTTATCAAACATGACCTTGTCACCATGTGTTACTGTTCACAATGGTATATTTCAGCATTTCTACTTTGCATACATATGCATACATCCATCATACATAAGTCAAACATGCCAAACAACAATTATTATTAATTAATAAGTTGTTTTACATCCAGTCATGTACATAAATTCTCATATCTCTATTACATCTTTTCCTGCCTGAAATCCGGCAGCATAACCGCTACGCTTCATCTGTACAAAGAACTGAACCGTACTGATTCGGTAATCCCCTCATGAGAACTACCATTCTACATAGTACCCAGGAAAGACTAGATGAACCGGCTAGGTCTACTCACTTCTAGCCTCCTTAGACAGCACTACGTACACAGTACTTATCATATACTGATGTTCAGTCTTTACTTCGGCAGCATAACGGCGTCTCTTAAAATTCCCAAAATTCATTTCGACATAACCTCCCCTGAAATGGGTTATTTATTGGGATGAGATTCGGGGGAATCTCAGTAGCAACAATCATAACAATATATGTAATGCAGAGTGACAGTGCTTGCTTGTGATTGTGTACAGATAAGTATGCTGCGTGCTTCCATGCTTAATAACATATGATCATAGCATTACAGCAGAGCTTCAGACATAACATATAAGACAACAATCCAACCAAACAATAGCACAACAAATCACAAAGCCATTACATAAAAGCTAGGATTAGTTACTACCTCAAAGGCTCAGCAAAGCTCTACTATCTCTATTCTGCTTCTAGCTCCACCAGAACTTCCTTACTTCCTTTTCTCCTTTCTCTCTTCCCTTCCTTCTCCTTATCTCTCTTCTTTCTCTCCCTTCTCCCTTCCATGCGTGAATGCAAGAATGGAATGGAGGGGGGGTATTTATAATTGCCTTCAATGGCAATTCTGCAGTTTCTATGAACTTTGATCCTGCGGTCCTGGTTTTTCCTGGATTTTCCTATTTTCTTTAATTCCTCCTTTACTACATCATGCATGACATCATTGGGACACCTCACCAGGACACCTCAGCGCCACATTTATCACATGTCTAAAATCCTGGACACCTCAGCAGCTGACTCAGCATGCTGACTCAGCGGTCCAGTGTCCTGCCTCGTACTACGTGTCCTCAGCTTTTTCTTCCTCCTCTGTGATGGCGCCATGTGGCATCTTACTGGCACCTGTCACGCCATACAATGCTATCCAGATAAATCCAGGACTTTATCTGATCGCCTCCTCGGTTACCGTGCCGACCGAGTAACCTTACTTTATTGAAACAGCATTAAAATAATATTTTAATGCCACTTTTTCCCACATACTTCATGGGCTACGTTTTTAGGCTCTGGGAATGTTGTCTTGGATCCTGATCAAGCTCAAGTACTCTGATGGCTCGATTCCCAAGAAACAGCCCTTGGCAAATTACCAAAATACCCTTGGGTGCCCTTTCTTGCACTATTTTAACCCTAAGGGTAAAATCGTCATTTCATACCCTTCTGTACTCTGTCAGGGCATATACTGACTCTAAGTAACTTTATCTGTATATACCTTGGCTTCTGGGCCTGTCCAGAATGACCAAAATGCCCTTCATTCATCTGTTACACTTGTGTACAACACAGGGGCATTTTCGTAATTTCGCACTTTTCCGGGGTTCTGCCGGACACTGGCCCACCTATCAGTCCAAGTATCTTACTAGGCCTCTGTTGGCGCCATTATTGGGCCTTTCCGGGTCCAATACCTTCATGGCACGCATTACGAGGAATCTTCCCCCGTTAATAATTATTGAATATTTATCTATTATTCACCGTTTATACACATATACGGACACCGGATCCTTCTGTCCGAAACACTAGCCTGCGGTGTTCAGGCATCCCTGTGAGTCATATCAGTCATCTGACCGAGGTCATCCGAACTCATTCAGTCCCTTTTTAAATACCGATAAATCTCCCTATCGGATACCCGGAGGCCTCACACTCCCGTCTGGATTTTCTATTTTGCGAATAACTTTTTCTACAGGCCTCCTATCGGTATTCTGTCAGTTTCCCGACATCCGTCTCATAAGGACGTATCATCCTGTATTTTCTCACCTAGATCTGAATTCTAGGATATCCGGTATGAATTTTTATAACTTTTGGACGATCAGTCCATTTCTGGCTATCTGGAGTCTTCAAAAATTCCTGTATTAAGCCAGATTACTGAGCGTCACTTGCTCTCTCTACCGGTGAAATCTGGGACTGAAATGCTTTCGGACAGTCCAAACCACTTCCGGCCTGACTTTCTTTAATTACAATTTAGCCCCAGGGAACTTTTCTTCTTTTCAATTAAGTCCCTGTTTATTTGGCTAAAATTACACTTAAGGACCCCACATTTTTGTCTACTTTCCTTTTTGGCCTTGAAACTTTCCATAATTGCACTTAAGTCCTTTCATTTCCTTTACTAGGTCTAGGGGCATTATTGTCTTTTCATATCTTACCAGAGTATTCTCTGACCCTGGTCAACTATCCAGATACCCTTTCTTGACTGCCTAACCTTAGCCAAATGACCAAAATACCCTTTACTCATTCTTCAGTTATTCTATAACATAAAGGCATTTTCGTCATTTTACACATTTTTCCCGGACACCGGCCCCTCTTACCCTTGAACTGATATTATGGGCTTGGGCCTTCCCTGGTGTCACTACGGGCCTTAGACAACACTGTATGGCCTCTGGCCATAGTCCGATCATCTCTATTCGGACTGCTCTTCCTTTACCGATTATAACTGTAATTTCCCATCTTCAGGAATTTTTACAGAAAAATCGGGACCTCAAATCAAAATTCTGTGTTGCGTCATTCAATCCGGAATCCTCTTCTCTATCTCCTGGTATTTTCAGATATTTTATCCGGACCGGGCTATTTTGGCCTGAAAGTACGCTCCCGCGCACACTTTTCAAAAATGACCATTTTACCCCTGGTCATATTTCTAATTCTTTCATACACCTAGAGACCTCATATGCACATTTCACAGTTCAGTGAAATGATCAGCATAATTTTCTCTATTTTCTGGCAAAATATGGTACTCATCGGCCACCAGTCCGATCTTTCCCATAATTACGATTATGCCCTTGAATTCTCCTTCTGGCATCTCTAGGCCTAGAAATTGGGGTGTTACACAAAATCATCATATAAACTCAATGGAAGCATTAAATCATTGAAATTCCATTTCCTTCTATCATGAACAGTGTATGAACAGTGTATGAAATGGAAAAGTCAAGAACATCAACTTACTTCACAACTAAGCATGCAACTAACTTGTTTAAGCTTGTCTTAACTATCTATGACTTAAAACTCATATTCCTTTCACATATACACAAAAATTCCAGCAGCATTTCCCCATGATTTAAGCCTAAAAATCACTTAAACTCAAGCACAAACCATAAGAACAAAAGGTAGAAGCAAGGAGACAACTTACCTTACTTGCTTCTTCAAGACCCTTGCTTCTTCCTTGCTTTCTTCCACTTTCCTTCTCTAGAACTCACTTCTCTTTCTAAAGGAGCTCTTGGGTGTGAAGAATGAATGGAAAGGGGGGTATTTATAGCAAAAGTCATGTGCCATTTGAAGGCCAAGATCACTTTGAAAACTATTTGATCTAATGGTTAAAGGTTTGATCTTGGAATATCTTTTCACTTTTTACTCAAGACCTTACCACCATGACATCACTAGCATGGCCTCCCTTGGTACACCTAACCCTTCCTCTTTTTGGGTGCCATTTTAAAGTCCTTGTGGGTCCCACCATGTGCAATACCTAATTCTTACTTTATTCTCTTTTTCTTTCTTTTCAAAAATCCATAAATTATTCATTATTGGACTTGGGTTCCAAGATAACTTTTGGGCCTTATTGGGCTGGCCTAGGACGAAATGTTGGTCCTCTTTTCGGTCCAATAGCTAATTGGCACAAATCCCAATGTACTTTCCTTATACCAATATCCTTAAATTATCCTGATCTCAGAATAAATGTTAAACACCTCCTTTAATTGTTCTAACATTTTTAGAAATTCATTCTAATATAAAATGAATTCTCTACAAAGTTTCATAATTTTCTGAGACCCAGAAGTCTTGTTAAAAATTATATACATTTCCTTTAACCCTTTATCGGTGTCCTTTTTCACCGTAAATTCCATAATTAATTCTACAGGACTCCTTTTTGACTTCTGTCAACTCCATAAACTCTCATATTAATTATAATAATTTACTATCAAATTTTATCTGATATCCATCCCTTGAATGAAATAACCAAAATGCCCTCCATTCACTTCTGGTTTCTTAGGGCATCACGGAGATATTTTCGTAACTTTGCACTTTGGCTCTTACACTTTCTTCCTCTTCCAATTTAATCCCTTTCTTTACATAAATGGCCACACCTTTTCCTAATAAATCTCATATATATTTCATTCAATCTGTACATACAACTCAGTATAGAAAATTAGGGATGTTACACTTAGCCAAGTTCTTCCCTATGAACAGTGAGAGTTAAATGACTGAGAAGTTAACTAACACATTGAATTTTGTACTGTAAGAAAGAAATTTTCCCAAGAAGTTAAAGAGATTTAATGAAGTGGTAAAGGTAAGCAAGGTTATAGAGAGAAACTTGTGATGCCTATAAAAGATAAAGGCAACTCTGAGATATGAATCCTTTTGGTGTTTTCGATAGGGGTGTTCTAGAGGGCCTTTAGATTTTAGAAAAGGTAAGAAGAAGCAATTAAGAAGTAGAAGAGTAGTAAGTTAGGATGCAGACATGCAATCAGAGCCTAATATATATGAGAACTATGGTAGAGACCATGGGAATAGGCTTTGATTGGCAGGTCGAGAAAGTTGCTATAGATGTGGCAAGCTGGGATATTTTGTTAGGGAATATTTATAGAATAAGACAAGTAAGAGATTCCAGATGCAGAAGAAAGTTTTGGACTAATATGAGAGGAGGCAAGAAAGTCGCCTGAGGTAATCTAAAGAAATGATTATGGGTTAACAATCACTAAGTAGATTCAGGCGTCAGTCATTTGGTAACAACAATGTCTTTAAATGCAATTACTCCAATTGGTTTAAGGTGATAACACCTTATGTATATTTAAATGGCAATGTCTGGTATACACATAATAGAGTTATCCCAGACCCGGTATGTTTGCTCCATATGATTAGAGAATTAGATAAGGTAGTTAGTGTTAGTTAATCCTCAAGGATTAGGATTAAGAGTAGAATAGAAATTAAGATTAGAATTAGAGTTAGATTAAAGTTAGAAATAGGAATGAGAGTTTGAGATAAGATAATAGCGAGAGTCAGTTGATGTGGAACCTAAAATAGGTAAGCAATAGAAAGTACCCAGAATGACAGACAGTCCTAGTAAGTGGGACAGTCAGTTACAGTATGATTGGGGATTACTCAGGTATTTCTACAAGCTTATGAATACAGTACTCAGGGCCATTTCTTATGGTAGGGTTACAGCAAGTACCAAGAGAGTGGTAGTATTATAACCTATCGAAAGAAATGGTATACAGAAAGAACAGCAAACAATAGTAAAGAGATTATTTCTAGATCAATCTTTATATAAGAGTTGAATCTGAAATGAATGGCTCCCAGATAAAGATAGACTCAGCTAAGTTAAGATCACTCTTCATATAAGAGTTAGATTTTATACATATTGCTCATGGATAGAGCACAGATTTAAATGAGATGAGATGAGATAAGATGAGAAAGTTATTATATGATACCGTAGTAATAGAAACTAAATGCCTATGGCAATTATCGATAGTGAATTGCAGATGGCGATTTACAGATGGCTAGGCCATGATTACAAATGGAAATAGTTCATGGTAAGTCACAAGAAAAAAAATGAAAGTTTAGAAGAACTCTTGAGTAAGAGAGAGATTAAGTGAAGTCTTGATAAGTAAGATGGGCTAGAGAACATAATGATGGAGAATTATCTGTTGAGTTATCAACAATAAGGGAGCAATTAACCCTGTAACTTAGTTCATTGCTTTAAGTCTTCTGGAAGAGTTACAGTTGATCCTAACATGATTCACAAGGGAGTGATATCCCAGAATCTGATAGTTCCTGAAAAGCTTAGGATGGCAGCGGGTGATTCCTAGTCGTGAAATAACCTAGCATGAGGACAGGATAATGTGAATCATGAAGAAGAGGAATATGACAACTTGATATCTTTCTAAGATAATCATCAAGGACAAGATGTTGACTAACTCATATAGAGAGAGTATCGATGGTGTTACCAGCTAACCTTTAGATTGAACTTAGTTTTTCTTAAGTGAAGACAAAGTCCAAAGTTTAAATCTGAGTACTGAAATTCAAAAGATTGTAGGAGTATGCCTGAGGAACAGAAGAAAGAACCCCATATGTCTTGAGAATAAACAAGTATGAGCAGATAGATCCTCTAGATGAGGATGAAGAGATTAAAAGGCCAAAGAGACCCAGAAAAGAGGGTCTAAGGCAGAGAAAGGTTAGAACACAGTTCTATGAGAAAAAGTAAGTTAGAGCTCAGAGCCATATGAATAGTAACTTAAGCCTAACCCAGCAGCACGCGTAACTAAAAGGTGCTCAGGCCAGAGTAACCTAGAGATGGGTGACCTACTGGGAAATATAGTGTTGAGTCACAAAGTTAGAAAGATGCTCTAAAATAATGAGAAAGAACATTGCTAACTAAGCATAATAAAAAGAAAGAATAGCATGAGCATAGAAGAGTATAAGCAAAAAATAGCATAAGTTCTCAGTAGAGAAATAAGGAACACTATTATTCCTTATACCAGTTCCAAGAAAAGGAACTATAGAAATGAAAGAGATAGATAGATAAACAAAAAAGTTAAGAAAAGTTAGAAAGATTTATTTTAGGACCCTTATGTCAGATCTAAGTAGAGAAGATCTGAAATAAAAGATTCAAGTTACAGTTTTATTTTAGGAGGAGGTTAGAAAGACTTAAGAGCAAGATCCTCCCTAGATGCCGGCAAAGCTATAAGTTAGAGCATTCCGGAATATAGAAAGAAAAGTTTGATGAAAGATTCACAATGCGTAATGAGAAATACGCAATGCCTAAGAAAAGATAGATAATAAGAGATATGTAAGGAGAAGTACGATGTATGACAAAGACTCCAGAATTACATCAAATTTATGAAAATTATGTATGAAAGAAATGGACGCTACTCACAAGTCTAGTACAGTGAGTTGTTTATAAGTATGAGTAGATAGATATATGACAGATGAGAACAGAAAGAAGCAGACTTTGACTCTGATTTAGTTGAATATGGAAAAAGGAGCATAACAGCACAAAGAAGATATAAAGCTCTGTGCATGTTGAGAGTACACTGCTAGATGCCAACATAGAAGATAAGGGATAGATACCCCGAGCCTTAGTCATATACAAAGCAAAAGAGGATAGAAAGAGAAGTTATATACAATGTTGTTTTGACTAGGGTACAAATTAAATTTGAGGATGAAATTTATTTTAAGGGGGTAGAAATGTAATATCCCAATTTTTAGGCCTAGAGACTCAGTAAGTAGCCTAAAATAGATAGGTTACCTAACCCCTTTGAGCAGAAGTCCCAGAAATATACAAATAATATTCAGGGACTAAACTACAAATAAGTGAAAGTATAGGGACTTATATGTAAATTTAAATGTCCCTAGGGGCATAATGGCCATTTTAGAAAAAAAATGGACTAAAGTGAAAGTTTAAAAGTTCTATGGTGCAAAAATGGAAGTAGACACAAGCTTTGGACCATTAAGTGTAATTATGAAAGTTAAGGGACTTAATTGAAAAGATGAAAAGTTTCCAAGGGCAAAATGGTAATTATAGAAACTTGAGCCAAAAGAGGCTTAGAACTGCCCAGAAGTATTTCAATCCCAAATTTCATCAGTAGATAGAGAAAATTATGCTAGTTAATTTAGCCTAATATAGAAATTTTATTGGAGTTACATATAGCTGATATTTATCTGATAGTCTGAAAGTTATCTAAAATTTTTATCAGACCTTCTGGATATCGAATATAAATAAAAAGTTATAACAAGGTGCATCCTGTGAAGCTAGAGGTTAGGAAACTGATGGAACTATGAAAGGAGTTCTGTAGAAAAAGTTATTTATGTTTTAGTGAATTTTAACAGGAGTTTGTTGAGATCCAATATCCTATTGGAAAACTTAAGCAGTAAGCAAGCTTGGTCTGAATGAGCCCAGATGACGTCACAAGAGGCCCATGATGACGCCAAGTGAGGCCCAGGCCCATGATATCAGTTTATCAATTAAAGAGGCTAGTATTCGAAAATATTCAAAAAATATGCAAAATGACGAAAATACCCCTACATTATAAAATAATGAGTGAAGGGCATTTTAGTCATTTTATCTAGGTCAAAAGGTCAAAGAGAGCTACAAGAGTAGTAGACCAGGGTCAGGAAATATTCTGTTGAAATGTAAAAAGACAATAATATACCTAGAATTATTAAAGTAAATAAGGAGGAACCAAGGGTATCTTGGTAATTTGCCAAGGGATCAGTAATTAAGTTAATACCCAGTCCAAGAATGACAATGGTAGGAAGAACCCAGATACTAGATTTAAGATCAGAATATATATTATGGATTGTCAGAAAAATTAGATTTAGAAAATAGTCTGATTTTTGAAAAATCGGACTAAGCTAGAATAGGATTGGACATAATAAACTGGAGGTTTCTAGAAGCGATGACTCACCAGGTGAGGTGTCCCATGGGACCCACCAAGGCTCCACCTAGCATGCAAGGTGTCCCTTGATGATGTCATCATGGTGATGCAGGCGAAGCTTCATGAGGAAGCTAAGCAATCTGAGTTGTTCATCAAGATTCGATCTGGACCGTCCATTCCACCTCCTTTCACCTATAAATACCCCACCCCCTCTCCATTCCAAGGTACACCACGGCAAGAGAAGAGAAAGGAAGAGAGAGAGAGAGATAGAAAGAAAGAAAGAAAGACAGAGAGAGAGAGAGAAAGAAAGGAAAAGAAGGAGGTCTGACTGAGCTAGGAGCAATCCAAGGAGCTTAGGGACTCGGCAAGCTTAGGAATAAGGTAAGTAATTTATCCTAGTCCCTACTCTAATAAATTAGAGGATTGTTCTTATGAGTTTAATATTTAGAATTGAGAAATGTATTTCTCTTGATAAGGTTAGTCATGGATAGAAAAAAAGTAGGGGATTGTCGGATTAAGGGTATTACCTTAAATTAAGTTTGAGTTAAGTAGAGCTATACTGGACAGGATAATAATAAGAATATTATTATGCTATGTATAGGCTCTCACCTCAGTAAAGAAGGAACCTCAGAGCAAAGATTAAGGATTGAGGAAAGGCTATCTGACAAGTAGTGAACTTACCTACTTGTATGCTTATGTTGCTTGGATGTTTTATGTGATGTTTACTTACTTTGATGATGTGAAGCATGTATGATTAAATGATGCTCTGTTTCTTTTTATTCTATGGCCATATGTTATAATTAAGGGACATTGAAGTATGTAAGTTATCATTATGCAAGCATAATCATTAAGTGCACACATAGTAACATCAAGCATATAGTTGCATACATTGTATGGTTTCCGTTTGCTACTAATATTTCCCCCGAAATCTCACCCCTATCTTTTCCAAACATACAGGATACTATTTTTGAGAAGATGGAGCTTAGGAAAGTGAGGTATGACAGCAAAGCACAGACAAGAAACTGAAAGGTCAGAATAGAAAGTATATTTTACACAGGTTAAGTGTAACTCCGGTGTAAATATTTCATCTTATTTACAAAAATGCCACTATTCATTTTTTTTAAATTGCCTCCACAAGGACAATTTAGAAATTGTGCTATAGAAAGCATATTTTGCAGTTTTATTTACACCGGTCATAAATACAAGTGTAAATATTTTATCCTTATTTACAAAAATACCGTCGCTCATTTCTTTTACACCGGTCATGTGTAACTCCGATATAAATATTTTATCTTATTTACAAAAATGTTACCGGTCTTTTTTTAAGTCGTTTCCTTAAGAACTGGTTTAAAAATGGGGCTTTAGAAAGTCTATTTTGTAGTAGTGTACACTTAGTTTTTTACTACGCCAGGTGACTAGATTTCCCAAACATAGGCAATATAACTTGAGGTTGATCTTCTATCATCTTGATCATTTGCCCAATCAGCATCTATTAATCAGCATCTATTAACATCTCCATATTTCTTTTGTTAGACCTTTTGAACAAGAGGCCTAGCCCAGACGAGCCCTTCAAGTATATGAGGATTCTGTAGACTTCATTCAGGTGTTTTTATTTGGGGTCATGAGAATGTTAGCTCACCATTCTGATAGCATAAGCAATGTCTGGTCAAGTATGGGATAAGTAGAATTCTAATATCTCCTCATATCTACAGCTTTCCCCAAGTCTTCTGTATCGCTAATTTTATCAGCCCATATAGGAGTATTACTTGGTCTACATCCAAGCATACATGTTTCTTCTAAGAGATCTAGTTTATACTTTCTCTGCGAGATATTGATTCCCTCTACAGATCTAGTAACTTCCATACCCAGGAAGTATTTCATTTTTCCTAGGTCTTTAACCTGGAATTCTTTATTTAGTGCCTTCTTGATCCTGCCAATTTCTACTGGATTATCACATGTGAGAAAAATGTCGTCAACATATATTGCTAATACCATAATTTTTCCATTTATGTGTCTGAAGAATAGAGTGTGATCACTTTGTCTTTGTGTATAGTCTTGAGCTTTCAGTACTTTGGTAAACCTCTAAAACTAGGCTCGACGAGATTGTTTTAGGCCATACAATGACTTCTTCAGTCTGCACACTTGGTTTTCCTTTCTTCCAGGGAATCCAGGAGGCATTTTCATGTATACTTCTTCCTTCAATTCCCTATTTAAGAACGCATTTTTGACATCCATCTAGTATAGAGGCCAGTCTAGATTAGTGGCCAGAGAAAAAAGAATTCTGATGGTGTTGAGTTTGGCCACTGGTGTAAATATCTCAATGTAATCCATGCCATAAACTTGAGTCAAACCTTTAGCCACTAGTCTTGTTTTATATTTGTAAAGGCTTCCATCAACACAATATTTTAGGGTGAATACCCATTTGCAGCCTACTGCTTTCTTGCCCCTAGGTAGCTCAACTACTTCCCATGTATTATTACTTTCCAGAGCCTCCATCTCTGTCATCACTACTTTTCTTCATTCAGGACTGTCAAGGGCTTCATTTATACTTTTTGGTATCCTGATCTGATCAAAGTGCAATATGAAAGCACAGTGATTTGAAGATAAATCTTGATAAGAGACAAACCTTTCTATAGGGTGTCTAGTGCAGGATCTTCATTGCTTCCTCACTACAATTGGAAGATCAAGGTCCTTATTTTGCATTTCACTTTCATGGTCTGGATTTGTCCCTGGTTCAGATTCTTGAATTGTGTCAGTCGCTTGAGGTGTATTACCTATCATGTTAATGTTTTTACGGGTATAGACTTGACCCCACCTGTTGGTGTCTCCCCCTGAACTAGTGTTCTCCTTACTTGCCTTAAGCTCCTCATGTATTGGTTCTTCAAAGATATAGATTCGATCAGGTTCATGCTGAGGGTATATGGGTTCGATGTCTATTTCGGTAGTCTAAGGTTCACCCTAATTCTCCCCTGAACCAAAGACGCGGTATAGAAGGGAATAGTTTCATGGAAGTTGACAAAACAAGTGACATAGAAATGGTTAGAGACAAGATCAAAATATTTGTGCCACTTTTGGTCCCCAGTAGGTCCTAAGTAAATGCATTTCACAGCTTTGGGCTCGAGTTTATGGGCATAGTGTAAGTGAACAAAGGTAGTACAACCGAAAACTCTCAAAGGTAAGGTATTTTCAAGATAGGGTAGGTTGAAATGGTGATGAATGTAACATCCCTAATTTCGGTACTAAGTTGTATGTACAGATTGAATAAAATATATGAGATGTTTAGGAAAATATGTGGGCATGTTTATGTAAAGAAAAGGATTAATTGGAAGAGGAAGAAAGTCTAAGAGCCAAAGTGCAAAATTACGAAAAATGCCACTGTGATGCCCTAAGAAACCAGAAGTAAATGGAGGGCATTTTGGTCATTTCACACAATGGATGGATATCAGAGGAAATTTGATAGTAAATTATTATAATTAATATGAGAATTTATGGAGTTGACAGAAGTAAAAAAGGAGTCCTGTAGAATTAATTATGGAATTTACGGTGAAAAATGACACCGATAAAGGGTTAAAGGAAACATATGTAATTTTTAACAGGACTTCTGGGTCTCATAAAATTATGAAACTTTTTATAGAATTCATTTTATATTAGAATGAATTTCTAAAAATGTTAGAACAATTAAAAGAGGTGTTTAGCATTTATGCTAAGATCAGGGTAAGTTACGGATATCGGTATGAGAAAAGTACATTGGGATTTGGGCCAGTTAGCTATTGGCCTAAAAGAGGCCCAATATTTCGTCCTAGGCCAGCCCAATAAGGCCCAAAAGTTATCTTGGAGCCCAAGTCCAAATAATAAATAATTTATGGATTTTTGAAAAGAAAGAAAAAGAGAATAAAGTAAGAATTAGGTGTTGCACATGGTGGGACCCACAAGGACACAAGAATGGCACCCAAAAAGAGGAAGGGTTAGGTGTACCAAGGGAGGCCATGCTAGTGATGTCATGGTGGTAAGGTCTTGAGTGAAAAGTGAAAAGACATTCCAAGATCAAACCTTTAACCATTAGATCAAATAGTTTCCAAAGTGATCTTAGCCTTCAAATGGCACATGACTTTTGCTATAAATACCCCCCTTTCCATTCATTCTTCACACCCAAGAGCTCCTTTAGAAAGAGAAGTGAGTTCTAGAGAAAGAATGTGGAAGAAAGCAAGGGTCTTGAAGGAGCAAGTAAGGTAAGTTGTCTCCTTACTTCTACCTTTTGTTCTTATGGTTTGTGCTTTAGTTTAAGTGACTTTTTAGGCTTAAATCTTGGGGAAATGCTGCTGGAATTTTTGTGTATATGTGAAAGGAATATGAGTTTTAAGTCATAGATAGTTAAGACAAGCTTAAACAAGTTAGTTACATGCTTGGTTGTTGGATTAAGTTGATGTTCTTGACTTTACCATGGAAGAACATTTCGGTTTGCACTGTTCATGATAGAAGGAAATGGAATTTCAATGATTTAATGCTTCCATTGAGTTTATATGATGATTTTGTGTAGGATTGGAAAGGTTTTGAACCTTGGAAACCATTGGAATTAAAGGTTATAATGTTGAAAATTCCTCACGGTACTGTTCACTCGCATGAACAGTGATTTGAATTTCATGATTTTGATGCTTCCAATGGTCTTAAAATGAGATTTTGTGTGGGGGAAAAGTGGAGGAACAAGTATGGGAAACATTGGAATCAAAATGAGAATTTTTGAAAGAATTATGCATGTTTTTCAAATCTGTCTGGAACAGTGCATAGTTGCTGGAATTTGGTTGTTTTGAGTTCATAAATGGATTCAAAAGGCCAAATTGTGTAGGGTAAGGTCAAGACATCAATTGATTCAAAGGCTAAGTCAATTGGTAAAGATTAAAGGAAGTTATGTTACTTAAAGTAAGCTTAGTGTTCAAGAGAAGTTAGATTGTAATGGTTGGATGGTAATGTGATGTTAGGAATTGCTTGGTGTGCTCAAAAGAGGGCAGCCGCATAGCAAGGAAAAGTAAGAAGGAAGAAGCAAAGTTAAAGTGGAAAGAAGTAAAGCAATAAGGTAGTAAACTTAACCTAAACTTGTATGTATTGAATGTTATGCTTGATTGTGCTATGACTTTGTTGAATTGTGTGCATATGTGTATATGATTGAAGCTCTGTTTCTATGATTACCTTGGCCAATTGTATTTCATATGTTACATGGAAGCATGCACATTACACAATATTTACACTTTCACAAGCAAGCACAAGTATTTACTTTAATGCATGCATTGTTTAGTACCGTTTGCTACTGAGATTTCCCCGAATCTCATCCCCTATTTATAACCCATTACAGAGAGGTTATGTCGAAGTGAATTTTGAGAATGTTGTAAGACGCCGTTATGCTGCCGATTTTCAGACTGAACATAAGGAGATGATGCGTACTGTGTACGTAGGTACTGTCTAAGGAGTCTGGAAGTGAGTGGACCTAGTCGGTTCATCCAGTCTTTCCTGGGTACTTACGTAGAATGGTAATTCTCACGGGAATTACCGAATCAGTACAAGATCAGTTATTTTTACAGATGAAGTATAGTAGTTATACTGCCGAATTTCAGGCAGGAAAGATGTAATAGAGATACGAGGATTTTGTTCATGCCCTGTTGTATAAAGATTTATTATTTAATGATAAGTATTGTTTGGCATGCTTGTTTGATATGTGATTGATGTATGCATATGTATGTAAAGTTGCTTGCTGGAATTTGCCACTATGAACAGTAACTTGTGGTGATATAGTGATGTTTGATCTATAATTAAAAATAGTAAATGATTAAATAAATGTATGATATGTTTATGATAAATAGTAGACATACCAAGCTTCGATTTGATATATAGAATGTCTCATTTCGATGTCTACACATGGAGATATAAATTATCAAATTTGGGACCAAAATGCTGGATTCAGGAGAAAAATGCTGGATGAACAGTAAAGTTGTAACTTTGACTGACGTTGACTTGGACAAGGAATGGTCAACGAGTTATTTTTTCTTGAAATAGTATTGAATTAGCTTCATGTATCAATTTGAACCACTGCATTCTGATTTTTCTAGAATTAGTTATGATTTTTTGAAGTCAGGTCACTCATCTAGAATTTACACAGTAAACAGTACTCGATAAGAGTAAAACTCCAGATTGAGAAATTAGATTTCAATGACCTTGAAAGTGGTTCTAAATACTACCAATTGGTCCCTAAGATGTACAAAAGTAAGGATGTTTCATTTTGGTATCAGAGCAAAGGATTCTGGCTTAGGAAATGCTCTGAACAGATGATTTCTGGCATTAGTACAGAATAAAGTTAGCACAGAACAAAGGGTTCTGGCTTAGAGGATAAGATTCTGGCACAGAACAGAAGGTTCTGGCTCAGTGATGCTCTGGTTTAGTGAGACTGATCCCTTAAACAAATGAGAAGTTTGAGTGGTTCTTTCCCTAGAGTATGATATAGGGATGGTGTTCACTGCTTAGAAAGGTTTAGATAGAAGACAGTGACACTAGACGAATGAGACTGTACCCTAAGCTTTATAGTCTTACGAAGGATATGATTACGATCGGCTAATCTTAGTCAGCCGATACAGCCGATGTATCATGTTTATTAAAATAATGTGGATGGACTAAGCAGAATAATGTTTAAGAAGCAGTTTCCTCTATGGATAGAGATAGAAGCTGATCAGTTCATGACTAAGGAAGCTGTAAGAGTAGCTTGAGGTATCGTGTTGTGACCAGATACTATAGTGAGCATGCTAGATGTCCAAGTTACGACAAGTTAAGTCATAAGTCACGATGAGAGAAGACTTTTGGTCGCAAAACACAGGGTAAATGTTGGAGTAGTAGACATGGGGATTCATAAAGTTAAGCTTGAAACATCAGCTAATCAGTGAGACCCCCAACCTTTAATGCTGTATAAAGATGAGGTACACCTAGACTTTGACTCTTCAGGTAGTGAAGAGAGTTCAGATGACAGCATAAGGGACTCAATCAGGAAGGTTTATAGTAAAGTACCCATGTATATTTTTGTAGACTCGGATTTATAGTCTAGAAATTATGAGAAATTCAGTCAGATGTTGTGTATGCATCAGATAATGCTGCACTAGATAATGATGGGTCTAGTAATTATGTACAGGATGAGTTTGATAGAGTGCTCTCTAACCTGATATAAGCTCTATTCCTCCGATAAGAGGACAGATTTCAGCTGAGGAAGCTGAGTACTGATACTAGATTATAGGTAGGCCAGATATTATTCCTCCTTTACTAGAGTTTGAGGATAAGTTTGATATGAGTAGCCTAAGAACCAGTTACAATCTGTGGCATCCCTTCCTATTATCCCAGTCCAGGAATATACGAGGGTATAGATAAAGATTAAAGGGATATTTCTTGCCCTAATCCACCCCAGCCTTCTTTATGAAAGATAGACAATGTGACTATACTAGTCTCAAGAAAGGCTGTGGGAAGTGAACTACTTAGTTTAGGTTAAGGGATGGAAGGAAGTAGAAATCAAGAGCAGTCAGTTTAGCTGCAGTTCTTCAATGCTGTAGCAAGGATGACAAATAGAGATGTGATAGAGGGCATTGACCTGGATTAAGTTTTCATGTTAGTAGCATGATATGAGATGGCCATAAGCCAGATATTGCCATATACCCTACGTGGCATGTAAAGCTAAGTGAGCTTTTGGCAAATGGTTCACAACTGATGTGTAAGGATCGGCCATTACTAGGGTAAAGACTAGACAAGAACATTATAAGGGAATGTTTAAAGCAAGATCCAGGTCGGATGTAAAACAGTTTGGAACACAGCTAGAAGTCCTCGAGAAGTTAGGCCATAACGAAAGGTGACCCGAGGTCGTGACTAAAGAATGTAGAGCTGTCCAGGCATGACAAGTAGAATGAGATGGTCACAACTAAAGTTTATGGATACGTTGCGCCTAGTTCATACTCAGGTCACGATGAAGATACGCAGGGACCTGATGATGAATGAAGATGACAGCTTCATTGAAGTTTATCAGTTAGAGGTTTAGCACATGATGTAGGCAAGCGGAACAGTATGAGAAATAGAGATACATGCTAGTCTAAGATGATGTTTAGAAGTAGATCCTCTATGTGACTATCAAGAGTAGATCTACATTTGGAAAGATTTGGTTCAGTTAATCTTTGATGAATAAAAGAATCAAAAGTTAGGATAAGGCTTGCGCAAGAAATGAGCCTAACATATGGCTTCAAGTTCTCAAAAGTTAAAGTCCCTGAAACAGGATATTAGTCCCACATCGATTGAGGAGGTAAATGAAGCATGCCTTATAAGGGTGTGGATAACTCTCCCTCATGAACGCGTTTCCAGTACTCACCAAGCGCCCTCGTCACCAAGCGCCCCAGTGGGGGTAGGCAGGCACGAGTGGTAGGCAGGCAGTGCTGGGGAACAAAACCCTGACCTCGTGTGGGCCCAGAGGTGCCTGCCTAAGGGGAGAGGGGATAATATCTTTATTTGCATAGCTCTGATACCCAGAGGATGCATTTTCGGGTGCCTAAGGGGTTAAAGTCCTCATGTGCCTAGGAACAAAACCGTGCTCTCGTGTGGCCTCAAGGCTGCTTAAGGGAAAAGCGGACAATATCTATGTGGAAGGGTGCTGAGCTGTTAGAGAACATAAGTAATGGTGCTAGATGATGAATGAGATTTATGTGATCTAAGTTTGTTAGAATCAAGAAAAAGACCAGAAATGAACCATAGTCCGGTCAAGAGTAGACTGAGACTGATGTATATGCACAGGAAGAGTTGAGAGATAGTAGAAAGACACCAAAGTTGCTCCAGAGAAATGGAGACTGTTCCGCTCACCTGAGAAGTATTCCTTGAGTAAAGTTTATGAAAAGTATTCCTCTCAGTTAAATAGAGATGTGCGTGAGGCTAAAGGTTAAATAGAGAAAGAGAAACCCTTTTGATGAATGTTTAGCCAAGTTCATATATATAAACAGAGAGAGTTGAATAATTAAAGAGTTAATTTACGGATTGGATTTCATGTTACAAAGGATTTCTCGGGTAGTCATAGAAGTTCAATAGAGCGGTAGATGTATACAAGATTAGAAATAGAAATGTATAATGCCTAGACAGGGAAAGATAGCCACAATTTTAAAGATAAAGTAACTCCCCTATTCGATAAAAGGGTCAAGTCTATACCCTGATAAGAGGGTAGCATGGCAGCCTAAGTGAAATCGAGAGATGTTTTAGGATGAATGATCAGGATATGATAGGCAATATGATAAAGGAAATATGTTTTGAGGCTTACTTAGTTTATTACAATGTCTGATTGATGGTTGAGCAAATTATGATGATGAATAGTTGCATCTCCTTGCAGTGGTCATATAATGACATGCATGTTAGAGTATGCCATGATGAATACTCCTATTTTGCAGTATATGCAGGGTAGAGTATATATGGTGACGAAGTTATGAGAAAATTATGTTGCTCCCATACCATATGATATGCAATAAGGAATGTATTAAGGATGATAGATAGTCTCAGTTTATGGGACGATAAGTTATGATATGATATTCTGATATGATTTATGATTGGGGTGATTTAGGTTTTTCTATAGGCTTGCGAATGCAGTACTCAAAGCCATTTCTATTGAAAGGAATGGTATACAGAAAGAGTTAGATTTGAAATAGATGACTCTCAGATAGAGACTAGATTCAGATGAGTACAGATCACTCTTCAGATAAGTGTTGGATCTGATACAGTCTGCTTGCAGTTAGAGCATAGTTCAAATGGCAGAATGCAATAGCAAGTGGTTAAACCATGATTGCACAAGGCATGGTAAGCCACAGTATGGTAAGAAAGATGAGAAGAAACTCCTGAGTAAGAGAGGAAATAAGTAAAGTCTTGGGAAATAATATGGGCTACTGAACATAATATTTTTAAATTTTTATTGAGTTATCAACAAGTAGAAGCGGTGAACCCTATAACTTAGTCTGTTGGTTTAAGATCTTCGAGAGATATACAGAATCGCAGTTAGATTCTGGAGGGTCACAGTTAGATCCTAGCATGGCTCCAGGGTCGCAGTTAGATCCTAACGGTTCCAGAGTCGCAGTTAGATTCTGAAGAGGCTGACGGTTGATCGCAGTTAGATCCCGAGGTCGCAGTTAGACCTAGCCTAAGGAAAGTAATGAGCCATGAGATATGAGTACAATATAGTATCTCTTTGGGAAGATGAATGCCAAAGACGAAGTTAAGGTAAGGAAGCTTCACTAGTTGATAAACTCATCCAGAAAAATTATTTATAATGATTTTCCTCATATAGCCTATATTATACAGACTGAACTTAGTTTTCTTTAAACAAAGACAGAGTCCAAGCTAAAGTCTGAGTGCTGATATTTAAAAGTTTTATAGAAGTATGCCTAAGGAACAAAGAAGAGAACCCCATATGTTTTGAGAACAGAAAAGTATGAGCAGATAAATCCTCCAGATGAGGATAAAAAGATTAAAAGGCTAGAGAGACCTAGAGAAGAAGGTCTAAAGTAAAGATAGAACCCAGTAGTTATATGAGATAGAGAATGCTAAGTCTTAGAAGAGTAAGGTAGCCTTCATCTAGAAAGATGTTAAGGCAAGAGTAGTCTAAGAAAGAGTAATGAAAAAGGGTCCAGTTGTCACAAAA
Source organism: Leucaena leucocephala (assembly GCA_037074615.1). Lineage (NCBI taxonomy): Eukaryota > Viridiplantae > Streptophyta > Magnoliopsida > Fabales > Fabaceae > Leucaena > Leucaena leucocephala. The sequence continues at coordinate 7,821,673 of CM073548.1, read as the reverse complement.
GTTGGTATAGATGGACAAGGTAAGAAAAGTGAAAAGTTAAAGTAAGATAGACCCTGGAGTTACACCAAGATGTTAAGGGGTAAGATATGAAAGAGTGTAAATGCCATAGAAGTTTGGCATATATATGATGAATGATAAACAAAGTTATGAAAAGTTAGAAAGGTTATGAACATTAAAGGATTAAAACCCTTCTGCCAAGTCCAAATAAGAGTGGATTTGAAATGAAAGATTTAAATTATGACTTTGTTCAGGAGAACGAGAAGCAAAAGAGCAATACTCTCCTGAGAGGCTGATAAAGTCATAAGAGAATGTTAGAGCTTTGCATTTAGGAGCAAGTATACAGTCCTACAAGATATTGGCCAGGCATTATGCATGTTAGAGTATATGCTCCTACTTAGCAGTAAAGTAAAGAAAAGAATAACTGCATAAGTCCTCTCTCTGTATGATGTTGAATCATTAAAGATGATAAGAGCAACAATAGAGTTATAAGAGTTTCTATACAAAAAGAGGATGAAGCTTTGCAGATGTTAAAGAATTCTGCGAGATGCTAAGAGAAGTAATAAGGGATAAGTGTTAGAAAGTATGATGAGTGAGTGAGGGAAACTCCCGAATACAATAATATTTGAGAGAGTTTGATATGAAAGAAATGGACACTACTCTCAAGTCTAGTACAAGGAGTTGTCCATAAGCAAATGGATGCATAGCACAAGATCAAGTGCCGTGATGAAGTAGAAATAAACTCCAATTAAGTTGACTGATACAAAAAGAGTAATGACAGCAAGGACATGAAGCGGATATTGAAAGTACTCCGCTAGATAATAAGATAAAAGGTAAGAGATGGATACCCCAATTCTTAGTCATAAATCAGAAAGAGATTTAAAGAGGATGTATATTTAAGATTGTTGACTAAGGTACTAAGTAAATTTCGAGGGCAAAATTTATTTTAAGGGGGAGAGAAATGTAACATCCCTAATTTATGTACTAAGTTGTATGTACAGATTGAATAAAATATATGAGATGTTTAGGAAAATATGTGGGCATGTTTATGTAAAGAAAAGGATTAATTGGAAGAGGAAGAAAGTCTAAGAGCCAAAGTGCAAAATTACGAAAATGCCACTGTGATGCCCTAAGAAACCAGAAGTAAATGGAGGGCATTTTGGTCATTTCACACAATGGATGGATATCAGAGGAAATTTGATAGTAAATTATTATAATTAATATGAGAATTTATGGAGTTGACAGAAGTAAAAAAGGAGTCCTGTAGAATTAATTATGGAATTTACGGTGAAAAATGACACCGATAAAGGGTTAAAGGAAACATATGTAATTTTTAACAGGACTTCTGGGTCTCATAAAATTATGAAACTTTTTATAGAATTCATTTTATATTAGAATGAATTTCTAAAAATGTTAGAACAATTAAAAGAGGTGTTTAGCATTTATGCTAAGATCAGGGTAAGTTACGGATATCGGTATGAGAAAAGTACATTGGGATTTGGGCCAGTTAGCTATTGGCCTAAAAGAGGCCCAATATTTCGTCCTAGGCCAGCCCAATAAGGCCCAAAAGTTATCTTGGAGCCCAAGTCCAAATAATAAATAATTTATGGATTTTTGAAAAGAAAGAAAAAGAGAATAAAGTAAGAATTAGGTGTTGCACATGGTGGGACCCACAAGGACACAAGAATGGCACCCAAAAAGAGGAAGGGTTAGGTGTACCAAGGGAGGCCATGCTAGTGATGTCATGGTGGTAAGGTCTTGAGTGAAAAGTGAAAAGACATTCCAAGATCAAACCTTTAACCATTAGATCAAATAGTTTCCAAAGTGATCTTAGCCTTCAAATGGCACATGACTTTTGCTATAAATACCCCCCTTTCCATTCATTCTTCACACCCAAGAGCTCCTTTAGAAAGAGAAGTGAGTTCTAGAGAAAGAATGTGGAAGAAAGCAAGGGTCTTGAAGGAGCAAGTAAGGTAAGTTGTCTCCTTACTTCTACCTTTTGTTCTTATGGTTTGTGCTTGAGTTTAAGTGACTTTTTAGGCTTAAATCTTGGGGAAATGCTGCTGGAATTTTTGTGTATATGTGAAAGGAATATGAGTTTTAAGTCATAGATAGTTAAGACAAGCTTAAACAAGTTAGTTACATGCTTGGTTGTTGGATTAAGTTGATGTTCTTGACTTTACCATGGAAGAACATTTCGGTTTTCACTGTTCATGATAGAAGGAAATGGAATTTCAATGATTTAATGCTTCCATTGAGTTTATATGATGATTTTGTGTAGGATTGGAAAGGTTTTGAACCTTGGAAACCATTGGAATTAAAGGTTATAATGTTGAAAATTCCTCACGGTACTGTTCACTCGCATGAACAGTGATTTGAATTTCATGATTTTGATGCTTCCAATGGTCTTAAAATGAGATTTTGTGTGGGGGAAAAGTGGAGGAACAAGTATGGGAAACATTGGAATCAAAATGAGAATTTTTGAAAGAATTATGCATGTTTTTCAAATTTGTCCGGAACAGTGCATAGTTGCTGGAATTTGGTTGTTTTGAGTTCATAAATGGATTCAAAAGGCCAAATTGTGTAGGGTAAGGTCAAGACATCAATTGATTCAAAGGCTAAGTCAATTGGTAAAGATTAAAGGAAGTTATGTTACTTAAAGTAAGCTTAGTGTTCAAGAGAAGTTAGATTGTAATGGTTGGATGGTAATGTGATGTTAGGAATTGCTTGGTGTGCTCAAAAGAGGGCAGCCGCATAGAAAGGAAAAGTAAGAAGGAAGAAGCAAAGTTAAAGTGGAAAGAAGTAAAGCAATAAGGTAGTAAACTTACCCTAAACTTGTATGTATTGAATGTTATGCTTGATTGTGCTATGACTTTGTTGAATTGTGTGCATATGTGTATATGATTGAAGCTCTGTTTCTATGATTACCTTGGCCAATTGTATTTCATATGTTACATGGAAGCATGCACATTACACAATGTTTACACTTTCACAAGCAAGCACAAGTATTTACTTTAATGCATGCATTGTTTAGTACCGTTTGCTACTGAGATTCCCCCGAATCTCATCCCCTATTTATAACCCATTACAGAGAGGTTATGTCGAAGTGAATTTTGAGAATGCTGTAAGACGCCGTTATGCTGCCGATTTTCAGACTGACATAAGGAGATGATGCGTACTGTGTACGTAGGTACTGTCTAAGGAGTCTGGAAGTGAGTGGACCTAGTCGGTTCATCCAGTCTTTCCTGGGTACTTACGTAGAATGGTAATTCTCAAGGGAATTACCGAATCAGTACAAGATCAGTTATTTTTACAGATGAAGTATAGTAGTTATACTGCCGGATTTCAGGCAGGAAAGATGTAATAGAAATACGAGAATTTTGTTCATGCCCTGTTGTATAAAGATTTATTATTTAATGATAAGTATTGTTTGGCATGCTTGTTTGATATGTGATTGATGTATGCATATGTATGTAAAGTTGCTTGCTGGAATTTGCCACTATGAACAGTAATTTGTGGTGATATAGTGATGTTTGATCTATAATTAAAAATAGTAAATGATTAAATAAATGTATGATATGTTTATGATAAATAGTAGACATACCAAGCTTCGATGTGATATATAGAATGTCTCATTTTGATGTCTACACATGGAGATATAAATTATCAAAGTTGGGACCAAAATGCTGGATTCAGGAGAAAAACGCTGGATGAACAGTAAAGTTGTAACTTTGACTGACGTTGACTTGGACAAGGAATGGTCAAAGAGTTATTTTTCCTTGAAAGAGTATTGAGTTAGCTTCATGTATCAATTTGAACCACTCCATTCTGATTTTTCTAGAATTAGTTATGATTTTTTGAAGTCAGGTCACTCATCTGGAATTTACACAGTAAACAGTACTCGATAAGAGTAAAACTCAAGATTGAGAAATTAGATTTCAATAACCTTGAAAGTGGTTCTAAATACTACCAATTGGTCCCTAAGATGTACAAAAATAAGGATGTTTCAATGAAGGACTTGGAGAGGGATTTAAAAGGACAAAGGCTTGTAAGGTATTCGGTTGATCAAGAAGGCAACAGTGAGGATAGTATCATCCAAATAGTAGGTAGGAATAGTGCTACTAAAAAGAAGAGCCTGGGCATCATCCCAAGGCATTCGGTTAATCTAGGATATGTCTATTTTTTTGTTCAGCAATCCTATTTTGTTGGGGGCTATGAGGACAGAAACTCTTATGAGTAATACCGTGAGTTATGAGGAAAGTGGAGAATGGATGATTAAAATACTCGGTACCATTATCTATATGAAGAGTTTGAATATTTGTGCCAAATTGGCTATGGATCATGTTACAAAAATCAATGAAGGTTTTACAAAACTCAGTTTTATCCTTTAAGAGGAAAATCCAACTGACACAGGTATGATCATCAATAAGAGTCATGAACCATTTTGAGTGAGTCTGATTTGGAATACAAGATGGACCCCACAAGTAGCTGTGGATAATGGATAAAGGTTTTTAGGGACGATAAAAGGTGCTGGGAAAAGAAGTCAGATGGTGTTTGGCTAGTTCACATGAATCACAATAAAATTTGGAATTTTTATTGGAGCAAATAGACGGGAACATCTTACACATATAATGAAAGTTAGGGTGTGAAACATCCTGCCATTTACTTGCAGAGTCACTTGCGGAAGCAATTTTAGCTTAACTTAAGTCCAGAGATTGAACTTTTACTCCTAAGTTCCTTATTCTGAACCTTTACTTTGAGAATTGGTTTCTCTCATTATACACATCCAAATGAGGCTTATTACCTATCCACAGAATGCCCCAGATGTGTTCTACCGGCTCACTAAATCTCGTGGCCAGACTCCTCCGTTTACTAGGTCAAACTGAGGTCAGAACACTGCTGCCTCAGGACCTGCGAATTTCCCCTTAATTTAACATACATAAATTGCATATGCCAAACAATATTTATCATTGAATAACATCATGTCATACAACAAGGCATACACAACAAGACATATACATAATCTTGCTATCTCTATTACATCTCTTTCTGCCTAAACTCCGGCAGCATAACCGCTATGCTTCATCTGTACAAAGAACTGAACTGTACTGATTCGGTAATCCCCTCATGAGAACTACCATTCTACGTAGTACCTAGGAAAGACAAGATGAACCGGCTAGGTCCACTCACTTCTAGCCTCCTTAGACACCACTACGTACACAGTACTTATCATATACTGATGTTCAGTCTTTACTTTGGCAGCATAACGGCGTCTCTTGGCTTTCTCAAAATCCACTTCAGCATAACCTCCCTGTAATGGGTTATGTATGGGGATAAGATTCGGGGGAATCTCAGTAGCAACAATCATAACAATATATGTAATGCAGAGTGATAGTGCTTGCTTGTGATTATGTACAGATAAGTATGCTGCGTGCTTCCATGCTTAATAACTGTTGGGAATTGGAAGACACGCAGCGGAAATTAACTTTAAAAATTTTTTCCATTCCCATCCAGGATCTACCAAATGTGTTTAAGTCAAGGAGAAAGAAGTGTTACCTTCGGTATTCGAGCTTTGGTCGCGACCTCTGTGTCCTCTAGTCGCGACTCCTCGTCTCTGGAACTTTCAGTCGCGACCTCCTCAACTTCTAGTCGCGACCTGTCGCCTCTGGAGTTCTTAGTCGCGACCTACTCTTCTTCACGTCGCAACCGGACGTCTCTGGAGTTTGTAGTCGCGACCTCGTCAGCTTCAAGTCGCAACCTGTCTCCTCTTTTCGGATTTCTGACGTTCAGATGCCCGTATGGTCGCGACCTTAGTGTCAATAGGTCAAGACCTTGCTTCGTGTCTGGTCGATCGTAAGAAGTCTACAGCTCAGATCGGCTTCCTCTACCGGTATCCACACGAACAGCGTTCCAATCGCGAACGACATGCTAGCCCCTCTTGTCCCTCTAGGGCTTTCCAGAGATTCCGTCCTCACCGTCTCTATTTCGGCAGTTTTTTATCTGCAAACCTTTTGCGCTCTCCCTGCCCCCTTTTCTCACGTATGAATGTGTGTGTAGAGATGTTCTGTGTGTAGAACCCTAGCTCCTAATGTCAAATATATAGGATGCTATCGGGCTTCTAATTGGGCCGGGCTTCAGAATTAATCTTATATTAATTCTGAATTAATACAATATCATATATTGCATAATTTAATAAGAAACTAATTAAATAAATATGGTTTATATTAAATCCGTCCCACAGATTTAATTCACCTATTTATTTAATTTAAAATAAAGATAAGACAGAATTATATTTGATTTATTCTCATAAATCAAATTTGAGATATCTTATCAATTTGAATTTCAAATTTAAATAGATCATATCCATTTAAATTCAAATTCAAAAGTGATAGAAATTTAATTTATCCTTATAAATTAAATCTTACAAATATCTCTTATATTATATATAATATATATATACAAATTTATATATATATATATAATATATATCCACCCTAGATTATTCATTGAATCTAGACATCTCTTAGATTCAATGAATCTGGACATCATAGCTCGTATTGGGCTGTTTTGTGTGCGACCCTGTAGGCCCATATGAAGTTGGCAGTGGCCCAGTTACTATACTGACCCACAAGTCGTAAGCGGTCTCTAGCAAGGCATTACAACTACCCAAAACATATGAGGATCGATAAACGATGTAACCTTTCATACAACCATATCACATCCCTTTTGTCACACGATATTTCGGTCAAGGATGAGGCATGGAGAACGTCATCCTCCTGTTCCTGACCCTTACTTTCTCGATCCCTGAGTAGTCTGAATATAGAAATGGAACTACCCTTCCATTCCAGTATGGCCATACATTTCTCAGACTCACTTATCGAGGGGCCCAGTAATATCTCTCTACGAATGTGAGGGACAAATTCCATCTTGACCATTCGCATTCCTCCGCATGAAAAACCACTAAGCCCGAGCATAACCTTTATGATTACTCGGTGAAAAGTGACTTTTGACTAGGTCAAAGCTGAGCGTTTGTCATGTAGGAATCCATGATGATCTCAGGTCAAAGGGTATAGTAACATGGCTTGTATATGAGAGAAGCTTATGACTTGACCCATGCAGCTCTCTCATAGCGGGTCGGTCCAACACCCTGTACTCTTACATGTGCTTATGACTTTGATTTATATCTCTATATATCTTCAAAGTCATACCAGTCTTATTTTATCTCTGCTCCCGCATAGATGACCGACCAGGGACATTTAGGATAAGATCACGAGTTATCCAAGGATTGTCATCACAGTAAACATGTAAATAATGTGATAACATGATACAATGATTGGCCCCTAGGGCACAATTTCCAACATCCTCCCACTTGCACTAGGAACAATCATTAATTTGTCTCAATCCTATTGACCAAACATGACGCTCATGTTTTGCCTGCATAAGCGACTTTGTTAGAGGATCAGCAACATTGTCTTCTCCTGTTACCTTGCATATTTTTATATCACCTCTATCATTGATTTTTCTGATGAGATGAAATCGCCTGAGTATATGCTTGGTCCTTTGATGTGACCTAGGCTCTTTGGCCTGTGCAATGGCACCACCATTGTCACAGAACAAAGTTATTGGATCTGAGATGGTAGGTACCACCCCTAGTTCTGTAATGAACTTCCTTATCCAAACGGCCTCCTTAGCTGTATCAGATGCTGCTATATACTCAGCTTCCGTTGTAGAATCTGCTACAGTGCTCTGCTTAGAGCTCTTCCAGCTTACCGCTCCATTATTCAGGAGGAGTATGTATCCAGATTGCTATTTCTAGTCGTCCTGGTCAATTTGGAAACTTCCATCTGTGTAACTAGTTACATAGAGCTCGTCATCCAATCTACCATAGACCAAGAATAAGTCCTTAGTCCTTCTTAAGTACTTAAGGATATTCTTGATAGCAGTCCAATGGCCCTCACCGGGGTCCTGTTGATATCTGCGAGACATCTGGTCGAGTACATAACATGGCGTACATGATAAATCCTATGGCCGAAGCATATGGAACCTTACTCATGCGACCTCGCTGATCTAGTGTACTAGGACACAAATCCTTGCTGAGGTGAATACCATGAGACATGGGTATGAAACCCCTCTTTGATTCCTGCATACTGAACCTATGCAGTATCTTGTCTATATATGTGCTCTGACTCAGTCCTAGAAGCCTTTTAGATCTATCTCTATAGACCCTAATTCCTAGGATGTAGGTGGCTTCACCCAAGTCTTTCATCGAGAAAGATTTTCCTAACCAAGACTTGACAATCTGCAAGGTAGGAATGTCATTCCCAATGAGTAGGATATCATCGACATAGAGTACCAAAAACACAACTGTGCTCCCACTAACCTTCTTGTACACACAAGGTTCATCAATGTTTTGAAGAAATCCAAACTCTTTGACTACTTCATCAAAACGATGATTCCAACTCCGAGATGCTTGCTTTAGTCCATAAATGGACCTTTGAAGCTTGCACACCTTACCAGAGTCCTCAAAATGCACAAATCCTTCAGGTTGTGTCATGTACACATCCTCAAGGAGCTTTCCATTAAGGAAGGCTGTCTTGACGTCCATCTGCCATATTTCATAGTCATAATATGCTGCAATGGCAAGGAGGATTCTGATTGATTTGGCCATTGCAACTGGGGAAAAGGTCTCATCATAGTCCACACCAAGAGTTTGAGTAAATTCTTTTGCAACCAGTCGTGCCTTGAAGACATTTACATTGCCATCCATGTTGGTTTTCTCTTTAAAAACCCACTTGCACCCGACAGTTTTTACACCTTCAGGCGGGTCGACTAAGGTCTATACCTTATTGTCGTACATGGATTGCATCTCAGACTTCATGGCACTAAGCCATTTTTCAGAGTTTGATCCCACTATAGCTTCTCGATAGGTAGTTGGCTCATTATGCTCAATGAGCAACACATCACGATTGTCAGAAATCAGAAATCCATATCTCTGAGGCTGAAGTCGTGCCCTATTAGATCGCCGTGGGCCTTGCGTGACCTGAGGAGTCTCAACAACTTGTTGTGAGTCTTCTCTATTTTCCATCTGTAGTTCTGTGGTGTCTTGTGGTTCTCGAACTTCTTCGAGGTGTACCTTACTCCCACTGGTTCTTTTAGAAATAAATTCTCGTTCTAGAAAGATACCATTTCTGACAACAAACACTTTGTTATCAGTGGGGTAGTAGACATAATATCCCTTGGTTTCCTTAGGATATAACACAAAAAGGCACTTTGAAGATTTGGGCGCTAACTTATCTGAGGCTTGTTGCTTAACATAGACCTCACATCCCCAAATCTTGAGAAAAGATAAACTAGGTTTCCTCCCAGTCCATATCTCATACGGAGTCTTTTCAACTGCCTTAGATGGAACACGATTTAGTGTGAACATAGTTGTCTCTAGGGCGTGGCCCCAAAAGGAAGGTGGAAGATCTGTTCGACTCGTCATGGATCGAACCATATCCAATAGTGTTCGATTCCTCCGTTCAGAAATGCCATTCCATTGTGGTGTTCCTGGAGGAGTCAATTGTGAGACTATCCCACAATTCCTAAGATGATCGATAAACTCTTGGCTCAAATATTCACCACCTCGATTAGATCGAAGGGCTTTAATTGTTTTGCCAAGCTGGTTTTGTACTTCATTTTGAAATATCTTGAACATTTCAAAAGATTCGGATTTATGTTTCATTAGATAGATGTAGCCATATCTACTGAAATCATCTATGAATATGATGAAGTACAAACAACCTCTTATGGCATTTGTATTCATCGGTCCACACACATCTGTATGTATGAGTCCCAACAAATCAGTGGCCCTCTCACTGTGCCCAGTGAAAGGAGACTTTGGCATCTTTCCTAACAAACAAGACTCGCAAGTATCATATGATTCAAAATCAAATGAGTTGAGAAATCCATCTTGAGGAGTTTAGAAATGCGTTTCTCATTTATATGGCCCAAACGACAGTGCCAGAGGTATGTCGGATTCAAATCATTTGGTTTGACCCTTTTGGTGGTTATGTTATAGATATTTCCATGATTGGGTTGTTCCAAGTTTAATATGTAATGATCAACATGCAAATCACCATGAGCATAGAAAATATCATTACGATAAATGGAATATTTATCATTCCCAGAAATGGAAGTGTAACCTTCCTTATCCAAATAAGAAAGAGAAACAATGTTACTACTCAAAGCAGGAACATAATAGCAATTGTTCAAAACTAACAAAAGCCCAGTGGGCAGAACTAATTCATAAGTGCCTACAGCTAAAGCAGCAACCTTTGCTCTATTTCCAACTCGTAGGTCAACTTCGCCCTTCTTCAGCTTTCTACTGTCCTTTAGGCCCTAGACATTTGTACAAATGTGAGAACCACATGCAGTATCTAATACCCATGTAGTGGAAGTAGAGAGATGAATGTCTATAACATAAATACCTGAAGCGATAGCCCCGCTATCCTTCTTGTTCTTTTTCAGATCTTCAAGGTAGAGTTTGTAATTCCTCTTCCAATGACCCGGTTCATTGCAGAAGAAGCAAACTCCTTCCTTTGGAGGCTTTGCCTTCTTTGGTACAGGCTTGGTTTCGGGCTTGCCTGACTCTTTGGTCTTACCAGATAAGCCATGACCCTTCCCCTTGCCCTTGCCTTTCTTTTTCATACCCTTTCCTTTCTGAACCATCAAAACAGTACTGGGCTTCTTCTTAACAGTCGGCTCAGCAGTTTTAAGCATCCCATGCAGTTCAGAAATAGATTTCTCCATGTTGTTCATGTTGTAGTTCATGACAAACTGGTCATAACTTTCTGGGAGTGAGTTCAAGATCAAATCTGTAGCTAACTCCTGGCTCATGGGAAATCCAAGCCTCTTAAGGTGATCTATGTACCCTTTCATCTTTAAGACATGAGTACTCACTGATGCACCTTCAGCCATCTTGCAGGAATGTAAGGCCTTAGTGGTCTCATACCTCTCTTGCCTTGCCTGTTGCTGGAACATTTCCTTAAGATGCACAATCATCTCATAAGCCTCCATGTGTTCCAGATCTCTTTGGAGCTCTGGAACCATGGTGGCAAGCATCAAGCATCCCACATCGACAGAGTCTTCCTTATGCTTCACATAAGAATCTCTCTGAGCTCTAGGAGCATTGGCTGCTGGCTCCTCAGGAATGGGTTGATCTAGGACATATACTTTTCTTTCCTGCTTGAGAACAATTCTCAAGTTCCTGAACCAGTCAAGAAAGTTTGTCCCATTAAGTTTGTCCTTCTCAAGGACAGATCGCAACGATAATGTAGCAGTATTACTAGTCGTCATGATTCTACAATTAAAATATGCAATTTAATTAGCAATCTCCCACTGAATAAAACAACCCTCAATGTAATAATTAGTGGGCTAAGATCCATATTTGGCTTAAACTTGAGTCCGCTTTGGCAGGACGCTCAACTTTAAGTTATTTAGGTAGGTAACAACTTTACCAATTACATCAAATGTAATTCTTAGATATTTATGGGATTCCATCATCATATGATCCGGCATGTTTTAATCCCATCTAATGCCTTGAGACCCAAAACCGTTTTGATAATCTCAATTAAGTCAAACAATAACAAACATAAGAGTAGCACCATTACTCTTGCTTATCTCCCCAAGATAACTCAAATGCACCCACTTTGGTGGAGCCTACAAATGAGCGATCGAGGTTTTGACAAGTGTTCATTAATTGACGGCATATGACTTAAGATTCCTTTTAGAGGGTTTAATTAACTATCCGGTTTGCATGTATCTCGATTGTATCTCATACCAGTATTATGCATATAAAACATACATGCAGTGATATAATCATAAGATGCATAATCTTAAACGTGATACAATATGGCTCACCTATCCTAAGTCCCCTCAAGCCAATGAGAGGAGCTGTATAATTAGAATAGGAAAATTACATAAGGAAACCTCATTTTAACATTCGAGGGGAGTGAGATGAGAAGAGAATGTATAACGAGAGTCATTAGAGGAAGGCACGACACGCAGGCCGTATTTAGAAAAATTACAACACTTGTAATCTAGAGCCATATTGTTCACCATACCCAAACATTCAAGAATCAAAATTCATACTATTTGAAGGGTAATAAATGTTTCAAAACATTCATATATTAGGAAAGTCAGTACATATTACGATTATGTTACGCTACGATTAGATAGCCATGGCGGTCCCGCTAGCCGGTTAGCGGGCGGGGTGTGGGGCAGCGCCCCAATGGAAATTTTTGATCAAGAATCTTAATTCTATTTCTTTAGATCCCATTAATATTAATTGATCAAATCAATTAACATACACCACCGATTTCAGTTTCCTTTTAGATTCCGTATATGTCATACATAAACAGATTCCATATATGTCATACATATCTCGCATGTTATCATATAATTAGCTAAGAAGTCTAACATACATCACATGTATCAACAATCAAACCTAACTTAAACACAAAACGGCATGGCTCTGATACCACTGTTGGGAATTGGAAGACACGCAGCGGAAATTAACTTTAAAAATTTTTTCCATTTCCAGCCAGGATCTACCGAATGTGTTTAAGTCAAGGAGAAAGAAGTGTTACCTTCGGTATTCGAGCTTTGGTCGCGACCTCAGTGTCCTCTAGTCGCGACTCCTCGCCTCTGGAACTTTCAGTCGCGACCTCCTCAACTTCTAGTCGCGACCTGTCGCCTCTGGAGTTCTTAGTCGCGACCTACTCTTCTTCACGTCGCGACCGGACGTCTCTGGAGTTTGTATTCGCGACCTCGTCAGCTTCAAGTCGCGACCTGTCTCCTCTTTTCGGATTTCTGACGTTCATATGCCAGTATGGTCGCGACCTTAGTGTCAATAGGTCGCGACCTTGCTTCGTGTTTGGTCGATCGTAAGAAGTCGACAGCTCAGATCGGCTTTCTCTACCGGTATCCACACGAACAGCGTTCCAATCGCGAACGACGTGCTAGCGCCTCTTGTCCCTCTAGGGCTTTCCAGAGATTCCGTCCTCACCGTCTCTATTTCGGCAGTTTCTTATCTGCAAACCTTTTGCGCTCTCCCTGCCCCCTTTTCTCACGTATGAATGTGTGTGTAGAGATGTTCTGTGTGTAGAACCCTAGCTCCTAATGTCAAATATATAGGATGCTATCGGGCTTCTAATTGGGCCGGGCTTCAGAATTAATCTTATATTAATTCTGAATTAATACAATATCATATATTGCATAATTTAATAAGAAACTAATTAAATAAATATGGTTTATATTAAATCCGTCCCACAGATTTAATTCACCTATTTATTTAATTTAAAATAAAGATAAGACAGAATTATATTTGATTTATTCTCATAAATCAAATTTGAGATATCTTATCAATTTGAATTTCAAATTCAAATAGATCATATCCATTTAAATTCAAATTCAAAAGTGATAGAAATTTAATTTATTCTTATAAATTAAATCTTACAAATATCTCTTATATTATATATAATATATATATACAAATTTATATATATATATATAATATATATCCACCCTAGATTATTCATTGAATCTAGACTTCTCTTAGATTCAATGAATCTGGACATCATAGCTCGTATTGGGCTGTTTTGTGTGCGACCCTGTAGGCCCATATGAAGTTGGCAGTGGCCCAGTTACTATACTGACCCACAAGTCGTAAGCGGTCTCTAGCAAGGCATTACAACTACCCAAAACATATGAGGATCGATAAACGATGTAACCTTTCATACAACCATAACACGTCCCCTTTGTCACACGATATTTCGGTCAAGGATGAGGCATGGAGAACGTCATCCTCTTGTTCCTGGCCCTTACTTTCTCGATCCCTGAGTAGTCTGAATATAGAAATGGAACTACCCTTCCATTCCAGTATGGCCATACATTTCTCAGACTCACTTATCTAGGGCCCAGTAATATCTCTCTACGAATGTGAGGGACAAATCCATCTTGACCATTCACATTCCTCCGCATGAAAAACCACTAAGCCCGAGCATAACCTTTATGATCACTCGGTCAAAAGTAACTTTTGACTAGCTCAAAGCTGAGCCTTTGTCATGTAGGAATCTATGATGATCTCAGGTCAAAGGGCATAGTGACATGGCTTGTATATGAGAGAAGCTTATGACTTGACCCATGCAGCTCTCTCATAGCGGGTCGGTCCAACACCCTGTACTCTTACATGTGCTTATGACTTTGATTTATATCTCTATATATCTTCAAAGTCATACCGGTCTTATTTCATCTCTGCTCCCGTATAGATGACCGACCAGGGACATTTAGGATAAGATCACGAGTTATCCAAGGATTGTCATCACAGTAAACATGCAAATAATGTGATAACATGATACAATGATTGGCCCCTAGGGCACAATTTCCAACAATAACATATGATCATAGCATTAAAGCAGAGCTTCAGACATAACATATAAGACAACAATCCAACCAAACAATAGCACAAGAAATCACAAATCCATTACATAAAAGCTAGGATTAGTTACTACCTCAAAAGCTTAGCAGAACTCTACTATCTCTATACTGCTTCCAGCTCCGCCAGAACTTCTCTCTCTTCTTTCTTTCTCCTTCTCTCTCTTCTTTCTCTCTCTTTCTCTTGCCAAAACTGTGGGATGCATGAAATGGGAGGGGGAGGGGTATTTATAGTTTCCTTCGATGGCATTTTCATAATTTTGAAGCCATCTGAACATGTGGTCCTGGTTTTTCCTGGATTTTCCTATTTTCTTTTACTGCATCACCCAGGACACCTCAGCGGACACCTTAGCAGCACATTTCTCACATGTCTAAAACCCGGGACACCTCATCAGCTGACTCAGCCTGCTGACTCATCGGTCCAGAGTCTTGCACCGTAATACGTGTCCTTAGCTTTATCTGCTTCCTTTATATCAGTGCCATGTGGCGACAAGGTGGGTCCCTTCACACCATCCAATGCTATCCAGATAAGTCCAAGACTCTATCTGATCACCTCCTCGGTTATCATGCCAACCGAGTAACTTTACTTTACTGAAAAGTCACTAAAT
This sequence comes from Leucaena leucocephala, assembly GCA_037074615.1. Classification (NCBI taxonomy): domain Eukaryota; kingdom Viridiplantae; phylum Streptophyta; class Magnoliopsida; order Fabales; family Fabaceae; genus Leucaena; species Leucaena leucocephala. The sequence continues at coordinate 7,806,593 of CM073548.1, read as the reverse complement.
TATTATTTTAATGCCACTTTTTCTCACATTTATGCTGGGCTACGTTTTGGGGCCTAGGAATATCATCTTGGGTCTCTGATCTAGCCCAAGTACTTTGATGGAACGATTCCCAAGAAACATCCCTTGGCAAATTACCAAAATGCCCTTAGTCTCTCTTTCTTTACTTTATTAGGTCTAGGGGCATTATTATCTTTTTCCATCTTACCAGGGTATTCTCTGACCCTGGTCAACTATCCAGATAACTTCCCAGGACTGTCTAACCTTAGGCAAATGACCAAAATACCCTTTACTCATTCTTCAGCTGTTCTATAACTAGGGGCATTTTCGTCATTTCGCACCTTTTTCCCGGACACCGGCCCCTTTTACCACTGAACTGCTATTATGGGCCTGGGCCTTCCCTGGTGTCACTATGGGCCTTAGAAAACACTGTATGGCCTCTGGACACAGTCCGATCATCTCTATTCGGACTGCCTTTCCTTTACTGATTATAACTGTAAATTCCCATCTTCAAGAATTTTTACAGAAAAATCGGGACCTCAAATCAAAATTCTGTGTTGCGTCATTCAACCCGGAATTCATTTCTCTATCTCCCGGTATTTTCAGATATTTTATCCGGGCTGGGCTATTTTGGCCTGAAAGTACGCTCCCGCGCACACTTTTCAAAAATGACCATTTTACCCCTGGTCACATTTCTAATTCTTTCATACCTATAGAGACCTCATATGCACATTTCACAGTTTAGTGAAATGATCAGCATAATTTTCTCTATTTTCTGGCAAAATATCGTACTCATCGGCTACAACCCGATATTTCCCATAATTACGATTTTTCCCCTGCATTCTCTTTCTGGACCTGTTACTCATCTTTTCATCCTTCATCTTAAGTTCTAGAAATTCTCTTTTAATAACTCATCCCTTAAACTCTTCGAGAGTCATTGTTAATTGAAAGGCTCGACAACCCGCCCATATCAGGTTATCTTACACAGGAGCCAGCCCATATCAAGCTACCTGCAGAATTCCTAGGCTTGAGACTTAGGATATTCCTCACATTCCTCATTTTGAACCTAGGTGAACTGTCCCGATTCTGTAGGTTAAAGACTTAACTCATCTTTAAATCCTGAAGGACTTAGCTCATCCCTCGGATCCCTACAAAATACAGGTAAGTGATCCGCCCATATCAGATTACTACCCTGGGACTATGGGTTTAGCAGTCTGCCCATATCAGACTACTTCCCAGTTCTCCTAGACCAAAAATTGGGATGTTACAGGGTGCCCTAATCATTTGTGCCATAACTCCCCATCTCACTAGTTCTAGGGAGAGACACTTTATTACATAAAGAGGGTACTGGATGATGACAATCATTCAGGTAATATAGTCCATCAAGCTCCCTAGTAATACCAATCGTCCTCCCCGTGAACAGATCCTGAAAGACACAATGAGTGGTAAAGAAATCAGTATGATATTGTTCTTGTTTATTTAATTGGTCATGATAGTAAATTGCATTTCAATTTTGGAATATGGAGGACATCATGAAGTGTGAGCATAGCTGAGACATTAATGGTACTAATGCCAGCAACTAGAGAATCAGAGGCATCAACAATTTTAACTATGAGATATGATTGACAGGAGCATAAGTGGAGAATAAAGAGACATTATCGGTCATATGATTAGAAGCACCTGAGTCAACTATCCAATAGGTACCCATATTCTTACCTTTAATGGTAGTAATGACTTTAAAGAAATTACCTCGTTGGACCATACTAGTACTGGGTTATTGTTTACAAGACTAGTTCTCAAGAGCAATCAAGCGTTCCAAAATCATGCTTAATGGATTAGGTGCATGAGTTGGGCCAACGTGTATTGGGCCTGTAGGAAAAGAACATGGGCTAGAGAAAGAGGCAGTAACTAGACCTGTAGGAATAACACCTTGAATTGGGCCTGTTAGTGCCAAGCCCATATGCCCCTTTGGTTTATGTGGCTTGGGCTTCCCAGGTATGGCCCAACTTCTTACAATGGTCACACCTCATACGCTCCCTCCTGGATCCAGAATCAAAAGACACGGCTAGTGAGTGCAAAGGCTCCATGGCTTATGAGCATAACATAGCGATAGGATTCTTCGTCCCGCAGCAAGGCAAAGGCTTCTGCAATGGTGTTGGAGATTGTGCCTTAGGGGCCAATCATTACCTTATGAACATTTTTTATTTATGAATTTATTAATTATGTTATCATATTATTTGCATGTTTACTGTGATGACCATCCTTGGATAACTCATGATCTTATATCCTAAATCTCCCTGGTCGGTCATCTATGCGGGAGCAAAGATGAAATAAGACCAGTATGACTTTGAAGATATATAGAGATATAAATCAAAGTCATAGGCACATGTAAGAGTACAGGGTGCTGGAACGACCCGTCATGAGAGAGCTGCATGGGTCAAGTCATAAGCTTCTCTCATATACAAGCCATGTCACTATGCCCTTTGACCTGAGATCATCATGGATTCTTACATGACAAACGCTCAGCTTTGACCTAGTCAAAAGTCACTTTTGACCGAGTGATCATAAAGGCTATGCTCGGGCTTAGTGGATTTTCATGCGGAGGAATGTGAATGGTCAAGATGGAATTTGTCCCTCACATTCGTAGAGAGATATTACTGGGCCCCTCAGTGAGTGAGTCTGAGAAATGTATGGCCATACTAGAATGGAAGGGTAGTTCCATTTCTATATTCAGACTACTTAGGGATCGAGAAGGTAACGATCAGGAACAGGAGGATGACGTTCTCCATGCCTCATCCTTGATCGAAATATCGTGTGACAAAAGGGACGTGATATGGTTGTATGAAAGGTTACATCGTTTATCGATCCTCATATGTTTTGGGTAGTTGTAATGCCTTGCTAGAGACCGCTTACGACTTGTGGGTCAGTATAGTAACTGGGCCACTGCCAACTTCATATGGGCCTACAGGGTCGCACACAAAATAGCCCAATGCGAGCTATGATATCCAGATTCATTGAATATAAGAGATATCTAGATTCAATGAATAATCTAGGGTGGATATATATTTTACATATATATATATATAAATTAGTATATATATATTATATATAATATAAGAGTATTTGTAAGATTTAATTTATAAGGATAAATTAAATCTCTATCACTTTTGAATTTGAATTTAAATGGATATGATCTATTTGAATTTGAAATTCAAATTGATAAGATATCTCAAATTTGATTTATGAGAATAAATCAAATATAATTCTGTCTTATCTTTATTTTAAATTAAATAAATAGGTGAATTAAATCTGTGGGACGGATTTAATATAAACCATATTTATTTAATTAGTTTCTTATCGAATTATGCAATATATGATATTGTATTAATTTAGAATTAATATAAGATTAATTCTGAAGCCCGGCCCTATTAGAAGCTCGATAGCTTCCTATATATTTGACATTAGGGGCTAGGGTTCTACACATCTCTACACACACATTCAGAAGTGAGAAAAGGGGGCAGGGAGAGTGCAAAAGGTTTGTAGATAAGAAACTGCCGAAATAGAGACGGTGAGGACGGAATCTCTAGAAAGCCCTAGAGGGACAAGAGGCGCTAGCATGTCGTTCGCGATTGGAACGCTGTTCGTGTGGATACCGGTAGAGGAAGCCGATCTGAGCTGTCGACTTCTTGCGATCGACCAGACACGAAGCAAGGTCGCGACCTATTGACACTGAGGTCGCGACCATACAGGCATCTAAACGTCAGAAATCCGAAAAGAGGAGACAGGTCGCGACTTGAAGCTAACGAGGTCGCGACTATAAACTCCAGAGTCGCGACGAGAAGCAGTGTAGGTCGCGACTAAAAACTCCAGAGGCGACAGGCCGCGACTAGAAGTTGAGGAGGTCGCGACTAGAAGTTGAGGAGGTCGCGACTGAAAGTTCCAGAGGCGAGGAGTCGCGACTAGTGGACACTGAGGTCGCGACCAAAGCTCGAATACCGAAGGTAACACTTCTTTCTCCTTGACTTAAACACATTCGGTAGATCCTAGCTAGGAATGGAAAAATTTTTAAAGTTAATTTCTGCTACGTGTCTTCCAATTCCCTTCAAATGGATGGTAGTGGGACTCGGCTGAGAAGACGCCCACAAACATCATCATAAATAGGTTCAAGGCCGACCAGGAACTCGAACAACTACTCTTCCTCCAAGGTCCGATAATATGCAGCATCTTCAGGGTCCTTCCAAGTTTAGTGTTGTAGCAGGTCGAGCTCCTGTCACAATGCTGACTTCTCGAGCTAGTAGGCGTCGAGAGGATGGGAGCCTTGCTTGACGGTCCAAAGTCAAGCTCGTAGGTCAAACAGTAGGGAGGTATTTGGGTATTTTCCGTATGCTTCTTTCACAGTAAACCAGATAGCTCTAGAGGAAGTGAGAAACATGAAGCTACGTCTGACAGTTGGGAGCATTGAGTTGAGAAGCCACAAAGTGACCAAGGCATTATCCGACTTTCATCTCTAACGAGTGTTGATGTCGCCGGTGGTTGGTTGGTCATTGTGGATGAACTCAAGTCGGTCTCATCTGTCAAGAGTAAGGAGCATCGACTGGCTCTAATCGAGGTAGTTATCACTGGTGAGACGTTCTGGCACGATGAAAATAGCCGACCCTTCAACGCCAACGAATTTGCCTGAGTTGGGATGTGACCCACCGTTGTACGAGATGGTGCCATCAAACTCTATGACAGAGGAGTGGACAGAATCGGCACTTGACTCTGATACCATGTTCATAGACATACCTTTAACAGTGAGGAAGACGATAGGAAGAACGGGAAAGGTTCTGTGTAATACTTTTTTCTGTATGTTACTTCTCTACTCTCAGTTACGTATATACACATATATGATCCCATATTTGATGGGATTTATAGCATACAATCCAAGATTGCATTAAAGAACAAAATCACAATGTAATCTCCTATAATCCTTTATTCTTAATCCCTATAATCTCTCTCACTTTAATTCTAATATCTTCAACAAATATCCTGAGGTGTTTTATGGTAAATCTAATATCCTCAAGTATTTCTCTATGTATGTCCACCATTCTAAAATATTTTATGGTTCATGCAACACTTTAAAGTATTCTTTTATGTATATCCAGCATCCTAAAATTGTTATCCAAATGTACTTTTGAGTGTTGGATGCACATTTACTTAATTAAAAAGATTTTTTAAGAGTTAACGTCGAAGTTAAAATTGCTCATCAAAAAGTACTTTTAAGGAAATTTTTCTCTTGAAAAAAACTAATACTTTAAGAGCAAAATTATGCCACAAAATGATTTAAAGTGATAGATGCATATGGAAAAATATTTTAGAGTACTGAATGAAACACAAAATATTTTAAGATACTAGATATACTTAAAAAAATATTTTAGAATAATTGACACTCCTTAACTTTTATTTTTAAATTTAAATGATATTTTTGTCCTTGAACTATTTTTACATATAATATTAAGGGATGCAATGTTATTCTCAAATTAAAACATGTTGCAATATCACCTTTACTATTAAAATGGAGCAACTATTCGTGAAAAGAAAGCATAGATATATGTATGCGGGTCCCACACCATACAATGTATGGACGTTTGCTCTATTTTAATAGGGGAGACATTGCAACATTTTCTTAAAAAAAATATTGGGTTTAGAATACCCAATACTCCTGCCAGAATATTTAAAGACAAGAATTCTCTTTTACCCTTATCTTTATTGAAAGTGGTTTGTTAGGGTCTTACTAAAATTCATAGATATAAACTATTTTGCCAGAAGATATATATTATTTTTATCAAGACATATAGATGCTGAAATCTTTTGGCCTGAAAAATTACTCTTGCTCGTAAATTCTTCAACAATTTGTTATCATCAATTCACTATACTGTATCAATATTTTTAAGAAAAATTAATTTAATTTATCCATTCTCATAATTTTATCTATTTTAAATTAAATTTTTGTAATTTTTATTGGCTTTTTACCCTTTGCTCAATTATAAACATTAGTCCCTATGCTCATAATTTATTTATTAGGGTTGATTTTTATACTGACTAAGTAATATGTAAGTTGCAACAAAATATAAAATAAAAAAGTTTTTTAGAAATAAAATAATGAAATAAATTTTTTATCAATCAACTATATTTTTAAAATCTTATAATATCCAATTCAGTTAAAAATAAATTTGAGTCGACTCGACTTAGTATTTTCAATTCTTTTGTCTGTAAGTCACAATCAATAATCCTACTTTGATTTTGAAAAGATTTTGAGCTCACTTTAATGGGATTTTTAAAAATCAAAGTGGGATTCAAAATCTTTCAAAGATCAAACTTAAAATTTTTATAATATTTTAAATTTTTAACCATAATAATAATTTATAATAATAAATAATTAATCAATTATAAACTATTTTTTCTTCCTCTCCGTGCAACACTGGAAAATTATTATGCTCATAATTATCATCTTCCATCTATATATAATATGTAATCTAATTGATTTTGATTTCATCTATGTTCTTGTGACAAAATTAATGCGTGTGTATATTGAGTGACGGTCACTTTATTATTAGCTATTAATGTAGTTTATCTTACAAATTAATAAATTATAAATATTTAGATCAATATTTATAATTGTGAAAACTATAAAGATACAATAAAAATAAAAAAACCTACAAAAACTTAATTAAAAATAGGTAAAATTGTAGGATCTTGTAAATTAATTTTCTCAAATTTTAGTAGAACGGATAGACTAGCATAGATGAACTAATAGCTTATTCTAACATGATATACTTGTTAAAATAATTATAATTATTGATTAAGTGACAGCACTGAACAGTGATATATTTAAATTATGATATTTTACCATGCATAAGCAAAATAAATACACGTAAAAATTAAAATTTCGGAAAAATAAAATCTATGGCCAAAATTTTTAGTAAAAGAAATTTAATACATATGTATCTAGAAAGATGAACTTTTACAAGTTTTTTAAATTAATTAATAATGAAAGAAAGAAGGAAGATGAATGTAACAAGAAGGTATATAATTAACTAAATACTATTTAGGAACATGGATCAACTGAGCCCAGAATGATAAGTACACCACAATCTTCAAAGCCTTCTCAGTCTGCTGAATCTTCTCAAAATTTCCAACAGCATCAGAATCAGAAGAACTAGACCCTGGCCTTTATTGTTGCTTCGGAGAAGAAGAAGAAGAATCCATTAGAGATCTAATAATGGTGCAATCAGGTTTTGATGAGAAGGAGGCCTGATCTTTCATTTTTGGTCAAGAAAAAAAATATCATATACAGAATTATTTATAAATCAGACAACAAAAATAAGAACTCTTCTTCTTCTTCTATATATATATAAATACAGAATCTAGAAAGTAATTAAGGAGGCTATGGTTTTTATAAGGAAAATAAAACAAGTGCTGATGAACTAGAAACGTTGGTTTGGATTTGTAAAGTGAGAAAGATGGATCAGTTTGATACAAAGTGTGGGTAAGAAGGAAAGAAAAGATGTGGAAACCAGGAACTGAAGCTGATGGTATACGTGTTCATCAAAATAGTACTGACTTGTGGGGCAAGCCTTTATCATAGCTTGTTTTGTTAATATTGATGCAGTACAAAAAAGAGATATATATAGGAAAAATCCCATTATAATACCTTTTGAAATTCAAATTATCAAAAAAGTTATGCCAATTTCCAAAATCTCAAATTAATACTCATCATCTAGGAATCTTTGCACCACTTTCTAGGGTTAATGATAAAAATAACACCAGACCTTAGTTAAAGATATTGCATTACAGTTATAACAAATATTAATTAAAGTGTAGTAAATGACGTTACAAAAGTAATTAATTACTATAAGGATTCATTTATTTTAACAAATTTAATATATAAAAAAAATGGTTATCAATTATATTATAATTATAGTCAATAATTAATGAAGTATAGTAAATTATATTATAAAAGTAGTAAAACGCCATAAAAATATATTTATTTTAATAAATTTGAGATTTAGAAAAAATTATTATCAACGACATTATTGTTGTAGTCAATAGCTAATGAATTGTAGTAAATTGCAATATAAAAGTAGTAAATTAAATATGGTAAAAATTTAATAGTTAATTTATATATATACTTTTTTGCAATATAATGTTATAGTTCATTTATGGCTTAATGGTCAATATGTACTTTGGAATTCAAAGGTCGAGGATTAAGGGATCCACTTCCAACACCTTTGCACCAAACATTGACCTCTGGATAATGGGCTTTGTCTATTTTTGTAAATTTTCTAAGACGACAAAACATTTCAAAATCTCAATTTAATATTTGTAATTAATTTAGTATTATTAAAGTTTAGATCACCAAAATGAAATTTCAATATTTATGTGATATTTATTAAGAATTTTCCTTTTTTGTTTTTTTATTATAAATTTAAATTAAATTGAGAAAATGATGCAAAAAGAATTTCAAAAATACACAGGGACAGAAAGGGTACCTAAATTTTAATATTCTTTATAACAAGTAAAATTCAAAATGAAATTTTGAAATTCAAGCAACAAGTCATAAATACCCCTTATTTTATAAAAAAAAAGAGTCTACCACCCCTTGTCGGAGATTGGCCACTCGCGACCACCCTTCGTCCGTGACGAGAACATTAGTCTAAAAAAACCAAAATGATCTTCTAAATTGAAAAATAAAAAAACCTTCCCAGAACACTCGTCTCCTTCCCCAAAATTCAACCTTCACTATTACCAAATTTTCCAGATTTCATATGGTCAAACACAAACCACCGCTAGAGATTAGGAACTTCAATCTTGTGGTCAAGCACAACACCAACATCTACAATCCATATGATGTAGCTTGTTGCTAGCGCTCAAATTATTTACTAAATTAATCTCTATATAGTATAGAGGTTAACTTATATAATATTATTTACGTGGAGTCAATGTGAGGTTTAACTCTATATTAGACTAAGTATGAGAAGGAAGAGGAATAGAAGACAACTTAATAATTTTTAGAAAGTAAAAGAGGATAATAACAAAAATAAAATAAAATAGAATAAAAACAATAATATAGAAGGATATCATGAGTAATATGAGTGCTCTCAAGGATTAATGTGTGACTATTATCGTTCAATAATATATTTGAGTTATAACAATTATATATACTAAGTCCCTAACATGCAAAATCCCAGACAATCGTCATGGTCATAATTCTAAAATTCTTAATTATACCTAGATATAGCATACAATTATATCAAGAATAATTAGTGAAGATCCACTTAGCATGTGATAAATTAAACAATAAATTATTTGTTCCTCTAATATGGATATTCAATTGAAAATCCTATAACTAAATATGTGAATCCAACATAAATAATTATAAGAAGAAACCAAATATATTAAATAAAGAACATCAAATCATAAATTGAAATAATAAATCACAAGGGTTTGATCACAAAGGTGTCTCAATCAAAACTCTAAGTCCAACATATATAAATCTTAAAACCTAAATCTTGGAAATCATAAATTTTCATAAAGGAAAAGATCAAAACATAAAATTGTTCAACTCCTAACTCTAAAGCACAGGAGCTCAAGCCACTATATCTCTCCTCAAGAACTCAGAAGGAAAATGACGAAACTGAGAAAGAGATGAAGAAGATGATTGTGATGGTGGTGATTGGTGTGTTGAATGGAGAAGCCTTAGGGTCCCTCATATAGTTTTTGGGAGTAAGTCATGTTGATGTGGGCCTCTTCACTTATTGGCTTTTCAAAAGATAATGATAATCTCCATTAATCTTCAGTATTCTTCTAAATTGTCATCTTTTCTAATATCTTCAGAGATAATATTTTTTAACTCAAATATCCTATAAACAATTCAAATAAAAAATAATAGGATAAAAAGGATAAATAATTAATAAGAAATATGAAAAGATAACACATTTATCTATTATCCTTTGATTAAATTCAAATGTTAGAGAAATTATATTTGACTTAATTCAAATGAAAAATAATATAACATAATACTAATATTATATTAAAGGAATTAATTAATATAATAAAATATAATATTAATATAATATTATAAATTACCTTTCCTCATGGATATAATATAATATAGTTTTATAGTAGATGATGTGGGCCATAGTCATCATTTATTTATTTTTTCTAATTTTCTGAAATGAATAAAAGCAAAATACCTTAATACAAATCAATTTAATCAATAAAAATAATAAAATCAATAAAAACACAAGAAAATAACTTTTTTAATCATTTAATTCATATAATCAATTAAAGCATAAAATAGTCACAACTACTCCAATAATACCTATTAAACATGATAAATTTCCTAAAATAGATAGGAAATAATATGATAAAATAGGGATTCATCAAATTCCCCCACACTTAAATATTTGCACTCCTAGGCAAAGCAATGAAGGATATCCTGTTAAATATTGAAAACAAATAGATGAATCAAACAAGTTCGAGCACGAAAGTGATAATTAAATCAATCAAATCCTTCAAGTCAGTCATAGTCACATAATAACCAATGCAATGTGATCAATCTTTATGAACACAGTTAAGACAGAGGAACATGATAGAAGAGAGTATACTTAGAGATATATTTCTTTTACTCATCTCACCTTTTAAAGGTTCTTTCACTCAAACCTTCCTATACTAGCCCCTACAATAGGCTTGTAATAATTCTAAGTTTCTGCCGTCAGTTACATGTATATTCTTCAATCAAGAGGACTTTATAAGCTTGAAATGTTAAAAATAGGCTACGTGGAATGGAATATGAAGGATAGAAAGTACTATATGCATACAATAATGAATATATAGCATGAGTTCATGTCATAAGAGATGTAAGGGTAGTAATTGTGCTAATAAGATGTAATAATGGTGCATTCTTCATTTCTCATTTCTCTTATTTTTTCTTACACTATCTTTTTTTGTTTTTTTTCCTTTTTATGTGCAATATGCGTTTTCTTTTCTTTTCTTTTTATTTGGCACCTTGTATATAAAAGATGTAGCACAATATCACAATAATAATTTTTTGACATGAATAAAAATTTTATTTCGAAAAGATGTTCATGCATATATGACTTTCTATAAAAATATGAAAAAAGAAAAGTGATAGGCTCAAAGGGGGTTACTACGGATATAATGTGTAATGGGCTTGTGTTTGGGGTAAAGGGGTTTAGAATATGATGGCCTTGATCATTTTAAAGAGTTGCACCCGAGTTAGGGAAAATAATACTTACATCTTTATTGATGGTTGGGGAAGTCTCTATTTGAGCTGCCTCATCTTTCTTAAGTAGTTCTTTCTCTTTCAAACTTTTTGATTGGTTGGGCACTTCAGGGATTTCTTCAGTAAAGTCCTCCACACCTTCACTAGTGTGCTCATAGATATTTTCAGTAGCATCTTCAGTAATACCTTCAGTAGTGTTTCTCACATCATCATTTTCTAAGAAGCCCACATTTTTTCCACTATCTAGGGTAGCACACCCTGAGGCTAGTTTGTCAAGTTTGGCATCTATACTAGCTTTCTCTATATCAAACCGGGATGACAAGTTTGAAAGTTGAGAAGTCACACCTGAGATAGCAGATATCAAATCTAATATCCCTTTAAGAACTATGTCATATTATTATTTTTGGTAGATGAGTCTTGGATTGGCACATATATGGTAAATGGAGGCTCAGAGTGGGGTCTATGTTGTGGGAAGGATGGTTCATGATATAGTTAAGGTGGTAATTGAGCCATGTATTATTGGTTACTCATGACAGATGATCTAAGAAGTTCCCAAGCTTTGTCTATAGTTAGGTCTAACAAGTCTCCTACTGCTACACCATCTATTATTTTTTGGTCCTGCTCTTTCAATCCCTTATGGAAATATAGTATGAGGTATTCATCAGGTATTTGGTGATGTGGGTACTTGTGAATGATATATTGGAATCGATCCCAGTATTCAGCAAAAGATTCATGAATGTTCTATGCAATAGAGGATATTTGTGAAGGGAATTGGAAGACACGCAGCGGAAATTAACTTTAAAAATTTTTCCATTCCCAGCCAGGATCTACCTAATGTGTTTAAGTCAAGGAGAAAGAAGTGTTACCTTCGGTACTCGAGCTTTGGTCTCGACCTCAGTGTCCACTAGTCGCGACTCCTCACCTCTGGAACTTTCAGTCGCGACCTCCTCAGCTTCTAGTCGCGACCTGTCGCCTTTGGAGTTTGTAGTCGCGACCTACTCTGCTTCTAGTCGCGACCTGTCGCCTCTGGAGCTTTTAGTCGCGACCTCTTCAACTTCACGTCGCGACCTGTCTACTCTTTTCGGATTTCTGACGTTCAGATGCCCGTTTGGTCACGACCTAAGTATGTTCTGGTCGCGACCTTTCTTCGTGTCTGGCCGTATCGTAGAAGTCGACAGCTCAGATCGGCTTCCTCTACCGGTATCCACACGAACAGCGTTCCAATTGCGAACGACGTGCTAGCGCCTCTTGTCCCTCTAGGGCTTTCTGGAGATTCCGTCCTCACCATCTCTATTTCGGCAGTTTCTTATCTGCAAACCTTTTGCACTCTCCCTGCCCCTTTTCTCACGACTGAATGTGTGTGAAGAGATCTATATTGTGTGTAGAACCCTAGCTCCTAATGTCAAATATATAGGAAGCTATCGGGCTTCTAATAGGGCCGGGCTTCAGAATTAATCTTATATTAATTCTGAATTAATACAATATCATATATTGCATAATTTAATAAGAAACTAATTAAATAAATATGGTTTATATTAAATCCGTCCCACAGATTTAATTCACCTATTTATTTAATTTAAAATAAAGATAAGACAGAATTATATTTGATTTATTCTTATAAATCAAATTTGAGATATCTTATCAATTTGAATTTCAAATTCAAATAGATCATATCCATTTAAATTCAAATTCAAAAGTGATAGAGATTTAATTTATCCTTATAAATTAAATCTTACAAATATCTCTTATATTATATATAATATATATATATACTGATTTATATATATATAAAATATATGTCCACCCTAGATCATTCATTGAATCTAGACATTTCTTAGATTCAATGAATCTGGACATCATAGCTCGCATTGGGCTGTTTTGTGTGCGACCCTGTAGGCCCATATGAAGTTGGCAGTGGCCTAGTTACTATACTGACCCACAAGTCGTAAGCGGTCTCTAGCAAGGCATTACGACTACCCAAAACATATGAGGATCGATAAACGATGTAACCTTTCATACAACCATATCACGTCCCTTTTGTCACATGATATTTCGGTCAAGGATGAGGCATGGAGAACGTCATCCTCCTATTCCTGACCATTACTTTCTCGATCCCTGAGTAGTCTGAATATAGAAATGGAACTACCCTTCCATTCCAGTATGGCCATACATTTCTCAGACTCACTCATCGAGGGGCCCAGTAATATCTCTCTACGAATGTGAGGGACAAATTCCATCTGACCATTCACATTCCTCCGCATGAAAAACCACTAAGCCCGAGCATAGCCTTTATGATCACTCGGTCAAAAGTGACTTTTGACTAGGTCAAAGCTGAGCGTTTGTCATGTAGGAATCCATGATGATCTCAGGTCAAAGGGTATAGTGACATGGCTTGTATATGAGAGAAGCTTATGACTTGACCCATGCAGCTCTCTCATAGCGGGTCGGTCCAACACCCTGTACTCTTACATGTGCTTATGACTTTGATTTATATCTCTATATATCTTCAAAGTCATACTGGTCTTATTTCATCTCTGCTCCCACATAGATGACCGACCAGGGACATTTAGGATAAGATCACGAGTTATCCAAGGATTGTCATCATAGTAAACATGTAAATAATATGATAACATGATACAATGATTGGCCCCTAGGGCACAATTTCCAACAATTTGTGCTTTTTCCTAATCCCTTGAAATATTATAACCTGTGAAAGACTGGAAGGGCATGGTTAGATTATGATTATAGTGATGATGATTATTAAACCAAGTCATCATGTAATTTAGTGTAGGAAAAAAAGAAAATACAAATAACGGATAAATTAAAAAAATGAAAAAATATAAAAAATATAAAGAAAAATAGAAAAACTGACTCAGACGTTCGAATTTGGCAAAAATAGGTCAAACTTAATAGCAATTGCTATTATATAAAAATGTTTAGAATGTCAAAAAATTGTAGTATTATTTTTCTCAAATTTTTCTGCGCAAGTCAGAAACAATTCCAGCAAAGCAGTGAGGATCAAACAAAAATTTACCAAATCGAAAAACAATCTAGGAGTCAAGGGAATTGACTCCCTAGCAATGGCACCAAAATTTAATGTCTCTTGTCATTAGCGCTCAAATTATTTACTAAATTAATCTCTATATAGTATAGATGTCAACCTATGTCATATTTTTTCATAGAGTCAATACGTGTCTTAACTCTAGATTAGACTAAGTATGAGAAGGAGGAGTAGTGGAGAGAATTTAATTAATAATTTTTAAAAGGAGATAATAATAAAATAAAATAAAATAAAAGTAATAGTATGGAAGAATATCACCAATAAGAAGAGTGCTCCAAGGATTGATGCCTGGTGTCATATCACAATTTTTCCCTATCTGTATAAGACTGATAGAGGAAAGAGATTTGGAAGGGATTGTGACAATAAATAGAAAGAAAAGATAATGATTAAGATGAGTTTTAAGCCAAAGAATGAGAGAAGGTATAAAATTGTAAAGAAAAAAGGGTTAAATTGCAATTTAGAGAAAGTCTATGGACTAAATTGCAATTAATGAAAGTTTCAAGGACATAAAGGTCATTTTGGAAAAGAAAGGGACTAAAGTAAAAATTCTAAAAGTTCCATGGTACAAAATGGAAGTAGACATAAACTTTGGGCCATTAAGTGTAATTATGAAAAGTTGAGGGCCTAAAGTGTAATTTTTATAAGTTCAAGGGCAAAATGGTAAATATGGAAAGTTGAGCCGAAAAAGGCCCAAAAATACCCGGAATCAGTTCAGTCCCAAATTTTTCCAGTAAATAGAGAAAATTATTCTGATTAGTTTGACGCAACACAGAATTTTAATTTGAGGTCCCGAAAAATTGGTATGAATTTTTAAAGAAAGAGAAATTAATAGAGTATCCTCTGGACCTCAGAATTGGATGAAATTTGGTAGTAAATTCTTATAAATAATATATGGATTTATGAAACTGAGATAAGTAAAAAAGGAGTTCTGTAGAATTAATTACGGAATTTAAGGTGAAATCGGACACCGATAAAGTGTTTTGAGAAAACGTAGAGAATTTTTATCAGGACTTCTGGATTTCAAAAAATTATGAGACTTTACATAGAATTGATTTTATATTAGAATGAAGTTCTAAAAATGTTATAACTATTAAAAGAGGTTTTTAACATTTATTCCAAGATCAGGCTAATTTTAAGGATATCGGTATAAGGGAAGTACATTGGGATTTGTGCCAATTAGCTATTGGACCTAAAAGAGGCTCAAGATTTTGTCCTAGGGCAGCCCAATAAGTCCCAAAAATTATCTTGGAGCCTAAGTCCAATAATGAATAATTTATGAATTTTAAAAAATGAAAAGAAAAAGGATAAAGGTGAATTAGGGTTTTGCATATGGTAGGTCCCACAAGCTTTACACATGGCACAAAGAAGAGAAAAGGAAGATTATCCCATGTGCTAAAATGTAATAAAATAATATAAGAATTAACCTAATGATGATTAAGGTTAATTAATCTAAAAACTAACCAATCAAGTTCAAGATTAGGCCATTGTAATAATTAGGACAAGTGAGGACATTATGGACCCAAGGTGCCAAAGTTTTGGCTATAAATACCCCCTTCCTCCTTCACAATTTCGTGCACCTAGAGGACCCTTGGGGAAACCATGCCAAAATGAAGAGAGAACTCAAAATAAGATCAAGGAGAAGCCACCTAAGCAAGTACCTAAGGTAAGAGATCCTTCCTAGTTTATTTATAAGTGTTTTCGAAGGAAGAAACTTAGGTTTCAATGGTTAGAAACTTCATTCTTCCCTTGGAACCCTTGCTGTCCAAAATTCAAAGTTAAAGGAGGAAGATGAAAATTAAGTTAGAACTATGAAATTGATGCTTAAACAAGCTAGTTAGATGATTGGTTATTGAATCAAGTTAATATTCTTGACCATGCCATGGATGAGACCTTTCGGTCTGCACTGTTCATGATAGAAGGAGATGGAATTTCAATGATCTAATGCTTCCATTGAATTTATATGATGATTTTGTGTAGGATTGGGTAGGTTTTGAACCTTGGAAGCATTGGAATTGAAAGTTGTAGTTTTTGGAATTCTTCTCTGTACTGTTCACACGCATGAACAGTTATTGGAATTTCATGATTTTGATGCTTCCAATGGTTTTAAAATAAAAAATTGTGTGGGATAAAGTAGAGGAATAAGTATTGGAAGCATTGGAATCAAAATGAGAATTTTTGAAAGAATAATATGTTTCTTTTCAGTTCTGTCCAGACTTGATGAAGAAGCTGGAATTTCAACATTCTAAGTCCATAAATGGAATCAAAAGGCAAAATTGTGTAGGATAAAGTTAAGATGTAAGTTAGTTTAAAGGATAAGGAAATTAACCACAAATAGAGAAAGTTAGGGGTTGAGTGGTTAATTGAGTTTAAAGTTATAAAATGTTAGTGAATTGAGATTGTAATGAATGAATGATAATACAATGTTAGGATTTGGTTTGTGAGCTCAAAGAGGGAAGCCACACATCAAAGAGAAGTAAGAAGCAAGAGGTAAAGGGAAAGGATAAAGAAAGCAAGGAGTATGAGGTAGTGAACTTACCTACTTGTATGCTTATATTGCTTGGATGCTTTTTGTGATGTTTACTTACTTTGATGATGTGAAGCATGTATGATTAAGTAATGCTCTGTTTCTTTTTATGCTATGGCCATATGATATAATTAAGGGACATGGAAGCATGCAAGTATCATTATGCAAGCATGACATTAAGTGCACACATAGTAACATCAAGCATATAGTTGCATACATTGTATGTTTCTGTTTGCTACTGAGATTTTCCCTAAAATCTCACCCCCTCCATGTCACCCCAAAACCATTAGGTTCTTCAAAGATGCAAGAAGATGAAGATTCAAAAAGAGGAGTTAGGGGATAGATGGCATGATTGATTGTAATTTATGTTGTGACATGACTTATGTGATGTATGTATGTAAGGTATGCTTAAAAAGCAGTACAATTGTAGCTGTTCATAAAAATAGTAAATGATCAAATAAATGTATGAAATTTTATAGATATTTAGTTAACATTCAAGCTTCATTTTGACACCAAGAATGCCTTATTCCGACGTCAATACAAAGAGAATGAATTTTTCAAAGTTAGGGAACCAAATCTGGAAAACTGTGAAACTGACCAAATAAACAGTAATTTTCCACGCCAAAACTGTATTAATTGGTCCATAGTTTGGTCAGATTCATATTTTTCCTTTAAATAGTCTTATGTTATCTTCATATATAAACTTGAACCACTTCATTTCAATTTTTATAGAATTAGTTATGATTTTTCAAAGTTGAGTCACTGGTCTGGAATTTTACCACATAAACAGTAACTCGTGGTCATAAATTCTAGATTGTGCCATTTGACTTTATTGATCATATAAGTAGTTCCAGATGCTATTGTTTGGTCCCTAAGACGTACGAAAGTAAGGATGTTACACCTGGCTATCATCATTCAATAATATATTGGAATTATAATAATTATATATACTAAGTCCCTAACATGCAAAACTCCAGACAATTGTCATGGTCATGATTCTAAAATCCACAATTATACATAGATATAGCATACAATTGTCTCAAGAATGACTAATGAAGATTCACTTAGCAAGTGATAAATTAAACAATAAATTATTTGTTCCTCTAATATGGATATTCAATAAAAAATCCTATAACTAAACATGTGAATCCAACATGAATAATTATAAGAGGAAATAAAAAATATTAGATAAAGAACGTCAAATCATAAATTGAAATAATAAATCACAAGGGTTTGATCACAAAAGTGTCTCAATCGAAACCCTAGGTACAACATATACAAATCTCAAAACCTAAATCTAGAAAATCATAAATTTGCATAAAGAAAAAGATCAAAATATAAAATTGTTCAACTCCTAACTCTAAAGCACAGAAACTCAAGTCACTACATCTCTCCTCAAGAACTTAGAAGGAAAAGGACGTAATTGTGAAAGAGATGAAGAAGATAATTGTGATGGTGGTGATTGGTGTGGTGAATGAAGGATCCTTGAGGTCCTTTATATAGCTTTTAGGAGTGAATCATATTGATGTGAGTCTCTTCACTGATTGGCTTCTAAAAGATAATGATAATCTTTGTTTATTTTCAGTATCATTCCAAGCTGTCATATTTTTCAATATCTCAAGAGATAATATTTTTTTAACTCAAATATCCTATAAACAATTCAAATAAAAAGTAATAGGATAAAAGAGATAAAATAATTGATAAGAAAATATGAAAAGATAACACATTTATCTATTATCCTTTGATTAAATTCAAATGTTAGATATTGAGGAATTATATTTGAATTAATTCAAATGAAATATAATATAACATAATACTAATATATATTATATTATATTAAAGGAATTAATTAATATAATAAAATATAATATTAATATAATATTATAAATTACCCTTCCTCATGGACATAATATAATATAACTTTATAGTAGTTGATGTTGGCCATAGTTATCATTTATTTATTTTTCCTAATTTCCTAAAATACATAAAAGCAAAATACCTTAATGCAAATCAATTTAATCAAGAGAAATAATAAAATCAATAAAAATACAAGAAAATGATTTTTTTAATCATTTAATTCATATAATCAATTAAAGCACAAAATAGCCACAACTACTATAATAATGCCTATTAAACATGATAAATTTCTTAAAATACATATGGAATAATATGATAAAATAGGGATTCATCACCATACTAATATGAAAAAACCATCCTCGCTTTGTCTAATATCGTATCCTTACTTTATCAAGCTTCAATTTGCAAGGTCTTCTATTTGTGCATGTAATATCATTTTGGGAGACCAAGTATAAGGTACTAGATCTAACTATTGATTGTTCTTCAGATCATTTTTTTCTATTTCTTCAAGAAGGTAGTATGGTCGCCATCGATATGCAGAGTGGGGAATAAGATGAAGACAATAAAATATCTGGAAGATCAACTTAGAGGGAGTGAGTAGAGACCGTGATGATGATGTTGAGCAGACTTGAGAGTGGTCCGTCGGTGAGGATCTGAAGAGGTTGCCATCGCCTTTAGGCTGTCGGACAGGAGGTGGGTCTTTGCCAGCAATGAGCTAGAAGGTCAAGTCGTGGTTCTCCACAGCCTTCAGATCTAGGCTCTCCACGTACTTGTCGTTGAAGCTATGAAGAAGGTGAAGTAGGATAGATGCTTGCTGGCAATGGGTGAGAAGATAACTAGCGCTAAAGGGAAGCTTGCTGACGGTGAGTGTGAAGCTTGCTGTTAAGCCAAACTGAAAGGAAGTGGGAGAAATCTGAAGTTCTTATTCAATCTCAAAATCAATGATACACACTATTTATACAGTGAATATATTGGGTTCATAACAACCTAAGGCCCAAATAAAAATAATTAGCTAACACAAAATATAAATATGAAGCAACTAATCTACTAATTACAAATTGTATTTTTCTAACTAATTATACACCAGTTTTTATCACTCCTCCTCAAGTTGAAAGTTAAATAAGTTAATAGTTCCCAACTTGACTAGCAGTCTGGACTGAATTTCCTTACTCATAGCCTTAGTAAGTCAGCTTCTTGATTTATTGACCTCACATGCTGTAAAGTGATAACTCCTTGTGTCACTTTCTCCCTTACAAAATGATGATCAATTTCTAAATGTTTTGTTCTTTCATGAAACATTGGGTTGGCCGCTATGTGAATAGCAGTATTGCTGTCGCAATACACCTTAATAAGCTCACTTTGATGTCTATACAGGTCTTTGAGCAATCCAATCACCCAAACAACTTCAGATATTGTAGCTCCTCACGCCCTATATTCTGCCTCTATAGATGACCTTGATACTATCCCTTGATTCTTTGTTTTATAGGTTATAAGTGAACCACCTAGCTTGAGGAGATACCCTATTACAGACCTTCTTGTAGTCCAGCAAGATCCCCAGTCTGAGTCACAAAAACACTGTAACTTCAAGCCTCCTTCAGAACTAAGTAAAGTCCCAAGCCCAGGTGACTGCTTAAGTATCTGATCATTTCAATTGCAACTGCCATATGTAACTTCATGGGAGTCTGCATCAACTAGCTCAAACACTGCACAAAAAAAGAAATGTCAGGCCTACTAATAGTAAAGTATATTAATCTATCTACCAGCCTTCAATATCTTTCTGGGTCTTTCAACAAGTCCTCCTTTTGGTCCTTTCCCTCTTCATAAGCCAAGAGTTTTAGATGTTGTGGTATTGGTACTGTCAAGAGTTTGCACCCACTCATACCTATATCAGCAAGCAAATCAAGTATATATTTTCATTGTGAAAGGGTGATTCCCTTCTTGGACCTAGCTACCTCAATTCCCAAAAAATATTTCATTAGACCTAACTCTTTGATTTTAATATTGTCATGAAGGAATCTTTTTACTTCTTTAATTCTTTGTTCAGAATTTCCAGTAATGAGTATATCATCTACATATACCAATAACATAACCACGCCATCACTATATTTCTTGACATATAAAGAATAATCACATTTTACTCTGCTTGAAACCTCCACTTATTAAAGCCATAGACAACTTTAAATTCCATTGCCTTGAGGCTTGTTTAAGCCCATACAATGACTTCTTTAATCTACATACTATATTCTCCCCTTGCTCTCAAACCTTGGGGTATGGTCATGTAGACTTTTTCATTTAGGTCACCCTATAAGAAAGTGTTATGGACATCCATTTGATATAAATTCTAGTTATTAAGAGCTGCAATTTTAAGTACTATTATCATAGTTATCATCTTTACAACAGGGAAAAAGTTTCATGATAGTCAATTCTCTCTCTTTGGGTATAACCTTCGCAACTACTTGCTTAATATTTATCTATTTCCCTTTTAGGTGTATATTTGATTTTGAAAACCCATTTACAACCTATAAGTTTCTTTCCTTTAGGTAGAGGGACAATGTCCCATGTCTTGTTATCTTCTAATACATGAATCTCTAGTTCCATTGCCTTTACCCAATTCGGGTCCTTTATAGCCTCATTATAAGACCCTGGTTCAGAAATATAATCAATTGAACATAGAAATCTCATATAAGAAGCATAAATATTATTGTAAGAGAAATCACTTTCTATTGGATATATGCAATTATTTTTCTTTTCCACAGCTTTCTTTAATTATAGCATTAAACACATAGTCCTTTGCCCATATTGGTAGTCTCCTATCTCTGCCTACTCGAGAGAGATTGGGTTCCAAAGGGGGTAAAGTGTCATGTTCAATGTTTTTATTTATGCCTTATCATGATGGTTGTTCATTTACTCTAAATTCTTCATTTGTAGATTGTTCATTATCAACTATCTTATCTGTAATATCTGTATTAAACCAAAAAAGTTCTTTAATTTCATTAGACACTCCCCTTGATTAGCACCCTTATTCTCCTTAAATAGGAATATATTTTTAACAAAATGCACATGCTTTCTAACTAAGAGCATATTGTTCTCGAGATCAAGTAAGAGCCTATTGTTCTCGAGATCAATATATATCCCTTTTGATTATTAGAATACCCCAAAAATACACATGGCAGAGATCTAGGTTTAAGTCTATCTGTATTAATAAGATCTGTCATGTAAGCTAAAGACCCAAATACCTTTAAGTGATTATAATGTGATTATGTTCCAATACCCTCTCATATGGCGTCTTGAACCTTAGTATTCTATTTACTAAATGTGTGGACATTTTAACACACTCACCCCTAATACTCCACTGGTATACCTGATTGCAACATTAGTCCTCTAGCAATTTGCATTAAGGTTATATGTTTCCTTTTTACTATTCTATTTTATTCAGGTGTTTATGGGCAAGATGTTTCATGCACAATTCCTTTCTCCCTAAAATAGTTCGTAAGTTCTTGATTAACAAACTCTCTTCCATTGTCACTCCTCACTCTTTTAACTGAAACAGAAAATTGGGTAAATATATATGCAATGAAATGCTTAATATTTAATGTTGAGTCAGATTTATTTTTCATCAGAAATATCCATGTCGCCCTAGAATAATCATCTACTATAGTAAGGAAATATTGATGTCCAGAATGAGTTGGGGTTCTATATATCCCCCAAACATCTATGTGCAAGAGCTAAAAACAAGTGGACATTTTAATGCAACTAGGTGAGAAAGGCAGTTTCATTTGCTTAGATTGAATGCAAATATCACACTCTTTATTCATGATCATGTTCTTATTGTGTACAAGGCTAAGATGTTTTAGTACAGAAAAGGAGCATGACCTAATCTCTTATGTAGTAACTACAAATTTTTTGGTTTATCACAATACAACAAATATCCTTAGTGAACCTAGATACTAAGATTAAGTTGACTTTAAGTTCCGCAACATATAAAATGTCTTTTAACTCAATTACATTTGGACCTATACCAGTAAGGGCGTGAACACGAGCCTCTACTTCTCTCTTCACAAGGTCAAGCAGGCACTCATACTACTCTAGGGTAAAACCTGGGGACACTATATTAACAGCATGTAACACTGTTTCTACTTCTTGCAATAGACTAGTTTCAGGTTGAATTGTATTTACCTCCTAGTTCTGTTTACACTTATTTCCTTTAAAATCTGCAGGGTACCCAATAAGCTAATAGCAATTGTTATTAGTATGGCCCTTTTTATGACAGTGGTCACACTCTAGAGGGGACCTCCACGGCCCCGTCCCCTTCCACGTCCTCTGCCTTATCCCATCATAGCAACTCCTACAATCGGTGAAGAAGTCCCAGAGCTTGCAATGTTCTTCTATGCTTCATCCTCTAGTACTATTGCATAAGCTTGGTTTACAAATGGCAGATAACTTATTAAAAGTATTTGACATTTGGCCTGGTTGAATGTCTCGTTCAGCCCTAAGAGGAACTATAGTAACTCTGCTGTTAAATCATCTGAAAATCCACTTTCAAGGTATCACACTTGCATAAAGGAATTGCTATCAGTGAACTTTGTTCTCCCAAAGCTACTTCAAACATGAATAGTACCCTAACACAGTGAGAGATCCTTGCCTGAGTGATCTAATTTCCAGATAGAGATTAAAGATTCGTGAACCTATCACTTTATCAAATCTTTCCTTCAAGTTTTCCCAGACATCAGATGCTAACTGAAAATATACCATACCATTAGCAAGTTCTTTGGATATTAAATTCAGAATCCAAGATAGCACCAAGGCATTACACCTTTCCCACTGGTCATGGAGATTTTCTTTTTGAGTCTCCTTCTTATAGGACCCGTCAATATATCCCAACCTCTATTTTCCCTTTAGAGCTATGCACATAGCTCTATTCTAGATGACATAGTTCTTTCCAGATAACATAGTTCTTGCTTCCAGTCAAAACTTGCTGGCTTATGGTGGCTCCTTGCGTATCAGCTGGATGAAGGTATAGAGGATGGGAGAAATTTAAAGCGTCGCTAGAATTTTTACCTGCTACTGCCATTTTGGTTTTGTTGTAGAAATGACCGTCACCCGAGAACAAAAAATCTTAGAGCACAGATGAACCAGAAGCACGTCGTCTTCTTTCTCCTCTAGTGACAGAGATGAACCAGAGGGAGATCACAACATCTTCTTTCTCCTCTAGCTATGACTCTTCGACGCTGGACTGTTCACTGAGGAAACGATATGGGGAGGATCGACACTATAATATTCACCAAGGAAAAAATCTGGAGAGGGCTAGTCATCGTACAACCAACGACCACAACAGCTTCTTTCTCCTCTTGCCACCACCACAGAGGATCGAAGTCGTACTGGTCATCAAGGAAATGATCTGGAGAGGGCTTATCGTTAAACAACCAGCGACCACGGTGTCTTCTTTCTTTTCCTGGCTCTAGTCTTCTTGCAACTTGAGTGAGGGAGCAGAGGACCTCACCCAAAACAAAAATAGGAAGCAGGAGCATTCTGGTAGGGGCCATAACCTGAGAAGTGACTAAGGCACAAGCAACGTAGAAGGAGAAGAAAAATCAAGAAGGAAAAGACTTGTGGCTTGCAAGAAGACTATGACTATGTCGTTGCCCAAGAAATTGATCAGGACTTCAAGAATGGGTTCAAGAATCACGTGAAAAATTGCCAAAAGAATTCAAGTTGGGCTTCAGAAAAAACAACGGCTAAGGCTTCCTTGGCTTTGGTACCATGTTAATCCATACTGAAGAGAATTAGAAGAAATCTAAAGTTCTCATTCAATCTGAAAATAAATGATACACACTATGTACACCTTATAGTATCTATTTATACAGTTAATATATTGGGCTCATAACAGCCTAAGGCCCAATAAAAAATAATTACCTAACACAAAATATAAATAGGAAGCAACTAATCTACTAATTATAAACTGTATTTTTTTAACTAATTATACACCATTTTCTATCACTTGCTGAAGGTAGGTATGAAGCTTGAATGGCCAAAAGAGGTAAAGGGCAAAATGTGTTGGAATTGTTTTTATAAATAAGGGATATTTATAACTTTTTGTTTGAATTTTGAAACCCCATTTTAAATGTCACATGTCATGGGAATTATTGAAATTCAAATACCCTTTATGTCCGTTTATATTTTTGAAGTTCATTTTGTGTCATTTTCCCAATTAAATTTATATAATTTTTTATAGCCTTTGAAATCTATTTAAGACACAACATACGCTTTAAAATAGGCTTAAATTATTATATATAGAAATAGAGTTATATGTTTTCAAGTCTTTTAAAATGCCTACATTTTAAATAAGCCTTTAAAAAGATTTCAGGTCTTTTGAAGACTCAGACATGGCCACAAAAAATAAGTTTATGTGCTTGTTTGGGTAACCTCTAAACCAAGGTTTTAAAATGGCTTCTAGCTTAAACCTTAGCTTGAAATTTTTTTAAAACAAACAGCCATATTTGTCCAAAAAGGCTTATGACAAAACCATGGTTTAAAACGATAGTTTTGAATAAGCTCATGGGAATAGCTTTTGGAACAATAAAAGAGCTTATAGACTACCCAATTACTATTTTACCCCTACTTTTTCTAACACTCTATCTCCTTTATTATCTTCCCTCTCTCTTCTCTCTCTGTACCATTGCCTTCTCTCCACCACCATTTTTATCGTCGCCGTCGTTGGGAGGGAGGAGGGTCCTCTGTAGTGGTCGTGGTCAGTGAGAGGTCATGGTCTTCATCGGGAGACCGTGGAAGTCAAGGAGGTTGCTATTCTAGTTCTCTCCTCCGTCTGTCATCCTCGCCTCCGTCAACCGTCCCCTTGTGTTTAGCTCCTCTATTGGTCATGGTGGGTCATAGTCTGTCATGGTGAGGAGGAGAGGAGGTCACCGTCGAAAAAGAAAAGGAAGTCACCGTCCGTCGTTGAGGCTCGCGATGGATCACGATAGGTCTCTATGGCTCAGTTAGAATTTCTGGAGAAGAGAAGAGGAAGAATAGCTATAGTGGCTTTGCCGACACCGTCGCTAAGAAGGAGGAGGGTCCATTAATGCTAATAAGATGATGATGAACAGTGACAAAAATATTATTTATAGTTTTTTTTACCTTATACCCTTTCTGGTAATTTACCAATCACAAAAATCCTTCTGGTAATAACCATCCAAACACTCCATAACCACTTTTTTTCATAAGCTCTTCTCCAGAAACCCTTTTCCAAAAGTAGTCCAAAAGCCCTTTTTTCCATAAGCCCTTTTATAAAAGTCTATCCCAATAGCCCCTATATATAAGTTCAGACTTTAGATTTATGTTGCAAGTTCAAACTTACTATTTTAGTGGTATATATAAGTCTATTTTAGAAGAAATTTTTGGTTTTTAACATAAGTCTACCTAGAAAGGTATTAATAATTATCTTCCAATTTTACTATTATTGAATATAATAAAAAAATTAATTAATTCATATTGAAATGTGTGTATTATTGTAAAACTATCAACAAGATTAAGAGTAGAGAAAACATGAAGACAAGAAAATGAGAGAAGTAGATCGTATTCTTCCACTTGCTTTACAACACAAATGACATACCCTATTTATAGGCATAGTCTTACATGTAGGTTATATCCAAACTTGAATGACAAATAGTAGGCAATAAAATTCATAAATGACCTAGTGCAAGTTATAACTTAATGTAGTAGTGGAGGAGTAATAGAGTAGTGGAAGTTACTTAGGGAAGTTGAAGAGGAAAAGGGAAATGTATATCCACATTCTAATATTCATAACACTCCCCCTTAGATGTCCATTATTTAATAATGTGGCTCATTAAAAAACTTCAACTGGGAAAAACCCAGTGGGAGAAAAATCTAGTGGAAGAAAAAAAGTACGCAATTAATTGATACACTCACAGCACTGCCTCATTAAAAACCTTACTAGAAAAACCCAGTGGGGCAAAACCTTAATCAAGGGAAAAAGAGTATAGCATGTATTGACTCCTTCTTTTGGCAACGTCAGTTGATATCTCTGAATCTGCGAAGTCTGATATCATGTACGAGCTTCTCAAATACTGTTGTTAGAGGTGACTTGGTGAACAAATATGCTAGATTTTCTTTGAAACAGATTTGCTGGATATTAATCTCACCATTCTTTTGAAGATCATGTGTGAAAAAGAATTTTGGAGAAATATGGTTTGTCCTATCTCCTTTGATATACCCTTCTTTTAGTTGGGTAATACATGCAATATTATCTTCATATAGGACTATTGAGATCATTTTACTATATGACAATCCACAAGTGGTATGTATATGATGTATTATCAATCTTAACCATATACATTCTCAACTTGCTTCATGTATCGCTAGTATTTCTGCATGATTAGATGATGTGTCTGATATGATTTGTTTCATTAATGCCATGAAATAGTTGTACCACTAGCAAATATCCTGTTTGTGATCTACCAACATGTGGATCAGACTAAAATCTAGCATCAGTATAGTCGACAAAGTTAGTCTTGTGTTCATTCGAATAAAATAATCCCATATCCATAGTCCCCTTCAAGTAACAAAAAATGTGCTTAACCCCATTCCAATGTCTTTGTGTTAGTGAAGAACTATATCTTGCTAGTAAGTTAATAGCAAATGATATATCTGGTCATGTGTGACTAGCAAGATACATAAGCGCACCAATTTCACTAAGGTATGTAACTTCTGGGCTAAGTAGTTATTCGTCATCTTCTTGAGGTCTAAAGGAATCTTTATCTTTCTCTAGAGATCTTACAATCATCGAGTGCACAATGGATGTCATTTATCCATATAGAAACATTTTAAGACTTTTCTCATGTAAGTTTCTTGATACACGAAGTCCCATTTTTCAGATGTTCAATTTGTAGTCCAAGGCAAAATTTGTTTCTTCCTATTTCCTTCATTTCAAACTCTTTTTTAAGCAATTATCCACTTTAGAAATCTCTTCAGGAGTTCTAATGATATTTATGTCATCAACATAAACATCAATTATAACAAATTCATTTCTAGATCTTTTTATAAAAATGCATGGGCATATCTGATCATTCTTATATCCTTCTTTCAATAGATATTCACTAAGTCGATTATACCACATGCGCCTTGATTGCTTTAATCTATATAAAGACTTATTTAACTTAATTGAGAACTGTTCTCGAGAACATGAATTGTATATTTTTAGCAACTCAAATCCGTCAGGGAGACTCATATAAATGTCATTATCAAGTGAGCCATACAAATAGGCTGTAGCAACATCTATTATACTCAAATGCAGGTATTCATTTACTGCCAGATTAATTAGATATCAAAAAGTAGTTGCATCCACCATTGGTGAATATGTTTCTAAAAATCAATATAGGTCTTTGTGTAAATCCTGAGCAACAAGCCATGCTTTGTATCTTACTACTTTACCATTTTCATTTCATTTTCGTACAAAAACCCATTTGTATCCAATTGGTTTTACATCTTTAGGAGTAAGGACCACAGGTCCAAAAACTTTTTGCTTTTCTAATTATTTTAATTCTTCCTGAATTACGTCTTTCCATTTTGGTCAATCCTCTCTTTGTTTGCATTCACTAATAGACCTTGGTTCATGATCCTTTTAATAATTTATTACATCAAGCGCTACATTATATGCAAAAATATCGTTAATATTGACTTCATCCTGATCTCATCGTATTCCATTGATAACATAATTTATTGATATCTCATTATTTTCACATATTTCAGGTACCTGAGTTTCTCTCAGAATTGAGATATTAGTGTTGTCAAAGGACTCTTATGGAGTCACTAAATTTTCTTGAATATCCTTGACCTAACCATCTATATTTGTAGCTCCTTTTCTTTTCTGAGGATTTTTATCTTTTGAACTGATAGGCCTGCCACTTTTCAAGCATACTTTTGATTCATTTACATCAGTAGATTGTCCAATAGGGACATCAATTCTGATAGGAGCATTTGCAGTCAGAACATGTGACTTGGTCACTTTCTTGGGGTCAGTGAATATGTCTGGAAATTGATTAGCTAGAGTCTATAAATGAATTATCTTTTGAACTTCTAGCTCATATTGTTTTGTACGAGGATCAAAATAAGACAATGATAATTCATTTCAACTAACTTTATTTTTCAACTGCTTATTTTCTCCCCATAATGTTCAAAAAATTGATTCATCAAAATGACAATCAGGAAATCGAGCCATAAATAAATCTCCTGTTATTGGTTCTAAGGATTTTATTATAGAAGGAGATTCATAACCAACATATATTCCCATCATTCTTTGAGGATCTGTTTTAGTATGTTGTAGTGGAGCAATCGGAACATATACCACACATCCAAAAGTCCTTAGATGAGAAATATTATGTTCTTGACCAAAAACCATTTGTAAAGGGGAGGACTTGAGATAACTAGTTGGCCTGATATGAATTAACATCACTACATACAAAATTACATGTCCCCAAGTAGATATTGGGAGATTCGATTTCATAAGCAAACAATTAATTAATGATTCTGCAAGTCCATTTTGTGTATAAACATGTTCTACAATATGTTCTGTTGGAATTATGCCCTAGGGGCCAATCATTGTCTTATGAACATTGTTGATTTACGAATTTCTTAATTATGTTATCACATTATTTGCATGTTTACTGTGATGACCATCCTTGGATAACTCATGATCTTTTCCTAAATGTCCCTAGTCGATCATCTATGCGGAAGCAGAGATGAAATAAGACCAGTATGACTTTGAAGATATATAGATATATAAATCAAAGTCATAAGCACATGTAAGAGTACAAGGTGTAGGACCGACTCGCTATGAGAGAGTTGCATGGGTTAAGTCATAAGATTCTCTCATATACAAACCATGTCACTATGCCCTTTGACCTGAGATCATCATGGATTCCTACATGACAAACGCTCAGCTTTGACCTAGTCAAAAGTCACTTTTGACCGAGTAATCATAAAGACTATGTTCGGGCTTAGTGGTTTTTCATGAGGAATCTGAATGGTCAAGATGGAATTTGTCCTTCACATTCGTAGAGAGATATTACTGGGCCCCTCGATGAGTGAGTCTGAGAAATGTATGGCCATACTGTAATGGAAAGGTAGTTCCATTTCTATAATCAGACTACTCAGGGATCGAGAAAGTCACTGTCAGGAACAGGAGGATGACGTTCTCCATGCCTCATCCATGACCAAAATGTCGTGTGACAAAAGGGACGTGATATGGTTGTATGAAAGGTAATATCGTTCATCAATCCTCATATGATTTGGGCAGTCGTAATGTCTTGCTAGAGACCGCTTATGACTTGTGGATCAGTATAGTAACTGGGCCACTGCCAACTTCATATGGGCCTACAGGGTCGCACACAAAATAGCCCAACACGAGCTATGGTGTCTAGATTCATTGAATCTAAGACATATCCAGATTCAATGAATAATCTAGGGTGGATATATATATTATATATATATATAAATTCATATATATATTATATATAATATAAGAGATATTTGCAAGATTTAATTTATAAAGATAAATTAAATCTCTATCACTTTTGAATTTGAATTTAAATTGATATGATCTATTTGAATTTGAAATTTAAATTGATATGATATCTCAAATTTGATTTATGAGAATAAATCAAATATAATTCTGTCTTATCTTTATTTTAAATTAAATGAGTAGGTGAATTAAATCTGTGGGACGGATTTAATATAAACCATATTTATTTAATTAGTTTCTTATCAAATTATGCAATATATGATATTGTATTAATTTCAGAATTAATATAAGATTAATTCTGAAATCCAACTCAATCAGAACACCGATAGCATTCTATATATTTGACATTAGGGGCTAGGGTGTTTGTGAAAGAGAACGAGTGACAAGGAGGCTGCAAAAGGTTTGCAGATAAGAAACGACCAAAATAGAGACGATGAGGACGAAATCTCGAGAAAGCCCTAGAGGGACAAGAGGCGCTAGCACGTCGTTCGTGGTTGGAATGCTGTTCGTGTGGATACTGGTAGAGGAAGTCGATCTGAGTTGTCGACTTCTTGCGATCGAGAAAAGAGCACAGGTACGACTATAAGTCACAACTAGTTGACACTGAGGTCGCTACCAAATAGGCATCTGAATGTCAGAAAATTGAAAAGAGGCCTCCAGTCGCAACTAGAAGCTGAGGACGTCACGATTGACAACTCCAGAGACTACCCGTCGCGACTAGAAGTTGAGGACGTCGCGACTGACAACTCCAGAGACTACCCGTCATGAAGAGAAGCTGAGGAAGTCGTGACTGTAAACTCCAGAGCCGACAAGTAGCGACGAGTGGACACAGAGGTCGCGACCATAATTCTAATACCGAAGGTAACACTTCTTACTCCTTGACTTAAACACATTCGGCAGATCCAGGCAGGGAATGAAAAACTTTTAAAGTTAATTCCGCTGCATGAAACATCCTCCCTTAAACCCCTCAATGTACACTCGCGGAAGCGATATTAACTCGATTATATCTTAACTTAAGCCCAAAAATTAAAATTTTACTCTTAAGTTCCTTATTCTGAACATTTATTTTGAGAACTGATTTATCTCATTCTACACATCCAAATGAGGCTTATTACCTATCCACGTAAATCCCAGATGTGTGCTACTGGCTCACCAAATTTCCTGGTCAAACTCTTTCGTTTACTAGGTCAAACTGAGGTCGGAACACTGCTGACTCAGGACCTGCGAATTTCTCTCTTAATTTCTTAACTTTTTAATTACTCTCATAATTACTTTTCTTATGTATAACCCATTATTCTAGCTACTTATACACAAGATGAACATGCCAAACAATCTTTATTATTAAATAATAAATCAGTATACAATAGGACATGAACAAATCCTCATATCTCTATTACATCTTTCCAGCCGGGAATCCGGCAGTATAACTACTATACTTCATCTTTAAAAATAACTGAACTGTACTGATTCGGTAATTCCCCATGAGAACTACCATTCTACGTAAGTACCCAGGAAAGACTGGATGAACCGGCTAGGTCCACTCACTTCCAGCCTCCTTAGACAGTACCTACGTACACAGTACTCTGTATAGTCTACCAGCACAACGGCATTTTCTAATAAATATCTTTAAATCTTAACCTTAAAACCTTGACCTTAAATTTTGAACTTAAACCTTAACCTTACTTATACTCAATTGGAACTATCTTAGAACATTGGAATACCTCTTAACCTTAAAAACATGAATTTCCAAGAGTTGGGCTTACGGGTACTGTTCACTGCCACTATTCACTGGGTAATTCCAGATTCCAACCTGAACTTTGGAAATTCATAACTAAATATAGAAAAATCGTTTTGAGGTGATTCCAATTTATAATGAAAGATATTTCATTTAAATTTGATATAAAAATATGAAAATGAGGTTTCCTTGTCCAGATCAAATCAGTTTATTCGTTGAACTTTACTGTTCATTTGGTAAATCTGGAAATTCCAGTTTCCTTGCCCTATTTTCAAAAATTCATTTCTCCTTGTATACTTATCCAATTGAGTTTAATTACCTATGTATTTAAAGATCCATATGTCGAATTTAAGATCACAAAATTTTGTGGAAAAAATCATTCATTTACTATATGAAATTAGCGCATGAACCTCACTGCCTCTGAGTAGTCGTTTTATCTTATTCCAGATTTCAACTCCCGACTTTGAAAACTCATAACAATTCGAGTTCTTTATAAAATTAGGCGTTCTTGGTGTCCATTTAAAGATCTAGATCTTATCTATTTTCATGCCAAATTTCATATGACAATTCGTCAGATAAGTCACCTAAACTATCGTTCCAAGTACACTACCTCAGATTAGATTTATGAGTAGCATGCATCATACAAACCAAAACATCATCTTGTAATTAAAGTGCATACTTTTTAAGTTATGTACAGTCATCCCTCAACATTTACCCTCTTGCCTTGAGAAGATCCAGCACCTAGAGCATGGTTAATTATATGGAAGGAATGAGATTTTATGGAAATCCCAATAGCAAGTAATATAAACTATAAGGTTATGCATGTTTGATTAAATGCCTAACATGTTATCATGCAATGGGAGCTAATTCTTGCTTATACATAAGCAAGCTCTAACATGCATATTGTCATGACATATATTGCAAGTGGTGGCACATATTCATGGCACATCATCATCATCATAACCATCATCACACAACATTCCATGCTCAACCAAACCTTCATGCATGCATAACAAGTAAGCAAATCAATCAAAGCACATAAGTTTATAGTTAGATATTCTTGCTACCTCTTGTAGATCCTTGTCCTTCCCTTCTAGTAATGGTCTTTCCTTGCCACAAATGTCAAAACCTAAACATTACAATATAATTACCAAATTATAACTCCATTCCAAACAAATTCCAAGTCTAGTTTCAATAAGCTCCTTTTTTCCAAAAATTCCCATTTTGGTTCCAATGCTTCCCATACTTGTTCCTCCACTTTACCCCCACACAAAATCTCATTTTAAGACCATTGGAAGCATCAAAATCATGAAATTCAAATCACTGTTCACGTGAGTGAACAGTAACCGTGAGGAATTTTTAACATTATAACCTTTAATTCCAATGGTTTCCAAGGTTCAAAACCTTTCCAATCCTACACAAAATCATCATATAAACTCAATGGAAGCATTAAATCATGGAAATTCCATTTCCTTCTATCATGAACAGTGCATAAACAGTGCAAACCGAAATGGTAAAGCCAAGAACATCAACTTACTTCACAACCAAGCATGTAACTAACTTGCTTAAGCTTGTCTTAACTATCTATGACCTAAAACTCATATTCCTTTCACATATACACAAAAATTCCAGCAGCATCTCCCCAAGATTTAAGCCTCAAAAATCACTTAAACTCAAGCACAAACCATAAGAACAAAGTCTAGAAGCAAGGGAGCAACTTACTTTACAAGCTTCTCCAAGATCCTTGCTTCTTCCTTGCTTGAGAGAGAATTCTTCAAGACCTTCCTTCTCCTTTATTTCTCACGGTTTTGGGCTAGGAAATGAGGGGTATTTATAGCAAAAGTCATGTGCCATTTGAAGGCCAAGATCACTTTGGGAACTATTTGATCTAATGGTTAAATATTTGATCTTGAAATGTCTCTTCTCTTCACACTCATGACCTTACCACCATGACATCACTAGCATGGTCTACTTGGAACACCTAACCTCCTCTTCTTGGCGCCATTCTTATGTCCTTGTGGGTCCCACCATGTGCAAAACCTAATCCTTACTTTATTCTCTTTTTCTTTCTTTTCCAAAAATCCATAAACTATTTATTATTGGACTTGGGCTCCAAGATAACTTTTGGGCCTTATTGGGCTGGCCTAGGATGACATGTTGGGCCTCTTTTAGGTCCAATAGCTAATTGGCCCAAATCCCAATGTATTTTCCTTATACCGATATCCGTAAATTACCCTGATCTTAATTGTTCTAACATTTTTAGAAATTCATTCTAATATAAATTGAATTCTCTACAAAGTTTCATAATTTTCTGAGACCCAGAAGTCCTGTTAAAAATTACATATGTTTCCTTTAACCCTTTATCGGTGTCCTTTTTCACCGTAAATTCCATAATTAATTCTACAGGACTCCTTTTTGACTTCTGTCAACTCCATAAATTCTCATATTAATTATAATAATTTACTATCAAATTTCCTCTGATATCCATCCATTGTGTGAAATGACCAAAATGCCCTCCACTTACTTATAGTTTCTTAGGGCATCACAGTGGCATTTTCGTAATTTTACACTTTGGCTCTTAGACTTTCTTCCTCTTCCAATTAATTCTTTTCTTTACATAAATATGGCCACATCTTTTCCTAAAAATCTCATATATTTTATTCAACCTGTACATATAACTTAGTACAGAAATTAGGGATGTTACAACTTCTTCTCAAAGGGGTCTAGTAGCCTATCTATTTCAGCCTACTATCTGAATCTCTGGGCCTAAAAATTGAGATATTACACTGCGTGTCTTCTAATTCCCTTCATGTTCAACATTGATACCTAGAGACATAGTGTAATATCCTTAATTTTTTGTACTGATTTATATGTACAGATCGAATGAAATATATGGATTATTTTTCAAGAAAAAGATGTGGTTGTTTATGTAAAGAAAGGGATTAAATTGAAAAAGAAAGAAAAGATAAGGACTTAAGTGCAATTATGGAAAGTTTAAAGTTAAGAAGGAAAAGTAGACAAAAATGTGGGGTCTTTAGGTGTAATTTTAGACAAATAAAGGGACTTAGTTGAAAAGAAGAAAAGTTTTCGGGGCAAAAGTGTAATTATGAAAACTTGGACCGGAAATAGGCAAAAACAGTGATCCTACTCCGATCAGCCCCATATCCTACCAGTAGGTAGAGCAAGTGACGCCGGGTAATCCAGCGAATACAGGAATTTTTCAAGACTCCAGATAGCCAGAAATGATCTGATAGTCCAAAAGTTATAAAAATTCCTACCGGATATCCTAGATTTCAGATATATGTGAGAAATTACAGGATGATGCGTCCTGATAGGGCGGATGTCTAGAAACTGACAGAATACCGATAGGAGGCCTGTAGAAAAGGTTTTTAGCAAATTAGAAAATCCAGACGGGAGTGTGAGGCATCCGGGTATCCGATAGGGAGATTTATCGGTATTTGAAAAGGGACTGAATGAGTTCCGATGACCTCAGTCAGATGAATGTTATGATTCACAGGGATACCTGAACACAGCAGGCCAGTGTATCTGACAGAAGGTCCTGGTGTCCGGAGATGTGTAGAAACGGTACATAATAGTTAAAGTACTCAATGAACATGGGCAGGGGAGGATTTCTCGTAATGCGTGCTAAGAGGGTATTGGACCCAGAAAGGCCCAAAAATGGCGCCATCAAAGGCCCAATAAGACACGTGGACTGATAGGTGGGCCAGTGTCCAGCAGAACCCCGGAAAAGTACGAAATTACGAAAATGCCCCTGGGTTATACCAAAGGGGTAATAGACGTATGAAGGGCATTTTGGTCATTCTGGATAGGCCTAGAGGCCAAGACATATACAGATAAAGTTAATTAGAGTCAGTATATGCCCTGACAGAGTACAGAAAGGTGTAAAATGATAGTTTTGCCCTTAGGGTTAAGATAGTGCACAAAAGGGCACCAGGGGTATTTTGGTCATTTCGCAGGGGATCTGTAATTGGGTTTAGACTCAGTATTGAAATTTTAATGATATAAAGGATCCAGATACTAAGTTCAAGGCCAAAAGACATAATATGGGTTTTCAGAAAAATTAGATTCAGAAAATAGTTCAGTTTTTGAGGCGACGGACTGGGCTGGTACCGGATTGGACCAAAAAGCTTCCAGAAGGTTTCTCTCCTCTCCAAATTGCGCCATGTGATAAATGTGTGAGGTGAGGTGTCCCATGAGGTGGCCTTGAATGATGTCATGCATGATGCAGTAAAAGGAATAAAAGAAAATAGGAAATTTCGAAAAAACCAGGACCACAAGTTTATATGGCTTCAAAATTACAAGAATACCATTGAAGGAAACTTTAAATACCCCCATGCCTCTCATTCTCACGGACAAGGAGCTTTTTAGAGTAATAAGGAAGTGCTTGAGAGAGAAAGTGAGAAAAAGAAAGAAGAAAGGAAGTTCTGGTGGAGTTGGAAGCAGTAAAGAGGTTCTAGAGTTCTGCTTGTGAGGTAGTAACTAATCCTAGCTTTTATGTAATATCTTTGTGACTTGTTGTGCTATTGTTTGGTTGGATTGTTGTCTTATATGTTATGCTTGAAGCTCTATTACAATGCTATGATCATATGTTATTGAATATGGAAGCACGCAGCATACTTATCTGTACACAATCACAAGCAAGCACTGTCACTCTGCATTACATATATTGTTATGAGTATTACTACTGAGATTCCCTCGAATTTCATCCCAAATAACCCATTACAGGGGAGGCTATGTCGAAGTAAATTTTGGAAATCTTGAAGGACGCCGTTAGGCTGCCAAAATTCTGGCAAAGTGGTAAAGAAAGGAACTGATACGTACTGTGTACGTAGGTACTGTCTAAGGAGGCTGGAAGTGAGTGGACCTAGCCGGTTCATCCAGTCTTTCCTGGGTACTTATGTAGAATGGTAGTTCTTACGGTAATTATCGAATCGATACAAGATCGGTTACTTTCTAAAGACGAAGTATAACTGTTATGCTGCCGGATTTCAGGAAAAGATGATGTAGTAGAAATATGAGAATTTTGTATCTGTCATAATGAATGTAAACTATCCTTTAATAACATATATTGTTTGGCATGTTCTAAATATCTGATCAGCATATTTAACTGATATGTGATGGATGTATGCCTGTGTATGTAAGAGTGAATGCTGAAAATTGTCTCTATGAACAGTAAATCCGAGGAGACCTATTGATGTTTGATAAATATTTAAAAATAGTAAATGGATGAATAAATATCTAAAATTTTTATGGTAATTAGTAGACATATTAATATTTAATTTGATATATAATATGCCTCATTTGGACGTCTGTACGTGGAGTTATAAATTTCCAAAGTTGAAACCAGAATGTTGGATTTAGAGGAAAAACGTGGGATAAATAGTAAAGTTGTAACCTTGACCCATGTTGACTTGGTCAAAGATTGGTCAATGAGAGATTTTTTCCTAAAATATGATTGAGTTGGTTTCATGTATCAATTGGAACCACTTCATTTCAATTTTTCTAGATTTAATTATGATTTTTTGAAGTCAGGTCACTCATCTGGAATTTGCACAGTGAACAGTACGCGAGAAGAGGAAATTCTAGATTGAGAAATTGGACTTCAATGACCTTGAAAGTGGTTCTAAATGCTATCAAATGATCCCTAAAATGTATGAAAATAAGGATGTTTCATTTTGGTATCAGAGCAAAGGATTCTGGCTTAGGATATGCTCTGAATAGATGATTTATAGATAGATATACTATGATAAAGCTATCATAATTGACACTAAGATAGTGTTTGCAGGATGACTAGATATAGATCCGGATCCGAAATCACGGTGAACCAGTGGGATCCTAGACTAGAGGTCTCTAGTGCGGATAGTTCAGAAGAGGAGATAATGAGCAATGATTCTGATCCTTGGATATCTCCAGTAGTAAGTGACTCAGAAGTGGATAGTTCTTCTGTAGGATCAAATCTTGTGGATGATCAGGAGGTGATGGTGATAGAAGGCCCTATTCCTGCCATTCCCATAAGTGCGGTACCTTCAAATATAGCAAACAATTCAGGATCCAGCCAAGTACTTGATCAGAGTAATGCACCAGGTCCCAGTAGGCCCGAGGTGACATTAGTAGAGATATATTTGGCATGTCTAATTGTAAGAATGATGCCAGGGAGGAACCTGAGTAGAGAATAATTTGAGAGCTCTGTAGTATTAGCTCGACAGTTATATGGGCTAAGGCAGACCCTGATCAGAAATATAGATCAAGGTTATATGGTTTATCAGAATTTCATCACAAGGGTAAAAGCCATATACCAAGCCTGGGATCCAAATGTATTAACCCTAGGGCTTTGGCTGGAGATTATGGACGATGTATTGCCAACTACTCCTACCTGGAGATCAGAGTTGGATCGATATTTTGATAAAGAACCATATTGTACTGTATCCGACTGGATCTACTTGGTAGAAGAGTATATTAGAATAAAGTTTAAGAAGAATTAGGGTAATGTTTTCAGTGTACGTAATGTATAAAAGATCAGTACAGTAGCATATGTATGACTGTGACAGGTACCTTGTATGCTATATTTGAAATGAAATAAGAAATGTTGTTTATCGCATTCCCTCTTATGTTATAGTATAACAAAATGGTTCGAACAAGAAGAACGATTCCGGCAGAGGAACCACAAGAAGCTGGAAATCTTAATCAACTAATCTTAGAGCGATTAGAACAACAACAAAAGATGATTGAGGAAATGCGGGCAGTTCAGGCACGCAACGAGCAGGAGAGAGATGCTGCTATAGCTGCAGCAGTAGCTGAGGCAGTAAGCAACCTAAGGCCACCTGAGCCTTCAGGATCAGCTAGTAGAGAACCACAGTCGGTGCAGCCTCAAAGATAGGTTGACCCAAGAGAGGATGCAGCTAGCATTCAGCAATGGATGATCAGATTCTGCAAGTACATCCTCCAGTATTTGAGGGAACATTTGAGGTGCAGAGTGCTGAGGATTGGATTAGCATATTAGAAAAGATCTTCAAGGTTATTGACTGCCCAACGGAAATCAAAGCTTAGATGGCTATCTATCAGTTAGAGAAAGATGCTGATAGGTGGTGGAAGAATACTGAGTTACTTCTGCAAGTAAGAGACATCCCGATCACCTGGGAGGTGTTTCTTGAGTAGTTTTATGAAAAATATTTTCCTCAATCAGTGAAGGATGAAAGAGAAGCGGAATTCCTTGTACTGAGACAAGGAGAGAAGGAGTCCTTTGACGAATATCTTGCTAAGTTCATCCGGCTGTCTCAATATTCCACTTATCTGCGCCAAGTGGATGACGAACATTGGATGACAGAAAGGATGATCCGAGAGCTGAATTCTATGCTAAAGGAGAAGTTAACTCCTCAACAATACATCCAGTTTAACAAAGCCGTGGAGGCGTGCCGTATTGTTAAAAATAGTATGAATTACAGAATGCTATCTAGATCTGGAACCAGGGAACAAGCAGCTCCTGATAAAGCCGGTCGAAGTCAAGAATCTGCCAGTGGAAGCGGCTACAAGAAAAGAAAGCGACCATGGCAGAACAACAGAAGGCCAAATAGAGGGAATTTTCGCGGAAGGTCCACCAACAGAGATGCAAAGGCCCAAGTATGTGAAAAGTGTGGAAAGAATCATGGTGACAGACCATGTTTAATGGGCCAGAACATTTGTTACACCTGCGGAAAGCCCAACCATTTTTCAAGAGAATGCCCTCAAGCCATAACAAATCCAAGGCCAAGGACACCAGGAAGAGTGTTTGCACTCACTAAGGAGGATGCTCAGCGGTCACCTGAGATGATCCAAGGTACAATCTATCTCAATGATCATGCTGTGACTGCTTTATTTGATTCGGGTACAAGCCATTCCTTTATTTCTTATGAGTGTGCTAAACG
This sequence comes from Leucaena leucocephala, assembly GCA_037074615.1. Taxonomy (NCBI): domain Eukaryota; kingdom Viridiplantae; phylum Streptophyta; class Magnoliopsida; order Fabales; family Fabaceae; genus Leucaena; species Leucaena leucocephala. The sequence goes on along the minus strand of CM073548.1, from coordinate 7,766,674 downwards.
TCTAGGCCTTCGGATTAACAAGCTATGTTATGATATACATGTAAAAAAAACCCACCAATGCTAGGGTAGTTACATCTGATGCCTGCTTGAATAGTATAGTGCGTTATGAGCACTATAGTGCCACCCTAGACTTAATATGTATGCCTTTCTGAGAAATTGATGTCATACTTGGTTTGAATTGGTTAGCCTCCAATAATGTGATGCTGGACTGCAGGAACAAAACCCTAGTTCTTGGCCCAAAGATCACTGATCTGAGTCTAGAAGTAAGATTGAATTTCATAATGGAGGCTCAGGAAGATAAATGTCTGCGAAAAGGATGTCAGGGATATGTGGTGTTCTTTTCTATTCAAATAGAGATAGAAGAAGGAATTAATGAGATCCCAGTAGTCAATGAATTTCCTGAAGTCTTTCCGAAGGAGATTCAAGGATTGCCTTCAGAACGTGAGGTGGAGTTTGCAATTGACATTGCACCTGGAGCTGGACCAGTATCCAAAGCCCCATACAGGATGACTCCTAATGAGATGATGGAACTGAAGAAGCAAATTGAGGAGCTACTGGAGAAGGGTTTCATAAGACCCAGTGTATCACCATGGGGTGCTCCTGTGTTATTTGTCAAGAAGAAAGATGGCAGTTTAAGGCTATGCATTGACTACAGGGAATTAAATAAGCTTACGGTTAAGAATAAGTATCCTCTTCCTAGAATTGATGACCTGCTAGACCAATTGGCAGGAGCGAGCTTATTCTCCAACATTGACTTGAGATCTGGTTATCATCAGCTAAGGGTGAAGTCAGATGATATTCCAAAGACGGCATTCAGAACACGCTACGGGCATTTTGAGTTCCTGGTGATGCCTTTAGGACTAACCAATGCACCTGCTATTTTCATGGACTACATGAATCGGATCTTCAGACCTTATCTAGATCAGTTCGTTGTGGTCTTCATTGATGATATTCTGGTGTACTCCAAATCTCCAGAGGAGCATGAAAGGCATTTGAGGATTGTTCTTGGTACCCTTAAAGAAAAGAAGCTCTATGCTAAGCTGAGTAAATGCGAGTTTTGGCTATCAGAAGTCAAATTTCTCGGTTATGTCATATCCCGAGACGGGGTAGCTGTGGATCCTAGCAAAGTTGAAGCAGTTTTGAGCTGGGAGCAGCCAAGGACAGTGACGGAGATCAGAAGTTTTCTCAGCCTAGCAGGGTACTACAGAAGATTTATTCAAGACTTTTCTCGAATTTCCTTACCACTTACCAAGCTGACCAGAATGAATCAGCAGTTTAAGTGGGATGAGAAGTGCGAGGCTAGCTTCCAGGAGTTGAAGCAGAGATTAACCACTACTCCCGTGCTGATTATTCCAAACCCCATTCAGACTTATGTAGTCTACACTGATACTAGCAAGCAGGGGTTGGGATGTGTGCTGATGCAGCAAGGTCGAGTAGTAGCCTACGCCTCTCGGCAGTTAAAGCCACATGAAGAGAATTATCCCACTCATGATCTGGAGCTTGCGGCGGTGGTTTATGCCCTGAAGATATGGAGGCACTATTTATATGGAGCAACCATAGAGTTGTATTGTGACCATAAAAGCCTGAAGTATCTACAGGATCAGAAAGAGCTAAACATGAGACAACGGCGATGGATGGAATTGTTGAAAGATTATGACTTCCAAATTAAATACCATCCAGGAAAAGCCAATGTGGTAGCTGATGCCTTGAGTAGAAAAGTAGTGCAGGTTGCACACATGATGATCAAGGAGTTGGAATTGATAGAAGATATGCGCGACTGGAGCCCTCTATATCAAATACAGCTGACAGAGAGTCCTTTCTGAGGAGTTCATGTCAGAGCTTGCATAGAAGATGAGATAAAAGAGACTCAAAAGCAGGATAAGCTCGCAGCCATATTCAAAGATAAACTGGAGAGAGGAAAGACCAGGAATTTTGAGATTTCCCTAGAAGGATTGTTGCAGTTCAGGGGAAGGCCCTATATCCCTAATGCCATGGGATTAAGAGACAGAATTCTGGAGAAAGCACATAAAAGCCGGTATACAGTACATCTAGGTATGACCAAGATGTACCATGACGTTAAAAGGTTATTTTGGTGGCCTGGATTGAAGAAGGATGTAGTGGCTTATGTGTCCAAGTGCTTGACCTGCCAGAAAGTAAAGATTGAACATCAAAAGCCAGCGGGAACATTACAGCCTCTAGATATCCCTGAGTGGAAATGGGATGGTATTGCCATGGACTTTGTGGAAGGACTGCCCATGACTCCAAGTAAACATGATGCAGTATGGGTAATAGTTGATCGATTAACAAAGTCAGCACATTTCCTGGCAATCAATAAAAGGGATTCTCTAGAAAAGCTGGCAAAGCTATACATAAAAGAGATTGTTAGGATTCATGGTATCCTAAGTAGCATTGTGTCTGATAGAGACCCTCGATTTACTTCTAATTTCTGGAGGGCTTTACAGGAAGAAATGGGCACTACTCTTCGATTTAGTACAGCTTATCATCCTCAGACGGATGGTCAGTCGGAGAGAACAATCCAAACGCTAGAAGATATGTTGAGAGCATATGTTTTGGATTTCAAAGGCAGCTGGGATGTCCATCTACTACTCATAGAGTTTGCGTATAATAATAGTTATCAGGCTAGCATCCAGATGGCACCCTTTGAAGCACTCTATCGTGTAAATGTAGATCTCCTTATGCTGGCTAGAGTTGAGTGAGAGAAGAATGCTTGGTCCTGATCTAGTGGATCAAACTGCAGAGCAGATTGCGGTGATTAGAAAAAGATTGCTGATGGCTCAAAGCAGACAGAAAAGCTACGCAAATGTCAGAAGGAAGCCGTTGGAGTTCAAAGAAGGTGAACATGTATTCCTTAAGTTAACTCCAACTACTGGAGCCGGGCGATTGATCAAAGTAAAAAAGTTATGTAACATCCCAATTTTCAGGCCTAGAGATGCAGAAATAGCCTAAGATTAGGAGACTGCTAGACCCCTTTTTAGCAGAAGTCCCAGAGGAACGTAAAGAGTTTCAGGGACTGAGCTGCGAGTAAGTAAAGGTACGGGGACTTATGTGTAAACAGTGGAAGTCCCAAGGGGTAAATGACCATTTGGGGATGATGTAAAGGTCAAAGGTTCAAGAGTTGACCAGTTAGGTCGCGATGATAAAGAAGTTGGTCGCGACGAGAGTATATTATGGTCGCGACTAATATTGGCAGAGAGGATTGGTCGTGACAGATAATGTTGTGGTGTCTCGACTAATGAGTAGAATGAGCTGGGTTGCAACTAAAAAGTGATGTGGTCGCGATGAAAGACTGTTATGGTCGCGACTAAAGAATATTGTGGTCGCGACTAATGAACCAAAAGATGTTATGTCGCGATAAGGTGATTATGAGGTCGCGACTAGTGACTAAAGTAGTGCTAAGCGTATGGGCAAGAGTGGTGAAGGTCCAAATGAGATAGTTACCCGGTTAGAGATAGAACTGGGGAAAGAGGTCAGATACAGGAAAGGTTATCTGGAGACCATGAGATGGACTGATAAGGTATCCTCATGGGACCCACAAGATGCCACATAGCATTAAAGTAATGATTCAGTAAAGTAAAGTTACTCGGTTGACACGAAAACCGAGGAGGTGATCAGATAAGTCTGGGACTTATCTAGATAGCATTGGGTGACGTGAAGGGTGCCTACCTTGTCGCCACATGGCACTGATCTGGAGGAAGCAGATAAAGCTGAGGACACGCATTACGAGGCAGGACTCTGGACTGGTAAGTCAGCCTGGTGAGTCAGCATGCTGAGGTGTCCCAGGATTTTTAGCATGTAGAAAATGTGACACTGAGGTGGCAGGCTGAGGTGGCATGATGATGCAGTAAAAGGAAATAAAAGAAAATAGGAAATTCCAGGAAAAACCAGAACCACATATTCAGAGTTCAGAGAAACTACGATATTGCCATTAAGGGAGGCTATATATACCCCCCCTTTCATTCATTTGGATCCCGCGGATGAGCAAGGGAAGGAAGAGAAAGTAGAGAGAGAAGGAGAAGGAAAGGAAGAGAGAAAGGAAGTAAGGAAGTTCTGGCAGAGCTGGAAGCAGAATAGAGATAGTAGAGTTCTGCTGAGCTAGCCAGGGAGGTTATGTCAAGGTAGATTTTGAGAATTTTGAGAGACGCCGTTATGCTGCTGAAATTTCGGCGAAGATAGCAGTAGTGGAGGAAGGATATGATGCGTACTGTGTACGTAGGTAATGTCTAAGGAGGCTGGTAGTGAGTGGACCTAGCCGGTTCATCCAGTCTTTCCTGGGTACTTACGTAGAATGGTAGTTCTAATGAGAGAATTACCGAATCAGTACAGCCAGTATAGCTTCCGCAGGTGTGCTCTGAGGAGTCTAAGGCAGGATGTTTCAAGTTACATCCAAGGTACATCGGACCATTCCAAATTCTCTCAAAGGTGGGGACAGTAGCCTATAGATTAGCTCTTCCTCCAAATCTTAGCCAGATACATGATGTGTTTCATGTTTCCCAATTAAAGAAGTATGTTCCAGCTCCATCTCATGTGATTGAGCAAGATGAAGTCGCATTACGAGATGATCTGACCTATGAGGTTACACCGGTATGAATTGCTGATCGAAAGGTCAAGCAGTTACGTAATAAGCAAATTCCTCTAGTTAAAGTGATCTGGAAAGGCTTAACTGAGCATGAAGCTACGTGGGAAACAGAAGAAAGGATGAGGGGGAAGTATCCTGAGTTATTTTCATAGAATATGTATAGTGTAAATTTCGAGGACGAAATTTATTTTAAGGGGGAGAGAATGTAATATTCCTAATTTTCTGTATTGATTTATATGTACAGATCGAATGAAATATATGGATTATTTTTCAGGAAAAAGATGTGGTTGTTTATGTAAAGAAAGGGATTAAATTGAAAAAGAAAGAAAAGATAAGGACTTAAGTGCAATTATGGAAAGTTTAAAGTTAAGAAGGAAAAGTAGACAAAAATGTGGGGTCTTTAGGTGTAATTTTAGCCAAATAAAGGGACTTAGTTGAAAAGAAGAAAAGTTTTCGGGGCAAAAGTGTAATTATGAAAACTTGGACCGGAAATAGGCAAAAATAGTGATCGTACTCCGATCAGCCCCATATCCTACCAGTAGGTAGAGCAAGTGACGCCGGGTAATCCAGCGAATACAGGAATTTTTCAAGACTCCAGATAGCCAGAAATGATCTGATAGTCCAAAAGTTATAAAAATTCCTACCGGATATCCTAGATTTTAGATATATGTGAGAAATTACAGGATGATGCGTCCTGATAGGGCGGATGTCTGGAAACTGACAGAATATCGATAGGAGGCCTGTAGAAAAAGTTATTAGCAAATTAGAAAATCCAGACGAGAGTGTGAGGCCTCCGGGTATCTGATAGGGAGATTTATCGGTATTTAAAAAGGGACTGAATGAGTTCGGATGAACGCAGTCAGATGACTTTTATGACTCACAGGGATGCCTGAACACAGCAGGCCAATGTATCTGACAGAAGGTCCCGGTGTCCGGAGATGTGTAGAAACGATACATAATAGTTAAAGTACTCAATGAACATGGGCAGGGGAGGATTCCTCGTACTGCATGCCAAGAGGGTATTGGACCCAGAAAGGCCCAAAAATGGCGCCATCAAAGGCCCAATAAGACACGTGGACTGATAGGTGGGCCAGTGTCCAGCAGAACCCCGGAAAAGTGCGAAATTAGGAAAATACCCCTGGGTTGTACCAAAGGGGTAATAGGCGTATGAAGGGCATTTTGGTCATTCTGGACAGGACTAGAGGCCAAGACATATACAGATGAAGTTAATTAGAGTCAGTATATGCCCGGACAGAGTACAGAAATGTGTAAAATGATAGTTTTGCCCTTAGGGTTAAGATAGTGCACAAAAGGGCACCAGGGGTATTTTGGTCATTTCGTAGGGGATCTGTAATTGGGTTTAGACCCAGTATTGAAATTTTAATGATATAAAGGATCCAGATACTAAGTTCAAGGCCAGAAGACATAATATGGGTTTTCAGAAAAATTAGATTCAGAAAACGGTTCAGTTTTCGAGGCGACGGACTGGGCCGGTACCGGATTGGACCGAAAAGCTTCCAGAAGGTTTCTCTCCTCTCCAAATTGCGCCATGTGATAAATGTGTGAGGTGAGGTGTCCCATGAGGTGGCCTTGAATGATGTCATGCATGATGCAGTAAAAGGAATAAAAGAAAATAGGAAATTTCGGAAAAACCAGGACCACAAGTTCATATGGCTTCAAAATTACAAGAATGCCATTGAAGGAAACTATAAATACCCCCCATGCCTCTCATTCTCACGGCCAAGGAGCTTTTTAGAGTAATAAGGAAGTTCTTGAGAGAGAAAGTGAGAAAAAGAAAGAAGAAAGGAAGTTCTGGTGGAGTTGGAAGCAGTAGAGAGGTTCTAGAGTTCTGCTTGTGAGGTAGTAACTAATCCTAGCTTTTATGTAATGTCTTTGTGACTTATTGTGCTATTGTTTGGTTGGATTGTTGTCTTATATGTTATGCTTGAAGCTCTATTACAATGCTATGATCATATGTTATTGAATATGGAAGCACGTAGCATACTTATCTGTACACAATCACAAGCAAGCACTGTCACTCTGCATTACATATATTGTTATGATTATTACTACTGAGATTCCCTCGAATCTCATCCCAAATAACCCATTACAGGGGAGACTATGTCGAAGTAAATTTTGGAAATCTTGAAGGACGCCGTTAGGCTGCCAAAATTCCGGCAAAGTGGTAAAGAAAGGAACTGTTACGTACTGTGTACGTAGGTACTGTCTAAGGAGGCTGGAAGCGAGTGGACCTAGCCGGTTCATCCAGTCTTTCCTGGGTACTTACGTAGAATGGTAGTTATTACAGGAATTACCGAATCGGTACAAGATCGGTTACTTTCTAAAGACGAAGTATAGCTATTATGCTGCCGGATTTCAGGAAAAGATGATGTAGTAGAAATATGAGAATTTTGTATCTGTCATAATGAATGGAAACTATCCTTTAATAACAGATATTGTTTGGCATGTTCTAAATATCTGATCAGCATATTTAACTGATATGTGATGGATGTATGCCTGTGTATGTAAGAGTGAATGCTGAAAATTGTCTCTGTGAACAGTAAATCTAAGGAGACCTATTGATGTTTGATAAATATTTAAAAATAGTAAATGGATGAATAAATTTCTGAAATTTTTATGATAATTAGTAGACATATTAATATTTAATTTGATATATAATATGCCTCATTTGGACGTCTGTACGTGGATTTATAAATTTCCAAAGTTAGAACCAGAATGTTGGATTCAGAGGAAAAATGTGGGATGAACAGTAAAGTTGTAACCTTGACCCACGTTGACTTGGTCAAAGATTGGTCAATTAGATATTCTTCCCTAAAAGATGATTGAGTTAGTTTCATGTAGAAATTGGAACCACTTCATTTTGATTTTTCTATAATTAATTATGATTTTCCGAAGTCAGGTCACTCATCTGGAATTTGCACAGTGAACAGTACGCGAGAAGAGGAAATTCTAGATTGAGAAATTGGATTTCAATGACCTTGAAAGTGGTTCTAAATGCTATCAAATGATCCCTAAAATGTATGAAAATAAGGACGTTTCACATACAATACTCATTGAAAGCTTGTGAAGTAAATTCACCGGCATTATCTAGACGGATTTTCTTAATGGGATAATTTGGAAACTCAATGTAATTAGTTGAGCAAGTAATCTCGCAAACGCCAAGTTACAAGAAGATAATAAGCAAATATGTGGCCATCTTATCGATGCATCAATTAGAACCATAAAATATCTAAATGGTCTGCATAGTAGGTGTATCAGCCCACACATATCTCCCTGTATATATTCTAGAAATGTGAGAGACTCTCTTTCTATTTTTATCAGTGATGGTATAATAATTAGTTTCCCTTTAGAACATGCAATACATGAGAAAATATGGGATTGTGAAATTGATAGTCTTCTAGGAGAAACACAAAAAGAATTAATGAAAAGAAATATTTATAATTTTATTTATTGGGAGAAATCACTTTATAGTAAGTAGAAACTTTTTTATTGAGATAATTAGAAACTTTATTATAGTAAAAAGGAAAACACACATAATTATAAAAGTTTAGCTTATTTTTGGACACTTCTATCACCAATTAGGTGATCAATTTTTCTGTTATGATCGACAAAGAAATCAACAACATCCAAATAAGTCACATCTATATTGCCATAATTAAAATCGTTTTCTTTACCAACAGAATTTGTTTCTATCTTTAGTTCTTTTCCTTTATTTTTATTTTTTCTTTTGAGCGATTCTTAGTATAGTTCAACCAAATGTCTTGGTGTATGACAAGCACGAGCCTAATGACCTTTACCACCACAATGATGACATAAATTCTCAATATAATTATCATTCCCACTAGTTTCCTTTTTGTGATTATCATCATTATTTGCCCACCTTGAGTGGGAACCATGACCACGTTGACCACAGCCGCGTCTATGTCCACAGCCCCGACCATGAGATGATTCATTTGTCACTACATTCACTTATAAGAATATAGTAGAGCCAGTTGGATGGTATTCATGATTACTTATCAGAAGCGCATTATTTTGTTCTGCCTCCAAAATGCAAGAAATCAGTTTAGAATACTTTTTGAAACATTTTTCACGATATTGTTGCTACAAGAGCACATTGGATGCATGAAATATGGAGAATGTTCTTTCTAACATGTCATTATCAATAATTTTTCCCCATATAGTTTCAATTTAGAACTAATTCTAAATAGTGCAGACTTATACTCACTGACTGATTTAAAATTTTGTAGACGTAAATGCATATAGTCATAACAAGCCTTTAGAAGAATCACAATTTTTTTGTGGTCATACATTTCTTTTAGGTTGTTCCAAAGAACAAGTGGGTCTTTGACAGTTAAATACTCGGTTTTTGGTCCTTCATCCAAGTGGTGGCAAAGAAAGATCATGGCCTTGGCTTTGTCTTTGTTGGATGCCTGATTGTCTTCCTTGATAATGTCTCATAAACCCATGGCATCTAGATGGATTTTCACATCTAGTATCCAGGATAGATAATTCTTTCCAGTAATGTCAAGGACCACAAACTCAAGTTTTGTAAGATTCAACATGATGATACTATCATAAAAAGTGTAACAAATGTTAAATGGAGATCAAGATTAAGAAGGATGAATAATTAGGAAATAATTTAATATGAAACTATAATTCAACATGAAAGTAATATAGAAACTCACATTGTGATTATAGACCTTACAATAACGTCAATTTCTAGAGCAATCGTGCTGATAATATATTGTAAAACTAGCAATAAGATTAAGAGGAGAGAAAACACGAAGATAAGAAAAATAAAAGAAGTAGATTGTGTTCTTCCACTTACTTTACAACACAAATGACATGCCCTATTTATAGGCATAATTTTATATGTAGGTTGTATCCAAACTTGAATGACAAATAATGAGTAATAAAATTCATGAATAACCTAATATAAGTTACAAGCTTAAGTAGTAGTGGATAAGTAATAGAGTAGTGAAAGTTACTTAGTGAAATTGAAGATAAAAAGGGAGATAGATATTCACATTCTAATATTCATAACATGTATCTCATTCTTAAATAAAGGCAAAATTTAAAAAAAATCAATTTAAAATATATTATTTAACTTAATTAACATTTTTTATTATATAAGAATTGGTTAAGACTTAATATAGACCTATATCTAGAACGAGAGTGGTATTTGACTAAAGCCCAGTCTGACTTATTTTCACTTATACCCCTGCCTTCCATTGCTCATTCTGTCATTTGCGCTTAACGATGTCGTTTATGAACTTCGGCCTAAACCTACCCCTAATGCTAGTCGTAACGCTGACTCGTCTCGGGCCCCGTTCTTCTTCATTTGGTCATCTTCAATCTGATCAGTTCGCCAGTCTTCCTCTTCGCTTCTCAAGCTCTCATCGCCATCGTCATCGAGCTATGCCAGAGACTCTGAGTGGCGGTGTCTCTAGCTCTCATCGTCATCGTCGCTTAGCCCTGAGCCCTCACTTCTTCGCTCCTGAGCTCAGCCTCGGCCACACACTCTCTCACCTTTTCCTTCGTGTTTCTCCGACATAAAATGAGATTTCAAGCTCAGGTTAATTTCTGATCTCATACCTTAATCCTTAATTTCAGATTTGTTGTATTATTTCTTTGTTATTTATGGATTGTTTTCCTTTATTTTGCTCTCATGCTGGTTGCAAGGAAATGAGGAATTAAGTTCTGTTAAGCTAATGATGTTTTTGTAATCTCATCCAAAAATTGAGTACTTTTGAGTTTGTTAACTGGTAAGTTGATTGTATGTCGTTCTTTTGTTGCCTTGTGTTTTCCTTATTTTCGTAAATCTGTTAATTGTGGTTGTTTGCTGAACTTGTTGTTAAGTAATTGTATTTGCATGGCATTAATATAATTCTGAAAAAGGCCCATATCATGGGGATTGTTGTTGTGTTTTCCAAGCCCATGGCTGTTTGCTGTTAGGTGTAAAAGTGTTTGTCCGTCTCTTTTAAAAAAAAAATCCATGTCAATTGGCAAGTTCAAGAAAAGTCCCAAAGGACCACAAAAATGTTTAAAAATGAACCGAAATACTTCGGTTCAATTCGGTTGAATTATAAGTTTTGGTGCCTAAAATATGTGTATTTTGGTTATTTGGTTATTTTGGTTATTTTGGTTAATGAACCAAATGGATGAATTGAATGCTCACCCCTAGTCCCACGTTCTCCTTTTTTGTTCACGATTCTTTCTGGTCAATAGATGAAATAAAGATCTCAATCCTTTTACTTAATTTCAATTACCATCCTTGTTTTAGGTTTTGGGATTTGCTTTGACAAAAAATTGGACCTTTGCATGCCTAATAATCTAGAGGTTAACTTTCTTATACTTGAAATGAGTTGGCATGAAGTTAGAGTTAATGGATGATCATTTCATCCTTAAGTGTTAGTAGGCTAAGAGCCTTTTATATCTTGTGCACAAAAAATGACTATGATATGAAAGAAAGTAAGGAAAGAGAAAGGAAATAGGGAAGGTAAGGAGGAAACAGAGAAACAGGGAGGGAAGAACAGAATAGAAGAGAGAAGAGATTGAGAAAAACAATATATGAAATATGCTTTCTGATTAACACAAAAACTGATTATGTATGGGAATAGGCTAAGTATTTATAGATCATTAGTCCTAACATCACTAACGACTGGTTCCCCTTTATTTTACTTTTACGTATCAGACTATTGGTAGTTATTTGTGATTTGGGCTATTTTGAATGATTTTATATTTTTCTATGGTGATCACAATATTTTCTGTTTGATTCAATTCTAGTCCTCTAATTTTATTTGCTCTTTAATTGTGAGTAATTTTAACTTCTTGTTAAACTTTGTTTTTGAAGAATGTCGTGCCTTGCATTCTGTTATTACCTATTTGTCTCTGTAATTTTTTCTTCCTTCTGAACTAATTTGGATTCAAATTAGCTGCTTAATAATTATTACATAGATAAGCTATATATATAGCTCGTAATATTTATTTGAATGGTTAAAGTTGAAAAGAAAAGGCCAGCATTCCAAAATTAAATTAGTGATTAATTGAAATATATATATATATGGCCCTTAATAGTCTATCTATTGGGGCATATGAGGATTCTTTTGCCATTTGAGGTGTTAATTTACCCGGCGTTATTTTTATTCGTGGATGAAAATGGCAATGAGCAGAAGCTTGTCCTTGGGGCCAAGAATGATATTAAGAACCTTCCTTTGCACTTGGCAACTTCAATTGGGAAGTTGAATTGTGTAGGAAGATCGGTTCTGCAGACCCCTCCTTAATTGGTAGACACAACAGCTCCGAGGAGACACCTCTTCATGGCGGCTCTCTATGACAAGTGAAAAGCTTTCCTTTGGCTTCATTATCTTTATATGGGTAACCCTTAAATTTTATTAATACGCTATGCTCACTGTAAAAGGTATGGCAATGATACCATTCTTCACTGTGCAATTGAAGGCATATTGGTAAATAGAAACAATTATTCATTCTTACATATATTTATTTATCCAACTGCAGATGTGGCAATTGAAATTGTTTGCCTTTATAAAAGATCATGTGAAAGAGATGATGATCATGTACAATAGGAATGCGTTGTCTCCACTCCAAGCTGTAGCCCCTTCAGCTTTCCAAAGTATTGATCTTCGTTGTCAATCTTTCGTTGTTCAACTTCATCACTGTAAGTACGTTGTCTTTGAAGGGAATGCATTGTGTCTATGTTCCATACTTATAATGACAGGTTTTTGTCCTTTGTATCCAACTGAGCCTCCATGTAATGCATTTTAAGCTTCCTATAACAACCTTTTAAAGAACCATTGTCTGAAAATGTGATAAGCTATCCCTTTTATAGTGAACATAGCAGGTTGAAGAAACTTGAGGGCTATCCATATAAACATAATGAAGCTAAAGAAAAGCTTTTCTTTTGCAATAAAGAGCCGCCATGAAAAGGAGTGTCTCACGAGCGCTGTTGTGTCTAGCAATTAAGGAGTGTTCTGTGGCACCGATGTTCTAACACATTTCAACTTTGAAGCTGCTAAATGCAGAGAACTGTTCTTTCTATCATTCTATGCCTCAAGTACAAGCTCATGCGCATCGCCATTTACATCCACCAATAACAATAATGCCGACTTCTCATCTTGCTCCTTAATTTTCTCTCCACAAAGTGATTAATTGAAAGTTACAATATATGTGTGCGCGCATTTACACAAAGATGACGGGACAATGCGAGTTCCATTGCTGGATGTGGTTTAACATGAACATTTGAGTTCTATGGTTTTTGGGGATATGGTTTGCTTACGTCCCATATTTATTTATTTTAAATTTCTCATCTAGTTCATAACGGCAAATATTACATTGTTTTCTCTTTAAAAAAACTTTACTTTATTTACACATATCTAACGAGGTGTAAAAAAAAAAGGAAAGATGTTTAGCCAAAAAAAAAGAAGAATAAAATCAAATATCATCTGGAGGATCCGTTGGGTAAGACGCATCTTATTCTTAGAGGCTTTCATAGATTACCTGAAGATAACCAAGTAAATATGAAACAAGGTCCGTTGGAACATGTTTAAAATTTTCTAAACCCCTAGGCTACTGTTCAATGTGTTTATCTTCCCCAGATTTCTTAAGTTGATTCTGAGAAGGCATAATTAAATATAAAAACATCGTTTGAAGGTAAAATATAGCCCAAATTATAAATTGAAATTTTTTGAAGGAAATATAAGAAATAGGGAAATGATTGGCCCAAATGGCAATTTATCAAAGGAAAATTATTTGTAAATATTTATATTTTTTCTCAATTTTTAATTTAGTATCTAAGATTGTTTTTCTCTTCATTAAAGTTTTTGATTTTATTCTGTGAGCATTGTTAACCCTTATAATTTTCCTTTATTGGAGTTAATTGGCAAAGTTAAAAGATTTATGAAAAAAATATATAGATACTAAATTAAAAATAAATAAAAAAATACGAGTATAATGATTTTCCCTCTAAACTTCAAAACTTTGAGTTACCAATCCCACAGAAGGCAGGTTTCTCTGTCTCAACTTGCGCAAAATTTCTATCTAAAGTTTAGGAACTTGTTGGAAAGTTTAGGAAGTCTCTAGTAACTTGTAAGAGAAAAATATGCCACATAATGCTGGTTTGCCTCACTGATACAATTTCAGAATTTAATACATCTTATTTTGCCTTTCTAGTCAACTAATTCCAGATTTTGTTTCTTATCTTGAAAAATGCATAACGTGTTATAGTGATCTAATTAACTTGATTCTACGACTCTTTGAAAAGCTTAGAATGTCTTGTTTCTATCTTTAAAATAGCAAGGTTCATCCTGTCCACTTAATCTGTGAAATCTAGCCAGTCACAGAGTACTCAACAAAGTTTTTCAACAATATTTAAATGCTATTGAGAAAATATTTTAAGGTGATAAAAGTAATTCAACAAAGTTTTTGAGTAGTTATTGGTGAGATTAAAATTGTATTCCTCTTGTTCTTAATATAAAATTTAATTGAGAAGTTAATTTTGATCTTTAAATATAAAATTTATTTTTATACTTATTAATATTTTTTTAAATTACATCTATTAATACTTTTTTAATAATAATCAAATCAGAGAGAGAGGAAGTGCGTTAAAGAAAATGATTATGATGTTTTAAAAAATGTTATATTAACTAAATTAACTTCCTTAATTTAATCAAATTAGTTAAATACAACCCATCGTCCATGGGTTCAACTGGAAGGGGTAAAACATATGACCATTTGAAGCGTGTTTAATTTTTGGAGAGTACCATTTTGTTGTAATTTTAATTGCGGCGCTTAGAGAGACATCTTAGCTCTTGGATACCTAGGTTTACACCTGAAATTAATAGACGACTCGTTCTACTCGACATTGGTATCGCTTAAAAAAAAAGGAGACTTCGCTTTACTCTTAGATTGTGGGTAAATCTAACTATTTTTTAAAAAATTTTATACTAAAAATAGGAGAAGGATTATTTTTAAAAGTACAAGATAACTCTTAAAAAAAATATTTTTTAAATAAAATTGTATCACAAGAATAATTCTATTTATAAAATAGTTTAACATGATACACTTCTACCCCTATAAAATTCAATAAAGTGACGCTGACGCCTAGTCGGTTTTTGACTTGGGAATCAAAGAACGTGGGAAGATGATATATAGGGCCCATATAAAAAAATTAATTATAGATAAATCTTAAAAAAAATTAACGAGTTAACAACTCACCTGAAATTAATTTTTTTAATTATAAAAAAATTACTTAATATTTTCCCCTCAGAAAACCAAAACTGTAGCTGACCAATCGGATTAACATAGACGAAATGAAGAAGATGAGCAAAGAAAGCCGTATCCGAAGACCCCAGCATCTCTATGCTCCTCCGTCGCCGCAGCAGCAACACCCGCCACCTCAGTACGGTACTTTTCAAGGCGTAAATTTCTTTTTAAGTGGAGATAGAGAGAAGATTTGAGCTTTGAATACGTCTCCCTCCTTCTCCAAGCGGCGGCTACACTACTCGCCTTTCTCTCTCTCTCTTCTGTACAATGCTGAAGGAGGTTACCATTTTCAATTGCAGTTTCCCATTTTAAGGCCTTAATTGCATTTGAAACTCTTCTTTGTTTCTTTCGATTTTGAACCGACAACAATCCATCTCGTTTCAATCAGACTTCCGCGTCTGATCTCCCTCCAGAAAATGACTGCTTATAGGGAAGATGATGATTGCGATTACTTGTTCAAGGTGGTGCTGATTGGCGACTCCGGTGTCGGCAAGTCCAATCTCTTGTCTAGAGTCACCAAGAACGAATTCAGCTTGGAATCCAAATCCACTATTGGGGTTGAATACGCTACACGTAGTGTTCATGTCGATGACAAGATTGTAAAGGCGCAAATTTGGGACACAGCCGGTCAAGAAAGGTATTCTTCTGTTTTTTCTTGTCATTTCTTTTGGGATTTGATCTGGTACTTTGCTTATAGCATGTCTCATTTGATGATTTGAAATTCATGAAATTGAAAGATTGAAATATGTTCGTATGGTCTAAAGGGTGGTTTCTTCGCATATAAATTCACATGGTTTCATTAGTTTTACGTCGAATTTGATTTCCCAATGATGCAAACTGCCTGATCATTTTGATTATATTGACATTCTTGCTTTGGATATGGAATTATGGATAAAGAGGTCTCTGGACCACAGAGATATGTTCTTTTATTAATTTTCTTCTTGTCTTATATCAATTGAAACAAAATATTGTGTGTGACACTTTTATGAAGGATACATGACAGAGGGACACCCACCCATTTGTGTGTAGCTGGCATTAGTCATCCTTAGATTCTGCTTTTTGCAACTTGAATGTGCGTTTGCATATGATAGCTATTCATTTTGTAATTGTTGGCAAGTTGAATGGAAAAATATTGATTAAATGTTCTTATTTTTGTAGATATAGCATTGGCAATGGTTTTCATGTCATGGCTGCACACACAGACAGACCATGTCTAAAATTAAAACCAAAATCGTCATCATCCAAATCAGTCTATCTGATGCTCAACGTGCAGACATATGGGGGTGGATTATGGCATACATGGTTCAATAGAGATTTAAGTGTTGCTGGAAGAGTTCTTGTGATAAGCAGCAGTAACACTTACTTGCACAAGCTTGTTAAAGTAGCACTTGTTAGTTAGATCACTGGGCTTCCTTTTCCCGTGAAGAAGCTAATAGGTTTTGCGTTGGTTGTTTGTATATTTTTTTGTGCAAATGCATTGCCCACTCTCTTTTTTTGTTTTGTAAATAGTTTAGTAAAGTCATGATAGTAATTATTTATAAATTTTTGCATTGCTTTTATGTTTGATACAAAAAAATAGTATAATTGTAAAGTACATATATATGAAGTTATATTCTCACTTAAATAGTGTTGAGAAGAAATGTGCTCAAGTTATTATTTTTTTCCCCAGGGAGTTATTATTCGTTGTTAGTGGAGTTGTTAGTTTCCTGCCCAGAGTCATTTTGTTTAGTTCATTCTAGGCGTTAGGCTCACGTGTCCAGTGCATTTTGGGTCTCCCAAATAACTAGGAAGAAATGTGTCCAATTTGTTATTCTTTCACTATGGAGTTGTCATTCCTTCATGGTTGAGTTATTATTTTTCTACCCAGACTCATTGTTTTTGTTCATTTCAAGTGTTGGGCTAGCGTGCCCAGTGCCTTTTGGGTCTCCCAAATTGCTGGAAAAAATGTCCCGAAATTATTATTCATTCACTGGTGCGTTGTCATTCCTTCACGCTGGAGTTGTTATTTTTCTTCCCAGTTGCATGCTTTTGGTTCATTCCAAGTGTTGGGAACTAATACCCCTTAGTTGTTATTTTTTTTTTCTCGAGAGAGATGTCATTCCTTCTTATAAAAGTTGTTATTTTTGCCATACAAAGTTGTCATTATTTAAAATAATTTTAAATTGTTAATCAATTAGTTGAAAAGAAATGTGCCTAAGTTATTATTCTTTCACTATGAAGTTGCCATTCTTTCGTGGTAAAGTTGTTATTTTCCTTCTCAGTTATATGTTTTTTGTTCATTCCATTTGTTGGAAACCAGTGCCCCCCATTTGTTTTTTTGTCTTAAGGGAGTTGTCATCCCTTTTTTCTAAAATTGTTATTTTTTCTATACGGAGTTATAATTGTTTAAAATTATATAAATCATTTGTCAATTAGTTGGAAATAAAAGCACCAAGTTATTATTCCTTGATTAGGGGGTTATCATTCCTTCATAGTTGAGTTATTAATTTTCCACCCAATGGATTGTTTTGGGTCCCCCACTAATTTGGGAACAAATGCCCCAAGTTGTTATTTTTCTACCCCCAGTTGTCATTTATTTATGTTTCAGTTGTCATGGCATGACTGTATGGATAAAAAATAGATCAGAAACAACATAAAAATATTAAATTACTTTAAATTATCTGATTATATAAGTTGTCACTAATTGTCAACTTAATTATGAGTCAAAGAAGAAAGAAGCCTTGAGTCTTTCAATCTCCCTATCTGATGCCTCTCGAGACCTTTCTCTTGGAAGTGCATCATGAGAACCATTTGTCAAACCATTCGAGTATTTTTAGGTTTCTGAGGCTCTGAGGTGTTGGCAAATCATGAAACCAAACCATGTGGCTTCTGACGGATGTTAGTTTTTCTTAGTCCAAGATCTTTGGGAGTATCTAGTCCTGAGCTGCTGCCAGAACTGGACAATGTAAGGTCAGATCCACTAGATGTCCTACAATCAACTAGATGTCCTACAATCAGCACTGAATTCAGTTCTAAGGGTAATTGCTTTGGCAGACATCCTATAATGAAGAGAAAGAGTAACTTTGATCATTTGCATATATTTTGTGGGAACAATGGAAAATGAAAATAAAATTGACCATTAACCTATAGGAGAAATAAAAGAAAGATGGAAAAACCTGAGTTTTTGCAGCTCCTGAAACATTAACCTAAAGGAGTCCATAAGGAACTCGTTCTGCTTATCCAAATACCTGTTAATGACATGATCAAAATTCAAAACAATTCCATTTAAATAAGGGAGTTTTTAGATAAATTCAATGTTAAAAACACAAGTTCAAGGATTACTTCAGTAACTCTCCGGAGTGCTTTGGGTCAAGCTGCTTAGGTTCCATCCTAAGACAAGGAACAAAGAAAGCCAGCAACAGATTATTCAAGATCAGAAAAAAAGGAATACACTTTGCAGGTTGTCTTCTTCAGGCTCGAAATCCAAAATGAAGATTTTTATATCGCCAAACAAATTTGAATTCAAGAAGAAATCACATGAATCATTAAGCAGATAGAACAGAGGCCCGCAACAAGCCTGAAGACAAATAGAGCTAGTAGACAAATAGCTATTGAATTCGAAACAAGCATACCGATATAACTTTCCAGAATTTCAATTCTGAAAATATCCGTATCCTAATCTTAGCAATTCAACATGACATACAAACAATACGCAAATCAGATAATACGTTCTATTCAGAATCACAATTTTGCAGAATCACTTTCGTGAAAGAAACAGAATCACAAGTTTAAATCTTAAAAAAATGCTTACGCTAGAGGAGAAATTTCCTTTTAACAGAAGTTTTACATATGTTGCAAGTTATGTAACTCTAAGTAATCCAAAATATTGCACAAAACAGAAGAATTGTTATAAATATTAACAAAATGGATGTCCATAACCACCAACCCTTAGGATTTCTTTTCTCTTAATGTCCTTAACTTCATAACCTCCTCAATGAATTGCTTGGAGGAGTTTTTTATTGTAAAATGTCATTATGTTACCATTTATTTCTTTGTAACCTTTGTATTAGCTTTAAAGGTTGGAGACCTATAAATAGAGGCAATATATAAGAGAAAAAGATACCCATGTAAATGAGAAATACTCCATTTGCTCTCTCCCCTAAATTCTTGTCTTGCTATCCTATTTTCTTCTCTAATTTTCTTATTTTTATAATACTTCTTGTCTTGCTATCCTCTTTTCTTCTCTAATTTTTTTATTTTTATAATACTTTATCAGCACGACATTGCTCTGAAAAATTTAAGTTTGATAAATGGCTAATCTTACCAAACTCGAGTTTACTGCTCTTGATATCTCGAGAAAAAATTATCTGTCTTGGGTTTTAGATGCTGAAATCCACCTAGATGCCAAAGGTCTAGGGAATACTATTTTACCTGGAAATGAAGCAAGCAGTCAAGACAAGGCTAAGGCCATGATTTTCCTTCGCCACCATTTACATGAAGGGCTAAAAAGCTGAATACCTAATGGTGAAAGATCTATTCGAGTTGTGGAATAATTTAAAAGAACGATATGATCATCAAAAGATGGTAATTTTGCCCAAAGCTCATTATGAATGGTTGCATTTGAGGCTACAAGATTTTAAATCTGTATCTGAATATAATTCAGCTGTTTTTAAAATAAGTTCTCAATTAAAATTGTGTGGTGAGAAAATAACAGATGAGGACTTATTAGAAAAAACTTTTTCAACCTTTCATGCTTCAAATGTGCTCCTGCAGTAGCAATACCATGAGAAAAGTTTTAAAAAGTATTATGAACTAATCTCATGTCTTCTTGTGGCTGAACAAAATAATGAATTGTTGATGAAAATTCATGAGATCCGTCCCACTGGATCAGCTCCATTCCCTGAAGCGAATGTGACTGAACGTACTAATTTTCATACCTGTGGTCATGGTCGTGGCCGTGGTAGGGGACGTGGCAATTACCGTCATCATGGTGGGGGAAGTAATTATAATCCGAATACCCACCAAAAGAAGAAACATAATGAAGGGTAGAAAAAAGACAAGGGTGGTCCCTCAAAAACTGTGAAAAATTTATGTTATAGGTGTGGAATGAAGGGGCACTAGTCGCGTACCTGTCGTACGCCTGAGCATCTAGCAAAGCTTTATCAAGCCTCCATAAAAAAGAATTCAAAGAACATGGAAGTAAGTATAATTTTCCAAGATATCATAATGAGGCAAATTTTGCATACAAAAATGATGATACCAATGAGCTAAATGATGGTCTTGATGCTATGGCACATTTAGACGTGGTTGATTTCTTTGAGAATCATGATTAGACAAACAAATTTGGCAGAAAAAGAATAAGATTAATGTAGTTTATGTTTTATTTATATTTTATCCTAATTTAGTTTATGCTTTATGCTTTATTTATGTTTACTTTTATTTTCTTATTATTGCTAATAATGTATTTTGATATATTTATTTTCTTTTAATAAAGAATATGGATGTTCTTCTCTCTTTTATTGGGCACAAGAATGAAGATATATGTCTCATAGATAGTGCTACAACACATACCATACTCAAAGATAAAAAATATTTTCCTCATTTGACAATGAATGGTGCAAGCATCAATACTATAGCGGGTAATACAAACCTAATTGAAGGCTCTGGAAGAGCAATGATAATATTACCCAAAAGGACAAATTTTGTTATTAATGATGCTTTATATTCCTCTAAGTCTCAAAGAAATTTGTTAAGTTTTAAGGATATCCGCCGAAATGGATATCATATTGAGACTATAGATGAGAAAAGTATTGAATATCTATATATTACAATTGTTAGACATGGAGAAAAATGTGTTCTTGAAAAAGTACCTGCATTATCTTTTGGTTTGTACTATACAAATATTAGTATAATTGAAATAAATGTTACAGTAAACCAGAAGTTTACTAATAAAAATACATTCATTGTTTGGCATGATCAGTTAGGCCATCCCAGATCAACTATGATGCGAAGAATTATTGAAAATTCACATGGACATCCATTGAAAAGCCAGGAGATTCTTCAATTTAAAGATTTTTCATGTGTTGCTTGTTCTCAAGGCAAACTAATTACAAGACACTCATTAACAAAAGTTGGGGTAGAATCCCCTGCATTTCTAGAACGTATCCAAGGGGATATATGTGGACCTATTCATCCACCATGTAGACCATTTAGATATTTTATGATTTTAATAGATGCATCTACAAGATGATCACATGTGTGTTTGTTATCTACACGTAATTTAGCATTTGCTAGATTACTTGCTCAAATAATTCGATTAAGAGCACAGTTTATAGAATATGCAATTAAGACAATTCGTCTTGATAATGCGAGTGAGTTTTCATCTCAAATGTTTAATGATTATTGCATGGCAATTGGAATAATAGTGGAGAAATCTGTTGCTTATGTCCACACTCAAAATGGTTTAGCAGAATCATTAATTAAACGCCTCCAATTGATTGCTAGACCAATGCTTATGAGAACAAAACTTCCCATTTCAGCTTAGGGACATGCAATTTTACATGCACCGGCAATTATACGCATCAGGCCAACAAGTTATCATAAATTCTCCCCATTATAGTTGGCTTTCGGTCAGGAGCCAAATATTTCTCTCATCTTAGAATTTTTGGATGTGCGGTATTTGTCCCAATTGCTCCACCACAACGCACAAAGATGGGACCTCAAAGAAGGTTAGGAATATATATTGGTTATGAATCTCCTTCTATAATCAAGTATTTAGAACCACTAACGAAAGATTTGTTTACGACACGTTTTGATGAGACAAATTTTCCAACATTAGGGGGAGATAATAAGCAGCTGGATAAAGAAATCACATGGAAAGCATTATCGTTGTCTCATTTAGATCCTCGAACACAACAATGTGAGCTTGAAGTTGAAAAAAATAATTTATTTGCAAAATATTACAAATCAACGGCCAAATGCATTTACTGACCCCAAGAGAATTACCAAATCTCATATTCCATCTGAAAATGCCCCAATTAGAATTGATGTCCCAGCAGGACAAGTAGCAAGTGCAAATGAAACTAAACCATGCTTGAAGCGTGGTAGACCTATCGGTTCCAAAGATAAAATTTCTAGAAAGAAAAGAGTAAACAATCAAGATGGTCAAGTTGAGGAGGCTGGTCTTATAGGAGAGACCCAGGACGTAACAAATTAAAAGACCCTAGAAGAGGTCCAGGTACCTGAAAATAATGAAGAGATCTCGATAAGTTATGTCACTAAGGGAAAAAGATGGAACCGAGAAAATATAGTCGTCGACGATATTTTTTCATACAGTGTTGCAGTTGAAATAACTAATCAAAGTGAGGATCTTGAACCTAGGTCAGTTGAAGAATGTAGACATATAAATGATTGGCCAAAATGGAAAGACGCAATTCAAGCAGAATTGAATTCACTTTCAAAACGTGAAGTTTTTGGACCTGTAGTCCAAATACCGAATGGTGTTGAACCAGTTGGGTATAGATGGGTCTTTGTGAGAAAACGAAATGAGAAAAATGAGGTTGTTAGATATAAAGCACGACTCGTGGCACAAGGTTTTTCGCAAAGACCTGGCATTGATTATGAAGAAACATATTCTCTTGTGGTGGATACAATTACTTTAAGATATCTAATTAGTCTGGCAGTGCATGAAAGACTTGATATGCGTCTGATGGATGTTGTTACAGCATACTTATATGGTTCTTTAGATACTAAAATTTATATGAAAATCCCTGAAGGATTTAAATTGCCTGAAGCATGTAAGAATTCTCGAGAAAATTATGCAATTCGTTTGCATAAATCCTTATACGGATTAAAACAATCTGGAAGAATGTGGTATAACCGTCTAAGTGAATATTTGTTAAAGGCGGGTTATAAAAATGACTCAATCAGCCCATGTGTTTTTATAAAAAGGAATACATCAGAATTTGTTATAATTGCTGTCTATGTGGATGACTTGAATATAATTGGAACACCTGAAGAGCTTCAAAAAGCAGTTGATTGTTTAAAGAGAGAATTTGAAATGAAAGATCTTGGAAAAATAAAGTTTTATCTCAGTTTACAAATCGAGCACTTAACAAATGGAGTTTTTCTTCATCAATCAGCTTATATTGAAAAAATATTAAAGCAATTTTATATGGATAAAGCGCATCCATTAACTACTCCAATGGTTGTGAGATAGCTAGTTAAAGAAAAAGATCCTTTCGCCCTCAAGAGGAAAATGAAGAACTTCTTAGTCCAGAAGTACCATATTTTAGTGCTATAGGGGCACTAATATATCTTGCTAATTCAACACGACCTGATATTGCATTTGTTGTGAGTTTATTGGCAAGATTTAGTTCTTCCCCAACAAGAAGACATTGGAATGGAGTTAAACATATATTTCGATACCTTCGAGGGATAACTGATATGGAATTATTTTATTCTAATGAATCTGGATCACAATTGATTGGTTATGCAGATGCAGGATTTTTATCAGATCCACATAAAGGTAGATCTCAGACAGGATATTTATTTACTTGTGGAGGTACAGCTATATCTTGGCATTCAATAAAGCAAACTTTATAGCTACCTCATCAAATCATGCAGAAATAATTGCAGTTCATGAGGCAAGTCGAGAATGTGTTTGGTTAAGGTTAGTAATCCAACATATCCAAAGAATGAGTGGCCTACTTCCAAAACAAGATGTTCCAATAGTATTATATGAAGATAATACAGCATGCATAGCCCAACTATAAGGAGGATATATCAAAGGAGATAGAACAAAATATATTTCTCCGAAATTCTTTTTCACTCATGATCTTATGAAAAATGGTGATATAGATGTTCAACAAATTCGATCATGTGAGGACCTTGCAGATTTGTTTACCAAGACACTTCTAACTAAGCCATTTGAGAAGTTAGTGTATGGTATTGGAATGTGCAGATTCAAAGACATAAATTGACAATGTTATCAGGGGAGTAAACAAGTACTTGCTATACTCTTTTTCTTTTAAGAATTTTTTTATTATGTACTCTTTTTCCTTCACTAGGTTTTTGTCCCAATAGGTTTTTCCTAGTAAGGTTTTAACGAGGCATAATATTGATTATGGACATCCAAAGGGGAGCGTTATAAATATTAACAAAATGGATGTCCATAACCACCAACCCTTAGGATTCCTTTTCTCTTAATGTCCTTAACTTCATAACCTCCTCAATGAATTGTTTGGAGGAGTTTCTTATTGTAAAATGTCATTATGTTACCATTTATTTTTTTGTAACATTTGTATTAGCTTTAAGGGTCGGAGGCCTATATAGAGGCAATGTAGAAGAGAAAAAGATATCCATGTGAATGAGAAATACTCCATTTACTCTCTCTCCTAAATTCTTGTCTTGCTATCCTCTTTTCTTCTCTAATTTTCTTATTTTTATAATAAGAATCATCTTATAAGCTCTAGATCTGTAAGTTTCAAATAAGCACCAACATCAAGGTCATAGAGAAAGACAAACTTCAACAAAATCATGTATTCAACTTCAATTTTTTTCCTCCCACCATTTTCATTCAGCAGCAACAATATCCTACAGAAACAATCCTGCTTTTCCATTAGCCTTTTCCATGGGTTGAGCTAGAAATAAAAGGAAGAAATAAGAAATGGTGTCTAAAGAAAGTGGTTCTGAACCCATTCATTTAATCAACACAATACCTGTTCAACTTGCTTTACGACTCACTATAAGGATGACTAATGCCAGCTACACACAATTGGGTGATCTGTCATGTATCCTTCATAAAAGTGTCACACACAATAATTTGTTTCAATTGATATAAGACAAGAAGAAAATTAATAAAAGAACATATCTCTGTGGTCGAGAGACCTCTTTATCCATAATTCCAGATACAAAGCAAGAATCTCAATATAATCAAAATGATCAGGCAGTTTGCATCATTGGGGAATCAAATTCGACGTAAAACTAATGAAACCATGAAATTTATTTATGCGAAGTATGAAACATCCTTACTTTCATATGTCTTAGGGACCATTTGGTAGCATTTAGAACCACTTTCAGGGTCATTGAAGTCCAATTTCTCAATCTGGAGTTTTACTCTTATCGAGTACTGTTCACTTTGAAAATTCCAGATGAGTGACCCGACTTCGAAAAATCATAACTAATTCTAGAAAAATAGAAATGAAGTGGTTCCAATTTATAAATTAAGCTAACTCAATTATATTTCAGGGAAATATAACTCGTTGACCATGCATTGACCTAGTCAACGTCAGTCAACGTTTCTATTTTACTGTTCATCCAGCGTTTTTCTCCTGAATCCAGCATTCTGGTCCCAACTTTGATAATTTATATCTCCTTGTGTAGACATCCAAATGATACATTTTATATATAAAATTAAAGCTTGGTATGTATACTATCTACCATAAAAATTTCGTACATTTATTCATCTATTTACTATTTTTAATCATTTATCAAATATGACTAGGTTACCACGTGTTACTGTTCACAATGGTAAATTTCAGCATTTCCACTTTGCATACATATGCATACATCTATCATATAACAGTCAAACATGCCAAACAACAATTATTATTAATTAATAAGTTGTTTTACATCTGGTCATGTACATAAATTCTCATATCTCTATTACATCTTTTCCTGCCTGAAATCCGGCAGCATAACCGCTACGTTTCATCTGTACAAAGAACTGAACCGTACTGATTCTGTAATCCCCTCATGAGAACTACCATTCTACGTAGTACCCAGGAAAGACTAGATGAACCGGCTAGGTCCACTCACTTCTAGCCTCCTTAGACAGCACTACGTACACAGTACTTATCATATACTGATGTTCAGTCTTTACTTCGGCAGCATAACGGCGTCTCTTAAAATTCTCAGAATTCATTTTGACATAACCTCCCCTGTAATGGTTTACTTATTGGGATGAGATTCGGGGGAATCTCAGTAGCAACAATCATAACAATATATGTAATGCAGAGTGACAGTGCTTGCTTGTGATTGTGTACAGATAAGTATGCTGCGTGCTTCCATGCTTAATAACATATGATTATAGCATTACAGCAGAGCTTCAGACATAACATATAAGACAACAATCCAACCAAGCAATAGCACAATAAATCATAAAGCCATTACATAAAAGCTAGGATTAGTTACTACATCAAAGGCTCAGCAGAGCTCTACTATCTCTATTCTGCTTCCAGCTCCGCCAGAACTTCCTTTCTTTCTTTCTTCCTCTCACTTTCTCTCTCTAGCACCTCCTCCTCTCTCTAAAATGGCTCTTGGCCGTGGCATATGAAGGCAAAGGGGGGTATTTATAACCTCCTCCAATGGCAATCTCGTAATTACCATGAACTTTGATCCTGCGGTCCTGGTTTTTCCTGGATTTTCCTATTTTCTTTAATTCCTCATTTACTGCATCATGCATGACATCATTGGGACACCTCACCAGGACACCTCAGCGCCACATTTATCACATGTCTGAAATCCTGGACACCTCAGCAGCTGACTCAGCATGCTGACTCACCGGTCCAGTCTCTTGCCTCGTAGTACGTGTCCTCAACTTTTTCTTCTGCCTTTATGTTGGCGCCATGTGTCATCTTACTGGCACCTGTCACGCCTTCCAATGCTATCCAGATAAATCCAGAACTTTATCTGATCACCTCCTCGGTTATCGTGCCGACCGAGTAACTTTACTTTATTGAAACAGCATTAAAATAATATTTTAATGCCACTTTTTCCCACACATAACTGGGCCTACGTTTTTGGGCTCTGGGAATGTTGCCTTGGATCCTGATCAAGCTTAAGTACTCTGATGGCTCGATTCCCAAGAAATAGCCCTCGGCAAATTACCAAAATGCCCTTGGGTGCCCTTTTTTGCACTATTTTAACCCTAAGGGTAAAATCGTCATTTTACACCCTTCGGTACTCTGTCAGGGCATATACTGACTCTAAGTAGCTTTATCTGTATATACCTTGGCTTCTGGGCCTGTCCAGAATGACCAAAATGCCCTTCATTCATCTGTTACCCTTTTGTACAACACAAGGGCATTTTCGTAATTTCGCACTTTTCTGGGGTTCTGCCGGACACTGACCCACCTATCAGTCCAAGGGTCTTACTGGGCCTCTGTTGGTGCCATTATTGGGCCTTTCTGGGTCCAATATCCTCATGGCACGCATTACGAGGAATCTTCCCCCGTTAGTAATTATTGAATATTTTATCTATTTTTCACCGTTTATACACATATCTGGACACCGGTTCCTTCTGTTCGAAACACTAGCCTGCGGTGTTCAGGCATCCCTGTGAGTCATATCAGTCATCTGACTGAGGTCATCCGAACTCATTCAGTCCCTTTTCAAATACCGATAAATCTCCCTATCGGATCCTCGGAGGCCTCACACTCCCGTCTGGATTTTCTGATTTGCGAATAACTTTTTCTACAGGCCTCCTATCGGTATTCTGTCAGTTTCCCGACATCCGCCCCATAAGGACGTATCATCCTGTATTTTCTCACCTAGATCTGAATTCTAGGATATCCGGTATTAATTTTTATAACTTTTGGACGATCAGTCCATTTTTGGCTATCTGGAGTCTTCAAAAATTCCTGTATTAAGCCAGATTACCCAGCGTCACTTGCTCTCTCTACCGGTGAAATCTGGGATTGAAATGCTTTCGGACAGTCCAAACCACTTCCGGCCTGACTTTCTTTAATTACAATTTAGCCCCAGGGAACTTTTCTTCTTTTCATTTAAGTCCCTTTTTATTTGGCTAAAATTACACTTAAGAACCCCACATTTTTGTCTACTTTCCTTTTTGCCCTTGAAACTTTCCATAACTGCACTTAAGTCCTTTCATTTCCTTTACTAGGTCTAGGGGCATTATTGTCTTTTCATATTTTACCAGAGTATTCTCTGGCCCTGGTCAACTATCCAGATACCCCTTCTTGACTGTCTAACCTTCGCCAAATGACCAAAATACCCTTTACTCATTCTTCAGTTATTCTATAACATAAGGGCATTTTCGTCATTTTGCACATTTTTCCCGGACACTGGCCCCTCTTACCACTGAACTGATATTATGGGCCTGGGCCTTCCCTGGTGTCACTACGGGCCTTAGAAAACACTGTATGGCCTCTGGCCATAGTCCGATCATCTCTATTCGGACTGCCTTTCCTTTACCGATTATAACTGTAAATTTCCATCTTCAAGAATTTTTACAGAAAAATCGGGACCTCAAATCAAAATTCTGTGACTCCTCATTCAATCCGGAATCCTTTTCTCTATCTCCCGGTATTTTCAGATATTTTATCCGGACCGGGCTGTTTTAGCCTGAAAAAGCACTCACGCGCACACTTTTCCAAAATGACCATTTTACCCCTGGTCATATTTATAATTCTTTCATACACCTAGAGACCTCATATGCACATTTCACAGTTCAGTGAAATGATCAGCATAATTTTCTCTATTTTCTGGCAAAATATGGTACTCATCGGCTACCAGCCCGATCTTTCCCATAATTACGATTATGCCCTTTAATTCTCTTTCTGGCATCTCTAGGCCTAAAATTGGGGTGTTACATTTCTACTCCCCTTAAAATAAATTTCGTCCTCGAAATTTACTTAGTACCTCAATCAACTATTCAGGATATAGCTCCTCTGCATATCCTTTCCTGGTTTATGACTAAGGCTTGGGGCATTCATCCTCTTACACTTATGGACAACTCATTACACTTGTGAGTAGTGTCCATTTCTTTCATATCTTATTCCTTAGAATTTTTATGTAATTCTGGGATCTACATCACTCCTCTTATACTTTGCTAATCTCTTAGGAGAAATATTGTTCTTCTGACTTTCTTTCTCCTGATACGAGATCATAACCCAGATAACTTCTCTGACTTTTCTTAACTGTTCTCATAACTTCATGCATCTATGCCAAACCTTTGTGGCATTTGCACTTTCTTATTATCCCTTCTTAGGGCTTATCTATCATTAGGCTACTCTTGCCTTAGCACCTTTCAATTTAACGTGCTACTGGGTTAGGGCTAGATTACTCTTTATATAGCTTTAGGCCCTAGCAATCTCTTTCTTATAGAACTACGTTCTATCTTTGCTTTGCCTTAGACCCTCTTCTCTAGGTCTCTCTGGCCTGTGAATCTCTCATGACTTGTTATGATGACCACTTTCTTTAGATCCGAAAAGAACTCTTCATTATCCATATCATCATCTAGGCATATAGTTCCTTACAGCTCAGTCGCCCTTACAGCTATGGTTCTTCTTAACATTCTTAGGGTCGACCTTAGGGAAATTGGAGACTCTGTCTGGGGTAAGAGCAAATATCTTTCCTAGGGATGTCAGTATTCTTAGGCAACCGTTTGCAAAGTGGCCTTTCTTACCACAACTGCTTTGCCCTGCTCGACATTCCCATGTGCCATGGCTCTTTCCACCACATGGACATCTCTGCTCTCCAATCTGATCATTACCTTGATCAGTCCCTTGTCTGAACTATCGCCTCTTTCTCTTGCTATTGGCTTGACAACTTGAGCTACCTCCCAGAGTGCTCTTAGCCAATGCTTTTCTATTCTCAACACATAGAAGATTATGTTCTTTACTTCTCAGGCATACTTCTACCAAACTTTGAATATCAGTACTCAACTTTGGGCTTGGACTCCGTCTTTGCTAAGGGAAAGCTAAGTTTAGTCTGTATACTAGAGGCTACCTGAGAAAACCATTCTAAAATAATTTCTCTGGGTGAGTTTATCAACTAGTGAAGCTTCCTCACCTTAACTTCGTCTTTTGTATTCATCTTCCCAAAGAGATACTACATTGTACTCATATCTCATGGCTCATTACTTTCCTTAGGCTAGGTCTAACTGCGACCTCGGGATCTAACTGCGATCAACCATTAGCCTTTTCAGAATCTAACTGCGACTCTGAAGCTGTTAGGATCTAACTGCGACCCTGGAGCCATGCTAGGATCTAACTATGACCCTCCAGAATCTAACTGCGATTCTGTTGTACTGTATATCTCCCGAAAATTTTAAACCAACAGACTAAGTTATAAGGTTAATTGCTTCCACCTGTTGATAACTCCATAAATAAACATTTGAAAATTTTATAGCCTCATATCATTTACCCAGACTTTACTTACTTCCTCTCTTACTCAGGAGTTCCTTCACATCTTTCAACTTGTACTTTAACTGCGAGCATCTGTACCAGATCCAACTCTTATCTGAAGAGTGATCTATACTTATCTGAATCTAGCTCTATCTGAGAGCCATCTGTTTCAGATCCAACTCTTATCTGAAGAGTGATCTAGAAACAATCCCTTTACAGTTATCTGTATACCATTCCGCTTAATAGAAATGGCCCTGAGTACTGTATTCACAAGCCTATAGAAATACCTGAGTAACCTCAATCATATCTGAGTAATCTCAATCATACATCATGTCTGAGTATCATATCATAACTTATCGTCCCATAAACTGAGACTATCTATCATCCTTAATATATTCATATCATCCTCCTATCATATGGTATGGGAGCAACATACTTTCTCATAACTTTCTCATCTCATATTTGTACTCATATATACTCTACCCTGCATACACTGCAAAAGGGGAGTATCCATTCATCATAGCATACTCTAACATGCATGTCATCCTTTGCAACTGCAAGGAGATGCAACTATCACATCTTATGGCACATAAGCCATATCATCATCATATTTTGCTCAACCATCCATTAGACATCATAATAATCTAAGTAAGCCTCAAACGTATTTTCCTTTATCACATTATTTGTCAGATCATCATCTGATCATACTATCTATCGCATTATCTGTCAGATTATCAATCACATAATCAGGATCTGACAAGCACATCTGTCTATCTTACTTAGGCTGCCACACTACCCTCTTACCAGGGTATAGACTTAACCCTTCATTACTTTATCTCATATAGGATATAGGGGAGTCACTTTATCTCTTAACTGTGGCTACCTCTTTACTATCTTTCAACTTCTTCTATCTATCCATCAGTCCCAGTCTATTCTTGACCAGACTATGGTTCCTTATTGATCTTTCTTTTTATCCTAGCGAACTTGAGTCGCATGGATCTCATTCATCATCTTTTACTATTACTTCTATTCTCTAGGGTATTCTCCCCTAGGTCTATTACTTCTCCATGATGGAATCTCTCTCCTCAGAGAACATTTAGCTCTTTATCTATTACCCATCACGTCTCTCACCTTAGGCCATGTGCTAGGATCATTCCTAGGCAAATCTCAATCTAACTTTTAGGTCTTCTATTCAGAGCAGCTGAATAAAACCTCTATAATGTAGATCTACTCTTAGTTACCACATAGAGGATCTACTTTTTCACATTGTCTTAAACTGATCTTTCGTACCTCAGTACCTTTGTACTGTCTGGCTTACCATATGCTATTCCAATCCTCTAGCTGATGGACTTCAGCAATGGTTGGTACCTTCGTTATCATATGGCCTCTGCCAATTATAGTCGCGACTTGAGAACTTCATAGTCGCAACTCACATGCTCTGTGACTTTTAGTCGCAACCGTCGCACACTACTCGTCACGACCTGGCATCTCTGTGTCCTTTAGTCGCAACCTATAACATCACTACCTGAACTCCTTTGTACACTGGTCGCGTACTGCAATATTACTCATCGCGACCTGAGGTCTTCTCATGTCGCAACATCAACTTATCTGTACATATTAGTCGCAACATAAGACCCCTCTTCTCTACTTCCTACTTTTAAAACATGTAGTCATACTCATCCTCATACAACGACAACATACTAGGTATAGGGTAGCTCAATAGTGTGCATACTGGACAATACAATCCAATCACATACAGGATTTATCCATTCATTAGCCAGTGGAATCAGAGCACAATTAAACTCGTACCTTAGTTTGGCACAGGCGACTTTCTTATCTCGTTGCCAGTCAGGGCATATACTCTTCCCTGAGTCGGGTATCTTTCGCCTGTTATGTTCTGTGCACACTCCCTGGCATAATGTCCATACTTTCCACACCTATAGCGTAACCCTTGACCTACTGGACAAGGCCTCATACCATGGTCTCGACCACAGTTCCTACATTCATTAGGCCTTGGTTGCCTACTAACTTCTCTTGGTCCACTACCTGGCCTACTTCCTTGCTTCTTATTAACTTTTGACCCATATGCTGGCTTATTTCTCTTCTTACTGTTCCTTTTCAAGGAACCTGGTGGCATCACTTTCAGTGGTACTGATGGAGTAAACTTACTCTTTTTTGGTTATTGCACATTCCTTTGTAAACTGCCAGCTGGGTCTTTCTTTCAATGGAACATTCTAAAACCTTAAAGATTTTCTCTAACTAGCTTACCCAATCCTCAGCTGTTTGAGTGTCAAAAGTCCCTTCAACATGGGCGGATCAAATTTATGGAATCATTCCATCCATGTTTGCAGACTTTCCTGGTCATTATTATTTCTTATAGACCCCTGATGTCTATTCATTCCAGTCTGCTCATGATCTGGTTGAGGTTCAGGTTCTATATCATTCTCTGGTACTACCTCCTTCCCAGACTGCTGTAATCTTGCAACCGCAGCAGCAACCGCCGTAGTGATAGCAGAATCTCGCTCTTGATCTTGGCGAGCTTGGGCTGCCCACCTCTCATCGTGACTTAACTTGTTGTAACTTGGATATCTGGCATCCTCACTACAGTATCTGATTACAACATGATACCTCGAGCTACTCTTGCAGCTTCCTTAGTCGTGAACTGATCAGATTCTGTCTCTATCTCTAGAGGAAACTGCTTCTTAAACATTATTCTGCTTAGTCCAGCCATATTGTGTTAATAAACACGAGACCTCGACTGTATCGGCTGACTAAGATTAGCCCATCATAATCATATCCTTTGTAAGACTATAAAGCTCGGGGTCCAGCCTCATACATCTGGGTGTCACTGTCTTCTGTCTAAACCTTTCCAAGCAGTGAACACCATCCCTATATCCTACTCTAGGGAGAGGACCACTCAAACTTCTCATTTGTTTAAGGAATCAAACTAACTAAACCAGAGCATCACTGAGCCAGAACCTTCTGTTCTGTGTCAGAATCTTATGCTCGGAGCCCGAACCCTTTGTTCTGTACTAACCTTATTCTGCACTAACACCATAAATTATCTATTCAGAGCATTTCCTAAGCCAGAATCCTTTGCTCTGATACCAAAATGAAACATCCTTACTTTCATATGTCTTAGGGACCATTTGGTAGCATTTAGAATCACTTTCAGGGTCATTGAAGTCCAATTTCTCAATCTGGAGTTTTACTCTTATCGAGTACTGTTCACTTTGAAAATTCCAGATGAGTGACCCGACTTCGAAAAATCATAACTAATTCTAGAAAAATTGAAATGAAGTGGTTCCAATTTATAAATGAAGTTAACTCAATTATATTTCAGGGAAAAATAACTCGTTGACCATGCATTGACCTAGTCAACGTCAGTCAATGTTTCTATTTTACTGTTCATCCAGCGTTTTTCTCCTGAATCCATCATTCTGGTCCCAACTTTGATAATTTATATCTCCTTGTGTAGACATCCAAATGATACATTTTATATATAAAATTAAATCTTGGTATGTATACTATCTACCATAAAAATTTCGTACATTTATTCATCTATTTACTATTTTTAATCATTTATCAAATATGACTAGGTTACCACATGTTACTATTCACAATGGTAAATTTCAGCATTTCCACTTTGCATACATATGCATACATCCATCATACAACAGTCAAACATGCCAAACAACAATTATTATTAATTAATAAGTTGTTTTACATCTGGTCATGTACATAAATTCTCATATCTCTATTACATCTTTTCCTGCCTGAAATCCGGCAGCATAACCGCTACGTTTCATCTGTACAAAGAACTGAACCGTACTGATTCTGTAATCCCCTCATGAGAACTACCATTCTACGTAGTACCCAGGAAAGACTAGATGAACCGGCTAGGTCCACTCACTTCTAGCCTCCTTAGACAGCACTACGTACACAGTACTTATCATATACTGATGTTCAGTCTTTACTTCGGCAGCATAACGGCGTCTCTTAAAATTCTCAGAATTCATTTTGACATAACCTCCCCTGTAATGGTTTACTTATTGGGATGAGATTCGGGGGAATCTCAGTAGCAACAATCATAACAATATATGTAATGCAGAGTGACAGTGCTTGCTTGTGATTGTGTACAGATAAGTATGCTGCGTGCTTCCATGCTTAATAACATATGATTATAGCATTACAGCAGAGCTTCAGACATAACATATAAGACAACAATCCAACCAAGCAATAGCACAATAAATCACAAAGCCATTACATAAAAGCTAGGATTAGTTACTACATCAAAGGCTCAGCAGAGCTCTACTATCTCTATTCTGCTTCCAGCTCCGCCAGAACTTCCTTTCTTTCTTTCTTCCTCTCACTTTCTCTCTCTAGCACCTCCTCCTCTCTCTAAAATGGCTCTTGGCCGTGGCATATGAAGGCAAAGGGGGGGTATTTATAACCTCCTCCAATGGCAATCTCGTAATTACCATGAACTTTGATCCTACGGTCCTGGTTTTTCCTGGATTTTCCTATTTTCTTTAATTCCTCATTTACTGCATCATGCATGACATCATTGGGACACCTCACCAGGACACCTCAGCGCCACATTTATCACATGTCTGAAATCCTGGACACCTCAGCAGCTGACTCAGCATGCTGACTCACCGGTCCAGTCTCTTGCCTCGTAGTACGTGTCCTCAACTTTTTCTTCTGCCTTTATGTTGGCGCCATGTGTCATCTTACTGGCACCTGTCACGCCTTCCAATGCTATCCAGATAAATCCAGAACTTTATCTGATCACCTCCTCGGTTATCGTGCCGACCGAGTAACTTTACTTTATTGAAACAGCATTAAAATAATATTTTAATGCCACTTTTTCCCACACATAACTGGGCCTACGTTTTTGGGCTCTGGGAATGTTGCCTTGGATCCTGATCAAGCTTAAGTACTCTGATGGCTCGATTCCCAAGAAATAGCCCTCGGCAAATTACCAAAATGCCCTTGGGTGCCCTTTTTTGCACTATTTTAACCCTAAGGGTAAAATCGTCATTTTACACCCTTCGGTACTCTGTCAGGGCATATACTGACTCTAAGTAGCTTTATCTGTATATACCTTGGC
This sequence comes from Leucaena leucocephala, assembly GCA_037074615.1. Taxonomy (NCBI): domain Eukaryota; kingdom Viridiplantae; phylum Streptophyta; class Magnoliopsida; order Fabales; family Fabaceae; genus Leucaena; species Leucaena leucocephala. The sequence goes on along the minus strand of CM073548.1, from coordinate 7,731,534 downwards.
TTCTGGGCCTGTCCAGAATGACCAAAATGCCCTTCATTCATCTGTTACCCTTTTGTACAACACAAGGGCATTTTCGTAATTTCGCACTTTTCTGGGGTTCTGCCGGACACTGACCCACCTATCAGTCCAAGGGTCTTACTGGGCCTCTGTTGGTGCCATTATTGGGCCTTTCTGGGTCCAATATCCTCATGGCACGCATTACGAGGAATCTTCCCCCGTTAGTAATTATTGAATATTTTATCTATTTTTCACCGTTTATACACATATCTGGACACCGGTTCCTTCTGTTCGAAACACTAGCCTGCGGTGTTCAGGCATCCCTGTGAGTCATATCAGTCATCTGACTGAGGTCATCCGAACTCATTCAGTCCCTTTTCAAATACCGATAAATCTCCCTATCGGATCCCCGGAGGCCTCACACTCCCGTCTGGATTTTCTGATTTGCGAATAACTTTTTCTACAGGCCTCCTATCGGTATTCTGTCAGTTTCCCGACATTCGCCCCATAAGGACGTATCATCCTGTATTTTCTCACCTAGATCTGAATTCTAGGATATCCGGTATTAATTTTTATAACTTTTGGACGATCAGTCCATTTTTGGCTATCTGGAGTCTTCAAAAATTCCTGTATTAAGCCAGATTACCGAGCGTCACTTGCTCTCTCTACCGGTGAAATCTAGGATTGAAATGCTTTCGGACAGTCCAAACCACTTCCGGCCTGACTTTCTTTAATTACAATTTAGCCCCAGGGAACTTTTCTTCTTTTCATTTAAGTCCCTTTTTATTTGGCTAAAATTACACTTAAGAACCCCACATTTTTGTCTACTTTCCTTTTTGCCCTTGAAACTTTCCATAACTGCACTTAAGTCCTTTCATTTCCTTTACTAGGTCTAGGGGCATTATTGTCTTTTCATATTTTACCAGAGTATTCTCTGGCCCTGGTCAACTATCCAGATACCCCTTCTTGACTGTCTAACCTTCGCCAAATGACCAAAATACCCTTTACTCATTCTTCAGTTATTCTATAACATAAGGGCATTTTCGTCATTTTGCACATTTTTCCCGGACACTGGCCCCTCTTACCACTGAACTGATATTATGGGCCTGGGCCTTCCCTGGTGTCACTACGGGCCTTAGAAAACACTGTATGGCCTCTGGCCATAGTCCGATCATCTCTATTCGGACTGCCTTTCCTTTACCGATTATAACTGTAAATTCCCATCTTCAAGAATTTTTACAGAAAAATCGGGACCTCAAATCAAAATTCTGTGACTCCTCATTCAATCCGGAATCCTTCTCTCTATCTCCCGGTATTTTCAGATATTTTATCCGGACCGGGCAATTTTGGCCTGAAAAAGCACTCACGCGCACACTTTTCCAAAATGACCATTTTACCCCTGGTCATATTTATAATTCTTTCATACACCTAGAGACCTCATATGCACATTTCACAGTTTAGTGAAATGATCAGCATAATTTTCTCTATTTTCTTGCAAAATATGGTACTCATCGGCTACCAGCCCGATCTTTCCCATAATTACGATTATGCCCTTTAATTCTCTTTCTGGCATCTCTAGGCCTAAAATTGGGGTGTTACAAAGTAACCACCCTTTAGACCATACAAACATATTTCAATCTTTCAATTTCATGAATTTCAAATCATCAAATGAGACGTCCTATACGCAAAGAACCAGATCAAATCCCAAAAGAAATGACAAGAAAAAACAGAAGAATATCTTTCTTGACCGGCTGTGTCCCAAATTTGCGCCTTTACAATCTTGTCATCGACATGAACGCTACGGGTAGCGAATTCAACCCCAATGGTGGATTTGGATATCAAGCTGAATTCATTCTTGGTGAATCTAGACAAGAGATTGGACTTGATCACACTGGAGTCGCCAATCAGCACCACCCTGAACAAGTAATCGTAATCATCACTGCCCTATAAGCAGTCATTTTCTGGCGGGAGATCGAAAGCTGAAGTCTGGTTGAAACGGGATGGATTATTGTCTGATCAAAATCGAAAAACAGAAAGAAGAGTTTCAAATGCAATTAAGGCCTTCCGCATTGTACAGAAGAGAGAGAGAGAGAGAGATGAGCGTAGTGTAGCTGTCGCTTGGAGGGAAGCAGATCTTCTCATTTTCATTTCTCTCCTCATCTCTCATCATTACTTTCCTTCCTTTTTTTTTCCTTGCATACTTCATCTATTGCCTAAAAACATATTTTTTTTAAAAACAATTTTTTAAAAAAGGTTTTTTTAAAAACACTTTACAAAAGTGTTTTTTAATTATTTTAAAAAAAACGTATTTTAAAGAAAACTTATTTTTTAAATTTTTTTTAAAAAACACTTAAAGCGTTTTTTAAAAAATACTTTTTTTAAAAAAGCTTATTTTTAATCTTTTTTAAAAAAACACTTAAAGGGTTTTTTAAAAAATATTTTAAAATTTTTTATTTTATGACAGAGTGGATAAAAGGAGGAGGAGGTAAGGCAAAAGGAAAGTAGGGAAATGATGACGAGAGATGAGGAGAAAAATGAAAATGAGAAGATCTGGATCCGTGAATCTGAGTCGTGAAAGTTTTTGTTTTGCACTGAAGAGGGGAAAAGATTAAATCACAAGGGTATTATGTCTTTTTATAATTTAAAAAAAATCTCAGGTCCATAAAATTTTATATTTGTTATACTATTTTTTAAGATTTTTTTATGTAATTAAATTTTTTACATAGGATTTAAATGTCATTTTTCTAAGAATGATTTCAGATAAAAAATCAATGCAGATGGCTCCCCCACCTCTGTATGTCTACTCTATTGTATTTAGAATTTAGAATTGTTGGCAAAAAAGTTAGAATTTAGAATTAGAATTGAATCTAAAGCACGTGTTATTATATATTAACAACTTTAAGATTGATTTGTAGGCATAAAAAAGCTTTCTCCATTTGAAAATTAAATATGTAATTCAAAGTTCAATATTCTAAGACTTTATTTTTTTGTTACTAACTTTATTTGTCAGAACTTGTTTAGTTGTGTTAACCTAATTGCATATTCTAACCTAGTTTATTTAGTTTTTTAATCAATTTTAGGAAGGGGTTTTGACACACGTACAATCCAAGAGTAGATTAACTAACCCTTGACCTCCACCACCAGATGTCATAGCACTTCTAGCCAACTAATTTAAAATGGCAGGTCTTAATTTTAAAAATATGTCCCCCAGTATTACGATATGTTCTAGGATCAAACCCGCTCACTTAGTGAGCGTGATCCCCTTTACTCGCTGAACCAACGTATTAGGGGTTATTCTAGCCTAGTTTGTTGCCATCTCATAATACTATACTTCTATTTTTAGTAACAAAATTGATAAAAATGAGCCGAATTACTATGAAGTCTTAAAGAATAATTTAATTATAAAAAAATTCTAATAACAAGTAACATAAATTTATTATCATTCTTTATATTAGAATTTATCATTACATGCTCTTTAGTTATTATTAAATTTTTGTTGATTAATTAATTCCTTTTCTTAAAACTATGTATTTATTTCCCTTGAGAGCTAATGTCAAGTTTTCTCTCACTACTCACTATTTGTATCGTGGACGTTAGATTGTCAAAAAGTTTAAAGGGCACAAGATTGTCTTGATTATATAATTTTAAAATGGCATGAATAAAATATTTTAGCTAAAGTGTTACAAATTTACATTAAAATTTAATTTAGGGTTAAGATATATTCTAAACTATTTTTAAGGTATAATTAACACTCTGAAATATTTAGTGGTACAATTAACGCATTAAAGAAAAGAGAAAATCACAGAAAGATCAATGGCTTCTCCTTCCATTTTCTCTGTGCTTCAAGGCTCTGCTTTTCTTTCTTCTTTATATCCCTTGAAATTAGCTCCTTCACCTTTCCGATCCCAATCATTTGGGGGGGTGGGATCCTTCTGGATCCTGTAGGTAAGGGGCATGAGGGGAATACTAGATTTGGATGTGGATAGTAGTGTGTGGTGGGTTCAAGTTTTGGGTGTTTCTTTACTCATTCATAGGGAACTTTCATTTACTTCACACTCGAGACTCTCAATTTCCTCATCTACAAAGGAGCTTTTCCTCCAGCTTCTTCCCATTTATGAAAATGACCTAAGTTTCTGTCTCCTTGTTTAAAAAAAACAAAACCTGAGAAAAAGTTCACTTCTTTTCCTTGTCTTTTCTTTCCTTTTTCTCTTCCTCTGTGTTGAGGGAAATCTGAGAGAAAGAGAGCATAATCAAAAACTTTTCTTGTGATTGGGATCTTAATGCTTTGAAGTTTGAAGTATGAAAGGAAGTTGCAGTGTCCATTTGTACATATAAAATAATGCTTAATGGAAAGGTAAAGGAGCTGATTTCATGGAATCAAGAAGAAGTGAAGGATTCGGACGTACTTGAAATGTAGATATGTTTATCTGGTAGCCATGCGATAACCTGGTCACTCTGATGGACTCAGGTATTTGAATACAGCAAATACACTATTAGGAAAGAAAAGAGAGGGGAGAGCAAAAGTCTATGCTGGAGAGAAATTATTGGTATGGTATATAAAAAGAGACTCTACTAATCTCACAAAAGATACTCCCTTATTTCTCTCTCAATATCCCATATCAGTATCCCACGATTATCCCGTTCAAAATTCAAAATTTGAACAAAAGAAAAAATCGTTTTAGATAATAATCCAGACTTTTGGTTATTATCTCCTGAGTCTCAGATTATATGGGCTCGGGCCCAATCTACTAAGGGTGGATCTGAGCCCAAATTCTAACATCTCCTACTCATACTTGGTGGATTGGATACTTTGGGCATAGTCTGTTTCTCTTTTTTCTTTCATACCAAGTGCATTGCTGAGACCGCGTGGGTGTGACATCTCTGCTTAGTCGCCTGTACTAGAAATCCCTTTTACAGGACTAGCACAAGGCAACCTCCTTCGTGTAGCTTGAATTCAATAATATGACTCAGATGTCCTAGATTTACCGATATACACTTTTCCATTGCCAATCTAATCCCTCTCGAATCAATACTTGACTCATATTGCCTTTCTCGTAAGCCTAACGTACACACTTATGAAAACAAAATATCATAAGGGACATGTCACATACACTATTACATGTGTGCATATTGTAAGTAATCTTCCTTTAGCCTATACATCACTTTGATATGGATCAACCACTTTCCTAGCGTAATTCCTTAGATCATATCTATCATGATCGTAGGATATATGCTAAAGTAGCAGTAATTGAAATATACCTCCATGATATTGTCAAAGTCAAAGGGCACTAATGGAAGGATTATTTCTTCTTGGGGCTCACACATCAATAAAACATGGATCTTTCATTTGCTTCCCTTTTGCAATTCTTCTAGCACATGTGGTATGAATCACATGCTACGATGTTACTCTTGTATAAAAGTGTACGTTGCTTTGGATTTATTATTAACATCGTACAGATTTAAGTCTAGACACTCTCATTATCTACACCTAAACTCTTAAACTCTACTTATCTCATATGACGTCAATGTTGAAGGATTTGTTATCTGGCTACAAGCATCATGGAAGTGGGTTTCCATGGTTCGATCCAATTTTATGTACATGGATCTCATCTCAACTTGCTAACTTTAGTCAATGTGACATATAGTTTGTGTTTCTTCTCTACCATATAAACACTCTTTGCCGCTTTACTAGTGAACACAAATATCTCATCTTTGCATACTCCACCTGAGCATCAAAGGCGGTTGCTCGTGTGAGAGAGCCATCCTTTCTAACATGTACGTCATATTGGACATTGTATACTTTATGTCGATATGCTTGGTCTTGCTATGATACTTGGGGTCTTTGGCTATGGCTGCAGTATTGTCATAGTGCACTAACACTGGATTTGTACTCTCATTTCTAAATCTAAGGTGTTCTATGAATCTTTTTAGCCACAAAGCCTCGTGCATTGCTATAGTTCATGCCACAAACTCAGCTTCCATATAGTGTAAGACAATGCACGTTTGCTTCTTGTTACTCCAACATATGGCGCCATTGCTCAGTAAGAATGTATGAACTTAAGTCGATCTACGCTCTTCCTCATATCCGCCTACATCAATATCGGAGTATCCCACAAAGCGTAGATCATTTCCTTCATAACACAGTGCATAATCAACTGTGCCATGCAAGTATCTCAAGATCATTTTCACTGTCTTTCAGTGTTTCTCACAAGGATTGGATTGGAACCTGCTTACCAGTCCTACTGCATAACAGATATATGGTCTTGTACACATCATTGCATACATTAGATTGCCAACAGTATTGAAATATAGAACTGTTTCCATCTTATTCTTACCTGACTCAGTTTTGGGACACATATTAGGACTTAAGGCTACTCCAGTAGCCATAGGGATATCTATGGGATTGCAGTCTTTCATATTGAATCGCTCACGTATCTTCTTGATATAACTCACTGGTGAAAGAGAGATAAACCTTCTTGAACGATCTCTTTAGATCTTAACTCTAAGTATGTATTCTGCTCCACCCATATCCTTCATCTCAAAGTTTGATGAGAGCCATTCTTTAATAGTTACTACCGAATCTAGACTATTTCTAGCCAATAGTATATCATCTATATATAAGGATAATATAACAAAATTATCCTCAAACCTTTTAATGTAGACTCAGTAGTCTTCCTCTATCATTTGGAAGTTATATGAGATTATCAACTTGTGAAATCTCAAATACCACTATTTGGATGACTGTTTTAGTCCATAATAAACCTTTTGAGTTTACAAACCTTGTTGTCTATTCCTTTTTCAATAAAACCTAATAGTTGTTCCATATAGATTTTTTCACCCAGTCACCATTCAAAATGTAGAATTTGAAACATCCTACTACTTTTAACCTCTTAGAGTACATAATCGGAAGCGTATTTGATTATCGGAAGCGTTACTTTGGCCTAAAAATTAAAATTTTAAAACTTACTTCTCGGGTACTATTCATTAGGTAATTTCTAGATTGATAGTCCAACTTTAAAAATTCATAAATAATTGTAGAAAAATCGTATGGAGGTGATCCAAATTTCTAATTGAATATATTTCATAGATATTTAAGGAAAAAATATAAATTTGGACATTTACTTTTTCAATCAATACACTTAAATCGTTACTTTTTACTATCCATATGGCAAATTTTGAAAATTCTAGATTCCATCTCTTAATTTTGAAAATTCATTTCTCTTGATATACACATCCAAATGAGGCATATTACCTATTAATTTAAAGCTATGGATGTGTATTACATGGTCATAAATTTTTATGAGTTAATTATTTCATTTGCTAGGTCAAACTAAAGCCACAATAAAACTGCTTCAGGACTTATGTTTTTACCATTTCAGTTTCCTTTCTTTAATTATCAATAATTGTTCCAGCGTGCATAAACCATCTCTTTGGGCCCGCATACATTCATATACATCATGGGGTTATGCCATAATTATTTCATACATTTTCATCACATAAATAGACACTTTACATAACTAGGAAAGACCATATATCATAGGCTAGAGTATCAACTTGTTTACTTTCTTTCTTCCATTCTTTAGCTCTTCTCTATGCATACATTTTTCATCATGCTTGACCTAACTTGGTTGGTTGTGGGAGGGTAAGATTCTGGGGAATCTCAGTAGCAAACGGTACCATTCAATGCATACAAGATGAATGCAAGTGTATGACATGTTTCCTTTATCTTTCTTTAGCTTCCATTTGCATATTATCATGCTCCATGCCTATCACTATCATGCATAACCATAAACTCATAAAGGGCATAGCATATATCATTCATACATATCATACATCATCATCATCATATATCATAATCATATCAACATACAAGAATATACATCAAGCATACAAAATGGTTAAGTTCACTACCTTATATATAAGCTTTGCTCTTGTTCTTGCACTTGCTCCCTAAGCTTTCAACCAAATATTGGTTGCTTGCTCATCCTCTTTAACTCATTTTATTTGACATATCATGGCCCTAAATACAATTACATTGTGTATACAACTCATTAGAGCCATTATATATACATTGCATTCTAACTTCCTTAAAACCCCTAACTCTAAACTTAAATCTTGGAGTTAGTGGTTTAGCTTTGGAGTAATTATTTTCTTAGACCAATCCTACATAATTTTGTCTAAAGAATCCAAATATGAGGTTAGAATTTCAAAATTCTAACTCCTCTCTTAGCTGTTGTACAGAATCGAACATAACCTCCTTGTTTTCCAAAAATTCTCATTTTAAGTCCAATGCTTCCAATACTTGTTTTTCTACTTTATCCCACACAATTTTCTATTTTAAAACCATTGGAAGCATCAAAATCATAAAATTCTAACTCCTGCCCAGGTGCATGAATAGTGACAAAAAGGGTCTTAAGATTACATGATTCCTAAGCTCAAACTACTTAATTCTAGTTTGTTTAAACTTGTCTAAACATTCCATGACTTAAAATTCATATTCCCATTTAATTCTAGATCATATCCATGCCAGCAGCTAAGATGGAGAGAAAAATGGTGTTTCAACCATCCAAATCCAAGAGAAATCTTCCTACAACATAATATAAAGATAAGAGAAAGAAGTTACCTTGAATCCATACTTGATTGGCTCTTAGATTTGCCTTGTCTTGCCTTGAGATTTCATTTTGGCAGCACCTCCCCATGGTTCTCCTTTGCCTTACGTGATGCTGTAGATTTGGGGGGTATTTATAGAAAAATTTGGGTAAAAATAGAAGGCCAATATTACTTTGGTTACTATTTAATCTAATGGTCCATAATTCACCTTCCATCAAGCTTGCTCTGGAAGCTTTAAAATGACATCATCCATGACATCATATAGGGCTGTGTTTAGCATAAGAAATAGAGAAATACTAATAGGAAAAATTCTAGTTCAATCCGGTACTGATCCAGTCAGTTTCACAAAAACCAAACTGTTTTATGTTTCTAATTTTTCTAAGATTCCATAATATATTTTCTGACCTTAAATCCAGTATCCAAATTTTTTCTACTATTGACATTGTTGGACTGGGTATTTATCTACTTACCATCCCATGGAAAATGACTGAAATACCCTTAGTTCACTATATTAACCTTAAGGGCATAATTATCATTTCACACCTCTTTACACCTTATCAGGGCAACTACTGAATCTGATTAATCATCTCTATACTTGCCTTGGTATTTTGACCAGTGTAAAATGACCAAAATGCCTTCTATCTATCCCTTGCTCAATGGCACAACACAATGGCATACCTAGTGTTATTTTCATAATTTTATATTTTCTGGGTCTTTATTAGCACTAGTCCACATACTTATCCAAAAATAGTATTGGGCCTATAAGGTGCCATTTTGGGCCTTCTACATGGTCCCCTGCCTTCTTGGGCTCAACTCCTAAGAAATTTCCTGAAAAATATTTATCAGGTGTTTTATTTCATTGTAAATTCTATTATAAATCCACATAGCTCATTTTTTTAGTTTTGTTAGTTTTATAAATTATCATACTAATTATAGGAATTTACTGTAAAATTTCATCTGATTTTGAGGTCCTGAAGATACTGTAATAATTTTTTAAACTTTGAAAATTTATATCAATTCATCGAGATCTCAAATCAAAATTCTGTATTGCGTTAAACTGATCAGAATAATTTTCTTTATTTACTGGTAAATTTGAGATTTAACTGCTTTCGGGCAGTTTTGGGCATTTTCCAACTCAACTTTCCATAATTATAATTTGGCCCCTGAACTTTTGATAAATTGCATTTAAGTCCCTCAAACTTTTTATAATTACACTTAATGGGCCAAAGCTTATGTTTACTTCCATTTTTCACCATGGAACTTTTAGACTTTTCATTTTAGTCCCTTTCTTTTTCAAAATGACTATTGTCCTTGAAACTTTTATTAATTGCAACTTAGTCCATAAATTTTCACTAAATTGCAATTTAGCCCCTTTTTATAACTAAACCTTCTCTATTTCTTTGGCTTAAAACTTATCTTAATCATTATCTTTTATTCTGCTCATCGTCACAGCCCTTTTCTTACCTCTTTCCTCTATCAGTCTTCTATAGATAGGGAAAAATTAATTGTCTACAGATAAGGCAAAATAGGATATGACATCTGTTACATCCATCTAATGTAATTCCAAGTATAAATTATTTACTATTGTCAGAATAAGTCTTATAGAATTGAAGTGCACAACAGGTGAGAAGTTATCCTCATAATCTATCCCTTCCTGTTGTGTATATCCCTTTACTACTAATCGAGCCTTATGTTTGTCAATTGATCTATCAACTTTTCTCTTAATTTTTAGAACCTACCTGTTCCCAATGGCTTTAAGCCCTTTTGGTAGATCAACTAACTCCCAGACTTGGTTCTTTTTCATTGAGTCCATTTCTTCTACCATTACTTTCTTCCACTCCTCCTTAGTAGGACTTAACAAGGCCTTTGGTATAGAATGGGGTTCATCATCCCCTTCATGAGTAACTATGAGTGATTCTCCTTCTTTTTGGAAGTCTCTCTTAGGAAAACTTTTCTTGTTACTCCTTCTGAGGGGAGTTGCCTGCTTATCTTTCTTCTTTTGTTCTGATATTTATGTTGATATTTCTTGGCTCCCACTCAGATTGACATACCTTGATGTTTCTGGTATGTCAATTTGTTCTGCATTATCTTGTTCATGTACTTCGTAAAGAGATATAGTACGGTCAACACCTCCTCTATGAGAAAATTCAATCTTAATGAATGTAGCATCTCGTGATTCTATTTTAGTTATTGTTCTATCTTTATTTTCACCTATAAAAACATATCCTTTTGATTGTTTAGAGTACCTTATAAAGATACACTTCTTTCCTCTAGGACCTAACTTCCCATACTTATGGGAATCATCATGGATATACGCTACTAACCCCTATGGTCTAAGGATATTTATATCTAGCTTGCGTTTCGTCCATGACTCATAAGGCATGGAAGCGACTGATTTTGAGGGTACACGGTTAAGTATGAAGGTTGCTGTCAACAAAGTATCACCCTAATATGAAATTGGCAGGTTTGCTTGAACCATCATAGACCTAACCATGTATAGAAGAATTCTATTTCTTCTTTTAGCAACTCCATTCTGTTATGGAGTGCTAGGGATAGTTAGTTGCCTAATTATCCCTTTTTCTTCCAGAGCTATTTGAATTGATCAAACAAATATTCATGACCTAGATCAGTGCTTAACGCTATGATTTTATTGTCTATTTAATACTTTATCTCATTAATGTATTGTCTGAAACACTCAAGGACCTCATACTTATGTGAGATCAAATGACATGACCATATAGTGAAAAGTCATCAATAAATGGAATGAAATACCAAGCTCTGTGCTTTGCCCTCACAGTCATTGGATCGCAAATGTCAGAATAGATTAATTGCAATAGACTCTCAGAATGTCATACTCAAGGACCTCTTGTTGCCTTACCCGCTAGACAATTTTCATATAAGGACATTTCCATGCTTGTTTTGCCAGTTTAATCATGCTATTTTGATTAATATATCCTAGTCTAGCATGCCTGGCATTCATATCAATAATATTGGAAGAAAAAGCAAAGCATTTATTAACACTAGAATGACTAATAATATCCATAACAAAGAACTTCCTGAATAGGAAAGATAAACCATAAGAGACAAAGTTGCTAAAAATATTTGCAACTTTACCATGAAAGTTCACTTCAATAGGAAAGATGAACCATAAGAGATAAAGTTACTAAAAATTTTTGCAACTTTATCATGGAAAAACAAAGAACTTCTTGAATAGGAAATATGAACCATAAGAGACAAAGTTACTAAAAATGTCTGCAATTTTATCATGAAAATTCACTTTAAGCCCAAACTCTGAAAGGCATAACACAGAGACCAAGTTTCGCCGGATATCAGGAGCATGAAGCACATCATGGAGTATCAAGGTCTTTCCACCACACAAAGTGAATTTTTAGGTGTTAATACATCTAATCTTGATTCTCACACTATTCTCTACATAAAGCCACTTGCTTTGATACAGCTACCGACAGTACTCCACGAAGGATTCTCAATCCTTGGTTATGTGGTCTATGGGGCCAGAATCAATAACGTAAGAAGAAGAAACTATTTGTGTTAGGAAAATAGTACTAGAAACATATGAGGCATGCGAAACGACCCATCTTTTGGCAGGCAAAGCACTTAACCTACTTCAGGTCTAGTTTCTGTTTTTCGCATTTCTTTCCTTTCTTCTTGAATTGTTTCTTCCCGTTTTGAATTAAGGACCGCCTTTCTTCCCTTTCTTTTGAAACTTCTTGCTCTTCTTGTAATAAGGCTTTGATTGGAAAGTGTGAGCATTCTAAATCAAATAGGCCTGTCCAGAGGTCCTGTAAGTCTCTAGACGCTCATCTTCTAGGTCCAAATGCCTAGTTACATGTTAAAGGTAACAATGTTTTCATTGTGGGTTAAGTTGACTTTCATATGCTCCTAACCAACAAGGAGCAATCTAATCATAGTATGCACTTGTTGTTCATTAGATAAAGTATGTCCAGCTTCCTTCAATTCTCTGATCATGTTGGTCATCTCTCTCAGATGGTTCTTTATAGGATTGTTTGGTTTAAGCTTATAGGTGTCGAACTTAATTGTTAACCTCCTAAGCTTAGTGGTGGAAACACCTTCAAATTTATGCTTTAGTGTAATCCATATGGATTGAGCGGTTTTGTGCGTCTCAAATTCACACATGAGGTTATTTGTCATGGCACTAAAAAGCGTGATTCTAGCTATACTAGTCTTCTTCCTCTAAGCTTGGTAAGCCTCTTGGTCTCTCCTGGACTGTATTTCTAGCTTCAGGTTCAACCATAGCAGTTGTCAAAGGTTCAATAACATCTTTTTCCTCTAAGATGTATTGGACCTTTCGGTGCTAGATATCCCAGTTATCCCCATTAAGTTTTTCACCCTTATTTAGTTTAGCAATAATGTTCTTGGTTACCATTTTCAGTTCTGAGGCAAATCTAGGTTCTCTTCTAAAGAGAATCGTACCAAAGAACATTTCAGTCATATAGCACAATGAAGTATACAATGTTGTGTACTTATATTATTCTTCACTAGAAAATAATGACACTATAAGATCTATGATCAGAAGCATACTTTTGTACCTCCCATCACACAGATACTAGCAAAAACCATTATGTGCTATCAAGAATTTTACACAAGTACTTTAACAATGAAACAACTTTTAGAAGCCTTATCTTTTAAAAGCTCCCACTTATAAGAAGCATCCTTAGATTATACATGAATAATCAAATTACAAATTAAATGAGCTTCTTTAAGTAAAATAAGACGTAGTCTATTTCTAATAAATGAAATCATGTTTTCCAATATAGCAAACATAAGGAAAGCCAGTACAAAGAAACATCAATCAAGATGAGATTGGAAAAATTTATTAATAGCTTTCCTTAGTTTTCTGAGCTTTGGTGACTTAAGCATAAGTTTTGAAGTTCTCTCTATAGTGTCAACCCAAAAAGATTTTCTAGGGCGCCAGCCTTTGTCTCTTACTTGCCTTATGTATTCCATCATGACTTTAGTGTAGAATTTTGTGTATTTCTATTAGTCATGAACTTAGTATAATAATGGAGAACATTATAAATGCCTTTTATGTTCGTGGGTATGGCCACTTGATATTTAGCTATCCTCCTATCCAAAGTTAAGGTATAAGGTTGTATTACTTCTTCTTCTTTGCGGTTCATAAGTTGTTCAAGAAGATAAGGCGCAGAGTTAGATCCAAAATATCTTAACATCAATTGATCCTCCTCAAGTTTTTGCTTAAGATCCCTTTCTGGATCTACATCAGGATTTTCTTCAGGGTCCTTATCAAGATCTTCCTCTAGACCATTAGTTTCTATAAGCTCATCTGGATCCTTTTCTTTAAGAGGTTCAAGATCTGAATTCTCATTAAGCTTCATTTTCTGGAACTTCATCTTCCAGATATAAGGAGTTTAAAGAACTATATTCAGTTATTTTAGTGCTACTGAAGTCCTTTGACTCATTTTCATCTAGAAATTAATTATCATAATTTTCTATAATTTTTAAATATCTAAAAACATCAAAAAGTATACTGAATACTCATAAATAGGTCTAAAATTGCCCCTAAAATGGGCAAATTATATATCAAAATAAAGATCTTGATTTTAGAAATTTTTAGGGACAAACCGATCCTCAATCGGAGTCTAGACGCACCCTCATGTGCCTCTGGAAGATTAAATTAAAAAAAAATAAAAAATAGACAGGCCCACTCTCAGGGCCCGTGTGAGGCATCCACGCGCTGCCATGTGGTGCGTGTCCTCAAGTGACACGGGTGCCTCTGCCACCAATATTTTATATAAATTATTATTTTTTTGCTAGACCGGGTTGGTCGGCCCAAATGGTCAAACTCGACTCAGAATATAATTTCTTTTTTTTTTTTGTGCTGGATCGGGTTGGGCTTATTCTAACCCAACCTAGACATTTTTTTGTTTTGTTTTTTTTATCTGGGTAGGATCCCATGAACCGGCCCAGTTAACAAGCAGCCATTTTTTTTGTCACCCTTCCTTTTTTTTTCTCAGGCTCTGGCCCAGTCTGATAGAAATTATTTTAACTATTCCAAAACGACGGCATTTTGGGGTCACGCGGACCTAGTTCGCCGATGGGTCGGGTCTGTCAAACAAGAAACTTCTCTCTTCCATTTCTCTGTCATCTGACGTCTGTTTTCAACGTTCTTAGAGTTGTTTTTCATCATTTTCATGAGCTCTACGCAATGAGACTATTTTTGAAGCCTAAATTGAAAGTTTTCAGATGACCCAATTTAACTCAAAACTTCTCTCCTCCATAACTCCACTATCTGACGTCCGTTCTTGATGTTCTTCATCTCTTTGAAGCCTAAAACTATAGTTTTTAACCCAATTTTTTGAACTCCATTGTCGGCAATTGTAAGTGTCGTGGTTCAGAAAACTAACTAAATCAAACTAATGAAGGGTACACACATGCACATTCACGTACATACAGGTAGAAAGAGAGAGATAAGGTTCCCAACCTTAAATAAAAATAACCCAAAAGAGCAATCACTCATATGTGCATGAAATCTGAGATGTCAAATAGACAATGTCACATAGTCGTGGTTCAAATATGCACAATGGAACAGTATGTTAAACAAATTAACATGCAATTATATTCTCATTCACATGCTAAAGTATGTTAAAAAAATATTATAGCACGGTGGACATATATTCTATTTTATTTTCATGCTTATTCAAAAAAGGCATGCACGCAACAAAAATTATACATGCTTATTCACAAATAGTATATGATCACAGCCACAATATCAGTATGGCTCTTGTACCAATGAAGGGATTCGAGTTACCTGAAATGTAAATCAATTTCTCTGGTAGCTACGTGATAACCCGGTCACTCTGATGGATTCGGGTATTTGAACACAGCAAATATACTATCAGGAAAGAAGAGATAGGGGAGAGCAAAAGTCTATGTTGGAGAGAAATTATTATTATGATATATAAAAAAGAGACTATACTAATCTCAATAATAATAATAGAGATTATCTAAAAGATATTCCCTTATTTCTCTCTCACAATCCCATATCAGTATCTCGTGATTATCCCATTCAAAATTCAAAATTTGAACAAAAGAGAAAATCCTCTCCTCCTCTCCGGGACCCACGGCGACCCACGACGACCCTGTATAGCATTGGTGAATAAGAAGGTACAGTGACAAGGCCTGGACTCCGCAATGAGAAAGAGAATAGGGAGAAGAGAAGAGAGAATATGTCAAAAAAATATAGGTAAAATAGTAATTGGGTAGTCAATAAACTCTTTTACTTTTCCAGAAGCTATTCTCAAGAGCTTATTCAAAACTATGGTTTCAAATCATAGTTTGATCCATAAGCCTTTTTGGATAAATATGGCTGTTTGTTTTAAAATTTTCTCAAACTTAGATTTGGGCCAAAAGCCCTTTTGAAACCTAGGTTTGGACTGAATCCAAACAGGCACAATAATCCAGACTTTTGGTTATTATCTACTAAGCCCTAAATTATATGGGCTTAGGTGCCTAATCCACTAAGGGTAGATCTAAGCCCAAATTCCAACAGAAAGAAAAGCATGGCCTTAAAGTACAGAGAAAATAGAAGGAGAAGCCATTAATATTCTTTTTTTTCTTTTCCTTAACGGCGTTAAGGTCTATTGGTATGGGGTGGAGATTGCCTCATTTTTAATACATTAGGGGTATTAATTATACCATTAAATATTTTAGGGTATTAATTATACATCAAAAAATAATTTAGAGTACTGGGTGCACCTTAACCCTTTAGTTTAATCTCTTAATTCCATTAGTTTATTAATAGAAAATTCGGACTAAACAAATTTAAATGGTGATTCTAAAATTAAATTATGATATATTAATCTTAAATTTAAAATATAATAAAGATGTTGTTTGATCTAAACTTTAAACATCAACACATCTTTTGAAATATAACAATATTATATTAAAAACATGTATTTTTTATTAAAGAAAAATGTTGATACAACTCTGTAATTGAATGTTAGCACATTAATCTTAAATTTAAAATTTGTAAATTGAAAATATTTAAAATAAAATTTAATAAAGATGTCATGTAATCTAAATTTTCAACACCAATAACTCATCTTTTAAAATATAAAAATATTATATTAAAAGATTAAATTTCAAACATATTTTATATTTTCAGCATTTAATTATAAAATACCCATCGTCCATAGGTTTAACGGGTGAAGGGGTAAGACATGTGACCATTTAGAGTGTGTTCAATCCCTGGGGAGTTCCACTTTGTTGTGGTTCCAGTCGCAGCGCTTGGGGAGGCATCCTAGCTCGCCCTACCTAATATTGGTATCACCTAAGAGGAAGGAAGACTTCGTCCTGCCTTTGGATAGTGGGTGAGCCCAACTTTTTTTCAAAAATTTTTGTAAAAAAAAAATATTTAATTATAAAATCAACATTTCAATTTATTGAGTCAATGTTTTCTCTGTTAATGAGATTAATAATATTAATATCAAAGAACTGAAAATATACTTTATAAATTTAACTTAAATTATGAGGACTAAATTCATATTTTAGTCACACATATATATTTTTTACAGTGATAGCTAGAAAAGAAAGCTGTAGCAAATAAGGCTAGTAGTGAATCGAAAAAATATTTTCTATATATTTTTTTTTGTTATAACATTTTTTAAAAAATGGTTAGGCTCACCCACGATCTAAAGGTAGGACGAAATCTCTCTTTCTCATAGGCGATACTAATGTCGGGCAGGGCGAGCTATCTATTATCCTCAGGCGTAAATTTAGATACCTAAGAGCTAAGATACCAATGTTTTCCATATTAAAATAAAAAGAATGAGATTAATTGAGAAATCGAAGAGAATCTGTAGCCCATTTCAGATATCACAAAAATGTAGGGCAAGGACCGTAATTATGAGAAACTTAGCGGAGGCAAGTCTTGTTTTAATTTGACGTTTCCTGCGTATGGTGGCAGGGTTTTCCGCCGCAAGAACACAGACATGAACGAAGGAGAACAACTATTGGACGCCGTGAAGAACGGCGACTTCGCTATGCCGGAAGGCAACCAAGAGGCCGTCGAAGTCCTCCCCAATGCTGGTAAGTTCATTCTCTGCTTGATTTCCATTTGCCTTTGTCAGCTTGATCTCCTTTTCTTATCTCCCTGTAAATACCAAGTATCAGCGATTACTTACCTGTAATTTATTGGATTAAACTTAAAGGTTCACTAAAGAATGGCGATGGCCAAGATGATTTTCAAGAATATAGGCAAAAAGTTATATGAGTAACTTTGCACTGTAAGAAACCATGACATTTAGCGGAATTAAATGAAGTAAAAGGGAATGGAACCTCGACTGTCTGCTAAAAACTCAGAACTCAAAGAAAGTGGTGTTCTTTGTTTGTTTGTTTTTTTAAGTAGAAAGTGCTTATCCACTCCATTCAAAATTAAATGTCAAGATTAAAATAAAAAGTAAATGGTTATGTCTATTGTCAGGTGTAATACCAATTCCTGTGATCATCTATCTTACGAGTTTCTTAGAATGCTTATGCAATTTAATCCCACACTTCGTTAATAGCCAATGTTTATTTGTTTAAATTGTCCGTAACATACAATTATGAAGTAACTGCTACCTGAACCTGATCTTCTTTCAGAAAAGAACGAAACCAATCAACTTTGTACTGAACCAGAGTCAGCAACCCCAAGGCAGATGAAGAGGAAAAAGAAGAGGAAAAGCTTGTCCAAGAGTGAAGGGGCTGAAACAAATCACATGGATTCTGGGCACCTTGAGTCATGCCCTAATCTGGACACGTTACTCCTGAAAGACTCAAACCCTGTACTGCTACCTGAACCAGAGCCAGTTTCAGAAAGAAACGAAACTAATCAACTTCGCACTGAACCGGAGTCAACAAACCCAAGGAAGACGAAGAGGAATAGGAAGAGGAAGAGCTTGCCCAAGAGTGAAGGGGCTGAAACAAATCACGTGGATTCTGGGCACCTTGCGTCATGCCCTAATTTGGACCCGTTACCCCCGAAAGACTCAAGCCCTGTACTGCTGCTACCTGTGTCAGAGCCAGTTTCAGAAAGAAATAAAACTAATCAAGTATCAGAGCCAGTTTCAGAAAGAAATAAAACTAATCAAGTATCAGAGCCAGTTTCAGAAAGAAATGAAACTAATCAAGTTTGCACAGAACCGGAGTCAACAACCCCAAGGAAGAGGAAGAGGAAAAGCTTGTCCAAGAGTGAAGGGACTGAAACAAATCATGTAGATTCTGGACACCTTGAGTCATGCCCTAATTTGGACCCATTACCCCAGAAAGACTCAAACCCTGTACTGCTAACTGAACCAGAGCCAGTTTCAAAAAGAAACGAAACTAGTCAACTTTGCACTGAACCAGAGTCATTAACCCCAAGTAAGACGAAGAGGAAAAAGAAGAGGAAAAGCTTGTCCAAGAGTGAAGGGGCTGAAACAAATCACGTGAATTCTTGGCACCTTGAGTCATGCCCTAATTTGGACCCATTACCCCCAAAAGACTCAAACCCCGTAGTGCTACCTGAACCAAAGCCAGTTTCAGAAAGAAACGTAACTAACCAAGTTTGCACGGAACTGGAGTCAACAACCCCAAGGAAGAGGAAGAAGGAAAGCTTGTCCAAGAGTGAGGGGGATGAAATGAATCATGTGGATGAGCCATGCCCTAATTTAGACCCATTATCCTCGAAAGACTCAGACCCTGTACTACCTGAACCAGAGTCAGTTGCAAAAAAGAACGAAACTGATCAACTTTGCATTGAACCAGGGTTAGCTACCCCAAGGAAGATGAAGAGGAAGAAGAAGAGGAAAAGCTTGTCCAAGAGTGAAGGGGCTGAAACAAATCACATCGATTCCTGTCACCTTGGGTCATGCTCTAATTTAGACCCATTATCCCCAAAGGACTCAAACAATGTACTGCTACCTGAACCAGAGCCATTTGCTGAAAAGAACGAGACCAATCAACTTTGCATTGAACTAGACTCAACGCCCTCAAGGAAGACGAAGAGGAAAAGGAAGAGGAAAAGCTTGTCCAAGATTGAAGGGGTGGAAACAAACCACGTGGATTCCGAGCACCATGAGCTGTGCGCTAATCTGGCCGCATTACCTCCCAAAGACCCAGAACCACTCTTGCTTCCTGAACCTGCTCCAGTTGGAGAAAAGAACAAAGCCAATCAACTTTGCACTAAACCAGATTCAACACCCCCTAAATTTGAAGGGGCAGAAATGACTGACATGAATTTTGAGAACCTTGAGTTATGCCCTAAGTCAGACTCATTACCCCCTAAAGACTCTAACCCTCTAATGCTCCCGCAATCAGAGACAGCACTACTGAAAGAAGTAGAGCAGAAAAAGAAGAGGAAGAAGAAGAAAAAGAAGAAGAATAAGAGTGAGCTCATAGGTGAAGGGGTCGAATCAAATAGACCCAATGATGAACATTTTCAACATTGTCATAAAGCAAAGTCCACAACGCCAGAAGAATGGAATCAGAGAAAGAGAAAGAGACATGTGATGAATGAAACCCACGAGAGACTGGTGATGAATGAAATTCACAACTCTTCTATTTGGTCAATGTTGAACCCCGACTACAACTTAAGACCTATAATTGGAGCCAGCATACTCAATAGCGAAGTGGTAGATCGTGGACCCTGGGTCCCAAAAAGGCCCTTAAAAAGTTATGAACAATACGAGGTATGTAAAATATAAGAATTTTCGTGGATTTGTTTTGAGTCATCAATGAATTTTAGGTTGCTGGCCTTGGAGTAGTCAAAATTCCTTAATTGTGCTTAAAGAATGAACTTTTGTTCTTTAAGATTGATATAAGTAGAATTAGCCTACTGTTCCTAAATTGTGACTTGATCTTTCTAGAGATGTTTGGAGTGTAGACAAATTTGTCAAGGAGACCAGAAATGTAGAGGGCTGATCCATCTCGAGAGGGGCCAGAAATTTTGCTTTTTTTGTTCTACAGTTGGACACTCCCTTGGAGAATGTCCAGTGTCTCCAGGTATATAGGAAGTTTTATGCTTATATGTTTTGTTTGCATTTTCCCATTAATGTGTAAATTTATCAAAGTGTTATGTTATTTCATGAAAATTGTCAACATTTTATGACTGATTGTTTTTTAATTGAGTTCTCTGTTGTGACAGCTATAGATGGGGTTATGATTCGCTGGATAGGATGTGCTTAATATCACTGTTATAGAATTTAAGATGGAAAATAGAGAGGGGAGGAAGAGAATCAGAGAACTTTTGTTTTGTTCTGTTTTGTGTACGATCCATACACACACCAAGTACAACGGCCCTTTTATTCCCTTTTTTAGACACTAATCAACTAATTATCCTAACTACCCAACTAACTTGTTATTATTACAATTGCAATTATGTAACAATCTCCAACATAATTCATTCTTAACAATGTTGGCAAATGGTATTGTGAGCTAGTTCAAGTTTTAATGTATTTTGTTATTTACTTCGCTAGATTAGTTCAGAGTTTGAATAATCCTCTTAAATTCATATCTTGTTGAAATGATTAGAGTTTAGGAGCTCTGACAAAATACACTTCCCTGGATCTGGATTCTCTTGCCTGGAACATGTTTAGGAGGGATGGCCTTCTACAGCTATTTATTTATTATTTTTTCTTGGAAATCATGTTCAGTTACCCTTTCTATGTATGGTAGAAGGTTTTCATAATTATAGACTCATTATATGGAACCATATGGCGTTCCACAAATACTTATTCCCATGAGCATGCAAATGAGATAATCGTCTCTTAATTTTTGCAGAAAATTTTTCTTTTGATTTATTTTTGGTTCTAACCCCACTGTATGTGTTAAACCCTTAAGCCAAAGAAAATTGATAGATTCAAAGAGTAGCACAGCATGCATTTCTTTATTTCCAGGTCGTAAAAATGAAAGAAAAGTAGGGTATAAGTGCACTGACTTATTCTAGCCTTTTGCTTAACAAAATAGGTTGGACCAACATCTGAGTCCTGATACCTTCTTTGCTTGAGTGACAAATAGGACCTTTGAAAGACCAATTTATGTTCCTTTCTGTACCAGTTTAATCTTTGAATCCGAGTCATGTTTCTCCATATCATTTTAATTCTTGGAATCTAAGCCCTTGGAGCTCTCTCCTGTGAAAGGAAACACATTGAATTGAATGTTATGGGCACCAAACATGAAAATTGAAACAAGTGTTCTTTTGATCCTTAGTCATCAAGACATTCCCATATTGATTGGTTTTCTAGTCCAAGCAAATAAAATGGGAGAAAAACATATTAGGGGCAGAAGAGTAAACCAAAAAGTGAAGGGAAGTTTCTGGTTGTGATAGTATATCACATTCTTGAATTTTGTTTTTGGATTTTCTTGGGAAATTTTTCAGAGGAATGCTGAACTCAAACCGTCCGTGCTTATAATTTTAGGAATTCATCCATCACAGTCTAACTATTATGTTGGTCAGTGCTAAAAAGCCTTTTCTTATTAACAACAAATCATTGATTGATTCTTCTATTTACGTGAAGTAATCCTGAAATGTTATGGGGTATGCCATATAGTGGAGCAAAATGAACTTAGGAAAATTTTCAGAAAGGACAGAGTGGTTGACTGCTGGAATATATTCTTGACGATGAAGTAAAGATGTAGCAAAGATGTGTGTTGATTTGAACAAATTTGTGCTACGTTTTCTCTTGCAATTCATTCTCTCTCTTCTTTAATAATGTTTCTTTACTTAATTTGAAAGAATAAAATAATTTTAGTCCTTTTGTTATTTTGGAAATTGTGAAAATTCTCATTTTGTTTCTTCTCTAATAGTGCTTCCTTCGTTGAGGTATCTTCCTCAGATATTTAGTTTTGTTCTAATGATTCAAAATTGTTTCATTGACAATGCAGGAGCAAAATGTGCTAGAGGCATAATTATGTTGGATGATTATGTGAGGAAGAACTGCGGTGAAAAATCTCAAACCCCTCATCGAGAGGTGTCATATTTTTAATGGCAGAATTTTGATATTTTTGTTTCTAGATTTGGGGGAGCTCTTCAAAAATATGTCTCTTTCTATTCATTAGTCGCTCCATAACAAGTCTGATTTCCCAATACTGATCTTCATCTTACAATTTGTATTATAGGTGGCTCCTGCCAATGTGCCAACCTTCTATGCACGTAAGTACTTGAAAGAAGAATCTCTGTCTTTCTTTGATTTTTTCCCTTATCTCTGTTTTTTTGGGCTTATTTTGTTTTGTTTCCATTTCCATTTGCATGTTTATTACGTACTAAAATCACTTCAATGCATCCATTGCCTGTCATCAGACTTCCAGCCGAGTAACATTCAACCATATCCTGCTCCGATGGTCAGACCAATGAATGCTCATTTCATACTTTCGAGAAATTAGAATAGTTGTAGCACCAAAAGTAGGTAAGTTTTATTCTGCATACTCTATCCTGGTTTTGAAATTCCCAATTTTGAAGGTCCTAAAATGTAATATTTGGAGTACATTTTTTAAGGTGGGCTCATATATGTTTGTACATGAGCCTTCTGCTCCAATTCTAAACATCTATAAAGTTCTTCAAGGACAAGTTTTTGTAAGAAAACCATTTTACCTTGTGGGTTTTCTTGTTAAAAGGATTGGATAGTCCTTTAAACGACAAACTCTGACCTATCTGAGCATCCCCGGATGTTTTTTGTCCTCTCGGTTATCTAGTTTCATTATTCACTTTTAAATAAAGAACTTTGGTCATAACTTATAAGGTCACAAGTTTAAATCCCGTTGTCGATTGGAGGATTTTGTTAATGGGTGTTCTGTAAGTATCTCTATAAGCGTTCTTTGAGCCTGGAGGCATACACTAGCCTTATTGAGCCATTGAGACTCAACTTGTCTAAACTTTTTTTTATACCAAAAAAATAATAATAAATAACTCTGGTCATTTGAGCGGCCAAGTTGATGGCTAAAAAGAAAATGGGGGAAATTGAACTGCCAAGCTTGGGTGCTTACTATTTTTGTGTCAGGCAATTATGATAAGGTCCACTTATATCTATGCTTTCACATTATTGGAAGGATGTATATACGTCATTGTTTAAGGTTTTTCTTAACTTATGAAATCAGGCACTTCAATTTTTTATGTTATTTGTTGCCCAAAGGAACTTGGATGTTTGCAAAATGTGGTGATGACAATAAGGCCGGATACGATGGGTTGTTCCGTTTCTCCCCTTTTGTCTTCACCCTCCCGCGGGGGGCGCCCTCTTTATTTTAATTTTTTTTGAAATTTTGTTAGATATTTGTCTCTTGGGACTTTTTCTCCTATGAGATTTGAAAGAAAGGTCTTTGTCCCAACATTTCTTATCTTCAAGGAGAATAATGGCGTTCGAACCCAAAATTATGAAATGTCAATTAATGACTTTAGCTCTTTATAGATATTCCCTTATTATAAGCACATTTTGTAAGGTTTTCTGTTTTAATATATAAGACATTTTACAAAATCTTATGACTAATAAATGTGTTTATCTCGAAAATACCTATAACAAATACAAAAATTACTTGACTCTTTATAGAATTGTATTTAGTAAAAGGTGGAGTTCTCATTAACCCGTCAAAATATGGCTGGTTGGGTTGCTAAATTTATGGCTCATTTTGGTGCGGGTTTTTTTGACTCGTACCCGCCAAACTCACACCCGCGGCCGACTAACCCGCCTGGTTGGCAGGTTAGTCTTTTGTTTTTTATATATTTTTTTATCATTTATATTACACTTTATTAATTTCAGAGTCTCAGCCAAGATAATGTTTATATTACACTTCATTTATACTAACTTTATCTTATTGAGTCATTTCTTTATATATATATATATTTTATTTTATTATTATTTTACTTGTGCCAGATTGATTTATAAATAGTGACAAAGCTGATGAAATAAATATTTTGATAACTTCAGATCATGCTGCGAATCTAATCAATACTGATACATATAAATATTGTTTTAAAAAAAAAGATATATGTAAATATTTTTTTTTAAAAAAAATAAAAACTGGCGGGTTGGTGCCATGACGAGCTCGGGTTGGTATTATACCAACCCACTTGGAAGTGCTTCCAACTCAACTTGCAGCGGGTCAACCGGCCCACATTACCACCTCTAGTAAAGGGTATATTTTGAAAGATGAAAATATTTTAGTAACATTAATTAATCATATTTGTCTATATGAATTAGTTTAAAGTGCCTTGTATATTTGTAAATAGAGTATGTATTTAAATAAAAACAATGTCTATGAGAATGTATGGTAAATTGAAAATTAAAACTGAACAATTATCCCTTAGAACTTTTTTTTTCAAAGTTTATCTTGTTAATCAAATGTACATGCTACCTTCGATCATAATTATAAAATTAATTATAAAAATTAGTTGATTTTTTAGATAAATTTAAGAAGTTAAATAAATGAGTTAATTATAATTAATATAAGAGCTAATTGATTAATTTAGTTAGATTAAAGATGATATAATATGAATTTATTTTGAGGGTTTAGATTTGATTATAATTAATTGATTTATTTAGTTTTATAAAAATATTTAAAAAAATAATTAGCTATTATTGGAGGGAGTAATTTTTTTTAATGAAATTTAATGTTCACGGTTTCAATCGGGAAAACAGTGATGGATTCTTCTTCAAATAACCAGCAACTGAGGTGAAGTTGGAGAATGTTGAACGAATCACTTGAGCCTATTAGTAAGAGGGTAGGGGAGAAATTTTTTTAATGATTTTTATTTAAAAAAAATATTGGAAGAGTAGGGTTAAAGACTTTTAATTAATTTTTCTTATTATTTTAGCTTACATCTTTTTATTAAAACTAGAGAGTTCTCTCACGTGCATGTGAATGAAGAAAAAAGGTTATGATTTCATTTAATTTTTAATTAAGTTTTTATAATTTTTTTACTAAAATTTTATAGTTTCCTCAATTATAAGTCCCTATGTATGGAATTTGATCTACTCGTATTAGATGTTAGATAATTGTTTAAACAATTTTTATTTAAAAGCCAATTGGCGCAAGTTGTCATAAAACAAAGTTAGAGAAAGCAATTGGATTCTTGATTCACATACCCTAATTTAATTTGGAGTATAATCACATATTTTTTATTGGAGCAATGAATGGAAATCTAGTGATGTGATGAAAACATACACATTTTAAAGATATTGACAAAATATTGAAAATTAAGCTAATCAATGAATTGATTGATGTAATTGTTCAAGAATTAATGGTTCAAATTGGGATCAGAACATTCAAGATTAAAATAATATATTTAATTACTAATAAATTTTTAGTTAGGGTAATAAGTAGTCTTACTTTTATAAAAAAAAGAATATAAATTTAAATTGGAATACATTTAATGGGAGAGGTGAGATCTCTTTACATTCTAAATCTAAGAACATATCTTTTCAAAATGATGTCTGCGTGGATAGCGTTTTGAAACTTTTCAACGCTTGGTAGTTGGTAGTATGCAATTATGTTAGAATTTTTTTAAAATTATAATTAAGAGATCATGAATAAAGGAACTAATACTTCTAATTAAAATAATTAATAAAAATTGGAAAATTAATTATTTAAAAAAGAAACAGAATTAGTTATCTTAAAAATGGCCCTTTTCATTTTTTTATTATATTTTCTACCTCGAAGTATAGAAGGAACATTGGAATAGGAAGAGGCGCCCTAATAACGCACATAGCTCACGCAAAATAAAACTACCTACCAAACTGGACAGAAACAATATTATACCAAAAGCAAACCAGAAAAAATAAAAATATTTAATATATCTAGGTCTTAATTGGTTAATAATAATAATAATAATAATAATAATATCAATATAAATAGTTATTTTCCCGTCAAAATTCTCTCTCCTTTGAATCTAAGCCCCTTCCCGCCGGTGTGGTTAGTTAAGCGTATTTGTGCAGAGCCAAGCCAAGTTAGCCAGAGTTTCCAGTTTTCACTACCGTCTTTGATTTTTCCTCCAATCATTGTTCATCTCCGGCACGGCAGGAACTTCCTCTTCCTCTTGATTCTCCATTTGCATTCGATTCCAATCAATCAATCAATCTCCTGCCTCTCAGTAAGCGTCTTCCTCCGATCCATCTACTTTCTTCCTCTGAAATCTTTATTTCTTTTTGTTTCTGAAATATTTTTTTCTTTCTTTGAAATCTTTCTGCCTTCTATCTATGCTCTTTCGATCATATTCTTATTCTTTAAAGTTCTTATTTCTGGAGAGACCTACACACGAAGGTTCTGTAACTCAATCGATGGGGAATAGAAAGAGAAACCCTGTGGTACATTCCAATAAATCTACGGCGGCTTCTTCTTCAGTGACACAATCTGCCACCGGCGGAGCCGCCAGTGGCTCTACCTCTCCTCAACCGGAGCCTTCGGTGGCTTTCTCCACAATCAAGCTCGAATATGAACAAGCCTTCGATGCGGTCAAGAATGGTAACCACAACAAGGCACTGAAGCTTATGGAGAAGTTAGTTTCCAGACACAAGAACTCCGCTCCCTCGGCCTTGATTCACAAATTTCAGAGTATTGTAATTGGCGAAGTGTCCACATATATTCATGATCCAAGTACGAGGCAAGAACATGTGAATAAAGCAATTCAATCTGCCCGAAAAGCCGCTGAGCTATCGCCCTGTTCTCTTAAGTTTGCATTTTTTTATGCAAGATTGTTATTCAACGAAGCAAGTTATTGGAATGATTACGAGGAGGTGGTGAAGGAATGCGAAAGGGCCCTCAAGATTTCAGATCCAATTGATCCTGCGAAACAGAGCTTGAAGGTAGAGCCAGTTACGGTCTTTGGCGGGATTCTTTAAAATATTTTATTTTAATTTTTAAAATTAAATTTGAAAATTTTTCTATATTTTCATAAAGTTTTATAATTAAATCAATGCCATAAACTGTTTCTACTTGCAGGATGAGGGCCAGCAGAAATTATCATCAGCAGAGGCCCGGATAGCACATGTCCAGAATAAGTTGCGGGAGCTAATTGAGTGCTCAAACTTAGCTTCCTTAATGACAAAGGAAGTTCAATTGCCAGTTTCATCTTCAGGATCTGGGCAGAGGCGAAAGTCTGGTGGCTCAACATCTGGAAGGAGTGATTTAGTTCCTTCATACTGGAAGTCGATGGATATTGATTCGAAGAAGGAATTTCGTAAGATTAGGGTATGTGATCTAAAATCTCATTTTGGGTCTCCAGAGGATATTTGGCTGAATCCGAATGACTTACTAGCAGAAGCTTTGTCGTATGTTGAGGCTAAAAAAACATGGAAATACTGGCTTTGTTGCTGTTGTCTTAATAAGATCTTTCCTAATTCAGAATCTTTAACGCAGCATGTTAGGAACATACACTTGATGACTCTCTTACCTGAAATAATGCAGAGTGTTTTGCCTCAAAATGTTGACGGTAATTGGATTGAGATTATTGGATTAAGTAAAAGTCCCACGTATGATGATTTAACCAATGTAATAAAAATTCCAGAGATTGAAGAGAATATAGTTCTCAATCTCAATGAAGATGCATCATGCCTTCTTCTAGATGATGAATGTTTAGTGCCTGCAGAAATTAGTCCTGGTGTAATCGATCCTTTCTTATCTTGGATATTTTCGGGTTCATCTTGTTGGGATGAGTTAGACTCTTTCAGGAAAAGGAAACAAGATAGAAGACCTGAAGGAATTGAACTTATCTGCAATCTTGAGAAGGAGTTTAAACACCTACAGAGCCTTTCTAAGACGAAATCTGAGCAAAAGAATTATGAGGAAGCACTGCAGATGGTAGAGGACCTTTGTCTAAAAGAAGGCAAGAACAGGGAAAATTTCACTGAATTTGTGCTGCAAGAGTGGAAAGAAGAGCTCATCAAGGGTGAGAATGATGTTAGCAGTAGATTTGAGTTGGAAGCCATAAAAAATGTTCTGAAAGAAGCACATGCCATGATGAATGTTAATCCATCTGGCGAAGATGATGATGAAGAGAGAACAATTGATAGCTGCATCGAAAAAGCCATTCAGAAACTGAAGGAAAACCAGTCTGTGGAGGTAAACTTTTGTCCATTTTACTATTGTTGTTCATACAAAGAATGATTAATATATGGTTGCGTTCTGAGTTCAGAGGATGCTGAGAAAAAAAATCATGAATAGGGCTTGGTTTTCTGACTTATTTTGTATTGAAGCATGTCAAAACTGATGCACAGCTCATGACAAGTGCTACAAAGATGAAGCACTTGGAACTCAAGCTTGACCCTGCTTCTGCTTTTGATTTTCGCGAAACATTACTGCCTATCGTGAAGTCATATCTAAGGGTTTGTATTTAATTTTCAGTTTTGATTTACCCGTGTACTGTTACCTTGTTTCACGTACGTACATTTAATTTTTTCTATCTTTATTGTTTTGTGTGTGTGTGTGTATATATATATGTAAGGAAATGGGCTAGTCCACCCATGGTGGATTAGGCCCAGATCCATGAAGAGCAAAGGAGGGAACGGTTATAATTTTGAAAGGAAATGGGAAGTAACCGGCGAAGTAACTTCCCCCCCCAATATACACACGTAGAAGCAAAAACCAATGAAGAGAGCGTAAGACCTTTTTCCAGAGCAGGGTTGTTTTGCTTTCGGTGGGTGTGTGTATCGGAACCGTTCCAAAAACGTTTGTGCTCTCTCTCTCAGTGTCCGACGCTCTGCATTTTCTTCCATCGGTGTCATTTGCTGTGAAACGTACCAGAGTCCATTCACGGTGCTCCGGTTGCGCGTGGCTACTTCGGTAAACAGAAAAACATCCAAGGTACGCCCGAAAACCTTCAGTGGTGTCAGAGCCTGGTTATATGCTTCAGCATGATTCACTGTCATTTTTGTTTTCTCTGGTAGCATGCTTACATTGCATATATTTCGGTTTAAACATGTTTGTTTTATGCTAATATACATCTAGCATGCGTTTAAACCATACCCAAGGAGCAATTTCACGTAGAACCAAAACGAAGCTTTCGGTTTCTCAATTGGGTCATTGAAAAACAGTGTTTTTAGGCTATAAATTTAGTCCCATTGTGTAGAGCTAGAAAAAACTAAGAAAATGACACCAAGAACGTCGAAATCGGACGTCGGACGGAGAAGTTATGGGGGAAAAACGAGTCGGGTCGGAGGGACCCGACCCGTTTTCAGTCGGGTCTGTCCCTGACCCGGCTGGAGGTCAGGGACGACCTGTACGACGCCGTTTTGGCGTTTTTCAAAAAAAAAAAGAAGAAGAAGGGGAAAACAGCGCCAGAACGTTTTCTGCGGATTGGGATGCGTTCAGCCCAATCCACAAACAAAAAAAAATTTGGGCTACAGTGAAGGCCCATTAAAAAAAAAAATTGAGAGGCTGCGGGGGTGTTTAAAAAAATTAAAAAAAAAATTAATTTTTTTTTAAAATATTTTTTTTTTAAAAAAAGGGTTGAAAATTCTGGTGGCTGACACGTGGCATCACCAGATTGGCGCGTGTATTAGACGAGCCAGAGCTGAGAGTGAGCTTTGTTCAGTTTTTTATTTTTTTCTTAATTAAACCTTCTTGGGGTGCGTGAGGGCGCGTCGGAGCTCCGATTAAGGTGCGGTTTGTTCCTAAAAATCCCTAAAATCAATATCTTTATTTTGGCATATAATTTGCCTAATTTGGGGGCATTTATTGACCTATTTATGGATATTCAATGTATTTTTTGGTATTTTTTTGGTGTTTAAAAATTCCAGAAAATTATAATAATTAATATTTTTTATTATTTAGGTGAAAATGGCTTCATCTACCACTGAATCTATGGGACTAAGCTTAAATGATGACATCTCATTTCTGGATGATGTCAATAACCCGGAGGAGGATCTTCAAGAGGGTCCCGAGGGGGAACCTGAAGAGGATCCAGAACAAGATCTTGACGAAATTTCTGAAGAAGAACCAGAGGAGTTGATGGAGGAAGTTCCACAAGAGGAACCACATGTAACGTGTATTTCCGGACCGAGGTCGGAAACTTTATTCCCCATCGAACCCCTTCATTTGCAGCCTTTCATGGATTCTTCAGACTTCAAGTCGGTGCCTACTCTTCACGACGAATCTCCAGTTGAGGATGGAGAGGAAGTGGATCAACCTCTTACCCCTACTTTGGCTATGAGTATAGCTGAAAGAGATACAGCTAAATTAACAAATATAAAAGGCGTTAATGGAGTGATTTACGACTACATTGATTTAATGACAGATAAGAAGAATACTGCATTCTACTTGAAAGTCATAATGGAATACATAAGGGCAGTTAGGGTTAGAGGAAAGCCTAAACAAGGATGCTTAGGCAAGAAGTATTGGCTTAGAGTAATAGAATTTGTATCTAACCTTCGCAAGCCACCTCATAAGCTTAAGAAATTAAGAAAAGCAATGTTAGATTATTGTAAAGCTCATATCGAATGATGCATATTTGTATTTGATTACCATTGCTTTACTTAGTTAAGGACATATTTTATTACTCTTTCATTGTAAAGACTTGACATTTATTACATGCCTTATATGCAATGGAATTATGTTTTATTTAATTTCTTTACAAGTTATGATTAATGTATATCTTTTATAAGTGGGAGCCTTTTAGATAATGAGTATTCTAAAAGCAAAACATGAGAGTGCTTATATTAATTTTGATAGAAAATAATGATGCTGCTAGTGCCTATGTGATGGGAGGTACAAACATATTCTCCTGATCGTGGGTCTAGTAATGTTATTATTTTCTGATCAAAAATGATAAAAGTACATGACATTGTATACTTTACATGTGCTATATAAATTCACTTAAATGTTCTATGGTTCAATAAATTAATGTGGGATAGGTTTGTCACAGAACCGATATTGAACAATGGTTTCAAAGAACATTATTGCTGAATTAAACAAAGGGGAAAAACTCAACGGGGACAACTGGGATATTTGGCACTGAAAGGTCCAATATATTCTAGAAGAGCAGGATGCAATTGAGCCATTAACCATGGCACTGGTAGAGCCTGAAGCGGGAAATACAGCCCAGCACAGGAGGGACCAAGAAGCATACCTGTCATGGAAAAAGAAGAATAACATAGCAAGAATTACACTGCTAAGTGAAATGGCAGATGATTTGATGTGTGAATTTGAGACACACAGAACGGCACAAGCTATGTGGATTGCCTTAAAGGATACGTTTGGTGGAGTTTCCACGACCAAGCTTAGAAGGTTGACAATTAAATTTGATACCTATAAGCTGAAACCGAATAATCCTATGAGGCAACATCTGCGAGAGATGTCCACAATGATCCGTGAATTGAAGGAGGTTGGACATAATTTATTTGACGAGCAGCAAGTTCAAGCTATAATCAGGTCGCTCCCTGCCAGTTGGGAGCACATGAAAGTCAATCTGACCCATAATGAGAACATCATCACTTTCAATGATGTAGCTAAGCATTTGGAGCTAGAGGATGAACGTCTGGAGGCTTATAAAGCCACTGGACAAGCCTATCTGACCGAAGGTGCTGGTTCTTCCCAATCTAAGCCTGAATTTAAAAAGGGCAAGAAATTTCAGAAAAATGGGAAGAAAGGCGGTCCTCCGCCTAAGAAAGGCAAGCAACAATATAAGAAGAAGGGAAAGAAAGGAGGCAAGAAAAAGCTAGACCTAAAGAAGGTCAAATGCTTTGCATGCCATAATATGGGACATTTCGCACGTGACTGTTCTAAACAGACTGAGAGCGGAAAGGTAAAAGTGAATTATGTGAATTCACATGTCTCATTTGTTTCTAGTACTATTTTTCAACAGAACCTGTTTCCTTTTCTTGGATTATTGACTCAGGCTCCACAGACCACGTAAGTCGAGATCGAGGATCCTTCGTGGAATACCGTCGGTTGCCATTTCAAAGCAAGTGGCTTTTCGTTGGCAATAATGCAAGGATCGAGGTTCGAGGCATTGGCACCTGTAAACTTGTTTTGCGTGGTGGAAAGACCTTGATGCTGCATGATGTGCTTCATGCTCCTGACATTCGACGGAATTTAGTTTCTGTAATTTGCTTATTGAACTTTGGGTTTAATGTAAACTTTCATGGTAAAGTTGCAGACATTTATAGCAACTCAATATTTTATGGTTCAGCTTTCCAATTTCAAAAGTTCTTTATTTTGGATCTTGCTGGTGATTTTAATGTTCACGATTGCTTTGCTATTACTTCGAATAATCCTGATATGAATATCTGGCATGCTAGACTAGGACATATTAATCAAAATAGAATGATTAAACTAGCAAAAGAAGGCTTGTTGGGGTAATCCCTAACATGGATATGTCTTTATGTGAAAGTTGTCTAGCAGGTAAGGCTACCAGAAAACCATTCGGTAAGGGAACACGAGCCGAAAATCTATTGCAATTAATTCATTCCGATATTTGCGGTCCAATGAGTGTGAGGGCAAGACATGGAGCTTGGTATTTTATTACCTTTATTGATGATTTTTCATGATATGGTCATGTCTATTTGATTTCACATAAGTCCGAGGTACTAGAGTGCTTTAGACGATACTTAAATAAAGTAGAGAATCAAATGGACAATAGAATCAAGGCATTACACACTGATCGAGGTCGTGAATACCTTTCGGATCAATTCAAACAGCTCTGTGAAGAAAAAGGGATTATTAGGCAACTAACTATCCCAGGCACACCTCAACAGAATGGGGTTGCCGAAAGAAGAAATAGAACTCTTCTAGACATGGTTAGGTCAATGATGGCTCAGGCAAATCTTCCAATTTCACATTGAGGTGATGCTTTATTGACAGCAACCTTCATACTTAACCGTGTGCCCTCCAAGTCAGTCGCTTCCACACCCTACGAGTTATGGACTAAACGCCAGCCAGATCTAAGCATCCTTAGACCATGAGGTTCGGCGGCCTATATCCATGACAGTTCTCATAGGCATGGGAAACTGGGTCCTAGAGGAAAGAAATGTATCTTCATAAGGTACTCTGAACCCTCAAAAGGATATGTATTCATAAGTGAAATTGAAGATGGAACAGTGACTGAAACAGAATCAAGAGATATTGTATTCATTGAAACAGAATTTCCCAGTAGGGGAGATGTTGACCGCACTGTATCTCTTTATGAGACTCAGGAACAGGATAGTGCTGAACAAATTGACAGACCAGGATCTTCCAGGTATGTCAATCTGAGTGGGAGCCAAGAACGGTCAACACAAAGACCGAGGCAAATGAGAAAAGATAAGCAAGTTGCTGTTGCTCCTACCAGAAAGAATAACAGGGAAAGTGTTCCAAAGAGATGCTTCCAAATAGAAGGCGCATCACTCTTAATTACTCCAGAAGGGGATGATGAACCCCGCACTGTTCGTGAGGCCTTGGCAGGTCCTGCTAAAGAGGAATGGAAGAAAGCAATGAAAGAGGAAATGGACTCAATGATGAAAAACCAAGTCTGGGAATTGGTTGATTTGCCAAAAGGGCGTAAAGCCATTGGGAACAAGTGGGTTCTCAAAATCAAAAGAAAGGTGGATGGATCAATTGACAAATTTAAAGCTCGATTGGTTGCAAAGGGATATACACAACAGGAAGGTATAGATTATGAGGATACTTTTTCACCTGTTGTGCGCTTCAACTCTATAAGACTTATTCTGGCAATAGTAAACAGTTTAAACCTGGAGTTGCATCAGATGGATGTAAAAACCGCATTCCTGAATGGTGATCTGGATGAAGAAATCTATATGGAACAACCAATAGGTTTCATTGAAAAAGGGTTTGAACACAAGAAGTGTAAACTCAAAAGACCCATTTATGGATTAAAACAGTCATCCAGACAGTGGTACTTGAGGTTTCATAAGGCAATAACCTCATATAACTTTCAAATGATAGAGGAAGACCACTGCGTCTATGTTAAGCGGTTTGAGGGTAACTTTGTAATATTATCCTTATACGTAGATGATATACTATTAGCCGGAAATAGTCTTGACTCGGTGATAGCTATTAAAGAATGGCTTTCATCAAACTTTGAGATGAAAGACATGGGTGAAGCAGAATACATACTTGGAGTCAAGATTCAAAGGAATCGCTCCAAGAGAATCCTCACTCTTTCACAAGAGAATTATATCAAGAAAATACTTGAGCGATTCAATATAACTGAATGCAATCCCATGGATATCCCTGTAGCCACTGGAGTGGCCTTGAGTTCAGACATGTGTCCCAAAACTGATATAGACAGAAAGCAAATGGAAAGAGTTCCATATGCCAGTGCCGTTGGTAGCCTAATGTACGCAATGTTGTGCACAAGACCAGATATTTGTTATGCAGTGGGGCTGGTTAGCAGATTCCAGTCCAACCCCGGTGAGAAACACTGGAAAGCAGTGAAGAGGATCTTGAGATACTTAAAGGGCATCTGATTATGCGTTGTGTTATCAAGGAAGCGATCTGCGCCTAGTCGGTTATTCCGATGCTGATGTAGGCGATGATGAAGAAGAACGAAGATCTACTTCAGGATACACCTTCTTGCTTAACAACGGAGCCATATGTTG
Source organism: Leucaena leucocephala (assembly GCA_037074615.1). Lineage (NCBI taxonomy): Eukaryota > Viridiplantae > Streptophyta > Magnoliopsida > Fabales > Fabaceae > Leucaena > Leucaena leucocephala. The sequence continues at coordinate 7,696,393 of CM073548.1, read as the reverse complement.
GAGTAGCAAGAAGCAGACGTGCATTGCTTTACACTCTATGGAAGCTGAGTTTGTGGCATGCACTGAAGCAGCGCAAGAGGCTGTTTGGCTGAAGAGATTTATCGAACACCTAGGATTTGGGAACGAGAGTACCAATCCGGTGTTGATACACTGTGACAATACTGCAGCCATAGCCTACACCAAAGACCCTAAGTATCACAGCAAGACCAAACACATTGATATCAAGTATAACTTTGTGAGGGATTATATAGCACAGAAAATTGTAATTGTACAATACATTTCAACCAAGTGTATGGTTGCAGACCCCCTAATTAAGCCAATAGGCAAAGAAACATTTGAGAAACATGTAACAGCCATTGGCATGCAAAAAATGTAAAGTAGTAGACTGTATGTAATAATTTTATATTTTTATTAATGATATTATGTCATTTATTATTACTTATATGTCTGAGTAAAAGTATACAATGTCTAGTATGTCGTACAGGTTGAAAAGGGTAGCTCTCTCACACGAGCAACCGCCTTTGACGCTAGAGAAGTGTTCAAAGATGAGACATGTGTTCACCAGTAAAGCAGCAAGAGTGCTGATATGGTAGAGAAAAAACACAATAAATGTCGCCTTGGCTTAAATAGTGCAGTAAGTCAAGATGAGATCCATGAGTATGGATATGGATCGAACAATGGATACCCACATCCATGAAACCTGTAGCCAGATAACAAATTCTTCAAAATTGACGTCATATTATGTGAATAGAGTTGAAGAGTTTGGGTTTAGATACTATAAGTGTCTGGACTTAAGTCTGTACGGTGTGATTGATAGAATCAAAACGATGTACACTCTTATGGGATAAGAGGAACACCGTAACATGTGATTCATACCACATGTGCTAAAGAACCACAAATGGAAAGCAAGTGAATCAATCCCTGCTTCATTGTTGTGTGAGTTCCAGAAAGGTATCATCCTTTCATTAATGTCCTTTGACTTTGACAGTATTATGGAGGTATGTTTCAGCAATTGCTACTTTAGTATATGTTCTATGGTCAAAATTATATATGAACCAAAGGTATTATGCTAGGAAAGCGGTTGATTCATATCAAAATGATACATGGGCGAAAGAAAGATTGCCAGAATATACACATCCATGCTAGTGTCTGTGACCGGTCCCTTGTGATATTATTTTGTTAATTTCATAAGTATGGATACTATGCATAAGTGGAGACTATTTGAGTTATATACTGACTCAAGAGGGATTAGATTAGCCATAAGAAAGTGTATATAGGCAAATCTAGGACATTCAAGGCAACATAACTTATTCTAATCGAACTGCACTAAAGGGTTATTTTGTGCTGGTCTCTGTGAAAGGGATTACTAGTACAAACGCCTGGAAGGAGACGTCATGCCTACGCGGTCATGGCAAAGCACCTAGTATGAAAGAAGGAAGAAAATGAGATTGGATCCAAGACATCTAATCCACCAAGTGTGAGTGGGAGATGTAAGGAAATGGGCTAGTCCACCCATGGTGGATTAGGACCAGATCCATGAAGAGCAAAGGAGGGAACGGTTATAATTTTGAAAGGAAATGGGAAGTAACCGGCGAAGTAACTTCCCCCCCCCAATATACACATGTAGAAGCAAAAACCAATGAATAGAGCGTAAGACCTTTTTCCAGAGCAGGGTTGTTTTGCTTTCGGTGTGTGTGTGTATCGGAACCGTTCCAAAAACGTTTGTGCTCTCTCTCTCAGTGTCCGACGCTCTGCATTTTCTTCCATCGGTGTCATTTGCTGTGAAACCTACCAGAGTCCATTCACGGTGCTCCGGTTGCGCGTGGCTACTTCGGTAAACAGAAAAACATCCAAGGTACGCCCGAAAACCTTCAATATATAAAATCTTTTCAGTCACGTTTGGAAGATATGGCTTTGAAAGATGCAACGAACACATCTGATGCAGCAGCACAAGCATTATTGGCCCATCTTGCTCTTGAAGATTCAAAGAAGAAAAAGAATAGATAAACAAACAAAGCAAGTTTAATGGAATCCAATAGTTCAGGTTTAAGTCATCAATTTCTTATGTTTCATGTGATGGGTACAATGGTCATTCAACCACAGTCACATGTTTAATTGAACAAACAATATAAAGGAAATTTGAGAAACAATTTCACCCAATAAATCTGGTTTACATATTTTTGTGCCAAGGGTCTATATTACTGGTCATAGCTTTTGTTTGACATGTTTTATTCATTTATATAGAATCGTTATTGATAATCTAAGTGTTTCATGCTAATTGTCACTTTTATATTGCATTGTTTAGTGGCTTGAATATACACTTCAATAATACTATGGGCTACAACTAGCATATACTATAGCCTAATATTTGTTTTTCTATAAAAAAAATTAGACCAACTCATATATTCTTTAAATTAACTAATTCCAAATATTTTTTACTCACAATTCACTTTTCCTCCCCTTCTAATAAATTTATGGGAAAATCGATGAAAAATTCCTTTCTAACAATTTTATTAACAAGAAGATTTAAATTTCAGTGTCAATACTCTCTATATATGAAATCATGTAGAGTATCAATTCTTTTTAAATATAAAAAATATTAGATTTTTTAGATTAATAAAATTTTTAAACAGAAAATTTTTACCAATTTTTTTTTTAAATTTATGTCTCATTGCCATAAAATACGTTAAACAATTTTTTTCTCTTCAATCACTTATATGACTATAAATTACTCAAACTATGGCTTCAATTTCTTTTTTTTTTTTAAATTAAACCTTTCGAGTTTCGCATACTAACTGTAGATGACAAAAGGGAATGTAATTAATTAATATTACATACAAGAATACAAATTTTAATATTTGTAATTTTTTTTTGTTTGCCAAAAGTATTTGCAATACCATTATATGAGATTATTTTTAACCAATTTTTTCACCTCAATTTTATTGTTTTATAGAGCTCTAGATTTTTAGAGGCTATTTGATTTCTTGTTTTTAGAATATTTTTTTTTCTGAAAAATAAAAAAACGAAAAATTTGTCTGAAAATTTATTTTTAGTTACTTGTTCTAAAAAAAAAAGTTGTTCTGAACAACAAAAAAACTAGAACATCTTTGTAATGTTTTATTGTTTTTTGTTCTGCAAAATGAGATAAAAGGCAAAAGAACATTATGTTTTCATTAAAGACAAACATACTCATAAAGCAAGCCTTTTACCCTCACTTCAATGTTTTAGATATGTTTTTTAAAATAATGATTCAAACAAGTTTAATTTAGCACTTCATAAGTCTTTATTAACTATTCACAACAAAATTTTTGTAATAAAGTTGTTGTTGAAGCTCAGGTTAACGTCAACGGCAACAACTTTAATAAAACTGTCTTTCTCATTGAATTGAATGATAGAAATTAGTACAATATTACAAAAAATTTGTTATGATATTTGTTCCTAAATAATCGAAAATTTAACTTTGGACTACGAAAAGTTATTTTATTTGTAGAGTTAATATAATTTGAAATTTGAAATACATCCCTGAAACCCCCCCTGATTCAAAATACCCATGTATGATTTAATTTCTTTTTCTGTTTTTTTTTTTGGAATTGTGATGGCAGGCATACAACTTGATAAGGTTAGGGACCGAACTTTAGATCTAGTACCACCAAAGGTATATCTTGCACCAAGAGACCAAATGGTCTTTGGCCTTTGTGATTTAATTTAATAACTATTATCAAGAATATAAATGAGAAATCATTGCCCGACCAACGGAGAGGAGATTGGGTACATCCAAAAAAGCACTTCTAGGAATGCAAACCATGGTTTCACAATATTTCACCTAAATAAATTTGTGTATTTAGGTAATCCCCAAACCACGATTTTAAAATGACTTTTGGCCTAAATCTTAATTTGAAAAAGTTTTAAAATAAACAGTCATATTTGTTCAAAATGACTTTTGAACTAAACCATAGTTTAAAACGATAATTTTGAACAAACTAATAGGAATAGCTTCTGGATTAGTAAAAGAGCTTATGGACTAACCAATTACTATTTTAACTCTATTTTTTCTGACACACTCTCTCCTCTCCTCTCTCCCTTCTTTCCACCTTCACTTGTCTGTCGAAGGTTCACCGTCGGTGGTGGAGCCTTGCCCGTCCATCAATGGTGGGGCGTTGCTAGTGGTCCACTAGAGGTACTCCAGTCTCTCCGTCGTCTTCCTTCTTCACTCGCCGTCTGTCGTTGCCTCTTCTTCTTCCTCTTCTGTCAGCATCCGCCGTCGTCCTCTGTCTTCTTCTTCCTCTTCTGTCAGCATCCGCCGTATGTCTGTCTTCTTTTTCTTCCTCATCCGTCGTTGTCACTATCATCATCGCATCTCTGCATCTTCGTCTTTCTTCTTCTTCTGGAGGCGCAGTGAGGGAGGTTATGAACAGTAAAGTATTAATTTATTTTTTTCCATCTCATACCTTTCTGGTAATTTACCAATCACAAAAATCCTTCTGGTAATAACTATCCAAACACTCATTTATTCAGGAACAACTTTTCTTTCCATAAGCTCTTTTTCCAGAAGTTCTTTTCTAAAAGTTGTCCAAAATCTATTTTTTTTCTTAAGCCCTTTTTCAAAAACCTATCCAAACGGGCAGTAAAATTGTGAAAAAGCACTTCTGGATGGGAAACCATGGTTTTGGTTCTCTAGAAGTGAAAATTTTATACTTTTCAAATTTTTTTATTATTGTTGTATTTGGTTTAGCTTTTGGAGAATAGATACCAGAGAAAATTGATTTTAAAATGATTATGGAGAATAGATTTTGTATGAAAAGTGATTTTGAAGAGAAATAAATGTTTGGATGGTTGTTATCAAAATGATATTTTTCATAGGTAAATTAATAGAAAGAGTATGAGGTAAACAATAAATGAGAGATAGGAAGATGACAAAACTTTAGAGGGTTAAAATAGTCATTTTTAATAAAATTGTTTCAAACACTTGTGAATCTTGCTTATACAAAACTATATTTACAATAACCCAAACTATAATTTTGTTCAAAAGTAATTTTGCCACTAAAATTAGTGTTAAGGTACTTTTGGACCCAAACTATGGTTTGGGTTCAAAAGCACTTATTTTTTGTTTTTTTTTTTACAAACACAACATCATGTGGTTGGCTCATTATTACCCTGTCAGAATTTATCTACCCAAAATACCCTCCACACAAAGCCTTGTTCTCGCTCTATCCATTAAAAAGAAAAACGTCTGGCTTTTCCTTATGTACTTATTTTATAAAAATATATATACATATTAATTATTAATTTATTTTTTCCCAAAAAACTTATTAATTATATAGATAATAAATTGGTTATTTATTATCTTAATATAAAAAAATATAAATTTAAAATTATACTTTATATAATTATCATTTTACTTCGTGCATTTTTTTGGCAATTTACCTATAAAAATATCATGATAACAGTTTACCAAAAAAAGGTTATTATGATAACCATCTAAACATTTATTTCTTCAAAATCACTTTTCATACAAAATCTATTTTATAAAATCACTTTATAATCAATTTTCTCCATAATATATTCTCAAACCAAACCAAACACACCTAAAAATATATGAAAAATAAAAAATTTAATATTCTTTGATTTAATATTATCTAAACAAAGCATTTCCATTCTTTGATAGAGAAACTAAGAGAGTTTGATCTTCAGTGTTTATCATCATTACTCTACTAGAGAGCTAGAAATCTTCATTCATTATCTGAGATACTCAAGAGTGGGATTGTAACCTTATGGAAAGTAAGGGAGAGTGAGAGAGATATTCTAACATTTAGTATCAGAGTATGTCACTTATTTAAAGGGTCTAACGATCTCAAGTGTAAAGATCATGGCTGAGTATAAAGGTTTTGATTATACTAGTCCTCCTTTTTCAAAGATATTGATTTTTGTTTTTAGAAAGCTAGGATGATAAAATTCTTAAAAACTATTAATTTTGATATGAAATATATTTTTATAAATAATTTTAATTTCAAAATAAGAAAGTATTGGACTGAGAAAGAATAGAAAATATATTTCTTGAACACTATAGCAATGAAAATTCTGTATAGTGGTCTAACTGTGAATGATTATGGGAAAGTCAAATCTTTCTCTAATACTAAAATATTTTAGATACTCTTGACTCAATTTATGTTTCTAACAACTATGTTGAAGTGAATGATTCTAACAATTCATTTGAATAATTGGTACATGAGATTGAAGAGAAATCTTATAACACTTCCATAAGTTTGAGAGACAAAAGGAAAATACGTATCAAGAAGAGCTCAACATGAATGAAAATGAATTAGTACGTGGAGGTCAAGATGTATTTATGTACATTTGTGAAAAATAATTTTGAAAGATTGCATAAAATTATTTTTCAACCTATTGTTGATTCTATTTCAAAAAGCAAAAGTATTTTGCATTCTAAATTTAATGATATTGCTGAAAAATCTAATGGGAAGAAAAAAAGTTATACACACTGATTATTTAAGATTGTTTCCTCTCGACCAACACAACAATTACAAAATATCCATGAAAAGCACTATCCTATTATTTGCAATTATTATGGTAAACTAGGTCACATTTCTCTCACATATGATATTAGAAGAAATTCTAATATGAAAAATAAAATTTGGGTTTCTAAAGGATAAGTAAAGTTCAATGCTAACATTTAAGGGCCTAAATATAAGTGGATACCAAAACGTCATAGTTATTCAATTTTGCAGGATATTTCTAAGAATGGACAGATTGGCCCAAAGAAGAAGAAGAAGAAAGCGCCTAAGAGAGCTACTCACACGATCAACAAGAAAACGCTTAGTGCATCCATTGTTGGAGCTACAAAGAACATCCATAAAAAAAAGCAATGGAGACAAAGAAGAAGAGCACCTCGTATCTCAAGGATGGACTACCACAGAGTACCATTCAATTACCTGGAAGAGAATAAGAGAAATTAGATTTCTGAAGCACCAAGAAGATTGTAAGTCCTTAAAGTAAGAAATCCAAAGTCTTAACATCACAAAAGAGATGCACTGGGGACTATGCTCAAAATAAATGTATTAGAATCATCCATACTCACCTGCATTGCATTAAAGGAACAAGGCATGTTGATGGTAGGTGAGACATTTTGAGTAATCCTCACTAAGAAATGGTAAAGTCAATTCACTTGACTCTTTGATTTTGAGGACTCACAAAGAATCTTAGGAATGAATATTGCATGCTATTTTCATATCCCTTAGAAAACCTATTTGACAAATATATTTATAAAACCTATTTGACAAATATATTTACAAAGGGATTGCAATATTCAATAGGTCATATCTTTGTGTATACACGGTTTGAAAAGAAAATATCTTTTATATGCATAAAGTAATTATGCTCAATTAACTAAAATTGGTTTTATCTTTAGAGCATGTGAATTTTGTTTATTTTAATTCCTATAAACTAACTATTGATGGATCAAAGCAAAGTTGGATACAAGAAAGAAAATGGATTATATTGCTATGTGGGGAATATGATCAAAATGTTCATCCCAAGATTTGTGGATACAAGGAGAACCAATTTAAATCTTGAGGAAGTTGAACTAGTAAAGCCTGAATTTTGGTACTGAATGTGCAAGAAAGAAAATATCAACATCAATTCATCAAAATAAGAAAGCTGTCATAAGGACAACAGGAAACATGGTGAAATATAATCTTTACCCATTTATTTGCTTAAATGAATCTAGATTTGAGTAATGATTACTTGTTCCTTGTTGCATTCCTTTAGCAATCAACATTTCAATATTTTACATATATTTTCAAATTGCTAAATGGATTATAAAGTGAAATTATGTATGTTTTCTATATTTGTACTATGGATTTCAGTTCATAAATTTATCTTGATTTATAAAAGCTCATATCCATGATTTGAAAGATAAACATGAATTTCAACTCGTACATCAAATATCTTGGATTTACAAAATGCATACAAATGATTTGGGAAATGTTTATGATTAAAACGTATGGGTTTCAAAATTAGAGGTTAATGCACTTGTATGAAAATTTTAGATATGCTCCAAATTCAGTTGCGAGTTATCCTAATTGTGCTATCATATGCTTGAACTTCTTATCCTTTAACAAGTTAAATATTCTTCTATTTAACAAGTTAACCATCTAAATGAACTTCAAGCCTATCTATTTAGAGAGATTTTAGAACATCAAAGTCTTATGCTTAATGTGTTTATTTGCTGGAATATTTTTACAACTCTAGTCATTTGGACTAACGAGCTAATGTGCTTCATTGTTCAAACATCATTTGAATATGAGCAAAGTATTTATGTTCAAAAATCTTATCCAATATGACTTTTGCTCCTAGAAAATTCCCAAACATGTTAACATTATTGTTCAACATGTTGTCTAATGTGATCCTACAAGAATATTTTTCTCTAACATGTTAACTTTCCATATTTACACAAGAATATTTTTTCAAAGATCCATATTTTGAAAAATTACATTGAAATTTGCTTTAAAAGAAGCATTATTCTTCAAGATAGGCTCCTTTTAAAGAGGGAGAGCTTCGTATTTAAATATGCACATGATGAGTGCCTCGGATTGTCGCAGTCCGAGCCATCAAAATTAAGTGAATTGCAGTATAAGGCACAACCCTATCGTTCTTCTCAAGGAGCCTTTCTAAAGGAATCCTAGCAAATTGGATGTCAAATTCAACGGTAAACCTGAGTAAAGAGTAAATGGTTTTGTGGGTGCAGTAAAATAAAGATGCAGTAAAATAGATATTTTTGTGGATTTTGTTTAAGATGGAAAATGGTTGGTTTGTGAAAATAGTATATGATGATAGGCTCTTGATGATGAAAAATATTTATCCTTGCTCTCAATGTATATGGAGTTCGAAATCACTAAGTCTTGAATAAAACCTCAATCGATCGATTGAGTCCAGAACCCTAATATTCTTTAAACTCCTTTGATCAAAGCTAGTTTAAAGACTATTATTGAACTGCTAAGGATCACTTAGTGTGTAATTTAAACCAGATGGAAGAATGCCCTCAAATGAGCGTCGATCTACTAACCCTAGAATTCAAGCAATCGAATCAATTAGCAACGATCGTTGACAACCATTCAACTAGCTTAAACTCAAAACTGAAATATTGTATTTAAACCAGCATTCAAAACATCCAAAGTAAATTACAATTGTCTAATATGAGAATAATCAATCGATATTCAAAACTTATTCATATGATGAAAACCCCTAGATCTAGGAGCAATCATAATATGACAAGATACAAATTAGAATAGAAGAAACTCCCCGTTCCAGTCTGTGAGCTTAAGATATTAGATCCATCACCAAGAGACTAAAGGTTTAGCCTTTCATGACTTATACTGCACTGCAATTGCTGTTCAGATGTGATGCCATGAAGAAACAATGAAGAGATGAAGGGTGAATGGTGTAGAGATGTGTAGAAGGTGTGTAGAGATCGCTCGAGCACTACTTCTTAGCCTAATCAGGTCCAAAAACCAGCCTCCCCCTTGACGACAGCCTCTGTCTCTTCTTATAACAGCATGACCTAATTCAAAACGCGCATCTTCACGACTGTCTTCTTTAGTCGTGACCATTCCCTTGTTTTAGTCGCGACCTATAAATGTAGAGAAGCTTCAAGAAGAATAACGATCGCGACGGTATGACACTTTGGTCGCGACTAAGCAGTGCAGAGACGTGATTTAACTTTGTGGTTTCTTTCCTGGTCCTTGCTCTCTTCCAAAATACCTACAATTCAATATAAAAGCTCGCTGTAAAAGTCCAAATCAGTAAATAACAGAATATATGCAGTTTGGAAGATTAATTTACCATTTTACCCTTTAATTAGCATATTGCCCCGCACAATCATGTATCAACACAAAAGCACAATTTAAGGCATGAAATGAATGGTAAAGTCATTATAAAACTCATAAAAACGTCACAGAAACCATATACAAAATGTGTCTTATCAGTACATTATATCTTATAAGCTCATCTCTTAATATACTCATCCGCATTCATTTTCAGTTGATCAGTTTTGATGATGAATTATCATTATATGGTCTTATATAGAAATTATTATTTATTTATTTAATACTTGACCACACTAACCATTTTCCTATAAAGAAAGAATTTGCATTCATGATAGAAGGATAATCTATGTTGAGAAAGAAAATCTTAATGGACAACATGGAAGATACATCAATTTTGAGAATTGATAATCTAGTAGAGACAAGGGAGCATTGGAGCTACAAAGTTCATTTGGCAACAAGTTAAAAAGGATCATCATCCATGCCAATACAAAAGATGCTTCAACACAATAAGAGAGGAAGGCAAAAATTTCATGGATCAAATCATCAAGTTAATGAATCTAAATGAGCATTTCTAAACCCTCTCTTTATATTGAGATTATATTTTAGTTATTTTGATGATAATGTTTCTCATGCTATATGTGTCTATGTGTTTTTATCAAAATTTTCTTTGTCGCATTATTTTAAACTAAGAGAATAAGATATTGTCCTTGAAAATCATGTTTTTAAAAATATCATGAGAATTATGTCATACTTTAAAATGGTGAAAGAAGTTATGAATTTATCGATAAAGGGTTTCCTCAATAAGATTTTCAAAAAATAAAGAACTTTTGCAAAAGAGGTAAATGGTAAGATTTATCAGAACACTTATCGATAAATACATTTATGGATAGTGGCTTTGATAAATAGGAAGTAAAATTTAAGTTTGAATGGTATTTGATGAATTGAGTCTTATCGAAAAAATATTCGATAAAGACATTTTTTGAAAAGTTCTTTGATTAAAGTATTATTTGGTAAATTGTTTTCAATGATATTTTATCGAACATCTCTTTGATAAGGGTACTTATCAAAGAGCTATTCTATAAAAACACTGATTTAGTTCAGGGTACTTCAATATTTATCGATAAACATTTCGAACAGGGGTCTTATCGAAGTATTTATCGATAAATTATCAGTTATTTAGGCAAAATTTGATCGTTATTGTTCAGTTCATCGAAACTCTATTAAAAAAATCCTTTGATTTTTTGAAACTCATTCTCTATAACCATATCCAAATCCTCAATTTACCTCTTTAAGAACTCCTAAACTTCCTCCTCAACGTCTTCAACTCATTTCTCCCCATAAATTTCAAGCCTTTCGTTGTTTCCTCCTTGGCATTTCTCCATTTTTGGATAAACAATGTCAAGAATGTAGAACCCAGGAGAGAATCTAGATAGTGAAAAAGGAAAGAAGAAGTCGTCCTTATCTAAGTCCAAGCATATGCCAAAGTTGAGAAAAGACAAAATTCCACCTAAGGAGCAAGCCTCAAAATAGATAGCATAGAGCACTGAGTCACCAAGTCTAGTGAGGCAAAGTGCATGACAAGCATCCAAGATGAAAAGACATGTACTTTCTACTGTGTCTGAAGAATTTGACAACACTTACTCTAATGATAACCTAAATAGGGCTGTACAGACAGCAATCAACATTGCTTCTTCTCAACACTCTACTCCTGCTTCTTTTGGCTAGAGAATCAAACAAATAACAAGGAGAGGAAGAGATAGCTCTTCCTAAGGTAACTCAGATCCCTCACCTCACTCTCCTACTACTATTACTACCTTTATCCCTACTTCAACATCTACCCATACTTCTCTAGCTCTGCTTTCTGGGGATTCAGACAAAGGAGTTGACAAAGGGAAATTCAAGGCTAAGTTTACAGATATAGAGTTTTGTCATATTGTATATGTAGATTTAGAATACCTGAAGTACAACAAAAAGACCCAATTGGATCTTACCAACCCTATAAAATATTATAAGAATTGGTTGGGTATCAATCTCTCATATTGTCCAGAGGTAGTAAGGAGATTCTACTACAATATGAGAGTAATTGGTAAGGCCAATAAGGATGGGGAGCTAGTGAAGATCCATATGGTTATTGAGTTGAGAGGAAGAGAGATTAAGCTTGATCAAGATATCATTAATTTCTTGCTTAAGAACACAGAGCATGAGAAGGGACAAGTTTTATCATTGAAGAAGATTTATAAGATTCCCATGCTTACTGACAGCTTCACTGGTGATATGAAGTTTGTGTCCAAGGAAATGTGTGATTATCATATGATAATCTATTATATTTACTAAAGAAGCATGGTAAACAAGTCTGGAAACTTCACCTATCTCACTCAGGAGGATTATCTGCTGCTGGCAAGGATCATAAGTGGTGAGAAGATCAACATTGGGGCTTTAATATATGGTAAGATCATGAATTTGTACTTTGAGAAATCAAAGGCCACTCCAATCCCCTATCCCCAGTTGGTATCTTTCTTCCTCTAATGCAACAATATAGCTTATCTAAAGCAGGGAGAGAAGAGAGTCAAAATACTAAAGTTTGGAGCTGAGCAAATTTATCTGATGAGAATCTCTCTACCCTTGCCTGTTGGTGGCAAGGGACCTCAGAAGGAGAAGCAACAGATACAGCCTGATGAAGGACAATTATCTACTGCCCCAACTCAACCTTCAATAGCTCCATCATTTGCCCAAGCTAAATACATCATGTGTTTCAACAAGAGATGAAGAGTTTTGAGGAAAGCTTAATGGCACAGTTCTAAGAAAGCAATCAAGCTATAGTTCATAATATTGCAGAATTGTTCAATGAATTTGGATATTCATTAGAAAACAAGGTTGTCAGTGAAGTTGCAAAAGGTAATGAAGTCAACAGAGTACAATTGGCCAATCTTCAACAACAAGCTATTGTTGTCCTAGGACAGGAAGTAATTGATTTGAAGAAGAAGCTTAAAAGTTCCAACACTTTCTTGTCAGTTGAAGACCTTTTGACCACTCCACAGACTCATGCTCAGACTTCTCAGACTCATGTTCCTGATCTAACTCTATTATCTATACCATTGGCTCTTGAAAATGTTCCACTTTCTTTACAAGTCTAATATCCTTTACAACCAACTCTTCCTTCCACCTCTGAACAAGTCCCTCCATCTGACCCCATAATTGAATCAAATCCTCTAACCATTGAGCAGGCTCTACAAGCCTCAGAGACCACTATTTCTCCATTAATAGAACCAACTCCTAACATAAATCCTCCGCCCGCTTCTAACCCCGTTACTAAACAAAATCCCTCCTCCTCAGATTCTCTTTTTTATTGATGACAAAAAGGGGGAGAAGTGAACTGACATTGTTTTGGTCAATTGTGTTAGTTCTAGACAGATAGGCTAGATCAACCAAGAGGGGGTGAATTGGGTGGTCGACTATTTTTAAAAACTTTTCAAAACTCTTTTGCAATTTAATCAAAGAAACAAATCAACTTGGAAAAACTTTGATCATATATTAGAAATCAGTTACTAAAAATCGAAGAGTTAAGGAAGAGAGAAAATGCACAGAAGATTTATCCTGGTTCTGTCCTTCTTTGACCTACGTCTAGTCCTTAGCTTCCCTATGAGATTTTTAATCCACTATTTTCCAAGATTACAACAGGCTCTTGGAAGCCTTTATAACTTCAATTTTTATGGCTAATTGAGAACCACCTCAATCCTGAGGTTACACTATACTCCGGTGGTAATGCTCCTGCTTAATCAGATAAGAGCAAATTCCAACCTTGAATTCCCTGATTCCAAGGTTTGCTCTTAGATAGGTAAAGAATAAAGGGATTTTAAACTCTCACAAATAGAGTGAATAATAAAAAACATTGTATCTAATTGTATTTCTCTCTCTCTCAACAGAATGATACATAAAGAATAGGAGAGTTGAAGGCTATTGAAGTTTTGGCTCTTTCATGGCTCATTTATTTCTCATTTGAATACTCGTGCATTATCTTGCCTCTTTTTCTGTCATTGTTGCCAGCTTCTAAACTTTGAATGCTCTTCTATTTATAGTTGAACTTCTGACTGTTAAGCATTATTTTTGTTGAGGTTTTTCTTCCGTTGAGCTTTCCTTTCGTTGAAAATATGATCATTAAACTCACCGTTATAGCCATTGAGCTTCTGACATAATGTGTCATTTTGTCATTGAGTATCTACTGCTTTGATCTCTGTCTATTCTCATTTTTTAGCTTTGAACTTAACAAAATTTGAACTTTTTCTCTTAATCTTAATCCTGTGAACACTTCATTTGATTCATATCTACTGCCAGCACCTGTGAACACTTCATTTGATTCATATCTTAATCCTGTGAGCACCTGGCTAGCTCAGCAGAACTCTACTATCTCTATTCTACTTCCAGCTCCGCCAGAACTTCCTTTCTTCCTTTCCTCCTTTCTCTCTTCCTTTCCTTCTCCTTCTCTCTCTTCTTTCTAAGGTAAGATATAAATCAAGCTAATAATGCTTCTGCAAGTGTACTCTGAGGAGTCTAAGGGATGATGTTTCAGATTGCGCTATGTGGCACCTGGAAGGAACCTTTCATGCATTCCAATGCCATCCAGATAAGTCCTAGACTTATCTGATCACCTCCTCGGTTATCGTGCTAACCTAGTAACTTTACTTTACTGAACCATTACTTTAATGCCATGTGGCATCCTGTGAGTCCCATGAGGATACCTTATCAGTCCACCTCATGGTTTCCAGATAACCTTTCCTTTATCTGGCCCTCTTCCCTAGTTCTATCTCTAACCGGGTAACTATCTCCTTTGGACCTTCGCAACTCTTGGCCCATACGGCTAGCACTACTTTAGCCACTAGTCGCGACCTCATCATCACCTTATCGCGACATAACATCTTTTCGTTCATTAGTCGCGACCACAACAGCCTTTAATCGCGACCATAACAATTTTTCGTTGCGACCACATCACTTTTTAGTAGCGACCTCATTACTTTTTATTCGTAACCAGGCTCATTTACCTATTAGTCACGACACCACGTATATTTCCGTCACGACCAATCCTCTCTGTCAATATTAGTCGCGACCATAATACCTTCTCGTCGCGCCTAGCTCTTTCTGTAACTATTAGTCGCGACCACACCTATCTCTAGTCGCAACCAAAATAGTCAGCTCTCAACTCTACAACCTTTAACTATTACATCATCCCAAAATGGCCATTCTTCCCCTTGGAACCTCAACACATGAGTCCCCATACCTTTACTTACTTGCAGCTTAGTCCCTGAAACTCTCTACATGTCTATGGGACTTCTACTCAAAAGGGGTCTAGTAGCCTCTCAATCTTAGGCTATTTCTACATCTCTAGGCCTGAAAATTGGGATGTTACAAAAATCACAGAGCACGACGAGCGGAGATATGACAGAGTACGTGAGAAATGAGAATGATGGTCGATCGCGCCAAGGGGCGGGCTAAAAAATTAATATAAACATTTTACAGCGGATATAAATTATTCTAACCCGGATAAAAAAATAACCGATCTAAACTTGATACATTTTACACCAGATAAAGTATAAAACCGGTGTAAAAAATAACACCGTCTAAAATATAACACCGAATAAAGTATAACCCGGTGTAAAATCGAACTGTAATTTATTTACAAATTAGACTTTTTACACCGGATAGCACTTAAGACCGGTTTTAATGTTGTAGTTATTTTTTTAAACTCCATCATCATATATATCATTCCATCCTTGGCGTCACAACATTCTTATCAGAACAAGAATCTGTCTCTGTTATTATTACATCAAAATCATATACGTCAAGAATCTGTCTCTGTTATTATTTAGACTACATAAAAAATAAGAAACACATAGAAATTAATCAGAATCCACTTCTTCTTCATTTAATTTTGGTAAACCTACTGAAAAAGAAGGGATCTCATAAAAAGAATCATCATTGTCAACAACCCTTTTTTCTTGGAGCGCGACAGACCATCTTTCATTTTGAGAATCAGTGATATAGAACACTTGCTTTGCTTGGTCTGCCATAATGAAAGGTTCATCCCCAAAACTTGTATTATTCAAATCCACCAGTGTAAATCCTAACTGATTGACTATAACACTGTTGTTTACATTAGCCCACTTGCATTTGAACACGGGAACTTTGAATTTGGAGTAGTCCACCTCCCAAATCTCTTCAACAATGCCATAATAAGGGATGGCTGCTAATTTAGGATTGTTGTATTTTGAACTAGAGAAATGCATAGCTTCAGCCACTGACATAACACCACTATTTTGCACGCTACTTCTATTATCTAGGGACTTCGTATAAAAGGAATACCCGTTGATATCAAATGAATTCCAATAGATCACATTATGTTCAGGACCACATGCCAACCATCTAACTGTATCAAAAACATAATCCTCATTTTCAACCTCCAGTTTGAACTAATGTGCAAAAGATTTGTTGTGTTCTCTAATCAGCCTTTGCTCTGTCATCCTATTATTTTTTTTTCGAACAAGATCTTTATGAACAGCAATATAGTCTTGAACTTCATCAATGTTATTCAAGATGTGTAAGTGTATTTGCTGCAATTCATTACGATCAACACTCCTCATCGATATTCCACGTTGACCCCCCTGTTTGGCACAGGGTTTGTGAAGACCAGTAAGTCTTACTTTAGACAGGTATTGTTGACAAAAATCCATAACTTCTTCGGCAACATATTTTTGAACAATAGATGCTTCGGGCCGATTTAGATTCTTCATATACCCTTTAAGGATTTTCATGTATCTTTCAAATGGGTACATCCATCGTAAGTATACAGGGCCACACAGTTTTATCTCTCGCACTAGATGAACGATGAGGTGTACCATGATGTCAAAAAAGGCAGGAAGAAACTATTTTACAAGCTGGCACAAAATAACATAACCCTCATGCTCCAATTCCTCCAACTTTTCAGTCCCAAAGACTTTGCCACATATAGCATTAAAGAAGAAGCAAAGTTGGGTTACAATGTGTCTCAAATCATCTTTAAGAATTCCTCGAACAGCCGCTGGGAGTAGTTGTTGCATCAATACATGACAATCATGAGACTTTTGGCCTACTAATTTCAAATCTTTCATGGACACAATCCTCTTAAGATTAGATGAGTACCCAGAGGGAACTTTGATTCCTTGCAAACACTCACAAATACTTCTTCTCTCAGCCTTGGACAAGAAGTTAGTCTCTTCAACGTGATAGCTTCCCTCACCATCTGGCCTCGGATGTAAATCCTCTTGTATTCCCATTTCTTTCAAATCCAATCTTGCCTTCAAACCGTCTTTGAAACTACCATGTGTGTTGAGAAGTGTTCCAACAATGCTATCACACACATTTTTCTCCACATGTATCACATCAAGACAGTGTCCTACATGATGATGTCGCCAATACGGAAGCTCAAAGAACACAGATCTTTTTTTCCATACATTTTTCTCACTTTTCTTGGTAATCTTACCGAAAGTGACATTGATGTCTTTCACCTTTTCATAAACTTGTTCGCCAGTCAATGGCTTTGGAGCATTTTCAAATTCTTGGCCGCCATAAAATTTCTTCTTTAGTCGACGGTATGGGTGGGCTTGTCTTAGAAATTTCCTATAACCTAGGTAGACTGTCTTTCTTCCATGATGAAGTTGATAGTAGCAAGTCCATTCCTCACAAATCGGACATGCTTTATGGCCCTTAATACTATACCTGACAAATTTCCGTATGCAGGAAAGTCATTAATTGTACAAAAGATCATGGCCCGCATATTGAAGACCTCCTTCTTAACAGCATAAAAAACATCCACACCTTCCCATAGCTTCTTCAAATCTTCGATCAAGGGTGTTAGGTAAACGTCTATGTCATTTCCTGGTTGTTTTGGTCCTAAGATCAGCATAGACAACATTACATACTTCTGTTTCATACACAATAAGGGAGATAGGTTGTAAATCACCAGAAGGACGGGCCATGAACTATGTATACTACTAAGGCTACTATAAGGGTTCATTCCATCTGTACTAAGTCCAAGCCTTAGGATTCGTGGTTCATTGCCAAACTTGGGAAATAAGTCATCAATCTTCTTCCATTGCAAAGAGTCAGCAGGATGACGAATCTTTCCATCATTAATCCTTTCATTTGCATGCCATAACATGTTCTTTGCATCATCTTCATTAGAAAAAAGTCGCTTAAACCTTGGTAAAATTGGAAGATACCATAACAACTTGGCAGGAGAATTGTTTAATCTGTACCTTGGTGTCTTACATATTGGACACTTCTCCTCATCTTCAAACTCTTTCCTGTACAATATGCAATCATTTAGGCATGCATGAATCTTTCTATACTGCATGCCTAAAGGACTTATTATTTTCTTCGCATCATAGTAGCATTTGGGTAACGTATTTTCTTCAGGGAACATGTCCTGTAACAACTCAAGCAATTCTGAAAAACCACTGTCACTCCACCCATGTCGAGCTTTCAACTTACCAATCTCAACACCGCATTCAACAGGTTGTATTTTCTGCACCCTGGGTATAGAGGCTTTTCTGCATCATTGCACATATTACCATATGTATGTGACCTGTAATATCCCAATTTTTAGGCCAGAGACTTAGTACGTAGCCTGAAATAGATATATCCCTTTGAGCAGAAGTTCCAAAAATATACAAAGGGATTTTAGGGACTAAACTGCAAATAAGTGAAAGTCCAGGGACTTATGTGTAAATAGTGCAAGTCCCTAGGGATATAGCAGCAATTTATGCAAAGAAAGGGATTAAATTGCAAAAGAAAGAGAATGAAGGGACTTAGATGCAATTATGGAAAGTTTAAAGCCAAAAAGGAAAAGTAGACAAAAAGGTGGGGTCCTTAAGTGTAATTTTAGCCAAATAAAAAGGGACTTAATTAAAAAGAAGAAAAGTTCCTTGGGCTAAAGTATAATTAAAGAAAGTCAGGCCGGAAGTGGTTTGGACTGCCCGAAAGCATTTCAGTCCTAGATTTCACCAGTAGAGAGAGCAAGTGATGCTCGGTAATCTGGCTTAATACAGGAATTTTTCAAGACTCCAGATAGCCAGAATTGATCTGATAATGAAAAAGTTATAAAAATTTCTACCGGGTATCCTAGATTTCATATCTAAGTGAGAAAATACAGGATGATGCGTCCTTATGTGGCGGATGTCAGGAAACTGACAGAATACCGATAGGAGGCCTGTAGAAAAAGTTATTCGCAAATTAGAAAATCCAGACGGGAGTGTGAGGCCTCTGGGGATCCGATAGGGAGATTTATCGGTATTTGAAAAGGGACTGAATGAGTTCGGATGACTGCAGTCAGATGACTGTTATGACTCACAGGGATGCCTGAACACCGCAGGCTAGTGTATCGGACAGAAGGAGCCGGTGTCTGGATATGTGTATAAACGATGAATAATAGATAAAATATTCAATAATCATTGACAAGGGATGATTCCTCGTAATGCATGCTATAAAGGTAATGGACCCTAAGAGGCCCGATAATGGTGCCAACAAAGGCCCAGTAAGACCCTTGGACTGATAGGTGGGCCAGTGTCCGGCAGAACCCCGGAAAAGTGCGAAATTACGAAAATACCCCTGTGTTGTACAAAAGGGTAACAGATGAATAAAGGGCATTTTGGTTATTCTGGATAGGCCAGGAGCCAAGGCACCTACAAATAAAGTTACTCAGAGTCAGTATATGCCCTGACAGAGTACAGAATGGCTTAAAATGATGATTTTACCCTTAGGGTTAAAATAGTGCAAGAAAGGGCACCCAGGGGTATTTTGGTAATTTGCCAAGGGATGTTTCTTGGGAATCGAGCCATCAGAGTACTTGAGCTTGATCAGGATCCAAGATAACATTTCCAGAGCCCAAAAACGTAGGCCCAGTGATATGTGGGAAAAAGTGGCATTAAAATACTATTTTAATGTTGTTTCAATAAAGTAAAGTTACTCGGTCGGCATGATAACCGAGGAGGTGATCAGATAAAGTCCTGGACTTATCTGGATAGCATTGGAAGGCGTGAAAGGTCCCTTCCAGATGCCACATGGCATCATCTTAGAGGGAGAAGAAAAGTTAAGGACATGTGACGCAATCTTAGCCGGTGAGTCCAGTTTGTGGGAAATCGGACCGGACTGGTACTGGATTGGACTGGAACTACTGAGTCAACTAATGAGGTGTCCAGGAATTGTGACATGTGAAGAATGTGGCGATGAGGTATCCCATGAGGTGGCCTTGAGATGATGTCATGCATGATGCAGTAAAATGAATAAAGAAAAATAGGAAATTCTGAAAAAACCAGGACCACAGGATCAGATGGCTTCAAAATTACGAAAATGCCATTGACCAAAACTATAAATACCCCCCTTGCTTCATATGCAGCATGGCCAAGCAAGTTTTAGAGAGAGGGGGAAGTGCTAGAGAGAGAAAGTGAGAGGAAGAAAGAAAGAAAGGAAGTTCTGGCGGAGCTGGAAGCAGTATAGAGATAGTAGAGCTCTGCTAAGCTCTTGAGGTAGTAACTAATCCTAGCTTTTATGTAATGGCTTTGTGATTTGTTGTGCTATTGTTTGGTTGGATTGTTGTCTTATATGTTATGTCTGAAGCTCTGCTATAATGCTATGATCATATGTTATTAAGCATGGAAGCATGCAGCATACTTATCTGTACACAATCACAAGCAAGCACTGTCACTCTGCATTACATATATTGTTATGATTGTTGCTACTGCGATTCCCCCAAATCTCATCCCAATAAGTAACCCATTACAATGGAGGTTATGTCAAAGTGAATTTTGGGAATTTTAAGAGACGCCGTTATGCTGCCGAAATTATGACAAGATGGCAATAGTAGAGAAAGGAGCTGATACGTACTGTATACGTAGGTACTGTCTAAGGAGGATGGAAGTGAGTGGACCCAGAAGGTTCATCCAGTCTTTCCTGGGTACTTACGTAGAATGGTAGTTCTCACGAGAATTACCGAATCGGTACAGATCAGTTACTTTCTGAAGATGAAGCGTAGCGGTTATGCTGCCGGATTTCAGGCAGGAAAAGATGTAATAGAGATATGGGAAGTTTTGTACACGCCCAGATGTATAACAACTTATCAATTAATAATAAGTGTTGTTTGGCATGTTTGACTGATATATGATGAATGTATGCATATGTTTGCAAAGTTGAGTGTTGGAATTGGCCACTGTGAACAGTAACATGTAGTGATATGATAATGTTTGATAAATAATTAAAAATATTAAGTGGATGAATAAATGCATGAAATTTTAAGGGTAAATAGTATACATACCTAGCTTCGATTTGATATATAGTATGACTCATTTGGATGTCTACACATGAAGATATAAATTATCAAAGTTGGGACCAGAATGCTGGATTCAGGAGAAAAACGCTGGATGAACTATAAAGTTGAAACATTGACTGACGTTGACTCAATAAATGAATGGTCAACGAGTTATTTTTACATGAAATATAATTAAGTTATCTTCATGTAGCAATTGGAACCACTTTATTTCAATTTTTCTAGAATTAGTTATGATTTTTCGAAGTCAGGTCACTCATCTGGAATTTACATAGTGAACAGTACTCGATAAGAGTAAAACTCCAGATTGAGAAATTGGACTTCAATGACCTAGAAAGTGGTTCTAAATGCTACCAAATGGTCCCTAAGATGTATGAAAGGAAGGATGTTTCACTCAGCATACTCAACTTATGATCCTGTGGTCCTGGTTTTTCCTGGAATTTCCGAAATTTGGAGGTTCTGGAAGCTTTCCGGTCCAATCCGGTACCTACAAAAAGTCTTCCTAATTACAAGATTGCCATTGATCAACACTATAAATACCCCCTAGCTCTTCATTTTCACGCCAAGAAGCATTCTTAGAGGTAGAAAGAAGTTCTTGAGAGAGAAAGTGTGAGGAAGAAAGAAGTAAGGAAGTTCTGGTGAAGTTGGAAGTAGTATGGAAGTTCTGAAGCTCTGCTTTTGAGGTAGTAACTAATCCTAGCTCTTATGTAATGTCTTTGTGATGTGTTGTTTTGTTTGGTTGGATTGTTGTCTTATATGTTATGCTTGAAGCTCTATTCCAATGCTATGATCATATGTTATTGAATATGGAAGCATGCGGCATACTTATCTGTACACAATCACAAGCAAGCACCATCACTCTGCATTACATATATTGTTATGATTGTTGCTACTGGGATTCTTTTGAATCTCATTCCCATACATAACATTACAGGGGAGGTTCTGTCAAAATGAAATTTGGAAATTTTAAGAGACGCCGTTATGCTGCCGAAATTCCGGCAAGAAAGCAGGAACAGGGAAAGGAACTGATACGTACTGTGTACGTAGTGCTGTCTAAGGAGGCTGGAAGTGAGTGGACCCAGAAGGTTCATCCAGTCTTTCCTGGGTACTACGTAGAATGGTAGTTCTCATGAGGGAATTACCGAATCGGTACAACATCGGTTACTTTCTAAAGAAGAATTGTAGCAGTTATGCTGCCGGATTTTAGACAGTGAAAAGATGTAATAGAAATTTGAGGGGATTGATCATACACTGATATACAACAGTTGATTATCTAATAATAATTGTTATCTGGCATGTATGACTAATATGTGATGGTTGTATGCATGTGTATGTGAAGATTGAATGCTGAAAATAGGTTCAGTGAACAGTAACTCGTGAGGACCTATGCATGTTTGATAAATCATTAAAAATAGTAAATTATTGAATTAATGTACTAAATTTTTATGGTAAAAATTAGATATACTAAGCTTTAATTTTATATATAGAATTCCCTATTTGGATGTCTGTACGAAAGGATATAAATTACCAAAGATGAAACCAGAATGCTGGATTCAGGAGAAAATCACTGGATGAACAGTAACTTTGAGACGTTTACCCACGATGAATTGGTCAAGTAATGGTCAACCAATGATTTTTCCCTGAAATATAATTGAGTTAGATTCATGTAGAACTTTGAACCACTTCGTTTTGATTTTTCTAGAATTAGTTATGATTTTTCAAAGTCAAGTCGCTCATCTGGAATTTGCCACAGTGAACAGTACCGAAAGAGTAGAATTCCAGATTGATAGTTTGGACTTCTATAACCCTGAAAGTGGTTCCAAATGCTACTGAATGGTTCCTAAGATGTATAAAAATAAGGATGTGACAATCAACCTAGCTAGCTATATAAATACAATATCATCAACTCCTCATTAATTCTTTTTATTACATCAAAAAGGAGGTGGGGAACAAAGAAAGGCAGGGGTGACCCCGTTTTCACCGATCATCATCATCATCTTCCGAATCGTGGTTTGGGAGTTGGAATTGGGATCAACAGGATGAAATAAACTATCATCCTGTTGATGGCGACGAACTTCAGAATGGAAGGCTCTGAAATATTCATTCATCCTCTCCACTTTCAGAGCCAGTTCTTCCACCGAGCGCTCCAGGGCATTGAAGCGCGGGATGAGTTCCTCCAGGCACTCCACCCGTTGCTGAAGCAGGGGAGGAGGAGAAGGAACTGAAGGGTAATAATGAGATACATATTTGTCTTCAACATTCCGTCTCTGTCTTTTGTGAGGCGAAGAAGGAGGGGTGGATGAGGAAGAAGCCATTGGAGAGTTAAGATAGAAGAATAAAAGAAATGAATATAAAACAGATATCGGAGAAGGTGATCATGATGAAATACTACGCATGTCTGAGAAGACTTGACATAAAATGGCGGGAAAGGATACTGACGGAGTTCATCTAAACCGGACTAAATATTTCCACATCGGTCAATATAAATACGCTGTAGAAAGTAAAAATCTAAATCGGACTAAATATTTCCACATCGGTCTCTATAACATCCACTGTAGAAATTAAACATCTAAACCGGACTAAATATTTCCACATCGGTCACGAGTAAATACGGTGTGAATATTTCATTTTATTTACAAAAATGCCACCGCTCAATTTTTTAAAACTGTCTCCGCATTGACCGGTTTAAAAATGGGGATTTCGATTGCCAATTTTCCACCAGTGCATGGAACTTTTATACTATTCAATTTAGTCCCTCTTCTTTAAATCTTCATCTAATCATTCTTTTCTTTTCCATTCATCATCACAATCCTTTCCAAACCTCTTTCCTCTATCAGTATTATACAGATAGGGAAAAATTAGGATGTGACATTTCTACCCCGCTTAAAATAAATTTCGTCCTCGAAATTTACTTAGTGCCTTGGTCAACTATCTTGAATATATATCTTCTGTATATCTCTTTCTACTTTATGACTAAGGATTGTGGTATCTATCTCTTATCTTCTATCTTCTCATCTAGCGGAGTGCTTTCAATATCCGCTTTATGTCTTTACTTGCTTACTTGCTATGCATCCATTTGCTTATGGATAATCATTGTACTAGACTTGTAAGTAGTGTCTATTTCTTTCATATCAAACTCTCTGAATATTACTGTATTCAGGAGTTTCCATCAATCACTCATCAGACTTTCTAGTGCATACTCTTATTACTTATCTTAGTACCTCACAGACTGCCTTAGCATCTGCAAAGCTTCATCTTTCTTTTTGTATAATCATATTTCTCTTATTATCTTCAATAATTTAGCATCATACAGAGAGAGGACTTATGCAGTTATTCCTTTCTTTACTTTACTGTTAAGTAGGAGCACATACTCTAACATGCATAATGCCTAGCCAACATATTGCAGGACTGCATGCCTGCTCATGAATGCAAAGCTCTAACTTCAGAGCTTAAGCATTCCTTTCCTGAATATGCACAGCTCTACACTCGGAACTTGCACAGCTCTATCATATGGAGCTTTAGCATACTTTACAAACATAACATAGTGCCTGGCATTTCATGCAAGGAGTGAAAGCTCTCACCTTCATCTATAGCATAACATTCATTATCTTATCCCTTTCAAAAAGGGAGCCTCTCTATCTGTTCATAAAGTTACTTCTCAATACACATTTCTCATTATGTGTCTCATTAGATATTTCTCATGTCATATCCTGGCATATCTTGCTTATCATGACATATCCTGAGATACCATAGGTCCAACATTCTCTTTAACTTATAACTTTGTCAACCTCTCAGGAGAATATTGCTCTTTTGCCTCTCTTTCTCCTGAACAAAGTCATAATTTAAATATTTCATTTCAAATCCACTCTATTTGGACTGGACATAAGGGTTGTAATCCTTTACTATTCATAACCCTTTCTAACTTTTCATAACTCTGTTTATCATTTCACATAACTTTATGTATATATGCCAAACTTCTATAGCATTTACACTCTTTTCTCATTACTTCTCAGGGTTACCCATCATTGGGCTACTCTTTCCTGAGAACACTTAACTAAAAATTGCTGATAAAAATCTAAAGCACTGGTGCTAATAGGCTCCAATCTGGTACTTTACTATCTTAGACTCTTCTCTATAAACCTCTTTAACTTTTAACTTTTTATGCTCACCTGGAGGATCTATCTAGCTTCTATTCTCATTCTCTTTATCCTCATCTTAGGAACCTCTACTAATTTCACTTCATTTTTTGTGTACGAAGATTATGAGTTCAGTCTATAATAATAATAAGGCTATCTGAAACTAACATTATGGGTACTCTCTCTGCTATGAGTTAACAACTTGTGAAGCTTTTCTACCTTAAACTTTGTCCTTGGTAATTGTCATTCCAAAGAAATATTGTACTTATGGCTCATTCATTCACTTTCTTTAGGCTAAGTCTACTGCGACCCTCGGGATGTACTGCGATCAACCGTAAGCCTCTTCAGGATCTAACTGTGACCCTGGAATTCTTTTCTCTATAAGCCATACTAGGATCTAACTGTGATCCTCTGGAATCTACTACGATTCTGTTGTACTATATTCTTATCTCTAGAAGTGTAATATCCCTAATTTTCTATTCTAGTTTGTATGTACAGTTTGTACATAATATATGTGAGATTTTCTAAGAAAAGTGTGGCCATTTATGTAAGGAAAGGGATTGAATTGAAAAAGGAAGAAAATGCAAGGACTTAAGTGAAATTACAAAGAGTTTTAAGGCCAAAATAGAATGTAGACAAAAATGTTGGGCCATTAAGTGTAATTTCAAAAAGTTTGAGGACATAAAGGTAATTTATCAAAAGTTCAAGGGGCAAAAGTGAAATTATGAAGAACTTGGATCGGAAACAGGCCAAAAATGGCCAGAACCAGATCAGACCCAAATTTTACCAGTAGATAGAGAAAATTATTCCGGTTAGTTTGACGCAACACAGAATTTTGATTTGAGGTCCCGAAAAATTGATATAAATTTTTGAAGTCAAATAAAATTATTATAGTATTTTTTTGGATCTCAGAATTAGATGAAACTTTACAATAAATTAATATAATTAATATGAGAATTTATAAAACTACAAGATTAGAAAAGGAATCCTGTAGAATTTTTAATGGAATTTACAGTATAATAAAATACCCGATAAATACCTACGGGAGAGGTTTCTTGGATTTATGCCATAAAGATAGTGGACCTAGACAAAGGCCTAAAATGGCATCCCAGAGGCCCAATAAGGTACTTGAGCAGTATGTGGGCTAGTGTCCAGAGGAACCCCGGAAAAGTATAAAATTACGAAAATACCCCTGTGTTATAATACCGTACAAGAGATGAATGGAGGGCATTTTGGGCATTCTAGATGGGCCAATAAGGTATAAAGAGGTGTGAAATGACAATTATGCCCTTAGGGTTAATATAGTGCAAGAAATGACACCAAGGGTATTTTGGTCATTTGCCAAGGGATCTGTAATTAAGTTTGGACCCAGTACAAGAATGTTAATGGTAGGAAGAATCCGGATACTTGATTTAAGGTCAGAAAGCATATTATGGAATCTTAGAAAAATTAGATTCAGAAGACAATCTGGTTTTTGGGAAATAGGACTGAGCCGTACCGGATTGGACTGGAATTTTTCCAGATGCTTCCTTCCTTCATAATTTCATCACATGGGCTATGAGGTGTCCCTTGATGATATCATGGATGATGTCATACTTGGCTTGGTGGGCAAGACAAGATTCAAGGTGCAATCTTGGCCATTAGATCAAATAGTGCACAAAGTAATCTTGGCCATCCATTTTCCATTGAATTTTTCTATAAATACCCCCCAAAATCTGATGCAAAACCGTGAAGCAAGAATGCCTTGGGGAACCTCTTGCAAAATGAAAACTCAAGCCAAGACAAAGAAGAATCCAAGGTCCAAAGTTCAAGCAAGCTAGAGATTAAAGGTAAGCAATCTATCCTAACTTATTTTCCTTTGATTTGGGAGCTTGAACTTAGGGTTTTAATGGAAGAAAGTTGAGTTTTCTCTAAGGGGAATATGATGTCCAGAACCTTAGATGAAAGGAGAAAGAAGAAATTAAAGTTAGAGTTATATGATTAAAGCTTAAACAAGCTAGTTAGGTGATTGGTTGTTGAATCAAGTTGATATTCTTGACTTTACCATGAATGAAATAATTTGGTTTGCACTGTTCATGATGGAAGGAGATGGAATTTTAATGATCTAATGCTTCCATTGAATTTATATGATGATTTTGTGTAGGAATGGATAGATTTTGAATCTTGGAAACATTGGAATCAGAAGTTGTAATTTTTGGAATTGCTCTCTGTTACTGTTCACTCGCATGAACAGTGATTTGAATTTCCTAATTTTGATGCTTCCAATGATTTTAAAATGAAAAGTTGTGTGGGATAAAGTGGAGAAACAAGTATGGGAAGCATTAGAACCAAAATGAGAATTTTTAAAAGAATTGTGTATGCTTTTCCAAATCTGTACAGAATAATGCATAGGAGCTGGAATTTCATGATTCTAAGCTCATAAATGGATTCAAAAGGTGAAATTGTGTAGGGTAAAGTCAAGACATCAATTGTTTCAAAGGCCAAGTCTATTGGTAAAGATTAAAGAAATTTATGTTAGTTAAAGTAAGTTAAATGTTCAAGAGGGATAGTCTTGAACAGTGCTTGAGTTCATGATCCTAATGAATTATGTGATGAATATGAATGTGTTTAGGACCTTGAAACATCCAAGAAGATGTTGAGAAGTGGTTGACCGAAAGGTTTCATGGTTGGAAAGCTTAGGGAGCAAGTGCAAGAATAAGGAAGAAAGCTTAAGTTCAAGGTAGTGGACTTACCTCTTTTTGTGCTTGATGTGGTATGCTTATGTGTTAACATGTATATGATATTTGAATGATGTTGTGACATGAGAAAAGATGTTGAATATGTTATGAAGAACATGTTTCCCATGGCCATGCATTTTCTATGCAAAGTATATAGCATGATGGCATGTCACTAATTAAAGAAAGTTTAATGAAATTACATATCATACATTAGCATCCATCTTGTATATTTAAGTGGTAATGTTTGCTACTGAGATTCCCTAGAATCTCACCCTACCACAACCAACCAATTTAGGTCAAGCATGATGGAAAATGTATGCGTGGAGAAGAGCTAAAGAATGGAAGAAAGAAAGTGAAGTAATTGATGTCTTAGCATATGCTATGAATTTCCATGATGTATGTAATATGCCATTATATGTAAATAAATGTATGAAATAATTATGGCATAACCCCATGATGTATATGAATGTATAAGATGCCAAAGAAATGGTTTATACATGCTGGAACAATAATTGGGAATTAAAGAAAGGAAACTGAAATGGTAAAACATAGGTCCTGAAGCAATTGTGTTGTGGCTTCAGTTTGACCTAGCAAATGAAATAATTAACCCATAAAATTTTATGAGCTTAAAGTACACATATGGATATTTAAATACATATGTAATTCATCTCATTTGGATAAGGGAACAAAGAGAAATGAATTTCCAAAGTTAGGGACCAAAATCTATTTTCAGGATTTTTGACCAAATGAACAGTAAACTTTAACGAATAAACTATATCAATTGGCTAAGCATTTGGTTAGGAAATTATTTTTCCCTTAAACTTCAAGATGTTAGCTTCAAGTAGAATTTTGAACCACTTCATTTATATTTTTCTAGAATTAATTATGATTTTTGAAAGTTTATCGTACAATCTGGAATACCATATGAATAGTAACTCGCTAAAAGTAAAAATTCCAGATTTAGCTAATGGACTTCAAGTGTCATGTAAGTGGTTCTAAATGCTACCAAATGGTCCCTAAGATGTACGAAAGTAAGGATGTTACAAGAAGACTTAAACCAACAGACTAAGTTACAAGGTTAGTTACTTCAACTTAGTTGCTAACCCAACAGATAATTCCCCAAAATGATCATAGAGCCAATATTATTTAGACTTTACCCATTTCCTCTATTACTCAGGAATTTTCTCACATAATTATCATCTTTCATAACTTTACTATATCTAGTACTGCAGAGAGCTATAAATGCTCTATCATGCACATATCTATCATAATCTGTCTATCTTGTTTGATGGATATGGCTTTATCATGAGCTTCATTGTCCATGCTTTCAGCTCTATTTCATGAGCAATCTGACTCTATCTCAAGAGCAATCTAGCTCTATTGTGAGAATGTTAACTTCTATTACATAGACACTGCTCCCTCTCAGAGCTGCATCATCTTTCATAACTACATCTCACTTCATGTTCATGGTACATCATTCATATATCTCATCCCCTACTGAAGGGATATGTCCTGAGTAGTGTAATCATATGTCTATAGGATTATCATCAACATTCATCTCTACTCTCTTTCTCTGTCAAACTGGCTATCACTGTCTGTCTTAGATTCTCATTCTAAGCTTTGGGGATCGACTGGCTAACTATCTCGTTTATCACTTTTCTATTGCTTTAGTATCATTACCAAGTTAAATTATCTTATTGCGTGTCATATGGTATGGGAGCAACATAACTTTCTTAGCATATATACTCTACCTCACATGTACTACGAAGGAGAGTATTCATTCATCATAGCATTCTCTAACATGCATAATATGCAAGGAGATGTAATTATTTAAGCATTCTCTGACATGCATGTCATCATATGACAACTGCAAGGGGATGCAACTGATCATCATAATCTATGGCAACATAAGCCATATCATCATCTTATAATTTTGTTCAACCATCCATTATACACACACTGTAATTAACGGATTAACTAGGTAATCCTTTTAAGCATTTTGTCCCTTTATCACTTTCTCTGCTAGATCCTAATCATTCATTCATGAACTTGAGATAAATACTCATTTACTTAGGCTGCCACATTACCCCTTGCTAGGGTACAGACTAAACCCTTCATTACTCTTTCTTACATAGGGGATAGGGGAGTCACTTTATCATTAAAACTGTGGCTACCCTTTTTTTTCTAATCTTGCATACATCTACAGCTCTGTTGAACTTCTGCAACTATCTGAGAAAAATTCTTTCTTTGTAACATGGAATAAAATCCATGAATTAACTCCTCAGTCATTCAACTCTCATTATTCATGTAGACAAACTTGGCTAAGTATTCATCAAAGGGTTTCTCTTCCTCAACTTTAACCCTTAGCCTCATGCTCATCTCTATCTAACTGAGAGGAATACTTTTCGTAAAACTATTGAAGAAATACTTCTCAGGTGAGCGGATCAATCTCCATCTCTATGGAGTAACTTCCGTATCTCTCTACTATCTCTTAACTCTTTCTGTCTGTATATCAGTCAGACTGTGGTTCCTTTCTAGTCTTCTTCTACAGATCCTGACTAACTTAAGTCACATGGATCTCATTCATCATCTAGCACTATTACTTCTGTTCTCTGGGTACTCTCCCCTAGGTCTGCTAGGTTACTGTTTCTTTGTGATGGAATCCCTTTGCCTTGGGAATGTTAGCTCTCTAATTGTTAACTATCACGTTTCTAACTTTAAGCCATGTGTTAGGCTCCTTCTTAGGCAAGTCTCATTTTAACTTCTAATTCTTTTGTTCAGGAAAGACTAACTGAATAAATTCTTTCATTATGTAGATCTACTCCTAATGATCACATGGAGGATCTACTTCTGAACATCTTCTTAAACTGATCTGTATCTCTGTATCCCATACTGTTTAGCTTGCCTGCATCTCGTGCTAAACCTCTAACTGATAAACTTCAGTGAGGCTGGTATCTTCATTTATCATCAAGTCTCTGTGCATCCTAGTCACGACCTGAGTATTGGCTTGTCGTGACTCAAATTCTCTGTAAACTTTAGTCGTGACCTTATCATTCTTCTCATCACGACTTGGCAGCTCTATGATCTTTAGTCGCAACTCAGGTCTTATCTCGTTGCGACTTGAATTGCTCTACGCATAGTAGTCACGTCCTATGACCTGTCTCACTGCAACCTAATAACTCTGTAACTTTTCATCGCGACTAATGGTCTTTACTCGTCACGACCAAAACACATTTGTAAATATTCGTCGTGACCCGTGGCTCAACTCGTCGCGACTTAACTTCTCTGGAACTTCTAGTCGCGACCTAAATTACTTCACATTGTGACCTGGACACAGCTTTCTCTAATCATTCCCTTCTAATATTCTTGTCCAGTCTTTACTCTAGCAATGGCCGATCCTTGTTCTTAACTTTGATGAGCTTGAGTAACTTGAAATTCATCCATATCTATCTATCATAATTAAATTAAATAGGAAACATATTCACATAGATGTTCAACCAACTATCATTTCATTATATCACATCAAAACTCATTTCATGTCACCATAACACTTGTATTACATACATGTCAATTACATATACGGGGTAAGTCATAACTATTATACATTTATGTAATTACTTCACTTTACACTGTTTACATATTTACATTACCCCTTATCCCTTTTTACATTCTTTTCTAGGGAATCATAAACTGCAAATACTTCTGCATACGAAAATGCCACCTTTGTATATCAGTTGGTGGATCATTTGCCAAAAACTCACTTAGCTCTACATGCCATGTAGGAGTATATGGCAATATCTGACTTACGACCATCTCATGCCAATCTTCTAGATTGTAAACCTGATTCAGGTCAATGCCCTTTATCGTATATCTGTTTATAATCCCTGCTACGGCATTGAGGAAATGCAGATAAACTGACTGCTCTTGATCTCTACTTCTATCCATCCCTTGTGAAACATCCTCCCTTACAGCCCTCAGAGTACACTAGCGGAAGCAATATTAGCTTTATTATGCGTTAGCTTCATAATCCAAAATTCGAATATGCCATGTGGCATCTTGTGGGACCCATGAATATACCTTATCAGTTTACTTCACGGTTTCCAGATAACCTTTCCTGTATCTGATATCCTGCCACCGGTCTATCTCCAACCGGGTAACTATCTCTCTTGGACCTTCACCACTCTTGGCCCGTACGCTTAGAGCCACTTTAGTCACTAGTCGCGACCTCAACATCATCTTGTCGCGACCTTACAATTCTGTGTACATTAGTCGCGACCAAAACATCTTCTCGTCGCGACCACAACACATTTTAGTCGCGTCTAAGGTTTTCTGCCAATATTAGTCGCGATATCACTGCTTTCTAGTCGCGACCATACTTCTTTTACGTCGCGACCATAATGCTTTCTTGTCGCGTATAGCTCTTTCTGTAACCACTAGTCGCGACCATGCTTTACTATAGTCGCGACCAGAACGGTCAGCTCGTAACTCTTCAACCTTTGACCTTTACATCACCCCAAATGGCCATTCTACCCCTTGGGACTTCCACTGTTTGCACATAAGTTCCCGTACCTTTACTTACTCGCAGCTTAGTCCCTAAAAACTCTCTTATGTCTCTGGGACTTCTGCTCAAAAGGGGTCTGGTAGCCTCTCATTCTCAGGCTACTTCCGTGTCTGAAGGCCTGAAAATTGGGATGTTACATTTCTCCTCCCCTTTAAATAAATTTCATCCTTGAAATTTAATCAGTACCATAGCCAAATTAACTTAACATCTGGCAAAGTACTCATCATAACTTTACATCTCTTCGTAACATGCCTTTCTTTCCCTGGGTTAATCCAATCAGAGTTGAAATCTACTTTCCTCTTATGGACCACTTACTGCACTTATGAGTAGTGTCCATTTCTTTCATATGAAATCCTCTCGAATATTACTGTATTCGGGAATTTCTTCTAACTACTCATCATACTTGTAGCATTTCATCTTTCTTTGCACTTAACTTCATACAGAGAGAGGACTTACGCAGCTATTCTTTCTTTACTTTGCTGCTAAACAAAAGCACCTACTCTAACATGCATAATGCTTGGCCAACATACTGCAGGACTGCATACCTGCTTATGAATGCAAAGCTCTAACATCGGAGCTTAAGCATTCCTGTTCTAACTAGGCACAGCTCTAACACTCGGAGCTTGCATAGTTTTAGCATAACATTAAGCCTAACATCTCATGCAAAGAGTGAAAGCTCTCATTTTCTATTCTCTTTCATAGCATAACATTCAAACATCTGATTCCTACCAAACAGGGAGCCTCTCTGTCTGTTCATACAATGCACATCTCTAGGTGCGTGTCATATTACACGTTTACTACCGTGTATCTCATTACATGCCTTTGATACGTTATCATGGCATATCTAGCCCACTCTAGCTATCTCATGGTGTATTTCACCCTTTCATAACTTATCTTGTCTTATCACAAAACTAACATAAGACTGGCTTTCTCTTTTTCATAGAACTGCGTTCTATCTCAGCCTTGCCTTAGACCCTCTTCTCTAGGTCTTCTCTAGCCTTTTAATCTCTTTACCCCTCATCTGGGTAATCTTTATCTACTCATACTTTTCTATTCTTATTACATTGAGGATTTTCTTCTCTGCTTCTCAGAGGATTCTCTTCTCTGTTTCTTATTACACAGAGGATTCTCTTCTCTGCTTCTCAGGCATACTTCTACAAAACTTTGAATCTCAGTACTCAGATTTAAACTTGGACTCCATCTTCGTTTAAGGGAAAGCTAAGTTCAGTCTGTAGACTAGAGGCTACCTGAGGAAAATCATTATAAAACACTTTCTCTGGGTCAGGTTATCAACTAGTGAAACTTCCTTACCTTAACTTCGTCTTTGGCATTCATCTTCCCAAAGAGATACTACATCGTACTCATGTCTCATGGCTCATTACTTTCCTTAGGCTAGGTCTAACTGCGACCTCGGGATCTAACTGCGATCAACCATTAGCCTCTTCAGAATCTAACTGTGACTCTGGATCTGTTAGGATCTAACTGCGACCCTGGAGCCATGTTAGGATCTAACTGCGACCCTCCAGAATCTAACTGTGATTCTGTTGTACCGTAGATCTCCCGAAGATCTTAAACCAATAGACTAAGTTATAAGGTTAACTGCTTCCACCTGTTGATAACTCCATAAAAATTTTATAGCCTCACATCATTTACCCAGACTTTACTTACTTCCTCTCTTACTCAGGAGTTCCTTCTCATCTTTCTTACTTTACTGTGGCTTACCATTGGCTTGTGCCATCATAGTCTAACCACCTGCCATTGCATTCTACTGCTATGGCCTCATCATAACTCATCTGTGCTCTAACTGTGAACCATTTGAACTATGCTCCAACTGCGAGCATCCTGTATCAGATCCAACTCTTATCTGAAGAGTGATCTATACTCATCTGAATCTAGCTCTATCTGAGAGCCATCTGTTTCAGATCCAACTCTTATCTGAAGAGTGATCTAAAAACAATCTCTTTACTCTTATCTGCTTACCATTCCGCTTAATAGAAATGGTCCTGAGTACTATATTCATAAGTCTGCAGAATTACCCGAGTAACTTCAAACATATCTGAATATCATAACTTATTGTCCCATGAACTGAGACTATCTATCATCCTCAATACCTATCTCATTACATGTCATATGGTATGGGAGCAACATACTTTCTCATCTCATATATACTCTACCCTTCATGCACTGTAAAAGGGAGTATTCATTCATCATGGCATACTCTAACATGCATGTCATCATATGACAATTGCAAGGAGATGCAACTATCATAACTTATGGCATCATAAGCCATATCATCATCATACTTTGCTCAACCATCCATCAGACTAACTAAACCTCAAGGCATATTTTATTTATCATATGGCCTATCATATCTTGGTCAGTCATCCTGAAACATCTGTCTATCTCAGGCTACCACGCTACCCTCTTATTAAGGTACAGACTCAACCCTTCATCACTCTTTCTTACATAGGGGAGTCACTGTATCCCGTAATCTGTGGCTACCTTCTACTATCTCATTTCTCCTTTTGTCTATCTATCAGTCTCAGTCTATTCTTGACCAGACTGTGGTTCCTTATCGGCCTTTACTGTAACAGCCTAGAACCCCTTTACAAAGATATTATCCGCTTTCCCCTTAGGTAGGCTTGGTGCCCACATGAGGTCACGGTTTTGTTTTCCAGACACACGAGCCACAGCCCTTAAGCACCTGAAAACGCATCTTTCTCTTAATCCTAGCGAACTTCAGTCGCCTAGATCTCATTCATTATCTTTTACTATTATTTCTATTCTTTAGGGTACTCTACCCTAGATCTCTGTGATGGAATCCCTCTGCTTAGGGAATTTTAACTCTTTACCTATTAACCATCACGTCCTTAGCCTTAGCCTTAGGCCATATCAAACATCATCACATCTCTAGCCTTTAGGCTATGCCCTAGGATTACTCCGAGGCAAACTTTATACTAGCTATCCCATTCTAGCTCTCAGGTCTTTTATTCAACTAGGTTGAATAAGACTTTTACCATGTAGATCTACTCCTCGTAATCACATGGAGGATCTGTCTCATTCTAGCTATCTCATCTAGCTAGCTCATCTTAACTTTATCATCCTTTGCGGCCTATCCTACCTAGCAAGGATGACTTGCTTATTGGAGTTGCCAACTTCCTCTATGCATGACTTCTCCACTCAAGCTCTATGTTCATGCTTTGTGTTCACCTGTCTTTTCCTTTACAACGAAACATGAACACCTCTTATTCCATCTAGGAGCTTTATCTCCACGGGCTCTTCTAAACCCATAATAGTCCCGATCTGAATCTTCTAATGTCATACCAGGACATCTCTGTCATTCCGTCGCGATATGAGTATTGGGTAATCGCTATTCATAGCCTCTATGATTCTTCATTACCCTTAACTCCTCACGACTTATCATTTCCATTCTTTAGTCGTGACCTACAGCTTCAGACGTCGCGTCCTTAACATTTTCTGTCTTCTAGTCGCGACCTAAATCTTATTTCGTCGCGACCTTAACCTTTCTACGTCGCGACTCAACTCCTCTACCGTCGCGACCAGGATATATTCTCATCGCGACTTATGTCTCTTTACGTCGCAACCATAGCCATTTCTAGTCGCGACATTAAACTTTTCTCGTCACAACCTTAGCTCTCTCTTAAATAACGTCGCGACCTAGGAACATACTCGCCGCGACCAAATCTTTCTGTGAATAACCGTCGCGACCTATAAACTTAAGCGTCGCGCCTAAACCTCTCATTGAGGCTACCCGTCGCGACATAAACCACTTTAGTCGCGACCGGAGTGCTATTCTGTCGTACTAAGGGCTAAATCAGAGCATCACTGAGCCAGAACCTTCTGTTCTGTGCCAGAATCTTATGCTCTGAACCAGAGTCCTTTCTGGTTGGTGCCAGAACCTCTTGCTCTGATACCAAAATGAAACATCCTCCCTTACAGCCCTCAGAGTACACTAGCGGAAGCAATATTAGCTTTATTATGCGTTAGCTTCATAATCCAAAATTCGAATATGCCATGTGGCATCTTGTGGGACCCATGAATATACCTTATCAGTTTACTTCACAGTTTCCAGATAACCTTTCCTGTATCTGATATCCTGCCACCGGTCTATCTCCAACCGGGTAACTATCTCTCTTGGACCTTCACCACTCTTGGCCCGTACGCTTAGAGCCACTTTAGTCACTAGTCGCGACCTCAACATCATCTTGTCGCGACCTTACAATTCTGTGTACATTAGTCGCGACCAAAACATCTTCTCGTCGCGACCACAACACATTTTAGTCGCGTCTAAGGTTTTCTGCCACTATTAGTCACGATATCACTGCTTTCTAGTCGCGACCATACTTCTTTTATGTCGCGACCATAATGCTTTCTTGTCGCGTATAGCTCTTTCTGTAACCACTAGTCGCGACCATGCTTTACTATAGTCGCGACCAGAATGGTCAGCTCGTAACTCTTCAACCTTTGACCTTTACATCACCCCAAATGGCCATTCTACCCCTTGAGACTTCCACTGTTTGCACATAAGTTCCCGTACCTTTACTTACTCGCAGCTTAGTCCCTAAAAACTCTCTTATGTCTCTGGGACTTCTGCTCAAAAGGGGTCTGGTAGCCTCTCATTCTCAGGCTACTTCCGTGTCTGAAGGCCTGAAAATTGGGATGTTACACCTTGTCCTAAAATAAGTAGTTCACTCTCCACAGCTTTCTTGAGAGTAATATAGTCAACATTATCTGTCTTTCGCAAAGAAGGATGGGGTTGACTAGGACCAGGGACATCCTTCTGATCTTTATCTATAACATCATATATTCCTGGACTGCGAGGATAGGAAGGGACTATCATAGATTATGATTGGATCTCTGGATTAAAGTACTTTGTAAGTTACTCATATCAAGTCTATCCTTAAGCTCTAGTGGAGGAGAAATAATATCTGGTCTACCTGTAATCCAGTACCAAGATTAGATATAAATGAGTTCAAAAGAGAGAAAAAGGAAATACTTTTTTAATATGACCTGCTCTACTCAACCCAATATCTATGGTAAAATCCAAATTATTCCTATTTCAAGCATTAGATCTCATGTCTCAATTAAGAGGAGTCATGGAAAGAACAGGTTCAAAATCCCGATCAATGCCTTTTTCAAATCCCCTCCTCAGCCGTCATTTGTCCTCTCATTGGATGAATAGAGCTTACATTAGGACTAGAGGGTA
This sequence comes from Leucaena leucocephala, assembly GCA_037074615.1. Classification (NCBI taxonomy): domain Eukaryota; kingdom Viridiplantae; phylum Streptophyta; class Magnoliopsida; order Fabales; family Fabaceae; genus Leucaena; species Leucaena leucocephala. The sequence continues at coordinate 7,658,563 of CM073548.1, read as the reverse complement.
TTCCAACAAACTCATACTGTGTAGAGTCACTGGACTCAGCATTATCTGGGGCATGTACTACTTCAGGCTGAATCTCTCCATAATCTCCAGACTGCAGGTTTGAGTCTACAGAAACATCTATAAGATATTCGACTGTAGCTCTTCCTGACTGGTCCCCTATACTATCATCCGAACTCTCTTCACTGTCTGAAGAAGAATCATAGCTTGGATGAACATCTTCATAAATCACTACTGGTCAGGGGTCTCCCTTATTAACTGATGGCTTAGACTTAACTTTATGAAATCCCATATCTATTCCTGCAAAACTAGCTTAAATAAGCCATGGTAACTATCCCAGCAAATACCCTAACTTAACAAAGTAATTACTACTTAGATTTAGGGCCTAGGGATTATTTTATCTGATACCAGAAACTTCTGCTCTGATACCAAAATATAACATCCTTACTTTCGTATATCTTAGGGACTATTCGGTAGTATTTTTAACCACTTACATGACCTTTGAAGTCCAGTAGCTAAATCTGGAATTCTTACTCTTGGCGAGTTACTGTTCATATGGTGAATCCAGATTCGGCAATGAACTTTAAAAAATCATAATTAATTATAGAAAAATTGAAATGAAGTGATTCAAAATTCTAATCAAATCTAACATCTTGAAGTTTAAGGGAAAAATAATTTCCTGACCAAATGCTTAGCCAATTGATACAATTTATTCATTAAAATTTACTATTTATTTGGTCAAAAATTCTGAAAAACAGATTCTGGTTCCCATCTTTGGAAAATTGGTTCTCTTTGTACAGACATCAAAATAAGGTGTTCTTGGTGTCAAAATGAAGCTTGACATGTTAACTCAACGTCTGTAAAATTTTATACATTTATTCAATCATTTACTATTTTTCATTACATCATGACCATCACTGCTTAGATTGGTCATACAACAACATTACAATAACAATTCTTTCCATAACATCATATAACATTTACATTAACCAATCCCTAATTCTTCTTCATGATTCTTCATCCTCTTTAATCATTCATAAACCTATTGGGATTGAGATTACATGGATGGGGTGAGATTTCTAGGGAAATCTCAATAGCTAATAATACCAAACAATGCATGTATTAATGTAATTGCATGTGCTTGCTTGTGAAAGTGTTACCATAGTGTAATGAGCATGCTTCCATGTATCATATGAAATACAATTGGCCAAGGTAATCATAGAAACAGAGATTCAATCATCTACACATATGCACATAATTCAATAAAGCCATAGCACAATCAAGCATAATATTCAGTACATACAAGTTTAGGGTAAGTTTACTACCTTATTGCTTTACTTCCTCTCACTTTAACCTTGCTTCTTCCTTCTTATTTTTCCTTGATGTGTGGCTGCCTCTTTTAAGTCCACAATCAAATCCTAACATCACATAATCATTCATTTATTATAATCTAACTTCTCTTGAACATTGACTTGCTTTAATTAACATAACTTCCTTTAATCTTTACCAATTGACTTGGCCTTTGAATCAATTCACACTGCTGGAAAATAGACTTTTTAAAGCCCCATTTTTAAACCGGTCACTGCGAAGACGGTTTAAAAAAAATGACTGGTGGTATTTTTGTAAATAAGATGAAATATTTACACCGGTCGTAAAATATGATCGCTGTAAAAAGTAATGACCGCTGTAAAAAGTCATGAGCGGTGGCATTTTTGTAAATAAGATGAAATATTTACACCGGTCGTAAAATATGACCGCTGTAAAAAGTAATGGCCGCTGTAAAAAGTCATGAGCGGTGGCATTTTTGTAAATAAGATGAAATATTTACACCGGTCGTAAAATATGACCGCTGTAAAAAGTCATGACCGGTGGCATTTTTGTAAATAAGATGAAATATTTACACTGGTTATAAAATATGACCGCTGTAAAAAGTAATGACCGCTGTAAAAAGTCATGAGCGGTGGCATTTTTGTAAATAAGATGAAATATTTACACCGGTCGTAAAATATGACCGCTGTAAAAAGTCATGACCGGTGGCGTTAATTTTTTACGATTTCCTATCTTCACAAATCATATCGTCGTCCCTGGAGGAAACTAAACAAGGGAGAACACATGGTGACAGGAAGCTCCACCTTCGTAACACACCGTCTAAAGCTCACCGAAGAAGAAGACCTAGATATGCGATGACTCATACCTATGCTCGTCGTTCTCTATGTTGAAGTCAGTCGTTGTAGCCTCTAAAGCTCCCCAAAGAAGAAGACCTAGATCTGCGATGGTGGGTGTCTATTTTTTTGTTCCTTTCTTTCTCGATTTTGTTTAAATATATTTCTCTTCACTTTTAACTGGGTAAGTCGAAGGAATTGTGACAATGTTTCTGTGATATCTTTAATTAGGTAACGGCGTTTCTAGGTTTTCATTTTTATATATATATTTGGGTTTTTGTCTCATTTATTTCTGAGTTCTGTTTAAATATATTTTTGTTTGCTTTTGAGCAGGTAACCAAAAGGAATTGTGACGATGTTTTTGTGATATCTTCAATTAGGTGACGACGTTTATGGGTTTTCATTTCTGCACATATATCTAAGTTTTTGTTTCTTTCGTTTCTGGGTTCTCTAACTTTTTCTTTCTTCCTCTTTTTTGCTCTCTGCTTGCATTTTACAGGTACCTATTCTTCTTCATCACTCTCCTCCTCCTTTAGATTTGTAACGAAGAAGAAAATAATTTCGGATCTAGAGTTCTTTTATTCTGAATTTTTTTTTATTTTGACATTACTTTTTAAATCGGTTGTATAAAATAACTGATTTAAAAAAGCTGATTGTTTACACCGGTCATATACAACCGGTGTAAAATATTAAACTTTTTACACGGGCTGTTTCTACACCAGATCAAAGCCTGGTGTAGAAGTCTATTTTCAACCGATTTAGAAAGCCTTTTTTCCAGCCGTGTCATGTCTTGACCTTACCCTACATAATTTGGCCTTTTGAATCCATCTATGAACTCAAAATAACCAAATTCCAGCAACTATAAACTATTCTGGACAGAATTTGCAAAACATATATAATTCTTCCAAAAATTTCCATCTTAATTCCATTGCTTCCCATACTTGCTTCTCTACTTTACCCCACACAACTTTTCATTTTAAAACCATTGGAATAATCAAAATCATGAAAATCCAATCACTGTTCATACGAGTGAACAGTAACAGAAAAGAACTTCAAACATTACAACTTTCAATTCCAATGTTTCCAAGGTTCAAAACCTATCCAATCCTACACAAAATCATCATATGAATTCAATGGAAGCATTAGATCATTGAAATTCCATCTCCTTCTATCATAAATAGTGCAAACCGAAATATTTCATCCATGGCAAAGTCAAGAATATCAACTTGATTCAACAACCAATCATCTAACTAGCTTGTTTAAGCTTTAATCTCATAACTCTAACTTTAATTTCTTCTTTCTCCTTTCATCTAAGGTTTTGGACAGCATATACACCTTAGAGAAAACTCAACTTTCTTCCATGAAAGCCCTAAGTTCAAGCTCCCAAATCAAAGGAAAATAAGTTAGGATAGATTGCTTACCTTTAATCTCTAGCTTGCTTGAACTTTGGACCTTGGATTCTTCTTTATCTTGGCTTGAGTTTTCATTTTGCAAGATGTTCCCCAAGGGTTCATGAGCCACGATTTTGCATCAGATTTTGGGGGGTATTTATAGGCAAACTCCATGGAAAATGAATGGCCAAGATCACTTTGTGCACTATTTGATCTAATGGCTCATACCTTTTCTTGGAATTATCTTTTTCTTTAAAATATAATTATGACATCATCAAGGGGACACCTCACATGACATGTGATGAAATTCCAAGGGCAGGAAGCTTCTGGAAAAATTTCAGTCCAATCCGGTCCCAGCTTAGTCCGATTTCCCAAAAACCAGACTATTTTCTGAATCTAATTTTTTTGAGATTCCATAATATGTTTTCTGACCTTAAATCCAGTATCCGGATTCTTCCTATCATTGAAATTCTTATACTGGGTTTAACTTAATTACAGATCCCTTGAAAAATGACCAAAATACCCTTGGTGCCCTTTCTTGCACTATATTGACCCTGAGGGCATAATTGTCATTTCACACCTCTTTCACCTTATCAAAGCATATACTGACTCTGACTAACTCTTCCTATACCTGGCTTGGCATTTTGACCTATCTAAAATGACCAAAATTCTCTCCATTCATCTCTTGCTCCTTGGTACAACACAGGGGCATTTTCATAATTTTACACTTTTCCGGCAAATTTCTGGATACTGGCCTTTTTCCCCGATGAACTGATATCATGGGCCTAGCCTCAGTTGGTGTCAATATGGGCCTCTGAGTAACGCCATCTAGGCTCATTCAGTCCCAGTTTGCTTACCGATTAATTTCCCAATTGGATATCGGGTGCTCACGAACTCCCGTCAAAATTCACTAAAGAGTGAATAACTTTTTGTACAAAACTCCTTTTGAGATTCCGTTAGTTCCCTTACCTCTGGCTTCACAGGACGCACATTCCTGTAACTTTTCACTCATATCTGAGGTCTAAGAGATCTGATAAAAATTTTAGATAACTTTCAGACTATCAGATAAATTTCAGCTGTCTGAAACTCTAATAAAATTTCTGTATTAAGCTAGATTAACCAGCATCATTTTCTCTATTTACTGATGAAATTTGGGACTGAAATGCTTCTGGGTAGTTTTAAGTCACTTCCGGCTCAACTTTCTATAATTACCATTTTGCCCCTTGAACTTTCCTTAAATTACATTTAGGACCTTAAACTTTTTGAAATTACACTTACTGGCCCAAAGTTTATGTCTACTTTACATTTTGCACCATGGAACTTTTATACTTTTCAATTTAGTCCCTCTTCTTTAAATCTTCATCTAATCATTCTTTTCTTTTTCATTCATCATCACAATCCTTTCCAAACCTCTTTCCTCTATCAATATTATACAGATAGGGAAAAATTAGGATGTGACAATAACAAACTAACAATGAGAGCTATGGTTGTGACCAGAGGTACTCATGTCGTGACTATAATTCACAGAGAGGTCTATTCTTCTCAGAACCACAGTAGTCCCGACTATATGATATATAGTCACGACCAATGAAAAATATCACTTCCTAATGCACTCTAAAACTTCTCCTAATTCTCCCAAAATAACCCCTAACCATTTTCCACCGCAAATCAACACAAAACTCAATGCAAATTTCACAATGAAGCTCGCAGTCACATTTAAATCATACATTGCAATACAAGGAAAGCAAAAATGACAAGATGGGTAAACTATAGCATGCAATTGAGTGTGTAAATAGCTCAGTGAATCAGCAATAAGTAGACAACATATGGACAACACATGAGTATTATTCAAAACAGAAATAAGCTAAAAATAAACACTATCCTACTGAATCATCCCTTTCCAATCATCAAACCAACATATCAAACACATATTACATTAGGAAAACTTGTAAAAGTTAAGAGATAGGAAGGGGAAAACCTGGCCTCAAGGCGGCAAAGCAGATTCCTCATAAAGTTTCAAGAGGTGGCCATTTGCCTAGAAGATTTTACCCGTTGCCTCCTCTTTCAACTCAATCATCCCAAAGTCGTGGACTTTAACAACTGTGTAAGGTCCATCCCAGCTAGTTTTAAATTTACCATGTTTGAACTTGAACCTAGTGTAGTACCTTAATACTCTATCACCCTCCTTAAACCTTTTTCTTAAAATATAATCAGCATGGATTAATTTTGTCCTTTGTTTATAAATTTTAGACCTACTCTAGGCGTCCAATGTAATCTCTTCTAGCTTTTGAATCTGCAACAACCTCTCTGAACTAGCTTCTACAAGGTCCTCATTGTAAGCTTTCACTGCCCAAAATGTCTTGTGCTCTATTTCTATATGCATATGACAAGCCTTCCTAAAAACTGTCCTATAAGGGGACATGCCTAGAGGGGTTTTAAAAGCTATTCTATATACCCATAAAGCATCGTCTAGCCTCAAGTTCCAATCCTTATTGGATGGTTTAACAATCTTTTCTATAATATGCTTTATTTTACTATTAGAACCCTCTGCTAGACTATTAGTTTGAGGGTGATACAGGGTTGAGACCTTATGAGTTACACCATATTTTGCCAATAAGCTATTGATTAACTTATTACAAAAATGGGTACCTTGATCACTTATTAATGCTTTTGGCACTCCAAATCTACTAAAGATATGAGACCTTAGAAACTTGGAGACCGTTTGGGGTCATCTACTCTTGTAGGGATGGCCTCTACCCACCTAGATAAACAGTCTACAGCTAATAAAATATAATGAAATCTAGCTGAAGGGGGAAAAGGACCCATGAAATCTATTCCCCATACATCAAAAACCTCACAAAATAGAATAGGTTGTTGTAGCATCTCATGCCTTTTACTAATCCCCCAAATTATTGGAACCTATCACAAGCTCTACAAAACTCAAAAGCATCTTTAAAAAGAGAAGGCAAATAGAAACCGGATTCAAGGACCCTTCGTGCAGTACTTTTCCCCCCAAAATGGGCCCCACAAACCCATGAATGGCAAGCGCCTAAAACTGATTTGTGATCTTGGTCTTGGACACATCATCTTAATACTTGATCTGAGCTCAATTTCTACATAGAAGGTTTATCCCAAATGAAATATTTTGATTAACTCTTGAGCTTTTAGTCCTAAAATCTAGATAAATGAGAAGGGATTAGGGTTTTAATGAAATTAACTAAATGAGCATACTAAGGTTCTACAATTGCAACCAAACAAAGCGATTGATCAGGGAAAGAATCACAAATAAGATCAGAACTAAGTACTCCCTTTATCACTGTTGGTAATATGCTTAGATGATCTGTAACGTGATTCACATTTCTATCTCTATCCCTAACTTCTATATCAAACTCTTGGAGCAGTAGCATCCATCATAGAAGTTTTGGCTTAGACTGAGGTTTTTGAAATAAATACTTGACTACTGCATGATCTGTGTAGACAACAACTTTTGAGTTAATGAGATATGCTCTGAATTTATCCAAAGCCACTACGATTGCAAATAGTTCTTTCTCAGTAGTGGTGTAATTAATTTGAGCAGCATCAAGTATTTTCGAGGCATAGGCAATCACTCTAGATAAATTACCTTCCTTTTGACCTATCATAGCTCCCACAGCATAATTAGAAGTATCACATGATAGTTCAAAAGAAAGATCCTAATCTAGTGAAGTTAGAATAGGTGGAGAAATCAACCAATCCTTCAATTTTTCAAAAGCCTCTTTGCAATCAGTGGAAAAAACAAATTCAATATCTTTTTTGCAGAAGCTTTGAGAGTGGCAAAGCAATTTTACTAAATTCTTTGATAAATCTTCTATAAAATCCAACTTGCCATATAAAAGATCGAAGTTCTTTTAAAGTTGTAGGATAGGGCAACGAGGAGATGACTTCAACTTTTATTTATCTACCTCAATTCCCTTGCTAGATATAAGATGTACAAGTAGTATTCCCTGATCAACCATGTAATAGCACTTTTCAAAATTTAAAATCAATTTTTTCTCAACACATCTAGCAAGGATTCTATCAAGGCTCTCTAGATACTCATCAAAAGAATTTCCATATATAGTAAAATCATCCATGAACACATCCATGCATTTTTCAATGAAATTAGCAAATATAGAAAGCATACAATCTAAAATGTGCCAGGGGCCTTACACAAACCAAATGCCATCTTTTGTAAGCATATGTACCTAAGGGACATTTAAATATGGTTTTTTCTTGGTCCCTCGGGTCTATTGGGATATGAAAATATCTTGAATACCCATCTAGGAAACAATAATGACTCTTCCTTGATAATCTCTTAAGCATTTGAACAATAAAAAGTAAGGGAAAATGATCTTTCCTAGTAGAGTCATTCAACTTCCTATAATCAATACAAACCCTCTATGAATTTTGCACTCTAGTAGGTATCAATTCATTATTCTCATTCTTTACTACTGTCAGTCAGCTCTTTTTAGGCACTACATGCACAGGAGATACCCACTCACTATTTAAAATAGCATATATGATTCCTGCCTTAAAAAATTTACTAATCTCCTTCCTAACCACATTAGGATCAATGGGTTTAATCTCCTTTGGGGTTGTTTAATTGGCTTGAAATCTTCATTCAACAAAATCTTATGAGTGCAAACAATGGCATCTATCCCTTTTATATAAGCTAATTGCCAACCTAAAACTTCTCTATTCTTCCTAAGTACACTTAATAACCTAGACTCTTCACTAACAGTTAAAGAATTAGAAATTATTACTAGCAATTTTGAGTCTGGCTCAAGATAAGCATATTTCATGTTAGAAGGTAAATCTTTTAGCTCTAATTCTAGGGGTTGAACAATAGAAGGGATCAGATGGGGAAAATCATTTAAATTAGTAATACTCCCTTTTATAGGCTCTTGGAGGTTACTCATGTTCAGCTTATTAGGACTTTCCATCTTGCCTTTAATCTCTTCAGGAGTTGCACCAAGCTTAAGTTGGTCCACAGCTGCAACAAAGTTGAGATCACTCTCTTCCATACATCATTATTAGAGATAAAATCATTTAAGAATCTTAAAGTATGATAGGTAATTTTGGAATGAGAGCGAGAATAAGTAGTGTTTGAACATATTGGCCCTTTAACCAAAATAGTGGAATGTGGAACTCAAGGCATAAGAAATTTACTGGTTTTGTCTGATATTTCTAGTCGCGACCTCTCAGCATTGTTTTCAACTTCTCCTCACGACCCATGTTGACAGAGAGCATCTCTAGAACTTTTGGTTGTGACTTGATAATCTCCACGTCATGACTGCCTGTCTCGGGAGTCTATAGTCATGACCAAACAATGATCTTGTTGTGACTCAGTTTCACAGAGTCCCTCCCTTAGTAGACTGATATCTAGTCGTGACTTTAGGATCTTCACGTCGTGACTTGGGGTCACATAGGCTCAACCCTTCTTCATTTGTTCTGCTTCCAGCTTCCAAAATATCTTGTGGCCCTGTAAAATCAATCACCAACTCCTTCCCAAAAATATTATCACTGGCACTTGATAAAATCGAATCAAAATTTGATAATGAGAAATCTTGGGAAATTAAAAGCATGTTATTTACATCAAAATAATTGAAACATGATGCATTGCCTTCACAAGAACAAGAAAAAGAATAAACAGAAGAAAGAGATTCAAAATAATCATCATAAGCATTCAAAGATGAATTTGAATCCACATGCTCCTGAAATGCTTCATGGGAATTATTTGAATTATGCGACAGAGAATTATCCATATCATGCAAACTCAATTCATGCTCATCCCTAGTCTCTTCAATAGCATAATCAATGGTATTCAACCCAGTAAAAGCAGAATTATCAAAAGGGTATTTTATTGCTTCATTCATATTAAAAGTTAATACATGTTCTTCAACTTCCATTGTAATGGAACTATGCTTAATACTAATAATTATCTTGAAAGTTTGAAGGAAAGGTCTTCCTAGGATCAAAGTGCTCTCATTCACTAGCTCACTGGACATGTCCAGAACATAAAAATTAGCTAGGAACACTAAGTCCTTGACCTGCACTAGAATATCCTCAAGAATTCCCTTAGGATACCTAATTGATCTATCAGCCAATTGGAGCACTACACTTGTGTCTCTAAGATTATCAATACCTAAAGCTAAGTATACTGACCAAGGTATTACATTAATGGTAGCCCCTAGATCTAATAACGCTCCCTCAATATGAACCTTTCCTATTGTGTATAGGATAGTGTAAGATCTTGGTTCTTGGTACTTAACCGGTAATTCAGCCTTAAAAATTGATGACACATTAGTACTCACCTAAGTTCTCTCAAGAGGCCTAAACTTTTTCTTATCAGCACACAATTCTTTCAAAAATTTAGCATATTTGGGATTTCTCTTAAGGAATTCAACTATAGGAATGTTTATTTCGAACTTATTGAAAGAGTATAAGCATCTTTTACAAATTCAGGGTTAATCTTTTTCTTTCCAGCAAAATAAGCTTTAGGAAAAGGGAGATCCTTTATACTTACCTCCTTACCTGTATGCATAAAGGCTCCTTGCTTGCTCAACTCCGCCTTCTCCTCAGTTTGCTTTCCTTTGTATGCTGGACTTTGCATGATCACTTCCTCTTCTTGCTTCTCTTGTAATTCCTCTTGTGCTTGTGAGTTCTCTTCTTGGGTTGCCTTCTTAATCATAAGCTGCTGTTCTTTAATACTTTCTAATTTCCCAATCTTCATTTGTGGCAATGATGAATTTTCAACTTCAACATCTTCAAAATCCTCTTTTGGTGTATCATCTTCCTTAAAATGCACCTTTCTCCTACTTCTGAGTGATATGGCATTCAGACCCTTTGGATTAATGACAGTGTTTGAAGGATACTGCCACTGCTCTTTGTTTGGATGTCACTTACTGTAGGGAATTAGAAGACACGCAGCGGAAATTAACTTTAAAAATTTTTCCATTCCCAGCCAGGATCTACCGAATGTGTTTAAGTCAAGGAGAAAGAAGTGTTACCTTCGGTTTCAAGCTTTGGTCGCGACCTCAGTGTCCACTAGTCGCGACTCCTCGCCTCTGGAACTTTCAGTCGCGACCTCCTCAGCTTCTAGTCGCGACCTGTCGCCTCTGGAGTTTGTAGTCGCGACCTACTCTGCTTCTAGTCGCGACCTGTCGCCTCTGGAGCTTTTAGTCGCGACCTCTTCAACTTCACGTCGCGACCTGTCTCCTCTTTTCAGATTTCTGACGTTCAGATGCCCGTTTGGTCGCGACCTAAGTGTGTTCTGGTCGCGACCTTTCTTCGTGTCTGGCCGTATCGTAGAAGTCGACAGCTCAGATCGGCTTCCTCTACCGGTATCCACACGAACAGCGTTCCAGTTGCGAACGACGTGCTAGCGCCTCTTGTCCCTCTAAGGCTTTCTAGAGATTCCGTCCTCACCATCTCTATCTCGGCAGTTTCTTATCTACAAACCTTTTGCACTCTCCCTGCCCCCTTTTCTCACGACTGAATGTGTGTGTAGAGATCTATTGTATCTCGAACCCTAGCTCCTAATGTCAAATATATAGGAAGCTATCGGGCTTCTAATAGGGCCGGGCTTCAGAATTAATCTTATATTAATTCTGAATTAATACAATATCATATATTGCATAATTTAATAAGAAACTGATTAAATAAATATGGTTTATATTAAATCCGTCCCACAGATTTAATTCACCTATTTATTTAATTTAAAAGACAGAATTATATTTGATTTATTCTCATAAATCAAATTTGAGATATCTTATCAATTTGAATTTCAAATTCAAATAGATCATATCCATTTAAATTCAAATTCAAAAATGATAGAGATTTAATTTATCCTTATAAATTAAATCTTACAAATATCTCTTATATTATATATATAATATATATATAAACTAATTTATATATATATATATAAAATATATATCCACCCTAGATTATTCATTGAATCTAGACATCTCTTAGATTCAATGAATCTGGACATCATAGCTCGCATTGGGCTGTTTTGTGTGCGACCCTGTAGGCCCATATGAAGTTGGCAGTGGGCCAGTTACTATACTGACCCACAAGTCGTAAGCGGTCTCTAGCAAGGCATTACGACTACCCAAAACATATGAGGATCGTTAAACGATGTAACCTTTCATACAACCATATCACGTCCCTTTTGTCACACGATATTTCGGTCAAGGATGAGGCATGGTGAACGTCATCCTCCTGTTCCTGACCGTTACTTTCTCTATCCCTGAGTAGTCTGAATATAGAAATGGAACTACCCTTCCATTCCAGTATGGCCATACATTTCTCAGACTCACTCATCGAGGGGCCCAGTAATATCTCTCTACGAATGTGAGGGACAAATTCCATCTTGACCATTCACATTCCTCCGCATGAAAAACCACTAAGCCCGAGCATAGCCTTTATGATCACTCGGTCAAAAGTGACTTTTGACTAGGTCAAAGCTGAGCGTTTGTCATGTAGGAATCCATGATGATCTCAGGTCAAAGGGCATAGTGACATGGCTTGTATATGAGAGAAGCTTATGACTTGACCCATGCAGCTCTCTCATTGCGGGTCGGTCCAACACCCTGTACTCTTACATGTGCTTATGACTTTGATTTATATCTCTATATATCTTCAAAGTCATACTGGTCTTATTTCATCTCTGCTCCCACATAGATGACCGACCAGGGACATTTAGGATAAGATCATGAGTTATCCAAGGATGGTCATCATAGTAAACATGCAAATAATATGATAACCCGATACAATGATTGGCCCCTAGGGCACAATTTCCAACACTTACTGTATTGGAAACTTGAGTTAAATGACTGGTAATATTTGTTTTCTTAGAACTTAACTCCTCGAGTTTCCTTTACATGTCTGTATTATTCTTCTACATAATTTGAAGAATTAAAGCTATGGAGGTGAATTAACCATTACTCTCTTTGAGCTTGTTGTCTATATTGGTCATTCTACCGTCCATGTTATTTATTTGTGCCACCATATGTAACATCCCGATTTTTGTACTAGGAGATCTGGGAAGTAGTCTGATATGGGCAGGCTGCTAAACCCGTAGTCCCAGGGTAGTAATCTGATATGGGCGGATCACTTACCTGTATTTTGTAGGAATCCGAGGGATGAGCTAAGTCCTTCAGGATTTAAAGATGAGTTAAGTCTTTAACCTACAGAATCGGGACAGTTCACCTAGGTTCAAAATGAGGAATGTGAGGAATATCCCTTTGAGCAGAAGTCCCCGAAACATACAGAGGGTTTTTAGGGACTAAACTGCAAATAAGTAAAAGTTTAGGGACTGATATATAAATAGTGAAAGTCCCTAGAGATATGATGGCCATTTATGCAAAGAAAGGGATTAAATTGCAAAAGAAAGAAAATGGAGGGACTTAGATGCAAATATGAAAAGTATAAGCCAAAAAGGAAAAGTAGAGAAAAAGGTGGGGTCCTTAAGTGTAATTTTAGCCAAATAAAAAGGGACTTAATTGAAAAGAAGAAAAGTTCCTTGGGGCTAAAGTGTAATTAAAGAAAGTCAGGCCGGAAGTGGTTTGGACTGTCCGACAACATTTCAGTCCCAGATTTCACCGGTAGAGAGAGCAAGTGAAGCTCGGTAATCTGGCTTAATACAGGAATTTTTGAAGACTCCAGATAGCCAGAAATGGACTGATCGTCCAAAAGTTATAAAAATTCATACCGGATATCATAGATTTCAGATCTAGGTGAGAAAATACAGGATGATGCGTCCTTATGGGGCGGATATCAGGAAATTGACAGAATATCGATAGGAGGCCTGTAGAGAAAGTTATTCACAAATCAGAAAATCCAGACGGGAGTGTGAGGCCTCCGGGTATCCGATAGGAAAATTTATCGGTATTTGAAAAGGGACTGAATGAGTTCGGATGACCTCAGTCAGATGACTGTTATGACTCACAGGGATGCCTGAACACCGCAGGCCAGTGTATCGGACAAAAGGAGCCGGTGTCCGGATATGGGTATAAATGGTGAATAATAGATAAAATATTCAATAAACATTAATAGAGGAAGATTCCTCGAAATACATGCCATAAAGGTAATAGACCCTGAGAGGCCCAATAATGGCGCCAACCAAGGCCCAGTAAGACACTTGAACTGATAGGTAGGCTGGTGTCTGGCAGAACCCCGGAAAAGTGCGAAATTATGAAAATGCGCCTGTGTTGTATAAAAGGGTAACAGATGAATGAAGGGCATTTTGGTCATTCTGAACAGGCCCAGAAGCCAAGGTACATGCAGATAAAGTTACTTAGAGTCAGTATATGCCCTGACAAAGTACAGAAGGGTGTAAAATGGCGATTTTACCCTTAGGGTTAAAATAATGCAAGAAAGGGCACTCAGGGGTATTTTGGTAATTTGCCAAGGGATGTTTCTTGGGAATCGTGCTATCAGAGTACTTGGGCTGGATCAGAGACCCAAGATGATGTTCCCAGAGCCCAAAAACGTAGCCCATGAAGTATGTGAGAAAAAGTGGCAATAAAATACTATTTTAATGCTGTTTCAATAAAGTAAAGTTACTCGGTTGGCACGATAACAGAGGAGGGGATCAGATAAAGTCTGGGACTTATCTGGATAGCATTAGAAGGCGTGAAATGTCCCTTCCAGATGCCACATGGCGTCATCCTAGAGGCAGAAGAAAAGTTAAGGACACCCGACGTAATCTTAGCCGGTGAGTCCAGTTTGTGGGAAATCGGACCGGACCGGTACTGGATTGGACTGGAACTGCTGAGTCAGCTGCTGAGGTGTCCAAGAAGGCTTCAATTTTTCCATGTGAGAAATGTGCATGATGAGGTGTCCCATGAGGTGGCATGGAGATGATGTCATGCATGATGCAGTAAAAGGAATAAAGAAAAATGGGAAATTCAGGAAAAACCAGGACCACAGGATCATAAGTCTTCAAAATTACAAGATTGCCATTGCTCAACACTATAAATACCCCCCTAGCTCCTCATTTCGGCACAAGCAATAAACAGAGGAAGAAAGAAGTTCTTGAGAGAGAAAGTGAGAGAAAGAAAGAAGTAAGGAAGTTCTGGTGAAGTTGGAAGTAGTAGAGAAGTTCTGAAGCTCTGCTTTTGAGGTAGCAACTAATCCTAGCTCTTATGTAATGTCTTTGTGATTTGTTGTGCTTTTGTTTGGTTGGATTGTTGTCTTATATGTTATGCTTGAAGCTCTATTCCAATGCTATGATCATATGTTGTTGAATATGGAAGCATGCAGCATGCTTATCTGTACACAATCACAAGCAAGCACCGTCACTCTGCATTACATATATTGTTATGATTATTGCTACTGGGATTCTTTTGAATCTCATTCCCAAATGTAATATTACAGGGGAGGTTCTGTCAAAATTTAATCTGGAAATTTTAAGAGACGCCGGTAGGCTGTCAAAATTCTGGCAACGAAGAAGGAACAAAGAAAGGAACTGATACGTACTGTGTACGTAGGTGCTGTCTAAGGAGGCTGGAAGTGAGTGGACCTAGCAAGTTCATCCAGTCTTTCCTGGGTACTTACGTAGAATGGTAGTTCCTACGGGAATTACCGAATCGGTACAAGATCGGTTACTTTCTACAGAAGGAATGTAGCGGTTGTGCTGCCGGATTTTAGGCAGGGAAAGATGTAATAGAAATATGAGAATGTGATGTATGCCTTGTGTATGACATTTTATTATTTAATAATAAATATTGTTTGGCATGTTCAATTTGTGAATGATGAATTAAAAGAGAAATTCGCAGGTCCTGAGGTAGCAGTGTTCTGACCTCAGTTTGACCTAGTAAACGAAGGAGTTTGGCTATGAAATTTGGCAGGCCAGTCGTACACATCTGGGGCATTATGTGGATAGGTTATATGCCTCATTTGGATGTGCAGAATGAGATAAATTAATTTTCAAATTAAAGATCCAGAATAAGGAACTTAAGAGTAAAATTTTGAATTTCTGGGCTTAAGTTAAGATATGATCGAGCTAATATCGCTTCCGTAAGTGTACTCTGAGGGGTCTAAGGCAGGATGTTTCACCATACTCTTCAACAATTGAGAAGTCTCATCTGGTCTTGATACCACTAAAGCATTAGGGTAAGTTAGAACCATAGACCTTGCATTACCTTGGAAGTTGCTTGAGGAAGCACCACCTCCTTGGAATTAATTTGGCCTATTTTCCCCACTCCCCCTCCTAAAATTTGGGTGGTCTTGTAATATCCCTAATTTTCTGTACTGATTTGTATGTACAGATTGAATGGAATATATGAGTTATTTTTCAGGAAAGAGATGTGGTTATTTATGTAAAGAAAGGGATTAAATTGAAAAAGAAAGGAAAGGAAAGGACTTAATTGCAATTATGGAAAGTCTAAGGCTAAGAAGGAAATGTAGACAAAAATGTGGGGTCTTAAAGTATAATTTTAGCCAAATAAAGGGACTTAAGTGCAAAGAAGAAAAAGTTTCCTAGGGCCAAAGTATAATTAAAGAAAATTAGGCCAGAAATGGTTTGGACTGCCCGAAAGCATTTCAGTCCCAGATTTCACCAGTAGAGAGAGCAAGTGATGCTGGGTAATCCAGCTTAATACAGGAATTTTTCAAGACCCTAGATAGCCAGAATTGATCTGATAGTCTAAAAGTTATAAAAATTCCTACCGGATATCCTAGATTTCAAATATAAGTGAGAAAATACAGGATGATACGTCCTGCTGGGGCAGATGTCAGGAAACTGACAAAATACCGATAGGAGGTCTGTAGAGAAAGTTATTCACAAATTAGCAAATATAGACGGGAGTGTGAGGCCTCCGGGGATCCGATTAGGAGATTTATCGGTATTTAAAAAGGGACTGAATGAGTTCGGATGACCTCAGTCAGATGACTATTATAGCCCACAGGGATGCCTAAACACAGTAGGCCAGTGTATCTGGTAAAAGGACCCGGTGTCTAAAATACTCGATGAACATTGACGGGAGAAGATTCCTCGTAATGCTTGCCATAAAGGTAATGGACCCTGAAGGCCCAATAATGGTGCCATCAAAGGCCCAGTAAGACCCTTGGACTGATAGGTGGGCCAGTGTCCAGCAGAACCCCGGAAAAGTGCAAAATTACGAAAATGCCTCTGTGTTGTACTAAAGGGTAATAGATGAATGGAGGGCATTTTGGTCATTCTGGAAAGGCCCAAAAGCCAATATATACACAGGTAAGGTTAACCAGGGTCAGTATAAGCCCTGACAGGGTACAGAAAGGTGTAAAATGACGAGTTTACCCTTAGGGTTAAGATAGTGCAAGAAAGGGCACCCAGGGGTATTTTGGTCATTTCACAGGGGATCTGTGATTGAGTCTAGACCCAGTATAAAAATGTTAATGATATAAAGGACCTAGATACTAAACTTAAGGTCAGAAGATATAATATGGATTTTCAGAAAAATTAGATTCAGAAAACAGTCCGGTTTTCGAGGAAATGGACCGGGCCGGTACCGGATTGGACTGGAAATCTTCCAGAGGCTTCTTGGCTCTCTCAATTTCTCCATGTGAGAAATGTGAGGGATGAGGTGTCCCATGAGGTGTCCCTTGGATGATGCAGTTAAAGGGAATAAAGAAAAATAGGAAATTCTGCAAAAACTGTGGCTACAAGTTCAGAGCTCTTGGAAATTACGGAAATGCCATTCATCAAAACTATAAATACCCCCCTTGCCTTCATTTGCATCACGGCCAAGAGCAAGAAATAGAGAGAGAAGGAAGTTCTAGTGAGAGAAGGAGCAAGGAAGAAAGAAGAAAGGAAGTTCTGGCGGAGTTGAAAGCAGTATAGAGATTCTAGAGTTCTGCTAAGCTTTTGAGGAAGTACTAATCCTAGCTTTTATGTAATGTCTTTGTGATTGGTTGTGCTATTGTTTGGTTGGATTGTTGTCTTATATGTTATGCTTGAAGATCTATTACAATGCTATGATCATATGTTATTGAGTATGGAAGCACGCAGCATACTTATCTGTACACAATCACAAGCAAGCACTGTCACTCTGCATTACATATATTGTTATGATTATTACTACTGAGATTCCCCTGAATCTCATCCCAATAAATAACCCATTACAGGGGAGGTTATGCCGAAGTAAATTCTGGGAATTTTAAGAGACGCCGTTATGCTGCCGAAATTATGACAAGTTGGCAATAGTAAAGAAAGGAGCTGATACGTACTGTGTACGTAGGTACTGTCTAAGGAGGCTGGAAGTGAGTGAACCTAGCCGGCTCATCCAGTCTTTCCTGGGTACTTATGTAGAATGGTAGTTCTCACAGGAATTACCGAATCGGTACAAGATCAGTTACTTTCTAAAGATGAAGCGTAGCGGTTATGCTGCCGGATTTCGGGCAGAAAAAGGTGTAATGGAAATATGGGGATTTTGTATATTCCCTGATGTATAACAACTTATTATTTAATGACAAGTATTATTTTTCATGTTTGACTGATATGTGATGGATATATGCATATGTATGTAAAGTTGATTGCTGGAAATTGCCACTATGAACAGTAACTCGTGGTGACCTAATGATGTTTGACCCATAATTAAAAATAGTAAATGGATGAATAAATGTATGAAATTTTTATGGTAAATAGTAGACATATTGATATTCTCTTTGATATATAGAATGCCTCATTTGGATGTCTACACATGGAGATATAAATTATCAAAATTGGGACCAGAATGCTGGATTTAGGGGGGGAAAGTTGGATGAACAGTCAAATTATAACGTTGACCTTCGTTGACTTGGTCAAATAATGATCAATGAGTGATTTTTCCCTGAAAGATATTTGAGTTAGCTTCATGTATCAATTGGAACCACTTCATTTCAATTTTTCTATAATTAATTATGATTTTCCAAATTTAGGCCACTCATCTGGAATTTACACAGTGAACAGTACTCGAGAAGAGTAAAATTCCAGATTGAGAAATTAGACTTCAATGACCTTGAAAGTGTTTCTAAATGCTACCAAATGATCCCTAAAATGTACGAAAGTAAAGACGTTTCATTTTGGTATCAGAAAAAATGATTATGGCTTAGGAAATGCTCTGAGTAGATGATTTATAGATAGATATACCATGATAAAGTTGTCATAATTGACACTAAGTTAGTGTTTGCAGGATGACTAGATATAGATCTGGATTCGAAACCATGGTGAACCAATAGGATCCTAGACCAGAGGTCTCTAGTTCGGATAGTTCAGAAGAGGAGATAATGAACAATGATTTTGATCCTTGGACATCTCCAGTAGTTAGTGACTCTGAAGTGGACAGTTCCTCAGTAGGATCAAACCTTATGAATGAGATGGTGATGGAAGGTCCTATTCCTGCTGTTCCAATAAATGCGGTACCCCCGAGTATAGCAGATATTGGGATGGAGACAGGTCAGGAAGGTGTAGCAGGATATGTTTTAGATACTCTAGGACCCAGAGTGATACTGGTAGAGATATCGTTGGGAGATTTGATCATAGGAATGGTACCAGGAAGGAACCTGATTGGAGAACAATTTTAGAGATCAGTAGTGTTAGCTCGACAGCTGTATGAGCTGAGGCAGACCTTGGTCAGAGATGTAGATCAAGATTATATGGTTTATCAGGATTTTATCACAAGGGTAAAAGCGATATATCAAGCCTGGGATCCAAATGTGTTAACCCTGAGGCTTTGGCTAGAGATTATGGATAATGTGTTGCCAACTACCCCCACCTGGAGAATAGAGTTGGATCAATACTTTAACGAAGAACCATATTGTACCGTATCCGACTGGATCTACTTGGTAGGAGAGTTTATTAGAATAAAGTTTAAGAAGGATTAGGGTATGATAGAGAGGGTAATGTTTTCAATGTATGTAATGTATAAAAGACTAGTATAGTAGTATATGTATGACTGTGACATATACCTTGTATACTATGTTTGGAATGAAATGAGAATTATGTTATTTATCACATTCTCTTCTGCATTATAGTATAACAAAATGGTTCAAACGAGAAGAACTATTCCAGCAGAGGAACCACGAGAGGCTGGAAATCTTAATCAAATAATTTTAGAACGATTAGAACAACAAGAAAAGATGATTGAGGAGATGCGGGCAGCTCAGGCACGCAATGAACTGGAGAGAGATACTGCCATAGCTGCAGCAGTAGCAGAAGCAGTAAGCAACCTGAGACTGCCCGAGCATTCAGGAATGGCGGGTAGAGAGCAGGAGAGAGTACAACTAAAACATCCTCCCTTAGACTCCTCAGAGTACACTTGCGGAAGCAATATTAGCTCGATTATATCTTAACTTAAGCCCAGAAATTTAAAATTTTACTCTTAAGTTCCTTATTCTGAACCTTTATTTTGAGAACTGATTAATCTCATTCTACACATCCAAACAAGGCTTATTACCTATCCACGTAATGCCCCAGATGTGTATAACCGGCTCACCAAATTTCGTGGCCAAACTCCTTCGTTTACTAGGTCAAACTGAGGTCAAAACACTGCTACCTCAGGACCTGCGAATTTCTCTTTTCATTTCTCATTCGCAAATTGAACATGCCAAACAATATTTATTACTAAATAATAAAATGTCATACAACAAGTCATACACAAAATTCTCATATTTCTATTACATCTTTTCCTGCCCGAACTTCGGCAGTATAACCGCTAGGCTTCATCTGTACAAAGAACTGAACCGTACTGATTCGGTAATTCCCTCATGAGAACTACCATTCTACGTAAGTACCCAGGAAAGACTGGATGAACCGGCTAGGTCCACTCACTTCCAGCCTCCTTAGACAGCACCTACGTACACAGTACTTATCATATTCTGATGTTCAATCTTAAATTCGGCAGCATAACGGCGTCTCTCAAAATTCTTAGAATTCAGTTCAACATAATTTCCCTGTAATGGGTTGGATATGGGGAATGAGATTTGGGGGAATCTCAGTAGTAATAATCATAACAATATATATAATGCAGAGTGACAGTGCTTGCTTGTGATTGTGTACAGATAAGTATGCTGCGTGCTTCCATACTCGATAACATATGATCATAGCATTGTAATAGAGCTTCAGACATAACATATAAGACAACAATCCAACCAAACAATAGCACATCAAATCACAAAGCCATTACATAAAAGCTAGGATTAGTTACTACCTCAAAAGCTTAGCAGAACTCTACTATCTCTATACTGCTTCCAGCTCTGCCAGAACTTCCTTTCTTCTTTCTTTCTCCTTCTCTCTCTTCTTTCTCTCTCTTTCTCTTGCCAAAACCGTGGGATGCATGAAATGGGAGAGGGAGGGGGTATTTATAGTTTCCTTCGATGGCATTTTCGTAATTTTGAAGCCATCTGAACATGTGGTCCTGGTTTTTCCTGGATTTTCCTATTTTCTTTTACTGCATCACCCAAGACACCTCACCGGGACACCTCAGCAGCACATTTCTCACATGTCTAAAACCCGGGACACCTCATCAGCTGACTCAGCCTGCTGACTCACCAGTCCAGAGTCTTACACCGTAATACGTGTCCTTAGCTTTATCTGCTTCCTTTAGATCAGTGCCATATGGCGACAAGGTGGGTCCCTTCACGCCATCCAATGCTATCCAGATAAGTCCAAGACTCTATCTGATCACCTCCTCGGTTATCGTGCCAACCGAGTAACTTTACTGAAAAGTCACTAAATCATTATTTTAATGCCACTTTTTCTCACATTTATGCTGGGCTACATTTTTGGGCCTGGGAATATCATCTTGGGTCTCTGATCCAGCCCAAGTACTCTGATGGCACGATTCCCAAGAAACACCCCTTGGCAAATTACCAAAATACCCTTAGTCTCTCTTTCTTTACTTTATTAGGTCTAGGGGCATTATTGTCTTTTCCCATCTTACCAGGGTATTCTCTGACCCTGGTCAACTATCCAGATAACTTCCCTGGACTGTCTAACCTTAGGCAAATGACCAAAATACCCTTTACTCATTCTTCAGCTCTTCTATAACATAGGGGTATTTTCATCATTTCGCACCTTTTTCCTGGAAACCGGCCCCTTTTATCACTGAACTGCTATTATGGGCCTGGGCCTTCCCTGGTGTCACTATGGGCCTTAGAAAACACTATATGGCCTCTGGCCACAGTCCGATCATCTCTATTCGGACTGCCTTTCCTTTACCGATTACAACTGTAAATTCCCATCTTCAGGAATTTTTACAGAAAAATCGGGACCTCAAATCAAAATTCTGTGTTGCGTCATTCAACCCGGAATTCTTTTCTCTATCTCCCGGTATTTTCAGATATTTTATCCGGGCCGGGCTTTTTTGGCCTGAAAGTACGCTCCCGCGCACACTTTTGAAAAATGACCATTTTACCCCTGGTCATATTTCTAATTCTTTCATACCTATAGAGACCTCATATGCACATTTCACAATTCAGTGAAATGATCAGCATAATTTTCTCTATTTTTTGGCAAAATATCGTACTCATCAGCTACAGCCCGATATTTCCCATAATTACGATTTTGCCCCTGCATTCTCTTTCTGGCCCTGTTACTCATCTTTTCATCCTTCATCTTAAGTTCTAGAAATTCTCTTTTAATAACTTATCCCCTAAACTCTTAGGGAGTCATTGTTAATTGAAAGTCTCGATAACCCGCCCATATCAGGTTATCTTACACAGGAGCCAGCCCATATCAAGCTACCTGAAGAATTCCTAGGCTTGAGACTTAGGATATTCCTCACATTCCTCATTTTGAACCTAGGTGAACTGTCCCGATTCTGTAGGTTAAAGACTTAACTCATCTTTAAATCCTGAAGGACTTAGCTCATCCCTCGGATCCCTACAAAATACAGGTAAGTGATCCGCCCATATCATATTACTACCCTGGGACTACGGGTTAGCAGCCTGCCCATATCAGACTACTTCCCAGTTCTCCTAGACCAAAAATTGGGATGTTACAACAACAGCAGCCGATACAGCCCCAGAGATGGGTTGATCCGAGAGAAGATGTAGCTAGCATCCAACAATGGATGATCAGGTTCTGCAAGTACAATCCTCCAGTATTTGAAGGAACGTTCGAGATGCAGATAGCTAAGGATTGGATTAGCAGACTAGAAAAGATCTTCAAGGTTCTTGATTGCCCAACAGAAACCAAAGCTCAAATGACCATCTATCAGCTATAAAAAGATGCTGACAGGTGGTGGAAGAACACTGAATTACTTCTGCAAGCAAGAGAGATTCCGATCACCTGGGAGGTATTTCTTGACCAGTTTTATGAAAAATATTTCCCTCATTCAGTCAGAGATGAAAGGGAGGAGAAATTCCTTATACTGAGACAAGGAGAGAAAGAATCTTTTGATGAATATCTTGCTAAGGTTATCGACTATCTCAATATTCCACTTATTTGCGCCAAGTGGATGATGAACACTGGATGACAGAAAGGATGATTCGAGGGTTGAACTCCACGTTAAAGGAGAAGTTAACTCCTCAACAATACAACCAGTTTAATAAGGCCGTAGAGGCATGCCGTATTATTGAAAATAGCATGAATCACCGAATGTTGTTCAGATCAGGAAATAGGGATCAAGCAGCTCCTGACAAAGCCGGTCGAAACCAAGAAGCTGCGAGTGGTAGTAGCGGCTATAGGAAAAGAAAGCGACCATGGCAAAACAGGAGGCCAAATAGAGGAAATTTCCGCGGAAGGTCCAACAACAGAGATTCAAAGGCCCGAGCATGTGACAAGTGTGAAAATAATCATGGTGACAGACCATATTTAATGGGCCAAAATGTTTGTTACACCTGCGGAAAGCCCGAACATTTTTCCAGAGAATTTCCTCAAGCTATAACAAATCCAAGACCAAGGACACCAGGAAGAGTGTTTGCACTCACCAGGGAGGACGCTCAGCGATCACCTGAGATGATCCAAGGTACAATCTATCTCAATGATCATGCTATGACTGCTCTATTTGATTCGGGTGCAAGTCATTCCTTTATTTCCTATGAGTGTGTTAAATGCCTAGGCCTTCTGATTAACAAGTTACGTTATGATATACATGTGAAAACTCCCACCAATGCTAGGGTAGTTACGTCTAATGCTTGTTTGAATAGTATTATGCATTATGAGCACTGCTATACCACCCTAGACTTAATATGTATGCCTTTTCGAGAGATCGATGTCATACTTGGTTTGAATTGGTTAGCCTCCAACAATGTAATGTTGGACTGCAGGAACAAGACCCTAGTTCGGAAGTAAGATTGAATCTCATAACAGAGGCTCAGGCAGATAAATATCTGCGAAAAGGATGTCAGGGATATATGGTATTCTTTTCTGTGCAAGTAGAAGTGGAAGAAGGAATTGATGAGATTCCAGTAGTCAATGAATTTCCTGAAGTCTTTTCGAAGGAGATTCAAGGATTGCCTTCAGAATGTGAGGTAGAGTTTTGCGATTGATATTGTACCTGGAGCTGGACCAGTATCCAAAGCCCCATACCGAATGGCTCCTAATGAAATAATGGAACTAAAGAAGCAAATTGAGGAGCTATTGGAGAAGGGTTTCATAAGACCTAGAGTATCACTATGGGGTACTCCAGTGCTATTTGTCAAGAAGAAGGATGGCAGCCTAAGGCTGTGCATTGACTACCGGGAATTGAATAAGATTACGGTCAAGAATAAGTATCCTCTCCCCAGAATTGACGATCTGCTAGACCAATTGGCAGGAGAGAGCTTATTCTCTAAGATTGACTTGAGATCTGGCTATTATTAGCTAAGGGTTAAGTCAGATGATATTCCTAAGACTGCTTTTAGGACTCGCTATGGGCATTTTGAGTTTCTTGTGATGCCTTTTGGGCTAACGAATGCACCTGCTATTTTCATGGATTACATGAACCGGATCTTCAGGCCATATTTAGATCAGTTCATTGTGGTCTTGATTGATGATATCTTGGTGTACTCGAAATCTGCAAAGGAACATGAAAGGCATTTGATAATTGTTCTTAGTACCCTTAAAGAAAAGAAGCTCTATGCTAAGCTGAGTAAGTGCGAGTTTTGGCTTTCAGAAGTCAAATTTCTCGGTCATCTCATATCCCGAGATGGGGTAGCTGTGGATCCTAGTAAAGTTAAAGCAGTTTTGAGATGGGAGCAGTCGAGGACAGTGACAGAGATCAAAAGTTTTCTTGGCTTAGCAGGGTACTATAGAAGATTTATTCAAGACTTTTCTCGAGTTGCCTTGCCACTTACCAAGCTTACCAGAAAGAATCAGCAGTTTAAGTGGGATGAGAAGTGCGAGGCTAGCTTCCAAGAGTTGAAGCAGAGATTAACCACTAGTCCCGTGCTGATTATTCCAGACCCAACTCAGACTTACGTAGTCTACACTGATGCCAATAAGTAGGGGTTGGGATGTGTGCTGATGCAGCAAGGTAGAGTAGTAGCCTACGCCTCTCAGCAGTTAAAGCCACATGAAGAGAATTATCCCACTCATGATCTGGAGCTTGCGGTGGTGGTTTACGCTCTGAAGATATGGAGACATTATTTATATAGAGCAACTATAGAATTGTATTGCGACCACAAAAGCCTGAAGTATCTACAAGATCAAAAAGAGCTGAATATGAGGCAACGGCGATGGATGGAATTGTTGAAAGATTATGACTTTCAAATTAAATACCATCCAGGAAAAGCCAATGTGGTAGCTGATGCCCCGAGTAGAAAAGTGGTGCAGGTTGCATACATGATGATCAAAGAGTTGGAATTGATAGAAGATATGCGAGATTGGAGCCCTCTATATCAAATGCAACTGACAGAGAGTCCTTGCGGAGGAGTTCATGTCAGAGCTTGCATAGAAGATGAGATAAAAGAGGCTCAAAAGTAGGATAAGCTCGCAGCAATGTTTAAAGATAAGCTGGAGAGGGGGAAGACTAGGAATTTTGAGATTTCCCCGGAAGGATTATTGCAGTTCAGGGGAAGGCCCTATATCCCTAATGCTATGGGATTAAGAGAAAAGATTCTAGAGGAAGCACATAAAAGCCGGTATACAGTACATCCAGGTATGACCAAGATGTACCATGATGTTAAAAGGTTGTTTTGGTGGCCTGGATTAAAGAAGGATGTAGTGGCTTATGTGTCCAAGTGCTTGACCTGCCAAAAAGTAAAAATTGAACATCAAAAGCCAGCGAAAACATTGCAGCCTTTAGATATCCCTGAATGGAAATGGAATGGTATTGCCATGGACTTTGTGGAAGGACTACCCATGACTCCAAGTAAACATGATGCAGTATGGGTAGTAATTGATCGATTGACAAAGTCAGCACATTTCCTGGCAATCAACAAGAGAGATTCTCTAGAAAAGCTGGCAAAATTGTATATAAAGGAGATTGTTAGGCTACATGGTATTCCAAGCAGCATTGTGTCCGATAGAGACCCTTGATTTACTTCTAATTTCTGGAGGGCTTTACAGGAAGAAATGGGCACTACTCTCAGATTCAGTACAGCTTATCATCATCAGACAGATGGTCAATCTGAGAGAACAATACAAACGTTAGAAGATATGTTGAGAGCATGTGTCTTAGATTTTAAGGGTAGCTGGGATATTCATTTACCACTCATAGAGTTTGCATATAATAATAGTTATCAGACTAGCATTCAGATGGAACCTTTTGAAGCTCTATATGGACGTAAATGTAGATCCCCCTTATGCTGGCTAGAGTTGAGCGAGAGAAGAATGCTTGGTCCTGATATAGTGGATCAGACTGCAGAGCAAATTGCGATGATTAGACAAAGATTGCTGACGGCTCAAAGCAGACAGACAAGCTATGCAGATGTTAGAAGGAAGCCGTTAGAGTTTGAAGAAGGAGAGCATGTATTCCTTAAGTTAACTCCAATGACGGGAGCCGGACAATCTATCAAAGTAAAGAAATTACATCCAAGATACATCAGACCATTCCAAATTCTCTCAAAGATAGGGGCTGTAGCCTATAGGTTGGCTCTTCCTCCAAATCTTAGCTAGATACATGATGTGTTTCATGTTTCCCAATTAAAGAAGTATGTTCCAGATCCATCTAATGTGATTGAGCAAGATGAAGTCGCACTACGAGATGATCTGACCTATGAGGTTGGACCGGTACGAATTGTTGATCGAAAGGTCAAGTAGTTACGCAATAAGCAAATTCCTCTAGTAAAAGTGATCTGGAAAGGCTTGACTGAACATGAAGCTACATGGGAAACAGAAGAAAAGATGACGGGGACGTATCCTGAGTTGTTTCCATAGGATGTGTATAATGTAAATTTCGAGGATAAAATTTATTTAAGGGGGAGAGAAATGTAATATCCCTAATTTTCTGTACTGATTTGTATGTACAGATTGAATGGAATATATGTTATTTTTCAGGAAAGAGATGTGGTTATTTATGTAAAGAAAGGGATTAAATTGAAAAAGAAAGGAAAGGACTTAATTGCAATTATGGAAAGTCTAAGGCTAGGAAGGAAAGGTAGACAAAAATGTGGGGTCTTAAAGTGTAATTTTAGCCAAATAAAGGGACTTAAGTGCAAAGAAGAAAAAGTTCCCTAGGGCCAAAGTATAATTAAAGAAAATTAGGCCAGAAGTGGTTTGGACTGCCCGAAAGCATTTCAGTCCTAGATTTCACCAGTAGAGAGAGCAAGTGATGCTGGGTAATCCAGCTTAATACAGGAATTTTTCAAGACTCCAGATAGCCAGAATTGATCTGATAGTCTAAAAGTTATAAGAATTCCTATCGGATATCCTAGATTTTAGATATAAGTGAGAAAATACAGGATGATACGTTCTGCTGAGGCAGATGTCAGGAAACTGACAAAATACCGATAGGAGGTCTGTAGAAAAAGTTATTCACAAATTAGCAAATACAGACGGGAGTGTGAGGCCTCCGGGGATCCGATTAGGAGATTTATCGGTATTTAAAAAGGGACTGAATGAGTTCGGATGACCTCAGTCAGATGACTGTTACAGCCCACAGGGATGCCTAAACACAGTAGGCCAGTGTATCTGGTAAAAGGACCCGGTGTCCGGAGATGTATATAAACGGTGTATAATAGCTAAAATACTCGATGAACATTGACAGGAGAAGATTCCTCGTAATGCATGCCATGAAGGTAATGGACCCTGAAAGGCCCAATAATGGCGCCATCAAAGGCCCAGTAAGACCCTTGGACTGATAGGTGGGCCAGTGTCCAGCAAACCCCGGAAAAGTGCGAAATTATGAAAATGCCCCTGTGTTGTACTAAAGGGTAATAGATGAATGGAGGGCATTTTGGTCATTCTGGACAGGCCCAGAAGCCAAGATATACACAGGTAAGGTTAACCAGGGTCAGTATATGCCCTGACAGGGTACAGAAAGGTGTAAAATGATGAGTTTACCCTTAGGGTTAAGATAGTGCAAGAAAGGGCACCCAGGGGTATTTTGGTCATTTCACAGGGGATATGTGATTGAGTCTAGACCCAATATAAAAAAATGTTAATGACATAAAGGACCCAGATACTAAACTTAAGGTCAGAAGACATAATATGGATTTTCATAAAAATTAGATTCAGAAAACAGTCCGGTTTTCGAGAAAACGGACTGGGCCGGTACCGGATTGGACTGGAAATCTTCCAGAGGCTTCTTGGCTCTCTCAATTTCGTCATATGAGAAATGTGAGGGATGAGGTGTCCCATAAGGTGTCCCTTGGATGATGCAGTAAAGGGAATAAAGAAAAATAGGAAATTCCAGAAAAACTGTGGCCACAAGTTTAGAGCTCTTGGAAATTACGGAAATGCCATTCATCAAAACTATAAATACCCCCTTGCCTTCATTTGCATCTTGGCCAAGAGCAAGAAATAGAGAGAGAAGGAAGTTCTAGTGAGAGAAGGAGCAAGGAAAAGAAAGAAGAAAGGAAGTTCTGGCGGAGTTGAAAGCAGTATAGAGATTCTAGAGTTCTATTAAGCTTTTGAAGTAGTAACTAATCCTAGCTTTTATGTAATGCCTTTGTGATTGGTTGTGCTATTGTTTGGTTGGATTGCTGTCTTATATGTTATGCTTGAAGATCTATTACAATGCTATGATCATATGTTATTGAGTATGGAAGCACGCAGCATACTTATCTGTACACAATCACAAGCAAGCACTGTCACTCTGCATTACATATATTGTTATGATTATTACTACTGAGATTCCCCTGAATCTCATCCCAATAAATAACCCATTACAGGGGAGGTTATGCCGAAGTAAATTCTGGGAATTTTAAAAGACGCCGTTATTCTGCCGAAATTATGACAAGTTGGCAATAGTAAAGAAAGGAGCTGATACGTACTGTGTATGTAGATACTATCTAAGGAGGCTGGAAGTGAGTGGACCTAGCCGGTTCATCCAGTCTTTCCTGGGTACTTACGTAGAATGGTAGTTCTCACAGGAATTATCGAATCGGTACAAGATCAGTTACTTTCTAAAGATGAAGCGTAGCGGTTATGCTGCCGGATTTCAGGCAGAAAAAGGTGTAATGGAAATATGGGGATTTTGTATATTCCCTGATGTATAACAACTTATTATTTAATAATAAGTATTGTTTGTCATGTTTGACTGATATGTGATGGATATATGCTTATGTATGTAAAGTTGATTGCTGGAAATTGCCACTGTGAACAGTAACTCGTGGTGACCTAATGATGTTTGACCCATAATTAAAAATAGTAAATGGATGAATAAATGTATGAAAGTTTTATGGTAAATAGTAGACATATTGAGGTTCGCTTTGATATATAGAATGCCTCATTTGGATGTCTACACATGGAGATATAAATTGTCAAAGTTGGGGCCAGAATGCTGGAGTTTGGGGGGGAAACGCTGGATGAACAGTCAAATTGTAACGTTGACCTACGTTGACTTGGTCAAATAATGATCAATGAGTGATTTTTACCTGAAATATAATTGAGTTAGCTTCATGTATAAATTGGAACCACTTCATTTCAATTTTTCTATAATTAATTATGATTTTCCGAAGTCAGGTCACTCATCTGGAATTTACACAGTGAACAGTACTCGAGAAGAGTAAAATTCCAGATTAAGAAACTGGACTTCAATGACCTTGAAAGTGGTTCTAAATGCTACCAAATGATCCCTAAAATGTACAAAAGTAAGGACATTTCAGGTCTCTCCAGCCAGGGTTATATGTGTTAGAGTATGGATCTCTCTTCTAGTATTGATGGTCTCTCCCTTGATATATTGCTGATACTTCTTCATACTATCTATCACATGTACTTGTAGCATGCATCATTAAACCGCATGACTCACATCCTGTAACTAGTGCTTGTGAGGTTCTTACTGCATGCACTTACTTCGTAGAATGCAGCTCTCTTTCAATTAAATTCATCCTCTTTTCCATTCAGTTTCCTAGAGCTGCTATTTCTGCTAAAATCTCATTCGAATTACCTGAGGATGATATGGGCATTCTCCTTGGATCTTCAGTCTGATGGTCTTCATTAGCCATTTTCTGGAATAACTCCCAACTTGCTTGTGGAGTTTTATCTCTCAAAGATCCATTTGTTGCTGCATTCAAGGACACCTTGTTGTAAGGAAGTAGACCATCAAAGAAAATGTCTACTAAATCAGCCTTCGTGATGTTATGATGGGGACATCGAACTAACAAATTGATAAATCTCATCCAATATTCATGTAATGACTCTCCATCCTATTGTAGAATATTTGTAATCTAATTTTTTATCCAAGTAGTCTTAGAGGCTGGGAAGAACTGTTCTAGACATGTTGACTTCAACTGATCCCATGTAAGAGTTGAGAAATGAGTTGGCAGATTGTATAACCACTCCTTAGCCTTCCCTTCCAAAGTAAAATGGAAACACCTCCTTAAGACGTCATCCAATGCAGTCATTGGAGGCTGTAACGAAGAGCAAATCATATGCATGGTTTATAAGTGGCGATGAGGACATTATCCTGAAAAACCATAAAATTTAGGTAAGGTTGCAATCAAATCTCCTTTAATTTCAAAATTAGCCTCTTCAGTGTAGAAACCATTGATAAACTCATAATTGTACTAATTTTTAATATGTTAAAAGAGAGTTTATTATTGATTCTTATCCATATTTACTACTATATTGAGCAAATTAATTAATAATATGAAATTGGATAAGTGGGAATTTAAATGATGTGATTTTAGTGCTTAATTGGATAAATAATCTATTAAATGTCCATTTCAGGTCAATACAACAATCAATCAACAAAGTAGAGCTTCCCTTTAGACTTTAGTCGCGACCTTAGGTACTCACCGTCGCGACCAAACGTCAACCAGCAAAGAAGAAGCGTTCTTTATAAATATTAGTCTCGACCTGATGTACCTACAGTCGCGACCAAACTTCAATGCAGAGATTAATCAGCGAATGACAGAAGGGACAGCTGGAGAGAAGGTGACTTAAGCATGTGATGAATTGCATAACTGCACTTAACAAACTATAAACAAGAGGTGATAATAAATTACAAGTGGGAGATCATGCATGAGTTAAGCACTGTTCACGCGTCTGGTACTGGTCACACATCAGGATACTCCATATGAATAGAATGAGCAAGTTGCTAACAGCAAGTGGGGAGCATGTGCTATAAACAGAATACCAGATCATGTGCTGACAGCTGGAGGACATCTGGATAGCTCCATTGGCTCACTCATGCATTTCAGACTTCCCCTACATATCACACTATCTGTACAGCATTCCATATCATTCATCACCTAGACCTGACACTTCATACGTAGCTCTCTTACTATTCACACATATCCATCCGTCATTCCATCTCATCTCACACACGCCATCTCTCTCTTTCTCCATCTACATTTCTCTTCTACAACTTTCCTCTGTTCTAGTTAATAGAACCAGAGGAAAGTACTGTAATTCATCTTCATCTTCTCCTTTCATTTCCACATGACTACTGCTGTTGTACCGATAGTTGCTGCTGGAGTTCAGATAGCAATGCAATGCTGAGCAGCTGTGCTTCCTTGGAGATGACACCAAACCAGAGTCTTTTGAGCTTAACAGGGAGTTTATTGAGTCTTTAAGTCAGATTTAACTGTATCTAGTTGATGTATTTACTTCTGGTTTATTGATTCAATTAGAGTAATAGATGACAAAGAATTAGGGAACCGTGTTGGATTCCTTCTTTCTACATTAATGATCATTTGATTAATATTCATATTTTATTATCTCTAAGTTGAACGATTCCTATTCTCTATTCAATATCTGCGAGTTGTAGCTTTGATTGAGATTTAGCTAGCGAGTTGTTAGCTAACCTATTCTAGTTCAATTGATTAACTCTTGATATTCTGTGGATAATGAAGGTAAGGTAATCTCCAAGGGAACACACTTGTCATCATTCATTCATCTCATCATTATAAATCCATAAAGCATAAACAATAGCATAGACTTTACATTCAATTTTTAGTACAAACAAATGATCACCAAACTCATCTGTTAACTTGTTAATTTGTGGCTCAATTGATTACTTAGGAACTCTAACATCCAGTAGCTCCTTGTGATCTGACCTAGGTTAGCCTCCGCTTTACTATTGGTTAGCTTAGTTTTGTTTGATAATTAAAATGACAGTTATCAAAATAGCGCCGTTGCCGGGGAGCCTTACTTGTTAAGGTTCCTGAGCAATCTCTTGGGCCTCAAAAACATAAAGAGTAGGTAGTTGTTTTAATTTTTCTGCGAATTTTATATTTTATATCTGTAAAGTCACGACCAGTTGGCTTTTTCGTCGCAATTAAAGTGCTCTGTGATATCTAGTCGCGACCAGATACACATTTGGTCGCAACCAAAAATTAGTTTTCAACTCAGATTTGCTTTCTATCACTTTTAGTCGCGACCGGAGTGCTTTTTGGTCGCAACCAAAAACATTTTTCTTCAAATTTCCTTCTCTTTGAATTCTAGTCGCAACCAAATTAACACTTAGTCATGACTAAACCTCTCTGTGGTTTTTGGTCGCGACCTGAGTGCAGTTTGGTCGCAACCAGAAATTTCTTACTTCAAACCTTTGCTCTC
Organism: Leucaena leucocephala; assembly: GCA_037074615.1. NCBI lineage: Eukaryota > Viridiplantae > Streptophyta > Magnoliopsida > Fabales > Fabaceae > Leucaena > Leucaena leucocephala. The sequence continues at coordinate 7,625,942 of CM073548.1, read as the reverse complement.
TGTGAATTTTAGTCTCCACCAAAGTGACATTTGGTCGCGACCAAAAATCCTGATTTTAAAATTTTTTACTCTCTGTGACTGATAGTCGCGACTTGAAGTCCATTTTGGTCGCGATATCTGCTCTTTGTGTATTTTAGTCGTGACCTATAGCTTTTTAGTCGCGACCTAATCTTTTTAATCTACGAATAACTAATTTTATTTGCTAAATTTGCTGCATTACTGATATATCTGATTTTCTGTATTATTGTTGAGCGTGATTTGTGTAACATCCCAATTTTTAGGCCTAGAGACGTGAAAATAGCCTAGGATTGAGAGGCTACTAGACCCCCTTTGAGCAGAAGTCCAGGAGACACGCAGAGAGTTTCAGGGACTAAGCTGTAAATAAGCGAAAGTACGGGGACTTATGTGTAAACAGTGAAAGTCCCAAGGGGTAGAATGGCCATTTGGGATGATGTAAAGATCAAAGGTTGTGGAGTTGAGAGCTGACCATTATGGTTGCGACTAGGGAGTACTGTGGTCGCGACTAATGGTTATAGAAAGAGTTATACGCGACGAGAAAGTATTATGTTCGCGACGAGAAAGCAGAGTGGTCGCGACTAGGAAGTAGTGACATCGCGACTAATAATGGCAGAAAGGTTTAGATGCGACTGAATGATGTGTGTGTCGCGACTAATAGGTAAAATGGGCTGGTTGCGACTAGAAAATGTATGGTCACGACAAGATTGTGTTGTGGTCGCGACGACAGGATGTTGTGGTCGTGACTAATGTACACATAAGTCTTATGTCCCGATAAGATGATGATCAGGTCGCTACTAGTGACTAAAGTGGTGCTAGGCGTATGGGCCATGAGTTGAGAAGGTCCAAAAGAGATAGTTACCCGGTTAGAGATAGACCGGAGGCAGGAGGTCAGATAAAGGAAGGGTTATCTGGAAACCATGAGGTGGACTAATAGGGTATCCTCATGGGACCCACAAGATGCCACATGGCATTAATGTAATGATTCAGTAAAGTAAAGTTACTCAGTTGGCACGATAATCGAGGAGATGATCAGATAAGTCTGGGACTTATCTGGAGGGCATTGGAAAGCGTGAAGGGATCCTTCCAGGTGCCACATGGCTCTATCATAGAGGGAGAAGAAAAGTTAAGGCCACATGGCACTGATCTGGAAGAAGCAGATAAAGCTAAGGGCACGCATTACGGTGCAAGACTTTGGACCGGTGAGTCAGCATGCTGAGTCAGCTGCTGAGGTGTCCAGGAATTGTGACATGTGATAAATGTGGTGCTGAGGTGTCCCGGTGAGGTGTCCCGATGATGCAGTAAAGGAGGAATAAAGGAAAATAGGAAATTCTAGGAAAAACCAGAACCACATATTCAGAGTTCCTGGAAATTACGAGATTGCAATTGAGAACAATTATAAATACCCCCTTCCCTCATTCATTCTGCATCACGCATGGAGAGGAGAAGAGAGAGAAAGAAGAGTGAAGGGGAGAAGGAAAGGAAGAGAGAAAAGAGAAAGGAAGAAAGGAAGAAAGGAAGTTCTGGCGGAGCTGGAAGCAGAATAAGGATAGTGGAGTTCTGCTAAGCTAGCCAGGTAGTAACTAATCCTAGCTTTTATGTAATGGCTTTGTGATTTGATGTGCTATTGTTTGGTTGGATTGTTGTCTTATATGTTATGTCTGAAGCTCTGCTATAATGCTATGATCATATGTTATTAAGCATGGAAGCATGCGGCATACTTATCTAAGGAGAATGCTAAGAGACGCCGTTATGCTAAGAGACGCCGTTATGCTGCAGAAGTTAAGACTGAACATCAGTATATGATAAGTACTGTGTACGTATGTGCTGTCTAAGGAGGCTAGAAGTGAGTGGACCCAGCCGGTTTATCTAGTCTTTCCTGGGTACTACGTAGAATGGTAGTTCTCATGAGGGAATTACCGAAGTAGTACGGTTCAGTTCTTTGTAAAGATGAAGCTCGGCGGTTATGCTGCCAAAAGTCAGGCAGGAGAAGCTGTAATCAAGCTAATATGGCTTCTGCAAGTGTACTCTGAGGCGTCTAAGGGAGGATGTTTCATTTTGGTATAAGAGCAAGAGATTCTGGCATTGACCCGATAGGATTCTGGCATAGGCCAGTAAGGGCTCTGGCTCAGAGTAAAAGGTTTTGGCTTAGACCAGAAAGGGTTCTGGTTCAGAGCATTAAATTCTGGCATAGAACAGAAGGTTCTGGCCCAGTGATGCTTTGATATAGTTAGATGGATGTTTAAATAAGTTAAAGATATGAATCAGAAAGCTTAATTCCCTTAGAGTACGAGTTAATGATGCTCAAGGTCGCGACTAATATGGTTTTAGGTCGCGACGGGTAGCTCAAAGAGAGTTTTAGTCGCGACGATTAAGTGTCTAAGTCACGACAGTTATTTACAGAGAGATTAGGACGCGAAGTGTATGTTCCAAGGTCACAACGGAATATGGCAGAGAGCTGAAGTTGCGACAAGAAAGGTCTTGTGTCGCGACTAGAAAAAGTTAAGGTTGCGACGTAAGGAGGCCTAGGTCGCGATGAGTTAGGTTCAGGTCGCGATGACAGAAGATTTAGGTCGTGACTAAAGGACAGAGATGTTAGGTCGTGATGAGTTGAGTGCGATGGTCGCGACGAAAGATCACAGAAGATATGAGTCGCGACTATCCAAGACTCAGGTCGCGACTAATATGTGTTTAGAAAACTCAACGGAGATATGAGCTCTTAGATGGGATGAGATGTGTTCATTTTTCTTTTTGAAGGAAAAAGATGGCGAACACAAGACAAGAACATAGGCTTGAGTGGAGGAGCCATGCCTAGAGGAAGCGGGTAACTCCAATATACGAGTCATCCTTGCTAGGATGAGTAGCAAGGGATGATAATAAGTTAAGATGGGCTAGCTTGATGAGATAGCTAGAATAAGGTAGATTCTCCATGTGATAACTAGGAGTAGATCTACATTGTAAAGGTCTTATTCAGCTAGGTTGAATAGAAGACCTAAGAGCTAGAATGAGATAGTTGAATGAGGTTTGTCCAAGAATAAGCCTAGGACATGGCCTAAGGCTAGAGACGTGATGGTTAATAACTAAAGAGCTAATGTTCCCTAAGCAGAGGAATTCCATCACAGAGAAGTAATAGACCTGGGGTAGAGTACCCTAGAGAACAAAAGTGATAGTAAGAGATAATGAATGAGATCCATGCGACTGAAGTTCGCTAGAATCAATAGAAAGTCCAATAAATAACCATTGTCCAGTCAAGAATAGACTGGGACTGATAGATGGAAAGAAGAAGTTAAGAGATAGTAGAAAGGTAGCCACAGATTACGAGATACAGTGACTCCCCTATGTAAGAAAGAGTGATGAAGGGTTGAGTCTATATCCTGATAAGAGGGTAGCGTGGCAGCCTGAAATAGATAGATATTTTAGGATGAATGATGATATGATAGGTCAAATGATAAATATGTTTTGAGGCTTACTTAGCTTTACAATGTCTGATGGATGGTTGAGCAAAGTATGATGATGATATGGCTTATGATGCCATAAGTTATGATAGTTGCATTTCCTTGCAGTTGTCATATGATGACATGCATGTTAGAGTATGCCATGATGAATGAATACTCCCTTTTTACAGTGCCTGCAGGGTAGAGTATATATATATGAGTACATATATGAGATGAGAAAGTTATGAGAAAGTATGTTGCTCCCATACCATATGACATGTAATGAGATATGTATTGAGGATGATAGATAGTCTCAGTTTATGGGACAATAAGCTATGATATTCAGATATGTTATGATTGAGGTTACTCGGGTAATTCTGCAGACTTGTGAATACAGTACTCAGAGCCATTTCTGTTGAAAGGAATGGTAGACAGAAAGAAAGCAGAAAAGAGTAAAGAGATTGTTTCTAGATCACTCTTCAGATAAGAGTTAGATCTGAAACATATGGCTCCCAGATAGAGCTAGATTCAGATGAATATAGATCACTCTTCAGATAAGAGTTGGATTTGATACAGAATGCTCGTAGTTAGAGCATAGTTTAAATGGCTCGCAGTTATAGCACAGATTGAAATGAGAAATTATGATGAGGCCATAGCAGTAGAATGCAATGGCAAGTGGTCAGACCATGATGGCACAAGCCAATGGTAAGCCACAGTAAAGTAAGAAAGATAAGAAGGAACTCCTGAGTAAGAGAGGAAGTAAGTAAAGTCTGGGTAAAGGATATGAGGCTATAAAATTTTTAAAATTTTTATTTATGGAGTTATCAATAGGTGGAAGCCGTTAACCTTATAACTTAGTCTGTTGGTTTAAGATCTTCAGGAGATCTACAGTACAACAGAATCACAGTTAGATTCTGGAGGGTCATAGTTAGATCCTAACATGGCTCCAGGGTCGCAGTTAGATCCTAAGAGTTTCAGAGTCGCAGTTAGAATCTGAAGAGGCTAACGGTTGATCGCAGTTAGATCCCAAGGTTGCAGTTAGACCTAGCCTAAGGAAAGTAATGAGCCATGAGACATGAGTACAATGTAGTATCTCTTTGGGAAGATGAATGCCAAAGACGAAGTTAAGGTAAGGAAGCTTCACTAGTTGATAAACTCATCCAGAAAAGTTATTTTATAATGATTTTTCTCAGATAAGCCTCTATTATATACAGACTAAACTTAGTTTTCCTTTAAACGAAGATGGAGTCCAAGTTCAAATCTGAGTACTGATATTTAAAGTTTTGTAGAAGTATGCCTGAGAAGTGGAGAAGAGAATCTCCTGTGTAATGAGAACAAAAAAGTATGAGTAGATTGATCCCCCAGATGAGGGTAAAGAGATTAAAAGGCTAGAGAAGACCTAAAGAAGAGGGTCTAAGGCAAAACAAAGATAGAACGCAGTTCTATGAGGAAGATAATGTTAGCCTTATGGTATCTCAGGATGAGTTATGATAAGGCAAGATAAGTTATAAAAGGGTGAAATACACAATGAGATAGCCAGAATTGGCTGGATGTATCATGGGAAAGTATAAAAAATATGTAATGAGATATACTATGGTAAACGTGTAATATGATACTCACCGAGAAACGTGCATTTTATGAACAGATAGAGAGGCTTCCCTTTTGTAGGGATCGTATGTTTAAATGTTATGTTATGAACGAAATAGAAAATGAGAATTTTCCCTCGTTGCGTGAGATGTCAGGCCATATGTTATGCTAGAACTGTGCAAGCTCCAAATGTTAGAACTATGCATAATTAGAACAGAAATGCTTGAGCTCCGATGTTAGAGCTTTGCATTTATAAGCAGGTAAGCAGTCCTGCAATATGTTGGCCAGGCATTATGCATAGGTGCTCTTATTTAAGAGTAGGTGCTCTTGTTCAGCAGCAAAGTAAAGAAAGAATAGCTGCGTAAGTCCTCTCTCTGTATGAAGTTAAGTGCTAAGAATGATGAGAATATATGATTATATAAAAAGAAAGATGAGATGTTGCAGATATTAAAGCAGTCTGCGAGATATTAAGAGAAGTAATACGAGATAGATGCTAGAAGTATGATGAGTAGAAATTCCCGAATACAGTAATATTCGAGAGAATTTCATAAGAAAGAAATAGACACTACTTATGAAGTGCAGTAAGTGATCCATAAGAGAAAAGTAGATTTCAACTCTGATTGAGTTAACCCAGAGAAAGATAAGCATGTTACGAAGAGATGTAAAGTTATGATAAGTACTTTGCCAGATGTTTAGTTAATTTGGCTATGGCACTAATTAAATTTAGGGGACAAAATTTATTTAAAGGGGAGGAGAAATGTAACATCCCAATTTTCAGGCCTAGAGATGTGAAAATAGCCTAGGATTGAGAGGCTACTAGACCCCCTTTGAGCAGAAGTCCCGGAGACACGCAGAGAGTTTCAGGGACTAAGCTGTAAATAAGCGAAAGTACGGGGACTTATGTGTAAACAGTGAAAGTCCCAAGGGGTAGAATGGCCATTTGGGATGATGTAAAGATCAAAGGTTGTGGAGTTGAGAGCTGACCATTATGGTCGCGACTAGGGAGTACTGTGGTCACGACTAATGGTCACAAAAAGAGTTATACGCGACGAGAAAGTATTATGGTCGCGACGAGAAAGCAGTGTGGTCGCGACTAGGAAGTAGTGACATCGCGACTAATAATGGCAGAAAGGTTTAGACGCGACTGAATGATGTGTGTGTCGCGACTAATAGGTAAAATGGGCTGGTTGCGACTAGAAAATGTATGGTCACGACTAGATTGTGTTGTGGTCGCCACGAAAGGATGTTGTGGTCACGACTAATGTACACATAAGTCTTATGTCGCGATGAGATGATGATCAGGTCGCGACTAGTGACTAAAGTGGTGCTAGGCGTATGGGCCATGAGTTAGAAGGTCCAAAAGAGATAGTTACCCGGTTAGAGATAGACTGGAGGCAGGAGGTCAGATAAAGGAAGGGTTATCTGGAAACCATGAGGTGGACTAATAGGGTATCCTCATGGGACCCACAAGATGCCACATGGCATTAATGTAACGATTTAGTAAAGTAAAGTTACTCGGTTGGCACGATAACCGAGGAGATGATCAGATAAGTCTGGGACTTATCTGGAGGGCATTGGAAAGCGTGAAGGGATCCTTCCATGTGCCACATGGCTCTATCATAGAGGGAGAAGAAAAGTTAAGGCCACATGGCACTAATCTGGAAGAAACAGATAAAGCTAAGGGCACGCATTACGGTGCAAGACTCTGGACCGGTGAGTCAGCATGCTGAGTCAGCTGCTGAGGTGTCCAGGAATTGTGACATGTGATAAATGTGGTGCTGAGGTGTACCGGTGAGGTGTCCCGATGATGCAGTAAAGGAGGAATAAAGGAAAATAGGAAATTCCAGGAAAAACCAGAACCACATATTCAGAGTTCCTGGAAATTACGGGATTGCCATTGAGAACAATTATAAATACCCCCTTCCCTCATTCATTCTGCATCACGCATGGAGAGGAGAAGAGAGAGAAAGAAGAGTGAAGGGGAGAAGGAAAGGAAGAGAGAAAAGAGAAAGGAAGAAAGGAAGTTCTAGCGGAGCTGGAAGCAGAATAAGGATAGTGGAGTTCTGCTAAGCTAGCCAGGTAGTAACTAATCCTAGCTTTTATGTAATGGCTTTGTGATTTGATGTGCTATCGTTTGGTTGGATTGTTGTCTTATATGTTATGTCTGAAGCTCTACTGCAATGCTATGATCATATGTTATTGAGTATGGAAGCACGCAGCATACTTATCTGTACACAATCACAAGCAAGCACTGTCGCTCTGCATTACATATATTGTTATGATTGTTGCTACTGAGATTCCCCCGAATCTCATCCCCATATATAACCCATTACAGGGGAGGTTATGTCAAAGTGAATTCTGAGAATGCTAAGAGACGCTGTTATGCTGCCAAAGTTAAGATTGAACATCAGTATATGATAAGTACTGTGTACGTATGTGCTGTCTAAGGAGGCTAGAAGTGAGTGAACCCAGCCGGTTCATCTAGTCTTTCCTGGGTACTACGTAGAATGGTAGTTCTCATGAGGGAATTACCAAATCAGTACGGTTCAGTTCTTTGTAAAGATGAAGCTCGGCGGTTATGCTGCCAAAAGTTAGGCAGGAGAAGCTGTAATCAAGCTAATATGGCTTCTGCAAGTGTACTCTGAGGCATCTAAGGGAGGATGTTTCAATTTGCCTGACCAGAAGCTCTAAACTCATTCCTTTAGATAGAGAAATCAATAGGACACTTAAGTAAATTAAGAAAGCTAAAAATCAAGCTAGTGTTGCATCTGTTGCTGCTGATACTGAACTTGCATCTGGTGATATATTAGATAATCATCTTGTCATGGAGCATGTTAATGTAGGTGAAGCTCAGACTCATGATCAGAATAATCAACATGAGCAATATGCAGAAAATAACATGAACAATAGGAGCATAAGAGATCTCACTTCTTCTAATGCAAACTATGATCCTTTTCACACTTGTCCTGCTTTAGATGTGAACTTTGAGTTTGAAGGTCCTTTGTTGAGTAACTTACCAAAGTATTATGGATTGGAAGGTGAGGATCCTTTCAAGCATTTGCAGACTATGCAATGGGTTTGATCAACCATGAAGCTTGTAAGAGCTGACATGGATGCTGTGCAGAGACAAGTCTTTCATTTCACACTGGAAGGAAAGGCAAAAGAATGGTTCTATATGCTGCCACATCATGCACCTCAAGCTCTACAATCCTGGAACAACTTAAGAAATGCCTTCTTGGAGAGATATTTTCCTTTATCAAAGACTACTGCATTAAGGAAGGAATCTTTGCTGCAAAATAATATGCTGAAGAATCTTTCTATGAGTTTTAGGGCAGATTTCAAGAGTTGCTGGCTAGATGTCCATATCATCAGATTTTAATGGAACACTTGGTGCAGTACTTTCATTCAGGATTAGGCTTTGTATGCAAAAAGAACTTGGATGCAGCTGCTGTGGGTTCCATTAATGATTTGACACCTGATGAAGCATGGAGCTTGATTGAAAAGATACCAAACAAGGACCAGCAGTATGGAGGATATGATGTTAGACAAGTGCACGAGGTTTCTGCAAGGACTTCTCAAGATCATAGTAATTTGTCTTCTCAAGTTGTTGCTATGAGTGCTAAGATCAACAATCTAGCTGCTCAACTGAGCAATTCACATATTCAAAGCCCATACTCTTAAGCTCTAGTTGCTCCTAGCTATCAACTCTGCTCATCTCCATGCATATCAGTGCAAATTATCCTTCACATCATGAGGTGTCAGTTATCTATCAAGGAAGATCAAACCAGTATCCACCAAGGAATTCATATTCTAATACATACAATGAAGGATGGAGAGAGCATCCTAATTTTAGATGGAGAGATGGAGGTGGAGCTACTGGTCAAAACAGATTCAACAATGACGAGAAGTGGCTGAATCCTCTAGAGCCATAGAAGTGTCTACTGCTACAAGGGATGATGGAATTTCTGAGATACTCAAGAGCATTACTATGATGAATTCAAATATAAATTCCATCAACACAAACTTCTACTCTAACTTCAAGGATTTAAGGTCTACAGTGGAGAGCAATCAAGCAAAGACCAACTCTAGATTTGCTGCTTTGGAGAATAGAATTAAGCAGTGGGAGACCAACACCTCAAACGTAAATAGCTATGTATCTCAATTAGCTAATTCAGTGAGTGATGTTCAGGCAAGGATCAGTGGTGATCTACCTTCAAATACAGTTGTTAACCCAAAACCTGTGAATACTATAATTTTGCAAAGTGAAGAGCAAGTTGGGAAGCAAGTTGCTGATGCTGAAAATGAAGATGAAAATGAAGATGAAGGAGAGGTAGACACTGATTCCAGCAGTCTAATGAGTAGCATTGAGAAGTCTAAAAGCAAGGAGGAAGCACAATCCCTTGAGAAGGAAGAAGTTACAGAAAGTCAAATTGATTCTGCATAAGACTATGAAAGAATTGGGCAGCCAAATAGAAATAAAACTAAGCTACTTAAGGCCTTGGATTCTGAGTCAAGAAATCCTAGTGAGGATACAACAGAAGCACAATCAGCAAAAAGTTCAGAGCTCAAGCAGGAAGAAACTCATTCTGGTTCAGCTGAAAATGAGGGACACCTGAAGGATTTACTTGTCCCAAAAGCACTCATAAGCAGCAAGGAAATCTTGGAGGCACAGAACAAGGAAGTCATTAATTCTTTCAGCAAGATGGAAGTTAATGTGCCTATGTTAGAGAGGGTGCAGAGAGTACTTGAATTTTCAAAGTGTTTGAGGGAGAGTTGCAACCACAGGAAAAGATACAAACTTAATAAACTGGTGCAATTGGGACCCAAAGCTTCTACACTTTTCAAAGCTCAATTTCCAGAGAAGTGTAAAGATCCAGGTGCATTTTTCATTCCCTGCACAATTGGTAAGATAACTATTTCTAGAGCATTATTAGACTTAGGTGCTGCTATTAATGTGATGCCTAGTTCAGTTTATCATGCTTTAAATATGAATTTGATTAAACCAACTAAGGTGTTAGCTCAATTGGCTAATAAGAGTATTATAAGGCCTAAGGGAATCTTATAAGACATTTTAGTTCAAGTTAAGGACCTTGTTTTTCCTGTGGACTTTTATGTTTTGGATATGGCAGATAAGTCTCTTAATGATAGTACTCTTATTCTAGGAAGGCCATTCATGAGGACAGCTAATACCATGATTTGCATGAAAGAAGGAATTATTAAAATGGAATTTGGTGGGCACATAATTCAGTTTAATATGTATAGACACCCTTATCAGCATAATTCTATCCTAGGACTTAACATGGTTGGAGCTTTACTTGAAAAAGAGTGTGATAATAGTTGTGAGCTTGATAATGATGATGAAGTTGAAGAACTTTCCATTTCTTTCTCCTCCACTGATTTCTCTTCTTTTTCTTCATCCAATGGTGATATGTTATGCATTAATTCTAAGATTAATGGCTGGCTTTCCACTATGGGTGATTTTTCTTCATCTCTATCTACTATCTCTTTCTTTGGAACTAACCACACTATTTCAAGTGATACCTAATATCCAGGAAGGTTTATGGCAGATATGCAGGGCAATGTCATTACAGCAGATTGAGAGACAAGAAGTCAGAATTTATGGGTTAAGGAAAATTTCATTTAATATCCTGTATTCTAACCCTGTTCATTTGAGTTTCAAATTTTTAGTCATCTTAGGGCTGCAGAAATTAAAGGATGTTCTTCAATATCAACAGAATTACACTGCTGTAACTTCAAAGAGAGTTGTTGCTGGATATGATGCTGAATTGGTGTAGGAATCAGAGAGAAATGAATCTGGAATAGAGTTTAACAAGTTGAGCCAATCAGTTATTCAACCTTTAGAGATTGAGCTTGAACAACTTCCAAAGAGTCTTAAACTTCAAAGACAATACAATATGAAGGGCCATCTATGGAAGCTGTTCAAGGAGAATTTCAAGCCCAAATGACAGTCAGGTTGTCTCCTTCCTTGTTTCCCCACTTACAATAGTATGCTTCGATCAGCTTTATTATATACTTGAGCTATATTTGTTGATTAAGTGTGGGGGAGGAGACCAAGTCAGTAGGTTAGATAAATAATCCCATGAATAAATCAAAGATTTTGGTTTAGTGTTGTCATGATCATTACTGCTGCCTTTGCATATGTTCATTGCTTCTTCACATTGTGGACAATGTAGAATTTAAGTGTGGGGGAGGATGAACTTGATGGGTGAATAAAAAATTAGAGATTTGCTATGATTTTGATTTTGGTCTCGACCTTATGCTGTTTATGTCACGACTAATGTGTTCAAATTGTCAAAATTTCTTCTCTGTGAAGATTAGTCGCGACCAAAAGTTCATATTTTCTGATATTCACCCATCTCTGATGTTTAGTCGTGGTCTGTGCTTTATCTTTGTCGTGACTGGAAGTCTCTGTGAATTTTGGTCACATATGTGTTTAACAGTTTTACTCTCGGTGATTTTTAGTCGCGACCATTATCCATTTCTGTCGTGACCAATATTCTCTATTTTCTAAAAATCTCTTCTCTGTGTACAACAGTCGTGACCTGATGACCTTTTTGTCACGACTAACATCTAACTTTTGTTGAATATTCCTTCTACTATGTTCTGGTTGTTGCTTGGTCTTTGGAATTTACTGTCATGGATTCTAAATTGAACTTTGAACATATAATCTTGAACATTGTCAAGTTTGATGAAGTATTAGTTGCTTGTTTCATTAATTCACTACTGGAAATTGTGCATCATGAATGATTGATCTCATGTACTTTGTTTAAAATTCATGCATTCTAGTCATGTAAGCTGATTAGGAAGAGTAAGCCAGATGAAAGCATTTTGAGCCTTCAACATATACTCCTTTGCATTGTGTGACACCATCTAGTTTGTTAACTTTGCAGAACTTGTCTCAATCCTTAATTCTTTATATTAGCTCCATGGAATTGTGAAAATGATAAGGGCATTTCTTTCAAAACCCTCTTGACCAAACAGAAACCACATAAATATTAAATCTTTTGCTTTACCCCTTTGAGACCTTCATTTTCTTTAAAAAATCCATCTTGATTAATGAATACTATGCAAGACAGTTGTTGCTGCAGTAAGTTTTTAATCGTGAAGTTGCAATTACTTGTTGAATATCTAAACTTCAATATATTTGCTATCTGGTTCAAGAAAATGAAAACAAAGGAAAAATAAAGAGAAAAGAAAAAGAAAAGTACAAAGAAAATAGAAAGAAAGAAGAAAAAAAAAAAAAATAGATGTAGAAATTGCTATTCAACTAGTATGAAAAGAATTAGTTTGTGACTTGCAGCTGCATGATTGAAACTTTGATTATGTACAGTATTTCATTAATCATTGACATGTATTTCTATTTCATCATCCAGCCTTTCCAACATTACAACCCTAATAAAGACCCTTTGATTCATAAACCCTGTGGCATTCAGTGGTGGAGATGTAGGATGGTTACAAGCCTATGGGAAGCCTAAGATAGATGGTTGAGTGAAATTACCTTAGAAGAGAGGGAGTGAAACACTATATCTTGTGAGGAAATCTCAACCTAGTTGCTTACTATGATTGAATTGCATGAGTTAGATTCTTTGATTGATATGAGATTAGTTTGGATTGTTGCCAATTGAAGGGAAAGATTTATGATTGCAAGTACTCATGCTAAATCTGTTTTGCCAATTGTGCTGAACATGTGTGTTTAAATTCAGTTTAAATCCATAATTTTGCTCGGAGAGCAAAAGCTAAGTGTGGGGGAGTTGATAAACTCATATTTGTACTGATTTTTAATATGTTAAAAGAGAGTTTATTATTGATTCTTATCCATATTTACTACTATATTGAGCAAATTAGTTAATAATATGAAATTGGACAAGAGGGAATTTAAATTATGTGATTTCAATGCTTAATTGGATAAATAATCTATTAAATGTCTATTTCAGGTCAACACAACAATCAATCAGCAAAGTAGAGCTTCCCTTTGGACTTTAGTCGCGACCTTAGGTACTCACCGTCGCGACCATATGTCAACCAGCAAAAAAGAAGCGTTCTCTGTAAATATTAGTCACGACCTGATGTACCTACAATCGCAACCAAACTTCAATGCAGAGATCAATCAGCGAATGAAAGAAGGGACAGCTGGACAGAAGGTGATTTAAGCATCTGATGAATTGCATAACTGGACTTAACAGACTGCAAATAAGAGCTGATAACAAATTACAAGTGGGAGATCATGCATGAGTTGAGCACTGTTCACGTGTCTGGTACTGTTCACACATAAGCATATTCCATCTGAACAGAATGAGCAAGTTGCTAACAACAAGTGGGGAGCATGTGCTATAAACAGAATACCAGATCATGTGTTGACAGCTGGAGGACATCTGGATAGCTCCATTGGCTCACTCATGCATTTCAGACTTCTCCTATATATCACACTATCTGTACAGCATTCCATATCATTCATCACCTGGACCTGACACTTCATACGTAGCTCTCTTACCATTTACACATGTCTATCCGTCATTCCATCTCATCTCACACACTCCATTTCTCTCTTTCTCCATCTCCATTTCTCTTCTGCAACTTTCCTCTGTTCTAGTTAATAGAACCAGAGGAAAGTACTGTAATTCATCTTCATCTTCTCCTTTCATTTCCACATGACTACTGTTGCTGTATCGATGGTTGTTGCTGGAGTTCAGATAGCAATACAAGGCTGAGCAGCTATGCTTCCTTTAAGATGACACCAAACCAGAGTCTTTTGAGCTTAATAGGGAGTTTATTGAGTCTTTTAAGTCAGATTTATCTGTATCTAGTTGATGTATTTACTTCTGGTTTATTGATTCAATTAGAGTAATAGATGATAAAGAATTAGGGAACCGAGTTGGATTCCTTCTTTCTACATTAATGATCATTTGATTAATATTCATATTCTATTATCTCTAAGTTGAACGATTCATATTCTCTATTCAATGTCTGCGAGTTGTAGCTTTGATTGAGATTTAGCTAGCAAGTTGTTAGCTAACCTATTCTAGTTCAATTGATTAACTCTTGATATTCTGTGGATAATGAAGGTAAGGTAATCTCCAAGGGAACACACTTGTCATCATTCATTCATCTTATCATTATAAATCCATAAAGCATAAACAATAGCATAGATTTTACATTCATTCTTTAGTACAAACAAATCATCACCAAACTCATCTGTTAACTTGTTAATTTGTGGCTCAATTGATTACTTAGGAACTCTAACATCCAGTAGCTCCTTGTGATCCGACCTAGGTTAGCCTCCACTTTATTATTGGTTAGCTTAGTTTTGTTTGATAATTAAAATGACAGTAGTTTTGTTTAATAATTAAAACGATAGTTATCAACCATAAGGATCATAATTCACATGCGAATGATTTATTTCCCTCATACTTCTATTATCTTATACATTCATTGGTATTTCATTTTTTCCTTGTCTATTATGCCCATTAGGATTAATGTCAGCCATATTAGGAATTTATAATGGAATCTCTAAATTGAGTTCAATTTCATATCCCATAACACTAAAGGATGAACTAGATTTTGTTAACCTCGATTCTTCTTCAGCTAGAACTTTACTAGTTCCTTTTTCTCTAAATTCTTTCCTTAGTTTCCTAAGTTGTCTCTCAATTTCATGTTCAAAAGGCAATAATGGTTCAATTCTTCTACGTATGTAACACAGAAACAATAAGAATAGCTAAGCAAGCAATCAAAATTAGACACAGAAGTTTCACAGCAGAAAATGTCAACTAGTCACGACACAAAGTTGTTCAGCTCGTGACCCCTGAACACAGAGAGCAAAAGGTCTTACAAATGGTTTTCACGTCGCGACACAAATGTACTCACGTCGTGACTAGTTGGTCGTGACCTATAAAAGCAAAGAAACTTCCCAGAAGAAATATGGTCGTGACATGAGGACACTTTGGTCGCGACTAAAGACCACATAATTAGCTGCTTCCTTGATTTGATTCTCTCTTGTGATTTCTTTTTTGCTCACATTAGACCTTGGTTCTCCTCCAAAGTACCTATAATTCAAAATCAAAGCTCACTGTAAAAGTCCCACTAGTAAAATAATAACATATATGCAGTTTAGAAGAGTTAATTTACCATTTTACCCTTTAAACAACATATTGCCAAGCACAATCATGTATTACCATAAAAGCATAATTATAGGCACAAATGAATGGTAAAGTTGTTTCAAAATCTTAAAATGTCACAGAAACCATACACAATTTGTATCTTATCATCCCTTATCATTTTCACAATTCCAAGAAGTTAATGTGGTTTTGAATCAAGGATTGAGACAAGTTCTGCAAAGTTACCAAACTAGATGGTATCACACAATGTAAATAAGTGTATGTTGGAGGCTCAAAATCCTTCCATTTGTCTTACTCACCCTAATTAACTCACCATGACTAGATTGCATGAATATCAAACTAAATACATGAGACTAATCATTCATGAAGCACAATTTCCACTTGTAAATCAATGAAACAAGTAACTCACACTTCATCAAATTTGCCAATATTCAAAAGTTTATGCTCAAAGTTCAATTTGAGTCCATGACAATGAATTCAAAAGACCAAGCAACAATCAGAATGAAATAGGAGAAGTTTTCAGCAGAGATCACTTTTAGTCGCAACGAAAAGGACATCAGGTCATGACTGTTATACACAGAGAAGACACTTTCAGAAAACAGGGAATATTAGTCGCAACATAAATGGACACTAGTCACGACTCATAATAACAGAGAGTAGACTTGTTAAACACACATGCTCTAGTCGCGACCCAAGCGTCAATTCAGTCACGACCATAATTCACAGAGAGTTACAGTAGTGACAAAAATAAAGCACAGTTCATGACTAAACATCACATATAGGTAAACATCAAAAAATATGAACTCCTAGTAGCGACAAACATAAGCATTGGTCGCGACTAATTTTCACAGAGAAGAAACTTGACATATTTGCTCATATTATTCACGACAAGAACAACACAAGGTCGTGACTAGAATATAGAATCACAGTAATTATTTGACTTTTATTTACCCATTTCACATACTAAAGTTCATACTCCCCTACACTTAATTTCTACATTATCCTCAATGTGAAGAAGTAATGAAGCATATGCAAAGGCAGAAGTAATGAGGACAAAACTGAAAAAGAATCTAAGATGAATTTATTAGTTTCTATCTACCCTTACTGACTTGGTCTCCTCCCCCACACTTAATCAACAAATAACAGCTCAAGTATATATGAAAACTGATTAAAGCATACTATTGTAAGTGGAAAAATAAGGAAGGAGACAACATAAATGTTATGGGGGTTTGAAGTTCTCCTTGTACAGCCTCTATAAATGGCCATTGACCAGAAATACTATACTATTTGCTTCATCCTTCCTCATTGGTATAGCCTTCACCCATCTTGATAGATAATCCATAGCTAGCAGAATATATGCATAGCCCAAAGATAGTGGAAATGGTTTCGTTGATGTAATTGATGTATTATCTAGTTCTATCCCTGTAGTGAAATTCTCAACAACTATGTCTTTACCTAAAAATTTATCATGTTGGTTCTTTCCAAAGCCTTCATTCAAAAGGTCAGTAACAGAAAAAGAAATTTCAAATTCAAGCATATCACTTCCAGGCTTATCAGAATTTTACAGCAACAATTCATGTTCCTCTTTACCCTCTTCTTTGTATGCATTAATTGCACTTAAGCCTAACAGTGAGTAATCTTGATATGGGTGTCTCATCATTTCAAACATGTTAAAATAAATTACATGCCCACCAAATTCCATTTTAATAATTCCATCTTTCATGAAAATCATGGTGTTAGCTGCCTCAAGAATGGTCTTCCTAGAATAAGAGTACTATCATCCAGAGACTCATTTGTCATATCCAAAATATAAAAGTCAATAGGAAAAACAAGGTCCTTAACTTGAACTAAAATGTTTTCTAAACTTCCCTTAGGATTTATAATACTCTTATTAGCCAATTGAGCTAACACACTAGTTGGTTTAATCAAATTCACTCCTAAAGCATGACAAACTAAACTAGGCATCACATTAATAGCAGCACCTAATTTTAATAATGCTCTAGAAACAATTATTTTACCAATTGTACAAGGAATAAAAAATGCACCTGGATCTTGACACTTTACTGGAAGTTGAGCTCTAAAAAGTGCAAAAGTTTTTGGTCCCATTTACACCAGTTCATTAGGTTTGTATCTTTTTCTATGGTTGCAACTGTCCTTCAAACACTTTGCATATTCTGGCACTCTTTTAATCCTCTCCATCATAGGCACATTTACTTTAATCTTGCTAAAAAAATCAATTACTTCTTGTGCTGCTCCTCTAAGGCTTTCTTCTTACTACTCATGAATTCCCTTGGGAAAGGTAAATCATTCATATTCACTTTTTCAGCTGAACAAGAATTTGTTTCTTTCTGCTTGAGCTCTGAATTTGCTGCTGATTGTGTTTCTTCAGTTGTGTCCACTCTAGGATTTCTTAACTTAGAATCCATAGCCTTAAGTAGCTCAGTTTCCTTGTTTTTTGCCTGTCCACAACCTTTAGAATCTTATGCAGAATCGATTTGACTTTCTGCAAGATCAAATGTAACCTTTTTCCCAAGGAGTTGTGCTTCCTTCTTGCTTTCAGACTTCTCAATACTATTCCTCATTAGACTACTGGAATCAGTGTTTACCTCATATTCCTCTTCATTTTTAGTATCAGTAACTTGCTCCCCACTTTTTAAACTTATAGCATTCACAGATTTGGGGTTAACAACTATGTTTGAAGGTAGATTTCCACTGATCCTTGCTTGAACATCACTTATTGAATTAGCTAACTGTAATACATAGCCATTCATGTTCGCAGCTTTGGTTTCCCACTGTTCTATTTTATTCTCCAAGGCAGCAAATTTAGAATCTGTTATTGCTAGGTTGCTCTCCACTATAGATCTCAAGTCCTTGAAGTTAGAGCTGAAGTTTGTGTTTATCGAATTTATATTTGAGTTTATCAAATTAATGCTTTTGAGTATATCAAATATTCCAGCATCCTTTATAGCAGCAGATACTTCCATAGCTCTAGAGGATTTAGCCACTTTTCTATCGTTATTGAATATGTTCTGCCCAAAATTCTTTTCTCTACCTCTATTCCTCCATCTTAAATTGGGATGATCTCTCCATCCTTCATTATATGTGTTGGAGTATGGATTTCTTTCTGGATATTAGTTTTGTTTGCCTTGTAGATGGCTGATACATCTTCACAGTGGGTAGGATAATTGACACTGGTGTGCAAGGAGAGTAACAAAGCTGATAACTATGAGCAATTAGAGCTTGAGAATATGGACTTTGAACATGTAAATTACTCAGTTGAGCAGCTAAATTGTTAATCTGAGCATTCATTACAGTAACTTAAGAAGACAGGCTATTATAATCTTGAGAAGACCTTGTAGAAACCTCATGAACTTGTCTAGCATCATAGCCTCCATACTGCTGGTCATTATTTGCTATCTTCTCAAACAAGCTCCATGCTTCATCAGGAGTTAAATCATCAATAGAACCCCCAGCTGCTATATCCAAGTTATTTCTGCATGCCATGCGTAATCCTGAGTGAAAATACTGTACCAAATATTTACTTGGAATCTGGTGGTATAGACATCTAGCTAGAAGCTCTTGAAACCTTCCCCAAAACTCATAGAAAGACTTTTCAGCATACTATTTTACAGCAAAGATATCCTTCCTCAATGTAGCAGTCTTTGATGTAGGGAAGTATCTTTCCAATAAAGTATTCCTCAAGTTATTCTAGGAGTCTAAGGTTTGAGGTGTATGATGTGATAGCATATAAAACCATTCCTTTGCCTTTCCTTCAAGTGTAAAATAGAATACTTGTCTCTGCATAGCATCCATATCAGCACCAACATGTTTCATGGATGAGCAAACCCACTGCATAGTCTTCAAATGCTTGAAAGGATCCTCACCTACCAATCTATAAAACTTTGGTAAGTTACTTAACAAAGGACCTTTAAGCTTAAAATTAACATCTAGAGCAGGACAAGTGCGAAAAGGATCAAAGTTTCCATTAGAAGAAGTGAGTTCTCTTATGTTCCTACGTGCCCTCCTATTATTATTCATGTTATTCTCTCCATGTTGCTCATTTTGATTATTTTGATTATGAGTATGAGCTATACTTTCATTAACATGCCCAATGACAAAATGATTATCTAAGATATCCATAGATGTAAATTCAGTTTCAGCTACAAGATTCACCAAAAGAACTAGGCTCAACAGTAGATGCAACACTAGCTTGATTTAAGATTTTAGCCTTCTTAATTTGCCTAAGTGTTCTATTGATTTCTATGTCCAAAGGAAAGAATTCAGAGCTTCTGTTCATGCAACTCACACTCAACAATGATGCAGGATATCACAATACAGCAATTTCAGAAATTGAGATCAGTTAATCGGAGTTGAAAAATATCAGGTCATGATGCAAAGGACACTAGGTCGCGACTAAAAAATATAGAGAGTAGATATCGTGACCAAAATGAACTTCAAGTCGTGATTGACAGTCACAGAGAGTAAAAGTTTTGAATCAGGATTTTTGGTCGCGACCAAATGTCCCTTTGGTTGCCACTAAAAATCACAAGAGCAAATGCTTGAAATTTGAAATTTCTAGTTGCGACCAAATGTCACTCACGTCGCGACTAAAAATCACAAAGAGTAAATCTGAATTGAACATTGATTTTTGATCATGACTAAGTGTCAATTTAGTTGCGACTGGAAATCACAGAGAAGAAAACTGATGGATAAATTTTTTTTTTTGCGACGAAAAAGTACTCGGTCGCGACTAGAATTCATAGAGAGAAAATCTGAGTTAGAAAAAAATTATAGGTTGCGACCAAAAATGTATCTGGTAGAGACTAAAAATCACAAAGACCCTCAGGAATCAATTTGTGCATTATAGTCGCAACTAAACAGGCAATTGGTCACGACTCAAGAAGACAAAACACTAAATTTGTAGAAAAACTAAAACACCTATATTCTTTGTATGTTTTTAAAGCCCAGCAAATTGCTTGGGAAACCTTAACAAGTAAGGTTCCCCGGCAACGGCGCCATTTTGATAACTGTCATTTTAATTATCAAACAAAACTAAGCTAACCAATAGTAAAGTGAAGCTAACATAGGTTGATGCACAAGGAGCCTAAATGGATGCCAAAGTACATAATTAATCTAATAAGCTATAAATTAATCAGATGAATTATGAGATGAGATGTTTGAACTAAATCTAAATGTAAATTCTATGCTACTGTTTATGGTTTTAAGTGTTAATGATGATGAAATATATCAATGACAAGTGTGTTCCCTTGGAGATTACCTTACCTTCATTATCCAAAAAGTATAAGGAGTTAATTAGTTGAATTAGAATGTGTTAGTTAACAACTCGCCAACTAAATCCTTATCAAAGCTACAACTCACAGACATTGAATAGAGAAATAAGAATCATTCAACTCAAGAGATAGAAGAAGATGAATTAAACAGATACAACTATACTCTGTTATAGAATTGCTCTAATTAACCATAACCATGTCCAACTAGTTCAAGGATGATAATCATTCAAAGTATCAATTATGTAGAAATAGGAAATCCAACTCAGTTCCCTAATCATTAATCATCTACTAACTCTAATTACATTAGTAATTATAGAATTAACTACATTGACTCGATACAATCACATCTAAAATAAAGACACAATGAACTCCCTGTTTCAGATCAAGGATTCTGGTTAAACATCATCTCCAAGAGAGCATAGCAACTCTAGCCTTCCATTACTATTAAGACTTTAACAATAGCAGTAAAACTAGCAACAGTCATGGTGCATGTAGAAAGAGAAGATGAAGATGAAGACTAAACTTTCCTCTGGTTCTATTGCTTAGAATAGAGGAAAGATATAGATGGAAAGAGAATGGATCTGGAGATACAGAAAGATGTGTAGTGGTGGCATCAGATGGAGCTGGAATGGATGCGTGATATATAAGAGAAGTGTGGAATGAGTGAAATTTGATTTGCATGTGTGAGCAGTGAGAGAGAGTGTAATCTGAAGTGAATGAATGATATGGGAACAATGTGCTCTACGTGAATAGTAGAATGAGTGCTGATATGATGAGCTGTTATGGAAGTGTGGAATGTGTGAATAAAGTGTCAATGCTGAGCTGTTGCGTGAAGCATGTGTCTAGAAGTGAGTCAATGTGTGATCTATTTAGGAGCAATATGGAATATGTGAATCTGATTCCTCCCTCCAACATGTGACTTTCAACAGAAAATGGAATTCTGTTTCTCCCTTCAGCTGTCAACATCTGCATCAATCTCTCTTCAGCACATGTTTTAATTAGCCATGTGCAATCATTTGTTTGCCAATCTGTTAGCCCACTTGTTCAGTCCAGCACATGTCTAATTTGATAGTTGGTTACTGTATTAGCCTGTAATGGATAAATTTATCCAATTAATCACTAGAATCATATCAATTAATTTTCAATTTTTCCAATTTTATTTATTAATTGCTCAACATATTGATAAATGGGGACAAAAATCAATAATAAAACTCTCTTTAAACACACTAAAATCAATACAAATAAGAGTTTATCGCTTGCACGTGATCATTGATTTCTCACACAAAACTCCAGAGTTTGCGGCATATTTGGGATGTGGAGTTATGCTAGCAACAGTGATGGTGACATACAAGGTATCACCTTTTATAAAAAGCTTATTGACATCATTGAGTTAAATTACCAATTTTTCACCATCACTCTCTTCAAGTGCTCCTGGTCAAACATGACAGCTTCACGGGGACTTACTGTTAAGAACTTAGGCATCACATATATCAATTTTTCCATACTCATTCATACAGGTGAATCTAAAGATGATGAACTGAAACATCCTCCCTTAGACCCCTCAGAGT
Source organism: Leucaena leucocephala (assembly GCA_037074615.1). Taxonomy (NCBI): domain Eukaryota; kingdom Viridiplantae; phylum Streptophyta; class Magnoliopsida; order Fabales; family Fabaceae; genus Leucaena; species Leucaena leucocephala. The sequence continues at coordinate 7,603,914 of CM073548.1, read as the reverse complement.
ACACTTACGGAAGCGATATTAGCTCGATCATATCTTAACTTAAGCCCATAAATTAAAATTTCTACTCTTAAGTTCCTTATTCTGAACCTTTAATTTGAGAACTGATTAATCTCATTCTACACATCCAAACAAGGCTTATTACCTATCCATAGAATGCCCCAGATGTGTACCACTGGCTCACCAAATTTCATAGCCAAACTCCTTCATTTACTAGGTCAAACTGAGGTCAAAACACTGCTACCTCAGGACCTGCTAATTTCTCCCTTAATTCCCCATTCACAAATTGAACATGCCAAACAATATTTATTATTAAATAATAAAATGTCATACAACAGGACATACATAAAATTCTCATATTTCCATTACATCTTTTTCTGCCCGAATTTCGGCAGTATAACCGCTAGGCTTCATCTGTACAAAGAACTGAACCATACTGATTCGGTAATTCCCTCATGAGAACTACCATTCTACGTAAGTACCCAAGAAAGACTGGATGAACCGGCTAGGTCCACTCACTTCCAGCCTCCTTAGACAGCACCTACGTACACAGTACTTATCATATTCTGATGTTCAGTCTTAAATTCGGCAGCATAACGGCGTCTCTCAAAATTCTTAAAATCCACTTCAACATAATCTCCCTGTAATGGGTTAGATATGAGGAATGAGATTCGGGGGAATCTCAGTAGTAATAATCATAACAATATATGTAATGCAGAGTGACAGTGCTTGCTTGTGATTATGTACAGATAAGTATGCTGCGTGCTTCCATATTCAATAATATATGATCATAGCATTGTAATAGAGCTTCAAGCATAACATATAAGACAACAATCCAACTAAACAATAGCAAAACAAATCACAAAGATATTACATAAAAGCTAGGATTAGTTACTACCTCAAAAGCTTAGCAGAACTCTAGAATCTCTATACTGCTTCCAGCGCCGCCAGAACTTCCTTCTTTCTTTCTTTCTTCTTCTCTCTCTTCTTTCTCTCTCTTTCTCATGCAAAACTGTGGGATGCATGAAATGGGAGGGGGAAGGGGTATTTATAGTTTTTGATGGATGGCATTTCCGTAATTTTGAAGCCATTTGAACTTGTGGTCCTGGTTTTTCCCGAATTTTCTATTTTTCTTTATTCCCTTTTACTGCATCATCAAGGGACATCTCAGGGGACACCTCATCAGTCACATTTCTCACATGGCAAAATTGAGAGAGCCAAGAAACTTTCTGGAAGCTTTCCAGTCCAGTCCAGTACCGGTCTGGTCCGATTTCCCACAAACTGGGCTCAACGGCTGAGATTGTGCCACGTGTCCTTAACTTTTCTTCTCCCTCTAGATCAGTGCCATGTGGCATCTAGATGGGTCCTATCACGCCAGATAAGTCCCGGACTTTATCTGATCACCTCCTCGGTTATCGTGCCAACCGAGTAACTTTACTTTACTGAAAAGTCACTAAATCATTATTTTAATGTCACTTTTTCTCACATTTATACTGGGCTACGTTTTTGGGCCTGGGACTATCATCTTGGGTCTCTGATCCAGCCCAAGTACTCTGATGGCCCGATTCCCAAGAAACACCCCTTGGCAAATTACCAAAATGCCCTTGGTTCCTCTTTATTTTCTTTAGTGAGTCTAGGGGCATTATTGTCTTTTCATACCTTACCAGAGTATTCTCTGACCCTGGTCAACTATCCAGATAACCTTCCTGGACTGTCTAACCTTAGGCAAATGACCAAAATACCCTTTACTCATTCTTCAACTATTCTATAACATAAGGGCATTTTCGTCATTTTACACCGTTTTCCCGGACACCGGCCCCTTTTACTATTGAACTGATATTATGGGCCTGGGCCTTCCCTGGTGTCACCATGGGTCTTAACAACCACTATATAGCCTCTGGCCACAGTCCGATCATCTCTATTCGGACTGCTTTTCCTTTATCGATTATAACTGTAAATTCTCATCTTCCGAAATTTTTACAGAAAAATTGGGACCTCAAATTAAAATTCCGTGACTACTCATTCAACCCAGAATCCTTTTCTCTATCTCCCGGTATTTTTATATATTTTATCCGGATCGGGCTGTTTTAGCCTGAAAATGCGCTCACGCGCACACTTTTCTAAAATGACCATTTTACCCCTGGTCATATTTCTAATTCTTTCATATACATAGAGACCTCATATGCACATTTCACAGTTCAGTGAAATGATCAGCATAATTTTCTCTATTTTCTGACAAAATATGGTACTCATCGGCTACCAGCCCGATCTTTCCCATAATTACGATTTTGCCCCTACATTCTCTTTCTGGCCCTGTTACTCATCTTCTCATCCTTCATCTTAAGTTCTAGAAATTCTCTTTCAATAACTCATCCCTTAAACTCTTCGGGAGTCATCGTTACTTGAAAGGCTTGACAACCTCCCCATATCAGGTTATCTTGCACAGGAGCTAGCCCATATCAAGCTACCTGCAGAATTCCTAGGCTTAAGACTTAGGACATTCCTCACATTCCTCATTTTGAACCTAGGTGAACTGTCCCGATCTTGTAGGTTAAAGACTTAACTCATCTTTAAATCCTGAAGGACTTAGCTCATCCCTCGGATTCCTACAAAATATAGGTAAGTGATCCGCCCATATCAGATTACTACTTTGGGACTACGGGTTTAGTAGCCTGCCCATATCAGACTAATTCCCAGTTCTCCTAGACCAAAAATCGGGATGTTACATGAACCGTTCATTTTGGCCTCTGAGGCACACTAGGTTTATTATGTCGAGGATGAGAAGCATAAAGATTAGAATACGGCCGTTCACCTCAAGCCACGAGATCTTTTTGACATAGGTGATGGTGACATCAATGCTTACTGTAACATCCCGATTTTTGGTCTAGGAGAATTGGGAAGTAGTCTGATATGAGCAGGTTGCTAAACCCGTAGTGCCAGGGTAGTAATCTGATATGGGCGGATTACTTACCTATATTTTGTAAGGATCCGAGGGATGAGCTAAGTCCTTCAGGATTTAAAGATGAGTTAAGTCTTTAACCTACAGAATCGGGACAGTTGGCCTAGGTTCAAAATGAGGAATGTGAGGAATATCCTAAGTCTTAAGCCTAGGAATTCTGCAGGAAACTTGATATGGGCTGGCTCCTGTGTAAGATAACTTGATATGGGCGGGTTGTCGAGCTTTTCAATTAACGATGACTCCCGAAGAGTTTAAGGGATGAGTTATTGAAAGAGAATTCTAGAACTTAAGATAAGGGATGAGAAGATGAGTAATGAGGCCAGAAAGAGAATGTAGGGGCAAAATCGTAATTATGGGAAAGATCGGGCTGGTAGCCGATGAGTACCATATTTTGCCAGAAAATAGAGAAAATTATGCTGATCATTTCACTGAACTGTGAAATGTGCATACGAGGTCTCTATGAGTATGAAAGAATTATGGAAAGTTTAAGGATAAAAAGGTGGGGTCCTTAAGTGTAATTTTAGCCAAATAAAAAGGGATTTAAATGAAAAGAAGAAAAGTTCCTTGGGGCTAAAGTGTAATTAAAGAAAGTCAGGCCGGAAGTGGTTTGGACTGTCCGACAACATTTCAGTCCCAGATTTCACCGGTAGAGAGAGCAAGGGACGCTCGGTAATCTGGCTTAATACAGGAATTTTTGAAGACTCCAGATAGCCAGAAATGGACTGATCGTCCAAAAGTTATAAAAATTCATACCGGATATCCTAGATATCAGATCTAGGTGAGAAAATACAGGATGATACGTCCTTATGGGGCGGATGTCAAGAAATTGACAGAATATCGATAGGAGGCCTGTAGAAAGAGTTATTCACAAATTAGCCAATCCAGACGGGAGTATGAGGCCTCCGGGGATCCGGGTAGAAGATTTATCGGTATTTGAAAAGGGACTGAATGAGTTCGGATAACCTCAGTCAGATGACTGATATGACTCACAGGGATGCCTGAACACCGCAGGCCAGTGTATCAGACAGAAGGAGCCGGTGTCCGGATATGTGTATAAACGGTGAAAAATAGATTAAATATTCAATAAACATTAACGGGGGAGATTCCTCGTAATGCGTGCCATGAAGGTAATGGACCCTGAAATGCCCAATAATGGCGCCAACAAAGGCCCAGTAAGACACTTGGACTGATAGGTGGGCCAGTGTCCGGCAGAACCCCTGAAAAGTGCGAAATTACGAAAATGCCCCTGTGTTGTACTAAAGGGGTAGTAGATGAATGAGGGCATTTTGGTCATTCTGGACAGGCCCAGAAGCTAGGGCACATATAGATAAAGTTACTTAGAGTCAGTATATGCCCTGACAGAGTACAGAAGGGTGTGAAATGACGATTTTACCCTTAGGGTTAAAATAGTGCAAGAAAGGGCACCCAAGGGTATTTTGGTAATTTGACAAGGGATGTTTCTTGGGAATCGAGCCATCAGAGTACTTGAGCTTGATCAGGAGCCAAGATAACATTCCCAGAGCCCAAAAACGTAGGCCCAGTGATATGTGGGAAAAAGTGGCATTAAAATACTATTTTAATGCTGTTTCAATAAAGTAAAGTTACTCGGTCGGCATGATAATCGAGGAGGTGATCAGATAAAGTCCGGGACTTATCTGGATAGCATTGGAAGGCGTGAAAGGTCCCTTCCAGGTGCCACATGGCGCAATCTTAGAGGCAGAAGAAAAGTTGAGGACACGTATTACGATGCAAGACTCTGGACCGGTACTGGATTGGACTGAACTGCTGAGTTAGCTGATGAGGTGTCCAGGAATTGTGACATGTGAAGAATGTGGCGATGAGGTGTCCCGGTGAGGTGTCCTGGATGATGTCATGCATGATGCAGTAAAAAGGAATAAAGAAAAATAGGAAAATCCAGGAAAAACCAGGACCACATGTTCAGATGGCTTCAAAATTACAGAAATGCCATCCATTAAAGCTATAAATACCCCCTTCCCCTCCCATTTTATGCATCCCACATTTTTGGCAAGAAAAGAGAGAGAAAGAAGAGAGAGAAGGAGAAAGAAAGAAAGAAAGGAAGTTCTGGTGGAGTTGGAAGCAGTATAGAAGTTCTGGAGTTCTGTTTTTGAGGTAGTAACTAATCCTAGCTCTTATGTAATGTCTTTGTGATTTGTTGTGCTATTGTTTGGTTGGATTGTTGTCTTATATGTTATGCTTGAAGCTCTATTACAATGCTATGATCATATGTTATTGAATATGGAAGCACGCAGCATACTTATCTGTACACAATCACAAGCAAGCACCGTCACTCTGCATTACATATATTGTTATGATTATTACTACTGAGATTCCCCCGAATCTCATTTCCAAATATAACATTACAGGGGAGGTTCTGTCAAAATAAAATCTGGGAATTTTAAGAGACGCCGTTATGCTGCCAAAATTCTGGCAACGAAGAAGGAACAGGGAAAGGAACTTATACGTACTGTGTACGTAGTGCTGTCTAAGGAGGCTGGAAGTGAGTGGACCCAGCAGGTTCATCCAGTCTTTCCTGGGTACTACGTAGAATGGTAGTTCTCATGAGGGAATTACCGAATCGGTACAACATCGGTTACTTTCTAAAGAAGAATTGTAGCAGTTATGCTGCCGGATTTTAGGCAGGAAAAGATGTAATAGAAATATGATAATTTGCTGTATGCCTTGTTGTATGACATTTTATTATTTAATAATAAATGTTGTTTGGCATGTTCAATTTGTGAATGGGGAATTAAGGGAGAAATTCGCAGGTCCTGAGGTAGCAGTGTTCTGGCCTCAGTTTGACCTAGTAAACGAAGGAGTTTGGCTATGAAATTTGGCAGGCTAGTCGTACACATCTGGGGCATTACGTGGATAGGTAATAAGCCTCATTTGGATGTGTAGAACGAGATAAATTAATTTTCAAATTAAAGGTCCAAAATAAGGAACTTAAGAGTAAAATTTTGAATTTCTGGGCTTAAGTTAAGATATAATCAAGCTAATATTGCTTCCGCAAGTGTACTCTGAGGAGTCTAAGGAAGGATGTTTCACTTACGATAGTGATCACTTCCAACTAATGAATTTTGAAAACTTCTTCTCTCAAAGTGATGATAATTTAGCCATTATCAGGTATATGTCCTCTTCATCCCAGTATTCATTTACAATTGTCATTATTAAATTTATTAAATACTTATTTACTTCAATTTTTTAATTCATTAAATTAAAATCTGATTACAAATTAAACATAACAATAATTTTTTATCATACATCTCTTTTTAGGCAGGATGATTATGACAATGAATGACTTTTACAACGCTTTGAATGACTAATGTAATCATTTTTTTTGTACAAAAATAATTACAAACAAAAATTAAATGTTTTTAAAAAAATAATAAAGCATACATTTGTAGCGTTTATGATAACCGCTACAAATATTAGCAGAGAGCAAATCGCTACAACATTCTGACAAACCATTAGAAATTACTAACCGCTGTAAAAATCATAAAACTACTGCTAACTCCCCTTGACATCTACAAATACCCCCAATTTTTCCTCTTGCTCCCTTCTTCTCTTCTTCCTCTCCTACAGTTTTTTTTCTTCTTTCCTTTATTTAGTTCTTTCTTCACATGGAGGTAAGATCATTTGGATTTATAAGCTTATTTTTGTTTTAGGTTTCTATACTTATTCTTTATCAACAGCTGTATTCTTTTTTTTTAGGTCCTTTTTACAGAAATTTGTGGATCTTTTCAATCAATTCTATATTCTATTTTCTATACTTTCTTCACTTTCCAACTCTCTTCTACACGTACATTTTTTTCATCTACTTCTATAACATTCTTGCTATCTAATTTGTACAATTTCTGTATCTTAAGTATATCTCATCAAATAAAATATATCAAATTATATAACATAGTATAACTAAATAATTTACTCAATTATTATAATAAAACTTTAACTTATCAAATTTAATAAAATATCTGTAAATCTACATATGTACGTATATACATAGTATTAAAAATTAATATATATAATTATAAGTATAATTATCATTAAACAAACATAATTTATTAATTTTTTATCAAATTAGGAACATTTATAGCGGTTTTCTAACCGCTACAAATATTCAACTGGCGGGAAAAATTGGATTTTAAAATTTTTTTACCAAGGCATCAACTTTTATAGCAGTTAGAAAACCGTTATAAATTTTTGCGCCATCGTGAATTCTTTTGTTTCCTGCCTAAATTTACTAGTAGGTTATGAATCACTACAATTATTTTTACACATTAGAAATATTTTCCTTTCTCGCCAACCAAGGCCGACTTTATAACGGTTTCGTAATCACTACAAATATTTTTTTGCTTATTTTTATTAACATATTTCTAGCAGTGTGTCTGCCCACTACTAAAATTCTTTGAACCGCTGGAAATATTTATAGCGTTTTGACTATCATGTGTAGCGGGTTTCTAAACTGCTATAAAAATATTTGTAGCACCGGTTTTTCTAGTGGTTAATAAAACCGCTAGAAAACGTCATTGCAAAAACTTTCTTTTTTGTAATATAACTAACTTAATTATTTTTTTTAATTTAATTAAATTAGTTAAATATGTCTGATAATAAGAAATGAAGTATTATGATGTAATTACTTTGCCTAACTTGTAAATTGTAACTAATGATGGTCTTCTATGTTACTTAATTCACATGCATACATAGCCTTGTATGAATACACTCACACTGGTCGTTTCTATAATGTTAACAATGTTATATAAAGATTTGTTAAGACCTAAAAAATTTAATATTATCTTCGATCCTAAGTATATGATCTAATTGAGTTTTTTAGATAGATTTAGGAAACCAAATAAATCAATTAATTATGATCAAATCTGACCTCTCAAGAAGAATTTTTATTATATACTCTTTAATCTACTCAAATTAGTCAATTAGCTCTTATATTAGTTATAATTAATTGATTTATTTTATTTTCTATATTTATCTAAAAAAGTTAACTAGATCTTATAATTAAGACTAAGGGTAATATAAATTTATATGTTATGCTATTAAATTATCTATTGTGAGCTAAAAGTAGGAGTAATAATTATTTGCTTGAAGATTTAATTTCATTCATGAATAATAATAATAAAAGCAATGCACATTTGCTTCTCATTTAAGGTCATTCATAATTATAAAAATAGTCATTCTTAGTTACAACAAAATCCATAAACATTAAACAATTGAAACCACTATTTTTTTTCCTTTTTTTTTTGCCACAACTTAACCAAACTATCAAACCCAATTTTTTCACCCACATGTTCATTGGATTTAGGTGGAGCTCTCTTATTTATTTATTTTACCTTGCTGCGATATTCTTCCTCCTGTTTTATTGGTTGATTGGTAGCAGAGACATCACTTTATCACCATGTACATTGTTCCGATAAATCACAAATCACCACAAGCATTTAACCTTCACATTAGCGTCATGGATTTCTTGTTGGGAGTATTTGCAACGTGTAACCCTAATCATCATGCTGAGTCCCGTTCCACATATATATATCTATGACAGTACAAGCACCCATACAAGAGCCTTGCAAACAAAATTTTAAGTTTAAGCATCAAACATTTATCATTGTCACCACAACCTTTTTTTCAATGGCAAATTTAGCATGGCAAAGAAGCTACAATATATTCCATAGTCCATAATGCTAAATTTAATCCATAACTAAATTGCAGTAAAGAGCCATTTTGTTCTCTAGAAATTCTAAATTTTGATGTCCAACTGGACTTCAAAGTACTTCAACATATGACTTGGTTACATGATTCAGAAATAGTATTTTTTTAATAATCAAAGCTAGTGTTGAAGTGGCTCTCTACTAGGGTTCTTCTCTTGTCATCGCGATGCAATCGGCCCTTAACTTAAATCGCAGATTATATCTCTACTAGGGTCACTATTAGAAAATGAGTTTTCTAAACTTGTTGAAAATAGACTTTTACACCGGACCTTAGTCCGGTGTAGAACAATCCTTGTAAAAAGTTTAATATTCTACACTGGTTGTATGACTATTGTAGAAAATCAATTTTTTTAAATTACTGCATACAACTGGTTTAAAAAGTAAGGTATAAATAAAAAAAATTAAAATAATCAGTTTTTCTAAATCCGTAGCTCTCTACAACAAGTTCAAAAAACAATGTAAAAAATAAAAAAAACTCAGAATAAAAAAATTCTAGATTCAGATCAGAGAAGCACCTAAGCCAGTTTCTACATTAAAGAACCAAAGTTCTTTCCTTCTTTGTCTCAAATCTAAAGGAGGAGGAGAGTGATGAAGAAAAATAGGTTCCTGTAAAATGCAAGTGGAGAACAAAAAAAGAGGAAGAAAGAAAAAACCCTCTTTAAGAATTATCTCATATCATAAATGGTAAAGCAGGAGTGGGCGAATAAGAAAGAGAAGTGACCAATCATAAAGGGATGGAGAAAAACACAAAGAATAACTGTAGAAAGAAGAAATCCAGATAACCCATAAACGAAAGAAATAAAAACCCATGAATGTCGTCACCTAATTAAAGATATCACAGAAACAGATGAAATATAAAAGGAAAAAAATAGAAATAGTGTCTCAATTCCTCTGGCTTACCTCCTCAAAAACGAATAGAAATATATTTATACAGAACCTAGAAAGAAAGAAACAAGAACAATAGAAAATAATGAAAGCCCAAAATTGTGCAACAGAGAGAAAATCTAAAAATAGTAGCACGAGAAATTAAGACAAGCGGAAAAAAAATTAGTAGAAAAACCATTACCTTCCCATTGGATTCTTGATCTGCTAAATCAAAATTTCCTGAAGGGGAGAACGAAGAGTGAGAGGCTAAAGGAAGGAGTAGCCAACGATAAGGCCGAAGGAAGAAGCAGCCAACGATGAGGGAGATGACATTAAGGAGGCCGAAGGAAGGAGAAGCCGACTATGAGGGAACAGGGAAGTTAGGGCTTCAGGAGTATGAAGAGAGAAATGAGTTATGGAGAAAAAAGAATGGTAAATGTGGCAATAATCTACACTAGATGAAATTGATTTACACCGGTCATATATAAATCAAGTGTAAATATTTTACCCTTTTACACCGGTCATGTGTACATTAGATGTAAATATTTCATCCTTATTTACAAAAATACCACCGCTCGTTTCTTTTACACGCTCACATGTACATCAGGTACAAATATTTTACCCTTATTTATAAAAATATCACCGCTCATTTCTTTTACACCGGTCACATGTACATCAAGTGTAAATATTCCAATATTTTACACTAGTCATGTATACATCAGGTGTAAATATTTTACCCTTATTTACAAAAATGTCACTGGTCATTTATTTTACACCGATCACATATACATCAGGTATAAATATTTTACCCTTATTTACAAAAACACCACCGCTAATTTCTTTTACAACGGTCACGTGTACATCAGGTGTAAATATTTCACTATTATTTACAAAAATGTTACCGATCATTTCTTCTATATCGGTTACTTGTACATCCAGTGTAAATATTTCATCTTATTTATAAAAATGCCACCAGTCATTTTTTTAAACCATTTCCGTGAGAATAGGTTTAGAAAGGGAGCTTTAGAAAGCCTATTTTGTAGTAGTGGGTGTCCTAGGGTTACCCTTCCCTCCTCCGTGGGGGTCTCCGTTTTAAGAGCAGCTCATCTAGGCGTCCCTTTTTTTGTCATGGTTTCAATCCTAGGCAAGAGTGCTCATGTGTGTGTGGGAAGTTTTGGAGTCCGGCAACGACAATTTGAGAGTAACGAGGGGGAATTATGGCTGGTTTCAAAATTAGGGGCTAGAGGTTGGTGATCTTAGAAGCTACGAGGTGGAAGTTGCTGCAGATATGAGATGGGTGTGATAAGACACATTTTGTATATGGTTTCTATGACAATTTTATGAGTTTTATTATGACTTTACCATTCATTTCATGCCTTAAATTGTACTTTTGTGTATTACATGATTGTGCATGGCAATATGCTAATTAAAGGGTAAAATGGTAAATTAACCTTCCAAACTGCATATATTCTATTATTTACTGATTTGTACTTTTACAGCGAGCTTTTATGTTGAATTGTAGGTACTTTGGAAGAGAGCAAGGACCAGGAAAGAAATCACAAGTCAATGAAAATGGAATCACGCCTCTGTGCTATTTAGTCGCGACCAAAGAGTCCTATGGTCGTGACCCATAATTCTTCTGGAAGATTCTCACTATTCATAGGTCGCGACCAACAAATGTATCTGGTCACGACTAAAAGTACGAAATTGCTGAAACTACGCGTTTTGAATTAGGTCATGCTGTTATAAGAAGAGAGGGAGGCTACCGTCAAAGAGGAGGCTGGTTTTTGGACCTGATTAGGCTAAGAAGCAGTACTCGAGCTGAAACATCCTTACTTTTGTACGTCTTAGGGACCATTCAGTAGAATTTACAACCACTTACAAGACTTTGGAAGTCCATTAGCTAAATCTGAAATTTTTACTCTTGGTGAGTTACTGTTCATATGGTATTCCAGATTAGGTGATGAATTTTGAAAAATCATAATTAATTCTAGAAAAATCAAAATGAATTGGTTAAAAATTATACTCAAAGATAACATCTTTAAGTTTAAGGAAAAAATAATTTCCTGACCAAATGCTTAGTCAATTGATTCAGTTTATTCGTTAAAGGTTACTGTTCATTTGGTCAAAAATTCTGAAAACAAATTCTAGTCCCCATCTTTGGAAAATTGGTTCTCTTTGTACAGATATCGAAATAAGGTGTTCTTGGTGTCAAAACGAAGCTTGACATGTTAAATAAATGTATATAAAATTTCATACATTTATTCCATCATTTACTATTTTTTATGACATCATACATATTGTTGCTTAAACTGGTAATACAACATCCTTACATGCAACAAATCTTCACATAACATCGTATAACATTTACATTGACCAATCCCTAACTCCTCTTCATTGCTTCTTCATCCTCTTTCCTCATTCATAAACCTGTTGGGATTGGGATTACATGGATGGGGTGAGATTTGTGGGGAAATCTCAGTTGCAAATAATACCAAACAATGCATGTATTAATGTAATTGCTTGTGCTTGCTTGTGAAAGTGTTACCATAGTGTAATGAGCATGCTTCCATGTATCATATGAAATACAATTGGCCAAGGTAATCATAGAAATAGAGCTTCAATCATATACACATATGTACACAATTCAATAAAGTCATAGCACAATCAAGCATAACATTCAATACATACAAGTTTAGGGCAAGTTTACTACCTTATTGCTTTACTTCTTTCCACTTTAAGTTTGCTTCTTCCTTCTTACTTTTTCTTGGTGTGTGTCTGCCTCTTTGGAGTCCACAATCACACCCTAACATCACATAATCATCCATTCATTATAATCTAACTTTCTTGAACATCAAACTTATTTAACTTAACATAACTTCCTTTAATCTTTACCAACTGACTTGACTTTTGAATCAATTGATGTCTTGACCTTACCCTACACAATTTGGCCTTTTGAATCCATTTATGAACTCAAAACAACCAAATTCCAGCAACTATGCACTGTTCTGGACAGAATTTACAAAACACACATAATTCCTTCAAAAATTCACATCTTAATTCCATTGCTTCCCATACTTATTTCTTTACTTTACCCCGCATCAAAATCATGAAATTCAAATCATTGTTCATACGAGTGAACAGTAACAGAGAAGAATTCCAAACATTACAACTTTCAATTCCAATGCTTCCAAGGTTCAAAACCTATCTAATCCTACACAAAATCACCATATAAACTCAATGGAAGCATTAGATAATTGAAATTCCATATCCTTCTATCATAAACAGTGCATGAACAGTGCAAACTGAAATATTGAATCCATGGCAAAGTCAAGAATATCAACTTGATTCAACAACCAATCATCTAGCTAGCTTGTTTAAGCTTTAATCTCACAACTCTAACTTTAATCTCTTCTTTCTCCTTTCATCTAAGGTTTTGTACAGCATATAAACCTTAAAGAAAACTCATCTTTCTTCCATGAAAACCCTAAGTTCAAGCTCCCAAATCAAAGGAAAATAAGCTAGGATAGATTGCTTACCTTTAATCTCTAGCTTGCTTGAACTTTGGCCTTTGAATTCTTCTTTGTCTTGGCTTGAGTTTTCATTTTACAAGAGGTTCCCCAAGGTTGCCAAGAGCCATAGTTTTGAGCTGAATTGGTGGGGTATTTATAGGCAAATTCCATGGAAAATGAATGGCCAAGATTACTTTGTGCACTATTTGATCTAAGGGCTCATAATTGGTCTTACACCAAACTTCTCCACCAAGCCAATTTGGGATAAGATCACATGACAAAAATTTGCTCTTCCCCCTTGTCTTGGACGCCATGTGGAAGGCCTTGTGGGTCCCACCATGTGCAAATCATAATTCTTACTTTATTCTTTTTTTTTTCTTAAAAAAAATCCATAAATTATTCATTATTGGGCTTGGGCTCCAAGATAACTTTTGGAACTTATTGGGCTGTCCTAGGACAAAAATGTTGGGCCTCTTTTAGGTACAATAGCTAATTGGCCCAAATCCTAATGTACTTTCCTCATACCGATATTCGTAAATTACCCTGATCTTAGCATAAATGCTAAACACCTCTTTTAATTGTTCTAACATTTTTAGAAATTCATTATAATATAAAATGAATTCTCTACAAAGTTTCATAATTTTCTGATACCCTGAAGTCCTGTTAAAAATTACATACGTTTCCTTTAACCCTTTATCGGTGTCATTTTTCACCGTAAATTCCATAATTAATTCTACAGGACTCCTTTTTGACTTCTGTCAACTCCATAAATTCTCATATTAATTATAATAATTTACTATCAATTTTCATCTAATATCCATCCATTGTATGAAATGACCAAAATGCCCTCAATTTACTTCTGGTTTCTTAGCGCATCACAGGAGCATTTTCGTAATTTTGCACTTTGGCTCTTACACTTTCTTCCTCTTCCAATTTAATCCCTTTCTTTACATAAATATGGCCACATCTTTTCTTCAAAAATCTCATATATTTTATTCAATCTGTACATACAACTTAGTACAGAAATTAGGGATGTTATAGAAGCATGCTCATTACACTATGGTAACACTTTCACAAACAAGCACAAGCAATTATATTAATACATGCATTGTTTGGTATTGCTTGCTACTGAGATTTTCCCAGAAATCTCACCCCATCCATGTAATCCCAATCCCAACAAGTTTATGAATGAGGAAAGAGGATGAAGAAGCATGAAGAGGAATTAGGGATTGGTCAATGTAAATGTTATATGATATTGTATAAAGCATTCTTGCAAGTAATGATGCTGTATGGCTAGTTTAAGCAACAATGCTTATGATGTGAGGAAAAATAGTAAATGATGGAATAAATGTATAAAATTTTACAGGCATTTAGTTAACATGTCAAGCTTTATTTTGACACTAAGAACTCCTTATTTCGATGTCTGTACAAAGTGAACCGATTTTCCAAAGATGGGGACTAGAATTTTTGACCAAATGAACAGTAATATTTAACGAATAAACTGTATCAATTGGCTAAGTATTTGGTCAGGAAATTATTTTTCTCTTAAACTTCAAGATGTTAGCTTCGAGTAGAATTTTGAACCACTTTATTTCAATTTTTCTAGAATTAATTATGCTTTTTCAAAGTTCATCGCACAATTTGGAATACCATATGAATAGTAACTCGCTAAGAGTAAAAATTCCAGATTTAGCTAATAGACTTCAAATGTCATGTAAGTGGTTCTAAGTGCTACCGAATGGTCCCTAAGACATACAAAAGTAAGGATGTTACAGTGACATCATCCATGATATCGTCAAGGGACACCTCATCCTCCATGTGGCACAATTCCAAGGGAAGAAGAGTCTAGAAAAATTCCAGTCCAATCCGGTATTGGCTGAGTCCAATTTCCCAAAATCTAGACTTTTTTCTAAATCTAATGTTTTTGAAATTTCATAATATGTTTTCTGATCTTAAATCCAGTATCTGAATTCTTTCTACCATTGACATTCTTGGACTAGGTCTAAACTTAATTACTGATCCCTTGGCAAATTACCAAAATGCCCCTCGGTTCTTCTTTATTTACCTTAATATCTCTAGGGCATTATCGTCTTTCACATATCACTAGAGTATTCCCTGACCTTGGTCAACTATTCAAGGAACTCTCCTTGACTGTCTAACCTTAGTCAAATGACCAAATTGCCCTCCATTCATCTCTTGCTCATTGTAAAGCATAGTGGCATACTCAATGGCATTTTCATAATTTGTATTTTTCTAGGTCTTTATAAACACTCGCCCATATACCCATATGAAAATATTATTGGGCCTATGAGGCATCATTCTGGGCCTTCTACGTGGTCCCCTTTCTTCATGGGCTTAACTCCCAAGAAATTCCCTGAAAAATATTTATCGGGTATTTTATTCCACTGTAAAATCCATTATAAATTCTACATAACTCCTTTTTGAGTTTTGTTAATTTCATAAATTCTCATATTAATTATAAGTACTTACTGTAAAATTTTATCTGATTATGAGGTCAAGAGGATACTGTAATAATCTCCTGACTTCAAAAATTAATATAAGTTTATCGTGACCTCAAATCAAAATTCTGCGTTGCGTTAAACTGATCAAAATATTTTTCTCTATTTATTGGGAAAATTTGGGACTAAATTGATTCGACCATTTTTAGGCCTTTTTCGGCTCAACTTTCTATATTTACCATTTTACGCTTGAACTTTTAAAAATTACACTTTAGGCTCTCAACTTTCATAATTATACTTAATGGCCCAAAGTTTATGTCTACTTCCATTTTGTACCATGGAACTTTTAGAATTTTTACTTTAGTCCCTCTTCTACATCCTTGTCTAATTATTATATTTTCTTTCTATTTATCGTCACAATCCCTTCCAAACCTCTTTCCTCTGTCAGTCTTATACAAATAAGGAAAAATTGGGATATGACACCTCAGAATTAGATAAAATTTTGTAGAAATTCTTAAAATTGATATAAGAATTTATCAAACTGACATAAGTAAAAAAGGCGTCCTGTAGAATTAATTATGAAATTTAAGGTGAAACTGGAAACTGATAAAGGATTTATAGGAAATGTATAGAATTTTTATCAGAACTTCTAGGTCTCAAAAAATTATAAGACTTTGAAAGAAATTCATTTTGTATTAGAATGAATTTTTAAAAATATCAAAATCATTAAAAGAGGTGTCTAGAATTTATTTCAAAATTAGGATAATTTAAGAAGATCGGTATAAGGAAAGTGACTTGGAATTTGTGCCAATTAGCTATTGGACCCAATGAAGGCCCAATAATTGCATCCTAGGCAAGCCCAATAGGCCCAAGAGAAAGTCATGGGGCTCAAGTCAGTTTTGGAGATTTAAAAAAAATTGAAGGAAAATTCAAGAGCATGTGAAGTGGCATGTGAAGTGTCCTTGTGGGATCCACATTCCCTCCACATGGCACCAAGAATGGGAAAGAAGCATTATCCCATGTGTTAATTTGTATTAAAATAATATAATAATTAAGTTAATGATGATTAAGTGTAATTAATCTAAAAATCAACTAATAAGATAAAGGATTAAGTCATTGTAATAATTAGCAATTGCAAGGGTAGATTAGTCCTAAGAACCCTAAAAATTATCTATAAATACCGTCTTCCTTTAGTGCAAAACCATGACCTTGGAGAAGCCTTGGGGAAGTTCTTGCCAATTGAAAACTCAAGCAATTCCATAGCAAATCAAGGTACCTAAAGATCAAGTAAGCTAAGGATTAGGGTAAGCAATCTTCCTAATCCTTCTATATGTGTTTGGGAAGATTGAAACCTAGGTTCTAATGGTTAGAAAGTGGATTATTGTCCTAGAACCATGGCTGGCCGAATCTGAACAGAAATGAAGAAAGAAGAAAAGCAAGTTAGAACTATGAAATATTAACTAAGATAGGCTTGGATTGTTGGTTATTGTTTGAATTAATTGTGTAATCCTTGAAATCCTAATTCATGTAACCTTTTGGCCTAGGACATAAATGAAGGAAGAAGATTGAATTTTATTGTTCTAATGCTTTCAATGAATTTATGATGATTTTATGTAGGATTGAATAAGATTGGAACCTTGGAAACATTAAAATGGATAAAGGGAGAATTTAAAACCCTCTCTGTTACTGTTCATACATATGAACAGTGATAAGAATTTAATAATTTTGATATTTTCAGTGGCTTTAAAATGTAAAATTGTGTAGCGTTAAGTAAAATCAAAGTCTTGGAAGCATTGGAATTGAAAAGAGGAATTTTTGAAAAGTTATATGCATTGTTTCTGTTTCTATCCAGACCTAAAGGAAACATGGGAATTTTGAAATTCTGAATCCATATTTGGATTCCTTAGATAAAATTGTATGGGATATAGTCAAGGCACAAATTAATTCAAAGGACAAGGCAATTAACTACAAATAAAGAAAGTTAGGAGTTTATCGGTTTCAGATAATGAAAC
Organism: Leucaena leucocephala; assembly: GCA_037074615.1. Taxonomy (NCBI): domain Eukaryota; kingdom Viridiplantae; phylum Streptophyta; class Magnoliopsida; order Fabales; family Fabaceae; genus Leucaena; species Leucaena leucocephala. Next base: position 7,586,373 of record CM073548.1, on the reverse strand, counting down.
TAAGTTATTGAGTTAGGTTCAAAGCTAAATTAGTATGAATTACTCTAAAACTTTTTGTTTACACGGTAGTGATATTCTTTGTTTCTCTTTTCATCTTCGGATTCCTATCTAACGATCCAGGACGTAATCCGGGACGTGAAGAATAAAAAATCATATTTTTGATTCTTTTGTTTTCTGTGTTTTCCTTGCTTGTGCTTGCTTTTTAAATATTCTTATTATCTATTTTACATCTTTTAATTTTAACTATTAAATAAGTGAATTACTCTACCAGGATTAGGCTTTGACATTTGTGAAAGAGGAGACAAAAATGACAAAAAAGAAAAGGTTAAAGGAGAGAAAATTCAAGGTAATAAACTTACCTAACTTGTATGCTTTGCTTGCTTGAATGTTTATGTGATGGTTGGTTACTTTGATTATGTGAAGCATATATGGTTGAGTTATGCTCTATTTCTTTTTATGATATGGCCATATGTTATAATTTAAGGAACATGGAAGCATGTAAAAATATCATTATGTAAGCATGATCATTAAGCACACACATAGTAACATCAAGTATTGAGTTGCATACATTGTTTTGTTTCCGTTTGCTACTGAGATTTCCTCCCACAAGATGGTCCTACCTATCCATTATACAAACATAATAGCAGGGCCATCTTATGGAAGCAAGGAAGCATAATGAATAAGTTAGGATGCATAGATACTTTGTTGTATATGAACTTTTTATGAAAGTATGTATTGTATATTAAGTACAATATTTTAGTTCTGGTAATATTTTGTTGAGACTTAGGAAAAATAGTTAACCTTTGGATAAATGTACGAGAATTTACATGATGATAATAGACATGTTGAACTTCGTTTCAATACCAAGAATGGCTTATTTCGATATTTGTACAAGGAGAACAAATTTTTCAAAGTCAGGGAACCAAATCTGAAAACTGTGAAACTAATCAAATGAACAGTAATTTACTACACAAATACTGTATTAATTGGCCAAGGTTTTGGTCATATTTATATTTTTCTTTTATAGAATTAATTATGAATTTTTGAAGTCGAGTCACCTGTCTGAAATTTTACCAAATGAACAGTAACTTCATGGTCATAAATTTTAGATTGTGCAATTTGACTTCATTGATCATATAAGTGGTTTAAGATGCTACTGTTTGGTCCCTAAGATATAAGAAAGTAAGGTGTTACATAAAAAATTATATATTATGGGAGGTAAGGCTTATGGGACTTCACATCTTCATCTCATTTAAATGCTTGTGTAGCAATCCCTAAATATAAAGATGTTGGTGCCATGGTGTTAGACCATGCAGGGAATGTTAGAGCTAGAAAACTTGACTAGAACAAAGTTCAAGATATGCTGGCTTATTGTATCATCAGATATGATGTTCCATAGTCTTTCGTTAAGTGGGGGCATTAAGAGATTTCCACTCATATTTAAATCCTTACAATAGGCCCATTATTAGAAAAATTGACATGGTTGATGTTATGAATTTCTATCTTAAAGCAAAAGAAAACCTAAAAAATAGTAAGCGATGAGTCCTAGTAGAGTATGTTTAATTGCTGATTGTTGGACTTCATTAGCTACTGAATCCATATTTGTTTGACTGCACCTTTATTGATGAGAAATGGACTCTTAATAGCAAGATACTAGCATTTACTAAGATGAAGCCTCCACATTCTGGTATTGAATTGTCAAATTAGGCACATGATAGCATTACAGACCCGGGTATTCAAAATAAAATATTTTCTATTACTTTGGATAATGCCTCAGCAAACGATAATATGCAAACTTTGCTGAAAGATAGGTTTTGATATGTAATGGGGAGGAGGGTTTGACAGTAGCGAGTACTGTTGAGCTAAAGATTAGGAACAATATTTCATATGTGAAGCACTCGGATTCGAGGTTGACAAACTTTAAGAAGTGTATTCAACAAGTTAGGGGCATTGACAATTCAGTGGGGTTGAGGTTAGATGTCCCTACTAGGTGGAATTCAACACATGCAATGCTTTAATGTGCAATCAGTTATCATCGTAATTTTGTAAACTTATCTTTGCATGACAACAATTATAGACATTACCCCTTACTTGAAGAGTGGACTAGAGCAGAAGTGATGTGTGCATTCTTGAAGCCATTTTCAGCAATTACAAATTTGATTTTTAGGTCATCTTATCCGATTGCTAACATGTATTTCATGCAAATATCCAAAATTGAGACACTATTGAAACAACATGTAGAAAGTGATGATCTTTTGATTCAATATATGGCTAAGAGGATGCTTCAAAATTTGACAAATATTAGGGTGATTGTAGTGTCATTCTTGTATTGGTAAATATTCTTGACCAAAGGATGAAGTTTAATATTGTAAAATTTTCTTATGCAAAATTTGATCCCATAAATTATGAAGAGAAGATTGAACACATTAGGAGAAAAGTATACTATGTTTTCAATCAATATAAAAGCATAGGATTATCTTCATCATCCTCGATCCCTTTTGTCAAAGGTGAATCAAGCTCTAATGTCAATGTGGAAACAACTATGTCTTTCCCACAAAATGTTGTTTAGTCCTCTATAAATGATGAAAACAACTACTTGGATGCTTTTGAAGTAAATTTGAGATTTTTAATGTTAGTACTTAATTTATATGATTGTTATGTTACCAATGTTAATATTTAATTATATGATGCAGGATTTTTTTGAAGTGAAGAATAAAGATACTCTGGTATTTTAAAAGTCTAAACTAGACATTTATTTGGAAGAAGCAACACTGATCCTATATTGCTTATTAAATTTAATTTGTTGAGTTATTAAATGACTAATGCGGCTCGATTTTCTTATTTTTTAAAGATAGCCTGTAATATACTATCTATTCCAATCACCACAGTTGCAAGTGAATTATCTATTAGTATTGGTTCATGAGTTCTCACAAAGTACCGTAGTTGTCTTCTTCCAAAAAATGTTGAACCTATTATTTGCACTCACAATTGGATGCTGGTTTATTCATGGGATAATTTAATTAGACTTACTTGCCCATTTATCTTGTTCTTGTATATATTAATTCAATTTTATTAACTCTTTCTTTTTTTTTTAATTTTGTGTGCTATGTGGCAGATGAGTCTAAGGAAGAGGAATGTGTTGTCAGTATTGATGATACTGTTGAAGTTTCAGATATTACTTTAAATACTCCTATTATCAAATACTAGTAAAGATGGTATTGATTTGTTAATATGTGTTGATTAGTTGTAAAATTTGAGATTTGTTTATAAAAAATAGAAAATTTTAAAAGCATGACATTAGTAATTTTTTTTATATTAATATGACATTAAGAATTTTTTAATAATATTTTAAAAATTTAAAAATATTTTTTTAAATATTTAAAAAATATTTTTTAAAATATTTAAAAAATATTTTTTCTAAAAAATGGTAGTGGCTAGCCGCTAGCTCGTTACCTAAAAAAGGCAGGTTTAATTAGCCTATTTAGTGTCATGGCTGCATTCGCAGGATCATAAGTTTTTTTAGCTCTCACCACTCACCAACAATCTTCCTAAATTACGCATCATCCGTTGGCTCAGTTGACGAATGAGTGAGACATAACTATTTAGAGCATGTTCGATCCTCAGAGAGTACTATTTTGTTGTGGTTCCAGTCGTGACGCTTGAAAAGGTATCTTAACTCTTGAGTGCTTAGATTTATATCTTTTAGTAATTGATCACTTATTAAGAAGAAGGGAAATTTTTTTATATCTTTTATATCTTTATATCGCGGGTTAACACAACTTTTTTAAAAAATTTTGTAACCCACACCAAACAAATCCTCCTAAGTTCTGAGCTACAAACTAACCGAAACTGTCTGGTATCCACTGCTTATGGTCCACGACTGATTCGCGCCATGAACATTCTCCCTTCAGTTTCTCACATATCCGCCGTCCGATTTTCTCATCGTTACCGTTTCGCCACCGTACGTTGCCTCCGGCGCCTCGACGTAAGGTGTCTTCCATCGATTCTTCGATTCTATTTGAGTTCGATTTTTGTTCTCAAGACCTGAAATTTCTATCTTCGTATTTAGTCGAGCCTGCCATTACGGTGCAGAAAGCAAGGTATCACAAAGAACTTGAAGCTGCTGTTGGTGCTGTAGAGAAGGCTTGCCGTCTCTGCGTCGATGTAATCCTCTGTTTGTTTTTTATTTGGAACTTATTTATATGTTTTGCACGTTACGAGACACGAAATTTTGCATTATAAGTTATAGTTATTCTGTAGAAGGGAGTATAATAACATGTGATTTGGTCTCCACTCTTCTTCCTTTTTATGTTTTAAAAGCTTTAAAATGGTGTGAGATTTATGTAAGTAGTCTGCATTCTGCAGGTTAAAGCATCATTATTCTCAAGTGATGGAAGGTTTCTTGAGAAAAATGATCAGACTCCAGTTACAATGGCTGATTTCGGAGTCCAGGCTCTGATAAGTTTGGGTAATATAAAATGCCAGATTCCAAATTAACTAAACTATTAGTTTTATGAATTCTTGTATCATATGTTCAAAGTCAGCAAAACCATTGACTTACATTGCTTTTCAAAAGAAAGGCTCACTAATGCTCATAGGTGTGGCCTACATAATCCATTAGAACATTAATTTTAGTGCTCTACAGCTAAGTTTCCTCCTTTTACAGTGCCTTGACAATGGGTTCCCTTATTCCTATTTAGCATTGAAATTTCATTTATACCGTTGTTTAGATTATCCTTCTAGAATCTTGAAGATGAGGAACCTAACATCTTTTTTCTCGTTCATTCTCTTTTTCTGTCTAAGTGGATCCTTAGAAAACACATGTTTCCATTGAGATCAAATAAAAATATTGAAGTAGTTGTCTAATAATTATTTTGCTTTTAAATGATCAGAAATTGATTTGTATTTTTCTGGTGATGAAGTTTTTCTTTATATATCTTATGTAGTTCAATTGTGATTACAGAGTTAGGTAAGCTGTTCCCTTCTATTCCACTGGTGGCTGAGGAGGACTCTGCTTTTCTGCGTTCAAGAGATATATTAGTTGATACTGTAGTAAATGAAGTAACTGCTACAGCAAGCCCAACCAATAAACCGTGGATACAAGTTGATGTGCTTGAAGCAATTGATAGAGGAGGAAAGAGTGCTGTTGAATGCAGATCAATGCCAGCAACATATTGGGTGGGCACATCTAAGCAATTGATCTAAGTATTATAACCTCATTCATATCATTTCAGGATTTGATTTCATGATTGATATTTCTATGCTATATAGGATGTTCATTCACTATAAATCGATACCTTTGCTACTACGTACTCAATGATGCACAAATGTTTTGGGTTTCTTTGCGATTAGCTTATCAATTAGGCCTTGAGATCTTTGTCTATCTACTAGGTTTCATTAGGAATTGATTATTTTCTGTCTTTGTATCATTTACTTTTGAACTTGATAAGTCCTATGAATAAATACAGGTGCTTGATCCAGACGATGGCACACGGGGTTTTTAAAATCTAGTAAAGCCTTATATGTGGTAAGTCTCAATATAGGTTGATTCAATATTCTAGAAAAATCATTTGAAATTATTTTCATCTGATTGTGTATAGCTTAGACAAGTGCTTATCTTGAGGTTTATTTAGGAGAGCTTGTGGTGGTAGAGTAATTCTTTGTCTGTCACAGTGGATAACCGATAAGGAATGGTTGCTTTTCTGTTAATATAATATTCTCTGAAGTTTATCATATGTTGTTACTTATTACACTGCATCAATACTCTTTTAATCTTTCTGTCTAAGGGATTCCCAAAACTTACAGGTTGGCTTGGCACTTGTGGTTGAAGGAGAGATTGTACTTGTTGTAATGGGCTGCCCTAACTGGCAAGAAGATTTAATAGAGAAACCAACTGCTAATTTTGAGGAACGCTTTGATAATCTAGAACGCTTTAATCTATCTGAAGCAGGGGTTATAATGATTGTTCATATAGGATATGGAACTTGGACAAAAAGGTTATCGAATGTGCTAAATAGCATTTGGATCAGATGTTTTGTTGATGGTTCTGATTTAGTTCAAAAAGCACGCGTTTGCATTCCAGATAGTCAAACTTGGGGGTCACTGCCACTATCTACTGCATTTAATGCAACAAATGATGCTGAAAGTGTGGGGAACAACCAGGTTCTTCTTTTGCAGGCATGTTGTGGAAGGTGAGGTGCTTTAGTGTTTATATATATCATTAAGATTCATTCTTCCAATCAAAAGTTTGCTATTACATGCACGGGGTGTTTAAATAGCTGTCTGGTTAGTTGTGTTTGACTTTGCAATACTTTATTCTTCTGAGGGTTTACATTGCTTTCTGTTGGCAGCGCTTGTGGTTCGTTTGTTTTCAATGTTAGTTTATGATGCTCTCTTTGAATTGTTTCCTTTTTCAGAGCGATTACTCATACATGGGAGCATGTTTATATGCTAGCAGTCCTTTATCATATAATCATTTAGGAGAATGCGTTGATGTTATTATAAGATTTTGTTGAAGTTTATGTAGTCTATATTATGCCAGCTATACAAACATGCCAATTGTTTGCCTAGTTTATGTGATTATCTATCTCTTAGCTTCGAATACTGAATTACTAGTTTGAAATACATTATGATGTTTCATAACACAGTTTGCCATAATTTCATGTGATAGTGACAAAACATTAATCCTGTTTTAAAAACTTGAGGGGTGAAGTGTTGTTTACATAATATGCTGCCCCTCTCCATGTTAATATATAGGCCTTGTTTCTCCTTTTTCATTTTTTTAAACAAAGTCTTGCTACACAGGGAATGCCAGTTTCCTAAAATTTTGGGTTATTTGAAAATTGAGAAACCAACATATCCCTTTGACATAAGTTATTGAAAAGTAATGTTGGTAATTGAAATAACACGCTTAGCTGCAAAAACTGTGGGGAAATACAGAACCAATAAGATAACTAGGTTTGAGCCACTAGTGTTACTAATTTTCTCTTATCCTTAATTATGCATTATCAATTTTATCTTTTAAAAGCTTCTTTAGGGTTTGTCCATCTTTAATGCTTAATGTGCAGTAAATGTATGTGCTGTTGGTTTTTTCTTGAGAATGTTATAATAATTATCTGTGGTAGCCACTGTTGACTCTTTTCCGTTCATGCCTGAACCAACAGAAAATGTGCTATAAGAAGAGACTTTGAGAAAATGGCTCAAATGGGATACTTTTGAAATAACCCATTCACTGGCTCCATAGCATCACCTGAATGGGCTAATGCTCGTATTGTTAGAAAATATTGGAAATTTGAGTTGTTTGTGCAGCTCGTTTGTTTCTTTCCAAGTCCTAGTTCAATAATTTAGAATACAATTTCTTTTCATGTCCCTTTCACTTGCTCATTTCTTTTGAATCAGTGCAGTTTATGCAAATATTTGATGGTGGCCTCTGGCAGGGCATCAGTTTTCATTCTCCGTGCAAAAGAGCAGACTATAATAAAAGTACCGTTTTTCCTTTTTTTTCCCCTTTTTTTGGGTTACTCCTAGATGGATAATTTTCTGCATCATGGTTCGATTTGTTTGATACTTTTCAGGCTTGGGACCATGCTGTTGGCATGATATGTGTGCATGAAGCTGGTGGAAAGGTATGCTTTTATCCATTTTTTAAGTCTGCATGTATTGTGAACGTCAAATTATTGTTTTCAAATGTGTATGTAATCTGATGTGTGGTCAATTCATTGGCTTAATCAGAAGGATCATGCCAAAACATAGGGAAATGCTGCTAAGCTTATCACTAACAACAGAACTGTGGTAAACTCGGTCACACAATAGCAAAGAATTAACTTAAGTGAATAGGCCTGTTCATAACAATTTCTGCAGCAATATGCATCTTTGCTCAACACCTGGCATTTGCTAGCTGTGATTAAAATCCTTTAGATGTGAAATGCAATTGGCAGTAGAATGATATTAACACACTTTGATAAAAAAAAAAACAGCATAAAAAAGTAACAAACATAATAAAAAGAACCATATAAACGAGTAACACACATGCTATTGTGAAACATGTTGAAAAGGTCTTCAATAATTTTAACTTGTTTGATCTTGGAAGACAGCTTCTCCTTTGGCATATTCCTTTACTTTGGTTTCAAACAACCTTTTCAATAAATGCATTTTCTGCATTAGATAATAAGTTATCACTAAAGAGTGAGACATGGGGAACCTGATTTTGCCTTGCTCTATTTGTTAGCCATGTAGTGAATGGTATGTCAATCATCTCTAGTATCATGTGTTATCTTATCCATCTGAATATGGTGATGAGAAAATGAAGACACATTCTATATCAATTCATTTACACCTTCCTTTTTTTCCCTATGTTAATGAGAATATAACTGTTATTGTGAACCAACCCATAGCTGTTAGTTCTGTTTTATCTTCTTATTGAACATAGAGTGGATCAATACAAATAGGGGAAGATGTTTGCAACAAACCAGTCAATTATATCCCTGGAAAATAGGGATTGAAATACAATCCAAACTGAAACACATTTATGTGACAAAACAGAGGAAGATAATAAACTGAATTAAAAACATATTAATGGCTATTCAAGTGGGATGGGAAACCTTTTTCTAAAACCAAGCTATTGAGGTAGGAGAACTAACTCTTATACTTACCCCATTAAGGTCCCATACTACTCAATGCGGGTTTTAGGCATCTCATATCAGCCAAGTAATGGAATACTTGACTAAGGATAATTAAGATTATCTTAATATTGTTTTTTTATTGGTGATATATTTTAATATTGTTTTGTTACTAACATACGGTAAGTGGAATTTTTTGTTTTATTTAGATTAGGATATTTAATTTAAATAACGACATCTAAATTATCTCTTATGTTTATTTTGAAAAAGGATTAATTAGTATTTTTATCTATGATATATAGATACAAGTATGTGTATTAGATATGACAAATTTTAAAATTTTAGGATACGGGTGTGGGAGATATACTTATGTAATTGTGTATATATTTAACAAACTAAAACATAAAAATTGAAAAAATTTAAATATATACACAATTACACAAATGTATTGTAATTAGTATGTAGTTGTCTGGTATGGGAGATATACAGCACGGGGTTTTAACTATTTTTTACTCTCTCAATTCCTTAATATAAGACTCAATTGACTAATATGGGGAGATTAATGAAGCTAAATAAATTATGTAACTATAGTATATGTTAAGTATCATTAGATTATATATCAATTTAAGCCATACAAATTAGTTTTGAGAAAAATGATAAATATAAATATTTTAAAGTAATTTATTTAGCTTCTTTTATCTCCCTAAATTAGTCAACTATGTCTTATATTAAGGAACGAAAGTAGTATTATCTTTGGTCTCCATGATCTAATGACAATACAGTATACATTTAATGATTTGTTTTTTTTTTTCTTGATCTAGGTGGGAGGGAACTCACACACCCATCACACACATCCACCCACCCATAATTGTCACCATGGGGTATAGAACCAACCCATGACCTTTTCTATAAGAGGAGGCATGGGGTGCCAATTGAGGTACAAGGTTCTTGGCTAATGTGGTGTTTTTGATTTATTGTTCCCATGATATTTGTCTTTTGTGTGGCTGAAAATGGGAACTTCTACTTTAACTAATTTTCTACTTAATTTTGTCTTGCTTTCATCTATTGTCTCTCTCTAAGTTGTTTTATAATGGTTTTTTTCATTGTTGGAAATTGTGCCCTAGGGGCCAATCATTGTATCAGGTTATCACATTATTTGCATGTTTACTGTGATGACCATCCTTGGATAACTCATGATCTTATCCTAAATGTCCCTGGTCGGTCATCTATGCGGGAGCAGAGATGAAATAAGACCAGTATGACTTTGAAGATATATAGAGATATAAATCAAAGTCATAAGCACATGTAAGAGTACAGGGTGTTGGACCGACCCGCTATGAGAGAGCTGCATGGGTCAAGTCATAAGCTCCTCTCATATACAAGCCATGACACTATGCCCTTTGACCTGAGATCATCATGGATTCCTACATGACAAACGCTTAGCTTTGACCTAGTCAAAAGTCACTTTTGACTGAGTGATCATAAAGGCTATGCTCGGGCTTAGTGGTTTTTCATGCGGAGGAATGTGAATGGTCAAGATGGAATTTGTCCCTCACATTCGTAGAGAGATATTACTGGGCCCCTCGATGAGTGAGTCTGAGAAATGTATGGCCATACTGGAATGGAAGGGTAGTTCCATTTCTATATTCAGACTACTCAGGGATCGAGAAAGTAACGGTCAGGAACAGGAGGATGACGTTCTCCATGCCTCATCCTTGACCGAAATATCGTGTGACAAAAGGGACGTGATATGGTTGTATGAAAGGTTACATCGTTTATCGATCCTCATATGTTTTGGGTAGTCGTAATGCCTTGCTAGAGACCGCTTACGACTTGTGGGTCAGTATAGTAACTGGCCTACTGCCAACTTCATATGGGCCTACAGGGTCGTACACAAAACAGCCCGATGCGAGCTATGATGTCCAGATTCATTGAATCTAAGAGATGTCTAGATTCAATGAATAATCTAGGGTGGATATATATATTTTATATATATATATAAATTAGTTTATATATATATTATATATATAATATAAGAGATATTTGTAAGATTTAATTTATAAGGATAAATTAAATCTCTATCATTTTTGAATTTGAATTTAAATGGATATGATCTATTTGAATTTGAAATTCAAATTGATAAGATATCTCAAATTTGATTTATGAGAATAAATCAAATATAATTCTGTCTTATCTTTATTTTAAATTAAATAAATAGGTGAATTAAATCTGTGGGACGGATTTAATATAAACCATATTTATTTAATCAGTTTCTTATTAAATTATGCAATATATGATATTGTATTAATTCAGAATTAATATAAGATTAATTCTGAAGCCCGGCCCTATTAGAAGCCCGATAGCTTCCTATATATTTGACATTAGGAGCTAGGGTTCTACACACAATATACATCTCTACACACACATTCAGACGTGAGAAAAGGGGGCAGGGAGAGTGCAAAAGGTTTGCAGACAAGAAACTGCCGAAATAGAGACGTTGAGGACGGAATCTCTAGAAAGCCCTAGAGGGACAAGAGGCGCTAGCACGTCGTTCGCAATTGGAACGCTGTTCGTGTGGATACCGGTAGAGGAAGCCGATCTGAGTTGTCGACTTCTTGTGATCGAACCAGACACGAAGACAGGTCGCGACCAGAACACGCTGAGGTCGCGACCATACGGGCATCTGAACGTCAGAAATCCGAAAAGAAGAGGAAGGTCGCGACGAGAAGCAGAGTAGGTCGCGACTAAAAACTCCATAGGCGACAGGTCGCGACTAGAAGATGAGGAGGTTGCGACTGAAAGTTCCAGAGGCGAGGAGTCGCGACTAGTGGACACTGAGGTCGCGACCAAAGCTCGAAACCGAAGGTAACACTTCTTTCTCCTTGACTTAAACACATTCGGTAGATCCTGGCTGGGAATGGAAAAATTTTTAAAGTTAATTTCCGCTGCGTGTCTTCCAATTCCCTTCAGTGGTATCAGAGCCATGCCGTTTTGTGTTTAAGTTAGGTTTGATTGTTGATACATGTGATGTATGTTAGACTTCTTAGCTGATTATATGATAACATGCGTGATATGTATGACATATATGGAATCTGTTTATGTATGACATATACGGAATCTAAAAGGAAACTGAAATCGGTGGTGTATATCAATTGATTTGATCAATTAATATTGATGGGGTCTAAGGAAAAAGAATTAAGATTCTTGATTATTTATCAAAAAAAAAATTCTATTGGGGCGCTGCCCCACACCCCGCCCACTAACCGGCTAGCGGGACCGCCGTGGCTATTTAATCGTAGCGCAACATAACCGTAATATGTATTGACTTTCCTGATATATGAATGTTTTGAAACATTTATTGCCCTTCAAATAGCATGAATTTTGATTCTTGAATGTTTGGGTATGGTGAACATTATGGCTCTAGATTACAAGTGTTGTAATTTTTCTAAATACGGCCTGCGTGTCGTGCCTTCCTCTAATGACTCTCGTTGTACATTCTCTTCTCATCTCACTCCCCTCGAATGTTAAAACAAGGTTTCCTTATGTACTTTTCCTATTCTAATTAGAGAGCTCCTCTCATTGGCTTGAGGGGACTTAGGATAGGTGAGCCATATTGTATCACGTTTAAGATTATGCATCTTTTGATTAGATCACTGCATGTATGTTTTATATGCATAATACTTGTATGAGATACAACCGCGATACATGCATCTTATAAACCAGATAATTAATTAAACCCTCTAAAAGAAATCTTAAGTCATATGCCGTCAATTAATGAACACTTGTCAAAACCTCGATCGCTCATTTGTAGGTCCACCAAAGTGGGTGCATTTGAGTTATCTTGGGGAGATAAGCAAGAGTAATGGTGCTACTCTTATGTTTGTTATTGTTTGACTTAATTGAGATTATCAAAACGGTTTTGGGTCTCAAGGCATTAGATGGGATTAAAACATGCCGGATCATATGATGATGGAATCCCATAAACATCTAAGAGTTACATGTGATGTAATTGGTAAAGTTGTTACCTACCTAAATAACTTAAAGTTGAGCGTCCTGCCAAAGCGGACTCAAGTTTAAGCCAAATATGGATCTTAGCCCACTAATTATTACATTGAGGGTTGTTTTATTCAGTGGGAGATTGCTAATTCGATTGCATATTTTAATTGTAGAATCATGATGACTAGTAATACTGCTACATTATCGTTGCGATCTGTCCTTGAGAAGGACAAACTCAATGGGACAAACTTTCTTGACTGGTTCAGGAACTTGAGAATTGTTCTCAAGCAGGAAAGAAAGGTATATGTCCTAGATCAACCCATTCCTGAGGAGCCAGCAGCCAATGCTCCTAGAGCTCAGAGAGATTCTTATGCGAAGCATAAGGAAGACTCTGTTGATGTGGGATGCTTGATGCTTGCCACTATGGTTCTAGAGCTTCAAAGAGATCTGGAACACATGGAGGCTTATGAGATGATTGTGCATCTTAAGAAAATGTTCCAGCAACAGGCAAGGCAAGAGAGGTATGAGACCACTAAGGCCTTACATTCCTGCAAGATGGCTGAAGGTGCATCAGTCAGTACTCATGTCCTAAAGATGAAAGGGTACATTGATCACCTTGAGAGGCTTGGATTTCCCATAAGTCAGGAGTTAGCTACAGATTTGATCTTGAACTCACTCCCGGAAAGTTATGACCAGTTTGTCATGAACTACAACATGAACAACATGGAGAAATCTATTTCTGAACTGCATGGGATGCTTAAAACTGTTGAGCCGACTGTTAAGAAGAAGCCCAGTACTGTTTTGATGGTTCAGAAAGGAAAGGGTATGAAAAGGAAAGGCAAGGGCAAGGGGAAGGGTCATGGCTCATCTGGTAAGACCAAAGAGTCAGGCAAGCCCGAAACCAAGCCTGCACCAAAGAAGGCAAAGCCTCCAAAGGAAGGAGTTTGCTTCTTCTGCAATGAACCGGGTCATTGGAAGAGGAATTGCAAACTCTACCTTGAAGATCTGAGAAAGAACAAGAAGGATAGCGGGGCTATCGCTTCAGGTATTTATGTTATAGACATTCATCTCTCTACTTCCACTACATGGGTATTAGATACTGCATGTGGTTCTCACATTTGTACAAATGTGCAGGGCCTAAAGGACAGTAGAAAGCTGAAGAAGGGCGAAGTTGACCTACGAGTTGGAAATAGAGCAAAGGTTGCTGCTCTAGCTGTAGGCACTTATGAATTAGTTCTGCCCACTGGGCTTTTGTTAGTCTTGAACAATTGCTATTATGTTCCTGCTTTGAGTAGTAACATTGTTTCTCTTTCTTATTTGGATAAGGAAGGTTACACTTCCATTTCTAGGAATGGTAAATGTTCTATTTATCGTAATGATATTTTCTATGCTCATGGTGATTTGCATGTTGATCATTACATATTAAACTTGGAACAACCCAATCATGGAAATATCTATAACATAACCGCAAAAGGGTCAAACCAAATGATTTGAATCCGACATACCTCTGGCACTGTCGTCTGGGCCATATAAATGAGAAACGCATTTCTAAACTCCATCAAGATGGATTTCTCAACTCATTTGATTTTGAATCATATGATACTTGCGAATCTTGTTTGTTAGGAAAGATGACAAAATCGCCTTTCACTGGGCACAGTGAGAGGGCCACTGATTTATTGGGCCTCATACATACAGATGTGTGTGGACTGATGAATACAAATGCCAGAAGAGGTTATTCGTACTTCATTACATTCATAGATGATTTCAGTAGATATGGCTACGTCTATCTAATGAAACATAAATCCGAATCTTTTGAAATGTTCACGATATTTCAAAATGAAGTACAAAACCAGCTTGGTAAAACAATTAAAGCCCTTCGATCTGATCGAGGTGGTGAATATTTGAGCCAAGAGTTTATCGATCATCTTAGGAATTGTGGAATAGTCTCACAATTGACTCCTCCAGGAACACCACAATGGAATGGGGTTTCTGAACGGAGGAATCGAACACTATTGGATATGGTTCGATCCATGATGAGTCAAACAGATCTTCCACCTTCCTTTTGGGGCCACGCCCTAGAGACAGCTGCGTTCACACTGAATCGTGTTCCATCTAAGGCAGTTGAAAAGACTCCGTATGAGATATGGACTGGGAGGAAACCTAGTTTGTCTTTTCTCAAGATTTGGGGATGTGAGGTCTATGTTAAGCAACAAGCCTCAGATAAGTTAGCGCCCAAATCTTCAAAGTGCCTTTTTGTGGGATATCCTAAGGAAACCAAGGGATATTATGTCTACAATCCCACTGATAACAAAGTGTTTGTTGTCAGAAATGGTATCTTTCTAGAACGAGAATTTATCTCTAAAAGAACCACTGGGAGCAAGGTACACCTCGAAGAAGTTCGAGAGCCACAAGACGCCACAGAACTAGAGATGGAAAGTAGAGAAGACTCACAAGAAGTTGTTGAGACTCCTCAAGTCACGCAAGGCCCAAGGCGATCTAATAGGGCACGACTTCAGCCTCAGAGATATGGATTTCTGATTTCTGATAGTCGTGATGTGTTGCTCATTGAGCATAATGAGCCCACTACCTATCAAGAAGCAATAGTGGGACCAAACTCTGAGAAATGGCTTAATGCCATGAAGTCTGAGATGCAATCCATGTACGATAATAAGGTATGGACCTTAGTCGACCCGCCTGAAGGTGTAAAAACTGTCGGGTGCAAGTGGGTTTTTAAAGAGAAAACTGACATGGATGGCAATGTAAATGTCTTCAAGGCACGACTGGTTGCAAAAGGATTTACTCAAACTCATGGTGTGGACTATGATGAGACCTTTTCCCCAGTTGCAATGGCCAAATCAATCAGAATCCTCCTTGCCATTGCAGCATATTATGACTATGAAATATGGCAGATGGACGTCAAGACAGCCTTCCTTAATGGAAAGCTCCTTGAGGATGTGTACATGACACAACCTAAAGGTTTTGTGCGTTCTGAGGACTCTGGTAAGGTGTGCAAGCTTCAAAGGTCCATTTATGGACTGAAACAAGCATCTCGGAGTTGAAATCATCGTTTTGATAAAGTAGTCAAAGAGTTTGGATTTCTTCAAAACATTGATGAACCTTGTGTGTACAAAAAGGTTAGTGGGAGCACATTTGTGTTTTTGGTACTCTATGTCGATGACATCCTACTCATTGGGAATGGCATTCCTACCTTGCAGATTGTCAAGTCTTGGTTAGGAAAATCTTTCTCGATGAAAGACTTGGGTGAAGCCACCTACATCCTAGGAATTAGGATCTATAGAGATAGATCTAAAAGGCTTCTAGGACTGAGTCAGAGCACATATATAGACAAGATACTGCATAGGTTCAGTATGCAGGAATCAAAAAGGGGTTTCATACCCAAGTCTCATGGTATTCACCTCAGCAAGGATTTGTGTCCTAGTACACCAGATCAGCGAGGTCGCATGAGTAAGATTCCATATGCCTCGGCCATAGGATCTATCATGTACGCCATGTTATGTACTCGACCGGATGTCTCGTTTGCCTTAAGTATGACTAGCAGATATCAACAGGACCCCGGTGAGGGCCATTGGACTGCTGTCAAGAATATCCTTAAGTACTTAAGAAGGACTAAGGACTTATTCTTGGTCTATGGTGGATTGGATGATGAGCTCTATGTAACTGGTTACACAGATTCAAGTTTCCAAACTGACCAGGATGACCAGAAATCGCAATCTGGATACATATTCCTCTTGAATAATGGAGCAGTAAGCTGGAAGAGCACTGTAGCAGATTCTGCAATGGAAGCTGAGTACATAGCAGCATCTGATGCAGCTAAGGAGGCCGTCTGGATCAGGAAGTTCATTACAGAACTAGGGGTGGTACCTACCATCTCAGATCCAATAACTTTGTTCTGTGACAATAGTGGTGCCATTGCACAGGCCAAAGAGCCTAGGTCACATCAAAGGACCAAGCATATACTTAGGCGATATCATCTCATCAGAGAAATCAATGATAGAGGTGATATAAAAATATGCAAGGTAACAGGAGAAGACAATGATGCCGATCTTCTAACAAAACCGCTTGTCCAGGCAAAACATGAGCGTCATGTTAGGTCAATAGGATTGAGACAAATTAATGATTGTTCCTAGTGCAAGTGGGAGGATGTTGGAAATTGTGCCCTAGGGGCCAATCATTGTATCAGGTTATCACATTATTTGCATGTTTACTGTGATGACCATCCTTGGATAACTCATGATCTTATCCTAAATGTCCCTGGTCAGTCATCTATGCGGGAGCAGAGATGAAATAAGACCAGTATGACTTTGAAGATATATAGAGATATAAATCAAAGTCATAAGCACATGTAAGAGTACAGGGTGTTGGACCGCCCCGCTGTGAGAGAGCTGCATGGGTCAAGTCATAAGCTCCTCTCATATACAAGCCATGTCACTATGCCCTCTGACCTGAGATCATCATGGATTCCTACATGACAAACGCTCAGCTTTGACCTAGTCAAAAGTCACTTTTGACCGAGTGATCATAAAGGCTATGCTCGGGCTTAGTGGTTTTTCATGCGGAGGAATGTGAATGGTCAAGATGAAATTTGTCCCTCACATTCGTAGAGAGATATTACTGGGCCCCTCGATGAGTGAGTCTGAGAAATGTATGGCCATACTGGAATGGAAGGGTAGTTCCATTTCTATATTCAGACTACTCAGGGATCGAGAAAGTAACGGTCAGGAATAGGAGGATGACGTTCTCCATGCCTCATCCTTGACCGAAATATCGTGACAAAAGGGACGTGATATGGTTGTATGAAAGGTTACATCGTTTATCGATCCTCATATGTTTTGGGTAGTCGTAATGCCTTGCTAGAGACCGCTTACGACTTGTGGGTCAGTATAGTAACTGGCCCACTGCCAACTTCATATGGGCCTACAGGGTCGCACACAAAACAGCCCCATGCGAGCTATGATGTCCAGATTCATTGAATCTAAGAGATGTCTAGATTCAATGAATAATCTAGGGTGGATATATATTATATATATATATATATATAAATTAGTTTATATATATATTATATATATAATATAAGAGATATTTGTAAGATTTATTTTATAAGGATAAATTAAATCTCTATCATTTTTGAATTTGAATTTAAATGGATATGATCTATTTGAATTTGAAATTCAAATTGATAAGATATCTCAAATTTGATTTATGAGAATAAATCAAATATAATTCTGTCTTATCTTTATTTTAAATTAAATAAATAGGTGAATTAAATCTGTGGGACGGATTTAATATAAACCATATTTATTTAATCAGTTTCTTATTAAATTATGCAATATATGATATTATATTAATTCAGAATTAATATAAGATTAATTCTGAAGCCCGGCCCTATTAGAAGCCCGATAGCTTCCTATATATTTGACATTAGGAGCTAGGGTTCTACACACAATATACATCTCTACACACACATTCAGACGTGAGAAAAGGGGGCAGGGAGAGTGCAAAAGGTTTGCAGACAAGAAACTGCCGAAATAGAGACGTTGAGGACGGAATCTCTAGAAAGCCCTAGAGGGACAAGAGGCGCTAGCACGTCGTTCGCAATTGGAACGCTGTTCGTGTGGATACCGGTAGAGGAAGCCGATCTGAGTTGTCGACTTCTTGTGATCGAACCAGACACGAAGACAGGTCGCGACCAGAACACGCTGAGGTCGCGACCATACAGGCATCTGAACGTCAGAAATCCGAAAAGAAGAGGAAGGTCGTGACGAGAAGCAGAGTAGGTCGCGACTAAAAACTCCAGAGGCGACAGGTCGCGACTAGAAGATGAGGAGGTCGCGACTGAAAGTTCCAGAGGCGAGGAGTCGCGACTAGTGGACACTGAGGTCGCGAACAAAGCTCGAAACCGAAGGTAACACTTCTTTGTCCTTGACTTAAACACATTCGGTAGATCCTGGCTGGGAATGGAAAAATTTTTAAAGTTAATTTCCGCTGCGTGTCTTCCAATTCCCTTCATTCATAACCCTCTTAAGTTCTTAGGAGGACAAATATCAGGTAAAACTATGTTTTATTATAAAAATCATGTGTTATTGGAACACTTCTAAAAATCAATTACTGTTAAAAGAACCAACTACTAAGTACTTGAAAATGGTATTTGATGTTTTCCCTTCTTTTCATAATTTGTTATTACTTGCATTTGGTTCCTATCATTATTTTGTTTCTTAAGTTACCATTATTTTGTTTTCCATTTTGAACCTTAATCTTTTCAAAAGTTTTGTTCTAGTTTTGTTTTTGATGAGGAAGCTTCCATATTTTTTTTAGTTGCCCACCAGATTCACCGGAGCTTTGCCCCAACTACATCCGGATCCGACCCGCATCGTGCACCTAGCTATGGTGGGTGAATCTCCCAACGGGGATTTTCTGCATACGCCAAGGAAGCTTCCATATTGATTAGGTAACTGACTGGGAAGGTAGAGAAATAGATCTGTCTGCAGATCAAATTGGCCGCAGGATTATATTCCCTTCAGGCGGTGTCCTTGTTACCAACAGCAACTTACACGACCAGATTCTGCATCTCTCAAAATTTAATTATTTGATGCTCACTGGTCAGTTCTCATCTTAGAGGGAAAAATTGCTTCAATATTTGCAATCTGTATTATGTATCAGATGTTGGAGATTGTGCCCTAGGGGCCAATCATTATCTTATAAACATTGTTGATTTATGAATTTCTTAATTATGTTATCATATTATTTGATGTTTACTATGATGACAATCCTTGGATAACTCGTGATCTTATCCTAAATGTCCCTGGTCAGTCATCTATGCGGGAGCAGAGATGAAATAAGACCAGTATAACTTTGAAGATATATAGAGATATAAATCAAAGTCATAAGCACATGTAAGAGTACAGGGTGTTGGACCGACCCGCTATGAGAGAGCTGCATGGGTCAAGTCATAAGCTTCTCTCATATACAAACCATGACACTATGCCCTTTGACCTGAGATCATCATGGATTCCTACATGACAAACGCTTAGCTTTGACCTAGTCAAAAGTCACTTTTGACTGAGTGATCATAAAGGCTATGCTCGGGCTTAGTGGTTTTTCATGCGGAGGAATGTGAATGGTCAAGATGGAATTTGTCCCTCACATTCGTAGAGAGATATTACTGGGCCCCTCGATGAGTGAGTCTGAGAAATGTATGGCCATACTGGAATGGAAGGGTAGTTCCATTTCTATATTCAGACTACTCAGGGATCGAGAAAGTAACGGTCAGGAACAGGAGGATGACGTTCTCCATGCCTCATCCTTGACCGAAATATCGTGTGACAAAAGGGACGTGATATGGTTGTATGAAAGGTTACATCGTTTATCGATCCTCATATGTTTTGGGTAGTCGTAATGCCTTGCTAGAGACCGCTTACGACTTGTGGGTCAGTATAGTAACTGGCCCACTGCCAACTTCATATGGGCCTACAGGGTCGCACACAAAACAGCCCCATGCGAGCTATGATGTCCAGATTCATTGAATCTAAGAGATGTCTAGATTCAATGAATAATCTAGGGTGGATATATTATATATATATATATAAATTAGTTTATATATATATTATATATATAATATAAGAGATATTTGTAAGATTTATTTTATAAGGATAAATTAAATCTCTATCATTTTTGAATTTGAATTTAAATGGATATGATCTATTTGAATTTGAAATTCAAATTGATAAGATATCTCAAATTTGATTTATGAGAATAAATCAAATATAATTCTGTCTTATCTTTATTTTAAATTAAATAAATAGGTGAATTAAATCTGTGGGACGGATTTAATATAAACCATATTTATTTAATCAGTTTCTTATTAAATTATGCAATATATGATATTGTATTAATTCAGAATTAATATAAGATTAATTCTGAAGCCCGGCCCTATTAGAAGCCCGATAGCTTCCTATATATTTGACATTAGGGGCTAGGGTTCTACCCACAATATACATCTCTACACACACATTCAGACGTGAGAAAAGGGGCAGGGAGAGTGTAAAAGGTTTGCAGATAAGAAACTGCCGAAATAGAGACGGTGAGGACGAAATCTCTAGAAAGCCCTAGAGGGACAAGAGGCGCTAGCACGTCGTTCGCGATTGGAACGCTGTTCGTGTGGATACCGGTAGAGGAAGCTGATCTGAGCTGTCGACTCTTGTGATCGACCAGACACGAAGCAAGGTCGCGACCTATTGACACTGAGGTCGCGACCATACGGGCATCTGAACGTCAGAAATCCGAAAAGAGGAGACAGGTCGCGACTTGAAGCTGACGAGGTCGCGACTACAAACTCCAGAGACGTCCGGTCGCGACGAGAAGCATAGTAGGTCGCGACTAATAACTCCAGAGGCGACAGGTCGCGACTAGAAGTTGAGGAGGTAGAGACTGAAAGTTCCAGAGGCGAGGAGTCGCGACTAGTGGACACTGAGGTCGTCACCAAAGCTCGAATACTGAAGGTAACACTTCTTTCTCCTTGACTTAAACACATTCGGTAGATCCTGGCTGGGAATGGAAATATTACTTTCTAAGCTTGTCTAGATCAAGATTTTATAGTCCTAACTTTGTTTTTCTCTTCCCCCTTTATTCTCAACTTTAGGCCAGCATGAATCACAAGGGAAGTTCTCATCCAACTATTAAAATCTTAGATTCAAGCTCCTAAATTGAAGTAATATAAGCTATAATATATTACTTACCTTAATTTCTAGCTAGCTTGAACCCTAGGTGCCTTCGATTAACCCTGAATTGCTCTTGGTTTGGTTAAGTTTTCAAAATGCCAAAATTTTCTTTCAGGTTCCCTCGTGCCACAGTTTTTAAGAGAGAAGGGGGTATTTATAGCAAAATCTCAAGGGTTTTAGGACTAATCTACCCCTAAAGTTGCTAATTATTATAGCTCCTTAATTTGGCTCCTAATTTGTTACTTTTTCACTTAATTATAATTAACACTTTCTTATCATTATTTTATTCTAATTATGTGGTTTAAACTTCTTCTTCCTCAAGAAGAAGACATGTGGCACCATGTATGGGTCACACAGGGATACCTCACATGGTGACTCACTGCTTCTAAGAGGATATGGGTTATTCTAGAGTAATTCAGTCCAATTCTGACTAATCTTGTACTGTATTGAGAGATATTCTCAATTATTAGATCTTCCTTTAGTCCTATAATTTTTATGTGTTCCCATGGTATTACTTGTCAAAGAAACACTGTCTAAAAGATTACTGATAAAATCTATTTATCGGATCAATTCCCCAGTTATAATTGTAACTAGTAACTATAATTTTCTAAAAATTGCTAAAATATTATTTTTATGTAATTGAATTCTCAAGAACTATTGGAGCACGTTTTTTAGCCTCTTGGGATGCCACCTTAGGCCCAATCCAAGCCCAAGTCCTCAGTTAGCTCAAATTCTATGAAATTTCCCCTAAAGCCTATACCGGGTGACCTAATTCACCTTAAATTATATTATAAATTCTATAGGGCTCCTTTAGGGGTTCTGTCAGTTCCATAAACTCTTATAATTATTAAAGTAATTTCTTATAGAATCTCGTTCTTGATCTTGGCGAACTTGTTCCGCCCTTATTTCTTCCATCATTCTTTGTTGCTGATCTAGTCTAGCAAGGATGACTTGCATAGGATCTACCTCATTGGAGTTACCAGCTTCCTCTATGTGTGGCTCCTCCACTCTAGTTCTATGTCCTCGTCTTGTGTTCACCATCTTGCTCCTCGTCAATCTCAAAAGAAAAGTGAACATATTAATATCATACTACCTATTCATCTAAGAGCTTTACCTTTACTGGCCTTTTCTAAACCTTTAACTTTCCTATATATATTAGTCGTTACACAAGACCTATCTCGTCACAACCTCAGCTTCCCGTGATCACAAACTTAGTGTCAATTATGACAGCTTTATCAGGGTATCTCTATAATTTATCTATTCAGAGCATTTCCTAAGCCAGAATCCTTTGCTCTGATACCAAAATGTCACATCCTTATTTTTATACATCTTAGGAACCATTCAGTAGCATTTGGAACCACTTTCAGGGTTATAGAAGTCCAAACTATCAATCTGCAATTCTACTCTTTCGGTACTGTTCACTGTGGCAAATTCCAGATGAGCGACTTGACTTTGAAAAATCATAACTAATTCTAGAAAAATCAAAACGAAGTGGTTCAAAGTGATACATGAAGCTAACTCAATTATATTTCAGGAAAAAATAATTGGTTGACCATTACTTGACCAATTCATCGTGGGTAAACGTTTCAAAGTTACTGTTCATCCAGTGATTTTCTCCTGAATCCAGCATTCTGGTTTCATCTTTGGTAATTTATATCCTTTCGTACAGACATCCAAATGGGGCATTCTATATATCAAATTAAATCTTAGTATATCTAATTTTTATCATAAAAATTTAGTGCATTAATTCAATCATTTACTATTTTTAATGATTTATCAAACATGCATAGGTCCTCACGAGTTACTGTTCACTGAACCTATTTTCAGCATTCAATCTTCACATACACATGCATACAACCATCACATATTAGTCATACATGCCAGATAACAATTATTATTAGATAATCAACTGTTGTATATCAGTGTATGATCAATCCCCTCAAATTTCTATTACATCTTTTCACTGTCTAAAATCCGGCAGCATAATTGCTACAATTCTTCTTTAGAAAGTAACCGATGTTGTACCGATTCGGTAATTCCCTCATGAGAACTACCATTCTACGTAGTACCCAGGAAAGACTGGATGAACCTGCTGGGTCCACTCACTTCCAGCCTCCTTAGACAGCACTACGTACACAGTACGTATCAGTTCCTTTCCCTGTTCCTGCTTTCTTGCCGGAATTTCGGCAGCATAACGGCGTCTCTTAAAATTTCCAAATTTCATTTTGACATAACCTCCCCTGTAATGTTATGTATGGGAATGAGATTCAAAAGAATCCCAGTAGCAACAATCATAACAATATATGTAATGCAGAGTGACGGTGCTTGCTTGTGATTGTGTACAGATAAGTATGCTGCATGCTTCCATATTCAATAACATATGATCATAGCATTGGAATAGAGTTTCAAGCATAACATATAAGACAACAATCCAACCAAACAAAATAACACATCACAAAGACATTACATAAGAGCTAGGATTAGTTACTACCTCAAAAGCAGAGCTTCAGAACTTCCCTACTACTTCCAACTTCACCAGAACTTCCTTACTTCTTTCTTCCTCACACTTTCTCTCTCAAGAACTTCTTTCTACCTCTAAGAATGCTTCTTGGCGTGAAAATGAAGAGCTAGGGGGTATTTATAGTGTTGAGCAATGGCAATCTTGTAATTAGGAAGACTTATGATCCTGTGGTCCTGGTTTTTCCTGGAATTTCCTATTTTCTTTAATTTCCTTTTACTGCATCACCCTGGACACCTCATGGGACACCTCATAGGACACCTCACCACCCATATGCTTCATGTGACGAAATTTGGAGGTTCTGGAAGCTTTTCGGTCCAATCCGGTACCGGCCCGGTCTATCGCCTCGAAAAACGTGCTGTTTTCTGAATCTGATGTTTCTGAAGATCCTTTTTATGTCTACTGACCTCATATTTAGTATCTAGACCCTTTATATCATTAAATTTTTAATACTGGGTCCAGACTAAGTTACAGATCCCCTGCAAAATGACCAAAATGCCCTTGGTGCCCTATCTTGTCCTATTTTAACCCTAAGGGCAAAATCGTCATTTCACACCTTTCTGGACCTGGTCAAAGCTTATACTGGCTCTAGTCAACCTTATTTAGACATGTCTTGACCTCTGGGCCTGTCCAAAATGACCAGAATGCCCTTCATTCATCTACTGCCCTTTTTGTACAACACAGGGGCATTTTCGTAATTTCGCACTTTTCCGGGGTTCTGCTGGACACTGGCCCACCTATCAGTCCAAGAGCCTTATTGGGACTCTAATGGCGCCATTTTTTGGGCTTCCTGGGTCCATCAACTATATGGCACGCATTACGAGGAATCTTCCTCTGTCACAGTTCACCAAATATTTTAATTATTATTTACCGATTATACACCTTTCCGGACACCGGCTCCTTTTCCCAGATACAGTGTCCTACTGTGTTCAGGCATCCCTGTGGGTCATAACGGTCATCTGACCGAGGTCATCCGATCTCATTCAGCCTCTTTAAAAATACCGATAAATCTCCTACCCGGATCCCCGGAGGCCTCACACTCCCGTCTGTATTTGCTATTTTGTGAATAAATCTTTCTACAGACCTCCTATCGGTATTCTGTCAGTTTCCTGACATCCGCCCCATAAAGGCGCATCATCCTGTATTTTCTCACTTATATCTGAGATCTAGGATATCCGGTAGGAATTTTTATAAGTTTTGGACGATCAGTCCATTTCTGGCTATCTGGAGTCTTCAAAAATTCCGGTATTAGGCTGGGTTACCCGGCGTCCCCTGCCCTACCTTCTAGTAGAATTTGGGACTGAAATACTGTCGGGCAGTGCAAACCACTTCCGGCCTGACTTTCTTTAATTATACTTTAGCCCCAGGAAACTTTTCTTCTTTATAATTAAATCCCTTTTTATTTGACAAAAATTACACTTAAGGACCCCACATTTTTGTCTACTTTTCTTTTTGGCCTTAAACTTTTTCATAATTACATCTAAGTCCCTACATTTTCTTTCTTTTGTAATTTAACCCCTTTCCTTGCATAAATAGCCACTATATCTTTAGGGACTTTCACTATTTACCTATAAGTCCTTGATCTTTGACTTATTTGCAGTTTAGTCCCTAAAAACCCTCTGTATGTTTTTAGGACTTCTGTTCAAAGGAGTCTGATAGTCTATCTATTTCAGGCTCACTTTCTGAGTCTCTGGGCCTGAAAATTGGGGTATTACATTCTCCCCATATCACTCTTAATATCTTAATTATTTATTTACATAATTACCACACTCCACTTCAAGTTCGATCATAGATACTCATCATATCCAACTTTCTTACAAATTTTTCAAAGACATCTTCTAGAAGTCCTTTTTTGAGAATGTCAATGAGTTGCAGGTTAGTGGATACATAGGATAGACAAATTATTCCTTCCTCAACCTTTATCCAATAATATGATGATCTACTGCAACATGCTTAGTGCGACTATCTGTACTAGGTTCAAGGCCATGCTTAGAGTTGCTTTATTATCACAATAAAGCTTTAGAGGTGAGCCAATTTGAACCTAGGCTTCCTCGCACACACGCTTTAGCCACAGTCCCTCCATAATACTTTGAGCAAGTACTCTTAACTCGAATTTAGCACTATTTTTGGCTATAACTCTTTGCTGTTGACTTTACCATGTGACCAAATTGCCCCATATAAAGGTGAAATATCCTAATGTGGATCTACTATCTTCTTGAGAACCTGCCCAGTCAGCATCAGTGTAGATTTAAACTATTCTAAGGTTGCTTTTCTTGAAGAGCAGTCCTCAGCCAGGTGTACCTTTGAGGTGCCTAAGGATTTTCTAAGCAACATCTATGTGTTTCCTCTTTGGTGAATGCATATGCTAACTACCACACTCTCTACCAAGGCGATGTCAAGACGAGTATGAGACAAATAGATTAATTTCCCAACCAGCCTTTGGTATTAACATTTGTCAATTGGTAATTTTTCCTTCTCTAGGCTTTTTCTTCACGGTATTGATGGGAACTTTGCTAGGTCTATAGCCAAGCATTCTTGTCTACTTGAGTAAGTCTAGGATATACTTACGTTGAGAGACACATATTCCCTCTTTTGACCTTGCAATTTCCATCCCTAGGAAATAATTTAACTTCCCCAAGTCCTTGACTTCAACCTCCTTGTTAAAGGCTACTTTTATATGGTGGATTTCCTCAACATCATTACCAATGATTATGATGTCATCCACATATACAATGATTAGATTATTAAGCTTCCTTTTCACAATACAAACATGGTGTGGTTAGACATGTTTTGTTTATACCCTTTGCCCTTTAGTACAATGGAAAACTAGTTAAACTAGGCTCGAGGTGACTGTTTCAACCCATATATTGACTTCTTTAGTCTGTAGACTTGGTTGTTTTCTCGTTCGTCAAACTCAAGTGGAAGTGACATGTATACTTCCTTTTTCAAGTCACCATTGAGGAAGGTATTTTTAATGTCAAGCTACTCAAGTGGCCAATCTAAATTCACTGTAATTGAAAGCAAAACCCTGACAGTATGAAGTTATGCAATAGGAGTAAAAGTTTCATTATAATTAATCCCTTGAGTCTGAGTAAACCCCTTGGCTACTAGTCTAGCCTTGAGTTTGTTAAGAGTGCTATCAATATTGTATTTAAGGGTAAATGCCCACTTACAACTGATAAACTCATATTTGTATTGATTTTAGTGTGGTTAAAGATAGTTTTATTATTGATTTCTATCCCCATTTATTAATATATTAAACAATTAATAAATAAAATAAAAATAAAACAAGTGGAAATTAATTGATGTGATTTTATTGATTAAATTGAAAAAAATTCTATTTATTTTAATTGTCTAATACAGACCAATGCACTAATAGAATGAATAGAAAGGAGGGGATAGCTGGACAAGGAGTATTCACATGGGAAATATAGCTAAAGAGAACAGATTGAACATGTACTGGATCTAGGAACTGATAGCAGAAGCAAGTGGGAGATCACACATGTGTTGCAACAAAAATCACATGGAGAGGAAAGCTAACAGATTCATGCCCATGCTGTCATGCAGATGACACACCTTGCATCACACATTCTGGACAACTCGCACACCTCACACACATGACCTCACTCATTACACACTCTACTATATATCACGCCATCCATCATCATTCCAGAGATCATCACATATTAGACCCCTACCATTCACGCCATTCCATCTCCATTTCTCTTCTCCAACTTTCCTCTGTTCTAGTCAATAAAACCAGAGGAAAGTCCTTCATCCATTTTCATCTCCTTCTTCTTCCACCATGACTGCTGCTATACCTTCTGTTGCTATTGAAGTTCTGATGGCAATGCAAGGCTAAGCTGATGTGCTCTCTTGGAGATGATGCTAAACCATAATCCTTGAGCTGAAATAAGGAGTTCATTATGTCTTAAGTAAGATTTAATTGTATCGAGTTGATGTAGTTACTTCTAGTTTATTGATTCAATTAGAGTTAGTAGACGACAAAGGAGTAGGGAACCGAGTTAGATTTCTTATTTCTACATAATTGATCTTTGATTGATTATCCTTGCACTAGTTGGACATGATTGTGATTAATTAGAGTGATTATATAACAGAGTACAGTTGTATCTGTTTAATTCATCTTCTTTTATCTCTGAGTTGAATGATTCTTAATTCTCTATTCAATATCTGTGAGTTGTAGCTTGATTGAGATTTAGCTGGCGAGTTGTTTGCTAACCTATTCTAATTCAACTTATTAACTCTTGATATTCTGTGGATAATGAAGGTAAGATAATCTCCAAGGGAGATCAACATAAACACGTAAAATCATAAACAGTAGTATAGGATTTATTTTCACATTTAGTTCAAATACCTCATCACACAATTCATCTGATTAACTTATTTGTTGTGGCTCATTAGATTAATTAGGTACCTTAGCATCCATCTAGACTCCTTGTGAATCGACCTAGGTTAGCCTCCACTTACTATTGGTTAGCTTAGTTTTATTTGGTAATTAAAATGACAGTTATAAAAAACTAACAGGCTTCTTCCCTTTTAGTAATTCAATAATTTCCCACATACCATTCTTCTCTAGAGCCTTTATTTCTTCCAACACATCCTGCTTCCATTCAAAAATTTCCAAGGCCTCATAGGTATTGTTTGGAATTTTGATACTGTTAAGACTAGTAACAAATTTATAGTAATTCGTAGAAAGTGTAGCTTAAGAAACATACTTTTGTATGGGATGTTTAGTTCAAGTAAGAGGCTGTTTTCTCAAAGCAATGGGCATGTCAATATTATCTTTTACCTCAGTATTCTCCATGTCATGGGTTCCCGCTATTTTCTCAAAGTAATGGGCATGTCAATATTATCTATTACCTTAGTATTCTCCATGTTATGGGTTCCCACAGGGTCAGGATCTACCCCTAGTTCAGCAATTACACTTCCTCTAATCTATGACCTGCAGTACTCCTTCAAATAAATACCTATAGGGGTAAATAAATTAAAAAAAAAATGGGGTTTCCCTAGAATTAATATGAGAAAATTTAGAAGACATAAATCTTTTATTAACTCAGAAGCTCCAAAAATTAATTCCTAAGGCTGGATAATATGAATTAAATTGGTTTCTTTTTATTTTGTCATCAATAAAATTATGATGGCAATAAAGGGAGACTCAATTGGATGAGAAAAATATGAGGAATTTATTATGGGATAGATAAAATTTTTATTACAATGCCTAGGACACTGGAATTGTAAAATAGGAATTTGTTCAATATTAAGTGCATTGAAATAATCTAGTCTTTTTATTGGATCAAGTATGGCACCATTTGCTTTACTATGAATTGTGAGGATTTTGACTTGAGAAATTAATTTAATTTAGGATTATTTTTGGAAGGAAAAAGTTACAAGAAGCCATGGAATTTTGACACATAAGCTTTGTAATTTGGTGGAACTTGGAAGTTATATAGATTTCCCACGGTCTATAAATACCACCCCTCTCCCTCTCACAATTGCAAATTTGGCACAAGTAGGGAATCTCTTGCAAATTGAATTTTCAACCTTTCAAGACAAGGAGAAACTAGCTATATTGGGTAATTAGCTTGGATAAAAAGTTAGTTTATGTTTCCAACCTCCTAGTTGATATTTTAGCTAGTTAAATCATGGTTTAGGTAGTTGGAAAATTGAGATATCCCTATGGATGCATGCTGGTCAAAATGTTTAAGACCTAGGGGGATATCATTTTGATGTTAAACATAGGTTAAAGACATATAGATTAGTGGTTAGTTTAAGTAATATTGCATGATGATTGTTTAATTCCCTTGAATTGGAATTTATTCATACCTCTCGACCCCTAAGAAAGAGATGTTCTAGGAATTATTATTTTTTTATTTTGATGCTTCCCATATGTTTAAAATGTAGGTGTAGGATGAACCTAAGAAACAAGCTTTGGAAGCATTATAATCAAAATTGGAAATTTAGGTTTTGTGAATGGCACCTCTCAACCTAGGATATAACATAAGGAAGGAGTTTGATTTTCATGAATTTAAGCTCATATTTGGATTCTGAAACA
Organism: Leucaena leucocephala; assembly: GCA_037074615.1. NCBI lineage: Eukaryota > Viridiplantae > Streptophyta > Magnoliopsida > Fabales > Fabaceae > Leucaena > Leucaena leucocephala. The sequence goes on along the minus strand of CM073548.1, from coordinate 7,556,433 downwards.
TCCTCCCTTAGACCCCTCAGAGTACACTTACGGAAGCGATATTAGCTCGATCATATCTTAACTTAAGCCCAGAAATTAAAATTTCTACTCTTAAGTTCCTTATTCTGAACCTTTAATTTGAGAACTGATTAATCTCATTCTACACATCCAAACAAGGCTTATTACCTATCCACGGAATACCCCAGATGTGTACCACTGGCTCACCAAATTTCATGGCCAAACTCCTTCGTTTACTAGGTCACACTTAGGACAGAACCCTGCTACCTTAGGACCTGCGAATTTCTCTTTTCATTTCTCATTCACAAATTGAACATGCCAAACAATATTTATTATTAAATAATAAAATGTCATACAACAAGTCATACACAAAATTCTTACATTTCTATTACATCTTTTTCTGCCCGAAATTCGGCAGCACAACTGCTAGGCTTCATCTGTACAAAGAACTGAACCGTACTGATTCGGTAATTCCCTCACGAGAACTACCATTCTACGTAAGTACCCAGGAAAGACTGGATGAACCGGCTAGGTCCACTCACTTCCAGCCTCCTTAGACAGCACCTACGTACACAGTACTTATCATATTCTGATGTTCAGTCTTAAATTCGGCAGCATAACGACGTCTCTCAAAATTCTTAGAATTCAGTTCAACATAATTTCCCTGTAATGGGTTAGATATGGGGAATGAGATTCGGGGGAATCTCAGTAGTAAATAATCATAACAATATATGTAATGCAGTGTGACAGTGCTTGCTTGTGATTGTGTACAGATAAGTATGCTGCATGCTACCATACTCAATAACATATGATCATAGCATTGCAGTAGAGCTTCAGACATAACATATAAGACAACAATCCAACCAAACAATAGCACATCAAATCACAAAGCCATTACATAAAAGCTAGGATTAGTTACTACCTCAAAAGCTTAGCAGAACTCTACTATCTCTATACTGCTTCCAGCTCCGCCAGAACTTCCTTTCTTCTTTCTTTCTCCTTCTCTCTCTTCTTTCTCTCTCTTTCTTGCCCAAAACCGTGATGCAAACGAATGGGGAGGGGGGTATTCATAGTTTCCTTCGATGGCATTTTTGTAATTTTGAAGCCATCTGAACTTGTGGTCCTGGTTTTTCCTGGAATTTCCTATTTTCTTTTATTCCTTTTTACTGCATCATCCAGGACACCTCAGTGGACACCTCAGCAGCATATTTCTCACATGTCTAAATCCCGGGACACCTCATCAGCTGACTCAGCCTGCTGACTCACCGGTCCAGAGTCTTGCACCGTAATACGTGTCCTTAGCTTTATCTGCTTCCTTTAGACCAGTGCCATGTGGCGTCTGGAAGGGACCTTTCACGCCTTCCAATGCTATCCAGATAAGTCTCGGACTTTATCTGATCACCTCCTCGGTTATCGTGCCAACCGAGTAACTTTACTTTACTGAAAAGTCATTAAATCATTAGTTTAATATCACTTTTCCCCCTGAATCACTGGGCCTGGGATATCATCTTGGGTCTCTGATCCAGCCCAAGTACTCTGATGGCACGATTCCCAAGAAACACCCCTTAGCAAATTACCAAAATGCCCTTAGTCTCTCTTTCTTTACTTTATTAGGTCTAGGGGTATTATTGTCTTTTCCCACCTTACCAGAGTATTCTTTGACCCTGGTCAACTATCCAGATAACTTCCCTGGACTGTCTAACCTTAGGCAAATGACAAAAATACCCTTTACTCATTCTTCAGCTGTTCTATAACATAGGGGCATTTTCGTCATTTCGCACCTTTTTCCCGGACACCAGCCCCTTTTACCACTGGACTGATCTAATGGGCCTGGGCCTTCCCTGGTGTCACTAAAGGCCTTAGAAACACTATACGGCCCCCTGGCCACAGTCCGATCATCCCTATCGGGACTACTTTTCCTTTACCGATTATAACTGTAAATTCCCATCTTCCAGAATTTTTACAGAAAAATCGGGACCTCAAATCAAAATTTCGTGACTCCTCATTCAACCCGGAATCCTTTTCTCTATCTCCCGGTATTTTCAGATATTTTATCCGGACCGGGCTGTTTTGGCCTGAAAAAGCGCTCACGAGCACACTTTTCCAAAATGACCATTTTACCCCTGGTCACATTTCTAATTCTTTCATACACATAGAGACCTCATATGCACATTTCACGGTTCAGTGAAATGATCAGCATAATTTTCTCTATTTTCTAACAAAATATGGTACTCATCGGCTACCAGCCCGATCTTTCCCAAAATTACGATTTTGCCCCTGCATTCTCTTTCTGGCATCTATTCTCATCTTCTTATCCTTCATCTTAAGTTCTAGAAATTCTCTTTCAATAACTCATCCCTTAAACTCTTCGGGAGTCATCGTTACTTGAAAGGCTTGACAACCTGCCCATATCAGGTTATCTTGCACAGGAGCCAGCCCATATCAAGCTACCTACAGAATTCCTAGGCTTAAGACTTAGGATATTTCTCACATTCCTCATTTTGAACCTAGGTGAACTGTCCCGATCTGTAGGTTAAAGACTTAACTCATCTTTAAATCCTGAAGGACTTAGCTCATCCCTCGGATTCCTATAAAATACAGGTAAATGATCCGCCCATATCAGATTACTACCCTGGGACTACGGGTTTAGCAGCCTGCCCATATCAGACTACTTCCCAGTTCTCCTAGACCAAAACTCAGGATGTTACAATTCTCCTCCCCTTTTAAATATTTCATCCTCAAAATTTTAAGGGATACCTCATCTTTCTTGAAGAGAACTTCTTACTAACCTATACAGCTATGTGATTCTTATAACGCAGTCATATATATAACCAGTAAGATCATCCCTCTCTGTCTTATCCTCACTCCAGTGATGGTCTAGAGGAGCAACAGCTTGGTCCCAGACCTTCCACATGGATTCTTAGCAACTAACATCTCTCATTATAGTTGCTTACAGCTATCCATGTTCTAACCCCTCATACAGCACCCTCATCACTGAGTTAAGACAGATTTATTATCTTACTAATTATTTCTCATGACTCGTTATAATGACCACATTCTCTAGATCAGAAAAGAACTCTTGATTACTCATATCATTTACATCTAGGCATACAGTTCTTCACAGCTAAGTCGCCCTTACAGCTATGGTTCTTCTTAACCATTCTTAGGGTCGACCTCAGGGGATTTGGAGACTCTGTTCGAAAAAATGGAAAATACTCTTCCTGTTGTCTTTGGCCTAGGGATGTCAGCATTCTTAGGGCAGACTCTGGCAAAAGTGGCCCTTCTCACCACACTTAAAACAACTGTCTTGCCCTGCTCGACACTCCCTTGTGCCATGGTTCTTTCCACATCTTTGACATCGCTGCTCTCCAACCTGATCCTCACCTTGATCAGTCCCCTGCCTAAACTGTTGCCTCTTCCTCTTGTTACTATTATTGGCTTCATAACCTGAGCTACCTCCCAGAGTGCTCATAGCCAATGCTTCTTTACCTCTTTCCTTGGACTTAGCTACTTCCTTATTCCTTACGCTGTTCCCGGTTGCTGTATGACTGTTCATACTTCTTTCTGTCAATCTGTAGACTTCTACAGCTCTATTGAACTGCGTAAGTTGCTGAGGAATTATTCTTTCCTTTAGGGCACTGCTCAGACCCTCTACTAATCTCTTTGTCGACTATTCTTCGTCCTCCATTCTTCTAAGGTATGTGGAATAGTACGACAATCAGAGATACTTAGCCAAATACTCATCGAATGGCTCTTTCTCTCCCAGCTTCAAAGTAAGGAACTCAACTTCCTTCGCGTCCCTCACTGACTGGGGAAAGTATTTTTCCCTAAACTGGCCCAGAAACATTTCCCATGTAACTGGGATTCCTTTTGCTCGAAGAATAAGCTCGGTATTCCTCCACCATCTTCGCGCATCCTTCTCTAGCTTGAAAATGGCCAGCCGGGCTTTTCTTCCTGATGGGCAATCCAGCACCTCAAAAATCTTCTCAAGCTGATCTATCCAATCCTCAGCTACTTGAACGTCAAATGTCCCCTCAAACGCCGGAGGATTATACTTTTGGAACCGCTCCATCCATTGCTGAATGCTATTAGGATCTGTCACTGGATCCTCTATTCTCGACTACTCATTATTCGAAGGAATTCCTTATATCCCTTCTGCTGGTCTATCAGGGGTTCGCAATTGATTAACTATAGCTGTAAGAGTAGTTATAGTGGCATCTCTTTCTTGATCTCGGTGAACTTGTTCCGCCCTCATTTCTTCCATCATCCTCTGCTACTGTTCTAGCCTAGCAAGGATGACTTGCGTAGGATCTACCTCATTGGAGTTGCCAGCTTCCTCTACGTGTGGCTCCTCCACTTGAATTCTACGTCCTCGTCTCGTGTTCACTATCTGGTTCCTTGTCAATCAGAAAAGAAAAGTGAACACATAACATCGTACTACTTACTCATCTAGGGGTTTTTACCTCCACTGGGCTTTTCTAAACCTCTATGTACTCTAGGGAAATAACCTTTCTACATCAGAGCATCACTAAGCCAGAACCTTCTGTTCTATGCCAGAATCTTATGCTCTGAGCCAGAATCCTGTCTGATTTATGCCAGAACCTATTGCTTTAATACCAAAATGAAACATCCTCCCTTAGACCCCTCAGAGTACACTTACGGAAGCGATATTAGCTCGATCATATCTTAACTTAAGCCCAGAAATTAAAATTTATACTCTTAAGTTCCTTATTCTAAACCTTTAATTTGAGAACTGATTAATCTCATTCTACACATCCAAACAAGGCTTATTACCTATCCACGGAATGCCCCAGATGTGTACAACTGGCTCACCAAATTTCATGGCCAAACTCCTTCGTTTACTAGGTCACACTTAGGATAGAACCCTACTACCTTAGGACCTGCGAATTTCTCTTTTCATTTCTCATTCGCAAATTGAACATGCCAAACAATATTTATTATTAAATAATAAAATGTCATACAACAAGTCATACACAAAATTCTCACATTTCTATTACATATTTTTCTGCCCGAAATTCGGCAGCACAACTGCTAGGCTTCATCTGTACAAAGAACTGAACCGTACTGATTCGGTAATTCCCTCACGAGAACTACCATTCTACGTAAGTACCCAGGAAAGACTGGATGAACCGGCTAGGTCCACTCACTTCCAGCCTCCTTAGACAGCACCTACGTACACAGTACTTATCATATTCTGATGTTCAGTCTTAAATTCGGCAGCATAACGACGTCTCTCAAAATTCTTAGAATTCAGTTCAACATAATTTCCCTGTAATGGGTTAGATATGGGGAATGAGATTCGGGGGAATCTCAGTAGTAAATAATCATAACAATATATGTAATGCAGTGTGACAGTGCTTACTTGTGATTGTGTACAGATAAGTATGCTGCATGCTACCATACTCAATAACATATGATCATAGCATTGCAGTAGAGCTTCAGACATAACATATAAGACAACAATCCAACCAAACAATAGCACATCAAATCACAAAGCCATTACATAAAAGCTAGGATTAGTTACTACCTCAAAAGCTTAGCAGAACTCTACTATCTCTATACTGCTTCCAGCTCCGCCAGAACTTCCTTTCTTCTTTCTTTCTCCTTCTCTCTCTTCTTTCTCTCTCTTTCTTGCCCAAAACCGTGATGCAAACGAATGGGGAGGGGGGTATTCATAGTTTCCTTCGATGGCATTTTTGTAATTTTGAAGCCATCTGAACTTGTGGTCCTGGTTTTTCCTGGAATTTCCTATTTTCTTTTATTCCTTTTTACTGCATCATCCAGGACACCTCAGCGGACACCTCAGCAGCATATTTCTCACATGTCTAAATCCCGGGACACCTCATCAGCTGACTCAGCTTGCTGACTCACCGGTCCAGAGTCTTGCACCGTAATACGTGTCCTTAGCTTTATCTGCTTCCTTTAGATCAGTGCCATGTGGCGTCTGGAAGGGACCTTTCACGCCTTCCAATACTATCCAGATAAGTCTCGGACTTTATCTGATCACCTCCTCAGTTAATGTCACTTTTCCCCTTGAATCACTGGGCCTGCGTTTTTGGGCCTGGGAATATCATCTTGGGTCTCTGATCCAGCCCAAGTACTCTGATGGCACGATTCCCAAGAAACACCCCTTGGCAAATTACCAAAATGCCCTTAGTCTCTCTTTCTTTACTTTATTAGGTCTAGGGGCATTATTGTCTTTTCCCACCTTACCAGAGTATTCTTTGACCGTGGTCAACTATCCAGATAACTTCCCTAGACTATCTAACCTTAGGCAAATGACAAAAATACCCTTTACTCATTCTTCAGCTGTTCTATAACATAGGGGCATTTTCGTCATTTCGCACCTTTTTCCCGGACACCGGCCCCTTTTACCACTGGACTGATCTAATGGGCCTGGGCCTTCCCTGGTGTCACTAAAGGCCTTAGAAACACTATACGGCCCCCTGGCCACAGTCCGATCATCCCTATTAGGACTACTTTTCCTTTACCGATTATAACTGTAAATTCCCATCTTCCGGAATTTTTACAGAAAAATCGGGACCTCAAATCAAAATTTCGTGACTCCTCATTCAACCCGGAATCCTTTTCTCTATCTCCCGGTATTTTCAGATATTTTATCCGGACCGGGCTGTTTTGGCCTGAAAAAGCGCTCACGAGCACACTTTTCCAAAATGACCATTTTACCCCTGGTCACATTTCTAATTCTTTCATACACAGAGACCTCATATGCACATTTCACAGTTCAGTGAAATGATCAGCATAATTTTCTCTATTTTCTGGCAAAATATGGTACTCATCGGGTACCAGCCCGATCTTTCCCAAAATTACGATTTTGCCCCTGCATTCTCTTTCTGGCATCTATTCTCATCTTCTTATCCTTCATCTTAAGTTCTAGAAATTCTCTTTCAATAACTCATCCCTTAAACTCTTCGGGAGTCATCGTTACTTGAAAGGCTTGACAACCTGCCCATATCAGGTTATCTTGCACAGGAGCCAGCCCATATCAAGCTACCTACAGAATTCCTAGGCTTAAGACTTAGGATATTTCTCACATTCCTCATTTTGAACCTAGGTGAACTGTCCCGATCTGTAGGTTAAAGACTTAACTCATCTTTAAATCCTGAAGGACTTAGCTCATCCCTCGGATTCCTATAAAATACAGGTAAATGATCCGCCCATATCAGATTACTACCCTGGGACTACGGGTTTAGTAGCCTGCCCATATCAGACTACTTCCCAGTTCTCCTAGACCAAAACTCGGGATGTTACAGATTTTACATGAAAAATTATGTAGAAATGACCTAAGAGAATGATGGTTAAGTTGATAGAAATAAAGCCCAAAAAATCCAAGTTAAAGATTAGGGGTTTAACGGGTTTATGTATAAACCAAAGATAATGGAATGTTTATTATTTTTTATACTCCTTTTTGTCATAATGAAATAGGGTTTTACATTTGTGGAGGAAAGAACTAAGCTCAAGGACAATAATTAAAGAGTTATTAGATCAAAGTAGTAAGTTTACTCAACCTTAATGTTAACATGTCTTGATTGTTATATGTGTGTTTGCCATGATTGTTGGTTGAACTAAAGATGATGATATGATGCTACTCTTGCATTGTGATGTCTTAACTTGATGCATAAGTGAGTTGGCATGAGATAGAAGTAGTTCCCTAATTGTGGCATAATTCTTAGTTACATAATGATCTTTGTATATTGATATTATTGTTGATGTAACTTACTATTGGGATTTCTTTGAAATCTCACTCCTCCAATTGAATAATTATTTAGGAGCTGATCAAGCAAGGGGTAAGATCACCATGAGGGATAATTAATGTATTATGTCATGACATTTAGAAATATAATGATGTATGTATATAATTATGACAATATGTAAAGCTTATATGAGGCAGTCAATTTGATACCATGTTCCAATTGAGTTAAAATTGGAAATTGACCATGAAACTTGGCATGCTTAAAGTACACATAATGATATTTAATTGCATAGGTAGAACACTTAAATTGGAGTTGTTTACAATTTATGGTAATTTTTCTAAGTTAGGGTTGGAAATTTGGAAGTTCTAGATTGACCAAACGAATGGTAAAATTCAATAAATAAACTGTATGAATTGATAAGGTTTAATTCCAGTTTCATATTTTCTCCTTAAATAACTGTGAAAGAGGTTTCAATATAACTTGGAACTATTCAATTTCAATTTTTTTAGAATTAGTTATGAATTTTTAAAGTTGGGCACAAAGTCTAGAATTACCAAATAAACAGTAACCCAAGAAGACTAAAATTCCTGATTTGGTTCCTTTAATTTTGGGCCTTCCATAATGGTTTCAAAGGACATAAATGATCCCTAAAATGGTCTAAAACTAAGGATGACACTATTAGTATCCGAGCAAAGGTTTTAGCATAGAATAATAGTGTTTTGCTATGTTTAGGATTATTGAATTTGTGTCAATTGTGGATGAATTGACATGTAAGTTGAGTTTTGACAAAGAAAAATACTATGGAATCTTATCATGCTGAAGGTTCTGAGTCCTTAGGAAATCAGGGGGTAGAAAACCATGTATCCCTTATTGTTGATCTACTCATGATACAGGGAACGGAGGTAGAGTTAGATCTCGAGATTTACTTGTGGTTTGATAACACGGGACATGACATATCATCAGTGGGATCTAATCAAGTGGTTGACAAGGCTTTGGCCTTAGTTGATGATGGTACAAGTATCGAGCTAAGGGTCTTAAACCCCAATGTTCCTAGTCTAAGCACTCGAGTACCTGGAGTTGTTAGGAAACTATTTTTTCCTGGGCTGAATACCCAACTACCTCAAGTTAAATCTGAATTTAATAGTTATGGAGATCTTTTAGAAGAATTAAAGATTAGATCTAGACATATTAACCATATGAGAATCAGGGATATATTATCTATTTTGATTTTCTCCATGATGTCAGAGTACTTTATATACTAGTTAATTAGGAGTCTCAAACTTTAGATGACTTCACATGGATGATGGCACTTTGTGCAGTACTTCTAGTTACTCTTAAGTGGTCACAGGAGCTGACACGGTTGCAGTATCTTGGAGTGTATGATTTTCACACCTTAGTCATGGACTTGGAAGCTTTTGTTATCTATAAATTTATGTAGAAACCTAGATGTATGGGTACCTACACACAAGATGTACATTTTGTTACTACTTAACATGTATGTACATAAACATATAAGATGATATGTGATAAACTCTATTGCTTCTATGTACACAAAGTTAATACTTATAATGAAATACAAGTTTAGTCTAATCTTCTGTTCCTTGTTATAATTCAGAAAAGAATTTAAAATGGTGAAAAAATGGAGAGATGTGTCATCAGATGAACCAGGATCGAAGGATCATAGAGTACCTCCTGATCCTATCCAGCTAGTTTTAGAAAGGATGGAATGTCAACAAGAAGCTTTAAATGAGGTACGGGGCCAGGCAAGAATAAGAGAGAGACTCTACAATAGCTGTGGTAGTTGTAATAGCTGTTGCACACCTGAGACAACCTAAGGTACCTGAGCCTCAACCAGTCCTAGAGCCTTTCCAACCACAAGGACAGGCAAGACCTTAAGCAAATCTTGATAGTATTCAATAGTGTATTACTTACTTCTGCAAACATAATCCACCCACCTTTGATGGGGCCTTTGATGTCAGGTAGCAGAGGACTGTATTAACATATTAGAAACAAATTCAAAGTCCTAGACTGCACGTCAGAACGAAAAGCCCATACGGACATCTATAAGTTGGAAAAGGATAATAGACGGTGGAAAAACACAGAACTTTTGCTGTAAGCTAAGAATATTCCTGTCACCTAGGAAGTATTCCTTGAACAATTCTATGAGAAATATTTCCCACGATCTTTGAGGGATGAAAGGGAGGCAGAGTTCCATGGACTAAATTGCAATTAATGAAAGTTTCAAGGACATAATGGATATTTTGGAAAAGAAAGGGACTAAATTGAAAGTCTAAAATTTCCATGGTGTAAAATAGAAGAACATAAACTTTGGGCCATTAAGTGTAATTTTCAAAAGTTTAGGGGCAAAATAGTAATTATAGAAAGTTAAGCTAGAAAAGGCCCAAAAATGCCCGAAAATAGTTTAGTCCCAAATTTTACCATAAAATAGAGAAAAATATTCTGACCAGTTCAACGCAACGCAGAATTTTGATTTAAGGTCCCGATAAATTGATATTAATTTTTGAAGTCATGAGATTATTACAGTATCCTTTGGACCTCATAATCAGATGAAATTTGGTAGTAAGTTCTTATAAATAATATAAGAATTTATGAAACTGACATCAGTCAAAAAGGAGTTCTGTAGAATTAATTATGGAATTTAAGGTGAAATCAGACACCGATAAAGGGTTAAAGGAAATGTAGGGAATTTTTATCCGGACTTCTATGTCTCAGAAAATTATGAGACTTTGCATGGAATTCATTTTATATTAGAATTAATTTCTAAAAATGTTAGAACTAATAAAAGAGGTGTTTAGAATTTATCTAAAAAATAAGGTGATTTGAGAATATCGGTATAAGGAAAGTGCCTTTGGATTTGTGCCAATTAGCTATTGGGCCTAAAAGAGGCCCAATATGATGTCCTAGACAAGACCAATAATCCCAAGGAATTGTTATTTGGTCAAATGAATTTTTAGAATATTTTATGTATTTTTAAAAGAAAAGAATTCAAGAAAATTCAAGAAGCATGTGAGGTGTCCTTGTGGGACCCACAAGCTTTACACATGGCACCAAGAAGAAGAAGAAAGGGTTATGACATGTGCTAAAATATAATAAAATAATATAAGAATTAACCTAATGATGATTAAGGATAATTAATCCAAAAACCAACCAAACAAGTTCAAGATTAAGGAGTTGAAATAATTAGGAAAAGTGGGGTTATTATGGACCTAAGGTGACAAAGTTTTGGCTATAAATACCCCTCTGATTCCTCACAAAACCGTGCCCCCTTGGTTCCCTTGGAGAAACTCTTGTCATTTGAAAACTCAACCAAGATAAAGGCAATTCAAGTCACTTAAAGGTCAAGGTAGTTAAGGCATAAGGTAAGCAATCCTTCCTAGCTTATTTATATATGTTTTGGAAGGATAAAACCTAGGTTTTATTGGTTGGAAATTTCATTAAACCTAGAGCATGCTTGCTGTCCACAATTTAAGTTGAAGTAGGAAGAAGGAAATAAAGCTATAACTATGTGATTAATGCTTGGATAAGTTAGTTTAGGTGATTGATATTGAATTAAGTTGTGATCTAGACTTTACCATTGATGAGGCCGTTTGGACTAGGGCTGTTCTGGATTAAGAAGAATGAATTTCAATGATCTAATGCTTCCATTGAGTTTAAATGATGATTTTATGTAGGATTGGATAGGTTTGGAACCTTGGAAGCATTGGAATTGAAAGTTGTAATTTTTAAGTCTTCTCTGGTACTGTTCACACTCATGAACAGTGATTGGAATTTCATGATTTTGATGCTTTCAATGGTTTTAAATGAAAAGTTGTGTGGGATAAAGTAGAGAAACAAGTATTGGAAGCATTGGAATCAAAATGAGAATTTTTGAAAGAATTATGTACATTTTTTGTTCTGTCCAGAACAAGTTGAAGGAGCTAGAATTTCATGATTCTCAGCTCATAAATAGATTCAAAATGTGAAATTGTATAGGGTAAAGTCAAGGTACAAATTAATTCAAAGGACAAGACAATTAACCACAAATTAAGAAATATACGGGTTAATTGATTAAGTTAAGTCCAATGTCTTTATATACCAATTGATTTGGGTCATGATGAATAAATGAATATATGATGTTAGGATTTAATTTGTGTATTCAAGAAGATAACCTTACTTCAAGGAAAGGTGACAAGAATGAGGATAAGGAAAAGTAAAGAATCAAGGTAGTGAACTCACCCATTTCTTATATACTTGATGTATATGTTTGTGTGTTGATATGTTTGCGATAGGTGATGATGATGTATGGTAGGTATGAATCATATATGCTCTATTTTTATGAGGTTATAGTCATGCATGATAGGAATAGGCATGGAGCATAATGGTATGCAAATGGAAACTAAGAAAAGATAAAGGAAACATGTCATGCACTTGCATTCATCTTATATGCATTGAATGGTACCGTTTACTACTGAGATTTCCCCAGAAATCTCATCCCAAATTATATCTCTAATCAACAGGAACCTCAAGTATGAGAGAGGAAGAATGCTAGATGATGATATGGTTATGTTCTAGACAAGTTTTGGGATGAATGCATGTAAAGGAATATGTTAGACAATTTTGAACTATGATGTTTGGTCTGTAACTAAAAATAGTTAATGATGTAATAAATGTATGATATTTTAGTACTAGTTATTTAACATGTCAAGTTTTGTTTTGACACCAAGTACGCCTTATTTCGATGTTTTTCCAAAGAGAACAAATTTTTCAAAGTCAGGGACTAGAAACTGTTTTCAGAAATTTAGACCAAATGAACAGTAAACTTTGACATCATAGTTGACTCAGTTGACTAGTCAATTGGTCCAAGTAAGTATTTTTAAATTAAATATCAAGATGTTACCTTCAATTATCCTTTTGAACCACTTCATTTCAATTTTTTTAGAATTAGTTATGAATTTTCAAAGTTCATCATTGAATCTAGAATTACCAAATGAACAGTAACAATACACTTAAAATTTTCAGATTTTGATATTGAACTTCAATGGACTTGTAAGTGGTTCTAAATGCTACCAAATAGTCCCTAAGATGTATAAAAGTAAGGTGTTACAATCAACCCTTGATAAGTTTGTTAGTTCTATGAAGAACCCTAGAGAGAATCTACTCTCAAGAAACAAAGTGCAGAAATACAACTTTCAATCAACAATCTAATCTGATTCCAAAATGAGTCATACAATGATTTTTGAAGAGATCATTTCAAATCTGACCTAAAAAGCATTAAATACAACCTAGTAACTCAAAATAGTAAATAAAATAACAACGACTTAATGCAAGTAACTTGGAAATCTAAAAGTTAAGTCTGCCAACTAATAACTAATTTTTACACAAATACAATAATAAAAATAGAATCACAATTTTAATCCCAAAAAGTGATTATTTAGGCCAAAATGAGCATTCTTATGTGTACTACTTGGTCCAAGGCATTTAAATTAATGTCTCTAATCCTAAAATAGGTTCAGTAGCTCCATTTTCAGCATAAATGAAATTAATAACATAATCAATATTTTTAATTTGATTTGTTACTCCAATTGTCATTTGCTTTGTCAATGCCTTGTACTAACGCATTCAATGCTTCCTTAATTCTTCTAGCTCTTGCTCTTGTGATTGGTCCAGTTGGAATATGCAAAGGATCCTTGGAAGTTGAAAAGTCATCTTGCTGTATCGCATCATTCCCTCTCTCTTCAAAAGGATTCATCCTCGAATCATCACCTATATCAAAACGAGATAAATCAGCCACATTGAAAGTATATAGCATTAACATTATACTCACCAGGTAAACCAATTTTGTAGCATTATCATTAATTCTTTCAAGAACTTGAAAGGGACCATCTCCTCTTGGAGCTAATTTGGACTTCTTTGAGCTGGAAATCTTTCTTTCCTCATATGCACCCACACCCAATCACCAGGTTTAAAAAGAATAGGCATTCTTCCTTTGTTAGCCTTGGATGCATATTGCTCATTTTTCTTTTCAATTTGTTGTTTTACTTTTTCATGAAGTTGCTTCACTATTTAAGTCTTCTTTTTCCATCAAGACTTGCTCTGTCAACAATAGGTAATGGTAATAAATCCAAATGAGTTAGTAGATTAAAATCATACACAATCTCAAAAGGAGAATATCAGTAGATGAATGCACACTCCTATTATAGCGAATTCAATGAATGGCAAGCAATCTTCCTAATTTTTCAAATTCTTTTGAATCACAATTCTAAGCAATTGAGTCAAAGTTCTATTAAAAACTTCAGTTTGTCCATTAGTTTATGGAAGATATGTAGTAGAAAATAACAATTTAGTACCAAGCTTTCCCCATAAAACTCTCCAAAAATGACTCAAAAACTTTGTATCCCTACCAGAAACATTACTTTTAGGAACACCATAAAGTCTCACAATTTCTTTAAAGAATAGATCAGAAATATATGTGGCATCATCAATTTTATGATATGCAATAAAATGTGCCATTTTAGAAAATTTTTCAACAACCACAAATATAGAATCCATCCCTCTTTTATACCTCTAGGCAAACCCAAAACAAAGTCCATTGAAATATCTACCCAAGGTTCACTAGGCACAGATAATGGGGTATGCAAACCATGTGGCAAGACTCTAGACTTAGCCTTTTTACATGTTATGCATTTAGAACATATTCTTTCCACATCACGTTTCATTTTAGGCCAAAAGAAATATTCACGCAAAACATCCAAAGTCTTCTTCACACCAAAGTGTCCTATTAATCCTCCCTTGTGTGCTTCTCTCACAAGCAATTCTCACAAAGAACATTGAGGTACACACAATCCATTTTCTTTAAACAAGTAGCATTAATTATGTAACACTTGTCAATTACTTTCTTTTCACAAGCAATAAACATTTCAACAAAATCAACATCATTGGCATACAAATCCTTGATATATTCAAAACCAAGCAATCCAGCATTTATAAGAAATGTATACCTTCTTGACAATGCATCAGCCACCACATTTTCCTTACCTCTCTTGTATTTGATGACATATGAAAATGTCTCAATAAATTCCATCCACCTTGCATGTACTTTGTTCAGTTTACCTTTACCCTTTATGTGTTTCAAAGATTGATGAACAGTGTGAATCACAAATTGCTTAGGCAAAGGTAGTATTGCCAATTCTCCAATGTTCTTTTGAGTGTACAAAGCTCCTTGTCATATGTTAGATATTTTAAGGCTGCTCCATTTAGCTTTTCACTAAAATAAGCAATTGGCTTTCCTTCGTGCATTAAAATAGCTCCTATTCCAACTCCAGATGCATCACATTCAAGTTCAAAAGCTTTATTAAAGTCATGCAAAACTAACACGTGCAGAACATAATTTATTCTTAAGTTCATTGAATGCATCATCTTGTGCTTTATCCCATTTAAAACCAACATATTTTTTTATGACCTTAGTGAGTAGTGCAGCAAAGGTGATAAAATCTTTCACAAAGATCTTATAAAAGCTAACCAAACCATGAAAACTTCTTACATCAGTTATTCTTTTGAGTGTTAACCATTCTTTTATAGCTCTTATCTTTTCCTCATCAACTTCTATGCCTTTAACACTCACCACAAAACTAAGAAAAACAATTTTATCCATGCAAAAATCATATTTTTCAGATTTGCAAATAATTTTTTCTTTATCAAAACATCAAGCACACAATGTAAATGATTCAAAATGCTCATCAAGATTCTTGCTATATATCAGAATGTCATCAAAATAAACAATAACAAATTTCTCAATGAAAGCACCCAAAACATGATTCATTAATCTCATGAAAGTGTTAGGTGTATTAGTTAATCCAAATAGCATGACTAATCACTCATACAAACCATGTTTTGTTTTGAAAGTAGATTTCCACTCATCCCCTTCCCTCATTCTAATTTGATGGTATCCAAATTTCAAATCAATTTTAAAAAAGACAATGGAACCCTACAATTCATCTAGCATATCATCTAGTCTAGGAAAAGGATGGTGATACTTTATAGTGATATTATTTACAGCTTTGCAATCAATGCAAATCCTCCATGTTCCATCTTTCTTTGGAACCAAAAGTATTGGAACAACATAAGGACTTAAGCTTTCTCTAACATATCCCATTGCCATGAGCTCTTCCACTTGCCTTTAAAGCTCCTTTCTTTCTTCTGGATTGCTTCTATAGGCTGGCCTATTAGGAAATATTGCTCCTGGAATAAAATCAATTTGATTTTTAATTCCTTTAATAGGGGGTAACCCGGGTGGAATTTCCTTAGGAAATACATCTTCAAATTCCTGCAACAAAGAACCAAAAACACTTGGAAATGAAGAGTAAATGTCCTTAGTGTTAAAAAAAGGATTCCTTGTAAATAATGAGAAATAATTAGTGTTCATCCCAGAAAACACTCATCGCTTCACTCTCTTTTACATAAAAACTCACTTTCTTCTTTTCTTTTCTCTATTCATTCTTTTTCTGCATTTCTTTTGTTGAGCTCTCAACTTTTTAGTCTCATTCCTTTTTTATGTCTCTTATTTTTCTCATTTTTCAGATCTCTCTCATTTTTACCTCTCTCTGTTGTTCATTATAAAAGAATATCTATTTGTAAACTCATCTTTCTTCACTTTTCTATCAAACTCCCAAGGTCTTCTAAATAGTATATGTCTAGCATGTATAGGAACAATATCACACAATAATTCATCACAATATTTTCCAATTGAGAAAGAAATCAGAACTTGCTTATCAACTTTTATTTTCCCACATTCATTCAACCATTGTAGCTTGTATGGTCTAGGATGTATAATAGTAGGCAAATTCAATTTCTCAACCAATGTAGTGCTTGTAACATTTGTAACACCCCCACCATCAATTATCATACTACATACCTTGTTATTAATGAGGCAACAAGTATGGAAAATGTTCAGCCTATTCAAAAATTGAGCCATTGTGACCTCCCTATCTTCTTGTACATTAGCTCTTATCGAAGCTAATTAGATATCATTATAATACTCATCCATACTCCTAGAGCCTTGTATAAGGGTCTGCAATTTTTGGTAAAGTTCTATATAGTAATGATTAGGAATAAATCTCCTTTTAATTAGAGTCTTCATTTCTCTTCAAGTTGCTACAGGCCTCTCACCATTGTTCCTCCTATTTAGACCCAATTTATCCAACGAAACAAGAGTATAATTAGTGAATTCTATTGTTGCCAACTTCACCCTTTTAGCTTCAGAGTAATTATGGTACTAAAAAATTATTTCTATTTTCTTTGCCCACTCTAAATAGGCTTCAGGGTTATTTCTACCTTGGAAAGATGGTATCTTCATTTTGATACTATGAAGGTTCCTATCTACTCTATTTCTCTCTCTTGGAATATTTCTGCTATGTCTCCTTCCATGCCTATCTCC
The DNA here is from genome assembly GCA_037074615.1 of Leucaena leucocephala. Taxonomy (NCBI): domain Eukaryota; kingdom Viridiplantae; phylum Streptophyta; class Magnoliopsida; order Fabales; family Fabaceae; genus Leucaena; species Leucaena leucocephala. Next base: position 7,539,267 of record CM073548.1, on the reverse strand, counting down.
TCTATGCCCATTTCCACTTCTGATTCATATTCAAATTCCCTCACTGCCAATATTCTCATCATCTTCATGTTCAAATTCATCCATCGAAACCTTCTTTCTCCTATCATGCCTTCTAGAATTAAGTCTAGCTCCTTGCATATTTGTATTCTTTCTTCTTGCCTCTCCAACCTATCCCTTATCTCCCCATAAACTACTTCCACGCATGCAAAATATTGTTCTATTACCCTGAATCTATCATCATCATTCATCAAATTTCTTCTACCACCATTAGATATTTTATTTGCATTAGACATTGTGACTGAAAAAGGATGTTAAGAAATGAAGTTCATCACAAATTTCATCACGTGCTTCCCTCAAGAACGTCACTCAACACACGTGTTTCACTCAAACTTGGCTTTTAAGTTGATGTATATCACTCTTGCCTTTTTCCACCCAAAAGTTTCTCTTGAGGCTCTTTAAAGAACTAAGCAAGTTAATCAAAGCAATACAATTTGTAGAATCAACCAACACTTAGGAATTTTGAGAATGACAAAGTGGATGTTGAGATTAGAGCTTAAGGAAATCAAAAGTCAATTTGACACAAAGATTACAAATGCTAAAATAAATTCGAGATATGAAGATGGACTTGCTCAGAACATACTTCCAATACAACTTTTTTCCTTATTTTTCATTCTGTATTTTATTTTTTAGTACTCCTTTTTTTCAATTTTTTTACTTTTATACTCTTTTTTTCACTGAAATCTAAAGAAAATCATGAAATATAATAAATAGAAAAAAATGAGCAATATAAACCCAAAAATTCAAATGAGCAATATAAACCCAAAAATTCAAATGAGCAATCCGAACCTAGAAATTCTACAAAACACATTTTTGAAATAGCTATAACTCTCTATAGAAATCTCATATTGAAGCAATTTCAAAATGAACAGAAAGAAGGGATTTTGAACTATGAAAATAACCTACTGAACTTCGAAAAACACAAAGGAAAACTATTAGAACAAGGACAAAATTTATAGTGACAGATAGAAATGAAGAAGATGAACAGACGCAAGAAAAGGCACAAAATAATGAACAAAAATGGTAACAAAGAACAAAAAGATATAACCTAAGTTTAGATCCGAAGTTTTTATACCAAGATAATACGAACTCACAAGATAAAATATCACAAACCCACAACCAAATCCGAATATACGTACACCAAGAACACTAAATAAAGGTCTAGTGATCCACTTGAACTCTTGAACACAGAAGAACAAGGATCCAAAGTGTTGGATGATGCCACAAGGTTGATCAAGCCTTGATAAGTCTGTTAGTTCTATGAAGAACCCTAGAGAGAATCCACTCTCAAGAAACAAAGTGCAAAAATGTAACTTTCAATCAACAATCCAATTTGATTCTAAAATGAGTCATACAATGTTTTTTGAAGAGATCATTTCTAATCTGACCTAAAAAGTATTAAATGCAACCTAGGAACTCAAATAACCTAGGAATTCAAAATAGTAAATAAAATAACAAGGACTTAATGCAATTAACTTAGGAATCTAAAAGTCTAGTATGCCACTAATTTTTACACAAATGCAATGAAAAAATAGAATCAGCATTTTAAACCCAAAAAGTAATTATTTAGGCCCAAATGAGTCTTCTTATGTGTACTATTTGGTCCAAGGCCTTTAAATTAATGTCTCCAAGCCCAAAATAGGTTCAGGATCTCCATTTTAAGCACAAATAAAATTAATGATGTCCTTAACATTTTTAGCCTGATTTGTTGCTCCAATTGTCATTTGCTTTGTCAATACCTTGTACTAACCCATTCAATGCTTCCTTAATTCTTTTAGATCTTGCTCTTGTGATCGATCTTATTGGAATATTCAAAGGATCCTTGAAAGTTGAAAAGTCATCTTGTTGTATAACATCATCGAAGATGATAAGTTCCTTCGGAGAGGTTGTTAGGGTTCTTTAATCTTCTTCTCAATGCAAGCTAAAGTAAAAGAAGGGTTTAAGCGGTTTTATGTATAAACCAAAGATAATGGAATGTTTATTAATTGTTATACTCTCTTTTGTCATAATGAAATAGGGTTTGACATTTATGGAGGAAAGGACTAAGGTCAAGGACAAGAATTAAAGAGTTATTAGATCAAGGTAGTAAGTTTACTCAACCTTAATGTTAACATGTCTTGATTGTTATATGTGTGTTTGCCATGATTGTTGGTTGAACTAAAGATGATGATATGATGCTACTCTTGCATTGTGATGTCTTAACTTGATGCATAAGTGAGTTGGCATGAGATAGAAGTAGTTCCCTAATTGTGGCATAATTCTTAGTTACATAATGATCTTTGTATATTGATATTATTGTTGATGTAACTTACTATTGGGATTTCTTTGAAATCTCACTCCTCCAATTGAATAATTATTTAGGAGCTGATCAAGCAAGGGGTAAGATCACCATGAGGGATAATTAATGTATTATGTCATGACATTTAGAAATATAATGATGTATGTATATAATTATGACAATATGTAAAGCTTATATGAGGCAGTCAATTTGATACCATGTTCCAATTGAGTTAAAATTGGAAATTGACCATGAAACTTGGCATGCTTAAAGTACACATAATGATATTTAATTGCATAGGTAGAACACTTAAATTGGAGTTGTTTACAATTTATGGTAATTTTTCTAAGTTAGGGTTGGAAATTTGGAAGTTCTAGATTGACCAAACGAATGGTAAAATTCAATAAATAAACTGTATGAATTGATAAGGTTTAATTCCAGTTTCATATTTTCTCCTTAAATAACTGTGAAAGAGGTTTCAATATAACTTGGAACTATTCAATTTCAATTTTTTTAGAATTAGTTATGAATTTTTAAAGTTGGGCACAAAGTCTAGAATTACCAAATAAACAGTAACCCAAGAAGACTAAAATTCCTGATTTGGTTCCTTTAATTTTGGGCCTTCCATAATGGTTTCAAAGGACATAAATGATCCCTAAAATGGTCTAAAACTAAGGATGACACTATTAGTATCCGAGCAAAGGTTTTAGCATAGAATAATAGTGTTTTGCTATGTTTAGGATTATTGAATTTGTGTCAATTGTGGATGAATTGACATGTAAGTTGAGTTTTGACAAAGAAAAATACTATGGAATCTTATCATGCTGAAGGTTCTGAGTCCTTAGGAAATCAGGGGGTAGAAAACCATGTATCCCTTATTGTTGATCTACTCATGATACAGGGAACGGAGGTAGAGTTAGATCTCGAGATTTACTTGTGGTTTGATAACACGGGACATGACATATCATCAGTGGGATCTAATCAAGTGGTTGACAAGGCTTTGGCCTTAGTTGATGATGGTACAAGTATCGAGCTAAGGGTCTTAAACCCCAATGTTCCTAGTCTAAGCACTCGAGTACCTGGAGTTGTTAGGAAACTATTTTTTCCTGGGCTGAATACCCAACTACCTCAAGTTAAATCTGAATTTAATAGTTATGGAGATCTTTTAGAAGAATTAAAGATTAGATCTAGACATATTAACCATATGAGAATCAGGGATATATTATCTATTTTGATTTTCTCCATGATGTCAGAGTACTTTATATACTAGTTAATTAGGAGTCTCAAACTTTAGATGACTTCACATGGATGATGGCACTTTGTGCAGTACTTCTAGTTACTCTTAAGTGGTCACAGGAGCTGACACGGTTGCAGTATCTTGGAGTGTATGATTTTCACACCTTAGTCATGGACTTGGAAGCTTTTGTTATCTATAAATTTATGTAGAAACCTAGATGTATGGGTACCTACACACAAGATGTACATTTTGTTACTACTTAACATGTATGTACATAAACATATAAGATGATATGTGATAAACTCTATTGCTTCTATGTACACAAAGTTAATACTTATAATGAAATACAAGTTTAGTCTAATCTTCTGTTCCTTGTTATAATTCAGAAAAGAATTTAAAATGGTGAAAAAATGGAGAGATGTGTCATCAGATGAACCAGGATCGAAGGATCATAGAGTACCTCCTGATCCTATCCAGCTAGTTTTAGAAAGGATGGAATGTCAACAAGAAGCTTTAAATGAGGTACGGGGCCAGGCAAGAATAAGAGAGAGACTCTACAATAGCTGTGGTAGTTGTAATAGCTGTTGCACACCTGAGACAACCTAAGGTACCTGAGCCTCAACCAGTCCTAGAGCCTTTCCAACCACAAGGACAGGCAAGACCTTAAGCAAATCTTGATAGTATTCAATAGTGTATTACTTACTTCTGCAAACATAATCCACCCACCTTTGATGGGGCCTTTGATGTCAGGTAGCAGAGGACTGTATTAACATATTAGAAACAAATTCAAAGTCCTAGACTGCACGTCAGAACGAAAAGCCCATACGGACATCTATAAGTTGGAAAAGGATAATAGACGGTGGAAAAACACAGAACTTTTGCTGTAAGCTAAGAATATTCCTGTCACCTAGGAAGTATTCCTTGAACAATTCTATGAGAAATATTTCCCACGATCTTTGAGGGATGAAAGGGAGGCAGAGTTCCATGGACTAAATTGCAATTAATGAAAGTTTCAAGGACATAATGGATATTTTGGAAAAGAAAGGGACTAAATTGAAAGTCTAAAATTTCCATGGTGTAAAATAGAAGAACATAAACTTTGGGCCATTAAGTGTAATTTTCAAAAGTTTAGGGGCAAAATAGTAATTATAGAAAGTTAAGCTAGAAAAGGCCCAAAAATGCCCGAAAATAGTTTAGTCCCAAATTTTACCATAAAATAGAGAAAAATATTCTGACCAGTTCAACGCAACGCAGAATTTTGATTTAAGGTCCCGATAAATTGATATTAATTTTTGAAGTCATGAGATTATTACAGTATCCTTTGGACCTCATAATCAGATGAAATTTGGTAGTAAGTTCTTATAAATAATATAAGAATTTATGAAACTGACATCAGTCAAAAAGGAGTTCTGTAGAATTAATTATGGAATTTAAGGTGAAATCAGACACCGATAAAGGGTTAAAGGAAATGTAGGGAATTTTTATCCGGACTTCTATGTCTCAGAAAATTATGAGACTTTGCATGGAATTCATTTTATATTAGAATTAATTTCTAAAAATGTTAGAACTAATAAAAGAGGTGTTTAGAATTTATCTAAAAAATAAGGTGATTTGAGAATATCGGTATAAGGAAAGTGCCTTTGGATTTGTGCCAATTAGCTATTGGGCCTAAAAGAGGCCCAATATGATGTCCTAGACAAGACCAATAATCCCAAGGAATTGTTATTTGGTCAAATGAATTTTTAGAATATTTTATGTATTTTTAAAAGAAAAGAATTCAAGAAAATTCAAGAAGCATGTGAGGTGTCCTTGTGGGACCCACAAGCTTTACACATGGCACCAAGAAGAAGAAGAAAGGGTTATGACATGTGCTAAAATATAATAAAATAATATAAGAATTAACCTAATGATGATTAAGGATAATTAATCCAAAAACCAACCAAACAAGTTCAAGATTAAGGAGTTGAAATAATTAGGAAAAGTGGGGTTATTATGGACCTAAGGTGACAAAGTTTTGGCTATAAATACCCCTCTGATTCCTCACAAAACCGTGCCCCCTTGGTTCCCTTGGAGAAACTCTTGTCATTTGAAAACTCAACCAAGATAAAGGCAATTCAAGTCACTTAAAGGTCAAGGTAGTTAAGGCATAAGGTAAGCAATCCTTCCTAGCTTATTTATATATGTTTTGGAAGGATAAAACCTAGGTTTTATTGGTTGGAAATTTCATTAAACCTAGAGCATGCTTGCTGTCCACAATTTAAGTTGAAGTAGGAAGAAGGAAATAAAGCTATAACTATGTGATTAATGCTTGGATAAGTTAGTTTAGGTGATTGATATTGAATTAAGTTGTGATCTAGACTTTACCATTGATGAGGCCGTTTGGACTAGGGCTGTTCTGGATTAAGAAGAATGAATTTCAATGATCTAATGCTTCCATTGAGTTTAAATGATGATTTTATGTAGGATTGGATAGGTTTGGAACCTTGGAAGCATTGGAATTGAAAGTTGTAATTTTTAAGTCTTCTCTGGTACTGTTCACACTCATGAACAGTGATTGGAATTTCATGATTTTGATGCTTTCAATGGTTTTAAATGAAAAGTTGTGTGGGATAAAGTAGAGAAACAAGTATTGGAAGCATTGGAATCAAAATGAGAATTTTTGAAAGAATTATGTACATTTTTTGTTCTGTCCAGAACAAGTTGAAGGAGCTAGAATTTCATGATTCTCAGCTCATAAATAGATTCAAAATGTGAAATTGTATAGGGTAAAGTCAAGGTACAAATTAATTCAAAGGACAAGACAATTAACCACAAATTAAGAAATATACGGGTTAATTGATTAAGTTAAGTCCAATGTCTTTATATACCAATTGATTTGGGTCATGATGAATAAATGAATATATGATGTTAGGATTTAATTTGTGTATTCAAGAAGATAACCTTACTTCAAGGAAAGGTGACAAGAATGAGGATAAGGAAAAGTAAAGAATCAAGGTAGTGAACTCACCCATTTCTTATATACTTGATGTATATGTTTGTGTGTTGATATGTTTGCGATAGGTGATGATGATGTATGGTAGGTATGAATCATATATGCTCTATTTTTATGAGGTTATAGTCATGCATGATAGGAATAGGCATGGAGCATAATGGTATGCAAATGGAAACTAAGAAAAGATAAAGGAAACATGTCATGCACTTGCATTCATCTTATATGCATTGAATGGTACCGTTTACTACTGAGATTTCCCCAGAAATCTCATCCCAAATTATATCTCTAATCAACAGAAACCTCAAGTATGAGAGAGGAAGAATGCTAGATGATGATATGGTTATGTTCTAGACAAGTTTTGGGATGAATGCATGTAAAGGAATATGTTAGACAATTTTGAACTATGATGTTTGGTCTGTAACTAAAAATAGTTAATGATGTAATAAATGTATGATATTTTAGTACTAGTTATTTAACATGTCAAGTTTTGTTTTGACACCAAGTACGCCTTATTTCGATGTTTTTCCAAAGAGAACAAATTTTTCAAAGTCAGGGACTAGAAACTGTTTTCAGAAATTTAGACCAAATGAACAGTAAACTTTGACATCATAGTTGACTCAGTTGACTAGTCAATTGGTCCAAGTAAGTATTTTTAAATTAAATATCAAGATGTTACCTTCAATTATCCTTTTGAACCACTTCATTTCAATTTTTTTAGAATTAGTTATGAATTTTCAAAGTTCATCATTGAATCTAGAATTACCAAATGAACAGTAACAATACACTTAAAATTTTCAGATTTTGATATTGAACTTCAATGGACTTGTAAGTGGTTCTAAATGCTACCAAATAGTCCCTAAGATGTATAAAAGTAAGGTGTTACAATCAACCCTTGATAAGTTTGTTAGTTCTATGAAGAACCCTAGAGAGAATCTACTCTCAAGAAACAAAGTGCAGAAATACAACTTTCAATCAACAATCTAATCTGATTCCAAAATGAGTCATACAATGATTTTTGAAGAGATCATTTCAAATCTGACCTAAAAAGCATTAAATACAACCTAGTAACTCAAAATAGTAAATAAAATAACAACGACTTAATGCAAGTAACTTGGAAATCTAAAAGTTAAGTCTGCCAACTAATAACTAATTTTTACACAAATACAATAATAAAAATAGAATCACAATTTTAATCCCAAAAAGTGATTATTTAGGCCAAAATGAGCATTCTTATGTGTACTACTTGGTCCAAGGCATTTAAATTAATGTCTCTAAGCCTAAAATAGGTTCAGTAGCTCCATTTTCAGCATAAATGAAATTAATAACATAATCAATATTTTTAATTTGATTTGTTACTCCAATTGTCATTTGCTTTGTCAATGCCTTGTACTAACGCATTCAATGCTTCCTTAATTCTTCTAGCTCTTGCTCTTGTGATGCTCTTGTGATTGTGATGACATTTTGAAATATAATTATGTATGTATATAATTATGACAATATGTAAGGCTTATATGAGCAGTCAATTTGATACCATGTTTAGATTGAGTTAAATTTGGAAATTGACCATGAAACTTGGCATGCTTAAAGTAAACATAATGATCTTTAATTGTATAGGTAGAACCCTTAAATTGGAGACGTGTATAATTGATGGTGATTTTTCAAATTTAGGGTTAGAAATATGGAAGTTCCAGAATTGACCAAATGAATAGTAAAATTCAATAAATAAATTGTACTAATTGATAAGGTTTAATTCTAGTTTCATATTTTTCCCTTAAATAACTGTTGAATAGGTTTCAATAGAACTTAGAACCACTCAATTTCAATTTTTGTAGAATTAGTTATGAATTTTTAAAGTTGGGCACAAATTCTAGAATTACCAAATGAACAGTAATCCGAGAAGACTAAAATTCTTGATTTGGTTCCTTTAATTTTGGGCCTTCCATAATGGTTCCTGTAACATCCCTAATTTATGTACTAAGTTGTATGTACAGATTGAATAAAATATATGAGATGTTTAGGAAAATATGTGTCCATGTTTATGTAAAGAAAAGGATTAATTGGAAGAGGAAGAAAGTCTACGAGCCAAAGTGCAAAATTACGAAAATGCCACTGTGATGCCCTAAGAAACCAGAAGTAAATGGAGGGCATTTTGGTCATTTCACACAATGGATGGATATCAGAGGAAATTTGATAGTAAATTATTATAATTAATATGAGAATTTATGGAGTTGACAGAAGTCAAAAAGGAGTCCTGTAGAATTAATTATGGAATTTACGGTGAAAAAGGACACCGATAAAGGGTTAAAGGAAACATATGTAATTTTTAACAGGACTTCTGGGTCTCAGAAAATTATAAAACTTTGTAGAGAATTCATTTTATATTAGAATGAATTTCTAAAAATGTTAGAACAATTAAAAGAGGTGTTTAGCATTTATGTTAAGATCAGGGTAAGTTACGGATATCGGTATGAGGAAAGTACATTGGGATTTGGGCCAGTTAGCTATTGGACCTAAAAGAAGCCCAATATTTCATCCTAGGGCAGCCCAATAAGGCCCAAAAGTTATCTTGGAGCCCAAGTCCAAATAATAAATAATTTATGGATTTTTGAAAAGAAAGAAAAAGAGAATAAAGTAAGAATTAGGTGTTGCACATGGTGGGACCCACAAGGACACAAGAATGGCACCCAAAAAGAGGAAGGGTTAGGTGTACCAAGGGAGGCCATGCTAGTGATGTCATGGTGGTAAGGTCTTGAGTGAAAAGTGAAAAGACATTCTAAGATCAAACCTTTAACCATTAGATCAAATAGTTTCCAAAGTGATCTTAGCCTTCAAATGGCACATGACTTTTGCTATAAATACCCCCCCTTTCCATTCATTCTTCACACCCAAGAGCTCCTTTAGAAAGAGAAGTGAGTTCTAGAGAAAGAATGTGGAAGAAAGCAAGGGTCTTGAAGGAGCAAGTAAGGTAAGTTGTCTCCTTGCTTCTACCTTTTGTTCTTATGGTTTGTGCTTGAGTTTAAGTGACTTTTTAGGCTTAAATCTTGGGGAAATGCTGCTGGAATTTTTGTGTATATGTGAAAGGAATATGAGTTTTAAGTCATAGATAGTTAAGACAAGCTTAAACAAGTTAGTTACATGCTTGGTTGTTGGATTAAGTTGATGTTCTTGACTTTACCATGGAAGAACATTTCGGTTTGCACTGTTCATGTACTGTTCATAATAGAAGGAAATGGAATTTCAATGATTTAATGCTTCCATTGAGTTTATATGATGATTTTGTGTAGGATTGGAAAGGTTTTGAACCTTGGAAACCATTGGAATTAAAGGTTATAATGTTGAAAATTCCTCATGGTTACTGTTCACTCGCATGAACAGTGATTTGAATTTCATGATTTTGATGCTTCCAACGGTCTTAAAATGAGATTTTGTGTGGGGGAAAAGTGGAGGAACAAGTATGGGAAGCATTGGAATCAAAATGAGAATTTTTGAAAGAATTATGCATGTTTTTCAAATCTGTCCGGAACAGTGCATAGTTGCTGGAATTTGGTTGTTTTGAGTTCATAAATGGATTCAAAGGGCCAAATTGTGTAGGGTAAGGTCAAGACATCAATTGATTCAAAGGTTAAGTCAATTGGTAAAGATTAAAGGATGTTATGTTACTTAAAGTAAGTTTAGTGTTCAAGAGAAGTTAGATTGTAATGGTTGGATGGTAATGTGATGTTAGGATTTTCTTGGTGTACTCAAAAGAGGGCAGCCACATAGCAAGGAAAAGTAAGAAGGAAGAAGCAAAGTTAAAGTGGAAAGAAGTAAAGCAATAAGGTAGTAAACTTACCCTAAACTTGTATGTATTGAATGTTATGCTTGATTGTGCTATGACTTTGTTGAATTGTGTTCATATGTGTATATGATTGAAGCTCTATTTCTATGATTACCTTGGCCAATTGTATTTCATATGTTACATGGAAGCATGCACATTACACAATGTTTACACTTTCACAAGCAAGCACAAGTATTTACTTTAATGCATGCACTGTTTAGTACCGTTTGCTACTGAGATTCCCCCGAATCTCATCCCCTATTTATAACCCATTACAGAGAGGTTATATCGAAGTGAATTTTGAGAATGCTGTAAGACGCCGTTATGCTGCCGATTTTCAGACTGAACATAAGGAGATGATACGTACTGTGTACGTAGGTACTGTCTAAGGAGTCTGGAAGTGAGTGGACCTAGTCGGTTCATCCAGTCTTTCTTGGGTACTTACGTAGAATGGTAATTCTCACGGGGAATTACCGAATCAGTACAAGATCAGTTATTTTTACAGATGAAGTATAGTAGTTATACTGCCGGATTTCAGGCAGGAAAGATGTAATAGAGACACGAGGATCTTGTTCATGCCCTATTGTATAAAGATTTATTATTTAATGATAAGTATTGTTTGGCATGTTTGTTTGATATGTGATTAATGTATGCATATGTATGTAAAGTTGCTTGCTAGAATTTGCCACCATGAACAGTAACTCGTGGTGATATAGTGATGTTTGATCTATAATTAAAAATAGTAAATGATTAAATAAATGTATGATATGTTTATGATAAATAGTAGACATACCAAGCTTCGATTTGATATATAGAATGTCTTATTTCGATGTCTACACATGGAGATATAAATTATCAAAGTTGGGACCAAAATGCTGGATTCAGGAGAAAAACGCTGGATAAACAGTAAAGTTGTAACTTTGACTGACGTTGACTTGGACAAGGAATGGTCAACGAGTTATTTTTCCTTGAAATATTATTGAGTTAGCTTCATGTAGCAATTTGAACCACTGCATTCTGATTTTTCTAGAATTAGTTATGATTTTTCGAAGTCAAGTCACTTATCTGGAATTTACATAGTGAACAATACTCGATAAGAGTAAAACTCCAGATTGAGAAATTGGACTTCAATGACCTTGAAAGTGGTTCTAAATACTACCAATTAGTCCCTAAGACGTACGAAAATAAGGATGTTTCAGTTCCAAGGACATAAATGAACCCTAAAATGGTCTAAAACTAAGGTATGACATAATGAGCTTGTTTAGTAAGTTTGTTGATAGATAGAAGACTAATAGCAAGATGAGGAACATGTAGCACGGAGTCAAGATGGAGAGAATCAGATAAGTGTATAGAATCAACTCCAGCTATGGGAGCAGGTGAACCAGTAACAGTAGTAATTGTCTTATTTCCTGCCAACAGTTGATATGAAATGAAAAATTAGGCATTAAAGGTCATATGGTCAGTTGCACCAGTATCAACAATCTATTAAGACTGAGGTATAAAAGCGTGTAAGACAACCCAACAGATAGTTTTGTGAACAAAAGAAGTATACCTAATTGGCTTCTCTTCAGCCTGCAAGTTCTTAAATACTTAAACAATATGTTTCATTTGCTCTTTGTTGAAGGTAGTATTGCCCTCCAGTAGTAGAGGAGCAACGGAGTCATTATCTTGCATAGCTTGGTGTGCTCGAGGTTTGCCTTTATGGGACTTCCAATCTGCTGGCTTGCCATATAGATCCCAACACTTGTCACAGGTGTGCCCAATTTTCTTGCAGTAGTCACAAGTAGGCCGATCCATGTTGGAAGTTTAAGCGTTCTTTGTATGGATTGAATGCTGAGGTACTAAGGTGTGTTTTCATATACATGATAGATTGCTTTAGCTAGTGCAATTGCTACTAAGTCGTCAATTATTATTGATCAGGATTAGTAATTTGTAGACTATTTCATGTCAACCAAAAGGGCAATTTATCAATTTATGTGAGATCAGTCAATTGGAGGAATGTCCACAAGAGAGTCAGATTCAATAATCTACAATATGGGGTTGAAACACATTCTAACGTATTAAAGGCACAAACACAAAATATACACATGGAGGAGGCAAATTCGGATATAATCTTGCATATTTAGGCCTAAATGTTTGAAGAAGGTCTACTGGCTTTTCTAAAAAGTATTGTTAGACTCCCTATTTTGATGATAACAAATTTATTAAATGTTCAATTCTAATTTAGATAGCTTAGTTTTTGATAAGCTTATTAATAAGAGTGTTTATCGATAAGCCATTAGATAAATTAGAAAAAGATTCAGTTAGTGAAATCAGTTTCTAAAAGAAATTTATTGAATCATTTATCGATAAAAGTATAGATAAGCCATTCGATAAACAAAAACAAAATTTAGTTTGTGAAATCTGTTTCTAAAAGGCATTTATCAATAAGGTGTTTATCGATAAGCCATTCAATAAATGAGAACAAATTCTGTTTATGAAATCAATTTCTAAATGACATTTATCAAAGCATTAATCGATAAGGTAGTTTATCTATAAACACTTCGATAAGTAGAAAAGTTTTTAGTTTTTAAATGAGTTTCTGAAACCAGTTAAGCAATATTTCAATTTGTAATTACTTTGAACAATGATCTTATGATTGCTTTAGAAAATGATCTTATAAAACCTTGATTTGAAAATATATTACATAGCATTTGTGATGAAGATTACAAGAATTAAAGAAAATCTCAGGCAGAATATTTTTTTCAAAAGACCGTTATTCTGAATCATCAAGATTTTATTGAATAGTTATTCGATAAGGCCACTTATCAAAGAACACTTCGATAAGATATCTCTTATGGTCTATGAAATAAACACTTTGAAAAGACTTCTTCTCGACAAGTATTTCAATAACCCTGAACAATGCCTCTGTAACTAAGTTCATTTTTTGAAGGACATTTCGATAAGGCTAGTTTTCAAAGTATTATTTGATAAGAGTAGATTTGTTTGAATACATAGTTTGAATGTTCATCAAAGTTCTTTTCGATAAGAGTATTTTTTGATAAACACTTCGATAAATCTACTTGTTCTTCAAAATGATTTTTAAACCAGATTTTGCTATTTCAATCTAAAACATTGTAAACTAATTGATCTTTGCTTAAACTCTTATTATATCATTTATACAATCCATTTCTAGATCAATTGCATGAAGAAATAAGATCAAATGAAGAAAATCATCAAAAAAAATTGTGTCAAATGCATTAAATGCTTTAACCGTCACAACAGCAATGGCTCTATTCTTCAACGGCTACTCAACAAACTGATATTCATTTTATACTTTGTTCTACTCTGTTTTTCATATTCTGATCAAATCATCTTTGATCTTCAGTGTTTATCACTATCACTCTATTTGAGAGAGAGGCTTAGAAACCTTTTATTCTTTCATCTGAGATACTCAAGAGTGGGTCTCTTGAGTTGGTAGATTGTGACTTACGGGAAGTAAGGGGGAATGATAGAATTTATCTCTTGTTGATGTATTGAGGTACCAAGAGCCCTGTGAATCTTAGAGAATAGTAAATACTCAAAGGAGCTTTAAGGATTGGACGTAGGCAAGTGGTTAGGCTGAACCAATATAAACTCTCTGTGTATTATCTTCTTTATCTGTTTCCTCACTCTTCGATGATATCCTTCTTAACTCAATATCTATTTTTAAATTTAAGTTTAAAATTTTTAATATCACCCAATTCACCTGCCCTCTTGGATGAAACTTTCGTTCTACATTTGGTATTAGAGTATATCTCTTAGAAAAGACTTAACCGTCTCAAGAGTATATTTTAATGACAGGATTTGGTGACAGTGAGTTGCCTAAAGGAAGTTCTACAACAAATCCATCAGGATTCAATGGAGAGAACTTTACCTTTTGGAAGATGAGAATGAAGACTTTCATTAAGGCTTCAGAATATGGATTATGGGATGTAATCCAAGAAGGAAACTGCGGTCTGATAAAAGTAGTAGATGGTCAAATGATTCCCAAAGTACCAAGTGAGTACAATGATTATGACAAGAAGCTCGTTGTGCTAAATAACAAAACTATCAACATACTCACTTGCGCTCTAAGTCAGAAAGAGTACTTTAGAGTATCAAGTATGGTGAAACAAATGAGATATGAGAGGCACTTGAAAGTGCTCATGAAGGAACTTCTGGAGTCAAGCAGAGTAGAGTCAATACTCTGACTACATAATTCAAATTATTTCAAATGAATCCACAAGAAAGCATCCGAGATATGGAAGTCAGATTCTTTCACCTCATTTACTACTTGATTGCACTTGGCAAGAGATATAATCAAGAGGATCAAGTGAGAAAAATCCTTGATGGACTCACCAAATAATGGGAACCAAAGGTGATTGCTATAGAAGAAGAAAAGAAAGAATCAATGTGATCATTTGTTGTACTCTTGGTAAGCTTGTCAAAATATGAGAGCAAGCAAAAATATAAGAAGGAGTTGAAGGAGAAAAACCGTAAAGGAATTGCACTCAAAGCTTAGGAAAGCGAAGATGAAGATGATGAGCTAGAATTCTAGATGATGAAATAGGTCTCATTGTCAAAAGATTCTGGAAATTCTACAAAAATAAAGCTGCTGGAAGAAAATTTTAGTCAAAAAGAAATTTTCCATCAAACTCAAAAGCAAGGGATCAGATCATTTGCTTTCAATGCAAGAAACCAAATACATTAAAGATAATTGTCTACAACTGTCAATGAAGGACAAAGAAAAGAAGAAGGACAAATATTAGAGAAGAAAAGATCTAGTCATATATATATCTAGGGAGATAGCTCATCAAAGGATGAAGATAGTGACAATGCAGAAGTGACAAATATCTGTCTCGTTGCCTAATAACAAGAAGAGTATGATGCTGATAAGGTAATAATATTGAACCATATATGATGAATTGCTATCTGAGTACAATGCTTTACGATTTTAATTGATAATAATAGAAAAGGAGTTGGCAAGCTTTAAGAAGAGAGTTAAGGTGCTAGAAAAACAAATTAATTCTTGAAAAACAACTCAATTAAAAAGCTGAGAATGTACAATCTTGTACAAAATGTGAAGAAGCGGAGAAAAAAAAGCAAAGATTTAACAAGAATTCTTGAAAAATTTACCAAATTGAGTGAAATGCTCAAAGTAATTCTTGGAAGTCAGAGATGTATTACTAACAAGTCTGGAATTGGACATGATCCAACTCTGGATAAAAGGAAAGGAAGGAAGAAGAATTGTGAAAAATCATATTTAACTTATTTTAAAAGTTTTGTTCATTCTTTTAACCTGTTTGCTAAGTGTACATATTGTAACTGTAAGGGTCACACTACTTCTTCTTGTTAACACAAGAGGAAAGAAACCTATGGGACATTAAAATAGGTGCCTACAGGTACTTATGTACCTAAGATTATTCAGACTAACCAATTAGGACCCAAAAAGATATGGGTACCTAAAACTAAGTGATCTTTTTGCAAGTTTGTCTCAAGGCATCCAAGACTACTAAATGGTACATTGATAATGGATGCTCAAGACATATGACTGGAGATGCTAATAAGTCTTCAAACTCAAACCTAAAGAAGTTGGAAAAGTCAATTTTGGAGGAAACCAATCAGGAACAATAGCTGGAATTGGAAAAATTGGAAATCAAGAAGGAATGAGCATTAAAAATGTCTATTATAAGGATTATGTCACAATTTGTTGAGTATGAGTCAAAGTGTAGACAAAGACAATTGAGTGATATTTGATTTAGAGGAATGTCAGATTATCAACAAGAAGAACTTGCTACTCAACAAAGAGGAACTAAAGACAAAGCTCAGAGAACCAATGGATAGTAACTACTATACTGTTTCAATTAACTCCAATACCTCTAAAAAATGCTTTATGGGTAAAACAAGTGAAATTTGGTTTTGGTATAAATGTTTAGCTCATGTTAATATGGGTCAAGTTTTAAAATTGATCAAAAAGGATTTAGTAATTGATTTACCCAAAATTAAATTAAAAAATGATGTTGTATGTGATGCTTGTTAAAAGTAGAAACAAACAAAGTGTTCCTTTAAATCAAAGAAGATAGTCTCAACTAAAAGAACATTATAAATGCTTCATACGGATTTGTTTGGTCCAGTAAGAGTTAAAAGTTTTGGAGAAAACTTGTATACTCTTGTAATAGTTGATAACTATTCAAGATTTACTTGGACTTTGTTTCTTTCATCTAAAGATGAAATATTTCAAGTATTTGTTATATTTGCTAAAAAGGTCCAAATGAGAAAGTTATTTCTATTGTGTCTATCAGGACAAAAATTATGAGTTTGCCGAGTACTATGAGGAGCATGGAATCAATCATAATTTCTTAGCTCCAAGTACACCTCAACAAAATGGAGTAGTCGAAAGAAGGAATAGAGTCCTCACTGAATAAAAAGGGAGTATCTCAAGTTTTTTGGGCAAAAGCAATTAGCACAGATTGTTAAGAAGACTACCTATGAGAGTAAAAAGTAAGAAACCTAACATAGCCCCTATGAAGATTTTTGGAAGCAAATGTTTCATTCACAAGAACAAGGAGAATCTGGATAAATTTGATCATAAGTCTGATAAAGGATTATTTCTTAGATATTCTAATTATATCAAAGCCTATAAAGTTTTCAACAAAAAAAACTTTTACTATAGAAAAGTTTATTCATGTTTTTGTTAAAACATAGTCAATTTCAAAACCTTCTAAGGATGATATTGAGATTGTTCAAAAATTTGAAAATTTAAATCTTAACAAAAAAACAAGCATATCATGTTTTGAAAATCTAGAAAAACCCAATGAAACATTTTCTCAAGAAGATGATGGCCAACCTAAAGCTTGGAATCATATGAAGAATCATCCCTTGTATCGGGTCATTGGTAAAGTCAATGAATAGGTAAAAACCCAGAGACAAGTATTCAATGAAGAGTGATTCTTTGTATTTATTTCAAACATTGAACCCACTAATGTTGACAAAGCTCTAACAGATGTATTCTAGATAGACGCTATGCAAGAAGAACTTAACCCATTTGAGCGTAATCAAGTTTAAGACTTGGTACCTAAGCCTAATGATTATCCAGTTATAGGCATTAAATAGGTATTCATGAATAAGCTTTATGAATATGTAATAATCACCAAAAATAAGGCTTGACTTGTTGTCAAAGGCTATAATCAGGAATACGAAATTGATTATGAGGAAACATATACTTTAGTTGCAAGATTAGAAGCTATATGAGTACTCTTAGCCTTTGCCTGTATGAAAGATTTGAAAATTTATTAAAAAGATGTTAAAAGTACATTTCAAAATGGTTAATTATGGAGGAAGTTTATGTTGAGCAACCCTTGGTTTATGTTGAGAAAGTTTAAACTAATCTGATCATGTTTATAAATTGACAACTGCTTTATATGGCTTAAAGCAATCTCCAATAGCTTGATATGAACACCTTAGTAATTTTCTTTTAGAGAAAGGTTTTAAAAGAGGAAAAGTATATAAAACACTCTTTATAAAAAGAAATAAACAAGATTTATTAGTAGTTCAAATTTATGTTGATGATATAATATTCGGTGCTATTAATGAAGATCTTTATCAAGAGTTTGGCAAGATGATGCAGAGAGAATTTGATATATCTATGATGGGAGAACTCAATTTCTTTCTCATATTACAAATTAAACAAAAGAAGAATGACATATTTATATCTCAAACAAAGTATTTCAAGGAACTTTTGAAGATGTTTGATATAGATCAAGCTAAAAGTATGACTGCCAATGAGTTCAACAATCCAACTGGATGTAGATAAGAAAGGGAAAGAATTCGACATCACTAAATATCAAGCAATGTTAGATCTCTCTTATATCTAGTAGCAAGCAGGCCAGATATTCAATTCATTGTAGGCATGTGTGCAAGGTATCAAGCTGCACCTGGCGAAATCTCATATTAAAGATGTGAAGAGAATATTCAGATATCTTTTTGGAACCATTAGCCTGGGAATATGGTTTCCTAAAGGAGGTGAAGAATTCTTGGTAGCCTACTCAGATTCAGATCATGTTGGTTGTAAGACTGATAGAAAAAGCACCAGTGGACAATGTCAATTTCTTGGTGATTATTTTGTTTCTTGGTTCAGCAAGAAGCAATACATTGTTGCTGTTTCTTCAATTGAAGCTGAGTATGTAGCTGTGGGAAGCTGTTGTGATCAAATTTTATGGTTAAAGTAGCAGGTACAAGACTTGGGAATTCACTTCAAGTAGATGATAATTCTTTGTGACAATACAAGCAATATCAGCTTATCAAAGAATCCAGTACTCTACTCAAGAACCAAGCACGTTGATATAAGATACCACTTCATTAGAGATTGTATTCAAAGGAAAGATATTAGAGTAGAATTCATCCCCACTCATCTGTAACTATCTGATATTTTCACAAAACCTCTAGCAAAAAAATAATTCAATTACATAAAAAGAAAATTGGGAATGGTGAATCATAATGAGTTGTAAGATGTCTCTAAATTTAATTCTTTTGTAAAATTTCATATTCATGTTTTGATGATTAACTAACTTAAGCATCGGAGTATCTAGAATTTTGTTCTGTAGGATATTGATCGATTAACACTTCAATAAGAGGGTTGATTGAAGAATACTTTGATAAATGGGAGATTGGAAGAATTAGAGAAGTAAGAGATTTATCAAAAAAGACTTCGATAAAGGGTCTTTTCTATAAGGACTTTGAAAAATGTAGTCAATTCTTTGACAATCGTTTATTCTATATGGTAAGATTTATTGAAACACTTATCGATAAACTATCTTATCAATAAGGTTTCGATAAATGAGAGGACGTAAAATACTCATTCAGATGAACATATAAGGATGTGAAAACTACTATGAAAATGGGTGTTTCTTAAACTCAATTAGTCCAGAAGAATACTCAGAAAGAGATAGTAGGGTCCTCCCTAAAGGTAATCCCTCTATTACTACTTCTGATGACTTGCTTATGGGACATTTGGACAAAGGAGTAGACAAAGGGAGATATAGTTAGAATTTGCTGATAGGGATTTCTGTCCGGTAGTCCATGTTGACTTAGACTATTTGAAATATAATGATAAAACCTAATTGGACTTATCTAATCCCCTAAAATATTATGAGAATTGGCTAGGAATCAATCTATCCTATAGCCCTGAGGTAGTAAGGAGATTATACTACAACATAAAAATTCATGATGATGTTAATAAGGATGGAGAGTTGGTAAAGAGTCACCTTACTATTGAGTTAAGAGGCAGAGAATTGAGGCTTGATGTTGACCTTATTAATCTTCTCCTAAGGACTAATGCTTATGTGAAAAGACTGGTACTATCACTCAAGGATATCCATAAAATTCTCATGTTAAATGACAACTTCACTGGTGATTTGAAGTTTGTTCCCAAGGATATGTGTGATTAGCAGCGGATAATTTACTACATCTACTCAAGAAGCATGGTCAATAAGTTAGGGAGCTTCACATATCTCAATCAAGATGACTATCTACTGTTGGTAAGGATTATCAGCAAAGAGAACATCAACATAGGAGCTTTAATTTATAGTGAGATAAAAAAAATTCACTATGACAAGTCCAATGTCACTCCTATCCCCTATCCCCAACTGGTCTCCTTCATTCTCCATGGCAACAACATTAATTATCTAGATAAAGGAGATAAAGAGGTGAAGATTCCAAGATTTGGGGCTGAGCAAATTCATAGGATGAGAATTTCATTGCCCTTGCCATCTAGAGAGAAGCAAGCTCAAAAGAGAAAAGGGAAGAAGCAACTTGTTGCATCAAGCTCAAGGCAGCAAGATGAAGCTCAATCTTCTGTAAGACCTACTCAACCTTCTGTTCCATCATTTGCTCAAGCATCTCTCCGAAATGTGCTGCAACAAGAGCTAAGAAATTTTGAGGAGAGAATGATGGCTAGCATTTAGGAAGTTGTTCGAGCGTCCTTTCAAGGGATTCCTAAGATGTTTAATGACTTTGGAAAATCACTTGACGAAAAATTGGTTTATGAAATTTCCATAGTGCATGAAGCTTCAAAGAACCAATTTGGTATTTTATACAACTTGATTCATATTCAAACTCAAGCACTCAAGGCTCTGAGACAGGAAGTGGTACATTTAAGGACTAAAGTTGACAACTCTCATACCACCTTCCCAATTGATGAGTTACTTGCCTCACCAAATCCCTTAGCTCCCATACCCTTAGCCTTTATTCCCTTAGCTTCTATACCTTCTGCATCTAAACCCTCCTCTTCTAAGCCATAATTGTTTTTGATAATGTGAAAAAGGGGAGAGAAACTTATAAGCATTGTGTCATATTTTGTACTTTGAAAAAGTTTCTTTTATCAAGTTGATTGTGTTACTGTCAACTTTTCTCAGTTAAAGCTATCTATCAGTTTGCTAAATTTCATTTAATTAATAGTTTGATTTATGCAGGTTTATATTAAGCTAATCTTATTATTATCGCTTGAGTTTTGCCATCATCAAAAGGGAGAGAATGTTAGACTCCATATTTTGATGATGCTAAATTTATTAAATGTTCAATTATAATTTAGATAACATATTTTTTGATAAGCTTATCGATAAGGGTGTTTATTGATAAGCCCTTCAATAAATTAAAACAAAATTCAGATTGTGAAATCATTTTCAAAAAGGAATTTATTGAAGTATTTATCGATAAGGGTGTTTAAAGATAAACCCTTCGATAAACAAAAACAAAATTTAGTTTGTGAAATCTATTTCTAAAAGGCATTTATCGATAAGGGTGTTTTTCGATATGCCATTCGATAAATGAGAATAAATTATGTTTATAAAATTAGTTTCTAAATGACATTTATCCAAGCATTAAACGATAAGGTAGTTTATCGATAAACACCTCGATAAGTATAGAAGTTTTAGTTTTAAAACTAGTTTATGAAACCAGTTAAGCGATATTTAAATATGTAATTACTTTGAAAAATAAACTTATTATTGCTTTAGAAAATGATCTTATAAAACCTTGATTTGAAAATATATTACATAGCATTTGTGATGAAGATTTTATCAGACAGAATATTTTTTCAAAAGCCATTGGTCTAAATCATCAAGATTTTATTGAATAGTTATTCGATAAGGCCACTTATCGAAGAACACTTAGATAAGATATCTCTTATGGCTTATGAAATAAACACTTTGAAAAAACTTCTTCTTGATAAGTATTTCGATAAGCCTGAACAATGCCTCTGTAGCTAAAAGTTTATTTTTTGAAGGACATTTCGATAAGGCTAGTTTTCAAAGTATTATTCTTAATAAGAGTCTATTTGTTTGAATACACTATTTGAATGTTTATCGAAGTTCTTTTCGATAAGAGTATTTTTTGATAAACACTTCGATAAATCTATTTGTTCTTCAAAATGATTTTCAAACTAGATTTTGTTATTTCAATCTAAAACGTTAGAAATTAATTGATCTTTGCAAGCAGAAATAAGATAAAATGAAGAAAATAATCAAAAAGTAAATTTGTGTGAGATGCATTAAATGCTTCAACCGTCACAGCAACAACAGCTCTATTCTTCAATAGTTACTTTAATGAGTTCAACGACTACTCAACGAACTGATATTCAGACTCAACTATAAAAGAAGTAACAATAAATGCAAAAGCTAGAGAACAACGAATGACATTTATTAAGCATTGATTATTGCATTCATTTCATACTCTGTTATACTCTATTTTTCATATTCTGAGTAAAGCATCTTTTGTCTTCAATGTTTATTTCTGAGCAAAGCATATTTGGTCTTCAATATTTATCACTATCACTCTATTTGAGAGAGACTTATAAACCTTTTATTCTTTCATCTTAGATACTCAAAAGTTGGTCTCTTGAGTTAGTAGATTTTGACCTTACAGGAAGTAAGGTAGAATAAGAGAGGTTATCTCTTGTTGATATACTGAGGCACCAAGAGCCTTGTGAATCTTGGAGAATAGTAGAATACTTAGAAGAGCTCTAAGGACTGGACATAGACCAAATGGTTAGGCTGAATCAACATAAACTCTGTGCATTATCTTCTTTATCTACTTTTTTACTAGCTCAATCTTTGTTTTTAAATTTAAGGTTAAAATTTTTAATATCACTCAATCCACTCCCTCTTAGATGAAACTATCATTCTAAAAGCATTACTAGAAAACAAATTCAATTAGACTCTATTTATTTTACTTAAATCAATTTTCAATTTATTTTATAATTTTTTTGTTTTAATAAGGCTAAGTGCCAAATAGCATTAATTAGTTGTTTCGGTGTCATTTAATCATTAATAACATATTAGGATTTATTTAATATTATTAGGGGATTAATATTTTAGCTTAAAACCCATAATATTATTTAATCACCATGAGCTAGATTATCTTTCAGATCTAATTTCCCCCATTTTAAAATATTATTTGATCTCCATATAATCAAATTCTCATCAATTTGATTACCTTTTACAATAGAAAATAAAAACATAAAAATCTCATGATGACTTAACTTTCAAATTAGGAAATGTTGTTTTGAGTCAGTTTTTAGAAGAAAAATAAAAAATAAAAAATCCCTAATCAATGATGATTTGTCTCCAAAGGAAATGCTATCCTGAGAGAAGAATAAAAAATGAAATTTCAAAAAAAGAAGAAAAATCTTCCATCGACTGATTGAATTCCAAATTAGTAAATGTCATTTTGATTCATTAAGGAAGAATTAAAAAATTAAAAAGGAAAAAATTAAGAATCTCTAATTGATTATGGTTTGGTTCCGGATTAGAAAATATTAGGGGTGTTCAAGATGCCCAGTGCCCTCAATGCCCGCCCGAGCCCAAAAAAAATAGCCCTGCCCAGCCCAAAAACATTGGCCCAAAATACAATTGGGCAAGTTTGGGCCGGGCTAAGTGTCGAGCAGGGCAGGGCACCGGGCAAGGTATGCCGCCCTGCCCATTTTGGCCCTTCCCGATATATATATATTATTTTTTTAATTATTAATACCTAATATTTTTACATATCTGACTATGTAAATGTAATATCTATTTTGCCTTTGCCCTAATTCCTAACCTAAAGGTTGAAGTTCAGATTCAAGAACTTCAGAGTTCAGATTCATCATAGCGAGTAGCGACAGGAGGACAGCCGACAGAGTGTATCGTCGACTCGCCATATCCGTCGGGCGTTGACCAGTTCCTTACCCTCCTGCGAGTTTTTATCGACGACGTTGTCCCTACACCTCTCGTGAGTTTTCAGTTTATAGTTCTTTTAGATCCTCTGTTTCTAGCTTTCTGAATGTTTGATTTGCAATGAGTTTTCAGTTCATAGTTCATAGAACAGAAGGGGGTAGTACATAAAGAAAAGCATTGTTTGTTACATTTCCTTATTCTTTGCTGATTCGAACCATTCGTTGTTGTGTCTTTGGGGTTTAATCTTGGAATCTCTGATATTGGTGAATGACTGTGCTTTCATGTCTAGGGACCTTCCCCTTGGCCTATATCCTTCTAATCGGCAAAGGGGCAATTGGATTTTATTCCTAACACTTCATAGTAACTCACTTCCTACTGTCAATGGACTGAGCATGTTACTGTTTTCCCTGGTGATACACGAACAAGTATTAGACTTGTGTCAACGCAAAGCTATAATTTGAAGTATAATAAACTATAAGCTTCCTTAGAGCCTTTTAAGCTTTCTGTTTGTTATGATATACTCTATGCAATCATATCATTCAAATTTATCCTAATAATGATATAATTATGACACATTAATAAGACATGATAGTATGGTTGGTGTTCTACTGTATTTGATCAAATGTATTACATGCTTTATATATTATTTGTAAATAGAATGTTTTTGCAATGAAATCCTGGCACAAGCCTTAGTGTTTCACCAAGTAACCTTAGAAACCAGTTGAAGTTCTTGCATGTAACCTTTCTATCTCTCTTTTAGAAAGGTCTCTCTTTAGACCAGTTGAACTAACCAGTTGAAGAGCTTTCACAAAATTGGCCTCCAAGTTCAGTAGCTCTCTTTGCACGTTGTTTGTGCCTGTGCTATAATGTTAATTAGCTTATCTCTTGCAAACATACTTTCTTATATCTTGCTTTGACACCCAAATTCAGTGATGCTTATTACATACACTGCATAAGATTATTATAGTTAACTATCATCTACATTTCATTTTACATCATTTATTCTGGGATCATGGCACATTTGCTTTGTTTTTCCCCTTTTTAAGCCCTTGTCGTAAAGGTATAGCATAACATAACAGGTGATATATATATGT
The DNA here is from genome assembly GCA_037074615.1 of Leucaena leucocephala. NCBI lineage: Eukaryota > Viridiplantae > Streptophyta > Magnoliopsida > Fabales > Fabaceae > Leucaena > Leucaena leucocephala. The sequence goes on along the minus strand of CM073548.1, from coordinate 7,514,587 downwards.
TCATGTCTTTTTATACTTGGCTCTTTTGCCTTTTATGATGTGAATATTGACAACTGATAAGACAACATGTGATACATATATGAACTGCTTTTTATGTTTAAATGGTTGGCTAATTTCTAAGGTTTCCATGGCTAATTTCAGGTTGAAGATATTTTGTTTCAATGGATGATCAAGTTTCTAAAGTATCATCATCCTCTCTTGAAGATACTTCAACTTCAACCGCTTTTAAAACTTCTATTGTATCACCAACCCCTAGTCCTGTCCAAAATGAATCTAGTGCAACTCTTACCCCTGACCATACTCCTATGCCTCCTCCACCTACCTCTCAATCTCTCCTCACCTATCCCCACCCTCCTACTTCTCATGCTCCCACTCCCTCCACTCAAACACAAACAGAATTTGTTGGAAAGGGTTACTTTATGATGGAGATTATATACAATTAAGGTGTTGTGCTCATGTCCTTAATTTGGTGGTTAATGAAGGTATCAAAGAGATGAAGGATAGCTTTGAAGCCATTCGAAGCGCTGTTAGATATGTTCGTTCTTCTCCTTCACGCTTCCTGAAATTCAAAACTTGGGCTGAAGCTGAAAAAATAGACACTAAAAGCCTTGTTTGCCTTGATGTAAATGAAACATCCTTACGTTCGTATGTCTTAGGGACCATTCAGTAGCATTTAGAACCACTTTCAAGGTCATTGAAGTCCAATTTCTCAATCTGGAGTTTTCAAAAATTCCTGTATTAAGCCAGATTACCGAGCGTCACTTGCTCTCTCTACCGGTGAAATCTGGGACTGAAATGCTTTCGGACAGTCCAAACCACTTCCGGCCTGACTTTCTTTAATTACACTTTAGCCCAAGGAACTTTTCTTCTTTTCATTTAAGTCCCTTCTTATTTGGCTAAAATTACACTTAAGGACCCCACATTTTTGTCTACTTTCCTTTTTGGCCTTGAAACTTTCCATAACTGCACTTAAGTCCTTTCACTTCCTTTACTAGGTCTAGGGGCATTATTGCCTTTTCATATTTTTCCAGAATATTCTCTGGCCCTGGTCAACTATCCAGATACCCCTTCTTGACTGTCTAACCTTAGCCAAATGACCAAAATACCCTTTACTCATTCTTCAGTTATTCTATAACATAAGGGCATTTTCGTCATTTTACACATTTTCTCCGGACACCGGCCCCTCTTACCCCTGAACTGGTATTATGGGCTTGGGCCTTCCCTGGTGTCACTACGGGCCTTAGACAATACTGTATGGCCTCTGGCCATAGTCCGATCATCTCTATTCGGACTGCCTTTCCTTTACCGATTATAACTGTAAATTCCCATCTTCAGGAATTTTTACAGAAAAATCGGGACCTCAAATCCAAATTCTGTGACTCCTCATTCAATCCGGACTCCTTTTCTCTATCTCCCGGTATTTTTAGATATTTTATCCGGACCGGGTTGTTTTGGCCTGAAAAAGCACTCACGCGCACACTTTTCCAAAATGACCATTTTACCCCTGGTCATATTTCTAATTCTTTCATACACCTAGAGACCTCATATGCACATTTCACAGTTCAGTGAAATGATCAGCATAATTTTCTCTATTTTCTGGCAAAATATGGTACTCATCGGCTACCAGCCCGATCTTTCCCATAATTACGATTATGCCCTTGATTTCTCTTTCTGGCATCTCTAGGCCTAAAAATTAGGGTGTTACATTTCTACCCCCCTTAAAATAAATTTAGTCCTCGAAATTTACTTAGTACCTCAATCAACATCATATCTAAATATCATATCATAACTTATCGTCCCATAAACTGAGACTATCTATCATCCTCAATACATGTCGTATGGTATGGGAGCAACATACTTTCTCATAACTTTCTCATCTCATATTTGTACTCATATATACTCTACCCTGCATGCACTGCAAAAGGGAAGTATTCATTCATCATAGCATACTCTAACATGCATGTCATCATATGACAACTGCAAGGAGATGCAACTATCATAACTTATGGCACATAAGCCATATCATCATCATATTTTGCTCAACCATCCATTAGATATCGTAACAATCTAAGTAAGCCTCAAAACATATTTTCTTGATCATATTATTTGTCAGATCATCATCTGATCATACTATCTATCGCATTATCTGTCAGATTATCAATCACATGATCAGGATCTGACAAGAACATCTGTCTATCTTACTTAGGTTGCCACACTACCCTCTTACCAGGGTATAGACTCAACCCTTCACTACTTTATCTTATATAGAGAATTGGGGAGTCACTTTATCTCTTAACTGTGGCTATCTCTTTACTATCTTTCAACTTCTTCTATCTATCCATTAGTCCTAGTCTATTATTGACCGGACTATGATTACTTATTGGCCTTTCATTTGATCCTTAATCCTCATGGATCTCATTCATCATCTTTCACTATTACTTCTGTTCTCTAGGGTATTCTCCCCTAGGTCTACTACTTCTTTGTGATGGAATCCCTCTGCTCAGGGAACATTTAGCTCTTTATCTATTAATCACGTCTCTAACCTTAGGCCATGTGCTAGGATCATTCCTAGGCAAATCTCAATCTAACTTTTAGGTCTTCTATTCAGATTAGCTGAATAAAACCCCTGTAATGTAGATCTACTCTTAGTTATCACATGGAGGATCTACTTTAAACCTCATCTCAAACTGATCTTTCGTTTCTCAGTATCTTTGTACTGTCTAGCTTATCATATATTATACCAATCTTCTAGCTGGTGGACTTCAGCGAGTTTGGTACCTTCATTCTCTTCATCATATGGCCTCTGCCAATTATAGTCGCGACTTGAGAACTTCATAGTCGCAACTCACATGCTCTGTGACTTTTAGTCGCAACCGTCGCACACTACTCGTCACAACCTAGCATCTCTGCGTCCTTTAGTCACGACCTATCTCTCATAACATCGTGACCTGGACTCCTTTGTACACTGGTCGCGTACTGCAATATTACTCATCGCGACCTGAGGTCTTCTTACGTTACAACATCAACTTATCTGTACATATTAGTCGCGACATAAGACCCCTCTTCTCTACTTCCTACTTTTAAAACATGTAGTCATACTCATCCTCATACAACGGCAACATACTAGGTATAAGGTAGCTCAATAGTGTGCATACTGGATAATACAATCCAATCAAATACAGGATTTATCCATTCATTAGCCAGTGGAAACAGAACACAAATAAACTCGTACCTTAGTTTGGCACAGGAGACTTTCTTATCTCGTTGCCAGTCAGGGTATATATTCTTCCCTAAGTCGGGTATCTTTCGCCTGTTGTGTTCTGTGGACACTCCCTGGCATAATGTCCATACTTTCCACACCTATAGCGTAACCCTTGACCTACTGGACAAGGCCTCATACCATGGTCTCGACCACAGTTCCTACATTCATTAGGCCTTGGTTGCCTACTAACTTCTCTTGGCCCACTACCTGGCCTACTTCCTTGTCCCTTATTAACTTATGACCCATATGCTGGCCCATTTCTCTTCTTACTGTTCCTTTTCAAGGAACCTGGTGGCATCACTTTCAGTGGTACTGATGGAGTAAGCTCACTCTTTTCTGGTTATTGCACATTCCTTTCTAGCTTGTAAACTGCCACCTGGGTCTTTCTTTCAGTGGGACATTCTAAAACCTTAAAGATTTTCTCTAACTGGCTTACCCAATCCTCAGCTACTTGAGTGTCAAAAGTCCCTTCAAACATGGGCGGATTAAACTTATGGAATCGCTCCATCCATGTTTGCAGACTTCCCTGGTTATTGTCATTTCCTATAGACCTCTGATGTCTATTCATTCCAGTCTGCTCATGGTCTGGCTGAGGTTCAGGTTCTATATCATTCTATGGTACTACCTCCTTCCCAGACTGCTGTAATCTTGCAACCGCAGCAGCAACCGCCGTAGTGATAGCAGAATCTCGCTCTTGATCTTGACGAGCCTGGGTTGCCTACATCACATCGTGACTTATGACTTAACTTGTTGTAACTTGGATATCTGGCATCCTCACCATAGTATCTGGTCACAACACGATACCTCGAGCTACTCTTTGCAGCTTCCTCAGTCGTAAACTGATCAACTTTTGTCTCTATCCATAGAGGAAACTGCTTCTTAAACATTGTTCTGCTTAGTCCAGCCCTATTGTGTTAATAACCACGAGTCCTCGACTGTATTGGCTGACTAAGATTAGCCCATCATAATCATATCCTTCGTAAGACTATAGAGCTCGGGGTCCAGCCTCATACATCTGGGTGTCACTGTCTTCTGTCTAAACCTTTCCAAGCAGTGAACACCATCCCTATATCATACTCTAGGGAGAGGACCACTCAAACTTCTCATTTGTTTAAGGAATCAAACTAACTAAACCAGAGCATCACTGAGCCAGAACCTTCTGTTCTGTGCCAGAATCTTATGCTCGGAGCCAGAACCCTTTGTTCTGTGTTAACCTTATTCTGTACTAACACCATAAATTATCTATTCAGAGCATTTCCTAAGCTAGAATCCTTTGCTCTGATACCAAAATGAAACATCCTTACGTTCGTATGTCTTAGGGACCATTCAGTAGCATTTAGAACCACTTTCAAGGTCATTGAAGTCCAATTTCTCAATCTGGAGTTTTCAAAAATTCCTGTATTAAGCCAGATTACCGAGCGTCACTTGCTCTCTCTACCGGTGAAATCTGGGACTGAAATGCTTTCGGACAGTCCAAACCACTTCCGGCCTGACTTTCTTTAATTACACTTTAGCCCAAGGAACTTTTCTTTTTTTCATTTAAGTCCCATCTTATTTGGCTAAAATTACACTTAAGGACCCCACATTTTTGTCTACTTTCCTTTTTGGCCTTGAAACTTTCCATAACTGCACTTAAGTCCTTTCATTTCCTTTACTAGGTCTAGGGGCATTATTGTCTTTTCATATTTTACCAGAATATTCTCTGGCCCTGGTCAACTATCCAGATACCCCTTCTTGACTGTCTAACCTTAGCCAAATGACCAAAATACCCTTTACTCATTCTTCAGTTATTCTATAACATAAGGGTATTTTCGTCATTTTACACATTTTCCTCGGACACCGGCCCCTCTTACCCGTGAACTGGTATTATGGGCTTGGGCCTTCCCTGGTGTCACTACGGGCCTTAGACAATACTGTATGGCCTCTGGCCATAGTCCGATCATCTCTATTCGGACTGCCTTTCCTTTACCGATTATAACTGTAAATTCTCATCTTCAGGAATTTTTACAGAAAAATCGGGACCTCAAATCAAAATTCTGTGACTCCTCATTCAATCCGGAATCCTTTTCTCTATCTCCCGGTATTTTCAGATATTTTATCCGGACCGGGCTGTTTTGGCCTGAAAAAGCACTCACGCGCACACTTTTTCAAAATAACCATTTTACCCCTGGTCATATTTCTAATTCTTTCATACACCTAGAGACCTCATATGCACATTTCACAGTTTAGTGAAATGATCAGCATAATTTTCTCTATTTTCTGGCAAAATATGGTACTCATCGGCTACCAGCCCGATCTTTCCCATGATTACGATTATGCCCTTGATTTCTCTTTCTGGCATCTCTAGGCCTAAAAATTAGGGTGTTACAGTAAACATTCGATGGAACTCATCATACTTGATGTTGGAAGCTGCGATGAAGTTTCAAAAAGTATTTGAGCGGATGCGTGATGAAGACAATGACTATATTTCCCGCTTTAGCTCAAGCACTTCAAGCTCTAGGCGTGGTGCTAGGCACGACGAAGATAACTTCTCTGGTCCTATTAGTGATGATTGGGAGAATGCTAAGATCTTCATCAAATTCTTGAAGGTATTTTATGACATTACATTGAAATTTTCAAGCTCCCTTTCTGTAACATCAAATGAATGTTTCCATCAAATTGCATGTGTTCAGAAAATGTTGCAAAAGAATATTATGAATAGAGCTAATAATTTTTTGGGAGACATGAGCATCAGTATGCAGGCAAAATATGACAAGTATTGGGGTCAAGCAGATAATATGAATCATTACTATTTGTGGCTGTAATTTTGGATCCTAGATATAAATTAGCCTATGTCAATCATATGTTTGATGTCCTTTACATTGACCCTGAAGTATGTTCACTTATGAAGGAGAGGGTCAAAGATTGTTTGTATCGGTTGTTTGATGAATACTCTGCAAGGGTTTCTATTGAATTAGGGCCTGCTTCAATAGGTACAACAGGTGCAACTTCATTGCCTTCTTTTGATGATGATGATGATGATAGTGAGGATCCAGGTCATAAGTGGTTAAAATCTATGAAAATAAGAACTTCTACAGATCCTCAAACTGAATTAGATAGATATATTATAACTGATTCAAGAGATGAAATCCCTTCTGCATCTGAGTTTGACATACTCTTATGGTGGAAAGCTAATTCTCAAAAATATAAAATTCTCTCGCACATGGCACGAGATGTATTGGCTATTCCAGTTTCTACAGTTGCCTCTGAATCTGCCTTTAGCACTGGGGGACGTATAGTTGATCATTACAGGAGTTCTTTGTCTTATAAAATGACAGAAGCACTGATTTGTAGCCAAAATTGGCTACAAGCTGGCCAATCTATCAATGATTTAGCTAACAAGCTCCGGAGTTCGATAATTTTGATGAAACAGAAAATGTCATTCAGCTTGCAAGTAACTTTTTTATTTTGAAGCTCATAAATTCTATTACATATTTTACTTCATAATATGTAATGTAGTTTTTCTTTTATTTTTTTCTGTAGATGCTATGCTTGTAGGAGAGGATATGATGGCTACTGGTGGTGACTGAAGATCATTTTAATTGCAATGGATTTTAGGACTTTAATTATTATCTTGTTGTGGCATTGTTTTTAGTTGATTATGGATATTTTTAAAATCTTTAAGACATACATATGGTATTATTTTAGAAATTTATGATTGCAAATTTTTTTCTCACAATATGAGCAGGACACCACTATTTGGGCATGCCCAGCCCGCCCATGCCCAGCCCGAAATACTTAGGGCTTTTATCGGGCAGGGACGGGCATCGGGCTGCAAAATGCAGCTCATACTTTCTTTGGGCAGGGCATCGAGCAGGGGGGCTGCCCTGCCCAGCCCTGCCCATACACACCCTTAGAAAATATCATATTGGGTCATTAAAAAAAACATTTTTTATTCCGAAAAAACTGCCATTGATTATTTGACTTTCAAATTAGGAAATATTATTGAGTCCAAAAGTAATAAAATAAAAAACAAAGATTAAAAAAAGTTATTGATGAGATAAAACCTACGTGTTGCCTATACAAGGAAGAGGAGATAAAGAGGCAGGAGGAGAAATTGGAGAGAAAAGGCCGAGTGAGAAAGTTACAGCCCATTTGGTTCACGAAAAATGGACCAAGGGAAATGGAAAATTCAGATTTTCTATAGGCAGCGGCTGTTTGGTTGTAAATTTTCCCAGGCAACAATTTCCCCATGTATCCAGATTTTAGATTTTCCTGTTGGAAATTATGCCCTATGGGCCAATCATTATATTATGAATATTGTTGATTTATGGATTTCTTAATTGTCTTATCATATTATTTGCATATTTAATATAATGATCATCCTTGGATAACTCATGATCTTATCCTAAATATCCCTGGTCGGTCATCTATGCGGGAGAAGAGGTGAAATAAGACCAGTATGACTTTGAAGATGTATAGAGATATAAATCAAAGTCATAGGCACATGTAAAAGTACAAGGAGTTGGACCGACCCGCTATGAGAGAGCTGTATGGGTTAAGTCATAAGCTTCTCTCATATACAAAGCATGTCACTATGCCCTTTGACCTGAGATCATCATGGATTCCTACGTGATAAACGCTCAGCTTTGACCTAGTCAAAAGTCACTTTTGACCGAGTGATCATAAAGACTATGTTCAGGCTTAGTGATTTTTCATACGGAGGAATGTGAATGGTCAAGATGGAATTTGTCCCTCACATTCATAGAGAAATATTACTGGGCCCATCGATGAGTGAGTCTGAGAAATATATGGCCATACTATAATGGAAAGGTAGTTTCATTTCTATAGTCAGACTACTCAGGGATCGAGAAAGTAACGGTCAGGAACAGGAGGATGACGTTCTCCATGCCTCATCCATGACCAAAATATTGTGTGACAAAAGGAACGTGATATGGTTGTATGAAAGGTTACATCGTCCATTGATCCTCATATGATTTGGGTAGTCGTTATGTCTTGCTGGAGACCGCTTACGAATTGTGGGTCAGTATAGTAACTGGCCCACTGCCAACTTCTTATGGGCCTACAGGGTCACACATAAAATAGCCCAACACAAGCTATGATGTCCAGATTCATTGAATCTAAGATATGTCTAGATTCAATGAATAACCTATGGTGGATGTGTATATATATATTTTTATATATAAATTCGTATATATATTATATATATAATATGAGAGATATTTGCAAGATTTAATTTATAAGGATAAATTAAATCTCTATCAAATTTGAATTCGAAATTTAAATTGATATTATATATTTGAATTTGAATTCGAAATTTAAATTGATATGATATATTTAAATTTGAATTCAAAATTTAAATTGATATTATATATTTGAATTTGAATTCGAAATTTAAATTGATATGATATATTTGAATTTGAATTCAAAATTTAAATTGATATTATATATTTGAGTTTGAATTCGAAATTTAAATTGATATGATATATTTAAATTTGAATTCAAAATTTAAGTTGATATTATCACTTTTGAATTTAAAATTTAAATTGATATGAGCCACCAATAATTTGATAGAAAAGAGAGCATAGGCATCCCGAACGTCGAAATCCCTGAGCCACCAATAATTCGAATACCGAAGGTAACACATCTTACTACTTGACTTAAACACAATCGGTAGATCCTGGCAGGGACTGGAAAAAATTTAAAATTTATTTCCGCTGCGCGTCTTCCAATTCCCTACATTTCCCACATACGATGGAAAATTCGTTCCCACCATTTTTCTGGGATTTTACTTTCCCTCCATGGAAGGAAACACCAAAATACAAAATTTTCCCCTTTTATATATATAAAGTTGTCCCCGATAGAGCTGTGAAGTTATTCGCTTCAGCTTTGAAGAATAACGTGGTCAATGACACTTGTGATCTCTACCTTAAAGATGGGTTGGTAGAGTTGCATATCATCTCAGGCTCTCGTTCTTTTTATTATCTAGGCTTTTGGTTCTTTTTCTTGAGGGAGTGAAAAGTGGTTCTTCTCTATTTTTGGCTCTTCTTTTTTGGTCACCATCACCATCGACCTGAATTTCACTCCTCTTATGTAAATTTGTGGGTTTCTTTCTATGAACTCACAAATATCTAAATTCATCTTTTGAAACATCCTTACTTTCACCCCTCAGAATAAGCATTCAAAAGTGATTAGGTACGCAGAAGCTTCACTTAGGCCTAAAAAGTAAAAATTTACAAATTGATCCTTAGTATTGTTTATTGTTCATTTTCCAAATTTAGCAGTCTAATTTTAAAAAATCATAATTAATTCTACAAAAATCATATGGAGATTATTCAAGTCTCTATTTAAATCTATTTCAATACGCTTTAAGAAAAAAAATATAAACTTGGAGTTTTACTGGAGCAATCAATACAGTTAATTCGTTAATTATTACTATTCATATAGCCATTTCTAGAAATTTCAGATTCTAAGCTTCAATGTTGGAAATTCATTTCTCTTAACACACACATCTGATTAAGGCAAACTACCCATACTTTTAAATCTTAGGACGTGTACTACATGTTCACCAAATTTCATAGATAGATTTGTTAATTTACTAGATCAAACTAAAGCTGGAAATTTGCTGCTCTAGGACCTACAAATTTGGTCTACTAAAATCTTTCTTTAATTCTCTTAAATTATTCTAGCATGCTTGAACCATCATCTTGGTTTCTCATACATTCATATACATTAAGTAAACATACCATAAGTATTCTATACAATTGCATTACATAAATTGACACATTGTACAACATTTACATAAATGGATAATCAAGCATTACATGCTAGAACATACAATTCTATACTTTTCTTCTTTCATTCATTTGCTCTTCTTCATGCAAGCTTCTCCATGCTCAATTACCTATTATGGTTGGTTAAGGGAGGATGAGATTCTGGGGAATCTTAGTAGCAAACTTTACCATTCAATGCATGCAAAATGAATGCAAGTGTATGACATGTTTCTCTTAACTTTCTCATGCTTCTAGTGACATGTTATCATGGTCAATGCTTCATACTATTATGGATGGCCATGGAAACATATAGAAGAAGAGCGTATCTCATTCATATAAGTCACATATAATCATATCATAACATAAAACATATCAACAACACAAGCATATGCATCAAGCACACAAGAAGAGTAAGTTCACTACCTTATGGCTTTATCCTTTTCTTCTTGCTCCCTTTGCCTTCAACCAACCAATGATTGCTTGCTCAACCTCTTCAACTTATCCTCTTTGATGTCTCAAGGTCCTAAACATAGTCACATTGATAACACAACTCATTAGGTCCAAGAGCTTACATCACAGTCAAGAGTAGCTCTCCAAACTTAACCTCTTTCTCTTAATTTTATGATTAGTGTTATAGCTTTCTAAATATTATTCTCATAGGTCAATCCTACATAATTTTGCATGAGAAGTCCAAATATGAGCTTGGATTTATCAAATTCACACTCATTCCCCATGATATGACCTTGGCAGGGAGCTAGCATTCTTGGTGACAAAATTCTACTTTTGATTCCAATGCTTCCAACTTCACTTCCTCAAATTGGTTTCACATAATTTTTCATGTAGAATCTATTGGAAGCCTTAGAATCATCAAAATCATATCGTATGGTATAAAACACAATAAGACTGTGGCACCTTCTTAGGCAACCAAGTCATAAAATTTAACTAACTACAAGTTAGAACCACTAGAATCATATCTATTACAACTTATTTTACCTATCTTTAACATCAAATTCATCATTTCCTTATTCTTACACATTTCGTCCAGCATGCATGAGAGGAGAATAAAATAATTTCTAACCATTTAATCTAACAATTAATCCTCCCAACTACAAGATTAAGGACTTAGGAGAATATGTTACCTTGAATACTTGATCACTTAGACCTTGGATTGCATCTTCTAGCTTGAGAGGAAATTTTGCAAGAGTTCCCTCATGGATTCCATATGCTTGGCCGGCCAAGATTGCATCTTACTAATGGATGGCCAATATTACATCCACCTATCCTTCTTACATCATCCACATGACATCATCAAGCCATGTGGAGCCATTTGAGGAAGAAGAAAGTTTCTTGAAAAATCTTGTCCAATCCTGTAATGGCTCAGTCATAATTCTAAAAATTAGACTATTTCCTGAATATAATTTTTACGAGGTTTCATAATTTATCTTCTAACATTAGATTTAGTGTATGTGTTCTTCCTAACTTTAACATTATTGAACTTGTAAGGATTCACCCTTGTGAATGACCAAAATGCCCTTCATTTACTTTTATAACACTAGGGGCATTTTTGTATTTGCATATTTCACCAGGGTATTTCTTAACCCTGGTTCTTTATTACTGTAACCCTCTTTGACTTCATATCCAGGGTTATATCTTTTGTTAGATATATGATCTAACATTACCCAAGAACTTCTATTGTAACTTTAATTCTTCAGAAATACATATCAATTCATCGGGGTCTCAAATCAAAATTCGGATGCCCGTCAAATGGCTCAGAATAATCCCCTCTATCTTATACTGAATTCTAGTTATTGGGTTTCCAGTATATTTTCATATTTACATTTGTATTCTTGACTTTTTCAAGAATGACACCCATGTCCCTTAATTTTTTAGAAATTACACTTATGTTCCCTTAACTTATTACTACATTAACTTTAATCTATGGAACCTTTATAATTTACACTTTGGTCCTTTTGAACTTCCTTATTTAGGCCCTAAAGGATTTTCTTTTCGTATAGTTTAGTCTTTACAATTCCTTCCTCACTCTTTCTGAGCCCTTGGGATTCTCCTGGAGTCCCTATATTTATTTATATATTTGCCCCCAAGAACTTAATCTATTTGTATTTTAGTTTCTGAACTTTCTCTATTTATAATTTAGTCTCTAAAATTCCTAAGTATTTTTCTAGGACTTCTGCTCAAAGGGGCGTGATAGCCTACATATTTTAAGCTACTTTCTAGGCTTTGGGCCTAAAAATTAGGATGTGACATCTTTGATTTCCTCTTCTTCATTTGAGCTTGTGTGTCTTCTTATTGTTTATGACTATATCTGTTTGTGAGATAAGAAATCTATTTTAAGATGGACATAGTTCTCTCAATTGAACTCCAAATTTGACATAATGTCCTATCACTATAAAGCTTTTTGAGTTTAGTTTCTAAAGAAATAAAACGCATTTCAAAATTCATTGTATTCTGAAAAGATATTATTCAAAGAAGAAACAAAGGTCGGATACAAGGCGTGATATCTCAATATCATTTTTTGAAAAGCTTATCTCTTTCATATAGAACTTTTTGAAATTGAGATTGATGATCTCGAACTGTAGTTAGAGTGTAGTTTCATATGAAATAAATTTCACATTAAACGGATTTGTGATTTATGAGATATTTCAAAAATACCAAAGAGATATCAAAGTTGGTGAAACACAGAGCATAATATAACTTGAAATGATAAGTTCAAATGGATTTAATTGTATCACTTGAAATTGCTTTCTCACTGCAAAAATTAATTTGGATATAGTTATGCATTACATTGCCAAGTAAAATGAAATTGATTATGAGGAGTGGAATCGATTTGCTTTCTACAAAATGGATTTGATTATGTGAAATCGATTTTAGTCATTGGGTTTCTATATTACTCTATTTTACATTATGGAAAATAGAGGATTTCCTTGACGAAAAATTTATATTAGCATAGTAAAAAAAATAGATTTCTTTCACAAAAATCTATTTTAGTGTACTGGAATAATTTAACTTTGTCAAATCCATTTCTTTTTGTGATGAAAATGGAGCGTGAGTCATTTTGAAAGCAATTATGTTTATAAATAGTCATCAGGAAGTATGGGAGAGAATTTGCAGGATAAAATGGGTTTTTGAATTTGAAAGGGAGTTATTGCAGGATAGTATGGGAGAGAATTCCTTGGAATAAACTACTGAAATTGAAGCCACAAAACTCGCACTATTTATTTAGAGATTTTCAACACGTTCGATTTAGTTTTTTTTTTCATTTTATTATTGTTATGAGTTTCAAAAGAAAATAGATTTGATTCAGTATCTTAACAAAATGTCATCTTGGCATTATTATTTATACTATTTGGTTATTATTTTTACTTAATCATTTGATATATATATAGTAATTATGAAAATCTATAGTGATATTAACATATTGTGGAGAGATATTCTTGTGATCACATTAGCAACGGGAAATTGTGGAGCAATATTCTTGGAGCATCAATGAAACTAATATCCCACAATTTTTGCACATTTGTTTATTATATTACTTGTTTTGTGCATCAACGAAAATCTTGGAGCACAGTTGTTCATGTGATCACATTAGCTTTGTTATTTAATATTACTTGTTTATTATATTTTATGGATATTTTTCATTTTATTTTTTATTTTTATGTAATTATTTTTAATCATTTAATATTTATATTGAATATTTATCTTTATTAAATTATAATTTTTATGAATTATGAATTATTATGAGTAATTGAATTTTTAATATTTTTATTTTAAAATAGAATATGAATTTATTATTAAATACTCATTAAGGACAATATGGTCATTTTCATGATTTTTGACATAATTTTTCATCACTTTGAACCAAGCAAACATAAAATTTTCTATCAAATTATTTTATTTTCTAGTGCGAACCAAATATCCACTCGATCAGTATTTTTCCATTTCATTTCCTCCCCTTTCATTCCATTTATTTCCGTTCTACCCGTCAATTGAACCAAAAGGGCGTTAGAGATTTTTTTTTTATCATCTCTTCTCATGGCAACCTAATTTTATGAATGGGTTGAGGTGTACTAAAAAGGGTGAAATCCATTGCTTCATCTTTTTTTATCTTGTTTTTCTTTAGTCTTGTAATCCATTCGCTACTTTTTCAAAAATATCTAAATAAAACCGAAATACCTAAAGAAAGCTTATACTCTTATGGTTGTTACCACATATGTAAGCTTTAACACCAAGGGCTAGAGGATAGAATCCAACATAATTTGGATTGATCTATTTTTTTCTCATTTGATTTGATTTTTTTTTTTGGTTTTTCCCATCTCTTTCGTCTATTTTTTTGATGCGCTAACCTTTGTATATCGAATGCATGAATATGTTTGCTTGTGCGCACTTATATACCTTGATACTCTTTCTCACTTATTGTTTCCATGATCTATGATACCCCACTATACTATCTTCATATTTGAAATCATTATAAATATGTGTGTCATGTTAAAATCTTCTTGTTATATACTCTTTCTGTACTTAATATAATAGCTAGTTGACTTTTTTGGGGTAAATTAAGGAAGCTAAATAAATTATTTAATTATGACCAAATCCTACCCTTCAAGATAAATTTATAGTACATACTCCTTAATCTATCTAAATTAGTCAAGTAGATCTTGTATTAGTTATAATTAACTGATTTATTGGTTTCCTTAATCTATAAAAAAAATTACTTGCTCTTATATTAAGGACCAGAGGAGTAATACTTATTGACGCCATGATTGTCATATGGATCTTAGTGTACTGAACTCAAATTATTAAGTCTACTCAGTGACTCTTATATTTCAATATATATATAATTTGTGATGAATGAAGGTGGTTCTATTATTTGAATGTTTTACTCGGAATCAAGTTGTTGCATGTTTCTAACATGTCGCCTCCCTTCATTTCATTTCATTTCTTATTTATTTTTGGAAGAGATACAAACAATCATATGTTCCTATTACAATGGTTTTGTGATGCGTTCAGATGAGTTGCTAAATCTTGTATCACAATCACGAGAAAAAAAGTTTTTCATTGGACATATTTTGCATCAGCAAATAATTCATTCCCTTGACTCACTAGAAAATATTATCTCACAAGATATGACGATATGCTTTCCATACTACGATATTTCTCCACCATCAAAATAAGCATTTTTGCTTCTCCTTCGAATTTTCTTTTTCTTTTACTCAAGTACGTATTTTTCATGTTTCATTTGCTACTGTGTAACATGTACTTTGTAATATTTTATTTTATTTTATGTCATTTTGTTCTTTTATAAAAACAATAAAGACATAAACAAATTTTTTTAATTCATGTAAAATATGTATAGTCCTAAAAAAGAAATTAGTATTTGTTAGATGCAACAGTCAATAGTGTGCTTTTACATAATTAACCATTATTGCTTATATGCAAGATGCAAATATATCCCCCTAAGGAGTACAAGTTCTCACTCTAAATTTTCTACTCCCTCTAGTCCTTAAAGTAAAAGCTAAATAACTAATTTATGGAATATTCAGAAAATTAGTTAAGTTAATTATTCGTATCAAGTATGTATTGGCTTTCTTAAAATTTTTTGATATTGTGCCTAGGGGACAATCATTGTATTATGAACATTATTGATTTATGAATTTCTTAATTATGTTATCATATTATTTGCATATTTACTGTGATAACCATCCTTGGATAACTCATGATCTTATCCTAAATGTCCCTGGTCGGTCATCTATCGAGGAGCATATATGGATAAGACCAGTATGACTTTGAAGATATATAGAGATATAAATCAAAGTCATAGGCACATGTAAGAGTATAAGGTGTTGGACCGACCCGCTATGAGAAGAGCTGCATGGGTTAAGTCATAAGCTTCTCTCATATACAAACCATGTCACTATACCCTTTGACCTGAGATCATCATGGATTCCTACATGACAAATGCTCAGCTTTGACCTAGTCAAAAGTCACTTTTGACCGAGTGATCATAAAGACTATGTTCGAGCTTGGTGGTTTTTCATGCGGAGGAATGTGAATGGTCAAGATGGAATTTGTCCCTCACATTCGTAGAGAGATATTACTGGGCCCCTCGATGAGTGAGTCTGAGAAATGTATGGCCATACTGTAATGGAAAGGTAGTTCCATTTCTATAGTCAGACTACTCAGGGATCGAGAAAGTAACGGTCAGGAACAGGAGGATGACGTTCTCCATGCCTCATCCATGACCGAAATATCGTGTAACAAAAGGGTCGTGATATGGTTGTATGAAAGGTAACATCGTTCATCGATCCTCATATGATTTGGGTAGTCGTGATGCCTTGCTAGAGACCGCTCACGATTTGTGGGTCAGTATAGTAATTGGCCTACTGCCAACTTCATATGGGCCTACAGGGTCACACACAAAACAGCCCAACACAAGCTATGATGTCCAGATTCATTGAATCTAAGACATGTCCAAATTCAATGAATAATCTAGGGTGGATATATATTTTATATATATAAATTCGTATATATATATTTTATATAATATAAGAGATATTTGCAAGATTTAATTTATAAGGATAAATTAAATCTCTATCACTTTTAAATTTGAATTTAAATTGATATGATCTATTTGAATTTGAAATTTAAATTGATATGATATATCAAATTTGATTTATCAAATATAATTCTGTCTTATCTTTATTTTAAATTAAATAAAAAGGTGAATTAAATCTGTGGGACGGATTTAATATAAACCATATTTATTTAATTAGTTTCTTATCAAATTATGCAATATATGATATTATATTAATTTCAGAATTAATATAAGATTAATTCTGAAATCCAACCCAATCAGAACACCGATAGCATCCTATATATTTGATATTAGGGGCTAGGGTTCTGTGAGAGACAAAAAAGGGGCAAGGAGAGTGCAAAAGGTTTGCAGATAAGAAATGGCTAAAATAGAGACGGTGAGGACGGATTCTTGAGAAAGCCCTAGAGGGACAAGAGGTACTAGCACGTCGTTCGTGGTTGGAACACTGTTCGTGTGGATACCGGTAGAGGAAGCCGATTTGAGTTGTCAACTTCTTGCGATCGAGAAGAGAGCACTAGGTACGATGACAAGTCGCGACGCTTAGACACTTAGGTCGCGACCATACAGGCGTCCTGAACGTCAGAAAATCAAAAAGAGACTACAGGTCACGACCAGAAGCTGAGGAAGTCGCGACTGACAACTCCAGAAATAACAGGTCGAGACTATAAGCTGAGGAAGTCGAGATGAACAACTCCAGAGGTGACAGGTCGTGACTAGAAGCTGAGTAGGCCGTGACAGAAAACTCCAGAGGCGAAGAGTCGCGACTAGTAGATACATAGGTCACAACTACAGTTCGAATACCGAAGGAAACACTTCTTCTCCTTGACTTAAACACACTCGGTAGATCCTGGCAGGGAATGGAAAATTTTTTAAAGTTAATTCCGCTGTGTCTTCCAATTCCTTTCAAAAATATTATTTTTAATTATATTCATTGTAACTACTCATTGATAAAAAAAACCCTTACTATGTGCAATCAGTAGGAATACTTTAGAAAAAATTATAAATGGGGTACGGTAATTTTGACTATAGTAGTTGATAGTCAAAACATGAAATATTAGAGTCTTTCATTTAAATTTTTAAAGGTTGTGAATGTGATATGCAACGGACTCAAAGTTCAGGTTTTTTTAGCCATATTTGATTCTTTTGTTCTGTACATTCCAAACGCCTTAAAATAAACGAGATGATATCCTAACAAGGAAAGTGTGACAATATGTTTTTCATATCCTACAAAACCAAGGGCCTATTTTGTTGGCTAAAAATTAGAGGAGGGAAAGGAAAATTTTAAATTTTCCCTTGGCGGTGGTCATTTGGTTGGAAGAAGAGGTGGGAATTGATTTTCTAGGGGAATGTGATATTGCAGTGCATAAGGGAAAATGGGATCCTACTTATTTTGGTGGGATCCAATTTTTTGTCCATCATTCCAACTGATCAATGACCTATTTGCCCCTGAATTGATCTATAGCAATGTTGTTGATGGATGGAGATTGACAGACATAAGATGTAGAGTCAATGACGAAGGCGATAGTGACGAGTGATGCTTCTGAGTTATGACCCAACAAAGTCATGCTCATGAGACAATAGACTCCTCTGCGTCTTCATTGAGGGCTTCAAACTTCGCCTTTATTTCCCTTCTTCGTCTGGGTCTTTGTAAAATTCTCTCTATTATAACTACTATTAATTACTTGGACCCATTTTGTTCACAATATAAATTAATCACAATGTAACCATATTTATAAATGAATTCCCTAGTTTCTGTTAGTTTACAAAGGAAAAAATAGTTGTACTTTATTGATATTCTGAATGGGTATATATACACAATAGAGAATCATAGATATTAATAAAATAATATCATATCTAATCCTATATACTAATTACATGATATTTATATATCTTATAATATCTCTAAATTGCCCCTCAAGTTGGAGTATATATGTCAATCATATCCAACTCGAACCCCATTAAGAGCTTTGGTGAGGAGATCACTCAGTTGATCATTGGATTTGACATGCCCTATAGAGATGAAGTTTTCCTTGAGCTTGTCTCGAATAAAATGATAGTCGATCTCAATATGTTTCATGCGTTCATAGAATACTAAATTAGAAGTTATGTGTAGGGCAGCTTTATTATCACACCACAACTTTGCTGGTAATGAGGTTTTAAGGCCAACTTCCTTCAGTAACTGATATATCCAGACTATCTCGCATACAGATTGTAGGGAATTGGAAGACACGCAACAGAAATTAACTTTAAATTTTTTCCAGTCCCTGCCAGGATCTATCGATTGTGCTTAAGTCAAGTAGTAAGATGTGTTACCTTTGGTATTCGAATTATTGGTGGCTCGGGGATTCCGATGTTCGGGATGCCTATGCTCTCTTTTCTACCAGTATCTGTTGGGAATTGGAAGACACGCAGAGGAAATTAACTTTAAAAATTTTTCCATTCCCAGCCAGCATCTACCGAATGTGTTTAAGTCAAGGAGAAAGAAGTGTTACCTTCGGTATTCAAGTTTTGGTCGCGACCTTAGTGTCCACTAGTCGCGACTCTTCACCTCTGGAACTTTTAGTCGCGACCTACTCTGCTTCTAGTCACGACCTGTCGCCTCTGGAGTTTTTAGTCGCGACCTGTCGCCTCTGGAGTTATTTGTCGTGACCTCCTATGCTTCTTGTCTCGACCGGACGTCTCTGGAGTTTGTAGTCACGACCTCATAATCTTCAAGTCGCAACCTGTCTCCTTGTAACATCCTGATTTTTGGTCTAGGAGAACTGGGAAGTAGTCTGATATGGGCAGGCTGCTAAACCCGTAGTCCCAGGGTAGTAATCTGATATGGGCGGATCACTTACCTGTATTTTGTAGGAATCTGAGGGATGAGCTAAGTCCTTCAGGATTTAAAGATGAGTTAAGTCTTTAACCTACAGAATCGGGACAGTTCACCTAGGTTCAAAATGAGGAATGTGAGGAATATCCCTTTGAGCAGAAGTCCCCGAAACATACAGAGGATTTTTAGGGACTAAACTGCAAATAAGTCCAGGGACTGATAAAGTGAAAGTCTCTAGAGATATGATGGCCATTTATGCAAAGAAAGGGATTAAATTGCAAAAGAAAGAAAATTAAGGGGCTTAAGTGCAATTATGGAAAGTTTAAAGCTAAAAAAGAAAAGTAGACAAAAATGTGGGGTCCTTAAGTGTAATTTTAGCCAAGTAAAAAGGGACTTAAATGAAAAGAAGAAAAGTTCCCTAGGGCTAAATTATAATTAAAGAAAGTCAGGCCGAAAGTGGTTTGGACTGTCCGAAAGCATTTCAGTCCCAGATTTCACCGGTAGAGAGAGCAAGTGACGCTCGGTAATCTGGCTTGATACAGGAATTTTTGAAGACTCCAGATAGCCAGAAATGGACTGATCGTCCAAAAGTTATAAAAATTCATACCGGATATCCTAGATTTCATATCTAGGTGAGAAAATACAGGATGATGCGTCCTTATGGGGAGGATGTCAGGAAACTGACAGAATATCGATAGGAGGCCTGTAGAAAAAGTTATTCACAAATCAGAAAATCCAGACGGGAGTGTGAGGCCTCCGGGTATCCGATAGGAAAATTTATCGGTATTTAAAAAGGGACTGAATGAGTTCGGATGACCTCAATCAGATGACTGATATGACTCACAGGGATGCCTGAACGTCGCAGGCCAGTGTATCGGACAGAAGGAGCCGGTGTCCGGATATGTGTATAAACGGTGAATAATAGATAAAATATTCAATAAACATTAACGAGGGGAGATTCCTCGTAATGCGTGCCATAAAGGTAATGGACCCTGAAAGGCCCAATAATGGCACCAACAAAGGCCCAGTAAGACCCTTGGATTGATAGGTGGGCTAGTGTTCAGCAGAACCCCAGAAAAGTACTTAATTACAAAAATGCCCCTATGTTGTACAAAAGGGTAACAGATGAATAAAGGGCATTTTGGTAATTTTGGACAGGCCCAGAAGCTAAGGTACATATAGATAGAGTTACTTAGAGTCAGTATATACCCTGACAGGGTATAAAAGGGTGTAAAATGATGATTTTACCCTTAGACTAAAGATAGTGTAAGAAAGGGCACCCAGGGGTATTTTGGTAATTTGTCAAGGGATGTTTCTTGAGAATCGTGCCATCAGAGTACTTGGGCTGGATCAGAGACCCAAGATGATATTCCCAGAGCCCAAAAACGTAGGCCCAGTGACATGTGGGAAAAAGTGGCATTAAAATACTATTTTAATACTGTTTCAATAAAGTAAAGTTACCCGGTCAGCACGATAACCGAGGAGGTGATCAGATAAAGTCCTGGGCTTATCTGGATAGCATTGGAAGGCATGAAAGGTCCCTTCCAGATGCCACATGGCATCATCTTAGAGGCAGAAGAAAAGTTAAGGACACGTATTATGGTGCAAGACTCTGGACCGGTGAGTTAGCAGGCTGAGTCAGCTGATGAGGTGTCCCGGGTTTTAGACATGTGAGAAATGTGCTGCTGAGGTGTCCGCTGAGCCGTCCATTGAGGTGTCCAGGATGATGCAGTAAAAAGGAATAAAAGAAAATAGGAAATTCCAGGAATGCCATTGAGGGAAACTATAAATACCCCCTTCCCCTCCTATTTCATGCATCCCACGGTTTTGGCAAGAGAAAGAGAGAGAAGGAGAAAGAAAGAAAGGAAGGAAGTTCTGGCGGAGCTGGAAGCAGTATAGAGATAGTAGAGTTCTGCTAAGCTTTTGAGGTAGTAACTAATCCTAGCTTTTATGTAATGGCTTTGTGATTTGTTGTGCTATTATTTGGTTGGATTGTTGTATTATCTGTTATGCTTGAAGCTCTACTACAATGCTACGATCATATGTTATTGAGTATGGAAGCACGCAGCATGCTTATCTGTACACAATCACAAGCAAGCACTGTCACACTGCATTACATATATTGTTATGATTATTTACTACTGAGATTCCCCCGAATCTCATTCCCCATATCTAACCCATTACAGGGAAATTATGTTGAACTGAATTCTAAGAATTTTGAGAGACGCCGTTATGCTGCCGAATTTAAGACTGAACATCAGTATATGATAAGTACTGTGTACATTTGTGCTGTCTAAGGAGGCTGGAAGTGAGTGGACCTAGCCGGTTTATCCAGTCTTTCCTGGGTACTTACGTAGAATGGTAGTTCTCATGAGGGAATTACAGTATCAGTACGGTTCAGTTCTTTGTACAGATGAAGCCTAGCGGTTATACTGCCAAAGTTCGGGTAGGAAAAGATGTAATAGAATCTAAGAATTTTGTATATGACTTGTTGTATGACATTGTATTATTTAATAATAAATATTGTTTGGCATGTTCAATTTGCGAATGAGAAATGAAAAGAAATTCGTAGGTCCTAAGGTAGCAGGGTTCTGTCCTAAGTTTGACCTAGTAAACGAAAGAGTTTGGCCACGAAATTTGGTGAGCCAGTTGTACACATCTGGGGCATTTCATGGATAGGTAATAAGCCTTGTTTGGATGTGTAGAATGAGATTAATCAGTTCTCAAATTAAAGGTTCAGAATAAGGAACTTAAAAGTAGAAATTTTAGTTTCTGGGCTTAAGTTAAGATATTATCAAGCTAATATTGCTTCCGTAAGTGTACTCTGAGTGGTCCAAGGGAGGATGTTTCACTCCTCTTTTTGGATTTCTGACGTTCAGATGCCCGTATGGTCGCGACCTCAGTGTCAATAGGTCACGACTTGTCTTCGTGTCTGGTTTCTTTTCTCGATCGCAAGAAGTCGACAGCTCAGATCGTCTTCCTCTACCGGTATCCACACGAATAGCGTTCCAATTATGAACGACGTGCTAGCATCTCTTGTCCCTCTAGGGCTTTCTAAAGATTCTGTTCTCACCGTCTCTATTTCGGCAGTTTCTTACCTGCAAACCTTTTGCACTCTCCCTGCCCCTTTTTCTCACGTCTGTATAGATGTGTGTTATGTATTGTGTGTGGAACCCTAGCTCCTAATGTCAAATATATAGGATGCTATCGGGCTTCTAATTGGGCCGGGTTTCAGAATTAATCTCATATTAATTCTGAAATTAATACAATATCATATATTGCATAATTTAATAAGAAACTAATTAAATAAATATGGTTTATATTAAATCCGTCCCACAGATTTAATTCACCTATTTATTTAATTTAAATAAAGATAAGACGGAATTAAATTTGATTTATTCTCATAAATCAAATTTGAGATATCTTATCAATTTGAATTTCAAATTCAAATAGATCATATCCATTTAAATTCAAATTCAAAAGTGATAGATATTTAATTTATCCTTATAAATTAAATCTTGCAAATATCTCTTATATTATATATATAATATATATACAAATGTTTATATATATATAAAAAATATATAAATCCACCCTACACTATTCATTGAATCTAGACATCTCTTAGATTCAATGAATCTAGACATCATAGCTCGCATTGGGCTATTTTGTGTGCGACCCTGTAGGCCCATACGAAGTTGGCAGTGGGCCAGTTACTATACTGACCCACAAGTCGTAAGCGGTCTCTATCAAGGCATTACGACAACCCAAATCATATGAGGATCGATAAACGATGTTACCTTTCATACAACCATATCACGTCCCTTTTGTCACACGATATTTCGGTCATGGATGAGGCATGGAGAATGTCATCATCCTGTTCCTGACCGTTACTTTCTCGATCCCTGAGTAGTCTGAATATAGAAATGGAACTACCCTTCCATTCCAGTATGGCCATACATTTCTCAGACTCACTCATCGAGGGGCCCAATAATATCTCTCTACGAATATGAGGGACAAATTCCATCTTGACCATTCACATTCCTCCGCATGAAAAACCACTAAGCCCGAACATAGCCTTTATGATCACTCGGTCAAAAGTGACTTTTGACTAGATCAAAGCTGAACGTTCGTCATGTAGGAATCCATGATGATCTCAGGTCAAAGGGCATAGTGACATGGCTTGTATATGAGAGAAGCTTATGTCTTAACCCATGCAGCTCTCTCATAGCGGGTCGGTCCGACACCCTGTACTCTTACATGTGCCTATGACTTTGATTTATATCTCTATATATCTTCAAAGTCATATTGGTCTTATTTCATCTCTGCTCCCGCATAGATGACCGACCAGGGACATTTAGGATAAGATCACGAGTTATCCAAGGATTGTCATCATAGTGAACATGCAAATAATATGATAACATAATTAAGAAATTCATAAATCAACAATGTTCATAAGGTAATGATTAGCCCCTAGGGCACAATCTCCAATAGTATCCACATGAACAGCATTCCAATCACGAACGATGTGCTAGCGCCTCTTGTCCTTCTAGGGTTTTTCTCCAGAATCCGTCTTCTCCGTCTCTATTTGGCCGTTTCTATCTTCAAAAACCGTTTGCACTCTCACACCAAAACCCTAGCCCCTAATGTCAAATATATAGGATGCTATCAGTGTTCTGATTGAGTTGGATTTCAGAATTAATCCTATATTAATTCCGAAATTCATACAATATCATATATATTACATAATTTGAAAAGAAACTAATTAAATAAATATGATTTATATTAAATCCGTCCCACAGATTTAATTCACCTATTCATTTAATTTAAAATAAAGATAAGACAGAATTATATTTGATTTATTCTCATAAATCAAATTTGAGATATCATATCAATTTAAATTTCAAATGCAAAAGTGATAGAGATTTAATTTATCCTATAAATTAAATCTTGCAAATATCTCTTATATTATATATAATATATATACACGAATTTACATATATATAAATATATGTATATACACATCCACCCTAGTTATTCATTAAATCTGGACATATCTTAGATTCAATGAATCTGGATATCATAGCTCATGTTGGGCTATTTTGTGTGCGACCCTGTAGGCCCATATGAAGTTGGTAGTGGGCCAGTTACTATACTGACCCACAAGTCGTAAGCGGTCTCTAGCAAGATATCACGACTTCCCAAATCATATGAGGATTGATGAACGATGTTACCTTTCATACAACCATATCACGTCCCTTTTGTCAAATGATATTTTGGTCATGGATGAGGCATGGACAATGTCATCCTCCTGTTCCTGACCGTTATTTTCTCGATCCATGAGTAGTCTGACTATAGAAATGGAACTACCTTTCCATTATAGTATGGCTATACATTTCTCAGACTCACTCATCGAGGGGCCCAGTAATATCTCTCTACGAATGTGAGGGACAAATTCCATCTTGACCATTCACATACCTTCGCATGAAAAAACACTAAACCCGAACATAGTATTTATGATCACTTGGTCAAAAGTGACTTTTGACTAGGTCAAAGCTGAGCGTTTGTCATGTAGGAATCCATGATGATCTCAGGTCAAAGGGCATAGTGACATGGTTTGTATATGAGAGAAGCTTATGACTTAAGCCATGCAGCTCTCTCATAGCGGGTCAGTCTAACACCTTGTACTTTTACATGTGCCTATGACTTTAATTTATATCTCTATACATCTTCAAAGTCATACTGGTCTTATTTTATCTCTGCTCCCGCATAGATGACCGACCAGGGACATTTAGGATAAGATCATGAGTTATCCAAGGATGGTCATCATAGTAAACATGCAAAGCGGTTTTGTTAGAGGATCAGCAACAGTTAGGATAAGTTTGCCTGCACAAGCGGTTTTGTTAGAGGATCAGCAACATTATCTTCTCCTTCTACTTTGCATATTTTTATATCACCTCTATTGTTGATTTCTATGATAAGGTGAAATCGCCTGAGTATATGCTTGGTCCTTTGATGTGACCTAGGCTCTTTGGCCTGTGCAATGGCACCGCTATTATCACAGAATAAAGTTATTGGATCTGAGATGGTAGGTATCACCCCTAGTTCAGTAATAAACTTCCTGATCCAAACGGCTTCCTTAGCTACATCAGATGCTACTGTATACTCAGCTTTCGTTGCAGAATCCGCTACAGTGCCCTGCTTAGAGCTCTTCCAGCTTACTGCTCCATTATTCAGGAGGAATATGTATCCAGACTATGATTTTTGGTTGTCCTGGTCAGTTTGGAAACTTGCATCTGTGTAACCAGTTACATAGAGCTCGTCATCCAATCCACCATAGACCAAGAATAAGTCCTTAGTCCTTCTAAAGTACTTAAGGATATTCTTGACAGCAGTCCAATGGCCCTCACCAGGGTCCTGTTGATATCTGTTAGTCATACTTAAGGCAAACGAGACATCTGGTCGAGTACATAATATGGCATACATGATGGATCCTATGGCCGAGGCATATGGAACCTTACTCATGTGACCTCGCTGGTCTGGTGTACTAGGACACAAATCCTTGCTGAGATGAATACCATGAGACATGGGTATGAAACCCCTCTTTGGTTCCTGCATACTGAACCTATGCAGTATCTTGTCTATATATGTGCTCTGACTCAGTCCTAGAAGCCTTTTAGATCTATCTCTATAGATCCTAATTCCTAGGATGCAGGTGGCTTCACCCAAGTCTTTTATTGAGAAAGACTTTCCTAACCAAGACTTGACAATCTGCAAGGTAGGAATGTTATTCCCAATAAGTAGGATGTCATCGACATAGAGTACCAAAAATACAACTATGCTCCCACTAACCTTCTTGTACACACAAGGTTCATCAATGTTTTGAAGAAATCCAAACTCTTTGACTACTTCATCAAAATGATGATTCCAACTCCGAGATGCTTGCTTCAGTCCATAAATGGACCTTTGAAGCTTGCACACCTTACCAGAGTCCTCAAAATGCACAAATCCTTCAGGTTGTGTCATGTACACATCCTCAAGGAGCTTTCCATTAAGGAAGGCTATCTTGACGTCCATCTGCCATATTTCATAGTCATAATATGCTGCAATGGCAAGGAGGATTCTGATTGATTTGGCCATTGCAACTGGGGAAAAGGTCTCATCATAGTCTACACCATGAGTTTGAGTAAATCCTTTTGCAACCAGTCGTGCCTTGAAGACATTTACATTGCCATCCATGTCGGTTTTCTCTTTAAAAACCCACTTGCAGCCGACGGTTTTTACACCTTCAGGCGGGTCGACTAAGGTCCATACCTTATTGTCGTACATGGATTGCATCTCAGACTTCATGGCACTAAGCCATTTTTTAGAGTTTGGTCCCACTATAGCTTCTCGATAGGTAGTTGGCTCATTATGCTCAATGAACAACACGTCACGATTGTCAGAAATCAGAAATCCATATCTCTGAGGCTGAAGTCGTGCCCTATTAGATCGCCGTGGGCCTTGCGTGACCTGAGGAGTCTCAACAACTTGTTGTGAGTCTTCTCTATTTTCCATCTGTAGTTCTATGGTGTCTTGTGGCTCTCGAACTTCTTCAAGGTGTACCTTGCTCCCACTGGTTCTTTTAGAGATAAATTCTCGTTCGAGAAAGATACCATTTCTGACAACAAACACTTTGTTATCAGGGGGTTGTAGACTCATATTATGTGAAGGGCAATAAATGTTGCAAAACCAAAATATTCATACATCAAGAAAGGAAGTATATGTTATGATTATGTTGTGCTACGACCAGGTAGCCACGCGGTCCCGCTTCAATTTTCAATTGATCAAAATCAATTAACATACATCACCGATTTACACATAATCGCACACATATGTAACGAACGATTTCAGTTTCAATTCGAATTCCTTATATGTCATACATAAAACGGATTCCCTATATATCATACATAATTCGGATTCCCTATATGTCATACATTATTCGGATTCCCTATATGTCATACATAATTTGCATGTTGTCATATGATCGGCTAAGAAGTCTAACATACATCACATGTATCAACAATCAAACCTAACTTAAACATAAAACGGCATGGATCTGATACCATTGTAGGGGATTGGAAGACAAACAGTGAAAATTAACTTTAAAATTTTTCCAGTCCCTGCCAGGATCTACCGATTGTGTTTAAGTCAAGTAGTAAGATGTGTTACCTTCGGTATTCGAATTATTGGTGGCTCAGAGATTCTGACGTTTGGGATGCCTATGCTCTTTTTTATATCGCGAGAAGTCGACTACTTAGATCGGCTTCCTCTACTGGTATCCACACGAACGACGTGCTAGCGCCTCTTGTCCTTCTAGGATTTTTCTCCAGAATCCGTCCTCTCTGTCTCTATTTGGCCATTTCTTATCTGCAAAAACCGTTTGCACTCTCACACCAAAACCCTAGCCCCTAATGTCAAATATATAGGATGCTATCGGTGTTCTGATTGAGTTGGATTTCAGAATTAATCCAATATTAATTTCAAAATTAATACAATATCATTACATTGCATAATTTGATAAGAAACTAATTAAATAAATATGGTTTATATTAAATCCATCCCACAGATTTAATTCACTTATTCATTTAATTTAAAATAAAGATAAGACAGAATTATATTTGATTTATTCTCATAAATCAAATTTGAGATATCATATCAATTTAAATTTTAAATTCAAAAGTGATAGAGATTTAATTTATCCTTATAAATTAAATCTTGCAAATATCTCTTATATTATATATAATATATATACGAATTTATATATATAAATATATATATACACATCCACCTTAGATTATCTATTGAATCTGGACATGTCTTAGATTCAATGAATCTGGATATCATAGCTCGTGTGGGGCTATTTTGTGTGCGACCCTGTAGGCCCATATGAAGTTGGCAGTGGGCCAGTTACTATACTGACCCACAAGTCGTAAGCTGTCTCTAGCAAGACATCACGACTACCCAAATCATATGAGGATCAATGAACGATGTTACCTGTCTCTAGCAAGACATCACGACTACCCAAATCATATGAGGATCAATGAACGATGTAACCTTTCATACAACCATATCACGTTCCTTTTGTCACACGATATTTTGGTCATGGACTAGGCATGGAGAACGTCATCCTCCTGTTCCTGACCGTTACTTTCTCGATCCCTGAGTAGTCTGACTATAGAAATGAAACTACCTTTCCATTATAGTATGGCCATATATTTCTCAGACTCACTCATCGATGGGCCCAGTAATATTTCTCTATGAATGTGAGGGACAAATTCCATCTTGACCATTCACATTCCTTCGTATGAAAAATCACTAAGCCCGAACATAGTCTTTATGATCACTCGGTCAAAAGTGACTTTTGACTAGGTCAAAGCTGAGCGTTTGTCATGTAGGAATCCATGATGATCTCAGGTCAAAGGGCATAGTGACATGGTTTGTATATGAGAGAAGTTTATGACTAACCCATGCAGCTCTCTCATAGCGGGTTGGTCTAACACCTTGTACTTTTACATGTGCCTATGACTTTGATTTATATCTCTATACATCTTCAAAGTCATACTGGTCTTATTTCATCTCAGCTCTCGCATAGATGACCGACCAGGGACATTTAGGATAAGATCATGAGTTATCCAAGGATGGTTATCATAGTAAACATGCAAATAATATGATAACATGATTAAGAAATTCATAAATCAACAATGTTCATAATACAATGATTAGCCCCTAGGGTACAATTTCCAACACAGATTGCCCCATTGTTCTTAATTTTGCTTCTGCAGTCGATCGTGACACCACATTCTGTTTCTTGCTTCTCCAAGATACCAAATTTCCTCCTACAAAAATATAGTATCATATAGTAAACCGTCTTATGGCTTTTGATCCACCATGATCGGCATCACAAAAATACTTAATATCTATGTGACCATGATTCTTGTATAATATCCCACGACCTGAAGGTCCCTTCAAGTAATGTAACACATGTTCTAAGGCTTTCCACTGTCAGACAGTTGGCAAAACCATAAATTGGCTAAAGACACTCACTAGATAAGTGATATCAGGATGGGTTACCATAAGATAATTCAATTTGCCAATCAATTTCCTGTACCTCTCTGGGTTCTCAAACGGCTTGCACTTAGTAGCTTTAACGGGATTTTCATATGGTATACTACCATCAGCATCAAGCAGAGGATTATAAACCATAAGGAAGCTAGTTGGGAAAGCTCCTAGTTTTCTAGTTCTTTTAGCAGATCAATAATATATTTTCTCTAAGTCAATAAGATGCCCTTCTTGCTCCTTATGACTTTAATCCCTAGGAAGTACTTTAATGAATCTAGATCCTTCATCTGAAAATAGGAGTTAAGGAATGACTTGAGTGATGAGATCCCCGAGGTAATGAAGGGAATTGGAAGACACGCAGCGGAAATTAACTTTAAAAATTTTTCCATTCCCAGCCAGGATCTACCGAATGTGTTTAAGTCAAGGAGAAAGAAGTGTTACCTTCGGTATTCGAGCTTTGGTCGCGACCTCAGTGTCCACTAGTCGTGACTCCTCGCCTCTGGAACTTTCAGTCGCGACCTCCTAAGCTTCTAGTCATGACCTGTCTCCTTTGAAGTTGTTAGTCGCGACCTACTCTGCTTCTCGTCGCGACCGGACGTCTCTGGAGTTTGTAGTCGCGACATCGTCAGCTTCAAGTCGCGACCTATCTCCTCTTTTCAGATTTCTAACGCTCAGATGCCCGTATGGTCGCGACCTTAGTGTCAATAGGTCGCGACCTTGCTTCGTGTCTCGTCGATCGTAAGAAGTCGACAGCTCAGATCGGCTTCCTCTAACGGTATCCACACGAACAACGTTCCAATCGCGAACGACGTGCTAGCGCCTCTTGTCCCTCTAGGGCTTTCTAGAGATTCCGTCCTCACCATCTCTATTTCGGCAGTTTCTTATCTGCAAACCTTTTGCACTCTCCCTGCCCCCTTTTCTCACGTCCGAATGTGTGTGTAGAGATGTGTAGAACCCTAGCCCCTAATGTCAAATATATAGGAAGCTATCGGGCTTCTAATAGGGCCTGGCTTCAGAATTAATCTTATATTAATTCTGAATTAATACAATATCATATATTGCATAATTTAATAAGAAACTAATTAAATAAATATGGTTTATATTAAATCCGTCCCACAGATTTAATTCACCTATTTATTTAATTTAAAATAAAGATAAGACAGAATTATATTTGATTTATTCTCATAAATCAAATTTGAGATATCTTATCAATTTGAATTTCAAATTCAAATAGATCATATCCATTTAAATTCAAATTCAAAAGTAATAGAGATTTAATTTATCCTCATAAATTAAATCTTACAAATATCTCTTATATTATATATAATATATATATACAAATTTATATATATATAAAATATATATCCACCCTAGATTATTCATTGAATCTAGACATCTCTTAGATTCAATGAATCTAGACATCATAGCTAGCATTGGGCTATTTTGTGTGTGACCCTGTAGGCCCATATGAAGTTGGCAATGGCCCAGTTACTATACTGACCCACAAGTCGTAAGCGGTCTCTAGCAAGGCATTACAACTACCCAAAACATATGAGGATCGATAAATGATGTAACCTTTCATACAACCATATCACGTCCCTTTTGTCACACGATATTTCGGTCATGGATGATGCATGGTGAACGTCATCCTCCTATTCCTGACCGTTACTTTCTCGATCCCTGAGTAGTCTGAATATAGAAATGGAACTACCCTTCCATTCCAGTATGGCCATATATTTCTCAGACTCACTCATCGAGGGGACCAGTAATATCTCTCTACGAATGTGAGGGACAAATTCCATCTTGACCATTCACATTCCTCCGCATGAAAAACCACTAAGCCCGAACATAGCCTTTATGATCACTCGGTCAAAAGTGACTTTTGACTAGATCAAAGCTGAGCGTTTGTCATGTAGGAATCCATGATGATCTTAGGTCAAAGGGCATAGTGACATGGCTTGTATATGAGAGCAGCTTATGGCTTAGCCATGCAGCTCTCTCATAGCGGGTCAGTCCGATACCCTGTACTCTTACATGTGCCTATGACTTTGATTTATATCTCTATATATCTTCAAAGTCATACTGGTCTTATTTTATCTCTGCTCCCACATAGATGACCGACCAGGGACATTTAGGATAAGATCATGAGTTATCCAAGGATGGTCATCACAGTAAACATGCAAATAATGTGATAACCTGATACAATGATTGGCCCCTAGGGCACAATTTCCAACATCCTCCCACTTGTACTAGGAACAATCATTAATTTGTCTCAATCCTATTGACCTAACATGACGCTCATGTTTTGCCTGGATAAACGGTTTTGTTAGAGGATCAGCATCATTGTCTTCTCCTGTTACCTTGCATATTTTTATATCACCTCTATCATTGATTTCTCTGATGAGATGATATTGGCTAAGTATATGCTTGGTCATTTGATGTGACCTAGGCTCTTTGACCTGTGCAATGGTACCACTATTGTCACAGAGCAAAGTTATTGGATCTGAGATGGTCGGTACCACCCCTAGTTCAGTAATCAACTTCCTGATCTAAACCGCCTCCTTAGCTGCATCAAATGCAGCTATATACTTGGCTTCCATTGCAGAATCTGCTACAGTGCTCTGCTTAGAGCTCTTCCATCTTACTGCTCCATTATTCAGGAGGAATATGTATCCAGATTGCGATTTATGGTCATCCTGGTCAGTTTGGAAACTTGCATCTGTGTAACCAGTTACATAGAGCTCGTCATCCAATCCACCATAGACCAAGAATAAGTCCTTAGTCCTTCTAAAGTACTTAAGGATATTCTTGACAGCAGTCCAATGGCCCTCACCAGGGTCCTATTGATATCTGTTAGTCATACTTAAGGCAAACGAGACATCTGGTCGAGTACATAATATGGCATACATGGTGGATCCTATGGCCGAGGCATATGGAACCTTACTCATGTGACCTCGCTGGTCTGGTGTACTAGGACACAAATCCTTGCTGAGATGAATACCATGAGACATGGGTATGAAACCCCTCTTTGGTTCCTGCATACTAAACCTATGCAGTATCTTGTCTATATATGTGCTCTGACTCAGTCCTAGAAGCCTTTTAGATCTATCTCTATAGATCCTAATTCCTAGGATGTAGGTGGCTTCACCCAAGTCTTTTATTGAGAAAGACTTTCCTAACCAAGACTTGACAATCTGCAAGGTAGGAATGTTATTCCCAATAAGTAGGATGTCATCGACATAGAGTACCAAAAATACAACTATGCTCCCACTAACCTTCTTGTACACACAAGGTTCATCAATGTTTTGAAGAAATCCAAACTCTTTGACTACTTCATCAAAATGATGATTCCAACTCCGAGATGCTTGCTTCAGTCCATAAATGGACCTTTGAAGCTTGCACACCTTACCAGAGTCCTCAAAATGCACAAATCCTTCAGGTTGTGTCATGTACACATCCTCAAGGAGCTTTCCATTAAGGAAGGCTATCTTGACGTCCATCTGCCATATTTCATAGTCATAATATGCTGCAATGGCAAGGAGGATTCTGATTGATTTGGCCATTGCAACTGGGGAAAAGGTCTCATCATAGTCTACACCATGAGTTTGAGTAAATCCTTTTGCAACCAGTCGTGCCTTGAAGACATTTACATTGCCATCCATGTCGGTTTTCTCTTTAAAAACCCACTTGCAGCCGACGGTTTTTACACCTTCAGGCGGGTCGACTAAGGTCCATACCTTATTGTCGTACATGGATTGCATCTCAGACTTCATGGCACTAAGCCATTTTTCAGAGTTTGGTCCCACTATAGCTTCTCGATAGGTAGTTGGCTCATTATGCTCAATGAACAACACGTCACGATTGTCAGAAATCATAAATCCATATCTCTGAGGCTGAAGTCGTGCCCTATTAGATCGTCGTGGGCCTTGCGTGACCTGAGGAGTCTCAACAACTTGTTGTGAGTCTTCTCTATTTTCCATCTGTAGTTCTGTGGTGTCTTGTGTCTCTCGAACTTCTTCGAGGTGTACCTTACTCCCACTGGTTCTTTTAGAGATAAATTATCGTTCTAGAAAGAGACCATTTCTGACAACAAACACTTTATTATCAGTGGGGTTGTAGACATAATATCCCTTGGTTTCCTTAGGATATCCCACAAAAAGGCACTTTGAAGATTTGGGCTCTAACTTACCTGAGGGTTGTTGCTTAACATAGACCTCACATCCCCAAATCTTGAGAAAAGATAAACTAGGTTTCCTCCTAGTCGATATCTCATACGAAGTCTTTTCAACTGCCTTAGATAGAACACGATTCAGTGTGAACGCAGCTGTCTCTAGGGTGTGGCCCCAAAAGGACGGTGGAAGATCTGTTCGACTCATCATGGATCAAACCATATCCAATAGTGTTCGATTCCTCCGTTCAGAAATGCCATTCCATTGTGGTGTTCCTGGAGGAGTCAATTGTGAGACTATCCCACAATTCCTAAGATGATCGATAAACTCTTGGCTCAAATATTCACCACCTCGATCAGATCGAAGGGCTTTAATTGTTTTGCCAAGCTGGTTTTGTACTTCGTTTTGAAATATCTTGAACATTTCAAAAGATTCGGATTTATGTTTCATTAGATAGACGTAGCCATATCTACTGAAATCATCTATGAATGTGATGAAGTACGAATAACCTCTTCTGGCATTTGTATTCATCGGTCCACACACATCTGTATGTATGAGTCCTAACAAATCAGTGGCTCTCTCACTGTGCCCAGTGAAAGGAGACTTTGTCATCTTTCCTAACAAACAAGACTCGCAAGTATCATATGATTCAAAATCAAATGAGTTGAGAAATCCATCTTGATGGAGTTTAGAAATGTGTTTCTCATTTATATGGCCCAGACAACAGTGCGAGAGGTATGTCGGATTCAAATCATTTGGTTTGACCCTTTTGACGGTTATGTTATAGATATTTCCATGATTGGGTTGTTCCAAGTTTAATATGTAATGATTAGCATGCAAATCACCATGAGCATAGAAAATATCATTACGATAAATGGAACATTTACCATTCCCAGAAATGGAAGTGTAACCTTCCTTATCCAAATAAGAAAGAGAA
Source organism: Leucaena leucocephala (assembly GCA_037074615.1). Classification (NCBI taxonomy): domain Eukaryota; kingdom Viridiplantae; phylum Streptophyta; class Magnoliopsida; order Fabales; family Fabaceae; genus Leucaena; species Leucaena leucocephala. The sequence continues at coordinate 7,479,920 of CM073548.1, read as the reverse complement.
ACAATGTTACTACTCAAAGCAGGAACATAATAGCAATTGTTCAAAACTAACAAAAGCCCAGTGGGCAGAACTAATTCATAAGTGCCTACAGCTAAAGCAGCAACCTTTGCTCTATTTCCAACTCGTAGGTCAACTTCGCCCTTTTTCAGCTTTCTACTGTCCTTTAGGCCCTGCACATTTGTACAAATGTGATAACCACATGCAGTATCTAATACCCATGTAGTGGAAGTAGAGAGATGAATTTCTATAACATAAATACCTGAAGCGATAGCCCCGCTATCCTTCTTGTTCTTTTTCAGATCTTCAAGGTAGAGTTTGCAATTCCTCTTCCAATGACTCGGTTCATTGCAGAAGAAGCAAACTCCTTCCTTTGGAGGCTTTGCCTTCTTTGGTGCAGGCTTGGTTTCGGGCTTGCCTGACTCCTTGGTCTTACCAGATGAGCCATGACCCTTCCCCTTGCCCTTGCCTTTCTTTTTCATACCCTTTCCTTTCTGAACCATCAAAATAGTACTGGGCTTCTTCTTAACAGTCGGCTCAGCAGTTTTAAGCATCCCATGCAGTTCAAAAATAGATTTCTCCATGTTGTTCATGTTGTAGTTCATGACAAACTGGTCATAACTTTCTGGGAGTGAGTTCAAGATCAAATCTGTAGCTAACTCCTGGCTCATGGGAAATCCAAGCCTCTCAAGGTGATCAATGTACCCTTTCATCTTTAAGACATGAGTACTTACTGATGCACCTTCAGCCATCTTGCAGGAATATAAGGCCTTAGTGGTCTCATACCTCTCTTGCCTTGCCTGTTGCCGGAACATTTCCTTAAGATGCACAATCATCTCATAAGCCTCTATGTGTTCCAGATCTCTTTGGAGCTCCGGAACCATGGTGGCAAGCATCAAGCATCCCACATCGATAAAGTCTTCCTTATGCTTCGCATAAGAATCTCTCTGAGCTCTAGGAGCATTGGCTACTGGCTCCTCAGGAATGGGCTGATCTAGGACATATACTTTTCTTTCCTACTTGAGAACAATTCTCAAGTTCTTGAACCAGTCAAGAAAGTTTGTCCCATTAAGTTTGTCCTTCTCAAGGAAGATCACAACGATAATGCAGCAGTATTACTAGTCATCATGATTCTACAATTAAAATATGCAAGCGAATTAGCAATCTCCCACTGAATAAAACAACCCTCAATGTAATAATTAGTGGGCTAAGATCCATATTTGGCTTAAACTTGAGTCCGCTTTGGCAGGATGCTCAACTTTAAGTTATTTAGGTAGGTAACAACTTTACCAATTACATCAAATATAATTCTTAGATATTTATGGGATTCCATCATCATATGATTCGGCATGTTTTAATCCCATCTAATGCCTTGAGACCCAAAACCGTTTTGATAATCTCAATTAAGTCAAACAATAACAAACATAAGAGTAGCACCATTACTCTTGCTTATCTCCCCAAGATAACTCAAATGCACGCACTTTGGTGGAGCCTACAAATGAGCGATCGAGGTTTTAACAAGTGTTCATTAATTGATGGCATATGACTTAAGATTTCTTTTAGAGGGTTTAATTAATATCCGGTTTGCATGTATCTCGGTTGTATCTCATACCAGTATTATGCATATAAAACATACATGCAGTGATCTAATCAAAAGATGCATAATCTTAAACGTGATACAATATGGCTCACCTATCCTAAGTCCCCTCAAGCCAATGAGAGGAGCTGTCTAATTAGAATAGGAAAATTACATAAGGAAACCTCATTTTAACATTCGAGGGGAGTGAGATGAGAAGAGAATGTACAACGAGAGTCATTAGAGGAAGGCACGACACGCAGGCCTTATTTAGAAAAATTACAACACTTGTAATCTAGAGCCATATTGTTCACCATACCCAAACATTCAAGAATCAAAATTCATACTATTTGAAGGGCAATAAATGTTTCAAAACATTCATACATAAGGAAAGCCAGTATATCTTACGATTATGTTGTGCTACGAACAGGTAGCCACGGCGGTCCCGCTAGCCGGTTAGAGGGCGGGATGTGGGGTAGCGCCCCATGGAATTTTTTTTTTATAAATAATCAAGAATCTCAATTTTATTTCCTTAGACCCCATTAATATTAATTGATCAAATCAATTAACATACACCACCGATTTCAGTTTCCTTTTAGATTCTGTATATGTCATACATAAACAGATTCCATATATGTCATACATATCTCGCATGTTATCATATAATCAGCTAAGAAGTCTAACATACATCACATGTATCAACAATCAAACCTAACTTAAACACAAAATGGCATGGCTCTGATACCACTGAAGGGAATTGGAAGACACGCAGCGGAAATTAACTTTAAAAATTTTTCCATTCCCAGCCAGATCTACCGAATGTGTTTAAGTCAAGGAAAAAGAAGTATTACCTTCGGTATTCGAGCTTTGGTCGCGACCTCAGTGTCCACTAGTCACGACTCCTTGCCTCTGGAACTTTCAGTCGCGACCTCCTAAGCTTCTAGTCTTGACCTGTCTCCTCTGGAGTTGTTAGTCGCGACCTACTCTGCTTCTCGTCGCAACCGGATGTCTCTGGAGTTTGTAGTCGTGACCTCGTCAGCTTCAAGTCGCGACCTGTCTCCTCTTTTCGGATTTCTGACGTTCAAATGCCCGTATGGTCGCGACCTCAGTGTCAATAGGTCGCGACCTTGCTTCGTGTCTTGTCGATCGTAAGAAGTCGACAGCTCAGATCAGCTTCCTCTACCGGTATCCACACGAACAACGTTCCAATCGCGAACGACGTGCTAGCGCCTCTTGTCCCTCTAGGGCTTTCTAGAGATTCCGTCCTCACCATCTCTATTTCAGCAGTTTCTTATCTGCAAACCTTTTGCACTCTCCCTGCCCCCTTTTCTCACGTCCGAATGTGTGTGTAGAGATGTGTAGAACCCTAGCCCCTAATGTCAAATATATAGGAAGCTATCGGGCTTCTAATAGGGCCGGGCTTCAGAATTAATCTTATATTAATTCTTAATTAATACAAATCATATATTGCATAATTTGTTGGAGATTATGCCCTAGGGGCCAATCATTATCTTATGAATATTATTGATTTATGAATTTCTTAATTGTGTTATCATATTATTTGCATGTTTACTATGATGACAATCCTTGGATAACTCATGATGACCAGGGACATTTAGGATAAGATCACGAGTTATCCAAGGATTGTCATCATAGTAAACATGCAAATAATATGATAACACAATTAAGAAATTCATAAATCAACAATATTCATAAGATAATGATTGGCCCCTAGGGCATAATCTCCAACAAATTATGCAATATATGATTTGTATTAATTCAGAATTAATATAAGATTAATTCTGAAGCCCGGCCCTATTAGAAGCCCGATAGCTTCCTATATATTTGACATTAGGGGCTAGGGTTCTACACATCTCTCTACACACACATTCCGACGTGAGAAAAGGGGCCAGGGAGAGTGCAAAAGGTTTGCAGATAAGAAACTGCCGAAATAGAGACGGTGAGTACGGAATCTCTAGAAAGCCCTGGAGGGACAAGAGGCGCTAGCACATCGTTCGCGATTGGAATGCTGTTCTTGTGGATACCGGTAGAGGAAGCCGATCTGAGCTGTCGACTTCTTGTGATCGAACCAGACACGAAGACAGGTCGCGACCAGAACACGCTGAGGTCGCGACCATACGGGCATCTGAACGTCAGAAATCTGAAAGGAAGAGTGAAGTCGCGATTTGAAGCTGACGAGGTTGCGACTACAAACTCCAGAGACGTCAGGTCGCGACGAGAAGTAGAGTAGGTCGCGACTAAAAACTCCAGAGACAACAGGTCGCGACTAAAAGCTGAGGAGGTGGCGACTGAAACTTCCAAAGGCGAGGAGTCACGATTAGTGGACACTGAGGTCGCGACCAAAGCTTGAAACCGAAGGTAACACTTCTTTCTCCTTGACTTAAACATATTCGGTAGATCCTGGCTGGGAATGGAAAAAAATTTTAAAGTTAATTTCCGCTGCGTGTCTTCCAATTCCCTACATAATTTAATAAGAAACTAATTAAATAAATATGGTTTATATTAAATCCATCCCACAGATTTAATTCACCTATTTATTTAATTTAAAATAAAGATAAGACAGAATTATATTTGATTTATTCTCATAAATCAAATTTGAGATATCTTATCAATTTGAATTTCAAATTCAAATAGATCATATCCATTTAAATTCAAATTCAAAAGTGATAGAGATTTAATTTATCCTCATAAATTAAATCTTACAAATATCTCTTATATTATATATAATATATATATACAAATTTATATATATATAAAATATATATCCACCCTAGATTATTCATTGAATCTAGACATCTCTTAGATTCAATGAATCTAGACATCATAGCTCGTATTGGGCTGTTTTGTGTGTGACCCTGAAGGCCCATATGAAGTTGGTTGTGGCCCAGTTACTATAGTGACCCACAAGTCATAAGCGGTCTCTAGCAAGGCATTACAACTACCCAAAACATATGAGGATCGATAAACGATGTAACCTTTCATACAACCATATCACGTCCCTTTTGTCACACGATATTTCGGTCATGGATGAGGCATGGTGAACGTCATCTTCCTATTCCTGACCGTTACTTTCTCGATCCCTGAGTAGTCTGAATATAGAAATGGAACTACCCTTCCATTCCAGTATGGCCATACATTTCTCAGACTCACTCATCGAGGGGCCCAGTAATATCTCTCTACGAATATGAGGGACAAATTCCATCTTGACCATTCACATTCCTCCGCATGAAAAACCACTAAGCCCGAACATAGCCTTTATGATCACTTGGTCAAAAGTGACTTTTGACTAGATCAAAGATGAGCGTTCGTCATGTAGGAATCCATGATGATCTCAGGTCAAAGGGCATAGTGACATGGCTTGTATATGAGAGCAGCTTATGACTTAGCCCATGCAGCTCTCTCATAGCGGGTCGGTCTGACACCCTGTACTCTTACATGTGCCTATGACTTTGATTTATATCTCTATATATCTTCAAAGTCATACTGGTCTTATTTCATCTCTGCTCCCACATAGATGACCGACCAGGGACATTTAGGATAAGATCATGAGTTATCCAAGGATGGTCATCACAGTAAACATGCAAATAATATGATAACCTGATACAATGATTGGCCCCTAGGGCATAATTTCCAACAGGTATCACTCCCTATAATCATAATATCATCGACATACACAACTAGTAGAATCATGTCAACACTTATTCTCTAATAGAACATAGAATGATCACGCTTACTTTAGCACATGCCAAAGTCCTTCACAAGAGTACTAAATCTGTCAAACCATGCTCGAGGACTTTGCCTTAAACCATATAGAGATATCTTGAGGTGACATACTTTACCACGCTCCCCCTGAGCAACAAAACCTGGTAGTTACTCTATGTACACTTCTTCAAGGAGATCACCTTTTAAGAAGATATTTTTAATATCCAGTTGAGAGAGATCCAACCATAAGTAGCGGCCAAAGAGATGAAGAGACGAAAGAGGAGAGCTTGGCCATAAGGGAAAAGTCTCAGAGTAGTCAACACCATACTTCTGAGCATAGCCTTTAGCAACAAGGTGAGTCTTAAGGCATTCAAGTGTGCTATCAGCCTTAATTTTAGGAGTTAACACCCACTTACACCTAATAGCTTTCTTTTCTGTCGATAAATCTACTAAGGTCCATGTGCTAGCACAATCAAGGGGCTCTATCTCCTCCTCTATAGCAAAACGTAACCCAAGTAGGATAAGGCTCATGAAGGGACTGAGGTACAGAAATAGTGTGTAAAGAGCAATGAAGGCACTAGAAGCAGAGGAGAGGTAGTTATATAAACAAAAGAAGAAATAGGATAGGCACAAGTACGTTTACCTTTATGGAGGGAAATGGGCAAATCAAGGGAGGGATCAGGATGTGGTACAAGAGGTGTCTCAGAGTCAAGAACCAGGTAAGGCTTAGGGTGAGTAATGCTCACTGCAAGATCTGATCACAAAGCAGATAATGGCGGAGCCGAATCTAGCGCAATAGCAAGATTGGTTTCTTTTAAATGTCTCAAGGGAGGGATCAGGATGTGGTACAAGAGGTGTCTCAGAGTTAAGAACCAGGTAAGGCTTAGGGTGAGTAATGCTCACTATAAGATCTGATCACAAAGCAGATAATGGCGGAGCTAAATCTAGCGCAATGCAAGATTGGTTTCTTTTAAATGTCTGGTATAAACCTAAGATAAAGATGATTGACTAGGTGCCGGCACTAGAGCTGGGGCCGATGATGGTTAGGCAATGATAGAATACACCAGAAGAGTATCCTCCTCCACAAGTAGAGCAAGAGGTGCAGAAGTGTTAGAGGTAAAATATGCAACATATTCCTAAAAAGTGACATTTGCATAAACTAGATAACGATTAAGAAAAGAGAAACATCAACAATGGTAATACTTGAAGGATTGATATATGAGTCATAAGTTGAGAAGAGATTACAGTTATCTATCGTGTGGTTAGTGACACCCAAATCTATGATCCATTTAGAGAAAGAAGAGACAAGACATACATCAATATTACTTCTTGCCACAAGACCACTAGCAGACGGGGTAGTATGCTTCTGTAAATTAGTGTACTTGATGAACTGGGAATACTCCTCTACGTCATCATTACCATAAGATGAACCATAATTATCCTTCATAAAGCTCCTCTAAGGAAGATTTAATGGCCTAGAGATAATACTCAAGTAAAAAATACTGAATAAGATGTCACACCTGGGATAGATGACCAATGAATATTTAAACCAAGATAGACATATCAAGGAGAACAACATCCATACCAAAGACTTGAATTCTAACAGCCACGCCCAATGCTTCATAACAGAGAATACCACGCACATCATTATGTGAAACAAAAAATAACCAACTAGTAAAGATAGTACCAAACAAGATAAAGCAACAACCACAGGTCTCACTAGGGACCAATCATCGAAGATGTACCAAATTAGAAATAAAAAACTTGTCTTACAGGAACAAAGGGGCTATGAATGAATGAAACAAAGAGGACCTATTATGAGGAAGTCAAAACCAGACCCAAAGACTGAATGAAACCTAAAGCCAAATACCCGTAGGTCTCACCAAGGATTGAACAATTACTGCCAAACAAAGGTAGAGGCAGAGAGCATGAAATACCATAAATTGTGCGGCCCAAATAGAGGCATATCGATGAGCAGGAAAATGGCAAGATTCAAAGCCTTAAGGACCTTAAGCTTCAAATGGTTATAATAGGCAGCACTCAAAAAAGGCAAGCCCATACCTAAACAAATTGATGGACGTGATAGTGTCCTTAATAACTGACCACGAGAAAGCAATCAAAAGCTAGTCCTTTACCATGCTAGCTGTAACATCCCAATTTTTGGATCTAGGAGAACTGGGAGGTGTCTGATATGGGCAGATCACTTACCTATATTTTGTAGTAATCCGAGGAATGAGCTAAGTCCCTCAGGCTTTAAAGATGAGTTAAGTCTTTAACCTACAAAATAGGGATAGTTCACCTAGGTTCAAAAAGAGGAATATAAGGAATATCCTAAGTCTTAAGCCTAGGAATTCTGCAGGTAGCTAGATATGGGCTGGCTCTTGAGGAAGATAACCTGATATGTGCAGGTTGTCGAGCCTTTCAATTAATAATAACTCCCGAAGAGTTCAGGGGATGAGTGGTTGAAAGAGAATTTCTAGAACTTAAGATGAAGGATAAGAAGATAAGTAAAGATGCCAGAAAGAGAATTCAGGGGCATAATCGTAATTATGGGAAAGATCGGGCTGGTAGTGGATGAGTACCATATTTTACCAGAAAATAGAGAAAATTATGCTGATCATTTCACTGAACTGTGAAATAAGTATATGAGGTCTCTATGAGTATGTAAGAATTATGGAAAGTTAAGGGACTTAATTGAAAAGAAGAAAAGTTTCCAGGGGCAAAATGGTAATTATGGAAAGTTGAGCCGAAAGTGGCTTAGAACTACCCGGAAGCATTTTAGTCCCAAATTTCATCAGTAGATAGAGGAAATGATGCTGGATAATACAGCTTAATACAGGAATTTTATCAGGACTCCAGATAGCCAAAATTTATCTGATAGTCTAAAAGTATAAAAAATTCTTACCGGATATCCTAGACCTCAGATATGAGTGAAAAACTGCAGGAAGATGCGCCCTGTAGAGACGGATGTCAGGGAATTGACAGAATACCGAAATGAGGTCTGTAGAAAAAGTTTTTCACAAATTTGTGAATTGAGACGGAGTTTATGACCTCCGAGTATCCGATTGGGAGATTTATCGGTATTCAAATTGACACTGAATGAGCTTAGATGACATTAGTCAGAGGCCTGTAATGACACAAAGGGATGTCTAGAGTCAGTATGGCAATCTATATGATAAAAGGGGCTGGTGTCCGGAAAAATGTACAAAATGACGAAAATGCCCTTATGTTATAAAATAGTGAAAGAATGAGCAAAGGGTATTTTGGTCATTTGGCTAAGGTTAGACAGTCAAGAAAGGTTATCTGGATAGTTGACCAGGGTCAGAGAATACTCTGGTAAGATATGAAAAGACAATAATGCCCCTAGATTCATTAAAGTAAATAAAGAGGAACCAAGGGCATTTTGGTAATTTACCAAGGGATGATTTTTGGGAATTGAGCCATCAGAGTACTTGGGCTAGATCAGAGACCCAAGATAGCATTCCCAGAGTCCAAAAACATGGCCCAATGGTTATGTGAGTTAAAGTGGCATTAAAATAATATTTTAGTGACTTTTCAATAAAGTAAAGTTACTCGGTTGACGTGATAACTGGGGAATTGATCAGATAAAGCTCTGGACTTATCTGGAAGCCATGAGGTGGCATGAAAGGTGTCCTCATGGGACCCATCAAGATGCCACATGGCCCCAACCTAGAGGGAGAAGAAAAGCTAAGGACGGGTGGCACATTCTCAGCCATTCGTTCCGGGACAAGACTCTGGAATTCTCTGAAAACGCTAAGTCAGCTAGTGAGGTGTCCCAAGGGCCCCACCATTGCGCCACCTAGTATGTGAGGTGTCCTATTATGATGTCACTTTTGATGAGTCATCATGGAGGATGATGTCATCATAGTGATGTGAGCAAGACTTGGTGAGCAAGCAAAGCAATCTAAGCCATTCATTGTGAATCAATCTGAGCCATCCATTTCACCTTGCCTCAAGTATAAATACCCCCTCCCCCTTGCCTTTCCATTCACGGCCAAGAGCCAATTTAGAGAGAGAAGTGAGTGCTAGAGAAAGAAAGTGAGAGAAAGAAAGAAGGAAGGAAGTTCTAGCGGAGCCGGAAGCAGTATAGAAATAGTAGAGTTATGCTAAGCTTGTAAGGTAGTAACTAATCCTAACTTTTATGTAATGGATTTGTGATGTGATGTGCTATTGTTTGGTTGGATTGTTGTCTTATATGTTATGTCTGAAGCTCTACTACATAATGCTATGATCATATGTTATTATTGAGTTTGGAAGCACGCGGCATACTTATCTGTACACAATCACAAGCAAGCACTATCACACTGCATTACATATATTGTTATGATTATTACTACTGAGATTCCCCCGAATCTCATCCCTATGTATAACCCATTACAGGGAGGTTATGGCAAAGTGAATTTTGAGAATACTAAAAGACGCCGTTATGCTGCCAAAATTATGGCAGAATATCAGTAATGAAGAAAGGAGATGATACGTACTATGTACGTAGGTACTGTCTAAGGAGTCTGGAAGTGAGTGGACCTAGCCGGTTCATCCAGTCTTTCCTGGGTACTTACGTAGAATGGTAGTTCTCACGGGAATTACCGAATCAGTACAAGATCAGTTATTTATAAAGATGAAGCCTAGTAGTTATGCTGTCGAATTTCAGGCAGGAAAAGATGTAATAGATATATGAGGATTTTGTGCATGCCCTGTTATATAACAATTTATTATTTAATAATAGATATTGTTTGGCATGTTCAGCTTGTGTATGAAGAATTAAGAGAGAAATTCGCAGGTCCTAAGGTAGCAGTGTTTTGACCTCAGTTTGACCTTGTAGACAAAAGAGTTTGGCGACAAAATTTGGTGAGCCAGTAGCACACATCTGGGGTATTACGTGGATAGGTAATAAGCCTTGTTTGGATGTGTAGAATGAGATAAATCAGTTCTCAAAGTAAAGGTTCAGAATAAGGAACTTAAGAGTGAAGTTTCAATTTCTGGGCTTAAGTTAAGATATAATCGAGTGAATATCGCTTCCGCAAGTGTACTCTGAGGGATCTAAGGGAGGATGTTTCACTAGCCACATTCATCGTCAAAGCAGAGGTTTTGCCGACGAGTAAAGAGACAAAACTAGACGGAATCATGCCAGAAAATGGAACTCGATAAATCTTCAAATGGCGCGTGACTGTCACGCGCGTCTCAGTTGAAGGCAAAACCTTGGGAACATGACACCCAATTATAGTCCCAAGGTTGACAGTGACTGCCTGAAGAGAGGAGCACGAACGCCAGGAAAAAAAATAAAATTTGCTAATTAACCTGCTCTGATACTATGTTGGTTTACAGAGAAAAAATACTTGTACTTTATTGATATTTTGAAAGGTATATATACACAATAGAGAATTCTAGATATTAATAAAATAATATCGTATCTAATCCTATATATTAATGAAATAATATCATATCTAATCCTATATACTAATTACAGAATATTTATATATCTTATAATATCTCTACAGTTTCAAAAGAATTAACCATGGTATAAAAATGCTTTACTAAAATTCAAAAGAAACCCTACCTAGTTATAGAAAGACTTTTCTTAATCAACAAATAATCATGATAGAAAAGACAAAAGCACCATTTAAGCACTATCATGGATAAAAGAGTTTAACTCATTTTAAAAAGGACATCCCTGATAGAAAATGATCAAACTTACATTAGAAGACTCTTATGGATATAAAGGCTTCACTAAATTCCCAAATCATTATACATGATAGAAAAGGAATAATCAATAACTTAGAAGAGTCTATCATGAACATTTTAAACACTCACTACCAATCAAACTTATCCATATTAGAAAAAGAACCAAACTCAACTCTAGATTAGAAATGATTCAACCTTGCTAATATAGTTATTAGAATTCGCACCCCTGATTATAGTAGTAATATCATAGTTATCAACACAATCATTTCAAATGGGCCTCTGGGCATCGAACCCAGGAATAATATCACATAAGCCCACTTCACAACCAAGATCTTGTATAATACTCATTCATAAATAAATTCTCAATATCACACATTTTAAAAATGGATCCACAATCAATAAATCACCTGGAATAGCCTAGAGCCTTGAGCCCACTACCACTACGTATTCCTAGAATCAAATCCAAATAAAGTATTACATCATATTAGAGTTCAAAATAAGCCCTACTGTCAAAATATACAACTATTCCACACATAAATAAAAATGAGGAGGCTATACAATTGATATAGCACTAATCAAGCCTCTGAATCCTTTCTTGAGGTCCAAGAACGTAGCATGAGACTATCACATGAAAATATTAATAACTATGGGTGAGAAAAAAGCCTCAGTAACCAACAGTTTCTACTCATCATACATACTAATATGTGCTTGTGAGGTGTCAAGTGGGACAAATATCCAATAATATCATAATTAACAGTAAATAAACAATTTCAGAAGTCATGATGCAAATACAATCCCATAACCACAATCTAAGAGCCATAAAGGCCTATCCCCATGCAGGAAGACGAATTTAGCCATGAAAGACCTATCCATATGTAAGAGGACAAAAAGAGTCACTAGGGCCTATCCCCGTATGAGGCGACAAAGCCAACCATCATGCATTAATGGAGGCCTCATCACATGACGGTAATCAACACAATCAACTCACCATTTCTCGTTATGTGTATCATGCTCAACACTCAACAAGTGGTCAATTTCAAATTCCATAATCATTTCCAAATCATAATTCTTAAGATTCCAACACGATATTATAAGTTCCCCGAATGATGTTTTTAAAACATAAGTCTCATAAGATAATTTTATTTATATATATTAACATAATTCTAACAGCATTCCAATAGTTCAACAAACCAAAACTACTCACAAGCAAGACATTAGCATGTATAACATGTAAAAAGTTGTTACATATCGCTAAAGCAAGAAATAATTATCACAAGTCGAGTGGCCCCATGTATAACAACATCAATCACAAACAATCTTGTGCTTTAACAAAAGTTACTCTAAACGCTTAATGATAGTCTAATGGGAGTAAAGAGAGAAACTAGATGGCAATCAGAGTTGGGGACTAAGTTTCGGGTGCTGATATATAATATTACAATCTTATATAGTATGATCTTATTATTTTTTAGTATTATTGTTATTATCTTGCTCCTATATCCAATCTTTTATAATATAATCTTATTATCTTTCATTATTATTATCTTTGTAATATTCCAATTTTCAGGCCAGAGACTTAGTACGTAGCCTGAAATAGATACATCCCTTTGAGCAGAAGTCCCAAAAATATATAGAGGATTTTTAGGGACTAAACTGCAAATAAGTGAAAGTCCGGGGACTTATATGTAAATAGTGAAAGTCCCTAGGAATATGATGGCCATTCATGCAAAGAAAGGGATTAAATTGCAAAAGAAAGAAAATGTAGGGACTTAGATGCAATTATGAAAAGTATAAGGTGAAAAAGGAAAAGTAGACAAAAAGGTGGGGTCCTTAAGTGTAATTTTAGCCAAATAAAAAGGGACTTAAATGAAAAGAAGAAAAGTTCCTTGGGGCTAAAGTATAATTAAAGAAAGTCAAGCCGAAAGTGGTTTGGACTGCCCGAAAGCATTTCAGTCCCAGATTTCACCGATAGAGAGAGCAAGTGACGCTCGGTAATCTGGCTTAATACAGGAATTTTTTAAGACTCCAGATAGCCAGAATTGATCTGATAGTCCAAAAGTTATAAAAATTCCTACCGGATATCCTAGATTTCAGATCTAAGTGAGAAAATACAGGATGATGCGTCCTTATAGGACAGATGTCAGGAAACTGACAGAATACCAATAGGATGCCTGTAGAAAAAGTTATTCGCAAATTAGAAAATCCAGACGGGAGTGTGAGGCCTCCGGGTATCCGATAGGGAGATTTATCGGTATTTGAAAAGGGACTGAATGAGTTCGGATGACCTCAGTCAGATGACTGATATGACTCACAGGGATGCCTGAACACCGCAGGCCAGTGTATCAGACAGAAGGAGCCGGTGTCCGGATATGTGTATAAACGGTGAACAATAGTTAAAATATTCAAGGAACATGGCGGGGGGAAGATTCCTCGTAATGCGTACCATAAGGGTAATGGACCATGAAAGGACCAATAATGGTGCCATCAAAGGCCCAATAAGACACTTGGACTGATAGGTGGGCCAGTATCCGGCAGAACCCCGGAAAAATGCAAAATTATGAAAATGCCCCTGTGTTGTACTAAAGGGGTAATAGATGTATGGACGGCATTTTGGTTATTCTGGACAGGCCCAGGAGCCAAGGTATCTACAGATAAAGTTACTCAGAGTCAGTATATGCCCTGACAGAGTATAGAAGGGTTTAAAATGACGATTTTACCCTTAGGGTTAAAATAGTACAAGAAAGGGCACCCAAGGGCATTTTGGTAATTTGCCAAGGGATATTTCTTGGGAATCGAGCCATCAGAGTACTTGGGTTTTATCAGGATCCAAGATAACATTCTCAGAGCCCAAAAACGTAGGCCCAATAATGTGTGGGAAAAAGTGGCATTAAAATACTATTTTAATGCTGTTTCAATAAAGTAAAGTTACTCGGTCGGCACGATAACTGAGGAGGTGATTAGATAAAGTCCTGGACTTATCTGGATAGCATTGGAAGGCGTGAAAGGTCCCTTCCAGATGCCATATGGCATCATCTTAGAGGGAGAAGAAAAGTTAAGGACATGTGGCATAATCTTAGCCGGTGAGTCTAGTTTGTGGGAAATCGGACTGGACCAGTACTGGATTGGACTAGATCTGCTGAGTCAGCTGATGTGGTGTCCAAGAAGCTTGCAATTTTGCCATGTGAGAAATGTGCATGATGAGGTGTCCCATGAGGTGGCTTTGAGATGATGTCATGCATGATGCAGTAAAAGGAATAAAGAAAAATAGGAAATTCCGGAAAAACCAGGACCACAGGATCAGATGGCTTCAAAATTACAGAAATGCCATTGACCAAAACTATAAATACCCCCCTTGCTCTTCATTATGCACGGCCCAAGCAAGTTTTAGAGAGAGGAGGAAGTGCTAGAGAGAGAAAGTGAGAGGAAGAAAGAAAGAAAGGAAGTTCTGGCGGAGCTGGAAGCAAAATAGAAATAGTAGAGTTTTGCTGAGCCTTTGAGGTGTAACTAATCCTAGCTTTTATGTAATAGCTTTGTGATTTGTTGTGCTATTGTTTGGTTGGATTGTTGTCTTATATGTTATGTCTGAAGCTCTACTGCAATGCTATGATCATATGTTATTGAGTATGGAAGCACGCAGCATACTTATCTGTACACAATCACAAGCAAGCACTGTCACTCTGCATTACATATATTGTTATGATTGTTGCTAATGAGATTCCCCCGAATCTCATCCCAATAAGTAACCCATTATAGGGGAGGTTATGTCGAAGTGAATTTTAGGAATTCTAAGAGACGCCGTTATGCTGCCGAAATTATGACAAGATAAGGAAAGCAGCTGATACGTACTGTGTACGTAGGTACTATCTAAGGAGGCTGGAAGTGAGTGGACCTAGCCGGTTCATCCAGTATTTCCTAGGTACTTACGTAGAATGGTAGTTCTCATGGGAATTACCGAATCGGTACAAGATCAGTTACTTTCTGAAGATGAAGCGTAGTGGTTATGCTGCCGGATTTTAGGCAAGAAAGGATGTAATGGGAATATGGGGATTTTGTATATGCCCTGATGTATAACAACTTATTATTTAATAATAAGTATTGTTTGTTATGTTTGACTGATATATGATGGATATATGCATATGCATGTAAAGTTGGTTGCTGAAAATTACCACTGTGAACAGTAACACGTGGTGACCTAATGAGGTTTGACCTATAAGTAAAAATAGTAAATGAATGAATAAATGTATGATATTTTTAAGGTAAATAGTATACATACCAAGGTTTGTTTTGATATATAGTATGACTTATTTGGATGTCTACACAAAGAGATATAAATTATCAAAGTTGGGACCAGAATGCTGGATTCAGGAGAAAAACGCTGGATGAACAGTATATTTGAAACGTTGACTAGTGTTGACTCGATCAATGAATGGTCAACGAGTTATTTTTCCCTGAAATATAATTAAGTTAGCTTCATGTAGCAATTTTAACCACTTCATTTAGATTTTTCTAGAATTAGTTATGATTTTTAGAAGTCAAGTCACTCATCTGGAATTCACACAGTGAACAGTACTCGCTAAGAGTAAAATTCCAGATTGAGAAATTGGTTCCTTGAAAGTGGTTCTAAATGCTACCAAATGGTCCCTAAGACGTAAGAAAGGAAGGATGTTTCAATCTTGCTCCTATATTATTGTGAATTAATGAATTCAAAGGAAAAGGGAAAAATCTTTATATGAAAACTTACTATGGGTAATGAAATAGGACAATTGTTAGAGGAATGTATGAATTTACTAAAGGACTTGGTAAGCATACAGAATAGAGTTTTAAGAAAGGAAACCGATAAAACCTTACCAATGACTTTCCTAAGGATACATGGAAACTATGGAGATAAAATTTGTGTTAAGGGATGGACTTTATTATAAACTTGAAAGTATTAACATGAGGATTTTATGAGTCTTATTCTTATTTTCAAAATCTACTTTCTCTAAGTGAAAAGTTCCTACAAATTATATTTTTGCAAGTAATGTATTACAGACAAATATCCTATTTATTATGTTGAGTTTTCACATATTCTATAAATTTGAGATATTTTTGGAATTTAGTTGATGATTTGTTTAAGAAAAAAAAATCTTATTAGGTGGAGGAATAATTTCAAAATAACCAAAGGTTTTAAAATATTCAAAGATCTAATCAGATTCTTAGATTATTATCTTTATAAATCATCATCATTTATTTATCCTTATAGATATATGTATATATTCCCCGTATGTACCTATATAGGTGTATCATCAACTATTTAAGATGATTATTAATTATTTATTATTTATTCACCCTTAAACCCCTATAATTTCTTTAACCCTTTAAAGTAAATTTCCAACAATTGATAATTTAATTTTCTCTTATTTTCACTTATTACTAATTATATATATGTAGATATATATATAAATATATTCTTCCTAAGCCTAATGATTAATCCTATAATCTTCTTAAAGGCAATGCGGTAACTTTAAGTCCTACAAAAATAAGGATGTTACATTCTTATTTTTTTTTGGATTTTTGAGCTAAACAAGAAAGAGGGTTAATTCATTTCATGTGCAATAAAGGTTAGGCGAGGTTCATGGCTAATGATACCATAGGTGAGCAAGAAGCAATTAACCAAGACATCGCAAAGCAATGGTTTTACCATAGAAGCATGTGGCTTTTTTTAGCGAATTATGATGAGCCAAATTGATTTGGCTTATATATTTTTTTTTTCTGATTATGGGTATATATTACCCAAAAAAGCTTATTTTAGCAGTGGTTAATTTCTAGCGGTTTATGTGAACCGCTAGAAACTCACAGGATTTCTAGTGGTTATGGAAAAAATTGCTAGAAATTTCAACTCATTTGACCACATTTCTAGTGGTTTAGGAGCAACCATTAGAAACATTGATAGAGAACACAAAAAGTCGAAGAAAAGTCTAGTGGTTATGTGTTATTTTCTAGCGGTTATGGCTCATGCATGAACATTTTTAGCAGTTAAGGATCATTTTCTAGTGGTTATTATTTGATATTATTTTATTCATTTATTTATTGTGTTTTTAAAATTATTATTTTTTGATATTATTTTATTCATTTATTTATTGTGTTTTTGAAATCATTATTATTTGATATTATTTTATTCATTTATTTATTATATTTTTGAAATTGTTATTATTTGATATTATTTTATTCATTTATTTATTGTATCAGGATGAGTCAACGACCCGTGGAAAGAGCCAGTTGATCCGACTACACCCATCGTGGATCCTTTTTCTATGACGGGTATTTCTATGGGTGGTATGAGTCATGGGCTATATGTCAGCATCAAAGACTATGATCTCAGCGAGGAGAAGATCATAGACCTCATGGAAGATGCTATAGCTCCTCATCAGGATCAACAGGCCTAGGAGGAGGAGAAAGATCAGGGGAATGAGCAGCCCTGGAGGAGGAGGAGGATCAGCTGGCCTAGCATGAGCCGTGTCGTGCTCGAAGGTGCCAGGACGACTTCGATATAGAGTTCGTAGGTAATATTTTATTTATACAAAAAATGTTATTTATATTTAATTCATATGTAATTAAATTTCAAATTAATTGGTACAGACTCCAGTGCCACATGTCCGACAGGACACTCACTATTAAATATGTAGATTACATATAATCTGTATTAAATGTAATTAAACTATATAATGACTAAAATTTTGTCTTTTATTTAATTACAGGGCAAATTCATAGTGGGTGAAGAGCTTAAGGCAGATACCCTCAAGAGGAAAGGGGTAGCGTGAAAGAACCAAAGGGGGGATCTGTGGCAGGAAAATAATGGTGATGAGATGAGGCCATTACAGGACATTCTAGCGGATGTGCCTGATAGAGTCCCAGAAAAAGATTGGGCCTACAATGCTACTTGAGGATCTCGTCTGAGCAGCAGGTACATATGATATTAATATTATTGCATTAATTTTAATTATTTTGAATTTTTATTAATATTATTACATTTTGTTTTGGGTCCTCACTTGGAGGAATGTGGGCAGTGTGAGGTAACAGACAGTGCGGCATAGGGCTGGCTTCAAGAGCTTAGCTATCATTACGTTGTAATAGTAAATATATTAAAATTATGATTTATACATTGTGTTTGTGCATACATGTAAACAATTACTGTTTCCATTTATTTAATCTACAGAGGGTAAAGCTCCGACAGGAGCGGGGGATCACGCCTACTTATGGTAAGGTATGGCCTTACCTCTACATGTCATAGGATGGGACTCCTCTACCAACTGAGGTAGAAGAGATGACGGTATGTAATTAATTATATTGATTAATTAAATAATGATAGTTAATTTTAAATATTCAATATTAATTGGCCTATGTTAATTTTGACAGGCCCGAATGGCTTAGGTGGATATCAAGTTGCGAGAGTTACAAGGGTTCGCCAGCTTGGATCCTACTGTGTCACTGTTGGTGGGCCATGACTGATCGCAACACCCTAGGCGAGTTATCTGGCTCAGTCAAAGGGGTCAATAGAAGAAGGTTATTCTAGATACGATGTCCTAACTTTTTGTTCAAGGTACTTTGATGATGACATGGAGATATCTTTTAACTGCTCTCATCGCATTGATGATTGCCCTCCTGGTCCTTCCATGTCAACTTTATTTCCTCTTGTGGGGAAACTAGTTGGACGATGTTAATTCTTCACACTCACTCCCATGGAGAAACTTCAAGCATGTAATATCCTTAATTTTCTGTACTTATTTCTATGTACAGATTAAATGGAATATATGAGTTCTTTTTTAGGAAAAAGATGTGGTCCTTTATGTAAAGAAAATGATTAAATTGCAAAAGAAAGGAAATAAAAGGACTTAAGTGCAATTATGGAAAGTTTAAGGTTAGGAAAGAAAGGTAGACAAAAATGTGGGGTCTTAAAGTGTAATTTTAGCCAAATTTAAGGGACTTAATTGCAAAGAAGAAAAGTTCCCTGGGGTTAAAGTATAATTAAAGAAAATTAGGCCAGAAGTGGTTTGGATTGTCCGAAAGCATTTCAGTCCCAGATTTCACCAGAAGATAGGGCAAGTGACGCTGGGTAATCCAGTTTAATACCGGAATTTTTGAAGACTCTAGATAGCCAAAAATAGACTGATCGTCCAAAAGTTATAAAAATTCCTACCGGATACCCTAGATTTTAGATATAAGAAATTACAGGATGATGCACCCTTATGGGGAGGATGTCAGGAAACTGACAGAATACTGATAGGAGGTCTGTAGAAAAAGTTATTCACAAAATAGTAAATACAGACGGAGTGTGAGGCCTCCA
Organism: Leucaena leucocephala; assembly: GCA_037074615.1. Classification (NCBI taxonomy): domain Eukaryota; kingdom Viridiplantae; phylum Streptophyta; class Magnoliopsida; order Fabales; family Fabaceae; genus Leucaena; species Leucaena leucocephala. The sequence goes on along the minus strand of CM073548.1, from coordinate 7,460,601 downwards.
GGTATCCGATAGGGAGATTTATCGGTATTTTAAAAGGGACTGAATACGATCAGATGACCTCAGTCAGATGACTGTTATGACCCAAAAGGATGCTTGAACACAGTAGACCACTGTATCTGGAAAAAGGAGCCGGTGTCCGGAAGTGTGTATAAACAGTGAATAATAGTTAAAATATTCGATGAACTGTGCCAGGGGAAGATTCCTCGTAATGCGTGCCATATAGGCAATGGACCCTAGGAAGCCCAAAAATGGCGCCATTAAAGGCCCAATAAAACTCTTGGACTGATAGGTGGGCCAGTGTCCAGCAGAACCCCGGAAAAGTGAGAAATTACGAAAATGCCCCTGTGTTGTACTAAAGAATAGCAGATGAATGGAGGGCATTCTGGTTATTCTAGAAAGGCCCAGAGGCTAAGACATATCTAAATAAGGTTGACTAGAGCCAGTATATGCTTTGACCAGGTACAGAAAGGTGTGAAATGACGATTTTGCCCTTAGGGTTAAAATAGGGCAAGAAAGGGCACCAAGGGAATTTTGGTCATTTCGCAAGGGATCTGTAATTGAGTTTGGACCCAGTATAAAAATGTTAATGATATAAATGGTCTAGATACTAAATGTAAGGTCAGCAGATATAAAAAGGATTTTCAGAAAAATTAGATTCAGAAAACAGTTCAGTTTTCGAGGAAACGGACCGGGTCGGTACCGGATTGGACCAGAAAGCTTCTAGAAGGTTTCTCTCCTCTCCAAATTGCACCATGTGAAGAATGTGGGTGGTGAGGTGTCCCATGAGGTGTCCATGGTGATGCAGTAAAAGGGAATAAAAGAAAATAGGAAATTCCAGGAAAAACCAGGACCACAAGTTCATAAGGTTTCAAAATTACAAGAATGCCATTGATCAAAACTATAAATACCCCCCATGCCTCTCATTCTCACGGCCAAGGAGCTCTTTAGAGTGATAAGGAAGTGCTTGAGAGAGAAAGTGAGAAAAAGAAAGAAGAAAGGAAGTTCTGGTGGAGTTGGAAGCAGTAGAGAGGTTCTAGAGTTCTGCTTTTGAGGTAGTAACTAATCCTAGCTTTTATGTAATATCTTTGTGATTTGTTGTGATATTGTTTGGTTGGATTGTTGTCTTATATGTTATGCTTGAAGTTCTATTACAATGCTATGATCATATGTTATTGAATATGGAAGCATGCAGCATACTTATCTGTACACAATCAAAAGCAAGCACTGTCACTCTGCATTACATATATTGTTATGATTGTTGCTACTGAGATTCTTTTGAATCTTATTCCCATATATAACATTACAGGGGAGGTTATGTCAAAATAAAATTTGGAAATTTTAAGAGACGCCGTTATGCTGCCGAAATTCTGGCAACGAAGCAGGAACAAAGAAAGGAACTGATACGTACTGTGTACGTAGGTGCTGTCTAAGGAGGATGGAAGTGAGTGGACCTAGCAGGTTTATCCAGTATTTCCTGGGTACTTATGTAGAATGGTACTTCCTATGGGAATTACCGAATCGGTACAAGATCGGTTACTTTCTACAGAAGGAATGTAGCAGTGATGCTGCCGGATTTTAGACAATGAAAAATGTAATAGAAATATGAGGATGTTAATCATGCACTGATGTATAATAGTTGATTATTTAATGATGTTATCTGGTATGTTTGACTGATATGTGATGTATGTATGCACTAATATGTAAGGTTGGTTGCTGAAAAATAACTTTGTGAACAGTAATCCGTGGAGACCTATTGATGTTTAATAAATCATTAAAAATAGTAAATGGTTGAATAAATGTATTATATTTTTATGGTAAATATTAGACATACTAATATTTAATTTTATATATATAATGCCTCATTTGGATGTATACACAAAAAGATATAAATTGTTAAAGTTGGGACCAGAATGCTGGATTCAGGAGAAAATCACTGGATGAACAGTAAAGTTAAAACGTTGACCCACGTTGAATTTGTCAAGGAATGGTCAACCAATGATTTTTAAATGAAATATAATTAAGTTATCTTCATGTAGCAATTTTAACCACTTCATTTTTATTTTTCTAGAATTAGTTATGATTTTTCAAAGTCAGGTCACTCATCTGGAATTTGCCACAGTGAACAGTACCCGATAAGAGTAAAATTCCAGATTAAGAGTTTAGACTTCAATGACCCTGAAAGTGGTTCTAAGTGCTACTGGATGGTCCTTAAGATATATAAAAATAAGGATGTGACAAAGCACATGGCATGTTTTGATAACCCTTCATACAGTAAGCATTATGAGCTCACCAACTTTTAAACTTTATATGTATTCCTCACTAACTCTAAAAAGTTACACTTCATTACAGTGAGTTTAGAAATTATCTCAAATGGCAGCTACGAAGGCGTGCTCATTCCATTGAGATTGATAAGAAATTCCACAGAAAGTCCCCTTATGGTTCACATGTCAAATACGTAATGACGTCAGCCCACATGCAGATGAACTCAAAACCCTTTCCCTCGATCCGTTAGACCATGCAATAAGGTATATAGTTTATAATGTCAATAGGTTCAAGTTCTGTATGATTACATGTGATCAAGGATTGCTCACACAAAACTCTAGAGTTTGTGTCACAGTTGGGATGAGATGTTGAGCTAGCAACAGTGACGCCGACATACGTTTTAGAGACGTCACGTACTATAGAAAGCTAATTGACATCATTGAGTTAAGTTACCAGCTTTTCACCGTAACACTATTGAAGTGCTCGTGGACAAATATGACAACTTCGCGAGGACTCGACACTAACCACTTGGGCATCACCTCTGTCAATTTCTCTAGACTCATTCATACAGGGGAATTTGAGGATGACGATCCATATATTCTTGTATCCAAGGCACACCAGGTTTACTATGTGCAGGATTAGAAGCATAAAGACTAGAATATGTCAAGATCTTTATGACATGGATGATGGTGATATTACTTATGACAGTGAGCCATTCCAACCGAGTGAATTTTGAAGACTTCTTCCCTCAAGAAGATGATAATTTAACCATTGTCAGGTATATTTCCTTTATTAAATTATATGGTACTCAATTTTTTCCCAAATATATTTAATAACCCTAACAATAATTTTTTTAATTTCTCCTTCAAAGTATGATGATGATCAAGAATAACAAATCAATTATCTCTATCGCTCATATAATAATTTCTTTTTATACATAAATTAAATGTGTACAAATAAATCAAAATTGGTTCAATTTTTAAAATCAAATTTTTTGCATTTCTAGCAGTTCTTAGAAGAGCTATAAATTGTCTTAGTGATGAAACCGGTAAAAATGCGCAAAACTGCTAGCAATACACAAAACATCTATAAATGATTCCCAAACTTCCATAAATATCACCTCACCCCCTCATTCATTCACTCCCACATTTCTTTTCCTCTCTATCCTCTCCTTCGTGTCTTTCCTTAAAATTCCTTCTCTCCTTCTCCTCCTCATTTTTTCTTTACGTTGTAAGACTTTATTTATTTTGTACATCTTTATTTAATTTATTTATCTTCATTTATAGTTTACTAACTACTTATATTTTCTTCTTTCATATTTTCTTTCTTCATCTCAACCAATCAAACCAGTTCTTCAACTTATAAATTGAAGTTCAACCCTACAACCTATCCCCTCTCCAATTCTTGCATCTTTAACTCAATTTCCTTAACAAATTAAATTAAACTCGTGATACAATCATAATTTAATTACTTATTATTTATAACAATATAGTATTATATACAACTTGGAATACATTGCTAATTACACATATTAATATAATCATCTCATATAATCTATTTAATGGTTTCTTAATTAATAATATCATATTTTATAATAATAATAAAAAAAATTATTTTTTCATCTATAATAAACTTTCTAGCAGATTTATAACCGCTAGAAAACCACAAGCCCAGAAAAAAAATATTTGGAGCCTAAACTCGGGAAAAATATTTCAAAAATTTAAATATTGGTGCAACATTTCTATCGGTTCCCAACTGTTAGAAATTCTGGTGCCATCCTGAAATTTCTTTTCCCGCCAACTGCCATGCACTTTCTAGCGGTTCAGGGAATGGCTAGAAATAATCCCAATGGTAAATAATTTCTAGCGGTTCCCAACCGCTACTAACGTCATCTATTTGGCTCCTGCTACATTTTTTCTAGCGTTTAGATGAACTACTAGAAATGTCTTGGCATTTTGATCACTATGCGTAGCGGTTCTAGTTAACCGCTAAAAGTTAGTTTCTAGCATTTGATTTTCTAGCGATTTACTTAACCGCTAGAAAACTAGTTTCTAGCAGTTTTGGCTAAAATAACCACTATAAATAACCTATTTTTTGTAGTGATATCAATTTAGCTACAAAATCTTATAACCTCCCATCTCCACCAAAATATCAAGCAAAAGTGGTGAGCAACCAAGTTTGACATAACTCTGTAAACAATAACGAAGAAAGGTTAAAGTTTGTGAAAAAAGAGCATTGCATAACTTGAAATTGTAAGTTAAAATGGATATCTATCACTCGAAATCGTTTTCTTACTCTAAAAAACAATTTGGGTGCAGTTATGCATTATATTGTCAAGTCAAATCAAATATATTTTCATCCATGAAATCAATTTTGTTTATAGAACATTGATTTGGTTAAATGAAATCAATTTTGGTCATTGGGTTTCTAAATTAAATTGTTATACCCCATTTTACACTATAGAAAATAGGGCAAGTAGCATTTCACTTAACACAAGTATATTGTAACCTTAAACTAGTAGGTATCTTCTACGTTGTCCTAAGTCCATTGTAGTGTCATGAAAGATCCACAATCGATTAGACTTCAATAGCTGAATTGAGTCCCTTATCCCGAAAGTTCCCTCATCTATTTTCAACTAGACCCAATTAAAAACCAAAACTTGACTAGGATAAAAATTTAACAAGAAAAAAGAAATGTAAAGAAAAAAGGAAGAGGCAAAAGAAGATTGGCGAAGTGAGGGGTATACCAAAGCTAATTTCAAAGTATCAATGTTTCGAAGAGGTGCATACGAAAATAATCATTCAAGTGCAGTTTGAGAAATAATTAATGTAATTATTATTAACCATTTAATATTTATAATAATTTCTATATTTATATTTATTTAAATTATAATTTTTATGACTTATGAATTATTAAATGAGTAATTGAATTTTTTAATATTTTGAGTTTTAAATTAGAATATGAATTTATAAATAAATACTCATTAAGGGTAATAAGGTCATTTGTATGTTTTCTTACCTAACCAACCAAACATAAAATTTTCCATCACTTTTAACCAACCAAACATAAAATTTTCCATCAAAGTATTTTCTTTTCTAGGGCCAACTAAACATCCACTCGGTCGGTCGGTAATTTTCGATTCCATTCCCTTTTTTTCCATTCTCTTCCTTTATGTTCTAACCCTTTCCATAAACTAAACGGGCCCAAACAAATAAAATATTTTGCATGGATTTTTCAGCAGCTTAAGAAAACTACATGTAATGTTGCAAACTCTATCATGGATTATTTGTCATGCCTTGACATACTAATGCGTAACCGGCACGAAGTATAAGATGATCTTATTACTTCGTAATCCCTTTAAATTTACTATTTACTATTTACCATCGGCGAGATCTACTTGAATATGGTAATATTAAGTGACATTATAATATTATTCATGAATCTATGTATAATTATTCCACATATTATCTTTAAACGTGGAACTTCCCAAATACATTTGCAACAATCAATTGATCATTTTTTCGATTTGAGGCCTTTCTCTCTTTATATATAGAGAGATAAATATACAAAAAAGGAAGTGAACATCATATCTACAAAATTTGTGGAGTAACTTTTATTTACAAGAGAGGAATAAACCAAACATTACATAAAATCAAATTTACCATAACAATTAATATACATATCCAATAAGTAAGTTTGAGTCCATTCTACCATAAAGGAATAGATTCATTTCTTCAATCTGAAATACAAATAACTAGGTAAGTAATTTAAATCTCACTACAAAACCTATTTATAGAGTAATTAAATAGTACATAAATAAATATTAAACCATAATTAGTTTCTCAAGATGAAAGAGTCATGCTTCACTAATTGAAATCTATAAAATACTTGAAATAAAAATCTACGAAGCATACTAGTTGAAATTACTATATAAAAGAAATAAATATTATCATTGATACATATATATATAATTTACTTTCAAACTTATCATAATCATCCTTGTATTTTACAAAAATGAATTTTTTTAAAAAATATCATCATAGATTCAACTCAAATAAAAATTCAATACGGAAATTTCTTTTCAAAAGTAATAATAATTATCAAAAAAAATTCCTGAAAAATTGATTCATCAGAGGAACCTACACAAAATGAGTAACAAGTGCAATATGAGGCCATAAATAACAAGTGCAACACGAAGGCCACTATTATGATCATAACAACCAAGAATAACAAGGATAGATATATAGTCTATGGGGGTAAGTAATCATATAAGTGTGACTCGTAGCCGTGAAATAAGTGCAGGTACAAGACAAACGAATAAAAGTGCTCTTTGTCAAGTTTCTCTGCTAAAGTTGTTCAATATCTTATAAGAAATCGTTTCTTTCAATTCATGAAAATTATTCTCAAAAAATTCATAAAACATTCACAAACTAAATTTTCAGCTTTGTCTTAGAGTCAATATATATACACACAAACAATTTAATGGAAGAAACAAAATTAAGATTTCAATTATTAACTTCTATTGTAGGTCTATTTGTCTTCCAAGCATTTTGATCAACAAAATAGTAACACATTTAAAGTTTATTCCCAATTAGCGTTAAGCTTATCCTTTTTTTTCTTCTTATTCTTATATATCATAATTTGGATGTCTCATGAGTTAGAATAAACTAGACATTATTCATGGTCAGAGTGTGGCAAATTTACAGCAGTTTAGGGCAAACAATCAACAAACAATCCTTATGGCGCCAATTTAGCGCCATATTTGTAGCGGTTTTAACCGTAACAAATATCTCTGTAGACATTGCTTACTGTCAAAGTGCTGCAAATTTATAGTAGTTTAGGGCAAACCGCTATAAAATGAGACTTTGCAGCGGTTTGCCCCTAACCGCTACAAATTAATCGTTGCAGCTCTCAACTTTTTTGTAGTGCAATAATCAATCTTGAACTAAAATTTTTATCAAAAAATTTAATAAAGAACAATGTAAGTACATAAGCCATAGGTACTAGTTATAAGAAACAAAATACCGCACAAGGAATTGCCATAAGTGAAGACCAAACTTTAGATCATAAAGACGAAAAATCTCAACCCAACAGAAAAATGCCCCACTTAATATGATTTAATAGGAGAGAATGTTGGCTATTAGGAGAAGGTAAGTATATTCCCTCAATGGCCAAATTGCGAGACCCAAAATACAATAATCAGCATAACAAACTTGCACACGCCAAACAAATCAGCGGAAGGGACAACGACCTGGAAGAGAAGAGGGATGGCGGTGGGGTTCTTACTTATGAAGTTTCCTGATAATTCTACCACTTTCTTCTTTTCCCCCCCAATCCATCCCAAAAATCTGTGGTATGTATATATTGTTGGAGATTGTTCCCTAGGGGCCAATCATTACCTTATGAACATTGTTGATTTATGAATTTCTTAATTATGTTATCATATTATTTGCATATTTACTATGATGACAATCCTTGGATAACTCGTGATCTTATCCTAAATGTCCCTGGTCGGTCATCTATGCGGGACCAGAGATGAAATAAGACCAGCATGACTTTGAAGATATATAGAGATATAAATCAAAGTCATAGGCACATGTAAGAGTACAGGGTGTCGGACCGACCTGCTATGAGAGAGCTGTATGGGTTAAGTCATAAGCTTCTCTCATATACAAGCCATGTCACTATGCCCTTTGACCTGAGATCATCATGGATTCCTACATGACGAATGCTCAGCTTTGACCTAGTCAAAAGTCACTGTTGACCGAGTGGTCATAAAGTCTATGTTCGGGCTTAGTGGTTTTTCATGCGGAGGAATGTGAATGGTCAAGATGGAATTTGTCCCTCACATTCGTAAAGAGATATTACTGGGTCCCTCGATGGGTGAGTCTGAGAAATGTATGGCCATACTGGAATGGAAGGGTAATTCCATTTCTATATTCAGACTACTCAGGGATCGAGAAAGTAACGGTCAAGAACAGGAAGATGACGTTCTCCATGCCTCATCCATGACCGAAATATCGTGTGACAAAAGGGACGTGATATGGTTGTATGAAAGGTAACATCGTTTATCGATCCTCATATGATTTGGGTAGTCGTAATGCCTTGCTAGAGACCGCTTACGACTTGTGGGTCAGTATAGTAACTGGCCCACTGCCAACTTCATATGGGCCTACAGGGTCGCACACAAAACAACCCAATACGAGCTATGATGTCCAGATTCATTGAATCTAAGAGATGTTTAGATTCAATGAATAATCTAGGGTGGATTTATATATTTTATATATATATATTATATATATAATATAAGAGATATTTGAAAGATTTAATTTATAAGGATAAATTAAATTTCTATCACTTTTGAATTTGAATTTAAATGGATATGATCTATTTGAATTTGAAATTCAAATTGATAAGATATCTCAAATTTGATTTATGAGAATAAATCAAATATAATTCCGTCTTATCTTTATTTTAAATTAAATAAATAGATCAATTAAATCTGTGAGACGAATTTAATAAAAATCGTATTTATTTAATTAGTTTCTTATCAAATTTGCAATATATGATATTGTATTAATTTCAGAATTAATATAAGATTAATTCTGAAGCCCGATAGCATCCTATATATTTGACATTAGGAGCTAGGGTTCTATACACAATACACAACACAACTCACAAGAGAAAAAGGGGCAGGAGAGTGCAAAAGGTTTGCAGATAAGAAACTGCCAGAATAGAGACGGTGAGGACGGAATCTTGAGAAAACCCTAGAGGGACAAGAGGCGCTAGCACGTCGTTCGTGGTTGGAACGCTGTTCATGTGGATACCGGTAGAGGAATCCGATCTGAGCTATCGACTTCTTACGATCGAGAAAAGAAACCAGACACGAAGACAGGTCGCGACCTATTGACACTGAGGTCGCGACCATACGGGCATCTGAACGTCAGAAATCCGAAAAGAGGATACCGATCACGACTTGAAGCCGACGAGGTCACGACTACAAACTCCAGAGATGTTCGGTCGCGATGAGAAGCTTAGGAGGTCGCGACTAACAACTCCAGAGGCTACAGGTCGCGACGAGAAGATTAGGAGGTCACGACTAACAACTCCAGAGGTGACAGGTCGCGACTAGAAGCTGAGTAGGTCACGACTAAAAGTTCCAGAGGCGAAGAGTCACGACTAGTGGACACTGAGGTCGCGACCAAAACTTGAATACCGAAGGTAACACTTCTTTCTCCTTGACTTAAACACATTCGGTAGATCCTAGCTGGGAATGAAAAAATTATTAAAGTTAATTTCCGCTGCGTGTCTTCCAATTCCCAACATATATATTATTTATTTTCATTTCTACTATATTATATATTTGTTTTTCCCAAGAAATAAGGGCTTTGTGGTAATTTATATGGTCAAAACAAAGTTACTCCCTATTACACAAGGATTCGAACCGACACCTAAAGGTAACCAGCAAACTCAAATGCCACTAAACCACTAATTTATCTTTAATGCATGACTACAACAAATTCATAAATACTAACTACAAAATAAATAATTATCTGATTTTATTTTTAGTGCTATTACATTATTCAATGAGGCTGAAAAAAAATCTCCCTTCTTCAACCATTTTGACATCAAGGAATGAAGAGTATGTTAACGTAAGAATCCAAAGAGATAGTGGATTATCATTTTGACATCTTTGTAGTAAGTTCTCTCACCAGTTTGGCAGTCATTCCATCAACGGTGTCGCATGGAGGGTTGAACTCATCTACATCGGCCACAACAAGGCCGCATTTAAGACCGTGCAGAATGTTGAGACCATCACGGAATAAAAGACCTCCTCCTGGTTCTATGTGAGACACTCCGGGAGCAAAGGCAGGATCAAGACAATCAACAGCAATGGAAATGTATACTCCTTTAACACCTTCCCATAATTTTTGCAAAGCAAAAAAATGATAACTAATACATAAGAAGTTGTGTAGAAACCATGGAATCATGAACTATGAAGTCCATTTCTAACGGATAACAATATTTAATAACATTGATATCTAAGTACATACATTTTATAAGCCAGTAGAGGTTTCAAAATATCATTAAACAACAGAACAGTACCCAGCAAAGGGAAGAGAAATCAGAATCTCACTATCTAAATCATGAAGGAGGAGGAGGAGGAGATCAGCGAAGGGAAGAGAAATCAGAATCTCTCTATCTAAATAATGAAGAAGAAGATCAACAAAGGGAGAAGGCTGTTATAAATAATGAAGTTTAAGCATTAATATATTTTTGGGGTGATTTGAAGCATCAATTGTTATTGTTATTTACATTAAATATAGGGAATACTTAAAAAATGAAGTAGTATGCTTTTTACCCAGAAGTCTCCTTCAATTATATAAAGGAAAAACTTAATTTACAATAATAGTTATATTTCATGGATGTCTTCGCATCAAACAGGTAGCCACAATGGATAACATATTAATATGTAAGAGGTTTCAAAGCATCCATGCATGTGATGTCACCTGTTAGTGATCAAATTATTTACTGAATTAGTATCTATATAGTATAGAGGTCAACCTTGATCGTATTCTTTACATGGAGTCAATGAAGAAAGAGTATAAGAGAGCTTGATTAATTAACATTTATAGAAAAATAAAGAGAAAATCATGAGAATAAAAACAAGACAAATGGAGGATATTTCCAATATGAAGACTAGCGCTCTCAAGGATTGATGCGTGACTATCATCTTTCAATAATATATCAGAGTTATAACAATTATATATACTAAGTTCCTAACATACAAAACCCTAGACAATCATGACGGTCATAATCATAAAACCCATAATTATCAAGAATGATTAATTAAAAGCTCCACTTAGCATGTGATAAATTAAACAATTAATGATTCGTTCCTATAACATAGATATTCAATCGAAAACCCTATAACTAAACATGTCAACCCAACATGAATAATTGTAAAAGGAAACATAGGATATGAAATAAAGAACATCAAATCATAAACTAAAATAATAAATCACAAGTGTTTGATAACAAAGGTGTCTCAATTGAAACCCTAAGTCCAACATATACAAATCTCAAAACCTAAATCTAAGAAATCATAAATTTGTATGAAGGAAAAAATCAAATCATAAAATTATTCAACTCCTAACTCTAACGCGCAGGAACTCAAAACACTATATTTCTCCTCATCCAAACACTTCGAAGGAAAGGGATATAATTGTGGAAAAGATGAAGAAGATGATTATGATGGTGGTGGTGATTAGTGTGTCCATTGGAGGAGCTTGGGGACCTTTATATAGCCTTAGGCTATGGCCTTGGTGTCTTCCTTCTTGATTTGAGACTCTTCACTATTTGGCTCTCAAAAGATTATGATTTATCTTCCATGATCTTCAATTATCCCCAAGCTGTTATCTTTTCTAATATCTCCAAAGAAAATGCTTTTAACTCAAACATCCTAAAAATAATTCAAATAAAAAGTAATAGGATAATGGAGATAAAACAATTAATAAGAAAATAGGAAAAGATAACACATTTATCTATGATTCTTTAATTAAATTCTAATATTGGATATTGAGAAATTATATTTGAATTAATTCAAATGATATTAATATAATATAACAAATACAAATATAATATAATATTATATTAAAGGAATGAACTAATATAATATAATATTATTGGAGGTATTTTTATTTTTTTAATTATATATTATAATTTCCTCCTTCAACTGACAATTTCTCAACTAACCTTGATTATATAATATAATTGTGAAGTAGTTGATGTGGGTCCTAGTCATCATTCATTTATCTTTCACAATTTCCTGAAATACATAAAAGCAAAATGCCTTTATGCGAATCAATTTAATCAAAAAAAAATAAAATCAATAAAAACATAAGAAAATGATATTTTTAATCATTTAATTCATATAATCAATTAAAATACAAAATGAGAGAAACTACTACAATAATGTCTATTAAACATGATAAATTCCCTGAAATAGATAGGAAATAATATGATAAAATAGGGATTCATCAGCCTGATTGATAGATTTGATAGAGAAACAAATAAGTTTGTCTGCATCGTATGAAAGAGAATGACATCATTAACAGAGAGAGATAGGGAATACCAAGTTTTATTAGGTCATGATCCCTATAAAATGTACGCATTTTATATTGCTTTACCTCAAATATTTTGCCCTATTCACGCCCTTCAATTGTTATTGATCTTATACCAACCTGCAATAGAAAAATACATTTGTATGTTACACAACAAATAAGGGAAATGGTTGGGAAACATTGAAGCATTTCCTATCAGAAATTAACAGAGGTAATGTTGTTGCATTTACCCAAGAGCACTTGAAAAGAGTTACAGTGAAAAGCTAGTAACTTAACTCAACAATGTCAATTATCTTTCCTCAGTAAATGACATCTCCAAAACGCATGTCGACGTCACTACTGCTAGCATAAATCTTGTCATGAATATGCCACAAACTCTAGAGTTTTGTGTAAGTAATCCCTGATCATGTGCAACCTTATAGAACTTGAACCTGATTACATTATATGCGATATACCTTCATGCATGGTCTAACGGACTGATGGAAAAGGGTTTTGAGTTCATCTGTGTACTGGCTAACATCATTATGTATTCGATGTGTAAACTAACCAGGAACTTTCTATGGAATCTTTTATTAATGTCAGCAGAACGCGAGGGCCCTCGTAGCTACTGCTTGAGATAATTTCTAAACTCACTACAATGAAGTGTAATTTGTTAGAGTTAGTGAGGAATAAATATGAAGTGTAAAAGTTGGTGAGCACATAATACTTACTGCATGAAGGGTTCAACTTGGCTGCAATTTATCAAAACATGCTTGTGTGCCTGGAGTTTCTCTGTGGGAGTGAGTGCAAAGAATTCACATCTTCAACTAGTTTCCTGATAGGAGAAAATAAAGTTGATGTGGAAAGAACCAAAGGAGAATCATCAATGCAACGAGGGTGGTTAAAAGATGTCTCTATGTCATTATCAACGCACCTTGAACAGAAAGTTAAGACCTTATATCCAGAATAACCTTCTGTTATTGACCCCTATAGCAACACCTTATTTCTAACATATGATTTTAATTTTTCCAAATACCTGCAGGTTAATATTCCATTAATAATTTTGGCAATCAAAATAAAAAAATGAAATTGAAAATGCAGGGTTAAAAGATCATTTGGTATCTCTTTATAGGGTACATCCATCGATATTGAATTGGGCTAGTGACCTTTGCTTCTCATACAAGGTGGACAATCAAGTGAACCATGATAGTGAAAAATGATAGAGGAAATATCATCTCCAGTGACAGTGTAAGAATTATTTTATAGCTAATCGAGCTCTTCAAGTATCAAGATCTTTGCACACAACTCTACCAAAACCACTGATACATCAGAAGGAAGTGTGTTTCTCAAAGCTAGTGGGAGTAACTGTTGCATAAGAACATAAGAGTCATGACTCTTTAACCCAATAACCTTTTGAGCCTGCAGATTGATACACCTTGAGATGTTGCTAGAATATCCATAAGGTACTTTTATGTTCTTCAATGTCGAAAGAAAGATATCCTTGTTTTGCTTTGTCAAGGTGAATTTAGCTGGCTGAAACTTATCATTTTTATCACGCCAAGCCTCTTCATGAATTCCCCAGGACTTTATGGCTTCATTGAGCAACTTATATATCACATTATCGCATACATTCTTCTCAATATGCATAACGTTTAAACCATGGTGTAGTAAATTATATTCCTAATAAGGAAGAGTGAAAAATATACTTATCTTCTACGACTGTATAGGCTAAGTATCAGATGTTCCATGAGACCGTCGTCCCACTTGTTCAAGATCCTTATTCTTACCAAATTTGACATCAACATCTTGTAACTAATGCAGGACATCCCCACCAAACAAAGTAATAGGAGGATCTCTCTTTTCTTGGTTTTTATCAAAGGGAATCCATTACAATCTAAATATGTTCTTGGAATTGAGGAACTGTTGATGTCCCATGAGGTACCACTTGCGACTGTACGGTAATCGACATGCTATGGAGTCAAAGTTGCACTCATGATAGAATAACCCAGTATGCACGTTCCAGCCAGACAAGGTTCCCAAATTGGGGAAATTACTTATCGTCCACATTAAGGCTGCACTGAGGTTAAACAGTCCCTTCTCATATGAGTCATAGGTCTCAACACCATCTGCCCATAGCTCCATAAATTCTTATATCAATGGTTGCAGGTAGATGTATTTATCATTCCCCTGTACTTTCTTGCCAGGAATGAGCATGGAACAAAAAAATGAGCTATATTTCATGCATATCCAAGGTGGAAGATTGTACAGAATTAATACCACTGGCCAGATATTATAGGTTGTTCTCATACTTCCTAAGGGATTAAAACCATCCGTTGCCAATGCAAGATAGACATTTCTAGGATCACTGGTAAAGTCTAGAAATTTCACATCAAATGCTTCCTATGCCTCTGAATCTTATGGGTATCTTAAGTTACCATTCGGATTCTACTCAATCACGTGCCACCACATGTTCTCAGCCATTTTTGATAACATATACATTCTTTGCAACTAAAATTTTAAAGGAAAGTACCTAACAATTCAATGTATTAAGATTTGCATTAAATTTTGTTAAGATACATAATAAGTAACAAATTGCAATAAATTATACCTTAGAATTTTGTCCAGTTTCTTCTTCTGCCTTTTCCCCTTCTATACCAACTTGTACTGTGTAACATCCCAATTTTTGGTCTAGGAGAACTAGGAATTAGTCTGATATGGGCAGGCTGCTAAACCCGTAGTCCCAGGGTAGTAATCTGATATGGGCGGATCACTTACCTGTATTTTGTAGGGATCCGAGGGATGAGCTAAGTCCTTCAAGATTTAAAGATGAGTTAAGTCTTTAACCTATAGAATCGGGACAGTTCCCCTAGGTTCAAAATGAGGAATGTGAGGAATATCCTAAGTCTTAAGCCTAGAAATTCTGCAGGTAGCTTCATATGGGCTGGCTCCTGTGTAAGATAACCTGATATGGGCGGGTTATCGAGCCTTTCAATTAATAATGACTCCCGAAGAGTTTAAGGGATGAGTTATTAAAAGAGAATTTCTAGAACTTAAGATGAAGGATGAAAAGATGAGTAACAGGTCCAGAAAGAGAATGCAGGGAAAAATCGTAATTATGGGAAATATCGGGTTGTAGCCGATGAGTACGATATTTTGCCAGAAAATAGAGAAAATTATGCTGATCATTTCACTGAACTGTGAAATGTGCATATGAGGTCTCTATAGGTATGAAAGAATTAGAAATGTGACCAGGGGTAAAATGGTCATTTTTGAAAAGTGTGCGCGGGAGCGTACTTTCAGGACAAAATAGCCCGGCCCGGATAAAATATCTGAAAATACCGGGAGATAGAGAAAAGAATTCTAGGTTGAATGACGCAACACGGAATTTTGATTTGAGGTCCTGATTTTTCTTAAAAATTCCTGAAGATGGGAATTTACAGTTATAATCGGTATAGGAAAGGCAGTCCGAATAGAGATGATCGGACTGTGTCCAGAGGCCATACAGTGTTTTCTAAGGCCCATAGTGACACCAGGGAAGGCCCAGGCCCATAATAGCAGTTCAGTGGTAAAAGGGGCCGGTGTCCGGGAAAAAGGTGCGAAATGACGAAAATGCCCCTATGTTATAGAACAACTGAAGAATGAGTAAAGGGTATTTTGGTTATTTGCCTAAGGTTAGACAGTCCAGGGAAGTTATCTGGATAGTTGACCAGGGTCAGAGAATACCCTGGTAAGATGGGAAAAGACAATAATGCCCCTAGACCTAATAAAGTAAAGAAAGAGAGACTAAGGGCATTTTGGTAATTTGCCAAGGGGTGTTTCTTGGGAATCTTGCCAACAGAGTACTTGGGCTGGATCAGAGACCCAAGATGATATTCCCAGGCCCAAAAACGTAGCCCAGCATAAATGTGAGAAAAAATGGCATTAAAATAATGATTTAGTGACTTTTCAGTAAAGTAAAGTTACTTGGTTAGCACGATAACCGAGGAGGTGATCAGATAGAGTCTTAGACTTATCTGGATAGCATTGGATGGCATGAAGGGGCCCACCTTGTCGCCACATGGCACTGATCTAAAGGAAGCAGATAAAGCTAAGGACACGTATTACGGTGCAAGACTCTGGACCGGTGAGTCAGCAGGCTGAGTCAGCTGATGAGGTGTCCTGGGTTTTAGACATGTGAGAAATGTGCTGCTGAGGTGTCCGCTGAGGTGTCCCGGTGAGGTGTCCTGGGTGATGCAGTAAAAGAAAATAGGAAAATCTAGGAAAAACCAGGACCACATGTTCAGATGGCTTCAAAATTATGAAAATGCCATTGAAGGAAACTATAAATACCCCTCCCCCTCCCATTTCATGCATCCCATGGTTTTGGCAAGAGAAAGAGAGAGAAAGAAGAGAGAGAAGGAGAAAGAAAGAAGAAAGGAAGTTCTGGCGGAGCTGGAAGCAGTATAGAGATAGTAGAGTTCTGCTAAGCTTTTGAGGTAGTAACTAATCCTAGCTTTTATGTAATGGCTTTGTGATTTGTTGTGCTATTGTTTGGATGGATTGTTGTCTTATATGTTATGTCTGAAGCTCTGCTATAATGCTATGATCATATGTTATTAAGCATGGAAGCACGCAGCATACTTATCTGTACACAATCACAAGCAAGCACTGTCACTCTGCATTACATATATTGTTATGCTTGTTGCTACTGAGATTTCCCCGAATCTCATCCCCATACATAACCCATTACAGGGAGGTTATGCTGAAGTGGATTTTGAGAAAGCCAGGAGACGCCGTTATGCTGCCGAAGTAAAGACTGAACATCAGTATATGATAAGTACTGTGTACTTAGTGCTGTCTAAGGAGGCTAGAAGTGAGTGGACCTAGCCGGTTCATCTAGTCTTTCTTGGGTACTACGTAGAATGGTAGTTCTCATGAGGGGATTACCGAATCAGTACAGTTCAGTTCTTTGTACAGATGAAGCGTAGCGGTTGTGCTGCCAGAGTTTAGGCAGAAAGAGGTGTAATAAAGACAGAAAGATTATGTATATGTTTTGTTGTGTATGCCATGTTGTATGACATTATGTTATTCAATGATAAATATTGTTTGGCATATTCAATTTATGTATGTTACATTATGAGGGAAATTCGCAGGTCCTGAGGCAGCAGTGTTCTGACCTCAGTTTGATCTAGTAAACAGAGGAGTCTGGCCACGAGATTTGGTGAGCCGGTAGTACACATCTGGGGTGTCACATCCTTATTTTTATACATCTTAGGGACCATTCAGTAGCATTTAGAACCACTTTCGGAGTCAATGAGGTCTAAACTCTAAATCTGGAATTTTATTCATATCGGGTACTGTTCACTGTGGCAAATTCCAGATGAGTGACCTGACTTTGAAAATTCATAACTAATTCTAGAAAAATCTAAATGAAGTGGTTCAAATTGATAAATTAATATAACTTAAGTATATTTCAGGAAAAAATCATTGGTTGACCAATCCTTGACAAATTCAACTTGAGTCAACGTTTCAATTTTACTGTTCATCCATTGACTTTCTCCTGAATCCAGCATTCTGGTCCCAACTTTAACAATTTATATCTTTTCGTGTATACATCCAAATTAGGCACTATATATATCAAATTAAATATTAGTATGTCTACTTTTTACCTTAAAAATTTTGTACATTAATTCAATCATTTACTATTTTTAATATTTTATCCAACATAAATAGGTCCTCACGAGTTACTGTTCACTGAGCCTAGCTATTTTCAGCATTTAGTCAGTACATACACATGTATACAACCAACACATATCAGTTATACAGGCCAGATAACAATTAATATTAAATAATCAACTGTTATATATTAGTGCATGATTGACATTCTCTTATTTCTGTTACACTTTCCGTTGTCTAAAATTCCGACAGCATAACTGCTACAATATGTCTGTAGAAAGTAACCGATCTTGTACCGATTCGGTAATTCCCGTAGGAGCTACCATTCTATGTAAGTACCCAGGAAAGACTGGATGAACCTGCTAGGTCCACTCACTTCCAGCCTCCTTAGACAGCACCTACGTACACAGTATGTATCAGTTCCTTTCTTTGTTCCGTCTTCGTTGCCGGAATTTCAGCAGCCTATCGGCGTCTCTTAAGATTTCCAAATTTCATTTTGACAGAACCTCCCCTGTAATGTTATGTTTGGGAATGAGATTCAAAAGAATCCCAGTAACAACAATCATAACAATATATGTAATGCAGAGTGACGGTGCTTGCTTGTGACTGTGTACAGATAGGTATGCTGCATGCTTCCATATTCAATAACATATGATCATAGCATTGGAATAGAGCTTCAAGCATAACATATAAGACAACAATCAATCAAACAAAACAACACATCACAAAGACATTACATAAGAGCTAGGATTAGTTGTTACCTCAAAAGCAGTGCTTCAGAACTTCCCTACTACTTCCAACTTCACCAGAACTTCCTTACTTCTTTCTTTCTCACACTTTCTCTCTCAAGAACTTCTTTCTTCCTTTCTTCCTTGCTTATGCCGAAATGAGGAGCTAGGTGGGGGTATTTATAGTGTTGAGCAATGGCAATCTTGTAATTAGGAAGACTTATGATCCTGTGGTCCTGGTTTTTCCTGGAATTTCCTATTTTCTTTAATTCTCTTTTACTGCATCACCCTGGATGTCACATCCTTATTTTTATACATCTTAGGAACCATTCAGTAGCATTTGGAACCACTTTCAGGGTTATAGAAGTCCAAACTATCAATCTGGAATTCTACTCTTTCGGTACTGTTCACTATGGCAAATTCCAGATGAGAGACTTGACCTTGAAAAATCATAACTAATTCTAGAAAAATCAAAACGAAGTGGTTCAAAGTGGTACATGAAGCTAACTCAATTATATTTCAGGGAAAAATCATTGGTTGACCATTACTTGACCAATTCATCGTGGGTAAACGTTTCAAATTTACTGTCCATCCAGTGATTTTCTCCTGAATCCAGCATTCTGGTTTCATCTTTGGTAATTTATATCCTTTCGTACAGACATCCAAATGGGGCATTATATATATCAAATTAAAGCTTAGTATATCTAATTTTTACCATAAAAATTTAGTGCATTAATTCAATCATTTACTATTTTTAATGATTTATCAAACATGCATAGGTCCTCACGAGTTACTATTCACTGAACCTATTTTCAGCATTCAATCTTCACATACACATGCATACAACCATCACATATTAGTCATACATGCCAGATAACAATTATTATATAATCAACTTTTGTATATCAGTGTATGATCAATCCCCTCAAATTTCTATTACATCTTTTCACTGTCTAAAATCCGGCAGCATAACTGCTACAATTCTTCTTTAGAAAGTAACCGATGTTGTACCGATTCGGTAATTCCCTCATGAGAACTACCATTCTACATAGTACCCAGGAAAGACTGGATGAACCTGCTGGGTCCACTCACTTCCAGCCTCCTTAGACAGCACTACGTACACAGTACGTATCAGTTCCTTTCCCTGTTCCTGCTTTCTTGCAGGAATTTTGGCAGCATAACGGCGTCTCTTAAAATTTCCAAATTTCATTTTGACATAACCTCCCCTGTAATGTTATGTATGGGAATGAGATTCAAAAGAATCCCAGTAGCAACAATCATAACAATATATGTAATGCAGAGTGACGGTGCTTGCTTGTGATTATGTACAGATAAGTATGCTGCATGCTTCCATATTCAATAACATATGATCATAGCATTGGAATAGAGCTTCAAGCATAACATATAAGACAACAATCCAACCAAACAAAACAACACATCACAAAGATATTACATAAGAGCTAAGATTAGTTACTACCTCAAAAGCAGAGCTTCAGAACTTCCCTACTACTTCCAACTTCACCAGAACTTCCTTACTTCTTTCTTCCTCACACTTTCTCTCTCAAGAACTTCTTTCTACCTCTAAGAATGCTTCTTGGCGTGAAAATGAAGAGCTAGGGGGTATTTATAGTGTTGAGCAATGGCAATCTTGTAATTAGGAAGACTTATGATCTTGTGGTCCTGGTTTTTCCTGGAATTTCCTATTTTCTTTAATTTCCTTTTACTGCATCACCCTGGACACCTCATAGGACACCTCACCACCCATATGCTTCATGTGACGAAATTTGGAGGTTCTGGAAGCTTTTCGGTCCAATCCGATACCGGCCCGGTCCATTGCCTCGAAAAACATGCCGTTTTCTGAATCTGATGTTTCTGAAGATCCTTTTTATGTCTACTGACCTCACATTTAGTATCTAGACCCTTTATATCATTAACTTTCTAATACTGGGTCCAGACTCAGTTACAGATCCCTTACGAAATGACCAAAATGCCCTTGGTGCCCTATCTTGTCCTATTTTAACCCTAAGGGCAAAATCGTCATTTCACACCTTTCTGGACCTGGTCAAAGCTTATACTGGCTCTAGTGAACCTTATTTAGACATGTCTTGACCTCTGGGTCTGTCCAGAATGACCAGAATGCCCTTCATTCATCTACTGCCATTTTTGTACAACACAGGGGCATTTTCGTAATTTCGCACTTTTCCGGGGTTCTGCTGGACACTGGCCCACCTATCAGTCCAAGAGCCTTATTGGGACTCTAATGGTGCCATTTTTTGGGCTTCCTGGGTCCATTAACTATATGGCACTCATTACGAGGAATCTTCCTCTGTCACAGTTCACCAAATATTTTAATTATTATTTACCGATTATACACCTTTCCGGACGCCGGCTCCTTTTCCCAAATACAGTGTCCTACTGTGTTCAGGCATCCCTGTGGGTCATAAAGGTCATCTGACCGAGGTCATCCGATCTCATTCAGCCCCTTTAAAAATACTGATAAATCTCCTACCCGGATCCCTGGAGGCCTCACACTCCCGTTTGTATTTGCTATTTTGTGAATAAATCTTTCTACAGACCTCCTATCGGTATTCTGTCAGTTTCCTGACATCCTCCCCATAAAGGCGCATCATCCTGTATTTTCTCACTTATATCTGAGTTCTAGGATATCCGGTATGAATTTTTATAACTTTTGGACGATCAGTCCATTTCTGGCTATCTGGAGTCTTCAAAAATTCCTGTATTAAGCCAGATTACCGAGCGTCCCTTGCTCTCTCTACCGGTGAAATCTGGGACTGAAATGCTGTCGGACAATCCAAACCACTTTCGGCCTGACTTTCTTTAATTACACTTTAGCCCCAAGAAACTTTTCTTCTTTTCATTTAAGTCCCTTTTATTTGGCTAAAATTACACTTAAGAACCCCACCTTTTTGTCCTTAAACTTTCCATAATTCTTTCATACTCATAGAGACCTCGTATGCACATTTCACAGTTCAGTGAAATGATAAGCATAATTTTCTCTATTTTCTGGCAAAATATGGTACTCATCGGCTACCAGCCCGATCTTTCCCATAATTACGATTTTGCCCCTGCATTCTCTTTCTGGCCTCATTACTCATCTTCTCATCCCTTATCTTAAGTTCTAGAAATTCTCTTTCAATAACTCATCCCTTAAACTCTTCGGGAGTCATCGTTAATTGAAAATCTCGACAACCCGCCCATATCAGGTTATCTTACACAGGAGCCAGCCCATATCAAGCTTCCTGCAGAATTCCTAGGCTTAAGACTTAGGATATTCCTCACATTCCTCATTTTGAACCTAGGCGAACTAGACCCAAAAATTGGGATGTTACACTGGACACCTCATGGGACACCTCATAGGACACCTCACCACCCATATGCTTCATGTGACGAAATTTGGAGGTTCTGGAAGCTTTCCGGTCCAATCCGGTACCGGCCCGGTCCATCGCCTCGAAAAACGTGCTGTTTTCTGAATCTGATATTTCTGAAGATCCTTTTTATGTCTACTGACCTCACATTTAGTATCTAGATCCTTTATATCATTAACTTTTTAATACTGGGTCCAGACTCAGTTACAGATCCCCTGCGAAATGACCAAAATGCCCTTAGTGCCCTATCTTGTCCTATTTTAACCCTAAGGGCAAAATCGTCATTTCACACCTTACTTGACCTGGTCAAAGCTTATACTGGCTCTAGTCAACCTTATTTAGACATGTATTTACCTCTGGGCCTGTCCAGAATGACCAGAATGCCCTTCATTCATCTACTGCCCTTTTTGTACAATACAGGGGTATTTTCGTAATTTCGCATTTTTCCGGGGTTCTGCTGGACACTGGCCCACCTATCAGTCCAAGAGTCTTATTGGGCCTCTAATGGCGTCATTTTTGGGCTTCCTGGGTCCATTACCTGTATGGCACGTATTACGAGGAATCTTTCTTTAACACAGTTCATTGAATATTTTAACTATTATTTACCGATTATACACCTTTTCCGTACACCGGCTCTTTTTCCCAGATACAGTGTCCTACTGTGTTCAGGCATCCTTGGGGGTTATAACGGTCATCTGACCGAAGTCATCCGATCGCATTTAGCCCCTTTAAAAATACCGATAAATCTCCAACCCGGATCCCCGGAGGCCTCACACTCCGTCTGGATTTTCTAATTTGCAGATAACTTTTCCTACAGACCTCCTATCGGTATTCTGTCAGTTTTTCGACATCCGTCCCATAAGGGTGCATCATCCTGTATTTTCTCACTTATATCTGAAATCTAGGGTATCCGGTATTAATTTTTATAACTTTTGGACGATCAGTCCATTTTTGGCTATCTGGAGTCTTAAAAAATTCCGGTATTAGGCTTGGTTACCCGGCGTTACCTGCCCTACCTTCTGGTAGAATCTGGGACTGAAATGCTGTCGGGCGGTGCAAACCACTTCTGGCCTATTTTCTTTAATTATACTTTAGCCCCAGGGAACTTTTCCTTCTTTATAATTAAGTCCCTTAATTTGGCTAAAATTACACTTTAAGACCCCACATTTTTGTCTACCTTTCCTTCCTTACCTTAAACTTTCCATATTTGCATTTAAGTCCTTTCTTTTCCTTTCTTTTGCAATTTAATCCTTTTCTTTACATAAAGGACCACATCTTTTTCCTGAAACATGACTCATATATTCCATTTAATTTGTACATGGAAATCAGTACAGAAATTAAGGATATTACATGGGGCATTCCGTGGATAGGTATTAAGCCTCATTTGGATGTGTAGAAGGTGAGAAATCAGTTCTTAAAGTACAGGTTCAGAGTAAGGAACTTAGGAGTAAAAGTTCAATCTCTGGACTTAGGTACAGCTATTATTGCTTCCGCAAGTGACTCTGCAAGTAAATGGCAGGATTTTTCATACTGAGATGTCTAACATCACTTACAAATCTCCCTATTTACATCCTCTCCCCAATATAGCATACAATCATTCTGGCATAGATCTATCTTCTTGTAGTCTAACCCAAGTTTGTTAATAATCTTCTTTGCTTCATAAAAATATGGAGTAAATTCAGCTTAAGGGAAAGTATCTCCTAGTAACTCTAATAGCATGGACATTGCCTTTTCAGTAATACCATATAGGCATTTGATATGATACAACTTTTCAAGAATTACAACTTAGAATACTTTATGCACCCAGAGTAAAGAGGTTTATTGGCTTCGTTCATGAGGTCAAAAACTGCTAGGCAGTTTTATTTCTAACGAACTCCAGACGAGGCCCCTATACTTCATCTGGCTCCTCACTTTCATGAATGTGGAAAGTATCGCGTACAATATCATTCATGGTATCAAATTCTTCTGCTCGTACTCCCATTCGTGAAATTATGGGAATTGACTTAGCAATCATGTTTGGTCATTCCGCATGTATTTGGCAAAATACATACTCTCGCGGGAAGGGTTTAAATATCAAATGCTTTCTAACAACATCTATTGATTGCCACTTTTTTAAACTACATTTAGAGCATAGACACTGGATCTTACTATTTACAAAGGTATTAGGAAAAGAAAAATCTAAAATTTTTTAGTTCGACCAAATATTGTTGAGTCAATAGATGCAAGTTGATCCATGACCTATCCATCAGCGGTGTTGCTCAGATCTCATTAACACTTCAAAAGGAAAACTCAAATATAAGTTAAAATGAACTTACAATGAAGTTATTTAACTTTTAAAGAAGGGATCTAATGGTTACGTAAGGGTCAAAATTTTCTAGCGGTTACAAAACGACTATAAAATGATGAATAACTGTCACACATTTCTAGCGGTTCTTAACCGCTAGAAAAGTTTGCCAGTTACCTTCTAAAATTTAAAATTCAAATTTTCCTCCATGATGAACAATTCTAGCAGCAACAACTGCTAGAAATATTCACCATAGAGGAAAATCTCAATTTCAAATTTCATAACCTAACAATCAAACGTTTCTAGCAGAAATGTCAGGTCTAAGGGAAATTTGAATCTCAAACTTTAAAATTTGTAGGAGATTTCTAGCGGTTATTGTAATATCCTTAATTTTCTGTACTGATTTCCACGTATAGATTAGATGGAATATATGAGTTCTTTTTCAGGAAAAAGATGTGGTTCTTTATGTAAAGAAAAGGATTAAATTGCAAAAGAAAGCAAATGAAAGGACTTAAATGCAATTATGGAAAGTTTAAGGTTAAGAAAGAAAGGTAGACAAAAATGTGGGGCCTTAAAGTGTAATTTTAGCCAAATAAAGGGACTTAAGTGCAAAGGAGAAAAAGTTCCCTGGGGCTAAAGTATAATTAAGGAAAAATAGGCTAGAAGTGGGTTGGACTGCCCGATGGCATTTCAGTCCCAGATTTTACCAGAAGATAGGGCAGGTGGCGCTGGATAATCCAGCTTAATACCAGAATTTTTGAAGACTCCAGATAGCCAAAATTGGACTGATCGTCCAAAAGTTATAAAAATTTCTACCGGATACCCTAGATTTCAGATATAAGTAAGAAATTACAGGATGATGCACCTTTATGGGGAGGATGTCGGGAAACTGACAGAATACCGATAGGAGGTCTGTAGAAAAAGTTATTCACAAATTAGAAAATCCAGACGGGAGTATGAGGCCTCCAGGGATCCGATAGGGAGATTTATCGGTATTTAAACTAAGACTGAATGAGGTCGGGTAACAACAGTCAGATACCCGTTATGACCCAAATGGCTGCCCAGACACAGTAGGGCAGTGTATCTGGAAGAAGGAGTCGGTGTCCGGAAAGGTGTATAAATGGTGAATAATAATAAAATATTCAATGAACTGTGCCAGAGGAAGATTCCTCGAAATACGTGTCATAAAGTTAATGGACCCAGAAAAGCCCAATAATGGCGCCAACAAAGGCCCAATAAGACTCTTGGACTGATAGGTGGGCCAGTGTCCAGCGGAACCCCGGAAAAGTGCGAAATTACGAAAATGCCCCTGTGTTGTTACAAAAAGGGCAGCAGATGAATGGAGGGCATTCTGGTCATTCTAGACAGGCCCAGAGGCTAAGACATATCTAAATAAGGTTGACTAGATTCAGTATATGCGTTGACCAGGTATAAAAAGGTATGAAATGATGATTTTGCCTTTAGGGTTAAAATAGGACAAGAAAGGGCACCAAGGGTATTTTGGTCATTTCGCAGGGGATCTGTAATTGAGGTTAGACCCAGTATTAAAATGTTAATGATATAAAGGATCCAGATTCTAAGTTCAAGGCCAGAAGACATAATATAGGTTTTCAGATAAATTGGATTCAGAGAACGGTCCAGTTTTCGAGGCGACGGACCGGGCCGATACCGGATTAGACCGAAAAGCTTCCAGAAGGCTTTTCTCCTCTCCAAATTTTGCCATGTGATCAATGTGTGAGGTGAGGTGTCCCATGAGGTGGCATTGAGTGATGTCATGCATGATGCAGTAAAAGGAATAAAGAAAAATAGAAAATTCCAAAAAAACCAGGACCACAGGATCAGATGGCTTCAAAATTACAAGAATGCCATTGACCAAAACTATAAATACCCCCCCTAGCTCTTCATTCCCACGGACTAAGGAGCATTTAGAGAGATAAGGAAGTTCTTGAGAGAGAAAGTGAGAAAAAGAAAGAAGAAAGGAAGTTTTGGTGGAGTTGGAAGCAGTAGAGAAGTTCTGAAATTCTGCTTTTGAGGTAGTAACTAATCTTAGCTTTTATGTAATGTCTTTGTAATTTGTTGTGCTATTGTTTGGTTGGATTGTGGTCTTATATGTTATGCTTGAAGCTCTATTACAATGCTATGATCATATGTTATTGAATATTGAAGCATGCAGCATACTTATCTGTACACAATCACAGGCAGGCACTGTCACACTGCATTACATATATTGTTATGATTGTTGCTACTAGGATTCTTTTGAATCTCATTCCCATATATAATATTACAGGGGAGGTTCTGTCAAATTAAAATTTTGAAATTTTAAGGGACGCCGTTAGGCTGCCGAAATTCTGGCAACGAAGAAGGAACAAAGAAAGGAACTGATACGTACTGTGTACGTAGGTGCTGTCTAAGGAGGCTAGAAGAGAGTGGACCTAGTAGGTTCATCCAGTCTTTCCTGGGTACTTACGTAGAATGGTAGTTCCTACGGAAATTACCGAATCGGTACAAGATCGGTTACTTTCTATAGAAGGAATGTAGCAGTTATGCTGCCGGATTTGAGACAACAAAAAATATAATAGAAATATGAGGATGTTAATCATGCACTGATGTATAACAGTTGATTATTTAATAATGGTTGTTATCTGGCATGTTGAACTGATATGTGATGTATGTATGCACTAATATGTAAGGTTGGTTGCTGAAAAATGACCCTATAAACAGTAACCCGTGGAGACCTATTGGTGTTTGGTAAATCATTAAAAATAGTAAATGGTTGAATAAATGTATGATATTTTTATGGTAAATATTATACATACTAATCTTTAATTTGATATATAGAATTCCTCCTTTGGATGTATATACGAAAAGATATATATTGTTAAAGTTGGGACCAGAATGCTGGATTCAGGAGAAAATCACTGGATGAACAGTAAAGTTGAAATATTGACCCACGTTGAATTTATCAAGGAATGGTCAAACAGTGATTTTTCCCTGAAATATAATTAAGTTATCTTCATGTATCAATTTGAACCACTTCATTTTGATTTTTATAGAATTAGTTATGATTTTTCAAAGTCAGGTCACTCATCTAGAATTTGCCACAGTGAACAGTACCCAATAAGAATAAAATTCCAGATTAAAAGTTTAGACTTCAATGACCCTGAAAGTGGTTCTAAGTGCTACTGAATGGTCCTTAAGATATATAAAAATAAGGATGTGATATTTTGGTATCAGAGCAAAGGATTCTGGCTTAGGAAATGCTCTGAGTACATGATTTATAGATAGACATACCATGATAAAGCTGACATAATTGACACTAAGTTAATGTTTGCAGGATGGCTAGACATAGATTTGGGTCTGAAATCACAGTAAACCAATGGGAGTTTAGACCAGAGGTCTCTAGTTCAGATAGTTCAGAAGAGGAGATAGTGAGCAATGATTCTGACCCCTGGACACCTCCAGTAGTTGGTGACTCTGAAGAGGAAAGTTCCTCGGTAGGATCAAACTTTCCGTGTGATGATCGGGAGGAGATGGTATTGAAAGGTCCTATTCCTGCTATTCCCATAAGTGCGGTACCCTTGAATATAACAGACAGTTCAGGATCCAGCCAAGTGCATGATCAGAGTAATATGCTAGGTCCCAGTAGGCCCGGAGTGACCCTAGTAAAGATACACTTGGGAAGTCTAATCGTAAGAATGGTCCCAGGGAGGAACCTGAATAGAGAATAATTTGAGAGCTCGGTAGTATTAGCCCGACAGCTATATGGGCTGAGGCATACCCTGATCAGAGATGTAGATCAAGGTTATATGGTTTATCAGAATTTCATCACAAGGGTGAAAGCCATATATCAAGCCTGGGATCCAAATGCGTTAACCATGGGGCTTTGGCTAGAAATAATGAATGATGTATTGCCAACTACCCCTACCTGGAGATCGGAGTTGGACCAATATTTTAATAAAGAACCATATTGTATTGTATCCGACTGGATCTACCTGGTGGGAGAATATATTAGAATAAAGTTTAAGGAAAATTAGGGTAATGTTCTGATGTACAAAAGATCAGTATAGTAGCATATGTATGACTGTGATGTGTATCTTGTATGCTATGTTTGAAATGAAATGAGAAATGTTGTTTATCGCATTCCTTTCTATGTTATAGCATAACAAAATGGTTCGAACAAGAAGAACGATTCCAGCAGAGGAACCACAAGAAGCTGGAAATCTTAATCAACTAATTTTAGAGCGATTAGAGCAACAACAAAAGATGATAGAAGAAATGAGAGCTGCTCAGGCACAAAATGAGCAGGAAAGAGATGCTGCCATAGCCGCAGCAGTAGCAGCAGCTGTAAGTAATTTAAGACCGCCAGAGCCTTCAGGAGCAACTAGTAGAGAACCTGAAGAAGTACCACAGAAGGCGGAACAGCCCCAGAGACGGGTTGAATTGAGGGAGGAGGCAGTTAGCATCCAACAATGGATGGTTCGGTTTTGCAAGCACAATCCTCCCATATTCGAAGGGACATTCGAAGTACAGATAGAAGAGAATTGGGTCAGCAGATTAGAGAAGATCTTTAAGGTCCTTGACTGTCCAACTGAAACCAAGGCCCAAATGGCCATCTATCAATTGGAAAAGGATGCGGATAGATGGTGGAAGAATACAGAGTTACTTCTCCAAGCAAGAGACATTCCAGTTACCTGGGAAGTGTTTCTTGAGCAGTTTTACGAGAAATATTTCCCTCAATCCGTCAGAGATGAAAGGGAGGCCGAGTTCCTTGTACTGAGACAAGGAGAAAAAGAAGCTTTTGACGAATATTTTGCTAAGTTCATCCGGCTATCCCAGTATTCTACGTATCTACGCCTAGTGGATGACGAACGCTGGATGACAGAAAGAATGATTTGCGAGTTGAATTCCACGCTAAAGGAGAAGTTAACTCTGCAACAATACAGCCAGTTCAATAAGGCTGTGGAAGCATGACGAATTATAGAAAACAGCATGAATCATTGAATGCTGTCCAGATCCGGGAATAAGGATCAGGCGACCCCTGACAAGGCTGGTCGGAATCAAGAAGCTACAGGTGGGAGCGGCTATAAGAAGAGGAAGTGACTATGGCAGAATAAAAAGCCAAATAGAGGAAATTTCCACGGCAGGTCGAACAACAGGGATTCAAAGGCCCCAGTTTGTGAAAAGTGTGGAAAGAATCATGGTGATAGACCATGTTTAATGGGCCAGAACGTTTGTTACACCTGCGGAAAGCCTGGACATTTTTCCAGAGAATGTCCTCAAGCTATAACTGATCCAAGGCCAAGGACGGCAGGACGGGTGTTTGCACTCACTAGAGAAGACGCTCAGCGATCATCTGAGATGATCCAAGGTACGATTTATCTCAGTGATCATGCTGTGACTACTCTATTTGATTCGGGTGCAAGTCATTCCTTTATATCTTATGAATGTGCTAAAAGCCTAGGCCTTCTTATCAGTAAATTGCGTTATGATATATAGGTGAAAACCCCCACCAACGCTAAAGTAATTACGTCTGATGCCTGTCTAAATATTGTTGTGCGTTATGAGCACTGCAGTACCACCCTAGACCTGATCTGTATGCCTTTCCGAGAGATTGATGTCATACTCGGCTTAAATTGGTTATCCTCTAATAATGTGATGTTGGACTGCAAAAATAAGACCCTGGTTCTTGGTCCAAAGATCACTGATTGGAGCTCAGAAGTACGACTGAACTTCATGACAGAGGCTCAGGCAGAAAAATGTTTATGGAAAGGATGTCAAGGGTATGTGGTATTCTTTTCTGTCCAAACAGAAGTAGAAGAAGGCATCGAGGAGATTCCTGTAGTCAATGAATTTCCTGAAGTCTTTCCAAAGGAGATTCAGGGATTGCCTTCAGAACGGGAAGTGGAGTTTGCAATCGATATTATACCTGGAGCTGGACCAGTGTCAAAAGCCCCGTACAGGATGGATCCCAATGAAATGATGGAACTGAAGAAGCAAATTGAGTAGCTATTGTAGAAGGGTTTCATACGACCCAGTGTATCGCCATGGGGTGCTCCAGTACTATTCATCAAGAAGAAAGATGGCAGTTTAAGGCTATGCATTGACTACAGGGAATTAAATAAGCTTACAGTTAAGAATAAGTATCCTCTCCCCAGAATTGATGACCTGCTAGACCAATTGGCAGGAGCGAGCTTATTCTCCAAGATTGACTTGAGATCTGGCTATCATCAACTAAGGGTCAAGCTAGATGATATTCCAAAGACGGCATTCAGAACGCGCTACGGGCATTTTGAGTTCCTTGTGATGCCTTTTGGACTAACCAATGCACCTGCTATTTTCATGGACTACATGAATCGGATCTTCAGGCCTTATCTAGATCAGTTCATTGTGGTCTTCATTGATGATATTCTGGTGTACTCCAAATCTCTAGAGGAGCATGAAAGGTATTTGAGGATTGTTCTTGGTACCCTTAAAGAGAAGAAGCTCTATGCTAAGCTGAGTAAATGTGAGTTTTGGCTATCAGAAGTCAAATTTCTCAGTCATGTCATATCCCGAGACGGGGTAACTGTAGATCCTAGCAAAGTTGAAGCAGTTTTTAGCTGGGAGCAGCCAAGGACAGTGACGGAGATCAGAAGTTTTCTCGGCCTAGCAGGGTACTACAGAAGATTTATTCAAGACTTTTCTCGAATTGCCTTACCACTTACCAAGCTGACCAGAAAGAATCAGCAGTTTAAGTGGGATGAGAAGTACGAGGCTAGCTTCTAAGAGTTGAAGCAGAGATTAACCACTACTCCCGTACTGACTATTCCAGACCCCACTCAGACTTATGTAGTCTACACTGATGCTAGCAAGCAGGGGTTGGGATGTGTGCTGATGCAGCAAGGTCGAGTAGTAGCCTACGCCTCTCGGCAATTAAAGCCACAGGAAGAAAATTATCCCACTCATGATCTGGAGCTTGCAGCGGTGGTTTATGCCCTGAAGATATGGAGGCACTATTTATATGGAACAACGATAGAGTTGTTTTGCGACCACAAAAGCCTGAAGTATCTATAAGATCAGAAAGAACTGAATATGAGGCAACGGCGATGGATGGAGTTGTTGAAAGATTATGACTTCCAGATTAAATACCAGCCAGGAAAAGCAAATGTGGTAGCTGATGCCCTGAGTAGAAAGGTGGTGCAGGTTGCATACATGATGATCAAGGAATTGGAACTGATAGAAGATATGCGCGATTGGAGCCCTTTATATCAAATGCAATTGACGGAGAATCCTTTCGGAGGAGTTCATGTCAGAGCTTGCATAGAAGATGAGATAAAAGAGGCTCAGAAGCAGGATAAGCTCGCAGCAATATTCAAAGACAAGCTAGAGAAGGAGAAGACAAGGAATTTTGAGATGTCCACAGACGAATTACTGCAGTTTCGGGGAAGACCCTATATCCCTAATATTGTGGGATTAAGGGAAAGGATTCTGGAGGAAGCACATAAAGGTCGGTATACTGTACATCCAGGTATGACCAAGATGTACCATGATGTTAAAAGGTTATTTTGGTGGCCTAGATTGAAGAAAGATGTCGTGACTTACGTATCTAAGTGCTTGACCTGCCAGAAAGTGAAAGTTGAACATCAAAAGCCAGCAGGAACGTTGCAGCCTCTAGAAATCCCTGAGTGGAAATGGGATGGGATTGCCATGGACTTTGTGGAAGGACTACCCCTGACTCCAAGTAGACATGATGCAGTGTGGGTAGTAATTGATCGACTGACAAAGTCAGCATATTTTTCTGGCAATCAATAAGAGAGATTCTCTTGAAAAGCTGGCAAGGTTGTATATAAAGGAGATCGTTAGGCTTCATGGTATCCCGAGCAGCATTGTGTCTGATAGAGACCCTCGATTTACTTCAAATTTCTGGAGGGCACTACTCTCAGATTTAGTACAGCTTATCATCCTCAAACAGATGGTCAATCTGAAAGAACAATACAAACGTTATAGGATATGCTGAGAGCATGTGTCTTGGATTTCAAAGGCAACTGGGATATCCATTTACCCCTTATAGAATTTGCTTATAACAATAGTTATCAGGCCAGTATTCAGATGGCACCTTTTGAAGCACTTTATGGACATATATGTAGATCCCCTTATGCTGGCTAGAGTTGAGTGAGAGAAGAATGCTTGGTCCGGATATAGTGGATCAAACTGCAGAACAAGTTGCGATAATTAGAAAACGATTGTTGACGGCTCAAAGCAGACAGAAAAGCTATGCAGATGTCAGAAGAAAGTCGTTGGAGTTCGAAGAAGGTGAACATGTATTCCTTAAGTTAACTCCAACTACTGGAGCTGGACGATCGATCAAAGTGAAGAAATTGCATCCAAGATACATCGGACCATTCCAGATTCTCTCAAAGATAGGAGCAGTAGCCTACAAGTTAGCTCTTCCTCCTAATCTCAGCCAGATACATGATGTGTTCCATGTTTCCCAATTAAAGAATTATGTTCCAGATCCATCTCATGTGATTGAGCAAGATGAGGTCGCACTGCGAGATGACTTGACCTATGAGGTTGGACCAGTGCGAATTGCTGATAGAAAAGTCAAGCAGTTGCAGAATAAACAAATTCCTTTAGTTAAAGTGATCTGAAAAGGCTTGACTGAACGAGAGGCTACATGGGAAACAGAAAAAAAGATGAGAGAGAAGTATCCTGAATTGTTCCTATAGGATAGATGTAATGTAAATTTTGAGGATGAAATTTATTTTAAGGGGGAGATAAATGTAATATCCTTAATTTTCTGTACTGATTTCCACATACAGATTAGATGGAATATATGAGTTCTTTTTCAGGAAAAAGATGTGGTTCTTTATGTAAAGAAAAGGATTAAATTGCAAAAGAAAGGAAATGAAAGGACTTAAATGCAATTATGGAAAGTTTAAGGTTAAGAAAGAAAGGTAGACAAAAATGTGGGGTCTTAAAGTGTAATTTTAGCCAAATAAAGGGACTTAAGTGCAAAGGAGAAAAAGTTCCCTGGGGCTAAAGTATAATTAAGGAAAAATAGGCCAGAAGTGGGTTGGACTACCCGATGGCATTTCAGTCCCAGATTTTACCAGAAGATAGGGCAGGTGGCGCTGGATAATCCAGCTTAATACCAGAATTTTTGAAGACTCCAGATAGCCAAAAATGGACTGATCGTCCAAAAGTTATAAAAATTTCTACCGGATACCCTAGATTTCAGATATAAGTAAGAAATTACAGGATGATGCACCCTTATGGGGCGGATGTCGGGAAACTGACAGAATACCGATAGGAGGTCTGTAGAAAAAGTTATTCACAAATTAGAAAATCCAGACGGGAGTATGAGACCTCCAGGGATCCGATAGGGAGATTTATCGGTATTTAAACTAAGACTGAATGAGGTCGGGTAACAACAGTCAGATACCCGTTATAACCCAAATGGCTGCCCAGACACAGTAGGGCAGTGTATCTGGCAGAAGGAGCCGGTGTCCTGAAAGGTGTATAAACGGTGAATAATAATAAAATATTCAATGAACTGTGCCAGAGGAAGATTCCTCGAAATATGTGCCATAAAGTTAATGGACCCAGAAAGGCCCAATAATGGCGCCAACAAAGGCCCAATAAGACTCTTGGACTGATAGGTGGGCCAATGTCCAGCAGAACCCCGAAAAAATACAAAATTACGAAAATACCCCTGTGTTGTACCAAAGGATAGTAGATGAACGGAGGGCATTCTAGACAGGCCCAGAGTCTAAGACGTATCTAAATAAGGTTGACTAGAGTCAGTATATGCTTTGACCAGGTACAAAAAGGTGTGAAATGATGATTTTGCCCTTAGGGGTAAAATAAGACAAGAAAGGGCACCAAGGGTATTTTGGTCATTTCGCAGGGGATCTATAATTGAGGTTAGACCCAGTATTAAAATGTTAATGATATAAAGGATCCAGATACTAAGTTCAAGGCCATAAGACATAATATAGGTTTTCAGAAAAATTGGATTCAGAAAACGGTCCAGTTTTCGAGGCGACTGACCGGGCCAGTACCGGATTGGACCGGAAAGCTTCCAGAAGGCTTTTCTCCTCTCCAAATTTTGCCATGTGATCAATGTGTGAGGTGAGGTATCCCATGAGGTGGCATTGAGTGATGTCATGCATGATGCATTAAAAGGAATAAAGAAAAATAGGAAATTCTGAAAAAACAAGGACCACAGGATCAGATGGCTTCAAAATTACAAGAATGCCATTGACCAAAACTATAAATACCCCCTAGCTCTTCATTCCCACAGCCTAAGGAGCATTTAGATAGATAAGGAAGTTCTTAAGAGAGAAAGTGAGAAAAAGAAAGAAGAAAGGAAGTTTTGGTGGAGTTGGAAGCAGTAGAGAAGTTCTGAAGTTCTGCTTTTTAGGTAGTAACTAATCTTAGCTTTTATGTAATGTCTTTGTGATTTGTTGTACTATTGTTTGGTTGGATTGTGGTTTTATATGTTATGCTTGAAGCTCTATTACAATGCTATGATCATATGTTATTGAATATTGAAGCATGCAGCATACTTATCTGTACACAATCACAGGCAGGCACTGTCACACTACATTACATATATTGTTATGATTATTGCTACTGGGATTCTTTTGAATCTTATTCCGATATATAACATTACAGGGGAGGTTCTGTCAAATTAAAATTTGGAAATTTTAAGGGACGCCGTTAGGCTGCCGAAATTCTGACAATGAAGAAGGAACAAAGAAAGGAACTGATACGTACTGTGTACGTAGGTGCTGTCTAAGGAGGCTAGAAGTGAGTGGACCTAGCAGGTTCATCCAGTCTTTCCTGGGTACTTACGTAGAATGGTAGTTCCTACTGGAATTACCGAATCGGTACAAGATCGGTTACTTTCTACAAAAGGAATGTAGCAGTTATGCTGTCGGATTTGAAACAACGAAAAATATAATAGAAATATGAGGATGTTAATCATGCACTGATGTATAACAGTTGATTATTTAATAATTATTGTTATCTGGCATGTTGAACTGATATGTGATGTATGTATGCACTAATATGTAAGGTTGGTTGCTGAAAAATGACTCTGTAAACAGTAACCCGTGGAGACCTATTGGTGTTTGGTAAATCATTAAAAATAGTAAATGGTTGAATAAATGTATGATATTTTTATGGTAAATAGTAGACATACTAAGCTTTAATTTTATATATAGAATGCCTCCTTTGGATGTATATACGAAAAGATATAAATTGTTAAAGTTGGGACCAGAATGCTGGATTCAGGAGAAAATCACTGGATAAATAGTAAAGTTGAAATGTTGACCCACGTTGAATTTGTCAAGGAATGGTCAAAAAGTGATTTTTCCTAAAATATAATTAAGTTATCTTCATGTAGAAATTTTAAACACTTCATTTCGATTTTTCTAGAATTAGTTATGATTTTTCAAAGTCAGGTCACTCATCTGGAATTTGCCACAGTGAACAGTACCCGATAAGAATAAAATTCCAGATTAAGAGTTTAGACTTCAATGACCCTGAAAGTAGTTCTAAGTGCTACTGAATTGTCCTTAAGATATATAAAAATAAGGATGTGACAGTTATTAACCATTAGAAAAACTCAATCAGAGAGAGAAAATCCATCCATTTAAGTTTATTATTAAAGAGTTACAATTAATATTAACTTCAAACTAACACAAATGAAAATTTTGGAGACATTGTCAAAAATTGTAATGGTAATTAAAATTTACAATAAAACAAATTGTCAAATATTAAACAATATTTCTATTTTAACTTATTGTGATTAAAATTGTAAAAAATATTAACATATGGCAGGATTAAGGCTGTGGGCCAGAATCAGCATCATCTTGATAGGCCTAGGGTTGGCCAGGCTACTGGGCCTAGGTGGGCTCATGGGACACCAGGGGCCCTCTGGCCTGCTTCATTCTTGCACTCGTGAGAGGTCATCTGATACGATACAACATGATTTTTCAACTTCCAAGGATCCTTTGCATATTCCAAGTGAACCAATCATAAGAGCAAGAGCTAAAAGAATTAACGAAGCATTGAATGGGCTAGTATAAGAGACATTAACAAAGCAAATGATAATTGGAGCAACAAATCAGATTAAAAATATTGAGGACGTCATTAATTTCATTTGTACTGAAAATGAAGCTGTTGAACTTATTTTAGGCTTGGAGCTTTCAATTTAAAGGCCTTGGACCAAGTAGTACATATGGGAAGACTCATTTGGGCATAAATAATCACTTTTTGGGTTTGAAATGCTGATTCTATTTTTATTATTGTATTTGTACGAAAATTAGTAACTAGCTGGCAGACTTGACTTTTGAGTTTCTAAGTTACTTGTATGAAGTCCTTGTTATTTTATTTAAGTTAGTATTTACTATTTTGAGTTCCTATATTACATTTAATACTTTTTAGGTAAGATTTGAAATATTTCTCTTCAAATACATTATATGACTCGTTTGGAGGGTGATTGGAATTTTGAATAAAAAGTTACATTTTTGAACTTTGTCTCTTGAGAATGATTCTCTCTAGGTTTCTTCATAGAATTAATAGACTTATCAAAGCTTGATCAACCTTGTGGCATCTTTTAACACTTCAGGTCCTTGTTCTTCTGTGTTCAAAGGTTCAAGTGAATCAGTAGACCTTTGTTTAGCATTCTTGGGATACACATATTTAGATTGGTTATGGGTTAGTGGGTTTTTAATGTGTGGGTTCACACCATCTTGGTATCAGAGTTCAGATATAAACTTATGTCCTATCTTTCTATTTTTGTTCATTTTTTTAGACCTTTTATTATGTCTGTTCATCTTCTTCATTTCTATCCATCACCCCAATTTTTGTCCTTGTTTTACCAATTTTCCTTCGTGGTTTTTCAACATTCAGTATGTCATTTTAATAGTTCAAACTCTCTACTTTTTGTTTGTTTTAGAATCGCTTCATTACAAGTTTTCTACAAAGAGTTATAGCCATTTCAAAAATGAGTTTTCTAGAATTTCTGGGTTCAGATTGATCATTTTGTTCAATTTGTTATATTTCTTGATTTTCTTCATATTTCAGTGAAAAAGGGAAAGACAAAAAATGAAGGGAAAAAGGAGTAAAAAAGTAAAGAGACAAAACCAAAAAAAGTACTAAAAAATACATAAATAAAAATGAGAAAAAAAGTTGTGCTGGAAGTATGTGCTGAGCAAATCCATCTTCATATCCAGAATTTGTTTTAGCATTTGCAATCTTTGTGCCAAATTGAACTCTTTATTTCCTTAAGCTCCAATCTTAACATCCATTTTTGTCATTCTCAAAATTCCTAAGTGTTAATTGATTCTACAAATTGTGATTGCTTTGATTAATTTCTTTGTGGAAAAAGGCATGAGTGATATATATCAACTTAAAAGATAAGTTTGAGTGAAACACGAGGGTTGAGTGACATTCTTGAGGGAAACACTTGAGAAAATTTATTTTATTAACATCTTTTTTTATAGTCACAATGTCTAATACATAAGAAACATCTAGTGGTGGTAGAAGAAATTTGATGAATGATGATGACAGATTCAGGGCAATGGAACAACATTTTGCATGCATGGAAGTGGTTTATGGGGAGATAAGGGATAGGTTAGAGAGGTAAGAAGAAAGAATTACAAATATGCAAGGAGCTAGATCTAATCCTAGAAGGCATGATAGGCGAATGGAGGTTTCTATGGATGAATTTGAATATGAACATGTTAAAAGACTATTGGTAGTGAGGATGAATTTGAATATGAATTGGAAGTGGGAAGAAATATGCATAAAGGAGATAGGTATAGGAGGAGACATGGCAGAAATATTCTAAGGGTTAGAAATATAGTAGATATGAACCTTAGTAGCATCAAAATGAAGATACCATCTTTCTAAGGTAGAAACAACCCTAAAGCTTATTTAGAGTAGGAAAAGAAAATAGAAATAATTTTTTAGTACCATAATTATTTTGAAGTAAAAAGGGTAAAGATGGTAGCAATAGAATTTACTAGTTATGCTCTTGTTTGGTGGGATAAATTGGGTCTAAATAGGAGGAACAATGGTGAGAGGCCTATAGCAACTTGGAGAGAAATGGAAACTCTAATGAGGAGGAGTCCTAATCATTACTACAGAGAACTTTACCAAAAATTGAACACTCTTACACAAGGCTCTAGGAGTATGGATGAGTATTATAAGGAGATGGAATTAACTTTGATAAGAGCTAATGTGCAAGAAGATAGGAGGCCACAATGGCACGTTTCTGAATGGGCTAAACAAAGATATAACTGACATAGTGGAATTACATCATTATGTAGAGTTGGAAGACATGGTGCACATGGCAAGTAAGGTGGAAAAGCAACTCAAGCGTAAAGGTGCTTCAAAATTCTTTCCTGGATCAAGTTCTTCATTGAAATAGAAATTGAAGAAAGAAGAAAAAAAATATTCAAAAGAAGACCACTAAAGGCAAAGAAGAAGCTTCATCAAAGAGTAAAGGTAAATCAGATCCCCAAACTTCTAGAAATAGAGATTAAAATGTTTCAAGTGTTTGGGTACTTGTCTTATAGCTTCTCAATATCCTAATAAGAGAGTCATGTTTTTGAAAAATAATAAAGTTGTGACTGAAAGTGATAGTGATCATGATTCCGGGCCCTTACTTGAAGATGCTAGTGATGATTGAAACATCCCGCCTTAGACTCCTCAGAGCACACCTGCGGAAGCTATACTGGCTGTACTGGTTCAGTAATTCTCTCATTAGAACTACCATTCTACGTAAGTACCCAGGAAAGACTGGATGAACCGGCTAGGTCCACTCACTACCAACCTCCTTAGACCGTACCTATGTACACAGTACGCATCACATCCTTCCTCCACTACTGCTATCCCCGCCAAAATTTCAGCAGCATAACGGCGTCTCTCAAAATTCTCAAAATCTACCTCGACATAACCTCCCTAAAATGGGTATACAAGGGGGATGAGATTCGGGGGAATCTCAGTAGTAATAATCATAACAGTATATGTAATGCAGTGTGACAGTCCTTGCTTGTGATTGTGTACAGATAAGTATGCCGCGTGCTTCCATACTCAATAACATATGATCATAGCATTGCAGTAGAGCTTCAGACATAACATATAAGACAACAATCCAACCAAATAATAGCACATCAAATCACAAAGCCATTACATAAAAGCTAGGATTAGTTACTACCTGGCTAGCTCAGCAAAACTCTACTATCTCTATTCTGCTTCCAGCTCCGCCAGAACTTCCTTACTTTCTTTCTCTCTTCCTTTCCTCCTTCTCTCTAATCTTTCTCTCTCTCTTCCTTACCCATGCGTGAAGCAAATGAAAGAAAAGGGGGGGTTATATAGATTACCCCAATGGCATAATCATAATTTCCATGCCATCTGAACATGTGGTCCTGGTTTTTCCTGGAATTTCCTATTTTCCTTTATTCCCTTTTACTACATCATCAGTGCCACCTCAGAGGACACCTCAGTAGCCACCTCACCAGCACATTTTCCACATGTCAAAATTCTTGGGACACCTCATCAG
This sequence comes from Leucaena leucocephala, assembly GCA_037074615.1. Taxonomy (NCBI): domain Eukaryota; kingdom Viridiplantae; phylum Streptophyta; class Magnoliopsida; order Fabales; family Fabaceae; genus Leucaena; species Leucaena leucocephala. The sequence goes on along the minus strand of CM073548.1, from coordinate 7,420,624 downwards.
CTGACTCACCGGTCCAGAGTCCTACCTCGTAATGCATGTCCTCAGCTTTATCTGCTTTCTCCAGACTAGAGCCATGTGGTGACAACGTAGACACCCTTCACGTCACCCAATGCTATCTAGATAAGTCCCAGACTTATCTGATCACCTTCTCAGTTTTCGTGCCAACCGAGTAACTTTACTCTACTGAAAGGTCACTGAACCATGCTCTAATGCCATGTGTCATCTTGTGGGTCCCATGACAACACCTTATCAGTCCACCTCATGGTTTCCAGATAACCTTTCCTATATCTGGCCTTCTTCCCCAGTTCTATCTCTAACCGGGTAACTATCTCATTTGGACCTTCACAACTTTTGGCCCACTAGATCTCATACGGCTAGCACCACTTATAGTCACTAGTCCCGACCTAGCCATCATCTCATCGCGACATAACACCTTCTGTGTTCATTAGTCGCGACCACAGCATTCGCTAGTCGCGACCACAGCATTCTTTAGTCGCGACCACAACATATTCTAGTCGCGACCCATCACTTTCTAGTCGAACCAGGCTCATATACCCATTAGTCGCGATGCCACATACATATCCGTCATGACCAATGCTCTCTGCCAATATTAGTCGCGACCAATCTACTTCCTCGTCGCGACCAAAAGTCACCAATACATCTTTCTCATACTATCTGCTTTCTTTCTTATGGACAACTCTACTGCTCAGTGTCCATTCCTTTCATATCTCACCCCACAGAATCTTAGCATAATTCTGGGGTCTATCTTATCTCACTTTCTTCTTATCATTTATCCTAAGTTCTAGAAATTCTCTTTCAATAACTCATCCCCTACTCTTCGGGAGTCCTTGTTAATTGAAATGCTCGATAACCCTCTATATCAGGTTATCTTACACAGGAGCCAGCCCATATCAAGCTACCAGCAGAATTCCTAGGCTTAAGACTTAGGACATTCCTCCCATTCCTCATTTTGAACCTAGGTAAACTGTCCCGATTCTATAGGTTAAAGACTTAACTCATCTTTACATCCTGAAGGACTTAGCTCATCCCTCGGATCCTACAAAATACATTTAAATAATCCGCCCATATCAGATTACTACCCTAGGACTACGGGTTTAGCAGCCTGCCCATATCAGACTACCTCCCAGTTTAACTAGACCCAAAAATTGGGATGTTACAATGATAGTGTTGAATATCATCTGGAAGGAGAATGTCTTGTGGTTAGAAGAGCTTTGAATTGTCAAATCAAGGAAGATAAGATGAATGAGCAAAGGGAAAACATTTTCCATACTCCTTGCCTCATTAATAACAAAGTATGTAGTGTGATAATTGATGGTGGGAGTGTTACAAATGTTGCAAGCACTATATTGATTAAGAAATTGAATTTGCCTACTGTTAAACATCCTAGACCATACAAGCTACAATGGTTGAATGAATGTGGGGAAATTAAAGTTAATAAGCAAGTTCTGATTTCTTTCGCAATTGGAAATATTGTGATGAAGTATTGTGTGACGTTGTTCCTATGCATGTTGACATATACTGTTGGGAAGACCTCGGGATTTTGATAGAAAAGTGAAGAAAGATGGGTTTAAAAATAGGTATTATTTTGTAATGAACAACACTTGTACCATTAACTCCAAAGCAAGTATATGAGGATCAACTCAAGAAGAAGAAAGAGAGAGGTAAAAATGAGAAAAATGAGAGAGAGACATCAAAAAGAAATGAGACTGAAAAGGAGAGAAAAGTTGAGAGCTCCAAAAAAGAATTGCAGAAAAAGAATGAAGAGAAAAAAGAAAAGAAGAAAGTGAGTTTTTATGCAAAAGTAAGTGAAGTGAGGAGTGCTTTCTTGACTGAACAGCAATTGCTTCTCCATGTTTATAAGGAACCCTTTTTTAATGCTAACGACATTGACTCTTCCTTTTCAAGTGGTTTTGGTTCTTTGTTACAGGAATTTGAAGATGTATTTCCTGAAAAAATTGTACTCGGTTTACCACCCATTAGAGGAATTGAACATCAAATTGATTGCATTCTAGGATCAAAATTCCTAATAGGCCATCCTATAGAAGCAATCTATAAGAAACAAAGGAGCTTCAAAGGCAAGTGGAAGAGCTCATGGAAAGGGATATGTTCGAGAAAGCTTAAGTCCTTATGATGTTCCAGTACCTTTTGTTCCAAAGAAAGATGGAACATGGAGGATGTTCATGTAGGGAATTGGAAGACACGTAGCGGAAATTAACTTTAAAATTTTTTCAGTCCCTGCCTGGATCTACCGATTGTGTTTAAGTCAAGTAGTAAGAGGTGTTACCTTCGGTATTCGAATTATTGGTGGCTCAAGGATTCTGACGTTCAGGATGCCTATGCACTCCTTTTGATCACGAGAAGATGACAACTCAGATCGACTTCCTCTACCGATATCCACACGAACAACGTTCCAACCACGAATGACGTGCTGTGCCTCTTGTCCTTCTAGGGTTTTTCTCGAGAATCCGTCCTCATCGTCTCTATTTTGGTCGTTTCTTATCTGCAAACCTTTTGCACTCTCTTTCTCCAAGAACTGAAACATCCTCCTTTATACTCCTCAGAGTACACTTGCGGAAGCTATATTAGCTGTACCTTAAGTCCAGAGATTGAACTTTTACTCCTAAGTTCCTTACTCTGAACCTGTACTTTGAGAACTGATTTCTCACCTTCTACACATCCAAATGAGGCTTAATACCTGTCCACGGAATGCCCCAGATGTGTACTACCGGCTCACTAAATCTTGTGGCCAGACTCCTCCGTTTACTAGGTCAAACTGAGGTCAGAACACTGCTACCTCAGGACCTGCGAATTTCCCTTCTTAATTGAACATACATAAATTGCATATGCCAAACAATATTTATCATTGAATAACATCATGTCATACAACAAGGCATACACAACAAGACATATACATAATCTTGCTATCTCTATTACATCTCTTTCTGCCTAAACTCCGGCAGCATAACCGCTACGCTTCATCTGTACAAAGAACTGAACTGTACTGATTCGGTAATCCCCTCATGAGAACTACCATTCTACCTAGTACCCAGGAAAGACTAGATGAACCGGCTAGGTCCACTCACTTCTAGCCTCCTTAGACAGCACTACGTACACAGTACTTATCATATGGTGATGTTCAGTCTTTACCTCGGCAGCATAACGGCGTCTCCTGGCTTTCTCAAAATCCACTTCAGCATAACCTCCCTGTAATGGGTTATGTATGGGGATGAGATTTGGGGGAATCTCAGTAGCAACAATCATAACAATATATGTAATGCAGAGTGACAGTGCTTGCTTGTGATTGTGTACAGATAAGTATGCTGCGTGCTTCCATGCTTAATAACATATGATCATAGCATTACAGCAGAGCTTCAGACATAACATATAAGACAACAATCCAACCAAACAATAGCACATCAAATCACAAAGCCATTACATAAAGCTAGGATTAGTTACTACCTGGCTAGCTCAGCAGAACTCTACTATCCTTATTCTGCTTCCAGCTCCGCCAGAACTTCCTTACTTCTTTTTCTCCTTTCTCTCTTCCTTCCTTCTCCTTCTCTCTCTTCTTTCTCTCCCTTCTCCTTTGCCAAGCGTGAAATGAAATGGAGGGGGTATTTATAACCTCCTCCAATGGTAATTCTGTAATTACCATAAACTTTGATCCTGCGGTCCTGGTTTTTCCTGGATTTTCCTATTTTCTTTAATTCCTCATTTACTGCATCATGCATGACATCATCGGGACACCTCAGCGCCACATTTTCCACATGCTGAAATTCCTGGACACCTCAGCAGCTGACTCAGCATGCTGACTCACCGGTCCAGTCTCCTGCCTCGTAATGCGTGCCCTCAGCTTTATCTGCTTTCTGCAGACTAATGCCATGTGGCGACTGGAAGAGACCTTGCACGCTTCCCAATGCTATCCTGATAAATCCCAGACTTATCTGATCACCTCCTCGGTTTTCGTGCCAACCGAGTAACTTTACTCTACTGAAAGGTTACTGAACCATCACTCTAATTCCATGTGGCATCTTGTGGGTCCCATGAGGATACCTTATGAGTCTACCTCATGGTCTCCAGATAACCTTTCCTGTATCTGGCCTCCTGCCTCCGGTCTATCTCTAACCGGGTAACTATCTCATTTGGACCTTCACCACTCTTGGCCCATACGCTTGGCACTACTTTAGTCACTAGTCGCGACCTAGCCATCATCTCATCGCACTAAACACCTTCTGTGTTCATTAGTCGCGACCACAACATTCTTTCGTCGCGACCACAACACAATCTAGTCGCAACCAGCCCATTTTTCCTATTAGTCGCGACACACACATCATTCAGTCGCGTCCAAACCTTTCTGCCATTATTAGTCGCGACGTAACTACTTCTTTGTCGCGACCACACTGCTTTCTCGTCGCGTATAACTCTTTCTGTAACCATTAGTCGCGACCATACCTATCTCTTGTCGCGACCTAAATGGGCAGCTCTCAACTCCACATCCTTTGACCTTTACATCATCCCAATGGCCATTCTACCCCTTGGGACTTTCACTATTTACACATAAGTCCCCGTACTTCGCTTATTTGCAGCTTAGTCCTTGAAACTCTCTGCGTGTCTCCGGGACTTCTGCTCAAAGGGGGTCTAGCAGCCTCTTAATCTTAGGCTATTTCTGCATCTCTAGGCCTGAAAATTGGGATGTTACATTTCTCCTCCCCTTAAAATAAATTTCGTCCCCGAAATTTAATCAGTACCATAGCCAAATTAACTTAACATCTGGCAAAGTACTCATCATAACTTTACATCTCTTCGTAACATGCTTATCTTTCTCTGGGTCAACTCAATCAGAGCTGAAATCTACTTTTCTCTTATGGACCACTTACTGCACTTTATAAGTAGTGTCCATTTCTTTCATATGAAATTCTCTCGAATATTACTGTATTCGGGAATTTATTCTAACTACTCATCATACTTCTAGCATCTATCTCTTATTACTTTTCTTGATATCTCACAGACTGCTTTAAAATCTGCAACATTTCATCTTTCTTTGCACTGAACGTCATACAGAGAGAGGACTTATGCAGCTATTCTTTCTTTACTTTGTTGCTAAACAAGAGCACCTACTCTAACATGCATAATGCCTGGCCAACATACTGCAGGACTGTATACCTGCTTATGAATGCAAAGCTCTAACATCGGAGCTCAAGCATTCCTGTTCTAACTAGGCACAGCTCTAACACTCGGAGCTTGCATAGTTTTAGCATAACATAAGGCCTAGCATCTCATGCAAGGAGTGAAAGCTCTCATTTTCTATTCTCTTTCATAGCATAACATTTAAGCATATGATCCCTACCAAAAAAGGAGCCTCTCTGTCTGTTCATAAAATGCACATTTCTAGGTGCGCATCATATTTCACGTCTACCATAGGGTATCTCATTACATGCCTTTGATACTTTATCATGACATATCTAGCCAACTCTGGCTATTTCATGGTGTATATCACCCTTTCATAACTTATCTTGAGATACCATAAGGCTAACATTCTCTTCCTCATAGAACTGAGTTCTATCTTTGCTTTGCCTTAGACCCTCTTCTCTAGGTCTTTTCTAGCCTTTTAATCTCTTTACCCTCATCTGGGGGATCTATCTACTCATACTTTTTTGTTCTCATTACACTGAGGATTCTCTTCCCTGCTTCTCATTACACAGAGGATTCTCTTCTCTGCTTCTCAGGCATACTTCTATAAAACTTTGAATCTCAGTACTCAGATTTGAACTTGGACTCCATCTTCGTTTAAGGGAAAGCTCTGTTCAGTCTGTATACTAGAGGCTATCTGAGGAAAATCGTTATAAAACAATTTCTCTGGGTGAGTTTATCAACTAGTGAAGCTTCCTTACCTTAACTTCGTCTTTGGCCTTCATCTTTCCAAAGAGATACTACATTGTACTTGTAACATCCCGATTTTTGGTCTAGGAGAACTGGGAAGTAGTCTGATATGGGCAAGCTGCTAAAACTGTAGTCCCAGGGTAGTAATCTGATATGGGCGGATTACTTAAAGATGAGATAAGTCTTTAACCTATAGAATCGGGATAATTCGCCTAGGTTCAAAATGAGGAATGTGAGGAATATCCTAAGTCTTAAGTCTAGGAATTCTGCAGGAAGCTTGATATGGGCTGGCTCCTGTGTAAGATAACCTGATATGGGCGGGTTGTCGAGCTTTTCAATTAACGATGACTCCCGAAGAGTTTAGGGGATGAGTTATTGAAAGAGAATTTCTAGAACTTAAGATGAAGGATAAGAAGATGAGAATAGATGTCAGAAAGAGAATGTAGGGGCAAAATCGTAATTATGGGAAAGATCGGGCTGGTAGCTGATGAGTGCCATATTTTGCCAAAAAATAGAGAAAATTATGCTGATCATTTCACTGAACTGTGAAATGTGCATACGAGGTCTCTATGAGTATGAAAGAATTATGGAAAGTTTAAGGACAAAAAGGTGGGGTCCTTAAGTGTAATTTTAACCAAATAAAAAGGGACTTAATTGAAAAGAAGATAAGTTCCTTGGGGCTAAAGTGTAATTAAAGAAAGTCAGGCCGAAAGTGGTTTGGACTGTCTGACGGCATTTCAGTCCCAGATTTCACCGGTAGAGAGAGCAAGGGACGCTCGGTAATCTGGCTTAATACAGGAATTTTTGAAGACTCCAGATAGCCAGAAATGGACTGATCGTCCAAAAGTTATAAAAATTCATACCGGATATCCTAGATTTCAGATCTAGGTGAGAAAATACAGGATGATGCGTCCTTATGGGGCGGATGTCAGGAAACTGACAGAATACCGATAGGAGGCCTGTAGAAAAAGTTATTCGCAAATTAGAAAATCCAGACGGGAGTGTGAGGCCTCCGGGTTTCCGATAAGGAAATTTATCGGTATTTGAAAAGGGACTGAATGAGTTCGGATAACCTCCGCCAGATGACTGATATGACTCACAGGGATGCCTGAACACCGCAGGCCAGTGTATCGGACAGAAGGAGCCGGTGTCCGGATATGTGTATAAACGGTGAATAATAGATAAAATATTCAATAATTATTAACAGGGGAAGATTCCTCGTAATACGTGCCATGAAGGTAATGGACCCTGAGAGGCCCAATAATGGCGCCAACAAGGCCCAATAAGACACTTGGACTGATAGGTGGGCCAGTATCCGGCAGAACCCCTGAAAAGTGCGAAATTACGAAAATGCCCCTGTGTTGTACTAAAGGGGTAGTAGATGAATGAGGGCATTTTGGTCATTCTGGACAGGCCCAGGAGCCAAGGCACATACAGATAAAGTTACTTAGAGTCAGTATATGCCCTGACAGAGTACAGAAGGGTGTGAAATGACGATTTTACCCTTAGGGTTAAAATAGCGCAAGAAAGGGCACCCAAGGGTATTTTGGTAATTTGCCAAGGGATGTTTCTTGGGAATCGAGCCATCAGAGTACTTGAGCTTGATCAGGATCCAAGATAACATACCCAGAGCCCAAAAACGTAGCCCATGAAGTATGTGGGAAAAAGTGGTATTAAAATACTATTTTAATGCTGTTTCAATAAAGTAAAGTTACTCGGTCGGCACGATAACCGAGGAGGTGATAAGATAAAGTCCAGGACTTATCTGGATAGCATTGGAAGGCGTGAAAGGTCCCTTCTAGGTGTCACATGACGCAATCTTAGAGGCAGAAGAAAAGTTGAGGACACGTATTACGGTGCAAGACTCTGGACCTGTACTGGATTGGACTGAACTGCTGAGTCAGCTGATGAGGTGTCCAGGAATTGTGACATGTGAAGAATGTGGCGATGAGGTGTCCCGGTGAGGTGTCCTGGATGATGTCATGCATGATGCAGTAAAAAGGAATAAAGAAAAATAGGAAAATCTAGGAAAAACCAGGACCACATGTTCAGATGGCTTCAAAATTACAGAAATGCCATCCATTAAAGCTATAAATACCCCCTTCCCCTCCCATTTTATGCATCCCACGTTTTGGCAAGAAAAGAGAGAGAAAGAAGAGAGAGAAGGAGAAAGAAAGAAAGAAAGGAAGTTCTGGTGGAGTTGGAAGCAGTATAGAAGTTCTGGAGCTCTGCTTTTGAGGTAGTAACTAATCCTAGCTCTTATGTAATGTCTTTGTGATTTGTTGTGCTATTGTTTGGTTGGATTGTTGTCTTATATGTTATGCTTGAAGCTCTATTACAATGCTATGATCATATGTTATTGAATATGGAAGCACGCAGTATACTTATCTGTACACAATCACAAGCAAGCACCGTCACTCTGTATTACATATATTGTTATGATTATTACTACTGAGATTCCCCCGAATCTCATTCCCATATATAACATTACAGGGGAGGTTCTGTCAAAATAAAATCTGGAAATTTTAAGAGACGCCGTTATGCTGCCGAAATTCCGGCAACGAAGAAGGAACAAAGAAAGGAACTGATACGTACTGTGTACGTAGGTGCTGTCTAAGGAGGCTGGAAGTGAGTGGACCTAGCCGGTTCATCCAGTATTTCCTGGGTACTACGTAGAATGGTAGTTCTCATGAGGGAATTACCGAATCGGTACAACATCGGTTACTATCTAAAGAAGAATTGTAGCAGTTATGCTGTCGGATTTTGGGCAGGAAAAGATGTAATAGAAATATGATAATTTGCTGTATGCCTTGTTGTATGACATTTTATTATTTAATAATAAATGTTGTTTGGCATGTTCAATTTGTGAATGGGGAATTAAGGGAGAAATTCGCAGGTCTTGAGGTAGCAGTGTTCTGACTTCAGTTTGACCTAGTAAACGGAGGAATTTGGTCACAAAATTTGGTGAGCCAGTTGTATACATCTGGGGCATTATGTGGATAGGTAATAAGCCTCATTTGGATGTGTAGAACGAGATAAATTAATTTTCAAATTAAAGGTCCAGAATAAGGAACTTAAGAGTGAAATTTTGAATTTCTGGGCTTAAGTTAAGATATATCAAGCTAATATCGCTTCCGTAAGTGTACTCTGAGGAGTCTAAGGGAGGATGTTTCAGTACTCATGTCTCATGGCTCATTACTTTCCTTAGGCTAGGTCTAACTGCGACCTCGGGATCTAACTGCGATCAACCGTTAGCCTATTCAGAATCTAACTGCGACTCTGAATCTGTTAGGATCTAACTACGACCCTGGAGCCATGTTAGGATCTAACTGCGACCCTCCAGAATCTAACTGAGATTATGTTGTACTGTATATCTCCCGAAGATCTTAAACCAACAGACTAAGTTATAAGGTTAACTGCTTCCACCTGTTGATAACTCCATAAAAATTTTATAGCCTCATATCATTTATCCAGACTTTACTTACCTCCTCTCTTGTACTCAGGAGTTCCTTCTTATCTTTCTTACTTTACTGTGGCTTACCATTGGCTTGTGTCATCATGGTCTAACCACCTGCCATTGCATTCTACTGCTATGGCCTCATCATAACTTCTCATTTCCATCTGTGCTCTAACTGCGAGCCATTAGAACTATGCTCTAACTGCGAGCATTCTGTATCAGATCCAACTCTTATGAAGAGTGATCTATACTCATCTGAATCTAGCTCTATCTGGGAGCCATCTGTTTCAGATCCCACTCTTATCTGAAGAGTGATCTAGAAACAATCTCTTTTACACTTTTCTGCTTTCTTTCTGTCTACCATTCCTTTCAACAGAAATGGCTCTGAGTACTGCATTCACAAGTCTGTAGAATTACCCGAGTAACCTCATTCATAAATCATATCTACATATCATAGCTTATTGTCCCATAAACTGAGACTATCTATCATCCTCAATACATATCTCATTACATGTCATATGGTATAGGAGCAACATAACTTCCTCATAACTTTCTCATTTCATATATGTACTCATATATATATACTCTACCCTGCATGTACTGCCAAAAAGGGGAGTATTCATTCATCATGGCATACTCGAACATGCATGTCATCCTATGACAACTGCAAGGAGATGCAACTATCATAACTTATGGCATCATAAGCCATATCATCATCATACTTTGCTCAACCATCCATCAGACTAACTAAACCTCAAGGCATATTTCCTTCATCCTATTGCCTATCATATCCTGAATCGTTTATCTATCACATGATCAGGATCTGGCAAGATCATCTGTCTATCTTACTTAGGCTGCCACACTACCCTCTTATCAGGGTATAGACTCAACCCTTCATCACTCTCTCTTACATAGGGAATAGGGGAGTCACTGTATCTCATAATCTGTGGCTACCTTTCTACTATCTCGTAACTTCTTCTGTCTATCCATCAGTCCCAGTCTATTCTTGACCGGACTGTGATTCCTGATCGGTCTCTCTCTTGATCCTAGCGAACTTCAGTCGCATAGATCTCATTCATCACCTCTTACTATCATTTCTGTTCTCTAGGGTACTCTACCCTGGATCTATCACTTCTCCGTGATGGAATCCCTCTGCTTAGGAACATTAGCTCTTTAGCTATTAACCATCACGTCTCTAGCCTTAGGCCATGTCCTAGGCTTATTCCTAGGCAAACCTCATACTAGCTATCTAGCTAGCTCATCATCATCCTTTGCTGCTACTCCTGCCTAGCACGGATGACTCACATAGGGTCTACCTCATTGGAGTTGCCAGCTTTCTCTATGCATAGCTTCTCCACTCAAGCTCTATGTTCTTTTCTTATGTTCACCATCTTTTCCCTTCTCCAAAAAGAAAAATGAACACATATCTTATCTAGGAACTTTATCTCCTCTGAGCTTTCTAAACCTCTATGTGAATAACTGCCTGTTGCAACCTGAGTGTTGGATAGTCGTGACTCACATCCTCTGTGATCATTAGTCAGTGACCATCATACTCAACTTATCATGATCTAACACTTTTGTCCTTTAGTCGTGACCTAACCCCTCTCACGTCGCGACCTGGACCTAACTCGTCGCGACCTAGGACCCCTTACGTCGCAACTTTAACTCTTCAGTCGCGACACTAGACCTTTCCCGTCGCAACCTGAGCTTCCGTGATATACCATCGCGACCTTGTAACTTACACGTCGCGACCTAATCTCTCTGCAAATAACAGTCGCGACCTCTCCACTTCTTTGTAATGACTAAAACTCTCTTTGAGCTACCCGTCGCGACCTACAACCATATTAGTTGCAACTCATTGCCATATTCTCGTAAGGGAAAATACTCTATCAGAGCATCACTAAACCAGAACCTTCTATTCTGTGCCAGAATCTTATACTCTGAACCAGAGTCCTTTCTGGTCTGTGCCAGAACCTCTTGCTCTGATACCAAAATGAAACATCCTCCTTTATACTCCTCAGAGTACACTTGCGGAAGCTATATTAGTTGTACCTTAAGTCCAGATATTGAACTTTTACTCCTAAGTTCCTTACTCTGAACCTGTACTTTGAGAACTGATTTCTCACCTTCTACACATCCAAATGAGGCTTAATACCTATCCACGGAATACCCCAGATGTGTACTACCGGCTCACTAAATCTCGTGGCCAGACTCCTCCATTTACTAGGTCAAACTGAGGTCAGAACACTGCTGCCTCAGGACCTGCGAATTTCCCTTCTTAATTGAACATACATAAATTGCATATGCCAAACAATATTTATCATTGAATAACATCATGTCATACAACAAGGCATACACAACAAGACATATACATAATCTTGCTATCTCTATTACATCTCTTTCTGCCTAAACTCCGGCAGCATAACCGCCACGCTTCATCTGTACAAAGAACTGAACTGTACTGATTCGGTAATCCCCTCATGAGAACTACCATTCTACGTAGTACCCAGGAAAGACTAGATGAACCGGCTAGGTCCACTCACTTCTAGCCTCCTTAGATAGCACTACGTACACAGTACTTATCATATGGTGATATTCAGTCTTTACTTCGGCAGCATAACGGCGTCTCCTGGCTTTCTCAAAATCCACTTCAGCATTACCTCCCTGTAATGGGTTATGTATGGGGATGAGATTCGGGGGAATCTCAGTAGCAACAATCATAACAATATATGTAATGCAGAGTGACAGTGCTTGCTTGTGATTGTGTACAGATAAGTATGCTGCGTGCTTTCATGCTTAATAACATATGATCATAGCATTATAGCAGAGCTTCAGACATAACATATAAGACAACAATCCAACCAAACAATAGCATATCAAATCACAAAGCCATTACATAAAGCTAGGATTAGTTACTACCTGGCTAGCTCAGCAGAACTCTACTATCCTTATTCTGCTTCCAGCTCCGCCAGAACTTCCTTACTTCTTTTTCTCCTTTCTCTCTTCCTTCCTTCTCCTTCTCTCTCTTCTTTCTCTCCCTTCTCCTTTGCCATTTGTGAAATGAAATGGAGGGGGTATTTATAACCTCCTCCAATGGTAATTCTGTAATTACCATGAACTTTGATCCTGCGGTCCTGGTTTTTCCTGGATTTTCCTATTTTCTTTAATTCCTCATTTACTGCATCATGCATGACATCATCGGGACACCTCAGCATGCCACCTCAGCGCCACATTTTCCACATGCTGAAATTCTTGGACACCTCAGCAGTTGACTCAGCATGCTGACTCACCGGTCCAGTCTCCTTCCTCGTAATGCGTGCCCTCAGCTTTATCTGCTTTCTACAGATTAATGCCATGTGGCGACTGGAAGAGACCTTGCACGCTTCCCAATGCTACCCTGATAAATCCCAGACTTATCTGATCACCTCCTCGATTTTCGTGCCAACCGAGTAACTTTACTCTACTGAAAGGTTACTGAACCATCACTCTAATGCCATGTGGCATCTTGTGGGTCCCATGAGGATACCTTATCAGTCTACCTCATGGTCTCCAGATAACCTTTCCTGTATCTGGCCTCCTGCCTCCGGTCTATCTCTAACCGGGTAACTATCTCATTTGGACCTTCACCACTCTTGGCCCATACGCTTGGCACTACTTTAGTCACTAGTCGCGACCTAGCCATCATCTCATCACGACTAAACACCTTCTGTGTTCATTAGTCGCGACCACAACATTCTTTCGTCAGGACCACAACACAATCTAGTCGCGACCATAACATTTTCTAGTCGCAACCAGCCCATTTTTCCTATTAGTCGCGACACACACATCATTCAGTCACGTCCAAACCTTTCTGCCATTATTAGTCATGACGTAACTACTTCCTTGTCGCGACCACACTGCTTTCTCATCGCGTATAACTCTTTCTGTAACCATTAGTCACGACCATAACTATCTCTTATCATGACCTAAATGGTCAGCTCTCAACTCCACATCCTTTGACCTTTACATCATCCCAATGGCCATTCTACCCCTCGGGACTTTCACTATTTACACATAAGTCCCTGTACTTTCGATTATTTGTAGCTTAGTCCTTGAAACTCTCTGCGTGTCTCCGGGACTTCTGCTCAAAGGGGGTCTAGTAGCCTCTTAATCTTAGGCTATTTCTGCATCTCTAGGCCTGAAAATTGGGATGTTACAAGAACCCTAGACCCTAATGTCAAATATATAGGATGCTATCGGTGTTCTGAGGGATATTAGATTTTGGAATTATTCCTAAATTAATTCCAAAATTAATACAATATCATATATTACGTAATCTGATAAGAAATCAATTAAATAAATATGGTTTCTTATATTAAATCCGTCCCACAGATTTAATTCACCTATTCATTTAATTTAAAATAAAGATATGATAAAATTATATTTAATTTATTCTCATAAATCAAATTTGAGATATCATACCAATTTAAATTTCAAATTCAAAAGTGATAGAGATTTAATTTATCCTTATAAATCAAATCTTATAAATATCTCTTATATTATATAATATATATACGAATTTATCTATATACATATATATACACGTCCACCTTAGATTATTCATTGAATCGATACCAACTTGGGGGAGGACCCCGGAAGGACCTGAAAATAAAGAAAAGAGAGGAGGAGCAAGGAAGTAGAGTACTGGACGGACTAGTTAATGCATAACTGAAATTAAATATGCATGCAAAGGGGATGCTCTTAAATGAACTAAAAGGAGGTAGAACCGGCCAAGCTTAGCTCATAAGAGGAGGCAAGGATATGAGAAAATTAAAAGATAGAAAGATAAAAGAAAGTTTATTTTAAAATAACATAAACTTACAAGAGAAAGGGAGAAGAAGAGAAGAAGGAAGAGTAAGAGAAAGGAGTAAAAAGGAAGGGAGCCGGGGAATTCTAGAGGGAAGGAGGAGTCTCTCTCTCTAAGAAGGGAGTAGTTCTAACTGAACCTGTCTGCAGAAGGGAAATGAATCGACCTGAAATAGACAAGCAAAGTTACTGTTTAAACAGTGTTTTAACGGAAGTTAGTACTGTTTGTACAGTTCCAGTTATAACACTATTTGCACAGTGCTGCCGACACTACAGTATTCTGCCGATACTACAGTGACTAACTGTTTGAATAGTACTGTTACAGTAATTTTACTATTTGTACAGTACTTTTACATTTTAAAGAAAACTTAGGACGGATTCCTCGATCAACCAAGTCTTCAGTTTGTTTTAATCTTTGTCCAAGTTAATAAGAGGTTCTTCATCTTCATCTTGTTTTGATGTCGGATTAGAACTCGTTTGGCTTGTAGAAGGAATATCTTGCTCCTGTTGCTGTAAGAGTTGGAGCATGGAACTCAATTGGTTGATAAGCCTAGCCTTATCATTTGTGGAGGCGAGGATAGTTTGTACCCTAGTCTTCTGATTTAGGAACTTGCTATGCTCCGTCATACAGAGTTCTTGGGGATTCTGTTTGAACCATCTCTCAACTGCTTGTATGTTTATTCTTGAAAGATCAAATTTAGCCCACCATTTTACTGACGAAAGTCTTTGTAGTATAGCCAGGTATCTGGATCCTTCAGTGTTTGAGAATCTGTAACTCCAGGAGAAAATCCATGAGACAGATAAGTTTGAAAAATAATAAAGCTCAATGGGAAAAGGTTTTCCTTCGAGATTGAACTTTTGTTTAAAGAACTCAAAAGCTTGAACTACTGTTGGAGGAAACATCTCTGGTAATGGTCCAAAGAAATCCCACCAGTGTCCGAACCATTGAGGAAACTCATACTTGGTTTTAGTTTTAAAATAAATAAACCAAGTGTGTTTGTAAAGTTTATTTTGATCCCAAAACACATGGTACCATGCATCAGCATAGTCCCAATAATTGTATCCAATAGGATCATAGTTTATCCCAAAAGTTTTTATTTTTTGCAAATCTTGTCCCCACTGGGATGGAGTAAGGACTTGTAAAATCTGCAGGGTAGAATGAGTTATTAATGACTCATCTGTTTTGTCAGCGTTCTTTTTAATGGCTGCCGACTCAGAGTGAATCAAAATTAATTCATAATATTCCCTGGTTTTGTTTAATTGTTTTGGCCTAAAATGAAATCCTTTAGGGAAGACAGTTAGGGCCACCTGGTTTGGATTTTTGTGATAGAATTCTGGTTCTACCTGAAGGATATTTATGACCCTGTTTGATTTTGGAAAGGTCGGTGTATCCATTTTCTGAGTGGTAGAAGTAGAAACGATCTGTTGGGAAGGATTAATTTGCAAAACCTTTGGTTGTTGGTTAAGCAAATCATATTGGGTTTTGGATAATATGTTTGATGGTATTGGCGGAAGAGCCAATTGTTGGGCGAAGGTTTTTTTTGGTAGAGCCTTCTGAGCATAACTCTGGGCATATGATTCCAAAGTCTTTTTAGAAGATGCTCCTGTTTGGATTTGCTGAGTAGATGACTCAGACTGAGTAGATGACTCAGATTTTGTTTTGGGGTTTTGGGCTGAAGGCCCAATTGTTTGAGGTTTCTGGATAGATGACCCAGATGGAGTGGATGACTCCGTTTGAGATTTATGGGCCCCAGAGGAGCTCCCATATTGTTTGATCATGGCTTGCATGATGGCCTCAAGTTGTTCACTCGAGAGTGTTTGACTTTGGGTATCCTGGAAAATACCCTTCTGTTTATCTTCCTCACTTGGGGGTTTCTTTTTTTTGGGCATTTTACCTACCCTGGGATTTAATCTGTCTGACTATGTTTGAATGGAGGTCAGTCCACGGAGGCGGACTTTCCTTGAGTCGCTGATGAAGCGGTTTAATGAAATTGCTCAAATGAGGTATAAACTCTGCAGCATAGTTTAAACATCCCAAAAATCGTTGAAGTTGTGTTTTATCAATGATTTGATCGGGGAATTTATCAACAAATTGGATTGCTCTTTCGATCGGTGTAATGGACCCTTGATATATCCAATGCCCTAAAAACCTGATCTTTGTTTGAAATAAACTGATTTTTGGTTTGGAAATTACTAAACCATTTGTTTCTGCAATTCTAATGAATTTAGAGATATGTCTGAAATGTTGATCTACGGAATGACTATAGACTAATACATCATCGATATAAACAATAATGTACTGACTACTATCATTAAAAATCTCATTCATGATTCTCTGGAATTCAGAAGGAGCGTTTTTTAAACCAAAAGGCATAACATTCCACTCATACTGACCAAAGGGAACAGTAAAAGCAGTTTTATACCTGTCCTTTTCAGAAATTTGTATTTGCCAAAATTCAGATTTCATATCAAATTTTGAAAAGATTTTGCAGAATACAATCATTTCAGTAAATCAGATTTGTTTGGAATTGGATATCTGATCCATTGCAACGCTTCGTTTAAAGGTTTGTAATTAATTACAAGCCTAGGTGCACCACGTTCTATCTCAGCATTTTTATTAACATAAAAAGCAGCACAAGACCATGGGCTTCTTGACTTGCGAATCAATTTTTTGTTTAAAAGATCTTGGATCTCCTGTTTACAAGTTTCCAAAAGCTCCGGACTCATCTGAATGGGTTTGGCCTTTGTTGGTATTTTCTTTTCAGAAAAATCTTTTTCATATGGCAAATCTACCATATGTTGTTTTCTTTTCCAAAAAGCATTTGGTAAATCTGAACAAACAGTCGTTTGTATTTGCTCAAGACAACTTTGGATTCTCTTTTGAATATCTTTTTGACACAGCTGTTGCTCTATCGTTTCAAAAGAAATCTCTTCTTTCAAAAAGTTTATTTGCCGTTGTTTAGAAGTCAAAAGATTGAGCTATTTGATTTTTGGCTTTTGAGTAAAAGGGAATAAAATTGTTTTACCCAAATACTCTTTTGAAATTCCATTTTCATCAGTCATATACGGGAATAATAACCTAGCAAAAGGTGCCCCTAGAATGATCTGGGTTCCCATATTTTTAACTAATATAAACGGAGTTTCAATTTTCAAATTGCCATTTTCAATAACAACGTTTGAAACTTTGTAACGGACATCTAAGCGAGTGCCATTGACGCCATTAAACCTTTCGGTTGTTTTTTCAAAGAATTTTGTTGGAATGATTCCTTCATTAAAACAGTTAGAATCAGCTCCTGTGTCAAATAAGACCGTTTGATCCAAGATAAAATTATCATGAATAATAATTTTAGCATGGATATAAAATTTTTGAATTGAAATCTTTGAAATAATTCCCAAAAAGATGTTGTCATCTTGTTGATTATCGTCTTCAGATTTTATTTCAAGATTTTCAGTTTTAGATGCTAGTTGTATATCCTGGATTTGGGATATAGCTACTGCATGTGTTTCTTGTTGAAGTTTAAGGAGACTCACTTCAGCTTTAAGGTTTCGTACTTCTTGGTGAAGGTCTGGGAGAGTTGTTGGTTTAACGGAATACTGAAATTTGTTTAAAACATTTGTTAAATCATATTTGTTTGAAGGAAAAGGTGGACTTGTTTTAGAAGAGGAAGGCTGTTCATTAACCAACTCTCTAAACTTAAACAAATATTCTCCCTTTTCAGAATCTGGAAGTTTATCAATGATATCAAGGAGTAAATCTTGTTCTTTTGTGATAACATTGATAGAAGAGGATTCCGGGATATCATCGTTTTGAATATTTTGAATATCCTCAGAAGAAGAATCACTCTTTTCACTTTCAATTTCTGAACTAGAAGTATCTTCAATTAAAAGATTATTTATTTGTTCGAGAAGAGGTTCATCAATACACCTAATCTTCTTTAGTTTTCTTGTCAAAGAACAATATCTCGAAATATGACCTAATTTGCCACATTTGAAACATTTAACTTTGTTTTGTGTAGGAAAATCGACCTTAGGTTTGGATCTAAATTCCTGTTTGAGTCTACGGGGAGGTGTATCATGTTTAAACCTTTGGTAGACATGTTTACTCTTCTTTTCGGATCTCCTATAGAATGTTTTCCTACGGGATTTCCTATGAGTTTGGGGTTTTTTGCAAGAAGGAAGGCCAAATTGTTCACAGAAAGTTCCTAACTCTCTACGGTTTATGGCTTTTTCTTTTGCAAGTTGATGTTGGATGCTATCATCATGACAGATCTTAAGAGCAGTTTTTTGAACATAAGAGATTAATTCTCCGTATGTCAAGAACTCATAAGGAATTTTGCCATCATTTTGATTTCTAAATTTTTCTCTAACTTTATCACCCAAAGATTTAGGTAATCCAGCTAGGAATTTTTCTTTCCAAAAAGGTTGTTTGGCATCTTCTCTTGTGAGAACTCGAGCTAGGAAAGTATCCCTATACCATCTGAAATCAGAAAGGGTTCTGCACTTAAGATTTGACAATAATTCAGCAGATCTATCTTTCCAAATAGATGGATCGCCAATAAAATGTTTAACAATTGTAAAAATCAAGGTTTGGACAGAGTCTGGACAAGTTGTACCATTGTAAAGGATAGGTGTTCCATCGGACTCTGTTTGGATAGACGAGAAAATAACCTGTTTGTCTCCTGGTGTGAGATAATGATCCCACCAATTTTTCAATTGACCTGTAAAACCAGATACCAAAAGATTTGTTATTTGTTCATCTGTAAAATTGTTTTGTGTTTGATACGCAGTACACAACATTGTCATCTGCTGCATCGTTTGAAGGATTTGTGCTTCACTTTAACCATCTATGTTCCATTCATAAATGTTATCACCGTTGAAGCAGACTGGGTTCTGGGAAACTCGTTCTTCAACCAGAATATCTGGAGGGCTAGCCCTAGGGTAATATAGTTTGGAGGGCTGTTTCCAGTGTTGGTGGTTGATTTGGAGTTACGATTCGGATGATGAATCTGTTTGGGAATCTTTGTCAATGACTCCTAGTTGCCCTGTTGAAGAGGTTGACTCTTGTTGGGGCGACTCTGGGATAGTCATGGTTTGGGCTATTTGGAGTCTTTTCTGATTGATCCTATCAATCATTTTGGACTTGTTTTGGTTGTGGATTTCAGACTTCATTTGTGGGCTGAGCTGAAATGGTTTAAAGATGTGAGTTTCAATCCTAGGTTTTGGTGTTTCAGAAACATCTTTTGAAATGTTTGATGTTTGAGCAAAATGATCACCTAACTGTTGTAAATATAAGTTAGTATAATTATTTTGTTCAACAATCTTTTTGATGTCATTTGAATCAATTGGTAGTTTAACATCTTTAAATCGAAAAGGTGCAGCAAGGATAGGTTGATCTTTGTCATCCTTTGCCTGAGGAATCTGCACAGTTTGTTTTGGAGGAAATTCAGAAAATATATTATCTCCTTTGGAACTAGTCCAGTGTTTAATAACATCAACATTTTGTTCAAATGGATATTCCAATTTATTGGCTTTAGCATATTCGCCAAACCAATCAAAAAATGAAATATTCATTTGAATTCTTTCAAGGAATCTGTAGAATTTTTCTTGAATCTTTTTTCTAACAGATCCTTTGAATTTTTCTAAAAACCATTTCCTCTGGAGAGTATAATCTTCCGAGTAAAATTGTTTTTGTAAAGTTTGTTTGTCAATTTGAAAATCATTTTCAATGACACCAATTGTTTGATCTATCCCAAGTGATGAATAAGTTGGAGACTCATGAGATCTTAAGTCTTCATCTCTTTCATACACTGTTTGGGGAATGTTTACAGAACTATCAATTCCTTGGAGGGAAACATTAGTAGGTGCTTGTGTTTGGGCAACTACTGTAGGTGCCATTCCATATATGACAGAAGGCGGTCGAGGAATTGAAGAACATGAGAACCTAGATGATTCAGTTTGAAGAGATCTACAATCTTCATATATTGAGGATTCAGACCTATTGGTTTGTGAAAAGGATTTTCTGGATCGATCGAAGGATATCCTGACAGATCCATCTAATGTTTGGGTAATCCTACTGACTTGAGAAACAGGTTGTGGTGTAGGCTGTGTGGCTCTTTCCATAACCCATTCTTTTGGTAATTCAACGTTTTCCCACATAATTGTTTTAGGGATTGTTAAATTAACATTTGTAAAATCAGTTAGAAAGACAATTGTCTGATCCTTTTCAGGAGGAATTTGAACGTAAGAAGTTGAAGTGTTTGAGACCTTATACTGTATTCTATAAATTAGAACAGCAGGTATAGATCCAGGCTTCATATTCAAACCGTTTAGTTTAATTTTAAGTTTGATACACTCATGGACATGTTCATCCTTTAATTCAGTCATCCGATCTGGATAACAATTAAAGTAAACAGGACCATCGTGTAATCCAGTTTCAGCCATGGCCAAGGTGGCATCTTGGAATATATTATGTCTGTTGTCCAGAAGACAAACCAGGCACGATACATTCAGGCCTTTTCTAAAAAGTGGTTTAATCGCGATTTGAATACAACCGATATGTAAAAAGTTATACTCTTTTCGGTGTTTTTCAAGCGACTTTTTCGAAAGGAGAAAGAAATCTTCTTTCTCGGGTTGGACAGAAACTGATTCTTCAATAGTCCTGATTATATAATCAGACTTGGAGAACCATTTTTTGTCCTCTGTTTGTGCATAAAGTGTGTTTGTGGCAACTGGTGGTAAAGTCTAATTGTCAATGTTTTGATTTATGTTTTCAAAAGAAATTTCTTCTTTGAAAATCCTTTTGTTTAGTTTGCTGGTTGCAGCGTTTGATTCCTCATTTGAGAAGTTTGAAGATGAGGAAGTGGAAGAAGAAGATCCACTACCACGTTTAAAGGAAAAGGAACGGAATAAAGAAGACATAATTTAAAGGAACAGAAAATTAAGTACAGAAAGTAAATACTTAAAAAGTAAATAACAGAAAGTAAATGAACAAAAGAAATAAAACAAAAAGGAAAGCAATAAAGCAGAAAGTAAAGAACAGAAAGTAAGAAGTGCAGATAGCAACAAGAAATAAGAAAAAAGCAAAGCAAGAAGAAAACGAAAGCTCAATAGTCGTAATTCTCCCTTACATTAGTATCTTCACCTCCAGCTCCATAGTGGTGAGGTAAATAAGAATCTACTTATCTTTGTGAACCAAGAAATCTGTTAGGTTGTTAGTAAGATCAATCATACCGTTATCTTCTAGCCAAATAAACTATTTCTATGTCATTATGCACTACTGCGTACGATGTTTCACCTGCCCTTTCAATCATCATAAGTGGGACTTACAGTCCATTTTCGTACGGATGGACTCATGCATAATAACACAGATAAGTTCTATGCTATCGAAGAATTAACAGTCTTGATCATACTAACAAGCTCAACTGATACCTTGATACTACAGAAATAAGTATAAACTTATTTACGATATCTCTACTTCAACTGATAGCCTTCCATATCCGTCTGCATTCAAAATTGTTGAAACTGATGCCAGTGACATAGGTTATGGGGGCATTCTTAAACAACGTCTTGACGGAAAAGAAAAAATTGTGTCTTTTACGTCTAAACATTGGAATAGCACTCAACAAAACTATTCCACCATTAAAAAAGAAATTTTGGCAATTATTTTATGCATTTCCAAATTTCAATCTGATTTGTTAAACCAAAGATTTTTACTCCGCATTGATTGCAAATCTGCAAAAGATGTTTTACAAAAGGATGTTAAAAATCTTGCATCAAAACAAGTTTTTGCCCGTTGGCAAGCTATCTTAAGTGTTTTTGATTTCGACATCGATTTTATTAAAGGCACTTTAAACTCTCTTCCAGACTTTCTCACCCGTGAATTTTTACAGGGTAGGTAAAATGCCCAGAAAAAAGAAACCCCCAAGCGAGGAAGATAAACAGAAGGGTATTTTCCAGGATGCCCAAAGTCAAACACTCTCGAGTGAACAACTTGAGGCCATCATGCAAGCCATGATCAAACAATATGGAAGCTCCTCTGGGGCCCATAAATCTCAAACGGAGTCATCCACTCCATCTGGGTCATCTATCCAGAAACCTCAAACAATTGGGCCTTCAGCCCAAAACCCCAAAACAAAATCTGAGTCATCTACTCAGTCTGAGTCATCTACTCAGCAAATCCAAACAGGAGCATCTTCTAAAAAGACTTTGGAATCATATGCCCAGAGTTATGCTCAGAAGGCTCTACCAGAAAAAACCTTCGCCCAACAATTGGCTCTTCCGCCAATACCATCAAACATATTATCCAAAACCCAATATGATTTGCTTAACCAACAACCAAAGGTTTTGCAAATTAATCCTTCCCAACAGATCGTTTCTACTTCTACCACTCAGAAAATGGATACACCGACCTTTCCAAAATCAAACAGGGTCATAAATATCCTTCAGGTAGAACCAGAATTCTATCACAAAAATCCAAACCAGGTGGCCCTAACTGTCTTCCCTAAAGGATTTCATTTTAGGCCAAAACAATTAAACAAAACCAGGGAATATTATGAATTAATTTTGATTCACTCTGAGTCGGCAGCCATTAAAAAGAACGCTGACAAAACAGATGAGTCATTAATAACTCATTCTACCCTGCAGATTTTACAAGTCCTTACTCCATCCCAGTGGGGACAAGATTTGCAAAAAATAAAAACTTTTGGGATAAACTATGATCCTATTGGATACAATTATTGGGACTATGCTGATGCATGGTACCATGTGTTTTGGGATCAAAATAAACTTTACAAACACACTTGGTTTATTTATTTTAAAACTAAAACCAAGTATGAGTTTCCTCAATGGTTCGGACACTGGTGGGATTTCTTTGGACCATTACCAGAGATGTTTCCTCCAACAGTAGTTCAAGCTTTTGAGTTCTTTAAACAAAAGTTCAATCTTGAAGGAAAACCTTTTCCCATTGAGCCTTATTATTTTTTAAACTTATCTGTCTCATGGATTTTCTCCTGGAGTTACAGATTCTCAAACACTGAAGGATCCAGATACCTGGCTATACTACAAAGACTTTCGTCAGTAAAATGGTGGGCTAAATTTGATCTTTCAAGAATAAACATACAAGCAGTTGAGAGATGGTTCAAACAGAATCCCCAAGAACTCTGTATGACGGAGCATAGCAAGTTCCTAAATCAGAAGACTAGGGTACAAACTATCCTCGCCTCCACAAATGATAAGGCTAGCCTTATCAACTAATTGAGTTCCATGCTCCAACTCTTACAGCAACAGGAGCAAGATATTCCTTCTACAAGCCAAAGGAGTTCTAATCTGACATCAGAACAAGATGAAGATGAAGAACCTCTTATTAGCTTGGACAAAGATTAAAACAAACTGAAGACTTGGTTGATCGAGGAATCCGTCCTAAGTTTTCTTTAAAATGTAAAAGTACTATACAAATAGTAAAATTACTGTAACAGTACTATTCAAACACTTAGTCACTGTAGTATCGGCAGAATACTGTAGTGTCGGCAGCACTGTGCAAATAGTGTTATAACTGGAACTGTACAAACAGTACTAACTTTCGTTAAAACACTGTTCAAACAGTAACTTTGCTTGTCTATTTTAGGTCGATTCATTTCCCTTCTGCAGACAGGTTCAGTTAGAACTACTCCCTTCTTAGAGAGAGAGACTCCTCCTTCCCTCTAGAATTCCCCGTCTCCCTTCCTTCTTACTCCTTTCTCTTACTCTTCCTTCTTCTCTTCTTCTACCCTTTCTCTTGTAAGTTTATGTTATTTTAAAATAAACTTTCTTTTACCTTTCTGTCTTTTAATTTTCTCATATCCTTGCCTCCTCTTATGAGCTAAGCTTGGCCGGTTCTACCGCCTTTTAGTTCATTCAAGAGCATCCCCTTTGCATGCATATTTAATTTCAGTTATGCATTAACTGGTCCGTCTAGTACTCTACTTCCTTGCTCCTCCTCTCTTTTCTTTATTTTCAGGTCCTTCCGGGGTCCTCCCCCAAGTTGGTACTAGATTCAATGAATATGGACATCATAGCTCGTGTTGGGTTATTTTGTGTGCGACCCTGTAGGTCCACATGAAGTTGGTAGTGGGCCATTTACTATACTGACTTACAAGTTGTAAGCAGTCTCTAGCAAGATATCACGACTACCCAAATCATGTGAGGATCGATGAACGATATAACCTTTTATACAACCATATCACGTCCCTTTTTTCACATGACATTTTGATCATGGATGAGGCATGGAGAACGTCATCCTCTTATTCCTGACCGTTACTTTCTCGATCCCTGAGTAGTCTGACTATAGAAATGGAACTACTTTACCATTATAGTATGGCCAAATATTTCTCAGACGCACTCATCGAGGGGCTCAGTAATATCTCTTTACGAATGTGAGGGACAAATTCCATCTTGACCATTCACATTCCTCCGCATGAAAAACCACCAAGCCCGAACATAGTCTTTATGATCACTCGGTCAAAAGTGACTTTTGACTAGGTCAAAGCTGAGCTTTTGTCATGTAGGAATCCATGATGATCTCAGGTTAAAGGGCATAGAGAAATGGTTTGTTTATGAGAGAAGCTTATGACTTGACCCATACAGCTCTCTCATAGCGGGTCAGTCCAACACCTTGTACTCTTACATGTGCCTATGACTTTGATTTATATCTCTATATATCTTCAAAGTCATACTGGTCTTATTTCATCTCTGCTCCCGCATAGATGACCGACCAGGGATATTTAGGATAAGATCATGAATTATCCAAGGATAGTCATCATAGTAAACATGAAAATAATATGATAACATAACTAAGAAATTCATAAATTAACAATGTTTATAATACAATGATTAGCCCCTAGGGCACAATTTCCAATATCCTCCCACTTGCACTAGGAACAATCATTAATTTGTCTCAATCCTATTGACCTAACATGACGCTCATGCTTTGCCTACACAAGCGGCTTTGTTAGAGGATCAGCAATATTGTCTTCTCCTGCTACTTTGCATATTTTTATATCACCTCTATCATTGATTTCTCTGATGAGATAAAATCACCTGAGTATATGCTTGGTCCTTTGATATGACCTATGTAATATCCCTAATTTTCTGTACTGATTTATATGTACAGATCGAATGAAATATATGGATTATTTTTCAGGAAAAAGATGTCGTTGTTTATGTAAAGAAAGGGATTAAATTGAAAAAGAAAGAAAAGATAAGGACTTAAGTGCAATTATGGAAAGTTTAAAGTTAAGAAGGAAAAGTAGACAAAAATATGGGGTCTTTAGGTATAATTTTAGCCAAATAAAGGGACTTAGTTGAAAACAAGAAAAGTTTCTGGGGCAAAAGTGTAATTATGAAAACTTGGATCGGAAATAGGCAAAAATAGTGATCATACTCCGATCAGCCCCATATCCTACCAGTAGGTAGAGCAAGTGACGCCGGGTAATCCAGTGTAATACAGGAATTTTTCAAGACTCCAGATAGCCAGAAATGATCTGATAGTCCAAAAGTTATAAAAATTCCTACCGGATATCCTAGATTTCAGATATATGTGAGAAATTACAGGATGATGCGTCCTGATAGGGCAGATGTCTGGAAACTGACAGAATATCGATATGAGGCCTGTAGAAAAAGTTATTAGCAAATTAGAATATCCAGAAGGGAGTGTGAGGCCTCCGGGTATCCGATAGGGAGATTTATCGGTATTTGAAAAGAAACTGAATGAGTTCGGATGACCTCAGTCAGATGACTGTTATGACTCAATGGGATGCCTGAACACAGCAGGCCAGTGTATCTGACAGAAGGTCCCGGTGTCCGGAGATGTGTAGAAACGGTACATAATAGTTAAAGTACTCGATGAACATGGGCAGGGGAGGATTCCTCGTAATACGTGCCAAGAGGGTATTGGACTTAGAAAGGGCCAAAAATGGCGCCATCAAAGGCCCAATAAGACACGTGGACTGATAGGTGGGCCAGTGTCCAGCAGAACCCCAGAAAAGTGCGAAAATACGAAAATGCCCCTGGGTTGTACCAAAGGGGTAATAGGCGTATGAAGGGCATTTTGGTCATTCTGGACAGGCCTAAAGGCCAAGACATATACAGATGAAGTTAATTAGAGTTAGTATATGCCCTGACAGAGTACAAAAAGGTGTAAAATGACAATTTTGCCCTTAGGGTTAAGATAGTGCACAAAAGGGCACCAGGGGTATTTTGGTCATTTCGCAGGGGATCTGTAATTGGGTTTAGACCCAGTATTGAAATTTTAATGATATAAAGGATCCAGAAACTAACTTCAAGGCCAGAATACATAATATGGGTTTTCAGAAAAATTAGATTCAGAAAACGGTTCAGTTTTCGAGGCGAAGGACTGAGCCGGTACCGGATTAGACCGGAAAGCTTCCAGAAGGTTTCTCTCCTTTCCAAATTGCACCATGTGATAAATATGTGAGGTGAGGTGTCCCATGAGGTGGCCTTGAATGATGTCATGCATGATGCAGTAAAAGGAATAAAAGAAAATAGGAAATTCCGGAAAAACCAGGACCACAAGTTCATATGGCTTCAAAATTACAAGAATGCCATTGAAGGAAACTATAAATACCCCCATGCCTCTCATTCTCATGGACAAGGAGCTTTTTAGAGTGATAAGGAAGTGCTTGAGAGAGAAAGTGAGAAAAAGAAAGAAGAAAGGAAGTTCTGGTGGAGTTGGAAGTAGTAGAGAGGTTCTAGAGTTCTGCTTGTGAGGTAGTAACTAATCATAGCTTTTATGTAATGTCTTTGTGACTTGTGCTATTGTTTGGTTGGATTGTTGTCTTATATGTTATGCTTGAAGCTCTATTACAATGCTATGATCATATGTTATTGAATATGGAAGCACGCAGTATACTTATCTGTACACAATCACAAGCAAGCACTGTCACTCTGCATTACATATATTGTTATGATTATTACTACTGAGATTCCCTCGAATCTCATCCCAAATAACCCATTACAGGGGAGTCTATGTCGAAGTAAATTTTGGAAATCTTGAAGGACGCCGTTAGGCTGCCAAAATTCTGGCAAAGTGGTAAAGAAAGGAACTGATACGTACTGTGTACGTAGGTACTGTCTAAGGAGGCTGGAAGTGAGTGGACCTAGCCGGTTCATCCAGTCTTTCCTGGGTACTTACGTAGAATGGTAGTTCTTACGGGAATTACCGAATCGGTACAAGATCGGTTACTTTCTAAAGACGAAGTATAGCTGTTATGCTGTCGGATTTCAGGAAAAGATGATGTAGTAGAAATATGAGAATTTTGTATCTTTCATAATGAATGGAAACTATCGTTTAATAACAGATATTGTTTGGCATGTTCTAAATATCTGATCAGCATGTTTAACTGATATGTGATGGATGTATGCCTGTGTATGTAAGAGTGAATGCTGAAAATTGTCCCTGTGAACAGTAAATCCGAGGAGACCTATTGATGTTTGATAAATATTTAAAAATAGTAAATGGATGAATAAATGTCTGAAATTTTTATGGTCATTATTAGATATATTAATATTTAATTTTATATATAATATGCCTCATTTGGACGTCTGTATATGGAGTTATAAATTTCCAAATTTGGAACCAGAATGCTGGATTCAGAGGAAAAATGTGGGATGAACAGTAAAGTTGTAACCTTGACCCACATTGACTTGGTCAAAGATTGGTCAATGAGAGATTTTTCCCTAAAATATGATTGAGTTAGTTTCATGTATCAATTTGAACCACTTCATTTCAATTTTTCTATAATTAATTATGATTTTCTGAAGTCAGGTCACTCATCTGGAATTTGCACAGTGAACAGTACGCGAGAAGAGGAAATTCCAGATTGAGAAATTGGACTTCAATGACCTTGAAAGTGGTTCTAAATGCTATCAACTGATCCCTAAAATGTATGAAAATAAGGACGTTTCATTTTGGTATCAGAGTAAAGGATTCTGGCTTAGGATATGCTCTGAATAGATGATTTATAGATAGATATACTATGATAAAGCTATCATAATTGACACTAAGATAGTGTTTGCAGGATGACTAGATATAGATCCAGATCCGAAACCACGGTGAACCAGTGGGATCCTAGACCAGAGGTCTCTAGTGTGGATAGTTCAAAAGAGGAGATAATGAGCAATGATTCTGATCCTTGGATATCTCCAGTAGTGAGTGACTCAGAAGTGGATAGTTCTTCTGTAGGATCAAATCTTGTGGATGATCAGGATGTGATGGTGATAGAAGGCCCTATTCCTTCCATTCTCATAAGTGCGGTACCTTCAAATATAGTAAACAATTCAGGATCTAGCCAAGTACTTGATCAGAGTAATGCACCAGGTCCCAGTAGGCTCGAGGTGACATTAGTAGAGATACATTTGGGAGGTCTAATTGTAAGAATGATGCCAGGGAGGAACCTGAGTAGAGAATAATTTGAGAGCTCGGTAGTATTAGCCCGACAGTTATATGGGCTAAGGCAGACCCTGATCAGAAATGTAGATCAAGGTTATATGGTTTATCAGAATTTCATCACAAGGGTAAAAGCCATATACCAAGCCTGGGATCCAAATGTATTAACCCTAGGGCTTTGGCTGGAGATTATGGACGATGTATTGCCAACTACTCCTACCTGGAGATTAGAGTTGGATCGATATTTTGATAAAGAACCATATTGTACTGTATCCGACTGGATCTACTTGGTAGAAGAGTATATTAGAATAAAGTTTAAGAAGAATTAGGGTAATGTTTTCAGTGTACGTAATGTATAAAAGATCAGTACAGTAGCATATGTATGACTGTGACAGGTACCTTGTATGCTATGTTTGAAATGAAATAGGAAATGTTGTTTATCGCATTCCCTCTTATGTTATAGTATAACAAAATGGTTCCAACAAGAAGAACGATTCTGGCAGAGGAACCACAAGAAGCTGGAAATCTTAATCAACTAATCTTAGAGCGATTAGAACAACAACAAAAGATGATTGAGGAAATGCGGGCAGCTCAGGCACGCAACGAGTAGGAGAGAGATGCTGCTATAGCTGCAGCAGTAGCTGAGGCAGTAAGCAACCTAAGGCCACCCGAGCCTTCAGGATCAGCTAGTAGAGAACCACAGCCGGTGCAGCCTCAAAGACAGGTTAACCCAAGAGAGGATGCAGCTAGCATTCAGCAATGGATGATCAGATTCTGCAAGTACAATCCTCTAGTATTTGAGGGAACGTTTAAGGTGCAGAGTGCTGAGGATTGGATTAGCAGATTAGAAAAGATCTTCAAGGTTCTTGACTGCCCAACAGAAATCAAAGCTCAGATGGCTATCTATCAGTTAGAGAAAGATGCTGATAGGTGGTGGAAGAATACTGAGTTACTTCTACAAGCAAGAGACATCCCGATCACCTAGGAGGTGTTTCTTGAGCAGTTTTATGAAAAATATTTTCCTCAATCAGTGAATGATGAAAGAGAAGCGGAATTCCTTGTACTGAGACAAGGAGAGAAGGAGTCCTTTGATGAATATCTTGCTAAGTTCATCCGGCTGTCTCAATATTCCACTTATCTGCGCCAAGTGGATGACGAACATTGGATGACAGAAAGGATGATCCGAGGGCTGAATTCTATGCTAAAGGAGAAGTTAACTCCTCAACAATACAGCCAGTTTAACAAAGCCGTGGAGGCGTGCCGTATTGTTGAAAATAGCATGAATTACAGAATGCTATCTAGATCGGGAACCAGGGAACAAGCAGCTCCTGATAAAGCCGGTCAAAATCAA
This sequence comes from Leucaena leucocephala, assembly GCA_037074615.1. Lineage (NCBI taxonomy): Eukaryota > Viridiplantae > Streptophyta > Magnoliopsida > Fabales > Fabaceae > Leucaena > Leucaena leucocephala. Next base: position 7,390,630 of record CM073548.1, on the reverse strand, counting down.
GAATCTGCCAGTGGAAGCGGCTACAAGAAAAGAAAGCGACCATGGCAGAACAACAGAAGGCCAAATAGAGGGAATTTCTGCGGAAGGTCCAGCAACAGGGATGCAAAGGCCCAAGTATGTGAAAAGTGAGGAAAGAATCATGGTGACAGACTATGTTTAATGGGCCAGAATGTTTGTTACACCTGTGGAAAGCCCGGCCATTTTTCAAGAGAACGCCCTCAAGCCATAACAAATCCAAGGCCAAGGACACCAGGAAGAGTGTTTGCACTCACTAAGGAGGATGCTCAGCGGTCACCTGAGATGATCCAAGGTACAATCTATCTCAATGATCATGCTATGACTGCTTTATTTGATTCTGGTGCAAGCCATTCCTTTATTTCTTATGAGTGTGATAAACGTCTAGGCCTTCGGATTAACAAGCTATGTTATGATATACATGTAAAAAACCCTACCAATGCTAGGGTAGTTACATCTGATGCCTGCTTGAATAGTATAGTACGTTATGAGCACTGTAGTACCACCCTAGACTTAATATGTATGCCTTTCTGAGAAATCGATGTCATACTTGGTTTGAATTGGTTAGCCTCCAATAATGTGATGCTGGACTGCAGGAACAAAACCCTAGTTCTTGGCCCAAAGATCGCTGATCTGAGTCCAGAAGTAAGATTGAATTTCATAACGGAGGCCCAGGAAGATAAATGTCTGTGAAAAGGATGTCAGGGATATGTGGTGTTCTTTTCTGTTCAAACAGAGATAGAAGAAGGAATTAATGAGATCCCAGTAGTCAATGAATTTCCTGAAGTCTTTCCGAAGGAGATTCAAGGATTGCCTTCAGAACGTGAGGTGGAGTTTGCAATTGACATTGCACCTGGAGCTGGACTAGTATCCAAAGCCCCATACAGGATGGCTCCTAATGAGATGATGGAACTGAAGAAGCAAATTGAGGAGCTACTGGAGAAGGGTTTCATAAGACCCAGTGTATCACCATGGGGTGCTCCTGTGTTATTTGTCAAGAAGAAAGATGGCAGTTTAAGGCTATGCATTGACTACAGGGAATTAAATAAGCTTACAGTTAAGAATCAGTATCCTCTTTCCAGAATTCATGACCTGCTAGACCAATTGGCAGGAGCGAGCTTATTCTCCAAGATTGACTTGAGATCTGGTTATCATCAGCTAAGGGTGAAGTCAGATGATATTCTAAAGACGGCATTCAGAATGCGCTACGGGCATTTTGAGTTCTTGGTGATGCCTTTTGGACTAACCAATGCACCTGTTATTTTCATGGACTACATGAATCGGATCTTCAGGCCTTATCTAGATCAGTTCGTTGTGGTCTTCATTGATGATATTCTGGTGTATTCCAAATCTCCAGAGGAGTATGAAAGGCATTTGAGGATTATTCTTGGTACCCTTAAAGAAAAGAAGCTCTATGCTAAGCTGAGTAAATACGAGTTTTGGCTGTCAGAAGTCAAATTTCTCGGTCATGTCATATCCCGAGACGGGGTAGCTGTGGATCCTAGCAATGTTGAAGCAGTTTTGAGCTGGGAGCAGCCAAGGACAGTGACGGAGATCAGAAGTTTTCTCGGCCTAGCAGGGTACTACAGAAGATTTATTCAAGACTTTTCTCGAATTGCCTTACCACTTACCAAGCTGACCAGAAAGAATCAGCAGTTTAAGTGGGATGAGAAGTGCGAGGCTAGCTTCCAGGAGTTGAAGCAGAGATTAACCACTACTCCCGTGCTGATTATTCCAAACCCCATTCAGACATATATAGTCTACACTGATGCTAGCAAGCAGGGGTTAGGATGCGTGCTGATACAGTAAGGTCGAGTAGTAGCCTACGCCTCTCGGCAGTTAAAGCCACATGAATAATTATCCCACTCATGATCTGGAGCTTACGGCGGTGGTTTATGTAACATCCCAAGTTTTGGGTCTAGTTGAACTGGGAGGTAGTCTGATATGGGCAGGCTGCTAAACCCGTAGTCCTAGGGTAGTAATCTGATATGGGCGGATTATTTACCTGTATTTTGTAGGAATCCGAGGGATGAGCTAAGTCCTTCAGGATTTAAAGATGAGTTAAGTCTTTAACCTACAGAATCAGGACAGTTCACCTAGGTTCAAAATGAGGAATGGGAGGAATGTCCTAAGTCTTAAGCCTAGGAATTCTGCAGGTAGCTTGATATGGGCTGGCTCCTGCGTAAGATACCCTGATACAGAGGGTTGTCGAGCCTTTCAATTAACAAGGACTCCCGAAGAGTAGGGGATGAGTTATTGAAAGAGAATTTCTAGAACTTAGGATAAAGGATAAGAAGAAAGTGAGATAAGATAGACCCCAGAATTATGCTAAGATTCTGTGGGGTGAGATATGAAAGGAATGGGCACTGAGCAGTAGAGTTGTCCATAAGAAAGAAAGCAGATGTATGAGGAAGATGTATTGGTGACTTTTGGTCGCGACTAATGAACCAAAAGGTGTTATGTCGCGACGAGATGATGGCTAGGTCGCGACTAGTGACTATAAGTGGTGCTAGCCGTATGAGATACAGTGGGTCAAGAGTTGTGAAGGTCCAAATGAGATAGTTACCCGGTTAGAGATAGACCGGAGGCAGGAGGCCAGATACAGGAAAGGTTATCTAGAAACCATAAGGTATCCTCATGGGACCCACAAGATGCCACATGGCATTAGGGTAGTGTTCAGTGACCTTTCAGTAGAGTAAAGTTACTCGGTTGGCACGAAAACCGAGGAAGTGATCAGATAAGTCTGGGACTTATCTGGATAGCATTGGGGAGCGTGCAAGGTCTCTTCCAGGCGCCACATGGCTCTGGTCTGGAGAAAGCAGATAAAGCTGAGGGCACGCATTACGAGGCAGGACTCTGGACCGGTGAGTCAGCATGCTGGGTCAGCTGCTGAGGTGTCCAGGGAATTTAGGCATGTGGAAAATGTGGCGATGAGTCAGCTGCTGAGGTGTCCCCTGAGGTGGCACTGATGATGCGGTAAAAGGAAATTAAGGAAAATAGGAAATTCCAGGAAAAACCAGGACCGCAGGATCAGATGGCATGGAAATTACGAAATTGCCATTGAGGATGTATATAAATACCCCCCCTTGCTTCATTTCCATTCACGCATGGGCAAGGGAAGGGAGAGAAAGAAGAGAGAGAAGGATAAGGAAGGGAAGAGAGAAAGGAGAAAAGGAAGTAAGGAAGTTCTGGCGGAGCTGGAAGCAGAATAAGGATAGTAGAGTTCTGCTGAGCTAGCCAGGTAGTAACTAATCCTAGCTTTTATGTAATGGCTTTGTGATTGATGTGCTATTGTTTGGTTGGATTGTTGTCTTATATGTTATGTCTGAAGCTCTACTGCAATGCTGTGATCATATGTTATTGAGTATGGAAGCACGCGGCATGCTTATCTGTACACAATCACAAGCAATCACTGTCACACTGCATTACATATACTGTTATGATTATTACTACTGAGATTCCCCCGAATCTCATCCCCCTTGTATAACCATTTCAGGGAGGTTATGTCAAGGTAGATTTTGAGAATTTTGAGAGACGCCATTATGCTGCTGAAATTTCGGCGGAGATAGCAGTAGTGGAGGAAGGATATGATGCGTACTGTGTACGTAGGTACTGTCTAAGGAGGCTGGTAGTGAGTGGACCTAGCCGGTTCATCCAGTCTTTCCTGGGTACTTACGTAGAATGGTAGTTCTAATGAGAGAATTACCGAATCAGTACAGCTAGTATAGCTTCCGCAGGTGTGCTCTGAGGAGTCTAAGGCAGGATGTTTCAGTTTATGCCCTGAAGATATCGAGGCACTATTTATATGGAGCAACCATAGAGTTGTATTGTGACCATAAAAGCCTGAAGTATCTACAGGATCAGAAAGAGCTGAACATGAGACAACGGCGATGGATGGAATTGTTGAAAGATTATGACTTCCAAATTAAATACCATCCAGGAAAAGCCAATATGGTAGCTGATGCCTTGAGTAGAAAAGTGGTGAAGGTTGCACACATGATGATCAAGGAGTTGGAATTGATAGAAGATATGCGCGACTGGAGCCCTCTATATCAAATGCAGCTGACAGATAGTCCTTTCGGAGGAGTTCATGTCAGAGCTTGCATAGAAGATGAGATAAAAGAGACTCAAAAGCAGGATAAGCTCGCAGCCATATTCAAAGATAAACTGGAGAGAGGAAACACCAGGAATTTTGAGATTTCCCCAGAAGGATTGTTGCAGTTCAGGGGAAGGCCCTATATCCCTAATGCCATGGGATTAAGAGACAGAATTCTGGAGGAAGCACATAAAAGCCGGTATACAGTACATCCAGGTATGACCAAGATGTACCATGATGTTAAAAGGTTATTTTGGTGGCCTGGATTGAAGAAGGATGTAGTGGCTTATGTGTCCAAGTGCTTGACCTGCCAGAAAGTAAAGATTGAACATCAAAAGCCAGCGGGAATATTACAGCCTCTAGATATCCCTGAGTGGAAATGGGATGGTATTGCCATGGACTTTGTGGAAGGACTGCCCATGACTCCAAGTAAACATGATGCAGTATGGGTAGTAGTTGATAGATTAACAAAGTCAGCATATTTCCTGGCAATCAATAAAAGGGATTCTCTAGAAAAGCTGGCAAAGTTGTACATAAAAGAGATTGTTAGGCTTCATGGTATCCCAAGTAGCATTGTGTCCGATAGAGACCCTCGATTTACTTCTAATTTCTGGTGGGCTTTACAGGAAGAAATGGGCACTACTCTTCGATTTAGTATAGCTTATCCTCCTCAGACAGATGGTCAGTCGGAGAGAATAATCCAAACGCTAGAAGATATGTTGAGAGCATGTGTTTTGGATTTCAATAGTAGCTGGGATGTCCATCTACCACTCATAGAGTTTGCGTATAATAATAGTTATCAGGCTAGCATCCAGATGGCACCCTTTGAAGCACTCTATGGACGTAAATGTAGATCCCCCTTATGCTGGCTAGAGTTGAGTGAGAGAAGAATGCTTGGTCCTGATCTAGTGGATCAAACTGCAGAGCAGATTGTGGTGATTAGAAAAAGATTACTGATGGCTCAAAGCAGACAGAAAAGCTACGCAGATGTCAGAAGGAAGCCGTTGGAGTTTGAAGAAGGTGAACATGTATTCCTTAAGTTAACTCCAACTACTGGAGTCGGGCGATCGATCAAAGTAAAGAAGTTACATCCAAGGTACATCGGACCATTCCAAATTCTCTCAAAGGTGGGGACAGTAGCCTATAGATTAGCTCTTCCTTCAAATCTTAGCCAGATACATGATATGTTTCATGTTTCCCAATTAAAGAAGTATGTTCCAGATCCCCTCATGTGATTGAGCAAGATGAAGTCGCATTATGAGATGATCTGACCTATGAGGTTAGACCGGTATGAATTGCTGATCGAAAGGTCAAGCAGTTACATAATAAGCAAATTCCTCTAGTTAAAGTGATCTGGAAAGGCTTAACTGAGCATGAAGCTACGTGGGAAAGAGAAGAAAGGATGAGGGGGAAGTATCCTGAGTTATTTTCATAGAATATGTAGTGTAAATTTTGAGGACGAAATTTATTTTAACGGATAGAGAATGTAATATCCCTAATTTTCTGTACTGATTTATATGTACAGATCGAATGAAATATATGGATTATTTTTCAGGAAAAAGATGTCATTGTTTATGTAAAGAAAGGGATTAAATTGAAAAAGAAAGAAAAGATAAGGACTTAAGTGCAATTATGGAAAGTTTAAAGTTAAGAAGGAAAAGTAGACAAAAATATGGGGTCTTTAGGTATAATTTTAGCCAAATAAAGGGACTTAGTTGAAAACAAGAAAAGTTTCTGGGGCAAAAGTGTAATTATGAAAACTTGGATCGGAAATAAGCAAAAACAGTGATCATACTTTGATCAGCCCCATATCCTACCAGTAGGTAGAGCAAGTGACGCCGGGTAATCCAGTGTAATACAGGAATTTTTCAAGACTCCAGATAGCCAGAAATGATCTGATAGTCCAAAAGTTATAAAAATTCCTACCGGATATCCTAGATTTCAAATATATGTGAGAAATTACAGGATGATGCGTCCTGATAGGGCAGATGTCTGGAAACTGACAGAATACCGATATGAGGCCTGTAGAAAAAGTTATTAGCAAATTAGAATATCCAGACGGGAGTGTGAGGCCTCCGAGTATCCGATAAGGAGATTTATCGGTATTTGAAAAGGGACTGAATGAGTTCGGATGACCTCAGTCAGATGACTGTTATGACTCAATGGGATGCCTGAACACAGCAGGCCAGTGTATCTGACAGAAGGTCCCGGTGTCTGGAGATGTGTAGAAACGGTACATAATAGTTAAAGTACTCGATGAACATGGGCAGGGGAGGATTCCTCGTAATGCATGCCAAGAGGGTATTGGACTCAGAAAGGCCCAAAAATGGTTCCATCAAAGGCCCAATAAGACACGTGGACTGATAGGTGGGCCAGTGTCCAGCAGAACCCCAGAAAAGTGCGAAAATACGAAAATACCCCTGGGTTGTACCAAAGGGGTAATAGGCGTATGAAGGGCATTTTGGTCATTCTGGACAGGCCTAGAGGCCAAGACATATACATATGAAGTTAATTAGAGTCAGTATATGCCCTGACAGAGTACAGAAAGGTGTAAAATGACAGTTTTGCCCTTAGGGTTAAGATAGTGCACAAAAGGGCACCAGGGGTATTTTAGTCATTTCGCAGGGGATCTGTAATTGGGTTTAGACCCAGTATTGAAATTTTAATGATATAAAGGATCCAGATACTAACTTCAAGGCCAGAAGACATAATATGGGTTTTCAGAAAAATTAGATTCAGAAAACGGTTCAGTTTTCGAGGCGACGGACTTGGCCGGTACCGGATTAGACCGGAAAGCTTCCAGAAGGTTTCTCTCCTCTCCAAATTGTGCCATGTGATAAATGTGTGAGGTTAGGTGTCCGATGAGGTGGCCTTGAATGATGTCATGCATGATGCAGTAAAAGGAATAAAAGAAAATAGGAAATTCTGAAAAAACCAGGACCACAAGTTCATATGGCTTCAAAATTACAAGAATGCCATTGAAGGAAACTATAAATACCCCCATGCCTCTCATTCTCATGGCCAAGGAGCTTTTTAGAGTGATAAGGAAGTGCTTGAGAGAGAAAGTGAGAAAAAGAAAGAAGAAAGGAAGTTCTGGTGGAGTTGGAAGCAGTAGAGAGGTTCTAGAGTTCTGCTTGTGAGGTATTAACTAATCCTAGCTTTTATGTAATATCTTTGTGACTTGTTGTGCTATTGTTTGGTTGGATTGTTGTCTTATATGTTATGCTTGAAGCTCTATTACAATGCTATGATCATATGTTATTGAATATGGAAGCACGCAGCATACTTATCTGTACACAATCACAAGCAAGCACTGTCACTCTGCACTACATATATTGTTATGATTATTACTACTGAGATTCCCTCGAATCTCATCCCAAATAACCCATTACAGGGGAGGCTATGTCGAAGTAAATTTTGGAAATCTTGAAGGACGCCGTTAGGCTGCCAAAATTCCAGCAAAGTGGTAAAGAAAGGAACTGATACGTACTGTGTACGTAGGTACTGTCTAAGGAGGCTGGAAGTGAGTGGACCTAGCCGGTTCATCCAGTCTTTCTTGGGTACTTACGTAGAATGGTAGTTCTTACGGGAATTACCGAATCGGTACAAGATCGGTTACTTTCTAAAGACGAAGTATAGCTGTTATGCTGCCGGATTTCAGGAAAAGATGATGTAGTAGAAATATGAGAATTTTGTATCTGTCATAATGAATGGAAACTATCCTTTAATAACAGATATTGTTTGGCATGTTCTAAATATCTGATCAGCATGTTTAACTGATATGTGATGGATGTATGCCTGTGTATGTAAGAGTGAATGCTGAAAATTGTCCCTGTGAACAGTAAATCTGAGGAGACCTATTGATGTTTGATAAATATTTAAAAATAGTAAATGGATGAATAAATATCTGAAATTTTTATGGTAATTAGTAGACATATTAAGATTTAATTTGATATATAATATTCCTCATTTGGACCTCTGTACGTGGAGTTATAAATTTCCAAAGTTGGAACCAGAATGCTGGATTCAGAGGAAAAACGTGAGATGAACAGTAAAGTTGTAACCTTGACCCACGTTGACTTGGTCAAAGATTGGTCAATGAGAGATTTTTCCCTAAAATATGATTGAGTTAGTTTCATTTATCAATTGGAACCACTTCATTTCTATTTTTCTATAATTAATTATGATTTTTCGAAGTCAGGTCACTCATCTGGAATTTGCATAGTGAACAGTATGCGAGAAGAGGAAATTCCAGATTGAGAAATTGGACTTCAATGACCTTGAAAGTGGTTCTAAATGCTATCAAATGATCCTTAAAATGTATGAAAATAAGGACGTTTCAACCTAGGGTCTTTGGCCCGTACAATGGCACCGCTATTGTCACAGAATAAAGTTATTGGATCTGAGATGGTAGGTTGACCCCTAGTTCAGTAATGAACTTCCTGATCCAAACGGCTTCCTTAGCTGCATCAGATGCTGCTATATACTCAGCTTCCGTTGCATAATCTGCTACAGTTCTCTGCTTAAAGTTCTTCCAGCTTACTGCTCCATTATTCATTAGGAATATGTATCCAGACTGCGATTTCTAGTCGTCCTGGTCAGTTTGGAAACTTGCATCTGTGTAACCAGTTACACAGAACTCCTCATCCAATCCACCATAGACTAAGAATAAGTCCTTAGTCCTTCTTAAGTAAGTACTTAAGGATATTCTTGACAGCAGTCCAATGGCCCTCACCAGGGTCCTATTGATATCTGCTATTCATACTTAAGGCAAACGAGACATTCGGTCGAGTACATAACATGGTGTACATGATAGATCCTATGGCCGAGGCATATGGAACCTTACTCATGCGACCTCGCTGAGGTGAATACCATGAGACATGGGTATGATGTTGGAAATTGTGCCCTAGGGGCCAATCATTGTATCAAGTTATCACATTATTTGCATGTTTACTGTGATGACCATCCTTGGATAACTCATGATCTATCCTAAATATCCCTGGTCGGTCATCTATACGGGAGCAAAGATGAAATAAGACTAGTATGACTTTGAAGATATATAGAGATATAAATCAAAGTTATAGGCACATGTAAGAGTACAGGGTGTCGGACCGACCCACTATGAGAGAGCTGCATAGGTTAACTCATAAGCTTCTCTCATATACAAGCCATGTCACTATGCCCTTTGACCTGAGATCATCATGGATTACTACATGACAAACGCTCATCTTTGACCTAGTCAAAAGTCACTTTTGACCGAGTGATCATAAAAGCTATGTTCGGGCTTAGTGGTTTTTCATGCGGAGGAATGTGAATGGTCAAGATGGAATTTGTCCCTCACATTCGTAGAGAGATATTACTGGGCCCCTCGATGAGTGAGTCTGAAAAATGTATGGCCATACTGTAATGGATGGGTAGTTCCATTTCTATCGTAAGACTACTCAGGGATCGAGAAAGTAACGGTCAGGAATAGGAGGATGACGTTCACCATGCCTCATCCATGACCGAAATATCATGTGACAAAAGGGACGTGATATGGTTGTATGAAAGGTAACATCGTTCATCGATCCTCATATGTTTTGGGTAGTCGTAATGTCTTGCTAGAGGCCGCTTACGACTTGTGGGTTAGTATAGTAACTGGCCCACTGCCAACTTCATATGGGCCTACAGGGTCGCACACAAAATAGCCCAACTCGAGCTGTGATGTCCAGATTCATTGAACCTAAGAGATGTCTAAATTCAATGAATAGTCTAGGGTGGATTTATATATTTTATATATATAAATTTGTATATATATATTATATATATAATATAAGAGATATTTGCAAGATTTAATTTATAAGGATAAATTAAATTTCTATCACTTTTGAATTTGAATTTAAATGGATATGATCTATTTGAATTTGAAATTCAAATTGATAAGATATCTCAAATTTGATTTATGAGAATAAATCAAATATAATTCCGTCTTATCTTTATTAAATAAATAGGTGATTTAAATCTGTGGGACGGATTTAATAAAAATCATATTTATTTAATTAGTTTTTTATCAAATTATGCAATATATGATATTGTATTAATTTTAGAATTAATATAAGATTAATTCTGAAACCCGGCCCAATTAGAAGCCCGATAGCATCCTATATATTTGACATTAGGAGCTAGGGTTCTACACACAATACACAACATAACTCACAAGAGAGCAGCACGACGACGAGTCGCGACTTGCAGACGCAAAGGTCGCGACTAAAACGGGCATCTGAACGTCAGAAATCCGAAAAGAGGAGACAGGTCGTGACTTGAAGCTGACGAGGTTGTGACTACAAACTCCAGAGACGTCCGGTCGCGACAAGAAGCTTAGGAGGTCGCGACTAACAACTCCATAGGGGACAGGTCGCGATGTGAAGCTGAGTAGGTCGCGACTGAAAGTTCCAGAGGTGACAGGTACGACGAGAAGCTGAGTAGGTCGCGACTGAAAGTTCCAGAGATGAGGAGTTGCGACTAGTGGATACGGAGGTCGCGACTAAAGCTCGAATACCAAAGGTAACACTTCTTTCTCCTTGACTTAAACACATTCGGTAGATCCTGGCTGGGAATGGAAAAAATTTTAAAGTTAATTTCCGCTGCGTGTCTTCCAATTTCCTTCAGTGGTATCAGAGCCATGCCGTTTTGTGGTTAAGTTAGGTTTGATTGTTGATACATGTGATGTATGTTAGACTACTTAGCTGAATATATGATAACATGCGAGTTATGTATGACATATTGGGAATCCATTTTATGTATGACATATAAGGAATCCGAAAGGAAACTGAAATCGGTGGTGTATGTTAATTGATTTGTTCCTTCTTCGTTGCTGGAATTTCGGCAGCCTACCGCGTCTCTTAAGATTTCCAAATTTTATTTTGACAGAACCTCCCCTGTAATGTTATATTTGGGAATGAGATTCAAAAGAATCCCAGTAGCAATAATCATAACAATATATGTAATGCAGAGTGACGGTGCTTGCTTATGATTGTGTACAAATAAGTATGTTGCATGCTTCCATATTCAATAACATATGATCATAGCATTGGAATAGAGCTTCAAGCATAACATATAAGACAACAATCCAACCAAACAAAAGCACAACAAATTACAAAGACATTACATAAGAGCTAGGATTAGTTGCTACCTCAAAAGCAGAGCTTCAGAACTTCTCTACTACTTCCAACTTCACCAGAACTTCCTTACTTCTTTCTTTCTCTCACTTTCTCTCTCAAGAACTTCTTTCTTCCTCTCTTTCTTGCTTGTGCCGAAATGAGTAGCTAGGGGGGTATTTATAGTGTTGAGCAATGGCAATCTTGTAATTTTGAAGACTTATGATCCTGTGGTCCTGGTTTTTCCTGAATTTCCTATTTTTCTTTATTCCTTTTACTGCATCATGCATGATGTCACATCCTTATTTTTATACATCTTAGGAACCATTCAGTAGCATTTGGAACCACTTTCAGGGTTATAGAAGTCCAAACTATCAATCTGGAATTCTACTCTTTCGGTACTGTTCACTGTGGCAAATTCCAGATGAGCGACTTGACTTTGAAAAATCATAACTAATTCTAGAAAAATCAAAACGAAGTGGTTCAAAGTGATACATGAATCTAACTCAATTATATTTCAGGGAAAATCATTGGTTGACCATTATTTGACCAATTCATCGTGGGTAAACGTTTCAAAGTTACTGTTCATCCAGTGATTTTCTCCTAAATCCAGCATTCTGGTTTCATCTTTGGTAATTTATATCCTTTCGTAAAGACATCCAAATGGGGCATTCTATATATCAAATTAAATCTTAGAATATCTAATTTTTACCATAAAAATTTAGTGCATTAATTCAATCATTTACTATTTTTAATGATTTATCAAACATGCATAGGTCCTCACGAGTTACTGTTCACTACCTATTTTCAGCATTCAATCTTCACATACACATGCATACAACCATCACATATTAGTCATACATGCCAGATAACAATTATTATTAGATAATCAACTATTATATATCAGTGTATGATCAATCCCCTCAAATTTCTATTACATCTTTTCACTGTCTAAAATCCGGCAGCATAACTGCTACAATTCTTCTTTAGAAAGTAACCGATGTTGTACCGATTCGGTAATTCCCTCATGAGAACTACCATTCTACGTAGTACCCAGGAAAGACTGGATGAACCTGCTGGGTCCACTCACTTCCAGCCTCCTTAGACAGCACTACGTACACAGTACGTATCAGTTCCTTTCCCTGTTCATGCTTTCTTGCCGGAATTTCGGCAGCATAACGGCGTCTCTTAAAATTTCCAAAGTTTATTTTGACAGAACCTCCCCTGTAATGTTATGTATGGGAATGAGATTCAAAAGAATCCCAGTAGCAACAATCATAACAATATATGTAATGCAGAGTGACGGTGCTTGCTTGTGATTGTGTACAGATAAGTATGCTGCATGCTTCCATATTCAATAACATATGATCATAGCATTGGAATAGAGCTTCAAGCATAACATATAAGACAACAATCCAACTAAACAAAACAACACATCACAAAGACATTACATAAGAGCTAGGATTAGTTACTACCTCAAAAGCTAAGCAGAGCTCTACTATCTCTATTCTGCTTCCAGCTCCGCCAGAACTTCCTTTCTTTCTTTCTTCCTCTCACTTTCTCTCTCTAGCACCTCCTCCTCTCTCTAAAAGGCTCAAAATCGTGGGATGCATGAAATGGGAGGGGGAGGGGGTATTTATAGTTTCCTTCAATGGCATTCCTATAATTTTGAAGCCATCTGATCCTTTGGTCCTTGTTTTTCCTGGATTTTCCTATTTTCTTTTATTCCTTTTTACTGCATCATGCATGACATCATCCAGGACACCTCAGTAGACACCTCAGCAGCTGACTCATCGCCACATTTTCCACATGCTGAAATTCCTGGACACCTCAGCATCTGACTCAGCAGGATGACTCACCGGTCCAGTCTCTTGCCTCGTAAAACGTGTCCTCAGCTTTATCTGCTTTCTCCAGACTAATGCCATGTGGCGCCTGGAAGGGACCTTTCACGCCTTCCAATGCTATCCAGATAAGTCCCGGACTTTATCTGATCACCTCCTCGGTTATCGTGCCAACCGAGTAACTTTACTTTACTGAAAAGTCTTTAAATCATTATTTTAATGTAACTTTTCCTCACATAACTACTGGGCCTGCGTTTTTGGGCCTGGGAATATCATCTTGGGTCTCTGATCCAGCCCAAGTACTCTGATGGCACGCTTCCCAAGAAACACCACTTGGCAAATTACCAAAATGCCCTTAGTCTCTCTTTCTTTACTTTATTAGGTCTAGGGGCATTATTGTCTTTTCCCATCTTACCAGAGTATTCTTTGACCCTGGTAAACTATCCAGATAACTTCCCTGGACTGTCTAACCTTAGGCAAATGACCAAAATACCTTTTACTCATTCTTCAGCTGTTCTATAACATAGGGGCATTTTTGTCATTTCGCCCCTTTTTCCTGGACACCGGCCCCTTTTACCACTGGACTGATCTAATGGGCCTGGGCCTTCCCTGGTGTCACTAAATACCATAGAAACACTATACGCCCCCTGGCCACAGTCCGATCATCCCTATCGGGACTGCTTTTCCTTTACCGATTATAACTGTAAATTCCCATCTTCCGGAATTTTTACAGAAAAATCTGGACCTCAAATCAAAATTCGGTGACTCCTCATTCAACCCGGAATCCTTTTCTCTATCTCCCGGTATTTTCAGATATTTTATCCGGACCGGGCTGTTTTGGCCTGAAAAAGCGCTCACGCGCACACTTTTCCAAAATGACCATTTTACCCCTGACCACATTTCTAATTTTTTTTATACACATAGAGACCTCATATGCACATTTCACAGTTCAGTGAAATGATCAGCATAATTTTCTCTATTTTTTGGCAAAATATGGTACTCATCGGCTACCAGCCCGATCTTTCCCATAATTACGATTTTGCCCCTGCATTCTCTTTCTGGCATCTATTCTCATCTTCTTATCCTTCATCTTAAGTTCTAGAAATTCTCTTTCAATAACTCATCCCTTAAACTCTTCGGGAGTCATCGTTAATTGAAAGGCTCGACAACCCGCCCATATCAGGTTATCTTACACAGGAGCCAGCCCAAATCAAGCTACCTGCAGAATTCCTAGGCTTAAGACTTAGGATATTCCTCGCATTCCTCATTTTGAACCTAGGCGAACTGTCCCGATTTTGTAGGTTAAAGACTTAACTCATCTTTACATCCTGAAGGACTTAGCTCATCCCTCGGATCCTACAAAATACAGGTAAGTAATCCGCCCAAATCAGATTACTACCCTGGGACTACGGTTTTAGCAGCCTGCCTATTTCAGACTACTTCCTAGTTCTCCTAGACCAAAAATCGGGATGTTACAGAGTTCGCTAGGATCAAGAGAGAGACCGATCAGGAACCACAGTCCGGTCAATAATAGACTGGGACTAACGGATAGACAGAAGAAGTTAAGTAAAGAGGTAGCCACAGTTGAGAGATATAGTGACTCCCCTATTCCCTATATAAGAGAGAGTGATGAAGGGTTGAGTCTATACCCTGGTAAGAGGGTAGTGTGGCAGCCTAAGTAAATGATCAGGATGACTAACCAAGATATGATAGGCAATATGATAAAGAAAATATGCCCTGAGGTTTAGTTAGTCTGATGGATGGTTGAGCAAAGTATGATGATGATATGGCTTATGATGCCATAAGTTATGATAGTTGCATCTCCTTGCAGTTGTCATATGATGACATGCATGTTAGAGTATGCTATGATGAATGAATACTCCCCTTTTGCCATATATGCAGGGTAGAGTGTATATGAGATGAGAAAGTTATGGGAAGTTATGTTGCTCCCATACCATATGACATGTAATGAGATATGTATTGAGGATGATAGATAGTCTCAGTTCATGGGACAATAAGCTATGATATTTAGATATGTTATGATTGAGGTTACTCAGGTAATTCTGCAGACTTGTGAATGCAGTACTCAGAGCCATTTCTAAGGAATGGTAGACAGAAAGAAAGCAGAAAAGAGTAAAGAGATTGTTTCTAGATCACTCTTCAGATAAGAGTAGGATCTGAAACAGATGGCTCTCAGATAGAGCTAGATTCAGATGAGTATAGATCACTCTTCAGATAAGAGTTGGATCTGATACATAATGCTCGCAGTTAGAGCATAGTTTAAATGGCTCGCAGTTAGAGCACAAATTGAAATGAGAAGTTATGAATGAGGCCATAGCAGTAGAATGCAATGGCAGGTGGTTAGACCATGATGGCACAAGCCAGTGGTAAGCCACAGTAAAGTAAGAAAGATGAGAAGGAACTCCTGAGTAAGAGAGGAAGTAAGTAAAGTTTGGGTAAACGATATGAGGCTATAAAATTTTTAGTTATGGAGTTATCAACAGGTGGAAGCAGTTAACCTTATAACCTAGTCAGTTGGTTTAAGATCTTCAGGAGATATACAGTACAACAGAATCGCAGTTAGATTCTGGAGGGTTACAGTTAGATCCTAACATGGCTCCAGGGTCACAGTTAGATCCTAACAGATTCAGAGTCGCAGTTAGATTCTGAAGAGGCTAACGGTTGATCGCAGTTAGATCCCGAGGTCGCAGTTAGACCTAGCCTAAGGAAAGTAATGAGCCTTGAGCCATGAGTACGATGTAGTATCTCTTTGGGAAGATGAATGCCAAAGACAAAGTTAAGGTGAGGAAGCTTCACTCTTTGATAAACTCACCCAGAGAAATTGTTTTATAATGATTTTCCTCAGATAGCCTCTAGTATACAGACTAAACTTGGCTTTCCCTTAAACGAAGATGGAGTCCAAGTTCAAATCTGAGTACTGGGATTCAAAGTTTTGTAGAAGGATGCCTGAGAAGCAGAGAAGAGAATCCTCTGTGTAATAAGAAGCAGAGAAGAAAATCCTCAATGTAATGAGAACAGAAGAGTATGAGTAGATAGATTCTCCCAGATGAGGGTAAAGAGATTAAAAGGCTAGAAAAGACCTAGAGAAAAAGGTCTAAGGCAAAGCAAAGATAGAACTCAGTTCTATGAGGAAGAGAATGTTAGCCTTATGGTATCTCAAGATAAGTTATGAAAGGGTGGTATACACCATGAGATAGTCAGAGTTGGCTAGATATGCCATGATAAAGTATCAAAGGCATGTAATGGGATACACGGTAGTAAACGTGTAATATGACACGCACCTAGAGATGTGCATTGTATGAACAGATAGAGAGGCTTCCCTGTTTGGTAGGGATCATATGTTTTAATGTTATGCTATGAAAGAGAATAGAAAATGAGAGCTTTCACTCCTTGCATGAGATACTAGGCCCTATGTTATGCTAAAACTATGCAAGCTCTGAGTGTTAGAGCTGTGCCTAGTTAGAACAGGAATGCTTGAGCTCCAGCATTAGAGCTTTGCATTCATAAGCAGGTATGCAGTCCTGCAGTATGTTGGCCAGGCATTATGCATGTTAGAGTAGGTGCTCTTGTTTAGCAGCAAAGTAAAGAAAGAATAGCTACGTAAGTCCTCTCTCTGTGTAAAGAAAGATGAGATGTTGCAGATATTAAAGCAGTCTGCGAGATATTAAGAGAAGTAATACCAGATAGATGCTAAAAGTATGATGAGTAGTTAGAAGAAATTCCCGAATACAGTAATATTCGAGAGAATTTCATATGAAAGAAATGGACACTACTTATAAAGTGCAGTAAGTGATCCATAAGAGAAAAGTAGATTTCAACTCTAATTGAATTGACTCAGAGAAAGATAAGCATGTTATAAAGAGATGTAAAGTTATGATGAGTAATTTGCCAGATGTTAAGTTAATTTGGCTATGGTACTGATTAAATTTCGAGGACGAAATTTATTTGAAGGGGAGGAGAAATGTAACATCCCAATTTTCAGGCCTAGAGATGCAGAGATAGCCTAAGATTAAGAGGCTACTAGACCCCTTTCTAGCAGAAGTCCCAGAGGAACGTAAAGAGTTTCAGGGACTGAGTTGCGAGTAAGTAAAGGTACGGGGACTTATGTATAAACAGTAGAAGTCCCAAGGGGTAAATGGCCATTTGGGATGATGTAAAGGGCAAAGGTTCAAGAGCTGACCATTTGGTCGCGACTGTAGATAATTGTGGTCGCGACTAATACTTACGGAAAGATGTTGGTTGCGACGAGAGTGTATTATGGTCGCGACTAATATTGGCAGAAAGGCTCGGTCGTGACGAATATGTATGTGGTATCGCGACTAATGAGTAGAATGAGCCTGGTTGCGACGAAAGACTGTTGTGGTCACGACGAAAGACTGTTGTGGTTGCGACGAAAGACTGTTGTGGTCGCCACGAAAGACTGTTATGGTCGCGACAAAAGAATGTTGTGGTCGTGACTAGAGAATTCTGTGGTCGCGACTAATGAGCACAGAAGGTGTTAAGTCGCGATGAGATGATGATGAGGTCGCGACTAGTGGCTAAAGTAGTGCCAAGCGTACGGGCCATGAGTGGAGAAGGTCCAAATGAGATAGTTACCCGGTTAGAGATAGACCGGAGACAGGAGGCCAGATACAGGAAAGGTTATCTGGAAACCATGAGGTGGACTAATAAGGTATCCTCATGGGACCCACAAGATGCCACATGGCATTAAAGTAATGGTTCAGTAGAGTAAAGTTACTCGGTTGGCATGAAAACCGAGGAAGTGATCAGATAAGTCTGGGACTTATTTGGATAGCATTGGGAAGCGTGCAAGGTCTCTTCCAGTCGCCACATGGCATTAGTCTGGAGAAAGCAGATAAAGCTGAGGGCACATATTACGAGGCAGGAGACTGGACCGGTGAGTCAGCATGCTGAGTCAGCTGCTGAGGTGTCCAGGATTTTTAGCATGTGATAAATGTGGCGCTGAGGTGTCCCGATGATGTCATGCATGATACAGTAAATGAGGAATTAAAGAAAATAGGAAAATCCAGGAAAAACCAGGACCGCAAGATCAAAGTTCATGGTAATTACGGAATTGCCATTGAAGACAATTATAAATACCCCCTTGGCTAATTTGCATTCACACATGGCAAGGGAGAAGGGAGAGAAAGAAGAGAGAGAAGGAGAAGGAAGGGAAGAGAGAAAGGAGAAAAAGAAGTAAGGAAGTTCTGGCGGAGCTGGAAGCAGAATAAGGATAGTGGAGTTTTGCTAAGCTAGCCAGGTAGTAATTAATCCTAGCTTTTATGTAATGGCTTTGTGATTTGATGTGCTATTGTTTGGTTGGATTGTTGTCTTATATGATATGTCTGAAGCTCTGCTGTAATGCTATGATCATATGTTATTAAGCATGGAAGCACGCAGCATACTTATCTGTACACAATCACAAGCAAGCACTGTCACTCTGCATTACATATATTGTTATGATTGTTGCTACTGAGATTCCCCCGAATCTCATCCCCATACATAACCCATTACAGGAAGGTTATGGCGAATTGGGTTTTGAGAAAGCCAGGAGACGCCGTTATGCTGCCAAAGTAAAGACTGAACATCAGTATATGATAAGTACTGTGTACGTAGTACTGTCTAAGGAGGCTAGAAGTGAGTGGACCTAGCCGGTTCATCTAGTCTTTCCTGGGTACTACGTAGAATGGTAGTTCTCATGAGGGGATTACCGAATCAGTACAGTTCAGTTCTTTGTACAGATGAAGCGTAGCGGTTGTGCTGCCGGAGTTTAGCAGAAAGAGATGTAATAAAGATAGAAAGATTATGTATATGTTTTGTTGTGTATGCCATGCTGTATGACATTATGTTATTCAATGATAAATATTGTTTGGCATATTCAATTTATGTATGTTAAATTAAGAGGGAAATTCGCAGGTCCTGTGGCAGCAGTGTTCTGACCTCAGTTTGATCTAGTAAACAGAGGAGTCTGGCCACGAGATTTGGTGAGCCGGTAGTACACATCTGAGGCATTCCGTGGATAGGTATTAAGCCTCATTTGGATGTGTAGAAGGTGAGAAATCAGTTCTTAAAGTACAGGTTCAGAGTAAGGAACTTAGGAGTAAAAGTTCAATCTCTGGACTTAGGTACAGCTATTATTGCTTCCTCAAGTGTACTCTGAGGAGTATAAAGGAGGATGTTTCAGCAGTCACAGCATGATCATTGAGATAAATTGTACCTTGGATCATCTCAGATGATCGCTGAGCGTCCTTTCTAGTGAGTGCAAACACTCGTCCTTGGCCTTGGATCAGTTATTGCTTGAGGACATTCTCTGGAAAAATGTGCGGGCTTTCCGCAGGTGTAACAAACATTCTGGCCCATCAAACACGGTCTATCACCATGATTCTTTCCACACTTTTCACATACTGGGGCCTTTGAATCCTTGTTGTTGGACCTGCCGCAGAAATTTCCTCTATTTGGCTTTTTGTTCTACCACGGTCGCTTCCTCTTCTTATAGCTGCTCCCACCTGCAGCTTCTTGATTTCGACCGGCCTTGTCCGGGGTCGCCTGATCCTTACTCCCGGATCTGGATAGCATTCGATGATTCATGCTGTGCATGCTTCCACAGCCTTATTGAACTGGCTGTATTGTTGCGGAGTTAACTTCTCCTTTAACGTAGAATTCAGCCGTCGAATCATTCTTTCTGTCATCCAGTGTTCGTCATCCACTTGGCGTAGGTAAGTTGAATATTGAGATAGCCGGATGAACTTGGCCAAATATTCATCAAAAGCTTCTTTTTCTCCTTGCCTCAGCATAAGGAATTCGGCCTCCCTTTCATCTCTGACAGATTGAGGAAAATATTTCTCATAAAATTGCTCAAGAAACACTTCCCAGGTAACTGGAATGTCTCTTGCTTGGAGAAGTAACTCTGTATTCTTCCACCATTTATCCGCATCCTTTTCCAATTGATAGATGGCCATTTAGGCCTTGGTTTCAGTCAGGCAGTCGAGGACCTTAAAGATCTTCTCTAATCTGCTGACCCAATTCTCTGTTACCTATACTTCGAATGTCCCTTCGAATACTGGAGGATTGTGTTTACAAAATCGAACCATCCATTGTTGGATTCCTACTGCCTCCTCCCTCGATTCAACCCGTCTCTGGGGCTGCTCCGCCTGCTGTGGTACTTCTTCAGGTTCTCTACTAGTCGCTCCTAAAGGCTCTGGCGGTCTTAAATTATTTACCGCTGCTGCTACTGCTGCGGCTATGGCAGCATCTCTTTCCTGCTCATTTCGTGCCTGAGCAGCTCTCATTTCTTCTATCATCTTTTGTTGTTGCTCTAATTGCTCTAAAATTAATTGATTAAGATTTCCAGCTTCCTGTGGCTCCTCTACTGGAATCGTTCTTCTTGCCCGAACCATTTTGTTATGTTCTAACATAGAAAGGAATGCGATAAACAACAACATTTCTTATTTCATTTCAAACATAGCATACAAAGTACATATTACAGTCTTACATATGCTACTGTACTGATCTTTTACACATTGGAAACATTACTCTAATTTTTCTTAAACTTCATTCTAATATATTCTCCTACAAGGTAGATCCAGTCGGATATGGTACAGTATGGTTCTCTATCAAAATATTGATCCAACTCTGATGTCCAGGTAGGAGTCGTTGGCAATACATCATTCATAATTTCTAACCAAAGCCCCATGGTTAACACGGTTGGATCCCAGGCTTGATATATGGCTTTCACCCTTGTGATAAACTCCTGGTAGACCGTATAATCTTGATCTATGTTTCTGATCAGAGTCTGCCTCAACTCGTATAGTTGTCAGGCTAATGCTACCGATCTCTCAAATTGTTCTCTACTCAGGTTCCTCCCTGGGACCATTCTTACGATTAGACTCCCCAAATGTATTTCTACTAGGGTCACTTCGAGCCTACTAGGACCTGGCACATTACTCTGATCACGTACTTGGCTGGATCCTGAACTGTCTGTTATATTCAAGGGTACCGCACTTATGGGAATAGCAGGAATAGGACTTTCCAATATCATCTCCTCCCGATCATCAGTCAGAAAGTTTGATCCTACCGAGGAACTTTCCTCTTCAGAGTCACCAACCACTGGAGATGTCCAGGGGTCAGAATCATTGCTCACTATCTCCTCTTCCGAACTATCCGAACTAGAGACCTCTGGTCTAAACTCCCATTAGTTTACTGTAGTTTCAGACCCGAATCTATGTCTAGCCATCCTGCAAACACTAACTTAATGTCAATTATGACAGCTTTATCATGGTATATCTATCTATAAATCATCTACTCAGAGTATTTCCTAAGCCAGAATCCTTTGCTCTGATACCAAAATGTCACATCCTTACTTTTATACATCTTAAGGACCATTCAGTAGCACTTAGAACCACTTTCATGGTCATTGAAGTCTAAACTCTTAATCTGGAATTTTATTCATAACGGGTACTGTTCACTGTGGCAAATTCCAGATGAGTGACCTGAATTTAAAAATTCATAACTAATTCTAGAAAAATCGAAATGAAGTGGTTCAAATTGATACATGAATATAACTTAAGTATATTTCAGGAAAAAATCATTGGTTGACCAATCCTTGACAAATTCAACGTGGGTCAACGTTTCAATCTTACTGTTTATCCAATGACTTTCTCCTGAATCCAGCATTCTGGTCCCAACTTTAACAATTTATATTTTTTCGTGTATACATCCAAATGAGTCACTCTATATATCAAATTAAATCTTATTATGTCTAATTTTTACCCTAAAAATTTCGTACATTAATTCAATCATTTACTATTTTTAATATTTTATCAAACATGAATAGGCCTTCACGAATTACTGTTCACTAAGCCTATTTTCAGCATTTAGTCTTTACATACACATGCATACAACCAACACATATCAGTCATACATGCCAGATAACAATTAATATTAAATAATCAACTGTTATATATTAGTGCATGATTAACATTCTCATATTTCTGTTACACTTTCCGTTGTCTAAAATCCGACAGAATAACTGCTACATTCTGTCTGTAGAAAGTAACCAATCTTGTACCGATTCGATAATTCCCGTAGGAGCTACCATTCTACGTAAGTACCCAGGAAAGACTAGATGAACCTGCTAGGTCCACTCACTTCTAGCCTCCTTAGACAGCACCTACGTACACAGTACGTATCAGTTCCTTTCTTTGTTCCTTCTTCGTTGTCAAAATTTCGGCAGCCTACCGGCGTCTCTTAAGATTTCCAAATTTTATTTTGACAGAACCTCCCCTGTAATGTTATATTTGGGAATGAGATTCAAAAGAATCCCAGTAGCAATAATCATAACAATATATGTAATGCAGAGTGACGGTGCTTGCTTGTGATTATGTACAGATAAGTATGTTGCATGCTTCCATATTCAATAACATATGATCATAGCATTGGAATAGAGCTTCAAGCATAACATATAAGACAATAATCCAACCAAAAAAAAGCACAACAAATCACAAAGACATTACATAAGAGCTAGGATTAGTTGCTACCTCAAAAGCAGAGCTTCAGAACTTCTCTACTACTTCCAACTTCACCAGAACTTCCTTACTTCTTTCTTTCTCTCACTTTCTCTCTCAAGAACTTCTTTCTTCCTCTCTTTCTTGCTTGTGCCGAAGTGAGGAGCTAGGGGGTATTTATAGTGTTGATCAATGACAATCTTGTAAATTTGAAGACTTATGATCCTGTGGTCCTGGTTTTTCCTGAATTTCCTATTTTTCTTTATTCCTTTTACTGCATCATGCATGACATCACTCAATGCCAACTCATGGGACACCTCACCACCCACATTCTTCATGTGATGAAATTGAGAGGGAGCTAGAGCCTTCTGGAAACTTTTTGGTCCAATCCGATACCGGCCCGGTCCATCTCCTCGAAAAATGTGTTATTTTCTGAATCTGATTTTTCTAAAAATCCTTTTTATGTCTACTGACCTCACATTTAGTATCTAGACCCTTTATATCATTAACTTTTTAATACTGGGTCCAGACTCAGTTACAGATTCCCTGCGAAATGACCAAAATGCCCTTGGTGCCCTATCTTGTCCTATTTTAACCCTAAGGGCAAAATCATCATTTCGCACCTTTCTGAACCTGGTCAAAGCATATACTGGCTATAGTCAACCTTATTTAGATATGTCTTAGCCTCTAGCCCTGTCCAGAATGACCAAAATGCCCTCCATTCATCTGCTGCCCTTTTTGTACAACACAGGGGCATTTTCGTAATTTTGCATTTTTTCCGGGGTTCTGCTGGACGCTGGCCCACCTATCAATCCAAGAGCCTTATTAGGCCTCTAATGGCGCCATTTTTGGGCTTCCTGGGTCCATTACCTGTATGGCACGCATTATGACGAATCTTCCTCTGCCCCAGTTCACCGAATATTTTAATTATTATTTACCGATTATACACCTTTCTGGACACCGGCTCCTTTTCCCAGATACAGTGTCCTACTGTGTTCAGGCATCCCTGTGGGTTATAATAGTCATCTGACTGAAGTCATCCGATCGCATTCAGCCCCTTTAAAAATACCAATAAATCTCCTACCCAGATCCCCGGAGGCCTCATACTCCCGTCTGGATTTGCTAATTTGTGAATAACTTTTTCTACAGACCTCCTATCGGTACTCTGTTCATTTCCTGACATCCGCCCCATAAAGGTGCATCATCCTGTAATTTCTTACTTATATCTGAAATCTAGGGTATCCGGTATAAATTTTTATAACTTTTGGACGATCAGTCTATTTCTGGCTATCTGGAGTCTTCAAAAATTCCAGTATTAGGCTGGATTACCCAGCGTCACTTGCCCTATCTTCTGGTAAACTCTGGGACTAAAATGCCACCGGTCAGTCCAAACCACTTCTGGCCTAATTTTCTTTAATTATACTTTAGCCCTAGGGAACTTTTTCTTCTTTGCACTTAAGTCCCTTTATTTGGCTAAAATTACACTTTAAGACCCCACATTTTTGTCTACCTTTCTTTCCTAACCTTAAACTTTCCATATTTACATTTAAGTCCTTTCATTTCTTTTCTTTTGCAATTTAATCATTTTCTTTACATAAAGGATCACATCTTTTTCCTGAAATAGAACTCATATATTCCATTTAATCTGTACATGGAAATCAGTACAGAAATTAAGGATATTACACATCTCACTCCCCTCAAATGTTAAAATGAGGTTTCCTTATGTAATTTTCCTATTCTAACTAGAGAGTTCCTCTCATTGGCTTGAGGGGACTTAGGATAGGTGAGCCATATTGTATCACGTTTAAGATTATGCATCTTATGATTACATCACTGTATGCATGTTTTATATGCATAATACTGGTATGAGATACAATCGAGATACATGCAAACCGGATAGTTAATTAAACCCTCTAAAAGAAATCTTCAGTCATATGCCGTCAATTAATGAACACTTATCAAAACCTCGATCGCTCATTTGTAGGCTCCACCAAAGTGGGTGCATTTGAGTTATCTTGGGGAGATAAGCAAGAGTAATGGTGCTACTCTTATGTTTGTTATTGTTTGACTTAATTGAGATTATCAAAATAGTTTTGGGTCTCAAGGCATTAGATGGGATTAAAACATGCCGGATCATATGATGATGGAATCCCATAAACATCTAAGAGTTACATTTGATGTAATTGGTAAAGTTGTTACCTACCTAAATAACTTAAAGTTGAGCGTCTTGCCAAAGCGGACTCAAGTTTAAGCCAAATATGGATCTTAACCCACTAATTATTACATTGAGGGTTGTTTATTCAGTAGGAGATTGCTAATTCGCTTGCATATTTTAATTATAGAATCATGAGGACTAGTAATACTGCTACATTATCGTTGCGATCTGTCCTTGAGAAGGACAAACTTAATGGGACAAACTTTCTTGACTTGTTCAGGAACTTGAGAATTGTTCTCAAGCAGGAAAGAAAAGTATATGTCCTAGATCAACCCATTCCTGAGGAGCTAGCAGCCAATGCTCCTAGAGCTCAGAGAGATTCTTATGCAAAGCATAAGGAAGACTCTGTCGATGTGGGATGCTTGATGCTTGCCACCATGGTTCCGGAGCTCCAAAGAGATCTGGAACACATGGAGGCTTATGACATAATTGTGCATCTTAAGGAAATGTTCCAGCAACAGGCAAGGTAAGAGAGGTATGAGACCACTAAGGCCTTACATTCTTGCAAGATGGCTGAAGGTGCATCAGTAAGTATTCATGTATTAAAGATGAAAGGGTACATTGATCACCTTGAGAGGCTTGGATTTCCCATGAGCCAGGAGTTAGCTACAGATTTGATCTTGAACTCACTCCCAAAAAGTTATGACCAGTTTATCATGAACTACAACATGAACAACATGGAGAAATCTATTTTTGAACTGCATGGGATGCTTAAAACTGCTGAGCCGACTGTTAAGAAGAAGCCCAGTGCAGTTTTGATGGTTCAGAAAGGAAAGGGTATGAAAAAGAAAGGCAAGGGCAAGGGGAAGGGTCATGGCTCATCTGGTAAGACCAAAGAGTCAGGCAAGTCCGAAACCAAGCCTACACCAAAGAAGGCAAAGCCTCCAAAGGAAGGAGTTTGTTTCTTCTGCAATGAACCGGGTCATTGGAAGAGGCATTGCAAGCTCTACCTTGAAGATCTGAAAAGAACATGAAGGATAGCGGGGCTATCACTTCAGGTATTTATGTTATAGACATTCATCTGTCTACTTCCACTACATGGGTATTAGATACTGCATGTGGTTCTCACATTTGTACAAATGTGCAGGGCCTAAAGGACAGTAGAAAGCTGAAAAAGGGCGAAGTTGACCTACGAGTTGGAAATAGAGCAAAGGTTGTTGCTTTAGCTGTAGGCACTTATGAATTAGTTTTGCCCACTGGGCTTTTGTTAGTTTTGAACAATTGCTATTATGTTCCTGCTTTGAGTAGTAACATTGTTTATCTTTCTTATTTGGATAAGGAAGGTTACACTTCCATTACTGGGAATGATAGATGTTCCATTTATCGTAATGATATTTTCTATGCTTATGGTGATTTGCATGTTGATCATTACATATTAAAATTGGAACAACCCAATCATGGAAATATCTATAACATAACCGCCAAAAGGGTCAAACCAAATGATTTGAATCCGACATACCTCTGGCACTGTCGTCTGGGCCACATAAATGAGAAACGCTTTCTAAACTCCATCAAGATGGATTTCTCAACTCATTTGATTTTGAATCATATGATACTTGCGAATCTTGTTTGTTAGGTAAGATGACAAAGTCACCTTTCACTGGGCACAGTGAGAGGGCCACTGATTTGTTGGGCCTCATACATACAGATGTGTGTGGACCGATAAATACAAATGCTAGAGGAGGTTATTCGTACTTCATCACATTCATAGATGATTTCAGTAGATATGGCTACGTCTATCTAATGAAACATAAATCTGAATCTTTTGAAATGTTCAAGATATTTCAAAATGAAGTACAAAACCAGCTTGGTAAAACAATTAAAGCCCTTCGATCTGATCGAGGTGGTAAATATTTGAGCCAAGAGTTTATCGATCATCTTAGGAATTGTGGGATAGTCTCACAATTAACTCCTCCAGGAACACCACAATGGAATGGCATTTCTGAACGGAGGAATCGAATACTATTAGATATGGTTCGATCCATGATGAGTCGAACAGATCTTCCACCATCCTTTTGGGGCCACGCCCTAGAGACAGCTGCGTTCACACTGAACCGTGTTCCATCTAAGGCAGTTGAAAAGACTCCGTATGAGATATGGACTGGGAGAAAACCTAGTTTGTCTTTTCTCAAGATTTGGGGATGTGAGGTCTATGTTAAGCAACAAGCCTCAGATAAGTTAGCGTCCAAATCTTCAAAGTGCTTTTTTGTGGGATATCCTAAGGAAACCAAGGGATATTATGTCTACAACCCCACTGATAACAAAGTGTTTGTTGTCAGAAATGGTATCTTTCTTGAACAAGAATTTATCTCTAAAAGAACCAATGGGAGTAAGGTACATCTCGAAGAAGTTCGAGAGCCACAAGACACCACAGAATTAGAGATGGAAAATGGAGAAAACTCACAACAAGTTGTTGAGACTCCTCAAGTCACTCAAGGCCTACGGCAATCTAATAGGGCACGACTTCAGCCTCAGAGATATGGATTTCTGATTGCTGACAATTGTGATGTGTTGCTCATTGAGCATAATGAGCCAACTACCTATCGAGAAGCTATAGTGGGACCAAACTCTGAAAAATGGCTTAGTGCCATGAAGTCTGAGATGCAATCCATGTACGACAATAAGGTATGGACCTTAGTCGACCCGCCTGAAGGTGTAAAAACCGTAGGGTGCAAGTGAGTTTTTAAAGAGAAATCCGACATGGATGGTAATGTAAATGTCTTTAAGGCATGACTGGTTGCAAAAGGATTTACTCAAACTCATGGTGTGGACTATGATGAGACCTTTTCCCCAGTTGCAATGGCCAAATCAATCAGAATCCTCCTTGCCATTACGGCATATTTTGACTATGAAATATGGAAGATGGACATCAAGACAGCCTTCCCTAATGGAAAGCTCCTTGAGGATGTGTACATGACACAACCTGAAGGGTTTGTGCATTCCGAGGGTGTGCAAGCTTCAAAGGTCCATTTATGGACTGAAGCAAGCATCTCGGATTTGGAATCATCATTTTGATGAAGTAGTCAAAGAGTTTGGATTTATTCAAAATATTGATGAACCTTGTGTGTACAAGAAGGTTAGTGGGAGCACAGTTGTGTTTTTAGTACTCTATGTCGATGACATCCTACTTATTAGGAATGACATTCCTACCTTGCAGATTGTCAAGCCTTGGTTAGGAAAGTCTTTCTCCATGAAAGACTTGGGTGAAGCCACCTACATCCTAGGAATTAGGATCTATAGAGATAGATCTAAAAGGCTTCTAGGACTCAGTCAGAGCACATATATAGACAAGATACTGCATAGGTTTAGTATGCAGGAATCAAAGAGGGGTTTCATACCCATGTCTCACTGTATTCACCTCAGCAAGGATTTGTGTCCTAGTACACCTGATCAGCGAGGTCGCATGAGTAACGTTCCATATGCCTTGGCCATAGGACCCATCATGTATGCCATGTTATGTACTCGACCGGATGTCTCGTTTGCCTTAAGTATGACTAGCAGATATCAATAGGACCCCGGTTAGGGCCATTGGACTGCTGTCAAGAATATCCTTAAGTACTTGAGAAGGACTAAGGACTTATTCTTGGTCTATGGTGGATTGGATGACGAGCTTTGTGTAACTGGTTATCAGATGCAAGTTTTCAAACTGACCAGGACGACAAAAAATTGCAATCTAGATACGTATTCCTCCTGAATAATGGAGCGGTAAGCTGGAAGAGCTCTAAGCAGAGCACTGTAGCAGATTATGCAACGAAAGCCGAGTATATAGCAGCATCTGATGCAGCTAAGGAGGCCATTTGGATCAGGAAGTTCATTACTGAACTAAGGGTGATACCTATCATCTCTAATCCAATAACTTTGTTCTGTGGCAATAGTGATGGCATTGCATAAGCCAAAGAGCCTAGGTCACATCAAAGGACCAAGCATATACTCAGGCGATTTCATCTCATCAGAGAAATCAATGATATAGGTGATATAAAAATATGCAAGGTAGCAGGAGAAGACAATGTTGTTGATCCTCTAACAAAGCCGCTTGTGCACGCAAAGCATGAGTGTCATGTTAGGTCAATGGGAATTAAGCAAGTTAATGATTGTACCTAGTGCAAGTGGGAGGATGTTGGAAATTGTGCCCTAGGGGCCAATCATTGTATTATAAACATTGTTGATTTATGAATTTCTTAGTTATGTTATCATATTATTTTCATGTTTACTATAATGACTATCCTTGGATAACTCATGATCTTATCCTAAATGTCCCTGGTCGGTCATCTATGCGGGAGCAGAGATGAAATAAGACTAGTATCACTTTGAAGATATATAGAGATATAAATCAAAGTCATAGGCACATGTAAGAGTACAGGGTGCTAGACCGACCTGCTATGAGAGAGCTGCATGGGTTAAGTCATAAGCTTCTCTCATATACAAGCCATGTCACTATGCCCTTTGACCTGAGATCATCATGGATTCCTACATGACAAACGCTCAGCTTTGACCTAGTCAAAAGTCACTTTTGACCGAGTGATCATAAAGGCTATGTTCGGGCTTAGTGGTTTTTCATGAGGAGGAATGTGAATGGTCAAGATGGAATTTGTCCCTCACATTCGTAGAGAGATATTACTGGGCCCCTCGATGAATGAGTCTGAAAAATGTATGGCCATACTATAATGGAAGGGTAGTTCCATTTCTATCGTCAGACTACTCAGGGATCGAGAAAGTAACGGTCAGGAATAGGAGGATGACGTTCACCATGCCTCATCCATGACCGAAATATCATGTGACAAAAGGGACGTGATATGGTTGTATGAAAGGTAACATCGTTCATCGATCCTCATATGTTTTGGGTAGTCGTAATGTCTTACTAGAGGCCACTTACGACTTGTGGGTTAGTATAGTAACTGGCCCACTGCCAACTTCATATGGGCATACAGGGTCGCACACAAAATAGCCTAACTCGAGCTGTGATGTCCAGATTCATTGAAATTCAAATTGATAAGATATCTCAAATTTGATTTATGAGAATAAATCAAATATAATTCCGTCTTATCTTTATTAAATAAATAGGTGATTTAAATCTGTGGAACGGATTTAATAAAAACCATATTTATTTAATTAGTTTCTTATCAAATTATGCAATATATGATATTGTATTAATTTCAGAATTAATATAAGATTAATTCTGAAGCCCGGCCCAATTAGAAGCCCGATAGCATCCTATATATTTGACATTAGGAGCTAGGGTTCTACACACAATACACAACACAACTCACAAGAGAGCAGTACGACGACGAGTCATGACTTGCAGACGTAAAGGTCACGACTAAAACGGGCATCTGAACATCAGAAATTCGAAAAGAGGAGACAGGTCGCGACTTGAAGCTGACGAGGTCGCAACTACAAACTCCAGAGATGTTCGGTCACGACAAGAAGCTTAGGAGGTCGCGACTAACAACTCTAGAGGCGACAGGTCGCGACGTGAAGCTGAGTAGGTCGTGACTGAAAGTTCCAGAGGCAAGGAGTCGCGACTAGTAGATACGGAGGTCGCGACTAAAGCTCGAATACTGATGGTAACACTTCTTTCTCCTTGACTTAAACAGATTCGGTAGATCCTGTCTGGGAATGGAAAAATTTTTAAAGTTAATTTCTGCTGCGTGTCTTCCAATTCCCTTCATATGAAACCCCTCTTTGATTCCTGCATACTGAACCTATGCAGTATTTTGCTTATATATGTGCTCTGATTGAGTCCTAAAAGTCTTTTAGATCTATCTCTGTAGATCCTAATTCCTAGGATGTAGGTGGCTTCACCCAAGTCTTTCATCGAGAAAGACTTTCCTAACCAAGACTTGACAATCTGTAAGGTAGGAATGTCATTCCCAATAAGTAGGATGTCATCGACATAGAGTACCAAAACACAACTGTGCTCCCACTAACCTTCTTGTACACATAAGGTTCATCAATGTTTTGAAGAAATATAAACTCTTTGACTACTTCATCAAAATGATGATTCCAACTCCGAGATGCTTGCTTCAGTTCATAAATGGACCTTTGAAGCTTGTACACCTTACCAGAGTCCTCAGAATGCACAAACCCTTCAGGTTGTGTCATGTACACATCCTCAAGGAGCTTTCCATTAAGGAAGGCCGTCTTAACGTCCATCTGCCATATTTCATAGTCATAATATGCTGTAATGGCAAGGAGTATTCTGATTGATTTGGCCATTGCAACTGGGGAAAAGGTCTTATCATAGTCCACACCATGAGTTTGAGTAAATCCTTTTGCAACCAGTCGTGCCTTAAAGACATTTACATTGCCATCCATGTCAGTTTTCTCTTTAAAAACCCACTTGCACCCTACGGTTTTTACACCTTCAGGCGGGTCGACTAAGGTCCATACCTTATTGTCGTACATGGATTGCATCTCAGACTTCATGGCACTAAGCCATTTTTTAGAGTTTGGTCCCACTATAGCTTCTTGATAGGTAGTTGGCTCCTTATGCTCAATGAGCAACACATCACGATTGTCATACATCATAAATCCATATCTCTGAGGCTGAAGTCGTGCCTTACTAGATCGCCGTGGGCCTTGCGTGACTTGAGGAGTCTCAACAACTTGTTGTGAGTCTTCTTTATTTTCCATCTGTAGTTCTGTGGTGTCTTGTGGCTCTCGAACTTCTTTGAGGTGCACCTTACTCCCACTGGTTCTTTTAGAGATAAATTCTCGTTCGAGAAAAATACCATTTCTGACAACAAACAATTTGTTATCAGTGGGGTTGTAGACATAATATCCCTTGGTTTCCTTAGTATATCCCACAAAAAGGCACTTTGAGAATTTGGGCGCTAACTTATCTGAGGCTTGTTGCTTAACATAGACCTCACATCCCCAAATCTTGAGAAAAGACAAACTAGGTTTCCTTCCAGTCCATATCTCATACAGAGTCTTTTCAATTGCCTTAGATGGAACACGATTCAGTGTGAACGCAGCTGTCTCTAAGGCGTGGCCCCAAAAGGACGGTGGAAGATCAATTTGACTCATCATGGATCGAACTGTAATACCCTAATTTTCAGGCCCAAGACGTAGAAAGTAGCCTGAAATAGATATATCCCTTTTAGCAGAAGTTCCAAAAACATACAGAGGATTTTTATGGACTAAACTGCAAATAAGTGAAAGTTCAGGGACTTATAAGTAAATAGTGAAAGTCCCTAGGGATATGATGGCCATTTATTCAAGGAAAGGGATTAAATTGCAAAAGAAAGAAAATGAAGGGGCTTCAGAGCAATTATGAAAAGTATTAGGCCAAAAAGGAAAAGTAGACAAAAAGGTGGGATCCTTAAGTGTAATTTAGCCAAATAAAAGGGACTTAATTAAAAAGAAGAAAAGTTCCTTGGGGCTAAAGTATAATTAAAGAAAGTCAGGCCGGAAGTGGTTTGGACTGTCCGACAGCATTTCAGTCCCAGATTTCACCGGTCGAGAGAGTAAGTAACGCTCGGTAATCTGGCTTAATACAGGAATTTTTTAAGACTCCAGATAGCCAGAATTGATCTGATAATGAAAAAGTTATAAAAATTTCTACCGGATATCCTAGATTTCAGATCTAGGTGAGAAAATACAGGATGATACGTCCTTATGGGGAGGATGTCAGGAAACTGACATAATACCGATAGGAGGCCTGTAGAAAAAGTTATTCGCAAATTAGAAAATCCAGACGGAGTGTGAGGCCTCCGGGTATCCGATAGGGAGATTTATCGGTATTTGAAAAGGGACTGAATGAGTTCGGATGACCGCAGTCAGATGACTGTTATGACTCACAGGGATGCCTGAACACCGCAGGCCAGTGTATCAAACAGAAGGAGCCGGTGTCCGGATATGTGTATAAGCGGTGAATAATAGTTAAAATATTCAAGGAATATAGCCAGGGGAAGATTCCTCGTAATGCGTGCCATAAAGGTAATGGATCCTGTAAGGCCCGATAATGGCGCCATCAAAGGCCCAATAAGACACTTGGACTGATAGGTGGGCCAGTGTCCGGCAGAAACTCAGAAAAGTATGAAATTACGAAAATGCCCCTGTGTTGTACTAAAGGAGTAGTAGATTTATGAAGGGAATTTTGGTCATTCTAGACAGGCCCAGGAGCCAAGGCACATACAGATAAAGTTACTCAGAGTCAGTATATACCCTGACAGGGTACAGAAGGGTGTAAAATGACGATTTTACCCTTAGGGTTAAAATAGTGCAAGAAAGGGCACCCAAGGGCATTTTGGTAATTTGCCAAGGGATGTTTCTTGGGAATCGAGCCATCAGAGTACTTGAGATTGATCAGGATCCAAGACAACATTCCCAGAGCCCAAAAACGTAGCCCATGAAGTATGTGAGAAAAAGTGGCATTAAAATGCTATTTTAATGTTGTTTCAATAAAGTAAAGTTAATCGGTTGGCACGATAATTGAGGTGATCAGATAAAGTCCTGGACTTATCTGGATAGCATTGGAAGGCGTGAAAGGTCCCTTCCAGATGTCACATGGCGTCATATTAGAGGGAGAAGAAAAGTTAAGGACATGTGACACAATCTTAGCCGGTGAGTCCAGTTTGTGGGAAATCGTACCGAACCGATACTGGATTGGACTGGATCTGCTGAGTCAGCTGATGAGGTGTCCAAGAAGCTTGCAATTTCGCCATGTGAGAAATGTGCACGATGAGGTGTCCCATGAGGTGGCTTTGAGATGATGTCATGCATGATGCAGTAAAAGGAATAAAAGAAAATAGGAAATTCTGGAAAAACCAGGACCACAGGATCAGATGGCTTCAAAATTACGGAAATGCCATTGACCAAAACTATAAATACCCCCCTTGCTTCATATGAAGCACGGCCAAGTAAGTTTTAGAGAGAGGGGGAAGTGCTAGAGAGAGAAAGTGAGAGGAAGAAAGAAAGAAAGGAAGTTCTGGCGGAGCTGGAAGCAGTATAGAGATAGTAGAGCTCTGCAAGCTCTTGAGGTAGTAACTAATCCTAGCTTTTATGTAATGGCTTTGTGATTTGTTGTGCTATTGTTTGGTTGGATTGTTGTCTTATATGTTATGTCTGAAGCTCTGCTGTAATGCTATGATCATATGTTATTAAGCATGGAAGCACGCAGCATACTTATCTGTACACAATCACAAGCAAGCACTGTCACTCTGCATTACATCTATTGTTATGATTGTTGCTACTGAGATTCCCCGAATCTCAATTCAATAAGTAAACCATTACAGGGGAGGTTATATCAACGTGAATTTTGGGAATTTTAAGAGACGTCGTTATGCTGCCGAAATTATGACAAGATGGCAATAGTAGAGAAAGGAGCTGATACGTACTGTGTACTTAGGTACTGTCTAAGGAGGCTGAAAGTGAGTGGACCTAGCCGGTTCATCCAGTCTTTCCTGGGTACTTACGTAGAATGGTAGTTCTCACGGGAATTACCGAATCGGTACAAGATCAGTTACTTTCTGAAGATGAAGCGTAGCGGTTATGCTGCCGGATTTTAGGCAGGAAATGATGTAATAGAAATATGAGGATTTCATACATGCCCTGATGTATAATGACTTATTATTTAATAAAGATATTATTTGGCATGTTTGATTGATATATGATGGATGTATGCATATGTATGCAAAGTTGATTGCTAGAAATTACCACTGTGAACAGTAACACGTGGTGACAAGATCATGTTTGATAAATGATTAAAAATAGTAAATGGATGAATAAATGTATGAAATTTTATGGTAAATAGTAGACATACCAAGATTTAATTTGATATATAAAACTTCTCATTTGGATGTCTGCACATGAAGATATAAATTATCAAAGTTGGGACCAGAATGCTGGATTCAAGAGAAAAATGTTGGGTGAACAAAAAAGTAGAAACATTGACTGACATTGACTCGGTCAATTAATGGTCAACGAGTTATTTTTCCCTGAAAGATAATTGGGTTAGGTTCATGTAGCAATTGGAACCACTTCATTTCGATTTTTCTAGAATTAGTTATGATTTTTCGAAGTCAGGTCACTCATCTGGAATTTACATAGTGAACAGTAATCGATAAGAGTAAAACTCCAGATTGAAAAATTGGACTTCAATGACCTTGAAAGTGGTTCTAAATGCTACCGAATGGTCCCTAAGACGTATGAAAGTAAGGATATTTCATTTTGGTATCAGAGCAAAGGATTCTGGCTTAGGAAATGCTCTGAACAGATAATTTATGGTGTTAGTACAGAATAAGGTTAGCACAGAACAAAGGGTTCTGGCTCAGAGCATAAGATTCTGGCACAGAACAGAAGGTTCTGGCTCAGTGATGATCTGGTTTAGTTAGTTTGATTCCTTAAACGAATGAGAAGTTTGAGTGGTCCTCTCCCTAGAGTATGATATAGGGATGGTGTTCACTACTTGGAAAGGTTTAGACAGAAGACAGTGACACCCAGATGACTGAGGTTGTACCCCAAGCTTTATAGTCTTACGAAGGATATGATTATGATGGGCTAATCTTAGTCAGCCGATACAGTCAAGGTCTCGTGTTTATTAACACAATATGGCTGGACTAAGCAGAATAATGTTTTAAGAAGTAGTTTCCTCTATGGATAGAGACAGAAGCTAATCAGTTCACGACTAAGGAAGCTGCAAGAGTAGCTCGAGGTATCATGTTGTGACCAGATACTATAGTGATGATGCCAGATATCCAAGTTACAACAAGTTAAGTCATAAGTCACGATGAGATGCGGGCAACCCAAGCTCGCCAAGATCAAGAATGAGATTCTGCTATCGCTACGGCGGATGCTGCTACAGTTGCTAGCTTACGGCAGACTGAGAAGGAGGTAGTACCAGAAAATGATATAGAACCTGAACCTCAGCCAGATCATAAGCAGACTGGAATGAATAGACATCAGGGGTCTATAGGAAATGAAAATAACCAGGAAAGTCTACAAACATGGATGGAACTATTCCATAAGTTTAATCTGCCCATGTTTGAAGGGACTTTTGATACTCAAATAGCTGAGGATTGGGTAATCCAGTTAGAGAAGGTCTTTAAGATTTTAGAATTTCCTACTGAAAGAAAGGCCCATTTGGCAGTTTACAAGCTAGAAAAAGATGCGGATAGGTGGTGGAGGAATACAGAAGTAATTCTGTACTCAAGAAATATTTCACTTACATGGGAGACATTTCTTGAGCAGTTCAACGAGAAATATTTTCCACAGTCAGTAAGGGATGAACGTGAAGCAGAATTTTTAATATTAAAGCAGGGTGAGCAAGAACCCTTTGATGATTATCTTGCTAGGTTCATTTGTCTTTCACGATACTCTACTTACCTAAACTGTATGAATGATGAGAGGTGGACCACTGAGAAGTTAACTCATGGGTTAAACCCTACATTAAAGGAAAAGATTTTTCCTAGACAGATACGAAGGTTTAATGAAGCAGTAGAGGTATGCAGGATCACAGGAAAGGAATGTGCAATATCCGGAAAAAGAGTGAGCCTGCTACATCAAGAGTGATGCCACCAGGTTCCTTAAGAGGGAACAGTAAGAAGAGAAATGGGCCAGCATATGGGTCAGAAGTTAATAAGAGACAGGGAAGTAGGCCAGGTAGTGGGCCAAGAGAAGTTATTAGGCAACCAAGGCCTAATGTGTGTAGGAACTGTGGTCGAGACCATGGTACGAGGCCTTGTCCAGTAGGTCAAGGGTTATGCTATATGTAACATCCCAATTTTTGGGTCTAGTTCGCCTAGGTTCAAAATGAGGAATCTGAGAAATGTCCTAAGTCTCAAGCCTAGGAATTCTGCAGGTAGCTTGATATGGGCTGGCTCCTGTGTAAGATAACCTGATATGGGCAGGTTGTCGAGCCTTTCAATTAATGATGACTCTCGAAGAGTTTAAGGGATGAGTTATTGAAAGAGAATTTCTAGAACTTAAGATGAAGGATAAGAAGATGAGAATAGATGCTAGAAAGAGAATGCAGGGGCAAAATTGTAATTATGGGAAAGATTGGGCTGGTAGCCGATGAGTACCATATTTTGCCAGAAAATAGAGAAAATTATGCTGATCATTTCACTGAACTGTGAAATGTTCATATGAGGTCTCTATGTGTATGAAAGAATTAGAAATATGACCAGGGGTAAAATGGTCATTTTGGAAAAGTGTGCGCGGGACCGTACTTTCAGGCCAAAATAGCCCGGCCCGGATAAAATATCTGAAAATACTGGGAGATAGAGAAACGGATTCCGGGTTCAATGAGGAGTCACGGAATTTTGATTTGAGGTCCCAATTTTTCTGTAAAAATTCCGGAAGATGGGAATTTACAGTTATAATCGGTAAAGGAAAAGCAGTTCCGATAGGGATGATCGGACTGTGGACAGGGGGCCGTATAGTGTTTCTAAGGCCTTTAGTGACACCAGGGAAGGCCCAGGCCCATTAGATCAGTCCAGTGATAAAAGGGGCCGGTGTCCGGGAAAAAGGTGCGAAATGACGAAAATGCCCCTATGTTATAGAACAGCTGAAGAATGAGTAAAGGGTATTTTGGTCATTTGCCTAAGGTTAGACAGTCCAGGGAAGTTATCTTGATAGTTAACCAGGGTCAAAGAATACTCTAGTAAGATGGGAAAAGACAATAATGCCCCTAGACCTAATAAAGTAAAGAAAGAGAGACTAAGGGCATTTTGGTAATTTGCCAAGGGGTGTTTCTTGGGAATCGTGCCATCCGAGTACTTGGGCTGGATCAGAGACCCAAGATGATATTCCAGGCCAAAAAACGTAGGCCCAGGGATATGTGGGAAAAAGTGGCATTAAAATACTATTTTAATATTGTTTCAATAAAGTAAAGTTACTCGGTCGGCACGATAACCGAGGAGGTGATCAGATAAAGTCTGGGACTTATCTGGATAGCATTGAAAAGCGTAAAAGGTCCCTTCCAGGTGCCACATGGCACTGGTCTAGAGGGAGAAGAAAAGTTAAGGACACATGGCACTGATCTAAAGGAAGCAGATAAAGCTAAGGACACGTATTACGGTGCAAGACTCTGGACCGGTGAGTCAGCTGATGAGGTGTCCCGGGTTTTAGACATGTGAGAAATATGCTGCTGAGGTGTCCGCTGAGGTGTCCACTGAG
Organism: Leucaena leucocephala; assembly: GCA_037074615.1. Taxonomy (NCBI): domain Eukaryota; kingdom Viridiplantae; phylum Streptophyta; class Magnoliopsida; order Fabales; family Fabaceae; genus Leucaena; species Leucaena leucocephala. The sequence continues at coordinate 7,352,681 of CM073548.1, read as the reverse complement.
GTGTCCTGGATGATGCAGTAAAAAGGAATAAAAGAAAATAGGAAATTCCAGGAAAAACCAGGACCACAAGTTCATATGGCTTCAAAATTACAGGAATGCCATTGAAGGAAACTATAAATACCCCCTCCCCCTCCCATTTCATGCATCCCACGATTTTGAGCCTTTTAGAGAGAGGAGGAGGTGCTAGAGAGAGAAAGAAGAGAGAGAAGGAGAAAGAAAGAAAGAAAGGAAGTTCTGGCGGAGCTGGAAGCAGAATAGAGATAGTAGAGCTCTGCTAAGCCTTTGAGGTAGTAACTAATCCTAGCTTTTATGTAATGGCTTTGTGATTTGATGTGCTATTGTTTGGTTGGATTGTTGTCTTATATGTTATGCTTGAAGCTCTACTGCAATGCTATGATCATATGTTATTGAGTGTGGAAGCACGCAGCATACTTATCTGTACACAATCACAAGCAAGCACTATCACACTGCATTACATATATTGTTATGATTGTTGCTACTGAGATTCCCCCGAATCTCATCCCCATCCATAACCCATTACAGGGAGGTTATGCTGAAGTGGATTTTGAGAATCCTATGAGATGCCGTTATGCTGACGAAGTAAAGACTGAACATCAGTATATGATAAGTACTGTGTACGTAGTGCTGTCTAAGGAGGCTAGAAGTGAGTGGACCTAGCCGATTCATCTAGTCTTTCATGGGTACTACGTAGAATGGTAGTTCTCATGAGGGGATTACCGAATCAGTACAGTTCAAATCTTTGTACAGATGAAGCGTAGCGGTTATGCTGCCGGAGTTTAGGCAGAAAGAGATGTAATAGAGATAGCAAGATTATGTATATGTCTTATTGTGTATGCCATGCTGTTTGACATTATGTTATTCAATGATAAGTATTGTTTGGCATATTCAATTTATGTATGAGAAATTAAGAGAGAAATTCGCAGGTCCTGAGGTAGCAGTGGTTTGACCTCAGTTTGACCTAGTAAACGAAGGAGTTTGGCTACAAAATTTGGTGAGCCAGTGATACATATCTGGGGCATTCCGTGGATAGGTAATATGCCTCATTTGGATCTGTAGAATGAGATAAACCAATTTTCAAATTAAAGGTCCAGAATAAGGAACTTAAAGGTAAAATTTTCAATTTCTGGGCTTAAGTTAAGATATAATCAAGCTGAAATTGCTTCCGCAAGTGTACTCTGAGGAGTCTAAGAGAGGATGTTTCACTATAGGTGTGAAAATCCTGAACATTATGCCAGGGAGTGTCCATAGAACACAACAGGCGAAAGATATCCGACTCAGGGAAGAGTATATGCCCTGACTAGCGATTAGATAAGAAAGTCTCCTGCGCCAAATTAAGATACGAATTTAATTGTGTTCTACTTCCACTGGCTAATAAATGGATAAATCCTGTTTGTGATTGGATTGTATTGTCCAGTGAAACATCCTCCCATACAGCCCTCAGAGTACACTTGCGGAAGCTATACTAGCTCTTCTTCTGCCCAAACTCCGGCAGCATAACCGCTACACTTCATCTGTACAAAGAACTGAACCGTACTGATTCGGTAATTCCCTCATGAGAACTACCATTCTACGTAGTACCCAGGAAAGACTAGATGAACCGGCTAGGTCCACTCACTTCTAGCCTCCTTAGACAGCACTACGTACACAGTACTTATCATATACTGATGTTCAGTCTTTACTCCGGCAGCATAACGGCGTCTCTTAGGATTCTCTAAATCCACTTCAGCATAACCTCCCTGTAATGGGTTATGGATGGGGATGAGATTCGGGGGAATCTCAGTAGCAACAATCATAACAATATATGTAATGTAGTGTGACAGTGCTTGCTTGTGATTGTGTACAGATAAGTATGCTGCGTGCTTCCATGCTTAATAACATATGACCATAGCATTACAGCAGAGCTTCAGACATAACATATAAGACAACAATCCAACCAAACAATAGCACATCGAATCACAAAGCCATTACATAGAAGCTAGGATTAGTTACTACCTGGCTAGCTCAGCAGAACCCTACTATCTCTATTCTGCTTCCAGCTCCGCCAGAACTTCCTTTCTTCCTTTCTCCTTTCTCTCTTCCTTTCCTTCCCTTTCCCTCTCTTCTTTCTCTCTCATTCTCCTCTCCATGCGTGATGCAAGAATGGAATGAGGGGAGGGGGTATTTATAATAGGCTTCAATGGCAATTCTGTAATTACCATGAACTTTGATCCTGCAGTCCTGGTTTTTTCCTGGATTTTCCTATTTTCCTTAATTCCTTTTTTACTGCATCATCGTGCCAACTCACCGGGACACCTCAGCACCACATTTATCACATGCTTGAATTCCTGGGACACCTCAGCATGCTGACTCATCATGCTGACTCACCGGTCCAGTCTCTTGCCTCGTAATGCGTGCCCTCAACTTTATCTGCTTTCTGCAGACTAATGCCAGGTGGAGACTGGAAGAGACCTTGCACGCTTCCCAATGCCACCCAGATAAGTCCCTGACTTTATCTGATCATTTCCTCGGTTATCGTGCCTCCTCGGTTTTTGTGCCAACCGAGTAACTTTATTCTACTAAACCATTACTTTAATGCCATGTGGCATCCCATGAGTATACCTTATCAGTTTACTTCATGGTTTCCAGATAACCTTTCTTGTATCTGATATCCTGCCTCCGGTCTATTTCCAACCGGGTAACTATCTCTCTTGGACCTTCACCACTCTTGGCCCGTACGCTTAGCGCCACTTTAGTCACTAGTCGCGACCTCAACATCATCTTGTCGCGACCTTACAATTCTGTGTACATTAGTCGCGACCAAAACATCTTCTCGTCGCGACCAAAACATTCTATCGTCGCGACCACAACACATTTTAGTCGCGACCATAACACTTTTTAGTCGCGTCTAAGGCTTTCTGCCACTATTAGTCGCGATATCACTGCTTTCTAGTCGCGACCATACTTCTTTTACGTCGCGACCATAATGCTTTCTTGTCGCGTATAGCTCTTTCTGTAACCACTAGTCGCGACCATGCTTTACTCTAGTCGCGACCAGAACGGTCAGCTCGTAACTCTTCAACCTTTGACCTTTACATCACCCCAAATGGCCATTCTACCCCTTGGGATTTCCACTGTTTGCACATAAGTTCCCGTACCTTTACTTACTCGCAGCTTAGTCCCTAAAAACTCTCTTATGTCTCTGGGACTTCTGCTCAAAAGGGGTCTGGTAGCCTCTCATTCTCAGGCTATTTCCGTGTCTCAAGGCCTGAAAATTGGGATGTTACATTTCTCCTCCCCTTTAAATAAATTTCGTCCTCGAAATTTAATCAGTACCATAGCCAAATTAACTTAACATCTGGCAAAGTACTCATCATAACTTTACATCTCTTCATAACATGCCTTTCTTTCTCTGGGTTAATCCAATCAGAGTTGAAATCTACTTTCCTCTTATGGACCACTTACTGCACTTATGAGTAGTGTCCATTTCTTTCATATGAAATCCTCTCGAATATTACTGTATTCGGGAATTTCTTCTAACTACTCATCATACTTTAAGCATCATATTCTTACTACTTCTCTTGATATCTCGCAGACTGCTTTAAAATCTGCAACATTTCATCTTTCTTTGCACTTAACATCATACAGAGAGAGGACTTACGCATCTATTCTTTCTTTACTTTGCTGCTAAACAAAAGCACCTACTCTAATATGCATAATTCTTGGCCAACATACTGTAGGACTGCATACCTGCTTATGAATGCAAAACTCTAACATCGGAGCTTAAGCATTCCTGTTCTAACTAGGCACAGCTCTAACACTCGGAGCTTGCATAGTTTTAGCATAACATTAAGCCTAACATCTCATGCAAAGAGTGAAAGCTCTCATTTTCTATTCTCTTTCATAGCATAACATTCAAACATCTGATTCCTACCAAACAGGGAGCCTCTCTGTCTGTTCATACAATGCACATCTCTAGGTGCGTGTCATATTACACGTTTACTACCGTGTATCTCATTACATGCCTTTGATACGTTATCATGGCATATCTAGCCCACTCTAGCTATCTCATGGTGTATTTCACCCTTTCATAACTTATCTTGTCTTATCACAAGACTAACATAAGACTGGCTTTCTCTTTATCATAGAATTGTGTTCTATCTCAGCTTTGCCTTAGACCCTCTTCTCTAGGTCTTCTCTAGCCTTTTAATCTCTTTACCCCTCATCTGGGTAATCTTTATCTACTCACACTTTTCTATTCTTATTACATTGAGGATTTTCTTCTCTGCTTCTCAGAGGATTCTCTTCTCTGCTTCTTATTACACAGAGGATTCTCTTCTCTGCTTCTCAGGCATACTTCTACAAAACTTTGAATCTCAGTACTCAGATTTAAACTTGGACTCCATCTTCATTTAAGGGAAAGCTAAGTTCAGTCTGTAGACTAGAGGCTACCTGAGGAAAATCATTATAAAACAATTTCTCTGGGTCAGCTTATCAACTAGTGAAACTTCCTTACCTTAACTTCGTCTTTGGCATTCATCTTCCCAAAGAGATACTACATCGTACTCATGTCTCATGGCTCATTACTTTCCTTAGGCTAGGTCTAACTGCGACCTCGGGATCTAACTATGATCAACCGTTAGCCTCTTCAGAATCTAACTGTGACTCTGGATCTGTTAGGATCTAACTGCGACCCTGGAGCCATGCTAGGATCTAACTGTGACCCTCCAGAATCTAACTGCGATTCTGTTGTACTGTATATCTCCCGAAGATCTTAAACCAACAGACTAAGTTATAAGGTTAACTGCTTCCACCTGTTGATAACTCCATAAAAATTTTATAGCCTCACATCATTTACCCAGACTTTACTTACTTCCTCTCTTACTCAGGAGTTCCTTCTCATCTTTCTTACTTTACTGTGGCTTACCATTGGCTTGTGCCATCATGGTCTAACCACCTGCCATTGCATTCTACTGCTATGGCCTCATCATAACTCATCTGTGCTCTAACTGTGAACCATTTGAACTATGCTCCAACTGCGAGCATCCTGTATCAGATCCAACTCTTATCTGAAGAGTGATCTATACTCATCTGAATCTAGCTCTATCTGAGAACCATCTGTTTCAGATCCAACTCTTATCTGAAGAGTGATCTAAAAACAATCTCTTTACTCTTATCTGCTTTCTTTCTGTCTACCATTCCTTTCAACAGAAATGGTCCTGAGTACTATATTCATAAGTCTGCAGAATTACCCGAGTAACTTCAAACATATCTGAATATCATAACTTATTGTCCCATGAACTGAGACTATCTATCATCCTCAATACATATCTCATTACATGTCATATGGTATGGGAGCAACATACTTTCTCATCTCATATATACTCTACCCTTCATGCACTGTAAAAGGGAGTATTCATTCATCATGGCATACTCTAACATGCATGTCATCATATGACAATTGCAAGAAGATGCAACTATCATAACTTATGGCATCATAAGCCATATCATCATCATACTTTGCTCAACCATCCATCAGACTAACTAAACCTCAAGGCATATTTTATTTATCATATTGCCTATCATATCTTGGTCAGTCATCCTGAAACATCTGTCTATCTCAGGCTGCCACGCTACCCTCTTATTAGGGTACAGACTCAACCCTTCATCACTCTTTCTTACATAGGGGAGTCACTGTATCCCGTAATCTGTGGCTACCTTCTACTATCTCATTTCTTCTTTTGTCTATCTATCAGTCTCAGTCTATTCTTGACCAGACTGTGGTTTCTTATCGGCCTTTACTATAACAGCCTAGAACCCCTTTACAAAGATATTATTCGCTTTCCCCTTAGGTAGGCTTGGTGCCCACATGAGGTCACGGTTTTGTTTTCCAGACACACGAGCCACAGCCCTTAAGCACCTGAAAACGCATCTCTCTTAATCCTAGCGAACTTCAGTCGCCTAGATCTCATTCATTATCTTTTACTATTATTTCTATTCTTTAGGGTACTCTACCCTAGATCTCTGTGATGGAATCCCTCTGCTTAGGGAATTTTAACTCTTTACCTATTAACCATCACATCCTTAGCCTTAGCCTTAGGCCATATCAAACATCATCACATCTCTAGCCTTTAGGCTATGCCCTAGGATTACTCCGAGGCAAACTTCATACTAGCTATCCCATTCTAGCTCTCAGGTCTTTTATTCAACTAGGTTGAATAAGACTTTTACCATGTAGATCTACTCCTCGTAATCACATGGAGGATCTGTCTCATTCTAGCTATCTCATCTAGCTAGCTCATCTTAACTTATCATTATCATCCTTTGCGGCCTATCCTACCTAGCAAGGATGACTTGCTTATTGGAGTTGCCAACTTCCTCTATGCATGGCTTCTCCACTCAAGCTCTATGTTCATGCTTTGTGTTCACCTGTCTTTTCCTTTACAACGAAACATGAACACCTCTTATTCCATCTAAGAGCTTTATCTCCACGGGCTCTTCTAAACCCATAATAGTCCCGATCTGAATCTTCTAATGTCATACCAGGACATCTCTGTCATTCCGTCGCGATATGAGTATTGGGTAATCGCTATTCATAGCCTCTATGATTCTTCATTACCCTTAACTCCTCACGACTTATCATTTCTATTCTTTAGTCGTGACCTACAGCTTCAGACGTCGCGTCCTTAACATTTTCTGTCTTCTAGTCGCGACCTAAATCTTCTGTCGTCGCGACCTTAACCTTTCTACGTCGCGACTCAACTCCTATACCGTCGCGACCAGGATACTTTCTCGTCGCGACTTATGTCTCTTCACGTCGCAACCATAGCCATTTCTAGTCGCGACATTAAACTTTTCTCGTCACAACCTTAGCTCTCTGTTAAATAACGTCGCGACCTAGGAACATACTCGCCGCGACCAAATCTTTCTGTGAATAACCGTCGCGACCTATAAACTTATGCGTCGCGACCTAAACCTCTCATTGAGGCTACCCGTCGTGACATAAACCACGTTAGTCGCGACCGGAGTGCTATTCTGTCGTACTCAAGGGCTAAATCAGAGCATCACTGAGCCAGAACCTTCTGTTCTGTGCCAGAATCTTATGCTCTGAACCAGAGTCCTTTCTGGTTGGTGCCAGAACCTCTTGCTCTGATACCAAAATGAAACATCCTCCCATACAGCCCTCAGAGTACACTTGCGGAAGCTATACTAGCTCTTCTTCTGCCCAAACTCCGGCAGCATAACCGCTACACTTCATCTGTACAAAGAACTGAACCGTACTGATTCGGTAATTCCCTCATGAGAACTACCATTCTACGTAGTACCCAGGAAAGACTAGATGAACCGGCTAGGTCCACTCACTTCTAGCCTCCTTAGACAGCACTACGTACACAGTACTTATCATATACTGATGTTCAGTCTTTTCTCCGGCAGCATAACGGCGTCTCTTAGGATTCTCTAAATCCACTTCAGCATAACCTCCCTGTAATGGGTTATGGATGGGGATGAGATTCGGGGGAATCTCAGTAGCAACAATCATAACAATATATGTAATGCAGTGTGACAGTGCTTGCTTGTGATTGTGTACAGATAAGTATGCTGCGTGCTTCCATGCTTAATAACATATGACCATAGCATTACAGCAGAGCTTCATACATAACATATAAGACAACAATCCAACCAAACAATAGCACATCGAATCACAAAGCCATTACATAGAAGCTAGGATTAGTTACTACCTGGCTAGCTCAGCAGAACCCTACTATCTCTATTCTGCTTCCAGCTCCGCCAGAACTTCCTTTCTTCCTTTCTCCTTTCTCTCTTCCTTTCCTTCCCTTTCCCTCTCTTCTTTCTCTCTCATTCTCCTCTCCATGCGTGATGCAAGAATGGAATGAGGGGAGGGGGTATTTATAATAGGCTTCAATGGCAATTCTGTAATTACCATGAACTTTGATCCTGCGGTCCTGGTTTTTTCCTGGATTTTCCTATTTTCCTTAATTCCTTTTTTACTGCATCATCATGCCAACTCACCGGGACACCTCAGCACCACATTTATCACATGCTTGAATTCCTGGGACACCTCAGCATGCTGACTCATCATGCTGACTCACCGGTCCAGTCTCTTGCCTCGTAATGCGTGCCCTCAACTTTATCTGCTTTCTGCAGACTAATGCCAGGTGGCGACTGGAAGAGACCTTGCACGCTTCCCAATGCCACCCAGATAAGTCCCTGACTTTATCTGATCATTTCCTCGGTTATCGTGCCTCCTCGGTTTTTGTGCCAACCGAGTAACTTTATTCTACTAAACCATTACTTTAATGCCATGTGGCATCCCATGAGTATACCTTATCAGTTTACTTCATGGTTTCCAGATAACCTTTCTTGTATCTGATATCCTGCCTCCGGTCTATTTCCAACCGGGTAACTATCTCTCTTGGACCTTCACCACTCTTGGCCCGTACGCTTAGCGCCACTTTAGTCACTAGTCGCGACCTCAACATCATCTTGTCGCGACCTTACAATTCTGTGTACATTAGTCGCGACCAAAACATCTTCTCGTCGCGACCAAAACATTCTATCGTCGCGACCACAACACATTTTAGTCGCGACCATAACACTTTTTAGTCGCGTCTAAGGCTTTCTGCCACTATTAGTCGCGATATCACTGCTTTCTAGTCGCGACCATACTTCTTTTACGTCGCGACCATAATGCTTTCTTGTCGCGTATAGCTCTTTCTGTAACCACTAGTCGCGACCATGCTTTACTCTAGTCGCGACCAGAACGGTCAGCTCGTAACTCTTCAACCTTTGACCTTTACATCACCCCAAATGGCCATTCTACCCCTTGGGACTTCCACTGTTTGCACATAAGTTCCCGTACCTTTACTTACTCGCAGCTTAGTCCCTAAAAACTCTCTTATGTCTCTGGGACTTCTGCTCAAAAGGGGTCTGGTAGCCTCTCATTCTCAGGCTATTTCTGTGTCTCAAGGCCTGAAAATTGGGATGTTACATCCAGTATGCACACTATTGAGCTACCCTATACCTAGTATGTTGCTTATGTATGCGGATGAGTATGGTTACAGGTTTTAAAAGTAGGAAGTAGAGAAAACATATACAAGATAGTTAGGGTTAGCCAAACCCTTGAGCGTTAAAACTTATATTATGGCTGAAAGGAGTCCAGATGGCGATGTTATGAGAAATAGGTTGCGACTAAAGGACACAGAAATGCCAGGTCGTGACGAGTAGCGTATGACAGTCGTGACTAAAAGTCGCAAAGTATGTGAGTTGCGACTATGCAGTTCTCAACAAAGATAGCAGAGGCCATATGATAATGAAGGTACCAACCTTGCTGAAGTCCATCAGCTAGAGGATTGGAATAGAATGTGGTAGCCAGACAATACAAAGGTACTGAGGTACGAAAGATCAGTTTAAGACAATGTGTAAAAGTAGATCCTCTATGTGATAACTAAGAGTAGATCTACGTTACAGGGGTTTTATTCAGCCAATCTGAATAGAAGACCTAAAAGTTAGATTGAGATTTTCCTAGAAATGATCCTAGTATATGGCCTAATGTTAAAGATGTGATGGTTAATAGATAAAGAGCTCAATGTTCACTGAGCAGAGGGATTCTATCACGGAGAAGTAGTAGACCTAGGGAAGAATACCCTAGAGAACAGAGGTAATAGTGAGAGATGATGAATGAGATCCATGAGGATTAAGGATCAAGAGAAAGACCAATAGGAAACCATAGTCCGGTCAAGAATAAACTGGGATTAATGGATAAATAGAAGAAGTTAAGAGATAGTAAAGAGATAGCCACAGTTAAGAGATAAAGTGACTCCCCAATTCCCTATATAAGATAAAGTAATGAAGGGTTGAGTCTATACCCTGGTAAGAGGGTAGCGTGGCCTAAGTGAAATAGATGGAGGTTTCAGGATGAATGATCAGGATATGATAGGCGAAATGATAAAGGAAACATGTTTTGAGGCTTACTTAGATTATTATAATGTCTGATGGATGGTTGAGCAAAGTATGATGATGATATGGCTTATGTTGCCATAAGATATGGAAATTGCATCTCCTTGCAGTTGTCATATGATGACATGCATGTTAGAGTATGCTATGATGAATGGATACTCCCCTTTTACAGTGCATGCAGGGTAGAGTATATATGAGTACATATATGAGATGAGAAAGCTATAAGAAAGTATGTTGCTCCCATACCATATGATATGAGGATGATATGAATGTATTGAGGATGATAGATAGTCTCAGTTTATGGGACGATAAGTTATGATATGACATTCAGATATGAATTATGATTGAGGTTACTCAGGTATTTTTATAGGCTTGTGAATACAGTACTCAGGACCATTTCTATTGAGCAGAATGGTGTACAAAAAGAGTAACAGATAACAGTAAAGGGATTGTTTCTAGATCACTCTTCAGATAAGAGTTGGATCTGGTATAGAATGCTCGCAGTTAGAGCATAGTTCAAATGGCTCGCGGTTAGAGCACAGATTGAAATAAACTGTGATGAGGCCATAGCAATAGAATGCAATGGCCGATGGTTAGACCATAGCCAATGGTAAACCACGGTAAGGTTGAAAGATGAGAAGGAACTCCTGAGTAAGAGAGGAAGTAAGTAAAGTCTGGGTAAATGGTATGAGGCTATAAAATTTTTAAAATATTTATTTATGGAGTTATCAACAGGTGGAAGCGTTTAACCTTATAACTTAGTCTGTTGGTTTAAGATCTTCGGGAGATATACAGTACAACAGAATCGCAGTTAGATTCTGGAGGGTCACAGTTAGATCCTAGTATGGCTCCTGTAACACCCTGATTTTTAGGCCTAGAGATGCCCGAAAGAGAATTCAAGGGCATAATTGTAATTATGGGAAAGATCGGACTGGTAGCCGATGAGTACCATATTTTGCCAGAAAATAGAGAAAATTATGCTGATCATTTCACTGAACTGTGAAATGTGCATATGAGGTCTCTATGTGTATGAAAGAATTAGAAATATGACCAGGGGTAAAATGGTCATTTTGGAAAAGTGTGAGCGTGAGTGCTTTTTCAGGCCAAAACAGCCCGGTCCGGATAAAATATCTAAAAATGCCGGGAGATAGAGAAAAGGATTCCGGATTGAATAAGGAGTCATAGAATTTTGATTTGAGGTCCCGATTTTTCTGTAAAAATTCCTGAAGATGGGAATTTACAGTTATAATCAGTAAAGGAAAGGCAGTCCGAATAGAGATGATCGGACTATGGCCAGAGGCCATACAGTGTTTTCTAAGTTCCGTAGTGACACCAGGGAAGGCCCAGGCCCATAATATCAGTTCAGTGGTAAGAGGGGCCGGTGTCCGGGAAAAATGTGCGAAATTACGAAAATGCCCCTGTGTTGTACAAAAGGGTAACAGATGAATGAAGGGCATTTTGGTCATTCTGGACAGGCCCAGAAGCCAAGGTATATACAGATAAAGTTACTTAGAGTCAGTATATGCCCTAACAGAGTACAGAAGGGTGTAAAATGACGATTTTACCCTTAGGGTTAAAATAATATAAGAAAGGGCACCCAAGGGTATTTTGGTAATTTGCCAAGGGCTGTTTCTTGGGGATCGAGCCATCAGAGTACTTGGGCTTGATCAGGATCCAAGACAACATTCCCAGAGCCCAAAAACGTAGGCCCAGTAATGTGTGGGAAAAAGTGGCATTAAAATATTATTTTAATGCTGTTTCAATAAAGTAAAGTTACTTGGTCGGCACGATAACCGAGGAGATGATCAGATAAAGTCCTATATTTATCTGGATAGCATTGGAGACGATCAGATAAAGTTACTCGGTCGGCACGATAACAAAGGTCCCTTCCAGGTGCCACATGGCGAAATCTTAAAGCCAGAAGAAAAAGTTGAGGACACGTATTACGAGGCAGGACTCTGGACCGGTAAGTCAGCCCGGTGAGTCAGCTGCTGAGGTGTCCCAGGATTTCAGGCATGTGGAAAATGTGGCGCTGAGGTGTCCTGGTGAGGTGTCCCAATGATGTCATGCATGATGCAGTAAATGAGGAATTAAGAAAAATAGGAAAATCCAGTAAAAACCAGGACCGCAGGATCAAAGTTCATGGTAATTACAGAAATGCCTTTGGAGGAGGTTATAAATACCCCCCCATTCATTCATATGCAGCATGGCTCAAGCAATTTTAGAGAGAGGAGGAGGTGCTAGAGAGAGAAAGTGAGAGGAAGAAAGAAAGAAAGGAAGTTCTGGCGGAGCTGGAAGCAGAATAGAGATAGTAGAGCTCTGCTGAGCTTTTGAGGTAGTAACTAATCCTAGCTTTTATGTAATGGCTTTGTGATTTGTTGTGCTATTGTTTGGTTGGATTGTTGTCTTATATGTTATGTCTGAAGCTCTGCTATAATGCTATGATCATATGTTACTAAGCATGGAAGCACGCAGCATACTTATCTATACACAATCACAAGCAAACATTATCACTCTGCATTACATATATTGTTATGATTGTTGCTACTGAGATTCCCCCGAATCTCATCCCAATAAGTAAACCATTACAGGGGAGGTTATGTCAAAATGAATTCTGGGAATTTTAAGAGACGCCGTTATGCTGCCGAAGTAAAGACTAAACATCAGTATATGATAAGTACTGTGTACGTAGTGCTGTCTAAGGAGGCTAGAAGTGAGTGGACCTAGCCGGTTCATCTAGTCTTTCCTGGGTACTACGTAGAATGGTAGTTCTCATGAGGGGATTACCGAATCAGTACGGTTCAGTTCTTTATACAGATGAAGCGTAGCGGTTATGCTGCCGGACTTCAGGCAGGAAAAGATGCAATAGAGATATGAAAATTTATGTACATGGCCAGATGTAAAACAACTTATTAATTAATAATAATGGTTGTTTGGCATGTTTGACTGATATATGATGGATGTATGCATATGTATGCAAAGTTGATTGCTGGAAATTAACGCTATGAACAGTAACCCGTGGGGACATGATGATGTTTGACCCATAATTAAAAATAGTAAATGGATGAATAAATGTATGATATTTTTATGGTATATAGTAGACGTACCAAGCTTTAATTTGATATATAAAACGTATCATTTGGATGTCTACACAAGGAGATATAAATTATCAAAGTTGGGACCAGAATGCTGGATTCAGGAGAAAAACGCTGGATGAACAGTAAAGTTGAAACGTTGACTGTCGTGGACTCGGTCAACTAATGGTCAACTAATTATTTTTCCCTGAAAGATAAGTGAGTTATATTCATGTATCAATTGGAACCACTTCATTTCGATTTTTTTATAATTAGTTATGATTTTTCGAAGTCAGGTCACTCATCTGGAATTTTCAAGTGAACAGTACTCGATAAGAGTAAAATTTCAGATTTGGGGAATTGGACTTCAATGACCTTGAAAGTGGTTCTAAATGCTACTGAATGGTCCCTAAGACATATGAAAGGAAGGATGTTTCAGCTCCAGGGTCGCAGTTGGATCCTAAAAGCTTCAGAGTCGTAGTTAGATTCTGAAGAGGCTAGCAGTTGATCGCAGTTAGATCCCGAGGTCGCAGTTAGACCTAGCCTTAGGAAAGTAATGAGCTATGAGATATGAGTACAATGTAATATCTCTTTGGGAAGATTAATGCCAAAGACAAAGTTAAGGTAAGGAGCTTCACTAGTTGATAAACTCACCCAGAGAAAGTATTTTACAATGATTTTCCTCATATAGCCTCTATTATAGGCAGACTGAACTTAGTTTTTCCTTAACGAAGACGGAGTCCAAGTCCAAATCTGAGTACTGATATTCAAAGTTTTGTAGAAGTATGCCTGAGAGCTAAGGAACATAATTCCCTATGTATTGAGAATAGAAAAATATTGGCTAAGAGCACTCTGGAAGGTAGCTCAAGTTGTGAAGCCAATAGCAAGAGAAAGAGGCAATAGTTCAGGCAGGGGGACTGATCAAGGTAATGATCAGATTGGAGAGCAGAGATGTCAATATGGTGGAAAAAGCCATGACTCATGGGATTGTTGAGCAGGGCAAAGCAGTTGTGGTAAGAAAGGCCACTTTGTAAGAGGTTGCCCTAAGAATGCTGACATCCCTAGGAAAGGTATTTGCTCTTACCCCAGACAGAGTCTCCAATATTCCCTGAGGTCGACCCTAAGAATGGTTAAGAAGAACCATAGCGGTAAGGGCGACTGAGCTGTAAGGAACTATAGGCCTAGATAATGATGTGGATAATGAAGAGTTCTTTTATGATCTAAAGAAAGTGGTAATAAAAGGCCAGAGAGACCTAGAGAAGAGGGTCTAAGGCAAAGTAAAGATAGAACGTAGTTCTATGCGAAAGAGTGCTAGGGCCTAGAGCTATAAGAGTAGTAACCTAGCCCTAACCCAGTGGCACGAAAGGTGCTAAGGCAAGAGTAGCCTAACGATAGTTAAGCCCTAAGAAGGGATAAGAATAAGTGCAAATGCCACAAAGGTTTGGCATAGTTGCATTAAGTTATGAGAACAGTTAAGAAAAGTTGCGAAGTTATCTGAGTTATGATCTCGTATCAGGAGAAAGAAAGTCAGAAAAATAGTATTTCTCCTAAGAGATTAGCAAAGTGTAAGAGGAGTGATGTAGACCCCAGAATTACATCAGAATTATGCGGGATAAGATATGAAAGAAATGGACACTACTCACAAGTGTAATGAGTTGTCCATAAGTATAAGAGGATGAATGCCCCAAGCCTTAGTCATAAACCAGGAAAAGATATACAGAGGAGCTATATCCAGGATAATTGATTAAGGTACTAAGTAAATTTTGAGGACGAAATTTATTTTAAGGGGGTAGAAATGTAACACCCCAATTTTCAGGCCCAAGACGTAGAAAGTAGCCTGAAATAGATATATCCCTTTTAGCAGAAGTTCCAAAAACATACAGAGGGTTTTTAGGGACTTAACTGCAAATAAGTGAAACTTCAGGGACTTATATGTAAATAGTGAAAGTCCCTAGGGATATGATGGCCATTCATGCAAAGAAAGGGATTAAATTGCAAAAGAAAGAAAATGTAGGGACTTAGATGCAATTATGAAAAGTATAAGGTGAAAAAGGAAAAGTAGACAAAAAGGTGGGGTCCTTAAGTGTAATTTTAGCCAAATAAAAGGGACTTAATTAAAAAGAAGAAAAGTTCCTTGGGGCTAAAGTATAATTAAAGAAAGTCAGGCCGAAAGTGGTTTGGACTGTCCGACAACATTTCAGTCCCAGATTTCGCCGGTAGAGAGAGCAAGTAACGCTCGGTAATCTGGCTTAATACAGGAATTTTTCAAGACTCCAGATAGCCAGAATTGATCTGATAATGAAAAAGTTATAAAAATTCCTATCGGATATCCTAGATTTCAGATATAGGTGAGAAAATACAGGATGATACGTCCTTATGGGGCGGATGTCGGGAAACTGACAGAATACCGATAGGAGGCCTGTAGAAAAAGTTATTCGCAAATTAGAAAATTCAGACGGGAGTGTGAGGCCTCCGGGTATCCGATAGGGAGATTTATCGGTACTTGAAAAGGGACTGAATGAGTTCGGATGACCACAGTCAGATGACTTTTATGACTCACAGGGATGCCTGAACACCGCAGGCCAATGTATCGAACAGAAGGAGCCGGTGTCCGAATATGTGTATAAACGGTGAATAATAGTTAAAATATTCAAGGAACATGGCCAGGGGAAGATTCCTCGTAATATGTGCCATGAAGGTAACGGACCTTGAAAGGCCCAATAATGGCGCCATCAAAGGCCCAATAAGACACTTGGACTGATAGGTGGGCCAGTGTCCGGCAGAACCCCGAAAAAGTGTTAAATTATGAAAATGCCCCTGTGTTGTACTAAAGGAGTAGTAGATGTATGAAGGGCATTTTGGTCATTCTGGACAGGCCCAGGAGCCAAGGCACATACAGATAAAGTTACTCAGAGTCAGTATATACCCTGACAGGGTACAAAAGGGTGTAAAATGACGATTTTACCCTTAGGGTTAAAATAGTGCAAGAAAGGGCACCCAATGGCATTTTGGTAATTTGCCAAGGGATATTTCTTGGGAATCGAGCCATCAGAGTACTTGAGCTTGATCAGGATCCAAGACAACATTCCTAGAGCCCAAAAACGTAGCCCATGAAGTATGTGGGAAAAAGTGGCATTAAAATGCTATTTTAATGCTGTTTCAATAAAGTAAAGTTACTCGGTTGGCACGATAACCGAGGAGGTGATCAGATAAAGTCTTGGACTTATCTAGATGGCATTGG
The DNA here is from genome assembly GCA_037074615.1 of Leucaena leucocephala. Taxonomy (NCBI): domain Eukaryota; kingdom Viridiplantae; phylum Streptophyta; class Magnoliopsida; order Fabales; family Fabaceae; genus Leucaena; species Leucaena leucocephala. Next base: position 7,336,391 of record CM073548.1, on the reverse strand, counting down.
AAGGCGTGAAAGGTCCCTTCCAGATGTCACATGGCGTCATATTAGAGGGAGAAGAAAAGTTAAGGACATGTGACACAATCTTAGCCGGTGAGTCCAGTTTGTGGGAAATCGGACCTTACCGGTACTGGATTGGACTGGATCTGCTGAGTCAGCTGATGAGGTGTCCAAGAAGCTTGCAATTTCGCCATGTGAGAAATGTGCATGATGAGGTGTCCCATGAGGTGGCTTTGAGGTGATGTCATGCATGATGCAGTAAAAGGAATAAAAGAAAATAGAAAATTTCGGAAAAACCAGGACCACAGGATCAGATGGCTTCAAAATTACGGAAATGCCATTGACCAAAACTATAAATACCCCCCCTTGCTTCATATGAAGCACGGCCAAGCAAGTTTTAGAGAGAGGGGGAAGTGCTAGAGAGAGAAAGTGAGAGGAAGAAAGAAAGAAAGGAAGTTCTGGCGGAGCTGGAAGTAGTATAGAGATAGTAGAGCTATGCTAAGCTCTTGAGGTAGTAACTAATCCTAGCTTTTATGTAATGGCTTTGTGATTTGTTGTGCTATTGTTTGGTTGGAATGTTGTCTTATATGTTATGTCTGAAGCTCTGCTGTAATGCTATGATCATATGTTATTAAGCATGGAAGCACGCGACATACTTATCTGTACACAATCACAAGCAAGCACTGTCACTCTACATTACATATATTGTTATGATTGTTGCTACTGAGATTCCCCGAATCTCATCCCAATAAGTAAACCATTACAGGGGAGGTTTTGTCAAAGTAAATTTTGGGAATTTTAAGAGACACCGTTATGCTGCCGAAATTATGACAAGATGGCAATAGTAGAGAAAGGAGCTGATACGTACTGTGTACGTAGGTACTGTCTAAGGAGGCTGAAAGTGAGTGGATCTAGCCGGTTCATCCAGTCTTTCCTGGGTACTTACGTAGAATGGTAGTTCTCACGGGAATTACCGAATCGGTACAAGATCAGTTACTTTCTGAAGATGAAGCGTAGCGGTTATGCTGCCAAATTTTAGGCAGGAAATGATGTAATAGAAATATGAGGATTTCATACATGCCCTGATGTATAATGAATTACTCTTTAATAAAGATATTGTTTGGCATGTTTGACTGATATATGATGGATATATGCATATGTATGCAAAGTTGATTGCTAGAAATTACCACTGTGAACAGTAACACGTTGTGACAAGATCATGTTTGATAAATGATTAAAAATAGTAAATGGATGAATAAATGTATAAAACTTTTATGGTAAATAGTATACATACCAAGATTTAATTTTATATATAAAACTTCTCATTTGGATGTCTACACATGAAGATATAAATTATCAAAGTTGGGACCAGAATGCTAGATTCAGGAGAAAAACGTTGGATGAACAGTAAAGTAGAAACATTGACTGACGTTGACTCGGTCAATTAATGGTCAATGAGTTATTTTCCCTGAAAGATAATTGAGTTAGCTTCATGAATCAATTGGAACCACTTCATTTTGATTTTTCTAGAATTAGTTATAATTTTTCGAAGTCAGGTCACTCATCTGGAATTTACATAGTAAACAGTAATCGATAAGAGTAAAACTCCAGATTGAGAAATTGGACTTCAATGACCTTGAAAGTGGTTCTAAATGCTATCAAATGGTCCCTAAGACGTATGAAAGTAAGGATATTTCACGAACCATATCTAATAGTGTTCGATTCCTCCGTTCAGAAATACCATTCCATTGTGGTATTCCTGGAGGTGTCAATTGTGAGACTATCCCATAATTCCTAAGATGATCAATGAACTCTTGGGTCAAATATTCACCACCTCGATCAGATCGAAGGGCTTTAATTATTTTGCCAAGATGGTTTTGTACTTCATTTTGAAATATGTTTAACATTTCAAAAGATTCAGATTTATGTTTCATTAGATAGACGTAGCCATATCTACTAAAATCATCTATGAATGTGACGAAGTACAAATGACCTCCTCTGGCATTTGCATTTATCGGTCCACACACATTTGTATGTATGAGGCCCAACAAATTAGTGGCCCTCTTACTATGCCAGTGAAAGGTGACTTTGTCATCTTTCCTAACAAACAAGACTCGCAAGTATCATATGATTCAAAATCAAATGAGTTGAGAAATCCATCTTGATGGAGTTTAGAAATGCGTTTCTCATTTATGTGGCCCAGACGACAGTGCCAGGGGTGTGTCGGATTCAAATCATTTGATTTGACTCTTTTGGCAGTTATGTTATAGATATTTCCATGATTGGGTTGTTCCAAATTTAATATGTAATGATCAACATGCAAATCACCATGAGCATAGAAAACATCATTATGATAAATAGAACATCTACTATTACAATGGAAGTGTAACCTTCCTTATCCAAATAAGAAAGAGAAACAATGTTACTACTCAAAGTAGGAATATAATAGCAATTGTTCAAAACTAACAAAAGCCCAGTGGGCAGAACTAATTCATAAGTGCCTACAGCTAAAGCAGCAACCCTTGCTTTGTTTCCAACTCGTAGGTCAACTTCGCCCTTCTTCAACTTCCTACTGTCCTTTAGGCCCTGCACATTTGTACAAATATGAGAACCACACGCAGTATCTAATACCCATGTAGTGGAAGTAGACAGATGAATGTCTATAACATAAATACCTGAAGCAATAGCCCCGCTATCCTTCTTGTTCTTTTCAGATCTTCAAGGTAGAGCTTGCAATGCCTCTTCCAATGACCCGGTTCATTGCAGAAGAAGCAAACTCCTTCCTTTGGAGGCTTTGCCTTCTTTGGTGCAGGCTTAGTTTCGGGCTTGCCTGACTCTTTGGTCTTACCTGATGAGCCATGACCATTCCCCTTGCCCTAGCCTTTCTTTTTCATACCCTTTCCTTTCTGAACCATCAAAATAGTACTGGGCTTCTTCTTAACACTCGGCTTAGCAGTTTTAAGCATCCCATACAATTCATAAATAGATTTCTCCATGTTGTTCATGTTGTAGTTCATGACAAACTGGTCATAACTTTCCGGGAGTGAGTTCAAGATCAAATCCGTAGCAACTCCTGGCTCATGGGAAATCCAAGCCTCTCAAGGTGATCAATATACCCTTTCATCTTTAAGACATGAGTACTCACTGATGCATCTTCAGCCATCTTGCAGGAATATAAGGCCTTAGTGGTCTCATACCTCTCTTGCCTTGCTTGTTGCTAGAATATTTTCTTGAGATGCACAATTATCTCATAAGCCTCCATATGTTCCAGATCTCTTTGGAGCTCCGGAACCATGGTGGCAAGCATCAAGCATCCCACATCGACAGAGTCTTTCTTATGCTTTGCATAAGAATCTCTCTGAGCTCTAGGAGCATTGGCTGCTAGTTCCTCACGAATGGGTTGATCTAGGACATGTGCCTTTCTTTCTGCCTTGAGAACAATTCTCAAGTTCCTGAACCAGTCAAGAAAGTTTGTCCCATTGAGTTTGTCCTTCTCAAGGATAGATCGCAACTATAATGTAGCAATATTACTAGTCGTCATGATTCTACAATTAAAATATGCAATTGAATTAGCAATCTCCTACTAAATAAACAACCCTCAATGTAATACTTAGTGGGCTAAGATCCATATTTGGCTTAAACTTAAGTCCGCTTTAGCAGGACGCTTAACTTTAAGTTATTTAGGTTGGTAACACCTTTACCAATTATATCAAATACAACTCTTATATATTCATGGGATTCCATCATCATATGATCCGGTATATTTTAATCCCATCTAATGCCTTGAGACCCAAAACAATTTTGTTAATCTCAATTAAGTCAAACAATAACAAACATATATGAGTAACACCATTACTCTTTGCTTATCTCCCCAAGATAACTCAATTGCACCCACTTTGGTGGAGCCTACAAGTGAGGGATCAAGGTTTTGACAAGTGTTCATAAATTGACGACATTATGACTTAAGATTTTATTTAGAGGGCTTAATTAACTATCTGGTTTACCAAAATGCATGTATCGTGTAACATCCTAATTTTTGGGTCTAGGAGAACTGGGAGGTAGTCTGATATGGGAAGGCTGCTAAACCCGTAGTCCCAGGGTAGTAATCTGATATGGGCGGATTACTTACCTGTATTTTGTAGGAATCCGAGGGATGAGCTAAGTCCTTCAGGATTTAAAGATGAGTTAAGTCTTTAACCTACAGAATCGGGACAGTTCACCTAGGTTCAAAATGAGGAATGTGAGGAATATCCTAAGTCTTAAGCCTAAGAATTCTGCAGGTAGCTTGATATGGGCTAGCTCCTGTGTAACATAACCTGATATGGGCGGGTTGTCGAGCCTTTCAATTAACGATGACTTTCGAAGAGTTTAGGGGATGAGTTATTGAAAGAGAATTTCTAGACCTTAAGATGAGGGATGAGAAGATGAGGTTAAGATGCTAGAAAGAGAATGTAGGGGCAAAATCGTAATTATGGGAAAGATCGGGCTGGTAACCGATGAGTACCATATTTTTCCAGAAAATAGAGAAAATTATGATGATCATTTCACTGAACTGTGAAATGTGCATACGAGGTCTCTATGGGTATGAAAGAATTAGAATTGTGACAAAGGGTAAAATTGTCATTTTTGAAAAGTGTGCGCGAGAGCGTACTTTCAGGCAAAAACAGCCCGGTCCGGATAAAATATCTGAAAATACCGGGAGATAGAGAAAAGGATTACAGGTTGAATGACGCGACACAGAATTTTGATTTGAGGTCCTGATTTTTCTGTAAAAGTTCCCGAAGATGGAAATTTATAGTTATAATCGGTAAAGGAAAAGCGGTCCGAATAGAGTGTTTCTAAGGCCTTTAGTGACACCAGGGAAGGCCCAGGCCCATTAGATAAGTCCAGTGGTAAAAGGGGCCGGTGTCCGGGAAAAAGGTGCGAAATGACGAAAATGCCCCTATGTTATAGAACAGCTGAAGAATGAGTAAAGGGTATTTTGGTCATTTACCTAAGGTTAGATAGTCCAGGGAAGTTATCTGGATAGTTGACCAGGGTCAAAGAATACTCTGGTATGATGGGAAAAGACAATAATGCCCCTAGACCTAATAAAGTAAAGAAAGAGAGACTAAGGGCATTTTGGTAATTTGCCAAGGGGTGTTTCTTGGGAATCGTGCCATCAAAGTACTTGGGCTGGATCAGAGACCCAAGATGATATTCCCAGGCCCAAAAACGCAGGCCCAGTGATTCAGGGGGAAAAGTGACATTAAAATAATGATTTAATGACTTTTTAGTAAAGTAAGGTTACTTGGTTGGCACGATAACCGAGGAGGTGATCAGATAAAGTCCAAGACTTATCTGGATAGCATTGGAACGCGTGAAAGGTCCCTTCCAGATGCCATATGGCGTCATCATAGAGGCAGAAGAAAAGTTAAGGACACGTGGCACGATCTCAGCCGCTAATTCCGGTGCAAGACTCTGGAACTATCTGGAAATGCTGAGTCAGCTGATGAGGTGTCCTGGGATTTAGACATGTGAGAAATGTGCTGTTGAGGTCTCCGCTGACGTGTCCACTGAGGTGTCCTGTGTAACATCCCAATTTTCAGGCCTTCAGACACGGAAATAGCCTGAGAATGAGAGGCTACCAGACCCCTTTTGAGCGGAAGTCCCAGAGAGACACAGAGAGTTTTTAGGGACTAAGCTGCGAGTAAGTAAAGGTACAGGGACTTATGTGTAAACAGTAGAAGTCCCAAGGGGTAGAATGGCCATGTGGGATGATGTAAAGGATAAAGGTTGCGAGCTGATCATTTAGGTCGCGACTAGAGAGCAGTATGGTCGCGACTAATGGTTACAGAAAGAGCCATACGCGACGAGAAAGTAGTATGGTCGCGACGTGAAATAAGTATGGTCGCGACTAATAATGGCAGAAAGGTTTAGACGCGACTGAATGATGTGTGTGTCGCGACTAATAGGTGAAATGGGCTGGTTGCGACTAGAAAATGTTATGGTCGCGACTAGATTATGTTTTGGTCGCGACGAGAAGATGTTTTGGTCGCGACTAATGTACACAGAATTGTAAGGTCGCGACAAGATGATGTTTAGGTCGCGACTAGTGACTAAAGTGGCGCTAAGCGTATGGGCCAAGAGTGGTGAAGGTCCAAGAGAGATAGTTACCCGGTTGGAGATAGACCGGAGGCAGGATATCAGATACAGGAAAGGTTATCTGGAAACCATGAAGTAAACTGATAAGGTATACTCATGGGTCCTGCAAGATGCCGCATGGCATTAAAGTAATGATTCAGTAAAGTAAAGATACTCGGTTAACGTGATAACCGAGGAGGCACGTGAACCGAGGAGGTGATCAGATAAAGTCAGGGACTTATCTGGGTGGCATTGGGAAACATGCAAGGTCTCTTCCAGTTGCCACATGGCATTAGTCTGCAGAAAGCAGATAAAGCTGAGGGCACGTATTACGAGGCAGGAGACTGGACCGGTGAGTCAGCATGGTGAGTCAGCATGCTGAGGTGTCCCGGGAATTCAAGCATGTGAAAAATATGCTGCTGAGGTGTCCTGGTGAGTTGGTATGATGATGCAGTAAATGAGGAATAAAAGAAAATAGGAAAATCCAGGAAAAACCAGGACCGCAGGATCAGATGGCATGGTAATTACAGAAATGCCATTGGGAAACCTTATAAATACCCCCCCTCTCATTCTTGCTTCACGCATGGGTAAGGAAGTGAGAGAGAAAGAAGAGAGAGAAGGAGAAGGAAAGGAAGAGAGAAAGGAGAAAAGGAAGTACGGAAGTTCTGGCGGAGCTGGAAGCAGAATAGAGATAGTAAGGTTCTGCTAAGCTAGCCAGGTAGTAACTAATCCTAACTTCTATGTAATGGCTTTGTGATTTGATGTGCTATTGTTTGGTTGGATTGTTGTCTTATATGTTATGTCTGAAGCTCTGCTGTAATGCTATGGTCATATGTTATTAAGCATGGAAGCACGCAGCATACTTATCTGTACACAATCACAAGCAAGCACTGTCACTCTGCATTACATATATTGTTATGATTGTTGCTACTGAGATTCCCCTGAATCTCATCCCCATCCATAACCCATTACAGGGAGGTTATGCTGAAGTGGATTTAGAGAATCCTAAGAGACGCCGTTATGCTGCCGGAGAAAAGACTGAACATCAGTATATGATAAGTACTGTGTACGTAGTGCTGTCTAAGGAGGCTAGAAGTGAGTGGACCTAGCCGGTTCATCTAGTCTTTCCTGGGTACTACGTAGAATGGTAGTTCTCATGAGGGAATTACCGAATCAGTACGGTTCAGTTCTTTGTACAGCTGAAGCGTAGCGGTTATGCTGCCGAAGTTTAGGCAGAACGAGATGTAATAGAGATATGAGGATTATGTATATGTCTTGTTGTATATGCCATATTGTATGACATTTTATGATTCAATGATAAATAATGTTTGGCATATTCAAATTTTGGATTATGAAGCTAACGCATAATAAAGCTAATATTGCTTCCGCTAGTGTACTCTGAGGGCTGTAAGGGAGGATGTTTCATTTTGGTATCAGAGCAAGAGGTTCTGGCACCAACCAGAAAGGACTCTGGTTCAGAGCATAAGATTCTGGCACAGAACAGAAGGTTCTGGCTCAGTGATGCTCTGATTTAGCCCTTGAGTACGACAGAATTGCACTCCGGTCGCGACTAACGTGGTTTATGTCGCGACGGGTAGCCTCAATGAGATGTTTAGTCGCGACGCATAAGTTTATAGGTCGCGACGGTTATTCACAGAAAGATTTGGTCGCGGCGAGTATGTTCCTAGGTCGCGACTTTAGTTAACAGAGAGCTAAGGTTGTGACGAGAAAAGTTTAATGTCGCGACTAGAAATGGCTATGGTTGCGACGTAAAGAGACATAAGTCGCGACGAGAAAATATCCTGGTCGCGACGGTAGAGGAGTTGAGTCGCGACGTAGAAAGGTTAAGGTCGCGACGCAAGAAGATTTAGGTCGCGACTAGAAGACAGAAAATGTTAAGGACGCGACGTCTGAAGCTGTAGGTCACGACTAAAGAATAGAAATGATAAGTCGTGAGGAGTTAAGGGTAATGAAGAATCATAGAGGCTATGAATAGCGATTACCCAATACTCATATTGCGACGGAATGACAGAGATGTCCTGGTATGACATTAGAAGATTCAGATCGGGACTATTATGGGTTTAGAAGAGCCCGTGGAGATAAAGCTCTTAGATGGAATAAGAGGTGTTCATGTTTCGTTGTAAAGGAAAAGACAGGTGAACACAAAGCATGAACATAGAGCTTGAGTGGAGAAGTCATGCATAGAGGAAGTTGGCAACTCCAATAAGCAAGTCATCCTTGCTAGGTAGGATAGGTCGCAAAGGATGATAATGTTAAGATGAGCTAGCTAGATGAGATAGCTAGAATGAGACAGATCCTCCATGTGATTACAAGGAGTAGATCTACATGGTAAAAGTCTTATTCAACCTAGTTGAATAAAAGACCTGAGAGCTAGAATGGGATAGCTAGTATGAAGTTTGCCTCGGAGTAATCCTAGGGCATAGCCTAAAGGCTAGAGATGTGATGATGTTTGATATGGCCTAAGGCTAAGGCTAAGGACGTGATGGTTAATAGGTAAAGAGTTAAAATTCCCTAAGTAGAGGGATTCCATCACAGAGATCTAGGGTAGAGTACCCTAAAGAATAGAAATAATAGTAAAAGATAATGAATGAGATCTAGGCGACTGAAGTTCGCTAGGATTAAGAGAAAGATGCGTTTTCAGGTGCTTAAGGGCTGTGGCTCGTGTGTCTGGAAAACAAAACCGTTACCTCATGTGGGCACCAAGCCTACCTAAGGGGAAAGCGGATAATATCTTTGTAAAGGGGTTCTAGGCTGTTACAGTAAAGGCCGATAAGGAACCACAGTCTGGTCAAGAATAGACTGAGACTGATAGATAGACAAAAGAAGAAATGAGATAGTAGAAGGTAGCCACAGATTACGGGATACAGTGACTCCCCTATGTAAGAAAGAGTGATGAAGGGTTGAGTCTGTACCTTAATAAGAGGGTAGCATGGCAGCCTGAGATAGACAGATGTTTCAGGATGACTGACCAAGATATGATAGGCAATATGATAAATAAAATATGCCTTGAGGTTTAGTTAGTCTGATGGATGGTTGAGCAAAGTATGATGATGATATGGCTTATGATGCCATAAGTTATGATAGTTGCATCTCCTTGCAATTGTCATATGATGACATGCATGTTAGAGTATGCCATGATGAATGAATACTCCCTTTTACAGTGCATGAAGGGTAGAGTATATATGAGATGAGAAAGTATGTTGCTCCCATACCATATGACATGTAATGAGATATGTATTGAGGATGATAGATAGTCTCAGTTCATGGGACAATAAGTTATGATATTCAGATATGTTTGAAGTTACTCGGGTAATTCTGTAGACTTATGAATATAGTACTCAGGACCATTTCTGTTGAAAGGAATGGTAGACAGAAAGAAAGCAGATAAGAGTAAAGAGATTGTTTTTAGATCACTCTTCAGATAAGAGTTGGATCTGAAACAGATGGCTCTCAGATAGAGCTAGATTCAGATGAGTATAGATCACTCTTCAGATAAGAGTTGGATCTGATACAGGATGCTCGCAGTTGGAGCATAGTTCAAATGGTTCACAGTTAGAGCACAGATGAGTTATGATGAGGCCATAGCAGTAGAATGCAATGGCAGGTGGTTAGACCATGATGGCACAAGCCAATGGTAAGCCACAGTAAAGTAAGAAAGATGAGAAGGAACTCCTGAGTAAGAGAGGAAGTAAGTAAAGTCTGGGTAAATGATGTGAGGCTATAAAATTTTTATGGAGTTATCAACAGGTGGAAGCAGTTAACCTTATAACTTAGTCTGTTGGTTTAAGATTTTCAGGAGATATACAGTACAACAGAATCGCAGTTAGATTCTGGAGGGTCACAGTTAGATCCTAGCATGGCTCCAGGGTCGCAGTTAGATCCTAACAGATCCAGAGTCACAGTTAGATTCTGAAGAGGCTAATGGTTGATCGCAGTTAGATCCCGAGGTCGCAGTTAGACCTAGCCTAAGGAAAGTAATGAGCCATGAGACATGAGTACGATGTAGTATCTCTTTGGGAAGATGAATGCCAAAGACGAAGTTAAGGTAAGGAAGTTTCACTAGTTGATAACCTGACCCAGAGAAATTGTTTTATAATGATTTTCTTCAGGTAGCCTCTAGTCTACAGACTGAACTTAGCTTTTCCTTAAACGAAGATGGAGTCCAAGTTTAAATCTGAGTACTGAGATTCAAAGTTTTGTAGAAGTATGCCTGAGAAGCAGAGAAGAGAATCCTCTGTGTAATAAGAAGCAGAGAAGAGAATCCTCTGAGAAGCAGAGAAGAAAATCCTCAATGTAATAAGAATAGAAAAGTAGGAGTGGATAAAGATTACCCAGATGAGGGGTAAAGAGATTAAAAGGCTAGAGAAGACCTAGAGAAGAGGGTCTAAGGCAAGGCTGAGATAGAACGCAGTTCTATGAAAAAGAGAAAGCCAGTCTTATGTTAGTTTTGTGATAAGACAAGATAAGTTATGAAAGGGTGAAATACACCATGAGATAGCTAGAGTGGGCTAGATATGCCATGATAACGTATCAAAGGCATGTAATGAGATACACGGTAGTAAACGTGTAATATGACACGCACCTAGAGATGTGCATTGTATGAACAGACAGAGAGGCTCCCTGTTTGGTAGGAATCAGATGTTTGAATGTTATGCTATGAAAGAGAATAGAAAATGAGAGCTTTCACTCTTTGCATGAGATGTTAGGCTTAATGTTATGCTAAAACTATGCAAGCTCCGAGTGTTAGAGCTATGCCTAGTTAGAACAGGAATGCTTAAGCTCCGATGTTAGAGCTTTGCATTCATAAGCAGGTATGCAGTCCTGCAGTATGTTGGCCAAGCATTACGCATGTTAGAGTAGGTGCTTTTGTTTAGCAGCAAAGTAAAGAAAGAATAGCTGCGTAAGTCCTCTCTCTGTATGATGTTAAGTGCAAAGAAAGATGAAATGCTACAAGTATGATGAGTAGTTAGAAGAAATTCCCGAATACAGTAATATTCGAGAGAATTTCATATGAAAGAAATGGACACTACTCATAAGTGCAGTAAGTGGTCCATAAGAGGAAAGTAGATCTCAACTTTGATTGGATTAACCCAGGGAAAGAAAGGCATGTTACGAAGAGATGTACAATTATGATGCGTACTTTGCCAAATGTTAAGTTAATTTGGCTATGGTACTGATTAAATTTCGAGGACGAAATTTATTTAAAGGGGAGGAGAAATGTAACATCCCAATTTTCAGGCCTTCAGACACGGAAATAGCCTGAGAATGAGAGGCTACCAGACCCCTTTTGAGCGGAAGTCCCAGAGAGACACAGAGAGTTTTTAGGGACTAAGCTGCGAGTAAGTAAAGGTACAGGGACTTATGTGTAAACAGTAGAAGTCCCAAGGGGTAGAATGGCCATGTGGGATGATGTAAAGGATAAAGGTTGCGAGCTGATCATTTAGGTCGCGACTAGAGAGCAGTATGGTCGTGACTAATGGTTACAGAAAGAGCCATACGCGACGAGAAAGTAGTATGGTCGCGACGTGAAATAAGTATGGTCGCGACTAATAATGGCAGAAAGGTTTAGACGCGACTGAATGATGTGTGTGTCGCGACTAATAGGTGAAATGGGCTGGTTGCGACTAGAAAATGTTATGGTCGCGACTAGATTATGTTTTGGTCGCGACGAGAAGATGTTTTGGTCGCGACTAATGTACACAGAATTGTAAGGTCGCGACAAGATGATGTTTAGGTCGCGACTAGTGACTAAAGTGGCGCTAAGCGTATGGGCCAAGAGTGGTGAAGGTCCAAGAGAGATAGTTACCCGGTTGGAGATAGACCGGAGGCAGGATATCAGATACAGGAAAGGTTATCTGGAAACCATGAAGTAAACTGATAAGGTATACTCATGGGTCCTGCAAGATGCCGCATGGCATTAAAGTAATGATTCAGTAAAGTAAAGATACTCGGTTGACGTGATAACCGAGGAGGCACGTGAACCGAGGAGGTGATCAGATAAAGTCAGGGACTTATCTGGGTGGCATTGGGAAACGTGCAAGGTCTCTTCCAGTTGCCACATGGCATTAGTCTGCAGAAAGCAGATAAAGCTGAGGGCACGTATTACGAGGCAGGAGACTGGACCGGTGAGTCAGCATGGTGAGTCAGCATGCTGAGGTGTCCCGGGAATTCAAGCATGTGAAAAATATGCTGCTGAGGTGTCCTGGTGAGTTGGCATGATGATGCAGTAAATGAGGAATAAAAGAAAATAGGAAAATCCAGGAAAAACCAGGACCGCAGGATCAGATGGCATGGTAATTACAGAAATGCCATTGGGAAACCTTATAAATACCCCCCTCTCATTCTTGCTTCACGCATGGGTAAGGAAGTGAGAGAGAAAGAAGAGAGAGAAGGAGAAGGAAAGGAAGAGAGAAAGGAGAAAAGGAAGTAAGGAAGTTCTGGCGGAGCTGGAAGCAGAATAGAGATAGTAAGGTTCTGCTAAGCTAGCCAGGTAGTAACTAATCCTAACTTCTATGTAATGGCTTTGTGATTTGATGTGCTATTGTTTGGTTGGATTGTTGTCTTATATGTTATGTCTGAAGCTCTGCTGTAATGCTATGGTCATATGTTATTAAGCATGGAAGCACGCAGCATACTTATCTGTACACAATCACAAGCAAGCACTGTCACTCTGCATTACATATATTGTTATGATTGTTGCTACTGAGATTCCCCCGAATCTCATCCCCATCCATAACCCATTACAGGGAGGTTATGCTGAAGTGGATTTAGAGAATCCTAAGAGACGCCGTTATGCTGCTGGAGAAAAGACTGAACATCAGTATATGATAAGTACTGTGTACGTAGTGCTGTCTAAAGAGGCTAGAAGTGAGTGGACCTAGCCAGTTCATCTAGTCTTTCCTGGGTACTACGTAGAATGGTAGTTCTCATGAGGGAATTACCGAATCAGTACGGTTCAGTTCTTTGTACAGCTGAAGCGTAGCGGTTATGCTGCCGAAGTTTAGGCAGAACGAGATGTAATAGAGATATGAGGATTATGTATATGTCTTGTTGTATATGCCATATTGTATGACATTTTATGATTCAATGATAAATAATGTTTGGTATATTCAAATTTTGGATTATGAAGCTAACGCATAATAAAGCTAATATTGCTTCCGCTAGTGTACTCTGAGGGCTGTAAGGGAGGATGTTTCATCCTGGATGATGCAGTAAAAAGGAATGAAAAAAAATAGGAAATTCCAGGAAAAACAAGGACCACCTGTTCAGATGACTTCAAAATTACAGGAATGCCATTGAGGGAAACTATAAATACCCCTCCCCCTCCCATTTCATGAATCCCATGGTTTTGGGCAAGAAAGAGAGAGAAAGAAGAGAGAGAAGGAGAAAGAAAGAAGAAAGGAAGTTCTGGCGGAGCTGGAAGCAGTATAGAGATAGTAGAGTTCTGCTAAGCTTTTGAGGTAGTAACTAATCCTAGCTTTTATGTAATGGCTTTGTGATTGGATGTGCTATTGTTTGGTTGGATTGTTGTCTTATATGTTATGTCTGAAGCTCTACTGCAATACTATGATCATATGTTATTGAGTATGGAAGCATGCAGCATACTTATCTGTACACAATCACAAGCAAGCACTGTCACACTGCATTACATATATTGTTATGATTATTTACTACTGAGATTCCCCCAAATCTCATTCGCCATATCTAACCCATTACAGGGAGATTATGTTGAAGTGAATTCTAAGAATTTTGAGAGACGCCGTTATGCTGCCGAATTTAAGACTGAACATCAGAATATGATAAGTACTTTGTATGTAGGTGCTGTCTAAGGAGGCTGGAAGTAAGTGGACCTAGCCGGTTCATCCAGTCTTTCCTGGGTACTTACGTAGAATGGTAGTTCTCATGAGAGAATTACCAAATAAGTATGGTTCAGTTCTTTGTACAGATGAAGCCTAGCGGTTATACTGCCGAAATTCGGGCAGGAAAAGATGTAATAGAAATATGAGAATTTTGTGTATGACTTGTTGTATGACATTTTATTATTTAATAATAAATATTGTTTGGCATGTTCAATTTGCGATGAGAAATGAAAAGAGAAATTCGCAGGTCCTGAGGTAGTAGGGTTTTGACCTAAGTTTGACCTAGTAAACGAAGGAGTTTAGCCACGAAATTTGGTGAGCCGGTTGTACACATCTGGGGCATTACGTGGATAGGTAATAAGCCTTGTTTGGATGTGTAGAATGAGATTAATCAGTTCTCAAATTAAAAGTTCAGAATAAGAAACTTAAAAGTAGAAATTTTAATTTCTGGGCTTAAGTTAAGATATGATCGAGCTAATATCACTTCCGTAAGTGTACTCTGAGGGGTCTAAGGGAGGATGTTTCATATCGCGGTTGTATCTCATACAAGTAATATGCATATAGAACATACATGCAGTGATATAATCATAAGATGCATAATTTTAAACGTGATACAATATGGCTCACCTATCCTAAGTCCCCTCAAGCCAATGAGAGGAGCTCTCTAATAAGAAAAATAAAGAAACCTCGTTTTAACATTCGAGGGGAGTGAGATGAGAAGAGAATGTACATCAAGAGTAAATAGAAGAAGGCACGGCACCCAGGCCGTGTTTAGAAAAATTATAGCACTTATAATCTAGAGCCATATTATTCACCATACCCAAACATTCAAGAATCAAGATTCATATTATGTGAAGGGCAATAAATGTTACAAAACTAAAACATTCATACATCAAGAAAGGCAGTATATGTTACGATTATGTTGCACTACGACCAGGTAGCCACGGCGATCCCACTAATCAAGAATCAAGAATCTTAATTCAGTTTTCTTAGATCCCCGTCAATTTTAATTGATCAAAATCAATTAACATACATCATCGATTTACACATAATCGCACATATAGATAATGAACGATTTCAGTTTCAATTCAGATTCCCTATATGTCATACATAATCTCATACGTTCATAACGATTTTCTTCGCATAATGATTATACAATATGCATATTCAATTTGAATTATAGAAATAACTTGTCAGACATAGCGCACATGTTATCATATGATCGACCAAGAAATTTAACATACATCGCATGTATCAATAATCAAACCTAACTTAAACACAAAATAACCTGGCTCTGATACCATTTAGGGAATTGGAAGACATGCAGCAAAAATTAACTTTAAAATTTTTCCAGTCCCTGCCTGGATCTACCGATTGTGTTTAAGTCAAGTAGTAATAGGTGTTACCTTCGGTATTCGAATTATTGGTGGCTCAGGGATTTCGACGTTGAAACATCCTCCTTTATACTCCTCAGAGTACACTTGCGGAAGCAATATTAGCTGTACTTAAGTCCAGAGATTGAACTTTTACTCCTAAGTTCCTTATTCTGAACCTTTACTTTGAGCATTGATTTCTCACCTTCTACACATCCAAACGAGGCTTAATACCTATCCACGGAATGCCCCAGATGTGTACTACCGGCTTACTAAATCTCGTGGCCAGACTCCTCCGTTTACAAGGTCAAACTGAGGTCAGAATACTGCTGCCTCAGGACCTGCGAATTTCCCTCTAATTTAACATACATAAATTGAATATGCCAAACAATATTTATCATTGAATAACAAATGTCATACAAGATGGCATATACAACAAAGCATATACATAATCTTTCTATCTTTATTACATCTCTTTCTGCCTAAACTCCAGCAGCATAACCGCTACGCTTCATCTGTACGAAGAACTGAACTGTACTGATTCGGTAATCCCCAAATGAGAACTACCATTCTACGTAGTACCCAGGAAAGACTAGATGAACCGGCTAGGTCCACTCACTTCTAGCCTCCTTAGATAGGACTACGTACACAGTACTTATCATATACCGATGTTCAGTCTTTACTTCGGCAGCATAATGGTGTCTCCTGGCTTTCTCAAAATCTACTTCAGCATAACCTCCCTGTAATGGGTTATGTATGGGGATGAGATTCGGGGGAATCTCAGTAGCAATAATCATAACAATATATGTAATGCAGAGTGACAGTGCTTGCTTGTGATTGTGTACAGATAAGTATGCTGTGTGCTTCCATGCTTAATAACATATGATCATAGCATTACAGCAGAGCTTCAGACATAACATATAAGACAACAATCCAACCAAACAATAGCACATCAAATCACAAAGCCATTACATAAAAGCTAGGATTAGTTACTACCTGGCTAGCTCAGCAGAACTCTACTATCCTTATTCTGCTTCCAGCTCCGCCAGAACTTCCTTACTTCCTTTTCTCCTTTCTCTCTTCCCTTCCTTCTCCTTCTCTCTCTTCTTTCTCTCCCTTCCCTTTCCCATGCGTGAATGGAAATGAAGCAAGGGGGTATTTATAATTGCCTTCAATGGCAATTCTGTAATTACCATGAACTTTGATCCTGCGGTCCTGGTTTTTCCTGGAATTTCCTATTTTCCTTACCGGGCTGACTCATCGGTCCAGTCTCCTACCTCGTAATACGTGTCCTCAGCTTTATCTGCTTTCTCCAGACTAGAGCCATGTGGCCTCTGGAAGAGACCTTACACGCTTCCCAATGCTATCCAGATAAGTCCCAGACTTATCTGATCACCTCCTCGGTTCTCGTACCAACCGAGTAACTTTACTCTACTGAAAGGTTACTGAATCATCACTCTAATGCCATGTGGCATCTTGTGGGTCCCATGAGTACAACTTATCAGTCTACCTCATGGTTTCCAACCGGTCTATCTCTAACCGGGTAACTATCTCCTTTGGACCTTCACCACTCTTGGCCCATACGCTTGGCACTACTTTAGCCACTAGTCGCGACCTCATCATCATCTCATCGCGACTTAACACCTTCTGTGTTCATTAGTCGCGACCACAGCATTCTCTAGTCGCGACCACAACATCCTTTAATCGCGACCATAGCATTCTCTAGTCGTGACCACAACATCCTTTAGTCACGACCATAACAGTATTTAGTCGCGACCACATCACTTTTTAGTCGCAACCAGGCTTATTCTACTCATTAGTCGCGACACCACATACATATCCGTCACGACCAAGCCTCTCTGCCAATATTAGTCGCGACCATAATACATTATAGTCGCGACCAAAGTCTCTATCATCGCGACCTACTGGTCAACTCTTGAACCTTTGACCTTTACATCATCCCCAAATGGCCATTTACCCCTCGGGACTTCCACTGTTTACACATAAGTCCCCGTACCTTTACTTACTCGCAGCTTAGTCCCTGGAACTCTTTGCGTTCCTCTGGGACTTCTGCTAAAAAGGGGTCTAGTAGCCTCTTAATCTTAGGCTATCTCTGTATCTCTATGCCTGAAAATTGGGATGTTACAGACGTTCAGCATGCCTATACTCTCTTTTCGATCGCGAGAAGTTGATGACTCAGATCGACTTCCTCTATCAGTATCTACACGAACAGCTTTCCAACCATAAATGATGTACTAGCGCCTCTTATCCTTCTAGGTTTTTCTCGAGAATACGTCCTCACCGTCTCAATTTTGGCCGTTTCTTATCCGTAAACCTTTTGCACTCTCTTTCCCCAAGAACCCTAGTCCCTAATGTCAAATATATAGGATGCTATCGGTGTTTTGAGGGATATTAGATTTCAGAATTAATCCTAAATTAATTTCAAAATTAATACAATATCATGTATTGCGTAATATGATAAGAAATCAATTAAATAAATATGGTTTCTTATATTAAATCTGTCCCACAGATTTAATTCACCTATTCATTTAATTTAAAATAAAGATATGACAGAATTATATTTGATTTATTCTCATAAATCAAATTTGAGATATCATATCAATTTAAATTTCAAATTCAAAAATGATAGAGATTTAATTTATCCTTATAAATTAAATCTTATAAATATCTCTTATATTATATAATATATATACGAATTTATATATATGCATATATATACACGTCCACCCTAGATTATTCATTGAATCTGGACATATCTTAGAATCCATGAATATGGACATCATAGCTCGTGTTGGGCTATTTTGTGTGCGACCCTGTAGGCCCACATGAAGTTGCAAGTGGGCCATTTACTATACTGACTCATAAGTCATAAGTGGTCTCTAGCAAGACATCACGACTACCCAAATCATGTGAGGATCGATGAACGATATAACCTTTCATACAACCATATCACGTCCCTTTTGTCACACGATATTTTGGTCATGGATAAGTCATGGAGAACGTCATCCTCCTATTCCTAACCGTTACTTTCTCGATCTCTGAGTAGTCTGACTATAGAAATGGAACTACTTTCTTAGACTCACTCATCGAGGGGCCTAGTAATATCTCTCTACGAATGTGAGGGACAAATTCAATCTTGACCATTCATATTCCTCCGCATGAAAAACCACTAAACCCGAACATAGTCTTTATGATCACTCGGTCAAAAGTGACTTTTGACTAGGTCAAAGCTGAGCGTTTGTCATGTAGGAATCCATGATCATCTCAGGTCAAAGGGCATAGTGACATGGTTTGTATATGAGAGAAGCTTATGACTTAACCCATGCAGCTCTCTCATAGTGGTTCGGTCCAACACCTTGTACTTTTACATGTGCCTATGACTTTAATTTATATCTCTATACATCTTCAAAGTCATACTGGTCTTATTTCATCTCTGCTCCCGTATAGATGATCGACCAGGGATATTTAGGATAAGATCATGAGTTATCCAAGGATGGTCATCATAGTAAACATGCAAATAATATAATAACATAATTAAGAAATTCATAAAACAACAATGTTCATAATACAATGATTGGCCCCTAGGGCACAATTTCCAACAGTGCATTGATAGTAGAGCTGTGAATAATATCACTATAAAGTATCACCATCACATTCCTAGATTAGATGATATACTTGATGAATTGCATGGTTCCATTGTCTTTTCTAAAATTGATTTGAAATCTAGATGCCATCAAATTAGAATGAGGGAAGGGGATGAGTGGAAAACTGCTTTCAAAATAAAACATGATTTGTATGAGTGGTTAGTCTGACATTTGGATTAACTAATGCACCTAGCACTTTCATGAGATTAATGAATCATGTTTTGCATGCTTAATTGGAAAATTTGTTGTGGTTTATTTTGACGATATTTTGATATATAGGAAGAATTTTGATTAGCATTTGAATCATTTGCATTGTGTGCTTGATGTTTTGAGAAAGGAAAAATTGTTTACAAATATGAAAAAGTGTGATTTTTGCATGGATAAAATTGTTTTTCTTGGTTTTGTGGTGAGTGCTAAAGGCATAGAAGTTGATAAGGAAAAGATAAGAGCTATAAAAGAATGACCAACACCTAACTGAGGTAAGAAATTTTTATGGTTTGGCTAGCTTTTATAGGCATTTTGTGAACGATTTTAGCACACTTGCTACAACACTCACTGAGGTCATAAAATAATCTGTTGGTTCTAAATGGGATAAGGCACAAGATGATGTATTCAATGAATTTAAGGATAAATTATGTTATGCACCTGTGTTAGTTTTGCTTGCCTTTAATAAAACTTTTGAAATTGAATGTTATGCATCTGGAGTTGGAATAGGAGCTATTTTAATACAAGAAGGAAAGCCAATTGCTTATTTTAATGAAAAACTAAATGGAGCAACCTTGAAATATCCAACATTGACAAGGAGCTTTATGCACTCAAGAGAATTAGAGAATTAGCAACACAGTCTTTGGCCTGCATAATTTGTGATTCACACTGATCATTAATCTTTGAAGTACATAAAGGGTCAATGTAAACTGCACAAAAATATACAAGGTGGCTGGAATTTATTGAGATATTCCTATATGTCATCAAATACAAGAAAGGTAAGGAGAATGTGGTGACTGATGTATTGTCAAGAAGGTATACTCTTCTTACTTATCTAAATAATAGATTGCTTGGTTTTGAATATATCAAGGAGTTGTATACCAATAATGCTGATTTTGCTCAAAATGTTTATTGATTGTGAAAAGAAATCATTTGACAAGTTTTATATAATTGATGGCTACTTGTTTAAAGAAAATAGATTGTGTGTACCTCAATATTCTTTGCATTAATTGCTTGTGAGAGAAGGACATGGGGAGGATTAATGGGACACTTTGATGTGAAAATGACTTTTGATGTTTTGCATGAACATTTCTTTTGGCCTAAAATGAAACGTTATGTGGAAATAATATGTTCTAAATACATAACATGTAAAAAGGCTACGTTTAGAGTCTTGCCACATAGTTTGTTACCCATTAACTGTGCCTAGTGAACCTTGGGTAGATATTTCAATAAACTTTGTTTTGGGGTTTGCCTAGGTCAAAAGGAGGGATGGATTCAATATTTGTGGTTGTTGACATATTTTCTAAACTGGCACATTTCATTGCATGTCATAAAATTGATGATGCCACATAAATTTCTGATTTGTTTTTTAAAGAAATTGTGAGACTTCATGGTGTTCCTAAAAGTATTTTTTCTGATAGGGATACAAAGTTTTTAAGTCATTTTTGGAGAGTTTTGAGGGGAAAGCTTGGTACTAAATTGTTTTATACTACATGTTATCCACAAACTAATGGACAAATTGAAGTTATTAATAGAACTTTGACTCAATTGCTTAGAATTGTGATTCAAAAGAATTTGAAAATTTGGGAAAATTGCTTACCATTCATTGAATTTGTTTATAATAAGGAGTGTGCATTCATCTACTGATTATTCTCCTTTTGAGATTGTATATGGTTTTAATCCACTAACTCCTTGGATATATTACGATTACATATTGATGAGAGAGCAAGTCTTGATGGGAAAAAGAAAGCTGAAACAATCAAGCAACTTCATGAAAAAGTGAAACAACAAATTGAGAAGAAAATGAGCAATATGCATCCAAGGCTAACAAAGGAAGAAGGCATGTTCTTTTTGAACCTGGTGATTAGGTGTGGGTGCATATGAGGAAAGAAGGATTTTTATCTTAAAGAAAGTCTAAATTAGATCCAAGAGGAGATGGTCCCTTTCAAGTTCTTGAAAGATTTATTGACAAATGCTTACAAAATTGATTTACCTGGTGAGTATAATGTTAGTACTACTTTCAATGTAGCTGATTTATCTCCTTTTGATGCAGGTGATGATTCAAGGATGAATCCTTTTGAGGAGAAAGGGAATGATGTGATATAGCAAGATGACTTTTCAACTTCCAAGGATCCTTTGCATATTCTAACTGGATCAATCACAAGAGCAAAGAGCTAAAAGAATTCAGGACTCATTGAATGGGTTAATGGAAGTTGCATTGACAAAGCAAATGGCAATTGAAGTAACAAATCAGATTAAAAATGCTGAGAATTTTGATAATTTTATTTATGCTGAAAATAGAGCTGCTAAACCAATTTTAGGCTTGGATACATCAATTTAAAGGACTTGGACAAATTAATACACATGGGAAGACTCATTTGGGCCTAAATAATCACTTTTTAGGCTTGAAATGCTGATTCTATTTTTATTATTGTATTTGTGTTAAAATTATTAGTAAACTTGACTTTTGGATTTTCAAGTTACTTGGAATAAGTCCTTGTTATTAGTATTTACTATTTTGAGTTCCTAGGTTTCATTTAATGTTTTTTAAGTCAAATTTGAAGTATTTCTCTTCAAATACATTGTATTACTCATTAGGAGGCAGATTGGAATTTTGAATGAAAAGTTGCATTTCTGCAATGTCTCTTGAGAGTGGATTTTCTTTAGGATTCTTCATAGAACTAACAGACTTATCTACACTTAATCAACCTTGTGGCGTCTTCCAACACTTCAGGTTCTTGTTCTTCTGTGTTCAAGGGTTCAAGTGGATTAGCATACCTTTGTTTAGCATTCTTGCGGTGCGCATATTCGGATTGGTTGTGCCTTTGCACCATCTATCCCAGTGTGTGAAGGCCCAGCACCACCAGAACAAGGAATCCTACTTGGGTGGTTCTATAACCTTAGCCCATCATGTTTTTGCCACTGTTGCCAGGGACTTGTGTGCCAATACCATTTGGTTGAGCATTACTAACTTAAACTTGGGTTTTATGCGTATCTTTGTGTTTTGTTTCTTGTGTGTGATTTGTTTTGCTTTCCTTATTTCTTGTTTATCTTTTGAAAGAAAATAAAAAAATAAATTATTCACAACATTCAATTGTCTCAATCAATGATCGATTGTCAAATATTTGTTCTTTATTAGAGAAGCATGGGTATGAAATGAGACAAGTTAATTCAAAGGCTGGTTGGACTTGAAATATTGATTCTTCTTAATATAATTCCTTGTGTTTATTGTGGAGAGAGTCATTTATATGAGCACCGTCCATATAGCACAACCACTAATAACGTAGGAGATGATTTCACTAGGAACTGAATTTGTTTTGGTCATTCTTTTAATTCTAGTTAGAGTCTAGAGCAACAATATGAGTCTTGGAATCCTCATTTAGAGTATTGTTCAAGGGAAATGACCCCACCTTTCTACTCTTATTCTCATATTAAGGAAAACACCATAGAATCTAAGGAAAAGTTTCGCTTAGAAAGTTTATGTGAGGAGTTTATGGAAACACAAAAGAAACTTAGAAATGAACAAAAGGAAAGGCTCCAATATATGGGAGTCTAGCAAATGGTTTCATCCCTTGAGATTATGATGCAAGACAATTCCTTAAGCATGAGAACCACTTCTTCTTGTGTTAATGAAAATTATTGTGAGGAAGTTAATGATGTGGAATTGAAAGAGGCCGTAGATACTTTAGGAGGTGATTGTGAGCTTGAAATTGATTGTGGGGGAGAGTAATGGGTGTCTAGAAGAGATTTCGGTTGTGGAGTCTAATCTTTGTGACTTTGATGTTGAGGTTGAGGAGATCCCAAGAGTTGTTGTACAGGTCCTCCCATTGTGGTCATTTTCTAGCTGTTGAGACTAAATGGTTAGAAAGTTGTGGGGCCTACACTCATTCTGATCAAAACGGTTAGAATTTCTTATGGTTTGTCATATAACTACTAGAAATCTTTATTTTTCTAGCGGTTTATTTTAATTGCTAGAAACAAACCACTACCAACTACTTTTTTTTTTGTAGTGAATCCACCAAGCTAGACTTTACCATATGCTTGTAAAGTTGCTAATGCTCAAACCATAGTGCACAAAAATTAAGAATCAACCATTTGTAATACCAAATATCTTAAAAATCAATCAAAATTGGTAAATACAAATTAATGACCAAAATATGCCCTTTTTAAGCTAAAAAAACACAAGGACCTAGGACTCAATTTAATATTAAATTAAAGAAATTAAGCTCAAATAACCCATAAAGAAACCCTAAAATGATATGAAATATATGCTAGAAATGGATCCCATCACCGAGTTTAGGGATATCATTGTTAAAACAGACTCCTTAGAGGCAGTCCATCTCATTAAAAATGAGGTACCCGAAACTCAGGAGGATTGTGACCTAATCAAGGAGAATAAAACTACGTTTTGTCGTAATTGGTGGCAAGTGGAGCTTCATGTCATTCCAAGATAGGCTAATGAGGTAGCAGTTTTTATCTATTGGTTTAGGCCATAGCATTAATGACATTAACACTGAATCATTCTGATTGAACACCTTTCAAAGTATTTGAAAATGAGGGAGAAATTTATATCATTCAGAAATTGCAAAGGAATCATCCAATTATATTAAAAAGAATTTGCTGGCAAAAACTTGGCTTTTACTAAAAATCTATGGACCCTTTATTTGAAAGATTCATTGGCAATATACCTGCTAGATTCATTCATTTTTTTAGAAGCTTATTAATTATTGTCACTAATAAGTTTAAAACTTGTGACTCAGCCACCTAAATAACTAAACCATACAATTTTAATTTTTTTTTATCTTTACGTGATCATATTTTTTCCTGCATACAAATATCTTGTTATTAGACATAATAATTGTAAACAAATATTTGAAAACAATTTACGGCACCAACAAGTTGTTAGTTGAAGTGTTAAGTAGTATCATCTCTATAAGAAGGAGAAAAAGTTCAAATCTCAAGAAGAGCACCCATATTAAAAGAGGTAAAAACTATTTGCATTCTAAGCTGAAATGAATTATACAAGTAAATAAAAAAAAACTAGAGCCACTAAGTACGTTTCAGTATTATTTTTTAAATCATCACTAAAAACATCCTAAATTTAATTTTGTTTTTTAATTTTAATTTGCATAGAAAGTAGCATCATATTTTTTTTAAAAAAAAAAAGGTTAGAACAGTGGTTGCTTTTAAAAACTGCCACCCTGTATGTTGTTACTGTGTGCTATTTTTTTCTGATTCATAATATTTTTTTAAAGCTTCAATTATACAATCATAATATAAATTTTTTTTAATAATAATATTATGACAGAAATATTTATATTAGAAAGAAACTACTAAAAATATTCTTTTTTTAAATCTTAAGGGAAAAATTTGTCTAAAAATTAAGTTAGAATCTTATGAGTCTACTATTCGACTCACGATCTGAATTACGTACATGTCACAAGTTGGCTTAAACTTGTGAGTTTGAATACTGTGTCACAACTTGGCTTCTCCAACTATATTAAGAAAATCCATTGCTTTTATTAGAAGCTCATGATAACATGAATTCGAATGAACTAACAATTATCATTATCATTAATGACATTAACACTGAATCATTTTCATTAAACACCGTACAAAGTATTTGAAATATGTGAAAGAAATAAAATATAATTCAGAAAAAAATAGCAGATGGATCCAACTATAAACAAGACAAGCCATTACACACATATTCGATGCATGAACTATTATCATTATCGTTAATGACATATTAATAACAATGAATCATTCTTATGAGCACCATACAAAGTATTTATAAAATATGAGAAAGAAATTCAATTAAATATCTTTCAGGCAAGATTGCAAAGGAATTATCCAACTACAAATAAGACATATGCCAGTGATGACTAAACCATAAGCAAATCGAATCACCAACATCACTCTCTTCTTTCTCAGTTTCTTTGAAGAGATAAAGAAATCGTGAACATGATTTTGAGCATCCCAATCATCGATATGCAGAAACTTCCAGATGAAGAAGAGTACAAGAAGCTAAGAGAAGCATGTGAGAAATGGGGATGTTTCAGAGTGATGAACCATGGCGTACCAGAGAAGCTAATGGAGGAGATGAAGAATGTGGCAACATATCTGTTAGATCTTCCAATAGAGATCAAGAAACGCAACGTTGATGTTACTGTGGGAAGTGGCTATACGGCGCTTGCTCTGAACCCCATTTATGAAAATATGGGTTTCTATGATGTGGCATCCTCTCTTGCTCTCAATGACTTTTGCTCTCAGATGGATGCCTCCCCTCATCTGACGT
Organism: Leucaena leucocephala; assembly: GCA_037074615.1. Classification (NCBI taxonomy): domain Eukaryota; kingdom Viridiplantae; phylum Streptophyta; class Magnoliopsida; order Fabales; family Fabaceae; genus Leucaena; species Leucaena leucocephala. Next base: position 7,310,854 of record CM073548.1, on the reverse strand, counting down.
TAGTATATTTTGAATGTATGTATGGAATTATCCTTTAATTCTAAAATTTATTTAAGAAGAGGTTTGTGATGGTGGATTGTAGGGAAATAATAAAGGCATATGCGGAAGCAATCCATGAATTCGGAGTAGACGTAGCAGTAAAGTTAAAGGAGTGTATTGTGGGCTTATCATCATCAGAAGCCAGGGATGATTTCAAAGAGTGGCGATGCCAATTTAAGGTCAACAAATTAAACTTTAGCCCTCAAACTATAGGGCTATCAGGACTCAAAGAGCACACTGATCCAGGGTTTATCACCATTCTTCAGGATGATGAACTTGTTGGTGGTCTTGAAGTCATGAACACTTCCTCTGGTTCCTATGTCGATGTCAATTGTTAGGAAATGGGCCAGTCCACCCATGGTGGATTAGCCCAAGTCCATGAGAGGCAGAAAGGGAGGGAACCGTTTCTGGTTTTTCAAATGAGAGAAATGGAAGTTACCAAACGTAACTTCCAGCATGCATGCTCTCCGGATAAGAAGGCCCCAAAGGGGGGAGTTGCAATCCGATCATTCCGCAGAGAGAAAGCAGTGGTCTTTCAAGTTCATGCGTGTGGGTGTACATTTCTCTTATCCTCTCTATTCCAGTGCTCCTCCGACGCTCTGTTTTTTCTTCCATCGGTGTCATTTGCTGTGTATACGTGCCAGAGTCCATCTAAGGTGCTCAGGCGACGCGTGGCTACCTCGGTAAGCAGGAGAAAACGTCCAAGGTACGCCCGAAACCTTCAGTGGCATCAGAGCAAGGTTCAGTGCTTCCGCAAGTTTTTGTGATTTTTCATTTTTTATGGTAGCATGCTGTTCTTGCATATATTTATATTTAAACATGTTTTTTTATGCCAAGATACATATAGCATGCGTTTAAACCATAAACAGAGGCAGTTTCACAGTGAACCGAAACAGAGAGTTTCATTTTTCAAATTGGGTCATTAGAAAACAGTGTTTTTAGGTTATGATATTAGTCCCATTACGTAGATCTCGAAAAAACGAAGAAAATGACACCAAGAACGTCAAAATCGGACGTCGGACGGAGAAGTTACGGAGGAAAAACGCGTCGGGTCCGTCGGACCCGACCCGTTTTCCAGTCGGGTCTGTGTGACCCGGCTGGAGGTCAGGGACGATCAAAACGGCGTCGTTTTGATCCTCCCTGAACGACGTCGTTTTGCTTCTGGGCAAAACCAAAAAAAAAAAAAAAGAAAAGAAAAAAAGAAACAGAATGTTTCTGTTTCTGCGGACTGGGCTGCGTTCAGCCCAGTCCGTCCGTAAAAAAAAAAATTTTGGGCCACAGTGAGTAGGCCCATTGAAAAAAAAAAAAAAAAAATCTTTGGCTGCGGGGGTTTAGCAAAAAAAAAAAAAATTATTTTTTTTATTAAAAAAAAATGGAAAATAAGGAAATTCTGGTGGCTGACACGTGGCAGTGGCCACGTGGCAGCACTAGACGGGCGCGTGTAGTACACGCGCCAGAGGCTGAGAGTGGGCTTCGTTCAGTTTTTTTATTTTTTCTGAATTAAACCTTCTTGGGGCGCGTGAGGGCGCGTCGGAGCTCCGATTGAGGTGCGGTTTGTTCCTAACAATCCCTAAAATCAAGATCTTTATTTTGATATATAATTTGCCTAATTTGGAGGCAATTATAAACCTATTTGTGGATATTCAGTGTATTTTCTGGTATTTTTTTGTGTTTAAAAATTCCAGAAAATTATAATAATTAATATTTTTTATTATTTAGGTGAAAATGGCTTCATCTAGCACTGAATCTCTGGGACTAAGCTTAAATGAAGACATCTCATTTCTGGATGATGTCAATAACCCGGAGGAGGACCTTCAAGAGGATCCCGAGGGGGAACCTGAAGAGGATCCAGAACAAGATCTTGACGAACTTTCTGAAGAAGAACCAGAGGAGTTGATGGAGGAAGTTCCATAAGAGGAACCACATGTAACGTGTATTTCCGGACCGAGGTCGAAAACTTTATTCCCCATCGAACCCCTTCATTTGCAGCCTTTCATGGATTCTTCAGACTCCAAGTCGGTGCCTACTCTTCACGACGAATCTCCAGTTGAGGATGGAGAGGAAGTGGATCAACCTCTAACCCCTGCTTTGGCTATGAGTATAGCTGAAAGAGATGCAGCTAAATTAACAAATATAAAAGGCGTTAATGTTGGAAATTGTGCCCTAGGGGCCAATCATTGTATCATGTTATCATATTATTTGCATGTTTACTATGATGACAATCCTTGGATAACTCGTGATCTTATCCTAAATGTCCCTGGTCGGTCATCTATGTGGGAGCAGAGATGAAATAAGACCAGTATGACTTTGAAGATATATAGAGATATAAATCAAAGTCATAAGCACATGTAAGAGTATAGGGTGTTGGACCGACCCGCTATGAGAGAGCTGCATGGGTTAAGTCATAAGTTTCTCTCATATACAAGCCATGTCACTATGCCCTTTGACCTGAGATCATCATGGATTCCTACATGACAAACGCTCAGCTTTGACCTAGTCAAAAGTCACTTTTGACCGAGTGATCATAAAGGCTATGCTCGGGCTTAGTGGTTTTTCATGCGGAGGAATGTGAATGGTCAAGATGGAATTTGTCCCTCACATTCGTAGAGAGATATTACTGGGCCCCTCGATGAGTGAGTCTGAGAAATGTATGGCCATACTAGAATGGAAGGGTAGTTCCATTTCTATATTCAGACTACTCAGGGATCGAGAAAGTAACGGTCAGGAACAGGAGGATGACGTTCACCATGCCTCATCCTTGACCGAAATATCGTGTGACAAAAGGGACGTGATATGGTTGTATGAAAGGTTACATCGTTTATCGATCCTCATATGTTTTGGGTAGTCGTAATGCCTTGCTAGAGACCGCTTACGACTTGTGGGTCAGTATAGTAACTGGGCCACTGCCAACTTCATATGGGCCTATAGGGTCGCACACAAAACAGCCCAATGCGAGCTATGATGTCCAGATTCATTGAATCTAAGAGATGTCTAGATTCAATGAATAATCTAGGGTGGATATATATTTTATATATATATATAAATTAGTTTATATATATATTATATAAATAATATAAGAGATATTTGTAAGATTTAATTTATAAGGATAAATTAAATCTCTATCATTTTTGAATTTGAATTTAAATGGATATGATCTATTTGAATTTGAAATTCAAATTGATAAGATATCTCAAATTTGATTTATGAGAATAAATCAAATATAATTCTGTCTTATCTTTATTTTAAATTAAATAAATAGGTGAATTAAATCTGTGGGACGGATTTAATATAAACCATATTTATTTAATCAGTTTCTTATTAAATTATGCAATATATGATATTGTATTAATTCAGAATTAATATAAGATTAATTCTGGAGCCCGGCCCTATTAGAAGCCCGATAGCTTCCTATATATTTGACATTAGGAGCTAGGGTTCCACACACAAGATAGATCTCTACACACACATTCAGATGTGAGAAGAGGGGGCAGGGAGAGTGCAAAAGGTTTGCACATAAGAAACTGCCGAGATAGAGACGGTGAGGACGGAATCTCTAGAAAGCCTTAGAGGGACAAGAGGCGCTAGCACGTCGTTCGTAATTGGAACGCTGTTCGTGTGGATACCGGTAGAGGAAGCCGATCTGAGCTGTCGACTTCTACGATACGGCCAGACACGAAGAAAGGTCGCGACCGGAACACACTTAGGTCGCGACCAAACGGGCATCTGAACGTCAAAAATCTGAAAAGAGGAGACAGGTCGCGACGTGAAGTTGAAGAGGTCGCGACTAAAAGCTCCAGAGGCGACAGGTCGCGACTATAAGCAGAGTAGGTCGCGACTACAAACTCCAGAGGCGACAGGTCGCGACTAGAAGCTGAGGAGGTCGCGACTGAAAGTTCCAGAGGCGAGGAGTCGCGACTAGTGGACATTGAGGTCGCGACCAAAGCTCGAGTACCGAAGGTAACACTTCTTTCTCCTTGACTTAAACACATTCGGTAGATCCTGGCTGGGAATGGAAAAAATTTTAAAGTTAATTTCCGCTGCGTGTCTTCCAATTCCCTTCAGTGGTATCAGAGCCATGCCGTTTTGTGTTTAAGTTAGGTTTGATTGTTGATACATGTGATGTATGTTAGACTTCTTAGCTGATTATATGATAACATGCGTGATATGTATGACATATATGGAATCTGTTTATGTATGACATATACGAAATCTAAAAGGAAACTGAAATCGGTGGTGTATATCAATTGATTTGATCAATTAATATTGATGGGGTCTAAGGAAAAAGAATTAAGATTCTTGATTATTTATCAAAAAAAAAAATTTCTATTGGGGCGCTGCCCCACACCCCGCCCGCTAACCGGCTAGCGGGACCGCTGTGGCTATTTAATCGTAGCGCAACATAATCGTAATATGTATTGACTTTCCTGATATATGAATGTTTTGAAACATTTATTGCCTTCAAATAGTATGAATTTTGATTCTTGAATGTTTGGGTATGGTGAACAATATGGCTCTAGATTACAAGTGTTGTAATTTTTCTAAATACGGCCTGCGTGTCGTGCCTTCCTCTAATGACTCTCGTTGTACATTCTCTTCTCATCTCACTCCCCTCGAATGTTAAAACGAGGTTTCCTTATGTACTTTTCCTATTCTAATTAGAGAGCTCCTCTCATTGGCTTGAGGGGACTTAGGATAGGTGAGCCATATTGTATCACGTTTAAGATTATGCATCTTTTGATTAGATCACTGCATGTATGTTTTATATGCATAATACCCGTATGAGATACAACCGCGATACATGCATCTTATAAACCAGATAATTAATTAAACCCTCTAAAAGAAATCTTAAGTCATATGTCGTTAATTAATGAACACTTGTCAAAACCTCGATCGCTCATTTGTAGGTCCACCAAAGTGGGTGCATTTGAGTTATCTTGGGGAGATAAGCAAGAGTAATGGTGATACTCTTATGTTTGTTATTGTTTGACTTAATTGAGATTATCAAAACGGTTTTGGGTCTCAAGGCATTAGATGGGATTAAAACATGCCGGATCATATGATGATTGAATCCCATAAATATCTAAGAATTACATTTGATGTAATTGGTAAAGTTGTTACCTACCTAAATAACTTAAAGTTGAGCGTCCAGCCAAAGCGGACTCAAGTTTAAGCCAAATATGGATCTTAGCCCACTAATTATTACATTGAGGGTTGTTTTATTCAGTGGGAGATTGCTAATTCGCTTGCATATTTTAATTGTAGAATCATGACGACTAGTAATACTGCTACATTATCGTTGCGATCTGTCCTTGAGAAGGACAAACTCAATGGGACAAACTTTCTTGACTGGTTCAGGAACTTGAGAATTGTTCTCAAGTAGGAAAGAAAGGCATATGTCCTAGATCAACCCATTCCTGAGGAGCCAGCAGCCAATGCTCCTAGAGCTCAGAGAGATTCTTATGCGAAGCATAAGGAAGACTCTGTTGATGTGGGATGCTTGATGCTTGCCACCATGGTTCTGGAGCTCCAAAGAGATTTGGAACACATGGAGGCTTATGAGATGATTGTGCATCTTAAGGAAATGTTCCAGCAACAGGCAAGGCAAGAGAGGTATGAGACCACTAAGGCCTTACATTCCTGCAGGATGGCTGAAGGTGCATCAGTGAGTACTCATGTCTTAAAGATGAAAGGGTACATAGATCACCTTGAGAGGCTTGGATTTCCCATAAGTCAGGAGTTAGCTACAGATTTGATCTTGAACTCACTCCCAGAAAGTTATGACCAGTTTGTCATGAACAACAACATGAACAACATGGAGAAATCTATTTCTGAACTGCATGGGATGCTTAAAACTGCTGAGCCGACTGTTAAGAAAAAGCCCAGTACTGTTTTGATGGTTCAGAAAGGAAAGGGTATGAAAAAGAAAGGCAAGGGTAAGGGGAAGGGTCATGGCTCATCTGGTAAGACCAAAGAGTCAGGCAAGCCCGAAACCAAGCCTGCACCAAAGAAGGCAAAGCCTCCAAAGGAAGGAGTTTGCTTCTTCTGCAATGAACCGGGTCATTGGAAGAGGAATTGCAAACTCTACCTTGAAGATCTGAAAAAGAACAAGAAGGATAGCGGGGCTATCGCTTCAGGTATTTATGTTATAGACATTCATCTCTCTACTTCCACTACATGGGTATTAGATACTGCATGTGGTTCTCACATTTGTACAAATGTGCAGGGCCTAAAGGACAGTAGAAAGCTGAAGAAGGGCGAAGTTGACCTACGAGTTGGAAACAGAGCAAAGGTTGCTGCTCTAGCTGTAGGCACTTATGAATTAGTTCTGCCCACTGGGCTTTTGTTAGTTTTGAACAATTGCTATTATGTTCCTGCTTTGAGTAGTAACATTGTTTCTCTTTCTTATTTGGATAAGGAAGGTTACACTTCCATTTCTGGGAATGGTAAATGTTCCATTTATCGTAATGATGTTTTCTATGCTCATGGTGATTTGCATGTTGATCATTACATATTAAACTTGGAACAACCCAATCATGGAAATATCTATAACATAACCGCCAAAAGGATCAAACCAAATGATTTGAATCCGACGTACCTTTGGCACTGTCGTCTAAGCCACATAAATGAGAAACGTATTTCTAAACTCCATCAAGATGGATTTCTCAACTCATTTGATTTTGAATCATATGATACTTGCGAATCTTGTTTGTTAGGAAAGATGACAAAGTCACCTTTCACTGGGCACAGTGAGAGGGCCACTGATTTGTTGGGCCTCATACATACAGATGTGTGTGGACCGATGAATACAAATGCCAGAAGAGGTTATTCGTACTTCATTACATTCATAGATGATTTCAGTAGATATGGCTACGTCTATCTAATGAAACATAAATCCGAATCTTTTGAAATGTTCAAGATATTTCAAAATGAAGTACAAAACCAGCTTGGTAAAACAATTAAAGCCCTTCGATCTGATCGAGGTGGTGAATATTTAAGCCAAGAGTTTATCGATCATCTTAGGAATTGTGGAATAGTCTCACAATTGACTCCTCCAGGAACACCACAATGGAATGGGGTTTCTGAACGGAGGAATAGAACACTATTGGATATGGTTCGATCCATGATGAGTCGAACAGATCTTCCACCATCCTTTTGGGGCCACGCCCTAGAGACAGCTGCGTTCACACTGAATCGTGTTCCATCTAAGGCAGTTGAAAAGACTCTATATGAGATATGGACTGGGAGGAAACCTAGTTTGTCTTTTCTCAAGATTTGGGGATGTGAGGTCTATGTTAAGCAACAAGCCTCAGATAAGTTAGCGCCCAAATCTTCAAAGTGCCTTTTTGTGGGATATCCTAAGGAAACCAAGGGATATTATGTCTACAACCCCACTGATAACAAAGTGTTTGTTGTCAGAAATGGTATCTTTTAGAACAAGAATTTATCTCTAAAAGAACCACTGGGAGCAAGGTACACCTCGAAGAAGTTCGAGAGCCACAAGACGCCACAGAACTAGAGATGGAAAGTAGAGAAGACTCACAAGAAGTTGTTGAGACTCCTCAAGTCACGCAAGGCCCAAGGCGATCTAATAGGGCACGACTTCAGCCTCAGAGATATGGATTTCTGATTTCTGATAGTCGTGATGTGTTGCTCATTGAGCATAATGAGCCCACTACCTATCAAGAAGCTATAGTGGGACCAAACTCTGAGAAATGGCTTAATTCCATGAAGTCTGAGATGCAATCCATGTACGACAATAAGGTATGGACCTTAGTCGACCCGCCTGAAGGTGTAAAAACCGTCGGGTGCAAGTGGGTTTTTAAAGAGAAAACTGACATGGATGGCAATGTAAATGTCTTCAAGGCACGACTGGTTGCAAAAGGATTTACTCAAACTCATGGTGTGGACTATGATGAGACCTTTTCCCCAGTTGCAATGGCCAAATCAATCAGAATCCTCCTTGCCATTGCAGCATATTATGACTATGAAATATGGCAGATGGACGTCAAGACAGCCTTCCTTAATGGAAAGCTCCTTGAGGATGTGTACATGACACAACCTGAAGGTTTTGTGCGTTCAGAGGACTCTGGTAAGGTATACAAGCTTCAAAGGTCCATTTATGGACTGAAGCAAGCATCTCGGAGTTGGAATCATCGTTTTGATGAAGTAGTCAAAGAGTTTGGATTTCTTCAAAACATTGATGAACCTTGTGTGTACAAGAAGGTTAGTGGGAGCACAGTTGTATTTTTGGTACTCTATGTCGATGACATCCTACTCATTGGGAATGACATTCCTACCTTGCAGATTGTCAAGTCTTGGTTAGGAAAATCTTTCTCGATTAAAGACTTGGGTGAAGCCACCTACATCCTAGGAATTAGGATCTATAGAGATAGATCTAAAAGGATTCTAGGACTGAGTCAGAGCACATATATAGACAAGATACTGCATAGGTTCAGTATGCAGGAATCAAAAAGGGGTTTCATACCCATGTCTCATGGTATTCACCTCAGCAAGGATTTGTGTCCTAGTACACCAGATCAGCGAGGTCGCATGAGTAAGATTCCATATGCCTCGGCCATAGGATCTATCATGTACGCCATGTTATGTACTCGATCGGATGTCTCGTTTGCCTTAAGTATGACTAGCAGATATCAACAGGACCCCGGTAAGGGCCATTGGACTGCTGTCAAGAATATCCTTAAGTACTTGAGAAGGACTAAGGACTTATTCTTGGTCTATGGTGGATTGGATGACGAGCTCTCTGTAACTGGTTACACAGATGCAAGTTTCCAAACTGACCAGGATGACCAGAAATCGCAATCTGGATACATATTTCTCCTAAATAATAGAGCAATAAGCTGGAAGAGCTCTAAGCAGAGCACTGTAGCAGATTCTGCAACGGAAGCTGAGTATATAGCAGCATCTGATGCAGCTAAGGAGGCCGTTTGGATCAGGAAGTTCATTACTGAACTAGGGGTGGTATCGACCATCTCAGATCCAATAACTTTGTTCTGTGACAATAGTAGTGACATTGCACAGGCCAAAGAGCCTTGTTCACATCAAAGGACCAAGCATATACTCAGGCGATTTCATCTCATCAGAGAAATCAATGATAGAGGTGATATAAAAATATGCAAGGTAGCAAGAGAAGACAATGATGCTGATCCTCTAAACTGCTTGTCCAGGCAAAACATGAGCGTCATGTTAGGTCAATAGGATTGAGACAAATTAATGATTGTTCCTAGTGCAAGTGGGAGGATGTTGGAAATTGTGCCCTAGGGGCCAATCATTGTATCATGTTATCATATTATTTGCATGTTTACTATGATGACAATCCTTGGATAACTCGTGATCTTATCCTAAATGTCCCTGGTCGGTCATCTATGTGGGAGCAGAGATGAAATAAGACCAGTATGACTTTGAAGATATATAGAGATATAAATCAAAGTCATAAGCACATGTAAGAGTATAAGGTGTTGGACCGACCCGCTATGAGAGAGCTGCATGGGTTAAGTCATAAGTTTCTCTCATATACAAGCCATGTCACTATGCCCTTTGACCTGAGATCATCATGGATTCCTACATGACAAACGCTCAGCTTTGACCTAGTCAAAAGTCACTTTTGACCGAGTGATCATAAAGGCTATGCTTGGGCTTAGTGGTTTTTCATGCGGAGGAATGTGAATGGTCAAGATGGAATTTGTCCCTCACATTCGTAGAGAGATATTACTGGGCCCCTCGATGAGTGAGTCTGAGAAATGTATGGCCATACTATAATGGAAGGGTAGTTCCATTTCTATATTCAGACTACTCAGGGATCGAGAAAGTAACGGTCAGGAACAGGAGGATGACGTTCACCATGCCTCATCCTTGACCGAAATATCGTGTGACAAAAGGGACGTGATATGGTTGTATGAAAGGTTACATCGTTTATCGATCCTCATATGTTTTGGGTAGTCGTAATGCCTTGCTAGAGACCGCTTACGACTTGTGGGTCAGTATAGTAACTGGGCCACTGCCAACTTCATATGGGCCTACAGGGTCGCACACAAAACAGCCCAATGCGAGCTATGATGTCCAGATTCATTGAATCTAAGAGATGTCTAGATTCAATGAATAATCTAGGGTGGATATATATTTTATATATATATATAAATTAGTTTATATATATTATATAAATAATATAAGAGATATTTGTAAGATTTAATTTATAAGGATAAATTAAATCTCTATCATTTTTGAATTTGAATTTAAATGGATATGATCTATTTGAATTTGAAATTCAAATTGATAAGATATCTCAAATTTGATTTATGAGAATAAATCAAATATAATTCTGTCTTATCTTTATTTTAAATTAAATAAATAGGTGAATTAAATCTGTGGGACGGATTTAATATAAACCATATTTATTTAATCAGTTTCTTATTAAATTATGCAATATATGATATTGTATTAATTCAGAATTAATATAAGATTAATTCTGGAGCCCGGCCCTATTAGAAGCCCGATAGCTTCCTATATATTTGACATTAGGAGCTAGGGTTCCACACACAAGATAGATCTCTACACACACATTCAGACGTGAGAAGAGGGGGCAGGGAGAGTGCAAAAGGTTTGCACATAAGAAACTGCCGAGATAGAGACGGTGAGGACGGAATCTCTAGAAAGCCTTAGAGGGACAAGAGGCGCTAGCACGTCGTTCGTAATTGGAACGCTGTTCGTGTGGATACCGGTAGAGGAAGCCGATCTGAGCTGTCGACTTCTACGATATGGCCAGACACGAAGAAAGGTCGCGACCAGAACACACTTAGGTCGCGACCAAACGGGCATCTGAACGTCAGAAATCCGAAAAGAGGAGACAGGTCGCGACGTGAAGTTGAAGAGGTCGCGACTAAAAGCTCCAGAGGCGACAGGTCGCGACTATAAGCAGAGTAGGTCGCGACTACAAACTCCAGAGGCGACAGGTCGCGACTAGAAGCTGAGGAGGTCGCGACTGAAAGTTCCAGAGGTGAGGAGTCACGACTAGTGGACACTGAGGTCGCGACCAAAGCTCGAGTATCGAAGGTAACACTTCTTTCTCCTTGACTTAAACACATTCGGTAGATCCTGGCTGGGAATGGAAAAATTTTTAAAGTTAATTTCCGCTGCGTGTCTTCCAATTCCCTTCAGTTAATGGCGTGATTTACGACTACATTGGTTTAATGACAGATAAAAAGAATACTGCATTCTACTTGAAAGTCATAATGGAGTATATAAGGGCAGTTAGGGTTAGAGGAAAGCCTAAACAAGGACGCTTAGGCAAGAAATATTGGCTTAGAGTAATAGAATTTGTATCTAACCTTCGTAAGCCGCCTCGTAAGCTTAAGAAATTAAGAAAAGCAATGTTAGATTATTGTAAAGCTCATATCGAATGATGCATATTTGTATTTGATTACCATTGCTTTACTTAGTTAAGGACATATTTTATTTGTAAAGACTTGACATTTATTACATACCTTATATGCAATTGAGTTATGTTTTATTTAATTTCTTTACAAGTTATGATTAATGTATGTCTTTTATAAGTGGGAGCCATTTAGATAATGAGTATTCTAAAAGCAAAACATGAGAGTGCTTATATCAATTTTTGATAGAAAATAATGACGCTGCTAGTGCCTATGTGATGGGAGGTACAAATGTATTCTCTTGATCGTGGGTCTAGTAATGTTATTATTTTCTGATCAAAAATGATAAAAGTACATGACATTGTATACTTTACATGTGCTATATAAATTCACTTAAATGTTCTATGGTTCAATAAATTAATGTGGGATAGGTTTGTCACAGAACCGATATTGAACAATGGCTTCAAAGAACATTATTGCTGAATTAAACAAAGGGGAAAAACTCAACGGGGATAACTGGGATATTTGGCACCGAAAGGTCCAATATATTCTAGAAGAGCAGGATGCAATTGAGCCATTAACCATGGCACTGGTAGAGCCTGAAGCGGGAAATACAGCCCAGCACAGGAGGGACCAAGAAGCATACCTGTCATGGAAAAAGAAGAATAGCATAGCAAGAATTACATTGCTAAGTGCAATGGCAGATGATTTGATGTGTGAGTTTGAGACACACAGAACGGCACAAGCTATGTGGATTGCCTTAAAGGATAAGTTTGGTGGAGTTTCCATGACCAAGCTTAGAAGTTTGACGATTAAATTCGATACCTATAAGTTGAAACCGAATAATCCTATGAGGCAACATCTGCGAGAGATGTCCACAATGATCCGTGAATTGAAGGAGGCTGGACATAATTTATCTGACGAGCAGCAAGTGCAAGCTGTAATCAGGTCGCTCCCTGCCAGTTGGGAGCACATGAAAGTCAACCTGACCCATAATGAGAACATCATCACTTTCAATGATGTAGCTAAGCATTTGGAGCTAGAAGATGAACGTCTGGAGGCTTATAAGGCCACTGGACAAGCCTATATGACCGAAGGTGCTGGTCCTTCCCAATCTAAGCCTGAATTTAAAAAGGGCAAAAAATTTCAGAAAAATGGGAAGAAAGGCGGTCCTCCGCCTAAGAAAGGCAAGCAACAATACAAGAAGAAGGGAAAGAAAGGAGGCAAGAAAAAGCTAGACCTAAAGAAGGTCAAATGCTTTGCATGCCATAATATGGGACATTTCGCACGTGACTGTTCTAAACAGACCGAGAGCGGAAAGGTAAAAGTGAATTATGTGAATTCACATGTCTCATTTGTTTCTAGTACTGTTTTTCTAACAGAACCTGTTTCCTTTTCTTGGATTATTGACTCAGGCTCCACAGACCACGTAAGTCGAGATCGGGGATCCTTCCTGGAATACCGTCGGTTGCCATTTCAAAGCAAGTGGCTTTTCGTTGGCAATAATGCAAGGATCGAGGTTCGAGGTATTGGCACCTGTAAACTTGTTTTGCGTGGTGGAAAAACCTTGATGCTGCATGATGTGCTTCATGCTCCTGACATCCGACGGAATTTAGTTTCTGTATTTTGCTTATTGAACTTTGGGTTTAATGTAAACTTTCATGGTAAAGTTGCAGACATTTATAGCAACTCTATATTTTATGGTTCAGCTTTCCAATTTCAAAGTTTCTTTATTTTGGATCTTGCTAATGATTTTAATGTTCACGATTGCTTTGCTATTACTTCGAATAATCCTGATATGAATATCTGGCATGCTAGACTAGGACATATTAATCAAAATAGAATGATTAAACTGGCAAAAGAAGGCTTGTTGGGGGTAATCCCTAACATGGATATGTCACTATGCGAAAGTTGTCTAGCAGGTAAGGCTACCAGAAAACCATTCGGTAAGGGGACACGAGCCGAAAATCCATTGCAATTAATTCATTCTGATATTTGCGGTCCAATGAATGCGAGGGCAAGACATGGAGCTTGGTATTTTATTACCTTTATTGATGATTTTTCATGATATGGTCATGTCTATTTGATTTCACACAAGTCCGAGGCACTAGAGTGCTTTAGACGATACATTAATGAAGTAGAGAATCAAATGGACAATAGAATCAAGGCATTACGCACTGATCGAGGTCGTGAATACCTTTCAGATCAATTCAAACAGCTCTGTGAAGAAAAAGGGATTATTAGGCAACTAACTATCCCTGGCACACCTCAACAGAATGGGGTTGCTGAAAGAAGAAATAGAACTCTTCTAGACATGGTTAGGTCTATGATGGCTCAGGAAAACCTTCCAATTTCACATTGGGGTGATGCTTTATTGACAGCAACTTTCATACTTAACCGTGTGCCCTCCAAGTCAGTCGCTTCCACACCCTACGAGTTATGGACTAAACGCCAGCCAGATCTAAGCATCCTTAGACCATGGGGTTCGGCGGCCTATATCCATGACACCTCTCATAGACATGGGAAACTGGGTCCTAGAGGGAAGAAATGTATCTTCATAAGGTACTTTGAACCCTCAAAAGGATATGTATTCATAAGTGAAATTGAAGATGGAACAGTGACTGAAACAGAATCTAGAGATGCTGTATTCATTGAAACAGAATTTCCCAGTAGGGGAGATGTTGACCGCACTGTATCTCTTTATGAGACTCAGGAACAAGACAGTGCCGAACAAATTGACAGACCAGGATCTTCCAGGTATGTCAATCTGAGTGGGAGCCAAGAACGGTCAACACAAAGACCGAGGCAAATGAGAAAAGATAAGCAAGTTGCTGTTGCTCCTACCAGAAAGAGTAACAGGGAAAGTGTTCCAAAGAGACGCTTCCAAATAGAAGGCGAAGCACTCTTAGTTACTCCAGAAGGGGATGATGAACCCCGCACTGTTCATGAGGCCTTGGCAGGTCACGCTAAGGAGGAATGGAAGAAAGCAATGAAAGAGGAAATGGACTCAATGATGAAAAACCAAGTCTGGGAATTGGTTGATCTGCCAAAAGGGCGTAAAGCCATTGGGAACAAGTGGGTTCTCAAAATCAAAGGAAAGGTGGATGGATCAATTGACAAATTTAAAGCTCGATTGGTTGCAAAGGGATATACACAACAGGAAGGTATAGATTATGAGGATACTTTTTCACCTGTTGTGCGCTTCAACTCTATAAGACTTATTCTGGCAATAGTAAACAGTTTAAACCTGGAGTTGCATCAGATGGATGTAAAAACCGCATTCCTGAATGGTGATCTGGATGAAGAAATCTATATGGAACAACCAATAGGTTTCATTGAAAAAGGGTTTGAACACAAGAAGTGTAAACTCAAAAGATCCATTTATGGATTAAAACAGTCATCCAGACAGTGGTACTTGAGGTTTCATAAGACGATAACCTCATATAACTTTCAAATGATAGAGGAAGACCACTGCGTCTATGTTAAGCGGTTTGAGGGTAACTTTGTAATATTATCCTTATACGTAGACGATATACTATTAGCCGGAAATAGTCTTGACTCGGTGATAGCTATTAAAGAATGGCTTTCATCAAACTTTGAGATGAAAGACATGGGTGAAGCAGAGTACATACTTGGAGTCAAGATTCAAAGGAATCGCTCCAAGAGAATCCTCACTCTTTCACAAGAGAGTTATATCAAGAAGATACTTGAGCGATTCAATATGACTGAATGCAATCCCATGGGTATCCCTGTAGCCACTGGTGTGGCATTGAGTTCAGACATGTGTCCCAAAACTGATATAGACAGAAAGCAAATGGAAAGAGTTCCATATGCCAGTGCTGTTGGTAGCCTGATGTACGCAATGCTGTGCACAAGACCAGATATTTGTTATGCAGTGGGGCTGGTTAGCAGATTCCAGTCCAACCCCGGTGAGAAACACTGGAAAGCAGTGAAGAGGATATTGAGATACTTAAAGGGCACATCTGATTATGCGTTGTGTTATCAAGGAAGCGATCTGCGCCTAGTCGGTTATTCTGATGCTGATGTAGGCGGTGATGAAGAAGAACGAAGATCTACTTCAGGATACACCTTCTTGCTTAACAACGGAGCTATATGTTGGAGTAGCAAGAAGCAGACGTGCATTGCTTTACACTCTATGGAAGCTGAGTTTGTGGCATGCACTTCAGCAGCGCAAGAGGCTATTTGGCTGAAGAGATTTATCGAACACCTAGGCTTTGGGAATGAGAGTACCAATCCGGTGTTGATACACTGTGACAATACTGCAGCCATAGCCTACACCAAAGACCCTAAGTATCACAGTAAGACCAAACACATTGATATCAAGTATAACTTTGTGAGGGATTATATAGCACAGAAAATTGTAACTGTACAATACATTTCAACCAAGTGTATGGTTGCAGACCCCCTGACTAAACCAATAGGCAAAGAAACATTTGAGAAACATGTAACAGCCATTGGCATGCGATAAATGTAAAGTAGCAGACTGTATGTAATACTTTTATTTTTTACTAATGATATCATGTCACTTATTATTACTTATATGTATGAATGAAAGTATATAATGTCTAGTATGTCGTACAGGTTAAAGAAGGTAGCTCTCTCACACGAGCAACCGCCTTTGATGCTAGAGAAGCGTTCAAAGATGAGACATGTGTTCACCAGTAAAGCAGCAAGAGTGCTGATATGGTAGAAAAGAAACACAATGAATGTCACCTTGGCTTAAATAGTGCAGTAAGTCAAGATGAGATCCATGAGTATGGATATGGATCGAACAATGGATACCCACGTCCATGAAACCTGTAGCCAGATAACAAATTCTTCAAAATTGACGTCATATTATGTGAATAGAGTTGAAGAATTTGGGTTTAGATACTATGAGTGTCTGGACTTAAGTCTGTACGGTGTGATTGATAGAGTCAAAACGACGTACACTCTTATAAGATAAGAGGAACTCCGTAACATGTGATTCATACCACATGTGCTAAAGAACTGCAAATGGAAAGCAAGTGAATCAATCCCTGCTTCATTGTTGTGTGAGTTCCAGAAAGGTATCATCCTTTCATTAATGTCCTTTGACTTTGACAGTATTATGGAGGTATGTTTCAGCGATTGCTACTTTAGTATATGTCCTATGGTCAAATTACATATGAACCAAAGGTATTATGCTAGGAAAGCGGTTGAGTCATATCAAAATAATATATGGGCGAAAGAAAGATTGCCAGAATATACACATCCATGCTATTGTCTGTGACCGGTCCCTTGTGATATTATTTTGTTAATTTCATAAGTGTGGATACTATGCATAAGTGGAGGCTATCTGAGTTATATACTAACTCAAGAGGGATTAGATTAGCCATAAGAAAGTGTATATGGGCAAATCTAGGACATTCAAGGCACTATAACTTATTTGATCGAACTGCACTAAAGGGTTGTTTTGTGCTGGTCTCTGTGAAAGGGATTTCTAGTACAAACGCCCGGAAGGAGACGTCATGCCTACGCGGTCACGGCAAAGCACCTAGTATGAAATAAGGAAGAAAATGAAATTGGACATAAGACATATAATCCACCAAGTGTGAGTGGGAGATGTTAGGAAATGGGCCAGTCCACCCATGGTGGATTAGCCCAAGTCCATGAGAGGCAGAAAGGGAGGGAACCGTTTCTGGGTTTTCAAATGAGAGAAATGGAAGTTACCAAACGTAACTTCCAGCATGCATGCTCTCCGGATAAGAAGGCCCCAAAGGGGGGAGTTGCAATCCGATCATTCCGCAGAGAGAAAGCAGTGGTCTTTCAAGTTCATGCGTGTGGGTGTACATTTCTCTTATCCTCTCTATTCCAGTGCTCCTCCGACGCTCTGTTTTTTCTTCCATCGGTGTCATTTGCTGTGTATACGTGCCAGAGTCCATCTAAGGTGCTCAGGCGACGCGTGGCTACCTCGGTAAGCAGGAGAAAACGTCCAAGGTACGCCCGAAACCTTCATCAATCCATTCTCGGGCACTTTCGTTATCATTCTTGGGGATGTTGCTCATGTAAGACTATCACACTAGTTTAAACCTTTTCATTTTTAATGACATGTTGTTATATGAGTCTCAAATCAGGGATCTTTACAAGTGAAGTGTACTTTATAAGTTCAATCTCACCCAACATAGTAGTCTTTTGGGATTATGGGCTCAATATTCACAGAGAGGGCTACGAACATAGTCTTTTGACCCACAAGAAGTCTAGTGAAGTATCATGGAGTGGAGCCAACATGTATTATTATGAGTCTCACATCGGGGAGCCTTACTAGTCATTTAGAATTGGGCTCACTCTTGGAACTTGTGTCTGTAACACATGTTTCTCTATGTAATAGATCTGACTGGTGAAAATGATGATTTGTTGTTAATGAATGATGCAGGCATGGAGCAATGGAAGATTTCTGACTGCGAATCATCGTGTGATATGCAAGGAAGGAAGGACTAGAATATGTGTAGTGACGAGTTTCTTTGGACCAAGGGGTAGAGATGTTGAAGCTGCAGAAGAGTTTGTGGACCGTGACCACCCACGTCTCTTCAAGCCTTTCAATTTTGAAGATTACTTGAAGAAACGATGGTCAACAAATCTCAGAGCTGGTGAAACCCTTGACTTCTTGCGTGTTGACCCCTCAAGTACTTAAGATTAGAGCCAATCAGTCTTTATACAGTGTCTCTTGAAGTACTTTATGATGAACTCAGAAAAAAGGAGATAGATAGGATAGGATCTACTTCTTTACTTTTATCTCTTTTTGAATTTCTACAATAAGAGTTCAACAATAAAATTCAAACTTGCTTGCTTTATAAATTTTATTTTTTTTTTTACTTTTATTAGTCTTCTTACCAGCCACAATCTTATACCTTTTTTTCTTTTTACAAACCACTATTTATACTACCGAAAAATTGATAAAATAACCAGCACATATAGAAATCCCATAATAGTCATAATCCATGAAAAACATGTATGGTTAAATGAACTGCAAAATATGAATAAACGTAGCTTTACAATGTATGAAAGATTAAAAATTAAATTAAGATTTTAATGTTAATGAAACTTTTGAAGTACTTCATGAATAATATAATTTAGAGAAAGACGAGCAGTCTTTGGAAATAGTATGTTTTAGAATAGATGAATTTAGATAATTGAATAAAAAGAAAGTAATAAGCTTTGCATTTGGATGATTCAAAAATCAAATGAAGATAATGCTCATTTCTTTCGTTTTATCTCTCTTTAAATTTCTAAAATGTTATATGATCATTAGAAAGCCTAGTCATCATTTAAGTCAAACTTGCTCTATAATTGATATATTTTATTTCCAAAATGCAAACTTGCTTGTATATCAAGAAGTGCATGCATGATCACCTAATAGTTAAAACCATTTCAAAGAGTATTCAAAGAATATCTAAAGTGGCATATCAAGCTCATTCCTTGCTTCAGTCAACGTCGACTTGTTTGCCCAAGACCAGAACCTAAATCAAACCTTGCAACTCTTTCATTTCATGGTCTCCAGAATGGCTGAGGCTAAAGCTTTCTCACACCAGTCACCTCATTCACATTCACATTATGTCTCCATTGTTATCTTTTACTCCGCTTCCAAAACTTGTGATTATCATATAATTTTTCCAAATTGTCTTAAAAGTTAAAGGGTAGAGAAGGAAGATAGAAAAGACCATTCAATGACATTATTAAATTTAATGTGATTTAAAGATTTAGTTGTCTATAGAACAAAATGACATTATATGATATATATAATCAACACTGTCTAATGAGATCAGACTTGTAGTCTAAAAAGCTAAAAATTTCATTATAAGTTCTCACACTCTGCTATCCATTACGTTGAAGGGTCAAAGGAAATAAAAGAAATACCAACTAGATTGTAATGATAAGATTTTCTCTAGAGGATGATCCAATAAGCAATAAGATTAAAGGGCTTCTTCCATTAGATCCTAATAACCCTAAACCTGAGAAAGGTGATGAATATCCTCTAATAATTAATGAGAATCCAGGTTATGTAGTGAGTTTGGCTATGGATTTTTCTTTATTATTAATTCAGTTCACACTAAACTGGGGGACTAATATAATTCATACAGCATTTGGAAAAAAATGAAGACTACTTAAATTCACAGGACTTTCATCTTTCAAGACCCAAATGGCAATTTGATTTTGCTCTTCAAATCACTAACCTAGAGGCATTCAAGTTGTCGATTCAGGTTTCTCCCTCACTGTTACTCCTTCTTGTCATTTTTATAAGATATAAATAATTGAATTACGTGGACAAAAAAAGTTGGTTAAAATTAGTTAAATGCAATAAATATACAAAAAAATTGTTTTTCAAAAATAGCGCATCACGAATTAACCATGAATTCTTATAAACTGTGGTTCAACACGTTAGATACTATCCCCTCATTAAACCAAATCCCGTTAATGATATAACCATATTAATTTCATAATATTAAAATCACAAGGTACGTACTAGTTATGGAATTAACCATGAATTCTTATCATTTTTGGCTAATAATCACAAAAAGAAAAAAAGAAAAGAAAAAGAAAACTACGGCCCATTAAGGGCGGTTCGAAATTAGTTTTAAATCTTTATTGAGTGTAGGGCTGGTAATGCGGGCTAACCCGCCGAATACGGGTTAGCCCGCGGCGGGTTGGGCTGGAGGCGAGCCGGTCTTTTTAGGCCCGCCTCCAGGCAGGTTGGTATAAGACCAACCCGAGCCCGCCAACCCGCCAGATTTTGTTTTTTCTTTTTTTAATTTTATTATAAATTATAATAATAGCCTAAATAAAATTGTATACAAATGCATACAAAAATTATTCCAAAAAGCAGACAATTGAAAGATTACAAATATGAAATACATTAGTTTACATAACAGTTCACTGAAATTTCAACTCTCAACATTAATTGGATTCGAGCCATGATCTGAAGCTATCAAAATATGTATTCCTTCAGTTTTGTCACCGTCCGTAGATAAATCTGTCACAAGTAATAAAACAAAATGAGTATATATATAATAATATAAAGAAATGACTCAATGAGATAATAAGACAACGTTAGTACTAATATTAGCAATACCATCACCACTAATACTACTTCCAGTATCATCAGATGGAAAACCAAGCATCCAATTACGGGGTACAAATAAGGGCCTCAACATTATCTGAAAGAAGACAACTCCTGTATTTTGTAAGAACTCGTGAACCAATACTAAAAGCTGATTCACTGGCCAATGTTGTGATTGGAATACTGAGGATGTCAGCTGCCATCTTCGAAAGACATGGAAAACGAGGAGATTAAGACATTCATCTCTATGAACAAGTTAGGATCAAGAGTTGCTTCTTCCAAATAGAAGTCCAGTTCAGACTTTTCCAATGATTGAGTGTCTTTACTCTTGCATTGAAGATAATACTGAATCATATAAATAAATAATGTATTAGTAAAATATGAAGCAAAATAATATTTGAAAACATGTAGTAAACGAAGAGTTGCAAATTTACCCCAAAAGCTGTGGTGTTTAAATAACTATAGTTTCTAGCACCAGCACTCGGATGAAGAGGAGGTCAAACTAGTGGCACATCTTCACTGACATTAGTAGAACTAGCAGAACCAGTACCACTAGCACCAGAAGAACTAGAGTGGATTGAAGTTGATGATGATCCCACATTCAAACTTTTCTTCTTATGCTCATCAAAAACACAATATAACTATTCCTAATATATTCAATCTTTTCATTATGATGTATGGGATCAAGTTGTGAGTAAGAAAATCGTATGATATCAAACTTCATCCGTGGATCAAGAATAATTGCAATTGCAAGGATGACACTATAATCACTCCAATATTTGTCAAACTTAGCAAGCATCCGGTGAGCCATTTCTCGAAGCACAAGATCATCAGTATCAACATATTCTTTTGGCAATAACTCGATCTTTGATATCTAAAGGAAGTACATGTTATAAGTTGGATAGGAGGACCCAGACATCAACTCTATTACTGCTGCAAATGGCGCCAAGAAGCTGCAGATCTCCTTTGCTCTTGACCATTCTTCATTTGTCAGTGCATGAGGAAAGTTGTCATCATGGATAGCTAATTTTGCAAAGGCACGTTGATATATAATTGCACTTTCAAGCATGGCATGTGTTGAATTCCATCTAGTTGCCACATCGTGCCGTAAACCCATGGAAGTCTTAATACCAACTTGGTCAACATATTTCTTAAAATTAATTACCCTTGCCTCTGATGCCCTTACATATCTAATACTTTCCCTAATCTTTTGCACAGCAACACTTACGACTTTCAACCCCTCTTGAACTATTAGATTCAAGATGTGAGCACAACATCTCACATGGAAAAACTCACCATTGCATATCAAGGGTTCATTCAAATTCAGCATGTCTTTCAAAATATTTTGCATATTATCATTTGCTGATGCATTATCCACAGTAATAGAAAATACTTTCTTTTCAATCCCCCAGTCTTCCACAATTTTATTCAACTTGTTAGCCAAAACCGATCCAGAGTGCGGAGGTTGCAAGTGTGTGAAAGCAAGTATTTTGCTATTGAGACTCCATTTGTCATCAACAAAATGACCAGTCATGCAAATATATCCCTCACCAGTTATTGCAGTCCAACAATCAGTAGTTAAACATATCCTACCAGGACTATTTGCTATGGATTTTTTCACAATTTCTTTTTGTTTAAGATAGAGATTCCAAACATCCACCACAGCAGTCTTCCTAGATATAAACTTACAATCTGGATTCAAAAATTCACACATTTCCCTAACCCCTCATATTCAACATAAGAATAGGGAAAGTGATGTAAAACAATAGTCTTAGCCACAATTTCTCGAAATCTAGTACTGTCAAAGTGTCTACTTCTCACCTTCCCAACTTGGTCTAGCATCATAGTACCAATGTCCTAAAATTTTGGGATTAACCGACATGATTCCACATGATGCCAAAGGGTTAAAGTTCCATATTGCTTACCCCCCACTGCAAAAGCTTTTCCACAACCATTACATTTAGCTTTTTCTTTCCCATCTTGTTTTCCAATTCTAGTAAAATATCTCCAAACATCAGATGTGGTTTTTTTAGCCTTCTTTGCAGCATTATCATCCACAGAAGGTTCGTCATGTTGAGATTTTTTCTCATTTGCTCCATCAGTAACATCAGCTTGAGTTTGAGCTTGCATTTGAAGCTCCTGATGAACAGAATTATCACATATCTGAAAAAAGACCATAGTGATAGAACAAGTCAGACAGGAAAAGGTAATTTTATAGCAAGCATCGAATGAAGGAAAAGGTAATAGCAGGCCATTAACAAGTCACATATATGATATATTGGCAATCCTAAATTGAATTTAAAGCACTAATTCTACGATGATGGTTGTAAGACAGGAAACAAAAGAGTGCTAGCAAGTTGGATGCTCTAAAGTTCAAACTCAATCAAGAATAATCAGTGAATCATTCCAAGTCTGAACATGCAACCAATTCCAATTACTAGATGAATGAATGGGCCACCAACAGATCAACTGTCACTCTCCACACATCTTACCTCGGGGAAAAAACAAGATGGGGGAGGGGGAAGGCCTAGAGTAGTCCATTTCAGTCCCAATGTCAATTTCTTCAACACCAGTAGTCTCTTTTGAATTCAGGTAAGTATCAATCTCATCAATAACATCATAATACGATTGCAAATCCATATTGTAATGTTGTCAAAGAGATAGACACCCAAATAGATTTAGAAGAGGCGGCTAATCTTGAAGAAATTAATACTAGAAATGAAATGGACTTTTCATCACCTAGAACAATGCATCAAAGGCAATATAGCATCAAGATAAAGGAGACAGAGCATCTATGATTGGTATGAAGTCATGCCGAAAGGGTTGGAAAAAATCAGGAATGGCTCTTGTTCAAGGATTCAACTTCATCAACTCTTTTTCGGGCTGATGAAGAGATAGGATTAATTTGCATAAAAAATGCAGCCATTCAGCTCAAGACAAAAGGTTATACTATTCAGAATCTAAATTTCATTTGCTCCAACATTATCATACCTTGAAGTAGAGCTATAGAGTTGAGAGGACACTGAGGAGAGGAGTCGCCGGCGAGAGTTGAGCACTGAGTGCTAAGCTGCTGAGGAGAGGAGGCCACGGCAACGGCTGAGGGCTGACGAGAGGAGGCGCTAAGGGTTATGGAAGAAAGGCTGGGCCGCTGAGGGCTGAGGGCTGTCAGCTGTGGAAGGGCCAAAGGGCTGAGGTTGAGGGAGGGAGAGGGAGGAGCAGGGCAACGACCAGCGAGCGCTAAGCGGCAGCGGCAGAGACAGAGAGTGATCAGTGATAAGTGAATTAATGAAAAGTAGGGCTGGGGAGAGGGGAGTCACGGGGGTCGGGGGAAGGAAAATCGTGGGGAAATTAAAAAAAAAAAATGGGCCAACCCGCCAAATCGGCGGGTTAGCCCGCCGTGGTTACTGGTTGGGCGGGTGCGGGTCAAAAAAACCCGTACCCAAATGGGCTGGACATTAGCCAACCCAACCCGCCATATTTTAAGGGGTTGGCGGGTTGGGCCCGCGGGTCCAGCCCATATTCCCAGCCCTAATTGAGTGCATGAACTATTATTATTCATTAGTGATATTAACATTGAATCATTCTTATCGAGAACTGTACAAAGTACTTATAAAATATGAGAAAGAAATTAAATATCATTCATGCAAGATTGCTGTGTGTATTACTGTCTGCTATTTTTTATGTAATTTAAAGTATTTGAAAAAAAAATTAAGATTCAAATACATATTTAGAATATAAATTTTTTTAATAATAATTCAAAATATATTTAAAAATATACTTTTTTTCCAAAAAAATTAAGAAACAAATTCGTACAGTTTAAAATTTGGTTGGCACAATTTGGCTTCTCCAGCTATAAAAGAAGATCCATTGCTTGTATAATTAACAATCATCAATATCACTAATGACATTAACACTGAATCATTCCCATTGAGCATTGTTCAAAGTATTTGAAATATAAGAAAGAATGGTTAAGAGGCAATTTTGCCTCTGAAGTTTCCCGCCAATAGCGCTGCTTGCCTGGAAGTTTTTTTAGAGCAATGTCACCTCGAAAGTTAAAAAACGTAGCAATATCATCCTGACGATTACCCAAAGTTAAGTTTGTTTAGTAGTTAACCTATATGTTGACATGGCATGTCACGTGGCATCTATATCATATTTTATTTTGGATTAAGGTGCAAATTTGCCCAGAAGTTTTCACTTATGAGCGCTAGGTATCCAGAAGTTTTTTTTTTTGGTTCAATATCCCCTAACCATTATCCAAGTTCAGTTTGACCAATTATGCTAAGCTAGTCAATACACATGTCATCCACTTCATGTTTTTTTCCTAAATTATATTTATAAACAAGGAAAAAATTAAAAACTCCAAGCTCCATAGAAGCAATAACCATAATTGGGCCAGAACAGTTAGGAAATATTTAAGTACCTAAAAGAGCCAGCTATATTCGAGTAATTATGTTGGAGTTGAGTCGTATAGCTTCTCACCTACTATGGCTGGGACCTTTTATGGCAGATATTGGTGGTAAACCCCTTTCTTCTATATTTTCAGAGAAAGAGAATTAATATATGATTTATTGAAGTTGCCAAAGGTATGAGAATGATGCATAATTTTTTTCGTATCAGAGGAGTAGTGACTGATCTACCTTATAGCTGGATAGATAAATGTATGGATTAATGCAATTATTTTTTAACAAGGGTTGTTGAATATCAAAAATTTATTAAGAGAAATTCTATTTTTCAGAACAGGTTGAGGGAATAGGCATTGTTGTCATTTTTTAATTTTTCCTTATTTATAAATTTGACCTCGAAATAATGAAGTGGACTGGTCAATTCAATATATTTAGTCAAACTAACAGTCAAATTGAACATGGATAAAAGTTTGGGCTATATTGAACTCAAAAAACTTCCGAATACCCAGTGCTCCTACGTGAAAACTTTCAAGGCAAATTTGCACCTTAACTAAAAATATAAGATGATGTAGATACCACGTGACATGCCACATCAACATATGGGTCAACTAACAGTCAAACTTAACTTTGGGTAACATCAGGGTGATATTGCTACATTTTGTAAACTTTCATGGCGACATTGCTCCAAAAAAAAATTTTAGGCAACCAACGCTTTGGCGGGAAACTTCCAAGGTAAAATTGACGTTTAACTCATAAGAAAGAAATATCATTCAGAATTGCAAATGAATCATCCAACTATAAATAAGACATGCCAGTGCATGACTCAACCATAAAAAAACCATCATTCTTCTCTTCTTCCTCAATTACCTTGGAAAGATAAAGAAATGGTGAACATGAGCTTGAACATCCTAATCATCGATAGTTAAAGATAATGTTACGACTTTTCTCTTAATTTTTCTTTTGTTTTACTGTAATGTCTTGAATTTTTTTGGAAATTGTACTGGTTATTGAAACTATTTTAGTGGTTAATAAGTTTGATTACTAGTATTGATGTATAGTAAGGATTGTTGGGGTGAGACTTGTTCTAAAGGATTATTTGTGGATGCATTTGAAATTTGTTAAAAATTTGAGAAAAGTGTTTGTTAAGTAGATCAATAAGTAAAAATGATTCATACAACATTGACAAAATTATGGTGTACAAGTTATTTAACATTTATAATAGCGTATTCAAAATAATAATAATGACAATAAAGTAATTAGGCTTATTCTTTGCTATTCTAATCTATAAAATGCAACTAACCACTCACACGAACCATGTTTTGTTTTGAAAGTAGTTTTCACTCATCCCCTTCCCTCATTTTAATTTGATGGTATCCAGATTTCAAATCAATTTTAGAAAAGACAATGGAACTATGCAATTCATCAAGCATATCATCTAGTCTAGGAATGGGATGGCGATACTTTACAATTATATTATTCATAGCTCTGCAATCAATACGCATCCTCTATGTTCCATCTTTCTTTAGAACCAAAAGTACTAGAACAACACAAGGACTTAAGCTTTCTTTGACATATCCCTTTTCTATGAGCTCTTCCACTTGCCTTTGAAGCTTTTTTGTTTCTTCTAGAATGAAATCAATTTAATGTTAAATTCCTCTAATGGGTGGTAAACTGGGGGAATTTCTTTAGGAAATAATCTTCAAATTCCTGCAACAAAGAACCAAAAACACTTGGAAACGAAGAGTCAATATCGTTAGTATTCATAAAAGATTCCTTGTAAACAAGGAGAATCAATTGCTGTTCAACCAAGAAAGCACTCCTCACTTCACTTTCTTTTGCATAAAAACTCACTTTCTTCTTTTCTTTTCTCTCTTCATTTTTTCTGCACTTCTTTTTTTGAGCTCTCAATTTTTCTCACCTTTTCAATCTCATTTTTTTATGTCTCTCTCTCATTTTTACCTCTCTCCTTTTTCATCTTGAGTTTATGATTGGGTGAAATAGTAAAACAACAAATTGAAAAGAAAAAATGAGCAATATGCATCCAAGGCTAACCTAGGAAGAAGGTGTGTTCTTTTTGAACCTGGTGATTGGGTATGGGTGCTAATTCAAAGAAAGTCCAAATTAGCTCCAAGAGAAGATGGTCTCTTTCAAATTCTTGAAAGATTTAATGATAATACTTACAAAATTTATTTATTTGGTGAGTAATGTTAGTGTTACTTTCATTGTGGCTAATTTATCTCCTTTAGATGCAGGTGATAATTCGAGGATGAATCTTTTTGAGGAGAGAGGGAATGATGCGATACAATGAGATGGCTCTTCAACTTTCAGGGATCCTTTTCATATTCCAACTGGACCAATCACAAGAGCAAGAACTAAAAGAATTAAGGAAGCATTAAATGGACCAGTGCAAGAGGCATTGAGAAAGCAAATGGCAATTGGAGCAATAAATCAAATTAAAAATAATGAGGACGCCATTAATTTAATTTGTGCTGAAAATGGAGCTGTTGAACTTATTTTGCTTATAATAGGAGTATGCATTCATCTACTGATTATTCTCCTTTTGAGATTGTGTATAGTTTTAATCCACAACTCTTTGGATTTATTACCGTTACATATTGATGAGAGAGCAAGTTTAGATTGGCAAAAGAAACTGAAACAATCAAGCAACTTCATGAAAAAGTGAAACAACAAATTGAGAAGAAAAATGAGCAATATGCATCTAAGGGTAACAAAGGAAGAAGGCATGTTCATTTTAAACCTAGTGATTGGGTGTGTGTGCAAATGAGGAAAGAAAGATTTTCAGCTCAAAAAAAGTCCAAATTAGCTCCAAGAGGAGATGGTCCCTTTCAAGTTCTTGAAAGATTTATTGACAAATGCTTATAAAATTGATTTACCTGGTGAGTATAATGTTAATGCTACTTTCAATGTAGCTGATTTATCTCCTTTTGATGCAGGTGATAATTCAAGGATGAATCCTTTTGAGGATAGAGGGAATGATGTGATACAGCAAGATGACTTTTCAACTTCCAAGGATCCTTTGTATATTCTAACTAGATCAATCACAAGAGCAAAGAGCTAAAAGAATGCAGGAACCATTGAATGGGTTAATGGAAGAGGCATTAACAAAGCAAATGGCAATTGAAGCAATAAATTAGATTAAAAATGCTGAGGATATCAATAATTTTATTTGTGCTGAAAATGGAGATGCTGAACTTATTTTGGGCTTGGAGGCATTAATTTAAAGCCTTAGACCAAGTAGTACACATGGGAAGACTCATTTAGGCCTAAATAATCACTTTTTGGGCTTAAAATGCTAATTCTATTTTTATTATTCTATTTGTACAAAAATTAGTTATTAGTTGACAGACTTGACTTTTAGATTTTCAAATTACTTGTATGCTATTTTATTTATTATTTTGAGTTCCTATGTTGCATTTAATGCTTTTTAGGTCAGATTTGAAATAATCTCTTCAAAAATATTGCATGACTCATTTTGGAATCAGATTGGATTGTTGATTGAAAGTTACATTTTTCCACTTTGTTTCTTTATAGTGGATTCTCTCTAGGGTTCTTCATAAAACTAACAGACTTATCAAGGCTTGATCAAACTTGTGGCATCTTCCAACACTTTGGGTCCTTGTTCTGCTGTGTTCAAGGATTCAAGTGGATCACCACACCTCTGTTTAGCGTTCTTGGGGTGCGTATATTCGGATTTGTTATGGGTTCGTGGGATTTTCTCTAGTGGGTTTACACTAGTTGGTTTCCACCTATTTCCAAGACATTGAGTCACAACCCTGAGATAATGAGTCACATTCCAATCTTTCGACAACTAACTAGATTAAAAGGCATATGTTGCACGTTCTGAGAGTCAAACAAATGAACTTCCTAACCAAATCATCATGTAAAATTGATCAAGAATATGGTTTCCACGCATTTCTGACACATTGAGTCCATGTTACTCTTTCGACATCTCACTAGCTTAAAAGGCATATGTTGACCTTCTAGGTGTTAAAAGAATGCATTTCAAAACCTGTTGTACATTCTAAAATCCTTAAGTAAAATCGAGCAGAACATCGGTTTGCACACATTTTTGAGACAACGAGTCACATTTCAATCTTTCAACAACTAACTAGCTTAAAAGGCATATATTGATGATCGGGGTGTCAAACAAATGAATTTCCCAACCCCGTTGGGTATTATTGAATCCTCTAGTAAAATCGAGCCAGAACGTGGGTTTCGACGTATTTCCATGAAAGAGACTCAACATTACACTATTTTGATAACCAACTAGCTCAAAAGGCATACGTTGACATTCGAGGTGTCAATAGAATGCATTTCAAAACAAGTTGTACATTCTAAAATCCTTATGTAAAATCAAGCCAGAACGTGGGTTTCCATATGTCTCTGAGACAATGAGTCACATTTGAATCATTCGACAACTAACTAGTTCAAAAAGTATATATTGACGTTCGGGGTGTCAAACAAATGAATTTTTCCAATCCTGTTGGTCATTGTTGAATCCTCTGGTAATATCAAGCCAGAATGTTGTTTCCAAGTATTTCTCCGAAGGTGAGTCACATTTTACTCTATTGACAACCACCTAGCACAAAAGGTATATGTTGACATTCTGGGTTTTAAAAGAATGTATTTCGAAGTAATTTGGGCAATCTAAAATCGTTCTGTCAAATCGAGCCAAAACGTGGGTTCCCTTGCATTTCTGAGACAATGAGTCACATTTCACTCTTTTGACATCTAACTAGCTTAAAAGGCATATGTTGACTTTTTGGGTGTCAAAAGAATACATTTTGGAACCACTTGTGTATTCTAAAATGCTTATGTAAAATCGAGCCAGAACATGGGTTTCCATGCACTTCTGATACATTTATTGACATGCCACTATTTTGACATCTAACTAGCTTAAAAGGCATATGTTGACTTTCTGGGTGTCAAAAGAATGCATTTTGGAACTAGTTTTCTATTCTAAAATCCTTATGTAAAATAGAGCCAGAATGTGGGTTTTCACGTGTTTCCGAGACAATGAGTCACATTTGAATCTTTTGACAACTAACTAGCTAAAAAGGCATATATTGAAGTTCAGGGTGTCACACAAATGAATTTCCTAACCCCGTTGGTCATTGTTGAATCCTCTGGTAAAATCGAGCCATAACATGGGTTTCCACGCATTTATGAGACATCTAGTCCCAGGTCACTCTTTCTACAACTAACTAGCTTTTGGCATATATTGAACGTTCTGAGTGTCAAACAAATGAACTTCCAAAACCCAATCATGTAAACGAGCAAGAATGTTGGTTTCCACATATTTCTAAGACATTGAGTCACGTGTCACTCTTTTGACATCTCACTAGCTTAAAAGGCATATGTTGACGTTCTAGGTGTCAAAAGAATGCATTTTATAACCAGTAGTGCATTATAAAATCCTTATGTATAATCAAGTAGAACGTGGGTTTCCATGCATTTTTGAGACAATGAGTCACATTTCAATCTTTCAATGACTAACTAGTTTAAAAGGCATATAATGATGCTCAGGGTGTCAAACAAATTAATTTCCCAACCCCGATAGGTGTTGTTGAATCCTCTGGTAAAATCGAGCCAGGATGTGAGTTTCCATTTCTTTCTGAGACATTGAGT
This sequence comes from Leucaena leucocephala, assembly GCA_037074615.1. Taxonomy (NCBI): domain Eukaryota; kingdom Viridiplantae; phylum Streptophyta; class Magnoliopsida; order Fabales; family Fabaceae; genus Leucaena; species Leucaena leucocephala. The sequence goes on along the minus strand of CM073548.1, from coordinate 7,280,276 downwards.
CACATGTCAGTCTTTTGACATCTAACTAGCTCAAAAGGCATATGTTGATGTTCAGGGTGTCAAAAGAAAGCATTTCAAAACAAGTTGTAAATTCTAAAATCTTTATGTAAAACTGAGCCAGAACGCGGGTTTCCATATGTTTTCAAGACAATGAGTTACGTTTCAATATTTCGACAACTAACTAGCTTAAAAGGCATATATTTATGTTCAGGTGTCAAAGAAATGAATTTTTCCAACCTCGTTGAGCATTGTGATAAATTCATATTTGTACTGATTTTTAATATGTTAAAAGAGAGTTTAGTATTGATTCTTATCCACGTTTACTACTATATTGAGCAAATTAGTTAACAATATGAAATTGGACAAGTGGGAATTTAAATGATGTGATTTTAGTGTTTAATTGGATAAATAATCTATTAAATGTCCATTTCAGGTCAACACAGCAATCAATCAGCAAAGTGGAGCTTACCTGTGAACTCAAGTCGCGACCTTATGTATTCACCGTCGCGACCAAACTTCAAGCAGCGAAGAAGAAGCGCTCTCTGTAAATATTAGTCACGACCTTATGTATAAAGGTCGTGACCAAACTTCAAATGCAGAAACCAATCAGTGAATGACAGAAGGGACAGCTAGACAGAAGGTGATTTAAGCATGTGATGAATTGCATAGCTGGACTTAACAGATTGCAAGTGGGAGATCAAACATGTGTAGCAACAGAACTGAACTCTACATATCTGGCACTGTTCATACGCGCACTGTTCACACATCAGCATTCTCCATCTGAACATAATGAGCAAGTTGCCAACAGCAAGTGGGAAGCATGTGCTATAAACAGAATACCAGATCATGTGCTGACAGTTGGAGATGGAGGGCATCTGGACAGCTCCATTGATTCACTCATGCATTTCAGACTTCTCCTATATATCACATCATACGCACATCATCCATACATCCGATACATCCCATACATTCTGACATACAATTCTGATTCACGCATACTTCATCCGTGGAAACACACATTCCATCCATACATTCAGATCACTCACGTACACCATCTCTCTTTTCTCCATTCTCATTTCTCTTATGCAAGCTTACCTCTGTTCTAGTCAATAGAAATAAAGGAAAGCTCTGCACATTCATCTTCATTTTCTCCTTCCATTTCCACATGACTACTACTGCTGTACCGATATTTCTGCTGGAGTTCAGATAGCAATGCAAGGCTGAGCTGCTGTGCTTTCTTGGAGATGACACTAAACCAGAGTCCTTGAGCTTAACAGGGAGTGTCATTGAGTCTTTAAGTCAGATTTAACAATATCTAGTTGATGTATTTACTTTTGGTTTATTGATTCAATTAGAGTAATAGATGACAAGGCATTAGGGAACCGAGTTGGATTCCTTCTTCCTACATTAATGAACCTTTGATTAATATTCATATTCTATTATCTCTAAGTTGAATGATTCCTATTCTCTATTGATGTCTGCGAGTTGTAGCGTTAATTGAGATTTAGCTAGCGAGTTGTTAGCTAAACTATTCTAGTTCAATTGATTAACTCTTGATATTCTGTGGATAATGAAGGTAACGTAATCTCCAAGGGAACACACTTATCATCATTCATTCATCTCATCATTATAAACACTTAAAATTAGAAACAATAGCATAGACTTTACATTCAGTCTTTAGTACAAACAAATCATCACCAAACTCATCTGTAAACTTCTTAATTTGTGGCTCAATTGATTGATTAGGAACTCTAACATTCAGTAGCTCCTTGTGATCCGACCTAGGTTAGCCTCCACTTCCTATTGGTTAGCTTAGTTTTGTTTGATAATAGAAACAACAGTTATCAAAATGGCGTTGTTGCCAGGGAGCCTTACTTGTTAAGGTTTCTTGAGCAATCTCCTGGGTTCCAAAAACAAAAAGAGTAGTTGTTTTGATTTTTCACAATTTTTTTGTGTTTTATATCTGTTGAGTCGCTATCATTTGGCTTTGTAGTCGCGACTATAGTGCTCTGTGATTTCAAGTCGCGATCAGATACATATTTGGTTGTAACCTGAAATCAGTTTTCAACTCATAATTGCTTTCTATCACATTTAGTCACGACCATAGTGAATTTTGGTCGCAACCAAAAAAATATTTTTCAAAATTTTTCATCTTTGTGATTTCTAGTCGCAACCAAATTGACACTTAGTCACGACTAAACCTCTCTGTGGTTTTTGGTCCTAACCTAAGTGCATTTTGGTCGTAACTAGAAATTTCTTACTTCAAACACTTGGTCTGTGATTTGTCACAATCAAAGTTGCATTTGGTCGCGACCAAAAGTCCTGTTTCCTAAATTTTTGCTCTCTGTGACTATCAGTCCCGACTTGAAGTTCATTTTTGTTGCCATATCTGCTCTCTGTGATTTTGAGTCGCGACCTATTGTCCTTTTAGTCGCAACTTGATATTTTTAATCTGCGATTACTTGATTTCATTTGCTAAATTTGCTGCATTACTGATATATCTGATCTTCTGCATTATTGTTGAGCATAATTTGCATGACCAAAAGCTCTGAGCTCATTCCTTTAGATAGAGAAATCAATAAGACACTTAGGCAAATTAAGAAAATTAAGAATCAAGCAGTGTTGCATCTGTTGCTGTTGATACTGAACCTGCATCTTGTGATATATTAGATAATCATCTTGTCATGGAGCATGTTAATGTAGGTGAAGCTCAGGCTCATAATCAGAATAATCAACATGAGCAATATGCAGAAAATAACATGAACAATAGAAGGCCAAGTAGGAGCATAAGAGATCTCACTTCTTCTAATGCAAACTATAATCCTTTTCACACTTGGCCTGCTTTAGATGTGAACTTTGAATTGAAAGGTCCCTTGTTGAGTAACTTACCAAAGTATTATGGATTGGCAGGTGAGGATCCTTTCAAGCATTTATAGACTATGCAGTGGGTTTGCTACACTATAAAGCCTGTATGAGCTGACATGGATGCTATGCAGAGACAAGTCCTTCATTTCACACTAGAAGGAAAGGCAAAAGAATGGTTCTATATGCTGCCACATCATGCACCTCAAGCTCTACACTTCTGGAACAACTTAAGAAGTGCCTTCTTGGAGAGATATTTTCCTTCACAAAGATAGTAACATTAAGGAAGGAAATCTTTGCTGCAAAACAATTTACTGAAGAATCTTTCTATGGGTTTTGGGGCAGATTTCAAGAGCTTCTAGCTAGATGCCCATACCATCAGATTCCAATAGAGTATTTGGTGCAGTATTTCCATTCAGGATTACGCTATGCATGCAGAAAGAATTTGGATGCAGCTGCTGGAGGTTCCGTTGATGATTTAACTCCTGATGAGGCTTGGAGCTTAATTGAGAAAATAGCAAACAATGACCAACAATACAGGGGATATGATGCTAGACAAGTGCATGAAGTTTCTGCAAGTTTTTCTCAAGATCCTAATAATCTGACTTCTCAAATTGCTGCTATAAGTGCACAAATCAACAACTTAGCTGCTCAACTGGGTAATTCACACATTCAAAGCCCATACTCTCAAGCTCTAGTTGCTCCTAGTTGTCAATTCTGCTCTTCTCCAATGCATATCAGTGCAAATTGTCTTTCACATCATGAGGATGTCTCAACCATTTATCAAGGTAGACCCAACCAGTATCCACAAAGAAATCTATACTCCAACACATACAATAAAGGATGGAGAGATCATCCTAATTTCAGATGGAGAGATGGAGGTGGAGCTGCTGGTCAAAATAGATTCAACAATGACAAGCAAGTGGCCGAATCCTCTAGAGCCATAGAAGTGTCTACTGCTGCAAAGGATGATGGAATTTCTGAGATACTCAAGAGCATTACTGTGATGAATTCAAATATAAATTCCATCAACACAAACTTCTGCTCTAACTTCAAGGATTTGAGGTCTACAGTGGAGAGCAATCAAGCAAAGACTAGCTCTAGATTTGCTGCTTTGGAGAACAGAATTGAACAGTGGGAAACCAACACTTCAAACATGAATGGCTATGTATCACAATTAGCCAATTCAATAAGTGATGTTCAGGCAAGAATCAGTGGAGATCTACCTTCTAATACAGTTGTTAACCCTAAACCTTTGAATGCTATAAATCTGTAACATGAAGAACAAGTTACTGAGGCTAAAAATAAAGAGGAATGTGGTAAAGACACTGATTCGAGCAGCTAATGAAGAAGAACATTGAGAAAACTAAAAGTGTTGAAAAGTCTGAAAGCAAAAATGAAGCACAGCTCCTTGAGAAGAAGGAAGTTACACTTGATCTTATAGAAAATCAAATTGATTCGGCACAAGACTCTGAAGATTGTGGACAGCAAAACAAAAATGAAATTAAGTTACTTAAGGCTCTGTATTCTGAGTTAGAAAATCCAAAAGTGGATACAACTGAAGCAATACAACCAGCAGTAACTCCAAAGCTCAAACAAGAAGAAACTTATTTTGATTCAGCTGAGAAAGAAGTGGACCTGAAGGATATACTTGTTCCAAAAGAACTCATGAGCAGCAAGGAAATCTTGGAGGCACAGAACAACGAAGTCATTAATTCTTTCGGCAAGATGAAAGTTAATGTGCCTATGCTTGAGAGGGTGCAGAGAGTACCTGAATATGCAAAGTGTTTGAGGGAGAGTTGCAACCACAGGAAAAGAGATAAACTTAATGAACCGGTGTAATTGGGACCCAAAGTTTCTGCACTTTTCAAAGCTCAATTTTCAGAGAAGTGTAAAGATCTAGGTGCATTTTCCATTCCCTGCACAATTGGTAAGATAACTATTTCTAGAGCATTATTAGACTTAGGTGCTGCTATTAATGTGATGCCTAGTTCAGTTTATCATACTTTAAATGTGAATTTGGTTAAACCAACTAAGGTGTTAGCTCAATTGGCTGATAAGAGTATTATAAAGCCTAAGGGAATCTTAGAAGACATTCTAGTTCAAGTTAAGGACCTTGTCTTCCTTGTGGACTTTTATGTTTTTGATATGACAAATAAATCCCTTGATGATAGTACTCTTATTCTAGGAAGGCTATTCATGAGGACAGCTAATACCATGATTTGCATGAAAGAAGGAATAATTAAAATGGAATTTGGTGGGCATGTAATTTAGTTTAACATGTATGAAATGATGAGTCACCCACATCAAGATTACTCACTGTTAGGTTTAAGTGTAATTGATGCGTGCATTGAAGAAGCTAAAAAGAAACATGAATTGCTGTTGTTACAAAATTCTGATAAGCATGAAAATGAGATGTTTGAATCTGAAATGTCTTTTTCTGCTACTGACCCTTTGAATGAAGGCTTTGGAAAGAACCAACATGATAAATTTACAGGAAAAGACATAGTTGTTGAGAATTTCACTGCAGGGACAAAATTGGATAATATAGCAGTTATATCAACAAGACCATTTCCATTATCTGTTGGCTATGCCTATATTCTTCTAGTTGTGGATTATCTCTTAAGACGGGTGAAGGCTATACCAACAAGGCAGGATGAAGCAGATGGTACAGCATTACAGGTTAAGGGCCATCTATGGAAGCTGTTCAAAGAGAATTTCAAGCCCCCATAACAGTCAGGTTATCTCCTTCCTTGTTTCCCCACTTACAATAGTATGCTTTGATCAGCTTTATTATATACTTGAGCTATAATTGTTGATTAAGTGTGAGGGAGGAGACCAAGTCAGTAGGGTAGATAAATATCCCATAAATAAATCAAAGATTTTGGTTTAGTGTTGTCATGATCATTACTACTGCCTTTGCATGTGTTCATTGCTTCTTCACATTGTGGACAATGTAGAATTTAAGTGTGGGAGAGGATGAACTTGATGGGTGAACAAAAAATCAGATATTTGCTGTGATTTTGTATTTTGGTCGAGACCTCATACCTTTTATGTCATGACTAATGTGTTCAAATTGTGAAAATTTCTTCTCTGTGAAGATTAGTCGCGACTTTTCTTATTTTTGTCGCGACCATAAGTTCAAATTTTTCTGATGTTTACCCATCTGTGATGTTTAGTCATGGTCTGTGCTTATCTTTGTCGCGACTGTAGCTCTCTGTGAATATCCATCGCGACTAGGTTGTCATTTGGTCGCGACTAGGAAATGTGTGTTTAACAAGGTTACTCTCGGTGATTTTGAGTCACGACCAATGTCCATTTATGTCGCGACCAATATTCTCTATTTTCTGAAAATCTCTTCTCTGTGTAAAACTGCCGCGACCTGATGACCTTTTTGTCGCGACTAACATCTATCTTTTGCTGAAAATTCCTTCTATTTTGTTCTAGTTGTTGCTTATTAACTGTCATGGATCTAAATTGAACTTTGAACTCATAACTTTCGAATATTGGTAAACTTGATGAAGTGTTAGTTGTTTGTTTCATTAATTCACTACTGGAAATTGTGCATCATGAATGATTAATCTCATGCATTTTGTTTAAGATTCATGCAATCTAGTCATGTGAGCTGATTAGGGTGAGTAAACCAGATGGAAGCATTTTGAGCCTTCAACATATACTCCTTTATATTGTGTGACACCATCTAGTTTGGTAACTTTGCAGAACGTGTCTCAATCCTTGATTCAAAACCACATTAGCTCCATGGAATTGTAAAAATGATAAGGGCATTTCTTTCAAAACTCTCCTGACTAAACAGAAACTACATAAATATTACATCATTTGCTTTACCCCTTTGAGGCCTTCATTTTCTTTAAAAATTTCATCCTTGATTAATGAATATTGTACAAATAGTTGCTGCTTTATTGTGCATAATGGTCAAGTTGCAGCCAATTGTTGAATGCCTGAACCTTAATAAATTGTTATCTGGTTCAAGAAATGAAAACAAAGGAAAAAAATATATAGAGAAAAGAAAAAGAAAAATACAAAGAAAAGAGAAAGAAAGAAGAAAGAAAAGAAACCAGATGCAAAAAGTGTATTCAACTTGTATTAAAGGAAGATAGTTTGTGACTTGTCAATTTCTGCAGCTATATGATTGGAACTTTGATTGTGTGCAGTATTTCATTAATCATTGACATGTATTTCCATTTCATCATCTAGCCTTTCCAACATTACAACCCTAATAAAGACCCTTTGATTCATAATCCTTGTGGCATTGAGTGGTGGAGATGTAGGATGGTTACAAGCCTATGGGAAGCCTAAGCTAGATGGTTAAGTGAAATTACCTTGAGAAGAGAGGGAGTGAAACACTATATCTTGTGAGGAAATCTCAACCTAGTTGCTTACTATGATTGAATTGCATGAGCTATATTCTTTGATTGATATGAGATTAGTTTGGATTGTTGCCAATTGAAGGGAAAGATTTATGATTGCAAGTACTCATGCTAAATCTGTTTGGCCAATTGTGCTGAACATGTGTGTTTAAATTCAGTTTTGATCCATAATTTTGCTAGGAGTACAAAAGCTAAGTGTGGGGGAGTTGATAAACTCATATTTGTACTGATTTTTAATATGTTAAAAGAGAGTTTAGTATTGATTCTTATCCACATTTACTACTGTATTGAGCAAATTAGTTAACATATGAAATTGGACAAGTGGGAATTTAAATGATGTGATTTTAGTGTATAATTGGATAAATAATCTATTAAATATCCATTTTAGGTCAACACAGCAATCAATTAGCAAAGTGGAGCTTACTTGTGAACTCAAGTCGTGACCTTATGTATTCACCGTCGCGACCAAACTTCAAGCAGCGAAGAAGAAGCGCTCTCTTTAAATATTAGTCGCGACCTTATGTCTATAAGGTCGCGACCAAACTTCAAATGCAGAAACCAATCAGTGAATGACAGAAGGGACAGCTGGACAGAAGGTGATTTAAGCATGTGATGAATTGCATAGCTGGACTTAACAGATTGCAAGTGGGAGATCAAACATGTGTAGCAACAGAATTGAACTCTACATATCTGGCACTGTTCATACGCGCACTGTTCACACATCAGCATTCTCCATCTGAACATAATGAGCAAGTTGCCAACAGCAAGTGGGAAGCATGTGCTATAAACAGAATACCAGATCATGTGCTGACAGCTGGAGATGGAGGGCATCTGGACAGCTCCATTGATTCACTCATGCATTTCAGACTTCTCCTATATATCACATCATACGCACATCATCCATACATCCGATACATCCCATACATTCTGACATACAATTCTGATTCACGCATACTTCATCCGTGGAAACACACATTCCATCCATACATTCAGATCACTCACGTACACCATCTCTCTTCTTCTCCATTCTCATTTCTCTTATGCAAGCTTACCTCTGTTCTAGTCAATAGAAATAAAGGAAAGCTCTGCACATTCATCTTCATTTTCTCCTTCCATTTCCATATGACTACTGCTGCTGTACCGATATTTCTGCTGGAGTTCAGATAGCAATGCAAGGCTGAGCTGCTGTGCTTCCTTAGAGATGACACCAAACTAGAGTCCTTGAGCTTAACAGGGATTGTCATTGAGTCTTTAAGTTAGATTTAACTATATCTAGTTGATGTATTTACTTTTGGTTTATTGATTCAATTAGAGTAATAGATGACAAGGCATTAGGGAACCGAGTTGGATTCCTTCTTCCTACATTAATGAACCTTTGATTAATATTCATATTCTATTATCTCTAAGTTGAACGATTCCTATTCTCTATTGATGTCTACGAGTTATGGTGTGAATTGAGATTTAGCTAGCGAGTTGTTAGCTAACCTATTCTAGTTCAATTGATTAACTCTTGATATTTTGTGGATAATGAAGGTAACGTAATCTCTAAGGGAACACACTTGTCATCATTCATTCATCTCATCATTATAAACACTTAAAATTAGAAACAATAGCATAGACTTTACATTTAGTCTTTAGTACAAACAAATCATCACCAAACTCATATGTTAACTTGTCAATTTGTTGCTCAATTGATTGATTAGGAACTCTAACATTCAGTAGCTCCTTGTGATCTGACCTAGGTTAGCTTCCACTTACTAATGGTTAGATTAGTTTTGTTTGATAATAGAAATGACAGTTATCACATTGTCGAATCCTCTGGTAAAATCGAGCCAGAATGTGGGTTTCCATGTATTTTTGCGAAAGTGAGTCCACATTTTACGCTTTCGTCAAACACCTAGCTCAAAAGGCATATGTTGACATTCTGGGTGTCAAAAGAACACATTTTGAAACAAGTTGTGTCATATCCTAATGTTTCCCTATCTGTATGAAATAGACAGTGGAACTGTAAGGGACCAATAGAGGAAAGAGTTTTGAAAGGGATTATGACGAAGATTAGAATGAATAATAAATGTTAGATGAGTTTTGAAGAAAGAGACAGACTAAAGAGAGATAAAGTTTGGGCAATTAAGTGTAATTTCAAAAAGTTTAGGGACTTAAATGTAATTTATTAAAAGTTCAAGGGACAAAAGTGTAATTATGAAGAAATTGAGCCGGTAAAGGCCCAAAATTGCCTTGAAGTAGATCAGTCCCAAATTTTACAAGTAAATAGAGAAAATTATTCTAGTCACTTTCACGCAACCTAGAATTTTGATTTGAGGTCCCGATTAATTGATATAAATTTTTGAAGTCGAGAAAAATTATTACAATATTTTACGGACCTCAAAATCAGATGAAATCTTACAGTAAATCCTTATAATTAATATGAGAATTTATAAAACTGACAGAGTCAGAAAAGGAGTCCCGTAGAATTTTTAATGGAATTTACAGTGGAATAAAACACCCGATAAATACTTCGAGAGATATTTCTTGGGAATCATGCCATAAAGGTAGTGGACTCATATAAAAGCCCAAAATGGCATCCCAAGGGCCCAGTAAGGTAACTAAACAGTTATGTTGGCCAGTGTCCGGAGGAACCCTGGAAAAGTGCAAAATTACGAAAATGCCCCTATGTTGTAAGAATGTAGAAGAGATGAATGGAGGGCATTTTGGTCATTTGGATAGGGTCAAAAATGCCAAGGTAGGTATAGGGATGAATAATTAGAGTCAGTATATGCCTTGATAAGAGGTAAAGAGGTGTGAAATGATAATTATGCCCTTAGGGTTAATATAGTGCAAGAAAGTACACCAAGGGCATTTTGGTCATTTTCAAAGGAATGGTAAGCAGGTAAATACTCAGTATAACAATGTTAATGGTAGAAAAAATCTGGATACTGGATTTAAGGTCAGAATACATATTCTGGAATATTACAAAAATTAGGAACATAAAACAGTCTGATTTTTGTGAAACTGACTGGATTAGTACTGGACTGGACTGGAATTTTTCCTATCACTATTTTCTTTTGATTTGTGCCAAACACAGCCTAAATGATGTCATGGATGATGCCATAATTGGCTTGGTGGGCAAGACAAGATTCAAGGTGCAATCTTGGCCATTAGATCAAATAGTAACCAAAGTAATCTTGGCCATCCATTTCCACCAAACCTTATCTATAAATACCCCACCAAATCTGTACATTCACGCCAAGCTTTGGACACCATGGGGAACCTCTTGCAAAATGAAAACTCAAGTCAAGATCAAGGTAACTCAAGAGGCAAATAAGCAAGCATCCAAGGTAATCTTTCTCCCTAAGTGTATAAGCTTTTAGTTGGGATGATTAGTTGTTAGATTTAATGGTTAGAAAATGTTTTGTTCCTCCCTATATACTGCTGGAAAAAATGCTAAATGATGGGGAAAGGATGAATTTTATGTTATACATAGCTTAGACAAGTAGAAGCCAACTAGACTTACTTGGTTTAAGCTTGGAAAATCAATATATGCTTGCAATTCCAGATTTGGCACTGCTTCTGTCACTGTTCATGCACCTGGAAGGAGTTAGAATTTCATGATTTTGATGCTTCCAATGGTTTTAAAATGAAGAATTGTGTAGGATAAAGTAGAGGAACAAGTATTGGAAGCATTGGAATCAAAATGAGAATTTTTGGATTTCTTGGAGGTACCCACGGTTTTTGTCCAGTTCATGTGGAAGGAGTTTGATTTTCATAAATCTAAGCTCATATTTAGATTCCTCATGAAAAATTGTGTGGGATTGACCTATGAAAATAATTCTTAGAAAGATGTATAGAAATCCCTAAAGTTAAAGTAAAGAGTTAAGAGGTTATGAAGGGTAGTCTTGAACATTGTTTGAGTTCATGGTCCTAATGAATTATGTGATGAATATGAATGTGTTTAGGACCTTGAAACATCCAAGAAGATGTTGAGAAGTGATTGACCGAAAGGCTTCATGGTTGGAGAGCTTAGGGAATGAGTGCAAGATAATAAAGAAAGCTTAAGTTCAAAGTAGTGGACTTACCTCTTTATGTGCTTGATGTGGTATGCTTATGTGTTGACATGTATATGATGCTTAAATGATGTTGTGACATGATAAATGATGTTGAATATGTTATGAATAACATGTTTTCCATGGCCATGTATTTTTATGCAAAGTATATAGCATGATGGCATGTCACTAATTAAAGAAAGTTTAATGAAATTACATATCATGCATTAGCATCCATCTTGCATATTTAAGTGGTAATGTTTGCTACTGAGATTCCCTAGAATCTCACCCTCCCACAATCAAACAATATAGTTCATTTATGATGAGAGACATATGTTATGAAGGGAAGCTACAATATGGAAGAAAGGAAGTGAAGTAATTGATGTCCTAGCATATGCTATGAATTTTCATGATGTATGTAATATGCCATTATATGTAAATAAATGTATGAAATAATTATGGCATAACCCCATGATGTATATGAATGTATAAGATGCCAAATAAATGGTTTATACATGCTGGAACAATTATTGGGAATTAAAGAAAGGAAACTGAAATGGTAAAAACGTATGTCTTGAAGCAGTTGTGTTGTGACTTCAGTTTGACCTAGGAAATGAAGGAATTAATGTACAAAATTTTATGAGCAATCAGAACACATCCAGAGATTTAAATTCATAGGTAACACGCCTCAATTGGATATGTATATTAATAGAAATGAATTTCTAAAGTTAAGAGACAGAATCTAGAATTTCCAGAATTTGCCATATGAACAGTAAAAAGTAATGATTTAACTATTTCGATTGGCAAAGTAAATGTCCATATTTATATTTTTCCCTTAAATATCTATGAAATAGTTTCAATTATAAATTTGGATCACCTCCATACAATTTTTCTACAATTAGTTATGAATTTTTAAAGTTGGACTGTAAATCTGGAAATTACCTAATGAATAGTACCCGAAAAGTAGGTTTTAAAATTTTAATTTTTGGGCCAACGTAATACTTACGCTAATCAAATACGCTTCCAAATACTTACTCTGAGAGGTTAAAAGTAGGATGTTTCAAGTTGTGTATTCTAAAATCCTTCTGCAAAATCGAGCCAGAACATGGGTTTCCACATGTTTCTGAGACAATGAGTCATATTTTTATCTTTCGATAACTAACTAGTTTAAAAGGCATATGTTGAATGTTTGGGGTGTCAGACAAATAAATTTTCCAACCTCGTTGGGCATTGTTGAATTCTCTAGTAAAATTGAGCCAGAACCTTGGTTTTCACGCATTTCTGAGATATTTAGTCACAAGCCACTCTTTTGACATCTAACTAGCTTAAAAGGCATATGTTTGACATTCTAGGTGCTAAAAGAATACGTTTTGAAACCAGTTATGCATTCTAAAATCCTTATGTAAACTAGAGCCAGAACAGGGTTTCCACGTGTTTTCTGAGAAAATGAGTCACATTTGAATCTTTCGACAACTAACTAGCTTAAAAGGCATATATTGAAGTTTGGGGTGTCCAACAAATGGATTTCCCAACCCCGCTGGGCATTGTTGAATCCTCTGGTAAAATCGAGCCAGAACGTGGGTTTCCAGCATGTCTGAGACATTGAGTCATGTCACTCTTTTGACATCTAACTAGCTCAAAAGGCATATGTTAATGTACGGGGTATCACTAGAATGAATTTTGAAACCAGTTGTGTATTCTAAAATCTATTTCAGGTCAATACAGCAATCAATCAGTGAAGTAGAGCATCTCTGTGGAATTCAGTAGCGACCTAATGTACTCGACGTCGTGACCATACGTCAATCATCAAAGAAGAAGCATTCTCTATAAATATTAGTCGCGACTGGATGCAATTATAGTCGAGACCAAACTTCAATGCAGAAATCAATCAGCGAATGACTTGAGGAAAATGACAGCTGGACTTGATAGCATATAGGCTAAATCTGAGAATTAAGGAACTGAAGCAAGTGGGATATTCAACAAATGTGCAGCAACATAAATCACATAGAAGGGAAGCACATACTGTCATGCAGATGATACACCTTGCATCACACATTCTGGATAACTCACACCTCATACACATGACCTCACTCATTCCACACTTCCATATGAGTTCTCATTGCACTATTCATATATATGGCAATATTCACACACACACCTAATCTGAACAGAATCATACTTCTGGACTGCACAGCTCATTCAAATATTCCACACACATGCCATCTACACATTGATTTCACACTTCTATATATATCCATCCATCATTCATTGATGGGGGGATTCATATCACACTTCATCCACTTTCCATCCAGACTTCACCATCACTCACGCACACCATCTTCTTCTTCTCCATTTTCATTTTCTCTTAACCTTCCTCTGTTCTAGTCAATAGAAATAGAGGAAGGTTCTGCAGATTCATCTTAACCTTCATCTTCTCATTCTTCTTCCATCATGACTACTGATGTATTTTCTGTTGCTGCTGGAGTTCAGATGGCAATGTAAGGCTAATTTAGTTTTGATTGTATTGAGTTGATGTAGTTAATTCTTTAATTACTGTTGGAAATTGTGCCCTAGGGGCCAATCATTGTATCAGGTTATCACATTATTTGCATGTTTACTGTGATGACCATCCTTGGATAACTCATGATCTTATCCTAAATGTCCCTGGTCGGTCATCTATGTGGGAGCAGAGATGAAATAAGACCAGTATGACTTTGAAGATATATAGAGATATAAATCAAAGTCATAAGCACATGTAAGAGTACAGGGTGTTGGACCGACCCGCTATGAGAGAGCTGCATGGGTCAAGTCATAGGCTTCTCTCATATACAAGCCATGTCACTATGCCCTTTGACCTGAGATCATCATGGATTCCTACATGACAAACGCTCAGCTTTGACCTAGTCAAAAGTCACTTTTGACCGAGTGATCATAAAGGCTATGCTCGGGCTTAGTGGTTTTTCATGCGGAGGAATGTAAATGGTCAAGATGGAATTTGTCCCTCACATTCGTAGAGAGATATTACTGGGCCCCTCGATGAGTGAGTCTGAGAAATGTATGGCCATACTATAATGGAAGGGTAGTTCCATTTCTATATTCAGACTACTCAGGGATCGAGAAAGTAACGGTCAGGAATAGGAGGATGACGTTCTCCATGCCTCATCCTTGACCGAAATATCGTGTGACAAAAGGGACGTGATATGGTTGTATGAAAGGTTACATCGTTTATCGATCCTCATATGGTTTGGGTAGTCGTAATGCCTTGCTAGAGACCGCTTACGACTTGTGGGTCAGTATAGTAACTGGGCCACTGCCAACTTCATATGGGCCTACAGGGTCGCACACAAAACAGCCCAATGCGAGCTATGATGTCCAGATTCATTGAATCTAAGAGATGTCTAGATTCAATGAATAATCCAGGGTGGATATATATTTTATATATATATAAATTAGTTTATATATATATTATATATATAATATAAGAGATATTTGTAAGATTTAATTTATAAGGATAAATTAAATCTCTATCATTTTTGAATTTGAATTTAAATGGATATGATCTATTTGAATTTGAAATTCAAATTGATAAGATATCTCAAATTTGATTTATGAGAATAAATCAAATATAATTCTGTCTTATCTTTATTTTAAATTAAATAAATAGGTGAATTAAATATGTGGGACGGATTTAATATAAACCATATTTATTTAATCAGTTTCTTATTAAATTATGCAATATATGATATTGTATTAATTCAGAATTAATATAAGATTAATTCTGAAGCCCGGCCCTATTAGAAGCCCGATAGCTTCCTATATATTTGACATTAGGAGCTAGGGTTCAACACACAATAGATCTCTTCACACACATTCAGTCGTGAGAAAAGGGGGCAGGGAGAGTGAAAAAGGTTTGCATATAAGAAACTGCCGAAATAGAGACGGTGAGGACGGAATCTCCAGAAAGCCTTAGAGGGACAAGAGGCGCTAGCACGTCGTTCGCAATTGGAACGCTGTTCGTGTGGATACCGGTAGAGGAAGCCGATCTGAGCTGTCGACTTCTACGATACGGCCAGACACGAAGAAAGGTCGCGACCAGAACACACTTAGGTCGCGACCAAACGGGCATCTGAACGTCAGAAATCCGAAAAGAGGAGACAGGTCGCGACGTGAAGTTGAAGAGGTCGCGACTAAAAGCTCCAGAGGCGACAGGTCGCGACTAGAAGCAGAGTAGGTCGCGACTACAAACTCCAGAGGCGACAGGTCGCGACTAGAAGCTGAGGAGGTCGCGACTGAAAGTTCCAGAGGCGAGGAGTCGCGACTAGTGGACACTGAGGTCGCGACCAAAGCTTGAAACCGAAGGTAACACTTCTTTCTCCTTGACTTAAACACATTCGGTAGATCCTGGCTGGGAATGGAAAAATTTTTAAAGTTAATTTCCGCTGCGTGTCTTCCAATTCCCTTCAATTACACCAAACCAGAATCCTTGAGATGACACCAAACCAGAATCCTTGAGATGAACAGGGAGTTCATTGTGTCTTTAATTCAGTTTTGATTATATTGAGTTGATGTAGTCAATTCTGTAATTACTTATGCAATTAGAGAAGTAGATGACAAAGAAGTAGGGAACCGAGTTGGATTTCTTATTTCTGCATTAATGATCCTTTGATTAATTCTCATCTTTGATCGAGTTGAACATAGCTGTGATTAATTGAAGAGATTCTGTTTAATTCATATTCTACTATCTCTGAGTTGAATTATTCATATCCTCAATTAATGTCTACAAGTTATGTAACATCCTAACTTTTAGGCCTAGAGATGCAGAGATAGCCTAAGATTAGGAGGCTGCTAGACCCCTTTTTAGCAGAAGTCCCAGAGGAACGTAAAGAGTTTCAGGGACTGAGCTGCGAGTAAGTAAAGGTATGGGGACTTATGTGTAAACAGTGGAAGTCCCAAGGGGTAAATGGCTATTTGGGGATGATGTAAAGGTCAAAGGTTCAAGAGTTGACCAGTTAGGTCGCGATGATAAAGAAGTTGGTCGCGACGAGAGTGTATTATGGTCACGACTAATATTGGCAGAGAGGATTGGTCGTGACGGATAATGTTGTGGTGTCGCGACCAATGAGTAGAATGAGCTTGGTTGCGACTAAAAAGTGATGTGGTCGCGATGAAAGACTGTTATGGTCGCGACTAAAGGATGTTGTGGTCGCGACTAATGAACCAAAAGATGTTATGTCGGGATAAGGTGATGATGAGGTCGCGACTAGTGGCTAAAGTAGTGCTAGCTGTATGGGCCAAGAGTGGTGAAGGTCCAAATGAGATAGTTACCCGGTTAGAGATAGAACTGGGGAAAGAGGTCAGATATAGGAAAGGTTATCTGGAGACCATGAGATAGACTGATAAGGTATCCTCATGGAACCCACAAGATGACACATGGCATTAGAGCATGATTCAATGACCTTTCAGTAGAGTAAAGTTACTCGGTTGGCACGAGAATAGAGGAGGTGATCAGATAAGTTTGGGACTTATCTGGATAGCATTGGAAGGCGTGAGAGGTCTCTTCCAAGCACCACATGACACTGATCTGGAGGAAGCAGATAAAGCTAAGGACACGCATTACGAGGCAGGACTCTGGACCGGTGAGTCAGCCTGGTGAGTCAGCATGCTGAGGTGTCCAGGATTTTTGGCATGTGGAAAATATGGTGATGAGGTGGCATGCTGAGGTGGCATGATGATGCAGTAAAGAGGAATAAAAGAAAATAGGAAATTCCAGGAAAAACCAGAAGCACATATTCGGAGTTCAGAGAAACTACGATATTGCCATTGAGGGAGGCTATATATACCCCCCTTTCACTCATTTGGATCCCGCGGATGAGCAATGGAAGGGAGAGAAAGAAGAGAGAGAAGGAGAAGGAAAGGAAGAAAGGAAGTTCTGGAGGAGCTGGAAGCAGAATAGAGATAGTAAGGTTCTGCTAAGCTAGCCAGGTAGTAACTAATCCTAGCTTTTATGTAATGGCTTTGTGATTTGATGTGCTATTGTTTGGTTGGATTGTTGTCTTATATGTTATGCTTGAAGCTCTACTGCAATGCTATGATCATATGTTATTGAGTATGGAAGCACGCAGCATACTTATCTGTACACAATCACAAGCAAGCACTGTCACTCTGCATTACATATATTGTTATGATTGTTGCTACTGAGATTCCCCCGAATCTCATCCCCATACATAACCCATTACAGGAAGGTTATACTGAAGTGGATTTTGAGAATACTAAAAGACACCGTTATGCTGCTGAATTAAAGACTGAACATCAGTATATGATAAGTACTGTGTACGTAGTGCTGTCTATGGAGGCTAGAAGTGAGTGGACCTAGCCGGTTCATCTAGTCTTTCCTGGGTACTATGTAGAATGGTAGTTCTTATGAGGGAATTACCGAATCAGTAAAGTTTAGTTCTTTGTACAGATGAAGCGTAGAGGTTATACTGCCGGAGTTTAGGCAGAAAGAGATGTAATAGAAATAGAAAGATTATGTATATGTCTTGTTGTGTATGCCTTGTTGTATGACATTATGTTATTCAATGATAAATATTGTTTGGCATATTCAATTTATGTATGGTAAATTAAGGGGAAATTCGTAGGTCCTGAGGCAACAGTGTTCTGACCTCAGTTTGACCTAGTAAACGGAGGAGTCTGGCCACGAGATTTAGTGAGCCGGTAGTACACATCTGGGGCATTCCATAAATAGGTAATAAGCCTCATTTGGATGTGTATAATGAGAGAAACCAATTCTCAAATAAAGGTTCAGAATAAGGAGCTTAGGAGTAAAAGTTCAATCTCTGGACTTAAGTTAAGCTAAAATTGCTTCCGCAAGTGTACTCTGAGGAGTTTAAAGGAGGATGTTTCATTTTGGTATCAGAGCAAGAGGTTCTGGCACAGACCAGAAAGGACTCTGGTTCAGAGTATAAGATTATGGCACAAAACAGAAGGTTCTGGCTTAGTGATGCTATGATAGAGTATTTTCCCTTGAGTGCGAGAGAATGGCATTTGGGTCACGACTAATATGGTTGTAGGTCGCGACAGGTAGCCTCAAGAGAGTTTTAGTCGCGACGAAGAAGTCAAAATGTCGCGACAGTTATTTACAGAGAGATTAGGTCACGACGTGTATGTTACAAGGTCGCGACGGTATATTGCAAAAATCTCAGGTTGCGACGGGAAAGGTCTTGTGTCGTGACTGAAGAGTTAAGGTTGCGATGTGAGGAGGCCTATGGTCGCGATGAGTAACGAGGCAGTGTGCGGTTAGTGTACAAAATGGTCCAGGTCACGACGTGAGAGGAGTTAGGTCACGACGAAAGGACAGAGATGTTAGGTCGTGATGAGTTGAGTGCGATGGTCGCGATGAAAGATCACAGAGGATGTGAGTCACGACTATCCAATACTCAGGTTGCGACAGACAGTTATTTACATAGAGGTTTAGAAAGCTCAGCGGAGATAAAGTTCCTAGATGAGATATGTGTTCATTTTTCTTTTTGAGGGAAAAAGATGGTGAACTTAAGAAAAGAATATAGAGCTTGAGTGGAGGAGCCGTGCATAGAGAAAGCTGGCAATTCCAATGAGGTAGACCCTATGCGAGTCATTCGTGCTAGGCAGGATGAGCAGCAAAGGATGATGTAAAGAATGATGATGAGTTAAGATGAGCTAGCTAGATAGCTAGAATGAGTTTTGCCTAGGAATAAGCCTAGGACATGGCCTAAGGCTACAGACGTGATGGTTAATATCTAAAGAGCTAGTATTCCCTAAGCCGAGGGATTCCATCACAGAGAAGTGATAGACCTAGGGTAGAGTACCCTAGAAAGTAGAAATGATAGTAGAAGATGAGGAATGAGATCCATGCGATTGAAGTTCGCTAGGATCAAGAGTAAGACCGATCAGGAACCACAGTCCGGTCAAGAATAGACTGGGACTGATGGATAGACAGAAGAAGTTAAGAGATAGTAAAGAGGTAGCCACAATTTAAAAAGATAAAGTGACTCCCCTATTCCTTATGTAAGAGATAGTGATGAAGGGTTGAGTTTATACCCTGGTAAGAGGGTAGTGTGGCAGCCTAAGTGAAATAGATAAATGATTTAGGATGAATGATAAGGATATGATAGGTAATATGATAAAGAAACTATGTCTTGAGGTTTACTTAGTCTGATGGATGGTTGAACAAAGTATGATGATGATATGGCTTATGATGCCATAAGTTATGATAAATGGTTGCATCTCCTTGCAGTTGTCATATGATGACATGCATGTTAGAGTATGCCATGATAAATGAATACTCCCCTTTTGCAATATGCAGGGTAGAGTGTATATGAGATTAAGAAGTTATGAGGAAGTTATGTTGCTCCCATACCATATGACATGTAATGAGATGTGTATTGAGGATGATAGATAGTCTCAGTTCATGGGACAATAAGCTATGATATTTAGATATGATTTATGATTGAGGTTACTCAGGTAATTCTGCAGACTTGTGAATACAGTACTCAGGACTATTTCTATTGAAAGGAATGGTATATAGAAAGAAAAGCAAATAAGAGTAAAAAGATTGTTTCTAGATCACTCTTCAGATAAGAGTTGGATCTGAAAACATATGGCTCTCAGATAGAGCTAAATTCAGATGAGTATAGATCACTCTTCAGATAAGAGTTGGATCTGATACAGAATGCTCGCGGTTAGAGCATAGTTCTAATGGTTCACAGTTAGAGCACAGATTGAAATGAGAAGTATGATGAGGCCATGCAGTAGAATGCAATGGCAGGTGGTTAGACCATGGTGGTACAAGGCATGGTAAGCCACAGTAAAGTAAGAAAGATAAGAGGGAACTCCTGAGTAAGAGAGGAAGTAAGTAAAGTCTGGGTAAACGATATGAGGCTATAAAATTTTTATGGAGTTATCAACAGGTGGAAGCAGTTAACCTTATAACTTAGTCTGTTGATTTAAGATCTTCGGGAGATATATAGTACAACAGAATCGCAGTTAGATTCTGGGGGGTCGCAGTTAGATCCTAGCATGGCTCCAGGATCGCAGTTAGATCCTAACAGCTTCAGAGTCGCAGTTAGATTCTAAAGAGGCTAACGGTTGATCGCAGTTAGACCTAGCCTAAGGAAAGTAATGAGCCATGAGTTGTGAGTACAATGTAGTATCTCTTTGGGAAGATGAATGCCAAAGACGAAGTTAAGGTGAGGAAGCTTCGCTAGTTGATAAACTCGCCCAGAGAAATTGTTTTATAATGATTTTCCTCAGGTAGCCTCTAGTATACAGACTAAACTTGGCTTCCCCTTAAACGAAGATGGAGTCCAAGTTCAAATCTGAGTGCTGATATTCAAAGTTTTGTAGAAGTATGCCTGAGAAGCAGAGAAGAAAATCCTCAGTGTAATGAGAACAGAAGAGTATGAGTAGATTGATTCCCCAGATGAGGGTAAAGAGATTAAAGGGCTAGAGAAGACCTAGAAAAGAGGGTCTAAGGCAAAACAAAGATAGAACGTAGTTCTATGAGGAAGATAATGTTAGCCTTATGGTATCTCAGGATGAGACATGATAAGGCAAGATAAGTTACGAAAGATAGCCAGAGTTGGCTAGATATGTCATGATAAAGTATCAAAAGCATGTAATGAGATACACTATGGTAGACGTGTAATATGACACGCACCGAGAAATATGCATTGTATGAACAGATAAAGAGGCTTCCCTTTTATAGGGATCATATGTTTAAATGTTATGTTATGAACGAAATAGAAAATGAGAGTTGTCCCTCGTTGCATGAGAGGTCAGGCCATATGTTATGTTAGAACTGTGCAAGCTCCAAATGTTAGAGCTGTGCATAATTAGAACAGAAATGCTTGAGCTCCGATGTTAGAGCTTTGCATTCATAAGCAGGTATGCAGTCCTGCAATATGTTGGCCAGACATTATGCATAGGTGCTCTTATTTAAGAGTAGGTGCTCTTGTTTAGCAGCAAAGTAAAGAAAGAATAGCTGTGTAAGTCCTCTCTCTGTATGAAGTTAAGTGCTAAGAATGATGAGAATATATGATTATATAAAAAGAAAGATGAGATGTTGCAGATATTAAAGCAGTCTGCGAGATATTAAGAGAAGTAATAAGAGATAAATGCTTAGAGTATGATGCTGAAAGGGATATGATGAGTAGTTAGAAGAAATTCCTGAATACAGTAATATTCAAGAAAATTTGCTATGAAAGAAATGGACACTGCTCATAAGTGCAGTGAGTGATCCATAAGGGAAAAGCAGATTTTAAACTCTGATTGAGTTGACCCAGAGAAAAGAAAAGCATGATATAAAAAGATGTAAAGTTTTATGATAAGATACTTTTCCAGATATTGAGTAAATTTGGCTATGGTACTAATTAAATTTCGAGGACGAAATTTATTTAAAGGGGAGGAGAAATGTAACATCCCAATTTTCAGGCCTAGAGATGCAGAGATAGCCTAAGATTAGGAGGCTGCTAGACCCCTTTTTAGCAGAAGTCCCAGAGGAACGTAAAGAGTTTCAGGGACCGAGCTGTGAGTAAGTAAAGGTACGGGGACTTATGTGTAAACAGTGGAAGTCCCAAAGGGTAAATGGCTATTTGGGGATGATGTAAAGGTCAAAGGTTCAAGAGTTGACCAGTTAGGTCGCGATGATAAAGAAGTTGGTCGCGACGAGAGTGTATTATGGTCGCGACTAATATTGGCAAAGAGGATTGGTCGTGACAGATAATGTTGTGGTGTCGCGACTAATAAGTAGAATGAGCTTGGTTGCGACTAAAAAGTGATGTGGTCGCGACAAAAGACTGTTATGGTCGCGACTAAAGGATGTTGTGGTCGCGACTAATGAACCAAAAGATGTTATGTCGCGATAAGGTGATGATGAGGTCGCGACTATTGGCTAAAGTAGTGCTAGCCGTATGGGCCAAGAGTGGTGAAGGTCCAAATGGGATAGTTACCCGGTTAGAGATAGAACTGGGGAAAGAGGTCAGATATAGGAAAGGTTGTCTGGAGACCATGAGATGGACTGATAAGGTATCCTCATGGGATCCACAAGATGACACATGGCATTAGAGCATGATTCAGTGACCTTTCAGTAGAGTAAAGTTACTCGATTAACACGAGAACCGAGGAGGTGATCAGATAAGTCTAGGACTTATCTGGATAGCATTGGAAGGCGTGAGAGGTCTCTTCCAGGCGCCACATGGCACTGATCTGGAGGAAGCAGATAAAGCTAAGGACACGCATTACGAGGCAGGACTCTGGACCGGTGAGTCAGCCTGGTGAGTCAGCATGCTGAGGTGTCTAGGATTTTTGGCATGTGGAAAATATGGTGATGAGGTGGCATGCTGAGGTGGCATGATGATGCAGTAAAGAGGAATAAAAGAAAATAGGAAATTCCAGGAAAAACCAGAAGCACATATTCGGAGTTCAGAGAAACTACGATATTGCCATTGAGGGAGGCTATATATACCCCCCCTTTCATTCATTTGGATCCCGCGGATGAGCAATGTAACACCCTAATTTTTAGGCCTAGAGATGCCCGAAAGAGAAATCAAGGGCATAATCATAGTTATGGGAAAGATCTGGCTGGTAGCCGATGAGTACCATATTTTGCCAGAAAATAGAGAAAATTATGCTGATCATTTCACTGAACTGTGAAATATGCATATGAGGTCTCTATGTGTATGAAAGAATTAGAAATATGACCAAGGGTAAAATGGTCATTTTTGGAAAAGTGTGCGCGGGAGCGTACTTTCAGGCCAAAATAGCCCTGTCCGGATAAAATATCTGAAAATATCGGCAGATAGAGAAAAGGATTCCGGGTTGAATGACGCAACACAGAATTTTGATTTGAGGTTCCGATTTTTCTGTAGAAATTCTCGAAGATGGGAATTTACAGTTATAATCGGTAAAGGAAAGGCAGTCCGAATAGAGATGATCGGACTATGGCCAGAGGCCATACAGTGTTTTCTAAGTTCCGTAGTGACACCAGGGAAGGCCCAGGCCCATAATATCAGTTCAGTGGTAAGAGGGGCCGGTGTCCGGGAAAAATGTGCAAAATGACGAAAATGCCCTTATATTATAAAATAATTATTAACAGGGGAAGATTCCTCGTAATGTGTGCTATGAAGGTATTGGACCCGGAAAGGCCCAATAATGGCGCCAACAGAGGCCCAATGAGACACTTGGACTGATAGGTGGGCCAGTGTCCGGCAGAACCCCGGAAAAGTGCGAAATTACGAAAATACCCCTGTGTTGTACAAAAGTGTAACAGACGAATGAAGGGCATTTTGGTAATTCTGAACAGGCCCAGGAGCCAAGGTACATACAGATAAAGTTATTGAGAGTCAGTATATACCCTGACAGAGTATAGAAGGGTATAAAATGACGATTGTACCCTTAGGGTTAAAATAGTGCAAGAAAGGGCACCCAAGGGTATTTTGGTAATTGGCCAAGGGCTGTATCTTGGGAATCGAGCCATCAGAGTACTTGGGCTTGATCAGGATCCAAGACAACATTCCCAGAGCCCAAAAACGTAGCCCATGAAGTATGTGGGAAAAAGTGGCATTAAAATACTATTTTAATGCTGTTTCAATAAAGTAAAGTTACTCGGTTGGCACGATAACCGAGGAGGTGATCAGATAAAGTCCTGGATTTATCTGGATAGCATTGGAAGGCGTGACAGGTGCCAGTAAGATGACACATGGCGCTAACATAAAGGCAGAAGAAAAAGTTAAGGACACGTATTACGAGGCAAGAGACTGGACCGGTGAGTCAGCATGCTGAGTCACCTGCTGAGGTGTCCAGGAATTTCAGCATGTGGAAAATGTGGCGCTGAGGTGTCTTGGTGAGGTGTCCCGATGATGTCATGCATGATGCAGTAAAGGAGGAATTAAAGAAAATAGGAAAATCCAGGAAAACCCAGGACCGCAGGATCAAAGTTCATGGAAATTACGAGATTGCCATTGGAGGAGGTTATAAATACCCCCCCTTTGCCTTCATATGCCACGGCCTAAGGTGCATTTTAGAGAGAGGAGGAGGTGCTAGAGAGAGAAAGTGAGAGGAAGAAAGAAAGAAAGGAAGTTCTGGCGGAGCTGGAGGCAGAATAGAGATAGTAGAGCTCTGCTGAGCCTTTGAGGTAGTAACTAATCCTAGCTTTTATGTAATGACTTTGTGATTTGTTGTGCTATTGTTTGTTTGGATTGTTGTCTTATATGTTATGTCTGAAGCTCTGCTATAATGCTATGATCATATGTTATTAAGCATGGAAGCACGCAGCATACTTATCTGTACACAATCACAAGCAAGCACTGTCACTCTGCATTACATATATTGTTATGATTGTTGCTACTGAGATTCCCCCGAATCTCATCCCAATAAGTAAACCATTACAGGGGAGGTTATATCAAAATGAATTCTGGGAATTTTAAGAGACGCCGTTATGCTGCCGAAATAAAGACTGAACATCAGTATATGATAAGTACTGTGTACGTAGTGCTGTCTAAGGAGGCTAGAAGTGAGTGGACCTAGCCGATTCATCTAGTCTTTCCTGGGTACTACGTAGAATGGTAGTTCTCATGAGGGGATTACCGAATCAGTACGGTTCAGTTCTTTGTACAGATGAAGCGTAGCGGTTATGCTGCCGGAGTTTAGGCAAAAAAAATGATGTAATAGAAATATGAGAATTTCATACATGCCCTGATGTATAATGACTTATTATTTAATAATAATTGTTGCTTGGCATGTTTGACTGATATATGATGGATGTATGCCTATGTATGTAATGTTGGTTGCTGAAAATTAACGCTATAAACAGTAACCCGTGGGGACATGAGGATGTTTGACCCATAATTAAAAATAGTAAATGGATGAATAAATTTATGAAATGTTTATGGTATATAGTAGACATACCAAGCCTTAATTTTATATATAAAACGTATCATTTGGATGTCTACACAAGGAGATATAAATTATCAAAGTTGGGACCAGAATGCTGGAATCAGGAGAAAAATGCTGGATGAACAGTAAAATAGAAACGTTTACTGACATTGACTCGGTCAATGCATGGTCAACTAATTATTTTTCCCTGAAATATAAGTGAGTTAGCTTAATTTATCAATTGGAACCACTTCATTTTGATTTGTTTAGAATTAGTTATGATTTTTCGAAGTCAGGTCACTCATCTGGAATTCACACAGTGAACAGTACTCGCTAAGAGGAAAATTCCAGATTGAGAAATTGGACTTCAATAACCTTGAAAGTGGTTCTAAATGCTACTGAATGGTCCCTAAGACATATGAAAGGAAGGATGTTTCAAGCAAGGGAAGGGAGAGAAAGAAGAGAGAGAAGGAGAAGGAAAGGAAGAGAGAAAGGAGGAAAGGAAGAAAGGAAGTTCTGGCGGAGCTAGAAGCAGAATAGAGATAGCAGGGTTCTGCTAAGCTAGCTAGGTAGTAACTAATCGTAGCTTTTATGTAATGGCTTTGTGATTTGATGTGCTATTGTTTGGTTGGATTGTTGTCTTATATGTTATGCTTGAAGCTCTACTGCAATGCTATGATCATATGTTATTGAGTATGGAAGCACGCAGCATACTTATCTGTACACAATCACAAGCAAGCCCTGTCACTCTGTATTACATATATTGTTATGATTGTTGCTACTGAGATTCCCCCGAATCTCATCCCCATACATAACCCATTACAGGAAGGTTATACTGAAGTGGATTTTGAGAATGCTAAGAGACACCGTTATGCTGCCGAAGTAAAGACTGAACATCAGTATATGATAAGTACTGTGTACGTAGTGCTGTCTAAGGAGGCTAGAAGTGAGTGGACCTAGCCGGTTCATCTAGTCTTTCCTGGGTACTATGTAGAATGGTAGTTCTTATGAGGGAATTACCGAATCAGTACAGTTCAGTTCTTTGTACAGATGAAGCGTAGAGGTTATACTGCCGGAGTTTAGGCAGAAAGAGATGTAATAGAAATAGAAAGATTATGTATATGTCTTGTTGTGTATGCCTTGCTGTATGACATTATGTTATTAAATGATAAATATTGTTTGGCATATTCAATTTATGTATGGTAAATTAAGGGGAAATTCGTAGGTCCTGAGGCAGCAGTGTTCTGACCTCAGTTTGACCTAGTAAACGGAGGAGTCTGGCCATGAGATTTAGTGAGCCGGTAGTACATATTTGGGGCATTCCATGAATAGGTAATAAGCCTCATTTGGATGTGTATAATGAGAGAAACCAATTCTCAAAGTAAAGGTTCAGAATAAGGAACTTAGGAGTAAAAGTTCAATCTCTGGACTTAAGTTAAGCTAAAATTGCTTCCACAAGTGTACTCTGAGGAGTTTAAAGGAGGATGTTTCAAGTTATAGCTTTGATTGAGATTTAGCTAGCGAATTGTTAACTAACCTATTCTAATTCAACTGATTAACTCTTGATATTCTGTGGATAATGAAGGTAAGGTAATCTCTAAGGGAACACACTTGTCATCATTCATTCATCTCATCATTATAAACACATAAAGCATAAACAATAGCATAGACTTTACATTCAGTTTTAGTTCAAACAGTTCAACACACAACTCATCTGCTTAATTTGTTAAATTGTGGCTCAATAGATTAATTAGGAACTCTAACATCCAGTAGCTCCTTGTGATCCGACCTAGGTTAGCCTCCACTTTACTATTGGTTAGCTTAGCTTTGTTTGATAATTAAAATGACAGTTATCAAAATGGCGCTGTTGCCGGGGAGCCTTACTTGTTAAGGTTTCCTAAGCAATCTCTTGGGCCCCAAAAACATAAAGAGTAGGTAGTTGTTCTAGTTTTTTTGCGATTTTTGTGTTTTATATCTTTGAAGTCGCGACCAATTGGCTTTTTAGTCGCCCTTAAAGTTCTCTGTGATTTCTAGTCATGATCAGATACACATTTGGTTGCAACCTGAAATCAGTTTTTAACTCAAAATTGCTCTGTCATTTTTAGTCCCAACCGTAGTGCATTTTGGTCGCAACCAAAAAAATATTTTTCAAAAATTTTCATCTCTGTGATTTCTAGTCGCAACCAAATTGACACTTAGTCATGACTAAACCTCTCTGTGGTTTTTGGTCACAACCGAAGTGTATTTTGGTCGCAACCAGAAATTTTTAACTTCAAAAATTTGCTCTCTATGATTTCTAGTCGCAACCAAAGTGACATTTGAAGTTTATTTTTGTGGCGATATCTGCTCTCTGTGATTTTTCGTCGCGACTTAGAGTCCTTTTAGTCGTGACCTAAGCTTTTTAATCTGTGATTACTTGATCTCATTTGCTAAATTTACTACATTACTGATATATCTGATCTTCTGTATTATTGTTGAGCGTGATTTGCGTGAACAAAAGCTCTGAGTTCTTTCCTTTGGATAGAGAAATCAATAGAACACTTGGGCAAATCAAGAGGACTAAAATCTTAAGGGCCTGTTTGGATAGGATTTTGAAAAAGGGCTTATGGAAAAAAAGGGCTTATGGACAACTTATGGAAAAGGACTTTTGGAGAAGAGTTTATGGAAAAAACGTGGTTTTGAGTAAATAGGTGTTTGGATAGTTATTTTTAGAATGACTTTTTATGGTGGTAAATTACCAAAAAGGGTATGATTTGATTTAAAGTAAGAGAGAGGAGGGAGTTAGAGAAAAGAGAAGAGAGAGGAGATAGGGAAGAGAGGAGAAAGGAGAGAGGGTGTAAGAAAAAGTAGGAGAGATGAGAGAGGGTGTAAGAAAAAGTAGGGGTAAGATAGTAATTGGATAGTCCATAAGTGCTTTTACTGTTGGAAAAGCTATTTTAAATAGCTTATTCAAAACCATGGTTTTAAACCATGGTTTTGTCCAAAAGCACTTATGGACAAATAAACCTGTTTGTTTTGAAATTTTCCCAAACCGAGGTTTGGGCCAAAAGCCCTTTTAAAACCACGGTTTGGTAACTTACCAAACAGGCCCTAAATCAAGCTTGTGTTACATCTAATATTGAGCCTAGTTCTTCTGGTGAATCTGTTATAGTTGAAACTGAATTTGTAGCTGACATCATAGATAATCATCTTGTTATGGAGCATGTTAATGTAGGTGAAGCTCATACTCATAATCAGAATAATCAACATGAGTAATATGCAGAGAATAACATGAACAATAGAAGGCCACGTAGGAGCATAAGAGATCTCACCTCTTCTAATGCAAACTATGATCCTTTTCATACTTGTCCTTCTTTAGATGTTAATTTTGAGCTGAAAGGTCCTTTGTTAAGTAACTTACCAAAGTTTCATGGATTGGTAGGAGAGGATCCTTTCAAACATTTACAGACTATGCAATGGGTTTGCTCAACTATGAAGCCTGTAGTGCTGACATAGATGCTGTGCAGAGACAAGTCTTTCATTTTACACTGCAAGGAAAGTCAAAAGAATGGTTCTATATGCTACCACATCATGCACCTCAAGCTCTACACTCTTGGAACAACTTAAGAAGTGCCTTCTTGGAGAGATATTTTCCTTCATCAAAGACTGCTGCATTCAGGAAGGAAATCTTTGCTGCAAAATAGTATGCTAAAAAACCTTTCTATGAGTTTTAGGACAGATTTCAAGAGTTGATGGCTAGATGTCCATATTATCGGATTCTAATGGAATATTTGGTGCAGTACTTTCATTTAGGATTACGCTTTGCATGCAGAAAGAATTTAGATGCAGCTGCTAGGGGATTCATTGATGATTTGACACCTGATGAAGCATGGTGCTTGATTGAGAAGATAGCAAACAATGACCAGCAGTATGGAGGATATAATGCTAGACAATTGCATAAGGTTTCTGCAAGGTCTTCTCAAGATCATAATACTCTATCCTCTCAAATTGCTACTATGAATGCTCAGATCAATAATCTAGCTGTCAACTAAGCAATTCACATGTTCAAAGCCTATACTCTCAACCTCTAGTTGCTCCTAGCTGCTAACTTTGCTCTTCTCCAATGCATACCATAGCTAATTGTCTTTCACACTATGAGGAAGTCTCAGCCATTTATCAAGGCAGACCAAAACAGTATCCACAACAGAATCCATACTCTAACAGATACAATAAAGGATGGAGAGATCATCCCAATTTGAGATGGAGGGATGGAAGTGGAGACAGAAATATTGGGCAAAACAAATTCAATAATGACAAGTAAGTGGCTGAATCTTCTAGAGCTATAGAAGTGCTACTGCTGTAAAGGATGATGGAATTTATGAGATACTCAAGAGTATTACTTTGATAAATTCAAATATAAATTCCATTAATGCAAACTTTAGCTTTAACTTCAAGGTCTTGAGATCTACTGTGGAGAATAACCAAGCACATACCAACTCTAAATTTGCTGCTTTGGAGAGCAGAATTGAACAGTGGGAAACCAACACCTCAAACATGAATGGCTATGTATCATAACTAGCTAATTCAGTAAGTGATATTCAGGCAAGGATCAGTGGTGATTTACCTTAAAATACAGTTGCTAACCCCAAAACTGTGAATGCTATAAATCTGCAAAGTAAAGAGCAAGTTGGGGAACAAGTTACTTGTAACATCCCGATTTTTGGTCTAGGAGAACTGGGAAGTAGTCTGATATGGGCAGGCTGCTAAAACCGTAGTCCCAGGGTAGTAATCTGATATGGGCGGATTACTTAAAGATGAGATAAGTCTTTAACCTACAGAATCGGGATAGTTCGCCTAGGTTCAAAATGAGGAATGTGAGGAATATCCTAAGTCTTAAGCCTAGGAATTCTACAGGAAGCTTGATATGGGCTGGCTCCTGTGTAAGATAACCTGATATGGGCGGGTTGTCGAGCTTTTCAATTAACGATGACTCCCGAAGAGTTTAGGGGATGAGTTATTGAAAGAGAATTTCTAGAACTTAAGATGAAGGATAAGAAGATGAGAATAGATGCCAGAAAGAGAATGTAGGGGCAAAATCGTAATTATGGGAAAGATCGGGCTGGTAGCCGATGAGTACCATATTTTGCCAAAAAATAGAGAAAATTATGCTGATCATTTCACTGAACTGTGAAATGTGCATACGAGGTCTCTATGAGTATGAAAGAATTATGGAAAGTTTAAGGACAAAAAGGTGGGGTCCTTAAGTGTAATTTTAGCCAAATAAAAAGGGACTTAAATGAAAAGAAGAAAAGTTTCTTGGGGCTAAAGTGTAATTAAAGAAAGTCAGGCCGGAAGTGGTTTGGACTGTCCGACGGCATTTCAGCCCCAGATTTCACCGGTAGAGAGAGCAAGGGACGCCCGGTAATCTGGCTTAATACAAGAATTTTTGAAGACTCCAGATAGCCAGAAATGGACTGATAGTCCAAAAGTTATAAAAATTCATACCGGATATCCTAGATTTCAGATCTAGGTGAGAAAATACAGGATGATACGTCCTTATGGGGCGGATGTCAGGAAACTGACAGAATACCGATAGGAGGCCTGTAGAAAAAGTTATTCGCAAATTAGAAAATCCAGACGGGAGTGTGAGGCCTCCGGGTATCCGATAGGGAAATTTATCGGTATTTGAAAAGGGACTGAATGAGTTCGGATAACCTCGGTCAGATGACTGATATGACTCACAGGGATGCCTGAACACCGCAGGCTAGTGTATCGGACAGAAGGAGCCGGTGTCCAGATA
Source organism: Leucaena leucocephala (assembly GCA_037074615.1). Lineage (NCBI taxonomy): Eukaryota > Viridiplantae > Streptophyta > Magnoliopsida > Fabales > Fabaceae > Leucaena > Leucaena leucocephala. The sequence continues at coordinate 7,249,299 of CM073548.1, read as the reverse complement.
TGTGTATAAACAGTGAATAATAGATAAAATATTCAATAATTATTAACAGGGGAAGATTCCTCGTAATGCGTGCCATGAAGGTAATGGACCCTGAAAGGCCCAATAATGGTGCCATCCATTAAAGCTATAAATACCCCCTTCCCCTCCCATTTTATGCATCCCACGTTTTTGGCAAGAAAAGAGAGAGAAAGAAGAGAGAGAAGGAGAAAGAAAGAAAGAAAGGAAGTTCTGGTGGAGTTGGAAGCAGTATAGAGGTTCTGGAGTTCTGCTTTTGAGGTAGTAACTAATCCTATCTTTTATGTAATGTCTTTGTGATTTTTTGTGCTATTGTTTGGTTGGATTGTTGTCTTATATGTTATGTTTGAAGCTCTATTACAATGCTATGATCATATGTTGTTGAATATGGAAGCACGCAGCATACTTATCTATACACAATCACAAGCAAGCACCGTCACTCTGCATTACATATATTGTTATGATTATTACTACTGAGATTCCCCCGAATCTCATTCCCATATATAACATTACAGGGGAGGTTCTGTCAAAATAAAATCTGGAAATTTTAAGAGACACCGTTATGCTGCCAAAATTCCGGCAAGGAAGCAGGAACAGGGAAAGGAACTGATACGTACTGTGTACGTAGTGCTGTCTAAGGAGGTTGGAAGTGAGTGGACCCAGCAGGTTCATCCAGTCTTTCCTGGGTACTACGTAGAATGGTAGTTCTCATGAGGGAATTACCGAATCGGTACAACATCGGTTACTTTCTAAAGAAGAATTGTAGCAGTTATGCTGCCGGATTTTAGGCAGGAAAAGATGTAATAGAAATATGAGAATTTGCTGTATGCCTTGTTGTATGACATTTTATTATTTAATAATAAATGTTGTTTGGCATGTTCAATTTGTGAATGGGGAATTAAGGGAGAAATTCGCAGGTCCTGAGGTAGCAGTGTTCTGACCTCAGTTTGACCTAGTAAACAAAGGAGTTTGGCTATGAAATTTGGCAGGCTAGTCGTACACATCGGGGGCATTACGTGGATAGGTAATAAGCCTCATTTGGATGTGTAGAACGAGATAAATTAATTTTCAAATTAAAGGTCCAAAATAAGGAACTTAAGAGTAAAATTTTGAATTTCTGGGCTTAAGTTAAGATATAATCAAGCTAATGTTGCTTCCGCAAGTGTACTCTGAGGAGTCTAAGGGAGGATGTTTCATTTTGGTATCAGAGCAATAGATTCTGGCATAAACCAGACAGGATTCTGGCACAGAACAGAAGGTTCTGGCTTAGAAAGGTTATCTCCCTAGAGTACATAGAGGTTTAGAAAAGCCCAGTGGAGGTAAAGCTCTTAAATGAGAAAGTGAGATAAGGTAGACCCCGGAATTATGTCAAGATGGGGTAAGATATGAAAGAAATGGACACTACTCACAAGTCTAGTAAGTTGTCCATAAGCATAAGCAGATAAATAGATAATAAAAGATTGATGAGCTATAATGAGATAGCTAGAATGAGATTTGTCTAGGAATGATCCTAGGACATGGCCTAAGGCTAGAGATGTGATGGGCTGATGTTCCCTAAGAAGAGGGATTCCATCACAGAGAAGTGATAGACCTAGGGTAGAGTACCCTAGAGGATAGAAATGATAGTAAGAGATAATGAATGAGATCCATGCGACTGAAGTTCGCTAGGATCAAGAGAAAGAGGTAGGGAAGCATTGGCTAAGAGTACTCTGGGAGGTAGCTCAAGTTGTGAAGCTAATAGCAAGAGAAAGAGGCAATAGTTTAGGCAGGGGGCTGATCAAGGAGAAGATCAGGTTGGAGAGCAGAGATGTCAAAGTGGTGAGCCATGGCACATAGGAGTGTCGAGCAGGGCAATGCAGTGGTGAGAGAAAGGCCACTTGGCGAGAGTTGCCTACGAATGCTGACATCCTAGGAAAGGTGTTTGCTACCACAGACAGAGTCTCCAAATTTCCCCTGAGGTCGACCCTAAGAATGCTTAAGAGGAACCATAGCTATAAGGGCGACTAAGCTGTAAGGAACTATATGCCTAGATGATAATGTGGACGAAGAGTTCTTTTCTGATCTAGAGAATGTGGTTATTATAACAAGTTATGAGAAATAATTAGTAAGATAATAAATCTGTCTTAGCTCAGTGATGAGGTTACTATATGAGGGGTTAGGACATGGATAGCTGTAAGCAACTATAATGAGAGATGTTAGTTGCTAAGAATCCATGTGGAAGGTCTGGGACCAAGCTGTTGCTCCTCTAGACCATCACTAGAGTGAGGATAAGACAAAGAGGGATGATCTTACTGTTTATATATATGACTGTGTTATAAGAATCACATAGCTGTATAGATCAGTAAGAAGTTCTCTTCAGGAAAAATGAGGTATCCCTTAAAATTTTGAGGACGAAATTTTTAAAAGGGGAGGAGAATTGTAAAATCCCGATTTTTGGTCTAGGAGAACTGGGAAGTAGTCTGATATGGGCAGGCTGCTAAAACCGTAGTCCCAGGGTAGTAATCTGATATGGGCGGATTACTTAAAGATGAGATAAGTCTTTAACCTACAGAATCGGGACAGTTCGCCTAGGTTCAAAATGAGGAATGTGAGGAATATCCTAAGTCTTAAGCCTAGGAATTCTGCAGGAAGCTTGATATGGGCTGGCTCCTGTGTAAGATAACCTGATATGGGCGGGTTGTCGAGCTTTTCAATTAACGATGACTCCCGAAGAGTTTAGGGGATGAGTTATTGAAAGAGAATTTCTAGAACTTAAGATGAAGGATAAGAAGATGAGAATAGATGCCAGAAAGAGAATGTAGGGGCAAAATCGTAATTATGGGAAAGATCGGGCTGGTAGCCGATGAGTACCATATTTTGCCAGAAAATAGAGAAAATTATGCTGATCATTTCACTGAACTGTGAAATGTGCATACGAGGTCTCTATGAGTATGAAAGAATTATGGAAAGTTTAAGGACAAAAAGGTGGGGTCCTTAAGTGTAATTTTAGCCAAATAAAAAGGGACTTAAATGAAAAGAAGAAAAGTTTCTTGGGGCTAAAGTGTAATTAAAGAAAGTCAGGCCGGAAGTGGTTTGGACTGTCCGACGGCATTTCAGCCCCAGATTTCACCGGTAGAGAGAGCAAGGGACGCCCGGTAATCTGGCTTAATACAGGAATTTTTGAAGACTCCAGATAGCCAGAAATGGACTGATAGTCCAAAAGTTATAAAAATTCATACCGGATATCCTAGATTTCAGATCTAGGTGAGAAAATACAGGATGATACGTCCTTATGGGGCGGATGTCAGGAAACTGACAGAATACCGATAGGAGGCCTGTAGAAAAAGTTATTCGCAAATTAGAAAATCCAGACGGGAGTGTGAGGCCTCCGGGTATCCGATAGGGAAATTTATCGGTATTTGAAAAGGGACTGAATGAGTTCGGATAACCTCGGTCAGATGACTGATATGACTCACAGGGATGCCTGAACACCGCAGGCTAGTGTATCGGACAGAAGGAGCTGGTGTCCAGATATGTGTATAAACAGTGAATAATAGATAAAATATTCAATAATTATTAACAGGGGAAGATTCCTCGTAATGCGTGCCATGAAGGTAATGGACCCTGAAAGGCCCAATAATGGTGCCATCCATTAAAGCTATAAATACCCCCTTCCCCTCCCATTTTATGCATCCCACGTTTTTATCAAGAAAAGAGAGAGAAAGAAGAGAGAGAAGGAGAAAGAAAGAAAGAAAGGAAGTTCTGGTGGAGTTGGAAGCAGTATAGAGGTTCTGGAGTTCTGCTTTTGAGGTAGTAACTAATCCTATCTTTTATGTAATGTCTTTGTGATTTTTTGTGCTATTGTTTGGTTGGATTGTTGTCTTATATGTTATGTTTGAAGCTCTATTACAATGCTATGATCATATGTTGTTGAATATGGAAGCACGCAGCATACTTATCTATACACAATCACAAGCAAGCACCGTCACTCTGCATTACATATATTGTTATGATTATTACTACTGAGATTCCCCCGAATCTCATTCCCATATATAACATTACAGGGGAGGTTCTGTCAAAATAAAATCTGGAAATTTTAAGAGACGCCATTATGCTGCCAAAATTCCGGCAAGGAAGCAGGAACAGGGAAAGGAACTGATACGTACTGTGTACGTAGTGCTGTCTAAGGAGGTTGGAAGTGAGTGGACCCAGCAGGTTCATCCAGTCTTTCCTGGGTACTACGTAGAATGGTAGTTCTCATGAGGGAATTACCGAATCGGTACAACATCGGTTACTTTCTAAAGAAGAAATGTAGCAGTTATGCTGCCGGATTTTAGACAGTGAAAGATGTAATAAAAATATGAGAATTTGCTGTATGCCTTGTTGTATGACATTTTATTATTTAATAATAAATGTTGTTTGGCATGTTCAATTTGTGAATGGGGAATTAAGGGAGAAATTCGCAGGTCTTGAGGTAGCAGTGTTCTGACCTCAGTTTGACCTAGTAAACAAAGGAGTTTGGCTATGAAATTTGGCAGGCTAGTCGTACACATCTGGGGCATAACGTGGATAGGTAATAAGCCTCATTTGGATGTGTAGAACGAGATAAATTAATTTTCAAATTAAAGGTCCAAAATAAGGAACTTAAGAGTAAAATTTTAAATTTCTGGGCTTAAGTTAAGATATAATCAAGCTAATGTTGCTTCCGCAAGTGTACTCTGAGGAGTCTAAGGGAGGATGTTTCATTTTGGTATCAGAGCAATAGATTCTGGCATAAACCAGACAGGATTCTGGCACAGAACAGAAGGTTCTGGCTTAGAAAGGTTATCTCCCTAGAGTACATAGAGGTTTAGAAAAGCCCAGTGGAGGTAAAGCTCTTAAATGAGAAAGTGAGATAAGGTAGACCCCGGAATTACGTCAAGATGGGGTAAGATATGAAAGAAATGGACACTACTCACAAGTCCAGTAAGTTGTCCATAAGCATAAGCAGATAAATAGATGATAAAAGATTGATGAGCTATAATGAGATAGCTAGAATCATTATAGACAAATCTCATTCTAGACATGCACAACTTACTGGACATCAATCATTAAAAGATTGATTTATCTATAATGATTCTAGCTATAACCTTCTTACTGGGAGATAACCTTTCTAAGCCAGAACCTTCTGTTCTGTGCCAGAATCCTGTCTGGTTTATGCCAGAATCTATTGCTCTGATACCAAAATGAAACATCCTCCCTTAGACTCCTCAGAGTAAACTTGCGAAAGCAACATTAGCTTGATTATATCTTAACTTAAGCCCAGAAATTCAAAATTTTACTCTTAAGTTCCTTATTTTGGACCTTTAATTTGAAAATTAATTTATCTCGTTCTACACATCCAAATGAGGCTTATTACCTATCCACGGAATGCCCCAGATATGTACTACTGGATCACCAAATTTCATAGCCAAACTCCTCCGTTTACTAGGTCAAACTGAGGTCAGAACACTGCTACCTCAAGACCTGCGAATTTCTCCCTTAATTCCACATTCACAAATTGAACATGCCAAACAACATTTATTATTAAATAATAAAATGTCATACAACAAGGCATACAGCAAATTCTCATATTTTTATTACATCTTTCACTGTCTAAAATCCGGCAGCATAACTGCTACATTTCTTCTTTAGAAAGTAACCGATGTTGCACCGATTCGGTAATTCCCTCATGAGAACTACCATTCCACGTAGTACCAGGAAAGACTGGATGAACCTGCTGGGTCCACTCACTTCCAGCCTCCTTAGACAGCACTACGTACACAGTACGTATCAGTTCCTTTCCCTGTTCCTGCTTCCTTGCCGGAATTTCCGCAGCATAACGGCGTCTCTTAAGATTTCCAAATTTTATTTTGACAGAACCTCCCCTGTAATGTTATATATGGGGAATGAGATTCGGGGGAATCTCAGTAGTAATAATCATAACAATATATGTAATGCAGAGTGACGGTGCTTGCTTGTGATTGTGTATAGATAAGTATACTGCGTGCTTCCATATTCAATAACATATGATCATAGCATTGTAATAGAGCTTCAAGCATAACATATAAGACAACAATCCAACCAAACAATAGCACAACAAATCACAAAGACATTACATAAGAGCTAGGATTAGTTCCTACCTCAAAAGCAGAGCTTCAGAACTTCTCTACTACTTCCAACTCCACCAGAACTTCCTTTCTTCCTTTCTTTCTCCTTCTCTCTCTTCTTTCTCTCTCTTTTCTTGCCAAAAACGTGGGATGCATAAAATGGGAGGGAAGGGGGTATTTATAGCTTTAATGGATGGCATTTCTGTAATTTTGAAGCCATCTGAACATGTGGTCCTGGTTTTTCCTATTTTTCTTTATTCCTTTTTACTGCATCATGCATGACATCATCCAGGACACCTCACCGGGACACCTCATCGCCACATTCTTCACATGTCACAATTCCTGGACACCTCATCAGCTGACTCAGCAGTTCAGTCCAATCCAGTACCGGTCCAGAGTCTTGCACCATAATACGTGTCCTCAACTTTTCTTCTGCCTCTAAGATTGCGCCATGTGGCACCTGGAAGGGACCTTTCACGCCTTCCAATGCTATCCAGATAAGTCCCAGACTTTATCTGATCACCTCCTCGGTTATCGTGCCGACCGAGTAACTTTACTTTATTGAAACAGCATTAAAATAGTATTTTAATGCCACTTTTTCCCACATATCACTGGGCCTACGTTTTTGGGCTCTGGGAATGTTATCTTGGATCCTGATCAAGCTCAAGTACTCTGATGGCTCGATTCCCAAGAAATACCCTTGGGTGCCCTTTCTTGCACTATTTTAACCCTAAGGGTAAAATCGTCATTTTACACCCTTCTGTACTCTGTTAGGGCATATACTGACTCTAACTTTATCTGTATGTGCCTTGGCTCCTGGGCCTATCCAGAATGACCAAAATGCCCTCATACATCTACTACCCTTTAGTACAACACAGGGGCATTTTCGTAATTTCGCACTTTTCCGGGGTTCTGCCGGACAATGGCCCACCTATCAGTCCAAGTGTCTTACTGGGCCTTGTTGGCGCCATTATTGGCCTCTCAGGGTCCATTACCTTCATGGCACGCATTACGAGGAATCTTCCCTTGTTAATAATTATTGAATATTTTATCTATTATTCACCGTTTATACACATATCCGGACACCGGCTCCTTCTGTCCGATACACTGGCCTGCGGTGTTCAGGCATCCCTGTGAGTCATATCAGTCATCTGACCGAGGTTATCCGAACTCATTCAGTCCCTTTTTATTTGGCTAAAATTACACTTAAGGACCCCACCTTTTTGTCCTTAAACTTTCCGTAATTCTTTCATACTCATAGAGACCTCGTATGCACATTTCACAGTTCAGTGAAATGATCAGCATAATTTTCTCTATTTTCTGGCAAAATATGGTACTCAGCGGCTACCAGCCCGATCTTTCCCATAATTACGATTTTGCCCCTACATTCTCTTTCTGGCATCTATTCTCATCTTCTTATCTTTCATCTTAAGTTCTAGAAATTCTCTTTCAATAACTCATCCCCTAAACTCTTCGGGAGTCATCGTTAATTGAAAAGCTCGACAACCCGCCCATATCATGTTATCTTACACAGGAGCCAGCCCATATCAAGCTACCTGCAGAATTCCTAGGCTTAAGACTTAGGATATTCCTCACATTCCTCATTTTGAACCTAGATGAACTAGACCCAAAAATTGGGATGTTACAGTAACTAATCCTAGCTTTTATGTAATGGCTTTGTGATTTATTGTGCTATTGTTTGGTTGGATTGTTGTCTTATATGTTATGTCTGAAGCTCTGCTATAATGCTATGATCATATGTTATTAAGCATGGAAGCACGCAGCATACTTATCTGTACACAATCATAAGCAAGCACTGTCACTCTGCATTACATATATTGTTATGATTGTTGCTACTGAGATTCCCCGAATCTCATCCCAATAAATAACCCATTACAGGGGAGGTTATGTCAAAATGAATTCTGGGAATTTTAAGAGACGCCGTTATGCTGCCGAAGTAAAGACTGAACATCAGTATATGTAAGTACTGTGTACGTAGTGCTGTCTAAGGAGGCTAGAAGTGAGTGGACCTAGCCGGTTCATCGAGTCTTTCCTGGGTACTACATAGAATGGTAGTTCTCATGAGGGGATTACCGAATCAGTACGGTTCAGTTCTTTGTATAGATGAAGCGTAGCGGTTATGCTGCCGGATTTCAGGCAGGAAAAGATGTAATAGAGATATGAGAATTTATGTACATGGCCAGATGTAAAACAACTTATTATTTAATAATAATTGTTGTTTGGCATGTTTGACTGATATATGATGGATGTATGCATATGTATGCAAAGTTGATTGCTGGAAATTACCACTGTGAACAGTAACACGTGGTGACATGATAATGTTTGATAAATAGTTAAAAATAGTAAATGGATGAATAAACGTTCGAAATTTTTAAGGTAAATAGTATACATACCAAGCTTCGATTTGATATATAGTATAAATCATTTGGATGTATACACAAGGAGATATAAATTATCAAAGTTGGGACCAGAATGCTGGATTCAGGGAGAAAAACGTGGGATGAACAGTAAAGTTGACACGTTGACTGACGTGTACTTGGTCAACTAATGGTCAACGAGTTATTTTTCCCTGAAAAATAATTGAGTTAGCTTCATTTAGCAATTGAAACCACTTCATTTTGATTTTTCTATAATTAGTTATGATTTTTCGAAGTCGGGTCACTCATCTGGAATTTACATAGTGAACAGTACTCGATAAGAATAAAACTCTAGATTGAGAAATTGGACTTCAATGACCTTGAAAGTAGTTCTAAATGCTACTGAATGGTCCCTAAGACATACGAACGTAAGGATGTTTCAAGATCATGCGACTGAAGTTCGTTAGGATCAAGAGAAAGAGGTAGGGAAGCATTGGCTAAGAGTACTCTGGGAGGTAGCTCAAGTTGTGAAGCCAATAGCAAGAGAAAGAGGCAATACTTATGCTGGAAATAAAGAGAAAGGTGAGCTAGACACTGATTCCAGCAGTCTAATGAAGAATAACATTGAGAAGCCTGAAGATAAGAAGGGAGAGCAACTCCTTGAGAATGAAGAGGTTACAGAGAATCAAATCAATTATGCACAAGAATCTTAGGGTTATGGACAGTTGAAAAGCAATAAAATTGAGCTACTGGAAACTATTGAGGATACAACCAAAGCAACAATACCAACAGTAAGTTCAGAGCTCAAGCAGGAAGAAATTCATGCTGATTCAGCCAAGGAAGAAGTGGACTTGAAAGATTTACTTGTTCCAAAGGAATTAATGAGCAGAAAGGAAGTCTTAGAGGAGAAGAACAAGGAAATCATTGATTGTTTCAGCAAGATTGAAGTAAATATGCCTATACTAGAGAGGGTGCAGAGAGTACCATAACATGAAAATGTTTGAAGGAAAGTTGCAACCACAGGAAAAGAGATAAAACTAATGAACTAGTGCAAGTGGGACCCAAAGCTTTTGCACTTTTCAAAGCTCAATTTCCAATGAAGTGTCAAGATTCAGGTGCATTTTCCATTCCCTGCACAATTGGTAAGATAATTATTTCTAGAGCATTATTAGACTTAGGTGCTGCTATTAATGTGATGTCTAGTTTAGTTTATCATGCTTTAAATGTGGATTTGATTAAACCAACTAAGGTATTAGCTCAATTGGCTGATAAGAGTATTATAAATCCTAAGGGAATCTTATAAGACATTTTATTTCAAGTTAAGGACCTTGTTTTCCTTGTGGACTTTTATGTTTTTGATATGACAAATAAATCTCTTGATGATAGTACTCTTATTCTTGGGAGGCCATTCTTGAAGACAGCTAACACTATGATTTGCATGAAAGAGGGAATTATTAAAATGGAATGTGGTGGGCACATAATTCAGTTTAACATGTATAGACACCTACATCAGCATAATTCTCTCATAGGACTTAATATGATTGATGCATTACTTGAAAATAAGTGTGATAATATTTGTGAGCTTGATAATGATGATGAAGTTGAAGAACTTTCCATTTCTTTCTCCTCCACTGATTTCTCTTCTTTTTCTTCATCCAATGGTGATGTGTTATGCATTAATTCTAACATTGATGGCTGGCTTCCCACTATGGGTGATTTTTCTTCATCTCCATCTACTATTTCTTCATTTGGAACTAACCACACTGTTTCAAGTATTGCACAATGTGACATTCCAATTTTCAGGCCTAAAGACTCAGAAAGTAAGCCTGAAATAGATATATCCTTTGAGCAGAAGTCCCTGAAACATACAGAGCATTTTTAGGGACTAAACTGTAAATAAGTGAAAGCCCAAGGACTTATATGTAAATAGTGAAAGTCCCTAGAGATATGATGTCCATTTATGTAAAGAAAGGGATTAAATTGCAAAAGAAAGAAAATGAAGGGGCTTAAGTGCAATTATGGAAAGTTTAAAGCCAAAAAGGAAAAGTAGACAAAAAGGTGAGGTCCTTAAGTGTAATTTTAGCCAAATAAAAGGGACTTAATTGACAAGAAGAAAAGTTCCCTAGGGCTAAAGTATAATTAAAGAAAGTCAGGCCGGAAGTGGTTTGGACTGTCCGAAAGCATTTCAGTCCCAGATTTCACTAGTAGATAGAGCAAGAGATGCTCGGTAATCTGGCTTAATACAGGAATTTTTCAAGACTCCAAATAGCCAGAATTGATCTTATAGTCCAAAAGTTATAAAAATTCCTACCGGATATCCTAGATTTCAGATCTAAGTGAGAAAATACAGGTTGATGCATCCTGATGGGGCGGATGTCGGGAAACTGACAGAATACCGATAGGAGGCCTGTAGAAAAAGTTATTCGCAAATTAGAAAATTCAGACGGAGTGTGAGGCCCCCGGGTATCCGATAGGGAGATTTATCGGTATTTAAAAAAGGACCGAATGAGTTCGGATGACCTCAGTCAGATGACTGTTATGACCCATAGGGATGCCAAAACACAGTAGGCCAGTGTATCTGGTAAAAGGAGCCGGTGTCCGGAGATGTGTATAAACGGTGTATAATAGTTAAAATATTCAAGGAACTGTGTCGGGGGAAGATTCCTAGTAATGCGTGCCATAAAGGTAATAGACCCTGAAAGGCCCAATAATGGCACCATCAAAGGCCCAATAAGACACTTGGACTGATAGGTGGGCCAGTGTCCGGCAGAACCCCGGAAAAGTGTGAAATTACGAAAATGCCCCTGTGTTGTACTAAAGGGGTAGTAGATGTATGAAGGGCATTTTGGTCATTCTGGACAGGCCCAGAAGCCAAGGCACATACAGATAAAGTTACTCAGAGTCAGTATATGCCCTGTGTAACACCCTAATTTTTAGGCCTAGAGATGCCAGAAAGAGAAATTAAGGGCATAGTCGTAATTATGGGAAAGATCGGGCTGGTAGCCGATGAGTACCATATTTTGCCAGAAAATAGAGAAAATTATGCTGATCATTTCACTGAACTGTGAAATGTGCATATGAGGTCTCTATGTGTATGAAAGAATTAGAAATATGACCAGGGGTAAAATGGTCATTTTGGAAAAGTGTGCGCGAGTGCTTTTTCAGGCCAAAACAGCCCGGTTCGGATAAAATATCTGAAAATACCGGGAGATAGAGAAAAGGATTCCGGATTGAATGAGGAGTCACAGAATTTTGATTTGAGATCCCGATTTTTCTGTAAAAATTCCTGAAGATGGGAATTTACAGTTATAATCGGTAAAGGAAAGGCAGTCTGAATAGAGATGATCAGACTATGGCCAGAGGCCATACAGTGTTGTCTAAGGCCCGTAGTGACACCAGGGAAGGCCCATGCCCATAATATCAGTTCAGTGGTAAGAGGGGCCGGTGTCCGGGAAAAATGTGCAAAATGACGAAAATGCCCTTATGTTATAGAATAACTGAAGAATGAGTAAAGGGTATTTTAGTGATTTGGCTAAGGTGAGACAGTCAAGAAGGGGTATCTGGATAGTTGACCAGGGCCAGAGAAGACTCTGGTAAAATATGAAAAGACAATAATGCCCCTAGACCTAGTAAAGGAAATGAAAGGACTTAAGTGCAATTATGGAAAGTTTCAAGGCCAAAAAGGAAAGTAGACAAAAATATGGGGTCCTTAAGTGTAATTTTAGCCAAATAAAAAGGGACTTAAATGAAAAGAAGAAAAGTTCCCTGGGGCTATATTGTAATTAAAGAAAGTCAGGCCGGAAGTGGTTTGGACTGTCCGACAGCATTTCAGTCCAGATTTCACCGGTAGAGAGAGCAAGGGACGCTCGGTAATCTGGCTTAATACAGGAATTTTTGAAGACTCCAGATAGCCAGAAATGGACTGATCGTCCAAAAGTTATAAAAATTCATACCGGATATCCTAGAATTTAGATCTAGGTGGGAAAATACAGGATGATACGTCCTTATGAGACGGATGTCGAGAAACTGACAATATACCAATAGGAGGCCTGTAGAAAAAGTTATTCGCAGATTAGAAAATCTAGACGGGAGTGTGAGGCCTCCAGGTATCCGATAGGGAGATTTATCGGTATTTAAAAAGGGACTGAATGAGTTCGGATGACCTCAGTCAGATGACTGATATGAATCACAGGGATGCCTGAACACCGCAGGCCAATGTATCGGACAGAAGGAGCCGGTGTCCGGATAGGTGTATAAACGGTGAATAATAGATAAAATATTCAATAATTATTAACGGGGGAAGATCCTCGTAATACGTGCCATGAGGATATTGGACCCAGAAAGGCCCAATAATGGCGCCAACAGAGGCCCAGTAAGACACTTGGACTGATAGGTGGGCCAGTGTCCGGCAGAACCCCGGAAAAGTGCGAAATTATGAAAATGCCCCTGTGTTGTACAAAAGGGTAACAGATGAATGAAGGGCATTTTGGTCATTCTGGACAGGCCCAGCAGCCAAGGCACATACAGATAAAGTTACTTAGAGTCAGTATATACCCTGACAGTGTACAGAAGGGTGTAAAATGACGATTTTACCCTTAGAGTAAAGATGGTGCAAGAAAGGGCACCCAAGGGCATTTTGGTAATTTGCCAAGGGCTGTTTCTTGGGACTCGAGCCATCAGAGTACTTGAGCTTGATCAGGATCCAAGACAACATTCCCAGAGCCCAAAAACGTAGGCCCAGTAATGTGTGGGAAAAAGTGGCATTAAAATATTATTTTAGTGTTGTTTCAATAAAGTAAAGTTACTCGGTCTGCACGATAACCGAGGAGGTGATCAGATAAAATCCTGGATTTATCTGGATATCATTGGAAGGCGTGAAAGGTCCCTTCCAGGTGCCACATGGCGCAATCTTAAAGGCAGAAGAAAAAGGTTGAGGACACGTATTATGAGGCAAGATACTGGACCGGTGAGTCAGCATGCTGAGTCAGCTGCTGAGGTGTCCAGGATTTCAGACATGTGATAAATATGGCGCTGAGGTGTCCTGGTGAGGTGTCCCGATGATGTCATGCATGATGCAGTAAATAATGAATTAAAGAAAATAGGAAAATCCAGGAAAAACCAGGACCGCAGGATCAAAGTTCATGGTAATTACGGGATTGCCATTGGAGGAGGTTATAAATACCCCCTTGCCATTCATATGCCACGGCCAAGAGCCCTTTTAGAGAGAGGAGGAGGTGTTAGAGAGAGAAAGTGAGAGGAAGAAAGAAAGAAAGGAAGTTCTGGCGGAGCTGGAAGCAGAATAGAGATAGTAGAGCTCTGCTGAGCCTTTGAGGTAGTAACTAATCCTAGCTTTTATGTAATGGCTTTGTGATTTGTTGTGCTATTGTTTGGTTGGATCGTTGTCTTATATGTTATGTCTGAAGCTCTGCTATAATGCTATGATCATATGTTATTAAGCATGGAAGCACGCAGCATACTTATCTGTACACAATCACAAGCAAGCACTGTCACTCTGCATTACATATATTGTTATGATTGTTGCTACTGAGATTCCCCCGAATCTCATCCCAATAAGTAAACCATTACAGGGGAGGTTATGTCAAAATGAATTCTGGAAATTTTAAGAGACGCCGTTATGCTGTCAAAATTATGACAAGATGGCAATAATAGAGAAAGGAGCTGATAAGTACTGTGTACGTAGGTACTGTCTAAGGAGGCTGGAAGTGAGTGGACCTAGCCGGTTCATCCAGTCTTTCCTGGGTACTTACGTAGAATGGTAGTTCTCACGGGAATTACCGAATCAGTACAACATCAGTTACTTTCTGAAGATGAAGCGTAGCGGTTATGCTGCCGGATTTCAGGCAGGAAAAGATGTAATAGAGATATGGGAATTTATGTACATGACTGGATGTAAAAAAACTTATTAATTAATAATAATTGTTGTTTGGCATGTTTGACTGATGTATGATGGATGTATGCATATGTATGCAAAGTATAAATGCTGAAATTTACCACTGTGAACAGTAACACGTGGTGATCTAGTCATGTTTAATAAATGATTAAAAATAGTAAATGAATGAATAAATGTACGAAATTTTTATGGTAAATATTAGACATACCAAGATTTAATTTTATATATAAAACGTCCTATTTGGATGTCTACACATGAAGATATGAATTATCAAAGTTGGGACCAGAATGCTGGATTCAGGAGAAAAACGTTGGATGAACAGTAACGTTGTGATGTTGACTGATGTTGACTCGGTCAATGAATGGTCAACAAGTTATTTTTTCCTGAAAAATAATTGAGTTATCTTAATTTATAAATTGGAACCACTTCATTTAGATTTTTCTAGAATTAGTTATGATTTTTCGAAGTCAGGTCACTCATCTGGAATTTTCATAGTGAACAGTACTCGATAAGAGTAAAACTCCAGATTGAGAAATTGGACTTCAATAACCTTGAAAGTGGTTCTAAATGCTACCAAATGGTCCCTAAGACATATGAAAGTAAGGATGTTTCACCCTGACAGCGTACAGATGGGTATAAAATGACAATTTTACCCTTAGGGCTAAGATAGTGCAAGAAAGGGCACCCCAGGGCATTTTGGTAATTTGCCAAGGGATATTTCTTGTGAATCGAGCCATCGGAGTATTTGAGCTTGATCAGGATCCAAGATAACATTCCCAGAGCCCAAAAACGTAGGTCCAGTGATATGTGGGAAAAAGTGGCATTAAAATACTATTTTAATGCTGTTTCAATAAAGTAAAGTTACTCGGTCGGCACGATAACCGAGAAGGTGATTAGATAAAGTCCTGGACTTATCTGGATAGCATTGGATGGCGTGACAGGTGCCAGTAAGATGCCACATGGCGCCAACATAGAGGAGGAAGAAAAAGTTAAGGACATGTGGCATAATCTTAGCCGGTGAGTCCAGTTTGTGGGAAATCGGATCGGACAGGTACTGGATTGGACTGGAACTGCTGAGTCAGCTGATGAGGTATCCCAGGAGCTTGCAATTTTGCCATGTGACATATGAGGTGTCCCATGAGGTGGCCTTGAGATGATGTCATGCATGATGCAGTAAAAGGAATAAAAGAAAATAGGAAATTCCGGAAAAACCAGGACCACAAGTTTATATGGCTTCAAAATTATAAGAATGCCATTGAAGAAAACTATAAATACCCCCCTTGCTCTTCATATGCCACGGCCAAGAGGATTTTAAGAGAGAGAAGGAAGTGCTAGAGAGAGAAAGTGAGAGAAAGAAAGGAAGTTCTGGCAGAGCTGGAAGCAGAATAGAGATAGTAGAGTTCTGCTAAGCCTTTGAGTGAGTAACTAATCCTAGCTTTTATTTAATGGCTTTGTGATTTGTTGTGCTGTTGTTTGGTTGGATTGTTGTCTTATATGTTATGCTTGAAGCTCTACTGCAATGCTATGATCATATGTTATTGAGTATGGAAGCACGCAGCATACTTATCTGTACACAATCACAAACAAGCACTGTCACTCTGCATTACATATATTGTTATGATTATTACTACTGAGATTCCCCCGAATCTTATCCCAATAAGTAACCCATTACAGGGGAGGTTATGTCGAAGTAAATTTTGGGAATTTTAAGAGACGCCGTTATGCTGCCGAAATTATGACAAGATAAGGAAAGCAACTGATACGTACTGTGTACGTAGGTACTGTCTAAGGAGGCTGGAAGTGAGTGGACCTAGCCGGTTCATCCAGTCTTCCTGGGTACTTACGTAGAATGGTAGTTCTCACGGGAATTATCGAATCGGTACAAGATCAGTTACTTTCTGAAGATGAAGCGTAGCGGTTATGCTGCCGGATTTCAGGCAGGAAAAGATGTAGTAGAGATATGGGAAATTTTGTACATATCCAGATTTAAAACAACTTATTAATTAATAGTAAGTATTGTTTGGCATGTTTGACTGATATATGATGGATGTATGCATATGTTTGCAGAGTTGAGTGCTGGAAATTGCCACTGTGAACAGTAACTCGTGGTGATCCAATGATGTTTGACCCATAATTGAAAATAGTAAATGGATGAATAAATGTATGATATATTTAAGGTAAATAGTAGACATACCAAGCTTCGATTTGATATATAGAATGCCCCATTTGGATGTCTACACATGGAGATATAAATTATCAAAGTTGGGACCAGAATACTGGATTCAGGAGAAAAATGTTGGATAAACAGTAAATTTGTGATGTTGACTCGGTCAATGAGTTATTTTTCCATGAAATATAATTGAGTTAGATTCAAGTATCAATTGGAACCACTTCATTTCGATTTTTCTAGAATTAGTTATGATTTTTTGAAGTCAGGTCACTCATCTGGAATTTACATAGTGAACAGTACTCGATAAGAGTAAAACTCCATATTGAGGAATTGGACTTCAATGACCTTGAAAGTGGTTCTAAATGCTACCAAATGGTCCCTAAGATGTATGAAAGGAAGGATGTTTCATTTTGGTATCAGAGCAGAAGGTTCTAGCATAGACCAGAAAGGGCTCTGGTTCAAAGCATATGGTTCTGGCATAAAACAGAAGGTTCTGGCTTAGTGATGCTCTGAAATAGTTAAGATGTGTGGTATGTGGTATGGGTTATCCTAAATGTTTTACATGTATGCATAGATTGTGGTGCATATATATGACTGTATTTCCTAATTCTAGAAAAAGAAGTGGAAGTCATGGTTAATACAAGAAGAACGGTTAGACCAGAGGTGGTAGAGCCTCGGGATGAGGGTACTAATAATCAGATAGACCCTATGCAAATTGTTCTAGATAGGTTAGAACAACAACAACATGTAATAGATGAGATACGGGCAGCCCAGGCTCGCCAAAATCAAGAGCAAGATTCTGTTATCGCTACGGCAGTTGCTGCTGCGGTTGCAAGATTACAACAGTCTGAGAAGGAGGTGGTACCAGAAAATAACATAGAACCTGAACCTCAGCCAGATCATGATCAGACTGGAATGAATAGACATCAGGGGTTTATAGGAAATAACAATAACTAGGAAAGTCTGCAAACATGGATGGAACGATTCCATAAGTTTAATCCGCCCATGTTTGAAGGGACTTTTGACACTCAAATAGCTGAGGATTGGGTAAGCCAGTTAGAGAAAATCTTTAAGATTTTAGAATGTCCTACCGAAAGAAAGGCCCAGCTGGCAGTTTACAAGCTAGAAAAAGATGCGGATAGGTGGTGGAAGAATACAGAAGTGATTCTGTACTCAAGAAATATTCCACTTACATGGGAAACATTTCTTGAGCAGTTCAACGAGAAATATTTTCCACAGTCAGTACGAGATGAACGTGAAGCATAATTTTTAATATTAAAGCAGGGTGAGCAAGAACCCTTTGATGATTATCTTGCTAGGTTCATTCGTCTTTCACGATATTCCACTTACCTAAACTGTATGAATGATGAGAGGTGGACCACTGATAAGTTAACTCGTGGGTTAAACCCTACATTAAAGGAAAAGGTTTTTCCTAGACAGATACGAAGGTTTAATGAAGCAGTAGAGGTATGCAGGATCACAGAGAAGAATGTGCAATATCCAGAAAAGAGTGAACCTGGTACATCAAGAGTGATGCCCCCAGGTTCCTTGAGAGGGAACAGTAAGAAGAGAAATGGGCCAGCATATGGGTCAGAAGTTAATAAGAAATAGGCCAGGTAGTGGATCAAGAGAAGTTAGTAGGCAACCAAGGCCTAATATATGTGGGAACTATGGTCGAGACCATGGTACGAGGCCTTGTCCAGTAGGTCAAGGGTTATGCTATAGATGTGGAAAGCCTGGACATTATGCCAGGGAGTGTCCACAGAACACAACAGGCGAAAGATACCCGACTCAGGGAAGAATATATGCCCTGACTGGCAACGAGATAAGAAAGTCTCCTCCACCAAATTAAGGTACGAGTTTATTTGTGTTCTGTTTCCACTGGCTAATGAATGGATAAATCCTATATGTGATTGGAATGTATTGACCAGTATGCACACTATTGAGCTACCCTATACCTAGTGTAACATTCCTAATTTCTGTACTAAGTTGTATGTACAGATTGAATAAAAGATATGAGATATTTAGGAAAAGATTTGGCCATATTTATGTAAAGAAAAGGATTAATTGGAAGAGGAAGAAAGTCTAAGAGCCAAAGTGCAAAATTACGAAAATGCCACTGTGATGCCCTAAGAAACCAGAAGTAAATGGAGGGCATTTTGGTCATTTCACACAATGGATTGATATCAGAGGAAATTTGATAGTAAATTATTATAATTAATATGAGAATTTATGGAGTTGACAGGAGTCAAAAAGGAGTCCTGTAGAATTAATTATGGAATTTACGGTGAAAAATGACACCGATAAAGGGTTAAAGGAAACATATGTAATTTTTAACAGGACTTCTGGGTCTCAGAAAATTATGAAACTTTGTAGAGAATTCATTTTATATTAGAATGAATTTTTAAAAATGTTAGAATAATTAAAAGAGGTGTTTAGCATTTATGCTAAGATTAGGGTAAGTTACGGATATCGGTATGAGGAAAGTACATTGGGATTTGGGCCAGTTAGCTATTGGACCTAAAAGAGGCCCAATATTTCTTCCTAGGCCAGCCCAATAAGGCCCAAAAGTTATCTTGGAGCCCAAGTCCAAATAATAAATAATTTATGGATTTTTGAAAAGAAAGAAAAAGAGAATAAATTAAGAATTAGGTGTTGCACATGGTGGGACCCACAAGGACACAAGAATGGCACCCAAAAAGAGGAAGGGTTAGGTGTACCAAGGGAGGCCATGCTAGTGATGTCATGGTGGTAAGGTCTTGAGTGAAAAGTGAAAAGACATTCCAAGATCAAACCTTTAACCATTAGATCAAATAGTTTCCAAAGTGATCTTGGCCTTCAAATGGCACATGACTTTTGCTATAAATACCCCCCCTTTCCATTCATTCTTCACACCCAAGAGCTCCTTTAGAAAGAGAAGTGAGTTCTAGAGAAAGAATGTGGAAGAAAGCAAGGGTCTTGAAGGAGCAAGTAAGGTAAGTTGTCTCCTTGCTTCTACCTTTTGTTCTTATGGTTTGTGCTTGAGTTTAAGTGACTTTTTAGGCTTAAATCTTGGGGAAATGCTGCTGGAATTTTTGTGTATATGTGAAAGGAATATAAGTTTTAAGTCATAGATAGTTAAGACAAGCTTAAACAAGTTAGTTACATGCTTGGTTGTTGGATTAAGTTGATGTTCTTGACTTTACCATGGAAGAACATTTCGGTTTGCACTGTTCATGTACTGTTCATGATAGAAGGAAATGGAATTTCAATGATTTAATGCTTCCATTGAGTTTATATGATGATTTTGTGTAGGATTGGAAAGGTTTTGAACCTTGGAAACCATTGGAATTAAAGGTTATAATGTTGAAAATTCCTCACGGTTACTGTTCCCTCGCATGAACAGTGATTTGAATTTCATGATTTTGACGCTTCCAATGGTCTTAAAATGAGATTTTGTGTGGGGGAAAAGTGGAGGAACAAGTATGGGAAGCATTGGAATCAAAATGAGAATTTTTGAAAGAATTATGCATGTTTTTCAAATCTGTCCGGAACAGTGCATAGTTGCTGGAATTTGGTTGTTTTGAGTTCATAAATGGATTCAAAAGGCCAAATTGTGTAGGGTAAGGTCAAGACATCAATTGATTCAAAGGTCAAGTCAATTGGTAAAGATTAAAGGATGTTATGTTACTTAAAGTAAGCTTAGTGTTCAAGAGAAGTTAGATTGTAATGGTTGGATGGTAATGTGATGTTAGGATTTGCTTGGTGTACTCAAAAGAGGGCAGCCACATAGCAAGGAAAAGTAAGAAGGAAGAAGCAAAGTTAAAGTGGAAAGAAGTAAAGCAATAAGGTAGTAAACTTACCCTAAACTTGTATGTATTGAATGTTATGCTTGATTATGCTATGACTTTGTTGAATTGTGTGCATATGTGTATATGATTGAAGCTCTGTTTCTATGATTACCTTGGCCAATTGTATTTCATATGTTACATGGAAGCATGCACATTACACAATGTTTACACTTTCACAAGCAAGCACAAGTATTTACTTTAATGCATGCATTGTTTAGACCGTTTGCTACTGAGATTCCCCCGAATCTTGAAACATCCTTACGTTCGTAGGTCTTAGGGACCATTCAGTAGCATTTAGAACCACTTTCAAGGTCATTGAAGTCCAATTTCTCAATCTGGGGTTTTATTCTTATCGAGTACTGTTCACTGTGTAAATTCCAGATGAGTGACCCGACTTCGAAAAATCATAACTAATTCTAGAAAAATCAAAATGAAGTGGTTTCAATTTCTAAATGAAGCTAACTCAATTATTTTTCAGGGAAAAATAACTCATTGACCAAGTCAACGTCAGTCAACGTGTCAACTTTACTGTTCATCCCACGTTTTTCTCCCTGAATCCAGCATTCTGGTCCCAACTTTGATAATTTATATCTCCTTGTGTAGACATCCAAATGAATCATACTATATATCAAATCGAAGCTTGGTATGTCTACTATTTACCTTAAAATTTTCGAACATTTATTCATCCATTTACTATTTTTAACTATTTATCAAACATTATCATGTCACCACGTGTTACTGTTCACAGTGGTAATTTCCAGCAATCAACTTTGCATACATATGCATACATCCATCATATATCAGTCAAACATGCCAAACAACAATTATTATTAAATAATAAGTTGTTTTACATCTGGCCATGTATATAAATTCTCATATCTCTATTACATCTTTTCCTGCCTGAAATCCGGCAGCATAACCGCTACGCTTCATCTATACAAAGAACTGAACCGTACTGATTCGGTAATCCCCTCATGAGAACTACCATTCTACGTAGTACCCAGGAAAGACTAGATGAACCGGCTAGGTCCACTCACTTCTAGCCTCCTTAGACAGCACTACGTACACAGTACTTATCATATACTGATGTTCAGTCTTTACTTCGGCAGCATAACGGCGTCTCTTAAAATTCCCAGAATTCATTTTGACATAACCTCCCCTGTAATGGGTTATTTATTGGGATGAGATTCGGGGGAATCTCAGTAGCAACAATCATAACAATATATGTAATGCAGAGTGACAGTGCTTGCTTGTGATTGTGTACAGATAAGTATGCTGCGTGCTTCCATGCTTAATAACATATGATCATAGCATTACAGCAGAGCTTCAGACATAACATATAAGACAACAATCCAACCAAACAATAGCACAATAAATCACAAAGCCATTACATAAAAGCTAGGATTAGTTACTACCTGGCTAGCTTAGTAGAACTCCACTATCCTTATTCTGCTTCCAGCTCCGCCAGAACTTCCTTACTTCCTTTTTCTCCTTTCTCTCTTCCCTTCCTTCTCCTTCTCTCTCTTCTTTCTCTCCCTTCTCCCTTCCATACGTGAATGCAAGAATGGAATGGAGGGGGGGTATTTATAATTGCCTTCAATGGCAATTCTGCAGTTTCTATGAACTTTGATCCTGCGGTCCTGGATTTTCCTATTTTCTTTAATTCCTCCTTTACTGCATCATGCATGACATCATTGGGACACCTCACCAGGACACCTCAGCGCCACATTTATCACATGTCTGAAATCCTGGACACCTCAGCAGCTGACTCAGCAGCTGACTCAGCATGCTGACTCACCGGTCCAGTCTCTTGACTCGTAATACGTGTCCTCAACTTTTTCTTATGCCTTTATGTTGGCGCCATGTGTCATCTTACTAGCACCTGTCACGCCTTCCAATGCTATCCAGATAAATTCGGACTTTATCTGATCGCCTCCTCGGTTATCGTGCCGACCGAGTAACTTTACTTTATTGAAACAGCATTAAAATAGTATTTTAATGCCACTTTTTCCCACATATCACTGGGCCTACGTTTTTGGGCTCTGGGAATATTATCTTGGATCCTGATCAAGCCCAAGTACTCTGATGGCTCGATTCCCAAGAAACAGCCCTTGGCAAATTACCAAAATACCCTTGGGTGCCCTTTCTTGCACTATTTTAACCCTAAGGGTAAAATCGTCATTTCATACCCTTCTGTACTCTGTCAGGGTATATAATGACTCTCAGTAACTTTATCTGTATGTACCTTGGCTCCTGGGCCTGTTCAGAATTACCAAAATGCCCTTCATTCATCTGTTACACTTTTGTACAACACAGGGGCATTTTCGTAATTTCGCACTTTTTCGGGGTTCTGCCGGACACTGGCCCACCTATCAGTCTAAGTATCTTACTGGGCCTCTGTTGGCGCCATTATTGGGCCTTTCTGGATCCAATATCCTCATGGAACGCATTACGAGGAATCTTCCCCCGTTAATAATTATTGAATATTTTATCTATTATTCACCGTTTATACACATATCCGGACACCGGCTCCTTCTGTCCGAAACACTAGCCCGCGGTGTTCAGGCATCCCTGTGAGTCATATCGGTCATCTGACCGAGATCATCCGAACTCATTCAGTCCCTTTTTAAATACCGATAAATCTCCCTATCGGATACCCAGAGGCCTCACACTCCCGTCTGGATTTTCTAATTTGCGAATAACTTTTTCTACAGGCCTCCTATCGGTATTCTGTCAGTTTCCCGACATCCGCCCCATAAGGACGTATCATCCTGTATTTTGTCACCTAGATCTCAATTCTAGGATATCTGGTATTATTTTTTATAACTTTTGGATGATCAGTCCATTTCTGGCCATCTGGAGTCTTCAAAAATTCCTGTATTAAGCCAGATTACCGAGCGTCACTTGCTCTCTCTACCGGTGAAATCTGGGACTGAAATGCTTTCGGACAGTCCAAACCACTTCCGGCCTGACTTTCTTTAATTACAATATAGCCCCAGGGAACATTTCTTCTTTTCATTTAAGTCCCTTTTTACTTGGCTAAAATTACACTTAAGGACCCCACCTTTTTGTCTACTTTCCTTTTTGGCCTTGAAACTTTCCATAATTGCATTTAAGTCCTTTCATTTCCTTTACTAGGTCTAGGGGCATTATTGTCTTTTCATATTTTACCAGAGTATTCTCTGGCCCTGGTCAACTATCCAGATACCCCTTCTTGACTGTCTAACCTTAGCCAAATGACCAAAATACCCTTTACTCATTCTTCAGTTATTCTATAACATAAGGGCATTTTCGTCATTTTGCACATTTTCCCGGACACCGGCCCCTCTTACCCCTGAACTGATATTATGGGCTTGGGCCTTCCCTGGTGTCACTGTGGGCCTTAACAACCACTATATGGCCTCTGGCCATAGTCCGATCATCTCTATTCGGACTGCTTTTCCTTTACCGATTATAACTGTAAATTCCCATCTTCAGGAATTTTTACAGAAAAATCGGGACCTCAAATCAAAATTCTGTGACTCCTCATTCAATCCGGAATCCTTTTCTCTATCTCCCGGTATTTTCAGATATTTTATCCGGACCGGGCTGTTTTGGCCTGAAAAAGCACTCACGCGCACACTTTTCCAAAATGACCATTTTACCCCTGGTCATATTTCTAATTCTTTCATACACCTAGAGACCTCATATGCACATTTCACAGTTAAGTGAAATGATCAGCATAATTTTCTCTATTTTTTGGCAAAATATGGTACTCATCGGCTACTAGTCCGATCTTTCCCATAATTACGATTATGCCATTGAATTCTCTTCCTGGCATCTCTAGGCCTAAAAATTGGGGTGTTACAAATCTCATCCCCTATTTATAACCCAGTACAGAGAGGTTATGTCGAAGTGAATTTTGAGAATGCTGTAAGACGCCGTTAGGCTGCCGATTTTCAGATTGAACATAAGGAGATGATACGTACTGTGTACGTAGGTACTGTCTAAGGAGTCTGGAAGTGAGTGGACCTAGTCGGTTCATCCAGTCTTTCCTAGGTACTTACGTAGAATGGTAATTCTCACGGGAATTACCGAATCAGTACAAGATCAGTTATTTTTACAGATGAAGTATATACTGCCGGATTTCAGGCAGGAAAGATGTAATAGAGATACGAGGATTTTGTTCATGTCCTGTTGTATAAAGATTTATTATTTAATGATAAGTATTGTTTGGCATGTTTGTTTGACATGTGATTGATGTATGCATATGTATGTAAAGTTGCTTGCTGGAATTTGCCACCATTAACAGTAACTCGTGGTGATATAGTGATGTTTGATCTATAATTAAAAATAGTAAATGATTAAATAAATGTATGATATGTTTATGATAAATAGTATACATACCAAGCTTCGATTTGATATATAGAATGTCTCATTTCGATGTCTACACATGGAGATATAAATTATCAAAGTTGGGACCAAAATGCTAGATTCAGGAGAAAAGCGCTGGATAAACAGTAAAGTTGTAACTTTGACTGATGTTGACTTGGACAAGGAATGGTCAACGAGTTATTTTTCCTTGAAATAGTATTGAGTTAGCTTCATGTAGCAATTTGAACCACTGCATTCTGATTTTTCTAGAATTAGTTATGATTTTTCGAAGTCAGGTCACTCATCTGGAATTTACATAGTGAACAGTACTCGATAAGAGTAAAACTCCAGATTGAGAAATTGGACTTCAATGACCTTGAAAGTGGTTCTAAATACTACCAATTGGTTCCTAAGACATACGAAAATAAGGATGTTTCACCTAGACTGTTGCTTTGTATAAGGATGAGTATGATTACAGGTTTTAAAAGTGAGAAGTAGAGAACAGAAACCTAATGATGAGTTACGATGAGATGACTAGAATGAGATTTGCCCAGGAATGATCCTAGTACATGGCCTAATGGTAAAGACGTGATGGTTAATAGATAAAGAGCTCAATGTTCCCTAAGCAGAGGGATTCCATCATGGAGAAGTGATAAACTTAGGGTATAGTACCCTAGAAAGTAGAAGTAATAGTGAGAGATGATGAATGAGATCCATGCGACTCAAGTTCGCTAGGATAAAAAGAAAGACCAATAAGTAACCATAGTCCGGTCAAGAATAGACTGGGACTGATAGATAGACAGAAGAAGTTAAGAGATAGTAGAAAGGTAGCCACAGTTTCAAAGATAAAGTGACTCCCCAATTTCCTATATGAGATAGAGTAATGAAGGGTTGAGTCTATACCCTGGTAAGAGGGTAGCATGGCAACCTAAATAAGACAGATGTTTCAGGATGAATGATCAGGATATGATAGACAATATGATAAAGGAAATACGTTTTGAGGCTTACTTAGATTATTACAATGTCTGATGGATGGTTGAGCAAAATATGATGATGATATGGCTTATGTTGCCATAAGTTATGATAGTTGCATCTCCTTGCAGTTGTCATATGATGACATGCATGTTAGAGTATGCTATGATGAATGGATACTCCCCTTTTGCAGTGCATGCAGGGTAGAGTATATATGAGTACATGTATGAGATGAGAAAGTATGTTGCTCCCATACCATACGACATGTAATAGTATTGAGGATGATAGATAGTCTCAGTTTATGGGACGATAAGTTATGATATGATATTCAGATATGATTTACGATTGAGGTTACTCAGGTATTTCTATAGGCTTATGAATACAGTACTTAGGACCATTTCTATTGAGCGGAATGGTATACAGATAAAGTAGCAGATAATAATAAAGGGATTGTTTATAGATCACTCTTCAGATAAGAGTTGGATCTGATACATAATGCTCACAGTTAGAGCACAGATTGAAATGAGAAGTTATGATGAGGCCATGGCAATAGAATGCAATGGCAGGTGGTTAGACCATAGTCAATGGTAAACCACAGTAAAGTAAGAAGATGAGGATGAACTCCTGAGTACAAGAGGAAGTACGTAAAGTCAGGAGAAATAATATGAGGCTATAATTTTTTTTTAAAATTTCTATTTATTGAGTTATCAACAGGTGGAAGCAGTTGACCTTATAACTTAGTCTGTTGGTTTAAGATCTTTGGGAGATATACAGTACAACAGAATCACAGTTAGATTCTGGAGGGTCGCAGATAGATCCTAGCATGGCTCCAGGGTCACAGTTAGATCCTAAGAGCTTCAGAGTCCCAGTTAGATTCTGAAGAGGCTAACGGTTGATTACAGTTAGATCCCGAGGTCACAGTTAGACCTAGCCTAAGGAAAGTAATGAGCCATGAGATATGAGTACAATGTAGTATCTCTTTGGGAAGATGAATGCCAAAGACGAAGTTAAGGTAAGGGCGCTTCACTAGTTGATAAACTCATCCAGAA
This sequence comes from Leucaena leucocephala, assembly GCA_037074615.1. NCBI lineage: Eukaryota > Viridiplantae > Streptophyta > Magnoliopsida > Fabales > Fabaceae > Leucaena > Leucaena leucocephala. Next base: position 7,222,514 of record CM073548.1, on the reverse strand, counting down.
AAATTATTTTATAATGGTTTTCCTCAAATAGCCTCTATTATACAGACTAAACTTCGTTTTCCTTAGACGAAGACGAAGTCCAAGTTCAAATCAGAGTACTGATATTCAAAGTTTTGTAGAAGAATGCCTGAGAACCAAAGAACAGAAGCCCCTATGTATTGGTAATAGAAAAGTATGAACAGATAGATTACCCAGAGGAGGGTAAAGAGATTAAAAGGCCAGAAAGACCTAGAGAAGAGGGTCTAAGGCAAAGCACGAGTGGAACGTAGCTCTATGAAAGAAAATATTAGGGCCTAGAGCTATAAGAATAGTAACCTAGCCCTAACCCAGAAGTACGAAAGGTGCTAAGGCAAGAGTAGCCTAACGATAGATAAGCCCTAAGAAGGGATAAGAAAAGGTGCAAATGCCATAAAGGTTTGGCATAGATGCATGAAGATATGAGAACAGTTAAGAAAAGTTGCGAAATTATCGGAGTTATGGTTTTGGATCAGGAGAAAGGAAGTCAGAAAAATAATATTTTTCCTAAGGGATTAGCAAAGTGTAAGAGGAGTGAGGTAGACCCCAGAACTACATCAGAATTCTGCGGGATAAGATATGAAAGAAATGGACACTACTCACAAGTATAATGAGTTATCCATAAGTATAAGAGGATAAATGCCCCAAGCCATAGTCATAAACCAGGAAAGGATATACAGAGGAGATATATCCAGGATAGCTGGCTAAGGTACTAAGTAAATTTCGAGGACAAAATTTATTTTAACGGGGTAGAAATGTGACATTCCAATTTTCAGGCCTAAAGACTCAGAAAGTAAGCCTGAAATAGATATATCCCTTTGAGCAAAAGTACCTGAAACATATAGAGGGTTTTTAGGGACTAAACTGCAAATAAGTGAAAGTCAAGGGACTTATATGTAAATAGTGAAAGTCCCTAGAGATATGATGGCCATTTATGTAAAGAAAGGGATTAAATTGCAAAAGAAAGAAAATGAAGGGGCTTAAGTGCAATTATGGAAAGTTTAAAGCCAAAAAGGAAAAGTAGACAAAAAGGTGGGGTCCTTAAGTGTAATTTTAGCCAAATAAAAGGGACTTAATTGAAAAGAAGAAAAGTTCCCTGGGGCTAAAGTATAATTAAAGAAAGTCAGGCCGGAAGTGGTTTGGACTGTCCGAAAGCATTTCAGTCCCAGATTTCACCAGTAGATAGAGCAAGAGATGCTCGGTAATCTGGCTTAATACAGGAATTTTTCAAGACTCCAGATAGCCAGAATTGATCTTATAGTCCAAAAGTTATAAAAATTCCTACCGGATATCCTAGATTTCAGATCTAAGTGAGAAAATACAGGATGATGCGTCCTGATGGGGCGGATATCAGGAAACTGACAGGATAGGAGGCCTGTAGAAAAAGTTATTCGCAAATTAGAAAATTCAGACGGAGTGTGAGGCCCCCGGGTATCCGATAGGGAGATTTATCGGTATTTAAAAAGGGACCGAATGAGTTCGGATGACCTCAGTCAGATGACTGTTATGACCCATAGGGATGCCAGAACACAGTAGGCCAGTGTATCTGGTAAAAGGAGCCGGTGTCCGGAGATGTGTATAAACGGTGTATAATAGTTAAAATATTCAAGGAACTGTGTCGGGGGAAGATTCCTAGTAATGCGTGCCATAAAGGTAATAGACCCTGAAAGGCCCAATAATGGCGCCATCAAAGGCCCAATAAGACACTTGGACTGATAGGTGGGCCAGTGTCCGGCAGAACCTCAGAAAAGTGTGAAATTACGAAAATGCCCCTGTGTTGTACTAAAGGGGTAGTAGATGTATGAAGGGCATTTTGGTCATTCTGGACAGGCCCAGAAGCTAAGGCACATACAGATAAAGTTACTCAGAGTCAGTATATGCCCTGACAGGGTACAGAAGGGTGTAAAATGACGATTTTACCCTTAGGGCTAAGATAGTGCAAGAAAGGGCACCCAAGGGCATTTTGGTAATTTGCCAAGGGATGTTTCTTGGGAATCAAGCCATCAGAGTATTTGAGCTTGATCAGGATCCAAGATAACATTCCCAGAGCCCAAAAACGTAGGTCCAGTGATATGTGGGGAAAAGTGGCATTAAAATACTATTTTAATGCTGTTTCAATAAGGTAAAGTTACTCGGTCGGCACGATAACCGAGGAGGTAATCAGATAAAGTCCTGGACTTATCTGGATAGCATTGGAAGTTAAGAGTAAAATTTTGAATTTCTGGGCTTAAGTTAAGATATAATCAAGCAAATATTGCTTCCGCAGGTGTACTCTGAGGAGTCTAAGGAAGGATGTTTCATATTGTGTGAAACATCCTTCCTTTCATACATCTTAGGGACCATTTGGTAGCATTTAGAACCACTTTCAAGGTCATTGAAGTCCAATTCCTCGATCTGGAGTTTTACTCTTATCTAGTACTGTTCACTATGTAAATTCCAGATGAGTGACCTGACTTCAAAAAATCATAACTAATTCTAGAAAAATCGAAATGAAGTGGTTCCAATTGATACTTGAATCTAACTCAATTATATTTCATGGAAAAATAACTCATTGACCATTCATTGACCGAGTCAACATCACAAATTTACTGTTTATCCAACGTTTTTCTCCTGAATCCAGTATTCTGGTCCCAACTTTGATAATTTATATCTCCATGTGTAGACATCCAAATGGGGCATTCTATATATCAAATCGAAGCTTGGTATGTCTACTATTTACCTTAAATATATCATACATTTATTCATCCATTTACTATTTTCAATTATGGGTCAAACATCATTGGATCACCACGAGTTACTGTTCACAGTGGCAATTTCCAGCACTCAACTCTGCAAACATATGCATACATCCATCATATATCAGTCAAACATGCCAAACAACACTTACTATTAATTAATAAGTTGTTTTATATCTGGATATGTACAAAATTTCCCATATCTCTATTACATCTTTTCTTCCTGAAATTCGGCAGCATAACCGCTACGCTTCATCTTCAGAAAGTAACTGATCTTGTACCGATTCGGTAATTCCCGTGAGAACTACCATTCTACGTAAGTACCCAGGAAGACTGGATGAACCGGCTAGGTCCACTCACTTCCAGCCTCCTTAGACAGTACCTACGTACACAGTACGTATCAGTTGCTTTCCTTATCTTGTCATAATTTCGGCAGCATAACGGCGTCTCTTAAAATTCCCAAAATTTACTTCTACATAACCTCCCCTGTAATGGGTTACTTATTGGGATGAGATTCGGGGGAATCTCATTAATGATAATCATAACAATATATGTAATGCAGAGTGACAGTGCTTGCTTGTGATTGTGTACAGATAAGTATGCTGCGTGCTTCCATACTCAATAACATATGATTATAGCATTGCAGTAGAGCTTCAAGCATAACATATAAGACAACAATCCAACCAAACAATAGCACAACAAATCACAAAGCCATTACATAAAAGCTAGGATTAGTTACTACCTCAAAGGCTTAGCAGAACTCTACTATCTCTATTCTACTTCCAGCTCTGCCAGAACTTCCTTTCTTTCTTTCTCTCTCTCTCTAGCACTTCCTTCTCTCTCTTAAAAGCCTCTTGGCCATGGCATATGAAGATCAAGGGGGGGTATTTATAGTTTTCTTCAATGGCATTCTTGTAATTTTGAAGCCATATGAACTTGTGGTCCTGGTTTTTCCAGAATTTCCTATTTTCTTTTATTCCTTTTACTGCATCATGCATGACATCATCTCAAGGCCACCTCATGGGACACCTCATATGTCACATGGCGAAATTGCAAGCTCCTGGGACACCTCATCAGCTGACTCAGCAGTTCCAGTCCAATCCAGTACCGGTCCGATCCGATTTCCCATAAACTGGACTCACCAGCTAAGATTATGCCACCTGTCCTTAACTTTTTCTTCCTCCTCTATGTTGGCGCCATGTGGCATCTTACTAGCACCTGTCACGCCATCCAATGCTATCCAGATAAGTCCAGGACTTTATCTGATCACCTCCTCGGTTATCGTGCCGACCGAGTAACTTTACCTTATTGAAACAGCATTAAAATAATATTTTAATGCCACTTTTTCCCACATATCACTGGACCTACGTTTTTGGGCTCTGGGAATGTTATCTTGGATCCTGATCAAGCTCAAATACTCTGATGGCTTGATTCCCAAGAAACATCCCTTGGCAAATTACCAAAATGCCCTTGGGTGCCCTTTCTTGTACTATTTAACCCTAAGGGTAAAATCGTCATTTTACACCCTTCTGTACTCTGTCAAGGCATATACTGACTCTAAGTAATTTTATCTGTATATACCTTGGCTTCTGGGCCTGTCCAGAATTACCAAAATGCCCTTCATTCATCTGTTACACTTTTGTACAACACAGGGGCATTTTCGTAATTTCGCACTTTTCTGGGGTTTTGCCGGACACTGGCCCACCTATCAGTCCAAGTATCTTACTGGGCTTCTGTTGGCGCCATTATTGGGCCTTTCTGGGTCCAATATCCTCATGGCACGCATTACGAGGAATCTTCCCCCGTTAATAATTATTGAATATTTTATCTATTATTCACCGTTTATACACCTATCCGGACACCGGCTCCTTCTATCCGATACACTGGCCTGCGGTGTTCAGGCATCCCTGCGAATCATATCAATCATCTGACCGAGGTCATCCGAACTCATTCAGTCCCTTTTTAAATACCGATAAATCTCCCTATCGGATACCCGGAGGCCTCACACTCCTGTCTGGATTTTCTAATCTGCTAATAACTTTTTCTACAGGCCTCCTATCGGTATTCTGTCAGTTTCCCGACATCCGTCCCATAAGGACGTATCATCCTGTATTTTCTCACCTAGATCTGAATTCTAGGATATCCGGTATGAATTTTTATAACTTTTGGACGATCAGTCCATTCTGGCTATCTGGAGTCTTCAAAAATTCCTGTATTAAGCCAGATTATAGAGCGTCACTCGCTTTCTCTACCAGTGAAATCTGGGACTGAAATGCTTTCGGATAGTCCAAACCACTTCCGGCCTGACTTTCTTTAATTACAATTTAGCCCCAGGGAACTTTTCTTCTTTTCATTTAAGTCCCTTTTTAGTTGGCTAAAATTACACTTAAGGACCCCACCTTTTTGTCTACTTTCCTTTTTGGCCTTGAAATTTTCCATAATTGCACTTAAGTCCTTTCATTTCCTATACTAGGTCTAGGGGCATTATTGTCTTTTCATATTTTACCAGAGTATTCTCTGGCCCTGGTCAACTATCCAGATACCCCTTCTTGACTGTCTAACCTTAGCCAAATGACCAAAATACCTTTTACTCATTCTTCAGTTATTCTATAACATAAGGGTATTTTCGTCATTTTGCACATTTTCCCCGGACTCCGGCCCCTCTTACCACTGAACTGATATTACGGGCTTGGGCCTTCCCTGGTGTCACTGTGGGCCTTAACAACCACTATATGGCCTCTGGCCATAGTCCGATCATCTCTATTCGGACTGCTCTTCCTTTACCGATTATAACTGTAATTTCCCATCTTCGAGAATTTTTACAGAAAAATTGGGACCTCAAATCAAAATTCTGTGACTCCTCATTCAATCCGGAATCCTTTTCTCTATCTCCCGGTATTTTCAGATATTTTATCCGGACCGGGCTATTTTGGCCTGAAAAAGCACTCACGAGCACACTTTTCCAAAATGACCATTTTACCCCTGGTCATATTTCTAATTCTTTCATACACCTAGAGACCTCATATGCACATTTCATAGTTCAGTGAAATGATCAGCATAATTTTCTCTATTTTCTGGCAAAATATGGTACTTATCGGCTACCAGCCCGATCTTTCCCATAATTACGATTATGCCCTTGAATTCTCCTTCTGGCATCTCTAGGCCTAAAAATTGGGGTGTTACACAATATCCGGGAAAGTTTTTGGTAAATATAACAGAATTATAGGGTAAGGATATTACAGCAGATTGTGAGAGACAAGAAGTCAGAATTTATGGGTTAAGGAAAATTTCATTTAATATCCTGTATTCTAACCCTGTTCATTTGAGCTTCAAAATTTTAGTTAACTCAGGGCTGCAAAAGTTAAAGGATATTCTTCAACATCAACAGAATTGCACTGCTGGAACTTCAAAGAGAGTTATTGCTGGATATGATGCTAAATTGGTGCAGGAATCAAAGAGCAATGAATCTGGAGTAGAGTTTAAGAAGTTAAGCCTATCTGTTAATCAAACTCCAGAGATTGAGCTTGAACAACTTCCAAAGAGTCTTAAGTATCAAAGATAATTGAATATGAAGGGCCATCTTTGGAAGCCGTTCAAGGAGAATTTCAAGCGCCCATGACAGTCAGGTTGTCTCCTTCCTTGTTTCCCCACTTACAATAGTCTTCTTTAATCAGTTTTATTATATACTTGAACTATATTTGTTGATTAAGTGTGGGGGAGGAGACCAAGTCAGTATAGAGTAGATAAATAATCCCATGAATAAATCAAAGATTTTGGTTTAGTGTTGTCATGATCATTATTGCTGCCTTTGCCTGTGTTAATTGCTTCTTCACATTGAGGACAATGTAAAATTTAAGTGTGGGGGAGGATGAACTTGATGGGTAAATAAAAATTAGATATTTGCTGTGATTTTGTCTTTCGGTCGCTACCTCATGCTGTTTTTGTCGCGACTAATGTGTTCAAATTGTCAAAATTTCTTCTCTATGAAGATTAGTCGCGACCATTGCTTATTTTTGTCGCGACCATAAGTTCATTTTTTTTATGTTTACCCATCTGTGATGTTTAGTCATGGTCTGTGCTTTATCTATGTCGCGACTGTAACTCTATGTGAATTATGGTCACGACAGTATTGTTTATTGTGTCGCGACTGTAACTCTCTGTGAATTATGGTCACGACAATATTGTCTATTGTGTCACGACTGGAACTCTTTGTGAAGTTTGGTCACAACTGGATTGTCATTTGGTCGCTACTAGAACATATGTGTTTAACAGGTTTACTCTCGGTGATTTGTAGTCGTGACCAATATCAATTTCTGTCGCGACCAATATTCCCTGTGTTCTGAAAAATCCTTCTATTTCATTCTGATTGGTGCTTAGTCTTTGGAATTTACTGTCATGGATTTGAAATTGAAATTTGAACATGTACTTTTGACATTAGCAAGCTTGATGAAGTGTTAGTTGCTTATTTCATTAATTCACTGCTGGAAATTGTGCATCATGAATGATTAATCTCATGTATTTTGTTTAAAATTCATGCAATCTAGTCATGTGAGTTGATTAGGGTGAGTAAGCCAGATGGAAGCTTTTTGAGCCTTCAACATATACTCCTTTACATTGTGTGACACCACCTAGTTTAGTAACTTTGCAGAACTTGTCTCAATCCTTGATTCAAAACCACATTAACTCCATGGAATTGTGAAAATGATAAGGGCATTTCTTTCAAAACCTTCTTGACCAAACAGAAACCACATAAATATTAAATCCTTTGCTTTGCCCCTATGAGACCTTCACTTTGTTTTAAAATTCCATCCTTGATTAATGAATACTATGCAAAATAGTTGCTGTTGCAGTAAATCTTTGATTGTGAAATAACTAATAAAGTTGCACCACTTGTTGAATCTCTAAACTTCAATATATTAGTTATCTGGTTCAAGAAATGAAAACAAAGGGAAAAAAATACAAAGAAAAGAAAACAAAAAAGAAAGAAAAGAAACCAGATGCAAAAAGTGTTATTCAACTTGTATTAAAGGAAGATAATTTGTGACTGTTATTTTCTGCAGCTGCATGATTGGAACTTGGATTGTGTGCAGTATTTCATTAATCATTGATATGTATTTCCATTTCATCATCTAGCCTTTCCAACATTACAACCCTAATAAAGACCCTTTGATTCATAACCCTTGTGGTATTTATTGGTGGAGATGTAGGATGTTTACAAGCCTATGGGAAGCCTAAGCTAGATAGTTGAGTGAAATTACCTTGATAAGAGAGGGAGTGAAACATTATACCTTGTGAGGAAATCTCAACCTAGTTACTTACTATGATTGAATTGCATGAGTTAGATTCTGTGATTGCTATGAGATTAGTCTGGATTGTTACCAATTGAAGGCAAAGATTGATGACTACAAGTGCTTATGCTTAATCTATTTTGCCAATTGTGCTGAACATGTGTGTTTAAATTCAGTTTTGATCCTTAATTTTGCTCAGAGTGCAAAAGCTAAGTGTGGAGGAGTTAATAAACTCATATTTGTAATGATTTTCAAGGTGTTAAAAGAGAGTTTATTATTGATTTTATCCACATTTACTACTATGTTGAGCAAATTAGTCAATAATATGAAATTGGATAAGAGGGAATTTAAATGATGAGATTTTAGTGCTTAATTGGGTAAATAATCTATTAAATGTCCATTTCAGGTCAATGCAGCAATCAATCAGCGAAGTAGAGTATCCCTGTGGAATTCAGTCGCGACCTGATGTACTTGATGTCGCGACCATACGTTAATCATCAAAGAAGAAGCATTCTCAATAAATATTAGTAGCAACTGGATGCAATTATAGTCGAGACCAAACTTCAATGCAGAAATCAATCAACGAATTACTTGAGGAAAATGACAGCTGGACTTGATAACACATGGGTTAAATCTAAGAATTAAGGAACTAAAGCAAGTGGGATATTCAGCACATGTGCAGCAATAGAAATCACATGGAAGGGAAGCACATGCTATCATGCAGATGATACACCTTGCATCACACATTCTGGATGTAACATCCCAAATTTTCTCTATCTGTATAAGACTGATAGAGAAAAGAGGTTATGAAGGTCTTGGTATGGTGATCAAAAGGAAAGAGAATGATTAAGATAAGTTTTAAGCTAAAGAAAGGGAGAAGGTATGAAGCTGTAAATAAAATGGGACTAAAGTGAAAGTCTAAAAGTTCCATGGTGTAAAATAGAAGTAGACATAAATTTTGGACCATTAAGTATAATTATGAATAGTTGAGGGCCTAAATTGTAATTTTTAAAAGTTCAGGGGCAAAATGGTAATTATAGAAAGTTGAGCCAAAAAAGGCCCAAAAATGCCTAGAAATGGTTTAGTCACAAATTTTACCATAAAATAGATAAAAGTATTCTGATCAGTTTAACGCAGAATTTTGATTTAAGGTCCCGATAAATTGATATTAATTTTTAAAGTCGAGAGATTATTACAGTATCCTCTAGACCTCATAATCAGATGAAATTTGGTAGTAAATTCTTATAAATAATATAAGAGTTTATGAAACTAAGAGAAGTCAAAAAGGATTCCTGTAGAATTAATTATGAAATTTAAGGTAAAATCGGACACCAATAAAGGGTTAAAGGAAATGTAGGGAGTTTTTACAGGAATTCTGAGTCTCAAAAAATTATGAGACTTTGTAGAGAATTCATTTTATATTATAATGAATTTACAAAAATATTAGAACCAATAAAAGAGGTGTTTAGAATTTATCTCAAAAATCAGGGTGATTTGAGAATATCGGTATAAGGAAAATGCCTTGGGATTTGTACCAATTAGCTATTGGACCTAAAAAAGGTCCAATATGATGTCCTAGACAAGCCCAATAAGCCCAAGGAATTTTTATTTCGTCAAATGAATTTTTAAAATATTTTATGTATTTTTAAAAGAAAAGAATTCAAGAAAATTCAAGAAGCATGTGAGGTGTCCTTGTGGGACCCACAAACTTTACACATGGCACCAAGATGAAGAAGAAAGGGTTATGACATGTGCTAAAATGTAATAAAATAATATAAGAATCAACCTAATGATGATTAAGGATAATTAATCCAAAAAACAACCAATCAAGTTCAAGATTAAGGAGTTGTAATAATTAGGAAAAGTGGGGTTATTGTGGACCTAAGGTGACATAGTTTTGGCTATAAATACCCCTCTCATTCCGCACAAAACCGTGCCCCCTTGGTTCCCTTGGAGAAACTCTTGTCATTTGAAAACTCAACCAAGATAAAGGCAATTCAAGGCACTTAAAGGTCAAGGTAGTTAAGGCATAAGGTAAGCAATCATTCCTAGCTTATTTATATGTGTTTTGGAAGGATAAAACCTAAGTTTTATTGGTTGGAAATTTCATTAGAGCATGCTTGCTATCCAAATTCCAAGTTGAAGGAGGAAGAAGGAAATAAAGCTATAACTATGTGATTAAGGCTTAGATAAGTTAGTTTAGGTGATTGGTTATTGAATTAAGTTGTGATCTTAACTTTAACATTGATGAGGCCATTCAGCCTAGGACTGTTCTTGACCAAGAAGAATGAATTTCAATGATCTAATGCTTCCATTGAATTTATATGATGATTTTGTGTAAGAGTGGATAGAGTTGAAACCTTGGAAGGATTGGAATTGAAAGTTATAATTTTTAAGTCTTCTCTGTTACTGTTCATACGCATGAACAGTGATTTGAATTTCATGATTTTAATGCTTCCAATGGTTTTAAAATGAAAATTTGTGTGGGATAAAGTAGAGAAACAAGTATTGGAATCATTGGAATCAAAATGAGAAAATTTGAGAAAATTGTACATTTCTTTCGGTTCTGTCCAGAACATGATGAAGCAGCTGGAATTTGAGCATTTTGAGTTCATAAATGGATTTAGAAGGTCAAATTGTGTAGGGTAAAGTCAAGACATCAATTGATTCAAAGACCAAGCTAATTAACAAAGATTAAAGAAAGTTACTTTAAGTAGATAAAGTTCAATGTTCAAGGAAGTTAAATTGTGATAAGTTAATGGTAATGTATGTGTATGAATATGCAATAGTTAGGATTTGATTTGTGTATTCAAGAAGGCAACCTCACTTCAAGGAAAGGTGACAAGGAAGAGGATAAAAGGAAAGTGAAGCATTAAGGTAGTAAACTTACCTAGACTTGTATGAGTTGAATGTATGGTTGATTGTGTTATGGCTTGATTGATGTTATTCATATGTAATTGTTGAAGCTCTTTGCATGATTACTTTGGCCAATTATATTTTATATGTTACATGGAAGCATACTGTCACATCCTAATTTTTCCCTATCTGTATAATACTGATAGAGGAAAGAGGTTTGGAAAGGATTGTGATGATGAATAGAGAAGAAAAGATTGATTAGATGGAGGTTTAAAGAAGAGGGACTAAATTGAAAAGTATACAAGTTCCATGGAGCAAAATGTAAAGTAGACATAAACTTTGGGCCATTAAGTGTAATTTCAAAAAGTTTAAGGACCTAAATGTAATTTAAGGAAAGTTCAAAGGGTAAAATGGTAATTATAGAAAGTTGAGCCGGAAGTGGCATAGAATTGCCCAGAAGCATTTTAGTCCCAGATTTTATCAGTAGATAGAGAAAATGATGCTGGTTAATCTAGCTTAATACAGAAATTTTATTAGAGTTTCAGATAGCTGAAATTTATCTGATAGTCTGAAAGTTATCTGAAATTTTTATCAGATCTCCTAAACTTTAGATATGAGTGAAAAGTTACAGGAATGTGCGTCCTGTGAAGCCAGAGGTCGAGGAACTGACAGAATCCCGAAAGGAGTTCTGTAGAAAAAGTTATTCACTTTTTAGTGAATTTTGACAGGAGTTTGTGAACACCCGATATCCGATTGGGAAATTAATCGGTAAGCAAACTGGGACTGAATGAGCCCAGATGGAGTCACTCAGAGGCCCATAATGACACCAACTAAGGCTAGACCCATGATATCAGTTCATCGGTGAAAAGGGCCAGTGTTCAGAAATTTGCCAGAAAAATGTGAAATTATGAAAATACCCCTGTGTTGTACCAAGGAGCAAGAGATGAATGGAGGGCATTTTGGTCATTTTAGACAGGCCAAAATGCCAAGGCAGGTACAGGAAGAATTAGTTAGAGTCAGTATATGCTTTGATAAGGTGCAAAGAGGTGTGAAATGACAATTATGCCCTTAGGATCAATATAGTGCAAGAAAGGGCACCCAGGGTATTTTGGTCATTTTCCAAGGGATCTATAATTAAGTTAAGCCCAGTATAAGAATGTCAATGGTAGGAAGAATCTGGATATTGGATTTAAGGTCAGAAAACATATGATGGAATCTCAGAAAAAATTAGATTCAGAAAATAGTCTAGTTTTTGGGAAATCGAACTGAGCCGGTATTGGATTGGACTGAAATTTTTCCAGAAGCTTCCTGCCCTTGGAATTTTGCCACATGTCTTGTGAGGTTCCCCTTGATGATGTCATGGATGATGATGTCATAATTATCTTTTAAAGAAAAAGATAAATCCAAGAATAGATATGAGCCATTAGATCAAATAGTGCACAAAGAGATCTTGGCCATTCATTTTCCATGGAATTTGCCTATAAATACCCCCCAAAATCTGATGCGAAACTGTGGCTCATGAACCCTTGGGGAACCTCTTGCAAAATGGAAACTCAAGCCAAGACAAAGAAGAATCCAAGGTCCAAAGTTCAAGCAAGCTAGAGATTAAAGGTAAGCAATCTATCCTAGCTTATTTTCCTTTGATTTGGGAGCTTGAACTTAGGGTTTTCATGGAAGAAAGTTGAGTTTTCTCTAAGGTGTATATGCTGTCCAAAACCTTAGATGAAAGGATAAAGAAGAGATTAAAGTTAGAGTTGTGAGATTAAAGCTTAAACAATCTAGTTAGATGATTGGTTGTTGAATCAAGTTGATATTCTTGACTTTGCCATGGATGAAATATTTTGGTTTGCACTGTTCATGAACTGTTCATGATAGAAGGAGATGGAATTTCAATGATCTAATGCTTCCATTGAATTCATATGATGATTTTATGTAGGATTGGATAGGTTTTCAACCTTGGAAACATTGGAATTGAAAGTTGTAATATTTGAAGTTCTTCTCTATTACTGTTCACTCATATGAACAGTGATTGGATTTTCATAATTTTGATGATTCCAATGGTTTTAAAATGAAAAGTTGTGTGGGGTAAAGTAGAGAAACAAGTATGGGAAGCAATGGAATTAAGATGGGAATTTTTGGAAGAATTATGTATGTTTTGCAAATTCTGTCCAGAACAGTGCATAGTTGCTAGAATTTGGTTATTCTGAGTTCATAAATGGATTCAAAAGGCCAAATTGTGTAGGGTAAGGTCAAGACATCAATTGATTCAAAGGCCAAGTCAATTGGTAAAGATTAAAGGAAGTTAATGTAGTTAAGTAAGTTTAATGTTCAAGAGAAGTTAGATTGTAATGAATGGATGATTATGTGATGTTAGGGTGTGATTGTGAACTCCAAAGAGGCAGCCACACACCGAGGAGAAGTAAGAAGAAAGAGCAAAGTTAAAGTGAAAGAAAGTCAAGTATATAATGAGGTAGTAAACTTACCCTAAACTTGTATGTATTGAATGTTATGCTTGATTGTGCTATGGCTTTATTGAATTGTGTGCATATGTCTAGATGATTGAAGCTCTATTTCTATGATTACCTTGGCCAATTGTATTTCATATGATACATGGAAGCATGCTCATTACACTATGGTAACACTTTCACAAGCAAGAACAAGCAATTACATTAATACATGCATTGTTTGGTATTGTTCGCTACTGAGATTTCCCCATAAATCTCACCCCATCCATGTAATCCCAATCCCAATAGGTTTATGAATGATGAAAGTGGATGAAGAAGCATGAAGAAGAATTAGGGATTGGTTAATGTAAATGTTATATGATGTTATGGAAAGAATTGTTATTGTAATGTTGTTGTATGACCAATCTAAGCAGTGATGGTCATGATGTAATGAAAAATAGTAAATGATGGAATAAATATAATTTTTTTTACAGACATTGAGTTAACATGTCAAGCTTCGTTTTGACACCAGGAACACCTTATTTTGATGTCTGTACAAAAAGAACTAATTTTCCAAAGTTGGGGACCAGAATCTGTTTTCAGAATTTTTGACCAAATGAACAGTAAACTTTAACGAATAAACTGTATCAATTGGCTAAGCATTTGGTCAGGAAATTATTTTTTCCTTAAACTTCAAGATGTTAGTTTCGAGTAGAATTTTGAAACACTTCATGTAGAATTTTTCCTTAATTATAATTTTTCAAAGTTCATCACCTAATCTGGAATACCATATGAACAGTAACTCGCCAAGAGTAAAGTTTTCAGATTTAGTTAATGGACTTCCAAAGTCTTGTAAGTGGTTCTAAATGCTACCGAACAGTCCCTAAGATGTACGAAAGTAAGGATGTTACACATGCACATTACATTTTGTTGACACAATCACAAGCAAGCACTAATACCAAGCATTGATGAATACATTGTGTAGTACCGTTTACTACTGAGATTTCCCTAGAAATCTCACCCCAAATTATATCTCCAATCCACAGGAAACTCAAGCAGGATAGAGAATGAATGTTAGATGATGATATGGTTTGCTTGTATGGTTATATATAGGCAAGTTTTGAGATGAATGTATGTAAAGTTAGTTGTTAAAATTTTGCACTTGAACAATAGATAGTTTGGATCTATGGTACTTGGTATGTAATTAAAAATAGTTAATGATATAATAAATGTATGATATTTTAGCAGTAGTTATTAACATTCCAAGCTTCGTTTTGACACCAAGTAAGCCTTATTTTGATGTATGTACAAAGAGAACGAATTTTTCAAAGTTGGGGACCAGAATCTGTTTTTCAGAATTTTGATCAAATGAACAGTAGACTTTAACGTCAGAGTTGACTTAGTTGACTGGTCAATTAGTCTGAGGAATTATTTTTTCCTTAAATTTCAATATGTTATATTCGTGTAACTTTTTGAACCACTTCATTTTGATTTTTCTATAATTAGTTATGGTTTTTCAAAGTTCATCACTGAATCTGGAATTACCAAATGAACAGTAACCGTGAACTTGGAAATTTTAGATTTTGTAATTAAACTTCAATGGACTTGTAAGTGATTCTAAATGCTACCAAATGGTCCCTAAGATGTACGAAAGTAAGAATGTTATATTTTGGTATCAGAGCAAAGTTTCTGGTATCAGATAAGATAGTTTTCAGACCCTAATCATAAATAGTTAAGATTATGTTGAAGATAGGGGTATAGTTAGAATGTTAATCATGATGTGCGGCATGTGGTATGTGTTATTTTAAATGTTTTACATGTGTACATATATTGCTGTGTTGTATGAATATATATATGCATATCTATGATTGTATTTCCTAAATCTAGAAAAAGAAAGTAGAAGTCATGGTTAATACAAGAAGAATGGTTAGACCAGAAGTGGTAGAGCCCCAGGATGAGGGTACTAATAATCAGATAGACTCTGTGCAAATTGTTCTAGATAAGTTAGAAAAGCAACAACATGCAATAGATGAGATATAGGCAACCTAAGCTCATCAAGATCAAGAACGAGATTCTACTATCGCTATAACAGTTGCTGCTGTAGTTGCTAGCTTACAGCAATATGAGAAGGATGTAGTACCAGAAAATGATATAGAACCTGAACCTCAGTCAGATCATGGGCAGACTGGAATGAATAGACATCAGGGGTCTATAGGAAATAACAATAACCAGGAAAGTCTTCAAACATGGATGGAACGATTTCATAAGTTTAATCCACCAATGTTTGAAGGGACTTTTGACACTCAAGCAACGGAGGATTGGGTTAACCAGTTAGAGAAAATCTTTAAGATTTTAGAATGTGCCACTAAAAGAAAGGCGCAGATGGCAGTTTACAAGATAGAAAAGGATATTGATAGGTGGTGGAGGAACACCGAAGTAATTCTGCAATCAAGAAATATTCCACTTACATGGGAAATATTTCTTGAGCAATTCAACGAGAAATATTTTCCGCAGTCAGTAAGAGATAAACGTGAAGCAGAGTTTTTAATGTTAAAGCAGGGTCAACAAGAATCCTTTGACGATTATCTTGCTAAGTTCATTCGTCTTTCACGATATTCCACTTACCTAAACTGTATAAACGATGAGAGGTGGACCACTGAGAAGTTAACTCGTGGATTAAATCCTACGCTGAAGGAGAAGGTTTTTCCTAGGCAGATACGAAGGTTTAATGAAGCAGTAGAGGTATGCAGGATCACAAAAAAGAATGTACAATATCCAGAAAAGAGTGAGCCTGTTACATCAGTACCATTGAGAATGGTGCCACTAGAATCCTTAAGAGGGAACAGTAAGAAGAGAAATGGGCCAATATACGGGTCAAAGGTTATAAAGAAACAGGGAGGTAGGCTAGGCAATGAGCCAAGAGAAGTTAATAGGCAACCAAGGCCTAATGTATGTGGGAACTGTGGTTGAGACCATGGTACGAGGCCTTGTCTAACAGGTCAAGGGTTATGCTATAGGTTTGGAAAGTCAGGACATTATGCCAGGGAGTGTCCACAAAACCCAACAGGCAAAAGATACCAGACACAGGAAAGAGTATATGCCCTAACTAGCAATGAGATAAGAAAGTCTCTGCACTAAATCAAGGTACGAGTTTATTGGTGTTCTGTTTCCACTGGCTAATGAGTACATAAATCCTGTATGTGATTGGATTATATTGTCCGATATGCACACTATTGAGCTACCCTATACCTAGTATGTTGACTTTGTATAAGAGTGAATATGATTATAGGTTTTAAAAGTAGGAAGTAGAGAAAACATGTACAAAGTAGTTAGTATTAGTCAAACCCTTGGACATTAAAGTTTATATTATGGTTGAAAAAAAATTAAATTAAACCTGAGATAAGATAGTAAGAGGGAGATACCCAGAGTAATAGACAGTCTCAGTAAGTGGGACGTCAATTACAGCACGACAGTCAGATACAGTATGATTGGGGGTTACTCAGGTATTCCTATAGGCTTGTGAATGCAGTACTCAAGGCTATTTCTTATGTTAGGGTTACAACAAGTACCAAGAGGGTGGTAGTGTTATAACTTTATCAAAAGAACTGAAAACTCTTGGGCTACATTTTTGGGCTTTTGGAAAGTCATATTGGGTGTCTGATCAAGCTCAAGTACTTTGATGGCTCAATTTCCAAGAAACATTCCTTGGCAAATTACCAAAATGCCCTTGGTTCCTCTTTATTTACTTTAATGAGTCTAGGGGCATTATTGTCTTTTCACACCTTACCAGAGTATTCACTGACCCTGGTCAACTATCCAGATAATCTTTCTTAATTGTCTAACCTTAGTCAAATAACCAAAATACCATTTACTCATTCTTTAACTATTTTATATAACACAGGGGTATTTTCGTCATTTCGCCCATTTTCTGCATATTTCTGGACACTGGCCCCTTTTACTGCTGAACTGATAGCATGGGCCTGGGCCTCCCTTGGAGTCATCATGGGACTCTATGTGACATCATCTGGGCTCATTTAGTTCCAGTTTGCTTACCGATTAATTTCCCAATCGGATATCGGGCGTTCACGAACTCCCGTCAAAATTCACTAAAAAGTGATTAACTTTTTCTACAGAACTCCTTTTGAGATTCTGTCAGTTCCCTGACCTCTGGCTTCACAGGACGCACATTCTTGTAACTTTTCACTCATATATGAGGTCCGGGAGATCTAATAAAAATTTTAGATAACTTTCTGACTATCAGATAAATTTCAGCTATCTGAAATTCTAATAAAATTTCTGTAATAAGCTAGATTAACCAGCATCATATTCTCTATCTACTGATGAAATTTGGGACTGAAATGCTCCCGGGCAGTTTTAAGCCACTTCCGGCTCAACTTTCTATAATTACCATTTGCCCTTGGAAACTTTTCCTCTTTTTAATTAAGTCCTTTAACTTTTCATAATTACACCTAATGGCCCACAACTTGTGTCTACTTTCACTTTTGCACCATAAAATTTTTAGACTTTCACTTAAGTCCCTTTCTTTTCTAAAATGACCATTATGCCCATAGGGGCTTTCACTATTTATATATAAGTCCCTATACTTTTACTTATTTGCTGTTTAGTCCCTAAAAACCCTTTGTATGTTTCTGGGACTTCTGCTAAAAGGGATCTGGTAGCCTATCTATTTCAGGCTACTTTCTAAGTCTCTAGGCTTAAAAATTAGGATATTACAACAGTTATCACTAGCTAAATCTGAATCAAAGCTATAACTCGCAGACATTGAATAGAGAATATGAATCATTCAACTTAGAGATAGTAGAATATGAATTAAATAGAATCACTTTAATTAATCATAGCTATCTTCAACTCGATCAAAGATGAGAATTAATCAAAGGATCATTTATGCAGAAATAAGAAATCTAACTCGACTCCCTACTCCTTTGTCATCTACTACTCTAATTGCATCAATAAACCAAAAGTAAATACATCAACTCGATACATTTAATTATGAATTAAAGACACAATGACACTCCCTGTTCAGCTCAAGGATTCTGGTTTGGTGTCATCTCCAAGAGAGCACAACAGCTTAGCCTTACATTATCCTCTGAACTTCAGCAGTAATGGGAAGCTTAGCAGCAGTCATGATGGAAGAATAAGATGAAGATGAATGGTCTATATTTCTTCTGCTCAAAATAGAGTAGAAGTACGGTGGTATGTGAGAGGAAAATGGAGATGAAGAGGAAGAGAAGTGTTCTGCATGAAAGGTCTGGTGCAGATGGAATGGAATGTGATCTGAATGGATATATGGAATGAATGGAATATGTGCATGTCCAGTCCCCCCTTTGAAGTGTGTAATATGATGGATATATATGTCACATCCTTACTTTCTTATTTCTTAGGGACCATTTGGTAGAATCTAGAACCACTTTTAAGGTCAATGAAGCCAAACTTTTCAACCTTGAGTTTTACTCTATCGAGTACTGTTCACTGTCTAAATTTCAGACGAGTGACCTGACTTCAAAAAATCATAACTAATTCTAGAAAAATTGAAATAAAGTGGTTCAAATTGCTACATGAATATAACTTAATCCTTTTTTAGGAAAAAATAACTCGTTGACCAAGTATTGACCAAGTCAACATCAGTCAATGCTACAACTTTACTGTTCATCCAACATTTCCCCCCTGAATCTAGCATTTTGGTCCCAACTTTGAAAAATTATATATCCATGTTTAGATATTCAAATGAGGCATTCTATATATCAAATCGAAGCTTTGCATTTCTATTATTTACTGTAAAAATATCATATATTTATTCAACCATTTACTAATTTTAATTATAGATCAAATATCACCACGTGACCACGAGTTACTGTTCATAGGGTGAAATTCCAGCAACCAATTTTACATACATATGCATAACATACATCAATCACATATCAATCATGCTAAATAATTCTTAACTTCTCTTCATAAATCCTCATCTCTTCCATCTTGAGAAGACCTGCTGTAACCGGATTGATATGGAAGGGGTGAGATTTCAGGGGAAATCTCAGTAGCAAAGAGTACTAAATAATATATGAATTAATGATTGGTATTAGTGCTTGCTTGTGATTGTGTCAACTTAATATAATGTGCATGCTTCCATGTAACATATGAAATACAATTGGCCAAGGTAATCATAGCACAGAGCTTCAACAATTACATATTAACATCAATTAATCAAGCCATAACACAATCAACCATACATTCAACACATACAAGTTTAGGTAAGTTTACTACCGGGCATGTAGCCCTTTCTTTAGTCCTTAGCCTTTACTTTGAAGTTCTTTCTTTATAGATGTCAGAGCCTATACATAGCATAATATTTTTATTATTATCCTATCCAGCATAACTCCACTTAACTCAAGCTTATCTTGAGGTAATACCCTATTCTAACAATCCCCTAGCTTTCTTTCTATCTACGGCTAATCTTATAGAGAGAGATATTTCTCTATTCTAACTATCTAATTTATAAGAACAATCCTCTAATTTATTAGAGCAGGGACTAGAATAAATTACTTACCTTATTCCTAAGCTTGCCGAGTCCCTAAGTTCCTTGGATTGCTCCTATCTCAGCCAGAACTCCTTCTTTCTCTTCCTTTCTTTCTCTCTTTCTCTCTCTTCTTT
This sequence comes from Leucaena leucocephala, assembly GCA_037074615.1. Taxonomy (NCBI): domain Eukaryota; kingdom Viridiplantae; phylum Streptophyta; class Magnoliopsida; order Fabales; family Fabaceae; genus Leucaena; species Leucaena leucocephala. The sequence goes on along the minus strand of CM073548.1, from coordinate 7,202,507 downwards.
CTCTTCCTTTCTTGTTGCTTGTCGTGATGGAAATGGGAGGGGGAAGGGGCTATTTATAGTTGAGGCAAAGTGGAATGGATGGCTCAGATCGAGTCACGATGAATGGCTCAGATCGCTTGCTTCCTCAAAAAGTTTCGCCTACATCATTGTGATGACATCATCCTCCATAATGACTCATCAAAAGTGACATCATCAAGGGACACATCACATGCATAGGTGGCGCAATGGTGGGGCCTTCGGGACACCTCACCAACTTACTCAGCGTTTCCAAGAATTCCAGAGTCTTATCCCATAATGAACAGCTGAGATCGTGCCACGTGTAACATCCATAATTTTCTGTACTGATTTGTACGTACAGATTGAATGAAATATATGTGAGATTTTTCAGGAAAAGATGTGGCTATTTATGTAAGGAAAGGGATTAAATTGAAAAAGAAAGAAAATGTAAGGACTTAAGTGTAATTATAAAAAGTTTAAGGCTAAAAGGGAAAAGTAGACAAAAATATGGGGTCTTTAAGTGTAATTTTAGCCAAATTTAAGGGACTTAATTGAAAAGAAGAAAAGTTTCTAGGGGCTAAAGTGTAATTAAAGAAAGTTAAGCCAGAAGTGGTTTAGACTGCCCAAAAACTTTTAGTCCCAGATTTCATTAGTAGATAGAGAAAAAGATGCAGGTTAATCTGGCTTAATATGGGAATTTTATCAGGGTTCCAAATAGCTTAAATTTATCTGATAATGAAAAAGTTATAAAAATTATTTCCTGGACCTCAGATATACGTGAAAAATTACAGGATGACGCGTCTTGTAGAGATGGATGTCAGGGAACTGACAGAATACCGAAAGGAGGTCTGTAGAAAAAGTTATTCATAAATTAGTGAATTTAGACGGGAGTTTGTGACCTCCGAGTACCCGATTGGGAGATTTATCGGCATTTAAATTAGGACTGAATGAACTCAGATGACATCAGTCAGATGCCTGTTATGACCCCAAGGAATTCCTAGACTCAGTATATCAGTTTATCTGATAAAAGGAGTCGGTGTCCGGAAAGGTGTAGAAACGGTGTACAATGGCAAAAATACCCGATGAATATCGCCGGAAGAGATTTCTCGGGATTCGTGTGTAACATCCCGATTTTTGGGCCTAGGAGAACTGGGAGGTAGTCTGATATAGGCAGGCTGCTAAACCCGTAGTCCCAGGGTAGTAATCTGATATGGGCGGATCACTTACCTATATTTGGTAGGAATCCGAGGGATGAGCTAAGTTCCTCAGGATTTAAAGATGAGTTAAATCTTTGACCTACAAAATAGGGACAGTTGACCTAGGTTCAAAAAGAGGAATGTAAGAAATATCCTGAGTCTTAAGCCTAGAAATTCTGCAGGTAGCTAGATATGGGTTGGCTCCTGAGTAAGATAACCTGATATGGGTGGGTTATCGAGCCTTTCAATTAACAATGATTCCCGAAGAGTGCAGGGGATGAGTTGTTGGAAGAGAATTTCTAGAACTTAAGATGAAGGATGAGAAGAGGAGTAAAGATGCCAGAAAGAGAATTCAGGGGCATAATCGTAATTATGGGAAAGATCGGGCTGGTAGCCGATGAGTACCATATTTTACCAGAAAAATAGAGAAAATTATGCTGATCATTTCACTGAACTGTGAAATATGTATATGAGGTCTCTATGAGTATGAAAGAATTATGGAAAGTTAAGGGACTTAATGGAAAAGAAGAAAAGTATCCAGGGGCAAAATGGTAATTATAGAGAGTTCAGCCGAAAGTGGCTTAGAGCTGTCCGGAAGCATTTCAGTCCCAAATTTCATCAGTAGATAGAGGAAATGATGCTGGATAATCGAGCTTAATACAGGAATTTTATTCGGACTCCAGATAGCCGAAATTTATCTGATAGTCCAAAAGTATAAAAAAATCTTATCGGATATCCTAGACCTCAGATATGGGTAAAAGTCTACAGGAAGATGCGTCCTGTTGAGACGGATGTCAGGGAACTGACAGAATACGGAAAGGAGGTTTGTAGAAAAAGGTATTCACAAATTAGTGAATTCAGACGGGAGTTTGTGACCTCCGGGTATCCGATTGGGAGATTTATCGGTATTTAAATTGGGATTGAATGAGCTCAGGTGACATCGGTCAGATGCCTGTTATGACCCAAAGGGATGACTAGACTCAGTATATCAGTTTATCTGATAAAACGAGTCAGTGTCCGGAAAGGTGTAGAAATGGTGTACAGAGACAACAATACCCGATGAATATTGCCGGGAGAGGTATCTCGGGATTCGTACCATAAAGGTGGTGGACCCCATAAAGGCCCAAAAATGGCGCCAACCAAGGCCCAATAAGATACTTGGACTGATAGGTGGGCCAGTGTCCAGTGGAATCCCGAAAAAGTTCGAAATTATGAAAATACCCCTATGTTGTGTGAAGGGGTAATAGAAGAATGGAGGGCATTTTGGTCATTTTAGACAGGACAAAATGCCAAGACATACACAGGAAGAGTTATTCAAAGTCAGTATATGCTCTGACAAGGTATAAAAAGGTGTGAAATGACAATTTTACCCTTAGGGATAAGATAGTGCAAGAAAGGGCACCAAGGGTATTTTGGTCATTTCGCAAGGGATCTGTAATGGAGTTCAGACCCAGTATAAGAATGTTAATGATAAAAAGAATTCAGATATTGGATTTAAGGTCAGAGGATTTATTATGGCATTTCAGAAAAATTAGATTCAGAAAACAGTCCGGTTTTCGGAGAATTGGACCGGGCCGGTACCGGATTGGACTGGAATTTCTCCAGAGGCTTCTTGGACCTTCATTTTCTCCATGTGAGAGATTAGGTGTCCCATGAGGTGTCCCTTGGAAGATGTCATGGTGATGATATCATAAATGGAAAAAAATAGGAAATTCCAGGAAAAACGGTGGCCACAAGTTCAGAGTTCTTGAGAATTATAGAAATGCCATCCATGAAAACTATAAATACCCCTCCCCTTGCCTTCTCATTCATGGCCAAGAGCCAATTTAGAGAGAGAAGTAAGTTATAGAGAGAGAAAGTGAGAGGGAGAAAGAAAGAATGAAAGGAAGTTCTAGCGGAGCTGGAAGTAGTATAGAGATTCTAGAGTTCTACTAAGCTTTTGAGGTAGTAACTAATCCTAGCTTTTATGTAATGACTTTGTGATTTTATGTGCTATTGTTTGGTTGGATTGTTGTCTTATATGTTATGTTTGAAGCTCTACTGCAATGCTATGATCATATGTTATTGAATATGGAAGCACGCAGCATACTTATCTGTACACAATCACAAGCAAGCACTGTCACACTGCATTACATATATTGTTATGATTATTTACTACTAAGATTCCCCCGAATCTCATTCCCCATGTCTAACACATTACAGGGAGATTATGTTGAAGTGAATTTTGAGAATTTTAAGAGACGCCGTTATGCTGCCCAAATTATGGTAAAATGGCAGTAATGAAGAAAGGAGCTGATACGTACTGTGTACGTAGGTACTGTCTAAGGAGTCTGGAAGTGAGTGGTGAAACATCCTCCCTTACAGTTCTCAGAGTATAGTTGCGGAAGCAATTTTAGCTTAACTTAAGTCCAGAGATTGAACTTTTAACTCTTAAGTTTCTTATTCTGAACCTTTACTTTGAGAACTGGTTTCTCTCATTCTACACATCCAAATGAGGCTTATTACCTATTCACGGAATGCCCCAAATGTGTACTACCGGCTCACTAAATCTCGTGACCAGATTCCTCTGTTTACTAGGTCAAACTGAGGTCAGAACACTGCTGCCTCATGACCTGCGAATTTCCCTCTTAAATCATCATCCACAAATTGAACATGCCAAACAGTATTTATCATTGAATAACATAATGTCATACAAGATGGCATATACAACAAAGCATACATAGAATTCTCATATTTCTATTATATCTCTTTCTACCTAAACTCCGGCAGCATAACCGCTACGCTTCATCTGTACAAAGAACTGAACTGTACTGATTCGGTAATCCCCTCATGAGAACTATCATTCTACGTAGTACCCAGGAAAGACTAGATGAACCGGCTAGGTCCACTCACTTCTAGCCTCCTTAGACAGCACTACGTACACAGTACTTATCATATACTGATGTTCAGTCTTTACTTCGGCAGCATAACGGCGTCTCCTGGCTTTCTCAAAATCTACTTCGACATAACCTCCCCTGTAATGGGTTATGCAAGGGGGATGAGATTCGGGGGAATCTCAGTAGTAATAATCATAACAGTATATGTAATGCAGTGTGACAATGCTTGCTTGTGATTGTGTACAGATAAGTATGCCGCGTGCTTCCATACTCAATAACATATGATCATAGCATTGCAGTAGAGCTTCAGACATAACATATAAGACAATAATCCAACCAAACAATAGCACATCAAATCATAAAGCCATTACATAAAAGCTAGGATTAGTTACTACCTGGCTAGCTTAGCAGAACCCTATTATCTCTATTCTGCTTCCAGCTCTGCCAGAACTTCCTTTCTTCCTTTCCTCCTTTCTCTCTTCCTTTCCTTCTCCCTTTCTCTCTTCTTTCTCTCTCTTTCCCTTCTCCATGCGTGGAGCAAATGAAGACCATGGGGGGTATTTATAACCTCCTCCAATGGCAATATCGTAATTTCCAGGAACTCTGATCCTGCGATCTTGGTTTTTCCTGGAATTTCCTATTTTCTTTTATTCCTCCTTTACTGCATGATCGGGACACCTCACCGGGACACCTCAGCAGCATATTTATCACATGCTAAAAATCCCTAGACACCTCAGCAGCTGACTCAGCATGCTGACTCACCGGTCCAGTCTCTTGCCTCGTAATGCGTGTCCTCAGCTTTATCTGCTTCCTCCATACTAGAGCCATGTGGCACTTGGAAGAGACCTTGTACGCTTCCCAATGCTATCCAGATAAGTCCTAGACTTATCTGATCACCTTCTCGGTTCTCGTGCCAACCGAGTAACTTTACTCTACTGAAAGGTCACCGAATCACCACTCTAATGCCATGTGGCATCTTGTGGGTCCCATAAGGATACCTTATCAGTCCATCTCATGGTCTCTAGATAACATTTCCTGTATCTGACCTCTTGCCTCCGGTCTATCTCTAACTGGGTAACTATCTCTAACTAGTCGCGACCTCATCATCATCTTATCGCGACATAACATCTTTTGGTTCATTAGTCGCGACCACAACATCCTTTAGTCATGACCATAACAGTCTTTCGTCGCGACCACATCACTTTTTAGTCGCAACCAGGCTCATTCTACTCATTAGTCGCGACACCACAACATTATCCGTCACGACCAATCCTCTCTGCCAATATTAGTCGCGACCATATTTCTTTCTCGTCGCGTCTAAACCTCTTAGTTGCGACCATAATACATTCTCGTCGCGACCAAATTCTTTATCATCACAACCTAACTGGTCAACTCTTGAACCTTTGACCTTTACATCATCCCCAAATGGCCATTTACCCCTTGGGACTTCCCACTGTTTACACATAAGTTCCCGTACCTTTACTTACTCGCAGCTTAGTCCCTGAAACTCTTCACGTTCCTCTAGAACTTCTGCTAAAAAGGGGTCTAGTAGCCTCTCAATCTTAGGCTATCTCTGCATCTCTAGGCCTAAAAATTGGGATGTTACAAGTGGACCTAGCCAGTTCATCCAGTCTTTCCTGGGTACTTATGTAGAATGGTAATTCTTACGGGAATTACCGAATCAGTACAAGATCAGTTACTTTTAAAGTTGAAGCCTAGCGGTTATACTGCCGAATTTCAGACAGGAAAAGATGTAATAGAGTTTTGAGGATTCTATGTATGCTCTGTTGTATGACAATTTATTATTTAATAATGAATATTGTTTGGCATGTTCAACTTGTGTATGAGGAACTAAGAGAGAAAAATTCGCAGGTCCTGAGGTAACAGTGTTCTGACCTCAGTTTGACCTAGTAAACAAAAGGATTTGGCCTTGATATTTGGTGAGCCAGTAGTAACATCTGGGGCATTACGTGGATAGGTAATAAGCCTCATTAGGATGTGTAAAATGAGATAAATCCATTTTCAAAGAAAAGATCCAGAATAAGGAAATTAAGAGTAAAATTTTAAATTTTTAGGCTTAAGTTAAAATATAATCGAGCTAATATCGCTTCCGTAAGTGTACTCTGAGGGATCTAAGGGAGGATATTTCATCATGCCATAAAGATGGTGGACCTTATAGAGGCCCAAAAATGGCGCCAACCAAGGCTCAATAAGACACTTGGACTGATAGGTGGGCCAGTGTACAGGGAGACCCCGGAAAAGTACAAAATTACGAAAATGCCCCTGTGTTGTCTTAAGGAGAAATAGATGAATGGAGGGCATTTTGGTCATTTTGGATAGGGCAAAATGCCAAGACATACACAGGAAGAGTTATTCAGAGTCAGTATGTGCTCTGATATGTTTCAAAGCGGTGTAAAATGATGATTTTGCCCTTAGGGTTAATATAGTTAAGAAAGGACACCAAGGGTATTTTGGTCATTTCGCAAGGGATCTGTAATTAAGTTCAGACCTAGTATAAGAATGTCTATGATAAAAAGAATCCGGATACTGGATTTAAGGTTAGAAAATAATTATGGAATCTCAGAAAAATTAGATTCAGAAAATAGTCTGATTTTTGGGAAATCAGACTAGGCCGGTACCAGATTTGACTGGAATTTTTCCAGAGGCTTCTTGAACCTTAGAATTTCATCACATGATGATTAGGTGTCCCATGAGGTGTCCCTTGGATGATGTCATACAAGGTGATGTCATAAATGAAAAAAAAAAGAAAATCCAAGATTAAATCTAAGCCACAAGATCAAATAGTACCCAAAATGATCTTGGCCTTTCATTTTCCCCAAAATTTTCTATAAATACCCCCTCAATTTCAGATTCATTTTGGTAAAGAGGAGACCTTGGAGAAACTCTTGCAAAATTTTCTCTCAAGCCGAAAGGAAGCAAGCACCTTGGAGGAACTATCAAGGTAATTAGTTCCCTTGATCCTAGACTATGTTCTAGTAGATCTGCTCTTGGTTTTAAGTGGTTTTTGAGGCATAAATCTTGTGGAGGTGCTGCTAGAATTTCTGTGTATGTGTGAAAAGAACATGAGTTGTATGTTATGGATAGTTTAGAGAAGCTTAAACAAGCTAGAATCAAGTGATAATGGCTTAGGAATTCAAGTATGTTTGTGAATCCAAGATCATGTTCTGTTCTGTACAGTATGCAAGCACTGTTCATATGTTGGAATTTCATTGTTTTGATGCTTCCAATGAGTTTAAAATGGAAAATTGTGTGGGGTTATGTTGGAAATTGTGCCCTAGGGGCCAATCATTGTATCGGGTTATCACATTATTTGCATGTTTACTGTGATGACCATCCTTGGATAACTCATGATCTTATCCTAAATGTCCCTGGTCGGTCATCTATGTGGGAGCAGAGATGAAATAAGACCAGTATGACTTTGAAGATATATAGAGATATAAATCAAAGTCATAAGCACATGTAAGAGTACAGGGTGTTGGACCGACCCGCTATGAGAGAGCTGCATGGGTCAAGTCATAAGCTTCTCTCATATACAAGCCATGTCACTATGCCCTTTGACCTGAGATTATCATGGATTCCTACATGACAAACGCTCAGCTTTGACCTAGTCAAAAGTCACTTTTGACCGAGTGATCATAAAGGCTATGCTCGGGCTTAGTGGTTTTTCATGCGGAGGAATGTGAATGGTCAAGATGGAATTTGTCCCTCACATTCGTAGAGAGATATTACTGGGCCCCTCGATGAGTGAGTCTGAGAAATGTATGGACATACTGGAATGGAAGGGTAGTTCCATTTCTATATTCAGACTACTCAGGGATCGAGAAAGTAACGGTCAGGAACAGGAGGATGACGTTCACCATGCCTCATCCTTGACCGAAATATCGTGTGACAAAAGGGACGTGATATGGTTGTATGAAAGGTTACATCGTTTATCGATCCTCATATGTTTTGGGTAGTCGTAATGCCTTGCTAGAGACCGCTTACGACTTGTGGGTCAGTATAGTAACTGGGCCACTGCCAACTTCATATGGGCCTACAGGGTCGCACACAAAACTGGGCCACTGAAAGTTCCAGAGGCGAGGAGTCGCGACTAGTGGACACTGAGGTCGCGACCAAAGCTTGAAACCGAAGGTAACACTTCTTTCTCCTTGACTTAAACACATTCGGTAGATCCTGGCTGGGAATGGAAAAATTTTTAAAGTTAATTTCCGCTGCGTGTCTTCCAATTCCCTTCAGTGGTATCAGAGCCATGCCGTTTTGTGTTTAAGTTAGGTTTGATTGTTGATACATAATCGTAATATGTATTGACTTTCCTGATATATGAATGTTTTGAAACATTTATTGCCCTTCAAATAGTATGAATTTTGATTCTTGAATGTTTGGGTATGGTGAACAATATGGCTCTAGATTACAAGTGTTGTAATTTTCTAAATACGGCCTGCGTGTCGTGCCTTCCTCTAATGACTCTCGTTGTACATTCTCTTCTCATCTCACTCCCCTCGAATGTTAAAATGAGGTTTCCTTATGTACTTTTCCTATTCTAATTAGAGAGCTCCTCTCATTGGCTTGAGGGGACTTAGGATAGGTGAGCCATATTGTATCACGTTTAAGATTATGCATCTTTTGATTAGATCACTGCATGTATGTTTTATATGCATAATACTTGTATGAGATACAACCGCGATACATGCATCTTATAAACCAGATAATTAATTAAACCCTCTAAAAGAAATCTTAAGTCATATGCCGTCAATTAATTAACACTTGTCAAAACCTCGATCGCTCATTTGTAGGTCCACCAAAGTGGGTGCATTTGAGTTATCTTGGGGTGATAAGCAAGAGTAATGGTGCTACTCTTATGTTTGTTATTGTTTGACTTAATTGAGATTATCAAAACGGTTTTGGGTCTCAAGGCATTAGATGGGATTAAAACATGCCGGATCATATGATGATGGAATCCCATAAACATCTAAGAGTTACATGTGATGTAATTGGTAAAGTTGTTACCTACCTAAATAACTTAAAGTTGAGCGTCCTGCCAAAGCGGACTCAAGTTTAAGTCAAATATGGATCTTAGCCCACTAATTATTACATTGAGGGTTGTTTTATTCAGTGGGAGATTGCTAATTAAATTGCATATTTTAATTGTAGAATCATGACGACTAGTAATACTGCTACATTATCATTGCGATCTGTCCTTGAGAAGGACAAACTCAATGGGACAAACTTTCTTGACTGGTTCAGGAACTTGAGAATTGTTCTCAAGCAGGAAAGAAAGGCATATGTCCTAATCAACCCATTCCTGAGGAGCCAGCAGCCAATGCTCCTAGAGCTCAGAGAGATTCTTATGCGAAGTATAAGGAAGACTCTGTTGATGTGGGATACTTGATGCTTGCCACCATGGTTCCGGAGCTCCAAAGAGATTTGGAACACATGGAGGCTTATGAGATGATTGTGCATCTTAAGGAAATGTTCCAGCAACAAGCAAGGCAAGAGAGGTATGAGACCACTAAGGCCTTACATTCCTGCAAGATGGCTGAAGGTGCATCAGTGAGTACTCATGTCTTAAGGATGAAAGGGTACATAGATCACCTTGAGAGGCTTGGATTTCCCATGAGCCAGGAGTTAGCTACAGATTTGATCTTGAACTCACTCCCGGAAAGTTATGACCAGTTTGTCATGAATTACAACATGAACAACATGGAGAAATCTATTTCTGAACTGCATGGGATGCTTAAAACTGCTGAGCCGACTGTTAAGAAAAAGCCCAGTTCTGTTTTGATGGTTCAGAAAGGAAAGGGTATGAAAAGGAAAGGCAAGGGAAAGGGGAAGGGTCATGGCTCATCTGGTAAGACCAAAGAGTCAGGCAAGCCCGAAACCAAGCCTGCACCAAAGAAGGCAAAGCCTCCAAAGGAAGGAGTTTGCTTCTTCTGCAATGAACCGGGTCATTGGAAGAGGAATTGCAAACTCTACCTTGAAGATCTGAAAAAGAACAAGAAGGATAGCGGGGCTATCGCTTCAGGTATTTATGTTATAGACATTCATCTCTCTACTTCCACTACATGGGTATTAGATACTGCATGTGGTTCTCACATTTGTACAAATGTGCAGGGCCTAAAGGACAGTAGAAAGCTGAAGAAGGGCGAAGTTGACCTACGAGTTGGAAATAGAGCAAAGGTTGCTGCTCTAGCTGTAGGCACTTATGAATTAGTTCTGCCCACTGGGCTTTTGTTAGTTTTGAACAATTGCTATTATGTTCCTGCTTTGAGTAGTAACATTGTTTCTCTTTCTTATTTGGATAAGGAAGGTTACACTTCCATTTCTGGGAATGGTAAATGTTCCATTTATCGTAATGATATTTTCTATGCTCATGGTGATTTGCATGTTGATCATTACATATTAAACTTGGAACAACCCAATCATGGAAATATCTATAACATAACCGCCAAAAGGGTCAAACCAAATGATTTGAATCCGACATACCTCTGGCACTGTCGTCTGGGCCATATAAATGAGAAACGCATTTCTAAACTCCATCAAGATGGATTTCTCAACTCATTTGATTTTGAATCATATGATACTTGCGAATCTTGTTTGTTAGGAAAGATGACAAAGTCGCCTTTCACTGGGCACAGTGAGAGGGCCACTGATTTGTTGGGCCTCATACATACAGATGTGTGTGGACCGATGAATACAAATGCCAGAAGAGGTTATTCGTACTTTATTACATTCATAGATGATTTCAGTAGATATGGCTACGTCTATCTAATGAAACATAAATCCGAATATTTTGAAATGTTCAAGATATTTCAAAATGAAGTACAAAACCAGCTTGGCAAAACAATTAAAGCCCTTCGATCTGATCGAGGTGGTGAATATTTGAGCCAAGAGTTTATCGATCATCTTAGGAATTATGGAATAGTCTCACAATTGACTCCTCCAGGAACACCACAATGGAATGGGGTTTCTGAACGGAGGAATCGAACACTATTGGATATGGTTCGATCCATGATGAGTCGAACAGATCTTCCACCATCCTTTTGGGGCCACGCCCTAGAGACAGCTGCGTTCACACTGAATCGTGTTCCATCTAAGGCAGTTGAAAAGACTCCGTATGAGATATGGACTGGGAGGAAACCTAGTTTGTCTTTTCTCAAGATTTGGGGATGTGAGGTCTATGTTAAGCAACAAGCCTCAGATAAGTTAGCGCCCAAATCTTCAAAGTGCTTTTTTGTGGGATATCCTAAGGAAACCAAGGGATATTATGTCTACAACCCCACTGATAACAAAGTGTTTGTTGTCAGAAATGGTATCTTTCTAGAACGAGAATTTATCTCTAAAAGAACCACTGGGAGCAAGGTACACCTCGAAGAAGTTCGAGAGCCACAAGACGCCACAGAACTAGAGATGGAAAGTAGAGAAGACTCACAAGAAGTTGTTGAGACTCCTCAAGTCACGCAAGGCCCAAGGCGATCTAATAGGGCACGACTTCAGCCTCAGAGATATGGATTTCTGATTTCTGATAGTCGTGATGTGTTGCTCATTGAGCATAATGAGCCCACTACCTATCAAGAAGCTATAATGGGACCAAACTCTGAAAAATGGCTTAATGCCATGAAGTCTGAGATGCAATCCATGTACGACAATAAGGTATGGACCTTAGTCGACCCGCCTGAAGGTGTAAAAACCGTCGGGTGCAAGTGTGTTTTTAAAGAGAAAACTGACATGGATGGCAATGTAAATGTCTTCAAGGCACGATTGGTTGCAAAAGGATTTACTCAAACTCATGGTGTGGACTATGATGAGACCTTTTCCCCAGTTGCAATGGCCAAATCAATCAGAATCCTCCTTGCCATTGCAGCATATTATGACTATGAAATATGGCAGATGGACGTCAAGACAGCCTTCCTTAATGGAAATCTCCTTGAGGATGTGTACATGACACAACCTGAAGGTTTTGTGCGTTCTGAGGACTCTAGTAAGGTGAGCAAGCTTCAAAGGTCTATTTATGGACTGAAGCAAGCATATCGGAGTTGGAATCATCGTTTTGATGAAGTAGTCAAAGAGTTTGGATTTCTTCAAAACATTGATTAACCTTGTGTGTACAAAAAGGTTAGTGGGAGCACAGTTGTAATTTTGGTACTCTATGTCGATGACATCCTACTCATTGGGAATGACATTCCTACCTTGCAGATTGTCAAGTCTTGGTTAGGAAAATCTTTCTCGATGAAAGACTTGGGTGAAGCCACCTACATCCTAGGAATTAGGATCTATAGAGATAGATCTAAAAGGCTTCTAGGACTGAGTCAGAGCACATATATAGACAAGATACTGCATAGGTTCAGTATGCAGGAATCAAAAAGGGGTTTCATACCCATGTCTCATGGTATTCACCTCAGCAAGGATTTGTGTCCTAGTACACCAGATCAGCGAGGTCGCATGAGTAAGATTCCATATGCCTCGGCCATAGGATCTATCATGTACGCCATGTTATGTACTCGACCGGATGTCTCGTTTGCCTTAAGTATGACTAGCAGATATCAACAGGACCCTGGTGAGGGCCATTGGACTGCTGTCAAGAATATCCTTAAGTACTTAAGAAGGACTAAGGACTTATTCTTGGTCTATGGTGGATTGGATGACGAGCTCTATGTAACTGGTTACACAGATGCAAGTTTCCAAACTGACCAGGATGACCAGAAATCGCGATCTGGATACATATTCCTCCTGAATAATGGAGCAGTAAGCTGGAAGAGCTCTAAGCAGAGCACTATAGTAGATTCTGCAATGGAAGCCGAGTATATAGCAGCATCTGATGCAGCTAAGGAGGCCATTTGGATCAGGAAGTTCATTGCTAAACTAAGGGTGGTACCGACCATCTCAGATCCAATAACTTTGTTCTGTGACAATAGTGGTGACATTGCACAGGCTAAAGAGCCTAGGTCACATCAAAGGACCAAGCATATACTCAGGCGATTTCATCTCATCAGAGAAATCAATGATAGATGTGATATAAAAATATGCAAGGTAATAGGAGAAGACAATGATGCTGATCCTCTAACAAAACCGCTTGTCCAGGAAAAACATGAGCGTCATGTTAGGTCAATAGGATTGAGACAAATTAATGATTGTTCCTAGTGCAAGTGGGAGGATGTTGGAAATTGTGCCCTAGGGGCCAATCATTGTATCGGGTTATCACATTATTTGCATGTTTACTGTGATGACCATCCTTGGATAACTCATGATCTTATCCTAAATGTCCCTGGTCGGTCATCTATGTGGGAGCAGAGATGAAATAAGACCAGTATGACTTTGAAGATATATAGAGATATAAATCAAAGTCATAAGCACATGTAAGAGTACAGGGTGTTGGACCGACCCGCTATGAGAGAGCTGCATGGGTCAAGTCATAAGCTTCTCTCATATACAAGCCATGTCACTATGCCCTTTGACCTGAGATCATCATGGATTCCTACATGACAAACGCTCAGCTTTGACCTAGTCAAAAGTCACTTTTGACCGAGTGATCATAAAGGCTATGCTCGGGCTTAGTGGTTTTTCATGCGGAGGAATGTGAATGGTCAAGATGGAATTTGTCCCTCACATTCGTAGAGAGATATTACTGGGCCCCTCGATGAGTGAGTCTGAGAAATGTATGGCCATACTGGAATGGAAGGGTAGTTCCATTTCTATATTCAGACTACTCAGGGATCGAGAAAGTAACGGTCAGGAACAGGAGGATGACGTTCACCATGCCTCATCCTTGACCGAAATATCGTGTGACAAAAGGGACGTGATATGGTTGTATGAAAGGTTACATCGTTTATCGATCCTCATATGTTTTGGGTAGTCGTAATGCCTTGCTAGAGACCGCTTACGACTTGTGGGTCAGTATAGTAACTGGGCCACTGCCAACTTCATATGGGCCTACAGGGTCGCACACAAAACAGCCCAATACGAGCTATGATGTCCAGATTCATTGAATCTAAGAGATGTCTAGATTCAATGAATAATCTAGGGTGGATATATATTTTATATATATATATATAAATTAGTTTATATATATTATATATATAATATAAGAGATATTTGTAAGATTTAATTTATAAGGATAAATTAAATCTCTATCATTTTTGAATTTGAATTTAAATGGATATGATCTATTTGAATTTGAAATTCAAATTGATAAGATATCTCAAATTTGATTTATGAGAATAAATCAAATATAATTCTGTCTTATCTTTATTTTAAATTAAATAAATAGGTGAATTAAATCTGTGGGACGGATTTAATATAAACCATATTTATTTAATCAGTTTCTTATTAAATTATGCAATATATGATATTGTATTAATTCAGAATTAATATAAGATTAAACCATGAGGTAGACTGATAAGTTGTACTCATGGGACCCACAAGATGCTACATGGCCTTAGAGTAGTGATTGGTGACCTTTCAGTAGAGTAAAGTTACTCGGTTGGCACGAGAACCGAGGAGGTGATCAGATAAGTCTGGGACTTATCTGGATAGCATTGGGAAGCGTGCAAAGTCTCTTCCAGGCGCCACATGACATTAGTCTAGAGAAAGCAGATAAAGCTGAGGACACGCATTACGAGGCAAGAGCTGGACCAGTGAGTCAGCATGCTGAGTCAGATGCTGAGGTGTCCGGGATTTCAGACATGTGCAAAATATGAAGCTGAGGTGTCCCGATGATGTCATGCATGATGCAGTAAAAGGAAATTAAGGAAAATAGGAAATTCGAGGAAAAACCAGGACCGCAGGATCAGATGGCATGGAAATTATAGAAATGCCATTGGAAAACCCTATAAATACCCCCTTGCCTTCATTTCACTTCACGCATGAAGAGGAGAAGGGAGAGAAAGAAGAGAGAGAAGGAGAAGGAAAGGAAGAGAGAAAGGAGGAAAGGAAGAAAGGAAGTTCTGGCGGAGCTGGAAGCAGAATAGAGATATTAGGGTTCTGCTAAGCTAGCCAGGTAGTAACTAATCCTAGCTTTTATGTAATGGCTTTGTGATTTGATGTGCTATTGTTTGGTTGGATTGTTGTCTTATATGTTATGTCTGAAGCTCTGCTGTAATGCTGTGATCATATGTTATTAAGCATGGAAGCACGCAGCATACTTATCTGTACACAATCACAAGCAAGCACTGTCACTCTGCATTACATATATTGTTATGATTGTTGCTACTGAGATTCCCCCGAATCTCATCCCCATACATAACCCATTACAGGGGTGTTATGCTGAAGTGGATTTTGAGAATGCTAGGAGACGCCGTTATGCTGCCGAAGTTAAGACTGAACATTAGTATATGATAAGTACTGTGTACGTAGTGCTGTCTAAGGAGGCTAAAAGTGAGTGGACCTAGCCGGTTCATCTAGTCTTTCCTGGGTACTACGTAGAATGGTAGTTCTCATGAGGGGATTACCGAATCAGTACAGTTCAGTTCTTTGTACAAATGAAGCGTAGCGGTTATGCTACCAGAGTTTAGGCAGAAAGAGATGTAATAGAGATAGAAAGATTATGTATATGTCTTGTTGTGTATGCCATGCTGTATGACATTATGTTATTCAATGATAAATATTGTTTGGCATATTCAATTTATGTATGATAAATTAAGGGGAAATTCGCAGGTCCTGAGGCAGCAGTGTTCTGACCTCAGTTTGACCTAGTAAACGGAGGAGTCTGGCCACGAGATTTAGTGAGCCGGTAGTACATATCTGGGGCATTCCGTGGATAGGTATTAAGCCTCATTTGGATATGTAGAAGGTGAGAAACCAGTTCTCAAAGTAGAGGTTCAGGATAAGGAACTTAGGAGTAAAAGTTCCATCTCTGGACTTAAGTTAAGCTAAAATTGCTTCCGCAAGTGTGCTCTGAGGAGTGTAAAGGAGGATATTTCACTAATTTCATATAGTAAATGAATGAGTGTTGCATGAAATTTTATGATATTAAAGTAAACATATGGAGATTTAAATTGATATGTAACATGACTCATTTGGATAAGTAACCTAAGAGAAATGATTTTTTGAAAATGGGGTAAAGGAACTGAAACTTCCAGATTTGCCAAATGAACAGTATTTTTCAACGTATAAACTGATTTGATATGGACAAGAAAACCTCATTTTCATATTTTTTTAACAAATTTAAATGAAATAGCTTTCATTAGAAATTGGAATCACCTCATTTCAATTTTTCTAGATTTAATGATGAATTTTCAAAGTTCAGGTTGTAATCTTGAATTACCAAGTGAACAGTGGCGATAAACAGTACCCGTAAGCCTAACTTTTGGAAATTCATGCTTTTAAGGTTAAGAGGTATTCCAATGATCTAAGATACTTCCAATTGAGTATATGTAAGGTTAAGGTTTAAGTAGCAAGATTCAAGGTTGAGGTTTAAGGATATTTACTAGAAAATGCTATTGTGCTGGTAGACTATACAGAGTACTGTGTACGTAGGTACTATCTAAGGAGGCTGGAAGTGAGTGGACCTAGCCGGTTCATCCAGTCTTTCCTGGGTACTTACGTAGAATGGTAGTTCTCATGGGGAATTTGTTGGAGATTATGCCCTAGGGGCCAATCATTATCTTATGAACATTGTTGATTTATGAATTTCTTAATTATGTTATCATATTATTTGCATGTCACTGGTGGAAAATGGGCAATCGAAATCCCCATTTTTAAACCGGTCCACGCGGAGACGGTTTTAAAAAAATGAGCGGTGGAATTTTTGTAAATAAAATGAAATATTCACATCGTATTTACTCATGAACGATGTGGAAATATTTAGTCCGGTTTAGATTTTTACTTTCTACAGCGGATTTTATAGAGACCGATGTGGAAATATTTTGTCCGGTTTAGATTTTTACTTTCTACAGCGTATTTATATTGACCGAGGTGGAAATATTTAGTCCGGTGTCTGTTTTATTAAAAAATTAAATTTTTACACCGGTTTTAAAATTAACCGATTTAAATATAAACACCCGGTGTAGCTTCATCTTATCCGCCTCTTCAGTTTCCTGTCTATGCTTTCCCGCTCGCTTTCTTTATTTGTCAGACCGTTCATTTCACTTCTTGGGTTCCCAACGTTTGTAGTCATTATGATAGAAGGCCAATTGCATTCTTCTATATTCTTATTGATCATGAACGTTAACCATATATATATATGTATACCATTCTTCTGTTTTATTTTCTTTTCATCTATCTGACTCCTCCAATGGCCTCTTCCTCAAGCACGCCTCCTTCTCCGCCCAACAAAAGAAATAGAGATGACTTTGAAGACAAATATCCTGATCCTCACCCTTCTGTTCCTTCTCCTCCTCCCCTGGTTGTGACTCTGATGGAGAGACTTGAGGAACTCATACTGCGATTCAATGGGCTGGAGGACTCCGTGGAAGAACTGAATCGCAAAGTTGACAGACTGAAAGCAAGTTTCAGGGATTTCCGCTCAGAAGTTCACCGCCATCAACCCCGTGATAGCTTCTTTAATCTTGTTGATCTCACCCAATCTGATGACTCTCAAAACTCCGAGTCTGATGAGTAGTGAAAGATTGCAACTTTTATATATTCTGATGTATATATTTTTTTGTGTAAAAGTTGATGACATGGCTGGTCTCTGGAAGTAGAAAAAAAAACTGATATATTTTACACCGGTCCATATATATTGACCGGTGTAAAGTATATTATAAATAAACTGATATATTTTACACCGGTCCATATATAGTGTCCGGTGTAAAATATACTATAAATACAACTTTTATATTTATATCTACACCGGTGTAACATTTTGTCCGGTGTATATTTTCTTATTTTTTCCCAAATACTCTTTTATTTGGTACATTTCTCGTGCCTTCCATCTCTCATTTTTCCCTGGTTCGCGCGTTAAGACTTCTCGGCGCTTCACGGACGGTGAGTTTTGTTTTGAACTCCTCTCGCGAACTGAAAATTTATTCTCTCCATGCATTAGCTGCATCGTAATGGTTTAATTTCTTGTTTTCTGCTTTTCTAGTTCTTATAGTCTTCCACAAATATGGATCGTAGTTGGATAAATGCTAAACGAACAAGTGTTGAGTATGCTGAGGGGGTGAAGGAGTTTTTGGATTTTGCTAAACGGAATGGTGATGATGACAATGGAAGGTTTTATTGTCCTTGTGTGAGTTGTTTGAATGAGAGGAAACAAAGTCCTGCTGATATTTACACTCATCTAATTTGCGAGGGGTTTTGCAAGAGTTACACGGTATGGGTATGGCATGGTGAACAGGTGGAACAGACCTTTGACGATGACATGGATACTGATGATAGAGTAGAGGACATGATTCGTGATGTTGGAGAAGATGCTTTTATGCGGTCACACGCATATGGTAATATGTGCCATGATGCAGAAAAGCCTCTATACCCAGGGTGCAGAAAATACAACCTGTTGAATGCAGTGTTGAGATTGGTAAGTGTGAAAGCTCGGCATGGGTGGAGTGACAGTAGTTTTTCATAATTGCTTGACTTGTTACAGGATATGTTTCCTGAAGAAAATGCTTTACCCAAACGCTATTATGATGCGAAGAAAATAATAGGTCCTTTAGGCATGCAATATAGAAAGATTCATGCATGCCCAAATGATTGCATATTGTACAGGAAAGAGTTTGAAGATGAGGAGAAGTGTCCAATATGTAAGACACCAAGGTACAGATCAAACAACTCTCCTGCCAAGTTGTTATGGTATCTTCCAATTTTACCAAGGTTTAAGCGACTTTTTTCTAATGAAGATGATGCAAAGAAATTGTTATGGCATGCAAATGAAAGGATTAATGATGGAAAGATTCGTCATCCTGCTGACTCTTTGCAATGGAAGAAGATTGATGACTTATTTCCCGAGTTCGGCAATGAACCACGAAACCTAAGGCTTGGACTTAGTACGGATGGAATGAACCCTTATAGTAGCCTTAGTAGTATCCATAGTTCATGGCCCGTCCTTCTGGTGATTTACAACCTATCTCCCTTGCTGTGTATGAAACAGAAGTATGTCATGTTGTCCATGCTGATCTCAGGACCAAAACAACCGGGAAATGACATAGACGTTTACCTAACACCCTTGATCGAAGATTTGAAGAAGCTATGGGAAGGTGTGGATGTCTTTGATGCTGTTAAGAAGGAGGTCTTCAATTTGCGGGCCTTGATCTTTTGTACAATTAATGACTTTCCTGCATACGGAAATTTGTCAGGGTATAATGTTAAGGGCCATAAAGCATGTCCGATTTGTGAGGAAGGGACTTGCTACTATCAACTTCGTCATGGAAGAAAGACGGTCTACCTAGGTCATAGGAGATTTCTAAGACAAGCCCACCCATACCGTCGACTGAAGAAGAAATTTTATGGCGGCCAAGAATTTGAAAATGCTCCAAAGTCATTGACTGGCGAACAAGTTTATGAAAAGGTGAGAGACATCAATGTCACTTTCGGTAAGCTTACCAAGAAAAGTGAGAAAAATGTATGGAAAAAAAGATCTGTGTTCTTTGAGCTTCCTTATTGGCGACATCTTCATGTAAGGCACTGTCTTGATGTGATGCATGTGGAGAAAAATGTGTGTGACAGCATTGTTGGAACACTTCTCAACACACATGGTAGTTCCAAAGACGGTTTGAAGGCAAGATTGGATTTGGAAGAAATGGGAATACGGGAAGAGTTACATCCGAGGCCAGATGGTGAGGGGAGCTATCATGTTGAAGAGACTAATATTTTATCCAAGGCTAAGAGAAGAAGTATTTGTGAGTGTTTGCAAGGAATCAAAGTTCCCTCTGGGTACTCATCTAATCTTAAGAGGATTGTGTCCATGAAAGATTTGAAATTAGTAGGCCAAAAGTCTCATGATTGTCATGTACTGATGCAACAATTACTCCCAGTGGCTGTTCGAGGAATCCTTCAAGATGAGTTGAGCACATTGTAACCCGACTTTGCTTCTTCTTTAATGCTATATGTGGCAAAGTCTTTGAGACTGAAAGGTTGGAGGAATTGGAGCACGAGGGTTATGTTATTTTGTGCCAGCTTGAAAAACAGTTTCTTCCTTCCTTTTTTGACATCATGGTACACCTCATCGTTCATCTAGTGCGAGAGATAAAACTGTGTGGCCCTGTATACTTACGATGGATGTACCCATTTGAAAGATACATGAAAATCCTTAAAGGGTATATGAAGAATCCAAATCGGCCCAAAGCATCCATTGTTCAAAAATATGTGGCCGAAGAAGCTATGGATTTTTGTCAACAATACCTGTCTAAAGCAAGACTTAATGGTCTCCACAAACCCATTGCCACACAGGGGGGTCAACGCGGAATGTCAGTGAGGAGTGTTGATCGTAATGAACTGCAGCAAGTACACTTACACATCTTGAATAACATTGATTAAGTTCAAGACTATATTGCTGTTCATAAAGATCTTGTCCGGAAAACAAATAATAGGATGACAGAGCAAAGGCTCATTAGAGAACACACCAAATCTTTTGCACATTGGTTCAAATTAGAGGTTGAAAATGAGGATTGTGTTTCTGATATAGTTAGATGGTTGGCATGTGGTCCTGAACATAATGTGATCTATTGGAATTCATTTGATATCAATGGGTATTCCTTTTATACGAAGTCCCTAGATGATAGAAGTAGCGTGCAAAACAGTGGTGTTATGTTAGTGGCTGAAGCTATGCATTTCTCTAGTTCAAAAGACAACAATCCTAAATTAGCAGCATCCCTTATTATGGCGTTGTTGAAGAGATTTGGGAGGTGGACTACTCCAAATTCAAAGTTCCCGTATTCAATGCAAGTGGGCTAATGTAAACAACGGTGTTATGGTCGATCAGTTAGGATTTACACTGGTGGATTTGAATAATATAAGTTTTGGGGATGAGCATTTCATTATGGCAGACCAAGCAAAGCAAGTGTTCTTTATCACTGATCCTCAGAATGAAAGATGGTCTGTCACGCTCTAAGGGAATAGTGTTGTTGACAATGATGATTCTTTTTATGAGATCCCTTCTTTTCAGTAGGTTTACCACAATTAAATGAAGAAGAAGTGGATTCTGATTAATTTCTATGTGTTTCTTGTTTAGTCTAAACATGCAATTTTAAGTTTCTTGTAATGATTGCGTATATGATTTTGATGTAATAATAACAGAGACAGATTCTTGTTCTGATAAGAATGTTGTGACGCTAAGGATGGGATGATATAAGGTGGTGAAGTTAAAAAAAACTACAACATTTAACACCGGTCTTAAGTGATATCCGGTGTAAAAAGGCACGTCTGACAATTTGTAAAATAATTTATTGTTCAATTTTACACCGGGTTATACTTTATCCGGTGTTATACTTATCGATGTTTATTTTTTACACCGGTTGTTAAAATTAGCCGGTGTAAAATGTTTCACTTTTACATCGTTTATGATTTGTCCGGGTTAGAATAATTTACAACCGGTGTTAAATGTTTATATTCATTTTTTTAACCCGCCCCTTGGCGCGATGACCTTCAATCTTCTCCTTTCTCATATACTCTTTTTTATCGCCGCTCGTCATGCTCTGTGGTTCTCGCGAGGCTTCTCCGTGCTCGATCAGTCGTTCTTCTCTGTCACCTCTCTCGTTCTGCTATTCCGTAAGTGTACGTGTTCTCTGCATTTTTTCCCTGTGTACGTGCGATGCCGTTTTTATGTTCGTTTAATCTAGGTTTTCTATTTTTCCTGATGAATGCTGGCACATCTTTCCATTCATAACTGCTAAAGGAACAAGTTTTGTGTATTCTGACGGGTTGAGGGAAAAAGGGTTAAGTCTGTTTTCAATGTTTTTGATGTTGTTATTGCGTACATAGGAATATGGAGGATAGAGTTACTTAGATTGAGGCTGGCGATGCTCCAAGCGCCACTAAGCAAAGGAAGGGCAGAAGTGCAACTCGTTTGAAAGACATTACGAAGGACAGGATAGAGGGGAAACTGCTTCCGATAGAGTTTGACAGAAACTGGAACCCAACTGGTGAACACAGGACAAAGTACGTAAGTTTTGTCAGCCTCCTAGCACGCAACAAGCCTAGCATCACCTATTTGACTTGGGATGCTGTGGATGATCGCGTGAAGAATCAAATTTGGGACACTATCCGGGTATAGGAACTATCTAATATTGCATGTAGAGCAATACCAAATACACAACTGTTTGTTGATTACTCTATTTTCAATGGCAAACATTGCAGCTCACTTACGATGTGCCTAACAATGAGTTCTTGAAGAAGAAGACGTTATCTGCATGGACAGGACAGAAGTGGTCATCCTCAACCTTCTCCATGCAGCAAGTATCAATTCATTGACGAAGCTGCGTGGGAACAATTTGTTAGGAATCGGATCACGCCAGTAGCAATGGTGAGTGTATCCTTTTGTATGTGGTTGTAGAAAACGTATCAGAGTATCATATGTATTGATTTTAAATACTTCATGTCTTGTAGTTAAAAAGAGCAAAAGCGATTGAATACGCCCTCAAGAATGATTGCCCCCACACAATGTCTCGAGGGGGTTACGCGAAGGCAGAAAGAGAGTTGTTGGGGGCCAAGAGGAAGAGGTTAGAAGAAAATGTTGGGTCGGATCCTAGTGTTCTTCTTGACCCCCCCTCTCCGATACGTCGCGAAGAAAAATGGTTGTACGCTCGCCAAAGAAAGAGCGGAGCTTTTACAAGCGACAATGCTCGCATGATTGCTGAAAAAATTGTAAGCACTACTTGCATTATTTTGTGATAGTAGACTATATATAATTATATCATTTTCCTTATGTTTGTTCTTTCTATGTTATAGAGTGATCTTAAACAACAAGAGTCCCATGGATCCTTCAAGTCAAATGGTAGGAATGACATCTTGACTGTTGCCACTGGGAAACAAGAACATGGGGGCCGTGTCAGGGGAGTTGGAAGAGGTGTGGGTATAAGAGATTACTTTGGAGCATCTCAAATACGTTCCCCACATGTGGTGCCGAGGGCAGAGTTGTCATCCTTGCTCTCCACCATAAGGGCAGAGGCTAAGGAAGAGGCTTGGATAGAGGCTAGGGCACAAGCAGAAGCTTCAATTGAGGCGCGATTACAAGAGGGGTTCGCAAAGATGAAGGAAGAAATGTTGTCCATGATGACATCAAGGCAGCAAGAGCCAACTGATCCCCTCCCGCCCTCAACTGCAGTCCGTCCAACCACTAAGGGGAGTTGTTGCTTGCCGCTGTCAGAGGATGCAGAACATTGTGATCTATATGTTGAGGATCCTCTTAGACGCTTAGTGGCACGTGGCTCCATCCATAGCCTAGGGGCAACTACTGTTCACCACGTCCAAATTCAGGACGATCAATTAAGGGTGACAGTTGAAGCCGTGCTAATTGGAGATGCTCTTGTCCCAATTCCCACTAATGAGGTGAAGACAGTGAGCCAAGCAAAAGGGACTTTCATATTGTGGCCAAAGCATCTTGTTTTGGATCACGTCGCCTCATCCCCCGACCAACTTCCCACCCCTCCCCGCTTTGAATGCCATGCAACGTGTGATCCTAATGGCATATGACCAAACGTTCCATGTGGACGCGTTGCCTATGGATTCAGTTGTGGGCGACATGGGGGCACCGGTCTTCCTGGACCATGCGGACGTCAAATCTCTGATCACTCCCAAGGAAGAACTGACCTCCGGCTGCATCCAAGTGTTTTTGATGTAAGTATAATTTAAATGTAAATATATGTAATAACAAAGTTCAAGTCTTACAACTAATGTCGTGCATGCATTGCCTGTAGGTACATGTAAGCTGAGTTGGTTTCCTCCAAGGGCAAACAAAAAAAGTTCGGATTCCTATGCCCACTTCAGATTTATGCTAAAGGGACCTCTCAATCTTCGAGGCTTGCATACATTTCACAGAGGCTCGGTGAAACCGATATTGATTGTTTCTTCGCACCATATATGCATGAGTAAGAATAATAATGTTTCATTTTATTTTATATATACTAGTTTTGTAGTTGCTTAATTATAATACTCATTCTCTTTTAACTAATCTCTACAGCAATCATTGGCAACTTGTCATCCTATGTAAGCATAGCTATAAAGTTTTCTTCTTATGCTCCCTCCATTACAAGCCCTCAGTGGATGTCAGGAAGATCATGAACACGTACGTGAGTTCTCTTCTATACACAATGATCTGTGTGATAAATGGGTTACTAACTTGTTAACTTTGGTCATAGGGCTATGAGGACATTCGCAGTGGCAAGGGGCCTTAAGCACGCTAATTTGGTGAGGGACCCTGAATGGATCACACCGATGGTAATAAAAGTATATATTAGGTGTTAGCTAGGTTCCCCGTTTTGATGATGAGAAATAATTTTTATCTTGTTAACATTACAGAGTCGAAGGCAACCCAGAGAAAGCAACTTGTGCGGCTTCTACATAGTCAGACACATGGTCAATATTATCTTGGCAAATAGGATTGACCTAACTGGGGAGGTAAAATTGTATTTTGAATGATTTCATATTTCTTAATTGTCAATCTAATCTAAATTAGTAATGCCTTAATTTCTTTGATTTTGATTTCATATTTCAGATGTTTGAACAACCTGATCCATTTCCTGACCAAGATATTGAGGACCTGCGTAATTGGTGGGCAGAGTTTTTTGTTCAAATCCTTCCTTCTCAATAGTATTTGTCTTTCACTGAATACATTTTTCTGTTCAAATTGTAGCATTTTTGTATTGAGTTTTATTCAATGAATAATATAATGAGCAATTGAATTATATATGTCTCTGGCATCTTGAACTGATGATGATCGATGATTGAGTCATATATTACATTTGGGCAGTTTACTTCTGAAGCTTCAGGCCAACGAAATCTATCAAATATAAATTTAATAACATCTACATCGGAGGTATATACCCACCGGTGTAGTAAGAACATATATAAATTAAATTTAATAACATCTACACCGTCCCAATATTCAACCGGTGTTAAAAATTGAACAATCTACACCGTCCCAATATTCCAACCGGTGTAGATGTTAAAACATAATACACCGGATGTAAATGTGAACCGCTTTAACATGAAGACCGGTGTAAAAAAGTATACATTCTACACACCGTCCCATATATTTAACCGGTGTTAACATTTGAAAAATCTACACCGTCCCAATATTCAACCGGTGTAGATGTTAAAAATAATACACGGATGTACATGTGAACCGATTTAAAATTTAGTCCGGTGTAAAAAATTATACATTCTACATCGGTTACAGGACCGGTGTAAAATGTCTGACTTTTTACACGGTCCGTTTCTACACCGGTTGTGTGTGCGATGTTGAATGCCATTTTCAACCGGTGTTGAAATGCTTTTTTTCAGCTGTGTGTTTACTATGATGACAATCCTTGGATAACTCGTGATCTTATCCTAAATGTCCCTGGTCGGTCATCTATGCGGGAGCAGAGATGAAATAAGACCAGTATGACTTTGAAGATATATAGAGATATAAATCAAAGTCATACGCACATGTAAGAGTATAGGGTGTTGGACCGACCCGCTATGAGAGAGTTGCATGGGTCAAGTCATAAGCTTCTCTCATATACAAGCCATGTCACTATGCCCTTTGACCTGAGATCATCATGGATTCCTACATGACAAACGCTCAGCTTTGACCTAGTCAAAAGTCACTTTTGACTGAGTGATCATAAAGGCTATGCTCGGGCTTAGTGGTTTTTCATGCGGAGGAATGTGAATGGTCAAGATGGAATTTGTCCCTCACATTCGTAGAGAGATATTACTAGGCCCCTCGATGAGTGAGTCTGAGAAATGTATGGCCATACTGGAATGGAAGGGTAGTTTCATTTCTATATTCAGACTACTCAGGGATCGAGAAAGTAACAGTCAGGAACTGGAGGATGACGTTCTCCATGCCTCACCCTTGACCGAAATATCGTGTGACAAAAGGGACGTGATATGATTGTATGAAAGGTTACATCGTTTATCGATCCTCATATATTTTGGGTAGTCGTAATGCCTTGCTAAAGACCGCTTACGACTTGTGGGTCAGTATAGTAACTGGCCCACTGCCAACTTCATATGGGCCTATAGGGTCGCACACAAAACATCCCAATGCGAGTTATGATGTCCAGATTCATTGAATCTAAGAGATGTCTAGATTCAATGAATAATCTAGGGTGGATATAAATTTTATATATATATAAATTAGTATATATATATTATATATAATATAAGAGATATTTGTAAGATTTAATTTATAAGGATAAATTAAATCTCTATCACTTTTGAGTTTGAATTTAAATGGATATGATCTATTTGAAATTGAAATTCAAATTGATAAGATATCTCAAATTTGATTTATGAGAATAAATCAAATATAATTCTGTCTTATCGTT
Source organism: Leucaena leucocephala (assembly GCA_037074615.1). NCBI lineage: Eukaryota > Viridiplantae > Streptophyta > Magnoliopsida > Fabales > Fabaceae > Leucaena > Leucaena leucocephala. Next base: position 7,176,014 of record CM073548.1, on the reverse strand, counting down.
ATTTTAAATTAAATAAATAGGTGAATTAAATCTATGGGACGGATTTAATATAAACCATATTTATTTAATTAATTTCTTATTAAATTATGCAATATATATATGATATTGTATTAATTCAAAATTAATATAAGATTAATTCTGAAGCCCGGCCCTATTAGAAGCCCGATAGCTTCCTATATATTTGACATTAGGGGCTAGGGTTCTACACATCTCTACACACACATTCAGACGTGAGAAAAGGGGCAGGGAGAGTGCAAAAGGTTTGCAGATAAGAAACTGCCGAAATAGAGACGGTGAGGACGGAATCTCTAGAAAGCCCTAGAGGGACAAGAGGCGCTAGCACGTCGTTCGCGATTAGAACGCTGTTCGTGTGGATACCAGTAGAGAAAGCCGATCTGAGCTGTCGACTTCTTATGATCGACCAGACACGAAGCAAGGTCGCGACCTATTGACAATGAGGTTGCGACCATAGGGCATCTGAACATCAAAAATCCGAAAAGAGGAGACAGGTCGTGACTTGAAGCTGACGAGGTCGCGACTACAAACTCCAGAGACGTCCGGTTGCGACGAGAAGAAGAGTAGGTCGCGACTAACAACTCCAGAGGCGACAGGTCACGACTAGAAGTTGAGGAGGTCACGACCAAAGCTCGAATACCGAAGGTAACACTTCTTTCTCCTTGACTTAAACACATTCGGTAGATCCTGGCTGGGAATGGAAAAATTTTTAAAGTTAATTTCCGCTGCGTGTCTTCCAATTCCCTACAGAATTACCGAATCAGTACAGTTATTTTTTGTCAAGATTTCTGGCAAGAGAGATATAATCCAGTTGAGAGCTATAGCAAGAGTACTCTGAGAGATATAAAGAAGGATGTTTTATTTTGGTATCAGAGCAAAGGATTCTGGATTAGGAAATGCTCTAAATAGATGATTTATAGATAGATACCCATTAGTAAAGCTGCCATAAATGACATTAAGTTAATATTTGCAGGATGGCTAGAGGTAGAACCAGATCAGAACCCACTGTAGACCAAGGAAACCCTAGACCAGATATCTATGACTTGGATAGTTATGGATCAGAGGAGGAGGAAGAGATAATGGTTAGTGATGCTAAAGAGGTTAGTTCCGCAGTAGGGTCCAATATTCTAACCAGGATACCAGAGGGGATACAGGAAGAACCTATCCCAGCTATGCCTATAACTACAGTATATGCAGCTGTAGCAGGTACAGATATGGAGACCAATCAGGGAGCTCAATCAGGACAGCCTAATGATCAGTATTCCCAGGTTGTAGGTATAGCGGGACATACTCTGAGATAGTCAGTAGACCTAGATGTCCCAGGACCTAGCAGAGTGCCTGATCAGACAAACATCCCAGGTCCTAGTAGACCCAGACTAACCATGGTAGAGTTATATCTGGGAAATCTAGTTATAGAGCTATCAACAGCAGGGCATCTGAGTGGAGAGCACCTTGAGAGAGCTGTGGAGTTAGCCCAGTAGCTGTACAGTCTTAGAGGACTTTTAGATAGGAGCAGGGATCAGGACCATACAGTTTATCAGGATTTTATTGCCAGAGTAAGAAATGCCTATCAAACCTTCCATCCAGATACATTGACACTGGATGATTGGACAGTTATTATGGATAAGATTCTGCCAACCACCCCTCCTTGGAGAACGGGATTAGATGAATACTTTGAAGAAGATCCTTACGAAGACATACCCGATTGGATTTATCTGATTGAAGAATTTGTTAGAATCAAGTTTAAGAAGGACTAGGGTATGTTTAGAAATAATGATGTTCTCCATGTAGTTATGTTATGTATAAAGACCAGTATGGCACTATATGTATGACTTTTAATGACTGTAGGTATATGACATGTTTTGAATGGAATGTAAATTATGTTGTTTATCGTATTCCTCTTCTGTTAGATTTTATGCTAGACAGTAAAGAAAAATGGTTAGAACAAGAAGAACCGTTACGACAGAGGAACCGGAGAACACAAGGGATATTAATCAACTAATCTTAGAGAGGCTGGAACAATAACAGAAAATGATAGAAGAAATGTGTGCGGCACAAGCACGAAGTGAACAGGATAGAGATACTGCTATAGCCACAGTAGTGACTGAAGCAGTGAACAATATGAGGCATCCAGAACCATCTGAAGCAGCGAATATAGCAGCAGAAAGAGTACAGCGTCCGGTAGAGCCTCCGAGATAATCAATAAAGAACCTGAAAGAGTACAGCAACAACTAGTAAAATATCAGAGAAGGGCTGAGCAGGGAGATGATATGGTTAGCATCCAGCAGTGGATGGTCAGGTTCTGCCAGCATAATCCTCCTATATTTAAAGGAACATTTGAGGTCCAGGCTGTAGAGGATTGGATCAGTAGATTGGAAAAGATTTTTAAAGTTCTGGATTGCCCAACGGAGACGAAGGCTCAGATGGCCATCTACCAGCTGGAGAAGGATGCTGATAGGTGGTGGAAAAATACAGAACTGCTCATGCAAGCAAGAAACAGTCCAGTCACTTGGGAAGTGTTTCTTGAACAATTCTATACGAAGTATTTTCCTCAGTCTGTGAGGGATGAAAGAGAAGCAGAATTCCTTGTGCTGAGACAAGGAGAAAGAGAATCCTTTGACAAGTACTTGGCCAAATTCATCCGTCTGTCTCAGTATTCGACATATTTGCGCCAAGTAGATTATGAGAGGTGGATGACTGAGAGGATGATCAGAGGATTAAACTCTATGTTGAAGGAGAAGCAGACTCCTCAACAGTACAATCAGTTTAACAAAGCTGTAGAGGCATGCTACATAGTTTTTAGTCGCGACCACATCACTTTTTAGTCGCGACCTAATTACTTTTTAGTCGCAACCAGGCTCATTTACCTATTAGTCGCGACACCACGTATATTTCCGTCACGACCAATCCTCTCTACCAATATTAGTCACGACCATAATACTTTCTCGTCGCGCCTAGCTCTTTCTGTAACTATTAGTCGCGACCACACCTATCTCTAGTCGCGACCAAAATGGTCAGCTCTCAACTCTACAACCTTTAACTTTTACATCATCCCAAAATGGCCATTCTTCCCCTTGGGACTTCAACACATGGGTCCCCATACCTTTACTTACTTGCAGCTTAGTCCCTGAAACTTTCTACATTTTTCTGGGACTTCTGCTCAAAAGGGGTCTAGTAGCCTCTCAATCTTAGGCTATTTCTACATCTCTAGGCCTGAAAATTGGGATGTTACACTAACCACCTGCCATTGCATTCTGCTGCTATGGCCTCATCACATCTTATTTCAATCTATGCTCTAACTGCGAGCCATTTGAACTATGCTCTAACTGCGAGCATTCTGTATCAGATCCAACTCTTATCTAAAGAGTGATCTGAAAACAATCTCTTTACTGTTATATGCTTCTCTTTCTGTATACCATTTCTTTCAATAGAAATGGCCCTAAGTACTGTATTCATAGTCTATAGAATTACCTGAGTAACCCCCAATCATACTGCATCTGACTGCCGTACTGTAATTGACGTCCCACTTACTGAGTCTGTCTGTTACTCTGGGTATCTCCCTCACACTATCTTAACTCAGATTTAATTTTAATGTCAAATGGTTTGACTAACACTAACTAATTTGTATATGTTTTCTCTACTTCCTACTTTTAAAACCTATAATCATATTCACTCTCACATAAAGACAACATACTAGGTATAGGGTAGCTTAATAGTGTGCATACTGGACAATATAATCCAATCACATACAGGATTTATTTACTCATTAGCCAGTGGAAACAGAACACAAATGAACTCGTACCTTAATTTGGTGCAGGAGACTTTCTTATATCGTTGTCAGTCAGGGTATATACTCTTCCCTGAGTCTGGTATCTTTCGCCTGTTGTGTTATGTGGACATTCCCTGGCATAATGTCCAGACTTTCCACACCTATAGCATAACCCTTGACCTGCTAGACAAGGCCTCGTACCATGGTCTCGACCATAATTCCCACATACATTAGGCCTTGGTTGCCTATTAACTTCTCTTGGCCCACTACCTGGCCTACTTCCCTATTTCTTATTAACTTCTGACCCATATACTGGCCCATTTCTCTTCTTACTGTTCCCTCTCAAGGAACCTGGTGGCACCATTCTCAATGGTACTGATGTAACAGGCTCACTCTTTTCTGGATATTGCACATTCTTTTTTGTGATCCTGCATACTTCTACTGCTTCATTAAACCTTCGTATCTGCCTAGGAAAAAACTTTCTCCTTCAATGTAGGATTTAATCCACGAGTTAACTTCTCAGTGGTCCATCTTTCATCATTATACAGTTTAGGTAAGTGGAATATCATGAAAGACGAATGAACTTAGCAAGATAATCGTCAAAGGGTTCTTGCTCACCCTGCTTTAACATTAAAAATTCTGCTTCATGTTCATCCCTTACTGACTGTGGAAAATATTTCTCGTTGAACTGTTCAAGAAATATTTCCCATGTAAGTGGGATATTTCTTGATTGCAGAATTACTTCTGTGTTCCTCCACCACCTATCAGCCTCCTTTTCTAGCTTGTAAACTGCCATCTGGGCCTTTCTTTCAGTGGGACATTCTAAATTCTTAAAGATTTTCTCTAACTGGCTAACCCAATCCTCGGCTACTTGAGTGTCAAAAGTCCCTTCAAACATGGGCGGATTAAACTTATGGAATCGTTCCATCCATGTTTGAAGACTTTCCTGGCTATTGTTATTTTCCATAGACCCCTGATATCTATTCATTCCAGTCTGCCCATGATTTGACTAAGGTTCAGGTTCTACATCATCTTCTGGTACTACCTCCTTCTCAGACTTCTGTAAGCTAGCAACTGCAGCAGTAACCGCCGTAGCGATAGCAGAATCTCGTTCTTGATCTTGGCGAGCCTGGGTTGCCCATATCTCATCTATTGCATGTTGTTGCTGTTCTAACCTATCCAGAATAATTTGCACAGGGTCTATCCGATTATTAGTACCTTCATCCCGGGGCTCTACCACTTTTGGTCTAATCGTTCTTCTTGTATTAACCATGACTTCTACTTCTTTTTCCAGAATTGGGAAATACAATCATAGATATGCATAACATATATTCATACAACACAACAATATATGCATACATGTAAAACATTTAGAATAACCCATACCACATGACACACATCCTGATTAACATTCTAACTATACCCCCATCTTTAATATAATCTAAATTATTTATGATTAGGGTCTGGAAACTATCATATCTGATGCCAGAAACTTTGCTCTGATACTAAAATAAAACATCCTCCCTTAGATCCCTCAGAGTACACTTACGAAAGTGATATTGACTTGATTATATCTCAACTTAAGCCCAAAAATTTAAAATTTTACTCTTAAGTTCCTTATTCTGGATCTTTTCTTTGAGAAATGATTTATCTCATTCTACACATCCAACTGAGGCTTATTACCTATTCACGTAATGCCCCAGATATGTACTACTGGCTCATCAAATTTCGTAGCCAAACTCTTTCGTTTACTAGGTCAAACTGAGGTCGGAACACTGCTGCCTCAGGAACTACGAATTTCTCTCTCTCAGTTCCCCATACACAAGTTGAACACGCCGAACTATATTCATTATTAAATAATAAATTGTCATACAAGAGGTATACACAAAATCCTCCTATTTCTATTACATCTTTTCCTGTCTGAAATTTGGCAGCATAACTGCTAGGCTTCAACTTTAAAAAGTAACTGATCTTGTACTGATTCGGTAATTCCCGTAAGAACTTCCATTCTATGTAAGTACCCAGGAAAGACTGGATGAACTAGCTAGGTCCACTCACTTCCAGCCTCCTTAGACAGTACGTACGTACATAGTACGTATCAGCTCCTTTCTTCATTACTGTTATTTTGCCATAATTTTGGCAGCATAACGGCGTCTCTTAAAATTCCCAAAATTCACTTCAACATAACCTCCCTGTAATTGGTTATATATATTAGGGATGAGATTCGGGGGAATCTCAGTAGTAATAATCATAACAATATATGTAATGCAGTGTGATAGTGCTTGCTTGTGATTGTGTACAGATAAGTATGCCACGTGCTTCCATACTCAATAACATATGATCATAGCATTGTAGTAGAGCTTCAAACATAACATATAAGACAACAATCCAACCAAACAATAGCACATTAAATCACAAAGCCATTACATAAAAGCTAAGATTAGTTACTATACCTCAAAAGCTTAGCAGAACTCTAGAATCTCTATACTGCTTCCAGCTCCGCCAGAACTTCCTTCCTTCTTTCTTTCTCTCACTTTCTCTCTCTAAAACTTCCTTCTCTCTCTAAAATGTCTCTTGGCCATGAATGAGAAGGCAAGGGGGAGGGGGTATTTATAGTTTCCATAGATGGCATTTCTGTAATTCTTAAGAACTCTGAACTTGTGGCCACCGTTTTTCCTGGAATTTCCTATTTTCTTTTCCATTTATGACATCATCACCATGACATCATCCAAGGGACACCTCATGGGACACCTAATCTCTCACATAGCGAAAATGAAGGTCCAAGAAGCCTCTAGAAAAATTCCAGTCCAATCCGGTACCGCCCCGGTCCAATTCCCCAAAAATCAGACTATTTTCTGAATCTAATTTTTCTAAAATGCCATAATAAATCCTCTGACCTTAAATTCAATATCTGAATTCTTTTTATCATTAACATTCTTATACTGGGTCTGAACTCCATTACAGATCCCTTACAAAATGATCAAAATACCCTTGGTGCCCTTTCTTGCACTATATTAGCCCTAAGGGCAAAATTATCATTTCACACCTTTTTGTACCTTGTCAAAGCGTATACTGACTCTGACTAACCTCACCTGTGTATGCCTTGGCATTTTGGCCTCTCCCAAATGACCAAAATGCCCTTCATTCATCTATTTCTCCTTAAGACAACATGGGCATTTTTGTAATTTCACACTTTTTCGGGGTTCCACTGGACACTGGCCCACCTATCAGTCCAGGTGCCTTATTGGGTCTTTGATGGCGCCATTTTTGGGCCTTTTAGGGTCCATTACCTTTCTGGCATGTTTCACGAGAAATCTCTCCCGACGATATTCACTAGGTACTTTTGCCATTATACACCGTTTCTACACACCTCCGGACACCGGCTCCTTTTATAAGTCCCTGGATTTTCACTTATTTGTAGTTTAGTCCCTAGAAACCCTCTGTATGTTTCTGGGACTTCTTCTCGAAGGGGTCTGATAGCCTATCTATTTCAAGCTACTTTCTAAGTCTCTGGGCTTAAAAATTGGGATGTTACAAGACCTGGCAGAGGAAATTACTGAGGAGGGCCGAATAACAAAGGCACAAGAGCCCGAGTGTGCAACAAATATTGGAAAAATCATGGGGATAGGCCTTGTCTGGTGGGCAAAAATGTATGCTATACTTGTGGAAAGTTGGGACATTTTTCTCGGGAATATCCTCAGGCAGCAGCTGATCAAAGGCCGCGGACGCAAGGACGCGTATTTGCACTTTCCAGAGAAGATGCACAGAAATCACCTGAGATGATTCAAGGTACATTCTATATCAATGATCACTCAGTGATTGCTATGTTTGATTCTGGTGCAAGTCATTCTTTTATTTCCTATGATTGTGCTAGACGTCTAGGCCTGAAAATTAGTAAATTGCATTATGATAAATATGTGATGACTCCCACAAGTGCTCGGTGTAACATCCCAATTTTTGGGTCTAGGAGAACTGGGAGGTAGTCTGATATGGGCAGGCTGCTCAACCCGTAGTCCCAGGGAAGTAATCTGATATGGGCGGACTACTTACCTGTATTTTGTAGGAATCTGAGGGATGAGCTAAGTTCTTTAGGATTTAAAGATGAGTTAAGTCTTTAACCTACAGAATCGGGATAGTTCACCCAGGTTCAAAATGAGGAATGTTTGGAATATCCTAAGTCTTAAGCCTAGGAATTCTGCAGGTAGCTTAATATGGGCTGGCTCCTGTGTAAGATAACCTGATATGGGCGGGTTGTCGAGCCTTTCAATTAACAATGACTCCCGAAGAGTTTAGGGGATGAGTTATTGAAAGAGAATTTCTAGACCCTAAGATGAGGGATGAGAAGATGGGGTTAAGATGCCAGAAAGAGAATGCAGGGGCATAATCATAATTATGGAAAAGATCAGGCTGGTAGCCGATGAGTACCATATTTTGCCAGAAAATAGAGAAAATTATGCTGATCATTTCACTGAACTGTGAAATGTGCATATGAGGTCTCTATATGTATGAAAGAAAAAGGAAAAGTTACCAAGGGTAAAATGGTCATTTTTTAAAAGTGTGTCGGGAGCGTACTTTTAGGCAAAAATAGCCCGGTCCGGATTAAATATCTGAAAATACCGGGAGATAGAGAAGAGGATTCCGGGTTGAATGACGCGACACAGAATTTTGATTTGAGGTCCCGATTTTTCTGTAAAAATTCCCGAAGATGGGAATTTACAGTTATAATCGGTAAAGGAAAAGCAGTCCAAATAGAGATGATCGGACTGTGGCCAGAGGCCATACAGTGTTTTTAAGACCTATAGTTACACCAGGGAAGGCCCAGGCCCATAATGTCATTTCAGTGGTAAGAGGGGCCGGTGTCCGGGAAAAAGGCGCAAAATGAAGAAAATGCCCTTATGTTATAGAATAACTGAAGAATGAGTAAAGGGTATTTTGGTTATTTGGCTAAGGTTACTCAGTCCAGACAGGGTATCTGGATAGTTGACCAGGGTCAGAGAGTACTCTGGTAAGATGTAAAAAGACAATAATGTCCCTAGACTCATTAAAGTAAAGAAAGAGAGATTAAGGGCATTTTGGTAATTTGCCAAGGGGTGTTTCTTGGGAATCGGGCCATAGAGTACTTGGGCTAGATCAGAGACCCAAGATGATATTCCCAGGCCCAAAAACGTAGCCCAGCATAAATGTGAGAAAAAGTGGCATTAAAATAATGATTTAGTGACTTTTCAGTAAAGTAATGTTACTCGGTTGGCATGATAACCGAGGAGGTGATCAGATAAAGTCCGGGACTTATCTGGAGGTCATGGGATGGTGTGAAAGGTCCCTTCTAGGCGCCACATGGCACTGGTCTAGAGGGAGAAGAAAAGTTAAGGACACGTGGTACAATCTCAGCCGTTGAGTCCGGTTTGTGGGAAATCGGACCGGACCGGTACTAGACTGGACTGGAAAGCTTCCAGAAGGTTTCTTGGCTCTCTCAATTTCGCCATGTGAGAAATGTGACTAATGAGGTGTCCCATGAGGTGTCCTTTGATGATGCAGTAAAATGAATAAAAGAAAATAGGAAATTCCAGGAAAATCGGTGGCCACATGTTCAGAGGGCTTGGAAATTGCAGAAATGCCATCCATGAAAACTATAAATACCCCCTTGCCTTCATTATGCACGGCCAAGAGCCCTTTTAGAGAGATAAGGAAGTTCTAGAGAGAGAAAGTGAGAGAAAGAAAGAAAGAAAGGAAGTTATGGCGGAGCTGGAAGCAGTATAGAGATAGTAGAGTTCTGCTAAGCTAGCCAGGTAGTAACTAATCCTAGCTTTTATGTAATGGCTTTGTGATTTGTTGTGCTATTGTTTGGTTGGATTGTTGTCTTATATATTATGCTTGAAGCTCTATTACAATGCTATGATCATATGTTATTGAGTATGGAAGCACGCAGCATACTTATCTGTACACAATCACAAGCAAGCACTGTCACTCTGCATTACATATATTGTTATGATTATTACTACTGAGATTCCCCCGAATCTCATTCCCCATGTCTAACCCATTACAGGGAGATTATGTTGAAGTGAATCTTAAGAATTTTGAGAGACGCCGTTATGGTGCCAAATTTAAGGCTGAACATCAGAATTTGATAAGTACTGTGTACGTAGGTGTTGTCTAAGGAGGATGGAAGTAAGTGGACCTAGCCAGTTCATCCAGTCTTTCCTGGGTACTTACGTAGAATGGTAGTTCTCATGAGGGAATTACTGAATCAGTACAGTTTAGTTCTTTGTACAGATGAAGCCTAGCGGTTATACTGCCGAAATTCGGCAGGAAAAGATGTAATAGAAATATAAGAATTTTGTGTATATTCTGTTGTATGACATTTTATTATTTAATAATAAATATTGTTTGGCATGTTCAATTTGTGGATGATGAATTAAAAGAGAATTCGCAGGTATTGAGGTAGCAGTGTTCTGACCTCAGTTTGACCTAGTAAATGAAAGAATTTGGCCACAAAATTTGGTGAGCCAGTTGTACACATCTGGGGCATTACGTGGATAGGTAATAATTCTTGTTTGTATGTGTAGAATGAGATTAATCAGTTATCAAATTAAAGGTTCAGAATAAGGAACTTAAGAGTAGAAATTTTAATTTCTGGGCTTGAATTAAGGTATAATCAAGCTAATATTGCTTCCGCAAGTGTACTCTGAGGAGTCTAAGGGAGGATATTTCATTTTGGTATCAGAGCAATAGGTTCTAGCATAAACCAGACAGGATTCTAGCTCAGAGCATAAGATTCTGGCATAGAACAGAAGGTTCTGGCTTAGTGATGCTCTGATTTAGAAAGGTTATTTCCCTAGAGTACATAGAGGTTTAGAAAAGCCCAGTGGAGGTAAAGCCCCAAGATGAGTAAGTAGTACGATGTTATGTGTTCACTTTTCTTTTTCTGATTGACAAGTAACAAGATGGTGAAGACGAGATGAGGACACAGAACTCAAGTGGAGGAGCCACACATAGAGGAAGCTGGCAACTCCAATGAGGTAGACCCTATGCGAGTCATCCTTTCTAGGCTAGATCAGCAGCAAAGGATGATGGAAGAGATGAGGGTGGAACAAGTTGAAACATCCTCCTTTACAGCTCTCAGAGTACACTTGCGGAAGTAATTTTAGCTTAACTTAAGTCCAGAGATTAAACTTTTAACTCTTAAGTTCCTTATTCTGAACCTTTACTTTGAGAACTGGTTTCTCACCTTCTACACATCCAAATGAGGCTTATTACCTATTCACAGAATGCCCCATATGTGTACTACCGGCTCACTAAATCTCGTGGCCAGACTCCTCCGTTTACTAGGTCAAACTGAGGTCAGAACACTGCTGCCTTAGGACCTGCGAATTTCCCCTTAATTTACCATACATAAATTGAATATGCCAAACAATATTTATCATTGAATAACATAATGTAATATAGCAAGGCATACACAACAAGACATATACATAGTTCTTCTATCTCTATTACATCTTCTCCTTCCTGAAATTCGGCAGCATAACTGCTAGGCTTCGTCTGTACAAAGAACTGAACTGTACTGATTCGGTAATCCCCTCATGAGAACTACCATTCTACGTAGTACCCATCAAAGACTAGATGAACCGGCTAGGTCCACTCACTTCTAGCCTCCTTAGACAGCACTACGTACACAGTACTTATCATATACTGATGTTCAGTCTTAACTTCGGCAGCATAACGGCGCCTCCTAGCATTCTCACAATCCACTTCCGTATAACCTCCCTGTAATGGGTTATGTATGGGGATGAGATTCGGGGAAATCTCAGTAGCAACAATCATAACAATATATGTAATGCAGAGTGATAGTGCTTGCTTGTGATTGTGTACAGATAAGTGTAACACCCCAATTTTTAGGCCTAGAGATGCCATAAGGAGAATTCAAGGGCATAATCGTAATTATGGGAAAGATCGGGCTGGTAGCCGATGAGTACCATATTTTGCCAGAAAATAGAGAAAATTATGCTGATCATTTCACTGAACTGTGAAATGTGCATATGAGGTCTCTATGTGTATGAAAGAATTAGAAATGTGACCAGGGGTAAAATGGTCATTTTGGAAAAGTGTGCGCGTGAGTGCTTTTTCAGGCCAAAACAGCCCGGTCCGGATAAAATATCTGTAAATACCGGGAGATAGAGAAAATGATTCCGGATTGAATGAGGAGTCACAGAATTTTGATTTGAGGTCCCGATTTTTCTGTAAAAATTCCTGAAGATGGGAATTTACAGTTATAATCGGTAAAGGAAATACAGTCCGAATAGAAATGATCGGACAATGGCTAGAGGCCATACAGTATTTTCTAAGGCCCGTAGTGACACCAGGGAAGGCCCAGGCCCATAATATCAGTTCAGTGGTAAGAGGGGCCGGTGTCCGGGAAAAATGTGCAAAATGACGAAAATGCCTTTATGTTATAGAATAACTGAAGAATGAGTAAAGGGTATTTTGGTCATTTGGCTAAGGTTAGACAGTCAAGAAGGGGTATCTGGATAGTTGACCAGGGCCAGAGAATACTCTGGTAAAATATGAAAAGACAATAATGCCCCTAGACCTAGTAAAGGAAATGAAAGGATTTAAGTGCAATTATGGAAAGTTTCGAGGCCAAAAAGGAAAGTAGACAAAAATATGGGGTCCTTAAGTGTAATTTTAGCCAAATAAAAAGGGACTTAAATGAAAAGAAGAAAAGTTCCCTGGGGCTAAATTGTAATTAAAGAAAGTCAGGCCGGAAGTGGTTTGGACTGTCCGAAAGCATTTCAGTCCCAGATTTCACCGGTAGAGAGAGCAAGTGACGCTCGGTAATCTGGCTTAATACAGGAATTTTTGAAGACTCCAGATAGCCAGAAATGGACTGATCGTCCAAAAGTTATAAAAATTCCTACCGGATATCCTAGATTTCAGATCTAGGTGAGAAAATACGGGATGATACGTCCTTATGGGACGGATGTCGGGAAACTGACAGAATACCGATAGGAGGTCTGTAGAAAAAGTTATTCGCAAATCAGAAAATCCAGACGGGAGTGTGAGGCCTCCGGGTATCCGATAGGGAGATTTATCGGTATTTAAGAAGGGACTGAATGAGTTCGGATGATCTCGGTCAAATGACTGATATGACTCACAGGGATGCCTGAACACCGCAGGCCAGTGTATCGGACAGAAGGAGCCCGTGTCCGGATATCTGTATAAACGGTGAATAATAGATAAAATATTCAATAATTATTAACGGGGGAAGATTCCTCGTAATGCGTGCCATGAAGGTATTGGACCCGGAAAGGCCCAATAATGGCGCCAACAGAGGCCCAATGAGACACTTGGACTGATAGGTGGGCCAGTGTCCGGCAGAACCCCGGAAAAGTGCGAAATTACGAAAATGCCCCTGTGTTGTACAAAAGTGTAACAGATGAATGGAGGGCATTTTGGTAATTCTGGACAGGCCCAGAAGCCAAGGTATATACAGATAAAGCTACTTAGAGTCAATATATGTCCTGACAGAGTACAGAAGGGTGTAAAATGACGATTTTACCCTTAGGGTTAAAATAGTGCAAGAAAGGGCACCCAAGGGTATTTTGGTAATTTGCCAAGGGCTGTTTCTTGGGAATCGAGCCATCAGAGTACTTGGGCTTGATCAGGATCCAAGACAACATTCCCAAAGCCCAAAAACGTAGCCCATGAAGTATGTGGGAAAAAGTGGCATTAAAATACTATTTTAATGCTGTTTCAATAAAGTTACTCGGTCGGCACGATAACCGAGGAGGTGATCAGATAAAGTCCTGGATTTATCTGGATAGCATTGGAAGGAGTGACAGGTGCCAGTAAGATGACACATGGCGCCAACATAAAGGCAGAAGAAAAAGTTGAGGACACGTATTACGAGGCAAGAGACTGGACCGGTGAGTCAGCATGCTGAGTCAGCTGCTGAGGTGTCCAGGATTTCAGACATGTGATAAATGTGGCGCTGAGGTGTCCTGGTGAGGTGTCCCAATGATGTCATGCATGATGCAGTAAAGGAGGAATTAAAGAAAATAGGAAAATCCAGGAAAAACCAGGACCGCAGGATCAAAGTTCATAGAAACTGCAGAATTGCCATTGAAGGCAATTATAAATACCCCCCTTCCATTCCATTTTCATTCACGCAAGGCAAGGGAGAAGGGAGAGAAAGAAGAGAGAGAAGGAGAAGGAAAGGAAGAGAGAAAGGAGAAAAGGAAGTAAGGAAGTTTTGGCGGAGCTGGAAGCAGAATAAGGATAGTGGAGTTCTGCTAAGCTAGCCAGGTAGTAACTAATCCTAGCTTTTATGTAATGGCTTTGTGACTTGTTGTGCTATTGTTTGGTTGGATTGTTGTCTTATATGTTATGTCTGAAGCTCTGCTATAATGCTATGATCATATGTTATTAAGCATGGAAGCACGCAGCATACTTATCTGTACACAATCACAAGCAAGCACTGTCACTCTGCATTACATATATTGTTATGATTATTGCTACTGAGATTCCCCCGAATCTCATCCCAATAAGTAAACCATTACAGGGGAGGTTATGTCAAAATGAATTCTGGGAATTTTAAGAGATGCCGTTATGCTGCCGAAATTATGACAAGATAAGGAAAGCAACTGATACGTACTGTGTACGTAGGTACTGTCTAAGGAGGCTGGAAGTGAGTGGACCTAGCCGGTTCATCCAGTCTTTCCTGGGTACTTACGTAGAATGATAGTTCTCACGGGAATTACCGAATCGGTACAAGATCAGTTACTTTCTGAAGATGAAGCGTAGCGGTTATGCTGCCGGAGTTTAGGCAGGAAAAGATGTGATAGAGATGTGGGAACTTTTGTACTTACCCAGATTGTAAAACAACTTATTAATTAATAATAAGTGTTATTTGACATGTTTGACTGATGTATGATGGATGTATGCATATGTATGCAAAGTAGAAATGCTGAAATTTACCACTATGAACAGTAACACGTGGTAACCTAGTCATGTTTGATAAATGATTAAAAATAGTAAATGGATGAATAAATGTATGAAAGTTTTATGGTAGATAGTAGACATACCAAGCTTTAATTTTATATATAAAACGTATCATTTGTATGTCTACACAAGGAGATATAAATTATCAAAGTTGGGACCAGAATGCTGGATTCAGGAGAAAAACGCTGGATGAACAGTAAAATAGAAACGTTGACTGACGTTGACTCGGTCAATGCATGGTCAACGAGTTATTTGTTCCTGAAATATAATTGAGTTATCTTAATTTAGCAATTGGAACCACTTCATTTTGATTTTTCTAGAATTAGTTATGATTTTTCGAAGTCAGGTCACTCATCTGGAATTTTCAAGTGAACAGTACTCTATAAGAGTAAAATTCCAGATTGGGGAATTGGACTTCAATGACCTTGAAAGTGGTTCTAAATGCTACTGAATGGTCCCTAAGACATATGAAAGGAAGAATGTTTCAATAAGTATGCTGCGTGCTTCCATATTCAATAACATATGATCATAGCATTACAGCAGAGCTTCAAACATAGCATATAAGACAACAATCCAACCAAACAATAGCACAACAAATCACAAAGCCATTACATAAAAGCTAGGATTAGTTACTACCTGGCTAGCTTAGCAGAACCCTGCTATCTCTATTCTGCTTCCAGCTCCGCCAGAACTTCCTTACTTCCTTTCTCTCTTCCTTTCCTTCTCCTTCTCTCTCTTCTTTCTCTCCCTTTCCTCTTGCCCATGCGTGAAGCAAATGAAATGAAGGGGGTATATATAGGGTTTCCCAATGGCATTTCTGTAATTTCCATGCCATCTGAACATGTGGTCCTGGTTTTTCCTGGAATTTCCTATTTTCCTTAATTCCTCCTTTACTGCATCATCATGCCACCTCAGTCTGCCACCTCAGCGGGACACCTCAGCAGCATATTTTCCACATGTCAAAATTCCCTGGACACCTCAGCAGCTGACTTATCAGGCTGACTCACCGGTCCAGTCTCCTGCCTTGTAATGCGTGTCCTCGGCTTTATCTACTTTCTCCAAATCAATGCCATGTGGCATCTGGAAGAGACCTTGCACGCTTCCCAATGCTATCCAGATAAGTCCCAGACTTATCTGATCACTTCCTCGGTTCTCGCGCTAACCGAGTAACTTTACTCTACTGAACGGTCACCGAATCACCACTCTAATGCCATGTGGCATCTTGTGGGTCCCATGAGGATACCTTATCAGTCCACCTCATGGTCTCCAGATAACCTTTCCTGTATCTGACCTCTTTCCCCAGTTCTATCTCTAACTGGGTAACTATCTCATTTGGACCTTCACCACTCTTGGCCCATACGCTTGGCACTGCTTTAGTCACTAGTCGCGACCTGATCATCATCTCATCGCGACATAACACCTTTTGGTTCATTAGTCGCGACCACAACATCCTTTAGTCGCAACTATAACAGTCTTTCGTCACGACCATATCACTTTTTAGTCGCAACCAGGCTCATTCTATTCATTAGTCGCGACACCACAACATTATCCGTCACGACCAATCCTCTATGCCAATATTAGTCGCGACCATAATATACTCTCGTCGCGACCAATTTCTTTATCATCGCGACCTAACTGGTCAACTCTTGAACCTTTGACCTTTACATCATCCCCCAAATGGCCATTTACCCCTTGGGACTTCCACTGTTTACACATAAGTCCCCGTACCTTTACTTACTCGCGGCTCAGTCCCTGAAACTCTTTACGTTCCTCTGGAACTTCTGCTAAAAAGGGGTCTAGTAGCCTCCTAATCTTAGGCTATCTCTGCATCTCTAGGCCTGAAAACTGGGATGTTACACAAGTCTGCCGAGATCAGGAAAGAGATACAACTATAGCTACTCTTATAGCTATAGTTAATCAATTGCGGACCCTTGATAGACCAGCATAAGGGATATCAGGAATTCCTCCGAATAATGAGCAGTCAAGAATAGAGGATCCAGTGGCAGATCCTAACAGCATTCAGCAGTGGATGGAGCGGTTCCAAAAGTACAATCCTCTGGCGTTTGAGGGGACATTTGACGTCCAAGTAGCTGAAGATTGGATAGATTAGCTTGAGAAGATTTTTGAGGTGCTAGACTGCCCATTAGGAAGAAAAGCCCGGCTGGCCATTTTCAAGCTAGAGAAGGATGCACGAAGATGGTGGAAGAACATCGAGCTTATTCTTCAGGTGAAAGGAATCCCAGTTACATGGGAGGTGTTTCTGGGACAGTTTAGGGAAAAATACTTTCCCCAGTCAGTGAGGGACGCGAAGGAAGTTGAGTTCCTTACTCTAAAGCAGGGAGAGAAAGAGCCATTTGATGAGTATTTGGCTAAGTATCTCCGATTTTCATGCTATTCTACGTACCTTAGAAGAATGGAGGACGAAGAATGGTCGACAAAGAGATTAGTGGAGGGTCTGAGCAGTTCCCTAAAGGAAAGGATAATTCCTCAGCAACTTATACGGTTCAATAGAGCGGTAGAAGTCTGCAGATTGACAGAAAGAAGTATGAACAATCATGCAGCAACCGGGAACAACGTAAGGAGCAAGGAAGTGGCTAAGTCGGAGGTAAGAGGAAAAGAAGCATTGGCTAGGAACACTCTAGGAGGTAGCTCAAGTTATGAAGCCAATAATAATAATAACAAGAGAAAGAGGCAACAGTTTAGGCAGGGGACTGATCAAGGTGAGGATCAGGTTGGAGGATAAAGATGTCAAAGATGTGGAAAGAACCATGGCACAAGGGAATGTCGAGCAGGGCAAGATAGTTGTTTTAAGTGTGGTGAGAAGGGCCACTTTGCAAGATTTTACCCTAAGAGTGCTGACATCCCTAGGCCAAAGACAACAGGAAGAGTGTTTTCCCTTTTTATGAACAGAGTCTCCAATTCCCCTGATGTCGACCCTAAGAATGGTTAAGAAGAACCATAGCTGTAAGGGCGACTTAGTTGTAAGAACTGTATGCCTAGATGTAAATGATGTGATTAATGAAGAGTTTTTTTCTGATCTAAATAAAGTGGTCATTATAACGGGTCATGAGATAATTAGTAAGAAAATAAATCTGTCTTAACTCAGTGATGAGGTTGTTGTATGAGGGGTTAGAACATGGATAGCTGTAAGCAACTATAATGAGAGATGTTAGTTGCTAAGAATCCATGTGGAAGGTCTGGGACCAAGCTGTTGCTCTTCTAGAACATCACTGGAGCGAGGATAAGACAGAGAGGGATGATCTTACTGGTTATATATATGACTGCGTTAT
Organism: Leucaena leucocephala; assembly: GCA_037074615.1. NCBI lineage: Eukaryota > Viridiplantae > Streptophyta > Magnoliopsida > Fabales > Fabaceae > Leucaena > Leucaena leucocephala. The sequence goes on along the minus strand of CM073548.1, from coordinate 7,157,945 downwards.
AAGAATCACATAGTTGTATAGATCAGTAAGAAGTTCTCTTCAGGAAAGATGAGGTATCCCTTAAAATTTCGAGGATGAAATTTTTAAAAGGGGAGGAGAATTGTAACATCCCAATTTTTGGGTCTAGGAGAACTGGGAGGTAATCTGATATGGGCAGGTTGCTAAACCTGTAGTCCTAGGGTAGTAATCTGATATGGGCGGACTACTTACCTGTATTTTGTAGGAATCCGAGGGATGAGCTAAGTCCTTTAGGATTTAAAGATGAGTTAAGTCTTTAACCTACAGAATCGGGACAGTTCACCCAGGTTCAAAATGAGGAATGTTTGGAATATCCTAAGTCTTAAGCCTAGGAATTCTGCAGGTAGCTTAATATGAGCTGGCTCCTGTGTAAGATAACCTGATATGGGCGGGTTGTCGAGCCTTTCAATTAACAATGACTCCCGAAGAGTTTAGGGGATGAGTTATTGAAAGAGAATTTCTAGACCCTAAGATGAGGGATGAGAAGATGGGGTTAAGATGCCAGAAAGAGAATGCAGGGGCATAATCATAATTATGGAAAAGATCAGGCTGGTAGCCGATGAGTACCATATTTTGCCAGAAAATAGAGAAAATTATGCCGATCATTTCACTGAACTGTGAAATGTGCATATGAGGTCTCTATGTGTATGAAAGAAAAAGGAAAAGTTACCAAGGGTAAAATGGTCATTTTTTAAAAGTGTGCGCGGGAGCGTACTTTTAGGCAAAAATAGCCCGGTCCGGATTAAATATCTGAAAATACTGGGAGATAGAGAAGAGGATTCCGGGTTGAATGACGCAGCACAGAATTTTGATTTGAGGTCCCGATTTTTCTATACAAATTCCCGAAGATGGGAATTTACAGTTATAATCGGTAAAGGAAAAGCAGTCCAAATAGAGATGATCGGACTGTGGCCAGAGGCCATACAGTGTTTTTAAGACCTATAGTTACACCAGGGAAGGCCCAGGCCCATAATGTCATTTCAGTGGTAAGAGGGGCCGGTGTCCGGGAAAAAGGTGCAAAATGAAGAAAATGCCCTTATGTTATAGAATAACTGAAGAATGAGTAAAGGGTATTTTGGGCATTTGGCTAAGGTTACTCAGTCTAGACAGGGTATCTGGATAGTTGACCAGGGTCAGAGAGTACTCTGGTAAGATGTAAAAAGACAATAATGCCCCTAGACTCATTAAAGTAAAGAAAGAGAGAATAAGGGCATTTTGGTAATTTGCCAAGGGGTGTTTCTTGGGAATCGGGCCATCAGAGTACTTTTGCTAGATCAGAGACCCAAGATGATATTCCCAGGCCCAAAAATGTAGCCCAGCATAAATGTGAGAAAAAGTGGCATTAAAATAATGATTTAGTGACTTTTCAGTAAAGTAAAGTTACTCGGTTGGCATGATAACCGAGGAGGTGATCAGATAAAGTCTGGGACTTATCTGGAGGTCATGGGATGGTGTGAAAGGTCCCTTCCAGGCGCCACATGGCACTGGTCTAGAGGGAGAAGAAAAGTTAAGGACATGTGGCACAATCTCAGCCTTTGAGTCCGGTTTGTGAAAAATCGGACCGGACCGGTACTAGACTGGACTGAAAAGCTTCCAGAAGGTTTCTTGGCTCTCTCAATTTTGCCATGTGAGAAATGTGACTGATGAGGTGTCCCATGAGGTGTCCTTTGATGATGCAGTAAAAGGAATAAAAGAAAATAGGAAATTCCAGGAAAATCGGTGGCCACATGTTCAGAGGGCTTGGAAATTATAGAAATGCCATCCATGAAAACTATAAATACCCCCCTTGCCTTCATTATGCACGGCCAAGAGCCCTTTTAGAGAGATAAGGAAGTTCTAGAGAGAGAAAGTAAGAGAAAGAAAGAAAGAAAGGAAGTTCTGGCGGAGTTGGAAGCAGTATAGAGATAGTAGAGTTCTGCTAAGCTAGCCAGGTAGTAACTAATCCTAGCTTTTATGTAATGGCTTTGTGATTTGTTGTGCTATTGTTTGGTTGGATTGTTGTCTTATATATTATGCTTGAAGCTCTATTACAATGCTATGATCATATGTTATTGAGTATGGAAGCACGCAGCATACTTATATGTACACAATCACAAGCAAGCACTGTCACTCTACATTACATATATTGTTATGATTATTACTACTGAGATTCCCCCAAATCTCATTCCCCATGTCTAACCCATTACAGGGAGATTATGTTGAAGTAAATCTTAAGAATTTTGAGAGACGCCGTTATGGTGCCGAATTTAAGACTGAACATCAGAATATGATAAGTACTGTGTACGTAGGTGCTGTCTAAGGAGGCTGAAAGTGAGTGGACCTAACCGGTTCATCTAGTCTTTCCTGGGTACTTACGTAGAATGGTAGTTCTCATGAGGGAATTACTGAATCAGTACAGTTCAGTTCTTTGTACAGATAAAGCCTAGCGGTTATACTGCCGAAATTCGGGCAGGAAAAGATGTAATAGAAATATGAGAATTTTGTGTATATTCTGTTGTATGATATTTTATTATTTAATAATAAATATTGTTTGGCATGTTCAATTTGTGGATGATGAATTAAAAGAGAATTCGGCGGTCTTGAGGTAGCAGTGTTCTGACCTCAGTTTGACCTAGTAAATGAAAGAATTTGGCCACGAAATTTGGTGAGCCAGTTGTACACATCTGGGGCATTACGTGGATAGGTAATAAGCTTTGTTTGGATGTGCAGAATGAGATTAATCAGTTATCAAATTAAAGGTTCAGAATAAAGAACTTAAGAGTAGAAATTTTAATTTCTGGGCTTGAATTAAGGTATAATCAAGCTAATATTGCTTCCGCAAGTGTACTCTGAGGAGTCAAAGGGAGGATGTTTCACTAGGGTAGTTACCTCTGATGCTTGTTTGAATATTATTGTGCTGTATGAGCACTATTATACAACCCTAGACCTAATATGCATGCCTTTCTGAGAGATTGAGGTTATACTTGGGTTAAATTGGTTGTCCTCCAATAATGTAATGCTGGACTGCAAAAACAAGACGCTAGTTCTTGGTTCGACGGTAGCAAATCTGAGTCCAGAAGTATGACTGAATTTCATAACGGAGGCACAAGCAGATAAATGCTTGGGAAAGGATGTCAAGGATACATGGTTTTCCTCTCTGTTCAAGCAGAAGTCCAAGAAGGAATTGAGACAATTGCAGTAGTTAATGAAGTGGAGTTTGCAATCGATATTGTGCCTGGAGCGGGATCAGTATCCAAAGCCCTATATCGGATGGCTCCTAATGAAATGAGTGAGATGAAGAAGCAGATTGAGGAGCTTTTAGAGAAGGGTTTCATATGACCTAGTGTTTCTCCCTGTGGTGCTCCAGTGCTATTTGTTAAAAAGAAATATGGCAGCTTAAGACTGTGTATTGACTACAGAGAGCTAAACAAGATCACAGTTAAGAACAAGTACCCTCTCCCCAGAATTAAAGATTTGCTAGATCAATTGGCCGGAGCGAGTCTATTCTCCAAGATTGATTTACGATCTGGCTATCATCAGTTGAGAATTAAGTCAGATGACATTTCAAAGACTGCTTTCAGAACATGTTATGGGCATTTTAAGTTTTTGGTTATTCCTTTTGGTCTGACTAATGCGCCTGGAATTTTCATGGATTATATGAACAGGATCTTCAGACCTTATTTAGATCAGTTTGTGGTGGTCTTCATAGATGATATTCTGGTTTACTCCAAGTCTGCTGACGAGCATGAAAGGCATTTGAGAATTGTTCTTGGTACCCTTAAAGAGAGGCAGCTCTACGCTAAGCTTAGTGTGAGTTTTGGCTTTCAGAAGTCAAATTTCTTGGTCACGTCATATCCCAAAATGGGAGCAGCCAAAGATAGTGACAGAGATCAGAAGTTTCTTAGGCTTAGCAGGGTATTACAGAAGATTCATCCAGCACTTTTCTCGAATTGCCTTGCCACTAACCAAGCTTACCAAAAAGAATCAGCAGTTTAAGTGGGACGAGAAGTGCGAGGCTAGTTTTCAAGAGTTAAAGTAGAAATTAACCACTACTCATGTGCTGATTATTCCAGACCCAACTCAGACTTATGTAGTCTACACTGATGCTAGTAAATTGGGGTTGGGATGTGTACTGATGTAACAAGGTAGAGTAGTAGCCTACGTCTCTCGGTAGTTAAAGTCGCATGAACAGAATTATCCCACTCATGATCTGGAGCTTGCAGCGGTGGTTTATGCTCTGAAGATATGGAGGCATTATTTATATGGAGCTACAATTGAATTGTACTGTGACCACAAAAACCTGAAGTATCTGCAGGATCAGAAATAGCTGAATATGAGGCAACGACGATGGATAGAATTATTAAAGGATTACGATTTCCAAATTAAATACCATCTAGGAAAAGCCAATGTAGTGGCCGATGCTCTGAGCAGAAAGGTGGTGTAGGTAGCATATTTGATGATCAAAGAATTAAAGTTGATTGAGGATATGCGAGATTGGAGCCCTTTGTATCAGATGCAAGTGATGGAAAGTTCCTACGGGGGAGTGCATGTCAAAGCTTGTATAGAAGATGAGATTAAAGAGGCTCAAGAACATGATAAGCTCACAATGATTTTTAAGGACAAGCTGAAGAGAGGGCAGACTAAGAATTTTGAGATTTCCTCAGATGGATTATTGCAGTTTAGAGGAAGACCATATATCTAAAACGTCCTTACTTTCATACATTTTAGGGATCATTTGGTAGCATTTAGAACCACTTTCAAGATCATTGAAGTCCAATTTCTCAATCTGGAATTTTTCTCTTCTCGTGTACTGTTCATTGTGTAAATTCCAGATGAGTGACCTGACTTCGGAAAATCATAATTAATTATACAAAAATCAAAATTAAGTGGTTCCAATTGATACTTGAAGATAAATAAATTATATTTTAGGGAAAATCTCTCATTGACCAATCTTTGACCAAGTCAACGTGGGTCAAGGTTACAACTTTACTGTTCATCCCACATTTTCCCTCTAAATCCAGCATTCTGGTCCCAACTTTGGAAATTTATAACTCCATGTGTATACGTCCAAACAAGGAATATTATATATAGAATTAAAGCTTCATATGTCTACTATTTACCATAAAAATTTCAGACATTTATTCATCCATTTACTATTTTTAATGATTTATCAAACATTAATAGGTCTCCACGGATTTACTGTTCACAGAAACAATTTTCAGCATTCACTCTTACATACCCATGCATACATCCATCACATATCAGTTAAACATGCCGATCAGATATTTAGAACATGCCGAACAATAGCTGTTATTAAAGGATAGTTTCTATTCATTAGGACAGGTACAAAATTCTCATATTTCCATTACATATTTCTTTGTCTCAAATCCTGCAGCATAACTGCTACATTCCCTTTGTAGAAAGTAACTGATTTTATACCGATTCGGTAATTCCCGTAAGAACTACCATTCTATGTAAGTACCCGAGAAAGACTGGATGAACCTGCTAGGTCCACTCACTTCCAGCCTCCTTAGACAGCACCTACGTACACAGTACGTATCAGTTCCTTTCTTTGTCCCTGCTTCTTTGCCAGAATTTCGGCAGCATAATGGCGTCTCTTAAAATTTCCAAATTTTATTTTGACATAACCTCCCCTGTAATTATATATGGGAATGAGATTCAAAAGAATCTCAGTAGTAACAATCATAACAATATATATAATGCAGAGTGACAGTGCTTGCTTGTGATTGTGAACAGATAAGTATGCTGCATGCTTCCATATTCAATAACATATGATCATAGCATATTAATAGAGCTTCAAGCATAACATATAAGACAACAATCCAACCAAACAATAGCACAACAAATCACAAAGTCATTACATAAAAGCTAGGATTAGCTACTACCTTAAAAGCAGAACTTCATAACTTCTATACTGCTTCCAACTTCACCAGAACTTCCTTTCTTCTTTCTTTTTCTCACTTTCTCTCTCAAGAACTTCCTTATCTCTCTAAAGTGCTCCTTGGCCATGAGAATGAAGAGCTAGAGGGGGTATTTATAGTTTTGATGAGTGGCATTCTTGTAATTTTGAAGCCTTATGAACTTGTGGTCATGGTTTTTCCGGAATTTCCTATTTTTCTTTTATTCCTTTACTACATCATCAAGGGGACAACTCAAGGGGACACCTCACCCCTCAAATTTATCACATGGCACAATTGGAGGGAGCTAGAAGCCTTCTGGAAGATTTCTGGTCCAATCCGGTACCGGCCCGGTCCGTCTCCTCGAAAACTGGACCGTTTTCTGAATCTAATTGTTCCAAAAATCCATATTATGTATTCTGACTTTAAATTTAGTATCTAGGCCCTTTATATCATTAATATTTTTATACTGGGTCTAGTCCCAGTTACAGATCCACTGTGAAATGACCAAAATACCCCTGGTGCCCTTTCGTGCACTAACTTAACCCTAAGGGCAAAATTATCATTTTACACCTTCCTGTACTTTGTCAGGGCATACACTGACCCTGGTTAACCTTACCTGTATATGTATTGGCATCTAGGCCTGTCCAGAATGACCAAAATGCCCTTCATACACCTAGTACCCCTTTAGTACTACACAGGGGCATTTTCGTAATTTCGCACTTTTTCGGGGTTCTGCCGAACACTGGCCCACCTATCAATCCAAGAGTCCTATTGGGCCTTTGTTGGCGCCATTATTGGGCTTCTCAGGGTCCATTACCTTCCTGGCACGCATTACAAGGAATCTTCCTCAGGCAATGTTCATCGAGCCTTTTATCTAACATACACCGTTTTTACACATATCCGGACATCGGGTCCTTTTACCAGATACACTGGCCTGCTGTGTTTAGACACCCCTGTGGGTTATAACAGTCATCTGACTGAGGTCATCCGAACTCATTCAGTCCCTTTTTAAATACCGATAAATCTCCCTATCGGATACCTGTAGGCCTCACACTCTCGTCTGTATTTGCTATTTTGCGAATAACTTATTCTACAGACCTCCTAACGATATTCTGTCATTTTCCTGACATCTGTCCCATCAGGACGCATCATCCTGTAATTTCTCACTTATATCTGAAGTCTAGGATATCCGGTAGAAATTTTTATAACTTTTGGACTATCAGATCAATTTTGGCTATGTGTAGTCTTGAAAAATTCCTGTATTACACTGGATTACCCAACGTCACTTGCTCTATCTACTGGTAGAATATGGGGATGATCGGAGTACGATCACTATTTTTGTCTATTTCTGGTCCAGGTTTTCATAATTACACTTTTGCCCCTTTATTTGGCTAAAATTACACCTAAAGACCCCATATTTTTGTCTAATTTTCCTTCTTAGCTTTAAACTTTCCATAATTACACTTAAGTCCTTACCTTTTATTTCTTTTTCAATTTAATCCCTTTCTTTACATAGATAGCCACATATTTTTCCTGAAAAATAATTCATATATTTCATTCAATCTGTACATATAAATCAGTATAGAAAATTAGGGATATTACAATATCCCTAATGCTAGGGGTCTAATGGAGAAGATTCTGGATGAAGCACATAAAAGCTGATATACAGTGCATCCAAGTATGACCACGATGTACCATGATGTTAAAAGATTATTTTGGTGGCCTGGATTGAAGAAAGATGTGGTGGCTTATGGTCTAAGTGCTTAACGTGCCAGAAAGTGAAGATTAAGCATCAGAAGCCAGCAGGAACATTGCAACCTCTAGATATTCCTGAATGGAAGTGGGACAGTATTGCCATGGACTTTGTAGAAGGACTACCCATGACCCCAACTAAGCATGATGCGACATGGGGGTGATTGATCGGTTGACAAAGTCAGCTCATTTCCTGACAATAAATAAGAGGGATTCTCTAGAGAAGTTGGCAAAATTATACATAAAGGAAATTGTTAGACTGCATAGAATCCCAAGTAGTATTGTGTCTGATAGAGACCCTCGATTCACGTCAAATTTCTGGAGGGCTTTGCAGCAAGAAATGGGTACTACTCTCAGATTCAGCACAGCTTATCATCCTCAAATCGATGGTCAGTCTGAGAGAATAATCCAGACACTAGAAAATATATTGAGAGCATGTGTCTTGGATTTTAAAGGCAGTTGGGATACTCATCTACCATTGATAGAATTTGCACATAATAATAGCTATCAAGCTAGTATTCAGATGGCCCCATTCGAAGCTCTTTATGGACAAAAATGTAGATCTCCCTTATACTGGCTTGAGTTAAGTGAGAGAAGAATCTATGGTCCTGATATTATGGTTCAGACTATTGAGCAGATTGCAATGATCAGAAAACGGATGATGACGGCTCAAAGTCGACAAAAGAGTTATGCAGATGTCAGATAAAAGCCGTTGGAGTTTGAAGAAGGCGAGCATGTATTTCTTAAGTTAACTCCAACTACGGGAGCCGGATGATCCATCAAGGTGAAGAAATTGTATCCTAGATACATCAGACCATTTCAGATTCTCTCAAGGATAGGATCAGTGGCCTACAAGTTGGCACTTCCTCCAAATCTCATCCAAATACATGATATATTCCATGTTTCCCAACTAAAGAAGTATGTTCCAGATTCAACGCATGTAATTGAACAAGATGAAGTTACGCTGTGAGATTACCTGACCTATGAAGTTGGACCAGTATAAATAGTTGATCGAAAGGTCAAGCAACTGCGTAATAAGCAGATTCCTATAGTCAAAGTGATCTGGAAAGGCTTAACAGAGAATGAAGCTACCTGGGAAACAGAAGAAAAGATGAGGGAGATGTACCCTGAATTATTTCGGTAGAGTGTATATGTTGTAAATTATGGGGACGAAATTTATTTTAAGGGGGAGAGAAATATAACATCCCTAATTTCTATACTAAGTTGTATGTACAGATTGAATAAAATATATGAGATTATTTCAGGAAAAGATGTGGTCATATTTATGTAAAGAAAGGGATTAAATTGGAAGAGGAAGAAAGTGTAAGAGCCAAAGTGCAAAATAACGAAAATGCCCCTGTGATGCCCTAAGAAACTAGAAGTGAATGGAGAGCATTTTGGTCATTTCACAATGGATGGATATCAGATGAAATTTGATAGTAAATTATTATAATTAATATGAGGATTTATGGATCTGACAGAAGTCAAAAAGGAGTCCTGTAGAATTAATTATGGAATTTACGGTGAAAAAGGACACCGATAAAGGGTTAAAGGAAATGCATGTAATTTTTATCAGGACTTCTGGGTCTCAGAAAATTATAAAACTTTGTAGAGAATTCATTTTATATTAGAATGAATTTCTAAAAATGTTAGAACAATTAAAAGAGGTGTTTAGCATTTATGCTAAGATCAGGGTAATTTAAGGATATCGGTATAAGGAAAGTACATCGGGATTTAGGCCAATTAGCTATTGGACCTAAAAGAGGCCCAACATTTCATCCTAGGCCAGCGCAATAAGTCCCAAAAGTTATCTTGGAGCCCAAGTCCAATAATAAATAATTTTTGGATTTTTTAAAAGAAAAAAAAGAGAATAAAGTAAAAATTAGGGTTTGCACATGGTAGGACCCACAAGGACTTCAAAATGGCGCCAAAGAGGAGGCTTAGGTGTCCCAAGTGATGTCATGTTAGTGATGTCATGGTGGTGATATCATGAGTGAGAAGAGAAAATATATTCCAAGATTAAACCTTTAACCATTAGATCAAATAGTTCCCAAGGTGATCTTGGCCTTCAATTTCCCAAGATTTTTGCTATAAATACCCCCTCATTCTTAGCCAAAACCGTGAGCAAAAAAGAGTAGGGAACCTCTTGCAAAATATTCTCTCAAGCAAGGAAGAAGCAAGGATCTTGAAGAAGCTTGTAAGGTAAGTTGCTCCCTTGCTTCTAGACTTTGTTCTCATGATTTCTTCTTGAGTTTAAGTTGGTTTTGAGGCTTGAATCTTGGGGAAATGCTGCTGAAATTTCTGTGGATATGTGATAGGAACATGTGTTTATGTTCTAGATAGTTTGCACAAGCTTAAACAAGCTTGAATCACATGATAATGGCTTAGGAATCCATGTGTGCTTGTGAATCCTTGAAGGTGTTCTGTTCTGTACAGTACGAAATCACTGTTCATATGTTGGAATTTCATGGTTTTGATGCTTCCAATGGGTTTAGAATGGAAGTTTGTGTGGGGTTATAGTAGGAAAATAAGTATTGGAAGCATTAGAACCAAAATGGGAATTTTTGGAAAAAGGGAGCCACTTTTCGGTTTCTGTATAGAACTTTGGGAAGCAATTGGATTCTGGAATTTTTGAATACATATTTGGATTCTACATGAAAAATTATGTGGAAATGAACCATGAGAGTTTAGTTTAGAAAGATGTAAACATATGTTACAAAGTAGAGAAAGAAAGGGACTTAATACAACCTAGACTTGGAATTTAATTGGAATGAAGTTATAATTTGGTAATTGTCTTGTTATGTCTAGGTTTTGACATTTGTGGCAAGTAAAGACCACTTCAAGAAGGGAAGGACAAGGATCCATAAGAGGTAGCAAGAATACCTAACTATAAACTTATGTGCTTTGATTGATTTGCTTACTTGTTATGCATGAAGGTTTGGTTGAGCAAGGAATATTATGTGATGATGTTTATGATGATGATGATGTGCTATGAATATCTGCCACTCCTTGCAATATATGTCATGACAATATGCATGTTAGAGTTTGCTTTTGTATAAGCATGAATTAGCTCCCATTGCAAGATAACATGTTAGGCATTTAATCAAACATGCATAACCTTATAGTTTGTATGACTTGCTATTGGGATTTCCATGAAATCTCATTCCTTCCATATAAATAACAATGCTCTAGGTGCTGGATCTTCTCAAGGCAAAAGGGTAAATGTAGATGGATAACTGTATATAACTTAAAGAGCATGCACTTTACTTACAAGATGATGTTTTGGTATGTATGTTGCATGCTACTCCTAAATCCGATCCGAGGTAGTGTGCTCCCAGCGATAGTTTAAGTGACTTATCAATTTCGGTTTCACGTGAAATTTGGCATGAAAATAGCTAAGATGTAGAGATTTAATTGGACATCAAGAACACCTCATTTGGTTAAGAACTCAAATTGTTATGATTTTTCAAAGTCGAGAGTTAAAATCTGGAATAAGATAATACGACTACTCAGATGCAGTGAGGTTCATGCGCTAATTTTATATAGTAAATGAATGAGTGTTTCCATGAAATTTTATGAGATTAAAGTACACATATGAGATTAAAGGTTGTAATGTTGAAAATTCCTTTCGGTTACTGTTCACTCGCATGAACAGTGATTCAAATTATTATATTTTTCAAAGTCGGAAGTTAAAATCTGGAATAAGATAATACGACTACTCAGAGGTAGTGAGGTTCATGTGCTAATTTCATATAGTAAATGAATGAGTGTTTCCATGAAATTTTATGAGATTAAAGGTTGTAATATTGAAAATTCCTTTCGGTACTGTTCACTCACATGAACAGTGATTTGAATTTCATTATTTTGATGCTTCTAATGGTTTTAAAATGAGATTTTGTGTAGGGGAAAAGTGGAGGAACAAGTATGGGAAGCATTGGAATCAAGATGAGAATTTTTGAAAGAATTGTGTATGTTTTCCAAATCTGGATAGAACAGTGCATAGGAGTTAGAATTTCATAATTCTAAGCTCATGAATGGATTCAAAAGGTGAAATTGTGTAGGGTAAGGTCAAGACATCAATTGATTCAAAGGCTAAGCCAATTGGTAAAAATTAAAGGAAGTTAAGTTAGTTAAAGCAAGTTGAATGTTCAGGAGAGATAGTCTTGAGTAATGTTTGAGTTCATGGTCCTAATGGATTATGTAATGAATATGAATGTGTTTAGGACCTTGAAACATCTAAGAAGATGTTGGGGAATGATTGACCAAAAAGCTTCATGATTGGAAAGCTTGGGAAGCAAGTGCAAGCATAAGAAAGAAAGCTTAGATCCAAGGTAGCTAGTGAACTTACCCTAAACTTGTATGTATTGAATGTTATGCTTGATTGTGCTATGGCTTGGTTGAATTGGGTGTATATGTGTAGATGATTGAAGCTCTGTTATTTTATGATTACTTTGGCCAATTGTATTTCATATGATGCATGGAAGCATGCTCATCACACTATAGTAACACTTTCACAAGCAAGCACAAGTCTTTACATTAATACATGCATTGTTTGGTATTGTTTGCTACTGAGATTCTTTAGAATCTCACCCCTCCCCATAACCATGATCTAGGTTCTGGAACATCACAAGGAAGGAGGTAATTGTGGATGTATGAATGGTATATGACTTGAAAAGCATGCCTTTAACTTAGATGATGATATATTGGTATGTATAATGAATATACTCACAGGATCTGAGCTGAGGCAGACCACTTCCAGCGATAGTTTGAGTAACTTATTCTATTCAGTTTCACGTAAAATTTGTCATGAACATATATAAGATCTAGAGCTTTAATTGGACACCAAGAATGCATAATTTGGTTAAGTTTTCAAATTGATATGATTTTTCAAAGTTGCACTTAAACTCTGGATCAAGATAAAACTAGTCATCCGATACAGTAAGGTTCCAATGCGGTTTTAATATAGCAAATGAATGAGTTTTTCTGTGATTTTTGGTGAGCTCAAAGTAAACATTATAATATTTAAATCCATAGGTAATTCGACTCAATTGGATAAGTATACAAGGAGAAATGAATTTTTGAAAATGGGGCAAAGAAACTGGAACTTCCAGATTTACCAAATGAACAGTAAAGTTCAACGAATACACTGATTTGATCTGGACAAGAAAACCTCATTTTCATATTTTTCTCTCAAATTTAAATGAAATATATTTCATTATAAATTGGAATCACCTCAAAATTATTTTTCTATATTTAATTATGAATTTCCAAATTTCAGGCTGTAATCTGGAATTACCTAGTGAACAGTACCGAAAGCCTAACTCTTGGAAATTCATGTTTTTAAGGTTAAGAGGTATTCCAATGATCTAAGATAATTCCAATTGAGTATATGTAAGGTTAATATTTAAGGTTAAGATTTAAAGATTTAAAGATATAGAGTGCTGTGTACGTAGGTGCTGTCTAAGGAGGCTGGAAGTGTGTGGACCTAGCTGGTTCATCTAGTCTTTCCTGGGTACTTACGTAGAATGGTAGTTCTCATGGGGAATTACCGAATCAATACAGTTATTTTCTGTTGGAAATTATGCCCTAGGGGCCAATCATTGTCTTAGAGACATTATTGTTTTTGAATGTCTTAATTATGTTATCACATTATTTGCATGTTTACTGTGATGACCATCCTTGGATAACTCATGATCTTATCCTAAATATCCTTGGTCGATCATCTATGTGGGAGCAAAGATGAAATAAGATCAGTATGACTTTGAAGATATATAGAGATATAAATCAAAGTCATAGGCACATGTAAGAGTACAGGGTGCTGGACCGACCCGCTATGAGAGAGCTGCATTGGTTAAGTCATAAGCTTCTCTTATATACAAGCCATGTCACTATGCCCTTTGACCTGAGATCATCATGGATTCCTACATGACAAATGCTCAGCTTTGACCAAGTCAAAAGTCACTTTTGACCGAGTGATCATAAAGGCTATGATCGGGCTTAGTGGTTTTTCATGAGGAGGAATGTGAATGGTCAAGATGGAATTTGTCCCTCATTCGTAGAGAGATATTACTGGGCCCCTCGATGAGTGAGTCTGAGAAATATATGGCCATACTGTAATAGAAGGGTAGTTCCATTACTATAGTCAGACTACTCAGGGATCGAGAAAATAACGGTCAGGAATAGGAGGAGGATGTTCACCATGCCTCATCCATGACCGAAATATCGTGTGACAAAAGGGACGTGATATGGTTGTATGAAAGGTAACATCGTTCATCGATCCTCATATGTTTTGGGTAGTCGTAATGTCTTGCTAGAGGCTGCTTACGACTTGTGGGTTATTATAGTAACTAGCCCACTGCCAAATTCATATGGGCCTACAAGGTCACACACAAAATAGCCCAACACGAGCTGTGATGTCCAGATTCATTGAATCTAAGAGATGTCTAGATTCAATGAATAGTCTAGGGTGGATTTATATATTTTATATATATATAAATTTGTATATATATATTATATATATAATGTAACATCCCTAATTTTCTGTACTGAGTTGTATGTAAAGATTGAATGAAATATATATGAGATGTTTAGGAAAAGATGTGGCCATATTTATGTAAAGAAAATGATTAATTGGAAGAGGAAGAAAGTCTAAGAGCCAAAGTGCAAAATTACGAAAATGCCACTGTGATGCCTTAAGAAACTAGAAGTAAATGGAGGGCATTTTGGTCATTTCACACAATGGATGGATATAAGAGGAAATTTGATAGTAAATTATTATAATTAATATGAGAATTTATGGAGTTGACAGAAGTCAAAAAGGAGTCCTGTAGAATTAATTATGAAATTTACGGTGAAAAAGGACACCGATAAAGGGTTAAAGGAAACATATGTAATTTTTAACAAGACTTCTGGGTCTCAGAAAATTATGAAACTTTGTAGAGAATTCATTTTATATTAGAATGAATTTCTAAAAATGTTAGAACAATTAAAGGAGGTGTTTAGCATTTATTCTAAGATCAGGATAATTTACGAATATCGGTATGAGGAAAGTACATTGGGATTTGGTCCAGTTAGCTATTGGACCTAAAAGAGGCCTAACATTTCGTCCTAGGACAGCCCAATAAGGCCTAAAAGTTATCTTGGAGCCCAAGTCCAAATAATAAATAATTTATGGATTTTTGAAAAGAAAGAAAAAGAGAATAAAGTAAGAATTAGGTGTTGCACATGGTGGGACCCACAAGGACACAAGAATGGCACCCAAAAAGAGGAAGGTTAGGTGTACCAAGTGAGGCCATGCTAGTGATGTCATGGTGGTAAGGTCTTGAGTGAAAAGTGAAAAGACATTCCAAGATCAAACCTTTAACCATTAGATCAAATAGTTTCCAAAGTGATCTTGGCCTTCAAATGGCACATGACTTTTGCTATAAATACCCCCCTTTCCATTCATTCTTCACACCCAAGAGCTCCTTTAGAAAGAGAAGTGAGTTCAAGAGAAAGAATGTGGAAGAAAGCAAGGAAGAAGCAAGGGTCTTGAAGGAGCAAGTAAGGTAAGTTGTCTCCTTGCTTCTACCTTTTGTTCTTATGGTTT
Source organism: Leucaena leucocephala (assembly GCA_037074615.1). Classification (NCBI taxonomy): domain Eukaryota; kingdom Viridiplantae; phylum Streptophyta; class Magnoliopsida; order Fabales; family Fabaceae; genus Leucaena; species Leucaena leucocephala. Next base: position 7,142,687 of record CM073548.1, on the reverse strand, counting down.
GTGCTTGAGTTTAAGTGATTTTTTAGGCTTAAATCTTGGGGAAATGCTGCTGGAATTTTTGTGTATATGTGAAAGGAATATGAGTTTTAAGTCATAGATAGTTAAGACAAGCTTAAACAAGTTAGTTACATGCTTGGTTGTGAAGTAAGTTGATGTTCTTGACTTTACCATTTCGGTTTGCACTGTTCATGAACTGTTCATGATAGAAGGAAATGGAATTTCAATGATTTAATGCTTCCATTGGGTTTATATGATGATTTTGTGTAGGATTGGAAAGGTTTTGAACCTTGGAAACCATTGGAATTAAAGGTTATAATGTTGAAAATTCCTCACGATTACTGTTCACTCGCATGAACAGTGATTTGAATTTCATGATTTTGATGCTTCCAATGGTCTTAAAATGAGATTTCGTGTTGGGGAAAAGTGGAGGAACAAGTATGGGAAGCATTGGAATCAAAATGAGAATTTTTGAAAGAATTATGCATGTTTTTCAAATCTGTCCGGAACAGTGCATAGTTGCTGGAATTTGGTTGTTTTGAGTTCATAAATGGATTCAAAAGGCCAAATTGTGTAGGGTAAGGTCAAGACATCAATTGATTCAAAGGCTAAGTCAATTGGTAAAGATTAAAGGAAGTTATGTTACTTAAAGTAAGCTTAGTGTTCAAGAGAAGTTAGATTGTAATAGTTGGATGGTAATGTGATGTTAGGAATTGCTTGGTGTGCTCAAAAGAGGGCAGCCACATAGCAAGGAAAAGTAAGAAGGAAGAAGCAAAGTTAAAGTGGAAAGAAGTAAAGCAATAAGGTAGTAAACTTACCCTAAACTTGTATGTATTGAATGTTATGCTTGATTGTGCTATGACTTTGTTGAATTGTGTGCATATGTGTATATGATTGAAGCTCTGTTTCTATGATTACCTTGGCCAATTGTATTTCATGTGTTACATGGAAGCATGCACATTACACAATGTTTACACTTTCACAAGCAAGCACAAGTATTTACTTTAATGCATGCATTGTTTAGTACCGTTTGCTACTGAGATTCCCCCGAATCTCATCCCCTATTTATAACCCATTACAGAGAGGTTATATCGAAGTGAATTTTGAGAATGCTGTAAGACGCCGTTATGCTGCCGATTTTCAGACTGAACATAAGGAGATGATACGTACTGTGTACGTAGGTACTATCTAAGGAGTCTGGAAGTGAGTGGACCTAGTCGGTTCATCCAGTCTTTCCTGGGTACTTACGTAGAATGGTAATTCTCACGGGAATTACTGAATCAGTACAAGATCAGTTATTTTTACAGATGAAGTATAGTAGTTATACTGCCGGATTTCAGGCAGGAAAGATGTAATAGAGATACGAGGATCTTGTTCATGCCCTATTGTATAAAGATTTATTATTTAATGATAAGTATTGTTTGGCATATTTGTTTGATATGTGATTAATGTATGCATATGTATGTAAAGTTTCTTGCTGGAATTTGCCACCATGAACAGTAACTCATGGTGATATAGTGATGTTTGATCTATAATTAAAAATAGTAAATGATTAAATAAATGTATGATATGTTTATGATAAATAGTAGACATACCAATCTTCGATTTGATATATAGAATGTCTCATTTCGATGTCCACACATGGAGATATAAATTATCAAAGTTGGGACCAAAATGCTGGATTAAGGAGAAAAACGTTGGATGAACAGTAAAGTTGTAACTTTGACTGACGTTGACTTGGACAAGGAATGGTCAACGAGTTATTTTTTCTTGAAATAGTATTGAGTTAGCTTCATGTAGCAATTTGAACCACTACATTCTGATTTTTCTAGAATTAGTTATGATTTTTCGAAGTCAGGTCACTCATCTGGAATTTACATAGTGAACAGTACTCGATAAGAGTAAAACTCCAGATTGAGAAATTGGACTTCAATGACCTTGAAAGTGGTTCTAAATACTACCAATTGGTCCCTAAGACGTACGAAAATAAGGATGTTTCATATAATATAAGAGATATTTGCAAGATTTAATTTATAAGGATAAATTAAATCTCTATCACTTTTGAATTTGAATTTAAATGGATATGATCTATTTGAATTTGAAATTCAAATTGATAAGATATCTCGAATTTGAATAAATCAAATATAATTCCGTCTTATCTTAATTAAATAAATAGGTGAATTAAATCTGTGAGACGGATTTAATAAAAACCATATTTATTTAATTAGTTTCTTATCAAATTATGCAATATATGATATTGCATTAATTTCAGAATTAATATAAGATTAATTCTGAAGTCCGGCCCAATTAGAAGCCCGATAGCATCCTATATATTTGACATTAGGAGCTAGGGTTCCACAGACAACACACAAGAAAAGGGGGCAAGGAGAGTGCAAAAGGTTTACAGATAAGAAACTGCCGAAATAGAGACGGTGAGGACGAAATCTTGAGAAAGCCCTAGAGGGACAAGAGACGCTAGCATATCGTTCGTGATTGGAACGCTGTTCGTGTGGATACCGGTAGAGGAAGTCGATTTGAGTTGTCGACTTCTTGCAATCGAGAAAAGAGCACCAAGTACGACGAGGTCGCGACCAGTTGACACAGAGGTCGCGACCAAATTGGATTCTGAACGTCAGAAATCCGTCCAGAGATAACAGGTCGCGACTAGAAGATGATTAGGTCGCGACTAGAAGATGATTAGGTCGCGACTAGAAGATGATTAGGTCGCGACTAGAAGCTGAGGAGGTAGGGACTAACAACTCCAGAGGTGACAGGTCGCGACGAGAAGCTGAGTAGGTCATGACTGAAAGTTCCAGAGGTGAAGAGTCACGACTAGTGGATACGGAGGTCGCGACTAAAGCTCGAATACCGAAGGTAAAACTTCTTTCTCCTTGACTTAAACACATTCAATAGATCCTGGCTGGGAATGGAAAAATTTTTAAAGTTAATTTCCGCTGCGTGTCTTCCAATTCCCTTCATTTTCTGCCAGGATTTTCGGCAAAGAAAGATAAAATTAAGTTAAGATGGCTTCTGCAAGAGTACTCTGAGAGATATAAAGAAAGATGTTTCAAATGCTCTATCATGCACATATCTGAGCAGTTTGCCTCTATCGCAAGAGCAATCTAGCTCTACTGCGAGAACGTTTACTTCTACTACATAAACTCTGCTCCTTTTCAGAGCTGCATCATCTTTCATAATATTGTCTCATTCCATTTCATGTTCAAGGAACATCATTCACATATCTCATCCCCATTGAAGGGATATGTCCTGAGTACTGTAATCATATGCCTATAGGATTGTGATTATCATTCATCTCTAATTTCATTCTCTGTCTAACTAACTATCCTTATTTGTCTCAGATTCTCATTCTAAACTTGAGGGATTAACTGGCTATTTATCTCGTTTATCACTTTTCTTTGCTTTATTATCATTACCAAGTTAAATTATCTAATTGCATGTCGTATGGTATGGGAGCAACATAACTTTCTCATAACTTCCTCATCTTATATGTACTCTACCCTGTATGTACTGCAAAAAGGGAGTATTCATTCATCATAGCATACTCTAACATGCATAATATCCAAGGAGATGCAATTATTTACGTATTATCTAACATGCATGTCATCATATGACAACTGCAAGGAGATGCAACTGATCATCGTAACTTATGGCAACAAAAGCCATATCAACAACTAATCATCATAACTTATGGCAACAAAAGCCATATTATCATCACATAATTTGCTCAACCATCCATTATACGCACACTGTAATTCAACCACTAACTCGGTAATCCTTTTAAGCATTATGTCCCTTTATCATCTTATCTGCCAGATCCCCATTACTAATTCATGAGCTTAAGATAAATACTCATTTACTTAGGCTGCCACGTAACCCCTTTTTTTCTAGGGTACAGACTCAACCCTGTACTACTCTTTCTTACATAGAGGATAGGGGATTCACTTTATCATTTAAACTGTGGCTACCTTTTTTTCTCTATACATCATAAACTTCTGTTTCTAATCTTGCATACATCTACCGCTCTATTGAACTTCAGTGACTACCTGAGAAATCTTTATAACACAAAATTCAATTTGTAAACAAACTTCTCAGTCATTCAACTCTCATTTATCTTATGGATGAACTCGGCTAAATAGTCATCCAAGGGTTTCTATTTCTCTCTTTCACCCTTAGCCTTATGCTCATCTCTATCTAACTGAGAGGAATGCTTCTCATAAACTGCTGAAGAAAAACTTCTTAGGTGAACGGATCAATCTTGATCTCTATAGAATACTTCTACATCTCTTTACTATTTCTTAACTCTTTTTGTCTGTATATCAGTCCTAGTCTTCTCTGGGCTAGACTGCAGTTCCTTTCTAGTCTTTTTCTTGATCCTGACTAACTTAAGTCACATGGATCTCATTCATCATATATTATTATTACTTATGCTCTCTAGGGTGCTTTACCCTAGGTCTACTATGCTACTGTTTCTTTATGATGGAATCCCTCTATCTTGGGAACATTAGCTCTCTAACTGTTAACCATCACATCTTTAACTTTAAGCCATATATTAGGCTCATTCTCAGGCAAGTCTCATTTTAACTTTTAATTCTTTTGTTCCGGAAAGACTAACTGGATAAATTCTTTCATAATGTAGATTTACTCCTGTTGGTAATACAGAGGATCTACTTCTAAGCATCTTGTTAAACTGATCTATATCTCTGTATCTCATACTGCTTGCTTGCCTGCACCTTATGTTGAACCTCTAACTAATATACTTTAGTGACGTTGGCATCTTCATTCGTCATCAGATCTCTGTGCATCCTAGTCGTGACCTGAGTGTTGACTAGTCGCGACTCATATTCTTTGTAAACTTTTGTCTTGACCATCCCATTCTACTCGTCATGACTTGACGGCTCTATGTACTTTAGTCGTGACCATAGGTCTTCTCTCGTCGCGACCTGATAGCTCTGTGACTTTCCGTCACGGCCAATAGTCTTTACTCGTCATGACCAAAACACCTCTATGATTATTTGTCGCGACCTGTGTATTAACTAGTCACGACTTAACTTCTCTGGGACTTCTAGTCGCGACCTAAACTATTTCACATCGCGACCTGTATATAGCTTTCTCTAAACATTCTGTTCTAGTATTCTTGCCCAATCTTTACTCTAGCAATGGCCAATTCTTATTTTTAACTTTGATGAGCTTGAGTGATTTGAAACTCATCCATATCTATCTATCATAATTGAATTAAATAGGGAACATATTCACATAAATGCTCAGCCAACTATCATTTCATTATATCACATCAAAACTCATATTTCATATCACCATTGTATTTGTACATACATTACATACATGCCAATTACATATTTGGGGTAAGTCATAACTAGCATACCGCTATGTAATTACTTTACACTATTTACATATTTACATTACCCCTCATCCCTTTTTACATTCTTTTCTAGGGAATCGTAAACTACAAGTACTTCTACATACGGAAATGCCACCCTTGTATATCAGCTGGTGGATCATTTTCCAGAAACTCACTTAGCTCTACATGCCATGTAGGAGTATATGGCAATATCTGACTTATGATCATCTCATGCCAATCTTCTAGATTGTAAACCTAATTCAGGTCGATACCCTCTATCGTATATCTGTTTATAGTCCCTACCACGGCATTGAGGAAATATAGATAAACTGACTGCTCTTGATCTCTACTTCTATCCATCCCTTGACCTAAACTAAGTAGTTCACTCTCCACAGCTTTCTTGAGACTGATATAGTCGACGTTATCTATCTTTCGCAAAGGAGGCTGGGGTTGACTAGGACCAAGAACATCCCTCTTATCTTTATCTATAACGTCATATATTCCTAGACTACGAGAATAGGAAGGGACTGTCATAGGTTGTGACTGGATCTCTGGATTAAGGTACTGCTGTAAGTTACTCATATCAAATTTATCCTCAAACTTTGGTGGAGGAGGAATAATATCTAGTCTAGCTGTAATCTAGTACCAGTACTCAGCTTTCTTAGCCGTAATTTGTCCTCTCATTGGAGGAATAGAGCTTATATCAAGGTTAGAGGGCACTCCAACAAACTCATACGACTGGCTAGGGATATGCCACATCTTCTTCAATCCTCTGTCCTCCCACCACAACTGAACTAGAATCTGCTAGGTCTAGAGGTGGGACAAGCATAGGGAAAACTAGGACAGGTTCTTCTAGCAAAAAGTTTGACCCCACTAAGGAACTATCGGATCTATCTAGATCAGAATCACTAGAATCAGAAATATGAGCTACATCAAAATCTTCATCCATCATAAGCTCCTCCTCTGATTGGTCTGAACTAATAACCTCGGGCCTGGGATCCCCTTGGTTAACTGTGATTTCTGATCTGGTTCTATGCCTAGCCATCTTGCAAACACTAACTTAGTGCCAATTATGACTGCTTTACCATTAGGTATCTATATATAAATCATATATTCAGAGCATTACCTAATCCAGAATCCTTTGCTCTGATACCAAAATGTAACATCCTTAATTTCATTCCTAACTATACTTAATTGGAAGTATCTTAGATCATTGGAACACCATTTTACCTCAAAAACATGAATTTCCAAAAGTTAGGTTGTCGGGTACTGTTCACTTTTACTGTTTACTTGGTCATTCCAGATTACACCATGAACTTTGAAAATTCATAATTAAATCTAGAAAATCAAAATTAGGTGGTTCCAATTTCTAATGAAATATCTTTGTTGAAACTTTGAAGGAAAAATATGAAATTGAGGTTTCCTTGTCCAAATGAAATCAGTTTATTCGTTGAAAAACACTGCTATTTGATAATTTTAAAACTTCCAGATTCTTAGTCCGGTTTTCAAAAATTTATTTCTTTTTGTATACTTATACAAATGAGACGTGTTACATATGGATTTAAATCTCCATATGTGTACTTTATGCTCATAAAATATCGTGAAAAAATTAGTTCATTTGGTATATGAAAACTGCGCATGAACCTCCTTGCCTCTCAGGACTCGTCTTATCTGGATCCAGATTTTAGGTCCAACTTTGAAAAGTCATAACACTTCGAATTCTTAACAAAACGAGGCATTCTTAGTGTCCATTTAAATTTCTAGATCTTAACTATGTTCATGCCAAATTTCATGTGAAAATACGTTGATTGGACTATTCAAACTAGCATCGGAAGCACACTGCCTCATACAAAATTCTTAAGAACATACACCATGCACATCCAAAATAACATCTTCCCAAGTCAGGTATTTAACTTTAAGTCACATACAAGATAATCATCAACATTCACCCTTTTCCCTTGTGAATTTTCAGCACCTAGAGCATGGTTATATCATATGGAAAGAATGAGATTTTATGAAAATCCCAATAGCAAGTCATACAAACTATAATAACATGCATGCTTTAATAAATGCTTAACATGTTATAATGACATGTGAGCTACTTCATGAATATACATAAGCAACCTCTAACATGCATATTGTCATGACATTCATTGCAAGGAGTTGCAACCATTCATATCTCATAATCATCATCATAAATCATCTCAAGCTCAACTAACAATCATACATAACAAGCAAGCATACAAGCAACAAGCATAAGATTATAGTTAGGTATTCTTGCTACCTATTAAGTGTCTTTGCTATGTCCTTCTTGAATTGATCTTCCTTCCCCACAAATGTCAAAACCTAGGCATAACAAAGCAATTACCAAGTTACATATCAATTCCAATCCAATCTCAAGGCTAGGGTTTCATTAAACCCTTTCTTTCTCTAATTTGTGACTTATGATTACATCTTTCTAAACTAAACTCTCATGGTTCATTTCCACGTAATTTTTCATGTAGAATCCAAATATGCATTCAGAAATTCCAGAATCCAATTGCTTCTCAAGGTGCTGTACAGAACTGAAAAGCTATTCCAATTTTCCAAAAATTCTCATTTTGATTCCAATGCTTCCAATACTTGTTTCTCTACTATAACCCCACACAATTTTCCATTTTAAACCCATTAGAAGCATCAAAACTATGAAATTCCAACATATGAATAGTGATTTCGTACTGTACAGAACAGAACACAATCTTGGATTCACAAGCATACTTGAATTCCTAAGCCATTACCACTTGATTCTAGCTTGTTTAAGCTTGTCTAAACTATCCATAACATAAAACTCATGTTGTTTTCACATATACACAGAAATTCCAGCAGCACCTCCACAAGATTTATGCCTCAAAAACCACTTAAACTCAAGAGCAAATCTACTAGAACATAGTCTAGGATCAAGGGGATTAATTACCTTGATAGTTCTTCCAAGGTGCTTGCTTTCTCTTGGCTTGAATGGAAATTTTACAAGAGTTTCCCTATGGTTCTCATGTATGCCGACTTGAATATGTTTTGGGGGGTATTTATGTAGGGAATTGGAAGACACGCAGCGGAAATTAACTTTAAAAATTTTTCCATTCCCAGCCAGGATCTACCGAATGTGTTTAAGTCAAGGAGAAAGGAGTGTTACCTTCGGTATTCAAGCTTTGGTCGCGATCTCAGTGTCCACTAGTCATGACTCTTTGCCTCTAGAACTTTTAGTCGCGACCTACTCAGCTTCTAGTCGCGACCTGTTGCCTCTGGAGTTTTTAGTCAGCTTCCAAGGATTGTCATCATAGTAAACATGCAAATAATATGATAACATAATTAAGAAATTCATAAATCAACAATGTTCATAAGGTAATGATTGTCCCCTAGGGCACAATCTCCAACAATTTATAGACAAACTTGAGTGGAAATGGAAGGCCAAGATCATTTTGGGTACTATTTGATCTAAAGGCCAAGATTTAATCTTGGATTTTCTTTTCTTTTTCATTTATGACATCACCTTTATGACATCATCCAAGGGACACCTCATGGGACACCTAATCCCTCACATGGAGAAATTGAAGACCCAAGAAGCCTCTAGAAAAATTCCAGTCCAGTCCGGTACCAGCTCAGTCCGATTCCTCGAAAACCGGACTATTTTCTACATCTAATTTTTTTGAGATTCCATAATATGTCTTCTGACCTTAAATTTAGTATCTGGGTTCTTTATATCATTGACATTCTTATACTAGGTCTAAACTTAGTTTTAGATCCCTTGGAAATGACCAAAATACCCTTGGTGCCCTTTCTTGCTCTATATTAACCCTAAGGGCAAAATCGTCATTTCACACCTCTTTGTACCTTGTCAGGGCATATACTGAGTTGGACTAACCTTCCTGTACATGCCTTGGGCGTTCTAGCCTATCCAAAATGACCAAAATTCCCTTCTTCATCCGTTACTTCTTAGGACAACACAGGGGCATTTTCATAATTTCACACTTTTATAGGGTTTCCCCGGACACTGGCCCCCTATCAATCCAATGATCTTACTGGGCCCTCTTGACGCCACCTGTTCTTTTGGGCATCTACGTTTGGTCATCTGGGCTCATTCAATTCCAGTTTATATAATGCTAAATCTCCTTATCGGATCCCAGGAGTTCACAAACTCCCATCTAAATTCACTAAAAAATGAATAACTTTTTCTACAGGACTCCTTTCGGGATTTTGTCAGTTTCCTGACCTCTGTCTTCATTGGACGCATCATCCTGTAATCCTTTCACGTATATCTGAGGTCTAGGAGATCCGATAATAATTTTTATAACTTTTTCATTATCAGATAAATTTAAGCTATCTGGAACCCTGATAAAATTCTCGTATTAAGCCAGATTAACTAGCATCTTCTCCTCTATCCACTGGTGAAATCTGGAACTAAAATGTTTTCGGACAGTCTAAACCAATTCTGGCTCAACTTTCTTTAATTACATTTTAGCCCCTAGAAACTTTTCTTCTTTTCAATTAAGTCCCTTAAATTTGGCTAAAATTACACTTAAAGACCCCACATTTTTGTCCACCTTTCTTTTTGGCCTTAAAACCTTTTATAACTTTACTTAAATCCTTGCATTTTCTTCCTTTTTCAATTTAATCCCTTTCTTTGCATAAATGGCCACCAATTTTCCAGAAAATCTCACATATTATGTACAAATTGTACATACTATCGAGTACAGAAAATTAGGGATATTACATTATTAGATCTAGGGCTTCCATTAATGTAATGCCTTGGTCAGTATACTTAGCCTTAGTTATTAAGAATCTTAGAGACATAAGTGTAGTGCTCCAGTTAGCGATAGATCAATTAGGAGTTAGTGTTCCCAGCTAATTTTTATGTTGTAGACATGTCCAGTGAACTAGTGAGTGAGAGCACTTTGATCCTAGGCAGACCTTTCCTTCAAACTTCCAAGACAATTATTAGTATGAAGCATAGTTCCATTACAATGGAAGTTGGAGAATATGTAGTAACTTTCAATATGAAAAAAGCAATGGAATATCCTTTTGATAATTCTACTTTTGCTAGGTTGAATGCCATTGATTATGCTGTAGAAGAGACTAGGGATGAGCATGAATTGAGTTTACATGATGGGTATGATCCTCTATTGGATAACCCCCATAATTCTCTATTGCATGATGACTACTTTGAATCTCGTTCTTCTATTTACTATTTTTCTTGTTCTTGTGAAGGTAATGCATCATGTTTTAACTGTTTAGATGTAAACAGCATACTTTCACCTTCTCAAGATTTCTCATTTTTATCAAATTATGATTCGATTTCATCAATTGCCAATGATAATATTTTTGGAAAAGAGTTTATGAGTGATTTTACAGGGTCACAAGATACTCTGGAAGCTGGAAGTGGAACAAATGAAGAAGGGTTGAGCTTATGTGATCCTAAGTCATGACGTGAAGACCTCCAAGTCATAACTAGATATGAACTTGCTGAGGAAGACCCTCTGTGACTATGAGTCACAACCTATGTATAGTCAAGTCACGATAGAAGATCCAAAGACGCTTTCTGTCAACATGGGTGGCGAAAGATGTCAAAAATAATGCTAAAAGGTCATGACTGGAAATATCAGACATGACCAGTGAATTTCTATTGCCTTCAGTTCTACACTCCACTATTTTGGTTGAAGAGCCAATATGTATGAGAGAGGGTGATCTCAACTATGTTACACCTGAAGGCCAACTTAACCTTGGTGCAACTCCTGAAGAGATGACAGGTAAGACAGAATGTCCTAATGAGCTAAATATGAGCAACCTCCAAGAATCTACAAAAGGGAGTATTTCTAATTCGAATGATTGCCCCCATCCTATCACTTCTATTGTTCAACCCACAGAGTTAGAGTTAAAAGATTTACCTTGTAATCTTAAGTATGCTTACCTTGAGCCAGACTCAAAATTGCCAGTAATAATTTCTAGTGCTTTAAATGTTAGTGAAGAGTCTAGGTTATTATGTGTGCTTAGGAAGAATAGAGAGGCTTTAGGTTGGCAATTAGCTAATATAAAATGGATAGATGCCACTATTTACACTCATAGGATTTTGCTGAATGAAGATTCCAAGCCAATTAAACAACCCCAACGTAGATTAAATCCATTGATCTCTAATGTGGTTAGGAAGAAAATTAGTAAATTGCTGAAGGCAGGAATGATATATGCTATTTCAGATAGTAAAGTGTATCACCTGTGCATGTAGTACCTAAAAAGAGTGGATTGATAGTAGTGAAGAATGAGAATAACGAATTGATACCTATTAGAATGCAAAATTCATGGAGGGTTTGTATTGATTATAGGAAGTTGAATGACTCCACTAGGAAATATCACTTTCCCTTACCCTTTATTGATCAAATTCTTGAGAGATTAGCAGGGAAAAGTCATTATTGTTTCCTAGATGGATATTCAGGATATTTTTAGATACCAATAGACCCGAGGGACCAAGAAAAGACCATATTTACATGTCCTTTTGGTACATATGCTTATAAAAGAATGCCATTTGGTTTGTGTAATACTCCTGGCACATTTCAGCGTTGTATACTTTTTATATTTGCTAATTTAATTGAAAAATACATGGATGTGTTCATGGATATTTTATTGTATATAGTAATTCTTTTGATGAGTGTCTTGAGAGCCTTGATAGAATCTTTGCTAGATGTATTGAGAAAAAATGGTTTTAAATTTTGAAAAGTGCCATTTCATGGTTGATCATGGAATAGTACTTGGACATCTTATATCTAGCAAGAGAATTGAGGTGGATAAAGCAAAAATTAAAGTAATTTTCTCGTTGCTCTACTCCATAAATTTAAAAGAACTTCGATCTTTTCTGGGGCACGTTGGATTTTACAGAAGATTCATCAAAGATTTTAGTAAAATTGCTTTACCACTCTCAAAGCTTCTATAAAAAGACACTGAATTTGTTTTCTCTACTTATTACAAAGAGGCTTTTCAAAAATTGAAGGATAGGTTAGTTTCTCCACCTATCCTAACTTCACCAAATTTGGATCTTCTTTTTGAACTATCATGTGAAGCTTCCAATTATGCTGTGGAGCTATGATAGGTCAAAAGGAAGGTAATTTATCTAAAGTAATTGTATATGCCTAAAAAACACTTGATGCTACTCAAATTAATTATACCACTACTGAGAAAGAATTGTTTGCAATAGTAGTGGCTTTGGATAAATTCAGAGCTTATCTTAACTCTAAAGTTGTTGTGTACACAGATCATGCAGCCGTCAAGTATTTGTTCCATAAACCTCAATCTAAGCTAAGACTTCTATGATAGATGCTACTACTTTAAGAGTTCGATATAGAAGTGAGGGATCGAGCTGAAAATGTGAACCATGTTATAGATCATCTAAGCAGATTACCAACAGAGGCAGGATTTTAGGCCCAAAAGCTCAAGAGTGAATCTAAAAACTTCATTTGGGGAAAACCTTTTTAGTGAAAGTTGTGCTCAGATCAAGTATTAAGACGATGTGTCCGAAAACAACATCATAAATCAGTTTTAGAAGCTTGCCATTCATGGGTTTGTGGTGGTCATTTTGGGGGGAAAAGGACTACACGAAGGGTCCTTAAATTTGATTTCTATTGGCCTTCCCTTTTTAAAGATGATTTTGAGTTTTGTAGAGCTTGTGATAGGTGACAAAGATTTACGGGGATTAGTAAAAGGCATGAAATACTGTAACAACCAATTCTATTTTGTGAGGTTTTTTATGTTTGGGGAATATATTTCATGGGACCTTTTTCACCTTCAACAGGGTTTTATTACATTTTATTGGTTGTAGACTATTTATCTAAGTGGGTAGAGGCCATCCCTACAAGACTAGATTATGCCCAAACGGTCTTCAAGTTTCTAAGGTCTTATATCTTTAGTAGATTTGGAGTACCGAAAGCAGCAATCAGTGATCAAGGCACCCTTTTTTACAATAAGTTAAACAATAGCTTATTGGAAAAATATGGTGTAATTCATAAAGTCTCAACCCTATACCACCCTCAAACTAATGGTCTAGCAGAGGTTTCTAATTGGGAGATAAAGCATATTTCAGAGCGGTTATTGTAGATTCAATAGCTAGAAGAGATTAGATTGGATGCCTACAATAACTCTGATATTTATAAATAAAAGACAAAGGCAATCCATGATGCCCATATTTTGAGGAAGAGGTTTAAGGAAGGTGATAGAGTGTTAAGGTACCAAGCTAGGTTCAAATTCAAACATGGTAAATTAAAAATTAGCTGGGATAGACCTTACATAGTTGTTAAAGTCCATGAATTTGGGATGATTGAGTTGAAAGAGGAGGTGACGAGCAAAATCTTCCAGGCAAATGGCCACCTCTTGAAACTTTATTAGGAATCTGCTTGCCTCCTTGAGTCCAGGTTGTCCCTTTCCTATATCTTACTGATTACAAGTTTTCCTAATATGATATGTTTGCTATAATGGTTTGAGGATTGGAAAGGGATAATTCAGTAGGATAGTTTTTATTTTCAGTTTATTTCTATTTTGCATAACACTCCATTATTGTCCATGTTTCACGTACTCATTGATGGTTATCTGAGGTGCTTACACACTCACATGCATGATTTTAGCTTACCCATCATGTTATCTTTGCTTTACTTGTATTGCTCTGTATGATTGGAATGTGACTGCGAGCTTTATTGTCAAATTTGCATTGAGTGATGTGTTTGCCTGCTATGTTGGAGCTAGATTTATTGACCTTATATAATGCTGTGATTTCTATATCTTTGTTGATAGTGAGGACACTGTCAAGTTTAAGTATAATGAGATCTTGTCTCTGTGCTAATAAATGTAAAAAATCTTTAATTAATCCAATCTTTCATCACAAAGTTTTTTGTCTTTGATCTTAATGTGTGACGAATTACTGAAAATTGGATCCCCACTTTAAACTATTTTGTGATTAGCTAAAAAGGTTTTAGTGTAAAAGATGGTTTAGGCTTTGAAAACTAGTAGTCTATGTGAAAATTGGTCGCGACCTTAACTGTTTTAGTCGCGACCTGAAATGGAATTTTGGACTTAATATGCACTCTGTGAAAATAGTCACGACGCGAGTGTATTTAGGTCGTGACTACACCTCTCTGTGTATTTGTGTCGCGATAGGAAGCTTTTCTGGTCACGACCAGTTTTGGTAAGTTAGAGCCAGCACTCACTATGAAATGAGGTCACGACCTTCATTGTGTTTAGTGCAACCTGAGTGTGAAAATGCCCATTTATCTTCTCTTTGCTTTGTACAATGCTGTATAGAAGGATTCCTTTTGAGCTGCTAAGGTACTTTTATAAATGATTCATTGCCCTCTGGTTTTTAACCTTTTGAATAAAAAGTTTATAGAAACCATTTCCACACTTGAAATCTTGGAAATTAAATTGGAGAAACTTAAGTTCTTACTATTAGATTTGGGATTATTACATGATTATGATTGATTACTCTGGAACTTTTAAATCATCATTTAAGAAGATTTTTAGTTGTGATAAGTGTTTTAATGCCTAGTGAATGATGAACATTGTTTGAGACTTTGGCTTATAAGCAATTTAGATGAAAATCTTAGTTGGAAGGATTCTCAGCCTTAACTTCTAGATTGAGTGATTATTCAATTAGTTTATATCCTCTAGAACTTGTTTTGGCTCTGAGTTAAGAATTACTTGTGCATTTATGTTATTGAATATGATAGAGACATTCATTTCTAAACCTGTTTATCCCAAACACAAGCCCACTAAATATTATATCCGTAGTCACCCCCTTTGAGCCCATCACTTTTCTTTCCGTCATTTTTATAGAAAGTCATATATACATAAACATCATTTCAAAGAAATAATTTTTTTATTAATGTAAAAAAAAACTCATTATTATTGTGATGTTGTGCTACATCTTCTATGTATAAGGTGCCAAATAAAAAGAAGAGAAAAGAGCATATTGCACAAAAAAATAGTGCAAGAAAAATTGAAGAAGGAAACAAAGAAAAAAAGAAAAATGAAAGAGAAATGAAGAAGGCATTATTATCAACTCCTATTAGCACAATTACCACCTCTATTATCACTTTTAAACCTGTTCATTATTGAATGCATATAGTACTTTCTACCCTTCATATTCCATTCCACGTGGCCTATCTCCATTATTTCACCCCTAAAAGACCTCTTGATTATTTGCATAAGTGTTATATAGTTGCTGAGATTTAGAGTCATTACAAGCATATGGTAGGATGTTTTCTAACTTGAATCTGAGTGAAAGAACCCTAACAATGAGAGGATATAGAGAGCTAAACACTTACATCCTTAGAGAGAATCTATTGCACTCATACGGTTAAGGTTGATTTTATTTAGTAGTTAGCATTGCTCATATTATCACTTTTGTATTCACAAAAGATAGTGAATTAATTGTCTTCAGTTACACTGTGGATTATATTATTATCTCGGATTTAATAGTGTTAGCTTAGTGTAATTCATTTCTTTGTCCAGGAGTACAAAGGTTCAAGTGTGGGGGAATTGATAAGACGCAATTTGTATATGGTTTATGTGACATTTTTAAAGGTTTTGTAACAACTTTATCATTCATTTTATGCGTGACATTGTGATTTTATGGTAATACATGGTTGTGCTGGCAATATACTAATAAAAGGTTAAAATGGTAAATTAACTCTTCTAAACTGCATATATGTTGATATTTTGTGAGTTACACTTCTATAGTGAGCTTTGGTTTTGAATTGCAGGTATTTTGGAGGAGCAAGGACTAATACGAGTAGGAAAGAAATCACAAGACAATAAGAATCAAATCAAGAATCAGCTTCTATGGTCTTTAGTAGCGACTAAAGTGTCCACAGGTCACGACCTAATTTCTTCTGGGAAGTTTCTCTACGTTTACAGGTCACAACCAAAACATGGATTTGGTCGCGACCAAAGAAGACAGTCGTGAAGCTACGTGTTTTTGATTAGGTCAACCTGATGATAAAAAGATAGGGGACCCACAGACGAGGGGGAAGTTGGTTTTTAACCTGATTAGGCTAAGAAGAAGTGCTCAAACTTTCTCTCAACTCTCTATGCTACCTACACATCATCTCTATCATTCATCTTTCTATTACCCTTTCTGCTTTCTTCATGGCATCGTATCCAGGCAGCGATTGTAGCACAGTAGGAGTCATGAGAGGCTAAATCCTTAGTCTCTTGGTGATGGATCTCATATCTTGAGCTCATGGACTGTACTAGGGAGTTTTTTGTTTTAATTTACACCTTTTTCATGTTTGGATGCTGCTAGATCTAGGGTTTTTATTATATGAACAAGGGATTGAATGTCGATTGATTATTCTCAGATTAGGCAATTGTAATTGACTTTGGATGCTTTGAATGTTGGTTTTTAATATAATATTTCAGTTTTGATTTTAAGACAGTTGGACTATTATAAACGATCGTTGCTAATTAATTCAATTGCTTGAAATATAGGGTTTATCGATCAATAATCATTTGAGGGCATTCTCATCATCTAATTTAAATTACACGCTAAGTGATTTTTAATAGTTCATTAAGAGATTTTTTAAACTAGCTTTGATCAAAGGAGTTTAAGAAATATTAATGCTCTGGATTCAATCGATCAATTGAGGTTTTGTCTAAGACTTAGTGATTTCAAAACTCCCATATCAAATTAAGAGCAAGGATAGATATTTTTTCATCATTAAGCGTCTGTCATATCATATTTCTTTCACAAACCAACTCATTTTCAACTTAATCAAAAATACAAAAATATTTACTTTATTGCACCCTTATTTTACTACATCAAAAATCAATTAAACCCAAAACCCATCTTACTTTCACTCAGGTTTTCAATGGTTTTATTGCCAGTTTGCTAGGTCTTCAATAAAAAGGCTCCTCGAGAAGAACGATAGGGTTGTGCCCTATACATTATTATTGGGTGTAATTATTATTATTTTGATGGATCGGACGACGACAATCTGAGATGTTCATCAAACCCTCTGTATGTTTCTGGGACTTTTGCTCAAAGGGGTCTGGTAGCCTATCTATTTTAGGCTACTTTCTGAGTCTCTAGGCCTAAAAATTGGGATATTACATGTTTCTCATCATGCTTCATTATATATCTTTTGGGAAACTTTTCTTATCAAATTACATTATATTTAGTTGAAAATTCTAATCAATGTGATGCTCTGTTTTCTATTTCTCTCATTAATTAAAACATTGATCGAATTAATGATAATTAATCAATTAATACAGAATATTTTTTTGAAAGCCATCTGAACTTGATTAGGAACTTGATCTTTTATAATGAGTTGATTATTAATGGTTCATACAGTCAATCAATGCTTTAACTACTAATAAATCTCTTCAGAATGAGTGTGTTTAGAAAATGCTAGAAGATTGAGAGATCAAGCTTGACTCCAGTGTAATCAATCTGTCACATCCTTACTTTTATACATCTTAAGGACCATTCAGTAGCACTTAGAACCACTTTCAGAGTCATTGAAGTCTAAACTCTTAATCTGGAATTTTATTCATATTGGGTACTGTTCACTGTGGCAAATTCCAGATGAGTGACCTGACTTTGAAAATTCATAACTAATTCTAGAAAAATCGAAATGAAGTGGTTCAAATTGATACATGAATATAACTTAATTATATTTCAGGGAAAAATCATTGGTTTACCAATACTTGACAAATTCAACGTGGGTCAACGTTTCAATCTTACTGTTCATCCAATGACTTTCTCCTGAATCCAGCATTCTGGTCCCAAATTTAACAATTTATATCTTTTCGTGTATAGATCCAAATAAGGTACTCTATATATCAAACTAAATCTTATTATGTCTAATTTTTACCCTAAAAATTTCGAACATTAATTCAATCATTTGCTATTTTTAATGATTTTTCAAACATGAATAGGTCTTCACGTATTACTGTTCACTGAGCCTATTTTCAGCATTTAGTCTTTACTTACACATGCATACAACCAACACATATCAGTCATACATGCCAGATAACAATTAATATTAAATAATCAACTGTTATATATTAGTGCATGATTAACATTCTCATATTTCTGTTACACTTTCCGTTGTCTAAAATCTGACAGCATAACTGCTACATTCCGTCTGTAGAAAGTAACTGATCTTGTACCGATTCGGTAATTCCCGTAAGAGCTACCATTCTACGTAAGTACCCAGGAAAGACTAGATGAACCTGCTGGGTCCACTCACTTCCAGCCTCCTTAGACAGCGCCTACGTACACAGTACGTATTAGTTCCTTTCTTTGTTCCTTCTTTGTTGCCAGAATTTCGGCAGCCTACCGGCGTCTCTTAAGATTTCCAAATTTTATTTTGACAGAACCTCCCCTGTAATGTTATATTTGGGGATGAGATTCAAAAGAATCCCAATAGCAATAATCATAACAATATATGTAATGCAGAGTGACGGTGCTTGCTTGTGATTGTGTACAGATAAGTATGCTGCATGCTTCCATATTCAATAACATATGATCATAGCATTGGAATAGAGCTTCAAGCATAACATATAAGACAACAATCCAACCAAACAAAAGCACAACAAATCACAAAGACATTACATAAGAGCTAGGATTAATTGCTACCTAAAAAGCAGAGCTTCATAACTTCTCTACTACTTCCAACTTCACCAGAACTTCCTTACATCTTTCTTTCTCTCACTTTCTCTCTCAAGAACTTCTTTCTTCCTCTCTTTCTTGCTTGTGCCGAGATGAGGAGCTAGGGGGGTATTTGTAGTGTTGAGCAATGGCAATCTCGTAATTTTGAAGACTTATGATCCTGTGGTCCTGGTTTTTCCTGAATTTCCTATTTTTCTTTATTCCTTTTACTGCATCATGCATGACATCACTCAATGCCAACTCATGGGACACCTCACCTCCCACATTCTTCACATGGCGAAATTGAGAGGGAGCTAGAGCCTTCTGGAAGCTTTTCGGTCCAATCCGGTACCGGACGGTCCGTCTCCTCGAAAAATGTGCTGTTTTCTGAATCTGATTTTTCTGAAAATCCTTTTTATGTCTACTGACCTCACATTTAGTATCTAGACCATTTATATCATTAACTTTTTTATACTGGGTCCAGACTTAGTTACAGATCCCCTGCGAAATGACCGAAATGCCCTTGGTGCCCTATCTTGTCCTATTTTAACCCTAAGGGGAAAATCGTCATTTCACACCTTTCTGAACCTGGTCAAAGCATATAATGGCTCTAGTCAACCTTATTTAGATATGTCTTAGCCTCTAGGCCTGTCCAGAATGACCAGAATGCCCTCCATTCATCTGCTGCCCTTTTTGTACAACACAGGGGCATTTTCATAATTTCGCACTTTCCCGGGGTTCTGCTGGACACTGGCCCACCTATCAGTCCAAGAGTCTTATTGGACCTCTAATGGCACCATTTTTGGGCTTCCTGAGTCCATTACCTGTATGGCACGCATTACGAGGAATCTTCCTCTGCCCCAGTTCACCGAATATTTTAATTATTATTTACCGATTATACACCTTTCCGGACACCGGCTCCTTTTCCCATATACAGTGTCCTACTGTGTTCAGGCATCCCTGTGGGTTATAACAGTCATCTGACTGAAGTCATCCGATCGCATTCAGCCCCTTTAAAAATACCGATAAATCTCCCTATCGGATCCCTGGAGGCCTCATACCCCGTCTAGATTTTCTAATTTGCGGATAACTTTTCCTACAGACCTCCTATCGGTATTCTGTCAGTTTCTCGATATACGTCCCATAAGGGTGCATCATCCTGTAATTTCTTACTTATATCTGAAATCTAGGGTATCCGGTATAAATTTTTATAACTTTCAGACGATCAGTCCATTTTTGGCTATCTGTAGTCTTCAAAAATTCCGGTATTAGGCTGGATTACCCAGCGTCACTTGCCCTATCTTCTGGTAAAATCTGGGACTGAAATGCCACCGGTCAGTCCAAACCACTTCTGGCCTAATTTTCTTTAATTATACTTTAGCCCTAGGGAACTTTTCCTTCTTTGCACTTACGTCCCTTTATTTGGCTGAAATTACACTTTAAGACCCCACATTTTTGTCTACCTTTCTTTCCTAACCTTAAACTTTCCATATTTGCATTTAAGTCCTTTCATTTCTTTTCTTTTGCAATTTAATCCTTTTCTTTACATAAAGGACCACATCTTTTTCCTGAAACAGAACTCATATATTCCATTTAATCTGTACATGGAAATCAGTACAGAAATTAAGGATATTACACAATCAGATGATAGGTGCTCTTACTTTAGTTCCAATTAAGCCTATAGATCATGCTAAGGCTTGTCATATCCTCCTGTAGGCCAACAAGCCCTTTCCTGGGTCTCTATCCTTACCCCAAGTCATATGTGTGATTTTTATCGTAGAACTACTAATTAAGCCTATAAATGTCATACTTGCACAACTAAAAATCCTCACAAAACTATTAACGTAGTACTACTAATATTATCATTAATAATGAAGAAGTTAAATGGTGACTAACAACTTTGAAAAGAGAACGATAGAGGGAGTTAATGATGATAGAGATAGTGAACGACGATGAGAATGTTGATGGAGTACACTAAAAATAGGTGGAAAATGATGAAAAATGTCTTTCGTCCAAGTCGTAGTGGTGGATCAGAGAATGGGACCACAAGCAACTGTGTGAAAAGTATATCTAAACTCATTGGGGATTAGGTTTTTGAATTTTTTCATGGGCTTTTTATGGTGGTTTTTGTCATACCTTACTTTCCTAAGCTCCATCTTCTCTAAAACAGTATCCTGTTATGTTTGGAAAAGATAGGGATGAGATTTTGGGGGAAATCTCAGTAGCAAATGGTACTAAATAATGTATGCATCAATGCTTGGTACTAGTGCTTGCTTGTGATTGTGTTAACATAATGTAATGTGCATGTTTCGATGTAACATATGAAATACAATTGGCCAAAGTAATCATAGCACAAAGCTTCAACAATTACATATGAATAACATCAATCAATCAAGTCATAACACAATCAACCATACATTCAACGTATACAAGTTTAGGCAAGTTTACTACCTGTCGTGTAGCCTTTCATTAGTCCTTGACCTTTGCTCTAAGATTCCTCTTCTCATAGGTCAGAGCTTATACAAGGAATACTAATATTTCATTATTACCCTATCAATATAGCTCTACTTAACTCAAGCTTAACTTGAGGTAATACCCCTATTCTAACAATCCCCTAACTTTCTTTCTATACATATCTAATCTTATCAAGAGAGATACATTTCTCTATTCTAACTATTAAATTCATAAGAACAATCCTCTAACTTATTAGAGAAGGGACTAGAATAAATTACTTACCTTATTCCTAAGCTTGCCAAGTCCCTAAGCTCCTTGGATTGCTCCTAGCTTAGCCAGAACTCCTTTCTCTTTCTTTCTCTCTTCCTCTCTTTCTCTCTCTTTATCTCTTCCTCTCTTTCTCTCTCTCTCTTCTTCTTCTCCTTGCTGTGGTGTAAATGGAATGGGAGGGGATGGGGGTATTTATATGTGAAAGAGGTGGAATGGACAGTCCAGATCGAATCGCGATGAACGGCTCAGATCGCTTAGCTTCCTCAAGAAGCTTCGCCTGCATCATCAAGATGACATCATCAAGGACACCTTGCATGCTAGGTGGCGCCTTGGTGGGTCCTTTGGGATACTTTACCTGGTGAGTCCCTTGGGATACCTCACCTGGTGAGTCATCACTTCTGCAAACCTCCAGTCCATTTTGTACAATCCTGTACTGGCTCAGTCTAATTTTTTAAAAACCAGACTACTTTCTAAATCTATTTTTTTTACATTCCATAATATACTTTCTGATCTTAAATCCAATATCTGGATTCTTCCTACCATTGACATTCTTGGACTAGGTATTAACTTAATTACAGATCCCTTGGCAAATTACCAAAATACCCTTAGTTCCTTTTTATTTACTTTAATAATTCTAGGGGCATTATTGTCTTTTCTCATTTCAACAGAGTATTCCTTGACCTTGGCCAACTATTCTGGGAACTCTCTTTGACTGTATAACCTTAGTCAAATGCCCAAAATACCCTTCACTCATTCTTTAATTATTTTATAATATAGGGGTATTTTTGTCATTCTCCCCCTTTTCTGAATATTTTTGGACACTGGCCCCTTTTCTGAATATTATGATTTTGCCCCTGCATTCTCTTTCTGGCATCTATTCTCATCTTCTTATCCTTCATCTTAAGTTCTAGAAATTCTCTTTATATAACTCATCCCCTAAAATCATCGGGAGTCATCGTTAATTGAAAGGCTCGACAACCCGCCCATATCAGGTTATCTTATACAAGAGCCAGCCCATATCAAGCTACGTGCAGAATTCCTAGGCTTAAGACTTAGGATATTCCTCACATTCCTCATTTTGAACTTAGGTGAACTGTCCCGATTCTATAGGTTAAAGACTTAACTCATCTTTAAATCCTGAAGGACTTAGCTCATTCCTCGGATTCCTACAAAATACAGGTAAGTGATCCGCCCATATCAGATTACTACCCTAGGACTACGGGTTTAGCAGCCTGCCCATATCAGACTACTTCCCAGTTCTCCTAGACCAAAATCAGGATGTTACAACTTTCATTTCATACCATGGAACTTTTAGACTTTTCACGTTAGTCCCTTTCTTTTCAAAAATGACCATTATGCCCTTAGGGACTTTCACTATTTACATATAAGTCCCTGTACTTTTATTTATTTGCAGTTTAGTCCCTAAAAACCCTATATATGTTTCTGGGACTTTTGTTCAAAGGGGTCTGGTAGTCTATCTATTTCAGGCTACTTTCTGAGTCGTTGGGCCTGAAAATTGGGATATTACAATTCTCCCCCTCTTAAAATAAATTTCGTCCTCAAAATTTAATTACTACCTTAGACAAATTATCTTGACATTTGGCTGAGCGTTCTTATTATCCATAAAAACTTCATATATCTTTTGTGTTACTATGCTCTCTTTTTCTAAATCAACTCAATCAGAGTTGAAATCTACTTCTTTTTATTACTTATATATCTGTTATTATCTATTTACTTGCTCATCTTATGGACAACTTACTGAATTTGTGAGTAGTGTCCATTTCTTTCATATCTTACCTTTTAGAATTTTGATGCAATTTTGGGGTCTACGTTTTTTCTCTTATACTTAGCCTTTCAGGAGAAATATTGTTCTTTTGTCTTTCTTTCTCCTCATACTAAATCATAATTTAGATTACTATTCTAATAACTTCTCTCAACTTTTCTCATCCTCTTACATAACTTTATGCATCTATGCCTAACCTTTGTGGCATTTGCACTCTTTCTTATCCCTTCTCAGGGGGTTACTGATGAGGCCCTCGGATTGTCGCAGTCTGAGCCATCAAAATTAAGTTAATTATACCCAATATAATGTAGTATAAGGCACAACCCTATCGTTCTTCTCAAGGAGCCTTTTTTATTGGAAACCTAGCAAATTGGATGTCAAAATCAATGGTGAACTTGAGTAGTAATAAAAATGGTTTTGGGGTTTTGGGTGCTTGATGCAATAAAATAAAGGTACAGAAAAGTAGATATTTTTGAATTTTTGATTAAGATGAAAATAGTTGATTTATTGAAGAAATATGTAATGGTAGACTCTTGATGATGAAAACTTATCTATCCTTTCTCTTATATTAAATCAGAGTTTTAAATTACTAAGTCTCAAAGAAAAACCTCAATCGATTGATTGAGTCCAGAACCCTAATACTCCTTAAACTCCTTTGATCAAAGCTAGTTTAAGAACTATTAGTGAACTGTTAGAAACACTTAGCGTGTAATCAACGCTAGATGATGAGAACGCCCTCGAGTGGTCGTCAATCAAAAATCCTAGATTTCAAGCAATTGAATTGATTTGCAACGATCGCTGAAAATAACCCAACTTACTTAAAATCGAAACCAAAATATTCTATTAAAAGCAAACGTTCAAATCATCCAAAATCAAATACGAAAGTCTAATTCGAGAATGATCAATCGATATTCAACCCTTAAACATAGAATGAAAACCCTAGATCTAGGAGCAATCAAAACATGTAAAGGGATACAAATTAGAACAGTAAAAACTCCCTGTTTCAATCCGTGAGCTCAAGATATTAGATCTAACACCAAGAGACTAAATGTTTAGCCTCTCATGACTTCTACTGCATTGCAATCGCTATTCAGATGTGATGCCATGAAGAAATGATGAAGAGATGAAGAGTGAATGGTGTAAAGATGTGTAGAAGGTGTGTAGAGAGTGCTTGAGTACTGCTTCTTAGCCTAATCAGGTACAAAAACCAGCCTCCTCTTAACGGTAGCCTCCTTCTCTTCTTATAACAGTGTCACATCATAATTTTCTTACGTCTTAGGGACCAAACATAGCATCTGAAACCACTTATAGATCAATGAAGTCAAATTACACAATCTGGAAATTTTGACCATGGGTTACTGTTCATATGGTAAAATTCCAGACAAGTGATTCAACTTCAAAAATTCATAACTAATTCTAGAAAAATCAAAATGAAGTGGTTCAAGTTGCTATACGAAGAAAACATAAGCCTCTTTAAGGAAAAAATATGAATCTGACCAAACTCCAGACCAATTAATACAGTATTGACGTGGAATATTACTGTTCATTTGGTCAGTTTCACAGTTTTCAGATTTGGTTCCCTAACTTTGAAAAATTCATTCTCTTTGTACAAATATCGGAATAAGACGTTCTTGATACCAAAATGAAGTTCAACATGTCTATTATCATACTGTAAAGTCTTATACATTTATTCAAAGGTTAGCTATTTTTCCTAAGTCTCAACAAAACATAACCAGAACTGAAACTAGTACTTAATACACACATTACATATTTCCATAAAAAGTCTCTCATACAACAACGTATTTATGCATCATAACTTCTTCATTCTCCTTCCTTGCTTCCATAAGATGGCCCTGCTGTGATGTCTGTATAATGGAAGAGTGAGATTTTGGGCGAAATCTCAGTAGCAAACGGAAACCAAACAGTATATGCAACTCAATGCTTGATGTTAATATGTGTGTGCTTAATGATCATGCTTGCATAATGATATATTTACATGCTTCCATGTTCCTTAAATTATAACATATGGCCATAGCATAAAAAGAAACAGAGCATCATTCAATCATACATGCTTCACATAATCAAAGTAATCATTCAACACATAAAACATGCAAGCAAGCAAAGCATACAAGTGATGTAAGTTTACTACCTTGGAATAGCTCTCCTTTAACCTTTTCTTTCTTGGTCTTTTGGTCCTCTCTTCCACAAATGTCAAATCCTAATCATGGTAGAGTAATAAACTTATTACAATCCATACCAATTCAGCTTTGAACTTCACTTAATAATTTAAGTTCATTTTCCGGAACCGATACACCCCTAACTTTCTTTATTTGTGGTTAATTGCCTTGTCCTTTGAATTAATTTGTGCCTTGACTATATCCCACACAATTTTTCCCAAGGAATCCAAAGATGGATTCAGAATTGCAAAATTCCATTGTTTCCTTCAGGTCTGGACAGAAACATAAACAGCACTATAATTTTTCCAAAAATTCCTCTTTTCAATTCCAATGCTTCCAAGACTTTGATCTTACTTAATCCTACACAATTTTGCATTTTAAACCCATTGGAAACATCAAAATCATGAAATTCCAATCACTGTTCATACGCATAAACAGTAACAGAGAAGGTTTCAAATTGTCTCTTTCTCAATTTCAATGTTCCCAAGGTTCCAATCTTATTCAATCCTACACAAAATCATCATATAAATTCAATGGAAGCATTAGATCATTGAAATTCAATCTTTTTCCTTAAGTTCTGTCCTAGGCCGAAAGTCACATGAATCGGGATTTCAAGGATTACACAATTACTTCAAGCAATAGCCAATAATCCAAGCTTATCTACATTAGTATTTCAAGTTCTATCTTACTACTCTCTTTTTTTCTTCATTTCTGTCCAGATTTGGACAGCATGGAGAACCAAGGAAAAATAGGTTTTCTAACCACTAAAACCTAGGTTTCAATCTTCCAAAATATATACATAAGAACTAGGAAGATTGCTTACCTTAAACCTTGATTGCTTTGAACCAAAGTGCCTTGTCTCTTCTTTAGTTTGTTTGAGTTTTCAATCCTCAAGAGTTTCCCCTCTTGGTCTTACATAATATGAAGGAATGGAGGGAGGTATTTATAGACAATTTTAGGGTACTTAGGACTAATCCACCCTTGGAAGTGCTAATTATTACAATGACTTGATTCTTCCTCTCATTGGTTGATTTTATGATTAATTAATCTTAATCATCATTAAACTATTTATTCTAATATTTTAATATAATGAGACACATGTCATAATTCATTCCTCTTGCTATGCTTGACATGTGGCACATGGTGGGTCCCACATGGGACACCTCACCATACACCTCACATGTCTTGAAACTTCCTCCTTTCTCTCTTTTTTTAAAAAAATATCTTAAAAATTCATTTCACCATAAGACCATTCCTTATCATCTTGTGCTGCTTTAAAACATCACTTGGGCCCTAAATTGAGTCCGATTGCCAATTGGCTCAATTTCCAAGGCACATCCTATACCGATACCCTTAAATTCTCCTGATTTTTGGAATAAATTCTATAAAATTATTTTAAGGGTTCTAACATTTTTAGAAATTTATCCTAATATAAAATGAATTTTATAAAAAGTCTCATAATTTACTGAGATCCAGAAGTCCTGATAAAAATTTTCTACATGTCCTTTAACCCTTTATCAGTGTCTGATTTTACCTTAAATTTTATAATTAATTCTACAGGACTCCTTTTTGACTTCTGTCAGTTTCTAAATTCTTATATTATTTATAAGAATTTACTACTGAGTTTCATCTAATACTGAGGTCCAAAAGATACTATAATAATCTCCCCAGACTTTAGAAATTCATATCAATTTATCGGGACCTCAAATCAAAATTTCGTATTGCGTTAAACTGATCAGAATAATTTTCTCTATTTTATGGTAAAATTTGAGACTAAACTGCTTTCGGGCAGTTTTGGGCCTTTTTCGGCTCAACTTTCTCATAATTACCATTTTTTCCCTGAACTTTTAAAAATTATACTTCAGGCCCTTAACTTTTCATAATTACACTTAATAGCCCAAAGCTTATGTCTACTTCCACTTTGCACCATAGAACTTTCAGAGTTTTTACTTTATTCCCTTTCTTTCCAAAATGACCATCAAAATCCCTTCATAACTCTTTCCGCTATCAGTCTTATACAGATAGAGAAAATTTGGGATGTTACATTTCTACCCCCCTTAAAATAAATTTTGTCCTCGAAATTTACTTAGTACCTTAGTCAACTATCCTATCTCCTCTTTATATCCTTTCGTGGTTTATGACCAAGGTTTGGGATATTCATCTACTCATGTTTATGGACAACTCATTATATTGAACTTGTGAGTAGTGTCCATTTCTTTCATATTAATTCCTCTTAAACTTTACTTTATTTTGGGGTTTCTGTTCTCTACTTGAAATATTGTCCTTGTATCTATCCATTTCTGTCTCCATATACTATAATTCTTTCTAACTTTGTGACTTAACACTGTACTTCCTAGTGGTCACCTATCTCTAAACTTCTCTAGCCTGAGCACCTTTCAATTAAGCATGCTACTGGGTTAGGGCTAGTTTACTCTTTGTATAGATCTAGGCCTTAGCATTCTCTTTCTCATAGAACTATGTTCCATCTTTGCTTGCCTTAGACCCTCTTCTCTAGGTCTCTCTAGCCTTTTAATCTCTTTATCCTTATCTGAAGGATTTGTTTGCTCATACTTTTCTATTCTCAAAACATATGGGGTTCTCTTCTCTGTTCCTCAGGCATACTTCTATAAAATTTTGAATATCAACACTCAGATTTGAACTTAGACTCCGTCTTCATTTAAGGGAAACTAAGTTCAGTCTGTATATAATAGAGGCTATCTGAGAAAAACCATCATAAATAATTTTTTTGGATGAGTTAATCAACTAGTGAAGCTTCTTTTAACTTTGTCTTTGGTAATCATCTTTCCAGAGAGATACTACATTGTACTCATATCTTCATGGCTCATTACTTTCCTTAGGCTGGGTCTAACTGGGACCTTGAGATCTAACTACGATCCTGGAGCCATGTTAGGATCTAACTGTAATCCTCAGGAATCCTCTGTGACTCCGTTGTACTGTATCATCATCTCTGAAAGATTTTAAAACCAACAGACTCAGTTATAAGGTTAACTGCTTTCACTTGTTGATAACTCAATTAATAATTTTTTTTAAAAAAAACATCCAGTAGCCCATATTATTTACCAAGACTTTACTTATTTTTTCTCTTACTTAGGAGTTCCTTCTCATCTTTCTTATTTTGTTGTGGCTTACCATGGGCTGTTGCCTTGTGCAATCATGGCCTGACCACCTGCCATTGCATTCTGTTGCTATGGCCATAACATATCTTCTCATTTCAATCTGTGCTCTAACTGCGAGCAATCTCAAACATCCTTATTTTTGTACGTGTTAGGGACCAATTGGTAGTATTTAGAACCACTTTCAATGTCATTGAAGTCCAATTTCTCAATATGGAGTTTTACTCTTATCGAGAACTGTTCACTGTGTAAATTCCAGATGAGTAACCTGACTTCGAAAAATCATAACTAATTCTAGAAAAATCAGAATGCAGTGGTTCAAATTGCTACATGAATCTAACTCAATACTATTTCAAGGAAAAATAACTTGTTGACCATTCCTTGTCCAAGTCAACCTCAGTCAAAGTTACAACATTACTACTCATCTAACGTTTTTCTCCTGAATCCAGCATTCTGGTCCCAACTTTGATAATTTATATCTCCATGTGTAGACATCCAAATGAGGCATTCTATATATCCAATCGAATCTTGGTATGTCTACTATTTATCATAAAAATATCATACATTTATTTGATCATTTACTATTTTTAATTATAGATCAAACATCACTAAGTCACCACGAGTTACTATTCATGGTGGCAAATTCTAGCAATCAACTTTATATCCTTATGCATACATCCATCACATATCAGTCAAACATGCCAAATAATACTTATTATTAAATAATAAATTGTTATACAACAGGGCATGTACAAAATTCTCATATCTCTATTACATCTTTTCTGCCTGAAATCTGGCCGTATGACTACTAGGCTTCATCTTTACAAATAACTGATCTTGTACTGATTCGGTAATTCCCGTGAGAACTACCATTCTACGTAAGTACCCAGGAAAGACTGGATGAACCGACTAGGTCCACTCACTTCCATACTCCTTAGACAGTACCTACGTACACAGTACGTATCATCTCCTTATGTTCAGTCTGAAATTCGGCTGCATAACGGCATCTTACAACATTCTCAAAATTCACTTTGACATAACCTTTCTGTAATGGGTTATAAATAGGGGATGGGATTCGGGGGAATCTCAGTAGCAAACGGTACTAAACAATGTATGCATTGATGATATTTGTGCTTGCTTGTGATTGTGTCAACATAATGTAATGTGCATGCTTCCATGTGATATATGAAATACAATTGTCCAAGGCAATCATAGCACAGAGCTTCAACAATTACAGATTAATAACAATCAATCAAGTCATAACACAATCAATTATACATACAAATTTAGGGTAAGTTTACTACTTGGCTAGATTAGCAGAACTCATGCTTCTCTATATTGCTTCCAGCTCCGCCAGAACTTCCTTCCTTCTTTCTTTCTTCCACTTTCTTTCCCTAGAACTCACTTCTCTCTCTAAAGGAGCTCTTGGGTGTGAAGAATGAATGGCAAGGGGGTATTTATAGTAAAATCTTGGGAAAATTGAAGGCCAAGATCACCTTGGAACTATTTGATCTAATGGTTAAAGTTTTGATCTTGAAATATCTTTTCTCCTTTCACTCATGACATCACCACCATCATAACATCACATGGGACACCTAAGCTCCTTTTTGGTGCCACTTTGAAGTCCTTGTGGGTCCCACCATGTGCAAACCCTAATTTTTACTTTATTCTCTTAACTTTCTTTTCAAAAATCCATAAATTATTCATTATTGAACTTGGGCTCCAAGATAACTTTTGGGACTTATTGGGTTGGCCTAGGACGAAATGTTGGGCCTCTTTTAGGTCCAATAGCTAATTGGCCCAAATCCCAATGTACTTTCCTTATACCGATATCCTTAAATTACCCTGATCTTAGAATAAATGATAAATACCTCTTTTAATTGTTCTAATATTTTTAGAAATTCATTCTAATATAAATGAATTCTCTACAAAGTTCATAATTTTCTGAGACCCAGAAGTCCTGATAAAAATTACATACATTTCCTTTAACCCTTTATCGGTGTCCTTTTTTACCGTAAATTCCATAATTAATTCTACAAGACTCCTTTTTGACTTCTGTCAACTCCATAAATTCTCATATTAATTATAATAATTTATTATCAAATTTCATCTGATATCCATCCATTGTGAAATGACCAAAATACCCTCGATTATTTTTCTAATTCTTTCATACTCATAGAGACCTCATATGCATATTTCACAGTTCAGTGAAATGATCAGCATAATTTTCTCTATTTTCTGGTAAAATATGGTACTCATCGGCTACCATCCCGATCTTTCTCATAATTACGATTATGCCCCTGAATTCTCTTTCTAGCATCTTTACTTATTTTCTTATCCTTCATCTTAAGTTCTTGAAATTCTCTTCCAACAACTCATCCCCTGAACTCTTTGGGAGTCATCATTAATTGAAAGGCTCGAAAACCCGCCCATATCAAGTTATCTTACTCAGGAGCCAGCCTATATCTAGCTACGTGCAGAATTCCTAGGCTTAAGATTCAGGATATTCCTTACATTCCTCTTTTTGAGCCTAGGTGAACTGTCCCTATTTTGTAGGTCAAAGACTTAACTCATCTTTAAATCCTGAGAAACTTAGCTCATCCCTAGGATTCCTACCAAATATAGGTAAGTGATCCGTCCATATCAGATTACTACCCTGGGACTACGGGTTTAGCAGCCTGCCCATATCAGACTACCTCCCAGTTTTCCTAGACCCAAAAATTAGGATGTTACACAATCTGTAGATGAACTAGGCTCTTATCTGAAGAGCAATCTGTATCAGATCTAACTCTTATCTGAAGAGTGATCTAAACTCATCTGAATCTAGCTCTATCTGAGAGCCATCTGTTTCAGATCCAACTCTTATCTGAAGAGTGGTCTGATACTAATCTCTTTATTATTATCTGATATTCTTTCTGTATACCATTTTTCTGATAGAATTATAACACTACCACCCTCTTGGTACTTGTTGTAACCCTAACATAAGAAATAGCCCTGAGTACTGCATTCACAAGCCTATAGAAATACCTGAGTAACCCCCAATCGTATTGTATCTGACTGTCGTACTATAATTGACGTCCCACTTACTGAGACTGTCTGTTACTCTAGGTATGTCCCTCTTACTATCTTATCTCAGGTTTAATTTAATTTTTTTTAATGTCAATCATAATATAAACTTTAATGTCCAAGGGTTTGACTAATACTAACTACTTTGTATATGTTTTCTCTACTTCCTATTTTTAAAACCTATAATCATATTCACTCTTATACAAAGGCAACATACTAGGTATAGGGTAGCTCAATAGCGTGCATACTAGACAATATAATCCAATCATATACAGGATTTATCTTCATTAGCCAGTGGAAACAGAACACAAATAAACTCGTACCTTGATTTGGTGCAGGAGACTTTCTTATCTCATTGCCAGTCAGGGCATATACTCTTCCCTGAGTCTGGTATCTTTCGCCTATTGTGTTCTGTGGACACTCCCTGGCATAACCCTTGACCTGCTAGACAAGGCCTTGTACCATGGTCTCGACCATAGTTCCCACATACATTAGGCCTTGGTTGCTTATTAACTTCTCTTGGCCCACTACTTGGCCTACTTCCCTATTTCTTTATAACCTTTGACCCATATACTGGCCCATTTCTCTTCTTACTGTTCCCTCTCAAGGAATCTGGTGGCACTATTCTCAATGGTACAGATGTAACAGGCTCACTCTTTTCTGGATATTGCACATTCTTTTCTGTGATCCTGCATACCTCTACTGCTTCATTAAACCTTCGTATCTGCCTAGGAAAAACCTTTTCCTTTAGCGTAGGATTTAATCCACAAGTTAACTTCTCAGTGGTCCACCTCTCATCGTTCATACAGTTTAGGTAAGTGGAATATCGCTAAAGACGAATGAACTTATCAAGATAATCGTCAAAAGGTTCTTGCTCACCCTGCTTTAACATTAAAAATTCTACTTCACGATCTCTTACTGACTGTGGAAAATATTTCTCGTTGAACTGCTCAAGAAATATTTCCCATGTAAGTGTAATATTTCTTGATTGCAGAATTACTTCGGTGTTCCTCCACCACCTATCAGCATCTTTTTCTAACTTGTAAACTGCCAACTAGGCCTTTCTTTCAGTGGGATATTCTAAAATCTTAAAGATTTTCTCTAACTGGTTAACCCAATCCTCTGCTGCTTGAGTGTCAAAAGTCCCTTCAAACGTTGGCAGATTAAACTTATGGAATCGTTCCATCCATGTTTGAAGACTTTCCTGGTTATTGTTATTTCCTATAGACCCCTGATGCCTATTCATTCCAGTTTGCCCATGATCTGACTGAGGTTCAGGTTCTACATCATTTTCTGGTACTACCTCCTTACTGCTGTAAGCTAGCAACTGCAGCAGCAACCGCCGTAGCGATAACAGAATCTCGTTCTTGATCTTGGCGAGCCTGGGTTGCCTGTATCTCATCTATTGTATGTTGTTGCTATTCTAACCTATCTATAATAATTTGTGCAGGGTCTATCTGATTATTAGTACCCTCATCCCGGGGCTCTACCACTTCTGGTCTAAACGTTCTTCTTGTATTAAGTATGACTTCGACTTTCTTTTTCTAGAATTGGGAAATACAATCATAGATATGCATAACATATATTCATACAACACAACAATATATGTACACATGTAAAATATTTAGAATAACACATATCGCATGCCACACATCATGATTAACATTCTAACTATACCCCTATCTTCAACATAATCTTAATTATTTATGATTAGAGTCAGGAAACTATCATATCTGATGCCAGAAACTTTGCTTTGATACCAAAATATCACATCATAATTTTCTTACGTCTTAGGGACCAAACAGTAGCATCTGGAACCACTTATATGATAAATGAAGTCAAATTACACAATCTGGAAATTTTGACCATGGGTTACTGTTCATATGGTAAAATTCCAGACAAGTGATTCAACTTCAAAAATTCATAACTAATTCTAGAAAAATAAAAATTAAGTGGTTCAAGTTGGTATACGAAGATAACATAAGGCTATTTAAGGAAAAAATATGAATCTGAACAAACTCCAGACCAATTAATACAGTATTGACGTGGAATATTACTGTTCATTTGGTCAGTTTCACAGTTTCCAGATTTGGTTCCCTAACTTTGAAAAATTCATTCTCTTTGTACAAATATCGGAATAAGACGTTCTTGGTACCAAAATGAAGTTCAACATGTCTATTATCATACTGTAAAGTCTTATACATTTATTCAAAGGTTAGCTATTTTTCCTAAGTCTCAACAAAACATAACCAGAACTGAAACTAGTACTTAATACACACATTACATATTTCCATAAAAAGTCTCTCATACAACAACGTATTTATGCATCATAACTTCTTCATTCTCCTTCCTTGCTTCCATAAGATGGCCCTGCTGTGATGTCTGTATAATGGAAGAGTGAGATTTTGGGCGAAATCTCAGTAGCAAACGGAAACCAAACAGTATATGCAACTCAATGCTTGATGTTAATATGTGTGTGCTTAATGATCATGCTTGCATAATGATATATTTACATGCTTCCATGTTCCTTAAATTATAACATATGGCCATAGCATAAAAAGAAACAGAGCATCATTCAATCATACATGCTTCACATAATCAAAGTAATCATTCAACACATAAAACATGCAAGCAAGCAAAGCATACAAGTGATGTAAGTTTACTACCTTGGAATAGCTCTCCTTTAACCTTTTCTTTCTTGGTCTTTTGGTCCTCTCTTCCACAAATGTCAAATCCTAATCATGGTAGAGTAATAAACTTATTACAATCCATACCAATTCAGCTTTGAACTTCACTTAATAATTTAAGTTCATTTTCCGGAACCGATACACCCCTAACTTTCTTTATTTGTGGTTAATTGCCTTGTCCTTTGAATTAATTTGTGCCTTGACTATATCCCACACAATTTTTCCCAAGGAATCCAAAGATGGATTCAGAATTGCAAAATTCCATTGTTTCCTTCAGGTCTGGACAGAAACATAAACAGCACTATAATTTTTCCAAAAATTCCTCTTTTCAATTCCAATGCTTCCAAGACTTTGATCTTACTTAATCCTACACAATTTTGCATTTTAAACCCATTGGAAACATCAAAATCATGAAATTCCAATCACTGTTCATACGCATAAACAGTAACAGAGAAGGTTTCAAATTGTCTCTTTCTCAATTTCAATGTTCCCAAGGTTCCAATCTTATTCAATCCTACACAAAATCATCATATAAATTCAATGGAAGCATTAGATCATTGAAATTCAATCTTTTTCCTTAAGTTCTGTCCTAGGCCGAAAGTCACATGAATCGGGATTTCAAGGATTACACAATTACTTCAAGCAATAGCCAATAATCCAAGCTTATCTACATTAGTATTTCAAGTTCTATCTTACTACTCTCTTTTTTTCTTCATTTCTGTCCAGATTTGGACAGCATGGAGAACCAAGGAAAAATAGGTTTTCTAACCACTAAAACCTAGGTTTCAATCTTCCAAAATATATACATAAGAACTAGGAAGATTGCTTACCTTAAACCTTGATTGCTTTGAACCAAAGTGCCTTGTCTCTTCTTTAGTTTGTTTGAGTTTTCAATCCTCAAGAGTTTCCCCTCTTGGTCTTACATAATATGAAGGAATGGAGGGAGGTATTTATAGACAATTTTAGGGTACTTAGGACTAATCCACCCTTGGAAGTGCTAATTATTACAATGACTTGATTCTTCCTCTCATTGTTGATTTTATGATTAATTAATCTTAATCATCATTAAACTATTTATTCTAATATTTTAATATAATGAGACACATGTCATAATTCATTCCTCTTGCTATGCTTGACATGTGGCACATGGTGGGTCCCACATGGGACACCTCACCATACACCTCACATGTCTTGAAACTTCCTCCTTTCTCTCTTTTTTTAAAAAAATATCTTAAAAATTCATTTCACCACAAGACCATTCCTTATCATCTTGTGCTGCTTTAAAACATCACTTGGGCCCTAAATTGAGTCCGATTGCTAATTGGCTCAATTTCCAAGGCACATCCTATACCGATACCCTTAAATTCTCCTGATTTTTGGAATAAATTCTATAAAATTATTTTAAGGGTTCTAACATTTTTAGAAATTTATCCTAATATAAAATGAATTTTATAAAAAGTCTCATAATTTACTGAGATCCAGAAGTCCTGATAAAAATTTTCTACATGTCCTTTAACCCTTTATCAGTGTCTGATTTTACCTTAAATTTCATAATTAATTCTACAGGACTCCTTTTTGACTTCTGTCAGTTTCTAAATTCTTATATTATTTATAAGAATTTACTATTGAGTTTCATCTAATTCTGAGGTCCAAAAGATACTATAATAATCTCCCCAGACTTTAGAAATTCATATCAATTTATCGGGACCTCAAATCAAAATTTCGTGTTGCGTTAAACTGATCAGAATAATTTTCTCTATTTTATGGTAAAATTTGAGACTAAACTGCTTTCGGGCAGTTTTGGGCCTTTTTCGGCTCAACTTTCTCATAATTACCATTTTTTCCCTGAACTTTTAAAAATTATACTTCAGGCCCTTAACTTTTCATAATTACACTTAATGGCCCAAAGCTTATGTCTACTTCCACTTTGCACCATAGAACTTGTAGAGTTTTTACTTTAGTCCCTTTCTTTCCAAAATGACCATCAAAATCCCTTCATAACTCTTTCCGCTATCAGTCTTATACAGATAGAGAAAATTTGGAATGTTACAAATAGCATGACCTAATTCAAAATGCGCAGTTTCACGACTATCTTCTTTAGTCATGACCAGTCCCTTGTTTTGGTCGCGACCTGTAAACGCAGATAAGCTTCCAGAAGAATAACGGTAGCGACAGTATGACACTTTGGTCGCGACTAAACAGTGCAGAGACGTGATTTGACTTTCATTGACTTGTGGTTTCTTTCCTGGTCCTTGCTCTCTTCGAAAATACCTGCAATTCAACATAAAAGCTCATTGTAAAAGTCCAAATCAGTAAATAACAGAATATATGCAGTTTGGAAGGTTAATTTACCATTTTACCCTTTAATTAGCACATTGCCCCGCACAATCATGTATCAACACAAAAGCACAATTTAAGGCATGAAATGAATGGTAAAGCTATTATAAAACTAAAAAATGTCATAGAAACCATATACAAAATGTGTCTTATCAATTCCCCCACACTTGAACCTTTGTACTCCTGGATAAAGAAATGAATTTCACCTAGAACAACACTATTAAATCCAAGATAATAACATAATCCATAATGTGACCTGAAAACAATTAATCCACCATCTTTTGGGAATGCAGAAGTGATAATGTGATTAATGCCAAGTAGTCAACTACTAAGTGAAATCAACCTCAACTGTATGAGCGCAATAGATTCTCTCTAAGGATGTAAGTGTTTAGCTCTCTCTATCCTCTCATTGTTAGGGTTCTTTCACTCAAATTCAAATTGGAAAACATCCTACCATATGCTTGTAACGGCGCTAAATCTCAGCAACTATATAGTACTTATGCAAAGAATCAAGAGGTCTTTTATGGTTGTAATGATGGAGATGGGTTACATGGAATGGAATATGAAGAATATAAAGTACTATATGCATTTAACAATGAATATGTAGCATGAATTCATGTCTCTAGAGATCTAGGAGTGATAATTGTGCTAATAAGAGTTAATAAATGTGCCTTCTTAATTTCTCTTTTCTTTTCTTTTTATTTTCTTTTCTTGCATCTTTTCTTGCACTATCTTTTTTTTCCAGTGCAATATGCTTTTTCTCTTTTTCTTTTATTTGGCACCTCATGCACAGAACCTGTAGCACACATCACAACAATAACGAATTTTTGACATGAATAAAATTTTATTTTGCAAATGAAGTTTATGCATATATGACTTTCTATATAAATGATGGATGAAAGAAAAATGATGGGCTCAAAGGGGGTGACTAGGGATATAATATGTAGTGGGCTTGTGTTTGGGATAAAAGGGTTTAGAAATGAATGCCTCTACCATGTTCAATTCATAAATGCGCAAGTCATTCTCAACTCAGAGCCAAGACAAGTTCTAGAGGATATAAACCAATTGAATAATCACTCAATATAGAAATTTAGGCCGAGAATCCTTCCAACTAGGGTTTCGATCTAAATTGCTCATAAGCTAAAGTCCCAAATAAAGTTCATCATTCACTAGGCATTAGAACACTTATCACAACTGAAAGCCCTCTAAACGATGGCTTAAAAGTTTCAAAGTAATCACTTAGAATCATGTAATAATCCCAAATTCAATAGCAAAAGTTTACATGTTTCAAATTCAATTTCCAAGATTCTCAAAGAAAAATTCAAGTGTGGCAATGGTTTCGAAGGATTAAAAAGGTTTTGAAATAAGGGGACAATGAATCATTTGTGAAAGCATCTTAGTAGTTCAAAAGGAATCCTTCTTTCCAGTATTGCACAAGGCAAAGATAAGGTAATTGGATATTTTCAAACTTGAGTCGCGACCTAAAACGGTTAAGGTCGCGACCTATTTTCACAGGGGTGCATGCTCAGAAGTTTTCAAACATTGGTCGCGACGAATGAAATTGCCTATCATGACTCAAATACACAGAGAGGAAATGTCGCGACCACACAACACACAGGTCGTGACTGTAGTTCACAGAGAGCATGTTAGTCCAAAATTCCATCAAAGGTCAAGACCATAAATCACATATGTCACGACCATTTTTCACAGAGACTACCAAGTTACAGTTTTCAAAGTCCAAAAATGGTTTCCACGCTAAATCCTTTTTACCAATTAACAATTTTGTTTAAGGTGGAGGTCTAATTTTCAGCAATTTACCACATATTAAGATTAAAAATAAAAATTTTATGATGAAAGATTGGATTAAGC
The DNA here is from genome assembly GCA_037074615.1 of Leucaena leucocephala. Taxonomy (NCBI): domain Eukaryota; kingdom Viridiplantae; phylum Streptophyta; class Magnoliopsida; order Fabales; family Fabaceae; genus Leucaena; species Leucaena leucocephala. Next base: position 7,103,876 of record CM073548.1, on the reverse strand, counting down.
ACAAAAGCAAAAAGTAAAATATCCTCCCCACACTTAAACTTGACAGTGTCCTCACTGTCAACAGAACCAGAGAAATCATAGATGCAAGTCAAACTGAGGCAAACCACAATCAGGATAAACAATGCAAATCAGAGGCTTTTGATTAGTGAGAGCAATGTACAACATGATTTCAATGTCTTTCTCAATTACACAGTAGCCAAATGAAGACAAAGAAAAACAAAGACAAATACAGAACCAAAACAATCCTCATTCTACTCGTCTCTCTCCTCTGTAGCGCCCTCAGAAGCGCTATCATCCTCAGCCATAGCAGCAGCACCCCTATCATCATTCCCAGCATTTGCAGCCCGGGCTTCTGAGGGTTAACCTGGCCCCTCCTGAAAGAAAGTAGAGGCAGGAATATTGCTCTTGAAGAAAGCCTCTTCAAACCTGGGGGTAAAGCTATGTGAAGCGACTGAGCAATCTTTAGAACCAATAGATCAATGAATTGTTGCCTTATATATTCCTGATTCATTATGATTGCTAGCAGCTCCTGCTGCTGAGAGGTGACTTCAACCAGTTGATCAGAGAGAGTGGTAAGTTGTGTACTCAAACTATGGTCACCCTCAATAGCATCCTCCTGTCCCTCCTCCACATCCTCCTCAACTACCCTTTTACCCCTTTTGGCACTCCTAAACTCCGCAGCCTTCTCGTTGGCTTTTGAGACACTATAACATTTGGTAGTGGATGGTTCAAAGAGAAGGTCAGTTTTAAGGGTTGGGAGCGCTTTCTTCTTACACAGGTTAGTAATTAGGTGGGGAAAGATAAGGAGCGCTGTGGAGGAATTGACACAATGGTAGATGGAGTTATAAATGATGTGGTTAAGGTCTACAGGTTATTGTGTCATCAACAGATAAAGCAGAATGGCTCTCTCCTCGTTAATATCTGAAATGTGAGCTTGAGGCATCACATTGTAGGTCATAAAGTTTAGCCAAATTCGAGCTTCATCATTCATGAATTTCCTCTCAAGATATCTCTTCTGCCCTCTGATGGTCCATTCTTCCTCTTCCCCTCCTAGGATGGCCAACACCATATCCCAGGGGACCTCATCTAAATGGTGTTTCAAATGATGAAATCCACATTTGGAAAGATTGGGCAGTTTGTAAAAATCTTTTATGTCAAAATCATCAATGAAAAACTCTTTTTTTCTAAATTGTATCCCCAAGGACTCCTCCAAGGCTGAGCTGATGTAGAATTCCCTTACCAAGGTAATATTGGCTTTGGTCCTATTTTTCATTAGTTCCTTAAATCTACTCTCTAAAGCCAACTTATAGAAATCAAACTCTTCAATTATGGCAACTTCTTTTTCCTGAACAATACCTCTGGTATTAAACAAAGCTTCAGCCTTCTTTCTGTTTAACCTTGCAGGGGTACTGGACCGGGATCTTTTGCCTGCTTCAGGGTTTTCTGTATGGACCATCTGGGCATACACGTCAAACATTGCAAATCAATACAGAATAGTGCCCTATCCCTTGAAAAGAAAACCCCCTAGACAAGATTTATGGTGTATTGGCTGGTTGTTATACAAAAGGAGTTCAAAATAGATGTCAGATACATTAAGTAGCGACCAAAAGGCTTATCTGTCGCAACTATTCATCTCTGGATTTTCATGTCGTGACTAGATGGCCTCACGGTCGTGACCAGACACAAATTTTTTCAAATCAGCAAAACTTATTAGCCATGTCCCACAAATCCAACCTATCCCACCAAAACTCTCTCCCTAAAATATATATGGAATCTCAAAAGTCTCCACGTAAAGCTACAAGTCTAAGCCCCCAAATGTTCCTCAGAATCAGAACCACCGTAAAACCTAGAAACTATATTCAAGGAACAGGAAGATTTTAGTGAGAATACCTTAAACTCTGAAGCAAAAGAGTAGAGTAGGTTAAGCTTCAGTTAGAAAGAAAGGAGAGACGCTAGGGAGCAGAGAAGGTCACGCAGAGCTTGATACGAGAGGACAGCCGAGGGAGAACTAGTAGGAGGAAGGAGAATGGTGCCAAAACCAAAGCGAAGGAAGGAAATACGGAGGAAGAAACTGAAATAGAGGAAGGTAGGGTATGCTGGGGAGTAGGGAAGGAAGTGCAGACGGATCGCGCGCACTATGGAAATTGTGGGGTATATGGGGTTTAAGAAAGAAGGAATCTGATGGCCAAAACGCAGCGCTGAGTGTGTTACTCAAGTCACGACCATTAAATTACATGGTCATAACAAATATACACAGAGAGGTATGGTCGCGACGTGTAAAGGTACTCACGTAAAACATTAATTCACAGGGCTCTAATCTGCCCTACCCACATGAGTCACGACCTATGTGTCATATAGTCGCGACTATATTCAATACCACTCCCTAATGAATTCCAAACTTTCTCCTAACTCTCCCCAAATAACCCTAACCATTTCCACAGCAATTCAATCACATAACTCAGTACAGATTTTTCAATGAAGCTCACAGTCATATTTAAGTCATACAGGGCAATGCAAGTAAAGCAAAGATGACAGGATGGGTAAGCTAAATTCATGCATATGAGTGTGTGGATAGAAGGGTATCCATTAAAGAGTGTGCAACACATGGACAGTAGCGGGATGTTATTCAAAACAGAAATAATCCAAGAATAAACATAAATAAACTGAAGACAAGCAGAACTAAACTGAAAATGGAATCTAATCTACTGAATCATCCCTTTCCTATACTCAACCTAGCATAGCAAACATCATAAATAGAAGAATGTGTAAAATGTAAGAGATAGGAAAGAGATAACTTGGCCTCAAGGTGGAGGGGGAAACTCAATAAACTTTGAGAGATAGCTGTTTGATTGGACGATCTCCCTCATTACTTTCTCTCTCCACTTTAAAGTGCTATGGTTGTGCATTTTATGCTGAGATTCGTCCAAGCTTGTCTTGAATCTTCCCTCTTTAAACTTGAACTTGCCCAACTGTGGTTGGCATGTAATAGCAACAGAGTTGGGAGGTTTTCGAAAATACTCTAATTTATCATCTGGTTCCCCAAGCGTCGCTCCAAGCTAAAGTCGGTCTACAACTGCAATATTCTTGGGGTTATTCCTTCCCATACCTGCATCATTGTCATAAAGCAAATCATTCAAAAATCTTAAGGAATGAGAATTAATTTTGGAATGAGAATGAGGGGAAGTAAGGTTAGAACACATTGGACCTTTAGCCAAAATAGTAAAAAAGTGATCTGAAGGAATTTTCAGTTTATTGGATGAGTCTAGCATATCGTGTCGCGACCTTTCAGCATATTGTCGGGATTGAAAATGACAGGGTGCACCTCTGGAACTATTAGTTGCGACATTATATTCATCTTGTCGAGACTTCTTTTCTCTCGAGTTTTATGTCGCGACATGAAAACCATTTGGTCGCGACACATGTTCACAGTGGGCTATAGACTGACGTTTGGTTGTGACGTTATGGTCATTGGGTCGCGCCCTTTTATCACAGAAACTCGACCCATCTTCAATTGTTGGACTTTCAGCTTCCAGAAGACCTTGTAATCCTGCAAAATCACTCAACAAACCTTTTGCAAGTGCATTATCTCTATCATTATCATGCAAACTCAATTCATAGTTATCCCTAACCTCTTAAATAGCATAATCAATGGAATTTAAAGCAGTAAAAGCAGATTTATCATAGGGATATCTCATTACTTCGTTCATGTTAAAATTTACCACATGTTCTCCAACTTCTATAGTAATAGAACTATGCTTCATACTAATGATGATTTTGGAAGTTTGGAGGAAAGGTCAGCCTAGGATCAAAGTGCTATCATTTACTAGCTCATTAGACATATCCAGAACATAAAGTCAGTTGGGAACACTAAGTCTTTGACCTGCACTAGAATATCCTCAAGAATTCCTTTGGAAAACCTAATTGACTTATCAGCTAATTAGAGTACTACATTTGTGTCTCTAAGATTGTTGACACCTAAAGCCTAATAAACCGACCAAGGCATTACGTTAATGGTCGCCCCTAGATCTAGCAACGCTCCCTTAATAGGAACACTAGCGTGGGTCTTGGCACTTAACCGGTAGTTCAGCTTTGAAAAGGGATGACACATTGGCACTCACCTGAATTCTCTCAAGAGGCCTAAATTTCTTTCTATTAGCACATAATTCTTTTAAAAATTTAGTATACTTAGGGTTTCTCTTGAGGAATTCAACCATAGGGATGTTTATTTCCAATTTATTGAACAGATTGTAAGCATCTTTTACAAAATCAGGATCAACCTTTTTCTTTCCAGCAAAATAAGAGTTAGGAAAAAGGAGATCTTTTACACTTACCTCCTTACCAGTACGCATAGAGGCTCCTTACTTGCTCGACTCCAGCTTCTCCTCAGGTTTCTTTCCTTTATATGCTGGAGTTGGTATTATTACTTCTTCTTCCTGTAGCTCTTGTACTGCAGCTTGTGCTTGTGAGTTCTCCTCTTGGGTTGCCTTCTTAATCACAAGCAACCGTTCTTTGCCACTTTCAGAATTACCAATCTGCATCTATGGCAGTGATGAATCATCAAATTCAGAATCTTCCTTATCCTCCTGTGGTGCATCAGCTTCCTTAAAATGCGCATGTCTTCCACTTCTTAGAGATATGGCATTCACCCCTCTTGGATTAATAACAGTGTTCGAAGGTATGCTGCCACTATTCTTTCCTTGGATGTCACTCACTGTATTAGAAGCTTGAGTTAAGTGGCTTGTGATATCTGCATTCTTACAACTTAACTCCTCAAGTTTTCTATGTACATCTGCATTATCCTTCTGCATACTTTGGAGAATTGAGGCTATGGAGGTGACATGACCAATATTCTCTTTGAGCTTATGATCAATATTGGTCATTCTACCATCCATGTTATTCATTTGTGCTGCCATACTCTTTAACAATTGAGAGGTCTCATCTGGTCTTAAAGGTACTAAAGCATTAGGTTGTATGGGAACCATAGACCTTGCATTACCTTGGTAGTTACTCGAGGAAGCACCACCTCCTTGAAATTGATTAGATCTATTTTCCCCACTCCCCCACCTAAAATTTGGGTGGTCTCTCCAGTTAGGATTATATGTGTTAGAGTATGGATCTCTCTTCTGGAAGTTATTCTCTCTCCCTTGATACATAGCTGCCACTTCCTCATACTGTCTATCACATGTACTTGTAGCATGCATTATCGAACCACATGATTCACATCCTATAACTAGGGCTTATGAGGTATCCACTGCATGAACTTATTTTGTGGAGTATAACTCCCTTTCAATCAAACTCATCCTGTTTTCCATTTGATTTCCCAAGGCTGCTATCTCAGCTAAGATCGCATTTGAACTACCTGAAGATGAGGGTGGTAATCTTCTTGGATCTTCAGTTTGATGGTCCTTATTAGCCATTTTTTGGAACAAATCCTAACTTGCTTGTGGGGTCTTATCTCTCAATGAACCATTCGCAACAGCATTGAAGGACACTTTATTGTGGGGTAGTAGACCATCAAAGAAGATGTCTACTAAATCAGCCTTAGTGATGTTGTGGTGGGGACATCGAGCCAAAAGGTTAATAAATCTTGTCCAATACTCATGCAAAGACTCCCTATCCTGTTGCATAATATTAGTGATCTCCTTTTTCATCCGAGTACTCTTAGAGACTAGGAAAAATTGCTCAAGTTAAGTAGACTTCAGCTGATCCCATGTAAGAGTTGAAAAATGGGTTGGTAAATTGTACAGCCACTCCTTAGCCTTCCCTTCCAAAGTGAAATGGAAACACCTCCTCAAGACATCATCCAAAGTGGCCATTAGAGGCTTCATTAAAGAACAGATCATGTGCATGATTTGTAGGTGCCTGTGTGGACATTCTCAAGCAAAACCATGAAATTTAGGTAAGGCTGCAATCAAAGCTCCTTTAATTTCAAAATTGGCCTCTTCAGTATAGAAACCATTAGGATCATAATTCACATGCGAATGATTTATTTCCCTAAGACTTCTATTATCTTCTACGTTCATTTCATTCTCTCCATGCCCATTATGATTAATCTCAGCCATGTTTAGTTCAGCTTCAGACTCTAGAATACTAGAGGAGGAACTAGATTTTGCTTCTTCTTTAAATTCCCTAAATTCTCTCCTTAGTTTCCTAAGTCTTCTCTCAATCTCAGGTTCAAAAGGCACTAATGGTTCAGTTCTTTTACGCATGCAATGCAGAAACAATAAAAAATAATCAATGCAAACAATCAGATTCAGATTCAGAAGTTGCACAACAAAAAATTTTAAGTAAGTCGTGACTCAAGAGTTTTTAGTCGTGACCCAAAATTACAGAGAGCTGTAGTCGCGCCTAAAAGTTTTAAATGTCGCGACTAGTTTTCGCAGAGAGCAGTCAGATATCACATATGCAATAAAGTCACGACTCAAAGTAGTTAACGTCATGACTAAAAGTGACAGAGAGTAATTGTCGTGACTCAGGTGAGCTAAGGTCACGACTCACAGTCACAAAGACTAATCCTGCAGAAAGTCAGAAAAAGATGCAGTATGTAATGCAAGTTAAAAACTACTAAAAACTAAAATGCAATGAAAAGCAAGGAAAATGACTCTAGTAGGCAATATAATTGACAAACAATTACTAGGGAACCAATTACTTGGCTCCCCAACAACGCGCCATTGATGAGGCCCTCAGATTATCGCAGTCCGAGCCATCAAAATTAAGTTAACTGCACCTAATATAATGTAGTATAAGGCACAACCCTATCGTTCTTCTCAAGGAGCCTTTTTATTGGAAACCTAGCAAATTGGATGTCAAAATCAATGGTGAACCTGAGTAGTAATAAAAATGGTTTTGGGGTTTTGGGTGCTTGATGCAATAAAATAAAGGTGCAGAAAAGTAGATATTTTTGGTTTTTTGATTGAGATAAAAAGAGTTGGTTTGTTGAAGAAATATGTAATGGTAGACTCTTGATGATGAAAACTTATCTATCCTTGCTCTTATATTAAATCGGAGTTTTAAATTACTAAGTCTCAAAGAAAAACCTCAATCGATCGATTGAGTCTAGAACCCTAATACTCCTTAAACTCCTTTGATCAAAGCTAGTTTAAGAACTATTAGTGCACTGTTAGAAACACTTAGCTTGTAATCAACCCTAGATGATGAGAACGCCCTCGAGTGGTCGTCAATCGAAAACCCTAGATTTTAAGCAATTGAATTGATTTGCAACGATCGCTGAAAATAACCCAACTTACTTAAAATTGAAACCAAAATATTCTATTAAAAGCAAATGTTCAAATCATCCAAAATCAAATACGGAAGTCTAATTCGAGAATGATCAATCGATATTCAACCCTTAAACATAGAATAAAAACCCTAGATCTAGGAGCAATCATAACTTATAAAGGGATATAAATTAGAACAGTAAAAACTCCTCGTTTTAGTCCGTAAGCTCAAGATATTAGATCCATCACCAAGAGACTAAATGTTTAGCCTCTCATGACTTCTACTGCATTGCAATCGCTATTCAGATATGATGCCATGAAGAAACGATGAAGAGATGAAGGGTGAATGGTGTAGAGATGTGTAGAATGTGTGTAGAGAGCGCTCGAGTACTGCTTCTTAGCCTAATCAGGTGCAAAAACCAGCCTCCTCTTGACGGCAGCCTCCATCTCTTCTTATAACAACATGACCTAATTCAAAATGCGCAGCTTCAAGACTGTCTTCTTTAGTAGCGACGAGTCCCCTGTAAATGCAGAGAAACGTCCAGAAGAATAACGGTCGCGACGATATGACACTTTGGTCGCGACTAAACAGTGCAGAGACGTGATTTGACTTTCATTGACTTGTGGTTTCTTTCCTAGTCCTTGCTCTCTTCTAAAATGCCTGTAATTCAACATAAAAGCTCGCTGTAAAAGTCCAAATCAGTAAATAACAGAATATATGCAGTTTGGAAGGTTAATTTACCATTTTACCCTTTAATTAGCACATTCCCCCGCACAATCATGTATCAACACAAAAGCACAATTTAAGGCATGAAATGAATGGTAAAGCTATTATAAAACTCTAAAAAAAATCATAGAAACCATATACAAAATATGTCTTATCAGTTACCTATCATTAGGCTACTCTTTCCTTAGCACATTTCATGCTATTTGGTTAGGCTAGGTTAATTTTCTTGTAGCTCTGAGTCCTAGCATTCTCTTTCTCATAGAATTATGTTCTATCTTTCCTTTACCTTAGACCCTCTTCTTTAGGTCTTTTTGGCTTTTTAATCTTCTGATCCTCATCTATAGGATCTATCTAATCATACTTCTCTGTTCTCAAAACATATGGGGTTCTTTTCTCTATTCCTTAGGCATACTGCTATAAAACTTTGAATATCAGCACTCAGATTTGAACTTTGGACTCCATCTTTGTTTAAGGGAAACTAAGTTCACTCTGTATATAATAGAGGCTATATGAGGAAAACCATTATAAATAATTTTTTGGATGAGTTAATCAACTAGTGAAGCTTTCTTACCTTAACTTCATCTTTGGTAATCATCTTCCCAGAGAGATACTACATTGTACTCATATCTTCATTGCTCATTGTTTTCCTTAGGCTAGGTCTAACTGTGACCTCAGGATCTAACTACGATCAACCGTAAGCCTCTTCAGGATCTAACTGTGACCCGAAAGCTGTTAGGATCTAACTGTGATCCTCTAGAATCATTTGTGACTCTGTTATACTGTATCATCATCTCTAGAAGATCTTAAAACTAACAGATAAGTGATAAGGTTAACTATTTCCACTTGTTGATAACTCAATCAATAAAATTTTTTAAGAAATACATCCAGTAGCCCATATTATTTACCAAGACTTTACTTATTTTCTCTCTTACTTAGGAGTTCCTTCTCATCTTTCTTCCTTTATTGTGGCTTACCATGGGCTATTGCCTTGTGCAATCATGGTCTAACCACCTGCCATTACATTCTATTGTTATGGCTACATCATAACTTCTCATTTCAATCTATGCTCTAACTGCGAGCAATCTGTATATGAGCTATGCCCTTATCTAAAGAGTAATCTATATTAGATCTTAACTCTTATCTGAAGAGTGAAATGAACTCATCTAAATCTAGCTCTATCTTAGAGCCATCTGTTTCAGATTCAACTCTTATCTGAAGAGTGATATGAGAATAATCTCTTTACTGTTATCTGTTGTTCTTCTTGTATACCATTTCTTTTGATAGAGTTATAGTACTACCACCCTCTTTGAAACATCCTTACTTTCGTATGTCTTAGGGACCATTCAGTAGCATTTAGAACCACTTTCAAGGTCATTGAAGTCCAATTTCTCAATCTGGAGTTTTACTCTTATCGAGTACTGTTCACTGTGTAAATTCCAGATGAGTGACCCGACTTCGAAAAATCATAACTAATTCTAGAAAAATCGAAATGAAGTGGTTCCAATTTATAAATGAAGATAACTCAATTATATTTTAGGAAAAATAACTCGTTGACCATTCGTTGACCAAGTCAACATCAGTCAACGTGTCAACGTTACTGTTTCTACCACGTTTTTCTCCCTGAATCCAGCATTCTGGTCCTAACTTTGATAATTTATATCTTCTTGTGTAGACATCCAAATGATACATTTTATATATCAAATTAAATCTTGGTATGTCTACTATCTACCATAAAAATTTCATACATTTATTCATCCATTTACTATTTTTAATCATTTATCAAACATGACCTTGTCCCCACGTGTTACTGTTCACAGTGGTATATTTCAGCATTTCTACTTTGCATACATATGCATACATCCCTCATACATCAGTCAAACATGCCAAACAACAACTATTATTAATTAATAAGTTGTTTTACATCTGGACATGTACATAAATTCTCATATCTCTATTACATCTTTTTCTGCCTAAACTCCGGCAGCATAACCGCTACGCTTCATCTGTACAAAGAACTGAACCGTACTGATTCGGTAATCGCCTCATGAGAACTACCATTCTACGTAGTACCCAGGAAATACTAGATGAACCGGCTAGGTCCACTCACTTCTAGCCTCCTTAGACAGCACTACGTACACAGTACTTATCATATACTGATGTTCAATCTTTACTTCGGCAGCATAACGGCGTCTCTTAAAATTCCCAAAATTCATTTCGACATAACCTCCCCTGTAATGGTTTACTTATTGGGATGAGATTCGGGGGAATCTCAGTAGCAACAATCATAACAATATATGTAATGCAGAGTGACAGTGCTTGCTTGTGATTGTGTACAGATAAGTATGCTGCGTGCTTCCATGCTTAATAACATATGATCATAGCATTATAGCAGAGCTTCAGACATAACATATAAGACAACAATCCAACCAAACAATAGCACAACAAATCACAAAGCCATTACATAAAAGCTAAGATTAGTTATTACCTCAAAGGCTCAGCAGAGCTCTACTATCTCTATTCTGCCTCCAGCTCCGCCAGAACTTCCTTTCTTTCTTTCTTCCTCTCACTTTCTCTCTCTAGCACCTCCTCCTCTCTCTAAAATGCACCTTAGGCCGTGGCATATGAAGGCAAAGGGGGGGTATTTATAACCTCCTCCAATGGCAATCTCATAATTTCCATGAACTTTGATCCTGCGGTCCTGGTTTTTCCTGGATTTTCCTATTTTCTTTAATTCCTCCTTTACTGCATCATGCATGACATCATTGGGACACCTCACCAGGACACCTCAGCGTCACATTTACCACATGCTGAAATTCCTGGACACCTCAGCAGCTGACTCAGCATGCTGACTCACCGGTCCAGTGTCCTGCCTCGTAGTACGTGTCCTCAACCTTTTCTTCTGCCTTTATGTTGGCGCCATGTGTCATCTTACTGGCACCTATCACGCCTTCCAATGCTATCCAGATAAATCCAGGACTTTATCTGATCACCTCCTCGGTTATCGTGCCGACCGAGTAACTTTACTTTATTGAAACAACATTAAAATAATATTTTAATGCCACTTTTTCCCACACATTACTGGGCCTACGTTTTTGGGCTCTGGGAATGTTATCTTGGATCCTGATCAAGCCCAAGTACTCTGATGGCTCGATTCCCAAGAAACAGCCCTTGGCGAATTACCAAAATATCCTTGGGTGCCCTTTCTTGCACTATTTTAACCCTAAGGGTAAAATCGTCTTTTCATATCCTTCTGTACTCTGTCAGGGTATATACTGACTCTCAGTAACTTTATCTGTATGTACCTTGGCTTCTGGGCCTGTCCAGAATGACCAAAATGCCCTCCATTCATCTGTTACCCTTTTGTACAACTCAGGGGCATTTTCATAATTTTGCACTTTTCCGGGGTTCTGCCGGACACTGGCCCACCTATCAGTCCAAGTGTCTTACTGGGCCTCTATTGGCACAATTATTGGGCCTTTCCGGGTCCAATACCTTCATGGCACGCATTACGAGGAATCTTCCCCCGTTAATAATTATTGAATATTTTATCTATTATTCACCGTTTATACACCTATCCGGACACCGGCTCCTTCTGTCCGATACATTGGCTTGCGGCGTCCAGGCATCCCTGTGAGTCATATCAGTCATCTGACCGAGACCATCCGAACTCATTCAGTCCCTTATTAAATACCGATAAATCTCCCTATCGGATACCCAGAGGCCTCACACTCCCGTCTGGATTTTCTAATTTGCGAATAGCTTTTTCTACAGGCCTCCTATCGGTATTCTGTCAGTTTCCCGACATCCGTCCCATAAGGACGTATCATCCTGTATTTTCTCACCTAGATATGATATCTAGGATATCCGGTATTAATTTTTATAACTTTTGGACGATCAGTCCATTTCTGGCTATCTGGAGTCTTCAAAAATTCCTGTATTAAGCCAGATTACCGAGCGTCACTTGCTCTCTCTACCGGTGAAATCTGGGACTGAAATGCTTTCGGACAGTCCAAACCACTTCGGCCTGACTTTCTTTAATTACAATTTAGCCCCAGGGAACTTTTCTTCTTTTCATTTAAGTCCCTTTTTACTTGGCTAAAATTACACTTAAGGACCCCACATTTTTGTCTACTTTCCTTTTTGGCCTTGAAACTTTCCATAATTGTACTTAAGTCCTTTCATCTCCTTTACTAGGTCTAGGGGCATTATTGTCTTTTCATATTTTACCAGAGTATTCTCTGGCCCTGGTCAACTATCCAGATACCCCTTCTTGACTGTCTAACCTTAGCCAAATGACCAAAATACCCTTTACTCATTCTTCAGTTATTCTATAACATAAGGGCATTTTCGTCATTTTGCATATTTTTCCCGGACACCGGCCCCTCTTACCACTGAACTGATATTAGGGACCTGGGCCTTCCCTGGTGTCACTACGGGCCTTAGACAATATTGTATGGCCTCTGGCCATAGTCCGATCATCTCTATTCGGACTGCTCTTCCTTTACCGATTATAACTGTAATTTCCCATCTTCGAGGATTTTTACAGAAAAATCGGGACCTCAAATCAAAATTTTGTTAGTCCTCATTCAATCCGGAATCCTTTTCTCTATCTCCCGGTATTTTCAGATATTTTATCCGGACCGGGCTATTTTGGCCTGAAAGTACGCTCCCGCGCACACTTTTCCAAAAATGACCATTTTACCCCTGGTCACATTTCTAATTCTTTCATACACATAGAGACCTCATATGCACATTTCACAGTTCAGTGAAATGATCAGCATAATTTTCTCTATTTTCTGACAAAATATGGTACTCATCGGCTACCAGCCCGATCTTCCTATAATTATGATTATGCCCTTGATTTCTCTTTCTGGCATCTCTAGGCCTAAAAATTAGGGTGTTACATTTCTACCCCCCTTAAAATAAATTTCATCCTCGAAATTTACTTGGCATCTTAGTCAACGATCCGGGATATAGCTCTTCTGTATATCCTTTCCTGGTTTATGACTAAGGCTTGGGGCATTCATCCTCTTATACTTATGGACAACTCATTACACTTGTGAGTAGTGTCCATTTCTTTCATATCTTATCCCTTAGAATTTTGATGTATTCTGGGATCTACATCACTTTGCTAATCTCTCAGGAGAGATATTATTCTTCTGACTTTCTTTCTCCTGATACGAGATCATAACCCAGATAACTTCTCTGACTTTTCTTGACTATTCTCATAACTTCAAGCACCTATGCCCAACTTTTGTGGCATTTGCACTGCCTTATCCCTTCTTAGGGCTTACATATCTTTAGGCTACTCTTGCCTTAGCACCTTTCAATTTAGCGTGCTATTGGCTTAGGGCTAGATTACTCTTTATATAGCTTTAGGCCCTAGCAATCTCTTTCTTATAGAACTACGTTCTATCTTTGCTTTGCCTTAGACCCTCTTCTCTAGGTCTCTCTGGCCTTTTAATCTCTCATGACTTGTTATCATGGCCACTTTCTTTAGATCCGAAAAGAACTCTTCATTATCCATATCATCATCTAGGCATATAGTTCCTTACAGCTCAGTCGCCCTTACAGCTATGGTTCTTCTTAACCATTCTTAGGGTCGACCTTAGGGAATATTGAAGACTCCGTCTGGGGTAAGAGCAAATACCTTTCCTAGGGATGTCCGCATCCTTAGGCAACCTCTTGCAAAGTGGCCATTCTTACCACAACTGCTTTGCCCTGCTCGACACTCCCATGTGCCATGGCTCTTTCCACCACATTGACATCTCTACTCTCCAACCTGATCATTACCTTGATCAGTCCCTTGTCTGAACTATCGCCTCTTTCTCTTGCTATTGGCTTTACAACTTGAGCTACCTCCCAGAGTGCTCTTAGCCAATGCTTTTTTATTCTCAACACATAGAGGATTCTGTTCTTTGCTCCTCAGGCATACTTCTATAAAACTTTGAATATCAGTACTCAGCTTTGGACTTGAACTCCGTCTTTGCTAAGGGAAAGCTAAGTTTAGTCTGTATACTAGAGGCTACCTGAGAACAACATTATAAAATAATTTCTCTGGGTGAGTTTATCAACTAGTGAAGCTTCCTTAACTTCGTCTTTGGCATTCATCTTCCCAAAGAGATATTACATTGTACTCATATCTCATGGCTCATTACTTTCCTTAGGCTAGGTCTAACTGCGACCTCGGGATCTAACTGCGATCAACCGTTAGCCTCTTCAGAATCTAACTACGACCCTGAAGCTGTTAGGATCTATCTGCGATCCTAGAGCCATGCTAGGATCTATCTGCGACCCTCCAGAATCTAACTATGATTCTGTTGTACTGTATATCTCCTGAAGATTTTAAACCAACAGACTAAGTTATAAGGTTAACTGCTTCCACCTGTTGATAACTCCAAAAAATAAACATTTGAAAATTTTATAGCCTCAATCATTTACCCAGACTTTACTTACTTCCTCTCTTACTCAGGAGTTCCTTCACATCTTTCAACTTGTACTTTAACTGCGAGCATCTGTACCAGATCCAACTCTTATCTGAAGAGTGATCTATACTTATCTGAATCTAGCTCTATCTGAGAGCCATCTGTTTCAGATCTAACTCTTATCTGAAGAGTGATCTAGAAACAATCCCTTTACCGTTATCTGTATACCATTCCGCTCAATAGAAATGGACCTGAGTACTGTATTCACAAGCTTATAGAAATACCTGAGTAACCTCAATCATAATTCATATCTGAATATCATATCATAACTTATCGTCCCATAAACTGAGACTATCTATCATCCTCAATACAATCATATCATCCTCATATCATATGGTATGGGAGCAACCTACTTTCTCATAGCTTTCTTATCTCATATATGTACTCATATATACTCTACCCTGCATGCACTGCAAAAGGGGAGTATCCATTCATCATAGCATACTCTAACATGCATGTCATCCTTTGACAACTGCAAGGAGATGCAACTATCATAACTTATGGCAACATAAGCCATATCATCATATTTTGCTCAACCATCCATTAGACATCATAATAATCTAAGTAAGCCTCAAACGTATTTTCCTTTATCACATTATTTGTCAGATCATCATCTGATCATACTATCTATCGCATTATCTGTCAGATTGTCAATCACATGATCAGGATCTAACAAGCACATAAGTCTATCTTACTTAGGCCGCCACACTACCCTCTTACCAGGGTATAGACTCAACCCTTCATTACTTTATCTTACATAGGGAATAGGAGAGTCACCTTATCTCTTAACTGTGGCTACCTCTTTACTATCTCTCAACTTCTTCTATCTTTCCATTAGTCCCTATCAGTCCTGGTCTATTCTTGACCGGACTATGGTTCCTTATTGATCTTTCTTTTTATCCTAGCGAACTTGAGTCGCATGGATCTCATTCATCATCTTTTACTATTACTTCTATTCTCTAGGGTATTCTCCCCTAGGTCTTTTACTTCTCTGTGATGGAATCTCTCTCCTCAGAGAACATTTAGCTCTTTATCTATTACCCATCACGTCTCTCACCTTAGGCTATGTGCTAGGATCATTCCTGGGCAAATCTTATCCCAGCTTTTAGGTCTTCTATTCAGATTAGCTGAATAAAACCCCTGTAATGTAGATCTACTCTTAGTTACCACATAGAGGATCTACTTTTTCACATTGTCTTAAACTGATCTTTCGTACCTCAGTACCTTTGTACTGTCTGGCTTACCATATACTATACCAATCCTCTAGCTGGTGGACTTCAGCGAGTTTGGTACCTTCATTCTCTTCATCATATGGCCTCTGCCAATTATAGTCGCGACTTGAGAACTTCATAGTCGCAACTCACATGCTCTGTGACTTTTAGTCGCAACCGTCGCACACTACTCGTCACAACCTAGCATCTCTGCGTCCTTTAGTCACGACCTATCTCTCATAACATCGTGACCTAGACTCCTTTGTACACTGGTCGCGTACTGCAATATTACTTATTGCTACCTGAGGTCTTCTCATGTCGCAACATCAACTTATCTGTACATATTAGTCGCGACATAAGACTCCTCTTCTCTACTTCCTACTTTTAAAACATGTAGTCATACTCATCCTCATACAACTGCAACATACTAGGTATAGGGTAGCTCAATAGTATGCATACTGGACAATACAATCCAATCACATACAGGATTTATCCGTTCATTAGCCAGTGGAAACAGAACACAAATAAACTCGTACCTTAGTTTGGCACAGGAGACTTTCTTATCTCGTTGCCAGTTAGGGTATATATTCTTCCCTAAGTCGAGTACCTTTCGCCTGTTGTGTCCTATGGACACTCCCTGGCATAATGTCCATACTTTTCACACCTATAGCGTAACCCTTGACCTACTGGACAAGGCCTCATACCATGGTCTCGACCACAGTTCCTACATTCATTAGGCCTTGGTTACCTACTAACTTCTCTTGGCCCACTACCTGGCCTACTTCCTTGCTTCTTATTAACTTTTGACCCATATACTGACTCATTTCTCTTCTTACTGTTCCTTCTCAAGGAACCTGGTGGCATCACTTTTAGTGGTACTGATGGAGTAAGCTCACTCTTTTCTGGTTATTGCACATTCCTTTGTAAACTGCCAGCTGGGTCTTTCTTTCAATGGAACATTCTAAAACCTTAAAGATTTTCTCTAACTAGCTTACCCAATCCTCAGCTGTTTGAGTGTCAAAAGTCCCTTCAACATGGGCGGATCAAATTTATGGAATCATTCCATCCATGTTTGCAGACTTTCCTGGTCATTATTATTTCTTATAGACCCCTGATGTCTATTCATTCCAGTCTGCTCATGATCTGGCTGAGGTTCAGGTTCTATATCATTTTCTAGTACTACCTACTTCCCAAACTGCTGTAATCTTGCAACCGCAGCAGCAACCGCCGTAGTGATAGCAGAATCTCGCTCTTGATCTTGGCGAGCCTGGGCTGCCCGCATCTCATCGTGACTTATGACTTAACTTGTTGTAACTTGGATACCTGGCATCCTCACTACAGTATCTGGTTACAACATGATACCTCGAGCAACTCTTGCAGCTTCCTTAGTCGTGAACTGATCAGATTCTATCTCTATCTCTGGAGGAAACTGCTTCTTAAACCTTGTTCTGCTTAGTCTAGCCATATTGTGTTAATAAACACGAGACCTCGACTGTATCGGCTGACTAAGATTAGCCCATCATAATCAAATCCTTCGTAAGACTATAAAGCTCGGGTACAGCCTCATACATCTGGGTGTTACTGTCTTCTGTCTAACCCTTTTCAAGCAGTGAACACCATCCCTATATCATACTCTAGGCAGAGGACCACTCAAACTTCTCATTTGTTTAGGGAATCAAACTAACTAAACCAGAGCATCATTGAGCCAGAACCTTCTGTTCTGTGCCAGAATCTTATGCTCTGAGCCAGAACCCTTTGTTCTGTGCTAACTTTATTCTGTACTAACACCATAAATTATTTATTCAGAGCATTTCCTAAGCCAGAATCCTTTGCTCTAATACCAAAATGAAACATCCTTACTTTCGTATGTCTTAGGGACCATTCAGTAGCATTTAGAACCACTTTCAAGGTCATTGAAGTCCAATTTCTCAATATGGAGTTTTACTCTTATCGAGTACTGTTCACTGTGTAAATTCCAGATGAGTGACCCGACTTCGAAAAATCATAACTAATTCTAGAAAAATAGAAATGAAGTGGTTCAAATTTATAAATGAATCTAACTCAATTATATTTCAGGAAAAAATAACTCGTTGACCATTAGTTGACCAAGTCAACGTCAGTCAACGTGTCAACGTTACTGTTCATACCACGTTTTTCTCCCTGAATCCAGCATTCTGGTCCTAACTTTGATAATTTATATCTTCTTGTGTAGACATACAAATGATACATTTTATATATCAAATTAAATCTTGGTATGTCTACTATCTACCATAAAAATTTCATACATTTATTCATCCATTTACTATTTTTAATCATTTATCAAACATGACCTTGTCCCCACGTGTTACTGTTCACAGTGGTATATTTCAGCATTTCTACTTTGCATACATATGCATACATCCCTCATACATCAGTCAAACATGCCAAACAACAATTATTATTAATTAATAAGTTGTTTTACATCTGGACATGTACATAAATTCTCATATCTCTATTACATCTTTTTCTGCCTAAACTCCGGCAGCATAACCGCTACGCTTCATCTGTACAAAGAACTGAACCGTACTGATTCGGTAATCCCCTCATGAGAACTACCATTCTACGTAGTACCCAGGAAATACTAGATGAACCGGCTAGGTCCACTCACTTCTAGCCTCCTTAGACAGCACTACGTACACAGTACTTATCATATACTGATGTTCAGTCTTTACTTCGGCAGCATAACGGCGTCTCCTAAAATTCCCAAAATTCATTTCGACATAACCTCCCCTGTAATGGTTTACTTATTGGGATGAGATTCGGGGGAATCTCAGTAGCAACAATCATAACAATATATGTAATGCAGAGTGACAGTGCTTGCTTGTGATTGTGTACAGATAAGTATGCTGCGTGCTTCCATGCTTAATAACATATGATCATAGCATTATAGCAGAGCTTCAGACATAACATATAAGACAACAATCCAACCAAACAATAGCACAACAAATCACAAAGCCATTACATAAAAGCTAAGATTAGTTATTACCTCAAAGGCTCAGCAGAGCTCTACTATCTCTATTCTGCCTCCAGCTCCGCCAGAACTTCCTTTCTTTCTTTCTTCCTCTCACTTTCTCTCTCTAGCACCTCCTCCTCTCTCTAAAATGCACCTTAGGCCGTGGCATATGAAGGCAAAGGGGGGGTATTTATAACCTCCTCCAATGGCAATCTCGTAATTTCCATGAACTTTGATCCTGCGGTCCTGGTTTTTCCTGGATTTTCCTATTTTCTTTAATTCCTCCTTTACTGCATCATGCATGACATCATTGGGACACCTCAGCGTCACATTTACCACATGCTGAAATTCCTGGACACCTCAGCAGCTGACTCAGCAGGCTGACTCACAGGTCCAGTGTCCTGCCTCGTAGTACGTGTCCTCAACCTTTTCTTCTGCCTTTATGTTGGCGCCATGTGTCATCTTACTGGCACCTATCACGCCTTCCAATGCTATCCAGATAAATCCAGGACTTTATCTGATCACCTCCTCGGTTATCGTGCCGACCGAGTAACTTTACTTTATTGAAACAACATTAAAATAATATTTTAATGCCACTTTTTCCCACACATTACTGGGCCTACGTTTTTGGGCTCTGGGAATGTTATCTTGGATCCTGATCAAGCCCAAGTACTCTGATGGCTCGATTCCCAAGAAACAGCCCTTGGCGAATTACCAAAATATCCTTGGGTGCCCTTTCTTGCACTATTTTAACCCTAAGGGTAAAATCGTCTTTTCATATCCTTCTGTACTCTGTCAGGGTATATACTGACTCTCAGTAACTTTATCTGTATGTACCTTGGCTTCTGGGCCTGTCCAGAATGACCAAAATGCCCTCCATTCATCTGTTACCCTTTTGTACAACTCAGGGGCATTTTCATAATTTTGCACTTTTCCGGGGTTCTGCCGGACACTGGCCCACCTATCAGTCCAAGTGTCTTACTGGGCCTCTATTGGCACAATTATTGGGCCTTTCCGGGTCCAATACCTTCATGGCACGCATTACGAGGAATCTTCCCCCGTTAATAATTATTGAATATTTTATCTATTATTCACCGTTTATACACCTATCCGGACACCGGCTCCTTCTGTCCGATACATTGGCTTGCGGCGTCCAGGCATCCCTGTGAGTCATATCAGTCATCTGACCGAGACCATCCGAACTCATTCAGTCCCTTATTAAATACCGATAAATCTCCCTATCGGATACCCAGAGGCCTCACACTCCCGTCTGGATTTTCTAATTTGCGAATAGCTTTTTCTACAGGCCTCCTATCGGTATTCTGTCAGTTTCCCGACATCCGTCCCATAAGGACGTATCATCCTGTATTTTCTCACCTAGATCTGATATCTAGGATATCCGGTATTAATTTTTATAACTTTTGGACGATCAGTCCATTTCTGGCTATCTGGAGTCTTCAAAAATTCCTGTATTAAGCCAGATTACCGAGCGTCACTTGCTCTCTCTACCGGTGAAATCTGGGACTGAAATGCTTTCGGACAGTCCAAACCACTTCGGCCTGACTTTCTTTAATTACAATTTAGCCCCAGGGAACTTTTCTTCTTTTCATTTAAGTCCCTTTTTACTTGGCTAAAATTACACTTAAGGACCCCACATTTTTGTCTACTTTCCTTTTTGGCCTTGAAACTTTTCATAATTGCACTTAAGTCCTTTCATCTCCTTTACTAGGTCTAGGGGCATTATTGTCTTTTCATATTTTACCAGAGTATTCTCTGGCCCTGGTCAACTATCCAGATACCCCTTCTTGACTGTCTAACCTTAGCCAAATGACCAAAATACCCTTTACTCATTCTTCAGTTATTCTATAACATAAGGGCATTTTCGTCATTTTGCACATTTTTCCCGGACACCAGCCCCTCTTACCACTGAACTGATATTAGGGACCTGGGCCTTCCCTGGTGTCACTACGGGCCTTCGACAATATTGTATGGCCTCTGGCCATAGTCCGATCATCTCTATTCGGACTGCTCTTCCTTTACCAATTATAACTGTAATTTCCCATCTTCGAGGATTTTTTCAAAAAAATCGGGACCTCAAATCAAAATTCTATGACTCCTCATTCAATCCGGAATCCTTTTCTCTATCTCCCGGTATTTTCAGATATTTTATCCGGACCGGGCTATTTTGGCCTGAAAGTACGCTCCCGCGCACACTTTTCCAAAAATGACCATTTTACCCCTGGTCATATTTCTAATTCTTTCATACACATAGAGACCTCATATGCACATTTCACAGTTCAGTGAAATGATCAGCATAATTTTCTCTATTTTCTGACAAAATATG
This sequence comes from Leucaena leucocephala, assembly GCA_037074615.1. Classification (NCBI taxonomy): domain Eukaryota; kingdom Viridiplantae; phylum Streptophyta; class Magnoliopsida; order Fabales; family Fabaceae; genus Leucaena; species Leucaena leucocephala. The sequence continues at coordinate 7,082,900 of CM073548.1, read as the reverse complement.
GTACTCATCAGCTACCAGCCCGATCTTTCCCATAATTACGATTATGCCCTTGATTTCTCTTTCTGGCATCTCTAGGCCAAAAAATTAGGGTGTTACACTCTTGGTAATATTTGTACCCCTAACATAAGAAATGTCCCTGAGTACTGCATTCATAAGTCTGTAGAAATACCTGAGTAACCCCAATCATACTATAACTGACTGTCCCATTCACTGAGACTGTCTGTCATTCTGGGTGCATTCCTATTGCATATCGTATGGTATGGGAGCACCATAACTTTCTCATATTATATACTCTATCTTGTATGTACTGCAAATGGGAGTATTCATTTATCATAGTATACTCTAACATGTGTGTCATCATATGACAACTGCAAGGAGATGCAACTATTCATCATAACTTATGGTAACATAAGCTATATCATTATCACATACCTTGCTCAACCATTTATCATACGCACACTACAATTAGGTAAGCTTTAAATCATTATTTCCTTTATCACATTATCTGTTAGATCCTGATCATTTAGTCAGGAACCTAAAGTAAATACTCATTTACTTAGGCTACCATGTTACCCTCCTACCAGGGTATAGACTCAACCCTTCATTACTTTTTCATACATAGAATAGTCTCTTTTTAAACTATGGTTACTGATAAGATATAAATTGTGTATAATTTCTGTGACATTTTAAGGGTTTTGTGACAACTTTACCATGCATTATATGCCTGTAATTATGCTTTTATGGTAATACATAATTGTGATTGGCAATGTGCTGTTTAAAGGATAAAAATAGTAAATTAACTCTTCCAAACTGCATATATTTTATTCTTTTATTGGTGGGACTTTTATAGTGAGCTTTGATTTTGAATTACAAGTACTTTGGAGGAGAACCAAGGACTAATGTGAGCAGAAAAGAAATCACAAGAGAGAATCAAATCAGGGAAGCAGCTTCGTGGTCTTTTGGTCACAACCAAAGTGCCCTAAGGTCGCGACCTCATTTCTTCTAGGAAGTTTTTTGCATTTACAGGTCACGACCAAAACATGGATCTGGTCACGATCAAAGAAGACAATCAGTAAAGCTACGCGTTTTTGATTAGGTCATTCTAATGTTAAAAGGATAGGGAAGCTGTAGACACCGGGGGAGGCTAGTTTTTGCTACATTTGACTAAGAAGCAGTACTAGACTCTCTCCCAACACTCTCTCCACAACCTACACACACATCTTCCATCTTTCTTCATCTTTCCATAAATTTTCTTTATGGCATCCTATCTGGACAGCGATTGCAATACAGTAAGAGTTATGGGAAGCTAGATCTTTAGTCTCTTGGTAATGGACCATATATCTTGATCTCATGGATTGCACTGGTGTGTTTTCTATTTTAATCTGCACTGTTTCATGTTTTGATATTTCTAGAGTTAGGGATTTCATTGTATGAGTAAGGATTAAATATCGATTGATTATTCTCAGATTAGGTATTTATAATTGAATTTGGATGATTTGAATGTTGATTTTAATATGAATATTTTAGTTTAGATTTTTGGATAATTGGACTATTATCAATGATTGTTGATATATAATTCAATTGCTTGAAATCCATTGTTGTCAATCGATGATCATTTGGGGGCATTTTCATCATCTGATTTAATTACACGTTGAGTGGTTTTTAGCAGTGCATTAAAAGTTTTTAAGCTAGTTTTGATCAAAGGAGTTCAAGAACTATTAATGCTTTAGACTAAATCGATCGATTAAGGTTTTATTTAAGGCTTAGTAATTTCAAAACTCCAATATCAAATTAAGAGCAAGGATAGATATGTTTTCATCATCAAGAGTCTTTCTCAACATATTTCTTTTGTAATATCTCAATTTTTAAGCCTAAAGACTTAGAAAGTAGCCTGAAATAGATAGGCTACCAGACCCCTTTGAGCAGAAGTCCTAGAAACATACAGAGAGTTTTTAGGGACTAAACTGCGAATAAGTAAAAGTGCAGGGCCATATATGTAAATAGTAAAAGTCCTAGGGGTATAATAGTCATTTTAGAAAAGAAAGTGGCTAAAGTGAAAAGTCTAAAAGTCTCTTGGTGCAAAAGTAAAAGTAGACACAAGTTATAAGGCCAAAAGAGAAAGTAAACAAAAATGTAGGGTCTTTAAGTGTAATTTTTGCCAAATGTGAGGACATAAATGTAATTTATCAAAAGTACAAGGGGCCAAATGGTAATTATAGAAAGTTGAGCCGGAAGTGGCTTAAAACTGCCCGGAAGCATTTCAATCCCAAATTTCACCAGTAAATAGAGGAAATGATGCTAGTTAATCTGGCTTAATACAGGAATTTTATCAAAGCTGTAGATAGCTGAAATTTATCTGATAGTCTAAAAGTTATCTAAAATTTTTATCAGATCTCCTGGACCTCAGATATGAGTGAAAGTTTACAGGAATATGCGTCCTGTGAAGCCAGAGGTCAAGGAACTGACAGAGTCCCGAAAGGAGTTCTGTAGAAAAAGTTATTCACTTTTTAGTGAATTGAGATGGGAGTTCGTGAGCTCCTGGTATTCGATAGGAAAATTTAGCAGTAAATAAACTGGGACTGAATGAGGCCAGATGACATCACTTAGAGGCCCATAGTGACACCAAGGTTGGCCCAGGCCCATGATATCAGTTCAGTGGAAAAAGGGGTAAAATGACGAAAATGCTCTTATGTTGTAAAATAGTTAAAGAATGAGTAAAGGGTATTCTGGTTATTTGGCTAAGGTTGGGCAGTCAAGAAAGGTTATCTGGATAGTTGACCAGGGTCAAAGAATACTCTTGTAAGAGGTAAAAAGACAATAGTGCCCCTAGACTCATTAAAGTAAATAAAGAGGAACCAAGGGCATTTTGGTAATTTGCCAAGGGATGTTTATCTGGAATCAATCCATCAGAGTACTTGAGCTTGATCAGATACCCAAGATAGCATTCACAGAGTACAAAAATGTAGCCCAAGGAATATGTGAATTAAAGTGGCATTAAAATAATGTCTTAGAGAGTTTTCAATAAAGTAAGGTTACTCGGTTGACGTGATAACTGGGGAATTGATCAGATAAAGTCCTGAACTTATCTGAAAGGTGCCCTAAAGACGGCACATGGCATTAATCTAGAGGGAGAAGAAAAAGATGAGGACACGTGGCACATCTAAGTCGTTGATTCCAGTATAAGACTCTGGAATTCTCTGGACGCGCTGAGTCAGCTGGTGAGGTGTCACCATTGCGCCACCTAAGCGTGTGAGGTGTCCATGATGATGTCACTTTTGATGAGTCATCATGGAGGATGATGTCATCATAGTGATGTAAGCAAGAGTTGGTGAGCAAGCAAAGCGATATGAGCCATTCATCGTGATTCGATCTGGACCGTTTCATTCCTCCTCCCTTCACCTATAAATACCCCTCCACCCCCTCCTATTTCATTCATCCCACAACCAAGCACAAGAAAGGAAGAGAAAGAAGAGGGAAAGAGAGAAAGAGAGAAAAAAGAGAAAGAAGGAGTTCTGGCAGAGCTAGTAGCAATCCAAGGAGTTTAAGGACTCGACAAGCTTAGGAATAAGGTAAGTAATTTATTCTAGTCTCTGCTCTAATAAATTAGAGGATTGTTCTTATAAATTAGATAGTAAGAATAGAGAAATATCTCTCTCTCTAAGGATAGCCGTGGATAGGAAGAAAGCTAGGGGATTATTGGAATAAGGGTATTAATAAAATATTATTATGCTATGTATAGGCTCTAACCTATGAAAGGTGGAACCTCAGATTAAAGATTAAGGACTAAAGGAAGGGCTACATGCCAGGTAGTAAACTTACCCAAACTTGTATGTGTTGAATATATGATTGAGTGTGTTATAGCTTGATTGATTGATGTTAATATGTAATTGTTGAAGCTATGTACTATGATTACTCTGGACAATTGCATTTCATACGTTACATAGAAGCATGCACATTACATTATGCTGACATAATCACAAGCAAGCACTAATATCAATCATTGATGCATACATTGTTTAGAACTGTTTGCTACTGAGATTTCCCCCGAAATCTCACCCTGTCCATATCAATCTAATTACAGCAGGTCTTCTCAAGATGGAGGAGATGAGGATACATGAAGAGAAGTTAATAATTATTTAGCATGATTAATATGTGATTGATGTATGTTATGCATATGTATGTAAAGTTGATTGGTGGATTTTGCCACCATGAACAGTAACTCGTGGTGACGTGGTGATGTTTGATCTGTAATAAAAAATAGTAAATGGTTGAATAAATGTATGATAATTTTGTGGTAAATAGTAGACATACCAAGCTTCGATTTGATATATATAATGCATTATTTGGATGTCTACACATGGAGATATAATTTATCAAAGTTGGGACTAAAATTCTGGATTAAGGAGAAAAACGTTGGATGAACAGTAAAGTTGTAACATTGACTGACGTTGACTTGGTCAAGTTGTGGTCAACGATTTATTTTTTCCTGAAAGATAATTGAGTTAGATTCATGTAGAAATTTTAACCACTTCATTTTGATTTTTCTAGAATTAGTTATGATTTTTTGAAGTCAGGTCACTCGTTTGGAATTTATACAGTGAACAGTACTCGATAAGAGTAAAACTCCAGATTCTACCAAATGACATTGAAAGTGGTTCTAGATGCTACCAAATGGTCCCTAAAGCGTATGAAAATTAGGATGTGATATTTTGGTATCAGAGCAAAAGGTTCTGGCATAGACCAGAAAGGGCTCTGGCTTAGAGCATAAGATTTTGGCACAGAATAGAAGGTTCTAGCTCAGTGATGCTCTGGTTTAGTTAGACTTACCCCTTGAACCCTTGAACAAGCTAGAAATTGGAACGATGCTCTCCCTAGAGTACAATATAGGGATGGTGTTCACTACTCAGGGAAAGATTCAGACAGGAGACAGTGATACCTAAATAAATAAAACTATACCTCGAGCTTTACAGTCTTACGAATGATATGATTACGATAAAGTAATCTTAGTCAACCGTTACCGCCGAGGTCTCGTGTTCCTAAACACGATGTGGCTGAGCTAAGCATGATAACATTGAAGGAATAGTTTCCCTGTTGATAGAGACACAAGCTGACTAGTTTAAGGTCAGGGAGCCGCAAGAGTAGCTCAAGGTATCATCCGATGACCAGACACTACAGTAAGGATGATGATCCAAGTTATGAAGGCGTCTAGGTAGGAGTTAGGTCACAACTAAAGGACACAGTTAGGTCACGACTAAAGGACACAGAGATGTCAAGTCGTGACGAATAGATGGAGAAGGTCGCGATGAAAGATCACAGAGAATGTGAGTCGCGACTAGCCAATACTCAGGTCACGACTAGGATGTATAGAGACCTGATGATGAGAATGAAGGTACTAACCTCGCTGAAGCCCATCGGCTAGAGGATTAGTATAACACATGATCAAGTCAGACAGTATAAAGTACTGAGATTCCCCTTAATCTCATCCCCTATGTATAACCCATTACAGAGAGGTTACTTCAAAGTGAATTTTGAGAATGCTAAAAGACGTCGTTATGCTTATGACAGAATGTCCATAATGAAGATAGGATATGATGAGTACTGTGTACGTAGGTACTGTCTAAGGAGTCTGGAAGTGAGTGGACCTAGTCGGTTCATCCAGTCTTTTCTGGGTACTTACGTAGAATGGTAGTTCTCATGGGAATTACCGAATCAGTACAGTTCAGTTATTTTTAAAGATAAAGTGACTCCCATATATAAGATAGAGTAATGAAGGGTTGAGCTATACTCTGATAAGAGGGTAATCTGGCAGCCAAAGTTAGACGAGCTAGTCAGATGCGAAACCTGAAATGAGAATGTTATAAAATTGCAATGTACGATGGATGGTTGAGCAAATTACGATGATGATATGGCTTATGTTGCCATAAGTTAGGATGAATAGTTACATCTCCTTGCAGTTGTCATGTAATGACATGCATAAGTATGCTATGATGAATGAATACTCCCTTTTTGCAGTACATGCAGGGTAGAGTATATATGGTGAGGAAGTTATGAGAAAGTTATGTTGCTCCCATACCATATGACATGCAATAAGGAATGTATTGAGGGTGATAGATAGTCTCAGTTCATGGGACAATAAGTTATGATATTCAGATACGATATGATTAAGGTTACTCAGGTATTTCTATAGACTATAAATACAGTACTCAGGGCTTTTTCTATTGAAAGGAATGGTATACAGCAAAAGAAGTAGATAATAGAAAAGAGATTGTTTGCAGATCACTCTTAAGATAAGAGTTGGATCTGATGTAGATTACTCACAGTTAGAGCAGAGATTGAAATGAGAAGTTAAGATGAGGCCATAGCAGCAGAATAAAATGGCAGGTGGTTAGACCATGATTACACAAGGCAATGGTAAACCACAGTAGAGTAAGAAAGATGATACCAAACTGTCACATCCTAGTTTTCATACGCCTTAGGGACCATTTGGTAGCATCTAGAACCACTTTCAAGGTCATGGAAATCAAATTTCTCAATCTGGAGTTTTACTCTTATCGAGTACTGTTCACTGTGTAAATTCCAGACAAGTGACCTGACTTAGAAAAATCATAACTAATTCTAGAAAAATTGAAATGAAGTGGTTCAAATTGATACATGAAGCTAACTCAATCTCTTTCAAGGAAAAATAACTCGTTGACCACGCTTTGACCAAGTCAACATCAGTCAATGTTACAACTTTACTGTTCATCCAACATTTTTCTCCTGAATCCAGAATTTTGGTCCCAGCTTTGATAAATTATATCTCCATGTGTAGACATCCAAATAAGGTATTATATATATCAAATCGAAACTTGGTATGTCTACTATTTACCACAAAAATATCATATATTTATTCAACCATTTACTATTTTTGATTATAGATTAAACATCACCACGTCACCATAAGTTACTGTTCATTGTGGCAAAATCCCGCAATCAACTTTGCATACATATGCATATCATACATCAATCACATATCAATCATGCTAAATAATTACTAACTTGTCTTCATGTATCCTCATCTCCTCTATCTTGAGAAGACCTGCTATAATTAGATTGATATGGACAGGGTGAGATTTTGGAAAAAATCTCAGTAGCAAACACTACTAAACAATGTATGCATCAATGATTGATATTAGTGCTTGCTTGTGATTGTGTCAGCATAATGTAATGTGCATGCTTCCATGTAACATATGAAATACAATTGGCCAGAGTAATCATAGTACAGAGCTTCAATAATTACATATTAACATCAATCAATCAAGCCATAACACAATCAATTATATATTCAACACAAACAAGTTTAGGTAAGTTTACTACCTGGCATGTAGCCCTTCCTTTAGTCCTTAATCTTTAATCTGAGGTTCCACCTTTCATAAGTCAGAGCCTATACATAGCATAATAATATTTTATTATTATCTCATCCAGCATAACTCCACTTTACTCAGGCTTATCTTGAGGTAATACCCCTATTCCAACAATCCCCTAGCTTTCTTTCTATCCATGGCTATTCTTATATAGAGAGATATTTCTCTATTCTAACTATCTAATATATAAGAACAATCCTCTAATTTATTAGAGTAGGGACTAGAATAAATTACTTACCTTATTCCTAAGCTTGCCGAGTCCTTAAGCTCCTTGGATTGCTCCTAGCTCCGCCAGAACTCCTTCTTTCTTTCTCTTTTTCTCTCTTTCGCTCTTCTTTCTTTACTTTCTTGTGCTTGGCCGTGGGATGAATGAAATGGGAGGGGTGGAGGGGTATTTATAGGTGGAGGGAGGTGGAATGAACGGTCCAGATCGAATCGCGATGAACGGCTCATATCGCTTTGCTTGCTCCCCCAGTCTTGCTTACATCACTATGATGACATCATCCTCCATGATGACTCATCAAAAGTGACATCATCATGGACACCTCACAAGCTTAGGTGGTGCAATGGTGACGCCTCACCAGCTGACTCAGCGCTTCCAGAGAATTCCAGAGTCTTATACTGGAATCAATGACTGAGATCGTGCCACGTGTCCTCATCTTTTTCTTCTCCCTCTAGATTAATGCCATGTGGCATCTTTAAAGCACCTTTCAGATAAGCTCAGGACTTTATCTGATCAATTCCCCGGTTATCATGTCAACCGAGTAACCTTACTTTGTTGAAAACTCTCTAAAATATTATTTTAATGCCACTTTAACTCACATATTCCTTGGGCTACGTTTTTGCACTCTGGGAATGCTATCTTGGGTATCTGATCAAGCTCAAGTGCTTTGATGGCTCGATTCCCAAGAAACATCCCTTGGCAAATTACCAAAATGCCCTTAGTTTCTCTTTATTTACTTTAACGAGTCTAGGGGCACTATTGTCTTTTTACCTCTTACAAGAGTATTCTTTGACCCTGGTCAACTATCCAGATAACCTTTCTTGACTGTATGACCTTAGTCAAATGACCAAAATACCCTTTACTCATTCTTTAACTATTTTACAACATAAGGGCATTTTCGTTATTTTGCTCCTTTTTCCGGACACTGGCCCCTTTTATCCGATGAACTGATATCCTGGGTCTGGGCCTTCCTTGGTGTTACTATGGGCATCTGCGTTACGTCATTTGGGCTTATTTAGTCCCAGTTTATTTACTGCTAAATCTCCCTATCGGATACCAGGAGTTCACAAACTCCTGTCTCAATTCACTAAAAAGTGAATAACTTTTTCTACAGAACTCTTTTCAGGACTCTATCAGTTCCCTGACCTCTGGCTTCATAGGACGCACATTCCTGTAAACTTTCACTCATATATGAGGTCCAGGAGATCTGATAAAAATTTTAGATAACTTTTAGACTATCAGATAAATTTCAGCTATCTATAGCTTTGATAAAATTCCTGTATTAAGCCAGATTAACTAGCATCATTTTCTCTATCTACTGGTGAAATTTGGGACTAAAATGCTGTTGGAAATTGTGCCATAGGGGCCAATCATTGTCTTATAAACATTATTGTTTTTGAATGTCTTAATTATGTTATCATATTATTTGCATGTTTACTGTGATGACCATCCTTGGATAACTCATGATCTTATTCTAAATGTCCCTGGTCGGTCATCTATGCGGGAGCAAAGATGAAATAAGACCAGTATGACTTTGAAGATATATAGAGATATAAATCAAAGTCATAGGCACATGTACGAGTACAGGGTGCTGGACCGACCCGTTATGAGAGAGCTGTATGGGTTAAGTCATAAGCTTCTCTCATATACAAGCCATGTCACTATGTCCTTTGACCTGAGATCATCATGGATTCCTATATGACAAACGCTCAGCTTTAACCTAGTCAAAAGTCACTTTTGACCGAGTGATCATAAAGGCTATGTTCGGGCTTAGTGTTTTTTCATGCGGAGGAATGTGAATGGTCAAGATGGAATTTATCCCTCACATTCGTAGAGAGATATTACTGGGCCCCTCGACGAGTGAGTATGAGAAATGTATGGCCTACTGTAATGGAAGGGTAGTTCCATTACTATAGTCAGACTGCTTAGGGATCGAGAAAGTGACGGTCAGGAATAGGAGGATGACGTTCACCATGCCTCATCCATGACCGAAATATCGTGTGACAAAAGGGACGTGATATGGTTGTATGAAAGGTAACATCGTTCATCAATTCTCATATGTTTTGGGTAGTCGTAATGTCTTGCTAGAGGCCGCTTACGACTTGTGGGTTATTATAGTAACTAGCCTACTGCCAACTCCATATGGGCTTACAGGGTCGCACACAAAATAGCCCAACAAGAGCTATGATGTCCAGGTTCATTAAATCTAAGAGATGTCTAGATTCAATGAATAATCTAGGGTGGATTTATATACATAAATTTGTATATATATATTATATATATAATATAAGAGATATTTGTAAGATTTAATTTATGATAGAAATTTAATTTATAAGGATAAATTAAATTTCTATCACTTTTGAATTTGAATTTAAATGGATATGATCGATTTGAATTTGAAATTCAAATTGATAAGATATCTCAAATTTGATTTATGAGAATAAATCAAATATAATTCCGTCTTATCTTTATTAAATAAATAGGTGATTTAAATCTGTGGGACGGATTTAATAAAAAACATATTTATTTAATTAGTTGGACTTCAATGACCTTGAAAGTGGTTCTAAATGCTACCAAATGGTCCCTAAGACATATGTAAGTAAGGATGTTTCATATTCAACCATTTACTATTTTTGATTACAGATCAAACATCACCATGTCACCACGAGTTACTGTTTATGGTGGCAAAATCCAACAATCAACTTTACATACATATCCATAACATACATCAATTGTAACATCCCAATTTTCAGGCCCAGAGACTCAGAAAGTAGCCTGAAAATAGATAGACTACCAGACCCCTTTGAGAGGAAGCCCTAGAAACATACAGAGGGTTTTTAGGGACAAAACTGCAAATAAGTAAAAGTCCAGGGACTTATATGTAAATAGTGAAAGTCCCTAAGGATATAGTGGCCATTTATGCAAAGAAAGGGATTAAATTGTAAAAGAAAGAAATGTAAGGACTTAAGTGCAAATATGAAAGTATAAGGCTAAAAAAGAAAAGTAGACAAAAAGATGGGGTCTTTAAGTATAATTTTAGCCAAATTTAAGGGACTTAAGTGCAAAGAAGAAAAGTTCCCTGGGGCTAAATTGTAATTAAAGAAAGTTAGGTCGGAAGTGGTTTGGACTGCCAGAAAGCATTTTAGTTCTAGATTTTACCAGTAGATAGAGAAAGTGATGCTGGGTAATCCAGCTTAATACAGGAATTTTCTCAGGACTCCAGATAGCCAAAATTGATCTGATAGTCTAAAAATATAAAAAATTCCTACCGGATATCCTAGATTTCAGATATAAGTGAGAAAATACAGGATGATACGCCCTGATGAGCCGAATGTCAGGGAACTGACAGAATATCGATAGGAGGTCTGTAGAAAAAGTTATTCACAAATCAGTAAATTCAGACGGGAGTGTGTCACCTCCGGGGATCCGATTGGGAGACTTATCGGTATTCAAACTGAGACTGAATGAGCTCGGATGACCTCAGTCAGATGACTGTTATGAAACACAGGGATGCCTAAATATAGTAGGCCAGTCTATCTGGTAAAAGGAGCCGGTGTCCGGAGATATGAAGAAACGGTGTATAATGGCAAAAATACCCGATGAACATTGCCAGGGAAGATTCCTCGTGATGCGTGCTATAAAGGTAATGGACCCTAGGAGGCCCAAAAATGGTTCCATCAAAAGCCCAATAAGACACTTGGACTGATAGGTGGGCCAGTATCCAGACAAACCCCAAAAAAGTGTAAAATTACAAAAATGCCCCTGGGTTGGCTTAAGGAGAAATAGATGAATGGAGGGCATTTTGGTCATTTTGGATAGGCCAAAACACCAAGGTATACACAGGTAAGGTTAGTCAGAGTCAGTATATGCTCTACGAGGTACAGAAAGGTGTGAAATGACGATTTTGCCCTTAGGGTTAATACAGTGCAAGAAAGGGCACCAAGGGTATTTTGGTCATTTTGAAGAGATCTGTAATTAAGTTTAGACCCAGTATAAAAATATTAATGATATAAAGGACCCAGATACTAAATTTAAGGTTAGAAGACATAATATGGATTTTCAGAAAAATCAGATTCAGAAAACAATCCAGTTTTCGAGGAATCAGACCGGGCCGGTACCGGATTGGACTGGAAATTCTCCAGAGGCTTCTTGAACCCTAGAATTTTGCCACATGCTGAATAGGTGTCCCATGAGGTGTCCCTTGGATGATGTCATGGTGATGATGTCATAAATGGAAAAGAAAATAAGAAATTCCAGGAAAATTGGTGGCCACAAGTTCAGAGTTCTTGAGAATTACAGAAATGCCATTGATCAAAACTATAAATACCCCCCCTTGCATTCATTCATCACGGCCAAGAGCCCATTTAAGAGAGATAAGGAAGTTCTAGAGAGAGAAGGTGCAACAAAGAAAGAAGAAAGGAAATTCTGGTGGAGCTGGAAACAGTATAGAGATTCTAGAGTTCTGCTAAGCTTTTGAGGTAGTAACTAATCCTAGCTTTTATGTAATGGCTTTGTGATTTGTTGTGCTATTGTTAAGTTGGATTGTTGTCTTATATGTTATGCTTGAAGCTCTGCTACAATTCTATGATCATATGTTATTGAGTATGGAAGCACACAGCATACTTATCAGTACACAATCACAAGCAGGCACTATTATACTGCATTACATATATTGTTATGATTATTACTACTGAGATTCCCCCGAATCTCATCCCTTTATATAACCCATTATAGGGAGGTTATGTCCAATTAAATTTTGAGAATTTTAAGAAACGCCGTTATGCTGCCGAAATTATGACAAGATGACAATAGTAAAGAAAGGAGCTAATACGTACTGTGTACGTAGGTACTGTCTAAGGAAGCTGGAAGTGAGTGGACCTAGCCGGTTCATCTAGTCTTTCCTGGGTACTTACATAGAATGGTAGTTCTCATGGGAATTACCGAATCAGTACAAGATCAGTTTCTTTCTAAAGATGAAGCATAGCGGTTATGCTGCCGGATTTCAGGCAGGAAAAGATGTAATAGAAATATGAGAATTTTGTACTTACCCTGATGTATAACAACTTATTATTTAATAATAGGTATTGTTTGGCATGTTTGACTGATATATGATGGATGTATGCATATGTATGTAGAGTTGAGTGCTGGAATTTGCCATTATGAACAGTAACTCGTGGTGACTTAATGATGTTTGATCTATAATTAAAAATAGTAAATGGTTGAATAAATGTATGAAATTTTTATGGTAAATAGTAGACATACCAAGCTTCGATTTTATATATAGAATACCTGATTTGGATGTCTACACATGGAGATATAAATTATCAAATTTGGGACCAAAATACTGGATTCAGAAAAAAAACGCTGGATGAACAGTAAAGTTGTAACATTGACTGACGTTGACTCGGTCAAGGAATGGCAAAATCCAGCAATCAACTTTACATACATATGCATAACATACATCAATCACATATCAATCATGCTAACTAATTATTAACTTCTCTTCATGTATCCTCATCTCCTTCATCTTGAGAAGACCTGCTGTAATTAGATTGATATCGACAGGGTGAGATTTCGGGGGAAATATCAGTAGCAAACAGTACTAAACAATTTATGCATTAATGATTGATATTAGTGCTTGCTTGTGATTATGTCAGCATAATGTAATGTGTATGCTTCCATGTAACATATGAAATACAATTGGCTAGAGTAATCATAGCATAGAGCTTCAACAGTTACATATTAACATCAATCAATCAAGCCATAACACAATCAACCATACATACAACACATACAAGTTTAGGTAAGTTTACTACTTGGCATGTAGCCCTTCCTTTAGTCCTTAATCTTTAATCTGAGGTTCCACCTTTCATAAGTCAGAGCCTATACATAGCATAATAATATTTTATTATTATCTCATCCAGCATAACTCCACTTTACTTAGGCTTATCTTGAGGTAATACTGAAGGGAATTAGAAGACACGCAGCGGAAATTAACTTTAAAAATTTTTCCATTCGCAGCCAGGATCTACCGAATGTGTTTAAGTCAAGGAGAAAGGAGTGTTACCTTCGGTATTCAAGCTTCGGTCGTGACCTCAGTGTCCACTAGTCGCGACTCTTCGCCTCTGGAACTTTTAGTCGCGACCTACTTAGCTTCTTGTAGTGACCTATCGCCTCTGGAGTTGTTAGTCGCGACCTCCTCTGCTTCTAATCGCGACCAGTCGCCTCTGGAGTTTTTAGTCGCAACCTGTAGCCTCTTTTCAGATTTCTGACGTTCAGATGCCCGTATGGTCGCGACCTCAGTGTCAATAGGTCGCGACCTGTCTTCGTGTCTGGTTTCTTTTCTCGATCACAAGAAGTCGACAGCTCAGATCGGCTTCCTCTACCGATATCCACACGAACAGCGTTCCAATCACGAACGACGTGCTAGCGCCTCTTGTCCCTCTAGGGATTTCTTGACGTTCCGTCCTCACTGTCTCTATTTTGGCAGTTTCTTATCTACAAACCTTTTGCACTCTCCTGCCCCTTTTCCTCTTGTGAGTTATGTTGCGTATTGTGTAGAACCCTAGCTCCTAATGTCAAATATATAGGATGCTATCGGGCTTCTAATTGGGCCGGGCTTCAGAATTAATCTTATATTAATTCTGAAATTAATACAATATCATATATTGCATAATTTGATAAGAAACTAATTAAGTAAATACGGTTTTATTAAATCCGTCTCACATATTTAATTTACCTATTTATTTAATTTAAAATAAAGATAAGACAGAATTATATTCGATTTATTCTCATAAATCAAATTTGAGATATCTTATCAATTTGAATTTCAAATTCAAATAGATCATATCCATTTAAATTCAAATTCAAAAGTGATAAAAATTTAATTTATCTTTATAAATTAAATCTTGCAAATATCTCTTATATTATATATAATATATATAGAAATTTATAGATATATAATATATAAATACACCCTAGACTATTCATTGAATCTAGACATCTCTTAGGTTCAGTGAATCTGGACATCACAGCTCGAGTTGGGTTATTTTGTGTGCGACCCTGTACGCCTATATGGAGTTGGCAGTGGGCCAGCTACTATACTAACCCACAAGTCGTAAGCTGCCTCTAGCAAGACATCACGACTACCCAAATCATATGAGAATCGATAAATGATGTAACCTTTCATACAACCATATCACATCCCTTTTGTCACACGATATTTCGGTCATGGATGAGGCACGGAGAATGTCATCCTCCTGTTCCTGACCGTTACTTTCTCTATCCCTGAGTAGTCTGAATCTAGAAATGGAACTACCCTTCCATTCTAGTATGGCGACTCACTCATTGAGGAGCCCAGTAATATCTCTTTACGAATGTGAGGGACAAATTCCATCTTGACCATTCACATTCCTCCGCATGAAAAACCACTAAGCCCGAACATAGCCTTTATGATCACTCGGTCAAAAGTGACTTTTGACTAGGTCAAAGCTGAGCGTTCGTCATGTAGGAATCCATGATGATCTCAGGTCAAAGGGCATAGCGACATGGCTTGTATATGAGAGAAGCTTATGACTTAACCCATGCAGCTCTCTCATAGCGGGTCGGTCCGACACCCTATACTTTTACATGTGCCTATGACTTTGATTTATATCTCTATATATCTTCAAAGTCATACTGGTCTTATTTCATCTCTTCTCCCGTATAGATGACCGACCAGGGACATTTAGGATAAGATCACGAGTTATCCAAGGATTGTCATAATAGTAAACATGCAAATAATATGATAACATAATTAAGA
This sequence comes from Leucaena leucocephala, assembly GCA_037074615.1. Taxonomy (NCBI): domain Eukaryota; kingdom Viridiplantae; phylum Streptophyta; class Magnoliopsida; order Fabales; family Fabaceae; genus Leucaena; species Leucaena leucocephala. Next base: position 7,067,473 of record CM073548.1, on the reverse strand, counting down.
AATTCATAAATCAACAATGTTTATAAGGTAATGATTGGCCCCTAGGGCACAATCTCCAACAAATACCCCTATTCTAACAATCCAATAGCTTTCTTCCTATCCACGGCTATCCTTATAGAGAGAGATATTTCTCTATTCTAACTATCTAATTTATAAGAACAATCCTCTAATTTATTAGAGTAGGGACTAGAATAAATTACTTACCTTATTCCTAAACTTGCCGAGTCCCTAAGCTCCTTGGATTGCTCCTAGCTCTGCCAGAACTCCTTCTTTCTCTTCCTTTCTTTCTCTTTCTTTCTCTCTTTCTCTCTTTATCTCTTCTTTCTCTTCCTTTCTTGTGCTTGGCCGTGGGATGAATGAAATGGGAGGGGGTGGAGGGGTATTTATAGGTGGAGGGAGGTGGAATGAACGGTCCAAATCGAATCGCAATGAACGGCTCATATCGCTTTGCTTGCTCACCAAGTCTTGCTTACCTCACTATGATAACATCATCCTCCATGATGACTCATCAAAAGTGACATCATCATGGACACCTCACACGCTTAGGTGACGCCATGGTGACACCTCATCAGCTGACTCAGCGCTTCCAGAGAATGCCATGTGTCCTCATCTTTTTCTCCTCCCTCTAGATTAATGCCATGTGGCATCTTTAAGGCACCTTTCACGTAATCCCATGGATTTCAGATAAGCTCAGGACTTTATCTGATCAATTCCCCGGTTATCACGCCAACCGAGTAACTTTACTTTATTGAAAACTCACTAAAATATTATTTTAATACCACTTTAATTCACATATTCCTTGGGCTACGTTTTTGCACTATGGGAATGCTATCTTGGGTATCTGATCAAGCTCAAGTACTCTGATGGCTCAATTCCCAAGAAGCATCCCTTGGTAAATTACCAAAATACCCTTGGTTCCTCTTTATTTACTTTAATGAGTCTAGGGGCATTATTATCTTTTCACATCTCACCAGAGTATTCTCTGACCCTGGTCAACTATCCAGATAACCTTTATTGACTGTCCAACCTTAGTCAAGTGACCAGAATACCCTTTACTCATTCTTTACTTATTTTATAACACAGGGGTATTTTCATCATTTTACACCTTTTGTTAGACACTGGCCCCTTTTACCGCTGAACTGTTATCCTGGGCCTGGGCCTTCTGTGGCGTTATTATGGGCCTCTGCATTATGTCGTCTGGGCTCATTTAGTCCCAGTTTATTTACTGCTAAATCTTCTTATCAGATACCGGGAGCTAACAAACTCCCGTCTCAATTTACTAAAACATGAATAACTTTTTCTGCAGAACTCCTTTCGGGATTCTGTCAGTTCCCTGACCTCTGTCTTCACAGGACGCATATTCCTGTAACTTTTCACTCATATCTGAAGTCCAGGAGACCTGATAAAAATTTTAGATAACTTTTTCATTATCAGATAATTTCCATCTATCTGGAACTTTGATAAAATTTGCGTATTAAGCCAGATTAACCAGCATCACTTCCTCTATCTACTGGTAAAATTTGGGACTGAAATACTTCCGGGTAGTTCTAAGCCACTTTTGGCTCAACTTTCTATAATTACCATTTTGCCCCTTTTACTTTTGATAAATTACATTTATGTCCTCACATTTGGCTAAAATTACACTTAAAGACCCCACATTTTTGTCTACTCTCTTTTGGCCTTATAACTTGTGTCTACTTTTACTTTTGCACCAAGAGACTTTTTAGACTTTTCAACTTTTCACTTTAGTCCCTTTCTTTTCTGAAATGACTATTATACCCCTAGGACTTTTACTATTTATATATAAGTCCCTGCACTTATTCGCAGTTTAGTCCCTAAAAACCCTTTGTATATTTCTGGGACTTCTGCTCAAAGGGGTCTGGTAGCCTATCTATTTCAGGTTACTTTCTGAGTCTTCGGGCCTAAAAATTGGGATATTACAGCAGTTTAGTACTATTTGCTACTAAGATTTCCCCCGAAATCTCACCCTATCCATATCAATCTAATTACAGCAGGTCTTCTCAAGATGGAGGAGATAAGGATACATGAAGAGAAGTTAATAATTATTTAGCATGATTGATATGTGATTGATGTATGTTATGCATATGTATGTAAAGTTGATTGCTGGATTTTGCCACCATGAACAGTAACTCATGGTGACGTGGTGATGTTTGATCTATAATAAAAAATAGTAAATGGTTGAATAAATGTATGATATTTTTGTGGTAAATAGTAGACATACCAAGCTTCGATTTGATATATAGAATACCTTATTTGGATGTCTACACATAGAGATATAATTTATCAAAGTTGGGACGAAAAATGCTGGATTCAGGAGTAAAATGTTGGATGAACAGTAAAGTTATAACGTTGACTGATATTGAATTGGTCAAGGCGTGGTCAAATATTTATTTTTCCCTGAAAGAAAATTGAGTTATCTTCATTTATCAATTTGAACCACTTTATTTTTATTTTTCTAGAATTAGTTATGATTTTTTGAAGTCAAGTCACTCGTCTAAAATTTATACAGTGAACAGTACTCGGTAAGAGTAAAAATTCAAATTAAGAAATTTGACTTCAATGACCTTGAAAGTGGTTCCAGATGCTACCAAATTGTCCCTAAGGCGTATGAAAATTAGGATGTGACATCTTTCACAATCCAACTCAATTTCCCCTTAATAAAAAATACAAAAATATTTACTTTACTACACCCGTATTTTATTGCATCAAAAATCAATCAAACCCAAAACCCATTTGCTTTTCACTCAGGTTTTCAATGGTTTTGTCACCCAATTTGCTAGGATTCCAATAAAAAAGGGCTGATTAAGAAGAACGATAGGGTTGTGCCTTACACTATATTATTGTGTGCAATTGTTATTATTTTGATGGATCGAACGACGACAATTTGACCTCATCAATGGCGCCGTTAGTGAGTAGCCAAGTAATTGGTTCCTTAGTAATTGATTATCAATTTCATTATTTACTTGAGTCATTTTTTTGTTCGAATGTAATTGGTTTTTGCGAAATCACTCTCTGTGACATTGAGTCGCGACCAAAAATCATTTGTGTCGTGACCTAAAAACCATTTTTAAGAACTTTTGCTCTGTGTTCAGCGGTCACGACCTGAACACCCTTGTGTCGTGACTAGTTGACATTTTCTGCTGTGAAATTTCTATGTCTGATTCTGATTACTAGCTTAGTTATTCTTGATTGTTTTTGTGTTGCATGAGTAGAAGAACTGAACCATTAGTTCCTTTTGAACCTAACATTGAGAGATAACTTAGGAAACTAAGGGAAGGATTTAGAGAAGAAGGAACTAGTAAAGTTGTAGCTGAAGAAGAGGCGAGGTCAACAGAATCTAGTTCATCTTTTAGTGTTCTGGGATCTAAAATTAAACTCAATTTAGAGATTCCTTTAGAATTCCTAATATGGTTGAGATTAATCCTAATGGGCATAATAGACAAGGAGAAAATAAAATACCAATGAATGTGGAAGATAATAGAAGTGTGAGGGAAATAAATTATTTGCATGTGAATTATGATCCTTATGGTTTCTATACTGAAGAGGCTAATTTTGAAATTAAAGGAGCTTTGATTGCAGCCTTATCTAAATTTCATGGTTTTGCAGGAGAATGTCCAAATGTCCACTTACAAACCATGCGTATGATCTGCTCTTCAATGAAGCCTCCAATGACTGCATTGGATGGCGTCTTAATTAGGTGATTCCATTTCACTGTGGAAAGGAAGGCTAAAGATGTTGAAAATTGTGCCATAGGGGCTAATCATTGTATTTTAAATATTGTTGATTTATGAATTTCTTAATTATGTTATCACATTATTTGCATGTTTAATGTAATGACCATCCTTGGATAACTCATGATCTTATCCTAAATGTCCTTGGTCGGTCATCTATGTGGGAGTAGAGATGAAATAAGACAAGTATGACTTTGAAGATGTATAGAGATATAAATCAAAGTCATAGGCACATGTAAAAGTATAAGGTATTGGATCGACCCGCTATGAGAGAGTTACATGGGTTAAGTCATAAGCTTCTCTCATATACAAACCATGTCACTATGCCCTTTGACCTGAGATCATCATGGATTCCTACATGACAAACGCTGATCTTTGACCTAGTCAAAAGTCACTTTTGACCGAGTGATCATAAAGACTATGTTCGGGCTTAGTGGTTTGTCATGCGGAGGAATATGAATGGTCAAGATGGAATTTGTCCCTCACAATCGTAGAGAGATATTACTGGGCCCCTCGATGAGTGAGTCTGAGAAATGTATGGCCATAATGTAATGGAAAGGTAGTTCCATTTCCATAGTCAGACTACTCAGGGATCGAGAAAGTAACGGTAAAAAATAGAAGGATGACGTTATTCATGCCACATCCATGACTAAAATGTCATGTGGCAAAAGGGACATGATATGGATGTATAAAAGGTTACATCATTCATCGATCCTCATATGATTTGGGTAGTCGTGATGTCTTACTAGAGACCGCTCACGACTTGTGGGTCAGTATAGTAACTAGCCCACTGCCAACTTTATATGGGCCTACTGGGTCGCACACAAAATAGCCTAACATGAGCTATGATGTCCAGATTCATTGAATCTAAGACATGTCTAGATTCAATGAATAATCTAGGGTGGATGTATATATTTATGTATATTTATATATATATATAAATTTGTATATATATTATATATAATATAAGAGATATTTGCAAGATTTAATTTATAAGCTATCACTTTTGAATTTGAAATTCAAATTGATATGATATCTCAAATTTGATTTATGAGAATAAATCAAATATAATTCTGTCTTATCTTTATTTTAAATTAAATAAATAGGTGAATTAAATCTGTGGGATGGATTTAATGTAAACTATATTTATTTAATTAGTTTCTTATCAAATTATGCAATATATGATATTGTATTAATATCAAAAATAATATAAGATTAATTTTGAAATCGAACTCAGTCAGAACACCGATAGCATCCTATATATTTGACATTAGGGGCTAGGGTTTTTGACGGGTGAGTGACAAGGAGAGTGCAAAAGGTTTGCAGATAAGACACGGCCAAAATAGAGATGGTGAGGACGGATTCTTGAGAAAGCCCTAAAGGGACAAGAGGAGCTAGCACGTCGTTCGTGATTGGAATGCTGTTCGTGTGAATACTCTAATGTCCCTAATTTTCTATACTGGATAGTATGTACAGTTTGTAAGTAATGTATGTGAGATTTTCTAGGAAATTTATGGCTATTCATGTAAAGAAAAGGATTAAATTGAAAAAGGAAGAAATTGCAATGACTTAGTAAAATTATAAAAGGTTTAAGGCTAAAGGAGAAAGTAGACAAAAATATGGGGTCTTTAAGTGTACTTTTAGCCAAATTTGAGGGATTTAATTAAAAAGAAGAAAAGTTCCCAGGGGCCAAATGGTAATTAAAGAAAGTTGAGCCGAAAGTCGTTTAGACTGCTCGAAGGCATTTCAGTCCTAAATTTCACCAGTAGATAGAGTAAATGATGCTGGTTAATCTAGCCTAATACAGAATTTTTTCTAAAGTTCCAGATAGCTGAAATTTATCTGATAGTCTAAAAGTTATCTAAAATTTTTATCAGATCTCCTGGACCTCAGTTATGGGTGAAAAGTTACAGGAATGTGCATCCTGTGAAGCCAGAGGTCGGGGAACTGACAAAACCCCGAAAGGAGTTCTGTAGAAAAAGTTATTCACTTTTTAATGAATTTTGACGGGAGTTTGTGGATACCCGATATCTGATTGGGAAATTAATCGATAAGCAAATTGGGACTGAATGAGCCCTGTTGGCATCACTCAGAGGCCCATAATGATGCCAACTGAGTCTAGGCCCATGATATCAGTTCATTGGGGAAAAGGGCCAGTGTCCAAAAATTTGCTGGAAAAGGATGAAATTACGAAAATGCCCCTGTGTTGTACCAAGGAGCAAGAGATGAATGGAGGGCATTTTGGTCATTTTAGATAGGCCAAAATGCCAAGGCAGGTACAGGAAGGGTTTGTCAAAGTCAGTATATGCCCTGACAAGGTACAAAGAGGTGTGAAATTATGATTTTGCCCACGGGATCTGTAATTAAGGTTAGACCCAGTATAAGAATGTCAATGGTAGAAAGAATCCGGATACTGGATTTAAGGTCAGAAAACATATTATGGATCTCAGAAAAATTAGATTCAGAAAACAGTTTGGGTTTTGGGGAATCCGACCGAGCTGGTACCGGACTGGACTGAAATTTTTCCAGAGGCTTCTTCTCCTTTCAATTTTGCCATGTGCATGTTGAGGTGTTCCTTTGATGATGTCATGGTGGTGATGTCATAATTAAGAAAGAAAAGAAAATCTAAGATTAAATCTTAGCCATTAGATCAAATAGTGCACAAAATGATCTTGACCTTTCATTTTCCATAGAATTTGCCTATAAATACCCCCCCAAACTAGATTCATTTCGGCACTTGAGGCAACCTAGGGGAAACTCTTGCAAAATTTCCATTCAAGCCAAAAAGAAGCAAGCACCTTGGAAGAACTAACAAGGTAAGTTGTCCCCTTGATCCTAGACTATGTTCTAGCAAGTTTGTTCTTAGTTTTGAGAGGTTTTTAGGACATATTCCTCTTGATGGTGCTGCTGTCCATTCAAGAGTAAGGCATAGGATCCCCTTGGTTCACAGTGGTTTCTGATCTGGTTCTATGTCTAGCCATCCGGCAAACACTAACTTAATATCAATTATGACAGCTTTACCATAAGGTATCTATCTATAAATCATCTATTCAGAGCATTTCCTAAGCCAGAATCCTTTACTCTGATACCAAAATATCGTATCCTTAATTTTATCCTTCCATTACTTATTTGAAAGCATCTTATACCAAATGAACACCATTTTAGCTGAGAAACATCAATTTCCAAGAATTAGGTTATCGGGGGGGTACTGTTCATGTTACTGTACATTTGGTAAATCCAGATTACATCATGAACTTTGAAAATTCATAATTAAATCTAGAAAAATCAAAATGAGGTGGTTCCAATTTTTAATAAAATATCTTTCATTAAAATTTAAAGGAAAAATATGAAACTGAGGTTTCCTTGTCCAAATGAAATCTGTTTAATCGTTGAAAACATTGTTCATTTGGTAAGTCTGGAAGTTCCAGTTTCTTTACCTTAGTTTCAAATATTCATTTCTCCTTGTGTACTTATCTTAGCTATGTTAATGTACACCTCTTTGTACATTAACATAGCTTTGGCCTTTAAACAATAAACTTTCTTCTTTCTTTTGCTCTGCGCAGCGGAAGCGTGTGGGCCCATAACCCACAGGTCCCAGGATCGAAACCTGGCTCTGATACCAAAATATCGTATCATTAATTTCATCCTTACATATACTTATTTTAAATCATCTTATACCAAATGAACACCATTTTAGCTTAGAAACATCAATTTCCAAGAATTAGGTTATCGGGTACTGTTCATGTTACTGTACATTTGGTAAATCCATATTACATCATGAATTTTGAAAATTCATAATTAAATCTAGAAAAATCGAAATGAGGTGGTTCCAATTTTTAATAAAATCTCTTTCATTAAAATTTGAAGAAAAAATATGAAACTGAGGTTTCCTTGTCCAAATGAAATCTATTTAATCGTTGAAAAACACTATTTATTTGATAAGTATGGAAGTTGCAGTTTCTTTACCTTAGTTTCAAATATTCATTTCTCCTTGTGTACTTATCCAAATGAGGTGTGTTATATATGTATTTAAATATCCATATGTCTACTTTAAGCTTATAAAATTTTGTGGAAAACTCGTTCCTTTACTATTTGAAATTCACGTATAAACCTCACTGCCTCTGAGTACTCGTTTTATCTTGATCCAGATTTTAATGCCGACTTTGAAAAATCATAACAATTCGAATCCTTAACCAATTGAGGCGTTCTTGGTGCCCAATTAAATATATGGATCTTAAATATTTTCATACCAAATTTCACTTGAAAACTCATGGTATAGGTTATGAAAACTATCATTGGAACTGTACTGCCTCAGATCGGATTTGTGAAAGCATACATCATACACACCAAAACATCATCTTCTAAGTTAGGTGCACACCCTTTAAGTCATAGACAATTATCCATCCATATTTAACCTTTTTCCTTGAGAAGTTCCAGCACCTAGAGCATGGTTATATATATGGAAAGAATGAGATTTCATGAAAATCTCAATAGCAAGTCATACAAACTATAATAACATGCATGCTTGATTAAATGCTTAACATGTTATAATGACATGGGAACTACTTCATGAACATACATAAGCAACCTCTAAAATGCATATTGTCATGACATTCATTGCAAGGAGTTGCAACCATTCATACTTCATCATCATCATCATAAATCATCTCAAGCTCAACCAATAAAATCATACATAACAAGCAAACATACAATCAAACAACATAAGATTATAGTTAGGTATTCTTGCTACCTCTTAGGTGTCTTTGCTATTCCTTTCTTGGATTGATCCTTCCTTCTCACAAATGTCAAAACCTATCCATACAAAGTAACATCAAATTACAATTTACTTCCAACACAATTCCAAGACTAGGGTTTCAACTATGTTCCATTCTTTCTTTAATTTATGACTATGCTTCCATCTTTCTAAAACAAATTCTCATGGTTCATTTCCACATAATTTTTCATGTAAAATCCAAATATGCATTCAGATTCTCCAAAATCAAATTGCATCCCATGCTACTGTACAGAACCAAAAAAACCTCTCTTGTTTCCAAAAATTCTCATTTTGATTCCAATGCTTCCAATATTGATTTCTCTACTATAACCCCACATAATTTTCTATTTTAAACTCATTGGAAGCATCAAAACCATGAAATTTCAACATAAGAACAGTGATTCATACAGTACCAGAACAGAACACAATCTTTGATTCACAAGCATACTTAAATTTCCAAGCTATTACCACTTGATTCTAACTTGTTTAAGCTTATCTAAACTATCTATAACATAAAACTTGTAACATCCCAATTTTCAGGCCTTGAGACACGGAAGTAGCCTGAGAATGAGAGGCTACCAGACCCCTTTTGAGCAGAAGTCCCAGAGACATAAGAGAGTTTTTAGGGACTAAGCTGCGAGTAAGTAAAGGTACGGGAACTTATGTGCAAACAGTGGAAGTCCCAAGGGGTAGAATGGCCATTTGGGGTGATGTAAAGGTCAAAGGTTGAAGAGTTATGAGCTGACCGTTCTGGTCGCGACTAGAGTAAAGCATGGTCGCGACTAGTGGTTACAGAAAGAGCTATACGCGACAAGAAAGCATTATGGTCGCGACGTAAAAGAAGTATGGTCGCGACTAGAAAGCAGTGATATCGCGACTAATAGTGGCAGAAAACCTTAGACGCGACTAAAATGTGTTATGGTCGCGACGATAGAATGTTTTGGTCGCGACGAGAAGATGTTGTGGTCGCGACTAATGTACACAGAATTATAAGGTCGCGACAAGATGATGTTGAGGTCGCGACTAGTGACTAAAGTGGCGCTAAGCGTATGGGCCAAGAGTGGTGAAGGTCCAAGAGAGATAGTTACCCGGTTGGAGATAGACCGGAGGCAGGATATCAGATACAGGAAAGGTTATCTGGAAACCATGAGGTGGACTGATAAGGTGTACTCATGGGTCCTGCAAGATGCCACATGGCATTAAAGTAATGATTCAGTAAAGTAAAGATACTCGGTTGGCGCGATAACCGAGGAGGCACGTAAACCGAGGAGGTGATCAGATAAGTCTGGGACTTATCTGGGTGGCATTGGGAAGCGTGCAAGGTCTCTTCCAGTCGCCACATGGCATTAGTCTGCAGAAAGCAGATTAAGCTGAGGGCACGCATTACGAGGCAGGAGACTGGACTGGTGAGTCAGCATGCTGAGTCAGCTGCTGAGGTGTCCAGGGAATTGTGACATGTGAAAAATATGCTGCTGAGGTGTCCCGGTGAGTTGTCCCGCTGATGCAGTAAATGAGGAATTAAAGAAAATAGGAAAATCCAGGAAAAACCAGGACCGCAGGATCAAAGTTCATGGAAACTACGATTGTGCCATTGAGCCCTATTATAAATACCCCCTTCCCCCATTCCATTTGCATCCCGCGGAGGAGGAGAGAATGAGAGAGAAAGAAGAGAGGGAAGGAGAAGGAAAGGAAGAGAGAAAGGAGAAAAGGAAGTAAGGAAGTTCTGGCGGAGCTGGAAGCAGAATAGAGATAGTAAGGTTCTGCTAAGCTAGCCAGGTAGTAACTAATCCTAGCTTTTATGTAATGGCTTTGTGATTTGATGTGCTATTGTTTGGTTGGATTGTTGTCTTATATGTTATGTCTGAAGCTCTGCTGTAATGCTATGGTCATATGTTATTAAGCATGGAAGCACGCAGCATACTTATCTGTACACAATCACAAGCAAGCACTGTCACTCTGCATTACATATATTGTTATGATTGTTGCTACTGAGATTCCCCCGAATCTCATCCCCATCCATAACCCATTACAGGGAGGTTATGCTGAAGTGGATTTAGAGAATCCTAAGAGACGCCGTTATGCTGCCGGAGAAAAGACTGAAAATCAGTATATGATAAGTACTGTGTACGTAGTGCTATCTAAGGAGGCTAGAAGTGAGTGGACCTAGCCGGTTCATCTAGTCTTTCCTGGGTACTACGTAGAATGGTAGTTCTCATGAGGGAATTACCGAATCAGTACGGTTCAGTTCTTTGTACAGCTGAAGCGTAGCGGTTATGCTGCCGAAGTTTAGGCAGAACGAGATGTAATAGAGATATGAGGATTATGTATATGTCTTGTTGTATATGCCATATTGTATGACATTTTATGATTCAATGATAAATATGGGTTGGCATATTCAAATTATGAATGATGAAGTTAAGACATTTTAAGCTAATATTGCTTCCGCTAGTGTACTCTGAGGGCTGTAAGGGAGGATGTTTCATTTTGGTATCAGAGCAAAAGGTTCTGGCACCAACCAGAAAGGACTCTGGTTCAGAGCATAAGATTCTGGCACAGAACAGAAGGTTCTGGCTCAGTGATGCTCTGATTTAGCCCTTAGTACGACAGAATAGCACTCCGGTCGCGACTAAAGTGGTTTATGTCGCGACGGGTAGCCTCAATGAGATGTTTAGTCGCGACGCATAAGTTTATAGGTCGCGACGGTTATTCACAGAAAGATTTGGTCGCGGCGAGTATGTTCCTAGGTCGCGACGTTATTTAAGAGAGAGCTAAGGTTGTGACGAGAAAAGTTTAATGTCGCGACTAGAAATGGCTATGGTTGCGACGTGAAGAGACATAAGTCGCGACGAGAAAATATCCTGGTCGCGACGGTAGAGGAGTTGAGTCACGACGTAGAAAGGTTAAGGTCGCGACGAAAGAAGATTTAGGTCGCGACTAGAAGACAGAAAATGTTAAGGACGCGACGTCTGAAGCTGTAGGTCACGACTAAAGAATAGAAATGATAAGTCGTGAGGAGTTAAGGGTAATGAAGAATCATAGAGGCTATGAATAGCGATTACCCAATACTCATATCGCGACGGAATGACAGAGATGTCCTGGTATGACATTAGAAGATTCAGATCGGGACTATTATGGGTTTAGAAGAGCCCGTGGAGATAAAGCTCTTAGATGGAATAAGAGGTGTTCATGTTTCGTTGTAAAGGAAAAGACAGGTGAACACAAAGCATGAACATAGAGCTTGAGTGGAGAAGTCATGCATAGAGGAAGTTGGCAACTCCAATAAGCAAGTCATCCTTGCTAGGTAGGATAGGCCGCAAAGGATGATAATGATAAGTTAAGATGAGCTAGCTAGATGAGATAGCTAGAATGAGACAGATCCTCCATGTGATTACGAGGAGTAGATCTACATGGTAAAAGTCTTATTCAACCTAGTGAATAAAAGACCTGAGAGCTAGAATGGGATAGCTAGTATGAAGTTTGCCTCGGAGTAATCCTAGGGCATAGCCTAAAGGCTAGAGATGTGATGATGTTTGATATGGCCTAAGGCTAAGGCTAAGGACGTGATGGTTAATAGGTAAAGAGTTAAAATTCCCTAAGCAGAGGGATTCCATCACAGAGATCTAGGGTAGAGTACCCTAAAGAATAGAAATAATAGTAAAAGATAATGAATGAGATCTAGGCGACTGAAGTTCGCTAGGATTAAGAGAAAGATGCGTTTTCAGGTGCTTAAGGGCTGTGGCTCGTGTGTCTGGAAAACAAAACCGTGACCTCATGTGGGCACCAAGCCTACCTAAGGGGAAAGCGGATAATATCTTTGTGAAGGGGTTCTAGGCGGTTACAGTAGAGGCCGATAAGGAACCACAGTCTGGTCAAGAATAGACTGAGACTGATAGATAGACAAAAGAAGAAATGAGATAGTAGAAGGTAGCCACAGATTACGGGATACAGTGACTCCCCTATGCAAGAAAGAGTGATGAAGGGTTGAGTCTGTACCTTAATAAGAGGGTAGCGTGGCAGCCTGAGATAGACAGATGTTTCAGGATGACTGACCAAGATATGATAGGCAATATGATAAATAAAATATGCCTTGAGGTTTAGTTAGTCTAATGGATGGTTGAGCAAAGTATGATGATGATATGGCTTATGATGCCATAAGTTATGATAGTTGCATCTCCTTGCAATTGTCATATGATGACATGCATGTTAGAGTATGCCATGATGAATGAATACTCCCTTTTACAGTGCATGAAGGGTAGAGTATATATGAGATGAGAAAGTATGTTGCTCCCATACCATATGACATGTAATGAGATATGTATTGAGGATGATAGATAGTCTCAGTTCATGGGACAATAAGCTATGAGATTCAGATATGTTATGATTGAGGATACTCAGGTAATTCTGCAGACTTGTGAATACAGTACTCAGAGCCATTTCTGTTGAAAGGAATGGTAGACAGAAAGAAAGCAGATAAGAGTAAAGAGATTGTTTCTAGATCACTCTTCAGATAAGAGTGGGATCTGAAACAGATGGCTCTCAGATAGAGCTAGATTCAGATGAGTATAGATCACTCTTCAGATAAGAGTTGGATCTGATACAGGATGCTCGCAGTTGGAGCATAGTTCAAATGGTTCACAGTTAGAGCACAGATGAGTTATGATGAGGCCATAGCAGTAGAATGCAATGGCAGGTGGTTAGACCATGATGGCACAAGCCAATGGTAAGCCACAGTAAAGTAAGAAAGATGAGAAGGAACTCCTGAGTAAGAGAGGAAGTAAGTAAAGTCTGGGTAAATGATGTGAGGCTATAAAATTTTTATGGAGTTATCAACATGTGGAAGCAGTTAACCTTATAACTTAGTCTGTTGGTTTAAGATCTTCGGGAGATATACAGTATAACAGAATCGCAGTTAGATTCTGGAGGGTCACAGTTAGATCCTAGCATGGCTCCAGGGTCGCAGTAGATCCTAACAGATTCAGAGTCGCAGTTAGATTCTGAAGAGGCTAACGGTTGATCGCAGTTAGATCCCGAGGTCGCAGTTAGACCTAGCCTAAGGAAAGTAATGAGCCATGAGACATGAGTACGATGTAGTATCTCTTTGGGAAGATGAATGCCAAAGACGAAGTTAAGGTAAGGAAGTTTCACTAGTTGATAACCTGACCCAGAGAAATTGTTTTATAATGATTTTCCTCAGGTAGCCTCTAGTCTACAGACTGAACTTAGCTTTCCCTTAAACGAAGATGGAGTCCAAGTTTAAATCTGAGTACTGAGATTCAAAGTTTTGTAGAAGTATGCCTGAGAAGCAGAGAAGAGAATCCTCTGAGAAGCAGAGAAGAAAATCCTCAATGTAATAAGAATAGAAAAGTATGAGTAGATAAAGATTACCCAGATGAGGGGTAAAGAGATTAAAAGGCTAGAGAAGACCTAGAGAAGAGGGTCTAAGGCAAGGCTGAGATAGAACGCAGTTCTATGAAAAAGAGAAAGCCAGTCTTATGTTAGTTTTGTGATAAGACAAGATAAGTTATGAAAGGGTGAAATACACCATGAGATAGTCAGAATGGGCTAGATATGCCATGATAAAGTATCAAAGGCATGTAATGAGATACACGGTAGTAAACGTGTAATATGACACGCACCTAGAGATGTGCATTGTATGAACAGACAGAGAGGCTCCCTGTTTGGTAGGAATCAGATGTTTGAATGTTATGCTATGAAAGAGAATAGAAAATGAGAGCTCTCACTCTTTGCATGAGATGTTAGGCTTAATGTTATGCTAAAACTATGCAAGCTCCGAGTGTTAGAGCTGTGCCTAGTTAGAACAGGAATGCTTAAGCTCCGATGTTAGAGCTTTGCATTCATAAGCAGGTATGCAGTCCTATAGTATGTTGGCCAAGCATTATGCATGTTAGAGTAGGTGCTTTTGTTTAGCAGCAAAGTAAAGAAAGAATAGCTGCGTAAGTCCTCTCTCTGTATGAAGTTAAGTGCAAAGAAAGATGAAATGCTACAAGTATGATGAGTAGTTAGAAGAAATTCCCGAATACAGTAATATTCGAGAGGATTTCATATGAAAGAAATGGACACTACTCATAAGTGCAGTAAGTGGTCCATAAGAGGAAAGTAGATTTCAACTCTGATTGGATTAACCCAGAGAAAGAAAGGCATGTTACGAAGAGATGTACAGTTATGATGCGTACTTTGCCAGATGATAAGTTAATTTGGCTATGGTACTGATTAAATTTCGAGGACGAAATTTATTTAAAGGGGAGGAGAAATGTAACATCCCAATTTTCAGGCCTTGAGACACGGAAGTAGCCTGAGAATGAGAGGCTACCAGACCCCTTTTGAGCAGAAGTCCCAGAGACATAAGAGAGTTTTTAGGGACTAAGCTGCGAGTAAGTAAAGGTACGGGAACTTATGTGCAAACAGTGGAAGTCCCAAGGGGTAGAATGGCCATTTGGGGTGATGTAAAGGTCAAAGGTTGAAGAGTTACGAGCTGACCGTTCTGGTCGCGACTAGAGTAAAGCATGGTCGCGACTAGTGGTTACAGAAAGAGCTATACGCGACAAGAAAGCATTATGGTCGCGACGTAAAAGAAGTATGGTCGCGACTAGAAAGCAGTGATATCGCGACTAATAGTGGCAGAAAACCTTAGACGCGACTAAAATGTGTTATGGTCACGACGATAGAATGTTTTGGTCGCGACGAGAAGATGTTGTGGTCGTGACTAATGTACACAGAATTGTAAGGTCGCGACAAGATGATGTTGAGGTCGCGACTAGTGACTAAAGTGGCGCTAAGCGTATGGGCCAAGAGTGGTGAAGGTCCAAGAGAGATAGTTACCTGGTTGGAGATAGACCAGAGGCAGGATATCAGATACAGGAAAGGTTATCTGGAAACCATGAGGTGGACTGATAAGGTGTACTCATGGGTCCTGCAAGATGCCACATGGCATTAAAGTAATGATTCAGTAAAGTAAAGATACTCGGTTGGCGCGATAACCGAGGAGGCACGTAAACCGAGGAGGTGATCAGATAAGTCTGGGACTTATCTGGGTGGCATTGGGAAGCGTGCAAGGTCTCTTCCAGTCGCCACATGGCATTAGTCTGCAGAAAGCAGATTAAGCTGAGGGCACGCATTACGAGGTAGGAGACTGGACCGGTGAGTCAGCATGCTGAGTCAGCTGCTGAGGTGTCCAGGGAATTGTGACATGTGAAAAATATGCTGCTGAGGTGTCCCGGTGAGTTGTCCCGCTGATGCAGTAAATGAGGAATTAAAGAAAATAGGAAAATCCAGGAAAAACCAGGACCGCAGGATCAAAGTTCATGGAAACTACGATTGTGCCATTGAGCCCTATTATAAATACCCCCTTCCCCCATTCCATTTGCATCCCGCGGAGGAGGAGAGAATGAGAGAGAAAGAAGAGAGGGAAGGAGAAGGAAAGGAAGAGAGAAAGGAGAAAAGGAAGTAAGGAAGTTCTGGCGGAGCTGGAAGCAGAATAGAGATAGTAAGGTTCTGCTAAGCTAGCCAGGTAGTAACTAATCCTAGCTTTTATGTAATGGCTTTGTGATTTGATGTGCTATTGTTTGGTTGGATTGTTGTCTTATATGTTATGTCTGAAGCTCTGCTGTAATGCTATGGTCATATGTTATTAAGCATGGAAGCACGCAGCATACTTATCTGTACACAATCACAAGCAAGCACTGTCACTCTGCATTACATATATTGTTATGATTGTTGCTACTGAGATTCCCCCGAATCTCATCCCCATCCATAACCCATTACAGGGAGGTTATGCTGAAGTGGATTTAGAGAATCCTAAGAGACGCCGTTATGCTGCCGGAGAAAAGACTGAAAATCAGTATATGATAAGTACTGTGTACGTAGTGCTGTCTAAGGAGGCTAGAAGTGAGTGGACCTAGCCGGTTCATCTAGTCTTTCCTGGGTACTACGTAGAATGGTAGTTCTCATGAGGGAATTACCGAATCAGTACGGTTCAGTTCTTTGTACAGCTGAAGCGTAGCGGTTATGCTGCCGAAGTTTAGGCAGAACGAGATGTAATAGAGATATGAGGATTATGTATATGTCTTGTTGTATATGCCATATTGTATGACATTTTATGATTCAATGATAAATATGGGTTGGCATATTCAAATTATGAATGATGAAGTTAAGACATTTTAAGCTAATATTGCTTCCGCTAGTGTACTCTGAGGGCTGTAAGGGAGGATGTTTCAAAACTCATCTTCCTTTCACATCAAAACAGAATGGACAGCAGCACCATCAAGAGGAATATGTCCCAAAAGCCTCTCAAAACTAAGAACAAACTTGCTAGAACATAGTCTAGGATCAAGGGGACAACTTACATTGTTAGTTCTTCCAAGGTGCTTGCTTCTTTTTGGCTTGAATGGAAATTTTGCAAGAGTTTCCCCTAGGTTGCCTCAAGTGCCGAAATGAATCTGGTTTGGGGGGTATTTAAAGGCAAACTTGAGTGGAAATGGAAGGCCAAGATCATTTTGTGCACGATTTGATCTAATGGCTAACATTTAATCTTGGATTTTCTTTTCTTTATTAATTATGACATCACCACCATGACATCATCAAAGGGACACCTCAAGGGACTCCTCACCATGCACATGGAAAAATTGAAGGGAGAAGAAGCCTCTGGAAAAATTTCAGTCCAATCCGGTATCAGCTCGGTCCGATTCCCCAAAAACCAGACTGTTTTCTGAATCTAATTTTTTCTGAGATTCCATAATATATTTTCTGACCTTAAATCCAGTATCCAGATTCTTTCTATCATTGACATTCTTATACTGGGTCTAAACTTAATTACAGATCCCTTGGAAAAGACCAAAATACCCTTGGTGCCCTTTCTTGCACTACATTAACCCTAAGGGCAAAATCATCATTTCACACCTCTTTGTACCTTGTCAGGGCATATACTAACTTGGACTAACCCTTCCTGTACCTACCCTGGTGTTTTGGCCTGTCCAAAATGACCAGAATGCCCTTCATTCATCTATTGCTCTTTAGTGCAACACAGGGGCATTTTCGTAATTTCGCATGTTTTCGGGGTTTCTCCAGACACTGGCCCGCTTATTAGTCCAATGATTTTATTGGGCCTTCTTGACGCCACCTGTTCTTTTGGGCCTCTGTGTTAAGTCATCTGAGCTCATTTAGTCCCAGTTTATTTACTGCTAAATCTCCCTATCGGATCCCAGGAGTTCACAAACTCCCGTCTCAATTTACTAAAAAGTGAATAACTTTTTCTACATGACTCCTTTCTTGATTTTGTCATCTTCCTAACCTCCAGCTTCACAGGATGCATCATCCTGTAACTTATCACTTATATCTGAGGTCCAGGAGATCTGATAAAAATTTCGGATAACTTTTTCACTATCAGATAAATTTCAGCTATCTAGAACTTTAATAAAATTCTATCTATTAACCCTAACGTCTCTAAACTTAGACCATGTGCTAGGATCATTCCTAAGGAAGTCTTAATCTAACTTCTAATTATTCTGTTCAGGAAAGACTAATTGAAACATCCTTCTTTATATCTCTTAGAGTACTCTTGCTATAGCACTCTCAGCTGTATTATATCTCTCTTGCCGGAAATCCTGGCAGAAAATAACTGTACTGATTCGATAATTCCCCATGAGAACTACCATTCTACGTAAGTACCTAGGAAAGACTGGATGAACAGGCTAGGTCTACTCACTTCTAGCCTCCTTAGACAACACCTACATACACAGTACTCTGTATAGTCTATCAGCACAACGGCATTTTCTAGTAAATATCTTTAAATCTTGACCTTACATATACTCAATTGGAATTATCTTAGATCATTGGAATACCTCTTAACCTTAAAATATGAATTCCAAGAGTTAGGCTTTCGGTACTGTTCACTGTCACTGTTCACTGGGTAATTCCAGATTACAGCCTGAACTTTGAAAATTCATAATTAAATCTAGAAAAATCATATTGAGGTCATTACAAATTCTAATGAAATCTCTTTCATTTAACTTTGAGAGAAAAATATGAAAATGAGGTTTCCTTATCCAGATCAAATAAGTTTATTAGTTGAACTTTACTGTTCATTGGGTAAATCTGGAAGTTCCAGTTTCTTTGCCCCATTTTCAAAAATTCATTTCTCCTTATAGACTTATCCAATTGAGTCAAATTACCTATGGATTTAAATCTCAGAATGTGTACTTTAAGCTCACGAAAAATCACGGAAAAACTCATTCATTTGCTATATGAAAACCGCGTTGGAACCTTAATGTATCGGATGACTTGTTTTATCTTGATCCAGAGTTTAAGCCCAACTTTGAAAAATCATATCAATTTGAAAACTTAACCAAATTACGCTTTCTTGGTGTCCAATTAAAGCTCTGGATTATTAGCTATGTTCATGCCAAATTTTATGTGAAAATAAATAGAATAAGTTACTCAAACTATCACTGGAAGTGATCTGTATCATCATCTAAGTTAAAGGCATACTTTTCAAGTCATACATCATTCATACATCCATAATTACCTCCTTCCTTGTGATGTTCCACACCTAGATCATGGTTATGGGAGGGTGAGATTCTAAAGAATCTCAGTAGTAAACAATACCAAATAATGCATGTATTAATATAAAGACTTGTGCTTGCTTGTGAAAGTGTTATCATAGTGTGATGAGCATGCTTCCACGTATCATATGAAAAACAATTAGCCAAAGTAATCATAAAATAACAGAGCTTCAATCATCTACCACATACACACAATTCAACCAACCCAGAGCACAATCAAGTGTAACACCCCAATTTTCAGGTCATAGACTTAGTAAGTAGCCTGAAATAGATATATCCCTTTGAGCAGAAGTCCCAAAAACATACAGAGAGTTTTTAGGGACTAAACTGCAAATAAGTGAAAGTCCAGGGACTTATATGTAAATAGTGGAAGTCCTAGGGATATGATGGCCATTTAGGCAAGAAAGGGATTAAATTGCAAAAGAAAGAAAATGAAGGGACTTAAGTGCAAATATGAAAGTATAAAGCCAAAAAGGAAAAGTAGACAAAAAGGTGGAGTCCTTAAGTGTAATTTTAGCCAAATAAAAGGGACTTAATTGAAAAGAAGAAAAGTTCCTTGGGGCTAAAGTATAATTTAAGAAAGTCAGGCCGGAAGGGGTTTGGACTGTCCGAAAGCATTTTAGTCCCAGATTTCACCAGTAGATAGAGCAAGTGATGCTCGGTAATCTGGCTTAATACAAGAATTTTTCGAGACTTCAGATATCCAGAATTGATCTGATAGTCTAAAAGTTATAAAAATTCCTACTGGATATCCTATATTTCAGATATAAGTGAGAAAATACAGGATGATGCGTCCTGATAAGACGGATGTCAGGAAACTGACAGAATATCGATAAGAGGCCTGTAGAAAAAGTTATTTGCAAATTAGAAAATCTAGACGGGAGTGTGTGGCCTCCGGGTATCCGATAGGGAGATTTATCGGTATTTAAAAAGGGACTGAATGAGTTCGGATGACCTCAGTCAGATGACTGTTATGACCCACAGGGATGCCAGAACACAGTAGGCCAGTGTATCTGGAAAAAGGACCCGGTGTCCGGAGATGTATATAAACGGTATATAATAGTTAAAATATTCGAGGAACATGGCCAGGGGAAGATTCCTCGTAATGCGTGCCATAAAGGTAATGCCCCCTGAAAGGCCCAATAATGGTGCCAACAAAGGCCCAATAAGACACTTGGACTGATAGGTGGGCCAGTGTTAGGCAGAACCCCGAAAAAGTGTGAAATTACAAAAATACCCCTGTGTTGTATTAAAGGGTAATAGAGGAATGGAGGGCATTTTGGTCATTCTGGAAAGGCCCAGGAGCCAAGGCACATACAGATAAAGTTACTCAGAGTCAGTATATGCCCTGACAGAGTACAGAAGGGTGTAAAATGAGGATTTTACCCTTAGGGTTAAAATAGTGCAAGAAAGGGCACCCAAGGGCATTTTAGTAATTTGCCAAGGGATGTTTCTTGGGAATCGAGCCATCAGAGTACTTGAGCTTGATCAGGATCCAAGATAACATTCCCAGAGCCCAAAAACGTAGGCCCAGTGATATGTGGGTAAAAGTGGCATTAAAATACTATTTTAATGCTGTTTCAACAAAGTAAAGTTACTCGGTTGGCACGATAACCGAGGAGGTGATCAGATAAAGTCCTGGACTTATCTGGATAGCATTGGAAGGCGTGAAAGGTCCCTTCCAGATGCCACATGGCGTCATCTTAGAGGGAGAAGAAAAGTTAAGGACATGTGGCACAATCTTAGCCGGTGAGTCCAGTTTGTGGGAAATCGGACCGGACCAGTACTGGATTGGACTGGAAATGCTGAGTCAGCTAATGAGGTGTCCAGGAATTGTGACATGTGAAGAATGTGGCGATGAGGTGTCCCATGAGGTGGCTTGGAGATGATGTCATGCATGATGCAGTAAAAGGAATAAAAGAAAATAGGAAATTCCGTAAAAACCTGGACCACAGGTTAATATGGCTTCAAAATTACAAGAATGCCATTGAAGAAAACTATAAATACCCCCCATTCATTTGTATGCCACGGCCAAGCATGAGAAAGAGAGAGAAAGAAGAGAGAAAAGGAGAAGGAAAGAAAGAGAGAAAGGAAGAAAGAAAGGAAGGAAGTTCTGGTGGAGCTGGAAGCAGTATAGAGATAGTAGAGTTCTGCTAAGCTAGCCAGGTAGTAACTAATCCTAGCTTTTATGTAATGGATTTGTGATTTGTTGTGCTATTGTTTGGTTGGATTGTTGTCTTATATGTTATGCCTGAAGCTCTACTGCAATGCTATGTTCATATGTTATTGAGTATGGAAGCACGCAGCATACTTATCTGTACACAATCACAAGCAAGCACTGTCACTCTGCATTACATATATTGTTATGATTGTTGCTACTGAGATTCCCCCGAATCTCATCCCAATAAATAACTATTACAGGGGAGGTTATGTCAAAGTAAATTTTGGAAATTTTAAGAGACGCCGTTATGCTGCCGAAATTATGACAAGATGGCAATAGTAGAGAAAGGAGCTGATACGTACTGTGTACGTAGGTACTGTCTAAGGAGGCTGGAAGTGAGTGGACCTAGCCGATTCATCCAATCTTTCCTGGGTACTTACGTAGAATGGTAGTTCTCACTGGAATTACCGAATCGGTATAAGATCAGTTACTTTCTAAAGATGAAGCGTAGCGGTTATGCTGCCGGATTTCAGGCAGGAAAAGATGTAATAGAAATATGAGGATTTCATACATGCCCTGATGTATAATGACTTATTATTTAATAAAGATATTGTTTTGGCATGTTTAACTGATGTGTGATGGATGTATGCAAAGCTGATTGCTGGAAATTTCCACTGTGAAGAGTAACGCGTGGTGACATGATAATGTTTGATAAATAATTAAAAATAGTAAATGGATGAATAAATGTATGAAATATTTAGGGTAAATATTATACATACCAAGATTCGATTTGATATAAAGAATGCCCCATTTGGATGTCTACGCAAGGAGATATAAATTATTGAAGTTGGGACCAGAATGCTGGATTCAGGAGAAAAACGTTGGATGAACAGTAAAGTTGTGATGTTGACTTACATTGACTCGGTCAATTAATGTCCAACGAGTTATTTTTTCCTGAAATATAATTGAGTTAGCTTCATGTAGCAACTAGAACCACTTAATTTCGATTTTTCTAGAATTAGTTATGATTTTTCGAAGTCAGGTCACTCATCTAGAATTTTCAAAGTAAACAGTACTCGATAAGAGTAAAACTCCAGATTGAGAAATTGGACTTCAATGACCTTGAAAGTGGTTCTAAATGCTACCAAATGGTCCCTAAGACATATGTAAGTAAGATTCTGGCATAGACCAGAAGGGGCTCTGGTGCAGAGCATAAGATTCTGGCACGGAACAGAAGGTTCTGGCTCAGTGATGCTCTGAAATAGTTAAGATGTGTGGTATATGGTATGGGTTATTCTAACTATTTTACATGTGTGCATATATTGTTGTGCATATATATATGACTGTATTTCCTAATTCTAGAAAAAGAAGTGGAAGTCATGGTTAATACAAGAAGAACAGTTAGACCAGAGGTGGTAGAGCCTCGGGATGAGGGTACTAATAATCAGATAAACCCTATGCAAATTATTCTAGATAGGTTGGAACAGCAACAGCATGCAATAGATGAGATGCGAGCAACCCAGGCTCGCCAAGATCAAGAACGAGATTCTGCTATCGCTATGGCGGTTGCTGCAGCAGTTGCTAGCTTACAGCAGTCTGAGAAGGAGGTAGTACCAGAGAATGATATAGAACTTGAACCTCAGCCAAATCATGAGCAGACTGGAATGAATAGACATCAGGGGTCTATAGGAAATAACAATAACCAAGAAAGTCTTCAAACATGGATGGAACGATTCCATAAGTTTAATCCGCCCATGTTTGAAGGGACTTTTGACACTCAAATAGCTGAGGATTGGGTAAGCCAGTTAGAGAAAATCTTTAAGATTTTAGAATGTCCCACCGAAAGAAAGGCCCAGCTGGCAGTTTACAATCTAGAAAAAGATGCGGATAGGTGGTGGAGGAACACAGAAGTGATTCTGCACTCAAGAAAGATTCCACTTACATAGGAAACATTTCTTGAGCAGTTCAACGAGAAATATTTTCCACAGTCGGTAAGAGATGAACGTGAAGCAGAATTTTTAATATTAAAGCAGGGTGAGCAAGAACCCTTTAATGATTATCTTGCTAGGTTCATTCATCTTTCACGATACTTGTAATACCCTTAATTTTCTGTACTGGTTCCTATGTACAGATTAAACGAAATATATGAGCTCTGTTTCAGGAAAGACATGTGGACCTTTATGTAAAGAAAAGGATTAAATTGCAAAAGAAAGGAAATTAAGGGACTTAAATGCAATTATGGAAAGTTTAAAGTTAGGAATGAAAGGTAGACAAAATGTGGGGTCTTAAAGTGTAATTTTAGCCAAATTAAGGGACTTAATTATAAAGAAGGAAAAGTTCCCTGGGGCTAAAGTATAATTAAAGAAAATAGGCCAGAAGTGGTTTGCACCGCCCGACAGCATTTCAGTCCCAGATTCTACCAGATGGTAGGGCAGGTGACGCCGGGTAACCAAGCCTAATACCGGAATTTTTGAAGACTCCAGATAGCCAGAAATGGACTGATCGTCCAAAAGTTATAAAAATTTATACCGGATACCCTAGATTTCAGATATAAGTGGGAAAATACAGGATGATGCACCCTTATGGGGCGGATGTCGGGAAACTGACAGGATACCGATAGGAGGTCTGTAGGAAAAGTTATTCACAAAATAAAAAATCCAGACGGGAGTGTGAGGCCTCCGGGGATCCGGGTTGGAGATTTATCGGTATTTTTAAAGGGACTAAATGCGATCGAATGACTTCGGTCAGATGACCGTTATAACCCTCAAGGATGCCTGAACACAGTAGGACACTGTATCTGGGAAAAAGAGCCGGTGTCCGGAAAAGGTATATAATCGGTAAATAATAGTTAAAATATTCGATGAACTGTGTTAAAGGAAGATTTCTCGTAATGCGTGCCATACAGGTAATGGACCCAGGAAGCCCAAAAATGGCGCCATTAGAGGCCCAATAAGACTCTTGGACTGATAGGTGGGCCAGTGTCCAGCAGAACCCCGGAAAAGTGCGAAATTACGAAAATGCCCCTATGTTGTACAAAAAGGGCAGCAGATGAATAAAGGGTATTCTGGTCATTTTGGACAGACCCAGAGGTCAAGACATGTCTAAATAAGGTTGGCTAGAGCCAGTATAAGCTTTGACTGAGTCCAGAAAGGTGTGAAATGACGATTTTGCCCTTAGGGTTAAAATAGGACAAGATAGGGCACCAAGGGCATTTTGGTCATTTCGCAGGGGATCTGTAATTGAGTCTGGACCCAGTATTAAAAAGTTAATGATATAAAGGGTCTAGATACTAAATGTGAGGTCAGTAGACATAAAAAGGATCTTCAGAAACATCAGATTCAGAAAATGGCACGTTTTTCGAGGCGATGGACCGGGCCGGTACCGGATTGGACCGGAAAGCTTCCAGAACCTCCAAATTTCGTCACATGAAGAATATGGGTGGTGAGGTGTCCCATGAGGTGTCCAGGGTGATGCAGTAAAAGAGAATTAAAGAAAATAGGAAATTCCAGGAAAAACCAGGACCACAGGATCATAAGTCTTCCTAATTACAAGATTGCCATTGCTCAACACTATAAATACCCCCCTTACTCCTTCATTTCGGTGCAACCAAGAAAGAGAGGAAGAAAGAAGTTCTTGAGAGAGAAAGTGAGAGAAAGAAAGAAGTAAGGAAGTTCTGGTGGAGTTGGAAGTAGTAGAGAGGTTCTGAAGCTCTGCTTTTGAGGTAACAACTAATCCTAGCTCTTATGTAATGTCTTTGTGATGTGTTTTGTTTGGTTGATTGTTGTCCTATATGTTATGCTTGAAGCTCTATTCCAATGCTATGATCATATGTTATTGAATATGGAAGCATGCAGCATACTTATCTGTACACAGTCACAAGCAAGCACCGTCACTCTGCATTACATATTTTGTTATGATTATTGTTACTGGGATTCTTTTGAATCTCATTCCCAAACATAACATTACAGGGGAGGTTCTGTCAAAATAAAATTTGGAAATCTTAAGAGACGCCGGTAGGCTGCCGAAATTCCGGCAACGAAGACGGAACAAAGAAAGGAACTGATACGTACTGTGTACGTAGTGCTGTCTAAGGAGGCTGGAAGTGAGTGGACCCAGAAGGTTCATCCAGTCTTTCCTGGGTACTACGTAGAATGGTAGTTCTCATAAGGGAATTACCGAATCGGTACAACATCAGTTACTTTCTAAAGAAGAATTGTAGCAGTTATGCTGCCGGATTTTAGACAGAGAAGGATGTAATAAAATATGAGGGAGTTACTCATGCACTGATAAATAACAGTTGATTATTTGATATTAATTATTATCTGGCTTGTATGACTGATATGTGTTGGTTGTATGCTTGGGTATGTAAAGACTAAATGCTGAAAATAGGCTCAGTGAACAGTAACTCGTGAAGACCCATTCATGTTTGATAAATCATTAAAAATAGTAAATGATTGAATTAATGTACTAAATTTTTAGGGTAGAAATTAAACATACTAAGATTTAATTTGATATATAGAATGTCTAATTTGGATGTATACACGAAAAGATATAAATTGGTAAAGTTGGGACCAGAATGCTGGATTCAGGAGAAAGTCATTGGATGAACAGTAAGATTGAAACGTTGACCCACGTTAAATTTGTCAAGGATTGGTCAACCAATGATTTTTCCCTGAAATATATTTGAGTTATATTCATGTATCAATTTGAACCACTTCATTTCGATTTTTATAGAATTAGTTATGAATTTTCAAAGTCAGGTCACTCATCTGGAATTTGCCACCGTGAACAGTACTCGATATGAATAAAATTCCAGATTAAGTGTTTAGACTTCAATGACCCTGAAAGTGGTTTAAGTGCTACTGAATGGTCCCTAAGATGTATAAAAATAAGGATGTGACATTTTGGTATCAGAGCAAAGGATTCTGGCTTAAGAAATGCTCTGAGTAGATGATTTATAGAAAGATATACCATGATAAAGCCGTCATAATTGACACTAAGTTAGTGTTTGCAGGATGGCTAGACATAGATTTGGGTCTGAAACTACAGTAAACCAATGGGAATTAAGACCAGAGGTCTCTAGTTCAGATAGTTCAGAAGAAGAGATAGTAAGCAATGATTCTGACCTCTGGACACCTTCAGTAGCTGGTGATTCTGAGGAGGATAGCTCCTCGGTAGGATCAAACTTTCCAATTGATGATCAGGAGGTGATGATAACAGAAGGCCCTATTCCTGCCATTCCCATAAGTGCGGTACCCTTGAATATAACAGACAGTTCAGGATCCAGCCAAGTACGTGTTCAGAGTAATGCGCCAGGTCCCAGTAGACCCGAAGTGACTCTAGTAGAAATGTATTTGGGAGGTTTAATCGTAAGAATGGTCCCAGGGAGGAACCTGAGTAGAGAGCAACTTGAGAGCTCGGTAGCATTAGCCCGACAACTATACGAGTTGAGGCAGACCCTGTTTGAAAACATAGATCAAGATTATTCGGTCTACCAGGAGTTTATCACAAGGGTGAAAGCCATATATCAAGCCTGGGATCCAAATGTGTTAACCATGGGGCTTTGGCTAGAAATTATGAATGATGTATTGCCGAAGACTCCTACCTGGAGATCGGAGTTGGACCAGTATTTTGATAGAGAATCATATTGTACCATATCCGACTGGATCTACCTAGTAGGAGAATATATTATAATGAAGTTTAAGAAAAATTAGAGTAATATTTCTAATGTATAAAAGACTAGAATGGTACTGTAATATGTACATATACTCTGTATGTATATTATGTGTGAAATGAAATGAAAAGGAATTATGTTATTTATCGTATTCCCTTCTGTTTTTAAGTATAACAAAATGGTACGAACGAGGAGAACTATTCCAGCTGAGGAACCCCGAGAGGCTGGAAACCTTAATCAAATGATTCTAGAACGATTAGAACAGCAACAAAAGATGATAGAAGAAATGAGAGCTGCTCAAGCACGAAATGAACAAGAAAGAGATGCTGCCATAGCCGCGGCAGTAGCAGCAGCTGTAAATAATTTAAGACCGCCAGAGCCTTCAGGAGCAACTAGTAGAGAACCTGAAGAAGTACCACAGCAGGCGGAACAGCCCCAGAGAAGGGTTGAATCAAGGGAGGAGGCAGTTGGCATCCAACAATGGATGGTGCGATTTTGCAAACACAATCCTCCCATATTCGAAGGGACATTTGAAGTACATGTAGCAGAAAATTGGGTCAGCAGATTAGAGAAGATCTTTAAGGTCCTCGACTGCCCGACTGAAACTAAGGCCCAAATGGCCATCTATCAATTGGAAAAGGATGCGGATAGATGGTGGAAGAATACAGAGTTACTTCTCCAAGCAAGAGATATTCCAGTTACCTGGGAAGTATTTCTTGAGCAATTTTATGAGAAATATTTTCCTCAATCTGTCAGAGATGAAAGGGAGGCTGAATTTCTTGTGCTGAGGCAAGGAGAAAAAGAATCTTTTGATGAATATTTGGCCAAGTTCATCCGGCTATCTCAATATTCAACTTACCTACGCCAAGTGGATGATGAACGCTGGATGACAGAAAGAATGATTCGAGGGCTGAATTCTATGTTAAAGGAGAAGTTAACTCCCCAACAATACAGCCAGTTCAATAAGGCTGTGGAAGCATGTCGAATCGTTGAGAACAGCATGAATCATAGAATGCTGTCCAGATCTGGGAGTAAAGATCAAGCGACTCCTGATAAGGCCGGACGGAATCAAGAAGCGGCCAGTGGGAGCGGCTATAAGAAAAGAAAGCGCCCGTGGCAGACCAAGAGGCCTAACAGAGAAAATTTCCGCGGAAGATCCAATAACAGGGATCCAAAGGCCCCAGTATGTGAAAAGTGTGGAAAGAATCTTGGTGACAGACCATGCTTGATGGGCCAGAATGTATGCTACACCTGCGGAAAGCCCGGACATTTTTCCAGGGAATGTCCTCAAGCTATAACTGATCCAAGGCCAATGACGGCGGGACGAGTGTTTGCACTCACTAGAGAGGATGCTCAGCGATCATCTGAGATGATCCAAGGTACAATCTATCTCAATGATCATGCTGTGACTGCCCTATTTGATTTGGGTGCAAGTCATTCCTTTATATCTTATGAATGTGCTAAATGCCTAGGCCTTCTGATCAGCAAGTTACGTTATGATATACAGGTGAAAACCCCCACCAACGCTAGGGTGATCACATCTGATGCCTGTCTAAATAGTGTAGTGCGTTATGAGCACTGCAGTACCACCCTGGACCTGATCTGTATGCCTTTCCAGGAGATTGAGGTCATACTCGGTTTAAATTGGTTATCCTCCAATAATGTGATGTTGGACTGCAGAAACAAGACCCTAGTTCTTGGTCCAAAGATCACTGATCGGAGCTTAGAAGTACAACTGAACTTCGTGACAGAGGCTCAGGCAGAAAAATGTCTACGGAAAGGATGTCAGGGATATGTGGTATTCTTTTCTGTTCAAGCAGAAGTGGAGGAAGGCATCGAGGAGGTTCCTGTACTCAATGAATTTCCTGAAGTCTTTCCAAAGGAGATTCAGGGATTGCCTTCGGAGCGTGAAGTGGAGTTTGCGATCGACATTGTACCTGGAGCTGGACCAGTATCAAAAGCCCCATACAGGATGGCTCCCAACGAAATGATGGAACTGAAGAAGCAAATTGAGGAGCTATTGGAGAAGGGTTTCATACGACCCAGTGTATCGCCATGGGGTGCTCCAGTACTGTTCGTCAAGAAGAAAGATGGTAGCTTAAGGCTGTGCATTGACTACAGGGAATTAAATAAGCTTACAGTTAAGAACAAGTATCCTCTTCCCAGAATTGATGACCTGCTAGATCAATTGGCAGGAGCGAGCTTATTCTCCAAGATTGACTTGAGATCTGGCTACCATCAACTAAGGGTCAAGCCAGATGATATTCCAAAGACGGCGTTCAGAACGCGCTACGGACATTTTGAATTTTTGGTGATGCCTTTTGGACTAACCAATGCACCTGCTATTTTCATGGACTATATGAACCGGATTTTCAGGCCTTATCTAGATCAGTTCGTTGTGGTCTTTATTGATGATATTCTTGAAGGGAATTGGAAGACACGCAGCGGAAATTAACTTTAAAAATTTTTCCATTCCCAGCCAGGATCTACCGAATGTGTTTAAGTCAAGGAGAAAGAAGTGTTACCTTCGGTTTCAAGCTTTGGTCGCGACCTCAGTGTCCACTAGTCGCGACTCTTCGCCTCTGGAACATTTTAGTCACGACCTCCTCTGCTTCTCGTCGCGACCTGAAGTCTCTGGAGTTTGTAGTCGCGACCTCGTCAGCTTCAAGTCGCGACCTGCCTCTTCTTTTCGGATTTCTGACGTTCAGATGCCCGTATGGTCGCGACCTCAGCGTGTTCTGGTCGCGACCTTGCTTCGTGTCTGGTCGTATCGTAGAAGTCGACAGCTCAGATCGGCTTCCTCTACCGGTATCCACACGAACAGCGTTCCAATCGCGAACGACGTGCTAGCGCCTCTTGTCCCTCTAGGGCTTTCTAGAGATTCCGTCCTCACCCTCTCTATCTCGGCAGTTTCTTATGTGCAAACCTTTTGCACTCTCCCTGCCCCCTTTTCTCACGACTGAATGTGTGTGAAGAGATCTATATTGTGTATATAACCCTAGCTCCTAATGTCAAATATATAGGAAGCTATCGGGCTTCTAATAGGGCCGGGCTTCAGAATTAATCTTATATTAATTCTAAAATTAATACAATATCATATATTGCATAATTTAATAAGAAACTAATTAAATAAATATGGTTTATATTAAATCCGTCTCACAGGTTTAATTCACCTATTTATTTAATTTAAAATAAAGATAAGACGGAATTATATTTGATTTATTCTTATAAATCAAATTTGAGATATCTTATCAATTTGAATTTCAAATTTAAATAGATCATATCCATTTAAATTCAAATTCAAAAATGATAGAGATTTAATTTATCCTTATAAATTAAATCTTACAAATATCTCTTATATTATATATATAATATATATATAAACTAATTTATATATATATAAAATATATATCCACCCTAGATTATTCATTGAATCTAGACATCTCTTAGATTCAATGAATCTGGACATCATAGCTCGCATTGGGCTATTTTGTGTGCGACCCTGTAGGCCCATATGAAGTTGGCAGTGGCCCAGTTACTATACTGACCCACAAGTCGTAAGCGGTCTCTAGCAAGGCATTACGACTACCCAAAACATATGAGGATCGATAAACGATGTAACCTTTCATACAACCATATCACGTCCCTTTTGTCACACGATATTTCGGTCAAGGATGAGGCATGGTAAACGTCATCCTCCTGTTCCTGACCGTTACTTTCTCGATCCCTGAGTAGTCTGAATATAGAAATGGAACTACCCTTCCATTCCAGTATGGCCATACATTTCTCAGACTCACTCATCGAGGGGCCCAGTAATATCTCTCTACGAATGTGAGGGACAAATTCCATCTTGACCATTCACATTCCTCCGCATGAAAAACCACTAAGCCCGAGCATAGCCTTTATGATCACTCGGTCAAAAGTGACTTTTGACTAGGTCAAAGCTGAGCGTTTGTCATGTAGGAATCCATGATGATCTCAGGTCAAAGGGCATAGTGACATGGCTTGTATATGAGAGGAGCTTATGACTTGACCCATGCAGCTCTCTCATGGCGGGTCGGTCCAACACCCTGTACTCTTACATGTGCTTATGACTTTGATTTATATCTCTATATATCTTCAAAGTCATACTAGTCTTATTTCATCTCTGCTCCCACATAGATGACCGACCAGGGACATTTAGGATAAGATCATGAGTTATCCAAGGATGGTCATCACAGTAAACATGCAAATAATGTGATAACCCGATACAATGATTGGCCCCTAGGGCACAATTTCCAATAATTCTGGTGTACTCCAAATCTCCAGAGGAGCATGAAAGGCATTTGAGGATTGTTCTTGGTACCCTTAAAGAGAAGAAGCTCTATGCTAAGCTGAGTAAGTGCGAGTTTTGGCTTTCAGAAGTCAAATTTCTCGGTCATGTCATATTCCGAGACGGGGTAGCTATGGATCCTAGCAAAGTTGAAGCAGTTTTGAGCTGGGAACAGCCAAGGACAGTGACAGAGATTAAAAGTTTTCTCGGCCTAGCAGGGTACTACAGACGATTCATTCAAGACTTTTCTCGAATTGCCTTACCACTTACCAAGCTGACCAGAAAGAATCAGCAGTTTAAGTGGGATGAGAAGTGTGAGGCTAGCTTCCAGCAGTTGAAGCAGAGATTAACGACTACTCCCGTGCTGATTATTCCAGACCCAACTCAGACTTATGTAGTCTACACTGATGCTAGCAAGCAGGGGCTGGGATGTGTGCTTATACAGCAAGGTCGAGTAGTAGCCTACGTCTCTCGGCAGTTAAAGTCACATGAAGAGAATTATCCCACTCATGATCTGGAGCTTGCGGCGGTGGTCTATGCCCTGAAGATATGGAGGCACTATTTATACGGAGCAACGATAGAGTTGTTTTGCGACCACAAAAGCCTGAAGTATCTGCAGGATCAGAAGGAGCTGAACATGAGGCAGCGGCGATGGATGGAATTGTTAAAAGATTATGACTTCCAGATTAAATACCATCCAGGAAAAGCCAATGTGGTAGCTGATGCCCTGAGTAGAAAGGTGGTGCAGGTTGCATACATGATGATCAAGGAATTGGAACTGATAGAAGATATGCGCGACTGGAGCCCTCTATATCAAATGCAACTGACGGAGAATCCTTTTGGAGGAGTTCATGTCAGAACTTGCATAGAAGATGAGATCAAAGAGGCTCAGGAACATGATAAGCTCGCAGCAATATTCAAAGACAAGCTGGAGAAAGGGAAGACAAGGAATTTTGAGATGTCCCCAGACGGATTGCTACAGTTTAGGGGAAAACCCTATATCCCAACTGTTGGGGGATTAAGGGAAAGGATTCTGGAGGAAGCACATAAAAGCCGATATACGGTACATCCAGGTATGACCAAAATGTACCATGATGTTAAAAGGTTATTCTGGTGGCCTGGACTGAAGAAAGATGTTGTAGCTTACGTATCTAAGTGCTTAACCTGCCAGAAAGTGAAAGTTGAACATCAAAAGCCAGCAGGAACGTTGCAGCCTTTAGATATCCCTGAGTGGAAATGGGATGGGATTGCCATGGACTTTGTGGAAGGACTACCATTGACACCAAGTAGACATGATGCGGTTTGGGTAGTAATCGATCGACTGACAAAGTCGGCACATTTCCTGGCAATCAATAAGAGAGATTCTCTAGAAAAGCTGGCAAAGCTGTATATAAAGGAGATCGTTAGGCTCCATGGTATCCCAAGCAGCATTGTGTCTGATAGAGATCCTCGATTTACTTCAAATTTCTGGAGGGCTCTACAGGAAGAAATGGGCACTACTCTCAGATTCAGTACAGCTTATCATCCTCAGACAGATGGTCAATCTGAAAGAACAATACAGACGTTAGAGGATATGCTGAGAGCATGTGTCCTAGATTTCAAAGGCAGCTGGGATATCCATTTACCCCTTATAGAGTTTGCATATAACAATGGTTATCAGGCCAGTATACAGATGGCACCTTTTGAAGCACTCTATGGACGGAAATGTAGATCCCCCTTATGCTGGCTAGAGTTGAGCGAGAGAAGAATGCTTGGTCCGGATATGGTGGATCAAACTGCAGAACAAGTTGCGGTAATTAGAAAACGATTGTTGACGGCTCAAAGCAGACAGAAGAGCTATGCAGATGTCAGAAGGAAGCCGTTGGAGTTTGAAGAAGGAGAACATGTATTCCTTAAGTTAACTCCAACCACAGGAGCCGGACGATCGATTAAGGTGAAGAAGTTGCATCCAAGATACATCGGGCCATTCCAGATTCTCTCAAAGATAGGAGCAGTAGCCTACAAGTTGGCTCTTCCTCCGAATCTCAGCCAGATACATGATGTGTTCCATGTTTCCCAATTAAAGAAGTATATTCCAGATCCATCTCATGTGATTGAGCAAGATGAGGTCGCACTGCGAGATGACTTGACCTATGAGGTTGGACCGGTGCGAATTGCTGATAGAAAAGTCAAGCAGTTACGGAATAAGCAGATTCCTTTAGTTAAAGTGATCTGGAAAGGCTTGACTGAACAAGAGGCTACATGGGAAACAGAAGAAAAGATGAAAGAGAAGTATCCAGAATTGTTTCTATAGGATAGGTGTAATGTAAATTTCGGGGACGAAATTTATTTTAAGGGGGAGAGAAATGTAATATCCTTAATTTTCTGTACTGGTTCCTATGTACAGATTAAACGAAATATATGAGCTCTGTTTCAGGAAAGACATGTGGACCTTTATGTAAAGAAAAGGATTAAATTGCAAAAGAAAGGAAATTAAGGGACTTAAATGCAATTATGGAAAGTTTAAAGTTAGGAATGAAAGGTAGACAAAAATGTGGGGTCTTAAAGTGTAATTTTAGCCAAATTAAGGGACTTAATTATAAAGAAGGAAAAGTTCCCTGGGGCTAAAGTATAATTAAAGAAAATAGGCCAGAAGTGGTTTGCACCGCCCGACAGCATTTCAGTCCCAGATTCTACCAGATGGTAGGGCAGGTGACGCCGGGTAACCAAGCCTAATACCGGAATTTTTGAAGACTCCAGATAGCCAGAAATGGACTGATCGTCCAAAAGTTATAAAAATTTATACCGGATACCCTAGATTTTAGATATAAGTGGGAAAATACAGGATGATGCACCCTTATGGGGCGGATGTCGGGAAACTGACAGGATACTGATAGGAGGTCTGTAGGAAAAGTTATTCACAAAATAAAAAATCCAGACGGGAGTGTGAGGCCTCCGGGGATCCGGGTTGGAGATTTATCGGTATTTTTAAAGGGACTAAATGCGATCGAATGACTTCGGTCAGATGACCGTTATAACCCTCAAGGATGCCTGAACACAGTAGGACACTGTATCTGGGAAAAAGAGCCGGTGTCCGGAAAAGGTATATAATCGGTAAATAATAGTTAAAATATTCGATGAACTGTGTTAAAGGAAGATTTCTCGTAATGCGTGCCATACAGGTAATGGACCCAGGAAGCCCAAAAATGGCGCCATTAGAGGCCCAATAAGACTCTTGGACTGATAGGTGGGCCAGTGTCCAGCAGAACCCCGGAAAAGTGCGAAATTACGAAAATGCCCCTATGTTGTACAAAAAGGGCAGCAGATGAATAAAGGGTATTCTGGTCATTTTGGACAGACCCAGAGGTCAAGACATGTCTAAATAAGGTTGGCTAGAGCCAGTATAAGCTTTGACTGAGTCCAGAAAGGTGTGAAATGACGATTTTGCCCTTAGGGTTAAAATAGGACAAGATAGGGCACCAAGGGCATTTTGGTCATTTCGCAGGGGATCTGTAATTGAGTCTGGACCCAGTATTAAAAAGTTAATGATATAAAGGGTCTAGATACTAAATGTGAGGTCAGTAGACATAAAAAGGATCTTCAGAAACATCAGATTCAGAAAATGGCACGTTTTTCGAGGCGATGGACCGGGCCGGTACCGGATTGGACCGGAAAGCTTCCAGAACCTCCAAATTTCGTCACATGAAGAATATGGGTGGTGAGGTGTCCCATGAGGTGTCCAGGGTGATGCAGTAAAAGAGAATTAAAGAAAATAGGAAATTCCAGGAAAAACTAGGACCACAGGATCATAAGTCTTCCTAATTACAAGATTGCCATTGCTCAACACTATAAATACCCCCCTTACTCCTTCATTTCGGTGCAACCAAGAAAGAGAGGAAGAAAGAAGTTCTTGAGAGAGAACGTGAGAGAAAGAAAGAAGTAAGGAAGTTCTGGTGGAGTTGGAAGTAGTAGAGAGGTTCTGAAGCTCTGCTTTTGAGGTAACAACTAATCCTAGCT
Source organism: Leucaena leucocephala (assembly GCA_037074615.1). Lineage (NCBI taxonomy): Eukaryota > Viridiplantae > Streptophyta > Magnoliopsida > Fabales > Fabaceae > Leucaena > Leucaena leucocephala. The sequence goes on along the minus strand of CM073548.1, from coordinate 7,032,227 downwards.
CTTATGTAATGTCTTTGTGATGTGTTGTTTTGTTTGGTTGATTGTTGTCCTATATGTTATGCTTGAAGCTCTATTCCAATGCTATGATCATATGTTATTGAATATGGAAGCATGCAGCATACTTATCTGTACACAGTCACAAGCAAGCACCGTCACTCTGCATTACATATTTTGTTATGATTATTGTTACTGGGATTCTTTTGAATCTCATTCCCAAACATAACATTACAGGGGAGGTTCTGTCAAAATAAAATTTGGAAATCTTAAGAGACGCCGGTAGGCTGCCGAAATTCCGGCAACGAAGACGGAACAAAGAAAGGAACTGATATGTACTGTGTACGTAGTGCTGTCTAAGGAGGCTGGAAGTGAGTGGACCCAGAAGGTTCATCCAGTCTTTCCTGGGTACTACGTAGAATGGTAGTTCTCATAAGGGAATTACCGAATCGGTACAACATCGGTTACTTTCTAAAGAAGAATTGTAGCAGTTATGCTGCCGGATTTTAGACAGAGAAGGATGTAATAAAATATGAGGGAGTTACTCATGCACTGATAAATAACAGTTGATTATTTGATATTAATTATTATCTGGCTTGTATGACTGATATGTGTTGGTTGTATGCTTGGGTATGTAAAGACTAAATGCTGAAAATAGGCTCAGTGAACAGTAACTCGTGAAGACCCATTCATGTTTGATAAATCATTAAAAATAGTAAATGATTGAATTAATGTACGAAATTTTTAGGGTAAAAAGTAAACATACTAAGATTTAATTTGATATATATAATGTCTAATTTGGATGTATACACGAAAAGATATAAATTGGTAAAGTTGGGACCAGAATGCTGGATTCAGGAGAAAGTCATTGGATGAACAGTAAGATTGAAACGTTGACCCACGTTAAATTTGTCAAGGATTGGTCAACCAATGATTTTTCCCTGAAATATATTTGAGTTATATTCATGTAGCAATTTGAACCACTTCATTTCGATTTTTATAGAATTAGTTATGAATTTTCAAAGTCAGGTCACTCATCTGGAATTTGCCACCATGAACAGTACTCGATATGAATAAAATTCCAGATTAAGTGTTTAGACTTCAATGACCCTGATAGTGGTTTAAGTGCTACTGAATGGTCCCTAAGATGTATAAAAATAAGGATGTGACAATACTCCACTTACCTAAACTGTATGAATGATGAGAGGTGGACCACTGAGAAGTTAACTCATGGGTTAAATCCTACATTGAAGGAGAAAGTTTTTCCTAGATAGATACGGAGGTTTAATGAAGCAGTAGGGGTATATAGGATCACAGAAAAGAATGTGCAATATCCAGAGAAGAGTGAGCCTGCTACATCAGTACCATTGAAAATGATGCCACCAGGTTCCTTAAGAGGGAACAGTAAGAAGAGAAATGGGCCAGCATATGGGTCAGAAGTTTATAAGAAACAGGGAAGTAAGCCAGGTAGTGGGCCAAGAGAAGTTAGTAGGCAACCAAGGCCTAATGTATGTAGGAACTGTGGTCGAGACCATGGTACGAGGCCTTGTTCAGTAGGTCAAGGGTTATGCTATAGGTGTGGAAAGTCTGGACATTATGCCAGGGAGTGTCCACAGAACACAACAGGTGAAAGATACCCGACTCAGGGAAGAGTATATACCCTGACTAGCAACGAGATAAGAAAGTCTCCTGCGCCAAATTAAGGTACGAATTTATTTGTGTTCTGTTTCCACTGGCTAATGAATAGATAAATCCTGTATGTGATTGGATTGTATTGTCCAGTGTGCACACTATTGAGCTACCCTATACCTAGTATGTTGCCTATGTATGCGGATGAATATGATTACAGGTTTTAAAAGTAGGAAGTAGAGAAAACATATACAGATAGATAGGGTTAGTCAAACCCTTGAGCGTTAAAACTTATATTATGGCTGAAAGGAGTCCAGGTCGCGACATTATGGGAAATAGGTCGCGACTAAAGGACACAGAAATGCCAGGTCGTGACAAGTAGCGTGTGACAGTCGCAACTAAAAGTCACAGAGTATGTGAGTTACGACTATGCAGTTCTCAACAAAGATAGCAGAGGCCATATGATAATGAAGGTACCAACCTTGCTAAAGTCCATCAGCTAGAGGATTGGAATAGCATATGGTAAGCCAGACAGTATAAAGGTACTGAGGTATGGAAGATCAGTTTAAGACAATGTGTAAAAGTAGATTCTATGTGATAACTAAGAGTAGATCTACGTTACAGGGGTTTTATTCAGCTAATCTGAATAGAAGACCTAAAAGCTAGAATGAGATTTGCCCAAGAATGATCCTAGTACATGGCCTAATGGTAAAGACGTGATGGGTAATAGATAAAGAGCTAAATGTTCCCTAAGCAGAGGGATTCCATCACGAAGAAGTAGTAGACCTAGGGAAGAATACCCTAGAGAACAGAGGTAATAGTGAGAGATGATGAATGAGATCCATGAGGATTAAGGATCAAGAGAAAGGTCAATAAGGAGCCATTGTCCGGTCAAGAATAGACTAGGACTGATGGATAGATAGAAGAAGTTAAGAGATAGTAAAGAGGTAGCCACAGTTAAGGGATAAAGTGACTCCCCAATTTCCTATATAAGATAGAGTAATGAAGGGTTGAATCTATACCCTGGCAAGAGGGTAGCGTGGCAGCCTAAGTGAAATTGATAGTTGTTTCAGGATGAATGATCAGGATATGATAGGCAATATGATAAAGGAAATACGTTTTGAGGCTTAGATTATTACAATGTCCGATGGATGGTTGAGCAAAATATGGTGATATGGCTTATGTTTCCATAAGATATGATAATTGCATCTCCTTGCAGTTGTCAAATGATGACATGCATGTTAGAGTATGCTATGTAGAATGGATACTCCCCTTTTTCAGTACATGTAGGGTAGAGTATATATGAGCAATGAGAAAGTTATGAGAAAGTATGTTGCTCCCATACCATATGATATGAGGATGATATGAATGTATTGAGGATGATAGATAGTCTCAGTTTATGGGACGATAAGTTATGATATGATATTCAGATATGAATTATGATTGAGGTTACTCAGGTATTTCTATAGGCTTGTGAATACAGTACTCAGGGCCATTTCTATTGAGCGGAATGGTATACAGATAACGATAAAGGGATTGTTTCTAGATCACTCTTCAGATAAAAGTTGGATCTGAAACAGATGGTTCTCGGATAGAGCTAGATTCAGATGAGTATAGATCACTCTTCAGATAAGAGTTAGATCTGGTATAGATTGCTCACAGTTAGAGTACAGGTTGAAAGATGAGAAGGAACTCCTGAGTAAGAGAGGAAGTAAGTAAAGTCTGGGTAAATGATATGAGGCTATAAAATTTTTAAAATATTTATTTATGGAGTTATCAACAGGTGGAATCAGTTAACCTTATAACTTAGTCTGTTGGTTTAAGATCTTCGGGAGATATACAGTACAACAGAATCACAGTTAGATTCTGGAGGGTCGTAGTTAGATCCTAGCATGGCTCCAGGGTCGCAGTTAGATCCTAAGGGCTTCAGAGTCGCAGTTAGATTCTGAAGAGGCTAACGGTTGATCGTAGTTAGATCCCGAGGTCGTAGTTAGACCTAGCCTGAGGAAAGTAATGAGCCATGAGATATGAGTACAATGTAATATCTCTTTGGGAAGATTAATGCCAAAGACGAAGTTAAGGTAAGGAAGGTTCACTAGTTGATAAACTCATCCAGAAAAATTATTTATAATGGTATTCCCCAGATAGCCTCTATTATAAAGACTGAACTTAGTTTTTCCTTAACAAAGACGGAGTCCAAGTCCAAATCTGAGTACTGATATTCAAAGTTTTGTAGAAGTATGCCTAAGAAGTAGAAAAGAGAATTCCCTGTGAATAGAGAATAGAAAAGCATTGGCTAAGAGCAATCTGGGAGGTAGCTCAAGTTATGAAGCCAATAGCAAGAGAAAGAGGCAATAGTTCAGACAGGGGATTGATCAAGGTAATGATCAGGTTGGAGAGCAGAGATGTCAATGTGGTGGAAAGAGCCATGGCACATGGAAGTGTCAAGCAGGGCAAAGCAGTTGTGGTGAGAAAGGCCACTTTGCAAGAGGTTGCCCTAAGAATGCTGACATCTCTAGGAAAGGTATTTGCTCTTACCCCAGACGGAGTCTCCAATATTCCCTGAGGTCGACCCTAAGAATGGTTAAGAAGAACCATAGCGGTAAGGGCGACTGAGCTGTAAGGAACTATAGGCCTAGATAATGATGTGGATAATGAAGAGTTCTTTTCTGATCTAAAGGAAGTGGTAATAAAAGGCCAGAGAGACCTAGAGAAGAGGGTCTAAGGCAAAACAAAGATAGAACGTAGTTCTATGAGAAAGAATACTAGGGCCTAGAGCTATAAGAATAGTAACATAGCCCTAACCCAGTGGCACGAAAGGGGATAAGGCAAGAGTAGCCTAATGATATGTAAGCCCTAAGAAGGGATAAAAAGAATGCAATTGCCACAGAGGTTTGGCATAGATGCATGAAGTTATGGGATCAAGATAAGAAAACTTAGAGAAGTTACGAAAAGAAAGGAGATAGAACCATTTATGTTATAATCATAATCTAAATTATGATATTGTATCAGGAGAAAGAAAGTCAGAAGAACAATATTTCTCCTGAAAGCTTAGCAAAGTGTAAGAGGAGTGATATAGACCCCAGAATTACATCAAAATTATGAGGCATAAGATATGAAAGAAATGGACACTACTCACAAGTGTAATGAGTTGTCCATAAGTATAAGAGGATGAATGCCCCAAGCCTTAGTCATAAACCAGGAAAGGATATACAGAGGAGCTATATCCAGGATAATTGATTAAGGTACTAAGTAAATTTCGAGGACGAAATTTATTTTTAAGAAGGGTAGAAATGTAATACCCCAATTTTCAGGCCATAGACTTAGTAAGTAGCCTAAAATAGATATATCCCTTTGAGCGGAAGTCCCAAAAACATACAGAGAGTTTTTAGGGACTAAACTGCAAATAAGTGAAAGTCCAGGGACTTATATGTAAATAGTAGAAGTCCCTAGGGATATGATGGTCATTTAGGCAAGAAAGGGATTAAATTGCAAAAGAAAGAAAATGAAGAGACTTAAGTGCAAATATGAAAAGTATAAAGCCAAAAAGGAAAAGTAGACAAAAAGGTGGAGTCCTTAAGTGTAATTTTAGCCAAATAAAAGGGACTTAATTGAAAAGAAGAAAAGTTCCTTAGGGCTAAAGTATAATTAAAGAAAGTCAAGCCGGAAGGGGTTTGGACTGTCCGAAAGCATTTCAGTCCCAGATTTCACCAGTAGATAGAGCAAGTGATGCTCGGTAATCTGGCTTAATACAGGAATTTTTTGAGAATTCAGATATCCAGAATTGATCTGATAGTTTAAAAGTTATAAAAATTCCTACCGGATATCCTAGATTTCATATATAAGTGAGAAAACACAGGATGATGCGTCCTGATGGGACGGATGTCAGGAAACTGACAGAATACCGATAGGTGGCCTGTAGAAAAAGTTATTTGCAAATTAGAAAATCCAGACGGGAGTGTGTGGCCTCCGGGTATCCGATAGGGAGATTTATCGGTATTTAAAAAGGGACTGAATGAGTTCGGATGACCTCAGTCAGATGACTGTTATGACCCGCAGGGATGCCAGAACACAGTAGGCCAGTGTATCTGGAAAAAGGACCAGGTGTCCGGAGATGTATATAAACAGTATATAATAGTTAAAATATTCGAGGAACATGGCCAGGGGAAGATTCCTCATAATGCGTGCCATAAAGGTAATGCACCCTGAAAGGCCCAATAATGGCGCCAACAAAGGCCCAATAAGACACTTGGACTGATAGGTGGGCCAGTGTTAGGCAGAACCCCAAAAAAGTGTGAAATTACGAAAATGCCCCTGTGTTGTATTAAAGGGTAATAGAGGAATGGAGGGCATTTTGGTCATTCTGGACAGGCCCAGGAGCCAAGGCACATACAGATAAAGTTACTCGGAGTCAATATATGCCCTGACAGAGTACAGAAGGGTGTAAAATGAGGATTTTACCCTTAGGGTTAAAATAGTGCAAGAAAGGGCACCCAAGGGCATTTTAGTAATTTGCCAAGGGATGTTTCTTGGGAATCGAGCCATCAGAGTACTTGAGCTTGATCAGGATCCAAGATAACATTCCCAGATCCCAAAAACGTAGGCCCAGTGATATGTGGGGAAAAGTGGCATTAAAATACTATTTTAATGCTGTTTCAACAAAGTAAAGTTACTCGGTTGGCACGATAACCGAGGAGGTGATCAGATAAAGTCCTGGACTTATGTGGATAGCATTGGAAGGCGTGAAAGGTCCCTTCCAGATGCCACATGGCGTCATCTTAGAGGGAGAAGAAAAGTTAAGGACATGTGGCACAATCTTAGCCGGTGAGTCCAGTTTGTGGGAAATCAGACCGGACCGGTACTGGATTGGACTGGAAATGCTGAGTCAGCTAATGAGGTGTCCAGGAATTGTGACATGCGAAGAATGTGGCGATGAGGTGTCCCATGAGGTGGCTTGGAGATGATGTCATGCATGATGCAGTAAAAGGAATAAAAGAAAATAGGAAATTCTGGAAAAACCTGGACCACAGGTTAATATGGCTTCAAAATTACAAGAATGCCATTTAAGAAAACTATAAATACCCCCCATTCATTTGTATGCCAAGGCCAAGCATGAGAAAGAGAGAGAAAGAAGAGAGAAAAGGAGAAGGAAAGAAAGAGAGAAAGGAATAAAGAAAGGAAGGAAGTTCTGGCGGAGCTGGAAGCAGTATAGAGATAGTAGAGTTCTGCTAAGCTAGCCAGGTAGTAACTAATCCTAGCTTTTATGTAATGGCTTTGTGATTTGTTGTGCTATTGTTTGGTTGGATTGTTGTCTTATATGTTATGCCTGAAGCTCTACTGCAATGCTATGTTCATATGTTATTGAGTATGGAAGCACGCAGCATACTTATCTGTACACAATCACAAGCAAGCACTGTCACTCTGCATTACATATATTGTTATGATTGTTGCACTGGTGGAAAATGGGCAATCGAAATCCCCATTTTTAAACCGGTCCATGCGGAGACGGTTTTAAAAAAATGAGCGGTGGCATTTTTGTAAATAAAATGAAATATTCGCACCGTATTTACTCATGAACGATGTGGAAATATTTAGTCCGGTTTAGATTTTTACTTTCTACAGCGTATTTTATAGAGACCGATGTGGAAATATTTTGTCCGGTTTAGATTTTTAATTTCTACAGCGTATTTATATTGACCGAGGTGGAAATATTTAGTCCGGTGTCTGTTTTATTAAAAAATTAAATTTTTACACCGGTTTTAAAATTAACCGATTTAAATATAAACACCCGGTGCAGCTTCGTCTTATCCGCCTCTTCAGTTTCCTGTCTATGCTTTCCCGCTCGCTTTCTTTATTTGTCAGACCGTTCATTTCACTTCTTGGGTTCCCAACGTTTGTAGTCATTATGATAGAAGGCCAATTGCATTCTTCTATATTCTTATTGATCATGAACGTTAACCATATATATATATATGTATACCATTCTTCTGTTTTATTTTCTTTTCATCTATCTGACTCCTCCAATGGTCTCTTCCTCAAGCATGCCTCCTTCTCCGCCCAACAAAAGAAACAGAGACGACTTTGAAGACAAACATCCTGATCCTCACCCTTCTATTCCTTCTCCTCCTCCCCTGGTTGTGACTCTGATGGAGAGACTTGAGGAACTCATACTGCGCTTCAATGGGCTGGAGGACTCCGTGGAAGAACTGAATCGCAAAGTTGACAGACTGAAAGCAAGTTTCAGGGATTTCCGCTCAGAAGTTCGCCACCATCAACCCCGTGATAGCTTCTTTAATCCTGTTGATCTCACCCAATCTGATGACTCCCAAAACTCTGAGTCTGATGAGTAGTGAAAGATTGCAACTTTTATATATTCTGATGTATATATTTTTTTGTGTAAAAGTTGATGACATGGCTGGTCTCTGGAAGAAAAAAAAACTGATATAATTTACACCGGTCCATATATATTGACCGGTGTAAAGTATATTATAAATAAACTGATATATTTTACACCGGTCCATATATAGTGTCTGGTGTAAAATATACTATAAATACAACTTTTATATTTATATCTACACCGGTGTAACATTTTGTCACGTGTATATTTTCTTATTTTTTCCCAAATACTCTTTTATTTGGTATATTTCTCGCGCCTTCTATCTCTCATTTTTCCCTGGTTCGCGCGTTAAGACTTCTCGGCGCTTCACGGACGGTGAGTTTTGTTTTGAACTCCTCTCGCGAACTGAAAATTTATTCTCTCCATGCATTAGCTGCATCGTAATGGTTTAATTTCTTATTTTCTGCTTTTCTAGTTCTTATAGTCTTCCACAAATATGGATCGTAGTTGGATAAATGCTAAACGAACAAGTGTTGAGTATGCTGAGGGGGTGAAGGAGTTTTTGGATTTTGCTAAACGGAATGGTGATGATGACAATGGAAGGTTTTATTGTCCTTGTGTGAGTTGTTTGAATGAGAGGAAACAAAGTCCTGCTGATATTTACACTCATCTAATTTGCGAGGGGTTTTGCAAGAGTTACACGGTATGGGTATGGCATGGTGAACAGGTGGAACAGACCTTTGACGATGACATGGATACTAATGATAGAGTAGAGGACATGATTCGTGATGTTGGAGAAGATGCTTTTATGTGGTCACACGCATATGGTAATATGTGCAATGATGCAGAAAAGCCTCTATACCCAGGGTGCAGAAAATACAACCTGTTGAATGCAGTGTTGAGATTGGTAAGTGTGAAAGCTCGGCATGGGTGGAGTAACAGTAGTTTTTCAGAATTGCTTGACTTGTTACAGGACATGTTTCCTGAAGAAAATGCTTTACCCAAACGCTATTATGATGCGAAGAAAATAATAGGTCCTTTAGGCATGCAGTATAGAAAGATTCATGCATGCCCAAATGATTGCATATTGTACAGGAAAGAGTTTGAAGATGAGGAGAAGTGTCCAATATGTAAGACACCAAGGTACAGATCAAACAACTCTCCTGCCAAGTTGTTATGGTATCTTCCAATTTTACCAAGGTTTAAGCGACTTTTTTCTAATGAAGATGATGCAAAGAAATTGTTATGGCATGCAAATGAAAGGATTAATGATGGAAAGATTCGTCATCCTGCTGACTCTTTGCAATGGAAGAAGATTGATGACTTATTTCCCGAGTTCGGCAATGAACCACGAAACCTAAGGCTTGGACTTAGTACGGATGGAATGAACCCTTATAGTAGCCTTAGTAGTATCCATAGTTCATGGCCCGTCCTTTTGGTGATTTACAACCTATCTCCCTTGCTGTGTATGAAACGGAAGTATGTAATGTTGTCCATGCTGATCTCAGGACCAAAACAACCGGGAAATGACATAGACGTTTACCTAACACCCTTGATCGAAGATTTGAAGAAGCTATGGGAAGGTGTGGATGTCTTTGATGCTGTTAAGAAGGAGGTCTTCAATTTGCGGGCCTTGATCTTTTGTACAATTAATGACTTTCCTGCATACGGAAATTTGTCAGGGTATAGTGTTAAGGGCCATAAAGCATGTCCGATTTGTGAGGAAGGGACTTGCTACTATCAACTTCGTCATGGAAGAAAGACGGTCTACCTAGGTCATAGGAGATTTCTAAGACAATCCCACCCATACCGTCGACTGAAGAAGAAATTTTATGGCGGCCAAGAATTTGAAAATGCTCCAAAGCCATTGACTGGCGAACAAGTTTATGAAAAGGTGAGAGACATCAATGTCACTTTCGGTAAGCTTACCAAGAAAAGTGAGAAAAATGTATGAAAAAAAGATCTGTGTTCTTTGAGCTTCCTTATTGGCGACATCTTCATGTAAGGCACTGTCTTGATGTGATGCATGTGGAGAAAAATGTGTGTGATAGCATTGTTGGAACACTTCTCAACACACATGGTAGTTCCAAAGACGGTTTGAAGGCAAGATTGGATTTGGAAGAAATGGGAATACGGGAGGAGTTACATCCGAGGCCAGATGGAACTATCCGGGTATAGGAACTATCTAATATTGCATACAGAGCAATACCAAATACACAACTATTTTGTTGATTACTCTGTTTTCAATGGCAAACATTGCAGCTCACTTACGATGTGCCCAACAATGAGTTCTTGAAGAAGAAGACGTTGTCTTATTGCTGTGAGCGTTGGAGGGCATTCAAGACACAACTAGCTCGTCAGTATCTGCATGGACAGGACAGAAGTGGTCATCCTCAACCTTCTCCATGCAGCAAGTATCAATTCATTGACGAAGCTGCGTGGGAACAATTTGTTAGGAATCGGACCACGCCAGTAGCAATGGTGAGTGTATCCTTTTGCATGTGGTTGCAGAAAACGTATCAGAGTATCATATGTATTGATTTTAAATACTTCATGTCTTGTAGGAAAAAAGAGCAAAAGCGATTGAATACGCCCTCAAGAATGATTTCCCCCAGACAATGTCTCGAGGGGGTTACGCGAAGGCAGAAAGAGAGTTGTTGGGGGCCAAGAGGAAGAGGTTAGAAGAAAATGCTGGGTCGGATCCTAGTGTTCTTCTTGACCCCCCCTCTCCGATACGTCGCGAAGAAAAATGGTTGTACGCTCACCAAAGAAAGAGCGGAGCTTTTACAAGCGACAATGCTCGCATGATTGCTGAAAAAATTGTAAGCACTACTTGCATTATTTTGTGATAGTAGACTATATATAATTATATCATTTTCCTTATGTTTGTTCTTTCTATGTTATAGAGTGATCTTAAACAACAAGAGTCCCATGGATCCTTCAAGTCAGATGGTAGGAATGATATCTTGACTGTTGCCACTGGGAAACAAGAACATGGGGGCCATGTCAGGGGAGTTGGAAGAGGTGTGGGTATAAGAGATTACTTTGGAGCATCTCAAATACGTTCCCCACATGTGGTGCCGAGGGCAGAGTTGGCATCCTTGCTCTCCACCATAAGGGCAGAGGCTAAGGAAGAGGCTTGGATAGAGGCTAGGGCACAAGCAGAAGCTTCAATTGAGGCGCGATTACAAGAGGGGTTCGCAAAGATGAAGGAAGAAATGTTGTCCATGATGACATCAAGGCAGCAAGAGCCAACTGATCCCCTCCCGCCCTCAACTGCAGTTCGTCCAAGCACTAAGGGGAGTTGTTGCTTGCCGCTGTCAGAGGATGCAGAACATTGTGATCTATATGTTGAGGATCCTCTTAGACGCTTAGTGGCACGTGGCTCCATCCATAGCCTACGGGCAACTACTGTTCACCACGTCCAAATTCAGGACGATCAATTAAGGGTGACAGTTGAAGCCGTGCTAATTGGAGATGCTCTTGTCCCAATTCCCACTGATGAGGTGAAGACAGTGAGCCAAGCAAAAGGGACTTTCATATTGTGGCCAAAGCATCTTGTTTCGGATCACGTCGCCTCATCCCCAGACCAACTTCCCACCCCTCCCGCTTTGAATGCCATGCAACATGTGATCCTAATGGCATATGACCAAACGTTCCATGTGGACGCGTTGCCTATGGATTCAGTTGTGGGCGACATGGGGGCACCGGCCTTCCTGGACCATGCGGACGTCAAATCTCTGATCACTCCCAAGGAAGAACTGACCTCCGGCTGCATCCAAGTGTTTTTGATGTAAGTATAATTTAAATGTAAATATATGTAATAACAAAGTTCAAGTCTTACAACTAATGTCGTGCATGCATTGCCTATAGGTACATGCAAGCTGAGTTGGTTTCCTCCAAGGGCAAACAAAAAAAGTTTGGATTCCTATGCCCACTTCAGATTTATGCTAAAGGGACTTCTCAATCTTCGAGGCTTGCATACATTTCACAGAGGCTCGGTGAAACCGATATTGATTGTTTCTTCGCACCATATATGCATGAGTAAGAATAATAATGTTTCATTTTATTTTATATATACTAGTTTTGTAGTTGCTTAATTATAATACTCATTCTCTTTTAACTAATCTCTACAGCAATCATTGGCAACTTGTCATCCTATGTAAGCATAGCTATAAAGTTTTCTTCTTATGCTCCCTCCATTACAAGCCCTCGGTGGATGTCAGGAAGATCATGAACACGTACGTGAGTTCTCTTCTATACACAATGATCTGTGTGATAAATGGGTTACTAACTTGTTAACTTTGGTCATAGGGCTATGAGGACATTCGCAGTTGCAAGGGGCCTTAAGCACGCTAATTTGGTGAGGGACCCTGAATGGATCACACTGATTTTAATAAAAGTATATATTAGGTGTTAGCTAGGTTCCCCGTTTTGATGATGAGAAATAATTTTTATCTTGTTAACATTACAGAGTCGAAGGCAACCCAGAGAAAGCAACTTGTGCGGCTTCTACATAGTCAGACACATGGTCAATATTATCTTGGCAAATAGGATTGACCTAATTGGGGAGGTAAAATTGTATTTTGAATGATTTCATATTTCTTAATTGTCAATCTAATCTAAATTAGTAATGCCTTAATTTCTTTGATTTTGATTTCATATTTCAGATGTTTGAACAACCTGATCCATTTTCTGACCAAGATATTGAGGACCTGCGTAATCGGTGGGCAGAGTTTTTTGTTCAAATCCTTCCTTCTCAATAGTATTTGTCTTTCACTGAATACATTTTTCTGTTCAAATTGTAGCATTTTTGTATTGAGTTTTATTCAATGAATAATATAATGAGCAATTGAATTATATATGTCTCTGGCATCTTGAACTGATGATGATCGATGATTGAGTAATATATTACATTTGGGCAGTTTACTTCTGAAGCTTCAGGCCAACGAAATCTATCAAATATAAATTTAATAACATCTACATCGGAGGTATATACCCACCGGTGTAGTAAGAACATATATAAATTAAATTTAATAACATCTACACCGTCCCAATATTCAACCGGTGTTAAAAATTGAACAATCTACACCGTCCCAATATTCCAACCGGTGTAGATGTTAAAACATAATACACCGGATGTAAATGTGAACCGCTTTAACATGAAGACCGGTGTAAAAAAGTCTACATTCTACTCACCGTCCCATATTTAACCGGTGTTAACATTTAAAAAATAATACACCGTATGTAAATGTGAACCGATTTAAAATTTAGTCAGGTGTAAAAAATTATACATTCTACACCGGTTACAGGACCGGTCTAGAATGTCTGACTTTTTACACGGTCCGTTTCTACACCGGTTGTGTGTGCGATGTTGAATGCCATTTTCAACCGGTGTTGAAATGCTTTTTTCCAGCTGTGTTGCTACTGAGATTCCCCCGAATCTCATCCCAATAAATAACTATTACAGGGGAGGTTATGTCAAAGTAAATTTTGGAAATTTTGAGAGACGCCGTTATGCTGCCGAAATTATGACAAGATGGCAATAGTAGAGAAAGGAGCTGATACGTACTGTGTACGTAGGTACTGTCTAAGGAGGCTGGAAGTGAGTGGACCTAGCCGGTTCATCCAATCTTTCCTGGGTACTTACGTAGAATGATAGTTCTCACTGGAATTACCGAATCTGTACAAGATCAGTTACTTTCTGAAGATGAAGCGTAGCAGTTATGCTGCCGGATTTCAGGCAGGAAAAGATGTAATAGAAATATGAGGATTTCATACATGCCCTAATGTATAACGACTTATTATTTAATAAAGATATTGTTTGGCATGTTTAACTGATGTGTGATGGATGTATGCATATGTATGCAAAGTTGATTGCTGGAAATTGCCACTGTGAACAGTAACTCGTGGTGACATGATAATGTTTGATAAATAATTAAAAATAGTAAATGGATGAATAAATGTATGAAATTTTTAGGGTAAATAGTAGACATACCAAGATTCGATTTGATATAAAGAATGCCCCATTTGGATGTCTACACAAGGAGATATAAATTATCGAATTTGGGACCAGAATGCTGGATTCAGGAGAAAAACGTTGGATGAACAGTAAAGTTGTGACGTTGACTGGGTCAATTAATGGCCAACGAGTTATTTTTCCCTGAAATATAATTGAGCTATCTTTATGTAGCAACTGTAACCACTTCATTTCGATTTTTCTAGAATTAGTTATGATTTTTCAAAATCAGGTCACTCTTCTGGAATTTTCAAAGTGAACAGTACTCGATAAGAGTAAAACTCCAGATTGAGAAATTGGACTTCAATGACCTTGAAAGTGGTTCTAAATGCTACGAAATGGTCCCTAAGACATATGTAAGTAAGGATGTTTTATCAAGCATACATTACATACATACAAGTTTAGGGTAAGTTCACTACCTTGGATTTAAGCTCTCTCTCTTATTCTTGCACTTGCTTCCCAAGCTTTTCAATCATGAAGGTTTTTGGTCAATCATTCCCCAACATCTTCTTAGATGTTTCAAGGTCCTAAACACATTCATATTCATTACATAATCCATTAGGATCATAAACTCAAACATTACTCATGACTATCTCTCTTGAACATTCAACTTGCTTTAACTAACTTAACTTCCTTTAATTTTTACCAATTGGCTTGGCCTTTAAACCAATTGATGTCTTGACCTTACCCTACACAATTTCACCTTTTGGATCCATTTATGAGCTCAAAATAACCAAATTCCAGCAAGAATGCACTGTTCTGTACAGATTTGGAAATGCATACATAATTCTTCCAAAAATTCTTATTTTGATTCCAATGCTTCCCATATTTGTTCCTCCACTTTTTCCCCACACAAAATCTCATTTTAAGACCATTGGAAGCATCAAAATCATGAAATTCAAATCACTGTTCATGCGAGTGAACAGTACCAAAAGGAATTTGCAACATTACAACCTTTAATTCCAATAGTTTCCAAGGTTCAAAATGAAACATCCTCCCTTACAGCCCTCAGAGTACACTAGCGGAAGCAATATAGCTTAAAATGTCTTAACTTCATCATTCATAATTTGAATATGCCAACCCATATTTATCATTGAATCATAAAATGTCATACAATATGGCATATACAACAAGACATATACATAATCCTCATATCTTTATTACATCTCGTTCTGCCTAAACTTCGGCAGCATAACCGCTCCGCTTCAGCTGTACAAAGAACTGAACCGTACTGATTCGGTAATTCCCTCATGAGAACTACCATTCTACGTAGTACCCAGGAAAGACTAGATGAACCGGCTAGGTCCACTCACTTCTAGCCTCCTTAGACAGCACTACGTACACAGTACTTATCATATACTGATGTTCAGTCTTTACTTCGGCAGCATAACGGCATCTTTTAGGATTCTCTAAATCCACTTTAGCATAACCTCCCTGTAATGGGTTATGGATGGGGATGAGATTCGGGGGAATCTCAGTAGCAACAATCATAACAATATATGTAATGCAGAGTGACAGTGCTTGCTTGTGATTGTGTACAGATAAGTATGCTGCGTGCTTCCATGCTTAATAACATATGACCATAGCATTACAGCAGAGCTTCAGACATAACATATAAGACAACAATCCAACCAAACAATAGCACATCAAATCACAAAGCCATTACATAGAAGTTAGGATTAGTTACTACCTGGCTAGCTCAGCAGAACCCTACTATCTCTATTCTGCTTCCAGCTCCGCCAGAACTTCCTTTCTTCCTTTCTCCTTTCTCTCTTCCTTTCCTTCCCTTTCCCTCTCTTCTTTCTCTCTCATTCTCCTCTCCATGCGTGATGCAAGAATGGAATGAGGGGGGGTATTTATAAGGTTTCCCAATGGCATTTCTGTAATTACCATGCCATCTGATCCTGCGGTCCTGGTTTTTCCTGGATTTTCCTATTTTCTTTAATTCCTCATTTACTGCATCAGCGGGACAACTCACCGGGACACCTCAGCAGCATATTTTTCACATGTCACAATTCCCGGGACACCTCAGCAGCTGACTCAGCATGCTGACTCACCGGTCCAGTCTCTTGCCTCGTAATGCGTGCCATCAGCTTTATCTGCTTTCTGCAGACTAATGCCATGTGGCAACTGGAAGAGACCTTGCACGCTTCCCAATGCCACCCAGATAAGTCCCAGACTTATCTGATCACCTCCTCGGTTTACGTGCCTCCTCGGTTATCGCGCCAACCGAGTATCTTTACTTTACTGAATCATTACTTTAATGCCATGTGGCATCTTGCAGGACCCATGAGTACACCTTATCAGTCCACCTCATGGTTTCCAGATAACCTTTCCTGTATCTGATATCCTGCCTCCGGTCTATCTCCAACCGGGTAACTATCTCTCTTGGACCTTCACCACTCTTGGCCCATACGCTTAGCGCCACTTTAGTCACTAGTCGCGACCTCAACATCATCTTGTCGCGACCTTACAATTCTGTGTACATTAGTCGCGACCACAACATCTTCTCGTCGCGACCAAAACATTCTATCGTCGCGACCATAACACTTTTTAGTCGCGTCTAAGGTTTTCTGCCACTATTAGTCGCGATATCACTGCTTTCTAGTCGCGACCATACTTTTTTACGTCGCGACCATAATGCTTTCTTGTCGCGTATAGCTCTTTCTGTAACCATTAGTCGCGACCATACTGCTCTCTAGTCGCGACCTAAATGATCAGCTCGCAACCTTTATCCTTTACATCATCCCACATGGCCATTCTACCCCTTGGGACTTCTACTGTTTACACATAAGTCCCTGTACCTTTACTTACTCGCAGCTTAGTCCCTAAAAACTCTCTTATGTCTCTGGGACTTCTGCTCAAAAGGGGTCTGGTAGCCTCTCATTCTCAGGCTACTTCCGTGTCTCAAGGCCTGAAAATTGGGATGTTACATTTCTCCTCCCCTTTAAATAAATTTCGTCCTCGAAATTTAATCAGTACCATAGCCAAATTAACTTAACATCTGGCAAAGTACGCATCATAACTTTACATCTCTTTGTAACATGTCTTTCTTTCTCCGGGTTAATCCAATCAGAGTTGAAATCTACTTTCCTCTTATGGACCACTTACTGCACTTATGAGTAGTGTCCATTTCTTTCATATGAAATCCTCTCGAATATTACTGTATTCGGGAATTTCTTCTAACTACTCATCATACTTGTAGCATTTCATCTTTCTTTGCACTTAACTCCATACAGAGAGAGGACTTACGCAGCTATTCTTTCTTTACTTTGCTGCTAAACAAAAGCACCTACTCTAATATGCATAATGCTTGGCCAACATACTGCAGGACTGCATACCTACTTATGAATGCAAAGCTCTAACATCGGAGCTTAAGCATTCCTGTTCTAACTAGGCACAGCTCTAACACTCGGAGCTTGCATAGTTTTAGCATAATCATTAAGCCTAACATCTCATGCAAAGAGTGAAAGCTCTCATTTTCTATTCTCTTTCATAGCATAACATTCAAACATCTGATTCCTACCAAACAGGGAGCCTCTCTGTCTGTTCATACAATGCACATCTCTAGGTGCGTGTCATATTACACGTTTACTACCGTGTATCTCATTACATGCCTTTGATACGTTATCATGGCATATCTAGCCCACTCTAGCTATCTCATGGTGTATTTCACCCTTTCATAACTTATCTTGTCTTATCACAAAACTAACATAAGACTGGCTTTCTCTTTTTCATAGAACTGCGTTCTATCTCAGCCTTGCCTTAGACCCTCTTCTCTAGGTCTTCTCTAGCCTTTTAATCTCTTTACCCCTCATCTGGGTAATCTTTATCTACTCATACTTTTCTATTCTTATTACATTGAGGATTTTCTTCTCTGCTTCTCAGAGGATTCTCTTCTCTGCTTCTTATTACACAGAGGATTCTCTTCTCTGCTTCTCAGGCATACTTCTACAAAACTCTGAATCTCAGTACTCAGATTTAAACTTGGACTCCATCTTCGTTTAAGGGAAAACTAAGTTCAGTCTGTAGACTAGAGGCTACCTGAGGAAAATCATTATAAAACAATTTCTCTGGGTCAGGTTATCAACTAGTGAAACTTCCTTACCTTAACTTCGTCTTTGGCATTCATCTTCCCAAAGAGATACTACATCGTACTCATGTCTCATGGCTCATTACTTTCCTTAGGCTAGGTCTAACTGCGACCTCGGGATCTAACTGCGATCAACCGTTAGCCTCTTCAGAATCTAACTGTGACTCTGGATCTGTTAGGATCTAACTGCGACCCTGGAGCCATGCTAGGATCTAACTGCGACCCTCCAGAATCTAACTGTGATTCTGTTGTACTGTAGATCTCCCGAAGATCTTAAACCAACAGACTAAGTTATAAGGTTAACTGCTTCCACCTGTTGATAACTCCATAAAAATTTTATAGCCTCACATCATTTACCCAGACTTTACTTACTTCCTCTCTTACTCAGGAGTTCCTTCTCATCTTTCTTACTTTACTGTGGCTTACCATTGGCTTGTGCCATCATGGTCTAACCACCTGCCATTGCATTCTACTGCTATGGCCTCATCATAACTCATCTGTGCTCTAACTGTGAACCATTTGAACTATGCTCCAACTGTGAGCATCCTGTATCAGATCCAACTCTTATCTGAAGAGTGATCTATACCCATCTGAATCTAGCTCTATCTGAGAGCCATCTGTTTCAGATCCAACTCTTATCTGAAGAGTGATCTAAAAACAATCTCTTTACTCTTTTCCGCTTACCATTCCGCTTAATAGAAATGGTCCTGAGTACTATATTCATAAGTCTGCAGAATTACCCGAGTATCCTCAATCATAACATATCTGAATCTCATAGCTTATTGTCCCATGAACTGAGACTATCTATCATCCTCAATACATATCTCATTACATGTCATATGGTATGGGAGCAACATACTTTCTCATCTCATATATACTCTACCCTTCATGCACTGTAAAAAGGGAGTATTCATTCATCATGGCATACTCTCACATGCATGTCATCATATGACAATTGCAAGGAGATGCAACTATCATAACTTATGGCATCATAAGCCATATCATCATCATACTTTGCTCATCCATCCATCAGACTAACTAAACCTCAAGGCATATTTTATTTATCATATTGCCTATCATATCTTGGTCAGTCATCCTGAAACATCTGTCTATCTCAGGCTGCCATGCTACCCTCTTATTAAGGTACAGACTCAACCCTTCATCACTCTTTCTTACATAGGGGAGTCACTATATCCCGTAATCTGTGACTACCTTCTACTATCTCATTTCTCCTTTTGTCTATCTATCAGTCTCAGTCTATTCTTGACCAAACTGTGGTTCCTTATCAGCCTTTACTGTAACAGCCTAGAACCCCTTTACAAAGATATTATCCGCTTTCCCCTTAGGTAGGCTTGGTGCCCACATGAGGTAACGATTTTGTTTTCCAGACACACGAGCCACAGCCCTTAAGCACCTGAAAACGCATCTTTCTCTTAATCCTAGCGAACTTCAGTCGCCTAGATCTCATTCATTATCTTTTACTATTATTTCTATTCTTTAGGGTACTCTACCCTAGATCTCTGTGATGGAATCCCTCTGCTTAGGGAATTTTAACTCTTTACCTATTAACCATCACGTCCTTAGCCTTAGCCTTAGGCCATATCAAACATCATCACATCTCTAGCCTTTAGGCTATGCCCTAGGATTACTCCGAGGCAAACGTCATACTAGCTATCCCATTCTAGCTCTCAGGTCTTTTATTCAACTAGGTTGAATAAGACTTTTACCATGTAGATCTACTCCTCGTAATCACATGGAAGATCTGTCTCATTCTAGCTATCTCATCTAGCTAGCTCATCTTAACTTATCATTATCATCCTTTGCGGCCTATCCTACCTAGCAAGGATGACTTGCTTATTGGAGTTGCCAACTTTCTCTATGCATGACTTCTCCACTCAAGCTCTATGTTCATGCTTTGTGTTCACCTGTCTTTTCCTTTACAACGAAACATGAACACCTCTTATTCCATCTAGGAGCTTTATCTCCACGGGCTCTTCTAAACCCATAATAGTCCAGATCCGAATCTTCTAATGTCATACCAGGACATCTCTGTCATTCCGTCGCGATATGAGTATTGGGTAATCGCTATTCATAGCCTCTATGATTCTTCATTACGCTTAACTCCTCACGACTTATCATTTCTATTCTTTAGTCGTGACCTACAGCTTCAGACGTCGCGTCCTTAACATTTTCTGTCTTCTAGTCGCGACCTAAATCTTATGTCGTCGCGACCTTAACCTTTCTACGTCGCGACTCAACTCCTCTACCGTCGCGACCAGGATATTTTCTCGTCGCGACTTATGTCTCTTCACGTCGCAACCAAATCTTTCTGTGAATAACCGTCGCGACCTATAAACTTATGCGTCGCGACTAAACATCTCATTGAGGCTACCCGTCGCGACATAAACCACGTTAGTCGCGACCGGAGTGCTATTCTGTCGTACTCAAGGGCTAAATCAGAGCATCACTGAGCCAGAACCTTCTGTTCTGTGCCAGAATCTTATGCTCTGAACCAGAGTCCTTTCTGGTTGGTGCCAGAACCTCTTGCTCTGATACCAAAATGAAACATCCTCCCTTACAGCCCTCAGAGTACACTAGCGGAAGCAATATAGCTTAAAATGTCTTAACTTCATCATTCATAATTTGAATATGCCAACCCATATTTATCATTGAATCATAAAATGTCATACAATATGGCATATACAACAAGACATATACATAATCCTCATATCTCTATTACATCTCGTTCTGCCTAAACTTCGGCAGCATAACCGCTCCGCTTCAGCTGTACAAAGAACTGAACCGTACTGATTCGGTAATTCCCTCATGAGAACTACCATTCTACGTAGTACCCAGGAAAGACTAGATGAACCGGCTAGGTCCACTCACTTCTAGCCTCCTTAGACAGCACTACGTACACAGTACTTATCATATACTGATGTTCAGTCTTTACTTCGGCAGCATAACGGCGTCTTTTAGGATTCTCTAAATCCACTTCAGCATAACCTCCCTGTAATGGGTTATGGATGGGGATGAGATTCGGGGGAATCTCAGTAGCAACAATCATAACAATATATGTAATGCAGAGTGACAGTGCTTGCTTGTGATTGTGTACAGATAAGTATGCTGCGTGCTTCCATGCTTAATAACATATGACCATAGCATTACAGCAGAGCTTCAGACATAACATATAAGACAACAATCCAACCAAACAATAGCACATCAAATCACAAAGCCATTACATAGAAGTTAGGATTAGTTACTACCTGGCTAGCTCAGCAGAACCCTACTATCTCTATTCTGCTTCCAGCTCCGCCAGAACTTCCTTTCTTCCTTTCTCCTTTCTCTCTTCCTTTCCTTCCCTTTCCCTCTCTTCTTTCTCTCTCATTCTCCTCTCCATGCGTGATGCAAGAATGGAATGAGGGGGGGGGTATTTATAAGGTTTCCCAATGGCATTTCTGTAATTACCATGCCATCTGATCCTGCGGTCCTGGTTTTTCCTGGATTTTCCTATTTTCTTTAATTCCTCATTTACTGCATCAGCGGGACAACTCACCGGGACACCTCAGCAGCATATTTTTCACATGTCACAATTCCCGGGACACCTCAGCAGCTGACTCAGCATGCTGACTCACCGGTCCAGTCTCTTGCCTCGTAATACGTGCCATCAGCTTTATCTGCTTTCTGCAGACTAATGCCATGTGGCAACTGGAAGAGACCTTGCACGCTTCCCAATGCCACCCAGATAAGTCCCAGACTTATCTGATCACCTCCTCGGTTTACGTGCCTCCTCGGTTATCGCGCCAACCGAGTATCTTTACTTTACTGAATCATTACTTTAATGCCATGTGGCATCTTGCAGGACCCATGAGTACACCTTATCAGTCCACCTCATGGTTTCCAGATAACCTTTCCTGTATCTGATATCCTGCCTCCGGTCTATCTCCAACCGGGTAACTATCTCTCTTGGACCTTCACCACTCTTGGCCCGTACGCTTAGAGCCACTTTAGTCACTAGTCGCGACCTCAACATCATCTTGTCGCGACCTTACAATTCTGTGTACATTAGTCGCGACCAAAACATCTTCTCGTCGCGACCAAAACATTCTATCGTCGCGACCATAACACTTTTTAGTCGCGTCTAAGGTTTTCTGCCACTATTAGTCGCGATATCACTGCTTTCTAGTCGCGACCATACTTCTTTTACGTCGCGACCATAATGCTTTCTTGTCGCGTATAGCTCTTTCTGTAACCATTAGTCGCGACCATACTGCTCTCTAGTCGCGACCTAAATGATCAGCTCGCAACCTTTATCCTTTACATCATCCCACATGGCCATTCTACCCCTTGGGACTTCTACTGTTTACACATAAGTCCCTGTACCTTTACTTACTCGCAGCTTAGTCCCTAAAAACTCTCTTCTACTTTGGGACTTCTGCTCAAAAGGGGTCTGGTAGCCTCTCATTCTCAGGCTACTTCCGTGTCTCAAGGCCTGAAAATTGGGATGTTACACAAAACCTATCCAATCCAACACAAAATCATCATATAAACTCAATGGAAGCATTAAATCATTGAAATTCCATCTCTGTCTATCATGAACAGTGCATGAACAGTGCAACCGAAATGTTCTTCCATGGTAAAGTCAAGAACATCAACTTAATCCAACAACCAATCATGCAACTAACTTGTTTAAGCTTGTCTAAACTATCTATGACATAAAACTCATGTTCCTCTCACATATTCATGGAAATTCCAGCAGCATTTCCCCAAGATTAAAGCCTCAAAACCAACTTAAACTTAAGAAGAAATCATGAGAACAAAGTATACAAGCAAAGGAGCAACTTACCTTACTAGCTCCTTCAAGATCCTTGCTTCTTCCTTGCTTGAAAAAATATTTTGCAAGAGGTTCCCTACACTTTCTCCTCCACGGTTTTGAGCCAAAATGAGGGGGTATTTATAGAAAAATCTTGGGAAAATTGAAGGCTAAGATTACCTTGAAACTATTTGATCTAATGGCTTTAGGTTTAATCTTGAATTTCTTTTCTCTTTCCACTTATGACATCACCACCATGACATCACCAACATGACATCACATGGGACACCTAAGCCGCCTTTTTGGCGCCATTTTGGGGTGAGATCTCCAAGAAAAATTTCAACCCAATTCAGTCCAATCCAGTACCGGCCCGATCCGATTTTTCGTAAACTGGACTGTTTTCTTAATCTAATTTTTTATGGGACTTTTGAAACATCCTCCCTTAGACCCCTCAGAGTACACTTGTAGAAGCGATATTAGCTCGATTGTATCTCAACTTAAGCTCAGAAATTAAAATTTTACTCTTAAGTTTCTTATTCTGAACCTTTACTTTCAAAACTAATTCATCTCATTCTACACATCCAAATTAGGCTTATTACCTATCCACGAATGCCTCAGATGCGTGCTACTGGCTCACCAAATTTTGTGACCAAACTCCTTCGTTTACTAGGTCAAACTAAGGTCAAAACACTGCTACCTCAGGACCTACGAATTTCTCTCTCAATGTCTCATACACAAGCTCAACATGCCAAACAATATTCATTATTAAATAATAAATTGTCATACAAGAGGCATACACAAAATCCTCGTATTTCTATTAAATCTTTTCCTGTCTGAAATTCGGCAGTATAACTGCTAGGCTTCAACTTTAGAAAGTAACTGATCTTGTACTGATTCAATAATTCCCGTAAGAACTACCATTCTATGTAAGTACCCAGGAAAGACTGGATGAACCGGCTAGGTCCACTCACTTCCAGACTCCTTAGACAGTACCTACGTACACAGTACATATCAGCTTCTTCCTTCACTACCATAATTTTGGCAGCATAACAGCGTCTTTTAGCATTCTCAAAATTCACTTCGATATAACCTCCCTGTAATGGGTTATATATAGGTGATGAGATTCAGGGGAATTTCAGTAATAATAATCATAACAATATATGTAATGCAGAGTGACAGTGCTTGCTTGTGATTTTGTACAGATAAGTATGCTGCGTGCTTCCATACTCAATAACATATGATCATAGCATTGTAGTAGAGCTTCAAACATAACATATAAGACAACAATCCAACCAAACAATAGCACATCAAATCACAAAACCATTAGATAAAAGCTAGGATTAGTTACTACCTGGCTAGCTTAGCAGAACTCTACTATATTTATACTGCTTCCAGCTCCGCCAGAACTTCCTTCTTTCTTTCTTCCTCTTTCTCTCTCTAGAACTTACTTCTCTCTCTTTATGGGATCTTGGCCGTGAATGAGAAGGCAAGGGGGAGGGAGTATTTATAGTGAAGGCAAAGGAGAATGAATGGTCCAGATCAATTCTCAATGAGTGGCTCAGATCGCTTTGCTTGCCCACCAAGTTTCGCTTATGTCATCGTGATGACATCATCCTCCATAATGACTCATCAAACATGACATCATCATGGGATACCTCACATGCTAGGTGGCGTAATGGTGGGGCCCTTGGGACATCTCACCAGCTGACTCAGTGCTACCAGAGAATTCCAGAGTCTTGCACCGGAATACACGGCTGAGATTGTGCCACATGTCCTTAACTATATCAGTGCCATATGGCATCTGGATGACACCTTTTATGCCATCCTAGGGTTAGCAAATAAGTCCAGAACTTTATCTGATCAATCCCCTGGTTATCACGTCAACCGAGTAACCTTACTTTATGGAAACAGCACTAAAATATTATTTTAATGCCACTTTAACTCACATATATGTTGGGCTACGTTTTTGGACTCTGGGAATGCCATCTTGGGTTTCTGATCCAGCCCAAGTACTCTGATGGCTCAATTCCTAAGAACCATCCCTTGGTAAATTACCAAAATGCCCTTAGTTCCTCTTTATTTACTTTAATGAGTCTAGGGGCATTATTATCTTTTCACACCTCACCAGAGTATTCTCTGACCCTGGTCAACTATCCAGATAACCTTTCTTGACTGACTAACCTTAGTCAAATGACCAAAATACCCTTTACTCATTCTTTAGCTATTTTACAACATAAGGGCATTTTCGTTATTTTACACTTTTTTCCGGACACCGGCACCTTTTATCATATAGACTGCCATATTGACTCTAGACATCCCTTTGCGTCATTACGATCCTCTGACTAATGTCATCTGAGCTCATTCAGTCTCAATTTGAATAACAATAAATCTCCCAATCGGATACCCGGAGGTCACAAACTCCCGTCTGAATTCACTAATTTGTCAATAACTTTTTCTATAGACCTCCTTTCGGTATTCTGTCAGTTCCCTGACATCCGTCTCATCAGGACGCATCATCCTATAATTTTTCAAGTATATATGAGGTTTAGGATATCCGATAATAATTTTTATAACTTTTTCATTATCAAATAAATTTTAGCTATTTGGAGTCCTGATAAAATTCCTGTATTAAGCTGGATTATCCAGCATCATTTCCTCTATCTACTGGTGAAATTTGGGACTAAAATGCTTCTGGGCAGTTCTAAGCCACTTCTGGCTCAACTTTCTATAATTATTATTTTGCCCCTGGAAACTTTTCTTCTTTTCAAATAAGTTCCTTAACTTTTCATAATTCTTACATACTTATAGAGACCTTATATGCATATTTCACAGTTTAGTGAAATAATCAGCATAATTTTCTCTATTTTTTGGTAAAATATGGTACTCATCGGCTACCAGCCCGATCTTTCCCATAATTATGATTATGCCCCTGAATTCTCTTTCTGGCATCTTTACTCCTCTTCTCATCCTTCATCTTAAGTTCTAGAAATTCTCTTTCAACAACTCATCCCCTGAACTCTTCGAGAGTCATTGTTAATTGAAAGGCTCGACAACCCGCCCATATCAGGTTATCTTACTCAGGAGCCAGCCCATATCTAGCTACCTGTAGAATTCCTAAGCTTAAGACTTAGGATATTCCTTACATTCTTCTTTTTGAACCTAGGGGAACTGTCCCTATTTTATAGGTCAAAGACTTAACTCATCTTTAAATCCTGAGGAACTTAGCTCATCCCTCGGATTCCTACCAAATATAGGTAAGTGATCTGCCCATATCAGATTACTACCCTGGGACTACGGGTTTAGCAGCCTGCCCATATCAGACTACCTCCCAGTTTTCCTAGACCCAAAAATCGGGATGTTACAACTTCATAATATAATTTTTCAATATTTAAATCCTTCATACCATTGACATTCTTATACTGGGTTCAAATTTAATTCTGGAGACCTTGGAAAATTACCAAAATACCCTTAGTGCTTTTCCTTGCACTATATTAAATCCAAGGGCATAATTGTCATTTTACACCTCTTTAAACCTTGCCAAAATATATACTAACCCCAACTGACCTTTCCTGCACTTGCCTTGGTATTTTGGCCTATTCAAAAAGACCAAAATGCCCTCCATTCACTTCTAGTTCCTTAGGACAAAACATAGGGCATTTTCATAATTTTGCACTTTTCGGGGTTCCTCTACACACTGGCCCACTATCAGTCCACTTATTTTATTGAGCCTTAATAACTCCATTTTTGGGCCTTTTAGGGTTCAATACCTATGTTGCACGAATGCCTGGAAAACTCTCCCGGCAATATTTATCGGGTATTTTATTCCACTGTAAATTCCATTAAAAATTCTACAGGATTCCTTTCCTGGAAGGCCTCATATGATTCTGAGATCTGAAAAAAATTGTAATAATTTTATCTAACTTCAAAAATTTATATCAATTTTTCGGGACCTTAAATCAAAATTCTGTGTTGTGTCAAACAACCCGGAATAATTTTCTCTATTTACTGGAAAAATTTGGGTCCGATCAAAACACGGTCATTTTTGGCCTGTTTTCGGTCCAAATTGCCCATAATTACACTTTTGCCCCTTAATCTACCATAAATCACCTTTATGTCCTTATCATTTCAATTTAATCACTTTCTTTACATAAATGGTCACATCTTTTCTTGATAAATCTCATATATTTTTTTTTTCAATCTGTACATACAACTCAGTACAGAAAATTAGGGATGTTACATTTCTCTCCCCCTTAAAATAAATTTCGTCCTCGAAATTTACTTAGTACCTTAGTCAACAATCTTAAATATACATCCTCTTTAAATCTCTTTCTGCTTTATGACTAAGAATCGGGGTATCCATCTCTTATCTTTTATCTTATTATCTAGCGAAGTACTTCCAATATCTGCTTTATGTCCTTGCTGTCATTACTCTTTTTGTATGAGTCAACTCAATTGGAGTTTATTTCTACTTCATTACGGCACTTGATCTTGTGCTATGTATTCATTTGCTTAGGAACAACTCCTTGTACTAGCTTTGTGAGTAATATTCATTTCTTTCATATCAAACTCTCTCGAATATTACTGTATTCGGGAGTTTTCATTAATTACTCATCATACTTATAGCATTTATCTCTTATTACTCTCCTTAGCATCTCACAGACTGTCTTAACATTTGTAGCATTTCGTCTCTCTTTTCATATCATTATATGTTCTTATCATCGTTAATCACTTAACATCATACAGAGAGAGGACTCATGTAACTATTCATTCTTTACTTTTGCTACTAAATAGGAGCACATACTCTAACATGCATAATGCCTGGCCCTCAAATTGCTGGACTGCATACCTGCTCGTGAAGGCAAAGCTCTAAGATCGGAGCTCAAGCATTCCTTTTCTGAGTATGCATAGCTCTAACACTTGGAGCTTTAGCATAATTACAAACATAACATAATGCCTGACATTTTATGCAATGAGTGAAAGTTCTTATCTCTATCTGTAGCATAACATTCGTCATCTTATCCCTTTTCAATAAGGGGCTTCTCTATTTGCTCATAAAATGCACATTTCTCATTGCGTGCCACATTACACATTTATCATAGTGTATCCCATTACATACTTCTGATGCTGTATCATGGCATATCTAACCAAATTTGCCCATATCGTGATATATCTTACTCTTTCATGGCTTATCTTGCCTTATCATGACATATCCTGAGATACTATAAGTCTAACATTTTCTTTATCCTCATCTTAGGAGTCTCTATTAACTTCACTTCACTCTTCATCTAAGAAGATTCTGAGTTCAGTCTATAATAATAATAAGGCTATCTGAAACTAACATCGTGTGTACTCTCTCTGCTATGAGTGAACAACTGGTGAAGCGCCTTGACCTTAACTTTGTCTTTGGCATTCATCTTCTCATAGAGATATTACATTGTACTCATATCTGCGGCTTATTACTTTCCATAGGCTAGGTTAGGTCTAACTGGACCTCAGGATTAAACAACGATCAACCGTTAGCCTCTTCAGAGTCTAACTACGACTCTGGAACTGCTAGGATCTAACTGCGACCCTGCAGCCATGCTAGGATCTACTACGATCCTCCAGAATCTATAAAACATCCTTAGTTTTGAAACATCCTTCCTTTCATACGTCTTAGGGACCATTTGGTAGCATTTAGAACCACTTTCAAGGTCATTAAAGTCCAATTCCTCAATCTGGAGTTTTACTCTTATTGAGTACTGTTCACTGTGTAAATTCCAGATGAGTGACCTGATTTCGAAAAATCATAACTAATTCTACAAAAATCGAAATGAAGTGGTTCAAATTCCTAATTCAATCTAACTCAATTATCTTTCAGGTAAAAATAACTCGTTGGCCATTCATTGACCGAGTCAACGTCCGTCAACATCACAACTTTACTGTTCATCCAACATTTTTCTCCTGAATCTAGCATTCTGGTCCCAAATTTGATAATTTATATCTTTAGGTGTAGACATCCAAATGAGACGCTTTATATATCAAATTGAAACTTGGTATGTATACTATCTACCATAAAAATTTAATATATTTATTCATCCATTTACTATTTTAATCATTTATCAAACATGACTAGATCACTACGTGTTACTGTTCACAGTGGTAAATTTCAGCATTTCTACTTTGCATACATATGCATACTGAAACATCCTGCCTTAGACTCCTCAGAGCACACCCACGGAAGCTATACTAGCTATACTGATTCAGTAATTCTCTCATTAGAACTACCATTCTACGTAAGTACCCAGGAAAGACTGGATGAACCGGCTAGGTCCACTCACTACCAGCCTCCTTAGACAGTACCTACGTACACAGTACGCATCATATCCTTTCTCCACTACTGCTATCTCCGCCGAAATTTCAGCAGCATAACGGCGTCTCTCAAAATTCTCAAAATCTACCTCGACATAACCTCCCTGAAATGGTTATACAAGGGGGATGAGATTCGGGGGAATCTCAGTAGTAATAATCATAACAGTATATGTAATGCAGTGTGACAGTGCTTGCTTGTGATTGTGTACAGATAAGTATGCCGCGTGCTTCCATACTCAATAACATATGATCATAGCATTGCAGTAGAGCTTCAGACATAACATATAAGACGACAGTCCAACTAAACAATAGCACATCAAATCACAAAGCCATTACATAAAAGCTAGGATTAGTTACTACCTGGCTAGCTCAGCAGAACTCTACTATCTCTATTCTGCTTCCAGCTCAGCCAGAACTTCCTTACTTCCTTTCTCTCTTACTTTCCTCCTCCTTCTCTCTAATCTTTCTCTCTCTCTTCCCTTGCCATGCGTGAAGCAAATAAAGGCCAAGGGGGGTATGTATACTCTCCTCCAATGGAATTTTCATAATTTCCATGCCATCTGAACATGTGGTCCTGGTTTTTCCTGGAATTCCTATTTTCTTTTATTTCCTTTTACTGCATCATCATGCCACCTCAGCCTGCCACCTCAGCATCACATTTTCCACATGTCTAAAAATCCTGGGACACCTCATCAGCTGACTCAGCATGCTTACTCACTGGTCCAGAGTCCTGCCTCGTAATACGTGTCCTCAGCTTTATCTGCTTTCTCCAGACTAGAGCCATGTGGCGACAAGGTAGGCACCCTTCACGCTACCCAATGCTATCCAGATAAGTCCTAGACTTATCTGATCACCTCCTCAGTTTTCGTGCCAGCCGAGTAACTTTACTCTACTGAAAGGTCACTGAACCATGCTCTAATGCCATGTGTCATCTTGTGGGTCCCATGAGAACACCTTATCAGTCCACCTCATGGTTTCCAGATAACCTTTCCTGTATCTGACCTTCTTCCCCAGTTCTATCTCTAACCGGGTAACTATCTCATTTGGACCTTCACCACTCTTGGCCCACTAGATCTCATACGTCTAGCACCACTTATAGTCACTAGTCACGACCTAGCCATCATCTCATCGCGACATAACACCTTCTGTGTTCATTAGTCGCGACCACAGCATTCGTTAGTCGCGACCACAACATTCTTTAGTCGCGACTACAATATATTCTAGTTACGACCCTGTCACTTTCTAGTCGCAACCAGGCTCATTTTCCCATTAGTCGCGACACCACAACCTTATCCGTCATGACCAATCCTCTCTGCCAATATTAGTCGCGACCAATATACTTACTCGTCGCGACCAAAAGTAACCAATACATCTTTCTCATACTGTCTGCTTTCTTTCTTATGGACAACTCTACTGCTCTCATAAGCAGTGTCCATTCCTTTCATATCTCACCCCACAGAATCTTAGCATAATTCTGGGGTCTATCATATCTCACTTTCTTCTTATCCTTCATGTTAAGTTCTAGAAATTCTCTTTCATTAACTCATCCCCTCTTCGGGAGTCATTGTTAATTAAAAGGCTCAACAACCCTCCATATTAGGTTATCTTACACAGGAGCCAGCCCATATCAAGCTACCTGCAGAATTCCTAGGCTTAAGACTTAGGATATTCCTCACATTCCTCATTTTGAACCTAGGTGAACTATCCCGATTCTGTAGGTTAAAGACTTAACTCATCTTTACATCCTGAAGGACTTAGCTCATCCCTCGGATCCTACAAAATACAGGTAAGTAATCCGCCCATATCAGATTACTACCCTGGGACTACGGGTTTAGCAGCCTGCCCATATCAGACTACCTCAAAGTTCAACTAGACCCAAAAATCGGGATGTTACACATATATCCATCATACATCAGTCAAGCATGCCAAACAACACTTATTATTAATTAATATGTTGTTTTACAGCTGGGTATGTACAAAATTTCCCATATCTCTATTACATCTTTTCCTGCCTAAAATCCGGCAGCATAACCGCTACGCTTCATCTTCAGAAAGTAACTGATCTTGTACCGATTCGGTAATTCCCATGAGAACTACCATTCTACGTAAGTACCCAGGAAAGACTGGATGAACCGACTAGGTCCACTCACTTCCAGCCTCCTTAGACAGTACCTACGTACGCAGTACGTATCAGCTGCTTTCCTTATCTTGCCATAATTTTGGCAGCATAACTGCGTCTCTTAGGATTCCCAAAATTTACTCCGACATAACCTCCCCTGTAAATGGGTTACTTATTGGGATGAGATTCGGGGGAATCTCAGTAGCAACAATCATAACAATATATGTAATGCAGAGTAACAGTGCTTGCTTGTGATTGTGTACAGATAAGTATGCTGCGTGCTTCCATACTCAATAACATATGATCATAGCATTGCAGTAGAGCTTCAAGCATAACATATAAGACAACAATCCAACCAAACAATAGCACAATAAATCACAAAGCCATTACATAAAAGCTAGGATTAGTTACTACCTCAAAGGCTTAGCAGAACTCTAGAATCCTCTGCCAGAACTACCTTTCTTTCTTCCTCTCACTTTCTCTCTCTAGCACTTCCTTCTCTCTCTTATTCTTGCTTGGCCGTGGCATATGAAGAGCAAGGGGGGTATTTATAGTTTCCTTCAATGGCATTCTTGTAATTTTGAAGCCAGATGAACTTGTGGTCCTGGTTTTTCCGGAATTTCCTATTTTCTTTTATTCCTTTTACTGCATCATGCATGACATCATCTCAAGGCCACCTCATGGGACACCTCATCGCCACATTCTTCACATGTCATAATTCCTGGACACCTCATCAGCTGACTCAGCATTTCCAGTCCAATCCAGTACCGGTCCGGTCCGATTTCCCATAAACTAGACTCAACGGCTGAGATTGTGCCACGTGTCCTTAACTTTTCTTCTGCCTCTAAGATGACGCCATGTGGCATCTTACTGGCACCTGTCACGCTATCCAATGCTATCCAGATAAGTCCAGGACTTTATCTGATTACCTCCTCAGTTATCGTGCCGACCGAGTAACTTTACTTTATTGAAACAACATTAAAATAGTATTTTAATGCCACTTTTTCCCACATATCACTGGGCCTACGTTTTTGGGCTCTGGGAATGTTATTCTTGGATCCTGATCAAGCTCAAGTACTCTGATGGCTCGATTCCCAAGAAACATCCCTTTGCAAATTACCAAAATACCCCTGGGTGCCCTTTCTTGCACTATTTTAACCCTAAGGGTAAAATCGTCATTTTACACCCTTCAGTACTCTGTTAGGGCATATACTGACTCTGAGTAACTTTATTTGTATGTGCCTTGGCTCCTGAGCCTGTCCAGAATGACCAAAATGCCCTTATACATCTACTACCCCTTTAGTACAACAAACAGGGGCATTTTCGTAATTTCGCACTTTTCCGGGGTTCTGCCGGGCACTGGCCCACCTATCAGTCCAAGGGTCATACTGGGCCTTTGTTGGCGCCATTATTGGGCCTTTCAGGGTCCATTACCCTCATGGCATGTATTACGAGGAATTTTCCCCTGGCCATGTTCCTCCCATACTTTAACTATTATGTACCGTTTATACACATCTCCGGACACCGTGTCCTTTTACCAGATACACTGGTCTACTGTGTTCTGGCATTCCTATGGGTCATAACAGTCATCTGACTGGGGTCATCCGAACTCATTCAGTCCCTTTTTAAATACCGATAAATCTCCTTATCGGATACCCGGAGGCCACACACTCCCGTCT
This sequence comes from Leucaena leucocephala, assembly GCA_037074615.1. Lineage (NCBI taxonomy): Eukaryota > Viridiplantae > Streptophyta > Magnoliopsida > Fabales > Fabaceae > Leucaena > Leucaena leucocephala. Next base: position 6,999,193 of record CM073548.1, on the reverse strand, counting down.
GGATTTTCTAATTTGCAAATAACTTTTTCTACATGCCTCCTATCGGTATTCTGTCAGTTTCCTGACATCCGCCCCATAAGGACGCATCATCCTATAATTTCTCACTTATATCTAAAATCTAGGATATCCGATAGGAATTTTTATAACTTTTGGATTATCAGATCAATTCTGGCTATCTGGAGTCTTGAAAAATTCCGGTATTAAGCCAGATTACCGAGCATCACTTGCTCTCTCTACTGGTGAAATATGAAACTGAAATGCTTTCGGGCAGTCCAAACCACTTCCGGCCTGACTTTCTTTAATTACAATTTAGCCCTAGGGAACTTTTCTTCTTTTCATTTAAGTCCCTTTTTATTTGGCTAAAATTACACTTAAGGACCCCACCTTTTTGTCTACTTTTCCTTTTTGGCTTTATACTTTCCATAATTGCACTTAAGCCCCTTCATTTTCTTTCTTTTGCAATTTAATCCCTTTCTTTGCATAAACGGCCATCATATCCCTAGGGACTTCCACTATTTACATATAAGTCCCTGGACTTTCACTTATTGCAGTTTAGTCCCTAAAAACATGTTTTTGGGACTTCTGCTCAAAGGGATATATCTATTTCAGGCTACGTACTAAGTCTCTGGCCTGAAAATTGGGGTGTTACATTTCTACCTCCCTTAAAAATAAATTTCATCCTCAAAATTTACTTAGTACCTTAATCAACTATCCTGGATATATCTCCTCTGTATATCCCTTCCTGGTTTATGACTAAGGCTTGGGGTATTCTGTAACATCCCAATTTTTAGGCCTTGAGACACGGAAATAGCCTGAGAATGAGAGGCTACCAGACCCCTTTTGAGCAGAAGTCCCAGAGACATAAGAGAGTTTTTAGGGACTAAGCTGCGAGTAAGTAAAGGTACGGGAACTTATGTGCAAACAGTGGAAGTCCCAAGGGGTAGAATGGCCATTTGGGGTGATGTAGAGGTCAAAGGTTGAAGAGTTACGAGCTGACCGTTCTGGTCGCGACTAGAGTAAAGCATGGTCGCGACTAGTGGTTACAGAAAGAGCTATACGCGACAAGAAAGCATTATGGTCGCGACGTAAAAGAAGTATGGTCGCGACTAGAAAGCAGTGATATCGCGACTAATAGTGGCAGAAAGCCTTAGACGCGACTAAAAAGTGTTATGGTCGCGACTAAAATGTGTTGTGGTCGCGACGATAGAATGTTTTGGTCGCGACGAGAAGATGTTTAGGTCGCGACTAATGTACACAGAATTGTAAGGTCGCGACAAGGCGATGTTGAGGTCGCGACTAGTGACTAAAGTGGCTCTAAGCGTACGGGCCAAGAGTGGTGAAGGTCCAAGAGAGATAGTTACCCGGTTGGAGATAGACCGGAGGCAGGATATCAGATACAGGAAAGATTATCTGGAAACCATGAAGTAAACTGATAAGGTATACTCATGGGTCCCACAAGATGCCACATGGCATTAAAGTAATGATTCAGTAAAGTAAAGATACTCGGTTGGCGTGATAACCGAGGAGGCACGTAAACCGAGGAGGTGATCAGATAAGTTTGGGACTTATCTGGGTGGCATTGGGAAGCGTGCAAGGTCTCTTCCAGTTGCCACATGGCATTAGTCTGCAGAAAGCAGATAAAGCTGAGGGCACGCATTACGAGGCAAGAGACTGGACCGGTGAGTCAGCATGCTGAGGTGTCCCGCGAATTCAAGCATGTGAAAAATGAGGCGCTGAGTCAGCATGGTGAGTTGGCACGATGATGCAGTAAAGGAGAAATAAAAGAAAATAGGAAATTCCAGGAAAAACCAGGACCGCAGGATCAAAGTTCATGGAAACTACGATTGTGCCATTGAGCCCTATTATAAATACCCCCTTCCCCCATTCCATTTGCATCCCGCGGAGGAGGAGAGAATGAGAGAGAAAGAAGAGAGGGAAAGGGAAGGAAAGGAAGAGAGAAAGGAGAAAAGGAAGTAAGGAAGTTCTGGCGGAGCTGGAAGCAGAATAGAGATAGTAGGGTTCTGCTAAGCTAGCCAGGTAGTAACTAATCCTAGCTTCTATGTAATGGCTTTGTGATTTGATGTGCTATTGTTTGGTTGGATTGTTGTCTTATATGTTATGTCTGAAGCTCTGCTGTAATGCTATGGTCATATGTTATTAAGCATGGAAGCACGCAGCATACTTATCTGTACACAATCACAAGCAAGCACTGTCACTCTGCATTACATATATTGTTATGATTGTTGCTACTGAGATTCCCCCGAATCTCATCCCCATATATAACCCATTACAGGGAGGTTATGCTGAAGTGGATTTAGAGAATCCTAAGAGACGCCGTTATGCTGCCGGAGTAAAGACTGAACATCAGTATATGATAAGTACTGTGTACGTAGTGCTGTCTAAGGAGGCTAGAAGTGAGTGGACCTAGCCGGTTCATCTAGTCTTTCCTGGGTACTACGTAGAATGGTAGTTCTCATGAGGGAATTACCGAATCAGTACGGTTCAGTTCTTGGTACAGCTGAAGCGTAGCGGTTATGCTGCCGAAGTTTAGGCAGAACGAGATGTAATAGAGATATGAGGATTATGTATATGTCTTGTTGTATATGCCATATTGTATGACATTTTATGATTCAATGATAAATAATGTTTGGCATATTCAAATTTTGGATTATGAAGCTAACGCATAATAAAGCTAATATTGCTTCCGCTAGTGTACTCTGAGGGCTGTAAGGGAGGATGTTTCATATTCATCCTCTTATACTTATGGATAACTCATTACACCTGTGAGTAGTGTCCATTTCTTTCATATCTTATCCCTCATAATTTTGATGTAATTCTGGGGTCTACATCACTCCTCTTATACTTTGCTAATCTTTCAGGAGGGATATTGTTCTTCTGACTTTCTTTTTCCTGATATGAGATCATAACCCAGATAACTTCTCTGACTTTTCTTAACTGTTCTCATAACTTCATGCATCTATGCCAAACTTTTATGGCATTTGCACTTTTTCTTATCCCTTCTCAGGGCTTATCTATCGTTAGGCTATGCTTGCCTTAGCACCTTTCGTGCCACTGGGTTAGGGCTAAGTCTCTCTTTGTATAGCTCTAGGCCCTAGTATTCTCTTTTATAGAACTACGTTCTATCTTTACTTTGCCTTAGACCCTCTTCTCTAGGTCTCTCTGGCCTTTTATTACCACTTCCTTTAGAACAGAAAAGAACTCTTCATTATCCACATCATTATCTAGGCCTATAGTTCCTTATAGCTCAGTTGCCCTTACCGCTATGGTTCTTCTTAACCATTCTTAGGGCCGACCTCAGGGAATATTGGAGACTCTGTCTGGGGTAAGAGCAAATACCTTTCCTAGGGATGTCAGCATTCTTAGGGCAACCTCTTGCAAAGTGGCCTTTCTCACCACAACTGCTTTGCCCTGCTTGACACTCCCATATGCCATGGCTCTTTCCACCACATTGACATCTCTGCTCTCTGTAATATCCTTAATTTTCTGTACTGGTTTCTATGTACAGAATAAACGGAATATATGAGCTCTGTTTCAGGAAAAAGATGTGGTCCTTTATGTAAAGAAAATGATTAAATTGCAAAAGAAAGGAAAAGAAAGGACTTAAATGCAAATATGGAAAGTTTAAGGTAAGGAAGGAAAGGTAGACAAAAATGTGGGGTCTTAAAGTGTAATTTTAGCCAAATTAAGGGACTTAATTATAAAGAAGGAAAAGTTCCCTGGGGCTAAAGTATAATTAAAGAAAATAGGTCAGAAGTGGTTTGCACCGCCCGACAGCATTTCAGTCCCAGATTCTACCAGAAGGTAGGGCAGGTGACGCCGGGTAACCAAGCCTAATACCGGAATTTTTGAAGATTCCAGATAGCCAGAAATGGACTGATCGTCCAAAAGTTATAAAAATTAATACCGGATACCCTAGGTTTCAGATATAAGTGAGAAAATACAGGATGATGCACCCTTATGGGGCGGATGTCGGGAAACTGACAGGATACCGATAGGAGGTCTGTAGGAAAAGTTATTCACAAAATAAAAATTCCAGACGGGAGTGTGAGGCCTCCAGGGATCCGGGTTGGAGATTTATCGGTATTTTTAAAGGGGTTGAATGCGATCGAATGACTTCGGTCAGATGACCGTTATAACCCCCAAGGATGCCTGAACACAGTAGGACACTGTATCTGGGAAAAAGAGCCGGTGTCCGAAAAAGGTGTATAATCGGTAAATAATAGTTAAAATATTCAATGAACTGTGTTAAAGGAAGATTTCTCATAATGCGTGCCATACAGGTAATGGACCCAGGAAGCCCAAAAATGGCGCCATTAGAGGCCCAATAAGACTCTTGGACTGATAGGTGGGCCAGTGTCCAGCAGAACCCCGGAAAAGTGCGAAATTACGAAAATGCCCCTATGTTGTACAAAAAGGGCAGCAGATGAATAAAGGGTATTCTGGTCATTTTGGACAGACCCAGAGGTCAAGACATGTCTAAATAAGGTTGACTAGAGCCAGTATAAGTTTTGACCGAGTCCAGAAAGGTGTGAAATGACGATTTTGCCCTTAGGGTTAAAATAGGACAAGATAGGGCACCAAGGGCATTTTGGTCATTTCGCAGGGGATCTGTAATTGAGTCTGGACCCAGTATTAAAAAGTTAATGATATAAAGGGTCTAGATACTAAATGTGAGGTCAGTAGACATAAAAAGGATCTTCAGAAACATCAGGTGCAGAAAATAGCACGTTTTTCGAGGCGATGGACCGGGCCGGTACCGGAGTGGACCGGAAAGCTTCCGGAAGGCTCTAGCTCCCTCTCAATTTCGCCATGTGAAGAATGTGGGAGGTGAGGTGTCCCATGAGTTGGCATTGAGTGATGTCATGCATGATGCAGTAAAAGGAATAAAGAAAAATAGGAAATTCAGGAAAAACCAGGACCACAGGATCCTAAGTCTTCAAAATTACAAGATTGCCATTGCTCAACACTATAAATACCCCCCCTTACCCCTTCATTTCGGTGCAAGCAAGAAAGAGAGGAAGAAAGAAGTTCTTGAGAGAGAAAGTGAGAGAAAGAAAGAAGTAAGGAAGTTCTGGTGAAGTTGGAAGTAGTAGGGAAGTTCTAAAGCACTGCTTTTGAGGTAACAACTAATCCTAGCTCTTATGTAATGTCTTTGTGATGTGTTGTCTTGTTTGGTTGATTGTTATCCTATATGTTATGCTTGAAGCTCTATTCCAATGCTATGATCATATGTTATTGAATATGGAAGCATGCAGCATACTTATCTGTACACAGTCACAAGCAAGCACCATCACTCTGCATTACATATTTTGTTATGATTATTGTTACTGGGATTCTTTTGAATCTCATTTCCAAACATAACATTACAGGGGAGGTTCTGTCAAAATAAAATTTGGAAATCTTAAGAGACGCCGGTAGGCTGCCGAAATTCCGGCAACGAAGACGGAACAAAGAAAGGAACTGATACGTACTGTGTACGTAGTGCTGTCTAAGGAGGCTGGAAGTGAGTGGACCCAGAAGGTTCATCTAGTCTTTCCTGGGTACTACGTAGAATGGTAGTTCTCATAAGGGAATTACCGAATCGGTACAACATCGGCTACTTTCTAGAAAAGAATTGTAGCAGTTATGCTGCCGGATTATAGACAGAGAAGGATGTAATAAAATATGAGAGAGTTAATCATGCACAGATATATAACAGTTGATTATTTGATATTAATGGTTATCTAGCCTGTATGACTGATATGTGTTGGTTGTATGCTTGGGTATGTAAAGACTAAATGCTGAAAATAGGCTCAGTGAACAGTAACTCGTGAAGACCCATTCATGTTTGATAAATCATTAAAAATAGTAAATGATTGAATTAATGTACGAAATTTTTAGGGTACAAAGTAGACATACTAAGATTTAATTTGATATATATAATGTCTAAATTGGATGTATACACGAAAAGATATAAATGGTTAAAGTTGGGACCCGAATGCTGGATTCAGGAGAAAGTCATTGGATGAACAGTAATATTTAAACGTTTACCCACGTTAAATTTGTCAAGGATTGGTCAACCAATGATTTTTCCCTGAAATATATTTGAGTTATCTTCACGTAGCAATTGGAACCACTTCATTTAGATTTTTCTATAATTAGTTATGAATTTTCAAAGTCAGGTCACTCATCTGGAATTTGCCACAGTGAACAGTACTCGATATGAATAAAATTCCAGATTAAGTGTTTAGACTTCAATGACCCTGAAAGTGGTTTAAGTGCTACTGAATGGTCCCTAAGATGTATAAAAATAAGGTTGTGACATTTTGGTATCAGAGCAAAGGATTCTGGCTTAAGAAATGCTCTGAGTAGATGATTTATAGAAAGATATACCATGATAAAGCCGTCATAATTGACACTAAGTTAGTGTTTGCAGGATGGCTAGACATAGATTTGGGTCTGAAACTATAGTAAACCAATGGGAATTAAGACCAGAGGTCTTTAGTTCAGATAGTTCAGAAGAAGAGATAGTAAGCAATGATTCTGACCTCTGGACACCTCCAGTAGCTGGTGATTCTGAGGAGGATAGTTCCTCGGTAGGATCAAACTTTCCAATTGATGATCAGGAGGTGATGATTGTAACACCCCAATTTTTAGGCCTAGAGATGCCGAAAGAGAAATCAAGGGCATAATCGTAATTATGGGAAAGATCGGACTGGTAGCCGATGAGTACCATATTTTGCCAGAAAATAGAGAAAATTATGCTGATCATTTCATTGAACTGTGAAATGTGCATATGAGGTCTCTAGGTGTATGAAAGAATTAGAAATATGACCAGGGGTAAAATGGTCATTTTTGAAAAGTGTGCGCGGGAGCGTACTTTCAGGCCAAAATAGCCCGGTCTGGATAAAATATCTGAAAATACCGGAAGATAGAGAAAAGGATTCCGGATTGAATGACGCAACACAGAATTTTGATTTGAGGTCCCGATTTTTCTGTAAAAATTCCTGAAGATGGGAATTTACAGTTATAATCGGTAAAGGAAAGGCAGTCCGAATAGAGATGATCGGACTATGGCCAGAGGCCATACAGTGTTGTCTAAGGCCCGTAATGACACCAGGGAAGACCCAAGCCCATAATACCAGTTCAGTGGTAAGAGGGACCGGTGTCCGGGAAAAATGTGCAAAATGACGAAAATGCCCTTATGTTATAGAATAACTGAAGAATGAGTAAAGGGTATTTTGGTCATTTGGCTAAGGTTAGACAGTCAAGAAGGGGTATCTGGATAGTTGACCAGGGCCAGAGAATACTCTGGTAAAATATGAAAAGACAATAATGCCCCTAGACCGAGCAAAGGAAATGAAAGGACTTAAGTGCAATTATGGAAAGTTTCAAGGCCAAAAAGGAAAGTAGACAAAAATGTGGGGGGCTTAAGTGTAATTTTAGCCAAATAAAAAGGGACTTAAATGAAAAGAAGAAAAGTTCCCTGGGGCTAAATTGTAATTAAAGAAAGTCAGGCCGGAAGTGGTTTGGACTGTCCGACAGCATTTCAGTCCCAGATTTCACCGGTAGAGAGAGCAAGTGACGCTCGGTAATCTGGCTTAATACAGGAATTTTTGAAGACTCCAGATAGCCAGAAATGGACTGATCGTCCAAAAGTTATAAAAATTCATACCGGGTATCCTAGAATTCAGATCTAGGTGAGAAAATACAGGATGATACGTCCTTATGGGGCGGATGTCGGGAAACTGACAGAATACCGATAGGAGGCCTGTAGAAAAAGTTATTCGCAAATCAGAAAATCCAGACGGGAGTGTGAGGCCTCGGGGTATCCGATAGGGAGATTTATCGGTATTTAAAAAGGGACTGAATGAGTTCGGATGACCTCAGTCAGATGACTGATATGACTCACAGGGATGCCTGAACACCGCAGGCTAGTGTTTCGGACAGAAGAAGCCGGTGTCCGGATATGTGTATAAACGGTGAATAATAGGTAAAATATTCAATAATTATTAACGAGGGAAGATTCCTCGTAATGCGTGCCATGAAGGTGTTGGACCCAGAAAGGCCCAATAATGGCGCCAACAGAGGCCCAGTAAGACACTTGGACTGATAGGTGGGCTAGTGTCCGGCAGAACCCCGGAAAAGTGTGAAATTACGAAAATGCCCCTGTGTTGTACAAAAGTGTAACAGATGAATGAAGGGCATTTTGGTAATTCTGGACAGGCCCAGGAGCCAAGACACGTACAGATAAAGTTACTGAGAGTCAGTATATATCCTGACAGAGTACAGAAGGGTATGAAATGACGATTTTACCCTTAGGGTTAAAATAGTGCAAGAAAGGGCACCCAAGGGTATTTTGGTAATTTGCCAAGGGCTGTTTCTTGGGAATCGAGCCATCAGAGTACTTGGGCTTGATCAGGATCCAAGATAACATTCCCAGAGCCCAAAAACGTAGGCCCAGTAATGTGTGGGAAAAAGTGGCATTAAAATATTATTTTAATGCTGTTTCAATAAAGTAAAGTTACTCGGTCGACACGATAATCGAGGAGGTGATCAGATAAAGTCCTGGATTTATCTGAATAGCATTGGATGGCGTGACAGGTGCCAGTAAGATGCCACATGGCGCCATCACAGAGGAGGAAGAAAAAGCTGAGGACACGTAGTACGAGGCAGGACACTAGACCGGTGAGTCAGCCTGCTGAGTCAGCTGCTGAGGTGTCCAGGAATTTCAGCATGTGGAAAATGTGGCGCTGAGGTGTCCTGGTGAGGTGTCCCAATGATGTCATGCATGATGCAGTAAAGGAGGAATTAAAGAAAATAGGAAAATCCAGGAAAAACCAGGACCGCAGGATCAAAGTTCATGGTAATTACGAGATTGCCATTGGAGGAGGTTATAAATACCCCCCCTTTGCCTTCATATGCCACGGCCAAGAGCCATTTTAGAGAGAGGAGGAGGTGCTAGAGAGAGAAAGTGAGAGGAAGAAAGAAAGAAAGGAAGTTCTGGCGGAGCTGGAAGCAGAATAGAGATAGTAGAGCTCTGCTGAGCCTTTGAGGTAGTAACTAATCCTAGCTTTTATGTAATGGCTTTGTGACTTGTTGTGCTATTGTTTGGTTGGATTGTTGTCTTATATGTTATGTCTGAAGCTCTGCTGTAATGCTATGATCATATGTTATTAAGCATGGAAGCACGCAGCATACTTATCTGTACACAATCACAAGCAAGCACTGTCACTCTGCATTACATATATTGTTATGATTGTTGCTACTGAGATTCCCTCGAATCTCATCCCAATAAGTAAACCATTACAGGGGAGGTTATGTCAAAATGAATTCTGGGAATTTTAAGAGACGCCGTTATGCTGCCGAAGTAAAGACTGAACATCAGTATATGATAAGTACTGTGTACGTAGTGCTGTCTAAGGAGGCTAGAAGTGAGTGGACCTAGCCGGTTCATCTAGTCTTTCCTGGGTACTACGTAGAATGGTAGTTCTCATGAGGGGATTACCGAATCAGTACGGTTCAGTTCTTTGTACAGATGAAGCGTAGTGGTTATGCTGCCGGATTTCAGGCAGAAAAAGATGTAATAGCAGTATGAGAGTTTATGTACATACCCTGATGTAAAACAACTTATTAATTAATAATAAATATTGTTTGGCATGTTTGACTGATGTATGATGGATGTATGTATATGTATGCAAAGTAGAAATGCTGAAAATTAACGCTATGAACAGTAACCCGTGGTGACATGAGGATGTTTGACCCATAATTAAAAATAGTAAATGGATGAATAAATGTATGATATTTTTATGGTAGATAGTAGACATACCAAGCTTTAATTTGATATATAAAACGTATCATTTGGATGTCTACACAAGGAGATATAAATTATCAAAGTTGGGACCAGAATGCTGGATTCAGGAGAAAAACGCTGGATGAACAGTAAAATAGAAACGTTGACTGACGATGACTCGGTCAAGGAATGGTCAAAAAATTATTTTTCCCTGAAATATAAGTGAGTTATATTAATTTAGAAATTGGAACCACTTCATTTCGATTTTTCTAGAATTAGTTATGATTTTTCGAAGTCGGGTCACTCATCTGGAAGTTACACAGTGAACAGTACTCGATAAGAGTAAAACTCCAGATTGAGAAATTGGACTTCAATGACCTTGAAAGTGGTTCTAAATGCTACCAAATGGTCCATAAGACATATGAAAGTAAGGATGTTTCATTTTGGTATCAGAGCAAAGGATTCTGGCTTAGGAAATGCTCTGAATAGATAATTTATGGTGTTTGTACAGAATAAGGTTAGCGCAGAACAAAGGGTTCTGGCTCCGAGCATAAGATTCTGGCACAGAACAGAAGGTTCTGGCTCAGTGATGCTCTGGTTTAGTCAATGATTCCTTAAACAAATAAGAAGTTTGAGTGGTCCTCTCCCTAGAGTAGGATATAGGGATGGTGTTCACTGCTTGGAAAGGTTTAGACAGAAGACAGTGACACCCAGATGTATGAGGCTGGACCCCGAGCTTATAGTCCTACGAAGGATATGATTATGATGGGCTAATCTTAGTCAGCCGATATAGTCGAGGTCTCGTGTTTATTAACACAATATGGCTGGACTAAGCAGAATAATGTTTAAGAAGCAGTTTCCTCGGGATAGAGACAAAAGTTGATCAGTTTACGACTGAGGAAGCTGCAAAGAGTAGCTCGAGGTATCGTGTTGTGACCAGATACTATGGTGATGATGCCAGATATCCAAGTTACAACAAGTTAAGTCATAAGTCACGATGTGATGTGGGCAACCCAGGCTCGTCAAGATCAAGAGCGAGATTCTGCTATCACTACGGCGGTTGCTGCTGCGGTTGCAAGATTACAACAGTCTGGGAAGGAGGTAGTACCAGAGAATGATGTAGAACCTGAACCTCAGTCAGATCATGAGCAGACTAGAATGAATAGATATAAGGGGTCTACAGGAAATAACAACGACCAGGAAAGTCTGCAAACATGGATGGAACGATTCCATAAGTTTAATCCGCCCATGTTTGAAGGGACTTTTGACACCCAAATAGCTGAGGATTGGGTAAGCCAGTTAGAGAAAATCTTTAAAGTTTTAGAATGTCCCACTGAAAGAAAGACCCAGCTGGCAGTTTACAAAGGAATGTGCAATAACCAGAAAAGAGTGAGCTTACTTCATCAGTACCACTGAAAGTGATGCCACCCGGTTCCTTGAGAGGGAACAGTAAGAAGAATGGGCCAGCATATGGGTCAGAGGTTTATAAGAAGCAAGGAAGTAGGCCAGGTAGTGGGCCAAGAGAAGTTAGTAGGCAACCAAGGCCTAATGAATGTAGGAACTGTGGTCGAGACCATGGTATGAGACCTTGTCCAGTAGGTCAAGGGTTACGCTATAGGTGTGGAAAGTATGGACATTATGCCAGGGAGTGTCCACAGAACACAATAGGCGAAAGATACTCGACTTAGGAAAGAATATATACCCTGACTGGCAACGAGATAAGAAAGTCTCCTGTGCCAAACTAAGGTACGAGTTTATTTGTGTTCTGTTTCCACTGGCTAATGAACGGATAAATCCTGTATTGGATTGGATTGTATTGTCTGGTATGCACACTATTGAGCTACCCTATACCTAGTATGTTGCCGTTGTATGAGAATGAGTATGACTACATGTTTTAAAAGTAGGAAGTAGAGAAGAGGGGTCTTATGTTGCGACTAATATGTACAGATAAGTTGATGTTGCGACATGAGAAGACCTCAGGTCGCGATGAGTAATATTGCAGTACGCGACCAGTGTACAAAGGAGTTCAGGTAGCGATGTTATAGGTTGCGACTAAAGGACACAGAGATGCCAGGTCGTGACGAGTAGTGTGAGACGGTTGCGACTAAAAGTCGCAGAGCATGTGAGTTGTGACTATGCAGTTCTCAGGTCACAACAAAAGATAGCAGAAGCCATATGATAATGAAGGTACCAAACTCGCTGAAGTCCACCAGCTAGAGAATTGGTATAGCATATGGTAAGCCAGACAGTACAAAGGTACTGAGGTACGAAAGATCAATTTAAGACATTGTGTAAAAGTAGATCCTCTATGTGGTAACTAAGGATAGATCTACATTACAGGGGTTTTATTCAGCTAATCTGAATAGAAGACCTAAAAGTTAGAATGAGATTTGCTAGGAATGATCCTAGGACATGGCCTAAGGCTAGAGATGTGATGGGTTGATGTTCCCTAAGAAGAGGGATTCTATCACAGAGAAGTGATAGACCTAGGGTAGAGTACCCTAGAGGATAGAAATGATAGTAAGAGATAATGAATGAGATCCATGCGACTCAAGTTCGCTAGGATGAAAGGAAAGACTAATAAGTAATTATAGTCCGGACAAGAATAGACCAGGACTGATAGGGATTGATGGGTAGATAGAAGAAGTTGAAAGATAGTAAACAGGTAGCCACAGTTAAGAGATAAAGTGACTCCCCTATATCCTATATGAGATAGAGTAATGAAGGGTTGAGTCTATACCCAGGTAAGAGGGTAGTGTGGCAGCCTAAGTAAGATAGACAGAGGTGTCTGTCAGATTCTGAGCATGTGATTGATAATCTGACAGATAATACGATAGATAGTATGATCAGATGATGATCTGACAAATAATATGATAAAGGAAATACGTTTGAGGCTTATTTAGACTATTATGATGTCTAATGGATGATTGAGCAAAATATGATGATGATATGGCTTATGTTGCCATAAGTTATGATAGTTGCATCTCCTTGCAGTTGTCATATGATGACATGCATGTTAGAGTATGCTATGATGAATGGATACTCCCCTTTTTGCAGTGCATGCAGGGTAGAGTATATATGAGTACATATATGAGATAAGAAAGTTATGAAAAAGTAGGTTGCTCCCATACCATATGATAGGAGGATGATATGAATGTATTGAGGATGATAGATAGTCTCAGTTATGGGACGATAAGTTATGATATGATACTCAGACATGATGTATGATTAAGGTTATTCAGATATGAATTATGATTGAGGTTACTCAGGTATTTCTATAAGCTTGTGAATACAGTACTCAGGGCCATTTCTATTGAGCGAAATGGTATACAGATAACGGTAAAGCGATTGTTTCTAGATCACTCTTCAGATAAGAGTTGGATCTGAAACAGATGGCTCTCAGACTGAGCTAGATTCAGATAAGTATAGATCACTCTTCAGATAAGAGTTGGATCTGGTACAGATGCTCGCAGTTAAAGTACAAGTTGAAAGATGTGAAGGAACTCCTGAGTAAGAGAGGAAGTAAGTAAAGTCTGGGTAAATGATATGAGGCTATAAAATTTTCAAATGTTTAATTATGGAGTTATCAACAGGTGGAAGCAGTTAACCTTATAACCTAGTCTGTTGGCTTAATATCTTCGGGAGATATACAGTACAACAGAATCACAGTTAGATTCTGGAGGGTCACAGTTAGATCCTAGCATGGCTCCAGGGTCGCAGTTAGATCCTAACAGCTTCAGAGTCGCAGTTAGATTCTGAAAAGGCTAATGGTTGATCGCAGTTAGATCCCGAGGTCGCAGTTAGACCTAGCCTAAGGAAAGTAATGAGCCATGAGATATGAGTACAATGTAGTATCTCTTTGGGAAGATGAATGCAAAGACGAAGTTAAGGTGAGGAAGCTTCACTAGTTGATAAACTCACCCAGAGAAATTATTTTAAATGGTTTTCTCAGATAGCCTCTAGTATACAGACTAAACTTAGCTTTCCCTTAGCAAAGACGGAGTTCAAGTCCAAAGCTGAGTACTGATATTCAAAGTTTAGTAGAAGTATGCTTGAGAAGCAAAGAACAGAATCCTCTATGTGTTGAAAATAGAAAAGCATTAGCTAAGAGCACTCTGGGAGGTAGCTCAAGTTGTAAAGCCAATAGCAAGAGAAAGAGGCAATAGTTCAGACAAGGGACTGATCAAGGTAATGATCAGATTGGAGAGCAGAGATGTCAATATGGTGGAAAGAGCCATGGCACATGGGAATGCCGAGCAGGGCAAAGCAGTTGTGGTAAGAAAGGCCACTTTGCAAGAGGTTGCCCTAAGAATGCGGACATTCCTAGGAAAGGTATTTGCTCTTACGCCAGACACAGTCTTCAATATTCCCTAAGGTCGACCCTAAGAATGGTTAAGAAGAACCATAGTTGTAAGGGCGACTGAGCTATAAGGCCTAGATAATGATGTGGATAATGAGGAGTTCTTTTCTGATCTAAAGGAAATGGTAATAAAAGGCCAGAGAGACCTAGAGAAGAGGGTCTAAGGCAGAGCAAAGATAGAACGTAGTTCTATAAGAAAGAGATTGCTAGGGCCTAAAGCTATATAAAGAGTAATCTAGCCCTAATCCAATAGCACGTTAAATTGAAAGGTGCTAAGGCAAGAGTAGCCTAAAGATATGTAAGCCCTAAGAAGGGATAAGAAAGTGCAAATGCCACAAAGGTTTGGCATAGATGCATGAAGTTATGAGAACAGTTAAGAAAAGTCAGAGAAGTTATCTGGGTTATGATCTCGTATCAGGAGAAAGAAAGTCAGAAGAACAATATCTCTCCTGAGAGATTAGCAAAGTGTAAGAAGAGTGAAGTAGACCCCAGAATTACATCAAAATTCTAAGGAATAAGATATGAAAGAAATGGACACTACTCACAAGTGTAATGAGTTGTCCCTAAGTATAAGAGGAGGAATGCCCAAGCCTTAGTCATAAACCAGGAAAGGATATACAGAAGAGCTATATTCAGGATCGTTGACTAAGATAACAAGTAAATTTCGAGGACGAAATTTATTTTAAGGGGGGTAGAAATGTAACACCCCAATTTTTAGGCCTAGAGATGCCGAAAGAGAAATCAAGGGCATAATCGTAATTATGGGAAAGATCGGACTGGTAGCCGATGAGTACCATATTTTGCCAGAAAATAGAGAAAATTATGCTGATCATTTCATTGAACTGTGAAATGTGCATATGAGGTCTCTAGGTGTATGAAAGAATTAGAAATATGACCAGGGGTAAAATGGTCATTTTTGAAAAGTGTGCGCGGGAGCGTACTTTCAGGCCAAAATAGCCCGGTCTGGATAAAATATCTGAAAATACCGGAAGATAGAGAAAAGGATTCCGGATTGAATGACGCAACACAGAATTTTGATTTGAGGTCCCGATTTTTCTGTAAAAATTCCTGAAGATGGGAATTTACAGTTATAATCGGTAAAGGAAAGGCAGTCCGAATAGAGATGATCGGACTATGGCCAGAGGCCATACAGTGTTGTCTAAGGCCCGTAGTGACACCAGGGAAGGCCCAAGCCCATAATACCAGTTCAGTGGTAAGAGGGGCCGGTGTCCGGGAAAAATGTGCAAAATGACGAAAATGCCCTTATGTTATAGAATAACTGAAGAATGAGTAAAGGGTATTTTGGTCATTTGGCTAAGGTTAGACAGTCAAGAAGGGGTATCTGGATAGTTGACCAGGGCTAGAGAATACTCTGGTAAAATATGAAAAGACAATAATGCCCCTAGACCGAGCAAAGGAAATGAAAGGACTTAAGTGCAATTATGGAA
Source organism: Leucaena leucocephala (assembly GCA_037074615.1). Classification (NCBI taxonomy): domain Eukaryota; kingdom Viridiplantae; phylum Streptophyta; class Magnoliopsida; order Fabales; family Fabaceae; genus Leucaena; species Leucaena leucocephala. The sequence continues at coordinate 6,983,592 of CM073548.1, read as the reverse complement.
AGTTTCAAGGCCAAAAAGGAAAGTAGACAAAAATGTGGGGGCCTTAAGTGTAATTTTAGCCAAATAAAAAGGGACTTAAATGAAAAGAAGAAAAGTTCCCTGGGGCTAAATTGTAATTAAAGAAAGTCAGGCCGGAAGTGGTTTGGACTGTCCGACAGCATTTCAGTCCCAGATTTCACCGGTAGAGAGAGCAAGTGACGCTCGGTAATCTGGCTTAATACAGGAATTTTTGAAGACTCCAGATAGCCAGAAATGGACTGATCGTCCAAAAGTTATAAAAATTCATACCGGGTATCCTAGAATTCAGATCTAGGTGAGAAAATACAGGATGATACGTCCTTATGGGGCGGATGTCGGGAAACTGACAGAATACCGATAGGAGGCCTGTAGAAAAAGTTATTCGCAAATCAGAAAATCCAGACGGGAGTGTGAGGCCTCGGGGTATCCGATAGGGAGATTTATCGGTATTTAAAAAGGGACTGAATGAGTTCGGATGACCTCAGTCAGATGACTGATATGACTCACAGGGATGCCTGAACACCGCAGGCTAGTGTTTCGGACAGAAGAAGCCGGTGTCCGGATATGTGTATAAACGGTGAATAATAGGTAAAATATTCAATAATTATTAACGAGGGAAGATTCCTCGTAATGCGTGCCATGAAGGTGTTGGACCCAGAAAGGCCCAATAATGGCGCCAACAGAGGCCCAGTAAGACACTTGGACTGATAGGTGGGCTAGTGTCCGGCAGAACCCCGGAAAAGTGTGAAATTACGAAAATGCCCCTGTGTTGTACAAAAGTGTAACAGATGAATGAAGGGCATTTTGGTAATTCTGGACAGGCCCAGGAGCCAAGACACGTACAGATAAAGTTACTGAGAGTCAGTATATATCCTGACAGAGTACAGAAGGGTATGAAATGACGATTTTACCCTTAGGGTTAAAATAGTGCAAGAAAGGGCACCCAAGGGTATTTTGGTAATTTGCCAAGGGCTGTTTCTTGGGAATCGAGCCATCAGAGTACTTGGGCTTGATCAGGATCCAAGATAACATTCCCAGAGCCCAAAAACGTAGGCCCAGTAATGTGTGGGAAAAAGTGGCATTAAAATATTATTTTAATGCTGTTTCAATAAAGTAAAGTTACTCGGTCGACACGATAATCGAGGAGGTGATCAGATAAAGTCCTGGATTTATCTGAATAGCATTGGATGGCGTGACAGGTGCCAGTAAGATGCCACATGGCGCCATCACAGAGGAGGAAGAAAAAGCTGAGGACACGTAGTACGAGGCAGGACACTAGACCGGTGAGTCAGCCTGCTGAGTCAGCTGCTGAGGTGTCCAGGAATTTCAGCATGTGGAAAATGTGGCGTTGAGGTGTCCTGGTGAGGTGTCCCAATGATGTCATGCATGATGCAGTAAAGGAGGAATTAAAGAAAATAGGAAAATCCAGGAAAAACCAGGACCGCAGGATCAAAGTTCATGGTAATTACGAGATTGCCATTGGAGGAGGTTATAAATACCCCCCCTTTGCCTTCATATGCCACGGCCAAGAGCCATTTTAGAGAGAGGAGGAGGTGCTAGAGAGAGAAAGTGAGAGGAAGAAAGAAAGAAAGGAAGTTCTGGCGGAGCTGGAAGCAGAATAGAGATAGTAGAGCTCTGCTGAGCCTTTGAGGTAGTAACTAATCCTAGCTTTTATGTAATGGCTTTGTGACTTGTTGTGCTATTGTTTGGTTGGATTGTTGTCTTATATGTTATGTCTGAAGCTCTGCTGTAATGCTATGATCATATGTTATTAAGCATGGAAGCACGCAGCATACTTATCTGTACACAATCACAAGCAAGCACTGTCACTCTGCATTACATATATTGTTATGATTGTTGCTACTGAGATTCCCTCGAATCTCATCCCAATAAGTAAACCATTACAGGGGAGGTTATGTCAAAATGAATTCTGGGAATTTTAAGAGACGCCGTTATGCTGCCGAAGTAAAGACTGAACATCAGTATATGATAAGTACTGTGTACGTAGTGCTGTCTAAGGAGGCTAGAAGTGAGTGGACCTAGCCGGTTCATCTAGTCTTTCCTGGGTACTACGTAGAATGGTAGTTCTCATGAGGGGATTACCGAATCAGTACGGTTCAGTTCTTTGTACAGATGAAGCGTAGTGGTTATGCTGCCGGATTTCAGGCAGAAAAAGATGTAATAGCAGTATGAGAGTTTATGTACATACCCTGATGTAAAACAACTTATTAATTAATAATAAATATTGTTTGGCATGTTTGACTGATGTATGATGGATGTATGTATATGTATGCAAAGTAGAAATGCTGAAAATTAACGCTATGAACAGTAACCCGTGGTGACATGAGGATGTTTGACCCATAATTAAAAATAGTAAATGGATGAATAAATGTATGATATTTTTATGGTAGATAGTAGACATACCAAGCTTTAATTTGATATATAAAACGTATCATTTGGATGTCTACACAAGGAGATATAAATTATCAAAGTTGGGACCAGAATGCTGGATTCAGGAGAAAAACGCTGGATGAACAGTAAAATAGAAACGTTGACTGACGATGACTCGGTCAAGGAATGGTCAAAAAATTATTTTTCCCTGAAATATAAGTGAGTTATATTAATTTAGAAATTGTAACCACTTCATTTCGATTTTTCTAGAATTAGTTATGATTTTTCGAAGTCGGGTCACTCATCTGGAAGTTACACAGTGAACAGTACTCGATAAGAGTAAAACTCCAGATTGAGAAATTGGACTTCAATGACCTTGAAAGTGGTTCTAAATGCTACCAAATGGTCCATAAGACATATGAAAGTAAGGATGTTTCAATGATAACAGAAGGCCCTATTCCTGCCATTCCCATAAGTGCGGTACCCTTGAATATAACAGACAGTTCAGGATCCAGTCAAGTACGTGTTCAGAGTAATGCGCCAGATCCCAGTAGGCCCGAAGTGACTTTAATAGAAATGTATTTGGGAGGTTTAATCGTAAGAATGGTCCCAGGGAGGAACCTGAGTAGAGAGCAACTTGAGAGCTCGGTAGCATTAGCCCGACAACTATATGAGTTGAGGCAGACCCTGTTCGAAAACATAGATCAAGATTATTCGGTCTACCAGGAGTTTATCACAAGGGTGAAAGCCATATATCAAGCCTGGGATCCAAATGTGTTAACCATGGGGCTTTGGCTAGAAATTATGAATGATGTATTGCCGAAGACTCCTACCTGGAGATCGGAGTTGGACCAGTATTTTGATAGAGAATCATATTGTACCATATCCGACTGGATCTACCTAGTAGGAGATTATATTAGAATAAAGTTTAAGAAAAATTAGAGTAATATTTCTAATGTATAAAAGACTAGAATGGTACTGTGATATGTACATATACTCTGTATGTATATTATGTGTGAAATGAAATGAAAAGGAATTATGTTATTTATCGTATTCCCTTTTGTTTTTAAGTATAATAAAATGGTACGAACGAGGAGAACTATTTCAGCTGAGGAACCCCGAGAGGCTGGAAACCTTAATCAAATGATTCTAGAACGATTAGAACAGCAACAAAAGATGATAGAAGAAATGAGAGCTGCTCAAGCACGAAATGAACAAGAAAGAGATGCTGCCATAGCCGCGGCAGTAGCAGCAGCTGTAAATAATTTAAGACCGCCAGAGCCTTCAGGAGCAACTAGTAGAGAACCTGAAGAAGTACCCCAGCAGGCGGAACAGCCCCAGAGAAGGGTTGAATCAAGGGAGGAGGCAGTTGGCATCCAGCAATGGATGGTGCGATTTTGTAAACACAATCCTCCCATATTCGAAGGGACATTTGAGGTACATGTAGCAGAAAATTGGGTCAGCAGATTAGAGAAGATCTTTAAGGTCCTCGACTGCCCGACTGAAACCAAGGCCCAAATGGCCATCTATCAATTGGAAAAGGATGCGGATAGATGGTGGAAGAATACAGAGTTACTTCTCCAAGCAAGAGATATTCCAGTTACTTGGGAAGTATTTCTTGAACAATTTTATGAGAAATATTTTCCTCAATCTGTCAGAGATGAAAGGGAGGCTGAATTCCTTGTGCTGAGGCAAGGAGAAAAAGAATCTTTTGACGAATATTTGGCCAAGTTCATCCGGCTATCTCAATATTCAACTTACCTACGCCAAGTGGATGACGAACGCTGGATGACAGAAAGAATGATTCGAGGGCTGAATTCTATGTTAAAGGAGAAGTTAACTCCCCAACAATACAGCCAGTTCAATAAGGCTGTGGAAGCATGTCGAATCGTTGAGAACAGCATGAATCATAGAATGCTGTCCAGATCTGGGAGTAAAGATCAAGCGACTCCTGATAAGGCCGGACGGAATCAAGAAGCGGCCAGTGGGAGCGGCTATAAGAAAAGAAAGCGCCCGTGGCAGACCAAGAGGCCTAATAGGGGAAATTTCCGCGGAAGATCCAATAACCGGGATCCAAAGGCCCCAGGATGTGAAAAGTGTGGAAAAAATCATGGTGACAGACCATGCTTGATGGGCCAGAATGTATGCTACACCTGCGGAAAGCCTGGACATTTTTCCAGGGAATGTCCTCAAGCTATAACTGATCCAAGGCCAAGGACGGCGGGACGAGTGTTTGCACTCACTAGAGAGGATGCTCAGCGATCATCTGAGATGATCCAAGGTACAATCTATCTCAATGATCATGCTGTGACTGCCCTATTTGATTCGGGTGCAAGTCATTCCTTTATATCTTATGAATGTGCTAAATGCCTAGGCCTTCTGATCAGCAAGTTACGTTATGATATACAGGTGAAAACCCCCACCAACGCTAGGGTGATCACATCTGATGCCTGTCTAAATAGTGTGGTGCGTTATGAGCACTGCAGTACCACCCTGGACCTGATCTGTATGCCTTTCCAGGAGATTGAGGTCATACTCGGTTTAAATTGGTTATCCTCCAATAATGTGATATTGGACTGCAGGAACAAGACCCTAGTTCTTGGTCCAAAGATCACTGATCGGAGTCTAGAAGTACAACTGGACTTCGTGACAGAGGCTCAGGCAGAAAAATGTCTACGGAAAGGATGTCAGGGATATGTGGTATTCTTTTCTGTTCAAACAGAAGTGGAGGCAGGCATCGAGGAGGTTCCTGTAGTCAATGAATTTCCTGAAGTCTTTCCAAAGGAGATTCAGGGATTGCCTTCGGAGCGTGAAGTGGAGTTTGCGATCGACATTGTACCTGGAGCTGGACCAGTATCAAAAGCCCCATACAGGATGGCTCCCAACGAAATGATGGAACTGAAGAAGCAAATTGAGGAGCTATTGGAGAAGGGTTTTATACGACCCAGTGTATCGCCATGGGGTGCTCCAGTACTGTTCGTCAAGAAGAAAGATGGTAGCTTAAGGCTGTGCATTGACTACAGGGAATTAAATAAGCTTACAGTTAAGAACAAGTATCCTCTTCCCAGAATTGATGACCTGCTAGATCAATTGGCAGGAGCGAGCTTATTCTCCAAAATTGACTTGAGATCTGGCTACCATCAACTAAGGGTCAAGCCAGATGATATTCCAAAGACGGCGTTCAGAACGCGCTACGGACATTTTGAATTTTTGGTGATGCCTTTTGGACTAACCAATGCACCTGCTATTTTCATGGACTATATGAACCGGATTTTTAGGCCTTATCTAGATCAGTTCGTTGTGGTCTTTATTGATGATATTCTGGTGTACTCCAAATCTCCAGAGGAGCATGAGAGGCATTTGAGGATTGTTCTTGGTACCCTTAAAGAGAAGAAGCTCTATGCTAAGCTGAGTAAGTGCGAGTTTTGGCTTTCAGAAGTCAAATTTCTCGGTCATGTCATATCCCGAGACGGGGTAGCTGTGGATCCTAGCAAAGTTGAAGCAGTTTTGAGCTGGGAACAGCCAAGGACAGTGACAGAGATTAGAAGTTTTCTTGGCCTAGCAGGGTACTACAGACGATTCATTCAAGACTTTTCTCGAATTGCCTTACCACTTACCAAGCTGACCAGAAAGAATCAGCAGTTTAAGTGGGATGAGAAGTGCGAGGCTAGCTTCCAGCAGTTGAAGCAGAGATTAACGACTACTCCCGTGCTGATTATTCCAGACCCAACTCAGACTTATGTAGTCTACACTGATGCTAGCAAGCAGGGGCTGGGATGTGTGCTTATGCAGCAAGGTCGAGTAGTAGCCTACGCCTCTCGGCAGTTAAAGCCACATGAAGAGAATTATCCCACTCATGATCTGGAGCTTGCGGCGGTGGTCTATGCCCTGAAGATATGGAGGCACTATTTATACGGAGCAACGATAGAGTTGTTTTGCGACCACAAAAGCCTGAAATATCTGCAGGATCAGAAGGAGCTGAACATGAGGCAGCGGCGATGGATGGAATTGTTAAAAGATTATGACTTCCAGATTAAATACCATCCAGGAAAAGCCAATGTGGTAGCTGATGCCCTGAGTAGAAAGGTGGTGCAGGTTGCATACATGATGATCAAGGAATTGGAACTGATAGAAGATATGCGCGACTGGAGCCCCCTATATCAAATGCAACTGACGGAGAATCCTTTTGGAGGAGTTCATGTCAGAGCTTGCATAGAAGATGAGATCAAAGGGGCTCAGGAACAGGATAAGCTCGCAGCAATATTCAAAGACAAGCTGGAGAAAGGGAAGACAAGGAATTTTGAGATGTCCCCAGACGGATTGCTACAGTTTAGGGGAAAACCCTATATCCCAAATATTGGGGGATTAAGGGAAAGGATTCTGGAGGAAGCACATAAAAGCCGATATACGGTACATCCAGGTATGACCAAAATGTATCATGATGTTAAAAGGTTATTCTGGTGGCCTGGACTGAAGAAAGATGTTGTAGCTTACGTATCTAAGTGCTTAACCTGCCAGAAAGTGAAAGTTGAACATCAAAAGCCAGCAGGAACGTTGCAGCCTTTAGATATCCCTGAGTGGAAATGGGATGGGATTGCCATGGACTTTGTGGAAGGACTACCCTTGACACCAAGTAGACATGATGCGGTTTGGGTAGTAATCGATCGACTGACAAAGTCATCACATTTCCTGGCAATCAATAAGAGAGATTCTCTAGAAAAGCTGGCAAAGCTGTATATAAAGGAGATCGTTAGGCTCCATGGTATCCCAAGCAGTATTGTGTCTGATAGAGATCCTCGATTTACTTCAAATTTCTGGAGGGCTCTACAGGAAGAAATGGGCACTACTCTCAGATTCAGTACAGCTTATCATCCTCAGACAGATGGTCAATCTGAAAGAACAATACAGACGTTAGAGGATATGCTGAGAGCATGTGTCCTAGATTTCAAAGGCAGCTGGGATATCCATTTACCCCTTATAGAGTTTGCATATAACAATGGTTATCAGGCTAGTATACAGATGGCACCTTTTGAAGCACTCTATGGACGGAAATGTAGATCCTCCTTATGCTGGCTAGAGTTGAGCGAGAGAAGAATGCTTGGTCCGGATATAGTGGATCAAACTGCAGAACAAGTTGCGGTAATTAGAAAGCGATTGTTGACCGCTCAAAGCAGACAGAAGAGCTATGCAGATGTCAGAAGGAAGCCGTTGGAGTTTGAAGAAGGAGAACATGTATTCCTTAAGTTAACTCCAACCACAGGAGCCGGACGATCGATTAAGGTGAAGAAGCTGCATCCAAGATACATCGGGCCATTCCAGATTCTCTCAAAGATAGGAGCAGTAGCCTACAAGTTGGCTCTTCCTCCAAATCTCAGCCAGATACATGATGTGTTCCATGTTTCCCAATTAAAGAAGTATATTCCAGATCCATCTCATGTGATAGAGCAAGATGAGGTCACACTGCGAGATGACTTGACCTATGAGGTTGGACCGGTACGAATTACTGATAGAAAAGTCAAGCAGTTGCGGAATAAGCAAATTCCTTTAGTTAAAGTGATCTGGAAAGGCTTGACTGAACAAGAGGCTACATGGGAAACAGAAGAAAAGATGAGAGAAAAGTACCCTGAATTATTTGTATAGGATAGATGTAATGTAAATTTCGGGGACGAAATTTATTTTTAGGGGGAGAGAAATGTAATATCCTTAATTTTCTGTACTGGTTTCTATGTACAGAATAAACGGAATATATGAGCTCTGTTTCAGGAAAAAGATGTGGTCCTTTATGTAAAGAAAATGATTAAATTGCAAAAGAAAGGAAAAGAAAGGACTTAAATGCAAATATGGAAAGTTTAAGGTAAGGAAGGAAAGGTAGACAAAAATGTGGGGTCTTAAAGTGTAATTTTAGCCAAATTAAGGGACTTAATTATAAAGAAGGAAAAGTTCCCTGGGGCTAAAGTATAATTAAAGAAAATAGGCCAGAAGTGGTTTGCACCGCCCGACAGCATTTCAGTCCCAGATTCTACCAGAAGGTAGGGCAGGTGACGCCGGGTAACCAAGCCTAATACCGGAATTTTTGAAGATTCCAGATAGCCAGAAATGGACTGATCGTCCAAAAGTTATAAAAATTAATACCGGATACCCTAGGTTTCAGATATAAGTGAGACAATACAGGATGATGCACCCTTATGGGGCGGATGTCGGGAAACTGACAGGATACCGATAGGAGGTCTGTAGGAAAAGTTATTCACAAAATAAAAATTCCAGACGGGAGTGTGAGGCCTCCAGGGATCCGGGTTGGAGATTTATCGGTATTTTTAAAGGGGCTGAATGCGATCGAATGACTTCGGTCAGATGACCGTTATAACCCCCAAGGATGCCTGAACACAGTAGGACACTGTATCTGGGAAAAAGAGCCGGTGTCCGAAAAAGGTGTATAATCGGTAAATAATAGTTAAAATATTCAATGAACTGTGTTAAAGGAAGATTTCTCATAATGCGTGCCATACAGGTAATGGACCCAGGAAGCCCAAAAATGGCGCCATTAGAGGCCCAATAAGACTCTTGGACTGATAGGTGGGCCAGTGTCCAGCAGAACCCCGGAAAAGTGCGAAATTACGAAAATGCCCCTATGTTGTACAAAAAGGGCAGCAGATGAATAAAGGGTATTCTGGTCATTTTGGACAGACCCAGAGGTCAAGACATGTCTAAATAAGGTTGACTAGAGCCAGTATAAGTTTTGACCGAGTCCAGAAAGGTGTGAAATGACGATTTTGCCCTTAGGGTTAAAATAGGACAAGATAGGGCACCAAGGGCATTTTGGTCATTTCGCAGGGGATCTGTAATTGAGTCTGGACCCAGTATTAAAAAGTTAATGATATAAAGGGTCTAGATACTAAATGTGAGGTCAGTAGACATAAAAAGGATCTTCAGAAACATCAGGTGCAGAAAACAGCACGTTTTTCGAGGCGATGGACCGGGCCGGTACCGGAGTGGACCGGAAAGCTTCCGGAAGGCTCTAGCTCCCTCTCAATTTCGCCATGTGAAGAATGTGGGAGGTGAGGTGTCCCATGAGTTGGCATTGAGTGATGTCATGCATGATGCAGTAAAAGGAATAAAGAAAAATAGGAAATTCAGGAAAAACCAGGACCACAGGATCATAAGTCTTCAAAATTACAAGATTGCCATTGCTCAACACTATAAATACCCCCCCTTACCCCTTCATTTCGGTGCAAGCAAGAAAGAGAGGAAGAAAGAAGTTCTTGAGAGAGAAAGTGAGAGAAAGAAAGAAGTAAGGAAGTTCTGGTGAAGTTGGAAGTAGTAGGGAAGTTCTAAAGCACTGCTTTTGAGGTAACAACTAATCCTAGCTCTTATGTAATGTCTTTGTGATGTGTTGTCTTGTTTGGTTGATTGTTGTCCTATATGTTATGCTTGAAGCTCTATTCCAATGCTATGATCATATGTTATTGAATATGGAAGCATGCAGCATACTTATCTGTACACAGTCACAAGCAAGCACCATCACTCTGCATTACATATTTTGTTATGATTATTGTTACTGGGATTATTTTGAATCTCATTTCCAAACATAACATTACAGGGGAGGTTCTGTCAAAATAAAATTTGGAAATCTTAAGAGACGCCGGTAGGCTGCCGAAATTCCGGCAACGAAGACGGAACAAAGAAAGGAACTGATACGTACTGTGTACGTAGTGCTGTCTAAGGAGGCTGGAAGTGTGTGGACCCAGAAGGTTCATCCAGTCTTTCCTGGGTACTACGTAGAATGGTAGTTCTCATAAGGGAATTACCGAATCGGTACAACATCGGTTACTTTCTAGAAAAGAATTGTAGCAGTTATGCTGCCGGATTATAGACAGAGAAGGATGTAATAAAATATGAGAGAGTTAATCATGCACAGATATATAACAGTTGATTATTTGATATTAATGGTTATCTGGCCTGTATGACTGATATGTGTTGGTTGTATGCTTGGGTATGTAAAGACTAAATGCTGAAAATAGGCTCAGTGAACAGTAACTCGTGAAGACCCATTCATGTTTGATAAATCATTAAAAATAGTAAATGATTGAATTAATGTACGAAATTTTTAGGGTATAAAGTAGACATACTAATATTTAATTTGATATATATAATGTCTAAATTGGATGTATACACGAAAAGATATAAATGGTTAAAGTTGGGACCCGAATGCTGGATTCAGGAGAAAGTCATTGGATGAACAGTAATATTTAAACGTTTACCCACGTTAAATTTGTCAAGGATTGGTCAACGAATGATTTTTCCCTGAAATATATTTGAGTTAGCTTCACGTAGCAATTGGAACCACTTCATTTCGATTTTTCTATAATTAGTTATGAATTTTCAAAGTCAGGTCACTCATCTGGAATTTGCCACAGTGAACAGTACTCGATATGAATAAAATTCCAGATTAAGTGTTTAGACTTCAATGACCCTGAAAGTGGTTTAAGTGCTACTGAATGGTCCCTAAGATGTATAAAAATAAGGTTGTGACACTCTCCAACCTGATCATTACTTTGATCAGTCCCCTGTCTGAACTATTGCCTCTTTCTCTTACTATTGGCTTCACAACTTGAGCTACCTCCCAGAGTTCTCTTAGCTAATGCTTTACTATTCTCTATTCACAGGGAATTCTCTTTTTTGCTTCTCAGGCATACTTCTACAAAACTTTGAATATCAGTACTTAGATTTGGACTTTGACTCCGTCTTTGTTAAGGAAAAACTAAGTTCAGTCTGCCTATAATAGAGGCTATCTGAGGAAAATCATTGTAAAATACTTTCTCTGGGTGAGTTTATCAACTGGTGAAGTTTCCTCACCTTAACTTTTTCTTTGGCATTCATCTTCCCAAAGAGATGCTACATTGTACTCACATCTCATGGGTCATTACTTTCCTTAGGCTAGGTCTAACTACGACCTCGGGATCTAACTGCGATCAACCGTTAGCCTCTTCAGAATCTAACTGTGACTCTGAAGCTATTAGGATCTAACTGCGATCCTGGAGCCATACTAGGATCTAACTGTGACCCTCCAGAATCTAACTGTGATTCTGTTGTACTGTATATCTCCCGAAGATCTTAAACCAACAGACTAAGTTATAAGGTTAACTGCTTCCACCTATTGATAACTCAATAAATAAGTATTTGAAAAATTTTTATAGCCTCATATTATTTACCTAGACTTTATTTATTTCCTCTCTTACTCAGGAGTTCCTTCTCATCTTTCTTACTTTACTGTGGTTTACCATTGGCTATGGTCTAACCACCTGCCATTGCATTTTTTTGCTATGGCCTCATCATAACTTTTCATTTTAATCTGTGCTCTAACTGCGATCCATTTGAACTATGCTCTAACTGCGAGCAATCTGTACCAGATCTAACTCTTATCTGAAGAGTGATCTAGAAACAATCCCTTTACCGTTATCTGTATACCATTCCGCTCAATAGAAATAGCTCTGAGTACTGTATTCATAAGCCTATATAAATACCTGAGTAACCTCAATCATAATTCATATCTGAATATCATATCATAACTTATCGTCCCATAAACTGAGACTATCTATCATCCTCATATCATATGGTATGGGAGCAACATACTTTCTCATAGCTTTCTCATCTCATATATGTACTCATATATACTCTACCCTACATGCACTGAAAAAGGGGAGTATCCATTCTACATAGCATACTCTAACATGCATGTCATCATATGACAACTGCAAGGAGATGCAATTATCATATCTTATGGCAACATAAGCCATATCACATATTTTGCTCAACCATCCATCGGACATTGTAATAATCTAAGCCTCAAAACGTATTTCCTTTATCATATTGCCTATCATCTCCTGATCATTCATCCTAAAATAACTATCTATTTCACTTAACTCTTACCAGGGTATAGACTCAACCCTTCATTACTCTATCTTATATAGGGAATAGGGGGTCACTTTATCTTTGAAACTGTGGCTACCTTTCTACTATCTCTTAACTTCTTCTGTCTATCCTTCAGTCCTAGTCTATTCTTGACTGGACTATGGTTCCTTATTGGTCTTTCTTTTTATCCTAGACAACTTGAGTCGCATGGATCATCTTTTACTATTACTTCTACTTTCTAGGGTACTATACCCTAGGTATATCACTTCTCCGTGATGGAATCCCTCTGCTTAGGGAACATTTAGCTCTTTATCTATTACCCATCACGTCTTTACCATTAGGCCATGTACTAGGATCATTCCTGGCAAATCTCATTCTAGCTTTTAGGTCTTCTATTCAGATTAGCTAAATAAAACCCCTGTAACGTAGATCTACTCTTAGTTATCACATAGAGGATCTACTTTTACACATTGTCTTAAACTGATCTTTCGTACCTCAGTACCTTTGTACTGTCTGGCTTACCATATGCTATTCCAATCCTCTAGCTGATGGACTTCAGCAATGTTGGTACCTTTATTATCATATGGCCTCTGCTATCTTTGTTGCGACCTGAGAACTGCATAGTCGCAACTCACATGCTCTGCGACTTTTAGTTGCGACTGTCATACGCTGCTCATCACGACCTGACATTTCTGTGTCCTTTAGTCGCGACCTATTTCTCATAACGTCGCGACCTGGACTCCTTTCAGCCATAATATAAGTTTTAACGTTCAAGGGTTTGACTAACCCTAACTATCTTGTATATGTTTTCTCTACTTCCTACTTTTAAAACCTGTAATCATATTCTTCCGCATACATAGGCAACATACTAGGTATAGGGTAGCTCAATAGTATGCACACTGGACAATCCAATCCAATCACATACAGGATTTATCTATTCATTAGCCAGTTGAAACAGAACATAAATAAATTCGTACCTTAATTTGGTGCAGGAGACTTTCTTATCTCGTTGCTAGTCAGGGTATATACTCTTCCCTGAGTCGGGTATCTTTCGCCTGTTGTGTTCTATGGACACTCCCTGGCATAATGTCCAGGCTTACCACACCTATAGCATAACCCTTGACCTACTGGACAAGGCCTCATACCATGGTCTCGACCACAGTTCCTACATACATTAGGCCTTGGTTGCCTACTAACTTCTCTTGGCCCACTACCTGGCCTACTTCCCTGTTTCTTATTAACTTCTGACCCATATGCTGGCCCATTTCTCTTCTTACTGTTCCCTATTAAGGAACCTGGTGGTATCATTTTTGATGTAGCAGGTTCACTCTTTTCTGGATATTACACATTCTTCTCTGTGATCCTGCATACCTCTACTACTTCATTAAACCTTCGTATCTGTCTAGGAAAAGCCTTCTCCTTTAGTGTAGGATTCAATCCACGAGTTAACTTCTCAGTGGTCCACCTCTCATCATTTATACAGTTTAGGTAAGTGGAATATCGTGAAAGACGAATGAACCTAGCAAGATAATCATCAAAGGGTTCTTGCTCACCCTGCTTTAATATCAAAAATTCTGTTTCACGTTCATCTCGTACTGACTGTGGAAAATATTTCTCATTGAACTGCTCAAGAAATGTTTCCCATGAAAGTGGAATATTTCTTGAGTGCAGAATCACTTCTGTATTCTTCCACCACCTATCCGCATCTTTTTCTAGCTTGTAAACTGCCAGCTGGGCCTTTCTTTCAGTAGGACATTCTAAAATCTTAAAGATTTTCTCTAACTGGCTTACCCAATCCTCAGCTACTTGAGTGTCAAAAGTCCCTTCAAACATGGGCGATTTAAACTTATGGAATCGTTCCATCCATGTTTGAAGACTTTCCTGGTTATTGTTATTTCCTATAGACCCCTGATGTCTATTCATTCCAGTCTTCTCATGATTTGGCTGAGGTTCAGGTTCTATATCATTCTTTGGTACTACCTCCTTCTCAGACTGCTGTAAGCTAGCAACTGCAGTAGCAACCGCCGTAGCGATAACAGAATCTCGTTCTTGATCTTGGTGAGCCTGGGTTGCCCGCATCTCATCTATTGCACGCTGTTGCTGTTCCAACCTATCTAGAATAATTTGCATAGGGTCTATCTGATTGTTAGTACCCTCATCCCGAGGCTCTACCACCTCTGGTCTAACCGTTCTTCTATTATTAACCATGATTTCCACTTCTTTTTCTAGAATTGGGAAATACAGTCATATATATGCAAAACAATCTATGTACACATGTAAAACATTTAGAATAACCCATACCACATACCACACATCGTAACTATTTCAGAGCATCACTAAGCCAGAACCTTCTGTTCCGTGCCAGAATCTTATGCCCTGAACCAAAGCCCTTTCTGGTCTATGCCAGAACCTTCTGCTCTGATACCAAAATGAAACATCATTCCTTTAATACGTCTTAGGGATCATTTGGTAGCATTTAGAACCACTTTCAAGGTCATTGAAGTCCAATTCCTCAATCTGGAGTTTTACTCTTATCGGGTACTGATCACTGTGTAAATTCCAAATGAGTTACCTGACTTCAAAAAATCATAACTAATTCTACAAAAATCTAAATGAAGTAGTTCAAATTGCTAATTGAATCTAACTCAATTATATTTCAGGGAAAAACAACTCGTTGGCCATTCATTGACCGAGTCAACGTCAGTCAACGTCATAACTTTACTGTTTATCCAACATTTTTCTCCAGAATCCAGCATCCTGGTCCCAACTTTGATAATTTATATCTCCAGGTGTAGACATCCAAATGAGACGCTTTATATATCAAATTGAAACTTGGTATGTATACTATCTACCATAAAAATTTCATATATTTATTCATCCATTTACTATTTTAATCATTTATCAAACATGACTAGATCACCACGTGTTACTGTTCACAGTGGTAAATTTCTACATTTCTACTTTGCATACATATGCATACATCCATCATACATCAGTCAAGCATGCCAAACAACACTTATTATTAATTAATAAGTTGTTTTACAGTTGGGTATGTACAAAATTTCCCATATCTCTATTACATCTTTTCCTGCCTAAAATCCGGCAGCATAACCGCTACGCTTCATCTTCAGAAAGTAATTGATCTTGTACCGATTCGGTAATTCCATGAGAACTACCATTCTACGTAAGTACCCAGGAAAGACTGGATGAACTGACTAGGTCCACTCACTTCCAGCCTCCTTAGACCGTACCTACGTACGCAGTACGTATCAACTACTTTCCTTATCTTGCCATAATTTTGGCAGCATAACGGGGTCTCTTAGGATTTCCAAAATTTACTCCGACATAACCTCCCCTGTAATGGGTTACTTATTGGGATGAGATTCGGGGGAATCTCAGTAGCAACAATCATAACAATATATGTAATGCAGAGTGAAAGTGCTTGCTTGTGATTGTGTACAGATAAGTATGCTGCGTGCTTCCATACTCAATAACATATGATCATAGAATTGAAGTAGAGCTTCAAGCATAACATATAAGACAACAATCCAACCAAACAATAGCACAATAAATCACAAAGCCATTACATAAAAGCTAGGATTAGTTACTACCTCAAAGGCTTAGCAGAACTCTAGAATCCTCTTCCAGAACTACCTTTCTTTCTTTCTTTCTTCCTCTCACTTTTTCTCTCTAGCACTTCCTTCTCTCTCTTATTCTTGCTTGGCCGTGGCATATGAAGAGCAAGGGGGTATTTATAGTTTCCTTCAATGGCATTCTTGTAATTTTGAAGCCATATGAACTTGTGGTCCTGGTTTTTTCAGAATTTCCTATTTTCTTTTATTCCTTTTACTGCATCATGCATGACATCATCTCAAGGCCACCTCATGGGACACCTCATCGCCACATTCTTCACATGTCACAATTCCTGGACACCTCATCAGCTGACTCAGCATTTCCAGTCCAATCCAGTACCGGTCCGGTCCCATTTCCCACAAACCAGACTCAACAGCTGAGATTGTGCCACGTGTCCTTAACTTTTCTTCTTCCTCTATGTTGGCGCCATGTGGCATCTTACTGGCACCTATCACGCTATCCAATGCTATCCAGATAAGTCCAGGATTTTATCTGATTACCTCCTCGGTTATCGTGCCGACCGAGTAACTTTACTTTATTGAAACAGCATTAAAATAGTATTTTAATGCCACTTTTTCCCACATATCACTAGGCCTACGTTTTTGGGCTCTGGGAATGTTATTCTTGGATCCTGATCAAGCTCAAGTACTCTGATCGCTCGATTCCCAAGAAACATCCCTTGGCAAATTACCAAAATACCCCTGGGTGCCCTTTCTTGCACTATTTTAACCCTAAGGGTAAAATCGTCATTTTACACCCTTCAGTACTCTGTCAGGTCAGATACTGACTCTGAGTAACTTTATTTGTATGTGCCTTGTCTCCTGAGCCTGTCCAGAATGACCAAAATGCCCTTATACATCTACTACCCGTTTAGTACAACACAGGGGCATTTTCGTAATTTTGCACTTTTCCGGGGTTCTGCGGACACTGGCCCACCTATCAGTCCAAGGGTCTTACTGGGCCTTTGTTGGCGCCATTATTGGGCCTTTCAAGGTCCATTACCCTCAGGGCACGCATTACGAGGAATTTTCCCCTGGCCATGTTCCTCGAATACTTTAACTATTATGTACCGTTTATACACATCTCCGGACACCGGGTCCTTTTACCAGATACACTGGTCTACTGTGTTCTGGCATTCCTGTGGGTCATAACAGTCATCTGACTGGGGTCATCCGAACTCATTCAGTCCCTTTTTAAATACCGATAAATCTCCCTATCGGATACCCGGAGGCCACACACTCCGTCTGGATTTTCTAATTTGCGAATAACTTTTTCTACATGCCTCCTATCGGTATTCTGTCAGTTTTCTGATATCCTCCCCATAAGGACGCATCATCCTATAATTTCTCACTTATATCTGAAATCTAGGATATTCGGTAGGAATTTTTATAACTTTTGGATTATCAGATCAATTCTGGCTATCTGGAGTCTTGAAAAATTTCGGTATTAAGCCAGATTACCGAGTATCACTTGCTCTCTCTACTGGTGAAATCTGGGACTGAAATGCTTTCGGACAGTCCAAACCACTTCCGACCTGACTTTCTTTAATTACAATTTAGCCCCAGGGAACTTTTCTTCTTTTCATTTAAGTCCCTTTTTATTTGGCTAAAATTACACTTAAGGACCCCACCTTTTTGTCTACTTTTCCTTTTTGGCTTTATACTTTCCATAATTGCACTTAAGCCCCTTCATTTTCTTTCTTTTGCAATTTAATCCCTTTCTTTGCATAAATGGCCATCATATCCCTAGGGACTTCCACTATTTACATATAAGTCCCTGGACTTTCACTTATTTGCAGTTTAGTCCCTAAAAACACTCTGTATATTTTTGGGACTTCTGCTCAAAGGGATATATCTATTTCAAGCAATGTACTAAGTCTCTAGCCTGAAAATTGGGGTGTTACAACTTTCGTACGTCTTAGGGACCATTTGGTAGCATTTAGAACCACTTTCAAGGTCATTGAAGTCCAATTTCTCAATCTGGAGTTTTACTCTTATCGAGTTTTGTTCACTATGTAAATTCCAGATGAGTGACCTGAATTCAAAAAATCATAACTAATTATAGAAAAATCAGAATGAAGTGGTTCAAATTGATACATAAATCTAACTAAATTATCTTTCAGTAAAAAATAACTCGTTGACCATTCCTTGACCAAGTCAACGTCAGTCAACATTATAAAAATATCAAATGAGGCATTCTATATATCAAATCGAAGCTTGGTATGTCTACTATTTATTATAAAAATATCATACATTTATTCAACCATTTACTATTTTTAATTATAGATCAAACATCATTAAGTCACCACGAGTTACTGTTCATGGTGGCAAATTCCAGCAATCAACTTTCCATACATCCAACATATATCAGTCAAACATGACAAACCATACTTATTATTAAATAATAAATTATTATACAACAGGGCATGCACAAAATCCTCATATCTCTATTACATCTTTTCCTGCCTGAAATCCGGCAGCATAACTACTAGGCTTCATCTTTACAAATAACTGATCTTGTACTGATTCGGTAATTCCTGTGAGAACTACCATTCTACGTAAGTACCCAGGAAAGGCTGGATGAACCAGCTAGGTCCACTCACTTCCAGCCTCCTTAGACCGTACCTACGTACACAGTACGTATCAGCTCCTTTCTTCACTACTACCATCTTGTCATAATTTCGGCAGCATAACAGCGTCTCTTAAAATTCTCAAACTTTACTTCGACATAACCTCCCTGTAATGGGTTATTTATTGGGAATGAGATTTGGGGGAATCTCAGTAGTAAAAATCATAACAATATATGTAATGCAGTGTGATAGTGCTTGCTTGTGATTGTGTACAGATAAGTATGCTGCGTGCTTCCATACTCAATAACATATGATCATAGCATTGTGTAACATCCCAATTTTCAGGCCTTCAGACACGGAAATAGCCTGAGAATGAGAGGCTACCAGACCCCTTTTGAGCAGAAGTCCCAGAGACATAAGAGAGTTTTTAGGGACTAAGCTGCGAGTAAGTAAAGGTACGGGAACTTATGTGCAAACAGTGGAAGTCCCAAGGGGTAGAATGGTCATTTGGGGTGATGTAAAGGTCAAAGGTTGAAGAGTTACGAGCTGACCGTTATGGTCGCGACTAGAGTAAAGCATGGTCGCGACTAGTGGTTACAGAAAGAGCTATACGCGACAAGAAAGCATTATGGTCGCGACGTAAAAGAAGTATGGTCGCGACTAGAAAGCAGTGATATCGCGACTAATAGTGGCAGAAAGCCTTAGACGCGACTAAAAAGTGTTATGGTCGCAACTAAAATGTGTTGTGGTCGCGACGATAGAATGTTTTGGTCACGACTAATGTACACAGAATTGTAAGGTCGCGACAAGATGATGTTGAGGTCGCGACTAGTGACTAAAGTGGCGCTAAGCGTACGGGCCAAGAGTGGTGAAGGTCCAAGAGAGATAGTTACCCGGTTGGAGATAGACCGGAGGCAGGATATCAGATACAGGAAAGGTTATCTAGAAACCACGAGGTGGACTGATAAGGTATATTCATGGGTCCCACAAGATGCCACATGGCATTAAAGTAATGATTCAGTAAAGTAAAGATACTCGGTTGGCGTGATAACCGAGGAGGCACGATAACCGAGGAAATGATCAGATAAAGTCAGGGACTTATCTGGGTGGCATTGGGAAGTGTGCAAGGTCTCTTCCAGTTGCCACATGGCATTAGTCTGCAGAAAGCAGATAAAGTTGAGGGCACACATTACGAGGCAAGAGACTGGACCGGTGAGTCAGCATGATGAGTCAGCATGCTGAGGTGTCCCGGGAATTCAAGCATGTGAAAAATATGCTGCTGAGGTGTCCTGGTGAGTTGGCATGATGATGCAGTAAATGAGGAATTAAAGAAAATAGGAAAATCCAGGAAAAACCAGGACCGCAGGATCAAAGTTCATAGAAACTACGATTGTGCCATTGAGCCCTATTATAAATACCCCCCTTCCCCCATTCCATTTGCATCCCGCGGAGAAGGAGAGAATGAGAGAGAAAGAAGAGAGAGAAGGAGAAGGAAAGGAAGAGAGAAAGGAGAAAAGGAAGTAAGGAAGTTCTGGCGGAGCTGGAAGCAGAATAGAGATAGTAAGGTTCTGCTAAGCTAGCCAGGTAGTAACTAATCCTAGCTTCTATGTAATGGCTTTGTGATTTGATGTGCTATTGTTTGGTTGGATTGTTGTCTTATATGTTATGTCTGAAGCTCTGCTGTAATGCTATGGTCATATGTTATTAAGCATGGAAGCACGCAGCATACTTATCTGTACACAATCACAAGCAAGCACTGTCACACCGCATTACATATATTGTTATGATTGTTGCTACTGAGATTCCCCCGAATCTCATCCCCATCCATAACCCATTACAGGGAGGTTATGCTGAAGTGGATTTAGAGAATCCTAAGAGACGCCGTTATGCTGCCGGAGTAAAGACTGAACATCAGTATATGATAAGTACTGTGTACGTAGTGCTGTATAAGGAGGCTAGAAGTGAGTGGACCTAGCCGGTTCATCTAGTCTTTCCTGGGTACTACGTAGAATGGTAGTTCTCATGAGGGAATTACCGAATCAGTACGGTTCAGTTCTTTGTACAGATGAAGTGTAGCGGTTATGCTGCCGGAGTTTAGGCAGAAGAAGAGCTAGTATAGCTTCCGCAAGTGTACTCTGAGGGCTGTATGGGAGGATGTTTCATTTTGGTATCAGAGCAAGAGGTTCTGGCACCAACCAGAAAGGACTCTGGTTCAGAGCATAAGATTCTGGCACAGAACAGAAGGTTCTGGCTCAGTGATGCTCTGATTTAGCCCTTGAGTACGACAGAATAGCACTACGGTCGCGACTAAAGTGGTTTATGTCGCGACGGGTAGCCTCAATGAGAGGTTTAGGCGCGACGCTTAAGTTTATAGGTCGCGACGGTTATTCACAGAAAGATTTGGTCGCGGCGAGTATGTTCCTAGGTCGCGACGTTATTTAAGAGAGAGCTAAGGTTGTGACGAGAAAAGTTTAATGTCGCGACTAGAAATGGCTATGGTTGCGACGTGAAGAGACATAAGTCGCGACGAGAAAATATCCTGGTCGCGACGGTAGAGGAGTTGAGTCGCGACGAAATAAGATTTAGGTCGCGACTAGAAGACAGAAAATGTTAAGGACGCGACGTCTGAAGCGGTAGGTCACGACTAAAGAATAGAAATGATAAGTCGTGAGGAGTTAAGGGTAATGAAGAATCATAGAGGCTATGAATAGCGATTACCCAATACTCATATCGCGACGGAATGACAGAGATGTCCTGGTATGACATTAGAAGATTCAGATCGGGACTATTATGGGTTTAGAAGAGCCCGTGGAGATAAAGCTCCTAGATGGAATAAGAGGTGTTCATGTTTCGTTGTAAAGGAAAAGACAGGTGAACACAAAGCATGAACATAGAGCTTGAGTGGAGAAGTCATGCATAGAGGAAGTTGGCAACTCCAATAAGCAAGTCATCCTTGCTAGGTAGGATAGGCCGCAAAGGATGATAATGTTAAGATGAGCTAGCTAGATGAGATAGCTAGAATGAGACAGATCCTCCATGTGATTACGAGGAGTAGATCTACATGGTAAAAGTTTTATTCAACCTACTTGAATAAAAGACCTGAGAGCTAGAATGGGATAGCTAGTATGAAGTTTGCCTCGGAGTAATCCTAGGGCATAGCCTAAAGGCTAGAGATGTGATGATGTTTGATATGGCCTAAGGCTAAGGCTAAGGACGTGATGGTTAATAGGTAAAGAGTTAAAATTCCCTAAGCAGAGGGATTCCATCACAGAGATCTAGGGTAGAATACCCTAAAGAATAGAAATAATAGTAAAAGATAATGAATGAGATCTAGGCGACTGAAGTTCGCTAGGATTAAGAGAAAGATGCGTTTTCAGGTGCTTAAGGGCTGTGGCTCGTGTGTCTGGAAAACAAAACCGTGACCTCATGTGGACACCAAGCCTACCTAAGGGGAAAGCGGATAATATCTTTGTAAAGGGGTTCTAGGCTGTTACAGTAAAGGCCGATAAGGAACCACAGTCTGGTCAAGAATAGACTGAGACTGATAGATAAACAAAAGAAGAAATGAGATAGTAGAAGGTAGCCACATATTACGGGATACAGTGACTCCCCTATGTAAGAAAGAGTGATGAAGGGTTGAGTCTGTACCTTAATAAGAGGGTAGTATGGCAGCCTGAGATAGACAGATGTTTCAGGATGACTGACCAAGATATGATAGGCCATATGATAAATAAAATATGCCTTGAGGTTTAGTTAGTCTGATGGATGGTTGAGCAAAGTATGATGATGATATGGCTTATGATGCCATAAGTTATGATAGTTGCATCTCCTTGCAATTGTCATATGATGACATGCATGTTAGAGTATGCCATGATGAATGAATACTCCCTTTTACAGTGCCTGAAGGGTAGAGTATATATGAGATGAGAAAGTATGTTGCTCCCATACCATATGACATGTAATGAGATAGGTATTGAGGATGATAGATAGTCTCAGTTCATGGGACAATAAGTTATGATATTCAGATATGTTTGAAGTTACTCGGGTAATTCTGCAGACTTATGAATATAGTACTCAGGACCATTTCTATTAAGCGGAATGGTAAGCAGATAAGAGTAAAGAGATTGTTTTTAGATCACTCTTCAGATAAGAGTTGGATCTGAAATAGATGGCTCTCAGATAGAGCTAGATTCAGATGAGTATAGATCACTCTTCAGATAAGAGTTGGATCTGATACAGGATGCTCGCAGTTGGAGCATAGTTCAAATGGTTCACAGTTAGAGCACAGATGAGTTATGATGAGGCCATAGCAGTAGAATGCAATGGCAGGTGGTTAGACCATGATGGCACAAGCCAATGGTAAGCCACAGTAAAGTAAGAAAGATGAGAAGGAACTCCTGAGTAAGAGAGGAAGTAAGTAAAGTCTGGGTAAATGATGTGAGGCTATAAAATTTTTATGGAGTTATCAACAGGTGGAAGCAGTTAACCTTATAACTTAGTCTGTTGGTTTAAGATCTTCGGGAGATATACAGTACAACAGAATCGCAGTTAGATTCTGGAGGGTCACAGTTAGATCCTAGCATGGCTCCAGGGTCGCAGTTAGATCCTAACAGATCCAGAGTCACAGTTAGATTCTGAAGAGGCTAGCGGTTGATCGCAGTTAGATCCCGAGGTCGCAGTTAGACCTAGCCTAAGGAAAGTAATGAGCCATGAGACATGAGTACGTTGTAGTATCTCTTTGGGAAGATGAATGCCAAAGACGAAGTTAAGGTAAGGAAGTTTCACTAGTTGATAACCTGACCCAGAGACAGTGTTTTATAATGATTTTCCTCAGGTAGCCTCTAGTCTACAGACTGAACTTAGCTTTCCCTTAAACGAAGATGGAGTCCAAGTTTAAATCTGAGTACTGAGATTCAAAGTTTTGTAGAAGTATGCCTGAGAAGCAGAGAAGAGAATCCTCTGTGTAATAAGAAGCAGAGAAGAGAATCCTCTGTGTAATAAGAAGCAGAGAAGAGAATCCTCTGTGTAATAAGAAGCAGAGAAGAGAATCCTCTGAGAAGCAGAGAAGAAAATCCTCAATGTAATAAGAATAGAAAAGTATGAGTAGATAAAGATTACCCAGATGAGGGGTAATGAGATTAAAAGGCTAGAGAAGACCTAGAGAAGAGGGTCTAAGGCAAGGCTGAGATAGAACGCAGTTCTATGAAAAGAGAAAGCCAGTCTTATGTTAGTTTTGTGATAAGACAAGATAAGTTATGAAAGGGTGAAATACACCATGAGATAGCTAGAGTGGGCTAGATATGCCATGATAACGTATCAAAGGCATGTAATGAGATACACGGTAGTAAACGTGTAATATGACACGCACCTAGAGATGTGCATTGTATGAACAGACAGAGAGGCTCCCTGTT
The DNA here is from genome assembly GCA_037074615.1 of Leucaena leucocephala. Taxonomy (NCBI): domain Eukaryota; kingdom Viridiplantae; phylum Streptophyta; class Magnoliopsida; order Fabales; family Fabaceae; genus Leucaena; species Leucaena leucocephala. The sequence goes on along the minus strand of CM073548.1, from coordinate 6,959,661 downwards.
TGGTAGGAATCAGATGTTTGAATGTTATGCTATGAAAGAGAATAGAAAATGAGAGCTTTCACTTTTTGCATGAGATGTTAGGCTTAATGTTATGCTAAAACTATGCAAGCTCCGAGTGTTAGAGCTGTGCCTAGTTAGAACAGGAATGCTTAAGCTCCGATGTTAGAGCTTTGCATTCATAAGCAGGTATGCAGTCCTGCAGTATGTTGGCCAAGCATTATGCATATTAGAGTAGGTGCTTTTGTTTAGCAGCAAAGTAAAGAAAGAATAGCTGCGTAAGTCCTCTCTCTGTATGAAGTTAAGTGCAAAGAAAGATGAAATGCTACAAGTATGATGAGTAGTTAGAAGAAATTCCCGAATACAGTAATATTCGAGAGGATTTCATATGAAAGAAATGGACACTACTCATAAGTGCAGTAAGTGGTCCATAAGAGGAAAGTAGATTTCAACTCTGATTGGATTAACCCAGGGAAAGAAAGGCATGTTACGAAGAGATGTACAGTTATGATGAGTACTTTGCCAGATGTTAAGTTAATTTGGCTATGGTACTGATTAAATTTCGAGGACGAAATTTATTTAAAGGGGAGGAGAAATGTAACATCCCAATTTTCAGGCCTTCAGACACGGAAATAGCCTGAGAATGAGAGGCTACCAGACCCCTTTTGAGCAGAAGTCCCAGAGACATAAGAGAGTTTTTAGGGACTAAGCTGCGAGTAAGTAAAGGTACGGGAACTTATGTGCAAACAGTGGAAGTCCCAAGGGGTAGAATGGTCATTTGGGGTGATGTAAAGGTCAAAGGTTGAAGAGTTACGAGCTGACCGTTATGGTCGCGACTAGAGTAAAGCATGGTCGCGACTAGTGGTTACAGAAAGAGCTATACGCGACAAGAAAGCATTATGGTCGCGACGTAAAAGAAGTATGGTCGCGACTAGAAAGCAGTGATATCGCGACTAATAGTGGCAGAAAGCCTTAGACGCGACTAAAAAGTGTTATGGTCGCAACTAAAATGTGTTGTGGTCGCGACGATAGAATGTTTTGGTCGCGACTAATGTACACAGAATTGTAAGGTCGCGACAAGATGATGTTGAGGTCGCGACTAGTGACTAAAGTGGCGCTAAGCGTACGGGCCAAGAGTGGTGAAGGTCCAAGAGAGATAGTTACCCGGTTGGAGATAGACCGGAGGCAGGATATCAGATACAGGAAAGGTTATCTAGAAACCACGAGGTGGACTGATAAGGTATATTCATGGGTCCCACAAGATGCCACATGGCATTAAAGTAATGATTCAGTAAAGTAAAGATACTCGGTTGGCGTGATAACCGAGGAGGCACGATAACCGAGGAAATGATCAGATAAAGTCAGGGACTTATCTGGGTGGCATTGGGAAGCGTGCAAGGTCTCTTCCAGTTGCCACATGGCATTAGTCTGCAGAAAGCAAATAAAGTTGAGGGCACGCATTACGAGGCAAGAGACTGGACCGGTGAGTCAGCATGATGAGTCAGCATGCTGAGGTGTCCCGGGAATTCAAGCATGTGAAAAATATGCTGCTGAGGTGTCCTGGTGAGTTGGCATGATGATGCAGTAAATGAGGAATTAAAGAAAATAGGAAAATCCAGGAAAAACCAGGACCGCAGGATCAAAGTTCATAGAAACTACGATTGTGCCATTGAGCCCTATTATAAATACCCCCCTTCCCCCATTCCATTTGCATCCCGCGGAGAAGGAGAGAATGAGAGAGAAAGAAGAGAGAGAAGGAGAAGGAAAGGAAGAGAGAAAGGAGAAAAGGAAGTAAGGAAGTTCTGGCGGAGCTGGAAGCAGAATAGAGATAGTAAGGTTCTGCTAAGCTAGCCAGGTAGTAACTAATCCTAGCTTCTATGTAATGGCTTTGTGATTTGATGTGCTATTGTTTGGTTGGATTGTTGTCTTATATGTTATGTCTGAAGCTCTGCTGTAATGCTATGGTCATATGTTATTAAGCATGGAAGCACGCAGCATACTTATCTGTACACAATCACAAGCAAGCACTGTCACACCGCATTACATATATTGTTATGATTGTTGCTACTGAGATTCCCCCGAATCTCATCCCCATCCATAACCCATTACAGGGAGGTTATGCTGAAGTGGATTTAGAGAATCCTAAGAGACGCCGTTATGCTGCCGGAGTAAAGACTGAACATCAGTATATGATAAGTACTGTGTACGTAGTGCTGTCTAAGGAGGCTAGAAGTGAGTGGACCTAGCCGGTTCATCTAGTCTTTCCTGGGTACTACGTAGAATGGTAGTTCTCATGAGGGAATTACCGAATCAGTACGGTTCAGTTCTTTGTACAGATGAAGTGTAGCGGTTATGCTGCCGGAGTTTAGGCAGAAGAAGAGCTAGTATAGCTTCCGCAAGTGTACTCTGAGGGCTGTATGGGAGGATGTTTCACATTGCAGTAGAGCTTCAGACATAACATATAAGACAACAATCCAACCAAACAATAGCACATCAAACCACAAAGCCATTACATAAAAGCTAGGATTAGTTACTACCTCAAAAGCTTAGCAGAACTCTAGAATCTCTATACTGCTTCCAGCTCCGCCAGAACTTCATTTCTTCTTTCTTTTCTTCATCTTTCTCTCTCTTAAATGGGCTCTTGGCTGTGAGGACAATGCAAAGGGAGGGGGTATTTATAGTTTTCATGGATAGCATTTCTGTAATTCTCAAGAACTCTGAACTTGTGGCCACCGTTTTTCCTGGAATTTCTTATTTTCTTTTCCATTTATGACATCATCCAAGGGACACCTCATGGGACACCTAATCACTCACATGGCAAAAATGAAGGTCCAAGAAGCCTCTGGAGAAATTCCAGTCCAATCCGGTACCGGCCCGATCCGATTTCCCATAAACCGGACTGTTTTCTACATCTATTTTTTCTGAAATGCCATAATAAGTCCTCTGACCTTATATCCAATATCTGAATTCTTTTTATTATTAACGTTCTTATACTGGGTCTAAACTCCATTACAGATCCCTTGCGAAATAACGAAAATACCCTTGGTACCCTTTCTTGCACTATCTTATCCCTGAGGGTAAAATTGTCATTTCACACCTTTTTATACCTTGTCAAAGCATATACTGACTCTGACTAACTCTTCCTATGTATGTCTTGGCATTTTGGCCTATCCAAAATGACCAAAATGCCCTCCATTCATCTATTACCCCTTAAGATAACACAGGGGTATTTTCGTAATTTCGCACTTTTTCGAGATTCCACTGGACACTGGCCCACCTATCAGTCCAAGTGTCTTATAGGGCCTTGGTTGGCGCCATTTTTGGGCCTTTCTGGGGTCCACCACCTTTATGATACTAATCCCGAGACACCTCTCCCGGCGATATCCATCGGGTATTGCTATCACTGTGTACCGTTTCTACACCTTTTCGGACACCGGCTCCTTTTATCAGATAAACTGATATACTGAGTCTAGTCATCCCTTTGGGTCATAACATGGATCTGACCGATGTCACCTGAGCTCATTCAGTTCCAATTTAAATACCGATAAAACTCCCAATCGGATACCCGGAGGTCACAAACTCCCGTCTGAATTCACTAATTTGTGAATAACTTTTTCTACAGACCTCCTTTCGGTATTCTGTCAGTTCCCTGACATCCGTCTCTACAGGACGCATCATCTGTGATTTTTCATGTATATCCGGGGTCTAGGATATCCGATAATAATTTTTATAACATTTTCATTATCAGATAAATTTCGGCTATCTAGAGTCCTGATAAAATTCCTGTATCAAACCAGATTACTCAGCATCCTTTGCTCTATCTACTGATGAGATTTGGGACTGAAATGCTTCCGGCCAGTGCAAAGCTATTTCTGGCTCATCTTTCCATAATTACACTTTTGCCCCTGGAACTTTTCTTCTTTTCAATTAAGTCCCTTGTATTTGGCTAAAATTACACTTAAGGACCCCACATTTTTATCTACTTTTCCCTTTTAGCCTCACACTTTTCATAATTGCACCTAAGTCCTTACATTTTCTTTCTTTTGCAATTTAATCCTTTTCTTTGCATAAATGGCCATTATATCCCTAGGGACTTTTACTATTTATATATAAGTCCCTGGACCTTCACTTATTTGCAATTTAGATCCTAAAAACCCTATGTATGTTTCTGGGACTTCTTCTCAAAGGGGTCTGGTAGGCTATCTATTTCAGACTACTTTTTGAGTCTCTAGGCCTAAAAATTAGGATGTTACAATCTAACTGCGATTCTGTTATACTGTATCCTTATCTATGGAAAATCTAACCAACAGACTAAGTTATAAGGTTAGTTACTGTAACATCCTAATTTTCAGGCCTAGAGACTCAAAAAGTAGCCTAAAATAGATAGGCTACCAGACCCCTTTGAGAAGAAGTCCCAGAAATATACAGAGGGTTTTTAGGGACTAAAATGCAAATAAGTGAAAGTCCAGGGACTTATATTTAAATAGTGAAAGTCCCTAGGGATATAATGGTCATTTATGCAAAGAAAGGGATTAAATTGCAAAAGAAAGAAAATATAAGGACTTAGGTACAATTATGAAAAATGTAAGGCTAAAAGGGAAAAGTAGACAAAAATGTGGGGTCCTTAAATGTAATTTTAGCCAAATAAAAGGGACTTAATTGAAAAGAAGAAAAGTTCCAGGGGCAAAAGTGTAATTATAAAAAGATGAGCCAGAAATGGCTTAGCACTTTAGCACTGCCCGGAAGCATTTCAGTCCCAAATTTCATCAGTAGATAGAGCAATTGATGCTGAGTAATCCAGCATAATATAGGAATTTTATCAGGACTCCAGATAGCCGAAATTTATCGATAGTCTAAAAGTATAAAAAATTCTTACCAGATATCCTAGACCTCAGATATGAGTGAAAATCTACAGGAAGATGCGTCCTGTAGAGATGGATGTCAGGGAACTGACAGAATACTAAAAGGAGGTCTGTAGAAAAAGTTATTCACAAATTAGTGAATTCAGACGGGAGTTTGTGACCTCCGGGTATCCGATTGGAAGATTTATCGGTATTCGAATTGGGTCTGAATGAGCTCAGGCGATATCGATTAGATACCTATTATGACCCAAATGGATGCCTAGACTCAGTATATCATTTTATCTGATAAAAGGAGTCGGTGTCCGGAAAGGTGTAGAAACGGTGTACAGTGACAGCAATACCCGATGAATATCATCGGGAGAGGTATCTCGGGATTCGTGTCACAAAGGTGGAGGACCTTATCAAGTCCCAAAAATGGCGCCAACCAAGGCCCAACAAAACACTTGGACTGATAGGGGGCCAGTGTACCGGGGAACCCCGGTAGAGTATGAAATTATGAAAATACCCATGTGTTGTCCTAAGGAGTGATAGATGAATGGAGGGCATTTTGATCATTTTAGACAGGACAAAACACCAAGATATACATAGGAGGGGTTAGTCAGAGTCAGTATATGCTCTAACAAGGTACGAAGAGGTGTGAAATGATGATTTTACCCTTCGGGTTAAGATAGTACAAGAAAGGGCACCAAGGGTATTTTGGTCATTTCGTGTGGAATCTGTAATGAAGTTCAGATCCAGTATAAGAATGTCAATAATAGAAAGAATTCAGATATTGGATTTAAGGTCAGATGATTTATTATGGCATTTCAAAAAAATTAGATTCAGAAAACAGTCCGGTTTTTTGGGAATTGGACCGGGTCGGTACCGGATTGGACTAGAATTTTTCCAGAGGCTTCTTGGACCTTCATTTTTGCCATGTGAGAGATTAGGTGCCCCATGAGGTGTCCCTTGGATGATGTCATGGTGATGATGTCATAAATGGAAAAGAAAATAGGAAATTCCAGGAAAAACGGTGGCCACAAGTTCAGAGTTCTTAAGAATTACAGAAATGCCATCCATGAAAACTATAAATACCCCCTCCACCTTTCATTTGTCTTCACGGATCAAGGAAAGAATAAGAGAGAAAAGTGAGTTCTAGAGAGAGAAAGTGAAAGGAAGAAAGAAAGGAAGTTCTGGCGGAGCCGGAAGCAGTATAGGGATTCTAGAGTTCTGCTAAGCTTTTGAGGTAGTAACTAATCCTAGCTTTTATGTAATGACTTTGTGGTTCGATGTTCTATTGTTTGGTTGGATTGTTGTCTTATATGTTATGTCTGAAGCTCTACTACAATGCTTTGATCATATGTTATTGAGTATGGAAGCACGCAGCATACTTATCTGTACACAATCACAAGCAAGCACTGTCACACTGCATTACATATATTGTTATGATTATTTACTACTGAGATTTCCCCGAATCTCATTCCCCATGTCTAACCCATTACAGGGAGGTTATGTTGAAATGAATTTTGAGAATTTTAAGAGACACTGTTATGCTGTCAAAATTATGACAAAATGGCAGTAGTGAAGGAAGGAGCTGATACGTACTGTGTACATAGGTACTGTCTAAGGAGGCTGGAAGTAAGTGGACCTAGCCGATTCATCCAGTCTTTCTTGGGTACTTACGTAGAATGGTAGTTCTCACAGGAATTACCGAATCAGTACAAGATCAGTTACTTTTTAAAGATGAAGCCTAGCGGTTATGCTGCCGGATTTCAGGCAGGAAAATATGTAATAGAAATATGAGAATTTTGTACATGGCCTGATGTATACCAACTTATTATTTAATAATAAGTATTGTTTGGCATGTTTGACTGATATGTGATGGATGTATGCATATGTATGTAAAGTTGAGTGCTGGAATTTGCCACCATGAACAGTAACTCGTGGTGACTTAATGATGTTTGATCTATAATTAAAAATAGTAAATGGTTGAATAAGTGTATGATATTTTTATGGTAAATAGTATACATACCAAGATTCGATTTGATATATAGAATGCGTCATTTGGATAACTACACATGGAGAAATAAATTATCAAATTGGGACCAAAATGCTGGATTCAGGGAAAAAAACGCTGCATGAACAATAAAGTTGTAACATTGACTGAAGTTGACTTGGTCAAGGAATGGTCAACGAGTTATTTTTTCCGAAAAGATAGTTGAATTAGCTTCATATATCAATTTGAACCACTTCATTTGTATTTTTCTAGAATTAGTTATGATTTTTTGAAATCAAGTCACTCATCTGGAATTTACACAGTAACAGTACTCGATAAGAGTAAAACGCCAGATTGAGAAATTGGACTTCAATGACCTTGAAAGTGGTTCTAAATGCTACCAAATGACCCCTAAGATGTACGAAAGTAAGGATATTTTAGTTACCTTCACTTAGTTGCTACTCAACAGATAATTTCCCTAAGACTGAACACAGAAGCCAATATTATATATTTAGACTTTACTCATTTCATCTAGTATTGAGGAATTTCTTATATCATTCTCATCTTTCATAACCTTGCTATATCTCTGACTACAGGGAGCTACATAGGCTCTACCATGCAAATCCCTATCATGATCTGTATACCCCATATGATGGATATGGCTTCATCATAAACTAAACTGTCCAATTTCTTAGCTCTATTTCATGAGCAATCTAATTATATCGCAAGAGCAATCTAGCTCTATTGCGAGAATGCTAACTTCTCTTACATAGATGTTGCTCACTCTCAGAGCTGTATCATCTTTCATGGCTTTACCTTATCTCATTTCATGCTCATGGTACATCATTCATATATCTTATTCCCAATGAAGGAATATATTCTGAGCACCGTAATCACATGTATATGGATTTGCCATCAACATTCATCTTTAACCTCATTCTCTGTCTATCTTTAATTTTCATTCTAAACTTTAAGGATTAACGGGCTAACTATCTCGTTTATCACTTGTCTATTGCTTTATCATCATTTTCAAGTTAAATTATCTAACTGCATGCCGTAGGGTATGGGAGCAACATAACCTTCTCATAACTTCCTCATCTCATATGTACTCTACCCTGCATATATTCCAAAAAGGGAAGTATTCATTCATTATAGCATACTCTAACATGCATAATATGTAAGGAGATGCAATTATTTAAGCATTCTCGAACATGCGTGTCATTATCTGACAACTGCAAGGAGATGCACTGATTATCATAACTTATGACAACAAAAGCCATATCATCATCACCTAATTTGCTCAACCATCCGTTATACGCATACTGCAATTCCACCATTAATTAGGTAAGCTCTTTGAGCATTATGTCCCTTTATTACTTCATCTGCCAGATCCCTTTACTCATTCATGAACTTTAAACAAATACTCTTTTGTTTACTAAGGTTGCCACATTACCCTTTTTCTAGGGTACAGACTCAACCCTTCACTACTTTTCTTACATAGAGGATAGGGGAATCACTCTATCTTTAAAATTGTGGCTACCTTTCTCTGTCTAGGAATTATACATTTCTGCTTCTAATCCTGTATACATCTACCGCTCTATTGAACTTCCATGACTACCCGAGAAATCCTTTGTAGCATAAAATTCAATCCTTGAATTAACTCTTTAATCATTCAACTCTCTCTCTTCATATATATGAACTTGGCTAAACATTCATCAAAAGGGTTTCTCTTTCTCTATTTAACCCTTGGCTTCACGCTCATCTCTATTCAACTGAGAGGAATGATTTTTGTAAAACTACTGAAGAAAAACTTCTTAGGTGAGCGGATAAATTTTCATCTATGTCTCTCTATTATCTCTTAACTCTTTCTGGTCTTTTTCTTGATCCTGACAAAACCTAAGTCAAATGGATCTCATTCATCATCTAGCATCATTACTTATGTTCTCTAGGGTACTCTACCCTAGGTCTACTAGGTTATTGTCTTTTCGTGATAGTATCACCCTATTTCAGGGATTTTAACTTTCTATAACTTGAAGCCATATGTTAGGCTCATTTCTTAAGCAAGCCTTATTCTAACTTTTGATTCTTTTGTTCATAAAAGACTAACTGAACCAAATCTTTCACAATGTAGATCTACTCTTGATAGTCACATAGAGGATCTACTTTTGAACATCATCTTAGACTAGTATGTATCTCTATTTCTCATACTGTTCAGCTTGCCTACATCATGTGTTAAACCTCTAACTGATAAACTTCAGTGAGACTGGCATCTTCATTCATCATCAGGTCTCTGTGTATCTTAGTCGTGACCTTCTAATTCTACTCGTCACGACTTGACATCTTTGAATTCTTTAGTCATGACTCCAGGTCTTATCTATCACTACTTGAACTAATTTGTGTATATTAGTCGCATCTTATGACCTAACAGTTCTATAACTTTTATCGCAACCAGTAATCTTTCCTCATCCCGACCAGAATATCTTAGTAAATCATCGTCGCCACACTTGTCTTATCTAGTCGCGACTTAACTTCTCTGGAACTTCTAGTCTCGACCTGGACACAATATTCTTCAAACATTCTTCAAATGTTCTTGTCCAGTCTTTACTCTAACAATGACCAATTCTCATTCTTAACTTTGATGAGCTTTAGTAATTTAAAACTCATCCATATATATATCTAGCATAGTTGGATCAAATAGGGGCATATTCACATAGATGTTCAACAAATGTTATTATATTATATCACATCAACACTCATATGTCATATTACCATAACATTTGTACATACATTACATATATGTCAATTACATATATGGGGTAAGCCATAACTATTATACATTTATGCAATTACTTCATTTTACACTGTTTACATATTTACATTACCCCTCATCTCTTTTTACATTCTTTTCTAGGGAATCGCAAACTGTAAGTACTTCTGCATACGGAAATGCCACCCTTGTATATTAGTTAGTGGATCATCTGCCAAAAACTTGATCCTTGGATTACGCAACTATTTTAGGTTACTCATATCAAATCTATCCTCAAACTCTAGGGGAGGAGGAATAATATCTGGTCTACCTATTATCCAGTACCAGCATTCAGCTTCCTCAGCCCTAATCTGTCCTTTCATCCGAGGAACAGAGCTTACATCAGGGTTAGATGGAACTCCAATAAACTCATAATACACAGATTCACTAGGTTCATTATCATCTGGTGCATGCACAACATCAGGCTGAATCTCTACATACTTTCCAGACTGTAGATTTGAGTCTATAGAAATATCCATAGGGTATTCTACTGTAGACCTTCCTGACTGATCCCCAATATTATTGTGTGAACTTTCTCCACTATCTGAAGAATTAAAGTTAGGATGTATAACATCTTCATATATCATTACTGGTTGGGGGTCTCCCTGATTAACTGATGGCTCAGACTTAACTCTATGAATCCCCATGTTTTCCTGCAATATTAGCTTAGATAAGCAAAACTACTAGCTCAATAAATACCCTAACTTAACAAGATACTTAATACTTAGAGTTAGGGACTGGGGATTATCCTATCTTATGCCAGAAACTTCTGCTCTGATACCAAAATAAAATATCCTTCTTTATATCTCTCAGAGTACTCTTGCTATAGCATTATCAACTGGATTATATCTCTCTTGCCGAAAATCCTGGCAAAAAATAACTGTACTGATTCGGTAATTCCCCATGAGAACTACCATTCTACGTAAGTACCCAGGAAAGACTAGATGAACCGGCTAGGTCCACTCACTTCCAGCCTCCTTAGACAACACCTACGTACACAGCACTCTGTATAGTCTACCAGGATAACGGCATTTTCTAGTAAATATCTTTAAATGTTAACCTTACATATATTCAATTAGAATTATCTTAGATCATTGGAATACCTCTTAACCTTAAAAATATGAATTTTCAAGATTTAGGCTTTCGGTACTGTTCACTATCACTGTTCACTGGGTAATTCCAGATTACAGCCTGAATTTTGGAAATTCATAATTAAATCTATAAAACTCATATTGAGGTGATTCCAAATTCTAATGAAAGATATTTCATTTAACTTTGAGTGGAAAATATGAAAATGAGGTTTCCTTGTCCAGATCAAATCAGTTTATTCGTTGAACTTTACTGTTCATTGGGTAAATCTGGAAGTTCCAGTTTCTTTGCCCCATTTTCAAAAATTCATTTCTCCTTGTATACTTATCCAATTGAGTAGAATTACCTATGGATTTAAATCTCAGAATGTGTACTTTAAGCTCACCAAAAATCATGGAAAAACTCATTCATTTTCTATATGAAAACCGCGTTGGAACCTTACTGTACCGGATGACTTGTTTTATCTTGATCCAAAGTTTACGTCCAAATTTGAAAAATCATATCAATTTGAAAACTTAACCAAATTACGTTTTCTTGGTGTCCAATTAAAGATCTGGATCTTAGATATGTTCATGCCAATTTTACGTGAAACTAAATAGAATAAGTTACTCAAACTATCGTTGGAAGTGATCTGGCTCAGCTCGGATCCAGTGAGTAAATTCATTATACATACCAATATATCATCATCTAAATTAAAGGCATGCTTTTCAAGTCATACACCATTCATACGTCCACAATTACCTCCTTCCTTGTGATGTTCCAGCACCTAGATCATGGTTATGGGAGGGTGAGATTCTAAAGAATCTCAGTAGCAAACAATACCAAACAATGCATGTATTAATGTAAAGACTTGTGCTTGCTTGTGAAAGTGTTATCATAGTGTGATGAGCATGCTTCCATGTATCATATGAAATACAATTGGCCAAAGTAATCATAAAATAATAGAGCTTCAATCATCTACCATATACACACAATTCAACCAAGCCATAGCACAATCAAGCATACATTACATACATACAAGTTTAGGGTAAGTTCACTACCTTGAATCTAAGCTTTCTCTCTTATTCTTGCACTTGCTTCCCAAGCTTTTCAATCATGAAGCTTTTTGGTCAATCATTCCCCAACATCTTCTTAGATGTTCCAAGGTCCTAAACACATTCATATTCATTACATAATCCATTAGGATCATAAACTCAAACATTACTCAAGACTCTCTCTCTTGAACATTCAACTTGCTTTAACTAACTTAACTTCCTTTAATTTTTACCAATTGGCTTGGCCTTTGAATCAATTGATGTCTTGACCTTACCCTACACAATTTCACCTTTTGAATCCATTTATGAACTCAAAATAACCAAATTCCAGCAACAATGCACTGTTCTGTACAGATTTGGAAATGCATACATAATTCTTCCAAAAAACTCATTTTGATTCCAATGCTTCCCATATTTGTTCCTCCACTTTTCCCCCACACAAAATCTCATTTTAAGACCATTGGAAGCATCAAAATCATGAAATTCAAATCACTGTTCATGCGAGTGAACAGTACCGAAAGGAATTTGCAACATTACAACCTTTAATTCCAATGGTTTCCAAGGTTCAAAACCTATCCAATCCTACACAAAATCATCATATAAACTCAATGGAAGCATTAAATCATTGAAATTCCATCTCTTTCTATCATGAACAGTGCATGAACAGTGCAACCGAAATGTTCTTCCATGGTAAAGTCAAGAACATCAACTTAATCCAACAACCAATCATGCAACTAACTTGTTTAAGCTTGTCTAAACTATCTATGACATAAAACTCATGTTCCTCTCACATATACATAGAAATTCCAGCAGCATTTGCCCAAGATTCAAGCCTCAAAATCAACTTAAACTCAAGAAGAAATCATGAGAACAAAGTCTAGAAGCAAAGGAGCAACTTACCTTACTAGCTTCTTCAAGATCCTGCTTCTTCCTTGCTTGAGAAAATATTTTGCAAGAGGTTCCCTACACTTTCTCCTCCACAGTTTTGAGCCAAAATGAGGGGGTATTTATAGAAAAATCTTGGGAAAAGTGAAGGCTAAGATTACCTTGGGAACTATTTGATCTAATGGCTTTAGGTTTAATCTTGAATTTCTTTTCTCTTTCCACTTATGACATCACCACCATGACATCACCAATATGACATCACATGGGACACCTAAGCCTCCTTTTTGGTGCCATTTTGGGGTGAGATCTCCAAGAAAAATTTCAACCCAATTCAGTCCCATCCAGTCCAATCCGGTACCGGCCCGATCCAATTTTTTGTAAACCGGACTGTTTTCTTAATCTAATTTTTTTATGGGACTTCATAATATATTTTTTCAATATTTAAATCCTTCATACCATTGAGATTCTTATACTGGGTTCAAATTTAATTCTGGAGACCTTGGAAAATTACCAAAATACCCTTAGTGCTTTTCCTTGCACTGTATTAATTCCAAGGGCATAATTGTCATTTTTCACCTCTTTAAATCTTGCCAAAATATATACTAACCCCAACTGACCTTTCCTGCACTTGCCTTGGTATTTTGGCCTATTCAAAAAGACCAAAATGCCCTCCATTCACTTCTGTTCCTTAGGACAAAACACAGGGCATTTTCATAATTTTGCATTTTTTGGGGGTTCCTCTGGACACTGGCCCACTATCAGTCCACTTATTTTATTGAGCCTTAATGACTCCCTTTTTGGGCCTTTTAGGATTCAATACCTATGTGACATGAATCCCTAGAAAACTCTCCCGGCAATATTCATCGGGTATTTTATTCCATTGTAAATTCCATTAAAAATTCTACAGGATTCCTTTCCTGATCCTGTCAATTTTATAAATTCTTATATTAATCATAGGAATTTATTGGAAGGACTCATCTGATTCTAAGATCTAAAAAATATTGTAATAATTTTATCTAACTTCAGAAATTTATATCAATTTTTCGGGACCTCAAATCAAAATTCTGTGTTGCATCAAACAACCCGGAATAATTTCTCTATTTACTGGAAAAATTTGGGTCCAATCAGAACACGGTCATTTTTTGCCTGTTTTCGGTACAAATTGCTCATAATTACACTTTTGCCCCTTGATCTACCATAAATCACCTTTATGTCCTTATCATTTTAATTTAATCCCTTTCTTTACATAAATGGCCACATCTTTTCCTGATAAATCTCACATATATATTTTTTTTCAATCTGTACATATAACTCAGTACAAAAAATTAGGAATGTTACATGAAACATCCTTATTTTCATACATCTTAGGGACCATTTTGTAGCACTTAGAACCACTTTCAGGGTTATGGAAGTCCAATTCCTTAATCTGGAATTTTACCCTTACCAAGTACTGTTTATTGCATAAATTCCAGATGAGTGACCTGACTTTGAAAAATCATAATTAATTTTAGAAAAATCTAAATGAAGTGGTTCCAACTGATACATGAAACTAACTCAATTATCTTTCAGGTAAAAATCATTTGTTGACCATTCCTTGACCAAGTCAACGTGGGTCAACGTTACAATTTCACTGTTTATTCCAGCGTTTTTCCCCTAGATGCAGCATTTTAGTCCCAACTTTGAGAATTTATATCTCTATGTGTAGACATCCAAATGAGGTATATTATATATAAAATTAAATATTAATATGTCTAATATTTACCATAAAAATTTTAGACATTTATTCATCCATTTACTATTTTTAATGATTTATCAAACATCAATAGGTCTCCACGGATTTACTGTTCACAGAAACAATTTTCAGCATTCACTCTTACATACACATGCATACATCCATCACATATCAGTTAAACATGCCGATCAGATATTTAGAACATGCCGAACAATATCTGTTATTAAAGGATAGTTTCTATTCATTAGGACAGGTACAAAATTCTCATATTTCTATTACATATTTCTTTGTCTGAAATCCGGCAGCATAACTGCTACATTCCTTCTGTAGAAAGTAACTGATTTTATATTGATTCTGTAATTCCCGTAAGAACTACCATTCTACGTAAGTACCCAAGAAAGACTGGATGAACCTGCTAGGTCCACTCACTTCCAGCCTCCTTAGACAGCACCTACGTACACAGTACGTATCAGTTCCTTTCTTTGTTCCTGCTTCTTTGCCAGATTTTCGGCAGCATAACGGCGTCTCTTAAAATTTCCAAATTTTATTTTGACATAACCTCCCCTGTAATTATATATGGGAATGAGATTCAAAAGAATCTCAGTACTAACCATCATAACGATATATGTAATGCAGAGTGACAGTGCTTGCTTGTGATTGTGTACAGATAAGTATGCTGCATGCTTCCATATTCAATAACATATGATCATAGCATTGTAATAGAGCTTCAAGAATAACATATAAGACAACAATCTAACCAAACAACAGCACAACAAATCACAAAGACATTACATAAAAGCTAGGATTAGCTACTACCTTAAAAGTAGAACATCAGAACTTCTATACTGCTTCCAACTTCACCAGAACTTCATTTCTTCTTTCTTTTTCTCACTTTCTCTCTCAAGAACTTCCTTATCACTCTAAAATTTCTTCTTGGCCGTGAGAATGAAGAGCTAGGGGTTTTTTATAGTTTTGATGAGTGGCATTCTTGTAATTTTGAAGCCTTATGAACTTGTGGTCCTGGTTTTTCTAGAATTTCCTATTTTTCTTTTATTCCTTTACTGCATCATCAAGGGGACACCTCACCCCTCACATTCTTCACATGGCGAAATTGGAGGGAGCTAGAAGCCTTCTGGAAGATTTCCGGTCCAATTTGATACTGGCCCGGTCCGTCTCCTCGAAAACTGGACCGTTTTCTGAATCTAATTTTTTTGAAAATCCATATTATGTCTTCTGACTTTAAATTTAGTATCTAGGCCCTTATATCATTAACATTTTTATACTGGGTCTAATCCAAGTTACAGATCCCCTGTGAAATGACCAAAATACCCCTGGGTGCCCTTTTGTGCACTATCTTAACCCTAAGGGCAAAACTATCATTTTACACCTTTCTGTACTCTGTCAGGGCATATACTGACTCTGATTAACTTCACCTGTATATGTCTTGGCCTCTAGGCCTGTTCAAAATGACCAAAATGCCCTTCATACACCTGCTACCCCTTTAGTACTACACAGGGGCATTTTCGTAATTTTATACTTTTCCAGGGTTCTGCCGGACACTGGCCCACCAATTAGTCCAAGAGTCTTATTGGGCTTTGTTGGCACCATTATTGGGCTTCTCAGGGTCCATTACCTTCCTGGCACACATTACGAGGAATCTTCCTCAGGCAAAGTTCATCGAGCCTTTTGTCTAACATACACCGTTTATACACATATCCGGACACCGGGTCTTTTTACCATATACACTAGCCTGCTGTGTTTAGGCATCCCTGTGGGTTATAACAGTCATCTGACTGAGGTCATCCGAACTCATTCAGTCCCTTTTTAAATACTGATAAATCTCCCTATCAGATACCTGGAGGCCTCACACTCCCTTCTGTATTTGCTATTTTGCGAATAACTTTTTCCACAGACCTCCTATCGGTATTCTGTCAGTTTCCTGACATCCGTCCCATCAGGACGCATCATCCTGTAATTTCTCACTTATATCTGAAATCTAGGATATCCGGTTGGAATTTTTATAACTTTTGGACTATCAGATCAATTTTGGCTATCTGGAGTCTTGAAAAATTCCTGTATTACACTGGATTACCCGGCGTCACTTGCTCTATCTTCTGGTAAAATATGGGGCTGATCGGAGTATGATCACTGTTTTTGCCTATTTCCGGTCCAAGTTTTCATAATTACACTTTTGCCCCGGAAACTTTTCTTCTTTTCAACTATGTCCCTTTATTTGGCTAAAATTACACCTAAAGACCCCATATTTTTGTCTACTTTTCCTTCTTAGCTTTAAACTTTCCATAATAACACTTAAGTCCTTACCTTTTCTTTCTTTTTCAATTTAATTCCTTTTTTTACATAGATAGCCACATCTTTTTCCTGAAAAATAATTCATATATTTCATTCAATCTGTACATATAATCAGTACAGAAAATTAGGGATATTACATTACACTAACTTAACAAAGTCTTTCATAATGTACATCTACTCCTGGTTATCACACGGAGTATCTACTTCTGAACATCATCTTAAACTAATCTTTTGTATCTCAGTACCTCATAGTGTCTGGCTTGGTCATACCTTATACCAATCCTCTAGCTGAAATACTTCAGCGAGGTTAGTACCTTCATTCTCATCATTGTCATAACGTCTAGTATCTATGTATCCCAGTCGTGACCTAAGTATTGGCTAGTTGTAACTCACATTTTCTGTGAACTTCCATCTTGACAATGTCAATCTACTCGTCACTACTAGACAGATCTGTGTTCTTCTGTCGCAACCAAAGG
This sequence comes from Leucaena leucocephala, assembly GCA_037074615.1. Taxonomy (NCBI): domain Eukaryota; kingdom Viridiplantae; phylum Streptophyta; class Magnoliopsida; order Fabales; family Fabaceae; genus Leucaena; species Leucaena leucocephala. Next base: position 6,942,495 of record CM073548.1, on the reverse strand, counting down.
TCTTTTTTGTTGCCACCTAAACTCCTTATGTACATTAGTCGCGACCTTTGACGTAACTCATCGCAACCTCACTTCTTTATGACTACTAGTCCTTCATTGTCACATCCTAATTTTTCCCTATCTTATAATACTGATAGAGGAAAGAGGTTTGGAAAGGATTATGATGATGAATAGAGAAGAAAAGAATGATTAGATGGAGGTTTAAAGAAGAGGGACTAAATTGAAAAGTATAAAAGTTCCATGGAGCAAAATATAAAGTAGACATAAACTTTGGGCCATTAAGTGTAATTTCAAAAAGTTTAAGGACCTAAATGTAATTTAAGGAAAGTTCAAGGGGCAAAATGGTAATTACAGAAAGTTTAGCCGAAAGTGGCTTAGAATTGCCTGGAAGTATTTCAGTCCCAGATTTTATCAGTAGATATAGAAAATGATGCTGGTTAATCTAGCTTAATACAGAAATTTTATTAGAGTTTCAGATAGCTGAAATTTATCTAAAATTTTTATCAGATCTCCTGGACCTCAAATATGAGTGAAAAGTTACAGGAATGTGCATCCTGTGAAACCATAGGTCAGGGAACTGACAGAATCCCTAAAGGAGTTTTGTAGAAAAAGTTATTCACTTTTTAGTGAATTTTGACGGGAGTTTGTGAACACCCGATATCCGATTGAGAAATTAATCGGTAAGCAAATTGGGACTGAATGAGCCTAGATGGCGTCACTCAGAGGCCCATAATGACACCAACTGAGGCTAGACCCATGATATCTGAAACATCCTTCCTTTCATGTGTCTTAGGGACCATTCAGTAGCATTTAGAACCACTTTCAAGATCATTGAAGTCCAATTCCCCAATCTGGAATTTTACTCTTATCGAGTACTGTTCACTTGAAAATTCCAGATGAGTGACCTGACTTCGAAAAATCATAACTAATTCTAGAAAAATCAAAATGAAGTGGTTCCAATTGATAAATGAAGCTAACTCAATTATTTTTCAGGGAAAAATAACTCGTTTACCATTCATTGACCAAGTCAACGTCAGTAAACGTGTCAATTTTACTGTTCATTCCACGCTTTTCTCCCTGAATCCAGCATTCTGGTCCCAACTTTAATAATTTATATCTCCTTGTGTAGACATCCAAATGATACGTTTTATATATAAAATTAAATCTTGGTATGTCTACTATTTACCATAAAAATTTCGTACATTTATTCATCCATTTACTATTTTTAATCATTTATCAAATATGACTAGGTTACCACGTGTTACTGTTCACAATGGTAAATTTCAGCATTTCTACTTTGCATACATATGCATACATCCATCATACAACAGTCAAACATGCCAAACAACAATTATTATTAATTAATAAGTTGTTTTACATCTGGTCATGTACATAAATTCTCATGGTTCTATTACATCTTTTTCTGCCTAAACTCCGGCAGCATAACCGCTACGCTTCATCTGTACAAAGAACTGAACCGTACTGATTCGGTAATCCCCTCACGAGAACTACCATTCTACGTAGTACCCAGGAAAGACTAGATGAACTGGCTAGGTCCACTCACTTCTAGCCTCCTTAGACAGCACTACGTACACAGTACTTATCATATACTGATGTTCAGTCTTTACTTCGGCAGCATAACGGCGTCTCTTAAAATTCCCAAAATTCATTTCGACATAACCTCCCCTGTAATGGGTTATTTATTGGGATGAGATTCGGGGGAATCTCAGTAGCAATAATCATAACAATATATGTAATGCAGAGTGACAGTGCTTGCTTGTGATTGTGTACAGATAAGTATGCTGCGTGCTTCCATGCTTAATAACATATGATCATAGCATTACAGCAGAGCTTCAGACATAACATATAAGACAACAATCCAACCAAACAATAGCACAATAAATCACAAAGCCATTACATAAAAGCTAGGATTAGTTACTACCTGGCTAGCTTAGCAGAACTCCACTATCCTTATTTTGCTTCCAGCTCCGCCAGAACTTCCTTACTTCTTTTTTCTCCTTTCTCTCTTCCCTTCCTTCTCCTTCTCTCTCTTCTTTCTCTCCCTTCTCCCTTTCATGCGTGAATGCAAGAATGGAATGGAGGGGGGGCATTTATAATTGCCTTCAATGGCAATTCTGCAGTTTCTATGAACTTTGATCCTGCGGTCCTGGTTTTTCCTAGATTTTCCTATTTTCTTTAATTCCTCCTTTACCGCATCATGCATGACATCATTGGGACACCTCACCAGGACACCTCAGCGCCACATTTTCCACATGCTAAAATTCCTGGACACCTCAGCAGCTGACTCAGCAGGCTGACTCACCGGTCCAGTGTCCTGCCTCGTAGTACGTGTCCGCAACCTTTTCTTCTGCCTTTATGTTGGCGCCATGTGTCATCTTACTGGCACCTGTCACGCCTTCTAATGCTATCCAGATAAATCCAGGACTTTATCTGATCACTTCCTCAGTTATCGTGCCAACGGAGTAACTTTACTTTATTGAAACAGCATTAAAATAATATTTTAATGCCACTTTTCCCCACACATTACTGGGCCTACGTTTTTGGGCTCTGGGAATGTTGTCTTGGATCCTGATCAAGCTCAAGTACTCTGATGGCTCGATTCCCAAGAAACAGCCCTTGGCAAATTACCAAAATACCCTTGGGTGCCCTTTCTTGCACTATTTTAACCCTAAGGGTAAAATTGTCATTTTACACCCTTCTGTACTCTGTCAGGGTATATACTGACTCTCAGTAACTTTATCTGTATGTACCTTGGCTCCTGGGCCTGTTCAGAATTACCAAAATGCCCTTCATTCATCTGTTACCCTTTTGTACAACACAGGGGCATTTTCGTAATTTCGCACTTTTCCGGGGTTCTGCCGGACACTGGCCCACCTATCAGTCCAAGGGTCTTACTGGGCCTCTGTTGGCGCCATTATTGGGCCTTTTTGGATCCATTACCTTCATGGCACGCATTACGAGGAATCTTCCCCCGTTAATAATTATTAAATATTTTATCTATTTTGCACCATTTATACACATATCCGGACACCGGCTCCTTCTGTCCGAAACACTAGCCTGCGGTGTTCAGGCATCCCTGTGAGTCATATCAGTCATCTGACTGAGGTCATCCGAACTCATTCAGTCCCTTTTCAAATACCGATAAATCTCCCTATCGGATCCCCGGAGGCCTCACACTCCCGTCTGGATTTTCTGATTTGCGAATAACTTTTTCTACAGGCCTCCTATCGGTATTCTGTCAGTTTCCCGACATCCGCCCCATAAGGACGTATCATCCTGTATTTTCTCACCTAGATCTGAATTCTAGGATATCCGGTATTAATTTTTATAACTTTTGGACGATCAGTCCATTTCTGGCTATCTGGAGTCTTCAAAAATTCCTGTATTAAGCCAGATTACCGAGCGTCACTTGCTCTCTCTACCGGTGAAATCTGGGACTGAAATGCTGTCGGACAGTCCAAACCACTTCCGGCCTGACTTCCTTTAATTACAATTTAGCCCCAGGGAACTTTTCTTCTTTTCATTTAAGTCCCTTTTTATTTGGCTAAAATTACACTTAAGAACCCCACATTTTTGCTACTTTCCTTGTTGGCCTTGAAACTTTCCATAACTGTACTTAAGTCCTTTCATTTCCTTTACTAGGTCTAGGGGCATTATTGTCTTTTCATATTTTACCAGAGTATTCTCTGGCCCTGGTCAACTATCCAGATACCCCTTCTTGACTGTCTAACCTTAGCCAAATGACCAAAATACCCTTTACTCATTCTTCAGTTATTCTATAACATAAGGGCATTTTCGTCATTTTGCACATTTTTCCCGGACACCGGCCCCTCTTACCACTGAACTGGTATTATGGGCTTGGGCCTTCCCTGGTGTCACTACGGGCCTTAGACAATACTGTATGGCCTCTGGCCATAGTCCGATCATCTCTATTCGGACTGCCTTTCCTTTACCGATTATAACTGTAAATTCCCATCTTCAGGAATTTTTACAGAAAAATCGGGACCTCAAATCAAAATTCTGTGACTCCTCATTCAATCCGGAATCCTTTTCTCTATCTCCCGGTATTTTCAGATATTTTATCCGGACCGGGCTGTTTTGGCCTGAAAAAGCACTCACGCGCACACTTTTCCAAAATGACCATTTCACCCCTGGTCATATTTCTAATTCTTTCATACACCTAGAGACCTCATATGCACATTTCACAGTTCAGTGAAATGATCAGCATAATTTTCTCTATTTTCTGGCAAAATATGGTACTCATCGGCTACCAGTCCGATCTTTCCCATAATTACGAGTATGCCCTTAAATTCTCCTTCTGGCATCTCTAGGCCTAAAAATTGGGGTGTTGCAATATCAGTTCATCAGGGAAAAGGGCCAGTGTTTAGAAATTTGCCGGAAAAGTGTGAAATTACGAAAATGCCTTTGTGTTGTACCCAGGAGCAAGAGATGAATGGAGGACATTTTGGTCATTTTAGACAGGACAAAATGCCAAGGTAGGTACAGGAAGAGTTAGTCAAAGTTAGTATATGCTATGATAAAGTGCAAAGAGGTGTGAAATAACAATTATGCCCTTAGGGTCAATATAGTGCAAGAAAGGGCACCAAGGGTATTTTGGTCATTTTCCAAGGGATCTGTAATTAAGTTAACCCAGTATAAGAATGTCAATGGTAGGAAGAATCCGGATACTGGATTTAAGGTCAGAAAACATATGATGGAATCTCAGAAAAATTATATTCAAAAAATAGTCTGGTTTTTGGGAAATCGGACTGAGCCGGTACCAGATTGGACTGGAATTTTTCCAGAAGCTTCCTGCCCTTGGAATTTTACCACATGTCTTGTGAGGTGTCCCCTTGATGATGTCATGGATGATGATGTCATAATTATTTTTAAAGAAAAAGATAAATCCAAGAATAGATATGAGCCATTAGATCAAATAGTGCACAAAGTGATCTTGGCCATTCATTTTCCATGGAATTTGCCTATAACTACCCCCCAAAATCTGATGCAAAACTGTGGCTCATGAACCCTTGGGGAACCTCTTGCAAAATAAAAACTCAAGCCAAGACAAAGAAGAATCCAAGGTCCAAAGTTGAAGCAAGCTAGAGATTAAAGGTAAGCAATCTATCCTAGCTTATTTTCCTTTGATTTGAGAGCTTGAACTTAGGATTTTCATGGAAGAAAGTTGAGTTTTCTCTAAGGTATATATGCTGTCCAAAACCTTAGATGAAAGGAGAAAGAAGAAATTAAAGTTAGAGTTATGAATTAAAGCTTACACAAGCTAGTTAGATGATTGGTTGTTGAATCAAGTTGATAATCTTGACTTTGCCATGGATGAAATATTTTGGTTTGCACTGTTCATGATAGAAGGAGATGGAATTTCAATGATCTAATGCTTCCATTGAATTCATATGATGATTTTGTGTAGGATTGGATAGGTTTTGAACCTTGGAAACATTGGAATTGAAAGTTGTAATGTTTGAAGTTCTTCTCTATTACTATTCACTCGTATGAATAGTGATTGGATTTTCATGATTTTGATGATTCCAATGATTTTAAAATGAAAAGTTGTGTGAGGTAAAGTAGAGAAACAAGTATGGGAAGCAATGGAATTAAGATGGGAATTTTTGGAAGAATTATGTATGTTTTGCAAATTTTGTCCAGAACATTGCATAGTTGCTGGAATTTGGTTATTTTGAGTTCATAAGTGGATTCAAAAGGCCAAATTGTGTAGGGTACGGTCAAGACATCAATTGATTCAAAGGCCAAGTCAATTGGTAAAGATTAAAGGAAGTTAATGTAGTTAAGTAAGTTTAATGTTCTAGAGAAGTTAGATTGTAATAAATGGATGATTATGTGATGTTAGGGTGTGATTGTGAACTCCAAAGAGGCAGCCAAACACCAAGGAGAAGTAAGAAGAAAGAGCAAAGTTAAAGTGAAAGAAAGTCAAGTATATGAGGTAGTAAACTTACCCTAAACTTGTATGTATTGAATGTTATGCTTGATTGTGCTATGGCTTTATTGAATTGTGTACATATGTGTAGATGATTGAAGCTCTGTTTCTATAATTACCTTGGCCAATTGTATTTCATATGATACATGGAAGCATGCTCATTAAACATATGAACTGTAAACTTTAACGAATAAATTGTTTTCAGAATTTTTGACCAAATGAACTGTAAACTTTAACGAATAAACTGTATCAGTTGGCTAAGCATTTGGTCACAAAATTATTTTTCCCTTAAACTTCAAGATGTTATCTTCGAGTATAATTTTGAACCACTTCATTTCAATTTTTATATAATTAATTATTGAAACATCCTTACTTTCATACGTCTTAGGGACCATTTGGTAGCATTTAGAACCATTTTCAGGGTCATTGAAGTCCAACTTCTCAATCTGGAGTTTTACTCTTATCGAGTACTGTTCACTATGTAAATTCCAGATGAGTGACCTGACTTCGAAAATTCATAACTAATTATAGAAAAATTGAAATGAAGTGGTTCCAATTGATACTTGAAGCTAACTCAATTATATTTCAGGAAAAAATAACCTGTTGACCACGTATTGACCAAGTAAATGTCACTCAACATTTCAACTTTACTGTTCATCCAACGTTTTTCTCCTGAATCCAGCATTCTGGTCACAACTTTTATAATTTATATCTCCATGTGTAGATATCCAAATGAGGTATTATATATATTAAATTGAAGCTTGGTATGTCTACTATCTACCATAAAAATATCATATGTTTATTCATCCATTTACTATTTTTAATTATGGATCAAACATCATCATGTCATCACATGTTACTGCTCACAATGGCAATTTCCAGCAAACAACTTTACACACATATGCAGATATCCATCACATATCAGTCAAACATGACAAATAGTATATATTATTAAATAATAAGTTGTTTTACATCTGGGTATGTACAAAATCCTCATATTTCTATTACAACATATCCTGCCTAAAATCCGGCAGCATAACCGCTACGCTTCATCTTTAGAAAGTAACTGATCTTGTACCATTCGGTAATTCCCATAAGAACTACCATTCTACGTAAGTACCCAGGAAAGACTGGATGAACCGGCTAGGTCCACTCACTTCCAGCCTCCTTAGATAGTACCTACGTACACAGTACATATTAGCTCCTTTCTTCACTACTGCTATCTTGTCATAATTTCGGCAGCATAACGGCGTCTCTTAAGATTCTCAAAATTTACTTTGGCATAACCTCCCCTGTAATGGGTTATTTATTGGGATGAGATTCGAGGGAATCTCAGTAGTAATAATCATAACAATATATGTAATGCAGAGTGACGGTGCTTGCTTGTGATTGTGTACAGATAAGTATGCTGCGTGCTTCCATACTCAATAACATATGAACATAGCATTGTAGCAGAACTTCAAGCATAACATATAAGATAACAATCCAACCAAACAATAGCACAACAAATCACAAAGTCATTACATAAAAGCTAGGATTAATTACTACCTCAAAAGCTTAGCAGAACTCTAGAACCTCTATCTTGCTTTCAGCTCTGCCAGAACTTCCTTTCTTTCTTTCTTCCTCTCACTTTCTCTCTCTAGCACTTCCTTCTCTCTCTTGAATACTCTTGGCCGTGGAGAATGAAGAGCAAGGGGGTATTTATAGTTTTGATGGATGGCATTTTCATAATTTTGAAGCCATCTGAACTTGTGGTCCTAGTTTTTCCCGGAATTTCCTATTTTTCTTTATTCCTTTTACTGCATCATTCATGACATCATCCCAAGGCCACCTCATGGGACACCTCATATGTCACATGGCAAAATTACAAGCTCCTGGGACACCTCATCAGCTGACTCAGCGGTTCCAGATAGTTCCAAAGTCTTGCACCGGAATACACGGCTGAGATCGTGCCACGTGTCCTCAACTTTTTCTTCCTCCTCTATGTTGGCGCCATGTGGCATCTTGCTGGCACCTTTCACGCCATCCAATGCTATCCAGATAAGTCCAGGACTTTATCTGATCACTTCCTCGGTTATCGTGCCGACCGAGTAACTTTACTTTATTGAAACAACATTAAAATAGTATTTTAATGCCACTTTTTCCCACATATCACTGGGCCTACGTTTTTGGGCTCTGAGAATGTTATCTTGGATCCTGATCAAGCTCAAGTACTCTGATGGCTCGATTCCCAAGAAACATCCCTTGGCAAATTACCAAAATACCCCTGGGTGCCCTTTCTTGCACTATCTTAACCCTAAGGGTAAAATCATCATTTTATACCCTTCTCTACCCTGTCAGGGCATATACTGACCCTGGTTAACCTTACTTGTGTATGTCTCAGCTCCTGGGCCTGTCCAGAATGACCAAAATGCCCTCCATTCCTCTACTACCCTTTAGTACAACATAGGGCCATTTTCATAATTTTACACCTTTCCGGGGTTCTGCTGGACACTGGCCCACCTATTAGTCCAAGGGTCTTACTGGGCCTCTGATGGCGTCAGTATTGGGCCTTTCAGGGTCCATTACCTTCATGGCATGCATTACGAGGAATCTTCCCCTGCCCATCTTCATCGAGTACTTCAACTATTATGCACCGTTTATACACATCTCCGGACACCGGGTCCTTTTACCAGATACACTGGCCTTCTATGTTTAGGCATCCCTGTGGGTCATAACAGTCATCTGACTGATATCATTCGAACTCATTCAGTCCCTTTTTAAATACCGATAAATCTTCTAATCGGATCCCCGAAGGCCTCACACTCCCGTCTGTATTTACTGATTTGCGAATAACTTTTCCTACAGACCTCCTATCGGTATTCTGTCAGTTTTCTGACCTCCGCCCCATCAGGACGCATCATCCTGTAATTTCTCACTTATATCTGAAATCTAGGATATCCGATAGGAATTTTTATAACTTTTGGACTATCAGATCAATTTTGGCTATCTGGAGTCTTGAAAAATTCCTGCATTAAGCCAGATTATCGAGCATCACTTGCTCTATGTACTGGTTAAATCTGGGACTGAAATGCTTTCGGGCAGTCCAAACCACTTCCGGCCTAACTTTCTTTAATTATATTTTAGCCCAGAGACCTTTTCTTCTTTTCATTTAAGTCCCTTTTATTTGGCTAAAATTACACTTAAGGACCCCACCTTTTTGTCTACTTTTCCCTTTTAGCCTTATACTTTTCATATTTGCACTTAAGCCCCTACATTTTCTTTCTTTTGCAATTTAATCTCTTTCTTTGCATGAATGGCCATCATATCCCTAGGGACTTTCACTATTTATATATAAGTCCCTGGACTTTTACTTATTTACAGTTTAGTCCCTAAAAACTCTCTGTATATTTCAGGGACTTCTGGTCAAAGGAATATATCTATTTCAGGCTACTTTCTAAGTCTTGGGCCTGAAAATTGGGATGTCACAATTATGATTTGTCAAAGTTTATCACCTAATCTGGAATGCCATATGAGTAGTAATTCACCAAGAGTAAAAATTCCAGATTTAGTTAATGGACTTTCAAAGTCTTGTAAGTGGTTCTAAATGCTACCAAACAGTCCCTAAGATGTATGAAAGTAAGGATGTTATAGGGACTGAATGATCCCAGATGACATCACATAGAGGCCCATGATATCAGTTCATCGGGAGAAGGGGCCAGTGTCCAGAAGTTTGAAGAAAATGTGAGAAATTACAAAAATGCCCTCGTGTTGTAATATTTACAAGAGATGAAAGGAGGGCATTTTGGTCATTTTGGACAGGGTAAAATGCCAAAGCAAGTGCAAGAATGAGTAATCATAGTAACTATATGCCCTGAGGTGCAAAATGACAATTATGCCCTTAGGGTTAATATAGTGCAAGGAAGGGCACCAAGGGTATTTTGGTCATTTCCTAATAGATAGATATCAGATGAAATTTGGCATTAAATTCTTATAATTAATATGAGAATTTATGAAACTGACAGAAGTCAAAAAGGAGTCCTGTAGAATTAATTATGAAATTTACGATGAAAAAGAACACCGATAAAGGGTTTAAAGAAAATGTATGTAATTTTTATCAGAACTTCTAGGTCTCAGAAAATTATGAAACTTTGTAGATAATTCATTTTATATTAGAATGAATTTATAAAAATGTTAGAACCATTAAAAGAGGTGTTTAGCATTTATTCCAAGATCAGGGTAATTTAAGGATATCGGTATAAGGAAAGTGCATTGGGATTTGTGCCAAGTAGCTATTGGGCCTAAAAGAGGCCCAATATTTCGTTCTAGGGCAGCCCAATAAGTCCCAAAAGTTGTCTTGGAGCCCAAGTCCAATAAAGAATAATTTATGGATTTTTGAAAAGAAAAAAAAAGGAATAAATCAAGAATTATGATTTGCACATGGTGGGACCCACAAGGCTTTCCACATGGCGTCCAAGACAAGGGGAGGAGAAGATTTTTGTCATGTGATTTTATCTTAAATTGGCTTGGTGGAGAAGTTTGGTGTAAGATCAATTACGAGCCATTAGATCAAATAGTGCACAAAGTGATCTTGGCCATCCATTTTTCATGGAATTTTTCTATAAATACCCCCATATTTTATGCTCCAAACCATGGCATGAGAACCCTTGGGGAAACTATGGCAAAATGGAAACTCAAGCCAAGACAAAGAAGAATCCAAGGTCCAAAGTTCAAGCAAGCTAGAGATTAAAGGTAAGCAATCTATCCTAGCTTATTTTCCTTTGATTTGGGAGCTTAAACTTAGGGTTTTCATGGAAGAAAATTGAGTTTTCTCTAAGGTGTATATGCTATCCAAAACCTTAGATGAAAGGAGAAAGAAGAGATTAAAGTTAGAGTTGTGAGATTAAAGCTTAAACAAGCTAGTTAGATGATTGGTTGTTGAATCAAGTTGATATTCTTGACTTTGCCATGGACAAAATATTTTGGTTTGCACTTTTAATTATAGAAGGAGATGGAATTTCAATGTTCTAATGCTTCCATTGAATTCATATGATGATTTTGTGTAGAATTGGATAGATTTTGAACATTGGAAGCATTAGAATTGAAAGTTGTAATTCTTGAAATTCTTCTCTATACTATTCACTCATATGAACAGTGATTGGATGTTCATTATTTTGATGCTTCCAATGGTTTAAATATGAAAAGTTGTGTGGGGTAAAGTAGAGAAACAAGTATGGGAAACAATGGAATTAAGATGGGAATTTTTGGAAAATTATGTATGTTTTGCAAATTCAGTCTAGAACATTGCATAGTTGCTGGAATTTGGTTATTTTGAGTTCATAAATGGATTCAAAAGGCCAAGTTGTGTAGGGTAAGGTCAAGACATCAATTGATTCAAAGGTCAAGTCAATTGGTAAAGATTAAAAGAAGTTATGTTAATTAAAGTAAGTCAATGTTCAAGAGAAGTTAGATTATAATAAATGAATGATTATGTGATGTTAGGATTTGATTGTGGACTTAAAAGAGGCACACACACACCAAGGAGAAGTAAGAAGAAAGATCAAAGTTAAAGTGAAAGAAAGTCATGTATATGAGGTAGTAAATGAAACATCCTTCCTTTCATATGTCTTAGGGACCATTCAGTAGCATTTAGAACCACTTTCAATATCATTGAAGTCCAATTCCCCAATCTGGAATTTTACTCTTATCGAGTACTGTTCACTTGAAAATTCCAGATGAGTGACCTGACTTCGAAAAATCATAACTAATTCTAGAAAAATCAAAATGAAGTGGTTCCAATTGATAAATGAAGCTAACTCAATTATATTTCAGGGAAAAATAACTCGTTGACCATTCATTGACCAAGTCAACGTCAGTCAACGTGTCAATTTTACTGTTCATTCCACGCTTTTCTCCCTGAATCCAGCATTCTGGTCCCAACTTTAATAATTTATATCTCCTTGTGTAGACATCCAAATGATACGTTTTATATATAAAATTAAAGCTTGCTATGTATACTATTTAACTTAAAAATTTTATACATTTATTCATCCATTTACTATTTTTAATCATTTATCAAACATGACCTTATCACCACGTGTTACTGTTCACAGTGGTAATTTCCAGCATTTCTACTTTGCATACATATACATACATCCATCATATATCAGTCAAACATGCCAAACAACAATTATTATTAAATAATAAGTCATTATACATCAGGGCATGTATGAAATTCTCATATCTCTATTACATCATTTTTTTTTTGCCTAAACTCTGGCAGCATAACCGCTACGCTTCATCTGTACAAAGAACTGAACCGTACTGATTCGGTAATCCCCTCATGAGAACTACCATTCTACGTAGTACCCAGGAAAGACTAGATGAACCGGCTAGGTCCACTCACTTCTAGCCTCCTTAGACAGCACTACGTACACAGTACTTATCATATACTGATGTTCAGTCTTTACTTCGGCAGCATAACGGCGTCTCTTAAAATTCCCAAAATTCATTTTGACATAACCTCCCCTGTAATGGGTTATTTATTGGGATGAGATTCGGGGGAATCTCAGTAGCAATAATCATAACAATATATGTAATGCAGAGTGACAGTGCTTGCTTGTGATTGTGTACAGATAAGTATGCTGCGTGCTTCCATGCTTAATAACATATGATCATAGCATTACAGCAGAGCTTCAGACATAACATATAAGACAACAATCCAACCAAACAATAGCACAATAAATCACAAAGCCATTACATAAAAGCTAGGATTAGTTACTACCTCAAAGGCTCAGCAGAGCTCTACTATCTCTATTCTGCTTCCAGCTCCGCCAGAACTTCCTTTCTTTCTTTCTTCCTCTTACTTTCTCTCTCTAGCACCTCCTCCTCTCTCTAAAATGGCTCTTGTCCGTGCAACACAAGAATGAAAGGGGGGGTATTTATAACCTCCTCCGATGGCAATCTCGTAATTTCCATGAACTTTGATCCTGCGGTCCTGGTTTTTCCTGGATTTTCCTATTTTCTTTAATTCCTCATTTACTGCATCATGCATGACATCATTGGGACACCTCACCAGGACACCTCAGCGCCACATTTTCCACATGCTGAAATTCCTGGACACCTCAGCAGCTGACTCAGCAGGCCATTTTACCCCTGGTCATATTTCTAATTCTTTCATACACCTAGAGACCTCATATGCACATTTCACAGTTCAGTGAAATGATCAGCATAATTTTCTCTATTTTTTGGCAAAATATGGTACTCATCGGCCACCAGTCCGATCTTTCCCATAATTACGTTTATGCCCTTGAATTCTCCTTCTGGCATCTCTAGGCCTAAAAATTGGGGTGTTATAGTAAACTTACCCTAAACTTGTATGTATTGAATGTTATGCTTGATTGTGCTATGGCTTTGTTGAATTGTGTGCATATGTGTAGATGATTGAAGCTTTGTTTCTATGATTACCTTGGCCATTTGTATTTCATATAATACATGGAAGCATGCTCATTACACTATGGTAACACTTTCACAAGCAAGCACAAGCAATTACATTAATACATACATTGTTTGGTATTGTTTGCTACTGAGATTTTCCCAGAAATCTCACCCCATCTATATAATCCCAATCCCCACAGGTTTATGAATGAGGAAAGAGGATGAAGAAGCGTGAAGAGGAGTTAGGGATTGGTCAATGTAAATGTTATATGATGTTATGTAAAGAATTCTTGCAAGTAATGATGTTGTATGGCTAGTTTAAGCAACAATACTTATGATGTGAGGAAAAATAGTAAATGATGGAATAAAAGTATTAAATTTTACAAACATTTAGTTAACATGTCAATCTTCGTTTTGACACCAAGAACACCTTATTTCGATGTCTGTACAAAGAGAACCGATTTTCCAAAGATGGGGACCAGAATCTATATTTAGAATTTTTGACCAAATGAACAGTAAAATTTAACGAATAAACTGTATCAATGTGCTAAGCATTTGGTTAGACACTTACTTTTACCTTAAAGTTAAAGATGTTAGCTTCTAGTAGAATTTTGAACCACTTCATTTCTATTTTTCTAGAATTAATTATAATTTTTTGAAGTTTGTTGCCAAAACTGGAATACCATATGAACAGTAACTCGCTAAGAGTAAAAAATTCTAGATTTAGCTAATGGACTTCAAATGTCATGTCAGTGGTTCTAAATGTAACATCCTCACTTTTGTACGTCTTAGGGACCATTCGGTAGCATTTAGAACCACTTACATGACATTTGAAGTCCATTAGCTAAATCTGGAATTTTTACTTTTAGCGAGTTACTGTTCATATGATATTCCAGATTGTGCAATGAACTTTGAAAAATCATAATTAATTCTAGAAAATTGAAATTAAGTGGTTCAAAATTCTACTCGAAGCTAACATCTTGAAGTTTCAGGGAAAAATAATTTCCTGACCAAATGATTAGCCAATTGATATAGTTTATTCGTTAAAGATTACTGTTCATTTGGTCAAAAATTCTGAAAATAAATTCTGGTCCCCATCTTTGGAAAATCAATTCTCTTTGTATAGACATCGAAATGTCAAAATGAAGCTTGACATGTTAACTAAATGTCTGTAAAATTTTGTACATTTATTCCATCATTTACTATTTTTCCTCACATCATAAGTATTGTTGCTTAAACTAGCCATACAGCATCATTACTTGCAAGAATGCTTTATACAACATCATATAACATTTACATTGACCAATCTCTAACTCCTTTTCATGCTTCTTCATCCTCTTTCCCCATTCATAAACCTATTGGGATTGGGATTACATGGATGGGGTGAGATTTCTGGGGAAATCTCAGTAGCAAACAATACCAAACAATGCATGTATTAATGTAATTGCTTGCGCTTGCTTCTGAAAGTGTTACTATAGTGTAATGAGCATGCTTCCATGTATCATATGAAATACAATTGGCTAAGGTAATCATAGAAACAGAGCTTCAATCATATACACATATGCACACAATTTAACAAAGCCATAGCACAATCAAGCATAACATTCAATACATACAAGTTTAGGGTAAGTTTACTACCTCATTTACTTGACTTTCTTTCACTTCAACTTTTCTCTTTCTTATACTTCTCCTTGATGTGTGGCTGCCCCTTTTGAGCACACTACCAAATCCAAACATGACATAATCATCCATTCATCACCATCTAACTCTCTTGAACATTAAGCTTACTTTAACTAACATAACTTTCTTTAATCTTTACCAATTGACTTGGACTTTGAATCAATTGATGTCTTGACTTTACCCTACACAATTTGGCCTTTTGAATCCATTTATAAACTCAAAATAATCAAATTCCAGCAACTATGCACTGTTCTGGATAGAATTTGCAAAACATACATAATTCTTCCAAAAATTCCCATCTTAATTCCATTGCTTCCCTTACTTGTTTCTCTACTTTACCCCACACAACTTTTCATTTTAAAAACATTGGAAGCATCAAAATCATGAAAAATCCAATCACTGTTCATATGAGTGAACAATAACAGAAAAGAACTTTAAACATTACAACTTTCAATTCCAATGTTTCCAAGGTTCAAAACCTATCCAATCCTACACAAAATCATCATATAAATTCAATGGAATCATTATATCATTGAAATTCCATCTCCTTCTATCATGAATAGTGCAAACCAAAATATTTCCACCATGGCAAAGTCAAGAATATCAACTTGATTCAACAACAAATTATCTAACTAGCTTGTTTAAGCTTTAATCACATAACTCTAACTTTAATTTCTTCTTTCTCCTTTCATCTATGGTTTTGCGCAGCATAAATACGTTCGAGAAAACTCAACTTTCTTCCATAAAAACCCTAAGTTCAAGCTCCCAAATCAAAGAAAAATAAGCTAGGATAGATTGCTTACCTTTAATCTCTAGCTTGCTTGAACTTTGGCCTTTGAATTCTTCTTTGTCTTGGCTTGAGTTTTCATTTTGCAAGAGGTTCCCCAAGGGTTCTTGTGCTTACGGTTTTGAGTAGAATTGGTGGGGTATTTATAGGCAAATTCCATGGAAATGAAAGGCCAAGATCATTTTGTGTACTATTTGATCTAATGGCTTAGATTTAATCTTGAATTTCCTTTTCTTTAATAATTATGACATCATCAAAGGGGACACCTCATAAGTCACATGGTGAAATTCCAAGGGAGAAGAAGTCTCTGAAAAAATTCCAGTCCAGTCCAGTACCGGCTCGGTCCGATTCCCCGAAAACCAGACTGTTTTCTGAATCTAATTCTTCTAAAGTTCCATAATATGTGTTCTAACCTTAAATCCAGTATCCGGATTCTTTCTACCATTGATATTCTTATACTGGGTCTAAACTTAATTACAGATCCCTTGGGAAATGACCAAAATACCCTTGGTGCCCTTTCTTGCTCTACATTAACCCTAAGGGCAAAATCGTCATTTCACACCTCTTTTTACCTTGTCAGGGCATATACTGACTTTGACTAACCCTTCCTGGACCTGCCTTGGCTTTTTGGCCTGTCTAAAATGACCAAAATGCCCTCCATTCATCTCTTGCTCCTTGGTACAACACAGGGGCATTTTCGTAATTTTACCCTTTTTCGGTAAATTTTTGGACACTGGCCCTTTTCCCCGATGAACTGATATCATGGGCCTAGCCTCAGTTGGTGTCATTTTGGGCCTCTGAGTGACGCCAACAGGGCTCATTCATTCCCAGTTTGCTTACCGATTAATTTCCCAATCGGATATCGGGTGTCCACAAACTCCCGTCAAAATTCACTAAAAAGTGAATAACTTTTTCTACAGAACTCCTTTTGAGATTCTGTCAGTTCCCTGACCTCTGGCTTTATAGGACATACATTCTTGTAACTTTTCACCCATAACTAAGGTCCAGGAGATCTGATAAAAATTTCAAATAACTTTCAGACTATCAGATAAATTTCAGCTATCTGAAACTCTAATAAAATTTATGTATTAAGCTAAATTAACCAGCATCATTTTCTCTTTCTACGGATAAAATCTGGAACTAAAATGCTTCCGGGAAGTTCTAAGCCACTTCCGTCTCAACTTTCCATAATTACCATTTTGCCCCTAGTACTTTTGATAAATTACATTTATGTCCTCACATTTGGCTAAAATTACACTTAAAGACCCCACATTTTTGTCTACTTTCTCTTTTGGCCTTAAAACTTTTAAAACTTCACTTAAGTCCTTGCATTTTCCTCCTTTTTCAATTCAATCCCTTTCTTTACATAAATGTCCACATTTTTCTCAGAAAATCTCACATATATTACATACAAACTGTACATACTATTATGTACAGAAAATTAGGGATATTATATTTCTCTCCCCCTTAAAATAAATTTAGTCCTCAAAATTTACTTAGTACCTTAGTCAATTATCTTGGATATATACCTTTTGTATATCTCTTTCTACTTTATGACTAAGGATTGGGGTATCTATCTCTTATCTTCTATCTTCTCATCTAGCGGAGTGCTTTCAATATCCGCTTTATGTCCTTACTTGCTCACTTGCTATGCATCCATTTGCTTATGGACAACTCATTGTACTAGACTTGTGAGCAGTGTCCATTTCTTTCATATCAAACTCTCTCAAATATTACTGTATTCGGGAGTTTTCATCAATTATTCATCAGAATTTCTAGTGCATATCTCTTATCTTAGTACCTCGCAGACCGCCTTAGCATCCGTAAAGCTTCATCTCTCTTCTTGTATAATTGTAACATCCTGATTTTTGGGTCTAGGAGAACTGGGAGGTAGTCTGATATGGGCAGGCTGCTAAACCCGTAGTCCCAGGGTAGTAATCTAATATGGGCGGATTACTTACCTGTATTTTGTAGGAATCCGAGGGATGAGCTAAGTCCTTCAGGATTTAAAGATGAGTTAAGTCTTTAACCTACAGAATCGGGACAGTTCACCTAGGTTCAAAATGAGGAATGTGAGGAATATCCTATGTTTTAAGCCTAGGAATTCTGCAGGTAGCTTGATATGGGCTGGCTCCTGTGTAAGATAACCTGATATGGGCGGGTTGTCGAGCCTTTCAATTAACAATGACTCCCGAAGAGTTTAGGGGATGAGTTATTGAAAGAGAATTTCTAGACCTTAAGATGAGGGATGAGAAGATGAGGTTAAGATGCCAGAAAGAGAATGCAGGGGTATAATCGTAATTATGGGAAAGATCGGGCTGGTAGCCGATGAGTACCATATTTTGCCAGAAAATAGAGAAAATTATGCTGATCATTTCACTGAACTGTGAAATGTGCATATGAGGTCTCTATAAGTATGAAAGAATTAGAAATGTGACCAAGGGTAAAATGGTCATTTTTGAAAAGTGTGTGCGGGAGCGTACTTTTAGGCAAAAACAACCCGGTCCAGATTAAATATATGAAAATACCGGGAGATAGAGAAAAGGATTCCGGGTTGAATGACGCAGCACAGAATTTTAATTTGAGGTCCCAATTTTTCTGTAAAAATTCCCGAAGATGGGAATTTACAGTTATAATCGGTAAAGGAAAAGCAGTCCAAATAGAGATGATCGGACTGTGGCCAGAGGCTATACAGTGTTTTCAAGACCCATAGTGACACCAGGGAAGGCCCAGGCCCATAATATCAGTTCAGTGGTAAGAGGGGCCGGTCTCCGGGAAAAAGGTGCAAAATGACGAAAATGCCCTTATGTTATAGAATAACTGAAGAATGAGTAAAGGGTATTTTGGTCATTTGGCTAAGGTTAGTCAGTCCAGACAGGGTATCTGGATAGTTGACCAGGGTCAGAAAAGTACTCTGGTAAGATGTGAAAAGACAATAATGCCCCTAGACTCATCAAAGTAAAGAAAGAGAGACTAAGGGCATTTTGGTAATTTGCCAAGGGGTGTTTCTTGGGAATAGGGCCATCAGAGTACTTGGGCTGGATCAGAGACCCAAGATGATATTCCCAGGCCCAAAAACGTAGCCCAGCATAAATGTGAGAAAAAGTGGCATTAAAATATTGATTTAGTGACTTTTCAATAAAGTAAAGTTACTCGGTTGGCACGATAACCGATGAGGTGATCAGATAAAGTCTGGGACTTATCTGGAGGTCATGGGATGGCATGAAAGGTCCCTTCCAGGCGCCACATGGCACTGGTCTAGAGGGAGAAGAAAAGTTAAGGACACGTGGCACAATCTCAGCCGTTGAGTCCGGTTTGTGGGAAATTGGACCGGACCGGTACTGGACAGGACTGGAAAGCTTCCAGAAGGTTTCTTGGCTCTCTCAATTTTTCCATGTGAGAAATGTGACTGATGAGGTGTCCCTTGATGATGCAGTAAAAGGAATAAAAGAAAATAGGAAATTCCAGGAAAATCGGTGGCCACATGTTCAGAGAGCTTCAAAATTACGGAAATGCCATCGGTGGAAACTATAAATACCCCCTCCCCCTCCCATTTCATGCATCCCACGGTTTTGGCAAGAGAAAGAAGAGAGAGAAGGAGAAAGAAAGAAAGAGAGAAAGGAAGAAAGGAAGTTCTGGCGGAGCTAGAAGCAGTATAGAGATAGTAGAGTTCTGCTAAGCTTTTGAGGTAGTAACTAATCCTAGCTTTTATGTAATGGCTTTGTGATTTTTTGTGCTATTGTTTGGTTGGATTGTTGTCTTATATGTTATGCTTGAAGCTCTATTACAATGCTATGATCATATGTTATTGAGTATGGAAGCACGCAGCATACTTATCTGTACACAATCACAAGCAAGCACTGTCACTCTGCATTACATATATTGTTATGGTTATTACTACTGAGATTCCCCTGAATCTCATTCCCATATCTAACCCATTACAGGGAGATTAATGCCCTTATGTCATATTCTGATGTTCAGTCTTAAATTCGGCAGCATAACGACGTCTCTCAAAATTCTTAAGATTCACATCAACATGATCTCCCAAAAGATGGTGAATTAATTGTCTTAAGGGTACACTGTGATTATGTTGTTATCTCAGATTTAATAGCGTTAGCTTAAGTGTAATTTATTTCTTTGTCCATGAGTACAAAGGTTCAAGTATGAGGGAATTGATAAGACACAATTTGTGTATGGTTTCTGCCACATTTTTAAGGGTTTTATAACAACTTTACCATTCATATTATGCCTGTAGTTGTGTTTTTGTGGTAATACATGATTATGCTTGGCAATATGCTGTTTTAAGGGTAAAATGGTAAATTAACTCCTTCAAGCTGCATATATGTTATTCTTTTACTGGTGGGACTTTTACAGCAAGCTTTGATTTTGAATTATAGGTACTCTGGAGGAGAACCAAGGACTAATGTGAGTAGAAAGGAAATCACAAGAGAGACTCAAATCAAGGAAGCAGCTTCTGTGTCTTTCAGTCGCGACTAAAGTATCCATGGTCGCGACCAAATTTCTTCTAAGAAGTTTCTCTATGTTTATAGGTCTCGACCAAAACATGGGTCTAGTTACGACCAAAGAAGACAGTCGTGAAGCTGCGCGTCTTTTATTAGGTCAATTTGAGGATAAAAGGAAGGGAAGTCGCAGTCACAAAGGAGGCTAGTTTTTGACCTGATTAGGCTAGAAGTTGTGCTCGAACTCGCTCTACACTCTCTCCACTACCTACACACATCTTCCATCATTCATCTCTCCATTTCACTTTCTGCTTTCTTTATAGCATCATATTTGGACAGCGATTGCAACACAATAGGAGCATGAGAGGTTAAATCTTTAGTCTCTTGGTGATGGATCTTATATCTTGAGCTCATGGACTACACTGGGGAGTTTTCTATTTTAATCTGCACCTTTTTCATGTTTTGATGCTGCTAGATCTAGGGTGTTCATTATACGAACAAGGAATTGAGTGTCGATCGATTACTCTCAGATTAGACAATTGTAATTGACCTTGTATTCTTTGATTGTCGGATAATGTAATATTTCAGTTTTTATTTTAAAATAGTTGGACTATTATCAACGATCATTGCTAATTAATTCAATTGCTTGAGATCTAGGGTTTGTTGATCGATAATTATTCGAGGGCATTTTCATCATCTGATTTAAATTACACACTAAGTGGTTTCATTAAGAGTTTTTTAAACTAGCTTTGATCAAAAGAGTTTAAGAAATATTAATGCTCTGGACTCAATCGATTGATTGAGGTTTTGTTTAAGACTTAGTGATTTCAAAAACTCCCATATCAAATTAAGAGCAAGGATAGATATGTTTTCATCATCAAGAGTCAGTCACATCATATTTCTTTCACAAACCAACTCATTTTCATCTTAATCAAAAATACAAAAAAATATTTACTTTACTGCACCTTTATTCTATTTCATAAAAAATCAATCAAACCCCAAAACCCATTTTACTTTCACTCAGGTTTTCAATGGTTTTGTCACCAATATGCTCGGTCTCCAATAGAAAAGCTCCTCGAGAAGAATGTTAGGGTTGTGTCTTATACTATATTATTCGATGCAAACTGTAACATCCTTATTTTCATACATCTTAGGGACCATTTTGTAGCACTTAGAACCACTTTCAGGGTTATGGAAGTCCAATTTCCTCAATCTAGAATTTTACCCTTACTAAGTACTGTTCATTGCGTAAATTCCAGATGAGTGGCCTGACTTTGAAAAATCATAATTAATTCTAGAAAAATAGAAATTAAGTGGTTCCAATTTCTACATGAAGCTAACTCAATTATTTTTCAGGAAAAAATCATTTTTTGACCATTACTTGACCAAGTCAACGTGGGTCAATGTTACAATTTCACTGTTCATTCCAGCGTTTTCCCCTAGATCCAGCATTTTAATCCCAACTTTGAGAATTTATATCTCTATGTGTAGACATCCAAATGAGGCATATTATATATAAAATTAAATATTAATATGGATAATATTTACCATAAAAAGTTCAGACATTTATTCATCCATTTACTATTTTTAATGATTTATCAAACATCAATAGGTCTCCACGGATTTACTGTTCACAGAAACAATTTTCAGCATTCACTCTTACATACACATGCATACATCCATCACATATCAGTTAAACATGCCGATCAGATATTTAGAACATGCCGAACAATATCTGTTATTAAAGGATAGTTTCTATTCATTAGGACAGGTACAAAATTCTCATATTTCTATTACATATTTCTTTGTCTAAAATCCGGCAGCATAACTGCTACATTCCTTCTGTAGAAAGTAACTGATTTTATATTGATTCTGTAATTCCCGTAAGAACTACCATTCTACGTAAGTACCCAGGAAAGACTGGATGAACCTGCTAGGTCCACTCACTTCCAGCCTCCTTAGACAGCACCTACGTACACAGTACGTATCAGTTCCTTTCTTTGTTCCTGCTTCTTTGCCAGATTTTCGGCAGCATAACGGCGTCTCTTAAAATTTCCAAATTTTATTTTGACATAACCTCCCCTGTAATTATATATGGGAATGAGATTCAAAAGAATCTCAGTAGTAACAATCATAACGATATATGTAATGCAGAGTGACAGTGCTTGCTTGTGATTATGGACAGATAAGTATGCTGCATGCTTCCATATTCAATAACATATGATCATAGCATTGTAATAGAGCTTCAAGAATAACATATAAGACAACAATCCAACCAAACAATAGCACAACCAATCACAAAGACATTACATAAAAGCTAAGATTAGTTACTACCTTAAAAGCAAAACTTCAGAACTTCTATACTGCTTCCAACTTCACCAGAACTTCATTTCTTCTTTCTTTTTCTCACTTTCTCTCTCAAGAACTTCCTTATCACTCTAAAATTTCTTCTTGGCCGTGAGAATGAAGAGCTAGGGGGTATTTATAGTTTTGATGAGTGGCATTCTTGTAATTTTGAAGCCTTATGAACTTGTGGTCCTGGTTTTTCTAGAATTTCCTATTTTTCTTTTATTCCTTTACTGCATCATCAAGGGGACACCTCACCCCTCACATTCTTCACATGGCAAAATTGGAGGGAGCTAGAAGCCTTCTGGAAGATTTCCGGTCCAATTTGATACTGGCCCGGTCCGTCTCCTCGAAAACTGGACCGTTTTCTGAATCTAATTTTTCTGAAAATCCATATTATGTCTTCTGAATTTAAATTTAGTATCTAGGCCCTTTATATCATTAACATTTTTATACTGGGTCTAATCCCAGTTACAGATCCCCTGTGAAATGACCAAAATACCCCTGGTGCCCTTTCGTGCACTAACTTAACCCTAAGGGCAAAATTGTCATTTTACACCTTCCTGTACTTTGTCAGGGCATACACTGACCCTGGTTAACCTTACCTGTATATGTATTGGCATCTAGGCCTGTCCAGAATGACCAAAATGCCCTTCATACACCTAGTACCCCTTTAGTACTACACAGGGGCATTTTCGTAATTTCGCACTTTTTCGGGGTTCTGCCGAACACTGGCCCACCTATCAATCCAAGAGTCCTATTGGGCCTTTGTTGGCGCCATTATTGGGCTTCTCAGGGTCCATTACCTTCCTGGCACACATTACGAGGAATCTTCCTCAGGCAAAGTTCATCGAGCCTTTTGTCTAACATACGCCGTTTATACGCATATCCGGACACCGGGTCTTTTTACCATATACACTAGCCTGCTGTGTTTAGGCATCCCTGTGGGTTATAACAGTCATCTGACTGAGGTCATCCGAACTCATTCAGTCCCTTTTTAAATACTGATAAATCTCCCTATCGGATACCTGGAGGCCTCACACTCCCGTCTGTATTTGCTATTTTGCGAATAACTTTTTCTACAGACCTCCTATCGGTATTCTGTCAATTTCCTTACATCCGTCCCATCAGGACGCATCATCCTGTAATTTCTCACTTATATCTAAAATCTAGGATATCCGGTAGGAATTTTTATAACTTTTGGACTATCGATCAATTTTGGCTATTTGGAGTCTTGAAAACTTCCTGTATTGCACTGGATTACCCGGCGTCACTTACTCTATCTTCTGGTAAAATATGGGGCTGATCGGAGTACGATCACTATTTTTGCCTATTTCCGGTCCAAGTTTTCATAATTACACTTTTGTCCCGGAAACTTTTCTTCTTTTCAACTAAGTCCCTTTATTTGGCTAAAATTACACCTAAAGACCCCACATTTTTGTCTACTTTTCCTTCTTAGCTTTAAACTTTCCATTATTATACTTAAGTCCTTACCTTTTCTTTCTTTTTCAATTTAATCCCTTTCTTTACATAAACAACCACATCTTTTTCCTAAAAAATAATCCATATATTTCATTCAAATCAGTACAGAAAATTAGGGATATTACATAAACATTATTATTTTGATGGATTGGAAGATGACAATCTGAGCTGTTCACCAAAGATTCATCAAAGACTTTAGTAAAATTGCTTTGCCACTCTCAAAGCTTCTGTAAATTTGTTTTTTCCACTGATTGCATAGAGGCTTTTGAAAATTAAGGGATAGGATGATTTCTCCAGCTATTCTAACTTCACCAGATTGGGATCTTCCTTTTGAACTATCATGTGATGCTTCTAATTATGCTGTGTGTAACATCCCAGTTTTCAGGCCTAGAGATGCAGAGATAGCCTAAGATTAAGAGGCTACTAGACCCCTTTTTAGCAGAAGTCCCAGAGGAACGTAAAGAGTTTCAGGGACTGAGCTGCGAGTAAGTAAAGGTACGAGGACTTATGTGTAAACAGTGGAAGTCCCAAGGGGTAAATGGCCATTTGGGGATGATGTAAAGGTCAAAGGTTCAAGAGTTGACAAGTTAGGTCGCGATGATAAAGAAGTTGGTCGCGATGAGAGTATATTATGGTCGCGACTAATATTGCCAAAAAGGATTGGTCGTGACGGATATGTATGTGGTATCGCGACTAATGAGTAGAATGAGCCTGGTTGCGACTAAAAAGTGATGTGGTCGCGACGAAAGACTGTTATGGTCGCGACTAAAGGATGTTGTGGTCGCGACTAATGAACCAAAAGATGTTATGTCACGATAAGGTGATGATGAGGTCGCGACTAGTGGATATAAGTGGTGCTAGCCGTATAGGATCAAGTGGGCCAAGAGTGGTGAAGGTCCAAATGAGATAGTTACCCGGTTAGAGATAGAACTGGGGAAAGAGGTCAGATATAGGAAAAGTTATCTGGAAACCATGAGGTGGACTGATAAGGTATCCTCATGGGACCTACAAGATGCCACATGGCATTGGAGCATGATTTAGTGACCTTTTAGTAAAGTAAAGTTACTCGATTGGCATGAAAATCGAGGAGGTGATCAGATAAGTCTGGGACTTATCTGGATAGCATTGTAAGGCGTGAGAGGTCTCTTCCAGGCGCCATATGGCATTAATCTGGAGGAAGCAGATAAAGCTGAGGACACGCATTACGAGGCAGGACTCTGTACCGGTGAGTCAGTCTGGTGAGTCAGCATGCTGAGGTGTCCTAGGATTTTCAACATGTGGAAAATATGCTGCTGAGGTATCCTGCTGAGGTGGCACTGATGATGCAGTAAAAAGAAATAAAAGAAAATATGAAATTCCAGGAAAAACCAGGACCACATGTTCAGATGGCTTAGAAACTACGAGAATGCCATTGGGAAAATCTATATAAACCCCCTTGCTTTCACTTGGCTTCACTCATGGCAAGAGTAAAGGGAGAGAAAGAAGAGAGAGAAGGAGAAGGAGAAGGAAGGGAAGAGAGAAAGGAGGAAAGGAAGAAAAGAAGTTCTAGCGGAGTTGGAAGCAGAATAGAGATAGTAGAGTTCTGCTGAGCTAGCCAGGTAGTAACTAATCCTAGCTTTTATATAATGGCTTTGTGATTTGATGTGCTATTGTTTGGTTGGATTGTTGTCTTATATGTTATGTCTGAAGCTCTACTACAATGCTATGATCATATGTTATTGAGTATGGAAGCACGCAGCATACTTATCTGTACACAATCACAAGCAAGCACTGTCACACTGCATTACATATATTGTTATGATTGTTGCTACTGAGATTCCCCCGAATCTCATCCCCATATATAACCCATTACAGGGGAGGTTATGTCAAAGTGAATTCTGAGAATGCTAAGGGACGCCGTTATGCTGCCGAATTAAAGACTGAACATCAGTATATGATAAGTACTGTGTACGTATGTGCTGTCTAAGGAGGCTGGAAGTGAGTGGACCTAGCCGGTTCATCTAGCCTTTCTTGGGTACTACGTAGAATGGTAGTTCTCATGAGGGAATTACCGAATCAGTACAGTTCAGTTCTTTGTACAGAAGAAGCCTTACAGTTTTGCTGCTAGATTTCAGGCAGAAAAAGATGTAATAGAAATATGAGAATTCCATGTATGCCTTGTGGTGTATGACATTTTGATATTCAATGATAAATACTATATGGCATGTTCAATTTGTGGATGATGATTTAAGAGGGAAATTCGAAGGTCCTGAGGTAGCAGTGTTCTGACCTCAATTTGACCTAGTAAACGGAGGAGTCTAGCCACGAGATTTAGTGAGCCGGTAGTACACATCTGGGGCATTCCGTGGATAGGTATTAAGCCTCATTTGGATGTGTAGAATGTAAGAAACCAGTTCTCAAAGTAAAGGTTTAGAATAAGAAAAACTTAAGAGTTAAAAGTTCAACTTCTGTGCTTAAGGTAAGATATAAATCAAGCTAATAATGCTTCTGCAAGTGTATTATGAGGAGTCTAAGGGAGGATGTTTCACTGTGGGAGCTATGTTAGTTCAAAAGGAAGGTAATTTATCTAGAGTGATTGCCTATGCCTAAAAAACACTTGATGCTGCTCAAATTAATTATACCACTACTGAGAAAGAACTATTTACAATCGTAGTTGCTTTGGATAAATTCAGAGTATATCTCATTAACTCCAAAGTTGTTGTCTACACAGATCATGCAGCAATCAAGTATTTATTCCATAAACCTCAGTCTAAACCAAGACTTCTCCGATGGATGCTACTGCTCTAAGAGTTTGATATAGAAGTGAGGGATCGAGCCAAAAATATGAACCACGTTACAGATCACCTAAGCGGATTACCAACAGAGACAAGGGGAGTACTTAGTTCTGATCTTATTTGTGATTTTTTCCCTAATCAATCTCTTTGTTTGGTTGCTATTATAGATCCTTGGTATGTTCATTTAGTTAATTTCATTGAAACTGGCCTAATGCCTTCTCATTTGTCTAAATTTCAGGCCTAAAAGCTCAAGAGTGAATCAAAATACTTCATTTGGTATAAACCTTTTTTGTGGAAGTTGTACTCAGATCAAGTATTAAGACGATATGTCCCAAACCAAGATCATAAATAAGTTTTAGAAGCTTACAATTCATGGGTTTGTGGGGTCATTTTAGGGGAAAAAGGGCTATACTTCGGTCCTTGAATCTGGTTTCTATTAGCTTTCCCCTTTTAAAGATGCTTTTGAATTTTGTAGAGCTTGTGATAGGTGCCAAAGATTTGGGGGGATTAGTAAAAGGCATGAGATGCCACAATAACCTATTCTATTTTGTGAGGTTTTTGATGTATGGGGAATAGATTTCATGGGACCTTTTCCCCCTTCAGCTGGATTTTATTACATTTTATTGGCTGTAGACTATTTATCTATGTGGGTAGAGGCCATCCTTATAAGACTAGATGATGCCCAAATAGTCTCCAAGTTTCTAAAGTTTCATATCTTTAGTAAATTTATAGTACCGAAAGCATTAATCAGTGTTCAAGGTACCTATTTATGGTGTAACTCAAAGTCTCAACCCCATACCACCCCAAACCAATAGTCTAGCAGAGGTTTTTAGTAGGAAAATAAAGCATATTCTAGAAAAGATTGTTAAACCATCCAATAAGGATTAGAACTTAAGACTAGACGATACTTTATGGGCTTATAGAATAGCTTTTAAAACCCCTCTAGGCATGTCCCCTTATAGGACAATTTTTGGGAAAGCTTGTCATATGCTTGTGGAAATAAAGCACAAGACATTTTGGGTAGTGAAAGCTTGTAATGAGGACCTTGTAGTGGCTAGTTTAGAGAGGTTGTTGCAGATTCAAGAGATATAAGAGATTAGATTGGACACTTACAGTAGCTTTAAAATTTATAAACAAAAGATAAAATCAATCCATAATGCTCATATTCTGAGAAAGAGTTTTAAAGAAGGTGATAGAGTATTAAGGTACTAAGGTCAGTTTAAGTTCAAACATGGTAAATTCAAAACTAGCTGGGATGGACCTTACACAGTTGTTAAAGTCCATGCATTTGGGATGATTGAGTTGAAAGAGGAGGCGAATGGCCACCTCTTGAAGCATTATGAGGAAAATCTTACCTTTTACAAGTTGAGGCCAAGTTGTCCCTTTCCTATCTCTTACCTTTTACAAGTTTTCCTAATGTAATATGTGTTTGATATTTTGGTTTGATGATTAGAAAGGGATGATTCAGTATGATAGTGTTTATTTTTAGTTTATTTCTATTTTGAATAATATTCCTATGTTATCCATGTGTTGCTACTTATTGCTGTTGCTCTAAGATGTTTACTCACTCAATTGTATGCTATAGTTTACCCATCTTGTCATCTTTACTTTTTTTGTATTACGATGTATGATTTAAATATGATTGTGTACTTCACTGGTGAATTTGCACTGAGCTGTGTGTTAGTTTGTTTCGGAGAGATTTACTATGATTTAGGATAATTAGAAGAAGGTTTGTAGTCCCTTATGCCTTGATTCTCATTGTTTCCCTGTTGTGATTGGTTTTTAAAATGCTGCTGACAATGAGGAAATTGTCAAGTTTAAGTGTGGGGGAGATGTTCTTGTTTCTGTGCTAATTAATGTAAAATTCTTCATTTAATCCAATCTTTAATCACAAAGTTTTTGGTTTTTGATCTTAATGTGTGATGAATTGCTAAAAATTGGATCCCCACTTTAAACTGTTTTATGGTTAGCTAAAAAGGTTTTAGTGTAAAAGATGTTTTGGGCTTTGAAAAATATCAAGTGGTAATCTCTGTGGTCTTTAGTAGCGACACGAGTGCATGAGGTCGCGAGTATACTTCTCTGTGTACTTTGGTCGCGACCATAATCTTTCCATGTCACAACTAGTTATTGTAAGTACACAGCAAGCATTCACTATGAAATGTGGTCGCGACCTTCACTATTTTCAGTCGCGACCTAAGTGTTAAAATGTCCATTTACCTTCTCTTTACTTTGTGCAATGCTGTATAGAAGGATTCCTTTTGAGCTGCTAATGTAATTTATAAATGATTCATTTCCCTCTTGCTTTTTAACCTTTTGCATAAAGAGTTTATAGAAACCATTTTCACACTTGAATTTTTTGAAAATCTTGGAAATTGAATTGAAGACACTTAAGTTTTTGCTGTTAGATTTAGGATCATTACATGATTTTGAATGATTACTTTGGAACTTTTTAATTATCATTTAAGAGGGTTTTCAGTTATGATAAGTGTTTTAATTCCTAGTGAATTATGAACATTGTTTGAGACATTAGCTTATGAGCAATTTAGATAAAAACCTTAGTTGGAAGGATTCTTGGCCTTAATTCCTATATTGAGTGATTATTCAATTAGTTTATATCCTCTAGAACTTGTCCTAGCTCTAAGTTGAAAATTACTTACACATTTATGTTATTGAATATGATAGAGGCATACATTTCTAAACCCTTTTATCCCAAACACAAGCTGTTACATATGTTGGAAATTGTGCCCTAGGGGCCAATCATTGTATTATGAATATTGTTGGTTTATGGATTTCTTAATTGTGTTATCATATTATTTACATGTTTAATATGATGACCATCCTTGGATAACTCATGATCTTATCCTAAATGTCCCTAGTCGGTCATCTGTGCGGGAGCAGAGGTGAAATAAGATCAATATGACTTTAAAGATGTATAGAGATATAAATCAAAGTCATAGGCACATGTAAAAGTACAAGGTGTTGGACCGAACCTCTATGAGAGAGCTGCATGGGTTAAGTCATAAGCTTCTCTCATATACAAACCATATCATTATGCCATTTGACTTGAGATCATCATGGATTCCTACATGACAAACGCTCATCTTTGACCTAGTCAAAAGTCACTTTTGACCGAGTGATCATAAAAACTATGTACAGGCTTAGTAGTTTCTCATGCGGAGGAATGTGAATGGTCAAGATGGAATTTATCCCTCACATTCGTAGAAAGATATTACTGGGCCCCTCGATGAGTGAGTCTGAGAAATGTATGGCCATACTATAATGGAAAGGTAGTTCCATTTCTATAGTCAGACTACTTAGGGATCGAGAAAGTAACGGTCAGGAATAGGAGGATGACGTTCTCCATGCCTCATCCATGGCCAAAATATCGTGTGACAAAAGGGGACGTGATATGGTTGTATGAAAGGTTGTATCGTTCATCGATCCTCACAAGATTTGGGTAGTCGTGATGTCTTGCTAGAGACCGCTTACGACTTGTGAGTCAGTATAGTAAATGGCCCACTGCCAACTTCATGTGGGCCTATAGGGTCGAATACAAAATAGCCCAATACAAGCTCTGATGTCCAGATTCATTGAATCTAAGATATGTCTAGGTTCAATGAATAATCTAGGGTGGACGTATATATATATTACATTATATATTATATTATATAATATAATATAAGAGATATTTATAAGATTTAATTTATAAGGATAAATTAACTCTCTATCACTTTTGAATTTAAAATTTAAATTGATATGATCTATTTGAATTTGAAATTTAAATTGATATGATATAATATCTCAATTTTGATTTATGAGAATAAATCAAATATAATTCTGTCATATCTTTGAGTTTGCAGATAAGAAATGGCCAAAATAGAGACGATGAGGTCAAATTCTGGAGGAAAACCCTAGAAGGACAGGAGGTGCTAGCACGTCGTTCGTGGTTGGAAGGCTGTTCGTGTGGATACTGGTAGAGGAAGCCGATTTGAGTCGTCGACTTCTCGCGATCAAAAAGAGAGCATAGGCATCCTGAACGTTAGAATCCCCGCACCAATAATTCGAACGCTGAAGGTAACACCTCTCACTACTTGACTTAAACACAATCGGTAGATCTAGGCAGGGATTGGAAAAATTTTAAAGTTTATTTTTGCTGCGCGTCTTCCAATTCCCTACAGTGGTATCAGAGCTGTGCAGTTTTGTGTTTAAGTTAGGTTCGATTGTTGATACATGTGATGTATGTTAAACTTCTTAGTTGGTCATATGATAACATGTACGCTATGTCTGACTAGTTATTTCTATGATTTGAATTGAATATACATATTGTATAATCATTGTGCAAAGAAATTCGTTATGTATGACATAAAGGGAATCTGAATTATGTATGACATATAGGGAATCCGAATTGAAACTGATGTCAATTAACGTTGATGTATGTTATGATTTTAATCATTCGTTATGAACGTGTGCAATTATGTGTAAATCGGTGATGTATGTTAATTGATTTTGATCAATTAAAAAAAAATTGACGGGGATGGTCGTGGCTACCTCGTCGTAGCGCAACATAATTGTAACATATACTTCCTTTCTTGATGTATGAATGTTTTGATTTTGTAACATTTATTGCCCTTCACATAATATGAATCTTGATTCTTGAATGTTTGGGTATGGTGAACAATATGGCTCTAGATTACAAGTGTTGTAATTTTTCTAAATAAGACCTGCGTGTTGTGCCTTCCTCTATTTACTCTCGATGTACATTATCTTCTCATCTCACTCCCCTCGAATGTTAAAATGAGGTTTCTTTATGTAATTTTATTATTCTTATTAGAGAGCTCCTCTCATTAGCTTGAGGGAACTTAGGATAGGTGAACCATATTACATAGCGTTTAAAATTATGAATCTTATGATTACATCACTACATATATGTTCTATATGCATGTTACTTGTATGAGATACAGCCGAGATACATGTATGCTTGTAAACGAGATAGTTAATTAAGCCCTCTAAATGAAATCTTAAGTCATAATGCCGTCAATTTATGAACACTTGTCAAAACCTCGATTGCTCACTTGTAGGCTCTACCAAAGTGGGTGCATTTGAGTTATCTTGGGGAGATAAGCAAGAGTAATGGTGCTACTCACATATGTTTGTTATTGTTTGACTTAATTGAGATTAACAAAACTGTTTTGGGTCTCAAGGCATTAGATGGGATTAAAACATGCCTCATTTACTTTGGATTCTTAGGCAAGTCTCATTTACTTTGGATTCTTTTGTTCCGGAAAGACTAACTGGACAAATTCTTTCGTAATGTAGATTGAGACATCCTCCTTTAAACCTCTCAGAGTACACTTGCAGAAGCCATCTTAACTTAATTTTATCTTTCTTTGCCGAAAATCCTGGCAGAAAATAACTGTACTGATTCGGTAATTTCCATGAGAACTACCATTATACGTAAGTACCTAGGAAAGATTGGATGAACCAGCTAGGTCCACTCACTTCCAGCCTCCTTAGACAGTACCTACGTACATAATACTTTCTATATTCTGCTAGTACAATAGTATTTTCTAGTAAATATCCTCAAACTTAAACCTTAAATCTCGACCTTAAACCTTAACCTTACCTATACTCAATTGGAAGTATCTTAGATCATTGGAATACCTCTTAACCTTAAAAACATGAATTTTCAAGAGTTAGGCTTACGGGTCCTGTTCATAAAAGTACTATTCATTTGGTAAATCTAGAAGTTCCAGTTTCTTTACCCCATTTTCAAAAATTCATTTCTCCTTGTATACTTATTCAATTGAGTCAAATTACCTATGTATTTAAAGCTCGGAACATTTACTTTAAACTCACCAAATATCCCGGAAAACGCATTCATGTACTATATAAAAACCACGTAGGAACCTCAATGTACGCATGACTTGTTTTATCTTGATCTAGAGTTTAAATCCAACTTTGAAAAATCATATCAATTCCAAAACTTAACCAATTTATGCTTTCTTGGTGTCCAATTAAAGCTATGGATCTTAGATATGTTCATGCCAAATTTTACGTGAAACTGAATAGAATAAGTTACTAAAACTATCGCTGGAAGTGGTCTGCCTCAGCTCAGATCTTGTGAGTATATTCATTATACATACCAATATATATCATCATCTAAGTTAAAGGCATGCTTTTCAAGTCATATACCATTCATACATCCACAATTACCTCCTTCCTTGTGATGTTCCAGCACCTCGATCATGGTTATGGGGGGTGAGATTCTAAAGAATCTCAGTAGTAAACAATACCAAACAATGCATGTATTAATGTAAAGACTTGTGCTTGCTTGTGAAAGTGTTACCATGGTGTGATGAGCATGCTTCCATGTAGCATATGAAATACAATTGGCCAAAGTAATCATAAAATAATAGAGCTTCAATCATCTACCATATACACACAATTCAACCAAGCAATAGCACAATCAAGCATACATTACATACATACAAGTTTAGGGTAAGTTCATAACCTTGGATCTAAGCTTTCTTTCTTATGCTTGCACTTGCTTCCCAAGCTTTCCAATCATGAAGCTTTTTGGTCAATCATTCCCCAACATCTTCTTAGATGTTTCAAGGTCCTAAACACATTCATATTCATTACATAATCCATTAGGACCATGAACTCAAACATTACTCAAGACTATCTCTCTTGAACATTCAACTTGCTTTAACTAACTTAACTTCCTTTAGTTTTTACCAATTGGCTTAGCCTTTGAATCAATTGATGTCTTGACCTTACTGAAACATCCTTCTTTATATCTCTCAGAGTACTCTTGCTATAGCACTCTCCACTGGATTATATCTCTCTTCTCAGAAATCCTGGAAGAAAATAACTGTACTGATTCGGTAATTTCCCATGAGAACTACCATTCTACGTAAGTACCCAGGAAAGACTAGATGAACCGTCTAGGTCCACTCACTTCGAACCTCCTTAGACAGCACCTACGTACATAGTACTCTGTATAGTCTACCAGCATAACGGCATTTTCTAATAAATATCTTTAAATCTTAACATTAAATCTTGACCTTAAATCTTAACCTTACATATACTCAATGGGAATTATCTTATATCATTGGAATACCTCTTAACCTTAAAAACATGAATTTCCAAGAGTTAGGCTTTCGGTACTGTTCATTATCATTGTTCACTGGGTAATTCCAGATTACAGCCTAAACTTTGGAAATTCATAATTAAATCTAGAAAAATCATATTGAATTGATTCCAATTTCTAATGAAAGCTCTTTCATTTAAATTTGAGGGAAAATATGAAAATGAGGTTTCTTTGTCCAGATCAAATTAGTTTATTCGTTGAACTTTACTGTTCATTGGGTAAATCTGGAAGTTCCATTTTCTTTGCCCCATGTTCAAAAATTCATTTCTTCTTGTATACTTATCCAATTGAGTCAAATTACCTATGGATTTAAATATCAAAATGTTTACTTTAAGCTCACCAAAAATCACGGAAAAACTCATTCATTTGCTATATGAAAACCGCGTTGGAACCTTACTGTATCGGATGACTTGTTTTATCTTGATCTAGAGTTTAAGTCCAACTTTGAAAAATCATATCAATTTGAAAACTTAACCAAATTACATTTTCTTGTGTCCAATTAAAGCTCTTGATCTTAGCTATGTTCATGCCAAATTTCAAGTGAAACTGAAACAGATAAGTCACTCAAACTATCGCTGAAAGGTCACTCCCTCAACTCGAATCCAGTGACTATTTACCATTTACATACCAATATATCATCACATAAATTAAAGGCATGCTTTCCAAGTC
Organism: Leucaena leucocephala; assembly: GCA_037074615.1. Classification (NCBI taxonomy): domain Eukaryota; kingdom Viridiplantae; phylum Streptophyta; class Magnoliopsida; order Fabales; family Fabaceae; genus Leucaena; species Leucaena leucocephala. The sequence continues at coordinate 6,907,754 of CM073548.1, read as the reverse complement.
ATATACACATTGTTCATTCCCATTTACCTTCCTCCTTGTGAAGTTCCAGCACCTAAAGCAATATTTATTGATATGGAAGGAATGAGATTTCATGAAAATCTCAATAGTAAGTAATACAAACTATAAGGTTATGCATGTTTGATTAAATGCCTAACATGTTCTCATGCAATGGAAGCTAATTCATGCTTATACATAAGCAAACTCTAACATGCATATTGTCATGACATATATTGCAAGGAGTGGCACATATTCATAGCACATCATCATCATCATAAAGATTATCACACAATATTTCATGCTCAACTAAACCTTCATGCATAACAAGTAAGCAAATCAATCAAAGCACATAAGTTTATAGTTAGGTATTTTTGCTACCTCTTATGGATCCTTGTCCTTCCCTTCTTGAAGTGATATTTCCTTGCAACAAATGTCAAAACCTAGACATTACAAGACAATTACCAAATTACAACTCCATTCCAAACAAATTCCTAGTCTAGGCTTCAATATGCCCCTTTCTTTGTCTACTTTGTGACATATGTTTATATCTTTCTAAACTAAACTATCATGGTTCATTTCCACATAATTTCTCATGTAGAATCTAAATATGTATTCAAAAATTCCAGAATCCAATTGCTTCCCAAAGTTCTGTACAGAAACTGAAAAGTGGTCCCTTTTTCCAAAAATTCCCATTTTAGTTCCAATGCTTCCAATACTTGTTTTCCTACTATAACCCCACACAAAATTCCACTCTAAACCCATTGGAAGCATCAAAACCATGAAATTCCAACATATGAACAGTGAGGGATACCATATTCCCATTTTGAGGGTGTGAGCTCCAAGAAAAGTTTCAACCCAATTCAGTCCCATCCAGTCCAATCAGGTACCGGCCTGATCCGATTTTCTGTAAACCGGACTATTTTCTTAATCTAATTTTTAGGGGACTTCATAATATATTTTTTTCCAATATTTAAACCCTTCATACCATTGACATTCTTATACTGGTTTAAATTTAATTCCAGATACCTTGAAAATTACCAAAACACCCTTAGTGCTTTTCCTTCCACTATATTAAACCCAAGGGCATAATTGTCATCTCACACCTCTTTAGACCTTGTCAAAATATATATATTGACTCCGACTAACCTCTCCTACACTTGTATTGGCATTTTGGCATGTCCAAAATGACCAAAATGTCCTCCATTCACTTCTGGTTCCTTAGGGCATCATGGGGGCATTTTCATAATTTTGCACTTTTTCGGGGTTCCTTTGGACACTGGCCCACCACCATTAGTCCACTTATTTTATTGGGCCTTAATGACGCCATTTTTGGGCCTTTTAGGGTTCAATACCTTTATGGCACGAATTCCTAGAAAATTCTCCCGACGATATTCCTCCGGTATTTTATTCCACTGTAAATTCCATTAAAAATTCTACAGGATTCCTTTTCTGATCTTGTCAATTTTATAAATTCTTATATTAATTATAGGAATTTACTGGAATGCCTCATCTGATTTTGAATTCGAAAATATTGTAATAATTTTATCTAACTTCAAAAATTTATATCAATTTTTCAGGACCTCAAATCAAAATTCTGTGTTGCGTCAAACAACCCGGAATAATTTTCTCTATTTACTGGAAAAATTTGGGTCCGATCAGAACACGGTCATTTTTGGCCTGTTTTCGGTCCAAATTTCCCACAATTACACTTTTACGCCTTGATTTACCATAAATCACCTTTATGTCCTTAACTTTTCAATTTAACCCTTTCTTTACATAAATGGCCACATTTTTCCTGATAAGTCTCATATATATTTTATTCAATCTGTACATACAACTTAGTACAGAAAATTAGGGATATTATATTTCTCTCCCCCTTAAAATAAATTTTATCCTCGAAATTTACTTAGTACCTTAGTCAACCATCTTGAATATACATCCTCTTTAAATCTCTTTCTACGTTATGACTAAGGATCGAGGTATCTATCTCTTATCCTCTATCTTATTATCTAGCGGAATACTTTCACTATCCGCGAATCTGTATGTTTTTACTGTCATCACTTTTCTTTTCTAAATCAACTCAATCAGAGTTGAACTTCACTTCATTATAGTACTTGCGTATGGATAACTCCTTACACTAGACGCGTGAGTAGTGTCCATTTCTTTCATATCAAACTCTCTCCAATATTACTGTATTCGGGAGTTTTCATCAATTACTCATCATACTTCTAGCATTTATCTCTTATTACTTTTCTTAGCATCTCGCAGACTGTCTTAACATCTACAGCATTTCGTCTCTCTTTTCATATCATTAGATGTTCTCATCATCGTTAATCACTTAACATCATACAGAGAGAGGACTTATGTAACTATTCATTCTTTACTTTTGCTACTAAATAGGAGCACATACTCTAACATGCATAATGCCTGGCCCTCAAATTGCAGGACCGCATACCTGCTCGTGAAGGCAAAGCTCTAACATCGGAGCTCAAGCATTCATTTTCTGAGTATGCACAGCTCTAACACTTGGAGCTTTAGCATATTTACAAACATAACATAATGCCTGGCATTTTATGCAAGGAGTGAAAGCTCTCATCTCTATCTGTAGCATATCATTCGTCATCTTATCCCTTTTCAATAAGGGGCTTCTCTATTTGCTCATAAAATGCACATTTCTCATTGCGTGCCACATTACATATTTATCATAGTGTATCTCATTACATACTTCTGATGCTGTATCATGGCATATCTAACCAAATTTGGCCATATTGTGATATATCTTACTCTTTCATGACTTATCTTGCCTTATCATGACATATCTTGAGATACTATAAGTCTAACATTTTTTTATCCTCATCTTAGGAGTCTCTATTAACTTCACTTCACTCTTCATCTAAGAAGATTCTGAGTTCAGTCTATAATAATAATAAGGCTATCTGAAACTAACATCGTGGGTACTCTCTCTGCTATGAGTGAACAACTGGTGAAGCGTCTTTACCTTAACTTTGTCTTTGGCATTCATCTTCTGACAGAGATATTACATTGTACTCATATCTGCATGGCTCATTACTTTCCTTAGGCTAGGTCTAACTATGACCTCAGGATCAAACTATGATCAACCGTTAGCCTCTTCAGAGTCTAACTGCGACTCTGGAACTGTTAGAATCTAACTGCGACCCTGCAGCCATGCTAGGATCTACTACGATCCTCCAGAATCTAACTACGATTCTGTTGTACTGTATCCTTATCTCTGGAAAATCTAACCAACAGACTAAGTTATAAGGTTAGTTACCTTCACTTAGTTGTTACTCAACAGATAATTCCCCAAGACTGAACACAGAAGCCAATATTATATATTTAGACTTTACTCATTTCATCTAGTATTGAGGAATTTCTTACATCATTCTCATCTTTCATAACCTTGCTATATCTCTGACTACAGGGAGCTACATAGGATCTACCATGCATATCCCTATCATGATATGTATACCTCATATGATAGACATGGATTCATCATAAACTAAATTGTACATTTTCTTAGCTCTATTTCATGAGCAATCTAATTCTATCGCAAGAGCAATCTAGCTCTATTACGAGAATGCTAACTTCTCTTACATAGATGCTGCTTACTCTCAGAGCTGTATCATCTTTCATGGCTTTACCTTATCTCATTTCATGCTCATGGTACATCATTCATATATCTTATTCCCGATGAAGGAATATATTCTCAGCTCCGTAATCACATGTCTATGGATTTGCCATCAACATTCATCTTTAACCTCATTCTCTGTCTGTCTTTAATTTTCATTCTAAACTTTAAGGGTTAACTGGCTAACTATCTTGTTTATCACTTGTCTATTACTTTATCATCATTACCAAGTTAAATTATCTAACTGCATGCCGTATGGTATGGGAGCAACATAACCTTCTCATAACTTCCTCATCTCATATGTACTCTACCCTGCATATATTCCAAAAAGGGAAGTATTCATTCATTATAGCATACTCTAACATGCATAATATGCAAGGAGATGCAATTATTTAAGCATTCTCGAACATGCGTGTCATTATCTGACAACTGCAAGGAGATGCACTGATTATCATAACTTATGACAACAAAAGCCATATCATCATCACCTAATTTGCTCAACCATCTGTTATACACATACTGCAATTCCACCATTAATTAGGTAAGCTCTTTGAGCATTTTGTCCCTTTATTACTTCATCTGCCAGATCCCTTTACTCATTCATGAACTTGAAACAAATACTCCTTTGTTTACTAAGGTTGCCACATTACCCTTTTTCTAGGGTACAGACTCAACCCTTCACTACTTTTTCTTACATAAAGGATAGAGGAGTCACTCTATCTTTAAAATAGTGGCTACCTTTCTTTGTCTAGGCATTATACATTTTTTCTTCTAATCCTGTATACATTTACAGCTCTATTGAACTTCCATGACTACCTGAGAAATCCTTTGTAGCATAAAATTCAATCCGTGAATTAACTCTTTAATCATTCAACTCTCTCTGTTCATATATATGAACTTGGCTAAACATTCATCAAAAGGGTTTCTCTTTCTCTATTTAACCTTTGGCCTCACGCTCATCTCTATTCAACTGAGAGGAATGATTTTTGTAAAACTACTGAAGAAAAACTTCTCAGGTGAGCGGATAAATTTTTATCTATCTGAATTAACATCTATGTCTCTCTATTTTTCTTGATCCTGATAAACCTAAGTCAAATGGATCTCATTCATCATCTAGCATCATTACTTATGTTCTCTAGGGTACTTTACCTTAGGTCTGCTAGGTTATTGTCTTTTCGTGATAGTATCCCCCTGTTTCAGGGACTTTAACTTTCTATAACTTGAAGCCATATGTTAGGCTCATTTCTTAAGCAAGCCTTATTCTAACTTTTGATTCTTTTGTTCATAAAAGACTAATTGAACCAAGTCTTTCACAATGTAGATCTACTATTGATAGTCACATAGAGGATCTACTTCTGAGCATCATCTTAGACTAGTATGTATCTCTATTTCTCATACTGTTCAGCTTGCCTACATCATGTGCTAAACCTCTAACTGATAAACTTCAGTGAGGCTGGCATCTTCATTCATCATTAGGTCTCTGTGTATCTTAGTTGCGACCTTCTAATTCTACTTGTCACGACTTGACATCTTTGAATTCTTTAGTCCCGACTCCAGGTCTTATCTCGTCATTGAACTAATTTGTGTATATTAGTTGCATCTTATGACCTAACAGTTCATTAACTTTTATCGTAACCAATAATCTTTCCTCATCCCGACCAGAATATCTCTGTAAATTATCGTCGCCACACTTGTCTTATCTAGTCGCGACTTAACTTCTCTGGAACTTCTAGTCGGACCTGGACACAACATTTTTCAAACATTCTTCAAATGTTCTTGTCCAGTCTTTACTCTAACAATGACCAATTCTCATTCTTAACTTTGATGAGCTTTAGTAATTTAAAACTCATCCATATATATCTAGCATACTTGGATCAAATAGGGGCATATTCACATAGATGTTCAACAAATGTTATTACATTATATCACATCAACTTTCATATGTCATATTACCATAACATTTGTACATACATTACATATATGGGGTAAGCCATAACTATTATACATTTATGCAATTACTTCATTTTATACTGTTTACATATTTACATGACCCCTCATCTCTTTTTACATTCTTTTCTAGGGAATTGCAAACTGTAAGTACTTCTACATACGGAAATGCCACCCTTGTATATCAGTTGGTGGATCATCTACCAAAAACTCACTTAGCTCTACATGCCATGTAGGAGTATATGGCAATATCTGACTTATGACCATCTCATGCCAATCTTCTAGAGTGTAAACCTGATTCAGGTCAATACCCTCTATCGTATATATGTATATCATCCTAGCTACGGCATTGAGGAATTGCAGGTAGACCGACTGCTCTTGATCTCTACTTCTATCCATCCCCTGACCTAAACTGAGTAATTCATTTTCCACAGCCTTCTTGAGACTAGTAGAGTCAACATTATTCGTCTTTAGCAAAGAAGGTTGGGGTTGACTAGGACCAGGAACATCCTTCTGATCTTTATTTGCATTATCATATATTCCTGGACTATAAGAATAGGAAGGGACTATCATAAACGGTGACTGGATCCTTGGATTACGCAACTATTGTAGGTTACTCATATCAAATCTATCCTCAAACTCTTGGGGAGGAGAGATAATATCTGGTCTACCTGTAATCCAGTACCAGTTCTCAGCTTCCTCAGCCGTAATCTGTCCTTTCAACCGAGGAACAGAGCTTACATCAGGGTTAGATGGCACTCTAATAAACTCATAATATATAGATTCACTAGGTTCATCATCATCTGGTGCAGCAATATCTGGTGCATGCACAACATCAGGCTGAATCTCTACATACTCTCCAGACTATAGATTTGAGTCTACAGAAACATCCATAGGGTATTCTGCTGTAGACCTTCCTGACTAATCCCCAATACTGTTGTGTGAACTTTCTATACTATCTGAAGAATTAAAGTTAGGATGTATAGAATCTTCATATATCATTACTGGTTGGGGGTCTCCCTGATTAACTGATGGCTCAGACTTAACTCTATGAATCCCCATGTTTTCCTGCAATATTAGCTTAGATAAGCAAAACTACTAGCTCAATAAATACCCTAACTTAACAAGATAGTTAATACTTAGAGTTAGGGACTGGGGATTATCCTATCTTATGCCAGAAACTTCTGCTCTGATACCAAAATGAGATATCCTCCTTTAAACCTCTCAGAGTACACTTGCAAAAGCCATCTTAACTTAATTTTATCTTTCTTTGCCGAAAATCCTGGCAGAAAATAACTGTACTGATTCGGTAATTTCCATGAGAACTACCATTCTACGTAAGTACCCAGAAAAGACTGGATGAACTAGCTAGGTACACTCACTTCCAGCCTCCATAGATAGCACCTATGTACACAGTACTTTCTATATTCTGCTAGTACAATAGTATTTTCTAGTAAATATCCTCAAACTTAAACCTTAGATCTCGACCTTAAACCTTAACCTTACCTATACTCAATTGGAAGTATCTTAGATTATTGGAATACCTCTTAACCTTAAAAACATGAATTTCCAAGAGTTAGGCTTACGGGTATTGTTCACTGTCACTGTTAACAGGGTAATTCCAAATTATAGTCTCAAATTTAGACATTCATAATTAAATATAGAAAAATCATATTGAGGTGATTCCAATTTCTAATGAAATCTCTTTAATTTAAATTTTATAGAAAAATATGAAAATAAGGTTTCATTGTCCAGATCAAATCAGTTTAATCATTGAAAATTACTGTTCATTTGTTAAAACTGGAAGTTCCAGTTTCTTTACCCCATTTTCAAATATTCATTTCTCCTGGTATACTTATCCAATTTTGTCGAATTACCTATGTATTTAAAGATCAGAATGTTTAATTTAAACTCACCAAATATCATGGAAAAACTCATTCATTTACTGTATAAAAACCGCGTAGGAACCTCACTGTATCGCATGACTTATTTTATCTTGATCCAGAGTTTAAATCCAACTTTGAAAAATCATATCAATTCGAAAACTTAACCAATTTATGCGTTCTTGGTGTCCAATTAAATCTCTGGATCTTAACTATGTTCATGCCAAATTTTACGTGAAACTAAATAGAATAAGTTACTCAAACTATCGCTGGAAGTGGTCTGCCTTAGCTCAGACCCAGTGAGTATATTCATTATACATACCAATATATCGTCATCTAAGTTAAAAGCATGCTTTTCAAGTCGTATACCATTCATACATCCACAATTACCTCCTTCCTTGTGATGTTCCAGCACCTAGATCATGGTTAATGGGGGGTAAGATTCTAAAGAATCTCAGTAGCAAACAATACCAAACAATGCATGTATTAATGTAAAGACTTGTGCTTGCTTGTGAAAGTGTTACTATGGTGTAATGAGCATGCTTCCATGTAGCATATGAAATACAATTGGCCAAAGTAATAATAAAATAATAGAGCTTCAATCATCTACCATATACACACAATTCAACCAAGCCATAGCACAATCAAGCATACATTACATACATACAAGTTTAGGGTAAGTTCACTACCTTGGATCTAAACTTTCTTTCTTATGCTTGCACTTGCTTCCCAAGCATTCCAATCATGAAGCTTTTTGGTCAATCATTCCCCAACATCTTCTTAGATGTTTCAAGGTCCTAAACGCATTCATATTCATTACATAATCCATTAGGACCATGAACTCAAACATTACTCAAGACTATCTCTCTTGAACATTCAACTTGCTTTAACTAACTTAACTTCCTTTAATTTTTACCAATTGGCTTGGCCTTTGAATCAATTGATGTCTTGACCTTACCCTACACAATTTCACCTTTTGAATCCATTCATGAGCTTAGAATTATGAAATTCTAACTCCTATGCATTGTTCTGTCCAGATTTGGAAAACATACACAATTCTTTCAAAAATTCTCATCTTGATTCCAATGCTTCCCATACTTGTTCCTCCACTTTTCCCCCACACAAAATATCATTTTAAGACCATTGGAAGCATCAAAATCATGAAATTCAAATCACTGTTCATGCTAGTGAACAGTACCGTGAGGAATTTTTAACATTACAACCTTTAATTCCAATGGTTTTCAAGGTTCAAAACCTATCCAATCCTACACAAAATCATCATATAAACTCAATGGAAGCATTAAATCTTTGAAATTCCATCTCCTTCTATCATGAACAGTGCATGAACAGTGCAGACCGAAATGTTCTTCCATGGTAAAGTCAAAAACATCAACTTAATTCAACAACCAATCATGCAACTAGCTTATTTAAGCTTGTCTAAACCATCTATGACATAAAACTCATGTTCCTCTCACATATACATAGAAATTCCAGCAGCATCTCCCCAAGATTTAAGCCTCAAAAACCACTTAAACTCAAGCACAAACCATGAGAACAAAGTATAGAAGCAAGGGAGCAACTTACCTTACTAGCTTCTTCAAGATCCTTGCTTCTTCCTTGCTTGAGAAAATATTTTGCAAGAGGTTCCCTACACTTTATCCTCCACGGTTTTGAGCCAAAATGAGGGGGTATTTATAGAAAAATCTTGGGAAAATTGAAGGCCAAGATTACCTTGGGAACTATTTGATCTAATGGCTTTAGGTTTAATCTTGGAATTTCTTTTCTCTCTCCACTTATGACATCACGACCATGACATCACATGGGACACCTAAGCTCCTTTTTGGCGCCATTTTGAATGTGTGAGCTCCAAGAAAAGTTTCAACCCAATTCAGTCCCATCCAGTCCAATCAGGTACTGGCCAGATCCGATTTTCCGTAAACCGGACTGTTTTCTTAATCTAATTTTAGGGGACTCATAATATATTTTTTTTTCAATATTTAAACCCTTCATACCATTGAAATTCTTATACTGGTTTAAATTTAATTCCATATACCTTGAAAAATTACCAAAATACCCTTAGTGCTTTTCCTTCCACTATATTAAACCCAAGGGCATAATTGTCATCTCACACCTCTTTAGACCTTGTCAAAATATATATATTGACTCCGACTAACCTCTCTTATACTTGCATTGGCGTTTTGGCATGTCCAAAATGCCCTCCATTCACTTCTGGTTCCTTAGGACATCACAGGGACATTTTCATAATTTTGCACTTTTTTGGGGTTCCTCTGGACACTGGCCTACCACCATTAGTCCACTTATTTTATTGGGCCTTAATGACTCCATTTTTGGGCCTTTTAGGGTTCAATACCTTTATGGCATGAATCCCTAGAAAATTCTCTTGGCGATATTCCTCGAGTATTTTATTCCGCTGTAAATTCCATTAAAAATTCTACAGGATTCCTTTTCTGATCTTGTCAATTTTATTAATTCTTATATTAATTATAGGAATTTACTGGAAGGCCTCATCTGATTCTGAATCCAAAAAATATTGTAATAATTTTATCTAACTTTAAAATTTATATTAATTTTTCGGGACCTCAAATCAAAATTCTGTGTTGCGTCAAACAACCCGGAATAATTTTCTCTATTTACTGAAAAAATTTGGGTCTGATCAGAAAACGGTCATTTTTTGCCTATTTTCGGTCCAAATTTCCAACAATTACCCTTTTGTCCCTTGATTTACCATAAATCACCTTTATGTCCTTAACTTTTCAATTTAACCCCTTTCTTTACATAAATGGCTACATTTTTCCTGACAAATCTCATATATATTTTATTCAATCTGTACATACAACTTAGTACAGAAAATTAGGGATATTACGTAGATCTACTCCTGTTGGTAATACAGAGAATATACTTCTAAGCATCTTTTTAAACTAATCTATATCTCTGTATCTCATACTACTTGCTTGCCTACACCTTATGTTAAACCTCTAACTGATAAACTTTAGTGAGGTTGGCATCTTCATTCGTTATCAGATCTCTGTGCATCCTAGTCGCGACCCGAGTGTTGACTAGTCGCAACGCATATTCTCTATAAACTTTAGTCGCAACCATCCCATTCTACTCATCACGTCTTGACGGCTCTGTGATCTTCAGTCGTGACCACAGGTCTTCCCTCGTCGCGGCTTGATAGCTCTGTGACTTTTCGTCGTGGCTAATGGTCTTTACTCGTCATGACCAAAACACCTCTGTGATTATTTGTCGCGGCCTGTGTCTTAACTAGTCTCGACTTAATTTCTCTGGGACTTCTAGTCGCGACCTAAACTTTTCACATCGCGACCTGTACATAGCTTTCTCTAAACATTCTGTTCTAGTATTCTTGCCCAGTCTTTACTTTAACAATGGCCAATTCTTATTCTTAACTTTGATGAGCCTGGGTGATTTGAAACTCATCCATATCTATCTATTATAATTGAATTAAATAGGGAATATATTCACATAAATGTTCAACCAACTATCATTTCATTATATCACATCAAAACTCATATTTCATATCACCATAGCATTTGTACATACATTCCATACATGCTAATTACATATTTGGGGTAAGTCATAACTATTATCCAGCTACGTGATTACTTTACACTATTTACATATTTACATTACCCCTCATCCCTTTTTGCATTCTTTTCTAGGGAATCGTAAACTGCAAGTACTTCTGTATACGGAAATGCCACCCTTGTATATCAGTTGGTGGATCATCTGCCAAAAACTCACTTAGCTCCACATGCCATATAGGAGTATATGGCAATATCTGACTTATGACTATCTCATGCCAATCTTCTAGATTGTAAACTTGATTCAGGTCGATGCCCTCTATTGTATATCTGTTTATAACCCCTGCTACGGCATGGAGGAATTACAGATAAACTGACTGCTCTTGATCTCTACTTCTATCCATCCCTTGACCTAAACTGAGCAATTCACTCTCCACAGCTTTCTTGAGACTGACATAGTCAATATTATCTGTCTTTCTAAAATAAGGCTGGGGTCAGCTAGGACCAGGAATATCCCACTGATCTTTATCTATAACGTCATATATTCCTGGACTGCAAGAATAGGAAGGGATTGCCATAGGTTGTGACTGGATCTCTGGATTAAGGTATTGCTGTAAGTTACCCACATCAAATCTATCCTCAAACTCTTGTGGAGGAGGAATAATATCTGGTCTACCCATAGTCCAGTACCAGTACTCAGCTTCCTCAGCCGTAATCTGTCCTCTCATCGGAGGAATAGAGCTGACATCCGGATTAAAGGGGGCTCCAACAAACTCATACTGTGTAGAGTCACTAGACTTAACATCATCTAGGGTATATACTACATCTTCTTCAATCCTCTGTCCTCCCATAACAATTGAACTAGCATCTGCTGGATCTAGATGTGGGACAGATACAAGGGAACTAGAACAGGTTCTTCTGGCAAAAAGTTTAATCCCACTAAGGAGCTATCGGATCTATCTAGATCAGAGTCACTAGAATCAGAGATATGAGCTACACCTAGATCCTCGTCCATCATATGCTCCTCCTCTGACTCATATGTACTAAAAACCTCTGGTCTGGGATCCCCTTGGTTAACTGTGGCTTCTGATCTGGTTCTACCTCTAGCCATCCTGTAAATATTAACTTAATGTCATTTATGATAGCTTTACTAATAGGTATCTATTTATAAATCATCTATTCAGAGCATTTTCTAATCCAAAATCCTTTCCTCTGATACTAAAATAAAACATCCTTTCTTAGACCCTTCAGAGTATACTTACAGAAGCAGTCTTAACTTTATTAATTCTCTCCTACTGAAAATCCTGGCAGAAAGTAACTGTACTGATTCGGTAATTCCCATGAGAACTACCATTCTACGTAAGTACCCAGGAAAGACTGGATGAACCGGCTAGGTCCACTCACTTCCAACCTCCTTAGACAGCACCTACGTACACAGTACTTTCTATATTCTGCCAGTACAATAGTATTTTCTAGTAAATATCCTCAAACTTCAACCTTAAATCTCGACCTTAAACCTTAACCTTACCTATACTCAATTGGAAGTATCTTAGATCATTGGAATACCTCAATCTTAAAAACATGAATTTTCAAAAGTTAGGCTTACGGTACTATTCATCATTACTGTTCACTTGGTAATTCTCGATTACAGCTTGAACTTTAGAAATTCATAATTAAATCTAGAAAAATCATATTGAGGTGGTTCTAATTTCTAATGAAAGCTCTTTCATTTAACTTTGATAGAAAAATATGAAAATAAGGTTTCATTGTCCAGATCAAATCAGTTTAATCATTGAAAATTACTGTTCATAGGGTATTCTAATATAGACCTTCCTGACTAATCCCCAATACTGTTGTGTGAACTTTCTCCACTATCTGAAGAATTAAAGTTAGGATGTATAGCATCTTCATATATCATTACTGGTTGGGGGTCTACCTGATTAACTGATGGCTCAGACTTAACTCTATGAATCCCCATGTTTTCCTGCAATATTAGCTTAGATAAGCAAAACTACTAGCTCAATAAATACCCTAACTTAACAAGATACTTAATACTTAGAGTTAGGGACTGGGGATTATCCTATCTTATGCCAGAAACTTCTGCTCTGATACTAAAATAAGACATCCTCCTTTAAACCTCTCAGAGTACACTTGTAGAAGCCATCTTAACTTAATTTTATCTTTCTTTGCCGAAAATCCTGGTAGAAAATAACTGTACTGATTCGGTAATTCCCATAGGAACTATTATTCTACGTAAGTACCCAGGAAAGACTGGATTAACCAGCTAGGTTCACTCACTTCCAGCCTCCTTAGACAGCACCTATGTACATAATACTTTCTATATTCTGCCAGTACAATAGTATTTCTAGTAAATATCCTCAAACTTAAACCTTAAATCTCGACCTTAAACCTTAACCTTACCTATACTCAATTGGAAGTATCTTAGGTCATTGGAATACCTCTTAACCTTAAAAACATGAATTTCCAAGAGTTAGGCTTACGGGTACTGTTCACTATCACTGTTCACAGGGTAATTCCAAATTACAGCCTCAACTTTGGAAATTCATAATTAAATATAGAAAAATCATATTGAGGTGATTCCAATTTATAATGAAAGCTCTTTCATTTAAATTTTATAGAAAAAAATGAAAATAAGCTTTCATTGTCCAGATCAAATCACTTTAATCATTGAAAAGTACTGTTCATTTGGTAAAACTGGAAATTCCAGTTTCTTTACCACATTTTCAAAAATTCATTTCTCCTGGTATACTTATCCAATTGAGTTGAACTACCTATGGATTTAAATCTCAGAACGTGTACTTTAAGCTCACCAAATATCATGGAAAAACTCATTCATTTACTATATGAAAACTGCGTAGGAATCTCACTGTATCGCATGACTTGTTTTATCTTGATCCAGAGTTTAAGTCCAACTTTGAAAAATCATATCAATTTGAAAACTTAACCAAATTAGTCATTATTGGTGTCCAATTAAAGCTCTAGATCTTATCTATGTTCATGCCAAATTTAATGAGAAAACTCTTTGGATAAGTTGCTTAAACTATCGCTGGAAGTAGTCTGCCTCTGATCGAATCCAGTGCATGCATACATTATACATACCCATACATCATCATCTAAGTTGAAGGCATGCTTTTCAAGTCATATACACATTGTTCATTCCCATTTACCTTTCTCCTTATGAAGTTCCAGCACCTAGAGCAATGTTTATTGATATGGGAGGAATGAGATTTCATGGAAATCTCAATAGCAAGTAATACAAACTATAAGGTTATGCATGCTTGATTAAATGCCTAACATGTTATCATGCAATGGGAGCTAATTCATGATCATACATAAGCAAACTATAACATGCATATTGTCATGACATAGATTGCAAGGAGTTGCACATATTCATAGCTCATCATCATCATAAACATCATCACATAGCATACTAAGCTCAACCAAACTTCATGCATAACAAGTAAGCATGTCAATCACAACATAGCATAAGTTTATAGTAAAGTATTCTTGCTACCTCTTATGAGTCCGTGTTCTTTCCTTCTGGAATTGATCTTTCCTTCCAACAAATGTCAAAACCTAGACATAACAAGACAATTACCAAATTATAACTTCATTCCAATTAAATTCCAAGTTTAGGTTTCATTAAGTCGCTTTCTTTCTCTACTTTGTAACATGTGTTTACATCTTTCTAAACTAAACTCTCATGGTTCATTTCCACATAATTTTTCATGTAGAATCTAAATATGTAATCAAAAATTCCAGAATTCAATTGCTTCCCCATGTTCTGTACATAAACCCAAAGATAGCTCTAGCTTTTCCAAAAATTCTCATTTTGATTCAAATACTTGTTTTCCTACAATAACCCCACACAATTTTCCATTCTAAACCCATTGGAAGCATCAAAACCATAAAAATCCAACATATGAACAGTGAACTCATACTGTACAGAACAGAACACCCTCTTGGATTCACAAGCACACATGGATTCCTAAGCCATTATCATGTGATTCAAGCTTGTTTAAGCTTGTGTAAACTATCTAGAACATAAAACTCATGTTCCTATCATATATCCACAGAAATTCCAGCAGCATTTCCCCAAGATTCAAGCCTCAAAAACCATTTAAACTCAAGAACAAACCATGAGAACAAAGTGTAGAAGCAAGGAGGCAACTTACCTTACTAGTTTCTTCAAGATCCTTGCTTCCTCCAAGCTTGAGAGAAAATTTACAAGAGGTTCCCCAAGGTTTCTTGCTCACGGTTTGTGCAGAAATGTGGGGGGTATTTATAGAAAAATTTTGGAAATTGAAGGCAAAGATTATCTTGGGAACTATTTGATCTAAAGCTTAAGATTAAATCTTGGAATTTCTTTTCTTTTTCCATTTATGACATCACCACCATGACATCATCCAAGGGACACCTCATGGGACACTTGGTGCCATTTTCATGGTGGGAGTCTCCAAGAAAAATTCCAGTACAATCCGGTACCGGCCCGATCCGATTTTTCGTAAACCAGACTATTTTGTTAATCTAAATTTTCTGGGACTTCATAATATATTTTATTCAATATTTAAATCCCTCATATCATTTACATTCTTATACTGGGTTTAAATAAAATTCCAGATACCTTGGAAAATGACCAAAATACCCTTAGTGCTTTTTCTTGCACTATATTAAACCTAAGGGCGTAATTGTCATTTCACACCTCTTTAAACCTTGTCAGAGTATATACTGACTCCGACTAACCTCTCCTGTACCTGCATTGGCATTTTGGCCTGTCCAAAATGCCCTCCATTCACTTCTGGTTCCTCAGGATAACACAGGGGCATTTTCATAATTTTCCACTTTTTCGGGGTTCCACTGGACACTGGCCCACCTATCAGTCCTTTATTGGGCCTTAATGACGCCATTCTTGGGCCTTTTAGGATTCAATACCTTTGTGGCACGAATCCTTAGAAAATTCTCCCAACGATATTCCTCAGGTATTTTATTCCACAATAAATTCTATTACAAATCCTACAGGATTCCTTTTCTGATCCTGTCAATTTTATAAATTCTTATATTAATTATAGGAATTTACTGGAAAACCTCATCTGATTCTGAGATCCGAAAAATATTGTAATAATTTTATCTAACTTCAGAAATTTATATCAATTTTTCGAGACCTCAAATCAAAATTCTGTGTTGCGTCAAACAAACTGGAATAATTTTATCTATCTACTGGAAAAATTTGGGTCTGATCAGAACACGGTTATTTTTAGCCTATTTTTGGTCCAAATTTTCCATAATTACACTTTTGCCCCTTGATTTACCATAATTCACCTTTATGTCCTTAACTTTTTAAAATTACACTTAAAGACCCCACATTTTTGTCTACCTTTACTTTTAGTCTTAAACTTTCCATAATTTCACTTAAGTCCTTGTATTTTATTTCTTTTCAATTTAATCCCTTTCTTTACATAAATAGCCACATCTTTTCCTGAAAATCACACATATATATTTCATTCAATATGTACATACAAATCAGTACAGAAAATTAGGGATGTTACATTATGTTAAAGTGAATTTTGAGAATGTTGAAAGACGCCGTTATGCTGCCAAAATTATGGCAAAATATCAGTAGTGAAGAAAGGAGATGATACGTACTGTGTACGTAGGTACTGTCTAAGGAGTCTGAAAGTGAGTGGACCTAGTCGGTTCATCCAGTCTTTCCTGGGTACTTACGTAGAATGGTAGTTCTCACAAGAATTACCGAATCAGTACAAATCAGTTCTTCAGAAAAGATGGAGTATAGTAGTTATACTGCCGGATTTCAGGCAGGAAAGATATAATAAAGATATGGGGATTTTGTTCATGCCCTTTTGTATAACAATTTATTATTTAATAATAAATATTGTTTGGCATGCTCAGCTTGTGTATGAGGAATTAAGAGATGTTATGCATATGTATGTAAAGTTGATTGCTGGCATGAACAGTAACTCGTGGTGACACAATAATGTTTGATCTGTAATTAAAAATAGTAAATGATTAAATAAATATATGATATTTTTATGGTAAATAGTAGACATACCAAGCTTCGATTTAATATATAGAATACATCATTTGGATGTCTACACATGGAGATATAAATTATTAAAATTGGGACCAAAATGCTGCATTCAGGAGAAAAATGTTGGATGAACAGTAAAGTTGTAACATTGACTGATGTTGACTTGGTCAATGCGTGGTGAACGAGTTATTTTTTCTTGAAAGAGTATTGAGTTAGCTTCATTTATCAATTTGAACCACTTCATTCTGAGTTTTTGAGAATTAGTTATGATTTTTCAAAATTAGGTCACTCGTCTGGAATTTACACAGTGAATAATACTCGATAAGAGTAAAACTCCAGATTGAGAAATTTGACTTCAATGACCGTGAAAGTGGCTCCAGATGCTACCAAATGGTCCCAAAGGCATACAAAAGTAAGGATGTTTCACTCTATGTAACTGGTTACAGAGATGCAAGTTTCCAAACTGACCAGGACGACCAGAAATCGTAGTCTGGATACATATTACACCTGAATAACGGAGAAGTAAGCTTGAAGAGCTCTAAGCAGGGCACTGTAGTGGATTCTACAACAGCAGTTGAGTATATAGCAGTATCTGATGCAGCTAAGGAAGCCGTTTAGATCAAGAAGTTATTACTGAACAAGGGGTGATACCTACCATCTCAGATCTAATAACTTTGTTCAGTGACAATAGCGGTGCCATTGCATAGGCCAAAGATCCTAGGTCGCATCAAATGACTAAGCATATACTTAGGCGATTTCACCTCATCAGAGAAATCAACGATAGAAGTGATATAAAAATATGCAAAGTAGCAGGAGAAGACAATATTGCTGATCCTCTAATAAAGCTGCTTGTGCAGGCAAAGCATGAGCTTTATGTTAGGTGAATGAGAATTAGGCAAATTAATGATTGTACCTAGTGCAAGTAGGAGGATGTTGGAAATTGTGCCCTAGGGGCCAATCATTGTATTATGAATATTGTTGGTTTATGGATTTCTTAATTGTATCATCACATTATTTGCATGTTTAATGTAATGACCATCCTTGGATAACTCATGATCGTATCCTAAATATCCCTGGTCGGTCATCTATGCGGGAGCAGAGATGAAATAAGACCAGTATGACTTTGAAGATGTATAGAGATATAAATCAAAGTCATAGGCACATGTAAAAGTACAAGGTGTTGGACTGACCCGCTATGAGAGAGCTGTATGGGTTAAGTCATAAGCTTCTCTCATATACAAATCATGTCACTATGCCCTTTGACCTGAGATCATCATGGATTCCTACATGACAAACGCTTAGCTTTGACCTAGTCAAAAGTCACTTTTGACCGAGTGATCATAAAAACTATGTACAGGCTTAGTGGTTTCTCATGCGGAGGAATGTGAATGGTCAAGATGGCATTTGTCCCTCACATTCGTAGAGAGATATTACTAGGTGTAATATCTCTAATTTTTTGTATTGAATAGTATGCACAGTTTGTATGTAATATATGTGAGATTTTCTGAGCAGAATGTGGCTATTTATGTAAAGAAAGGGATTGAATTGAAAAAGGTAGAAAATGCAAGGACTTAAGTGAAATTATAAAAGTTTTAAGGCCAAAAGTGAAAGTAGACAAAAATGTGGGATCTTTTAGTGTAATTTTAGCCAAATTTGAGGACATAAGTGTAATTTATGAAAAGTCAAGGGGCAAAAGTGTAATTATGAAGAATTTGGACTGGAAACAGGCCAAAACTGCCCTGAGTCAGATTAGACCCAAATTTTACCAGTAGATAGAGAAAATTATTCCGGTTAGTTTGACGCAACACAGAATTTTGATTTGAGGTCCCGAAAAATTGATATAAATTTTTGAAGTCAGATAAAATTATTATAGTATTTTTTGAATCTCAGAATCAGATGAGACCTTATAGTAAATTCCTATAATTAATATAAGAATTTATAAAATTGACAGGATCAGAAAAGGAATCCTGTAGAATTTTTAATGGAATAAAATACCTGATGAATAGCTCCGGGAGCGGTTCCTAGGGAATTGTGCCATAAAGGTAGTGGACCCTATAAAGGCCCAAAAATGGCTCCATGGAGGCCCAATAAGACAGTTGGACTGATAGGTGGGCCAGTGTCCAGAGGAACCCCGAAAAAGTACGAAATTACGAAAATACCCCTGTGTTGCACCGAGGAGCAATAGATGAATGAAGGGCATTTTGGTCATTTTGGATAAGCCAAAATGCCAAGGCAAGTGCAGGAAGGGTTGGTCAAAGTTAGTATATGCCCTGACAAGGTACAAAGAGGTGTAAAATGACGATTATGCCCTTAGGGTGAAAGTAGTGCAAGAAAGGGCACCAAGGGTATTTTGGTCATTTTTCAAGGGATCTATAATTAAGTTTAGACCCAGTATAAGAATGTCAATGGTAGAAAGAATCCGGATATTGGATTTAAGGTCAGAACACATATTATGGAACCTCAGAAAAATTAGATTCAGAAAACAGTCTGGTTTTTAGGGAATCGGACCTGGCCGGTACCGGACTGGACTAGAATTTTTCCAGAGACTTCTTCTCCCTTCAATTTTTCCATGTGCATGGTGAGGTGTCCCTTTTGATGATGTCATGAAGGTGATGTCATAATTATTAAAGAAAAGAAAATCCAAGATTAAATCTAAGCCATTAGATCAAATAGTGCACAAAATGATCTTGGCCATTCATTTCCACCCAAATTTTCCTATAAATACCCCTCAAATCAGATTCATTTCGACATGCATGGCAACCTTGGGGAAACTCTTGCAAAATTTCCATTCAAGCTAAAAGAAGCAAGCACCTTGGAAGTACTAGCAAGGTAATTAGTCCCCTTGATCCTAGACTTTGTTCTAGTGAATTTGCTCTTGGTTTTAAGAGGTTTTTGGGGCATATTTCTCTTGAGGGTGCCGCTGGATATTCTGTTTGGATGTGAAAAGAATATGAGTTTTATGTTATGGATAGTTTAGACAAGCTTAAACAAGCTACAATCAAGTGGTAATAGCTTGGAAATCAAAGTATGCATGTAAATGGAAGATTGTTTTCTGTTCTGGTACTGTACGAATCACTGTTCATATGTTGGAATTTCATGATTTTGACGCTTCCAATGAGTTTAAAATGGAAAATTGTGTGGGGTTATAGTAGAGAAATAAGTATTGGAAGCATTGGAATCAAAATGAGAATTTTTGGAAAACATGTGAAGCTTTTCGGTTCTGTACAGCAGCTTGTGATGCAATTGGAGTTTGGAAATTCTGAATGCATATTTGAATTCTACATGAAAAATTATGTGGAAGTGAACCATGAGGATTTATTTTAGAAAGATGGAAGCATAAGTCATAAATTATAGAAAGAATAGAACTTAGTGAAAACCTAGTCTTGGAATTGTGTTGGAATTGAATTGTAACTTGATGTTACTTTGTAATGGCTAGGTTTTGACATTTGTGAGAAGGGAAGATCATTCCAAGAAGGAAATAACAAGGACATCTAAGAGGTAGCAAGAATACGTAACTATAATCTTATGCTTGTTTGATTGTATGTTGCTTGTTATGTATGATTATTGGTTGAGCATGAGATGATTTTATGATGAGATATGAATGGTTGTAACTCCTTGCAATGAATGTCATGACAATATGCATGTTAGAGGTTGCTTATGTATGATCATGAAGTAGCTCCCATGTCATTATAACATGTTAAGCATTTAATCAAGCATGCATGTTATTATAGTTTGTATGACTTGCTATTGAGATTTCCATGATCTCATTCCTTCCATATATATAACCATGCTCTAGGTGCTGGATCTTCTCAAGGCAAAAGGTTAAATGTGGATGGTTAATTTGTATATGACTTAAAGTTGAGCACTTAACTTTAGAGGATGATATTTTGATGTGCTTGATGTATGTTACTATGGATCCGGTTTGTGGCAGTTGACTTCCAACGATAATTTTCTTAACTTATCCAACGTATTTTCATGTGAAATTTGGTATGAACATAGCTAAGATATAGAGATTTAAATGGACACCAATAACGCCTCAAATGGTTAAGAATTCAAATTGTTATGATTTTTCAAAGTCAGGATTAAAATCTGGATCAAGATAAAATGAGTACCCAGAGGTAGTGAGGTTCATGCGTGAATTTCAAATGAGTTTTTCCACGAAATTTTATGAGCTTAAAGTACACATATGGAGATTTAAATCCATATGTAACACGCCTGATTTGGATAAGTATACAAGGAGAAATGAATTTTTGAAAATAAGGTAAAGAAACTGGAACTTCCAGACTTGCCAAATGAACAGTGTTTTTTAACGAATAACCTGATTTTATTTGGACAAGAAAACCTCAGTTTCTTATTTTTTTCTTCAAATTTAAATGAAATAGATTTTATTAAAAATTGGAACCACCTCATTTCAATTTTTCTAGACTTAATTATGAATTTCCAAATTCATGATGTAATATGGATTTACCAAATGAACAGTACCTGATAACCTAATTCTTGGAAATTGATGTTTCTAAGCTCAAATGGTGTTCATTTGGCATAAGAGGCTTTCAAATGAGTATATGTAAGGGTGAAATTAAGGATATGACACTAGGCCCCTCGATGAGTGAGTCTGAGAAATGTATGGCTATACTATAATGGAAAGGTAGTTCCATTTCTATAGTCAGACTACTCAAGGATCAAGAAAGTAACGGTTAGAAATAGGAGGATGACGTTCTCCATGCCTCATCCATGACCAAAATATTGTGTGACAAAAGGGGACGTGATATGGTTGTATGAAAGGTTGTATCGTTCATCGATCCTTACATGATTTGGGTAGTCGTGATGTCTTGTGTAACATCCTGATTTTTGGTCTAGGAGAACTGGGAAGTAGTCTGATATGGGCAGGCTGCTAAAACCGTAGTCCCAGGGTAGTAATCTGATATGGGCGGATCACTTACTTGTATTTTGTAGGATCCGAGGGATGAGCTAAGTCCTTCAGGATGTAAAGATGAGTTAAGTCTTTAACCTACAGAATCAGGACAGTTCGCCTAGGTTCAAAATGAGGAATGTGAGGAATATCCTAAGTCTTAAGCCTAGGAATTCTGCAGGAAGCTTGATATGGGCTGGCTCCTGTGTAAGATAACCTGATATGGGCGGGTTGTCGAGCTTTTCAATTAACGATGACTCCCTAAGAGTTTAAGGGATGAGTTATTGAAAGAGAATTTTTAGAACTTAAGATGAAGGATAAGAAGATGAGAATAGATGCCAGAAAGAGAATGTAGGGGCAAAACCGTAATTATGGGAAAGATCGGGCTGGTAGCCGATGAGTACCATATTTTGCCAGAAAATAGAGAAAATTATGCTGATCATTTCACTGAACTGTGAAATGTGCATACGAGGTCTCTGTGAGTATGAAAGAATTATGGAAAGTTTAAGGACAAAAAGGTGGGGTCCTTAAGTGTAATTTTAGCCAAATAAAAAGGGACTTAAATGAAAAGAAGAAAAGTTTCTTGGGGCTAAAGTGTAATTAAAGAAAGTCAGGCCGGAAGTGGTTTGGACTGTCCGACGGCATTTCAGTCCCAGATTTCACCGGTAGAGAGAGCAAGGGACGCTCGGTAATCTGGCTTAATACAGGAATTTTTGAAGACTCCAGATAGCCAGAAATGGACTGATCGTCCAAAAGTTATAAAAATTCATACCGGATATCCTAGATTTCAGATCTAGGTGAGAAAATACAGGATGATGCGTCTTTATGGGGCGGATGTCGGGAAACTGACAGAATACCGATAGGAGGCCTGTAGAAAAAGTTATTCGCAAATTAGAAAATCCAGACGGGAGTGTGAGGCCTCCGGGTATCCGATAGGGAAATTTATCGGTATTTGAAAAGGGACTGAATGAGTTCGGATAACCTCGGTCAGATGACTGATATGACTCACAGGGATGCCTGAACACCGCAGGCTAGTGTATCCGACAGAAGGAGCCGGTGTCCGGATATGTGTATAAACGGTGAAAAATAGATAAAATATTCAATAATCATTGACGGGGGAAGATTCCTCGTAATGCGTGCCATGAAGGTATTGAACCCAGAGAGGCCCAATAATGGCGCCAACAAAGGCCGAGTAAGACGCTTGGACTGATAGGTGGGCCAGTATCCGGCAGAACCCCAGAAAAGTGCGAAATTACGAAAATGCCCCTGTGTTGTACTAAAGGGGTAGTAGATGAATGAGGGCATTTTGGTCATTCTGGACAGGCCCAGGAGCCAAGGCTCATACAGATAAAGTTACTTAGAGTCAGTATTTATCCTGACAGAATACAAAAGGGTGTGAAATGACGATTTTACCCTTAGGGTTAAAATAGTGCAAGAAAGGGCACCCAGGGGTATTTTGGTAATTTGCCAAGGGATGTTTCTTGGGAATCGAGCCATCAGAGTACTGGAGATTGATCAGGATCCAAGATAACATACCCAGAGCCCAAAAACGTAGGCCCAGTGATATGTGGGAAAAAGTGGCATTAAAATACTATTTTAATGCTGTTGCAATAAAGTAAAGTTACTCGGTCGGCACGATAACCGAGGAGGTGATCAGATAAAGTCCGGGACTTATCTGGATAGCATTGGAAGGCGTGAAAGATCCCTTCTAGGTGCCACGTGGCGCAGTCTTAGAGGCAGAAGAAAAGGTGAGGACACGTATTACGGTGCAAGACTCTGGACCGGTGCTGGATTGGACTGAACTGCTGAGTCAGCTGATGAGGTGTCCAGGAATTGTGACATGTGAAGAATGTGGCGATGAGGTGTCCCGGTGAGGTGTCCTGGATGATGTCATGCATGATGCAGTAAAAAGGAATAAAGAAAAATAGGAAAATCCAGGAAAAACCAGGACCACATGTTCAGATGGCTTCAAAATTACAGAAATGCCATCCATTGAAGCTATAAATACCCCCTTCCCCTCCCATTTTAGGCATCCCACGTTTTTGGCAAGAAAAGAGAGAGAAAGAAGAGAGAGAAGGAGAAAGAAAGAAAGAAAGGAAGTTCTGGTGGAGCTGGAAGCAGTATAGAAGTTCTGGAGCTCTGCTTTTGAGGTAGTAACTAATCGTAGCTCTTATGTAATGTCTTTGTGATTTGTTGTGCTATTGTTTGGTTGGATTGTTGTCTTATATGTTATGCTTGAAGATCTATTACAATGCTATGATCATATGTTATTGAATATGGAAGCACGCAGCATACTTATCTATACACAATCACAAGCAAGCATCGTCACTCTGCATTACATATATTGTTATGATTATTGCTACTGGGATTCTTTTGAATCTCATTCCCAAAAATAACATTACAGGGGAGGTTCTGTCAAAATAAAATCTGGAAATTTTGAGAGACGCCGTTAGGCTGCCAAAATTCTGGCAACAGAGGAAGGAACAAAGAAAGGAACTGATACGTACTGTGTACGTAGGTGCTGTCTAAGGAGGCTGGAAGTGAGTGGACCTAGCCGGTTCATCCAGTCTTTCCTGGGTACTTACGTAGAATGGTAGCTCCTACGGGAATTACCGAATCGGTACAAGATCGGTTACTTTCTACAGAAGGAATGTAGCAGTCATGCTGGCCGAATTTTTTTGACAGGAGAAGATGTAATAGAAATATGAGAATTTGCTGTATGCCTTGTTGTATGACATTTTATTATTTAATAATAAATGTTGTTTGGCATGTTAAATTTGTGAATGACGAATTAAGGGAGAAATTCGCAGGTCCTGAGGTAGCAGTGTTTTGACCTCAGTTTGACCTAGTAAACGAAGGAGTTTGGCAACGAAATCTGGCAGGCCAGTCGTACACATCTGGGGCATTACGTGGATAGGTAATAAGCCTTGTTTGGATGTGTAGAATGAGATTAATCAGTTCTCAAATCAAAGGTTCAGAATAAGGAACTTAGAGTAAAATTTTGAATTTCTGGGCTTAAGTTAAGATATAATCAAGCTAATATTGCTTCCGCAAGTGTACTCTGAGGAGTCTAAGGAAGGTTGTTTCATCTTGCTAGAGATCGCTTACGACTTGTGAGTCAGTATAGTAAATGGCCCACTGCCAACTTCATATGGGCCTATAGGGTCGAACACAACTATTTGAATTTGAAATTTAAATTGATATGATATAATATCTCAATTTTGATTTATGAGAATAAATCAAATATAATTCTGTCATATCTTTATTTTAAATTAATTGAATAGGTGAATTAAATCTGTGGGACGAATTTAATATAATAAACTATATTTATTTAATTAATTTCTTATCAGTTTACACAATATATGATATTGTGTTAATTTCAGAATTAATTTAGGATTAATTCTGAAATCCAATAACGGTCAGAATATCGATAGCATCCTATATGTTTGACATTAGGGGCTAGGGTTTTGGGGTGAGAGTGCAAAAGGTTTGCAGATAAGAAATGGCCAAAATAGAGACGGTGAGGACGAATTCTGGAGGAAAACCCTAGAAGGACAGGAGGCACTAGCACGTCGTTCGTGGTTGAAAGGTTGTTCGTGTGGATACCGGTAGTGGAAGCCAATTTGAGTCGTCGACTTCTCGCGATCGAAAAGAGAGCATAGGCATCCTGAACATCGGAATCCCCGCACCAATAATTCGAACGTCGAAGGTAACACCTCTCACTACTTGACTTAAACAAAATCGGTAGATCCAGGCAGGGATTGGAAAAATTTTAAAGTTTATTTACCTGCGTGAAACATCCTCCCTTAGACTCCTCAAAGTACACTTACGGAAGTGATATTGGCTCGATTATATCTCAACTTAAGCCCAGAAATTTAAAATTTTACTCTTAAATTCCTTATTCTGGACCTTTACTTTGAGAACTGATTTATCTCATTTTACACATCCAAATGAGGCTTATTATCTATCCACGTAATGCCCCAGATGTGTGCTACTGGCTCACCAAATTTCGTGGCCAAACTCTTTCATTCACTAGGTCAAACTGAGGTCAAAACACTGCTTCCTCAGGACCTGCGAGTTTCTCTCTCATAATTTCTCATACACAACTTGAACATGCCAAACAATATTTATTATTAAATAATAAATTATTATACAACAGGGCATGCACAAAATCCTCATATCTCTATTACATATTTTCCTGCCTGAAATCCGGCAGTATACCTACTAGGCTTCATCTTTTCAAATAACTGATCTTGTACTGATTCGGTAATTCCCGTAAGAACTACCATTCTACGTAAGTACCCAGGAAAGACTGGATGAATCGACTATGTCTACTCACTTCCACACTCCTTAGACAGTACCTACGTACACAGTACGTATCATCTCCTTCCTTCATTACTGACATCCTGCCATAATTTTGGTAGCATAACGGTGTCTCTTAGCATTCTTAAAATTCACTTTGACATAACCTCCCTGTAATGGGTTATACATTGGGGATGAGATTCGGGGGAATCTCAGTAGTAATAATCATAACAATATATGTAATGCAGTGTGATAGTGCTTGCTTGTGATTGTGTACAGATAAGTATGCCGCGTGCTTCCATACTCAATAATAACATATGATCATAGCATTATGTAGTATAGCTTCAGACATAACATATAAGACAACAATCCAACCAAACAATAGCACATCAAATCACAAAGCCATTACATAAAAGCTAGGATTAGTTACTACCTTACCAGCTTAGCAGAACTCTAGAATCTCTACACTGCTTCCGGTTCCGCCAGAACTTCCTTATTTCTTTCTTCCTCTCACTTTCTCTCTCTAAATTGGCTCTTGGCCATGAATGAGAAGGCAAGGGGGAGGGGTATTTATACTTTTCATGAATGGCATTTCTGTAATTCTTAAGAACTTTGATCTTGTGGCCACCGATTTCCCTGAAATTTCCTATGTTCTTTAATCCAACTTATTGCATCATCATGGTGATGTCATCTTGTGACTCATCATGATGACTCATAGCCTTTCATAATTACCTGCTGACATGACTCAGCGCTTTCAGAGAATTCTCGAGTCTTTTCCTGGAATGAGCGGCTGAGATCGCGCCACGTATCCTTCACCTTTTTCTTCTTCCTCTAGATCAGTTCCATGTGGCGTCTGAATGGCACCTTTCACACCTTCCTATGGCTTCCAGATAAGCTCAGGACTTTATCTTATCAATTCCCCGGTTATCACGTCAACCGAGTAACCTTATTTTATTGAAATAGCACTAAAATAGTATTTTAATGCCACTTTAACCCACATATACCTTGGGCTACGTTTTTGCACTTTGGGACTGCTATCTTGGGCCTTGATCAAGCTCAAGTACTCTGATGGCTCGATTCCCAAGAAACATCTCTTGGCAAATTACCAAAATGCCCTTGATTTCTCTTTATCTACTTTAATGAGTCTAGGGGCATTATTATCTTTTCACATCTTACCAGAGTATTCTCTGACCCTGGTCAACTATCCAGATATCCTGTCTTAACTATCTAACCTTAGCCAAATGACCAAAATATCCTTTACTCATTCTTTCACTATTTTATAACATAAGGGCATTTTCGTTATTTTGCACACTTTTCTGGACACCTGCCCCTTTTAGCATATAGACTGCCATACTAACTCTAGACATCTGTTTGTGTCATTACGGGCCTCTGACTAATGTCATCTGAGCTCATTCAGTCTCAATTTGAATACCGATAAATCTCCCAATCGGATACTCGGAGGTCACAAACTCCCGTCTCAATTCACTAATATGTGAATAACTTTTTCTACAGACCTCCTTTCGGTATTCTATCAATTCCCTGACATCCGTCTCTACAGGACACATGTCTTGCAATTTTTCACTCATATCTGAGGTCTAGGATATCTGATAAGAATTTTCTATACTTTTAACTATCAGATAAATTTTGGCTATCTGAAGTCCTGATAAAATTCCTGTATTAAGCTGGCTTGTCCAGCATCATTTCCTCTATCTACTGATGGAATTTGGGACTGAAATGCTTCCGAGCAGATCTAAGCCACTTTTAGCTAAACTTTCCATAATTACCATTTTGCCCCTGGAAACTTTTCTTCTTTTCAATTAAGTCCCTTAACTTTCCATAATTCTTTCATACTCATAGAGACCTCATATGCATATTTCACAGTTCAGTGAAATAATCAGCATAATCTTCTCTATTTTCTGGTAAAATATGGTACACATCGGCTACCAGCCCGATCTTTCCCATAATTACGATTATACCCCTGAATCCTCTTTCTGACATCTTTACTTATCTTCTTATCCTTCATCTTAAGTTCTTGGAATTCTCTTTCAACAACTCATCCCCTGAACTCTTCGGGAGTTATTGTTAATTGAAAGGCTCGACAACCCGCCCATATCAGGTTATCTTACTCAGGAGCCAGCCCATATCTAGCTACCTGCAGAATTCCTAGGCTTAGGACTTAGGATATTCCTTACATTCCTCTTTTTGAACCTAGGTGAATGGTCCCTATTTTGTAGGTCAAAGACTTAACTCATCTTTAAATCCTGAGGAACTTAACCCATCCCTCGGATTCCTACAAAATATAGTTAAGCGATCTGCCCATATCAGATTACTACCCTGGGACTATGGGTTTAGCAGCCTGCCCATATTAGACTACCTCCCAGTTCTCCTAGACCAAAAAATTGGGATGTTACACTGCGCGTCTTCCAATTCCCTACAACATATTGTATCCATAGTCACCCCTTTTGAGCCCATCACTTTTTCTTTCTATCATTTTTTTATAGAATGTCATATATGCTACAACATCATTTTGAAATAAAATTTTTATTCATGTAAAAAAACCTCATTATTATTGTGATATTATGCTACATCTTCTATGTATAAGGTGCCAAATAAAAAAAAAAGAGAAAAAAAAGAGAGAGAAATGTAGAAGGCACTATTATCAACTCCTATTAGCACAATTACCACCTCTACATCTCTGAAGACATGAATTTATGCTTTATATTCATTATTGAATACATATAATACTTTCTATCCTTCATATTCCATTCCACGTAGACTATCTCCATCATTTCACCCTTAAAAGACCTCTTGATTCTTTACATAAGTGTTATATAGTATATGAGATTTAGAGTCATTACAAGCATATGGTAGGGTGTTTTCCAAAATTGAATTTGCGTGAAAGAACCCTAACAATGAGAGGATTTAAAGAGCTAAACACTTACATCCTTATAGAGAATCTATTGTGCTCATATAGTTAAGGTTGATTTCATTTAGTAGTTGATTACTTGGCATTGCTCATATTATCATTTATGTATTCCCAAAAGATGTTGAATTAATTGTCTTAAGGTTACACTGTGGGTTATGTTGTTATCTCAAATTTAATAGCGTTAGCTGAGGTGTAATTTATTTCTTTGTCCAGGAGTACAAAGGTTCAAGTATAGGGGAATGGATAAGATACCAATTGTGTATGGTTTATGTGACATTTTAAGGGTTTTGTGACAACTTTACCATGCATTTTGTGCTTGTAATTGTGCTTTTATGGTAATACATGATTGTGCTTGGTAATGTTCTATTTAAAGGGTAAAATGGTAAATTAACTCTTCCAAACTGCATATATGTTATTCTTTTACAGGTGGGACTTTTACAGTGAGCTTTGATTTTGAATTGCAGGTACTTTGGAGGAGAACCAAGGACTAATGTTAGCAGAAAAGAAATCACAAGAGAGAATCAAATCAAGGAAGCAGCTTCTGTGGTCTTTAGTCATGACCAAAGTGTCCTCAGGTCGTGACCTCATTTCTTCTAGAAAGTTTCTCTACGCTTATAGGTCGCAACAAAAACATAGATTTGGTCGCAACCAAAGAAGACAATCAGTGAAGCTGCGCGTTTTTGAGTGAGTCATTCTGATGTTAAAAGGAGAGGGAAGCCGCAGACGTAAAGGGGGCTGATTTTTGCTAGATTTGTCTAAGAAGCAGTACTTGACTCTTTCAATACTCTCTCCACAACCTACACACACATCTTCCATCTTTATTCATCTTTCCACAGATTTTCTTCATGGCTTCATATCTGGGCAGTGATTGTAACACAATAGGAGTTATGAGAGGCTAGATCTTTTGTCACTTGGTGATGAACAATATATCTTGAGCTCATGAACTGTAGTGAGGAGTTTTCTACCTTAATCTGCACCTGTTTCATGTTTTGATATTTCTAGATTTAGGGATTTCATTGTATGAGTAGGGATTGAATATAGATTGATTATTCTCAGATTAGGTATTTGTAATTGAATTTGGATGATTTGAATGTTGATTTTAATATGAATATTTCAGTTTAGATTTATGGATAATTGGACTATTATTAACGATTGTTGATATCTAATTCTATTGCTTGAAATCCATGGTTGTCAATCGATGATCATTTGGGGGCATTTTCATCATTTGATTTAATTACACACTTAGTGGTTTTTAACAGTGCATTAAAAGTTTTTAAGCTAGTTTTGATTAAAGGAGTTCAAGAACTATTAATGCCCTGGACTCAATCGATCGATTGAGGTTTTATTTAAGACTTAGTGATTTCAAAACTCTAATATCAAATTAAGAGCAAGGATAGATATATTTTCATCATTAAGAGTCTTTCTCAACATATTTCTTTCACAATCCAACTCAATGTCACCTTAATAAAAAATACAAAAATATTTAGTTTACTGCACCCTTATTTTATTACATCAAAAATCAATCAAACCCAAAACCCATTTTACTTTCACTCAGGTTTTCAATGGTTTTGTCACCCAATTTACTAGGATTCCAATAAAAAGGGCTCCTTGAGAAGAACAATAGGGTTGTGCCTTATACTATATTATAGGGTGCAATTGTTATTATTTTGATGGATTGAACGACGATAAATCGACCTCATCAGGAATACGACTAAGTTAGTGGCAAAAGGCTATAATCAAGAAGCATGTATAGATTGTGAAGAAACATATGCTCCAGTAGCTAGTTTAGAAGACATACCAGTACTCTTACCCTTCGCTTGTATCAAAGATTTTAAGCTTTTTCAAATGGATGTGAAAAGTGCATTTCTTAATGGGTTTATAATGGAAGAAGTTTACGTAGAACAACCTCCTAGATTTGCATATCACCGATTTATGTCATATCCTAATTTTCCCTATCTGTGTAAGACTGATAGAGGAAAGAGCTTTGGAAAGGATTATGATGATGAAATGAGATGAAAAGTGATTAGTAGACAAAGGAATAAAGAAGAGGGGCTAAAATGAAAAGTCTAAAAGTTCTATGGTATGAAATATAAAGTAGACAAAAGTTTTTGGCCATTAAGTGTAATTATGAAAAGTTCCAAGGCAAAATGGTAAGTATAAAAAGTTAAGCCGAAAAAGGCCCAAAAATGCCCGGAATCAGTTTAGTCTTAAATTTTTCCAGTAAATAGAGGAAATTATTCTGATCAATTTAACACAACACATAATTCCAGAACAGTGCATGGGAGCTGGAATTTCATGCTTCTAAACTCATAAATGGATTCAAAAAGTAAAATTGTGTAGGGTAAAGTCAAGACATCGATTGATTCAAAATCAAGTCAATTAGTGAAGATTAAGGAAAGTTAATGTAGTTAAGTAAGCTCAATGTTCAAGAGAAGTTAGATTGTAATGAATGGATGATTATGTGATATTAGGATTTGATTGTGGACTCAAAAGAGGTAGCCACCATCAAGAAAAAGTAAGCAGGAAGAAGCAAAGTTAAAGTGAAAGGAAGTAAAGCAATAAGGTAGTAAACTTATCCTAAACTTGTATGTATTAAATGTATGCTTGGTTGTGTTATGGCTATGTTGAATTGTGTTGCATATGTGTATAAGATTGAAGCTCTGTTTCTATGAGTACTTTGGACAATTGTATTTTATATGATACATTGCAGCTAGATAGAGATGAGCGTGAGGCTAAATGTTAAGGGAAAGAGGAACCCTTTGATGAGTACTGAGCCAAGTTCACTCACATGAACAGTGAGAGTTAATTCTCAGATTGAATTCTGTATTACAAAGAAAGAATTTTCTCAGGTAGTTTAACAGAGCGGTAAATGTATGCAAGATTAGAAAAAGAAGTTTATGATGTTTAGAGAGAGAGAGGTAGCCACAGTTTAAAAGATAAAGGGGCTCCCCTATTTTAGAAAGAATAATGAGCAAGAGCAGTTACGGGTTGAGTCTATACCCTAGCAAGAGGGTAATGTGGCAGCCAAGTTAGATGAGTTAGTGATAAGACACATTTTGTATATGGTTTCTGTGATGTTTTTATGAGTTTTATAATGACTTTACCATTCATTTCATGCCTTAAATTGTGCTTTTGTGTTAATACATGATTGTGTGGGTCAATGTCCTAATTAAAGGGTAAAATGTAAAATAACTCTTCCAAAACTGCATATATTTTGTTATCTACTGATTTGGACTTTTATAGTGAGCTTTTATGTTGAATTGCAGGTACTTTGGAAGAGAGCAAGGACCAGGAAAGAAATCATAAGTCAATAAAAGTGAAATCACGCTTCTGTGCTATTTAGTCGGGACCAAAGAGTCAGAAGGTCGCGACCTTTAATTCTTCTGGAAGATTCTGTGTTCATAGGTCGCGACCAACAAATGGATATAGTCGCGACTAAAATACGAAATCGCTGAAACTGCGTGTTTTGAATTAGGTCATGCTGCTATAAGAAGAGACGGAGGATGCCGTCAAGAGGTGAGGCTGGTTTTTGGACCTGATTAGTCTAAGAAGCAGTACTCGAGTGCTCTCTACACACCTCTCTACACCATTCACCCTTCATCTCTTCATCGTTTCTTCATGGCATCACATCTGAATAGCGATTGCAGTGTAGTAGAAGTCATGAGAGGCTAAACCTTAGGTCTCTTGGTGATGGATCTAATATCTTGAGCTCACGGACTGAAACGGGGAGTTTTTACTGTTCTAATTTGTATTCCTTTACATGTTATGATTGCTCCTAGATCTAGGGTTTTCATTCTATATTTAAGGGTTGAATATTGATTGATCATTCTCGAATTAGACTTCCGTATTTGATTTTGGATGATTTGAACATTTGCTTTTAATAGAATATTTTGGTTTCGATT
This sequence comes from Leucaena leucocephala, assembly GCA_037074615.1. Taxonomy (NCBI): domain Eukaryota; kingdom Viridiplantae; phylum Streptophyta; class Magnoliopsida; order Fabales; family Fabaceae; genus Leucaena; species Leucaena leucocephala. The sequence continues at coordinate 6,874,609 of CM073548.1, read as the reverse complement.
TTAAGAAAGTTGGGTTATTTTCAGCGATCGTTGCAAATCAATTCAATTGCTTGAAATCTAGGGTTTTCGATTGTCGACCAGTCGAGGGAGTTCTCATCATCTAGGGTTGACTACACGTTAAGTGTTTCTAACAGTTCACTAATAGTTCTTAAACTAGCTTTGATCAAAGGAGTTTAAGGAGTATTAGGGTTCTGGACTCAATCGATCGATTGAGATTTTTCTTTGAGACTTAGTAATTTAAAACTCTGATTTAATATAAGAGCAATGATAGATAAGTTTTCATCATCAAGAGTCTACCATTACATATTTCTCAAACAAACCAACTCTGCTCATCTCAATCAAAAATCCAAAAATATCTACTTTTCTGCAAATTAATTTTATCAAGCACCCAAAATCCCAAAACCATTTTTACTTTTACTAAGGTTTTTATCGATTTTGACATCCAATTTGCTAGGTTTCTAGTAAAAAGGCTCCTTGAGAAGAACGATAGGGTTGTGCCTTATACTACATTATATTGGGTGCAACTAAATTTATTTTGATGGCTTAGACTGCGACAATCCGAGGCACATCATCAATGGTGCCGTTGCCAGGAAGCCAAGTAATTGGTTCCCTAGTAATTGTTTGTCAACTCTATTGCCTACCTGAGTCATTTTCCTTATTTTTTATTGCATTTTAGTTTTTAGTAGTTTTTAACTTGCATTGCATACTGCATCTTTTTCTGACTTTCTGTAGAATTAGTCTCTGTGACTGAGTCACGACCTTAACTGACCTGAGTCGTGACAATTACTCTTTATCACTTTTAGTCGCGACGTTAACTACTCTGAGTTGCGACCTTATTGCTATCTGTGATATCTTACTGTTCTTTGCGAAAACCAGTCGCGACATTTAAATCTTTTAGGCGCGACTGCAGCTCTCTATAATTTTGGGTCACGACTAAATACTCTTGGGTCGCGATGTACTAAAATTTTTCTGCTATGCAACTTCTGAATCTGAACCTGATTGTTTGCATTTATTATTTTTTATTGTTTCTGCATTGCATGGGTAAAAGAACTGAACCATTAATGCCTTTTGAACCTGAGATTGAGAGAAGACTTAGGAAACTAAAGAGAGAATTTAGAGAATTTAGAGAAGAAGAAGCAAAATCTAGTTCCTCCTTTAGTGTTCTAGAGTCTGAAGCTGAACTAAATATGGCTAATCATAATGGGCATAATGGGCATGGAGAGAATGAAATAATGTAGAAGATAATATAAGTGTTAGGGAAATAAATCGTTCGCATGTAAATTATGATCCTAATGGTTTCTATACTGAAGAGGCCAATTTTGAAATTAAAGGAGCTTTGATTGCAGCCTTACCTAAATTTCATGGTTTTGCAGGAGAATATCCACACAGGCACCTATAAACCATGCATATGATCTGGTCTTCAATAAAGCCTCCAATGGCCACTTTGGATGATGTCTTGAGGAGGTGTTTCCATTTCACTTTGGAAGGGAAGGCTAAGGAGTGGCTGTACAATTTGCCAACCTATTTTTTAACTCTTACATAGGATAAGCTAAAGTCTACTTATCTTAAGCAGTTTTTCCCAGCCTCCAAGACAACTCGGATGAAAAAGGAGATCACTAATGTTATGCAACAAGATGGGGAGTCTTTGTGTAACATCCCTAATTTTTGTACTAAGTTGTATGTACAGATTGAATAAACTATATGAGATTCTTTCAGGAAAAGATGTGGCCATATTTATGTAAAGAAAGGGATTAAATTGGAAGGGGAAGAAAGTGTAAGAGCCAAAGGGCAAAATTACAAAAATGCCCCTGTGATGCCCTGAGAAACCAGCAGTAAATGGAGGGCATTTTGGTCATTTCACAATAGATGGATATTAGATGAAATTTGATAGTAAATTGTTATAATTAATATAAGAATTTAGGGAGTTGACAGAAGTCAAAAAGGAGTCCTGTAGAATTAATTATGGAATTTACGGTGAAAAAGGACACCGATAAAGGGTTAAAGGAAATGTATATAATTTTTATCAGGACTTCTAGGTCTCAGAAAATTATGAAACTTTGTAGAGAATTTATTTTATATTGGAATGAATTTCTAAAAATGTTAGAACAATTAAAAGAGGTGTTTAGCATTTATGCTAAAATTAGGGTAATTTATAGATATCGGTATAAGGAAAGTACATTGGGATTTGGGCTAATTAGCTATTGGACCTAAAAGAGGCCCAACATTTCATCCTAGGCCAGCCCAATAAGGCCCAAAAGTTATCTTGGAGCCCAGGTCCAATAATAAATAATTTATGGATTTTTGAAAAGAAAAGAAAAGAGAATAAAGTAAAAATTAGGGTTTAGGTTTTGCACATGGTGGGACCCACAAGGACTTCAAAATGGCACCAAAGAGGAAGGCTTAGGTGTCCCAAGTGAGGCCATGCTAGTGATGTCATGGTGGTGGTGTCATGAGTGAGAAGAGAAAAGACATTCCAAGATCAAACCTTTAACCATTAGATCAAATAGTTCCCAAGGTGATCTTGGCCTTCAATTTTCCCAAGATTTTTCTATAAATACCCCCTCATTCTAAGACAAAACCATGAGCAAAAACCTTAGGGAACCTCTTGCAAAATTTTCTCAAGCTTGGAGGAAGCAAGGATCTCGAAGAAACAAGTAAGGTAAGTTGTCTCCTTGCTTCTACCCTTTGTTCTTATGGTTTGTGCTTGAGTTTAAGTGGTTTATGAGACTTAAATCTTGGGGAAATGCTGCTGGAATTTTTGTGTATATGTGAAAGGAATATGAGTTTTAGGTCATAGATAGTTAAGACAAGCTTAAGCAAGCTAGTTACATGCTTGGTTGTGAAGTAAGTTGATGTTCTTGACTTTACCATTTTAGTTTGCACTGTTCATGATAGAAGGAAATGGAATTTCAAAGATTTAATGCTTCCATGGAGTTTATATGATGATTTTGTGTAGGATTGGAAAGGTTTTGAACCTTGGAAACCATTGGAATTAAAGGTTATAATGTTGAAAATTCCTCACGGTTACTGTTCACTCACGTGGACAGTGATTTGAATTTCATGATTTTGATGCTTCCAATGGTCTTAAAATGAGATTTTGTGTGGGGGAAAAGGTGAGGAACAAGTATGGGAAGCATTGGAATCAAAATGAGAATTTTTGGAAGAATTATGTATGCTTTTCCAAATCTGTACAGAACAGTGTATTGTTGCTGGAATTTAGTTATTTTGAGTTCATAAATGGATTCAAAAGGTGAAATTGTGTAAGGTAAGGTCAAGACATCAATTGATTCAAAGGCTAAGCCAATTTGTAAAAATTAAAGGAAGTTAAGTTAGTTAAAGCAAGTTGAATGTTCAAGAGAGGTAGTCTTGAGTAGTGTTTGAGTTCATGGTCCTAATGGATTATGTAATGAATATGAATGTGTTTAGGACCTTGAAACCTCTAAGAAGGTGTTGGAGAATGATTGACCAAAAAGCTTCATGATTGAAAAGCTTGGGAAGCAAGTGCAACCATAAGAAAGAGAGCTTAAATCCAAGGTAGTGAACTTACCCTAAACTTGTATGTATTGAATGTTATGCTTGATTGTGCTATGGCTTGATTGAATTGTGTGTATATGTGTAGATGATTGAAGCTATGTTTTTATGGTTACTTTGGCTAATTGTATTTCATATGATACATGGAAGCATGCTCATCACACTATGATAACACTTTCACAAGCAAGCACGAGTCTTTACATTAATACATGCATTGTTTGCTACTGAGATTCCCCCGAATCTCACCCCCCATAACCATGATCTAGGTGCTGGAACATCACAAGGAAGGAGGTAATTGTGGATGTATGAATGGTGTATGACTTGAAAAGCATGCCTTTAACTTAGATGATGATATATTGGTATGTATAATGAATATACTCATTGGATCCGAGCTGAGGCAGATTACTTCCAGCGATATTTTGAGTAACTTATTCTATTCGATTTCATGTGAAATTTGTATGAACATAGATAAGATCCAGAGCTTTAATTGGACACTAAGAACTCCTCATTTGGTTAAGAACTCGAATTGTTATGATTTTTCAAAATCGGGATTTAAAATCTGGAATAAGATAATACGACTACTCAGAGGCAGTGAGGTTCATGAGCTAATTTCATATAGTAAAGGAATGATTTTTTCCATGAACTTTTTATGAGCTTAAAGTACACATATGGATATTTAAATCCATATGTAACACGACTCATTTGTATGAGTAACCTAAGAGAAATGAATTTTTGAAATGGGGTAAATAAACTGGAACTTCCAGATTTACCAAATGAATAGAAATTTTCAACGAATAAACTGATTTGATCTGGACAAGAAAACCTCATTTTCATATTTTTCTCTCAAAGTTAAATGAAATAGATGTCATTAGAAATTGGAATCACCTCAATATGATTTTTCTATATTTAATTATGAATTTCCAAAGTTCAGGCTGTAATCTGGAATTACCCAGTGAACATTGACAGTGAACAGTACCTGTAAGCCCAACTCTTGGAAATTCATATTTTTGAGGTTAAGAGGTATTCCAATGATCTAAGATAATTCCAATTGAGTATACGTAAGGTTAAGATTTAAAGATATTTACTAGAAAATGCCGTTGTGCTGGTAAACTATACAGAGTACTGTGTACGTAAGTGCTGTCTAAAGAGGCTGGAAGTGAGTGGACCAAGCCGGTTCATCCAGTCTTTTTTGGGTACTTACGTAGAATGGTAGTTCTCACAGAAATTACCGAATTAGTATAGTTATATATCTGCCAGGATTCTCAGCAGGAGAGAATTAATAAAGTTAATATTGCTTCCGTAAGTGTACTTTGAAGGGTCTAAGGAAGGATGTTTTACTTTGCATGAGTATTGGACAAGATTTATTAACCTTTTGGCTCGATGTCCTCACCACAACATCACTAAGGCTGATTTAGTAGACATCTTCTTTGATGGTCTACTACCCCACAATAAAGTGTCCTTGAATGCTGCTGCGAATGGTTCATTGAGAGATAAGACCCCACAAGCAAGTTGGGATTTATTCCAGAAAATGGCTAATGAGGACCATCAAACTGAAGATCCAAGAAGATCACCACCCTCATCTTCAGGTAGTTCGAATGCGATCTTAGCTGAGATAGCATCCTTGGGAAATCGAATGGAAAAGAGGATGAGTTTGATTGAAAGGGAGCTGCACTCCACAAGACAAGTTCATGCAGTGGATACCTCACAAGCCCTAGTTACAGGATGTGAATCATGTGGTTCGATTATGCATGCTATAAATACATGTGATAGACAGTATGAGGAAGTGGCAGCTATGTATCAGGGGAGAGAGAATAACTTCCAGAAGAGAGATCCATACTCTAACACATATAATCCTGGCTAGAGAGACCACCCAAATTTTAGGTGGGGGAGTGGGGAAAATAGATCTAATCAATTTCAAGGTGGTGGTGCTTCCTCAAGAAACTACCAAGGTAATGCAAGGTCTATGGTCCCTAAACAACCTAATGCTTTAATGCCTTCAAGACCATATGATACCTCTCAATTATTAAAGAGTATGGCAGCACAAATGAATAACATGGATGGCAGAATGGCCAACATTGATCACAAGCTCAAAGAGAATGATGGTCAGTTCACCTCCATAACTTCAATTCTCCAAAGTATGCAGAAGGATAATGCAGTTGTACACAAGAAACTTGAGGAGTTAAGTTGTAAGAATGCAGATATCACAAGCCACTTAACTCAAGTTTCTAATATAGTGAGTGACATCCAAGGAAAGAACAGTGGCAGCATACCTTCGAACACTGTTATTAATCCAAGAGGGGTGAATGCCATATCTCTAAGAAGTGGAAGAAAGGTGCATTTTAAGGAAGCTGATGCACCACAGGAGGATAAGCAAGATTCTGAATTTGATGATTCATCACTGCCACGGATGTAGATTGGTAATTTTGAAAGTGCCAAAGAACGGTTGCTTGTGAGTAAGAAGGCAACCCAAGAGGAGAACTCCTAAGCACAACCTGCAGTACAAGAGCTGCAGGAACAAGAGGTAATAGTACTGTAACATCCCTAATTTTCTGTACTGAGTTGTATGTACAGATTGAATAAAATATATATGAGATTTATCAGGAAAAGATGTAGCCATATTTATGTAAAGAAAGGGATTAAATTGGAAGAGGAAGAAAGTGTAAGAGCCAAAGTACAATTATGAAAAGTTTAAGATTAAAAGAAAAGGTAGACAAAAATGTGGGGTCTTTAAGTGTAATTATGAAAAGTTATGATTTGTGGTAAGTCAATGGGCAAAACTATAAATATGGGAACTTTGGACTGAATACAGGCCAAAAATGACCGTGTTCTGATCGGACCCAAATTTTTCCAGTAAATAGAGAAAATTATTCTGGGTTGTTTGACGTAACACAGAATTTTGATTTGAGGTCCCGAAAAATTGATATAAATTTCTGAAGTTAGATAAAATTATTACAATATTTTTCGGATCTCAAAATCAGATGAGGCCTTCCAGTAAATTCCTATAATTGATATAAGAATTTATAAAATTGATAGGATCAGAAAAGGAATCCTGTATAATTTTTAATGGAATTTACAATGGAATAAAATACCCAATGAATATTGCCGGGAGAGTTTGCTAGGAATTTGTGCCACAAAAGTATTGAAACCTAAAAGGCCTAAAAATGGTGTCATTAAGGCCCAATAAAATAAGTGGACTGATGGGTGGGCCAGTGTCCAGAGGAACCCCGAAAAAGTGCAAAATTACAAAAATGCCCCAATGATGCCCTAAGAAACCAGAAGTAAATGGAGGGCATTTTGGTCATTTTGGATAGGCAAAAACACCAAGACAAGTGCAGGAAAGGTTAGTCGGAGTCAATATATATTTTGACAAGGTCTAAAGAAGTGAGATATGACAATTATGCCCTTGGGTTTAATATAGTGCAAGGAAAACAATAAGGGTATTTTGGTAATTTTCTAAGGCATTTAAAATTAAATTTAAACCCAGTATGATAATGTTAATGGTATGAAGGATTTAAATATTGAAAAAATATATTATGAAGTCCCATAAAAATTAGATTAAGAAAACAGTCTGGTTTACGGAAAATCGGATCGGGCCTGTACCAGATTGGACTGGATGGGGTTGAAACTTTACTTGGAGCTCACACCCTCAAAATGGTACCAAAAAGGAGCTTAGGTGTCCCATGTGATGTCATGTTGGTGATGTCATGGTGGTGATGTCATGAGTGAAAAGAGAAAAGACATTCCAAGATCAAATTTTTAACCATTAGATCAAATAGTTCCCAAGGTGATCTTGGCCTTCAATTTTCCCAAGATTTTGCTATAAATACCCCCTCATTCTAAGACAAAACCATGGAGGAGAAAGTGTAGGGAACCTCTTGAAAAATATTTTCTCAAGCAAGGAAGAAGCAAGGATCTTGAAGAAGCTAGTATGGTAAGTTGCTCCTTTGCTTCTAGACTTTGTTCTCATGATTTCTTATTAAGTTTAAGTTGGTTTTGAGGCTTGAATCTTGGGGAAATGCTGCTGGAATTTCTATGTATATGTGAGAGGAACATGAGTTTTATGTCATAGATAGTTTAGACAAGCTTAAGCAAGTTAGTTGCATGATTGGTTGTTGGATTAAGTTGATGTTCTTGACTTTACCATGGAAGAACATTTTGGTTTGCACTGTTCATGAAATGTTCATGATAGAAAGAGATGGAATTTCAATGATTTAATGCTTCCATTGAGTTTATATGATGATTTTGTGTAGGATTGGATAGGTTTTGAACCTTGGAAACCATTGGAATTAAAGGTTGTAATGTTGAAAATTCCTTTCGGTTACTGTTCAATCACATGAACTGTGATTTGAATTTCATGTTTTTGATGCTTCCAATGGTCTTAAAATAAGATTTTGTGTGGGGGAAAAGTGGAGGAACAAGTATGGGAAGCATTGCAATCAAGATGAGAATTTTTGGAAGAATTATGTATGCATTTCCAAATCTGTACAAAACAGTGCATTGTTGCTGGAATTTGGTTATTTTGAGTTCATACATGGATTCAAAAGGTGAAATTGTGTAGGGTAAGGTCAAGATATCAATTGATTCAAAGGCTAAGCCAATTGGTAAAAATTAAAGGAAGTTAAGTTAGTTAAAGCAAGTTGAATGTTCAAGAGAGATAGTCTTGAGCAATGTTTGAGTTTATGGTCCTAATAGATTATGTAATGAATATGAATGTGTTTAGGACCTTGAAACATCTAAGAAGATTTTGGGGAATGATTGACCAAAAAGCTTCATGATTGGAAAGCTTGGGAAGCAAGTGCAAGCATAAGAAAAAAAGCTTAGATTCAAGGTAGTGAACTTACCCTAAACTTGTATGTATGTAATGTATGCTTGATTGTGCTATGGCTTAGTTGAATTGTGTGTATATGGTAGATGATTGAAGCTCTGTTATTTTATGATTACTTTGGCCAATTGTATTTCATATGATACATGGAAGCATGCTCATCACAGTAAGGTTCCAATGCGATTTTCATATAGCAAATGAATAAGTTTTTCAGTGATTTTTGGTGAGCTTAAAGTACACATTCTGGATTTAAATCCATAGGAAATTTGACTCAATTCGATAAGTATACAAGGAGAAATGAATTTTTGAAAATGGGGTAAAGAAACTGGAACTTCCAGATTTACCCATTGAACAGTAAAGTTTAAAGAATAAACGGATTTGATCTGGATAAGAAAACCTCATTTTCATATTTTTCTATCAATGTTAAATGAAAGAGATTTCATTAGAAATTGGAATCACCTCAATATGATTTTTCTATATTTAATTATGAATTTCCAAAGTTAAGGTGTAATCTGGAATTACCCAGTGAACAGTGACAGTGAACAGTACCCGAAAGCCTAACTCTTGGAAATTCATGTTTTTAAGGTTAAGAGGTACTCCAATGATCTAAGATAATTCCCAATTGAGTGTATGCAAGGTTAAGGTTTAAGATCAAAGTTTAAGGTTGAGATTTAAGAATTTTACTAGAAAATGCTGTTGTACTGGTATAATATAGAAAATACTGTGTACGTAAGTGCTGTCTAAGGAGGCTAGAAGTGAGTGGACCCAGCCGGTTCATCCAGTCTTTCCTGGGTACTTACGTAGAATGGTAGTTCTCATGGGAATTACCGAATCAGTATAGTTATTTCTGCCAGGATTCTCGACAGGAGAGAATTAATAAAGTTAAGATTGCTTTCGTAAGTGTACTTTGAAGGGTCTAAGGAAGGATGTCTCAAGTACCAACTCCAGCATATAAAGGAAAGAAACCTGAGGAGAAGCCGGAGTCGAGCAAGTAAGGAGCCTCTATGCATACTGGTAAGGAGGTAAATATAAAAGATCTCCCTTTTCCTAACTCTTATTTTGCTGGAAAGAAAAAGGTTGATCCTGATTTTGCAAAAGATGCTTACAATCTGTTCAATAAATTGGAAATAAACATCCCTATGGTTGAATTCCTCAAGAGAAACCCTAAGTATGCTAAATTTTTAAAAGAATTATGTGCTGATAAAAAGAAATTTAGGCCTCTTGAGACAATTCAGGTGAGTGCTAATGTGTCATCCCATTTTCAAAGCTGAATTACCGGTTAAGTGCCAAGACCCAGGCTCCTATACAATCCCATGCAATATAGGAAATGTTCCTATTAAGGGAGCGTTGCTAGATCTAGGGGCAACCATTGTAACATCCCTAATTTCTGTACTACGTTGTATGTACAGGTTAAATGAAATATATGAGATTTTTTAGGAAAAGATGTGGCCATATTTATGTAAAGAAAAGGATTAATTGGAAGAGGAAGAAAGTCTAAGAGCCAAAGTGCAAAATTACGAAAATACCACTGTGATGCCCTAAGAAACCAGAAGTAAATGGAGGGCATTTTAGTCATTTCACACAATGGATGGATATCAGAGGAAATTTGATAGTAAATTATTATAATTAATATGAGAATTTATGGAGTTGATAGAAGTCAAAAAGGAGTCCTGTAGAATTAATTATGGAATTTACAGTGAAAAAGGACACCGATAAAGGGTTAAAGGAAACGCATATAATTTTTAACAGAACTTCTGGGGCTCAGAAAATTATGAAACTTTGTAGAGAATTCATTTTATATTAGAATGAATTTCTAAAAATGTTAGAACAATTAAAATAGGTGTTTAGCATTTATGCTAAGATCAGGGTGATTTATGGATATCGGTATAAGGAAAATACATTGGGATTTGGGCCAATTAGCTATTGGACCTAAAAGAGACCCAACATGTCATCCTAGGCCAGCCCAATAAGGCCCAAAAGTTGTCTTGGAGCCCAAGTACAAAAATAAATAATTTATGGATTTTTGGAAATAAAGAAAAAGAGAATAAAGTAAGAATTATGTTTTGCACATGGTGGGACCCACATGGACTAAAAATGGTGCCAAGAAGAGAGCTTAGGTGTCCCAAGTGATGTCATGCTAGTGAGGTCATGGTGGTGAGGTCATGAGCCAAAGTGAAAAGACATTCCAAGATCAAACCTTTAACCATTAGATCAAATAGTTTCCAAAGTGATCTTGGCCTTCAAATGGCACATGACTTTTGCTATAAATACCCCCCCTTTCCATTCATTCTTCACACCCAATAGCTCCTTTAGAGAGAGAAGTGAGTTCTAGAGAAAGAAAGTGGAAGAAAGCAAGGAAGAAGCAAGTGTCTTGAAGGAGCAAGTAAGGTAAGTTGATGTTCTTCACTTTACCATTTCGGTTTGCACTGTTCATGATAGAAGAAAATGGAATTTCAATGATTTAATGCTTCCATGGAGTTTATATGATGATTTTGTGTAGGATTGGAAAGGTTTTGAACCTTGGAAACCATTGGATTAAAGGTTATAATGTTGAAAATTCCTCACGGTACTGTTCACTCGCGTGAACAGTGATTTGAATTTCATAATTTTGATGCTTCCAATGGTCTTAAAATGAGATTTTGTGTGGGGGTAAAGTGGAGGAACAAGTATGGGAAGCATTGAACCAAAATGGGAATTTTTGGAAAAAGGGAGCTTATTGAAACTAGACTTGGATTTTGTTTGGAATGGAGTTATAATTTAGTAATTATCTTGTAATGCCTAGGTTTTCACATTTGTGGCAAGGAAAGACCATTACAAGAAGGAAAGGAACAAGGATCTACAAGAGGTAGCAAGAATATCTAACTATAAACTTATGTGTTTTGATTGTTTTGCTTACTTGTTATGCATGAAGGTTTGGTTGAGCATGGAATGTTGTGTGATGATGATGATGATGTGATATGAGTATGTGATACTCCTTGCAATATATGTCATGACAATATGCATATTAGAGTTGCTTATGTATAAGCATGAATTAGCTCCCATTGCATTATAACATGTTAGGCATTCAATCAAAAATGCATAACCTTATAGTTTATATTACTTGCTATTGGGATTTCCATGAAATCTCATTCCTTCCATATAATTAAACATGCTCTAGGTGCTGGATCTTCTCAAGGCAAGAGGGTAAATGTTGATGGATGACTGTACATAATTTAAAGAGTGTGCACTTTAATTACAAGATGATGTTTTGGTTTGTATGATGCATGCTACTCATAAATCCAATCTGAGGTAGTGTACTTCCATCGGTATTTTGATTGACCTATATGATGAGTTTTCATATGAAATTTGGCATGAACATAGCTAAGATCTATATATTTAAATGGACCCAAGAACGCCTCATTTGGTTAAGAACTAGAATTGTTATGATTTTTCAAAGTTAGGAGTTGAAATCTGGAATAAGGTAAAATGACTACTCAGAGGCAGTGAGGTTCATGCACTAATTTCATATAGTAAACGAATGAGTTTTTCCTCAAAATTTTGTGAGATTAAAGTAGACATATGGAGATTTAAATACATATGTAATTCAACTCAATTGGATAAGTATACAAGGAGAAATGAATTTTTGAAAATGGGGTAAAGAAACTGGAACTTCCAGATTTACCAAAAGAACAGTAAAGTTCAACAAATAAACTGATTTGATCTGGACAAGAAGATCTCATTTTCATATTTTCTCTCAAATTTAAATGAAATAGATTTCATTATAACTTGGAATCACCTTAAAATGATTTTTCTAGATTTAGTTATGAATTTCCAAAGTTCAGGTTGTAATCTGGAATTACCCAGTGAATAGTGGCAGTGAACAGTAACCGTAAGCCCAACTCTTGGAAATTCATGTTTTTGAGGTTAAGAGGTATTTCAATGTTCTAAAATAGTTCCAATTGAGTAAGGTTAAAGTTCAAAATTAAGGTCAAAGTTTTAAGGTTAAGACTTAAAGAAATTTGTTAGAAAATACCGTTGTGCTGGTAGACTATACAAAGTACTGTGTACGTAGGTGCTGTCTAAGGAGGCTGGAAGTGAGTGGACCTAGCCGGTTCATCTAGTCTTTCCTGGGTACTTGCGTAGAATGGTAGTTCTCATGGGGAATTACCGAATCAGTACAGTTATTTTCTACCAGGATTTTCGGCAAGAAAGATATAATCCACTTCAAGAGAGCTATACCAAGAGTACTTTGAGATATATAAAGAATGATGTTTCAGCCATTATGTATTGCCTTGGTAAGTTTATCAGGCTTTAGGTGTCAACAATCTTAGAGACACAAATGTAGTACTCCAATTAGCTGATAGGTCAATTAGGTATCCTAAGGGAATTCTTGAGGATATTCTAGTGCAGGTCAAAGACTTAGTGTTCCCAGCTAACTTTTATGTTCTGGATATGTTTAATGAGCTAGTAAATGATAGCACTTTGATCCTAGGCCGACCTTTCCTCCAAACTTCCAAAACCATCATTAGTATGAAGCATAGTTCCATTACTATGGAAGTTGGAGAATATGTGGTAAGTTTTAACATGAATGGAGCAATGAAATATCCCTATGATAATTCTGCTTTTACTGCTTTAAATGCCATTGATTATGTTGTTGAAGAGATTAGGGATGAATATGAATTAAGTTTGCATGATAATGATAGAGATAATGCACTTGCAAAAGGTTTGTTGAGTGATTTTGCAGGATTACAAGGTGTTCTGGAAGCTGAAAGTCCAACAATTGAAGATGGGTCGAGTTTCTGTGATAAAAGGTCGTGACCTAATGACCATAACGTCACGACCAAACATCAGTCTGTAGCCCACTATGAACATGAGTCGCAACCAAATAAATTTAAGGTCGCGACACAAAACTCCAAAGACGACCAGTCACAACCAGAATATATAGGTGTCGCGACTAAACCTCAATATGCTGAGGAACATCATTTATGTGAATATGAGTCGTGACCAAATGATTTTCATGTCGCGACACAAAACTCCAGAGAAAATATGTCGCGACAAGATAAATATATTGTCATGACTAATAGTTCCAGACGTGCACCCTGTCATTTTCAATAGCAATAATGCACTGAAAGGTCACGACACGATATACCAGACGCATCCAATGAACTGAAAATTCCTTCAGATCACTTTTCCACTATTTTGGCTAAAGGGCCAATGTGTTCTAACCCTACTTCCCTCATTCTCATTCCAAAATTACTTCTCATACCTTAAGATTTTTGAATGATTTGCTTTCTGACACTGATACAGGTATGGGAAGGAATAACTGTAACATCCCGATTTTTGGTCTAGGGGAACTGGGAAGTAGTCTGATATGGGAAGGCTGCTAAACCCATAGTCCTAGGGTAGTAATCTGATATGGGCGGATCACTTACCTGTATTTTGTAGGAATCCGAGGGATGAGCTAAGTCCTTCAGGATTTAAAGATGAGTTAAGTCTTTAACCTACAGAATCGGGACAGTTCACCTAGGTCCAAAATGAGGAATGTGAGGAATATCCCTTTTAGCAGAAGTCCCTGAAACATACAGAGGGTTTTTAGGGACTAAACTGCAAATAAGTTCAGGGACTGAAAGTCTCTAGAGATATAGTGGCCATTTATGCAAAGAAAGGGATTAAATTGCAAAAGAAAGGAAATGGAGGGGCTTAGATGCAAATATGGAAAGTATAAAGCCAAAAAGGAAAAGTAGACAAAAAGGTGGGGTCCTTAAGTGTAATTTTAGCCAAGTAAAAAGGGACTTAATTGAAAAGAAGAAAAGTTCCTTAGGGCTAAAGAATAATTAAAGAAAGTTAGGCCGAAAATGGTTTGGACTGTCCAGAAGCATTTCAGTCCCAAATTTCACCGATAGAGAGAGCAAGTGACGCTCGGTAATTTGGTTTGATACAGGAATTTTTGAAGACTCCAGATAGCCAGAAATGGACTGATCGTCCAAAAGTTATAAAAATTCATACAGGATATCCTAGATTTCAGATCTAGGTGAGAAAATACAGGATGATGCGTCCTTATGGGGCGGATGTCAGGAAACTGACAGAATACCGATAAGAGGCCTGTAGAAAAAGTTATTCACAAATCAGAAAATCCAGACGGGAGTGTGAGACCTCCGGGTATCCGATAGGAAAATTGATCGGTATTTGAAAAGGGACTGAATGAGTTCGGATGACCTCAGTCAGATGATTGTTATGACTCACAGGGATGCCTGAACACCACAGGCCAGTGTATCGGACAGAAGGAGCCGGTGTCCGGTTATGTGTATAAACGGTGAATAATAGATAAAATATTCAATAATCATTGACAAGGGAGGATTCCTCGTAATGCGTGCCATAAAGGTAATGGACCCAGAAAGGCCCAATAATGGCGCCAACAAAGGTCCAGTAAGACCCTTGGACTGATAGGCGGGCCAGTGTCCGGCAGAACCCCGGAAAAGTGCAAAATTATGAAAATGCCCCTGTGTTGTACAACAGGGTAACAGATGAATGAAGGGCATTTTGGTCAATCTGGATAGGCCCAGAAGCCAAGGCACCTACAGATAAAGTTACTTAGAGTTAGTATATACCCTGACAGAGTACAGAAGGGTGTAAAATGATGATTTTACCCTTAGAGTAAAGATAGGACAAGAAAGGGCACCCAGGGGTATTTTGGTAATTTTCCAAGGGATGTTTCTTGAGAATCGTGCCATCAGAGTACTTGGGCTGGATCAGAGACCAAAGATGATGTTCCCAGAGCCCAAAAACGTAGCCCATGAAGTATGTGGGAAAAAGTGGCATTAAAATACTATTTTAATGCTGTTTCAATAAAGTAAAGTTACTCGGTTGGCACGATAACCGAGGAGGTGATCAGATAAAGTCTGGGACTTATCTAGATAGAATTGGAAGGAGTGAAAGGTCCCTTCCAGATGCCACATGGCATCATCTTAGATGGAGAAGAAAAGTTAAGGACATGTGGCACAATCTTAGCTGGTAAGTCCAGTTTATGGGAAATCGGACCGGACTGGTACTGGATTGGACTGGAACTGCTGAGTCAGCTGATGAGGTGTCCAAGAAGCTTGCAATTTCGCCATGTGACATATGAGGTGTCCCATGAGGTGTCATGGAGATGATATCATGCATGATGCAGTAAAAGGAATAAAAGAAAATAGGAAATTCCGGAAAAACCAGGATCACAGGATCAGATGGCTTCAAAATTACAGGAATGCCATTGAGGGAAACTATAAATACCCCCTCCCCCTCCCATTTCATGCATCCCACAGTTTTGGGCAAGAAAGAGAGAGAAAGAAGAGAGAGAAGGAGAAAGAAAGAAGAAAGGAAGTTCTGGCGAAGTTGGAAGCAGTAGAGAAGTTTTGAAGTTCTGCTTTTGAGGTAGTAACTAATCCTAGCTTTTATGTAATGGCTTTGTGATTTGTTGTGCTACTGTTTGGTTTGATTGTTGTCTTATATGTTATGCTTGAAGCTCTATTACAATGCTATGATCATATGTTATTGAATATGGAAGCACACAACATACTTATCTGTACACAATCACAAGCAAGCACCGTCACTCTGCATTACATATATTGTTATGATTATTACTACTGAGATTCCCCCGAATCTTATTCCCATATATAACATTACAGGGGAGGTTCTGTCAAAATAAAATCTACAAATTTTAAGAGACGCCGTTAGGCTGCCAAAATTCTGGCAACGAAGAAGGAACAAAGAAAGGAACTGATACGTACTGTGTACGTAGGTGCTGTCTAAGGAGGCTAGAAGTGAGTGGACCTAGCCGGTTCATCCAGTCTTTCCTGGGTACTTACATAGAATGGTAGTTCCTACGGGAATTACCGAATCAGTACAAGATCGGTTACTTTCTACAGAAGGAATGTAGCGGTTGTGCTGCCGGATTTTAGGCAGGGAAAGTTGTAATAGAAATATGAGAATTTTGTGTATGCCTTGTTGTATGACATTTTGTTATTCAATAATGAATATTGTTTGGCATGTTCAAATTGTGGATGATGAATTAAAAGAGAAATTCGCAGGTCCTGAGGTAGCAGTGTTTTGACCTCAGTTTAACCTAGTAAACAAAGGAGTTTGGCTATGAAATTTGGCAGGCCAGTCGTACATATCTGGGGCATTACGTGGATAGGTAATAAGCCTCATTTGGATGTGTAGAACGAGATAAATTAATTTTCAAATTAAAGTCCAGAATAAGGAACTTAAGAGTAAAATTTTGAATTTCTGGGCTTAAGTTAAGATATAATCGAGCTAATATCGCTTCCGTAAGTGTACTCTGAGGGGTCTAAGGGAGGATGTTTCAATAACCCCAAGAATGTTGCAGTTATAGACCAACTTCAGCTTAGAGTGACGCTTGGGGAACCAGATGATAAATTAGAGTGTTTAAGCAAGCTGGATAAGAGCAAACGCAAGGAATGTACGAAGGATGTGAAGGGAAAACCTCCTAACTCTGTTGTTACTACATGCCAACCACAGTTGGGCAAGTTCAAGTTTAAAGAGGGAAGATTCAAGACAAGCTTGGACGAATCTCAGCACAAAATGCATGACCGTGGCACTTTAAGGTGGAGAGAGAAAGCAATAGGGGAGATCGTCCAATCAAACAGCTGTCTCTCAAAGTTTATTGAGTTCTCCCCGCTACCTTGAGGCCAGGTTATCTCTTTCCTATCTCCTACCTTTTACACATGCTTCTATTTATGATGTTTGCTATGTTAGGTTGAGTATAGGAGAGAGATGATTCAGTAGATTAGATTCCATTTTCAGTTTAGTTCTTTTTATCTTCAGTTTATTTCTGTTTATTCTAGGATTATTTTTGTTTTGAATAACACTCCGTTATTGTCCATGTGTTGCATACTCTTCAATGGTTACCTTTCCATCCACACACTCACATGCATGACTTTATCTTACCCATCCTGTCATCTTTACTTTACTTGTACTGCTTTGTATGACTTGAATGTGACTGCATGCCTCATTGAAAAATTTGCATTGAGTGATGAGATTATTTGCTATGTTTGAGCTAGGTTTGTTTGACTTCATAAAGTGCTATCATTTCTGGTTCTATTGACAGTGAGGACACTGTCAAGTTTAACTGTGGGGGAGGATGTTTTACTTTTGCTTTTGTTCTTAATCCAATCTTTCATCACAAAATTTTTATTTTTGATCTTAATATGTGGTGAATTGCTAAAAATTGGACCTCTACCTTAAACAAAATTGTTAATTGGTAAAAAGGATTTAGCATGAAAACCATTTTTGGACTTTGAAAACTGTCACTTGGTAGTCTCTGTGAAAGATGGTCTCGACATATGTGATTTATGGTCGCGACCTTTAATGGAATTTTGGACTAACATGCTCTCTGTGAACTATAGTCGCGACCTGTGTGCTGTGTGGTCGCGACATTTCCTCTCTGTGTATTTTGGTCGCGATAGGAAATTTCATTAGTTGTGACCAATGTTTGAAAACTTCTGAGCATGCACCCCTGTGAAAATAGGTCGCGACCTTAACCATTTTAGGTCCCACTCAAGTTTGAAAATGTCCAATTACCTTCTCTTTGCCTTGTGCAATGCTAGAAAAAAGGATTCCTTTTGAATTACTAAGATGCTTTCACAAATGATTCATTGTCCCCTTATTTCAAAACCTTTTTAATCCTTCGAAACCATTGCCACACTTGAATTTTTCTTTGAGAATCTTGGAAATTGAATTTGAAACACCTAAACTTCTGCTATTGAATTTGGGATTATTACATGATTCTAAGTGATTACTTTGAAACTTTTAAACCATCGTCTAGAGGGCTTTCAGTTGTGATAAGTGTTCTAATGCCTAGTGAATGATGAACTTTGTTTGGGACTTTAGCTTATGAGCAATTTAGATCGAAACCCTAATTGGAAGGATTCTCGGCCTAAATTTCTATATTGAGTGATTATTCAATTGGTTTATATCCTCTAGAACTTGTCTTGGCTCTGAGTTAAGAATGACTTGCGCATTTATGAATTGAACATGATAGAGGCATTCATTTCTAAACCCTTTTATCCCAAACACAAGCCCACTATATATTATTGTTGGTTTATGATAGAGGCATTCATTATCCAAGGATTGTTGATTTATGAATTTCTTAATTATATTATCATATTATTTGTATGTTTACTATGATGACAATCCTTGGATAACTCGTGATCTTATCCTAAATGTCCCTGGTCTGTCATCTATGCGGGAGAAGAGATTAAATAAGACCAGTATGACTTTGAAGATATATAGAGATATAAATCAAAGTCATAGGCACATGTAAAAGTACAGGGTGTCAGACCGACCCGCCATGAGAGAGCTGCATGGGTTAAGTCATAAGCTTCTCTCATATACAAGCCATGTCACTATGCCCTTTGACATGAGATCATCATGAATTCCTACATGACAAACTGAAACATCCTCCCTTAGACCCCTCAGAGTACACTTGCAGAAGCTAGATAGTTTAATTATACCTTAACTCTAGCCCAGAAATTCAAAATTTCACTCTTAAGTTCCTTATTCTGAACCTTTAATTTGAGAACTGATTAATCTCATTCTACACATCCAAACAAGGCTTATTACCTATCCATGGAATGCCCCAGATGTGTACCACTGGCTCACCAAAATTTGTGGCCAAACTCTTTCGTTTACTAGGTCAAACAGAGGTCAAAACACTGCTACCTCAGGACCTGCGAATTTCTCCCTTAATTCCCCATTCACAAATTGAACACGCCAAACAATATTTATTATTGTATAATAAAATATCATACAACAGGACATACATAAAATTCTCATATTTCTATTACATCTTTTCCTGCCTAAAATCCGGCAGCACAACCGCTAGGCTTCATCTGTACAAAGAACTGAACCGTACTGATTCAGTAATTCCCTCATGAGAACTACCATTCTACGTAAGTACCCAGGAAAGACTGGATGAACCGGCTAGGTCCACTCACTTCCAGCCTCCTTAGACAGCACAAACGTACACAATACTTATCATATACTGATGTTCAGTCTTAGTTTCGGCAGCATAACGGCGTCTCTCAAAATTCTTAGAATTTACTTCAACATAATCTTCCTATAATGGGTTAGATATGGGGAATGAGATTCGGGGGAATCTCAGTAGTAATAATCATAACAATATATGTAATGCAGAGTGACAGTGCTTGCTTGTGATTGTGTACAGATAAGTATGCTGCGTGCTTCCATACTCAATAACATATGATCATAGTATTGTAATAGAGCTTCAAGCATAACATAAAAGACAACAATCCAACCAAACAATAGCACAACAAATCACAAAGCCATTACATAAAAGCTAGGATTAGTTATTACCTCAAAGGCTCAGCAGAACTCTACTATCTCTATTCTGCTTCCAGCCCGCCAGAACTTCCTTTCTTTCTTTCTTTCTCTCACTTTCTCTCTCTAGCACTTCCTTCTCACTCTAAAAAGGCTCCTTGGCCGTGCATAATGAATGAATTGGGGGGGGTATTTATAGTTTTGGTCAATGGCATTTCCGTAATTTTGAAGCCATCTGATCCTGTGGTCCTGGTTTTTCTGGAATTTCCTATTTTCTTTTATTCCTTTTACTGCCTTAGACTCCTCAGAGTATACTTGCGGAAGCAACATTAGCTTGATTATATCTTAACTTAAGCCCATAAATTGAAAATTTTACCTTTAAGTTCCTTATTCTAAACCTTTAATTTGAGAACTGATTAATCTCATTCTACACAACCAAATGAGGCTTATTACCTATCCACGTAATGCCCCAGATGTGTGCTACTACCACACCGAATTTCATGACCAAATTCCTTCGTTTACTAGGTCAAACTGAGGTCAAACCACTGCTACCTCAGGACCTGCGAATTTCTATTTTAATTCATCACTCACAAATTGAACATGCCAAACAATACTTATCATTGAATAACATAATTTCATACAGCATGGCATACACAACAAGACATATACATAATCTTGCTATCTCTATTACATCTCTTTCTGCCTAAACTCCAGCAGCATAACCGCTAGGTTTCATCTGTACAAAGAACTGAACTATACTGATTCGGTAATCCCCTCATGAGAACTACCATTCTACGTAGTACCCAGGAAAGACTAGATGAACTGGCTAGGTCCACTCACTTCTAGCCTCCTTAGACAGCACTACGTACACAGTACTTATCATAAACTGATGTTCAGTCTTTACTTCGGCAGCATAACGGCGTCTCATAGGATTCTCAAAATCCACTTCAGCATAACCTCCCTGTAATGGGTTATGGATGGGGATGAGATTCGGGGGAATCTCAGTAGCAACAATCATAACAATATATGTAATGCAGTGTGATAGTGCTTGCTTGTGATTGTGTACAGATAGGTATGCTGCGTGCTTCCATACTCAATAACATATGATCATAGCATTGCAGTAGAGCTTCAAGCATAACATATAAGACAACAATCCAACCAAACAATAGCACAACAAATCACAAAGCCATTACATAAAAGCTAGGATTAGTTACTACCTCAAAGGCTTAGCAGAGCTCTACTATCTCTATTCTGCTTCCACCTCCGCCAGAACTTCCTTTCTTTCTTTCTTCCTCTCACTTTCTCTCTCTAGCACCTCCTCCTCTCTCTAAAAGGCTCAAAATCGTGGGATGCATGAAATGGGAGGGGGAGGGGGTATTTATAGTTTCCTTCAATGGCATTCCTGTAATTTTGAAGCCATATGAAATTGTGGTCCTGATTTTTCCTGGAATTTCCTATTTTCTTTTATTCCTTTTTACTGCATCATGCATGACATCATCCGGGACACCTCAACGGACACCTCAGCAGCACATTTCTCACATGTCTAAAAACGGGACACCTCATCAGCTGACTCAGCAGGATGACTCACCGGTCCAGAGTCTTGCACCGTAATACGTGTCCTTAACTTTATCTGCTTTCTCCAGACTAATGCCATGTGGCGCCTAGAAGAGACCTTGCACGCTTCCCAATGCTATCCAGATATGTCCCGGACTTTATCTGATCACCTCCTCGGTTATCGTGCCGACCGAGTAACTTTACTTTATTGAAAAGTCATTAAATCATTATTTTAATGTCACTTTTCCCCCTGAATCACTGGGCCTGCGTTTTTGGGCCTGGGAATATCATCTTGGGTCTCTGATCCAGCCCAAGTACTCTGATGGCACGCTTCCCAAGAAACACCCCTTGGCAAATTACCAAAATGCCCTTAATCTCTCTTTCTTTACTTTATTAGGTCTAGGGGTATTATTGTCTTTTCCCATCTTACCAGAGTATTCTTTGACCCTGGTCAACTATCCAGATAACTTCCCCGGACTGTCTAACCTTAGGCAAATGACCAAAATACCCTTTACTCATTCTTCAGCTGTTCTATAACATAGGGGCATTTTCGTCATTTCGCACCTTTTTCCCGGACACCGGCCCCTTTTACCACTGGACTGATCTAATGGGCCTGGGCCTTCCCTGGTATCACTAAAGACCTTAACAACCACTATACAGCCCCTGGCCACAGTCCGATCATCCCTATTGGGACTTCTTTTCCTTTACCGATTATAATTGTAAATTCCCATCTTCAGGAATTTTTACAGAAAAATCGGGACCTCAAATCAAAATTCCGTGACTCCTCATTCAACCCGGGATCCTTTTCTCTATCTCCCGGTATTTTCAGATATTTTATCCGGACCGGGCTGTTTTGGCCTGAAAAAGCACTCACGCGCACACTTTTCCAAAATGACCATTTTGCCCCTGGTCACAGTTCTAATTCTTTCATACACATAGAGACCTCATATGCACATTTCATAGTTCAGTGAAATGATCAGTATAATTTTCTCTATTTTCTGGAAAAATATGGTACTCATCGGCTACCGGCCCGATCTTTTCCATAATTACGATTTTGCCCCTGCATTCTCTTTCTGGCCTCATTGCTCATCTTCTCATCCCTTATCATAAATTCTAGAAATTCTCTTTCAATAACCCATCCCTTAAACTCTTCGGGAGTCATCGTTAATTGAAAAGCTTGACAACGTGCCCATATCAGGTTATCTTGCACAGGAGCCAGCCCATATCAAGCTACCTGCAGAATTCCTAGGCTTAAGACTTAGGATATTCCTCACATTCCTCATCTTGGACCTAGATGAACTGTCCCGATCTCCTAGACCAAAAATCGGGATGTTACATGCATCATGCATGACATCATCTCCATGCCACCTCATGGGACACCTCATATGTCACATGGCAAAATTGCAAGCTTCTTAGACACCTCATCAGCTGACTCAGCAGTTCTAGTCCAATCCAGTAACGGTCCGGTCCGATTTCCCACAAATTGGACTCACCGACTTTATCTGATCACCTCCTCGGTTATCGTGCTGGCCGAGTAACTTTACTTTATTAAAACAGCATTAAAATAGTATTTTAATGCCACTTTTTCCCACATACTTCATGGGCTATGTAACATCCCGATTTTTGGTCTAGGAGAACTGGGAAGTAGTCTGATATGGGTAGGCTGCTAAAACCGTAGTCCCAGGGTAGTAATCTGATATGGGCGGATCACTTACCTGTATTTTGTAGGATCTGAGGGATGAGCTAAGTCCTTCAGGATGTAAAGATGAGTTAAGTCTTTAACCTACAGAATCGGGACAGTTCACCTAGGTTCAAAATGAGGAATGTGAGGAATATCCTAAGTCTTAAGCTAGGAATTCTGCAGGAAGCTTGATATGGGCTGGCTCCTATGTAAGATAACCTGATATGGGCGGGTTGTCGAGCTTTTCAATTAACGATGACTCCTGAAGAGTTTAAGGGATGAGTTATTGAAAGAGAATTTCTAGAACTTAAGATGAAGGATAAGAAGATGAGAATAGATGCCAGAAAGAGAATGCAGGGGCAAAATCGTAATTATGGGAAAGATCGGGCTGGTAGCCGATGAGTACCATATTTTGCCAGAAAATAGAGAAAATTATGCTGATCATTTCACTGAACTGTGAAATGTGCATACGAGGTCTCTATGAGTATGAAAGAATTATGGAAAGTTTAAGGACAAAAAGGTGGGGTCCTTAAGTGTAATTTTAGCCAAATAAAAAGGGACTTAAATGAAAAGAAGAAAAGTTTCTTGGGGCTAAAGTGTAATTAAAGAAAGTCAGGCCGGAAGTGGTTTGGACTGTTCGACGGCATTTCAGTCCCAGATTTCACCGGTAGAGAGAGCAAGGGACGCTCGGTAATTTGGCTTAATACAGGAATTTTTGAAGACTCCAGATAGCCAAAAATGGACTGATCATCCAAAAGTTATAAAAATTCATACCGGATATCCTCGATTTCATATCTAGGTGAGAAAATACAGGATGATGCGTCCTTGTGGGGCGGATGTCAGGAAACTGACAGAATACCGATAGGAGGCCTGTAGAAAAAGTTATTCGCAAATTAGAAAATCCAGACGGGAGTGTGAGGCCTCCGGGTATCCGATAGGGAAATTTATCGGTATTTGAAAATGGACTGAATGAGTCCGGATAACCTCGGTCAGATGACTGATATGACTCACAGGGATGCCTGAACACCGCAGGCCAGTGTATCGGACAGAAGGAGCCAGTGTCCGGATATGTGTATAAACGGTGAATAATAGATAAAATATTCAATAATTATTAACAGGGGAAGATTCCTCGTAATGCGTGCCATGAAGGTAATGGACCCTGAGAGGCCCAATAATGGCGCCAACAAAGGCCCAGTAAGACCCTTGGACTGATAGGTGGGCCAATGTCCGGCAGAACCCCGGAAAAGTGCGAAATTACGAAAATGCCCCTATGTTGTACTAAAGGGGTAGGAGATGAATGAGGGCATTTTGGTCATTCTGGACAGGCCCAGGAGCCAAGGCACATACAGATAAAGTTACTTAGAGTCAGTATATGCCCTGACAGAGTACAGAAGGGTGTGAAATGACGATTTTACCCTTAGGGTTAAAATAGCGCAAGAAAGGGCACCCAAGGGTATTTTGGTAATTTGCCAAGGGATGTTTCTTGGGAATCGAGCCATCAGAGTACTTGAGCTTGATCAGGATCCAAGATAACATTCCCAGAGCCCAAAAACGTAGGCCCAGTGATATGTGGGAAAAAGTGGCATTAAAATATTATTTTAATGTTGTTTCAATAAAGTAAAGTTACTCGGTCGGCACGATAACCGAGGAGGTGATCAGATAAAGTCCGGGACTTATCTGGATAGCATTGGAAGGCGTGAAAGGTCCCTTCCAGGCGCCACATGGCACAATCTTAGAGGCAGAAGAAAAGTTGAGGACACGTATTACGGTGCAAGACTCTGGACCGGTACTGGATTGGACTGAACTGCTGAGTCAGCTGATAAGGTGTCCAGGAATTGTGACATGTGAAGAATGTGGCGATGAGGTGTCCCGGTGAGGTGTCCTGGATGATGTCATGCATGACGCAGTAAAAAGGAATAAAGAAAAATAGGAAAAACCAGGACCACATGTTCAGATGGCTTCAAAATTACAGAAATGCCATCCATCAAAGCTATAAATACCCCCTTCCCCTCCCATTTTATGCATCCCACGTTTTTGGCAAGAAAAGAGAGAGAAAGAAGAGAGAGAAGGAGAAAGAAAGAAAGAAAGGAAGTTCTGGTGGAGTTGGAAGCAGTATAGAAGTTCTGGAACTCTGCTAAGCCTTTGAGGTAGTAACTAATCCTAGCTTTTATGTAATGGCTTTGTGATTTGTTGTGCTATTGTTTGGTTGGATTGTTGTCTTATATGTTATGCTTGAAGCTCTACTGCAATGCTATGATCATATGTTATTGAGTATGGAAGCACGCAGCATACTTATCTATACACAATCACAAGCAAGCACTATCACACTGCATTACATATATTGTTATGATTGTTGCTACTGAGATTCCCCCGAATCTCACCCCCCATATATAACCCATTACAGAGAGGTTATGCTGAAGTGGATTTTGAGAATCCTAAGAGACGCCGTTATGCTGCCAAAGTAAAGACTGAACATCAGTATATGATAAGTACTGTGTACGTAGTGCTGTCTAAGGAGGCTAGAAGTGAGTGGACCTAGCCGGTTCATCTAGTCTTTCCTGGGTACTACGTAGAATGGTAGTTCTCATGAGGGGATTACCGAATCAGTACAGTTCAGTTCTTTGTACAGATGAAGCGTAGCGGTTATGCTGCCGGAGTTTAGGCAGAAAGAGATGTAATAGAGATAGCAAGATTATGTATGACATTTTGTTATTAAATAATAAATATTGTTTGGCATGTTCAACTTGTGTATGAGAAATTAGAAGGGAAATTCGCAGGTCCTGAGGCAGCAGTGTTCTGACCTCAGTTTGACCTAGTAAACGGAGGAGTTTGGCTACGAAATTTGGCAGGCCAGTCGTACACATCTGGGGCGTTACGTGGATAGGTAATAAGCCTTGTTTGGATGTATAGAATGATATTAATTAATTTTTAAATTAAAGGTCCAGAATAAGGAACTTAAGAGTAGAAATTTTGAATTTCTGGGCTTAAGTTAAGATATATCAAGCTAATATCGCTTCCGTAAGTGTAATCTGAGGAGTCTAAGGGAGGATGTTTCAGGCTACGTTTTTGGGCTTTGGGAACATCATCTTGGGTCTCTGATCCAGCCCAAGTACTCTGATAGCACGATTCCCAAGAAACATCCCTTGGCAAATTACCAAAATACCCCTGGGTGCCCTTTCTTGCCCTATCTTTACTTTAAGGGTAAAATCGTCATTTTACACCCTTCTGTACCCTGTCAGGGTATATACTGAGTCTAAGTAACTCTATCTATATGTACCTTAGCTTCTGGGCCTGTCCAAAATGACCAAAATGCCCTTTATACATCTGTTACCCTTTTGTACAACACAGGGGCATTTTCTTAATTTCCCACTTTTCCGGGGTTCTGCCGGATACTGGCCCACCTATAAGTCCAAGGGTCTTACTGGGCCTTTATTGGCGCCATTATTGGGCCTTTCAGGGTCCATTACCTTCATGGCATGCATTACGAGGAATCTTCCCTCGTTAATGATTATTGAATATTTTATCTATTATTCACCGTTTATACACATATCCGGACACCGGCTCCTTCTGTCCGATACACTGGTCTGCGGTGTTCAGGCATCCCTGTGAGTCATAGCAGTCATCTGACTGAGGTCATCCGAACTCATTCAGTCCCTTTTCAAATACCGATAAATCTCCCTATCGGATACCCGGAGGCCTCGCACTCCCGTCTAGATTTTCTAATTTGTGAATAACTTTTTCTACAGGCCTCCTATCGGTATTCTGTCAGTTTCCTGACATCCGCCCCATAAGGACGCATCATCCTGTATTTTCTCACCTAGATCTGAAATCTAGGATATCCGGTATGAATTTTTATAACTTTTGGACGATCAGTCCATTTCTGGCTATCTGGAGTCTTCAAAAATTCCTGTATCAAGCCAGATTACCGAGCGTCACTTGCTCTCTCTACTGGTGGAATCTGGGACTGAAATGCTTTCGGACAGTCCACACCACTTCCGGCCTGACTTTCTTTAATTATACTTTAGCCCCAAGGAACTTTTCTTCTTTTCAATTAAGTCCCTTTTTATTTGGCTAAAATTACACTTAAGGACCCCACATTTTTGTCTACTTTTCCTTCTTAGCTTTAATCTTTCCATAATTGCATTTAAGCCCCTTTATTTTCTTTCTTTTGCAATTTAATCCCTTTCTTTGCATAAATGGCCATCATATCCCTAGGGACTTTCACTATTTACATATCAGTCCCTAAACTTTTACTTATTTGCAGTTTGGTCCCTAAAAACCCTCTGTATGTTTCGGGGACTTCTGCTCAAAGGGATATATCTATTTCAGGCTACTTTCTAAGTCTCTGGCCTGAAATTGGGACACATTCCTCATTTTGAACCTAGGTGAATTGTCCCGATTCTGTAGGTTAAAGACTTAACTTATCTTTGAATCCTGAAGGACTTAGCTCATCCCTCGGATTCCTACAAAATATAGGTAGGTAATTTGCCCATATCAGATTACTACCCTGGGACTACGGGTTTAGCAGCCTGCCCATATCAGACTATTTCCCAGTTCTCCTAGACCAAAAATCGGGATGTTACAATTCTCCTCCCCTTTTAAAAATTTCGTCCTCAAAATTTTAAGGGATACCTCATCTTTCCTGAAGAGAACTTCTTACTGACCTATACAGCTATGTGATTCTTATAACGCAGTCATGTATATAACCAGTAAGATCATCCCTCTCTGTCTTATCCCCACTCCAGTGATGGTCAGAGGAGCAACAGCTTGGTCCCAGACCTTCCACATGGATTCTTAGCAACTAACATCTCTCATTATAGTTGCTTATAGCTATCCATGTTCTAACCCCTCATACAGCACCCTCATCACTGAGTTAAGACAGATTTATTATCTTACTAATTATTTCTCATGACTCGTTACAATGACCATATTCTCTAGATCAGAAAAGAACTCTTCATTAATCACATCATTTACATCTAGGCATACAGTTCTTCCCAGCTAAGTCGCCCTTACAGCTATGGTTCTTCTTAACCACTCTTAGGGTCGACCTCAGGAGATTTGAAGACTCTGTTCGAAAAAATGGAAAATACTCTTCCTGTTGTCTTTGGCCTAGGGATGTCAACATTCTTAGGGCAAACTCTTGCAAAGTGACCTTTCTCGCCACAAATGAAACAGCCGCTTTGCCTTGCTCGACACTCCCTTGTGCCGTGGTTCTTTCCACATCTTTGACATCTTTGTCCTCCAACCTGATCCTCACCTTGATCAGTCCCCTGCCTAAACTGTTGCCTCTTTCTCTTGTTATTATTATTATTATTATTGGCTTCATAACTTGAGCTACCTCCCAGAGTTCTCCTAGCCAATGCTTCTTTACCTCTTACCTCCGACTTAGTTACTTCCTTGCTCCTTACGCTGTTCCCGGTTGCTGCATGATTGTTCATACTTCTTTCTGTCAATCTGCAGACTTCTACCGCTCTATTGAACTGCGTAAGTTGCTGAGGAATTATTCTTTCCTTTAGGGCACTACTCAGACCCTCTACTAATATCTTTGTCGACCATTCTTCGTCCTCCATTCTTCTAAGGTATGTGGAATAGTACGATAATCGGAGATACTTAGCTAAATACTCATCGAATGGCTCTTTCTCTCCCTGCTTCAAAGTAAGGAACTCAACTTCCTTCGCGTCCCTCACTGACTGGGGAAAGTATTTTTCCCTAAACTGGCCCAGAAACATTTCCCATGTAACTGGAATTCCTTTTGCTCGAAGAATAAGCTCAGTATTCCTCCACCATCTTCGCGCATCCTTCTCTAGCTTAAAAATGGCCAGCCGGGCTTTTCTTCCTGATGGGCAATCCAGCACCTCAAAAATCTTCTCAAACTTATCTATCCAATCCTCAGCTACTTGGACGTCAAATGTCCCCTTAAACGCCGGAGGATTGTACTTTTGGAACCGCTCCATCCATTGCTGAATGCTATTAGGATCTGCCACAAGATCCTCTATTCTCGACTGCTCATTATTCGGAGGAATTCCTGATATCCCTTCTGCTGGTCTATCAGGAGTTTGCAATTGATTAACTATAGCTGTAAGAGTAGCTATCGTGGCATCTCTTTCTTGATCTCGGCGAACTTGTTCCGCCCTCATTTCTTCCATCATCTTCTGCTGCTATTCTAGCCTAGCAAGGATGACTTGCATAGTATTTACCTCATTGGAGTTGCCGGCTTCCTCTACGTGTGGCTCCTCCACTTGAATTTTACGTCCTCGTCTCGTGTTCACCATCTGGTTCCTTGTAGATCAAAAAATAAATGTGAACACATAACATCGTACTACTTACTCATCTAGGGGTTTTTACCTCCACTGGGATTTTCTAAACCTCTATGTACTCTAGGGAAATAACCTTTCTACATCAGAGCATTACTAAGCCAGAACCTTCTGTTCTGTACCAGAATCTTATGCTCTGAGCCAGAATCCTGTCTGGTTTATGCCAGAACCTATTGCTCTGATACCAAAATGAAACATCCTCCCTTAGACCCCTCAGAGTACACTTGCGGAAGCCAGATAGTTTAATTATACCTTAACTCAAGCCCAGAAATTCAAAATTTCACTCTTAATTTCCTTATTCGGAACCTTTAATTTGAGAACTGATTAATCTCATTCTACACATCCAAACAAGGCTTATTACCTATCCATGGAATGCCCCAGATGTGTACCACTGGCTCACCAAATTTCGTGGCCAAACTCTTTTGTTTACTAGGTCAAACTGAGGTCAAAACACTGCTACCTCAGGACCTGCGAATTTCTCCCTTAATTCCCCATTTACAAATTGAACATGCCAAACAATATTTATTATTACATAATAAAATATCATACAACAGGACATACATAAAATTCTCATATTTCTATTACATCTTTTCCTGCCTAAAATCCGGCAGCACAACCGCTAGGCTTCATCTGTACAAAGAACTGAACCGTACCGATTCGGTAATTCCCTCATGAGAACTACCACTCTACGTAAGTACCCAGGAAAGACTGGATGAACCGGCTAGGTCCACTCACTTCTAGCCTCCTTAGACAGCACAAACGTACACAATACTTATCATATACTGATGTTCAGTCTTAGTTTCGGCAGCATAACGGCGTCTCTCAAAATTCTTAGAATTTACTTCAACATAATCTTCCTATAATTTGTTAGATATGGGGAATGAGATTCGGGGGAATCTCAGTAGTAATAATCATAACAATATATGTAATGCAGAGTGACAGTGCTTGCTTGTGATTGTGTACAGATAAGTATGCTGCGTGCTTCCATACTCAATAACATATGATCATAGCATTATAATAGAGCTTCAAGCATAACATATAAGACAACAATCCAACCAAACAATAGCACAACAAATCACAAATCCATTACATAAAAGCTAGAATTAGTTACTACCTCAAAGGCTCAGCAGAACTCTACTATCTCTATTCTGCTTCCAGCCTGCTAGAACTTCCTTTCTTTCTTTCTTTCTTTCTTTCTTTCTTTCTTTCTCTCACTTTCTCTCTCTAGCACTTCCTTCTCACTCTACAAAGGCTCCTTGTCTGTGCATAATGAATGAATGAGGGGGTATTTATAGTTTTGGTCAATGGCATTTCCGTAATTTTGAAGCCATCTGATCCTGTGGTCCTGGTTTTTCCGGAATTTCCTATTTTCTTTTATTCCTTTTACTGCATCATGCATGACATCATCTCCATGCCACCTCATGGTACACCTCATATGTCACATGGCGAAATTGCAAGCTTCTTGGACACCTCATCAGCTGACTCAGCAGTTCCAGTCCAATCTAGTACCGGTCCGGTCCGATTTCCCACAAACTGGACTCACCGGCTAAGATTGTGCCACATGTCCTTAACTTTTCTTTTGCCTCTAAGATGACGCCATGTGGCATCTGGAAGGAACCTTTCACGCCTTCCAATGCTATCCAGATAAGTCCAGGACTTTATCTGATCACCTCCTCGGTTATCGTGCTGACCGAGTAACTTTACTTTATTAAAACAGCATTAAAATAGTATTTTAAAGCCATTTTTTCCCACATACTTCATGGGCTACGTTTTTGGGCTCTGGGAACATCATCTTGTGTCTCTGATCCAGCCCAAGTACTCTGATGGCATGATTCCCAAGAAACATCCCTTGGCAAATTACCAAAATACCCCTGGGTGCCCTTTCTTGCCCTATCTTTACTTTAAGGGTAAAATCATCATTTTACACGCTTCTGTACCCTGTCAGGGTATATACTGACTCTAAGTAACTCTATCTGTATGTACCTTAGCTTCTGGGCCTGTCCAAAATGACCAAAATGCCCTTTATACATCTGTTACCCTTTTGTACAACACAGGGGCATTTTCGTAATTTCGCACTTTTTCGGGGTTCTGCCGGACACTGGCCCACCTATAAGTCCAAGGGTCTTACTGGGCCTTTGTTGGCGCCATTATTGGGCATTTCAGGGTCCATTACCTTCATGGCACGTATTACAAGGAATCTTCCCTCGTTAATGATTATTGAATATTTTATCTATTATTCACCGTTTATACACATATCCGGACACCGGCTCCTTCTGTCCGATACACTGGTCTGCGGTGTTCAGGCATCCCTGTGAGTCATAGCAGCCATCTGACTGAGGTCATCCGAACTCATTCAGTCCCTTTTCAAATACCGATAAATCTCCCTATCGGATACCCGGAGGCCTCGCACTCCCGTCTGGATTTTCTAATTTGGGAATAACTTTTTCTACAGGCCTCCTATCAGTATTCTGTCAGTTTCCTGACATCCGCCCCATAAGGACGCATCATCCTGTATTTTCTCACCTAGATCTGAAATCTAGGATATCCGGTATGAATTTTTATAACTTTTGGACGATCAGTCCATTTCTGGCTATCTGGAGTCTTCAAAAATTCCTGTATCAAGCCAGATTACCGAGCGTCACTTGCTCTCTCTAACGGTGGAATCTGGGGCTAAAATGCTTTCGGACAGTCCAAACCACTTTCGGCCTGACTTTCTTTAATTATACTTTAGCCCCAAGGAACTTTTCTTCTTTTCAATTAAGTCCCTTTTTATTTGGCTAAAATTACACTCAAGGACCCCACATTTTTGTCTACTTTTCCTTCTTAGCTTTAATCTTTCCATAATTGCATTTAAGCCCCTTTATTTTCTTTCTTTTGCAATTTAATCCCTTTCTTTGCATAAATGGCCATCATATCCCTAGGGACTTTCACTATTTACATATCAGTCCCTGAACTTTTACTTATTTGCAATTTGGTCCCTAAAAACCCTCTGTATGTTTCGGGGACTTCTGCTCAAAGGGATATATCTATTTCAGGCTACTTTCTAAGTCTCTGGCCTGAAATTGGGACAAATTCGTCATTTTGAACCTAGATGAACTGTCCCGATTCTGTAGGTTAAAGACTTAACTTATCTTTGAATCCTGAAGGACTTAGCTCATCCCTCGGATTCCTACAAAATATAGGTAGGTAATCTGCTCATATCAGATTACTACCCTGGGACTACGGGTTTAGTAGCCTGCCCATATCAGACTACTTCCCAGTTCTCCTAGATCAAAAATCGGGATGTTACACAAACTCTCAGCTTTGACCTAGTCAAAAGTCACTTTTGACCGAGTGATCATAAAGGCTATGTTCGGGCTTAGTGATTTTTCATGTGGAGGAATGTGTATGGTTAAGATGGAATTTATCCCTCACATTCGTGGAGAGATATTACTGGGCCCCTCGATGAGTGAGTCTGAGAAATGTATGGCCATACTGGAATGGAAGGGTAGTTCCATTTCTATAGTCAGACTACTTAGGGATCGAGAAAGTAACGGTCAGGAATAGGAGGATGACGTTCACCATGCCTCATCCATGACCGAAATATCGTGTGACAAAAGGGACTGATATGGTTGTATGAAAGGTAACATCGTTCATCGATCCTCATATGATTTGGGTAGTCGTAATCTCTTGCTAGAGGCCGCTTACGACTTATGTAATGAAACATCCTTCCTTTCATACATCTTAGGGACCATTCGGTAGCATTTAGAACCACTTTCAAGGTCATTGTAGTCCAATTTCTCAATCTGGAGTTTTACTCTTATCGAGTACTGTTCAATATGAAAATTCCAGATGAGTGACCTGACTTTGATAAATCATAACTAATTCTAGAAAAATTGAAATGAAGTGGTTCAAATTGATACTTGAAGCTAACTCAATTATATTTCAGGGAAAAATAACTCGTTGACTATTCAGTGACCGAGTCAACGTTAGTCAACATCACAACTTTACTGTTCATCCAACATTTTTCTCCTGAATCCAGCATTCTGGTCCCAACTTTGATAATTTATATCTCCTTGTGTAGACATCAAAATGAGTCATTCTATATATAAAATCGAATCTTCGTATGTCTACTATTTACCTTAAAAATTTCATACATTTATTCATCCATTTACTATTTTTAATTATTTATCAAACATTACCATGTCACTACGTGTTACTGTTCACAGTGGCCAATTCCAGCACTCAACTTTGCAAACATATGCATACATCCATCATATATCAGTCAAACATGCCAAACAACACTTATTATTATTTAATAAGTTGTTTTACATCTGGGTATGTACAAAATTTCCCATATCTCTATTACATCTTTTTCTGCCTGAAATCCGGCAGCATAACCGTTACGCTTCATGAAACATCCTCCCTTAGACTCCTCAGAGTACACTTACGGAAGCGATATTAGCTTGATATATCTTAACTTAAGCCCAGAAATTCAAAATTTTACTCTTAAGTTCCTTATTTTGGACCTTTAATTTGAAAATTAATTTATCTCGTTCTACACATCCAAATGAGGCTTATTACCTATCCACATATTGCCTCAGATGTGTACGACTGGCCTGCCAAATTTCATAGCCAAACTCCTTCGTTTACTAGGTCAAACTGAGGTCAAAACACTGCTGCCTCAGGACCTGCGAATTTCTCCCTTAATTCCCCATTCACAAATTGAACATGCCAAACAATATTTATTATTGAATAATAAAATGTCATACAACAGGGCATACACCAAATTATCATATTTTTATTACATCTTTCACTGTCTAACATCCGGCAGCATAACTGCTACAATTCTTCTTTAGAAAGTAACTGATGTTGTACCGATTCGGTAATTCCCTCATGAGAACTACCATTCTACGTAGTACCCAGGAAAGACTGGATGAACCTGCTGGGTCCACTCACTTCCATCCTCCTTAGACAGCACTACGTACACAGTAATATCAGTTCCTTTCCTTGTTCCTGCTTCCTTGCCAGAATTTCGGCAGCCTAACGGCGTCTCTTAAAATTTCCAGATTTTATTTTGACAGAACCTCCCCTGTAATGTTATATTTGGGAATGAGATTTGGGGGAATCTCAGTAGTAATAATCATAATAATATATGTAATGCAGAGTGACGGTGCCTGCTTGTGATTGTGTATAGATAAGTATGCTGCGTGCTTCCATATTCAATAACATGTGATCATAGCATTGTAATAGAGCTTCAAGCATAACATATAAGACAACAATCCAACCAAACAATAGCACAACAAATCACAAAGACATTACATAAGAGCTAGGATTAGTTACTACCTCAAAAGCAGAGCTCCATAACTTCTATACTGCTTCCAACTCCACCAGAACTTCCTTTCTTTCTTTCTTTCTCCTTCTCTCTCTTCTTTCTCTCTCTTTTCTTGCCAAAAATGTGGGATGCATAAAATGGGAGGGGAAGGGGGTATTTATAGCTTTAATGGATGGCATTTCTATAATTTTGAAGCCATTTGAACATGTGGTCCTGGTTTTTCCTGGATTTTCCTATTTTTCTTTATTCCTTTTTACTGCATCATGCATGACATCATCCATGACACCTCACCGGGACACCTCATCGCCACATTCTTCACATGTCACAATTCCTGGACACCTCATCAGTTGACTCAGCAGTTCAGTCCAATCCAGTACCGGTCCAGAGTCTTGCACCGTAATACGTGTCCTCAACTTTTCTTTTGCCTCTAAGATTGCGCCATGTGGCACCTGGAAGGGACCTTTCACGCCTTCTAATGCTATCCAGATAAGTCCAAGACTTTATCTGATCACCTCCTCGATTATCGTGCTGACCGAGTAACTTTACTCCAAATAAGTCCAGGACTTAATGCTACTTTTTCCCACATATCACTGGGCCTACGTTTTTGGGCTCTGGGAATATTTTCTTGGATCCTGATCAAGCTCAAGTACTCTGATGGCTCGATTCCCAAGAAACATCCCTCGGGAAATTACCAAAATGCCCTTGGGTGCCCTTTCTTACACTATCTTAACCCTAAGGGTAAAATTGTCATTTTACACCTTTTTGTACCCTGTCAGGCCATATATTGACTCTGAGTAACTTTATCTGTATGTGCCTTGTCTCCTGGGCCTGTCCAGAATGACCAAAATACCCTTCATACATCTACTACCCCTTTAATATAACACAGGGGCATTTTCTTAATTTCGCACTTTTCCGGGGTTCTGCCGGACACTGGCCCACCTATCAGTCCAAGTGTCTTATTGGGCCTTTGATGGCACCATTATTGGGCCTTTCAGGGTCCATTACCTTCATGGAACGCATTACGAGGAATCTTCACCGTCCATGTCCATCGAGTATTTCAACTATTATGTACCATTTATACACATCTCCGGACACCGGGTCCTTCTACCAGATACACTGGCCTACAGCGTTTAGGCATCCCTGTGGGTCATAACAGTCATCTGACTGAGATCATCCGAACTCATTCAGTCCCTTTTTAAATACCGATAAATCTCCCAACCGGATCCCCGGAGGCCTCAAACTCCCGTCTGTATTTACTGATTTGTGAATAACTTTTTCTACAGGTCTCCTATCGGTATTCTGTCAGTTTCCTGACATCCGCCCCATCAGGACGCATCATCCTGTAATTTCTCACTTATATCTAAAATCTAGGATATCCGGTAGGAATTTTTATAACTTTTGGACTGTCAGATCAATTCTGGCTATCTGGAGTCTTGAAAAATTCCTGTGTTAAGCTAGATTACCGAGCATCACTTGCTCTATCTATTGGTGAAATCTGGGACTGGAATGCTTTCGGACAGTCCAAACCACTTCCGGGCTGACTTTCTTTAATTATACTTTAGCCCCAGGGAACTTTTCTTCTTTTTAATTAAATCCCTTTTATTTGGCTAAAATTACACTTAAGGACCCCACCTTTTTCTCTACTTTTCCTTTTTGGTTTTATACTTTCCATAATTGCACTTAAGCCCCTTCATTTTCTTTCTTTTGCAATTTAATTTCTTTCTTTGCATAAATGGCCATCATATCCCTAGGGACTTCCACTATTTACATATAAGTCCCTGGACTTTCACTTATTTGCAGTTTAGTCCCTAAAAACTCTCTGTATATTTCGGGGACTTCTGCTCAAAGGGATATATCTATTCCAGGCTACTTCCTAAGTCTCTGGCCTGAAAATTGGGGTGTTACATGTAACATCCCGATTTTTGGGTCCAGGAGAATTGGGAGGTAGTCTGATATGGGCAGGCTGCTAAACCCGTAGTCCCAGGGTAGTAATCTGATATGGGTGGACTACTTACCTGTATTTTGTAGGAATCCGAGAGATGAGCTAAGTACTTTAGGATTTAAGGATGAGTTAAGTCTTTAACCTACAGAATCGGGACAGTTCACATAGGTTCAAAATGAGGAATGTGAGGAATATCCTAAGTCTTAAGCCTAGGAATTCTACAGGTAGCTTGATATGGGCTGGCTCCTGTGAAGATAACCTTATATGGGCGGGTTGTCGAGCCTTTCAATTAACAATGACTCCCGAAGAGTTTAGGGGATGAGTTATTGAAAGAGAATTTCTAGACCTTAAGATGAGGGATGAGAAGATGAGGTTAAGATGCCAGAAAGAGAATGCAGGGGCATAATCATAATTATGGGAAAGATCGGGTTGGTAGCCTATGAGTACCATATTTTGCCAGAAAATAGAGAAAATTATGCTGATCATTTCACTGAGCTGTGAAATGTGCATATGAGGTCTCTATAAGTATGAAAGAATTAGAAATATGACCAAGGGTAAAATTGTCATTTCTGAAAAGTGTGCGCGGGAGCGTACTTTCAGGCAAAACAAGCCCGGTCCGGATTAAATATCTGAAAATGTCAGGAGATAGAGAAAAGGATTCCGGGTTGAATGACGCAACACGGAATTTTGATTTGAGGTCCCGATTTTTCTGTAAAAATTCCTGAAGATGGGAATTTACAATTATCATCGGTAAAGGAAGAGCGGTCCGAATAGAGATGATCGGACTATGGCCAGAGGTCATATAGTATTTTTAAGACCCATAGTGGCACCAGGGAAGGCCCAGGCCCATAATATCAGTTCAGTGGTAAGAGGGGCCGGTGTCCGGGAAAAAGGTGCAAAATGACAAAAATGCCCTTATATTATAGAATAACTGAAGAATGAGTAAAGGGTATTTTAGTCATTTGGCTAAGGTTAGTAAGTCCAGACAGGGTATCTGGATAGTTGACCAGGGTCAGAGAGTACTCTGGTAAGATGTGAAAAGATAATAATGCCCCTAGACTCATTAAAGTAAAGAGAGACTAAGGGCATTTTGGTAATTTGTCAAGGGGTGTTTCTTGGGAATCGGGCCATCAGAGTACTTGGGCTGGATCAGAGATCCAAGATGATATTCCCAGGCCCAAAAGCGTAGCCCAGCATAAATGTGAGAAAAAGTGGCATTAAAATAATGATTTAGTGACTTTTCAGTAAAGTTACTCGGTTGGCACGATAATCGAGGAGGTGATCAGATAAAGTTCGAGACTTATCTGGATAGCATTGGATGGCGTGAAAGGTGCCAGCAAGATGCCACATGGCGCCAACATAGAGGAGGAAGAAAAAGTTGATGACACGTGGTACAATCTCAGCCGTGTATTCTGGTGTAAGACTCTGGAACTATCTGGAAACGCTGAGTCAGCTGATGAGGTGTCCCAGGAGCTTGCAATTTCGCCATATGACATATGAGGTGTCCCATGAGGTGTCTCTTGGGATGATGTCATGATGATGCAGTAAAGGGAATAAAGAAAAATAGGAAATTCTGGAAAAACTAGGGCCACAAGTTCAGAAGGCTTCAAAATTACGAAAATGCTACAGATAGAGATGAGAGCTTTCACTCCTTGAATAAAATGCCAGGCATTATGTTATGTTTGAAAATACGCTAAAGCTCCAAATGTTAGAGCTGTGTAAGCTCCAAGTGTTAGAGCTGTGCATATTCAGAAAGGGAATACTTGAGCTCCGATATTAGAGCTTTGCCTTCATGAGCAGGTATACAGTCCTGCAAGATATTGTCCAGGCATTATGCATGTTAGAGTATGTGCTCCTACTTAGCATTAAAGTAAAGAATAACTGCATAAGTCCTCTCTCTATATGTTGTTGAATCATTAAAGATGATAAGAGCAACAATAGAGTTATAAGAGTTTCTATACGAAAAGAGGATGAAGCTTTGCGGATGTTAAAGAATTCCGCGAGATGCTAAGAGAAGTAATAAGGAATAAGTGTTAGAAAGTGTTATGAGTGAGTGAGGGAAACTTCCGAATACAGTAATATTTGAAAGAGTTTGATATGAAAGAAATGGACACTACTCACAAGTCTAGTACAATGAGTTATCCATAAGCAAATGGATGCATAGCAAGT
The DNA here is from genome assembly GCA_037074615.1 of Leucaena leucocephala. Taxonomy (NCBI): domain Eukaryota; kingdom Viridiplantae; phylum Streptophyta; class Magnoliopsida; order Fabales; family Fabaceae; genus Leucaena; species Leucaena leucocephala. The sequence goes on along the minus strand of CM073548.1, from coordinate 6,835,966 downwards.
GAGTAAGTAGCAACATGAAGTAATATTCAACTTTAAATGAGTTGATTCAGATAAGAAAGTAATGATAGCAAGAACAAGAAGCGGATAGTGAAAGTACTCCGCTAGATAATAAGGTAAAAGATAAGAGATGGATACCCCGATTCTTAGTCATAAAGCAGAAAGAGATTTAAATAGGATGTATATTTAAGATTGTTGACTAAGGTACTGAGTAAATTTCGAGGACGAAATTTATTTTAAGGGGGAGAGAAATGTAACATCCCTAATTTCTGTACTAAGTTGTATGTACAGATTGAATAAAATATATGAGATGTTTAGGAAAAGATGTGTCCATATTTATGTAAAGAAAAGGATTAATTGGAAGAGGAAGAAAGTCTAAGAGCCAAAGTGCACAATTACGAAAATGCCACTGTGATGCCCTAGAAGTAAATGGAGGGCATTTTGGTCATTTCATGCAATGGAAGGATATAAGATGAAAATTGATAGTAAATTATTATAATTAATATGATAATTTATGGAGTTGACAGAAGTCAAAAAGGAGTCCTGTAGAATTAATTATGGAATTTACGGTGAAAAAGGACACCGATAAAGGGTTAAAGGAAACGTATGTAATTTTTAACAGAACTTCTGGGTCTCAGAAAATTATGAAACTTTATAGAAAATTCATTTTATATTAGAATGAATTTTTGAAAATGTTAGAACAATTAAAAGAGGTGTTTAGCATTTATGCTAAGATCAGGGTAATTTACGGATATCGGTATGAGGAAAGTACATTGGGATTTGTGCCAGTTAGCTATTGGACCTAAAAGAGGCCCAACATTTCGTCCTAGGCCAGCCCAATAAGGCCCAAAAGTTATCTTGGAGCCCAAGTCCAAATAATAAATAATTTATGGATTTTTGAAACGAAAGAAAAAGAGAATAAAGTAAGAATTAGGTGTTGCACATGGTGGGACCCACAAGGACACAAGAATGGCACCCAAAAAGAGGAAGGGTTAGGTGTACCAAGGGAGGCCATGCTAGTGATGTCATGGTGGTAAGGTCTTGAGTGAAAAGTGAAAAGACATTCCAAGATCAAACCTTTAACCATTAGATCAAATAGTTTCCAAAGTGATCTTAGCCTTCAAATGGCACATGACTTTTGCTATAAATACCCCCCTTTCCATTCATTCTTCACACCCAAGAGCTCCTTTAGAAAGAGAAGTGAGTTCTAGAGAAAGAATGTGGAAGAAAGCAAGGGTCTTGAAGGAGCAAGTAAGGTAAGTTGTCTCCTTGCTTCTACCTTTTGTTCTTATGGTTTGTGCTTGAGTTTAAGTGACTTTTTAGGCTTAAATCTTGGGGAAATGCTGCTGCAATTTTTGTGTATATGTGAAAGGAATATGAATTTTAAGTCATAGATAGTTAAGACAAGCTTAAACAAGTTAGTTACATGCTTGGTTGTTGGATTAAGTTGATGTTCTTGACTTTACCATGGGAGAACATTTCGGTTTGCACTGTTCATGATAGAAGGAAATGGAATTTCAATGATTTAATGCTTCCATTGAGTTTATATGATGATTTTGTGTAGGATTGGAAAGGTTTTGAACCTTGGAAACCATTGGAATTAAAGGTTATAATGTTGAAAATTCCTCACGGGTACTGTTCACTCGCATGAACAGTGATTTGAATTTCATGATTTTGATGCTTCCAATGGTCTTAAAATGAGATTTTGTGTGGGGGAAAAGTGGAGGAACAAGTATGGGAAGCATTGGAATCAAAATGAGAATTTTTGAAAGAATTATGCATGTTTTTCAAATCTGTCCGGAAAAGTGCATAGTTGCTGGAATTTGGTTGTTTTGAGTTCATAAATGGATTCAAAAGGCCAAATTGTGTAGGGTAAGGTCAAGACATCAATTGATTCAAAGGCTAAGTCAATTGGTAAAGATTAAAGGAAGTTATGTTACTTAAAGTAAGCTTAGTGTTCAAGAGAAGTTAGATTGTAATGGTTGGATGGTAATGTGATGTTAGGAATTGCTTGGTGTGCTCAAAAGAGGGCAGCCACATAGCAAGGAAAAGTAAGAAGGAAGAAGCAAAGTTAAAGTGGAAAGAAGTAAAGCAGTAAGGTAGTAAACTTACCCTAAACTTGTATGTATTGAATGTTATGCTTGATTGTGCTATGACTTTGTTGAATTGTGTGCATATGTGTATATGATTGAAGCTCTGTTTCTATGATTACCTTGGCCAATTGTATTTCATATGTTACATGGAAGCATGCACATTACACAATGTTTACACTTTCACAAGCAAGCACAAGTAATTACTTTAATGCATGCATTGTTTAGTACCGTTTGCTACTGAGATTTCCCCAGAAATCTCACCCCATCCATGTAATCCCAACCCCACAGGTTTACGAATGAGTAAAGAAGATAAAGAGGCATGAAGAGAGGTTGGGAATTGGAAGATTTGAATATTATGTAATAAATATGCGAGTTGTTGCATGTAATGTTGTTATATGACAAGTTGAGCAACAATGTTCATGATGAAAAGGTATAATAGTAAATGATGAAACAAATGTATCAAATAATTATGGCATAACCCCATAATGTATATGAATGTATGAAAGGCCAAATAGATTGGTTATGTGTTCTGGAACAATTAATGGAAAATTCATGTTTTTGAGGTTAAGGTTAAGGTTAAGATTCAAAGATATTTTCTAGAAAATGCCGTTGTGCTGGTAGACTATACAAAGTACTGTGTACGTAAGTGCTGTCTAAGGAGGCTGGAAGTGAGTGGACCTAGCCGATTCATCCAGTCTTTCCTGGGTACTTACGTAGAATGGTAGTTCTCATGGGGAATTACCGAATAAGTACAGTTATCTTCTACCAGAATTTTTGGCAAAGAGAGATATAATAAAGTCAAGATTACTTCCATAAGTGTACTCTGAGATGTTTAAAGGAGGATGTTTCATGTAGAAAGTGCTCGAGTACTGCTTCTTAGCCTAATCAGGTCCAAAAACTAGCCTCTTCCTTAACGGCAGCCTCCGTCTCTTCTTATAACAGCATGACCTAATTCAAAATACGGAGTTTTAGTGATTTCGCATTTTAGTAGTGACCATTTACATTTGTTGGTCGCCTATGAACACAGGAATCTTCCAGAAGAATTAAAGGTCGCGACCTTCTGACTCTTTGGTCGTGACTAAATAACACAAAATAGTGATTTCACTTTTATTGACTTACGATTTCTTTCCTGGTCCTTGCTCTCTTCCAAAGTACCTGCAATTCAACATAAAAGCTCACTGTAAAAGTCCAAATCAGTAGATAACAGAATATATGCAGTTTTGGAAGAGTTATTTTACCATTTTACCCTTTAATTAGCACATTGCCCCACACAATCATGTATTAACACAAAAGCACAATTTAAGGCATGAAATGAATGGTAAAGTCATTATAAAACTCATAAAAATGTCACAGAAACCATATACAAAATGTGTCTTATCAATTCCCCACACTTGAACCTTTGTACTCCTGGACAAAGAAATGCATTTCACCTAGAACAACACTATTAAATACAAGATAATAACATAATCCATAGTGTGACCTGAAAACAATTAATCCACCATCTTTTGGGAATGCAGAAGTGATAATGTGAACAATGCCAAGTAATCAACTACTAAATGAAATCAACCTCAACTGTATGAGCGCAATAGATTCTCTCTAAGGATGTAAGTGTTTAGTTCTCTCTATCCTCTCATTGTTAGGGTTCTTTCACTCAAATTCAAATTGGAAAATATCCTACCATATGCTTGTAATGGCTCTAAATCTCAGTAACTATATAGCACTTATGCAAAAAATCAAGAGGTCTTTTAGGGTTATAATGATGGAGATGGGTTACATGGAATGGAATATGAAGAATATAAAGTGCTATATGCATTTAACAATGAATATGTAGCATGAATTCATGTCTCTAGAGATCTAGGAGTGATAATTGTGCTAATAAGAATTAATAATAGTGCCTTCTTCATTTCTCTTTTCTCTTCTTTTTATTTTCTTTTCTTGCATCTTTTCTTGCGCCGTCCTTCTTTTTTTTCAGTTCAATATGGTTTTTCTCTTTTTCTTTTATTTGGCACCTCATGCACAGAACCTGTAGCACACATCACAACAATAATGAATTTTTTACATGAACAGAATTTTATTTTGCAAATGAAGTTTATGCATATATGACTTTCTATATAAATGATGGATGAAAGAAAAATGATGTCCTCAAAGGGGTTGACTAAGGATATAAATGTAGTGGGCTTGTGTTTGGGATAAAAGGGTTTAGAAATGAATGCCTCTATCATGTTTAATTCATAAATACGCAAGTCATTCTCAACTCAGAGCCAAGACAAGTTCTAGAGGATATAAACCAATTGAATAATCACTAAATATAGGGATTTAGGCCGAGAATCCTTCCAACTAGGGTTTTGATGTAAATTGCTCATAATCTACAGTCTCAAACAAAGTTCATCATTCACTAGGCATTAGAATACTTATCACAACTGAAAATCCTCTAAACGATGATTTAAAAGTTTCAGAGTAATCACTTAGAATCATGTAATAATCCCAAATTCAATAGCAGAAGTTTAGGTGTTTCAAATTCAATTTCCAAGATTCTCAAAGAAAAATTCAAGTGTGGCAATGGTTTCGAAGGATTAAAAAGGTTTTGAAATAAGGGGACAATGAATCATTTGTGAAAGCATCTTAGTGGTTCAAAAGGAATCCTTCTTTCCAGCATTGCACAAGGCAAAGAGAAGGTAATTGGACATTTTCAAACTTGTGTCACGACCTAAAACGGTTAAGGTCGTGACCTATTTTCACAGGGTGCATGCTCAGAAGTTTTCAAACATTGGTCGCGACGAATGAAATTGTCTATCGCAACTCAAATACACAGAGAGGAAATATCGCGACCACACAGCACAAGGTCACAACTATAGTTCATAGAGAGCATGTTAGTCCAAAATTCCATCAAAGGTCGCGACCATAAATCACATATGTCCCGACCATTTTTCACAGACACTACCAAGTGACAGTTTGGAAAGTCTAAAAATGGTTTTCATGCTAAATCCTTTTTAGTAACTAACAAATCAGTTCAAGTGGGGATCCAATTTTCAGCAATTCACCACATATTAAGATCAAAAACAAAAATTTTGTGATGAAAGATTGGATTAAGCACAAAAGCAAAAGTTAAACATCCTCCCCACACTTAAACTTGACAGTGTCCTCACTGTCAACAGAACCAGAGAAAGTGATAATGTTATCAGTTAATTCTAGCCTCAATACAGTAGGTAATCATAATGCTCAATCCAATTTTCGCAATGAAGCTCACAGTCATATTCAAGTCATACAAAGCAATACAAGTAAAGCAAAGATGACAGGATGGGTAAGCTAAATTCATGCATGTGAGTGTGTGGATGGAAAGGTATCCATTAAAGAGTGTGCAACACATGGACAGTAACTATGTGTTATTCAAAACAAAAATAATCCTAGAATAAACAGAAATAGACTGAAGATAAAAGAACTAAACTGAAAGTGGAATCTAATCTACTAAATTTTCCCTTTCCTATACTCAACCTAGCATAGCAAACATCATAAATAGAAGAATGTGTAAAATGTAGGAGATAGGAAAGAGACAACCTGGCCTCAAGGTGGCGGGGGAAACTCAATAAACTTTGAGAGATAGCTGTTTAATTGGACGATCTCCCCTATTACTTTCTCTCTCCACTTTAAAGTGCCATGGTCATGCATTTTATGCTGAGATTCGTCCAAGCTTGTCTTGAATCTTCCCTCTTTAAACTTGAACTTGCCCAACTGTGGTTGGCATGTAACAGCAACAGAGTTGGGAGGTTTTCCCTTCGCATCCTTCGTACATTCTTTGCGGTTGCTCTTATCCAGCTTGCGAAAACACTATAATTTATCATCTGGTTCCCCAAGCGTCGCTCCAATCTGAAGTCAGTCTACAACTGCAACATTCTTGTTGTTATTCCTTCCCATACCTGCATCATTGTCAGAAAGTAAATCATTCAAAAATCTTTACGAGAAGTAATTTTGGAATGAGAATGAGGGGATGAGGGGAAATAGGGTTAGAACACATTGGCCCTTTAACCAAAGCAGTGGAAAAGTGATCTGAAGGAATTTTTAGTTCATTGGACACGTCTGGTATATCGAGTCATGACCTTTCAGCGTATTTTTGTGACTGAAGCTGACAGGGTGCATATCTGGAAATATTAGTCACGATATTAATTTCATCTTGTCGCGACTTGTATTCTCTGGAGTTGTGTCCCGACCTGAAAACCATTTGGTCGTGACTCATAATCACAGAAAGGCTGTTCCTCAGCATATTGAGGTTTAGTCACGACACCTATATCTTCTAGTTGCGACCGGTCGTCTCTGGAGTTTTATGTCGTGACCTTAAATTCATTTGGTCGCGACTCATGTTCACAGTGGGCTACAGACTGATGTTTGGTCGTGACGTTATAGTCATTGGGTCGCGACCTTTTATCACAGAAACTCGACCCATCTTCAATTGTTGGACTTTCAGCTACAGAACACCTTGTAATCCTGCAAAATCACTCAACAAACCTTTTGCAAGTGCATTATCTCTATCATTATCATGCAAACTCAATTCATATTCATCCCTAATCTCTTCAACAGCATAATCAATGGCATTTAAAGCAGTAAAGGTAGAATTATCATAGGGATATCTTATTGCTTCATTCATGTTAAAACTTACCACATGTTCTCCAACTTCTATAGTAATGGAACTATGCTTCATACTAATGATGATTTTGGAAGTTTGGAGGAAAGGTCGGCCAAGGATCAAAGTGCTATCATTTACTAGCTCATTAGACATATCCAGAACATAGAAGTCAGCTGGGAACACTAAGTCTTTGACCTGTACTAGAATATCCTCAAGAATTCCCTTGGGATACCTAATTGACCTATCAGCTAATTGGAGTACTACATTTGTGTCTCTAAGATTGTTGACACCTAAAGCCTGATAAACCAACCAAGGCATTACATTAATGGCCACCCCTTGATCTAGCAACGTTCCCTTAATAGGAATATTTCCTATAGTGCATGGGATTGTATATGAGCCTGGGTCTTGGTACTTAACCGGTAGTTCAGCTTTGAAAAGGGATGACACATTAGCACTCACCTGAATTCTCTCAAGAGGCCTAAATTTCTTTTTATCAGCACATAATTCTTTTAAAAATTTAGCATACTTAGGGTTTCTCTTGAGGAATTCAACCATAGGGATGTTTATTTCCAATTTATTGAACAGATTGTAAGCATATTTTCAAAGTCAGGATCAACCTTTTTCTTTCCAGCAAAATAAGAGTTAGGAAAAGGGAGATCTTTTATACTTACCTCCTTACCAGTATGCATAGAGGATCCTTGCTTGCTCGTCTCCGGCTTCTCCTCAGGTTTCTTTCCTTTATACGCTGGAGTTGGTATTATTACTTCTTCTTCCTGCAGCTCTTGTACTGCAGCTTGTGCTTGTGAGTTTTCCTCTTGGGTTTCCTTCTTACTCACAAGCAACCGTTCTTTGGCACTTTTAGAATTACCAATCTGCATCTGTGGTAGTGATGAATCATCAAATTCAGAATCTTCCTTATCCTCCTGTGGTGCATCAGCTTCCTTAAAATGCACCTTTCTTCCACTTCTTAGAGATATGGCATTCACCCCTCTTGGATTAATAACATTGTTCGAAGGTATGCTACCACTGTTCTTTCCTTGGATGTCACTCACTGTATTAGAAACTTGAGTTAAGTGGCTTGTGATATCTGCATTCTTACAACTTAACTCCTCAAGTTTTCTGTGTACATCTGCATTATCCTTCTGCATACTTTGGAGAATTGAAGCTATGGAGGTGAACTGACTATCATTCTCTTTGAGCTTGTGATCAATGTTGGCCATTCTGCCATCCATGTTATTCATTTGTGCTGCCATACTCTTTAACAATTGAGAGGTCTCATCTAGTCTTGAAGGCACTAAAGCATTAGGTTGTGTGGGAACCATAGACCTTGCATTACCTTAGTAGTTGCTCGAGGAAGCACCACCTCCTTGAAATTGATTAGATCTATTTTCCCCAATCCCCCACCTAAAATTTGGGTGGTCTCTCCAGCCAGGATTATATGTGGTAGAGTATGGATCTCTCTTCTAGAAGTTATTCTCTCTCCCTTGATACATAGTTGCCACTTTCTCATACTGTCTATCACATGTATTTATAGCATGCATCATCGAACCACATGATTCACATCCTGTAACTAGGGCTTGTGAGGTATCCACTGCATGAACTTGTCTTGTGGAGTGCAGCTCCCTTTCAATCAAACTCATCCTCTTTTCTATTCGATTTCCCAAGGTTGCTATCTCAGCTAAGATCGCATTCGAACTACCTGAAGATGAGGGTGGTAATCTTCTTGGATCTTCAGTTTGATGGTCCTCATTAGCCATTTTCTGGAACAAATCCCAACTTGCTTGTGGGGTCTTATCTCTCAATGAACCATTCGCAGCAGCATTCAAGGACACTTTATTGTGGGGTAGTAGACCATCAAAGAAGATGTCTACTAAATCAGCCTTAGTGATGTTGTGGTGGGGACATCGAGCCAAAGGTTAATAAATCTTGTCTAATACTCATGCAAAGACTCCCCATCCTGTTGCATAACATTAGTGATCTCCTTTTTCATCCGAGTAGTCTTGGAGGCTGGGAAAAATAGCTCAAGATAAGTAGACTTCAGCTGATCCCATGTAAGAGTTGAAAAATGGGTTGGCAAATTGTACAGCCACTCCTTAGCATTCCCTTCCAAAGTGAAATGGAAACACCTCCTCAAGACATCATCCAAAGTGGCCATTGGAGGCTTCATTGAAGAACAGATCATGTGCATGGTTTGTAAGTTCCTGTGTAGACATTCTCCTGCAAAACCATGAAATTTAGGTAAGACTGCAATCAAAGCTCCTTTAATTTCAAAATTGGCCTCTTCAGTATAGAAACCATTAGGATCATAATTCACATGCGAATGATTTATTTCCCAACACTTCTATTATCTTCTACGTTCATTTCATTCTCTCCATGCCCATTATGCCCATTATGATTAATCTCAGCCATGTTAGAAGTTGCTAATGGAAACTCTAAATTCAATTCAGTTTCGGACTCCGGGATACTAGAGGAGGAATTAGATTTTGCTTCTTCTTCTCTAAATTCCCTAAATTCTCTCCTTAGTTTCCTAAGTCTTCTCTCAATTTTAGGTTCAAAAGGCACTAATGGTTCAGTTCTTTTACGCATGCAATGTAGAAACAATAAAAAATAATCAATGCAAACAGTCAGATTCAAATTTAGAAGTTGCACAGCAAAAAAGTTTCAGTAAGTCGCGACTTAAGAGGAATTTGGTCGCGACACAAAATTACAGAGAGCTGCAGTCCGCCTAAAAGATTTAAATGTCGAGACTGGTTTTCGCAGAGGGAAGTCAGATATAATAGATACAATAAGGTCGCGACACAGAGTATTTAAAGTCGCGACTAAAAATGACAGAGTAACTGTCACGACTCAGGTCAGGTAAGGTCGCGACTCACAGTCACAGAGACTAATTATGCAGAAAGTCAGAAAAAGATGCAGTATGCGATGCAATTTAAAAACTACTAAAAACTAAAATGCAATGAAAACAAGGAAAATGACTCAGGTAGGCAATAGAGTTGACAAACAATTACTAGGGAACCAATTACTTGGCTCCCCAGCAATGGCTCTGAAACATCCTCCCTTAGACCCCTAAGAGTACACTTGCGGAAGTGATATTGGCTCGATTATATCTTAACTTAAGCCCAAAAATTAAAACTTTACTCTTAAGTTCCTTATCCTGAACATTTACTTTGAGAATTGATTTATCTCATTCTACACATTCAGATGAGGCTTATTACCTATCCACGTAAAGCCCCAGATGTGTGCTATTGACTCACCAAATTTCGTAACCAAATTCTTTCGTTTACTGGGTCAAATTGAGGTTGGAACACCGCTGCCCCAGGACCTACGAATTTCTCTCTTAATTTCTTATACACAAGCTGAACATGCCAAACAATACTTATTATTAAATAATAATTTGGTATACAACAGGGCATGAACAAAATCCTCATATCACTATTACATCTTTCCAACTGGAAATCCGGCAGTATAACTACTATACTTCATGTTTAAAAATAACTGATCCGTACTGATTCGGTAATTCCTGTGAGAACTACCATTCTACGTAAGTACCCAGGAAAGACTAGATGAACCGGCTAGGTCCACTCGCTTCCAGACTCCTTAGACAGTACCTACGTACATAGTACGTATCATCTCCTTTCTTTATTGTTGACATTCTGTCATAATTTTGGCAGCATAACAACGTCTTTTAGCATTCTCAAAATACACTTTGACATAACCTCCCTGTAATGGGTTTTACATAGGGGATGAGATTCGGGGGAATCTCAGTAGTAACAACCATAACAATATATGTAATGCAGTGTGATAGTGCATGCTTGTGATTGTGTAAAGATAAGTATGTTGCGTGCTTCCATACTTAATAATAACATATGATCATAGCATTATGTAATGGAGCTTCAGACATAACATATAAGACAACAATCCAACCAAACAATAGCACATCAAATCAAAAAGCCATTACACAAAAGCTAGGATTAGTTACTACCTCACTAGCTTGTCAGAATTCTACTATCGCTATACGGCTTCCGGCTCCGCCAGAACTTCCTTCCTTCTTTCTTTTCTTCCTTCCTCTCACTTTCTCTTTCTCTCTCTTCTTTCTTGCCTTGGGCCGTGAATGAAATGGTGTAATATCCTTAATTTCTGTACTGATTTCCATGAATAGATTAAATGGAATATATGAGTTCTGTTTCAGGAAAAAGATGTGGTCCTTTATGTAAAGAAAAGGATTAAATTGCAAAAGAAAAGAAATGAAAGGACTTAAATGCAAATATGGAAAGTTTAAGGTTACGAAAGAAAGGTAGAAAAAAATGTGGGGTCTTAAAGTGTAATTTTAGCCAAATAAAGGGACTTAAGTTCAAAGAAGAAAAAGTTCCCTGGGGCTAAAGTATAATTAAAGAAAATTAGGCCTGAAGTGGTTTGGACTGACCGGTGGTATTTCAGTCCCAGATTTTACCATAAGATAGGGCAAGTGACGCTGGGTAATCCAGCCTAATACTGGAATTTTTGAAGACTCCAGATAGCCAAAAATGGACTGATCGTCCAAAAGTTATAAAAAATTATACCGGATACCCTAGATTTCAGATATAAGTAAGAAATTACAGGATGATGCACCTTTATGGGGTGAATGTCAGGAAATGGACAGAGTACCAATAGGAGGTCTGTAGAAAAAGTTATTCACAAATTAGTAAATTTAGACGGGAGTATGAGGCCTCCGGGGATCCGGGTAGGAAATTTATCGGTATTTTTAAAGGGGCTGAATGCGATCGGATGACTTCAGTCAGATGACTGTTATAACCCACAGGGATGCCAGCTCACAGTAGTGTAAGGAATTGGAAGACACGCAGCGGAAATAAACTTTAAAAATTTTCCATTCCTTGCCAGGATCTACCGTATGTGTTTAAGTCAAGTGGAAAGAATCATTACCCTTAGTGTTGCTCAGCGAATTTCACAGCTTCTCTACGTGGGTGGTGATCTCTTTCTGATCGCAAGAAATCGATGGAGTGTTCCTCAGCGACCTTCACAGATTCTCTCCGCGGACGGTGGTCTCTTTCCGATCACAAGAAGTCGACGCCTCAGGTCGGCTTCCTCTACTGGTATCCACACGAACAGCGTTCCAACCACGAACGACGTGCTAGCGTCTCCTGTCCCTCCAAGGCTTTCACAAGTCTCCGTCTCTATTTCGGCAGTTTCTTGTCTGCAAACCTTTTGCAGATTCCGTTCGGCCTTTTGTGTTCTGTGTTATTTTCAAACGTAGCTCCTCCAATCAGATATAGAGGATGCTATGCGTTTTTTTTTTCACTTGACCTAATTGGATTTTGGAGTTAATCTTATATTAATTCCGAATTGATACAATATCATATATTGTATAATTTTATAAGAAACTAATTAAATAAAATAATATTAAATCCGTCCCACAGATTTAATTACTTATTTATTTAACTTTAAATAAAGATGAGACTGAGTTATATTTGATTTATTCCCATAAATCAAATTTGAGATATCCTATCAATTTAAATTTCGAATTTCAAACGTGATAGAGATTTAATTTATCCTTATAAATTAAATCTTATAAATATCTCTTATATGAGATATCCTATCAATTTGAATTTCGAATTTCAAACGTGATAGAGATTTAATTTATCCTTATAAATTAAATCTTATAAATATCTCTTATATGAGATATCCTATCAATTTGAATTTCGAATTTCAAACGTGATAGAGATTTAATTTATCCTTATAAATTAAATCTTATAAATATCTCTTATATGAGATATCCTATCAATTTGAATTTCAAATTCAAACGTGATAGGGATTTAATTTATCCTTATAAATTAAATCTCATATATCTCATATATATAATATATATATATATACGAATTTATATATATACGAATATAAATATAAATAAATATATATACATTCACCTGGATCTTTCATTGAATCTGGACATGTCTTAGATTCAATGAATCTGGACATCATAGCTCGTGTTGGGCTATTTTGTGTGCGACCCTGTAGGCCCATATGAAGTTGGCAGTGGGCCATTTGCTATACTAGCCCACAAGTCGCAAGCGGTCTCTAGCAAGACATAACAACTACCCAAATCATATGAGGATCGATAAACGATGTAACCTTTTATACAACCATATCATGTCCCTTCTGTCACGCGATATTTTGGTCATGGATGAGGCATGGATAATGTCATCCTCCTATTCCCGACCGTTACTTTCTCGATCCCTGAGTAGTCTGACTATAGAAATGGAACTACCTTTCCATTACAGTATGGCCATACATTTCTCAGACTCACTCATCGAGGGGCCCAGTAATATCTCTCCACGAATGTGAGGGACAAATTCCATCTTGACCATTCACATTCCTCCGCATGAAAAACCACTAAGCCCGAACATAGTCTTTATGATCACTCGGTCAAAAGTGACTTTTGACTAGGTCAAAGCTGAGCGTTTTGTCATGTAGGAATCCATGATGATCTCAGGTCAAAGGGCATATTGACATGGTTTGTATATGAGAGAAGCTTATGACGTTACCCATGCAGTTCTCTCATAGCGGGTCGGTCCAACACCCTGTACTCTTACATGTGCTTATGACTTTGATTTATATCTCTATACATCTTCAAAGTCATACTGGTCTTATTTCATCTGTGCTCCCACATAGATGATCGACCAGGGACATTTAGGATAATATCATGAATTATCCAAGGATGGTCATCATAGTAAACATGCAAATAATATGATAACTCAATTAATAAATTCATAAATCAATAATGTTCATAAGACAATGATTGGCCCCTAGGGCACGATTTCCAACAAGTAGGACACTGTATCTGGGAAAAGGAGCCAGTGTCCGGAAAGGTGTATAATCGGTAAATAATAATTAAAATATTCGGTGAACTGGGACAGAGGAAGATTCCTTGTAATGCGTGCCATACAGGTAATAGACCCAGGAAGCCAAAAAATGGCGCCATTAGAGGCCCAATAAGACTCTTGGACTGATAGGTGGGCCAGTGTCCAGCAGAACCCCGGGAAAGTGCAAAATTAAGAAAATGCCCCTATGTTGTACAAAAAGGGCAGCAGATGAATGGAGGGCATTCTGGTCATTCTGGACAGGCCTAGAGGATAAGACATATCTAAATAAGATTGACTAGAGCCAGTATATGCTTTGACCAGGTTCAGAAAGGTGTGAAATGATGATTTTGCCCTTAGGGTTAAAATAGGACAAGATAGGGCACCAAGGGTATTTTGGTCATTTCGCAGGGGATCTGTAACTGAGTCTGGACCCAGTATTAAAAGGTTAATGATATAAAGGGTCTATATACTAAATGTGAGGTTAGTAGACATAAAAAGGATTTTCAGAAAAAATCAGATTCAGAAAACGGCACGTTTTTCTAGGAGACAGGCCAGGCCGGTACCGGATTGGACCGAAAAGCTTCCAGAATGCTCTAGATGTTGGAAATTGTGCCCTAGGGGCCAATCATTGTATCATGTTATCATATTATTTGCATGTTTACTATGATGACAATCCTTGGATAACTAGTGATTTTATCCTAAATGTCCCTGGTCAGTCATCTATGCGGGAACAGAGATGAAATAAGACCAGTATGACTTTGAAGATATATAGAGATATAAATCAAAGTCATAAGCACATGTAAGAGTACAGGGTGTTGGACCGACCCGCTATGAGAGAGTTGCATGGGTCAAGTCATAAGCTCCTCTCATATACAAGCCATGTCACTATGCTCTTTGACCTGAGATCATCATGGATTCCTACATGACAAACGCTCAGCTTTGACCTAGTCAAAAGTCACTTTTGACCGAGTGATCATAAAGGCTATGCTCGGGCTTAGTGGTTTTTCATGCGGAGGAATGTGAATGGTCAAGATGGAATTTGTCCCTCACATTCGTAGAGAGATATTACTGGGCCCCTCGATGAGTGAGTCTGAGAAATGTATGGCCATACTGGAATGGAAGGGTAGTTCCATTTCTATATTCAGACTACTCAGGGATCGAGAAAGTAATGGTCAGGAATAGGAGGATGACGTTCTCCATGCCTCATCCTTGACCGAAATATCATGTGACAAAAGGGACGTGATATGGTTGTATGAAAGGTTACATCGTTTATCGATCCTCATATGTTTTGGGTAGTCGTAATGCCTTGCTAGAGACCGCTTACAACTTGTGGGTCAGTATAGTAACTGGCCCACTGCCAACTTCATATGGGCCTACAGGGTCGCACACAAAACAGCCCAATACGAGCTATGATGTCCAGATTAATTGAATCTAAGAGATGTCTAGATTCAATGAATAATCTAGGGTGGATATATATTATATATATAAATTAGTTTATATATATATTATATATATAATATAAGAGATATTTGTAAGATTTAATTTATAAGGATAAATTAAATCTCTATCATTTTTGAATTTGAATTTAAATGGATATGATCTATTTGAATTTGAAATTCAAATTGATAAGATATCTCAAATTTGATTTATGAGAATAAATCAAATATAATTCTGTCTTATCTTTATTTTAAATTAAATAAATAGGTGAATTAAATCTGTGGGACGGATTTAATATAAACCATATTTATTTAATCAGTTTCTTATTAAATTATGCAATATATGATATTGTATTAATTCAGAATTAATATAAGATTAATTCTGAAGCCCGGCCCTATTAGAAGCCCGATAGCTTCCTATATATTTGACATTAGGAGCTAGGGTTCTACACACAAGACATCTCTACACACACATTCAGACGTGAGAAGAGGGGGCAGGGAGAGTGCAAAAGGTTTGCACATAGGAAACTGCCGAGATAGAGATGGTGAGGACGGAATCTCTAGAAAGCCCTAGAGGGACAAGAGGCGCTAGCACGTCGTTCGCGATTGGAACGCTGTTCGTGTGGATACCGGTAGAGGAAGCCAATCTGAGCTGTCAATTTCTACGATACGACCAGACACGAAGCAAGGTCGCGACCAGAACACGCTGAGGTCGCGACCATACGGGCATCTGAACGTCAGAAATCCGAAAAGAAGAGGCAGGTCGCGACTTGAAGCTTACGAGGTCGCGACTACAAACTCCAGAGACGTCAGGTCGCGACGAGAAGCAGAGGAGGTCGCGACTAAAATGTTCCAGAGGCGAAGAGTCACGACTAGTGGACACTGAGGTCGCGACCAAAGCTTGAAACCGAAGGTAACACTTCTTTCTCCTTGACTTAAACACATTCGGTAGATCCTGGCTGGGAATGGAAAAATTTTTAAAGTTAATTTCCGCTGCGTGTCTTCCAATTCCCTTCACTAGCTCCCTCTCAATTTCGCCATGTGAAGAATGTGGGAGGTGAGGTGTCCCATGAGTTGGCATTGAGTGATGTCATGCATGATGCAGTAAAAGGAATAAAGAAAAATAGGAAATTCAGGAAAAACCAGGACCACAGGATCATAAGTCTTCAAAATTAAGAGATTGCCATTGCTCAACATTATAAATACCCCCTAGCTCCTCATTTAGGCACAAGCAAGAAAGAGAGGAAGAAAGAAGTTCTTGAGAGAGAAAGTGAGAGAAAGAAAGAAGTAAGGAAGTTCTGGTGAAGTTGGAAGTAGTAGAGAAGTTCTGAAGCTCTGCTTTTGAGGTAGCAACTAATCCTAGCTCTTATGTAATGTCTTTGTGATTTGTTGTGCTTTTGTTTGGTTGGATTGTTGTCTTATATGTTATGCTTGAAGCTCTATTCCAATGCTATGATCATATGTTATTGAATATGGAAGCATGCAGCATACTTATCTGTACACAATCACAAGCAAGCACCGTCACTCTGCATTACATATATTGTTATGATTATTGCTATTGGGATTCTTTTGAATCTCATTCCCAAATATAACATTACAGGGGAGGTTCTGTCAAAATAAAATTTGGAAATCTTTAGAGACGCCGTTAGGCTGCCGAAATTCCGGGAACGAAGAAGGAACAAAGAAAGGAACTGATATGTACTGTGTACGTAGGTGCTGTCTAAGGAGGCTGGAAGTGAGTGGACCTAGCAGGTTCATCCAGTCTTTCCTGGGTACTTACGTAGAATGGTAGCTCCTACGGGAATTACCGAATCGGTACAAGATCGGTTACTTTCTACATACGGAATGTAGCAGTTATGCTGTCAGATTTTAGACAACGGAAAGTGTAACAGAAATATGAGAATGTTAATCATGCACTAATATATAAAATTTGATTATTTAATATTAATTGTTATCTGGCATGTATGATTGATATGTGTTGGTTGTATGCATGTGTAAGTAAAGACTAAATGCTGAAAATAGGCTCAGTGAACAGTAATACGTGAAGACCTATTCATGTTTGAAAAATTATTAAAAATAGCAAATGATTGAATTAATGTTCTAAATTTTTAGGGTAAAAATTAGACATACTAAGCTTTAGTGTGATATATATAGTACCTCATTTGGATGTATACACGAAAATATATAAATTGTTAAAGTTGGGACCAGAATGCTGGATTCAGGAGAAAGTCATTGGATGAACAGTAAGATTGAAACGTTGACCCATGTTGAATTTGTCAAGGATTGGTCAACCAATGATTTTTACCTGAAATATACTTAAGTTATCTTCATGTATCAATTTGAACCACTTCATTTCAATTTTTCTAGAATTAGTTAAGAATTTTCAAAATTAGGTCACTCATCTAGAATTTGCCTCAGTGAACAGTACCCGATATGAATAAAATTCCAGTTTAAGAGTTTAGACTTCAATGACCCTGAAAGTGGTTCTAAGTGCTACTGAATGGTCCTTAAGATGTATAAAAGTAAGGATGTGACATTTTGGTATCAGAGCAAAGGATTCTAGCTTAGGAAATGCTCTGAGTAGATGATTTTTAGATAGATATACCATGATAAAGCAGTCATAATTGACACTAAGTTAGTGATTGCAGGATGGCTAGACATAGATTCGGGTCTGAAACTACAGTAAACCAATGGGAGTTTAGACTAGAGGTCTCTAGTTCGGATAGTTCAGAAGAGGAGATAGTGAGCAATGATTCTGACCCCTGGATATCTCCAGTGGTTGGTGACTCTGAAGAGGAAAGTTCCTCGGTAAAATCAAACTTTCCGTGTGATGATCGGGAAGAGATGGTATTGAACGGTCCTATTCCTGCTATTCCCATAAGTGCGCTACCCTTGAATATAGCAGACAGTTCAGGATCCAGCCAGGTATGTGGTCAGAGTAATGCGCCAGGTCCCAGTAGGCCCAAAGTGACCCTAGTAGAAATACATTTGGGAGGTTTAATCGTAAGAATGGTCCCAGGGAGGAACCTGAATAGAGAACAATTTGAGAGCTCAGTAGCATTAGCCCGACAACTATACGAGTTGAGGCAGACTCTGATCAGAAACATGGATCAAGATTATATGGTCTACAAGGAGTTTATTACGAGAGTAAAGGCAATATACCAAGCTTGGGATCTAAATGTGCTGACCATGAGTCTTTGGGAAGCTATTATGGATGATATACTACCCACTACCCCTACGTGGAGATCAGAGTTGGACCTGTATTTTGATGAAGAACCATACTGTACCGTATCCGACTGGATCTACTTAGTAGGAGAGTTTATTAGAATAAAGTTTAAGAAAAATTAGAGTAATGTTTCCAATGTGTAAAGGATCAGTACAGTAGCATATGTAAGACTGTAATATGTACTTTGTATGCTATGTTTGAAATGAAATGAGAAATGTTGTTGTTTATCGTATTCCTTTCTATGTTAGAATATAACAAAATGGTTTGAACAAGAAGAACGATTCCAGCGGAGGAACCACAGGAAGCTGGAAATCTTAATCAACTAATTTTAGAGCGATTAGAGCAACAACAAAAGATGATAAAAGAAATGAGAGCTGCTCAGGCATGAAATGAGCAGGAAAGAGATGCTGCCATAGCCGCAGCAGTAGCAGCAGCGGTAAATAATTTAAGACCGCCAGAGCCTTCAGGAGCAACTAGTAGAGAACCTGAAGAAGTACCACAGCAGGCAGAGCAGCCCCAGAGATGGGTTGAATCGAGGGAGGAGGCAGTAGGAATCCAACAATGGATGGTTCGATTTTGTAAACACAATCCTCCAGTAATCGAAGGGACATTCGAAGTATAGGTAGCAGATAATTGGGTCAGCAGATTAGAGAAGATCTTTAAGGTCCTCGACTACCCAACTAAAACTAAGGCCCAAATGGCCATCTATCAATTGGAAAAGGATGCGGATAGATGGTGGAAGAATATAGAGTTACTTCTCCAAGCAAGAGACATTTCAATTACCTGGGAAGTGTTTCTTGAGCAATTTTATGAGAAATATTTTTCTCAATCTGTCAGAGATGAAAGGGAGGCCGAATTACTTGTACTGAGACAAGGAGAAAAAGAAGCTTTTGATGAATATTTGGCCAAGTTCATCCAGTTATCTCAATATTCAACTTACCTACGCCAAGTGGACGACGAGCGCTGGATGACAGAAAGAATGATTAGAGGACTGAACTCTATGCTAAAGGAGAAGTTAACTCCGCAACAATACAGCCAATTCAATAAGGCTGTGGAAGCGTGCCGAATTGTAGAAAACAGCATGAATCATCGAATGCTATCCAGAACCGGGAGTAGAGATCAGGTGATCCCGGATAAGGCCGGTCAGAATCAAGAAGCTGCAGGTAGGAGCGGCTATAAGAAGAGGAAGCGACCGTGGCAGAACAAAAAGTCGAATAGAGGAAATTTCCGCGGCAGATCCAATAACAGGGATTCAAAGGCCCCAGTATGTGAAAAGTATGGAAAGAATCATGGTGATAGACCATGTTTGATGGGCCAGAATGTTTGTTACACCTGCGGAAATCCTAGACATTTTTCCAGAGAATGTCCTCAAGCAATAACTGATCCAAGGCCAAGGACGGTAGGACGAGTGTTTGCACTCACTAGAGAGGACGTTCAGCGATCATCTGAGATGATCCAAGGTACAATCTATCTCAATGATCATACTGTGACTGCTCTATTTGATTCGGGTGCAAGTCATTCCTTTATATCTTATGAATGTGCTAAATGCCTAGGCCTTCTGATCAGCAAGTTGCGTTATGATATACAGGTGAAAACCCCCACCAACTCTAGGGTGATCACATCTAATGCCTGTCTAAATAGTGTGGTGCGTTATGAGCACTGCAGTACCACCCTGGACCTGATCTGTATGCCTTTTCGAGAGATTGATGTCATACTCGGCTTAAATTGGCTATCCTCCAATAATGTGATGTTGGACTGCAGAAACAAGACCCTGGTTCTTGATCCAAAGATCACTGATCGGAGCTCAGAAGTGCAACTGAACTTCATGACGGAGGCTCAGGCAGAAAAATGTTTACGAAAAGGATGTCAGGGATATGTGATATTCTTTTCTGTCCAAACAGAAGTAGAAGAAGGCATCGAGGAGATTCCTATAGTCAATGAATTTCCTGAAGTCTTTCCAAAGGAGATTCAAGGATTGCCTTCAGAGTGTGAAGTGGAATTTGCGATCGACATTATACCTGGAGCTGGACCAGTGTCAAAAGCCCCGTACAGGATGGCTCCCAATGAAATAATGGAACTGAAGAAGCAAATTGAGGAGCTATTGGAAAAGGGTTTCATACGACCCAGTGTATCGCCATGGGGTGCTCCAGTGCTATTTGTCAAGAAGAAAGATGGCAGTTTAAGGCTATGTATTGACTACAGGGAATTAAATAAGCTTACAGTTAAGAATAAGTATCCTCTTCCCAGAATTGATGACCTGCTAGACCAATTGGCAGGAGCGAGCTTATTCTCCAAGATTGACTTGAGATCTGGCTACCATCAACTAAGGGTCAAGCCAGATGATATTCTAAAGACGGTATTCAGGACGCGCTACGGGCATTTTGAGTTTCTTGTGATGCCTTTTGGATTAACCAATGCACCTACTATTTTCATGGACTATATGAATCGGATCTTCAGGCCTTATCTAGATCAGTTCGTTGTGGTCTTTATTGATGATATTCTGGTGTACTCCAAATCTCCAGAGGAGCATGAAAGGCATTTGAGGATTGTTCTTGGTACCCTTAAAGAGAAGAAGCTCTATGCTAAGATGAGTAAATGCGAGTTTTGGCTGTCAGAAGTCAAATTTCTCGGTCATGTCATATCCCGAGACGGGGTAGCTGTGGATCCTGGCAAAGTTGAAGCAGTTTTGAGCTGGGAGCAGCCCAGGACAGTGACGGAGATCAGAAGTTTTCTCAGCCTAGCAGGGTACTACAGAAGATTTATTCAAGACTTTTCTCGAATTGCCTTACCACTTACCAAGCTGACCAGAAAGAATCAGCAGTTTAAGTGGGATGAGAAGTGCGAGGCTAGCTTCCAGCAGTTGAAGCAAAGATTAACGACTACTCCCGTGCTGATTATTCCAGACCCAACTCAGACTTATGTAGTCTACACTGATGCTAGCAAGCAGGGGCTGGGATGTGTGCTTATGCAGCAAGGTCGAGTAGTAGCCTACGGCTCTCGGCAGTTAAAGCCACATGAAGAAAATTATCCCACCCATGATCTGGAGCTTGCTGCGGTGGTTTATGCTCTGAAGATATGGAGGCACTATTTATATGGAGAAATGATAGAGTTGTTTTGCGACCACAAAAGCCTGAAGTATCTACAAGATCAGAAAGAGTTGAACATGAGGCAGCGGCGATGGATGGAATTGTTAAAAGATTATGATTTTCAGATCAAATACCATCCAGGGAAAGCCAATGTGGTAGCTGATGCCCTGAGTAGAAAGGTGGTGTAGGTTGCATACATGATGATCAAGGAATTAGAACTGATAGAAGATATGCGCGACTGGAGCCCTCTATATCAAATGCAACTGACGAAGAATACTTTCGGAGAAGTTCATGTCAGAGCTTGCATAGAAGATGAGATAAAAGAGGCTCAAAAGCAGGATAAGCTCGGGGCAATATTTAAAGACAAGCTGGAAAAGGGGAAGACAAGGAATTTTGAGATGTCCCCAGACGAACTACTACAGTTTCGGGGAAGACCCTATATCCCTAATATTGTGGGATTAAGGGAAAGGATTCTGGAGGAAGCACATAAAAGTCGGTATACTGTACATCCAGGTATGACCAAGATGTACCATGATGTCAAAAGGTTATTTTGGTGGCCTGGATTGAAGAAAGATGTTGTGACTTACGTATCTAAGTGCTTAACCTGCCATAAAGTAAAAGTTGAACATCAAAAGCCAGCAGGAACGTTGCAGCCTCTAGATATCCCTGAGTGGAAATGGGATGGGATTGCCATGGACTTTATGGAAGGACTACCCTTGACACCAAGTAGACATGATGCGGTTTGGGTAGTAATTGAACCACTGACAAAGTCAGCACATTTCCTAGCAATCACTAAGAGAGATTCTCTTGAAAAGCTGGCAAGGCTGTATATAAAGGAGATAGTTAGACTTCATGGTATCCCGAGCAGCATTGTGTCTGATAGAGACCCTCGATTTACTTCAAATTTCTGGAGGGTTTTATAGGAGGAAATGGGCACTACTCTCAGATTTAGTACAGCTTATCATCCTCAGACAGATGGTCAATCTGAAAGAACAATACAAACGTTAGAGGATATGCTGAGAGCATGTGTCTTAGATTTCAAAGGCAGCTGGGATATCCATTTACCCCTTATAGAGTTTGCATATAACAATAGTTATCAGGCCAGTATTCAGATGGCCCCTTTTGAAGCACTTTATGGACGTAAATGTAGATCCCCCTTACGCTGGCTGGAGTTGAGTGAGAGAAGAATGCTTGGTCCGGATATAGTGGATCAAATTGCAGAACAAGTTGCGATAATTAGAAACCGATTGTTAACGACTCAAAGCAGACAGAAAAGCTATACAGATGTCAGAAGGAAGCTGTCACATCCTTATTTTTATACATCTTAGGGACCATTCAGTAGCACTTAAACCACTTTCAGGGTCATTGAAGTCTAAACACTTAATCTGGAATTTTATTCATATCGAGTACTGTTCACTGTGGCAAATTCCAGATGAGTGACCTGACTTTGAAAATTCATAACTAATTCTAGAAAAATCGAAATGAAGTGGTTCAAATTGCTACATGAAGATAACTCAAATATATTTCAGGGAAAAATCATTGGTTGACCAATCCTTGACAAATTTAACGTGGGTCAACGTTCAAATATTACTGTTCATCCAATGACTTTCTCCTGAATCCAGCATTCTGGTCCCAACTTTAACCATTTATATCTTTTCGTGTATACATCCAAATTAGACATTATATATATCAAATTAAATCTTAGTATGTCTACTGTATACCCTAAAAATTTCGTACATTAATTCAATAATTTACTATTTTTAATGATTTATCAAACACGAATGGGTCTTCACGAGTTACTGTTCACTGAGCCTATTTTCAGCATTTAGTCTTTACATACCCAAGCATACAACCAACACATATAAGTCATACAGGCCAGATAACAATTAATATCAAATAATCAACTGTTATATATCAGTGCATGATTAACTCTCTCATATTTTATTACATCCTTCTCTGTCTAAAATCCGGCAGCATAACTGCTACAATTCTTCTCTAGAAAGTAACCGATGTTGTACCGATTCGGTAATTCCCTTGTGAGAATTACCATTCTACGTAGTACCCAGGAAAGACTGGATGAACCTTCTGGGTCCACTCACTTCCAGCCTCCTTAGACAGCACTACGTACACAGTACGTATCAGTTCCTTTCTTTGTTCCATCTTCGTTGCCGGAATTTCGGCAGCCTACCGGCGTCTCTTAAGATTTCCAAATTTTATTTTGACAGAACCTCCCCTGTAATGTTATGTTTGGGAATGAGATTCAAAAGAATCCCAGTAACAATAATCATAACAAAATATGTAATGCAGAGTGACGGTGCTTGCTTGTGACTGTGTACAGATAAGTATGCTGCATGCTTCCATATTCAATAACATATGATCATAGCATTGGAATAGAGCTTCAAGCATAACATATAGGACAACAATCAACCAAACAAGACAACACATCACAAAGACATTACATAAGAGCTAGGATTAGTTGTTACCTCAAAAGCAGTGCTTTAGAACTTCCCTACTACTTCCAACTTCACCAGAACTTCCTTACTTCTTTCTTTCTCTCACTTTCTCTCTCAAGAACTTCTTTCTTCCTCTCCTTCTTGCTTGCACCGAAATGAAGGGGTAAGGGGGGGTATTTATAGTGTTGAGCAATGGCAATCTTGTAATTTTGAAGACTTATGATCCTGTGGTCCTGGTTTTTCCTGAATTTCCTATTTTTCTTTATTCCTTTTACTGCATCATGCATGACATCACTCAATGCCAACTCATGGGACACCTCACCTCCCACATTCTTCACATGGCGAAATTGAGAGGGAGCTAGAGCCTTCCGGAAGCTTTTCGGTCCACTCCGGTACCGGCCCGGTCCATCGCCTCGAAAAACGTGCTGTTTTCTGCACTTGATGTTTCTGAAGATCCTTTTTATGTCTACTGACCTCACATTTAGTATCTAGACCCTTTATATCATTAGCTTTTTAATACTGGGTCCAGACTCAATTACAGATCCCCTGCGAAATGACCAAAATGCCCTTGGTGCCCTATCTTGTCCTATTTTAACCCTAAGGGCAAAATCGTCATTTCACACCTTTCTGGACTCGGTCAAAGCTTATACTGGCTCTAGTCAACCTTATTTAGACATGTCTTGACCTCTGGGTCTGTCCAAAATGACCAGAATACCCTTTATTCATCTGCTGCCCTTTTTGTACAACATAGGGGCATTTTCGTAATTTCGCACTTTTCCGGGGATATGCTGGACACTGGCCCACCTATCAGTCCAAGAGTCTTATTGGGCCTCTAATGGCGCCATTTTTGGGCTTCCTGGGTCCATTACCTGTATGGCACGCATTACGAGAAATCTTCCTTTAACACAGTTCATTGAATATTTTAACTACTATTTACCGATTATACACCTTTTTCGGACACCGGCTCTTTTCCCCAGATACAGTGTCCAACTGTGTTCAGGCATCCTTGGGGGTTATAACGGTCATCTGACCGAAGTCATTCGATCGCATTTAGCCCCTTTAAAAATACCGATAAATCTCCAACCCGGATCCCTGGAGGCCTCACACTCCCGTCTGGAATTTTTATTTTGTGAATAACTTTTCCTACAGACCTCCTATCGGTATCCTGTCAGTTTCCCGACATCCGCCCCATAAGGGTGCATCATCCTGTATTTTCTCACTTATATCTGAAACCTAGGGTATTCGGTATTAATTTTTATAACTTTTGGACGATCAGTCCATTTCTGGCTATCTGGAGTTTTCAAAAATTCCGGTATTAGGCTTGGTTACCCGGCGTCACCTGCCCTACCTTCTGGTAGATTCTGGGACTGAAATGCTATCGGGCGGTGCAAACCACTTCTGGCCTATTTTCTTTAATTATACTTTAGCCCCAGGGAACTTTTCCTTCTTTATAATTAAGTCCCTTAATTTGGCTAAAATTACACTTTAAGACCCCACATTTTTGTCTACCTTTCCTTCCTTACCTTAAACTTTCCATATTTGCATTTAAGTCCTTTCTTTTCCTTTCTTTTGTAATTTAATCATTTTCTTTACATAAAGGACCACATCTTTTTCCTGAAACAGAGCTCATATATTCTGTTTATTCTGTACATAGAAACCAGTACAGAAAATTAAGGATATTACATTTCTCTCCCCCTAAAAATAAATTTCGTCCCCGAAATTTACATTACATCTATCCTATACAAATAATTCAGGGTACTTTTCTCTCATCTTTTCTTCTGTTTCCCATGTAGCCTCTTGTTCAGTCAAGCCTTTCCAGATCACTTTAACTAAAGGAATTTGCTTATTCCGCAACTGCTTGACTTTTCTATCAGTAATTCGTACCGGTCCAACCTCATAGGTCAAGTCATCTCGCAGTGCGACCTCATCCTGCTCAATCACATGAGATGGATCTGGAATATACTTCTTTAATTGGGAAACATGGAACACATCATGTATCTGGCTGAGATTCGGAGGAAGAGCCAACTTATAGGCTACTGCTCCTATCTTTGAGAGAATCTGGAATGGCCCGATGTATCTTGGATGCAGCTTCTTCACCTTAATCGATCGTCCGGCTCCTGTGGTTGGAGTTAACTTAAGGAATACATGTTCTCCTTCTTCAAACTCCAACGGCTTCCTTCTGACATCTGCATAGCTCTTCTGTCTGCTTTGAGCCGTCAACAATCGTTTTCTAATTACCGCAACTTGTTCTGCAGTTTGATCCACTATATCCGGACCAAGCATTCTTCTCTCGCTCAACTCTAGCCAGCATAAGGGGGATCTACATTTCCGTCCATAGAGTGCTTCAAAAGGTGCCATCTGTATACTGGCCTGATAACCATTGTTATATGCAAACTCTATAAGGGGTAAATGGATATCCCAGCTGCCTTTGAAATCTAGGACACATGCTCTCAGCATATCCTCTAACGTCTGTATTGTTCTTTCAGATTGCCCATCTGTCTGAGGATGATAAGCTGTACTGAATCTGAGAGTAGTGCCCATTTCTTCCTGTAGAGCCCTCCAGAAATTTGAAGTAAATCGAGGATCTCTATCAGACACAATGCTGCTTGGGATACCATGGAGCCTAACGATCTCCTTTATATACAGCTTTGCCAGCTTTTCTAGAGAATCTCTCTTATTGATTGCCAGGAAATGTGCTGACTTTGTCAGTCGATCGATTACTACCCAAACCGCATCATGTCTACTTGGTGTCAAGGGTAGTCCTTCCACAAAGTCCATGGCAATCCCATCCCATTTCCACTCAGGGATATCTAAAGGCTGCAACGTTCCTGCTGGCTTTTGATGTTCAACTTTCACTTTCTGGCAGGTTAAGCACTTAGATACGTAAGCTACAACATCTTTCTTCAGTCCAGGCCACCAGAATAACCTTTTAACATCATGGTACATTTTGGTCATTCCTGGATGTACCGTATATCGGCTTTTATGTGCTTCCTCCAGAATCCTTTCCCTTAATCCCCCAACATTTGGGATATAGGGTTTTCCCCTAAACTGTAGCAATCCGTCTGGGGACATCTCAAAATTCCTTGTCTTCCCTTTCTCCAGCTTGTCTTTGAATATTGCTGCGAGCTTATCCTGTTCCTGAGCCCCTTTGATCTCATCTTCTATGCAAGATCTGACATGAACTCCTCCAAAAGGATTCTCCGTCAGTTGTATTTGATATAGAGGGCTCCAGTCGCGCATATCTTCTATCAGTTCCAATTCCTTGATCATCATGTATGCCACCTGCACCACCTTTCTACTCAGGGCATCAGCTACCACATTGGCTTTTCCTGGATGGTATTTAATCTGGAAGTCATAATCTTTTAACAATTCCATCCATCGCCGCTGCCTCATGTTCAGCTCCTTCTGATCCTGCAGATACTTCAGGCTTTTGTGGTCGCAAAACAACTCTATCGTTGCTCCGTATAAATAGTGCCTCCATATCTTCAGGGCATAGACCACCGCCGCAAGCTCCAGATCATGAGTGGGATAATTCTCTTCATGTGGCTTTAACTGCCGAGAGGCGTAGGCTACTACTCGACCTTGCTGCATAAGCACACATCCCAGCCCCTGCTTGCTAGCATCAGTGTAGACTACATAAGTCTGAGTTGGGTATGGAATAATCAGCACGGGAGTAGTCGTTAATCTCTGCTTCAACTGCTGGAAGCTAGCCTCGCACTTCTCATCCCACTTAAACTGCTGATTCTTTCTGGTCAGCTTGGTAAGTGGTAAGGCAATTCGAGAAAAGTCTTGAATGAATCGTCTGTAGTACCCTGCTAGGCCAAGAAAACTTCTAATCTCTGTCACTGTCCTTGGCTGTTCCCAGCTCAAAACTGCTTCAACTTTGCTAGGATCCACAGCTACCCCGTCTCGGGATATGACATGACCGAGAAATTTGACTTCTGAAAGCCAAAACTCGCACTTACTCAGCTTAGCATAGAGCTTCTTCTCTTTAAGGGTACCAAGAACAATCCTCAAATGCCTTTCATGCTCCTCTGGAGATTTGGAGTACACCAGAATATCATCAATAAAGACCACAACGAACTGATCTAGATAAGGCCTGAAAATCCGGTTCATATAGTCCATGAAAATAGCAGGTGCATTGGTTAGTCCAAAAGGCATCACCAAAAATTCAAAATGTCCGTAGCGCGTTCTGAACGCCGTCTTTGGAATATCATCTGGCTTGACCCTTAGTTGATGGTAGCCAGATCTCAAGTCAATTTTGGAGAATAAGCTCGCTCCTGCCAATTGATCTAGCAGGTCATCAATTCTGGGAAGAGGATACTTGTTCTTAACTGTAAGCTTATTTAATTCCCTGTAGTCAATGCACAGCCTTAAGCTACCATCTTTCTTCTTGACGAACAGTACTGGAGCACCCCATGGCGATACACTGGGTCGTATAAAACCCTTCTCCAATAGCTCCTCAATTTGCTTCTTCAGTTCCATCATTTCGTTGGGAGCCATCCTGTATGGGGCTTTTGATACTGGTCCAGCTCCAGGTACAATGTCGATCGCAAACTCCACTTCACGCTCCGAAGGCAATCCCTGAATCTCCTTTGGAAAGACTTCAGGAAATTCATTGACTACAGGAACCTCCTCGATGCCTTCCTCCACTTCTGTTTGAACAGAAAAGAATACCACATATCCCTGACATCCTTTCCGTAGACATTTTTCTGCCTGAGCCTCTGTCACGAAGTTCAGTTGTACTTCTAAGCTCCGATCAGTGATCTTTGGACCAAGAACTAGGGTCTTGTTTCTGCAGTCCAACATCACATTATTGGAGGATAACCAATTTAAACCAAGTATGACCTCAATCTCCTGGAAAGGCATACAGATCAGGTCCAGGGTGGTACTGCAGTGCTCATAACGCACCACACTATTTAGACAGGCATCAGATGTGATCACCCTAGCGTTGGTGGGGGTTTTCACCTGTATATCATAACGTAACTTGCTGATCAGAAGGCCTAGGCATTTAGCACATTCATAAGATATAAAGGAATGACTTGCACCCGAATCAAATAGGGCAGTCACAGCATGATCATTGAGATAGATTGTACCTTGGATCATCTCAGATGATCGCTGAGCATCCTCTCTAGTGAGTGCAAACACTCGTCCCGCCGTCCTTGGCCTTGGATCAGTTATAGCTTGAGGACATTCCCTGGAAAAATGTCCGGGCTTTCCGCAGGTGTAGCATACATTCTGGCCCATCAAGCATGGTCTGTCACCATGATTCTTTCCACACTTTTCACATCCTGGGGCCTTTGGATCCCGGTTATTGGACCTTCCGCGGAAATTTCCCCTATTAGGCCTCTTGGTCTGCCACAGGCGCTTTCTTTTCTTATAGCTGCTCCCACTGGCCGCTTCTTGATTCCGTCCGGCCTTATCAGGAGTCGCTTGATCTTTACTCCCAGATCTGGACAGCATTCTATGATTCATGCTGTTCTCAACGATTCGACATGCTTCCACAGCCTTATTGAACTGGCTGTATTGTTGGGGAGTTAACTTCTCCTTTAACATAGAATTCAGCCCTCGAATCATTCTTTCTGTCATCCAGCGTTCGTCATCCACTTGGCGTAGGTAAGTTGAATATTGAGATAGCTGGATGAACTTGGCCAAATATTCGTCAAAAGATTCTTTTTCTCCTTGCCTCAGCACAAGGAATTCAGCCTCCCTTTCATCTCTGACAGATTGAGGAAAATATTTCTCATAAAATTGCTCAAGAAATACTTCCCAGGTAACTGGAATATCTCTTGCTTGGAGAAGTAACTCTGTATTCTTCCACCATCTATCCGCATCCTTTTCCAATTGATAGATGGCCATTTGGGCCTTGGTTTCCGTCGGGCAGTCGAGGACCTTAAAGATCTTCTCCAATCTGCTGACCCAGTTTTCTGCTACATGTACTTCAAATGTCCCTTCGAATATGGGAGGATTGTGTTTGCAAAATCGCACCATCCATTGCTGGATGCCAACTGCCTCCTCCCTTGATTCAACCCTTCTCTGGGGCTGTTCCGCCTGCTGTGGTACTTCTTCAGGTTCTCTACTAGTTGCTCCTGAAGGCTCTGGCGGTCTTAAATTATTTACAGCTGCTGCTACTGCCGCGGCTATGGCAGCATCTCTTTCTTGTTCATTTCGTGCTTGAGCAGCTCTCATTTCTTCTATCATCTTTTGTTGCTGTTCTAATCGTTCTAGAATCATTTGATTAAGGTTTCCAGCCTCTCAGGGTTCCTCAGCTGGAATAGTTCTCCTCGTTCGTACCATTTTGTTATACTTAAAAACAGAAGGGAATACGATAAATAACATAATTCCTTTTCATTTTATTTCACACATAATATACATACAGAGTATATGTACATATCACAGTTCCATTCTAGTCTTTTATACATTAGAAATATTACTCTAATTTTTCTTAAACTTCATTCTAATATATTCTCCTACTAGGTAGATCCAGTCGGATATGGTACAATATGATTCTCTATCAAAATACTGGTCCAACTCCGATCTCCAGGTAGGAGTCTTCGGCAATACGTCATTCATAATTTCTAGCCAAAGCCCCATGGTTAACACATTTGGATCCCAGGCTTGATATATGGCTTTCACCCTTGTGATAAACTCCTGGTAGACCGAATAATCTTGATCTATGTTTTCGAATAGGGTCTGCCTCAACTCGTATAGTTGTCGAGCTAATGCTACCGAACTCTCAAGTTGCTCTCTACTCAGGTTCCTCCCTGGGACCATTCTTACGATTAAACCTCCTAAATACATTTCTACTAGAGTCACTTCGGGCCTACTGGGACCTGGCGCATTACTCTGAACACGTACTTGACTGGATCCTGAACTGTCTGTTATATTCAAGGGTACCGCACTTATGGGAATGGCAGGAATAGGGCCTTCTGTTATCATCACCTCCTGATCATCAATTGGAAAGTTTGATCCTACCGAGGAACTATCCTCCTCAGAATCACCAGCTACTGGAGGTGTCCAGAGGTCAGAATCATTGCTTACTATCTCTTCTTCTGAACTATCTGAACTAGAGACCTCTGGTCTTAATTCCCATTGGTTTACTGTAGTTTCAGACCCAAATCTATGTCTAGCCATCCTGCAAACACTAACTTAGTGTCAATTATGACGGCTTTATCATGGTATATCTTTCTATAAATCATCTACTCAGAGCATTTCTTAAGCCAGAATCCTTTGCTCTGATACCAAAATGTCACATCCTTATTTTTATACATCTTAGGGACCATTCAGTAGCACTTAAACCACTTTCAGGGTCATTGAAGTCTAAACACTTAATCTGGAATTTTATTCATATCGAGTACTGTTCACTGTGGCAAATTCCAGATGAGTGACCTGACTTTGAAAATTCATAACTAATTCTAGAAAAATCGAAATGAAGTGGTTCAAATTGCTACATGAAGATAACTCAAATATATTTCAGGGAAAAATCATTGGTTGACCAATCCTTGACAAATTTAACGTGGGTCAACGTTCAAATATTACTGTTCATCCAATGACTTTCTCCTGAATCCAGCATTCTGGTCCCAACTTTAACCATTTATATCTTTTCGTGTATACATCCAAATTAGACATTATATATATCAAATTAAATCTTAGTATGTCTACTGTATACCCTAAAAATTTCGTACATTAATTCAATAATTTACTATTTTTAATGATTTATCAAACACGAATGGGTCTTCACGAGTTACTGTTCACTGAGCCTATTTTCAGCATTTAGTCTTTACATACCCAAGCATACAACCAACACATATAAGTCATACAGGCCAGATAACAATTAATATCAAATAATCAACTGTTATATATCAGTGCATGATTAACTCTCTCATATTTTATTACATCCTTCTCTGTCTAAAATCTGGCAGCATAACTGCTACAATTCTTCTCTAGAAAGTAACCGATGTTGTACCGATTCGGTAATTCCCTTGTGAGAATTACCATTCTACGTAGTACCCAGGAAAGACTGGATGAACCTTCTGGGTCCACTCACTTCCAGCCTCCTTAGACAGCACTACGTACACAGTACGTATCAGTTCCTTTCTTTGTTCCATCTTCGTTGCCGGAATTTCGGCAGCCTACCGGCGTCTCTTAAGATTTCCAAATTTTATTTTGACAGAACCTCCCCTGTAATGTTATGTTTGGGAATGAGATTCAAAAGAATCCCAGTAACAATAATCATAACAAAATATGTAATGCAGAGTGACGGTGCTTGCTTGTGACTGTGTACAGATAAGTATGCTGCATGCTTCCATATTCAATAACATATGATCATAGCATTGGAATAGAGCTTCAAGCATAACATATAGGACAACAATCAACCAAACAAGACAACACATCACAAAGACATTACATAAGAGCTAGGATTAGTTGTTACCTCAAAAGCAGTGCTTTAGAACTTCCCTACTACTTCCAACTTCACCAGAACTTCCTTACTTCTTTCTTTCTCTCACTTTCTCTCTCAAGAACTTCTTTCTTCCTCTCTTTCTTGCTTGCACCGAAATGAAGGGGTAAGGGGGGTATTTATAGTGTTGAGCAATGGCAATCTTGTAATTTTGAAGACTTATGATCCTGTGGTCCTGGTTTTTCCTGAATTTCCTATTTTTCTTTATTCCTTTTACTGCATCATGCATGACATCACTCAATGCCAACTCATGGGACACCTCACCTCCCACATTCTTCACATGGCGAAATTGAGAGGGAGCTAGAGCCTTCCGGAAGCTTTTCGGTCCACTCCGGTACCGGCCCGGTCCATCGCCTCGAAAAACGTGCTGTTTTCTGCACTTGATGTTTCTGAAGATCCTTTTTATGTCTACTGACCTCACATTTAGTATCTAGACCCTTTATATCATTAGCTTTTTAATACTGGGTCCAGACTCAATTACAGATCCCCTGCGAAATGACCAAAATGCCCTTGGTGCCCTATCTTGTCCTATTTTAACCCTAAGGGCAAAATCGTCATTTCACACCTTTCTGGACTCGGTCAAAGCTTATACTGGCTCTAGTCAACCTTATTTAGACATGTCTTGACCTCTGGGTCTGTCCAAAATGACCAGAATACCCTTTATTCATCTGCTGCCCTTTTTGTACAACATAGGGGCATTTTCGTAATTTCGCACTTTTCCGGGGATATGCTGGACACTGGCCCACCTATCAGTCCAAGAGTCTTATTGGGCCTCTAATGGCGCCATTTTTGGGCTTCCTGGGTCCATTACCTGTATGGCACGCATTACGAGAAATCTTCCTTTAACACAGTTCATTGAATATTTTAACTACTATTTACCGATTATACACCTTTTTCGGACACCGGCTCTTTTCCCCAGATACAGTGTCCAACTGTGTTCAGGCATCCTTGGGGGTTATAACGGTCATCTGACCGAAGTCATTCGATCGCATTTAGCCCCTTTAAAAATACCGATAAATCTCCAACCCGGATCCCTGGAGGCCTCACACTCCCGTCTGGAATTTTTATTTTGTGAATAACTTTTCCTACAGACCTCCTATCGGTATCCTGTCAGTTTCCCGACATCCGCCCCATAAGGGTGCATCATCCTGTATTTTCTCACTTATATCTGAAACCTAGGGTATTCGGTATTAATTTTTATAACTTTTGGACGATCAGTCCATTTCTGGCTATCTGGAGTTTTCAAAAATTCCGGTATTAGGCTTGGTTACCCGGCGTCACCTGCCCTACCTTCTGGTAGATTCTGGGACTGAAATGCTATCGGGCGGTGCAAACCACTTCTGGCCTATTTTCTTTAATTATACTTTAGCCCCAGGGAACTTTTCCTTCTTTATAATTAAGTCCCTTAATTTGGCTAAAATTACACTTTAAGACCCCACATTTTTGTCTACCTTTCCTTCCTTACCTTAAACTTTCCATATTTGCATTTAAGTCCTTTCTTTTCCTTTCTTTTGTAATTTAATCATTTTCTTTACATAAAGGACCACATCTTTTTCCTGAAACAGAGCTCATATATTCTGTTTATTCTGTACATAGAAACCAGTACAGAAAATTAAGGATATTACAGAAGCCGTTGGAGTTTGAAGAAGGAGAACATGTATTCCTTAAGTTAACTCCAACCACAGGAGCAGGACGATCGATTAAAGTGAAGAAGTTGCATCCAAGATACATCGGGCCATTCCAGATTCTCTCAAAGATAGGGGCAGTAGCCTACAAGTTGGCTCTTCCTCCGAATCTCAGCCACATACATGATGTGTTCCATGTTTCCCAATTAAAGAAGTATGTTCCAGATCCATCTCATGTGATTGAGCAAGATGAGGTCGCACTGCGAGATGACTTGACCTATGAGGTTGGACCGGTACGAATTGCTGATAGAAAAGTCAAGCAGTTACGGAATAAGCAGATTCCTTTAGTTAAAGTGATCTGGAAAGGCTTGACTGAACAAGAGGCTACATGGGAAACAGAAGAAAAGATGAGAGAGAAGTACCCCGAATTGTTTGTATAGGATAGATGTAATGTAAATTTCGGGGACGAAATTTATTTCAAGGGGGAGAGAAATGTAATATCCTTAATTTCTGTACTGATTTCCATAAACAGATTAAATGGAATATATGAGTTCTGTTTCAGGAAAAAGATGTGGTCCTTTATGTAAAGAAAAGGATTAAATTGCAAAAGAAAAGAAATGAAAGGACTTAAATGCAAATATGAAAAGTTTAAGGTTAGGAAAGAAAGGTAGACAAAAATATGGGGTCTTAAAGTGTAATTTTAGCCAAATAAAGGGACTTAAGTGCAAAGAAGAAAAAGTTCCCTGGGGCTAAAGTATAATTAAAGAAAATTAGGCCTGAAGTGGTTTGGACTGACCGGTGGCATTTCAGTCCCAGATTTTACCAGAAGATAGGGCAAGTGACGCTGGGTAATCCAGCCTAATACTGGAATTTTTGAAGACTCCAGATAGCCGAAAATGGACTGATCGTCCAAAAGTTATAAAAATTTATACCGGATACCCTAGATTTCAGATATAAGTAAGAAATTACAGGATGATGCTTTATGGGGCGGATGTCAGGAAACGGACAGAGTACTGATAGGAGGTCTGTAGAAAAAGTTATTCACAAATTAGCAAATTCAGACGGGAGTATGAGGCCTCCGGGGATCCGGGTAGGAAATTTATC
Organism: Leucaena leucocephala; assembly: GCA_037074615.1. Taxonomy (NCBI): domain Eukaryota; kingdom Viridiplantae; phylum Streptophyta; class Magnoliopsida; order Fabales; family Fabaceae; genus Leucaena; species Leucaena leucocephala. The sequence continues at coordinate 6,801,013 of CM073548.1, read as the reverse complement.
GGTATTTTTAAAGGGGCTGAATGCGATCGGATGACTTCGGTTTGATGACTGTTATAACCCACAGGGATGCCAGAACACAGTAGGATACTGTATCTGGGAAAAGGAGCCGGTGTCCGGAAAGGTGTATAGTCAGTAAATAATAATTAAAATATTCGGTGAACTGGGACAGAGGAAGATTCCTTGTAATGCGTGCCATACAGGTAATGGACCTAGGAACCCCAAAAATGGCGCCATTAGAGGCCCAATAAGACTCTTGGACTGATAGGTGGGCCAGTGTCCAGCAGAACCCCGGGAAAGTGCGAAATTATGAAAATGCCCTTGTGTTGTACAAAAAGGGCAGCAGATGAATGGAGGGCATTCTGATCATTTTGGACAGGCCTAGAGGCCAAGACATATCTAAATAAGGTTGACTAGAGCCAGTATATGCTTTGACCAGGTTCAGAAAGGTGTGAAATGACGATTTTGCCCTTAGGGTTAAAATAGGACAAGATAGTGCACCAAGGGCATTTTGGTCATTTCGCAGGGGATCTGTAACTGAGTCTGGACCCAGTATTAAAAGGTTAATGATATAAAGGGTCTAGATACTAAATGTGAGGTCAGTAGACATAAAAATGATTTTCAGAAAAATCAGATTCAGAAAACGTATTGGACCGGAAAGCTTCCAGAAGGCTCTAGCTCCCTCTCAATTTCACCATGTGAAGAATGTGGGAGGTGAGGTGTCCCATGAGTTAGCATTGAGTGATGTCATGCATGATGCAGTAAAAGGAATAAAGAAAAATAGGAAATTCAGGAAAAACCAGGACTACAGGATCATAAGTCTTCAAAATTACGAGATTGCCATTGCTCAACACTATAAATACCCCCCAAGCTCCTCATTTCGGCACAAGCAAGAAAGAGAGGAAGAAAGAAGTTCTTGAGAGAGAAAGTGAGAGAAAGAAAGAAGTAAGGAAGTTCTGGTGAAGTTGGAAGTAGTAGAGAAGTTCTGAAGCTCTGCTTTTGAGGTAGCAACTAATCCTAGCTCTTATGTAATGTCTTTGTGATTTGTTGTGCTTTTGTTTGGTTGGATTGTTGTCTTATATGTTATGCTTGAAGCTCTATTCTAATTCTATGATCATATGTTATTGAATATGGAAGCATGCAGCATACTTATCTGTACACAATCACAAGCAAGCACCGTCACTCTACATTACATATATTGTTATGATTATTGCTATTGGGATTCTTTTGAATCTCATTCCCAAATATAACATTACAGGGGAGGTTCTGTCAAAATAAAATTTGGAAATCTTTAGAGACGCCGTTAGGCTGCCGAAATTCCGGCAACGAAAAAGGAACAAAGAAAGGAACTGATACGTACTGTGTACGTAGTGCTGTCTAAGGAGGCTGGAAGTGAGTGGACCCAACAGGTTCATCCAGTCTTTCCTGGGTACTACGTAGAATGGTAGTTCTCATGAGGGAATTACCGAATCGGGACAACATCGGTTACTTTCTAAAGAAGAATTGTAGCAGTTATGCTGCCGGATTTTAGACAGTGAAAGATGTAATAGAAATATGAGGGGGTTAATCATGCACTAATATATAACAGTTGATTATTTAATATTAATTGTTATCTGGCATGTATGACTGATATGTGTTGGTTGTATGCATGTGTAAGTAAAGACTAAATGCTGAAAATAGGCTCAGTGAACAGTAATACGTGAAGACTTATTCATGTTTGAAAAATCATTAAAAATAGCAAATGATTGAATTAATGTTCGAAATTTTTAGGGTAAAAAGTAGACATACTAATATTTATTTTGATATATATAGTAACTCATTTTGATGTATACACGAAAATATATAAATTGTTAAAGTTGGGACCAGAATGCTGGATTCAGGAGAAAGTCATTGGATAAACAGTAAGATTGAAACGTTGACCCACGTTGAATTTGTCAAGGATTGGTCAAACAATGATTTTTACCTGAAATATACTTAAGTTATCTTCATGTATCAATTTGAACCACTTCATTTAGATTTTTCTAGAATTAGTTATGAATTTTCAAAGTTAGGTCACTCATCTGGAATTTGCCATAGTGAACAGTACCTGATATGAATAAAATTCCAGATTAAGAGTTTAGACTTCAATGACCCTGAAAGTGGTTCTAAGTGCTACTGAATGGTCCTTAAGATGTATAAAAGTAAGGATGTGACAAATGGCAAGGGGGAGGGGGTATCTATACTTGAGGCAAGGTGGAATGAATGGCTCAGATTGATTCACGATGAATGGCTCAGATCGCTTGCTTCCTCAAGAAGTTTCGCCTACATCATCGTGATGACATCATCCTCCATAATGACTCATCAATCATGACATCATCAAGGGACACCTCACATGCTAGGTGGTGCAATGGTGGGGCCCACGGGATATCTCACCAGCTGACTCAGGTCTTCCAGAGAATTCCAGAGTCTCATCCCAGAATAAACGGCTGAGATCGTGCCACGTGTCTTTAACTTTTCCTTCTCCCTCTAGATTAGTGGCATGTGGCATCTTGATGGCACCTTTCATTCCATCCCATGGCTACCAGATAAGTCTAGAACTTTATCTGATCAATTCCCCGATTATCACTTCGACCGGGTAACTCCACTTTATAGAAATAACACTAAAATAGTATTTTAATGCCACTTTAACCCACATATTCCTTGGGCTACGTTTTTGGACTCTGGGAATTCTATCTTGGGTCTTTGATCTAGCCCAAGTACTCTGATGACTCAATTCCCAAGAACCATCCCTTGATAAATTATCAAAATGCCCTTGGGTCGTCTTTATTTACTTTAATGAGTCTAGGGGCATTACTGTCTTTTCACATCTTACCAGAGTATTCTCTGACCCTGGTCAACTATCCAGATATCCTTTCTTGACTGTCTAACCTTAGTCAAATGACCAAAATACCCTTTACTCATTCTTCAGTTATTTTACAACATAAGGGCATTTTCGTCATTTTACACCTTTTTCTGGACACCGGCCCCTTTTACCACTGAACTGATATCATGGGCCTGGGCCAACCTTGGTGTCACTATGGGCATCTATGTTATGTCATCTGAGCTCATTTAGTCCCAGTTTATTTACTACTAAATCTCTCTATCGGATCCCAGGAGCTCATAAACTCCCATCTAAATTCACTAAAAAGTGAATAACTTTTTCTACATAACTCCTTTCGGGACTCTGTCAGCTCCCTGACCTCTGGCTTTATAGGATACACATTCTTGTAAACTTTCACTCATATCTGAGGTCCAGGAGATCTGATAAAAATTTTGGATAACTTTTAGACTATCAGATAAATTTCAGCTATCTACAGCCCTGATAAAATTCCTGTATTAAGCCAGATTAACCAGCATCATTTTCTCTATCTACTGATGAAATTTGGGACTGAAATGCTTTCGAGCAGTTCTAAGCCACTTCTGGCTTAACTTTCTATAATTACCATTTTGCCCCTAGAAACTTTTCCTCTTTTCAATTAAATCCCTTAATTTTTCATAATTCTTACATACTCATAGAGACCTCATATGCATATTTCACAGTTCAGTGAAATGATCAGCATAATTTTCTCTATTTTATGGTAAAATATGGTACTAATCGGCTATCAGCCCGATCTTTCCCATAATTACGATTATGCCCCTATATCCTCTTTCTGACATCTTTACTTATCTTCTTATCCTTCATCTTAAGTTCTCGAAATTCTCTTTCAACAACTCATCCCCTAAACTCTTCGGGAGTCATTATTAATTGAAAGGTTCGACAACCTGTCCATATCAGGTTATCTTACTGAGGAGCCAGCCCATATCTAGCTACCTGCAGAATTCCTAGGCTTAAGACTTAGGATATTCCTTATATTCCTCTTTTTGAACCTAGGTGAACTGTCCCTATTTTGTAGGTCAAAGACTTAACTCATCTTTAAATCCTGAGGGACTTAGCTCATCCCTCGAATTCCTACAAAATATAGGTAAGTGATCTGCCCATATCAGATTACTATCCTGGGACTATGTGTTTAGCAGCTTGTCTATATCAGACTACCTCCCAGTTCTCCTAAACCTAAAAATCGGGATATTACAGGTGCCATTTGAAACATTCTTATTTTTGTACGTCTTAGGGACCATTTGGTAGCATTTAGAACCACTTTCAAGGTCATTGAAGTCCAATTTCTCAATCTGGAGTTTTACTCTTATCGAGTACTGTTCACTGTACAAATTCCAGATGAGTGACCTGACTTCACAAAATCATAACTAATTCTAGACAAATTGAAATGAAGTGGTTCAAATTGCTACATGAAGCTAACTAAATTATCTTTCAGGGAAAAATCACTCGTTGACCACTCCTTGACCAAGTCAATGTAGGTCAATCTTACAACTTTACTGTTCTTCCAACGTTTTTCCCCTAAATCCAGCATTTTGGTCCCAACTTTGATAATTTATATCTCCATGTGTAGACATTCAAATGAGTAATTCTATATATCAAATCGAAGCTTGGTATGTCTACTATTTACCATAAAAATATCATACATTTATTCATTCATTTACTATTTTTAATTATAGGTCAAACATCATTAAGTCACCACGAGTTACTGTTCATAGTAGCAAATTTCACCACTCAACTTTACATACATGCATACATCCACCACATATCAGTCAAACATGCCAAACAATACCTATTATTAAATAATAAGTCGTTATACATCAGAGCATATACAAAATCCTCATATTTCTATTACATCTTTTCCTGCCTGAAATCCGGCATCATAACCGCTACGCTTCATCTTTAGAAAGAAACTGATCTTGTACTGATTCGGTAATTCTCGTGAGAACTACCATTCTACGTAAGTACCCAGGAAAGACTGGATGAACCGGCTAGGTCCACTCACTTCCAGCCTTCTTAGATAGTACCTACGTACACAGTACGTATCAGCTCCTTTCTTCATTACTGCCACTTTGCCATAATTTCGGCAGCATAACGGCGTCTCTCCGCATTCTTAAATTTCATTTTGACATAACATCCCTGTAATGGGTTATATATGGGGATGAGATTCGGGGGAATCTCAGTAGTAATAATCATAACAATATATGTAATACAGTGTGATAGTGCTTGCTTGTGATTGTGTACAGATAAGTATGCTGCATGCTTCCATACTCAATAACATATGATCATAGCATTGTAGTAGAGCTTCAAGCATAACATATAAGACAACAATCCAACCAAAAAATAGCACAACCAATCACAAAGCCATTACATAAAAGCTAGGATAAGTTACTAGCTCAAAAGCTTAGCAGAACTCTAGAATCTCTATATTGCTTCCAGCTCCGCCAGAACTTCCTTTCTTCTTTCTTCCTTGCACCTTCTCTCTCTAGAACTTTCTTCTCTCTCTTACATGGGCTCTTGGTCATGAAGAATGAATGGCAAGGGGGTATTTATAATTTTTATGGATGGTATTTATGTAATTTCCAAGAACTTTGATCTTGTGGCCACCGTTTTTCCTGAAATTTCTTATTTTCTTTTCCATTTATGACATCATCACCATGACATCATCCAAGGGATACCTCATGGGACACCTCATACCTCACATGGCAAAAATGAAGCCCCTAGAAGCCTCTGGAAAATTTTAGTCCAATCCGGTATCGGCCCGGTCTGATTCCTCGAAAACTGGACTGTTTTCTGAATCTAATTTTTCTGAAAATCCATATTATGTCTTCTGACCTTAAATTTAGTATCTGGGTCCTTTATATCATTAACATTTTTATACTGGGTCTAAATTTAATTACAGATCCCTTGCAAAATGACCAAAATGCCCTTGGTGCCCTTTCTTGCACTATCTTAACCCTAAGGGTAAAATCGTCATTTTACACCTCTCTATACCCTGTCAGGGCATATACTGGCTCTGGTTAACCTCACCTGTGTATGCATTGGCATTTTGGCCTGTCCAGATGAAGGGAATTGGAAGACACGCAGCGGAAATTAACTTTAAAAATTTTTCCATTCCCAGCCAGGATCTACCGAATGTGTTTAAGTCAAGGAGAAAGAAGTGTTACCTTCGGTACTCGAGCTTTGGTCGCGACCTCAGTGTCCACTAGTCGTGACTCCTCGCCTCTGGAACTTTCAGTCGCGACCTCCTCAGCTTCTAGTCGCGACCTGTCGCCTCTGGAGTTTGTAGTCGCGACCTACTCTGCTTCTAGTCGCGACCTGTCGCCTCTGGAGCTTTTAGTCGCGACCTCTTCAACTTCACGTCGCGACCTGTATCCTCTTTTCGGATTTCTGACGTTCAGATGCCCGTTTGGTCGCGACCTAAGTGTGTTCTGGTCGCGACCTTTCTTCGTGTCTGGCCGTATCGTAGAAGTCGACAGCTCAGATCGGCTTCCTCTACCGGTATCCACACGAACAGCGTTCCAATTGCGAACGACGTGCTAGCGCCTCTTGTCCCTCTAGGGCTTTCTAGAGATTCCGTCCTCACCATCTCTATCTCGGCAGTTTCTTATGTGCAAACCTTTTGCACTCTCCCTGCCCCCTTTTCTCACGACTGAATGTGTGTGAAGAGATCTATTTTGTGTGTAGAACCCTAGCTCCTAATGTCAAATATATAGGAAGCTATCGGGCTTCTAATAGGGCCGGGCTTCAGAATTAATCTTATATTAATTCTGAATTAATACAATATCATATATTGCATAATTTAATAAGAAACTGATTAAATAAATATGGTTTATATTAAATCCGTCCCACAGATTTAATTCACCTATTTATTTAATTTAAAATAAAGATAAGACAGAATTATATTTGATTTATTCTCATAAATCAAATTTGAGATATCTTATCAATTTGAATTTCAAATTCAAATAGATCATATCCATTTAAATTCAAATTCAAAAATGATAGAGATTTAATTTATCCTTATAAATTAAATCTTACAAATATCTCTTATATTATATATATAATATATATATAAACTAATTTATATATATATATAAAATATATATCCACCCTAGATTATTCATTGAATCTAGACATCTCTTAGATTCAATGAATCTGGACATCATAGCTCGCATTGGGCTGTTTTGTGTGCGACCCTGTAGGCCCATATGAAGTTGGCAGTGGGCCAGTTACTATACTGACCCACAAGTCGTAAGCGGTCTCTAGCAAGGCATTACGACTACCCAAAACATATGAGGATCGTTAAACGATGTAACCTTTCATACAACCATATCACGTCCCTTTTGTCACATGATATTTCGGTCAAGGATGAGGCATGGAGAACGTCATCCTCCTGTTCCTGACCGTTACTTTCTCGATCCCTGAGTAGTCTGAATATAGAAATGGAACTACCCTTCCATTCCAGTATGGCCATACATTTCTCAGACTCACTCATCGAGGGGCCCAGTAATATCTCTCTACGAATGTGAGGGACAAATTCCATCTTGACCATTCACATTCCTCCGCATGAAAAACCACTAAGCCCGAGCATAGCCTTTATGATCACTCGGTCAAAAGTGACTTTTGACTAGGTCAAAGCTGAGCGTTTGTCATGTAGGAATCCATGATGATCTCAGGTCAAAGGGCATAGTGACATGGCTTGTATATGAGAGGAGCTTATGACTTGACCCATGCAGCTCTCTCATAGCGGGTCGGTCCAACACCCTGTACTCTTACATGTGCTTATGATTTTGATTTATATCTCTATATATCTTCAAAGTCATACTGGTCTTATTTCATCTCTGCTCCCACATAGATGACAGACCAGGGACATTTAGGATAAGATCATGAGTTATCCAAGGATGGTCATCACAGTAAACATGCAAATAATGTGATAACCTGATACAATGATTGGCCCCTAGGGCACAATTTCCAACACCAGAATGACCAAAATGCCCTCCATCCATCTCTTACTCTTTAGTACAACACAGGGGCATTTTCGTAATTTCACACTTTTCCGGGGTTCCACCAGACACTGACCCATCTATCAGTCCAAAGGTCTTACTGGGACTTTGATGGAGCCATTCTTGGGCCTCCCAGGGTCCATTACTTTATGGCACACATCACGAGGAATCTTCCCCTGCAATGTTCATCGGGTACTTTCGCCGTTATACACCGTTTATACACATCTCCAGACACCGACTCCTTTTACTAGATACACTGGCCTACTGTGTTTAGGCATCCCTTTGGGTCATAACAGGCATATGACTGATATCATGTGACCTCATTCAGTCTCAGTTCAAATACCGATAAATCTCCCTATCGGATACCCGAAGGCCACACACTCCCGTTTGAATTTACTAATTTTCGAATAACTTTTTCTACATACCTCCTATCGGTATTCTGTCAGTTTCCTGACATCCGCCTTATCAGGACGCATCATCCTATAATTTCTCACTTATATATGAAATCTAGGATATCCGGTAGGAATTTTTTATACTTTTAGACTATCAGATCAATTTTGGCTATCTGGAGTCTTGAGAAAATTCCTGTATTAAGCTGGATTACCCAGCATCACTTGCTCTATCTACTGGTGAAATCTGGGACTGAAGTGCTTTCGAGCAGTCCCAAACCACTTCTGGCCTAACTTTCTTTAATTACAATTTAGTCCCAGGGAACTTTTCTTCTTTGCACTTAATTCCCTTAAATTTGGCTAAAATTACACTTAAAGACCCCACATTTTGTCTACTTTTCCTTTTTAACTTTAAGCTTTTCATAATTGCACCTAAGTCCTTACCTTTTCTTTCTTTTTCAATTTAATCCCTTTCTTTACATAAATGGCTACATCTTTTTCCTGAAAAATAACTCATATATTTCATTCAATCTGTACATACAAATCAGTACAGAAAATTAGGGATATTACACCATTGATGAGTGCCTCGGATTGTCGTAGTCCAAGCCATCAAAATTAAGTTAATTGCACCCAATATAATGTAGTATAAGGCACAACCCTATCGTTCTTCTCAAGGAGCCTTTTTATTGGAAACCTAGCAAATTTGATGTCAAAATCAATGGTGAACCTGAGCAGTAATAAAAATGGTTTTGGGGTTTTGGGTGCTTGATGCAATAAAATAAAGGTGCAGAAAAGTAGATATTTTTTGATTTTTGATTGAGATGGAAAGAGTTGGTTTGTTGAAGAAATATGTAATGGTAGACTCTTGATAATGAAAACTTATCTATCCTTGCTCTTATATTAAATTAGAGTTTTAAATTACTAAGTCTCAAAGAAAAACCTCAATCGATCGATTGAGTCCAGAACCCTAATACTCCTTAAACTCCTTTGATCAAAGCTAGTTTAAGAACTATTAGTGAACTGTTAGAAACACTTAGCGTGTAATCAACCCTAGATGATGAGAACGCCCTCGAGTGGTCATCAATCGAAAACCCTAGATTTCAAGCAATTGAATTGATTTGCAACGATCGCTAAAAATAACCCAACTTTAGTAAAATCAAAACTAAAATATTCTATTAAAATCCAATGTTCAAATCATCCAGAATCAAATACGGAAGTCTAATTCTAGAATGATCAATCGATATTCAACCCTTAAACATAGAATGAAAACCCTAGATCTAGGAGCAATCATAACATGTAAAGGAATACAAATTAGAACAGTAAAAACTTCCCGTTTCAGTCCGTGAGCTCAAGATATTAGATCCATCACCAAGAGACTAAATGTTTAGCCTCTCATGACTTCTACTGCACTGCAATCGCTGTTCATATGTTATGCCATAAAGAAATGATGAAGAGATGAAGGGTGAATGGTGTAGAGATGTGTAGAAGGTGTGTAGAGAGCGCTCGAGTACTGCTTCTTAGCCTAATCAGGTCCAAAAACCAACCTCTTCCTTGACGGCAGCCTCCGTCTCTTCTTATAACAGCATGACCTAATTCAAAACGCGCAGTTTCAGCAATTTCGCATTTTAGTCGCGACTATATACATTTGTTGGTCGCGACCTATGAACACAGGAATCTTCCAGAAGAATTAAAGGTCGCGACCTTCTGACTCTTTGGTCGGGACTAAATAGCACAAAAGCGTGATTTCACTTTTATTGACTTATGATTTCTTTCCTGGTCCTTGCTCTCTTCCAAAGTACTTGCAATTCAACATAAAAGCTCACTGTAAAAGTCCAAATCAGTAGATAACAGAATATATGCAGTTTTGGAAGAGTTATTTTACCATTTTATCCTTTAATTAGCACATTGCCCCGCACAATCATGTATTAACACAAAATCACAATTTAAGGCATGAAATGAATGGTAAAGTCATTATAAAACTCATAAAAATGTCACAGAAATCATATACAAAATGTGTCTTATCACTAAGCTAAGCATATAGTTGTTTTTCTTTAAGAATACTAAGAACAATTCTCAAGTGCCTTTCATACTCTTCAGCAGATTTGGAGTATACCAGGATATCATCAATGAAGACCACAACAAATTGATCCAAGTAAGGCCTGAAGATTCTGTTCATATAATCCGTGAAAATTGTAGGTGCAGTTGTCAGAACAAAAGGCATCACTAGAAATTCAAAATAACCATAATAAGTCCTAAAAGTAGTCTTTGAAATATCATCTGATTTAATCCTAAGTTGGTGGTAGCTTGATCTCAAATCAATCTTAGAGAATAAACTTGCTCCAGCCAACTGATCTAGCAGGTCATCAATTCTAGGAAGAGGGTACTTATTTTTAACAATAATCTTATTCAACTCCCTATAATCGATACATAACCTTATACTGCCATCCTTCTTCTTAACGAATAACACTGGAGCACCCCACGGTGAAACACTGGGTCAAATGAAACCCTTCTCCAAGAGCTCCTCAATCTGCTTCTTTAATTTAATCATCTCATTAAGGGCCATACGATATGGGGCTTTGGATATTGGTCCAGCTCCAGGTACAATGTCAATTGCAAACTCTACTTCTCACTCAGGGGTAATCCTTGAATTTCCTTTAGAAAAACTTCAGGAAATTCCTTGACTACTAGAATCTCCTCAATTCCTTCTTCTACTTCTGTTTAAACAGAAAAGAAGATCATATACCCTTGACATCCTTTTTGTAAATATTTATCTGCCTGAGCCTCTGTTATAAACTTTAGCCTTACTTTTGAACTCAAATTTGTTGTCTTTGGACCAAGAACTAGGGTCTTATTCTTACAATCCAGCATCACGTTATTAGAAGATAACCAATTTAATCCAATTATGATATCAATTTCCCAGAAAGGCATACATATTAAGTCTAGAGTAGTGAAACAATGTTCATATCGAACCACACTATTTAAACAGACATCAGATGTAACTACTCTAGCATTTGTAGGAGTTGTCACACAAATGGCATAATGCAACTTGCTAATTGTAAGGTCTAGGTGTTTAGCACATTCATAAGAAACAAAGGAATGACTTGCACTTGAATCAAACATAGCAATCACAGAGTGATTATTGAGATAAATTGTACTTATCTCGAGTGACTTCTGAGCATCCTCCCTTGTAAGTGCAAACACTCGACCTTGAGTTATGGCTTTTGATTATTCACTGCTTGAGGACAATCCTTAGAAAAATGTCTAGGTTTTCCACATGTATAACAAACATTCTGTCCTATCAAACATAACATGTCACCATGATTCTTTACACACTTGTCACATACTCGAAACCTTGAGTCCCTGTTGCCAGTATTGCCTTAAAAATTCCCTCGATTAGGCCTTCTGTTTTACCATTGCCTTTTTCTCTTCTTATAGCCACTACCTCTAGCAGCATCTCAGCTTTGATTGGTCTTTTTAGGAGTCACATTCCCCTTGCTTACTGGCTTGAATAACATTCGATGATTTAGATTGTTTTCAATTATTTGACATGCCTCCACTGCTTTGTTGAATTTACTATACTATTGAGGAGTCATCTTCTCTTTCAAAGTAACATTCAGTCCTCTAATCATTCTTTCTATCATCCAGCGTTCATCATCCACTTGTCGAAGATAAGTGGAATACTGGGAAAGATAAATAAATTTAGCCAAATATTCATCGAATGATTCCTTCTCTCCTTGCCTTAGAATAAGGAACTCAGCCTCCCTTTCATCACGTACTGACTGGGGAAAATATTTCTCATAAAATTGTTCAAGAAACACTTCCCATGTGATAGGTATAACATCCTTACTTTCGTACGTCTTAGGGACCATTTGGTAGCATTTAGAACCACTTACATGACCTTTGAAAAATTGAAATAAAGTGGTTCAAAATTCTACTCGAATCTAACATCTTGAAGTTTAAGGGAAAATAATTTCCTGACCAAATGCTTCGCACATTGATACAGTTTATTCGTTAAAGTTTACTGTTCATTTGGTCAAAAATTCTGAAAACAGATTCTAGTCCCCATCTTTGGAAAATTGGTTTTCTTTGTACAGACATCGAAATAAGGTGTTCTTGGTGTCAAAATGAAGCTTGACATGTTAACTAATTGTTTGTAAAAGTTCATACTTTTTTTCCGTCATTTACTATTTTTCATTACATCATAAACATTGTTGCTTAAACTAGCCATGTAGCATCATTACTTGCAAGAATTCTTTACATAACATCATATAACATTTACATTGACCAATCCCTAACTCCTCTTCATGCTTCTTCATCCTCTTTACTCATTCATAAACTAGTTAGGATTGGGATTACATGGATGGGGTGAGATTTTGAGGAAAATCTCAGTAGCAAACGATACTAAACAATGCATGTATTAATGTAATTGCTTGTGCTTGCTTGTGAAAGTGTTACTATCACATCCTCATTTTTACATATCTTAAGGACCAATCAGTAGCACTTAGAACCACCTTCAGGGTCATTGAAGTCTAAACTCTTAATCTGGAATTTTATTCTCATCGGGTACTGTTTACTATGGCAAAATCCAGATGAGTGACCTGACTTTGAAAAATCATAATAAATTCTAGAAAACTCGAAATGAAGTGGTTCAAATTGCTACATGAAGATAACTTAATTATGTTTCAGGAAAAAATCATTGGTTGACCATTACTTGACAAATTCAACGTGGGTCAACGTTTCAACTTTACTGTTCATCCAGTGATTTTCTCCTGAATCCAGCATTCTGGTCCCAACTTTAACAATTTATATCTTTTCGTATATACATCCAAATGAGTCATTCTACATATAATATTAAAACTTAGGGTGTCTACTATTTACCATAAAAATATCATACATTTATTCAACCATTTTCTATTTTTAATGATTTACCAAACAATAGGTCTCAACGGGTTACTGTTCACGAGGCCATTTTTCAACAACCAACTTTACATATTAGTGCATACATACACCACATATCAGTCAAATATGCCAGATAACAATCATTATTAAACAATCAACTGTTACACATCAGTGCATGATTAACCTCCTCATATTTCTATTACATTTTTTGTTGTCTAAAATCCGGCAGCATAACTGCTACATTCCTTCTGTAGAAAGTAACCGATCTTGTACCGATTCGGTAATTCCCGTAGGAGCTACCATTCTACGTAAGTACCCAGGAAAGACTGGATGAACCTGCTAGGTCCACTCACTTCCAGCCTCCTTAGACAGCACCTATGTACACAGTACGTATCAGTTCCTTTCTTTGTTCCTTCTTCGTTGCCAGAATTTCAGCAGCCTAATGGCGTCTCTTAAGATTTTCAAATTTTATTTTGACAGAACCTCCCCTGTAATGTTATATATGGGAATGAGATTCAAAAGAATCCCAGTAGCAACAATTATAACAATATATGTAATGCAGTGTGATAGTGCCTGCTTGTGATTATGTACAAATAAGTATGCTGTATGCTTCAATATTCAATAACATATGATCATAGCATTATAATAGAGCTTCAAGCATAACATATAAGACGACAATCCAACCAAACAATAGCACAATAATTCACAAAGACATTACATAAAAGCTAAGATTAGTTACTACCTCAAAAGCAGAGCTTCAGAACTTCTCTACTGCTTCCAACTCCACCAGAACTTCCTTTCTTCTTTCTTTTTCTCACTTTCTCTCCCAAGAACTTCCTTATCTCTCTAAATGCTCCTTAGGCCGTGGGAATGAAGAGCTAGGGGGTAATTATAGTTTTGGTCAATGGCATTCTTGTAATTTTGAAGCCATTTGATCCTGTGGTCCTGGTTTTTCCGGAATTTCCTATTTTTCTTTATTCCTTTTACTGCATCATGCATGACATCACTCAATGCCACCTCAAGGGACAACTCACCACCCACATTCTTCACATGAGAAAATGGAGAGGAGAAAAGCCTTCTGGAAGCTTTCCGGTCTAATCCGGTACCGGCCCGGTCCGTCGCAAACTCTAACATGCATATTGTCATGACATTAGTTGCAAGGAGTTGCAATCATTCATACTTCATCATCATCATCATCAAAATATCATCTTAACTCACCTAAGAATCATAACTAACAAGCAAGCATAAAGTCAAACAACCATAAGATTATAGTTAGGTATTCTTGCTACCTCTTAAGTTATCCTTGTCACACTCCTCTTGAGATGATCTTCTTCCCACACAAATGTCAAAACCTAGCCATTACAAAGTAACATCAAGTTACAACTCAACTTCAAAATAATTCCAAGACTAGGTTCTCACTATATTCCATTCTTTGACCAACTTATGAATTATACTTCTATCTTTCTAAAATAAATTCTCATGGTTCATTTCCACATAATTTTTCATGTATAATCCAAATATGAAATCAGAATTTCCAAACTCAAATCACATCCTTGGCCTCTGTACAGAACCAAAATGCCTCCTATATTTTCCAAAAATTCTCATTTTGATTCCAATGCTTCCACTACTTGTTTCTCTACTTTGTCCCCACACAATTTTCCATTTTAAACACATTGGAAGTATCAAAATCATGAAATTCTAATATATGAACGTGATTTGTATAGTGTCAGCCAAGAACACAAAGTTGTATTCACATGCATACTTGGATTTCCAAGCCAGTACCACTTGATTCTAGCTTGTTTAAACTTGTCTAAACTATCTGTAACATAAAACTCATATTTCTATAACATATGAACATCATGTCCAACAGCACCATCAAGGAAAATATGTCACAAAAGCCTCTTAAAACCAAAAGCAAACTTCCTAGAATAAATTCCAAGATCAAAGGAACTAGTTACCTTTCTTGTTGCTCCAAGATGTATGCTTCTTTCTTGCTTGAATGTAAATTTTGGCAGAGGTTCCCTAAGGTTTCTAAGCTACCGAATCAAGTCTAAAAGTGGGGGGGTATTTATAAAAAAATTGGGTGGAAATAGAAGGTCAAGATTACTTTGGTTACTATTTGATCTAATGGTCCATAATCCACCTTCCAAGAAGCTTGCCCTAGAAGCCTCATTCATGAGAACATCCATGACATCATGAAGGCTATGTTTGGCATAGATAATGAGAAAATACTGATAAGAAAAATTCTAGTCTAGTCCGGTACTAATCCAGTTAGTTTCACAAAAACCAGACTGTTTTATGTTCCCATTTTTTATAATATTCTAGAATTTGTATTTTGCCATAAAAACCAGTGTTTAGGTTTTTCCTACCATTGACATTGTTAGACTGAGTATATGCTATCCATCCCTTGAGAAATGACCAAAATACCCTTGGTGCCCTTTCTTACACTATAATAACCCTAAGGGCATAATTTTCATTTCACATCTCTTTATACCTTATCAAGGCATATACTAACTCTGACTACTCATTCCTATAATTGCCTTGGCATTTTGACCTATCCAAAATGACCAAAATACCCTCCATTCATCTCTTTTTCATTATTATAATAGAGGGGCATTTTCGTAATTTCGTATTTTCTGGGGTTTCTCTGGACAATGGCCCACATAACTGCTTAGCTATCTTACTGGGCATTTGGGACACCATTTTGGGCCTTTATATGGGTCCACTACCGTTATGGCACAAATCCCAAGAAACCTCTCCCGAAGGTATTTATTGGGTATTCTATTCTACTATAAATTCCATTAAAAATTCTACAGGATTCCTTTTCTGACTCTGTCAGTTTTATAAATTCTCATATTAATTATAAGAATTTACTGTAAAGTTTCATCTGATTCTGAGATCTGAGAAATATTGTAATAATTTTCCTAACTTCAAAAATTTATATAAATTTATCGGAATCTCAAATCAAATTTATGTGTTGCGCTAGACTGACCAGAATAATTTTTTCTATTTTCTGGTAAAATTTGGGACTAATCTGTTCTTGGTCAGTTTTGGACCTTTTCCGGCTCAATTTTTTCATAATTACACTTTTGCCCCTTGAACTTTTTATAAATTACATTTTAAGTCCTTAAACTTTTTGAAATTACACTTAATGGCCCAATATTTATGTCTACATTCTATTTTGGCCCTACAACTTTTATAAATTCCACTTAGGTCCTTGAACTTTCCATTATTTTCAATTCAATCCCTCCTTCCTTAAATTGCAACACTTTCCCTAGAGAATCTCATATATATTACATACAAACTATACATACATACCTAATAAGAAAATTAAGGATATGACATCTTGATTCCTACTTCTTGATGTGTGACTACCCTCTTTGAGCACACAAACCAAATCCTAACATTGCATTACCTTTAACTCATTATAATTCAACTTCCTTGAACATTGAACTTTATCTACTAAAGTAACTTTCTTTAATCTTTGTTAATTAGCTTGGTCTTTGAATCAATTGATGTCATGACTTCACCCTACACAATTTGGCCTTCTGAATCCATTTATGAACTAAGAATTTCCAAATTCTAGTAGCTACACACTGTTCTAGAAAGAATCAAAAAGCCTATCTTTTTCTTTAAAAATTTCTCATTTTGATTACAATGCTTCCAATACTTGTTTATCTACTTTACTCTACACAATTTTTCATTTTAAAACTATTGGAAGCATCAAAATCATGAAATCTCAATCATTGTTCATGAGTGTGAATAGTAACGGATAAGACTTCCAAAAATTACAACTTTCAATTCCAATGCTTCTAAAGTTCCAAGCCTATCCAATCCTACACAAAATCATCTTTTAAATTCAATGGAAGCATTAGATTATTGAAATTCCATCTCCTCCTATACAGATTCAGACCGAAAGGTCTCTTTCATGGCAAAGTCAAGAATATCAACTTGATTCAATAACCAATCATCTAACTAACTTATCTAAGCCTTAATCACATAGTTCTAACTTTAAATTCTTCTTTCTCCTTTCACTAGGGTTTTGGACAGCATATATACCCTAGATAAAGTTCAAGCCCCTAAGTTCAATGAAAACCCTAAATTAAAGGAAAATAAGCTAGGATAGATTACTTACCTTAATCCCAGCTAGCTTGAACTTTGGTTCCTTAAATATTTCTTGTCTTGGCTTGAATTTCCATTTGACCATAGTTTTCCCAAGGTACCATATGCCACGGTTTTGCAAGGAAATTGGTAGGGTATTTATAGGCCAAAGTCTAAGGTCATGGTTGGCAAAGATTGCTTCCAATACTATTTAATGTAATGGTTGATATTTACTCTCAATCTTGACTTAATCTTCAAGATAAAATCACATGTCAAAATCCTTCTTCAAGATAATTTTCTGAGACCCAAAAGTCCTGATAAAAATTCATACATCTTTTTTAAATATTTTATTAGTGTCATATTTTACCTTAAATTCTCTAATTAATTCTACAGGACTCCTTTTTGGTTTCTGTTAGTTCCATATATTCTTATATTATTTATAAGAATTTATTGCCAAATTTCATCTAATTATGAGGTCCAAAGGATATTGTAATAATTTTTTGACTTTAGAAATTAATATCGGACCTCAAATCAAAATTTCGTGTTGCGTTAAACTATCAGAATATTTTTCCCTATTTTATGATAAAATTTGGGACTAAAATGCTACCGGGAAATTTTTTGCCTTTTTTGGCTCAACTTTCTATAATTACCATTTTGCCCCTTAACTTTTGGAAATTGCACTTTATTCCCTTAACTTTTCATAATTACACTTAATGGGCCAAAGCTTATGTCTACTTTCATTTTACACCATGGAACTTTTAGAGTTTTCACTTTAGTCCCTTTCTTTTCCAAAATGACCATTATGTCCTTGGAACTTTCATTAATTACAATTTAGTCCCTAGACTTTCACTAAATTGCAATTTAGCCCTTTTTACTTTACAACTTTATACCTTCTCTCTTTCTTTAGCTTAAAACTTATCTTAATCATTATCTTTTCTTCTGATTACTAAAATATCCTACTTTTAACCTCTTATAGTATGTATTCAGAAGCGTATTTAACTAGTAGAAGCATTCCTATGGCCCAAAAATTAAAATTTTAAAACTTACTTCTCAGGTACTGTTCATTAGGTAATTTCCAGATTGACAATCCAACTTTAAAAATTTATAACTAATTGTAGAAAAATCGTATGGAGTTATTTCAAATTTATAATTGGAGCTCTTTCGTTTCTATTTAAGGAAAAAATATAAATCTTGACATTTACTTTTCTAATCAATACAATTTAATCATTATTTTTTCTGTTCATATGGCAAATTCAGGAAATTCTAGATTCTATCTTGTAACTTTGGAAATTCATTTCTCTTGATATACACATCCAAATGAGGAGTATTACCTATGAATTTAAAGATATTGATGTTTACTACATGCTCATAAAATTTAGTGAATTAATTGTTTCATTTCCAAGATCAAACTGAAGCCATCACAAAACTGCTTCAGGACCTACGTTTTTACCATTTCAGTTTCCTTTCTTTAATTCCCAATAATTGTTCCACCATGCATAAACCATCTCTTTGGCCTCTCATACATTCATATACATCATGGGGTTATGCCATAATCATTTCACACATTTTCATCACATAAATAGACACTTTACATAACTAGGAAAGATCATACATCATAGGCTAGAGTATCGAATTGTTCACTTTCTTTCTTCCATTCTTTAGCTCTTCTCCATGCATACATTTTCTATCATGCTTGACCTAAATTGGTTGGTTGTAGGAGGGTGAGATTCTAGGGAATCTCAGTAGCAAACATTACCACTTAAATATGCAATATGGATGCTAATGCATGATATGTAATTTTATTAAACTTTCTTCATTTAGTGACATGCTATCATGCTACATGCTTTGTATAAAAACATAGTCATGGGAAACATGTTATTCATAACATATTCAACATTATTCATCATGTCACAACATCATTTAATCATCATATACATGTCAATACATAAGCATACCACATCAAGCACATAAAGAGGTAAGTCCACTACCTTAAACATAAGCTTTTCTCTTGTTCTTACACTTGCTCCCTAAGCTTCCAACCAAACATTGGTTGCTTGCTTATACTCTTTAACTCTTTTTCTTTGAAATATCATGGCCCTAAACACAATTACATTGTGTATACAACTCATTAGAGCCATTACATAAACATTGCACACTAACTTCCTTAAAACCCCTAACTCTAAGCTTAAATCTTGGAGTTAGTGGTTTAGCTTTGTAATAATTATTTCCTTACACCAATCCTACATAATTTTGTCCATGGAATCCAAATACGATCTTGGAATTATGAAAATAAACTCTTCCTATGAAATCTTTCTAGAGCCATACAACACCTTCATAAATTCCAAAAATTCTCATTTTAATTCCAATGCTTCCACTACTTATTTTTCTACTTTATCTCGGACAATTTTTCATTTTAAAACTATTGGAAGCATCAAAATCATAAAATTGTAACTCCTTCCCAGGTGTATGAACAGTGATAGAAAGGGTCTTAAGATTACAATTCCAAGATTACATGATTTCCTAAGCTCAAACTACTTAATTCTAGCTTGTTTAAGCTTGTCTTAACATTCCATGACTTAAAATTCATATTTCCCCTTTAATTCCAGATCATGTCAGTAGCTAATATGGAGAGAAAAATGGTGTTTCAATAATTCAAATCCAAGAGAAATCTTCCTTCAACATAATACAAAGGTAGGAGGAAGAAGTTACCTTGGACCCTTGCTTGTTTAGCTATATGATTTTCCTCTTCTTCTTGCTTGAAATCCATTTTGGGAGAACCTCCCCATGGTCTTCCAAGCCTTAAGTATTGCTGAAATGGGTGGGGTACTTATAGAAAAATTTGGGTGAAAATAGATAGCTAAGATTCCTTTGGTTACTATTTAATCTAATAGTCAATATTCAATCTTCCACCAATCTTGCCCAAGAAGCAACTTTATGACATCATCTATGACATCATTTAGGGCCTTGTTTGGCAAAATTTAGGGCTAGGATCTGATTGAAAAATTCAAGTCCAATCCGGTACCAGCTGGATCAAATTTCATAAAAACCAGACTATTTAACAACTATAATTTTTTATGTTTTTTGACCTTAAATCCAGTATCCAGATTCTTCCTACCATCGATATTGTTGGACTGAGTATTTATCTACTTACCATCCCTTAAAAAATGATTGAAATGTCCTTGGTTCACTATATGTCATTATATTAACCCTAAAGGCATAATTGTCATTTCACACCTCTTTACACCTTATCAGGGTATATACTGACTCTGACTAATATTCTTGTACCTACCTTGGCATTTTGACCTGTCCAAATGATAAACTCTTATTTGTATTAATTTTAGTGTGTTTAAAGAGAGTTTTATTATTGATTTCTATCCCCAATTACTAATATGTTGAGCAATTAAGTAATAAAATAAAATTAGAACAATTTGGAATTAATTGGTATAATTTTGGTCATATATTAGAATATTATCTTATTAGATAAATAATTTGTATTTTTTAATTTCCCATTGAAGGAAATGGTTATGAAGCACCAAGTCAACTTGCTAAAATGGAAATAGGAGTTGGAATAAAACAGATTAGTCTATTTGACAGCTGGACAAAAAGAGATTTAAGCATGTGCTTGACTGAACAAGTTGGCTAACAGAATCACATGGACAGGGAGCTAACAGAAACAAGTGGGTTAACAACTGGTGAAAAGTATGTGCTGTCACTTTAGAGGAGATGGATTCACATATTTCACACTTCCATAACAGCTCTTATTACACTGTTCATGCATAGCATACTGTTCACATATCAGCCATTCACTCCATTCAGATCACATCACTCATTCCATACTTCTCTTATATATTCACGCCATCTGCATACACTAGACATGCGGGAGACATATCACATATCATTCACTACAGATCCTTCACTCATTTCAAATATCATAGCTCTCCATCAGATTCTAATCTATGCAACATACATCTGAAGCCATCCATCTCCCTTTCATCTCTCTCTCTTTCATCTGTAACTTTCCTCTGTTCTAGGCAATAGAACCGGAGAAAAGTTTAGTCTTTATCTTCATCTTCTCCTTCTACACTTATCATGACAGCAGCTGGTTTTACTGCTATTGTTGAAATGTTGATAGTAATGGAAGGCAAGAGTTACTGTGCTCTCTTGGAGATGAAGCTAAACCAGAATCCTTGATCTGAATAGGGAGTTCATTGTGTCTTTAATTCAAATTTGATTGTATAGAGTTGATGTAGTTAAGTCTATAATTACTGATGCAATTAGAGTTAGTAGATGATTAATGATTAGGGAACCGAGTTGGATTTCCTATTTCTACATAATTGATGCTTTGATTGATTCTCATCCTGAACTGGTTGGACATGGTTGTGGTTAATTAGAGTAATTCTATAACAGAGTACAGTTGTATCTATTTAATTTATCTTCTTCTATCTCTTGAGTTGAATGATTCTTATTTCTCTATTTAATGTCTATGAATTGTAGCTTTGATTGAGATTTATCTGGCGAGTTGTTAGCTAACATATTCTAATTCAACTAATTAACTCCTATACTCTATGGATAATGAAGGTAAGGTAATCTCTAAGGGAACACACTTGTCATTGATATATTTCATCATAGTAAATACCTAAATTCATAAATAGTGGCATAGAATTTACATTCAGAAGTTATTTCATATCTCATCACACAACTCATCTGATTAATTTGTTAATTTGTGTCTCATTAGATTAATTAGGAACTTTAGCATCCATTTAGGCTCCTTGTGAATTGGCCTAGGTTAGCTTCACTCTACTATTAGTTAGCTTCACTCTACTATTTGATTAATTTGTTAATTTGTGTCTCATTAGATTAATTAGGAACTTTAGCATCCATTTAGGCTCCTTGTGAATTGGCCTAGGTTAGCTTCACTCTACTATTGGTTAGCTTAGTTTTATTTGATAATTAAAATGACAGTTACCACCAAAATAACCAAAGTGCCCTTCATCCATCTCTTGTTCATTATTACAACATAGGGGTATTTTCATAATTTCATAGTTTTTTAGGGTTCCTCTAGACATTGGCCCATATGACTGTTCAAATAATTTACTAAGCTTATGGGATGCCAACTTGGGCCTTTATATGAGTCCAATGCCTTTATGGCACAATTCCCAAGAAACTTCACCCGAAAGTATTTATCGGGTATATTATTCTACTGTAAATTCCATTAAAAATTCTACAAAACTCCTTTTTAGACTCTATTAGTTTTATAAATTCTCATATTAATTATAAGAATTTTTTGTTAAATTTCATATGATTCTGAGGTCCAAAAAATACTATATTAATTTTTCCAAACTTTAGAAATTCATATCAATTCATCAGGACCTCAAATCAAAATTATGTGTTACGTTAAACTGATGAGAATAATTTTCTCTATTTACTGATAAAATTTGAGATTGACTTCTTCCGGGCAATTTTAGGTATTTTCTGGCTCAACTTTCCATAATTACAATTTTATCCCTGAACTTTTGACAAATTACATTTAAGTCCCTCAAACTTTTTATAATTACACTTAATGACCCAAAGTTTATGTTTACTTCCTCACCATGGAACTTTTAGAATTTTCATTTTAGTCCCTTTCTTTTCAAAATGACCATTGTCCTTGAAACTTTAATTAATTGCAACTTAGTCCATAAACTTTCACTAAATTGTAATTTAGCCCATTTTTCTTTATAACTTTATACCTTCTCTATTTCTTTAGTTTAAAACTTATATTAATCATTAACTTTTATTCTGCTCATCGTCACAGTCATTTCCTTACCTCTTTCCTCTATCAGTCTTCTATAGATAGGGAAAAATTAATTGTAAGGAAAAGCAGGGTATAACAATTTCTATCCCAATCCCTTCATAACATTTTTCCTCTATCAGTCTTATACAGATAGGGAAAATTTAGGATGTTACATAAAGGATGGGAGAACTAAACTTCTTTCTTGGACTTCAAATCAGACAATGAGCAAACTGCATTTTTATCTCACAAACTAAGTATCAGAAGGAATTACTAAAGAAGTTTAAAGTTGATCAAGCTAAAAGTGTATCAACTCTAATGAGCACAAATGCCATGCTGGATAAGGATGAGAAAAGGCAAGATTTCAATGTTACAAAATATCGATGAATGATTAGATCTCTTATTTACCTCACTGTAAGCAAACCAGACATACAATTTAGTGTGGGGATGTGTGCAAGATATCAAGCCATTCCAAAGGAATCCTATACCAAAGATGTAAAAAGAATATTCAGATACCTGGTAGGAACCATTGACCTCAAAATATGGTTTCCCAAGGAAGAAGCAGAATACTTGGTAGCATACTCAAACTTAAACCATGGAGGATATAAAACTTATAGGAAAAGTACAAGTGGGCAATGTGCATTCCTTGGTGATTGCCTAGTCTCATGGTTCAGTAAGAAGCAATACACGGTGGTTATCTCATCAACAGAATCTGAGTATGTAGCTGTTGGAAGTTGTTGGGCACAAGTTCTATGGCTCAAGCAACAACTTCAAGATCTAGTAATAAAATTAAGTGAGATTCCAATTCTTGGTGACAATACAAGTATAATCAGTCTCTCAAAGAATCCTGTACTTCATTCCTGAACAAAACACATTGATATTAGACACTATTTCATAAGAGATCATGTGCAAAAGAAAGATATAAAGGCTGAATTCATCCTAACTCATCTTCATCTAGCATATATCTTTACAAAACCTCTTGCTCAAGATCAATTCAACCACATCATAAGAGAATTGGGAATGGTAAATCCCAATGAATTGTAAGAATTTTTTTTAGTTTTCTTCAGGCTTCATATTCTCAAAATAATTATTCACTAATATGTTTTAATGATTAAAGTTACTAACTTAGGCATCGGAGTGTATAGTTAAATATTTGCATGATGCTCTATTTCAAAATTGAAAAACAAAACCTAACAGATAAAGTATTAATCGAACATTTAATCGATTAATCCATGGAAGTTGTCCAAATATTGAACCTAAATGCCAAATCAATCCTTTCTTTATTCATTATTTTTCCTGTAGATAAAATCAAGGAGGAGTATTTCCTTTCCATATCAAGAGATGACTCGAAAGGTAGAAGTATTAGAAGGGCATTCAAAGTTTCTAAAAAACAAATGAACTGCAAGATAAAAAAATCAACATACTGAAGGGCATTTGATAAGACACATTTTGTATATGGTTTCTAGGACATTTTTAAGAGTTTTATTTTAACTTTACCGTTCATTTCATGCCTTAAATTGTACTTTTGTGTATTACATGATTGTGCATGGCAATGTGCTAATTAAAGGGTAAAATGGTAAAATAACTCTTCCAAACTGCACATAAACTGTTATTTACTGATTTGGACTTTTGCAGCAAGCTTTTACGTTGAATTGTAGGTATTTTAGAAGAGAGCAAGGACCAAGAAAGAAATCACAAGTCAATGAAAGTAAATCACGTTTCTGCACCTTTTAGTCGCGACCAAAGTGTCCTCCAGTCACTTTGGTCACGACCAAAACAAGGATCTAGTCGCGACGAGAGAAGATAGTCATGAAGCTGCACATTTCTGGTTAGGTCAAGCTACTTTTAAAAGGTGATACAAGCTGCCGTCAAAGGGGAGGCTGGTTTTAGACCTGATTAGGCTAAGAAGCAGTACTCACACATTCTCTGAAGACCGATTCGACCACCTACACGTATCTTCCATCTTTTCTACCCTTTTCCATAGATTCCTTCACATTCACCCTTCATCTTTCCATCGTTTCTTCATGGCATCACACCTGAACAGCGATTGCAGTATAGTAGAAGTCATGAGAGGCTATGTTCTTAGTCTCTTGGTGATTATCTCATATCTTGAGCTCATGAACTAAACCGGGTAGTTTCTTCTGTTCTAATTTGCATCTTATCATGTTATGATTGCTGCTAGTTCTAGGGTTTTCATTATATGAACAAGTTTTAAATATCGATTGATCATTCTCAGATTAGATTGTTGTACTTTAATTCTAGATGTTTGAACATTGGATTTTAATTTAATATTTCAGTTTCAATTTTAAGAAAGTTGGGTTATTTTTAGCGATCTTTGCAAATCAATTCAATTGCTTGAAATCTAGGGTTTTCGATTGAGGACCATTCGAGGGCATTCTCATAATCTAGGGTTAATTGCACGCTAAGTGGTTTCTAATAATTCACTAATAGTCTTATATCTAGCAATAGAATTAAGGTGGATAAATTAAAAATTGAAGTCATATCCTCGTTGCCTTACCCTACAACTTTAAAAGAACTTCGATCTTTTCTGGGGCACGTTGGATTTTATAGACAATTTATCAAAGATTTTAGTAAAATTGCTTTACCACTCTCAAAACTTTTGCAAAAAGACACTGAATTTGTTTTCTCCAATGACGTCAAAGAGGCTTTTGAAAAATTGAAGGATAGGTTGATTTCTCCACCTATCCTGACTTCACCAGATTGGGATCTTCCTTTTAAACTATCATGTGATACTTCCAATTATGCTGTGGGAGCTATGATAGGTCAAAGGGAAAGAAATCTATCTAGAGTGATTGCTTATGCCTCGAAAACACTTGATTCTGCCCAAATTAATTACACAACTACTGAGAAAGAATTGTATGCAATTGTGGTGGCTTTGGATAAATTTAAAGCATATCTAATCAATTTCAAGGTTGTTATTTACACAGACCATGCAGCAGTCAAGTATTTGTTCCATAAGCCTCAATCAAAGCCTAGACTTCTACGATGGATGTTACTACTTCAAGAGTTTGATATAGAAGTGAGAGATCGAGCTGGAAATGTGAACCACGTTGCAGATCATCTAAGCAGATTACCAACAGAAACCCGGGGAGTACTTAGTTCTAATTTTATTTGTGATCCTTTCCTTGATCAATCTCTTTGTTTGGTTTCTATTGTGGAACCTTGGTATGCTCATTTGGTTAATTTTATTGAAACTGGCCTAATTCCATCTCATTTGTCTAAATTTCACGCCCAAAAACTCAAAAGTGAGTCTAAATACTTCATTTGGGATAGTCCTTTTCTGTGGAAATTATGCTCAGACCAAGTATTGAGGCGATGTGTCCCAAACCATGATCACATATTAGTTTTGGAAGCATGCCATTCATGGGTTTGTGGAGGTAATTTTGGAGGGAAAAGGACTGCACGCAGGGTCCTTGAATTCAGCTTCTATTGGCCCTCCTTTTTTAAAGATGCTTTTAAATTTTGTAGAGCTTATGATAGGTGCCAAAGATTTGGAGGGATTAGTAAAAGGCACGAGATGCCACAACAACCTATTCTATTTTATGAGGTTTTCGATGTATGGGGATAGATTTTATTGGACCTTTTCCACCTTCAGCTGGGTTTCAGTACATTTTGTTAGCTGTAGACTACTTATCTAGGTGGGTGAAGGCTATTCCTACAAGACTAGATGACGCCTAGACGGTCTCAAAGTTCCTAAGGTCTCACATCTTTAGTAGATTTGGAGTACCAAGAGCAGTAATCAGTGATCAAGGTACCCATTTTTTGCAATAAAATGATCAATAACTTATTAGCAAAATATGTTGTAACTCAAAGTTTTCACCCCATACCACCCTCAAACCAATGGTCTAGCAGAGGTTTCTAATAGGGAAATAAAGCACATACTAGAGAGGATTGTCATGCATCCAATAAGGATTGGAACTTAAGACTAGACGATACCTTATGGGTATACAGAACAGCTTTCAAAACCTCTCTAGGCATGTACCCTTATAGGACAATTTTTCGGAAAGCTTGTCACATGCCTGTGGAAATAGAGCATAAGACATTTTGGGCAGTGAAAGCTTGTAATGAGAACCTTGAAGAAGCCAGTTCAAACAGGTTGTTGCAGATTCAAGAGCTAGAAGAGATTCGATTGGATGCATACAACAGCTCTAAAATCTATAAACAGAAGATAAAGTTAATCCATGATGCTCATATTCTGAGAAAGAAGTTTAAGGAAGGTGATCGAGTGTTAAGGTATCAAGATAGGTTCAAGTTCAAACACAGAAAATTCAAAACTAGCTGGGATGGACCTTACACAGTTGTCAAAGTCCACGAATTTGGGATGATTGAATTGCAAGAGGAAGTGACAGGCAAAATCTTCCAAGCCAATGGCCACCATTTGAAACTTTATGAGGAATCTGCTTCGTGTCATATCCTAATTTTTCCCTATCTGTATAAGACTGATAGAGGAAAGAGGTTTGGAAGGGATTGTGACGATAAATAGAAAGAAAAGATAATGATTAAGATGAGTTTTAAGCCAAAGAATGAGAGAAGGTATAAAGTTGTAAAGAAAAAGGGGTTAAATTGCAATTTAGAGAAAGTCTAGGGACTAAATTGCAATTAATGAAAGTTTCAAGGACATAAAGGTCATTTTGGAAAAGAAAGGGACTAAAGTGAAAATTCTAAAAGTTTCATGGTACAAAATGGAAGTAGACATAAACTTTGGACCATTAAGTGTAATTATGAAAAGTTGAGGGCCTAAAGTGTAATTTTCATAAGTTCAAGGGCAAAATGGTAAATATGGAAAGTTGAGCCGGAAAAGGCCCAAAAATGCCCGGAATCAGTTCAGTCCCAAATTTTCCTAGTAAATAGAGAAAATTATTCTGATTAGTTTGACGCAACACAGAATTTTAATTTGAGGTCCCAAAAAATTGATATGAATTTTTAAAGAAAGGGAAATTAATAGAATATCCTATGGACCTCAAAATTGGATGAAATTTGGTAGTAAATTCTTATAAATAATATATGGATTTATGAAACTGATAGAAGTAAAAAAAGAGTCCTGTAGAATTAATTATGGAATTTAAGGTAAAATCGGACACCGATAAAGTGTTTTGAGGAAACGTAGAGAATTTTTATCAGGACTTCTGGATTTCAAAAAATTATGAAACTTTGCAGAGAATTCATTTTATATTAGAATGAATTTATAAAAATGTTAGAACCATTAAAAGAGGTTTTTAACATTTATTCCAAGATCAGGCTAATTTTAAGGATATCGGTATAAGGGAAGTACATTAGGATTTATGCCAATTAGCTATTGGACCTAAAAGAGGCTCAAGATTTTGTCCTAGGGCATCCCAATAAGTTCCAGAAGTTGTCTTGCAGCCCAAGTCCAATAATGAATAATTTATGAATTTAAAAAAAAAAAAAAGAAAAAGGATAAAGGTGAATTAGGGTTTTGCACATGGTGGGTCCCACAAGCTTTACACATGGCACCAAGAAGAGAAAAGGAAGATTATCCCATGTGCTAAAATATAATAAAATAATATAAGAATTAACCTAATGATGATTAAGGTTAATTAATCTAAAAACTAACTAATCAAGTTCAAGATTAGGCCATTATAATAATTAGGACAAGTGAGGACATTATGGACCCAAGGTGCCAAAGTTTTGGCTATAAATATCCCCTTCCTCCTTCACAATTTCGTGCACCTAGAGGACCCTTGGGGAAACCATGCCAAAATGAAGAGAGAACACAAAATAAGATCAAGGAGAAGCCACCTAAGCAAGTACCTAAGGTAAGAGATCCTTCCTAGTTTATTTATAAGTGTTTTGGAAGGAAGAAACTTAGGTTTCAATGGTTAGAAACTTCATTCTTCCCTTGGAACCCTTGCTTTCCAAAATTCAAAGTTAAGGGAGAAAGAGGAAAATTAAGTTAGAACTATGAAATTGATGCTTAAACAAGCTAGTTAGATGATTGGCTTGAATAAAGTTAATATTCTTGACTTTGTCATGAATGAAACAATTCGGTTTGCACTGTTCATGGTATAAGGAGATGTTATTTAAATGATCTAATGCTTCCATTGAATTTGTATGATGATTTTGTGTAGGATTGGATAGGTTTTGAACCTTGGAAACATTGGAATTGAACGTTGTAATGTTTGAAGTTCTTTTCTGTACTGTTCACTCGTATGAACAGTGATTGGAATTTCATGATTTTGATGATTTCAATGGTTTTAAAACGAAAAGTTGTGTGGGATAAAGTAGAGAAACAAGTATGGGAAGCATTGGAATCAAAATGAGAATTTTTGAAAGAATTATGTTTTTCAAATCTGTCTAGAACAGTGCATGGGAGCTAGAATTTCATGATTCTAAGCTCATAAATGGATTCAAAAGATGAAATTGTGTAGGGTAAAGTCAAGACATCAATTGATTCAAAGGCCAAGTCAATTAGTAAAGGTTAAAGCTGTTGGAGATTGTGCCCTAGGGGCCAATCATTATGTTATGAACATTGTTGATTTATGAATTTCTTAATTATGTTATCACATTATTTGCATGTTTACTGTGATGACCATCCTTGGATAACTCATGATCTTATCCTAAATGTCCCTGGTCGGTCATCTATGCGGGAGCAGAGATGAAATAAGAACAGTATGACTTTGAAGATATATAGAGATATAAATCAAAGTCATAGGCACATGTAAGAGTACAGAGTGTTGGACCGACCCGCTATGAGAGAGCTACATGGGTCAAGTCATAAGCTTCTCTCATATACAAGCCATGTCACTATGCCCTTTGACCTGAGATCATCATGGATTCCTACATGACAAACGCTCAGCTTTGACCTAGTCAAAAGTCACTTTTGACCGAGTGATCATAAAGGCTATGTTTGGGCTTAGTGGTTTTTCATGCGGAGGAATGTGAATGGTCAAGATAGAATTTGTCCCTCACATTCGTAGAGAGATATTACTGGGCCCCTCGATGAGTGAGTCTGAGAAATGTATGGCCATACTGTAATGGAAAGGTAGTTCCATTTCTATATTCAGACTACTCAGGGATCGAGAAAGTAACAGTCAGGAACAGGAGGATGACGTTCTCCATGCTTCATCCATGACCAAAATATCATGTGACAAAAGGGACATGATATGGTTGTATGAAAGGTTACATCGTTTATCGATCCTCATATGATTTGGGTAGTCATAATGCCTTGCTAGAGACCGCTTACGACTTGTGGGTCAGTATAGTAACTGGCCCACTGCCAACTTCATATAGGCCTATAGGGTTGCACACAAAATAGCCCAATGCGAGCTATGATGTCTAGATTCATTGAATCTAAGAGATGTCTAGATTCAATGAATAATCTAAGGTGGATATATATATTATATATATATATAAATTAGTATATATATATTATATATAATATAAGAGATATTTGCAAGATTTAATTTATAAGGATAAATTAAATCTCTATCACTTTTGAATTTGAATTTAAATGGATATGATCTATTTGAATTTGAAATTTAAATTGATAAGATATCTCAAATTTGAATTATGAGAATAAATCAAATATAATTCTGTCTTATCTTTATTTTAAATTAAATAAATAGGTGAATTAAATATGTGGGACAGATTAATATAAACCATATTTATTTAATTAGTTTCTTATTAAATTATGCAATATATGATATTGTTTTAATTTTAGAATTAATATAAGATTAATTCTGAAGCCCGGCCCAATTAGAAGCCTGATAGTATTATATATATTTAACATTAGGGGTTAGGGTTCGACACACAACACACATGAAAAGGGGCAAGGAGAGTGCAAAAGGTTTACAGATAAGGAACTGCGGAAATAGAGACGGTGAGGACAGAATCTTGAGAAAGCCCTAAAGGGATAAGAGGCGCTAGCACGTCATTCGTGATTGGAACACTGTTCGTGTAGATACCGGTAGAGGAAGTCGATCTGAGTTGTCGACTTCTTGCGATCGAGAAAAGAGCACCAGGTACGACGAGGTCCCGACCAGTTGACACAGAGGTCGCGACTAAATTGGCATCTGAATGTCAAAAATTTGAAAAGAGACTACAGGTCATGACTAGAAGCATAGGAATTCGAGACTGCAAACTCCAAAGATGATAGGTCGCGACTAGAAGCTGAGTAGGTCGCGCTGAAAACTCCAGAGGCGACAGGTCGTGACAAGAAGCTGAGGAGGTCGCGACTTGAAACTCCAGAGGCGAAGAGTCGCGACTAGTGGACACTGAGGTCGCGACCACAGTTTGAATATCGAAGGTAACACTTCTTTCTCCTTGATTTAATCACATTCAGTAGATCCTGGCTGGGAATGGAAAAAAATTAAAGTTAATTTCCGCTGCGTGTCTTCCAATTCCCTTCAAAAGCAAGTTATGTTAGTTAAAAAAAGTCAATGTTCAAGAGAAGTTAGATTGTAATAAATGAATGATAATGCAATGTTAGGATTTGGTATGTGAGCTCAAAGAGGGAAGCCACGCATCAAAGAGAAGTAAGAAGCAAGAGGTAAAGAGAAAGGATAGAGAAAGCAAGGAGTATGAGGTAGTGAACTTACCTACTTGTATGCTTATGTTGCTTAGATGCTTTATGTGATGTTTACTTACTTTGATGATGTGAAGCATGTATGATTAAGTAATGCTATGTTTCTTTTTATGCTATGGCCATATTTTATAATTAAGGGACATGGAAGCATGTAAGTATCATTATGCAAGCATGATCATTAAGTGCACACATAGTAACATCAAGCATATAATTGCATACATTGTATGGTTTCTGTTTGCTACTGAGATTTCCCCCAAAATCTCACCCCCTCCATGTCACCCCAACACCAAAAGGTTCTTCAAAGATGGAAAAAGATGAAGATGCAAGAAGAGGAGTTAAGGAATAGATGGCATAATTGAGTGTAATTTATGTTATGACTTATGTGTTGAATGCATAAAAAGCATTGACCTTTATGATGTAATGAAAAATAGTAAATGATAGAATAAATGTATGAAATTTTACCAGCATTTATTTAATATGTCAAGCTTCGTTTTGACACCAATAATACCTTATTCCAACGTCAATACAAAGAGAATGATTTTTCAAAGTTAGGGAACCAAATCTGGAACTGTGAAACTGACCAAATGAACAGTATTTTCCACGCCAAAACTGTATTAATTGGTCCAGATTTTGGTCAGATTCATATTTTTACTTTAAAGAGGCTTATGTTAGCTTCGTATAGCAACTTGAACCACTTCATTTCAATTTTTATAGAATTAGTTATGTTTTTTTAAAGTTGAGTAGCTTGTCTGGAATTTTACCATATGAACAGTAACTGGTGGTCATAAATTCCAGATTGTGCCATTTGACTTTATTGATCATATAAGTAGTTCCAGATGCTATTGTTTGGTCCCTAAGACGTTCGAAAGTAAGGATGTTATACTTTGCCTCCTCGAGGACAGGTTGTCCCTTTCCTATCACCTATCTTTTACACATTTTTTTCTACTATGATATGTTTGCTATGTTAGGTTGAGTTTAGGAAAGGGATGATTCAGTAGGATAGTTTTTATTGTCAATGCATTTCTGTTTATTCTAGGTTTCTTTCTATTTTGAATAACACCCGTTACTATCCATGTGTTACACACTCATTGATTTTTCTCTGAGACACCTACACACTCACATGCATGACTTTAGCTTACCCATCCTGTCATCTTCACTTTACTTGTATTGCTTTATACAACTTGAAACGTCCTTACTTTCGTACATCTTAGGGATCATTTGGTAGCACTTCGAACCACTTTCAATGTCCTTGAAGTCCAATTTCTCAATCTGGAATTTTTCTCTTCTCGGGTACTGTTCACTGGGTAAATTCCAGATGAGTGACCTAACTTCAAAAAATCATAATTAATTATAGAAAAATTGAAATGAAGTGGTTCTAATTTCTACATGAATCTAAATCAATTATATTTTAGGGAAAAATCTCTCATTTAACAATATTTGACCAAGTCAACGTGGGTCAAAGTTACAACTTTACTGTTCATCACACGTTTTTCCCCTAAATCCAGCATTCTGGTCCCAACTTTGATAATTTATAACTCCATATGTAGACATCCAAACGAGGCACATTATATATAAAATTGAAGCTTAGTATGTCTACTATTTACCATAAAATTTCATATATTTATTCATATATTTACTATTTTTAATTATTTATCAAACATCATAAGGTCACCACATGTTACTGTTCATAGTGGTAAATTTCAGCATTTCAATTTTTCATACATATGCATACATCCATCATATATCAGTCAAGCATGCCAATCAATACTCATTAATAATTAATAAGTTGATATTCATCATAACATGTACAAAATTCTCATGTTTCTAATACATTCTTTCTACCTGTGATCCGGCAGCATTACTGCTACCCTTCGTCTTTAGAAAGTAACCGATCTTTTACCGATTCGGTAATTCCCATGAGAACTACCATTCTACGTAAGTACCCAGGAAATACTGGATAAACCGGCTAGGTCCACTCACTTCCAGTCTCCTTAGACAGTACCTACGTACACAGTACGTATCAGTTCCTTTCTTTACCACTTTGCCAGAATTTCGGCAGCATAACGGCGGCTTTCAAGATTTCCAAAATTTACTTTGACATAGTCTCCCCTGTAATGTGTTATTTGGGATGATATTTGGGAGAATCTCAGTAGTAATAAACATAACAATATATGTAAAGCAGAGTGACAGTGCTTGCTTGTGATTGTGTACAGATAAGTATGCTGCGTGCTTCCATATTCAATAACATATGATCATAACATTGTAATAGAGCTTCAAGCATAACATATAAGACAACAATCCAACCAAATAATAGCACAACCAATCACAAAGACATTACATAAAAGCTAGGATTAGTTACTACCTTAAAAGCTTAGCAGAATTCCAGAACCTCAATACTGCTTCCAACTCCACCAGAACTTCCTTCCTTCTTTCTTTCTCTCACTTTCTCTCTCAAGAACTTCTTTATCTCTCGAAAGTTATCCTTGGCCGTGAGAATGAAGAGCTAGGGGGGTATTTATAGTTTTGATGGATGGCATTTTCGTAATTTTGAAGCCATCTGAACTTGTGGTCTTGGTTTTTCCGGAATTTCTTATTTTTCTTTATTCCCCTTTACTGCATAATCAAGGGACACCTAAGGGGACACCTCACCCCTCACATTTATCACATGGCGCAATTGGAGGGAGCTAGAAGCCTTCTGGAAGATTTTCGGTCCAATCCGGTACCGGCCCGGTCCGTCGCCTCGAAAACTGGACCGCTTTCTGAATCTAATTTTTCTAAAAATCCATATTATCTCTTCTGGCCTTGAACTTAGTATCTGGATCCTTTATATCATTAACATTTTTATACTGGGTCTAAACTCAGTTACAGATCCCCTGCGAAATGACCAAAATACACCTGGTTGCCCTTTTTTTTGCACTATCTTAACCCTAAGGGCAAAATCATCATTTTACACCTTTCTGTACTTTGTCAGGGCATATACTGACTCTGGCTAACTTCACCTGTATATGTCTTGGCCTCTAAGCCTGTCCAGAATGACTAAAATGCCCTTCATATACCTGCTACCCCTTTAGTACTACACAGGGGCATTTTCGTAATTTCGCACTTTTCCAGGGTTCTGCCAGACACTGGCCCACCTATCAGTCCAAGAGTCTTATTGGGCCTTTGTTGGCACCATTATTGGGCTTCGCAGGGTCCATTACCTTCCTGGAACGCATTACGAGGAATCTTCCTCAGGCAAAGTTCATCGAGCCTTTTGTCTAACATACACCGTTTATACACATATCCGGACACTGGGTCCTTTTACCAGATACACTGGCCTGCTGTGTTTAGGCATCCCTGTGGGTTATAACAGTCATCTAACTGAGGTCATCCGAACTCATTCAGTCCCTTCTTAAATACCGATAAATCTCCCTATCGGATACCTGGAGGCCTTACACTCCCGTCTGTATTTGCTATTTTACGAATAACTTTTTCTACAGACCTCCTATCGGTATTCTGTCAGTTTCCTGACATCCGTCCCATCAGGACGCATCATCCTGTAATTTCTCACTTATATCTGAAATCTAGGATATCCGGTAGGATTTTTTATAACTTTTGGACTATCAGATCAATTTTGGCTATCTGGAGTCTTGAAAAATTCCTGTATTACACTGGATTATCCGCCATCACTTGCTCTATCTACTAGTACAATATGGGGCTGATCGGAGTACGATCACTATTTTTGCCTATTTCCGGTCCAGGTTTTCATAATTACACTTTTGCCCCGGAAACTTTTCTTCTTTTCAACTAAGTCCCTTTATTTGGCTAAAATTACACCT
This sequence comes from Leucaena leucocephala, assembly GCA_037074615.1. NCBI lineage: Eukaryota > Viridiplantae > Streptophyta > Magnoliopsida > Fabales > Fabaceae > Leucaena > Leucaena leucocephala. Next base: position 6,765,580 of record CM073548.1, on the reverse strand, counting down.
AAAGACCCCACATTTTTGTCTACTTTTTCTTCTTAACTTTAAACTTTCCATAATTGCACTTAAGTCCTTACCTTTTCTTTCTTTTTCAATTTAATCCCTTTCTTTACATAGATAGCCACATCTTTTTCCTGAAAAATAATTCATATATTTCATTCAATCTGTACATATAAATCAGTACAAAAAATTAGGGATATTACACGACTTGAATGTGACTGCATGCCTAACTGGAAAATTTTCATTGAGTGATGAGATTGCTTGCTGTGTTGAAGCTAGATTTGATTGACTTTATAGAGTATTATGATTTCTATAGTTCTGTTGACAGTGAGGACACTGTCAAGTTTAAGTGTGGGGGAGGATATTTTTCAGTCTAGGCTTTTAATGTAAAACAATTTCCTTCTTTTAATCCAATATTTTGTCACACATCTTTTGGTTTTTGATCTTAATGTAAGATTAATTGCTGAAAATTGGATCCCCACTTGAAACTGATTTGTTATTTACTAAAAAGGTGTTAGTATGAAATGTTTTGGGACTTTGAAAACTGTCACTTGATAGTCTCTATGAAAAATGGTCGTGACATATGTGTTGTTTGGTAGCAACCGAAAATGGAATTTTGGACTTAACATGCTCTCTGTAAACTTTCGTCGTGACCTATGTGCTTTATGGTTGAGACAGAACCTCTCCGTTGATTTGCGTCGCGATGTGAATACCTTCCCTGTCACGACTGTTTCTCTCTGTGTATTTGAGTCATGACAGGAACCTTCCTAGGTCGCGACCAGAAGTTTTGATAATTCTGAGCATGTAACCCTGGGAAAATTGGTCGCGATGATCACTGTATTCAGTCGCGACCTACTTTTGAAAATGTCCATTTACCTTCTCTTTGCCTTGTGCAATGCTGTATAGAAGGGTCCCTTTTGAACTACTGAAATGCTCTTACAAATAATTCATTACCCCTTATTTCAAAACTTTTTTAGCTCCTAGAAACCATTGCCACACTTGAATTTTTCTTTGAAAATCTTGGATATTGAATTTGAAACACCTAAGCTCTTGCTGTTAAATTTGGGATTATCACATGGTTCTAAGTGATTACCTTGAAACTTTTAAATCATCGTTTAGAGTGTTTTAAGTTGTCATAAGCGTTTTAATGCCTAGTGAATGATGAACAGTGTTTGAGACTTTAACTTATGAGCAATTTAGATAAAAACCCTTGTTGGAAGGATTCTCGGCCTTAAATTTTATATTGAGTGATTATTCAATTGGTTTATATCCTCTAGAACTTGTCTTGCCTCTGAGTTGAGAATTACTTGTGCATTTATTAATTGAACATGATAGAGGCATTCACTTCTAAACCCTTTTATCCCAAACACAAGCCCACTACATATTGTATCCTTAGTCACCCCCTTTGAGCCCATCACTTTTTCTTTTTCATCATTTTTTTTATAGAAAGTCATATATGCATAAATATCATTTTGAAATAAATCTTCATTCATGTTAAAAATTCATTACTGTTATGTTGCTGTGCTACAGCTTTTGTGCATGAGGTGCCAAATAAAAAAAAGGAGTGCAAGAAAAGATTGAAGAGAAGAAAACAAAAAGAAAAGAAAAGAGAAATGAGGAAGGTACCATTATCAACTCCTATTAGCACAATCATCATTTCTGCATCTCTAGAGACATGAATTCAAGCTATATACTCATTGTTGAATGCATATAAAACTTTCTATCCTTCATATTCCATTCCACGTGGCCTATCTCTTTCATTACAACCCTAAAAGACCTCTTAATTCTTTGCATAAGTGCTATATACACTTCTAGAAAAAAGGATTTCTACACCGGTTTAAAATGGCATTCTACATCACACATATAACAGGTGTAGAAACGGACCGTGTAAAAAGTGAGACATTTTACACCGGTCACAAGACCGGTGTAGAATGTATACTTTTCTCAACCGGTCTAAATTTTAAAGTGGTTCACATTTACATCCGGTGTATTATTTTATAACTTCTACCCTGGTTGAATATAGGGACAGTGTAGATTATTCAAATGTTAACACCGGTTGAATATAGGGACAGTGTAGATTATTCAAATGTTAACACCGGATGAATAATTGGACGGTGTAGATTATTCAAATGTTAACACCGGTTGTATATATTTCTGATATAGATGTTATTAAATTTATATTATTATATATGTTCTTTCAACACCAGCAGGTATATACGTCCGATGTAGATGTTATTAAATTTATATTTAATATATTTTTTAGAAACAAGGAATTAATTGGTTTGTTGGTGATAAGACATATTTTGTATATGATTTCTATGACAATTTTGAGAGTTTTATAATAACTTTACCATTCATTTCATGACTTAAATTGTGTTTTTGTGTTAACACATGATTGTGCGGGGTAATGGGCTAATTAAAGGGTAAAATGGTAAATTAACCTTCCAAACTGCATATATTCTGTTATTTACTGATTTGGACTTTTACAGTGAGCTTTTATATTGAATTGCAGGTACTTTGGAAGAAAGCAAGGACCAGGAAAGAAATCATAAGTCAATGAAAGTGGAATCACACTTCTGTGCTATTTAGTCGCGACAAAAGAGCCCTTCGGTCGCGACCTATAATTCTTCTGGAAAATTCTCAATGTTCATAGGTCGCGACCAAATAATGCATATGGTTGCGACTAAAATGCGAAATCTTTGGAACTGCGCGTTTTGAATTAGGTCATGCTATTATAAGAAGAGACGGAGGCTGCCGTTAAGGGGAGGCTGGTTTTTGGACCTGATTAGGCTAAGAAGCAGTACTCGAGCACTCTCCATACACCTTCTCCACATATTCTATCATTCTACACTTCCCACAGATTTCTATACATCTCTACATGTAACATCCCGATTTTTGGTCTAGGAGATCGGGACAGTTCATCTAGGTCCAAGATGAGGAATGTGAGAAATGTCCTAAGTCTCAAGCCTAGGAATTCTGCAGGTAGCTTGATATGGGCTGGCTCCTGTGTAAGATAACCTGATATGGGCGAGTTGTCGAGCCTTTCAATTAACGATGACTCCCGAAGAGTTTAAGGGATGAGTTATTGAAAGAGAATTTCTAGACCTTAAGATGAGGGTTGAGAAGATGAGCAACGAGGCCAGAAAGAGAATGCAGGGGCAAAATCGTAATTATGGAAAAGATCGGGCTGGTAGCCGATGAGTACCATATTTTGCCAGAAAATAGAGAAAATTATGCTGATCATTTCACTGAACTGTGAAATGTGCATACGAGGTCTCTATGAGTATGAAAGAATTATGGAAAGTTTAAGGACAAAAAGGTGGGGTCCTTAAGTGTAATTTTAGCCAAATAAAAAGGGACTTAAATGAAAAGAAGAAAAGTTCCTTGGGGCTAAAGTGTAATTAAAGAAAGTCAGGCCGGAAGTGGTTTGGACTGTCCGACGGAATTTCAGTCCCAGATTTCACCGGTAGAGAGAGCAAGGGACGCTCGGTAATCTGGCTTAATACAGGAATTTTTGAAGACTCCAGATAGCCAGAAATGGACTGATCGTCCAAAAGTTATAAAAATTCATACCGGATATCCTAGATTTCAGATCTAGGTGAGAAAATACAGGATGATGCGTCCTTATGGGGCGGACGTCGGGAAACTGACAGAATACCGATAGGAGGCCTGTAGAAAAAGTTATTCGCAAATTAGAAAATCCAGACGGGAGTGTGAGGCCTCCGGGTATCCGATAGGGAAATTTATCGGTATTTGAAAAGGGACTGAATAAGTTCGGATAACCTCGGTCAGATGACTGATATGACTCACAGGGATGCCTGAACACCGCAGGCCAGTGTATCGGACAGAAGGAACCGGTGTCCGGATATGTGTATAAACGGTGATTAATAGATAAAATATTTAATAAACATTAACGGGGGAAGATTCCTCGAAATGCGTGCCATGAAGGTAATGGACCCTGAGAGGCCCAATAATGGCGCCAACAAAGGCCCAGTAAGACCCTTGGACTGATAGGTGGGCCAGTGTCCAGCAGAACCCCGGAAAAGTGCAAAATTACGAAAATGCCCCTGTGTTGTACTAAAGGGGTGTAGATGTATTAAGGGCATTTTGGTCATTCTGGACAGACCTAGAGGCCAAGACATATACAGATGAAGTTAATCAGAGTCAGTATATGCTATGGTAAAGTACAGAAAGGTGTAAAATGAAGGTTTTGCCCTTAGGGTTAAAATAGTGCAAGAAAGGGCACCCAAGGGTATTTTGGTAATTTGCCAAGGGATGTTTCTTGGGAATCGACCCATCAGAGTACTTGAGCTTGATCAGGATAAAAGATAACATACCCAGAGCCCAAAAACGTAGCCCATGGAGTATGTGGGAAAAAGTGGCATTAAAATACTATTTTAATGCTGTTTTAATAAATTAAAGTTACTCGGTCGGCACGATAACCGAGGAGGTGATCAGATAAAGTCGGGGACTTATCTGGATAGCATTGGAAGACGTGAAAGGTCCCTTCCAGGATCCATATGGCATCATCTTAGAGGCAGAAGAAAAGTTGAGGACACGTATTACGGTGCAAGACTCTGGACCGGTACTGGATTGGACTGAACTGCTGAGTCAGCTGATGAGGTATCCAGGAATTGTGACATGTGAAGAATGTGGCGATGAGGTGTCCCGGTGAGGTGTCCTGGATGATGTCATGCATGATGCAGTAAAAGGAATAAAGAAAAATAGGAAAATCCAGGAAAAACCAGGACCACATGTTCAGATGGCTTCAAAATTACAAGAATGCCATCCATTAAAGCTATAAATACCCCCCTTCCCCTCCCATTTTAGGCATCCCACATTTTTGGCAAGAAAAGAGAGAGAAAGAAGAGAGAGAAGGAGAAAGAAAGAAAGAAAGGAAGTTCTGGTGGAGTTGGAAGCAGTATAGAAGTTCTGGAGCTCTGCTTTTGAGGTAGTAACTAATCCTAGCTCTTATGTAATGTCTTTGTGATTTGTTGTGCTATTGTTTGGTTGGATTGTTGTCTTATATGTTATGCTTGAAGCTCTATTACAATGCTATGATCATATGTTATTGAATATGGAAGCACGCAGCATACTTATCTATACACAATCACAAGCAAGCACCGTCACTCTGCATTACATATATTGTTATGATTATTGCTACTGGGATTCTTTTGAATCTCATTCCCAAAAATAACATTACAGGGGAGGTTCTGTCAAAATAAAATCTGGAAATTTTGAGAGACGCCGTTAGGTTGCCAAAATTCTGGCAACAGAGGAAGGAACAAAGAAAGGAACTGATACGTACTGTGTACGTAGGTGCTGTCTAAGGAGGCTGGAAGTGAGTGGACCTAGCCGGTTCATCCAGTCTTTCCTAGGTACTTACGTAGAATGGTAGTTCCTACGGGAATTACCGAATAGGTACAAGATCGGTTACTTTCTACAGAAGGAATGTAGCAGTTATGCTGCCGAATTTTAGACAGGAAGAGATGTAATAGAAATAAGAGAATTTGGTGTATGATTTGTTGTATGACATTTTATTATTTAATAATAAATATTGTTTGGCATGTTCAATTTGTGGATGACGAATTAAGGGAGAAATTCGCAGGTCCTGAGGTAGCAGTATTTTGACCTCATTTTGACCCAGTAAACGGAGGAGTTTGGCTATGAAATTTGGTGAGCCAGTAGTACACATCTGGGGCATTACGTGGATAGGTAATAAGACTTGTTTGGATGTGTAGAATGAGATTAAGCAGTTTTCAAATTAAAAGTTCAGAATAAGGAACTTAAGAGTAAAATTTTGAATTTCTGGGCTTAAGTTAAGATATAATCAAGCTAATATTACTTCTGCAAGTGTACTCTGAGGGGTCTAAGGGAGGATGTTTCACTACACCATTCACCTTTCATCTCTTCATCGTTTCTTCATGGCATCACATCTGAACAGCGATTGCAGTGCAGTAAAGTCATGAGAGGCTAAACCTTTAGTCTCTTAGTGATGGATCTAATATCTTGAGCTCATGGACTGAAACGAGGAGTTTTTACTATTCTAATTTGTATTCCTTTACATGTCATGATTGCTCCTAGATCTAGGGTTTTCATTCTATGTTTAAGGATTGAATATCGATTGATCATTCTCAAATTAGACTGTCGTATTTGATTTTGGATAATTTGGACGTTTGCTTTTAATAGAATATTTCAGTTTTGATTTTAAGAAAGTTGGGTTATTTTCAGCGATCGTTGCAAATCAATTCAATTGCTTGAAATCTAGGGTTTTTGATCGACGACCACTCGAGGGCGTTCTCATCAATCTAGGGTTAATTACACATTAAGTGGTTTCTAATAGTTCACTAATAGTTCTTAAACTAGGTTTGATTAAAGGAGTTTGAGGAATATTAGGGTTCTGGACTCAATCGGTCGATTGAGGTTTCTCTTTGAGACTTAGTGATTTAAAACTCCAATTTAACATAAGAGCAAGGATAGATAAGTTTTCATCATCAAGAGTCTACCATTACATATTTCTCAAACAAACCAACTCTTCTCATCTCAACCAAAAATCCAAAAATATCTACTTTTCTGCAAATTAATTTTATCAAGCACCCAAAACCCCAAAACCATTTTTACCTTTACTCAGGTTTTCATCTATTTTGACATCCAATTTGCTAGGTTTCTAATAGAAAGGCTCCTTGAGAAGAACGATACGGTTGTGCCTTATACTACATTATATTAGGTGCAACTAAATTTATTTTGATGGCTCGGACTGCGATAGTCCGAGGCACTCATCAGTTGGCCTGAAGCTTCATAAATAAACTGCCCAAATATACGACTCAAAGGGCATGATCATCGATCATCAGTTCAAGATGGCAGAGACATATATAATTCAATTGCTCATTATATTATTCATTTAATAAAATTCAATACAAAAATGCTACAATTTGAACAAAAAAGTAGAAAAATATATAAAGTAGAAAAATGTATTCATTGAAAGATAAATACTATTGAGAAGGAAGGAATTGAACAAAAAACTTTGCCCAACGATTGCGCAGGTCCTCAATATCTTGTCCAGGAAATGGATCAGGTTGATCAAACATCTGAAATGTGAAATAAAAATCAAAGAAATTAAGGCATTACTAATATAGATTAGATTGACAATAAATATGAAATCATTAAAAATATAATTTTACCTCCTCAGTTAGGTCAATCCTATTTGACAAGATAATATTGACCATGTGTCTAACTATGTAGAAGCCGCACAAGTTGCTTTCTCTGGGTTGCCTTCGACTCTGTAATATTAACATGATAAAAATTATTTCTCATCATCAAAACGTGGAACCTAACACCTAATATATACTTTTATTACCTTCGGTGTGATCCATTCAGGGTCCTTCACCAAGTTAGCGTGCTTAAGGCCCCTTGCAACTGCGAACGTCCTCATACCCCTATGACCAAAGTTCTAAAGTTAGTAACCCATTTATCACAAAGATCATTGTGTATAGAAGAAAACTCACGTGTTCATGATCTTCTTGACATCAACCGATGGCTTGTAATGAAGGGAGCATAAGAAGAAAACTTTATAACTATGCTTACAGAGGATGACCAATTTGTTGGAAATCGTGCCCTAGGGGCCAATCATTGTCTTATGAACATTATTGATTTATGAATTTATTAATTGAGTTATCATATTATTTGCATGTTTACTATGATGACCATCCTTGGATAATTCATGATATTATCCTAAATGTCCCTGGTCGATCATCTATGTGGGAGCACAGATGAAATAAGACCAGTATGACTTTGAAGATGTATAGAGATATAAATCAAAGTCATAAGCACATGTAAGAGTACAGGGTGTTGGACCGACCCGCTATGAGAGAACTGCATGGGTAACGTCATAAGCTTCTCTCATATACAAACCATGTCAATATGCCCTTTGACCTGAGATCATCATGGATTCCTACATGACAAAACGCTCAGCTTTGACCTAGTCAAAAGTCACTTTTGACCGAGTGATCATAAAGACTATGTTCGGGCTTAGTGGTTTTTCATGCGGAGGAATGTGAATGGTCAAGATGGAATTTGTCCCTCACATTCGTGGAGAGATATTACTGGGCCCCTCGATGAGTGAGTCTGAGAAATGTATGGCCATACTGTAATGGAAAGGTAGTTCCATTTCTATAGTCAGACTACTCAGGGATCGAGAAAGTAACGGTCGGGAATAGGAGGATGACATTATCCATGCCTCATCCATGACCAAAATATCGCGTGACAGAAGGGACATGATATGGTTGTATAAAAGGTTACATCGTTTATCGATCCTCATATGATTTGGGTAGTTGTTATGTCTTGCTAGAGACCGCTTGCGACTTGTGGGCTAGTATAGCAAATGGCCCACTGCCAACTTCATATGGGCCTACAGGGTCGCACACAAAATAGCCCAACACGAGCTATGATGTCCAGATTCATTGAATCTAAGACATGTCCAGATTCAATGAAAGATCCAGGTTAATGTATATATATATTTATTTATATTTATATTCGTATATATATAAATTCGTATATATATATATATTATATATATGAGATATATGAGATTTAATTTATAAGGATAAATTAGATCCCTATCATGTTTGAATTCGAAATTCAAATTGATAGGATATCTCATATAAGAGATATTTATAAGATTTAATTTATAAGGATAAATTAAATCTCTATCACGTTTGAAATTCGAAATTCAAATTGATAGGATATCTCATATAAGAGATATTTATAAGATTTAATTTATAAGGATAAATTAAATCTCTATCACGTTTGAAATTCGAAATTTAAATTGATAGGATATCTCAAATTTGATTTATGGGAATAAATCAAATATAACTCAGTCTCATCTTTATTTAAAGTTAAATAAATAAGTAATTAAATCTGTGGGACGGATTTAATATTATTTTATTTAATTAGTTTCTTATAAAATTATACAATATATGATATTGTATCAATTCGGAATTAATATAAGATTAACTCCAAAATCCAATTAGGTAAAAGGTAAAAACGCATAGCATCCTCTATATCTGATTGGAGGAGCTACGTTTGAAAAGAACATAGAACACAAAAGGCCGAACGGAATCTGCAAAAGGTTTGCAGACAAGAAACTGCCGAAATAGAGACGGAGACTTGTGAAAGCCTTGGAGGGACAGGAGACGCTAGCACGTCGTTCGTGGTTGGAACGCTGTTCGTGTGGATACCAGTAGAGGAAGCCGACCTGAGGCGTCGACTTCTTGTGATCGGAAAGAGATCACCACCCACGTAGAGAAGCTGTGAAATTCGCTGAGCAACACTAAGGGTAAGGATTCTTTCCACTTGACTTAAACACATACGGCAGATCCTGGCAAGGAATGGAAAATTTTTAAAGTTTATTTCCGCTGCGTGTCTTCCAATTCCTTTCAGTGGTATCAGAGCCATGCCGTTTTGTGTTTAAGTTAGGCTTGATTTGTGATTTATATGATATATGTTATTAGTAGCCGATCATATAATAAGCGTTGTATGTGTGACATATATGGAATCCTTGTTGTGTATGACATAAAAGGAATCTAAAAGGAAATTGAAATCGGTGGTGATGCTTTTTGATTTGATCAATCCGCATAGATGGGGTCTAAGAAAACCGAATTCGTATTTGTGATTATTTGTGAAAACCGAATTCAGATTCGTGATTATTTATGAAACAAAAAACAAAAAAAAATTTCTTCCGGGGCGCTGCCCCAGAGACCCCGCCCGCTAACCGGCTAGCGGGACAGCCGCCCGCTAACCGGCTAGCGGGACCGCCGTAGCTACCTGTTCGTAGCGCAACATAACCGTAACATATGTTACTTCGTAAATGTTTTTTGCCCTTCGATTAGATCTGAATATTGATTCTTGAATGTTTGGGTATGGTGAACAATATGGCTCTAGATTGCAAGTGTTGTAATTTTTAAAAAATACGGCCTGCGTGTCGTGCCTTCCTCTATATACTCTCAATGTACCTTCTCCTCTCATCTCACTCCCCTCGAATGTTAAAAGAGGTTTCTATATGTAATTTCTCTTTTCTTACTAGAGAGCTCCTCTCATTGGCTTGAGGGGACTTAGGATAGGTGAGCCATATTGTATCACGTTTGAATTATGCATCTTATGATTAGATCAGCACATGCATATTACTTGTATGAGATACGAACTGAGAAACATGCGTTTTATAAACCAGATAGTTAAATTAGGCCCTCTAAAAGAAATCTTAAGTCATAATGCCGTCAATTTATGAACACTTGTCAAAACCTCGATCGCTCAATTGTTGACTCCACCAAAGTGGGTGCTTTTGAGTTATCTTGGGGAGATAAGCAAAGAGTAATGGTGCTACTCTCATAGGTTCATTATTGTTTGACTTAATTGAGATTAACAAAACGGTTTTGGATCTCAAGGCATTAGATGGGATTAGAACATGCCAGATCATATGATGATAGGATCCCATGAATATCTAAGAGTTACATTTGATGTAATTGGTAAAGGTGTTACCTACCTAAATAACTTAATTTAAGTGTCCTGCCAAAGCGGACTTAAGTTTGAGCCAAATATGGATCTTAGCCCACTAACTATTGCATTGAGGGTTGTTTATTTAGTGGGAGATTACTAATTACATTGCATATTTTAATTGTAGAATCATGACGACTAGTAATACTGCTACATTATCGCTGCGATCTGTCCTTGAGAAGGACAAACTTAATGGGACAAACTTTCTTGACTGGTTTAGGAACTTGAGAATTGTTCTCAAGCAGGAAAGAAAGGCGCATGTCCTAGATCAACCCATTCCTGAGGAGCCAGCCGCCAATGCTCCCAGAGCTCAGAGAGATGCTTATATGAAGCATAAGGAAGACTCTGTCGATGTGGGATGCTTGATGCTAGCCACCATGGTTCCGGAGCTCCAAAGAGATCTGGAACACATGGAGGCTTATGAGATGATTGTGCATCTCAAGGAAATGTTCCAGCAACAGGCAAGGCAAGAGAGGTATGAGACCACTAAGGCCTTACATTCCTGCAAGATGGCTGAAGGTGCATCAGTCAGTGCTCATGTCTTAAAGATGAAAGGGTACATTGATCACCTTGAACGGCTTGGATTTCCCATGAGCCAGGAGTTAGCTACAGATTTGATCTTAAACTCACTCCCGGAAAGTTATGACCAGTTTGTTATGAACTACAACATGAACAACATGGAGAAATCTATTTCTGAACTGCATGGGATGCTTAAAACTGCTGAGCCGAGTCTTAAGAAGAAACCCAGTAGTGTTTTGATGGTTCAGAAAGGAAAGGGTATGAAAAAGAAAGGCAAAGGCAAGGGGAAGGGTCATGGCTCATCAGGTAAGACCAAAGAGTCAGGCAAGCCCGAAACCAAGCCTGCACCAAAGAAGGCAAAGCCTCCGAAGGAAGGAGTCTGCTTCTTCTGCAATGAACCGGGTCATTGGAAGAGGAATTGCAAACTCTACCTCGAAGATCTGAAAAAGAACAAGAAGGATAGCGGGGCTATCGCTTCAGGTATTTATGTTATAGACATTCATCTTTCTACTTCCACCTCATGGGTATTAGATACTGCATGTGGTTCTCACATTTGTACGAATGTGCAGGGACTAAAGGACAGTAGGAAGCTGAAAAGGGGTGAAGTTGACCTACGAGTTGGAAACAGAGCAAGGGTTGCTGCGTTAGCTGTAGGCACTTATGAATTAGTTCTGCCCACTGGGCTTTTGTTAGTTTTGAACAATTGCTATTATGTTCCTGCTTTAAGTAGTAACATTGTTTCACTTTCTTATTTGGATAAGGAAGGTTTCACTTCCATTGCTGGGAATAGTAGATGTTCTATTTATCGTAATGATGTTTTATATGCTCATGGTGATTTGCATGTTGATCATTACATATTAAATTTGGAACAACCCAATCATGGAAATATCTATAACGTAACCGCCAAAAGGGTCAAACCAAACGATTTGAATCCCACATACCTCTGGCACTGTCGTCTGGGCCACATAAATGAGAAACGCATTTCCAAACTCCATCAAGATGGATTTCTAAACTCATTTGATTTTGAATCATATGACACTTGCGAGTCTTGCTTGTTAGGAAAGATGACAAAGTCACCTTTCACTGGGCACAGTGAGAGGGCCACTGATTTATTGGGCCTCATACATACAGATGTGTGTGGACCGATGAACACAAATGCCAGAGGAGGTTATTCGTACTTTATAACATTCATAGATGATTTCAGCAGATATGGGTACATCTATCTAATGAAACATAAATCTGAATCTTTTGAAAAGTTCAAGATATTTCAAAATGAAGTACAAAACCAGCTTGGCAAAACAATTAAAGCCCTTCGATCTGATCGGGGTGGTGAATATTTGAGCCAAGAGTTCATAGATCATCTTAGGAATTGTGGGACACTCTCACAATTGACTCCTCCAGGGACACCACAATGGAATGGCGTTTCTGAACGGAGAAATCGAACACTATTAGATATGGTCCGATCCATGATGAGTCGAACAGATCTTCCGCCCTCCTTTTGGGGCTATGCCCTAGAGACAGCTGCGTTCACACTCAATCGTGTTCCATCTAAGGCAATCGAAAAGACTCCGTATGAGATATGGACTGGGAGGACGCCTAGTTTGTCTTTCCTCAAGATTTGGGGATGCGAGGTCTATGTTAAGCAACAAGCCTCAGACAAATTAGCGCCCAAATCCTCAAAATGCCTTTTTGTGGGATATCCTAAGGAAACCAAGGGATATTACGTCTACAACCCTGCTGATAACAAAGTGTTTGTTGTCAGAAATGGTATCTTTCTTGAACGAGAATTTATCTCTAAAAGAACCAGTGGGAGTAAGGTACAACTCGAAGAAGTTCGAGAGCTACAAGACACCACAGAACTGCAGATAGAAAATAGAGAAGACTCACAACAAGTTGTTGAGACTCCTCAAGTCACGCAAGGTCCACGAAAGTCTAATAGGACACGACTTCAGCCTCAGAGATATGGATTTCTGATTTCTGATAGTCGTGATGTGTTGCTCATTGAGCATAATGAGCCGACTACCTATCGAGAAGCTATAGTGGGACCAAACTCCGAAAAATGGCTTAGTGCCATGAAGTCTGAGATGCAATCCATGTACGACAATAAGGTTTGGACCTTAGTCGACCCGCCTGAAGGTGTAAAAACCGTCGGGTGCAAGTGGGTTTTCAAAGAGAAAACTGACATGGATGGCAATGTAAATGTCTTCAAGGCACGACTGGTTGCAAAAGGTTTTACTCAAACTCATGGTGTGGACTATGATGAGACCTTTTCCCCAGTAGCAATGGCCAAATCAATCAGAATCCTCTTTGCTATTGCAGCATATTATGACTATGAAATATGGCAGATGGACGTCAAGACAGCCTTCCTTAATGGAAAGCTCCTTGAGGATGTGTACATGACACAACCTGAAGGGTTTGTGCGTTCCGAGGACTCTGGTAAAATGTGCAAGCTTCAAAAGTCCATTTATGGACTAAAGCAAGCCTCTCGGAGTTGGAATCATCGTTTTGATGAAGTAATCAAAGAGTTTGGATTTCTTCAAAACATTGATGAACCTTGTGTGTACAAGAAGGTTAGTGGGAGCACAGTTGTGTTTTTGGTACTCTATGTCGATGACATCCTACTTATTGGGAATGACATTCCTACCTTGCAGATTGTCAAGTCTTGGTTAGGAAAGTCTTTCTCGATGAAAGACTTGGGTGAAGCCACCTACATCCTAGGAATCAGGATCTATAGAGATAGATCTAAAAGACTTCTAGGACTCAGTCAGAGTACATACATAGACAAAATACTGCATAGGTTCAGTATGCACGAATCAAAGAGGGGTTTCATACCCATGTCTCATGGTACTCACCTCAGCAAAGATCTGTGTCCTAGTACATCTGATCAGCGAGGTCGCATGAGTAAGGTTCCATATGCCTCGGCCATAGGATCTATCATGTACGCCATGTTATGTACTCGACCGGATGTCTCGTTTGCCTTAAGTATGACTAGCAGATACCAACAGGACCCTGGTGAGGGCCATTGGACTGCTGTCAAGAATATCCTTAAGTACTTAAGAAGGACTAAGGACTTATTCTTGGTCTATGGTGGATTGGATGATGAGCTCTGTGTAACTGGTTACACAGATGCGAGTTTCCAAACTGACCAGGACGACCAAAAATCGCAGTCTGGATACATATTCCTCCTCAATAATGGAGCAGTAAGCTGGAAGAGCTCTAAGCAGGGCACTGTAGCAGATTCTGCAACGGAAGCTGAGTATATAGCAGCATCTGATGCAGCTAAGGAAGCCGTTTGGATCAGGAAGTTCATCACAGAACTAGGGGTGATACCTACCATCTCAGATCCAATAACTTTGCTCTGTGACAATAGCGGTGCTATTGCACAGGCCAAAGAGCCTAGGTCACATCAAAGGACCAAGCATATACTCAGGCGATTTCATCTCATCAGAGAAATCAACGATAGAGGTGATATAAAAATATGCAAAGTAGCAGGAGAAGATAATGTTGCTGATCCTCTAACAAAGCCGCTTGTGCAGGCAAAGCATGAGCGTCATGTTAGGTCAATGGGAATTAGTCAAATTAATGATTGTACCTAGTGCAAGTGGGAGGTTGTTGGAAATCGTGCCCTAGGGGCCAATCATTGTCTTATGAACATTATTGATTTATGAATTTATTAATTGAGTTATCATATTATTTGCATGTTTACTATGATGACCATCCTTGGATAATTCATGATATTATCCTAAATGTCCCTGGTCGATCATCTATGTGGGAGCACAGATGAAATAAGACCAGTATGACTTTGAAGATGTATAGAGATATAAATCAAAGTCATAAGCACATGTAAGAGTACAGGGTGTTGGACCGACCCGCTATGAGAGAACTGCATGGGTAACGTCATAAGCTTCTCTCATATACAAACCATGTCAATATGCCCTTTGACCTGAGATCATCATGGATTCCTACATGACAAAACGCTCAGCTTTGACCTAGTCAAAAGTCACTTTTGACCGAGTGATCATAAAGACTATGTTCGGGCTTAGTGGTTTTTCATGCGGAGGAATGTGAATGGTCAAGATGGAATTTGTCCCTCACATTCGTGGAGAGATATTACTGGGCCCCTCGATGAGTGAGTCTGAGAAATGTATGGCCATACTGTAATGGAAAGGTAGTTCCATTTCTATAGTCAGACTACTCAGGGATCGAGAAAGTAACGGTCGGGAATAGGAGGATGACATTATCCATGCCTCATCCATGACCAAAATATCGCGTGACAGAAGGGACATGATATGGTTGTATAAAAGGTTACATCGTTTATCGATCCTCATATGATTTGGGTAGTTGTTATGTCTTGCTAGAGACCGCTTGCGACTTGTGGGCTAGTATAGCAAATGGCCCACTGCCAACTTCATATGGGCCTACAGGGTCGCACACAAAATAGCCCAACACGAGCTATGATGTCCAGATTCATTGAATCTAAGACATGTCCAGATTCAATGAAAGATCCAGGTTAATGTATATATATATTTATTTATATTTATATTCGTATATATATAAATTCGTATATATATATATATTATATATATGAGATATATGAGATTTAATTTATAAGGATAAATTAGATCCCTATCATGTTTGAATTCGAAATTCAAATTGATAGGATATCTCATATAAGAGATATTTATAAGATTTAATTTATAAGGATAAATTAAATCTCTATCACGTTTGAAATTCGAAATTCAAATTGATAGGATATCTCATATAAGAGATATTTATAAGATTTAATTTATAAGGATAAATTAAATCTCTATCACGTTTGAAATTCGAAATTTAAATTGATAGGATATCTCAAATTTGATTTATGGGAATAAATCAAATATAACTCAGTCTCATCTTTATTTAAAGTTAAATAAATAAGTAATTAAATCTGTGGGACGGATTTAATATTATTTTATTTAATTAGTTTCTTATAAAATTATACAATATATGATATTGTATCAATTCGGAATTAATATAAGATTAACTCCAAAATCCAATTAGGTAAAAGGTAAAAACGCATAGCATCCTCTATATCTGATTGGAGGAGCTACGTTTGAAAAGAACATAGAACACAAAAGGCCGAACGGAATCTGCAAAAGGTTTGCAGACAAGAAACTGCCGAAATAGAGACGGAGACTTGTGAAAGCCTTGGAGGGACAGGAGACGCTAGCACGTCGTTCGTGGTTGGAACGCTGTTCGTGTGGATACCAGTAGAGGAAGCCGACCTGAGGCGTCGACTTCTTGTGATCGGAAAGAGATCACCACCCACGTAGAGAAGCTGTGAAATTCGCTGAGCAACACTAAGGGTAAGGATTCTTTCCACTTGACTTAAACACATACGGCAGATCCTGGCAAGGAATGGAAAATTTTTAAAGTTTATTTCCGCTGCGTGTCTTCCAATTCCTTACACAATTGCCAATGATTGCTGTAGAGATTAATTGAAAGAGAATGAGTATTATAATTAAGCAAATACAAAAATAGTATGAAATAAAATGAAATATTATTATTCTTACTCCTGCATATATGGTGCAAAGAAATAATCAATATCGATTTCACCGAGCCTCCTTGAAATGTATGCAAGCCTCAAAGATTGAGAGGTCCCTTTTGCATAAATCTGATATAGGCATAGGAATCCGAACTTACCTTGTTTGCCCTTGGAGGAAACCAACTCAGCTTGCATGTACCTATAGGTAATGCATACACGACATTAGTTGTAAGACTTGAACTTTGTTATTACATTATTTACATTTAAATTATACTTACATCAAAAACACTTGGATGCACCCAGAGGTCAGCTCCTCCTTAGGAGTGATAAGAGATTTGACATCCGCATGGTCAAGGAAGGCCGGTGCCCCCATGTCTCCCACAACTGAATCCATAGGCAACGCGTCCACATGGAACATTTTGTCATATGCCAATAGGATCACACGTTGCATGGCATTCAAAGTAGGAGGCTTGGGAAGTTGGCTGGGGGATGAGGCGACGTGATCCAAAACAAGATACTTTGGCCATAATATGAAAGTCCCTTTTTCTTGGCTCATTGTCTTCACCTCATCAGTGGGAATTGGGACAAGCAACAACTCCCTTTAGTGCTTTGACGGGCTGCAATTGAGGGCGTTTGGGGATCACTTGGCTCCTGCTATAATATCCTTAATTTCTGTACTGATTTCTATGTACAGATTAGATGGAAAATATGAGTTCTTTTTCAGGAAAAAGATGTGGTCCTTTATGTAAAGAAAAGGATTAAATTGCAAAAGAAAGGAAATGAAAGGACTTAAATGCAATTATGGAAAGTTTAAGGTTAGGAAAGAAAGGTAGACAAAAATGTGGGGTCTCAAAGTGTAATTTTAGCCAAATTTAAGGGATTTAATTGCAAAGAAGAAAAGTTCCCTGGGGCTAAAGTATAATTAAAGAAAAATAGGCCAGAAGTGGTTTGGACCTCCCGACAGCATTTTAGTCCCATATTTTACCAGAAGATAGGGCAAGTGACGTTGGGTAATCCAGCTTAATACCGGAATTTTTGAAGACTCCAGATAGTCAAAAATGGACTGATCGTCCAAAAGTTATAAAAATTCCTACCGGATACCCTAGATTTCAGATATAAGTAAGAAATTATAGGATGGTGCACCCTTATGGGGAAGATGTCAGGAAACTGACAGAATACCAATAGGAGGTCTGTAGAAAAAGTTATTCACAAATTAGCAAATCTAGACGGGAGTATGAGGCCTCCAGGGATCCGATAGGGAGATTTATTGGTATTTAAACTAAGACTGAATGAGGTCGGGTAACAACAGTCAGATGCCCGTTATGACCCAAATGGCTGCCCAGACACAGTAGGGCAGTGTATCTGACAAAAGGAGCCAGTGTCCGGATATGTGTGTAAACGGTGTATAATAGCTAAAATATTCGGTGAACCTGGACAGGGGAAGATTCCTTATAATGCGTGCCACAAAGGTGTTGGACCCAGAAAGGCCCAAAAATGGCGCCATCAAAGGCCCAATAGGATATGTGGACTGATAGGTGGGCCAGTGTCCAGCAGAACCCCGGAAAAGTGCAAAATTATGAAAATGCCCCTGTGTTGTACTAAAGGGGTAGTAGATGTATTAAGGGCATTTTGGTCATTATGGACAGACCTAGAGGCCAAGACATATACAGATGAAGTTAATCAGAGTCAGTATATGCTATGGTAAAGTACAGAAAGGTGTAAAATGAAGGTTTTGCCCTTAGGGTTAAAATAGTGCAAGAAAGGGCACCCAAGGGTATTTTGATAATTTGCCAAGGGATGTTTCTTGGGAATCGACCCATCAGAGTACTTGAGCTTGATCAGGATCCAAGATAACATTCCCAGAGCCCAAAAACGTAGGCCCAGTGATATGTGGGAAAAAGTGGCATTAAAACACTATTTTAATGCTGTTTCAATAAAGTAAAGTTTCTCGGTCGGCACGATAACTGTAACACCCCAATTTCTAGGCCTAGAGATGCCAGAAGGAGAATTCAAGGGCATAATCGTAATTATGGGAAAGATCGGACTGGTGGCCGATGAGTACCATATTTTGCCAGAAAATAGAGAAAATTATGCTGATCATTTCACTGAACTGTGAAATGTGCATATGAGGTCTCTAGATGTATGAAAGAATTAGAAATATGACCAGGGGTAAAATGGTCATTTTTTGAAAAGTGTGCGCGGGAGCGTACTTTCAGGCCAAAATAGCCCGGTCCGGATAAAATATCTGAAAATACCAGGAGATAGAGAAGAGGATTCCGGATTGAATGACGCAACACAGAATTTTGATTTGAGGTCCCGATTTTTCTGTAAAAATTCCTGAAGATGGGAAATTACAGTTACAATCGGTAAAGGAAGAGCAGTCCGAATAGAGATGATCGGACTATGGACAGAGGCCATACAGTATTGTCTAATGCCCGTAGTGACACCAGGGAAGGCCGAGGCCCATAATATCAGTTCAGTGGTAAGAGGGGCCGGTGTCCGGGAAAAATGTGCAAAATGACGAAAATGCCCTTATGTTATAGAATAACTGAAGAATGAGTAAAGGGTATTTTGGTCATTTGGCTAAGGTTAGACAGTCAAGAAGGCGTATCTGGATAGTTGACCAGTGCCAGAGAATACTCTGGTAAAATATGAAAAGATAATAATGCCCCCTAGACCTAGTAAAGGAAATGAAAGGACTTAAGTGCAATTATGGAAAGTTTTAAGGCCAAAAAGGAAAGTAGACAAAAAGGTTGGGTCCTTAAGTGTAATTTTAGCCAAATAAAAAGGGACTTAAATGAAAAGAAGAAAAGTTCCCTGGGCTAAATTGTAATTAAAGAAAGTCAGGCCGGAAGTGGTTTGGACTGTCCGAAAGCATTTCAGTCCCAGATTTCACCGGTAGAGAGAGCAAGGGACGCTCGGTAATCTGGCTTAATACAGGAATTTTTGAAGACTCCAGATAGCCAGAAATGGACTGATCGTCCAAAAGTTATAAAAATTCATACCGGATATCCTAGAATTCAGATCTAGGTGAGAAAATACAGGATGATACGTCCTTATGGGACGGATGTCGGGAAACTGACAGAATACCGATAGGAGGCCTGTAGAAAAAGTTATTCGCAAAATAGAAAATCCAGACGGGAGTGTGAGGCCTCCGGGTATCCGATAGGGAGATTTATCGGTATTTGAAAAGGGACTGAATGAGTTCGGATGATCTCGGTCAGATGACTGATATGACTCACAGGGATGCCTGAACACCGCAGGCTAGTGTTTCGGACAGAAGGAGCCGGTGTCCGGATATGTGTATAAACGGTGAATAATAGATAAAATATTCAATAATTATTAACGGGGAAGATTCCTCGTAATGCGTGCCATGAGGATATTGGACCCAGAAAGGCC
Source organism: Leucaena leucocephala (assembly GCA_037074615.1). NCBI lineage: Eukaryota > Viridiplantae > Streptophyta > Magnoliopsida > Fabales > Fabaceae > Leucaena > Leucaena leucocephala. Next base: position 6,745,596 of record CM073548.1, on the reverse strand, counting down.
CAATAATGGCGCCAACAGAGGCCCAATGAGACACTTGGACTGATAGGTGGGCCAGTGTCCGGCAGAACCCCGGAAAAGTGCGAAATTACGAAAATGCCCCTGTGTTGTACAAAAGTGTAACAGATGAATGAAGGGCATTTTGGTAATTCTGGACAGGCCCAGAAGCCAAGGTACATACAGATAAAGTTACTGAGAGTCAGTATATACCCTGACAGAGTACAGAAGGGTGTAAAATGACGATTTTACCCTTAGGGTTAAAATAGTGCAAGAAAGGGCACCCAAGGGTATTTTGGTAATTTGCCAAGGGCTGTTTCTTGGGAATCGAGCCATCAGAATACTTGAGCTTGATCAGGATCCAAGACAACATTCCCAGAGCCCAAAAACGTAGGCCCAGTAATGTGTGGGAAAAAGTGGCATTAAAATATTATTTTAATGTTGTTTCAATAAAGTAAAGTTACTCGGTTGGCACGATAACCGAGGAGGTGATCAGATAAAGTCCTGGATTTATCTGGATAGCATTGGAAGGCGTGACAGGTTCCAGTAGGATGACACATGGCGCCAACATAAAGGCAGAAGAAAAAGTTGAGGACACGTACTACGAGGCAAGATACTGGACCGGTGAGTCAGCATGCTGAGTCAGCATCTGAGGTGTCCAGGATTTCAGACATGTGATAAATGTGGCGCTGAGGTGTCCTGGTGAGGTGTCCCAATGATGTCATGCATGATGCAGTAAAGGAGGAATTAAAGAAAATGGGAAAATCCAGGAAAAACCAGGACCACAAGTTCCTATGGCTTCAAAATTACAAGAATGCCATTGAAGAAAACTATAAATACCCCCCCCATTCATTTGCATTACGCATGGGCAAGGGAAAAAGAGAGAAAGAAGAGAGAAAAGGAGAAGGAAAGAAAGAGAGAAAGGAAGAAAGAAAGAAAGGAAGTTCTGGCGGAGCTAGAAGCAGAATAGAGATAGTAGAGCTCTGCTGAGCCTTTGAGGTAGTAACTAATCCTAGCTTTTATGTAATGGCTGTGATTTGTTGTGCTATTGTTTGGTTGGATTGTTGTCTTATATGTTATGTCTGAAGCTCTGCTGTAATGCTATGATCATATGTTATTAAGCATGGAAGCACGCAGCATACTTATCTGTACACAATCACAAGCAAGCACTGTCACTCTGCATTACATATATTGTTATGATTGTTGCTACTGAGATTCCCCCGAATCTCATCCCAATAAATAACCCATTTCAGGGGAGGTTATGTCGAAATGAATTTTGGGAATTTTAAGAGACGCCGTTATGCTGCCGAAGTAAAGACTGAACATCAGTATATGATAAGTACTGTGTACGTAGTGCTGTCTAAGGAGGCTAGAAGTGAGTGGACCTAGCCGGTTCATCTAGTCTTTCCTGGGTACTATGTAGAATGGTAGTTCTCATGAGGGGATTACCGAATCAGTACGGTTCAGTTCTTTGTACAGATGAAGCGTAGCGGTTATGCTGCCGGATTTCAGGCAGGAAAAGATGTAATAGAGATATGAGAATTTATGTACATGACTGGATGTAAAACAACTTATTAATTAATAATAATTGTTGTTTGGCATGTTTGACTGATGTATGATGGATGTATGCATATGTATGCAAAGTAGAAATGCTGAAATATACCACTGTGAACAGTAACACGTGGTGACAAGGTCATGTTTGATAAATGATTAAAAATAGTAAATGGATGAATTAATGTATGAACTTTTTATGGTAAATAGTATACATACCAAGCTTTAATTGGATATATAAAACGTATCATTTGGATGTCTACACAAGGAGATATAAATTATCAAAGTTGGGACCAGAATGCTGGATTCAGGAGAAAAACGCTGGATGAACAGTAAAATAGAAACGTTAACTGACGTTGACTCGGTCAATGCATGGTCAACGAGTTATTTTTCCATGAAATATAATTGAGTTATCTTCATTTATCAATTGTAACCACTTCATTTCGATTTTTCTAGAATTAGTTATGATTTTTCGAAGTCAGGTCACTCATCTGGAATTTACACAGTGAACAGTACTCGATAAGAGTAAAACTCCAGATTGAGAAATTGGACTTCAATGACCTTGAAAGTGGTTCTAAATGCTACCAAATGGTCCCTAAGACAATCGAAAGTAAGGATGTTTCATTTTGGTATCAGAGCAAAGGATTCTGACTTAGGAAATGCTCTGAACAGATAATTTATGGTGTTAGTACAGAATAAGGATAGCACAGAACAAAGGGTTCTGGCTCCGAGCATAAGATTCTGGCACAGAACAGAAGGTTCTGGCTCAGTGATGCTCTGGTTTAGTTAGTTTGATTCCTTAAACAAATGAGAAGTTTGAGTGGTCCTCTCCCTAGAGTATGATATAGGGATGGTGTTCACTGCTTGAAAAGGTTTAGACAGAAGACAGTGACACCCAGATGTATGAGGCTGGACCCCGAGCTTTATAGTCTTACGAAGGATATGATTATGATGGGCTAATCTTAGTCAGCCGATACAGTCGAGGTCTCGTGTTTATTAACACAATATGGCTGGACTAAGCAGAACAAGGTTTAAGAAGCAGTTTCCTCTATGGATAGAGACGGAAGCTGATCAGTTTATGACTAAGGAAGCTGCAAAGAGTAGCTCAAGGTATCGTGTTGTAACCCGATACTATAGTGAGGATGCCAGATATCCAAGTTACAACAAGTTAAGTCACGATGAGATATGGGCAACCCAGGCTCGCCAAGATCAAGAGCGAGATTCTGCTATCACTATGGCGGTTGCTGCTGCGGTTGCAAGATTACAGCAGTCTGGGAAGGAGGTAGTACCAGAGAATAATATAGAACCTGAACCTCAGCCAGATCATGAGCAGACTGTAATGAATAGACATCAGGAGTCTATAAGAAATAATAATGACCAGGAAAGTCTGCAAACATGGATGGAATGATTCCATAAGTTTAATCCGCCCATGTTTGAAGGGATTTTTGACACCCAAATAGCTGGGGATTGGGTAAGCCAGTTAGAGAAAATCTTTAAGATTTTAGAATGTCCCACGGAAAGAAAGACCCAGTTGGCAGTTTACAAGCTAGAAAAGAATGTGCAATAACCAGAAAAGAGTGAGCCTACTCCATCAGTACCACTGAAAGTGATGCCACCAGGTTCCTTGAGAAGGAACAGTAAGAAGAGAAATGGGCCAGCATATGGGTCAAAAGTTAATAAGAAGCAGGGAAGTAGGCTAGGTAGTGGGCCAAGAGAAGTTAGTAGGCAACCAAGGCCTAATGAATGTAGGAACTGTGATCGAGACCATAGTATGAGGCCTTGTCCAGTAGGTCAAGGGTTACGCTATTATGCCAGGGAGTGTCCACAGAACACAACAGGCGAAAGATACCCGACTTAGGGAAGAATATATACCCTGACTGGCAACGAGATAAGAAAGTCGCCTGTGCCAAATTAAGGTACGAGTTTATTTGTGTTCTGTTTCCATTGGCTAATGAACGGATGAATCCTGTATGTGATTGCATTGTATTGTCCAGTATGCGCACTATTGAGCTACCCTATATCTAATATGTTGCCGTTGTATGAGGATGAGTATGACTACATGTTTTAAAAGTAGGAAGTAGAGAAGAGGAGTCTTATGTCGCGACTAATATGTACAGATAAGTTGATGTTGCGACGTGAGAAGACCTCAGGTCGCGATGAGTAATATTGCAGTACGCGACCAGTGTACAAAGGACTTCAGGTAGCGATGTTATAGGTTGCGACTAAAGGACACAGAGATACCAGGTCGTGACGAGTAGTATGCGACGGTTGCGACTAAAAGTCGCAGAGCATGTGAGTTGTAACTATGCAGTTCTCAAGTTGCGACTATAATTGGCAGAGGCCATATGATAAAGAGAATGAAGGTACCAAACTCGCTGAAGTCCACCAGCTAGAGGATTGGTATAGCATATGGTAAGCCAGACAGTACAAAGGTACTGAGAAATGAAAAATCAGTTTAAGACGAGGTTTAAAGTAGATCCTCCATGTGATAACTAAGAGTAGATCTACGTTACGGAGGTTTTATTCAGCTAATCTGAATAAAAGACCTAAAAGCTAGAATGAGATCTTCCAGAGATGATCCTAGTATATGGCCTAATGGTAAAGACGTGATGGTTAATAGATAAAGAGCTCAATGTTCTCTGAGTAGAGGGATTTCATCACGGAGAAGTGATGGACCTAGGGCATAGTACCCTAGAAAGTAGAAGTAATAGTAAAAGATGATGAATGAGATCTATGCAACTGAAGTTTGCTAGGATCAAGAGAAAGACGCGTTTTCAGGTGCTTAAGGGCTGTGGCTCGTGTGTCTGGAAAACAAAACTGTGACCTCATGTGGGCACCAGGCCTGCCTAAGGGGAAGCGGATAATATCTTTGTGAAGAGGTTCTGGGCTGTTACAGTAAAGGCTGATAAGGAACCACAGTCTGGTCAAGAATAGACTTAGACTGATAGATAGACAAAAGAAGAAAAGAGATGGTAGAAGGTAGCCACAGATTACGAGATACAGTGACTCCCCTATGTAAGAAAGAGTGATGAAGGGTTGAGTCTATACCCTGATAAGACGGTAGCGTGGCAGCCTGAGCTAAATAGATGAATGCTTCAGAATGATTGATAATAAGATAGGCAATATGATAAAGGAAATATGTTTCGAGGCTTACTTAGTCTATTACGATGTCTAATGGATGGTTGAGCAAAGTATGATGGTGATATGGCTTATGATGCCATAAGTTACGATGAATAGTTGCATCTCCTTGCAATGGTCATATGATGACATGCATGTTAGAGTATGCTATGATGAATGGATACTCCCCTTTTGCAGTGCATGCAGGGTAGAGTATATATGGGTACATATATGAGATGAGAAAGTATGAGAAATTATGTTGCTCCCATACCATATGATATGAGGATGATATGATTGTATTGAGGATGATATATGGTCTCAGTTTATGGGACGATAGGTTATGATATGATATTCAGATATGATGTATGATTGAGGTTACTCAGGTATTTCTATAGGCTTGTGAATACAGTACTCAGGGCCATTTCTATTGAGCGGAATGGTAAACAGATAAAAGTAAAGGGATTGTTTCTAGATCACTCTTCATATAAGAGTTGGATCTGAAACAGGTGGCTCTCAGATAGAGCTAGATTCAGATGAGTATAGATCACTCTTTAGATAAGAGTTGGATCTGATATAGAATGCTCGCAGTTAGAGCATAGTTCAAATGGCTCGTAGTTAGAGCACAAGTTGAAAGATGTGAAGGAACTCCTGAGTAAGAGAGGAAGTAAGTAAAGTCTGGGTAAATAATAGGAGGCTACTAAATATATTTTTAAAGTTTTTATGGAGTTATCAACAGGTGGAAGCAGTTAACCTTATAACTTAGTCTGTTGGTTTAAAATTTTCGGGAGATATACAGTACAACAGAATCGCAGTTAGATTCTGGAGGGTCACAGTTAGATCCTAGCATGGCTCCAGGGTCGCAGTTAGATCCTAACAGCTTCAGAGTCACAGTTAGATTCTGAAGAGGCTAACGGTTGATCGCAGTTAGATCCCGAGATCGTAGTTAGACCTAGCCTAAGGAAAGTAATAGCCATGAGATATGAGTACAATGTAATATCTCTTTGGGAAGATGAATGCCAAAGACGAAGTTAAGGAAGCTTCACTAGTTGATAAACTCACCCAGAGAAATTATTTTACAATGATTTTCCTCAGGTAGCCTCTAGTATACAGACTAAACTTAGCTTTCCCTTAGCAAAGACGGAGTCCAAGTCCAAAGCTGAGTATTGATATTCAAAGTTTGGTAGAAGTATGCCTGAGAAGTAAAGAACAGAATCCTCTATGTGTTGAGAATAGAAAAGCATTGGCTAAGAGCACTCTGGGAGGTAGCTCAAGTTGTAAAGCCAATAGCAAGAGAAAGAGGCGATAGTTCAGACAAGGGACTGGTCAAGGTAATGATCAGATTGGAGAGCAGAGATGTCAATATAGTGGAAAGAGCCATGGCACATGGGAGTGTTGAGCAGGGCAAAGCAGTTGTGGTAAGAAATGCCACTTGGTAAGAGGTTGCCCTAAGAATGCTGACATCCCTAGGAAAGGTATTTGCTCTTACCTCAGACAGAGTCTCCAATATTCCCTGAAGTCGACCCTAAGAATGATTCAGTAGAACCATAGCTGTAAGGGCGACTGAGCTGTAAGGAACTATAGGCCTAGATAATGATGTGGATAATGAAGAGTTCTTTTCTGATCTAAAGAAAATGGTAATAAAAGGCCAGAGAGACCTAGAGAAGAGGGTCTAAGGCAAAGCAAAGATAGAACGTAGTTCTATAAGAAAGAGATTGCTAGGGCCTAAAGCTATATAAAGAGTAATCTAGCCCTAACCCAGTAGCACGTTAATTTGAAAGGTGCTAAGGCAAGAGTAGCCTAAAGATATGTAAGCCCTAAGAAGGGATAAGACAGTGTAAATGCCACAAAAGTTGGGCATAGGTGCATGACGTTATGAGAATAGTCAAGAAAAGTCAGAGAAGTTATCTGGGTTATGATCTCGTATCAAGAGAAAGAAAGTTAGAAGAACAATATCTCTCCTGAGAGATTAGCAAACTATAAGAGGAGTAATGTAGATCCCAGAATTACATCAAAATTCTGATGGATAAGGTATGAAAGAAATGGACACTACTCACAAGTGTAATGAACTGTCCATAAATATAAGAGGATGAATGCCCCAAGCCTTAGTCATAAACCAGGAAAGGATATACAGAAGAGCTATATCCAGGATCGTTGACTAAGATGCCAAGTAAATTTCGAGGACGAAATTTATTTTAAGGGGGGTAGAAATGTAACACCCCAATTTCTAGGCCTAGAGATGCCAGAAGGAGAATTCAAGGGCATAATCGTAATTATGGGAAAGATCGGACTGGTGGCCGATGAGTACCATATTTTGCCAGAAAATAGAGAAAATTATGCTGATCATTTCACTGAACTGTGAAATGTGCATATGAGGTCTCTAGGTGTATGAAAGAATTAGAAATATGACCAGGGGTAAAATGGTCATTTTTGAAAAGTGTGCGCGGGAGCGTACTTTCAGGCCAAAATAGCCCGGTCCGGATAAAATATCTGAAAATACCAGGAGATAGAGAAGAGGATTCCGGATTGAATGACGCAACACAGAATTTTGATTTGAGGTCCCGATTTTTCTGTAAAAATTCCTGAAGATGGGAAATTACAGTTATAATCGGTAAAGGAAGAGCAGTCCGAATAGAGATGATCGGACTATGGACAGAGGCCATACAGTATTGTCTAAGGCCCGTAGTGACACCAGGGAAGGCCCAGGCCCATAATATCAGTTCAGTGGTAAGAGGGGCCGGTGTCCGGGAAAAATGTGCAAAATGACGAAAATGCCCTTATGTTATAGAATAACTGAAGAATGAGTAAAGGGTATTTTGGTCATTTGGCTAAGGTTAGACAGTCAAGAAGGGGTATCTGGATAGTTGACCAGTGCCAGAGAATACTCTGGTAAAATATGAAAAGATAATAATGCCCCTAGACCTAGTAAAGGAAATGAAAGGACTTAAGTGCAATTATGGAAAGTTTTAAGGCCAAAAAGGAAAGTAGACAAAAATGTGGGGTCCTTAAGTGTAATTTTAGCCAAGTAAAAAGGGACTTAAATGAAAAGAAGAAAAGTTTCCTGGGGCTAAATTGTAATTAAAGAAAGTCAGGCCTGAAGTGGTTTGGACTGTCCGAAAGCATTTCAGTCCCAGATTTCACCGGTAGAGAGAGCAAGGGACGCTCGGTAATCTGGCTTAATACAGGAATTTTTGAAGACTCCAGATAGCCAGAAATGGACTGATCGTCCAAAAGTTATAAAAATTCATACCGGATATCCTAGAATTCAGATCTAGGTGAGAAAATACAGGATGATACGTCCTTATGGGACGGATGTCGGGAAACTGACAGAATACCGATAGGAGGCCTGTAGAAAAAGTTATTCGCAAAATAGAAAATCCAGACGGGAGTGTGAGGCCTCCGGGTATCCGATAGGGAGATTTATCGGTATTTGAAAAGGGACTGAATGAGTTCGGATGATCTCGGTCAGATGACTGATATGACTCACAGGATGCCTGAACACCGCAGGCTAGTGTTTCGGACAGAAGGAGCCGGTGTCCGGATATGTGTATAAACGGTGAATAATAGATAAAATATTCAATAATTATTAACGGGGAAGATTCCTCGTAATGCGTGCCATGAGGATATTGGACCCAGAAAGGCCCAATAATGGCGCCAACAGAGGCCCAATGAGACACTTGGACTGATAGGTGGGCCAGTGTCCGGCAGAACCCCGGAAAAGTGCGAAATTACGAAAATGCCCCTGTGTTGTACAAAAGTGTAACAGATGAATGAAGGGCATTTTGGTAATTCTGGACAGGCCCAGAAGCCAAGGTACATACAGATAAAGTTACTGAGAGTCAGTATATACCCTGACAGAGTACAGAAGGGTGTAAAATGACGATTTTACCCTTAGGGTTAAAATAGTGCAAGAAAGGGCACCCAAGGGTATTTTGGTAATTTGCCAAGGGCTGTTTCTTGGGAATCGAGCCATCAGAATACTTGAGCTTGATCAGGATCCAAGACAACATTCCCAGAGCCCAAAAACGTAGGCCCAGTAATGTGTGGGAAAAAGTGGCATTAAAATATTATTTTAATGTTGTTTCAATAAAGTAAAGTTACTCGGTTGGCACGATAACCGAGGAGGTGATCAGATAAAGTCCTGGATTTATCTGGATAGCATTGGAAGGCGTGACAGGTTCCAGTAGGATGACACATGGCGCCAACATAAAGGCAGAAGAAAAAGTTGAGGACACGTACTACGAGGCAAGATACTGGACCGGTGAGTCAGCATGCTGAGTCAGCATCTGAGGTGTCCAGGATTTCAGACATGTGATAAATGTGGCGCTGAGGTGTCCTGGTGAGGTGTCCCAATGATGTCATGCATGATGCAGTAAAGGAGGAATTAAAGAAAATGGGAAAATCCAGGAAAAACCAGGACCACAAGTTCCTATGGCTTCAAAATTACAAGAATGCCATTGAAGAAAACTATAAATACCCCCCCCATTCATTTGCATTACGCATGGGCAAGGGAAAAAGAGAGAAAGAAGAGAGAAAAGGAGAAGGAAAGAAAGAGAGAAAGGAAGAAAGAAAGAAAGGAAGTTCTGGCGGAGCTAGAAGCAGAATAGAGATAGTAGAGCTCTGCTGAGCCTTTGAGGTAGTAACTAATCCTAGCTTTTATGTAATGGCTTTGTGATTTGTTGTGCTATTGTTTGGTTGGATTGTTGTCTTATATGTTATGTCTGAAGCTCTGCTGTAATGCTATGATCATATGTTATTAAGCATGGAAGCACGCAGCATACTTATCTGTACACAATCACAAGCAAGCACTGTCACTCTGCATTACATATATTGTTATGATTGTTGCTACTGAGATTCCCCCGAATCTCATCCCAATAAATAACCCATTTCAGGGGAGGTTATGTCGAAATGAATTTTGGGAATTTTAAGAGACGCCGTTATGCTGCCGAAGTAAAGACTGAACATCAGTATATGATAAGTACTGTGTACGTAGTGCTGTCTAAGGAGGCTAGAAGTGAGTGGACCTAGCCGGTTCATCTAGTCTTTCCTGGGTACTATGTAGAATGGTAGTTCTCATGAGGGGATTACCGAATCAGTACGGTTCAGTTCTTTGTACAGATGAAGCGTAGCGGTTATGCTGCCGGATTTCAGGCAGGAAAAGATGTAATAGAGATATGAGAATTTATGTACATGACTGGATGTAAAACAACTTATTAATTAATAATAATTGTTGTTTGGCATGTTTGACTGATGTATGATGGATGTATGCATATGTATGCAAAGTAGAAATGCTGAAATATACCACTGTGAACAGTAACACGTGGTGATAAGGTCATGTTTGATAAATGATTAAAAATAGTAAATGGATGAATTAATGTATGAACTTTTTATGGTAAATAGTAGACATACCAAGCTTTAATTGGATATATAAAACGTATCATTTGGATGTCTACACAAGGAGATATAAATTATCAAATTTGGGACCAGAATGCTGGATTCAGGAGAAAAACGCTGGATGAACAGTAAAATAGAAACATTGACTGACGTTGACTCGGTCAATTCATGGTCAACGAGTTATTTTTCCCTGAAATATAATTGAGTTATCTTCATTTATCAATTGGAACCACTTCATTTCGATTTTTCTAGAATTAGTTATGATTTTTCGAAGTCAGGTGACTCATCTGGAATTTACACAGTGAACAGTACTCGATAAGAGTAAAACTCCAGATTGAGAAATTGGACTTCAATGACCTTGAAAGTGGTTCTAAATGCTACCAAATGGTCCCTAAGACAATCGAAAGTAAGGATGTTTCAATAACCGAGGAGGTGACCAGATAAAGTCCTGAACTTATCTGGATAGCATTGGATGGCGTGACAGGTGCCAGCAAGATGACACATGGCGCCAACATAGAGGAGAAAGAAAAAGCTAAGGACATGTGGCATAATCTTAGCCGGTGAGTCCAGTTTGTGGGAAATCGGACTGGACCGGTACTGGATTGGACTGGAACTGCTGAGTCAGCTGATGAGGTGTCCCAGGAGCTTGTAATTTCTCCATGTGACATATGAGGTGTCCCATGAGGTGGCCTTGAGGTGATGTCATGCATGATGCAGTTAAAGGAATAAAAGAAAATAGGAAATTCCGGAAAAACCAAGACAACAAGTTCATATGGCTTCAAAATTACAAGAATGCCATTGAAGGAAACTATAAATACCCCCCCTTGCCTTCATTCATCACGCCAATAAGCAAGCTTAGAGAGATAAGGAAGTGCTTGAGAGAGAAAGTGAGAAAAAGAAAGAAGAAAGGAAGTTCTGGTGAAGTTGGAAGCAGTATAGAAGTTCTGAAGTTCTGCTTTTAAGGTAGTAACTAATCCTAGCTTTTATGTAATATCTTTGTGAATTGTTGTGCTATTGTTTGTTTGGATTGTTGTCTTATATGTTATGCTTGAAGCTCTATTACAATGCTATGATCATATGTTATTGAATATTGAAGTATGCAGCATACTTATCTATACACAACTACAAGCAAGCACTGTCACACTGCATTACATATATTGTTATAATTGTTGCTACTGAGATTCTTTTGAATCTCATTCCCATATATAACTTTACAGGGGAGGTTGTGTCAAAATAAAATTTGGAAATTTTAAGAGACGCCGTTAGGCTGCCGAAATTCTGGCAATGAAGCGGGAACAAAGAAAGGAACTGATACGTACTGTGTACGTAGGTGCTGTCTAAGGAGGCTGGAAGTGAGTGGACCTAGCAGGTTCATCCAGTCTTTCCTGGGTACTTACGTAGAATGGTAGTTCCTACGGGAATTACCGAATCGGTACAAGATCGGTTATTTTCTACAGAAGGAATGTAGCAGTTATGCTGCCGGATTTTAGACAACGAAAAATGTAATAGAAATATGAGGATGTTAATCATGCACTGATGTATAACAGTTAATTATTTAATAATGATTGTTATCTGGCATGTTTGAATGATATGTGATGTATGTATGCATTAAGATGTAAGGGTGGTTGCTGAAAAATGACTCTGTGAACAGTAATCCATAGAGACCAATTGATGTTTGGTAAATCATTAAAAATAGTAAATGGTTGAATAAATGTATGATATTTTTTATGGTAAATATTATACATACTAAGATTTAATTTGATATATAGAATGCTTCATTTGGATGTATACACGAAAAGATATAAATTGTTAAAGTTGGGACCAGAATGCTGGATTCAGGAGAAAGTCATTGGATGAACAGTAAAGTTGAAACATTGACCCAAGTTGAATTTGTCAATGAATGGTCAACCAATGATTTTTACCTGAAATATAGTTAAGTTATCTTCATGTATCAATTTGAACCACTTCATTTCGATTTTTCTAGAATTAGTTATGATTTTTCAAAGTCAGGTCACTCATCTGGAATTTGCCATAGTGAACAGTACCCGATATGAATAAAATTCCAGATTAAGAGTTTAGACTTCAATGACCCTGAAAGTGGTTCTAAGTGCTACTGAATGGTCCTTAAGATATATAAAAATAAGGATGTGACACCTACTGCCTTGATGTCATCTTGGACAACATTTCTTCCTTGATCTTTGCCAACCCCTCTTGTAATCGCGCCTCAATTGAAGCTTCTGCTTGTGCCCTAACCTCTATCCAAGCCTCTGCCTTAGCCTCTGCCCTTATGGTGGAGAGCAAGGATTCCAACTTTGCCCTCGGCACCACATGTAGGGAACATCTTTGAGATGCTCCAAAGTAATCTCTTATGCCCATACCTCTTCCAACTCCCCTAACATGGCCCCATGCTCTTGTTTCCCAGTGTCAACAATCAAGATGTCATTCCTACCATCTGACTTGAAGGATCCATGGGACTCTTGTTGTTTAAGATCAGTCTATAACATAGAAAAAACAGACATAAGGAAAATGATATAATTATAGTCTACTAAAACAAAATAATACAAGTAGTTCTTACAATTTTTTCCACAATCATGCGAGCATTGTCTCTTGTATATGTTCCGCTCCTTCTTTGGAGAGCGTACAACCATTTTTCTTCGCGACGTATCGGAGATGGGGGTCAAGAAGAACACTAGGATTCGACTCAGCATTTTCTTCTAGCCTTTTCCTCTTGGCCCCCAACAACTCTCTTTCTGCCTTCGCGTAACCCCCTCGGGATATTGTGTGGGGGCAATCATTCTTGAGCAAGTATTCAATCGCTTTTGCCCTTTTTTCCTACAAGACATGAAGTAGTTAAAATCAATACATATTCTGATACGTTTTCTGCCAACACATACAAAAGGATACACTTACCATTGCTGCTGGCGTAGTCCGAATCCTAACAAATTCTTCCCAAGCAGCTTCGTCAATGAATTGATACTTGCTGCATGGAGAAGGTTGAGGATGACCACTTTTGTCTCATCCATGCACATACTGACGAGCTAGTTGTGTCTTGAATGCCCTCCAACACTCAGCACAATAAGACAACATCTTCTTCTTCAAGACTTCATTGTTAGGAACATCGTAAGTGAGTTGCAATGATTGCCATTGAAAGCAGAGTAATCAACAACCAGTTGTGTATTTGGTATTGCTCTGCATACAATATAAGATAGATAGTTCCTATACCCAAATAGTGTCCCAAATTTGATTCTTCACGTGATCATCAATAGCATCCCAAGTCAAATAGGTGATGCTAGGCTTGTTGTTGCGTGCTAGGAGGCTGACATAACCTACGTACTTGGTCCTGTGTTTACCAGTTGGGTTCCAGTTTCTGTCACACTCATTCGGAAGCAGTTTCCCCTCTTTCCTGTCCTTCGTAATGTCTTTCAAACGCTTCGCACTTCTGCCCTTCCTTTGCCTAGTGTAGCTTGGAGCATCGCTAGCCTCATTTTGAGTAACTCTATCCCCCATATTCTTATATACTCAATAACAAAATCAAACATTGTAAACAGACTTAACCCTTTTTCCTTCAACCTGTCAGAGCACACAAAACTTGTTCCTTTAGCAGTTATGAATGGAAAGATGTACAAGCATTTATCAGGAAAAATAGAAAATCTAGATTAAGCAAACATAAAAACAGTAAAGCACGTACACAGGAAAAATAAGCGCAGAGAACACGTACATGGCAAAGCAGAACAAGAGCGACAACAGAGAAGAACGACTGACGCTTGGAATAAACCCCATGAAAACCACAGAGCACACCGAGCGGAGATATGATAGAGTACGTGAGAATAATGAGAATGATGGTCGCGCCAAGGGGCGGGCTTAAAAAATGTATATAACCATTTTACACCGAATATAAATTATTCTAACCCCGAAAAAACATAACCGATGTAAAATGTTATTTTACGACGTTTATTTTGAATATAAGAAGACTTTTTACACCGAATAAAGTATAAAAACCGGTGTAAAAAATATTATACTTCACACCGGCTAAAATATAACACCAGATAAAGTATACAACCGGTGTAAAATCAAACTAAAATTTATTAACAAAAATGACAGTAGTAGACTTTTTACACCAGATAGAACTTAAGACCGGTTTTAATTTTATAGTTATTTTTTTAAACTCCATCATCATATATATCATCCCATCCCTTCATGTTACAACATTCTTATCAGAACAAGAATCTGTCTGTGTTATTATTACATCAAAAACATATATGCAATCATAACAAGAAACTTAATATTGCATGTTTAGACTACATCAAAAACACGAAACACATACAAATCAATCAGAATCCACTTCTTCTTCATTTAATTTTGGTAAACCTACTGAAAAAGAAGGGATCTCACAAATAGAATCATCATTGTCAACAACCCTTTTTTCTTGGAGCGCGACAGACCATCTTTCATTTTGAGGATCAGTGATATAGAACACTTGCTTTGCTTGGTCTTCCATAATGAAAGGCTCATCCCCAAAACTTGTATTATTCAAATCAACCAGTGTAAATCCTAATCGATCGACCATAACACCGTTGTTTACATTAGCCCACCTTCATTTGAACACGGGAACTATTAATTTGGAGTAGTCCACCTCCCAAATCTCTTCAACAATGCCATAATAAGGGATGACTGCTAATTTAGGATTGTTGTCTTTTGAACTAAAGAAATGCATAGCTTCAGCCACTAACATAACACTACTATTTTGCACGCTACTTCTATTATCTAGGGACTTCGTATAAAAGGAATACCCGTTGATATCAAATGAATTCTAACATATCATATTAAGTTTAGGACCACACGCCCACCATCTAACTGTATCAGAAACACAATCCTCATTTTCAACCTCCAGTTTGAACCAATGTGCAAAAGATTTGTTGTGTTCTCTATTGAGCCTTTGCTCTGTCATCCTATTATTTTTTTTCGGAAAAGCTCTTTATGAACAACAATATAGTCTTGAACTTCATCAATGTTATTCAAGATGTGTAAGTGTATTTCCTGCAATTCATTAAGATCAAAACTCATCACCGATATTCCGCATTGACCCCCTATTTGGCACGGGGTTTATGGAGACCAGTAAGTCTTACTTTAGACAGGTATTATTGACAAAAATCCATAGCTTCTTCGGTAATATATTTTTGAACAATGGATGCTTTGGCCGATTTGGATTCTTCATATACCCTTTAAGGATTTTCATGTATCTTTCAAATGGGTACATCCATCGTAAGTATACAGGGCCACACAGTTTTATCTCTCGAACTAGATAAACGATGAGGTGTACCATGATGTCAAAAAAGGTAAGAAGAAACTATTTTTCAAGCTGGCACAAAATAACATAACCCTCGTGCTCCAATTCCTCCAACTTTTCAGTCTCAAAGACTTTGCCACATATAGCATTAAAGAAGAAGCAAAGTCGGGTTACAATGTGTCTCAAATCATCTTGAAGGATTCCTCGAACAGCCACTGGGAGTAATTGTTGCATCAATACATGACAATCATGAGACTTTTTGTAATATCCCTAATTTATTGTACTAATTTGAATGTACAAATTGAACAAAATATATGTGAGATTTTTCAGAAAATGATGTGGCTATTTATGTAAGGAGTAGGATTAAAATGAAAAAGAAAGAAAATGCAAGGACTAAAGTGCAATTTTCAAGAGTTTGAAAGGCCAAAAGAAAAGTAGACAAAAATGTGGGGTCTTTAATTTTGAAAGTTGAGGACATAAAGGTGATTTGTGGTAAATGAAGGGGCAAAAGTGTAATTATGGGAAATTTGGACCAAAAACAGGCCAAAAATGACCGTGTTCTGATCGGACCCAAATTTTTTCAGTAGATAGAGAAAATTATTCCGGGTTGTTTCACGCAACATAGAATTTTGATTTGAGCTCTCAAAAAATTGATATAAATTTCTGAAGTTAGATAAAATTATTACAATATTTTTCGGATCTCAGAATCAGATGAGGTTTTCCAGTAAATTCCTATAATTAATATAAGAATTTATAAAATTGACAGGATCAGAAAAGGAATCCTGTAGGATTTTTAATGGAATTTATTGTCGAATAAAATACCCGATAATTATCGTCGGGGGAATTTTCTAGGGATTCGTACTATAAAGGTATTGAACCCTAAAAGGCCCATGAATGGCGTCATTAAGGCCCAATAAAATACTTGGACTGATAGGTGGGCCAGTGTCCGGAAGAACCCCGGAAAAGGGGGAAATTACGAAAATACCCCTGTGTTGTACAAAAGTGTAACAGATGAATGAAGGGCATTTTGGTAATTCTGAACAGGCCTAGGAGGCAAGGTATATACAGATAAAGCTACTTAGAGTCAGTATATACCCTGACAGAGTACAGAAGGGTATGAAATGACGATTTTACCCTTAGGGTTAAAATAGTGCAAGAAAGGGCACCCAAGGGTATTTTGGTAATTTGCCAAGGGCTTTTTCTTGGGAATCGAGCCATCAGAGTACTTGAGCTTGATCAGGATCCAAGACAACATTCCCAGAGCCCAAAAACGTAGCCCATGAAGTATGTGGGAAAAAGTGGCATTAAAATACTATTTTAATGCTATTTCAATAAAGTAAAGTTACTCGGTCGGCACGATAACCGAGGAGGCGATCAGATAAAGTCCTGGATTTATCTGGATAGCATTGGAAGGCGTGACAGGTGCCAGTAAGATGACACATGGCGCCAACATAAAGGCAGAAGAAAAAGTTGAGGACACGTATTACGAGGCAAGATACTGGACCGGTGAGTCAGCATGCTGACTCAGCTGCTGAGGTGTCCAGGATTTCAGACATGTGATAAATGTGGCGCTGAGGTGTCCTGGTGAGGTGTCCCAATGATGTCATGCATGATGCAGTAAAGGAGGAATTAAAGAAAATAGGAAAATCCAGGAAAAACCAGGACCGCAGGATCAAAGTTCATAGAAACTGCAGAATTGCCATTGAAGGCAATTATAAATACCCCCCTCCATTCCATTTTCATTCACGCATGGTAAGGGAGAAGGGAGAGAAAGAAGAGAGAGAAGGAGAAGGAAAGGAAGAGAGAAAGGAGAAAAGGAAGTAAGGAAGAAGGGCATTTTGGTAATTCTGAACAGGCCCAGGAGCCAAGGTATATACAGATAAAGCTACTTAGAGTCAGTATATACCCTGACAGAGTACAGAAGGGTATGAAATGACGATTTTACCCTTAGGGTTAAAATAGTGCAAGAAAGGGCACCCAAGGGTATTTTGGTAATTTGCCAAGGGCTTTTTCTTGGGAATCGAGCCATCAGAGTACTTGAGCTTGATCAGGATCCAAGACAACATTCCCAGAGCCCAAAAACGTAGCCCATGAAGTATGTGGGAAAAAGTGGCATTAAAATACTATTTTAATGCTGTTTCAATAAAGTAAAGTTACTCGGTCGGCACGATAACCGAGGAGGCGATCAGATAAAGTCCTGGATTTATCTGGATAGCATTGGAAGGCGTGATAGGTGCCAGTAAGATGACACATGGCGCCAACATAAAGGCAGAAGAAAAAGTTGAGGACACGTATTACGAGGCAAGATACTGGACCGGTGAGTCAGCATGCTGACTCAGCTGCTGAGGTGTCCAGGATTTCAGACATGTGATAAATGTGGCGCTGAGGTGTCCTGGTGAGGTGTCCCAATGATGTCATGCATGATGCAGTAAAGGAGGAATTAAAGAAAATAGGAAAATCCAGGAAAAACCAGGACCGCAGGATCAAAGTTCATAGAAACTGCAGAATTGCCATTGAAGGCAATTATAAATACCCCCCTCCATTCCATTTTCATTCACGCATGGTAAGGGAGAAGGGAGAGAAAGAAGAGAGAGAAGGAGAAGGAAAGGAAGAGAGAAAGGAGAAAAGGAAGTAAGGAAGTTCTGGCGGAGCTGGAAGCAGAATAAGGATAGTGGAGTTCTGTTAAGCTAGCCAGGTAGTAACTAATCCTAGCTTTTATGTAATGGCTTTGTGACTTATTGTGCTATTGTTTGGTTGGATTGTTGTCTTATATGTTATGTCTGAAACTCTGCTATAATGCTATGATAATATGTTATTAAGCATAGAAGCACGCAGCATACTTATCTGTACACAATCACATGCAAGCACTGTCACTCTGCATTACATATATTGTTATGATTGTTGCTACTGAGATTCCCCCGAATCTCATCCCAATAAATAAACCATTACAGGGGAGGTTATGTCAAAATGAATTCTGGGAATTTTAAGAGACGCCGTTATGCTGCCGAAGTAAAGACTGAACATCAGTATATGATAAGTACTGTGTACGTAGTGCTGTCTAAGGAGGCTAGAAGTGAGTGGACCTAGCCGGTTCATCTAGTCTTTCCTGGGTACTACGTAGAATGGTAGTTCTCATGAGGGGATTACCGAATCAGTACGGTTCAGTTCTTTGTATAGATGAAGCGTAGCGGTTATGCTGCCGGATTTCAGGCAGGAAAAGATGTAATAGAGATATGAGAATTTATGTACCTGGCCAGATGTAAAACAACTTATTATTTAATAATAATTGTTATTTGACATATTTGACTGATGTATGATGGATGTATGCATATGTATGCAAAGTAGAAATGCTGAAATTTACCACTGTGAACAGTAACACGTGGTGATAAGGTCATGTTTGATAAATGATTAAAAATAGTAAATGGATGAATAAATGTATGAAATTTTTATGGTAGATAGTAGACATACCAAGATTTAATTTGATATATAAAACGCATCATTTGGATGTCTACAAAAGGAGATATAAATTATCAAAGTTGGGACCAGAATGCTAGATTCAGGAGAAAAATGCTGGATGAACAGTAAAATAGAAACGTTGACTGACGTTGACTAGGTCAATTCAGGGTCAACGAGTTATTTTTCCCTGAAATATAATTGAGTTATCTTAATTTAGCAATTGGAACGACTTCATTTCGATTTGTTTAGAATTAGTTATGATTTTTCAAAGTCGGGTCACTCATCTGGAATTTACACAGTGAACAGTACTCGATAAGAGTAAAACTCCAGATTGAGAAATTGGACTGCAATGACCTTGAAAGTGGTTCTAAATACTACTGAATGGTCCCTAAGACATATGAAAGGAAGGATGTTTCATTTTGGTATCAGAGCAAAGGATTCTGGATTAAGAAATGCTCTGAACAGATAATTTATGGTATTAGTACAGAATAAGGTTAGCACAGAACAAAGGGTTCTGGCTCCGAGCATAAGATTCTGACACAGAACAGAAGGTTCTGGCTCAGTGATGCTCTGGTTTAGTTAGTTTGATTCCTTAAACAAATGAGAAGTTTGAGTCGTCCTCTCCCTAGAGTAGGATATGATTATGATGGGCTAATCTTAGTCAACCGATACAGTCGAGGTCTCGTGTTTATTAGCACAATATGGCTGGACTAAGCAGAATAATGTTTAAGAAGCAGTTTCCTCTAGAGATAGAGACAGAATCTGATCAGTTCACGACTAAGGAAGCTGCAAGAGTAGCTCGAGGTATCGTGTTGTAACCAGATACTGTAGTGAGGATGCCAGATATCCAAGTTACAACAAGTTAAGTCACGATGAGATATGGGCAACCCAGGCTCGCCAAGAGCAAGAGCGAGATTCTGCTATCACTACGGCGGTTGCTGCTGCGGTTGCAAGATTACAGTAGTCTGGGAAGTAGGTAGTACCAGAGAATGATATAGAACCTGAACCTCAGCCAGATCATGAGCAGACTGTAATGAATAGACATCAGGGGTCTATAGGAAATAATAATGACCAGGAAAGTCTGCAAACATGGATGGAACGATTCCATAAGTTTAATCCGCCTATGTTTGAAGGGACTTTTGACACTCAAGTAGCTGAGGATTGGGTAAGCCAGTTAGAGAAAATCTTTAAGATTTTAGAATGTCCCACTGAAAGAAAGACCCAGCTGGCAGTTTACAAGCTAGAAAAGAATGTGCAATAACCAGAAAAGAGTGAGCTTACTCCATCAGTACCACTGAAAGTGATGCCACCAGGTTCCTTGAAAAGGAACAGTAAGAAGAGAAATGGGCTAGCATATGGGTCAGAAGTTAATAAGAAACAGGGAAGTAGGCTAGGTAGTGGCCCAAAAGAAGTTAGCAGGCAACCAAGGCCTAATGTATGTAGGAACTGTGGTCGAGACCATGGTATGAGGCCTTGTCCAGTAGGTCAAGGGTTACGCTATAGGTGTGGAAAGTATGGACATTATGCCAGGGAGTGTCCACAGAACACAACAGGCGAAAGATACTCGACTTAGGGAAGAATATATACCCTGACTGGCAACGAGATAAGAAAGTCTCCTGTGCCAAACTAAGGTACGAGTTTATTTGTGTTCTGTTTCCACTGGCTAATGAATGGATAAATCCTGTATTGGATTGGATTGTATTGTCCAGTATGCACACTATTGAGCTACCCTATACCTAGTATGTTGCCGTTGTATGATGATAAGTATGACTACATGTTTTAAAAGTAGGAAGTAGAGAAGAGGGGTCTTATGTCGTGACTAATATGTACAGATAAGTTGATGTTGCGACGTGAGAAGACCTCAGGTCGCGATGAGTAATATTGCAGTACGCGACCAGTGTACAAAGGAGTTTAGGTAGTGATGTTATAGGTTGCGACTAAAGGACGCAGACATGCCAGGTCGTGACGAGTAGTGTGCGACGGTTGCGACTAAAAGTCGCAGAGCATGTGAGTTGTGACTATGCAGTTCTCAGGTCACAACAAAAGATAGCAGAGGCCATATGATAACGAAGGTACCAACCATTGCTGAAGTCCATCAGCTAGAGGATTGGTATAACATATGCTAAGCCAGATAGTACAAAGGTACTGAGGTACGAAGGATCAGTTTAAGATAATGTGAAAAAGTAGATCCTCTATGTGGTAACTAAGAGTAGATCTACGTACAGGGGTTTTATTCAGCTAATCTGAATAGAAGACCTAAAAGCTGGGATGAGATTTGCCCAGGAATGATCCTAGCACATGGCCTAAGGTGAGAGACGTGATGGTAAATAGATAAAGAGCTCAATGTTCCCTGAGAAGAGGGATTCCATCACAGAGAAGTGATAGACCTAGGGCATAGTACCCTAGAAAGTAGACGTAATAGTAAAAGATGATGAATGAGATCCATGCGACTCAAGTTCGTTAGGATAAAGAGAAAGACCAATAAGGAACCATAGTCCGGTCAAGAATAGATCAGGACTGATAGGGACTGATGGAAAGATAGAAGAAGTTAAGGGATAGTAAAGAGGTAGCCACAGTTAAGAGATAAAGTGACTCCCCTATATCCTATGTAAGATAAAGTAATGAAGGGTTGAGTCTATACCCTGGTAAGAGGGTAGTGTGGCAGCCTAAGTAAGATAGACAGAGGTGCCTGTCAGATCCTGATCATGTGATTGATAATCTGACAGATAAGGCGATTGATAGTATGATCAGATGATGATCTGACAAATAATATGATAAAGGAAATATGTTCTGAGGCTTACTTGGATTGTTACGATATCTAATGGATGGTTGAGCAAAATATGATGATGATATGGCTTATGATGCCATAAGTTATGATAGTTGCATTCCATTGCAGTTGTCAAAGGATGACATGCATGTTAGAGTATGCTATGATGAATGGATACTCCCCTTTTGTAGTGCATGCAGGGTAGAGTATATATGAGTACACATATGAGATGAGAAAGTTATGAGAAAGTAGGTTGCTCCCATGCCATATGCTATGAGGATGATATGATTGTTTTGAGGATGATAGATAGTCTCAGTTATGGGACGATAAGTTATGATATGATACTCAGACATGATGTATGATTGAGGTTACTCAGATATGATTGAGGTTACTCAGGTATTTCTATAGGCTTGTGAATACAGTACTCAGGGCCATTTTTATTGAGCGGAATGGTATACAGATAATAGTAAAGGGATTATTTCTAGATCACTCTTCAGATAAGAGTTGGATCTGAAACAGGTGGCTCTCAGATAGAGCTAGATTCAGATGAGTATAGATCACTCTTCAGATAAGAGTTGGATCTGATATAGAATGCTCGCAGTTAGAGCATAGTTCAAATGGCTAGCAGTTAGAGCACAGGTTGAAAGATGATAAGCAACTCCTGAGTAAAAGAGGAAGTAAGTAAAGTCTGGGTAAATGAATTGAGGCTATAAGATTTTTAAAATTCTTATGGAGTATCAACAGGTAGAAGCAGTTAACCTTATAACTTAGTCTGTTGGTTTAATATCTTCGGGAGATATACAGTACAACAGAATCACAGTTAGATTCTGGAGGGTCGCAGATAGATCCTAGCATGGCTCCAGGGTCGCAGTTAGATCCTAATAGCTTCAGAGTCGCAGTTAGATTCTGAAGAGGCTAACGGTTGATCGCAGTTAGATCCCGAGGTCGCAGTTAGTCCTAGCCTAAGGAAAGTAATGAGCCATGAGACATGAGTACAATTTAATATCTCTTTGGGAAGATGAATGCCAAAGACGAAGTTAAGGTAAGGAAGCTTCACTAGTTAATAAACTCACCCAGAGAAATTATTTTACAATGATTTTCCTCAGGTAGCCTCTAGTATACAGACTAAACTTAGCTTTCCCTTAGCAAAGACGGAGTTCAAGTCCAAAGCTGAGTACTGATATTCAAAGTTTTGTAGAAGTATGCCTGAGAAGCAGAAAAGAACAGAATTCCCTATGTGTATAGAGAATAGAAAAGCATTGGCTAAGAACACTCTGGGAGGTAGCTCAAGTTGTCAAGCTAATAGCAAGAGAAAGAGGCGATAATTCAGACAAGGGACTGATCAAGGTAATGATCAGATTGGAGAGCAGAGATGTCCATGTGGTGGAAAGAGCCATGGCACATGGGAATGTCGAGCAGGGCAAAGCAGTTGTGGTAAGAAAGGCCACTTTGTAAGAGGTTGCCCTAAGAATGCGGACATCCCTAGGAAAGGTATTTGCTCTTACCCCAGACACAGTCTCCAAATTCCCTGAGGTCGACCCTAAGAATGTTAAGAAGAACCATAGCTGTAAGGGCGACTGAGCTGTAAGGAACTATATGCCTAGATGATGATATGGAAGAGTTCTTTTCGGATCTAAAGGAAGTGGTGATGATAACAAGTCATGAGAGACTAAAAGGCCAGAGAGACCTAGAGAAGAGGGTCTAAGGCAAAGCAAAGATAGAACGTAGTTCTATAAGAAAGAAATTGCTAGGGCCTAAAGCTATACGAAGAGAGACTTAGCCCTAACCCAGAAGTACGAAAGGTGCTAAGGCAAGCATAGCCTAACGATAGATAAGCCCTGAGAAGGGATAAGAAAAAGTGCAAATGCCACAAAAGTTGGGCATAGGTGCATGAAGTTATGAGAATAGTCAAGAAAAGTCAGAGAAGTTATATGGGTTATGATCTCGTATTAGGAGAAAGAAAGTCAGAAGAACAATATTTCTCCTAAGAGATTAGCAAAGTATAAGAGGAGTGAGGTAGACCCCAGAATTACATAAAAATTCTAAGGGATAAGATATGAAAGAAATGGACACTACTCACAAGTGTAATGAGTTGTCCATAAGTATAAGAGGATGAATGCCCCAAGCCTTAGTCATAAACCAGGAAAGGATATACAGAAGAGCTATATCCCGGATCGTTGACTAAGATGCCAAGTAAATTTCGAGGACGAAATTTATTTTAAGGGGGTAGAAATGTAACACCCCAATTTTTAGGCCTAGAGATGCCAGGAAGAGAATTCAAGGGCATAATCGTAATTATGGGAAAGATCGGACTGGTAGCCGATGAGTACCATATTTTGCCAAAAAATAGAGAAAATTATGCTGATCATTTCACTGAACTGTGAAATGTGCATATGAGGTCTCTAGGTGTATGAAAGAATTAGAAATATGACCAGGGGTAAAATGGTCATTTTGGAAAAGTGTGCGCGTGAGTGCTTTTTCAGGCCAAAACAGCCCGGTTCGGATAAAATATATGAAAATACCAGGAGATAGAGAAAAGGATTCCGGATTGAATGACGCGACACAGAATTTTGATTTGAGGTCCCGATTTTTCTGTAAAAATTCTCGAAGATGGGAAATTACAGTTATAATCGGTAAAGAAAAGGCAGTCCGAATAGAGATTATCGGACTATGGCCAGAGGCCATACAGTGTTTTCTAAGGCCCGTAGTGACACCAGGGAAGGCCCAGGCCCATAATATCAGTTCAGTGGTAAGAGGGGCCGGTGTCCGGGAAAAATGTGCAAAATGACGAAAATGCCCTTATGTTATAGAATAACTGAAGAATGAGTAAAGGGTATTTTGGTCATTTGGCTAAGGTTAGACAGTCAAGAAGGGGTATCTGGATAGTTGACCAGGGCCAGAGAATACTCTGGTAAAATATGAAAAGACAATAATGCCCCTAGACCTAGTAAAGGAAATGAAAGGACTTAAGTGCAATTATGGAAAGTGTCAAGGCCAAAAAGGAAAGTAGACAAAAAGGTGGGGTCCTTAAGTGTAATTTTAGCCAAGTAAAAAGGGACTTAAAAGAAAAGAAGAAAAGTTCCCTGGGCTAAACTGTAATTAAAGAAAGTCAGGCCGGAAGTGGTTTGGACTGTCCGAAAGCATTTCAGTCTCAGATTTCACCGGTAGAGAGAGCAAGTGACGCTCGGTAATCTGGCTTAATACAGGAATTTTTGAAGACTCCAGATAGCCAGAAATGGACTGATCGTCCAAAAGTTATAAAAATTCATACCGGATATCCTGGATATCAGATCTAGGTGAGAAAATACAGGATGATGCGTCCTTATGGGACGGATGTCAGGAAACTGACAGAATACCGATAAGAGGCCTGTAGAAAAAGTTATTCACAAATCAGAAAATCCAGACGGGAGTGTGAGGCCTCCGGGGATCCGATAGGGAGATTTATCGGTATTTAAAAAGGGACTGAATGAGTTCGGATGATCTCTGTCAGATGACTGATATGACTCACAGGGATGCCTGAACACCGCAGGCCAGTGTATCGGACAGAAGGAGCCGGTGTCCGGATATGTGTATAAACGGTGAATAATAGATAAAATATTCAATAATTATTAGCGGGGGAAGATTCCTCGTAATGCGTGCCATGAGGTAATGGACCCTGAAAGGCCCAATAATGGCGCCAACAGAGGCCCAGTAAGACCCTTGGACTGATAGGTGGGCCAGTGTCCGGAAGAACCCCGGAAAAGGGGGAAATTACGAAAATGCCCCTGTGTTGTACAAAAGTGTAACAGATGAATGAAGGGCATTTTGGTAATTCTGAACAGGCCCAGGAGCCAAGGTATATACAGATAAAGCTACTTAGAGTCAGTATATACCCTGACAGAGTACAGAAGGGTATGAAATGACGATTTTACCCTTAGGGTTAAAATAGTGCAAGAAAGGGCACCCAAGGGTATTTTGGTAATTTGCCAAGGGCTGTTTCTTGGAAATCGAGCCATCAGAGTACTTGAGCTTGATCAGGATCCAAGACAACATTCCCAGAGCCCAAAAACGTAGCCCATGAAGTATGTGGGAAAAAGTGGCATTAAAATACTATTTTAATGCTGTTTCAATAAAGTAAAGTTACTCGGTCGGCACGATAACCGAGGAGGCGATCAGATAAAGTCCTAGATTTATCTGGATAGCATTGGAAGGCGTGACAGGTGCCAGTAAGATGACACATGGCGCCAACATAAAGGCAGAAGAAAAAGTTGAGGACATGTATTACGAGGCAAGATACTGGACCGGTGAGTCAGCATGCTGACTCAGCTGCTGAGGTGTCCAGGATTTCAGACATGTGATAAATGTGGCGCTGAGGTGTCCTGGTGAGGTGTCCCAATGATGTCATGCATGATGCAGTAAAGGAGGAATTAAAGAAAATAGGAAAATCCAGGAAAAACCAGGACCGCAGGATCAAAGTTCATAGAAACTGCAGAATTGCCATTGAAGGCAATTATAAATACCCCCCTCCATTCCATTTTCATTCACGCATGGTAAGGGAGAAGGGAGAGAAAGAAGAGAGAGAAGGAGAAGGAAAGGAAGAGAGAAAGGAGAAAAGGAAGTAAGGAAGTTCTGGCGGAGCTGGAAGCAGAATAAGGATAGTGGAGTTCTGTTAAGCTAGCCTGGTAGTAACTAATTCTAGCTTTTATGTAATGGCTTTGTGACTTGTTGTGCTATTGTTTGGTTGGATTGTTGTCTTATATGTTATATCTGAAACTCTGCTATAATGCTATGATAATATGTTATTAAGCATAGAAGCACGCAGCATACTTATCTGTACACAATCACATGCAAGCACTGTCACTCTGCATTACATATATTGTTATGATTGTTGCTACTGAGATTCCCCCGAATCTCATCCCAATAAATAAACCATTACAGGGGAGGTTATGTCAAAATGAATTCTGGGAATTTTAAGAGACGCCGTTATGCTGCCGAAGTAAAGACTGAACATCAGTATATGATAAGTACTGTGTACGTAGTGCTGTCTAAGGAGGCTAGAAGTGAGTGGACCTAGCCGGTTCATCTAGTCTTTCCTGGGTACTACGTAGAATGGTAGTTCTCATGAGGGGATTACCGAATCAGTACGGTTCAGTTCTTTGTATAGATGAAGCGTAGCGGTTATGCTGCCGGATTTCAGGCAGGAAAAGATGTAATAGAGATATGAGAATTTATGTACCTGGCCAGATGTAAAACAACTTATTATTTAATAATAATTGTTATTTGACATATTTGACTGATGTATGATGGATGTATGCATATGTATGCAAAGTAGAAATGCTGAAATTTACCACTGTGAACAGTAACACGTGGTGATAAGGTCATGTTTGATAAATGATTAAAAATAGTAAATGGATGAATAAATGTATGAAATTTTTATGGTAGATAGTAGACATACCAAGATTTAATTTGATATATAAAACGCATCATTTGGATGTCTACAAAAGGAGATATAAATTATCAAAGTTGGGACCAGAATGCTAGATTCAGGAGAAAAACGCTGGATGAACAGTAAAATAGAAACGTTGAATGACGTTGACTCGGTCAATTCAGGGTCAACTAGTTATTTTTATCTGAAATATAATTGAGTTAGCTTCATTTAGCAATTGGAACCACTTCATTTCTATTTTTCTAGAATTAGTTATGATTTTTCGAAGTCGGGTCACTCATCTGGAATTTACACAGTGAACAGTATTCGACAAGAGTAAAACTCCAGATTGAGAAATTGGACTGCAATGACCTTGAAAGTGGTTCTAAATGCTACTGAATGGTCCCTAAGACATATGAAAGGAAGGATGTTTCAAGAACCACTTACATGACCTTTGAAGTCCATTAGCTAAATCTAGAATTTTTACTCTTGGTGAGTTACTGTTCATATGGTATTCCAGATTTGGCGACGAACTTAAAAAAATCATAATTAATTCTAGAAAAATTGAAATGAAGTGGTTCAAAATTCTACTCGAATCTAACATCTTGAAATTTAAGGAAAAAATAATTTCCTGACCAAATGCTTCACACATTGATACAGTTTATTCGTTAAATCTTACTGTTTATTTGGTCAAAAATTCTGAAAACAGATTCTGGTCCCCATCTTTGGAAAATTGGTTCTCTTTGTACAGACATCGAAATAAGATATTCTTGATGTCAAAACGAAGCTTGACATGTTAAATAAATGTATGTAAATTTTCATACATTTGTTCCATCATTTACTATTTTTCACTACATCATAAACATTATTGCTTAAACTAGCCATACAACATCATTACTTGCAAGAATTCTTTACATAACATCATATAAAATTTACATTGACCAATCCCTAACTCCTCTTCATGCTTCTTCATCCTCTTTCCTCATTCATAAACCTATTGGGATTGGGATTACATGGATGGGGTGAGATTTCTGGGGAAATCTCAGTAGCAAATAATACTAATTAAATAATGCATGTAATAATGTAATTGCTTGTGCTTGCTTGTGAAAGTGTTACCATAGTGTAATGAGCATGCTTCCATGTATTATATAAAATACAATTGGACAAAGTAATCATAGAAATAGAGCTTCAATCATCTACACATATGTACACAATTTAACAAAGCCATAGAACAATCAAGCATAACATTCAATACATGCAAGTTTAGGATAAGTTTACTACCTTATTGTTTTACTTCCTTTTACTTTAATTTTGCTTCTTCCTTCTTAGTTTTCCTTGATGTGTGGCTACCTCCTTTTGAGTCTACAATCAAATCCTAACATCACATAATCATTCATTTAATACAATCTAACTTCTCTTGAACATTAACTTACTTTAATTAACATAACTTCCTTTAATCTTTACCAATTGACTTGGCCTATGAATCAATTGATGTCTTGACCTTACCCTACATAATTTGATCTTTTGAATCCATTTATGAGCTTAGAATCATGAAATTCCAGCTCCCATGCACTATTCTGGACAGAATTGAAAAACATGCACAATTCTTACAAAACTTCTCATTTTGATTTCAATGCTTCCCACAATTGTTTCTCTACTTTATCCCACACAATTTTTCATTTTAAAACCGTTGGAATCATCAAAATCATGAAATTCAAATCACTGTTCACGCTAGTGAACAGTAACAGAAATAATTTCAAACATTACAACTTTCAATTCCAAGGTTCAAAACCTATCTAATCCTACACAAAATCATCATATAAATTCAATGGAAGCATTAGATCATTGAAATTCCATCTCCTTCTATCATGAACAGTGCAAACCGAATTGTTTTATCCATGGCAAGTCAATAATATCAACTTGATTCAACAACCAATCATCTCACTAGCTTGTTTAAGCTTTAGTCTCATAACTCTAACTTTAATTTCTTCTTTCTCCTTTCATCTAAGGTTTTGGACAGCATATTCACCTTAGAGAAAACTCAACTTTCTTCCATGAAAACCCTAAGTTCAAGCTCCTAAATCAAAGGAAAATAAGCTAGGATAGATTGCTTACCTTTAATCTCTAACTTGCTTGAACTTTGAACTTTGAATTCTTCTTTGTCTTGGCTTGAGTTTTCATTTTTCCATAGTTTCCCCAAGGGTTCCATGAGCTACGGTTTTGAATCAGAATTTGGGGGTATTTATAGAAAATTTCTTGAAAAATGGATGGCCAAGATCACTTTGTGCACTATTTGATCTAATGGCTCATATTTAATCTTGGATTTAACTTTCCTAAAAAGAAAATTATTACATCATCAAGGGACACCTCATAGCCCATGTGATGAAATTGTGAAGGGAGGAAGCATCTGGAAAAATTTCAGTGCAATCCGGTATCGGCTTAGTCCGATTTCCCAAAAACCAGACTATTTTCTGAATCTAATTTTTCTGAGATTCCATAATATGCTTTATGACCTTAAATCCAGTATCTAGATTCTTCTTACCATTGAAATTCTTGTACTAGATCAAAACTTAATTACAGATCCCTTGGCAAATGACCAAAATACCCTTGGTGCCTTTTCTTGCACTATATTGACCCTAAGGGCATAATTGTCATTTCACACCTCTTTATACCTTATCAGGGCATATACTAACTCTGAGTACTCATTCTTACACTTGCTCTTGCATTTTTGCCAGTCCAGAATGACCAAAATGCCCTCCATTCATCTCTTGCTCATTATTACAACACAGGGGCATTTTCATAATTTCACATTTTTCTGGGGTTCCTCTGGACACTGGCCCACATAACTGTTCAGTTACCTTATTGGGCCTTTGTGACACCATTTTGGGCCTTTATATGGTCTACTACCTTTATGGCACAAGTCCCGAGAACCCTCTCCTGAAGGTATTTATCGGGTATTTTATTCTACTGTAAATTCCATTAAAAATTCTACAGGATTCCTTTTCTGATCCTGTCAGTTTTATAAATTCTTATATTAATTATAAGAATTTACTGTAAAGCTTCATCTGATTCTGAGATCCAAAAAATACTGTAATAATTTCTCCTACTTTCAGAAATTTATATCAATTTTTCGGGACCTCGAATTGAAATTCTGTGTTCCGTCAAACTAACCGGAATAATTTTCTCTATCTACTGGAAAAATTTGGGTCTGAACTGATTCTGGGCATTTTTGCACCTTTTTCGGCTCAACTTTCTCATAATTACATTTTTGCCCCTTGAACTTTTGATAAATTACATTTAGGTGCTTAAACTTTGAAAATTATACTTTAGGCCCTCAACTTTTCATAATTATACTTAATGACCCAAAGTTTATGTCTACTTTACATTTTGCACCATGGAACTTTTATACTTTTCAATTTAGTCCCTCTTCTTTAAGCCTTTATCTTATCATTCTTTTATTCTCTATTCATCATCTCAATCTTTCCCAAACCTCTTTCCTCTATCAATATTATACAGATAGGGAAAAATTAGGATGTGACACTTCTACTTAAGAAAAACTAACCTAATATAGTCCTTAATAGTGTAGATCCACTCCTGGATATCACATGGAGGATCTACTTTAGAGTATCTTCTTAAACTGATCTTCAGTATACCCATACATCATACCATCTAGCTTGCCTGTACTGTTGGAGATTGTGCCCTAGGGGCCAATCATTATCTTATGAACATTGTTGATTTATGAATTTCTTAATTGTGTTATCATATTATTTGCATGTTTACTATAATGACAATCCTTGGATAACTCGTGATCTTATCCTAAATGTCCCTGGTCGGTCATCTATGCGGGAGAAGAGATGAAATAAGACCAGTATGACTTTGAAGATATATAGAGATATAAATCAAAGTCATAAGCACATGTAAGAGTACAGGGTGCTGGAACGACCCGCTATGAGAGAGCAGCATGGGTCAAGTCATAAGCTTCTCTCATATACAAGCCATGTCACTATGCCCTTTGACCTGAGATCATCATGGATTCCTACATGACAAACGCTCAGCTTTGACCTAGACAAAAGTCACTTTTGACCGAGTGATCATAAAGGCTATGTTCAGGCTTAGTGGTTTGTCATGCGGAGGAATGTGAATGGTCAAGATGGAATTTGTCCCTCACATTCGTAGAGAGATATTACTGGGCCCCTCGATGAGTAAGTCTGAGAAATGTATGGCCATACTGGAATGGAAGGGTAGTTCCATTTCTATATTCAGACTACTCAGGGATTGAGAAAGTAACGGTCAGGAACAGGAGGATGACGTTCTCCATGCCTCATCCATGATCGAAATATCGTGTGACAAAAGGGACGTGATATGGTTGTATGAAAGGTTACATCGTTTGTCAATCCTCATATGTTTTGGGTAGTTGTAATGCCTTGCTAGAGACCGCTTACGACTTGTGGGTCAGTATAGTAACTGGCCCACTGCCAACTTCATATGGGCCTACAGGGTCGCACACAAAACAGCCCAATACGAGCTATGATGTCCAGATTCATTGAATCTAAGAGATGTCTAGATTCAATGAATAATCTAGGATGGATATATATTTTATATATATATAAATTTGTATATATATATTATATATAATATAAGAGATATTTGTAAGATTTAATTTATAAGGATAAATTAAATCTCTATCACTTTTGAATTTGAATTTAAATGGATATGATCTGTTTGAATTTAAAATTCAAATTGATAAGACATCTCAAATTTGATTTATGAAAATAAATCAAATATAATTCTGTCTTATCTTTATTTTAAATTAAATAAATATGTGAATTAAATCTGTGGGACAGATTTAATATAAACCATATTTATTTAATTAGTTTCTTATTAAATTATGCAATATATGATATTGTATTAATTCAGAATTAATATAAGATTAATTCTGAAGCCCAGCCCAATTAGAAGCCCGATAGCATCCTATATATTTGACATTATGAGCTAATCTAGAGACAATACATCTCTACAGATGTGAGAAAAGGGGGCAAGGAGAGTGCAAAAGGTTTGCAGATAAGAAACTGCCGAAATAGAGACGGTGAGGACGAAATCTCTAGAAAGCCCTAGAGGGACAAGAGGCGCTAGCACGTCGTTCGCGATTGGAACGCTGTTTGTGTGGATACCGGTAGAGGAAGCCAATCTGAGCTGTCGACTTCTTACGATCGACCAGACACGAAGCAAGGTCGTGACCTATTGACACTGAGGTCGCGACCATACGGGCATCTGAATGTCAGAAATCCGAAAAGAGGAGACAGGTCGCGACTTGAAGCTGACGAGGTCGCGACTACAAACTCCAGAGATGTCAGGTCGCGACGGGAAGAAGAGTAGGTCACGACTAATAACTCCAGAGGCGACAGGTCGCGACTAGAAGTTGAGGAAGTCGCGACTAAAAGTTCCAGAGGCGAGGAGTCACGACTAGTGGACACTGAGGTCATGACCAAAGCTCGAATACCGAAGGTAACACTTCTTTCTCCTTGACTTAAACACATTCGGTAGATCCTGGCTGGGAATGGAAAATTTTTTTTAAAGTTAATTTCTGCTGCGTGTCTTCCAATTCCCAACATGTACTCTATGCTAAACCTTTAGCTGATGATTTTCAGAGAAGTTGACACCTTTACTATTATCTTTATTGTAGCATCTAATCTTTGTTTTTGAGGAATTCAGGTTCACAGAACAATTATGTTTCGTTCCCTTAACATTATCTTAAACTAACTCTTGTATCTTAGCTTTCTTGATCTTAGGCTGGTCAACTTCTTTGACCTTATACTAGTCAACTTTCATCTCTGTCAGTAGAAGGAACTGCTCCTCATCGTTGTTCCACTTAATCCAGCCACATCGTTTTAAGAAAAACGAGATCCCTGAGGTATTGGTTGACTAGGACCAGTGATGAGGTTGATTTGTCGTCATTCGATCCATCAAAATAATAACAATTGTACCTGATAATATAGTATAAGGTGTTGGAAATTGTGCCCTAGGGGCCAATCATTGTCTTATAAACATTGTTGATTTATGAATTTCTTAATTATGTTATCACATTATTTGTATGTTTACTGTGATGACCATCCTTGGATAACTCATGATCTTATCCTAAATGTCCCTGGTCGGTCATCTATGCGGGAGCAAAGATGAAATAAGACCAGTATGACTTTGAAGATATATAGAGATATAAATCAAAGTCATAGGCACATGTAAGAGTACAGGGTGCCGGAACGACCCGCTATGAGAGAGCACATGGGTTAAGTCATAAGCTTCTCTCATATACAAGCCATGTCACTATGCCCTTTGACCTGAGATCATCATGGATTCCTACATGAAGAACGCTCAGCTTTGACCTAGTCAAAAGTCATTTTTGACCGAGTGATCATAAAGGCTATGTTCGGGCTTAGTGGGTTTTCATGCGGAGGAATGTGAATGGTCAAGATGGAATTTGTCCCTCACATTCGTAGAGAGATATTACTGGGCCCCTCGATGAGTGAGTCTGAGAAATGTATGGCCATACTGTAATGGAAGGGTAGTTCCATTTCTATCGTCAGACTACTCAGGGATCGAGAAAGTAACGATCAGGAATAAGGGGATGACGTTCACTATGCCTCATCCATGATCGAAATATCGTGTGATAAAAGGGACGTGATATGGTTGTATGAAAGGTTACATCGTTTATCGATCCTCACATGATTTGGGTAGTCGTAATGTTTTGCTAGAGGCCGCTTACGACTTGTGGGTTATTATAGTAACTAGCCCACTGCCAACTTCATATGGGCCTACAGGGTCGCACACAAAACAGCCCAATGCGAGCTATGATGTCCAGATTCATTGAATCTAAGAGATGTCTAGATTCAATGAATAGTCTAGGGTGGATTTATATATTATATATATATAAATTTGTATATATATATTATATATATAATATAAGAGATATTTGCAAGATTTAATTTATAAGGGTAAATTAAATTTCTATCACTTTTGAATTTGAATTTAAATGGATATGATCTATTTGAATTTGAAATTCAAATTGATAGGATATCTCAAATTTGATTTATGAGAATAAATCAAATATATAATTCCGTCTTATCTTTATTTTAAATTAAATAAATATGTGAATTAAATCTGTGGGACGAATTTAATATAAACCATATTTATTTAATTAGTTTCTTATTAAATTATGCAATATATAATATTGTATTAATTTCAGAATTAA
Organism: Leucaena leucocephala; assembly: GCA_037074615.1. NCBI lineage: Eukaryota > Viridiplantae > Streptophyta > Magnoliopsida > Fabales > Fabaceae > Leucaena > Leucaena leucocephala. Next base: position 6,711,383 of record CM073548.1, on the reverse strand, counting down.
TATGAGATTAATTCTGAAGCCCGGCCCAATTAGAAGCCCAATAGCATCCTATATATTTGACATTAGGAGCTAGGGTTCTAGACACAATACACAACATAACTCATAAGAGAAAAGGGGGCAGGAGAGTACAAAAGGTTTGCAGATAAGAAACTGCTAGAATAGAGACGGTGAGGACGGAATCTTGAGAAAACCCTAGAGGGACAAGAGGCGCTAGGACGTCGTTCGTGGTTGGAACGCTGTTCGTGTGGATACCGGTAGAGGAAGCCGATCTGAGCTGTCGACTTCTTGTGATCGAGAAAAGAAACCAGACACGAAGACAGGTCACGACCTATTGACACTGAGGTCGCGACCATACGGGCATCTGAACGTCAGAAATCTAAAAAGAGGAGACAGGTCGCGACTTGAAGACGACGAGGTCGCGACTAAAAACTCCAGAGACGTCCAGTCGCGACGAGAAGCTTAGGAGGTCGCGACTAACAACTCCAGAGGTGACAGGTCATGACTAGAAGCTGAGTAGGTCGAGACTAAAAGTTCCAGTGGCGAGAAGTCGCGACTAGTGGATATAGAGGTCGCGATTAAAGCTCGAATACCGAAGGTAACACTTCTTTCTCCTTGACTTAAACACATTCGGTAGATCCTGGTTGGGAAGGAAAAAAATTTAAAGTTAATTTCCGCTACGTGTCTTCCAATTCCCTACAGTGGTATCAGAGCCATGCCGTTTTGTGTTTAAGTTAGGTTTGATTGTTGATACATGTGATGTATGTTAGACTTCTTAGCTGATTATATGATAGCATGCGAGATATGTATGACATATATGGAATCCGTTTATGTATGACATATACAGAATCTGAAAGAAAATTGAAATCGGTGGTGTATGTTAATTGATTTGATCAATTAATATTGATGGGGTCTAAGGAAATAGAATTAAGATTCTATATCAAAAAAGAATTTTATTGGGGCGCTGCCCCACACCCCGCCCGCTAACCGGCTAGCGGGACTGTCACATCCTTATTTTTTATACATCTTAGGGACCATTCAGTAGCACTTAAACCACTTTCAGGGTCATTGAAGTCTAAACACTTAATCTGGAATTTTATTCATATCGAGTACTGTTCACTGTGGCAAATTCCAGATGAATGACCTGACTTTGAAAATTCATAACTAATTCTAGAAAAATCGAAATGAAGTGGTTCCAATTGCTACATGAAACTAACTCAAATATATTTCAGGGAAAAATATTGGTTGACCAATCCTTGACAAATTTAACGTGGGTCAACGTTCCAATATTACTGTTCATCCAATGACTTTCTCCTGAATCCAGCATTCTGGTCCCAACTTTAACAATTTATATCTTTTCTTGTATACATCCAAATTAGACATTATATATATCAAATTAAATCTTAGTATGTCTACTTTCTACCCTAAAAATTTCGTACATTAATTCAATCATTTACTATTTTTAATGATTTATCAAACATGAATGGGTCTTCACGAGTTACTGTTCACTGAGCCTATTTTCAGCATTTAGTCTTTACATACCCAAGCATACAACCAACACATATCAGTCATACAGGCCAGATAACAATTAATATCAAATAATCAACTGTTATATATCAGTGCATGATTAACTCCCTCATATTCTATTACATCCTTCTCTGTCTAAAATCCGGCAGCATAACTGCTACGATTCTTCTTTAGAAAGTAACCGATGTTGTACCGATTCGGTAATTCCCTTATGAGAACTACCATTCTACGTAGTACCCAGGAAAGACTGGATGAACCTTCTGGGTCCACTCACTTCCAGCCTCCTTAGACAGCACTACGTACACAGTACGTATCAGTTCCTTTCTTTGTTCCGTCTTCGTTGCCGGAATTTCGGCAGCCTACCGGCGTCTCTTAAGATTTCCAAATTTTATTTTGACAGAACCTCCCCTGTAATGTTATGTTTGGGAATGATATTCAAAAGAATCCCAGTAACAATAATCATAACAAAATATGTAATGCAGAGTGACGGTGCTTGCTTGTGACTGTGTACAGATAAGTATGCTGCATGCTTCCATATTCAATAACATATGATCATAGCATTGGAATAGAGCTTCAAGCATAACATATAGGACAACAATCAACCAAACAAGACAACACATCACAAAGACATTACATAAGAGTTAGGATTAGTTGTTACCTCAAAAGCAGAGCTTCAGAACCTCTCTACTACTTCCAACTTCACCAGAACTTCCTTACTTCTTTCTTTCTCTCACTTTCTCTCTCAAGAACTTCTTTCTTCCTCTCTTTCTTGCTTGCACCGAAATGAAGGAGTAAGGGGGGGTATTTATAGTGTTGAGCAATGGCAATCTTGTAATTAGGAAGACTTATGATCCTGTGGTCCTGGTTTTTCCTGGAATTTCCTATTTTCTTTAATTCTCTTTTACTGCATCACCCTGGACACCTCATGGGACACCTCATAGGACGCTTCATCACCCATATTCTTCATGTGACGAAATTTGGAGGTTCTGGAAGCTTTCCGGTCCAATCCGGTACCGGCCCGGTCCATCGCCTCGAAAAACGTGCCGTTTTCTGAATCTGATGTTTCTGAAGATCCTTTTTATGTCTACTGACCTCACATTTAGTATCTAGACCCTTTATATCATTATCTTTTTAATACTGGGTCCAGACTCAATTACAGATCCCCTGCGAAATGACCAAAATGCCCTTGGTGCCCTATCTTGTCCTATTTTAACCCTAAGGGCAAAATCGTCATTTCACACCTTTCTGGACTCGGTCAAAGCTTATACTGGCTCTAGTCAACCTTATTTAGACATGTCTTGACCTCTGGGTCTGTCCAAAATGACCAGAATACCCTTTATTCATCTGCTGCCCTTTTTGTACAGCATAGGGGCATTTTCGTAATTTCGCACTTTTCCGGGGTTCTGCTGGACACTGGCCCACCTATCAGTCCAAGAGTCTTATTGGGCCTCTAATGGCCCCATTTTTGGGCTTCCTGGGTCCATTACCTGTATGGCACGCATTACGAGAAATCTTCCTTTAACACAGTTCATTAAATATTTTAACTATTATTTACCGATTATATACCTTTTCCGGACACCGGCTCTTTTTCCCAGATACAGTGTCCTACTGTGTTCAGGCATCCTTGGGGGTTATAACGGTCATCTGACCGAAGTCATCCGATCGCATTCAGCCCCTTTAAAAATACCGATAAATCTCCAACCCGGATCCCCAGAGGCCTCACACTCCCGTCTGGATTTTTTATTTTGTGAATAACTTTTCCTACAGACCTCCTATCGGTATCCTGTCAGTTTCCCGACATCCGCCCCATAAAGGCGCATCATCCTGTATTTTCCCACTTATATCTGAAATCTAGGGTATCCGGTATAAATTTTTATAACTTTTGGACGATCAGTCCATTTCTGGCTATCTGGAGTCTTCAAAAATTCCGGTATTAGGCTTGGTTACCCGGCGTCACCTGCCCTACCTTCTGGTAGAATCTGGGACTGAAATGCTGTCGGGCGGTGCAAACCACTTCTGGCCTATTTTTTTTAATTATACTTTAGCCCCAGGGAACTTTTCCTTCTTTATAATTAAGTCCCTTAATTTGGCTAAAATTACACTTTAAGACCCCACATTTTTGTCTACCTTTCATTCCTAACTTTAAACTTTCCATATTTACATTTAAGTCCTTTCTTTTCCTTTCTTTTGCAATTTAATCATTTTCTTTACATAAAGGACCACATCTTTTTCCTGAAACAGAGCTCATATATTCCGTTTATTCTGTACATAGGAACCAGTACAGAAAATTAAGGATATTACAGGGACCGCCGTGGCCACCTGTTCGTAACGCAACATAATCGTAAGATATTCTGGCTTTCCTGATATATGTATATTTTGAAATATTTATTGCCCTTCAAAGAGTATGAATTTTGATTCTTGAATGTTTGGGTATGGTGAACAATATGGCTCTAGATTACAAGTGTTATAATTTTTCTAAATACGGCCTGCGTGTCGTGCCTTCCTCTAATGACTCTCGTTATACATTCTCTTCTCATCTCACTCCCCTCGAATGTTAAAACGAGGTTTCCTTATGTAATTTTCCTATTCTAATTAGACAACTTCTCTCATTGGCTTGAGGGTACTTAGGATAGGTGAGCCATATTGTATCACGTTTAAGATTATGCATCTTATGATTATATCACTGCATGTATGTTCTATATGCATAATACTAGTATGAGATACAATCGAGATACATGCAAACCGGATAGTTAATTAAACCCTCTAAAAGGAATCTTAAGTCATATGCTGTCAATTAATGAACACTTGTCAAAACCTCGATCGCTCATTTGTAGGCTCCACAAAAGTGGGTGCATTTGAGTTATCTTGGGGAGATAAGCAAGAGTAATGGTGCTACTCTTATGTTTGTTATTGTTTGACTTAACTGAGATTATCAAAACGGTTTTGGGTCTCAAGACATTAGATGAGATTAAAACATGCCGGATCATATGATGATGGAATCCCATAAACATCTAAGAGTTACATTTGATGTAATTGGTAAAGTTGTTACCTACCTAAATAACTTAAAGTTGAGCGTCCTGCCAAAGCGGACTCAAGTTTAAGGCAAATATGGATCTTAGCCCACTAATTATTACATTGAGGGTTGTTTTATTCAGTGGGAGATTGCTAATTCGCTTGCATATTTTAATTGCAGAATCATGACGACTAGTAATACTGCTGCATTATCGTTGCGATCTATCCTTGAGAAGGATAAACTCAATGGGACAAACTTTCTTGACTGGTTCAGGAACTTGAGAATTGTTCTCAAGCAGGAAAGAAAGGCCTATGTCCTAGATCAACCCATTCCTGAGGAGCCCGCAGCCAATGCTCCTAGAGCTTAAAGAGATTCTTATGCGAAGCATAAGGAAGACTCTGTCGATGTGGGATGCTTGATGCTTGCCACCATGGTTTCAGAGCTCCAAAGAGATCTGGAACACATGGAGGCTTATGAGATGATTGTGCATCTTAAGGAAATGTTCCAGCAGCAGGCAAGGCAAGAGAGGTATGAGACCACTAAGGCCTTACATTCCTGCAAGATGGCTGAAGGTGCATCAGTAAGTACTCATGTCTTAAAGATGAAAGGGTACATTGATCACCTTGAGAGGCTTGGATTTCCCATGAGCCAGGAGTTAGCTACAGATTTGATCTTGAACTCACTCCCAGAAAGTTATGATCAGTTTGTCATGAACTACAACATGAACAACATGGAGAAATCTATTTCTGAACTGCATGGGATGCTTAAAACTGCTGAGTCGGCTGTTAAGAAGAAGCCCAGTACAATTTTGATGGTTCAGAAAGGAAAGGGTATGAAAAAGAAAGGCAAGGGCAAGGGGAAGGGTCATGGCTCATCTGGTAAGACCAAAGAGTCAGGCAAGCCCGAAACCAAGCCTGCACCAAAGAAGGCAAAGCCTCCAAAGGAAGGAGTTTGTTTCTTCTGCAATAAACCAGGTCATTGGAAGAGGAACTGTAAACTCTACCTTGAAGATCTTAAAAAGAACAAGAAGGATAGCGGGGCTATCGCTTCAGGTATTTATGTTATAGACATTCATCTCTCTACTTCTACTACATGGGTATTAGATACTGCATGTGGTTCTCACATTTGTACAAATGTGCAGGGCCTAAAGGACAGTAGAAAGCTGAAGAAGTGCGAAGTTGACCTACGAGTTGGAAATAGAGCAAAGGTTGCTGCTTTAGCTGTAGGCACTTATGAATTAGTTCTGCCCACTGGGCTTTTGTTAGTTTTGAACAATTGCTATTATGTTCCTGCTTTGAGTAGTAACATTGTTTCTCTTTCTTAGTTGGATAAGAAAGGTTACACTTCCATTACTGGGAATGGTAGCTGTTCCATTTATCGTAATGATATTTTCTATGCTCATGGTGATTTGCATGTTGATCATTACATATTAAACTTGGAACAACCCAATTATGGAAATATCTATAACATAACCCAAAAGGGTCAAACCAAATGATTTGAATCCGACATACCTCTGGCACTGTCGTCTGGGCCACATAAATGAGAAACGCATTTCTAAACTCCATAAAGATGGATTTCTCAACTCATTTGATTTTGAATCATATGATACTTGCGAATCTTGTTTGTTAGGTAAGATGACAAAGTCACCTTTCACTGGGCACAGTAAGAGGGCCACTGATTTGTTGGGCCTCATACATACAGATGTGTGTGGATCGATGAATACAAATGCTAGAGGAGGTTATTCGTACTTCATCACATTCATAGATGATTTCAGTAGATATGGTGAAACATCCTTATTTTCGTACGTCTTAGGGACCAATTGGTAGTATTTAGAACCACTTTCAAGGTCATTGAAGTCTAATTTCTCAATCTGGAGTTTTACTCTTATCGAGTACTGTTCACTATGTAAATTCCAGATGAGTGACCTGACTTCGAAATATCATAACTAATTCTAGAAAAATCGAAATGCAGTGGTTCAAATTGCTACATGAAGCTAACTCAATACTGTTTCAAGGAAAAATAACTCGTTGACCATTCCTTGTCCAAGTCAACGTCAGTCAAAGTTACAACTTTACTGTTCATCCAGCGTTTTTCTCCTGAATCCAGCATTTTGGTCCCAACTTTGATAATTTATACCTCCATGTGTAGACATCGAAATGAGACATTCTATATATCAAATCGAAGCTTGGTATGTCTACTATTTATCATAAACATATCATATATTTATTTAATCATTTACTATTTTTTATTATAGATCAAACATCACTATATCACCACGAGTTACTGTTCATAGGGGCAAATTCCAGTAAGCAACTTTACATACATATGCATACATCAATCACATATCAAACAAGCATGCCAAACAATACTTATCATTAAATAATAAATCTTTATACAACAGGGCATGAACAAAATCCTCGTATCTCTATTACATCTTTCCTGCCTGAAATCCGGCAGTATAACTACTATACTTCATTTGTAAAAATAACTGATCTTGTACTGATTCGGTAATTCCCGTGAGAATTACCATTCTACGTAAGTACCCAGGAAAGACTGGATGAACCGACTAGGTCCACTCACTTCCAGACTCCTTAGACAGTACCTACGTACATAGTACGCATCATCTCCTTATGTTCAGTCTGAAAATCGGCAGCATAACGGCGTCTTACAGCATTCTCAAAATTCACTTCGACATAACCTCTCTGTAATGGGTTATAAATAGGGGATGAGATTCGGGGGAATCTCAGTAGCAAACGGTACTAAACAATGCATGCATTAAAGTAAATACTTGTGCTTGCTTGTGAAAGTGTAAACATTGTGTAATGTGCATGCTTCCATGTAACATATGAAATACAATTGGCCAAGGTAATCATAGAAACAGAGCTTCAATCATATACACATATGCACACAATTCAACAAAGTCATAGCACAATCAAGCATAACATTCAATACATACAAGTTTAGGGTAAGTTTACTACCTTATTGCTTTACTTCTTTCCACTTTAACTTTGCTTCTTCCTTCTTACTTTTCCTTGCTATGTGGCTGCCCTCTTTTGAGCACACCAAGCAATTCCTAACATCACATTACCATCCAACCATTACAATCTAACTTCTCTTGAACACTAAGCTTACTTTAAGTAACATAACTTCCTTTAATCTTTACCAATTGACTTGGCCTTTGAATCAATTGATGTCTTGACCTTACCCTACACAATTTGGCCTTTTAAATCCATTTATGAGCTCAAAACAACCAAATTCCAGCAACTATGCACTGTTCCAGACAGATTTGAAAAACATGCATAATTCTTTCAAAAATTCTCATTTTGATTCCAATGCTTTCCATACTTGTTCCTCCACTTTTCCCCCACACAAAATCTCATTTTAAGACCATTGGAAGCATCAAAATCATGAAATTCAAATCACTGTTCATGCGAGTGAACAGTAACCGTGAGGAATTTTCAACATTATAACCTTTAATTCCAATTGTTTCCAAGGTTCAAAACCTTTCCAATCCTACAAAAAATCATCATATAAACTCAATGGAAGCATTAAATCATTGAAATTCCATTTCCTTCTATCATGAATAGTGCATGAACAGTGCAACCCGAAATGGTAAAGTCAAGAACATCAACTTACTTCACAACCAAGCATGTAACTAACTTGTTTAAGCTTGTCTAAACTATCTATGACATAAAACTCATGTTCCTCTCACATATACATAGAAATTCCAGCAGCATTTCCCCAATATTTAAGCCTCAAAAATCACTTAAACTCAAGCACAAACCATAAGAACAAAAGGTAGAAGTAAGGAGACAACTTACCTTACTTGCTCCTTCAAGACCCTTGCTTTCTTCCACTTTCTTTCTCTAGAACTCACTTCTCTTTCTAAATGAGCTCTTGGGTGTGAAGAATGAATGGAAAGTGGGGGGTATTTATAGCAAAAGTCATGTGCCATTTGAAGGCCAAGATCACTTTGGAAACTATTTGATCTAATGGTTAAAGGTTTGATCTTGGAATGTCTTTTCACTTTTCACTCAAGACCTTACCACCATGACATCACTAGCATGGCCTCCCTTGGTACACCTAACCCTTCCTCTTTTTGGGTGCCATTCTTGTATCCTTGTGGGTCCCACCATGTGCAACACCTAATTCTTACTTTATTCTCTTTTTCTTTCTTTTCAAAAATCCATAAATTATTCATTATTGGACTTGGGCTCCAAGATAACTTTTGGGCCTTATTGGGCTGGCCTAGGACGAAATGTTGGGCCTCTTTTAGGTCCAATAGCTAATTGGCACAAATCCCAATGTACTTTCCTTATATCGATATCCTTAAATTATCCTGATCTCAGAATAAATGCTAAACACCTCCTTTAATTGTTCTAACATTTTTAGAAATTCATTATAATATAAAATAAATTCTCTACAAAGTTTCATAATTTTCTGAGACCCAGAAGTCCTGTTAAAAATTACATATGTTTCCTTTAACCCTTTATCGGTGTCCTTTTTCACCGTAAATTTCATAATTAATTCTACAGGACTCCTTTTTGACTTCTGTCAACTCCATAAATTCTCATATTAATTATAATAATTTACTATCAAATTTCCTCTTATATCCATCCATTGTGTGAAATGACCAAAATGCCCTCCATTTACTTCTGGTTTCTTAGGGCATCACAGTGGCATTTTCGTAATTTTGCACTTTGGCTCTTAGACTTTCTTCCTCTTCCAATTAATCCTTTTCTTTACATAAATATGGCCACATCTTTTCATAAAAATCTCATATATTTTATTCAACCTGTACATACAACTTAGTACAGAAATTTTAGGATGTTACATATGGCTACGTCTATCTAATGAAACATAAATCCGAATCTTTTGAAATGTTCAAGATATTTCAAAATGAAGTACAAAACCAGCTTGGTAAAACAATTAAAGCCCTTTGATCTGATCGAGGTGGTGAATATTTGAGCCAAGAGTTTATCGATCATCTTAGGAATTGTGGGATAGTCTCACAATTGACTCCTCCAGGAACACCACAATAGAATGAGGTTTCTGAACGGAGAAATCGAACACTATTAGATATGGTTCGATCCATGATGAGTCGAACAGATCTTCCACCGTCCTTTTGGGGCCACACCCTAGAGACAGCTATGTTCACACTGAATCGTGTTCCATCTAAGGCAGTTGAAAAGACTCCGTATGAGATATGGACTGGGAGGAAGCCTAGGTTATCTTTTCTCAAGATTTGGGGATGTGAGGTCTATGTTAAGCAACAAGCCTCAGATAAGTTAGTGCCCAAATCTTCAAAGTGCCTTTTTGTGGGATATCCTAAGGAAACCAAGGGATATTATGTCTACAAACCCACTGATAACAAAGTGTTTGTTGTCAGAAATTGTATCTTTCTCGAACGAGAATTTATCTCTAAAAGAACATGTGGGAGTAAGGTACATCTCGAAGAAGTTCGAGAGCCACAAGACACCACAGAATAAGAGATGGAAAATGGAGAAGACTCACAACAAGTTGTTGAGACTCCTCAAGTCACGCAAGGCCCACGGCGATCCAATAGGGCACGACTTCAGTCTTAGAGATATGGATTTCTGATTGCTGACAATCGTGATGTGTTACTCATTGAGCATAATGAGCCAACTACCTATCGAGAAGCTATAGTGGGACCAAACTCTGAAAAATGGCTTAGTGCTATGAAGTCTGAGATGCAATCCATGTACGAAAATAAGGTATGGACCTTAGTCGACCCGCCTGAAGGTGTAAAAATCGTAGGGTGCAAGTAGGTTTTTAAAGAGAAAATCGACATGGATGGCAATGTAAATGTCTTCAAGGCATGACTGGTTGCAAAAGGATTTACTCAAACTCATGGTCTGGACTATGATGAGACCTTTTCCCCAGTTGCAATGGCCAAATCAATCAGAATCCTCCTTGCCATTGCAGCATATTATGACTATGAAATATGGCAGATGGACGTCAAGACAACCTTCCTTAATGGAAAGCTCCTTGAGGATGTGTACATAACACAACCTGAAGGGTTTGTGCGTTCTGAGGACTCTGGTAAGGTGTGCAAGCTTCAAAGGTCCATTTATGGACTGAAGTAAGCATCTCGGAGTTGGAATCATCGTTTTGATGAAGTAGTCAAAGAGTTTGGATTTCTTCAAAACATTGATGAACCTTGTGTGTACAAGAAGCTTAGTGGGAGCACAGTTGTGTTTTTGGTACTCTATGTCGATGACATCCTACTTATTGGGAATGACATTCCTACCTTGCAGATTGTCAAGTCTTGGTTAGGAAAGTCTTTCTCAATGAAAGACTTGGGTGAAGCCACCTACATCCTAGGAATTAGGATCTATAGAGATAGATCTAAAAGGCTTCTAGGACTGAGTCAGAGCACATTATAGACAAGATACTGCATAGGTTTAGTATGCAGGAATCAAAGAGGGGTTTCATACTCATGTCTCATGGTATTCACCTCAGCAAGAATTTGTGTCCTAGTACACCTGATCAGCGAGGTCGCATGAGTAAGGTTCCATATGCCTCGGCCATAGGATCCATCATGTATGCCATGTTATTTACTCGACCGGATGTCTCGTTTGCCTTAAGTTGACTAGCAGATATCAACAGGACCCCGGTGAGGGCCATTGGACTGCTGTCAAGAATATCCTTAAGTACTTGAGAAGGACTAAGGACTTATTCTTGGTCTATGGTGGATTGTGTAATATCCTTAATTTTCTGTACTGATTTCTATGTACAGATTAGATGGAATATATGAGTTCTTTTTCAGGAAAAAGATGTGGTCCTTTATGTAAAGAAAATGATTAAATTGCAAAAGAAAGGAAATGAAAGGACTTAAATGCAATTATGGAAAGTTTAAGGTTAGGAAAGAAAGGTAGACAAAAATGTGGGGTCTCAAAGTGTAATTTTAGCCAAATTTAAGGGACTTAATTGCAAAGAAGAAAAGTTCCCTGGGGCTAAAGTATAATTAAAGAAAAATAGGCCAGAAGTGGTTTGGACCGCCCGACAGCATTTCAGTCCCAGATTTCACCAGAAGATAGGGCAAGTGACGCTGGGTAATCCAGCTTAATACCGGAATTTTTGAAGACTCCAGATAGTCAAAAATGGACTGATCATCCAAAAGTTATAAAAATTCCTACCGGATACCCTAGATTTTAGATATAAGTAGGAAATTACAGGATGATGCACCCTTATGGGGAGAATGTCAGGAAACTGACAGAATACCGATAGGAGGTCTGTAGAAAAAGTTATTCACAAATTAGAAAATCTAGACGGGAGTATGAGGCCTCCAGGGATCCGATAGGGAGATTTATCGGTATTTAAACTAAGACTGAATGAGGTCGGTAACAACAGTCAGATGCCCGTTATGACCCAAATGGCTGCCCAGATACAGTAGGGCAGTGTATCTGACAGAAGGAGCCGGTGTCCGGATATGTGTGTAAACGGTGCATAATAAGCTAAAATATTCGGTGAACCTGGACAGGGAGGATTCCTCGTAATACGTGCCATAAAGGTGTTGGACCCAGAAAGGCCCAAAAATGGCGCCATCAAAGGCCCAATAAGACATGTGGACTGATAGGTGGGCCAGTGTCCAGCAGAACCCCGAAAAAGTACGAAATTACAAAAATACCCCTGTGTTGTACTAGAGGGGTAGTAGATGTATAAGGGCATTTTGGTCATTCTGGACAGGCCTAGAGGCCAAGACATATACAAATAAAGTTACTTAGAGTCAGTATATGCCCTGACAGAGTACAGAAGGGTGTAAAATGACGATTTTACCCTTAGGGTTAAAATAGTGCAAGAAGGGCACCCAGGGGTATTTTGATAATTTGCCAAGGGATATTTCTTGGGAATCGAACCATCAGAGTATTTGAGCTTCATCAAGATCCAAGATAACATTCCCAGAGCCCAAAAACGTAGGCCCAGTGATATGTGGGAAAAAGTGGCATTAAAATACTATTTTAATGCTGTTTCAATAAAGTAAAGTTACTCGGTCGACACGATAACTGAGGAGGTGATTAGATAAAGTTCTGGACTTATCTTGATAGCATTGGATGGCGTGACAGGTGCCAGCAAGATGACACATGGTGCCAACATAGAGGAGAAAGAAAAAGTTAAGGACATGTGGCATAATCTTAGCCGGTGAGTCCAGTTTGTGGAAAATCGAACCGGATCGGTATTGGATTGGACTGGAACTGTTGAGTCAGCTGATGAGGTGTCCCAAGAGCTTGCAATTTCGCCATGTGACATATGAGGTGTCCCATGAGGTGGCTTTGAGGTGATGTCATGCATGATGCAGTAAAAGGAATAAAAGAAAATAGGAAATTCCGGAAAAATCAGGACCACAGGATCAGATGGCTTCAAAATTACAAGAATGCCATTGAAGGAAACTATAAATACCCCCCTTGCCTTCATTTTTCATGCCAAGAAGCAAGCTTAGAGAGATAAGGAAGTGCTTGAGAGAGAAAGTGAGAAAAAGAAAGAAGAAAAGAAGTTATGGTGAAGTTGGAAGCAGTAGAGAAATTCTAGAGTTCTGCTTTTGAGGTAGTAACTAATCCTAGCTTTTATGTAATGTCTTTGTGAATTGTTGTGCTATTGTTTGGTTGGATTGTTGTCTTATATGTTATGCTTGAAGCTCTATTACAATGCTATGATCATATGTTATTGAATATTGAAGCATGCAGCATACTTATCTGTACACAACCACAAGCAAGCACCGCCACTCTGCATTACATAAATTGTTATGATTGTTGCTACTGAGATTCTTTTGAATCTCATTCCCATATATAACATTACAGGGGAGGTTCTGTCAAAATAAAATTTGGAAATTTTAAGAGACGCCGGTAGGGTGCCAAAATTCTGGCAACGAAACAGGAACGAAGAAAGGAACTGATACGTACTGTGTACATAGGTTCTGTCTAAGGAGGCTGGAAGTGAGTGGACCTTGAAGGGAATTGGAAGACACGCAGCGGAAATTAACTTTCAAAATTTTTCCATTCCCAGCCAGGATCTACCGAATGTGTTTAAGTCAAGGAGAAAGAAGTGTTACCTTCGGTATTCGAGCTTTGGTCGTTGTTTGGCATGCTTGACTATGTATGATGGATGTATGCATATGTATGCAAAGTAGAAATTCTGGAAATTGCCACTATGAACAGTCACACGTGATGACAAGATGATGTTTGATAAATAATTAAAAATAGTAAATGGATAAATAAATGTATGATATTTTTAAGGTAAATAGTAGACATAGCAAACGTAGTTTTGATATATAGTATGACTTATTTGGATGTCTACACAAGGAGATATAAATTATCAAAGTTGGGACCAGAATGCTGGATTCAGAAGAAAAACGTTGGATGAACAGTAAAGTTGTGACGTTAACTGACATTTACTCGGTCAATGAATGGTCAACGAGTTATTTTTCCCTGAAATATGATTGAGTTATCTTCAAGTAGAAATTGGAACCACTTAATTTTGATTTTTCTAGAATTAGTTATGATTTTTCAAAGTCAGGTCACTCATCTGGAATTTTCATAGTGAAGATTACTCGATAAGAGTAAAACTCCAGATTGAGAAATTGGACTTCAATGACCTTGAAAGTGGTTCTAAATGCTACCAAATGGTCCCTAAGACATACGAAAGTAAGGATGTTTCATTTTGGTATCAGAGAAGAAGGTTCTGGCATAGACCAGAAAGGGCTCTAGTTTAAGCATAAGATTCTGGCACAGAACAGAAGGTTTTGGCTCAGTGATGCTCTAAAATAGTAAGATGTGTGGCATGTGGTATGGGATATTATAAATGTTTTACATATGTACGTATATTGTTGTGCATATATATGACTGGATTTCCCAATTCTAGAAAAAAAAAGTGGAAGTCATGGTTAATACAAGATGAACGGTTAGACCAGAAGTGGTAGAGCCCAGGGATGAGGGTACTAATAGTCAGATAAACCCTATGCAAATTATTCTAGATAGGTTAGAGCAACAACAACAAGAAATAAATGAGATACGAGCAACCCATGCTCGCCAAGATCAAGAACGAGATTCTGCTATCGCTACGACGGTTGCTGCTGCAGTTGCTAGCTTACAGCAATCTGAGAAGGAGGTAGTACCAGAGAAGGATATAGAACCTGAACCTCATCCAGATCATGAGCAGACTGGAATGAATAGACATCATGGGTCTATAGGAAATGACAATAACCAGGAAAGTCTGCAAACATGGATGGAACGATTCCATAAGTTTAATCCGCCCATGTTTGAAGGGACTTTTGACACCCAAGTAGCTGAGGGTTGGGTTAGCCAGTTAGAGAAAATTTTTAAGATTTTAGAATGTCCCACTGAAAGAAAGGCCCAGCTGGCAGTTTACAAGCTAGAAAAAAGTGCGGATAGGTGGTGGAGGAATACAGAAGTGATTCTACACTCAAGAAATATTCCACTTACATGGGAGACATTTCTTGAGCAGTTCAACGAGAAATATTTTCCACGGTACGAGATGAACGTGAAGCAGAATTTTTAATGTTAAAGCAGGATGAGCAAGAACCCTTTGGTGATTATCTTGCTAGGTTCATCCGTCTTTCACGATATTCCACTTACCTAAACTGTATGAATAATGAGAGGTGGACCACTGAGAAGTTAACTCATGGGTTAAACCCTACATTAAATGAGAAAGTTTTTCCTAGACAGATACGGAGGTTTATGAAGCAGTAGAGGTATGCAGGATCACGGAGAAGAATGTGCAATATCCAGAAAAGAGTGAACCTGCTACATCAAGAGTGATGCCACCAGGTTCCTTGAGAGGGAATAGCAAGAAGAGAAATGGGCCAGTATATGGGCCAGAAGTTAATAAGAGATAGGGTAGTGGGCCAAGAGAAGTTAGTAGGCAACCAAGGCCTAATATATGTAGGAATTGTGGTCGAGACCATGGTACGAGGCCTTGTCCAGTAGGTCAAGGGTTATGCTATAGGTGTGGAGAGCCTGGACATTATGCCAGGGAGTGTCCACAGAACACAACAGGCGAAAGATACCTGACTCAGGGAAGACTATATGCCCTGACTGGCAACGAGATAAGAAAGTCTCCTGCGCCAAATTAAGGTACGAGTTTATTTGTGTTCTATTTCCACTGGCTAATGGATAGATAAATCCTGTATGTGATTGGATTGTATTATCCAGTATGCACACTATTGAGCTACCCTATACCTACTATGTTGCCTATGTATGAAGATGAATATGATTACAGGTTTTAAAAGTAGGAAGTAGAGAAAACATATACAAGATAGTTAGGGTTAGTCAAACCCTTGAGAGTTAAAACTTATATTATGGCTGAAAGGAGTCCAGGTCGTGACGCTATGAGAAATAGGTTGCGACTAAAGGACACAGAAATGCCAGGCCGTGATGAGTAGCGTATGACAGTCTCGACTAAAAGTCGCAGAGTATGTGAGTTACGACTATGCAGTTCTCAATAAAGATAGCAGAGGCCATATGATAATAAAGGTACCAACCTTGCTGAAGTCCATCAGCTAGAGGATTGGAATAGCATATGGTAAGCCAGACAGTACAAAGGTACTGAGGTAAGAAAGATCAGTTTAAGACAATGTGTAAAAGTAGATCCTCTATGTGATAGCTAAAAGTAGATCTACGTTATAGGGGTTTTATTCAGCTAATCTAAATAGAAGACCTAAAAGCTAGAATGAGATTTGCTAGGAATGATCCTAGTACATGGCCTACTGGTAAAGACGTGATGGGTAATAAATAAAGAGCTCAATGTTCCCTGAGCAGAGGGATTCCATCATGGAGAAGTAATAGACCTAGGGTACTCTCCCCTAGAGAGCAAGGTAATAGTGAGAGATGATGAATGAGATCCATGAGGATTAAGGATCAAGAGAAAGACCAATAAGTAACCATAGTCCGGTCAAGAATAGACTGGGACTAATGGATAAATAAAAGAAGTTAAGAGATAGTAAAGAGATAGCCACAGTTAAGAGATAAAGTGACTCCCCTATATCCTATATGAGATAGAGTAATGAAGGGTTGAGTCTATACCCTGGTAAGAGGGTAGCGTGGCAGCCTAAGTGAAATAGATGGAGGTTTCAGGATGAATGATCAGGATATGATAGGCAAAATGATAAAGGAAACATGTTTTGAGGCTTACTTAGATTATTACAATGTCCGATGGATGGTTGAACAAAATATGGTGATATGGCTTATGTTGCCATAAGATATGATAGTTGCATCTCCTTGCAGTTGTCATATGATGACATGCATGTTAGAGTATGCTATGATGAATGGATACTCCCTTTTTGCAGTGCATGCAGGGTAGAGTATATATGAGTACATATATGAGATAAGAAAGTTATGAGAAAGTATGTTGCTCCCATACCATATGATATGTAATGAGGAATGTATTGAGGATGATAGATAGTCTCAATTGATGGGAAGATAAGTTATGATATGATATTCAGATATGATTTATGATTGAGGTTACTCAGGTATTTCTATAGGCTTGTGAATACAGTACTCAGGGCCATTTCTATTGAAATGAATGGTGTGCAAAAAAGAGTAACAGATAACAGTAAAGGGATTGTTTCTAGATCACTCTTCATATAAGAGTTGGATCTAAAATAGATGGCTATCAGATAGAGCTAGATTCAGATAAGTACAGATCACTCTTCATATAAGGGTTGGATCTGGTACAGATGGCTCGCAGTTAGAGCATAGTTTGAATGGCTCGTAGTTAGAGCACAGATTAAAATGAAAAGTTATGATGAGGCCATAGCAGCAAAATGCAATGGCAAGTGGTTAGACCATAGCCAATGGTAAACCACAGTAAAGTAAGAAAGATGAGAAGGAACTCCTGAGTAAGAGAGGAAATAAGTAAAGTCTGGGTAAATAATATGAGGCTATAAAAATTTTTCAAATATTTATTTATTGAGTTATCAACAGGTGGAAGCAGTTAACCTTATAACTTAGTCTGTTGGTTTAAGATCTTCGGGAGATATACAGTACAACAGAATCGTAGTTAGATTCTGGAGGGTCACAGTTAGATCCTAGTATGGCTCCAGGGTCGTAGTTAGATCCTAACAGCTTCAGAGTCGCAGTTAGATTCTGAAGAGGCTAACGATTGATCGCAGTTAGATCCCGGGGTCGCAGTTAGACCTAGCCTAAGGAAAGTAATGAGCCATGAGATGTGAGTACAATGTAGCATCTCTTTGGGAAGATGAATGCCAAAGACGAAGTTAAGGTGAGGAAGCTTCACCAGTTGATAAACTCACCCAGAGAAAGTATTTTACAATGGTTTTCCTCAGATAGCCTCTATTATAGGCAGACTGAACTTAGCTTTCCTTAAACAAAGACGGAGTCTAAGACCAAATCTGAGTATTGATATTCAAAGTTTTGTAGAAGTATGCCTGAGAAGCATAAAAGAGAATTCCCTATGAATAAAGAATAGAAAAGCATTGGCTAAGAGCACTCTGGGAGGTAGCTCAAGTTGTGAAGCCAATAGCAAAAGAAAGAGGCAATAGTTCAGACAGGGGACTGATCAAAGTAATGATCAGGTTGGAGAGTAGAGATGTCAATATGGTGGAAAGAGCCATGGCACATGGGAGTGTCAAGCAGGGCAAAGCAGTTGTGGTGAGAAAGGCCACTTTACAAGAGGTTGCCCTAAGAATGCTGACATCCCTAGGAAAGGTATTTGCTTTTACCCCAGATGGAGTCTCCAATATTCCCTGAGGTCGACCCTAAGAATGGTTAAGAAGAACCATAGCGGTAAGGGCGACTGAGCTATAAGGAACTATAGGCCTAGATAATGATGTGGATAATGAAGAGTTCTTTTTTTATCTAAAGGAAGTGGTAATAAAAGGCCAGAGAGACCTGGAGAAGAGGGTCTAAGGCAAAGTAAAGATAGAACGTAGTTCTATGAAAGAGAATATTAGGGCCTAGAGCTATGCGAAGAGAGACTTAGCCCTAACCCAGTGGCACGAAAGGTGCTAAGGCAAGCATAGCCTAACGATAGATAAGCCCTGAGAAGGGATAAGAAAAAGTACAAATGCCACAAAAGTTTGGCATAGATGCATGAAGTTATGAGAACAGTTAAGAAAAGTCAGAGAAGTTATATGGGTTATGATCTCGTATCAGGAGAAAGAAAGTCAGAAGAACAATATCTCTCTTGAGAGATTAGCAAAGTGTAAGAGGGGTGATGTAGACCCCAGAATACATCAAAATTCTGAGGGATAAGACATGAAAGAAATGGACACTACTCATAAGTTCAATGGGTTGTCCATAAGTATAAGAGGATGAATGCCCCAAGCCTTAATCATAAACCAGGAAAGGATATACAGAGGAGATATATCCAGGATAGTTGATTAAGGTACTAAGTAAATTTTGAGGACGAAATTTATTTTTAAGGGGGGTAGAAATGTAACACCCCAATTTTTAGGCCAGAGACTTAGAAAGTAGCCTGAAATAGATATATCCCTTTTAGCAGAAGTCCCCAAAACATACAGAGGATTTTTAGGGACTAAACTGCAAATAAGTGAAAGTCCAAGGACTTATGTGAAAATAGTGGAAGTCCCTAGAGATATGATGGCCATTTATGCAAAGAAAGGGATTAAATTGCAAAAGAAAGAAAATGAAGGGGCTTAAGTGCAATTATGGAAAGTTTAAGGTTAAAAAGGAAAAGTAGACAAAAAGGTGGGGTCCTTAAGTGTAATTTTAGCCAAATAAAAGGAACTTAAATGAAAAGAAGAAAAGTTCCCTGGGGCTAAATTGTAATTAAAGAAAGTCAGGCCGGAAGTGGTTTGGACTGTCTGAAAGCATTTCAGTCCCAAATTTCACCAATAGAGAGAGCAAGTGATGCTCGGTAATCTGGCTTAACACAGGAATTTTTCAAGACTCCAGATAGCCAGAATTGATCTGATACTCTAAAAGTTATAAAAATTCCTACCGGATATCCTAGATTTTAGATATAAGTGAGAAAATACAGGATGATGCGTCCTGATGGTATGGATGTCAGGAAACTGATAGAATACCGATAGGAGGTCTGTAGAAAAAGTTATTCGCAAATTAGAAAATCCAGACTGAGTGTGAGGCCTCCGGGTATCCGATAGGGAGATTTATCGGTATTTAAAAAGGGACTGAATGAGTTCGGATGACCTCAGTCAGATGACCTTATAACCCACAGGGATGCCTGAGCGCAGTAGGCCAGTGTATCTGGTAAAAGGACCCGGTGTCCGGAGATGTGTATAAACGGTGTATTATAGTTAAAATATTCAAGGAACATGGCCAGGGGAAGATTCCTCGTAATACGTGCCATGAAGATAATGGACCCTGAAAGGCCCAATAATGGCCCCATCAAAGGCCCAATAAGACACTTGGACTGATAGGTGGGCCAGTGTCCGGCAGAACCCCGGAAAAGTATGAAATTACGAAAATGCCCCTGTGTTGTACTAAAAAGGTAGTAGATGTATAAAGGGCATTTTGGTCATTCTAGACAGGCCCAGAAGCCAAGGCATATACAGATAAAGTTACTTAGAGTCAGCATATACCCTGACAGGGTACAGAAGGGTGTAAAATGACGATTTTTCCCTTAGGGTTAAGATAGTGCAAGAAAGGGCACCCAAGGGTATTTTGGTAATTTGCCAAGGGATATTTCTTGGGAATCAAGCTATCAGAGTACTTGAGCTTTATCAGGATCCAAGATAACATTCCCAGAGCCCAAAAACGTAGGCCCAGTGATATGCGGGAAAAAGTGGCATTAAAATACTATTTTAATGTTGTTTCAATAAAGTAAAGTTACTCGGTCGGCACCATAACCGAGGAGGTGATCAGATAAAGTCCTGGACTTATCTGGATAGCATTGGATGGCGTGACAGGTGCCAGTAAGATGCCACATGGTGCCAACATAGAGGAGGAAGAAAAAGTTGAGGACACGTGGCACAATCTTAGCCGGTGAGTCCACTTTGTGGGAAATCGGACTGGAACGGTACTGGATTGGACTGGAAATACTGAGTCAGCTGATGAGGTGTCTAGGAATTGTGACATGTAAAGAATGTGGCGATGAGGTGTCCCATGAGGTGGCCTTGAGATGATGTCATGCATGATGCAGTAAAAGGAATAAAGAAAAATAGGAAATTCCGGAAAAATCAGGACCACAGGATCAGATGGCTTCAAAATTACAAGAATGCCATTGAAGGAAACTATAAATACCCCCCCATTCATTCATATTCCACGGCCAAGCAAGAATAAGAGAGAGGAGGAAGTGCTAGAGAGAGAAAGTGAGAGAAAGAAAGAAAGAAAGGAAGTTCTGGCAAAGCTGGAAGCAGAATAGAGATAGTAAAGTTCTGCTAAGCCTTTGAGGTCGTTACTAATCCTAGCTTTTATGTAATGGCTTTGTGATTTGTTGTGCTATTGTTTCGTTGGATTGTTGTCTTATATGTTATGCCTGAAGCTCTACTGCAATGCTATGATCATATGTTATTGAGTATGGAAGCACGCAGCATACTTATCTGTACACAATCACAAGCAAGCACTGTCACTCTGCATTACATATATTGTTATGATTGTTGCTACTGAGATTCCCCCGATTCTCATCCCAATAAGTAAACCATTACAGGGGAGGTTATGTCAAAGTGAATTTTGGAAATTTTAAGAGACGCCGTTATGCTGCCGAAATTATGAGTGTCTAAGGAGGCTGGAAGTGAGTGGACCTAGCCGGTTCATCCAGTCTTTCCTGGGTACTTATGTAGAATGGTAGTTCTCACGGGAATTACCGAATCGGTAAGGGATCAGTTACTTTCTAAAAATGAAGCATAGCGGTTATGCTGCCGGATTTCGGGCAGGAAAAGATGTAATAGAGATATGGGAAATGTTGTATACACCCAGATGTAAAACAACTTATTAATTAATAATAAGTGTTGTTTGGCATGCTTGACTATGTATGATGGATGTATGCATATGTATGCAAAGTAGAAATGCTGGAAATTGCCACTATGAACAGTAACACGTGATGACAAGATGATGTTTGAAAATAATTAAAAATAGTAAATGGATAAATAAATGTATGATATTTTTAAGGTAAATAGTAGACATAGCAAGCGTCGTTTTAATATATAGTATGAATTATTTGGATGTCTACACAAGGAGATATAAATTATCAAAGTTGGGACCAGAATGCTAGATTCAGAAGAAAAACGTTGGATG
This sequence comes from Leucaena leucocephala, assembly GCA_037074615.1. NCBI lineage: Eukaryota > Viridiplantae > Streptophyta > Magnoliopsida > Fabales > Fabaceae > Leucaena > Leucaena leucocephala. Next base: position 6,689,633 of record CM073548.1, on the reverse strand, counting down.
AACAGTAAAGTTGTGACATTAACTGACGTTGACTCGGTGATTGAGTTATCTTCAAGTAGAAATTGGAACCACTTCATTTTGATTTTTCTAGAATTAGTTATGATTTTTCAAAGTCAGGTCACTCATCTAGAATTTTCATAGTGAACATTACTAGATAAGAGTAAAACTCCAGATTGAGAAATTGGACTTCAATGACCTTGAAAGTGGTTCTAAATGCTACAAAATGGTCCCTAAGACATACGAAAGTAAGGATGTTTCAGGTCGCGACCTCAGTGTCCACTAGTCGCGACTCCTCACCTTTGGAACTTTCAGTCGCGACCTCCTCAACTTCTAGTCGCGACCTGTCGCCTCTGGAGTTGTTAGTCGCGATCTACTCTGCTTCCCGTCGCGACCGGACGTCTCTGGAGTTTGTAGTCACGACCTCGTCAGCTTCAAGTCGTGACCTGTCTCCTCTTTTCGGATTTCTGACGTTCAGATGCCCGTATGGTCGCGACCTCAGTGTCAATAGGTTGCGACCTTGCTTCTGTTTGGTCGATCGTAAGAAGTCGACAGCTCAGATCAGCTTCCTCTACCGGTATCCACACAAACAGCGTTCCAATCGCGAACGACGTGCTAGCGCCTCTTGTCCCTCTAGGGCTTTCTAGAGATTCCGTCCTTACCGTCTCTATTTCGGCAGTTTCTTATCTGCAAACCTTTTGCACTCTCCCTGCCCCCTTTTCTCACGTCTGAATGTGTGTGTAGAGATGTGTTGAACCCTAGCCCCTAATGTCAAATATATAGGAAGCTATCGGGCTTCTAATAGGGCCGGGCTTCAGAATTAATCTTATATTAATTCTGAATTAATACAATATCATATATTGCATAATTTAATAAGAAACTAATTAAATAAATATGGTTTATATTAAATCCGTCCCACAGATTTAATTCACCTATTTATTTAATTTAAAATAAAGATAAGACAGAATTATATTTGATTTATTCTCATAAATCAAATTTGAGATATCTTATCAATTTGAATTTCAAATTCAAATAGATCATATCCATTTAAATTCAAATTCAAAAGTGATAGAGATTTAATTTATCCTTATAAATTAAATCTTACAAATATCTCTTATATTATATATAATATATATATACTAATTTATATATATGTAAAATATATAAATCCACCCTAGACTATTCATTGAATCTAGACATCTCTTAGATTCAATGAATCTGGACATCATAGCTCGCATTGGGCTGTTTTGTGTGCGACCCTGTAGGCCCATATGAAGTTGACAGTGGGCTAGTTACTATAATAACCCACAAGTCGTAAGCCGCCTCTAGCAAGACATTACGACTACCCAAATCATATGAGGATCGATAAAAGATGTAACCTTTCATACAACCATATCACGTCCCTTTTGTCACACGATATTTCGGTCATGGATGAGGCATGGTGAACGTCATCCCCTTATTCCTGACCATTACTTTCTCGATCCCTGAGTAGTCTGACGATAGAAACGGAACTACCCTTTCATTACAGTATGGCCATACATTTCTCAGACTCACTCATCGAGGGGCCCGGTAATATCTCTCTACGAATGTGAGGGACAAATTCCATCTTGACCATTCACATTCCTCCGCATGAAAAACCACTAAGCCTAAACATAGCCTTTATGATCACTCGGTCAAAGTGACTTTTGACTAGGTCAAAGCTGAGCGTTCGTCATGTAGGAATCCATGATGATCTCAGGTCAAAGGGCATAGTGACATGGCTTGTATATGAGAGAAGCTTATGACTTAACCCATGCTGCTCTCTCATAGCGGGTCGTTCCAGCACCCTGTACTCTTACATGTGCCTATGACTTTGATTTATATCTCTATATATCTTCAAAGTCATACTGGTATTATTTCATCTTTGCTCCCGCATAGATGACCGACCAGGGACATTTAGGATAAGATCATGAGTTATCCAAGGATGATCATCATAGTAAACATGCAAATAATATGATAACCTGATACAATGATTGGCCCCTAAGGCATAATTTCCAACATCCTCCCACTTGCCCTAGGAACAATCATTAATTTGTCTCAATCCTATTGACCTAACATGACGCTCATGTTTTTCCTGGACAAGCGGTTTTGTTAGAGGCTCAGCATCATTGTCTTCTCCTGCTACCTTGCATATTTTTATATCACCTCTATCATTGATTTCTCTGATGAGATGAAATCTCCTGAGTATATGCTTGGTCCTTTGATGTGACCTTGGTTCTTTGGCCTGTGTAATGGTACCACTATTGTCATAGAACAAAGTTATTGGATCTGAGATGGTCGGCACCACCCCTAGTTCAGTAATGAACTTCCTGATCCAAACAGCCTCCTTAGCTGCATCAGATGCTGCTATATACTCAGCTTCTATTGCAGAATCTGCTATAGTGCTCTGTTTAGAGCACTTCCAGCTTACTGCTCCATTATTCAAGAGGAATATGTATCTAGATTGCGATTTTTGGTCATCCTGGTCAGTTTGGAAACTTGCATCTGTGTAACCAGTTACACAAAGCTCGTCATCCAATCCACCATAGACCAAGAATAAGTCCTTAGTCCTTCTCAAGTACTTAAGGATATTCTTGACAGCAGTCCAATGGCCCTCACCGGGGTCCTGTTGATATCTGCTAGTCATACTTAAGGCAAACGAGACATCCGGTCGAGTACATAACATGGCGTACATGATAGATCCTATGGCCGAAGCATATGGAACCTTACTCATGCGACCTCGCTGATCTGGTGTACTAGGACACAAATCCTTGCTGAGGTGAATACCATGAGACATGGGTATGAAACCCCTCTTTGATTCCTGCATACTAAACCTATGCAGTATCTTGTCTATATATGTGCTCTGACTCAGTCCTAGAAGCCTTTTAGATCTATCTCTATAGATCCTAATTCCTAGGATGTAGGTGGCTTCACCCAAGTCTTTCATCGAGAAAGATTTTCCTAACCAAGACTTGACAATCTGCAAGGTAGGAATGTCATTCCCAATGAGTAGGATGTCATCGACATAGAGTACCAAAAATACAACTGTGCTCCCACTAACCTTCTTGTACACACAAGGTTCATCAATGTTTTGAAGAAATCCAAACTCTTTGACTACTTCATCAAAACGATGATTCCAACTCTGAGATACTTGCTTCAGTCCATAAATAGACCTTTGAAGCTTGCACACCTTACCAGAGTCCTCGGAAAGCACAAACCCTTCAGGTTGTGTCATGTACACATCCTCAAGGAGCTTTCCATTAAGGAAGGCTGTCTTGACGTCCATCTGCCATATTTTATAGTCATAATATGCTGCAATGGCAAGGAGGATTCTGATTAATTTGGCCATTGCAACTGGGGAAAAGGTCTCATCATAGTCCACACCATGAGTTTGAGTAAATCCTTTTGCAACCAGTCGTGCCTTGAAGACATTTACATTGCCATCCATGTCGATTTTCTCTTTAAAAACCCACTTGCACCCTACAGTTTTTACACCTTCAGGCAGGTCGACTAAGGTCCATACCTTATTGTCGTACATGGATTGCATCTCAGACTTCATGGCACTAAGCCATTTTTTAGAGTTTGGTCCCACTATAGCTTCTCGATAGGTAGTTGGCTCATTTTTCTCAATGAGCAACACATCACGATTGTCAGAAATCAGAAATCCATATCTTTGAGGCTGAAGTCGTGCCCTATTAGATCGCCGTGGGCCTTGCGTGACCTGAGGAGTCTCAACAACTTGTTGTGAGTCTTCTCTATTTTCCATCTGTAGTTCTGTGGTGTCTTGTGGCTCTCGAACTTCTTCGAGGTGTACCTTACTCCCACTGGTTCTTTTAGAGATAAATTCTCGTTCTAGAAAGATACCATTTCTGACAACAAACACTTTGTTATCAGTGGGGTTTTAGACAAAGAAAAATGTGATAGAAATATGAGGATATTAATCATGCAGTACTGATGTATAACAGTTGATTGTTTAATAATGATTGTTATCTGGCATGTTTAACTGATATATGATGTATGTATGCATTAATATGTAAGGTTAGTTGCTGAAAAATGGCTCTATGAACAGTAATTCGTGGAGACCAATTGATGTTTGGTAAATCATTAAAAATAGTAAATGGTTGAATAAATGTATGAAATTTTTATGGTAAATATTAGACATACTAAGATTTAATTTAAGATATATAATTCTTCATTTGGATGTATACACGAAAAGATATAAATTGTTAAAGTTGGGACCAGAATGCTAGATTCAGTAGAAAGTCATTGGATGAACAGTAAAGTTGAAACGTTGACCCACGTTGAATTTGTCAAGGATTGGTCAACCAATGATTTTTCCTTGAAATATAATTAAGTTATCTTAATGTATCAATTTGAACCACTTCATTTCAATTTTTCTAGAATTAGTTATGAATTTTCAAAGTCAGGTCACTCATCTGGAATTTGCCACAGTGAACAGTACCCGATATGAATAAAATTCCAGATTAAGAGTTTAGACTTCAATGACCCTGAAAGTGGTTCTAAGTGCTACTGAATGGTCCTTAAGATATGTAAAAATAAGGATGTGACATTTTGGTATCAGAGCAAAGGATTCTGGCTTAGGAAATGCTCTGAATAGATAAATATACCCTAATAAACCGGACATAATTGACACTAAGTTAGTGTTGCAGGATGGCTAGACATAGATTCGGGTCTAAAACTACAGTAAACCAATGGGAGTTTAGACCAGAGATCTCTAGTTTAGATAGTTCAGAAGAGGAGGTAATGAGCAATGATTCTGATCCTTGGATACCTCCAGTAGCTGGTGACTCTGAGGAGGATAGTTCCTCGGTAGGATCAAACTTTCCGATTGATGATCAGGAGGTGATGGTGATAGAAGGCCCCATTCCTGCTATTCCCATAAGTGATAATTCAGGATACCTTTGAATATAACAAACAATTCAGGATCCAGCCAAGTACGTGATCAGAGTAATGCGCCAGGTCCCAGTAGGCCCGAAGTGACCCTAGTAGAGATACACTTGGGAAGTCTAATTGTAAGAATGATCCCAGGGAGGAACCTGAGTAGAGAACAATTTGAGAGCTCGGTAGCATTAGCCTAACAGCTATATGGGCTGAGGCAGACCCTGATCAGAGATGTAGATCAAGGTTATATGGTTTATCAGAATTTTATCACAAGGGTGAAAGCCATATATCAAGCCTGGGATCCAAACGTGTTAACCATGGGGCTTTGGCTAGAAATTATGAATGATGTATTGCCGACTACTCCTACCTGGAGATCGGAGTTGGATCAATATTTTGATAAAGAACCATATTGTACTTTATCCGACTGGATCTACTTGGTAGGAGAATATATTAGAATAAAGTTTAAGAAAAATTAGGGTAATGTTTCTAATGTACAAAAGATCAGTACAGTAGCATATGTATGACTGTGACATGTACCTTGTATGCTATGTTTGAAATGAAATGAGAAATATTGTTTATCGCATTCCTTTCTATGTTATAGCATAACAAAATGGTTCGAACAAGAAGAATGATTCCAGCAGAGGAACCACAAGAAGCTGGAAATCTTAATCAAATAATTTTAGAGCGATTAGAGCAACAACAAAAGATGATAGAAGAAATGAGAGCTGCTCAGACACGAAACGAGCAGGAAAGAGATGCTGCCATAGCCGCAGCAGTGGCAGTAGCTATAAGTAATTTAAGACCGCCAGAGCCTTCAGGAGCGACTAGTAGAGAACCTGAAGGAGTACAACAGCAGGCGGAACATGTAACATCCCAATTTTCAGGCCTAGAGATACAGAGATAGCCTAAGATTGAGAGGCTACTAGACCCCTTTTCAGCATAAGTTCCAGGGGAACGTAAAGAGTTTCAGGGACTGAGCTGCGAGTAAGTAAAGGTACAGGGACTTATGTGTAAACAGTGGAAGTCCCAAGGGGTAAATGGCCAATTTGGGGATGATGTAAAGGTCAAAGGTTCAAGAGTTGACCAGTTAGGTCGCGATGATAAAGAAGTTGGTCACGACGAGAATGTATTATGGTCGCGACTAAGTTTTACAAAGAGGTTTAGACGTGACGAGGAATAAGTATGGTAGCGACTAATATTGGCAGAGAAGATTGGTCGTGACGGATATGTATGTGGTGTCGCGACTAATGAGTAGAATGAGCTTGGTTGCGACTAAAAAGTGATGTGGTCGCGAAGAAAGACTGTTATGGTCGCGACTAAAGAATGCTGTGGTTGCGACTAATGAACACAGAAGGTGTTATCTCGCGATGAGATGATGGCTAGGTCGTGACTAGTGACTATAAGTGGTGCTAGCCATATGAGATCTAGTGGGCCAAGAGTTGTGAAGGTCCAAAGGAGATAGTTACCCAGTTAGAGATAGAACTGGGGTAGGAGATCAAATAAAGGGAAAGTTATCTGGAGACCATGAGGTGGACTGATAAGGAATCCTCATGGGACCCACAAGATGCCACATGGCATTAGAGCATGGTTCAGTAATGGTTCAGTAGAGTAAAGTTACTCGGTTGGCACGATAACCAAGGAGGTGATCAGATAAGTGTGGGACTTATCTAGATAGCATTGGGAAGCGTGCAAGGTCTCTTCCAGGCGCCATATGGCATTAGTCTAGAGAAAGCAGATAAAGCTGAGGACACGCTTTACGAGGTAGGACTCTGGACCGGTGAGTCAGTATGCTGAGGTGTCCAGGAATTGTGACATGTGATAAATGTGCATGCTGAGGTGTCCTGCTGAGGTGGCATGGTGATGTAGTAAAAGGAGGAATTAAGGAAAATAGGAAATTCTAGGAAAAACCAGGACCACATGTTCAGATGGCATGGAAATTACGAGAATGCCATTGGGAAAATTTATATAAACCCCCCTTCTTCATTTGGCTTCACGCATGGCAAGAGGAAAGGAAGAGAAAGAAGAGAGAGAAGGAGAAGGAAAGGAAGAGAGAAAGAGAGAAAGGAAGAAAGGAAGTTCTGGCGGAGCTGGGAGTAGAATAGAGATAGTAGAGTTCTGCTAAGCTAGCCAGGTAGTAACTAATCCTAGCTTTTATGTAATGGCTTTGTGATTTGTTGTGCTATTGTTTGGTTGGATTGTTGTCTTATATGTTATGTCTGAAGCTCTGCTGTAATGCTATGATCATATGTTATTAAGCATGGAAGCACGCAGCATACTTATCTGTACACAATCACAAGCAAGCACTGTCACTCTGCATTACATATATTGTTATGATTGTTACTACTGAGATTCCCCTGAATCACATCCCCATACATAACCCATTACAGGGAGGTTATGCTGAAGTGGATTTTGAGAATGCTAGGAGAGGCCGTTATGCTGCCGAAGTAAAGACTGAACATCAGTATATGATAAGTACTGTGTAAGTAGTGCTGTCTAAGGAGGCTAGAAGTGAGTGGACCTAGCCGGTTCATCTAGTCTTTCCTGGGTACTACGTAGAATGGTAGTTCTTGTGAGGGAATTACTGAATCAGTACAGTTCAGTTCTTTGTACAGATGAAGATAGCGGTTATGCTGCCGGAGTTTAGGCAGAAAGAGATGTAATAGAGATAGAAAGATTATGTATATGTCTTGTTGTGTATGCCTTGCTGTATGATATTACATTATTCAATGATAAATATTGTTTGGCATATTCAATTTATGTATGGTAAATTAAGGGGAAATTCGCAGGTCCTGAGGCAGCAGTGTTCTAACCTCAGTTTGACCTAGTAAACGGAGGAGTCGTGCCACGAGATTTAGTGAGCCAGTAGTACACATCTAGGGCATTCCGTGGATAGGTAATAAGCCTAATTTGGATGTGTATAATGAGAGAAACCAATTCTCAAAGTAAAGGTTCAGAATAAGGAACTTAGGAGTAAAAGTTCAATCTCTGGACTTAAGTTAAGCTAAAATTGCTTCCGCAAGTGTACTCTGAGGAGCTTAAAGGAGGATGTTTCAGAACAGCCCCAGAGACGGGTTGAATTGAGGGAGGAGGCAGTTAGCATCCAACAATGGATGGTTCGATTTTGCAAGCACAATCCTCCCATATTCGAAGGGACATTCGAAGTACAGATAGCAGAAAATTGGGTCAGTAGATTAGAGAAGATCTTCAAGGTCCTCGATTGTCCAACTGAAACTAAGGCCCAAATGGCCATCTATCAATTAGAAAAGGATGCGGATAGATGGTGGAAGAATACAGAGTTACTTCTCCAAGCAAGAGATATTTTCGTTACCTGGGAAGTGTTTCTTGAGCAGTTTGACGAGAAATATTTTCCTCAATCCATCAGAGATGAAAGGGAGGCCGAGTTCCTTGTACTGAGACAAGGAGAAAAGAAGCTTTTGACAAATTTCTGGCTAAGTTCATCTGGCTATCCCAGTATTCTACGTATCTACGCCAAGTGGATGACGAGCGCTAGATGACCGAAAGAATTATTCAGGGATTGAATTCCACGCTGAAGGAGAAGTTAACTCCGCAACAATAAAGCCAGTTTAATAAGGCTGTGGAAGCATGCCGAATTATAGAAAATAGCATGAATCATCGAATGCTGTCCAGATTCAGGAATAAAGATCAGGCGACCCCTGATAAGGCCGGTCGAAGTCAAGAAGCTGCAGGTGGGAATGTCTATAAGAAGAGGAAGTGACCGTGGCAGAGCAAAAAGACAAATAAAGGAAATTTCCGCGGCAGGTCCAACAACAGGAATTCAAAGGCCCCAGTATGTTAAAAGTGTGAAAGAAATCATGGTGATAGACCATGTTTAATGGGCCAGAATGTTTGTTACACCTGCGAAAAGCCCAGATATTTTTCCAGAGAATGTCCTCAAGCCATAACTGATCCAAGGCCAAGGACGGCAGGACAAATGTTTTCACTCACTAGAGAGGACGCGCAGCGATCATCTGAGATGATCCAAGGTACAATCCATCTCAATGATCATGCTGTGACTGCTCTATTTGATTCGGGTGCAAGTCATTCCTTTATATCTTATGAATGTGTTAAATGCCTAGGCCTTCTGATCAGCAAATTGCGTTATGATATACAAGTGAAAACCCCCACCAACGCTAGAGTAATTACGTCTGATGCCTGTCTAAATAATGTTGTGCGTTATGAGTACTGCAGTACCACCCTAGACCTGATATGTATACCTTTCTGAGAGATTGATGTCATACTCGGCTTAAATTGGTTATCTCTAATAATGTGATATTGGACTGCAGAAACAAGACCCTGGTTCTTGGTCCAAAGATCACTGATCTGAGCTCAGAAGTACGACTGAACTTCATGATAGAGGCTCAGGCAGAAAAATGTCTACGGAAAGGATGTCAAGGGTATGTGGTATTCTTTTCTGTTCAAATAGAAGTGGAAGAAGGCATCGAGGAGATTCCAGTAGTCAATGAATTTCCTGAAGTCTTTCCAAAGGAAATTCAGGGATTGCCTTTAGAACGGGAAGTGGAGTTTGCGATTGACATTATACCTGGAGCTGGACCGGTGTCAAAAGCCTCGTACAGGATAGCTCCCAATGAAATAATGGAACTGAAGAAGCAAATTGAGGAGCTATTGGAGAAGGGTTTCATACGACCCAGTGTATCGCCATGGGGTGCTCCAGTGCTATTCGTCAAAAAGAAAGATGGCAGTTTAAGGCTATGCATTGACTACAGGGAATTAAATAAGCTTACAGTTAAGAATAAGTATCCTCTCCCCAGAATTGATGACCTGCTAGACCAATTGGCAGGAGCGAGCTTATTCTCCAAGATTGACTTGAGATCTGGCTATCATCAACTAAGGGTAAAGCCGGATGATATTCCAAAGATGGCATTCAGAACGCGCTACGGGCATTTTGAGTTCCTGGTGATGCCTTTTGGACTAACCAATGCACCTGCTATTTTGATGGACTACATGAACCGGATCTTCAGGCCTTATCTAGATCAGTTCGTTGTGGTCTTTATTGATGACATTCTGGTGTACTCCAAATCTCCAGAGGAGCATGAAAGGCATTTGAGGATTGTTCTTGGTACCCTTAAAGAAAAGAAGCTCTATGCTAAGCTGAGTAAATACGAGTTTTGGCTGTCAGAAGTCAAATTTCTATGTCATGTCATATCCCGAGATGGGGTAGCTGTGGATCCTAGCAAAGTTCAAGCAGTTTTGAGCTGGGAGCAGCCAAAGACAGTGACGGAGATCAGAAGTTTTCTCGGCCTAGCAGGGTACTATAGAAGATTTATTCAAGACTTTTCTCGAATTGCCTTACCACTTACCAAGCTGACCAGAAAGAATCAGCAGTTTAAGTGGGATGAGAAGTGCGAGGCTAGCTTCTAAGAGTTGAAGCAGAGATTAACCACTACTCCCGTGCTGATTATTCCAGACCCAACTCAGACTTACGTAGTCTACACTGATGCTAGCAAGCAGGGGTTGGGATGTGTGCTGATGCAGCAAGGTCGAGTAGTAGCCTACGCCTCTCGACAGTTGAAGCCACATGAAGAAAATTATCCCACTCATGATCTGGAGCTTGCAGCGGTGGTTTATGCCCTGAAGATATGGAGGCACTATTTATATGGAGCAACGATAGAGTTGTTTTGCGACCACAAAAGCCTGAAGTATCTACAAGATTAGAAAGAGTTGAATATGAGGCAACGGCGATGGATGGAATTGTTAAAAGATTATGACTTTCAAATTAAATACCATCTAGGAAAAGCCAATGTGGTAGCTGATGCCCTAAGTAGAAAGGTGGTGCAGGTTGCATACATGATGATCAAGGAGTTGGAATTGATAGAAGATATGCGCGATTGGAGCCCTCTATATCAAATGCAACTGACGGAGAATCCTTTTGGAGGAGTTCATGTCAGAGCTTGCATAGAAGATGAGATAAAAGAGGCTCAAAAGCAGGATAAGCTCGCAGCAATATTCAAAGATAAGCTGGAGAAGGGGAAGACAAGGAATTTTGAGATGTCCTCAGACGGATTACTACAGTTTTGGGGAAGACCCTATATCCCTAATGTTGTGGGATTAAGGGAAAGGATTCTGGAGGAAGCACATAAAAGTTGGTATACTGTACATCCAGGTATGACCAAGATGTACCATGATGTTAAAAGGTTATTTTGGTGGCCTGGATTGAAGAAAGATGTTGTGACTTACGTATCCAAGTGCTTGACCTGTCAGAAAGTGAAAGTTGAACATCAAAAGCCAGCAGGAACATTGCAGCCTCTAGAAATCCCTGAGTGGAAATGGGATGGGATTGCCATGGACTTTGTGGAAGGACTACCCCTGACTCTAAGTAAACATGATGCAATGTGGGTAGTAATTGATCGACTGACAAAGTCAGCACATTTTCTGGCAATCAACAAGAGAGATTCTCTTGAAAAGCTGGCAAGGTTGTATATAAAGGAGATCGTTAGGCTTCATGGTATCCCGAGCAGCATTGTGTCTGATAGAGACCCTCGATTCACTTCAAATTTCTGGAGGGCTTTACAGGAAGAAATGGGCACTACTCTCAGATTTAGTACAGCTTATCATCCTCAGACAGATGGTCAATCTGAAAGAACAATACAAACGTTAGAGGATATGCTGAGAGCATGTGTCTTAGATTTCAAAGGCAGCTGGGATATCCATTTACCCCTTATAGAGTTTGCTTATAACAATAGTTACCAGGCCAGTATTTAGATGGCACCTTTTGAAGCACTCTATGGACGTAAATATAGATCCCCCTTATGCTGGCTAGAGCTGAGCGAGAGAAGAATGCTTGGTCCTGATATAGTGGATCAAACCGCAGAGCAGATTGCGGTGATTAGAAAAAGATTGCTGACAGCTCAAAGCAGACAGAGGAGCTATGCAGATGTCAGGAGGAAGTCGTTGGAGTTTGAAGAAGGAGAACATGTATTCCTTAAGTTAACTCCAACTACTGGAGCCGGATGATCGATTAAAGTGAAGAAGTTGCATCCAAGATACATCGGATAATTCCAGATTCTCTCAAAGATAGGAGCAGTAGCCTACAAGTTGGCTCTTCCTCCTAATCTCAGCCAGATACATGATGTGTTCCATGTTTCCCAATTAAAGCAGTATGTTCCAGATCCATCTCATGTGATTGAACAAGATGAGGTCGCACTGCGAGATGACTTGATGAAACATCCTTCTTTTCATACATCTTAGGGACCATTTGGTAGCATTTAGAACCACTTTGATGGTCATTGAAGTCCAATTTCTCAATCTGGAATTTTACTCTTATCGAGTACTGTTCACTATGAAAATTCCAGATGAGTGACCTGACTTCGAAAAACCATAACTAACTCTACAAAAATTGAAATAAAGTGGTTAAAATTTCCAATTGAATCTAACTCAATTATCTTTCAGAAAAAAATAACTCGTTGGAGATTCATTGACCGAGTCAACGTCAGTCAACGTCACAACTTTACTGTTCATCCAACGTTTTTCTCCTCAATCCTTCATTCTGGTCACAACTTTGATAATTTATATCTCCATGTGTAGACATCCAAATGAGACGTTCTATATATCAAATTGAATCTTGGTATGTCTACTATCTACCATAAAATTTTCATACATTTATTCATCCATTTACTATTTTTAATCATTTATCAAATATGACTAGATCTCCACGTGTTACTGTTCACAGTGGTAAATTTCAGCATTTAACTTTGCATACATATGCATACATCCATCATATACCAGTCAAATATGCCAAACAACACTTATTATTACTTAATAAGTTGTTATACATCTGGGTATGTACATAAATTCTCACACTTCTATTACATCTTTTTCTGCCTGAAATCTGGCAGCATAACCGCTACGCTTCATCTTTAGAAAGTAACTGATCTTGTACCGATTCGGTAATTCTCGTGAGAACTACCATTCTACGTAAGTACCCAGGAAAGACTGGATGAACCGGCTAGGTCCACTCACTTCCATCCTCCTTAGACAGTACCTACGTACACAGTACGTATCAGCTCTTTTCTCTACTATTGCCATCTTGTCATAATTTCGGCAGCATAACGGCGTCTCTTAAAATTTCCAAAATTTACTTTGGCATAACCTCCCCTGTAATAGTTATTTATTGGGATGAAATTCGGGGGAATCTCAGTAGCAACAATCATAACAATATATGTAATGTAGAGTGACAGTGCTTGCTTGTGATTGTGTACAGATAAGTATGCTGCATGCTTCCATGCTTAATAACATATGATCATAGCATTATAGCAGAGCTTCAGACATAACATATAAGACAACAATCCAACCAAACAATAGCACAACAAATCACAAAGCCATTACATAAAAGCTAGGATTAGTTACTACCTCAAGAGTTTAGCAGAACTCTACTATCTCTATACTGCTTCCAGCTCCGCGAGAACTTCCTTTCTTTCTTTCTTCCTCTCACTTTCTCTCTCTAGCACTTTCCCCTCTCTCTTAAAGGCTCCTTGGCCGTGGCATATGAATGAATGGGGGGGTATTTATAGTTTTGGTCAATGGCATTTCTGTAATTTTGAAGCCATCTGATCCTGTGGTCCTGGTTTTTCCGGAATTTCCTATTTTTCTTTATTCCTTTTACTGCATCATGCATGACATCATCTCAAAGCCACCTCATGGGACACCTCATCATGCACATTTATCACATGGCGAAATTGCAAGCTTCTTGGACACCTCATCAGCTGACTCAGCAGATCCAGTCCAATCCAGTATCGGTCCGGTCCGATTTCCCACAAACTGGACTCACAGGCTAAGATTGTGCCACATGTCCTTAACTTTTCTTCTCCCTCTAAGATGACGCCATGTGACATCTGGAAGGGACCTTTCACGCCTTCCAATGCTATCCAGATAAGTCTAGGACTTTATCTGATCACCTCCTCGGTTATCGTGCCGACCGAGTAACTTTACTTTATTGAAACAGCATTAAAATAGTATTTTAATGCCACTTTTTCCCACATACTTCATGGGCTACGTTTTTGGGCTCTGGGAATGTTATCTTGGATCCTGATCAAGCCCAAGTACTCTGATGGCTCGATTCCCAAGAAACATCCCTTGGCAAATTACCAAAATACCGTTGGGTGCCCTTTCTTGCACTATTTTAACCCTAAGGGTAAAATCGTCATTTTATACCCTTCTATACCCTGTCATGGCATATATTGATTCTGAGTAACTTTATCTGTATGTGCCTTGGCTCCTGGGCCTGTCCAGAATGATCAAAATGCCCTCTATTCCTCTATTACCCTTTAATACAACACAGGGGCATTTTCGTAATTTCGTACCTTTCTGGGGTTCTGCTGGACACTGGCCCACCTATCAGTCCAAGGGTCTTACTGGGCCTTTGATGGCGCCATTATTGGGCCTTTCAGGGTCCATTACCTTTATGGCACGCATTACGAGGAATCCTCCCTTGTCAATGATTATTGAATATTTTATCTATTATTCACCGTTTATACACATATCCGGACACCGGCTCCTTCTGTCCGATACACTGGCCTGCAGTGTCAGGCATCTCTGTGGGTCATAACAGTCATCTGACTGAGGTCATCCGAACTCATTCAGTCCGTTTTTAAATACCGATAAATCTCCCTATCGGATACCTGGAGGCCTCACACTCAGTCTGGATTTTCTAATTTGCGAATAACTTTTTCTACAGGCCTCCTATCGGTATTCTGTCAGTTTCCTGACATCCGTCCCATAAGGACGCATCATCCTGTATTTTCTCACTTAGATCTGAAATCTAGGATACCCGGTAGGAATTTTTATAACTTTTAGACTATCAGATCAATTTTGGCTATCTGGAGTCTTGAAAAATTCCGGTATTAAGCCAGATTACCGAGCATCACTTGCTCTCTCTACCGGTGAAATCTGGGACTGAAATGCTTTCAGGCAGGCCAAACCACTTTCGGCCTGACTTTCTTTAATTACAATTTAGCCCCAGGGAACTTTTCTTCTTTTCATTTAAGTCCCTTTTTACTTGGCTAAAATTACACTTAAGGACCCCACATTTTTGTCTACTTTTCTTTTTGGCCTTGCACTTTTCATAATTGCATCTAAGTCCCTTCCTTTTCTTTTCTTTACTTTACTAGGTCTAGGGGCATTATTGTCTTTTCATATCTTACCAGAGTATTCTCTGGCCCTGGTCAACTATCCAGATACCCCTTCTTGACTGTCTAACCTTAGCCAAATGACCGAAATACCCTTTACTCATTCTTCAGTTGTTCTATAACATAAGGGCATTTTCGTTATTTTGCACAGTTTTCCCGAACACCGGCCCCTCTTACCACTGAACTGATATTATGGGCCTGGGCCTTCCCTGGTGTCACTACGGACCTTAGAAAACACTGTATGGCCTCTAGCCATAGTCCGATCATCTCTATTCGGACTGCTCTTCCTTTACCGATTATAATTGTAAATTCCCATCTTCGAGAATTTTTACAGAAAAATTGGGACCTCAAATCAAAATTCTGTGTTGCATCATTCAATCCGGAATCCTTTTCTCTATCTCCCGGTATTTTCAGATATTTTATCCGGACCGGGCTATTTTTGCCTGAAAGTACGCTCCCGCGCACACTTTTTTTTAAAAATGACCATTCTACCTTTGGTCACATTTCTAATTCTTTCATACACATAGAGACCTCATATACATATTTCACAGTTCAGTGAAATGATTAGCATAATTTTTCTATTTTCTGGCAAAATATGGTACTCATCGGCTACCAGCCCGATCTTTCCCATAATTACGATTATGCCCTTGAATTCTCTTTCTAGCATCTCTAGGCCTAAAAATTGGGGTGTTACATTTCTACCCCCCTTAAAATAAATTTCGTCCTCGAAATTTACTTAGTACCTTAATCAACTATCCAGGATATAGCTCCTCTGTATATCCTTTTCTGGTTTATGACTAAGGCTTGGAGCTTTCATCCTCTTATACTTATGGACAACTCATTACACTTGTGAGTAGTGTCCATTTCTTTCATATCTTATTCCACAGAATTCTGATGTAATTTTGGGGTCTACTTCACACTTCTTACACTTTGCTAATATCTCAGGAGAAATATTTTCTTCTGACTTTCTTTCTCCTGATACGAGATCATAACCCAGATAACTTCTCTGACTTTTCTTAACTGTGCTCATAACTTCATGCATTTATGCCAAACCTTTGTGGCATTTGCACTTTCTTATCCCTTCTTAGGGCTTACATATCATTAGGCTACTCTTGCCTTAGCACCTTTCAATTTAACGTGCTACTGGGTTAGGGCTAGATTACTCTTTATATAACTTTAGGCCCTAGCAATCTCTTTCTTATAGAACTACGTTTTATCTTTGCTTTGCCTTAGACCCTCTTCTCTAGGTCTCTCTGGCCTTTTAATCTCTCATGACTTGCTATAATGACCACTTTCTTTAGAACAGAAAAGAACTTTTCATTATCCACATCATCATCTAGGCATATAGTTCCTTACAGCTTAGTCGCCCTTATCGCTATGGTTCTTCTTAACCATTCTTAGGGTCGACCTCAGGGGATATTGGAGACTCCGTCTGGGGTAAGAGCAAATACCTTTCTTAGGGATGTCAGCATTCTTAGGGCAACCTCTTGCAAAGTGGCCTTTCTCACCATAACTGCTTTGCCCTGCTTGCCACTCCCATGTGCCGTGGCTCTTTCCACCACATTGACATCTCTGCTCTCCAACCTGATCATTACTTTGATCAGTCCCCTGTCTGAACTATTGCCTCTTTCTCTTGCTATTGGCTTCATAACTTGAGCTACCTCCCAGAGTGCTTTTCTATTCTCTATTCACAGGGAATTCTCTTTTCTGCTTCTCAGGCATACTTCTACAAAACTTTGAATATCAGTACTCAGATTTGTACTTGGACTCCATCTTTGTTAAGGAAAAACTAAGTTCAGTCTGCCTATAATAGAGGCTATCTGAGGAAAACCATTGTAAAATACTTTCTTTGGGTGAGTTTATCAACTGGTGAAGCTTCCTCACCTTAACTTTGTCTTTGGCATTCATCTTCCCAAAGAGATATTACATTGTACTCATATCTCATGCCTCATTACTTTCCTTAGGCTAGGTCTAACTGCGACCTCGGGATCTAACTGCGATCAACCGTTAGCCTCTTCAGAATCTAACTGCGACTCTGAAGCTGTTAGGGTCTAACTGCGACCCTGGAGCCATGCTAGGATTTATCTGTAACCCTCCAGAATCTAACTGCGATTCTGTTGTACTGTATATCTCCCGAAGATATTAAACCAACAGATTAAGTTATAAGGTTAATTGCTTCCACCTGTTGATAACTCCATAAATATTTAAAAAAAATATATTTAGTAGCCTCATATTATTTATCCAGACTTTACTTACTTCCTCTTGTACTCAGGAGTTCCTTCTCATCTTTCAACCTGTGCTCTAACTGCGAGCCATTTGAACTATGCTCTAACTATGAGTAATCTGTACCAGATCCAACTCTTATCTGAAGAGTGATCTAGAAACAATTCCTTTTTACTTTTATCTGCTACTTTCTGTCTACCATTCCTTTCAATAGAAATGGCCCTGAGTACTGTATTCACAAGCATATAGAAATACCTGAGTAACCTTAATCATAATTCATATCTGAATATCATATCATAACTTATCATCCCATAAACTGAGACTATCTATCATCCTCAATACATTCATATCATCCTCAATACTATTACATGTCCTATGGTATGGGAGCAACATACTTTCTTATCTCATATATGAACTCATATATACTCTACCCTGCATGTACTGCAAAAGGGGAGTATCCATTCTACATAGCATACTCTAACATATGACAACTGCAAGGAGATGCAATTATCATATCTTATGGCAACATAAGCCATATCACCATACTTTGCTCAACCATCCATCAGACAATGTAATAATCTAAGTAAGCCTCAAAACATGTTTCCTTTATCATTTTGCCTATCATATCCTGAAACCTCCATCTATTTCACTTAGGCTGCCACGCTACCCTCTTACCAGAGTATAGACTCAACCCTTCATTACTCTATCTTAGATAGGGAATAGGAGAGTCACTTTATCTTTGAAACTGTGGCTACCTCTTTATTATCTCTTAACTTCTTCTATATATCCATCAGTCCTAGTCTACTCTTGACCGAACTATGGTTCCTTATTGGTCTTTCTTTTCACCCTAGCGAACTTGAGTCGCCTGGATCTCATTCATCATCTCTCACTATTACCTCTGTTCTCTAGGGTATTCTCCCTTAGGTCTATTACTTCTCCGTGATGGAATCCCTCTGCTCAGGGAACATTTAGCTCTTTATCTATTAACCATCACGTCTTTACCATTAGGCAATGTACTAGGATCATTCCTAGGCAAATCACATTCTAGCTTTTAGGTCTTCTATTCAGATTAGCTAAATAAAACCCGTGTAACTTAGATCTACTCCTAGTTATCACATAGAGGATCTACTTTTACACATTGTCTTAAACTGATCTTTCGTACCTTAGTACCTTTGTACTGTCTGGCTTACCGTATGCTATTCCAATCCTCTAGCTGATGGACTTCAGCAAGGTTGGTACCTTCATTATCATATGGCATTTCTGTGTCCTTTAGTCTCGACCTATCTCTCATAACGTCGAGACCTGGACTCCTTTCAGCCATGATATAAGTTTTAACGCTCAAGGGTTTGACTAACCCTAACTATCTTGAATATGTTTTCTCTACTTCCTACTTTTAAAACCTGTAATCATATTCATCCGCATACATAGGCAACATACTAGGTATAGGGTAGCTCAATAGTGTGCACACTAGACAATACAATCCAGTCACATACATGATTTATCTATTCATTAGCCAGTGGAAACAGAACACAAATAAATTCGTACCTTAATTTGGCGCAGGAGACTTTCTTATCTCGTTGCCAGTCAGGGTATATACTTTTCCCTGAGTCGGGTATCTTTCACCTGTTGTGTTCTGTGGACACTCCCTGGCATAATGTCCAGGCTTTCCACACTTATAGCATAACCCTTGACCTACTGGACAAGGCCTCGTACCATGGTCTTGACCACAGTTCCCACATATATTAGGCCTTGGTTGCCTACTAACTTCTCTTGGCCCACTATCTGGCCTACTTCCCTATCTCTTATTAACTTCTGACCCATATGCTGGCCCATTTCTCTTCTTACTGTTCCCTATTAAGGAACCTGGTGGCATTATTCTTAATGTAGCAGGCTCACTCTTTTCTGGATATTGCACATTCTTTTCTGTGATCCTGCATACCCCTACTGCTTCATTAAACCTTCATATCTGTCTAGGAAAAACCCTCTCCTTCAATGTAGGATTTAACCCACGAGTTAACTTCTCAGTGGTCCACCTCTCATCATTCATACAGTTTAGGTAAATGGAATATCGTGAAAGACGAATGAACCTAGCAAGATAATCATCAAAGGGTTCTTGCTCACCCTGCTTTAACATTAAAAATTCTGCTTCACGTTCATCCCTTACCGACTGTGGAAAATATTTCTCGTTGAACCGCTCAAGAAATGTTTCCCATGTAAGTGGAATATTTCTTGAGTGCAGAATCACTTCTGTATTCTTCCACCACCTATCTGCATCCTTTTTTTAGCTTGTAAACTGCCAGCTGGGCCTTTCTTTCAGTAGGACATTCTAAAATCTTAAAGATTTTCTCTAACTTGCTTACCCAATCCTCAGCTATTTGAGTGTCAAAAGTCCCTTCAAACATGGGCGGATTAACCTTATGGAAGCGTTCCATCCATGTTTGCAGACTTTCCTGGTTATTGTCATTTCCTATATACCCCTGATGTCTATTTATTCCAGTCTGCTCATGATTTGGCTGAGGTTCAGGTTCTACATTATTCTCTGGTACTACCTCCTTCTCATACTGCTGTAAGCTAGCAACTGCAACAGCAACCGCCATAGCGATAGCAGAATCTCATTCTTGAACATGGCGAGTCTGGGTTGCCCGTATCTCATCGTGACTTATGACTTAACTTGTTGTAACTTGGATATCTGGCATCCTCACTATAGTATATGGTCACAACACGATACCTCGAGCTACTCTTGCAGCTTCTTTAGTCGTGAACTGATCAGCTTCTGTCTCTATCCAAAGAGGAAACTGCTTCTTAAACCTTATTCTGCTTAGTCCATCCATATTGTGTTAATAAACAAGAGACCTCGATTGTATCAGCTGACTAAAATTAGCCTATTGTAATCATATCCTTCGTAAGACTATAAAGCTCAGGGTACAGCCTCATTCATCTAGGTGTCATTGTCTTCTGTCTAAACCTTTCCAAGCAGTGAACACCATCCCTATATCATACTCTAGGGAGAGGACCACTCAAACTTCTCATTTGTTTAAGGAATCAAACAAACTAAACCAGAGCATCACTGAGCCAGAACCTTCTGTTCTGTGCCAGAATCTTATGCTCTGAGCCAGAACCCTTTATTCTGTGCTAACCTTATTCTGTACTAACACCATAAATTATCTATTCAGAGCATTTCCTATGCCAAAATCCTTTGCTCTGATACCAAAATGAAGCATCCTTCTTTTCATACATCTTAGGGACCATTTGGTAGCATTTAGAACCACTTTGATGGTCATTGAATTCCAATTTCTCAATCTGGAATTTTACTCTTATCGAGTACTGTTCACTATGAAAATTCCAGATGAGTGACCTGACTTCGAAAAACCATAACTAATTCTAAAAAAATCCAAATGAAGTGGTTCAAATTTCCAATTTAAGTTAACTCAATTATCTTTCAGGAAAAAATAAATCGTTGTCGATTCATTGACCGAGTCAACGTCAGTCAACGTCACAACTTTACTGTTCATCCAACGTTTTTCTCCTGAATCCAGCATTCTGGTCACAACTTTGATAATTTATATCTCCATGTGTAGACATCCAAATGAGACGTTCTATATATCAAATTGAATCTTGGTATGTCTACTATCTACCATAAAATTTTCATACATTTATTCATCCATTTACTATTTTTAATCATTTATCAAATATGACTAGATCTCCACGTGTTACTGTTCACAGTGGTAAATTTCAGCATTTAACTTTGCATACATATGCATACATCCATCATATACCAGTCAAATATACCAAACAACACTTATTATTACTTAATAAGTTGTTATACATCTGGGTATGTACATAAATTCTCACACTTCTATTACATCTTTTTCTGCCTGAAATCCGGCAGCATAACCGCTACGCTTCATCTTTAGAAAGTAACTAATCTTGTACCGATTCGGTAATTCCCGTGAGAACTACCATTCTACGTAAGTACCCAGGAAAGACTGGATGAACCGGCTAGGTCCACTCACTTACATCCTCCTTAGACAGTACCTATGTAAACAGTACGTATCAGCTCTTTTCTCTACTATTGCCATGTTGTCATAATTTCGGCAGCATAACGGCGTCTCTTAAAATTTCCAAAATTTACTTTGACAAAATCTGCCCTGTAATAGTTATTTATTGGGATGAAATTCGGGGGAATCTGTAACACCCCAATTTTTAGGCCTAGACATGCCAGGAAGAGAATTCAAGGGCATAATCGTAATTATGGGAAAGATCGGACTGGTAGCCGATGAGTACCATATTTTGCCAGAAAATAGAGAAAATTATGCTGATCATTTCACTGAACTTTGAAATGTGCATATGAGGTCTCTATGTGTATGAAAGAATTAGAAATATGACCAGGGGTAAAATGGTCATTTTGGAAAAGTGTGCGCGTGAGTGCTTTTTCAGGCCAAAACAGCCCGGTCCGGATAAAATATCTGAAAATACCGGGAGATAGAGAAAACGATTCCGGATTGAATGAGGAGTCACAGAATTTTGATTTGAGGTCCCGATTTTTCTGTAAAAATTCCTGAAGATGGGAATTTACAGTTATAATCGGTAAAGGAAGAGCAGTCCGAATAGAGATGATCGGACTATGGACAGAGGCCATACAGTGTTGTCTAAGGCCCGTAGTGACACCAGGGAAGGCCCAGGCCCATAATATCAGTTCAGGGGTAAGAGGGGCCGGTGTCCGGGAAAATGTGCAAAATGACGAAAATGCCCTTATGTTATAGAATAACTGAAGAATGAGTAAAGGGTATTTTGGTCATTTGGCTAAGGTTTGACAGTCAAGAAGGGGTATCTGGATAGTTGACCAGGGCCAGAGAATACTCTGGTAAAATATGAAAAGACAATAATGCCCCTAGACCTAGTAAAGGAAATGAAAGGACTTAAGTGAAATTATGGAAAGTTTCAAGGCCAAAAAGGAAAGTAGACAAAAAGGTTGGGTCCTTAAGTGTAATTTTAGCCAAATAAAAAGGGACTTAAATGAAAAGAAGAAAAGTTCCCTGGGCTAAATTGTAATTAAAGAAAGTCAGGCCGGAAGTGGTTTGGACTGTCCGAAAGCATTTCAGTCCTAGATTTCACCGGTAGAGAGAGCAAGGGACGCTCGGTAATCTGGCTTAATACAGGAATTTTTGAAGACTCCAGATAGCAAGAAATGGACTGATCGTCCAAAAGTTATAAAAATTAATACCGGATATCCTAGAATTCAGATCTAGGTGACAAAATACAGGATGATACGTCCTTATGGGGCGGATGTCGGGAAACTGACAGAATACCGATAGGAGGCCTGTAGAAAAAGTTATTCGCAAATTAGAAAATCCAGACGGGAGTGTGAGGCCTCTGGGTATCCGATAGGGAGATTTATCGGTATTTAAAAAGGGACTGAATGAGTTCGGATGATCTCGGTCAGATGACCGATATGACTCACAGGGATGCCTGAACACCGCGGGCTAGTGTTTCGGACAGAAGGAGCCGGTGTCCGGATATGTGTATAAACGGTGAATAATAGATAAAATATTCAATAATTATTAACGGGGGAAGATTCCTCGTAATGCGTGCCATGAAGGTATTGGACCCAGAAAGGCCCAATAATGGCGCCAATAGAGGCCCAGTAAGACACTTGGACTGATAGGTGGGCCAGTGTCCGGCAGAACCCCGGAAAAGTGCGAAATTACGAAAATACCCCTGTGTTGTACAAAAGTGTAACAGATGAATGAAGGGCATTTTGGTAATTATGGACAGGCCCAGGAGCCAAGGTACATACAGATAAAGTTACTGAGAGTCAGTATATACCCTGACAGAGTACAGAAGGGTATGAAATGACGATTTTACCCTTAGGGTTAAAATAGTGCAAGAAAGGGCACCCAAGGGTATTTTGGTAATTTGCCAAGGGCTGTTTCTTGGGAATCGAGCCATCAGAGTACTTGGGCTTGATCAGGATCCAAGACAACATTCCCAGAGCCCAAAAACGTAGCCCATGAAGTATGTGGGAAAAAGTGGCATTAAAATACTATTTTAATGCTGTTTCAATAAAGTAAAGTTACTCGGTCAGCACGATAACCGAGGAGGTGATCAGATAAAGTCCTGGATTTATCTGGATAGCATTGGAAGGCGTGAAAGGTGCCAGTAAGATGACACATGGCGCCAACATAAAGGCAGGAGAACAAGTTGAGGACACGTACTACGAGGCAAGAGACTGGACCGGTGAGTCAGCATGCTGAGTCAGCTGCTGAGGTGTCCAGGATTTCAGACATGTGATAAATGTGGCGCTGAGGTGTCCTGGTGAGGTGTCCCGATGATGTCATGCATGATGCAGTAAAGGAGGAATTAAGAAAAATAGGAAAATCCAGGAAAAACCAGGATCGCAGGATCAAAGTTCATGGTAATTACATAATTGCCATTGAAGGCAATTATAAATACCCCCCCTTGGCTCATTTGCATTCACGCATAGCTTGGGTAAGGGAGAGAAAGAAGAGAGAGAAGGAGAAGGAAAGGAAGAGAGAAAGGAGAAAAGGAAGTAAGGAAGTTCTGGCGGAGCTGGAAGCAGAATAAAGATAGTGGAGTTCTGCTAAGCTAGCCAGGTAGTAACTAATCTTAGCTTTTATGTAATGGCTTTGTGATTTGTTGTGCTATTGTTTGGTTGGATTGTTGTCTTATATGTTATGTCTGAAGCTCTGCTATAATGCTATGATCATATGTTATTAAGCATGGAAGCACGGAGCATACTTATCTGTACACAATCACAAGCAAGCACTGTCACTCTGCATTACATATATTGTTATGATTGTTGCTACTGAGATTCCCCCGAATCTCATCCCAATAAGTAAACCATTACAGGGGAGGTTATGTCAAAATGAATTCTGGGAATTTTAAGAGACGCCATTCTGCTGCCGAAGTAAAGACTGAACATCAGTATATGACAAGTACTGTGTACGTAGTGCTGTCTAAGGAGGCTAGAAGTGAGTGGACCTAGCCGGTTCATCTAGTCTTTCCTGGGTACTAGGTAGAATGGTAGTTCTCATGAGGGGATTACCGAATCAGTACGGTTCAGTTCTTTGTACAGATGAAATGTAGCGATTATGCTGCCGGATTTCAGGCAGAAAAAGATGTAATAGCAGTATAAGAGTTTATGTACATACCCTGATGTAAAACAACTTATTAATTAATAATAATTGTTGTTTGGCATGTTTCACTGATATATGATGGATGTATGCCTATGTATGTAATGTTGGTTGCTGAAAATTAACGCTATAAACAGTAACTCGTGGGGACATGAGGATGTTTGACCCATAATTAAAAGTAGTAAATGGATGAATAAATGTATGAAATTTTTATGGTAGATAGTAGACATACCAAGCTTTAATTTGATATATAAAACGTATCATTTGGATGTCTACACAAGGATATATAAATTATCAAAGTTGGGACCAGAATGCTGGATTCAGGGAGAAAAACGTGGGATGAACAGTAAAGTTTACACGTTGACTGACGTTGACTTGGTCAACGAATGGTCAACGAGTTATTTTTTCCTCAAATATAATTGAGTTATCTTCATTTAGAAATTGTAACCACTTCGTTTCAATTTTTCTAGAATTAGTTATGATTTTTCGAAGTCGGGTCACTCATCTGGAATTTACACAGTGAACAGTACTCGATAAGAGTAAAACTCCAGATTGAGAAATTGGACTTCAATGACCTTGAAAGTGGTTCTAAATGCTACCGAATGGTCCCTAAGACATACAAAAGTAAGGATGTTTCATTTTGGTATCAGAGCAAAGGATTCTGGCTTAGGAAATGCTCTGAATAGATAATTTATGGTGTTAGTACAGAATAAGGTTAGCACAGAACAAAGGGTTCTGGCTCAGAGCATAAGATTCTGGCACAGAACGGAAGGTTCTGGCTCAGTGATGCTCTGGTTTAGTTAGTTTAATTCCTTAAACAAATGAGAAGTTTGAGTGGTCCTATCCCTAGAGTAGGATATAGGGATGGTGTTCACTGCTTGGAAAGGTTTAGACAGAAGATAGTGACACCCAGATGAATGAGGCTGGACCCCAAGCTCTATAGTTTTACAAAGGATATGATTATGATGGGCTAATCTTAGTCAGCCAATACAGTCGAGGACTCGTGTTTATTAACACAATAGGACTGGACTAAGCAGAATAATGTTTAAGAAGTAGTTTCCTCTAGAGATAGAGGCAGAATCTGATCAGTTCACGACAAGGAAGCTGCAAGAGTAGCTCGAGGTATCGTGTTGTAACCAGATACTGTAGTGAGGATGCCAGATATCCAAGTTACAACAAGTTCAGTCATAAGTCACGATGAGATATGGGCAACCCAGGCTCGCCAAGATCAAGAGCGAGATTCTGCTATCACTACGGCGGTTGCTGCTGCGGTTGCAAGATTACAGTAGTCTGGGAAGGAGGTAGTACCAGAGAAAGATATAGAACCTGAACCTCAGCCAGATCATGAGCAGACTAGAATGAATAGACATCAGGGGTCTATAGGAAATAACAATAACCAGGGAAGTCTGCAAACATGGATGGAACGATTCCATAAGTTTAATCCGCCCATGTTGAAGGGACTTTTGACACTCAAGTAGCTGAGGATTGGGTAAGCTAGTTAGAGAAAATCTTTAAGGTTTAGAATGTTCCATTGAAAGAAAGACCCAGCTGGCAGTTTACAAAGGAATGTATAATAACCAGAAAAGAGTGAGCTTACTCTATCAGTACCACTGAAAGTGATGCCACCAGGTTCCTTGAAAAGGAACAGTAAGAAGAGAAATGAGCCAGCATATGGGTCAAAAGTTAATAAGAAGCAAGGAAGTAGGCCAGGTAGTGGGCCAAGAGAAGTTAGTAGGCAACCAAGGCCTAATGAGTGTAGGAACTGTGGTCGAGACCATGGTATGAGGCCTTGTCCAGTAGGTCAAGGGTTACGCTATAGGTGTGGAAAGTATGGACATTATACCAGGGAGTGTCCACAGAACACAACAGGCGAAAGATACCTGACTTAGGGAAGAATATATACCCTGACTGGCAACGAGATAAGAAAGTCGCCTGTGCCAAATTAAGGTACGAGTTTATGTGTGTTTTGTTTCCACTGGCTAATGAACGGATAAATCCTGTATGTGATTGGATTGTATTGTCCAGTATGCACACTATTGAGCTACCCTATACCTAGTATGTTGCCGTTGTATGAGGATGAGTATGACTACATGTTTTAAAAGTAGGAAGTAGAGAAGAGGAGTCTTATGTCGCGACTAATATGTACAGATAAGTTGATGTTGCGACGTGAGAAGACCTTAGGTCGCGATGAGTAATATTGCAGTACGCGACCAGTGTACAAAGGAGTTCAGGTAGCGATGTTATAGTTTGCGACTAAAGGACGCAGAGATGCCAGGTCGTGATGAGTAGTATGCTACGGTTGCGACTAAAAGTCGTAGAGCATGTGAGTTGCGACTATGCAGTTCTCAGGTCGCAACAAAGGATAGCAGAGGCCAATAAGGAACCATAGTCCGGTCAAGAGTATACTAGGACTGATGGATAGATAGAAGAAGTTGAGAGATAGTAAAGAGGTAGCCACAGTTAAGAGATAAGGTGATTCCCCTATTTCTTATGTAAGATAAAGTAGTCAAGGGTTGAGTCTATACCCTGGTAAGAGGGTAGTGTGGCAGCCTAAGTAAGATAGACAGAGGTGTCTGTCAGATCCTAAGCATGTGATTGATAATCTGACAGATAATGCGATAGATAGTATGATCAGATGATGATCTGACAAATAATGTGATAAAGGAAAATACGTTTGAGGCTTACTTAGATTATTATGATGTCTAATGGATGGTTGGGCAAAATATGATGATGATATGGCTTATATTGCCATAAGTTATGAAAGTTGCATCTCCTTGCAGTTGTCATATGATGACATGCATGTTAGAGTATGCTATGATGAATGGATACTCCCCTCTTGCAGTGCATGCAGGGTAGAGTATATATGAGTACACATATGAGATGAGAAAGTTATGAGAAAGTATGTTGCTCCCATACCATATGATATGAGGATGATATGATTGTTTTGAGGATGATAGATAGTCTCAGTTATGGGACGATAAGTTATGATATGATACTCAGACATGATGTATGATTGAGGTTACTCAGATATGAATTATGATTGAGGTTACTCATGTATTTCTATAGGCTTGTGAATACGGTACTCAGGGCCATTTCTATTGAAATAAATGATGTACAGAAAGAGTACAGATAACGGTAAAGGGATTGTTTCTAGATCACTCTTCAGATAAGAGTTGGATCTGAAACAGATGGCTCTCCGATAGAGCTAGATTCAAATGAGTATAGATCACTCTTCAGATAAGAGTTGGATCTGGTATAGATTGCTCGTAGTTAGAGCATAGTTCAAATGGCTCGTAGTTAGAGTACAGGTTGAAAGATGAGAAGGAACTCCTGAGTAAAAGAGGAAGTAAGTAAAGTCTGGGTAAATGATATGAGGCTATAAAATTTTCAAATGTTTATTTATGGAGTTATCAACAGGTGGAAGCAGTTAACCTTATAACTTAGTCTGTTGGTTTAAAATCTTCGGGAGATATACAATACAACAGAATCGCAGTTAGATTCTGGAGGGTCATAGTTAGATCCTAGCATGGCTCCAGGGTCGCAGATAGATCCTAACAGCTTCAGGGTCGCAGTTAGATTCTGAAGAGGCTAACGGTTGATCGCAGTTAGATCCCGAGGTCGCAGTTAGACCTAGCCTAAGGAAAGTAATGAGCCATGAGACATGAGTACAATGTAGTATCTCTTTGGGAAGATGAATGCCAAAGACGAAGTTAAGGTGAGGAAGCTTCACTAGTTGATAAACTCACCCAGAGAAATTATTTTATAATGATTTTCCTCAGGTAGCCTCTAGTATACAGACTAAACTTAGCTTTCCCTTAGCAAAGACGGAGTCCAAGTCCAAAGCTGAGTACTGATATTCAAAGTTTGATAGAAGTATGCCTGAGAAGCAAAGAACAGAATCCTCTATGTGTTGAGAATAGAAAAGCATTGGCTAAGAGCACTCTAGGAGGTAGCTCAAGTTGTGAAGCCAATAGCAAGAGAAAGAGGCAATAGTTCAGGTAGGGGACTGATCAAGGTAATGATCAGATTGGAGAGCAGAGATGTCCATGTGATGGAAAGAGCCATGGCACATGGGAGTGTCGAGCAAGGCAAAGCAGTTGTGGTGGAAGGCCACTTCGCAAAAGGTTGCCTAAGAATGCGGACATCCCTAGGAAAGGTATTTGCTCTTACCCTAGACATAGTCTTCAATATTCCCTAAGGTCGACCCTAAGAATGGTTAAGAAGAACCATAGCTGTATGGGCGACTGAGCTGTAAGGAACTATATGCCTAGATGATGATATGGATAATGAAGAGTTCTTTTTGGATCTAAAGAAAGTGGTCATGATAACAAGTCATGAGAGATTATAAATCCAGAGAGATCTAGAGAAGAGGGTCTAAGGCAAAGCAAAGATAGAACGTAGTTCTATAAGAAAGAGATTGCTAGGGCCTAAAGCTATATAAAGAGTAATCTAGCCCTAACTCAGTAGCACGTTAAATTGAAAGGTGCTAAGGCAAGAGTAGCCTAAAGGTATGTAAGCCCTAAGAAGGGATAAGAAAGTGCAAATGCCACAAAAGTTGGGCATAGGTGCATGAAGTTATGAGAAAAGTCAGAGAAGTTATCTGGGTTATGATCTCGTATCAGGAGAAAGAAAGTTAAAAGAACAATATCCCTCCTGAGAGATTAGCAAAGTGATGTAGATCCCAGAATACATCAAAATTCTAAGGAATAAGATATGAAAGAAATGGACACTACTCACAAGTGTAATGAGTTGTCCATAAGTATAAGAGGAAGAATGCACCAAGCCTTAGTCATAAACCAGGAAAGGATATGCAGAGGAGCTATATCCTGGATAGTTGATTGAGGTACTAAGTAAATTTCGAGGACGAAATTTATTTTAAGGGGGGTAGAAATGTAACACCCCAATTTTTAGGCCTAGAGATGCCAGGAAGAGAATTCAAGGGCATAATCGTAATTATGGGAAAGATCGGACTGGTAGCCGATGAGTACCATATTTTGCCAGAAAATAGAGAAAATTATGCTGATCATTTCACTGAACTGTGAAATGTGCATATGAGGTCTCTATGTGTATGAAAGAATTAGAAATATGACCAGGGGTAAAATGGTCATTTTGGAAAAGTATGCGCGTGAGTGCTTTTTCAGGCCAAAACAGCCCGGTCAGGATAAAATATCTGAAAATACCGGGAGATAGAGAAAACGATTCCGGATTGAATGAGGAGTCACAGAATTTTGATTTGAGGTCCCGATTTTTCTGTAAAAATTCCTGAAGATGGGAATTTACAGTTATAATCGGTAAAGGAAGAGCAGTCCGAATAGAGATGATCGGACTATGGACAGAGGCCATACAGTGTTGTCTAAGGCCCGTAGTGACACCAGGGAAGGCCCAGGCCCATAATATCAGTTCAGGGGTAAGAGGGGCCGGTGTCCGGGAAAATGTGCAAAATGACGAAAATACCCTTATGTTATAGAATAACTGAAGAATGAGTAAAGGGTATTTTGGTCATTTGGCTAAGGTTTGACAGTCAAGAAGGGGTATCTGGATAGTTGACCAGGGCCAGAGAATACTCTGGTAAAATATGAAAAGACAATAATGCCCCTAGACCTAGTAAAGGAAATGAAAGGACTTAAGTGCAATTATGGAAAGTTTCAAGGCCAAAAAGGAAAGTAGACAAAAAGGTTGGGTCCTTAAGTGTAATTTTAGCCAAATAAAAAGGGACTTAAATGAAAAGAAGAAAAGTTCCCTGGGCTAAATTGTAATTAAAGAAAGTCAGGCCGGAAGTGGTTTGGACTGTCCGAAAGCATTTCAGTCCCAGATTTCACCGGTAGAGAGAGCAAGGGACGCTCGGTAATCTGGCTTAATACAGGAATTTTTGAAGACTCCAGATAGCAAGAAATGGACTGATCGTCCAAAAGTTATAAAAATTAATACCGGATATCCTAGAATTCAGATCTAGGTGACAAAATACAGGATGATACGTCCTTATGGGGCGGATGTCGGGAAACTGACAGAATACCGATAGGAGGCCTGTAGAAAAAGTTATTCGCAAATTAGAAAATCCAGACGGGAGTGTGAGGCCTCTGGGTATCCGATAGGGAGATTTATCGGTATTTAAAAAGGGACTGAATGAGTTCGGATGATCTCGGTCAGATGACCGATATGACTCACAGGGATGCCTGAACACCGCGGGCTAGTGTTTCGGACAGAAAGAGCCGGTGTCCGGATATGTGTATAAACGGTGAATAATAGATAAAATATTCAATAATTATTAACGGGGGAAGATTCCTCGTAATGCGTGCCATGAAGGTATTGGACCCAGAAAGGCCCAATAATGGCGCCAATAGAGGCCCAGTAAGACACTTGGACTGATAGGTGGGCCAGTGTCCGGCAGAACCCCGGAAAAGTGCGAAATTACGAAAATGCCCCTGTGTTGTACAAAAGTGTAACAGATGAATGAAGGGCATTTTGGTAATTATGGACAGGCCCAGGAGCCAAGGTACATACAGATAAAGTTACTGAGAGTCAGTATATACCCTGACAGACAACAGAAGGGTATGAAATGATGATTTTACCCTTAGGGTTAAAATAGTGCAAGAAAGGGCACCCAAGGGTATTTTGGTAATTTGCCAAGGGCTATTTCTTGGGAATCGAGCCATCAGAGTACTTGGGCTTGATCAGGATCCAAGACAACATTCCCAGAGCCCAAAAACGTAGCCCATGAAGTATGTGGGAGAAAGTGGCATTAAAATACTATTTTAATGCTGTTTCAATAAAGTAAAGTTACTCGGTCGGCACGATAACCGAGGAGGTGATCAGATAAAGTCCTGGATTTATCTGGATAGCATTGGAAGGCGTGAAAGGTGCCAGTAAGATGACACATGGGGCCAACATAAAGGCAGAAGAACAAGTTGAGGACACGTACTACGAGGCAAGAGACTGGACCGGTGAGTCAGCATCGAGGGGCCCAGTAATATCTCTCTACGAATGTGAGGGACAAATTCCATCTTGACCATTCACATTCCTCCGCATGAAAAACCACTAAGCCCGAGCATAGCCTTTATGATCACTCGGTCAAAAGTGACTTTTGACTAGGTCAAAGCTGAGCGTTTGTCATGTAGGAATCCATGATGATCTCAGGTCAAAGGGCATAGTGACATGGCTTGTATATGAGAGAAACTTATGACTTAACCCATGCAGCTCTCTCATAGCGGGTCGGTCCAACACCCTGTACTCTTACATGTGCTTATGACTTTGATTTATATCTCTATATATCTTCAAAGTCATACTGGTCTTATTTCATCTCTGTTCCCGCATAGATGACTGACCAGGGACATTTAGGATAAAATCACTAGTTATCCAAGGATTGTCATCATAGTAAACATGCAAATAATATGATAACATGATACAATGATTGGCCCCTAGGGCACAATTTCCAACATCCTCCCACTTGCACTAGGAACAATCATTAATTTGTCTCAATCCTATTGACCTAACATGACGCTCATGTTTTGCCTGGACAAGCGGTTTAGAGGATTAGCATCATTGTCTTCTCTTGCTACCTTGCATATTTTTATATCACCTCTATCATTGATTTCTCTGATGAGATGAAATCGCCTGAGTATATGCTTGGTCCTTTGATGTGACCAAGGCTCTTTGGCCTGTGCAATGTCACCACTATTGTCACAGAACAAAGTTATTGGATCTGAGATGGTCGATACCACCCCTAGTTCAGTAATGAACTTCCTGATCCAAACGGCCTCCTTAGCTGCATCAGATGCTGCTATATACTCGGCTTCCGTTGCAGAATCTGCTACAGTGCTCTGCTTAGAGCTCTTCCAGCTTATTACTCCATTATTTAGGAGAAATATGTATCCAGATTGCGATTTCTGGTCATCCTGGTCAGTTTGGAAACTTGCATCTGTGTAACCAGTTACATAGAGCTCGTCTTCCAATCCACCATAGACCAAGAATAAGTCCTTAGTCCTTCTTAAGTACTTAAGGATATTCTTGACAGCAGTCCAATGGCCCTCACCAGGGTCCTGTTGATATCTGCTAGTCAT
Organism: Leucaena leucocephala; assembly: GCA_037074615.1. Lineage (NCBI taxonomy): Eukaryota > Viridiplantae > Streptophyta > Magnoliopsida > Fabales > Fabaceae > Leucaena > Leucaena leucocephala. The sequence continues at coordinate 6,657,119 of CM073548.1, read as the reverse complement.
ACTTAAGGCAAACGAGACATCTGGTCGAGTACATAACATGGCGTACATGATAGATCCTATGGCCGAGGCATATGGAATCTTACTCATGTGACCTCGCTGATCTGGTGTACTAGGACACAAATCCTTGCTGAGGTGAATACCATGAGACATGGGTATGAAACCCCTTTTTTGATTCCTGCATACTGAACCTATGCAGTATCTTGTCTATATATGTGCTCTGACTCAGTCCTAGAAGCCTTTTAGATCTATCTCTATAGATCCTAATTCCTAGGATGTAGGTGGCTTCACCCAAGTCTTTCATCGAGAAAGATTTTCCTAACCAAGACTTGACAATCTGCAAGGTAGGAATGTCATTCCCAATGAGTAGGATGTCATCGACATAGAGTACCAAAAACATAACTGTGCTCCCACTAACCTTTTTGTACACACAAGGTTCATCAATGTTTTGAAGAAATCCAAACTCTTTGACTACTTCATCAAAACGATGATTCCAACTCCGAGATGCTTGCTTCAGTCCATAAATGGACCTTTGAAGCTTGCATACCTTACCAGAGTCCTCAGAACGCACAAAACCTTCAGGTTGTGTCATGTACACATCCTCAAGGAGCTTTCCATTAAGGAAGGCTGTCTTGACGTCCATCTGCCATATTTCATAGTCATAATATGCTGCAATGGCAAGGAGGATTCTGATTGATTTGGCCATTGCAACTGGGGAAAAGGTCTCATCATAGTCCATACCATGAGTTTGAGTAAATCCTTTTGCAACCAGTCGTGCCTTGAAGACATTTACATTGCCATCCATGTCGGTTTTCTCTTTAAAAACCCACTTGCACCCGACAGTTTTTACACCTTCAGGCGGGTCGACTAAGATCCATACCTTATTGTCGTACATGGATTGCATCTCAGACTTCATGGCATTAAGCCATTTCTCAGAGTTTGGTCCCACTATAGCTTCTTGATAGGTAGTGGGCTCATTATGCTCAATGAGCAACACATCACGACTATCAGAAATCAGAAATCCATATCTCTGAGGCTGAAGTCGTGCCCTATTAGATCGCCTTGGGCCTTGCGTGACTTGAGGAGTCTCAACAACTTCTTGTGAGTCTTCTCTACTTTCCATCTCTAGTTCTGTGGCGTCTTGTGGCTCTCGAACTTCTTCGAGGTGTACCTTGCTCCCAGTGGTTCTTTTAGAGATAAATTCTCGTTCTAGAAAGATACCATTTCTGACAACAAACACTTTGTTATCAGTGGGGTTGTAGACATAATATCCCTTGGTTTCCTTAGGATATCCCACAAAAAAAGGCACTTTGAAGATTTGGGCGATAACTTATAGGCTTGTTGCTTAACATAGACCTCACATCCCCAAATCTTGAGAAAAGATAAACTAGGTTTCCTCCCAGTCCATATCTCATACGGAGTCTTTTCAACTGCCTTAGATGGAACACGATTCAGTGTGAACGCAGCTGTCTCTAGGGCGTGGCCCCAAAAGGATGGTGGAAGATCTGTTCGACTCATCATGGATCGAACCATATCCAATAGTGTTCGATTCCTCCGTTCAGAAACCCCATTCCATTGTGGTGTTCCTGGAGGAGTCAATTGTGAGACTATTCCACAATTCCTAAGATGATCGATAAACTCTTGGCTCAAATATTCACCACCTCGATCAGATCAAAGGGCTTTAATTGTTTTACCAAGCTGGTTTTGTACTTCATTTTGAAATATCTTGAACATTTCAAAAGATTCGGATTTATGTTTCATTAGATAGACGTAGCCATATCTACTGAAATCATCTATGAATGTAATGAAGTACGAATAACCTCTTCTGGCATTTGTATTCATCGGTCCACACACATCTATATGTATGAGGCCCAACAAATCAGTGGCCCTCTCACTGTGCCCAGTGAAAGGCGACTTTGTCATCTTTCCTAACAAACAAGATTCGCAAGTATCATATGATTCAAAATCACATGAGTTGAGAAATCCATCTTGATGGAGTTTAGAAATGCGTTTCTCATTTATATGGCCTAGACGACAGTGCCAGAGGTACGTCGGATTCAAATCATTTGGTTTGATCCTTTTGGCGGTTATGTTATAGATATTTCCATGATTGGGTTGTTCCAAGTTTAATATGTAATGATCAACATGCAAATCACCATGAGCATAGAAAACATCATTACGATAAATGGAACATTTACCATTCCCAGAAATGGAAGTGTAACCTTCCTTATCCAAATAAGAAAGAGAAACAATGTTACTACTCCAAGCAGGAACATAATAGCAATTGTTCAAAACTAACAAAAGCCCAGTGGGCAGAACTAATTCATAAGTGCCTACAGCTAGAGCAGCAACCTTTGCTCTGTTTCCAACTCGTAGGTCAATTTCGCCCTTCTTCAGCTTTCTACTGTCCTTTAGGCCCTGCACATTTGTACAAATGTGAGAACCACATGCAGTATCTAATACCCATGTAGTGGAAGTAGAGAGATGAATGTCTATAACATAAATACCTGAAGCGATAGCCCCGCTATCCTTCTTGTTCTTTTTCAGATCTTCAAGGTAGAGTTTGCAATTCCTCTTCCAATGACCCGGTTCATTGCAGAAGAAGCAAACTCCTTCCTTTGGAGGCTTTGCCTTCTTTAGTGCAGGCTTGGTTTCGGGCTTGCCTGACTCTTTGGTCTTACCAGATGAGCCGTGACCCTTCCCCTTACCCTTGCCTTTCTTTTTCATACCCTTTCCTTTGTGAACCATCAAAACAGTACTGGGCTTCTTCTTAACAGTCGGCTCAGCAGTTTTAAGCATCCCATGCAGTTCAGAAATAGATTTCTCCATGTTGTTCATGTTGTAATTCATGACAAACTGGTCATAACTTTCCGGGAGTGAGTTCAAGATCAAATCTGTAGCTAACTCCTGACTCATGGGAAATCCAAGCCTCTCAAGGTGATCAATGTACCCTTTCATCTTTAGGACATGAGTACTCACTGATGCACCTTCAGCCATCTTGCAGGAATGTAAGGCCTTAGTGGTCTCATACCTCTCTTGCCTTGCTTGTTGCTGGAATATTTCCTTAAGATGCACAATCATCTCATAAGCCTCCATGTGTTCCAAATCTCTTTGGAGCTCCGGAACCATGGTGGCAAGCATCAAGCATCCCACATCAACAGAGTCTTCCTTATGCTTCGCATAAGAATCTCTCTGAGCTCTAGGAGCATTGGCTGCTGGCTCCTCAGGAATGGGTTGATCTAGGACATATGCCTTTCTTTCCTGCTTGAGAACAATTCTCAAGTTCCTGAACTAGTCAAGAAAGTTTGTCCCATTAAGTTTGTCCTTCTCAAGGACAGATCGCAACGATAATGTAGCAGTATTACTAGTCGCCATGATTCTACAATTAAAATATGCAAGCGAATTACCAATCTCCCACTGAATAAAACAACCCTCAATGTAATAATTAGTGGGCTAAGATCCATATTTGGCTTAAACTTGAGTCCGCTTTGGCAGGACGCTCAACTTTAAGTTATTTAGGTAGGTAACAACTTTACCAATTACATCACATGTAACTCTTAGATGTTTATGGGATTCCATCATCATATGATCCGGCATGTTTTAATCCCATCTAATGCCTTGAGACCCAAAACCGTTTTGATAATCTCAATTAAGTCAAACAATAACAAACATAAGAGCAGCACCATTACTCTTGCTTATCTCCCCAAGATAACTCAAATGCACCCACTTTGGTGGACCTACAAATGAGCGATCGAGGTTTTGACAAGTGTCCATTAATTGACGGCATATGACTTAAGATTTCTTTTAGGGGGTTTAATTAATTATCTGGTTTATAAGATGCATGTATCGCGGTTGTATCTCATACAAGTATTATGCATATAAAACATACATGCAGTGATCTAATCAAAAGATGCATAATCTTAAACGTGATACAATATGGCTCACCTATCCTAAGTCCCCTCAAGCCAATGAGAGGAGCTCTCTAATTAGAATAGGAAAAGTACATAAGGAAACCTCGTTTTAACATTCGAGGGGAGTGAGATGAGAAGAGAATGTACAACGAGAGTCATTAGAGGAAGGCACGACACGCAGGCCGTATTTAGAAAAATTACAACGCTTGTAATCTAGAGCCATATTGTTCACCATACCCAAACATTAAAGAATAAAAATTCATGCTATTTGAAGGGCAATAAATGTTTGAAAATATTCATATATCAGGAAAGTCAATACATATTACGATTATGTTGCGCTACGATTAAATAGCCACGGCGGTCCCGCGAGCCGGTTAGCAGGCGGGGTGTGGGGCAGCGCCCCAATAGAAATTTTTTTTGATAAATAATCAAGAATCTTAATTCTTTTTCCTTAGACCCCATCAATATTAATTGATCAAATCAATTGATATACACCACCGATTTCAGTTTCCTTTTAGATTCCGTATATGTCATACATAAACAGATTCCATATATGTCATACATATCACGCATGTTATCATATAATCAGCTAAGAAGTCTAACATACATCACATGTATCAACAATCAAACCTAACTTAAACACAAAACGGCATGGCTCTGATACCACTGAAGGGAATTGGAAGACACGCAGCGGAAATTAACTTTAAAAATTTTTCCATTCCCAGCCAGGATCTACCGAATGTGTTTAAGTCAAGGAGAGAGAAGTGTTACCTTCGGTTTCAAGCTTTGGTCGCGACCTCAGTGTCCACTAGTCGCGACTCCTCGCCTCTGGAACTTTCAGTCGCGACCTCCTCAGCTTCTAGTCGCGACCTGTCGCCTCTGGAGTTTGTAGTCGCGACCTACTCTGCTTATAGTCGCGACCTGTCGCCTCTGGAGCTTTTAGTCGCGACCTCTTCAACTTCACATCGCGACCTGTCTCCTCTTTTCGGATTTCTGACGTTCAGATGCCCGTTTGGTCGCGACCTAAGTGTGTTCTGGTCGCGACCTTTCTTCGTGTCTGGCCGTATCGTAGAAGTCGACAGCTCAGATCGGCTTCCTCTACCGGTATCAACACGAACAGCGTTCCAATCGCGAACGACGTGCTAGCGCCTCTTGTCCCTCTAGGGCTTTCTAGAGATTCCGTCCTCACCGTCTCTATCTCGGCAGTTTCTTATGTGCAAACCTTTTGCACTCTCCCTACCCCCTCTTCTCACATCTGAATGTGTGTGTAGAGATCTATATTGTGTGTAGAACCCTAGCTCCTAATGTCAAATATATAGGAAGCTATCGGGCTTCTAATAGGGCCGGGCTTCAGAATTAATCTTATATTAATTCTAAAATTAATACAATATCATATATTGCATAATTTAATAAGAAACTAATTAAATAAATATGGTTTATATTAAATCCGTCTCACAGATTTAATTCACCTATTTATTTAATTTAAAATAAAGATAAGACGGAATTATATTTGATTTATTCTTATAAATCAAATTTGAGATATCTTATCAATTTGAATTTCAAATTTAAATAGATCATATCCATTTAAATTCAAATTCAAAAATGATAGAGATTTAATTTATCCTTATAAATTAAATCTTACAAATATCTCTTATATTATATATATAATATATATATAAACTAATTTATATATATATAAAATATATATCCACCCTAATGAAGGGAATTGGAAGACACGCAGCGGAAATTAACTTTAAAAATTTTTCCATTCCCAGCCAGGATCTACCGAATGTGTTTAAGTCAAGGAGAGAGAAGTGTTACCTTCGGTTTCAAGCTTTGGTCGCGACCTCAGTGTCCACTAGTCGCGACTCCTCGCCTCTGGAACTTTCAGTCGCGACCTCCTCAGCTTCTAGTCGCGACCTGTCGCCTCTGGAGTTTGTAGTCGCGACCTACTCTGCTTATAGTCGCGACCTGTCGCCTCTGGAGCTTTTAGTCGCGACCTCTTCAACTTCACGTCGCGACCTGTCTCCTCTTTTCGGATTTCTGACGTTCAGATGCCCGTTTGGTCGCGACCTAAGTGTGTTCTGGTCGCGACCTTTCTTCGTGTCTGGCCGTATCGTAGAAGTCGACAGCTCAGATCGGCTTCCTCTACCGGTATCAACACGAACAGCGTTCCAATCGCGAACGACGTGCTAGCGCCTCTTGTCCCTCTAGGGCTTTCTAGAGATTCCGTCCTCACCGTCTCTATCTCGGCAGTTTCTTATATGCAAACCTTTTGCACTCTCCCTGCCCCCTTTTTTCACGACTGAATGTGTGTGAAGAGATCTATTGTGTCTAGAACCCTAGCTCCTAATGTCAAATATATAGGAAGCTATCGGGCTTCTAATAGGGCCGGGCTTCAGAATTAATCTTATATTAATTCTGAATTAATACAATATCATATATTGCATAATTTAATAAGAAACTGATTAAATAAATATGGTTTATATTAAATCCGTCCCACAGATTTAATTCACCTATTTATTTAATTTAAAATAAAGATAAGACAGAATTATATTTGATTTATTCTCATAAATCAAAATTGAGATATCTTATCAATTTGAATTTCAAATTCAAATCGATCATATCCATTTAAATTCAAATTCAAAAATGATAGAGATTTAATTTATCCTTATAAATTAAACCTTACAAATATCTCTTATATTATTTATATAATATATATATAAACTAATTTATATAAAATATATATCCACCCTAGATTATTCATTGAATTTAGACATCTCTTAGATTCAATGAATCTGGACATCATAGCTCGCATTGGGCTGTTTTGTGTGCGACCCTGTAGGCCCATATGAAGTTGGCAGTGGCCCAGTTACTATACTGACCCACAAGTCGTAAGCGGTCTCTAGCAAGGCATTACGACTACCCAAAACATATGAGGATCGATAAACGATGTAACCTTTCATACAACCATATCACGTCCCTTTTGTCACACGATATTTCGGTCAAGGATGAGGCATGGAGAACGTCATCCTCCTGTTCCTGACCGTTACTTTCTCGATCCCTGAGTAGTCTGAATATAGAAATGGAACTACCCTTCCATTCTAGTATGGCCATACATTTCTCAGACTCACTCATCGAGGGGCCCAGTAATATCTCTCTACGAATGTGAGGGACAAATTCCATCTTGACCATTCACATTCCTCCGCATGAAAAACCACTAAGCCCGAGCATAGCCTTTATGATCACTCGGTCAAAAGTGACTTTTGACTAGGTCAAAGCTGAGCGTTTGTCATGTAGGAATCCATGATGATCTCAGGTCAAAGGGCATAGTGACATGGCTTGTATATGAGAGAAGCTTATGACTTGACCCATGCAGCTCTCTCATTGCGGGTCGGTCCAACACCCTGTACTCTTACATGTGCTTATGACTTTGATTTATATCTCTATATATCTTCAAAGTCATACTGGTCTTATTTCATCTCTGCTCCCGCATAGATGACCGACCAGGGACATTTAGGATAAAATCACTAGTTATCCAAGGATTGTCATCATAGTAAACATGCAAATAATATGATAACATGATACAATGATTGGCCCCTAGGGCACAATTTCCAACACCTAGATTATTCATTGAATCTAGACATCTCTTAGATTCAATGAATCTGGACATCATAGCTCGCATTGGGCTGTTTTGTGTGCGACCCTGTAGGCCCATATGAAGTTGGCAGGGCCCAGTTACTATACTGACCCACAAGTCGTAAGCGGTCTCTAGCAAGGCATTACGACTACCCAAAACATATGAGGATCGATAAACGATGTAACCTTTCATACAACCATATCACGTCCCTTTTGTCACATGATATTTCGGTCAAGGATGAGGCATGGAGAACGTCATCCTCCTGTTCCTGACCGTTACTTTCTCGATCCCTGAGTAGTCTGAATATAGAAATGGAACTACCCTTCCATTCCAGTATGGCCATACATTTCTCAGACTCACTCATCGAGGGGCCCAGTAATATCTCTCTACGAATGTGAGGGACAAATTCCATCTTGACCATTCACATTCCTCCGCATGAAAAACCACTAAGCCCGAGCATAGCGTTTATGATCACTCGGTCAAAAGTGACTTTTGACTAGGTCAAAGCTGAGCGTTTGTCATGTAGGAATCCATGATGATCTCAGGTCAAAGGGCATAGTGACATGGCTTGTATATGAGAGAAGCTTATGACTTGACCCATGCAGCTCTCTCATTGCGGGTCGATCCAACACCCTGTACTCTTACATGTGCTTATGACTTTGATTTATATCTCTATATATCTTCAAAGTCATACTGGTCTTATTTCATCTCTGCTCCCGCATAGATGACCGACCAGGGACATTTAGGATAAAATCACTAGTTATCCAAGGATTGTCATCATAGTAAACATGCAAATAATATGATAACATGATACAATGATTGGCCCCTAGGGCACAATTTCCAACACGATTGATCATTCTCAGATTAGACTATTGTACTTTGATTCTGGATGTTTGAACATTGGATTTTAATTTAATATTTTAGTTTTGATTTTAAGAAAGTTGGGTTATTTTCATCGATCGTTGCAAATCAATTCAATTGCTTGAAATCTAGGGTTTTCGATTGACGACCATTTGAGGGCGTTCTCATAATTTAGGGTTAATTACACGCTAAGTGGTTTCTAACAGTTCGCTAATAGTCTTTAAAGTAGCTTTGATCAAAGGAGTTTAAAGAAGATTAGGGTTCTAGACTCAATCGATTGATTAAGGTTTTACTTAAGATTTAGCGATTTTCAACTCCAATATTCAATTAAGAGCGAGGATAGATATATTTTCATCATCAAGAGTATTTCATAACATATTCTTTCAACAAGCCAACCATATTCCATCTTAATCAAAAATCCAAAAAATATCTACTTTTCTGCACCCATATTTTATTGCAAATCAAACCCCAAAACTATTTTATCTCTACTCAGGTCTTCATTGTGTTTTGACATCCAATTTACTAGGTTTCCTTTATAAAGGCTCCTTGAGAAGAACGATAGGGTTGTGCTTTATACTATATTATTAGGTGCAATTAACTTTATTTTGATGTCTCAGACTGCGATAATCCGAGAGCCTCATCAATGGTGCCGTTGCCGTGGAGCCAAGTAATTGGTTCCCTAGTAATTGTTTGTCTATTTCATTAGCTACCTGAGTCATTTTTCTTACTTTTGTTTGCATTTTAGTTTTTAATAGTTTTTAAATTGCATTGTATTCTGCATTTTTCTGAGTTTCTGCAAAAATCAGTCTCTGTGACCTTAAGTCACAACCTACACTTACTTGAGTCGCGATAATTACTCCCTGTGACTTTGAGTCACGACCAAAACTCATATGTGTCAAGACTAGATAGCTTTTCTATGAAATTTGATTACTCTGCGAAAACCAGTCGCGACATTTGAAACTATTAGTCGCGACTATTGCTCTCTGTGATATTAAGTCGCGACCAACTAAAATGTTTTTCTACTGTGAAGTTTCTGTGTCTGACTCTGATTGATTGCATTGATTGTTCTTGACTATTTCTGCATTTCATGCGTAAAAGAACTGAACCATTAGTGCCTTTTGAACCTAAAATTGAGAGAAAACTTAGGAAACTAAAGAGAGAATTTAGGGAATTTAGAGAAGAAGAAGCAAAATCTAGTTCCTCCTATAGTATTCCAGTCTAAAACTGAACTGAATATGGCTGATCATAATGGGCATAATGGGAATGGAGAAAATGAAATACCCATGAATGTAGAGGATAATAGAAGTGTGAGGGAAATTAATCATTCGCATGTGAATTATGATCCTTATGGATTCTATACGAAAGAAGCTAACTTTGAGATTAAAGGAGCTTTGATTGCAGCCTTACCCAAATTTCATGGTTTTGCAGGAGAATGTCCACACAGGCACCTACAAACCATGCATATGACTTGTTCCTTAAATGAAGCCTCCAATGGCCACTTTGGATGATGTCTTGAGGAGGTGTTTCCATTTCACTTTGGAAGGGAAGGCTAAGGAGTGGCTGTACAATTTGCCAACCCATTTTTAACTCTTACATGGGATCAGCTGAAGTCTACTTATCTTGAGCAGTTTTTCCCAGCCTCCAAGACTAATCGGATGAAAAAGGAGATCACTAATGTTATGCAACAGGATGGAGAGTCTTTGCATGAATATTGGACAAGATTTATCAACCTTTTGCCTCGATGTCCCCACCACAACATCACTAAGGCTGATTTAGTAGACATCTTCTTTGATGGTCTACTACCCCATAATAAAGTGTCCTTGAATGCTGCTGCGAATGGTTCATTGAGAGATAAGACCCCACAAGCAAGTTGGGATTTGTTCCAGAAAATGGACAATGAGGACCATCAAACTGGAGATCCAAGAAGATTACCACCCTCATCTTCAAGTAGTTCGAATGTGATCTTAACTGAGATAGCAGCCTTGGGAAATCGAATGGACAAGAGGATGAGTTTGATTGAAAGGGAACTGAACTCCATAAAAAAAGTTCATGCAGTGGATGCCTCACAAGCCCTAGTTACAGGATGTGAGTCATGTGGTTCAATGATGCATGCTACAAGTACATGTGATAGACAGTATGAGAAAGTGGCAGCTATGTATCAAGGGAGAGAGAATAACTTCCAGAAGAAAGATCCATACTCTAACACATATAATCCTGGCTGGAGAGACCACCCAAATTTTAGGTGGGGGAGTGGAGAAAATATATCTAATCAATTTCAAGGAGGTGGTGCTTCCTCAAGCAACTATCAAGGTAATGCAAGGTCTATGGTCCCTACACAATATAATGCTTTAGTGCCCTCGAGACCAGAAGAGACCTCTCAGTTGTTAAAGAGTATGGCAGCACAAATGAATAACATGGATGGTAGAATGACCAATATTGATCACAAGCTCAAAGAGAATGATGGTCAGTTCACCTCCATAGCTTCAATTCTCCAGAGTATGCAGAAGGATAATGCAGATGTACACAAAAACTTGAGGAGTTAAGTTGCAAAAATGCAGATATCACAAGCCACTTAACTCAAGTTTCTAATACAGTGAGTGACATCTAAGGAAAGAACAATGGCAGCATACCTTCGAACACTGTTATTAATCCAAGAGGGGTGAATGCCATATCTCTAAGAAGTGGAAAATAGGTGCACTTTAAGGAAGTTGATACACCATAGGAGGATAAGGAAGATTCTGAATTTGATGATTCATCACTACCACAGATGCAGATTGGTAATTCTAAAAGTGCCAAAGAACAATTGCTTGTAAGTAAGAAGGCAACCTAAGAGGAGAACTCACAAGCACAAGCTGCAGTACAAGAGCTGCAGGAAGAAGAAGTAACAGTACCAACTCTAGCATATAAAGGAAAGAAACCTAGGGAGAAGCCAGAGACGAGCAAGCAAGGAGCCTCTATGCATACTGGTAAGGAGGTAAGTATAAAAGATCTCCCTTTTCCTAACTCTTATTTTGCTGGAAAAAAAAAGGTTGATCCTGATTTTGCAAAAGATGCTTACAATCTGTTCAATCAATTGGAAATAAACATCCCTATGGTTGAATTCTTCAAGAGAAACCCTAAGTATGCTAAATTTTTAAAAGAATTATGTGTTGATAAAAAGAAATTTAGGCCTCTTGAGAGAATTCAGGTGAGTACTAATGTGTCATCCCTTTTTAAAGCTGAACTACCTGTTAAGTGCCAAGACCCAGGCTCCTATACAATCCCATGCACTATAGGAAATGTTCCTATTAAGGGAGCATTACTAGACCTAGGAGCTGGCATTAATGTAATGTCTTGGTCGGTTTATCAAGCTTTAGGTATCAACAATCTTAGAGACATAAATTTAGTACTCCAATTAGCTGATAGGTCAATTAGGTATCCTAAGGGAATTCTTGAGGATATTCTAGTGCAGGTTAAGGACTTACTGTTCCGGGCAGACTTTTATATTCTGGATATGTCTAATGAGCTAGTAAATGATAGCACTTTGATCCTAGGCCGACCTTTCCTCCAAACTTCTAAAACCATCATTAGTATAAAGCATAGTTCCATTACAATGGAAGTTGGAGAACATGTGGTAAGTTTTAACATGAATGAAGCAATGAGATATCCCTATGATAATTCTGCTTTTACTGCTCTAAATACCATTGATTATGCTGTTGAAGAGGTTAGGGATGAATATGAATTGAGTTTGCATGATAATGATAAAGATAATACACTTGCAAAGGGTTTGTTGAGTGATTTTGCATTACCCGAAGGTGTTCTGGAAGCTAAAAGTCCAACAATTGATCACGGGTCGAGTTTCTGTGATAAAAGGTCACGACATAATGACCATAACGCCGCGACCAAACATCAGTCTGTAGCCCACTGTGAACATGAGTCACGACCAAATAAATTTAAGGTCGCAACATAAAACTCCAAAGATGACCAGTCACAACCCAGAGATGTAGGTGTTGCGACTAAACCTCAATCTTCTGAAGGACAACCTCTCTGTGAATCGGAGTCGCGACCACATGGTTTTAAGGTCACGACACATAACTCCAAAGAACACATGTCGCGACAAGTTGAAAATAATGTCGCGACTAATATTTCCAGAGATGCACCCTATCAGCTTCAGTCGCGATACTACGCTGAAAGGTTGCGACCCGATATACCAGACGCATCCAATGAACTGAACATTCCTTCAGATCACTTTTCCACTATTTTGGTTAAAGGTCCAATGTGTTCTAACCTTACTTCCCCTCATTCTTATTCCAAAATTACTTCTCATACATTAAGATTTTTGAATGATTTGCTTTCTGACAATGATGCAGGTATAGGAAGGAATAACCCCAAGAATGTTGCAGTTGTAAACCTACTTCAGCTTGGAGCGACGCTTGGGGAACCAGATGATAAATTAGAGTATTTTCGCAAGCTGGATAAGATCAACAGCAAGGAATGTACGAAGGATGTGAAGGGAAAACCTGAAACATCCTGCCTTAGACTCCTCAGAGTACACCTGCGGAAGCTATACTAGCTGTACTGATTCGGTAATTCTCTCATTAGAACTACCATTCTACGTAAGTACCCAGGAAAGACTGGATGAACCGGCTAGGTCCACTCACTACCAGCCTCCTTAGACAGTACCTACGTACACAGTACGCATCATATCCTTCCTCCACTACTGCTATCTCCGCCGAAATTTCAGCAGTATAGCGGCGTCTCTCAAAATTCTCAAAATCTACCTTGACATAACCTCCCTGAAATGGTTATACAAGGGGGATGAGATTCGGGGGAATCTCAGCAGTAATAATCATAACAGTATATGTAATGCAGTGTGACAGTGCTTGCTTGTGATTGTGTACAGATAAGCATGCCGCGTGCTTCCATACTCAATAACATATGATCATAGCATTGCAGTAGAGCTTCAGACATAACATATAAGACAACAATCCAACCAAACAATAGCACATCAATCACAAAGCCATTACATAAAGGCTAGGATTAGTTACTACCTGGCTAGCTCAGCAGAACTCTACTATCCTTATTCTGCTTTCAGCTCCGCCACAACTTCCTTACTTCCTTTTCTCCTTTCTCTCTTCCCTTCCTTCTCCTTCTCTCTCTTCTTTCTCTCCCTTCCCTTGCCCATGCGTGAATGGAAATGAAGCAAGGGGGTATTTATATACATCCTCAATGGCAATTTCGTAATTTCCATGCCATCTGATCCTGCGGTCCTGGTTTTTCCTGGAATTTCCTATTTTCCTTAATTTCCTTTTACCGCATCATCAGTGCCACCTCAGGGGACACCTCAGCAGCTGACTCATCGCCACATTTTCCACATGCCTAAATTCCCTGGACACCTCAGCAGCTGACCCAGCATGCTGACTCACCGGTCCAGAGTCCTGCCTCGTAATGCGTACCCTCAGCTTTATCTGCTTTCTCCAGACCAGAGCCATGTAGCGCCTGGAAGAGACCTTGCACGCTTCCCAATGCTATCCTGATAAGTCCCAGACTTATCTGATCACTTCCTCAGTTTTCGTGCCAACCGAGTAACTTTACTCTACTGAAAGGTCACTGAACACTACCCTAATGCCATGTGGCATCTTGTGGGTCCCATGAGGATACCTTATCAGTCCACCTCATGGTTTCTAGATAACCTTTCCTGTATCTGGCCTCCGGTCTATCTCTAACCGGGTAACTATCTCATTTGGACCTTCACAACTCTTGACCCACTAGATCTCATACGGCTAGCACCACTTATAGTCACTAGTCGCGACCTAGCCATCATCTCGTCGCGACATAACACCTTTTGGTTCATTAGTCGCGACCACAACTTTCTCTAGTCGCGACCACAACCGTCTTTCGTCGCGACCACAACATATTCTAGTCGCGACCAGGCTCATTCTACTCATTAGTCGCGACACCACATATATATCCGTCACGACCAAACCTCTCTGCCAATATTAGTCGCGACCAATATACTTCCTCGTCGCGACCAAAAGTCACCAATACATCTTCCTCATACATCTGCTTTCTTTCTTATGGACAACTCTACTGCTCAGTGCCCATTCCTTTCATATCTCACCCCACAGAATCTTAGCATAATTCTGGGGTCTATCTTATCTCACTTTCTTCTTATCCTTTATCCTAAGTTCTAGAAATTCTCTTTCAATAACTCATCCCCTACTCTTCGGGAGTCCTTGTTAATTGAAAGGCTCGACAACCCTCTGTATCAGGTTATCTTACGCAGGAGCCAGCCCATATCAAGCTACCTGCAGAATTCCTAGGCTTAAGACTTAGGACATTCCTCCCATTCCTCAATTTGAACCTAGGTGAACTGTCCCGATTCTGTAGGTTAAAGACTTAACTCATCTTTAAATCCTGAAGGACTTAGCTCATCCCTCGGATTCCTACAAAATACATGTAAATAATCCGCCCATATCAGATTACTACCCTAGGACTACGGGTTTAGCAGCCTGCCCATATCAGACTACCTCCCAGTTCAACTAGACCCAAAAATTGGGATGTTACAAATCTCCTCCCCTTTAAGAAATTTCGTCCTCAAAATTTCAAGGGATACCTCATCTTTCCTGAAGAGAACTTCTTACTGATCTATACAGCTATGTGATTCTTATAATGCAGTCATATCTATAACCAGTAAGATCATCCCTCTCTGTCTTATCCTCACTCCAGTGATGGTCTAGAGGAGCAACGCTTGGTCCCAGACCTTCCACATGGATTCTTAGCAATTAACATCTCTCATTATAGTTGCTTACAGGTATCCATGTCCTAACCCCTCATACAACAACCTCATCACTGAGCTAAGATAGATGTATTATCTTACTAATTATTTCTCATAACTCGTTATAATAACCACATCCTCTAGATCAGAAAAGAACTCTTCATCATCCATATCATTATCTAGGCATATAGTTCCTTACAGCTCAGTCGCCCTTACAGTTATGGTTCCTCTTAAACATTCTTAGGGTCGACCTCAGGGAAATTGGAGATTCTGTCTGTGGTAGCAAACACCTTTCCTAGGGATGTCAGCATTCGTAGGCAACTCTCGCCAAGTGGCCTTTCTCTCACCACTGCATTGCCCTGCTAGACACTCCTATGTGCCATAGCTCACCACTTTGACATCTCTGCTCCCCAACCTGATCTTCACCTTGATCAGACCCCTGCCTGAACCATTGCCTCTTTCTCTTGCTATTGGCTTCACAACTTGAGCTACCTCCCAGAGTGCTCTTAGCCAATACTTCTTTATCTGAATATCATAACTTATCGTCCCATAACTGAGACTATCTATCATCCTCAATCATATCATTTCTGTTCTCTAGGGTACTCTACCCTGGGTTACTACTTCTTCGTGATGGAATCCCTCTGCCTAGGGAACATTAGCCCATCACATCTCTAGCCTTAGGCCATGTCCTTGGCTCATTCCTGGACAAACCTCATGCTAGCTATCTCATTCTAGCACTTAGGTCTTCTATTCAGCCCAGCTGAATAAGACCTTTACAATGTAGATCTACTCCTAGGTATCACATGGAGGATCTACCTCATTCTAACTAGCTCATCATTAGATCTCCGTCCTTTAGTCGCGACCTAAATCCTCTCACGTCGCGACCTGAACCTAACTCGTCGCGACCTAGGTCTCCTTACGCCGTAACCTGAGCTTCCTGTGATATACCGTCGCGACCCTAGAACATACTCGTCGCGACCAACATTCTATCGTCGCGACCTTCACTCACATTAGTCGCGACCAGAGTGCCATTCTCTCGCACTCAAGGAAATACTCTTTCTAAATCAGAGCATCACTGAGCCAGAACCTTCTGTTCTGTACTAGAATCTTATGCTCTGAACCAGAGTCCTTTCTGGTCTATGCCAGAACCTATCGCTCTGATACCAAAATGAAACATCCTGCCTTAGACTCCTCAGAGCACACCTGCGGAAGCTATACTAGCTGTACTGATTCGGTAATTCTCTCATTAGAACTACCATTCTACGTAAGTACCCAGGAAAGACTGGATGAACCGGCTAGATCCACTCACTACCAGCCTCATTAGATAGTACCTACGTACACAGTACGCATCATATCCTTCCTCCACTACTGCTATCTCCGCCGAAATTTCAGCAGCATAACGGCGTCTCTCAAAATTCTCAAAATCTACCTTGACATAACCTCCCTGAAATGGTTATACAAGGGGGATGAGATTCGGGGGAATCTCAGCAGTAATAATCATAACAGTATATGTAATGCAGTGTGACAGTGCTTGCTTGTGATTGTGTACAGATAAGCATGCCGCGTGCTTCCATACTCAATAACATATGATCATAGCATTGCAGTAGAGCTTCAGACATAACATATAAGACAACAATCCAACCAAACAATAGCACATCAATCACAAAGCCATTACATAAAAGCTAGGATTAGTTACTACCTGGCTAGCTCAGCAGAACTCGACTATCCTTATTCTGCTTCCAGCTCCGCCACAACTTCCTTACTTCCTTTTCTCCTTTCTCTCTTCCCTTCCTTCTCCTTCTCTCTCTTCTTTCTCTCCCTTCCCTTGCCCATGCGTGAATGGAAATGAAGCAAGGGGGTATTTATATACATCCTCAATGGCAATTTCGTAATTTCCATGCCATCTGATCCTGCGGTCCTAGTTTTTCCTGGAATTTCCTATTTTCCTTAATTTCCTTTTACCGCATCATCAGTGCCACCTCAGGGGACACCTCAGCAGCTGACTCATCGCCACATTTTCCACATGCCTAAATTCCCTGGACACCTCAGCAGCTGACCCAGCATGCTGACTCACCGGTCCAGAGTCCTGCCTCGTAATGCATACCCTCAGCTTTATCTGCTTTCTCCAGACCAGAGCCATGTGGCGCCTGGAAGAGACCTTGCACGCTTCCCAATGCTATCCAGATAAGTCCCAGACTTATCTGATCACTTCCTCGGTTTTCGTGCCAACCGAGTAACTTTACTCTACTGAAAGGTCACTGAACACTACCCTAATGCCATGTGGCATCTTGTGGGTCCCATGAGGATACCTTATCAGTCCACCTCATGGTTTCTAGATAACCTTTCCTGTATCTGGCCTCCGGTCTATCTCTAACTGGGTAACTATCTCATTTGGACCTTCACAACTCTTGACCCACTAGATCTCATACGGCTAGCACCACTTATAGTCACTAGTTGCGACCTAGCCATCATCTCGTCGCGACATAACACCTTTTGGTTCATTAGTCGCGACCACAACTTTCTCTAGTCGCGACCACAACCGTCTTTCGTCGCGACCACAACATATTCTAGTCGCGATCAGGCTCATTCTACTCATTAGTCGCGACACCACATACATATCCGTCACGACCAAACCTCTCTGCCAATATTAGTCGCGACAAATATACTTCCTCGTCGCGACCAAACATCTTCCTCATACATCTGCTTTCTTTCTTATGGACAACTCTACTGCTCAGTACCCATTCCTTTCATATCTCACCCCACAGAATCTTAGCATAATTCTGGGGTCTATCTTATCTCACTTTCTTCTTATCCTTTATCCTAAGTTCTAGAAATTCTCTTTCAATAACTCATCCCCTACTCTTCGGGAGTCCTTGTTAATTGAAAGGCTCGACAACCCTCTGTATCAGGTTATCTTACGCAGGAGCCAGCCCATATCAAGCTACCTGCAGAATTCCTAGGCTTAAGACTTAGGACATTCCTCCCATTCCTCATTTTGAACCTAGGTGAACTGTCCCGATTCTGTAGGTTAAAGACTTAACTCATCTTTAAATCCTGAAGGACTTAGCTCATCCCTCGGATTCCTACAAAATATAGGTAAATAATCCGCCCATATCAGATTACTACCCTAGGACTACGGGTTTAGCAGCCTGCCCATACCAGACTACCTCCCAGTTCAACTAGACCCAAAAATTGGGATGTTACAAAACCTCCCAACTCTGTTGCTGCTACATGCCAACCACAGTTGGACAACTTCAAGTTTAAAGAGGGCAGATTCAAGACAAGCTTGGACGAATCTCAGCACAAAATGAACGACGGTGGCACTTTAAAGTGGAGAGAGAAAGCAATAGGGGAGATCGTCCAATCAAACAGTTGTCTCTCAAAGTTTATTGAGTTTCCCCCGCCACCTTGAGGCCAAGTTATCTCTTTCCTATCTCTTACCTTTTACACATTCTTCTATCTATGATGTTTGCTATGCTAGGTTGAGTATAGGAAAGGGATGATTCAGTAGATTAGATTCAATTTATAGTTTAGTTCTCTTTGTTTTCAGTCTATTTCTGTTTATTCTAGGATTATTTCTGTTTTGAATAACACCCCGTTACTGTCCATGTGTTGCATACTTTCAATGGATACCTTTCCATCCACACACTCACAAGCATGAATTTAGCTTACCCATCCTATCATCTTTGCTTTACTTGTATTACTTTGTATGACTTGAATGTGACTGCGAGCTTCGTTGTGAAAATTGCATTGAGCGTTATGATTACCTACTATATTGAGGCTAGATTTAACTGATAACATTATCACTTTTTCTGGTTCTATTGACAGTATGGACACTGTCAAGTTTAAGTGTGGGGGATGATGTTTTACTTTTGCTTTTATGCTTAATCCAATCTTTCATCACAAAATTTTTATTTTTGATCTTAATATGTGCTGTATGGTCACGACTGTTCATCTTTGCGTATTTGAGTCGCGATAGGCAATTTCATTAGTCGCGACCTGTAACACCCCAATTTTTAGGCCTAGAGATGCCAGAAGGAGAATTCAAGGGCATAATCGTAATTATGGGAAAGATCGGACTGGTGGCCGATGAGTACCATATTTTGCCAGAAAATAGAAAAAATTATGCTGATCATTTTACTGAACTGTGAAATGTGCATATGAGGTCTCTAGGTGTATGAAAGAATTAGAAATATGACCAGGGGTAAAATGGTCATTTTGGAAAAGTGTGCGCGTGAGTGCTTTTTCAGACCAAAACAGCCCGGTCCGGATAAAATATCTGAAAATACCGGGAGATAGAGAAAAGGATTCCGGATTGAATGAGGAGTCACAGAATTTTGATTTGAGGTCCCGATTTTTCTGTAAAAATTCTCGAAGATGGGAATTTACAGTTATAATCGGTAAAGGAAAGGCAGTCCGAATAGAGATAATCGGACTACGGCCAGAGGCCATACAGTGTTATCTAAGGCCCGTAGTGACACCAGGGAAGGCCCAAGCCCATAATACCAGTTCAGTGGTAAGAGGGGCCGGTGTCCGGGAAAAATGTGCAAAATGACGAAAATGCCCTTATGTTATAGAATAACTGAAGAATGAGTAAAGGGTATTTTGGTCATTTGGCTAAGGTTAGACAGTCAAGAAGGGGTATCTGGATAGTTGACCAGGGCCAGAGAATACTCTGGTAAAATATGAAAAGACAATAATGCCCCTAGACCTAGTAAAGGAAATGAAAGGACTTAAGTGCAATTATGGAAAGTTTCAAGGCCAAAAAGAAAAGTAGACAAAAATGTGGGGTCCTTAAATGTAATTTTAGCCAAGTAAAAAGGGACTTAAATGAAAAGAAAAAAAGTTCCCTGGGGCTAAATTGTAATTAAAGAAAGTCAGGCCGGAAGTGGTTTGTACTGTCCGAAAGCATTTCAGTCCCAGATTTCATCGGTAGAGAGAGCAAGTGACGCTCGGTAATCTGGCTTAATACAGGAATTTTTGAAGACTCCAGATAGCCAGAAATGGACTGATCGTCCAAAAGTTATAAAAATTAATACCGGATATCCTAGAATTCAGATCTAGGTGAGAAAATACAGGATGATACGTCCTTATGGGACGGATGTCGGGAAACTGACAGAATACCGATAGGAGGCCTGTAGAAAAAGTTATTCGCAAAATAGAAAATCCAGACGGGAGTGTGAGGCCTCCGGGTATCCAATAGGGAGATTTATCGGTATTTGAAAAGGGACTGAATGAGTTCGGATGATCTCGGTCAGATGACTGATATGACTCACAGGGATGCCTGAACACCGCAGGCCAGTGTATCGGACAGAAGGAGCCGGTGTCCGGATATGTGTATAAACGGTGAATAATAGATAAAATATTCAATAATTATTAACGGGGGAAGATTCCTCGTAATACGTGCCATGAGGATATTGGACCCAGAAAGGCCCAATAATGGCGCCAACAGAGGCCCAATGAGACACTTGGACTGATAGGTGGGCCAGTGTCCGGCAGAACCCCGGAAAAGTACGAAATTACGAAAATGCCCCTGTGTTGTACAAAAGTGTAACAGATGAATAAAGGGCATTTTGGTAATTCTGGACAGGCCCAGAAGCCAAGGTACATACAGATAAAGTTACTGAGAGTCAGTATATACCCTGACAGAGTACAGAAGGGTGTAAAATGACGATTTTACCCTTAGGGTTAAAATAGTGCAAGAAAGGGCACCCAAGGGTATTTTGGTAATTTACCAAGGGCTGTTTCTTGGGAATCGAGCCATTGGGCTTGATCAGGATCCAAGACAACATTCCCAGAGCCCAAAAACGTAGCCCATGAAGTATGTGGGAAAAAGTGGCATTAAAATATTATTTTAATGCTGTTTCAATAAAGTAAAGTTACTCGGTTGGCACGATAACCGAGGAGGTGATCAGATAAAGTCCTGGATTTATCTGGATAGCATTGGAAGGCGTGACAGGTGCCAGTAAGATGACACATGGCGCCAACATAAAGGCAGAAGAAAAAGTTGAGGACACGTACTACGAGGCAAGATACTGGACCGGTGAGTCAGCATCTGAGGTGTCCAGGATTTCAGACATGTGATAAATGTGGCGCTGAGGTGTCCTGGTGAGGTGTCCCAATGATGTCATGCATGATGCAGTAAAGGAGGAATTAAAGAAAATAGGAAAATCCAGGAAAAACCAGGACCACAAGTTCCTATGGCTTCAAAATTACAAGAATGCCATTGAAGAAAACTATAAATACCCCCCATTCATTTGCATTACGCATGGGCAAGGGAAAAAGAGAGAAAGAAGAGAGAAAAGGAGAAGGAAAGAAAGAGAGAAAGGAAGAAAGAAAGAAAGGAAGTTCTGGCGGAGCTAGAAGCAGAATAAGGATAGTGGAGTTCTGCTAAGCTAGCCAGGTAGTAACTAATCCTAGCTTTTATGTAATGGCTTTGTGATTTGTTGTGCTATTGTTTGGTTGGATTGTTGTCTTATATGTTATGTCTGAAGCTCTGCTGTAATGCTATGATCATATGTTATTAAGCATGGAAGCACGCAGCATACTTATCTGTACACAATCACAAGCAAGCACAGTCACTCTGCATTACATATATTGTTATGATTGTTGCTACTGAGATTCCCCCGAATCTCATCCCAATAAGTAAACCATTACAGGGGAGGTTATGTCAAAATGAATTCTGGGAATTTTAAGAGACGCCGTTATGCTGCCGAAGTATAGACTGAACATCAGTATATGATAAGTACTGTGTACGTAGTGCTGTCTAAGGAGGCTAGAAGTGAGTGGACCTAGCCGGTTCATCTAGTCTTTCCTGGGTACTACGTAGAATGGTAGTTCTCATGAGGGGATTACCGAATCAGTACGGTTCAGTTCTTTGTACAGATGAAGCGTAGCGGTTATGCTGCTGGACCTCAGGCAGGAAAAGATGCAATAGAGATATGAGAATTTATGTACATGACTGGATGTAAAACAACTTATTAATTAATAATAATTGTTGTTTGGCATGTTTGACTGATGTATGATGGATGTATGCATATGTATGCAAAGTAGAAATGCTGAAATATACCACTGTAAACAGTAACACGTGGTGACAAGGTCATGTTTGATAAATGATTAAAAATAGTAAATGGATGAATTAATGTATGAACTTTTTATGGTAAATAGTAGACATACCAAGCTTTAATTGGATATATAAAACGTATCATTTGGATGTCTACACAAGGAGATATAAATTATCAAAGTTGGGACCAGAATGCTGGATTCAGGAGAAAAACGCTGGATGAACAGTAAAATAGAAACGTTGACTGAAGTTGACTCGGTCAATGCATGGTCAACGAGTTATTTTTCCCTGAAATATAATTGAGTTATATTCATTTATCAATTGGAACCACTTCATTTTTATTTTTCTAGAATTAGTTATGATTTTTCGAAGTCAGGTCACTCATCTGGAATTTACACAGTGAACAGTACTCGATAAGAGTAAAACTCCAAATTGAGAAATTGGACTTCAATGACCTTGAAAGTGGTTCTAAATGCTACTAAATGGTCCCTAAGACAATCGAAAGTAAGGATGTTTCATTTTGGTATCAGAGCAAAGGATTCTGGCTTAGGAAATGCTCTGAACAGATAATTTATGGTGTTAGTACAGAATAAGATTAGCACAAAACAAAGGGTTCTGGCTCCGAGCATAAGATTCTGGCACAGAACAGAAGGTTCTGGCTCAATGATGCTCTGGTTTAGTTAGTTTGATTCCTTAAAGAAATGAGAAGTTTGAGTGGTCCTCTCCCTAGAGTAGGATATAGGGATGGTGTTCACTGCTTGGAAAGGTTTAGACAGAAGACAGTGACACCCAGATGAATGAGGCTGGACCCCGAGCTTTATAGTTTTACGAAGGATATGATTATGATGGGCTAATCTTAGTCAGCCGATACAGTCGAGGTCTCGTGTTTATTAACACAATATGGCTGGACTAAGCAGAACAAGGTTTAAGAAGCAGTTTCCTCCAGAGATAGAGACAGAGGCTGGTCAGTTTACGACTAAGGAAGCTGCAAAGAGTAGCTCGAGGTATCGTGTTGCAACCAGATACTGTAGTAAGGATGCCAGATATCCAAGTTACAACAAGTTAAGTCATAAGTCACGATGAGATGTGGGCAACCCAGGCTCGCCAAGATCAAGAGCGAGATTCTGCTATCACTACGGCGGTTGCTGCTGCGGTTGCAAGATTACAGAAGTCTGGGAAGGAGGTAGTACCAGAGAATGATATAGAACCTGAACCTCAGCCAGATCATGGGCAGACTGGAATGAATAGACATCAGAGGTCTATAGGAAATGACAGTAACCAGGAAAGTCTGCAAACATGGATGGAACGATTCCATAAGTTTAATTTGCCCATGTTGAAGGGACTTTTGACACCCAAGTAGTTGAGGATTGGGTAAGCTAGTTAGAGAAAATCTTTAAGATTTTAGAATGTCCCACTGAAAGAAAAACCCAGCTGGCAAGCTAGAAAAGAGTGAGCCTACTCCATCAGTACCACCGAAAGTGATGCCACCAGGTTCCTTGAGAGTGAACAGTAAGAAGAAAAATGGGCCAGCATATGGGTCAAAAGTTAATAAGAAGCAAGGAAGTAGGACAGGTAGTGGGCCAAGAGAAGTTAGTAGGCAACCAAGGCCTAATGAATGTAGGAACTGTGATCGAGACCATAGTATGAGGCCTTGTCCAGTAGGTCAAGGGTTACGCTATTATGCCAGGGAGTGTCCACAGAACACAACAGGCGAAAGATACCCGACTTAGGGAAGAATATATACCCTGACTGGCAACGAGATAAGAAAGTCGCCTGTGCCAAATTAAGGTACGAGTTTACTTGTGTTCTGTTTCCATTGGCTAATGAACGGATGAATCCTGTATGTGATTGGATTGTATTGTCCAGTATGCGCACTATTGAGCTACCCTATATCTAGTATGTTGCCGTTGTATGAGGATGAGTATGACTACATGTTTTAAAAGTAGGAAGTAGAGAAGAGGAGTCTTATGTCGCGACTAATATGTACAGATAAGTTGATGTTGCGACGTGAGAAGACCTCAGGTCGCGATGAGTAATATTGCAGTACGCGACCAGTGTACAAAGGAGTTCAGGTAGCGATGTTATAGGTTGCGACTAAAGGACATAGAGATGCCAGGTCGTGACAAGTAGTGTGTGACGGTTGCGACTAAAAGTCGCAGAGCATGTGAGTTGTGACTATGCAGTTCTCAGGTCACAATAAAAGATAGCAGAGGCCATATGATAACGAAGGTACCAACCATTGCTGAAGTCCATCAGCTAGAGGATTGGTATAACATATGCTAAGCCAGACAGTACAAAGGTACTGAGGTACGAAAGATCAATTTAAGACAATGTGAAAAAGTAGATCCTCTATGTGGTAACTAAGAGTAGATCTACATTACAGGGGTTTTATTCAGCTAATCTGAATAGAAGACCTAAAAGCTGGGATGAGATTTGCCCAGGAATGATCCTAGCACATGGCCTAAGGTGAGAGACGTGATGGGTAATAGATAAAGAGCTAAATGTTCTCTGAAGAGAGAGATTCCATCACGGAGAAGTGATAGACCTAGGGCATAGTACCCTAGAGAATAGAAGTAATAGTAAAAGATGATGAATGAGATCCCTGCGACTCAAGTTCGCTAGGATAAAGAGAAAGACCAATAAGGAACCATAGTCCGGTCAAGAATAGACTAAGACTGATAGATAGACAAAAGAAGTTAAGAGATAGTAAAGAGGTAGCCACAGTTAAGAGATAAAGTGACTCCCCTATTCCTTATGTAAGATAAAGTAATGAAGGGTTGAGTCTATAAACTGGTAAGAGGGTAGTGTGGCAACCTAAGTAAGATAGACAGATGTGCTTGTTAGATCCTGATTATGTGATTGATAATCTGACAGATAATGCGATAGATAGTATGATCAGATGATGATCTGACAAATAATATGATAAAGAAAATATGTTTTGAGGCTTACTTAGATTGTTACGATATCTAATGGATGGTTGAGCAAAATATGATGATGATATGGTTTATGTTGCCATAAGTAATGATAGTTGCAACTCCTTGCAGTTGTCAAAGGATGACATGCATGTTAGAGTATGCTACGATGAATGGATACTCCCCTTTTTACAGTGCATGCAGGGTAGAGTATATATGAGTACATATATGAGATAAGAAAGTTATGAAAAAGTAGGTTGCTCCCATACCATATGATAGGAGGATGATATGAATGTATTGAGGATGATAGAAGTCTCAGTTTATGGGACGATAAGTTATGATATGATACTCAGACATGATGTATGATTGAGGTTACTCAGGTATTTCTATAAGCTTGTGAATACAGTACTCAGGGCCATTTCTATTGAGCGGAATGGTATACAGATAAAGGTAAAGGGATTGTTTCTAGATCACTCTTCATATAAGAGTTTGATCTGAAACAAGTGGCTCTCAGATAGAGCTAGATTCAGATGAGTATAGATCACTCTTCAGATAAGAGTTGGATCTGATATAGAATGCTCGCAGTTAGAGCATAGTTCAAATGGCTCACAGTTAGAGCACAGGTTGAAAGATGAGAAGGAACTCCTGAGTAAGAGAGAAAGTAAGTAAAGTCTGGGTAAATGATATGAGGTTATAAAATTTTTCAAATATTTATGGAGTTATCAACAGGTGGAAGCAGTTAACCTTATAACTTAGTCTGTTGGTTTAAAATCTTCGGGAGATATACAGTACAACAGAATCGCAGTTAGATTCTGGAGGGTCGCAGTTAGATCCTAACGGCTTCAGAGTCACAGTTAGATTCTGAAAAGGCTAACGGTTGATCGTAGTTAGATCCCGAGGTCATAGTTAGACCTAGCCTAAGGAAAGTAATGAGCCATGAGATATGAGTACAATGTAGTATCTCTTTGGGAAGATGAATGCCAAAGACGAAGTTAAGGTGAGAAAGCTTCACTAGTTGATAAACTCACCCAGAGAAATTATTTTATAATGATTTTCCTCAGGTATCCTCTAGTATACAGACTAAACTTAGCTTTCCCTTAGCAAAGACGGAGTCCAAGTCCAAAGCTGAGTACTGATATTCAAAGTTTAGTAGAAGTATGCCTGAGAAGCAAGGAACAGAATCCTCTATGAGTTGAGAATAGAAAGGCATTGGCTAAGAGCACTCTGGGAGGTAGCTCAAGTTGTCAAGCCAATAGCAAGAGAAAGAGGCGATAGTTCAGACAAGGGACTGATCAAGGTAATGATCAGATTGGAGAGAAGAGATGTCAATGTGGTGGAAAGAGCCATGGCACATGGGAATGCCGAGCAGGGCAAAGCAGTTGTGGTAAGAAAGGCCACTTTGCAAAAAGTTGCCTAAGAATGCTGACATCCCTAGGAAAGGTATTTGCTCTTACCCCAGACACAATTTTCAATATTCCCTAAGGTCGACCCTAAGAATGGTTAAGAAGAACCATAGCTGTAAAGGCGACTGAGCTGTAAAGAACTATATGCCTAGATGATGATATGGATAATGAAGAGTTCTTTTCGGATCTAAAGAAAGTGATCATGATAACAAGTCATGAGAGTTTAAAAGGCCAGAGAGACCTAGAGAAGAGGGTCTAAGGCAAAGCAAAGATAGAACGTAGTTCTATAAGAAAGAGATTGCTAGGGCCTAAAGCTATATAAAGAGTAATCTAGCCCTAACCCAGTAGCATGTTAAATTGAAAGGTGCTAAGGCAAGAGTAGCCTAATGATATGTAAACCCTAAGAAGGGATAAGAAAGTGCAAATGCCACAAAGGTTTGGCATAGGTGCATGAAGTTATGAGAACAGTTAAGAAAAGTTGCGAAGTTATCTGAGCTATGATCTCGTATCAGGAGAAAGAAAATTAGAAGAACAATATTTCTCCTAAGAGATTAGCACAGTGTAAGAAGAGTGAAGTAGAACCCAGAATTACATTAGAATTCTGCGGAATAAGATATGAAAGAAATGGACACTACTCACAAGTGTAATAAATTGTCCATAAGTGTAAGAGGATGAATGCCCCAAGCCTTAGTCATAAACCAGGAAAGGATATACAGAAGAGCTATATCCAGGATCGTTGACTAAGATGCCAAGTAAATTTCGAGGACGAAATTTATTTTAAGGGGGGTAGAAATGTAACACCCCAATTTTTAGGCCTAGAGATGCCAGAAGGAGAATTCAAGGGCATAATCGTAATTATGGGAAAGATCGGACTGGTGGCCGATGAGTACCATATTTTGCCAGAAAATAGAGAAAATTATGCTGATCATTTTACTGAACTGTGAAATGTGCATATGAGGTCTCTAGGTGTATGAAAGAATTAGAAATATGACCACGGGTAAAATGGTCATTTTGGAAAAGTGTGCGCGTGAGTGCTTTTTCAGACCAAAACAGCCCGGTCCGGATAAAATATCTGAAAATACCGGGAGATAGAGAAAAGGATTCCGGATTGAATGAGGAGTCACAGAATTTTGATTTGAGGTCCCGATTTTTCTGTAAAAATTCTCGAAGATGGGAATTTACAGTTATAATCGGTAAAGGAAAGGCAGTCCGAATAGAGATAATCGGACTACGGCCAGAGGCCATACAGTGTTATCTAAGGCCCGTAGTGACACCAGGGAAGGCCCAAGCCCATAATACTAGTTCAGTGGTAAGAGGGGCCGGTGTCCGGGAAAAATGTGCAAAATGACGAAAATGCCCTTATGTTATAGAATAACTGAAGAATGAGTAAAGGGTATTTTGGTCATTTGGCTAAGGTTAGACAGTCAAGAAGGGGTATCTGGATAGTTGACCAGGGCCAAAGAATACTCTGGTAAAATATGAAAAGACAATAATGCCCCTAGACCTAGTAAAGGAAATGAAAGGACTTAAGTGCAATTATGGAAAGTTTCAAGGCCAAAAAGGAAAGTAGACAAAAATGTGGGGTCCTTAAATGTAATTTTAGCCAAGTAAAAAGGGACTTAAATGAAAAGAAAAAAAGTTCCCTGGGGCTAAATTGTAATTAAAGAAAGTCAGGCCGGAAGTGGTTTGTACTGTCCGAAAGCATTTCAGTCCCAGATTTCATCGGTAGAGAGAGCAAGTGACGCTCGGTAATCTGGCTTAATACAGGAATTTTTGAAGACTCCAGATAGCCAGAAATGGACTGATCATCCAAAAGTTATAAAAATTAATACCGGATATCCTAGAATTCAGATCTAGGTGAGAAAATACAGGATGATACGTCCTTATGGGACGGATGTCGGGAAACTGACAGAATACCGATAGGAGGCCTGTAGAAAAAGTTATTCGCAAAATAGAAAATCCAGACGGGAGTGTGAGGCCTCCGCGTATCCGATAGGGAGATTTATCGGTATTTGAAAAGGGACTGAATGAGTTCGGATGATCTCGGTCAGATGACTGATATGACTCACAGGGATGCCTGAACACCGCAGGCCAGTGTATCGGACAGAAGGAGCCGGTGTCCGGATATGTGTATAAACGGTGAATAATAGATAAAATATTCAATAATTATTAACGGGGGAAGATCCTCGTAATGCGTGCCATGAGGATATTGGACCCAGAAAGGCCCAATAATGGCGCCAACAGAGGCCCAATGAGACACTTGGACTGATAGGTGGGCCAGTGTCCGGCAGAACTCCGGAAAAGTGCGAAATTACGAAAATGCCCCTGTGTTGTACAAAAGTGTAACAGATGAATGAAGGGCATTTTGGTAATTTTGGACAGGCCCAGAAGCCAAGGTACATACAGATAAAGTTACTGAGAGACAGTATATACCCTGACAGAGTACAGAAGGGTGTAAAATGACGATTTTACCCTTAGGGTTAAAATAGTGCAAGAAAGGGCACCCAAGGGTATTTTGGTAATTTACCAAGGGCTGTTTCTTGGGAATCGAGCCATTGGGCTTGATCAGGATCCAAGACAACATTCCCAGAGCCCAAAAACGTAGCCCATGAAGTATGTGGGAAAAAGTGGCATTAAAATATTATTTTAATGCTGTTTCAATAAAGTAAAGTTACTCGGTTGGCACGATAACCGAGGAGGTGATCAGATAAAGTCCTGGATTTATCTGGATAGCATTGGAAGGCATGACAGGTGCCAGTAAGATGACACATGGCGCCAACATAAAGGCAGAAGAAAAAGTTGAGGACACGTACTACGAGGCAAGATACTGGACCGGTGAGTCAGCATCTGAGGTGTCCAGGATTTCAGACATGTGATAAATGTGGCGCTGAGGTGTCCTGGTGAGGTGTCCCAATGATGTCATGCATGATGCAGTAAAGGAGGAATTAAAGAAAATAGGAAAATCCAGGAAAAACCAGGACCACAAGTTCCTATGGCTTCAAAATTACAAGAATGCCATTGAAGAAAACTATAAATACCCCCCCATTCATTTGCATTACGCATGGGCAAGGGAAAAAGAGAGAAAGAAGAGAGAAAAGGAGAAGGAAAGAAAGAGAGAAAGGAAGAAAGAAAGAAAGGAAGTTCTGGCGGAGCTAGAAGCAGAATAAGGATAGTGGAGTTCTGCTAAGCTAGCCAGGTAGTAACTAATCCTAGCTTTTATGTAATGGCTTTGTGATTTGTTGTGCTATTGTTTGGTTGGATTGTTGTCTTATATGTTATGTCTGAAGCTCTGCTGTAATGCTATGATCATATGTTATTAAGCATGGAAGCACGCAGCATACTTATCTGTACACAATCACAAGCAAGCACAGTCACTCTGCATTACATATATTGTTATGATTGTTGCTACTGAGATTCCCCCGAATCTCATCCCAATAAGTAAACCATTACAGGGGAGGTTATGTCAAAATGAATTCTGGGAATTTTAAGAGACGCCGTTATGCTGCCGAAGTATAGACTGAACATCAGTATATGATAAGTACTGTGTACGTAGTGCTGTCTAAGGAGGCTAGAAGTGAGTGGACCTAGCCGGTTCATCTAGTCTTTCCTGGGTACTACGTAGAATGGTAGTTCTCATGAGGGGATTACCGAATCAGTACGGTTCAGTTCTTTGTACAGATGAAGCGTAGCGGTTATGCTGCTGGACCTCAGGCAGGAAAAGATGCAATAGAGACATGAGAATTTATGTACATGACTGGATGTAAAACAACTTATTAATTAATAATAATTGTTGTTTGGCATGTTTGACTGATGTATGATGGATGTATGCATATGTATGCAAAGTAGAAATGCTGAAATATACCACTGTAAACAGTAACACGTGGTGACAAGGTCATGTTTGATAAATGATTAAAAATAGTAAATGGATGAATTAATGTATGAACTTTTTATGGTAAATAGTAGACATACCAAGCTTTAATTGGATATATAAAACGTATCATTTGGATGTCTACACAAGGAGATATAAATTATCAAAGTTGGGACCAGAATGCTGGATTCAGGAGAAAAACGCTGGATGAACAGTAAAATAGAAACGTTGACTGAAGTTGACTCGGTCAATGAATGGTCAACGAGTTATTTTTCCCTGAAATATAATTGAGTTATATTCATTTATCAATTGGAACCACTTCATTTTGATTTTTATAGAATTAGTTATGATTTTTCGAAGTCAGGTCACTCATCTGGAATTTACACAGTGAACAGTACTCGATAAGAGTAAAACTCCAAATTGAGAAATTGGACTTCAATGACCTTGAAAGTGGTTCTAAATGCTACTAAATGGTCCCTAAGACAATCGAAAGTAAGGATGTTTCACGACCAATGTTTGAAAACTTCTTAGCATGCACCCCTGTGCAAATAGGTCGCGACCTTAAACGTTTTAAGACGCGACCCAAGTTTGAAAATGTCCAGTTACCTCCTCTTTGCCTCTTGCAATATTGGAAAGAAGGATTCCTTTGGAACTACTAAGATGCTTTCACAAATGATTCATTGTCCCCTTATTTCAAATCCTTTTTAGTCCTTCAAAACCAATAAACCATTACCACACTTGAATTTTTTTTTGAGAATCTTGGAAATTGAATTTGAAACACCTAAACTTTTGCTATTGAATTTGGGATTATTACATGATTCTAAGTGATTACTTTGAAACTTTTAAACCATTGTTTAGAAGGCTTTCAGTTGTGATAAGTGTTTAATGCCTAGTGAATGATGAACTTTGTTTGGGACTTTAGCTTACGAGCAATTTAGATCAAAACCCTAGTTGGAAGGATTCTCGGCCTAAATTTCTATATCGACTGATTATTCAATTGGTTTATATCCTCTAGAACTTGTCTTGGCTCTAAGTTGAGAATGACTTGCACATTTATTAATTGAACATAATAGAGGCATTCATTTCTAAACCCTTTTATCCCAAACACAAGCCCACTACATTCATATCCTTAGCCACCCCCTTTGAGCCCATCATTTTGAAGGGAATTGGAAGACACGCAGCGGAAATTAACTTTAAAAATTTTTCCATTCCCAGCCAGGATCTACCGAATGTGTTTAAGTCAAGGAGAAAGGAGTGTTACCTTTGGTATTCAAGCTTTGGTCGCGACCTCAGTGTCCACTAGTCGCGACTCTTCGCCTCTGGAACTTTTAGTCGCGACCTACTCAGCTTCTTGTCGCGACCTGTCGCCTCTGGAGTTGTTAGTCGCGACCTCCTCTGTTTCTAGTCACGACCTGTCGCCTCTGGAGTTTTTAGTCGCGACCTCCTCAGCTGCTAGTCGCGGCCTATAGCTTCTTTTCAGATTTCTGACGTTCAGATACCCGTATGGTCGCTACCTCAGTGTCAATAGGTCACGACTTGTCTTCGTGTCTGGTTTCTTTTCTCGATCACAAGAAATCGACAGCTCAGATCGGCTTCCTCTACCGGTATCCACACGAACAACGTTCCAATCATGAACGACATGTTAGCGCCTCTTGTTCCTCTAGGACTTTCTAGAGATTCCGTCCTCACTGTCTCTATTTCGGCAGTTTCTTATCTGCAAACCTTTTGCACTCTCCTTGCCCCCTTTTCTCACGTCTGTATAGATGTGTAGATTTAGATGTGTAGAACCCTAGCTCCTAATGTCAAATATATAGGATGCTATCGGGCTTCTAATTGGGCCGGGCTTCAGAATTAATCTTATATTAATTTTGAAATTAATGCAATATCATATATTGCATAATTTAATAAGAAACTAATTAAATAAATATGGTTTATATTAAATTTGTCTCACAGATTTAATTCACCTATTTATTTAATTTAAATAAAGATAAGACGGAATTAAATTTGATTTATTCTCATAAATCAAATTTGAGGTATCTTATCAATTTGAATTTCAAATTCAAATAGATCATATCCATTTAAATTCAAATTCAAAAGTGATAGAAATTTAATTTATCCTTATAAATTAAATCTTGCAAATATCTCTTATATTATATATATAATATATATATACAAATTTATATATATAAAATATATATATCCACCCTAGATTATTCATTGAATCTAGACATCTCTTAGATTCAATGAATCTGGACATCATAGCTCGTATTGGGCTATTTTGTGTGAGACCCTGTAGGCCCATATGAAGTTGGCAGTGCGCTAGTTACTATACTAACCCAAAAGTCGTAAGCGGTCTCTAGCAAGGCATTACGACTACCCAAAACATATGAGGATCGATAAACGATGTAACCTTTCATAGAACCATATCATTTCCCTTTTTGTCACACGATATTTCGGTCAAGGATGAGGCATGGAGAACGTCATCCTCCTGTTCCTGACCGTTACTTTCTCGATCCCTGAGTAGTCTGAATATAGAGGAACTACCCTTTCACTCTAGTATGACCATATATTTCTCAGACTCACCCATCGAGGGGCCCAGTAATATCTCTCTACGAATGTGAGGGACAAATTCCATCTTGACCATTCACATTCCTCCGCATGAAAAACCACTAAGCCCGAACATAGCCTTTATGATCACTCGATCAAAAGTAACTTTTGACTAGGTCAAAGCTGAGCGTTTGTCATGTAGGAATCCATGATGATCTCAGGTCAAAGGGCATAGTGACATGGCTTGTATATGAGAGAAGCTTATGACTCAACCCATGCAGCTCTCTCACAGCGGGTCGGTCCGACACCCTGTACTCTTACATGTGCCTATGACTTTGATTTATATCTCTATATATCTTCAAAGTCATACTGGTCTTATTTCATCTCTGGTCCCGCATAGATGATCGACCAGGGACATTTAGGATAAGATCACGAGTTATCCAAGGATTGTCATCATAGTAAACATGCAAATAATATGATAACATAATTAATAAATTCATAAATCAACAATGTTCATAAGGTAATGATTGGCCACTAGGGCACAATCTCCAACACATTTTTCTTTCATCCATCATTTATATAGAAAGTCATATATGCATAAACTTCATTTACAAAATAAATTTTTATTCATGTAAAAAATTCATTATTTTTGTGATATGTGCTACAGGTTCTGTGCATGAGGCGCCAAATAAAAGAAAAAAAGTGAAAAAGCATATTGCACTGAAAAAAAAGGGAGGACAGTACAAGAAAAGATGCAAGAAAAGAAAACAAAAAGAAAAGAAAAGAGAAATAAAGAAGGCACACTTATTAACTCTTATTAGCATAATTATCACTCCTAGATCTCTAGAGACATGAATTCATGCTACATATTCATTGTTAAATGCATATAGTACTTTCTATTCTTCATACTCTATTCCATGTAGCCCATCTCCATCATTAGAACCCTAAAAAACCTCTTGATTCTTTGCATAAGTGCTATATAGTTGCTAAGATTTAGAGCCATTACAAGCATATGGTAGGTTGTTTTCCAATTTGAATTTCAGTGAAAGAACCCTAACAAAGAGAGGATAGAGAGAGCTAAACACTTACATCCTTAGAGAGAATCTATTGCGCTCATACAGTTGAGGTTGATTTCATTTAGTAGTTGATTACTTGGCATTGCTCACATTATCACTGTTGCATTCCCAAAAGATGCTGGATTAATTATTTTCAGGTCACACTGTGGATTATGTCATTATCTTGAATATAATAGTGTTATTCTAGATGTAATTCATTTCTTTGTCCACGAGTACAAAGGTTCAAGTATGGGGGAAAGGATAAGACACATTTTGTATATGGTTTCTATGACAATTTTGAGAGTTTTATAATAGCTTTACCATTCATTTCATGCCTTAAATTGTACTTTTATGGCAATATGCTAATTAAAGGGTAAAATAGTAAAATAACTCTTCCAAACTGCACATATACTGTTATTTACTAATTTGGACTTTTACATCGAGCTTTTATGTTGAATTGCAGGTGTTTTGAAAGAGAGCAAGGACCAGGAAAGAAACCACAAGTTAATAAAAGTCAAATCACGTCTCTGCACTATTTAGTCGCGATCAAAGTGTCATCCAGTTGCGACCGTTATTCTTCTGGAAGATGCGTTTAAAGATCACAACCAAAACAAGTAACTGGTCGTGACTAAAGAAGACAGTCGTGAAGCTGTGCGTTTTGAATTAGGTCATATTGTTATAAGAAGAGATGGAGGCTAGGTCAAGGAGGAGGCTGCGATCAAAGAGGAGGCTGGTTTTTGGACCTGATTAGGCTAAGAAGCAGTACTCGAGCGATCTCTACATACCTTCCATCTGTCTATACCATTCACCCTTCACTCTTCATTGTTTCTTCATGGCATCACATCTGAACAGCAATTGCAGTACAGTAGAAGTCATGAGAGGCTAAGCCTTTGGTCTCTTGATGATGGATCTAATATCTTAAGATCACAGACTAAAATGGGGAGTTTCTTCTATTCTAATTTGTATCTTGTCATATTATGATTGCTTCTAGATTCAGGGTTTTTCATCATAAGAACAAGTTTTGAATATCAATTGATTATTCTCATATTAGACAATTGTAATTTACTTTGGATGTTTTGAATGCTGGTTTAAATACAACATTTCAGTTTTGAGTTTAAGCTAGTTGAACGGTTGTCAACGATCGTTGCTAATTGATTCGATTGCTTGAATTCTAGGGTTAGTCGATCGACGCTCATTCGAGGGCATTCTTCTATCTGGTTTAAATTACACACTAAGTGATCCTTAGCAGTTCAATAATAGTCTTTAAACTAGCTTTGATCAAAGGAGTTTAAAGAATATTAGGGTTCTGGACTCAATCGATCGATTGGGGTTTTATTCAAGACTTAGTGATTTCAAACTCCATATACATTGAGAGCAAGGATAGATATTTTTCATCATCAAGAGCCTATCATCATATACTACTTTCACAAACCAACCATTTTCCATCTTAAACAAAAACACAAAAATATCTATTTTACTGCATCTTTATTTTACTACACCCACAAAACCATAAAACCATTTACTCTTTACTCAGGTTT
The DNA here is from genome assembly GCA_037074615.1 of Leucaena leucocephala. Classification (NCBI taxonomy): domain Eukaryota; kingdom Viridiplantae; phylum Streptophyta; class Magnoliopsida; order Fabales; family Fabaceae; genus Leucaena; species Leucaena leucocephala. Next base: position 6,621,567 of record CM073548.1, on the reverse strand, counting down.
ACCATTGAATTTGACATCCAATTTGCTAGGATTCCTTTAGAAAGGCTCCTTGAGAAGAACGATAGGATTGTTCCTTATACTACATTACTAGGGTGCAATTCACTTAATTTTGATGGCTCAGACTGCGACAATCCGAGGGCCTCATCAAGAGCACTTTGATCCTAGGAAGACCTTTCCTCCAAACTTCCAAGACCATCATTAGTATGAAGCATAGTTCCATCACAATGGAAGTTGGAGAACATATGTAGCTTTTAACATGAATGAAGCAATGAAATTCCCTTTTGATAATTCTGCTTTTACTTCTTTGAATGCCATTGACTATGCTGTTGAAGAGACTAGGGATGAGCATGAACTGAGTTTGCATGATAATGATAATATGTTTGCAAAAAAGTTGTTGAGTGATTTTGCAGAGTCCCAAGATGTTCTAGAAGTTAGAAGTGGAACAAATGCTAGAAGGGAGCCTCTCTGTGAAACCAGGTCGCGACAAGAAAACTATATGGTCGCGTCTATAAGCTCCAGAGACATAGAGTCGGACAATTGGATGAGGAGGTCGCGACCAAATATTCCAGAAACAGACTCTATGAACGAGAGTCACGATGAGAAAATGAAGATAAACCTGATAGGTCGTGACCAAAAATGGTAGAAGCAACCAGTGACTTCTCCAGACCTCCAGTTCCTTGCTCCACTGTTTCGGTTAAAGGGCCAATACATTCTAACCCTACTTCTCCTTACTCACAGTCAAAAATTACCTCTCATACCTTAAGATTTTTAAATGATTTGCTCCTTACTAACAGTGCAGGTGTAAAAGAGAGTGCTCCCAAGCACGTTACAGTTGAAGACCAACCTTATCTTGGTGCGATGCTTGAGGAAGTAGATGACAAATTGGGAAACCCACACAAGCTGGATAAGAGCAACTTCGAGAGATATACACAGGATGCGAAGGAAACATCTCCTAAACTTGTTGCTGCTACTTGCCAACCAATGTTGGGCAAGTTCAAGTTTAGAGAGGAAACATTCAAGATGAGCTTGGATGGGCTTCATGATGTAAGCAGAGTGCATGATCCTGGGAAGCCAGAGTGGAGAGAGAAGATAATAGGAACAACTTCCCAATCAAATAGCCATCTCTAAAAGCTTTATGAGTTCCTACTGCCACCTTGATGGCCAGGTTATCCCTTTCCTATCTCTTACCTTTTACAAGTTTTCCTAATGCGATATGTTTACTATGTTGGTTTGTTGATTGGAAAGGGATGATTCAATAGGATAATTTTTATTTTCAGTTTATTTCTGTTTATTCTAGGTTTCTTTCTGTTTTGAATAACACCCCATTACTATCCATGTGTTGCATACTCATAGATTTTTCTTTGAGAGATACTCACATGCATGACTTTAGCTTTCCTATCCTGTCATCTTCGCTTTACTTGTATTGCTTTATATGACTTGAATGTGACTGCATGCCTAACTGGAAAATTTGCATTGAGTGATGAGATTACTTACTATGTTGGAGCTAGATTTGATTGACTTTATAAAGTAGTATGATTTCTAAAGTTCTGTTGACAGTGAGGACACTGTCAAGTTTAAGTATGGGGGAGGATGTCCTTATTTCTGTGCTACTAATGTAAAAATTCTTCTATAATCCAATCTTTCATCATAAAACTTTTGATTTTTGATCTTAATGTATGATGAATTGCTAAAAATTGGATCCCTACTTGAAATTGATTTGTTTTTTACTAAAAAGATGTTAGTATTAAATGTTTTGGGATTTTGAAAACTATCACATAGTAGTCTCTGTGAATATTGGTCGCAACTTCACTACTTTCAGTTGAGACCTAGAACGAAATATTAGACTTAATATGGTCTATGTGTTATTCAGTCATGACTCTAGTGTCTTTAGGCCGTGACAAAACCTCTCTATGATTTTACGTCACGACAGGAACATGTAATGGTACGATTTATTGTGGAAGTTTAGAGACTGCACTCACTGTGACATTTGGTCGCGACCTTGATTGTTTTGGGTCATGACCTGAGTACGTATATGTCCATTTACCTTCTCTTTGCCTTATGCAATCCTATATAGAATGTTCCCTTTTGAACTACTGAAATGCCCTTACAAATGATTCATTGCCCCTTATTTCAAAATCTTTTTAGCTCCTAGAAACCATTGCCACACTTGAATTTTTCTTTGAAAATCTTGGATATTGAATTTGAAACACCTAAGTTCTTGCTTTTAAATTTGGGATTATCACATGGTTCTAAACGATTACCTTGAAACCTTTAAATCATCATTTAAAGGGTTTTCAGTTGTGATAAGCGTTTTAATGCTTAGTGAATGATGAGCATTGTTTGAGACTTTAGCTTATGAGCAATTTAGATAAAAACCCTTGTTGGAAGGATTCTCAGCTTTAATTCTATATTGAATGATTATTCAATTGGTTTATATCCTTTATAACTTGTCTTAGCTCTGAGTCAAGAATTACTTGCGTATTTATGAATTAAACATGATAGAGGCATTCATTTCTAAACCCTTTTATCCCAAACACAAGCCCACTACATATTGTATCCTTAGTCACCCCCTTTGAGCTCATCACTTTTTCATTTTATCATTTTTTTATATAGAAAGTCATATATTCATAAACATCATTTAGAAATAAATTTTCATTCATGTCAAAAAAAAATTCATTACTGTCATGATGTTGTGCTACAGCTTTTGTCATTGAGGTGCCAAATAAAAGAAAAAGAGAAAAAGCATATTGCACTGGAAAAAAAGAAGAAGAAGAAGAAGAAGAAGACAGTGCAAGAAAAGATTGAAGAAAAGAAAAGAGAAATGAGGAAGGCATCATTATCAACTCCAATTAGAACAATCATCATTTCTGCATCTCTAGAGACATGAATTCAAGCTATATACTCATTGTTGAATGCATATAAAACTTTATATCCTTTATATTCCATTCCACGTGGCCTATGTCCATCATTATAACCCTAAAAGACCTCTTGATTCTTTGCATAAGTGCTATATAGTTGCTGAAATTTAGAGCCATTATAAGCTTATGGTAGGATGTTTTTCGATTTAAATCTGAGTTAAAGAACCCTATCACTGAGAGGAAATAGAGAGCTAAACACTTACATCCTTTGAGAGGATCTATTATGCTCATACAGTTGAGGTTGATTTCGTTTAGTAGTTGATTACTTGGCATTGCTCACATTATCACAGTTGCATTCCCAAAAGATGGTGGATTAATTGTTTTTAGGTCACACTATGAATTATGTTGTTATCTTGGATTTAATAGGTTGTTCTAGGTGTGATTCATTTCTTTGTCCAGGAGTACAAAGGTTCAAGTGTGGGGGAATTGATAAGACACATTTTGTATATGGTTTCTACGACATTTTTAAGAGTTTTGTTGTAACTTTACCATTCATTTCATACCTTAAATTGTACTTTTGTGTATTACATGATTGTTCGTGGCAATGTACTAATTAAAGGGTAAAATAGTAAAATAACTCTTCCAAACTGCACATATACTGTTATTTACTGATTTAGACTTTTACATCGAGCTTTTATGTTGAATTGCAGGTATTTTGGAAGAGAGCAAGGACCAAGAAAGAAATCACGAGTCAATGAAAGTCAAATCACGCTTCTGTACTTTTTAGTCACAACCAAAGTGTCGTCCGGTCGTGACCTTGATTCTTCTGAAAACTTCTCTGCGTTTATAGGTCGCAACCAAAATAAGGATCTGGTCACAACTAGAGAAGATAGTCATGAAGCTACGCGTTTCTGGTTAGGTCAAGCTGCTTTTAAAAGGTAAGGCCAGCTGACATCAAGGGAGGCTGGTTTTAGACCTGATTAGGCTAAGAAGCAGTACTCGAGCGCTCTCTGATCACTTTCTCCATATATTCTATCTTTTCTACCCTCTTCCACAGATTCCTTCATATTCACCCTTTATCTTTCCATCATTTCTTCATGGTATTACACCTGAACAGCTATTGCAGTGTAGCAGAAGTCATGAGAGGCTAAACCCTTAGTCTCTTGGTGATGGGTCTAACATCTTGAGCTCATGGACTAAATCGGGGAGTTTCTTCTGTTCTAATTTGCATCTTGTCATATTATGATTGCTGCTAGATCTAGGGTTTTCATCATATGAACAAGTTTTGAATATCGATTGATCATTCGCATATTAGACTGTTGTACTTTGATTCTGGATGTTTGAACATTGGATTTTAATTTAATATTTTAGTTTCGATTTTAAGAAAGTTGGGTTGTTTTTCTGAGTCATTAATCAAATGATTCATAGACACAGAGACTAATTTTTTGCAGAAACTCAGAAAAATACAGAATGTAATGCAATTTAAAAACTACTAAAAACTAAAATGCAAACAAAAATAAGAAAAATGACTCAGGTAGCTAATGAAATCGACAAACAATTACTAGATGAGCCTCTCGGATTGTTGCAGTCTGAGCCATCAAAATAAAGTTAATTGCACCCAATATAGTATAAGGTATAACCCTATCGTTCTTCTCAAGGAGCCTTTCTAAAGGAATCCTAGCAAATTGGATGTCAAAAACAATGAAAACCTGAGTAGAGATAAAATGGTTTTGGGGTTTGGTTGATTTTTTCAATAAAATAAGGCTTAGAATGTATTGGCCCTTTCCTCGTTGTATAGAAACTAGTTGGCTTGTTGAAAGAATATGTTATGAAAGAATCTTGATTATGAAAATATATCTATCCTCGCTCTTAATTGAATATTGGAGTTTAAAATCGCTAAGTTTTGAGTAAAACCTCAATCGATCGATTGAGTCCAGAACCCTAATCTTCTTTAAACTCCTTTGATCAAAGCTAGTTTAAAGACTATTAGCGAACTGTTAGAAACCACTTAGCGTGCAGTTAACCCTAGATTATGAGAACGCCCTCGAATAGTCGTCAATCGAAAACCCTAGATTTCAAAAAATTGAATTGATTTGAAACGATCGCTGAAAACAACCCAACTTTCTTAAAATCAAAACTGAAATATTAAATTAAAATCTAACGTTCAAACATCCAGAATCAAAGAACAACAGTCTAATCTGAGAATCATCAATCGATATTCAAAACTTGTTCATATGATGAAAACCCTAGATCTAGCAGCAATCATAACATGACATATGCAAGTTAGAATCAAAGAAACTCCCCGATTTTCGTCCATGAGCTCAAGATATGAGATCCATCACTAAGAGTGTAACACCCCAATTTTTAGGCCTAGAGATGCCAGAAGGAGAATTCAAGGGCATAATCGTAATTATGGGAAAGATCGGGCTGTAGCCGATGAGTACCATATTTTGCCAGAAAATAGAGAAAATTATGCTGATCATTTCACTGAACTGTGAAATGTTCATATGAGGTCTCTATGTGTATGAAAGAATTAGAAATGTGACCAAGGGTAAAATGGTCATTTCTGAAAAGTGTGCGCGGGAGCATACTTTCAGGCAAAAATAGCCCGGTCCGGATAAAATATCTAAAAATACCAGGAGATAGAGAAAAGGATTCCGGGTTGAATGACGTAACACAGAATTTTGATTTGAGGTCCCGATTTTTCTGTAAAAGTTCCTGAAGATGGGAATTTACAGTTATAATCGGTAAAGGAAAGGCAGTCCGAATAGAGATGATCGGACTATGGCCAGAGGCCATATAGTGGTTGTTAAGGCCCACAGTGACACCAGGGAAGGCCCAAGCCCATAATATCGGTTCAAGGGTAAGAGGGGCCGGTGTCCGGGAAAAAGGTGCAAAATGACGAAAATGCCCTTATGTTATAGAATAACTGAAGAATGAGTAAAGGGTATTTTGGTCATTTGGCTAAGGTTAGACAGTCAAGAAAGGGTATCTGGATAGTTGACCAGGGCCAGAGAATACTCTGGTAAGATATGAAAAGACAATAATGCCCCTAGACCTAGTAAAGTAAAGAAAAGAAATGGAAGGACTTAAGTGCAATTATGGAAAGTTTAAAGCGAAAAAGGAAAAGTAGACAAAAATGTGGGGTCTTAAAGTGTAATTTTAGCCAAATTTAAGGGACTTAATTGCAAAGAAGAAAAGTTCCCTGGGGCTAAATTGTAATTACAGAAAGTTGGGCCGGAAGTGGTTTGGACTGCCCAAAAGCATTTCAGTCCCAGATTTCACCAGTAGAGAGAGCAAGTGACGCTCGGTAATCTAGCTTAATACAGGAATTTTCAAGACTCCAGATAGCCAGAATTGATCTGATAGTCCAAAAGTTATAAAAATTCCTACCGGGTATCCTAGATTTCAGATCTAAGTGAGAAAATACAGGATGATGCGTCCTTATGGGACGGATGTCAAGAAACTGACAGAATGCCGATAGGAGGCCTGTAGACAAAGTTATTCTCAAATTAGAAAATCCAGACGGGAGTGTGTGGCCTCCGGGTATCCGATAGGGAGATTTATCGGTATTTAAAAAGGGACTGAATGAGTTCGGATGACCGCAGTCAGATGACTGATATGACTCACAGGGATGCCTGAACACCGTAGGCCAGTGTATCGGACAGAAGGAGCCGGTGTCCGGATATGTGTATAAACGGTGAATAATAGATAAAATATTCAATAATCATTGACAAGGGAGGATTCCTCGTAATGCATGCCATGAAGGTAATGGACCCTGAGAGGCCCAATAATGGCGCCATCAAAGGCCCAATAAGACACTTGGACTGATAGGTGGGCCAGTGTCCAGCAGAACCCCGAAAAAGTGCGAAATTATGAAAATGCCCCTGTCTTGTACTAAAGAGTAATAGAGGAATGGAGGGCATTTTGGTCATTCTGGACAGGCCCAGGAGCCAAGGCACATACAGATAAAGTTACCTAGAGTCAGTATATACCCTGCCAGGGTACAGAAAGGTGTAAAATGATGATTTTACCCTTAGGGTTAAAATAGTGTAAGAAAGGGCACCCAAGGGCATTTTGGTAATTTGACAAGGGATGTTTCTTGGGAATCGAGCCATCAGAGTACTTGAGCTTGATAAGGATCCAAGATAACATTCCCAGAGCCCAAAAATGTAGGCCCAGTGATATATGGGAAAAAGTGGCATTAAAATACTATTTTAATGCTGTTTCAAAAAAGAAAAGTTACTTGGTCGGCACGATAACCGAGGAGGTGATCAGATAAAGTCCTGAATTTATCTGGATAGCATTGGAAGGCGTGAAAGGTCCCTTCCAGATGTCACATGGCGTCATCTTAGAGGGAGAAGAAAAGTTAAGGACATGTGGCACAATCTTAGCCGGTGAGTCCAGTTTGTGGGAAATCGGACCGGACCGGTATTGGATTGGACTGGATCTGCTGAGTCAGCTGATGAGGTGTCCAAGAAGCTTGCAATTTCGCCATGTGAGAAATGTGCATGATGAGGTGTCCCATGAGGTGGCTTTGAGATGATGTCATACATGATGCAGTAAAAGGAATAAAGAAAAATAGGAAATTCCGGAAAAACCAGGACCACAGGATCAGATGGCTTCAAAATTACAAGAATGCCATTGACCAAAACTATAAATACCCCCTATTCATTCATATGCCATGGCCAAGGAGCCTTTAGGAGAGAGGGGGAAGTGCTAGAGAGAGAAAGTGAGAGGAAGAAAGAAAGAAAGGAAGTTCTGGCGGAGCTGGAAGCAGTATAGAGATAGTAGAGTTCTGCTAAGCTCTTGAGGTAGTAAGTAATCCTAGCTTTTATGTAATGACTTTGTGATTTGTTGTGCTATTGTTTGGTTGGATTGTTGTCTTATATGTTATGCCTGATGAAACATCCTCCCTTGGACCACTCAGAGTACACATACGGAAGCAATATTAGCTTGATAATATCTTAACTTAAGCCTAAAAATTAAAATTTCTACTTTTAACTTCCTTATTCTGAACCTTTAATTTGAGAACTGATTAATCTCATTCTACACATCCAAACAAGGCTTATTATCTATCCACGTAATGCCCCAGATGTGTACAATCTGCTCACCAAATTTCGTGGCCAAACTCCTTCGTTTACTAGGTCAAACTGAGGTCAAAACACTGCTACCTCAGGACCTGCGAATTTCTCTTTTCATTTCTCATTCACAAATTGAACATGCCAAACAATATTTATTATTAAATAATACAATGTCATACAACAAGTCATACACAAAATTCTCATATTCTATTACATCTTTTTCTGCCCGAACTTCGGTAGTATAACCGCTAGGCTTCATCTGTACAAAGAACTGAACCGTACTGATTCGGTAATTCCCTCATGAGAACTACCATTCTACGTAAGTACCCAGGAAAGACTGGATGAACCGGCTGAAGGGAATTGGAAGACACGCAGCGGAAATTAACTTTAAAAATTTTTCCATTCCCAGCTAGGATCTACCGAATGTGTTTAAGTCAAGGAGAAAGAAGTGTTACCTTCGGTACTCGAGCTTTGGTCGCGACCTCAGTGTCCACTGGTCGCGACTCCTCGCCTCTGGAACTTTCAGTCGCGACCTCCTCAGCTTCTAGTCGCGACCTGTCACCTCTGGAGTTTGTAGTCGCGACCTACTCTGCTTCTAGTCGCGACCTGTCGCCTCTGGAGCTTTTAGTCGCGACCTCTTCAACTTCACGTCGCGACCTGTCTCCTCATTTCGGATTTCTGACGTTCAGATGCCCGTTTGGTCGCGACCTCAGGGTGTTCTGGTCGCGACCTTGCTTCGTGTCTGGTCGTATCGTAGAAGTCGACAGCTCAGATCGGCTTCCTCTACCGGTATCCACACGAACAGTGTTCCAATCGTGAACGACGTGCTAGCGCCTCTTGTCCCTCTAGGGCTTTCTAGAGATTCCGTCCTCACCGTCTCTATCTCGGCAGTTTCTTATGTGCAAACCTTTTGCACTCTCCCTGCCCCCTCTTCTCACGTCTGAATGTGTGTGTAGAGATCTATATTGTGTATGGAACCCTAGCTCCTAATGTCAAATATATAGGAAGCTATCGGGCTTCTAATAGGGCCGGGCTTCAGAATTAATCTTATATTAATTCTAAAATTAATACAATATCATATATTGCATAATTTAATAAGAAACTAATTAAATAAATATGGTTTATATTAAATCCGTCCCACAGATTTAATTCACCTATTTATTTAATTTAAAATAAAGATAAGACGGAATTATATTTGATTTATTCTCATAAATCAAATTTGAGATATCTTATCAATTTGAATTTCAAATTCAAATAGATCATATCCATTTAAATTCAAATTCAAAAATGATAGAAATTTAATTTATCCTTATAAATTAAATCTTACAAATATCTCTTATATTATATATATAATATATATATAAACTAATTTATATATATATATAAAATATATATCCACCCTAGATTATTCGTTGAATCTAGACATCTCTTAGATTCAATGAATCTGGACATCATAGCTCGGATTGGGCTATTTTGTGTGCGACCCTGTAGGCCCATATGAAGTTGGCAGTGGGCCAGTTACTATACTGACCCACAAGTCGTAAGCGGTCTCTAGCAAGGCATTACGACTACCCAAAACATATGAGGATCGTTAAACGATGTAACCTTTCATACAACCATATCACGTCCCTTTTGTCACACGATATTTCGGTCAAGGATGAGGCATGGTGAACGTCATCCTCCTGTTCCTGACCGTTACTTTCTCGATCCCTGAGTAGTCTGAATATAGAAATGGAACTACCCTTCCATTCTAGTATGGCCATACATTTCTCAGACTCACTCATCGAGGGGCCCAGTAATATCTCTCTACGAATGTGAGGGACAAATTCCATCTTGACCATTCACATTCCTCCGCATGAAAAACCACTAAGCCCGAGCATAGCCTTTATGATCACTCGGTCAAAAGTGACTTTTGACTAGGTCAAAGCTGAGCGTTTGTCATGTAGGAATCCATGATGATCTCAGGTCAAAGGGCATAGTGACATGGCTTGTATATGAGAGAAGCTTATGACTTGACCCATGCAGCTCTCTCATTGCGGGTCGATCCAACACCCTGTACTCTTACATGTGCTTATGACTTTGATTTATATCTCTATATATCTTCAAAGTCATACTGGTCTTATTTCATCTCTGCTCCCGCATAGATGACCGACCAGGGACATTTAGGATAAGATCATGAGTTATCCAAGGATTGTCATCATAGTAAACATGCAAATAATATGATAACATGATACAATGATTGGCCCCTAGGGCACAATTTCCAATACCGGCTAGGTCCACTCACTTCCAGCCTCCTTAGACAGCACCTACGTACACAGTACTTATCATATTCTGATGTTCAGTCTTAAATTCAGCAGCATAACGGCGTCTCTCAAAATTCGTAGAATTCAGTTCAACATAATTTCCCTGTAATGGGTTAGATAAGGGGAATGAGATTCGGGGGAATCTCAGTAGTAAATAATCATAACAATATATGTAATGCAGTGTGACAGTGCTTGCTTGTGATTGTGTACAGATAAGTATGCTGCATGCTACCATACTCAATAACATATGATCATAGCATTGCAGTAGAGCTTCAGACATAACATATAAGACAACAATCCAACCAAACAATAGCACATCAAATCATAAAGCCATTACATAAAAGCTAGGATTAGTTACTACCTCAAAAGCTTAGCAGAACTCTACTATCTCTATACTTCCTCCAGCTCCGCCAGAACTTCCTTTCTTCTTTCTTTCTCCTTCTCTCTCTTCTTTCTCTCTCTTACTTGACCAAAACCGTGATGCAAATGAATGGGGAGGGGGTATTTATAGTTTCCTTCGATGGCATTTTCGTAATTTTGAAGCCTTATGAACTTGTGGTCCTGGTTTTTCCTGGAATTTCCTCTTTTCTTTTATTCCTTTTTACTGCATCATCCAGGACACCTCAGTGGACACCTCAGCAGATACCTCAGCAGCACATTTCTCACATGTCTAAATCCCGGGACACATCATCAGCTGACTCAGTATTTCCAGATAGTTCCAGAGTCTTGCACAGGATCAGCGGCTGAGATCGTGCCACGTGTCCTTAACTTTTCTTCTGCTTCTAAGATGATGCCATGTGGCATCTGGAAGGGACCTTTCACGCCTTCCAATGCTATCCAGATAAGTCCCGGACTTTATCTGATCACCTCCTCAGTTATCGTGCCAACCGAGTAACTTTACTTTACTGAAAAGTCATTAAATCATTATTTTAATGTCACTTTTCCCCCTGAATCACTGGGCCTGCGTTTTTGGGCCTGGGAATATCATCTTGGGTCTCTGATATGGCCCAAGTACTCTGATGGCACGATTCCCAAGAAACACCCCTTGGCAAATTACCAAAATGCCCTTGGTCTCTCTTTCTTTACTTTATTAGGTCTAGGGGCATTATTGTCTTTTCCCATCTTACCAGAGTATTCTTTGACCCTGGTCAACTATCCAGATAACTTCCCTGGACTGTCTAACCTTTGACAAATGACCGAAATACCCTTTACTCATTCTTCAGCTGTTCTATAACAGAGGGGCATTTTCGTCATTTCGCACCTTTTTCCCGGACACCGGCCCCTTTTACCACTGGACTGATCTAATGGGCCTGGGGCTTCCCTGGTGTCACTAAAGGCCTTAGAAACACTATACGGCGCCCTGGCCACAGTCCGATCATCCCTATCGGGACTGCTTTTCCTTTACCGATTATAACTGTAAATTCCCATCTTCCGAAATTTTTACAGAAAAATCGGGACCTCAAATCAAAATTCTGTGACTCCTCATTCAACCCGAAATCCATTTCTCTATCTCCCGGTATTTTCAGATATTTTATCCAGACCGGGCTGTTTTGGGCTGAAAAAGCACTCACGCGCACACTTTTCCAAAATGACCATTTTACCCCTGGTCACATTACTAATTCTTTCATACACATAGAGACCTCATATGCACATTTCACAGTTCAGTGAAATGATCAGCATAATTTTCTCTATTTTTTGGCAAAATATGGTACTCATCGGCTACCAGCCCGATCTTTCCTATAATTACGATTTTGCCCCTGCATTCTCTTTCTGGCATCTATTCTCATCTTCTTATCCTTCATCTTAGGTTCTAGAAATTCTCTTTCAATAACTCATCCCCTAAACTCTTCGGGAGTCATCGTTAATTGAAAGGCTCGACAACCCGCCCATATCAGGTTATCTTACACAAGAGCCAGCCCATATCAAGCTACCTGCAGAATTCCTAGGCTTAAGACTTAGGATATTCCTCACATTCCTCATTTTGAACCTAGGTGAATTGTCCCGATTCTGTAGGTTAAAGACTTAACTCATCTTTAAATCCTGAAGGACTTAGCTTATCCCTGGGATTCCTACAAAATATAGGTAAGTGATCCGCTCATATCAGATTACTACCCTGGGATTATGGGTTTAGCAGCCTGCCCATATCAGACTACTTCCCAATTCTCCTAGACCAAAAATCGGGATGTTACACCTGAAGCTCTACTGCAATGCTATGATCATATGTTATTGAGTATGGAAGCACGCAGCATACTTATCTGTACACAATCACAAGCAAGCACTGTCACTCTGCATTACATATATTGTTATGATTGTTGCTACTGAGATTCCCCCAAATCTCATCCCAATAAATAACCCATTACAGGGGAGGTTATGTCAAAGTGAATTTTGGGAATTTTAAGAGATGCCGTTATGTTGCCGAAATTATGACAAGATAAGGAAAGCAGCTGATACGTACTGTGTACGTAGGTACTGTCTAAGGAGGCTGGAAGTGAGTGGACCTAGCCGATTCATCCAGTCTTTCCTGGTTACTTACGTAGAATGGTAGTTCTCACGGGAATTACCGAATCGGTACAAGATCAGTTACTTTCAGAAGATGAAGCGTAGCGGTTATGCTGCCGGATTTTAGGCAGGAAATGATGTAATAGAAATATGAGGATTTCATACATGCCCTGATGTATAATGACTTATTATTTAATAAAGATATTGTTTGGCATGTTTGACTGATATATGATGGATGTATGCATATGTATCCAAAGTAGAAATGCTAAAATTTACCACTGTGAACAGTAACACGTGGTGACAAGGTCATGTTTGATAAATAATTAAAAATAGTAAATGGATGAATAAATGTATGAAATTTTTATGGTAAATAGTAGACATACCAAGATTTGATTTGATATATAAAAAGTCTCATTTGGATGTCTACACATGAAGATATGAATTATCAAAATTGGGACCAGAATGCTGGATTCAGGAGAAAAACGTTGGATGAACAGTAAAGTTGTGACGTTGACTGACGTTGACTCGGTCAATGAATGGTCAACGAGTTATTTTTTCCTGAAATATAATTGAGTTAGCTTCAAGTAGAAATTGGAACCACTTCATTTATATTTTTCTAGAATTAGTTATGATTTTACGAAGTTAGGTCACTCATCTGGAATTTACATAGTGAACAGTACTCGATAAGAGTAAAACTCCAGATTGAGAAATTGGACTTCAATGACCTTGAAAGTGGTTCTAAATGCTACCAAATGGTCCCTAAGACACATGAAAGTAAGGATGTTTCAAAGAGACTAAGAGCTTAGCCTCTCAGGACTTCTGCTGTACTGCAATCGCTGTTCAGGTGTGATGCCATGAAGAAACGATGGAAAGATGAAGGGTGAATATGAAGGAATCTGTGGAAAGGGGTAGAAAAGATGAAAGATGCATGTAGGTGGTCGAATCGGTCTTTAGAATATGGAAATGAATCAATGACAAGTGTGTTCCCTTGGAGATTACCTTACATTTATTATCCACAGAATATGAGAAGTTAATCAGTTGAATTAGAATATGTTAGCTAACAACTCGCTAGCTAAATCTCAATCAAAGCTACAACTCGTAGACATTGAATAGAGAATATGAATCATTCAACTTAGACATAGAAGAATATGAATTAACAGATACAACTGTACTCTATTATAGAACCACTTCAATTAATCACAAATATGTTCAACTCAATCAAAGATGATAATCAATCAAAGGTCAATTATGCAAAAATAAGAAATCCAATTCGATTCCCTCCTTCTTTGTCCTTTACTAACTCTAATTGCATCAGTAATTATAGAATTAACTACATCAACTCAATACAATCAATTCTAAATTAAAGACTCAATGACACTCCTAGTTTCAGCTCAAGGATTTTGGTTCAGCTTTATCTCCAAGAGAGCACAGCAGCTTAGCTTGCCATCTAAACTCCAGCAGCAACAGAAAGCACAGTAGTAGTCATGTGGAAATGAAAGGAGAAGATGAAGTTGGAATGGTCTTTGTTTCTCCTGCTCAAAACAGAGCAGAAATGTAGGTGGTGTGAGAGAAAATGGAGATGGAGAATAAGAGTGGTCTGCGTCTGGTGTCCAAGTGTTTTAGTCGCGACATGGAATGGAATTTTAGACTTAATATACTCTCTGTGAAACTGGGTCGTGACCTATATGTTATATGGTCGCGACATGGTTTGAAATTTGGTGATTGTGGACTCTTTGTGAAAATAGTCGTGACGCTAGTGTATTTAGGATGTGACTACACCTCTCTGTGTATGTGTCGCAACAAGTACCTTTCCTAGTCGCGACTAGTTTTGGTATGTTTAGAGCTAGCACTCACTGTGAAATTTGGTCGCGACCTTCACTGTTTGTAGTCACGACCTGAGTGTGACAATGTCCATTCACCTTCTCTTTGCTTTGTGCAATGCTGTGTAGAAGGATTCCTTTTGAGCTACTAAGGTGCTTTATAAATGATTCATTGCCCTCTTGCTTTTTAACCTTTTGTATAAAGAGTTTATAGAAACCATTTTCACACTTGAATTTTTTGTTTAAATTTCTTGGAAATTGAATTGGAAACACTTAAGTGTTTACTGTTAGATTTGGGATTATTACATGATTCTAAGTGATTACTTTGAAACTTTTAACCATCATTTATGAGGGTTTGCAGTTGTGGTAAGTGTTTTAAGGCCTAGTGAATGATGAACAGTGCTTGAGACTTTAGCTTATGAGTAATTTAGATGAAAACCTTAGTTGGAAGGATTCTCGGCCTACATTCTTATATTGAGTGATTATTCAATTGGTTTATATCCTCTAGAACTTGTCTTGGCTCTAAGTTGAGAATTAATTACGCATTTATGTTATTGAATATGACAGAGGCATTCATTTCTAAACCCATTTATCCCAAACACAAGCCTGCCTCATATTATATCCGTAGTCACCCCCTTTGAGTCCATCACTTTTCTTTCCATCATTTTTATAGAAAGCCATATATGCATAAACATCATTTCGAAGAAATAATTTTTTTTATTCATGTAAAAAATCATAATTAATTCTAGAAAAATTGAAATGAAGTGGTTCAAAATTATACTCTAAGATAACATCTTGAAATTTAATAAAAAAATAAGTTTCTAACCAAATGATTAGCACATTGATACATTTTATTCGTTAAAGTTTACTGTTCATTTTGTCAAAAATTCTGAAAACAGATTCTGGTCCCCATCTTTGGAAAATTCGTTCTCTTTGTACAGAGATTGAAATAAGGTATTCTGGGTGTCAAAACAAAGCTTGACATGTTAGATAAATGTCTGTAAAATTTCATACTTTTATTCCATCATTTACTATTTTTCACTATATTATGAACATTACTGTTCAGATTGGTCATACAACATCACTACATATAACAATTCTTCACAAAACATCATATAACATTTACATTGACCAATCCCTAACTCCTTTTCATGCTTCTTCATCCTCTTTCATCATTCATAAACCTGTTGGGATTGGGATTACATGGATGGGGTGAGATTTCTGGGGAAATCTCAGTAGCAAACAATACTAAACAATGCATGTATTAATGTAAATACTTGTGCTTGCTTATGAAAGTGTTACCATAGTGTAATGAGCATGCTTCCATGTATCATATGAAACACAAATGGCCAAGGTAATCATAGAAACAGAGCTTCAATCATCTACACATATGCACACAATTCAACAAAGCTATAGCACAATCAAGCATAACACTCAATACATACAAGTTTAGGGTAAGTTTACTACCTTATTGCTTTACTTCCTTTTACTTTAATTTTGCTTCTTCCTTATTACTTTTCCTTGATGTGTGGCTACCTACTTTTGAGTCCACAATCAAATCCTAACATCACATAATCATTCATTTAATACCATCTAACTTCTCTTGAACATTAACTTACTTTAATTAACATAACTTCCTTTAATCTTTACCAATTGACTTGGCTTTTCAATCAATTGATGTCTTGACCTTACCCTACACAATTTCATCTTTTGAATTCATTTATGAGCTTAGAATGATGAAATTCCAGCTCCCATGCACTGTTCTAGACAGAATTGAAAAGCATGCATAATTCTTCCAAAAATTCTCATTTTGATTCCAATGCTTCCCCATACTTATTTTTCTACTTTATCCCACACAACTTTTTATTTTAAAACCATTGGAATCATCAAAATCATGAAATTCTAATCACTGTTCATGCCAGTGAACAGTAATAGAGAAGAATTCCAAATATTACAACTTTCAATTCCAATGTTTCAAAGGTTCAAAACCTATCCAATCCTACACAAAATCATCATATAAACTCAATGGAAGCATTAGATCATTGAAATTCCATCTCCTTCTATCATGAATAGTGAAGATCAAATTGTTTCAACCATGGCAAAGTCAAGAATATCAACTTGATTCAACAACCAATCATCTAACTAGCTTGTTTAAGCTTCAATCACATAACTCTAACTTAATTTCTTCTTTCTCCTTCCATCTAAGGTTTTGGACAGCATATACACCTTAGAGAAAACTCAACTTTCTTCCATGAAAACCCTAAGTTCAAGCTCCCAAATCAAAGGAAAATAAGCTAGGATAGATTCTTACATTTAATCTCTAGCTTGCTTGAACTTTGGACCTTGAATTCTTCTTTGTCTTGGCTTGAGTTTTCATTTTGCCATAGTTTCCCCAAGGGAGAATGCTTCACGGTTTTGAATCAGAAATTGGGGGTATTTATAGAGAAA
This sequence comes from Leucaena leucocephala, assembly GCA_037074615.1. Taxonomy (NCBI): domain Eukaryota; kingdom Viridiplantae; phylum Streptophyta; class Magnoliopsida; order Fabales; family Fabaceae; genus Leucaena; species Leucaena leucocephala. The sequence continues at coordinate 6,604,555 of CM073548.1, read as the reverse complement.
TCCAATGGAAAATGGATGGCCAAGATCACTTTGTGCACTATTTGATCTAATGGCTCACATTTATTCTTGAATTTAACTTTTCTTAAAAGCTAATTATGACATCATCCATGACATCATCAAGGGACACCTCATAGCCCATGTGACGAAATTGTGAAGGGAGGAAGCATCTGGAAAAATTCCAGTCCAATCCGGTACCCGCTCAATCCGATTTTCCAAAAACCATACTATTTTCTCAATCTAATTTTTTTGAGATTCCATAATATATTTTCTGACCTTAAATCCAGTATCTGGATTCTTCCTACCATTGACATTCTTGTACTGGGTCTAAACTTAACTACAGATCCCTCGACAAATTACCAAAATACCCTTGGTGCCCTTTCTTGCACTATATTAACCTTAAGGGCATCATTGTCATTTCACATCTCTTTATACCTTATCAAGGCATATACTGACTCTGGTAATCATTCTTGTACTCATCTTGGGGTTTTTGGCCTGACCAAAATGCCTTCCGTTCATCTCTTGTACATTATTATAAACTAGGGGCATTTTCGTAATTTCTTATTTTTCTGGGATTCCTCTGGACACTGGCCCACATAACTGTTCAGTTACCTTATTGGGCCTTTGTGACGCCATTTTGGGCCTTTATATGATCCACTACCTTTATGGCACAAATCCCAAGAAACCTCTCCCAAAGGTATTTATCGGGTATTTTATTACACTGTAAATTCTATTAAAAATTCTACAGGATTCCTTTTCTGATCCTGTCAATTTTATAAATTCTCATATTAATTATAAGAATTTACTGTAAAGCTTCATCTTATTCTGAGGTCCAAAAAATACTGTAATAATTTCTCCTAATTTCAGAAATTTATATCAATTTTTCGGGACCTCAAATTGAAATTCTGTGTTGCGTCAAACTAATTGGAATAATTTTCTCTATCTACTGGTAAAATTTGGGTCTGAATTGATTCCGGGCATTTTTGGGCCTTTTCCGGCTCAACTTTCTCATATTTACACCTTTACCCCTTGAACTTTTGATAAATTACATTTAGGTCCTTAAACTTTTGAAAATTACACTTTAGGCCCTCAACTTTTCATAATTATATTTTGTAACATCCTTACTTTCGTACGTCTTAGGGACCATTCGGTAGCATTTAGAACCACTTACAAGACCCTTGAAGTCCATTAGCCAAATCTGGAATTTTTACTCTTGGCGAGTTACTGTTCATATAGTATTCCAGATTGTGCGATAAATTTTGAAAAATCATAATTAATTATATAAAAATTGAAATTAAGTGGTTCAAGATTCTAATCGAAGATAACATCTTGAAGTTTAAGGGAAAAATAATTTCCTGACCAAATGCTTAGTAAATTGATACAGTTTATTCGTTAAAATTTACTGTTCATTTGGTCAAAAATCCTAAAAACAGATTATGGTCCCTAACTTTGGAAATTCATTTCTCTTTGTTCCTTTATCCAAATGAGATGAATTACATATGGATTTAAAGCTCCATACGTGTACTTTAAGCTCATAAAATTTTGTGAGTTAATCCTTTCATTTGCTAGGTCAAACTGAAGCCACAATAAAACTGCTTCAGGACCTACTTTTTTACTATTTCAGTTTCCTTTCTTTAATTCCCAATAATTGTTCCAATATACATAAACCATCTCGTTGGTCTCTCATACATTTATATACATCATGGACATATTCTATAATTATTTCATACATTTCCATCACATGATTACACACTTTACATAATTGGAACAAACCATGCATCATAGGTGAAAGCATCAAATTGTTCACTTTCTTTCCTCCATTCTTTAGCTCTTCTCCATGCATACAATTTCCCATCATGCTTGACCTAAATTGGTTGGCTGTAGGAGGGTGAGATTCTAGAGAATCTCAGTAGCAAACATTACCACTTAAATATGCAAGATGGATGCTAATGCATGATATGTAATTTCATTAAACTTTCTTTAATTAGTGACATGCCATCATGCTATATACTTTGCATAGAAAATGCATGGCCATGGGAAACATGTTCTTCATAACATATTCAACATCTTTTCTCATGTCACAACATCATTCAAATATCATATACATGTCAACACATAAGCATACCACATCAAGCACAAAAAGAGGTAAGTCCACTACCTTGAACTTAAGCTTTTTTCCTTATTCTTGCACTTGCTCCCTAAGCTTTCCAACCATGAAACCTTTCGCTCAACCACTTCTCAACATCTTCTTGGATGTTTCAAGGTCCTAAGCACATTCATATTCATCACATAATTCATTAGGACCATGAACTCAAGCATTATTCAAGACTATCTCTCTTGAACATTTAACTAACATAACTTCCTCTAACCTTTACCAATTGCCTTGGCCTTTGAATCAATTGATGTCTTGACCTTACCCTACACAATTTCATCTTTTGAATCCATTTATGAGATTAGAATAATGAAATTCCAGCTCCTATGCACTGTTCTGTACAGATTTGGAAAACATGCACAATTCTTCCAAAAATTCTCATCTTGATTCCAATGCTTCCCATACTTGTTTCTCTACTTTACCCCACACAACTTTTCATTTTAAAACCATTGGAAGCATCAAAATCATGAGATTCCAATCACTGTTCATGCTAGTGAACAGTAACAGAGAAGAATTCCAAACATTATAACTTTCAATTCCAATGCTTCCAAGGCTCAAAACCTATCCAATCCTGCACAAAATCATCATATAAACTCAATGGAAGCATTAGATCATTGAAATTCCATCTCCTTCTATCATGAACATTTCATGAACAGTGCAAACTGAAATGGTTCATCCATGGCAAAGTCAAGAACATCAACTTGATTCAACAACCAATCATCTAACTAGCTTGTTTAAGCTTTAATCTCATAATTCTAACTTTTATTTCTTCTTTCGCCTTTCATCTAAGGTTTTGGACAGCATATACACCTTATAGAAAACTCAACTTTCTTCCATGAAAACCCTAAGTTGAAGCTCCCAAATCAAAGGAAAATAAACTAGGATAGATTGCTTACCTTTAATCCCTAGCTTGCTTGAACTTTGGCCTTTGAATTCTTCTTTGTCTTGGCTTGAGTTTCCATTTTGCAAGAGGTTCCCCAAGCATTCTTCATTCACGGTTTTGCATCAGAAAAAGGGGGGTATTTATAGAAAAATCCAATGAAAAATGAAAGGCCAAGATCATTTTGTGCACTATTTGATCTAATGGCTTAGATTTAATCTTGAATTTCCTTTTCTCCAATAATTATGACATCATCACCATGACATCGTCAAAGGGCACCTCACAAGACATGTGGCAAAATTCAAAGGGAAGGAAACTTCTAAAAAAATTCCAGTCCAATCCGGTACTGGCTCAGTCTAATTCCCCAAAAACCAAATTGTTTTCTGAATCTAATTTTTCTGAGATTCCATAATATGTTTTTTTACCTTAAATCCAGTATCCGGATTCTTTCTATCATTGACATTCTTATACTGGGTCTAAACTTAATTACAGATCCCTTGGAAAATGATAAAAATACCCTTGGTGCCTTTCCTTGCACTACGTTGACCCTAAGGGCATAATTGTCATTTCACACCTCTTTGTACCTTATCAGAGCATATACTGACTCTGACTAACCCTTCCTGTACCTGCCTTGATGTTTTGGCCTATCTAAAATGACCAAAATGCCCTCCATTCATCTCTTGCTCCTTGGTACAACACAGGGGCATTTTCGTAATTTTGCACTTTTTCGGCAATTTCTGAACACTGGCCCTTTTCCCCGATGAACTGATATCATGGGCCTAGCCTCAGTTGGTGTCATTTTGGGCCTCTGAGTGATGCCAATAGGGCTCATTTAGTCCCAGTTTGTTTACCGATTAATTTCCCAATCGGATATCGGGCGTTCACAAACTCCCGTCAAAATTCACTAAAAAGTGAATAACTTTTTCTACAGAACTCCTTTCAAGATTCTGTCAATTCCTTGACCACCGGCTTCACAGGACGCATATTCCTGTAACTTTTCATCCATATCTGAGTTCCAGGAGATCTGATAAAAATTTCAGATAACTTTCAGACTATCAGATAAATTTTAGCTATATGAAACTCTAATAAAATTTATGTATTAAGCTAAATTAACCAGCATCATTTTCTCTATCTACTGATAAAATCTGGGACTGAAATGCTTCCGGGCAGTTCTAAGCCACTTCCGGCTCAACTTTCCATAATTACCATTTTGCCCTTGAACTTTTGATAAATTATATTAAGGTCCTCATAGTTGGCTAAAATTACACTTAAAGACCCCATATTTTTGTCTACTTTCCTTTTGGACCTTAAAACTTTTATAATTTCACTGAAGTCCTTGCATTTTCTTCCTTTTTTAATTCAATCCCTTTCTTTACATAAATGGCCACATTTTTCTCAGAAAATCTCACATATATTATGTACAAATTGTACATACTATTCAATACAGAAAATTAGGGATATTACACATTTAATAGCCCAAAGTTTATGTCTACTTTACAATTTGCACTAAGGAACTTTTATAATTTTCAATTTAGTCCCTCTTCTTTAAACCTTCATCTAATCATTCTTTTCTTTTTCATTCATCATCATAATCCTTTCCAAACCTCTTTCCTCTATCAGTATTATACAGATAGAGAAAAATTAGGATATGACATAAGGTGCCAAATAAAAAGAAGAGAAAAGAGCATATTGCACAAAAAAGTAGTGCAAGAAAGATTGAAGAAAGAAATAAAGAAATAAAAAGAAAAAGAAAAGAGAAATGAAGAAGGCACTATTATCAACTCCTATTAGCATAATTACCACCTCTACATCCCTGAAGACATGAATTCATGCTACATATTCATTATTGAATGCATATAGTACTTTTTACCCTTCATATTCCATTCCACATGGTCTATCTCCATCATTTCACCCCTAAAAGACCTCTTGATTCTTTGCATAAGAGTTATATGGTTGCTGAGATTTAAAGTCATTATAAGCATATGGTAGGATGTTTTCCAATTTGAATCTAAGTGAAAGAACCCTAATAATGAGAGGATATGTAGAGCTAAACACTTACATCCTAAGAGAGAATATATTACGCTCATACGATTAAGGTTGATTTCATTTAGTAGTTGATTACTTGGCATTGCTCATATTATCACTTTTGTATTCCCAAAAGATGGTGAATTAATTGTCTTTAGGTTACATTGTGGATTATTTTGTTATCTCGGATTTAATAGTGTTAACTTAGGTGTAATTCATTTCTTTGTCCAAGTGTACAAAGGTTCAAGTGTGGGGGAATTGATAAGACATAATTTGTGTATGGTTTATGCGATATTTTTAAGGGTTTTATAACAACTTTACCATTCATTTTATGCCTGTAATTGTGCTTTTATGGTAATACATAATTATGCTTGGCAATATCCTATTTAAAAGGTAAAATGGTAAATTAACTCCTCCAAACTGCATATATGTTATTCCTTTACTAATGGGACTTTTACAGTGAGCTTTGATTTTGAATCGCAGGTACTTTGGAGGAGAACCAAGGACTAATGTGAGAAGAAAATAAATTATAAGAGAGAATCAAATCAAGGAAGCAACTTCTGTGTCCTTCAGTCGCGACCAAAGTGTCCACATGTCACGACCTAATTTCTTCTGGGAAGGTTCTCTGCGTTTACAGGTCACGACCAAAATATGGATCTGATCACGACCAAAGAAGACAGTCGTGAAGTTGCACGTTTTTTATTAGGTCAATCTGAGGATAAAAGGAGGGGAAGCAGTAGACACAAGGGAGGTTGGTTTTTGACCTGATTAGGCTAAGAAGCAATGCTCAAACTCTCTCTTAACTCCCTCTGCTACTTACATATCATCTCCATCATTCATCTTTCCATCACCCCTTTTGCTTTCTTCATGGCATCGTATCCAGGCAGTGATTGTAGCACAGTAGGAGTCATGAGAGGCTAAATCCTTAGCTCTTAGTGATGGATCTCATATATTAAGCTCATGGACTGCATTAGGGAGTTTTCTGTTGTAATCTTCACCTTTTTCATGTTTTGATGCTGCTAGATCTAGGGTTTTCATTATATGTATGTAAAGTTGGTTCTGGAAATTGCCACCATGAACAGTAACTCATGGTGAAGTAGTTACCTTTGATCTGTAATTAAAAATAGTAAATGGTTGAATAAATGGATGATATTTTTACAATAAATAGTAGACATACAAAGCTTCGATTTGATATATTTAATGATTTATTTGATTGTCTACACATGGAGATATAATTTTTCAAAGTTGGGACCAAAATGCTGGATTCAGGGGGAAAATGTTGTATGAACAGTAAAATTGTAGCATTGTTTGATGTTGACTTGGTCAATGCGTGGTCAACGAGTTATTTTTTCCTGAAATAGGATTAAGTTATATTCATTTAGCAATTTGAACCACTTTGTTTTGATTTTTCTGGAATTAGTTATAATTTTTTAAAGTCAGGTTACTTGTCTGGAATTGAGACAGTGAACAGTACTCGATAGAGTAAAACTCAAGGTTGAAAAGTTTAACTTCAATGACCTTGAAAGTGGTTCCAGATGCTACCAAATGGTCCCTAAGACATATGAAAATTAGGATGTGACAGATAACAAGCTCAAAGAGATTGACAATCAATTCACCTCCATAGCTTCAATTCTTCAAAGTATGCAGAAGGATAATACAGATGTGCACAGGAAACTTGAGGAGTTAAGTTCTAAGAATACGGATTTTACAAGTCATTTAACTCAAGTTTCCAATATAGTGAGTGACATCCAAACAAAGAGTAGTGACAATATACCTTCAAATACTGTTATTAATACTATATCACTCAGAAGTGGGAGAAAAGTTCAGTTTAAGGAAGATGATGCACCAAAGGAGGATATGGAAGATGTTGAAGTTGAAAATAAATCATTGTAACAGGTGAAGATTGGGAAATTAGAGTGTTAAAGAACAACATCTTATGATTAAGAAAGTAACCCAAGAGGAGAATCCTCAAGTACAAGATATTCAAGTAGAGGAAGAGATAATACAAAGTCCAGCATACAAAGGGAAGCAAACTGAGGAGAAGGTGAAGTCAAGCAAGCAAGGAGCCTCTATGCCTATAGGTAAGGAGGTAGGTATAAAAGATCTCCCTTTTCTAAAAGCTTACTTTGCTGGAAAGAAAAAGACTGACCTTAAATTTGTAAAAGATGCTTATACTCTTTTCAATAAGTTAGAAATAAATATTCCTACGGTTGAATTGCTAAAAGGAACCCTAAATATACTAAATTTTTGAAACAGTTGTGGGCTGGTAAGAAAAAGTTTAGGCCTCTTGAGAGAATTCAGGTGAGTGCTAATGTGTCATCTCTTTTTAAGGCTGAATTATTCGTTAAGTGCCAAGACTCAGGATCTTACACAATCTTGTGCACAATATGTAAGGTTCATATTAAGGGAGCGTTATTAGATCTAGCGGCTACTATTAATGTAATCCCTTGGTCGGTATACTTTTCCTTAGGTATTAATAATCTTAGAGACACAAGTGTAGTGCTCCAGTTAGCTGATAGATCAATTAGGTATCCTAAGGGAATTCTTGAGGATATTCTAGTGCAGGTCAAGGACTTAGTGTTCCCAGCTAATTTATATGTTCTGGATATGTCCAGTGAGCTAGTGAATAAGAGCACTTTGATCCTAGGCAGACCTTTCCTCCATACTTCCAAGACAATCATTAGTATGAAACATAGTTCTATTACAATAGAAGTTGGGGAACACTTTCAATATGAATGAAGCAATGAAATATCCTTTTGATAATTTTTCTTTTACTAGGTTGAATGCTATTGATTATGGTATTGAAGAGACTAGGGATGAGAATCAGTTGATTTTGCATGATGGGTATGATTCTATGCTACATAATTCCCAAAATTCCTATAAAGCATCTCAGGAGCATGTTGATTCAAATTTATCTTTGAGTACTTATGATGATTATTTTGCATCTCTTTATTCTGTTTATTCTTTTTCCTATTCTTGTTAAAGCAATGCACCATGTTTCAATTACTTGGATGTAAATATCATGCTTTCAGTTTCTTAAGATTTCTCTTTCTCATCAAATTTTGATTCAATTTCGTCATTTGCAAGTGATAATACTTTTGCAAAGGAATTGTTGAGTGACTTTATAGGGATACAAGACATTATGGAAGATGGAAGTGGAATCAATAAAGAAGGGTCAGGTTGTGTGATCACAAGTCGCGACGTGAAGATCTTCATGTCGCAACTAGATATTAGCTTGCCGAGGGAGAAACTCTATGAAAAGGAGTCACGACAAGATGACTTTTTAGTCGCGACCAAAAAGTATCGAGACTTTGAGTCACGACCCGCGGATAATCAAGTCGCGACTAAAAGATCCAAAGACGCTCTCTGTTAAATTGCATCACGATGTGAAGTTGTAGAAAAGCCTGAGAGGTCGTGACTTAGAATGTCAAATACAACTAATGAACTTCAAATTTCTTCAGTTCTACATTCCCATATTTTGGTTAAAGGGCCAATATGTTCTAACTCTATGATAAGACATAATTTGTGTATGGTTTCTGCGACATTTTTAAGGGTTTTATAACAAATTTACCATTCATTTTATGCCTGTAATTGTGCTTTTATGGTAATACATGATTGTGCTTGGCAATATGCTATTTTAAGGGTAAAATGGTAAATTAACTCCTCTAAACTGTGTCACATCCTCACTTTCCTAGCTTCATCTTCTCCAAATCAGTACCCTGTTATGTTTTGAAAAGGTAGGGGTGAGATTTCTGGGGAAATCTCAGTAGTAAACGCTACCCCAAACAATGTATGCAAGTATATGCTTAGTGTTAAACATGCTTGCTTTACTATGATTATGCTTGCATTATGACATATACATGCTTCTATGATTCTTACTTATAACATATGGCCATAGTACATGCTTCTATGATTCTTACTTATAACATATGGCCATAGCATAAAAAGAAATAGAGCATTATCAATCATACATGCTTCACATAACCAAGACAAGTCAATAGCATATTAACAACACTCAAGCAATAAGCATACAAGTTTAGGTATAAGTCCACTACCTGTTGTGTAGCCTTTCCTTTAGTCCTTAGCCTTTGCTCTGAGATCCCTTCTTTATAGAGGTCAGATCCTATACATAGTATAATAATATTTTATTATGATCTTATCCAGCATAACTCTACTTAACTCAAGCTTATCTTGAGATAATACCCCTATTCTGACAATCCCCTAACTTTCTTTCTATCCACGGCTAACCTTATAAAGAGAGATATTCCTCTATTCTAACTATTAAATTTATAAGAACAATCCTATAATTTATTAGAGCAGGGACTAGAATAAATTATTTACCTTATTCCTAAACTTGCTGAGTCCCTAAACTCCTTGGATTGCTCTTAGCTAAGCTAGAACTCCTTCTTTCTCTTCCTTCCTTTCTCTTTCTTTCTCTCTTCCTTTCTTTCTCTCTCTCTCTTCCTTTCTCTTCTTGGACATGAATGGAATGGAGGGAGGGGTGGGGTATTTATAGGTGGAGCAAGGTGGAATGGATGGCTCAGATCAAATCACGATGAACGGCTTAGATCGCTTAGCTTCCTCAAGAAGCTTCGCCTGCATCATCATGATAACATCATCATCCTAGATGACTCATCAAAATGACATCATCCATGGACACCTCACATGCTTAGGTGGTGCAATGGTGGGGCCCTTGGGACACCTCACCAGCTAACTCAGCGCTTCCAGAGAATTCCAGTCTTATCCCGCAATATACGGCTGAGATCATGTCACGTGTCCTTATCTTTTTCTTCTTTCCCTATGCTCATGCCATGTGGCACCTTATGGGTCCCTTTCATGCCACCTCATGGCTTTCGGATAAGTCCAAAGCTTTATCTGATCAATTCCCCGGTTATCACTTCAACTGAGTAACTTTACTTTGCTGAAAAATCACTAAAATATTATTTTAATACCACTTTAACCCACATAATTCTTGGGCTACGTTTTTTGACTCTTGAAATGTCATCTTGGGTCTCTGATCAAGCTCAAGTACTCTGATGGCTCAATTCCCAAGAAATATCCCTTGGCAAATTACCAAAATGCCCTTGGTCCCTCTTTATTTACTTTAATAAGTCTAGGGGCATTATTGCCTTTTCACACCTTACCAGAGTATTCCCTGACCCTGGTCAACTATTCAGATAACCTTCCTTGACTTTCTAACCTTAGTCAAATGGCCAAAATACCCTTCACTCATTCTTTAATTATTTTATAACATAGGGGTATTTTCATCATTTCGCATATTTTCTGCATATTTCTTGACTCTGGCCCCTTTTGCCAATGAACTGATATCATGAGCCTGGGCCTCCCTTGTTATCATCATGGGCCTCTTTATGATGTCATATGGGCTTATTTAGTCCCAGTTTGCTTACCGATTAATTTCCTAATCGGATATCGGGCGTTCACAAACTCCCGTCAAAATTCACTATTATGTGAATAACTTTTCTTATAGATCTCCTTTTGGGACTCCGTCAGTTCCCTGACCTCTATCTTCACAGGACACATCTTCCTGTAACTTTTCACTTATATCTGAGGTCCAGGAGATCTGATAAAAATTTCAGATAACTTTCAGACTATCAGATAAATTTCAGCTATCTGAAACTCTGATAAAATTTCTGTATTAAGCTAGATTAACTAGCATGATTTCCTCTATCTGCTGATGAAATTTGGGACTAAAATGCTTCTGGGCAGTTCTAAGCCACTTCCGGCTCAACTTTCTATAATTACCATTTTGCCCCTGAAAACTTTTCCTCTTTTCAATTAAGTCCCTTAACTTTTTATAATTATACTTAATGGCCCAAAGTTTATGTCTACTTCCATTTTGTACCATATAACTTTTAGAATTTTCACTTTAGTCCCTCTTCTTTCCACCCTTGTCTAATTATTATCTTTTCTTTCTATTTATCGTCATAATCCCTTCCAAACCTTTTTCCTCTATTAGTCTTATACAGATAAGGAGAACTTGGGATATGACATTCTAGCCTTTTAATCTATCTATCCTCATCTGGAGGATTTATCTTCTCATACTTATCTGTTCTCAAGACATATGGAGTTCTCCTCTCTGTTCCTCAGGCATACTTCTACAAATCTTTGAATGCCAGTACTTAGATTTAAACTTGGACTATATCATAGTTTAAGAGAAACTAAGTTTAGTCTTGTGGCTATCTAGAGAAAAACATTATAAATACTTCCTCTAATTGAGTTAATCAACAGTACATCTTATATTTAATGATCATCTTACCAGAAAAATATCAAGCTATCATATTCCTCTTTTTATGATTCATATTATAATCAATTGTGATCTCACTCTCCTGCGAATTATGTTAGGATCAACTGTGATTTCTTTATAGAAAAATTACCACCAAACAAAGTTATAGGGTTCTCTATTCCCTTTCTGTTGTTACTCAACCAATAAAAAAAATCTAAGAAGTTTATCCAGTAGCCCATATTATCTATCAAGATTTTACTTATTTCTCTCTCTTACTCAATAGTTCCTTCTCATCTTTCTTACTTTACTGTGGCTTACCATGGGCTGTTGTTGTGTGTAATCAGGGCCTAACAACCTATAATCGCAATCTGCAATTGTATTCTATTACTACAGATCAGTATCATAACTTTTTATCTGAATCTGTGCTCTATCTGCGAGCAATTTGTATCAGAACTGTGCTCTATCTGAGAGCAATCTGTACCAGATCTAACTCTTATCTAAAGAGTGATCTAAACTCATATGAATCTAGCTCTATCTAAAAGCCATCTGTTTCATATCGAACTCTTATATGAAGAGTGATATGAAAATAATCTCTTTACTATTGTCTGTTGTTCTTACTGTATACCATTTCTTTTGATATAGTTATAACACTACTACCCTCTTGGTACTTGTTGTAACCCTACCATAAGAAATGGCCCTGAGTACTGTATTCACAACCTATAAAAATATCTGAGTAACCCCAAACATCCTATAATTGACTATCCTACTTCTTGAGATTGTCTGTTACTCTGGGTGCTTACATATTGCTATCCTATCTTAGGTTTTATTTTCAATCTTTTATCCTAACTTTAATCCTAATTATAATCCTGATGTGATTTCTAATATATAAGGAATTTAGCTAGACTAATTGATGTGTCTATGTTTTCTCAACGTCCTACTCTTTTCACATAAGTTACCCAAGTTGAGAAGTTTATTCCTGGTCATCGACTTCCCAAAGAGATATTGTACACTTACCCATATAGCTCTGTAACTTTCTTAGGCTAGGTCTATTGCAACCTTCGAGATCTACTGCGATCAACCCAAAGCCTTTTCAGAATCCTCTCTGATCCTGAAACATAAACTTTACTAGCCATATCGGGATCTAACTGTTATTGATAAGATACAATTTGTGTATGGTTTCTGCGACATTTTTAATGGTTTTATAACAGTTTTACCATTCATTTATGCCTAAAATTGTGCTTTTGTGGTAATACATGATTGTGCTTGGCAATGTGCTATTTTAATGAAAAATGGTAAAATAACTCCTCTAAACTGCATATATGTTATTCCCTTACTGGTGGGACTCTTATAATGAGCTTTGGTTTTGAATTACAGGTATTTTAGAGCAGCATGGACTAATGTGAGCAAGAAAGAAATCACAAGACAAGGAAGCAGCTTCTTGTGTTTCATTTGCGACCAAAGTGTCCACAGGTCGCGACCTTCTCTTGGGAATGCGTTTACGGGTCGCGACCAAAACATGGATCTAGTTGCGACTAGAGAAGATGTCACATCCTTACTTTCATTTGTTTTAGGGACCATTTGGTAGCATCTGGAACCACTTTCAAGGTCATTGAAGTCAAATTTCTCAATCTGGAGTTTTACTCTATCGAGTACTGTACACTGTCTAAATTCCATACGAGTGACCTGACTTCAAAAAATCATAACTAATTATACAAAAATCTAAATGAAGTGGTTCAAATTGATACGTGAAGATAACTTAATCCTCTTTCAGGAAAAAATAACTTGTTAACCATGCATTGACCAAGTCAACATCAGTCAAAAAATTTGAAAAATTATATCTCCATGTGTAAACATTCAAATGAGGAATTCTATATCTCAATTCGAAGCTTTGCATGTCTATTATTTACTGTAAAACTATCATACATTTATTCAACCATTTACTATTTTTAATTACAGATCAAACATCACTACTTCACTACTAGTTACTGCTCATGGTGGCAAATTCCAGCAACCAACTTTACATACATATGCATAACATACATCAATCACATATCGATGATGCTAAATAATTCTTAACTTCTCTTTACGTATCTTTATCTCCTCCATCTTAAGAAGACTTGCTGTAATTGGATTGATATGGAAGGGGCAAGATTTCGGGGGAAATCTCAGTAGTGCACTAAACAATATATGCATTAATGATTGATATTAGTGCTTGCTTGTGATTGTGTCAACTTAATGTAATGTGCATGCTTCCATGTAACATATGAAATACAATTGACCAAACTAATCATAGCACAGAGATTCAACAATTACATATTAACATCAATCAATCAAGCTATAACACAATCAACCATACAATCAACACATACATGTTTAGATAAGTTTACTACCTGGCATGTAGCCCTTGCTTTAGTCCTTAGCCTTTACTCTGAAGTTCTTTCTTTATAGAGGTCAAAGCCTATACATAGCATAATAATATTTTATTATTATCTCATCCAGTATAACTCCACTTTAATCAAGCTTATCTTGAGGTAATACCCATATTCTGACAATCCCCTAGCTTTCTTTCTATCCACGGCTAACCTTATAGAGAGAGATATTTCTCTATTCCAACTATCTAATTTATAAGAACAATCCTCTAATTTATTATAGTAGGGACTAGAAGAACTTACTTACCTTATTCCTAAGCTTGCCGAGTCCCTAAGCTCCTTGGATTGCTCCTAGCTCCGCCAGAACTCCTTCTTTATCTCTTCCTTTCTTTCTCCTTCTTTCTTTCTTTCTTTCTCTCTTTCTCTTTCTCTCTCTTCTTTTCTCTTCTTTGGCTTGCTTGTCCGTGAATGGAATGGCAAGGGGGTGGGGTATTTATACTTGAGGCACGGTGGAATGAACGGCTCAGATCGAATCGCGATGAACGGCTTAGATCGCTTAGCTTCCTCACCAAGCCTTGCTTACATCACTATGATGACATCATCCTCCATGATAACTCATCAAAACTGACATCATCATGGGACACCTCACATGCTTAGGTGGTGCAATGGTGACACCTCACCAGCTGACTCAGCGCTTCCAGAGAATTCCAGAGTCTTGCCCGGAATGAACGGCTAAGATCGTGCCACGTGTCCTCATCTTTTTCTTCTCCCTCTAGATTGATGCCATGTGGCACCTTATGGGTACCTTTAATGCCACCTCATGGCTTCCAGATAAGCTCATAACTTTATCTGATCAATTCCCCGGTTATCACGTCAACCAAGTAACCTTACTTTATTGAAAACTCTCTAAAACATTATTTTAATGCCACTTTAATTCACATATTCCTTGGGCTACGTGTTTGCACTCTGGGAATGCTATCTTGGGTCTCTGATCAAGCTCAAGTACTCTGATAGCTCGATTCCCAAGAAATATCCCTTGGCAAATTACCAAAATGCCCTTGGTTCCCCTTTATTTACTTTAATGAGTCTAGGGGCATTGTTATCTTTTCACACCTTACTAGAGTATTCCCTGACCCTGGTCAGCTATCCAGATAACCTTTCTTGACTGTCTATCCATAGTCAAATGGCCAAAATACCCTTTACTCATTCTTTACTTATTTTATAACATAGGGATATTTTCGTAATTTTGCACCTTTTTCTAGACACCGGCCCCTTTTACCTCTAAACTAATATCATGGGCCTGGGCCTCCCTTGGTGTCATTATGGGCCTCTGAGTGATGCCATCTGGACTCATTCAGTCCCAGTTTGCTTACTGATTAATTTTTCAATCGGATATCGGGCGTTCTCGAACTCCCGTCTAAATTCACTAAAAGGTGAATAACTTTTTCTACAGAACTTCTTTCGGGATCCTGTCATTTCCCTTACCTCCGGGTTCACAGGACGCATATTCCTGTAACTTTTCACTCATATCTGAGGTCCAGGAGAGCTGATAAAAATTTTAGATAACTTTCTGACTATTAGATAAATTTCAGCTATCTGAAACTCTGATAAAAATCCTGTATTAAGCTAGATTAACCAGCATCATTTCCTCTATCTACTGGTGAAATTTGAGACTGAAATGCTTCTGGGCAGTTTTAAGCCACTCCTGGCTCAACTTTCTATAATTACCATTATGCCCCTGGAAACTTTTCCTCTTTTCAATTAAGTCACTTAACTTTTCATAATTACACTTAATGGCCCACAACTCGTGTCTACTTCCATTTTTGCACCATGGAACTTTTAAACTTTCACTTTAGTCCATTTCTTTTCTAAAATGACCATTATGCCATTAGGGACTTTTACTATTTACACATAAGTCCCTGTACTTTTACTTATTTGCAGTTTAGTCCCTAAAAACCCTCTGTATGTTTCTGGGACTTCTGGTCAAAGGGGTCGGGTAGCCTATCTATTTAAGGCTACTTTCTGAGTCTCTTGGCCTGAAAATTGAGATATTACATTTTTACCCCCCTAAAAATAAATTTCGTCCTCGAAATTTAATCAATACCTGAGCCAAACTATCTTGACATTTGGCTGAGTGCTTTTATCATCCATTTCTTTCATATCTTACCCTTCAGAATTTTGATGTAATTCTGGTGTCTACATCATTCCTCTTAAACTTTGTTAATCTCTGAGGAGAAATATTGTTCTTTTGCCTTTCTTTCTCCTAATACAAAATCATAATTTAAATTATGATTCTAATAACTTCTCTAACTTTTCTTAACTTTATGCATCTATGCCAAACGTTTATGGCATTTGCACTCTTTCTTGTTCCTTCTCAGGGCTTACCTATCATTAGGCTACTCTTGCCTTAGCACCTTTTGTGCTACTGGGTTAAGGCTAGGTTACTCTTCGTATAGCTCTAGGCCCTAGCATTCTCTTTCTCATAGAACTATGTTCTATCTTTGTTCTGCCTTAGACCCTCTTCTCTAGGTCTCTTTGGCCTTTTAATCTCTTTATCCTTATCTGAAGGATCTATCTGATCATACTTCTTTGTTCTCAAAATATATGGGGTTTTCTTCTCTGTTCCTCAGGCATACTTCTATTAAACTTTGAATATCAGCACTTAGATTTGAACTTTGGACTCCATCTTCGTTTAAGGGAAAACTAAGTTCAGTCTGTATATAATAGAGGCTATCTGAGGAAAATCATTATAAATAATTTTTCTGGATGAGTTTATCAACTAGTGAAGCTTTCTTACCTTAACTTCGTCTTTGGCATTTATTTTCCCAGAGAGATACTACATCGTACTCATATCTTCATGGCTCAATACTTTCCTTAGGCTAGGTCTAACTGCGACCTCGGGATCTAACTACGATCAACCGTTAGCCTCTTCAGAATCTAACTGTGTAACATCCTTACTTTCGTATGTCTTAGGGACCATTTGGTAGCATTTAGAACCACTTTTAGGGTCATTGAAGTCCAATTGCTCAATCTGGAGTTTTACTCTTATCGAGTACTGTTCACTATGAAAATTCCAGATGAATGACCTGACTTCAAAAAATCATAACTAGTTCTAGAAAAATCGAAATGAAGTGGTTCCAATTGCTACTTGAATATAACTAAATTATATTTCAGGAAAAAATAACTCGTTGACCATTCATTGACCGAGTCAACGTCACAACTTTACTGTTCATCTAACATTTTTCTCCTGAATCCAGCATTCTGGTCCCAACTTTGATAATTTATATCTCCATGTGTAGACATACAAATGAGATGTTTTATCTATCAAATTGAAGCTTGGTATGTCTACTATATACCATAAAACTTTCATACATTTATTCATCCATTTACTATTTTTAATCATTTATCAAACACTATCATGTCACCACGTGTTACTGTTCACAGTGGTAATTTCCAGCAATCAACTTTGCATACATATGCATACATCCATCATATATCAGTCAAATATGCCAAACAACACTTATTATTAAATAATAAGTTGTTATACATCAGAGCATGAACAGAATTCTCATATTTCTATTACATCTTTTTCTGCCTGAAATCCGGCAGCATAACCGCTACGCTTCATCTTCGAAAGTAACTGATCTTGTACCGATTTGGTAATTCCCATGAGAACTACCATTCTACGTAAGTACCCAAGAAAGACTGGATGAACTGGCTAGGTCCACTCACTTCCAGCCTCCTTAGACAGTACCTACGTACACAGTACGTATCAGCTGCTCTCCTTATCTTGTCATAATTTTAGCAGCATAACGGCGTCTCTTAAAATTCCCAAAATTCACTTTGACATAACCTCCCCTGTAATGGTTTGCTTATTGGGATGAGATTCGGGGGAATCTCAGTAGCAACAATCATAAAAATATATGTAATGCAGAGTGACAGTGCTTGCTTATGATTGTGTACAGATAAGTATGCGCATGCTTCCATGCTTAATAACATATGATCATAGCATTATAGCAGAGCTTCAGACATAACATATAAGACAACAATCCAACCAAACAATAGCACAACAAATCACAAAGCCATTACATAAAAGCTAGGATTAGTTACTACCTCAAAGGCTTAGCAGAACTCTACTATCTATATTCTGCTTCCAGCTCCGCCAGAACTTCCTTTCTTTCTTTCTTTCTCTCACTTTCTCTCTCTAGCACTTCCTCCTCTCTCTTATTCTTGCTTGTCCGTGCTGAATATGAAGCAAGGGGAGGTATTTATAGTTTCCTTCAATGGCATTCTTGTAATTTTGAAGCCATATGAACTTGTGGTCCTGGTTTTTCCGGAATTTCCTATTTTTCTTTATTCCTTTTACTGCATCATGCATGACATCATCTCAAGGCCACCTCATGGGACACCTCATATGTCACATGGCGAAATTGCAAGCTCCTGGGACACCTCATCAACTGACTCAGCAGTTCCAGTTCAATCCAGTACCGGTCCGGTCCGATTTCCCACAAACTGGACTCACCGGCTAAGATTATGCCACATGTCCTTAACTTTTTCTTCCTCTTCTATGTTGGCGCCATGTGGCATCTTACTAGCACCTATCACGCCATCCAATGCTATCCATATAAGTCCAGGACTTTATCTGATCACCTCCTCGGTTATCGTGCCGACCGAGTAACTTTACTTTATTGAAACAGCATTAAAATAGTATTTTAATGCCACTTTTTCCCACATATCACTGGGCCTACGTTTTTAGGCTTTGAGAATGTTATCTTGGATCCCGATCAAGCTCAAGTACTCTGATGGCTTGATTCCCAAGAAACATCCCTTGGCAAATTACCAAAATACCCCTGGGTGCTCTTTCTTGCACTATTTTAACCCTAAGGGTAAAATTGTCATTTTACACCTTTCTGTACCCTGTCAGGGCATATACTGACTCTGAGTAACTTTATCTGTATGTGCCTTGGCTCCTGGGCCTGTCCAGAATGACCAAAATGCCCTTCATACATCTACTACCCTTTTAGTACAACACAGGGGCCTTTTCGTAATTTCATACTTTTCCGGGGTTCTGCCTGACACTGGCCCACCTATCAGTCCAAGTGTCTTATTGGGCCTTTGATGGCTCCATTATTGGGCCTTTCAGGGTCCATTAGCCTCATGGCACGTATTACGAGGAATTTTCCCCTGGCCATGTTCCTCGAATACTTTAACTATTATGTACCGTTTATACACATCTTTGAACACCGGGTCCTTTTACCAGATACACTGGCCTACTGCATTCAGGCATCCCTTTGGGTAATAACAGTCATCTGACTGAGGTCATCCGAACTCATTCAGTCCCTTTTTAAATACCGATAAATCTCCCTATTGGATACCCGGAGGCCACACACTCCGTCTGGATTTTCTAATTTGCGAATAACTTTTTCTACAGGCCTCCTATCGGTATTCTATCAGTTTCCTGACATCCGCCCCATAAGGAGGCATCATCCTGTAATTTCTCACTTATATCTGAAATCTAGGATATCCGGTAGGAATTTTTATAAATTTTGGACGATCAGTCCATTTCTGACTATCTGGAGTCTTCAAAAATTCCGGTATTAAGCTGGATTACCCAGCGTCACTTGCCCTATCTTCTGGTGAAATCTGGGACTGAAATGCTATCGGGCAGTCCAAACCACTTCCGGCCTGACTTTCTTTAATTATACTTTAGCCCCAAGGAACTTTTCTTCTTTTCATTTAAGTCCCTTTTTATTTGGCTAAAATTACACTTAAGGACCCCACCTTTTTGTCTACTTTTCCTTTTTAACCTTATACTTTCCATAATTGCACTTAAGTCCCTTCATTTTCTTTCTTTTGCAATTTAATCCCTTTCTTTGCATAATTGGCCATAATATCCCTAGGGACTTTCACTATTTACATATAAGTCCCCTGACTTTCACTTATTTGCAGTTTAGTCCCTAAAATCCCTCTGTATGTCTTTGGGACTTCTGCTCAAAGGGATATATCTATTTCAGGCTACTTAGTAAGTCTCTGGCCTGAAAATTGGGGTGTTACAAAATGCGACTCTGAAGCTGTTAGGATCTAACTACGACCTTGGAGCCATGCTAGGATCTAACTACGACCCTCTAGAATCTAACTGCAATTCTGTTGTACTGTATCATTATCTCTGGAAGATCTTCAACCATCAGACTAATTTATAAGGTTAGTTGCTTCCACTAGTTGATAACTCAATAAATAAAAAAATTTTAAAAAAAATTATATCCAGTAGCCTCATATTATTTACCAAGACTTTACTTACTTCTTCTCTTACTCAGGAGTTCCTCTCATCTTTCTTACTTTACTGTGGTTTACCATTGGCTACGGTCTAACCACCTTTTATTGTATTCTGCTGCTATGGCCTCATCATAACTTCTCATTTCAATATGTGCTCTAACTACAAGCCATTTGAACTATGTTCTAACTACGAGCAATCTGTATTAGATCCAACTCTTATCTGAAGAGTGATCTGAAAACAATCTCTTTACTGTTATATGCTGATCTTTCTGTATACCATTCATTTTAATAGAAATGGCCCTGAGTACTGTATTCACAAGCCTATAGAAATACCTGAGTAACCCCTAGTTATACTGTAACAGACTGTCCCACTCATTGAGACTGTCTATCATCCTCAATACATTCCTTATTGAATGTCATATGGTATGGGAGCAACATAACATTCTCATAACTTCTTCATCATATATACTCTACCCTACATGTACTGTAAAAAGGGAGTATCCATTCATTATAGCATACTCTAACATGCGTGTCATCATATAACCACTGCAAGGAGATGCAACTATTCATCATAACTTATGTCAACATAAGCCATATCATCATCATAATTTGCTCAACCATCCATCGCACAATGCAATAAACTAAGCAACCCCAAACATTATTTTCTTTATCATATTATCTGTCATATCCTGACTATTCATTCAGAAACTTGAAGTATCTATCTATCTCACTTAGGCTACCACGCTACCCTCTTACCAGGGTATAGACTCAACCCTTCATTACTCTATCTTATATAGGGAATAGGGGAGTCACTTTATCTTTTAAACTATGTCTACCTCTCCACTATCTCTTACCTTCTTCTGTCTATCAGTCCCAGTCTATTCTTGACTGGACTGTGGTTCCTTATTGGTCTTTCTCTTGATCCTAGCGAGCTTGAGTTGCATGGATCTCATTCATCATCTCTTACTATCACTTCTGTTCTCTAGGGTACTCTACCCTAGGTCTACTACTTCTTCGTGATGGAATCCCTCTGCTTAGGGAACATTAGCTCTTTAGCTATTAACCCTCACGTCTCTAGCCTTAGGCCATGTGCTAGGATCATTCCTAGGCAAATCTCATTCTAGCTATCTCATCTTAACTCATCATTATCATCATATGGCCTTTGGGTATTTTTGTCGCGACCTGAGCACTGTCTGGTCATGACTCACATGCTCTGTGACTTTTAGTCGCGACCATCGCACTCTACTCGTCACGACCTGACATTTCTTTAGTCGCGACCTAACTCTTATACCATCGCGACCTGGACTCCTTTATGCACACTAGTCGCGTACTACAACATTACTCGTCACGACCATAGGTCTTCTCACGTCGCAACCTTAACTCTTCCATACATATTAGTCGTGACATAAGACCAATCTCGTCATAACCTCAGTTCTCTGTGACTACTAGTCTCGACCTACTCACTTTATCATCGTGACTTGTGCATCATTATTCTGCACTCTAGGGGAATAACCTTTCTAATTCATATCTTTAACTCATTTAAACATCAATCTCACTAATTCAGAGTATCACTGAGCCAGAACCTTCTGTTCTATGACAGAATCTTATGCTCTGAGCCAGAACCCTTTCTGTTCTATACCAAAACCTCTTACTCTGAAACCAAAATGTCACATCCTCACTTTCCTAGCTTCATCTTCTCTAAACCAGTACCTTGTTATGTTGGGAAAAGGTAGGGGTGAGATTTCTAGGGAAATCTTAGTAGCAAACTGTACTAAACAATATATGCATCAATAATTGGTAGTAGTGCTTGCTTGTGATTGTGTCAACTTAATGTAATGTGCATGCTTCCTTGTAACATTTGAAATACAATTGGCCAAGGTAATCATAGCACAGAGCTATAACAATTACATATTAACATCAATCAATCAAGCCATAAAATAATCAATCATACATTCAACACATACAAGTTTAGGTAAGTTTACTACCTGGCATGTAGCCCTTCCTTTAGTCCTTAGCCTTTGCTCTGAGATCCCTTCTTTATAGAGGTCAGAGCCTAAACATAGCATAATAATATTCTTATTATTATCCTGTCCAGCATAACTTCACTTAACTTAAGCTTATCTTGAGGTAAAACCCCTATCCTAACAATCCCCTAACTTTCTTTCTATCCACGGCTAACCTTATAGAGAGATATTTCTCTATTCTAACTATTAAATTTATAAGAACAATCCTCTAATTTATTAGAGAAGGGACTAGAATAAATAAATTACCTTATTCCTAAGCTTGCCGAGCCCCTAAACTCCTTGGATTGCTCCTAACTCAGCCAAAACTCCTTCTTTCTCTTCCTTTCTTTCTTTCTCTCTTTCTCTTTCTCTCTATTCTTTTCTCTTCCTTTCTTGCTCTTGGCTGTGAATCACCTTGGGGGGGTATTTATAGTTGAGGCAAAGTGGAATGGATGGCTCAGATCGAATCACGATGAACGGATCAGATAGCTTAGCTTCCTCAAGAAGCTTCGCCTGCAACATCGTGATGACATCATCATCCTAGATGACTCATCAATCATGACATCATCCATGGACACCTCACATACTTAGGTGGTGCAATGGTGGGGCCCTCAGGACACCTCACATACTCAGCGCTTCCAGAGAATTCCAGAGTCTTATCCCAGAATAAACGGCTGAGATCGTATCATGTGTCCTTATCTTTTTCTTCTTCCTCTAGATTAGTGCCATGTGGCACCTTATGGGTACCTTTGATGCCACCTCATGGCCTCTGGATAAGTCCAGAACTTTATATGATCAATGCCCTGGTTATCACTTTAACCGGCTAACTTTACTCTATTGAAAAACTCACTAAAATATTACTTTAATGCCACTTTAACCCACATAATTCTTGGGCTACATTTTTGGGCTTTTGGAATGTCATATTCATCTCTGATCAAGCTCAAGTACTCTGATGGCTCAATTCCCAAGAAACATCCCTTGGCAAATTACCAAAATACCCTTGGTTCCTCTTTATTTACTTTAATAAGTCTAGGGGCATTATTATCTTTTCACACCTTACCAGAGTATTTTCATCACTCATTCTTTAATTATTTTATAACACAGGGATATTTTCATCATTTTGCATATTTTTTTGGACACTGGCCCTTTTTACCGCTGAACTAATATCATGGGCCTGGGCCTCTCTTGGTGTCATCATGGGCCTCTATGTGATGTCATCTGGGCTCATTCAGTTCCAGTTTGCTTACCAATTAATTTTCTAATCGGATATCGGGAGTTCACGAACTCCCGTCAAAATTCACTTAAAGTGAATACTTTTCTTACAGATCTCCTTTCAGGACTCCGTCAGTTCCCTGACCTCTATCTTCACAGGAAGCATCTTCCTGTAACTTTTTACTTATATCTGAGGCCCAGAAGATCTGATAAAAATTTTAGATAACTTTGAGACTATCAGATAAATTTCAGCTATCTGAAACTCTGATAAAATTCCTGTATTAAGCTAGATTAAACAGCATCATTTCCTCTATCTACTGATGAAATTTGGGACTGAAATGCTTCCGGGCAGTTCTAAGTCACTCTCGGCTCAACTTTCTATAATTACCATTTTGCCCCTGAAAACTTTTCCTCTTTTCAATTAAGTCCCTTAACTTTTCATAATTACACTTAATGGCCCACAACTCTTGTCAACTTCTATTTTTGCACCATGGAACTTTTAAACTTTCACTTTAGTACATTTCTTTTCTAAAATGACCATTATGCCCTCAGAGACTTTTACTATTTACACATAAGTCCCTGTACTTTCATTTATTTGCAGTTTAGTCCCTAAAAACCCTCTGTATATTTTTAGGACTTCTGCTCAAAGGGGTCTAGTAGCCTATACATTTCAAGCTACTTTCTGAGTCTCTAGGCCTAAAAATTGGGATATTACACTTTGTATTGACTAGTATTTGATATGTGTACTTAGATGGCTCGAACGAAGAACCCCAAAGTAAACAAAAGATCTGGATCAAGAGCCCTTGCAAATTAAACCTGAAGATGGCTGAAGAAATATTCAACACCAGAGTCATAGTTTAAGAAAAGGAAATCCTAGAAACTGCTGAGGCTGATTTTTATAAGTTAGCTATAAATAAAGGATTTAAGGAAATGATGAAGAAGAGGACCAAAGCTAATATTACTTTAGTGAGGGAATTATATATTACTTCTTCCTTAGAGGAGTCCTTAGGGATTGGCTTTAGAAATAAGGAGTTCTTTATTGATGACTTTGACATTAAAGCTTTTTACAAATTGTCTACTCTTTTTGAATGTCGATTTCATCATTTGAAGACTCATTTATATGAATTCTCTTAGGATACGATATTGGCTATCACTACTATAAAATAGGCTTTCTAAAGCCCCATTTTTAAACCGATTCTTGCGAAAACGATTTAAAAAAATGATCAATAGCATTTTTGTAAATAAGGGTAAAATATTTACACATGATGTACACATGACCGGTGTAAAAGAAATGAGCAGTGGCATTTCTATAAATAAAAGTAAAATATTTACACTTGATGTACACATGACCAGTGTAAAAGAAATGAGCGGTGGTATTTTTGTAAATGAGGGTAAAATATTTACATCTGATGTACATATGACCGGTATAAAAGAAATAAGCGGTGGCATTTTTGTAAATAAGAAGACCTAGATATACGATGACCCATACATGTACTCTTCATTCTATATTGTTGAAGTTTGTCATTCTGGCCTTTAAAGCTCACCAAAGAAGAAAACCCAGATCTGCGATGGTGAGTGTCTATTTTTTTGTTTCTTTCTTTATGGGTTTTGTTTAAATATATTTCTGTTTACTTTTTGAGCAGGTAACCCGAAGGAATTGTGACGATGTTTTGGTGATGTCTTCAATTAGGTGACGACATTTATGGTTTTTCATTTCTGTGTATATATCTGAGTTTTTGTTTCTTTCATTTATGGGTTCTTGGCTTTTTCTTTCTTCCTCATTTTTGTTCTTTGCTTGTATTTTACAGGTACCTATTCTTCTTTATCACTCTCCTCCTCCTTCATATTTGTGACGAAGAAGGAAATAATTTTGGTGTTTTAACGGGGAAACTGGTTTAGAATCTTCTCTAATTTAAACCTAGAGTTTTTTGATTTTTGATTTTTTTTTATTTTTACATTACTTTTTAAATTGGTTGTATGGAATAACCAGTTTAAGAAATCTAATTTTTTACACCGGTCGTATACAACTGGCGTAGAATATCAGACTTTTTATACTAGCTGTTTCTACACCGAGGTCAAGGTCCAGTGTAGAAGCCCTTTTTCAACTGGTTTAGAAAGCCTATTTTCTAGCAATGTATTTTGGGAGGGGAATAAGTGAAATAGACTTTTGTGGGGGGAAAGAGATATTTGGAGAGGAAAGTCATGAACGATGAAGATAGAATATGGCTCAACTTTATGACTTATAATGTGATGCCTCAGGCTCACATTTAAGATATTAATGAGGAGAGAGTCATTTTGCTTTATTTGTTGATGACTCAGCAGCCTGTTGACCTTCATCACATTGTTTATAACTTCATATACCACTATGTAAATTCTACCATAGCTATACTTATTTTCCCTCACTTGATTACTGATTTGTGAAAGAAGCACCTGATCCTTGTCCTAAAAAATGACCTTTTCCTTGATCCTTCCATCACCAAGTATTATAGTGTTTCAAAGGCTAATAAGAAAGCTAGTGAATTAAGGAGTGCTAAAAGGGGGGAAAAGGTAGATGAGGATGACTTGAAGGATGAGTAAATTCTGGAGAAGGCTATTGAAGGTGACTTACTTTGCATGAGCAACTTGCAATCATATCACATCAGTTGGTGGAAGTTACTTCACAGCTGCAAGAGCAGAGGCAAATCATTATGAACTAATAATTTAGAAGACAACAGTTCATTGATCTATTAGTTCTTAAGATTGCTCAGTCGCTTCATATAGCTTTACCTCTAGGATTTGAAGAGGCATTTTTTGTAATATCCCTAATTTTCTGTACTGATTTGTATGTACAGATTTAATGAGATATATGAGATATTTTTCAGGAAAAGATGTGGCCATTTATGTAAAGAAAGGGATTAAATTGAAAAAGAAAGGAAATGTAAGGACTTAAGTGCAATTATGAAAAGTTTAAGGCTTAAAAAGGAAAAGTAGACAAAAATGTGGGGTCTTTAAGTGTAATTTTATTCAAATTTGAGGGACTTAAGTACAAAGAAGAAAAGTTCCCCGGGGCCAAATTGTAATTAAAGAAAGTTATGCCAGAAGTGGTTTGGACTGCCCGAAAGCATTTCAGTCCCAGATTTCACCAGTAGAAAGAGCAAATGATGCTGGGTAATCCAGCTTAATACAGGATTTTTCTCAAGACTCTAGTAGCCAAAATTTATCTGATAATGAAAAAGTTATAAAAATTATTATCGGATATCCTAGACCTCAGATATACGTGAAAATTTATAGGATGATGCGTACTGATGAGGCGGATGTCACGGAACTGACAGAATACCGAAAGGAGGTCTGTGGAAAAAGTTATTCACAAATTAGTAAATTCAGACGGGAGTGTGTGACCTCCGGGGATCCGTTTAGGAGATTTATCGGTATTCAAACTGAGACTGAATGAGGTCAGATGACATTGATCAGATGCCTGTTATGACCCAAAGGGATGCCTTGTGAAACATCCTTACTTTCGATTGTCTTAGGGACCATTTGGTAGCATTTAGAACCACTTTCAAGGTCATTGAAGTCCAATTTCTCAATCTGGAGTTTTACTCTTATCGAGTACTGTTCACTGTGTAAATTCCAGATGAGTGACCTGACTTCGAAAAATCATAACTAATTATAGAAAAATCGAAATGAAGTGGTTCCAATTGATAAATGAAGATAACTCAATTATATTTCATGGAAAAATAACTCGTTGACCATGCATTGACCGAGTCAACGTCAGTCAACGTTTCTATTTTACTGTTTATCCAGCATTTTTCTCCTGAATCCAGCATTCTGGTCCCAACTTTGATAATTTATATCTCCTTGTGTAGACATCCAAATGATACGTTTTATATATCCAATTAAAGCTTGGTATGTCTACTATTTACCATAAAAAGTTCATACATTAATTCATCCATTTACTATTTTTAATCATTTATCAAACATGACCTTGTCACCACGTGTTACTGTTCACAGTGGTATATTTCAGCATTTCTACTTTGCATACATATGCATACATCCATCATACATCAGTCAAACATGCCAAACAACAATTATTATTAATTAATAAGTTGTTTTACATCCAGTCATGTACATAAATTCTCATATCTCTATTACATCTTTTCCTGCCTGAAATCCTGCAGCATAACCGCTACGCTTCATCTGTACAAAGAACTGAACCGTACTGATTCGGTAATCCCCTCATGAGAACTACCATTCTACATAGTACCCAGGAAAGACTAGATGAACCGGCTAGGTCCACTCACTTCTAGCCTCCTTAGACAGCACTACGTACACAGTACTTATCATATACTGATGTTCAGTCTTTACTTCGGCAGCATAACGGCGTCTCTTAAAATTCCCAAAATTCATTTCGACATAACCTCCCCTGAAATGGGTTATTTATTGGGATGAGATTCGGGGGAATCTCAGTAGCAACAATCATAACAATATATGTAATGCAGAGTGACAGTGCTTGCTTGTGATTGTGTACAGATAAGTATGCTGCGTGCTTCCATGCTTAATAACATATGATCATAGCATTACAGCAGAGCTTCAGACATAACATATAAGACAACAATCCAACCAAACAATAGCACAACAAATCACAAAGCCATTACATAAAAGCTAGGATTAGTTACTACCTCAAAGGCTCAGCAGAGCTCTACTATCTCTATTCTGCTTCTAGCTCCGCCAGAACTTCCTTTCTTTCTTTCTTCCTTTCTCTCTTTCTTTCCTTCTCCTTTTCTCTCTTCTTTCTCTCTTTTTCCCTTGCCCATGCGTAATGCAAATGAATGGGGGGGTATTTATAGTTTTCTTCAATGGCATTCTTGTAATTTTGAAGCCATAGGAACTTGTGGTCCTGGTTTTTCCTGGATTTTCCCATTTTCTTTAATTCCTCCTTTACTGCATCATGCATGACATCATTGGGACACCTCACCAGGACACCTCAGCGCCACATTTATCACATGTCTGAAATCCTGGACACCTCAGATGCTGACTCAGCATGCTGACTCACCGGTCCAGTATCTTGCCTCGTAGTACGTGTCCTCAACTTTTTCTTCTGCCTTTATGTTGGCGCCATGTGTCATCCTACTGGAACCTGTCACGCCTTCCAATGCTATCTAGATAAATCCAGGACTTTATCTGATCACCTCCTCGGTTATCGTGCCAACCGAGTAACTTTACTTTATTGAAACAGCATTAAAATAATATTTTAATGCCACTTTTTCCCACACATTACTGGGCCTACGTTTTTGGGCTCTGGGAATGTTGTCTTGGATCCTGATCAAGCTCAAGTATTCTGATGGCTCGATTCCCAAGAAACAGCCCTTGGCAAATTACCAAAATACCCTTGGGTGCCCTTTCTTGCACTATTTTAACCCTAAGGGTAAAATCGTCATTTTACACCCTTCTGTACTCTGTCAGGGTATATACTGACTCTCAGTAACTTTATCTGTATGTACCTTGGCTTCTGGGCCTGTCCAGAATTACCAAAATGCCCTTCATTCATCTGTTACACTTTTGTACAACGCAGGGGCATTTTCGTAATTTCGCACTTTTCCGGGGTTCTGCCGGACACTGGCCCACCTATCAGTCCAAGTGTCTCATTGGGCCTCTATTGGCGCCATTATTGGGCCTTTCTGGGTCCAATATCCTCATGGCACGCATTACGAGGAATCTTCCCCGTTAATAATTATTGAATATTTTATCTATTATTCACCGTTTATACACATATCCGGACACCGGCTCCTTCTGTCCGAAACACTAGCCTGCGGTGTTCAGGCATCCCTGTGAGTCATATCAGTCATCTGACCGAGATCATCCGAACTCATTCAGTCCCTTTTCAAATACCGATAAATCTCCCTATCGGATACCCGGAGGCCTCACACTCCCGTCTGGATTTTCTTTTTTGCGAATAACTTTTTCTACAGGCCTCCTATCGGTATTCTGTCAGTTTCCCGACATCCGTCCCATAAGGACGTATCATCCTGTATTTTCTCACCTAGATCTGAATTCTAGGATATCCGGTATGAATTTTTATAACTTTTGGACGATCAGTCCATTTCTGGCTATCTGGAGTCTTCAAAAATTCCTGTATTAAGCCAGATTACCGAGCGTCCCTTGCTCTCTCTACCGGTGAAATCTGGGACTGAAATGCTTTCGGACAGTCCAAACCACTTCCGGCCTGACTTTCTTTAATTACAATTTAGCCCCAGGAAACTTTTCTTCTTTTCATTTAAGTCCATTTTTACTTGGCTAAAATTACACTTAAGGACCCCACATTTTTGTCTACTTTCCTTTTTGGCCTTAAAACTTTCCATAATTGCACTTAAGTCCTTTCATTTCCTTTACTAGGTCTAGGGGCATTATTATCTTTTCATATTTTACCAGAGTATTCTCTGGCACTGGTCAACTATCCAGATACCCCTTCTTGACTGTCTAACCTTAGCCAAATGACCAAAATACCCTTTACTCATTCTTCAGTTATTCTATAACATAAGGGCATTTTCGTCATTTTGCACATTTTTCCCGGACACCGGCCCCTCTTACCACTGAACTGATATTATGGGCCTGGGCCTTCCCTGGTGTCACTACGGGCCTTAGACAATACTGTATGGCCTCTGTCCATAGTCCGATCATCTCTATTCGGACTGCTATTCCTTTACCGATTATAACTGTAATTTCCCATCTTCAGGAATTTTTACAGAAAAATCGGGACCTCAAATCAAAATTATGTGTTGCGTCATTCAATCCGGAATCCTTTTCTCTATCTCCTGGTATTTTCAGATATTTTATCCGGACCGGGCTATTTTGGCCTGAAAGTACGCTCCCGCGCACACTTTTCAAAAATGACAATTTTACCCCTGGTCATATTTCTAATTCTTTCATACACCTAGAGACCTCATATGCACATTTCACAGTTCAGTGAAATGATCAGCATAATTTTCTCTATTTTCTGGCAAAATATGGTACTCATCGGCCACCAGTCCGATCTTTCCCATAATTACGATTATGCCCTTGAATTCTCCTTCTGGCATCTCTAGGCCTAGAAATTGGGGTGTTACACCTTGATGCAGTATGCTAGTCTATCTGATAAAAGGAGCCGGTGTCCGGAGACGTGTAGAAACGGTGTATGGCAAAAGTACCCGATGAATATCAGCAGGATAGATTCCTCGTGAAACGTGCTAGAAAGGTAATGGACCCTAAAAGGCCCAAAAATGGTTCCATCAAAGGCCCAGTAATACACTTGGACTGATAGATGGGCAAGTGTCTAGTAGAGCCCCGAAAAAGTGTGAAATTACAAAAATACCCCTGTGTTGTCTAAAGGAGAAATAGATGAATGGAGGGCATTTTGGTCATTTTGGACAGACGCCAAGGCATACACAGGTGAGGTTAGTTAGAGTCAGTATATGCTCTGACAATGTACAAAGAGGTGTGAAATGACGATTTTGCCCCTAGGGTTAATATAGTGCAAGAAAGGGCACCAAGGGTATTTTGGTCGTTTCACAGGGGATCTGTAATTGAGTTTAGACCCAGTATAAAAATGTCAATGATATAAAGGACCCAGATACTAAATATAAGGTCAGAAGACATATTATGGAATCTCAGAAAAATTAGATTCAGAAAACAGTCCAGTTTTCGGGGAATCGGACCGGGCCGGTATCGGATTGGACTGAAATTTTCCAGAGGCTTCTTGGACCTTCATTTGCGCCATGTGAGTGATTAGGTGTCCCATGAGTTGTCCCTTGAGTGATGTCATCAAGATGATGTCATAAATGAAAAAGAAAAGAAATTCCAAGTTAAGTCTAAGCTACAAGATCAAATAGTAACCAAAATGATCTTGGCCTTTCATTTCCACCCAAAATTTTCTATAAATACCCCCCAAATCTGATTCCAAACCATGGACCATGAACCCTTGGGGAAACTCTTGCAAATTGAAAACTCAAGCCAAGAGGAAGCAAGCACTTGGAAGGAAACATCAAAGTAACTACTCCTCTTGATCCTAGACTATGTTCTAGTAGATTTGCTCTTGAGTTTAAGTGGTTTTTGAGGCATAAACCTTGATGTGTTGCTGCTGGAATTTTGGTACCCATATGAAAGGAACATGAGTTTTATGTTATGGATAGTTTAGACAAGCTAGAATCAAGTGGTAATGGCTTAGGAATTCAAGTATGTTTGTGAATCCAAGATCATGTTCTATTCTGTACAGTACGCAATCACTGTTCATATGTTGGAATTTCATGGTTTTGATGCTTCCAATGAGTTTAAAATGGAAAATTGTGTGGGGTTATAGTAGGGAAACAAGTATTGGAAGCATTGGAATCAAAATGAGAATTTTTGGGAAACAAGAGGTCACTTTTCGGTTCTGTACAGAAGTGAAAGATGCAATTGGATTCTGGAATTTTTGAATGCATATTTGGATTCTACATGAAAAATTATGTGGGAATGAACCATGAGAGTTTAGTTTGTAAAGATGTGAACCTAAGTCACAAAGTAGAGAAAGAAAGGGACTTAATGGAACCCTAGTCTTGAGAATAGTTTGAATTGAGTTGTAACTTGGTAATTGCCTTGTTATGCCTAGGTTTTGACATTTGTGGAAAGGAAGGATCAATACAAGAAGGAATTGGCAAGAGCACATAAGAGGTAGCAAGAATACTTAACTATAAACTTATGTTGTATGATTGATATGCTTGCTTGTTATGCATGAAGTTTGGTTGAGCATGATATGTTATGTGATGATGATTATGATGATGATGATGAGTTATGAATATGTGCAACTCCTTGCAACTTATGTCATGACAATATGCATGTTAGAGTTTGCTTATGTATGATCATGAACTAGCTCCCATTGCATGATAACATGTTAGGCATTTAATCAAGCATGCATAACCTTATAGTTTGTATGACTTGCTATTGAGATTTCCATGAAATCTCATTCCTTCCATATGTATATAATCATGCTCTAGGTGCTGGAACTTCTCAAGGAAGAGGGTAATTGTGAATGAATAATGTGTATATGACTTAGATGGCATGTATTTAACCTAGGGAAGATTGTATGGTATGTAAAAACGTATGCACTCACTGGAACCAACCGAGGTAGAACGTTTCCATCGATCATTTGAGTGACTTATCTGACGACTTTTCACATGAAATTTGGC
This sequence comes from Leucaena leucocephala, assembly GCA_037074615.1. Classification (NCBI taxonomy): domain Eukaryota; kingdom Viridiplantae; phylum Streptophyta; class Magnoliopsida; order Fabales; family Fabaceae; genus Leucaena; species Leucaena leucocephala. The sequence continues at coordinate 6,572,224 of CM073548.1, read as the reverse complement.
ATGAATATAGCTAAGATCCAGAGATTTAATTAGACACCAAGAACGCCTAATTTGGTTAAGTGTTCGAATTGATATGATTTTTCAAAGTTGGACCTAAAATCTGGATCAAGATAAAATGAGCCCTGAGAGGCAGTGAGATTCATATGCAATTTTCATATAGCAAATGAATGAATCTTTCCGCGAAATTTTATGACCTTAAATTATACATAGGTAGATTTAAATCCATATGTAATACACCTCATTTGGATAAGTATACAAATAGAAATGAATTTTTGAAAATGAGACATAGAATCTGGAAGTTCAAGATTTACCAAATGAACAGTGTTTTTCAACGAATAAACTGATTTCATTTGGACAAGGAAATCTCATTTTCATATTTTTCCTTCAAATTTTGACGAAAGAGATTTCATTAGAAATTGGAACCACCTCATTTTTATTTTTTTAGATTTAATTATGAATTTCCAAAGTTCATGCTGCAAACTGAAATTACCAAGTGAACATTAAAGTGAACAGTATACGATAGCCTAACTCTTGGAAATTCATGTTTCTAAGGTAAAATGGTGTTCCAATGTTCTAAGATACTTCCAATTGAGCGTATGTGAGAACGAGATTAAGGATGTTTCATTTTTCAAAATTAATATACTTGTCTCTGCTTTCTTTCAAGAGGGTCTGGGTGAATATTCAAGTGTAAGAGCTACAGATATTGGAGAGGTGATAGGGCAACTATTGGAGTAAATGAGGAAGAACACGCTACTGGGGGAGCTGAAGAGTAGAGAAATGATTAGTTGGAAGTTGTTTACTTTGTATTTTTCTTTATTTTTATTTGGATTATGTTGTACTTGAGAAGGATGTTGATGACTGAAATTATCATTATTGTTCATTTCTCTCACTTAATATATATGCCTTGACTATTATTGCTTCACTATTGTGATTGTATTTTTATAACTCTATTGACAGTGAGGACATTGTCAAGTTTAAGTGTGGGGAAAATGTTCTTGTTTATGTGCTAAAGAATCCCAAATTTTTTTCATAAATCCCATCTTTCATCACAAAATATTTTTACGTTGATCTTAATGTGTGATGAATTGCTGAACATTGGATCCCCACTTTGAACTGTTTTGTTGTTTGTTAAAAAAGGGTTTAGTGTAAAAGATGTTTTGGGCTTTGGAAATTATATTGGTAGTCTCTGTGGAAATTAGTCGCGACCTACGTGTTTCATGGTCACGACCTAATAAGGAATTCTAAACTCAATGTACTCTCTGTGAAAATGAGTCGCGACTTGCATGTAGTTTGTGTTGGAAATCGTGCCCTAGGGGCCAATCATTGTCTTATGAACATTATTGATTTATGAATTTATTAATTGAGTTATCATATTATTTGCATGTTTACTATGATGACCATCCTTGGATAATTCATGATATTATCCTAAATGTCCCTGGTCGATCATCTATGTGGGAGCACAGATGAAATAAGACCAGTATGACTTTGAAGAAGTATAGAGATATAAATCAAAGTCATAAGCACATGTAAGAGTACAGGGTGTTGGACCGACCCGCTATGAGAGAACTGCATGGGTAACGTCATAAGCTTCTCTCATATACAAACCATGTCAATATGCCCTTTGACCTGAGATCATCATGGATTCCTACATGACAAAACGCTCAGCTTTGACCTAGTCAAAAGTCACTTTTGACCGAGTGATCATAAAGACTATGTTCGGGCTTAGTGGTTTTTCATGCGGAGGAATGTGAATGGTCAAGATGGAATTTGTCCCTCACATTCGTGGAGAGATATTACTGGGCCCCTCGATGAGTGAGTCTGAGAAATGTATGGCCATACTGTAATGGAAAGGTAGTTCCATTTCTATAGTCAGACTACTCAGGGATCGAGAAAGTAACGGTCGGGAATAGGAGGATGACATTATCCATGCCTCATCCATGACCAAAATATCGCGTGACAGAAGGGACATGATATGGTTGTATAAAAGGTTACATCGTTTATCGATCCTCATATGATTTGGGTAGTTGTTATGTCTTGCTAGAGACCGCTTGCGACTTGTGGGCTAGTATAGCAAATGGCCCACTGCCAACTTCATATGGGCCTACAGGGTCGCACACAAAATAGCCCAACACGAGCTATGATGTCCAGATTCATTGAATCTAAGACATGTCCAGATTCAATGAAAGATCCAGGTGAATGTATATATATATTTATTTATATTTATATTCGTATATATATAAATTCGTATATATATATATATTATATATATGAGATATATGAGATTTAATTTATAAGGATAAATTAAATCCCTATCATGTTTGAATTCGAAATTCAAATTGATAGGATATCTCATATAAGAGATATTTATAAGATTTAATTTATAAGGATAAATTAAATCTCTATCACGTTTGAAATTCGAAATTCAAATTGATAGGATATCTCATATAAGAGATATTTATAAGATTTAATTTATAAGGATAAATTAAATCTCTATCACGTTTGAAATTCGAAATTCAAATTGATAGGATATCTCATATAAGAGATATTTATAAGATTTAATTTATAAGGATAAATTAAATCTCTATCACGTTTGAAATTCGAAATTTAAATTGATAGGATATCTCAAATTTGATTTATGGGAATAAATCAAATATAACTCAGTCTCATCTTTATTTAAAGTTAAATAAATAAGTAATTAAATCTGTGGGACGGATTTAATATTATTTTATTTAATTAGTTTCTTATAAAATTATACAATATATGATATTGTATCAATTCGGAATTAATATAAGATTAACTCCAAAATCCAATTAGGTCAGGTGGAAAAACGCATAGCATCCTCTATATCTGATTGGAGGAGCTACGTTTGAAAATAACATAGAACACAAAAGGCCGAACGGAATCTGCAAAAGGTTTGCAGACAAGAAACTGCCGAAATAGAGACGGAGACTTGTGAAAGCCTTGGAGGGACAGGAGACGCTAGCACGTCGTTCGTGGTTGGAACGCTGTTCGTGTGGATACCAGTAGAGGAAGCCGACCTGAGGCGTCGACTTCTTGTGATCGGAAAGAGACCACCGTCCGCGGAGAGAATCTGTGAAGGTCGCTGAGGAACACTCCGTCGATTTCTTGCGATCAGAAAGAGATCACCACCCACGTAGAGAAGCTGTGAAATTCGCTGAGCAACACTAAGGGTAAGGATTCTTTCCACTTGACTTAAACACATACGGCAGATCCTGGCAAGGAATGGAAAATTTTTAAAGTTTATTTCCGCTGCGTGTCTTCCAATTCCTTACAGTGGTATCAGAGCCATGCCGTTTTGTGTTTAAGTTAGGCTTGATTTGTGATTTATATGATATATGTTAGTAGTAGCCGATCATATAATAAGCGTTGTATGTGTGACATATATGGAATCCTTGTTGTGTATGACATAAAAGGAATCTAAAAGGAAATTGAAATCGGTGGTGATGCTTTTTGATTTGATCAATCCGCATAGCGGGACCGCCGTAGCTACCTGTTCGTAGCGCAACATAACCGTAACATATGTTACTTTGTAAATGTTTTTTTTGCCCTTCGATTAGATTTGAATATTGATTCTTGAATGTTTGGGTATGGTGAACAATATGGCTCTAGATTGCAAGTGTTGTAATTTTTAAAAATACGGCCTGCGTGTCGTGCCTTCCTCTATATACTCTCAATGTACCTTCTCCTCTCATCTCACTCCCCTCGAATGTTAAAAGAGGTTTCTATATGTAATTTCTCTTTTCTTACTAGAGAGCTCCTCTCATTGGCTTGAGGGGACTTAGGATAGGTGAGCCATATTGTATCACGTTTGAATTATGCATCTTATGATTAGATCAGCACATGCATATTACTTGTATGAGATACGAACTGAGAAACATGCGTTTTATAAACCAGATAGTTAAATTAGGCCCTCTAAAATCTTAAGTCATAATGCTGTCAATTTATGAACACTTGTCAAAACCTTGATCGCTCAATTGTGGACTCCACCAAAGTGGGTGCTTTTGAGTTATCTTGGGGAGATAAGCAAAGAGTAATGGTGCTACTCTCATAGGTTCATTATTGTTTGACTTAATTGAGATTAACAAAACGGTTTTGGATCTCAAGGCATTAGATGGGATTAGAACATGCCAGATCATATGATGATAGGATCCCATGAATATCTAAGAGTTACATTTGATGTAATTGGTAAAGGTGTTACCTACCTAAATAACTTAATCTAAGCGTCCTGCCAAAGCGGACTTAAGTTTGAGCCAAATATGGATCTTAGCCCACTAACTATTGCATTGAGGGTTGTTTATTTAGTGGGAGATTACTAATTACATTGCATATTTTAATTGTAGAATCATGACGACTAGTAATACTGCTACATTATCGCTGCGATCTGTCCTTGAGAAGGACAAACTCAATGGGACAAACTTTCTTGACTGGTTTAGGAACTTGAGAATTGTTCTCAAGCAGGAAAGAAAGGCGCATGTTCTAGATCAACCCATTCCTGAGGAGCCAGCCGCCAATGCTCCCAGAGCTCAGAGAGATGCTTATATGAAGCATAAGGAAGACTCTGTCGATGTGGGATGCTTGATGCTAGCCACCATGGTTCCGGAGCTCCAAAGAGATCTGGAACACATGGAGGCTTATGAGATGATTGTGCATCTCAAGGAAATGTTCCAGCAACAGGCAAGGCAAGAGAGGTATGAGACCACTAAGGCCTTACATTCCTGCAAGATGGCTGAAGGTGCATCAGTCAGTGCTCATGTCTTAAAGATGAAAGGGTACATTGATCACCTTGAACGGCTTGGATTTCCCATGAGCCAGGAGTTAGCTACAGATTTGATCTTAAACTCACTCCCGGAAAGTTATGACCAGTTTGTTATGAACTACAACATGAACAACATGGAGAAATCTATTTCTGAACTGCATGGGATGCTTAAAACTGCTGAGCCGAGTCTTAAGAAGAAACCCAGTAGTGTTTTGATGGTTCAGAAAGGAAAGGGTACGAAAAAGAAAGGCAAAGGCAAGGGGAAGGGTCATGGCTCATCAGGTAAGACCAAAGAGTCAGGCAAGCCCGAAACCAAGCCTGCACCAAAGAAGGCAAAGCCTCCGAAGGAAGGAGCCTGCTTCTTCTGCAATGAACCGGGTCATTGGAAGAGGAATTGCAAACTCTACCTCGAAGATCTGAAAAAGAACAAGAAGGATAGCGGGGCTATCGCTTCAGGTATTTATGTTATAGACATTCATCTTTCTACTTCCACCTCATGGGTATTAGATACTGCATGTGGTTCTCACATTTGTACGAATGTGCAGGGACTAAAGGACAGTAGGAAGCTGAAAAGGGGTGAAGTTGACCTACGAGTTGGAAACAGAGCAAGGGTTGCTGCGTTAGCTGTAGGCACTTATGAATTAGTTCTGCCCACTGGGCTTTTGTTAGTTTTGAACAATTGCTATTATGTTCCTGCTTTAAATAGTAACATTGTTTCACTTTCTTATTTGGATAAGGAAGGTTTCACTTCCATTGCTGGGAATAGTAGATGTTCTATTTATCGTAATGATGTTTTATATGCTCATGGTGATTTGCATGTTGATCATTACATATTAAATTTGGAACAACCCAATCATGGAAATATCTATAACATAACCGCCAAAAGGGTCAAACCAAACGATTTGAATCCCACATACCTCTGGCACTGTCGTCTGGGCCACATAAATGAGAAACGCATTTCCAAACTCCATCAAGATGGATTTCTAAACTCATTTGATTTTGAATCATATGACACTTGCGAGTCTTGCTTGTTAGGAAAGATGACAAAGTCACCTTTCACTGGGCACAGTGAGAGGGCCACTGATTTATTGGGCCTCATACATACAGATGTGTGTGGACCGATGAACACAAATGCCAGAGGAGGTTATTCGTACTTTATAACATTCATAGATGATTTCAGCAGATATGGGTACATCTATCTAATGAAACATAAATCTGAATCTTTTGAAAAGTTCAAGATATTTCAAAATGAAGTACAAAACCAGCTTGGCAAAACAATTAAAGCCCTTCGATCTGATCGGGGTGGTGAATATTTGAGCCAAGAGTTCATAGATCATCTTAGGAATTGTGGGACACTCTCACAATTGACTCCTCCAGGGACACCACAATGGAATGGCGTTTCTGAACGGAGAAATCGAACACTATTAGATATGGTTCGATCCATGATGAGTCGAACAGATCTTCCACCCTCCTTTTGGGGCTATGCCCTAGAAACAGCTGCGTTCACACTAAATCGTGTTCCATCTAAGGCAATCGAAAAGACTCCGTATGAGATATGGACTGGGAGGACGCCTAGTTTATCTTTCCTCAAGATTTGGGGATGCGAGGTCTATGTTAAGCAACAAGCCTCAGACAAATTAGCGCCCAAATCCTCAAAATGCCTTTTTGTGGGATATCCTAAGGAAACCAAGGGATATTACGTCTACAACCCTGCTGATAACAAAGTGTTTGTTGTCAGAAATGGTACCTTTCTTGAACGAGAATTTATCTCTAAAAGAACCAGTGGGAGTAAGGTACAACTCGAAGAAGTTCGAGAACTACAAGACACCACAGAACTGCAGATGGAAAATAGAGAAGACTCACAACAAGTTGTTGAGACTCCTCAAGTCACGCAAGGTCCACGAAAGTCTAATAGGACACGACTTCAGCCTCAGAGATATGGATTTCTGATTTCTGATAGTCGTGATGTGTTGCTCATTGAGCATAATGAGCCGACTACCTATCGAGAAGCTATAGTGGGACCAAACTCCGAAAAATGGCTTAGTGCCATGAAGTCTGAGATGCAATCCATGTACGACAATCAGGTTTGGACCTTAGTCGACCCGCCTGAAGGTGTAAAAACCGTCGGGTGCAAGTGGGTTTTCAAAGAGAAAACTGACATGGATGGCAATGTAAATGTCTTCAAGGCACGACTGGTTGCAAAAGGTTTTACTCAAACTCATGGTGTGGACTATGATGAGACCTTTTCCCCAGTAGCAATGGCCAAATCAATCAGAATCCTCTTTGCTATTGCAGCATATTATGACTATGAAATATGGCAGATGGACGTCAAGACAGCCTTCCTTAATGGAAAGCTCCTTGAGGATGTGTACATGACACAACCTGAAGGGTTTGTGCGTTCCGAGGACTCTGGTAAAGTGTGCAAGCTTCAAAAGTCCATTTATGGACTAAAGCAAGCCTCTCGGAGTTGGAATCATCGTTTTGATGAAGTAATCAAAGAGTTTGGATTTCTTCAAAATATTGATGAACCTTGTGTGTACAAGAAGGTTAGTGGGAGCACAGTTGTGTTTTTGGTACTCTATGTCGATGACATCCTACTTATTGGGAATGACATTCCTACCTTGCAGATTGTCAAGTCTTGGTTAGGAAAGTCTTTCTCGATGAAAGACTTGGGTGAAGCCACCTACATCCTAGGAATCAGGATCTATAGAGATAGATCTAAAAGACTTCTAGGACTCAGTCAGAGTACATACATAGACAAAATACTGCATAGGTTCAGTATGCACGAATCAAAGAGGGGTTTCATACCCATGTCTCATGGTACTCACCTCAGCAAATATCTGTGTCCTAGTACATCTGATCAGCGAGGTCGCATGAGTAAGGTTCCATATGCCTCGGCCATAGGATCTATCATGTACGCCATGTTATGTACTCGACCGGATGTCTCGTTTGCCTTAAGTATGACTAGCAGATACCAACAGGACCCTGGTGAGGGCCATTGGACTGCTGTCAAGAATATCCTTAAGTACTTAAGAAGGACTAAGGACTTATTCTTGGTCTATGGTGGATTGGATGATGAGCTCTGTGTAACTGGTTACACAGATGCGAGTTTCCAAACTGACCAGGACGACCAAAAATCGCAGTCTGGATACATATTCCTCCTCAATAATGGAGCAGTAAGCTGGAAGAGCTCTAAGCAGGGCACTGTAGCAGATTCTGCAACGGAAGCTGAGTATATAGCAGCATCTGATGCAGCTAAGGAAGCCGTTTGGATCAGGAAGTTCATCACAGAACTAGGGGTGATACCTACCATCTCAGATCCAATAACTTTGCTCTGTGACAATAGCGGTGCTATTGCACAGGCCAAAGAGCCTAGGTCACATCAAAGGACCAAGCATATACTCAGGCGATTTCATCTCATCAGAGAAATCAACGATAGAGGTGATATAAAAATATGCAAAGTAGCAGGAGAAGATAATGTTGCTGATCCTCTAACAAAGCCGCTTGTGCAGGCAAAGCATGAGCGTCATGTTAGGTCAATGGGAATTAGTCAAATTAATGATTGTACCTAGTGCAAGTGGGAGGTTGTTGGAAATCGTGCCCTAGGGGCCAATCATTGTCTTATGAACATTATTGATTTATGAATTTATTAATTGAGTTATCATATTATTTGCATGTTTACTATGATGACCATCCTTGGATAATTCATGATATTATCCTAAATGTCCCTGGTCGATCATCTATGTGGGAGCACAGATGAAATAAGACCAGTATGACTTTGAAGAAGTATAGAGATATAAATCAAAGTCATAAGCACATGTAAGAGTACAGGGTGTTGGACCGACCCGCTATGAGAGAACTGCATGGGTAACGTCATAAGCTTCTCTCATATACAAACCATGTCAATATGCCCTTTGACCTGAGATCATCATGGATTCCTACATGACAAAACGCTCAGCTTTGACCTAGTCAAAAGTCACTTTTGACCGAGTGATCATAAAGACTATGTTCGGGCTTAGTGGTTTTTCATGCGGAGGAATGTGAATGGTCAAGATGGAATTTGTCCCTCACATTCGTGGAGAGATATTACTGGGCCCCTCGATGAGTGAGTCTGAGAAATGTATGGCCATACTGTAATGGAAAGGTAGTTCCATTTCTATAGTCAGACTACTCAGGGATCGAGAAAGTAACGGTCGGGAATAGGAGGATGACATTATCCATGCCTCATCCATGACCAAAATATCGCGTGACAGAAGGGACATGATATGGTTGTATAAAAGGTTACATCGTTTATCGATCCTCATATGATTTGGGTAGTTGTTATGTCTTGCTAGAGACCGCTTGCGACTTGTGGGCTAGTATAGCAAATGGCCCACTGCCAACTTCATATGGGCCTACAGGGTCGCACACAAAATAGCCCAACACGAGCTATGATGTCCAGATTCATTGAATCTAAGACATGTCCAGATTCAATGAAAGATCCAGGTGAATGTATATATATATTTATTTATATTTATATTCGTATATATATAAATTCGTATATATATATATATTATATATATGAGATATATGAGATTTAATTTATAAGGATAAATTAAATCCCTATCATGTTTGAATTCGAAATTCAAATTGATAGGATATCTCATATAAGAGATATTTATAAGATTTAATTTATAAGGATAAATTAAATCTCTATCACGTTTGAAATTCGAAATTCAAATTGATAGGATATCTCATATAAGAGATATTTATAAGATTTAATTTATAAGGATAAATTAAATCTCTATCACGTTTGAAATTCGAAATTCAAATTGATAGGATATCTCATATAAGAGATATTTATAAGATTTAATTTATAAGGATAAATTAAATCTCTATCACGTTTGAAATTCGAAATTTAAATTGATAGGATATCTCAAATTTGATTTATGGGAATAAATCAAATATAACTCAGTCTCATCTTTATTTAAAGTTAAATAAATAAGTAATTAAATCTGTGGGACGGATTTAATATTATTTTATTTAATTAGTTTCTTATAAAATTATACAATATATGATATTGTATCAATTCGGAATTAATATAAGATTAACTCCAAAATCCAATTAGGTCAGGTGGAAAAACGCATAGCATCCTCTATATCTGATTGGAGGAGCTACGTTTGAAAATAACATAGAACACAAAAGGCCGAACGGAATCTGCAAAAGGTTTGCAGACAAGAAACTGCCGAAATAGAGACGGAGACTTGTGAAAGCCTTGGAGGGACAGGAGACGCTAGCACGTCGTTCGTGGTTGGAACGCTGTTCGTGTGGATACCAGTAGAGGAAGCCGACCTGAGGCGTCGACTTCTTGTGATCGGAAAGAGACCACCGTCCGCGGAGAGAATCTGTGAAGGTCGCTGAGGAACACTCCGTCGATTTCTTGCGATCAGAAAGAGATCACCACCCACGTAGAGAAGCTGTGAAATTCGCTGAGCAACACTAAGGGTAAGGATTCTTTCCACTTGACTTAAACACATACGGCAGATCCTGGCAAGGAATGGAAAATTTTTAAAGTTTATTTCCGCTGCGTGTCTTCCAATTCCTTACAGTTTGGTCACAACTAAATGTCAAAAGTTTAGAGGAGTCACTCTCTATGGAATTTGGTCTCGACTTACACTGTTCTCAATCACGACTTGAATGTGAAAATTTCCATCTACCTTCTCTTTGCTTTGTGTAATGTTGTATAGAAGGATTCCTTTTGAGCTACTAAGGTGCTATTATAAGTGATTTATTACCCTATTGTTTCTAACCTTTTTGCATAAATAGTTTTATAGAAACCATTGTCACACTTGAGTTTTTGAAAATTAGAAACACTTAAGTTTTTATTGTTAAACTTGGGATTTATACATGATTCTGAGTGATTACTTTAGAACTATTAATCATCATTTAACAGGATTTTCAATTGTGATAAGTGTTCTAATGCCTAGTGAATAATGAATATTGTTTGAGACTTTAGTGTATGAGCAATTTAGATGCAAACCTTAGTTAAAAGGATTCTCGGCCTTAATTCCTATATTGAGTAATTATTCAATTAGTTTATATCCTCTAGAACTTGTCTTGGCCTTGAGTTGAAAATTACTTGCGCATTTATGTTATTGAATATGATAGAGGCATTCATTTCTAAACCTTTGGGCCTAAACACAAGCTATAAATTTTGATCTATTGTTTACCCATCGAACCTTCATTGCTATTCCATTGTTATCCATTTTTTGTTTATGTGCTAAATTCCATTATAATTAAGTCAAGTTCATATTTTTACTTAAACCCATATAACCTTCAAGGAGCTTGTGGAAGTATTTGTTGAAAATTGTGCCCTAAGGGCAAATCATTGTATTATGAACATTCTTGATTTATGAATTTCTTAATTATGTTATCACATTATTTGCATGTTTACTGTAATGACCATCCTTGGATAAATCATGATCTTATCCTAAATGTCCCTGGTCGGTCATTTATGTGGGAGTAGAGATGAAATAAGACCAGTATGACTTTGAAGATGTATAGAGATATAAATCAAAGTCATAGGCACATGTAAAAGTACAAGGTGTTGGACCGACCCGCTATGAGAGAGCTGCATGGGTTAAGTCATAAGCTTCTCTCATATACAAACCATGTCACTATGCCCTTTAACCTGAGATCATCATGGATTCCTATATGACAAATGCTCAGCTTTGACCTAGTCAAAAGTCACTTTTGACCGAGTGATCATAAAGACTACGTTCAGGCTTAGATGTTTTTCATGTAGAGGAATGTGAATGGTCAAGATGGAATTTGTCCCTCATATTTGTAGAGAGATATTACTGGGCCCCTCGATGAGTGAGTCTAAGAAGTGTATGGCCATACTATAATGGAAAGGTAGTTCCATTTCTATAATCAGAATACTCAGGGATCGAGAAAGTGACAGTCAGGAATAGGAGGATGACGTTCTTTATGCCTCATCCATAAACAAAATATTGTGTGACAAAAGGGACGTGATATGGTTGTATGAAAGGTTACATCGTTCATCGATCCTCACATGATTTGGGTAGTCATGATGTCTTACTAGAGACCGCTTACGACTTGTGAGTCAATATAGTAAATGGCCTACTGCCAACTTCATATGGGCCTACAGGGTTGTCATATCCTTAATTTTATCCTTACATATACTCAATTGAAGGTATCTTTTACCAATTGAGCACCTTTGTAGCTTAGAAACATGATTTTCCAAGAATTAGGTTATCGGGTATTGTTCATAGTACTGTTCATCTGGTAAATCCAGATTACATCATGAACTGTGGAAATTCATAATTAAATCTAGAAAAATTGAAACAAGGTGGTTCTAATTTCTAATGAAAGCTCTTTCATTGAAATTTGAAGGAAAAATATGGAACCGAGATTTCCTTGTCCAAATGAAATCAGTTTATTCGTTGAAAAATACTGTTTATTTGGTAAGTTTGGAAGTTCCAGTTTCTTTACCTTATTTTCAAAAATCCATTTCTCTTTGTTCACTTATCCAAATGAGACGTGTTATATATGGATTTAAAGCTCCATATGTTACTTTAAGCTCATAAAATTTTGTGGAAAAACTCGTTAATTTACTATTTGAAATTCACGCATGAACCTCACTGCCTCTGGGTACTCGTTTTATCTTGATCCAGAATTTATTCCCAAATTTGAAAAATCATAACAATTTGAATTCTTGATCAATTGAGGCGTTCTTGGTGTCCAGTTAAATCTCTAGATCTTAACTATGTTCATGCCAAATTTCACGTGAAAATATGTTGGATAAGTTAAGAAAATTATCGTTGGAAGTCTACTGCCTCAGACTGGATCCATAGTAACATACATCAAGCACATCAAAATATCATCCTCTAAAGTTAAGTGCTCAACTTTAAGTCATATACAAATTAACCATCCACATTTAACCTTTTGCCTTGAGAAGTTCCAGCACCTAGAGCATGTATATGGAAAGAATGAGATTGCTTCCATAAGGGTACTCTGAAGGGTCTAAGGAAGGATGTTTCATTATGTATATGGAAAGAATGAGATTTCATGGAAATCTCAATAGCAAGTCATACAAACTATAATAACATGCATGCTTGATTAAATGCCTAACATGTTATCATGATATGGGAGCTACTTTATGAACATACATAAGCAACCTCTAACGTGCATATTGTCATGACATTCATTGCAAGGAGTTGCAACCATTCATACGTCATCATCATCATCATAATATTATCTCAAGCTCAACCAAAAATCATACATAACAAGCAAGCATACAATCAAACCAACATAAGATTATAGTTAGGTATTCTTGCTACCTCTTAGATGTCCTTGTTATTTCCTTCTTGGAATGATCTTCCCTTCTCACAAATGTCAAAACCTAGCCATTACAAAGTAACATCAAGTTACAATTCAACTCCAACACAATTCCAAGACTAGGTTCTCACTAAGTTCCATTCTTTCTTTAATTTATGACTTATGCTTCCATCTTTCTAAAATAAATTCTCACGGTTCATTTCTGCATAATTTTTCATGTAGAATCCAAATATGCATTCATAATCTCCAAAATCAAATTGCATCACAAGTTGCTGTACAGAACTGAAAAGCTTCACATGTTTTCCAAAAATTCTTATTTTGATTCCAATGCTTCCAATACTTGTTTCTCTACTATATCCCCACACAATTTTCTATTTTAAACCCATTGGAAGCATCAAAACCATGAAATTCCAAAATATGAACAGTGTTTTGTACAGTACCAGAACAGACACAATCTTCCATTCACATGCATACTTGGATTTCCAAGCTATTACCACTTGATTCTAGCTTGTTTAAGCTTGTCTAAACTATCCATAACATAAAACTCATATTCTTTTCACATCAAAATAGAATGTTCAGCAGCACCATCAAGAGAAATATGTCCCAAAAACCTCTTAAAACCAAGGGCAAACTTGCTAGAACAAAGCTTAAGATCAAGAGGACTAATTACCTTACTAGTTCTTCCAAGGTGCTTGCCTCTTTCTAGCTTCAATGGAAATTTTGCAAGAATTTCCCCAAGGTTTCCAAGCATGCTGAAATGATATGATTTGAGGGGGTATTTATAGAAAAATTTGGGTGGAAATGAAAGGACAAGATCATTTTGTGCACTATTTGATCTAATGGCTTAGATTTATTCTTGGATTTACTTTTCTTTAATAATTATGACATCATCATCCATGGCATCATCAAAGGGACACCTCACAAGACATGTGGCGAAATTCCAAGGGAAAGAAGTCCTAGAAAAATTCAAGTCCAATCAGGTACCCGCTCGGTCCGATTTCCCAAAAACCAGACTGTTTTCTGAATCTAATTTTTCTGAGATTCCATAATATGTTTTCTAACCTTAAATCCAGTATCCGAATTCTTTCTATCATTGACATTCTTATACTGGGTCTAAACTTAATTACAGATCCCTTGGAAAATGACCAAAATACCCTTGGTCCCCTTTCTTGCACTACATTAACCCTAAGGGCATAATCGTCATTTCACACCTCTTTATACCTTGTCAGGGCATATACTAACTTTGACTAACCCTTCCTGTACTTGCCTTGTCATTTTGGCCTATCCAAAATGACCAGAGTGCCCTCCATTCATCTATTGCTCCTTAGTGCAACACAGGGGTATTTTCGTAATTTCGCACTTTTTCGGGGTTCCTCTGGACACTGGCCCACCTATCAGTCCAATTATTTTATTGGGCCTCCATGAAGCCATTTTTGGGCCTTTATAGGGTCCACTACCTTTATGGAACAATTCCCTAGGAACCACTCCTGGAGATATTTATCGGGTATTTTATTCCACTGTAAATTCTGTTAAAATTTTTTACAGGATTCCTTTTTTGATCCTGTCAATTTTATAAATTCTTATATTAATTGTAGGAATTTACTATAAGGTTTCATCTGATTTTGAGATCCGAAAAATACTATAATAATTTTATCTGACTTCAAAAATTTATATCAATTTTTCAGGATCTCAAATCAAAATTATGTGTTGCATCAAACTAACCGAAATAATTTTCTCTATCTACTATTAAAATTTGGGTCTGATATGATTTCGGCCATTTTTGGCCTGTTTCTGGTCCAAGTTCTTCATAATTACATTTTTGTTTACTTTCTGTTTTGGCCTTAAAACTTTTTGTAATTTCACTTAAGTCCTTGCATTTTTTTCCTTTTTCAATTCAATCCCTTTCTTTACATAAATGACCACATTTTTCTTAGAAAATCTCACATATATTACGTACAAACTGTACATATAAATCAGTACAAAAAATTAGGGATATTACATGGGTCGCACACAAAATAGCCCAACACGAGCTATGATGTCCAGATTCATTGAATCTAAGATATGTCCAGATTCAATGAATAATCTAGGGTGGACGTGTGTATATATATTATATGATATAAGAGATATTTATAAGATTTGATTTATAAGGATAAATTAAATCTCTATCACTTTTGAATTTAAAATTTAAATTGATATGATATAATATAATATCTCAAATTTGATTTATGAGAATAAATTAAATATAATTCTGTCATATCTTTATTTTAAATTAAATGGATAGGTGAATTAAATCTGTGAGACGGATTTAATATAAGAAACCATATTTATTTAATTAATTTCTTATCAGATTACGCAATATATGATTTTGTATGAATTTTTGAATTAATTTAGGATTAATTCTAAAATCTAATATCCGTTAGAACACCGATAGCATCCTATATATTTGACATTAGGGGCTAGGGCTTTTGGAGGGAGAGTTCAAAAGGTTTACAGATAAGAAATAGCCAAAATAGAGATGGTGAGGATGGATTCTCGAGAAAAAACCCTAGAAGGACAAGTGGTGCTAGCACGTCGTTCGTGGTTGGAACGCTGTTCTTGTGGATACCGGTAGAGGAAGCCGATCTGAGTCATTGACTTCTCAGGATCGAAAAGAGAGCACAGGCATCCTGAATGTCAGAATCCCTGAACCACCAATAATTCGAATAACGAAGGTAACACCTCTTACTACTTAACTTAAACACAATCGATAGATCCAGGCAGGAACTGGAAAAATTTTAAAGTTAATTTTCGCTGCGTGTCTTCCAATTCCCTACAGTATTGTATATAAGTTAGTTGATTTAAAAAAAAAAGTTGTAGCATTGTCAAGAAGCTATAGCAAAAGAATAAAGGAGAAATAAGTACTCATCTATAATAGAAGGATATGGTTTGGGATATTTAGATAAAATTTGACTTACACCATCTTTAATCAAGACACTCATTTTTTTCCCTTTTCTTCCATATCTCCATCATTTCACCCTTAAAAGAACTCTTGATTCTTTGCATGAGTATTGTATAGTTGAGGAGATTTAGAGCCATTACAAGCATATGGTAGGGTGTTTGCCAATTTGAATTTTAGTGAAAGAACCCTAACAATGAGGTCATATAGAGAGGTAAACACTTACATCCTTATAGATAATCTATTACGCTCATATAATTAAGGTTGATTTCATTTAGTAGTTAATTACTTGGCATTGCTCATATTGCCATTCTTGCGTTCCCAAAAGATGGTGAATTAATTGCTTCAAGGTTTCACTGTGGATTATATTGTTATCTCAGATTTAATAGCATTAACTTAGGTGTGATTCATTTCTTTGTCCAGGTGTACAAAAGTTCAAGTGTGGAGGAATTGATAGGATACAAATTGTATATGGTTTCTTTGATATTTTTAAGGGTTTTGTGACAATTTTACCATTCTTTTTTTGCCTATAATTGTGCTTTTGTGGTAATACATGATTGTACATGGCAATGTGCTGATTAAAGGGTAAAATGGTAAATTAACTCTTCCAAACTACGTATATGTTGTTCTTTAATTAGTTGGACTTTTACAGTGAGCTTTGATTTTGAATTGTAGGTATTTTTGGAGGATAACCAATGACCAATGTGAAGTAGAGAAGGAATTACTAGACATAGAGGACCTGAATCATGAAAGTTGGCTTTTGTGATATTTAGTCGAGAACTCAAATTTCACTGGTCGCGACATATTTTCTCCTGGGAGGTTCTCTGTGTTCTTAGGTCGTGACCAAAACAAGGAACTGGTCAAGACAACAATGGTCAGTTATTGAAGCAATATGTTTCCATTTAGGTTAATCTGTAATTAAGGCAAAGGGGCCAACAGCCAGACGGGAAAAGGCTAAATTTTTGCAGATTTGGCTAAGAGGTAGCTGCTCATTCTCTCTACAACTTCCACTCAAACCTTTCATTTTTCTTCATCTTTCCACATATTTTTACATTTTTACACCGATTAATTCACTTCTACATCTTTCTCATTACATTTTTAACACCTTTTTCTACATATCTCATGGCATCAGTTCTGGACAGCGATTGTAGAATAATAGGAGCTATGAAAGGCTAGATCTTTAGTCTCTTGGTGATGGATAACATATCTTGAGTTCATGGACTGCACTGGTGGTTGTTCTATCTTAATCTGTACCTATTTCTTGTTTTGAGATTTCTAGATTTAGGGGTTTCATTATATGAATAGGGATTGAATGTCTATTTAATATTCTCATATTAGATATTTGTAATTGACATTGGATGATGTGATTGTTGATTTTAATATAAATATTTCAGATTTGGTTTTTGGATAGTTGGATAATTATCAACGATTGTTGATGTTTAATTCGATTACTTGAAGTCTATGGTTGTTGATCGATGACCATTTGAGGGCATTATCACCATCTGATTTAATTACACACTAAGTGGTTTTCAACATTGCATTAAGAAGTTTTTAATCTAGCTTTGATCAAAGGAGTTCAAGAACCGTTAATGCACTGGACTTAATCTATTGATTGAGATTTTATTTAAGACTTAGTAATCTTATAACTCTCATTTGAAATCAAGAGCAATGATAGATATATTTTCATCATCAAGAGTCTTCCTTATCATATTTCTTTCATAATCCAACTCATTTTCTTCTTAATAAAAAATACAAAAACATTTACTCTTACTATAATTTTATTTGTTTTGCACCAATGTTTGAATCAAACCAAGAACCCATACTTTTAATCAGGTTTTCAATGAAATTGTTTACCAATTGTTAAGAATCAAATTTTAAGGCTCCTTGAGAATAACGATAGGGTTGTGCCTTGTACTGCATTATTGGGTTTAATCTTTATTTTGAAAGCTGGGATCGCGACAATCTTCTGACACAGCATCAAGGAGGAGGGTTTATATAGGGAAAACTGTTGGAAATTGTGCCCTAGGGGCCAATCATTGTATCGGGTTATCACATTATTTGCATGTTTACTGTGATGACCATCCTTGGATAACTCGTGATCTTATCCTAAATGTCCCTGGTCGGTCATCTATGCGGGAGCAGAGATGAAATAAGACCAGTATGACTTTGAAGATATAGAGATATAAATCAAAGTCATAGGCACATGTAAGTGTACAGGGTGCTGGACTGACCCGTCATGAGAGAGCTGCATGGGTCAAGTCATAAGCTTCTCTCATATACAAGCCATGTCACTATGCCCTTTGACCTGAGATCATCATGGATTCCTACATGACAAACGCTCAGCTTTGACCTAGTCAAAAGTCACTTTTGACCGAGTGATCATAAAGGCTATGCTCGGGCTTAGTGGTTTTTCATGCGGAGGAATATGAATGGTCAAGATGGAATTTGTCCCTCACATTCGTAGAGAGATATTACTGGGCCCCTCGATGAGTGAGTCTGAGAAATGTATGGCCATACTGTAATGGAAAGGTAGTTCCATTTCTATAGTCAGACTACTCAAGAATCGAGAAAGTAACGGTCAGGAACAGGAGGATGACGTTCTCCATGCCTCATCCTTGATCGAAATATCCTGTGACAAAAGGGACGTGATATAGTTGTATGAAAGGTTACATCGTTTATCGATCCTCATATGTTTTGGGTAGTCGTAATGCCTTGCTAGAGACCGCTTACGACTTGTGGGTCAGTATAGTAACTGGGCCACTGCCAACTTCATATGGGCCTACAGGGTCGCACACAAAACAGCCCAATGCGAGCTATGATGTCCAGATTCATTGAATCTAAGAGATGTCTAGATTCAATGAATAATCTAGGGTGGATATATATTTTATATATATATAAATTAGTTTATATATATATTATATATATAATATAAGAGATATTTGTAAGATTTAATTTATAAGGATAAATTAAATCTCTATCATTTTTGAATTTGAATTTAAATGGATATGATCTATTTAAATTTGAAATTCAAATTGATAAGATATCTCAAATTTAATTTATAAGAATAAATCAAATATAATTCCGTCTTATCTTTATTTTAAATTAAATAAATAGGTGAATTAAATCTGTGAGACGGATTTAATATAAACCATATTTATTTAATTAGTTTCTTATTAAATTATGCAATATATGATATTGTATTAATTTTAGAATTAATATAAGATTAATTCTGAAGCCCGGCCCTATTAGAAGCCCGATAACTTCCTATATATTTGACATTAGGAGCTAGGGTTCCACACACAATATAGATCTCTTCACACACATTCAGTCGTGAGAAAAGGGGGCAGGGAGAGTGCAAAAGGTTTGCACATAAGAAACTGCCGAGATAGAGATGGTGAGGACGGAATCTCTAGAAAGCCCTAGAGGGACAAGAGGCGCTAGCACGTCGTTCGCGATTGGAACGCTGTTCGTGTGGATACCGGTAGAGGAAGCCGATCTGAGCTGTCGACTTCTACGATACGACCAGACACGAAGCAAGGTCGCGACCAGAACACGCTGAGGTCGCGACCATACGGGCATCTGAACGTCAGAAATCCGAAAAGAAGAGGCAGGTCGCGACTTGAAGCTGACGAGGTCGCGACTACAAACTCCAGAGACTTAAGGTCGCGACGAGAAGCATAGGAGGTCGCGACTAAAATGTTCCAGAGGCGAAGAGTCGCGACTAGTGGACACTGAGGTCGCGACCAAAGCTTGAAACTGAAGGTAACACTTCTTTCTCCTTGACTTAAACACATTCGGTAGATCCTGGCTGGGAATGGAAAAAATTTTAAAGTTAATTTCCGCTGCGTGTCTTCCAATTCCCTTCAGTGGTATCAGAGCCATGCCGTTTTGTGTTTAAGTTGGGTTTGATTGTTGATACATGTGATGTATGTTAGACTTCTTAGCTGATTATATGATAACATGTGAGATATGTATGACATATATGGAATCTGTTTATGTATGACATATACGGAATCTAAAAGGAAACTGAAATCGGTGGTGTATATCAATTGATTTGATCAATTAATATTGATGGGGTCTAAGGAAAAAGAATTAAGATTCTTGATTATTTATCAAAAAAAATTTCTATTGGGGCGCTGCCCCACACCCCGCCCGCTAACCGGCTAGCGGGACCGCCGTGGCTATTTAATCGTAGCGTAACATAATCGTAATATGTATTGACTTTCTTGATATATGAATGTTTTGAAACATTTATTGCCCTTCAAATAGTATGAATTTTGATTCTTGAATGTTTGGGTATGGTGAACAATATGGCTCTAGATTACAAGTGTTGTAATTTTTCTAAATACGGCCTGCGTGTCGTGCCTTCCTCTAATGACTCTCGTTGTACATTCTCTTCTCATCTCACTCCCCTCGAATGTTAAAACGAGGTTTCCTTATGTACTTTTCCTATTCTAATTAGAGAGCTCCTCTCATTGGCTTGAGGGGACTTAGGATAGGTGAGCCATATTGTGTCACGTTTAAGATTATGCATCTTTTGATTAGATCACTGCATGTATGTTTTATATGCATAATACTTGTATGAGATACAACCGCGATACATGCATCTTATAAACCAGATAATTAATTAAACCCTCTAAAAGAAATCTTAAGTCATATGCCGTCAATTAATGGACACTTGTCAAAACCTCGATCGCTCATTTGTAGGTCCACCAAAGTGGGTGCATTTGAGTTATCTTGGGGAGATAAGCAAGAGTAATGGTGCTACTCTTATGTTTGTTATTGTTTGACTTAATTGAGATTATCAAAACGGTTTTGGGTCTCAAGGCATTAGATGGGATTAAAACATGCCGGATCATATGATGATGGAATCCCATAAACATCTAAGAGTTACATGTGATGTAATTGGTAAAGTTGTTACCTACCTAAATAACTTAAAGTTGAGCGTCCTGCCAAAGCGGACTCAAGTTTAAGCCAAATATGGATCTTAGCCCACTAATTATTACATTGAGGGTTGTTTTATTCAGTGGGAGATTGCTAATTCGATTGCATATTTTAATTGTAGAATCATGACGACTAGTAATACTGCTACATTATCGTTGTCATCTGTCCTTGAGAAGGACAAACTCAATGGGATAAACTTTCTTGACTGGTTCAGGAACTTGAGAATTGTTCTCAAGCAGGAAAGAAAAGTATATGTCCTAGATCACCCCATTCCTGAGGAGCCAGCAGCCAATGCTCCTAGAGCTCAGAGAGATTCTTATGCGAAGCATAAGGAAGACTCTGTTGATGTGGGATGCTTGATGCTTGCCACTATGGTTCCGGAGCTTCAAAGAGATCTGGAACACATGGAGGCTTATGAGATGATTGTGCATCTTAAGGAAATGTTCCAGCAACAGGCAAGGCAAGAGAGGTATGAGACCACTAAGGCCTTACATTCCTGCAGGATGGCTGAAGGTGCATCAGTGAGTACTCATGTCTTAAAGATGAAAGGGTACATAGATCACCTTGAGAGGCTTGGATTTCCCATGAGCCAGGAGTTAGCTATAGATTTGATCTTGAACTCACTCCCGGAAAGTTATGACCAGTTTGTCATGAACTACAACATGAACAACATGGAGAAATCTATTTCTGAACTGCATGGGATGCTTAAAACTACTGAGCCGACTGTTAAGAAGAAGCCCAGTACTATTTTGATGGTTCAGAAAGGAAAGGGTATGAAAAAGAAAGGCAAGGGTAAGGGGAAGGGTCACGGCTCATCTGGTAAGACCAAAGAGTCAGGCAAGCCCGAAACCAAGCCTGCACCAAAGAAGGCAAAGCCTCCAAAGGAAGGAGTTTGCTTCTTCTGCAATGAACCGGGTCATTGGAAGAGGAATTGCAAACTCTACCTTGAAGATCTGAGAAAGAACAAGAAGGATAGCGGGGCTATCGCTTCAGGTATTTATGTTATAGACATTCATCTCTCTACTTCCACTACATGGGTATTAGATACTGCATGTGGTTCTCACATTTGTACAAATGTGCAGGGCCTAAAGGACAGTAGAAAGCTGAAGAAGGGCGAAGTTGACCTACGAGTTGGAAACAGAGCAAAAGTTGCTGCTCTAGCTGTAGGCACTTATGAATTAGTTCTGCCCACTGGGCTTTTGTTAGTTTTGAACAATTGCTATTATGTTCCTGCTTTGAGTAGTAACATTGTTTCTCTTTCTTATTTGGATAAGGAAGGTTACACTTCCATTTCTGGGAATGCTAAATGTTCTATTTATCGTAATGATATTTTCTATGCTCATGGTGATTTGCATGTTGATCATTACATATTAAACTTGGAACAACCCAATCATGGAAATATCTATAACATAACCGCCAAAAGGGTCAAACCAAATGATTTGAATCTGACATACCTCTGGCACTGTCGTCTGGGCCATATAAATGAGAAACGTATTTCTAAACTCCATCAAGATGGATTTCTCAACTCATTTGATTTTGAATCATATGATACTTGCGAATCTTGTTTGTTAGGAAAGATGACAAAGTCGCCTTTCACTGGGCACAGTGAGAGGGCCACTGATTTGTTGGGCCTCATACATACAGATGTGTGTGGACCGATGAATACAAATGCCAGAAGAGGTTATTCGTACTTCATTACATTCATAGATGATTTCAGTAGATATGGCTACGTCTATCTAATGAAACATAAATCCGAATCTTTTGAAATGTTCAAGATATTTCAAAATGAAGTACAAAACCAGCTTGGTAAAACAATTAAAGCCCTTCGATCTGATCGAGGTGGTGAATATTTGAGCCAAGAGTTTATCGATCATCTTAGGAATTGTGGAATAGTCTCACAATTGACTCCTCCAGGAACACCACAATGGAATGGTGTTTCTGAACGGAGGAATCGAACACTATTGGATATGGTTCGATCCATGATGAGTCGAACAGATCTTCCACCATCCTTTTGGGGCAACGCCCTAGAGACAGCTGCGTTCACACTGAATCGTGTTCCATCTAAGGCAGTTGAAAAGACTCCGTATGAGATATGGACTGGGAGGAAACCTAGTTTGTCTTTTCTCAAGATTTGGGGATGTGAGGTCTATGTTAAGCAACAAGCCTCAGATAAGTTAGCGCCCAAATCTTCAAAGTGCCTTTTTGTGGGATATCCTAAGGAAACCAAGGGATATTATGTCTACAACCCCACTGATAACAAAGTGTTTGCTGTCAGAAATGGTATCTTTCTAGAACGAGAATTTATCTCTAAAAGAACCACTGGGAGCAAGGTACACCTCGAAGAAGTTCGAGATCCACAAGACGCCACAGAACTAGAGATGGAAAGTAGAGAAGACTCACAAGAAGTTGTTGAGACTCCTCAAGTCACGCAAGGCCCAAGGCGATCTAATAGGGCACGACTTCAGCCTCAGAGATATGGATTTCTGATTTCTGATAGTCGTGATGTGTTGCTCATTGAGCATAATGAGCCCACTACCTATCAAGAAGCTATAGTGGGACCAAACTCTGAAAAATGGCTTAATGCCATGAAGTCTGAGATGCAATCCATGTACGACAATAAGGTATGGACCTTAGTCGACCCGCCTGAAGGTGTAAAAACCGTCGGGTGCAATTGCATTTTTAAAGAGAAAACTGACATAGATGGCAATGTAAATGTCTTCAAGGCACGACTGGTTGCAAAAGGATTTACTCAAACTCATGGTGTGGACTATGATGAGACCTTTTCCCCAGTTGCAATGGCCAAATCAATCAGAATCCTCCTTGCCATTGCAGCATATTATGACTATGAAATATGGCAGATGGACGTCAAGACAACCTTCCTTAATGGAAAGCTCCTTGAGGATGTGTACATGACACAACCTGAAGGGTTTGTGTGTTCCGAGGACTCTGGTAAGGTATGCAAGCTTCAAAGGTCCATTTATGGACTGAAGCAAGCATCTCGGAGTTGGAATCATCGTTTTGATGAAGTAGTCAAAGAGTTTGGATTTCTTCAAAACATTGATGAACCTTGTGTGTACAAAAAGGTTAGTGGGAGCACAGTTGTGTTTTTGGTACTCTATGTCGATGACATCCTACTCATTGGGAATGACATTCCTACCTTGCAGATTGTCAAGTCTTGGTTAGGAAAATCTTTCTCGATGAAAGACTTGGGTGAAGCCACCTACATCCTAGGAATTAGGATCTATAGAGATAGATCTAAAAGGCTTCTAGGACTGAGTCAGAGCACATATATAGACAAGATACTGCATAGGTTCAGTATGCAGGAATCATAAAGGGGTTTCATACCCATGTCTCATGGTATTCACCTCAGCAAGGATTTGTGTCCTAGTACACCAGATCAGCGAGGTCGCATGAGTAAGATTCCATATGCCTCGGCCATAGGATCTATCATGTACGCCATGTTATGTACTCGACTGGATGTCTCGTTTGCCTTAAGTATGACTAGCAGATATCAACAGGACCCCGGTGAGGGCCAATGGACTGCTGTCAAGAATATCCTTAAGTACTTCAGAAGGACTAAGGACTTATTCTTGGTCTATGGTGGATTGGATGATGAGCTCTATGTAACTGGTTACACAGATGCAAGTTTCCAAACTGACCAGGATGACCAGAAATCGCAATCTGGATACCTATTCCTCCTAAATAATGGAGCGGTAAGCTGGAAGAGCTCTAAGAAGAGCACTGTAGTAGATTCTGCAATGGAAGCCGAGTATATAGTAGCATCTGATGCAGCTAAGGAGGCCGTTTGGATCAGGAAGTTCATTATTGAACTAGGGGTGGTACCGACCATCTCAGATCCAATAACTTTGTTCTATGGCAATAGTGGTGACATTGCACAGGCCAAAGAGCCTTGGTCACATCAAAGGACCAAGCATATACTCAGGCGATTTCATCTCATCAGAGAAATCAATGATAGAGGTGATATAAAAATATGCAAGGTAATAGGACAAGACAATGATGTTGATCCTCTAACAAAACCGCTTGTCCAGGCAAAACATGAGCGTCATGTTAGGTCAATAGGATTGAGACAAATTAATGATTGTTCCTAGTGCAAGTGGGAGGATGTTGGAAATTATGCCCTAGGGGCCAATCATTGTATCGGGTTATCACATTATTTGCATGTTTACTGTGATGACCATCCTTGGATAACTCGTGATCTTATCCTAAATGTCCCTGGTCGGTCATCTATGCGGGAGCAGAGATGAAATAAGACCAGTATGACTTTGAAGATATAGAGATATAAATCAAAGTCATAGGCACATGTAAGTGTACAGGGTGCTGGACCGACCCGTCATGAGAGAGCTGCATGGGTCAAGTCATAAGCTTCTCTCATATACAAGCCATGTCACTATGCCCTTTGACCTGAGATCATCATGGATTCCTACATGACAAACGCTCAGCTTTGACCTAGTCAAAAGTCACTTTTGACCGAGTGATCATAAAGGCTATGCTCGGGCCTAGTGGTTTTTCATGCGGAGGAATGTGAATGGTCAAGATGGAATTTGTCCCTCACATTCGTAGAGAGATATTACTGGGCCCCTCGATGAGTGAGTCTGAGAAATGTATGGCCATACTGGAATGGAAGGGTAGTTCCATTTCTATATTCAGACTACTCAGGGATCGAGAAAGTAACGGTCAGGAACAGGAGGATGACGTTCTCCATGCCTCATCCTTGACCGAAATATCGTGTGACAAAAGGGACGTGATATGGTTGTATGAAAGGTTACATCGTTTATCGATCCTCATATGTTTTGGGTAGTCGTAATGCCTTGCTAGAGACCGCTTACGACTTGTGGGTCAGTATAGTAACTGGGCCACTGCCAACTTCATATGGGCCTACAGGGTCGCACACAAAACAGCCCAATGCGAGCTATGATGTCCAGATTCATTGAATCTAAGAGATGTCTAGATTCAATGAATAATCTAGGGTGGATATATATTTTATATATATATAAATTAGTTTATATATATATTATATATATAATATAAGAGATATTTGTAAGATTTAATTTATAAGGATAAATTAAATCTCTATCATTTTTGAATTTGAATTTAAATGGATATGATCTATTTAAATTTGAAATTCAAATTGATAAGATATCTCAAATTTAATTTATAAGAATAAATCAAATATAATTCCGTCTTATCTTTATTTTAAATTAAATAAATAGGTGAATTAAATCTGTGAGACGGATTTAATATAAACCATATTTATTTAATTAGTTTCTTATTAAATTATGCAATATATGATATTGTATTAATTTTAGAATTAATATAAGATTAATTCTGAAGCCCGGCCCTATTAGAAGCCCGATAGCTTCCTATATATTTGACATTAGGAGCTAGGGTTCCACACACAATATAGATCTCTTCACACACATTCAGTCGTGAGAAAAGGGGGCAGGGAGAGTGCAAAAGGTTTGCACATAAGAAACTGCCGAGATAGAGATGGTGAGGACGGAATCTCTAGAAAGCCCTAGAGGGACAAGAGGCGCTAGCACGTCATTCGCGATTGGAACGCTGTTCGTGTGGATACCGGTAGAGGAAGCCGATCTGAGCTGTCGACTTCTACGATACGACCAGACACGAAGCAAGGTCGCGACCAGAACACGCTGAGGTCGCGACCATACGGGCATCTGAACGTCAGAAATCCGAAAAGAAGAGGCAGGTCGCGACTTGAAGCTGACGAGGTCGCGACTACAAACTCCAGAGACTTAAGGTCGCGACGAGAAGCATAGGAGGTCGCGACTAAAATGTTCCAGAGGCGAAGAGTCGCGACTAGTGGACACTGAGGTCGCGACCAAAGCTTGAAACTGAAGGTAACACTTCTTTCTCCTTGACTTAAACACATTCGGTAGATCCTGGCTGGGAATGGAAAAAATTTTAAAGTTAATTTCCGCTGCGTGTCTTCCAATTCCCTTCAAAAACTTTGGCATCTTGAGACACAATTATCCCCTCTTTTCCTAATTATTACAATGGCATAATCTCTCCTCTCATTGGTTGCATTCCTATTAATTAATCTTAATCATAATTAATTTAATCTTTACATTATTTTATCGTAATAAAGCACATGACAAAACTCTTCCCTCTTGCATTTCCCTCTATGTGGCATCTTGTGGGACCCAAGAGGACACCTCACAATGCCACCTTGCAAACCTTGAAACTTGGAAATTTTCTTTCTTTATTTAATTTAAAAATCCATGAAAATATCACATACAATCCATTTAATCACATGATAATTTCCTTGGCTTCTTGGGCTCTTATATGACGTCATTGTGGGCTTTCTTTAGGTCCAGCACATTATTTGGCATACATCCCAAGGCACTTTCTATACTAGGTATCCTAAATCACCCTAATTTTTGAAATAAATTCTATAAATCTACCTTAAGGGTCCTGACATTTTTATAAATTCATTCTACTATCAAATGAGTTTCTTGTAAAGTTTCATAATTTTCTGAGACCCAGAAGTCCTAATAAACATTCTATATGTTTTCTTTAAATCTTTTATCAGTGTCCTTTTTTACCTTAAATTCCATAATAAATTCTACATGACTCTTTTTGTACTTCTGTTAGTTTCATAAGTTCTTATATTAATTATAAGAATTTTCTACTAAATTTCATCCGATTATGAGGTCTAGAAAGGTCCTATACCAGTTTTCAGATTTTGTAGATTAACATTAATTTTTTGGGACCTCAAGCTGAAATTATGAAAAATATGCCTAGCCCAATTACCATTGTCATATCCCCAATTTTCTCATCTGATATGTATGTATAGTTTGTATGTAATATATATGAAATTCTCTAAGGAAAATATTGCAGATCAAGGAAGGAAAAGGGATTAAATTGTAAATAAGGAAAATTCAAGGAATTAAGTGAAATTTACAAAAGTTTTAGGGCCAAAACAAAAGGTAGAGATAAAAGTTGGGCTAAAAGGTGTAATTACCAAAAGCTTAAGGTACTTAAATGTAATTTATCAAAAGTTCAAGGGCAAAAATATAATTATGAGAAAGTTAAGCCGAAAAAGGCCCAAAACTACCTGGAAACAGTTTAGTATCAATTTTTACTAGTAAATAGAGAAAATTATTCTGGTCAATTTAATGCAACACATAATTTTGATTTGAGGTCCTGATAAATTGATATAAATTTCCAAAGTTAGAAAAAATTATTGCAGTATTTTTTGAAACTCAGAATTAGATAAAATTTTACAATAAATTTCTATAATTAATATGAGAATTTATCAAACTAACAGAGTCAGAAAAGGAGTTCTGTAGAATTTTTAATATAATTTACAGTGGAATAAAATACCCAATAAATATTTTCAGGAAATGCTTCTTGGGAATTGTGCCACAAAGGTAGTTTGTCACATCCTCACTTTCCTAGCTTCATCTTCTCCAAACCAGTACCCTGTTATGTTTAGAAAAGGTAGGGGTGATATTTCAGGGGAAATCTGTAACATCCTTACTTCCTACGTCTTAAGGACTATTCGGTAGCATTTAGAACTACTTACAAGACTTTGGAAGTCCATTAGGTAAATCTGGAATTTTTACTCGTGGCGAGTTACTGTTCATATGTATTCCAGATTAGGTGATGAACTTTGAAAAATCATAATTAATTCTATAAATATCGAAATGAAGTGGTTCAAAATTTTACTCGAAGCTAACACCTTGAAGTTAAAGGGAAAATAATTTCCTGACCAAATGCTTATCTAATTGATACAGTTTATTCGTTAAAATTTACTGTTCATTTGGTCAAAAATTCTGAAAATAGATCCTGGTCCCCATCTTTGGAAAATTGGTTCTCTTTGTACAGACATTGAAATAAGGTGTTCTTGGTGTCAAAACGAATCTTGACATGTTAACTAAATGTATGTAAAATTTCATACATTTATTCCATCATTTACTATTTTTCATTACATCATACATATTGTTGCTTAAACCGGTCATACAACATCCTTACATGCAACAATTCTTCACATAACATCATACAACATTTACATTGACCAATCCCTAACTCCCCTTCATGCTTCTTCATTCTCTTTCATCTTTCATAAGCCTATTAGGATTGGGATTACATGGATGGGGGTGAGATTTCTGGGGAAATCTCAGTAGCAAATAATACCAAACAATGCATGTATTAATGTAATTACTTGTACTTGCTTGTGAAAGTGTTCCCATAGTGTAATGAGCATGCTTCCATGTATCATATGAAATACAATTGGCCAAGGTAATCATAGAAACTGAGCTTCAGTCATCTACACATATACACACAATTCAACAAAGCCATAGCACAATCAAGCATAACATTCAATACATACAAGTTTAGGGTAAGTTTACTACCTTATTGCTTTACTTCTTTCCACTTTAACTTTTCTTCTTCCTTTTACTTTTCCTTGATGTGTGGCTACCTCTTTTGAGTCCATAATCAAATCCTAACATCATATAATCATCCATTCATTAATATCTAACTTTCTTGAACATCAAACTTACTTTAACTTAACATAACTTCCTGTAATCTGTACCAATTGACTTGGCCTTTGAATCAATTGATGTCTTGACCTTACCCTACACAATTTGGCCTTTTGAATCCATTTATGAACTCAAAATAACCAAATTCCAGCAACTATGAACTGTTCTGGACAGAATTTGCAAAACACACATAATTCCTCCAAAAATTTCCATCTCAATTTCATTGCTTCCCATACTTGTTTCTCTACTTTACCCCACACAACTTTTCATTTTAAAACCATTGGAAGCATCAAAATCATGAAAATCCAATCACTGTTCATACGGGGGGTGAACAATAATTTCAAGAATTACAACTTTCATTTCTAATGCTTCCAAGGTTCAAAACCTATCCAATCCTACACAAAATCATCATATAAATTCAATGGAAGCATTAGATCATTGAAATTTCATCTTCTTCTATCATAAACAGTGCAAACCGAAATATTTCATCTAACTAGCTTGTTTAAGCTTTAATCACATAACTCTAACTTTAATTTCTTCTTTCTCCTTTCATCTAAGGTTTTGGGCAGCATAAATACCTTAGAGAAAACTCAACTTTCTTCCATGAATCCCAAAGTTCAAGCTCCCAAATCAAAGGAAAATAAGCTAGGATAGATTGCTTACCTTTAATCTCTAACTTGCTTGAATTTTGGCCTTTGAATTCTTCTTTGTCTTGGCTTGAGTTTTCATTTTGCAAAAGGTTCCCCAAAGGTTCTCATTGCCACGGTTTACATCAGATTTTGGGGGTATTTATAGGCAAATTCCATGGGAAATGAAAGGCCAAGATCATTTTGTGCACTATTTGATCTAATGGCTTAGATTTAATCTTGAATTTCCTTTTCTTTAATAATTATGACATCATCATCATGACCTCATCAAAGGGGACACCTCACAAGCCACATGGTGCCATTCCAAAGGAGAGAAGTCTCTAGAAAAATTCTAGTCCAATCCGGTACCGGTTCAGTCTGATTTCTCAAAAACCAGACTATTTTCTGAATCTAATTTTCTGAGATTCCATAACATGTTTTCTGACCTTAGATCCAGTATCCAGATTCTTTCTATCATTGACATTCTTATACTGAGTCTAAACATAACTATAGATCCCTTGGAAAATGACCAAAATACCCTTGGTGCCCTTTCTTCTACTACATTGACCCTAAGGGCATATTGTCATTTCACACCTCTTTGTACCTTATCAGAGCATATACTGACTCTGACTAACCCTTCCTGTACCAGCCTTGGCATTTTGGCCTGTCCAGAATGACCAAAATGCCCTCCATTCATCTCTTGCTCCTTGGTACAACACAGGGGCATTTTTGTAATTTCGCACTTTTTCGGGGTTCCTCTGGACTTTGGCCCACATACTGTTCAGGTACTTTATTGGGCCTCTGGGACACCATTTTTGGCCTTTGTCTAGGTCCACTACCTTTATGGCACAAATCCCAAGAAACCTCTCCCGAAGATATTTATCGGGTATTTATTATACTGCAAATTCCATTGAAAATTCTACAGAATTCGTTTTCTGTTTCTGTCAATTTTATAAATTCTCATATTAATTATATTAATTTACTGTAAAGTTTCATCTGATTCTGAGATCTGAAAAATACTATAATAATTTTATCTGATTTTAGAAATTTATATCAATTTTTTGGGACCTCAAATCAAAATTTTGTGTTGTGTCAAACTAATCGGAATAATTTTCTCTATCTACTGGTAAAATTTGAACCTGATCTGATTCCGACCATTTTTAGCCTGT
Source organism: Leucaena leucocephala (assembly GCA_037074615.1). Classification (NCBI taxonomy): domain Eukaryota; kingdom Viridiplantae; phylum Streptophyta; class Magnoliopsida; order Fabales; family Fabaceae; genus Leucaena; species Leucaena leucocephala. The sequence goes on along the minus strand of CM073548.1, from coordinate 6,540,908 downwards.
TTTCGGTCCAAGTTCTTCATAATTACACTTTTGCCCTTGAACTTTTCATAAATTATATTTATGTCCTCAAACTTTTTAAAATTACACTTAATGGCCCAACATTTTTGTCTACATTCTATTTTGGCCTTAAAACTTTTGTAATTTCACTTAAGTCTTTGCATTTTCTTCCTTTTTCAATTCAATCCCTTTCCTTACATAAATGACCACATTTTTCTTAGAAAATCTCACATATATTACGTACAAACTGGACATATAAATCAGTACAGAAAATTAGGGATATTATAAAATCTCAGTAGCAAACGGTATCATTCAATGCATACAAGATGAATGCAAGTGCATGACATGTGTTTCTTTATCCTTCTTTAGCTTCCATTTGCATATTATCATGCTCCATGCCTATCACTACTATGCATAACCATAAACTCATAAAGGCAGAGCATATATCATCATCATCACATATCATAATCATATTAACACACAAGCATATATATCAAGCATACGAGAATGGGTAAGTTCACTACATGGCATGTAGCCCTTCCTTTAGTCCTTAACCTTTGCTCTGAGATCCCTTCTTTATAGATGTCATAGCCTATACATAGCATAATAATATTTTATTATTATCTTATCCAGCATAACTCCACTTAACTCAAGCTTATCTTGAGATAATACCCCTATCCTGTCAATCCCCTAACTTTCTTTCTATCTACCGCTAACCTTATAGAGAGAGATATTTCTCTATTCTAACTATTTAATTTATAAGAACAATCCTCTAATTTATTAGAGCAGGGACTAGAATAAATTACTTACCTTATTCCTAAGCTTGCCGAGTCCCTAAGCTCCTTAGATTGCTCCTAACTCCGCCAGAATTCCTTCTTTCTCTTCCTTTCTTTTTCTTTCTTTCTTTCTTTCTCTCTCTCTTTCTCTTTCTCTCTCTTCTTTTCTCTTCTCTTCTTTCTTTGGCTGTGGGGTGGTGAATGAAGTGAGGGGGTGAGGGGTATTTATAGGTGGAAGGAGGTGGAATGGATGGCTCAGATCGAATCACGATGAACAGCTCAGATCTCTTATCTTCCTCAAGAAGCTTCGCCTGCATCATCGTAATGACATCATCAAGGGACGCCTCACATGCTTAGGTGGCTCAATGGTGGGGCCCTCGGGACACCTCACCAGCTGACTCAGCGCTTCCAGAGAATTCTAGAGTCTTATCCCGGAATAAACGGATGAGATCGTGCCACTTGTCCTTAGCCTTTTCTTCTTCCTCTAGATTATTGCCATGTGGCATCTTGATGGGTCCCGTGAGGACACCTTTCACACCACCTCATGGCTTCCAGGTAAGTCTAAAGTTTTATCTGATCAATTCCCTGGTTATCACTTCGACCGGGTAACTTTACTTTATTGAAAACTCACTAAAGTATTATTTTAATGCCACTTTAACTCACATAACCATTGGGCCACATTTTTGGGCTCTTGGAATGTCATCTTGGGTCTCTGATCAAGCTCAAGTACTCTGATGGCTTAATTCCCAAGAAATATCCCTTGGCAAATTACCAAAATGCCCTTGGTTCCTCTTTATTTACTTTAATGAGTCTAGGGGCATTACTGTCTTTTCACACCTTACCAGAGTATTCCCTGACCCTAGTCCACTATCTAGATAACCTTTACTCATTCTTTAATTATTTTATAACACCAGCCCCTTTTATCGCTGAATTGATATCATGGGCCTGGGCCTCCCTTGGTGTCATTATGGGCCTCTACGTGATGCCATCTGGGCTCATTCAATCCCAGTTTGCTTATCGATTAATTTCCCAATCGGATATTGGGTATTCACGAACTCCCGTCTAAATTCACTAAAAAGTGAATAACTTTTTCTACAGAATTTCTTTCAGGATTTTATCAGTTCCCTAACCTCCAGTTTCACAGGATGCACATTCCTATAACTTTTCACTCATATCTGAGATCCAGGAGATCTGATAAAAATTTCAGATAACTTTCTGACTATCAGATAAATTTTAGCTATCTGAAACTCTGATAAAATTCCTCTATTAAGCCAAATTAACCAGCATCATTTTCTCTATCTACTGATGAAATTTGGGACTAAAATGCTTCCGGGAAGTTATAAGCCACTTTTGGCTCAACTTTCTATAATTACCAGTTTGCCCCTAGAAACTTTTCTTCTTTTCAATTAAGTCCCTTAACTTTTTATAATTACACTTAATAGCCTACAACTTGTGTCTAGTTCCATTTTTGCACCATGAAACTTTTAGACTTTTCACTTTAGTCCCCTTTTCTCTAAAATGACCATTATGCCCCTAGGGACTTTTACTATTTACACATAAGTCCCTGTACTTTCACTTATTTATAGTTTAGTCCCTGAAAACCCTCTGTATATTTCTGGGACTTCTGCTCAAAGGGGTCTGGTAGCCTATCTATTTCAGGCTACTTCTGAGTCTCTGGGCCTAAAAATTAGGATATTACATAATAGACCCATATAAAGGCCAAAGATGGCTTCCTAAAGGCCCATCAAGGTAACTGAATAGTTATGTGGGCTAGTGTCTAGAGGAACCCTAAAAATATGAAATTATGAAAATACCCCTGTGTTGTAATAATGTACAAGAGATGAATGGAGGGCAGTTTGGTCATTTTGGATAGGTCAAAATGCCAAGGAAGATACAAGAAGGATTAGTCAGAGTCACTAAATACCTTGATATGGAATAAAGAGGTGTGAAATGACAATTATGCCTTTAAGGTTAATATAGTGCAAGAAAGTGTACCAAGGGTATTTTGGTCTAAGGGATGGTATGCAGATAAATACTCAGCCTAACAATGTCAATGGTAGGAAAAACCTAATCACTGGTTTTCATGATAGAATACATATTTTGGAATATTATAAAAATCGAGAACATAAAACAGTCTAGTTTTTATAAAACTAACTAGATCAGTACCGGATTGGACTAGAATTTTTTCTGAGTATTTTCCCATTATTTGCACCAAACATAACCCTTTATGATGTCATGGATGATGTCATTAATAAGGCTTCTAGGGCAAGCTTCATAGAAGGTAGATTATGGACCATTAGATTAAATAGTAACTAAAGCAATCTTGGCCTTCCATTTCCACCCAACTTTTTCTATAAATAACCCCCACTTTCAAACCTATTCAGCAGCTTGGAAACCTTAGGGAACCTGTGCCAAAATTTACTTTGGAGAAAGAAAGAAGCATACACCTTGGAGCAACAAGAAAGGTAACTAGTTCCTTTAATCTAGGACTTTATTCTAGGAGTTTGCTCTTGGTTTTAAGAGGTTTTTGTTGCATGTTTCCCTTGATGTTGCTGCTGGACATGCTGTTCATGTATTATAGGAATATGAGTTTTATGTTATAGATGGTTTAGACAAGTTTAAACTGGCTAGAATCAAGTAGTATTGGCTTGAAAATCCAAGTAACATGTAAATAGAGTTTTATGTTCTTGGATGCCATTGTATGAATCACTATTCATATGTTAGAATTTCATGATTTTGATGCTTCCAATGTGTTTAAAATGTAAAATTACGTGGGGATAAAGTAGAGAAACAAGTAGCAGAAATATTGGAATTAAAATGAGAATTTTTGGAAAATATAGGAGTCATTTCGGTTCTGTATAGTAGCCAAGGAAGTGATTTGATTTTGGAAATTCTGATTTCATATTTGGATTCTACATGAAAAATTATGTGGAAATGAACCATGAGAATTTATTTTAGAAAGATGGATGTATAAGTCATAAATTAGACAAAGAATGAAATCTAGTGAGAACCTAGTCTTGGAATTGTTTTGAAGTTGAGTTGTAACTTGATGTTACTTTGTAATGGCTAGGTTTTGACATTTGTGTGGGAAGAAGACCATCTCAAGAGGAGTGTGACAAGCATAACTTAAGAGGTAGCAAGAATACCTAACTATTATCTTATGTTTGTTTGACTTTATGCTTACTTGTTAGTTATGATTCTCATTTGATCTTCTGATGATGTTATGATGATGATGATGAAGTATGAATGATTGCAACTCCTTGCAACTAATGTCATGACAATATGCATGTTAGATTTTGCTTATGTATGATTATAAAGTAGCTCCCACATCATGATAACATGTTAGGCATTTAATCAAGCATGCATGTTATTATAGTTTGTATGACTTGCTATTGAGATTTCCATGAAATCTCATTCTTTCCATATATATAACCATGTTATAGGTGCTGGAACATCTCAAGGAAAAAGAGTCAATGTAGGTGAATGAACTTATATAATAAGTTAAGATGACTACTTGACCTTATGAGATGACATTATGGGATGCATAGTACATGATAGTGTGTATGTATTTTGAGGCAGTACTCTTGTGATCATAGTTTCCATGACTTAGCCAACGATTTTTGATGTGAAATTTGGTATGAAAATATTTAAGATACATACCTTTAAATGGACACTAAGAACGCCTCAATTGGTTAAGTATTTGATTTATTATGATTTTCCAAGTTGGAAATAAAATCTGGAACAAGATAGAAAGGGAAAACAGAGGCTATGAGGTTCATATGCGAATTTCAAATAGTAAATGAACCAGTTTTTCCACAAAATTTTGTGATCTTAAAGAGAACATTTGTAGCTTTAAATACATAGCTAACACGTATCATTTGGATATGTGAACAAGGAGAAATGAATTTTTGAATATAAGGTAAGGAAACTGGAACTTCGAGTTTTACCAAATGAACAGTGTCTTTCAACGAATAAACTGATTTCATTTCGACAATGAAACCTCAATTTTATATTTGTCCTTCAAATTTCAATGAAATAGCTTTCATTAGAAATTGGAAACACCCTATTTCAATTTTTTTAGATTTAATTATGAATTTTCAAACTTAGGTCTATAACCTGGGAATGACAAATGAATAGTACCCGGTAATCTTTTTCTTGAAAATTCATGTTCCCAAGTTAAAGAGGTATTTAATTGATCTAAACTACTTCCAATTGAGTATAATTAAGAGTGAAAATAAGGATATGACAACCATTCTTTATTTATTGGTAAAATTTGAGACCTAAACATGTTCGAGCAGCTTTGGACCTTTTCAGCGCAACTTTCTCATATTATATTTTTGCCCCTTGAATTTGACAAATTACATTTTAGTTACTGAATTTGTCAAATTCCATTTTGGTCCCTTACTTCAAATTTTGAAATGTCATTTTAGTCCATTTCAACCAAATTTTAAATTCCAATTTGGTCCTTGAATTCTCAAAATTCCATTTAGGTCCCTTAAATTCTTTATATTAAACTTTCATCAAAATGATGTTCACATCCCTAAGCATTATAACTTTATACTTTTCATGTCTTTCTTCAACTTATAACTCATCTAACCTTTATCATTTCTTTTGCTCATAGTCATAGTCCTTTCCTTACTTCTTTCCTCTATCAGTCTTTTATAGATAGGAAAAATTAGTTGTCTACAAATAAAGAAAAATCAGTATGTGACATCCAACAAGAGGCCAAGATGTCACATCCTCACTTTTCTAGCTTCATCTTCTCCAAACCAGTACCCTGTTATGTTTGGAAAAGGTAGGGGTGAGATTTTGGGGGAAATCTCAGTAGCAAACGATACCATTCAATACATACAAGATGAATGCAAGTGCATGACATGCCTTCTTTATCTTTCTTTAGCTTCCATTTGCATACTTTTATGCTCCATGCCTATCACTATTATGCATAACCATCAACTCATAAAGGCAGAGCATATATCATCATCATCACATATCATAATCATATTAACACATAAGCATATACATCAAGCATACAAAAATGGGTAAGTTCACTACCTGGCATGTAGCCCTTCCTCTAGTCCTTAGCCTTTACTCTGAGATTCCTCTTTTTCATAGGTCAGAGCCTATTCATAGCATAACAATATTCTTATTATTATCCTATCCAGCATAACTCCACTTAACTCAAGCTTATCTTGAGGTAATACCCCTATTCTGACAACCCCCTAGCATTCTTTCTATCCACAGCTAACCTTATAGAGAGATATTTCTCTATTCTAACTATTTAATTTATAAGAACAATCCACTAACTTATTAGAGCAGGGACTAGAATAAATTACTTACCTTATTCCTAAGCTTGCCGAGTCCCTAAACTCCTTGGATTACCCCTAGCTCAGCCAGAACTCCTTCTTTCTCTTCCTTTCTTTCTTTCTTTCTCTCTCTCTTTCTCTCTCTCTCTCTTTCTTTCTGTTCTTCTTGGCCATGGGTGTGCTTTGGAATGGGAAGGGGTGAGGGGTATTTATAGGTGGAGGGAGGTGGAATGGATGGCTCAGATCGAATCACGATGAACGACTCAGATCACTTAGCTTTCTCAAGAAGCTTCGCCTGCATTATCGTGATGACATCATCATCCTTTATGACTCATCATCATGACATCATCCATGGACACCTCACATGCTTAGGTGGCATAATGGTGGGGCCTTAGGACACCTTACTAGCTAACTCAGCGCTTCCAGAGAATTCCAGAGTCTTATCCCGAAATATACAGCTGAGATCATGCTACGTGTCCTTAGTTTTTTCTTCTTCCTCTAGATTAGTGCCATGTGGCATCTTGCTAGGTCCTTTCATACCAACTCATGGCTTCTGGATTGTCCAGAACTTTATCTGATCAGTTCTCCGGTTATCACTTCAACCGGGTAACTTTACTTTATTAAAAACTCATTAAAATATTACTTTAATGCCACTTTAACCCACATATTTCTTGGGCTACGTTTTTGGACTCTTGGAATGTCATCTTGGGTCTCTGATCAAGCTCAAGTACTCTGATGGCTCAATTCCCAAGAAACATCCCCTGAAAAATTACCAAAATACCCTTGGTTCCTCTTTTTTTACTTTAATGAGTCTAGGGCCATTATTATCTTTTCACACCTTATCAGAGTATTCCCTAACCCTGGTCAACTATTCAGATAACCTTTCCTGACAGTCTAACCTTAATCAAATGACCAAAATACCCTTCACTCATTCTTTAATTATTTTATAACATAGGGGTATTTTCGTTATTTTGCACCTTTTTCTGGACACTGGCCCCTTTTTTCATGAATTGATATCATGGATCTGGCCCTCCCTTGGCGTCATCATGGGCCTCTATGTGACGTCATTTGGGCTCATTCAGTCCCAGTTTGCTTACCGATTAATTTTCTAATCGGATATTAGGCGTTCACGAACTCCCGTAAAATTTGCTAATATATGAATAACTTTTCTTACAGATCTCCATTTGGGACTCCGTCAGTTCCCTGACCTCTATCTTCACAGGATGCATCTTCCTGTAACTTTTCACTTATATTTGAGGTCCAGAAGATCTGATAAAATTTTCAAATAACTTTCAGACTATCAGATAAATTTCAGCTATCTGAAACTCTAATAAAATTCCTGTATTATGCTAGATTAACCAGCATCATTTCCTCTATCTACTAATGAAATTTGTGACTTAAATGCTTCCGGGAAGTTCTAAGCCACTTCCGGCTCAACTTTCTATAATTACCATTTTGCCCCTGGAAACTTGTCTTCTTTTCAATTAAGTCCCTTATCTTTTCATAATTACACTTAATGGCTCACTTGTGTCTACTTTCATCTTTGCACCATGAAACTTTTAAACTTTTTACTTTAGTTCCTTTCTTTTCCAAAATGACCATTATGCCCCTAGGGACTTTTACTATTTACATATAAGTCCATGTACTTTTACTTATTTACAGTTTAGTCCCTAAAAACCCTCTGTATGTTTCTGGGACTTCTGCTCAAAGGGGTTTGGTAGCCTATCTATTTTAGGCTACTTTATGAGTCTCTGGGCCTAAAAATTGGGATATTACACAAGACACCAAGGAATTGTTTAGAGACCAAATGGATTTTTATGTTATTTTATGAAATTTTTTGAAAAAAAGAAAAAGAAAGGAATTTTCAAGAAGCTTGAGGTGGCTAGGTAAGGTGTCCTTGTGGGACCCATCTTGTGCCACATGTCTAGCCATACAAAGGAGAAGAATTTTCACATGTGCTTTATTACATTAAAATAATGTAATAATTAAGTTAATGATGATTAAGTTTAATTAATTATAAATGAAAAGCAAGTTTAGGGCCATGTAATAATTAGGAACTTGAGGGGTATAATGGTCTATCAAACCCCAAAAATTGGAATAAATGTCCCCTCTATTGCCTTTAATTTTGTGCAGCCATGACCATGGGGAGATTATGCCAAAATTTCCACTCAAACCTATAGGAAACGCAAGAATAAAAAGCCTAAGTGATCAAGCTTGCAAGGGATCAAGGTAAGTAGTTGATCCTAGCTTTTTATTCTTGCAATTTAGGAGCTTAATGTTGAGAGCTTTAAAGGAGAAAACTTTGGGAATTCCCTTTCCCTTGTGTTTGCCAAAACTGGTCATGAATGAGGGAATTGAAGATAGAAAGATGAAATTAAAGTCTAGACAAGCTTAGTGTCACATCTTAATTTTTCCTTATCTGTATAAGAATGATAGAGGAAAGAGGTTTGGAAGAAATTGTGATGATAAACATAAAGAAAAGATAATGATTAGATAAGGTTTAAGTTATGGAAAGGAAGGAAAATGAAAGGTTATAAAGAAAGGGACTAAATTGCAAAGATGAAAAGTATTAAGGAAGGTAGAAAATGAAAAAGGACCAAAGTGAAAACCTTAAAACCTTCCAAGGAAAAAAATGTAATTACGAAAAGTTAAGCCAGAAAAAGCCAAAAGTTAAACGAAAATGTTATAGTCCTAAATTTTACTCGTAAATAGAGGACAGAATTTGGGCAGGCATGTAACACCTTACTTTTGAATACCTTAAGGACCATTTGGCAGCATTTAGAATCACTTAAACATCCATTGAAGTTCAATTACAAAATCTAGAAAATTCCAAGTCCACGGGTACTGTTCATGTGGTATTTTCATATTAAGCGATGAACTTCAAAAAATCATAATTAGTTCTAGAAAAATTAAAATGAAGTAGTTCAAAAGGCTACTTGAATCTAACATAATTAATTTTAATGTAAAAATAATTCTCAACCAAATGCTCAGCCAATCAGTACAGTTAAATCATCAAAATTACTGTTCATTTGGTCAAAATTTCTGGAAATTAGTTTCTAGTCCCTAAATTTGGAAAGTTTGTTCTCTTTGTATAGACATCTAAATAAGGCATTCTTTGTATCAAAATGAAGCTTGACATGTTAACTAATTACTGGTAAAATATCATACATTTATTATATAATTTACTATTTTTAATTATAACATAAAGGTCACTGCCTCCTCACGAATTATTGTTCAAGTGAGAAATTCTAACTACTAACTTTACTTACATATACCCATAAATCATGCAACTAATTCATATCTCTTCTTCGTACATCTTCATCATCTTCCTCATGTGAAATTCCTACTATGATTGGATATATATATTTGGGTGAGATTTATGAAGGGAATTGGAAGACACGCAGCGAAAATTAACTTTAAAATTTTCCATTCCCTGTCTGGATCTACCGAGTGTGTTTAAGTCAAGGAGTAAGAAGTGTTACCTTCAGTATTAGAATTATGTTCACAACCTTAGTATCTTTTAGTCACGACTAGTCATCTCTGGAGTTTTCAGTCGCGACGTCCTAAGCTTCTCGTCGCGACTTGTCGTCTCTAGAGTTGTCAGTCGCGACATCCTCAGCTTCTAGTCGCGACTGGAAGTCTCTTTTCGATCTTTGGACGTTCAAGATGCCTATATGGTCACGACTGGTATTTTGATCATCAGAAGTCGACGACTCAGATCGGCTTCCTCTACCGATATCCACACAAACAGTGTTCCAATCACGAACGACGTGCTAGCGCCTCTTGTCCCTCTAGGGCTTTCTCAAAAATCCGTCCTCACCGTCTCTATTTTGGCCATTTCTTATCTGCAAACCTTTTGCACTCTCCTTGTCACTCTCTGTCAAAAACTCTAGCCCCTAATGTCAAATATATAGGATGCTATCGGTGTTCTGACAGAGTTGGATTTCAGAATTAATCTTATATTAATTCTGAAATTAATACAATATCATATATATTACATAATTTGATAAGAAACTAATTAAATAAATATAGTTTTCATTAAATCAGTCCCAAAGATTTAATTTACCTATTCATTTAATTTAAAATAAAGATAAGATAGAATTATATTTGATTTATTCTCATAAATCAAATTTGAGATATCATATCAATTTAAATTTTAAATTCAAAAGTGATAGAGATTTAATTTATCCTTATAAATTAAATCTTGCAAATATCTCTTATATTATATATAATATATATACGAATTTATATATATAAATATATATACACATCCACCCTAGATTATTCATTAAATTTGGACATGTCTTAGATTCAATGAATCTGGACATCATAGCCTGTGTTGGGCTATTTTGTGTGTGACCCTGTAGGCCCATATGAAGTTGGCAGTGGGCCAGTTACTATACTGACCCACAAGTCGTGAGCGGTCTCTAGCAAGACATCACGACTACCCAAATCATATGAGGATCGATGAACGATGTAACCTTTCATACAACTATATCACGTCCCTTTTGTCACACGATATTTTGGTCATGGATGAGGCATGGAGAACGTCATCCTCCTGTTCCTGACCGTTAATTTCTCGATCCCTGAGCAGTCTGAATATAGAAATGGAACTACCTTTCCATTACAGTATGGCCATACATTTCTCAGACTCACTCATCGAGGGGCCCAGTAATGTCTCTCTACGAATGTGATGGACAAATTCCATCTTGACCATTCACATTCCTCCGCATGAAAAACCACTAAGCCCGAACATAGTCTTATGATCACTCGGTCAAAAGTGATTTTTGACTAGGTTAAAGCTGAGCGTTTGTCATGTAGGAATCCATGATGATCTCAGGTCAAAGGGCATAGTGACATGGTTTGTATATGAGAGAAGCTTATGACTTAACCCATGCAGCTCTCTCATAGCGGGTCGTCCAACACCTTGTACTTTTATATTTCCTATGACTTTGATTTATATCTCTATACATCTTCAAAGTCATACTGGTCTTATTTCATCTCTGCTCCCGCATAGATGACCTACCAGGGATATTTAGGATACGATCATGAGTTATCCAAGGATGGTCATTACATTAAACATGCAAATAATGTGATGACACAATTAAGAAATTCATAAATCAACAATATTCAAAATACAATGATTGGCCCCTAGGGTACAAATTCCAACAATTTCTAGGGAAATCTCACCCAAATATATATATCCAATCATAGTAGCAAATGGATACCATACAATGTATGCAACTACATGCTTGATGTTATTATGTGTGCACTTAATGATCATACTTGCATAATGATAACTTGCATTCTTTCATATCCCTTAGTAAGGCCCACATAACTGTTCAGTTACCTTATTGGGCCTTTGTGACGCCATTTTGGGCCTTTATATGGTCCACTACCTTTATGGCATAAATCTCGAGAAACCTCTCCTGAAGGTATTTATCAAGTATTTTACTCTACTGTAAATTCCATTAAAAATTCAACAGGATTCCTTTTCTAATCATGTCAGTTTTATAAATTCTCATATTAATTATAAGACTTTACTGTAAAGCTTCATCTGATTTTGAAGTCTGAGAAATACTGTAATAATTTCTCCTAACTTCAGAAATTTATATCAATTTTTCGGGATCTCAAATCGAAATTTTGTGTTGCGTCAAACTAACTGTAATAATTTTCTCTAGTTACTGGTAAAATTTGGGACTGAACTGATTTCGGGTATTTTTGGGCCTTTTCCGACTCAACTTTATCATAATTACACTTTTGCCTCTTGAACTTTTGATAAATTACATTTAGGTCCTTAAACTTTTGAAAATTACACTTTAGCCCTCAACTTTTTATAATTACACTTAATGGCCCAAAGTTTATGTGTACTTTACATTTTGCACCATGGAACTTTTATACTTTTCAATTTAGTCCCTCTTCTTTAAACCTTCATCTAATCATTCTTTTCTTTTCCATTCATCATCACAATCCTTTCCAAAACTCTTTTCTCTATCAGTATTATACCGATAGGAAAAATTAGGATATGACACTCGCCCTTTTAAAAGCAGCTTGAACTAACCAGAAACGCGCAGCTTCATGACTGTCTTCTCTAGTCGCGACCAGGTACTTATTTTGGTCGCGACCTGTAAACGCAGAGAAGCTTCCAGAAGAATCAAGGTCGCGACCGGAGGACACTTTGGTCGAGACAAAAAAGTACAGAAATGTGATTTGACTTTCATTGACTTGTGATTTCTTTCCTGGTCCTTACTCTCTTCCAAAATACCTGCAATTCAACATAAAAGCTCGCTGTAAAAGTCCAAATCAGTAAATAACAATATATGTGCAGTTTGGAAGAGTTATTTTACCATTTTACCCTTTAATTAGCACATTTTCACGCACAATCATGTAATACACAAAAGTACAATTTAAGGCATGAAATGAATGGTAAAGTTACAATAAAAATCTTAAAAATGTCGTGGAAACCATATACAAAATGTGTCTTATCAATTCCCCCACACTTGAACCTTTGTACTTGTCATATCCTTAATTTCATCTTTACATATACTCAATTGGAAGTAGCCTGTACCAATTGATTACCTCTTTAACTTAGAAATATGAATTTTCAAGAAAAGGGTTATTGGTTACTGTTCAGTGACACTGTTCATTTGGTTTTCCAGAATACAGTCTGAACTTTGAAAATTCATATTTAAATCTAGAAAAATATAAATAGGGTGGTTCCAATTTCTAATGAAAGATGTTTTATTTAACTTTGAAGGAAAAATATTAAACTGAGATTTCCTTGTCCAAATAAAATCAGTTTATTCGTTAAAAAATACTGTTAATTTGTTAAATCTGGAAGTTCCAGTTTCATTACCTTATTTTAAAAAATTCATTTCTCCTTGTTCACTTATCCAAATGAGACGTATTATATATAGATTTAAAGCTACATATGTTTACTTTAAGATCATGAAATTTCGTGGAAAAACTCGTCCATTTATCATTTGAAATTCGCGCTTGAACCTCACAGCCTCTAGTTGCTCATTTTATCTTGTTCCAGATTTTATTTCAAACTTTGAAAAATCATAACAAATCGAATACTTAACCAATTGAGGTGTTCTTGGTGTCCATTTAAAGCTCTGGATCTTAGATATTTTCATACCAAATTTCACGTCAAAATGTGTTGTCTAAGTCATGAAAACTACCCTCGAAAGAGTACTGCCTCGGAGTAAGTACATAGTATCATACACCATGCATATCAAAATATCATCTTCTAAGGTCAAGTACTCAACTTTAATTCATATACAAATTCAACCATTCATATTTACTCTTTTTCCTTGAGATGTTCCAGCACCTATAACATGGTTATGTGTAATATCCCAAATTTTCTGTACTGATTTGTATGTACAGATTGAATAAAATATATGTGAGATTTTTCAGAAAAAAAAAGTGGCCATTTATGTAAAGAAAGGGATTAAATTGAAAAGAAATAAAATACAAGGACTTAAGTGAAATTATGGAAAGTTTAAGACTAAAAGTAAAGGTAGACAAAAATGTGGGGTCTTTAAGTGTTATTTTGAAAAGTTAAGGACATAAAGGTGAATTATGGTAAATCAAGGGGCAAAAGTGTAATTATGGGAAATTTGGACCAAAACAGGCCAAAAATGACCGTGTTCTGATCGGACCCAAATTTTTCCAGTAGATAGAGAAAATTATTTCGAGTTGTTTGACGCCACACAGAATTTTGATTTGAGGCCTCAAAAAATTGATATAAATTTTTGAAGTTAGATAAAATTATTACAATATTTTTTGGATCTCAGAATCGGATGAGATTTTCCAGTAAATTCTTATAATTAATATAAGAATTTATAAAATTGACAGGATCAGAAAAAGAATCCTGTAGGATTTTTAATGGAATTTATTGTGGAATAAAATACCCGAGGAATATCGTCGGGAGATTTTTCTAGGGATTCATGCCACAAAGGTATTGAACCCTAAAAGGCCCAAGAATGGCGTCATTAAGGCCCAATAAAATACTTGGACTGATAGGTGGGCTAGTATCCAGTGGAACCCCGGAAAAGTGAGAAATTACGAAAATGCCCTGTGTTGTCCTAAGGAACCAGAAGTGAATGGAGGGCATTTTGGTCATTTTGGACAGGCCAAAATGCCAATACAGGTATAGGAGAGGTTAGTCAGAGTTAGTATATACTCTAACAAGGTTTAAAGAGGTGTGAAATGACAATTATGCCCTTAGGATTAATATAGTGCAAGGAAAAGCACTAAGGGTATTTTGGTTATTTTCTAAGGTATCTGGAATTAAATTTAAACCCAGTATAAGAATATCAATGATATGAGGGATTTAAATATTGAATAAAATATATTATGAAGTCCCAGAAAAATTAGATTAAGAAAACAGTCCGGTTTACGGAAAATCGGATCGGGCCGGTACCGGATTGGACTGGATTGGACTAAAAATTTTCTTGGAGACTCCCACCATGGAAATGGCGCCAAGTGTCCCATGAGGTGTCCCTTGGATGATGTCATGGTGGTGATGTCATAAATGGAAAAAGAAAAGAAATTCCAAGATTTAATCTTAAGCCTTTAGATCAAATAGTTCCCAATATGATCTTGGCCTTCAATTTTCCAAAAACTTTTCTATAAATACCCCCCAAATTTCTGCACAAACCGTGAGCAAGAAACCTTGGGGAACCTGTTGCAAAATTTTCTCTCAAGCTTGGAGGAAGTAAGGATCTTGAAGAAACTAGTAAGGTAAGTTGCCTCCTTGCTTCTACACTTTGTTCTCATGGTTTGTTCTTGAGTTTAAATGGTTATTTAGGCTTGAATCTTGGGGAAATGCTGCTGGAATTTCTGTGGATATGTGATAGGAACATGAGTTTTATGTTCTAGATAGTTTACACGAGCTTAAACAAGCTTGAATCACATGATAATGGCTTAGGAATCCATGTGTGCTTGTGAATCCAAGAGGGTGTTCTGTTCTGTACAGTACTAGTTCACTGTTCATATGTTGGATTTTCATGGTTTTGATGCTTCCAATGGGTTTAGAATGGAAAATTGTGTGGGGTTATAGTAGGAAAACAAGTATTGGAAGCATTGGAATCAAAATGAGAATTTTTTGAAAAGCTAGAGCTATCTTTCGGTTTCTGTACAGAACATGGGGAAACAATTGAATTCTGGAATTTTTTATTACATATTTGGATTCTACATGAAAAATTATGTGGAAATGAACCATGAGAGTTTAGTTTAGAAAGATGTAAACATATGTTACAAAGTAGAGAACGAAAGGGACTTAATTAAACCTAGACTTGGAATTTAATTGGAATGAAGTTATAATTCGGTAATTGTCTTGTTATGTCTAGGTTTTGACATTTGTGGAAAGGAAAGATCAATTCAAGAAGGAAAGAACAAGGACTCATAAGAGGTAGCAAGAATACTTTACTATAAACTTATATTATGTTGTGATTGATATGCTTACTTGTTATGCATGAAGTTTGGTTGAGCTTAGTATGTTATGTGATGATGTTTATGATGATGATGAGCTATGAATATGTGCAACTCCTTGCAATCTATGTCATGATAATATGCATGTTAGAGTTTGCTTATGTATGATCATGAATTAGCTCCCATTGCATGATAACATGTTAGGCATTTAATCAAGCATGCATAACCTTATAGTTTGTATTACTTGCTATTGAGATTTTCATGAAATCTCATTCCTCCCATATCAAGAAACATTGCTCTAGGTGTTGGAACTTCATAAGGAGGAAGGTAAATGGGAATGAACAATGTGTATATGACTTGAAAAGCATACCTTCAACTTAGATGATGATGTATGGGTATGTATAATGTATGCATGCACTAGATCCGATGAGAGGTAGACTACTTACAAGGATAGTTTAAGCAACTTATCCAATGAGTTTTCACATGAAATTTTGTATGAACATAGCTAAGATCCATATCTTTAATTTGAAACCAATAAAACTTAATTTGGTTAAGTTTTCAAATTGATATGATTTTTTAAAGTTGGACTTAAACTCTGGATCAAGATAAAACAAGTCATGCGATATAGTGAGATTTCTACGCGGTTTTCATATAGTAAATGAATGAGTTTTTCTGCGATATTTGGTGAGCTTAAAGTAAACATTATGAGATTTAAATCCATAGGTAGTTTGACTCAATTGGATAAGTGTACAAGGAGAAATGAATTTTTGAAAATGGGGTAAAGAAACTGGAACTTCCAGTTTTACCAAATGAACAGTAATTTTCAATGATTAAACTGATTTGATCTGGACAATGAAACCTTATTTTCATATTTTTCTATCAAATCTAAATGAAATAGCTTTCATTAGAAATTGGAACCACCTCAATATGATTTTTCTAGTTTTAATTATGAATTTCCAAAATTCAGGTTGTAATTAGGAATTACCAAGTGAACAGTAATGATAAACAGTACCCGTAAGCCTAACTTTTGAAAATTCATGTTTTTAAGGTTAAGAGGTATTCCAAAGATTTAAGATACTTCCAATTGAGTATAGGTAAGTTTAAGGTTTAAGGTCGAGATTTAAGGTTGAAGTTTGAGGATATTTACTAGAAAATACTGTTGTACTGGCAGAATATAGAAAGTACTGTGTACGTAGGTGCTGTCTAAGGAGGCTGGAAGTGAGTGGACCTAGCCGATTCATCCAGTCTTTCCTGGGTACTTACGTAGAATGGTAGTTCTCATGGGAATTACCGCATCAGTACAGTTATTTTCTGCCAGGATTTTCGGAAGGAGAGAATTAATAAAGTAAAGATTGCTTCCATAAGGGTACTCTGAAGGGTCTAAGGAAGGATGTTTCATTATGTATATGGAAAGAATGAGATTTCATGGAAATCTCAATAGCAAGTCATACAAACTATAATAACATGCATGCTTGATTAAATGCCTAACATGTTATCATGATATGGGAGCTACTTTGTGAACATACATAAGCAAACTCTAACATGCATATTGTCATGACATTCATTGCAAGGAGTTGCAATCATTCACACTTCATCATAATCATCAAAGTATCATCTTAAGCTCAACCAAGAATCATAACAAACAATCAAGCATACAATCAAACAAATATAAGATTATAGTTAGGTATTCTTGCTACCTCTTAGCTATCCTTATCACTCTATTCTTGAGATGATCTTCTTCCCACACAAATGTCAAAACCTAGCCATTAAAAAGTAACATCAAGTTACAACTCAACTTCAAAACAATTCCAAAACTAGGTTCTCACTAGATTCTATTCTTTCTTTAATTTATGACTTATACTTCCATCTTCCTAAAATACTTTCTCATGGTTCATTTCCACATAATTTTTCATGTAGAATCCAAATATGAAATCAGAATTTCCAAAATCAAATCACATCATTGGCTTCTGCACAGAACCGAATGCCTCTTACATTTTCCAAAAATTCTCATTTTGATTTCAATGCTTCCAAACTTGTTTCTCTACTTTATCCCCACACAATTTTCCATTTTAAACACATTGGAAGCATCAAAATCATGAAATTACAACAAATGAATAATGTTTCTTACAGTAACAGCCAAGAACATAACATTCCATTCACATGCATACTTGGATTTCCAAGCTAGTACCACTTGATTCTAGCTTGTTTGAGCTTATCTAAACTTTATATAACATAAAACTCATATTCCTTTCACATGAAAACAGAATGTCCAGCAGCACCACCAAGGAAAATATGTCACAAAACCCTCTGAAAACTAAGAGCAAACTTGCTAGATTAGAGTCCAAGATCAAGGGAACTAGTTACATTTCTTGTTCTTCCAAGTTGCTTGCTTCTTTCTTTCTTCAATAGAAATTTTGCAAGAGGTTCCCTAAGGTTCCAAGAATGCCAACCCAAGTCTGATTTGAGGGGTTATTTATAGAAAAATGTGGTGGAAATAGAAGGCTAAGATTACTTTGGTTACTATTTGATCTAATGGTCCATAATCCACCTTGCAAGAAGCTTGCCCTAGAAGCCTCATTAATGACATCATCTATGACATCATCAAGGCTATGTTTGGTTCAATAAAGTGGAAAATACTGATAGAAAAAATTTTAGTCCAGTCCGGTACTGATCGGGTCAGTTTCCTAAAAACTAGACTGTTTTATGTTCCCTATTTTTATAATATTCTATAATATGTATTCTGTCATGAAAACCAATGTTTAGGTTTTTCCTACCATTGAAATTGTTATACTGAGTATTTATCTTCTATCCATCCATTGAGAAATGACCAAAATACCCTTGGTGCCCTTTTTTGCACTATATTAACCCAAAGGGCATAATTGTTATTTCACACCTCTTTATACCTTATCAGGGTATATACTGACTCTGAGTAATCATTCCTATACTTATCTTGGCATTTTGGCCTGTCCAAAATGACCAAAATTCCCTCCATTCATCTCTTGCTTATTATTACAACACAAGGGTATTTTCGTAATTTTGCACTTTTTCGAGGTTTCTCTGGACACTGGCCCATATAACTGCTTAGTTACCTTACTGGGCCTTTGTGGTGCCATTTTGGGCCTTTATATGGGTCCACTACCTTTATGGCATAAATCCCGAGAAACCTCTCCTGAAGGTATTTATTGGGTATTTTATTCTAATGTAAATTCCATTAAAAATTCTACAGGATTTCTTTTCTGACCCTATCAGTTTTATAAATTCTCATATTAATTATAAGAATTTACTATAAAGTTTCATCTGATTCTGAGGTCCGAGAAATACTGTAATAATTTTTCCTAACTTCAAAAATTTATATCAATTTATCGGGACCTCAAATCAAAATTCTGTGTTGCGTCAAACTAACCAGAATAATTTTCTCTAGCTACTGGCATTTTTCAGCTCAATTTCTTCATAATTATACTTTTGCCCCTTAAACTTTTGATAAATTACATTTAAATCCTTAAACTTTTTAAAATTACACTTAATGGCCCAACATTTATGTCTACATTCTATTTTGACCCTAAAACTTTTGTAAATTTCACTTAAGTCCTTGAAATTTCTATTATTTTCAATTCAATCCCTTTCCTTCCTTAAATTACCACACTTAGAAAATCTCACATATATTACGTACCAACTGTACATACAAACCAGACAAGAAAATTAGGGATATGACAATACTCCTGGACCAATAAATGAATCACACCTAGAACAACACTATTAAATCCAAGATAACAACATAATCCATAGTGTGACCTGAAAACAATTAATCCACCATCTTTTTGGAATGCAAAAGTGATAATGTGGGTAATGCCAAGTAATCAACTACTAAACGAACTCAACCTCAACTGTATGAGCACAATAGATCCTCTCAAAGGATGTAAGTGTTTAGCTCTCTATTTTCTCTCAGTGTTAGGGTTCTTTCACTCATATTCAAATTGAAAAACATCCTATCATAAGCTTGTAATGGCTCTAAATCTCGGAAACTATATAGCACTTATGCAAAGAATTAAGAGGTCTTTTAGGGTTGTAATGATGGAGATAGGCCACGTGGAATGGAATATGAATGATAGAAAGTTTTATATGCATTCAACAATGAGTATATAGCCTTAATTCATGTCTCTAGAGATGTAGAAATGATGATTGTGCTAATAGGAGTTGATAATGGTGCCTTCCTCATTTCTCTTTTTTTTTTCTTTTTGTTTTCTTTTCTTCAATCTTTTCTTGCACTCTTTTTTTTCCAGTGCAATATGCTTTTTCTCGTTTTCTTTTATTTGGCACCTTATGCACAAAGACTATAGCACAACAACACAACAGTAATGAATTTTTGACATGAATAAAGATTTATTTTGAAACGATGTTTATGCATATATGACTTTCTATAAAAAATGATGACAAGAAAAAGTTATGGGCTCAAAGGGGGTGACTAAGGATACAATATGTAGTGGGCTTATGTTTGGGATAAAAGGGTTTAGAAACGAATGCCTCTATCATGTTCAATTCATAAATGCGTAAGTAATTCTCGACTCAGAGCTAAGACAAGTTCTAGAGGATATAAACCAATTGAATAATCACTCAATATAGAATTTAAGGCTGAGAATCCTTCCAACAAGGGTTTTTATCTAAATTGCTCATATGCTAAAGTCTCAAACACTGTTCATCATTCACTAGGCATTAAAACGCTTATCATAGCTGAAAACCCTCTAAACGATGATTTAAAAGTTTCAAGGTAATCACTTAGAACCATGTGATATGTTGGGAATTGGAAGACACGCAGCGGAAATTAACTTTTAAAATTTTTTCCATTCCCTGCCAAGATCTACCGAATGTGTTTAAGTCAAGGAGAAAGAAGTATTACCTTCGGTATTCGAGCTGTGGTCGCGACCTCAGTATCCACTAGTCGCGACTCTTCACCTCTGGAGTTTTCAGTCGCGACCTACTCAGCTTCTAGTCTCGACCTGTCACCTCTGGAGTTTTCTGTCGCGACCTCATAAGCTCCTAGTTGCGACCTCCTAAGCCTCTAGTCGCGACCTGTCACCTATGGAGTTATCAGTCGCGACCTCCTCAACTTCTAGTCGTGACCTGTTGTCTCTTTTCGAATTTTTGATGTTCAGATGCCTATTTAGTCGTGACCTCTGTGTCAACTGGTCGCAACCTGTCGTCGTACCTGGTCCTCTTTTCTCAATCACAAGAAGTCGACAACTCAGATCGGCTTCCTCTACCGGTATCCACACAAACAGCATTCCAATCACGAACGACGTGCTAGCGCCTCTTGTCCCTCTAGGGCTTCCTCAAGAATCCGTCCTCACCGTCTCTATTTTGGTAGTTTCTTATCTGCAAACCTTTTTCACTCTCCTTGCCCCTTTTGTCACGTATAGAACCCTAGCCCCTAATGTCAAATATATAGGATGCTATCGGTGTTCTAATTGGGTTGGGCTTCAGAATTAATCTTATATTAATTCTGAAATTAATACAATATCATATATTGCATAATTTGATAAGAAACTAATTAAATAAATACGATTTATATTAAATCTGTCTCACAGATTTAATTCACCTATTTATTTAATTTAAAATAAAGATAAGACGAAATTATATTTAATTTATTCTCATAAATCAAATTTGAGATATCTTATCATTTAAATTTTAAATTCAAATAGATCATATCAATTTAAATTCAAATTCAAAAGTGATAGAGATTTAATTTATCCTTATAAATTAAATCTTACAAATATCTCTTATATTATATATAATCTATATATACAAATTTATATATATATAAAATATATATAACCACCCTAGATTATTCATTGAATCTGGACATGTCTTAGATTCAATGAATCTGGACACCATAGCTCGTGTTATGCTGTTTTGTGTGCGACCCTGTAGGCCCATATGAAGTTGGCAGTGGGCCAGTTACTATACTAACCCACAAGTCGTAAGCGGTCTCTAACAAGGCATTACGACTACCCAAATCATATGAGGATCGATGAACGATATTACCTTTCATACAACCATATCACGTCCCTTTTGTCACACGTGTTAAAAATTGTGCCCTAAGGGCCAATCATTGTATCGGGTTATCACATTATTTGCATGTTTACTGTGATAACCATCCTTGGATAACTCATGATCTTATCCTAAATGTCCCTGGTCGGTCATCTATGTGGGAGCAGAGATGAAATAAGACCAGTATGACTTTGAAGATATATAGAGATATAAATCAAAGTCATAGGCACATGTAAGAGTACAGGGTGCTGGACCGACCCGCTATGAGAGAGCCGCGTGGGTCAAGTCATAAGCTTCTCTCATATACAAGCCATGTCACTATGCCCTTTGACCTGAGATCATCATGGATTCCTACATGACAAACGCTCAGCTTTGACCTAGTCAAAAGTCACTTTTGACCGAGTGATCATAAAGGCTATGCTCGGGCTTAGTGGTTTTTCATGCGGAGGAATATGAATGGTCAAGATGGAATTTGTCCCTCACATTCGTAGAGAGATATTACTGGGCCCCTCGATGAGTGAGTCTGAGAAATGTATGGCCATACTGTAATAGAAAGGTAGTTCCATTTCTATAGTCAGACTACTCAAGAATCGAGAAAGTAACGGTCAGGAACAGGAGGATGACGTTCTCCATGCCTCATCCTTGATCGAAATATCCTGTGACAAAAGGGACGTGATATAGTTGTATGAAAGGTTACATCGTTTATCGATCCTCATATGTTTTGGGTAGTTGTAATGCCTTGCTAGAGACTGCTTACGACTTGTGGGTCAGTATAGTAACTGGGCCACTGCCAACTTCATATGGGCCTACAGGGTCGTACATAAAATAGCCCAATGCGAGCTATGATGTCCAGATTCATTGAATCTAAGAGATGTCTAGATTCAATAAATAATCTAGGGTGGATATATATTTTATATATATATAAAAATTTGTATATATATATTATATATAATATAAGAGATATTTGTAAGATTTAATTTATAAGGATAAATTAAATCTCTATCACTCTTGAATTTGAATTTAAATGGATATGATCTATTTGAATTTGAAATTCAAATTGATAAGATATCTCAAATTTGATTTATGAGAATAAATCAAATATAATTCTGTCTTATCTTTATTTTAAATTAAATAAATAGGTGAATTAAATCTGTGGGACAGATTTAATATAAACCATATTTATTTAATTAGTTTCTTATTAAATTATGCAATATATGATATTGTATTAATTCATAATTAATATAAGATTAATTATGAAGCCCGGCCCTATTAGAAGCTCGATAGCTTCCTATATATTTGACATTAGGGGCTAGGGTTCTACACATCTCTACACACACATTCAGACGTGAGAAAAGGGGCCAGGGACCAAAGTTCGAATACCGAAGGTAACACTTCTTTCTCCTTGACTTAAACACATTCGGTAGATCTTGGCAGGGAATGGAAAAAAATTTTAAAAGTTAATTTCCGCTGCGTGTCTTCCAATTCCCAACATATCACATGGTTCTAAGTGGACACTGAGGTCGCGACCAACGCTCGAATACCGAAGGTAACACTTCTTTCTCCTTGACTTAAACACATTCGGTAGATCTGGCTGGGAATGAAAAAAATTTTAAAGCTAATTTTCGCTGCGTGTCTTCCAATTCCCTTCAGTGGTATCAGAGCCATGCCGTTTTGTGTTTAAGTTAGGTTTGATTGTTGATACATGTGATGTATGTTAGACTTCTTAGCTGATTATATGATAAGATGCGAGATATGTATGACATATATGGAATCTGTTTATGTATGACATATACGGAATATAAAAGGAAACTGAAATTGGTGGTGTATGTTAATTGATTTGATCAATTAATATTAACCGGCTAGCGGGACAGCCGTGGCTACCTGTTCGTAGCGCAACATAATCGTAAGATATACTGGCTTTCCTTATATATGAATGTTTTGAAACATTTATTTCCCTTCAAATAGTATGAATTTTGATTCTTGAATATTTGGGTATGGTGAACAATATGGCTCTAGATTACAAGTGTTGTAATTTTTCTAAATACGGCCTGCGTGTCGTGCCTTCCTCTAATGACTCTCATTGTACATTCTCTTCTCATCTCACTCCCCTCGAATGTTAAAACGAGGTTTCCTTATGTAATTTTCCTATTCTAATTAGACAGCTTCTCTCATTGGCTTGAGGGGACTTAGGATAGGTGAGCCATATTGTATCACGTTTAAGATTATGCATCTTTTGATTAGATCACTGCATGTATGTTTTATATGCATAATACTGGTATGAGATACAACCGAGATACATGCAAACCGGATAGTTAATTAAACCCTCTAAAAGAAATCTTAAGTCATATGCCGTCAATTAATCAAAATCTCGATCGCTCATTTGTAGGCTCCACCAAAGTGGGTACATTTGAGTTATATTGGGGAGATAAGCAAGAGTAATGGTGCTACTCTTATGTTTGTTATTGTTTGGAATAATTGAGATTATCAAAACGGTTTTAGGTCTCAAGGCATTAGTTGGGATTAAAACATGCCGGATCATATGATGATGGAATCCCATAAATATCTAAGAATTACATTTGATGTAATTGGTAAAGTTGTTACCTACCTAAATAACTTAAAGTTGAGCGTCCTGCCAAAGCGGACTCAAGTTTAAGCCAAATATGGATCTTAGCCCACTAATTATTACATTGAGTGTTATTTTATTCAGTGGGAGATTGCTAATTCGCTTGCATATTTTAATTGTAGAATCATGACGACTAGTAATACTGCTACATTATCGTTGCGATCTGTCCTTGAGAAGGACAAACTCAATGGGACAAACTTTCTTGACTGGTTCAGGAACTTGACAATTGTTCTCAAGCAGGAAAGAAAGGTATATGTCCTAGATCAACCCATTCCTGAGGAGCCAGCAGCCAATGCTCCTAGAGCTCAGAGAGATTCTTATGCGAAGCATAAGGAAGACTCTGTTGATGTGGGATGCTTGCCACCATGGTTCTGGAGCTCCAAAGAGATTTGGAACACATGGAGGCTTATGAGATGATTGTGCATCTTAAGGAAATATTTCAGTAACAAGCAAGGCAAGAGAGGTATGAGACCACTAAGGCCTTACATTCCTGCAAGATGGCTGAAGGTGCATCAGTGAGTACTCATGTCTTAAAGATGAAAGGGTACATAGATCACCTTGAGAGGCTTGGATTTCCCATGAGCCAAGAGTTAGCTATAGATTTGATCTTGAACTCACTCCCGGAAAGTTATGACCAGTTTGTCATGAACTACAACATGAACAACATGGAGAAATCTATTTCTGAACTGCATAGGATGCTTAAAACTACTGAGCCGACTATTAAGAAGAAGCCCAGTACTATTTTGATGGTTCAGAAAGGAAAGGGTATGAAAAAAGAAAGGCAAGGGTAAGGGGATGGGTCATGGCTCATCTGGTAAGACCAAAGAGTCAGGCAAGCCCGAAACCAAGCCTGCACCAAAGAAGTCAAAGCCTCCAAAGGAAGGAGTTTGCTTCTTCTGCAATGAACCGGGTCATTGGAAGAGGAATTGCAAACTCTACCTTGAAGATCTGAAAAAGAACAAGAAGGATAGCGGGGCTATCGCTTTAGGTATTTATGTTATAGACATTCATCTCTCTACTTCCACTACATGGGTATTAGATACTGCATGTGGTTTCATATTTGTACAAATGTGCAGGGCCTAAAGGACAGTAGAAAGCTGAAGAAGGGCGAAGTTGACCTACGAGTTGGAAATAGAGCAAAGGTTGCTGCTTTAGCTGTAGGCACTTATGAATTAGTTCTGCCCACTGGGCTTTTGTTAGTTTTGAACAATTGCTATTATGTTCCTGCTTTGAGTAGTAACATTGTTTCTCTTTCTTATTTGGATAAGAAGGTTACACTTCCATTTCTGGGAATGGTAAATGTTCCATTTATCGTAATGATATTTTCTATGCTCATGGTGATTTGCATGTTGATCATTACATATTAAACTTGGAACAACCCAATCATGGAAATATCTATAACATAACTGCCAAAAGGGTCAAACCAAATGATTTGAATCCGACATACCTCTGGCACTGTCATCTGTACCATATAAATGAGAAACATATTTCTAAACTCCATCAAGATGGATTTCTCAACTCATTTGATTTTGAATCATATGATACTTGCGAGTCTTGTTTGTTAGGAAAGACGACAAAGTCTCCTTTCACTGGGCACAGTGAGAGGGCCACTGATTTATTGGGACTCATACATACAGATGTGTGTGGACCGATGAATACAAATGCAAGAAGAGGTTATTCGTACTTCATCACATTCATAGATGATTTCAGTAGATATGGCTACGTCTATCTAATGAAACATAAATCTGAATCTTTTGAAATGTTCAAGATATTTCAAAATGAAGTACAAAACCAGCTTGGTAAAACAATTAAAGCCCTTCGATCTTATCGAGGTGGTGAATATTTGAGCCAAGAGTTTATCGATCATCTTAGGAATTGTGGGATAGTCTCACAATTGACTCCTCCAGGAACACCACAATGGAATGGCATTTCTGAACGGAGGAATCGAACATTATTGGATATGGTTCGATCCATGATGAGTCGAACAGATCTTCCATCGTCCTTTTGGGGCCACGCCCTAGAGATAGCTGCGTTCACACTGAATCATGTTCCATCTAAGGCAGTTGAAAAGACTCCGTATGAGATATGGACTGGGAGGAAACCTAGTTTGTCTTTTCTCAAGATTTGGGGATGTGAGGTCTATGTTAAGCAACAAGCCTCAGATAAGTTAGCGCCCAAATCTTCAAAGTGCCTTTTTGTGGGATATCCTAAGGAAACCAAGGGATATTATGTCTATAATCCCACTGATAACAAAGTGTTTGTTGTCAGAAATGGTATCTTTCTAGAACAAGAATTTATCTCTAAAAGAACCAGTGGGAGTAAGGTACACCTCAAAGAAGTTCGAGAGCCACAAGACACCACAGAACTACAGATGGAAAATGGAGAAGACTCACAACAAGTTGTTGAGACTCCTCAAGTCACGTAAGGCCCACGGCGATCTAATAGGGCACGACTTCAGCCTCAGAGATTTGGATTTCTGATTGCTGACAATCGTGATATGTTGCTCATTGAGCATAATGAGCCAACAACATATCGAGAAGCTATAGTGGGACCAAACTCTGAAAAATGGCTTAGTGCCATAAAGTCTGAGATGTAATTCATGTACGACAATAAGGTATGGACCTTAGTCGATCCGCCTGAAGGTGTAAAAACCGTCGGGTGCAAGTGGGGTTTTAAAGAGAAAACCGACATGGATGGCAATGTAAATGTCTTCAAGGCACGACTGGTTGAAAAAGAATTTACTCAAACTCATGGTGTGGACTATGATGAGACCTTTTCCCCAGTTATAATGGCCAAATCAATCAGAATCCCCCTTACCATTGCAGCATATTATGACTATGAAATATGGCAGATGGACGTCAAGACAGCCTTCCTTAATGGAAAGCTCCTTGAGGATGTGTACATGACACAACCTGAAGGATTTGTGCGTTTTGAGGACTCTGGTAAGGTGTGCAAGCTTCAAAGGTCCATTTATGGACTGAAGCAAGTATCTCGGAGTTGGAATCATCGTTCTGATGAAGCAGTCAAAGAGTTTGGATTTCTTCAAAATATTGATGAACCTTGTGTGTACAAGAAGGTTAGTGGGAGCACAGTTATATTTTTGGTACTCTATGTCGATGACATCCTACTCATTGGGAATGACATTCCTACCTTGTAGATTGTCAAGTCTTGGTTAGGAAAATCTTTCTCGATGAAAGACTTGGGTGAAGCCACCTACATCCTAGGAATTAGGATCTATAGAGATAGATCTAAAAGGCTTCTAGGACTGAGTCAGAGCACATATATAGATAAGATACTGCATAGGTTCAGTATGCAGGAATCAAAGAGGGGTTTCATACCCATGTCTCATGGTATTCACCTCAGCAAGGATTTGTGTCCTAGTACACCAGATCAGTGAGGTTGCATGAGTAAGGTTCCATATGGTTTGGCCATAGGATCTATCATGTACGCCATGTTATGTACTCGACCGGATGTCTCGTTTGCCTTAAATATGACTAGCAGATATCAACAGGACCCCGGTGAGGGCCATTGGACTGCTGTCAAGAATATCCTTAAGTACTTAAGAAGGACTAAGGACTTATTCTTGGTCTATGGTGGATTGGATGACGAGCTCTATGTAACTGGTTACACAGATGCAAGTTTCCAAACTGACCAGGATGACCAGAAATCTCAATCTGGATACATATTCCTCCTGAATAATGGAGCGGTAAGCTGGAAGAGCTCTAAGTAGAGCACTGTAGTAGATTCTGCAATGGAAGCTGAGTATATAGCAGCATCTGATGCAGCTAAGGAGGCCGTTTTGATCAGGAAGTTCATTACTGAACTAGGGGTGGTACCGACCATCTCAGATCCAATAACTTTGGTCTGTGACAATAGCGGTGCCATTGCACAGGCCAAAGAGCCTAGGTCACATCAAAGGACCAAACATATACTTAGGCGATTTCATCTTATCAGAAAAATCAATGATAGAGGTGATATAAAAATATGTAAGGTAGCAAGGGAAGATAATGTTGCTGATCCTCTAACAAAGCCGCTTGTGCAGGAAAAACATGAGCGTCATGTTTGGTCAATAGGATTGAGACAAATTAATGATTGTTCCTAGTGCAAGTGGGAGGATGTTGAAAATTGTGCCCTAGGGGCCAATCATTGTATCGGGTTATCACATTATTTGCATGTTTACTGTGATGACCATCCTTGGATAACTCATGATCTTATCCTAAATGTCCCTGGTCGGTCATCTATGTGGGAGCAGAGATGAAATAAGACCAGTATGACTTTGAAGATATATAGAGATATAAATCAAAGTCATAGGCACATGTAAGAGTACAGGGTGCTGGACCGACCCGCTATGAGAGAGCCGCGTGGGTCAAGTCATAAGCTTCTCTCATATACAAGCCATGTCACTATGCCCTTTGACCTGAGATCATCATGGATTCCTACATGACAAACGCTCAGCTTTGACCTAGTCAAAAGTCACTTTTGACCGAGTGATCATAAAGGCTATGCTCGGGCTTAGTAGTTTTTCATGCGGAGGAATATGAATGGTCAAGATGGAATTTGTCCCTCACAATCGTAGAGAGATATTACTGGGCCCCTCGATGAGTGAGTCTGAGAAATGTATGGCCATACTGTAATGGAAAGGTAGTTCCATTTCTATAGTCAGACTACTCAAGGATCGAGAAAGTAACGGTCAGGAACAGGAGGATGACATTCTCCATGCCTCATCCTTGACCGAAATATCCTGTGACAAAAGGGACGTGATATGGTTGTATGAAAGGTTACATCGTTTATCGATCCTCATATGTTTTGGGTAGTTGTAATGCCTTGCTAGAGACCGCTTACGACTTGTGGGTCAGTATAGTAACTGGGCCACTGCCAACTTTATATGGGCCTACAGGGTCGCACATAAAACAGCCCAATGCGAGCTATGATGTCCAGATTCATTGAATCTAAGAGATGTCTAGATTCAATAAATAATCTAGGGTGGATATATATTTTATATATATATAAAAATTTGTATATATATATTATATATAATATAAGAGATATTTGTAAGATTTAATTTATAAGGATAAATTAAATCTCTATCACTTTTGAATTTGAATTTAAATGGATATGATCTATTTGAATTTGAAATTCAAATTGATAAGATATCTCAAATTTGATTTATGAGAATAAATCAAATATAATTCTGTCTTATCTTTATTTTAAATTAAATAAATAGGTGAATTAAATCTGTGGGACAGATTTAATATAAACCATATTTATTTAATTAGTTTCTTATTAAATTATGCAATATATGATATTGTATTAATTCAGAATTAATATAAGATTAATTCTAAAGCCAGGCCCTATTAGAAGCCCGATAGCTTCCTATATATTTGACATTAGGGGCTAGGGTTCTACACATCTCTACACACACATTCAGACGTGAGAAAAGGGGCCAGGGAGAGTGCAAAAGGTTTGCAGATAAGAAACTGCCAAAATAGAGACGGTGAGGACGGAATCTCTAGAAAGCCCTAGAGGGACAAGAGGCCCTAGCACGTCGTTCGTGATTGGAACGCTGTTCGTGTGGATACCGGTAGAGGAAGCCGATCTGAGCTGTCGACTTCTTACGATCGACCAAACACGAAGCAAGGTCGCGACCTACTAACACTGAGGTTGCGACCATACGGGCACCTGAACGTCAGAAATCCAAAAAGAAGAGACAGGTCACGACTTGAAGCTGACGATGCTGCGACTACAAACTCCAGAGATGTCCGGTCGCGACGAGAAGCAGAGTGGGTCGCGACTAATAACTCCAGAGGCGACAGGTCGCGACTAGAAGTTGAGGAGGTCGCGACTGAAAGTTCCAGAGGCGAGGAGTCGCGACTAGTGGACACTGAGGTCGCGACCAAAGCTCGAATACCGAAGATAACACTTCTTTCTCCTTGACTTAAACACATTCGGTAGATCTGGCTGGGAATGGAAAAATTTTTAAAGCTAATTTCCGCTGCGTGTCTTCCAATTCCCTTCAACACGATATTTCGGTCAAAGATGAGGCATGGAGAACGTCATCCTCCTATTCCTGATCGTTACTTTCTCGATCCCTGAGTAGTCTGACTATAGAAATGGAACTGCCTTTCCATTATAGTATGACCATATATTTCTCAGACTCACTCATCGAGGGGCCCAGTAATATCTCTCTACGAATGTAAGGGACAAATTCCATCTTGACCATTCACATTCCTCCGCATGAAAAACCACTAAGCCTGAACATAGCTTTTATGATCACTCGGTCAAAAGTGACTTTTGACTAGGTCAAAGCTGAGCGTTTGTCATGTAGGAATCCATGATGATCTCAGGTCAAAGGGCATAGTGACATGGTTTGTATATGAGAGAAGCTTATGACTTAACCCATGCAGCTCTCTCATAGTGGGTCAGTCCAACACCCTGTACTCTTATATGTGCCTATGACTTTGATTTCTATCTCTATATATCTTCAAAGTCATACTGGTCTTATTTCATCTCTGCTCCCGCATAGATGACCGACCAGGGACATTTAGGATAAGATCATGAGTTATCCAAGGATGGTCATCACATTAAACATGCAAATAATGTGATAACATAATTAAGAAATTCATAAATCAACAATGTTCATAATACAATGATTGGCCCCTAGGACACAATCTCCAACATGATAATCCTAAATTTAACAGCAAGAGCTTAGGTGTTTCAATTTCAATATCCAAGATTTTCAAAGAAAAATTCAAGTGTGGCAATATTTCTAGGAGCTAAAAAGGTTTTGAAGTAAGGGGCAATGAATCATTTGTAAGAGCATTTCAGTAGTTCAAAAAGGAACCTTCTATACAGCATTGCACAAGGCAAAGAGAAGGTAAATGGATATTTGCGTACTCAGGTCGCGACAAAAAACAATCAAGGTCGCGACCAAATGTCATAGTGAGTGCAGTCTCTAAACTTCCACAACTAGTCGCGACCATTACATGTTCCTGTCGTGACGTAAAATCACAGAGAGGTTCAGTCGTGACCTAAAGACACTAGGGTCGCGACTAAATAACACAGAGAGCATATTAAGTCCAATATTTCGTTCTAGGTCGCGACTGAAAGTAGTGAAGTCACGACCAATGTTCACAGAAACTACCATGTGATAGTTTTCAAAATCCCAAAATATTTCATACTAACACCTTTTTAGTAAATAACAAATCAGTTTCAAGTGGGGATCCAATTTTCAGCAATTCATCACACATTAAGATCAAAAATCAAAAGTTTTGTGACAAAAGATTGGATTATGGAAGAATTTTTACATTATTAGCACAGAAACAAGGACTTAAACTTGACAGTGTCCTATGTAACATCCCAATTTTTAGGCCTAGAGACTCAGAAAGTAGCCTGAAATAGATAGACTACCAGACCCCTTTGAGCAGAAGTCCCAGAAACATACAGAGGATTTTTAGGGATTAAACTGCAAATAAGTGAAAGTACCAGGACTTATATGTAAATAGTAAAAGTCCTAGGGGTATAATAGTCATTTTAGTAAAGAAAAGGATTAAATTGAAAAATGAAGAAAATCCAAGGACTTGAGTGAAATTATGAAAGCTTTAAGGTTAAAAGAGAAAGTAGACAAAAATGTGGGGTATTTAAGTGTAATTTTAGCCAAATAAAAGGGACTTAATTGAAAAGAAGAAAAGTTTCCAGGGGCAAAATGATAATTATGGAAAGTTGAGCCAGAAGTGGCTTAGAACTGCCCGGAAGCATTTTAGTCCCAAATTTCATCAGTAGATAGAGAAAATGATGCTGGATAATCCAGCTTAATACATGAATTTTATCAGGACTCTAGATAGCCGAAATTTATCTGATAGTTTAAAAGTATAAAAAATTCCTATAGGATATCCTAGACCTCAGATATGAGTAAAAAACTGTAGGAAGATGCGTCCTGTAGAGACGGATATCAAGAAATTGACAGAATACTGAAAGGAGGTCTGTAGAAAAAGTTATTCACAAATTAGTGAATTGAGACGGGAATTTATGACCTCCGGCTATCCGATTGGGAGATTTATCGGTATTCAAATTGAGACTGAATGAGCTCAGATGACATCAGTCAGAGGCCCGTAATGACACAAAGGGATGTCTAGAGTCAGTATGGCAGTCTATATGATAAAAGGGGCCGGTGTCCGAAAAAATGTACAAAATGACGAAAATGCCCTTATGTTATAAAATAGTGAAAGAATGAGTAAAGGGTATTTTGGTCATTTGGCTAAGGTGAGACAGTCAAGAAAGGTTATCTGGATAGTTGACCAGGGTCAGAGAATACTTTGGTAAGGTATGAAAAGATAATAATGCCCCTAGATTCATTAAAGTAAAAAAAGAGGAACAAAGGGCATTTTGGTAATTTGCTAAGGGATGGTTCTTGGGAAGTGAGCCATCAGAGTACTTGGGCTGGACCAGAGACCCAAGATGATATTCCAGGCCCAAAAACGTAGCCCATGAATTATGTGAGAAAAAGTGGCATTAAAATAATATTTTAGTGACTTTTCAATAAAGTAAAGTTACTCGGTTAGCATGATGATCGGGGAGGTGATCAGATAAAGTCCTGGACTTATCTGAAAGTCATGAGGTGGCAAAAAAGGTGTCCTCATGGGACCCACAAGGTGCCACATGGCATTAGTATAAGGAAGAAGAAAAAGGTGAAGGACACGTGGCCCGATCTCAGCCGCTCATTCCAGGAAAAGACTCTGGAATTCTCTGGAAGCGCTGAGTCAGCATGTTAAGTCAGCAGGTAATTATAAAAGGCCATGAGTCATCATGATGAGTCATCAAGATGACATCACCATGATGATGTAATAAGTTGGATTAAAGAAAATAGGAAATTCCAGGAAAATCGGTGGCCACAAGATCAAAGTTCTTAAGAATTACAGAAATGTCATCCATGAAAACTATAAATACCCCCTCCCACTCCCATTTTCATCCCACGGCCAAGGCAAGAAATAAAGAGAGAAGTAAGTTCTAGAGAGAGAAAGTAAGAGGAAGAAAGAAGGAAGGAAGTTCTGGCGGAGCTGGAAGCAGTATAAAGATAGTAGAGTTTTGCTTAGCTAGTAAGGTAGTAACTAATCCTAGCTTTTATGTAATGGCTTTGTGAATTGATGTGCTATTGTTTGGTTGGATTGTTGT
Source organism: Leucaena leucocephala (assembly GCA_037074615.1). Classification (NCBI taxonomy): domain Eukaryota; kingdom Viridiplantae; phylum Streptophyta; class Magnoliopsida; order Fabales; family Fabaceae; genus Leucaena; species Leucaena leucocephala. The sequence continues at coordinate 6,507,558 of CM073548.1, read as the reverse complement.
CTTATATGTTATGCTTGAAGCTCTACTATATAATGCTATGATCATATGTTATTGAGTATGGAAGCACGCAGCATACTTATCTATACACAACCACAAGCAAGCACTATCACACTGCATTACATATATTGTTATGATTATTACTACTGAGATTCCCCCGAATCTCACTCCCCCATGTATAACCCATTACAGGGAGGTTATGTTCAAGTGGATTTTGAGAATTCTAAAAGACGCCGTTATGCTGCCAAAATTATGGCAAAATATCAGTAGTAAAGAAATGAGATGATACGTACTGTGTACGTAGGTACTGTCTAAGGAGTCTGGAAGTGAGTGGACCTAGTCGGTTCATCCAGTCTTTCCTGGGTACTTACGTAGAAGTGTAGTTCTCACGGGAATTACCGAATCAGTACAAGATCAGTTATTTGTAAAGATGAAGCCTAGTAGTTATACTGCTGGATTTCAGGCAGGAAAGATGTAATAGAGATATGAGGATTTTGTTCATGCCCTTTTGTATAACAATTATTTAATAATAAATATTGTTTAGCATGTTCAGCTTGTGTATGAGGAATTAAGAGATGTTATGCATATGTGTGTAAAGTTGATTGCTAGCGTGAACAGTAACTGTAATTAAAAATAGTAAATGATTAAATAAATGTATGATATTTTTATGGTAAATAATATACATACCAAGCTTCGATTTGATATATAGAATGCCTCATTTGGATGTCTGCACATGGAGATATAAATTATCAAAGTTGGGACCAAAATGCTGGATTCAGGAGAAAAATGATGAATGAACAGTAAAGTTGTGACATTGACTTGGTCAATGCGTGGTCAACGAGTTATTTTTCATTGAAGTAGTATTGAGTTAGCTTCATGTTGCAATTTGAACCACTTTATTCCGATTTTTCTAAAATTAGTTATGATTTTTCGAAGTCAGGTCACTCATCTGGAATTTACACAGTGAACAGTACTCGATAAGAGTAAAACTCCAGATTGAGAAATTGGACTTCAATGATCTTAAATGCTACCAAATGGTCCCTAAGATGTCAAGGATGTTTCATCCTCACCGTCAACAGAACTTTAGAAATCACAGCACTTTATAAAGTCAATCAAATCTAGCTCAAACACAGCAAGTAATCTCATCACTCAATGCAAATTTTCCAGTTAGGCATGCAGTCACATTCAACTCATATAAAGCAATACGAGTAAAGTGAAGATGACAGGATGGGTAAGCTAAAGTCATGCATGTGAGTGTGTAGGTGTCTCAGAGAAAAATCAATGAGTATGCAGCACATGGATAGTAACGGGGTGTTATTCAAAATAGAAAGAAACCTAGAATAAACAGAAATAAACTAAAAATAAAAACTATCTTACTGAATCATCCCTTTCCAATCAATCAAACCAACATAGCAAACATATCATAGTAGAAAAAAATGTGTGAAAGGTAGGTGATAGGAAAAGGGACAACCTGGCCTCAAGGAGGTAAAGCAGGTTCCTCATAAAGCTTTGAGAGATGGCTGTTTGATTAGGAAGTTGTCCCTATTATCTTCTTTCTCCACTCTGGCTTCCCAAGATCATGCACTATGCTTACATCATGAAGCCCATCCAAGCTCGTCTTGAATGTTTCCTCTCTAAACTTGAACTTGCCCAACTGTGGTTGGCAAGTAGCAGCAACATGCTTAGGAGATGTTTCCTTCGCATCCTTTGTATATCCCTCAAAGTTGCCCTTATCCAGCTTATGTAGGGTTCCCAATTTGTCATCTACTTCCTCAAGCATCGCACCAAGTTGAGGTTGGTCTTCAACTGCAATGTGCTTAGGGGCACTCTCTTTCATACCTGCACTATTAGTAAGGAGCAAATTATTTAAAAATCTTAAGGTATGAGAGGTAATTTTTGACTGTGAGTGAGGAGAAGTAGGGTTAGAATGTATTGGCCCTTTAACCAAAATAGTGGAGCAAGGAACAGGAGGTCTAGAGAAGTCACTGGTTGCATCTGCCATTTCTAGTTGCGACCTATCAGGTTTATTTTCATCTTCTCGTCGTGGCTCAAGTTCACAGAGACTGTCTCTGGAATATTTGGTCATGACCTCCTCATCCAATTGTCAGGACTGGACATCTCTGGAGTTGTTAGTCGCGACCTGTGTGTCTTCTAGTAGCGACTCCTTTTCAAAGAGAGACTCCCCTTCAACTGACTGATATCTGGTCGCGACCTCTTTAACATCACGTTGCGACTTGTCGTCTCTAGAGTTTATGGTTGCGACCATAAAGTTTTCTTGTCGCGACCTGGTTTCACAGAGAGGCTCCCTTCCAGCATTTGTTCCACTCCTAACTTCCAGGACATCTTGGGACTCTGCAAAATCACTCAACAACTCTTTTGCAAACACATTATCATTAACATGCAAACTCAGTTCATGTTCATCCCTAGTCTCTTCAACAACATAATCAATGGCATTCAAAGCAGTAAAAGTAGAATTATCAAAAGGGAATTTCATTGCTTCATTCATGTTAAAAACTACCACATGTTCTCCAACTTCCATTGTGATGGAGCTATGCTTCATACTAATGATGGTCTTAGAAGTTTGGAGGAAAGGTCTGCCTAGGATCAAAGTGCTGTCATTCACTAACTGATTGGACATGTCCAAAACATAAAAGTCAGCTGGGAACACTAAGTCTTTGACCTATCAGCTAACTGGAGCGCTACATTTGTGTCTCTAAAATTGTTAATACCTAAGGCTTTGTATACCGACCAAGGCATTACGTTAATGGTCTCACCTAGATCAAGCAACGCTCCCTTAATAGGAACATTTCCTATAGTGCATGGGATTGTGTAGGACCCTGGGTCTTGGCACTTAACCGGTAGTTCAGCCTTAAAAAGTGATGACACATTAGCACTTACCTGAATTCTCTCAAGAGGCCTAAACTTCTTTTTATCAGCACACAATTCTTTTAAAAATTTAGCATACTTAGGGTTTCTCTTGAGGAATTCAACCATAGGGATGTTTATTTCTAACTTATTGAATAGGGTATAAGCATCTTTAGCAAATTCAGGGTCAATCTTTTTCTTTCCAGCAAAGTAAGATTTAAAAAAAGGGAGATCTTTAATACTTACCTCCTTACCTTTGTGCATAGAGGCTCATTGCTTGCTCGACTCCGGCTTTTCCTCAGGTTGCTTTCCTTTGTAGGCTGGACTTGGTACTATTGTTGCCTCTTGTTGTGTAAGATCTTTACTTTTGTACGTCTTAGGGACCATTCGGTAGTATTTAGAACCACTTACATGACATTTGAAGTCCATTAGCTAAATCTGGAATTTTTACTCTTAGCGAGTTACTGTTCATATGGTATTCCAGTTTCGGCGATGAACTTCAAAAAATCATAATTAATTCTACAAAAATTGAAATGAAGTGGTTCAAAATTCTACTCGAAGCTAACACCTTGAAGTTAAAGGGAAAATAATTTCCTGACCAAATGCTTATCTAATTGATACAGTTTATTCGTTAAAGATTACTGTTCATTTGGTCACAAATTCTGAAAACAGATTCTGGTCCCCATCTTTGGAAAATCGGTTCTCTTTGTACAGACATAGAAATAAGGAGTTCTTGGTGTCAAAATGAAGCTTGACATGTTAACTAAATGTCTGTAAAATTTCATACATTTATTCCATCATTTACTATTTTTCCTCACATCATAAACATTATTGCTTAAACTAAACATACAGCATCATTACTTGCAAGAATTCTTTACATAACATCATATAACATTTACATTGACCAATCCCTAACTCCTCTTCATGCTTCTTCATCCTCTTTCCTAATTCATAAACCTGTGGGGATTGGGATTACATGGATGGAGTGAGATTTCTGGGGAAATCTGAGTAGCAAACAATACCAAACAATGCATGTATTAATGTAATTGCTTGTGAAAGTGTTACCATAGTGTAATGAGCATGCTTCCATGTATCATATGAAATACAAATGACCAAGGTAATCATAGAAACAGAACTTCAATCATCTACACATATGCACACAATTCAACAAAGCCATAGCACAATCAAGCATAACATTCAATACATACAAGTTTAGGGTAAGTTTACTACCTCATATACTTGACTTTCTTTCACTTTAACTTTGCTCTTTCTTCTTACTTCTCCTTGGTGTGTGGCTGCCTCTTTTAAGTCCACAATCAAATCCTAACATCACATAATCATTCATTTATTATAATCTAACTTCTCTTGAACATTGACTTGCTTTAATTAACATAACTTCCTTTAATCTTTATCAATTGACTTGGCCTTTCAATCAATTGATGTCTTGACCTTACCCTACACAATTTGGCCTTTTGAATCCATTTATGAACTCAAAATAACCAAATTCTAGCAACTATGCACTGTTCTGGACAGAATTTAAACATACATAACTCTTTCAAAAATTCCCATCTTAATTTCATTGCTTCCCATATTTGTTTTTCTACTTTACCCCACACAACTTTTCATTTTAAAACCATTGGAAGCATCAAAATCATGAAAATCCAATCACTATTCATACGAGTGAACAGTAACAGAGAAGAATTCCAAGAATTACAACTTTCAATTCTAATGCTTCCAAGGTTCAAACCCTATCCAATCCTACACAAAATCATCATATAAATTCAATGGAAGCATTATATCATTGAAATTTCATCTCCTTCTATCATGAACAGTGCATGAACAGTGCAACCCGAAATAATTCATCCATGGCAAAGTCAAGAATATCAACTTGATTCAACAACCAATCATCTAACTAGCTTGTTTAAGCTTTAATCTCACAACTCTAACTTTAATATCTTCTTTCTCCTTTCATCTAAGGTTTTGGACAGCATATACACCTTAGAGAAAACTCAATTTTCTTCCATGAAAACTGTAATATCCCTAATTTTCTGTACTGATGAGTATGTACAGATTGTACATAATGTATGTGAGATTTTCTGAGGAAAATGTGGTCATTTATGTAAAGAAAGGGATTGAATTGAAAAAGGAAGAAAATGCTAGGAATTAAGTGAAATTATAAAAGTTTTAAGGCCAAAAGAGAAAGTAGACATAAATGTGGGGTCTTTAAGTGTAATTTTAGCCAAATTTGAGGACATAAGTGTAATTTATCAAAAGTTCAAGGGGCAAAATGGTAATTATGGAAAGTTGAGTCGGAAGTGGCTTAGAATTGCCCAGAAGCATTTCAGTCCCAAATTTCACCAGTAGATAGAGGAAATGATGCTGGTTAATCTAGCCTAATACAGAAATTTTATTAAAGTTCCAGATAGCTAAAATTTATCTGATAGTCTAAAATTTATCTAAAATTTTTATCAGATCTCCTGGACCTCAGATATGAGTGAAAAGTTACAGGAATGTGCGTCCTGTGAAGCTGGTGGTCAGGGAACTGACAGTATCCCGAAAGGAGTTCTGTAGAAAAAGTTATTCACTTTTTAGTGAATTTTGACGGAAGTTTGTGAACGCCCGATATCCGATTGAAAAATTAATTGGTAAGAAAATTGGGACTGAATAAGCCCTATTGGTGTCACTCAGAGGCCCAAAATGACACCAACTGAGGCTAGGCCCATGATCTCAGTTCATCAGGGAAAAAGCGCTAGTGTCCAAAAATTTGCCGGAAAAGTGTGAAATTACGAAAATGCCCCTGTGTTATACTAATGAACAAGAGATGAATAGAGGATATTTTGGTCATTTTAGAAAGGACAAAATACCAAGGCAGGTACAGGAAGGATTAGTCAGAGCTAGTATATGCTCTGATAAGGTACAAAGAGGTGTGAAATGATAATTTTGCCCTTAGGGTCAATATAGTGCAAGAAAGGGCACCAAGGATATTTTGGTCATTTCACAATAGATGGATATCAGATGAAATTTGGTAGTAAATTCTTATAATTAATATGAGAATTTATGAAACTGACAGAAGTAAAAAAGGAGCCCTGTATAATTAATTATGAAATTTACGATGAAAAATGACCGATAAAGGGTTTAAAGAAAATGTATGTAATTTTTATCAGGATTTTTGGGTCTCAGAAAATTATGAAACTTTGCAGAGAATTCATTTTATATTAGAATGAATTTCTAAAAATGTTAGAACCATTAAAAGAGGTATTTAGCATTTATTCCAAGATCAGGGTAATTTAAGGATATTGGTATAAGGAAAGCGCATTGGGATTTATGCCAAGTAGCTATTGGACCTAAAGGAGGCCCAATAAGTCCCAAAAGTTGTCTTGGAGCCCAAGTCCAAAAATGAATAATTTATGGATTTTTGAAAAGAAAAGAAAAAGGAATAAAGTAGGAATTAGGGTTGCACATGGTGGGGCCCACTAAAGCTCATACATGGCGTCCAAGGCAAGGGAAAGAGAAGATTTTTGTCATGTGATTTTATCTCAACTTGGCTTGGTGGGCAAGACAAGATTCAAGGTGCAATCTTGGCCATTAGATCAAATAGTAAACAAAGCAATCTTGGCCTTTCATTTTCCATTGGATTTTTCTATAAATACCCCCATTTTTTGGGTGCAAAACCGTGAATGAAGAATGCTTAGGGAACCTCTTGCAAAATGAAAACTCAAGCCAAGACAAAGAAGAATTCAAAGGCCAAAGTTCAAGCAAGCTAGAGATTAAAGGTAAGCAATCTATCCTAGCTTATTTTCCTTTGATTTGGGAGCTTGAACTTAGGGTTTTCATGGAAGAAAGTTGAGTTTTCTCTAAGGTATTTATGTTGCCCAAAACCTTAGATGAAAAAAGAAAGAAGAAATTAAAGTTAGAGTTATGTGATTAAAGCTTAAACAAGCTAGTTAGATGATTTGTTGTTGAATCAAGTTGATGTTCTTGACTTTGCCATGGTGGAAATATTTCGGTTGCACTGTTCATACACTGTTCATGATAGAAGGAGATGGAATTTCAATGATCTAATGCTTCCATTGAGTTTATATGATGATTTTGTGTAGGATTGGATAGGTTTTGAGCCTTGGAAGCATTTAAATGAAAAGTTGTGTGGGGTAAAGTAGAGAAACAAGTATAGGAAGCAATAGAATTAAGATAGGAATGTTTGGAAGAATTATGTGTGTTTTATAAATTCTATCCAGAACAGTGCATAGTTGCTGGATTTTGGTTATTTTTAGTTCATAAATGGATTCAAAAGGCCAAATTGTGTAGGGTAAGGTCGAGACGTCAATTGATTCAAAGGCCAAGTCAATTGGTAAAGATTAAAGAAAGTTATGTTAGTTAAAGTAAGCTTAATGTTCAAGAGAGTTAGATGGTGATGAATGGATGATTATGTGATGTTAGGATTTGGTAGTGTGCTCAAAAGGGGCAGCCACACATCAAGGAGAAGTAAGAAGAAAGAGCAAAGTTGAAGTGAAAGAAAGTCAAGTATATGAGGTAGTAAACTTACCCTAAACTTGTATGTATTGAATGTTATGCTTGATTGTGCTATGGCTTTGTTAAATTGTGTGCATATGTGTATATGATTGAAGCTCTGTTTCTATGATTGCCTTGGCCAATTGTATTTCATATGATACATGGAAGCATGCTCATTACACTATGGTAACACTTTCACAAGCAAGCACAAGCAATTACACTAATACATGCATTGTTTGGTATTGTTTGCTACTGAGATTTTCCCAGAAATCTCACCCCATCCATGTAATCCCAATCCCAACAGGTTTATGAATGAGTAAAGAGGATGAAGAAGCATGAAGAGGAATTAGGGATTGGTCAATGTAAATATTTTATGATGTTGTATAAAGCATTCTTGCAAGTAATGTTGCTGTATGACTAGTTTAAGCAACAATGTTTATGATGTGAGAAAAAATAGTAAATGATGGAATAAATGTATGAAATTTTACAAATATTTAGTTAACATGTCAAGCTTCGTTTTGACACCAAGAACTCCTTATTTCTATGTCTGTACAAAGAGAACCGATTTTCCAAAAATGGGGACCAGAATCTGTTTTTAGAATTTGTGACCAAATAAACAGTAATATTTAACAAATAAACTGTATCAATTGGTTAAGTATTTGGTCCGAAAATTATTTTTTCCTTAAACTTCAAGATGTTATATTCGAGTATAATTTTGAACCACTTTATTTCAATTTTTCTAGAATTAATTATGATTTTTTAAAGTTCATCGCACAATCTGGAATACCATATGAACAGTAATTCGTTAAGAGTAAAAATTCCAGATTTGGCTAATGGACTTCAAGTGTCATGTAAGTGGTTCTAAATGCTACCAAATGGTCCCTAAGACGTAAGGATGATTCAAAAATCCTAAGTTCAAGCTCCCAAATCAAAGGAAAATAAGCTAAGATAGATTGCTTACCTTTAATATCTAGCTTGCTTGAACTTTAGACCTTGGATTCTTCTTTGTCTTGGCTTGAGTTTCCATTTTGCCATAGTTTCCCTGTCGCATCCTTACTTTAATACCCTTATATGATCCATTAGTATCCTTTGGAACCACTTTAGGATCAATTAAAGTTGGAAACAAAGGTCTAGAATTTTTGAAAATTTCTCTCGGGTACTGTTCATTTAGCATTTTCAGAATTTTGCCCAACTTTGAAAATTCACATTTAAATTTAGAAAATTCCAATTAAGGTGATTCCAAGTCCTACTGAAATATCTTTAAGTCCTCTGTATGGTAAAAATAATAACTAGGTTTAAAAGTTACTGTAACGTTCCCAGTAGATTTGCAAATTTGAACTGTTCATATGGTAATTTTTCCAGTTTTCCAGAATCCAACTCTTAACTTTGAAAAATCACCATAAATTCGTTTCTTATCCAAATTGGGTGTACTTGGTGTCCACGTAAATATTAGGATGTTAAATTTAAGCATGAAAAATTTCAGAGTCTCATTGATACAATATCATATTCAAAACATAGTGGAAAGCTCACTGCCTCCCAACAGAATATACGCAAAGTATTCTTTGTTCCATATTTACATAATATAGGTTCATCTAACATAACCAAGCATGCTTCAAACACCATCCATTGGCTCTTTACTGCTTGAATAGTCAGCACCTAACATGGTTTAGTTTGAAAAAGAGTGAGATTTCCCAAGAAATCCCAATAGCAAGCAACACAACCTTAACATCATCAAGCAATTATTTAAAGCATGTTATATGATATGGGAGCCACATAATCATTCTCATATTTTGGCATTCTCTAACATGCATTTGTCATGACATCTTAGCAAGGAGATTACCACATCATCAAGCCCATCAAGCTTGCACATCATCACATAATATCATGCTCAACCAAACATCATAAACAACAAGACCAATAAATAATTACAAGACAATGATAAAGTTAGAGTTGTTGCTACCTCTTGGAGATCCTTGTCTTTCCTTGTTGACTTAAAGTTTTCTAGGTGCACAAATGTCAAATCCTAATTATTGAACAACAATTTCATGTCATTACAACTTCTCAAACATAATTCAAACTTAAAAACCCTAACTACCCTTTCTTGAATTAAATTAGGGTTTTATTTCTCCCAAGTACTAAAATTAACTCTTGGGACCCTATCTTACACACTTTTACCTAAGGAATCCAATGGTGTGATCCAAATTTTGAAATTTCTTCATCTCCTATTCTGTCCGTACGGACAGAAACGAAAATTGCACTTAGGGTTCTCTAAAAGTTCCATTTTGATGTTTAAGGCTTCCACTTAGGGTCTCCCTACTATGCCCTACACAAAATTGCATTTTGAACACCTTGGAGGCCTTAAAATCATCATATCTCAACCCTAGGACAAAGTGCATAAATCTGGACAGCAAGGTAGTTCAAGAACAATTTCAAGAAACCATTGATTCCATGAGCTCAAACATGTTAAATCTTATCCTTTTCAACTTGTCTTTGCTACCCTTATCGTCAATATCATCTTTCCCTAATTTGGGCAGCATCTCCCCTTAAACATTTATGGTTCCCAACCCCTAAAAACCATAAATTAAACTTCCAAATAAATCACTAAAAGCATGGAAGTATGCTTACCTTAGTATCCTTGAACCTTGGGAGGTTGGAACCTTTGATCTTGGCTTGAGTTTTGAATTGTCAAGAGTTTCCCCTAGGTAAAGAGGGCTGTACGAAATGGAGGCCTTGGGAGGGGGTATTTATAGCAAAAATTGAGAGTAATGAAGGGCTAGGATTCAATTCTTAAAAGATTGATCCAAGGGTTATGGTTTAATCTCCTTTTTTGTTGTAATTATGACTACTTTTGAGTTGTCCTCTTCTTTTTTCCTTCTCCCTCTCCATTTGGTGCCACCTCAAGGATTCTTGAAGCTTCTTGGATTACCTTGGAGCTTCTTGAATTTTCTCAAAATTTTCGGATTTAACCGGTACCGATTCGGGTGATTTTCGGTGAAATTAAATTGTACAATGGCATGATATTTTCTAAAATACTCTCTGACACTGTCTGGCATATCTGGCATCATTAATGACCCTTTCAATATTTATCCCTATTTTCTCATATTTTTCTGAGGTCTTTTTATGACCCGAATACTTAATTTTTATCGGATACCTCAAATAGAGCCATAATACGATAAAAAATCACATAGGGGTATTTTTGTCATTTCCCCTTCATAAAAAATGTCTTAGAATCTTATTTTCCATTTTATGGAATTTATTGGGATTTTTCTAAATATTTTCCAGAACTGCCATTTTCGACCCGAAATTTTTCGAAATTACAATTTTGCCCCTATTTTAGTTTGGGCTCATACTGGCTATTGGACTTTGACTTAGCCCATAATAACCCATCTAAATTCATTTTGAGCCTCCTGGTAAACTTTCATGGTATTTTGTTGAGCTTGGGTCTCTCAACGAATAAAACCCTAATTTTTAAAGCCGGTAGACAGGGTCCTAAAATTCCTTTAAAATTCTATTTAAAATTATCTGGACCCCTTTTGGGAGTGTGGTCTTTTTTACAATCTCACATAATTCACAAAATATCTTCTGTCATAATCTCACAGAATTCTGAGGTCCAGTCGGTCTCCTAAAAATTTCAAGTATTTTTTTCGGACTTACCGAATTTATATCAATTAATCGGGACCTCAAATCAAAATTCTAACTTCTCTCATTCAACCCAAAATGTTCCGCTTTATCTCCCGGTATTTTCATATCGTAAATCTGGACCGGGCTATTTTGGGCTGAAAGTACAGTTCATGTAACTTTTCATAATTACATTTAGGTCCCTTGAACTTCTCCATATTTGCATTTTATTCCCTGAAGTTTTGTCTACTTTGTACTTTTGGCGATCATACTTTCTAACTTTACAATTTGGTCCTCTAGTCCATCCATAACACTATTTATATTTCTCTAATCATTTCCTTAGCTAAAGACTTAGGGTTTTTGGCTAAAGAAAAGCCCAGGATGTTACATTCCCCAAGGGTTCTCATGCCACGGTTTGGAGTAGAAAATATGGGGGTATTTATAGAAAAATTCCATGGAAAATGGATGACCAAGATCACTTGTGCACTATTTGATCTAATGGCTCATAATTGATCATACACCAAACTTCTCCACCAAGCCAATTTGAGATAAAATCACATGACAAAAATCTTCTCCTCCCCTTGTCTTGGACGCCATGTGGAAAGCCTTGTGGGTCCTACCATGTGCAAATCATAATTCTTACTTTATTCCTTTTTTTTCTTTTCAAAAATCTATAAATTATTCTTTATTGGACTTGGGCTCCAAGACAACTTTTAGGACTTATTGGGCTGCCCTAGAACGAAATGTTGGGCCTCTTTTAGGTCTAATAGCTACTTGGCACAAATCCCAATGCACTTTCCTTAGACCGATATCCTTAAATTACCCTGATCTTGGAATAAATGCTAAACACCTCTTTTAATAGTTATAATATTTTTATAAATTCATTCTAATATAAAATAAATTATCTACAAAGTTTCATAATTTTTTGAGACCCAAAAGTCCTGATAAAAATTACATACATTTCCTTTAAACCCTTTATTGGTGTTCTTTTTCATCGTAAATTTCATAATTAATTCTACAGGACTTCTTTTTTACTTCTGTTAGTTTCATAAATTCTCATATTAATTATAAGAATTTACAGCCAAATTTCATCTGATATCTATCCATTGTGAAATGACCAAAATTCCCTTGGTGCCCTTCCTTACACTATATTAACCCTAAGGGCATAATTATCATTTCACACCTCTTTATACCTTATCAGGGCATATATTGACTCTGAGTACTTTTCTTGCACTTTCTTTGACCAAAATGTCCTCCTTTTATCTCTTATACAATATTAAAACACAGGGGCATTTTCATAATTTTGCACATTTTCTGCAAACTTCTGGACACTGGCCCCTTCTCCCGATGAACTGATATCATGGTCCTAGCCTCACTTGGCGTCACCATGGGCCTCTATGTGACATCATCTAGGCTCATTCAGTCCTATTTTGCTTACCGATTAATTTTCCAATCAGATATCGGGCGTTTACGAACTCCAGTCAAAATTTACTAAAAAGTGAATAACTTTTTGTACAGAACTCCTTTCGGGATTCCGTCAGTTCCCTGACCTCTGGCTTCACAGGATGCACATTCCTGTAAATTTTCACTCATATATGAGGTCTACGAGATCTGATAAAAAATTCAAATAACTTTCAGACTATCAGATAAATTTCAGCTATCTGAAACTCTAATAAAATTTCTGTATTAAGCTAGATTAACCAGCATCATTTTCTCTATCTACTGATAAAATTTGGGACTGAAATGCTTCTGGGCAGTTCTAAGTCACTTCCGGCTCAACTTTATATAATTACCATTTTGCCCCTTAAACTTTTCTTAAATTACATTTAGGTCCTTAAACTTTTTGAAATTACACTTAATGGCCCAAAGTTTATGTCTACTTTACATTTTGCTCCATGGAACTTTTATACTTTTCAATTTAGTCCCTCTTCTTTAAATCTTCATCTAATCATTCTTTTCTTTTCCATTCATCATCACAATCCTTTCTAAATCTCTTTCCTCTATCTGTATTATATAGATAGGGAAAAATTAGGATATGACATGTTGCAGCTCTTGTATCTCCACTTGGGCTTGTGAGTTCTCTTCTTGGGTTGCCTTCTTAATCATGAGTTGCTATTCTTTAAGGCTTTCAGATTTCCCAACTTGCATCTGTGGTAGAGATGAATTCTCAATTTCAGCATCTTCTTCATCCCTTTCTGGTGTTTCATCTTTTTCAAAGTGCACTTGTCTTCCACTTCTTAGAGATATAGCATTCAGACCCCTTAGATTCATGACAGTGTTTGAAGGTGTGCTGCCATTGCTCTTTCCTTGAATGCCACTCACTGTATTGGAAACTTGAGTTAAGTGACTTGTGATAAATGCATTCTTACAACTTAACTCTTCAAAATTTCTATGTACATCTGCATTATCTTTTTGCATACTTTAGAAAATTGAAGCTATGGAGATGAACTGACCATCATTCTCCTTGAGCTTGTGGTCTATATTGGTCATTCTACCATCCATATTATTCATTTGTGCTGCCATACTCTTCAACAATTGAGAGGTCTCATATGGCCTTGATGCCACTAAGGCATTAGGTTGTGTTAGAACCATAGACCTTGCATTACTTTGGTAGTTGCTTGAAGAAGCACTACCCCCTTGGAATTGATTTGGCTTATCACTCCCCCACTTAAAGTTTGGGTGGTCTCTCCATCCAGGATTATATGTGTTGGAGTATGGGTCTCTCTTCTGGTAATTATTCTCTTTTCCTTGATACATTGCTACAACTTCTTCAAACTGTATATCACATGTACTTGTAGCATGCATCATTGAACCACAGGATTCACATCCTGTAACTAAGGCTTGTGAGGTATCTACTGCATGAACTTATTTTGTGGAATGAAGCGCTCTTTCAATCAGATTCATCCTCTTCTCTATTCGATTTCCCAAGGCTGCTATTTCAGCTAAGATTACATTTGAATTGCCCGAAGATGAGGTGGTTGTTCTCCTTGGTTCCCCAGTCTGATAGTCTTCATTGGACATATTCTGGAATAACTCCCAACTTGCTATGGGGTCTTATCTCTCAAAGAACCATTCGCTACTGCATTCAAGGAAACCTGATTATGAGGAAGTAGACCATCAAAGAAAATGTCTACTAAGTCAACCTTGGTCATGTTGTGGTGAGGGCATTTAGCCAACAGATTAAGAAACCTCGTCCAGTACTCATGTAAAGACTTTCCATCCTGTTGCAGAATATTAGTGATCTCCTTCTTCATTCAAGTGGTCTTTGAAGCTGGGAAAAACTGTTCAAGATAAGTTGATTTCAGCTGATCCCATGTAAGAGTTGAGAAATAAGTTGGCAAATTGTATAGCCACTCCTTAGCCTTCCCTTCCAAGGTGAAATGGAAACACCTCCTTAAGACATCATCCAGTGTAGTTATTTGAGGCTTCATTGAGGAACATATCATATACATGGTTTATAAGTGCCTGTGTGGACATTCTCCTGGAAAACCATGAAATTTAGGTAAGGCTGCAATCAAAGCTCCTTTAATCTCAAAGTTAGCTTCTTCAGTATAGAACCCATAAAGATCATAATTCACATGCGAATGATTAATTTTCCACACACTTCTATTATCCTCTACATTCATAAGTATTTCATTTTCTCTATTCCCATTATGCCCATTATTATCAGCAATATTCAGTTCAGTTTCAGACTCTGGAATACTAGAGGAGGAACTAGATTTTGCTTCTTCTTCTCTAAATTCCCTAAAATCTCTCTTTAGTTTCCTAAGTCTTCTCTCAATTTCAGGTTCAAAAGGCACTAATGGTTCAGTTCTTTTATTCATGCAATGCAGAAACAGTCAAGAACAATCAATGGAATCAATCAGAGTCAGACACAGAAGCTTCACAGCAGAAAAATTTTTAGTTAGTCGCGACTAAAGAGTGTTTTAGTCGCGACTTAATATAACAGAAAGCAGTAGTCGCGACTAACAATTTCAAATATCGCGACTGGTTTTCACAGAGTAATCAAATTTCACAGAAAAGCAATTACATCGCGACACAAATGAGTCAAGGTTGCAACTTATGGTCATAGAGACTGATTTTTGCAGAAACTCAGAAAAATGCATAATGCAACGCAATTTGAAAACTACTAAAAACTAAAATGCAAACAAAAATAAGAAAAATGACTCAGGTAGCTAATGAAATCGACAAACAATTACTAGGGAACCAATTACTTGGCTCCCCTACAACGACGCCATTGATGAGGCTCTGGATTGTCGCAGTCCGAGCCATCAAAATAAAGTTAATTGCACCTAATATAGTATAAGGCACAACCCTATCGTTCTTCTCAAGGAGCCTTTCTAAAGGAATCCTAGCAAATTGGATGTCAAAAATAATGAAAACCTGAGTAGAGATAAAATGGTTTTGGGGTTTGGTTGATTTTTCCAATAAATTAAGGGTGCAAAAAAGTAGATAATTTTTTGGATTTTTGATTAAGATGGAAACTGGTTGGCTTGTTAAAAGAATATGTTATGAAAGACTCTTGATGATGAAAATGTATCTATCCTTGCTCTTAATTGAATATTGGAGTTTGAAATTGTTAAGTCTTAAGTAAATCCTCAATCGATCGATTGAGTCTAGAACCCTAATCTTCTTTAAACTCCTTTGATCAACGCTAGTTTAAAGACTATTAGCGAACTGTTAGAAACAACTTAGCTTGCAATTAACACTAGATTATGAGAACGCCCTCAAATGGTCGTCAATCGAAAATCCTAGATTTCAAGCAATTGAATTGATTTGCAATCGCTGAAAAATAACCCAACTTTCTTAAAATCGAAACTGAAATATTAAATTAAAATCCAGTGTTCAAACATCCAGAATCAAATTACAACAATCTAATCTGAGAATGATCAATTGATATTCAAAACTTATTCATATGATGAAAACCCTAGATCTAGCAGCAATCATAATATGACAAGATGCAAATTAGAACAAAAGAAACTCCCCAGTTTAGTCCATGAGCTCAAGATATGAGATTCATCACCAAGAGACTAAGGATTTAGCCTCTCATGACTTTTGCTGCACTACAATCGCTGTTCAGGTGTGATGCCATGAAGAAACGATGGAAAGATGAAGGGTAAATATGAAGGAATCTGTGGAAAGGGGTAAAAAAGATGAAGGATACGTGTGGGTGGTCGAATCGGTCTTCAGAGAATGTGTGAGTACTGCTTCTTAGCCTAATCAGGTCTAAAATCAGCCTCCCCTTTGACGGCAGCTTGCTCACCCTTTTAAAAGCAACTTAACCTAACCAGAAACCCGCAGCTTCACGACTATCTTCTCTAGTCGTGACTAGGTACTTGTTTTGGTCACGACTTGTAAACGCAGAGAAGCTTCCAAAAGAATCAAGGTCGCGACCAGAGGACACTTTGGTCGAGATGAAAAAGTACAGAAACATGATTTGACTTTCATTGACTTGTGATTTCTTTCTTGGTCCTTGCTCTCTTCCAAAATACTTGCAATTCAACATAAAAGCTCGTTGTAAAAGTCCAAATTAGTAAATAACAGTATATGTGCAATTTGGAAGAGTTATTTTACAATTTTACCCTTTAATTAGCATATTGCCACGCATAATCATGTAGTACACAAAAGTACAATTTAAGGCATGAAATGAATGGTAAAGTTATAATAAAACTCTTAAAAATGTCATGGAAACCATATGCAAAATGTGTCTTATCAGAGATACTCAGCCAGTAATGATTTAAGAAGATGATGTACATCCAGATTTTGATCTTTCTTCTGATAGTGAAGAGAGTTCATATGATAGTATAGGGGATCAATCAAGAAGGTCTACAGTAGAATATTCCATAGATGTTTCTTTAGATTTAAATCTATAGTCTGGAGATTCTATAGAGATTTAGCCTGAAGTTGTGCATGCACTAGATGATGTTGAGGCTAGTAACTCTATACGGTATGAGTTTGTAGGAGTGCCCTATCACATCCTCACTTTCCTAGCTTCATCTTCTCCAAACGAGTACCCTGTTATGTTTGGAAAAGGTAGGGGTGAGATTTCGGGGAAATCTCAGTAGCAAACATTATCATTCAATGCAACAAGATGAATGCAAGTGCATGACATGTCTTCTTTATCCTTCTTTAGCTTCCATTTGCATACTATCATGCTCCATGCCTATCACTACCATGCATAACCATAAATTCATAAAGGGAAGAGCATATATCATTCATCATCATCATCACATATCATAATCATATTAAGACATAAGCATATACATCAAGATACAAGAATGGGTAAGTTCACTACCTGTCAAGTAGCTTTTCCTTAACCCTTAACCTTTGCTCTGAGGTTCCACCTTTTCATAGGTCAGAGCCTATACAGAGCATAATAATATTTCATTTTTATCTTGTCCAGTATAATTCTACTTAATTTAGGCTTATCCTGAGGCAATACCCCTATTCTAACAATCCCCTAGCTTTCTTTCTATCCACGGCTAACCTTATAGAGAGAGATAGATTACGGCTGAGGAAGCTGAGTACTAGT
Source organism: Leucaena leucocephala (assembly GCA_037074615.1). Lineage (NCBI taxonomy): Eukaryota > Viridiplantae > Streptophyta > Magnoliopsida > Fabales > Fabaceae > Leucaena > Leucaena leucocephala. Next base: position 6,490,037 of record CM073548.1, on the reverse strand, counting down.
ATTGGGTTACAGGTAGACAAGATATTGTTACTCCTCTACCAGAGACCTAGCTACAGTCTATGACAGTCCCTTCCTATTCTCGTAGTCTAGGAATATATGATTTTATAGATAAATATCAATGGGATGTTATTGGTCCAAGCCAACCCTAACCTTCTTTGTCAAAGGCAGATAATGTTGACTATAACAGTCTCAAGAAGGCTATGGAGAGTGAATTACTCAGTCTAGGTCAAGGGATGGATAGAAGTAGAGATCAAGAGTAGTCAATCTACTTGCATTTTCTTAATACTTTAGCAGGGATGATAGACAGATATTCAATAGAGGGCATGGATCTGAATCAGGTTTACATTTTAGAAGACTGGCATAAGATGGTAGTAAGTCAAATACTACCATATACCCCTATGTGGCATATAGAGCTAAGTGAGATTTTGGCGAATGATCTGCCAATTGATATACAGGGTGGCATTTCTATATGCAGAAGTACTTGTAGTTCACTATCCCCTAGAAAAGAATTTAAATTGAGTTAAGGGGTAATGTAAATATGTAAATAGTGTAAAGTAAAGTAATTACATAGATGTATAATTATTACGACATACCCCGTATGTGTAGATGACATGTATATAACGTATGTTCAAATACTGTGATGACATAAAATATGAGTTTTGATATGATATAATAAAATAATAGTTGATTGAACATCTATGTAAATATGTTCCCTATTTAATTTAATTATGGTAGATAAATATGGATGAGTTTCAAATGACTAAAGCTCATCAAAGTCATGAACAAGAATCGGTCATTGCTAGAGTAAAGACTGGATAAAGAACATTAGAAGAGGATGTTTAGAGAAAGCTATGTCCAAGTAGCGATATAAAGGTGTTTAGGTCACTACTAGTAGTCACAGAGAAGTGAAGTTGTGACAAGTTAAGACATGGATCGCGACAGGAGAAGACTTTTGGGTTGCGACTGAAAGACATAGATCTATCAAGTCGTGACGAGTAGATTGAGATGGTCGCACCTAAAGTTCACAGAGACTACGAGTCACAACTAGTCAATACTTAGGTCGCAACTAGGATGCACAAAGATTTGATGACGAGAATCAAGGTGTCAACCTCACTGAAGTTTATCAGTTAGAGGTTTAGCACAGGGTGCAGGCAAGCCAAATGGTACGAGGTATTGAGATAGAGAAGATCAGTTTAAGAAGATATTCAGAAGTAGATCCTCCATGTGATCACTGGGAGTCGATCTATGTTATGAAAGACTTTGTTCAGCTAGTCTTTTCTGAACAGAATAATCAGAAATTAGATTGAGATTTTTCTAGGAATGAGGTTAACACATGGCTTAAGTTTAGAAACATGATGGTTAATAGATAGAGAGCTAATAATATTCCCAAAATAGAGGAATCCTATCACGAAGAAACAGTAACCTAGCAAACCTAGGGTAGAGCACCCTAGAGGGAAGAAGCAATAGTAATAAATGATGAATGAGATACATTTGACTGAATTATGAAAAAGACTAGAAAGGAATCACAATCCAGTCAGGAACAGATTGAGATTGATAATAGATAGAAGAAGTCAAGAAATAGTAGAGAGATATAAAGGTACTCCATAGAGATAGTGTAACATCCCGATTTTTGGTTCTAGGAGAACTGGGAGGTAGTCTGATATGGGCAGGCTGCTAAACCCGTAGTCCTAGGGTAGTAATCTGATATGGGCAGATCACTTACCTATATTTTGTAGGAATCCGAGGGATGAGTTAAGTCTGACCTATAAAATAGGGACAGTTCACCTAAATTCAAAAAGAGGAATGTAAGGAATATCCTAAGTCTTAAGCCTAGGAATTCTGCAGGTAGCTAGATATGGGCTGGCTCCTAAGTAAGATAACCTGATATGGGCGGGTTGTCGAGCCTTTCAATTAACAATAACTCCCAAACAGTTCAGGGGATGAGTTGTTGAAAGAGAATTCCAAGAACTTAAGATGAAGGATAAGAAGATAAGTAAATATGTCAGAAAGACGATTCAGGGGTATAATCGTAATTATGGAAAAGATCGGGCTGGTAGCCGATGAGTACCATATTTTACCAACAAATAGAAAAAATTATGCTGATCATTTCACTGAACTGTGAAATATGCATATGAGGTCCCTATGAGTATGAAAGAATTAGAAAAGTAACCAAGGGTAAAATGGTTATTTTGAAAACTGTGCGCGCGAGTGTACTTTCAGGCCAAAACAGCCCGATCCAGATTTAATATCTGCAAATACTGGGAGATAGAGAAAAGAATTCTAGGTTGAATGACGCGACACAAAATTTTGATTTGAGGTCCCGATTTTTCTGTAAAAATTCCTAAAGATGGAAATTTACAGTTATAATTAGTAAAGAAAAAGTAGTCCGAATAGAGATAATCGGACTATGGCCAGAAGCCATATAGTATGTCTAAGGATAGACAGTCAAGAAAGGTTATCTGGATAGTTGACCAGGGTCAGGGAATACTCTGGTAAGATGTGAAAAGATAATAATGCCCCTAGACTCATTAAAGTAAAGAAAGAGGAACCAAGGGCATTTTGGTAATTTGTCAAGGGATGGTTCTTGGGAATTGAGCAATCAGAGTACTTGGGCTGGATCAGAGACCCAAGATAGCATTCCCAGAGTCCAAAAACGTAGCCCAAGGAATATGTGGGTTAAAGTGGCATTAAAATACTATTTTAGTGTTGTTTCAATAAAGTAAGGTTACTAGGTTGACGTGAAAACCGGGAAATTGATCAGATAAAGCTTTGGACTTATCTGTAAGCCATGGGATGGCGTGAAAGGTGCCCTAAAGACGCCACATGGTAGTAATCTAGAGGGAGAAGAAAAGGTGAGGACAAGTGGCACGATCTCAGTCGCTTATATTGTTATTATTGAGTATGGAAGCACGCGGCATACTTATCTGTACACAATCACAAGCAAGCACCATCACACTGCATTACATATATTGTTATGGTTGTTACTACTGAGATTTCCCTGAATCTCATCCCCTATGTATAATCCATTACAGGGAGGTTATGTCAAAGTGAATTTTGAGAATGCTGAAAGACGTCGTTATGCTGCTAAAATTACGGCAGAATGAAGATAGGATAAGATGATACGTACTGTGTACGTAGGTACTGTCTAAGGAGGCTGGAAGTGAGTGGACCTAGTCGATTCATCCAATCTTTCCTGGGTACTTATGTAGAATGGTAGTTCTCACGGGAATTACCGAATCAGTACAGATCAGTTATTGTTAAAGATGAAGTATAGTAGTTATACTGCCAGATTTCAGGCAGGAAAGATGTAATAGAGATATGAGGATTTTGTTCATGCCCTGTTGTATAATAATTTATTATTTAATAATAAATATTGTTTGGCATGTTCAGTTTGTGTATAAGAAATTAAGAGAGAAATTCGCAGGTCCTGAGGCAGCAGTGTTCCGACCTCAGTTTGACCTAGTAAATGAAAGAGTTTGGCCACGAAATTTGGTGAGCCAGTAGCACACATCTGGGGCATTACGTGGATAGATAATAAGCCTCATTTGGATGTGTAGAATGAGATAAATCAATTCTCAAAGTAAAAGTTCATAATAAGGAACTTAAGAGTAAAATTTTAATTTTGGGGCTTAAGTTAAGATATAATAGAGTCAATATCGCTTCCGCAAGTGTACTCTAAGGGGTCTAAGGGAGGATGTTTCCTATGGAGATTGATCCGCTCACCTGAGAAGTTTTACTTCAATAGTTTTATGAGAAGCATTCCTCTCAGTTAGATAGAGATGAGCGTGAGGCTAAGGGTTAAAGTAAAGAAGAGAAACCCTTTGATGAATACTTATATGAGTTCATCCACATGAACAGTGAGAGTTGAATGACTGAGAAATTAATTCACGGATTGAATTCTGTGTTACAAAGAAAGAATTTTTTTCAGGTAGTTGGAAAAGCTCAACAAAGCAGTAGATGTATGCAAGATTAGAAACAAAAAGTTTATGTTACCTCAAGAGAGAAAGGTAGCCACAATTTAAAAGATAATGAGACTCCCTTATGTAAGAAAGAGTAATGATTAAGAGTTAGATAGAGTAATGAAGGGTTGAGTCTATACCTAGCAAGAGGGTAACGTGGCAGCCTAAGTTAAATAAGCAATTATCTCAAGTTCCTGAATAAATGATCAAAATCTGACATATAATGTGACAGAGGAAAGGATGCTTTAAAGGTTACCTAGTTAATTGTTCAATTGCAGTGTGCGTATAATGGATGATTGAGCAAATTATGTGAAGATATGGCTTATGTTGCCATAGGTTATGATGAACAGTTGCATCTCCTTGCAGTTGTCATGTGATGATATGCATGTTAGAGTATGCTTAAATGATTGCATCTCCTTGGACATTATGCATGTTATAGTATGTTATGATGAATTAATACTCTTTTTTTTGCATTACATGCAAGGTAGAGCATATATGATGAGAAAGTTATATTTCTCCCATACCATACGACATGCAATTAGATAATTTAACTTGGTAACACTACTACAAAATAAACTTTCTAAAGCCCCATTTTTAAACCAGTTATAGCGGAAACGATTTTAAAAAAATGACCTGTGGTATTTTTGTAAATAAGGGTAAAACATTCTACACCTGATGTACACATAACCGGTGTAAAAGAAATAAGCGGTTGCATTTTTGTAAATAAGGGTAAAATATTCTACACTTGATGTACACAAGACCGGTGTAAAAGAAATTAGCAGTGGCATTTTTGTAAATAAGGGTAAAACATTCTACACCTGATGTAACACATGACCGGTGTAAAAGAAATTAGAGGTGGTATTTTTGTAAATAAGGGTAAAATATTTTACACCTGATGTAAACATGACCGGTGTAAAAAACAATGAGTGGTGGCATTTTTGTAAATAAGGTTAAAACATTCTACACTTGATAGAATGACATCTGGTGTAGAATGTCCTTACTATTAGAAATCTATAAAAAGTCTTAGTTTTTTGCGCTTCCCTATCTTCACAAATCACATCTTCCTTGGAGAAAACCAGACAAGGGAGAACACATGGTGACAAGAAGCTCTTCCTTCGTAACCATCGTCTAAAACTCGTCGAAGAAGAAGACCTAGATATGTGATAACCCATACATGTGCTAATCATTCTCTATTGTTAAAGTCTGCCGTTCTCGCCTCTAAAGCTCGCCAAAGAAGAAGACCCAGATCTACGATAGTGGGTGTCTGTTTCTTTATTTTTGGGTTTTGTTTAAATATATTTCTGTTCCCTTTTGACTAGGTAAGTCGAAGGAATTGTGATGGCATTTCTGTGATGTCTTCAATTAGGTGACGACGTTTCTGGGTGTTTGTTTCTGTGTATATATTTAGATTTTTGTTTCATTCATTTATGGGTTCTATTTAAACATATTTCTATTTATTTTTGAGCAGGTAACCTAAAAGAATTATGACGATGTTTTTGTGATGTCTTCAATTAGATGACGACATTTATGGATTTTCGTTTCTGTATATATATCTAAGTTTTCATTTCTTTCGTTTCTGGGTTCTCTAGCTTTTTCTTTTTTCCTCTTTTTTGTTCTCTACTTGCGTTTTACAGGTACCTATTCTTCTTCATCACTCTCCTCTTCTTTTAGATTTGTGACGAAGAAGGAAAGAATTTTAGTGCGTTAATGGGAAAACTGGTTTAGAAGCTTCTCTGATTTGAACCTAGAGTTTTTCGATTCTAATTTTTTTTTATTTTTACATTACTTTTTAAACCGGTTGTATGGAATAACCAATTTAAAAAAGCTGATTTTCTACACCAATCGTATACAACCGGTGTAGAATATCAGACTTTTTACACGGGCTGTTTCTACACCGGACTAAGGTCCGATATAAAATCTCATTTTCAACTGATTTAGAAAGCCTATTTTCTAGCAGTGCAATGATAATAAAGCAATAGAAAAGTGATAAACGAGATAGTTATCTAGTTAATCCCTAAAGTTTATAATGAGAGTTTAAGACAGTCAATGATTGTCAATTAGACAAAGAATGAGATTAGAGATGAATATTAGTGACAAACCTATAGACATATGATTACAGTACTCAGGACATATCCCTTCAGTAGGGATAAGATATATAAAGGATGTACCATGAACATGAAATAAAATAAGATGCAATTATGAAAGATGGTGCAGCTCTGAGAGGGAACATCATCTATATGATAAAAGTTAACATTTACAATTGAGCTAGATTGCTCTTGCGATAGAGTCATATTGCTCTTGAGATAGAGCCAAGAAAATGGACAGGGCAGCTCATGTTAGATCCATGTCTACCAGATGAGATCTACAGATTATAACAGTTACATGCATAGTGCCACATCCTAAGTTTTCCCTATCTATATAAGACTGATGAAGGAAAGAGGCTTGGAAAGAATTGTGATGATGAATAGAGAGGAAAAATAATGATTAGACAAATGTATAAAGAAGAAGGACTAAAATGAAAACTTTAAAGTTCTATGGTGTAAAATGTAAAGTAGACAAAAGCTTTGGGCCATTAAGTGTAATTATGAAAAGTTAGGGCCTAAAGTATAAATTTTAAAAGTTCAGGGGCAAAATAGTAATTAAGGAAAGTTGATTCGAAAAAGGCCCAAAATTGCCCAGAATCAGTTTAGTCACAAATTTTCCAAGTAAATAGAAAAAATTATTCTTATCAGTTTAACGCAATACATAATTTTGATTTGAGGTCCCAATAAATTTATATGAATTTCTAAAGATTGGGAAATTAGTACAATATCCTATAGACCTCAAAATCATATGGAATTTGGTAGTAAATTCTTATAATTAATATAAGAATTTATGAAACTGACAAAACTCAAAAAGGATTTATGTGGAATTTATAATAAAATTTACAGTAGATTAAAATACCCGATAAGTGATTTTTGGGGAATTTCTTTGGAATTGAGCCCATGAAGGCAGTGGACCACGTAGAAGGCCCAGAATGTCACCTTATAGGCTCAATAATATTTTTAGGTAAGTATGTGGGCCAGTGCTAATAAAGACCAGAAAAAATATAAAATTATGAAAATGCCACTGAGTATGCCACTGTGTTGTGTCACTAGATGAAGGGCATTTTGGTCATTTGGCTAAGGTTAGACGGTTAAGGAGAGTTCCTAGAATAGTTCACCAAGGTCAGGAATACTCTAATGACATGTGAAAAAAATGATAATGCCCTAGAGATATTAAAAGTAAATAAAGAAGAACCAAGGGGTATTTTGATAATTTGCCAAGGGATCTGTAATTATGTTTAGACTATGTCCAAGAATTTCAATGGTAGGAAGAATTCGGATACTGGATTTAAGGTCAGAAAGAATATTATGGAATCTCAGAAAAATTAGATTTATAAAGTAGTCTAGTTTTTAGGGAATTGGAATGAGCCGGTACCGGATTGGACTAAAATTTTTCTAGATGCTTCTTCCGCTTATAATTTCACCACATGTAACTATGAGGTGTCCCTTGATGATGTCATGGATGATGTCATTTTTGGCTTCTAGGGCAAGCCAATATTAAGAGCAACTATGAGCCATTAGATCAAATAGTGCACAAAGTGATATTGGCCATCTATTTTCATGCCTTTAAGTCTATAAATACTCACTTTCTCTTCACTTTGCATCAAGATTGAGGACCCTTGGGGAGGTTCTGCCCAAATACAAACTCAAGCTAAGACAAAGAAGAATTCAAAACCAAAGTTCAAGCTAGCTAGGGATTAAGGTAAGCAATATATCCTAGCTTATTTTCCTTTAATTTGGGGGTTTGAACTTAGAGTTTTTATGGAGAAAGTTGAGCTTTACCTAGGTTATATATGCGGTCCAAAACCCTAGATGAAAGGATAAAGAATAAATTAAAGTTAGAGCTATGTGATTAAAGCTTAAGCAAGCTAGTTAGATGATTAGTTATTGAATCAAGTTAATATTCTTGACTTTGCCAAGGAAGAGACCTTTTGGTCTGCACTGTTCATGATAGAAGGAGATGGAATTTCAATTATCTAATGCTTCCATTGAATTTATATGATGATTTTGTGTAGGATTGGATAGGTTTTGAACCTTGGAACTGAAAGTTGTAATTCTTGGAAGTCTTCTTTGTTACTGTTCACATGTATGAATAGTTATTGGAATTTCATAATTTTGATGCTTCCTATGGTTTTAAAATGAAAAGTTGTGTGGGATAAAGTAGAGAAACAAGCATTGGAATCAAAATGGGAATTTTTAAAAGAAAAAGGGGAGTTAAGCAATTCTATCGAGAATAGTGCATAGTTGTTGGAATTTGGGAATTCTTAGTTCATAAATGGATTTACAAGGCCAAATTGTGTTGGGTAAGGTTAAGACATCAATTGATTCAAATGCCAAATCAATTAGTAAAGATTAAAGAAAGTTATGTTAGTTAAAGTAAGTTCAATGTTCAAGAGAGTTATATTGTAATGAATGGATGGTAACGCTATGTTAGAAATTGATTGGTGTGCTGAAAAGAGGGCAGCCCCACATCAAGGAGAAGTAAGAAGGAAGAAGCAAATATAAAGTAAAAGAAAGTCAAGCATGTGAGGTAAAGTTATCCTAAATTTGTATGTATTGAATATTATGTTTGGTTGTGCTTAGCTATGTTAAATTGTGTTGCATATGTGTTTATGATTGAAACTCTGTTTCTATGATTACTTTGGCCAATTGTATTTCATATGTTACATGGAAGCATGCACATTACACAATGTTAACACTTTCACAAGCAAGCACAAGTATTTACATTAATTCATACATTGGTTAGTACCATTTGCTACTGAGATTTCTCCAGAAATCTCACCCCATCCATGTAATCCCAATCCCAATAGGTTCATGAATCATAAAAGAGGATGAAGAAGCATGAAGAGAAGTTAGGGATTGGATAATGTTAATGTTATATGATGAATGCATAAATTGTTGCAAGTAATAATGTTATATGACATGTTTGAGCAACAATGTTCATGATGTAATGAAAAATAGCAAATGATGGAATAAATATATGAAATGTTACAGACAATTATTTAACATGTCAAGCTTCATTTTGACATCAAGTACGCCTTATCTCGATGTCTGTACAAAGAGAATGAATTTTCCAAATTCAGGGACCATAATCTATTTTCAAATTTTTTGATCAAATGAATAGTAATATTTGACAATTAAACTGTATTGATTAACTAAACATTTGGCCAGGAACTTATTTTTCCCTTAAAGTTCAAGATGTTATCTTCACGTAGGTTTTTGAACCCTTCATTTCAATTTTTCTAGAATTAATTATGAGTTTTTGAAGTTTGTCGCTGAATCTGGAATACCATATGAACAATAATTCGTGAAGAGTAAAAATTCCAGATTTAGCAAATGGACTTCAAAGGTCATGTAAGTGGTTCTAAGTACTAAGAAATGGTCCCTAAGACGTATGAAAGTAAGGATGTTAAAGCAGAAGAGGATATGAATAGGAGATATATCCGAGGTTATTTGACTAAGGTACAAAATAAATTTTGAGGACAAAATTTATTTGAAGGGGTAGAAAGTGTAATTATGAAAAGTTGAGCCAGAAAAGGCCCGAAATTTCTCAAAAAAGTTACAGTCCCAAACTTTACTAGTAAATAGAGGACAGAATTTGGGCTAGGTATATTTATTAGAATTCTGATTTAAGGTCCCAATAATTGATATTAATTTCTAAAATCTAAAAATTAGTACATTATCTTCTTGATCTCATAATCTGATGAAATTTTATAAGAAATTTTTATAATTAATATAAGAATTTACGAAACTAACAGAGTTCAAAAAGGATTCCTATAGAATTATTTATGAAATTTAAGGTAAAATAAGACACCGATCAAGGATTTAAAGGAAACGTATATAAAATTTTTATTAAGAATTTTGGGTCTAAAAAAGTTATGATACTTTGGAAAAAATTATTTTATATTATAATAAATTTCTAAAAATGTCAAAACCCTTAAAAGAAGTATATAGAATTTATCTAAAACATTAAGATTATTTAAGGATATCGGTATAGAAAATTAAAGGGAAGTGCCTTAGGATGTGTGGTAAATATTAAGTTAGACCCAATTTAGACCAAATATGACATCAAATGAAAGCCCAAGAAGTCAAGGAATTTATCATGTGGCTAAATGATTTTTCTAGGATATTTTATGAATTTTTAAAGAAAGAAATCAAGAAAAATCAAGAGATAATGCAAGGTGGCATGTAAGGTGTCTTTGGTGGGACCTATACCATGTGCAAAAATACCACATGGAAGCCAAGCAAGAAAGGAGAAGTTTTGGCACATGTTTATTTATATTAATGTAAGAACTAAGTTAATGATGATTAAGGATAATTAATCAAGGAAAGCAACCAATAAAAGGAGAGATTAAGGGGTTATAATTATTAGGAAATTGAGGGATATTTTAGTCCCTAAACCCTTGAAAATTCACTATAAACACTCCCCCATAAGCATCAAAACTATACACACTAGGAAGCCAAGGGGAAACTCTTGAAAAATGAAAACTTGACCTATTATAAGGCAATTCAATAAGGATTTTTATGGGGCTTTGATCTAAGGTTGTAAGAGTTTAAGGTAAGTAATACTTTCTATTTTATTTATAAGTGTTTTGGAAGAATAAAACCTAAGTTTTAATGGAAGAAAAGTGAGATGTCCTCTTGGTAATGGTGTTGTCCAAAACCGTACAACATTGAAGGAAGAAGAAAATGAAGTTAGAACTATGTAGTTAACACTTAAATAAGCTAGAATTAATGGTTGGTTATTGAATTAAGTTGTGTTCTTGACTTTGCCATTTAAAAGGCCATTCTGTCACCTACTATACAGGCCCAAGAAGAATGAATTTTAATGATATAATACTTCTATTGAAATTGAGAAAGGAAAAATTTGAAACCCTCTTTATTACTGTTCATACACATGAAAAGTAATTATAATGTTATTATTTTGATGTTTCCAATAGATTTAAAATGAAAAATTGTGTATGATTAACTAAGATCAAAGTCTTGGAAGCATTAGAATTGAAAAGAGGAATTTTTTAGAAAGTTATATGCACTATTTTGGTTCTACCAAGAAAGCCATGAAGGAGCTGTAATTTTATGATTCTAAGCTCATAAATGAATTTAGAAGGCAAAATTGTATAGGGTAAAGTCAAGATACAAATTAATTCAAGGAAAGAGGCAATTAACCACAAACAAAGAAAGTTAGGGGTTAAGTGGTTAATTGAGTTTAATGTTCATGAATGTTAGGTAATTTGGTTATGATGAAGGAATGATTATGCAATATTTAGGCTTTGACTTGTGTGCTCAAAGAAGGCTTCAACACATCAAGGAAAAGTAAGAAAGGAAAAGAGTAAGGAATAGAGGTAGTAAACTTACCTACTTGTATGCTTATGTTGCTTGGATGTTCTATGTGGTGGTTGCTTACTTTGGTTATGTGAAGCATGTATGATTAAGTGATGATATGTTTCTTTTTATGCTATAGTCATATGTTATAATTATAGAAACATTAAAGCATGTAAAGTTATCATCATGCAAACATGATCATTAAGTACACACGTATTAACATCAAGCATATAGTTGCATACATTGTATGGTATCTGTTTGCGAATGAGATTTTCCCTTAAATCTCACCCTATTTCCATTCCCCAACAACAGGACTTTCAATGACAAGAGGAGAAGAATAATTGATGTTGATGTTGATTGTTTAGATGAACATGTAATGTATGGATTTGGGAATGTATGTACATATACTTAGTTGCTGGAAAACTTTGATGTGAACAATAACTCGTGATGAGATAGTGACATTTGAGTTGTAATTAAAAATAGTAAATGATTGGATAAATGTACAATAAATTATCAGTATTTAGTTAACATGTCAAGCATCATTTTGACACTAAGAATTTCGTACTTCGATGTCTGTACAAAGAGAATAAAATTTTCAAAGTTAGGGACTAGAAACTGTTTTCCATAATTTTTGACTAAATAAATAGTGATCTTTGATGCCTAAACTATATTGATTGGCTGAGCCTTTGGTCTGAGTAATATTTTTTCTTTAAAATTCATTATGTTAGCTTCTAGTATCCTTTTGAACCACTTTATTTCAATTTTTCTAGAATTAATTATAATTTTTTAAATTTTTCTGCCAAATCTAAAAATATAATTGAACAATACCCGTGAAGCTTGGAAATTCTAGATCTTATAATTGAACTTCAATTGATGTTTAAGTAGTTGTAAATCCTACCGAATTGTCCCTAAGATATACGAAAGTAAAGTACTATATTTTTTGTATCAGAGCAAAGTGTTTGGCATTAGATATGATAGTTACTAGACCATAATCCTAACTAGTTAACATTATGTTAAAATTAGGGTACTTAGTGGGAATGCAATATCACTTAAGTCTGAATCTTAAGTGAACCAAGAAGATCCCCTCCCTAGATGATTGGTTCACTACTTAAAGTAGGATTCATATAAGTAATCTTAAGAAGAGAATGTTTAGGGAAATACATGTTTAGGTTGCGACTAAGATTCATAGAGGTTACGACGAATTAGGGAATTTGGACGCGACTAATATACACATAGGAGTTCAGCTTATGACGAGGGAAGACCATTGGCTATGACGGAAGAACACAGAATAATTTAGTCACGAAGTATCAAGTGAGTTAGACGCGATGACATAACACAGATAATGTTAGTCACGATGAGCTAGTGTGGTGGACGTAACTAAAAGTGACAGTGACCCTCATATGGGTATGTTGTGTTATACCCTAGCCTTGCATGCTTACGGATAGTCTTCAAGGATACATTTAAAGTGACAGTGACCCTCAAGGTCTCGTGTTTCTTAACACGATGTAGTTGGACTAATTAGAACAGTGATCGAGGAGTAGTTTCCTCTGCTGACAGAAATAGGAGTTGACCAGTTCAAGGTCAAGGAAGCTAAGTTACAAGAGTTAGCTCAAGGTAATGCTAAGAGAACAAAAGATAATTGTTCCATGAACCTAAATTCCCTAGGAGCAGAGACTAGATGTTACAGTAATGATAAGAACGAAGGTACTCACCTCACCTAAGTTCATTGACTGGAGGATGCACATAAGGTACAGATGCAGAAAAGTTAGATAGTATGATGTACAGAGACACGAATGACTAGGAAGTAATCGCAGTCCAGTCAAGAATAGATTAGGACTAGCAGATAGACAGAAACAATTAAGAAGTAGAACATTATCTATTTATAAAAGAGAAGTTTACAATGCTTAGAAAAGAGAAAGGTAGCCACAATTCAAATATGAGGAGACTCCCCTGTTTAAGAAATAGTAAGGATCAAGAGCCAAATTAAGTAATTAAGGGTTGAGTCTGTACCTTAGCAGGAGGGTAATATGGCAACTTAAGCTAGATGAGTAAATATAGCCTTGTAAAGGCTAAGGCAGTAAAGTAAAGTAGTTATTTCAGATTCTTGGATGAATGAATAGGATCTGGAAGATAATGTGATAGAGGAAGTATAGACAAAGTAGTTAGTCTTAGTTAAACCCCTTAGGCATTAGTGTTGGAAAATATGTTTTGATGATGTCAAATATCAAAAAGTTTTTCCAGTAATACTAAGAATGTTTTAAATATACTAAAATGTTTTAATGGGTAGATTAATATATAAGTTTTTGAGAAAAAGAAATATATTTCTACTAAACAAGTAGATAAATTACTCTATAGTGTTAAAAGTTGTTTCAAAATTAATCTAAGAAGTGTTTATGTGCTTAAATATTATTGAAAGAAGAAATTAGTCAAGTTAATCTATTAAAGATAATTGATCGATTAGTTAACCGATTAATATCAATTAGTTGATTGAATGATAGATTAATTCAAAAGGCAGCCTTCTGCTTCACAAAATAAAACCAATTAATCGATTAGTTAATCGATTAATGAGTGACCCTTAATCGATTAGTTAAGTAATTAATGTCGAGAGCTGGCCTTCTGGAAGTAAGTTAATGAGCCAATTAATCGATTGGCTAATCAATTAATTGAAATTAATCGATTAATGTATTAAAAATAGATTTTCTCTTGAACAAAGATATTGCTATTAATTGATTATATAATCGATTAATTTATATTAATCTGTTAACTATTCGATTAATCAGTGAAGTTTCAGTTTTGTGAAATTCAAATATAAACCTATTAATCAATTGGTTAATGGATTAATTTTCATTAATAGATTAATTGTTCGATTAACTTGTGTTGAAATGCTTTCTGATTCAAATCTTCCTGACACATTAATCGACTAGGCATTCGATTAATTTATATTAATCGATTAATTTTAGAAACTTTTGAAATTTGAAATACATCTCTATTTTAAGATACAAACTCTTTTTATATTTCAAATGATTAATTTAAATGAAAATATGCTTATGTTTCGCATTATTCTTCTTTATAAATCATTTAAGAAACTTTTCTCCCTGAAAAGAACTTCATATATGTTTGGAAAATTAGATTAGAATGATGCTCTGTTCTTTATCTCACACAATTTTGTTCTGCCTTTGGCTGAAAGGCCTCAATAAAGAACAAAGTCAAGAACACAATTTAATTCAATAATCAACTATCAATTATAGCTTATCTAAGTGTCTTCTACATATTTCTAACTTAATTTTTTTCTTCCTTCTTTACTTGAACATTTCGGCTAGCAAGATTCCAAGAGGAGAAATTCAACTTTCAACCATTAAAACCTACGTTTTATCCTTCCAAAACTCATGTAAATAAACTAGGAAGGATTGCTTACCTTATGCCTTAACTTGCTTGATCACTAAGTGCCTTGAATTGCCTTTGCTTTGGTCAAGCTTTCAAATGACAAGAGTTTCCCCTTGTCTTCCAAGAGGCCACAGTTTTATGTATGTAACGGGGTATTTATAGCCAAATTTTGGTCACCTTAGGACAAGATCATCCCACCTTTTCTTAATTATTATATCCCCCTTAATCTTACATTTCATTGGTTGATTCTTTGATTAATTATCCTTAATCATCATTAGTTAAATTATTATGTTATTTCATTATATTTTAGCACATGGCATAAACTCCTCCCCTTGCTCTTGTAACCATGTGGCATTAGTGTGGGTCCTACAAGACACCTCACATGCCACCTAACCTTATCTCTTAAATTTCTTTAATTTTCTATTTTTAAAAATTCCTAAAATATCTAAAAACTAACTTGGGCTCCAAGACACTTCCTTGGATCATTGGGCTGCCTCACTTGACTCCATATTAGGCCTCTTTTAGGTCCAATTAGCTAATTAACACAAATCCCAAGGAATTCCCTATATCAATATTCTTAAATCACCCTTATTTTTGAGATAATTCTGGACACCTCTTTTAATAATTCTAATATTTTTAGAAACTCATTCTAATATAAAATAAATTTCTTGTAAAGTCTCATAATTTTTTGAGACTCAGAAGTCCTGATAAAAATTCTATAAGTTTTCTCTAAATCCTTTATCGGTGTCTGATTTTATCTTAAATTCTTTAATTAATTTTACATAACTCCTTTTTTATCTCTGTCAGTTTTATAAATTCTTATATTAATTATAAGAATTTACTATAAAATTTTATCTGATTCTGAGATCCAAAACATATTGTACTAATCTCTAGACTTAGGAAATTAATATCAATTTATCAAGACCATAAATTAGAATTCTGAGAGATATGCCTGGTTCAACTTTTCATAATTACCGTTTTGCCCTTGAATTTTGCAAAACTACACTTTAGCCCCTGAAATTGTCAACTTCTATTTTAGTCCCTTTCTACCAAATTTGAAACTCCAATTTGGTCCATGAATTCTCAAAATTCTATTTAGGTCCGTTTTCTATTATCTCTTGAATTTTCTATATTTAACTTTTGTCTAAATTGTTTTTACATCCGGTAGCTTTATAACTTTTTACTTTTCCATTATTTCTTTGACTTAAACTTATTTAAACATTATCTTTTCTTCTAATTACCATCCAAATCCCTTCATAACCTTTTTCCTTTATCAGTCTGATACAAATAGGAAAAATTTGGGATTTACAAGGCATATTTCTCATAATTCTGATTTAGGGTCTCGATAAATTAATATTAATTTTTAAAGTCTAAAAATTAATACAGTATCTTCTGGACCTCATAATCTGATGAAAGTTTATAAGAAATTCTTATACTGACAGAGTTCAAAAATGAGTCATGTAGAATTATTTATGAAATGTATGGTGAAATAAGACACCGATAAAGGATTTAAATGAAACATATGGAATTTTTATCAGAACTTCTAGGTCTTAAAAAATTATGAGACTTTGTAAGAAATTCATTTTATATTTGAATGAATTTCTAAAAATGTCACAACACTTAAAAAGAGTATATAGAATTTATCTCAAAAATTAAGGTTATTTAAGGATATCGGTATAGGAAATTAAAGGGAAGTTCCTTGGGATATGTGCCAAATATTAAGTGGGACCCAATTTGTTAGTTCCAGGTAGATAGACTGGATCACCTAAGAGGGGGTGCATTGGGTTAACGATGACTTTTAAAAATCTTTTGTGACTCTTTGAAAGCTTTCTGAATAAAACAATGTAATTTGAAAAACTTGGAATGAAAATACGTTTTATGGGAACCAAAGAGTTTAGGAAGAAGAATTTGCAGAAGGAATTTATCTTGGTTCGATCTTTCCTTGATCTACGTCCAGCCCTCAGCTTTCCACTGAGATTTTCCAATCCATTATAAACACCAATATTACAATGAGCTCTTGGTAGCCTTTACAACCTCAATTTTAACAAAAAATTGAGAACCACATCAACTTTGAGGTTACACCACACTCTGTGGTTACACTCCCCTTAAACTGATACGAACAATTCCCAACCTTGAATCCCTTTATTCGAAAGTTTTGCTCTCAGATGAAATGAAGAATGAAGAATATAACTAACTCTCAAATAAAGTAAGTATATTGACATTGAAGCTCACTGCGAAGTTTCTCTCAAAAAAATAATACATAAGGAACTGAGAGATGAATGCTTTCTAGGTTGCAATATTTCTAACATGATTAATCTTTCATTGATTCTCAGTTTGTCATTGTCAGTCACCAACCTCATAACTTTGAATGATCTTCTATTTATATTTGATCTTATAACAGTTGAGAATTGTTTACATTGAGGCTTTCTTCTGTTGAGTTTTCTTTCCATTGGAAATGTGAACGTTGAACTAGCCGTTATAGCCATTGAGACTTTTTGTCTTTTTGTCATTGAAAGTCTGTTGGCTTTGCTCTTGGTCTGATATCTAATTTAGCTTTAATTTTAGTGGAATCTAAATTCTTTGATATTAATCCTGTAAACACTTCAAGATTTAATCATTAGTATATAAATACGTGAAGTCAGGATTTAAGTAACTGATATTAAACTTGAATAGATTTAATCAAAATAAGATTAATAATTAATTAATGCATGCCCATCCCTATTTAATAGTTCAATCAATGATCAAGTGTATAAGATTAATTCAGTTGTAAACACTTTTAAGATCATACAAGGATTCTGCTTGTTTTCAAATCTTATTCTATATTAATCGATTAATTATAGCTAATATGTGAAACAAAAAATAGAGCATCACATTGAATGAATGATTCTTGTAATATCCTAATTTTCTGGCCCAGAGACTCAGAAAGTAGCCTGAAATAGATAGGCTACCAGACCCCTTTGAGCAGAAGTCCCAGAAATATACAGAGGGTTTTTAGGGACTAAACTGCAAATAAGTAAAAGTACAGAGACTTATATATAAATAGTAAAAGTCTTAGGGGTATAATGGTCATTTCAGGAAAGAAAGGGACTAAAGTGAAAAAGTCTAAAAGTCTCTTGGTGCAAAAGAAAAAGTAGACACAAGTTATAAGGCCAAAAGAGAAAGTAGACAAAAATGTAGGGTCTTTAAGTGTAATTTTAGCTAAATTTAAGGGACTTAATTGAAAAGAAGAAAAGTTATAGGGGCAAAAGTGTAATTATGGAAAGATGAGCCAGAAGTGGCTTAGCACTGCCTGGAAGCATTTCAGTCCCAAATCTCATCAGCAAATAGAGAAAATGATGCTGGTTAATCTGGCATAATACAGAAATTTTATTAGAGGTTCAGATAGCTTAAATTTATCTGATAGGCTAAAAGTATAAAAAATCCTTATCAGATCTCCTGGACCTCAGATATAAGTGAAAAGTTACAGGATGATGCGTCCTGTAGAGACGGATGTCAGAGAATTGACAGAATACCGAAAGGAGGTCTATAGAAAAAGTTATTCACAAATTAGTGAATTGAGACGGGGGAGTTTGTGACCTACAGGTATTCAAGTAGGAGATTTATCGGTATTCAAATTAAGACTGAATGAGCTCAGATGACATCAGTCAGAGGCTCGTAATGACACAAAGGGATGTCTAGAGTTAGTATGATAGTCTATATGATAAAAGGGGCCGGTGTTCGAAAAAATGTACAAAATGACGAAAATACCCTTATGTTATAAAATAGTGAAAGAATGAGTAAAGGGTATTTTGGTCATTTGGCTAAGGTGAGATAGTCAAGACAGGGTATCTAGATAGTTGACCAGGGTCAGAGAATACTCTGGTAAGATATAAAAAGATAATAATGCCCCTAGACTTATTAAAGTAAATAAAGAGGAACCAAGGGCATTTTGGTAATTTGCCAAGGGATGTTTCTTGGGAATTGAGCCATCAGAGTACTTGAGCTTGATCAGATACCCAAGATAGCATTCCCAGAGTCCAAAAATATGGCCCAATGATTATGTGAGTTAAAGTGGCATTAAAATAATATTTTAGTAAGTTTTCAATAAAGTAAAGTTACTCGGTTGACGTGATAATCGGGGAATTGATCAGATAAAGTTATGAGCTTATCTGAAGGCCATGGGATGGCATGAAAGGTGCCTTAAAGATGCCACATGGCATTGATCTGGAGAAAGAAGAAAAAGCTAAGGACACGTGGCACGATCTTAGCCGTTGATTCTGGTATAAGACTCTGGAATTATCTAGAAGCGTTGAGTCAGCTAATGAGATGTCACCATTATGCCACCTAAGCGTGTGAGGTATCCATGATGATGTCACTTTTGATGAGTCATCATGGAGGATGATGTCATCATAGTGATGTAAGTAAGACTTGGTGGGCAAGCAAAGCGATCTGAGTCGTTCATCGCGATTCGATCTGGACTGTTCATTCCACCTCCCTCCACCTGTAAATACTCCACCTCCCTTGCCATTTCATTCACACCACCCACGGCAATAACAAGAAGAGGAGAGAAAAGAAGAGAGAGAAAGAGAAAGAGAGAAAGAAAGGAAGGAAGGAAGAGAAAGAAGGAGTTCTGGCGGAGCTAGGAGCAATCCAAGGAGCTTAGGGACTCAGCAAGCTTAGGAATAAGGTAAGTAATTTATTCTAGTCCCTTCTCTAATAAATCAGAGGATTGTTCTTATAAATTAGATAGTTAGAATATAGAAATATCTCTCTCTATAAGGATAGCCGTGGATAGAAAGAAAGCTAGGGGATTGTTGGAATAGGGGTATTACCTCAAGATAAGCCTGAGTAAAGTAGAGTTATGCTGAATGAGATAATAATAAAATATTATTATGCTATGTATATGCTCTGACCTATGAAAGGTAGAACCTCAAATTAAAGATTAAGGACTAATGGAAGGGCTACATGCCAGGTAGTAAACTTACCTAAACTTGTATGTGTTGAATATATGATTGATTGTGTTATGGCTTGATTGATTGATGTTAATATGTAATTGTTGAAGCTATGTACTATGATTACTCTGGCCAATTGTATTTCATATGTTACATGGAAGCATGCACATTACATTATGCTGACACAATCACAAGCAAGCACTAATACCAATCATTGATGCATATATTGTTTAGTATTGTTTGCTACTGAGATTTCCCCCGAAATCTCACCCTGTCCATATCAATCTAATTACAGCAGGTCTTCTCAAGATGGAGGAGATGAGGATACATGAAGAGAAGTTAATAATTATTTAGCATGATTGATATGTGACTGATGTATGTTATGCATATGTATGTAAAGTTGGTTGCTGGAATTTGTCACCATGAACAGTAACTCGTGGTGACGTAGTGATGTTTGATCTTTAATTAAAAATAGTAAATAGTTGAATAAATGTATGGTATTTTTATGGTAAATAGTAGACATACCAAGATTTGATTTGATATATATAATGCCTTATTTAGATGTCTACACATGGAGATATAATTTAGCAAAGTTGGGACCAAAATACTGGATTCAGGAGGAAAATGTTGGACGAACAGTAAAATTGTAACATTGACTGACGTTGACGTGGTCAAGGCGTGGTCAACAAATTATTTTTTCCTGAAATAAAGTTGAGTTAGCTTCATTTAGAAATTTGAACTACTTCATTTCAATTTTTCTAGAATTAGTTATGATTTTTTGAAGTCAGGTCACTCGTCTGGAATTTACACAGTAAACAATACTCGATAAGAGTAAAATTCCAGAATGAGACATTTGACTTCAATGACCTTGAAAGTGATTCCAAATGCTACCAAATGGTCCCTAAGACGTATAAAAATTAGGATGTGACAATTCTGGCATATATGATGTTATATTATAAAGATAAGTTGTTAAGACATATGTCATGAAGAATATTGAGAATCATAAGCAAGTTGTCACATGAATTAATTATATGAAGTAGAAAATAAGTTTGTAGCTTAAAACAGAGGTATTCTTGAAGTTTTTGAAGTCTTTGAAGTTAATCAAACTAGATTTCAACACAAATTAATTGAACAGTTAATTCGTTAATATAAATTAATCGATTAATTAGCTTATACTTGATTTTCACAAAACTAAAATTTTACTGATTAATCGAATAGTTAACATATTAGCATAAATTAATCGATTAGCTAATTGATTAATAGCAATATCATTGTTAAAAAGAAAGTCTATTTTCAATGTATTAATCGATTAACCAATCGATTAATTGACTTTTCAACTCAAATACATAAGGCAAGCCAGTTGACATTAATAGATTAACTAATCGATTAATTGTCTCTAATTATTCGATTAACTAATCGATTAATTAATTTTATTTTTAAAGCAAACAGCTGCCTTTCCAATTAATCTATCATTTAATAGATTAATTAACATTAATCAATTAATGCTCAATAATCGAATAACTAATCGATTAACTTTTTTTTTTTAACTTTATTTGATTCCAAAATCATTTTCATTACTTCAAAAATAATTTTTCACAACCTTAAGTAACTTCATTCTCTTTTCTCTTTTACTTTATTCCATTAAAAAAATATTTCTATTGCTTCAAAGATATTAACTCAATTCTTTTCTTTTGTCATCATCAAAACATATTCAATCTAACACAATTTAGGCCCAATATGGCGTCACATGAAGGCCCAAGAAGTCAAAGAATATATCATGTGGCTAAATAAAATTTCTAGGATGTTTTATGAAATTTTAAAGAAAGAAATCAAGAAAAATCAAGAGATAATGAAAGGTGGCTTGTGAGGTGTCCTTAGTGGGACTCATACCATGTGCAAAAATGTCACATAGAGGCCAAGCAAGAGAGGAGAAGTTTTGGCACATGTTGATTTATTTTAAAATAATGAATAATTAAGTTAATGATGATTAAGGATAATTAATTACGGAAAGCAACCAATGAGAGGAGAGATTAAGTGGTTGTAATTATTAGGAAATTGAGAGATATTTTAGTACCTAAACCCTTTAAAATTCACTATAAATACTCCCCCATAAGCGTCAAAACCATGCACACTAGGAAGCCCAGGGGAAACTCTTAAAAAATGAAAACTTGACCTATTCCAAGGCAATTCAAGAAGGATTTTCAAGGGGCTTTGATCCAAGGTAGCAAGAGTTTAAGGTAAGTAATCCTTCCTAGTTATTTATAAGTGTTTTAGAAGGATAATTTTAATAGAAGAAAAGTGAGATATTCTCTTGGTAATTATGCTGTCCAAAACTGTACAACATTGAAGGAAGAAGAAAATGAAGCTATGTAGTTAACACTTAAATAAGCTAGAATTAATGGTTGGTTATTGAATTAAGTTGTGGTTTTGACTTTGCCATTTAATAGGCCATTCGGCCACCTACTGTACAGGACCAAGAAGAATGAATTTCAATGATCTAATGCTTCCATTGAATTTATATGATGATTTTGTGTAGGATTGGATAGAATTAGAACCTTGGAAACATTGAAATTGAGAAAGGAAAAATTTGAAACCCTCTATGTACTGTTCATATGCATGAACAGTAACAATAATTTAATGATTTTGATGTTTCTAATGGATTTAAAATAAAAAATTGCGTAGGATTAACTAAGATCAAAGTCTTGGAAGCATTGGAATTGAAAAGAGGAATTTTTTAGAAAGTTATATGCACTATTTTGGTTCTATTAAGAAAGCCATGAAGGAACTGTAATTTTATGATTCTAAGCTCATAAATGAATTTAGAAGGCAAAATTGTATAAGGTAAAGTCAAGATACAAATTAATTCAAGGAAAGAGGCAATTAACCACAAACAAAGAAAGTTAGGGGTTAAGTGGTTAATTGAGTTTAATGTTCATGAATGTTAGGTAATTTGGTTATGATGAAGGAATGATTATGCAATATTTAGGCTTTGACTTGTGTGCTCAAAGAAGGCATCAACACATCAAGGAAAAGTAAGAAAGGAAAAGAGTAAGGAATAGAGGTAGTAAACTTACCTACTTGTATGCTTATGTTGCTTGGATGTTCTATGTGGTGGTTGCTTACTTTGGTTATGTGAAGCATGTATGATTAAGTGATGATCTGTTTCTTTTTATGCTATGGCCATATGTTATAATTATGAAAACATGAAAGCATGTAAAGTTATCATTATGCAAGCATGATCAATAAGTACACACATATTAATATCAAGCATGTAGTTGCATATATTGTATGGTATCTGTTTGCTACTGAGATTTTCTCCAAAATCTAACCCCTATTTGTCACATCCTAATTTTTTCTATCTGTAGACGACTATTTTTTCCCTATCTATAGAAGACTGATAGAGGAAAGAGGTAAGGAAACGACTGTGAAGATGAGCAAAAGAAATGATAATGCTTAGATGAGTTTTAAGTTGAAGAAAGACATGAAAAGTATAAATTTATAATGCTTAGGGACGTGAACATCAATTTTATGAAAGTCTAATATAAAGAATTCAAGGGACCTAAATAGAGTTGTGTGAATTTAGAAATTAAATTAGAATTTTAAAATTTTTAGAAATGGACTAAAATGACATTTCAAACTTTGAAGTAAGGGACCAAAATAGAATTTGACAAATTCAGTGAATAATTGATCAAATTCAAGAGGTAAAAACATAATTATGAGAAAGTTGAGCTGAAAAGGCCAAAAACTGTCAACAAATATTATAACCCCAAAATTAATATTAATCTGTAAAGTCTGTAAACTAGTACAGGACATTCTGGACCTCATAATTAGATGAAATTTGGTAGAAATTTTTATAATTATTATAAGAATTTATGAAGCTGACAGAACTCAAAAATGAGTCCTATAGAATTTATTATGGAATTTAAGGTAAACAAGGACACTGATAAAAGGATTTAATGAAACATATAGAATTTTTATCAGGACTTTTGGGTTTCAGAAAATTATGAAACTTTACAAAAAAATCATTTAGTAGTAGAATGAATTCTAAAACTATCAGGACACTTAAAAGAGATTTATAAAATTTATTTCAAAACTCAGGGTGATTTAGGATACCCGATATGGAGAGTGCCTTAGGATGTGTTCCAAATAATGTGTTGGACCCAAAGAAAGCCCATAATGGCATCACACAAGAGCCCAAAATCCAAGGAAATTATCATGTGACTAAATGAATTTTATATGATATTTTCATGGATTTTCAAAGTAAGAAAATAAAGGAAATTGTAAGGAAGCTTCAATGTGAAAGGTAGCATGTAAAATATCCATTTGGGACCCACATTATCTCTTCTTGACGCCACATGCCCAGCCAAATAAGGTAGAAGAAGAATTTTAGCATGTGACCTTATCTCTTATTGACTTGGAGATTAAGAAAAGATTAAGATGAAATATAGGCCCTTGGATCAAATAGTAAAAGATTAAATCCTAGCCATCCATTCCCTTAGATTTTAGCTTATAAATACCCCTCCCCCTCCTCATTTTCACACCAAAAAATGAACTTATTGGGAGGTGCTGCTGAAATAAAATTCAAGCAAGAAAAAGAAGAAAATTCAAGAGCAAAACAAGCAAGTACTCAAGGTAATTTCCTTCTCCTATATTTGTATTATGTTATAAGAAGATTTCTCTTGGATTTGGACGGTTGAAACACCATTTTTCTCTCCATATAAGCTGCTGTCTAGAACTGTACAATATTGGGGGAACATGAAATTGAAGATTAGATAAGTAAGAATCAAGTAGTTTTGACTTGAAAATTCAAGTATGCATGAAATTAGGATTTTGAGTTTATTGCTGCCACTGTATGAATCACTGTTTGTATATGATAATTGCATGAATTTGATGCTTCCAATGAGTTTAAAATGAAAAATTGTGTCGGATAAAGTAGAGAAACAAGTATTGGAAGCAGTTGAGTCAAAATGAAAATTTTTGGGAATAGTGGGTATGTTTTGGCTCTGTACATAAGTTAAGGAAAGAGTTTGATTTTCATAAATCTAAGCTCATATTTGGATTCTTTGGACAAAATTATGTAGGATTGGTTTAAGAAAATAATTATTACAAAGCTAAACCACTAACTCCAAGAATTGAGTTAAGAGTTAGGGGTTTTAAGGGATTTAATGTACAATGTTTATGTAATGGCTCTAATGAGTTGTATACACAATGTAATTGTGTTTAGGGCCATGATATGTCAAAGAAAATGTGAAACATCCTACTTTTAACCTCTAAGAGTATGTATTCGAAAGCGTATTTAACTAGCAGAAGCATTACTTTGGCCTAAAACTTACTTCTTGGATACTGTTCATTAGGTAAATTTCAGATTGACAATCTAACTTTGAAAATTCAAAACTAATTCTAGAAAAATAGTATGGAGGTGATCCAAATTTCTACTTGAAACTCGTTCATAGTTATTAAAGGGAAAAATATAAATATAGACATTTATTTTGCCAATCAATACAGTTTAATTGTTACTTCTTACTATTCATATAGCAAATTCTGGAAATTCCAGATTCTATCTTATAACTTTGGAAATTCATTTCTCTTGATATACTCATCCAAATGAGACGTGTTACCTATGAATTTAAAGCTCTGGATGCGTAATACATTTTCATAAAATTTAGTGAATTAATTCTTTCATTTGCTAGGTCAAACTGAAGCCACAACAAAACTGCTTTAGGACCTACGTTTTTACCCTTTCAGTTTCCTTTCTTTAATTCCCAATAATTGTTACACCGTGCATAATGAAACATCCTGCCTTAGACTCCTCAGAGTACACCTGCGGAAGCTATACTAGCTGTACTGATTCGGTAATTCCCTCATTAGAACTACCATTCTACGTAAGTACCTAGGAAAGACTGGATGAACCGGCTAGGTCCACTCACTACCAGCCTCCTTAGACAGTACCTACGTACACAGTACTCATCATATCCTTTCTCCACTACTGCTATCTTCGCCAAAATTTCAGCAGCATAACGGCGTCTCTCAAAATTCTCAAAATCTACCTCGACATAACCTCCCTGAAATGGTTATACAAGGGGGATGAGATTCGGGGGAATCTCAGTAGTAATAATCATAACAGTATATGTAATGCAGTGTGACAGTGCTTGCTTGTGATTGTGTACAGATAAGTATGCCGCGTGCTTCCATACTCAATAACATATGATCATAGCATTGCAGTAGAGCTTCAGACATAACATATAAGACAACAATCCAACCAAACAATAGCACATCAAATCACAAAGCCATTACATAAAAGCTAGGATTAGTTACTACCTGGCTAGCTCAGCAGAACTCTACTATCTCTCTTCTGCTTCCAGCTCCGCCAGAACTTCCTTACTTCCTTTCTCTCTTTCTCTCTTCCTTTCCTCCTCCTTCTCTCTATATTTTCTCTCACTCTTCCAACCCATGCGTGGAGCAAATGAAGACCATGGGGGGTATATATAGGGTTTCCCAATGGCATTTCTGTAATTTCCATGCCATCTGATCCTGCGGTCCTGATTTTTCCTGGAATTTCCTATTTTCCTTAATTTCCTTTTACTACATCACCCTACCACCTCAGCATGCCACCTCAGAGGACACCTCAGCGCCATATTTATCACATGTCTGAAATCCCTGGACACCTCAACAGCTGACTCAGCATGCTGACTCACCGGTCCAGTCTCTTGCCTCATAATGCGTGTCCTCAGCTTTATCTGCTTTCTCCAGACTAATGCCATGTGGCGCCTGGAAGAGACCTTGCACGCCTTCCAATGCTATCCAGATAAGTTCCAGACTTATTTGATTACCTCCTCGATTTTTGTGCCAACCGAGTAACTTTACTCTACTGAAAGGTCACTGAACCATGCTCTAATGCCATGTGTCATCTTGTGGGTCCCATGAGGATACCTTATCAGTCCATCTCATGGTCTCCAGATAACCTTTCCTGTATCTGGCCTCCTGCCTCCGGTCTATCTCTAACCGGGTAACTATCTCTTTTGGAGCTTCACAACTCTTGGCCCATACGGCTAGCACTACTTTAGCCACTAGTCGCGTCTAGCCAATATCTCATCCTGACATAACACCTTCTGTGTTCATTAGTCGCGACCACAGCTTTCTCTAGTCGCGACCACAACATTCTTTAGTCGTGACCACGACATATTCTAGTTGCAACCAAGCTCATTCTACTCATTAGTCGCGACTCCACATACATATCCGTCACGACCAATCTTCTCTGCCAATATTAGTCGCGACCAAAAGTCACCAATACATCTTTCTCATACATCTGCTTTCTTTCTTATGGACAACTCTACTGCTCTCAGTGTCCATTCCTTTCATATCTCTCCCCACAGAATCTTAGCATAATTCTGGGGTCTACCTTATCTCACTTTCTTCTTATCCTTCATCCTAAGTTCTAGAAATTCTCTTTCAATAACTCATCCCCTACTCTCGGGAGTCCTTGTTAATTGAAAGGCTTGACAACCCTCCATATTAGGTTATCTTACACAGGAGCCAGCCCATATCAAGCTACCTGTAGAATTCCTAGGCTTAAGACTTAGGACATTCCTCCCATTCCTCATTTTGAACCTAAGTGAACTGTCCCAATTTTGTAGGTTAAAGACTTAACTCATCTTTACATCCTAAAGGACTTAGCTCATCCCTCGGATCCTACAAAATACAGGTAAATAATCCGCCCATATCAGATTACTACCCTGGGACTACGGGTTTAGCAGCCTGCCCATATCAGACTACCTCCCAGTTCAACTAGACCCAAAAATCGGGATGTTACACATACACCATCTCTTTGGTCTCTCATACATTCATATACATCATGGGGTTATGCTATAATTATTTCATACATTTTTCTTTACATATAATGGCATATTAAATAACATTACATAAAAAGGATAACATACATGGCATGCCATCACTTGTCTACTTCTTCTCTTCCATTCCTTAGCTCATGTATCAAGCATGATTCTTCCATCATAAATAACCTATTATGGTTGGTCATGGGAGGGTAAGATTCTGAGGAATCTCAGTAGTAAACATTACCACTTAAATATGCAATATGGATGCTAATGCATGATATGTAATTTCATTAAACTTTCTTCATTTATTGACATATCATCATACTATATTCTTTGTATAAAAATGCATGGCCATGGAAAACATGTTATTCATAACATATTCAACATCATTCATCATTTCACAACATCATTCAATCATCATATACATGTCAATACATAAGCATACCACATCAAG
Organism: Leucaena leucocephala; assembly: GCA_037074615.1. Classification (NCBI taxonomy): domain Eukaryota; kingdom Viridiplantae; phylum Streptophyta; class Magnoliopsida; order Fabales; family Fabaceae; genus Leucaena; species Leucaena leucocephala. The sequence continues at coordinate 6,462,071 of CM073548.1, read as the reverse complement.
CACATAAAGAGGTAAGTCCACTACCTTAAACATAAGCTTTCTTCCTTGTTCTTAAACTTGCTCCCTAACTTTCCAACCATGAAGCCTTCCGATCAACCACTTCCCAAAATATTCTTGGATGTCTCAAGGTCCTAAACACATTCATATTATTACATAATTCATTAGGACCATGATCACATACCAAATGGAAGACTAGCTTTCCTTATCTTAACTAATTTCTCTTAATTTCGGTTAATTATCTTGCCCTTTGAATTAATTAGTGCCTTGACCATTCACTACACAATTTCACCCAAGGAATACAAATATGAAGTTAGAATTGACAAACTTTAACTCCTTCCATGAGGCCTGGACAGAATAGAAATGTGGCACAACAAGTTTTTCTCTAAAAATTCCTATTTTGATTCAAATGCTTCCAATACTTACTTATCTACTTTACCCCACACAATTTTTCATTTTAAATCCATTGGAAGCTTCAAAATCATGAAATTCTCATAGATGAACATTGATTCAAACAGTGGCAATAATTAACTAAAAACCCTAATTTCATGCATATTTGAATTTCTAAGCCAATACTACTTGATTCAAGCTTATTTAAGCTTGTCTAGACATTCCATGACTTAAAATTCATATTTCCCCTTTAATTCTAGATCATGTCCAGCAGCTAAGATGGAGAGAAAAATGGTGTTTCAACTATTCAAATCTAAAAGAAATCTTCCTACAACATAATACAAAGGTAGGAGGAGGAAGTTACTTTGGATCCTTACTTGTTTAGCTACTTGATTTTTCTCTTCTTCTTGCTTGAAATCCATTTTGGAAGCATCTCCCCATGATCTTCCAAGCCTTGCGTATTGCTGAAATGGGTTGGGTACTCAGAGAAAAATTTGGGTGGAAATGGATGATTAAGATTACTTTAGTTACTATTTGATGTAATGGTCCATATTCAATCTTCGATCAATCTTGCCCTAGAAACCACTTTATGACATCATCCATAACATCATTTATGGCCTGGTACCAACCCGGTCAAATTTCATAAAAACCAGACTGTTTAATAACTCTAATTTTTCTGAGATTCCATAATATGTTTTATGACCTTAAATCCAGTATCCAGATTTTTCCTACATTGATATTAATGGACTGGGTATTTATCTGCTTACCATCCTTTGAAAAATGACTAAAATGCCTTTAGTTCATTGTCTTACACTATATTAGCCTTAGGGCATAATTGTCATTTCACACATTTTTAAACCTTATCAGAGCATATACTAACTCTGATTAATCATTCTTGTACCTGCTTTGGCATTTTGACCTGTCCAAAATGACCAAAATACCCTCCATCCATTTCTTCAATATTACAATACAAGGGCATTTTTATAATTTTGTATTTTTAGGGTTCCTCTGGACACATGTCCACATGACTATTCAAATATCTTATAGGGCCTATGGGATGCCATTTTTGGCCTTCTATGGGGTTCCCTACCTTCATGGGCTCAACTCCCAAGAAATTTCCCTAAAAAGTATTTATCGGGTATTTTATTCTACTGTAAATTCTATAATAAATTCTACATAACTCCTTTTTTAGTTCTATCAGTTTCATAAATTCTCATATTAATTATAAGAATTTAATATAAAATTTTATCTAATTCTAAGATTCAGAAGATACTATACTAATTTTTCCATACTTTAAAAATTCATATCAATTTATCGGGATCTCAAATCAAAATTTCGTGTCGCATTAAACTGATCAGAATAATTTTCTTTATTTATTGGTAAAATTTGGGACTGAACTGCTTTCAGTCAGTTTTGGGCCTTTTCCCTCAACTTTCTATAATTACCATTTTGCCCATGAACTTTTAAAAATTGTATTTTAGTCCCTCAACTTTCATAATTACACTTAATGGCCCATAACTTATGTCTACTTCTATTTTGCACCATCAAATTTTTAGACTTTTTAGTTTAGTCCCTTTCTTTCTTCAAAACTCATTTAACCTTTATCATTTCTTCTGATCATCATCACAATCCCTTCCAAAACTCTTTCCTCTATCCATCCCTTACAGGTTCCACTGTCTATTCCATATAGACAGGAAACAATCAGGATGTGACAAAATGAGTTAAAGAGGATGAGCAAGCAACCAATGTTTAGTTGGAGACAAAGGGATCAAAGAAAAAAGAATAAAGTTTTAAGGTAGTGAACTTACCCATTCTTGTATGCTTTATGTTCATGCTTGTGTGTTGATATGTTTATAATATGTGATGAAGATGTATGATAAGTGAAAATGATATATGCTCTGCCATTTATGAGTTTATAGTCATGCATGATAGTATGAGGCATTGAGCATGTTAATATGTATATGAAAGCTTAAGAAAGATAAAGAAAACATGTCATGCACTTGCATTCATCTTGTATACATGGAATGATACCGTTTGCTACTAAGATTCTCTAGAATCTCACCCTCCCACAACTAACCAATTTAGGTAAAGCATGATGGAAAAGGTATGCATGGAGAAGAGGTAAATAAGGGAAGAAAGAAAGTGGCAATTATTTTTTCTAATATGTATTGTATAAATTGCCCACTACGTTCATGTTATATAATATGCCATTATATGTAAAGAAAAATGTATGGCATAACTCCATGTTGTATATGAGTGTATGGGAATTCAAGTTGATGATTCATAAATGTTGGAATAATTTATGAGATTTATGAAAGAAAGTCAAATGGTAAAAATGTTGGTCCTAAACAGTTTTGTTGTGGCTTTAGTTTGACCAAGCAAATGAAGAAATTAATTCACAAATTTTTATGATCAAATAGTACATGTCCATATCTTTAAATTCATAGGTAACATGTCTCATTTGGATGTGTATATCAAGAGAAATAACTTTTCAAAGTTAGAGACAGAATCTGGAATTTCCAGAATTTACCATATGAATAGTAAAAAATAACAATTTAACTATATTGATTGGCAAAGTAAATATTTAGATTTATATTTTTCCCTTAAATAGCTATGAAAGAGCTTCAAAGTAAAAATTTGGAATACCTTTATATGATTTTCCTACAATTAGTTATAAATTTTTAAAGTTGGACTGTCAATCTGGAATTTACCAAATGAACAGTACCCAAAAAGTAAGTTTTAAAATTTTAATTTTTAGGCCAAAGTAATGCTTCCTCTAACTATATACGCTTCTGAATACATACTCTGAGGGGTTAAAAGTATGATGTTTCACTATTTCCATTCCCAAATAATAGGACTTTCAAGCACAAGAGGAGAAGAATAATTGATGTTGATGTTGGTTGTTTAGATGAACATGTAATGTATGGATTTGGGAATGTATGTACATATACTTAGCTACTAGAAAATTTTGATGTGAATAGTAACTCCTAATGAGGCAGTGACATTTGAGTTATAATTAAAGATAGTAAATAATTGAATAAATGTATAATAAATTACTAGTACTTAGCTAACATATCAAGTTTCATTTTGACACTAAGAATGCCTTATTTCAATGTCTGTACAAAGAGAACAAAATTTTCAAATTTAGGAACCATAAACTATTTTCTAAAATTTTTTACCAAATAAATAGTGATATTTGTCGCCCAAACTGTATTGATTAGCTGAGCAATTGGTCTGAGTAATATTTTTCTTTAAAATTAATTATGTTAGCTTCGAGTAGCCTTTCAAACCACTTCATTTTGATTTTTTTATAATTAATTATGATTTTTTGAAGTTCGGTACCAAATCTGGAAATGCCAAATGAACAGTACCCATGAAGCTTGAAAATTTTAGATTTTGTAATTTAACTTCAATGGATATTTAAGTGATTTTAAATACTATCGAATAGTCCCTAAGACGTACGAAAGTAAGGTGTTACACTTAGATTAGTAGTTGTAGCTTGAATTAATTTGTGAATCTTGATTTTTCCCACATATGTGCTTTTTTTTTTTGACCTAGAACTCTATGGGGAAGAATTGTTTTGATAATTTTGATGCTCTGATCCCAAAGTGTTCAGAAGGCAAAATCATGTGGGGATAAGCCAAGGAGCAAGGAATGGAAGTGTCAGAATCAAAGATGGAATTTTTAGAAGAAATTATCAAAGTTTTTGGGTTCTGTCCATACTAGGAACAACATTAAGGAAGATGATTTTGATGATTCTAATGCTTCCATTGAGTCTAGAAGGCAAAATTGTATAGCATTAAAATCAAAAGTGAAAATTTTTAGAAAACCTTTAAAGTACCACGATTCTGTTCTGTCAAGACCTCAAGGAAGGAGTTAGAATTTGTTAATTCTAACTTCATATTTGGATTCCTTGGACAAAATTATGTGAGATATGGTCAAGGAACAATTTAATTCAAAGGGTAAAGGAATTAATTGAGGAACATAGAAGCATGTAAAAGGATCATTATGCAAGCATAATCATTAAGTGCGCACATATTAACATCAAGAATGTAGTTGTATACATTATATGTTGTTCGTTTGCTACTAATATTTTCTCAGAAATCTCACCCCTTTCCCATGTCACAATCATCCTAGCAGGACATCGATGTGATAGAGAAGATGAAGATGCATGAAAAGGAATTAGGAAATGGATAGCATGATTGATTATAATTTATGTTATCAATTGTATTTTGTATAAATGAAAAATATTCAGATTCTGGTAATGATTTTTTTCTGCCTAGGAAAAATAGTAAATAATCAAATAAATGTACAAGATTTTACATAATGAAAGTAGACATCATAATCTTTAATTTTACATAAAGAATGCTGCATTTGGATATCAATACATAGAGAAATAAATTTTCAAAGTTAGGGGACTAAATCTGGAAACGAGGAAAATTGACAAAATGAACAGTAAACTTTGGGTGTTGACTGACATTGACTTAGTCAAATAGTAGTCAGCGAGTTATTTTTCTGTGAAATAGGATTAAGTTAGCTTCGCTTAGCAACTTGAACAACTTCGTTTTAATTTTTCTAGATTTAATTATAATTTTTTGACTGGAATTTACATAGTGAATAGTAGGGTAAAATTCCAAATTGTGTAATTTGACTTCAATAACCTTAAAAGTGGTTCCAAATACTACCATTTGGTCCTTAAGACCCGTAAAAAATTAAGGATGTTACACAATCCCTTATACTTATGCAGGATGTATTGGAATCAATCCTAACATTCAGCAAAAGATTCATGGATGTTCAGTGCAATGGAGGATATTTGTGCTCTTGTCTGATCCCTTGAAATATTATAACCTGTGAAAGATTGGGATGGCATGGTTAGATTAGGATTATATTAATGATGATTATTAAACCAAGCCATCATATAATTTAGAGAAAGAAACAAAGAAAATGTGAACAGTGGATAAATTAAAAAAATTAAAAATATAAAAAAATAGAAACACTAACTCAAATATCCAAATTTGACAAAAATAGGTCAGACCTATTAGCTAAAGCTATTAAAAATGTTTAGAATGTTCAAAACTTGCAATATGAATTTTCTTGGATTTTTCTAGGGAACTCAAACAATTACAGCAAATCAGTAAGGATCAAACCGAAATTTGTCAAACCAAAAAATATCTAAAGACTAGACTCTACTACACACTAAGAAAATAAAGGCAAAAAAAGAAAAAGAAAATACACTTAATTAATCTAGGAGTCGAGGGAATTGACTCCTTGACAAAGCCGCTAAAATTTGATGTCGCTTGTCATTAGCACTCAAATTATTTACTAAATTAATCTCTATGTAGTATAGAGGTTAACCTAAGTCATATTATTTACTTAGAATCAATGTGTGCCTTAACTTTAGATTAGACTTAGTGTGAGAAGGAGGAGGAGTAGAAGATAACTTGATTAATAAGTTTTAGAAAATAAAAGGAGATAATAACAAAAATAAAATAAAATAAAATAAAATAAAAGCAATAGTATAGAAGGATATAATCAATAAGAAGAGTGCTCTTTCAAGGATTGATGCGTGGCTAACATCGTTCAATAATATATTAGAGTTATAACAATTATATATGCTAAGGCCCTATCATGTAGAACCCTAGACAACCATCATGGTCATAATCAAACAATCCACAATTATACATAGATTTTGCATACAATTGTATCAAGAATAATTAGTGAAGATCCACTTAGCATGTGATAAGTTAAACAATAAATGATTTATTCCTCTAACATGGATATTCAACCGAAAAACCTATAACTAAACATGTGAACCCAACATGAATAATTATAAGAGGAAAATAAAGATATTAAATAAAGAATACCAAATCATAAATTAAAATAATAAATCACAAGGGTTTGATCACAAAGGTGTCTCAATCGAAACCCTAGATCCAACATATACAAATATCAAAAACTAAATCTAGGAAATCATAAATTTGTATAAAGAAAAAGATCAAAAAAATAAAATTATTCAACTCCTACTCTAAAGCATAGGAACTCAAGCTACTACATCTATCCTCTAAAGAAGATAATTGTGATGGTGGAGGTGATTGGTGTGTTGAATGGAAGAGCCTTGGGGTCCTTTATATAGCTTTTAGGAATGAGTCCTGTTGATATGGGTCTTTTCACTTATTGGCTATGCAAAATATAATGATAATATTCATTTATCTTTAGTACCCTTCATATCTTATATTCAAATCCAAGTTATCCCTTGATCCATGAAGATGCCATTGGAACCTTGGAATATCTTTTGGATTATCTTCTTTTCCAAATCCAATCCTAAGATAATATAATAATTTAATATATGAATCCATTATCCATGACGCCATATATTAAATTAAATCTCATATCCAGTTGTAAGATATAAATCAAGAAGAATTTATATATCTTATATGGCGATTTAAAATATTTCGGAGGAAATATTTCAAATCTTGAATTTAGTATACTAGGATAATATATTTGAAATATTTAAAGTGGATATTAATTTGAATTTTGAAAGATGCACTTTGACTAATTCAAATATTAATATCATGCTAATATATTAGAAGGGAATAAAATGATTTTCTCTAATTAGGATATCTAATTAGATAATAGTAATTCCCTTTTAATAAATTAATACAAGCTTTCACCATCTTATACTTCATTAATTTTAGGTGGCTTCTTTTGTAGGCTAGTGAGTCTAGTCATAATTAATTATTTTCCTATTCTTCATGAAAATCACAAATGATAAAAATACCTTTATGCATATCGGTGTGATTAAGAAAATAATAAAATTAGTAAAAACTCAATAAAATGATATTTTAGTTATTTAATTCATATAGTCAATTAAAACACAAAATGAGTAAAACTTCTATAATAATACCAATTAAACATGATAAATTCCCTCAAATAGATAGGAAACAATATAATAAAATAGGAATTCATCAGCTACCAATGTCTTTACATCTAAAAAATTGTTGAAAAATCTCCCATTATAAAATTTATTACACAAAGATATCAGAAATTTGTTTAAATTCTTCTATAGCCTATTTTCAGTAGATACAATTATTCTTTAGCTATATGTACCAATCCTCAATTGCATGTAAAATGGAAAACATTTGCACATACTTTAAGATTTTTGAGAAATACTTACATACTCTAAAAGTGTTACACCATCTTAACTCTGTCAAATCAAAATACAACAACTCAGCTGATGGCTCATATAAAAAATTCATGATTTATTTTATTTTAAATAAAAATAAAGATTTTAATTTAAAAAATAAAAACTCATATGAACCAAATTAAGAGATTTATTTTTTCTTAAAAATAAAATAAAATATGATTTGTTTCATATGAGTTATCGGCCAACTAGAATTAAAATGTATTAAGTTATTATATTTTAATTAGACAGAATTCAGATGACATGGCACTTTTAAAACATGTAAGTATTTCTCAAGATATGTTGCACACATAGGAAGAAGAGTTGAACCTATGGAGGATGAATTGTAGCGACTCAAAGACTCTTTAAGTACCTCGTCAATTTTCGAATGGGGGATTTTTAACAATTTCCACTAATAAATTTGATATAAATTCTTTTAAACAAAGAATTAAAATAATATAAAAGCATAATGAGAAAATGATAATTTAGGACCATGTGAAGTCATTAATTTCAATTAAATGCTTCTAATTATCGAAATTTCGTTCAAGGATCATCAGGACAACATCATTCCAGGTGGATATCTAAGTTTTTTTTAGTGGTTTAATGGAATTTACAAATGATTATATATGATTTCAGTAGTTCCATATGCAACTTATAAAATTAATTTGAATTTTCACAATTGAATTATTAAAATCGCATGAAAGCAGGGGGGTAAATCTTAGGTAATCTAGTTGTGACAACCAAACAATCCACCTGAGGTTGAAGGAATAGGAGACAATACATTCTCGAGTGGTTTGATTTGAGTAGTCCTATACACAATTTACAACTTATATAATTAATTTGAATTGAATGATTTTTTTTCCTTAGCCGTAAAGTTTAGGAGAAGCACTTATGAAAACTAAATACTAAGCTATCTTAGAATGAGGTTGCCTCCTATTAATTCTTTAATAGTTTAATGAAATTTCAGTAATTAGAAGTGATAATACAATCTTCCATCTCTCATCTCTCAAGGGTAAAATAATTCAGTTTTTTATTAAATTATAGAGATCAATCTTTTAAATAGAAAGAAATTTTAGGGGGGAAAGTAAAATGAGTTAAAATGAGGAGAGGAAATCCCTTAAAAATACCCTTAAAATGGCCAAAACCCAAAATGATCCTTTGAATATGGAAAATCCCAAATTGAGGGCAGGTGCAAAATGAGAGTTGAATATCTTAGCTAAAAGATAAAAGTACCATTCAGTTATGTTTTTTTTTAAAGAAGTACTCATTTGTTTACTATAATGGATTTCACAATGACAATAACGATAGGTCCAATGACGAGTTAAGATGATAGAATGACTACACCTTCTAAAATGACATAAGACAATTACAATAAAGTTAATGATAAGTTAAGATAAAAGAATGGCTATATATTCCGAAACTCTTCTTCTTTAGCTTTTGTCTTTTAAAATATAATTGAGGAGCACTTTTGTTTTTTTACCAAAATATTCAAATCCCGTTTTGCACATGCCCCAATTTAGGATTTAACCCTTTAGAATTATTGGCCTTAACAAGTCCTTTCATTTTCCCTGCTGGAATCGAAAGGAAACGGAAGGAAACGAGGTTGTGAAAGGCGTGTAGCAGCTCGAACAGTTCTTCTTTGTCATTGAGGGTCTGGATCGTGAATTCTGTCGCCTTTCAGGTGCCTATACAGAAAGTTAATCTGGTGATTTGTTGCTTTACTTTCGTGTTGCAATCCCTGTTTTATGGGATGCATTGTAAATAGATTCTTTCTTGCCGAATAGAGCATTTATAGGGGAAAAAATGTTTGGTCATTTTTGTTGGGACATTATAATGTTTTAATTCTTGATTCGTTGCTTCTATCTTCGTGTATATATTGCCCCTCTTGTGCTGCTTTAGAGTATGAAATCACAAAGAATATAATATGATTCTATCCAAGTCAGAATTCTCTCTGTCTCGTGCGTTTACTCATCATCTCGTAGTTTTTGCTACTTTCATTCTAATTTTGCGGCATGACAATTTGAACAAAGCAATTATTTATATGTCTTAAAAGTTGCTGCATTGTGGTGTCAGATAAGTACCTTAAAATTGCATGATACGATGTTCATATTCTAATAGTCACTTTCTCTATGTCTTATCTAGAGAGAATGCCATGCAAAAAGCTAATTTTCAGCAATGTTTTAGCAACTTCATGTGCTATGCCAGTCAACTCCTTCAAATTAATTAGAAAAATATATTTGTAATTGTAGTGAAACTCAAGGATTGCCTATGCCATTAATTCTTTGATTTATGAAAGTATGCATGTTTTGATAATAGAATGGAGGTGTATATAATTTTAGCAAAACTAATGAAAGGTTAGTGTTGGATTTACAAATAGAGAGATCTCAATTTCTGCTAAATATTGGAGATTTTGCGAATTTTTTACTTATCTTCTTCCTAAGTTTTAATTTTAATTACTAGCAGTCTAGAACACCTGATAACTAGAACATATGCGCTTAGAAATAAGGTACATTGAACAAACACACAAACAAAATGATTTTGAAATTGACCCAACAGTTTCTAACTAGATTCACTGCTCAGACTCTTGTGTTTCTTTTCTTACAAATGAATATATCAGCTTATATTCAACTTTACAAGGGGGCATGATATTGTATATATATCCTAAACACTTTTAAGTATGCAAAGGATAGTTATTTTAGCCATGTCATTGTTGTCATCCTTATTATCTCCCTTGCATGTTTGTGAGAGTGACACTATTAACAGAGCATGTTCTATTGCTCTGTTGACATGACTCTGCACTTGTCACAACCCTCCTCTGTATGTATGCGGGCTGACATGATAGAGGAAGGTTGACTATGTGATTGTTAAGCATTGAATTGACAGTGGCCATAGAAGGCCTATCTCTTGCATGTTCTTGAACACATAAAAATCCTATGTGTATGCATCTCACAATGTCATTGACATAGTCTGGATCGGATATTTCTGAGTCTATGAGAGATTTGATGTTTTCTTCATTCCATAATTTCCATGCCTGAAAGGAAATGCAAGAGTTTATAGCAGCATAGATTTTCAATAATTTATAGCGTTAATAATCAAAATTGTGCCTTGGTAAATTTGGAGAGGCTTACAAGTTCTAAGAGGTTCAAAGAGTGTTCATGATCACAGATGCTTGAATTTTTCCTACCACTGCTGATCTCAAATAGCAAAACTCCAAAACTAAAGACATCTGATTTCTCTGAAAATAATCCTTCCATTGCGTATTCAGGTGACATATAACCGCTGTATTAAATCATTAGTAGTTCAACACATATGAATATTATAGTGGTATATCAGAATTATGTATAGAGAATGAAATCTTACTATGTTCCAACAACCCTTCTAGTATTGCCTTCATCTTCACTGCTTTCAAAGATTCTTGCCAAACCGAAATCTGATATTTTAGGATTAAGTTGAGCATCTAATAAGATATTACTTGGCTTTAGATCTCTATGTATAATTTTTAGTCTAGAATCTCTATGGAGATAAAGTAAACCACGGGCAATTCCTTTGATAATGTTCAAGCGGGTTTTCCAATCTAAAACCTTCTTTTTAATTGGATCTGCATAAACAACAAAAGTGAGGTTACTTTCTGTTCTATAATAAGGAAAATTAAATTTTTAATCCAACAACAAGATTTTGATTTAATTAGATTAAAAAAACTAAACCATTTCATGATTCTTTGAAACCATATTGCCTTGGAAGCAAAAAGACTGTCATGAGACTCTAATTTCATCAGAATGAATTATTATATAATAATAGAGATGAAAATACTGCAGCTGCAAGGCTTCTATTGACATAGATAATGAAACAAAGAGGATGGGCTAACCATATATAAAAGCATCCAAACTCTTGTTAGGCATGTACTCATACACCAACATTTTTTCCTCTCCTTCAATACAACATCCTAGAAGTTTTACAAGATTACGATGTTGAAGCTTTGAAATCACTACCACTTCATTCATGAATTCTTCCAGCCCTTGTTTAGAAGTTCTTGAGAGTCTTTTCACTGCTATTTCCTGTCCATCTTGCAATTCTCCCTAGTGGAATACATAAATATGCATATATATATATATATATTAAAGGAAACATAATAGGAGTCGTAAAAAATGTATCTGAAAGAAGATTCATTGCACTAGATTTAGGTACCTTGTATACTAGACCAAAACCACCCCGTCCAAGCTTATTAGCAATGCTGAAGTCGTTTGTTGCAGTTGCAAGGACTCTAAAATCAAACAGTGGTAGCTTCTCAAGTTTAGCAATTTTCAGGTCTCCCAGTGGATTTTCTTCCTTGTTCTGCAATAATTTTGCCTTGCTTTCCTTTTTTCCTGCTGAATACAATCATATAACCAAAATGCCCCGAAATAAATCAATAAAAGAAATCAACACAGTAATTGGATTATAAGTTCTTTTCCTTTTTCATTTGACGACTAAGATAATAGATTTCTATTATTCAACAAACAATGCAAAGAGAGATAGTGTATCTGTGATCTATTCAGTTAAAAATATCTACTAAAGTACCAAACCAATGAAGAGAACGTGATTATTCTAGAAACAAACAGATATTTTGGAAGCGTACCAGTCCACCTCTTTAAGATATAAGCACAGATGGCAATGATAATCACTCCTACTATCACTGTTACTGTGATAACTACTTTGAAGTCTTTCTTCCTCCTACCTGTATTGGTAGCATTATAAACTCGTTTTTGTTTTTGCCCAAAATTATAAACTCATTTAGAAAAATCATAATATCAATTAATTGACTCAAAATGTACCTACCATGTTCTGAATATGCCTCGCGGATGTAAAGATTAGTTCCTCCACTGGCCAATCTTACCACGTCCGTTAAGTTTCCAGTCCAGTTCAAGCAGGAAAGAGCAGAAACATATGCATATGCTGTACAATTGCAATTATTTATGCACTGAATTCTGCATTGGTCCTCAGAAACAAATGATGCCTTAGAATTTTCTGGATTTTTTATCATCTGCAACTCCAGAAACCAATCATCTTTGCTGCCATCACTCGTACACTGCAGTGACGCCCTCCTCACACACCCACTTGCCCAATTTTGGTTATTCCATTCATGGGTATTCCTTGGCTCAAACCCTTTCAAACAACTGCAGGTTGGTGAATTGCTGGAGTCACATATCCCATTTGCTCCACAGTAGTTATAAGTATCACAGTTTTCTTGAACCCTTTGCTCTACTACTTTGTTTGTTCTGGTGGTGTAAGTCAATTTTCTTTCAGAAGGGCTTTTTCTTGATGTACCTGTTTCCTGGTGGGCACTAATTGATAAATTTGAATAGTCCGTGTCACTTGGATGTTGGAAACTCTCCCATAATGTCTTACCTATCTGGTCTATCAGCACAAGGTTACCAGAATTAAGAAGTTGGGCGGTGGAACTTGATGCTTTGTTTGACACATTTGATGACCAAAACACCTTTTTCTTCTCATTCAATACTACAAGATTTTTGTCCTCAGATATAGTAATGACCCCAGAAGAATCCTGGATTGGTTGGTTTCTGTTAGCCACCCATGTGACTTTGGAATTGAAGACATACCAGATTCCTACATAGCGATCTGTGGTATTTTGGGGGCTGAAGAATCCGAGTTTGAATGCGCTGTTGTTTGAGCTTACAGTTTCTGAATCTTTGATGAATACAGATGATGTAATGGAGTCTAAGGCAGTGATCAAACCTACACAGAAGCTTAAGAGCATGAGAAAAATAGGAAGTAATCCCGTGAGAAAAACCAGTATCTGATTCTTATTTCCCATTTCATCACAAGCAGGAGCATTTCCCCTATTACTCTATTGTTGAACCCAAGTCTTTGAAGTCAGAGGAAGGTGCTGGAGGGAGCCTTGACCGCGGTCCCCTCGACTAAGTCTCTCCCCCCCCCCCCCTCTATCTCCCTATATTTTCTTCTCTACAAATTGACACGAGGGAGACTGAAAGAACAACGACTTTAATTTTTGGCCACAGAAGGACAAAAGACTTAAATGCAAACCAGTCCCCCTCTTCTTACTTGAGAAACCTAAACGCATAATTCCAGACAAAAATTATGAGGTAAAAAATATACGTTAATATGAAATAGAATTGTTAACAAAAAATGATAATAAACAATGGCAGAAAAAAGTGTATTGAAAAAAATTTGGTATGATGACATTCCGAAAGAAATTACAAAATCGCTTTAGATTTTTTAGTTGTATCTCTAGATATTTTAGAATATAAATTGAACATCTTTTAAAAAGAAGATTACAAAATGGCTCAATCTATTTATTGAGACTTTTAGTCTATAGTCAAAATCTCAATAAATATAAATTTTATAATTCAGAAGTGAATTCAAATTTAAATTTAAAAATTGAAAATAAACAAGTAGAATATGAAGATGAAAGAATAGGGGCATAAAAAGGAGAATTAGATTAGGTGGAGCAATTAAGTGAAAAGAGAAGATTATTTTGACCAAAAAGAAAAAAAGAAATTATAAATAATTCAATCACTAAGTAACTACTATATTTCTAAAGATATATTGATATTGATAATTTGGGTATTCATATTTTAAAAAGTGACAAACATATATGGACAGTCTAAATAAGTCTGCAATTTGGGTATTCATACTTTTAAAATTATGATGCATAATACATACCAAGAGAGATAAAACTATACTAATAACTCATATAAAAGAATACCAGTAACCAATGAAACAATAAAAAGAGAGAAAACACGCATTAAAAAATTCTTATTCTGTTTTTAAAAAATTTTGAACATCAAGTTTTCACAAAAAAGTTATAAGTATTAGGAATTTTTTAAAAAAGTAATGTTATATAGGAAGTCATAACAATATCATTCTATCTTATTAAACCCGAATGGTTAACTGACAGTTTACGAACATATGTGGAGGTGACATATACACGTGGCATCCATTTAACTTTATTTTCAACTCAGGTTTTATTTTTTGAGAAAAAAGAAAAAGTGGTCTCTCTCCTGAACTATCACGCGATTCTGGCAAAACGTCATATTTATCTTGATCAACTTCCTCCATTTAAGAATTGCATGAGCTCTGTAAGCCTTCCTTCCCCAAATCATCGAAGAGCCCTTCTCCTTCGTCATCCAAGAGCACAGAAAAAATAGACAATTGGGAAAACAAATTCTTATAAGAGAATCACTATAAAAGAGTGCAGAAACCTATCAGACTTAGACCCAATACACTGACGCATGGTTTGGCTTGGGGGGGGGGGGGGGGGAAGGTTAATATTATAGCATGTTTGGCTGGGGGGGGAAAGTTAATATTATAGCATGTGTAGACTAATATGTTTCTCCCATAACTCTCCTTTCTAAAAATGTAACACTGCTTCTTCTTTAAAAAAACTATTTTTTTACTATTCTATATTTATTATAATTATAATATTTCTAATTATTATATATAAATATAAATATATTTATATTTATTCAATATTAATAATTATAAAATTATAATTTTATATAATTTATTAAATATTCTAAAAAATTTTAAAAAATTACTTAAATAAAATAGGGGTAAAGTTGTCTATATAAAAATATTTCTTCCCCTCCTCTCATGTTACAGTATTTGATAACATTATATATTATGTCTTATAATATTTTATTATGTGGTATAATTAAATTTATAATTATATTCCTTATTTTTGTAGGACCAAAAATATTTTGTTTAATTATAAAATTTTAATTTTATATGTTAAATATTATTTATAATTATATTTTATAAAAATATTTTATAGTAATAACCAACTTAAATAATATAAAAGTTAAATTTATTTATATAAAAATATTTTTTTCTTTTATTTTTTGAACTAAATAAAGTAATATTAAAATTTCTCCTTTCTCCTCTCTTAATATTAATTTAAATAAAATAATAATAAATTTTTTTTTTATTAAAATTTCTCCCCTCCCATACCTCTCGTTGAGCTAAACACGTCTAAATAAAAGCAATCAAAATAGCAACTTTCATATTGGCATTAAAAAAAAGTTGATCCTGTAAACATAAACCCACGAGAGCAAGAGTAGAATTTCATCGCAAACAAAAGCACAGCACCACATAGGCAACCTTCATCCAGCCATTCAAATCGGTACACAACCAAATCAAGAAATCGATATCATATAAGATTAATAAACCCAAACCAAGTCTGAATGGAATTGAAACAAAACGAAAATAAGCAGCGAGTGATAAACCCAGAGCAACGATAAGCCCAGAAGAAGAAGGAGCAAAGAGAGACGAATGTATCGACGATCCCAATGCCGTGGGTATTACCGATGATAGCGTCGATTGATTCAGATCCATGGATTGATTCAAATCCGCCGATTCATAAACCCAAAATTCGCGATGATAGCGTAGATGGATTTAGATCTGTCGCTCCAGAGACTTCACTGAAGAAGAAGCATTTTGTGATTATTGAAATATGCTTACTGGAAGTGAGATTCCTGGGTTTTGTTATGTATAAATGAGTGGGTTTTGATATTTTGTGATTATAGATGGTGGAGGGATGCTCGCCGGAGTAGAAGATGACAGTGACGGTGAAGGGGTGCTCCCCGGAGGAGAAGATGACGGTGACGGTGGAGGGGTGCTCGACAGAAAACTGGGGACCCAAGATCAGAGAAATTCTAAGGTTTTCTCTTATGTTCACCAGATTAACTATCCATGATCTGAAATTTCTTTAATTCTTTTGCTTCTTCTTCCTCCTCGACCAATACGACGGCAATAGTCTTCTTTGTGTTTTTTTATATTTATTGTTTTATTTTTTATAATGTGGCAGAATACGTGGAAGCATAATATCCTATGTGGCAAAGTTACATCAGTTTCTTTGATCAACTAACTGTTGATTGTTTGAATTTATTAGAGTAGGTCGACATTGTTATACTTTGAGCGACATTGTTATGTTTTGAACACTCTCAAAGTAACATTGTTCTAAGGAAAACTTCCTGGCTTGCTTAGTCTACCTACTCTTTCGATTATCATCATGTTCTTCATGGCTTTCAGTAGAAATGGATGCTTATTAATTTCTTTTCTTATATATTTTTTGTCTTTTACTCTTCTTGTCTGTGCCTTGGACACAATGGTGCCATCTGTGTTGATCCATGAACCTGAAACATTGAGCTCAAACAATATCATGTTCACACTGGGATTCTTCAGTCCCAAGGGCTCCACAAATCGCTATGTGCGAATTTGGTTTATGGCTGAATCCAATGTTGTTTGGATAGCTAATAGAAACACCACACTAAGGGATTCTTCTAGGATTCTCACGATATCAGAGAATGGCAATCTTCTTGTTTCGGATGGGCAAAAACAGGTTGTTTGGTCAAGAAACGTCTCTGATATTGCATCAAAGTCCAGGACTCAACTCTTAGATTCAAGCAATCTTGTCCTTTTAGATACAACTAGAGGGAGTATCAGTGTGGCAGAGTTTCCAACATCCTGGTAATACACTATTACATGACATGAAACCCAGTATTAATAAAAGAACAGGTGAGAAAGTGCAACTTACATCGTGGAAAAGTACATCCGATTCATCCTTTGGAGAATTTTCTTGCAGTCTTGAACCCCGTAATGTTACAGAAGTATTCGTGTGGAAAGAAAATCATCCTTATTTGCGGAGTGGTCCATGGAATGACAGAGATTTCCTTGGAATAGTGATGTTAGATTATTTCCTTGGAATAGTGATGTTAGATTTCTTTGGAATACTGCTGTCGCCTATAGTTAGAGCTTAAATTATTTACTAAATTAATATATATGTAGTATAAAGGTTAATCTAAGTTATATTTTTTACATAGAGTAAATGAATGGCTTAACTTGAAATTATTAAGCGTGTGTAGAAGGAGAAGTAGAAGATCGCTTAATTAATTACAATTTCTAGAAAAATAAAGAAAAAATAATGAGAAAAGTAAGACAAATTGAGGATATTACAAATTTGAAGACAAACGCTTTCAAGGATTGATGCGTGACTATCATCATTCAATAATATATTGAAGTTATAACAATTATATATATTAAATCCCTAACATGCAAAACCTTAGATAATCGTCATAATCATAAAATTCACAATTATACCTAGATCTAGCAAACAATTGCATCAATGATGATTATTTAAAAGTTCCACTTAGCATGTGATAAATTAAATGGTACTTTTAAATAATTATGTGATAAATTAAATAATAAATGATTTGCTTCTCTAATATGGATATTCAACAGAAAACCCTATAATTAAACATGTGAACTCAATATAAATAATTATAAGAGGAAACTAAAGATATTAAATAAAGAACATCAAATTATAAATTGAAATAATAAATCACAAGAGTTTGATCATATAGGTGTCTCAACCGAAACCGTAGATCTAACATATACAAATATCAAAATATAAACCTAGGAAATCATAAACTTGCATAAAGGAAAAGGATCAAATTATAAAATTATTCAATTCCTACTCTAAAGAACAAGAATTTAAGCCACTGCATCTCTTCACAAGAACTTAGAAGGAAAAGGATGAAATTGTGGAAAAGATGAAGATGATTGTGATGGTGTTAGTGATCAGTGTGTCAAATGGAGGAGCCTTAGAGTCTTTTATATAGCCTTAGGATGTAGCCTTTGTATCTTCCTTGCTGATATGGAACTCTTCATTTATTGACTCTCAAAAGATTAGGATTCATCCTTGATTTATCTTCCATAATCTTCAATTATCTCCAAACTGTCATCTTTTTTAATATATCCAAAGATAATCCTTTTTACTAAAATATCCTAAAAATAACTCAAATAAAAAGTAATAAGATAAAGGAGATTAAATAATTAATAAGAAAATAAGAAAAGATAACATCTTTATCTATTAGCCTTTAATTAAATTCAAATATTAGATATTGAGAAATTATCTTTGAATTAATTCAAATGATATTGAATTAATATAATATAACATAGTACTAATATAATATAATATTATATTTAAGGAATGAATTAATATAGTAAAATATATTATTAATATTATAGGAGGTATTTTAATTTTTTCTAATTAGATATTATAATTTCCTCCTTTAATTTGACAATTCCTCAATTAACCTTCCTCATATAATATAATTGTATATTAGTTAATGTGGGTCGTAGTCACCATTTATTTATTTTTTTCAATTTTTTAAAATACATAAAAGCAAAATACCTTCATACAAATCAATTTAATCAATAGAAATAATAGAATTAATAAAACCACAAGAAAATGATATTTTTAATTATTTAATTTATATAATCAATTAAAGAATAGAGTGTGCAAAACTACTATAATACTCATATTATATATGATAAATTCCCTAAAATAGATAGAAAATAATATAATAAAATAGATATTCATCAAATTCGCCCACACAAACATTTGCACCCTTGGGAAAAGCTTTTAAGAACATCCTGATAAACAACTGAAAATATGAGTTAATCAAGTTTGAACATAAGAGTAATAATACAATCAATCAAATCCTTCAAGGCAGCGATAATTACAGAATAATAAATGTAGTAAGAACAATCTCTATAAACACAATTAAAACATAAGAACATGATAGAAGAGAGTACATTCAAGGATATATCTATTTCACTCATCTCACCTTTTATTGGGGTTCTTTCACTCAAACCTACCTATACTAGCCCCATACCATAGGCTTGTAATAGTTTTAAGTCTCTGCCGTCAGTTATATGTGTATTCTTTAATCAAGAGGACTTTATAAGATTGTAATGTTAGAAATAGGCCATGTGGAATGGAATATGAATAATAGAAAGTAATATATACATGTAATAATGAATATATAACATTAATTCATGTCATAAGAAATGTATGGGTGGTAATTGTGCTAATAAGAGCTGATAATGATACTTTTTTCCTTTCTTTGTTTTTATTTCTCTTGCACTATCTTTCTTTTCTTTTTCTTCCCTTTTTTTGGCAATATGATTTTCCTCTTCGTCTTTTTTATTTGGCACCTTGTATATAAAAGACATAGCATAACATCACAATAATAATAATTTTTGACATGATTAAAAATTTTATTTCAAAAAAAATATTCATGTATATATGACTTTCTATAAAAATAATGGAAAAAGAAAAGTGATAGGCTCAAAAGGGGTGACTACGGATATAATGTGTAATACGCTTGTGTTTGGGATAAAAAGGTTTAGAATATGATGTTGAAAATTATGCCCTAGGGGCCAGTCATTATCTTATGAACATTGTTGATTTATGAATTTCTTAATTATGTTATCATATTATTTGCATGTTTACTGTGATGACATCCTTGGATAACTCATGATCTTATCCTAAATGTCCCTGGTCGATCATCTATGCGGGAGCAAAGATGAAATAAGACCAGTATGACTTTGAAGATATATAGAGATATAAATCAAAGTCATAGGCACATGTAAGAGTACAGGGTGTTGGACCGACCCGCCGTGAGAGAGCTGCATGGGTCAAGTCATAAGCTTCTCTCATATACAAGCCATGTCACTATGCCCTTTGACCTGAGATCATCATGGATTCCTACATGACAAACGCTCATCTTTGACCTAGTCAAAAGTCACTTTTGACCAAGTGATCATAAAGGCTATGTTCGGGCTTAGTGATTTTTCATGCGGAGGAATATGAATAGTCAAGATGAAATTTGTCCCTCACATTCGTAGAGAGATATTACTGGGCCCCTCGATGAGTGAGTCTGAGAAATATATGGCCATACTGTAATGGAAGGGTAGTTCCATTACTATAGTTAGACTGCTCAGGGATCGAGAAAGTGACGGTCAGGAATAGGAGGATGACATTCACTATGCCTCATCCATGACCGAAATATCGTGTGACAAAAGAGACGTGATATGGTTGTATGAAAGGTAACATCGTTCATCGATCCTCATATATTTTGGGTAGTCGTAATGTCTTGCTAGAGGCCGCTTACGACTTGTGGGTTAGTATAGTAACTGGCCCACTGCCAACTTCATATGGGCCTACAGGGTCACACACAAAATAGCCCAACTTGAGCTGTGATGTTCAGGTTTATTGAATCTAAGACATGTCTTGATTAAATGAATAATCTAGGGTGGATTTATATATTTTATATAAATTTGTATATATATATATTATATATATAATATAAGAGATATTTGCAAGATTTAATTTATAAGGATAAATTAAATTTCTATCACTTTTGAATTTGAATATAAATGGATATGATCTATTTGAATTTGAAATTTAAATTGATAAGATATCTCAAATTTGATTTATGAGAATAAATCAAATATAATTCCGTCTTATCTTTATTTTAAATTAAATAAATAGGTGAATTAAATCTGTGAGACGAATTTAATAAAAACCATATTTATTTAATTAGTTTCTTATCAAAATATTTAATATATGATATTGTATTAATTTTAGCATTAATATAAGATTAATTCTGAATCCCGGCCTAATTAGAAGCCCGATAGCATCCTATATATTTGACATTAGGAGCTAGGGTTCAACACACAACACAACACACAAGAAAAGGGGGCAAGGAGAGTGCAAAAGGTTTGCATATAAGAAACTGTCGGAATAGAGACGGTGAGGACGGAATCTTGAGAAAACCCTAGAGGGACAAGAGGCACTAGCACGTCGTTCGTGGTTGGAACGCTATTCGTGTGGATACCGGTAGAGGAAGCCGATCTGAGTTGTCAACTTCTTGCGAACGAGAAAAGAGCACCAGGTATGACGAGGTCGCGACCAGTTGACACATAGGTCGCGACCAAATTGGCTTCTTAACGTCAGAAATCCGAAAAGAGACTACAGGTTGTGACTAGAAGCAGAGGAAGTCGCGACTTCAAACTCCAGAGATGATAGGTCGCGACTAGAAGATGATTAGGTCACGATTAAAAACTCTAGAGGCTACAGGTCGCGACTAGAAGCTGAGGAGGTTGCGACTAACAACTCTAGAGGCGACAGTTCACGACGAGAAGCTGAGTAGGTCGCGACTGAAAGTTCCAGAGGCGAAGAGTCACGACTAGTGGATACGGAGGTCACGACTAAAGCTCGAATACCGAAGGTAACACTTCTTTCTCCTTGACTTAAACACATTCGGTAGATCCTGGCTGGGAATGGAAAAATTTTTAGAGTTAATTTCCGCTGCGTGTCTTCCAATTCCCTTCATATGATGGCCTCAATCATTTTAAGAAGTTGTACATGCGTTAGATAGTAGATAAAAGAACTAAGACCAGTTTTGAAGAGATACTAGTGTAGGAGATACTCACTCAATTTAGGAATTTAAGGCCAAGAATTCCTCCAATAGGGCTATCTCTCTTCATTCATGTTCATAGAGTCTTACTGAAGGTTTCAAGTGTTCTCAACGCATTACATTACCTGTTTCTAGGATAACTATAAGAATATTGACTAACTAAAATATCACAATCAACAACGAACTAAAAATATTCATACATGTATCAGTGTAATCAAGATGATATTTTAATTTAAAACAATAGTCCTCAAAAGCATAAGTGTATAAATTTTTTGAAAAATAGGCATTTCCAAGAGCTCAATCAAACAGTCAATCAAATTCATTTTCTCCCCCACACTTTAACCATGCTTTATCCTCAACATAGCTCTAAAGCATATATCAAAGGGAGAAAAGGAAGATAGTTAAAGAGTCATGTGCTAAAGGGGAGATTTATTCAAAGAGAACTAACATAAAAGTAAGAAATCCTTAAAATGCAACCTATTCTAAGAAATTATTAAAAGACATAAGATAATAAATTTAAATGATTCTACCATTTAATACTGGGATTAACTCTCCCTCACACTTTTCTCAAATAATAAAGCTCATGATATATAGAAGGATAAGATAAGGAAAGAGACAACCTAGTGCTTTTATACCTCTTGAGGGTCTTGAAATTGAAATTCTCATCTATGATGAGGAACATGCTCATGTAAGTGTACCTTCGCTATATAACTTTCTCTAGTTGTTTGGGGTGGTGGCTCGGGGTCAATTTGTGGAGGCACCACAATATAGGGAATATGGTGATTACCATACAATTCTCCTAAGTGAAGTACCCATAAGAGATTCAACAAACCACAAGCAATACTTTTTCCAACTCTAAATACGGGACAAGAGTCAAAGTACTTGAAGATGTGGAAAGTCTTTAAGTGTACAAGATTAGTAATCAAGACACCAGATGTGAGAACTCTATTAGAATAGCTGTATCACTCAAAAGGGGGTAAATTTGGTAATTTTGAAAAGTTTAAAAAATTTAAGATCTTTAAAATAAACTAAAAGGTTAAGTTCAGAAGGATATCAACGATTTGTAGAAAGACGAAGGAAACAGATAAATGAGAAATTGAACATTGTCTATTTATAATGGTTCGGCCCAATCCACTTAACCTACATCCAGTCCTTATATCTCCTCTGAGTGTTCTACTATTTATCTTTCAAGATTAGATGGACTCTTGGTGTCTCAGTACATCAACGCGAGATTTTTCTCACCCCCTTACAACCTATAAGGTAACACCAGTGAGAATCCCTCTCACTTCTCCTTACAACCCGTAAGGTAATATCCACTTAAGAGACTTACACTCTTAAGCAACTCAAAAAAGAGGATTGATACAAATATCACTATCTCATAGTAAACGTATTGTGATAAACACTTAAGCACAAATTCTCTAAATTTCTGTCTCTCAAGAATATAATATGCTCTGTACCAAAGAGAGAAATAGATTGAATACAGAGACTCTATCAGTGTTTATGATCGTAATGCATTGTTGAGAATTTCTTTTTGTCTCTGACGACTCTTGGCTTCCTTCACTTCATTCGTTTTCTCTCTTTGGCTTCATCTTTTTTTATAAATTGGTTCTTTATAAATCTGTTGATAGTCGTTAGAAAATAAATCCGTTATTGCTGACATATGCATTTGACTTTTTGTTCTTTAATCAATCTCTTCGTTTGATCTTTGTTTCAACTTGCAAATGATCTTGAAACATGCCATAGAAAAGATATATAAACAGTATAAGCATATAGCAATTGTTTCCAAATAATTTAGATTGAAACATCAAATTCTGTTAAAGTCTGGTTTAAGAATCTTTTCACAAATCAGTTTTGAATTATAAAAGTGTTTATCGAAAATATCTTCGATAAATTACTAAAGAATTGTATTTGAAATAGTTTAAATCTTATCTAGCAATACATTGATAATCTGCCTTATCAAAAAGACCTTTAATAAATCTTCAATGAATTTTATTCAAATAGTTATGATTTATCAAATAGATCTTTGATAAACATTCTTATAAAAAAATATTTTTTTTAAAACATATGCTTTCAGACTTATCGATATAATTCATAATTCATTATTTATCGAAGTACTCTTTGATAAATAGACATTTTGAATAGCTTATCGATAAATACTGAAGAATAATCTTTTCAAGTAAACTTTTAAACATTCTTTGATCTTTAAACCATGTAATATATTTGAAAACAATAGTTCATAAGATCATTTATCAAATCAAAGTAAGTCATAAGCTCGTTAAAATCATTCAAAGAATCATTCGTTAAATCCTTTTCAAATTCAAAAACCAGAAACTGAATTTTCTTCTCATTTATTGAAGTGCTATTGAAAAGGGCCCTTATAAAAAATGACTTTGATAAATGGCGTTATTAAATAACTATTCGATAAATATCATAATTTTATATTTAAGAATATCCAATTTATCGATGTGTTCTTCGATAAATATTTTTTTTGATACAATCGGTAAATATTTTTATCGTACAACTTATTGATAAATACCAGAAGAGCAATGTCATACTTTCTCTTTTCCTATTTAATCTCTCTTCTTTTTGCAATATTGCTTAAAATATTTTGAGAAATAGATAATTCAAACAACTTAGCAACATTAAACTAGTGAAAAATAGGTTTTTTAAAGCCCCATTTTTAAACCAATCACTGTGGAGACAGTTTAAAAAAAATGATCGGTGGCATTTTTGTAAATAAAATGAAATATTCACACTGGTTGTAAACATGACTAGTGTAAAAAGTTATGACAGGTGAAAAAAGTTATGACTGGTGATATTTTTGTAAATAAGATAAAATATTTACACTGGTTGTACACATGACCTGTGTAAAAAGTCATGACCGGTGTAAATATTTTATCTTATTTACAAAAATACCACAAGTCATTTTTTTTAAACCGGTTCCGCAGTGACCGATTTAAAAATGGGGCTTTAAAAAGCATATTTTTAAATTATTCTTATCTACAGCTGATAGAATTACATCTGGTGTAGAATGTCTTTGCTATTAAAAATCTAACAAAAAGTGTTAATTTTTTACGATTCCCTATCTTCACAAATCATATCGTCGTCCATAGAGAAAACTAGACAAGGGAGAACACATAGTGACAGGAAGCTCCACCTTTGTAACACACCGTCTAAAGCTCGCCGAAGAAGAAGACCTAGATATACGATGACCCATACTTGTGCTCGTCATTCTCTATTGTTGAAGTCAGTCGTTGTAGCCTCTAAAGCTCGCCAAAGAATAAGACCCAGATCTGCGATGGTGGGAGTCTATTTTTTTGTTCCTTTCTTTCTCGATTTTGTTTAAATATATTTCTGTTCACTTTTAACTGAGTAAGTTGGAGGAATTATGACGATGTTTCTGTGATATCTTCAATTAGGTAACGGCGTTTCTAGGTTTCATTTCTGTGTATATATTTGGGTTTTTGTCTCGTTCATTTTTGGGTTCTGTTTAAATATATTTTTGTTTACTTTTGAGCAGGTAACCCAAAGGAATTGTGACGATATTTTTGTAATATCTTCAATTAGGTGATGACGTTTATGGGTTTTTATTTATGTGCATATATCTGAGTTTTTGTTTCTTTCATTTCTGGGTTCTCTGGCTTTTTCTTTCTTCCTCTTTTTTGTTCTCTGCTTGCATTTTATAGGTACCTATTCTTCTTTATCACTCTCTCCCTCCTTCAGATTTATGATGAAGAAGAAAATAATTTCGGACCTAGAGTTTTTTTTATTCTGGATTTTTTTTATTTTGACATTACTTTTTAAACCAGTTGTATGAAATAACCGATTTAAAAAAGCTAATTTTTTACACAGGTCATATACAACCGGTGTAGAATATTAAATTTTTTACACAGGCTGTTTCTACTCCGGATCAAAGTCCGGTGTAGAAGTCTATTTTCAACCGATTTAGAAAGCCTATTTTCTACCAGTAAATCACCATAAAAAATCATGTATCAAATAAAATGTTTTTATAAAGCAGAATTTTTCTCTATTTATTTAAGTATTCTTCAATAAATACAGTTATTGAATAATACTTTGATAAATGAGTGTTAAAATGTAGTTAAGATAAAAGACTTGATAAATAGATAAATTCTCCTTTAAACAGAAAAAGACTTTATTTATCGAATGCCTTATCGATCAATTCATTTATCAATTAATACTTTGATAAATCCATTTCAAAACAATTTTCAGGAATATTTCTTTTTGAGGTATTTTTCTATCAATATGTTATTAGGGAAATATTTCAATAAATACATTCATATAAAATACTAAGTCACTTTCTTATTTATCAAAGGCTTCTTCGATAAACAATCTTATCGAATAAGTCTTCGAAAATATAATTTTCAAATCAAAGACTCAGATTTTTCTAGAACTAATTTTGTTACTCATTTATCGATAAATAGTCTTATCGAATAGGACTTCAATAAATACATACCAAAAAACTCTTTTTCTTCACAAATTTCTTTCTCACTTATCGAAGAGCTTATCGAGTAAACCTCTTGTCGATAAACTTATCAATAAATGCTTTTTATCAGTTAAAATGTTTTTTGAAATATTTTCTCAATTGTCATCATCAAAACATTAGAGTCTAACAAACTCTACAAGATATATAAGAACACAAGTATTTCTTACATCCAATAAAATCAATAAACTCCCTTCAGTAAGAGTCTTGACTTCAACATGAGGAATTGGAATATAATCATCAGTAATTATTTCTTTATCAAGTGACAAATCACATGATAATATCTCATCCTTATCAGCACCCTTATTTTCATCCTCCTAAATGGTAGACATGATTTGCAATAGTTTGGGCTGTGTCTTATGCCTAATATTCTTTGTTATTGCATTTTGTGGTACTAGAACGACTTCTTCAATTATTATAGTAGTATTTTCATCATCATGTGATTTCTTGGGTCTTGGTAATACAACAAAAGCACATTCCTCAAGCTTTTTAAGACTATTAGAAATTAGAGGAATTCAATCATTATCAACTCCATCATGTTTATGTAATGTGACTAGCTTTCTAGATAATTCAATATAATTCATGCAAAGTGAATCATAAGTACATTTACATAGAAATGATGTACGTGAGGTATCATTATTAGTATTTATTTTAAGAACTTGTTTGTCCTTATGTGCATGCAAGGGGGAAGAAGGAGATTCAAGTAAGTTCTCATTTCATGATAAGCCAATATTAAAACTCAAGCAAGGCTCAATGTTCGTAACATGTTCACTATCATCCCTAGTCAAAGAAGATACACATGTAGTAGTAGGAATATTAGGAACATAAATATGATCAAATATATTATTATTTTCACATCCTAACTTTTCCCCATCGGTATAATACTGAAAGAGGAAAGAGGTTTAGAAAGGATTGTGATGGTGAATAGAGAAGAAAAGAATGATTAGATGAAGGTTTAAAGAAGAGGGACTAAATTAAAAAGTATAAAAGTTCCATGGTACCAAATGTAAAGTAGACATAAACTTTGGGCCATTAAGTGTAATTTCAAAAAGTTTAAGGACCTAAATGTAATTTAAGGAAAGTTCAAGGGGCAAAATGGTAATTATAGAAAGTTAAGTGAAAGTGGTTTAGAACTACCCGAAAGTATTTTAGTTCTAAATTTCATCAGTCGATAGAGAAAATGATGCTGGTTAATCTAGCTTCATACAGAAATTTTATTAGAGTTTCAAATAGCTGAAATTTATCTGATAGTCTGAAAGTTATCTGAAATTTTTATCAGATCTCCTGGACCTCAGATATGAGTGAAAAGTTATAGGAATGTGCGTCTTGTGAAGCCAGAGGTCAGGGAACTGACGGAATCCCGAAAGGAGTTCTGTAGAAAAAGTTATTCACTTTTTAGTGAATTTTGACGGGAGTTTGTGAACGCCCGATATCCGATTGGGAAATTAATCGGTAAGCAAACTAGGACTTAATGAGCCCAGATGATGTCACATAGAGGCCCATGGTGATGCCAAGTGAGGCTAGGCCCATGATATCAGTTTATCGGGAGAAGGGGCCAGTGTCCAGAAGTTT
Organism: Leucaena leucocephala; assembly: GCA_037074615.1. NCBI lineage: Eukaryota > Viridiplantae > Streptophyta > Magnoliopsida > Fabales > Fabaceae > Leucaena > Leucaena leucocephala. The sequence goes on along the minus strand of CM073548.1, from coordinate 6,434,146 downwards.
GCAGAAAATGTGCGAAATTACAAAAATGCCCCTGTGTTGTAATAATGTACAAGAGATGAATGGAGGGTATTTTGGTCATTTTGGACAAGCCAAAATGTCAAGGTAGGTACAGGAATGAGTCTTCATAGTTAGTATATGCCCTGATAAGGTATAAAGAGGTGTGAAATGACAATTATGCCCTTAGGGTCAATATAGTGCAAGAAAGGGCACCAAGGGTATTTTGGTCATTTCATAATGGATGGATATAAGATAAATACTCAGTATAACAAGGTCAATGGTAGGAGAAACCTAGACACTGGTTTTCCTGACAGAATACATATTCTGGAATATTATAAAAATCGAGAACATAAACAGTCTAGTTTTTCTGAAACTGACCCGATCGGTACCGGACTGGATTAGAATTTTTCCTATCAGTATTACCCTCATTATTGCGCCAAACAAGGCCTTTATGATGTCATGGATGATGTCATTAATGAGGCTTCTAGGGAAAGCTAATCCAAGAGCAAATATGAGCCATTAGATCAAATAGTGCACAAAGTGATCTTGGCCATCCATTTTCCATTGGATTTTTCTATAAATACCCCCAATTTTCTGATTCCAAACCGTGAAGGATGAACCCTTGGGGAGGCTATGTCAAAATGAAAACTCAAGCCAAAACAAAGAAGAATCCAAGGTCCAAAGTTCAAGCAAGCTAGAGATTAAAGGTAAGCAATATATCCTAGCTTATTTTCCTTTGATTTGGGAGCTTGAACTTAGGGTTTTTCATGGAAGAAAGTTGAGTTTTCTCTAAGGTGTATAAGCTGTCCAAAACCTTAGATGAAAGGAGAAAGAAGAAATTAAAGTTAGAGTTGTGAGATTCAAGCTTAAACAAGTTGGTTAGATGATTGATCGTTGAATCAAGTTGATATTCTTGATTTTGCCATGGATGAAATATTTCGGTTTGCACTATTTATGAACTGTTCATGATAGAAGGAGATCGAATTTCCATGATCTAATGGTTCCATTGAATTTATATGATGATTTTGTGTAGGATTGGATAGGTTTTGAACCTTGGAAGAATTAGAATTGAAAGTTGTAATGCTTGAAATTCTTCTTTATTACTGTTCACTCGTCTGAATAGTGATTAGATTTTCATGATTTTGATGCTTCCAATGGTTTTAAAATGAAAAGTTGTGTGGGATAAAGTAGAGAAACAAGTATGGGAAGCAATGGAATTAATATGGGAATTTTTGGAAGAATTATGTATGTTTTGCAAATTCTTTCCAGAACCGTGCATAGTTGCTGGAATTTGGTTATTTTGAGTTCATAAATAGATTCAAAAGGCCAAATTGTGTAGGGTAAGGTCAAGACATCAATTGATTCAAAGGCCAAGTCAATTGGTAAAGATTAAAGGGAATTATGTTAAGTTAAAGTAAGTTTGATGTTCAAGAAAGTTAGATGGTAATGAATGGATGATTATGTGATGTTAGGATTTGTTGGTGTGCTCAAAAGAGGCAGCCACACATCAAGGAGAAGTAATAAGAAAGAGTAAAGTTAAAGAGAAAGAAAGTCAAGTATATAAGGTAGTAAACTTACCCTAAACTTGTATGTATTGAATGTTATGCTTGATTGTGCTATGGCTTTATTGAATTGTGTGCATATGTGTAGATGATTGAAGCTCTGTTTCTATGATTACCTTGGCCAATTGTATTTCATATGATACATGGAAGCATGCTCATTACACTATGGTAACACTTTCACAAGCAAGCACAAGCAATTACATTAATACATGTATTGTTTTGTATTGTTTGCTGCTGAGATTTCCCCATAAATCTCACCCCATCCATGTAATCCCAATCCCAACAGGTTTATGAATGATGAAAGAGGATGAAGAAGCATGAAGAGAAATTAGGTATTGGTTAATGTAAATGTTATGTTATGGAAAGAATTATTATTGTAATGTTGCTGTATGACCAACCTAAGCAGTGATGGTCATGATGTAATGAAAAATAGTAAATGATGGAATAAATGTATGAAATTTTATAGACATTTAGTTAACATGTCAAGCTTCGTTTTGACACCAATAACACCTTATTTTGATGTCTGTACAAAGAGAACCAATTTTCCAAAAATGGGGACCAGAATCTATTTTTGGAATTTTTGACCAAATGAACAGTAAACTTTAACGAAGAAACTATATCAATGTGCTAAGAATTTGGTCAGAAACTTATTTTTCTATTAACTTTCATGATGTTATCTTCAAGTAGAATTTTGAACCACTTTATTTAGATTTTTCTATAATTAGTTAGAATTTTTCAAAGTTCGTCGCCGAATCTGAAATACCATATGAACAGTAACTCGCCAAGAGTAAAAATTTCAGATTTAGCTAATGGACTTCAAAGGTCATGTAAGTGGTTCTAAATGCTATCGAATGGTCCCTAAGACTTATGAAAGTAAGGATGTTATATTTTGACATCATAGCAGAAGTTGCTGGCATCATATAGGATAATTCCTGGACCCTAACTCTAAGTAATAAGTATGTTGTTAAGTTAGGGTATTTAATGGGATAGTTAGTCTTGATTATTAAAGCAAATCTTATAGGAGTAGATATGATGTTTCATAAGGTTAAGTCTGAGTCATCAGTTAATCAGGGAGACCCCCGACCAGTAATGATATATGAAGATGATATACATTCAGACTTTGATTCTTCAGATAGTGAAGAGAGTACAGACGATATTATAGGGAATCAATCAGAAATGTCTATAGTAGAATATCCCATAGATATTTCTGTAGACTTAAACTTGCAGTCTGGAGAATATGTAGAGATTTAGCCTGATGTTGTGCATGTACCAGAGGATGCTGCACCAGATCATAATGAGTCTAGAAGTTCCATACAATATGAGTTTGTGGGGTGCCCTCTAACCCTGATGTAAGCTTTATTCCTCCAATTAGAGGACAAATTACGGCTGAGGAAGCTGAGTACTGGTACTGGATTACAGGTAGACCAGATATTATTCCTCCTCTACCAGAGTTTGGGGATAGATTTGATATGAGTAATTTACAACAGTTCCCTAGTCTAGAGATCCAGTCACAACCTATGATAGTCCCTTCCTGTTCTCGCAGTCCAGGAATATATGACGTTATAGATAAAGATCAGTGGGATGTTCCTGGTCCTAGTCAACCCCAGCCTTCTTTGAGAAAGACAGATAATGTTGACTATATCAGTCTCCAGAAAGCTGTGGAGAGTGCACTACTTAGTTTAGGTCAAGTGATGGATAGAAGTAGAGATCAAGAGCAGTCAGTCTATCTGCATTTCCTCAATGCCGTAGCCAGGATGCTAAACCAATATACGATAGAGGGCATTGACCTGAATCAAGTCTACCATCTAGAAGATTGGCATGAGATAGTCATAAGTCAGATATTGCCACATACTCCTATATGGCATGTAGAGCTAAGTGAGTTTTTGGAAAATGATCCGCCAGCTATATACAAGGGTGGCATTTTCATATGCAGAAGTATTTGCAGTTTATGATTCCCTATAAAAGAATGTAAAAAAAAGAGATGAGGGGTAATGTAAATACGTAAACATTTAAAGTGAAATAATTATGTACATGTATAATAGTTATGACTTATCCCATATATGTAATTGACATGTATGTAATGTATGTAAAAATGTTATGGAGATATGAAATATGAGTTTTGAGGTGATATAATGAAATGACAGTTGGTTGAACATCTATGTGAATATGTTCCCTATTTAATTTAATTATGATAGATAGATATGGATGAATTTCAAGTTACTCAAGCTCATTAAAGTTAAGAACAAGGATCGGCCATTGCTAGAGTAAAGACTGGACAAGAACATTAAAAAGGAATGATTAGAGAAAGCTATGTCCAGGTCGTGATGTGGAGTAGATTAGGATGGTCGTGACTAAATTTTACAGAGAATATGAGTTACGACAAGCCATTTCTCAGGTCGCGACTAGGATGCACAGAGACTTGATGATGAATGAAGATACCAACCTCGCTGAAGTTTATCAGTTAAAGGTTTAGCACGAGATGCAGGCAAGCTAAACAGTATGAGATACAGAGATACAGATCGGTTTAAAAAGATGTTCAGAAGTAGTCTCTCTGTGTGACTATCAGGAGTAGATCTACATTACGAAACAAGTTGTTCAGTTAGTCTTTCCTGAATAAAAAAATTAAAAGTTAGAATAAGACTTGCCTGAGAATGAGCCTAATATATAGCTTAAAGTTAGAAACATGATGGTTAATAGTTAGAGAGCTAATATTCCCAAGATAGAGGGATTTCATCACAAAGAAACGGTAACCTAGCAGACCTAGGGTAGAGCACCCTAGAGAACAGAAGTAATAGCGCTAGATGATGAATGAGATCCATGTGACTTAAGTTAGTCAGGATCCTTAGAAGAAGACTAGAAAGGAACTATAGTCTGGTCAAGAGTAGACTGAGACTGATATACATACAGAAAGAGTTAAGAGATAGTAGAGAGATGCAGAAGTTACTCCATAGAGATGGAGATTTATCTTATCACTTAAGAAGTTTTCTCGAGTAAGTATATGAAAAGCATTCCTCTCAGTTAGATAGAGATGAGAGTGAGGCTAAGGGTTAAAGTAGAGAAAGAGAAATCCTTGGATGAATACCTAGCCGAGTTCATCTATATGAACAGAGAGAGTTGAATGATTGAGAAGTTAATTCATAGAATTGAATTCCGTGCTACAAAGAATTTTTCTCAGGTATTCACTGAAATTCAATAGAGTGGTAAAAGTATACAAGAATAGAAACAAAAATGTATGATGCCTAGAGAGAGAAGGGTAGCCACAGTTTTAAAGATAGAATAACTCCCCTATCCTCTATGTAAGAAAAAGTAGTGAAGGGTTGAGTCTGTACCCTAGAAAAAGAGTAACGTGGCAGTCTAAGTAAATGAATATTCATCTCAAGTTCATGGATGAATGATTGGGATCTAGCAGAGAAGGTGATAAAGGGACAGAATGCTTAAAAGAATTAACTAGTTAATCGTTTAATTGCAGTGTATGTACAATGGATGGTTGAGCAAATTATGTGATGATGATATGGCTTTTGTTGCCATAAGTTATGATGATCAGTTGCATCTCTTGGCAGTTTTATGTGATGACATGCATGTTAGAGAATGCTTAAATAAGTGCATCTCCTTGCATATTATGCATGTTAGAGTATGCTATGATGAATGAATACTCTCCTTCGTAATACATGTGAGGTAGAGTCTATATGATGAGAAAGTTATATTGCTCCCATACCATACAACAAGCAATAAGATAATTTAACTTGGTAATGATGCTAAAGCAATAGAAGAGTGATAAACGAGATAGTTAGCCAGTCAATCCCTAAAGTTTAGAATGAGAATCTAAGACAGACAGTGATAGCTAGTTTGACAAAGAATGAGATTAGAGATGAATATTGATGACAATCCTATAGACATATGATTACAATACTCAGGACATATCCCTTCAGTAGGGGATGAGATATGTGAATGATGTTCCTTGAACATAACATGAAATGAGACATGTTTATAAAAGATGATGCAGCTTTGAGAGGGAGCAGCGTCTATGTAATAGAAGTTAACGTTCTCGTAATAGAGCTAGATTGCTCTTGGGATAGAGTCAAGCTGCTCATGAAATAGAGCTGAAAGCATGGACAGTGAAGCTCATGATAAAGCCATGTCCATCAGACGAGATAGACAAATTATGATAGATATGTGCATGATAGAGCATTTGTAGCTCTCTGTAGTACTAGATATAGCAAAATTATTAAAGATGAGAATGAAATGAGAAATTCCTGAATGATAGAGAAAATGAGTAAAGTCTTAATATATAATATTGGCTTCTATGAACAGTCTTGGAGAATTATCTGTTAAGTTAGCAACTAAGTGGAAGTAACTAACCTTGTAACTTAGTCTGTTGGTTTAAGTCTTCCAAAGATAAGAATATAGTACAACTGAATCTCAATAGATTCCAAAGGATCACAGTTAGATCCTAGCATGGCTTATAGAGAAAAGAATTCCAGGGTCGTAGTTAGATCCTGAAGAGGCTTACGGTTGATCGAAGTAGATCCCGAGGGTCGCAGTAGACTTGGCCTAAAGAAAGAAAATGAATGAACCATGAGTACAGTATTTCTTTGGAATGACAATTACTAAGGACAAGGTTAAGGTAGAGAAGCTTCACAAGTTGTTAACTCATATTAGAGAGAGTACCCATGATGTCAGTTTCAGATAGCCTTATTATTATTATAGACTGAACTCAGAATCTTCTTACATGAAGAATAAAGTGAAGTTAACAAAAGTTCCTAAAATGGGGATAAAGAGAATGAGAATGAAAGCTAGATAGATTCTCTAGATAAGGACAAAAAGGTTAAAAAGTCAAAGAGATCTATAGAAAAAGGGTTTAAGATAGTAAAGTACCAGGGTTGGAGCCTGTTAGCATCAGTGCTTCAGATTTTTATCAGCACTTGTCAGTTAAGTATACTCACGCAAGAGTAGCCCAATAATGGGTGACCCTGGGAAGTAATGAGAAAAGAGTGTAAGTGCCACAGAAGTTTGGCATATATGCACGAAGTTATGTAAAATGATAAGAAGAGTTATAAAAAGTTAGAAAGGGTTATGAATAGTAAAGGATTAGAACCCTTCTGTCAAGTCCAAATAAAACAAATTTGAAATGAAAGATTTAAATTATGACTTTGTTCAGGAGAAAAAGAAGCAAAAGAGCAATATTATCCTGAGAGGCTGACGAAGTTATAAGTTAAAAAGAATGTTAGACTTATGGTATCTCAGGATATGTCATGATAAGATAAGTCATGAAAGGGTAAGATACACTATGATATAGCCAGACTTGGCAAGATATGCTAGGATACGACATGAAAAGTATCTAATGAGATACATAATGAGAAATATGTGTTGAAAAGTATAGTAAGAAGTAACTTTATGAACAGATAGAGAGGCTCCATTTTTGAAAGGGATAAGATGTTTGAATGTTATGTTACAGATGAAAGTGAGAGCTTTCACTCCTTGCATAAAATGCTAGGCACTATGTTATGTTTGTAAAGTGTGCTAAAGCTTCGAATGTAGTGCAAGCTCTGAGTGTTAGAGCTGTGCATATTCATGAAAGGAATGCTTGAGCTTCGATGTTAGAGCTTTGCATTCATGAGCAAGTTTGCAATCCTGCAATATGTTGGCTAGGCATTATGCATGTTAGAGTATGTGCTCCTACTTACCAGTAAAGTAAGGAAAAGAATAACTGCATAAGTCCTCTCTCTGTATGATACTGAATTATTAAAGATGATAAGAGCCACAATAGAGTGATAAGAGTTTCTAAGAAAAAAAAATATGATTATACGAAAAGAGAGATGAAGCTTTGCAGATGCTAAGGAACTCCGGAGATACTAAGATAAGTAATAATAGATAAGTGCTAAAAAGTATGATGAGTAGTTGATGAAAACTCTAGAATACAATAATATTCGAGCGAGTTTGATATGAAAGAAATGGACACTACTCACAAGTCAAGTACAATGAGTTATCCATAAGCAAATGGATGCATAGCAAGTGAGCAAGTGTCGACATTGTAATATCTCTAATTTGCTGTACTGATTTGTATGTACAGATTGAATGAAATATATAAATTATTTTTCAGGAAAAAGATGTGGTTATTTATGTAAAGAAAGGGATTAAATTGAAAAAGAAAGGAAATGAAAGGACTTAATTGCAATTATGGAAAGTCTAAGGCTAGAAAGGAAAGGTAGACAAAAATGTGGGGTCTTCAAGTGTAATTTTAGCCAAATTTAAGGGACTTAAGTGCAAAGAAGAAAAGTTCCCTAGGGCTAAAGTATAATTAAAGAAAATTAGGCCAGAAGTGGTTTGGACTACCCGAAAGCATTTCAGTCCCAGATTTCACCAGTAGAGAGAGCAAGTGATGCTGAGTAATCCAGATTAATATAGGAATTTTTCAAGACTCCAGATAGCCAAAATTGATCTGATAGTCTAAAAGTTATAAAAATTCCTACTGGATATCCTAGATTTCAGATATAAGTGAGAAATTACAGGGTGATACGTCCTGATGGGGCGGGTGTCAGGAAACTAACAGAATACCTATAGGAGGTCTGTAGAAAAAGTTATTCACAAATTAGTAAATACAGACGGGACTGTGAGGCCTCCGGGGATCCGATTAGGAGATTTATCGGTATTTAAAAAGGGACTGAATGAGTTCGGATGACCTCAGTCAGATGACTGTTATGACCCACAGGGATGCCTAAACACAGCAGGCCAGTGTATCTGGTAAAAAGAGTCGGTGTCCGGAGATGTGTATAAACGGTGTATAATAGCTAAAATACCCGATGAACATTGACGGGGGAAGATTCCTCGTGGCGTTCCATGAAGGTAATGGACCCTGAAAGGCCCAATAATGGCGCCATCAAAGACCCAGTAAGACCTTGGGACTGATAGGTGGGCCAGTGTTCAGCGGAACCCCGAAAAAGTACGAAATTATGAGAATGCCCCTATGTTATACTAAAGGGTAGTAGAGGAATGGAGGGCATTTTGGTCATTCTGGACAGGCCCAGAAACCAAGACATACACAGGTAAGGTTAACCAGGGTCAGTATATGCCCTGACAGGGTACAGAAGGTGTAAAATGACGATTTTACCCTTAGGGTTAAGATAGTGCAAGAAAGGGCACCCAGGGGTATTTTGGTCATTTTACAGGGGATCTGTAATTGAGTTTAGACCTAGTATAAAAATTTCAATGTATAAAGGACCCAGATACTAAACTTAAGGTCAGAAGACATAATATAGATTTTCAGAAAAAATAGATTCAGAAAACAGTACAGTTTTCGAGGAAACGGATCGGGCCGGTACCGAATTGGACTAAAATTTTCCAGAGGCTTCCAGAAGGCTTCAATTTTGCCATGTGAGACATGTGAGGGATGAGGTGTCCCTTGGATGATGTCATGATGATGCAATAAAGGGAATAAAGAAAATAGGAAATTCCAGAAAAATCGTGGCCACAAGTTCAGAGCTCTTGGAAATTACGGAAATGCCATTCATCAAAACTATAAATACCCCCCTTGCCTTCATTTGCATCAAGGCCAAGAGTAAGAAATATAGAGAGAAGGAAGTTCTAGTGAGAGAAGGAGCAAGGAAGAAAGAAGAAAGGAAGTTCTGGCGGAGTTGAAAGCAGTATAGAGATTCTAGAGTTCTGCTAACCTTTTGATGTAGTAACTAGTCCTAGCTTTTATGTAATGTCTTTGTGATTGGTTGTGCTATTTTTTGGTTGGATTGTTGTCTTATATGTTATGCTTGAAGCTCTATTACAATGCTATGATCATATGTTATTGAGTATGGAAGCACGCAGCATACTTATCTGTACACAATCACAAGCAAGCACTGTCACTCTGCATTACATATATTGTTATGATTATTACTACTGAGATTCTCCCGAATCTCATCCCAAAAAATAACCCATTATAGGGGAGGTTATGCCGAAGTAAATTTTGGGAATTTTAAGAGACGCCGTTAAGCTGCCAAAATTATGACAAGATGGCAATAGCTGAGAAAGGAGCTGATACGTACTGTGTACGTAGGTACTGTCTAAGGAGGCTGGAAGTGAGTGGACCTAGCCGGTTCATCCAGTCTTTCCTGGGTACTTATGTAGAATGGTAGTTCCCACGGGAAATTACCGAATCGGTACAAGTTCAGTTACTTTCTAAAGACAAAGTGTAGCGGTTATGCTGCCGAATTTCAGACAGGAAAGATGTAGCAGAAATATGAGAATTTTGTACATATTTCGATGTATAACAACTTATTATTTAATAATGAGTATTGTTTAGCATGTTTGACTGATATGTGATGGATGTATGCATATGTATGCAAAGTTGAGTGCTAGAATTTAACACTATGAACAGTAACAAGTGATGACATGATGATGTTTGACCCATAATTAAAAATAGTAAATGGATGAATAAATGTATGAAATTTTTATGGTAAATAGTAGACATATTAAGCTTCGATTTGATATATAGAATGCCTCATTTGGATGTCTACACATGGAGATATAAATGATCAAAGTTGGACCAGAATGCTGGATTTAGGGAAAAAATGCTGGATGAACAGTAAAATTGTAATGTTGACCTACGTTGACTTGGTCAAAGAATGATCAATGAGTGATTTTTTCTTGAAATATAATTGAGTTAGATTCATGTAGCAATTGGAACCACTTCATTTTGATTTTTTATAATTAATTATGATTTTCCTAAGTTAGGTCCCTCATCTGGAATTTACGCAGTGAACAGTACTCGAGAAGAGTAAAATTCCAGATTGAGAAATTGGACTTCAATGACCTTGAAAGTGGTTCTAAATGCTACCAAATGATCCCTAAAATGTACGAAAGTAAGGACGTTTCACTGTACAGTAGCATGGGATGCAATTTGATTTTGGAGAATCTGAATGCATATTTGGATTCTACATGAAAAATTATGTGAAAATGAACCATGAGAATTTGTTTTAGAAAGATGGAAGCATAAGTCATAAATTAAAGAGAGAATGGAACCTAGTTGAAACCCTAGTCTTGGAATTATGTTGGAAGTAAATTGTAACTTGATGTTACTTTGTAATGGCTAGGTTTCGACATTTGTGAGAAGGAAGGATCAATCCAAGAAAAGAATAGCAAAGACATCTAAGAGGTAGCAAGAATACCTAACTATAATCTTATGCTTGTTTGATTGTATGTTTGCTTGTTATGTATGATTATTGGTTGAGCATGAGATAATTTTATGATGATGATGATGAGATATGAATGGTTGCAACTCCTTGCAATGAATGTCATGACAATATGCATGTTAGAGGTTGCTTATGTATGTTCATGAAGTAGATCCCATGTCATTATAACATGTTAAGCATTTAACCAAGCATGCATGTTATTATAGTTTGTATGACTTGCTATTGAGATTTCCATGAAATCTCATTCCCTCCATATAAATAACCAAAGGCTTCTTGACTCTCTCAATTTAGCCATGTGAGAAATGTGAGGGATGAGGTGTCCCATGAGGTGTCCCTTGGATGATGCAGTAAAGGGAATAAAGAAAAATAGGAAATTCCAGAAAAACCGTGGCCACAAGTTCAGAGCTCTTAGAAATTACGGAAATGCCATTCATCAAAACTATAAATACCCCCTTGCCTTCATTTGCATCACGTCCAAGAGCAAGAAATAGAGAGAGAAGGAAGTTCTAGTGAGAGAAGGAGCAAGGAAGAAAGAAGAAAGGAAGTTCTGGCGGAGTTGAAAGCAGTATAGAGATTTTAAAGTTCTGCTAAGCTTTTGAGGTAGTAACTAATCCTAGCTTTTATGTAATGTCTTTGTGATTGGTTGTGCTATTGTTTGGTTGGATTGTTGTCTTATATGTTATGCTTGAAGCTCTATTACAGTGCTATGATCATATGTTATTGAGTATGGAAGCACGCAGCATACTTATCTGTACACAATCACAAGCAAGCACTGTCACTCTGCATTACATATATTGTTATGATTATTACTACTGAGATTCCCCCGAATCTCATCCCAACAAATAACCCATTATAGGGGAGGTTATGCCGAAGTAAATTTTGGGAATTGTAAGAGACGCCGTTATGCTGCCAAAATTATGACAAGATGGCAATAGCTGAGAAAGGAGCTGATACGTACTGTGTACGTAGGTACTGTCTAAGGAGGCTGGAAGTGAGTGGACCTAGCCGGTTCATCCAGTCTTTCCTGGGTACTTATGTAGAATGGTAGTTCCCACGGGGAATTACCGAATCGGTACAAGATCAGTTACTTTCTAAAGACAAAGTGTAGCGGTTATGCTGCCGAATTTCAGACAGGAAAGATGTAGCAGAAATATGAGAATTTTGTACATATTTCGATGTATAACAACTTATTATTTAATAATGAGTATTGTTTAGCATGTTTGACTGATATGTGATGGATGTATGCATATGTATGCAAAGTTGAGTGCTGGAATTTAACACTATGAACAGTAACAAGTGATGACATGATGATGTTTGACCCATAATTAAAAATAGTAAATGGATGAATAAATGTATGAAATTTTTATGGTAAATAGTAGACATATTAAGCTTAGATTTGATATATAGAATGCCTCATTTGGATGTCTACACATGGAGATATAAATGATCAAAGTTGGACCAGAATGCTGGATTTAGGGAAAAAATGCTGGATGAACAGTAAAATTGTAATGTTGACCTACGTTGACTTGGTCAAAGAATGATCAATGAGTGATTTTCCCTGAAATATAATTGAGTTAGATTCATGTAGCAATTGGAACCACTTCATTTCGATTTTTTTATAATTAATTATGATTTTCCTAAGTTAGGTCCCTCATCTGGAATTTACGCAGTGAACAGTACTCGAGAAGAGTAAAATTCCAGATTGAGAAATTGGACTTCAATGACCTTGAAAGTGGTTCTAAATGCTACCAAATGATCCCTAAAATGTACGAAAGTAAGGACGTTTCACTGTACAGTAGCATGGGATGCAATTTGATTTTGGAGAATCTGAATGCATATTTGGATTCTACATGAAAAATTATGTGAAAATGAACCATGAGAATTTGTTTTAGAAAGATGGAAGCATAAGTCATAAATTAAAGAGAGAATGGAACCTAGTTGAAACCCTAGTCTTGGAATTATGTTGGAAGTAAATTGTAACTTGATGTTACTTTGTAATGGCTAGGTTTCGACATTTGTGAGAAGGAAGGATCAATCCAAGAAAAGAATAGCAAAGACATCTAAGAGGTAGCAAGAATACCTAACTATAATCTTATGCTTGTTTGATTGTATGTTTGCTTGTTATGTATGATTATTGGTTGAGCATGAGATAATTTTATGATGATGATGATGAGATATGAATGGTTGCAACTCCTTGCAATGAATGTCATGACAATATGCATGTTAGAGGTTGCTTATGTATGTTCATGAAGTAGATCCCATGTCATTATAACATGTTAAGCATTTAACCAAGCATGCATGTTATTATAGTTTGTATGACTTGCTATTGAGATTTCCATGAAATCTCATTCCCTCCATATAAATAACCAAAGGCTTCTTGACTCTCTCAATTTAGCCATGTGAGAAATGTGAGGGATGAGGTGTCCCATGAGGTGTCCCTTGGATGATGCAGTAAAGGGAATAAAGAAAAATAGGAAATTCCAGAAAAACCGTGGCCACAAGTTCAGAGCTCTTAGAAATTACGGAAATGCCATTCATCAAAACTATAAATACCCCCTTGCCTTCATTTGCATCACGTCCAAGAGCAAGAAATAGAGAGAGAAGGAAGTTCTAGTGAGAGAAGGAGCAAGGAAGAAAGAAGAAAGGAAGTTCTGGCGGAGTTGAAAGCAGTATAGAGATTTTAAAGTTCTGCTAAGCTTTTGAGGTAGTAACTAATCCTAGCTTTTATGTAATGTCTTTGTGATTGGTTGTGCTATTGTTTGGTTGGATTGTTGTCTTATATGTTATGCTTGAAGCTCTATTACAGTGCTATGATCATATGTTATTGAGTATGGAAGCACGCAGCATACTTATCTGTACACAATCACAAGCAAGCACTGTCACTCTGCATTACATATATTGTTATGATTATTACTACTGAGATTCCCCCGAATCTCATCCCAACAAATAACCCATTATAGGGGAGGTTATGCCGAAGTAAATTTTGGGAATTGTAAGAGACGCCGTTATGCTGCCAAAATTATGACAAGATGGCAATAGCTGAGAAAGGAGCTGATACGTACTGTGTACGTAGGTACTGTCTAAGGAGGCTGGAAGTGAGTGGACCTAGCCGGTTCATCCAGTCTTTCCTGGGTACTTATGTAGAATGGTAGTTCCCACGGGGAATTACCGAATCGGTACAAGATCAGTTACTTTCTAAAGACAAAGTGTAGCGGTTATGCTGCCGAATTTCAGACAGGAAAGATGTAGCAGAAATATGAGAATTTTGTACATATTTCGATGTATAACAACTTATTATTTAATAATGAGTATTGTTTAGCATGTTTGACTGATATGTGATGGATGTATGCATATGTATGCAAAGTTGAGTGCTGGAATTTAACACTATGAACAGTAACAAGTGATGACATGATGATGTTTGACCCATAATTAAAAATAGTAAATGGATGAATAAATGTATGAAATTTTTATGGTAAATAGTAGACATATTAAGCTTAGATTTGATATATAGAATGCCTCATTTGGATGTCTACACATGGAGATATAAATGATCAAAGTTGGACCAGAATGCTGGATTTAGGGAAAAAATGCTGGATGAACAGTAAAATTGTAATGTTGACCTACGTTGACTTGGTCAAAGAATGATCAATGAGTGATTTTCCCTGAAATATAATTGAGTTAGATTCATGTAGCAATTGGAACCACTTCATTTCGATTTTTTTATAATTAATTATGATTTTCCTAAGTTAGGTCCCTCATCTGGAATTTACGCAGTGAACAGTACTCGAGAAGAGTAAAATTCCAGATTGAGAAATTGGACTTCAATGACCTTGAAAGTGGTTCTAAATGCTACCAAATGATCCCTAAAATGTACGAAAGTAAGGACGTTTCACTGTACAGTAGCATGGGATGCAATTTGATTTTGGAGAATCTGAATGCATATTTGGATTCTACATGAAAAATTATGTGAAAATGAACCATGAGAATTTGTTTTAGAAAGATGGAAGCATAAGTCATAAATTAAAGAGAGAATGGAACCTAGTTGAAACCCTAGTCTTGGAATTATGTTGGAAGTAAATTGTAACTTGATGTTACTTTGTAATGGCTAGGTTTCGACATTTGTGAGAAGGAAGGATCAATCCAAGAAAAGAATAGCAAAGACATCTAAGAGGTAGCAAGAATACCTAACTATAATCTTATGCTTGTTTGATTGTATGTTTGCTTGTTATGTATGATTATTGGTTGAGCATGAGATAATTTATGATGATGATGATGAGATATGAATGGTTGCAACTCCTTGCAATGAATGTCATGACAATATGCATGTTAGAGGTTGCTTATGTATGTTCATGAAGTAGATCCCATGTCATTATAACATGTTAAGCATTTAACCAAGCATGCATGTTATTATAGTTTGTATGACTTGCTATTGAGATTTCCATGAAATCTCATTCCCTCCATATAAATAACCAAAGGCTTCTTGACTCTCTCAATTTAGCCATGTGAGAAATGTGAGGGATGAGGTGTCCCATGAGGTGTCCCTTGGATGATGCAGTAAAGGGAATAAAGAAAAATAGGAAATTCCAGAAAAACCGTGGCCACAAGTTCAGAGCTCTTAGAAATTACGGAAATGCCATTCATCAAAACTATAAATACCCCCTTGCCTTCATTTGCATCACGTCCAAGAGCAAGAAATAGAGAGAGAAGGAAGTTCTAGTGAGAGAAGGAGCAAGGAAGAAAGAAGAAAGGAAGTTCTGGCGGAGTTGAAAGCAGTATAGAGATTTTAAAGTTCTGCTAAGCTTTTGAGGTAGTAACTAATCCTAGCTTTTATGTAATGTCTTTGTGATTGGTTGTGCTATTGTTTGGTTGGATTGTTGTCTTATATGTTATGCTTGAAGCTCTATTACAGTGCTATGATCATATGTTATTGAGTATGGAAGCACGCAGCATACTTATCTGTACACAATCACAAGCAAGCACTGTCACTCTGCATTACATATATTGTTATGATTATTACTACTGAGATTCCCCCGAATCTCATCCCAACAAATAACCCATTATAGGGGAGGTTATGCCGAAGTAAATTTTGGGAATTGTAAGAGACGCCGTTATGCTGCCAAAATTATGACAAGATGGCAATAGCTGAGAAAGGAGCTGATACGTACTGTGTACGTAGGTACTGTCTAAGGAGGCTGGAAGTGAGTGGACCTAGCCGGTTCATCCAGTCTTTCCTGGGTACTTATGTAGAATGGTAGTTCCCACGGGGAATTACCGAATCGGTACAAGATCAGTTACTTTCTAAAGACAAAGTGTAGCGGTTATGCTGCCGAATTTCAGACAGGAAAGATGTAGCAGAAATATGAGAATTTTGTACATATTTCGATGTATAACAACTTATTATTTAATAATGAGTATTGTTTAGCATGTTTGACTGATATGTGATGGATGTATGCATATGTATGCAAAGTTGAGTGCTGGAATTTAACACTATGAACAGTAACAAGTGATGACATGATGATGTTTGACCCATAATTAAAAATAGTAAATGGATGAATAAATGTATGAAATTTTTATGGTAAATAGTAGACATATTAAGCTTCGATTTGATATATAGAATGCCTCATTTGGATGTCTACACATGGAGATATAAATGATCAAAGTTGGACCAGAATGCTGGATTTAGGGAAAAAATGCTGGATGAACAGTAAAATTGTAATGTTGACCTACGTTGACTTGGTCAAAGAATGATCAATGAGTGATTTTCCCTGAAATATAATTGAGTTAGATTCATGTAGCAATTGGAACCACTTCATTTCGATTTTTTTATAATTAATTATGATTTTCCTAAGTTAGGTCCCTCATCTGGAATTTACGCAGTGAACAGTACTCGAGAAGAGTAAAATTCCAGATTGAGAAATTGGACTTCAATGACCTTGAAAGTGGTTCTAAATGCTACCAAATGATCCCTAAAATGTACGAAAGTAAGGACGTTTCACTGTACAGTAGCATGGGATGCAATTTGATTTTGGAGAATCTGAATGCATATTTGGATTCTACATGAAAAATTATGTGAAAATGAACCATGAGAATTTGTTTTAGAAAGATGGAAGCATAAGTCATAAATTAAAGAGAGAATGGAACCTAGTTGAAACCCTAGTCTTGGAATTATGTTGGAAGTAAATTGTAACTTGATGTTACTTTGTAATGGCTAGGTTTCGACATTTGTGAGAAGGAAGGATCAATCCAAGAAAAGAATAGCAAAGACATCTAAGAGGTAGCAAGAATACCTAACTATAATCTTATGCTTGTTTGATTGTATGTTTGCTTGTTATGTATGATTATTGGTTGAGCATGAGATAATTTATGATGATGATGATGAGATATGAATGGTTGCAACTCCTTGCAATGAATGTCATGACAATATGCATGTTAGAGGTTGCTTATGTATGTTCATGAAGTAGATCCCATGTCATTATAACATGTTAAGCATTTAACCAAGCATGCATGTTATTATAGTTTGTATGACTTGCTATTGAGATTTCCATGAAATCTCATTCCCTCCATATAAATAACCAAAGGCTTCTTGACTCTCTCAATTTAGCCATGTGAGAAATGTGAGGGATGAGGTGTCCCATGAGGTGTCCCTTGGATGATGCAGTAAAGGGAATAAAGAAAAATAGGAAATTCCAGAAAAACCGTGGCCACAAGTTCAGAGCTCTTAGAAATTACGGAAATGCCATTCATCAAAACTATAAATACCCCCTTGCCTTCATTTGCATCACGTCCAAGAGCAAGAAATAGAGAGAGAAGGAAGTTCTAGTGAGAGAAGGAGCAAGGAAGAAAGAAGAAAGGAAGTTCTGGCGGAGTTGAAAGCAGTATAGAGATTTTAAAGTTCTGCTAAGCTTTTGAGGTAGTAACTAATCCTAGCTTTTATGTAATGTCTTTGTGATTGGTTGTGCTATTGTTTGGTTGGATTGTTGTCTTATATGTTATGCTTGAAGCTCTATTACAGTGCTATGATCATATGTTATTGAGTATGGAAGCACGCAGCATACTTATCTGTACACAATCACAAGCAAGCACTGTCACTCTGCATTACATATATTGTTATGATTATTACTACTGAGATTCCCCCGAATCTCATCCCAACAAATAACCCATTATAGGGGAGGTTATGCCGAAGTAAATTTTGGGAATTGTAAGAGACGCCGTTATGCTGCCAAAATTATGACAAGATGGCAATAGCTGAGAAAGGAGCTGATACGTACTGTGTACGTAGGTACTGTCTAAGGAGGCTGGAAGTGAGTGGACCTAGCCGGTTCATCCAGTCTTTCCTGGGTACTTATGTAGAATGGTAGTTCCCACGGGGAATTACCGAATCGGTACAAGATCAGTTACTTTCTAAAGACAAAGTGTAGCGGTTATGCTGCCGAATTTCAGACAGGAAAGATGTAGCAGAAATATGAGAATTTTGTACATATTTCGATGTATAACAACTTATTATTTAATAATGAGTATTGTTTAGCATGTTTGACTGATATGTGATGGATGTATGCATATGTATGCAAAGTTGAGTGCTGGAATTTAACACTATGAACAGTAACAAGTGATGACATGATGATGTTTGACCCATAATTAAAAATAGTAAATGGATGAATAAATGTATGAAATTTTTATGGTAAATAGTAGACATATTAAGCTTCGATTTGATATATAGAATGCCTCATTTGGATGTCTACACATGGAGATATAAATGATCAAAGTTGGACCAGAATGCTGGATTTAGGGAAAAAATGCTGGATGAACAGTAAAATTGTAATGTTGACCTACGTTGACTTGGTCAAAGAATGATCAATGAGTGATTTTCCCTGAAATATAATTGAGTTAGATTCATGTAGCAATTGGAACCACTTCATTTCGATTTTTTTATAATTAATTATGATTTTCCTAAGTTAGGTCCCTCATCTGGAATTTACGCAGTGAACAGTACTCGAGAAGAGTAAAATTCCAGATTGAGAAATTGGACTTCAATGACCTTGAAAGTGGTTCTAAATGCTACCAAATGATCCCTAAAATGTACGAAAGTAAGGACGTTTCACTGTACAGTAGCATGGGATGCAATTTGATTTTGGAGAATCTGAATGCATATTTGGATTCTACATGAAAAATTATGTGAAAATGAACCATGAGAATTTGTTTTAGAAAGATGGAAGCATAAGTCATAAATTAAAGAGAGAATGGAACCTAGTTGAAACCCTAGTCTTGGAATTATGTTGGAAGTAAATTGTAACTTGATGTTACTTTGTAATGGCTAGGTTTCGACATTTGTGAGAAGGAAGGATCAATCCAAGAAAAGAATAGCAAAGACATCTAAGAGGTAGCAAGAATACCTAACTATAATCTTATGCTTGTTTGATTGTATGTTTGCTTGTTATGTATGATTATTGGTTGAGCATGAGATAATTTATGATGATGATGATGAGATATGAATGGTTGCAACTCCTTGCAATGAATGTCATGACAATATGCATGTTAGAGGTTGCTTATGTATGTTCATGAAGTAGATCCCATGTCATTATAACATGTTAAGCATTTAACCAAGCATGCATGTTATTATAGTTTGTATGACTTGCTATTGAGATTTCCATGAAATCTCATTCCCTCCATATAAATAACCAAAGGCTTCTTGACTCTCTCAATTTAGCCATGTGAGAAATGTGAGGGATGAGGTGTCCCATGAGGTGTCCCTTGGATGATGCAGTAAAGGGAATAAAGAAAAATAGGAAATTCCAGAAAAACCGTGGCCACAAGTTCAGAGCTCTTAGAAATTACGGAAATGCCATTCATCAAAACTATAAATACCCCCTTGCCTTCATTTGCATCACGTCCAAGAGCAAGAAATAGAGAGAGAAGGAAGTTCTAGTGAGAGAAGGAGCAAGGAAGAAAGAAGAAAGGAAGTTCTGGCGGAGTTGAAAGCAGTATAGAGATTTTAAAGTTCTGCTAAGCTTTTGAGGTAGTAACTAATCCTAGCTTTTATGTAATGTCTTTGTGATTGGTTGTGCTATTGTTTGGTTGGATTGTTGTCTTATATGTTATGCTTGAAGCTCTATTACAGTGCTATGATCATATGTTATTGAGTATGGAAGCACGCAGCATACTTATCTGTACACAATCACAAGCAAGCACTGTCACTCTGCATTACATATATTGTTATGATTATTACTACTGAGATTCCCCCGAATCTCATCCCAACAAATAACCCATTATAGGGGAGGTTATGCCGAAGTAAATTTTGGGAATTGTAAGAGACGCCGTTATGCTGCCAAAATTATGACAAGATGGCAATAGCTGAGAAAGGAGCTGATACGTACTGTGTACGTAGGTACTGTCTAAGGAGGCTGGAAGTGAGTGGACCTAGCCGGTTCATCCAGTCTTTCCTGGGTACTTATGTAGAATGGTAGTTCCCACGGGGAATTACCGAATCGGTACAAGATCAGTTACTTTCTAAAGACAAAGTGTAGCGGTTATGCTGCCGAATTTCAGACAGGAAAGATGTAACACCCCAATTTTTAGGCCTAGAGATGCCGAAAGAGAAATCAAGGGCATAATCGTAATTATGGGAAAGATCGGACTGGTAGCCGATGAGTACCATATTTTGCCAGAAAATAGAGAAAATTATGCTGATCATTTCATTGAACTGTGAAATGTGCATATGAGGTCTCTAGGTGTATGAAAGAATTAGAAATATGACCAGGGGTAAAATGGTCATTTTTGAAAAGTGTGCGCGGGAGCGTACTTTCAGGCCAAAATAGCCCGGTCTGGATAAAATATCTGAAAATACCGGAAGATAGAGAAAAGGATTCCGGATTGAATGACGCAACACAGAATTTTGATTTGAGGTCCCGATTTTTCTGTAAAAATTCCTGAAGATGGGAATTTACAGTTATAATCGGTAAAGGAAAGGCAGTCCGAATAGAGATGATCGGACTATGGCCAGAGGCCATACAGTGTTGTCTAAGGCCCGTAGTGACACCAGGGAAGGCCCAAGCCCATAATACCAGTTCAGTGGTAAGAGGGGCCGGTGTCCGGGAAAAATGTGCAAAATGACGAAAATGCCCTTATGTTATAGAATAACTGAAGAATGAGTAAAGGGTATTTTGGTCATTTGGCTAAGGTTAGACAGTCAAGAAGGGGTATCTGGATAGTTGACCAGGGCCAGAGAATACTCTGGTAAAATATGAAAAGACAATAATGCCCCTAGACCGAGCAAAGGAAATGAAAGGACTTAAGTGCAATTATGGAAAGTTTCAAGGCCAAAAAGGAAAGTAGACAAAAATGTGGGGGCCTTAAGTGTAATTTTAGCCAAATAAAAAGGGACTTAAATGAAAAGAAGAAAAGTTCCCTGGGGCTAAATTGTAATTAAAGAAAGTCAGGCCGGAAGTGGTTTGGACTGTCCGACAGCATTTCAGTCCCAGATTTCACCGGTAGAGAGAGCAAGTGACGCTCGGTAATCTGGCTTAATACAGGAATTTTTGAAGACTCCAGATAGCCAGAAATGGACTGATCGTCCAAAAGTTATAAAAATTCATACCGGGTATCCTAGAATTCAGATCTAGGTGAGAAAATACAGGATGATACGTCCTTATGGGGCGGATGTCGGGAAACTGACAGAATACCGATAGGAGGCCTGTAGAAAAAGTTATTCGCAAATCAGAAAATCCAGACGGGAGTGTGAGGCCTCGGGGTATCCGATAGGGAGATTTATCGGTATTTAAAAAGGGACTGAATGAGTTCGGATGACCTCAGTCAGATGACTGATATGACTCACAGGGATGCCTGAACACCGCAGGCTAGTGTTTCGGACAGAAGAAGCCGGTGTCCGGATATGTGTATAAACGGTGAATAATAGGTAAAATATTCAATAATTATTAACGAGGGAAGATTCCTCGTAATGCGTGCCATGAAGGTGTTGGACCCAGAAAGGCCCAATAATGGCGCCAACAGAGGCCCAGTAAGACACTTGGACTGATAGGTGGGCTAGTGTCCGGCAGAACCCCGGAAAAGTGTGAAATTACGAAAATGCCCCTGTGTTGTACAAAAGTGTAACAGATGAATGAAGGGCATTTTGGTAATTCTGGACAGGCCCAGGAGCCAAGACACGTACAGATAAAGTTACTGAGAGTCAGTATATATCCTGACAGAGTACAGAAGGGTATGAAATGACGATTTTACCCTTAGGGTTAAAATAGTGCAAGAAAGGGCACCCAAGGGTATTTTGGTAATTTGCCAAGGGCTGTTTCTTGGGAATCGAGCCATCAGAGTACTTGGGCTTGATCAGGATCCAAGATAACATTCCCAGAGCCCAAAAACGTAGGCCCAGTAATGTGTGGGAAAAAGTGGCATTAAAATATTATTTTAATGCTGTTTCAATAAAGTAAAGTTACTCGGTCGACACGATAATCGAGGAGGTGATCAGATAAAGTCCTGGATTTATCTGAATAGCATTGGATGGCGTGACAGGTGCCAGTAAGATGCCACATGGCGCCATCACAGAGGAGGAAGAAAAAGCTGAGGACACGTAGTACGAGGCAGGACACTAGACCGGTGAGTCAGCCTGCTGAGTCAGCTGCTGAGGTGTCCAGGAATTTCAGCATGTGGAAAATGTGGCGCTGAGGTGTCCTGGTGAGGTGTCCCAATGATGTCATGCATGATGCAGTAAAGGAGGAATTAAAGAAAATAGGAAAATCCAGGAAAAACCAGGACCGCAGGATCAAAGTTCATGGTAATTACGAGATTGCCATTGGAGGAGGTTATAAATACCCCCCCTTTGCCTTCATATGCCACGGCCAAGAGCCATTTTAGAGAGAGGAGGAGGTGCTAGAGAGAGAAAGTGAGAGGAAGAAAGAAAGAAAGGAAGTTCTGGCGGAGCTGGAAGCAGAATAGAGATAGTAGAGCTCTGCTGAGCCTTTGAGGTAGTAACTAATCCTAGCTTTTATGTAATGGCTTTGTGACTTGTTGTGCTATTGTTTGGTTGGATTGTTGTCTTATATGTTATGTCTGAAGCTCTGCTGTAATGCTATGATCATATGTTATTAAGCATGGAAGCACGCAGCATACTTATCTGTACACAATCACAAGCAAGCACTGTCACTCTGCATTACATATATTGTTATGATTGTTGCTACTGAGATTCCCTCGAATCTCATCCCAATAAGTAAACCATTACAGGGGAGGTTATGTCAAAATGAATTCTGGGAATTTTAAGAGACGCCGTTATGCTGCCGAAGTAAAGACTGAACATCAGTATATGATAAGTACTGTGTACGTAGTGCTGTCTAAGGAGGCTAGAAGTGAGTGGACCTAGCCGGTTCATCTAGTCTTTCCTGGGTACTACGTAGAATGGTAGTTCTCATGAGGGGATTACCGAATCAGTACGGTTCAGTTCTTTGTACAGATGAAGCGTAGTGGTTATGCTGCCGGATTTCAGGCAGAAAAAGATGTAATAGCAGTATGAGAGTTTATGTACATACCCTGATGTAAAACAACTTATTAATTAATAATAAATATTGTTTGGCATGTTTGACTGATGTATGATGGATGTATGTATATGTATGCAAAGTAGAAATGCTGAAAATTAACGCTATGAACAGTAACCCGTGGTGACATGAGGATGTTTGACCCATAATTAAAAATAGTAAATGGATGAATAAATGTATGATATTTTTATGGTAGATAGTAGACATACCAAGCTTTAATTTGATATATAAAACGTATCATTTGGATGTCTACACAAGGAGATATAAATTATCAAAGTTGGGACCAGAATGCTGGATTCAGGAGAAAAACGCTGGATGAACAGTAAAATAGAAACGTTGACTGACGATGACTCGGTCAAGGAATGGTCAAAAAATTATTTTTCCCTGAAATATAAGTGAGTTATCTTAATTTAGCAATTGGAACCACTTCATTTCGATTTTTCTAGAATTAGTTATGATTTTTCGAAGTCGGGTCACTCATCTGGAAGTTACACAGTGAACAGTACTCGATAAGAGTAAAACTCCAGATTGAGAAATTGGACTTCAATGACCTTGAAAGTGGTTCTAAATGCTACCAAATGGTCCATAAGACATATGAAAGTAAGGATGTTTCATTTTGGTATCAGAGCAAAGGATTCTGGCTTAGGAAATGCTCTGAATAGATAATTTATGGTGTTTGTACAGAATAAGGTTAGCGCAGAACAAAGGGTTCTGGCTCCGAGCATAAGATTCTGGCACAGAACAGAAGGTTCTGGCTCAGTGATGCTCTGGTTTAGTCAATGATTCCTTAAACAAATAAGAAGTTTGAGTGGTCCTCTCCCTAGAGTAGGATATAGGGATGGTGTTCACTGCTTGGAAAGGTTTAGACAGAAGACAGTGACACCCAGATGTATGAGGCTGGACCCCGAGCTTATAGTCCTACGAAGGATATGATTATGATGGGCTAATCTTAGTCAGCCGATATAGTCGAGGTCTCGTGTTTATTAACACAATATGGCTGGACTAAGCAGAATAATGTTTAAGAAGCAGTTTCCTCGGGATAGAGACAAAAGTTGATCAGTTTACGACTGAGGAAGCTGCAAAGAGTAGCTCGAGGTATCGTGTTGTGACCAGATACTATGGTGATGATGCCAGATATCCAAGTTACAACAAGTTAAGTCATAAGTCACGATGTGATGTGGGCAACCCAGGCTCGTCAAGATCAAGAGCGAGATTCTGCTATCACTACGGCGGTTGCTGCTGCGGTTGCAAGATTACAACAGTCTGGGAAGGAGGTAGTACCAGAGAATGATGTAGAACCTGAACCTCAGTCAGATCATGAGCAGACTAGAATGAATAGATATAAGGGGTCTACAGGAAATAACAACGACCAGGAAAGTCTGCAAACATGGATGGAACGATTCCATAAGTTTAATCCGCCCATGTTTGAAGGGACTTTTGACACCCAAATAGCTGAGGATTGGGTAAGCCAGTTAGAGAAAATCTTTAAAGTTTTAGAATGTCCCACTGAAAGAAAGACCCAGCTGGCAGTTTACAAAGGAATGTGCAATAACCAGAAAAGAGTGAGCTTACTTCATCAGTACCACTGAAAGTGATGCCACCCGGTTCCTTGAGAGGGAACAGTAAGAAGAATGGGCCAGCATATGGGTCAGAGGTTTATAAGAAGCAAGGAAGTAGGCCAGGTAGTGGGCCAAGAGAAGTTAGTAGGCAACCAAGGCCTAATGAATGTAGGAACTGTGGTCGAGACCATGGTATGAGACCTTGTCCAGTAGGTCAAGGGTTACGCTATAGGTGTGGAAAGTATGGACATTATGCCAGGGAGTGTCCACAGAACACAATAGGCGAAAGATACTCGACTTAGGAAAGAATATATACCCTGACTGGCAACGAGATAAGAAAGTCTCCTGTGCCAAACTAAGGTACGAGTTTATTTGTGTTCTGTTTCCACTGGCTAATGAACGGATAAATCCTGTATTGGATTGGATTGTATTGTCTGGTATGCACACTATTGAGCTACCCTATACCTAGTATGTTGCCGTTGTATGAGAATGAGTATGACTACATGTTTTAAAAGTAGGAAGTAGAGAAGAGGGGTCTTATGTTGCGACTAATATGTACAGATAAGTTGATGTTGCGACATGAGAAGACCTCAGGTCGCGATGAGTAATATTGCAGTACGCGACCAGTGTACAAAGGAGTTCAGGTAGCGATGTTATAGGTTGCGACTAAAGGACACAGAGATGCCAGGTCGTGACGAGTAGTGTGAGACGGTTGCGACTAAAAGTCGCAGAGCATGTGAGTTGTGACTATGCAGTTCTCAGGTCACAACAAAAGATAGCAGAAGCCATATGATAATGAAGGTACCAAACTCGCTGAAGTCCACCAGCTAGAGAATTGGTATAGCATATGGTAAGCCAGACAGTACAAAGGTACTGAGGTACGAAAGATCAATTTAAGACATTGTGTAAAAGTAGATCCTCTATGTGGTAACTAAGGATAGATCTACATTACAGGGGTTTTATTCAGCTAATCTGAATAGAAGACCTAAAAGTTAGAATGAGATTTGCTAGGAATGATCCTAGGACATGGCCTAAGGCTAGAGATGTGATGGGTTGATGTTCCCTAAGAAGAGGGATTCTATCACAGAGAAGTGATAGACCTAGGGTAGAGTACCCTAGAGGATAGAAATGATAGTAAGAGATAATGAATGAGATCCATGCGACTCAAGTTCGCTAGGATGAAAGGAAAGACTAATAAGTAATTATAGTCCGGACAAGAATAGACCAGGACTGATAGGGATTGATGGGTAGATAGAAGAAGTTGAAAGATAGTAAACAGGTAGCCACAGTTAAGAGATAAAGTGACTCCCCTATATCCTATATGAGATAGAGTAATGAAGGGTTGAGTCTATACCCAGGTAAGAGGGTAGTGTGGCAGCCTAAGTAAGATAGACAGAGGTGTCTGTCAGATTCTGAGCATGTGATTGATAATCTGACAGATAATACGATAGATAGTATGATCAGATGATGATCTGACAAATAATATGATAAAGGAAATACGTTTGAGGCTTATTTAGACTATTATGATGTCTAATGGATGATTGAGCAAAATATGATGATGATATGGCTTATGTTGCCATAAGTTATGATAGTTGCATCTCCTTGCAGTTGTCATATGATGACATGCATGTTAGAGTATGCTATGATGAATGGATACTCCCCTTTTTGCAGTGCATGCAGGGTAGAGTATATATGAGTACATATATGAGATAAGAAAGTTATGAAAAAGTAGGTTGCTCCCATACCATATGATAGGAGGATGATATGAATGTATTGAGGATGATAGATAGTCTCAGTTATGGGACGATAAGTTATGATATGATACTCAGACATGATGTATGATTAAGGTTATTCAGATATGAATTATGATTGAGGTTACTCAGGTATTTCTATAAGCTTGTGAATACAGTACTCAGGGCCATTTCTATTGAGCGAAATGGTATACAGATAACGGTAAAGGGATTGTTTCTAGATCACTCTTCAGATAAGAGTTGGATCTGAAACAGATGGCTCTCAGACTGAGCTAGATTCAGATAAGTATAGATCACTCTTCAGATAAGAGTTGGATCTGGTACAGATGCTCGCAGTTAAAGTACAAGTTGAAAGATGTGAAGGAACTCCTGAGTAAGAGAGGAAGTAAGTAAAGTCTGGGTAAATGATATGAGGCTATAAAATTTTCAAATGTTTAATTATGGAGTTATCAACAGGTGGAAGCAGTTAACCTTATAACCTAGTCTGTTGGCTTAATATCTTCGGGAGATATACAGTACAACAGAATCACAGTTAGATTCTGGAGGGTCACAGTTAGATCCTAGCATGGCTCCAGGGTCGCAGTTAGATCCTAACAGCTTCAGAGTCGCAGTTAGATTCTGAAAAGGCTAATGGTTGATCGCAGTTAGATCCCGAGGTCGCAGTTAGACCTAGCCTAAGGAAAGTAATGAGCCATGAGATATGAGTACAATGTAGTATCTCTTTGGGAAGATGAATGCAAAGACGAAGTTAAGGTGAGGAAGCTTCACTAGTTGATAAACTCACCCAGAGAAATTATTTTAAATGGTTTTCTCAGATAGCCTCTAGTATACAGACTAAACTTAGCTTTCCCTTAGCAAAGACGGAGTTCAAGTCCAAAGCTGAGTACTGATATTCAAAGTTTAGTAGAAGTATGCTTGAGAAGCAAAGAACAGAATCCTCTATGTGTTGAAAATAGAAAAGCATTAGCTAAGAGCACTCTGGGAGGTAGCTCAAGTTGTAAAGCCAATAGCAAGAGAAAGAGGCAATAGTTCAGACAAGGGACTGATCAAGGTAATGATCAGATTGGAGAGCAGAGATGTCAATATGGTGGAAAGAGCCATGGCACATGGGAATGCCGAGCAGGGCAAAGCAGTTGTGGTAAGAAAGGCCACTTTGCAAGAGGTTGCCCTAAGAATGCGGACATTCCTAGGAAAGGTATTTGCTCTTACGCCAGACACAGTCTTCAATATTCCCTAAGGTCGACCCTAAGAATGGTTAAGAAGAACCATAGTTGTAAGGGCGACTGAGCTATAAGGCCTAGATAATGATGTGGATAATGAGGAGTTCTTTTCTGATCTAAAGGAAATGGTAATAAAAGGCCAGAGAGACCTAGAGAAGAGGGTCTAAGGCAAAGCAAAGATAGAACGTAGTTCTATAAGAAAGAGATTGCTAGGGCCTAAAGCTATATAAAGAGTAATCTAGCCCTAATCCAATAGCACGTTAAATTGAAAGGTGCTAAGGCAAGAGTAGCCTAAAGATATGTAAGCCCTAAGAAGGGATAAGAAAGTGCAAATGCCACAAAGGTTTGGCATAGATGCATGAAGTTATGAGAACAGTTAAGAAAAGTCAGAGAAGTTATCTGGGTTATGATCTCGTATCAGGAGAAAGAAAGTCAGAAGAACAATATCTCTCCTGAGAGATTAGCAAAGTGTAAGAAGAGTGAAGTAGACCCCAGAATTACATCAAAATTCTAAGGAATAAGATATGAAAGAAATGGACACTACTCACAAGTGTAATGAGTTGTCCCTAAGTATAAGAGGAGGAATGCCCAAGCCTTAGTCATAAACCAGGAAAGGATATACAGAAGAGCTATATTCAGGATCGTTGACTAAGATAACAAGTAAATTTCGAGGACGAAATTTATTTTAAGGGGGGTAGAAATGTAACACCCCAATTTTTAGGCCTAGAGATGCCGAAAGAGAAATCAAGGGCATAATCGTAATTATGGGAAAGATCGGACTGGTAGCCGATGAGTACCATATTTTGCCAGAAAATAGAGAAAATTATGCTGATCATTTCATTGAACTGTGAAATGTGCATATGAGGTCTCTAGGTGTATGAAAGAATTAGAAATATGACCAGGGGTAAAATGGTCATTTTTGAAAAGTGTGCGCGGGAGCGTACTTTCAGGCCAAAATAGCCCGGTCTGGATAAAATATCTGAAAATACCGGAAGATAGAGAAAAGGATTCCGGATTGAATGACGCAACACAGAATTTTGATTTGAGGTCCCGATTTTTCTGTAAAAATTCCTGAAGATGGGAATTTACAGTTATAATCGGTAAAGGAAAGGCAGTCCGAATAGAGATGATCGGACTATGGCCAGAGGCCATACAGTGTTGTCTAAGGCCCGTAGTGACACCAGGGAAGGCCCAAGCCCATAATACCAGTTCAGTGGTAAGAGGGGCCGGTGTCCGGGAAAAATGTGCAAAATGACGAAAATGCCCTTATGTTATAGAATAACTGAAGAATGAGTAAAGGGTATTTTGGTCATTTGGCTAAGGTTAGACAGTCAAGAAGGGGTATCTGGATAGTTGACCAGGGCCAGAGAATACTCTGGTAAAATATGAAAAGACAATAATGCCCCTAGACCGAGCAAAGGAAATGAAAGGACTTAAGTGCAATTATGGAAAGTTTCAAGGCCAAAAAGGAAAGTAGACAAAAATGTGGGGGCCTTAAGTGTAATTTTAGCCAAATAAAAAGGGACTTAAATGAAAAGAAGAAAAGTTCCCTGGGGCTAAATTGTAATTAAAGAAAGTCAGGCCGGAAGTGGTTTGGACTGTCCGACAGCATTTCAGTCCCAGATTTCACCGGTAGAGAGAGCAAGTGACGCTCGGTAATCTGGCTTAATACAGGAATTTTTGAAGACTCCAGATAGCCAGAAATGGACTGATCGTCCAAAAGTTATAAAAATTCATACCGGGTATCCTAGAATTCAGATCTAGGTGAGAAAATACAGGATGATACGTCCTTATGGGGCGGATGTCGGGAAACTGACAGAATACCGATAGGAGGCCTGTAGAAAAAGTTATTCGCAAATCAGAAAATCCAGACGGGAGTGTGAGGCCTCGGGGTATCCGATAGGGAGATTTATCGGTATTTAAAAAGGGACTGAATGAGTTCGGATGACCTCAGTCAGATGACTGATATGACTCACAGGGATGCCTGAACACCGCAGGCTAGTGTTTCGGACAGAAGAAGCCGGTGTCCGGATATGTGTATAAACGGTGAATAATAGGTAAAATATTCAATAATTATTAACGAGGGAAGATTCCTCGTAATGCGTGCCATGAAGGTGTTGGACCCAGAAAGGCCCAATAATGGCGCCAACAGAGGCCCAGTAAGACACTTGGACTGATAGGTGGGCTAGTGTCCGGCAGAACCCCGGAAAAGTGTGAAATTACGAAAATGCCCCTGTGTTGTACAAAAGTGTAACAGATGAATGAAGGGCATTTTGGTAATTCTGGACAGGCCCAGGAGCCAAGACACGTACAGATAAAGTTACTGAGAGTCAGTATATATCCTGACAGAGTACAGAAGGGTATGAAATGACGATTTTACCCTTAGGGTTAAAATAGTGCAAGAAAGGGCACCCAAGGGTATTTTGGTAATTTGCCAAGGGCTGTTTCTTGGGAATCGAGCCATCAGAGTACTTGGGCTTGATCAGGATCCAAGATAACATTCCCAGAGCCCAAAAACGTAGGCCCAGTAATGTGTGGGAAAAAGTGGCATTAAAATATTATTTTAATGCTGTTTCAATAAAGTAAAGTTACTCGGTCGACACGATAATCGAGGAGGTGATCAGATAAAGTCCTGGATTTATCTGAATAGCATTGGATGGCGTGACAGGTGCCAGTAAGATGCCACATGGCGCCATCACAGAGGAGGAAGAAAAAGCTGAGGACACGTAGTACGAGGCAGGACACTAGACCGGTGAGTCAGCCTGCTGAGTCAGCTGCTGAGGTGTCCAGGAATTTCAGCATGTGGAAAATGTGGCGCTGAGGTGTCCTGGTGAGGTGTCCCAATGATGTCATGCATGATGCAGTAAAGGAGGAATTAAAGAAAATAGGAAAATCCAGGAAAAACCAGGACCGCAGGATCAAAGTTCATGGTAATTACGAGATTGCCATTGGAGGAGGTTATAAATACCCCCCCTTTGCCTTCATATGCCACGGCCAAGAGCCATTTTAGAGAGAGGAGGAGGTGCTAGAGAGAGAAAGTGAGAGGAAGAAAGAAAGAAAGGAAGTTCTGGCGGAGCTGGAAGCAGAATAGAGATAGTAGAGCTCTGCTGAGCCTTTGAGGTAGTAACTAATCCTAGCTTTTATGTAATGGCTTTGTGACTTGTTGTGCTATTGTTTGGTTGGATTGTTGTCTTATATGTTATGTCTGAAGCTCTGCTGTAATGCTATGATCATATGTTATTAAGCATGGAAGCACGCAGCATACTTATCTGTACACAATCACAAGCAAGCACTGTCACTCTGCATTACATATATTGTTATGATTGTTGCTACTGAGATTCCCTCGAATCTCATCCCAATAAGTAAACCATTACAGGGGAGGTTATGTCAAAATGAATTCTGGGAATTTTAAGAGACGCCGTTATGCTGCCGAAGTAAAGACTGAACATCAGTATATGATAAGTACTGTGTACGTAGTGCTGTCTAAGGAGGCTAGAAGTGAGTGGACCTAGCCGGTTCATCTAGTCTTTCCTGGGTACTACGTAGAATGGTAGTTCTCATGAGGGGATTACCGAATCAGTACGGTTCAGTTCTTTGTACAGATGAAGCGTAGTGGTTATGCTGCCGGATTTCAGGCAGAAAAAGATGTAATAGCAGTATGAGAGTTTATGTACATACCCTGATGTAAAACAACTTATTAATTAATAATAAATATTGTTTGGCATGTTTGACTGATGTATGATGGATGTATGTATATATATGCAAAGTATAAATGCTGAAAATTAACGCTATGAACAGTAACCCGTGGTGACATAAGGATGTTTGACCCATAATTAAAAATAGTAAATGGATGAATAAATGTATGATATTTTTATGGTAGATAGTAGACATACCAAGATTTAATTTGATATATAAAACGTATCATTTGGATGTCTACACAAGGAGATATAAATTATCAAAGTTGGGACCAGAATGCTGGATTCAGGAGAAAAACGCTGGATGAACAGTAAAATAGAAACGTTGACTGACGATGACTCGGTCAAGGAATGGTCAAAAAATTATTTTTCCCTGAAATATAAGTGAGTTATCTTAATTTAGCAATTGGAACCACTTCATTTCGATTTTTCTAGAATTAGTTATGATTTTTCGAAGTCGGGTCACTCATCTGGAAGTTACACAGTGAACAGTACTCGATAAGAGTAAAACTCCAGATTGAGAAATTGGACTTCAATGACCTTGAAAGTGGTTCTAAATGCTACCAAATGGTCCATAAGACATATGAAAGTAAGGATGTTTCAAAAGATGTAGCAGAAATATGAGAATTTTATACATATTTCGATGTATAACAACTTATTATTTAATAATGAGTATTGTTTAGCATGTTTGACTGATATGTGATGGATGTATGCATATGTATGCAAAGTTGAGTGCTGGAATTTAACACTATGAACAGTAACAAGTGATGACATGATGATGTTTGACCCATAATTAAAAATAGTAAATGGATGAATAAATGTATGAAATTTTTATGGTAAATAGTAGACATATTAAGCTTCGATTTGATATATAGAATGCCTCATTTGGATGTCTACACATGGAGATATAAATGATCAAAGTTGGACCAGAATGCTGGATTTAGGGAAAAAATGCTGGATGAACAGTAAAATTGTAATGTTGACCTACGTTGACTTGGTCAAAGAATGATCAATGAGTGATTTTCCCTGAAATATAATTGAGTTAGATTCATGTAGCAATTGGAACCACTTCATTTCGATTTTTTTATAATTAATTATGATTTTCCTAAGTTAGGTCCCTCATCTGGAATTTACGCAGTGAACAGTACTCGAGAAGAGTAAAATTCCAGATTGAGAAATTGGACTTCAATGACCTTGAAAGTGGTTCTAAATGCTACCAAATGATCCCTAAAATGTACGAAAGTAAGGACGTTTCACTGTACAGTAGCATGGGATGCAATTTGATTTTGGAGAATCTGAATGCATATTTGGATTCTACATGAAAAATTATGTGAAAATGAACCATGAGAATTTGTTTTAGAAAGATGGAAGCATAACTCATAAATTAAAGAGAGAATGGAACCTAGTTGAAACCCTAGTCTTGGAATTATGTTGGAAGTAAATTGTAACTTGATGTTACTTTGTAATGGCTAGGTTTCGACATTTGTGAGAAGGAAGGATCAATCCAAGAAAAGAATAGCAAAGACATCTAAGAGGTAGCAAGAATACCTAACTATAATCTTATGCTTGTTTGATTGTATGTTTGCTTGTTATGTATGATTATTGGTTGAGCATGAGATAATTTATGATGATGATGATGAGATATGAATGGTTGCAACTCCTTGCAATGAATGTCATGACAATATGCATGTTAGAGGTTGCTTATGTATGTTCATGAAGTAGATCCCATGTCATTATAACATGTTAAGCATTTAACCAAGCATGCATGTTATTATAGTTTGTATGACTTGCTATTGAGATTTCCATGAAATCTCATTCCCTCCATATAAATAACCAAAGGCTTCTTGACTCTCTCAATTTAGCCATGTGAGAAATGTGAGGGATGAGGTGTCCCATGAGGTGTCCCTTGGATGATGCAATAAAGGGGCCAATGTCCAGAAGTTTGCAGAAAATGTGCGAAATTGTGAAAATGCCCCTGTGTTGTAATAATATACAAGAGATGAATGGAGGGCATTTTGGACAGGCCAAAATGTCAAGGTGGGTACAGGAATGAGTCTTCATAGTCAGTATATGCCCTGATAAGGTATAAAGAGGTGTGAAATGACAATTATGCTCTTAGAGTCAATATAGTGCAAGAAAGGGTACCAAGGGTATTTTGGTCATTTCACATTGGATGGATATCAGATAAATACTCAGTATAACAAGGTCAATGGTAGGAGAAACCTAGACACTGGTTTTCCTGACAGAATACATATTCTGGAATATTATAAAAATCGAGAACATAAACAGTCTAGTTTTTCTGAAACTGACCCGATCGGTACCGGACTGGATTGGAATTTTTCCTATCAGTATTACCCTCATTATTGAGCCAAACAAGGCCTTTATGATGTCATGGATGATGTCATTAATGGGGCTTCTAGGGAAAGCTAATCCAAGAGCAAGAAGAAATTAAAGTTAGAGTTGTGGATTAAAGCTTAAACAAGCTGGTTAGATGATTGATTGTTGAATCAAGTTGATATTCTTAACTTTACCATGGATGAAATATTTTGGTTTGCACTATTCATGCACTGCTCAGGATAGAAGTAGATGGAATTTCCATGATCTAATGCTTGCATTGAATTTATATGATGATTTTGTGTAGGATTGGATAGGTTTTGAACCTTGGAAGAATTAGAATTGAAAGTTGTAATGCTTGGAATTCTTCTCTGTTACTGTTCACTCATATGAACAGTGATTAGATTTTCATGATTTTGATGCTTCCAATGGTTTTAAAATGAAAAGTTGTGTGGGGTAAAGTAGAGAAACAAGTATGGGAAGCAATGGGATTAATATGGGAATTTTTGGAAGAATTATGTATGTTTTGCAAATTCTTTCCAGAACAGTGCATAGTTGCTGGAATTTGGTTATTTTGAGTTCATAAATGGATTCAAAAGGCCAAATTGTATAGGGTAAGGTCAAGATATCAATTGATTCAAATGCCAAATCAATTGGTAAAGATTAAAGGGAGTTATGTTAAGTTAAAGTAAGTTTGATGTTCAAGAAAGTTAGATGGTAATGAATGGATGATTATGTGATGTTAGGATTTGTTGGTGTGCTCAAAAGAGGCAGCCACACATCAAGGAGAAGTAAGAAGAAAGAGTAAAGTTAAAGTGAAAGAAAGTCAAGTATATAAGGTAGTAAACTTACCCTAAACTTGTATGTATTGAATTTTATGCTTGATTGTGCTATGGCTTTATTGAATTGTGTGCATATGTGTAGATAATTGAAGCTCTGTTTCTATGATTACCTTGGTCAATTGTTTTTCGTATGATACATGGAAGCATGCTCATTACACTATGGTAACACTTTCACAAGCAAGCACAAGCAATTACATTAATATATGTATTGTTTAGTATTGTTTGCTGCTGAGATTTCCCCAGAAATCTCACCCCATCCATGTAATCCCAATCCCAATAGGTTTATGAATGAGGAAAGAGGATGAAGAAGCATGAAGAGGAATTAGGTATTGGTTAATGTAAATGTTATGTTATGGAAAGAAGTATTATTATAATGTTGCTGTATGACCAACCTAAGCAGTGATGGTCATGATGTAATGAAAAATAGCAAATAATAGAATAAATGTATGAAATTTTACATACATTTATTTAATATGTCAAGCTTCGTTTTGACACCAAGAACACCTAATTTCGATGTCTATACAAAGAGAACCAATTTTCCAAAGATGGGGACCATAATCTATTTTTAGAATTTTTGACCAAATGAACAGTAAACTTTAACGAATAAACTATATCAATGTGATAAGCATTTGGTCAGAAACTTATTTTTTCATTAAATTTTAAGATGTTATCTTCGTGTATAATTTTGAACCACTTCATTTCGATTTTTCTATAATTAGTTATTATTTTTCAAAGATCGTCGCCAAATCTGAAATAATATATGAACAGTAACTTGCCAAGAGTAAAAATTCCAGATTTAGCTAATGGACTTCAAAGGTCATGTAAGTGGTTCTAAATGCTACCGAATGGTCTCTAAGACGTACGAAAGTAAGGATGTTACAATTATCATCACATAAAGAGGTAGAGACATTGTAAATAACATCTTTATTTAAGGTATTACTATTAGAGTCAACTCCATAGCTCTCTTATGTTCCTCCAATTCTTTAAACCTTCCAAACACCTCTACTTCAATAAGTAATACGGGGTATTATGATACCAAGCGATCATATAGTTTTTTCATAAGTTGAATCTGCTCATCCTTGGAAATAGAAAGGAATGAGAAATGTCTACTAAATTGAGAGTTGTCACATCCTGATTTTTTTCTATCTATACACAACTAATTTTTTCCTATCTGTAGAAGACTGATAGAGAAAAAAGGTAAGGAAATGATTGTGACGATGAGCAGAAGAAATGATAATGCTTAGATGAGTTTTAAGTTGAAGAAAGACATGAAAATTATAAAGTTATAAAGCATCGGGACATGAAAATTATAAAGTTATAAAAGTTTAATATAAAGAATTCAAGGGACCTAAATAGAGTTTTGAGATTTTAGAAGTGAAATTGGAATTTCTGAATGTCTAAAAAGGGACTAAAATGACATTTAAAAATTTTAAGTAAGGGACCAAAATATAATTTGACAAATTCAGGGACTAAAGTGGAACTGTCAAATTCAAGGGGCAAAAATATTACTGTGACAAAGTTGAGCTGACAAGGCCCAAAATTGCCCATAAATGCTACAGTTCCAAATTTTACTAGTAAATAGAAAATGGTAATTGGGTCAGGCATATTTTTCAGAATTTTAGTTTGAGTTCCTGAGAAATTGATATTAATCTCTCATAATCAAATACAATTTGGTAGGAAATTCTTATAATTATTATTGGAATTAATGAAGTTGATAGAATTCAAAAAGGAGTCCTGTAGAATTTATTATAGAATTTAAGGTGAAAAAGGATACCGATAAAATGATTTAATGAAACATATCAATTTTTTATGAGGACTTCTGGGTCTCAGAAAATTATGAAACTTTGCAAGAAATTCATTTAATATTAGAATGAATTTCAAAAAATGTAAAGACCATTAAAAGAGCTCTATAAAATTTATATAAAAAATTAGGGTGATTTAGGGTACCCGATATAGAAAGTTCCTTGGGATGTGTGCCAATTATTGGTTTGGACTTAAAGAGGACCTAAAGTTGCGTCAAGCATGAGGCTCAAATTATGGGAAATTGGTTATGTGGTCAAAATGTATTTTGTTATTTTATAAAAAGAGAGATAAGAAAGGAAGAAAATTCAAGAACATGTGAGGTGTCCTTGTGGGA
Source organism: Leucaena leucocephala (assembly GCA_037074615.1). Taxonomy (NCBI): domain Eukaryota; kingdom Viridiplantae; phylum Streptophyta; class Magnoliopsida; order Fabales; family Fabaceae; genus Leucaena; species Leucaena leucocephala. The sequence continues at coordinate 6,397,334 of CM073548.1, read as the reverse complement.
CCTTCCTCATGTCCAAATGGCACCATATGCAAGGGGGAAATAAGGATTTTAGCATGTGACCTTATCTCCTAATTGCCTTGGAGATTAGGTTAATTAAAAGAAAATTTAAGCCATTAGATTAGATAATGTTTATTAAATCTTAGCCATTCATTTCCTTAGGTCTTTGGCTATAAATACCCCTTAATTCCTTTCATTTCACGCCATTTTAAGGAAGCCATGGGGAGGTGCTATCCAAATGAAAAGCAAAGCATGCTCAAGAGGAAATTCAAGGTACCAAAGCATGCCATGGGGAGTTAGGAATTAGGTTAGTTAGGTACCAAAGTTAAGGTACCAAACAATATTGGGGGGAAATTAAATTAAAGCTAGAAATATGAAATTGAAGCTTAGATAAGTTATCAAGTAGTTTTGACTTGAAAATTCAAGTATGCATGGAATTAAGGTTTTGAGTTCATTGCTGTACTATATTAATCATTGTTCATATGTGAGAATTTCATGATCTTGATGCTTCCAATGAGTTTAAAATAAAAAATTATGTGGGTAAAGTAGAGAAACAAGTATTTGAACCAAAATGAGAATTTTTTGGAAAAAAGGGAAAGTGTTTCGATCAAGGGCAGTAGGCAAGGGAGGAGTTGAAATTTTGAAATTCTAACCTCATATTTGGATTCCTTGGACAAAACTATGTAATACATATCATTTGAATGTGTATATTAAGAGAAATGAATTTCCAAAGTTAAAAGACAATCTGAAATTTCCAGAATTTACAATATGAATAGTAAAAAGTAACAATTTAACTGTATTGATTGTCAAGGTAAATGTTGAGATTTATATTTGCCCTTTAAAGAGCTATGAAATAGTTTCAAGTAGAAATTTGAAGTAACTCCATACGATTTTTCTTGAATTAGTTATGAATTTTTAAAGTTGGACAAAAAAATCTGGAATTTACCAAATGAATATTACCAAGAATTAAGTTTAAAAATTTAAATTTTTGGGCCAAAGTAATGCTTCCACTAACTATATAAGCTTCTGAATACGTACTCTGAGGGGTTGATATTTCATTTTAGTATCAGACCAAAAGGTTCTGGCGTTGGTACAGAACAAAGTTTTAGCATAGGACAGAGGTTCTGGTGCAAGGTAAGCTTGCTCTTATCAAGAAACATAGTACTTAGCGGATTAGCTAAAGCCTAATTGAGATTGAGGTTAGTGATGGGTTACTTGTTTATAGTCCAACAAAGATTACGGATTGGAGATGAAAGCTCTAAGGAAATTGAACACTGAGGTTTAATAAGAAATAAAAGTGATTTCTCAGTTAATTGAGATAAAGTTTAAAGGAAAGTTGAGATTAATAGATAGTTTTTGAAACATCCTCCCTTAGACTCCTTAGAGTACACTTGCAGAAGCATTATTAGCTTAACTTAAGTCCAGAGATTGAACTTTTACTCCTAAGTTCCTTATTCTAAACCTTTACTTTGAGAATTGGTTTCTCTCATTATACACATCCAAATGAGGCTTATTACCTATTCACGGAATGCCCCAGATGTGTACTACCGGGTCACTAAATCTCGTGGCCAGACTCCTCCGTTTACTAGGTCAAACTGAGGTCAGAACACTGCTGCCTCAGGACCTACGAATTTCCCCTTAATTTAGCATATATAAATTGAATATGCCAAACAATATTTATCATTGAATAACATAATGTCATACAGCAAGGCATAAACAACAAGACATACATAGAATTCTCATATTTCTATTACATCTCTTTCTGCCTAAACTCCGGCAGCATAACCGCTACGCTTCATCTGTACAAAGAACTGAACTGTACTGATTCGGTAATTCCCTCATGAGAACTACCATTCTACTTAGTACCCAGGAAAGACTAGATGAATCGGCTAGGTCCACTCACTTCTAGCCTCCTTAGACAGCACTACGTACACAGTACTTATCATATACTGATGTTCAGTCTTTACTTCGGCAGCATAACGGCATCTCTTAGCATTCTCAAAAATCCACTTCAGCATAACCTCCCTGTAATGGGTTATGTATGGGGATGAGATTCGGGGGAATCTCAGTAGCAACAATCATAACAATATATGTAATGCAGAGTGACAGTGCTTGCTTGTGATTGTGTACAGATAAGTATGCTGCGTGCTTCCACACTCAATAACATATGATCATAGCATTGCAGTAGAGCTTCAGACATAACATATAAGACAACAATCCAACCAAACAATAGCATATCAAATCACAAAGCCATTACATAAAAGCTAGGATTAGTTACTACCTGGCTAGCTTAGCAGAACCCTACTATCTCTATTCTGCTTCCAGCTCCGCCAGAACTTCCTTTCTTCCTTTCCTCCTTTCTCTCTTCCTTTCCTTCTCCCTTTCTCTCTTCTTTCTCTCCCTTTCCTCTTGCTCATCCTCGGGATCCAAATGAATGAAAGGGGGGTATATATAGCCTCCCTTAATGGCAATATTGTAATTTCCAGGAACTCTGAATATGTGGTCCTGGTTTTTCCTGGAATTTCCTATTTTCCTTAATTCCTCCTTTACTGCATCATCGGGACACCTCACCGGGATACCTCAGCACCACATTTATCTAATGTCATAATTCCTGGACATCTCAGCAGCTGACTCAGCATGCTGACTCACCGGTCCAGAGTCTTGCACCGTAATGCGTGCCCTCAGCTTTATCTGCTTTCTCCAGACTAATGCCATGTGGCACCTGGAAGAGTCCTTGCACGCTTCCCAATGTTATCCAGATAAGTCCCAGACTTATCTGATCATCTCCTTGGTTATCGTGCCAACCGAGTAACTTTACTCTACTGAAAGGTCACTAATCACTACTCTAATGCCATGTGGCATCTTGTGGTGAAGGGAATTGGAAGACACGCAGCGGAAATTAACTTTAAAAATTTTTCCATTCCCAGCCAGGATCTACCGAATGTGTTTAAGTCAAGGAGAAAGAAGTGTTACCTTCGGTTTCAAGCTTTGGTCGCGACCTCAGTGTCCACTAGTCGCGACTCCTCGCCTCTGGAACTTTCAGTCGCGACCTCCTAAGCTTTTAGTCGCGACCTCCTGCCTCTGGAGTTTGTAGTCGCGACCTACTCTGCTTCTAGTCGCGACCTGTCGCCTCTGGAGCTTTTAGTCGCGACCACTTCAACTTCACGTCGCGACCTGTCTCCTCTTTTCGGATTTCTGACTTTCAGATGCCCGTTTGGTCGCGACTTAAGTGTGTTCTGGTCGCGACCTTTCTTCGTGTCTTGCCGTATCGTAGAAGTCGACAGCTCAGGTCGGCTTCCTCTACCGGTATCCACACGAACAGCGTTCCAATTGCGAACGACGTGCTAGCGCCTCTTGTCCCTCTAGGACTTTCTGGAGATTCTGTCCTCACCGTCTCTATTTCGGCAGTTTCTTATCTGCAAACCTTTTGCACTCTCCCTGCCCCCTTTTCTCACGACTGAATGTGTGTGAAGAGATCTATATTGTCTCTAGAACCCTAGCTCCTAATGTCAAATATATAGGAAGCTATCGGGCTTCTAATAGGGCCGGGCTTCAGAATTAATCTTATATTAATTCTAAAATTAATACAATATCATATATTGCATAATTTAATAAGAAACTAATTAAATAAATATGGTTTATATTAAATCCGTCTCACAGATTTAATTCACCTATTTATTTAATTTAAAATAAAGATAAGACAGAATTATATTTGATTTATTCTCATAAATCAAATTTGAGATATCTTATCAATTTGAATTTCAAATTCAAATAGATCATATCCATTTAAATTCAAATTCAAAAATGATAGAGATTTAATTTATCCTTATAAATTAAATCTTACAAATATCTCTTATATTATATATATAATATATATATAAACTAATTTATATATATATATAAAATATATATCCACCCTAGATTATTCATTGAATCTAGACATCTCTTAGATTCAATGAATCTGGACATCATAGCTCGGATTGGGCTATTTTGTGTGCGACCCTGTAGGCCCATATGAAGTTGGCAGTGGCCCAGTTACTATACTGACCCACAAGTCGTAAGCGGTCTCTAGCAAGGCATTACGACTACCCAAAACATATGAGGATCGATAAACGATGTAACCTTTCATACAACCATATCACGTCCCTTTTGTCACATGATATTTCGGTCAAGGATGAGGCATGGAGAACGTCATCCTCCTGTTCCTGACCGTTACTTTCTCGATCCCTGAGTAGTCTGAATATAGAAATGGAACTACCCTTCCATTCTAGTATGGCCATACATTTCTCAGACTCACTCATCGAGGGGCCCAGTAATATCTCTCTACGAATGTGAGGGACAAATTCCATCTTGACCATTCACATTCCTCCGCATGAAAACCACTAAGCCCGAGCATAGCCTTTATGATCACTCGGTCAAAAGTGACTTTTGACTAGGTCAAAGCTGAGCGTTTGTCATGTAGGAATCCATGATGATCTCAGGTCAAAGGGCATAGTGACATGGCTTGTATATGAGAGAAGCTTATGACTTGACCCATGCAGCTCTCTCATTGCGGGTCGGTCCAACACCCTGTACTCTTACATGTGCTTATGACTTTGATTTATATCTCTATATATCTTCAAAGTCATACTGCTCTTATTTCATCTCTGTTCCCGCATAGATGACTGACCAGGGACATTTAGGATAAAATCACTAGTTATCCAAGGATTGTCATCATAGTAAACATGCAAATAATATGATAACATGATACAATGATTGGCCCCTAGGGCACAATTTCCAACATCCTCCCACTTGCACTAGGAACAATCATTAATTTGTCTCAATCCTATTGACCTAACATGACGCTCATGTTTTGCCTGGACAAGCGGTTTAGAGGATCAGCATCATTGTCTTCTCTTGCTACCTTGCATATTTTTATATCACCTCTATCATTGATTTCTCTGATGAGATGAAATCGCCTGAGTATATGCTTGGTCCTTTGATGTGACCAAGGCTCTTTGGCCTGTGCAATGTCACTACTATTGTCACAGAACAAAGTTATTGGATCTGAGATGGTCGATACCACCCCTAGTTCAGTAATGAACTTCCTGATCCAAACGGCCTCCTTAGCTGCATCAGATGCTGCTATGTACTCAGCTTCCGTTGCAGAATCTGCTACAGTGCTCTGCTTAGAGCTCTTCCAGCTTACTGCTCCATTATTCAGGAGGAATATGTATCCAGATTGCGATTTCTGGTCGTCCTGGTCAGTTTGGAAACTTGCATCTGTGTAACCAGTTACATAGATCTCATCATCCAATCCACCATAGACCAAGAATAAGTCCTTAGTCCTTCTTAAGTACTTAAGGATATTCTTGACAGCAGTCCAATGGCCCTCACCGGGGTCCTGTTGATATCTGCTAGTCATACTTAAGGCAAACGAGACATCCGGTCGAGTACATAACATGGCGTACATGATAGATCCTATGGCAGAGGCATATGGAATCTTACTCATGCGACCTCGCTGATCTGGTGTACTAAGACACAAATCCTTGCTGAGGTGAATACCATGAGACATGGGTATGAAACCCCTTTTTGATTCCTGCATACTGAACCTATGCAGTATCTTGTCTATATATGTGCTCTGACTCAGTCCTAGAAGCCTTTTAGATCTATCTCTATAGATCCTAATTCCTAGGATGTAGGTGGCTTCACCCAAGTCTTTCATCGAGAAAGATTTTCCTAACCAAGACTTGACAATCTGCAAGGTAGGAATGTCATTCCCAATGAGTAGGATGTCATCGACATAGAGTACCAAAAACACAACTGTGCTCCCACTAACCTTTTTGTACACACAAGGTTCATCAATGTTTTGAAGAAATCCAAACTCTTTGACGACTTCATCAAAACGATGATTCCAACTCCGAGATGCTTGCTTCAGTCCATAAATGGACCTTTGAAGCTTACACACCTTACCAGAGTCCTCAGAACGCACAAAACCTTCAGGTTGTGTCATGTACACATCCTCAAGGAGCTTTCCATTAAGGAAGGCTGTCTTGACGTCCATCTGCCATATTTCATAGTCATAATATGCTGCAATGGCAAGGAGGATTCTGATTGATTTGGCCATTGCAACTGGGGCAAAGGTCTCATCATAGTCCACACCATGAGTTTGAGTAAATCCTTTTGCAACCAGTCGTGCCTTGAAGACATTTACATTGCCATCCATGTCGGTTTTCTCTTTAAAAACTCACTTGCACCCGACGGTTTTGACACCTTCAGGCGGGTCGACTAAGGTCCATACCTTATTGTCGTACATGGATTGCATCTCAGACTTCATGGCATTAAGCCATTTCTCAGAGTTTGGTCCCACTATAGCTTCTTGATAGGTAGTGGGCTCATTATGCTCAATGAACAACACATCACGACTATCAGAAATCAGAAATCCATATCTCTGAGGCTGAAGTCGTGCCCTATTAGATCGCCTTGGGCCTTGCGTGACTTGAGGAGTCTCAACAACTTCTTGTGAGTCTTCTCTACTTTCCATCTCTAGTTCTGTGGCGTCTTGTGGCTCTCGAACTTCTTCGAGGTGTACCTTGCTCCCAGTGATTCTTTTAGAGATAAATTCTCGTTCTAGAAAGATACCATTTCTGACAACAAACACTTTGTTATCAGTGGGGTTGTAGACATAATATCCCTTGGTTTCCTTAGGATATCCCACAAAAAGGCACTTTGAAGATTTGGGCGCTAACTTATCTGAGGCTTGTTGCTTAACATAGACCTCACATCCCCAAATCTTGAGAAAAGACAAACTAGGTTTCCTCCCAGTCCATATCTCATACGGAGTCTTTTCAACTGCCTTAGATGGAACACGATTCAGTGTGAACGCAGCTGTCTCTAGGGCGTGGCCCCAAAAGGATGGTGGAAGATCTGTTCGACTCATCATGGATCGAACCATATCCAATAGTGTTCGATTCCTCCGTTCAGAAACCCCATTCCATTGTGGTGTTCCTGGAGGAGTCAATTGTGAGACAATTCCACAATTCCTAAGATGGTCGATAAACTCTTGGCTCAAATATTCACCACCTCGATCAGATCGGAGGGCTTTAATTGTTTTACCAAGCTGGTTTTGTACTTCATTTTGAAATATCTTGAACATTTCAAAAGATTCGGATTTATGTTTCATTAGATAGACGTAGCCATATCTACTGAAATCATCTATGAATGTAATGAAGTACGAATAACCTCTTCTGGCATTTGTATTCATCGGTCCACACACATCTGTATGTATGAGGCCCAACAAATCAGTGGCCCTCTCACTGTGCCCAGTGAAAGGCGACTTTGTCATCTTTCCTAACAAACAAGATTCGCAAGTATCATATGATTCAAAATCAAATGAGTTGAGAAATCCATCTTGATGGAGTTTAGAAATGCGTTTCTCATTTATGTGGCCTAGACGACAGTGCCAGAGATACGTCGGATTCAAATCATTTGGTTTGATCCTTTTGGCGGTTATGTTATAGATATTTCCATGATTGGGTTGTTCCAAGTTTAATATGTAATGATCAACATGCAAATCACCATGAGCATAGAAAATATCATTACGATAAATAGAACATTTACCATTCCCAGAAATGGAAGTGTAACCTTCCTTATCCAAATAAGAAAGAGAAACAATGTTACTACTCAAAGCAGGAACATAATAGCAATTGTTCAAAACTAACAAAAGCCCAGTGGGCAGAACTAATTCATAAGTGCCTACAGCTAGAGCAGCAACCTTTGCTCTATTTCCAACTCGTAGGTCAACTTCGCCCTTCTTCAGCTTTCTACTGTCCTTTAGGCCCTGCACATTTATACAAATGTGAGAACCACATGCAGTATCTAATACCCATGTAGTGGAAGTAGAGAGATGAATGTCTATAACATAAATACCTGAAGCGATAGCCCCGCTATCCTTCTTGTTCTTTCTCAGATCTTCAAGGTAGAGTTTGCAATTCCTCTTCCAATGACCCGGTTCATTGCAGAAGAAGCAAACTCCTTCCTTTGGAGGCTTTGCCTTCTTTGGTGCAGGCTTGGTTTCGGGCTTGCCTGACTCTTTGGTCTTACCAGATGAGCCATGACCCTTCCCCTTACCCTTGCCTTTCCTTTTCATACCCTTTCCTTTCTGAACCATCAAAACAGTACTGGGCTTCTTCTTAACAGTCGGCTCAGCAGTTTTAAGCATCCCATGCAGTTCAAAAATAGATTTCTCCATGTTGTTCATGTTGTAGTTCATGACAAACTGGTCATAACTTTCCGGGAGTGAGTTCAAGATCAAATCTGTAGCTAACTCCTGACTCATGGGAAATCCAAGCCTCTCAAGGTGATCTATGTACCCTTTCATCTTTAAGACATGAGTACTCACTGATGCACCTTCAGCCATCTTGCAGGAATGTAAGGCCTTAGTGGTCTCATACCTCTCTTGCCTTGCTTGTTGCTGGAACATTTCCTTAAGATGCACAATCATCTCATAAGCCTCCATGTGTTCCAAATCTCTTTGGAGCTCCGGAACCATGGTGGCAAGCATCAAGCATCCCACATCAACAGAGTCTTCCTTATGCTTCGCATAAGAATCTCTCTGAGCTCTAGGAGCATTGGCTGCTGGCTCCTCAGGAATGGGTTGATCTAGGACATATGCCTTTCTTTCCTGCTTGAGAACAATTCTCAAGTTCCTGAACCAGTCAAGAAAGTTTGTCCCATTGAGTTTGTCCTTCTCAAGGACAGATCGCAACGATAATGTAGCAGTATTACTAGTCGTCATGATTCTACAATTAAAATATGCAATCGAATTAGCAATCTCCCACTGAATAAAACAACCCTCAATGTAATAATTAGTGGGCTAAGATCCATATTTTGCTTAAACTTGAGTCCGCTTTGGCAGGACGCTCAACTTTAAGTTATTTAGGTAGGTAACAACTTTACCAATTACATCACATGTAACTCTTAGATATTTATGGGATTCAATCATCATATGATCCGGCATGTTTTAATCCCATCTAATGCCTTGAGACCCAAAACCGTTTTGATAATCTCAATTAAGTCAAACAATAACAAACATAAGAGCAGCACCATTACTCTTGCTTATCTCCCCAAGATAACTCAAATGCACCCACTTTGGTGGACCTACAAATGAGCGATCGAGGTTTTGACAAGTGTCCATTAATTGACGGCATATGACTTAAGATTCCTTTTAGAGGGTTTAATTAATTATCCGGTTTGCATGTATCTCGTTTGTATCTCATACCAGTATTATGCATATAAAACATACATGCTATGATCTAATCATAAGATGCATAATCTTAAACGTGATACAATATGGCTCACCTATCCTAAGTCCCCTCAAGCCAATGAGAGGAGCTCTCTAATTAGAATAGGAAAAGTACATAAGGAAACCTCGTTTTAACATTCGAGGGGAGTGAGATGAGAAGAGAATGTACAACGAGAGTCATTAGAGGAAGGCACGACACGCAGGCCGTATTTAGAAAAATTACAACACTTGTAATCTAGAGCCATATTGTTCACCATACCCAAACATTCAAGAATCAAAATTCATGCTATTTGAAGGGCAATAAATGTTTCAAAACATTCATACATATCAGGAAAGTCAATACATATTACGATTATGTTGCGCTACGATTAAATAGCCACGGCGGTCCCGCTAGCCGGTTAGCGGGCGGGGTGTGGGGCAGCGCCCCAATAGAAATTTTTTTTGATAAATAATCAAGAATCTTAATTCTTTTTCCTTAGACCCCATCAATATTAATTGATCAAATCAGTTGATATACACCACCGATTTCAGTTTCCTTTTAGATTCCGTATATGTCATACATAAACAGATTCCATATATGTCATACATATCACGCATGTTATCATATAATCAGCTAAGAAGTCTAACATACATCACATGTATCAACAATCAAACCTAACTTAAACACAAAACGGCATGGCTCTGATACCACTGAAGGGAATTGGAAGACACGCAGCGGAAATTAACTTTAAAAATTTTTCCATTCCCAGCCAGGATCTACCGAATGTGTTTAAGTCAAGGAGAAAGAAGTGTTACCTTCGGTTTCAAGCTTTGGTCGCGACCTCAGTGTCCACTAGTCGCGACTCCTCGCCTCTGGAACTTTCAGTCGCGACCTCCTAAGCTTTTAGTCGCGACCTCCTGCCTCTGGAGTTTGTAGTCGCGACCTACTCTGCTTCTAGTTGCGACCTGTCGCCTCTGGAGCTTTTAGTCGCGACCACTTCAACTTCACGTCGCGACCTGTCTCCTCTTTTCGGATTTCTGACTTTCAGATGCCCGTTTGGTCGCGACTTAAGTGTGTTCTGGTCGCGACCTTTCTTCGTGTCTTGCCGTATCGTAGAAGTCGATAGCTCAGGTCGGCTTCCTCTACCGGTATCCACACGAACAGCGTTCCAATTGCAAACGACGTGCTAGCGCCTCTTGTCCCTCTAGGACTTTCTGGAGATTCTGTCCTCACCGTCTCTATTTCGGCAGTTTCTTATCTGCAAACCTTTTGCACTCTCCCTGCCCCCTTTTCTCACGACTGAATGTGTGTGAAGAGATCTATATTGTCTCTAGAACCCTAGCTCCTAATGTCAAATATATAGGAAGCTATCGGGCTTCTAATAGGGCCGGGCTTCAGAATTAATCTTATATTAATTCTAAAATTAATACAATATCATATATTGCATAATTTAATAAGAAACTAATTAAATAAATATGGTTTATATTAAATCCGTCTCACAGATTTAATTCACCTATTTATTTAATTTAAAATAAAGATAAGACAGAATTATATTTGATTTATTCTCATAAATCAAATTTGAGATATCTTATCAATTTGAATTTCAAATTCAAATAGATCATATCCATTTAAATTCAAATTCAAAAATGATAGAGATTTAATTTATCCTTATAAATTAAATCTTACAAATATCTCTTATATTATATATATAATATATATATAAACTAATTTATATATATATATAAAATATATATCCACCCTAGATTATTCATTGAATCTAGACATCTCTTAGATTCAATGAATCTGGACATCATAGCTCGGATTGGGCTGTTTTGTGTGCGACCCTGTAGGCCCATATGAAGTTGGCAGTGGCCCAGTTACTATACTGACCCACAAGTCGTAAGCGGTCTCTAGCAAGGCATTACGACTACCCAAAACATATGAGGATCGATAAACGATGTAACCTTTCATACAACCATATCACGTCCCTTTTGTCACATGATATTTCGGTCAAGGATGAGGCATGGAGAACGTCATCCTCCTGTTCCTGACCGTTACTTTCTCGATCCCTGAGTAGTCTGAATATAGAAATGGAACTACCCTTCCATTCTAGTATGGCCATACATTTCTCAGACTCACTCATCGAGGGGCCCAGTAATATCTCTCTACGAATGTGAGGGACAAATTCCATCTTGACCATTCACATTCCTCCGCATGAAAACCACTAAGCCCGAGCATAGCCTTTATGATCACTCGGTCAAAAGTGACTTTTGACTAGGTCAAAGCTGAGCGTTTGTCATGTAGGAATCCATGATGATCTCAGGTCAAAGGGCATAGTGACATGGCTTGTATATGAGAGAAGCTTATGACTTGACCCATGCAGCTCTCTCATTGCGGGTCGGTCCAACACCCTGTACTCTTACATGTGCTTATGACTTTGATTTATATCTCTATATATCTTCAAAGTCATACTGGTCTTATTTCATCTCTGTTCCCGCATAGATGACTGACCAGGGACATTTAGGATAAAATCACTAGTTATCCAAGGATTGTCATCATAGTAAACATGCAAATAATATGATAACATGATACAATGATTGGCCCCTAGGGCACAATTTCCAACATGTGGGTCCCATGAGTATACCTTATCAGTCCACCTCATGGTTTCTAGATAACTTTCCCTTTATCTGATCTCCTGCCCCAGTTCTATCTCTAACCGGGTAACTATCTCATTTGGACCTTCACCACTCTTGGCCCATACGGCTAGCACTACTTTAGCCACTAGTCGCGACCTCATCATCACCTTATCGCGACATAACATCTTTTGGTTCATTAGTCGCGACCACAACATCCTTTAGTCGCGACCATAACAGTCTTTCGTCGCGACCACATCACTTTTTAGTCGCAACCAGGCTCATTCTACTCATTAGTCGCGACACCGCATACATATCCGTCACGACCAATCCTCTCTGCCAATATTAGTCGCGACCACAATATACTCTCGTCGCGACCAACTTCTTTATCATCGCGACCTAACTGGTCAACTCTTGAACCTTTGACCTTTACATCATCCCCAAATGGCCATTTACCCGTTGGGACTTCTACTGTTTACACATAAGTCCCAGTACCTTTACTTACTCGCAGCTCAGTCCCTGAAACTCTTTACGTTCCTCTGGGACTTCTGCTAAAAAGGGGTCTAGCAGTCTCCTAATCTTAGGCTATCTCTGCATCTCTAGGCCAAAAAACTGGGATGTTACAGTTTTCACCTGATAGTGATCCTTGAGGATAGGGGAAACTTAAAAGTATGAATGGCATAAAGATGTGACCCAGACCCTTCCTCAGTTAGCTGAAATGAAGCAGCTAATTTAGTTATGGATTATAGAGAGGCCAAGGACACAGAAGTCCTTCAGGCTAGAGACACATAAGTCTTATAGGCGCTGAGAGATGTTATGATGGAATGAAACTAAGTATGACTAGCAGTAGTTAAGTGAAAGGTAGCTACAGATTAAAAGACTCCCCTATCTAAGAAAAAGTAATGCTTGATAGTTAGATAAGGTAGTTAAGGGTTGAGTCTATACCTTGTACCCAACAGTATTGTAAAGTGACAACCTAAGCTAAATGAATTAATATAGTCCAGTTAAGGTAAGATGACATGATTGAACAACTATCTCATATTCCTGAATTAATGAATAGGATGTTAGAGATAGTAAGCTAAAGATAAATAGCCTAAGTAATTTCTCATGAATTAATATAAAGAGATGATAAGAGATAGAGAATGAGAAAGATAGTTAGGGGAAACTAGTATGACGAGAGATAAGTATATTCCCGATAATGTTAATAGCTACTCAATTTGGGGTTAGGTTGAGAGGCTCATAAGTAAGGGATACAAGATATGAAAGTTCTGGTCATTCAGTTTTTCTTAAGAATTGGGAACTAGTCCTCCAAATCAAAGTTGATATTGCTCCTAATAGATCAAGATACCCTATCCGTGTAGAAAGGGGATGCAATTAAGATGGAGTTGACGTTGCCTTGATAGAAGAATATGTCCTCCATTAAGAACAGAGAGAATATAGCCGAGGTAAGGTAATGGGAGTTGATTTTACCCAATAAAAGTATGATTGGCCGAGAACAAAGTTTATGGACAGAGCTTAAAAAGGTATTAAGCATGTAAGAAAGAATAGACTATTATAAGTCCTCTCCCTCTAATTTTATGAACAAGAAGATGATTTTAAAGCTGACTTTGTAGATAGATAGAGATGCTCCCTTTTGGTACGGATAAGATGTTTTAATGTTATGCTACAGATGAAATAGCAAGTAAGAGCTTTTACTCCTTGCATGAAATGCTAGGCATTATGTTATTTTGAGAAAATATGCTAAAGCTCCGAGTGATAGAGCTGTGCAAGCTTCAAGTGTTAGAGTTGTGCATATTAAGGAATTGAATGCTTGAGCTATGATGTTAGAGCTATGCATTCATGAGCAAGTATGAGTCCTACAACACGTTGGCTAGGCATTATGCATGTTAGAGTATGTGCTCCTACTTAGCAGTAAAGTAAAGAAAATAACATCCGCATAAGTCCTCTCTCTGTACTGATTATAATTGTTAGAGACAGTGAGAGCAGCTAGAGGAGTGAGAAACCCCTAAGACTTCATATGAATAATCGGTTTAAGGAATGTTCAAAAATAGATCCTCTATACAATAATCTGGGGTAGATCTATATTACGAAAGCAGTAGAGGCTAAACCGAGGCATGTCTAGAGACTTGCCTAGCATATAGTCAAAGGGAAAAGACGTAATGATAAATAGACTTAGAGTTGATGTTTCTAAAATAGAGGAATTCTATCATAGATGAACTAATGACTCAGTGAACCCAGTACAAAATATTTTGAGTAAGCTAAAGTAGCAGCAATAGATGAGATATGAGATCCAAGCGATTTAAGCTCGCTAGGAGTAAGAGAGAGATAATGCTATCACAACGATAGAAGTAATAGTTATTGCTAGCTTGTGATGTCCTGAGAAAATGATCAGGAAGGAGCCATAGTCCAGTCAAGAACAAACTAAGAGTGACACATAATTAGGGTCTACTAAGGAATAAGATAATATTCGATTACATAACTATGAACTGCTTACATTCAAACGAATATTTAAGGCCTCTAAAGTATTATAATGTCCCTTAGAGTGGATGGTGTAGCTAGTTATTTATGAAATATAGAAAAATATTCAGAGATAGTAAATAACACAGAAGTTACTGTAAAATTCACCTTTTAATAACAATAATTAAGTTTTGTTAATTACTTGAAATTTATTATGACTAGCGAAAAAAATTTCTACTTGTAAAGGGTTAAATTTAATATCCCAAATTTTCTGTACTGAATAGTATGTACAGTTTGTACGTAATATATGTGAGATTTTCTGAGCAAAATGTGGCCATTTATGTAAAGAAAGGGATTGAATTGAAAAAGGAAGAAAATGCAAGGACTTAAGTGAAATTATTAAAGTTTTAAGGCCAAAAGAGAAAGTAGACAAAAATGTGGGGTCTTTAAGTGTAATTTTAGCCAAATTTGAGGGCATAAGTGTAATTTATAAAAAGTCAAGGGGCAAAAGTGTAATTAAGAAGAATTTGGACCGAAAACAGGCCAAAAATGGCCGGAGTCAGATCAGACCCAAATTTTACCAGTAGATAGAGAAAATTATTCCGGTTAGTTTGACGCAACACAGAATTTTGATTTGAGGTCCCGAAAAATTGATATAAATTTCTGAAGTCAGATAAAATTATTACAGTATTTTTTGGATCTCAAAATCAGATGAGACCTTACAATAAATTCCTTTAATTAATATAAGAATTTATAAAATTGACAAGATCAGAAAAGGAATCCTGTAGAATTTCTAATGGAATTTACAGTGGAATAAAATACCCGATAAATAGCTCCGGGAGATGTTCCTAGGGAATTGTGCCATAAAGGTAGTGGACCCTATAAAGTCCCAAAAATGGCGCCATGAAGGCCCAATAAGACAGTTGGACTGATAGGTGGGCCAGTGTCCAGAGGAACCCCGGAAAAGTACAAAATTATGAAAATGCCCCTGTGTTACACCGAGGAGTAATAGGTGAATGAAGGGCATTTTGGTCATTTTGGACAGGCCAAAATGCCAAGGCAGGTATAGGAAGGGTTAGTCAGAGTCAGTATATGCCCTAACCAGGTACAGAAAGGTGTGAAATGATGATTATGCCCTTAGGGTTAATGTAGGGCAAGAAAGGGCACCAAGGGTATTTTGGTCATTTTCCAAGGGATCTGTAATTAAGTTTAGACCCAGTATAAGAATGTCAATGGTAGAAAGAATCCAGATACTGGATTTAAGGTCAGAACACATATTATGGAATCCCAGAAAAATTAGATTCAGAAAACAGTCTGGTTTTCGGGAAATCAGACCGAGCCGGTACCGGACTGGACTGGAATTTTTCTAGAGACTTATTCTCCCTTGGAATTTTGCCATGTGGATTATAAGGTGTCTGTTGGAGATTGTGCCCTAGGGACCAATCATTACCTTATGAACATTGTTGATTTATGAATTTTTTAATTATGTTATCATATTATTTGCATGTTTACTATGATGACAATCCTTGGATAACTCGTGATCTTATCCTAAATGTCCCTGGTCAGTCATCTATGCGGGAGCAGAGATAAAATAAGACCAGTATGACTTTGAAGATATATAGAGATATAAATCAAAGTCATAGGCACATGTAAGAGTACAGGGTGTCAGACCTACCCGCTGTAACACCCTAATTTTTAGGCCTAGAGATGCCAGAAAGAGAAATCAAGGGCATAATCGTAATTATGGGAAAGATCGGGCTGGTAGCCGATGAGTACCATATTTTGCCAGAAAATAGAGAAAATTATGCTGATCATTTCACTGAACTGTGAAATGTGCATATGAGGTCTCTATGTGTATGAAAGAATTAGAAATGTGACCAGGGGTAAAATGGTCATTTTTGGAAAAGTGGGCGCGGGAGCGTACTTTCAGGCCAAAATAGCCCGGTCCGGATAAAATATCTGAAAATACCGAAAGATAGAGAAAAGGATTCCGGATTGAATGACGCAACACAGAATTTTGATTTGAGGTCCCGATTTTTCTGTAAAAATTCTCGAAGATGGAAAATTACAGTTATAATCGGTATGGCCAGAGGCCATACAGTGTTGTCTAAGGCCCGTAGTGACACCAGGGAAGGCCCAGGCCCATAATATCAGTTCAGTGGTAAGAAGGGCCGGTGTCCGGGAAAAATGTGCAAAATGACGAAAATGCCCTTATGTTATAGAATAACTGAAGAATAAGTAAAGGGTATTTTGGTCATTTGGCTAAGGTTAGACAGTCAAGAAGGGGTATCTGGATAGTTGACCAGGGCCAGAGAATACTCTGGTAAAATATGAAAAGACAATAATGCCCCTAGACCTAGTAAAGGAAATGAAAGGACTTAAGTGCAATTATGGAAAGTTTCAAGGGCAAGAAGGAAAGTAGACAAAAATGTGGGGTCCTTAAGTGTAATTTTAGCCAAGTAAAAAGGGGACTTAAATGAAAAGAAGAAAAGTTCCCTGGGGCTAAATTGTAATTAAAGAAAGTCAGGCCGGAAGTGGTTTGGACTGTCCGAAAGCATTTAAGTCCCAGATTTCACCGGTAGAGAGAGCAAGTGACGCTCGGTAATCTGGCTTAATACAGGAATTTTTGAAGACTCCAGATAGCCAGAAATGGACTGATCGTCCAAAAGTTATAAAAATTCATACCGGATATCCTAGAATTCAGATCTAGGTGAGAAAATACAGGATGATACGTCCTTATGGGACGTATGTCGGGAAACTGACAGAATACCGATAGAAGGCATGTAGAAAAAGTTATTCGCAGATTAGAAAATCCAGACGGGAGTGTGAGGCCTCCGTGTATCCGATAGGGAGATTTATCGGTATTTAAAAAGGGACTGAATGAGTTCGGATGACCTCAGTCAGATGACTGATATGACTCACAGGGATGCCTGAACACCGCAGGCCAATGTATCGGACAGAAGGAGCGGGTGTCCGGATAGGTGTATAAACGGTGAAAAATAGATAAAATATTCAATAATTATTAACGGGGGAAGATTCCTCGTAATACGTGCCATGAGGATATTGGACCCAGAAAGGCCCAATAATGGCGCCAACAGAGGCCCAGTAAGATACTTGGACTGATAGGTGGGCCAGTGTCCGGCAGAACCCCGGAAAAGTGCGAAATTACGAAAATGCCCCTGTGTTGTACAAAAGTGTAACAGATGAATGAAGGGCATTTTGGTAATTCTGGACAGGGCCAGAAGCCAAGGTACATACAGATAAAGTTACTGAGAGTCAGTATATACCCTGACAGAGTACAGAAGGGTATGAAATGACGATTTTACCCTTAGGGTTAAAATAGTGCAAGAAAGGGCACCCAAGGGTATTTTGGTAATTTGCCAAGGGCTGTTTCTTGGGAATCGAGCCATCAGAGTACTTGAGCTTGATCAGGATCCAAGACAACATTCCCAGAGCCCAAAAACGTAGCCTATGAAGTATGTGGGAAAAAATGGCATTAAAATATTATTTTAATGCTGTTTCAATAAAGTAAAGTTACTCAGTCGGCACGATAACCGAGGAGATGATCAGATAAAGTCCTGGATTTATCTGGATAACATTGGAAGGCGTGAAAGGTCCCTTCCAGGTGCCACATGGCGCAATCTTAAAGGCAGAAGAAAAAGTTGAGGACACGTATTACGAAGCAAGATACTGGACCGGTGAGTCAGCATGCTGAGTCAGCTGCTGAGGTGTCCAGGATTTCAGACATGTGATAAATGTGGCGCTGAGGTGTCCTGGTGAGGTGTCCCAATGATGTCATGCATGATACAGTAAAGGAGGAATTAAGAAAAATAGGAAAATCCAGGAAAAACCAGGACCGCAGGATCAAAGTTCATGGAAATTACGAGATTGCCATTGGAGGAGGTTATAAATACCCCCCTTGCCATTCATATGCCACGGCCAAGAGCCCATTTTAGAGAGAGGAGGAGGTGCTAGAGAGAGAAAGTGAGAGGAAGAAAGAAAGAAAGGAGTTCTGGCGGAGCTGGAAGCAGAATAGAGATAGTAGAGCTCTGCTGAGCCGTTGAGGTAGTAACTAATCCTAGCTTTTATGTAATGGCTTTGTGATTTGTTGTGCTATTGTTTGGTTGGATTGTTGTCTTATATGTTATGTCTGAAGCTCTGCTATAATGCTATGATCATATGTTATTAAGCATGGAAGCACGCGGCATACTTATCTGTACACAATCACAAGCAAGCACTGTTACTCTGCATTACATATATTGTTATGATTGTTGCTACTGAGATTCCCCCGAATCTCATCCCAATAAGTAAACCATTATAGGGGAGGTTATATCAAAATGAATTCTGGGAATTTTAAGAGACGCCGTTATGCTGCCGAAATTATGACAAGATGCAATAGTAGAGAAAGGAGCTGATACGTACTGTGTACGTAGGTACTGTCTAAGGAGGCTGGAAGTGAGTGGACCTAGCCGGTTCATCCAGTCTTTCCTGGGTACTTACGTAGAATGGTAGTTCTCACGGGAATTACCGAATCGGTACAAGATCAGTTACTTTCTGAAGATGAAGCGTAGCGGTTACGCTGCCGGATTTCATGCAGGAAAAGATGTAATAGAGATATGAGAATTTATGTACATGACTGGATGTAAAACAACTTATTAATTAATAATAATTGTTGTTTGGCATGTTTGACTGATATGTGATGGATGTATGCCTATGTATGTAATGTTGGTTGCTGAAAATTAACACTATGAACAGTAATCCGTGGGGACATGAGGATGTTTGACCCATAATTAAAAATAGTAAATGGATGAATTAATGTATGAAAGTTTTAAGGTAAATAGTAGACATACCAAGCTTCGATTTTATATATAGTATGACTCATTTGGATGTCTACACAAGAAGATATAAATTATCAAAGTTGGGACCAGAATGCTGGATTCAGGGAGAAAAACGTGGGATGAACAGTAAAGTTGACACGTTGACTGACGTTGACTTGGTCAATGAATGGTTAACGAGTTATTTTTCTCTAAAAGATAATTGAGTTAGCTTCATTTATCAATTGGAACCACTTCGTTTTGATGTTTCTAGAATTAGTTATGATTTTTCGAAGTCAGGTCAGTCATCTGGAATTTTCAAGTGAACAGTACTCGATAAGAGTAAAACTCCAGATTGGGGAATTGGACTTCAATGACCTTGAAAGTGGTTTTAAATGCTACTGAATGGTCCCTAAGACATATGAAAGGAAGGATGTTTCATTTTGGTATCAGAGCAAAGGATTCTGGCTTAGGAAATGCTCTGAACAGATAATTTATGGTGTTAGTACAGAATAAAGTTAGCACAGAGCAAAGGGTTCTGGCTCAGAGCATAAGATTTTGGCACAGAACAGAAGGTTCTGGCTCAATGATGCTCTGGTTTAGTTAGTTTGATTCCTTAAACAAATGAGAAGTTTGAGTGGTCCTCTCCCTAGAGTAGGATATAGGGATGGTGTTCACTGCTTGGAAAGGTTTAGACAGAAGACAGTGACACCCAGATGAATGAGGCTGGACCCCGAGCTTTATAGTCTTATGAAGGATATGATTATGATGGGCTAATCTTAGTCAGCCGACACAGTCGAGGTCTCGTGTTTATTAACACAATATGGCTGGACTAAGCAGAATAATGTTTAAGAAGCAGTTTCCTCTATGGATAGAGGCAGAAGCTGATCAGTTCACGACTAAGGAAGCTGCAAAGAGTAGCTAGAGGTATCGTGTTGTAACCAGATACTATGGTGAGGATGCCAGATATCCAAGTTACAACAAGTTAAGTCATAAGTCACGATGAGATGTGGGCAGCCCAGGCTCGCCAAGATCAAGAGCGAGATTCTGCTATCACTACGGCGGTTGCTGCTGCGGTTGCAAGATTACAGCAGTCTGGGAAGTAGGTAGTACTAGAAAATAATGTAGAACCTGAACCTCAGCCAGATCATGAGCAGACTGGAATGAATAGACGTCAGGGGTCTATAGGAAATAATAATGACCAGGAAAGTCTGTAAACATGGATGGAATGATTCCATAAATTTGATCCGCCCATGTTGAAGGGACTTTTGACACTCAAGCAGCTGAGGATTGGGTAAGCTAGTTAGAGAAAATCTTTAAGGTTTTAGAATGTCCCACTGAAAGAAAGACCCAGCTGGCAGTTTACAAGCCAGAAAAGAAGGTGCAATAACCAGCAAAGAGTGAGCCTACTCCATCAGTACCACTGAAAGTGATGCCACCAGGTTCCTTGAGAAGGAACAGTAAGAAGAGAAATGGGCCAGCATATGGGTCAGAAGTTAATAAGAAATAGGGAAGTAGGCTAGGTAGTGGGCCAAAAGAAGTTAGCAGGCAACCAAGGCCTAATGTATGTTGGAACTGTGGTCGAGACCATGGTACGAGGCCTTGTCCAGTAGGTCAAGGGTTATGCTATAGGTGTGGAAAGCCTGGACATTATGCCAGGGAGTGTCCACAGAACACAACGGGCGAAAGATACCCGACTCAGGGAAGAGTATATACCTGACTGGAAACGGGATAAGAAAGTCTCCTGTACCAAACTAAGGTACGAGTTTATTTGTGTTCTGTTTCCACTGGCTAATGAACGGATAAATCCTGAATGTGATTGGATTGTATTGTCCAGTATGCACACTATTGAGCTACCCTATACCTAGTATGTTGCCATTGTATGAGGATGAGTATGACTACATGTTTTAAAAGTGGGAAGTAGAAAAGAGGAGTCTTATGTCGTGACTAATATGTACAGATAAGTTGATGTTGCGACATAAGAAGACCTCAGGTCGCAATGAGTAATATTGCAGTACGCGACCAGTGTACAAAGGAGTCCAGGTCACGATGTTATGAGAGATAGGTCGCGACTAAAGGACGCAGAGATGCCAGGTTATGACGAGTAGTGTTCGACGGTTGCAACTAAAAGTCACAGAGCATGTGAGTTGCGACTATGAAGTTCTCAAGTCGCGACTATAATTGGCAGAGGCCATATGATGAAGAGAATGAAGGTACCAAACTCGCTGAAGTCCACCAGCTAGAGGATTGGTATAGCATATGGTAAGCCAGACAGTACAAAGGTACTGAGGTACGAAAGATTAGTTTAAGACAAGGTTTAAAGTAGATCCTCCATGTGATAACTAAGAGTAGATCTGCATTACAGAGGTTTTATTCAGTTGCTCTTAATAGAAGACCTAAAAGTTAGATTGAGATTTGCCTAGGAATGATCCTAACACATGGCCTAAGGTTAGAGACGTGATGGTTAATAGATAAAGAGCTAAATGTTCCCTGAGCAGAGGGATTCCATCACAAAGAAGTAGTAGACCTAGGGGAGAATACCCTAGAGAACAGAAGTAATAGTGAAAGATGATGAATGAGATCCATGAGGATTAAGGATCAAATGAAAGGCCAATAAGTAATCATAGTCCGGTCAAGAATAGACTAGGACTAATGGATAGATAGAAGAAGTTGAAAGATAGTAAAGAGATAGCCACAGTTAAGAGATAAAGTGACTCCCCAATTCCCTATATAAGATAAAGTAGTGAAGGGTTGAGTCTATACCCTGGTAAGAGGGTAGTGTGGCAGCCTAAGTAAGATAGACAGAGGTGCCTATCAGATTCTGATCATGTGATTGATAATCTGACAGATAATGCGATAGATAGTATGATCAGATGATGATCTGACAAATAATATGATCAAGAAAATATGTTTTGAGGCTTACTTGGATTGTTACGATATCTAATGGATGGTTGAGCAAAATATGATGATGATATGGCTTATGTGCCATAAGTTTTGATAGTTACATTTCATTGCAGTTGTCAAAGGATGACATGCATATTAGAGTACGCTATGATGAATGGATACTCCCCTTTTGCAGTGCATGCAGGGTAGAGTATATATGAGTACATATATGAGATAAGAAAGTTATGAGAAAGTAGGTTACTCCCATGCCATATGATATGAGGATGATATGATTGTTTTGAGGATGATAGATAGTCTCAGTTATGGGAAGATAAGTTATGATATGATACTCAGACATGATGTATGATTGAGGTTACTCAGGTATTTCTATAGGCTTGTGAATACAGTACTCAGGGCCATTTCTATTAAGCGGAATGGTATACAGATAACGGTAAAGGGATTGTTTCTAGATCACTCTTCAGATAAGAGTTGGATCTGAAACAGGTGGCTCTCAGATAGAGCTAGATTCATATGAGTATAGATCACTCTTCAGATAAGAGTTGGATCTGATGTAGAATGCTCACAGTTAGAACATAATTCAAATGGCTCGCAGTTAGAGCACAGGTTGAAAGATGAGAAGGAACTCCTGAGTAAAAGAGGAAGTAAGTAAAGTCTGGGTAAATGATATGAGGCTATAAAATTTTCAAATATTTATTTATGGAGTTATCAACAGGTGGAAGCAGTTAACCTTATAACTTAGTCTGTTGGTTTAAAATCTTCGGGAGATATACAGTACAACAGAATCGCAGTTAGATTCTGGAGGGTCACAGTTAGATCCTAGCATGGCTCCAGGATCACAGATAGATCCTAACAGCTTCAGAGTCGCAGTTGGATTCTGAAGAGGCTAATGGTTGATCGTAGTTAGATCCCGAGGTCGTAGTTAGACCTAGCCTAAGGAAAGTAATGAGCCATGAGATATGAGTACAATATAGTATCTCTTTGAAGATGAATGCCAAAGACGAAGTTAAGGTAAGGAAGCTTCACTAGTTGATACACTCATCCAGAAAAATTATTTAAAATTGTTTTCCCATAGAGCCTCTATTATACAGACTAAACTTAGTTTTTCCTTAAACGAAGACGGAGTCCAAATTCGAATCTGAGTACTAATATTCAAAGTTTGGTAGAAGTATGCCTGAGAAGTAAAGAATAGAATCTTCTATTTGTTGAGAATAGAAAAGCATTGGCTAAGAGCACTCTGGGAGGTAGCTCAAGTTGTAAAGCCAATAGTAAGAGAAAGAGGCAATAGTTCAAGCAGGGGACTGATCAGGGTAATGATCATATTGGAGAGCAGAGATGTCAATGTGGTGGAAAGAGCCATGGCACCTGGGAATGTAGAGCAGGGTAAAGCAGTTGTGGTAAGAAAGGCCACTTTGTAAGAGGTTGCCCTAAGAATGCGGACATCCCTAGGAAAGGTATTTGCTCTTACCCCAGACACAGTCTTCAATATTCCCTGAAGTCGACCCTAAGAATGATTAAGAAGAACCATAGTGGTAAGGGCGACTGAGCTGTAAGGAACTATAGGCCTAGATAATGATGTGGATAATGAAGAGTTCTTTTCTGATCTGAAGGAAATGGTAATAAAAGGCCAGAGAGACCTAGAGAAGAGGGTCTAAGGCAAAGCAAAGATAGAACGTAGTTCTATAAGAAAGAGATTGCTAGGGCCTAAAGCTATATAAAGAGTAATCTAGCCCTAACCCAGTAGCACGTTAAATTGAAAGGTGCTAAGGCAAGAGTAGCCTAATGATATGTAAGCCCTAAGAAGGGATAAGAAAGTGCAAATGCCACAAAGGTTTGGCATAGATGCATGAAGTTATGAGAACAATTAAGAAAAGTCAGAGAAGTTATCTGGGTTATGATCTCGTATCAGGAGAAAGGAAGTCAGAAGAACAATATTTCTCCTGAGAGATTAGCAAAGTGTAAGAAGAGTGAAGTAGACCCCAGAATTACATAAAAATTCTAAGGAATAAGATATGAAAGAAATTGACACTACTCACAAGTGTAATGAGTTGTCCATAAGTATAAGAGGATGAATGCCCCAAGCCTTAGTCATCAACCAGGAAAGGATATACAGAAGAGCTATATCCAGGATCGTTGACTAAGATGCCAAGTAAATTTCGAGGACGAAATTTATTTTAAGGGGGTAGAAATGTAACACCCTAATTTTTAGGCCTAGAGATGCCAGAAAGAGAAATCAAGGGCATAATCGTAATTATGGGAAAGATCGGGCTGGTAGCCGATGAGTACCATATTTTGCCAGAAAATAGAGAAAATTATGCTGATCATTTCACTGAACTGTGAAATGTGCATATGAGGTCTCTATGTGTATGAAAGAATTAGAAATGTGACCAGGGGTAAAATGGTCATTTTTGGAAAAGTGTGCGCGGGAGCGTACTTTCAGGCCAAAATAGCCCGGTCTGGATAAAATATCTGAAAATACCGAAAGATAGAGAAAAGGATTCCGGATTGAATGACGCAACACAGAATTTTGATTTGAGGTCCCGATTTTTCTGTAAAAATTCTCGAAGATGGGAAATTACAGTTATAATCGATAAAGGAAAGGCAGTCCGAATAGAGATGATCGGACTATGGCCAGAGGCCATACAGTGTTGTCTAAGGCCCGTAGTGACACCAGGGAAGGCCCAGGCCCATAATATCAGTTCAGTGGTAAGAAGGGCCGGTGTCCGGGAAAAATGTGCAAAATGACGAAAATGCCCTTATGTTATAGAATAACTGAAGAATAAGTAAAGGGTATTTTGGTCATTTGGCTAAGGTTAGACAGTCAAGAAGGGGTATCTGGATAGTTGACCAGGGCCAGAGAATACTCTGGTAAAATATGAAAAGACAATAATGCCCCTAGACCTAGTAAAGGAAATGAAAGGACTTAAGTGCAATTATGGAAAGTTTCAAGGGCAAGAAGGAAAGTAGACAAAAATGTGGGGTCCTTAAGTGTAATTTTAGCCAAGTAAAAAGGGGACTTAAATGAAAAGAAGAAAAGTTCCCTGGGGCTAAATTGTAATTAAAGAAAGTCAGGCCGGAAGTGGTTTGGACTGTCCGAAAGCATTTAAGTCCCAGATTTCACCGGTAGAGAGAGCAAGTGACGCTCGGTAATCTGGCTTAATACAGGAATTTTTGAAGACTCCAGATAGCCAGAAATGGACTGATCGTCCAAAAGTTATAAAAATTCATACCGGATATCCTAGAATTCAGATCTAGGTGAGAAAATACAGGATGATACGTCCTTATGGGACGTATGTCGGGAAACTGACAAAATACCGATAGAAGGCCTGTAGAAAAAGTTATTCGCAGATTAGAAAATCCAGACGGGAGTGTGAGGCCTCCGTGTATCCGATAGGGAGATTTATCGGTATTTAAAAAGGGACTGAATGAGTTCGGATGACCTCAGTCAGATGACTGATATGACTCACAGGGATGCCTGAACACCGCAGGCCAATGTATCGGACAGAAGGAGCGGGTGTCCGGATAGGTGTATAAACGGTGAAAAATAGATAAAATATTCAATAATTATTAACGGGGGAAGATTCCTCGTAATACGTGCCATGAGGATATTGGACCCAGAAAGGCCCAATAATGGCGCCAACAGAGGCCCAGTAAGATACTTGGACTGATAGGTGGGCCAGTGTCCGGCAGAACCCCGGAAAAGTGCGAAATTACGAAAATGCCCCTGTGTTGTACAAAAGTGTAACAGATGAATGAAGGGCATTTTGGTAATTCTGGACAGGGCCAGAAGCCAAGGTACATACAGATAAAGTTACTGAGAGTCAGTATATACCCTGACAGAGTACAGAAGGGTATGAAATGACGATTTTACCCTTAGGGTTAAAATAGTGCAAGAAAGGGCACCCAAGGGTATTTTGGTAATTTGCCAAGGGCTGTTTCTTGGGAATGGAGCCATCAGAGTACTTGAGCTTGATCAGGATCCAAGACAACATTCCCAGAGCCCAAAAACGTAGCCTATGAAGTATGTGGGAAAAAGTGGCATTAAAATATTATTTTAATGCTGTTTCAATAAAGTAAAGTTACTCGGTCGGCACGATAACCGAGGAGATGATCAGATAAAGTCCTGGATTTATCTGCATAACATTGGAAGGCGTGAAAGGTCCCTTCCAGGTGCCACATGGCGCAATCTTAAAGGCAGAAGAAAAAGTTGAGGACACGTATTACGAGGCAAGATACTGGACCGGTGAGTCAGCATGCTGAGTCAACTGCTGAGGTGTCCAAGATTTCAGACATGTGATAAATGTGGCGCTGAGGTGTCCTGGTGAGGTGTCCCAATGATGTCATGCATGATGCAGTAAAGGAGGAATTAAGAAAAATAGGAAAATCCAGGAAAAACCAGGACCGCAGGATCAAAGTTCATGGAAATTACGAGATTGCCATTGGAGGAGGTTATAAATACCCCCCCTTGCCATTCATATGCCACGGCCAAGAGCCCATTTTAGAGAGAGGAGGAGGTGCTAGAGAGAGAAAGTGAGAGGAAGAAAGAAAGAAAGGAGTTCTGGCGGAGCTGGAAGCAGAATAGAGATAGTAGAGCTCTGCTGAGCCTTTGAGGTAGTAACTAATCCTAACTTTTATGTAATGGCTTTGTGATTTGTTTAGCTATTGTTTGGTTGGATTGTTGTCTTATATGTTATGTCTGAAGCTCTGCTATAATGCTATGATCATATGTTATTAAGCATGGAAGCACGCGGCATACTTATCTGTACACAATCACAAGCAAGCACTGTTACTCTGGATTACATATATTGTTATGATTGTTGCTACTGAGATTCCCCCGAATCTCATCCCAATAAGTAAACCATTACAGGGGAGGTTATATCAAAATGAATTCTGGGAATTTTAAGAGACGCCGTTATGCTGCCAAAATTATGACAAGATGCAATAGTAGAGAAAGGAGCTGATACGTACTGTGTACGTAGGTACTGTCTATGGAGGCTGGAAGTGAGTGGACCTAGCCGGTTCATCCAGTCTTTCCTGGGTACTTACGTAGAATGGTAGTTCTCACGGGAATTACCGAATCGGTACAAGATCAGTTACTTTCTGAAGATGAAGCGTAGCGGTTACGCTACCGGATTTCATGCAGGAAAAGATGTAATAGAGATATGAGAATTTATGTACATGACTGGATGTAAAACAACTTATTAATTAATAATAATTGTTGTTTGGCATGTTTGACTGATATGTGATGGATGTATGCCTATGTATGTAATGTTGGTTGCTGAAAATTAACACTATGAACAGTAATCCGTGGGGACATGAGGATGTTTGACCCATAATTAAAAATAGTAAATGGATGAATTAATGTATGAAAGTTTTAAGGTAAATAGTATACATACCAAGCTTCGATTTTATATATAGTATGACTCATTTGGATGTCTACACAAGAAGATATAAATTATCAAAGTTGGGACCAGAATGCTGGATTCAGGGAGAAAAACGTGGGATGAACAGTAACGTTGACACGTTGACTGACGTTGACTTGGTCAATGAATGGTCAACGAGTTATTTTTCTCTAAAAGATAATTGAGTTAGCTTCATTTACCAATTGGAACCACTTCGTTTTGATGTTTCTAGAATTAGTTATGATTTTTCGAAGTCAGGTCAGTCATCTGGAATTTTCAAGTGAACAGTACTCGATAAGAGTAAAACTCCAGATTGGGGAATTGGACTTCAATGACCTTGAAAGTGGTTCTAAATGCTACCCAATAGTCCCTAAGACATACGAAAGTAAGGATGTTTCACCCGCTATAAGAGAGCTGCATGGGTTAAGTCATAAACTTCTCTCATATACAAGCCATGTCACTATGCCCTTTGACCTGAGATCATCATGGATTCCTACATGACGAACGCTCAGCTTTGACCTAGTCAAAAGTCACTTTTGACCGAGTGATCATACAGGCTATGTTCAGGCTTAGTGGTTTTTCATGCGGAGGAATGTGAATGGTCAAGATGAAATTTGTCCCTCACATTCGTAGAGAGATATTACTGGGCCCCTCGATGGGTGAGTCTGAGAAATGTATGGCCATACTGGAATGGAAGGGTAG
Organism: Leucaena leucocephala; assembly: GCA_037074615.1. Classification (NCBI taxonomy): domain Eukaryota; kingdom Viridiplantae; phylum Streptophyta; class Magnoliopsida; order Fabales; family Fabaceae; genus Leucaena; species Leucaena leucocephala. The sequence goes on along the minus strand of CM073548.1, from coordinate 6,369,165 downwards.
TTCCATTTCTATATTCAGACTACTCGGGGATTGAGAAAGTAACGGTCAGGAACATGAGGATGACGTTCTCCATGGCTCATCCATGACCGAAATATCGTGTGACAAAAAGGACGTGATATGGTTGTATGAAAGGTAACATCGTTTATCAATCCTCATATGTTTTGGGTAGTCGTAATGCCTTGCTAGAGACCGCTTACGACTTGTGGGTCAGTATAGTAACTGGCCCACTGCTAATTTCATATGGGCCTACAGGGTCGCACACAAAATAGCCCAATACGAGCTATGATGTCCAGATTCATTGAATCTAAGAGATGTCTAGATTTAATGAATAATCTAGGGTGGTTATATATATATTATATATATATATAAATTTGTATATATATATTATATATAATATAAGAGATATTTGCAAGATTTAATTTATAAGGATAAATTAAATCTTTATCACTTTTGAATTTAAATTTAAATGGATATGATCTATTTGAGTTTGAAATTCAAATTGATAAGATATCTCAAATTTGATTTATGAGAATAAATCAAATATAATTCTGTCTTATCTTTATTTTAAATTAAATAAATAGGTAAATTAAATCTGTGGGACGGATTTAATATAAACCATATTTATTTAATTAGTTTCATATTAAATTATGCAATATATGATATTGTATTAATTTTAGAATTAATATAAGATTAATTCTGAAGCCCGGCCCAATTAGAAGCCCGATAGCATCCTATATATTTGACATTAGGAGCTAGGGTTCTACACATCTACATCTACACATCTATACTGACGTGAGAAAAAGGGGGCAGGGAGAGTGCAAAAGGTTTGCAGATAATAAACTGCCAAAATAGAGACAGTGAGGACGGAATCTCTAGAAAGCCCTAGAGGGACAAGAGGCGCTAGCACGTCGTTCGTGATTAGAACGCTGTTCGTGTGGATACCGGTAGAGGAAGCCGATCTGAGCTGTCGACTTCTTGCGATCGAGAAAAGAAACTAGACACGAAGACAGGTCGCGACCTATTGACATTGAGGTCACGACCATACGGGCATCTGAACGTCAAAAATCCGAAAAGAGGAGACAGGTCGCGACTTGAAGCTGACGAGGTCGCGACTACAAACTCCAGAGACGTCCGGTCGCGACAAGAAGCAGAGGAGGTCGCGACTAACATCTCCAGAGGCTACAGGTCGCGACTAGTAGCTGAGGAGGTCGCGACTAAAAACTTCAGAGGCGACAGGTCGCGACTAGAAGCTGAATAGGTCGCGACTGAAAGTTCCAGAGGCGAAGAGTCGCGACTAGTGGACACTGAGGTCGCGACCAAAACTTGAATACCGAAGGTAACACTTCTTTCTCCTTGACTTAAACACATTCAGTAGATCCTGGTTGGGAATGGAAAAAAATTTTAAAGTTAATTTCTGCTGCGTGTCTTCCAATTCCCTACAGTGTCCCCTTTGATGATGTCATGAAGGTGATGTCAAAATTATTAAAGAAAAGAAAATCCAAGATTAAATCTAAGCCATTAGATCAAATAGTGCACAAAATGATCTTGGCCTTTCATTTCCACCCAAATTTGCCTATAAATATCCCCTCAAATCAGATCATTTCGGCATGCTTGGCAACCTTGGGGAAACTCTTGAAAAATTTCCATTCAAGCTAGAAAGAAGCAAGCACCTTGGAAGAACTAGTAAGGTAATTAGTCCCCTTGATCCTAGCCTTTGTTCTAGTAAGTTTGCTCTTGGTTTTAAGGGGTTTTTGGGGCATATTTCTCTTGAGGGTGCTTCTGGATATTCTATTTGGATGTGAAAGGAATATGAGTTTTATGTTATGGATAGTTTAGACAAGCTTAAACAAGCTAGAATCAAGTGGTAATAGCTTGGAAATCAAAGTATGCATGTGAATGGAAGATTGTGTTCTGTTCTGGTACTGTATGAATCACTGTTAATATGTTGGAATTTCATGATTTTGATGCTTCCAATAAGTTTAAAATGGAAAATTGTGTGGGGTTATTGAAATATCCTCCCTTAGACCCCTCAGAGTACACTTACGGAAGCGATATTAGCTCGATCATATCTTAACTTAAGCCCATAAATTAAAATTTCTACTTTTAAGTTCCTTATTCTGAACCTTTAATTTGAGAACTGATTAATCTCATTCTACACATCCAAACAAGCCTTATTACCTATCCACTTAATGCCCCAGATGTGTACAACCGGCTCACCAAATTTCGTGGCCAAACTCCTTCGTTTACTAGGTCAAACTGAGGTCAAAACACTGCTACCTCAGGACCTGCCAATTTCTCCCTTAATTCCCCATTCACAAATTGAACATGCCAAACAATATTTATTAATGAATAACAAAGTGTCATACAACAAAGCATATACAAAATTCTCATACTTCTATTACATCTTTTCCTGCCCGAACTTCGGCAGTATAACCGCTAGGCTTCATCTGTACAAAGAACTGAACCGTACTGATTCGGTAATTCCCTCATGAGAACTACCATTCTACGTAAGTACCCAGGAAAGACTGGATGAACCGACTAGGTCCACTCACTTCCAGCCTCCTTAGACAGCACAAACGTACACAGTACTTATCATATACTGATGTTCAGTCTTAGTTTCGGCAGCATAACGGCATCTCTCAAAATTCTTAGAATTCACTTCAACATAATCTCCCTGTAATGGGTTAGATATGGGGAATGAGATTCGGGGAAATCTCAGTAGTAATAATCATAACAATATATGTAATGCAGAGTGACAGTGCTTGTGAAACATCCTCCCTTAGACTCCTCAGAGTACACTTGCGGAAGCAATATTAGCTCGATTATATCTTAACTTAAGCCCAGAAATTAAAATTTTTACTCTTAAGTTCCTTATTCTGAACCTTTAATTTGAGAACTGATTAATCTCACTCTACACATCCAAATGAGGCTTATTACCTATCCACGTAATGCCCCAGATGTGTACAACTGGCTCACCAAATTTCGTAGCCAAACTCCTTCGTTTACTAGGTCAAACTGAGGCCAGAACACTGCTACCTCAGGACCTGCGAATTTCTCCCCTAATTCACCATACATAAATTGAATATGCCAAACAATACTTATCATTGAATAACATAATGTCATACAGCATGGCATGCACAACAAGACATATACATAATCTTGCTATCTCTATTACATCTCTTTCTGCCTAAACTCCGGCAGCATAACCGCTACGCTTTATCTGTACAAAGAACTGAACTATACTGATTCGGTAATCCCCTCATGAGAACTACCATTCTACGTAGTACCCAGGAAAGACTAGATGAACCGGCTAGGTCCACTCACTTCTAGCCTCCTTAGACAGCACTACGTACACAGTACTTATCATATACTGATGTTCAGTCTTTACTTCGGCAGCATAACGGCGTCTCTTAGGATTCTCAAAATCCACTTCAGCATAACCTCCCTGTAATGGGTTATGGATGGGGATGAGATTCGGGGGAATCTCAGTAGCAACAATCATAACAATATATGTAATGCAGAGTGACAGTGCTTGCTTGTGATTGTGTACAGATAGGTATGCTGCGTGCTTCCATACTCAATAACATATGATCATAGCATTGCAGTAGAGCTTCAAGCATAACATATAAGACAACAATCCAACCAAACAATAGCACAACAAAATCACAAAGCCATTACATAAAAGCTAGGATTAGTTACTACCTCAAAAGCTTAGCAGAGCTCTACTATCTCTATTCTGCTTCCAGCTCCGCCAGAACTTCCTTTCTTTCTTTCTTCCTCTCACTTTCTCTCTCTAGCACCTCCTCCTCTCTCTAAAAGGCTCAAAACTGTGGGATGCATGATATGGGAGGGGGAGGGGGTATTTATAGTTTCCTTCAATGGCATTCCTGTAATTTTGAAGCCATATGAACTTGTGGTCCTGATTTTTCCTGGAATTTCCTATTTTCTTTTATTCCTTTTTACTGCATCATCCAGGACACCTCAGCGGACACCTCAGCAGCACATTTCTCACATGTCTAAAACCCGGGACACCTCATCAGCTGACTCAGCCTGCTGACTCACCGGTCCAGAGTCTTGCACTGTAATACGTGTCCTCAACTTTTCTTCTGCCTCTAAGATGACGCCATGTGGCATCTGGAAGGAACCTTTCACGCCTTCCAATGCTATCCAGATAAGTCCCGGACTTTATCTGATCACCTCCTCGGTTATCGTGCCAACCGAGTAACTTTACTCTACTGAAAGGTCATTAAATCATTATTTTAATGCCACTTTTCCCCCTGAATCACTGGGCCTGCGTTTTTTGGCCTGGGAATATCATCTTGGGTCTCTGATCCAGCCCTTGGCAAATTACCAAAATGCCCTTAGTCTCTCTTTCTTTACTTTATTAGGTCTAGGGGTATTATTGTCTTTTCCCATCTTACCAGAGTATTCTCTGACCCTGGTCAATTATCCAGATAACTTCCCTGGACTGTCTAACCTTAGGCAAATTACCAAAATACCCTTTACTCATTCTTCAGCTGTTCTATAACATAGGGGCATTTTCGTCATTTTGCACCTTTTTCCCGGACACCGGCCCCTTTTATCACTGGACTGATCTAATGGGCCTGGGCCTTCCCTGGTGTCACTAAAGGCCTTAGAAACACTATACGGCCCCCTGGCCACAGTCCGATCATCCCTATCGGGACTGCTTTTCCTTTACCGATTATAACTGTAAATTCCCATCTTCCAGAATTTTTACAGAAAAATCGGGACCTCAAATCAAAATTCCGTGACTCCTCATTCAACCCGGAATCCTTTCCTCTATCTCCCGGTATTTTCAGATATTTTATCCGGACCGGGCTGTTTTGGCCTGAAAAAGCACTCACGCGCACACTTTTCCAAAATGACCATTTTACCCCTGGTCATATTTCTAATTCTTTCATACACATAGAGACCTCATATGCACATTTCACAGTTCAGTGAAATGATCAGCATAACTTTCTCTATTTTCTGGCAAAATATGGTACTCATCGGCTACCAGCCCGATCTTTCCCATAATTACGATTTTGCCCCTGCATTCTCTTTCTGGCCTCATTGCTCATCTTCTCATCCTTTATCTTAAGTTCTAGAAATTCTCTTTCAATAACTCATCCCTTAAACTCTTCGGGAGTCATCATTACTTGAAAGGCTCGACAACCCGCCCATATCAGGTTATCTTACCCAGGAGCCAGCCCATATCAAGCTACCTGCAGAATTCCTAGGCTTAAGACTTAGGATATTCCTCACATTCCTCATTTTGAACCTAGGCGAACTAGACCCAAAAATTGGGATGTTACAGCTTGCTGGTGATTGTGTACAGATAAGTATGTCGCGTGCTTCCATACTCAATAACATATGATCATAGCATTGTAATAGAGCTTCAAGCATAACATATAAGACAACAATCCACCCAAACAATAGCACAACAAATCACAAAGCCATTACATAAAAGCTAGGATTAGTTACTACCTCAAAAGCTTAGCAGAACTCTACTATCTCTATACTGCTTCCGGCTCCGCCAGAACTTCCTTTCTTCTTTCTTTCTTTCTCCTTCTCTCTCTTCTTTCTCTCTCTTTCTTGCCCAAAACCGTGATGCAAATGAATGGGGGGTATTTATAGTTTCCTTCGATGGCATTTTCGTAATTTTGAAGCCTTATGAACTTGTGGTCCTGGTTTTTCCTGGAATTTCCTATTTTCTTTTATTCATTTTTACTGCATCATCCAGGACACCTCAGTGGACACCTCAGTAGCACATTTCTCACATGTCTAAATCCCAGGGCACCTCATCAGCTGACTCAGCCTGCTGACTCACCGGTCCAGAGTCTTGCACCGTAATACGTGTCCTTAACTTTTCTTCTGCCTCTAAGATGATGCCATGTGTATCTGGAAGGGACCTTTCACGCCTTCCAATCCTATCCAGATAAGTCCCGGACTTTATCTGATCACCTCCTCGGTTATCGTGCCAACCGAGTAACTTTACTTTACTGAAAAGTCATTAAATCATTATTTTAATGTCACTTTTCCCCCTGAATCACTGGGCCTGCGTTTTTGGACCTAGGAATATCATCTTGGGTCTCTGATCTAGCCCAAGTACTCTGATGGCATGATTCCCAAGAAACACCCCTTGGCAAATTACCAAAATGCCCTTAGTCTCTCTTTCTTTACTTTATTAGGTCTAGGGGCATTATTGTCTTTTTTCATCTTACCAGAGTATTCTTTGACCCTGGTCAACTATCAAGATAACTTCCCTGGACTATCTAACCTTAGGCAAATGACCAAAATACCCTTTACTCATTCTTCAGCTGTTCTATAACACAGGGGCATTTTCGTCATTTCGCATCTTTTTCCTGGACACCAGCCCCTTTTACCACTAGACTGATCTAATGGGCCTGGGCCTTCCCTGGTGTCACTAAAGGCCTTAGAAACACTATACGGCCCCTGGCTACAGTCCGATCATCTCTATCGGGACTGCTTTTCCTTTACCGATTATAACTGTAAATTCCCATCTTCCGAAATTTTTACAGAAAAATCGGGACCTCAAATCAAACTTCTGTGTGGCGTCATTCAACCCAGAATCCTTTTCTCTATCTCCCGGTATTTTCAGATATTTTATCTGGATAGGGCTGTTTTTGCCTGAAAGTACGCTCTCGCGCACACTTTTCAAAAATGACCATTTTACCCTTGGTCATATTTCTAATTCTTTCATACACATAGAGACCTCATATGCACATTTCACAGTTCCGTGAAATGATCATCATAATTTTCTCTATTTTTTGGCAAAATATGGTACTCATCGGCTACCAGCCCGATCTTTCCCATAATTACGATTATGCCCCTGCATTCTCTTTCTGGCATCTTAACCTCATCTTCTCATCCCTCATCTTAAGGCCTAGAAATTCTCTTTCAATAACTCATCCCCTAAACTCTTCGGAAGTCATCGTTAATTGAAAGGCTCGACAACCCGCCCATATCAGGTTATCTTACACAGGAGCCAGCCCATATCAAGCTACCTGCAGAATTCCTAGGCTTAAGACTTAGGACATTCCTCACATTCCTCATTTTGAACCTAGGTGAACTATCCTGATTCTGTAGGTTAAAGACTTAACTCATCTTTAAATCCTGAAGGACTTAGCTCATCCCTCGGATTCCTACAAAACACAGGTAAGTACCCGCCCATATCATATTACTACCCTGGGACTACGGGTTTAGTAGCCTACCCATATCAGACTACCTCCCAGTTTTTCTAGACCAAAAATCAGGATGTTACAGTTATAGTAGAGAAACAAGTATTGGAAGCATTGGAATCAAAATGAGAATTTTTGGAAAATAGGTGTAGCTTTTTGGTTCTGTACAGTCACTTAAGATGCAATTTGATTTTGGAAATTCTGAATGCATATTTGGATTCTACATGAAAAATTATGTGGAGGTGAACCATGAGAATTTATTTTAGAAAGATGGAAGCATAAGTCATAAATTAAAGAAAGAATGGAACTTAGTGAGAACCTAGTCTTGGAATTGTGTTGGAAGTGAATTGTAACTTGATGTTACTTTGTAATGGCTAGGTTTTGACATTTGTGAGAAGGGAAGATTACTCCAAGAAGGAATTAACAAGGACATCTAAGAGGTAGCAAGAATACCTAACTATAATCTTATGCTTGTTTGATTGTATGTTTGCTTGTTATGTATGATTATTGGTTGAGCATGAGATGATTTTATGATGATGATGATGAGATATGAATGGTTGCAACTCCTTGCAATGAATGTCATGACAATATGCATGTTAGAGGTTGCTTATGTATGATCATGAAGTAGCTCCCATGTCATTATAACATGTCAAGCATTTAATCAAGCATGCATGTTATTATAGTTTGTATGACTTGCTATTGAGATTTCCATGAAATCTCATTCTTTCCATATGTATATAACCATGCTCTAGGTGCTGGAAGTTCTCAAGGAAAAAGGTTAAATGTGGATGGTTAATTTGTATATGACTTAAAGTTGAGCACTTAACCATATAGGATGATATTTTGATGTGCTTGATGTATGTTACTATGGATCCAGTCTGAGGTAGTAGACTTCTAACGATAATTTTCCTAACTTATCCAACGTATTTTCACGTGAAATTTGGTATGAACATAGTTAAGATCTAGATATTTAAATGGACACAAAAAATGCCTCAATTGGTTAAGAATTTGAATTGTTATGATTTTTCCAAGTCAGGATTAAAATTTGGATCAAGATAAAATGAGTACCCAGAGGCAGTAAGGTTCATGCGTGAATTTCTAGTAGTAAAGGAATGAATTTTTCCATAAAATTTTATGATCTTAAAGTAAACATATGGAGCTTTAAATCCATACTCATTTGGATAGGTATACAAAGAGAAATGAATTTTTGAAAACAAGGCACAGAAACTGGAACTTTCAAGTTTACTTGATGAACAGTATTTTTCAACAAATAAACTGATTTCATTTGGCCAAGGAAACGCCAATTTCATATTTTTCCTTCAAATTTCAATGAAATATCTTTCATTATAAATTAGAACCACCTTATTTTGATTTTTCTATATTTAATTATGAATTTCCAAAATTTATGATGTAACCTGGATTTACCAAATAAACAGTACCATGAACAGTACCCCGATGTCCTAATTCTTGGGAATTCATGTTTTTAAGCTAAAATGGTGTTCCATTAGTCTAAGATACTTCCTAATGAATATATGTAAGGATGGAATTAAGGATACGATATTTTGGTATTAGAGCAAATAATTCTGGCTTAGGAAATTCTCTGAATAGATGATTTATAGATAGATACACAATGGTAAAGCTGTCATAATTGACATTAAGTTAGTGTTTGCAGGATAGCTAAACGTAGGACCAGATCAAAAACCACTGTTAACCAAGGAGATCCCAGGCCTGAGGTTTTTAGTTCGGATAAGTCTGGATTGAATTCAGAGGAGGAGTATATGATGGACAATGACCCTGATTTCTGTTTACCTCCTGTAGTTCATATTCCTGATTCTAGTGATTCTGAAATAGATAGATCCGATAGTTCTTTAGTGGGATCAAACTTTATGGCTGATACACCAGAGTGTAGTATGTCAGAAGAAGGACCTATACCAGCACCTCCCATAAATTTTGTACCTCCAGACCTAGCAGATTCTGGTTCAGGTATTGAGGGAGTCCAGAGGACTGAAGAAGACATAGCATACCCTCAACCAATACAATCTGATGCACATTATTCTCAGGTTGGGGGCATAGTGGAACCTACCCCTAGATAGCCAAATGACCCAGATATTCCTGGACCCAGTCAAGTGCCAAATCAGTTAGATACACCAGGTCCTAGTAGTTCCAAGGTACCAAAAGCAGTAATACAGCTAGAAACGCAAAGGATAACCCTAGAACCTGCTAAAAATGACCTGAATGAGGATCAGTTTGAGAGAGCTGTGGAACTAGCCCGACAGCTATATGACTTGGGAAGACCCTAGTTCGAGAGATAGACTAAGACTATAGAGTCTACCAAGATTTTATCACTAGGGTATGGGATACTTACCGAGCCTTTGATCTATATACCATTACCCTTGGTGATTGGACCAACATCATGGATGACATTTTGCCTACTACTCACACCTGGAGAGCAGGGTTGGATGCTTACTTTAAGGAAGAACCATATTCTAGCATCACCAACTGGATCTTCATGGTGGAAGAATTTATTATAAGAACTTTTAAGAAAGAGTAGTGTATGCTTAGGAACAATAATGTTATCCATGTACTTATGTAATGTATAAAAGACCAGTATGACAATGTATGTATGACTTTACTAACCTTATGTGTATGCCATGTTTTGAATGAATGTAAATTATGTTATTTATCTTATTCCTCTCCTGTTTAGATAGTAAGACAAAATGGTACAAACTAGAAGGACTGTTCTGTCAGAGGGACCATAAAATACCGGGAATATTAATCAGATAATTTTAGAACGTTTAGAACAACAACAAAAGATGATAGAAGAGATGCGTGCAGCTTAAGCACGAAGTGATTAGGAGAGAGATGCTACTATAGCAGTAGCAGTGGCAGAAGCTATGAGCAACTTAAGGCCTCTAGAGCCTACAGGAGCAGTCAACATAGAACCAGAAAGGGTGCCACAGCCTGTGAAGCCACATAGGCGGGCTGAATAAATGGATGATGCGATTAGTATTCAACAGTGGATGACAAGGTTCTGTAAGCATAGTCCTCCAGTATTTGAAGGATCCTTTATGTCCAGATAGCAGAAAATTGGATTAGTAGGTTGGAAAAGATTTTTAAAGTACTCGACTGTCCAACTGAAACTAAAGCTCAGATGGCTATCTATCAGTTAGAGAAATATGCTAATAGGTGGTGGAAGAATACTGAATTGTTGCTTCAAGCAAGAGACATTCCGATTACATGGGAAGTATTTCTTGAACAATTCTATGAGAAGTACTTTCCTTAGTCTGTGCAAGATAAAAGAGAAGCTGAGTTCCTTGTGCTCAGGCAAGGAGAGAAGGAATCATTTGATGAGTACCTGGCTAAGTTTATTCGTTTATCCCAGTATTCTACTTATCTTCGCCAAGTGGATAATGAGCGTTGGATGACCGAAAGGATGATTAGGGGATTAAACACTACGCTGAAAGAGAAGCTGACTCCCCGGCAATATAGCCAGTTCAACAAAGCCGTAGAGGCATTCCGTATAGTTGAGAATAGTATGAATCATCGAATGCTATTCAGGCCTATGATCAAGGAAAATGCAACTCCTGAAAAGGCCTGTCAGAATCGAGATGCTAAAAGTGGTAGTGGCTACAGAAAGAGAAAGAGGCAGTGGCAGAACAAGAGGCTTAATAGAGGAAACTTTCGAGGTAATACTGGCAACAGAGACTCAAGGTCCCGAGTCTGTGACAAATGTAGGAAGAATCATGGAGATAGACCATGTCTTATGGGCCAGAATGTCTGCTATACATACGAAAAGCCTGGACATTTCTCTCGGGAGTGCCCTCAAGCAGTAAATAATCAGAGGCCTTGAACATAAGGGCGAGTATTTGCACTCAATAAAGAAGATGCTCAAAGGTCACCCGAAATGATTCAAGGAACAATTTACCTCTATGATCATGCTGTGATTGCTCTATTTGATTCGGGTGCAAGTCATTCCTTTATTTCTTATGAGTGTGCTAAACGCCTAGGCCTTATGATTAGCAAGCCGCATTATGCCATATGTGTGACAACTCCCACAAATGCTAGAGTAGTTACATCTGATGCTTGCCTAAATAATATTGTGCGATATGAGCATTGTTACACTACTCTAGATTTGATATGTATGCCTTTCCGAGAAATCGATGTCATAATTGGATTGAATTGGTTATCTTCCAATAACGTGATGCTGGATTGCAAGAACAAGGCTTTAGTTCTTGGTCCAAAGGTAGCAGATCTGAGTTTAGAGGTAAGACTGAAGTTTATAATGGAGGCTCAGGCAGATAAATGTCTGCGGAAAGGATGTCAAGGCTATATGATCTTCTTTTCTGTTCAAGCAGAAGTGGAAGAAGGGATTGAGGAGATCCCAGTGGTCAAGGAATTTCCTACAGTTTTTCCAAAGGAAATTCAAGGATTGCCTCCAGAGTGAGAAGTGGAATTTGCAATTGATATTGTGGCTGGAACTGGACCAATATCCAAAGCCCCATATCGTATGGCTCCTAATGAGATGATTGAATTAAAGAAGCACATTGAGGAGCTCTTAGAGAAGGGTTTCATTCGGCCTAGTGTTTCACCATGGGGTGCTCCAGTGTTATTTGTTAAGAAGAAGGATGTCAATCTCAGACTATGTATTGACTATAGGGAATTGAATAAGATTACGATTAAGAACAAGTACCCTCTTCCCAGAATTGATGACCTGCTAGATCAATTGGCTGGAGCAAGAATGTTCTCCAAGATTGATTTAAGATCAGGCTACCACCAACTGAGAGTTAAATCAGATGATATCTCAAAGACTGCTTTCAGGATTCGTTATGGTCATTTTGAATTTTTGTTGATGCCTTTTGGTATGACGAATGCCCCTGCAATTTTTATGGATTACATGAACAGAATCTTCAGGCCTTACTTAGATCAATTTGTTATGGTCTTCATTAATGATATCCTGGTGTACTCCAAGTCTGCTGAGGAGCATGAAAGGTATTTGAGAATTGTTCTTAGTACCCTTAAAGAAAAATAGCTCTATGCTAAGCTTCGTAAATGTGAGTTTTGGCTTTCAGAAGTCAAATTTCTCGGTCATGTCATATCCCATGAGGGGGTAGCTGTAGATCCTAGCAAAGTTGAAGCAGTTTTAAGCTGGGAATAGCCAAGGACAGTGACAGAGATTAGAAGTTTTCTGGGCTTGGCAGGGTACTATAGAAGATTTATTAAGGACTTTTCTCGAATTGCCTTGCCATTAACCAAGCTGACCAGAAAGAATCAGCAGTTCAAGTGGGACGAGAAGTGTAATATCCCTAATTTTCTGTACTAATTTTTATGTACATTTTGTACGTAATATATGTGAGATTTTCTAAGAAAAATGTGGTCATTTATGTAAAGAAAGGGATTGAATTGAAAAAGGAAGAAAATGCAAGGACTTAAGTGAAATTACAAAAGTTTTAAGGCCAAAATAGAATGTAGACAAAAATGTTGGGCCATTAAGTGTAATTTCAAAAAGTTTGAGGACATGAATGTAATTTATCAAAAGCTGAAGGGGCAAAAGTGTAATTATGAAGAATTTGGACTAAAAACAGGCCAAAAATGGCTGGAATCAGATCAGACCCAAATTTTACCAGTAGATAGAGAGAATTATTCCGGTTAATTTGACGCAACACAGAATTTTGATTTGAGGTCCCGAAAAATTGATATAAATTTCTGAAGTCAGATAAAATTATTACAGTATTTTTTGGATCTTAGAATCAAATAAAACTTTACAGTAAATTAATATAATTAATATGAGAATTTATAAAACTGACAGGATTAGAAAAGGAATCCTGAGAATTTTCAATGGAATTTACAGTATGATAAAATACCCGATAAATACCTTCAGGAGAGGTTTCTTAGGATTTATGCCATAAAGGTAGTGGACCTAAAAAAAGGCACAAAATGGCATCCTAGAGGCCCAATAAGGTACCTGAGCAGTATGTGGGCCAGTGTCCAGAGGAACCCCGAAAAAGTATGAAATTACAAAAATACCCCTGTGTTGTACCAAGGAGCAAGAGATGAATGGAGGGCATTTTGGTCATTCTGGACAGGCCAAAATGCCAAGGAAGGTATAGGAAGGGTTAGTCAGAGTTAGTATATGCTCTGATAAGGTACAAAGAGGTGTGAAATGACAATTATGCCCTTAAGGTCAATGTAGTGGAAGAAAGGGCACCAAGGGTATTTTGGTCATTTTTCAATGGATCTGTAATTAAGTTTAGACCCAGTATAAGAATGTCAATGATAGAAAGAATCCGGATACTGGATTTAAGGTCAGAAAACATATTATGGAATCTCAGAAAAGTTAGATTCAGAAAATAGTCTGGTTTTTGAGAAATCGGACTGAGCCGGTACCGGATTAGACTAAAATTTTTCTAGAGACTTCTCTCCCTTAGAATGGCGCCATGTGGCTTGTGAGGTGTCCCCTTTGATGATGTCTTGATGATGATGTTATAATTATTAAAGAAAAGGAAATTCAAGATTAAATCTAAGCCATTAGATCAAATAGTGCACAAAATGATCTTGGCCTTTCATTTTCCATGGAATTTGCCTATAAATACCCCCAAAATCTGATGAAAAGCATGGCAATGAGAACCCTTAGGGAACCTCTTGCAAAATGAAAACTCAAGCCAAGACAAAGAAGAATTCAAAGGCCAAAGTTCAAGCAAGCTAGAGATTAAAGGTAAGCAATCTATCCTAGCTTATTTCCCTTTATTTTGAGAGCTTGAACTTAGGGCTTTCATGGAAGAAAGTTGAGTTTTCCCTAAGGGGAATATGATGTCCAAAACCTTAGATGAAAGGAGAAAGAAGAAATTAAAGTTAGAGTTATATGATTAAAGCTTAAACAAGCTAGTTAGGTGATTGGTTGTTGAATCAAGTTGATATTCTTGACTTTGCCATGAACGAAATAATTTGGGTTGCACTGTTCATGCACTGTTCATGATGGAAGGAGATGGAATTTCAATGATCTAATGCTTCCATTGAATTTATATGATGATTTTGCGTAGGAATTGATAGGTTTTGAATCTTGGAAACATTGGAATTGGAAGTTGTAATTTTTGGAATTGCTCTCTGTTACTGTTCACTCGTATGAACAGTGATTTGAATTTCATGATTTTGATGATTTCAATGATTTTAAAATGAAAAGTTGTGTGGGATAAAGTGGAGAAACAAGTATGGGAAGCATTAGAACCAAAATGAGATTTTTTGGAAGAATTGTGCATGTTTTTTAAATCTGTACAGAACAGTGCTTAGGAGCTGAAATTTCATGATTTTAAGCTCATAAATGGATTCAAAAGGTGAAATTGTGTAGGGTAAAGTCAAGACATCAATTGATTTAAAGGCCAAGTCAATTGGTAAAGATTAAAGAAAGTTATGTTAGTTAAAGTAAGCTTAATGTTCAAAAGAGTTAGATGGTGATGAATGGATGATTATGTGATGTTAGGATTTAGTAGTGTGCTCAAAAGTGGCAGCCACACATCAAGGAGAAGTAAGAAGAAAGAGCAAAGTTGAAGTGAAAGAAAGTCAAGTATATGAGGTAGTAAACTTACCCTAAACTTGTATGTATTGAATGTTATGCTTGATTGTGCTATGGCTTTGTTAAATTGTGTGCATATGTGTATATGATTGAAGCTCTGTTTCTATGATTACCTTGGACAATTATATTTCATATGATACATGGAAGCATGCTCATTACACTATGGTAACACTTTCACAAGCAAGCACAAGCAATTACATTAATACATGCATTGTTTGGTATTGTTTGCTACTGAGATTTTCCCAGAAATCTCACCCCATCCATGTAATCCCAATCCCAACAGGTTTATGAATGAGGAAAGAGGATGAAGAATCATGAAGAGGAATTAGAGATTGGTCAATGTAATGTTATATGATGTTGTATAAAGCATTCTTGCAAGTAATGATGCTGTATGGCTAGTTTAAGCAACAATGTTTATGATATGAGGAAAAATAGTAAATTATAGAATAAATGTATGAAATTTTACAGGCATTTATTTAACATGTCAATATTCTTTTTGACACCAAGAACGTATTATTTCAATGTCTGTACAAAGAGAACCGATTTTCCAAAGACGGGGACCAAAATCTATTTTCAGAATTTTTGACCAAATGAACAGTAATTTTTAACGAATAAACTGTATCAATTGGCTAATCATTTGGTCAGGAAATTATTTTTCCCTTAAACTTCAAGATGTTATCTTTGAGTAGAATTTTGAACCACTTCATTTCGATTTTTCTAAAATTAATTATGATTTTTCAAATTTCATCGCACAATCTAGAATACCATATGAACAGTAACTCGCTAAGAGTAAAAATTCTAGATTTAGCTAATGGACTACAAATGTCATGTAAGTGGTTCTAAGTGCTACCAAATGGTCCCTAAGATGTACGAAAGTAAGGCTGTTACAAGAAGTACGAGGCTAGTTTTCAAGAGTTAAAATAGAGATTAACCACTACTCCAGTGCTGATTATTCTAGACCCAACTCAGACTTATGTAGTTTATACTGATGCTAGTAAGCAAGGGTTGGGATGCGTGTTAAAGCCACATGAAGAAAATTATCCCACTCATGATCTGGAGCTTGGAGCGGTTGTTTATGCTCTCAATATATGGAGACATTATTTGTATGGAGCTACTATAGAGTTGTATTATAACCACAAAAGCCTGAAGTATCTGCAAGGTCAAAAAGAGTTAAATATGAGGCAGCGACGATGGATGGAATTGTTAAAGGATGGAAGACCGTATATCCCTAATGTTATGGGATTGAAGGAGAAAATTCTAGATGAAGCACACAAAAACCTATATATAGTACATCTAGGTATGACCAAGATGTATCATGATGTGAAAAGTCTATTTTGGTGGCCTGGATTGAAGAAGGATGTGGTGGCTTATGTGTCCAAGTGCTTAACATGCCAGAAAGTAAAGATTGAACATCAGAAGCCAGTAGGAACGTTGCAGCCATTAGATATCCCTGAATGGAAATGGGATAGTATTGCCATGGATTTTGTTGAAGGATTACCTATGACTCCGACTAAGCATGATGCAATATGGGTAATCATTGATCGATTGACAACGTCGGCTTATTTCCTGGCAATAAATAAAAGAGATTCTCTAGAGAAGCTGGCAAAATTGTATATAAAGGAGATTGTTAGATTGCATGGTATCCCAAACAGTATAGTGTCCGATAGAGATCCTCGGTTTACATCTAATTTTTGGAGAGCTTTACAGAAAGAAATGGGCACTACTCTCCAATTTAGTACAGCCTATCATCCTCAGACGGATGGACAATCTGAGAGAACAATCCAAACGCTAGAAGATATGCTGAGAGCATGTGTTTTGGATTTCAAGGGCAGTTGGGATATCCATTTACCACTCATAGATTTGCATATAATAATAGTTATCAGGCAAGTATTCAGATGGCCCCATTTGAAGCACTTTATGGACGCAAGTGTAGATCTCCCTTATGCTGGCTAGAGTTGAACGAGAGAAGAATGTTTGGTCCTGACATAGTAGATCAAACTGCAAAACAGATTGAGATGATCAGAAAAAGATTGTTGACGGCTCAAAGTAGACAGGAAAGCTATACAGATGTCAGAAGGAAACCATTGGAGTTTGAAGAAGGAGAGCATGTATTTCTTAAGTTAACTCCAACTACAGGAGCCGGGCGATCAATTAAAGTGAAGAAATTGCATCCCAGATACATCAGACCATTTCAGATTCTCTCGAAAATAGGATCAGTAGCCTACAAATTGGCTCTTTCCCAAATGTTAGCCAGATACATGACGTATTCCATGTTTTCCAATTAAAGAAGTATGTTCCAGACTCATCACATGTGATTGAGCAAGATGAAGTTGCGTTGCGGGATGACCTGACATATGAGGTTGGACCAGTACGAATTATTGATCGAAAGGTCAAGCAGCTGCATAATAAGCAAATTTCTTTAGTCAATGTGATCTGGAAAGGCTTAACTGAGAATGAAGCTATATGGGAAACAGAGGAAAAAATGAGAGAGATGTATCCTGAGTTTTTTCATTAGGATATATTATAAATTTCGAGGACAAAAATTATTTTAAGGGGGAGAGAAATGTAATATCCCAAATTTTCTGTACTGAATAGTATGTACAGTTTGTACGTAATATATGAGATTTTCTGAGCAAAATGTTGCCATTTATGTAAAGAAAGGGATTGAATTGAAAAAGGAAGAAAATGCAAGGACTTAAGTGAAATTATTAAAGTTTTAAGGCCAAAAGAGAAAGTAGACAAAAATGTAGGGTTTTTAAGTGTAATTTTAGCCAAATTTGAGGGCATAAGTGTAATTTATGAAAAGTCAAGGGGCAAAAGTGTAATTAAGAAGAATTTGGACCGAAAACAGGCCAAAAATGGCCAGAGTCAGATCAGACCCAAATTTTACCAGTAGATAGAGAAAATTATTCCGGTTAGTTTGACGCAACACAGAATTTTGATTTGAGGTCCCGAAAAATTGATATAAATTTCTGAAGCCAGATAAAATTATTACAGTATTTTTTGGATCTCAAAATCAGATGAGACCTTACAGCAAATTCCTATAATTAATATAAGAATTTATAAAATTGACAGGATCAGAAAAGGAATCCTGTAGAATTTCTAATGGAATTTACAGTGGAATAAAATACCCGATAAATAGCTCCGGGAGCGGTTCCTAGGGAATTGTGCCATAAAGGTAGTGGACCCTATAAAGTCCCAAAAATGGCGCCATGAAGGCTCAATAAGACAGTTGGACTGATAGGTGGGCCAGTGTCCAGAGGAACCCCGAAAAAGTACAAAATTACGAAAATGCCCTCGTGTTGCACCGAGGAGCAATAGGTGAATGAAGGGCATTTCGGTCATTTTGGACAGGTCAAAATGCCAAGGAAGGTACAGGAAGGTTAGTCAGAGTCAGTATATGCCCTAACCAGGTACAGAAAGGTGTGAAATGACGATTATGCCCTTAGGGTTAATGTAGGGCAAGAAAGGGCACCAAAGGTATTTTGGTCATTTTTCAAGGGATCTGTAATTAAGTTTAGACCCATTATAAGAATGTCAATGGTAGAAAGAATCCGGATACTGGATTTAAGGTCAGAACACATATTATGGAATCTCAGAAAAATTAGATTCAGAAAACAGTCTGGTTTTCGAGGAATCAGACCGAGCCGGTACCGGACTGGACTGGAATTTTTCTAGAGACTTCTTCTCCCTTGGAATTTTGCCATGTGGCTTATGAGGTGTCCCCTTTGATGATGTCATGAAGGTGATGTCATAATTATTAAAGAAAAGAAAATCCAAGATTAAATCTAAGCCACTAGATCAAATAGTGCACAAAATGATATTGGCCTTTCATTTCCACCCAAATTTGCCTATAAATACCCCATCAAATCAGATCATTTCGGCATGCTTGGCAACCTTGGGGAAACTCTTGCAAAATTTCCATTCAAGCTAGAAAGAAGCAAGCACCTTGGAATAACTAGTAAGGTAATTAGTCCCCTTGATCCTAGCATTTGTTCTAGTAAGTTTGCTCTTGGTTTTAAGGGGTTTTTGTGGCATATTTCTCTTGAGGGTGCTGCTGGATATTCTGTTTGGATGTGAAAGGAATATGAGTTTTATGTTATGGATAGTTTAGATGTCGTATCCTTAATTTTACCCTTACATATACTCAATTGGAAGTATCTTAGACCAATGGAACACCATTTTAGCTTAAAAACATGAATTTCCAATAATTAGGTTATCGGGTACTGTTCATAGTACTGTTCATTGAGTAAATCCAGATTACATCATGAACTTTGGAAATTCATAATTAAATCTATAAAAATCGACATGAGGTGGTTCCAATTTTTAATAAAATCTCTTTCATTAAACTTTAAAGGAAAAATATGAAACTGAGGTTTCCTTGTCCAAATGAAATCAGTTTATTCATTGAATAACACTGTTCATTTGGTAAGTCTGGAAGTTCTAGTTTCTTTACCTTAGTTTTAAAAATTCATTTCTCCTTGTGTACTTATCCAAATGAGGCGTGTTACATATAGATTTAAAGATCCATATGTGTAATTTAAGCTCATAAAATTTTGTGGAAAAACTCATTTATTTACTATTTGAAATTCACGGATGAACCTCACTGCCTCAATGGCTCATTTTATCTTGATCCACATTTTATTCCCAACTTTGAAAAATCATAACAATTTGAGTTCTTAACCAATTGAGGCGTTCTTGATGCCTAATTAAAGATCTGTATCTTAACTATTTGCATGCCAAATTTCACGTGAAAACTCATGGTATAGGTTATGAAAACTATCATTGGAAATGTACTACCTCGGATCGGATTTGTGAAAGCATACATCATACACACCAAAACATCATCTTCTAAGTTAGGTGCACACCCTTTAAGTCATATACAATTTTCCATCCATAATTAACCTCTTGCCTTGAGAAGATCCAGCACCTATAGCATGGTTATTTATATGGAAGGAATGAGATTTCATGGAAATCTCAATAGCAAGTCATACAAACTATAATAACATGCATGCTTGGTTAAATGCTTAACATGTTATAATGACACGGGAGCTACTTCATGAACACACATAAGCAACCTCTAACATGCATATTGTCATGACATTCATTGCAAGGAGTTGCAACCATTCATATCTCATCATCATCATCATAAAATCATCTCAAGCTCAATCGAGAAGCATACATAACAAGCAAGCTGAAACATCCTCCCTTAGACTCCTTAGAGTACACTTGCGGAAGCAACATTAGCTTGATTATATCTTAACTTAAGCCCAGAAATTCAAAATTTCACTCATAAGTTCCTTATTCTGGACCTTTAATTTGAAAATTAATTAATCTCATTCTACACATCCAAACAAGGCTTATTACCTATCCACATAATGCCCCAGATGTGTACGACTAGCCTACCAAATTTCGTAGCCAAACTCCTCCGTTTACTAGGTCAAACTGAGGCCAGAACACTGCTACCTCAGGACCTGCGAATTTCTCCCTTAATTCCCCATTCACAAATTGAACATGCCAAACAACATTTATTATTAAATAATAAAATGTCATACAACAAGGCATACAGCAAATTATCATATTTCTATTACATCTTTTCCTGCCTAAAATCCGGCAGCACAACCGCTACATTCCTTCTGTAGAAAGTAACCGATCTTGTACCGATTCGGTAATTCCCGTAGGAGCTACCATTCTACGTAAGTACCCAGGAAAGACTGGATGAACCGGCTAGGTCCACTCACTTCCAGCCTCCTTAGACAGCACCTACGTACACAGTACGTATCAGTTCCTTTCTTTGTTCCTTCCTCTGTTGCCAAAATTTTGGCAGCCTAACGGCGTCTCTCAAAATTTACAGATTTTATTTTGACAGAACCTCCCCTGTAAAATTATATTTGGGAATGAGATTCGGGGGAATCTCAGTAGTAATAATCATAACAATATATGTAATGCAGAGTGACGGTGCTTGCTTGTGATTGTGTATAGATAAGTATGCTGCGTGCTTCCATATTCAATAACATATAATCATAGCATTGTAACAGAGCTTCAAGCATAACATATAAGGCAACAATCCAACCAAACAATAGCACAACAAATCACAAAGACATTACATAAGAGCTAGGATTAGTTACTACCTCAAAAGCAGAACTCCAGAACTTCTATACTGCTTCCAACTCCACCAGAACTTCCTTTCTTTCTTTCTTTCTCCTTCTCTCTCTTCTTTCTCTCTCTTTTCTTGCCAAAAACGTGGGATGCATAAAATGGGAGGGGAAGGGGGTATTTATAGCTTTAATGGGTGGCATTTCTGTAATTTTGAAGCCATCTGAACATGTGGTCCTGGTTTTTCCTGGATTTTCCTATTTTTCTTTATTCCTTTTTACTGCATCATGCATGACATCATCCAGGACACCTCACCGGGACACCTCATCGCCACATTCTTCACATGTCACAATTCCTGGACACCTCATCAGCTGACTCAGCAGTTCAGTCCAATCCAGTATCGGTCCAGAGTCTTGCACCGTAATACGTGTCCTCAACTTTTCTTCTGCCTCTAAGATTGCGCCATGTGGCACCTAGAAGGGACCTTTCACGCCTTCCAATGCTATCCAGACAAGTCCTAGACTTTATCTGATCACCTCCTCGGTTATCGTGCCGACCGAGTAACTTTACTTTATTGCAACAGCATTAAAATAGTATTTTAATGCCACTTTTTCTCACATATCACTGGGCCTACGTTTTTGGGCTCTGGGTATGTTATCTTGGATCTCTGATCCAGCCCAAGTACTCTGATGGCACGATTCCCAAGAAACACCTCTTGGCAAATTACCAAAATGCCCTTAGTCTCTCTTTCTTTACTTTATTAGGTCTAGGGGCATTATTGTCTTTTCACCTCTTACCAGAGTACTCTTTGACCCTGGTCAACTATCCAGATAACTTCCCTGGACTGTCTAACCTTAGGCAAATGACCAAAATACCCTTTACTCATTCTTCAGCTGTTCTATAACATAGGGGCATTTTCGTCATTTCGCACCTTTTTCCCGGACACCGGCCCCTTTTATCACTGGACTGATCTAATGGGCCTGGGCCTTCCCTGGTGTCACTAAAGGCCTTAGAAACACTATACGGCCCCCTGGCCACAGTCCGATTATCCCTATCGGGACTGCTTTTCCTTTACCGATTATAACTGTAAATTCCCATCTTCATGGATTTTTACAGAAAAATCGGGACCTCAAATCAAAATTCCGTGACTCCTCATTCAACCCGGAATTCTTTTCTCTATCTCCCGGTATTTTCAGACATTTTATCCGGACCGGGCTATTTTGGCCTGAAAAAGCACTCACGCGCACACTTTTCCAAAATGACCATTTTACCCCTGGTCATATTTCTAATTCTTTCATACACATAGAGACCTCATATGCACATTTCACAGTTCAGTGAAATGATCAGCATAATTTTCTCTATTTTCTGGCAAAATATGGTACTCATCGGCTACCAGCACAATCTTTCCCATAATTACGATTTTGCCCCTGCATTCTCTTTCTAGCATCTATTCTCATCTTCTTATCCTTCATCTTAAGTTCTAGAAATTCTCTTTCAATAACTCATCCCTTAAACTCTTCGGGAGTCATCATTAATTGAAAGGCTCGACAACCCGCCCATATCAGGTTATCTTACACAGGAGCCAGCCCATATCAAGCTACCTGCAGAATTCCTAGGCTTAAGACTTAGGATATTCCTCACATTCCTCATCTTGGACCTAGTTGAACTGTCCCGATCTCCTAGACCAAAAATCGGGATGTTACAATTCTCCTCCCCTTTTTAAAAATTTCATCCTCGAAATTTCAAGGGATACCTCATCTTTCCTGAAGAGAACTTCTTACTGATCTATACAGTTATGTGATTCTTATAATGCAGTCATATCTATAACCAGTAAGATATCCCTCTCCGTCTTATTCGCACTCCAGTGATGGTCTAGAGGAGCAACAGCTTGGTCCCAGACCTTCCACATGGATTCTTAGCAACTAACATCTCTCATTATAGTTGCTTACAGCTATCCATGTCCTAACCCCTCATACAGCAACCTCATCACTGAGCTAAGACAGATTTATTATCTTACTAATTATTTCTCATGACTCATTATAATAACCACATCATCATCTAGGCATATAGTTCCTTACAGCTCAGTCGCCCTTACAGCTATGGTTCCTCTTAACCATTCTTAGGGTCGACCTCAGGGAAATTTGGAGACTCTGTCTGTGGTAGCAAACACCTTTCCTAAGATGTCAGCATTCGTAGGCAACTCTCGCCAAGTGGCCTTTCTCTCACCACTGCATTGCCCTGCTCGACACTCCTATGTACCACAGCTCACCACTTTGACATCTCTGCTCTCCAACCTGATCTTCTCCTTGATCAGTCCCCTGCCTGAACTATTGCCTCTTTCTCTTGCTATTGGCTTCACAACTGAGCTATCTCCCAGAGTGCTCTTAGCCAATGCTTCTCTATCTGAATATCATAACTTATCGTCCCATAACTGAGACTATCTATCATCCTCAATCATATCATTTCTGTTCTCTAGGGTACTCTACCCTAGGTTTACTACTTCTCCGTGATGGAATCCCTCTGCTTAGGGAACATCAGCCCATCACATCTCTAGCCTTAGGCCATGTCCTAGGATTATTCCTAGGCAAATCTCATTCTGGCTATCTCATCAAACTTTGCACCTTTTTCATACTATCTGCTCTCCTTCTTATGGACAACTTACTGCACTTATAAGCAGTGTCCATTTCTTTCATATCTTACCCCATCTTGACGTAATTCCGGGGTCTACCTTATCTCACTTTTTCATTTAAGAGCTTTACCTCCACTGGGCTTTTCTAAACCTCTATATACTCTAGGGAAATAACCTTTCTACATCAGAGTATCACTAAGCCAGAACCTTCTGTTCTGTGCTAGAATCTTACGCTCGGAGCCAGAACCCTTTGTTCTGTGCTAACCTTATTCTGTACTATCACCATAAATTATCTATTCAGAGCATTTCCTAAGCCAGAATCCGTTGCTCTGATACCAAAATGAAACATCCTCCCTTAGACTCCTCAGAGTACACTTGCGGAAGCAACATTAGCTTGATTATATCTTAACTTAAGCCCAGAAATTCAAAATTTCACTCATAAGTTCCTTATTCTGGACCTTTAATTTGAAAATTAATTAATCTCATTCTACACATCCAAACAAGGCTTATTACCTATCCACATAATGCCCCAGATGTGTACGACTAGCCTACCAAATTTCGTAGCCAAACTCCTCCGTTTACTAGGTCAAACTGAGGCCAGAACACTGCTACCTCAGGACCTGCGAATTTCTCCCTTAATTCCCCATTCACAAATTGAACATGCCAAACAACATTTATTATTAAATAATAAAATGTCATACAACAAGGCATACAGCAAATTATCATATTTCTATTACATCTTTTCCTGCCTAAAATCCGGCAGTACAACCGCTACATTCCTTCTATAGAAAGTAACCGATCTTGTACTGAAACATCCTTACGTTCGTATGACTTAGGGACCATTCAGTAGCATTTAGAACCACTTTCAAGGTCATTGAAGTCCAATTTCTCAACCTGGAGTTTTATTCTTATCGAGTACTGTTCACTGTGTAAATTCCAGAGGAGTGACCCGACTTCAAAAAATCATAACTAATTCTAGAAAAATCGAAATGAAGTGGTTCCAATTGCTACATGAAGATAACTCACTTATATTTCAGGGAAAAATATTTGGTTGACCATTCGTTGACCGAGTCAACGTCAGTCAATGTTTCAACTTTACTGTTCATACCACGTTTTTCTCCTGAATCCAGCATTCTGGTCCCAACTTTGATAATTTATATCTCCTTGTGTAGACATCCAAATGATACGTTTTATATATAAAATTAAAGCTTGGTATGTCTACTATCTACCATAAAACTTTCGTACATTTATTCATCCATTTACTATTTTTAATTATTTATCAAACATTATCATGTCACCACGTGTTACTGTTCACAGTGGTAATTTCCAGCAATCAACTTTGCATACATATGCATACATCCATCATATATCAGTCAAACATGCCAAACAACTATTATTATTAATTAATAAGTTGTTTTACATCTGGCCATGTACATAAATTCTCATATCTCTATTGCATCTTTTCCTGCCTGAAGTCCGGCAGCATAACCGCTACGCTTCATCTGTACAAAGAACTGAACCGTACTGATTCGGTAATCCCCTCATGAGAACTACCATTCTACGTAGTACCCAGGAAAGACTAGATGAACCGGCTAGGTCCACTCACTTCTAGCCTCCTTAGACAGGACTACGTACACAGTACTTATCATATACTGATGTTCAGTCTTTACTTCGGCAGCATAACGGCGTCTCTTAAAATTCCCAAAATTAATTTCGACATAACCTCCCCTGTAATGGGATATTTATTGGGATGAGATTCGGGGGAATCTCAGTAGCAACAATCATAACAATATATGTAATGCAGAGTGACAGTGCTTGCTTGTGATTGTGTACAGATAAGTATGCTGCGTGCTTCCATGCTTAATAACATATGATCATAGCATTACAGCAGAGCTTCAGACATAACATATAAGACAACAATCCAACCAAACAATAGCACAATGAATCACAAAGCCATTACAATAAAGCTAGGATTAGTTACTACCTCAAAGGCTCAGCAGAGCTCTACTATCTCTATTCTGCTTCCAGCTCCGCCAGAACTTTCTTTCTTTCTTCCTCTCACTTTCTCTCTCTAGCACCTCCTCCTCTCTCTAAAATGGCCCTTGGCCGTGGCATATGAAGGCAAAGGGGGGGTATTTATAACCTCCTCCAATGGCAATCTCGTAATTACCATGAACTTTGATCCTGCGGTCCTGGTTTTTCCTGGATTTTCCTATTTTCTTTAATTCCTCATTTACTGCATCATGCATGACATCATTGGGACACCTCACCAGGACACCTCAGCGCCACATTTATCACATGTCTGAAATCCTGGACACCTCAGATGCTGACTCAGCATGCTGACTCACCGGTCCAGTATCTTGCCTCGTAGTACGTGTCCTCAACTTTTTCTTCTGCCTTTATGTTGGCGCCATGTGTCATCTTACTGGCACCTGTCACGCCTTCCAATGCTATCCAGATAAATCCAGAACTTTATCTGATCACCTCCTCGGTTATCGTGCCAACCGAGTAACCTTACTTTACTGAAACAGCATTAAAATAGTATTTTAATGCCACTTTTTCCCACATACTTCATGGGCTACGTTTTTGGGCTCTGGGTATGTTATCTTGGATCCTGATCAAGCCCAAGTACTCTGATGGCTCGATTCCCAAGAAACAGCCCTTGGTAAATTACCAAAATACCCTTGGGTGCCCTTTCTTGTACTATTTTAACCCTAAGGGTAAAATCGTCATTTTACACCCTTCTGTACTCTGTCAGGGCATATACTGACTCTAAGTAGCTTTATCTGTATATACCTTGGCTTCTGGGCCTATCCAGAATTACCAAAATGCCCTTTATTCATCTGTTCCCCTTTTGTACAACACAGGGGCATTTTCGTAATTTCGCACTTTTCCGGGGTTCTGCCGGACACTGGCCCACCTATCAGTCCAAGTGTCTTACTGGCCTCTGTTGGCGCCATTATTGGGCCTTTCTGGGTCCAATATCCTCATGGCACGCATTACGAGGAATCTTCCCCTTTTAATAATTATTGAATATTTTATCTATTATTCACCGTTTATACACATATCCGGACACCGGCTCCTTCTGTTCGAAACACTAGCCTGCGGTGTTCAGGCATCCCTGTGAGTCATATCAGTCATCTGACTGAGGTCATCCGAACTCATTCAGTCCCTTTTTAAATACCGATAAATCTCCCTATCGGATCCCCCGATGCCTCACACTCCCGTCTGGATTTTCTGATTTGCGAATAACTTTTTCTACAGGCCTCCTATCGGTATTCTGTCAGTTTCCCGACATCCGCCCCATAAGGACGTATCATCCTGTATTTTCTCACCTAGATCTGAATTCTAGGATACCCGGTATGAATTTTTATAACTTTTGGACTATCAGTCCTTTTCTGGCTATCTGGAATCTTCAAAAATTCCTGTATTAAGCCAGATTACCGAGCGTCACTTGCTCTCTCTACCGGTGAAATCTGGGACTGAAATGCTGTCGGACAGTCCAAATCACTTCCGGCCTGACTTTCTTTAATTACAATTTAGCCCCAGGGAACTTTTCTTCTTTTCATTTAAGTCCCTTTTTACTTGGCTAAAATTACACTTAAGGACCCCACATTTTTGTCTACTTTCCTTTTTGGCCTTGAAACTTTCCATAATTGCACTTAAGTCCTTTCATTTCCTTTACTAGGTCTAGGGGCATTATTGTCTTTTCATATTTTACCAGAGTATTCTCTGGCCCTGGTCAACTATCCAGATACCCCTTCTTGACTGTCTAACCTTAGCCAAATGACCAAAATACCCTTTACTCATTCTTCAGTTATTCTATAACATAAGGGCATTTTCGTCATTTTGCACATTTTTCCCGGACACCGGCCCCCCTTACCACTGAACTGGTATTATGGGCTTGGGCCTTCCCTAGTGTCACTACGGGCCTTAGACAACACTGTATGGCCTCTAGCCATTGTCCGATCATTTCTATTCGGACTGCCTTTCCTTTACCGATTATAACTGTAAATTCCCATCTTCAGGAATTTTTACAGAAAAATCGGGACCTCAAATCAAAATTCTGTGACTCCTCATTCAATACGGAATCCTTTCCTCTATCTCCCGGTATTTTCAGATATTTTATCCGGACCGGGCTGTTTTGGCCTGAAAAAGCACTCACGCGCACATTTTTCCAAAATGACCATTTTACCCCTGGTCATATTTCTAATTCTTTCATACACCTAGAGACCTCATATGCACATTTCACAGTTCAGTGAAATGATCAGCATAATTTTCTCTATTTTCTGACAAAATATGGTACTCATCGGCTACCAGCCCGATCTTTCCCAAAATTACGATTTTGCCCCTGAATTCTCCTTACGGCATCTCTAGGCCTAAAAATTGGGGTGTTACATGTACCTATTCGGTAATTCCCGTAGGAGCTACCATTCTACGTAAGTACCCAGGAAAGACTGGATGAACCGGCTAGGTCCACTCACTTCCAGCCTCCTTAGACAGCACCTACGTACACAGTACGTATCAGTTCCTTTCTTTGTTCCTTCCTCTGTTGCCAGAATTTTGGCAGCCTAACGGCGTCTCTCAAAATTTACAGATTTTATTTTGACAGAACCTCCCCTGTAATGTTATATTTGGGAATGAGATTCGGGGGAATCTCAGTAGTAATAATCATAACAATATATGTAATGCAGAGTGACGGTGCTTGCTTGTGATTGTGTATAGATAGGTATGCTGCGTGCTTCCATATTCAATAACATATGATCATAGCATTGTAATAGAGCTTCAACAATAACATATAAGACAACAATCCAACCAAACAATAGCACAACAAATCACAAAGACATTACATAAGAGCTAGGATTAGTTACTACCTCAAAAGCAGAACTCCAGAACTTCTATACTGCTTCCAACTCCACCAGAACTTCCTTTCTTTCTTTCTTTCTCCTTCTCTCTCTTCTTTCTCTCTCTTTTCTGGCCAAAAACGTGGGATGCATAAAATGGGAGGGGAAGGGGGTATTTATAGCTTTAATGGGTGGCATTTCTGTAATTTTGAAGCCATCTGAACATGTGGTCCTGGTTTTTCCTGGATTTTCCTATTTTTCTTTATTCCTTTTTACTGCATCATGCATGACATCATCCAGGACACCTCACCGGGACACCTCATCGCCACATTCTTCACATGTCACAATTCCTGGACACCTAATCAGCTGACTCAGCAGTTCAGTCCAATCCAGTACCAGTCCAGAGTCTTGCACCGTAATACGTGTCATCAACTTTTCTTCTGCCTCTAAGATTGCGCCATGTGGCACCTAGAAAGGACCTTTCACGCCTTCCAATGCTATCCAGACAAGTCCCAGACTTTATCTGATCACCTCCTCGGTTATCGTGCCGACCGAGTAACTTTACTTTATTGCAACAGCATTAAAATAGTATTTTAATGCCACTTTTTCTCACATATCACTGGGCCTACGTTTTTGGGCTCTGGGTATGTTATCTTGGATCTCTGATCCAGCCCAAGTACTCTGATGGCACGATTCCCAAGAAACACCTCTTGGCAAATTACCAAAATGCCCTTAGTCTCTCTTTCTTTACTTTATTAAGTCTAGGGGCATTATTGTCTTTTCACCTCTTACCAGAGTACTCTTTGACCCTGGTCAACTATCCAGATAACTTCCCTGGACTGTCTAACCTTAGGCAAATGACCAAAATACCCTTTACTCATTCTTCAGCTGTTCTATAACATAGGGGCATTTTCGTCATTTCGCACCTTTTTCCCGGACACCGGCCCCTTTTATCACTGGACTGATCTAATGGGCCTGGGCCTTCCCTGGTGTCACTAAAGGCCTTAGAAACACTATACGGCCCCCTGGCCACAGTCCGATCATCCCTATCGGCACTGCTTTTCCTTTACCGATTATAACTGTAAATTCCCATCTTCAGGGATTTTTACAGAAAAATCGGGACCTCAAATCAAAATTCCGTGACTCCTCATTCAACCCGGAATTCTTTTCTCTATCTCCCGGTATTTTCAGACATTTTATCCGGACCGGGCTATTTTGGCCTGAAAAAGTACTCACGCGCACACTTTTCCAAAATGACCATTTTACCCCTGGTCATATTTCTAATTCTTTCATACACATAGAGACCTCATATGCACATTTCACAGTTCAGTGAAATGATCAGCATAATTTTCTCTATTTTCTGGCAAAATATGGTACTCATCGGCTACCAGCACAATCTTTCCCATAATTACGATTTTGCCCCTGCATTCTCTTTCTAGCATCTATTCTCATCTTCTTATCCTTCATCTTAAGTTCTAGAAATTCTCTTTCAATAACTCATCCCTTAAACTCTTCGGGAGTCATCATTAATTGAAAGGCTCGACAACCCGCCCATATCAGGTTATCTTACACAGGAGCCAGCCCATATCAAGCTACCTGCAGAATTCCTAGGCTTAAGACTTAGGATATTCTTCACATTCCTCATCTTGGACCTAGATGAACTGTCCCGATCTCCTAGACCAAAAATCGGGATGTTACACAAATGTACAATCAAACAAACATAAGATTATAGTTAGGTATTCTTGCTACCTCTTAGTTGTCTTTGCTATTCCTTTCTTGGATTGATCCTTCCTTCTCGCAAATGTCAAAACCTAGCCATTACAAAGTAACATCAAGTTACAATTTATTTCCAACACAATTCCAAGACTAGGGTTTCAACTAGGTTCCATTCTTTCTTTAATTTATGACTTATGCTTCCATCTTTCTAAAACAAATTCTCATGGTTCATTTCCACATAATTTTTCATGTAGAATCCAAATATGCATTCAGAATTTCCAAAATCAAATTGCATCTTAAGTGACTGTACAGAACCGAAAAGCTACACCTATTTTTCAAAAAATCTCATTTTGATTCCAATGCTTCCAATATTG
Organism: Leucaena leucocephala; assembly: GCA_037074615.1. NCBI lineage: Eukaryota > Viridiplantae > Streptophyta > Magnoliopsida > Fabales > Fabaceae > Leucaena > Leucaena leucocephala. The sequence continues at coordinate 6,338,737 of CM073548.1, read as the reverse complement.
GTTTCTCTACTATATCCCCACACAATTTTCCATTCTAAACCCATTGGAAGCATCAAAATCATGAAATCCCATTGGAAGCATCCAAGCTATTACCACTTGATTCTAGCTTGTTTAAGCTTATCTAAACTATCTATAACATAAAACTCATCTTCCTTTCACATCAAAATAGAATGGACAGTAGTACCATCAAGAGGAATATGTCCCAAAAACCTCTTAAAACTAAGAACAAACTTGCTAGAACATAGTCTAGGATCAAGGGGACAACTTACCTTACTAGTTTCTTCAAGGTGCTTGCTTCCTCCAAGCTTGAGTGGTAATTTTGCAAGAGTTTCCCCAAGGTTCTTGGCTTCACCAAAATGGTCTGAAATTGGGGGGTATTTATAGAAAAATTTGGGGAAAATGGAAGGCCAAGATCACTTTGTACACTATTTGATCTAAGGGCTTAGATTTAATCTTGGATTTTCTTTTCTTTAATAATTATGACATCACCACCATGACATCATCAAGAGGGACACCTCATAGGACACTTGGCACCATTCTCATGGTGGGAAGCTCCTAGAAAAATTCCAGTCCAATCCGGTACTAGCCCGATCCGATTTCCCAAAATCCGAACTATTTTCTGAATCTAATTTTTTTGAGATTCCATAATATGTTTTCCGACCTTAAATCCAGTATCCAGATTCTTTCTATCATTGACATTCTTATACTGGGTTTAAACTCAATTACAGATCCCTTGGAAAATGACTAAAATACCCTTGGTGCCTTTTCTTGTACTACTTTAACCCTCAGGGCATAATCATCATTTCACACCTCTTTGTACCTTATTAGAGCATATACTGACTCTGTCTAACCCTTCCTGTACATGCCTTGGCATTTTGGCCTGTCCAAAATGCCCTCCATTCATCTATTGCTCCTTAGTGCAACACAGGGGCATTTTCATAATTTTGCGCTTTTCTAGGTGCCTCGGGACACTGGCCCACCTCAGTCCAATCATTTTATTGGGCCATCACGATGCCATTTTTGGGCCTTTTTAGGGTTTACTACCTTTATGACATGAATCCCTAGAAATCTCTCCCGGCGATATTTATCGGGTATTTTATTCTACTATAAATTTCATTAAAAATTCTACAGGATTCCTTTCCTGATCCTGTCAATTTTATAAATTCATATATTAATTATAGGAATTTACTGTAAGGTCTCATCTGATTCTGACATCTGAAAAATACTGTAATAATTATTGGAGATTGTGCCCTAGGGGCCAATCATTATCTTATGAACATTGTTGATTTATGAATTTCTTAATTATGTTATCACATTATTTGCATGTTTACTGTGATGACCATCCTTGGATAACTCATGATCTTATCTTAAATATCCTTGGTCGGTCATCTATACGGTAGTAGAGATGAAATAAGACCAGTATGACTTTGAAGATATATACAGATATAAATCAAAGTCATAGGCACATGTAAGAGTACAGGGTATCGGACTGACCTGCTATGAGAGAGCTGCATGGGCTAAGTCATAAGCTGCTCTCATATACAAGCCATGTCACTATGCCCTTTGACCTGAGATCATCATGGATTCCTACATGACAAACGCTCAGCTTTGACCTAGTCAAAAGTCACTTTTGACCGAGTGATCATAAAGGCTATGTTCGGGCTTAGTGGTTTTTCATGCGGAGGAATGTGAATAGTCAAGATGGAATTTGTCCCTCACATTTGTAGAGAGATATTACTGGGCCCTTAGATGAGTGAGTCTGAGAAATGTATGACCATACTGTAATAGAAAGGTAGTTCCATTTCTATAGTCAGACTACTTAGGGATCGAGAAAGTAATGGTCAGGAACAGGAGGATGACGTTCTCCATGCCTCATCCTTAACCAAAATATCGTGTGACAAAAGGGACGTGATATGGTTATATGAAAGGTAATATCGTTCATCGATCCTCATATGATTTGGGTAGTCATAATGTCTTGCTAGAGACCGCTTTCGACTTGTGGATCAATATAGTAACTGGCCCACTGCCAACTTCATATGGGCCTACAGGGTTGCACACAAAATAACCCAACTTGAACTGTGATGTCCAGGTTCATTGAATATAAGACATGTCTTGATTCAATGAATAATCTAGGGTGAATTTATATATTTTATATATATATTTGTATTTATATATTATATATAATATAAGAGATATTTGCAAGATTTAATTTATAAGGATAAATTAAATCTCTATCACTTTTGAATTTGAATTTAAATTGATATGATCTATTTGAATTTAAAATTTAAATTTATAAGATATCTCAAATTTGATTTATGAGAATAAATCAAATATAATTCTGTCTTATCTTTATGTTAAATTAAATAAATAGGTGAATTAAATCTGTGGGACGGATTTAATAAAAACTATATTTATTTAATTAGTTTCTTATCAAATTATGTAATATATGATATTGTATTAATTTCAGAATTAATATAAGATTAATTCTGAAACCCAGCCCAATTAGAAGCCCGATAGCATCCTATATATTTGACATTAGGAGCTAGGGTTCCACACATACGTGAGAAAAAGGGGCAAGGAGAGTGCAAAAGGTTTGCAGATAAGAAACTGTCGAAATAGAGACGGTGAGGACGGAATCTTGAGAAAGCCCTAGAGGGATAAGAGGCGCTAGCACGTCGTTCATGGTTGGAACGCTATTCGTGTGGATACCGGTAGAGGAAGCCAATCTGAGTTGTTGACTTCTTGTGATCGAGAAAAGAGCACCAGGTACGATGAAGTCTCGACTAGTTGACACAGAGGTCGCGACTAAATTGGCATCTGAACGTCAGAAATCCGAAAAGAGACTACAGGTCGCGACTAGAAGCAGAGGAAGTCGCGACTGCAAACTCCAAAGATGACAGGTCACGACTAGAAGCTGAGTAGGTCACGACTGCAAACTCCAGAGGTGAAGAGTCACGACTAGTAGACACCTAGGTCGCGACCACAGCTCGAATACCGAAGGTAACACTTCTTTCTCCTTGACTTAAACATATTCGGTAGATCTTGGCTGGGAAAAAAATTTTAAAGTTAAGGGGTTTTTGGGGCATTATTCTCTTGAGGGTGCTTCTGGATATTCTGTTTGGATGGGAAAGGAATATGAGTTTTATGTTATGGATAGTTTGACAAGCTTAAACAAGCTAGAATCAAGTGGTAATAGCTTGGAAATCAAAGTATGCATGTGAATGGAAGATTGTGTTCTATTCTGGAACTGTATGAATCACTGTTAATATGTTGGAATTTCATGATTTTGATGCTTCCAATGAGTTTAAAATGGAAAATTGTGTGGGGTTATAGTAGAGAAACAAGTATTGGAAGCATTGGAATCAAAATGAGAATTTTTGGAAAATAGGTGTAGCTTTTCGGTTCTGTACAGTCACTTAAGATGCAATTTGATTTTTGAAATTCTGAATGCATATTTGGATTCTACATGAAAAATTATGTGGAGGTGAACCATGAGAATTTAATTTAGAAAGATGGAAGCATAAGTCATAAATTAAAGAAAGAATGGAACTTAGTGAGAACCTAGTCTTGGAGTGTTGGAAGTGAATTGTAACTTGATGTTACTTTGTAATGGCTAGGTTTTGACATTTGTGAGAAGGGAAGATTACTCCAAGAAGGAATTAACAAGGACATCTAAGAGGTAGCAAGAATACCTAACTATAATCTTATGCTTGTTTGATTGTATGTTTGCTTGTTATGTATGATTATTGGTTGAGCATGAGATGATTTTATGATGATGATGATGAGATATGAATGGTTGCAACTCCTTGCAATGAATGTCATGACAATATGCATGTTAGAGGTTGCTTATGTATGATCATGAAGTAGCTCCCATGTCATTATAACATGTCAAGCATTTAATCAAGCATGCATGTTATTATAGTTTGTATAACTTGCTATTGAGATTTCCATGAAATCTCATTCTTTCCATATGTATATAACCATGCTCTAGGTGCTGGAAGTTCTCAAGGAAAAAGGTTAAATGTGGATGGTTAATTTGTATATGACTTAAAGTTGAGCACTTAACCATAGAGGATGATATTTTGATGTGCTTGATGTATGTTACTATGGATCCAGTTTGAGGCAGTAGACTTCCAACGATAATTTTCCTAACTTATCCAACGTATTTTCATGTGACATTTGGTATGAACATAGTTAAGATCTATATATTTAAATGGACATAAAAAACGCCTCAATTGGTTAAGAATTCGAATTGTTATGATTTTTCCAAGTCAGGATTAAAATTTGGATCAAGATAAAACGAGTACCCAGAGGTAGTAAGGTTCATGCGCGAATTTCAAGTAGTAAAGGAATGAATTTTTCCACAAACTTTTATGAGCTTAAAGTACACATATGGAGATTTAAATCCATATGTAACGCGCCTCATTTGAATAGGTATACAAAGAGAAATGAATTTTTGAAAACAAGGCACAGAAACTGGAACTTTCAAGTTTACTTGATAAACCGTGTTTTTCAACAAATAAACTGATTTCATTTGGCCAAGGAAACACCAATTTCATATTTTTACTTCAAAGTTCAATGAAATATCTTTCATTATAAATTGGAAACACCTTATTTCAATTTTTATAGATTTAATTATGAATTTCCAAAGTTTATGATGTAATCTGGATTGACCAATGAACAGTACCATGAACAGTACTGATGACATAATTCTTGGGAATTCATGTTTTTAAGCTAAAATGGTGTTCCATTGGTCTAAGATACTTCCTAATGAATATATGTAAGGATGAAATTAAGGATACGACATTAACCATGATAGAGAAAGACAAAATCACCCTCAAGCACTATCATGGTTAAAAAAATTTAACTTATTTTGAAAAGGATATCCATGATAGAAAAGAGTGAAACTTATAAAATGGTACTATTATGGATATAAATTTTTTTTATAATTTTCACACGCAAAACCATGAATTCAACCCCACTAACATGGTTAAAGGATTCAAGCCCCCGTTTAACATCATCAAAGTTATCAATTTGAATTTTCCCAAGTAACGTACTCAGGTAAACAACACCAATGCCAATAACGCTATCAAAATTCCCAAATAACAGTCATAATATAGTCAATAGTCCATGTGGGTCCATCAAGTCACATGCATAATCCTAAAAGCTCTGGCCTCCTACCAGCACACATTATTTAGTATGATCATAAAAATAGCAAATCGTCAGAGTATAAATAAAAGTAGGCCCTATAGTGGCAATATACATATACTCAACACATAAATATAAAGGAGGGTGCTGTACAGTTCAACTAGCACAACTATGCCTCCGGCACCTTCCCGTTCGAACGAACAATTGAACCAACTCCTGAAAAATATTAAAAAAATAGGGTGAGACAAAAGCCTCAATAAACATCAATTCTACTCATCATGCATACTAATATGTGCTCGTGAGGTGTCAAGTGGGACAGTTTACAATGTATAATATATAAAAAATACATATCATCATATTATAATTAAATGGATAAACCACCCAAGTTCCTCCCATCAATCCAACTAAACCGCTTTATTCCTGCCGACCGAACACATGGGCTAGTGATAACTACTATATGACTAGCCACCCAAAAAGCTAACCGGTCAAGTGTTATAGATCAACTAAAATCTACAGAGCACGTGACTGGACCATGGGTTCATTCCCCCTCGGTAAACAGGTGGGACAAAAGCCAACCATCTAGCTTCAATGGAGGCTATACCACGTGGTAGAAATGTAACTCCCTCATCACCAACAGGTTATCGTACACAAGAGCCAGCCCATATCAAGCTACCTGCAGAATTCCTAGGCTTAAGACTTAGGATATTCCTCACATTCCTCATTTTGAACCTAGGTGAACTGTCCCGATTCTGTAGGTTAAAGACTTAACTCATCTTTAAATCCTGAAGGACTTAGCTCATCCCTTGGATTCCTACAAAATACAGGTAAGTAATCCGCCCATATCAGATTACTACCCTGGGACTACGGGTTTAGCAACCTGCCCATATCAGACTACCTCCCAGTTCTCCTAGACCAAAAATCGGGATGTTACAGCCAACGCCTGCTACAATTCTGGCTTGTCATGATACAATAATTGTTGTGCCTTCCAAAGAGAGTAATTCACATTTTCTGGGCGAGGAACATACTTTACCAATTCAATAAACTTAGTGATGAATAGGTTCTCATGCATATCATCCTGTCAAAAGGAGTAAAATTGAAACTATTTCTCCATACGCAGTTCCTTAGTAAAGAAGTTATCATAGAATATTTCCTTAAAATCTTCCCAAGTCATATGTGAGAGATTAGCTGGCCTTACACTATCCCACCAATCTCTCGCCTCATCCTCCAGATATGTAATAACCACTTGCACCTTTAGTAATGAGATGCAAGGGATAGCTGAGAATATTGTCTCCATTCTCTTAATCCACTTTTCTGCCTCTGAAGCATCAAGTCCTCCCTTAAACTTTAGTGGGACATGCTTATGCACTTCTTTCCAGACTTTAGTGATGTCATTCAAAAGTGGGGGATAAAAGACTCCTCCTGCTGTTTCTCCCTCCATGCTAACGTGTACATGCTCTTCGTCATGGCCCTCACTTGCAAAATTATTCTCCATCTTATTAGGATTACTTGATCCCTTATTACCTGATTATTGGTTCTCTAGCACCTTTTCCTCAAACTTCTTTAAGCTTTCATCGATCGCACCCAATACTACATCCTTTATATGTTCCATTATTGCATCATAATCCGGTTGAGGCCTATCCTGCTAGGTCTACTGCCACCAGGTGCGCTCGATCGAGTTTGTACCATCCTCCCCACCTAAGGATGCAACCCACCAAAGAATTAAACAAAATAATCAAGACAAACAGGGAAGGTATGTGTGAATAATGTATATTGCCGCTAATTAGTAAGATATGCGATGTCACACGCAGGAAACGACCTTGAAACTATTTAATAGTTGTAAATTTCTCGCTTTAATAACAATAATTAAATAAGTTTTGTTAATTATTTAAAACTTATCATGACTAGTGAAAGAAAATTTTACTTCTAAAGGGTTAACCATGATAGAAAAAGATAAAACCACCCTCAAGCACTATCATGCTTAAAAGAATTTAACTTATTTTGAAAAGGATATGCATGATAGAAAAGAGTGAAACTTATCAAATGGTACTATCATGGATATAAAATCTTTACATAATTTTCGCAAGCAAAACCATGAATTCAACCCCACTAACATGGTTAAAGGATTCAAGCCCCCATTTAACATCATCAAAGTTATCAATTCGAATTTTCCCGAGTAACGTACTCAAGTAAACAACACCAATGCCCATAACGCTAGCAAAATTCCAACATAACAGTCATAATATAGTCAATAGTCCCTGTGGGTCTATCAAGTCACATGCATAATCCTAAAAGCTAACCGGTCAAGTGTTATAGACCGACTAAAATCTATAGAGCACATGACCGGACCATGGGTTCACTATAATATCCCAATTTTCAGGCCTAGAGACTCAAAAAGTTGCTTGAAATAGATAGGCTACCAGACCCCTTTGAGCAGAGGTCCCAGAAACATACAGAGGGTTTTTGGGGACTAAACTGCAAATAAGTGAAAGTACAGGGACTTATGTGTAAATAGTAAAAGTTCCTAGGGGTATAATGGTCATTTTAGAAAAAAAAGGAACTAAAGTGAAAGTCTAAAAGTCCCATAGTGCAAAGATGAAAGTAGACACAAGTTGTGGGCCATTAAGTGTAATTATGAGAAGTTAAGGGACTTAATTGAAAAGAGGAAAAGTTTCCAAGGGCAAAATGGTAATTATAGAAAGTTGAGCCGAAAGTGGCTTAGAATTGCCTGAAAGCATTTCAGTCCTAAATTTTATCAGTAGATAGAGAAAATGATGCTAGTTAATCTAGCGTATTACAGAAATTTAATTAGAGTTTCAGATAGCTAAAATTTATCCGATAGTCTAAAAGTTATCTAAAATTTTTATCAGATTTCTTGGACCTTAGGTGAAACATCCTCCCTTAGACTCCTCAGAGTACACTTGCGGAAGCAATATTAGCTTGATTATATCTTAACTTAAGCCCAGAAATTCAAAATTTCACTCTTAAGTTCCTTATTCTGAATTTTTAATTTGAAAATTAAATTATCTTGTTCTACACATCCAAATTAGGCTTATTACCTATCCATATAATTCCCCAGATGTGTACGACTGGCCTGCCAAATTTCATAGCCAAACTCCTTCGTTTACTAGGTCAAACTGAGGTCAGAGCACTGCTACCTCAAGACCTGCGAATTTCTCCCTTAATTCCACATTCACAAATTGAACATGCCAAACAACATTTATTATTAAATAATAAAATGTCATACAACAAGGCATACAGCAAATTCTCATATTTCTATTATATCTTTTCCTGCCTAAAATCCGGCAGCATAACTGCTACAATTCTTCTTTAGAAAGTAACCGATGTTGTACCGATTCGGTAATTCCCTCATGAGAACTACCATTCTACGTAGTACCCAGGAAAGACTGGATGAACCTGCTGGGTCCACTCACTCCCAGCCTCCTTAGACAGCACTACGTACACAGTACGTATCAGTTCCTTTCCCTGTTCCTGCTTCCTTGCCGGAATTTCAGCAGCATAACGGCGTCTCTTAAGATTTCCAAATTTTATTTTGACAGAACCTCCCCTGTAATGTTATATTTGGGAATGAGATTCGGGGGAATCTCAGTAGTAATAATCATAACAATATATGTAATGCAGAGTGACGGTGCTTGCTTGTGATTGTGTATAGATAAGTATGCTGCGTGCTTCCATATTCAATAACATATGATCATAGCATTGTAATAGAGCTTCAAGCATAACATATAAGACAACAATCCAACCAAACAATAGCACAACAAATCACAAAGACATTACATAAGAGCTAGGATTAGTTACTACCTCAAAAGCAGAACTCCAGAACTTCTATACTGCTTCCAACTCCACCAGAACTTCCTTTCTTTCTTTCTTTCTCCTTCTCTCTCTTCTTTCTCTCTCTTTTCTTGCCAAAAACATGGGATGCATAAAATGGGAGGGGAAGGGGGGTATTTATAGCTTTAATGGATGGCATTTCTGTAATTTTGAAGCCATCTGAACATGTGGTCCTGGTTTTTCCTGCATTTTCCTATTTTTCTTTATTCCTTTTTACTGCATCATGCATAACATCATCCAGGACACCTCACCGGGACACCTCATCGCCACATTCTTCACATGTCACAATTCCTGGACCCTCATCAGCTGACTCAGCAGTTCAGTCCAATCCAGTACCGGTCCAGAGTCTTGCACCGTAATACGTGTCCTCAACTTTTCTTCTGCCTCTAAGATTGCGCCATGTGGCATCTGGAAGGGACCTTTCATGCCTTCCAATGCTATCCAGATAAGTCCCAAACTTTATTTGATCACCTCCTCGGTTATCGTGCCGACCGAGTAACTTTACTTTATTGAAACAGCATTAAAATAGTATTTTAATGCCACTTTTTCCCACATACTCCATGGGCTACGTTTTTGGGCTCTGGGTATGTTATCTTGGATCCTGATCAAGCTCAAGTACTCTGATGGCTCGATTCCCAAGAAACATCCCTCGAAAAATTACCAAAATACCCCTGAGTGCCCTTTCTTGTACTATTTTAACCCTAAGGGTAAAATCGTCATTTCACACCCTTCTGTACTCTGTCAGGGCATATACTGACTCTAAGTAACTTTATCTGTATGTGACCTAGCTTTTAGGCCTATCCAGAATGACCAAAATGTCCTCATTCATCTCCTACCCCTTTAGTACAACACAGGGGCATTTTCGTAATTTCGCACTTTTCCGGGGTTCTGCCGGACACTGGCCCACCTATCAGTCCAAGGGCCTTACTGGGCCTTGTTGGCGCCATTATTGGGCCTTTCAGGGTCCATTACCTTTATGGCATGCATGACGAGGAATCTTCCCCTGTTAATAATTATTGAATATTTTATCTATTTTTCACCGTTTATACACATATCCGGACACCGGCTCCTTCTGTCCGATACACTGGCCTGCGGTGTTCAGGCATCCCTGTGAGTCATATCAGTCATCTGACCGAGGTTATCCGAACTCATTCAGTCCCTTTTCAAATACCGATAAATTTCCCTATCGGATACCCGGAGGCCTCACACTCCGTCTGGATTTTCTAATTTGTGAATAACTTTTTCTACAGGCCTCCTATCGGTATTCTGTCAGTTTCCTGACATCCGCCCCATAAAGACGCATCATCCTATATTTTCTCACCTAGATCTAAAATCTAGGATATCCGGTATGAATTTTTATAACTTTTGGACGATCAGTCCATTTCTGGCTATCTGGAGTCTTCAAAAATTCCTGTATTAAGCCAGATTACCGAGCGTCCCTTGCTCTCTCTACCGGTGAAATATGGGACTGAAATGCCGTCGGACAGTCCAAACCACTTCCGGCCTGACTTTCTTTAATTACACTTTAGCCCCAAGAAACTTTTCTTCTTTTCATTTAAGTCCCTTTTTATTTGGCTAAAATTACACTTAAGGACCCCACCTTTTTGTCCTTAAACTTTCCATAATTCTTTCATACTCATAGAGACCTCGTATGCACATTTCACAGTTCACTGAAATGATCAGCATAATTTTCTCTATTTTCTGGCAAAATATGGTACTCATCGGCTACCAGCCCGATCTTTCCCATAATTACGATTTTGCCCCTACATTCTCTTTCTGGCATATATTCTCATCTTCTTATCCTTCATCTTAAGTTCTAGAAATTCTCTTTCAATAACTCATCCCCTAAACTCTTCGGGAGTCATCGTTAATTGAAAAGCTCGACAACCCGCCCATATCAGGTTATCTTACACAGGAGCCAGCCCATATCAAGCTTCCTGCAGAATTCCTAGACTTAAGACTTAGGATATTCCTCACATTCCTCATTTTGAACCTAGGCGAACTGTCCCGATTCTGTAGGTTAAAGACTTAACTCATCTTTACATCCTGAAGGACTTAGCTCATCCCTCGGATCCTACAAAATACAGGTAAGTGATCCGCCCATATCAGATTACTACCCTAGGACTACGGGTTTAGCAGCCTGCCCATATCAGACTACTTCCCAGTTCTCCTAGACCAAGAATCGGGATGTTACATTAGGTATAAGTAAAAAGTTACAGGATGATGCGTCCTATAAAGCCAGTGATCAGGGAACTGACATAATCCATAAAGGAGATCTGTAAGAACAGTTATTCACTTTTTAGTGAATTTTGACGGGAGTTCGTGAACGCCCGATATCCGATTGGGAAATTAATCGGTAAGCAAACTGGGACTGAATAAGCCCAGATGACATCACATAGAGGCCCATGATGATGCCAAGTGAGGTTAGGCCCATGATATCAGTTCATCGGGTAAAAGGGGCCAGTGTCCAGAAAAAGGTGTAAAATGACGAAAATACCCCTATGTTATAAAATAGTTAAAGAATGAGTAAAGGATATTTTGGTCATTTGACTAAGGTTAGACAGTCAAGGAAGGTTATCTGGATAGTTGAACAGGGTCAGGGAATACTCTGGTAAGGTGTGAAAAGACAATAATGCCCTTAAACTCATTAAAGTAAATAAAGAGGAACCAAGGGCATTTTGGTAATTTGCCAAAGGATGTTTCTTGGGAATTGAGCCATCAGAGTACTTGAGCTTGCTCAAAGACCCAAGATGACATTCCAAGAGTCCAAAAACGTAGCCCAAGAAATATGTGGGTTAAAGTGGCATTAAAATAATATTTTAGTGACTTTTCAATAAAGTAGAGTTACTCGGTTGAAGTGATAACCGGAAAATTGATCAGATAAAGCTCTGGACTTATCTGGAAGCCATGAGGTGGCATGAAAGGTACCCATAAGGTGCCACATGGCATGAGCATAGAGGAAGAAGAATGAGCTAAGGACACGTGGCACGATCTCAGCCGTTTATTTCGGGATAAGACTCTGGAATTCTCTGGAAGCGCTGAGTCAGCTGGTGAGGTGTCCCAAGGGCCCCACCATTGTGCCATCTAAGCATGTGAGGTGTCCATGGATGATGTCATTTTGATGAGTCATATAGGATGATGATGTCATCACGATGATGCAAGCGAAGCTTCTTGAGGAAGCTGAGCGAACTGAGCTGTTCATCGTGATTCGATCTGAGCCATCCATTCCACCTTGCTCCACCTATAAATAACCCACCCTCCCTCCATTCCATTCACGGCCAAGAAGAGAAAGGAAGAGAGACAGAGAGAAAGAAAGAGAAAGAAAGAAAGGAAGAGAAAGAAGGAGTTCTGGCTAAGATAGGAGAAATCCAAGGAGTTTAGGGACTCGACAAGCTTATGAATAAGGTAAGTAATTTATTCTAGTCCCTGCTATAATAAATTAGAGGATTGTTCCTATAAATTTAATAGTCATAATAGAGAAATATCTCTCTCTATAAGGTTAGTCGTGGATAGAAAGAATGTTAGGGGATTGTTAGAATAGGGGTATTACCTCAAGATAAGCTTGAGTTAAGTGGAGTTATGCTAGACAGGATAATAATAAGAATATTATTATGCTATGTTTAGGCTCTGACCTTTATAAAGAAGGGATCTCAGAGCAAAGGCTAAAGACTAAAGGAAGGGCTACATGCCAGGTAGTGAACTTACCCATTCTTGTATGCTTGATGTATATGCTTGTGTGTTAATATGATTATTATATGTGATGATGATATTTGCTCTGCCATTTATGAGTTTATGGTTATGCATAATAGTGATAGGCATGGAGCATAATAGTATGCAAATGGAAGCTAAAGAAAGATAAAGGAAACATGTCATGTGTAACATCCCAATTTTTGGGTCTAGGAGAACTGGGAGGTAGTCTGATATGGGCAGGCTATTAAACCCGTAATCCCAGGATAGTAATCTGATATGGGCAGATCACTTACCTATATTTTGTAGGAATCCAAGGGATGAGTTAAGTCCCTTAGGATTTAAAGATGAGTTAAGTATTTGACCCACAAAATAGGGACAGTTTACCTAGGTTCAAAAAGAGGAATGTAAGGAATATCCTAAGTCTTAAGCCTTGGAATTCTGCAGGTAGCTAGATATGGGTTGGCTCCTGAGTAAGATAACCTGATATGGGCGGGTTGTCGAACCTTTCAATTAACAATAACTCCCGAAGAGTTCAGGGGATGAGTTGTTGAAAGAGAATTTCGAGAACTTAAGATGAAGGATAAGAAGAGGAGTAAAGATGCCAAAAAGAGAATTCTGAGGCATAATCGTAATTATGGGAAAGGTCAGGCTGGTAGCCGATGAGTACCATATTTTACCAGAAAATAGAAAAAATTATGCTGATTATTTCACTTAATTGTGAAATATGCATATGAGGCCTCTATAAGTATGAAAGAATTATGGCAAGTTAAGGGACTTAATTGAAAAGAAGAAAAGTTTCCAGGGGCAAAATGGTAATTATGGAAAGTTCAGCCAAAAGTGGCTTAGAACTGCCCAGAAGCATTTCAGTCCCAAATTTCATCAGTAGATAGAGGAAATGATGCTGGATAATCCAGCTTAATACAAGAATTTTATTAGGACTTCAGATAGCCGAAATTTATCTGATAGTCTAAAAGTATAAAAAATTCCTACCGGATATCCTAGACCTCAGATATGAGTAAAAATCTGCAGGAATGTGCGTCCTGTAGAGACGGATGTCAGGGAACTGACAGAATACCGAAAGGAGGTCTGTAGAAAAAGTTATTCACAAATTAGTGAATTCTGACGGGAGTTTGTGACCTTCGAATATCGATTGGGAGATTTATCGGTATTCAAATTGAGACTGAATGAGCTCAGATGACATTAGTCAGAGGCCCTTAATGACACAAAGGGATGTCTAGAGTCAGTATGACATTCTATATGATAAAAGGGGCCGGTGTCTGGAAAAGTGTGCAAAATGACGAAAACACCCTTATGTTATAAAATAGTGAAAGAATGAGTAAAGGGTATTTTGGTCATTTGGCTAAGGTGAGATAGTCAATTCAGGGTATCTAGATAGTTGGCCAGGGTCAGAGAATACTCTGGTAAGATGTGAAAAGATAATGATGCCCCTAGATTTATTAAAGTAAATAAAGAGGAACCAAGGGCGTTTTAGTAATTTGCTAAAGGATAGTTCTTGGGAAGTGAGCCATCAGAGTACTTGGGCTGGATCAGAGACCCAAGATGATATTCCAAGGCCCAAAAACGTAGCCCATGAATTATGTGAGAGAAAGTGGCATTAAAATAATGTTTTAGTGACTTTTCAATAAAATAAAGTTACTCGGTTGGCGTGATGACCGGGGAGATGATCAGATAAAATCCTGGACTTATCTGGAAGTCATGGGATGGCGTGAAAGGTGCTAGCAAGATGCCACATGGAGCTAACCTAAAGGGAGAAGAAAAGCTGAGGACACATGGCATAATCTCAGCCGTGTATTCCGGTGCAAGACTCTGGAATTCTCTAGAAGCGCTGAGTCAGCTGGTGAGGTATCCTGTGGGCCCCACCATTGTGCCACCTAGCATGTGAGGTGTCCCATGATGATGTCATGTTTGATGAGTCATTATGGAGGATGATGTCATCATGATGACATAAGCGAAACTTGGTGGGCAAGCAAAGTGATCTGAGCCACTCGTTGAGAATTGATCTGGACCACATATTTCACCTTGCCTCAAGTATAAATACCCCCTCCCCCTTGCCTTCTCATTCATGGCCAAGAGCCATTTTAGAGAGAGAAGGAAGTTCTAGAGAGAGAAAGTGAGAGAAAGAAAGAAAGAAGGAAGTTCTGGCCGGGATGGAAGCAGTATAGAGATAGTAGGGTTCTGCTAAGCTAGCCAGGTAGTAACTAATCATAGCTTTTATGTAATGAATTTATGATTTGATGTGCTATTGTTTGGTTGGTTGTTGTCTTATATGTTATGTCTGAAGCTCTATTGCAATGCTACGATCATATGTTATTGAGTATGGAAGCACGCATCATACTTATCTGTACACAATCACAAGCAAGCACTGTCACACTGCATTACATATATTATTATGATTATTTACTACTGAGATTCCCCCGAATATCATTCCCCATGTCTAACCCATTACAGGGAGATTATGTTGAAGTGAATTTTGAGAATTTTAAGAGACGCTGTTATGCTGCCGAAATTATGGAAAAATGGCAGTAATAAAGAAAGGAGCCGATACGTACTGTGTACGTAGGTACTATCTAAGGAGTCTGGAAGTGAGTGGACCTAGCCAGTTCATCCAGTCTTTCCTGGGTACTTACGTAGAATGGTAATTCTTACGGGGATTACCGAATCAATACAAGATCAGTTACTTTTAAAGCTGAAGCCTAGCAGTTATACTGCCGAATTTCAGACAGGAAAAGATGTAATAGAGTTATGAGGATTCTATGCATGCCCTGTTGTATGACAATTTATTATTTAATAATGAATATTGTTTGGCATGTTCAACTTGTGTATGAGGAACTAAGAGAGAAAAATTCGCAGGTCCTGAGGTAACAGTGTTCTGACCTCAGTTTGACCTCGTAAATGAAGGAATTTGGCCACGAAATTTGGTGAGCCAGTAGCACACATATGGGGCATTACGTGGACAGGTAATAAGCCTCATTTGGATGTGTAGAATGAGATAAATCAGTTTTCAAAATAAAGGTTCAGAATAAGGAACTTAAGAGTAAAATTTTAAATTTCTGGGCTTAAGTTAAGATATAATCGAGCCAATATCACTTCCGCAAGTGTACTCTGAGGGGTCTAAGGGAGGATGTTTCATCATGCACTTGCATTTATCTTGTATACATTGAATGGTACCGTTTACTACTGAGATTTCCCCCGAAATCTGAAGGGAATTGGAAGTAGTAAGATTTCCCCCTTTAAAAATTTTTCCATTCCCTGCTAGGATCTACCGAATGTGTTTAAGTCAAGGAGTAAGAAGTGTTACCTTCGGTATTCAAACTATGGTCACAACCTCCGTATTCACTCGTCGCGACCTGTAGGCTCTGGAGTTTTTAGTCTCGACCTCCTCAGCTTCTAGTCGCGACCTGTCGTCTCTGGAGTTTTCAGTCGCGACCTCCTTATCTTCTAGTCGCAACTGGAATGCTCTCTTCGATTTTTTGACGTTTAGGACGCTTGTATGGTCGCGACCTAAGTGTCTACTCGTCGCGACTTGTCATCGTACCTGGTGCTCTATCCTCGATCGTAAGAAGTCGACAACTCAGATCAGCTTTCTCTACCGGTATCCACACGAATAGCGTTCCAACCACGAACGACGTGCTAGCGCCTCTTGTCCCTCTAGGGCTTTCTCGAGATTCCACCCTCACCGTCTCTATTTTGGCCGTTTCTTATCTGTAAACCTTTTACAGCCTCCTTGTCACTCTCTCTCTCGTTCAAAACCCTTAGCCCCTAATGTCAAATATATAGGATACTATCGGCGTTCAGATTGAGATGGATTTCAGAATTAATCTTATATTAATTCTAAAATTAATACAATATCATATATTGCATAATTTGATAAGAAACTAATTAAATAAATATGGTTTATAGTAACTTTCAAATTCAAATAGATCATATCAATTTAAATTCAAATTCAAAAGTGATAAAGATTTAATTTATCTTTATAAATTAAATCTTACAAATATCTCTTATATTATATATAATATATATACGAATTTATATATATATAAAATATATATATCCACCCTAGATTATTCATTGAATCTGGACATGTCTTAGATTCAATGAATCTGGACATCACAGCTCGTGTTGGGCTATTTTGTGTGCGACCCTGTAGGCCCATATGAAGTTGGTAGCGGGCCAGTTACTATACTGACCCACAAGTCGTAAACGGTCTCCAACAAGACATTACGACTACCCAAATCATATGAGGATCGATGAACGATGTTACCTTTCATACAACCATATCACGTCCCTTTCGTCACACGATATTTTGGTCATGGATGAGGCATGGAGAACGTCATCCTCCTATTCCTAACCGTTACTTTCTCGATCTCTGAGTAGTCTGCTATAGAAATAGAACTACCTTTCTATTACAGTATGGTCATACATTTCTCAGACTCACTCATCGAGGGGCCCAGTAATATCTCTCTACGAATGTGAGGGACAAATTCCATCTTGACCATTCACATTCCTCCGTATGAAAAATCACTAAGCCCGAACATAGTCTTTATGATCACTCGGTCAAAAGTGACTTTTGACTAGGTCAAAGCTGAGCGTTTGTCATGTAGGAATCCATGATGATCCAAGGTCAAAGGGCATAGTGACATGGTTTGTCGTAGAGAGAAGCTTATGACTTAACCTATGCAGCTCTCTTATAGCGTGTCGGTCCAACACCTTGTACTCTTACATGTGCCTATGACTTTGATTTATATCTCTATATATCTTCAAAGTCATACTGGTCTTATTTCATCTCTGCTCCCGCATAGATGACCGACCAGGGACATTTAGGATAAGATCATGAGTTATCCAAGGATGGTTATCACAGTAAATATGCAAATAATGTGATAACATAATTAATAAATTCATAAATCAACAATGTTCATAAGACAATAATTGGCCCCTAGGGCATAATTTCCAAGAAAATCTCACCCCTACCTTTTCCAAACATAACAGGGTATTGGTTTGGAGAAGATGGAGCTAGGAAAGTGAGGATGTGACATTCATTCCCCCTCGGTAAATAGGTGGGGGTGTCACGGCCCCTTAGTAAACAGGTGGGGCAAGTCCCTCGGTAAACAGGTGGAACAAAAGCCAACCATCTAGCTTCAATGGAGGCTATACCATGTGGTAGAAATATAACTCCCTCATCACCAATCCCCAATGCATAATTCTCAAGATAATAATATTAATCAACAATCTCAAGCTTGATAATCATAACATCAATAAGTATCACAATAAATTTTTTCTTAAGATAAAAAATTTCTTCAAATAACAATAACAAGATATAACAAGTTCCTACTCTCAATTCAACTTTCCAAATTAATCTTTAAGTCCCATAAGACTATTTTTAATAAAATCATCAATAAAAATTCCTCAATATAATCATGTAGATATCATTATATTTATATATATCAAATCACTCACAAATATTACATTAGCATACACAACGAGTGGAAAGTGGTTAACTCTTATCAAAACAAGGAATAATTACCACAAGTCAAGTGGCCCTACTTATAACAATCATAAACAATCAGGTTCCCCTAGGAGTTACTCCAAAACCCCAACGATAATCTACAAAGTCACCACACACGAACTATCACTATATTACTTAATGCTGCTCTAAAATTATTCTAAAGCTACTATAGAGTCTTAGAGTTTATCTCCAAAAACATGAATTTCCTTCTAATTTACATTTATTTATAATTTAATTGATTTAATATAATAATAATAACTTAAGTTGAAGCCTTGAATTCTTTTCAAAAATTTCTAAGTAGAGTTTCTGTTTATAAACCATATTTATGTCTATCTATCTATATATATACGTACATATAATTTGCAATGAAGTGAGTTTATTTCCTACTTATTTTATTAAAGAAGAAAAAGGATAAGGTGGAAGGTGATCACGTCAATTTTCATTTATACATATATGCACATGGGTATAGTTGGATGACATGATAGGCATGGTTGATGAAGGCATGTATTTATGTATATATTAAAGGTCTAAAATTGTACAGGAGAGGAGAAAAGAAAAGGGTGATTCACGTGGTTTGGCAGAAAGGTCAATGAATGAACAACATACCTCTCCTTGAGACTTTGGGATAATAAGTATATTTAATGACAAATAGGGAAAACGTAGGGTCACTTCCTTCCTAAGTGAGTATATATATATGCACAATATATGCAACAAAAGGGCGATGGGTTATCCTGATAATGGAGGGAGCAGTGCCGCAGACTAATGAAAGGACTTTGCAAAAGAAGGGAGTAGTGGCGTGACTTAACAAAAGAAAGAAGTATGGCGCTAGATAATAAATAGTAATAGGAAAGGAGAGACTAATGAGAAAGGAAGGGAGATGAGAAAGTGTACCTCTACTGCAAAAGTGAGATTAGTCAGAGGAGAGAAAAAGTGATATGAAGGAGGGAGATAATGGGTGGCAGCTGATGGTAATAAGAAGAGGTGAGAAAAGGGATAAATTTAGTTTAACATTTTAATTTTTATCTAATATAATCTTATTATCTTATTATTATTATCATTATTATCTTTATAATTTGTTAGAATCCCATAAGATATGATAATTTAAAATTTAAATCACATCTTCAAAATTTAAATTCATATATAAATCTGGATATAAATCTTAATATATTCCTAATTAATAACATCAATCAAATCATAAACTTTAGGAAAGATAATAGTAGGATAATTCATATATCCTATTTTCATTGAAAATATTAAGCTATAATAATTTTAATTATTTAATATTTTATAGTTATTGATAAATGATATTTTTAATTGTGCTAAACAATAAATGAAAATTTGGGATGTTACCTTAGACCTGATATGTTTCTATTTGCATGTTAGAGATAGATGAGATAATTAGCTCCAGTTAATCCTCAACGATTAAAGTCAGGACTAGAATAAGGGCTTGAGGTAAGACAATGATAATTGGTTAGTTAGGGAGTTAGAACAAAAGAGATGATAGAATATGCTCAGTATGGTTATACAGATAAATGTTATTGGCATACCTATGGACATATGATTACAGTACTCAGGATGTATCGTTTTAATAATGATGAGATATATGAATGATGAGCTATGAACATGACATAGATTATAAAAAACAAAATAAGATATAGTTATGAAAATGATGATATAGCTCTAAGAAAACAACATCTATGTAATAAAAGTAAATGCTCTTACAATAAAGCTAGATTGCTCTTACAATAAAGCTAGATTGCTCTTACAATAGAGTCAGATTGCTCTTGAGATAGAGCCAATTTAAGGAAATGGACAGTGCAGCTCATGTTAGAGCTATGTCCACCAGATGAGATGAGAAATCCTTCAGCAGTTCTGTACATAACCATAATAAGAAAGATAAGATGTGTAGTTTATAGTAGTAAGTGCATGGTAGAGCCTATGTAGTTCTCTGCAGTATTGTACATATTGAAGTCATGTTTTAATGGAAGATGAGAAAGATATGAGAAATTTCTGAGTGAAAGAGGAAATGAGTAAATCCTTAATGAAAAATATTGTTTAAAATTTTTTTGAGGAAATTATCAGTTGAGTTACTAACTGAGTGGAAGTGGCTAACCTGTTGGAGATTGTGCCCCAGGGGCCAATCATTATCTTATGAATATTGTTGATTTATTAATTTTTTAATTATGTTATCACATTATTTGCATATTTATTGTGATGACCATCCTTGGATAACTCATGATCTTATCCTAAATGTCCCTGGTCGGTCATCTATACGGGAGCAGAGATGAAATAAGACCAGACTTTGAAGATATATAGAGATATAAATCAAAGTCATAGGCACATGTAAGAGTACAAGGTGTTGGACCGACCTTCCATGAGAGAGCTGTATGGGTCAAGTCATAAGCTTCTCTCATATACAAGCCATGTCACTATGCCCTTTGACCTGAGATCATCATGGATTCCTACATGACAAACGCTCAGCTTTGACCTAGTCAAAAGTCACTTTTGACCGAGTGATCATAAAGGCCATGTTCGGGCTCAGTGGTTTTTTATACGGAGGAATATGAATGGTCAAGATGGAATTTGTCCCTCACATTCGAAGAGAGATACTACTGGGCCCCTCGATGAGTGAGTCTAAGAAATGTATGGCCATACTGTAATGGAAAGGTAGTTCCATTTCTATATTCAGACTACTCAGGGATCGAGAAAGTAATGGTCAAGAACAGGAAGATGACGTTCTCCATGCCTCATCCTTAACCGAAATATCGTGTGACAAAAGGGACGTGATATGGTTGTATGAAAGGTAATATCGTTCATCGATTCTCATATATTTTGGGTAGTCGTAATGTCTTGCTAGAGGTCGCTTACGACTTGTGGGTTAGTGTAGTAACTAGACCACTGCCAACTTCATATGGGCCTACAGGGTCGCACACAAAATAGCCCAACACGAGCTATGGTGTCCAGATTCATTGAATCTAAGACATGTCCAGATTCAATGAATAATCTAGGGTGGTTATATATATATTATATATATATAAATTTGTATATATATATTATATATAATATAAGAGATATTTGCAAGATTTAATTTATAAGGATAAATTAAATCTCTATCACTTTTGAATTTGAATTTAAATTGATATGATCTATTTGAATTTGAAATTTAAATTGATAAGATATCTCAAATTTGATTTATGAGAATAAATCAAATATAATTCCGTCTTATCTTTATTTTAAATTAAATAAATAGGTGAATTAAATCTATGGGACGGATTTAATATAAACCATATTTATTTAATTAGTTTCTTATCAAATTATGCAATATATGATATTGTATTAATTTCAGAATTAATATAAGATTAATTCTAAAACCCAGCCCAATGAAAAGCCCGATAGCATCCTATATATTTGACATTAGGAGCTAAGGTTCGACACAGACTTGAGAAAAAGGGGCAAGGAGAGTGCAAAAGGTTTGCAGATAAGAAACTACCAAAATAGAGACGGTGAGGATGGATTCTTGAGAAAGCCCTAGAGGGACAAGAGGCGCTAGCACGTCGTTCGTGATTGGAACGTTGTTCGTGTGGATACCGGTAGAGGAAGCCGATCTGAGTTGTTGACTTCTTGCGATCGAGAAAAGAGCACCAGATACGACGATGAAGTCGCAACCAGTTGACACAGAGGTCGCGACTTAATAGGCATCTGAATGTCAGAAATCCGAAAAGAGATGACAGGTCACGACTAAAAGCTGAGGAAGTCGCGACTGACAACTCCAAAGGGTACAGGTCACGACTAGTAGCTGAGGAGATCGCGACTAACAACTCCAGAGGCGACAGGTCGCGACTAGAAGCTGAGTAGGTCACTACTAAAAGTTCTAGAGGCGAAGAGTTGCAACTAGTGGATACGGAGGTCGCGATTAAAGCTCGAATACCGAAGGTAACACTTCTTTCTCCTTGACTTAAACCATTCGGTAGATCCTGGCAGGGAATGGAAAAATTTTTAAAGTTCATTTTCGTTGCATGTCTTCCAATTCCCTTCATAACCTTATAACTTAGTCTGTTAGTTTTAGGTCTTCTAGAGAATTATGATATAGTACAACGGAATCGCATTAGATTCTAGAAGATCATAGTTAGATCCTAGCATGGCTCATTCTAAGGTTGCAGTTAGATCCTGAAAAGTCTTACGGTAGATCGCAGTAGATCCTGAGGGTCGTAGTAGACCTAACCTAAGGAAAGGAATTAGCCATGAAATTATGAGTATAGTGTAGTATTTATTTGGGAAGACAATTACTAAGGACAAGGTTAAGATAGGAAAGCCTCACGATTTGATTAACTTATACAGAGAGGTACTCAAAGCATTTTTTTAGATGACTATCTTATATGGACTGAACTCAGAATACTCTTATATGAAGAGGAATTAAAGTCGAGTTAAAGTTTTTAGTTTTTAGTACAAGGTATTTATAAGTCTATAGGAAGAATGTCTAAGAAAGAGAAGAAGAGTATCCCACATGAAATAAGAAGAGATCAAGTCTAAATAGATAAGTTCCTAAGATGAAATTAAAGAGAATAAGAGCCAGATAGACCTAAGAGAGACAGTATGAGAAAGGTCTGAGATAGGAAAGTACCAGGTAGGAGCCTGTTAGTACTAGTGCTGCATATTTTCATTAGCACTTCTCAGTTAACCTTGCTCAAGCCAGAGCACCCCAATGATGGGTGACACCTTGGGAAGTGATGAAAATGGTGTAAATGCCACACAAGTTTGTCATATATTCACAAAGTTATGTAAGATAATAACAAAAGCTAAGAAGAGTTATAAAAAGCTATGAAAAACAAGAGAGTAGAACCCTTATGTTATATCCAAAGAGAGGATCTAAAAGGAAAGATTCAGATTACGACCTTGTTTCAGGAGAAAGAAAGGAAAAAGAGCAATATTCTTCTGAGAGGCTAGCAAAGTTGTGAGTCAAAGAGAATGTTAGGCTTATGGTATCTCAAAATATACCAAGAGATACACAATAAGAAACCTATCATGAGACATGTAATGAGATAAGAAGTATGATGAAAAATAGAAACCCCATAATTTCATTAAATTTTTGGAGGGTTATCTATGAAAGAATTGGACACTACTCATAAGATTAGTATGGTGAGTCATTCATAAATAGATAAATGAATTGCAGATGAGAAAATATATATATAAAGAAGCAAACTTCAACTCTAATTGAGTTAAACTAGAAAAGGAGTGTGATAATACGAGAAGGATGTAAATCTCTGCGAATACTAAGAAAATTCTGCCACATGCTAGGATAAGAGATGGAATTTCATAAAAGTACCCCCGAACTTTAGTAATGAAATAGAGAAGGATATAAGAGAGATATATCCATAATGGTTTAACTAAGGTACGAGTTAAATTTTGAGTATAAAATTTATTTAAGGGGGAAGAAATATCACATCCTGATTTTTTCCTATCCATAAACGACTAATTTTTCCCTATCTGTAGAAGATTGATAGAGGAAAGAGGTAAGGAAATGACTGTGACAATGAGGAGAAGAAATAATCATGTTTAGATGAGTTTTAAGTTGAAGAAAGACATGAAAAGTATAAAGTTATAAAGCTTCAGGACGTGAACATCATTTTGATGAAAGTTTAATATAAAGAATTCAAGAAACTTAAATGGAGTTTTGAGATTTCAGAAGTGAAATTAGAATTTCCGAATGTCTAGAAAGGGACTAAAATGACATTTCAAAATTGAAGTAAGGGACCAAAATGCAATTTGACAAATTCAAGGACTAAAGTGTAATTTATCAAATTTAAGGGGCAAAAATATAATTATGAGAAAGTTGAGTTGAAGGCCCAAAACTGCCTAAAAATGCTATAGTCCCAAATTTTACCAGTAAATAGAGAATGGTAATTGGACCAGTCATATTTTTTAAAATTTCAGTTTGAGGTCCCGAGAAATTAATATTAATCTGCAAAGTCTGAAAACTGGTACAGGACCTTCTGAACCTCATAATCAGATAAAATTTGGTAGAAAATTTTTATAATTATTATAGGAATTTGTGAAGTTGATAGAATTCAAGAAGGAGTCTTGTAGAATTTATTATGAAATTTAAGGTAAAAAATGACGTCGATAAAATGATTTAATAAAACATAGAATTTTTATCATAATTTCTGGGTCTCAAAAAATTATGAAACTTTGTAAGAAATTCATTTAATAGTAGAATAAATTTCTAAAAATATAAAGACCATTAAAAGAGCTCTATAGAATTTATCTAAAAAATTAAGGTGATTTAGGGTACATAGTATAGAAAGTGCCTTGGGATGTGAGCCAAGATTGGTTTGGACCTAAAGTTGTGTCAAGCATTAGGCCCAAATTGTGGAAAAGTGGTTATGTGGTCAAAATGGATTTTATGTTATTTTATAAAGAAAAAGAGATAAGAAATAAAGAAAATTTACGAACATTTGAAATGTCCTTGTGGGATCTCCTAATTATGTCCAAATGGAACCAAATGCAAGGGGAAATAAGGATTTTAGCTTGTGGCCTTATCTCCTAATTGCCTTAGAGATTAGTTTAGATTAAGAGCAAATTTAAATCATTAGATTAGATAATGTTTATTAAATCTTAGCCATTCATTTCCTTAGGTCTTTGGCTATAAATCCCCCCTTAATTCCCTTCATTTCACGCCATTTTGAGGAAGCCATGGGGAGGTACTGTCCAAATGAAAAGAAAAGCATGCTCAAGGTACCAAAGTCGAGTTAGCTAGAAATTAAGGTAAAGTAATATATCCTAACTTATTTTCCTTCATTTCAAGAACTTAATCTTAAGATTTTAATGGAAGAAAAGTGGGATATTCTCTTGGATATGGTGCTGTCCAAAATTGTACAATATTAGGGGAAATTAGATTAAGCTAGAAACATGAAATTGAAGCTTAGATAAGTAAGAACTAAGTAGTTTTGACTTGGAAATTCAAGTATGCATGGAATTATGGTTTTGAGTTCATTGTTGCCACTATTTGAATCACTATTCATATGTGAGAATTTCATGATCTTGATGCTTCCAATGAGTTTAAAATGAAAAATTGTGTAGGTAAAGCAGAGAAACAAGTATTGGAAGCATTGGAATCAAAATGAGAATTTTTGAGGAAAAAGGAAAAGTAGTTTGGTCAAGGGCAGTAGGCAAGGGAGGAGTTGAAATTTTGAAATTTTAACATTATATTTGGATTCCTTGGAAAAAATTATATAGGATTGGTGTATGAAAATAATTATTACAATGCTAAACCACTAACTCCAATAATTAAGTTAAGAGTTAGGGGTTTTAAGGGATTTAATGTTCAATGTTTATGTAATGGATTTAATGAGTTGTATATACAATATAATTATGTTTAGGGCCATGATATATCAAAGGAAATAAGTTAAAGAGGATGAGCAAGAAACCAATTTTTGGTTGGAGATAAAGGGAGCAAAGAGAAAAGGATAAAGTTTTAAGGTAGTGGACTAACCTCTTTATGTGCTTGATGTGGTATTGATAAGACACAATTTGTGTCTGATTTCTGCGATATTTTTAAGGGTTTTATAACAACTTTACCATTCATTTTATGCCTATAGTTGTGCTTTTGTGGTAATACATTATTGTGCTTGGCAATATGCTATTTTAAGGGTAAAATGGTAAATTAATTCCTCCAAACTGCATATATGTTATTCTTTTACTGGTGGTACTTTTACAGCAAGCTTTGATTTTGAATTGCAGGTACTCTGGAGGAGAACCAAGGACTAATGTGAGCAGATAAGAAATCACAAGAGAGAATCAAATCAAGGAAGTAGCTTCTGTGTCTTTCAGTCGCGACCAAAGTATCTACAGGTCACGACCTAATTTCTCCTGGAAAGTTTCTCTACGTTTACAGGTCGCGACCAAAACATGGATCTGGTCGCGACCAAAGAAGACAGTCGCTGAAGCTGCGCGTTTTTTATTAGGTCAACATGGAAATAAAAGGAAGGGGGAGCCGCAGACGAAGGGGAGGCTGAGTTTTGACCTGATTAGGCTAAGAAGCAGTGTTCCAACTCTCTACACACTCTCTACACTACCTACACACATCTTCCATCATTTATCTCTCCATCTCGCTTTCTGCTTTCTTCATGGCATCATATTTGGATAGCGATTGCAGCACAACAGGAGTCATGAGAGGCTAAATCTTTAGTCTCTTGGTGATGGATCTCGTATCTTGAGCTCATAGACTGCACTGGGGAATTCTCTATTTTAATCTGCACCTATTTCATGTTTTGATGCTTCTAAATCTAGGGTTTTTCATTATACGAACAAGAAATTGAGTGTCGATTGATTACTCTCATATTAGACAATTGTAATTGACTTTGGATGCTTTGAATGTCAGATTTAATATAATATTTCAGTTTCGATTTTAAGGTAGTTGGATTGTTATCAACAATCGTTGCTAATTAATTCAATTACTTGAAATCTAAGGTTTGTCGATCGACGATCATTCAAGGGCATTTTTATCATCCAATTTAAATTACACACTAAGTGGATTTTAATATTGCATTAAGAGTTTTTAAACTAACTTTGATTAAAGGAGTTTACCCTAGACTCAATCGATCGATTGAGGTTTTGTTTAAGACTTAGTGATTTCAAAAAGTCCCATATCAAATTAAGAGCAAGGATAGATATGTTTTCATCATCAAGAGTCTGTCACAACATATTTCTTTCACAAATCAACTCGTTTTCATCTTAATCAAAAATACCAAAACAATATTTACTTTACTGCACCTTTATTTTATTGCATCAAAAATCAATCAAACGCTAAAACCCATTTTACTTTCACTTAGGTTTTCAATGGTTTTGTCACTAATATGTTAGGTCTCCAATAGAAAAGCTCCTCGAGAAGAACGATAGGGTTGTGCCTTATACTATATTATTGGGTGCAAATGTCACATCCTTACTTTTACATATCTTAAGGACCATTCAGTAGCACTTAAAACCACTTTCAGGGTCATTGAAGTCTAAACTCTAAATCTGGAATTTTATTCATATCGGGTACTGTTCACTGTGGCAAATTCCAGATGAGTGACCTGACTTTGAAAATTCATAACTAATTCTAGAAAAATTGAAATGAAGTGGTTCAAATTGATACATGAATATAACTTAAGTATATTTCAGTGAAAAATCATTGGTTTACCATTCCTTGACAAATTCAACGTGGGTCAACGTTTCAACTTTACTGTTCATCCAGTGATTTCCTCCTGAATCCAGCATTCTGGTCCTAACTTAAACAATTTATATCTTTTCGTGTATAAATCCAAATAAGGCACTATATATATCAAATTAAAGATTAGGATGTCTACTATTTACCATAAAAATATCATACATTTATTCAACCATTTACTATTTTTAATGATTTATCAAACATCAATAGGTCTCCACGGGTTACTGTTCACAAGGCCATTTTTCAGCAACCAACCTTACATATTAGTGCATATATCACATATCAGTCAAACATGCCAGATAACAATTATTATTGAATAATCTGCTGTTATACATCAGTGCATGATTAACATCCTCATATTTCTATTACATTTTCTGTTATCTAAAATCCGGCAGCATAACTGCTACATTTCTTCTATAGAAAGTAACCGATCTTATACCGATTCGGTAATTCTCGTAGGAGCTACCATTCTACGTAAGTACCCAGGAAAAATTGGATGAACCTGCTAGGTCCACTCACTTCCAGCCTCCTTAGACAGCACCTACGTACACAGTATGTATCAGTTCCTTTCTTTGTTCCTTCTTTGTTGCCAGAATTTCGGCAGCCTAACGGCGTCTCTTAAAATTTCCAAATTTTATTTTGACAGAACCTCCCCTGTAATGTTATATATAGGAATGAGATTCAAAAGAATCCCAGTAGCAACAATCATAACAATATATGTAATGCAGTGTGACAGTGCTTGCTTGTGGTTGTGTACAGATAAGTATGCTGCATGCTTCAATACTCAATAACATATGATCATAGCATTTTAATAGAGCTTGAAGCATAACATATAAGAAAACAATCCAAACAAACAATAGCACAACAATTCACAAAGACATTACATAAAAGCTAGGATTAGTTACTACCTTAAAAGCAGAACTTCAGAATTTCTCTACTGCTTCCAACTTCAACAGAACTTCCTTTCTTCTTTCTTTTTCTCACTTTCTCTCTCAAGCACTTCCTTATCTCTCTAAAATCTCCTTAGTCCGTGGGAAATGAAGAGCTAGGGGGGTATTTATATTTTTGGTCAATGGCATTCTTGTAATTTTGAAGCCATCTGATCCTGTGGTCCTGATTTTTCCGGAATTTCCTATTTTTCTTTATTCCTTTTACTGCATCATGCATGACATCACTCCATGCCACCTCATAGGACAACTCACCACCCACATTCTTCACATGGCAAAAATGGAGAGGAGAAAAGCCTTCTGGAAGCTTTCCGGTCCAATCCGGTACCGGCCTAGTCCGTCGCCTCGAAAACTGGACCGTTTTCTAAATCCAATTTTTCTGGAAACCTATATTATGTCTTCTAGCCTTGAACTTAGTATCTGGATCCTTTATATCATTAATATTTTAATACTGGGTCCAAGCTCAATTACAAATCCCCTGCGAAATGACCAAAATACCCCTGGGTGCCCTTTCATGCACTATCTTAACCCTAAGGGCAAAATTGTCATTTTATACCTTTCTGTACCTCATCAGGGCATATACTGACTCTGGTTAACTTCTCCTATATATATCTTGGCCTCTAGGCCTGTCTAGAATGACCAAAATGCCCTTCATACGCCTATTACCCCTTTGGTACAACACAGGGGTATTTTCGTAATTTCGCACTTTTCCGAGGTTCTGCTGAACACTGGCCCACCTATCAGTCCAAGAGTCTTATTGGGCCTTTATTGGTGCCATTATTGGGCCTTTATGGGTCCATTAACTTTATGGCACGTATTACGAGGAATCTTCCTCTAGCATAGTTCATTGAATATTTTATTATTATTTACCATTTATACACATTTCTGGACACCGGCTCCTTCTATTAGATACACTGCCCTACTGTGTCTGGGCAGCCATCTGGGTCATAACGGGCATCTGACTGTTGTTACCCGATCTCATTCAGTCTTAGTTTAAATACCGATAAATCTCCCTATCGGATCCCTGGAGGCCTCATACTCCCGTCTGGATTTTCTAATTTGTGAATAACTTTTTCTACAGACCTCCTATCGGTATTCTGTCAGTTTCTTGACATCCGCTCCATAAGGGTGCATCATCCTGTAATTTCTTATATCTGAAATCTAGGGTATCCGGTATGAATTTTTATAACTTTTGGACAATCAGTCCATTTTTTGGCTATCTGGAGTCTTCAAAAATTCCAGTATTAGGCTGGATTATCCAGCGCCACCTGCCCTATCTTCTGGTAAAATCTGGGACTGAAATTCCATCGGGCAGTCCAACCCACTTCTGGCCTATTTTTCCTTAATTATACTTTAGCCCCAGGGAACTTTTTCTTCTTTGCACTTAAGTCCCTTTATTTGGCTAAAATTACACTTTAAGACCCCACATTTTTGTCTACCTTTCTTTCCTAACCTTAAACTTTCCATAATTGCATTTAAGTCCTTTCATATCCTTTCTTTTGCAATTTAATCCTTTTCTTTACATAAAGGACCACATCTTTTTCCTGAAAAAGAACTCATATATTCCATTTAATCTGTAGATAAAAATCAGTACAAAAAATTAAGGATATTACAGCAAACATTATTATTTTGATGGATTGGAAGATGACAATCCGACCTGTTCATCAGGTATGCTTATGTGTTGATATGTATATGATGATTGAATGATGTTGTGACATGATAAATGATGTTGAATATGTTATGTATAACATACTTTCCATGGCCATGCTTTTTCATACAAGTTATAAAGCATGAGAACATGTCACTAATTATAGAAAGTTTAATGAAATTACATATCATGCATTAGCATCTATCTTGCATATTTAAGTGGTAATGTTTGCTACTGAGATTCCCCAGAATCTCACCCTCCCACAACCAACCAATTCAGGTCAAGCATGATGGAAAATGTATGCATTGAGAAGAGATAAACAATGGAAGAAAGAAAGTGAACAAATAGATACTCTAGCTTATGATGTATGGTTTCCTTATTTATAGAAATGCTATATAAAGTGCCTATTTATGTAATAAAAATATTTAAAATAATTATGGAATATTTACATGATGTATATGAATATATGGGAAGCCTAATTAATAGTTTATGAATGATGGATTAATTTATGAAAATTAAAGAAAGAAGATGAAATGGCAAAAATGTAAGTCCTGGAGCAGTCTTGCTTTTACTCCAGTTTGACTTAGCAAATGAAAGAATTAATTCACGAAATTTAATGAGCATATAGTACACATCTAGATCTTTAAATTCATAGGTAATATGTCTCATTTGGATATTTATATCAAGAGAAATGAATTTCTAAAGTTACAAGATAAAATCTAGAATTTCCAAAATTTACCATATAAATAATAAAAAATAACGATTTAACTGTATTGATTGGAAAGATAAATGTCAAGATTTATATTTTTTTTCTTAAATAGCTATGAAAGAGCTTCAAATAAAAATTTGAAGCAACTCCATACTATTTTTCTAGAATTAGTTATGAATTTTTAAAATTAGACTCTCAATCTAGAATTTACTAAATGAACAGTAACCGAGAATTAAGTTTAAAAATTTAAATTTTTGGGCCAAAGTAATGCTTTCACTAACTATATAAGCTTCTGAATACGTACTCTGAGGGGTTAAAAGTATGATATTTTAAGAGTCACCATATGGCTTACTTTGCTGGGTTAGGTTTAGTAAGGTGGCACATATGGGGTGAATAGAGGCTTAAAGTAGGGTCTATGTGATGGGAAGAGTGATTCAGGGGTATAGTTGAAGTGGTAATTGAGATATATAGTGTTGGTTACTCATGACAAATGATCAAAGAAGCCCCCGAACTTTTTTCTACAGTTAGCTCCAATAAGTCTCCTCCTATTACACCATCTATTATTTTCTGGTCGTGCTCTTTGAATCCCCTATGGAAATATAGTATGAGGTATTCATCAGGTATTTGATGATGCAAGTACTTGTGTAGGATTTATTAGCATCGATCCCAGTATTCAGCAAAAGATTCATGGATGTTCTGTGCAACGGAGTATAGTTGCTTTCTCGCATGATCCCTTGCAATATTATAACATGTGAAAGATTGAGAGGGCATGGTTAAATTAGGATTATATTGATGATAATTATTAAACCAACCCATAAAGTAATTTAGAGAAGGAAACAAAGAAAATGTGAATAATGGATAAATGAAAAAATAAAAATAAAAATTGAAAATATCAAGAAAAATTAAAAAATTGACTCAAACCTCTAAATTTGGCAAAAATAGGTCATACCTAATAATAGAAGCTATTAAAAATGTTTAGAACATCAAAAACTTGTAGTGTGAATATTTTTGGATTTTCTGGGTAAGTCATAAATAATTCTAGCAAAGTAGTGAGGATCAAACTGAAATTTACTAAACCCAAAAAATCCTAAAGACTAGACTCTGCTACACACTAAGAAAATAAAGGTAGAAAAAAGAAAACACACTTAATTAATCTAGGAGTCAAGGGAATTGACTCCCCAGCAATGCACCAAAATTTGATGTCGACTATCTTTAGCGCTCAAATTATTTACTAAATTAATCTCTATATAGTATAGAGGTTAATCTAGGTTGTATTCTTTACGTAGAGTCAATGTGTGGCTTAACTCTAGAAGGAGGAGTATAATGAGCTTGATTAATTAGAATTTCTAGAAAAATAAAGAGAAAATAATGAGGAAAAAAAAACAAGACAAATGGAGGATATTACCAATATGAAGGCGAGCGCTTTCAAGGATTGACGCGTGACAATCATTGTTTAATAATATATCAGAGTTATAACAATTATATATATACTAAGTTCTTAATATGCAAAATCCTAGACAATCATCATAGTCATAATCATAAAATTTACAATTATACCTAGATCTAGCATACAATTGCATCAAAAATGATTATTTAAAAGCTTTATTTAGCATGTGTTAAATGAAACAATAAATAATTTTTCCTCTAATATGGATATTCAATCGAAAACTTTATAACTAAATGTGAGAACCCAACATGAATAATTATAAGAGAAAACTAAATATATTAAATAAAGAACACTAAATCATAAATTAAAATAATAAATCACAAGAGTTTGATTACACAAGTGTCTCAACCAAAACCCTAAATTCAACATATATAAATCTCAAAACTTAAACCTTGGAAATCATAAACTTACATAAAGAAAAAAGATCAAATCATAAAATTATTCAACTCCTATTCTAAAGTATAAAAACTCAAGCCATTATATCTCTCCTCAAGAACTTAGAAGGAAAGTGATGGAATTATGGAAAAGATGAAGAAGATGATTGTAATGGTGTTGGTGATTGGTGTGTCCAATGGAAGAGCCTTGGGGTCCTTTATATAACCTTAGGTTATGGCCTTGGTATCTTCTTTGTTGATGTGTGACTCTTTATGATTGGTTCTCAAAAGATGATGATTTATCCTTGATTTATCTTCCATGATATTTAATTATCCCCAAGCTGTCATCTTTTTTAATATTGCAAAGATAATCCTTTTAACTCAAATATCCTAAAAATAATTCAAATAAAAAATAACAGGATAAATGAGATAAAATAATTAATAAGAAAATAGAAAAAAAATACCTTTATCTATTATCCTTTAATTAAATTTAAATATTGGATATTGAGAAATTATTTTGAATTAATTCAAATGATATTGAATTAATATAATATAAGATAATACTAATATAATATAATATTATATTATATTAAAGGAATGAATTAATATAATATAATATAATATTATTGCAGATATGTTGATTGTCTCTAATTAAATATTATAATTTTCTACTTCAATTTAGCAATTCCTCAATTAATCTTCCTCTTATAATATAATTGTTTATTATTTAATGTAGGGTACTAGTTATCATTTATTTATTTTTCTCAATTTTTTGAAATACATGATAATGCTTATTAAACATAATACATTTTTTAAAATAGATAAAAAATAATTTGATAAAATAATGACAATTTCATTTAACTCCCAAAGTAGGTTCCGCATGGAAGGTGAGGAAGGGAGTTTTAACCTATCTTTCCACACAGATAAGTCCCTTTAAATTTTAAAAGCACGTTTGATAATATAAAAAAACTTTTGATAAAAGTAGAAATAAAAATAGAAATGAGTTAAAAATATATTTTAAAAAATTATTTAGTACGATGAAAATAAGAATCGAAGTGACCTCTATATTTTTTAAAAAAATAGATGAAAATAGAAGAAAAATACTTTTTTGCCCTCCCTCGTATTTTTTCATCTCTCTCTTTCTTCGTGGTCGTTCCTAATAGGGGTGTACATGGGCAGGGCTGGGCAGGGCACCCCCCTGCCCGATGCCCGGCCCAAAGAAAGCATGGGCTGCATTTTGCAGCCCGATGCCCAGCCCTGCCCGGTAAAAGCCCTAAGTATTTCGGGCTGGGCATAGATGGGCTGGGCATGGGCGGGCTGGGCATGCCCAAATAGTGATATCCTGCTCATATTGTGAAAAAAAAATCTGCAATTATAAATTTCTAAAATAATACCATATCTATGTCTTAAAGATTTAAAAAATATCCATAATCAACTAAAAACAAGGCGACAACAAGATAATAATTAAAGTTTTGAAACTCATTGAGAGGTAGGTGGAGGAGGCATAGGAGAATGGTCAGGGGTAATACCATAATCATTATTGATAGGACTAGGGGTTGGTGATACAATAAAAGTTTTAAAAGCGGTTGAAGTTGAAGTATCTTCAAGAGAGGATGATGATACTTTAGAAGCTTGATCATCCATTTAAACAAAATATCTTCAACCTGAAATTAGCCATAGAAATCTCATAAATTAGCCAACCATTTCAACTAACTATAAGGATCTTTTAGAGCAGCCAAACGTGATATAATCATCATATATATATGCATTACAGTACAGCATTAGTTTAGTTTCTTAAAAAAGTTCTTCAATTGTTGTGTTTGATTCCCTGTGTGTCTGTGAATTGGTTAATCATCATATATATATATATATATGCATCACAGGTGTCTTGCAATAAAAATTAAAATATGACATTGTAAAGTTATGAGATGGTAAAATATGATATGGTTAAGTTGCTAGCACAGGTGTCTTGCAGTACATCGAAAACATACAATTTATTACCTATAAAAGAAAGATTACGGGGGTCAAGTTATGATATACTTATAATAATATGATCATCATTTTTTTATTCAATTAGGAGTATATATGGATTTGAAGGGAGATAGATAATAATTGTTAACCACTTGAACTAAAGAATGAATAGGAAAGGTAAAGAATGAATAGGAAAGGAAAAGGGAGAGGAAGAAAAAATGTTGACAGGAATGTTAGAACTGATGAGAAATCAAGACACGCAACTATGAGCCTCCAGTACTTAAGCCATGTTAGCTAGATACAAGAAATTAACCAAAATGATATCATGCATGATGTTGTGGATCATACTATTCTAACAACCTTTTCATCAAATTAATTGTGATTAGGACAGATTGAACCATCCAACACCTAACACGAAGCTAACATATAAAGCACAAGGGATACTATTTGATGTTATACAGTGTGAAGCTAATTCGTGCAGCAACAAAAGAAGAGGCAAAATAAAATCAGCCATCCTTCAGTCTTAATCCGAATCATCAATCAAATAGGTCTGCTGCCAATGCCAGCAAATTGTTTTCTGTAAAATATGATAGATATGAAGCACAAGGGACATCGATACAAATGGGTTTGGTTTATTGGGAAGTTTACAGAATAAAATTCCAACAGGGCATACGTGATTGTGATGGCAATAACATATTAACTGTTCTATTTAGCATTGGACTTGCATGCTCAGAGCCTCAGAGGAATCACCCAGGGAAAGAGCAAATATGATGTACATCACAAGGAATAACATATTAACATCCTGAAGAATAACATATTAACATCTCTATTTCCCATTCTTCCAGCAAGACCCATAAATTTCTAGAACAAACAAATCTCATAGTTTCCTGTGACTCTGTGAAGAATAATATGCAGATTCAGACAACTAGACGAAGAGAGAGAAGAACTTGAAGAGAGAGAAATGAATCGCAAAGGAACCTGAAGATTGCAGTTTCCTGATAGAAATATTGCAGATTGCAGTCAAATTAAAGAAAGGAATTTCAAAGAGATGGAGATCTAGACGAAGAGAGAGAAGAACCTGAAGCTGGCACGAGAAGAGCCAGATTTGAACACCGGTGACAACAATGGACAACGCCGTCGTTGCCTCGCTGGAGACTCGCAGGAGCAAGAGGGTAAGGGGCTGCCAAACTGGTCGGTCGCCGAATATAGCGTAGCAGAGAGCCAAGACTTGAACTGGAACATACACTTTTAGAAATTAGGGCAACTGGGCATTGGAAAAACTCAAACAAGTTAGATAGAATGATAGATATTAGATAGGTATTATAAATTTAAAAAAAAATATATAATATATATACCTCGGGCCGGGCCAAAATGGGCAGGGCTGCATACCTTGCCCGGTGACCTGCCCGGCCCGACACTTAGCCCGGCCCAAACTTGCCCAATTGTATTTCGGGCCAATTTTTTTTGGGCTGGGCAGGGCTATTTTCCTCCGGGCCCGGGCGGGCATACCGGGCACTGGGCATCTTGAACACCCCTAGTTCCTAAAGCCAGTCCCCATCTCGTTCTTCTTCTACTTTCGATTCTGACGGCACGTCCACCGTGGCCCCCTATTCCGGTTCGATTGATCTTTGCTGGTAACAGGTGAAGCACGACGGACGTGGGTATGTCGTGGATTTGACGGTGTAATATTCAACATTTGTTCTCAGTCCCTCAGGTCTCAACATTTGCTCCTTGTCTTTAGATTGAATATTTGTTTAAAGTTCTTGTTAGTAGCCTTCTTTTTCTCCTTTCTCATAGCTATATTGTGCAATAAAGTGGTGAGTGCTGAAACCTGAACATAGGGTTGTGGATGTTGGTTCCAATAGAATATGATATGTGCCAGGTGATGATGGCTACTTCTACTAGACCGTGACTTCAAAGAGTAAACATTCGAACTACTGAGTTTCAAAATCATTCTCCCACTCATTATTATTATTATTTTGGTGTGTGCTGGGTTACATAATTTTTCCTAAGCCTACTGGGAAATAAGATTTAATCAAAATGTCAACCATGCAAATCTTCGACTTTTCCCCTCAAAGTTAGCGACACTGGCTATATGCGGATCTGCCCTTGATTCAATGCAATGATTACTCAGATTTGTTTCTTACTTACAGGTCTAGGTGAAGAAGTGAGGAGTGCAGAAAATGCGCTAGTTTGCTTGAGGGTTTAGGGCTGTGTCTGCACCATTTGTGATAACTCGGTAGTGTGCAAGTTGATGATGGGCAAACGTTTTTCCCCCGCTTAGTTTATATGGTTCATCTCTGCATTTGGCACAACTTTCCAGCATCTTTTCATTGTTTGAATAAATATAGATGGCGTTCTGTTGGGAATTCTTGGTGTGGTGGATTCCAAGTTGTCATATCCTTTTCTGTCCCCATATTTCTCATACTAGATATCAATTTATATTGTCTTAGTCATTTAGTACTTTGAGTTTGACGAAAATACTATGTATTATTATATACCATGTATGAGCCATTGAGAATCTTGCTTCTGACAATATGTTCATGAGCTTATCTTTTTGTTTGCCTTTTTTATTTTCTTGTTATGTTATTATACTACAAGTATGAATAGGTATCTCTAATGCTAGAACTATACAGATCAGTATGGAGAAAAGAGGCTTTTTATGTGATCTTTTCATTATTGCCCTTGTCTTTGACTAACTTCAAGACTTTTTTCTACATTAAATTTTCATTTTCAAATTAAATGGGATATCACTGAAAAAGAAAATAGTTTAGATCTG
Source organism: Leucaena leucocephala (assembly GCA_037074615.1). NCBI lineage: Eukaryota > Viridiplantae > Streptophyta > Magnoliopsida > Fabales > Fabaceae > Leucaena > Leucaena leucocephala. Next base: position 6,301,446 of record CM073548.1, on the reverse strand, counting down.
CCGACAACTCTGCTGAAATTGGATTTTTGACATTAAGAAGGTCATGGGATAGTATTTTCAAACGGATACAATCATTCTGATTGTGCTGCTACTTTCATAAGAGCCATTATGGCTGTGACATTAGCCTCTTTATACGCATGACTCTTGCAAGGGTTTGAAAGCTTTTATTAAGAGACTTGAAGGCATCAATTGTAGGGCCATTAGTACTGTTGACCTGACATAATCTTAGAGCAATTTTATAGACAAAGTGAAGACTTAGTTTCTATTACCCAAATAAAGAGAAATATCCTGGCTTTTTATTTGATATTTTGATAGACTGTTTGAGAGTATGATATGTGAAATTGATAAAGTTCCGATTATGAAGTCAAATTTGAAAATTCAAAATAGTCTGATTTTATTTTATTAATATTTATTTTAAGGGTTTTAGTAGTATTTTAGGGGTTAGTTTAAGTGTAGCACAAGTTTAGGAAGAGTGGAGTCTGTTAAGATTATTGACTGAGTCAAATATTTTATTTTACATAATTTATTAAATAGGTTCAAGTTAGTCATGAGTTAGTGGACTTAAATTTTAGGTAATCTCTATTTATAAATATTGAGTATTATCATATGTAAAAATGATGCAGAAATTAATTCAATATTTGATTTATCATTGGAGATTTTCCTTAGGCTTTATTAGTTATATGAGTTTAAGATTCTTACTTATATTCTGATAAAAATTTTCCTTTTTCTTTATTAATTTGTGGAATTAGATTCTGACTTTATAATTTAATAGAGACTTTCTTTTTATATTTCTATACCTATCTAGGATTCTATCAGAAATCTTATATTGTTGTCCACTAATGGTGTCAGAATCATAGCTGAACCATATTTCTGTTCAAGTATATCCATTTGTGATTGAATCTACTGATGATGTTAAACCATAGTCCTTGAATTTCAATACCCTTACTTATTGGGTTTATTCTGACAGCCATGCTGCCATGCTTTTATTCTGTATATTCTTTGATCATCACATTGAACTCTGTCATTTCATGCAAAATACAGTCTTCTTGTTTATGATACTAAAGTTGTAGAAATGTTTGGTGCAGTTGAACATTTCATTTGCAGGAGACAAACACATGAGAGTTACCTATTAACCTTGAAGTGGCAGGTACATATTATCATGCTTGGCTCCTACGCAGATTATGATAAATACTGAGAACAATATAGATGGCTGAAGATGGATCTATCGAAGGTTAACAGGAAAAGGACGCCTTGGTTGATCATGTTATTTCATATGCCATGGTATAACAGTAATACAGCTCATTCGGGTGAAGGGAATGATATGATGGCAGTTATGGAGCCAACTGGGCATCCAGGCCTTAGATGACTCTTCGCTGGTGGATTTTGCAATCTCCATGGTACATTTTCTTTGTTCAAGCTTTCTTTCTTGTAAGGGTTGTGCTTTAGTTAAAAATTTCTTGACACTTGACAGCTAGAAAATCTAGTTGTATTAGATGTTGTATTACCATCCTTGTCATCAAGAAAATTCTTTTATACATATGAAATTCATTGTCTACCTCTGGCTGATGAAAGAATACGTGGTGCAAGTAAATTTTAAGTTGTGTTGACACGATAATATGTAAGATAAAACACTACAAGGTATATTTTCCTATCATGTATGTACTACTTCTGCTATATAGATGCTAAAAAAAACATAAATAAGTATTGTATAAAGCAAACATAAACAGCAGTAGGAGTTTCAGCTGCAATTTTTTATTACATGGTTAGTATGGCCATAATATTTATCCCTTCCCTCCCTAAAAAAATACAAGTAGCAGGAGTTTACTTACAGTGTTTATACAAAATATAAGTAGCAGGAGCTTACTTACAAAATATACACAATACATGGCCAATGATTTTAAAATATCAAAATACGAGTAACATAAACATTGTCAACGATATCTCATTTGTAATTAACAAGCACCCTTCGAACCATTTTCAACTTTGACTCATATGGAAGGTTTGGAAATATAACAAGGATGTCCTCATCTTTCACAATTTTGAGTACTGCATCATGTCGCTCATCTTGAGATAGCTCTTCCAACTTGCATAGCTTGTTAAAAATTCTCCTTTTTATGTCATCCAACATAGCAGACCTTGCAAGCCTTTCAACATGAGATGCCAACATCTCTTATGCTTGTTGGATACCTTGGCATGTAGTACTCATCATCCTCTCAAGGCCCTCCATAAGGTCATCATGATCACTACTGCTTCTTTTTCTCTTCCTACTGGTAGTGTTGACTTTTGCATTTATGACAGTAATAGAAGGGTCTATTTCTTCTTCTATGTTGAAATCATCAGTGTTCTCAACATTAGGTTGTGGGGGGATTTCATTCTCATCGACTTGATCACAATGAAGTACAGAAATTGTCCCGCTTCCATCAGCTCTGTCTTTTGCAAAGATTGTGCATAGTGCATCAAAATGGGGAAAAGATTTGCCACAAAGATGTGCAGATCTTTTGTTGCTCTGAAAAAAAAACCCACCAACTGTAATGTTGCGTTCTCACCTTATTTACATGATAAATATACATATATAATATATAAATATTACCTTAATACACTCATCCCAAACTGCATTCTACTGTAACACAACGTTCTCCAGATCCTATCCAAATCCTGATTTATTGGTCCCATTGATCATTTTGTAGATAGCTTGCCAATTAGCTTTTAAGGTCTTCAACTGAGATCTAACTTGTCGATCGGCTTTAATCTCACATCCAGGCAACATTTTTTGCAATTCTGTAAACACTCGTCTTAAAACCACTGTCAGAAACCAAAGCACCTTTATCATGCAGAACTAACATTGCATCAACAAGTACATCATCCTTTTTAGACTGCCATTTTCAACATAAGAAGTTAATAAAATAGTAAAATCATCTATACAAAGTTAAAGGCACTTGTGATAGTCCATAGAATAATAATCCAACCATAAAACAAACATTTTCACTGCACCAATAACATAATACAAACACCAGAGTCCACTTAAAGAAACCAATACATTTATAATATTTCCTAACTGCTATCCCTACGCCTTAAAAAGTCAACAAACATTTCATTCTCTAATGTGTCACAAAAATTAGCCCATGCATTAGATGGCTCAATTGCCGAAATAGGTGGAGCATCTATGTTAGAGACATCCACGTCCACTTCGTCAATCCCATCATCAAGAGGATCTGAACCTTGTTGGCAAATGAAATTATGTGAGACAACAAGTTATGACAATTTGAATATTGAGTTCGAACAGGGTAAAATGAAGGGCTTCTAAGTATAGCCCAACATAATTTTAACATCCCAAAGCAACCTTCTATCACATTGCATGCAGATGCATGCTTCAAATTGAAGCATTCACGTGCATTGACAGGGTGTCTTCCATCTCTCCATTCACTTAGATGGTACTGTTGACCTCGATACGGAGCAAGGAACCCTTCACAATTTGTATACCCAACATCTACCAAGTAATATTGTCCTACATGGGACATAAGTAATAAAGTTAATGACAATTAAAGATAAGATTTACCCAAATTTGCTACCAAATTGGTTTTAAGATGCAAAAATAACATTTACCTTGAGACACTTTTAAGCTTCCATCTCTTATATGAATTGCATCTCTCAACACTCTCCTATCAACAACTGACCCTTCCCAACTAGCAAGGACATTTATGAATTGTGCATCAGGAGAATAAACACCAAGCACATTAGTGGTCATTTCTCCTTTTCTATTCCTGTACTTTGCTCTTTGTTGTAATGGGACCTTCACTTTCACATGGGTATCATCAAGAGCACCTAAACAATTTTGCAGCAATATACAAGTAGCTAATTAAGTACAATCAAATGGATAAAATGAAATAAATCCACTTAATTATACATTGAATAATAGTATACCTTAAACTACTTCTTCTCATATGTGGAATCTTTAGGAACCAGTTCAAGTTTCTTCTATAGCTCCCACTCAATTGCATCATACCCATCAAGACTATATTAAAGTATCGACAAATAGTTTCACCAGACCTCCCAAAATAAAATTGTACAACTTTATTTTTTACATGATGAGCAAGGATGTGGATAAACATTGCAACTTGCTAATCAACTAACATATTTTTAGTTGGTTTTAAACCACTTTTTATATCAAGCATAAGACATAGCTTATCAAATGTCGCCCTATTCATTATAGCTTATCAAATGTCACCCTATTCATTCTGAGTTGATTAAAACAAATGGTATCACTATTATAAACTAGATTTTGAAGGTGAAGTCTCTTAGAATAAAAGTCCACGGTGTATGGCTGACGAGGGATTCGCCTTTTAGATATGGAACTTGGATACAAACACTCATAAAACACTAGTACATAGCAAATATAATATGGAACTAGCAAATCAACATATGCACAATTACTGCGCTTGTTTCTTCATCCATGGCTATATAACAACATGGAATAAGCTCTCACATATATAACTGAAATTAGTACTAGGTAACACACATAACTGAAACTAGAGAATCTAAGCGAAGGTAACCTACTACTAAAAACATGAACCAAGTAAATATTTCAAACTTGTTTATTGACACTGTCATATAATTAAGCCATGACCAATTAAAATATAATTGCCTCACAATAATAATCAATTAAATATATATAAATTCATCAAATAATCTCAATTTTAATGACTATACATAAAAAAAGAAACTGATAATCTGTAAAGAGACCAATATGATATAACCAGGAACTTCAATTAGTATGAAGATATTGGAAAAGGAGTGGAGCAGTCCGAATTTGGAGGCATTGAAGAAGGCAACAGTGACGAGGGGCAGAGGTATTGATGGAAGTGGTTGGATTGAGTAGATAAACGGGTAACCCTGTTGTGTGCCTCATAACATACGAATATGGCACGAAGTAGTTAAAAGGAAATTCCAAAATGAAGCCAAAAAGAATATGGCACGAAGTAGTGCTGTATAACCACGAGAACTTGGTTTCAAGCAGGGTAAATTTGGTTCCTTTACACTAAATTTTGTCACCATCAGCCAAGACTTCATTCTTTTCAGATAAAACCACATTCCGTTCTCGAATTGCAGCTTCTCTCTCTAACAGACATAATTTTCTTAGTCATAATCAGGGTAAATTTAAAGTGCATAGTTAAAATGGAACGGATATATATATGATAGGGTCTATAGTGCGAAACTTAACAGTGCTCTCCTAGAAACCACGAGCATCGACAGGCCTCTGAATAATAAAAGAGAGAAACAAGAGGAGGAGGAAGGGGTGTGGAGTGAAAGGGGTGGGTTGGCGTGACGGGAAGCACAAATAATTGAAGACCAGAACGCAATCTATAGATTCAAATGAATGTGAGAAGAATACTGTCCTCCTTGTCGATTGGTGCTTTCAACTCATTTGAGCCGTCCTCCTTCTTGATTTGGAACTGCTGACACTTCCGCTGGCTACCACAGATGCTGCTGCCTTCGTTCTCTGTCTCATTTTATTTCTACTTCCATAATCTATTTTCTAAGTTTTTTGGATAAAATTGAAATGTGGAGGTGACTTTTATTATAGCAAACAAGGAAAGTAGACTACTTCCCCACTTCCACTTTCCTCGTACCAAACATAACATAACGTCGCATTCTCAACCAAAACTAGAACGATAGCTTTGGAATTCCCAGGCAAATATATGGGAACTTTAGAGGACATTTGGTTCTTCAGAGTGTGATGTTTGTGGCAAATGTGGCCCATTTGGGATTTGCAATTAACTCCCCAATCTGTAGCTGCTTGAGAGGGTTTGAAGCAAGGAACAAAGAAGAGTGGGGAGGGCAGAACTGGACCAGTGGGTGTGTGAGAAGGGAAGCACTTCAATGTGAAAGAGACAAAAATGATTCTCAAGCTAGCAAAATACATGGGTTTTGGATGCTGGAGACAGTGAAATTACCAGATGATGCACAGGTGTTACCTTCTTACTTGGTGGATACTGTAGATTGTCAAACTTCATGCCTAAAGAATTGATCTTCTATAGCTTATGCCCATGAAAGAAACCTTGGCTGTATGATTTGGAATGCAGATTTACTTGACATACCGAGCTTCCCAGATGGAGGGTTTGACGTCTACGTACGTTTGGCCAACTCAGAACTAGGTATATATTTTAATCAGAGAAAGCTCCTTAAAATACCCAAGAATGCACTTTTTTCTGTCCAACATGTCTTCAACACTCAACCAGGATTTGGTTCAACTTTAAATTTCATTTAAGCATCATATATCTTCTTGTATGACTATTTATATGTATGCATTGTTATGTATCCTTGGGAGCGATGTTACTTCTTAACTTACTTTCAACTTATAGCGTTCTTAATTTCTTCAAAAGAATTATAAAATTTGGGGTCAATTTTCTTTCAAGGAGTCTTGAATTTATTGTCAGAAAATGAAGGCTCTCTGAATGTTCTTTTCTTTAATAGAGGCAGAGGCAAGAGGAAAATGACAACACCTATTATAATATCAGTTTTGATAGGAACAATTCTCATTACTGTGTCTGTTGGATATTTCTTATGGAAAAAATGCTCGAAGCAAAATGGTGATTTTCAATTTTACTGGTAAGAGTTCATTCAAGGGACGAGTGATTTTGTTTCTGATTGCTTATATAGGATACAATGTAAACTATGTTATCTTAGATAATCTGTTGAACACTTGAGTTTCGCCATTTTGATAAAAAATATGTGAGAACTTCAAATAGTTAACCCATTGCTCTAGGAACCTGGTATTAGAATAGCCTTATATGTTTCTCAAGGAAATGAAATGGGAAAAACCTGTAAAACACGGGAAAAGAATATGCAGACTGAAGACAAAAGAAGGATTGTGTCCCTGAAGCAAGTCCATATTCCAGGGCTATCAATGTTTGATTTGAAATAGTTGGCAACTGCAACAAACAATTTTGACCTAGCAAATAAACTTGGGCAGGGTGGCTTTGGTACAGTTTACAAGGTGACTTTCATTATGTTTTTGTTAACTTTATGATCTTTCCATCCATAAGAAATTAATGTTTTTTTCATCATTGTATTTCAGGGAAAATTGGGAGATGGACAGGAAATAAAAGTAAAAAGACTATCAAGATCATCTGGACAGGGTATGGTAGAATTTACAAATGAAGTGGAATTGATTTCTAAGCTTCAACACTGAAAACTTGTTAGACTTCTTGGCTGTTGCATTGAAGGGGAAGAGATATTGGTTTATGAATACCTGCGAAACAAAAGTTTGGATGCCTATATCTTTGGTTAGTGAACTTCTATGCATATGATAGTTTATTAAATTGGATGTTTCTATGGTTTGCATCAGATTAAGAGAGAGATAGAAAAAGGAAAACTTCATCGAGTGTTGATAAATATTTAAGGAAACACGAGTTTAGTACTTCAACTTATTTTACTTGATGGTGCCACTTTGTTGACATTTCTAGAAATGCTTCCTTGTTTTGAAGCACACGTGTGTTTTTGAATCTGTTGATGTGCAAGTTCAACGAAATTTTTATGGAGTAATAGTTAAGGTACAAGTAACTAAGTCGCAAGAGGTCACCTTACGATCCAAATGCCAACATCATTTGTCATCATGTCGTAGGAAGTGAGTAAAAAGTCTTATCCCGCAAACATCTTCCTTCATCACATATTTCCCAAACCAATCTTTTGCAGACTCACTGCAACAAAAATCCTTTGACTGGGGAGAGTGCTCCAACATAATTGAGGGAATAGCTAGAGGATTGCTTTATCTTCACAGAGATTCAAGATTAAGAATTATACATAGAGATTTGAAGGCAAGTAACATATTATTGGATAAAGAAATGAATATGAAGATATCAGTTTTTGGGATGGCTAAATTGTTTGGAGGCAATGAAGATCAGGCAAATACAGAAAGAATTGTTGGAACATAATAAGTTCTCCTTATGTTTTGCCTTAGATAATAATATTGATAGCATATTGTGAGCTCATCAAAGATGTAATGTTTTATTACAGCAGCTACATTTCTCCTGATTGTGCAACTAAAGGACCCTATTTGTAGAAATCTGATGTTTTTAGCTTTGGTGTGGTGTTGCTAGAAATTATTAGTGAAAGGAAAAACACTAGCTTTTATGAAGAGGCAGAATCTTTGACACTTTTAGGATTTGTAGGCCTCTCCAATTTGTACATTCATTTCTTACAAAAGCTCTATAATACCTTTGTCCCAATGAATATAATGTCAAAGTTTAACAGCTGTCATTTTTTCTTGTTAATTTTTCTAGGCTTGGAAATTATGGATCGATGGCAATGTTATACCTCTAGTAGATCCACACATATATGATCCAAGCTTTCACAAGGATATATTTAGATGCATACATATAGGTCTTTTGTGTGTGCAAGAACTTGCAAAAGATAGGCCCACTATAGCATCTTTAATGTCAATGCTTCAAAGTGAGATGATGGATATTCCTCCCCCAAGCCAACCTGCATTCTTCCTCAGGCAGGCTATGTCTTGTGCAGCAGAGAAAACTCTAGACAATAATGATTTACGTTCCATAAATATAGTAACTATTTCAAATTTTAAGGGGAGATAGACTGGGGTTTGTTGTGATTATGTATCTTTTGAGAGATCAAAAATACATTCGTCATTTATATATACACACACACACGTATACTTTCATGGTATTCAATAGGGTAGCTGTAAACCTTGTTTCTAGTTATAAAAAATTTTCTATTTTGTTATCCCTATCCATATATGTTTTTCTGTATGTAATGAACACTTGGGGTCATTTTCCCTCCTTCGAATGCTCAATTGTAAATGCAAAATTTGATTTGGGTGTTTCTTCCAGTGACCATCTCCTTTGATGTACTATTAGATCCTCTTTGAAAATGGCAGTTCTAATTAAACATGCTCTTATTTCTACTGCATCTGTTGCAACATCAGAAATGCACCTTGCAGCAAAAGTCTGTAGTATTGGGTGATTATTGCTTTCAAGTGAATTGTGCGAAAATCACCAAGAACTGTGCAAGTTCTCTCTGGTTCCTCTGATAAAAAATAGGAAAGTGTTAAATTTTAAATATATATATGAAAGGGTATTTCAGTTTACATTTATATATATCTTTTTGCCTATACACTGCATCAGTTTTTTTAATTGAAGCTCCACATTTCACAGAGGTGATTGCTTGTCTTGCACTTCTCAGCTCAAGTGTTATACATGTCTAGCATCTTCAGGGTGCCTTTTTCCTTTGGCTACGGTGGACAGGAGAAAACATGCTCTGTAAAGTTTTAATAATACTGAAGGAAATAAATGAGAATGTAATCAAAACTTCAACACCATATTTTTCTTTTTTGTAAATGCTATTTCCAAATGCATTCTTTTCATTTGTCAGTGTTAAAATGTAACTACATATTCTAAAGAAATTTTGGGTTGGTTCAATTTACTTGAACAAGAAGGACTAAAGAAAAATTTAATAACACAAACACACACATATATGGAGAAAATAGTTTTTCTTCCAAACACAAGGTGCAGCAATTCTTTCAGCAAAAGGAAAGGTGGTTGCTTCAGATTCTTAACTCTTACGACTAATATGCATTACCAATCAAGGCAGCAATGTAACTTAAGCTAATTGGTATGTTCTATGATATGTAGCTAGCTTCTTATGCAAAAATCTTCAATTTCATTGAAGGAATTGAAAATAATGACTTGGCTATATAAGAGTTGAGTTAGATCATCCGTGTTATGTGCATAGCACAAGCATTTGCATTAAAATCAACCATGATAATTTGTGGGGAAAAGGTTTAGATGGAGGAAGCAACCTGTGACTTTGAAAGCTTATCAATGAAATTGATAGAATCCCTTTTTCTACTGGTCAGACCTTTGACCTTCAGTTTTGGAGAAAGACATGAGAACTAGAGTATTTTTGTAGACTTTATAGAGCTTGAATAATGCCGTGCCTTTATTCATAGGAGCTATTGAATTTATAGAGTACGATTAGATAAAAAATAACAATAATATCCTAATATCTCTCCTATTATCTCCCTATATCTCTCATACTATCTTAACATTTTACAATAATTAATTATTTTCATAATTACCACACTTTCCCTCAAGTTGGATCATAAATATTGATCATGTCCAACTTGCCTACAACTGGCAGAAAACTAAAATCGGGCAATCACTTGCGACCCGACTATCTAGTCTCACTCTTACTAGGTGAACAGAGGACAGGAACTGGTGCGCTTACGGGTCGGCAACAGAGAACGCCGACGCGTCTAAGGCTAAAGCAGAACAGAGCAACTGACGCTATCTGAGGCTGGCCCATCGCTGGAGGCTTGCTGTCGATACTCGTCTGTCGAAGGCTAGGCCGTCGCACGTCGTTGGTGGCTCGTTGGCGAGACTCGTTTGAGGCTGGAGCAGAACGAAGACCGACTGACGCTCACGGGGACCAGAACAGAGTCGACGATGTTGAAGCTATGGCGGCGGCACTGGCTTTGATACCATGTAGACTTTATGGAGCCTGAATGATGCGTGTCTTTATTCATTAGAGCTACTAAATTTATAGAGTACAATTAGATAAAAAATAACAATAATATCCTAAGATATCTTAATCTTACTTGAATTAATCATTCAAATATCTCTCATATTATCTCCCCATATTTTTCATATTATCTTAACAGTTTATAATAATTAATTATTTTCATAATTACCACAATTTTAGGGTGCTATAGGCCCGACCTAGTAAAGGGTTGTATTGGGGGTTGTGAGAACCACTTTTTGGACTTGTAATATGTTGGAGATTGTGCCCTAGGGGCCAATCATTATCTTATGAATATTGTTGATTTATGAATTTCTTAATTATGTTATTATATTATTTGTATGTTTACTGTGATGACCATCATTGGATAAGTCATGATCTTATCCTAAATGTCCCTGGTCGGTCATCTATGCGGGAGCAGAGATGAAATAAGACCAGTATGACTTTGAAGATATATAGAGATATAAATAAAAGTCATAGGCACATGTAAGAGTACAAGGTGTTGGACCGACCCTCCATGAGAGAGTTGCATGGGTCAAGTCATAAGTTTCTCTCATATACAAGCCATGTCACTATGTCCTTTGACCTGAGATCATCATGACTTCCTACATGACAAACGCTCAGCTTTGTCCTAGTCAAAAGTCACTTTTGACCGAGTGATCATAAAGGTTATGTTCGGGCTTAGTGGTTTTTCATGCGGAGGAATGTGAATGGTCAAGATGGAATTTGTTCCTCACATTCGTAGAGAGATATTACTGGACCCCTTGATGAGTGAGTCTGAGAACTGTATGGCCATACTGTAATGGAAGGGTAGTTCCATTTCTATAGTCAGACTACTCAGGGATCGAGAAAGTAACGGTCAGGAACAGGAGGATGACGTTTTTCATACCTCATCCTTGACCGAAATATCGTGTGACAAAAGGGAAGTGATATAGTTGTATAAAAGGTAATATCGTTTATCGATCCTCATATATTTTGGGTAGTCGTAATGCCTTGCTAGAGACCGCTTACGACTTGTGGGTCAGTATAGTAACTGGCCCACTGCCAACTTCATATGGGCCTACAGGGTCACACACAAAACAACCCAATACGAGCTATGATGTCCAGATTCATTGAATCTAAAATATGTCTAGATTCAATGAATAATCTAGGGTGGTTATATATATATTTTATATATATAAATTTGTATATATATATTATATATAATATAAGAGATATTTACAAGATTTAATTTATAAGGATAAATTAAATCTCTATCACTTTTGAATTTGAATTTAAATTGATATGATCTATTTGAATTTGAAATTTAAATTGATAAGATATCTCAAATTTGATTTATGAGAATAAATCAAATATAATTTCGTCTTATCTTTATTTTAAATTAAATAAATAGGTGAATTAAATCTGTGGGACGGATTTAATATAAACCATATTTATTTAATTAGTTTCTTATCAAATTATATAATATATGATATTGTATTAATTTCAGAATTAATATAAAATTAATTCTGAAACCCAGCCCAATTAGAAGCCCGATAGCACCTTATATATTTGACATTAGGAGCTAGGGTTCTACACAGACGTGAGAAAAAAGGGGCAAATAGAGTGCAAAAGGTTTGCAGATAAGAAACTGCCGAAATAGAGACCGTGATGACGGATTCTTGAGAAAGCCCTAGAGGGACAAGAGGCGCTAGCACGTCGTTCGTGATTGGAACGCTGTTCGTGTGGATACCGGTAGAGGAAGCCGATCTGAGTTGTCGACTTCTTGCGATCGAGAGAAGGACCAGGTACGACGACAGGTCGCGACCGTTGACACAGAGGTCGCGACTAAATAGGCATCTGAACGTCAGAAATCCGAAAGAGACGACAGGTCGAGACTAGAAGCAGAGGAAGTCGCGACTGACAACTCCAGAGGCTACAGGTCGCGACTAACAACTCCAGAGGTGACAGGTCGCGACTGAAAGTTCTAGAGGCGAAGAGTCGCGACTAGTGGATACGGAGGTCGCGACTAAAGCTCGAATACCGAAGGTAACACTTCTTTCTCCTTGACTTAAACACATTCGGTAGATCCTGGCAAGGAATGGAAATTTTTTTAAAGTTAATTTCTGCTGCGTGTCTTCCAATTCCCTTCATAATAGTAGTTGGTTTCTCAAGGGAAGGTAGGACTTGTTTTGTAATTTGAGTGTGGTTAGGAGAGTGGCTGGCCTCTCGAATGCTAGCTAGGTGTGGAGGAAGGTCATCGTTCTTCATCATTTTATCTTTCTAATTTAATGTGTTTCAGTATGTTTGTGAGTTTCAGTGTGTTTTGTACCCTGTGAGCGTGCTGTAATATCTTGTAACTTTCTTCAGTTATTGGGAGGAAGGATATTGTGTTTTAATCCACTTTCAGTGTGTTTCTCTACTGTTTCTATCTTGGTTTAATCCACTTTTAGTTGTAGTTTCAATGTAGAAACTTGTGGTAATGTTGTTTTAAACATACAGTAAACTTTGCCATGTTTTTTAATGGTTTTATTGTGGATTTAAGTTTGAGTCATGTTTTTTTTTTTTGCCCCTAGTTTATATCTGCTGCTAAACTCTGGAATCACTAATAGATGTGAGGATGTGCTCATTGTCCACAAACCGAAATACGTATGAATACTTAATTATTAAGAGTTGGTACATTCTCATGGAATTTACCCCATAATGTTAAATAGAATCACATCACCCTGTACAAACTCAGTTTTACTTACTGCAATATATCTCTTTCAATTGAGAAGGCTAAAATTTATTGTTCATTGATATTGACTCTCAACATTTGAAAATGATTTTGCAGTATGTGGTGATAGTATAGGGGGACTGCATTCAGTTTTCCTTTTTTGGTAAGAAATGACAATAATGTCATAGATCTGTTTTTGTATGACACAGATTGCATTGAGTCCTGATCATTTGAAGTATACTAATCAAGGTTGCTCTTAAATTTGTGGTTCTTAAGGTTATGTATGCTAATCATTTATATTTTCTAATAATATATTTGACTTTTATATACTGTTGGATTTTCTATCAACTTCCCGTTGGTTAAATGCCAATCATATCTTTAGATTAGTTTATTGATTCATTAACATTTTGTTTAGGACTGTGGAATAAACGGAAGGTTTTTAGATCAATTTTTTGCAAGTTCAATTTTTTTTCTCTTCTTGGGTCAAGTTTTGCATCCGTTTAGGGACATCTAACACTGTTTTCAGTTCTGATTTTAAGCGACAAGTGCATTGCATTGAAGGTTTCCAATGGTAGCAGAAGAAATTTGAAAAGTGTAGATGTCAGAACAAAGGTGAATGCACTCTCTTTCTTGCTCATAACATTTTATTTATTTATGTTCATTTATTTATTTATTTATTTGTGCTCATACATTAAAGGTAAACTAATGGCTTAGTGGAATTCAAATTGTGGCTTACATGTGGGTGTTGGGCTAAAATCCTTGTTGTGTCATGGGGAGTAAATTTTATTTTGTTTTAACACAATGATACTACCATAATGCCATTGTCTTTAAAAAATATATAAATGTAAAATAAAATAAAACGTATTTATATGCCCCATTAGATTTTTGGGGATGCCGATCAATTTCATACAAAAATAAGGGAAAGAAGCTCCATCGCCATCCCCTCCTCTTCATGTCATCAGGTTCTCATCATTTTCATCTTTGCTCGGCGCTGGTGTATTGCCGTTTTAGGTTGGGTGGCGTTGAGTTCCTCTTCTCTTCACTTTGTTCTGTGCGTCGCTAAGGAAGCTTATTGTTCACGCTTTAGGGCTCTGAAATAGGGGAGGAAGACGGAGCAAGGTTCTGACCGAAAATTGAAGGAATTGTACATCTTCCGGTTTAGTTTTCACTTGTTATATCTCCTTGGTTTTCTGTTGATAACACTTCCCTTTTCTTCCCAATTTGTTATTTACAAATTGGGAAAACTATGGTGGATGACTGTTTCAAATTTGATAGTTAGATAGAAAACTGATTTATAGTTGTAACGTGTGAAGATTTGGTGGCTATAACAGTAGAATGAATATTCTTTATACATTCTGTATTGAGTGCGTATATGGTTATCGATAAAATGCTTGAAAGAAAGAGGAGTTATAAGTGAGATGAAAGATAGGTATGACTAATGAACAGGTCGGATTGTCGCCTTCCGACCTATCAAAATAAGTGATGTTTGCACCTAATAAAGTAGTATAAGGCACAACCCTATCGTTCTTCTCGATGAGCTTTTCTATTAGAAACCTAGCGTATTGGTGACAAAACTATTAAAAACCTGAGTGAAAGTAAAATGAATTTTGGGGTTTGATTGGTCTATGGATGCAATAAAGTAAAAGTGCAATAAAGTAAATATTTTTATATTTTTGATTTCGATAAAAACGAGTTGGTTTGTGAAAGTAGTATGTGATGACAGACTCTTGATAATGAAAATATATCTATCCTTGCTCTTAATTTGATATGGAGTTTTTGAAATCACTAAGTCTTAAACAAATCCTTAATCGATCAATTGAGTCCGGTATTAATATTCCTCAAACTCCTTTGATCAAAGCTAATTTAAAGATCTTAATGCACTGTTAAAATTCACTTAGTGTGTAACAGAAATCAGATGAAGAAAATGCCCTCGAAGGATCGTCGATCGACAAATCCTAGATTTCAAGCAATTGAATTAATTAGCAACGATCGTTGATAACAGTTCAACTACCTTGAAATCGAAATTGAAATATTATATTAAAACGACATTCAAAGCATCTGAAGTCAATTACAATTGTTTAATCTAAGAATAATCAATCGACACTCAAAACCTTGTTCATACAATGAAACCCTAGATCTAGAAGCATCAAAACATGAAATAGGTAAAGATTAAAACAGAAAACTCCCCAGTGCAGTCCATGAGCTCAAGACACGAGATCCATCACCAAGAGACTAATGGTTTAGCCTCTCATGACTCTTATTATGCTGCAATCACTGTTCAATATGATGCCATGGAGACAAGTCGAAGGTGAGATGAATGATAGATGTGTGTAGGTAGTAGAGAGAGAGTAGAGAGAGCTCGAGCACTGCTTCTTAGCCTAATCAGGTCAAAAATCAGGCTCCTCGACGTCTGCGGCTTGCCTCTCCTTTTAATAGCAGGTTGACCTAATCAAAAACGCGTAGCTTCACGACTATCTTCTTTGGTCGTGACCAGATCCTTGTTTTGGTCGCGACCTGTGAATACAGAGAAACTTCCCAGGAGAAATTAGGTCGCGACCTGTGGATACTTTGGTCGCGACCAAAATACACAGAAGCTGCTTTCTTGATTTGCTTCTCTCTTGTGACTTCTTTTCTGCTCACATTAGTTCTTGATCTTCCTCCAAAGTACCTGCAAATGCAAAATCAAAGCTTGCTGTAAAAGTCCTATCAATAAAAGAATGCATAATTGCAGTTTGGAGGAGTTAATTTTACCATTTTACCCTTAAAACAGCATATTGCCAAGCACAATCATGTATTACCACAAAAGCACAATTACAGGCATAAATGAATGGTAAAACTGTTATAAAACTATTAAAAATGTCGCAGAAATTATACACAAATTGTGTCTTATCAATTCCCCCACACTTGAACTTTTGTACACCTGGACAAAGAAATGAGTCACACTTAAGCTAAAATTATTAAATCCGAGATAACAACATAATCCACAATGTAACCTAAAGACAATTAGTTCACCGTCTTTTTGGAAATACAAAAGTGATAATATGAGCAATGCCAAGTAATCAACTACTAAATAAAAGCAACCTTAACTGTATGAGCGTAATAGATTCTCTCTAAGGATGTAAGTGTTTAGCTCTCTATATCCTCTCATTGTTAAGGTTCTTTCACTCAGATTCAAATTGGAAAATATCCTACCATATGCTTGTAATGACTCTAAATCTCAGTAACCATATAACATTTATGCAAAGAACCAAGAGGTCTTTTAGGTTTGAAATGATGGAGATAGGCCACGTGGAATGGAATATGAAGGGTAGAAAGTACTATATGCATTCAATAAGGAATATGTAACATGAATTCATTCTTCAGAGATGTAGAGGTGATAATTGTGTTAAAAGGAGTTGATAATGGTGCTTTCTTCACTTCTCTTTTCTTTTCTTTTCTTTTCTTTTCTTCATTTCTTTCTTAAATTTTTTTCTTGCACTCTTTTTTTTTGTACACTATGCTCTTTTCTCTTCTTTTTACTTGGCACCTTATACATAGAGGATGTAGCACAACATCACAATAATAATGAGTTTTGACATGAATGATAAGTTTATTTTGGAAAGATGTTCATGCATATATAACCTTTTATGATGAAAAAAAGAAAAGTGATGGGCTCAAAGGGGGTGACTATGGATATAATATGTGATGGGCTTGTGTTTAGGGTAAACGGGTTTAGACATGAGTGCCTCTATCATTTTCAATAACATAAATACACAAGTAATTCTCAACTTAGAGCCAAGACAAGTTCTAGAGGATATAAACTAATTGAATAATCACTCAATATAGGAATTAAGGCCGAGAATCCTTTCAACATAGGTTTTTATCTAAATTGCTCATAAGCTAAAGTATCAAACAATGTTCATCATTCACTAGGCATTAAAACACTTATCACAACTGAAAACCCTTTTTAAATGGTGATTAAAAGTTTCAAAGTAATCACTAAGAATCATACAATAATCCCAAATCTAACAGCAACAACTTAAGTGTTTCCAATTCAATTTCCAAGAAATTTAAACAAAAAATTCAAGTATAAAGATAGTTTCTGTAAACTTTTGATGCAAGAGGTTAAAGAGCAAGGGGTAATGAAACATTTATAAAGCACCTCATTGCACAAAGCAAAGAGAAGGTATTTGGACATTTGCTCACTAAGGTCGCGACCCAAAACAATCAAGGTCGCGACCAAATTCCATAATGAGTGCAGGCTCTAAACTTCCACAACTAGTCGCGAGCAAAAAAGGTTCCTGTCGCGACGCAAATTTATAGAGAGGTGTAGTCACGACCTAAAGACACTAGAGTCGCGACTAAACAACACAAAGAGCATATTAATGGCCAAATTCCATTATAGGTCGCGGCTAAAATAGTGAAAGTCGCAACCATAGTTCACAGAGGCTACCATGTGATAGTTTTCAAAACCCGAAGCATCTTTTATACATAAGATTTTGTCAGCTAACCACAAAACAGTTTAGAATGGGGGTCCAATTTTCAGCAATTCATCACACATTGAGATTAAAAACCAAAAACTTTGTGATGAAAGATTGGATTTATTGAAGAATTTTTACATTAATTAGCACAGAAACAAGAACAACTCCCCCATACTTAAACTTGACAGTGTCCTCACTATCAACAAGGATATGGAAATCACATAACTATATAAGGTCAACTAGCTTCAACACAGCAGGCAAATATATACTCAATGCAAATTTGACAATAATGCTCGCAGTCACATTCAAATCATGCATCGCAAGACAAGAGGAGCAATGATGATAAGATGGGTAAACTATAGCATGCAATTGAGTTCGTTGAAGAGCCCAGAATATAAGCAATAAATAAATAGACCATGGACAGCACAGGAGTATTGTGCAAAACAGAAGTAAACCAACAATAAATAGAAATAAACTAAAAATGAACACTATCCTACTGAGTCATCCCTTTCCAATCATCAAACCACAATATCAAGCATATAGCGTTAGGAAAACTTGTAAAAGGTAAGAGATAGGAAAGGGACAACCTGGCCTCAAGGTGACGGTGGGAACTCATAAAGCTTTGAGAGATGGCTGTTTGATTGGAAAGTTGTCCCTGTTGTCTTCTCTCTGCACTCTGGCTTCCCAAAATTATGCGCTTTATATTGAAATTCATCCAAACTCGTCTTGGATTTTCCCTCTTTAAACTTGAATTTGCCTAACTGTGGTTGGCAAGTAGCAACAACAAACTTAGGAGATGTTTCCTTCGTATCCTTTGTATATTCCTCGAAGTTGCTCTTATCCAGCTTGTGTGGGTTTCCCAATTTGTCATCTACTTCCTCAAGCGTCGCACCAAGCTGATGTTGGTCTTCAACTGCAACGTGCTTGGGTGCACTCTCTTTCATACTTGCACTATTAGTAAGGAGCAAATCATTTAAAAATCCTAAGGTATGAGAGGTAATTTTTGAGTGTGAGTAAGGATAAGTAGGGTTAGAACATATTGGCCCTTTAACCAAAACAGTGGAGCATGGAACTAGAGGTCTGGAGAAGTCACTGGTTGCTTCTGCCATTTCTGGTCACGACCTATCAGGTTTATCTTCAACTTCTCATCACGACTCAAGCTCACAGAGACTGTCTCTAGAATATTTGGTCGCTACCTCCACAGCTACACGTCGCGACTGGGCGTCTCTAGAGTTTTTAGTCTCGACCCATGTGTCTTCTAGTCGCGATTCTGTTTCAAAGAGAGGCTCCCCTTTAACAGACTGATATCTGGTCGCGACCTCTTCAACATCACATTGCAACTGGTCGTCTCTGGAGTTGACAGTCGCGACCTAACTTCTTGTCGTGACATGGTTTCACAGAGAGGCTCCCCTTTAGCATTTGTTCTACTTCTAACTTCCAGAATATCTTGGGACTCTGCAAAATCACTCAACAACTCTTTTGCACACACATTATCATTATCATGCAAACTCAGTTCATGCTCATCCTTAGCCTTTTCAACAGCATAATCAATGGCATTCAACTCAGCAAAAGCAGAATTATCAAAAGGATATTTCATTCCTTCATTCATGTTAAAAGTTACCATATGTTCTCCAACTTCCATTGTAATAGAACTATGCTTCATACTAATGATTGTCTTAGAAGTTTGGAGGAAAGGTCTGCCTAGGATCAGAGTGCTCTTATTCACTAATTCACTGGACATGTCTAGAACATAAAAATCAGCTAGGAACACTAGGTCTTTGACCTGTACTAGAATATCCTCAAGAATTCCCTTGGGATACCTAATTGACCTATCAGCTAGCTGTAGCACTATATTTGTGTCTCTAAGATTCTTAATACCCAAAGCTTGATATACCGACCAAGGCATTCCATGTTGGAGATTGTGCCCTAGGGGCCAATCATTATGTTATGAACATTGTTGATTTATGAATTTCTTAATTATGTTATCATATTATTTGCATGTTTACTATGATGACAATCCTTGGATAACTCATGATCTTATCCTAAATATCCCTGGTCGGTCATCTATGCGGGAGCAGAGATGAAATAAGACTAGTATGACTTTGAAGATATATAGAGATATAAATCAAAGTCATAGGCACATGTAAGAGTACAGGGTGCTAGACCGACCCGCTATGAGAGAGCTGCATGGGTTAAGTCATAAGCTTCTCTCATATACAAGCCATGTCACTATGCCCTTTGACCTGAGATCATCATGGATTCCTACATGACGAACGCTCAGCTTTGACCTAGTCAAAAGTCACTTTTGACCGAGTGATCATAAAGGCTATGTTTGGGCTTAGTGGTTTTTCATGCAGAGGAATGTGAATGGTCAAGATGGAATTTGTCCCTCACATTCGTAGAGAGATATTACTGGGCCCCTTGATAGGGGGTGAGTTTGAGAAATGTATGGCCATACTGGAATGGAAGGTTAGTTCCATTTCTATATTCAGACTACTCAGGGATCGAGAAAGTAACGGTTAGAAACAGGAGGATGACGTTCTCCTTGCCTCATCCTTGACCAAAATATCGTGTGACAAAAGGGACGTGATATGGTTGTATGAAAGGTTACATCGTTTATCGATCCTCATATGTTTTGGGTAGTCGTAATGCCTTGCTAGAGACCGCTTACGACTTGTGGGTCAGTATAGTAACTGGCCCACTGCCAACTTCATATGGGCTTACAGGGTCGCACACAAAACAGCCTAATACGAGCTATGATGTCCAGATTCATTGAATCTAAGAGATGTCTAGATTCAATGAATAATCTAGGGTGGTTATATATATATTATATATATATAAATTTGTATATATATATTATATATAATATAAGAGATATTTGCAAGATTTAATTTATAAGGATAAATTAAATCTCTATCACTTTTGAATTTAAATTTAAATGGATATGATCTATTTGAATTTGAAATTCAAATTGATAAGACATCTCAAATTTGATTTATGAGAATAAATCAAATATAATTCCGTCTTATCTTTATTTTAAATTAAATAAATAGGTGAATTAAATCTGTGGGACGGATTTAATATAAACCATATTTATTTAATTAGTTTCTTATTAAATTATGCAATATATGATATTGTATCAATTTTAGAATTAATATAAGATTAATTCTGAAGCCCGGCCCAATAAGAAGCCCCATAGCATCCTATATATTTGACATTAGGAGCTAGGGTTAAACACATCTACATCTACACATCTATACAGACGTGAGAAAAGGGGGCAGGGAGAATGCAAAAGGTTTGCAGATAAGAAACTGCCAAAATAGAGACAGTGAGGACGGAACCTCTAGAAAGCCCTAGAGGAACAAGAGGCGCTAGCACGTCGTTTGTAATATCCTTAATTTTCTGTACTGATTTCTATGTACAGATTAGATGGAATATATGAGTTTTTTTCAGGAAAAAGATGTGGTTCTTTGTGTAAAGAAAATGATTAAATTGAAAAAGAAAGGAAATGAAAGGACTTAAATGCAATTATGGAAAGTCTAAGGTTAAGAAAGAAAGGTAGACAAAAATGTGGGGTCTTAAAGTGTAATTTTAGCCAAATAAAGGGACTTAGTTGAAAAGAAGAAAAGTTTCCGGGGCAAAAGTGTAATTATGAAAACTTGGACAGGAAATAGGCAAAAATAGTGATCATATTCCGATCAGTCCCATATCCCACCAGTAGGTAAAGCAAGTGACGCCGGGTAATCCAGTCTAATATCGGAATTTTTGAAGACTCCAGATAGCCAAAACTGGACTGATCGTCCAAAAGTTATAAAAATTCCTACCGGATACCCTAGATTTCAGATATAAGTAAGAAATTACAGGACGATGCACCCTTATGGGGCGGATGTCAGGAAACTGACAGAATACCGATAGGAGGTCTGTAGAAAAAGTTATTCACAAATTAGAAAATCCAGACGGGAGTATGAGGCCTCCAGGGATCCGATAGGGAGATTTATCGGTATTTAAACTAAGACTGAAGAGGTCGGGTAACAACAGTCAGATGCCCGTTATGACCCAAATGGCTGCCCAGACACAGTAGGGCAGTGTATCTGACAGAAGGAGCCGGTGTCCGAAAATGTGTATAAACGGTAAATAATAATAAAATATTCAGTGAACTGTGCCAGAGGAAGATTCCTCGAAATACGTGCCATAAAGGTGATGGACCCAGAAAGGCCCAATAATGGTGCCAACAAAGGCCCAATAAGACTCTTGGACTGATAGGTGGGCCAGTGTCCGGCAGAACCTCGGAAAAGTGTGAAATTACGAAAATGCCCCTGTGTTGTACCAAAGGGGTAATAGGCGTATGAAGGGCATTTTGGCCATTCTGGACAGGCCTAGAGGCCAAGATATATATCGAAGAAGTTAATCAGAGTCAGTATATGCCCTGATGAGGTACAGAAAGGTGTAAAATGACGATTTTGCCCTTAGGGTTAAGATAGGGCATGAAAGGGCACCCTGGGGTATTTTGGTCATTTCGTAGGGGATCTGTAATTGAGTTTAGACCCAGTATAAAAATGTTAATGATATAAAAGGTCTAGATACTGAATGTAAGGTCAGAAGACATAACATAGGCTTTCAGAAAAATTGGATTCAGAAAACGGTCCAGTTTTCGAGGCGACGGACCGGGCCGGTATTGGATTAGACCGGAAAGCTTCCAGAAGGCTTTTCTCCTCTCCATTTTCACCATGTGAAGAATGTGGGTGGTGAGTTGTCCCTTGAGGTGGCATTGAGTGATGTCATGCATGATGCAGTAAAAGGAATAAAGAAAAATAGGAAATTCCGAAAAAACCAGGACCACAGGATCAAATGGCTTCAAAATTACAAGAATGCCATTGACCAAAACTATAAATACCCCCTAGCTCTTCATTCCCACAGCCTAAGGAGCATTTAGAGAGATAAGGAAGTTCTTGAGAGAGAAAGTGAGAAAAAGAAAGAAGAAAGGAAGTCTGGTGGAGTTGGAAGCAGTAGAGAAGTTCCGAAGTTCTGCTTTTGAGGTAGTAACTAATCTTAGCTTTTATGTAATGTCTTTGTGAATTGTTGTGCTATTGTTTGGTTGGATTGTTGTCTTATATGTTATGCTTGAAGCTCTATTACAATGCTATGATCATATGTTATTGAATATTGAAGCACGCAGCATACTTATTTTTACACAATCACAAGCAAGCACTATCACACTGCATTACATATATTGTTATGATTGTTGCTAGTGGGATTCTTTTGAATCTCATTCCCATATATAACATTACAGGGGAGGTTCTGTCAAAATAAAATTTGGAAATTTTAAGAGACGCCATTAGGCTGCCGAAATTTCGGCAACGAAGCAGGAACAAAGAAAGGAACTGATACGTACTGTGTACGTAGGTGCTGTCTAAGGAGGCTGGAAGTGAGTGGACCTAGCAGGTTCATCCAGTCTTTCCTGGGTACTTATGTAGAATGGTAGTTCCTACGGGAATTACCGAATCGGTACAAGATCGGTTACTTTCTACAGAAGGAATGTAGCAGATATGCTGCCGGATTTTAGACAATGGAAAATGTAATAGAAAATATGAGGATGTTAATCATGCACTGATGTATAACAATTGATTTTTTAATAATGATTGTTATCTGGCATATTTGACTGATATGTGATGTATGTATGCACTAATATGTAAGGTTGGTTGCTGAAAAATGGCCTTGTGAACAGTAACCAATGGAGACCTATTGATGTTTGGTAAATCATTAGAAATAGAAAATGGTTGAATAAATATATGATATTTTTATGGTAAATAGTAGACACCCTAAGCTTTAATCTGATATGTAGAATGCCTCATTTGGATGTATATACGAAAAGATATAAATTGTTAAAGTTGGAACCAGAATGCTGGATTCAGGAGAAAATCACTCGATGAACAGTAAAGTTGAAACTTTGACCCACGTTGAATTTGTCAAGGAATGGTCAACCAATGATTTTTCCCTGAAACATAATTAAGTTATCTTCATGTAGAAATTTGAACCACTTCATTTCGAGTTTTCTAGAATTAATTATGATTTTTCAAAGTCAGGTCACTCATCTGGATTTTGCCATAGTAAACAGTACCCGATGAGAATAAAATTCCAGATTAAGAGTTTAGACTTCAATGACCCTGAAGGTGGTTCTAAGTGCTACTGATTGGTCCTTAAGATATGTAAAAATAAGGATGTGACATCGTTCGTGATTGGAACGCTGTTGGTGTGGATACCGGTAGAGGAAGCCGATCTGAGCTGTCGACTTCTTGCGATCGAGAAAAGAAACTAGACACGAAGACAGGTCGCGACCATACGGGCATCTGAACGTCAGAAATCTGAAAAGAGGAGACAGGTCGCGACTTGAAGCTGACGAGGTCACGACTACAAACTCCAGAGACGTTCGGTCGCGACAAAAAGCAGAGGAGGTCGGGACTAAAAACTCCAGAGGCGACAGGTCACGACTAGAAGCTAAGTAGGTCGCGACTGAAAGTTCCAGAGATGAAGAGTCGCGACTAGTGGACACTGAGTTCACGACCAAAGCTTGAATACCGAAGGTAACACTCCTTTCTCCTTGACTTAAACACATTCGGTAGATCCTGGCTGGGAATGGAAAAAATTTTAAAGTTAATTTCCGCTGCGTGTCTTCCAATTCCCTTCAGTGGTATCAGAGCCATGCCGTTTTGTGTTTAAGTTAGGTTTGATTGTTGATACATGTGATGTATGTTAGACTTCTTAGCTGATTATATGATAACATGTGAGATATGTATGACATATATGGAATCCGTTTTATGTATGACATATACAGAATCCGAAAGAAAACTGAAATCGGTGGTGTATGTTAATTGATTTGATCAATTAATATTAATGGGGGTCTAACCGGCTAGTGGGACCGCCGTGGCTACCTGATCGTAGCGCAACATAATCGTAATATGTACTGACTTTCCTAATATATGAATGTTTTGAAACATTTGTTACCCTTCAAATAGTATGAATTTTGATCCTTCAATGTTTGGGTATGGTGAACAATATGGCTCTAGATTATAAGTTGTAATTTTTCTAAATACGGCCTGCGTGTCGTGCCTTCCTCTAATTACTCTCGTTGTACATTCTCTTCTCATCTCACTCCCCTCAAATGTTAAAACGAGGTTTCCTTATGTAATTTTCCTATTCTAATTAAACAGCTTCTCTCATTGGCTTGAGGGGACTTAGGATAGGTGAGCCATATTGTATCACGTTTAAGATTATGCATCTTATGATTATATCACTGCATGTATGTTTTATATGCATAATACTGGTATGAGATACAATCCAGATACATGCAAACCGGATAGTTAATTAAACCCTCTAAAAGGAATCTTAAGTCATATGCCGTCAATTAATGAACACTTGTCAAAACCTCGATCATTCATTTGTAGGCTCCATCAAAGTGGGTGCATTTGAGTTATCTTGGGGAGATAAGCAAGAGTAATGGTGCTCCTCTTATGTTTGTTATTGTTTGACTTAATTGAGATTATCAAAACGGTTTTGGGTCTCAAGGCATTAGATGGGATTAAAACATGTCGGATCATATAATGATGGAATCCCATAAATATCTAAGAGTTATATTTGATGTAATTGGTAAAGTTGTTACCTACCTAAATAACTTAAAGTTGAGCGTCCTGCCAAAGCGGACTCAAGTTTAAGCCAAATATGGATCTTAGCCCACTAATTATTACATTGAGGGTTGTTTTATTCAGTGGGAGATTGCTAATTCAATTGCATATTTTAATTGTAGAATCATGACGACTAGTAATGCTGCTACATTATCGTTGCGATCTGTCCTTGAGAAGGACAAACTCAATGGGACAAACTTTCTTGACTGGTTCAGGAACTTGAGAATTGTTCTCAAGCAGGAAAGAAAGGCATATGTCCTAGAATAACCCATTCCTGAGTAGCCAGCAACCAATGCTCCTAGAGCTCAGAGAGATTCTTATGCGAAGCATAAGGAAGACTCTGTCGATGTGGGATGCTTGATGCTTGCCACCATGGTTCCGGAGCTCCAAAGAGATCTGGAACACATGGAGGCTTATGAGATGATTGTGCATCTTAAGGAAATGTTCCAGCAACAGGCAAGGCAAGAGAGGTATGAGACCACTAAGGCCTTACATTCCTGCAAGATGGCTGAAGGTGTATCAGTGAGTACTCATGTCTTAAAGATGAAAGGGTACATTGATCACCTTGAGAGGCTTGGATTTCCCATGAGCCAGGAGTTAGCTACAGATTTGATCTTGAACTCACTCCCGGAAAGTTATGACCAGTTTGTCATGAACTACAACATGAACAACATGGAGAAATTGATTTCTGAACTGCATGGGATGCTTAAAACTGCTGAGCCGACTGTTAAGAAGAAGCCCAACACAGTTTTGATGGTTCAGAAAGGAAAGGGTATGAAAAAGAAAGGCAAGGGCAAGGGGAAGGGTCATGGCTTATCTGGTAAGACCAAAGAGTCAGGCAAGCCCGAAACCAAGCTTGCACCAAAGAATGCAAAGCCTCCAAAGGAAGAAGTTTGCTTCTTCTGCAATGAACCGGGTCTTTGGAAGAGGAATTGCAAACTCTACCTTGAAGATCTGAAAAGGAAGAAGACGGATAACGGGGCTATCGCTTCAGGTATTTATGTTATAGACATTCATCTCTCTACTTCCACTACATGGGTATTAGGTACTGCATGTGGTTCTCACATTTGTACAAATGTGCAGGGCCTAAAGGACAGTAGAAAGCTGAAAAAGGGCGAAGTTGACCTACGAGTTGGAAGCAGAGCAAAGGTTGCTGCTTTAGCTGTAGGCACTTATGAATTAGTTCTGCCCACTGGGCTTTTGTTAGTTTTGAACAATTGCTATTATGTTCCTACTTTGAGTAGTAACATTGTTTCTCTTTCTTATTTGGATAAGGAAGGTTACACTTCCATTTCTAGGAATGGTAAATATTCTATTTATCGTAATGATATTTTCTATGCTCATGGTGATTTGCATGTTGATCATTACATATTAAACTTGGAACAACCCAATTATGGAAATATCTATAACATAACCGCCAAAAGGGTCAAACCAAATGATTTGAATCCGACTTACCTCTGGCACTATCGTCTGGGCCACATAAATGAGAAACGTATTTCTAAACTCCATAAAGATGGATTTCTCACATTTGATTTTGAATCATATGATACTTGCGAATCTTTTTTGTTAGGAAAGCTGACAAGGTCACCTTTCACTGGGCATAGTGAGAGGGCCACTGATTTGTTGGGCCTCATACATACAGATGTGTGTGGACCAATGAATACAAATGCCAGAATAGGTTATTCGTACTTCATCATATTCATAGATGATTTCAGTAGATATGGCTACGTCTATCTAATGAAACATAAATCCGAATCTTTTGAAATGTTCAAAATATTTCAAAATGAAGTATAAAACCAGCTTAGTAAAATAATTAAAGCCCTTCGATCTGATCGAGGTGGTGAATATTTGAGCCAAGAGTTTATCGATCATCTTAGGAATTGTGGGATAGTCTCACAATTGACTCCTCCAGGAACACCACAATGGAATGGCATTTCTGAACAGAGGAATCGAACACTATTGGATATGGTTCGATCCATGATGAGTCGAACAGATCTTTCACCGTCCTTTTGGGGCCTACGCCCTAGAGACAGCTGCGTTCACACTGAATTGTGTTCCATCTAAGGCAGTTGAAAAGACTCCGTATGAGATATGGACTGGGAGGAAACCTAGTTTGTCTTTTCTCAAGATTTGGGGATGTGAGGTCTATGTTAAGCAACAAGCCTCAGATAAGTTAGCGCCCAAATCTTCAAAGTGCCTTTTTGTGGGATATCCTAAGGAAAC
Source organism: Leucaena leucocephala (assembly GCA_037074615.1). Taxonomy (NCBI): domain Eukaryota; kingdom Viridiplantae; phylum Streptophyta; class Magnoliopsida; order Fabales; family Fabaceae; genus Leucaena; species Leucaena leucocephala. Next base: position 6,273,856 of record CM073548.1, on the reverse strand, counting down.
CAAGGGATATTATGTCTACAACCCCACTAATAACAAAGTGTTTGTTGTCAGAAATGGTATCTTTCTAGAACGAGAATTTATCTCTAAAAGAACCAGTGGGAGCAAGGTACACCTCGAAGAAGTTCAAGAGCCACAAGACACCACAGAACTAGAGATGGAAAATAGAGAAGACTCACAACAAGTTGTTGAGACTCCTCAAGTCACGCAAGGCCCACGGCGATCTAATAGGGAACGACTTCATCCTCAAAGATATGGATTTATGATTTCTGACAATCGTGATGTGTTGCTCATTGAGCATAATGAGCCAACTACCTATCGAGAAGCTATAGTGGGACCAAACTCTCAAAAATAGCTTAGTGCCATGAAGTCTGAGATGCAATCCATGTACGACAATAAGGTATGGACCTTAGTCGACCCGCCTGAAGGTGTAAAAACTGTCGGGTGCAAGTGGCTTTTAAAGAGAAAACTGACATAGATGGCAATGTAAATGTCTTCAAGGCACGACTGGTTGCAAAAGGATTTACTCAAACTCATGGTGTGTACTATGATGAGACCTTTTCCCCAGTTGCAATAGCCAAATCAATCAGAATCCTCCTTGCTATTGCAGCATATTATGACTATGAAATATGGCAGATGGACGTCAAGACAACCTTCTTTAATGGAAAGCTCCTTGAGGATGTGTACATGACATAACCTGAAGGATTTGAGCGTTTCGAGGACTCTGGTAAGGTGTGCAAGCTTCAAAGATCCATTTATGGACTGAAGCAAGCATCTCGGAGTTGGAATCATCATTTTGATGAAGTAGTCAAAGAGTTTGGATTTCTTCAAAACATTGATGAACCTTGTGTGTACAAGAAGGTTAGTGGGAGCACAATTGTGTTTTTGGTACTCTATGTCGATGACATCCTACTTATTGGGAATGACATTCCTACCTTGCAGATTGTCAAGTCTTGGTTAGGAAAGTCTTTTTCGATGAAAGACTTGGGTGAAACCACCTACATCCTAGGAATTAGGATCTATAGAGATAGATCTAAAAGGCTTCTAGGACTCAGTCATAGCACATATATATACAAGATACTGCATAGGTTTAGTATGCAGGAATCAAAGAGGGGTTTCATACCCATGTCTCATGGTATTCACCTCAGCAAGGATTTGTGTCCTAGTACACCTGATCAGCGAGGTCGCATGAGTAAGGTTCCTTATGCCTCAGCCATAGGATCTATCATGTACGCCATGTTATGTACTCGACTAGATGTCTCGTTTGCCTTAAGTATGACTAGCAGATATCAACAGGACCCTGGTGAGGGCCATTGGACTGTTGTCAAGAATATCCTTAAGTACTTGAGAAGGACTAAGGACTTATTCTTGGTCTATGGTGGATTGGATGACAAGCTCTGTATAACTGGTTACATAGATGCAAGTTTCCAAACTGACCAGGACGACCAGAAATCATAATCTGGATACATATTCCTCTTGAATAATGGAGCAGTAAGCTGGAAGAGCTCTAAGCAGAGCACTGTAGCAGATTCTACAACGGAAGCCGAGTATATAGCAGCATCTGATGCAGCTAAGGAGGCCATTTGGATCAGGAAGTTCATTACTGAACTAGGGGTGATACTTACCATCTCAGATCCGATAACTTTGTTCTGTGACAATAGTGGTGCCATTGCATAGGCCAAAGAGCCTAGGTCACATCAAAGGACCAAGCATATACTCAAGCGATTTCATCTCATCAGAGAAATCAATGATAGAGTTGATATAAAAATATGCAAGGTAGCAGGGGAAGACAATGTTGCTGATCCTCTAACAAAGCCGCTTGTACAAGCAAAACATGAGTGTCATGTTAGGTCAATGGGAATTAGGCAAATTAATGATTGTACCTAGTGCAAGTGGGAGGATGTTGGAGATTGTGCCCTAGGGGCCAATCATTATGTTATGAACATTGTTGATTTATGAATTTCTTAATTATGTTATCATATTATTTACATGTTTACTATGATAACAATCCTTGGATAACTCGTGATCTTATCTTAAATGTCCCTGGTCGGTCATCTATGCGGGAGCAGAGATGAAATAAGACTAATATGACTTTGAAGATATATAGAGATATAAATCAAAGTCATAGGCACATGTAAGAGTACAGGGTGCTAGACCGACCCGCTATGAGAGAGCTGCATGGGTTAAGTCATAAGCTTCTCTCATATACAAGCCATGTCACTATGCCCTTTGACCTGAGATCATCATGGATTCCTATATGACGAACGCTCAGCTTTGACCTAGTCAAAAGTCACTTTTGACTGAGTGATCATAAAGGCTATGTTTGGGCTTAGTGGTTTTTCATGCGGAGGAATGTGAATGGTCAAGATGGAATTTGTCCCTCACATTCGTAGAGAGATATTACTGGGCCCCTCGATGGGTGAGTCTGAGAAATGTATGGCCATACTAGAATGGAAGGATAGTTCTATTTCTATATTCAGACTACTCAGGGATCGAGAAAAGAACGGTCAGGAACAGGAGGATGACGTTCTCCATGCCTCATCCTTGACACTGAGGTCGCGACCATACGGGCATCTGAACGTCAGAAATCCGAAAAGAGGAGACAGGTCGCGACTTAAAGCTGACGAGGTCGCGACTACAAACTCCAGAGACGTCCGGTCGTGACAAAAAGCAAAGGAGGTCGCGACTAGAAGCTGAGTAGGTCGCGACTAAAAGTTCCAGAGGCAAAGAGTCGCAACTAGTGGACACTGAGGTCGCGACCAAAGCTTGAATACCGAAGATAACACTCCTTTCTCCTTGACTTAAACACATTCGGTAGATCCTAGCTGGGAATGGAAAAAATTTTAAAGTTATTTTCCGCTGCGTGTCTTCCAATTCCCTTCATTACATTAATAGCAGCCCCTATATCTAATAGCGCTCCCTTGATGTGATCCTTTCTAATAGTACATGGGATGGTGTAAGATCTTGGATCTTGGCACTTAACCGGTAATTTAGCCTTAAAAGGTGATGACACATTAGCACTCGCCTGTATTCTCTCTAGAGGCCTAAACTTCTTTTTATTAGCACATAATTCTTTTAAAAATTTAGCATATTTAGGGTTTCTCTTGAGGAATTCAACCATAGGAATGTTTATTTCTAAATTATTGAAGAGATTGTAAGCATCTTGTACAAAGTCAGGGTCAACATTTTTCTTTCCAGTAAAATAAGATTTAGAAAAAGGGAGATCTTTTATACTTACCTGTATGCTTAGAGGCTCCTTGCTTGCTAGACTTTGGCTTCTCCTCAGTTTACTTTCCTTTGTATGTTGGGCTTTGCACGATCACTTCCTCTTGTTGCTTCTCTTGTAGTTCCTCTTGTGCTTGTGAGTTCTCTTCTTGGGTTGCCTTCTTAATTATGAGCTGCTGTTCCTTAAGGCTTTCAGATTCCCCAATCTTCACCTGCGAAGATGATGGATCCTTAAATTCAGAATCCTCCTTATTCTTGTCTGGTGCATCAGCTTTCTAGAAATGCACTTCTCTTCTACTTCTGAGAGATATGGCATTCAGAGCCCTCGGATTAATAACAGTGTTTGAAGGTATGCTGCCACTGCTCTTCGTTTGGATGTCACTTACTGTATTGGAGACTTGAGTTAGATGACTTGTAATGTCTGCATTCCTGGAACTTAACTCCTCAAGTTTTCTTTGCACATCTGCATTATTCTTCTACATAGTTTGAAGAATTGAAGCTATGGAGGTGAATTGACCATCATTCTCCTTGAGCTTGTTATCTATATTGGTCATTCTACTATCCATATTATTCATTTGTGTTGCCATACTCTTCAACAATTGAGAGGTCTCATCTGATCTTGATGCCACTAAAGCATTAGGTTGTGTTGGAACCATAGGCCCTGCATTACTTTGATAGTTGCTTGAGGAAGCACCACCTACTTGGAATTGGTTTGGCTTATTTTCCCCACTCCCCCACTTGAAATTTGGATGGTCTCTCCAGCCAGGATTATATGTATTGGAGTATGGGTCTCTCTTCTGGTATTGATTATCTTTCCCTTGATATATTGCTGCCACCTCTTCATACTATCTATCACATGTATTTGTGGCATGCATCATTGAACCACATTATTCACATCCTGTAACTAGTGCCTGTGAGGTACCCTCTGCATGAACTTGTTTGGAGAGTGCAGCTCTCTTTCAATCAGACTCATCCTCTTTTCCATTTGGTTTCCGAAGGCTGCTATTTCAGCTAAGATTATATTTAAATTACCCGAAGATGATGTGGGCATTCTCCTTAGATCTTCAGTCTGATGGTCTTCATTAGCCATTTTCTAAAATAACTCCCAACTTGCTTGTGGAGTTTTATCTCTCAAAGACCCATTTGCTGCTGCATTCAAGGATACCTTATTGTGAGGAAGTAGACCATCAAAGAAGATGTCTACTAAATCAACCTTCGTGATGTTATGATGGGGACAACGAGCCAACAGATTGATAAATCTCGTCCAGTATTCACGTAATGACTCTCCATCCTGTTGCAGGATATTTGTAATCTCCTTCTTCATCCGAGTAGTCTTAGAGGCCGGGAAGAACTGTTCTAGATATGTTGTTTTCAGCTGATTCCATGTAAGAGTTGAGAAATGAGTTGGCAGGTTGTACAGTCACTCCTTAACCTGCCCTTCCATAGTGAAATGGAAACACCTCCTTAAGACGTCATCCAATGTAGTCATTGGAGGCTTCATTAAAGAACAGATCATATGCATGGTTTGTAAGTGGCGATGTGGGCATTCTCCTGCAAAAACATAAAATTTAGGTAAGGCTGTAATCAGAGCTCCTTTAATTTCAAAATTAGCTTCTTCAGTATAAAAACCATAAGGATCATAATTCACATGCAAATAATTTATTTCCCTCACACTTCTATTATCTTCCACATTCATTTCATTTTCTCCATGCCCATTATGTCCATTATGATTTATCTCAGCCATATTAGAAGTTTCTAACGAAAACTCTAAATTCAGTTCAGTTTCAGACTCCGGAATACTAGAGGATGAACTAGATTCGATTGATCTTACCTCTTCTTCTCTAAATTCTCTAAATTTCCTCTTTAGTTTCCTAAGTCTTCTCTTAATTTCAAGTTCAAAAGGTACTAATGGTCTAGTCCTTCTACGCATGCAACACAGAAACAATAAAGAATAGCTAGGCAAGCAATAAGAAGTAAACACAGAAGTTTCATAGCAAAAAGTGTCAACTGGTCACGACCAAAGAGTTTGGAGGTCGCGACCTAGGAACACAGAGAGAAAGAGTTCTTTAAAAATGGTTATCAGGTCGTGACTTAAAGGTACTCAGGTCACGACTAAATAACACAGAGAGTAGATTTTCCAAAATTGTCGAGACCAGAAGTTGTGGATGTCGCGACTGAAGTTCACAGAGAGTTATCAGTACCACAGCAAAGCAATTTGGTCGCGACTCAAGTGCAGTTTGGTCACGACCTAATGTCATAGATAGTGATTTCACAGAGACTGAGAACAATGCAGATTGCAATGCAATTAAAAATGACAAAAATTAAAATTCAAAACAAAAATGACTCAGGTAAATAATGGAATTGACAATCAATCACTAAGGAACCAATTACTTGGCTCCCTAGCAACGACGCCATTGATGAACAGGTCGGATTGTCACCTTTCGACCCATTAAAATAAGTGATTTTTGCACCCAATAATGTAGTATAAGGCACAACCCTATCATTCTTCTCAAGGAGCTTTTGAAAGGAATTGGAAGACACGCAGCGGAAATTAACCTTAAAATTTTTTCCATTCCCAGCCAGGATCTACCGAATATGTTTAAGTCAAGGAGAAAGAAGTGTTACCTTCGGTATTCGAGCGTTAGTCGCGACCTCCGTATCCACTAGTCGTGACTCCTTGCCTCTGGAACTTTCAGTCGCGACCTACTCAGCTTCTCGTCGTGACCTGTCGCCTCTGCAACTTTCAGTAGGGACCTACTCAGCTTCTCGTCGCGATCTGTCGCCTCTAGAGTTGTTAGTCGCGACCTCCTCTGTTACTAGTCGCAACCTGTCTCCTCTTTTCGGATTTCTGACGTTCAGATGCCCGTATGGTCGCGACCTCAGTGTCAATAAGTCGTGACCTGTCTTCGTGTCTAGTTTCTTTTCTCGATCGCAAGAAGTCGACAGCTCAGATCGGCTTCCTCTACCAGTATCCACACGAATAGCATTCCAACCACGAACGACGTGCTAGAGCCTCTTGTCCCTCTAGGGTTTTCTCAAGATTCTGTCCTCACCGTCTCTATTCCGGTAGTTTCTTATCTGCAAACCTTTTGCACTCTCCTGCCCCTTTTTCTCTTGTGAGTTATGTTGTGTGTTGTGTATAACCCTAGCTCCTAATGTCAAATATATAGGATGCTATCGGGCTTCTAATTGGGCCGGGCTTCAGAATTAATCTTATATTAATTCTGAAATTAATACAATATCATATATTGCATAATTTGATAAGAAACTAATTAAATAAATACGGTTTTTATTAAATCCGTCTCACAGATTTAATTCACCTATTTATTTAATTTAAAATAAAGATAAGACAGAATTATATTTGATTTATTCTCATAAATCAAATTTGAGATATCTTATCTATTTGAATTTCAAATTCAAATAGATCATATCCATTTAAATTCAAATTCAAAAGTGATAGAAATTTAATTTATCCTTATAAATTAAATCTTGCAAATATCTCTTATATTATATATGTAATATATATATACAAATTTATATATATATATATAATATATAAATCCACCCTAGACTATTCATTGAATCTAGACATCTATTAGATTCAATGAATCTGAACATCACAGCTCGAGTTGGGCTATTTTGTGTGCGACCCTTTAGGCCCATATGAAGTTGGCAGTGTGCCAGTTACTATACTAACCCACAAGTCGTAAGCGGCCTCTAGCAAGACATTATGACTACCCAAAACATATGAGGATCGATGAACGATATTACCTTTCATACAACCATATCACGTCCCTTTTGTCACATGATATTTCGGTCATGGATGAGGCATGGTGAACATCATTCTCTTATTCCTGACTGTTACTTTCTCGATCCCTGAGTAGTCTGACAATAGAAATGGAACTACCCTTCCATTACAGTATGGCCATACATTTCTCAGACTCACTTATCGAGGGGCCCAGTAATATCTCTCTACGAATGTGAGGGACAAATTCCATCTTGACCATTCATATTCCTCCGCATGAAAACCACTAAGCCCGAACATAGCCTTTATGATCACTCGGTCAAAAGTGACTTTTGACTAGGTCAAAGCTGAGCGTTTGTCTTGTAGGAATCCATGATGATCTCAGGTTAAAGGGCATAGTGACATGGCTTGTATATGAGAGAAGCTTATGACTTAGCCCATGCAGCTCTCTCATAGCGGGTCATTCCAACACCTTGTACTCTTACATGTGCCTATGACTTTGATTTATATCTCTATATATCTTCAAAGTCATACTGGTCTTATTTCATCTCTGCTCCCGCATAGATGACCGACCAGGGAGATTTAGGATAAGATCATAAGTTATCCAAGGATGGTCATCACAGTAAACATGCAAATAATGTGATAACATAATTAAGAAATTCATAAAACAATAATGTTTATAAGACAATGATTGGCCCCTAGGGCACAATTTCCAACATCGTCCCACTTGCACTAGGTACAATCATTAATTTGCCTAATTCCCATTGACCTAACATGACACTCATGTTTTGCTTGTACAAGCGGCTTTGTTAGAGGATCAGCAACATTATCTTCCCCTGTTACCTTGCATATTTTTATATCACCTCTATCATTGATTTCTCTGATGAGATGAAATCGCCTGAGTATATGCTTGGTCCTTTGATGTGACCTAGGCTCTTTGGCCTATGCAATGTCACTACTATTGTCACAGAACAAAGTTATTGGATCTGAGATGATAGGTATTATAACATCCCAATTTTTGGGTCTAGTTGAACTGGGAGGTAGTTTGATATGGGCAGACTGCTAAATCCGTAGTCCCAGGGTAGTAATCTGATATGGGCAGATTATTTACCTGTATTTTGTAGGATCCGAGGGATGAGCTAAGTCCTTCAGGATGTAAAGATGAGTTAAGTCTTTAACCTACAGAATCGGGACAGTTCACCTAGGTTCAAAATGAGGAATGGGAGGAATGTCCTAAGTCTTAACCTAGGAATTCTGCAGGTAGCTTGATATGGGCTGGCTCCTGTGTAAGATAACCTAATATGGAGGGTTGTCGAGCCTTTCAATTAACAATGACTCCCGAAGAGGGGATGAGTTATTGAAAGAGAATTTCTAGAACTTAGGATAAAGGATAAAAAGAAAGTGAGATAAGATAGACCCCAGAATTATGCTAAGATTCTGTGGGGTGAGATATGAAAGGAATGGACACTGAGAGCAGTAGAGTTGTCCATAAGAAAGAAAGCAGACAGTATGAGAAAGATGTATTGGTGACTTTTGGTCGCGACGAGGAAGTATATTGGTCGCGACTAAAATTCGCAAAGAAGATTGGTCATGACGAATATGTATGTTGTAACACCCCAATTTTTAGGCCTAGAGATGCCATAAGGAGAATTCAAGGGCATAATCATAATTATGGGAAAGATCGGGCTGGTAGCCGATGAGTACCATATTTTGCCAGAAAATAGAGAAAATTATGCTGATCATTTCACTGAACTGTGAAATGTGCATATGAGGTCTCTATGTGTATGAAAGAATTAGAAATGTGACCAGGGGTAAAATGGTCATTTTGGAAAAGTGTGCGCGTGAGTGCTTTTTCAGGCCAAAACAGCCCGGTCCGGATAAAATATCTGAAAATACCGGGAGATAGAGAAAATGATTCCGGATTGAATGAGGAATCACAAAATTTTGATTTGAGGTCCCGATTTTTCTGTAAAAATTCCTGAAGATGGGAATTTACAGTTATAATCGGTAAAGGAAAGACAGTCCGAATAGAAATGATCGGACAATGGCTAGAGGCCATACAGTGTTTTCTAAGGCCCGTAGTGACACCAGGGAAGGCCCAGGCCCATAATATCAGTTCAGTGGTAAGAGGGGCCGGTGTCCGGAAAAAATGTGCAAAATGACGAAAATGCCCTTATGTTATAGAATAACTGAAGAATGAGTAAAGGGTATTTTGGTCATTTGGCTAAGGTTAGACAGTCAAGAAGGGGTATCTAGATAGTTGACCAGGGCCAGAGAATACTCTGGTAAAATATGAAAAGACAATAATGCCCCTAGACCTAGTAAAGGAAATGAAAGGACTTAAGTGCAATTATGGAAAGTTTCGAGGCCAAAAAGGAAAGTAGACAAAAATATGGGGTCCTTAAGTGTAATTTTAGCCAAATAAAAAGGGATTTAAATGAAAAGAAGAAAAGTTCCCTGGGGCTAAATTGTAATTAATGAAAGTCAGGCCGGAAGTGGTTTGGACTGTCCGAAAGCATTTCAGTCCCAGATTTCACCGGTAGAGAGAGCAAGTGACGCTCGGTAATCTGGCTTAATACAGGAATTTTTGAAGACTCCAGATAGCCAGAAATGGACTGATCGTCCAAAAGTTATAAAAATTCCTACCGGATATCCTAGATTTCAGATCTAGGTGAGAAAATACGGGATGATACGTCCTTATGGGACGGATGTCGGGAAACTGACAGAATACCGATAGGAGGTCTGTAGAAAAAGTTATTCGCAAATCAGAAAATCCAGACGGGAGTGTGAGGCCTCCGGGTATCTGATAGGGAGATTTATCGGTATTTAAGAAGGGATTGAATGAGTTCGGATGATCTAGGTCAGATGACTGATACGACTCACAGGGATGCCTGAACACCGCAGGCCAGTGTATCGGACAGAAGGAGCCCGTGTCCGGATATCTGTATAAACGGTGAATAATAGATAAAATATTCAATAATTATTAACGGGGGAAGATTCCTCGTAATGCGTGCCATGAAGGTATTGGACCCGGAAAGGCCCAATAATGGCGCCAACAGAGGCCCAATGAGACACTTGGACTGATAGGTGGGCCAGTGTCCGGCAGAACCCCGGAAAAGTGCGAAATTATGAAAATGCCCCTGTGTTGTACAAAAGTGTAACAGATGAATGGAGGGCATTTTGGTAATTCTGGACAGGCCCAGAAGCCAAGGTATATACAGATAAAGCTACTTAGAGTCAATATATGCCCTGACAGAGTACAGAAGGGTGTAAAATGACGATTTTACCCTTAGGGTTAAAATAGTGCAAGAAAGGGCACCCAAGGGTATTTTGGTAATTTGCCAAGGGCTGTTTCTTGGGAATCGAGCCATCAGAGCACTTGGGCTTGATCAGGATCCAAGACAACATTCCTAAAGCCCAAAAACGTAGCCCATGAAGTATGTGGGAAAAAGTGGCATTAAAATACTATTTTAATGCTGTTTCAATAAAGTAAAGTTACTCGGTCGGCATGATAACCGAGGAGGTGATCAGATAAAGTCCTAGATTTATCTGGATAGCATTGGAAGGCGGGACAGGTGCCAGTAAGATGACACATGGCGCCAACATAAAGGCAGAAGAAAAAGTTGAGGACACATATTACGAGGCAAGAGACTGGACCGGTGAGTCAGCATGCTGAGGTGTCCAGGATTTCAGACATGTGATAAATGTGGCGCTGAGGTGTCCTGGTGAGGTGTCCCAATGATGTCATGCATGAAGCAGTAAAGGAGAAATTAAAGAAAATAGGAAAATCCAGGAAAAACCAGGACCGCAGGATCAAAGTTCATAGAAACTGCAGAATTGCCATTGAAGGCAATTATAAATACCCCCCTCCATTCCATTTTCATTCACGCAAGGCAAGGGAGAAGGGAGAGAAAGAAGAGAGAGAAGGAGAAGGAAAGGAAGAGAGAAAGGAGAAAAGGAAGTAAGGAAGTTCTGGCTGAGCTGGAAGCAGAATAAGGATAGTGGAGTTCTGCTAAGCTAGCTAGGTAGTAACTAATCCTAGCTTTTATGTAATGGCTTTGTGACTTGTTGTGCTATTGTTTGGTTGGATTGTTGTCTTATATGTTATGTCTGAAGCTCTGCTATAATGCTATGATCATATGTTATTAAGCATGGAAGCACGCAGCATACTTATCTGTACACAATCACAAGCAAGCACTGCCACTCTGCATTACATATATTGTTATGATTATTGCTACTGAGATTCCCCCGAATCTCATCCCAATAAGTAAACCATTACAGGGGAGGTTATGTCAAAATGAATCCTGGGAATGTTAAGAGACGCCGTTATGCTGCCGAAATTATGACAAGATAAGGAAAGCAACTGATACGTACTGTGTACGTAGGTACTGTCTAAGGAGGCTGGAAGTTAGTGGACCTAGCCGGTTCATCCAGTATTTCCTGGGTACTTACGTAGAATGGTAGTTCTCACGGGAATTACCGAATCGGTACAAGATCAGTTACTTTCTGAAGATGAAGCGTAGCGGTTATGCTGCCGGAGTTTAGGCAGGAAAAGATGTGATAGAGATGTGGGAACTTTTGTACATACCGAGATTGTAAAACAACTTATTAATTAATAATAAGTGTTATTTGACATGTTTGACTGATGTATGATGGATGTATGCATATGTATGCAAAGTAGAAATGCTGAAATTTACCACTGTGAACAGTAACACGTGGTAACCTAGTCATGTTTGATAAATGATTAAAAATAGTAAATGGATGAATAAATGTATGAAATTTTTATGGTAGATAGTATACATACCAATATTTAATTTGATATATAAAACGTATCATTTGTATGTCTACACAAGGAGATATAAATTATCAAAGTTGGGACCAGAATGCTGGATTCAGGAGAAAAATGCTGGATGAACAGTAAAATAGAAACGTTGACTGAGGTTGACTCGGTCAATGCATGGTCAACTAGTTATTTTTTCCTGAAATATAATTGAGTTAGCTTCATTTAGTAATTGGAACCACTTCATTTCGATTTTTCTAGAATTAGTTATGATTTTTCGAAGTCAGGTCACTCATCTGGAATTTTCAAGTGAACAGTACTCGATAAGAGTAAAATTCCAGATTGGGGAATTGGACTTCAATGACCTTGAAAGTGGTTCTAAATGCTACTGAATGGTCCCTAAGACATATGAAAGGAAGGATGTTTCATTTTTGTATCAGAGCAAAGGATTCTGGATTAGGAAATGCTCTGAACAGATAATTTATGGTGTTAGTACAGAATAAGGTTAGCACGGAACAAAGGGTTCTGGCTCCGAGCATAAGATTCTGGCACAGAACAGAAGGTTCTGGCTCAGTGATGCTCTGGTTTAGTTAGTTTGATTCCTTAAACAAATGAGAAGTTTGAGTGGTCCTCTCCCTAGAGTAGGATATAGGGATGGTGTTCACTGCTTGGAAAGGTTTAGACAGAAGACAGTGACACCCAGATGTATGAGGCTGGACCCCGAGCTTTATAGTCTTACGAAGGATATGATTATGATGGGCTAATCTTAGTCATCCGATACAGTCGAGGTCTCGTGTTTAGTAACACAATATGGCTGGACTAAGCAGAATAATGTTTGAGAAGCAGTTTCCTCTATGGATAGGGATAGAAGTTGATCAGTTTACGACTGAGGAAGCTGCAAAGAGTAGCTTGAGGTATCGTGTTGTAACCAGATACTGTAGTGAGGATGCCAGATATCCAAGTTACAACAAGTTAAGCCACGATGAGATGTGGGCAACCCAGGCTCGCCAAGATCAAGAGGGAGATTCTGCTATCACTACGGCGGTTGCTGCTGCGGTTGCAAGATTACAGCAGTCTGGGAAGGAGGTAGTACCAGAGAATGATATAGAACCTGAACCTCAGCCAGATCATGAGCAGACTGGAATGAATAGACATCAGGGGTCTATAAGAAATAATAATGACCAGGAAAGTCTGTAAACATGGATGGAATGATTCCATAAATTTGATCCGCCCATGTTGAAAGGACTTTTGACACTCAAACAGCTGAGGATTGGGTAAGCTAGTTAGAGAAAATCTTTAAAATTTTAGAATATCCCACTGAAAGAAAGACCCAGCTGGCAGTTTACAAGCTAGAAAAGAATGTGCAATAACTAGAAAAGAGTGAGCTTACTCCATCAGTACCACTGAAAGTGATGCCACCAGGTTCCTTGAAAAGGAACAGTAAGAAGAGAAATGAGCCAACATATGGGTCAAAAGTTCATAAGAAGCAAGGAAGTAGGTCAGGTAGTGGGCCAAGAGAAGTTAGTAGGAAACCAAGGCCTAATGAATGTAGGAACTGTGGTCAAGACCATGGTATGAGGCCTTGTCCAGTAGGTCAAGGGTTACGCTATAGGTGTAGAAAGTATGGACATTATGCCAGGGAGTGTCCACAGAACACAACAGGCGAAAGATACTCGACTTAGGGAAGAATATATACCCTGACTGGCAACGAGATAAGAAAGTCTCTTGTGCCAAACTAAGGTACGAGTTTATTTGTGTTCTGTTTCCACTGGCTAATGAATGGATAAATCCTGTATTGGATTGGATTGTATTGTCCAGTATGCACATTATTGAGCTACCTTATACCTAGTATGTTGCCATTGTATGAGGATGAGTATGACTACATGTTTTAAAAGTAGGAAGTAGAGAAGAGGGGTCTTATGTCGCGACTAATATGTACAGATAAGTTGATGTTGCAACGTGAGAAGACCTTAGGTCGCGATGAGTAATATTGCAGTACGCGACCAGTGTACAAAGGAGTTCAGGTAGTGATGTTATAGGTTGCGATTAAAGGATGCAGAGATGCCAGGTCGTGAAGAGTAGTGTGCAACGGTTACGACTAAAAGTCGCAGAGCATGTGAGTTGTGACTATGCAGTTCTCAAGTCGCGACTATAATTGGCAGAGGCCATATGATGAAGAGAATGAAGGTACCAAACTCGCTGAAGTCTACCAGCTAGAGGATTGGTATAACATATGATAAGCTAGACAGTACAAAGGTACTGAGGTACGAAAGATCAATTTTTAAGACAATGTGAAAAAGTAGATCCTCTATGTGGTAACTAAGAGTAGATCTACATTACAGGGGTTTTATTCAGCTAATTTGAATAGAAGACCTAAAAGCTGGGATAAGATTTGCCCAGGAATGATCCTAGCACATGGCCTAAGGTGAGAGACGTGATGGGTAATAGATAAAGAGCTAAATGTTCTCTGAGGAGAGAGATTCCATCACGGAGAAGTAAAAGACCTAGGGGAGAATACCCTAGAGAATAGAAGTAATAGTAAAAGATGATGAATGAGATCCATGCGACTCAAGTTCGCTAGGATAAAAAGAAAGATCAATAAGGAACCATAGTCCGGTCAAGAATAGACTGGGACTGATGGATAGATAGAAGAAGTTGAAAGATAGTAAAGAGGTAGCCACAGTTAAGAGATAAAGTGACTCCCCTATATCCTAGAGTAATGAAGGGTTGAGTCTATACCCTGGTAAGAGGGTAGTGTGGTAGCCTAAGTAAGATAGACAGATGTTCTTGTCAGATCCTGACCATGTGATTAATAATCTGACAGATAATGCGATAGATAGTATGATCAGATGATGATCTGACAAATAAAATGATAAAGGAAGTACGTTTTGAGGCTTACTTAGATTATTATGATGTCTAATGGATGGTTGAGCAAAATATGATGATGATATGGCTTATGTTGCCATAAGATATGAAAGTTGCCTCTCCTTGCAGTTGTCATATGATGACATGCATGTCATCATATGAATGGATACTCCCTTTTTGCAGTACATGCAGGGTAGAGTATATATGAGTACATATATGAGATAAGAAAGTTATGAGAAAGTAGGTTGCTCCCATACCATATGATATGAGGATGATATGAATACATTAAGGATGATAGATAGTCTCAGTTTATGGGACGATAAGTTATGATATGATATTCAGATATGAATTATGATTGAGGTTACTCAGGTATTTCTATAGGCTTGTGAATACAGTACTCAGGGCCATTTCTATTGAAATGAATGATGTACAGAAAAAGTAACAGATAACGGTAAAGGGATTGTTTCTAGATCACTCTTCAGATAAGAGTTGGATCTGAAACAGATGGCTCTCAGACAGAGCTAGATTCAGATGAGTATAGATCACTCTTCAGATAAGAGTTGGATCTGATATAGAATGCTCGCAGTTAGAGCATAGTTCAAATGGCTCGTAGTTAGAGCACAAGTTGAAAGATGTGAAGGAACTTCTGAGTAAGAGAGGAAGTAAGTAAAGTCTGGGTAAATGATATGAGGCTATAAAATTTTCAAATGTTTAATTATGGAGTTATCAACAGGTGGAAGCAGTTAACCTTATAACTTAGTCTGTTAGTTTAATATCTTCAGGAGATATACAGTACAACAGAATCACAGTTAGATTCTAGAGGGTCACAGTTAGATCCTAGCATGGCTCCAGGGTCGCAGTTATATCCTAACAGCTTCAGAGTCACAGTTAGATTCTGAAAAGGCTAACGGTTGATCGCAGTTAGATCCCGAGGTCACAGTTAGACCTAGCCTAAGGAAAGTAATGAGCCATGAGATATGAGTACAATGTAGTATCTCTTTAGGAAGATGAATGCCAAAGACGAAGTTAAGGTGAGGAAGCTTCACTAGTTGATAAACTCACCCAGAGAAATTATTTTATAATGGTTTTTCTCAGATAGCCTATAGTATACAGACTAAACTTAGCTTTCCCTTAGCAAAGACGGAGTCCAAGTCCAAAGCTGAGTACTGATATTCAAAGTTTAGTAGAAGTATGCCTGAGAAGCAAAGAACAGAATCCTCTATGTGTTGAGAATAGAAAAGCATTGGCTAAGAGCACTCTGGGAGGTAGCTCAAGTTGTCAAGCCAATAGCAAGAGAAAGAGGCGATAGTTCAGACAAGGGACTGATCAAGGTAATGGTCAGATTGGAGAGCAGAGATGTCAATGTGGTGGAAAGAGCCATGGCACATGGGAGTGTTGAGCAGGGAAAAGCAGTTGTGGTAAGAAATGCCACTTGGTAAGAGGTTGCCCTAAGAATGCTAACATCCCTAGGAAAGGTATTTGCTCTTACCCCAGACACAGTCTTCAATATTCCCTAAGGTCGACCCTAAGAAGGGTTAAGAAGAACCATAGCTGTAAGGGCGACTGAGCTGTAAGGAACTATATGCCTAGATGATGATATGGATAATGAAGAGTTCTTTTCGGATCTAAAGAAAGTGGTCATGATAATAAGTCATGAGAGATTAAAAGGCCAGAGAGACCTAGAGAAGAGGGTCTAAGGCAAAGCAGAGATAGAACGTAGTTCTATAAGAAAGAGATTGCTAGGGCCTAAAGCTATATAAAGAGTAATCTAGCCCTAACCCAGTAGCACATTAAATTGAAAGGTGCTAAGGCAAGAGTAGCCTAAGGATATGTAATCCCTAAGAAGGGATAAGAAAGTGCAAATGCCACAAAGGTTTGGCATAGATGCATGAAGTTATGAGAACAGTTAAGAAAAGTCAGAGAAGTTATCTGGGTTATGATCTCGTATAAGGAGAAAGAAAGTCAGAAGAACAATATCTCTCCTGAGAGATTAGCAAAGTGTAAGAAGAGTGAAGTAGACCCCAGAATTACATCAGAATTCTGCGGAATAAGATGTGAAAGAAATGGACACTACTCACAAGTGTAATGAATTGTCCATAAGTATAAGAGGATGAATGCCCCAAGCCTTAGTCATAAACCAGGAAAGGATATACAGAGGAGCTATATCCAAGATCGTTGACTAAGTTGCCAAGTAAATTTCGAGGACGAAATTTATTTTAAGGGGGGTAGAAATGTAACACCCCAATTTTTAGGCCTAGAGATCCCATAAGGAGAATTCAAGGGCATAATCGTAATTATGGGAAAGATCGGGCTGGTAGCCGATGAGTACCATATTTTGCCAGAAAATAGAGAAAATTATGCTGATCATTTCACTGAACTGTGAAATGTGCATATGAGGTCTCTATGTGTATGAAAGAATTAGAAGTGTGACCAGGGGTAAAATGGTCATTTTGGAAAAGTGTGCGCGTGAGTGCTTTTTCAGGCCAAAACAGCCCGGTCCGGATAAAATATCTGAAAATACCGGGAGATAGAGAAAATGATTCCGGATTGAAAGAGGAGTTACAGAATTTTGATTTGAGATCCCGATTTTTCTGTAAAAATTCCTGAAGATGGGAATTTACAGTTATAATCGGTAAAGGAAAGACAGTCCGAATAGAAATGATCGGACAATGGCTAGAGGCCATACAGTGTTTTCTAAGGCCCGTAGTGACACCAGAGAAGGCCCAGGCCCATAATATCAGTTCAGTGGTAAGAGGGGCCGGTGTCCGGAAAAAATATGCAAAATGACGAAAATGCCCTTATGTTATAGAATAACTGAAGAATGAGTAAAGGGTATTTTGGTCATTTGGCTAAGGTTAGACAGTCAAGAAGGGGTATCTGGATAGTTGACCAGGGCCAGAGAATACTCTGGTAAAATATGAAAAGACAATAATGCCCCTAGACCTAGTAAAGGAAATGAAAGGACTTAAGTGCAATTATGGAAAGTTTCGAGGCCAAAAAGGAAAGTAGACAAAAATATGGGGTCCTTAAGTGTAATTTTAGCCAAATAAAAAGGGACTTAAATGAAAAGAAGAAAAGTTCCCTGGGGCTAAATTGTAATTAAAGAAAGTCAGGCCGGAAGTGGTTTGGACTGTCCGAAAGCATTTCAGTCCCAGATTTCACCGGTAGAGAGAGCAAGTGACGCTCGGTAATCTGGCTTAATACAGGAATTTTTGAAGACTCCAGATAGCCAGAAATGGACTGATCGTCCAAAAGTTATAAAAATTCCTACCGGATATCCTAGATTTCAGATCTAGGTGAGAAAATACGGGATGATACGTCCTTATGGGACGGATGTCGGGAAACTGACAGAATACCGATAGGAGGTCTGTAGAAAAAGTTATTCGCAAATCAGAAAATCCAGACGGGAGTGTGAGGCCTCCGGGTATCTGATAGGGAGATTTATCGGTATTTAAGAAGGGATTGAATGAGTTCGGATGATCTAGGTCAGATGACTGATACGACTCACAGGGATGCCTGAACACCGCAGGCCAGTGTATCGGACAGAAGGAGCCCGTGTCCGGATATCTGTATAAACGGTGAATAATAGATAAAATATTCAATAATTATTAACGGGGGAAGATTCCTCGTAATGCGTGCCATGAAGGTATTGGACCCGGAAAGGCCCAATAATGGCGCCAACAGAGGCCCAATGAGACACTTGGACTGATAGGTGGGCCAGTGTCCGGCAGAACCCCGGAAAAGTGCGAAATTACGAAAATGCCCCTGTGTTGTACAAAAGTGTAACAGATGAATGGAGGGCATTTTGGTAATTCTGGACAGGCCCAAAAGCCAAGGTATATACAGATAAAGCTACTTAGAGTCAATATATGCCCTGACAGAGTACAGAAGGGTGTAAAATGACGATTTTACCCTTAGGGTTAAAATAGTGCAAGAAAGGGCACCCAAGGGTATTTTGGTAATTTGCCAAGGGCTGTTTCTTGGGAATCGAGCCATCAGAGCACTTGGGCTTGATCAGGATCCAAGACAACATTCCCAAAGCCCAAAAACGTAGCCCATGAAGTATGTGGGAAAAAGTGGCATTAAAATACTATTTTAATGCTGTTTCAATAAAGTAAAGTTACTCGGTCGGCACGATAACCGAGGAGGTGATCAGATAAAGTCCTAGATTTATCTGGATAGCATTGGAAGGCGGGACAGGTGCCAGTAAGATGACACATGGCGCCAACATAAAGGCAGAAGAAAAAGTTGAGGACACATATTACGAGGCAAGAGACTGGACCGGTGAGTCAGCATGCTGAGGTGTCCAGGATTTCAGACATGTGATAAATGTGGCGCTGAGGTGTCCTGGTGAGGTGTCCCAATGATGTCATGCATGAAGCAGTAAAGGAGGAATTAAAGAAAATAGGAAAATCCAGGAAAAACCAGGACCGCAGGATCAAAGTTCATAGAAACTGCAGAATTGCCATTGAAGGCAATTATAAATACCCCCCCTCCATTCCATTTTCATTCACGCAAGGCAAGGGAGAAGGGAGAGAAAGAAGAGAGAGAAGGAGAAGGAAAGGAAGAGAGAAAGGAGAAAAGGAAGTTCTGGCGGAGCTGGAAGCAGAATAAGGATAGTGGAATTCTGCTAAGCTAGCCAGGTAGTAACTAATCCTAGCTTTTATGTAATGGCTTTGTGACTTGTTGTGCTATTGTTTGGTTGGATTGTTGTCTTATATGTTATGTCTGAAGCTCTGCTATAATGCTATGATCATATGTTATTAAGCATGGAAGCACGCAGCATACTTATCTGTACACAATCACAAGCAAGCACTGTCACTCTGCATTACATATATTGTTATGATTATTGCTACTGAGATTCCCCCGAATCTCATCCCAATAAGTAAACCATTACAGGGGAGGTTATGTCAAAATGAATCCTGGGAATGTTAAGAGACGCCGTTATGCTGCCGAAATTATGACAAGATAAGGAAAGCAACTGATACGTACTGTGTACGTAGGTACTGTCTAAGGAGGCTGGAAGTTAGTGGACCTAGCCGGTTCATCCAGTATTTCCTGGGTACTTACGTAGAATGGTAGTTCTCACGGGAATTACCGAATCGGTACAAGATCAGTTACTTTCTGAAGATGAAGCGTAGCGGTTATGCTGCCGGAGTTTAGGCAGGAAAAGATGTGATAGAGATGTGGGAACTTTTGTACATACCGAGATTGTAAAACAACTTATTAATTAATAATAAGTGTTATTTGACATGTTTGACTGATGTATGATGGATGTATGCATATGTATGCAAAGTAGAAATGCTGAAATTTACCACTGTGAACAGTAACACGTGGTAACCTAGTCATGTTTGATAAATGATTAAAAATAGTAAATGGATGAATAAATGTATAAAATTTTTATGGTAGATAGTAGACATACCAATATTTAATTTGATATATAAAACGTATCATTTGTATGTCTACACAAGGAGATATAAATTATCAAAGTTGGGACCAGAATGCTGGATTCAGGAGAAAAATGCTGGATGAATAGTAAAAGAGAAACATTGACTGAGGTTGACTCGGTCAATGCATGGTCAACTAGTTATTTGTTCCTGAAAGATAATTGAGTTAGATTCATTTAGCAATTTGAACCACTTCATTTTGATTTTTCTAGAATTAGTTATGATTTTTCGAAGTCAGGTCACTCATCTGGAATTTTCAAGTGAACAGTACTCGATAAGAGTAAAATTCTAGATTGGGGAATTGGACTTCAATGACCTTGAAAGTGGTTCTAAATGCTACTGAATGGTCCCTAAGACATATGAAAGGAAGGATGTTTCATATGTGGTGTCGCGACTAATGGGTTTTATGAGCTTGGTTTCGACTAGAAGGTAATGGGGTCGCGACTAGAATATGTTGTGGTCGCGACTAAAGAATGTTGTGGTCGCGACTAGAGAAAGCTGTGGTCACGACTAATGAACCAAAAGGTGTTATGTCGTGATGAGATCTAGTAGCTTATGTAGTGCCAAGCGTATGGGCCATGAGTTGAGAAGGTCCAAAAGAGATAGTTACCCGGTTAGAGATAGACCGGAGGCAGAGGGTCAGATACAGGAAAGGTTATCTGGAAACCATGAGGTAGATTGATAAGGTATCCTCATGGGACCCACAAGATTCCACATGGCATTAGAGTGGTGATTCGGTGACCTTTCAGTAGAGTAAAGTTACTCGGTTGGCACAAAAATCGAGGAGGTGATCAGATAAGTCTGGGACTTATCTAGATAGCATTGGGAAGCGTGCAAGGTCTCTTCCAGGCGCCACATGGGTCTAGTCTGGAGAAAGCAGATAAAGCTTAGGGCACGCATTACGAGGCAGGACTCTGGACCGGTGAGTCAGCATGCTGAGTCAGCTGTTGAGGTGTCCAGGGAATTTAGGCATGTGGAAAATGTGGCGATGAGTCAACTGCTGAGGTGTCCCCTGAGGTGGCACTGATGATGCAGTAAAAGGGAATTAAGAAAAATAGGAAAATCCAGGAAAAACCAGGACCAAAGGATCAGATGGCATAGAAATTACAGAAATGCCATTGAGGGAATCTATATAAACCCCCCTCTCATTCTTGCTTCACGCATGGGTAAGGAAGTGAGAGAGAAAGATTAGAGAGAAGGAGAAGGAAGGGAAGAGAGAAGGAGAGAAAGGAAGTAAGGAAGTTCTGGCGGAGATGGAAGCAGAATAGAGATAGTAGAGTTCTGCTGAGCTAGCCAGGTAGTAACTAATCCTAGCTTTTATGTAATGACTTTGTGATTGATGTGCTATTGTTTGGTTGGATTGTTGTCTTATATGTGATGTCTGAAGCTCTACTGCAATGCTATGATCATATGTTATTGAGTATGGAAGCACGTGGCATACTTATCTGTACACAATCACAAGCAAGCACTTTCACACTGCATTACATATACTGTTATGATTATTACTACTGAGATTCCCCCGAATCTCATCCCCCTTGTATAACCATTTCAGGGAGGTTATGTCAAGGTAGATTTTGAGAATTTTGAGAGACGCCGTTATGCTGCTGATTTTCGGCAGAGATAGCAGTAGTGGAGGAAGGATATGATGCATACTGTGTACTTAGGTACTGTCTAAGGAGGCTGGTAGTGAGTGGACCTAGCCGGTTCATCCAGTCTTTCCTGGGTACTTACGTAGAATGGTAGTTCTAATGAGAGAATTACCGAATCAGTACAGCCAGTATAGCTTCCGTAAGTGTGCTCTGAGGAGTCTAAGGCAGGATGTTTCAGGTATCACCCCTAGTTCAGTAATGAACTTCCTGATCCAAACAGCCTCCTTAGCTGCATCAGATGCTGCTATATACTCGGCTTCCGTTGCAGAATCTGCTATAGTGCTCTGCTTAGAGCTCTTCCAGCTTACTGCTCCATTATTCAAGAGGAATATGTATCCAGATTGCGATTTCTGGTCGTCCTGGTCAGTTTGGAAACTTGCATCTGTGTAACCAGTTACACAGAGCTAGTCATCCAATCCACCATAGACCAAGCATAAGTCCTTAGTCCTTCTCAAGAACTTAAGGATATTCTTGACAGCAGTCTAATGGCCCTCACCGGGGTCCTGTTGATATCTGCTAGTCATACTTAAGGCAAACGAGACATCCGGTCGAGTACATAATATGGCATACATGATGGATCCTATAGCCGAGTCATATGGAACCTTACTCATGCGACCTCACTGATCAGGTGTACTAGGACACAAATCCTTGCTGAGGTGAATACCATGAGACATGGGTATGATGAAACATCCTCCCTTAGACTCCTCAGAGTACACTTGCGGAAGCAATATTAGCTTGATATATCTTAACTTAAGCCCAGAAATTCAAAATTTTACTCTTAAGTTCCTTATTCTGGACCTTTAATTTGAAAACTGATTAATCTCATTCTACACATCCAAACAAGGCTTATTACCTATCCACGTAATGCCCCAGATATGTACGACTGGCCTGCCAAATTTCGTGGCCAAACTCCTTCGTTTACTAGGTCAAACTGAGGTCAAAACACTGCTACCTCAGGACCTGCGAATTTCTCTTTTAATTCATCATACACAAGTTAAACATGCCAAACAATATTTATTATTAAATAATAAAATGTCATACAACAAAGCATACACCAAATTCTCTTATTTCAATTACATCTCTTCCTGTCAAAAATCTGGCAGCATAACTGCTACATTCCTTCTGTAGAAAGTAACCGATCTTGTACCGATTCGGTAATTCCCGTAGGAACTACCATTCTACGTAAGTACCCAGGAAAGACTGGATGAACCGGCTAGGTCCACTCACTTCCAGCCTCCTTAGACAGCACCTACGTACATAGTACGTATCAGTTCCTTTCTTTGTTCCTTCTTCGTTGCCAGAATTTCGGCAGCCTAACGGCGTCTCTCAAAATTCTTAGAATTCAGTTCAACATAATCTCCCTGTAATGGGTTAGATATGGGGAATGAGATTCGGGGGAATCTCAGTAGTAAATAATCATAACAATATATGTAATGCAGAGTGACGGTGCTTGCTTGTGATTGTGTACAGATAAGTATGCCGCGTGCTTCCATATTCAATAACATATGATCATAGCATTGTAATAGAGCTTCAAGCATAACATATAAGACAGCAATCCAACCAAACAATAGCACAACAAATCACAAAGACATTACATAAGAGCTAGGATTAGTTACTACCTCAAAAGCAGAGCTCCAGAACTTCTATACTGCTTCCAACTCCACCAAAACTTCCTTTCTTTCTTTCTTTCTTTCTCCTTCTCTCTCTTCTTTCTCTCTCTTTTCTTGCCAAAAACGTGGGATGCATAAAATGGGAGGGGAAGGGGGTATTTATAGCTTTGATGGATGGCATTTCTGTAATTTTGAAGCCATCTGAACATGTGGTCCTGGTTTTTCCTGGATTTTCCTATTTTTCTTTATTCCTTTTTACTGCATCATGCATGACATCATCCAGGACACCTCACCGGGACACCTCATCGCCACATTCTTCACATGTCACAATTCCTGGACACCTCATCAGCTGACTCAGCAGTTCAGTCCAATCCAGTACCGGTCCAGAGTGTTGCACCGTAATACGTGTCCTTACTTTTCTTCTGCCTCTAAGATTGCGCCATGTGGCACCTGGAAGGGACCTTTCACACCTTCCAATGTTATCCTGATAAGTCCCGGACTTTATCTGATCACCTCCTCGGTTATCGTGCCGACCGAGTAACTTTACTTTATTGAAACAGCATTAAAATAGTATTTTAATGCCACTTTTTCTCACATATCACTGGGCCTACGTTTTTGGGCTCTGGGTATGTTATCTTGGATCCTGATCAAGCTCAAGTACTCTGATGGCTCGACTCCCAAGAAACATCCCTCGGCAAATTACCAAAATACCCCTGGGTGCCCTTTCTTGCACTATTTTAACCCTAAGGGTAAAATCGTCATTTCACACCCTTCTGTACTCTGTCAGGATATATACTGACTCTAAGTAACTTTATCTATATGAGCCTTGGCTCCTGGGCCTGTCCAGAATGACCAAAATGCCCTCATACATCTACTACCCCTTTACTACAACACAGGGGGATTTTCGTAATTTCGCACTTTTCTGGGGTTCTGCCGGACACTGGCCCACCTATCAGTCTAAGTGTCTTACTGGGCCTTGTTGGCGCCATTATTGGGCCTTTCAGGGTCCATTACCTTCATGGCACGCATTACGAGGAATCTCCCCCGTTAATGTTTATTGAATATTTAATCTATTTTTCACCGTTTATACACATATCCGGACACCGGCTCCTTCTGTCCGATACACTGGCCTGCGGTGTTCAGGCATCCCTGTGAGTCATATCAGTCATCTGACCGAGGTTATCCGAACTCATTCAGTCCCTTTTCAAATACCGATAAATTTCCCTATCGGATACCCGGAGGCCTCACACTCCCGTCTGGATTTTCTAATTTGCGAATAACTTTTTCTACAGGCCTCCTATCGGTATTCTGTCAGTTTCCCGACATCCGCCCCACAAGGACGTATCATCCTGTATTTTCTCACCTAGATCTGAAATCTAGGATATCCGGTATGAATTTTTATAACTTTTGGACGATCAGTCCATTTCTGGCTATCTGGAGTCTTCAAAAATTCCTGTATTAAGCCAGATTACTGAGCGTCCCTTGCTCTCTCTACCGGTGAAATCTGGGACTGAAATGCTGTCGGACAGTCCAAACCACTTTCGGCCTGACTTTCTTTAATTACACTTTAGCCCCAAGGAACTTTTCTTCTTTTCATTTAAGTCCCTTTTTATTTGGCTAAAATTAGACTTAAGGACCCCACCTTTTTGTCCTTAAACTTTCCATAATTCTTTCATACTCACAGAGACCTCGTATGCTCATTTCACAGTTCAGTGAAATGATCAGCATAATTTTCTCTATTTTCTGGCAAAATATGGTACTCATCGGCTACCAGCCCGATCTTTCCCATAATTACAATTTTGCCCCTGCATTCTCTTTCTGGCCTTATTACTCATCTTCTCATCCCTTATCTTAAGTTCTAGAAATTTTCTTTCAGTAACTCATCCCTTAAACTCTTCGGGAGTCATCGTTAATTGAAAAGCTCGACAACCCGCCCATATCAGGTTATCTTACACAGGAGCCAGCCCATATCAAGCTTCCTACAGAATTCCTAGGCTTAAGACTTAGGATATTTCTCACATTCCTCATCTTGGACCTAGATGAACTGTCCCGATCTCCTAGACCAAAAATCGGGATGTTACATATGAAACCCCTCTTTGATTCTTGCATACTAAACCTATGCAGTATCTTGTCTATGTATATGCTCTGACTGAGTCCTAGAAGCCTTTTAGATCTATCTCTATAGATCCTAATTCCTAGGATGTAGGTGGCTTCACCCAAGTCTTTCATTGAGAAAGACTTTCCTAACCAAGACTTGACAATCTGCAAGGTAGGAATGTCATTCCCAATAAGTAGGATGTCATCGACATAGAGTACCAAAAACACAACTGTGCTCCCACTAACCTTCTTGTACACACAAGGTTCATCAATGTTTTGAAGAAATCCAAACTCTTTGACTACTTCATCAAAATAATGATTCCAACTCCGAGATGCTTGCTTCAGTCCATAAATGGACCTTTGAAGCTTGCACACCTTACTAAAGTCCTTGGAACGCATAAACCCTTCAGGTTGTGTCATGTACACATCCTCAAGGAGCTTTCCATTAAGGAAGGTGCATATAAAACATACATGCATATAAAACATACATGCAGTAATATAATCATAAGGTGCATAATCTTAAACGTGATACAATATGGCTCACCTATCCTAAGTCCCCTCAAGCCAATGAGAGGAGATGTCTAATTAGAATAGGAAAATTTACATAAGAAAACCTCGATTTAACATTCGAGGGGAGTGAGATGAGAAGAGAATGTACAACGAGAGTCATTAGAGGAAGGCAAGACACGCAGGCCGTATTTAGAAAAATTACAATACTTGTAATCTAGAGCTATAATGTTCACCATACCCAAACATTCAAGAATCAAAATTCATACTATTTGAAGGGCAATAAATGTTTTAAAACATTCATACATCAGGAAAGTCAGTACATATTATGATTATGTTGAGCTACAATCAGGTAGCCACGGCGATCTCGCTAATAGAATCTTAATTCTATTTCCTTAGACCCCATATTAATTGATCAAATCAATTAATATACACCACCGATTTCAGTTTCCTTTCGGATTTTGTATATGTCATACATAAACGGATTCCATATATGTCATACATATCTCGCATGTTATCATATAATTAGCTAAGAAGTATAACATACATCACATGTATCAACAATCAAACCTAACTTAAACACAAAACGGCATGGCTCTGATACCACTGAAGGGAATTGGAAGACACGCAGCAGAAATTAACTTTAAAAATTTTTCTATTCCCAGCCAGGATCTACCGAATATGTTTAAGTCAAGGAGAAAGAAGTGTTACCTTCGGTATTTGAGCTTTAGTCGCGACCTCCGTATCCACTAGTCGCGACTCCTCGTCTCTGGAACTTTCAGTCGCGACCTACTCAGCTTCTCGTCGCGACCTGTCGCCTCTGCAACTTTCAGTCGGGACCTACTCAGCTTCTCGTCGTGACCTGTCACCTCTGGAGTTGTTAGTTGCGACCTCCTCTGTTACTAGTCGCGACCTGTCTCCTCTTTTCGAATTTCTGACGTTCAGATGCCCGTATGGTCGCGACCTGAGTGTCAATAGTGTAAGGAATTGGAAGACACGCAGCGGAAATAAACTTTAAAATTTTTCCATTCCTTGCCAGGATCTGCCGTATGTGTTTAAGTCAAGTGGAAAGAATCATTACCCTTAGTGTTGCTCAGCGAATTTCACAGCTTCTCTACGTGGGTGGTGATCTCTTTCTGATCGCAAGAAATCGACGGAGTGTTCCTCAGCGACCTTCACAGATTCTCTCCGCGGACGGTGGTCTCTTTCCGATCACAAGAAGTCGACGCCTCAGGTCGGCTTCCTCTACTGGTATCCACACGAACAGCGTTCCAACCACGAACGACGTGCTAGCGTCTCCTGTCCCTCCAAGGCTTTCACAAGTCTCCGTCTCTATTTCGGCAGTTTCTTGTCTGCAAACCTTTTGCAGATTCCGTTCGGCCTTTTGTGTTCTGTGTTATTTTCAAACGTAGCTCCTCCAATCAGATATAGAGGATGCTATGCGTTTTTACCCTTGACCTAATTGGATTTTGGAGTTAATCTTATATTAATTCCGAATTGATACAATATCATATATTGTATAATTTTATAAGAAACTAATTAAATAAAATAATATTAAATCCGTCCCACAGATTTAATTACTTATTTATTTAACTTTAAATAAAGATGAGACTGAGTTATATTTGATTTATTCCCATAAATCAAATTTGAGATATCCTATCAATTTAAATTTCGAATTTCAAACGTGATAGAGATTTAATTTATCCTTATAAATTAAATCTTATAAATATCTCTTATATGAGATATCCTATCAATTTGAATTTCGAATTTCAAACGTGATAGAGATTTAATTTATCCTTATAAATTAAATCTTATAAATATCTCTTATATGAGATATCCTATCAATTTGAATTTCGAATTTCAAACGTGATAGAGATTTAATTTATCCTTATAAATTAAATCTTATAAATATCTCTTATATGAGATATCCTATCAATTTGAATTTCGAATTCAAACGTGATAGGGATTTAATTTATCCTTATAAATTAAATCTCATATATCTCATATATATAATATATATATATATACGAATTTATATATATACGAATATAAATATAAATAAATATATATACATTCACCTGGATCTTTCATTGAATCTGGACATGTCTTAGATTCAATGAATCTGGACATCATAGCTCGTGTTGGGCTATTTTGTGTGCGACCCTGTAGGCCCATATGAAGTTGGCAGTGGGCCATTTGCTATACTAGCCCACAAGTCGCAAGCGGTCTCTAGCAAGACATAACAACTACCCAAATCATATGAGGATCGATAAACGATGTAACCTTTTATACAACCATATCATGTCCCTTCTGTCACGCGATATTTTGGTCATGGATGAGGCATGGATAATGTCATCCTCCTATTCCCGACCGTTACTTTCTCGATCCCTGAGTAGTCTGACTATAGAGATGGAACTACCTTTCCATTACAGTATGGCCATACATTTCTCAGACTCACTCATCGAGGGGCCCAGTAATATCTCTCCACGAATGTGAGGGACAAATTCCATCTTGACCATTCACATTCCTCCGCATGAAAAACCACTAAGCCCGAACATAGTCTTTATGATCACTCGGTCAAAAGTGACTTTTGACTAGGTCAAAGCTGAGCGTTTTGTCATGTAGGAATCCATGATGATCTCAGGTCAAAGGGCATATTGACATGGTTTGTATATGAGAGAAGCTTATGACGTTACCCATGCAGTTCTCTCATAGCGGGTCGGTCCAACACCCTGTACTCTTACATGTGCTTATGACTTTGATTTATATCTCTATACATCTTCAAAGTCATACTGGTCTTATTTCATCTGTGCTCCCACATAGATGATCGACCAGGGACATTTAGGATAATATCATGAATTATCCAAGGATGGTCATCATAGTAAACATGCAAATAATATGATAACTCAATTAATAAATTCATAAATCAATAATGTTCATAAGACAATGATTGGCCCCTAGGGCACGATTTCCAACAACCTCCCACTTGCACTAGGTACAATCATTAATTTGACTAATTCCCATTGACCTAACATGACGCTCATGCTTTGCCTGCACAAGCGGCTTTGTTAGAGGATCAGCAACATTATCTTCTCCTGCTACTTTGCATATTTTTATATCACCTCTATCGTTGATTTCTCTGATGAGATGAAATCGCCTGAGTATATGCTTGGTCCTTTGATGTGACCTAGGCTCTTTGGCCTGTGCAATAGCACCGCTATTGTCACAGAGCAAAGTTATTGGATCTGAGATGGTAGGTATCACCCCTAGTTCTGTGATGAACTTCCTGATCCAAACGGCTTCCTTAGCTGCATCAGATGCTGCTATATACTCAGCTTCCGTTGCAGAATCTGCTACAGTGCCCTGCTTAGAGCTCTTCCAGCTTACTGCTCCATTATTGAGGAGGAATATGTATCCAGACTGCGATTTTTGGTCGTCCTGGTCAGTTTGGAAACTCGCATCTGTGTAACCAGTTACACAGAGCTCATCATCCAATCCACCATAGACCAAGAATAAGTCCTTAGTCCTTCTTAAGTACTTAAGGATATTCTTGACAGCAGTCCAATGGCCCTCACCAGGGTCCTGTTGGTATCTGCTAGTCATACTTAAGGCAAACGAGACATCCGGTCGAGTACATAACATGGCGTACATGATAGATCCTATGGCCGAGGCATATGGAACCTTACTCATGCGACCTCGCTGATCAGATGTACTAGGACACAGATCTTTGCTGAGGTGAGTACCATGAGACATGGGTATGAAACCCCTCTTTGATTCGTGCATACTGAACCTATGCAGTATTTTGTCTATGTATGTACTCTGACTGAGTCCTAGAAGTCTTTTAGATCTATCTCTATAGATCCTGATTCCTAGGATGTAGGTGGCTTCACCCAAGTCTTTCATCGAGAAAGACTTTCCTAAACAAGACTTGACAATCTGCAAGGTAGGAATGTCATTCCCAATAAGTAGGATGTCATCGACATAGAGTACCAAAAACACAACTGTGCTCCCACTAACCTTCTTGTACACACAAGGTTCATCAATGTTTTGAAGAAATCCAAACTCTTTGATTACTTCATCAAAACGATGATTCCAACTCCGAGAGGCTTGCTTTAGTCCATAAATGGACTTTTGAAGCTTGCACACTTTACCAGAGTCCTCGGAACGCACAAACCCTTCAGGTTGTGTCATGTACACATCCTCAAGGAGCTTTCCATTAAGGAAGGCTGTCTTGACGTCCATCTGCCATATTTCATAGTCATAATATGCTGCAATAGCAAAGAGGATTCTGATTGATTTGGCCATTGCTACTGGGGAAAAGGTCTCATCATAGTCCACACCATGAGTTTGAGTAAAACCTTTTGCAACCAGTCGTGCCTTGAAGACATTTACATTGCCATCCATGTCAGTTTTCTCTTTGAAAACCCACTTGCACCCGACGGTTTTTACACCTTCAGGCGGGTCGACTAAGGTCCAAACCTTATTGTCGTACATGGATTGCATCTCAGACTTCATGGCACTAAGCCATTTTTCGGAGTTTGGTCCCACTATAGCTTCTCGATAGGTAGTCGGCTCATTATGCTCAATGAGCAACACATCACGACTATCAGAAATCAGAAATCCATATCTCTGAGGCTGAAGTCGTGTCCTATTAGACTTTCGTGGACCTTGCGTGACTTGAGGAGTCTCAACAACTTGTTGTGAGTCTTCTCTATTTTCCATCTGCAGTTCTGTGGTGTCTTGTAGCTCTCGAACTTCTTCGAGTTGTACCTTACTCCCACTGGTTCTTTTAGAGATAAATTCTCGTTCAAGAAAGATACCATTTCTGACAACAAACACTTTGTTATCAGCAGGGTTGTAGACGTAATATCCCTTGGTTTCCTTAGGATATCCCACAAAAAGGCATTTTGAGGATTTGGGCGCTAATTTGTCTGAGGCTTGTTGCTTAACATAGACCTCGCATCCCCAAATCTTGAGGAAAGACAAACTAGGCGTCCTCCCAGTCCATATCTCATACGGAGTCTTTTCGATTGCCTTAGATGGAACACGATTGAGTGTGAACGCAGCTGTCTCTAGGGCATAGCCCCAAAAGGAGGGCGGAAGATCTGTTCGACTCATCATGGATCGAACCATATCTAATAGTGTTCGATTTCTCCGTTCAGAAACGCCATTCCATTGTGGTGTCCCTGGAGGAGTCAATTGTGAGAGTGTCCCACAATTCCTAAGATGATCTATGAACTCTTGGCTCAAATATTCACCACCCCGATCAGATCGAAGGGCTTTAATTGTTTTGCCAAGCTGGTTTTGTACTTCATTTTGAAATATCTTGAACTTTTCAAAAGATTCAGATTTATGTTTCATTAGATAGATGTACCCATATCTGCTGAAATCATCTATGAATGTTATAAAGTACGAATAACCTCCTCTGGCATTTGTGTTCATCGGTCCACACACATCTGTATGTATGAGGCCCAATAAATCAGTGGCCCTCTCACTGTGCCCAGTGAAAGGTGACTTTGTCATCTTTCCTAACAAGCAAGACTCGCAAGTGTCATATGATTCAAAATCAAATGAGTTTAGAAATCCATCTTGATGGAGTTTGGAAATGCGTTTCTCATTTATGTGGCCCAGACGACAGTGCCAGAGGTATGTGGGATTCAAATCATTTGGTTTGACCCTTTTGGCGGTTACGTTATAGATATTTCCATGATTGGGTTGTTCCAAATTTAATATGTAATGATCAACATGCAAATCACCATGAGCATATAAAACATCATTACGATAAATAGAACATCTACTATTCCCAGCAATGGAAGTGAAACCTTCCTTATCCAAATAAGAAAGTGAAACAATGTTACTACTTAAAGCAGGAACATAATAGCAATTGTTCAAAACTAACAAAAGCCCAGTGGGCAGAACTAATTCATAAGTGCCTACAGCTAACGCAGCAACCCTTGCTCTGTTTCCAACTCGTAGGTCAACTTCACCCCTTTTCAGCTTCCTACTGTCCTTTAGTCCCTGCACATTCGTACAAATGTGAGAACCACATGCAGTATCTAATACCCATGAGGTGGAAGTAGAAAGATGAATGTCTATAACATAAATACCTGAAGCGATAGCCCCGCTATCCTTCTTGTTCTTTTTCAGATCTTCGAGGTAGAGTTTGCAATTCCTCTTCCAATGACCCGGTTCATTGCAGAAGAAGCAGACTCCTTCCTTCGGAGGCTTTGCCTTCTTTGGTGCAGGCTTGGTTTCGGGCTTGCCTGACTCTTTGGTCTTACGTGATGAGCCATGACCCTTCCCCTTGCCTTTGCCTTTCTTTTTCGTACCCTTTCCCTTTTGAACCATCAAAACACTACTGGGTTTCTTCTTAAGACTCGGCTCAGCAGTTTTAAGCATCCCATGCAGTTCAGAAATAGATTTCTCCATGTTGTTCATGTTGTAGTTCATAACAAACTGGTCATAACTTTCCGGGAGTGAGTTTAAGATCAAATCTGTAGCTAACTCCTGGCTCATGGGAAATCCAAGCCGTTCAAGGTGATCAATGTACCCTTTCATCTTTAAGACATGAGCACTGACTGATGCACCTTCAGCCATCTTGCAGGAATGTAAGGCCTTAGTGGTCTCATACCTCTCTTGCCTTGCCTGTTGCTGGAACATTTCCTTGAGATGCACAATCATCTCATAAGCCTCCATGTGTTCCAGATCTCTTTGGAGCTCCGGAACCATGGTGGCTAGCATCAAGCATCCCACATCGACAGAGTCTTCCTTATGCTTCATATAAGCATCTCTCTGAGCTCTGGGAGCATTGGCGGCTGGCTCCTCAGGAATGGGTTGATCTAGGACATGCGCCTTTCTTTCCTGCTTGAGAACAATTCTCAAGTTCCTAAACCAGTCAAGAAAGTTTGTCCCATTAAGTTTGTCCTTCTCAAGGACAGATCGCAGCGATAATGTAGCAGTATTACTAGTCGTCATGAGTCTACAATTAAAATATGCAATGTAATTAGTAATCTCCCACTAAATAAACAACCCTCAATGCAATAGTTAGTGGGCTAAGATCCATATTTGGCTCAAACTTAAGTCCGCTTTGGCAGGACACTTAAATTAAGTTATTTAGGTAGGTAACACCTTTACCAATTACATCAAATGTAACTCTTAGATATTCATGGGATCCTATCATCATATGATCTGGCATGTTCTAATCCCATCTAATGCCTTGAGATCCAAAACCGTTTTGTTAATCTCAATTAAGTCAAACAATAATGAACCTATGAGAGTAGCACCATTACTCTTTGCTTATCTCCCCAAGATAACTCAAAAGCACCCACTTTGGTGGAGTCCACAATTGAGCGATCGAGGTTTTGACAAGTGTTCATAAATTGACGGCATTATGACTTAAGATTTCTTTTAGAGGGCCTAATTTAACTATCTGGTTTATAAAACGCATGTTTCTCAGTTCGTATCTCATACAAGTAATATGCATGTGCTGATCTAATCATAAGATGCATAATTCAAACGTGATACAATATGGCTCACCTATCCTAAGTCCCCTCAAGCCAATGAGAGGAGCTCTCTAGTAAGAAAAGAGAAATTACATATAGAAACCTCTTTTAACATTCGAGGGGAGTGAGATGAGAGGAGAAGGTACATTGAGAGTATATAGAGGAAGGCACGACACGCAGGCCGTATTTTTTAAAATTACAACACTTGCAATCTAGAGCCATATTGTTCACCATACCCAAACATTCAAGAATCAATATTCAGATCTAATCGAAGGGCAAAAAACATTTACAAAGTAACATATGTTACGGTTATGTTGCGCTACGAACAGGTAGCTACGGCGGTCCCGCTAGCCGGTTAGCGGGCGGCTGTCCCGCTAGCCGGTTAGCGGGCGGGGTCTCTGGGGCAGCGCCCCGGAAGAAATTTTTTTTTGTTTTGTTTCATAAATAATCACGAATCTGAATTCGGTTTTCACAAATAATCACAAATTCGAATTCGGTTTTCTTAGACCCCATCTATGCGGATTGATCAAATCAAAAAGCATCACCACCGATTTCAATTTCCTTTTAGATTCCTTTTATGTCATACACAACAAGGATTCCATATATGTCACACATACAACGCTTATTATATGATCGGCTACTACTAACATATATCATATAAATCACAAATCAAGCCTAACTTAAACACAAAACGGCATGGCTCTGATACCACTGTAAGGAATTGGAAGACACGCAGCGGAAATAAACTTTAAAATTTTTCCATTCCTTGCCAGGATCTGCCGTATGTGTTTAAGTCAAGTGGAAAGAATCATTACCCTTAGTGTTGCTCAGCGAATTTCACAGCTTCTCTACGTGGGTGGTGATCTCTTTCTGATCGCAAGAAATCGACGGAGTGTTCCTCAGCGACCTTCACAGATTCTCTCCGCGGACGGTGGTCTCTTTCCGATCACAAGAAGTCGACGCCTCAGGTCGGCTTCCTCTACTGGTATCCACACGAACAGCGTTCCAACCACGAACGACGTGCTAGCGTCTCCTGTCCCTCCAAGGCTTTCACAAGTCTCCGTCTCTATTTCGGCAGTTTCTTGTCTGCAAACCTTTTGCAGATTCCGTTCGGCCTTTTGTGTTCTGTGTTATTTTCAAACGTAGCTCCTCCAATCAGATATAGAGGATGCTATGCGTTTTTACCCTTGACCTAATTGGATTTTGGAGTTAATCTTATATTAATTCCGAATTGATACAATATCATATATTGTATAATTTTATAAGAAACTAATTAAATAAAATAATATTAAATCCGTCCCACAGATTTAATTACTTATTTATTTAACTTTAAATAAAGATGAGACTGAGTTATATTTGATTTATTCCCATAAATCAAATTTGAGATATCCTATCAATTTAAATTTCGAATTTCAAACGTGATAGAGATTTAATTTATCCTTATAAATTAAATCTTATAAATATCTCTTATATGAGATATCCTATCAATTTGAATTTCGAATTTCAAACGTGATAGAGATTTAATTTATCCTTATAAATTAAATCTTATAAATATCTCTTATATGAGATATCCTATCAATTTGAATTTCGAATTTCAAACGTGATAGAGATTTAATTTATCCTTATAAATTAAATCTTATAAATATCTCTTATATGAGATATCCTATCAATTTGAATTTCGAATTCAAACGTGATAGGGATTTAATTTATCCTTATAAATTAAATCTCATATATCTCATATATATAATATATATATATATACGAATTTATATATATACGAATATAAATATAAATAAATATATATACATTCACCTGGATCTTTCATTGAATCTGGACATGTCTTAGATTCAATGAATCTGGACATCATAGCTCGTGTTGGGCTATTTTGTGTGCGACCCTGTAGGCCCATATGAAGTTGGCAGTGGGCCATTTGCTATACTAGCCCACAAGTCGCAAGCGGTCTCTAGCAAGACATAACAACTACCCAAATCATATGAGGATCGATAAACGATGTAACCTTTTATACAACCATATCATGTCCCTTCTGTCACGCGATATTTTGGTCATGGATGAGGCATGGATAATGTCATCCTCCTATTCCCGACCGTTACTTTCTCGATCCCTGAGTAGTCTGACTATAGAGATGGAACTACCTTTCCATTACAGTATGGCCATACATTTCTCAGACTCACTCATCGAGGGGCCCAGTAATATCTCTCCACGAATGTGAGGGACAAATTCCATCTTGACCATTCACATTCCTCCGCATGAAAAACCACTAAGCCCGAACATAGTCTTTATGATCACTCGGTCAAAAGTGACTTTTGACTAGGTCAAAGCTGAGCGTTTTGTCATGTAGGAATCCATGATGATCTCAGGTCAAAGGGCATATTGACATGGTTTGTATATGAGAGAAGCTTATGACGTTACCCATGCAGTTCTCTCATAGCGGGTCGGTCCAACACCCTGTACTCTTACATGTGCTTATGACTTTGATTTATATCTCTATACATCTTCAAAGTCATACTGGTCTTATTTCATCTGTGCTCCCACATAGATGATCGACCAGGGACATTTAGGATAATATCATGAATTATCCAAGGATGGTCATCATAGTAAACATGCAAATAATATGATAACTCAATTAATAAATTCATAAATCAATAATGTTCATAAGACAATGATTGGCCCCTAGGGCACGATTTCCAACAAATAGGTCGTGACCTGTCTTCGTGTCTGGTTTCTTTTCTCGATCGCAAGAAGTCGACAGCTCAGATCGGCTTCCTCTACCAGTATCTACACGAACAGCGTTCCAACCACGAACGACGTGCTAGCGCCTCTTGTCCCTCTAGGGTTTTCTCAAGATTCTGTCCTCACCGTCTCTATTCCGGTAGTTTCTTATCTGCAAACCTTTTGCACTCTCCTGCCCCTTTTTCTCTTGTGAGTTATGTTGTGTGTTGTGTATAACCCTAGCTCCTAATGTCAAATATATAGGATGCTATCGGGCTTCTAATTGGGCCGGGCTTCAGAATTAATCTTATATTAATTCTGAAATTAATACAATATCATATATTGCATAATTTGATAAGAAACTAATTAAATAAATACGGTTTTTATTAAATCTGTCTCACAGATTTAATTCACCTATTTATTTAATTTAAAATAAAGATAAGACAGAATTATATTTGATTTATTCTCATAAATCAAATTTGAGATATCTTATCAATTTGAATTTCAAAT
The DNA here is from genome assembly GCA_037074615.1 of Leucaena leucocephala. Taxonomy (NCBI): domain Eukaryota; kingdom Viridiplantae; phylum Streptophyta; class Magnoliopsida; order Fabales; family Fabaceae; genus Leucaena; species Leucaena leucocephala. Next base: position 6,237,192 of record CM073548.1, on the reverse strand, counting down.
TCAAATAGATCATATCCATTTAAATTCAAATTCAAAAGTGATAGAAATTTAATTTATCCTTATAAATTAAATCTTGCAAATATCTCTTATATTATATATGTAATATATATATACAAATTTATATATATATAATATATAAATCCACCCTAGACTATTCATTGAATCTAGACATCTATTAGATTCAATGAATCTGGACATCACAGCTCGAGTTGGGCTATTTTGTGTGCGACCCTTTAGGCCCATATGAAGTTGGCAGTGGGCCAGTTACTATACTAACCCACAAGTCGTAAGCGGCCTCTAACAAGACATTATGACTACCCAAAATATATGAGGATCGATGAACGATGTTACCTTTCATACAACCATATCACGTCCCTTTTGTCACACGATATTTCGGTCATGGATGAGGCATGGTGAACATCATTCTCTTATTCCTGACCGTTACTTTCTCAATCCCTGAGTAGTCTGACAATAGAAATGGAACTACCCTTCCATTACAGTATGGCCATACATTTCTCAGACTCACTCATCGAGGGGCCCAGTAATATCTCTCTACGAATGTGAGGGACAAATTCCATCTTGACCATTCACATTCCTCCGCATGAAAAACCACTAATCCCGAACATAGCCTTTATGATCACTCGGTCAAAACTGACTTTTGACTAGGTCAAAGCTGAGCGTTTGTCATGTAGGAATCCATGATGATCTCAGGTCAAAGGGCATAGTGACATGGCTTGTATATGAGAGAAGCTTATGACTTAGCCCATGCAGCTCTCTCATAGCGGGTCGGTCCAACACCTTGTACTCTTACATGTGCCTATGACTTTGATTTATATCTCTATATATCTTCAAAGTCATACTAGTCTTATTTCATCTCTGCTCCCTCATAGATGACCGACCAGGGAGATTTAGGATAAGATCATAAGTTATCCAAGGATGGTCATCACAGTAAACATGCAAATAATGTGATAACATAATTAAGAAATTCATAAAACAATAATGTTTATAAGACAATGATTGGCCCCTAGGGCACAATTTCCAACATCTTTTCTATTGGAAACCTAGCGTATTGGTGACAAAACTATTAAAAACTTGAGTGAAAGTAAAATGGGTTTTGGGGTTTGATTGGTTTTTGGATGCAATAAAGTAAAAGTGAAATAAAGTAAATATTTTTTTATTTTTGATTTAGATGAAAACGAGTTGGTTTGTGAAAGTAGTATGTGATGACAGATTCTTGATGATGAAAACGTATATATCCTTGATCTTAATTTGATATGGAGTTTTTGACATCACTAAGTCTTAAACAAATCCTCAATCGATCAATTGAGCCCAGTATTAATATTCCTCAAACTCCTTTGATCAAAGCTAGTTTAAAGAATCTTAATGCACTGTTAAAATCCACTTAATGTGTAACAGAAATCAAATGAAGAAAATGCCCTCAAAGGATCGTTGATCGACAAACCCTAGATTTCAAGCAATTGAATTAATTATCAATGATCGTTGATAACAGTTCAACTACCTTGAAATCAAAACTAAAATATTATATTAAAACGACATTCAAATCATCCGAGGTCAATTGCAGTTGTTTAATCTAAGAATAATCAATCGACACTCAAAACCTTGTTCATACAATGAAACCCTAGATCTAGAAGCATCAAAACATGAAATAGGTAAAGAGATTAAAACAGAAAACTCTCCAGTACAGTCCATGAGCTCAAGACATGAGATCCATCACCAAGAGACTAATGGTTTAGCCTCTCATGACTCTTATTATGCTGCAATCACTGTTCAAATATGATGCTATGGAGACAAGCAGAAGGTGAGATGAATGATGATGATGTGTGTAGGTAGTGGAGAGAGAGTAGAGAGAGCTCGAGCACTGCTTCTAAGCCTAATCAGGTCAAAAACTAGCCTCCTCAACGTTTGCGGCTTACCTCTCCTTTTAACAGCAGGTTGATTTAATAAAAAATACGCAGCTTCACGACTGTCTTCTTTGGTCGTGACCAGATCCATGTTTTGGTCGCGACCTTTGAATACTGAGAAACTTCCCAAGAGAAATTAGGTCGCGACCTGTGGACACTTTGGTCGCGACCAGAATACACAAAAGCTACTTTCTTGATTTGCTTCTCTCTTGTGATTTCTTTTCTGCTCACATTAATTCTTGATTTTCCTCCAAAGTACCTGCAAATGCAAAATCAAAGCTTGCTGTATAAGTCCCATCAGTAAAATAATGCATAATTGCAGTTTGGAGGAGTTAATTTTACCCTTAAAACAGCATATTGCCAAGCACAATCATGTATTACCACAAAAGCACAATTATAGGCATAAATGAATGGTAAAACTGTTATAAAACCATTAAAAATGTCACAGAAACTATACATAAATTGTGTCTTATCAATGACGAATATGATATTTGTTATATTCGGAAGCAAGTGATGTTTTATTAAGTTCATTGAAGAATACTCAAGCTTTTTGTTTGTATGTAAGCTTTAGGAATGAGGTTTGAAACTTGTTAAACTAAGAAATTTTAAATGTAATGGATTACAACAATTTGGGCAACCAAACAAGGTTTAAAAATTAGAGAAATATAGATTATATCGAAGTCTTATATCAGGTTAAGAGTGAAAATTGACTTAGAAGTTCCAGTGGCGGAGTGCTGCTGGAAGGAGACATTAGATTTGGAGTTGAGATAAGATTATGGATTTTGGTAATGCTTTGGATGTGAAATAAATTAGAGCATCATGTTTTCTCTGTATATTTAAAGTAACAACTGTTTCATGTTCTAGATTTTAGATAGCTATAGGATGATTCTTCATGAATTATGTTGAAGAGGATGGTTTGCAATTCGATCTTGAGATTATATTCGAAAAGTAAATGAGTCCTAATGCATTTTTATGAATAAATTTTGTTAACTTTCATTTTAATAAATTTTCAATGGCTTAGCTATGTCTCTTTATTGTTATATTGTTATATTTATAATTTGAAATACGTTTATCTCTGAGAATGAGTTATTCAATGTTAGATAATTTAATATTATATATATATTTTTTTAAAATCTATTGGAGGATGCTTCAAGTATAGTTTATGAAAGTTGTTGTATAGAATTCTTTACAAGAGCCATTTTCATAAATTGAATTAAATGACTTTTACAAGTTCATGAACACTTTTATCATAGGAACTAGACACGGAATGCTTAATATTCACGGCCTTCGTGCTGAGCTTGTTCTTTGTAGCCTCTGTGCTGCACTTGTTATTTATTTTATGTTGGTTCCTCTAATGAGACAAATTTTGAAGAAAAACAAATGTTTTGATTATTATTTATTACTTTTTGAAAAGAAAGTACTACATTGAATTTTTATTTAAGTTGCATTTATGATTTTTTTCTAACATTTTTATTTTTGTTAGATACAAACATATGTTTATGATAAGTTTGAAACCAGTTTTATACATATATCAATGAAAACATTTATCTCTTTTATATTGCGAAAGTTATATCAACAAGTATGCATTCTCACATATTTATTTCAAGTATTTGAGACTTGGATTAGTGAAATATGGCTTTTACATCATGCGAAGTTATGATTTACTATTTATTTAGGTACCTTTCAATTATTTTAGCAATTAATTGTGTGACGAGAATTCCTATGCTCACCAAGTTATACGTATCTTAGAGAGAAGAAATGAACGTACTCCTTCATCCATATTGTGGAAAGGATCACCTGCTTATTTGATAGACGCATTATTTGTTATGGTAAAGTTCATTTTATGAAAAATTTGATTTATTCCTATGTTGTAAATAAAAATTGCTTCATAAACTTTGTAGACATGATGTCCACTTCCTTATTTGTATATTTATGTTCATATATATATATATATATAGAACAGGGTCTTTTAGTTCGAAAAAATAGCTGATTGGTTGTTGAAAATATATTAGGAAGCTCATTGTTTAAAGAGATTTATGTTATATATTTTTATAAAGATTCATGAATGAATATTATAATGTCCTTTGATATTATATTAATGAAGTAAATCTTGTAGATTATAAAAAGAAAATAGTAAATTAAAAAGGGCTAGTAAAATCACTTTATACACACTTTAAAAGGTTAGAGCATGACAATTGTCTTTTACATCTAGATGAATTCTTCTTTTGGTTATTTTCCTTTTCAAAGAAATTTTCATACCCACGTGCCATGTTTATGATTAAATGCCTTAAGTTATTATAAAAAGTATCTATAAACAAAACAATGATTGGCAATCAGTGAATAAATATTACTCCTTCGGTCTTTAATATAGAATCTAATTAGGGAGTTAATTTTAGTCCTAAATATAAAATATATCTTTTATATTTATCAATTTTTTTTAAAATTATCCCTGTTGATACACCCTCAATATTAATAAAGTAAGAAAGGGAGCAAGGGAGTTAAGGAAGATAATTAGTATATTTTAAAAAAAAAATATGTCATAGTAACTAATTTCTTTAATCTAATTAAATTAGTTAATTAGTTCCCATATTAAAGATTGGAGGAGTACTTCATTAGTTTCATAGAAATTTAAAATATCATAAAATTAATTAAGGGAATTACTAATCATCATAGGGTTCAAAATTTTTCCACAATAAAGTGAGATTATTGATTGCGTCTTGTCGACAAAGGAATTGAAATTATTTAGTTAGATCAACCCAGACCTATGTTTAACTAAACTGAGTATTATAATATTTTAAGAATATAATTGATGAATATCCATAATTTATGGATTTGTGAAAAATTATGTTTGTATATTGGATTTTTTTTTTGTTACAACAAAGTTTAGGGTTTGTATATTGGGCATGTTGACAATTCGTCTATAATTTGGGTGTCAAATGTGAGCTAAGCCCAATAATGTTGGGGGCCTAACCTTTGGTTTTGCTATTTGTTCTTAAATATTTTAGAGTTAATATAATTTTTAGCCTCTTAAATTTGTCTTTATTTTAGTTTTGGTTCTTTAAGTTTTAAATAATAGATTTTAGTTAATCAAGGGGCAAAATTATCTAGGTTTTTATTAAATTATAAGGACTAATATTTTAAATAGATAAAAATTTAAATAACTAAAATCTATGATTTAATATTTAATAGACTAAAAATTTTATTAAACCAATATTTTAAGTATGACAGATTTTATGAAAGTTGTTAAATTTCCAATCCAATGGATTTAACGGTTTAATGTTTAGCAATGCCATCACTTGTTAGATGGTCATTTCCAACACGAGTTTTTTCAAGAATGGAAAAACATCTTCTTTCCTCATCCATGTTAGGTATTATGAGAATTTGATTTAAATTCTTGTTTAGATAAATGTTCTAGCTTCCTCCTCATCTCCAATTTTTTGCCGCTTATCCCTTCGAAAGATTTTGACTTGGGTAATAAACTATAACTCTTAAAAGGAACTTGGATTTGGTTATTCCTGAAGATTCCTTATCAGGGCAAACTGCAATATTTTATTCAGATGATAGGCTACAACAGTATTGCTTTGACTATTTTTTCCCTCTTTCATTTATATGTATTTCAGATAAATTTTTTAACTATAACACCCCTATTTTATAAAATGGGGGTTTATTATGCGGTACCTTTTTATTTGTATTTATGTATTAGTTTTCATTCAAACAAAAATCCTGAAACTTATTTGCATAATGTTACTAGTATTTTATTTGCAACCCTTATTATTTGCATGGGAACATCATTAAACACAAATTTGCTTAACTGATTGATGACTCGGGAGAAGTGGGTACAAAATTGCTTTTCAATATTTTTTTAAAGCGCTAAGGTTCTATTTTGTCTTTAAAGTTTATACGTTTGAGCTATATTGACCTGGAAGTTTTTTTAAGTTTAATGTCATCTAAAAGTTTCTAAATTGTAGTAATTTAACTCTAACAATTATCCAGATTAAGTTTAACCATTAGTTGACCGAACATACTGAGTTGGCAGGACAACGTGTCATCCAAATCATTTTTATTAAGGTGAAAATTTGTTCTATAAGTTTTCACTCAGTAGGAATGTTGTCCTAAAAGTTTTTGAATCGTAGCAATGTCACCCTATAATTATCTAAGTTAAATTTGACTGTCAGTATCAAATATGCTAAGCTTGTAGAGTGAACAACAATAAAAAAGAAGCCACAAATGGAGGAGGAGCTTATGTTTGCTTGAGAGTAAGGAAAAAGATTCGATTATTTCATGTAGGACATATTGAGGGAGATTGCCAAGAGATCAAGGCTATTGAAAATCCTTTATCACCATACCCCATTGACACCTAGATAAATTGGCACCTCTTTGATTTTCTCTTTACCATACAAAATATTTTCACCTTTTTTAATTTCTCAAATCTTAAAGACAAGATGCATTTTTTTTTATTTTTTCTTTTTTTTATAAATCTAGCTTAAAAAAAATGAAGCAGATGACATGTTGACCTGCTAGATCATCAAATTTGGTCAACTAATGGTCAAATTTAACCTATAAAATAGACAGGGCGAAATGGTTGTGTGTAGAAATTTTCAGATATCCAATGTTCTTAAATGAAAACTTCTAGGGCTAATTTGCACCTTAACCTAAAACAAAAATGACGTAAATGACATGTGGACTTCTAACTCAGCATATTTAGTCAACTAACAGTAAAATTTTACTTTGATAACAGTTGGGAAAAATTGCTACGATTTAGAAATTTACATAGTGACATCAACCTAAATCTTAAAATGTAATCCACGAAGCCAATCTACAAACCATGTCTCCTAGACAACTCCTCTCATGAATAACTATTCATAGGTGTTAGAAAGTGGGTTGATCTACCTTTGGTGTATTAGACCTAAACCTAATAGGTATTGGGGCTATTGTGAGAATAAGGGAGATAGTGGGGTATATATGTGTAATATACCCCATATGAGAAATAGTGGGAGTTACCCACCGGATCTACAAGAGCAAGATGTGGGGAAGTTTTATTTTTTGAATCCCATTTCCCCTTCCTTTCATGCATGCATAAACACAGAAGAGACAGAAGCATAAGAGTGTGCATTTTGTCTATGGTTGCTCTGAATATCTCCCTCTATGTTCGACACTCTGCTTTTACTTCCTTGGTGTTTTTCCTTTGTAAACATACTAGAGTCCAAACAAGGTGCTCTGGTTGCGTGTGGGCATCTCGGTGAACAATAGAAGATCCAAGGTACGCCCGAAAATGGACATTGGTATTATGAGCAAGGCTACTGTGCTTCCATTGTGCCTCTATGATGTTTTTTATTTTACTGTTATATGCGCTATTCATGTCCTTATTTATGTTTTAAGTGTTTATTTTGTGATAAGATGCACGAAGCATGCATTTAAACCATAAACAGAAGTGAGCATGCTGTCGTCTTTAGTAGAGCTCTTTCATTTCAAAATTGGGTCATTAGAAAACTATATTTTTATGCCTTGAAATTAGTTCCATTGCGTATAGTACAAAAAAATGAAGAAAACAACACCAAGAACGTTTAAATCGGACGTCGGATGGAGAAGTTATGGCAAAAAATGAGTTAGGTCTGACGGACTCGACCCATTTTCCAATTGGGTCTGTGTGACTCAGCTGGAGGTCATGGATGATCAAAATGGTGCGTTTTTATCATCCCTAAAATGGTGTCATTTTGAGTTGATGTGTTTCTAAAAAAAAGAAAATGAGAAGGAAGGCAGAAGGCTTCTGACGGACTGGGCTTAGCCAAATCTAAAAAAAAGTATCTGTTGGGGATTCTTCAGCCCAGTTAAAAAAATATTTTTGGTTGCGATTGGGCCAAGCTCATTTAAAAAAAAAGGTTTGGGCTTTGGGTTATGGGTTGGGTAGGATTAGTGGATCCAACCCAGACCCATAATTTAAAAAAAAAATTGAGTAATTAAAAAAAGGAAAAATCTGGTGGTAAACACGTGGCAGTGGCCATATGGCAGCACCAGAATGGCGCGTGTATTACAGGCGCTAGTGACCGAGAGTGGACTTTGTTCAATTTTTTATTTTTTTTCTGAATTTTCTTTTTTGGGGCACGTGAGGGAGGGTGGGACCTCAGATTGAGGTGCAATTTATTCCTAAAAATTCTTAAAATCATGGTCTTTATTTTGATATATAATTTTCCTAATTTTGGATGCAATTCTATACCTATTTATGATTATTCAGTGTATTTTCTGGTGTTTTTTAGTGTTTAAAAATTTCAAAAAGTTATGATAATTAATATTTTTTATTATTTAGGTAAAAATGACTTCATCTAGCATTGAATCCTTGGGATATGGCTTATATGATGACATCTCATACCTAGATGATATCAATGACCAAGAGGAGAATCTTCAAGAGGACCTTGAGGGGGAACCTAAAATGATCTAGAACTACAACTTGATGAACTTTTTGAAGAAGACCCAAAGGAGTTGGTGGAGGAAGTTCCACAAGAGGAACCTAAAGTAATATATGCTTTCGGACAGAAGTTAGAAACTTTATTCCTTATCGAACCCCTTCCTACGCAGCTTTCATAGTTTCTTCAAACTCAAACTCCAAGTCGGTGCCACTCTTCACGATGAATATCCGGTTGAGGACAGAGAGGAAGTGAACTAACCTCTTACCTTTCCTTTGGCTATGAGTATAGTTGAAAGAGATGCAGTCAAACTAATAAATATAAAAGGCATTAATGTAGTGATTGGCGAATACATTAGATTCATGATAGATAAGGAGAATACTAAATTCTACATAAAAGTCATAATGGAATATATAAAAGTAACTAGGGTTAGAGACAAGCCTAAAGAAGGACCCATAAAAAAGATGTATTGGCTTAAAACAATAGAGTTTGTATCTAACTGTCACAAGGCACCTCGTAAGCTTAAGAAGCTAAGAAAAATGATGTTAGAATACTGTAATGCTCATATCAAATGATATACATTTGTATCTGATTTATTTGATTTATGCTGCTTTACTTTGTTAAGGACATGTTTTATTACTCTTTCTTTGTGAAGACTTGCCATTTATTACATGCATTATATGTAAGAGAAACATGTTTCATTTTATTTCTTTATCTTAGTTATGATTCATGTATACTTTTTATAATGAGTCTTCTAAAAACAAAATTTGATGAGAATAGTGCTTATATTAATTTTGATAGGAAGTGGTGGCATTGCTAGTGCCTATGTGATAGGAGGTACAAACTTATTGTCCTGATCATGGGTCTAGTAATGTTATTATCTTTGAAAAATAATAAAAGTACATGATATTTTATACTTTACATGTGCTATATATTTGTAAATTCACTTAAATGTTCTATGGTTCAATAAATTAATGTGGGATAGGTTTGTCACAGAATCGATATTGAACATTGGCATCAAAGAATATTATTGCTGAATTAAACAAGGGAAAAACTTAACAGGGACAACTGGGATATTTGGCACCGAAAGGTCTAATATATTCTAGAAAAATATGATACAATTGAGCCATTAACAATGGCAATGGTAGGGCCTGAGGCTAAAAATATGGTCCAGTATAGGAGAGACCAGGAAGCATACCTATCCTGGAAAAGGAAGAATAGCATAGTCAGAATCACACTACTGAGTGCAATGGCTGATGATTTGATATGAGTTTGAGACACACAGAACAACACAAGCTATGTGGATTATGACATCCCAATTTTCAGGATTAGAGACTCTGAAAGTAAGCCTGAAATAGATAGACTATCAGACCCCTTTGAGCAGAAGTCCTAGAAACATACAGAGGGCTTTTAGGGACTAAACTGCAAATAAGTGAAAGTCCAGGGACTTATATATAAATAGTGAAAGTCCCTAGGGATATAGTGGCCATTTATGCAAGGAAAGGGGTTAAATTGCAAAAGAAAGAAAATGAAGGGACTTAAGTGCAAATATGGAAAGTATAAAGTTAAAAGGGAAAAGTAGACAAAAAGGTGGGGTCCTTAAGTGTAATTTTAGCCAAATAAAAGGAACTTAATTGAAAAGAAGAAAAGTTCTCTGGGGCTAAATTGTAATTAAAGAAAGTTAGGCCGGAAGTGGTTTGGACTGCCCGAAAGTATTTCAGTCCTAGATTTCACCAGTAGATAGAGCAAGTGATGCTCGGTAATCTGGCTTAATACAGGAATTTTCTCCGGACTCCAGATAGTCAAAATTGATCTGATAATAAAAAAGTTATAAAAATTCCTACCGGATATCCTAGATTTCAGATATGAGTAAGAAATTACAGGATGATGCGCCCTGATGGGGCATATGTCAGGAAACTGACAGAATACTGATAGGAGGTCTGTAGGAAAAGTTATTCACAAATTAGCAAATACAGACGGGAGTGTGAGGCCTCTTGGGATCCGATTAGGAGATTTATCGGTATTTAAAAAGGGATTGAATGAGTTAGGATGACCTCAGTCAGATGACTGTTATGACCCACAGGGATGCCTAAACAAAGTAGGCCAGTGTATATGGTAAAAGGACCCGGTGTCCAGAAATGTGTATAAATGGTGTATAATAGTTAAAATATTCGATAACTGTGCCGGGGGAAGATTCCTCGTAATGTGTGCTGAAACATCCTTCCTTTCATATGTCTTAGGGACCATTCAGTAGCATTTAGAACCACTTTCAAGGTCATTGCAGTCCAATTTCTCAATCTGGAGTTTTACTCTTATCGAGTACTGTTCACTGTGTAAATTCCAGATGAGTGACCTGACTTCGAAAAATCATAACTAATTCTAGAAAAATAGAAATGAAGTCGTTCCAATTTCTAAATTAAGCTAACTCAATTATATTTCAGGGAAAAATAACTCGTTGACCCTGAATTGACCGAGTCAACATCAGTCAACGTTTCTATTTTACTGTTCATCCAGCGTTTTTCTCCTGAATCTAGCATTCTGGTCCCAACTTTGATAATTTATATCTCCTTGTGTAGACATCCAAATGATGCGTTTTATATATCAAATTAAATCTTGGTATGTATACTATCTACCATAAAAATTTCATACATTTATTCATCCATTTACTATTTTTAATCATTTATCAAACATGACTAGGTTACCACGTGTTACTGTTCACAGTGGTAAATTTCAGCATTTCTACTTTGCATACATATACATACATCCATCATACATCAGTCAAACATGTCAAATAACAATTATTATTAAATAATAAGTTGTTTTACATCTGGCCAGGTACATAAATTCTCATATCTCTATTACATCTTTTCCTGCCTGAAATCCGGCAGCATAACCGCTACGCTTCATCTATACAAAGAACTGAACCGTACTGATTCGGTAATCCCCTCATGAGAACTACCATTCTACGTAGTACCCAGGAAAGACTAGATGAACCGGCTAGGTCCACTCACTTCTAGCCTCCTTAGACAGCACTACGTACACAGTACTTATCATATACTGATGTTCAGTCTTTACTTCGGCAGCATAACGGCGTCTCTTAAAATTCCCAGAATTCATTTTGACATAACCTCCCCTGTAATGGTTTATTTATTGGGATGAGATTCGGGGGAATCTCAGTAGCAACAATCATAACAATATATGTAATGCAGAGTGACAGTGCTTGCTTGTGCTTGTGTACAGATAAGTATGCTGCGTGCTTCCATGCTTAATAACATATTATCATAGCATTATAGCAGAGTTTCAGACATAACATATAAGACAACAATCCAACCAAACAATAGCACAATAAGTCACAAAGCCATTACATAAAAGCTAGGATTAGTTACTACCAGGCTAGCTTAACAGAACTCCACTATCCTTATTCTGCTTCCAGCTCCGCCAGAACTTCCTTACTTCCTTTTCTCCTTTCTCTCTTCCTTTCCTTCTCCTTCTCTCTCTTCTTTCTCTCCCTTCTCCCTTACCATGCGTGAATGAAAATGGAATGGAGGGGGGTATTTATAATTGCCTTCAATGGTAATTCTGCAGTTTCTATGAACTTTGATCCTGCGGTCCTGGTTTTTCCTGGATTTTCCTATTTTCTTTAATTCCTCCTTTACTGCATCATGCATGACATCATTGGGACACCTCACCAGGACACCTCAGCGCCATATTTATCACATGTCTGAAATCCTGGACACCTCAGCAGCTGAGTCAGCATGCTGACTCACCGGTCCAGTATCTTGCCTCGTAATACGTGTCCTCAACTTTTTCTTCTGCCTTTATGTTGGCGCCATGTGTCATCTTACTGGCACCTGTCACGCCTTCCAATGCTATCCAGATAAATCCAGGACTTTATCTGATCGCCTCCTCAGTTATCGTGCCGACCGAGTAACTTTACTTTATTGAAACAGCATTAAAATAGTATTTTAATGCCACTTTTTCCCACATACTTCATGGGCTACGTTTTTGGGCTCTGGGAATGTTGTCTTGGATCTTGATCAAGCTCAAGTACTCTGATGGCTCGATTCCCAAGAAACAGCCCTTGGCAAATTACCAAAATACCCTTGGGTGCACTTTCTTGCACTATTTTAACCCTAAGGGTAAAATCGTCATTTCATACCCTTCTGTACTCTGTCAGGGTATATACTGACTCTAAGTAGCTTTATCTGTATATACCTTGCCTCCTGGGCCTGTTCAGAATTACCAAAATGCCCTTCATTCATCTGTTACACTTTTGTACAACACAGGGGCATTTTCGCAATTTCCCCCCTTTTCCGGGGTTCTGCCGGACACTGGCCCACCTATTAGTCCAAGGGTCTTACTGGGCCTCTATTGGCGCCATTATTGGGCCTTTCAGGGTCCATTACCTCATGGCACGCATTACGAGGAATCTTCCCCCGTTAATAATTATTGAATATTTTATCTATTATTCACCGTTTATACACATATCCGGACACCGGCTCCTTCTGTCCGATACACTGGCCTGCGGTGTTCAGGCATCCCTGTGAGTCATATCAGTCATCTGACAGAGATCATCCGAACTCATTCAGTCCCTTTTTAAATACCGATAAATCTCCCTATCGGATCCCCGGAGGCCTCACACTCCCGTCTGGATTTTCTGATTTGTGAATAACTTTTTCTACAGGCCTCCTATCGGTATTCTGTCAGTTTCCCGACATCCGTCCCATAAGGACGCATCATCCTGTATTTTCTCACCTAGATCTGATATCCAGGATATCCGGTATGAATTTTTATAACTTTTGGACGATCAGTCCATTTCTGGCTATCTGGAGTCTTCAAAAATTCCTGTATTAAGCCAGATTACCGAGCGTCACTTGCTCTCTCTACCGGTGAAATCTGAGACTGAAATGCTTTCGGACAGTCCAAACCACTTCCGGCCTGACTTTCTTTAATTACAGTTTAGCCCAGGGAACTTTTCTTCTTTTCTTTTAAGTCCCTTTTTACTTGGCTAAAATTACACTTAAGGACCCCACCTTTTTGTCTACTTTCCTTTTTGGCCTTGACACTTTCCATAATTGCACTTAAGTCCTTTCATTTCCTTTACTAGGTCTAGGGGCATTATTGTCTTTTCATATTTTACCAGAGTATTCTCTGGCCCTGGTCAACTATCCAGATACCCCTTCTTGACTGTCTAACCTTAGCCAAATGACCAAAATACCCTTTACTCATTCTTCAGTTATTCTATAACATAAGGGCATTTTCGTCATTTTGCACATTTTTCCCGAACACCGGCCCCTCTTACCACTGAACTGATATTATGGGCCTGGGCCTTCCCTGGTGTCACTACGGGCCTTAGACAACACTGTATGGCCTCTGGCCATAGTCCGATCATCTCTATTCGGACTGCCTTTTCTTTACAGATTATAACTGTAATTTCCCATCTTCGAGAATTTTTACAGAAAAATCGGGACCTCAAATCAAAATTCTGTGTTGCGTCATTCAATCCAGAATCCTTTTCTCTATCTCCTGGTATTTTCAGATATTTTATCCGGACCGGGCTGTTTTGGCCTGAAAAAGCACTCACGCGCACACTTTTCCAAAATGACCATTTTACCCCTGGTCATATTTCTAATTCTTTCATACACCTAGAGACCTCATATGCACATTTCACAGTTCAGTGAAATGATCAGCATAATTTTCTCTATTTTTTGGCAAAATATGGTACTCATCGGCTACCAGTCCGATCTTTCCCATAATTACGATTATGCCCTTGAATTCTCTTCCTGGCATCTCTAGGCGTAAAAATTAGGGTGTTACATGTGCCATAAAGGTAATGGACCCTGAAAGACCCAATAATGGCGCCATCAAAGGCCCAGTAAGAACCTTGGACTGATGGGTGGGCCAGTGTCGAGCAGAACCCCGAAAAAGTGCAAAATTACGAAAATGCCCCTGTATTGTACTAAAGAGTAGCAGATGAATGGAGGGCATTTTGGTCATTCTGGACAGGACTAGAAGCCAAGACATACACAGGTAAGGTTAACCAGGGTCAATATATGCCCTGACAGGGTATAGAAAGGTGTGAAATAATGATTTTACCCTTAGGGTTAAGATAGTGCAAGAAAGGGCACCCAGGGGTATTTTGGTCATTTCACAGGGGATCTGTAATTGAGTTTAGACCCAGTATAAAATGATAATGATATAAAGGACCTAGATACTAAATTTGAGGTCAGAAGACATAATATGGATTTTCAAAAAAATTAGATTCAGAAAACAGTCCAGTTTTCGAGGAAACGGACCGGGCCGGTACCGGATTGGACTGGAAAGCTTCCTGAACGCTTCTTGCTCCCTCAAATTTCTCCATGTGAATAATGTGAGGGGTGAGGTGTCCCCTTAGGTGTCCCTTGATGATGCAGTAAAAGGGAATAAAGAAAAATAGGAAATTCCGGAAAAACTAAGGCCACAAGTTCAGAAGGCTTCAAAATTACGAAAATGCCATCCATCAAAACTATAAATACCCCCCTTACCATTCATTCTCATGGCCAAGAAGCATTTAAGAGAGAGAAGGAAGTTCTAGAGAGAGAAAGAGGAAGGAAAGAAAGAAGAAAGGAAGTTCTGGCGGAGCTGGAAGCAGTATAGAGATTATAGAATTCAGCTAAGCTTTTAAGGTAGTAACTAATCCTAGCTTTTATGTAATGGCTTTGTGATTTGTTGTGCTATTGTTTGGTTGGATTGTTGTCTTATATGTTATGCTTGAAGCTCTGCCACAATGCTATGATCATATATTATTGAGTATGGAAGCATGCAGCATACTTATCTGTACACAATCACAAGCAAGCACTGTCACTCTGCATTACATATATTGTTATGATTATTACTACTGAGATTCCCCTGAATCTCATCCCAATAAATAACCCATTACAGGGGAGGTTATGCCGAAGTAAATTTTAGAAATTTTAAGAGACGTTGTTATGCTGCCAAAATTATGACAAGATAGCAATAGTAAAAAAAGGAGCTGATATGTACTGTGTACGTAGGTACTGTCTAAGGAGGCTGGAAGTGAGTGGACCTAGCCGGTTCATCCAGTCTTTCCTAGGTACTTACGTAGAATGGTAGTTCTCATGGGAATTACCGAATCGGTACAAGATCAGTTACTTTCTAAAGATGAAGAGTAGCGGTTATGCTGCCGGATTTCAGGCAGGAAAAGATGTAATAGAAATATGAGGATTTTGTATATGCCCTGATGTATAATAGCTTATTATTTAATAAAAGATATTGTTTGGCATGTTTGACTGATATGTGATGGATGTATGCATATGTGTGTAAAGTTGAGTGCTGGAATTGCTACTATGAACAGTAAAATATGGTAATATGATGATGTTTGACCTATAATTAAAAATAGTAAATGAGTGAATAAATGTCTTATATTTTTAAGGTAAATAGTAGACATACCAAGCTTCGATTTGATATATAGAATGCCTCATTCGGATGTCTACACATGGAAATATAAATTATCAAAGTTGGGACCAGAATGCTGGATTCAGGAGAAAAACGCTAGATGAACAGTAAAGTTGTGACGTTGACTTATGTTGACTCGGTCAATGCATGGTCAACGAGTTATTTTTTCCTGAAATATAACTGAGTTAGCTTCAAGTAGGAATTTGAACCACCTCATTTCTATTTTTCTAGAATTAGTTATGATTTTTCAAAGTCAGGTCACTCATTTAGAATTTACACAGTGAACAGTACTCGATAAGAGTAAAACTCCAGATTGAGAAATTGTACTTCAATGACCTTGCTTAGAAGGTTAATGATTAAATTTGATACCTATAAGCTAAAGCTGTTAAATGCTAATTTTTTCCTATCTGTATGGAACAGACAATGGAACTTGCAAGGGACAGATAAAGGAAAGAGTTTTGGAAGGTATTGTGTCGATGATTAGAAGAAATGATAAAGGTTAGATGAGTTTTAAGCAGAAAAAGAAAAGAAAAGTATAAAGTTATAATGTTAAGGGACATGAACATCATTTTAATAAAAGTTCAAGGACTTTAAGTGTAATTTAGAAAAGTTCTAGGGCTAAAATAAAATGTAGAGATAAATTTTGGGCCATGAAGTATAATTATAAAAAGTTGAGGGCTAAAGTGCAATTTTCTAAAGGCCCAAAACTGCCCGGAAGTATCTCAGTCCTAAATTTTACCAATAAATAGAGAAAATTATTTTGATCAGTTTAACGCAACATGAAATTTTGATTTAAGGTCCCAATGAGTTGATATAAATATTTGAAGTTTAAAAAACTAGTATAGTATCTTATGGAACTCAGAATTAGATAAAATTTTATAGTAAATTCTTATAATTAATGTAATAATTTATGAAACTGATAGAACTCAAAAAGGAGTTATGTAGAATTTATAATAGAATAAAACATCCGATAAATATTTTTCAGGGAAATTTCTTGGGAGTTGAGCCCATAAAGGTAGGGGACCAAGTAAAAGGCCCAAAATGATACCTTATATGCCCAATAATACTTTCAGATAGGTATGTGGGCCAGTGTTAATAAAAATCCAAAAAATGTAAAATTACAAAAATGCAATTATGTTATGTAAAATTATGAAAATACCCCTGTGTTGTAAGTGAAGGGCATTTTGGTCATTTGGATAGGGTTAAAACGCTAAGAGAGATACATGAATGATTAATCAGAGTTAGTATATACCCTAATAAGGTGAAAAGAGGTGTGAAATGACAATTATGCCATTAAGGCTAATATTGTCACATCCTCACTTTCCTAGCTTCATCTTCTCCAAACCAGTACCCTGTTATGTTTGGAAAAGATAGGGGTGAGATTTCGGGGAAAATCTCAGAAGCAAACGGTACCATTCAATGTATACAAAATGAATGCAAGTGCTTGACATGTGTTTCCTTTATCTTCCTTTAGCTTCCATTTGCATACTATCATGCTCCATGACTATCACTACTATGCATAACCATAAACTCATAAAGGGCAGAGCATATATCATTCATCATCATCATCACATATCATAATCATATTAACACACAAGCATGTTCATCAAGCATACAAGAATGGGTAAGTTCACTACCTGGCATATAGCCCTTCCTTTAGTCCATAACCTTTGATCTGAGGTTCCACCTTTTCATAGGTCAGAGCCTATACATAGCATAATAATGTTTCATTATTATTTTATCCTATCCAGCATAACTCCACTTACCTCAAGCTTATCTTGAGGTAATACCCCTATTCTGACAATCCCCTATCATTCCTTCTATCCACGGCTAACCTTCTAGAGAGAGATATTTCTCTATTCTAACTATTAAATTTATAAGAACAATCCTCTAGTTTATTAGAGAAAAGACTAGAATAATTACTTACCTTATTCCTAAGCGCGCCGAGTCCCTATGCTCCTTGGATTGCTCCTAGCTCAGCCAGAATTCTTTCTTTCTCTTCCTTTCTTTCTCTCTTTCTCTCTTCCTTTCTCTTCTTCTTGCCGTGGGTGTACCTTGGAATAAGAGGGGTTGAGGGTATTTATAGGTGGAGGGAGGTGGAATGGATGGCTCAGATCGAATCACGATGAACAGCTCAGATCGCTTAGCTTCCTCAAGAAGCTTCGCCTGCATCATCATGATGACATCCTCCTCCTCAATGACTCATCAAAATGACATCATCAAGGGACACCTCACAAGCTTAGGTGGCATAATGGTGGGGCCCTTGGGACACCTCACCAGCTGACTCAGCGCTTCTAGAGAATTCTAGAGTCTTATCCCGGAATAAACGGCTGAGATCGTGCCACTTGTCCTTAGCTTTTTCTTCTTCCTCTAGACTAGTGCCATGTGGTGTCTTGATGGGTCCCATGAGAACACATTTCATGCCACCTCATGGCTTCCAGATAAGTCCAAAGCTTTATCTGATCAATTCCCCGGTTATCACTTTAACCGAGTAACTTTACTGAAAAATTACTAAAATATTATTTTAATGCCACTTTAACCCACATAATTATTGGGCCATATTTTTGTACTTATTGGAATGTCATCTTGGGTCTCTGATCAAGCTCAAGTACTCTGATGGCTCAATTCTCAAGAAACATCCCTTGGCAAATTTCCAAAATGCCCTTGGTTCCTCTTTATTTACTTTAATGTGTCTAGGGGCATTATTGTCATTTCACACCTCACCAGAGTATTCCCTGACCCTGGTCAACTATTTAGATAGCCTTCCTTGACTATCTAACCTTAGTCAAATGACCAAAATACCCTTCACTCATTCTTTAACTATTTTATAACATAGGGGTATTTTTATCATTTTTCACCTTTTCCTAGACACCGACCCCCTTTATCCGATGAACTGATATCGTGGGTCTGGGCCTCCCTTGGCATCATCATGGGCCTCTTTGTGATGTCATCTGGGCTCATTCAGTACTAGTTTGCTTACTGCTTAATTTTCCAATCGGATATCGGGCGTTCACAAACTCCCGTCAAAATTCGCTAAAAAGTGAATAACTTTTCTTACAAATCTCCTTTCGGGACTCCGTCAGTTCCCTGACCTCTATCTTCATAGGATGCATCTTCCTATAACTTTTCACTTATATCTGAGGTCCAGGAGATCTGATAAAAATTTTGGATAACTTTTAAACTATCAGATAAATTTCACCTATCTGAAACTCTAATAAAATTTCTGTAATAAGCTAGATTAACTAGCATCATTTTTTCTGTCTATTGATGAAATTTAGGACTGAAATGCTTCTGGGCAGTTCTAAGCCACTTCCGGCTCAACTTTTTATAATTACCATTTTGCCCCTAGAAACTTTTCCTCTTTTCAATTAAGTCCCTTAACTTTTCATAATTACACTTAATGGCCCACAACTTGTGTCTACTTTCATCTTTGCACCATGAAACTTTTAGACTTTCACTTTAGTCCCTTTTTTTTCTAAAATGACCATTATACCCCTAGGGACTTTTACTATTTATATATTAGTCCCTGTACTTTTACTTATTTGCAGTTTAGTCCCTGAAAACCCTCTGTATGTTTCTGGGACTTCTACTCAAAGGGATCTAGTAGCCTATCTATTTCATGCTACTTTCTGAGTCTCTGGGCCTGAAAATTGGGATATTATATTTCTACCCCCTTAAAATAAATTTTGTCCTCGATATTTAATGAATACCTTAGCCAAATTATTTTGGATATATCTCCTCTTTATATCCTTTCTTGCTTTATGACTAAAGCTTGGGGTATCCATCTACTCATACTTATGGACAACTCATTATACTGAACTTTTGAGTAGTGTCCATTTCTTTCATATCTAACCTTTTAGAATTTTGATGCAATTCTAGGGTCTACATCATTCCTCTTAAACTTTGCTAGTCTCTCAGGAGAAATATTATTTTTTGCCTTTCTTTCTCTTGATACAAAATCATAATTCAGATTATGATTTTAATAATTTCTCTAACTTTTCTCATCCTTTTATATAACTTTATGCATCTATGCCAAACCTTTATGGCATTTGCACTCTTTCTTATCCCTTCTTAGGGGTCACCCATCATTAGGCTACTCTTGTCTTGGCATCTTTCAAGTAAGCGTGCTACTGGGTCAGGGCTAAGTTACTCTTTGTATAGCTTTAGGCCCTAGCATTCTCTTTCTCATAGAACTGCGTTCTATCTTTGCTTTTCCTTAGACCCTCTTCTCTAGGTCTCTCTGGCCTTTTAATCTCTTTATCCTTACCTGGAGGACCTATCTACTCATACTTTTCTGTTCTCAAAACATATGGGGTTCTCTTCTCTGTTCCTCAGGCATACTTCTATAAAACTTTGAATATCAGCACTCAGATTTGAACTTGGACTCTATCTTCGTTTAACTGAAAACTAAGTTTAGTCTGTATATAATAAAGGCCATTTGAGGAAAACTATTATAAATAATTTTTCTGGGTGAGTTTATCAACTAGTGAAGCTTCCTTACCTTAACTTCGTCTTTGGCATTCATCTTCCCAAAGAGATACTACATTGTACTCATATCTTCATGGCTCATTACTTTCCTTAGGCTTGGTCTAACTGCGACCTCGAGATCTAACTACGATCAACCGTTAGCCTCTTCAGAATCTAACTGCGATTCTGAAGCTGTTAGGATCTAACTGCGACCCTGGAGCCATGCTAGGATCTAACTGTGACCCTCCAGGATCTAACTGTGACCCTCCAGAATCTAACTGCGATTCTGTTGTACTGTATCATTATCTCTGGAAGATCTTAAACTAACTGACTAAGTTATAATATTAACTGCTTCCACTTATTGATAACTCAATAAATAAAAATTTAATTTTTTTTACATCTAGTAGACTCATAGTATTTACCAAGACTTTACTTATTTTCTCTCTTAGTCAGGAGTCCCCTCTCATCTTTCTTACTTTATTGTGGCTTACCATGGGCTATTGGCTTGTGCAATCATGGTCTAACCACCTGCCATTGCATTCTGCTATTATGGCCTCATTATAACTTCTCATTTCAATCTATGCTCTAACTGCGAGCATTTGAACTATGCTTTAACTACGAGCAATCTGTATCAGATCCAACTCTTATCTGAAGAGTGATCTGTACTCATCTTAATCTAGCTCTATCTGAAAGCCATCTATTTTAGATCCAGCTCTTATCTTAAGAGTGATTTGAAAATAATCTCTTTACTGTTATCTACTGATCATTCTGTATACCATTCCTTTCAATAGAAATGGCCCTGAGTGCTGCATTCATAAGTCTGTAGAAAACCTGAGTAACTCCAATCATACTGTAACTGACTGTCCCACTTACTAAGATTGTCTGTCATTCATGGTACAATCCTATTGCATGTCATATGGCATAGGAACAACATAACTTTCTCATCTCATATATACTCTACCTTACATGTACTCTAACATGCATGTCATCATATGATAACTGCAAGGAGATGCAACTATTCATCATAACTTATGGCAACATAAGCCATATCATCATCATAATTTGCTCAACCATCCATCGCACACTGCAATTAGGTAAACATTATTTTCTTTATCACATTATCAGTCAGATTCTGATCATTTATTCAGGAACCTGAAATATCTATCTATCTCACTTATGTTGTCATGCTACCCTCTTACTAGGGTATAGACTCAACCCTTCATTACTTTATATAGGGGAGTTACTTTATCTTTTATACTATGGCTACCTCTCTACTATCTCTTAACTTTTTCTGTTTATCCATCAGTCCCAGTCTGTTCTTGACCAGACTAAGGTTCCTTATTGGTCTTTCTCTTGATCCTAGCGAACTTAAGTCGCATGGATCTCATTCATCATCTCTTACTATCACTTCTGTGAAGGGAATTGGAAGGCACGTAGCGGAATCAACTTTAAAAATTTTTCCATTCCCTGCCAGGATCTACCGAGTGTGTTTAAGTCAAGAAGAAAGAAGTATTACCTTTGGTATTCGAACTGTAGTTGCGACCTCTGTATCTACTAGTCGCAACTCTTCGCCTCTAGAATTTTTGGTCACGACCTACTCAGCTTCTAGTCATGACCTGTCACCTGTGGAGTTTTCTGTCGTGACCTCCTCAGCTTTTAGTCACGACCTATCGTCTCTGGAGTTGTCAGTCGCGACTTCCTCAGCTTCTAGTCGCGACCTTTCGTCTCTTTTCGATTTTCTGATATTCAGGACACCTGTATGGTCGCGACCTAAGTGTCTACGCATCGCGACTTGTCATCATACCTGGTGCTCTCTTCTTGATCTCAAGAAGTCGATAACTCAGATCGGCTTCCTCTACCGGTATCCACACGAACAGCGTTCCAACCACGAACGATGTGCTAACGCCTCTTGTGCCTCTATTTTGGCCGTTTCTTATCTGCAAACCTTTTGCACTCTCCTTGCCCCTTTTTTATCTCTCACAGAACCCTAGCCCCCAATGTCAAATATATAGGAAGCTATCGGTGTTCTGATTGGGTTGGATTTTAGAATTAATCTTATATTAATTCTTAAATTAATACAATATCATATATTGCATAATTTGATAAGAAACTAATTAAATAAATATGGTTTATATTAAATTCGTTCCACAGATTTAATTCACCTACACATTTAATTTAAAATAAAGATAAGACAGAATTATATTTGATTTATTCTTATAAATCAAATTTGAGATATCATATCAATTTAAATTTCAAATTCAAATAGATCATATCAATTTAAATTCAAATTCAAAAGTGATAGAGATTTAATTTATCATTATAAATTAAATCTTGCAAATATCTCTTATATTATATATAATATATATATACGAATTTTATATATATAAAATATATATATCCATCCTAGATTATTCATTGAATCTGGATAAGTCTTAGATTCAATGAATCTGGACACCATAGCTCGTGTTGGGCTATTTTGTGTGCAACCCTGTAGGCCCATATGAAGTTGGCAGTGGGCCAATTACTATACTGACCCACAAGTCGTAAGAGGTCTCTAGAAAGATATTACGATTACCCAAATCATATGAGGATTGATGAACGATGTTACCTTTCATACAACCATATCACGTCCTTTTTGTCATTCGATATTTTGGTCATGATGAGGCATGGAGAACGTCATCCTCTTGTTCCTGACCATTACTTTCTCGATCCCTGAGTAGTCTGACTATAGAAATGGAACTACCTTTCCATTATAGTATGGCCATATATTTCTCAAACTCACTTATCGAGGGGCCCAGTAATATCTCTCTACAAATGTGAGGGACAAATTCCATCTTGACCATTCACATTCCTCCGCATTAAAAACCACTGAGCCCGAACATAGTCTTTATGATCACTCGGTCAAAAGTGACTTTTGACTAGGTCAAAGCTGAGCGTTCGTCATGTAGGAATCCATGATGATCTCAGGTCAAAGGGTATAGTGACATGGTTTGTATATGAGAGAAGCTTATGACTTAACCCATGCAGCTCTCTCATAGCGGGTCGGTCCAACACCTTGTACTCTTACATGTGCCTTTGACTTTTATTTATATCTCTATACATCTTCAAAGTCATACTGGTCTTATTTTATATCTGCTCCCGCATAGATGACCGATCAGGGATATTTAGGATAAGATCATGAGTTAACCAAGGATGGTCATCATAGTAAACATGCAAATAATGTGATAACATAATTAATAAATTAATAAATCAACAATGTTCATAATGCAATGATTGGCTCCTAGGGCACAATTTCCAACATCATGTTCTCTAGGGTACTCTACCCTAGGTCTACTACTTCTCCGTGATGGAATCCCTCTGCTTAGGGAATATTAGCTCTTTCTCTATTAATCATCACGTCTCCTGTAATATCCCTAATTTTCTGTACTAATTTATATGTACAGATTGAATGAAATATATGAATTATTTTTCAGGAAAAAGATGTGGCTATCTATGTAAAGAAAGGGATTAAATTGAAAAAGAAAGAAAAGGTAAGGACTTAAGTGGAATTATGGAAAGTTTAAAGTTAAGAAGGAAAAGTAGACAAAAATGTGGGGTCTTTAGGTGTAATTTTAGCCAAATAAAGGGACTTAGTTGAAAAGAAGAAAAGTTTCCGGGGCAAAAGTGTAATTATGAAAACCTGGACAGGAAATAGGCAAAAATAGTGATCGTACTCCGATCAGCCCCATATTTTACCAGAAGATAGAGTAAGTGACGCTGGGTAATCCAGCGTAATACAGGAATTTTTCAAGACTCCAGATAGCAGAAATTGATCTGATAGTCCAAAAGTGATAAAAATTCCTACCAGATATCCTAGATTTCAGATGTACGTGAGAAATTACAGGATGATGCATCCTGATAGGACGGATGTCTGGAAACTGACAGAATACCGATAGGAGGCCTGTAGAAAAAGTTATTCACAAATTAGTAAATACAGACGGGAGTGTGAGGCATCTAGGGATCCGATAGGGAGATTTATCGGTATTTAAACTAAGACTGAATGAGGTCAGGTAACAATAGTCAGATGGCCGTTGTGACCTAAATGGCTGCCCAGACACAGTAGGGCAGTGTATCTGACAGAAGGAGCCGGTGTCCAGATATGTGTGTAAACGGTGTATAATAGCTAAAAACTTGGTGAACATGGACAGGGGAGGATTCCTTGTAATGTGTGCCATGAAGGTAATGGACCCTGAAAGGCCTAATAATGGCATCATCAAAGGCCCAATAAGACTCTTGGACTGATAGGTGGGCCAGTGTCCAGCAGAACCCCGGAAAAGTGTGAAATTATGAAAATGCCCCTGTGTTGTACTAAAGGGGTAATAGGTGTATGAAGGATATTTTGGTCATTTTGGACAGGCCTAGATGCCAAGACATATACAGGTAAGGTTAACCAGGGTTAGTGTATGCCCTGACAAAGTACAAAAAGATGTAAAATGATAATTTTGCCCTTAGGGTTAAGTTAGTACACAAAAGGGCACCCAGGGGTATTTTGGTCATTTTGCAGGGGATCTGTAATTGAGTTTAGACCCAGTATAAAAATGTTATTGATATGAAGGATCCAGATACTAAGTTTAAGGTCAGAAGACATACTATGGATTTTTCAGAAAAATTAGATTCAGAAAACGGTCCAACTTTCGAGGGGTGAGGTGTACCGGATTGGACCGAAAATCTTCTAGAAGGCTTCTAGCTCCCTCCAATTGTGCCATGTGATAAATGTGAGGGGTGAGGTGTCCCCTTGATGATGCAGTAAAGGAATAAAAGAAAAATAGGAAATTCCGGAAAAACCAAGACCACAAGTTCATAAGGCTTTAAAATTACAAGAATGCCATTCATCAAAACTATAAATACCCCCTTGCCTCTCATTCTCACGGCCAAGGAGCCTTTTAGAGTGATAAGGAAGTTCTTGAGAGAGAAAGTGAGAAAAAGAAAGAAGAAAGGAAGTTCTGGTGGAGTTCGAAGCAGTATAGAAGTTCTGGAGTTCTGCTTTTAAGGTAGTAACTAATCTTAGCTTTTATGTAATGTCTTTGTGATTGGTTGTGCTATTGTTTGGTTGGATTATTGTCTTATATGTTATGCTTGAAGCTCTATTACAATGCTATGATCATATGTTATTGAATATGGAAGCACGCAGCATACTTATCTGTACACAATCACAAGCAAGCACTGTCACTCTGCATTACATATATTGTTATGATTATTACTACTGAGATTCCCTCGAATCTCATCCCAAATAACCCATTACAGGGGAGGCTATGTCAAAATGAATTTTGGAAATCTTGAAGGACGCCGTTAGGCTGCCAAAATTCTGGCAAAGTGGTAAAGAAAGGAACTGATACGTACTGTGTACGTAGGTACTGTCTAAGGAGGCTGGAAGTGAGTGGACCTAGCCGGTTCATCCAGTCTTTCCTGGGTACTTACGTAGAATGGTAGTTCTCACGGGAATTACCGAATCAGTACAAGATCGGTTACTTTCTACAGAAGGAATGTAGCAGTTATGCTGCCGAATTTCAGTCTGAAAGGATGTATTAGAAATATGAGAATTTTATACATGTTATGATGAATAACAACTTATTAATTGTTAATGAGTATTGTTTGGCATGTTTGACTGATATATGATGGTTGTATGCATATGTATGCAAAGTTGAGTGCTGAAATTTACCATTGTGAACAGTAACTCGTGGTGACCTAGTGATGTTTGATAAATAATTAAAAATAGTAAATGGATGAATAAATGTATGAAATTTTTATGGTAAACAGTATACATACTAAGCTTCGATTCGATATATATAATTCCTCATTTGGATGTCTATACATCAAGATATAAATTATCAAAATGGGGAGTAAAATGCTTGATTTAGGGGGGAAATGCTGGATAAACAGTAAAATTGAAACATTGACCCACGGTGATTTGGTCAAAGATTGGTCAATGAATGATTTTTCCTTAAATATAATTGAGTCAAATTTATGTAGCAATTGAAACCACTTCATTTTGATTTTTCTATATTTAATTATGATTTTCTGAAGTCAGGTCACTCATCTGGAATTTACACAGTGAACAATACCCGAGAAGAATAAAATTCCAGATTGAGATATTGGACTTCAATGACCTGGAAAGTGGTTCTAAATGCTACCAAATGATCCCTAAAATGTATGAAAGTAATGACGTTTCATTTGGTATCAGAGCAAAGGATTCTGGCTTAGGAAATGCTCTGAATAGATGATTTGTAGATAGATATACCATGATAAAGCTATCATAATTAATACTAAGATAGTGTTTGCAGGATGGCTAGATATAGATTCGGATCCAAAACCACGGTAAACCAATGGGATTCTAGACCAGAGGTCTCTAGTTCAGATAGTTCATGAGCAATGAATTTGATCCTTGGATAGCTCCAATAGTTAGTGACTCTGAAGTGGACAGTTCTTCAGTAGGATCAAATTTTATGGTGGATGATCAGGAGGAGATGGTGGTGGAAGGTCCTATTCCTGCCATTCCAATAAATGGGGTACCTTCAAATATAGCAGACATTACAGGATCCAGTCCCGTACTTGATCAGATTGATGCACCAGGTCTCAATAGGCCCAGTGTGACACTAGCAGAGATACCTTTGGGAAATCTGATCATAAGGATGGTGCCGGGGAGGAACCTGAGTAGAGAACAGTTTGAGAAATCAGTGAGATTAGCTCGACAGTTATATAAGATGAGGCAGACCCTGATCAGAAATTTAGATCAAGGTTATATGGTTTATCAGAATTTCATCACAAGGGTAAAAGCCATATATCAAGCCTGGGATCCAAATGTGTTAACTTTGGGTCTTTGGCTAGAAATTATGGATGATGTATTGCCAACTACTCCTACCTGGAGATCAGAGCTGGATCGATATTTTGACAAAGAACAATATTGTACTATATTCGACTGGATCTACTTGGTAGGAGAGTATATTAGAATAAAGTTTAAGAAAAATTAGGGTAATGTTTTCAATATACGTAATGTATAAAAGATCAGTACAGTAGCATATGTATGACTGTGACATGTACCTTGTATGCTATGTTTGAAATGAAATGAGAAATGTTGTTTATTGCATTCTGTAACATCCCGATTTTTGGTCTAGGAGAACTGGGAAGTAGTCTGATATGGGCAGGCTGCTAAAACTGTAGTCCCAGGGTAGTAATCTGATATGGGCGGATCACTTACCTGTATTTTGTAGGATCCGAGGGATGAGCTAAGTCCTTCAGGATGTAAAGATGAGTTAAGTCTTTAACCTACAGAATCGGGACAGTTTGCCTAGGTTCAAAATGAGGAATGTGAGGAATATCCTAAGTCTTAAGCCTAGGAATTCTGCAGGAAGCTTGATATAGGCTGGCTCCTGTGTAAGATAACCTGATATGGGCGGGTTGTCGAGCTTTTCAATTAACGATGATTCCCAAAGAGTTTAGGGGATGAGTTATTGAAAGAGAATTTCTAGAACTTAAGATGATGGATAAGAAGATGAGAATAGATGCCAGAAAGAGAATGCAGGGGCAAAATCGTAATTATGGGAAAGATCGGGCTGGTAGCCGATGAGTACCATATTTTGCCAGAAAATAGAGAAAATTATGCTGATCATTTCACTGAACTGTGAAATAAGCATACGAGATCTCTATGAGTATGAAAGAATTATGGAAAGTTTACGGACAAAAAGGTGGGGTCCTTAAGTGTAATTTCAGCCAAATAAAAAGGGATTTAAATGAAAAGAAGAAAAGTTTCTTGGGGATAAAGTGTAATTAAAGAAAGTCAGGCCGGAAGTGGTTTGGACTGTCCGACAGCATTTCAGTCCCAGATTTCACCGGTAGAGAGAGCAAGGGACGCTCGGTAATCTGGCTTAATACAGGAATTTTTGAAGACTCCAGATAGCCAGAAATGGACTGATCGTCCAAAAGTTATAAAAATTCATACCGGATATCCTAGAATTCAGATCTAGGTGAGAAAATACAGGATGATGCGTCCTTATGGGGCGGATGTCAGGAAACTGACAGAATACCGATAGGAGGCCTGTAGAAAAAGTTATTCGCAAATTAGAAAATCCAGACGGGAGTGTGAGGCCTCCGGGTATCCGATAGGGAAATTTATCGGTATTTGAAAAGGGACTGAATGAGTTCGGATAACCTCGGTCAGATGATTGATATGACTCACAGGGATGCCTGAACACCGCAGGCCAGTGTATCGGACAGAAGGAGCCGGTGTCAGGATATGTGTATAAACGGTGAATAATAGATAAAATATTCAATAATTATTGACAAGGGAGGATTCCTCGTAATGCGTGCCATGAAGGTAATGGACCCTGAGAGGCCCAATAATGGCGCCAACAAGGCCCAGTAAGACACTTGGACTGATAGGTGGGCCAGTGTCCGGCAGAACCCCGGAAAAGTGCGAAATTACGAAAATGCCCCTGTGTTGTACTAAAGGGGTAGTAGATGTATGAGGGCATTTTGGTCATTCTGGACAGGCCCAGGAGCCAAGGCACATACAGATAAAGTTACTTAGAGTCAGTATATGCCCTGACAGAGTACAGAAGGGTGTGAAATGACGATTTTACCCTTAGAGTTAAAATAGTGCAAGAAAGGGCACCCAGGGGTATTTTGGTAATTTGCCGAGGGATGTTTCTTGGGAATCGAGCCATCAGAGTACTTGAGCTTGATCAGGATCCAAGATAACATTCCCAGAGCCCAAAAACGTAGGCCCAGTGATATGTGGGAAAAAGTGGCATTAAAATACTATTTTAATGCTGTTTCAATAAAGTAAAGTTACTGGGTCTGCACGATAACCAAGGAGGTGATCAGATTAAGTCTGGGACTTATCTGGATAGCATTGGAAGGCGTGAAAGGTCCCTTCCAGATGCCACATGGCGTCATCATAGAGGAAGAAGAAAAGTTAAGGACACGTATTACGGTGCAAGACTCTGGACCGGTGAGTCAGCAGGCTGAGTCAGCTGATGAGGTGTCCCGGGTTTTAGACATGTGAGAAATGTGCTGCTGAGGTGTCCGCTGAGGTGTCCTGGATGATGCAGTAAAAAGGAATAAAGAATAATAGGAAAATCTAGGAAAAACCAGGACCACATGTTCAGATGGCTTCAAAATTACAGAAATGCCATCCATTAAAGCTATAAATACCCCCTTCCCCTCCCATTTTATGCATCCCACGTTTTTGGCAAGAAAAGAGAGAGAAAGAAGAGAGAGAAGGAGAAAATAAAGAAAGAAAGGAAGTTCTGGTGGAGTTCGAAGCAGTATAGAAGTTCTGGAGTTCTTCTTTTGAGGTAGTAACTAATCCTAGCTCTTATGTAATGTCTTTGTGATTTGTTGTGCTATTGTTTGGTTGGATTGTTGTCTTATATGTTATGCTTGAAGCTCTATTACAATGCTATGATCATATGTTATTGAATATGGAAGCACGCAGCATACTTATCTGTATACAATCACAAGCAAGCACCGTCACTCTGCATTACATATATTGTTATGATTATTACTACTGAGATTCCCCCGAATCTCATTCCCATATATAACATTACAGGAGAGGTTCTGTCAAAATAAAATCTGGAAATTTTAAGAGACACCGAAATTCCGGCAACGAAGAAGGAACAAACAAAGGAACTGATACGTACTGTGTACGTAGGTGCTGTCTAAGGAGGCTGGAAGTGAGTGGACCTAGCCGGTTCATCCAGTCTTTCCTGGGTACTTACGTAGAATGGTAGTTCCTACGGGAATTACCGAATCGGTACAAGATCGGTTACTTTCTACAGAAGGAATGTAGCAGTTATGCTGCCGAATTTTAGACAGGAAGAGATGTAATAGAAATAAGAGAATTTGCTGTATGCCTTGTTGTATGACATTTTATTATTTAATAATAAATGTTGTTTGGCATGTTCAATTTGTGAATGGGGAATTAAGGGAGAAATTCGCAGGTCCTGAGGTAGCAGTGTTCTGGCCTCAGTTTGACCTAGTAAACGAAAGAGTTTGGCTATGAAATTTGGTGAGCCAGTGGTACACATCTGGGACATTCCGTGGATAGTTAATAAGCCTTATTTGGATGTGTAGAACGAGATAAATTAATTTTCAAATTAAAGGTCCAGATTAAGGAACTTAAGAGTGAAATTTTGAATTTCTGGGCTTAAGTTAAGATATATCAAGCTAATATCGCTTCCGTAAGTGTACTCTGAGGAGTCTAAGGGAGGATGTTTCACATTCCCTTCTACATTATAGTATAACAACATGGTTCAAACAAGAAGAACTGTTCCAGCCAAGGAATCGCGAGAGGCTGGAAACATTAATCAAATAATCTTAGAACGATTGGAACAACAACAAAGAATGATTGAGAAAATGCGGGCAGCTCAGGCACGCAACGAGCGAGAGAGAGATGCCGCTATAGATGCAGCAGTAGCAGAAGCTGTAAGCAATCTGAGGCCACCCGAGCTTTCAGGATCAGCCAGTAGAGAACCACAGCCGGTGCAGCCCCAGAGACGGGTTGACCCAAGAGAGGATGCAGCTAGCATCCAGCAATGGATGATCAAATTCTCCAAGTACAATCCTCCAGTGTTTAAAGGAACATTCGAGGTGCAGATAGCTGAGGATTGGATTAGCAGATTAGAAAAGATCTTAAAGGTTCTTGACTACCCAACACAAACCAAAGCTCAGATGGCTATCTATCAGCTAGAGAAAGATGCTGATAGGTGGTGGAAGAATACTGAGTTACTTCTGCAAGCAAGAGACATCTCGATCACTTGGGAGGTGTTTCTTGAGCAGTTTTATGAAAAATATTTTCCTCAATCAGTGAAAGATGAAAGAGAAGCGGAATTCCTTGTACTGAGACAAGGAGAGAAGGAGTCTTTTGATGAATATCTTGCTAAGTTCATCCTGCTGTCTCAATATTCCACTTATTTGTGCGAAGTGGATGATGAACGTTGGATGACAGAAAGGATGATTCGAGGGTTGAACTCTACCCTAAAGGAGAAGTTAACTCCTCAACAATACATCCATTTTAACAAGGCCGTGGAGGCATGCCGTATTGTTGAAAATAGCATGAATCACATAATGCTATTTAGATCGGGAAACAGGGATCAAGTAGCTCCTGATAAAGCCGGTCGGAATCAAGAAGCTGCAAGTTGTAGCAGCTACAGGAAGAGAAAGCGACCATGGCAAAACAGGAGGCCGAGTAGAGGAAATTTCCGCGGAAGGCCCAACAACAGAGATACGAAGGCCCAAACTTGTGACAAGTGTGGAAAGAATCGTGGTGACAGACCATGTTTAATAGGCCAGAACGTTTGTTACACCTGCGGAAAGCCCGGACATTTTTCCCGAGAATGCCCTCAAGCTATAACAAATCCAAGGCCAAGGACACCAGGAAGAGTGTTTGCACTCACTAGGGAGGATGCTCAGTGTAACATCCCGATTTTTGGTCTAGGAGAACTGTGAAATAGTCTGATATGGGCAGGCTGCTAAACCCGTAGTCCCAGGGTAGTAATCTGATATGGGCGGATCACTTACCTGTATTTTGTAGGAATCCGAGGGATGAGCTAAGTCCTTCAGGATTTAAAGATGAGTTAAGTCTTTAACCTACAGAATCGGGACAGTTCACCTAGGTTCAAAATGAGGAATGTGAGGAATATCCTAAGTCTTAAGCCTAGGAATTCTGCAGGTAGCTTGATATGGGCTGGCTCTTGTGTAAGATAACCTGATATGGGCGGGTTGTCGAGCCTTTCAATTAACGATGACTCCTGAAGAGTTTAGGGGATGAGTTATTGAAAGAGAATTTCTAGAACTTAAGATGAAGGATACGAAGATGAGAATAGATGCAAGAAAGAGAATGCAGGGGCAAAATCATAATTTTGGGAAAGATCGGGCTGGTAGCCGATGAGTACCATATTTTGCCAGAAAATAGAGAAAATTATGCTGATCATTTCACTGAATTGTGAAATATGCATATGAGGTCTCTATGTGTATGAAAGAATTAGAAATGTGACCAGGGATAAAATGGTCATTTTGGAAAAGTGTGCGCGTGAGCGCTTTTTCAGGCTAAAATAGCCCGGTCCGGATAAAATATCTGAAAATACCGTGACATAGAGAAAAGGATTCCAGGTTGAATAAGGAGTCACGGAATTTTGATTTGAGGTCTCAATTTTTTTGTAAA
Organism: Leucaena leucocephala; assembly: GCA_037074615.1. Classification (NCBI taxonomy): domain Eukaryota; kingdom Viridiplantae; phylum Streptophyta; class Magnoliopsida; order Fabales; family Fabaceae; genus Leucaena; species Leucaena leucocephala. Next base: position 6,204,748 of record CM073548.1, on the reverse strand, counting down.
AATTTCGGAAGATGGAAATTTACAGTTATAATCGGTAAAGGAAAAGCAATCCCGATAGGGATGATCGGAATGTGTCCAGGGGGCCGTATAGTGTTTCTAAGGCCTTTAGTGACACCAGGGAAGGCCCAGGCCCATTAGATCAGTCCAGTGGTAAAAGGGGCCGGTGTCCGGGAAAAAGATGCGAAATGACGAAAATGCCCCTATGTTATAGAACAGCTGAAGAATGAGTAAAGGGTATTTTGATCATTTGCCTAAGGTTAGACAGTCCAGGGAAGTTATCTGGATAGTTGACCAGGGTCAAAGAATACTCTGTTAAGATGGAAAAAGACAATAATGCCCTAGACCTAATAAAGTAAAGAAAGAGAGACTAAGGGCATTTTGGTAATTTGCCAAGGGGTGTTTCTTGGGAATCATGCCATCAGAGTACTTGGGCTGGATCATATACCCAAGATGATATTCCCAGGCCCAAAAACGCAGGCCCAGTGTTTCAGGGGGAAAAGTGACATTAAAATAATGATTTAATGACTTTTCAGTAAAGTAAAGTTACTCGGTTGGCACGATAACCGAGGAGGTGATCAGATAAAATCCGGGACTTGTGGTACATGGCGTGAAAGGTCCCTTCCAGATTCCACATGGCATCATCTTAGAGGCAGAAGAAAAGTTAAGGACATGTAGCACGATCTCAGCCGCTGATTCCGGTGCAAGACTCTGGAACTATCTGGAAATGCTGAGTCAGCTGATAAGGTTTCCCGGGATTTAGACATGTGAGAAATGTGCTGCTGAGGTGTCCACTGAGGTGTCCTGGATGATGCAGTAAAAATGACTAAAAGAAAATAGGAAATTCCAGGAAAAACCAGGACCACAAGTTCATAAGGCTTCAAAATTACGAAAATGCCATCGAAGGAAACTATAAATACCCCTCCCCATTCATTTGCATCACGGTTTTGGGCAAGAAAGAGAGAGAAAGAAGAGAGAGAAGGAGAAAGAAAGAAGAAAGGAAGTTCTGGCGGAGCTGGAAGTAGTATAGAGATAGTAGAGTTTTGCTAAGCTAGGTAGTAACTAATCCTAGCTTTTATGTAATGGCTTTATGATTTGATGTGCTATTGTTTGGTTGGATTGTTGTCTTATATGTTATGTCTGAAGCTCTACTGCAATGCTATGATCATATGTTATTGAGTATGGTAGTATGCAGCATACTTATCTGTACACAATCACAAGCAAGCACTGTCACACTACATTACATATATTGTTATGATTATTTACTACTGAGATTCCCCCGAATCTCATTCCCCATATCTAACCCATTACAGGGAAATTATGTTGAACTGAATTCTAAGAATTTTGAGAGACGCTGTTATGCTGCCGAATTTAAGATTGAACATCAGAATATGATAAGTACTGTGTACGTAGGTGTTGTCTAAGGAGGCTGGAAGTGAGTGCACCTAGCCGGTTCATCCAGTCTTTCCTGGGTACTTGCGTAGAATGGTAGTTCTCATGGAGAATTACCGAATCAGTACAGTTATTTTCTACCAGGATTTGTGGCAAGAGAGATATAATCCACTTCAAGAGAGCTATAGCAAGAGTACTTTGAGAGATATAAAGGAGGATGTTTCATTGTCCCTTTCCTATCTCCTACCTTTTACACATTCTTCTATTTCTGATGTTTGCTATGCTAGGTTGAGTATAGGAAAGGGATGATTCAGTAGATTAGATTCCATTTTCAGTTTAGTTTTGTTTGTCTTCAGTTTATTTCTGTTTATTCTAGGATTATTTCTGCTTTGTTCCACTTTCCTGTTACTGTCCATGTGTTTCACACTCTTCAATGGATACCTTTCCATCCACACACTCACATGCATGAATTTAGCTGACCTATCCTATCATCTTTGCTTTACTTGTATTGCTTTGTATGACTTGAATATGACTGCGAGCTTCATTGCAAAAATTGCATTATGATTACCTACTGTATTGAGGCTAGCTTTAACTGATAACATTATCAATTTCTTTGGTTCTGATAACAGTGAGGACACTATCAGGTTTAAGTGTGGGGGAGGATGTTTTACTTTTGCTTTTGTGCTTAATCCAATCTTTCATCATAAAACTTTTGTTTTTGATGATGAATTGCTGAAAATTGGACCTCCACCTTAAATAAAATTGTTAATTGGTAAAAAGGATTTAGCGTGAAAACCATTTTTTTTACTTTGAAAATTGTCACTTGGTAGTCTCTATGAAAAATGGTCGCGACATATGCGAATTATGGTCGCGACCTGTGATGGAATTTTGGACTAACATGCTATCTGTAAACTAAAGTCGTGACCTGTGTGCTGTATGGTTGCGACAATACCTCTCTATCGCGTTGAGTCGCGAATATAGTACCTGATTTGTCGTGACTATTCCTCTCTGTGTATTTGAGTCGCAATAGGCAATTTCATTTATCGCGACCAATTTTTGAAAATTTCTTAGCATGCACCCCTGAGAAAATAGGTCACGACCTTAACTGTTCTAAGTCGCGACCCACGTTTGAAAAAAAAAATATCCAATTACCTTCTCTTTGCCTTGTGCAATGCTGGAAAGAAGGATTCCTTTTGTTAGAAAGTCATATATGCATAAACTTCATTTGCAAAATAAAATTCTATTCATGTCAAAAATTCATTATTGTTGTGATGTGTGCTACAGGTTCTGTGCATGAGGTGCCAAATAAAAGAAAAAGAGAAAAAACATATTGCACTGGAAAAAAAGGGGAGGACGATGCAAGAAAAGATGCAAGAAAAGAAAACAAAAAGGAAAGAAAAGAGAATTGAAGAAGGCACTATTATTAACTCTTATTAGCACAATTATCACTTCTAGATCTCTAGAGACATGAATTCATGGTACATATTCATTGTTAAATGCATATAGTACTTCTATTCTTCATATTCTATTCCATGTAGCCCATCTCCATCATTACAACCCTAAAAGACCTCTTGATTCTTTGCATAAGTGCTATATAGTTGCTGAGATTTAGAGACATTACAAGCATATGGTAGGATGTTTTTCAATTTGAATTCGAGTGAAAGAACCCTAACAATGAGAGGATAGAGAGAGCTAAACACTTACATCCTTAGAGAGAATCTATTGCCCTCATACAGTTGAGGTTGATTTCACTTAGTAGTTGATTACTTGGCATTGCCCACATTATCACTAATGCATTCCCAAAAGATGGTGGATTAATTGTTTTCAGGTCATACTATGGATTATGTTATTATCTTGGATTTAATAGTGTTGTTCTAGGTGTAATTCATTTCTTTGTCTAGGAGTACAAAGGTTCAAGTGTGGGGGAATTGATAAGACACATTTTGTATATGGTTTCTATGACAATTTTGAGAGTTTTATAATAACTTTACCATTTATTTCATGCCTTAAATTGTGCTTTTATGTTGACACATGATTGTGAGGGGCAATGTGCTAATTAAAGGGTAAAATGGTAAATTAACCTTCCAAACTGCATATATTTTGTTATTTACTGATTGGGACTTTTACAGTGAGCTTTTATATCGAATTGCAGGTACTTTGGAAGAGAGCAAGGACTAGGAAAGAAATCATAAGTCAATGAAAGTGGAATCACGCTTCTGTGCTATTTAGTCGCGATCAAAGAGTCCGCAGGTCGTGACCTATAATTCTTCTGGAAAATTCTCAATGTTCATAGGTCGCGACCAAAACATGGATATGGTCGCGACTAAAATGCGAAATCGTTGGAACTGCGCGTTTTGAATTAGGTCATGCTGTTATAAGAAGAGAAGGAGGTTGCCGTCGAGGGGAGGCTAGTTTTTGGACCTGATTAGGCTAAGAAGCAGTACTCGAGCGCTCTCTACACACCTTCTCCACATATTCCATCCTTCTACACCTTTCCACAGATTTCTACACATCTTTACACTATTCACCCTTCATCTCTTTATCATGTTTTCATGGCATCACATCTGAACAGCGATTGCAGTGCAGTAGAAGTCATGAGAGGCTAAACCTTTAGTCTCTTGGTGATGGATCTAATATCTTGAGCTCACGGACTGAAACAGGGAGTTTTTATTGTTCTAATTTGTATTCCTTTACATGTAATGTTTGCTGCTAGATCTAGGGTTCTCATTCTATGTTTAAGGATTGAATATCAATTGATCATTCTCGAATTAGACTGTCGTATTTGATTTTGGATGATTTGAACGTTTGCTTTTAATAGAATATTTCAGTTTCAATTTTAAGAAAGTTGGGTTATTTTCAGCGATCGTTGCAAATCAATTCAATTGCTTGAAATCTAGGGTTTTCAATTGACGACCACTCGAGGGCGTTCTCATCATCTAGGGTTGATTACACGCTAAGTGGTTTCTAACAGTTCACTAATAAGTTCTTAAACTAGCTTTGATCAAAGTAGTTTAAGGAATATTATGGTTCTGGACTCAATCGATCGATTGAGATTTTTCTTTGAGACTTAGTGATTTAAAACTCCGATTTAATATAAGAGCAAGGATAGATAAGATTTCATCATCAAGAGTCTACCATTACATATTTCTTCAACAAACCAACTCTTTTCATATAAATCAAAAATCCAAAAATATCTACTTTTCTGCACCTTTATTTTATTGCATCAAGCACCCAAAACCACAAAACCATTTTTACTACTACTCAGGTTTACCATTAATTTTGACATCCAATTTGCTAGGTTTCTAATAAAAAGGCTCCTTGAGAAGAACGATAGGGTTGTGCCTTATACTACATTATATTGGGTGCAATTACTTTATTATGATGGGCCGGATGACGACAATCTGACAGCCTCATCAATGACCTGCTAGATCAATTGGATGGAGCAAGTATGTTCTCCAAGATTGATTTAAGATCAGGCTACCATTAGCTGAGAGTTAAATCAGATGATATCTCAAAGACTGCTTTCAGGACTCGCTATGGTCATTTTGAATTTCTGGTGATGCCTTTTGGTCTGACGAATGCGCCTGCAATTTTTATGGATTACATGAATAGAATCTTCAGGCCTTACTTAGATCAATTTGTTGTGGTCTTTATTGATGATATCCTGGTGTACTCCAAGTCTGCTGAGGAGCATGAAAGGCAATTGAGAATTGTTCTTAGTACCCTTAAAGAAAAGTAGTTCTATGCTAAGCTTAGTAAATGTGATTCTTGGCTTTCAGAAGTCAAATTTCTAGGTCATATCATATCCCATGAAGGGGTAGTTGTAGATCTTAACAAAGTTGAAGCAGTTTTAAGCTGGGAACAGCCAAGGACAGTGACAGAGATTAGAAGTTTTTTGGGCTTGGCAGGGTACTATAGAAGATTTATTAAGGACTTTTCTCGAATTGCCTTGCCGTTAACCAAGCTGACCAGAAAGAATCAGCAGTTTAAGTGGGATGAGAAGTACGAGGCTAGTTTTCAAGAGTTAAAATAGAGATTAACCACTACTCCTGTGCTGATTATTCCAGACCAAGTCAGACTTATGTAGTCTATACTGATGCTAGTAAGCAGGGGTTAGGATGTGTGTTAACGCAGCAAGGTCAAGTAGTAGCCTACGCCTCACGACAGTTAAAGCCACATGAAGAAAATTATCCCACTCATGATCTGGAGCTTGCAGCGGTTGTTTATGCTCTCAAGATATGGAGACATTATTTGTATGGAGCTACCATAGAATTGTATTGTGACCACAAAAGCCTGAAGTATCTGCAGGATCAAAAAGAGTTGAATATGAGGCAGTGACGATGGATGGAATTATTGAAGGATTATGATTTCCAGATTAAATACCATCCAGGAAAAGCCAATGTGGTGGCTGATGCTCTAAGTAGAAAAGTGGTGCAGGTGGCAAGTCTGATGATCAAAGAATTGAAACTATTAGAAGATGTCAGAGATTGGAGTCCTTTCTATCAGATGCAGATGACAGAGAGACCGTACAGAGGAGTACAAGTCAGAGCTTTCATTGAAGATGAAATAAGAGAAGATCAAAAGCATGATAAGCTCGCAGCTGTTTTTAAAGATAAGCTGGAGAAAGGGAAACTAAGAATTTTGAAGTTTCCCAAGATGGATTGCTACGGTTTAGAGGAAGATCGTATATCCCTAATGTTATGGGATTGAAGGAGAAAATTCTAGATGAAGCATACAAAAGCCGATATACAGTACATCCAGGTATGACCAAGATGTATCATGATGTGAAAAGTCTATTTTGGTGGCCTGGATTGAAGAAAGATGTGGTAGCTTACGTATCCAAGTGCTTAACATGTCTAAAAGTAAAGATTGAACATCAGAAGCCAGCAGGAACATTGCAACCTTTAGATATCCCTGAATGGAAGTGGGATAGTATTGCCATGGACATTGTTGAAGGACTACCCATGACTCCGACCAAGCACGATGCTATATGGGTAATCATTGATCGATTGACAAAGTCGGTGCATTTCCTTTCAATAAATAAAAGAGATTCTCTTGAGAAGATGGAAAAGTTGTATATAAAGGAGATTGTTAAATTACATGGTATCCCAAACAGTATAGTGTCCGATAAAGACCCTCGGTTTATACCTAATTTTTGGAGAGCTTTACAGAAAGAAATGGGCACTACTCTCCAATTCAGTACAGCCTATCATCCTCAGACGGATAGTCAGTCTGAGAGAACAATCTAAATGCTAGAAGATATGCTGAGAGCATGTGTTTTGGGTTTCAAGGGCAGTTGGGATATCCATTTACCATTCATAGAATTTGCATATAACAATAGTTATCAGGCTAGTATTTAGATGCCCCCGTTTGAAGCGCTTTATGGACTTAAGTATAGATCTCCCTTATGCTGGCTAGAGTTGAGCGAGAGAAGAATGTTTGGTCCTGATATAGTAGATCAAACTGCAGAACAGATTGGGATGATCAGAAAAAGATTGTTGACAGCTCAAAGTAGACAGAAGAGCTATGCAGATGTTAGGAGGAAACCATTAGAGTTTGAAGAAGGAGAGCATGTATTCCTTAAATTAACTCCAACTACAGGAGCTGGACGATCAATTAAAGTGAAGAAATTACATCCCAGATACATCAGACCTTTTCAGATTCTCTCGAAAATAGGATCAGTAGACTACAAGTTGGCTCTTCCCCCAAATCTTAGTCAGATACATGACGTATTCCATGTTTCCCAATTAAAGAAGTACGTTCCAGACTCATCACATGTAATTGAACAAGATGAAGTTGCACTGCGAGATGACCTGACATATGAGGTTGGACCAGTACGAATTATTGATCGAAAAGTCAAGCAGCTACTTAATAAGCAAATTTCTTTAGTCAAGGTGATATGGAAAGGCTTAACTGAGAATGAAGCTACATGGGAAACAGAGAAAAGAATGAGGGAGATGTATCCTGAAACATCCTTACTTTCATACGTCTTAGTGACCATTTGGTAGCATTTAGAACCACTTTCAAGGTCATTGAAGTCCAATTTCTCAATTTGGAGTTTTACTCTTATCGAGTACTGTTCACTGTGTAAATTCCAGATGAGTGACCTAACTTCAAAAAATCATAACTAATTCTAGAAAAATCTAAATGAAGTGGTTCACATTGATACATGAAGATAACTCAATTATATTTCAAGAAAAAATAACTCGTTGACCATGACTTGACCGAGTCAACGTCAGTCAACGTTACAACTTTACTGTTTATCCAGCGTTTTTCTCCTGAGTCCAGCATTTTGGTCCCAACTTTGATAATTTATATCTCCATGTGTAGACATCCAAATGTGACATTCTATATATCAAATCGAAGCTTGGTATGTCTACTATTTATCATACAAATATTATACATTTATTCATCCATTTACTATTTTTAATTATAGGTCAAACATCGTTAAGTCACCACGAGTTATTGTTCATGGTGGTAAATTCCAGCACTCAACTTTACATACATATGCATACATCCATCACATATCAGTCAAACATGCCAAACAATATCTATTATTAAATAATAAGTGGTTATACATCAGGGCATGTACAAAATCCTCATATCTCTATTACATCTTTTCCTGCCTGAAATCCGGCAGCATAACCGCTACGCTTAATCTTTAGAAAGTAAATGATCTTGTACTGATTCGGTAATTCCCGTGAGAATTACCATTCTACGTAAGTACCTAGGAAAGACTGGATGAACCGGCTAGGTCCACTCACTTCCAGCCTCCTTAGACAGTACCTACGTACACAGTACGTATCATCTCCTTTCTTCATTACTGCCATTTTGCCATAATTTTGGCAGCATAACGGCGTCTCTTAGCATTCTTAAAATTCACTTTGATATAACCTCCCTGTAGTGGGTTATATATGGGGATGAGATTCGGGAGAATCTCAGTAGTAATAATCATAACAATATATGTAATGTAGTGTGATAGTGCTTGCTTGTGATTGTGTACAGATAAGTATGCTGCGTGCTTCTATACTCAATAACATATGATCATAGCATTGTAATAGAGCTTCAGACATAACATATAAGACAACAATCCAACCAAACAATAGCACATCAAATCACAAAGTTATTACATAAAAGCTAGGATTAGTTACTACCTTAAAAGTTTAGCAGAACTCTATAATCTCTATACTGCTTCCAGCTCCACCAGAACTTCGTTTCTTTCTTTCTTTCTCCTTCTCTCTCTTCTTTCTCTCTCTTTCTATTGCAAAATTGTGGGATGCATTTATAGTTTTGTAGAATCTCTCTTTCTCTTGCAAAACTCTAGAATCTCTATACTGCATGAAAATGGGAGGGGGAGGGGTTATTTATAGTTTTGATGGATGGTATTTCCGTAATGTCCAAGAGCTCTGAACTTATGGCCACGGTTTTTCTAGAATTTCCTATTTTTCTTTATTCCTTTTACTGCATCATCATGACATCATCCAAGGGACACCTCATGGGGGCACCTAATCTATCACATGGCACAAATGTAGGCTCCAGGGACACCTCATCAGCTGACTCAGCGTTTCCAGATAGTTCCAGAGTCTTGCACTGGAATACACGGCTGAGATCGTGTCACGTGTCCTTAACTTTTTTTCCTCCTCTATGTTGGCGCCATGTGGCATCTTGCTGGAACCTTTCATGCCATCCTATGCTATCCAGATAAGTCCAGGACTTTATCTGATCACTTTCTCGGTTATCATGCCGACCAAGTAACTCTACCTTATTAAAAAGTCACTAAAACATTATTTTAATGTCACTTTTCCTCACATAATTCATGGGCTATATTTTTGGGCTTTGGAAAGTCATCTTGGATCTCTGATCAAGCTCAAGTACTCTGATGGCTCGATTCCCAAGAAATATCCATTGGCAAATTACCAAATTACCCCTGGGTGCCTTTTCTTGCACTATCTTAACCCTAAGAGTAAAATTGTCATTTTACACCTTTCTGTACCCTGTCAGGGCATATACTGACCCTGGTTAACCTTACCTGTGTATGTCTTGGCTTCTGGGCCTGTCCAGAATGACCAAAATGCCCTCCATTCATCTATTACTCTTTAGTACAACACATGGGCATTTTCGTAATTTCGCACTTTTCCAGGATTCTGCTGGACACTGGCCCACCTATTAGTCCAAGGGTCTTACTGGGCCTTTGATGGAGCCATTATTGGGCCTCCTAGGGTCCATTATCTTTATGGCACGCATCATGAGGAATCTTCCCCCGGTAATGTTCATCGAGTATTTTAGCTATTATACACCGTTTATACACATCTCCGGACACCGGCTACTTTTATCAGATACACTGGCCTACTATGTTTAGGCATCCCTGTGGGTCATAACAGTCATCTGACTGAGGTCATCCGAACTCATTCAGTCCCTATTTAAATACCGATATATCTCCTAATCGGATCCCCGGAGGCCTCGCACTCCCCTCTGTATTTGCTAATTTGTGAATAACTTTTTCTACAGACCTCCTATCGGTATTCTGTCAGTTTCCTAACATCCACCCATCAGGACGCATCATCCTGTAATTTCTCACTTATATCTGAAATCTAGGATATCCGGTAGGAATTTTTATAACTTTTAGACTATCAGATCAATTTTGGCTATCTGGAGTCTTGAAAAATTCCTGTATTAAGCTGGATTACCTAGCATCACTTGCTCTCTCTACTGGTGAAATCTGGGATTGAAATACTTTCAGGCAGTCCAAACCACTTCTGGCCTAATTTTCTTTAATTATACTTGGGCCCTAAGGAACTTTTCTTCTTTTCAATTAAGTCCCTTTTATTTGGCTAAAATTACACTTAAGGACCCCACATTTTTGTCTACTTTTCCCTTTTAACCTTATACTTTTTATATTTGCACTTAAGTCCTTACATTTTCTTCCTTTTACAATTTAATCCCTTTCTTTGCATAAATGGACACTATATCTCTGGGGACCTTCACTATTTATGAAACATCCTCCCTTAGACCCCTCAGAGTATACTTACGGAAGCTATATTAGCTCAATCATATCTTAACTTAAGCCCAGAAATTAAAATTTCTACTGTTAAGTTCCTTATTCTAAACCTTTAATTTGAGAACTGATTAATCCCATTCTACACATCCAAACAAGGCTTATTACCTATCCACGGAATGCCCCAGATGTGTACCACTGGATCACCAAATTTCATAGCCAAACTCCTTCATTTACTAGGTCAAACTGAGGTCAAAACACTGCTACCTCACGACCTGCGAATTTCTCTTTTCATTTCTCATTCGCAAATTGAACATGCCAAACAATATTTATTATTAAATAATAAAATGTCATACAACAGAATATAAACAAAATTCTCATATTTCTATTACATCTTTTCCTGCCTGAATTTCGGCAGTATAACCGCTAGGCTTCATCTATACAAAGAACTGAACCATACTGATTCGGTAATTCCCTCATGAGAACTACCATTCTACGTAAGTACCCAGGAAAGACTGGATGAACTGGCTAGGTCCACTCACTTCCAGCCTCCTTAGACAGCACAAACGTACACAGTACTTATCATATACTGATGTTCAGTCTTAGTTTCGGAAGCATAACGGCGTCTCTCAAAATTCTTAGAATTTAGTTCAACATAATTTCCCTGTAATGGGTTAGATATGGGGAATGAGATTCGGGGGAATCTCAGTAGTAATAATCATAACAATATATGTAATGCAGAGTGACAGTGCTTGCTTGTGATTGTGTACAGATAAGTATGCTGCGTGCTTCCATACTCAATAACATATGATCATAGCATTGCAATAGAGCTTCAGACATAACATATAAGACAACAATCCAACCAAACAATAGCACATCCAATCACAAAGCCATTACATAAAGGCTAGGATTAGTTACTACCTCAAAAGCTTAGCAGAACTCTACTATCTCTATACTGCTTCCAGCTCCGCCAGAACTTCCTTTCTTCTTTCTTTCTCCTTCTCTCTCTTCTTTCTCTCACTTTTTCTTGCCAAAACCGTGGGATGCATGAAATGGGAGGGGGAGGGGGCATTTATAGTTTCCTTCGATGGCATTTTCGTAATTTTGAAGCCTTATGAACTTGTGGTCCTGGTTTTTCCTGGAATTTCCTATTTTCTTTTATTCCTTTTTACTGCATCATCGAGGACACCTTAGCGGACACCTCAGTAGCACATTTCTCACATGTCTAAAACTCGGGACACCTCACTCACCGGTCCAGAGTCTTGCACCGTAATACGTGTCCTTAGCTTTATCTGCTTCCTTTATATCAGTGCCATGTGGCGACAAGGTGGGTCCCTTCACGCCATCCAATGCTATCCAGATAAGTCCAAGACTCTATCTGATCACCTCCTCGGTTATCGTGCCAACCGAGTAACTTTACTTTACTGAGAAGTCATTAAATCATTATTTTAATGTCACTTTCCCCCCTGAATCACTGGGCCTGCGTTTTTGGGCCTGGAATATCATCTTGGGTCTCTGATCCAGCCCAGGTACTCTGATGGCATGATTCCCAAGAAACACCCCTTGGCAAATTACCAAAATGCCCTTAGTCTCTCTTTCTTTACTTCATTAGGTCTAGGGGCATTATTGTCTTTTTCTATCTTACCAGAGTATTCTTTGACCCTGGTCAACTATCCAGATAACTTCCCTGGACTGTCTAACCTTAGGCAAATGACCAAAATACCCTTTACTCATTCTTCAGCTGTTCTATAACATAGGGGCATTTTCGTCATTTCGCACCTTTTTCCCGGACACCGGCCCCTTTTACCACTGAACTGCTATTATGGGCCTGGGCCTTCCCTGGTGTCACTATGGGCCTTAGAAAACACTGTATGGCCTCTGGCCACAGTCCGATCATCTCTATTCGGACTGCCTTTCCTTTACCGATTATAACTGTAAATTCCTATCTTCAGGAATTTTTACAGAAAAATTGGGACCTCAAATCAAAATTCTATGTTGCGTCATTCAACCCAGAATTCTTTTCTCTATCTCCCGGTATTTTCAGATATTTTATCCGGGCCGGGCTATTTTGGCTTGAAAGTACTCTCCCGCGCACACTTTTAAAAAATGACCATTTTACCCTTGGTCACATTTCTAATTCTTTCATATACATAGAGACCTCATATGCACATTTCACAGTTCAGCATAATTTTCTCTATTTTCTGGCAAAATATGGTACTCATCGACTACCAGCCCGATCTTTCCTAAAATTACGATTTTGCCCCTGCATTCTCTTTCTGGCATCTATTCTCATCTTCTTGTTGGAGATTGTGCCCTAGGGGCCAATCATTATCTTATGAACATTATTGATTTATGAATTTCTTAATTATGTTATCATATTATTTGCATGTTTACTATGATGACAATCCTTGGATAACTCGTGATCTTATCCTAAATGTCCCTGGTCGGTCATCTATGCGAGAGCAGAGATGAAATAAGACCAGTATGACTTTGAAGATATATAGAGATATAAATCAAAGTTATAAGCACATGTAAGAGTACAGGGTTTTGGACCGACCCGCTATGAGAGAGCTGCATGGGTCAAGTCATAAGCTTCTCTCATATACAAGCCATGTCACTATGCCCTTTGACCTGAGATCATCATAGATTCCTACATGACAAACGCTCAGCTTTGACCTAGTCAAAAGTCACTTTTGACTGAGTAATCATAAAGGCTATGCTCAGGCTTAGTGGTTTTTCATGCGGAGGAATGTGAATGGTCAAGATGGAATTTGTCCCTCACATTCTTAGAGAGATATTACTGGGCCCCCGATGAGTGAGTCTGAGAAATGTATGGCCATACTGGAATAGAAGGGTAGTTCCATTTCTATATTCAGACTACTCAGGGATCGAGAAAAGAACGGTCAGGAACAGGAGGATGACGTTCTCCATGCCTCATCCTTGACCGAAATATTGTGTGACAAAAGGGACGTGATATGGTTGTATGAAAGGTTACATCGTTTATCGATTCTCATATGTTTTAGGTAGTCGTAATGCCTTGCTAGAGACCGCTTATGACTTGTGGGTCAGTATAGTAACTGGCCCACTGCCAACTTCATATGGGCCTACAGGGTCGCACACAAAACAGCCCAATACGAGCTATGATGTCCAGATTCATTGAATCTAAGAGATGTCTAGATTCAATGAATAATCTAGGGTGGATATATATTTTATATATATATAAATTTGTATATATATATTATATATATAATATAAGATATATTTGTAAGATTTAATTTATAAGGATAAATTAAATTTCTATCACTTTTGAATTTGAATTTAAATGGATATGATCTATTTGAATTTGAAATTCAAATTGATAAGATATCTCAAATGATTTATGAGAATAAATCAAATATAATTATGTCTTATCTTTATTTTAAATTAAATAAATAGGTGAATTAAATCTATGGGACGGATTTAATATAAACCATATTTATTTAATTAGTTTCTTATTAAATTATGCAATATATGATATTGTATTAATTCAGAATTAATTTAAGATTAATTCTGAAGCCCGGCCAAATAGAAGCCCGATAGCATCCTATATATTTGACATTAGGAGCTAGGGTTCTACACATCTCTACACACACATTCAGACGTGAGAAAAGGGGGCAGGGAGAGTGCAAAAGGTTTGCAGATAAGAAACTGCTGAAATAGAGACGGTGAGGACGGGATCTCTAGAAAGCCCTAGAGGGACAAGAGGCGCTAGCACGTCGTTCGCGATTGGAACGCTGTTCGTGTGGATACCGGTAGAGGAAGCCGATCTGAGCTGTCGACTTCTTACGATCGACGAGACACGAACCAAGGTCACGACCTATTGACACTGAGGTCGCGACCATACGGGCATCTGAATGTCAGAAATCCGAAAAGAGGAGACAGGTCATGACTTGAAGCTGACGAGGTCGCGCCTATAAACTCCAGAGATGTCCGGTCGCGACGAGAAGCAGATTAGGTCGCGACTAACAACTCCAGAGGCGACAGGTCGCGACTAGAAGCTTAGGAGGTCGCGACTGAAAGTTCCAGAGGCCAGGAGTCACGACTTGTGGACACTGAGGTCGCGACCAAAGCTCGAATATCGAAGGTAACACTTCTTTCTCCTTGACTTAAACACATTCGGTAGATCCTGGCTGGGAATGGAAAATTTTTTAAAGTTAATTTCCGCTGCGTGTCTTCCAATTCCCTTCAGTTCTCATCCTTTAAACTCTTCGGGAGTCATCGTTACTTGAAAGGCTTGACAACCTGCCCATATCAGGTTATCTTGCACAGGAGCCAGCCCATATCAAGCTACCTGCAGAATTCCTAGGCTTAAGACTTAGGATATTTCTCACATTCCTCATTTTGAACCTAGGTGAACTATCCCGATCTTGTAGGTTAAAGACTTAACTCATCTTTAAATCCTGAAGGACTTAGCTCATCCCTCGGATTCCTACAAAATACAGGTAAGTGATCCGCCCATATTGTAATATCCTTAATTTCTGTACTGATTTCCATGTACAGATTAAATGGAATATATGAGTCATGTTTCAGGAAAAAGATGTGGTCCTTTATGTAAAGAAAAGGATTAAATTGCAAAAGAAAGGAAAAGAAAGGACTTAAATGCAAATATGGAAAGTTTAAGGTAAGGAAGGAAAGGTAGACAAAAATGTGGGGTCTTAAAGTGTAATTTTAGCCAAATTAAGGGACTTAATTATAAAGAAGGAAAAGTTCCCTGGGGCTAAAGTATAATTAAAGAAAATAGGCCAGAAGTGGTTTGCACCGCCCGACAGCATTTCAGTCCCAGATTCTACCAGAAGGTAGGGCAGGTGACGCCGGGTAACCAAGCCTAATACTGGAATTTTTTAAGACTCCAGATAGCCAGAAATAGACTGATCGTCCAAAAGTTATAAAATTAATACCGGATACCCTAGATTTCAGATATAAGTGAGAAAATAAGGATGTGACACATATCAGATTACTACCCTGGGACTACGGGTTTAGCAGCCTGCCCATATCAGACTACTTCCCAGTTCTCCTAGACCAAAAATCGGGATGTTACAATTTATATATAAGTCCCTGGACTTTCACTTATTTGTAGTTTAGTCCCTAAAAACCCTCTGTATGTTTCTGGGACTTCCTCTCAAAGGGGTCTGGTAGTCTATCTATTTTCAGGCTACTTTCTGAGTCTCTGAGCCTGAAAATTGGGATGTCACATATCCTGAGTTGTTTCATTAAGATATATGTATTGTAAATTTCGGGGACAAAATTTATTTTAAGGGGGAGAGAAATGTAATATCCCTAATTTTCTGTACTGATGAGTATGTATAGTTTGTACGTAATATATGTGAGATTTTCTAAGAAAAATGTAGCCATTTATGTAAAGAAAGGGATTGAATTGAAAAAGGAAGAAAATGCAAGGACTTAAGTGAAATTATAAAATTTTTAAGGCCAAAAGAGAAAGTAGACAAAAATGTGGGGTCTTTAAGTGTAATTTTAGCCAAATTTGAGGATATAAATGTAATTTATCAAAAGTTCAAGGAGTAAAATGGTAATTATGGAAAGTTGAGCCAAAAGTGGCTTAGAACTTCCCGGAAGCATTTCAGTCCTAAATTTTATCAGTAGATAGAGAAAATGATGCTGGTTAATTTAGCTTAATACAGAAATTTTTTTAGAGTTTCAGATGGCTAAAATTTATCTGATAGTCTAAAAGTTATTTGAAATTTTTATCAGATCTCCTGGACCTCAGATATGGGTGAAAAGTTACAGGAATGTGCGTCTTGTGAAGCCAGAGTCGGGAAACTGACAGAATCCCGAAAGGAGTTCTGTAGACAAAGTTATTCACTTTTTAGTGAATTTTGACGGGAGTTTGTGGACACCCGATATCCGATTGGGAAATTAATCAGTAAGCAAACTGGGACTTAATGAGCCCTGTTGGCATCACTTAGAGGCCCAAAATGACACCAACTGAGGCTAGGCCCATGATATCAGTTCATCGGGGAAAAAGGCCAGTGTTCAGAAATTAGCTGGAAAAGTATGAAATTATGAAAATGCCCCTGTGTTGCATTAAGGAGCAATAGATGAATGGAGGCATTTTAGTCATTTTGGACAGACCAAAAAGCAAAAGCAGGTACAGGAATACTTAACTATAATCTTATGCTTGTTTGATTGTATGTTTGCTTGTTATGTATGATTATTGGTTGAGCATGAGATGATTTTATGATGATGATGATGATGAGATATGAATGGTTGCAACTCCTTGCAATGAATGTCATGACAATATGCATGTTAGAGGTTGCTTATGTATGTTCATGAAGTAGCTCCCATGTCATTATAACATGTTAAGCATTTAATCAAGCATGCATGTTATTATAGTTTGTATGACTTGCTATTGAGATTTCCATGAAATCTCATTCTTTCCATATATACAACCATGCGCTAGGTGCTGGATCTTCTCAAGGCAAAAGGTTAAATGTGGATGATTAATTTGTATATGACTTAAAGTTGAGCACTTAACTTGAGAAGATGATATTTTGATGTGCATGATGTATGTTTCTAAGAATAAAGTCTGAGGCAGTACACTTCCGACATTAGTTTGTATAATCTATTCAATGTATTTTCACGTAAAATTTGGCATGAACATAGATAAGATCTATAGATTTAAATGGACACCAAGAAAGCCTCATTTGGTTAAGTATTCGAATTGTTATGATTTTTCAAAGTTGACAATAAAATCTGGATCAAGATAAAACGAGTACCCAAAGGTAGTGAGGTTCATGCGCGAATTTCAAATAGTAAATGAGTGAGTTTTTCCTCAAAAGTTTACGAGCTTAAAGTAGACATATGGATATTTAAATTCATATGTAGCACACCTCATTTGGATAAGTACACAAGGAGAAATGAATTTTTGAATATAAGATAAGGAAACTGGAACTTCCAGACTTACCAAATGAACAATATTTTTCAACGAATAAACTGATTTCATTTGGCCAAGGAAACACCAATTTCATATTTTTCCTTCAAAGTTCATTGGAAAATATTTCATCATAAATTGGAACCACCTCATTTCTATTTTCTAGATTTAATTATGAATTTCCAAAGTTTATGATGTAATCTGGATTTACCAAGTGAACAATACTATGAACAGTACCAGAGAACCTAATTCTTGGAAATTCATATTTCTAAGCTAAAATGGTGTTCAATTGGTATAAGATGATTTCAAATGAGTATATGTAAGGATGAAATTAAGGATACGACATTAGTCACGACCAAAGGTCTTCTCCTGTCGCGACCTGAACTCCTCTGTGCACACTATCGAGTACTGCAACATTACTTGTCACGACCATAGGTCTTCTCATGTCGTAACCTTAACTCTTCCATACATATTAGTCGTGACATAAGACCCTTCTCATCGCAACCTCAGTTCTCTGTGACTACTAGTCGCGACCTACTCACATTCTCGTCGCGACTTGTGAGTCATTATCCCGCATTCTAGGGGAATAACATTTCTAATTCATATCTTTAACTCATTTAAACATCAACTAACTAATTCATAGCATCATTGAGCCAGAACCTTCTGTTCTATGCTAGAATCTTATGCTCTGAGCCAGAACCCTTTGTTCTGTGCTAAAACTTTGTTCTGTACTAATGCCAGAACCTTTTGCTCTAATACCAAAATGTCACATCCTCACTTTTCTAGCTTCATCTTCTCCAAATCAGTACCCTGTTATGTTTGGAAAAGATAGGGGTGAGATTTCATGGGAAATCTCGTAGAAAAGGGTACCATTCAATGTATACAAGATGAATGCAAGTGCATGACATGTGTTTCCTTTATCTTCCTTTAGCTTCCATTTGCATACTATCATGATCCATGCCTATCACTACTATGCATAACCATAAACTCATAAAGCGTAGAGCATATATCATTCATCATCATCATCACATATCATAATCATATTAACACACAAGCATGTTCATCAAGCATACAAGAATGGGTAAGTTCACTACCTGGCATGCAGCCCTTCCTTTAGTCCTTAACCTTTGATCTGAGGTTTCACCTTTTCATAGGTCAGAGCCTATACATAGCATAATAATATTTCATTATTATTTTATCCTATCCAGCATAGCTCCACTTAACTCAAGCTTATCTTGAGGTAATACCCCTATTCTGACAATCCCCTGTCATTCCTTCTATCCACGGCTAACATTTTAGAGAGAGATATTTCTCTATTCTAACTATTAAATTTATAAGAACAATCCTCTAATTTATTAGATCAGAGACTAGTATAAATTACTTACTGATAAGACACATTTTGTATATGGTTTCCACGACATTCTTAAGAGTTTTATTGTTACTTTACCATTCATTTCATGCCTTAAATTGTAATTTTGTGTATTACATGATTGTGCCTGGCAATGTGCTAATTAAAGGGTAAAATGGTAAAATAACTCTTCCAAACTGCACATATACTGTTATTTATTGATTTGGACTTTTATAGCGAGCTTTTATGTTAAATTACAGGATTTTGGAAGAGAGCAAGGACCAGGAAAGAAATCACAAGTTAATGAAAGTCAAATCACGTTGCTGCAATTGTTTGTTGCGACCAAGGTGTCATCAGGTCGCGACCTTGATTCTTCTGGAAGCTTCTCTGTGTTTACAGGTCGCGACCAAAACAAGTACCTGGTCGTGACTAGAGAAGACAGTCGTTAAGCTGCGCGTTTCTTGTTAGGTCAAGATGCTTTTAAAAGGCGAGGCAAGATGCCTTCAGGGGAGGCTGGTTTTAGACCTGATTAGGCTAAGAAGCAGTACTCAAGCACTCTCTGATCACCTTTGCCACATATTCCATCCTTCTACACCTTTCCACATATTTCTACACATCTCTACACCATCAATCTACCATCTATCCACCGTTTCTTCATGGCATCACCCCTGAACAGTGATTGTAGTGCAACAGAAGTCATGAGAGGCTAAACCCTTAGTCTATTGGTGATAGATCTGACATCTTGAGCTCATGGACTAAATTGGGGAGTTTCTTCTTTTCTAATTTACATCTTGTCATGTTATGATTGCTGTTAGATCTAGGGTTTTCATCATATGAACAAGTTTTGAATATTTATTGATCATTCTCAGATTAGACTGTTGTAATTTGATTCTGGATGTTTGAACGCTGGATTTTAATTTAATACTTCAGTTTCAATTTAAATAACATTAGGGTTCTGGACTCAATCGATTGATTAAGGTTTTACTTAAGACTTAGCAATTTCAAACTCCAATTTAAACTTAAGAGCAAGGATAACTACGTTTTCATCATCAAGAGTCTTCCATAACATATTCTTTCAACAAACCAACCAGTTTCCATCTTAATCAAAAATCCAAAAATATCTACTTTCTGCACCCTTAATTTATTGCAAAAAAATCAACCAAACCCCAAAACCATTTTATCTCTACTTAGGTTTTCATTATTTTTGACATCCAATTTGCTAGGTTTCCTTTAGAAAGGCTCCTTGAGAAGAACGATAGGGTTGTGCCTTATACTACATTATTGGGTGCAATTAACTTTATTTTGATGGCTCAGACTGCGACAATCAGAGAGCCTCATCAATGGCGCCGTTGCCGGGGAGCCAAGTAATTGGTTCCCTAGTAATTGTTTGTCAATTTCATGAGCTACCTGAGTCATTTTTCTTATTTTTGTTTGCATTTTAGTTTTTAGTAGTTTTCAAATTGCATTGTATTCTGCATTGTTCTAACTTTCTACAAAAATCACTCTCTGCGACTTCGAGTCGCGACCAAAACTCATTTGTGTCATGATCAGATTGCTTTTCTCTGAAATTTGATTACTTTATGAAAACCAGTCGCAACATTTGAAACTGTTAGTCGCGACTATTGATCTCTGTGATTTGAAATCGCGACTGAAACAATCTTGAGTCACGACTAACTGAAAATTTTCTGCTGTGAAGTCCCTGTGTCTGACTCTGATATTGCATTGATTATTCTTTACTATTTCTGCATTGCATGCATAAAAGAACTGAACCATTAGTGCCTTTTGAACTTGAAATTGAGAGAAGACTTAGGAAACTAAAGAGAGAATTTAGGGAATTTAGAGAAGAAGAAGCAAAATCTAGTTCCTCCTATAGTATTCCAGAGTCTAAAACTGAACTGAATATGGCTGATTATAATTGGGCATAATGGGAATGGAGAAAATGAAATACCTATGAATGTAGAAGATAATAGAAGTGTGAGGGAAATTAATCATTCGCATGTGAATTATGATCCCTATGGATTTTATACTGAAGAAGCTAACTTTGAGATTAAAGGAGCTTTGATTGTAGCCTTACCCAAATTTCATGGTTTTGCAGGAGAATGTCCACATAGGCATTTACAAACCATGCATATGATCTATTCCTCAATGAAACCTCCAATGACTGCTATGGATGATGTCTTAAGGAGGTGTTTCCATTCACTTTGGAAGGGAAGGCTAAGGAGTGGCTATATAATTTGCCAACTCATTTCTCAACTCTTACATGGGATCAGCTAAAATAAACTTATCTTGAGCAATTTTTCCCAGCTTCAAAGACCACTCGAATGAAGAAGGAGATCACTAATATTCTGCAATAGGATGGAGAGTCTTTACATGAGTACTGGACGAGGTTTCTTAATTTGTTGGCTAGATGCCCTCACCATAACATGACCAAGGCTGATTTAGTAGACATTTTCTTTGATGGTCTACTTCCTCATAATCAGGTTTCCTTGAATGCAGCAGCGAATGGTTCTTTGAGAGATAAGACCCCACAAGCAAGTTGGGAGTTATTGCAGAAAATGGCCAATGAAGACCATCAGACTGGGATCCAAGGAGAACAACCACCTCATCTTCAGGCAATTCAAATGTAATCTTAGCTGAAATAGCAGCCTTGGGGAACCAAATGGAGAAGAAGATTTATCTGATTGAAAGAGAGCTTCATTCCATAAAACAAGTTCATGCAGTAGATACCTCACAAGCCTTAGTTACAGGATGTGAATCCTGCGGTTTAACAATGCATGCTACAAGTACATGTGATAGACAGTTTGAAGAAGTTGCAGCAATGTATCAAGGAAGAGAGAATAATTACCAGAAGAGAGACCCATACTCCAATACATATAATCCTGGCTGGAGAGACCACCCAAACTTTAGGTAGGGGAGTGATAGGCCCAATCAATTCCAGGGAGGTGGTGCTTCTTCAAGCAACTACCAAAGTAATACAAGGTCTATAGTTCTAACACAACCTAATGCCTTAGTGGCATTAAGGCCAGATGAGACCTCTCAATTGTTGAAGAGTATGGCAGCACAAATGAACAATATGGATGGTAGAATGACCAATATAGACCACAAGCTCAAGGAGAATGATGGTCAGTTCACCTCCATAGCTTCAATTCTCCAAAGTATGTAGAAAGATAACGTAGATGTACACAGAAAACTTGAAGAGTTAAGTTGTAAGAATGCAAATATCACAAGTCACTTAATTCAAGTTTCCAATACAGTGAGTAACATTCAAGGAAAGAGCAGTGGCAGCATACCTTCAAACACTGTCATGAATCCAAGGGGTCTGAATGCTATATCTCTAAGAAGTGGAAGACAAGTACATTTTGAAAAAGCTGAGACACCATACAAGGATGAAGAAGATGCTGAAATTGAGAATTCATCTCTACCACAGTTGCAAGCTGGGAAATCTGAAAGCCTTAAAGAACAGCAGTTCATGATGAAGAAGCCAACCCAACAGGGGAACTCACAAGCACAAGTGGAGATGCAAGAGCTGCATGAAGAGGTAACAACAGTACCAAGTCCAGCATACAAAGGAAACCAACATGAGGAGAAACCGGAGTCGAGCAAGCAAGGAGCCTTTATGCAAAAGGGTAAGGAGGTAAGTATTAAAGATCTCCCTTTTCCTAATTCTAACTTTGCTAGAAAGAAAAAGATTGACCCTGATTTTGCTAAAGATGCTTACACTCTATTCAATAAGTTAGAAATAAACATCCCTATGGTTGAATTCCTCAAGAGAAACCCTAAGTATGCTAAATTTTCAAAAGAATTATGTGCTGATAAAAAGAAATTTAGGCCTCTTTAGAGAATTCAGGTGAGTGCTAATGTGTCATCACTTTTTAAGGCTGAACTACCGGTTAAGTGCCAAGACCCAGGCTCCTACACAATCGCATGCTCTATAGGTAATGTTCCTATTAAGGGAGCGTTGCTAGATCTAGGGGCGGCCATTAACGTAATGCCTTGGTGGGTATACAAAGCCTTAGGTATTAACAATCTTAGAGACACAAATGTAGTGCTCTAGTTAGCTAATACGTCAATTAGGTATCCTAAGGGAATCCTTGAGGATATTCTAGTGCAGGTCAAGGGCTTAGTGTTCCCAGCTAACTTTTCTGTTTTGGACATGTCCAATGAGTTAGTGAATGATAGCACTTTGATACTAGGCAGACCTTTCCTCCAAACTTCTAAGACCATCATTAGTATGAAGCATAGTTCCATCACAATGGAAGTTGGAGAACATGTGGTGGCGTTTAACATGAATGAAGCAATAAAATTCCCTTTTGATAATTATGCTTTTACTGCTTTGAATGCCATTAATTATGGTGTTGAAGAGACAAGGGATGAACATGAACTGAGTTTGCATGATAATGATAGAGATAATGCATTTGCAAAAGTTTTGTTGATCAATTTTGCAGGATCCCAAGATGATCGGGAAACTGGAAGAGCAACAATCCTAGAAGGGTCGAATTTCTATGACTCAAAGTGGCGACTAGAAGACCCACTGGTCACAACTAAAAACTCCAGAGAAGACAAGTGGCGACGTGATGTTGAAGAGGTCGCGACCAGATATTAGTCAGTTAAGGGGGAGTCTCTCTCTGCAAAGGAGTCGCAACTAGAAGACACACGGGTCGTGACTAACATCTCCAGAGACCTATAGTTGCGATAGTTGAATGACAAGGTCGCGACCAAATATTCCAGAGGTAGTCTCTGTGAACTTGAGTCACGACGAGAAGATGAAGATAAACCTGATAGGTCGTGACAAGAAATGGCAGAAGCAACCAGTGACTTCCAAATTCCTTCAGATCACCATTCGACTATCTTGGTTAAAGGGCCAATACATTCCAACTCTCCTCATACTCACTTACATCCCAACGTGACCTCTCATACTTTAAATCCCTTAGATGATTTGACCTCTAATCATGATGCAGGCATGGGAGAGCTTGACCTCAATTATGTTGCAGCTGTGGACCAACTTGAGCTTGATACAACCCCTGAAGTAAATGTAGAAGAGATAAAAAATCCCAAGGAGCTAAATGAAACATCATTCCTTAGACCCTTCAGAGTACCCTTACAGAAGCAATCTTTACTTTATTAATTCTCTCCTTCCAAAAATCCTAGCAGAAAATAACTGTACTGATTCGGTAATTCCCATGAAAACTACCATTCTACGTAAGTACCCAAGAAATACTGGATGAACCGGCTAGGTCCACTCACTTCTAGCCTCCTTAAACAGCGCCTACGTACACAGTACTTTCTATATTCTGCCAGTACAACAGTATTTTCTAGTAAATATCCTCAAACTTCAACCTTAAATCTTGACCTTAAACCTTAACCTTACCTATACCCAATTAGAAGTATCTTAGATCATTGGAATACCTCTTAACCTTAAAAACATGAATTTTCAAAAGTTAGGCTTACGGGTACTGTTCATCGTTACTGTTCACTTGGTAATTCCCGATTACAGCCTGAACTTTGGAAATTCATAATTAAATCTAAAAAAACCATATTGAGGTGGTTCCAATTTCTAATGAAATCTCTTTCATTTAAATTTGATATAAAAATATGAAAATAAGGTTTCATTGCCCTGATCAAATCAGTTTAATCATTGAAAATTACTGTTCATTTGGTAAAACTGGAAGTTCCAGTTTCTTTTCCCCATTTTCAAAAATCCATTTCTCCTTGTATACTTATCCAATTGAGTCTAACAAGCTATGGGTTTAAATATCAGAATGTGTACTTTAAGATCACCAAATATCGCGGAAAAACTCGTTCATTTACTATATGAAAACCCCGTAGGAATCTCACTGTATCGCATGACTTGTTTTATCTTGATCCAGAGTTTAAGTCCAAATTTGAAAACTCATCAATTTGAAAACTTAACCAAATTAGGTGTTCTTGGTGTCCAATTAAAGATATGGATCTTAGCTATGTTCATGCCAAATTTCATGTGAAAACTCGTTGGATAAGTTGCTTAAACTATCGCTGGAAGTAGTCTGCCTCTCATCGGATCCAGTGCTTGCATACATTATACATACCCATACATCATCATCTAAGTTGAAGGCATGCTTTTCAAGTCATATACACATTGTTCATTCCCATTTACCTTCCTCCTTATGAAGTTCCAGCACCTAGAGCAATGTTTATTGATATGGGAGGAATGAGATTTCATGGAAATCTCAATAGCAAGTAATACAAACTATAACGTTATGCATGCTTGATTAAATGCCTAACATGTTATCATGCAATGGGAGATAATTCATGATCATACATAAGCAAACTCTAACATGCATATTGTCATGACATAGATTGCAAGGAGTTGCACATATTCATAGCTCATCATCATCATAAACAACATCACATAACATACTAAGCTCAACCAAACTTCATGCATAACAAGTAAGCATATCAATCACAACATAACATAAGTTTATAGTAAAGTATTCTTGCTACCTCTTATGAGTCCTTGTTCTTTCCTTCTTGAATTGATCTTTCCTTCCCACAAATGTCAAAACCTAGACATAACAAGACAATTACCAAATTATAACTTCATTCCAATTAAATTCCAAGTCTAGGTTTCATTAAGTCCCTTTCTTTCTCTACTTTGTAACATATGTTTACATCTTTCTAAACTAAACTCTCATGGTTCATTTTCACATAATTTTTCATTTAGAATCCAAATATGTAATCAAAAATTCCAGAATTCAATTGCTTCCCCATGTTCTGTACAGAAACTGAAAGATAGCTCTAGCTTTTCCAAAAATTCTCATTTTGATTCCAATGCTTCCAATACTTGTTTTCCTACTATAACCCACACAATTTTCCATTCTAAACCCATTGGAAGCATCAAAACCATGAAAATCCAACATATGAACATTGAACTCGTACTGTACAGAACTGAACACCCTCTTGGATTCACAAGCACACATGGATTCCTAAGCCATTATCATGTGATTCAAGCTTGTTTAAGCTTGTGTAAACTATCTAGAACATAAAACTCATGTTCCTATCACATATCCACAGAAATTCTAGCAGCATTTCCCCAATATTCAAGCCTAAAAAACCATTTAAACTCAAGAACAAACCATGAGAACAAAGTGTAGAAGCAAGGAGGCAACTTACCTTACTAGTTTCTTCAAGATCCTTGCTTCCTCCAAGCTTGAGAGAAAATTTTGCAACAGGTTCCCCAAGGTTTCTTGCTCACGGTTTGTGCAGAAATGTGGGGGGTATTTATAGAAAATTTTTGGGAAAATTGAAGGCCAAGATCATCTTGGGAACTATTTGATCTAAAGGCTTAAGATTAAATATTGGAATTTCTTTTCTTTTTCCATTTATGACATCACCACCATGACATCATCCAAGGAACACCTCATGGGACACTTGGAGCCATTTCCATGGTGGGAGTCTCCAAGAAAAATTTTAGTCCAATCCGGTACCGGCCCGATCCGATTTTCCGTAATAATTTTATCTAACTTCAGAAATTTATATCAGTTTTTTGAGACCTCAAATCAAAATTCTGTGTTGCGTCAAACAACCCGGAATAATTTTCTCTATCTATTGGAAAAATTTGGGTCCAATCAGAACACGGTCATTTTTCGCCTGTTTTTTGTCCAAATTTCCCATAATTACACTTTTGCCCCTTGATTTACCATAATTTACCTTTATGTCCTTAACTTTTCAGAATTACACTTAAAGACCCCACATTTTTGTCTACCTTTACTTTTAGTCTTAAACTTTCCATAATTTCACTTAAATCCTTGTATTTTATTTCTTTTCAATTTAATCCCTTTCTTTACATAAATGGCCACATTTTTTTTTCCTGAAAAATCTCACATATATTTTATTCAATCTGTACATACAAATTAGTACAGAAAATTTGGGATATTATATTTCTCTCCCCCTTTAAATAAAGTTCGTCATCAAAATTTACTTAGTACCTTAATCAATTATCTGAGTATATATCTTCTGCATATCTCTTTCATCTGGCAGAGTGCTTTCAATATCCGCTTTATGTCCTTATTTGCTCACTTGCTATTTGCTTATAGACAACTCATTGTACTAGATTTGTGAGTAGTGTCCATTTCTTTCATATCAAACTCTCTCGAATACTACTGTATTCTGGAGTTTTTATCCATTACTCATCATTCTTTCTAGCACTTATCTCTTATTACTTCTCTTAGCATCTCGCAGACTGCCTTAGCATCCGCAAAGCTTCATTTTTTTATTTTTTTTTTCGTATAATCATATTTCTCTTATCATCTTCAATAATTCAACATTATACAGAGAGAGGGCTTATGCAGTTATTCTTTTTTTTACTTTACTGCTAAGTAGGAGCACATACTCTAACATGCATAATACCTGGCCAACGTGCTACAGGACTGCATACCTACTCATGAATGCAAAGCTCTAACATGGGAGCTCAAGCATTCCTTTTCTTAATATGCACAGCTCTAACACTCGGAGCTTTAGAATATTTTACAAACATAACATAATGCCTGGCATTTCATGCAAGGATTGAAAGCTCTCACTTACTGTTCCATCCATAACATAACATTTAAACATCTTATCCCTTTCAAAAAGGGAGCCTCTTCATCTGTTTATAAAGTTGCTTCTCAACACATGTATCTTATTAGATACTTCTCATGCTGTGTCGTGGCATATCTAGCCAAATCTGGCTATATCATGGCGTATCTTACTCTTTCGTAATTTATCTTGCCTTATCATGATATATTCTGAGATGCCAGAAACATTCTCTTCAACTTATAACTTTATCATCCTCTCAGGAGAATATTGCTCTTTTGCTTCTCATTCTCCTGAACAAAGTCATGATTTAAATCTTTCATTTCAAATCTGTGCTATTTGGACTTGACAGAAGGATTCTAATCCTTTACTGTTCATAACCCTTTCTAACATTTCACAACTTATCTTTGTGCACATATGCCAAACTTCTGTGGCATTTACATTCTTTCCTCATTACTTCCTAGGGTCACCCATTATTGGGCTACTCTTGTGTGACATCCCAATTTTCAGGCCTAGAGATTCAGAAAGTAAGCCTGAAATAGATAGATTACCAAACCACTTTGAGCACAAGTTGAAACATCCTTCCTTTCATATATCTTAGGGACCATTCAGTAGCATTTAGAACCACTTTCAAGATCATTGAAGTCCAATTCCCCAATCTGGAATTTTACTCTTATCGAGTATTGTTCAATTGAAAATTCCAGATGAGTGACCTGACTTCGAAAAATCATAACTAATTCTAGAAAAATAAAAATGAAGTGGTTCCAATTTCTAAATGAAGCTAACTCAATTATATTTCATGGAAAAATAACTCGTTGACCATTAATTGACCAAGTCAACGTGTCAAGTTTACTGTTCATTCCACGCTTTTCTCCCTGAATCCAGCATTCTGGTCCCAACTTTAATAATTTATATCTCCTTGTGTAGACATCCAAATGATACGTTTTATATATCAAATTAAAGATTGGTATGTATACTATTTACCATAAAAATTTCGTACATTTATTCATCCATTTACTATTTTTAATCATTTATCAATTATGACTAGGTTACCACGTGTTACTGTTCACAATGGTAAATTTCAGCATTTCTACTTTGCATACATATGCATACATCCATCATACAACAGTCAAACATGCCAAACAATAATTATTATTAATTAATGAGTTGTTTTACATCTGGTCATGTACATAAATTCTCATGGTTCTATTACATCTTTTTCTGCCTAAACTCCGGCAGCATAACCGCTACGCTTCATCTGTACAAAGAACTGAACCGTACTGATTCGGTAATCCCCTCATGAGAACTACCATTCTACGTAGTACCCAGGAAAGACTAGATGAACCGGCTAGGTCCACTCACTTCTAGCCTCCTTAGACAGCACTACGTACACAGTACTTATCATATACTGATGTTCAGTCTTTACTTCGGCAGCATAACGGCGTCTCTTAAAATTCCCAAAATTCATTTCGACATAACCTCCCCTGTAATGGGTTATTTATTGGGATGAGATTCGGGGGAATCTCAGTAGCAATAATCATAACAATATATGTAATGCAGAGTGACAGTGCTTGCTTGTGATTGTGTACAGATAAGTATGCTGCGTGCTTCCATGCTTAATAACATATGATCATAGTATTACAACAGAGCTTCAGACATAACATATAAGACAACAATCCAACCAAACAATAGCACAATAAATCACAAAGCCATTACATAAAAGCTAGGATTAGTTACTACCTGGCTAGCTTAGCAGAACTCCACTATCTTTATTCTGCTTCCAGCTCCGCCAGAACTTCCTTACTTCCTTTTCTCCTTTCTCTCTTCCTTTCCTTCTCCTTCTCTCTCTTCTTTCTCTCCCTTACCCAAGCTATGCGTGAATGCAAATGAGCCAAGGGGGGTATTTATAATTGCCTTCAATGGCAATTCTGTAATTACCATGAACTTTGATCCTGCGGTCCTGGTTTTTCCTGGATTTTCCTATTTTCTTT
The DNA here is from genome assembly GCA_037074615.1 of Leucaena leucocephala. Classification (NCBI taxonomy): domain Eukaryota; kingdom Viridiplantae; phylum Streptophyta; class Magnoliopsida; order Fabales; family Fabaceae; genus Leucaena; species Leucaena leucocephala. The sequence goes on along the minus strand of CM073548.1, from coordinate 6,175,550 downwards.
AATTCCTCCTTTACTGCATCATGCATGACATCATTGGGACACCTCACCAGGACACCTCAGCGCCATATTTATCACATGTCTGAAATCCTGGACACCTCAGCAGCTGAGTCAGCATGCTGACTCACCGGTCCAGTCTCTTGCCTCGTAATACGTGTCCTCAACTTTTTCTTCTGCCTTTATGTTGGCACCATGTGTCATCTTACTGGCACCTGTCACGCCTTCCAATGCTATCCAGATAAATCCAGGACTTTATCTGATCACTTCCTCGGTTATCGTGCCAACCGAGTAACTTTACTTTATTGAAACAACATTAAAATAATATTTTAATGCCACTTTTTCCCACACATTACTGGGCCTACGTTTTTGGGCTCTAGGAATGTTGTCTTGGATCCTGATCAAGCTCAAGTACTCTGATGGCTCGATTCCCAAGAAACAGCCCTTGGCAAATTACCAAAATACCCTTGGGTGCCCTTTCTTGCACTATTTTAACCCTAAGGTTAAAATTGTCATTTTACACCCTTCTGTACTCTGTCAGGGTATATACTGACTCTCAGTAACTTTATCTGTATGTACCTTGACTCCTGGGCCTGTTCAGAATTACCAAAATGCCTTCATTCATCTGTTACCCTTTTGTACAACACAGGGGCATTTTCGTAATTTTGCACTTTTCCGGGGTTCTGCCGGACACTGGCCCACCTATCAGTCCAAGGGTCTTACTGGACCTCTGTTGGCGCCATTATTGGGCCTTTCTGGGTCCAATACCTTCATGGCACGTATTACGAGGAATCTTCCCCCGTTAATAATTATTGAATATTTTATCTATTTTTCATCGTTTATACACATATCCGGACACCGGCTCCTTCTGTCCGAAACACTAGCCTGCGGTGTTCAGACATCCCTGTGAGTCATATCAGTCATCTGACTGAGGTCATCCGAACTCATTCAGTCCCTTTTCAAATACCGATAAATCTCTCTATCGGATCCCCGGAGGCCTCACACTCCCGTCTGGATTTTCTGATTTGTGAATAACTTTTTCTACAGGCCTCCTATCGGTATTCTGTCAGTTTCCCGACATCCGCCCCATAAGGATGTATCATCCTGTATTTTCTCACCTATATCTGAATTCTAGGATATCCGGTATTAATTTTTATAACTTTTGGACGATCAGTCCATTTCTGGCTATCTGGAGTCTTCAAAAATTCCTGTATTAAGCCAGATTACCGAGCGTCACTTGCTCTCTCTACCGGTGAAATCTGGGACTGAAATGCTGTCGGACAGTCCAAACCACTTCCGGCCTGACTTTCTTTAATTATAATTTAGCCCCAGGGAACTTTTCTTCTTTTCATTTAAGTCCCTTTTTATTTGGCTAAAACTACACTTAAGAACCCCACATTTTTGTCTACTTTCCTTTTTGGCCTTGAAACTTTCCATAACTGCACTTAAGTCCTTTCATTTCCTTTACTAGGTCTAGGGGCATTATTGTCTTTTCATATTTTACCAGAGTATTCTCTGGCCCTGGTCAACTATCCAGATACCCCTTCTTGACTGTCTAACCTTAGCCAAATGACCAAAATACCATTTACTCATTCTTCAGTTATTCTATAACATAAGGGCATTTTCGTCATTTTGCACATTTTTCCCGGACACCGACCCCTTTTACCACTGAACTGGTATTATGGGCTTGGGCCTTCCCTGGTGTCACTACGGGCCTTAGGCAATACTGTATGGCCTCTGGCCATAGTCCGATCATCTCTATTCGGACTGCCTTTCCTTTACCGATTATAACTGTAAATTCCCATCTTCAGGAATTTTTACAGAAAAATCGGGACCTCAAATCAAAATTTTGTGACTCCTCATTCAATCCGGAATCCTTTTCTCTATCTCCCGGTATTTTCAGATATTTTATCCGGACCGGGCTGTTTTGGCCTGAAAAAGCACTCACGCGCACACTTTTCCAAAATGACCATTTTACCCCTGGTCATATTTCTAATTATTTCATACACCTAGAGACCTCATATGCACATTTCACAGTTCAGTGAAATGGTCAGCATAATTTTCTCTATTTTCTGGCAAAATATGGTACTCATCGGCCACCAGTCCGAACTTTCCCATAATTACGATTATGCCCTTAAATTCTCCTTCTGGCATCTCTAGGCCTAAAAATTGGGGTGTTACAGAAGTCCTAGAAATATACAGAAGGTTTTTAGGGACTAAACTGCAAATAAGTGAAAGTCGGGGGACTTATATGAAAATAGTGAAGGTCCCCGGAAATATAGTGGCCATTTATGCAAGGAAAGGGATTAAATTGCAAAAGAAAGAAAATGAAGGGACTTAAGTCCAATTATGGAAAGTTTAAAGCTAAAAGGGAAAAGTAGACAAAAAGGTGGGGTCCTTAAGTGTAATTTTAGCCAAATAAAAGGGATTTAAATGAAAAGAAGAAAAGTTCTCTAGGGCTAAACTAGATTGAAGGAAATTAGGCCATAGTAGTTTGGACTGCCCGAAAGCATTTCAGTCCCAGATTTCACCAGTAGACAGAGCAAGTGATGCTCGGTAATCTGGCTTAATACAGGAATTTTCTCCTGACTCCAGATAGTCAAAATTGATCTGATAATGAAAAAGTCATAAAAATTCCTACCGGATATTCCTCGTAATGCGTGCCACAAAGGTAATGGACCCTGAAAGGCCCAATAATGGCGCCATCAAAGGCCCAATAAGACAATTGGACTGATACGTGGGCCAGTGTCCAGCAGAACCCCGGAACAGTGCAAAATTACGAAAATGCCCCTGTGTTGTATTAAATGGTAATAGAGGAATGGAGGGTATTTTGGTCATTCTGGACAAGCCCAGAAGCCAAGGCACATACAGATAAAGTTACTCAGAGTCAGTATATGCCCTGACAGGGTACAGAAGGGTGTAAAATGATGATTTTACCCTTAGGGTTAAGATAGTGCAAGAAAGGGCACCCAGGGGTATTTTGGTAATTTGCCAAGGGCTGTTTCTTGGGAATTGAGCCATCAGAGTACTTTGAGCTTGATCAAAGATCCAAGATGACATTCCAAAGCCCAAAAACGTAGCCCATGAAGTATGTGAGGAAAAGTGACATTAAAATAATGTTTTAGTGACTTTTCAATAAAGTAGAGTTACTCGGTCGGTACGATAACCGAGGAAGTGATCAGATAAAGTCTTGGACTTATCTGGATAGCATTGGATGGCGTGAAAGGTGCCAGCAAGATGCCACATGGTGCCAACATAGAGGAGGAAGAAAAAGTTGAGGACACGTGGCACGATCTCAGCCGTGTATTCCGGTGCAAGACTCTAAAACTATCTGGAAACTCTGAGTCAGCTGATGAGGTGTCCCAGGAGCTTGCAATTTTGCCATGTGACATATGAGGTGTCCCATGAGGTGTCTCTTGGGATGATGTCATGATGATGCAGTAAAGGGAATAAAGAAAAATAGGAAATTCTGGAAAAACCAGGGCCACAAGTTCAGAAGGCTTCAAAATTATGGAAATGCCATTCACCAAAACTATAAATACCCCCCTTGCTCTTCATTCTCCATGGCCAAGAGCATTCAAGAGAGAGAAGGAAGTGCTAGAGAGAGAAAGTGAGAGGAAGAAAGAAAGAAAGGAAGTTTTGGCGGAGCTGGAAGCAAGATAGAGATTCTAGAGTTCTGCTAAGCTTTTGAGGTAGTAACTAATCCTAGCTTTTATGTAATAGCTTTGTGATTTGTTGTGCTATTGTTTGGTTGGATTGTTGTCTTATATGTTATGCTTGAAGCTCTATTACAATGCTATGATCATATGTTATTGAATATGGAAGCACGCAGACTTATCTGTACACAATCACAAGCAAGCACTGTCACTCTGCATTACATAAATTGTTATGATTATTACTACTGAGATTCCCCCGAATCTCATCCCAATAAATAACCATTACAGGGGAGGTTATACCGAAGTAAATTTTGAGAATTTTAAGAGACGCCGTTATGCTGCCGAAATTATGACAAGATGAGGAAAGGAGCTGATACGTACTGAGTACGTAGGTACTGTCTAAGGAGGCTGGAAGTGAGTGGACCTAGCTGGTTCATCCAGTCTTTCCTGGTTACTTACGTAGAATGGTAGTTCTCACAGGAATTACCGAATCGGTACAAGATCAGTTACTTTCTAAAGATAAACCGTAGCGGTTATGCTGCCGGATTTCAGGCAGGAAAAGATGTAATAGAAATATGAGAACTTTTGTAGATGCCCAGATGTATAACAACTTATTACTTAATAATAGATACTGTTTGGCATACTTGACTGATATGTGATGGATGTATGCATATGTATGCAAAGTTGAGTGCTGAAAATTACCACTGTAAACAGTAACTCGTGGTGACCTAATGATGTTTGACCCATAATTAAAAATAGTAAACGGATTAATAAATGTACAAAATTTTTATGGTAAATAGTATACATACCAAGCTTCAATTTGATATATAGAATTCTTCATTTGGATGTCTACATATGAAGATATAAATTATCAAAGTTGGGACCAGAATGCTGGATTTAAGGGGAAAACACTTGATGAACAGTAAAGTTGAAACGTTGACTGACGTTGACTTGGTCAATGCGTGGTCAACAGGTTATTTTTCCCTGAAATATAATTGATTTATATTCAAGTATCAACTGGAACCACTTCATTTCAATTTTTATAGAATTAGTTATAATTTTTTGAATTCAGGTCACTCATCTGGAATTTACATAGTGAACAGTACTCGATAAGAGTAAAACTCCAGATTGAGAAATTGGACTTCAATAACCTTGAAAGTGGTTCTAAATGCTACTAAATGGTACCTATGATGTACGAAAGTAAGGATGTTTCATCTTGCCTGAGCACACTTAACTAAAAAGTGCTGATAAAAAGTTGAAGCACTAATACTTACAGGCTCCAACCCTGGTACTTTACTATCTTAGATACTTTTCTATAGATCTTTTTGACTTGTTAACCTACTTGTCCTCATCTGTAGGATTTATCTATCTTTCATTCTCATTCTCTTTATTCTTAACTTAAGAATCGCTATTAATCTCACTTCATTTTTCATGTAAGAAGATTCTGAGTTTAGTCTATAATAATAATAAGGCTATCTGGAACTAACATTATGGGTACTCTCTCTTCTATGAGTTAACAACTTGTGAAGCTTCTCTACCTTGACCTTGTCCTTGGTAATTGTCATTCCAAAGAAATACTGTACTCATGGCTCATTCATTTTCTTTCTCTAGGCTAGGTCTACTGCGACCCTCGGGATCTACTGTGATCAACCATCAGCCTCTTCCGGATCTAACTATGATCCTCCAGAATCTACTGTGATTCTGTTGTACTGTATTCTTATCTCTGGAAGACTTAAACCAACAGACTAAGTTACACGGTTAGTTACTTCCACTTAGTTGCTACTCAACAGATAATTCCCCAAAAATGATCACAGAAGCCAATACTATATATTAAGACTTTACTCATTTTCTCTATCATTCAGGAATTTCTGATGTCATTCTCATCCTTCATAACCTTACTATATCTAATACTGCAGAGAGCTACAAATGCTCTATCATGCACATATCTATCACAATCTATTTATCTCGTCTGATGGACATGGCTTTATTAGGAGCTTTACTGTCCATGCTTTCAGCTTGATTTCCTGAGTAGTTTGATTCTATTGCAAGAGCAATCTAGCTCCATTGCGAGAATGTTTACTTATACTACATAAACTCTGCTCCTTTTCAGAGCTGCATTATCTTTCATAATAGTGTCTCATTTCATTTCATGTTCAAGGAACATCATTCACATATCCCATCCCCATTGAAGGGATATGTCCTGAGTACTGTAATCATATGCCTATAGGATTGTGATCACCATTCATCTCTAATTTCATTCTCTGTCTAACTGGCTATCCTTATTTGTCTTAGATTCTCATTCTAAACTTGAGGGATTAACTGGCTAATTATCTCGTTTATAACTTTTCTTTGCTTTATTATCATTACCAAGTTGAATTATCTAATTGCATGTCGTATGGTATGGGAGCAACATAACTGTCTCATAACCTCTTCATCTCATATGTACTCTACCCTCATGTACTACAGAAGGGAGTATTCATTTGTCATAACATACTCTAACATTCATAATATGCAAGGAGATGCAATTATTTAAGCATTCTCTATCTTGCGTGCCATCACGTGACAACTGCAAGGAGATGCACTAATCATATGGCAACAAAAGCCACATCATCAACTAATCATTATAACTTATGGCAACAAAAGCCATATTATCATCACATAATTTGCTCAGCCATCCATTATACGCATACTGCAATTCAACCCTTAACTAGGTAAGCTGTTGAAGCATTCTATCCCTTTATCATCTTATCTGCCAGATCCCAATCATTCATTCATGAACTTGAGATAAATACTCAGCTACTTAGGCTGCCACATTACCCCTTGCTAGGGTACAGACTCAACCCTCACTGTTCTTTCTTACATGAAGATAGGGGAGTCACTCTATCTTTAAAATTGTGGCCACCTTTCTCTCTCTAGACACCATACATTTCTATTTATATTCTTGTATACATTTACTGCTCTACTGAACTTCAGGAAATACCTGAGAAAAATTCTTTGTAGCACAAAATTCAATTTTGTGAATTAACTTCTCAATCATTCCACTCTCACTATTCATATAGATGAACTCGGCTAAGTATTCATTAAAGGGTTTTTCTTCCTCAACTTTAACCCTTAGCCTCACACTCATCTCTATCTAACTGAGAGGAATGCTTCTCATAAACTGCTGAAGAAAAACTTCTCAGGTGAGCAGATCAATCTTAATCTCTATAGAATACTTCTACATCTTTTTACTATTTCTTAACTCTTTCTGTCTGTATATCAGTCCTAGTCTGCTCTGGACTGGACTGCAGTTCCTTTCTAGTCTTTTTCTTGATCCTGACTAACTTAAGTCACATGGATCTCATTCATCATATGTTATTATTACTTATGCTCTCTAGGGTGCTTTACCTTAGGTCTGCTATGCTACTGTTTCTTTGTGATGGAATCCCTCTATCTTGGGAACATTAGCTCTCTAACTGTTAACCATCACATCTCTAACTTTAAACCATATATTAGGCTCATTCTCAGGCAAGTCTCATTTTAACTTTTAATTCTTTTGTTCTGGAAAGACTAACTGAACAACTTCTTTCACAATGTAGATCTACTCCTATTGGTAATAAAGAGGATCTACTTCTAAGCATCTTTTTAAACTGATATATATCTCTGTATCTCACACTGCTTGCTTGCCTGCACCTTATGTTAAACCTCTAACTGATAAACTTTAGTGAGGTTGGCATCTTCATTTGTCATCAGATCTCTGTGCATCCTAGTCGCGACCTAAGTGTTGACTAATCGCGATGCATATTATCTGTAAACTTTAGTCGCAACCATCCCATTCTACTCGTCACGACTTGACGGCTCTGTGATCTTCAGTCGTGACCATAGGTCTTTTCTCGTCGAGGCCTGATAGCTCTGTGACTTTTCGTCGCGGCCAATGGTCTTTACTTGTCACGACCAAAACACCTCTGTGATTATTTGTCGTGACCTGTGTCTTAACTAGTCGCAACTTAACTTCTCTGGGACTTCTAGTCGCGACCTAAACTATTTCACATCGCAACCTGTACATAACTTTCTCTAAACATTCTGTTCTAGTATTCTTGCCCAGTCTTTACTCTAGCAATGACCAATTCTTATTCTTAACTTTGATGAGCTTGAGTGATTTGAAACTCATCGATATCTATTTATCATAATTGAATTAAATAGGGAACATATTCACATAAATGTTCAACCAACTATCATTTCATTATATCACATCAAAACTCATATTTCATCTCACCATAGCATTTGTACATACATTACATACATGCCAATTACATATTTGGGGTAAGTCATAACTAGCATACCGCTATGTAATTACTTTACACTATTTACATATTTACATTACCCCTCATCCCTTTTTACATTCTCTTCTAGGGAATCACAAACAGCAAGTATTTCTGCATACGGAAATGCCACCCTTGTATATCAGCTGGTGGATCATTTTCCAGAAACTCACTTAGCTCTATATGCCATGTAGGAGTATATGGCAATATCTGACTTATGACTATCTCATGCCAATCTTCTAGATTGTAAACCTGATTCATGTCGATGCCCTCTATCGTATATCTGTTTATAACCCCTGCTACGGCATTGAGGAAATGTAGATAAACTGACTACTCTTGATCTCTACTTCTATCCATCCCTTAACCTAAACTGAGCAATTCACTCTCCACAGCTTTCTTGAGACTGACATAGTCAATATTATCTATCTTTCTCAAAGAAGGCTGGGGTCAGCTAGGACCAGGAACATCCCACTGATCTTTATCTATAGTGTCATATATTCCTGGACTGCAAGAATAGGAAGGGACTGTCATAGGTTGTGACTGGATCTCTGGATAAATGTACTGCTGTAAGTTACCCACATCAAATCTATCCTCAAACTCTGGTGGAGGAGGAATAATATCTGGTCTACCCATAGTCCAGTACCAGTACTCAGCTTCCTCAGCCGTAATCTGTCATCCCATAACAATTAAATTAGCATCTGCTGGATCTAGATATGGGAAAGATACAGGGGGAACTAGAACAGGTTCTTCTGACATGAAGTTCAACCCCACTGAGGAACTATCAGATCTATCTAGATGAAAGTCACTAGAATCAGAGATATGAGCTATACCTAGATCCTCGTCTATCATAAGCTCCTCCTCTGAATCATCGGTACTAAAAACCTCTGGTCTGGGATCCCCTTGGTTAACTGTGATTTCTGATCTGGTTCTATGCCTAGCCATCCTGCAAACACTAACTTAATATCAATTATGACTGCTTTACCATTAGGTATCTATCTATAAATCATCTATTCAGAGCATTACCTAAGCCAGAATCCTTTGCTCTGATACCAAAATGAAACATCCTTCCTTAGATCCTTCAGAGTACCCTTATGGAAGTAATCTTTACTTTATTAATTCTCTCCTTCCGAAAATCCTGGCAAAAAAAACTGTACTGATTCGATAATTCCCATGAGAACTACCATTCTATGTAAGTACCTAGGAAACACTGGATGAACCAGCTAGGTCCACTCACTTCCAGCCTCCTTAGATAGCACCTACGTACACAGTACTTTCTATATTCTGCCAGTACAACAGTATTTTCTAGTAAATATCCTCAAACATCAACCTTAAATTCTGACCTTAAACCTTAAGCTTGCCTATACTCAATTGGAAGTATCTTAGATCATTGGAATACCTCTTAACCTTAAAAACATGAATTTTCAAAAGTTAGGCTTACGGGTACTGTTCATCATTACTGTTCACTTGGTAATTCCCGATTACAGCCTGAACTTTGGAAATTCATAATTAAATCTTAAAAAATCATATTGAGGTGGTTCCAATTTCTAATGAAATCTATTTCATTTAAATTTGATATAAAAATATGAAAATAAGGTTTCATTGCCCAGATCAAATCAGTTTAATCATTGAAAATTACTGTTCATTTGGTAAAACTGGAAGTTCCAGTTTCTTTTCCCCATTTTCAAAAATCCATTTCTCCTTGTATACTTATCCAATTGAGTCTAACAAGCTATGGATTTAAATCTAAGAATGTTTACTTTAAGATCACCAAATATCGCGGAAAAACTCGTTCATTTACTATATGAAAACCCCGTAGGAATCTCACTGTATTGCATGACTTATTTTATCTTGATCCAGAGTTTAAGTCCAACTTTGAAAACTCATATCAATTTGAAAACTTAACCAAATTAGGTGTTCTTGGTGTCCAATTAAAGATATGGATCTTAGCTATGTTCATACCAAATTCTTGCTACCTCTTATGAGTCCTTGTTCTTTCCTTCTTGAATTGATCTTTCCTTCCCACAAATGTCAAAACCTAGACATAACAAGACAATTACCAAATTATAACTTCATTCCAATTAAATTCCAAGTCTAGGTTTCATTAAGTCCCTTTCTTTCTCTACTTTGTAACATATGTTTACATCTTTCTAAACTAAACTCTCATGGTTCATTTTCATATAATTTTTCATGTAGAATCCAAATATGTAATCAAAAATTCCAGAATTCAATTGCTTCCCCATGTTCTGTACAGAAACTGAAAGATAGCTCTAGCTTTTCCAAAAATTCTCATTTTGATTCCAATGCTTCCAATACTTGTTTTCCTACTATAACCCCACACAATTTTCCATTCTAAACCCATTGGAAGCATCAAAACCATGAAAATCCAACATATGAACATTGAACTCGTACTGTACAGAACTGAACACCCTCTTGGATTCACAAGCACACATGGATTCCTAAGCCATTATCATGTGATTCAAGCTTGTTTAAGCTTGTGTAAACTATCTAGAACATAAAACTCATGTTCCTATCACATATCCACAGAAATTCTAGCAGCATTTCCCCAATATTCAAGCCTAAAAAACCATTTAAACTCAAGAACAAACCATGAGAACAAAGTGTAGAAGCAAGGAGGCAACTTACCTTACTAGTTTCTTCAAGATCCTTGCTTCCTCCAAGCTTGAGAGAAAATTTTGCAACAGGTTCCCCAAGGTTTCTTGCTCACGGTTTGTGCAGAAATGTGGGGGGTATTTATAGAAAAATTTTGGGAAAATTGAAGGCCAAGATCATCTTGGGAACTATTTGATCTAAAGGCTTAAGATTAAATATTGGAATTTCTTTTCTTTTTCCATTTATGACATCACCACCATGACATCATCCAAGGAACACCTCATGGGACACTTGGAGCTATTTCCATGGTGGGAGTCTCCAAGAAAAATTTTAGTCCAATCCGGTACCGGCCCGATCCGATTTTCTATAAACCGGACTATTTTCTTAATCTAATTTTTCTGGGACTTTATAATATATTTTATTCAATATTAAAATCCCTCATATCATTGACATTCTTATACTGGGTTTAAATTTAATTCCAGATACCTTGGAAAATGATCAAAATACCCTTGCGCTTTTTCTTGCACTATATTAAACCTAAGGGCATAATTGTCATTTTAAACCTCTTTAAACCTTATCAGAGTATATACTGACTCTGACTAACCTCTCCTATACCTGCATTGGCATTTTGGCCTGTCCAAAATGACCAAAATACCCTCCAGTCACTTCTGGTTTCTCAGGACAACACAGGAGTATTTTCGTAATTTCTCACTTTTCCAGGGTTCCACTGGACACTGGCCCACCTATTAGTCTAAGTATTTTATTGGGCCTTAATGATGCCATTCTTGGGCCTTTTAGGGTTCAATACCTCTGTGGCATGAATCCCTAGAAAATTCTCCCGACGATATTCCTCGGGTATTTTATTCCACAATAAATTCCATTAAAAATCCTACAGGATTCCTTTTCTGATCCTGTCAATTTTATAAATTCTTATATTAATTATAGGAATTTACTGGAAAACCTCATCTAATTCTGAGATCCAAAAAATATTATAATAATTTTATCTAACTTCAAAAATTTATATCAATTTTTCGAGACCTCAAATCAAAATTCTGTGCTGCGTCAAACAACCCGAAATAATTTTCTCTATCTACTGAAAAAATTTGGGTCCGATCAGAACACGGTCATTTTTCGCCTGTTTGTGGTCAAAATTTTCCATAATTACACTTTTACCCCTTGATTTACCATAATTCACCTTTATGTCCTTAACTTTTCAAAATTACACTTAAAGGCCCCACATTTTTGTCTACCTTTACTTTTAGTCTTAAACTTTCCATAATTTCACTTAAGTCCTTGTATTTTATTTCTTTTCAATTTAATCCCTTTCTTTACATAAATGGCCACATTTTTTTCCTGAAAAATCTCACATATATTTTATTCAATCTGTACATACAAATCAGTATAGAAAATTTGGGATATTACACTAAACCTGCGCAACCTTCCAGCAGCTATAAAGGGAAGTATTTCTACTTTCAATGATTCCCCCCATCTTACCCCTTCTATTGTTCAACCCCCTGAGTTAGAATTAAAAGAGTTACCTTCTAACCTTAAATATGCTTACCTTGAGCCAGACTCGAAACTGCGAGTAATAATTTCTAATTCTTTGACTGTTAATGAAGTGTCTAGGCTACTAAGTGTGCTTAGGAAGAATAGAGAAGTTTTGGGCTGGCAAATTAGCTGATATAAAAGGGATAGATCCCACTATATGCACTCACCAAATTCTGCTGAATGAGGATTCCAAGCCCATTAAACAACCCGAAAGGAGATTAAACCTATTGATCTTTGACATGGTTAGGAAGGAGATTAGTAAATTGCTAAAGGCAGGAATCATTTATGCTATTTCAGATAGTGAGTGGGTATCACCTGTGCATGTAGTACCCAAAAAGAGTGGACTGACAGTAGTTAAAAATGAGAATAATGAATTAATACCTAATAGAGTGCAAAATTCATGGAGGGTTTGTATTGACTATAGGAAGTTGAATGACTCCACTAGGAAAGACCATTTCCCCTTACCTTTTATTGATCAAATTCTTGAGCGATTGGCAGGTAAGAGTCATTATTGTTTCCTATATGGGTATTTCAAATACTTCCAGATTCCCATAGACCCAAGGGACCAAGAAAAAACCACATTTACATGTCCCTTTGGCACATATGCCTATAAAAGAATGCCATTTGGTTTGTGTAATGCCCCTGGCATATTTCAGCGTTGTATGCTTTCTATATTTTTTGATTTCATTGAGAAATGTATGGATGTGTTCATGGATGATTTTACTGTTTATGGCAATTCTTTTGATGAGTGTCTTGTGAGCCTTGATAAAATCCTTGCTAGATGTATTGAGAAAAAACTGGTTTTAAACTTTGAAAAGTGCCATTTCATGGTTGATCATGGAATAGTACTTGGGCATCTTATATCTAGCAAGGGAATTGAGGTGGATACAGCAAAAAATTGAAGTCATATCCTCACTGCCTTACCCTACAACTTTAAAAGAACTTCAATCTTTTCTGGGGCACTTTGGATTTTATAGACGATTTATCAAAGATTTTAGTAAAATTGCTTTACCACTCTCAAAACTTCTGCAAAAAGACACCGAATTTGTTTTCTCCAATGAATGCAAAGAGGCTTTTAAAAAATTGAAGGATAGGTTGATTTCTTCACCTATTCTAACCTCACCAGATTGGGATCTCCCTTTTGAATTATCATGTGATACTTCTAATTATGCTGTGGGAGCCATGATAGGTCAAAAGGAAGGTAATCTATCTAGGGTGATTGCCTATGCCTCAAAAACATGATGCTACTCAAATAAATTACACCACTACTGAGAAAGAATTGTATGCAATTGTGGTAGCCTTAGATAAATTCAGAGCATATCTAATTAATTCCAAGGTAGTTGTTTACACAGATCATGTAGCAGTCAAGTACCTGTTCCATAAACCTCAATCGAAGCCAAGACTCCTACGATGGATGCTACTGCTTCAAGAGTTTGATATAGAAGTGAGAGATCGAAGCTAGAAATGTGAACCACGTTGCAGATCATCTAAGCAGATTACCAACAAAGACCCGAGGAGTACTTAGTTTTGATTTTATTTGTGATTTTTTCTCTGACTAATCTCTTTGTTTGGTTTCTATTGTGGAACCTTGGTATGCTCATTTGGTTAATTTTATTGAAACTGGCCTAATTTCATCTCATTTGTCTAAATTTCAGGCCCAAAAACTCAAGAGTGAGTCTAAATACTTCATTTGGGATAAACCTTTTCTGTGGAAGTTGTGCTCAGACCAAGTATTGAGGCGATGTGTCCTAGACCATGATCACAGATCAGTTTTGGAAGCATGCCATTCATGGGTTTGTGGTGGTCATTTTGGAGGGAAAAAGACTGCACGTAGGGTCCTTGAATCTAGTTTCTATTGGCCCTCCCTTTTTAAAGATGCTTTTGAGTTTTGTAGAGCTTGTGATAGGTGCCAAAGATTTGGGGGGATTAGTAAAAGGCATGAGATGCCACAACAACCTATTCTATTTTGTGAGGTTTTCGATGTATGGGGGATAGATTTTATGGGACCTTTTCCACCTTTAGCTGGGTTTCAGTACATTTTGTTGGCTGTAGACTACTTATCTAGATGGGTGGAGGCCATTCCTACAAGACTAGATGACGCCCAGACGGTCTCCAAGTTCCTGAGGTCTCACATCTTTAGTAGATTTGGAGTACCAAGAGCAGTAATCAGTGATCAAGGTACCCATTTTTGCAATAAAATGATCAATAACTTATTAGCAAAAAATGGTGTAACTCATAAAGTTTACACCCCATACCATCCTCAAACCAATGGTCTAGCAGAGGTTTCTAATAGGGAAATAAAGCACATATTAGAGAGAATCGTCAAGCCATCCAATAAGGATTGGAACTTAAGACTAGATGATGCTTTATGGGCGTATAGAATAGCTTTCAAAACTCCTCTAGGCATGTCCCCTTATAGGACGGTTTTTGGGAAAGCTTGTCACATGCCTGTGGAAATAGAACATAAGACATTTTAGGCAGTGAAAGCTTGCAATGAGAACCTTGAAGAGGCTGGTCCAAACAGGTTGTTGCAGAATCAAGAGCTAGAAGAGATTAGATTGGATGCATACAACAGCTCTAAAATCTATAAACAGAAGACAAAGTTAATCCATGATACGCATGAAAGGAATTGGAAGACACGCAGCGAAAATTAACTTTAAAATTTTTTCTATTCCCTGCCAGGATCTACTGAATGTGTTTAAGTCAAGGAGTAAGAAGTGTTACCTTCGGTATTCGAACTATGATCGTGACCTACGTATCCACTCGTCACGACTTGTCGGCTCTGGAGTTTTCAGTCGCCACGTACTCAGCTTATAGTCGCGATGGGTAGTCTCTGGAGTTGTCAGTCGTGATTTCCTCAGCTTCTAGTCGAGACTGGAAGCCTCTTTTCAATTTTCTGACATTTAGATGCCTATTTGGTCGTGGCCTCAGTGGCTACTCGTCGCGACTTGTCGTCGTACCTGGTGCTCTCTTCTCGATCGCAAGAAGTCTACGACTTAGATCGGCTTCCTCTACCGGTATCCACACGAACAACGTTCCAACCATGAACGACGTGCTAGCCCCTCTTGTCCCTCTAGGGCTTTTTCGAGATTCCGTCTTCACCATCTCTTATCTGCAAACCTTTTGCAGCTTCCTTGTCACTCTCTCTCAAAAACCCTAGCCCCTAATGTCAAATATATAGGATGCTATCGATGTTCTGATTGAGTTGGATTTCAAAATTAATCTTATATTAATTCTGAAATTAATACAATATCATATATTGCATAATTTGATAAGAAACTAATTAAATAAATATGGTTTATATTAAATCCGTCCCACAGATTTAATTCACCTATTCATTTAATTTAAAATAAAGATAAGACAGAATTATATTTGATTTATTCTCATAAATCAAATTTGAGATATCATATCAATTTAAATTTCAAATTCAAATAGATCATATCAATTTAAATTCAAATTCAAAAGTGATAGAGATTTAATTTATCCTTATAAATTAAATCTTGCAAATATCTCCTATATTATATATAATATATATACGAATTTATATATATATAAATATATATCCACCCTAGATTATTCATTTTATCTGGACATCACAGCTCTTGTTGGGCTATTTTATGTGTGACCTTGTAGGCCTATATGAAGTTGGCAGTGTGCCAGTTATTATACTGACCCACAAGTCGTAAGTGGTCTCTAGCAAGACATTACGACTACCCAAATCATATGAGGATCGATGAACGATATTACCTTTCATACAACCATATCACGTCCCTTTTGTCACAAGACATTTTGGTCATAGATGAGGCATGGAGAATGTCATCCTCCTGTTCCTGACCATTACTTTCTCGATCCCTGAGTAGTCTGACTATAGAAATGGAACTACCTTTCCATTACAGTATGGCCATACATTTCTCAGACTCACTCAACGAGGGGCCCAGTATGTCTCTCTACGAATGTGAGGGACAAATTCCATCTTGACCATTCACATTCCTCCACATGAAAAACCATTAAGCCCGAACATAGTCTTTATGATCACTCAGTCAAAAGTGACTTTTGACTAGGTCAAAGCTAAGCGTTTGTCATGTAGAAATCCATGATGATCTTAGGTCAAATAGCATAGTGACATGGTTTGTATATGAGAGAAGCTTATGACTTAACCCATACAGCTCTTTCATAGCCGGTCGGTCCAACACCTTGTACTCTTACATGTGCCTATGATTTTGATTTATATCTCTATATATCTTCAAAGTCATACTGGTCTTATTTTATGTCAGCTCCCGCATAGATGACCGACCAGGGATATTTAGGATAAGATCATGAGTTATCCAAGGATGGTCATCACAGTAAACATGCAAATAATGTGATAACATAATTAAGAAATTCATAAATCAACAATGTTCATAATGCAATGATTGGCCCCTAGGGTACAATATCCGATAGCGCATATTCTGATAAAGAAGTTTAAGGAAGGCGATCAAGTGTTAAGGTATTAAGCTAGGTTCAAGTTCAAACACGGCAAATTCAAAACTAGCTGGGATGGACCTTACACAGTTGTCAAAGTCCACAAATTTGGGATGATTGAATTGCAAGAGCAAGCGATGGGCAAAATCTTCCAAGCCAATGGCCACCATTTAAGACTTTATGAGGAACCTGCTTCACCTCCTTGAGGCCAGGTTATCCCTTTCCTATCTCTTACCTTTTACAGGTTTTCCTAATGCTATATGCTTGATATTGTGGTTTGATGATTGGAAAGGGATGATTCAGTAGGATAGTTCTTATTTTCAATTTATTTCTATTTATTCTAGGTTTCTTTCTATTTTGAATAACACCCAGTTACTATCCATATGCTGCATACTCATTGATTTTTCTCTTAGACACCTACACACTCACATGCATGATTTTAGCTTACCCATCCTGTCATCTTTGCTTTACTTGTATTGCTTTATATGACTTGAATGTGACTGCATGTCTAACTAGAAAATTTGCATTGAGTGATGAGATTACTTGCTGTGTTAGGGCTAGACTTGATTGACTTTATAAAGTGCTGTGATTTCTAAAGTTCTGTTGACAGTGAGGACACTATCAAGTTTAAGTGTAGGGGAGGATGCTTTTGTTTTGTGTTTTGATTAATCCAATCTTTCATTACAAGTCTTTATTTGGTTTTAATGTGTGATGAATTGCTGAAAATTGGATCCCCACTTGAAACTGATTTATTATTTACTAAAAAGGTGTTAGTATGAAATATTTTGGGACTTTGAAAACTGCCACTTGGTAGTCTCTGTGAAAACTGGTCGCGACATATGTGTTGTTTGGTCATGACCTGAAATGGAATTTTGGACTTAACACGCTCTCTGTGAAATTCCGTCGTGACCCATGTGCTTTATGGTCGCGACAATACCTCTCTATTGATTCTCATCGCGACGTGAATACCATGCCTGTCGCGACTGTTTCTCTCTGAGTATTTGTGTCGCGACCTTCATTGTTTTCAGTCGCGACCTACTTTTGAAAAATGTCCATTTACCTTCTCTTTGCCTTGTGCAATGATGTATAGAAGGGTTCCTTTTGAACTACTGAAACGCTCTTACAAAGGATTTATTGCCCCTTATTTCAAAACCTTTTTAGCTCCTAGAAACCATTGCTATACTTGAATTTTTCTTTGAAAATCTTGGATATTGAATTTGAAACACCTAAGCTCTTGCTGTTAAATTTGGTATTATCACATGGTTCTAAGTGATTACCTTGAAACTTTTAAATAATTGTTTAGAGGGTTTTCAGCTATGATAAGCGTTTTAATGCCTAGTGAATGATAAATAGTGTTTGAGACTTTAGCTTATGAGCAATTTAGATAAAAACCCTTGTTGGAAGGATTCTCGGCCTTAAATTCTATATTGAGTGATTATTCAATTGGTTTATATCCTCTAGAACTTCTCTTAGCTCTGAGTCGAGAATTACTTGCGTACTTTGAAACATCCTTATTTTTGTACATTTTAGGGATCATTTGGTAGCATTTAGAATCACTTTCAAGATTATTGAAGTCTAATTTCTCAATCTGGAGTTTTACTCTTATCGAGTACTGTTCACTGTGTAAATTCCAGTGGAGTGACCTGACTTCAAAAAAATCATAATTAATTTTAGAAAAATTGAAATGAAGTGGTTCCAATTTCTACATGAAGCTAACTCAATTATATTTCAGGAAAAAATCACTCATTGATCACTCTTTGAAAAATCACTCATTGATCACTTTTTGACCAAGCCCACATAGGTCAATGTTACAATTTTACTGTTCATCCAGCATTTTTTCCCCTGAATCCAGCATTCCGGTCCCAACTTTGATAATTTATATCTCCATGTGTAGACATCCAAATGAGGCATTCTATATATAAAATCGAAGCTTGGTATGTCTACTATTTACCATAAAAATATCATGCATTTATTCATTCATTTACTATTTGTAATTATAGGTCAAACATCATTAAGTCACCACTAGTTACTGTTCACAGTGGCAATTTCCAGCGATCAACTTTACATACATATGCATACATCCATCACATATCAGTCAAATATGCCAAACAATACTTATCATTAAATAATAAGTTGTTATACATCAGAATATGTAGAAAATTCTCATATTTCTACTACATCTTTCCTGCCTGAAATCCGGCAGCATAACCGCTATGCTTCGTCTTTAGAAAGTAACTGATCTTGTACCGATTCGGTAATTCCCGTGAGAACTACCATTCTATGTAAGTGCCCAGGAAAGACTGGATGAATCGGCCAGGTCCACTCACTTTCAGCCTCCTTAGACAGTACCTACGTACACAGTACGTATCAGCTCCTTTATTTACTATTGCCATCTTGTCATAATTTCGACAGCATAACGGGGTCTCTTAAAATTCCCAAAATTTACTTCGGCATAACCTCCCCTATAATGGGTTATTTATTGGGATGAGATTCAGGGAATCTCAGTAGTAATAATCATAACAATATATGTAATGCAGAGTGACAGTGCTTGCTTGTGATTGTGTACAGATAAGTATGCTGCGTGCTTCCATATTCAATAACATATGATCATAGCATTGTAATAGAGATTCAAGCATAACATATAAGACAACAATCCAACCAAACAATAGCACAACAAATCACAAAGCCATTATATAAAAGCTAGGATTAGTTACTACCTCAAAAGCTTAGCAGAACTCTAGAATCTCTATACTGCTTTCAACTCCGCCATAACTTCCTTTCTTCTTTCTTCCTTGCACCTTCTCTCTCAAGAACTCACTTCTCTCTCTATTTATTGCTCTTGTCCGTGATGCAAATGAAGGCAAGGGGAGTATTTATAGTTTTGATGGATGGCATTTCCATAATTTCCAAGAGCTTTGAACATGTGGCCACGGTTTTTCTTGAATTTCCTATTTTTCTTTATTCCTTTTACTACATCATCATGACATCATCCAAGGGACACCTCATTCATCATGTGGTGAAATTGAAGCCTTCTGGAAGCCTCTGGAAAATTTCAGTCCAATCCGGTACCGGCCCGGTCTGTTTCCTCGAAAACTGGACTGTTTTCTGAATCTAATTTTTCTGAAAATCCATATTATGACTTCTGACCTTAAGTTTAGTATTTGAGTCCCTTATATATTGACGTTTTTATACTGGGTCTAAACTCAATTATAGATTCCCTGTGAAATGACCAAAATACCCCTGGGTGCCCTTTCTTGCACTATCTTAACCCTAAGGGTAAAATCATCATTTTACACCTTTCTGTACCCTGTTAGGGCATAAACTGACTCTGGTTAACCTCACCTGTGTATGTCTTAGCTTCTGGGCCTGTCCAGAATTACCAAAATGCCCTCCATTCATCTATTACCCTTTAGTACAACACAAGGGCATTTTCATAATTTTGCACTTTTCCGGGGTTTTGCTGGACACTGGCCCACCTATCAGTCCAAGGGTCTTACTGAGCCTTTGATGGCGCCATTACTAGGCTTTTCAGGGTCCATTACCTTTATAGCACGCATTATGAGGAATCTTCTCCGTCAATGTTCATCGAGTATTTTAGCTATTATACACCGTTTATACACATCTCATGACACCGACTCCTTTTACCATATACACTAGCCTACTGTGTTTAGGCATCCCTGTGGGTCATAACAGTCATCTGACTGAGTTCATCTGAACTCATTCAGTCCCTTTTTAAATATCGATAAATCTCCTAATCGGATCCCTGGAGACCTCACACTCCGTCTGTATTTGCTAATTTGTGAATAACTTTTTCTACAGACCTCCTATCGGTATTCTGTCAGTTTCCTGACATCTGCCCTATCAAGACGTATCATCCTGTAATTTCTCACTTATATCTGAAATCTAGGATATCCGGTAGGAATTTTTATAACTTTTAGACTATCAGATCAATTTTGGCTATCTGGAGTCTTAAAAAATTCCTGTATTAAGCTGGATTACCCAGCTTCACTTGCTCTATCTACTGGTGAAATTTGGGACTGAAATGCTTTCAGGCAATCCAAACCACTTCTGGCCTAATTTTCTTTAATTATACTTTGGCCTCAGGGAACTTTTCTTCTTTGCACTTAAGTCCTTTAAATTTGGCTAAAATTACACTTTAAGACCCCATATTTTTGTCTACCTTTTCTTCCTAGCCTTAGACTTTCCATAATTGCAATTAAGTCCTTTTATTTCCTTTCTTTTTCAATTTAATCCCTTTCTTTACATAAATAACCACATCTTTTTCCTGAAAAATAACTCATATTCCATTCAATCTGTACATACAAATCAGTACAGAAAATTAAGGATATTACACACTTATAAATTGAACATTATAGAGGCATTCATTTCTAAACCCTTTTATCCCAAACACAAGCCCACTGCATATTTTATCCTTAGTCACCCCCTTTGATCCCTTCACTTTTTCTTTTCATCATTTTTTATAGAAAGTCATATATGCATAAACATCATTTTGAAATAAATCTTCATTCATGTCAAAAATTTATTAATGTTGTGTTGTTGTGCTACAGCTTTTGTGCATGAGGTGCCAAATAAAAGAAAAAGAGAAAGAAGCATATTGCACTGAAAAAAAAGAGAGTGCAAGAAAAGATTGAAGAAAATAAAACAAAAAGAAAAGAGAAATGAGAAAGGCACCATTATCAACTCCAATTAGCACAATCATCATTTCTGTATCTCTAGAGACATGAATTCAAGCTATATACTCATTATTGAATGCATATAAAGCTTTCTATCCTTCATATTCCATTCCACGTGGCCTATCTCCATCATTACAACCCTAAAAGACCTCTTGATTCTTTACATAAGTACTATATAGTTGCTGAGATTTAGGGCCATTACAAGCTTATGGTAGGATATTTTCCAATTTGAATTTGAGTGAAAGAACCCTAACACTGAGAGGAAATAGAGAGCTAAACACTTACATCATTTGAGAGGATCTATTGCGCTCATACAGTTGAGGTTGATTTCACTTAGTAGTTGATTACTTGGCATTGCCCACATTATCACTTTTGCATTCCCAAAAGATGGTGGATTAATTGTTTTTAGGTCACACTATGGATTATGTTGCTATCTTGGATTTAATAGTATTTTTCTAGGTATGATTAATTTCTTTGTACAGGAGTACAAAGGTTCAAGTGTGGGGGAATTGATAAGACACATTTTGTATATGGTTTCCACGACATTTTTAAGAGTTTTATTGTTACTTTACCATTCATTTCATGCCTTAAATTGTACTTTTGTGTATTACATGATTGTGCATGGCAATGTGCTAATTAAAGGGTAAAATGGTAAAATAACTCTTCCAAACTGCACATATACTTTATTTACTGATTTGGACTTTTACAGTGAGCTTTTATGTTGAATTGCAGGATTTTGGAAGAGAGCAAGGACCAGGAAAGAAATCACAAGTCAATGAAAGTCAAATCACGTCACTGCACTTGTTCGTCGCGACCAAGATGTCATCAGGTCACGACCTTGATTCTTCTGGAAGCTTATCTGTGTTTACAGGTCGTGACCAAAACACGTACCTGGTCGCGACTAGAGAAAATAGTTGTGAAGCTGCACGTTTCTGGTTAGGTCAAGATGCTTATAAAAGGCGAGGCAAGCTGCCTTTAGGGGAGGCTGGTTTTAGACCTGATTAGGTTAAGAAGTAGTACTCGAGCACTCTCTGATCACCTTTGCCATATATTCCATCCTTCTACACCTTTCCATAGATTTATACACATCTCTACACCATCAATCTACCATCTATCCATCGTTTCTTTATGGCATCAACCTAACAGCGATTGCAGTGCAGCAGAAGTCATGAGAGGCAAATCCTTAGTCTGTTGGTGATGGATCTGACATCTTGAGCTCATGGACTAAATCGGGGAGTTTCTTCTTTTCTAATTTGCATCTTGTCATGTTATGATTGCTGCTAGATCTAGGGTTTTCATCATATGAACAAGTTTTGAATATCGATTGATCATTCTCAGATTAGACTGTTGTAATTTGATTCTAGATGTTTGAACGCTGGATTTTAATTTAATACTTCAGTTTCGATTTTAAGAAAGTTTGGTTATTTTTCAGCGATCGTTGCGAACCAATTCAATTGCTTAAAATCTAGGGTTTTTGATTGACGACCATTCGAGGGCGTTCTCATAATCTAGGGTTGATTGCAAGCTAAGTTGTTTCTAACAGTTCACTAATAGTCTTTAAACTAGCTCTAATCGAAGGAGTTTAAAGAAGATTAGGGTTCTGGACTCAATCGATCGATTGAGGTTTTATTTGAGACTTAGTGATTTCAAACTCCAATTTAAACATAAGAGCGAGGATAGATACGTTTTCATCATCAAGAGTCTTCCATAAAATATTCTTTCAACAAACCAACCAGTTTCTATCTGAATCAAAAATCCAAAAATATCTACTTTTCTGCACCCTTAATTTATTGCAAACAAAATCAACCAAACCCAAAAACCATTTTATCTCTACTCAGGTTTTCATTGTTTTTGACATCCAATTTGCTAGGTTACCTTATACTACATTATTGGGTGCAATTAACTTTATTTTGATGGCTCAGACTGCGATAATCGGAGAGCCTCATCACTTACCTTATTCCTAAGCTCGCAGAGTCCCTATGCTCCTTGAATTGCTCCTAACTCAGCCAGAATTCCTTCTTTCTCTTCCTTTCTTTCTTTCTCTCTTTCTCTCTTCCTTTCTCTTCTTCTTGCCATGGGTGTTCCTTGGAATGGGAGGGGTGAGGGGTTTTTATAGGTGGAGGGAGGTGGAATGGATGGCTCAGATTGAATCACGATGAACGGCTTAGATCGCTTAGCTTCCTCAAGAAGCTTCGCCTGCATCATCGTGATGACATCCTCCTCCTCAATGACTCATCAAAATAACATCATCAAGGGACACCTCACAAGCTTAGGTGGCGTAATGGTGGGGCCCTTGGGACACCTCACCAGCTGACTCAGCGCTTCCAGAGAATTCCAGAGTCTTATCTCGGAATAAACAGCTGAGATCATGCCACGTGTCCTTAGCTTTTTCTTCTTCCTCTAGACTAGTGCCATGTGGTGTCTTGATGGGTCCCATGAGGACATTTTTCATGCCACCTCATGGCTTTCAGATAAGTCCAAAGCTTTATCTGATCAATTCCCTGGTTATCACTTTAACCGAGTAACTTTACTGAAAAATCACTAAAATATTATTTTAACGCCACTTTAACCCACATAATTATTGGGCTATGTTTCTGTACTTATTGGAATGGCATCTTGGGTCTCTGATCAAGCTCAAGTACTCTAATGGCTCCATTCCCAAGAAATATCCCTTGTCAAATTACC
This sequence comes from Leucaena leucocephala, assembly GCA_037074615.1. Lineage (NCBI taxonomy): Eukaryota > Viridiplantae > Streptophyta > Magnoliopsida > Fabales > Fabaceae > Leucaena > Leucaena leucocephala. The sequence goes on along the minus strand of CM073548.1, from coordinate 6,151,601 downwards.
AAAATGCCCTTGGTTCCTCTCTATTTACTTTAATGTGTCTAGGGGCATTATTGTCTTTTCACACCTCACCAGAGTATTCCCTGACTCTAGTCAACTATTCAGATAACCTTCCTTGAATGTCTAACCTTAGTCAAATGACCAAAATATCATTCACTCATTCTTTAATTATTTTATAATATAAGGGTATTTTCGTCATTTTGCACATTTTTTAGACACCGGCCCCCTTTATCCGATAAACTGATATCGTGGTTCTGGTCCTCCCTTGGCATTATCATGGGCCTCTTTGTGATATCATCTAGGCTCATTCAGTCCTAGTTTGCTTACTACTTAATTTCCCAATCGGATATCGGGCGTTCGCGAACTCCCGTCAAAATTCACTAAAAAGTGAATAACTTTTCTTACAGATCTCCCTTCAGGACTCCGTCAGTTCCCTGACCTCTATCTTCACAGGACGCATCTTCCTGTAACTTTTCACTTATATCTGATGTAACATCCCAATTTTTAGGCCTAGAGACTTAGAAAGTAGCCTGAAATATATAGGCTACCAGACCCCTTTGAGCATAAGTCCCAGAAATATACAGAGGGTTTTTAGGGACTAAACTGTAAATAAGTGAAAGTACAGGGACTTATATGTAAATAGTGAAAGTTCCTAGGGGCATAATGGTTATTTTAGAAAATAAAGGGACTAAAGTGAAAAGTCTAAAAGTCTCATGGTGGAAAAGTAAAAGTAGACACAAGTTGTGGGCCATTAAAGGTAATTATGAAAAGTTGAGGGACTTAATTGAAAAGAAGAAAAGTTTCCAGGGGCAAAATGGTAATTATAGAAAATTAAGCCGAAAGTGGCTTAGAACTACCCAGAAGCATTTCAGTCCTAAATTTCACTAGTAGATAGAGAAATAATGCTGGTTAATCTAGCTTAATATAGAAATTTTATCAAAGTTCCAGATAGCTGAAATTTATCTGATAGTGGGAAAAGTTATCCGAAATTTTTATCAGATCTCCTGGACCTCAGATATAAGTGAAAAGTTATAGGATGATGCGTTCTGTGAAGATGGAGGTCAGGGAACTGACAGAATCCCGAAAAGAGTTCTGTAGAAAAAGTTATTCATATTTTAGTGAATTTTGACGGGAGTTTGTGAATGCCCGGTATCCGATAGGGAGATTTATCAGTAAATAAACTGGGACTAAATGAGCCCAGATTACGTAACATAGATGTCCATAGTAACGCCAAGGAAGGCCCAGACCCAGGATATCAGTTCATCAGATAAAAGGGGCTAGTGTCCAGAAAAAAGTGCAAAATGACGAAAATGCCCTTATGTTATAAAGTAGCTAAAGAATGAGTAAAGGATATTTTGGTCATTTGACTAATGATAGACAGTCAAGAAAGGTTATCTGGATAGTTGACCAGGGTCAGGGATACTCTGGTAAGATGTGAAAAGACAATAATGCCCCTAAACTCATTAAAGTAGATAAAGAGGGACCAAGGGCATTTTGGTAATTTGCCAAGGGATATTTCTTGGGAATTGAGCCATCAGAGTACTTGAGCTTGATCAGAGACCCAAGATGAAATTCCAAAAGCCCAAAAACATGGCCCAATGATTATGTGAGTTAAAGTGGCATTAAAATAATATTTTAGTGAGTTTTCAATAAAGTAAAGTTACTCGGTTAACGTGATAATTGGGGAATTGATCAGATAAAGTTCTGGACTTATCCGGAAGCCATGAGGTGGCGTGAAAGGTTTCCTCATGGGACCCATCAAGATGCCACATGGCACTAATCTAGACGGAGAAGAAAAGTTAAGGACACGTGGCACGATCTCAGCCGTTCATTCCGGGACAAGACTCTGGAATTCTCTGAAAATGCTGAGTCAGCTGGTGAGGTGTCCCAATGGCCCCACCATTGTGCCACCTAGCATGTGAGGTGTCCCATGATGATGTCACTTTTGATGAGTTATTATGGAGGATGATGTCATCACGATGATGCAGACGAAGGTTCTTGAGGAAGCAAGTGATCTGAGCCGGTCATCGTGATTCGATCTGAGCCATCCATTTCACTTTGCTCTACCTCTAAATCCCCACCCCTCCTTCCATTCCATTTACAGCTCAAGGCAAGAAAGAAGAGAAAAGAAGAGAGAGAAAGAGAAAGAGAGAGAGAAAGAAAGAAAGAGAAAGAAAGGAAGAGAAAGAAGGAGTTCTGGCGGAGTTAGGAACAATCCAAGGAGCTTAGGGACTCGGAAAGCTTAGGAATAAGGATCTAACCTATAAAAAGAAGGAACCTCAGAGCAAAGGCTAAGGCTAAAAGAAAGGCTACATGCCAGGTAGTAAACTTACCTAAACTTGTATGTGTTGAATATATGATTGATTGTGTTATGGCTTGATTGATTGATGTTAATATGTATTTGTTGAAGCTCTGTGCTATGATTACTTTAGGCAATTGTATTTCATATGTTACATGAAAGCATGCATATTACATTATGCTGACACAATCACAAGCAAGTACTAATACCAATCATTGATGCATACATTGTTTAGTACTGTTTGCTACTGAGATTTCCCCCGAAATCTCACCCTGTCCATATCAATCTAATTACAACAGGTCTTCTCAAGATGGAGGAGATGAGGATACATGAAGAGAAGTTAATAATTATTTAGCATGATTGAATGTGATTGATGTATGTTATGCATATGTATGTAAAGTTGATTGCTGGAATTTGCCACCATGAACAATAACTCGTGGTGACGTGGTGATGTTTGATCTGTAATTAAAAATAGTAAATTGTTGAATAAATATATGATATTTTTATGGTAAATAGTAGACATACCAAGCTTCAATTTTATATATAGAATGCCTTATTTTAATGTCTACACATGGAGATATAATTTTTTAAAGTTGGGACCAAAATGCTGGACAGTAAAGTTGTAACATTGACTGACGTTGACTTGGTCAAGGCGTGGTCAACAAGTTATTTTTCCCTGAAAGAGGATTGAGTTAGCTTCATTTATCAATTTGAACCACTTCATTTATATTTTTCTAGAATTATTTATGATTTTTTGAAGTTAGGTCACTCGTCTGGAATTTACACAGTGAACAATACTCGATAAGAGTAAAACTCCAGATTGAGAAATTTGACTTCAATGACCTTGAAAGTGGTTCCAAATGCTACCAAATGGTCCCTAAGATGCATGAAAATTAGGATGTGACATCTGAGGTCCAGGAGATCTGATAAAATTTTTGGATAACTTTCAAACTATCAGATAAATTTTAGCTATCTGAAACTCTAATAAAATTTCTGTAATAAGCTAGATTAACTAGGATCATTTTCTCTGTCTACTGATGAAATTTGGGGATTGAAATACTTCCGGGCAATTCTAAGCCACTTCCGGCTCAACTTTCTATAATTACCATTTTGCCCCTAGAAACTTTTCCTCTTTTCAATTAAGTCCCTTAACTTTTCATAATTACACTTAATGGCCCACAACTTGTGTCTACTTTCATCTTTGCACCATAAAACTTTTAGACTTTCACTTTAGTCCCTTCTTTTCTAAAATGACCATTATACCCATAGGGACTTTTACTATTTACATATTAGTCCCTGTACTTTTACTTATTTGCAGTTTAGTCCCTGAAAATCCTCTGTATGTTTCTGGGACTTCTGCTCAAAGGGATCTAGTAGATTATCTATTTCATGTTACTTTTTGAGTCTCTAGGCCTGAAAATTGGGATATTACAAATATAGTGTAAGATAGTAAACTAAGGGTATTTCAGTCATTTTTTAAGGGATGATAAGAAGATAAATACCCATTCTAACAATATCAATGTAGGAAAAATCTGGATACTAGACTTAAGGTTAAAAATTATTTTATAGAATCTCAGAAAAATTAGAGTTATTAAACAATTTGGTTTTTATGAAATTTGACCAGGCTAGTACCGGATTGGACTGGAATTTTTTTAATAAGATCCTAGCCCTAAATTGTGCCAAACAAGGCCCTAAATGATGTTATGGATGATGTCATAAAGTGGCTTATAGGGCAAGCTTGATGGAAGAATGAATATGGACCATTGGATCAAATAGTGAAAGATTAAATCCTAGCCATCCATTTCCACCCAAACTTTTCTATATATACCCTTTTCCTTCTACACATTCACACCAATCATTGGGAACCATGGGGAGGTGCTTCCAAAATGGAATTCAAGCAAGAAGAAGAGGGAAATCAAGTAGCTAAACAAGCAAGGATCCAAGGTAACTTATTCCTCCTATCTTTGTATTGTGTTATAGGAAGATTTCTCTTGGATTTGAATGGTTCAAACACCATTTTTCTCTCCATATGAGCTGCTGAATGAAACATCCTTACTTTCGTACGTCTTAGGGACCATTTGGTAGCATTTAGAACCACTTTCAAGGTCATTGAAGTCCAATTTCTCAATCTGGAGTTTTACTTTTATCGAGTACTATTCACTGTGTAAATTCCAGATGAGTGACCTGACTTCGAAAAATCATAACTAATTCTAGAAAAATTGAAATGAAGTGGTTCAAATTGATAATTGAAGCTAACTCAACCATATTTCAGAGAAAAATAACTCGTTGACCATTCCTCGACCAAGTCAATGTTAGTCAATGTTACAACTTTACTGTTCATCCAGCATTTTTCTCCTGAATCCAGCGTTTTTCTCCTTAATTGAAGCTAACTCAACCATATTCCAGTCACTACCAGCCTCCTTAGACAGTACCTACGTACACAGTACGTATCAGCTCCTTTCTCCATTACTGTCATTTTGCCATAATTTCGGCAGCATAACAGCGTCTCTTAAAATTCTCAAAATTCATTTCAACATAACCTCCCTATAATGGGTTAGACATGGGGAATGAGATTCGGGGGAATCTCAATAGTAAATAATCATAACAATATATGTAATGCAGTGTGACAGTGCTTGCTTGTGATTGTGTATAGATAAGTATGCTGCGTGCTTCCATACTCAATAACACATGATCATAGCATTGCAGTAGAGCTTCAAACATAACATATAAGACAACAATCCAACCAAACAATAGCACATCAAATCACAAAGTCATTACATAAAAGCTAGGATTAGTTACTACCTCAAAAGCTTAGCAAAACTCTAGAATCCCTATACTGCTTCCAGCTCCGCCAGAACTTCCTTTCTTTCTTCCTTTCACTTTCTCTCTCTAGAAATCACTTCTCTCTCTTATTCTTTAATTGAGCCGTGAAGACAAATGAAAGGGGGAGGGGGTATTTATAGTTTTCATGGATGGCATTTCTATAATTCTTAAGAACTCTGAACTTGTGGCCACCGTTTTTCCTGGAATTTCCTATTTTCTTTTCCATTTATGACATCATCACCATGACATCATCCAAGGGACACCTCATGGGACACCTAATCTCTCACATGGAGAAAATGAAGGTCCAAGAAGCCTCTGGAAAAATTCCAATCTAATAAGGTACCGACCCGGTCCATTTCCCAAAAGTCGGACTATTTTCTGAATCCAATTTCTCTGAAATGCCATAATATACTTTTTGACCTTAAATCCAGTATCCGGATTCTTTCTATCGTTGACATTCTTATACTGGATCTGAACTTCATTACAGATCCCTCGCAAAATGACCGAAATACCCTTGGTGCCCTTTCTTGCACTATCTTAACCCGAAGGGTAAAATCGTCCTTTCACATACTGACTCTGAATAACCCCTCCTGTGTATGTCTTGGTGTTTTGGCCTGTCTAAAATAACCAAAATGCCCTCCATTCATCTATCACTCCCTAGGACAACACAGGGGTATTTTCATAATTTTACACTTTACAAGGGCTCCCCTGTACACTAGCCTACCTAGCAGTCCAAGTGTCTTATTGGGCCTTAGCTGGCACCATTTTTGGGCCTTGATAAGGTCCTCCATCTTTATGGCATGAATCCCAAGACACCTCTCCCGGCGATATTTATCGAGTATTGCCGTCACTGTACACCGTTTCTACACCTTTCCAGACACCTACTCCTTTGATCAGATAAACTGATATACTGAGTCTAGGCATCCATTTGGGTTATAACAGACATCTGACTGATGTCGCCTGAGCTCATTCAGTCTCAGTTTGAATACCAATAAATCTCTCAATCAGATACCCGGAGGTCACAAACTCCCGTCTGAATTCACTAATTTATGAATAACTTTTTCTACAGACCTCATTTCGGTATTCTGTCAATTCCCTGACATCCGTTTCTATAGGACGCAAATTCTTGCAGAGTTTCACATATATCTGAGGTCTAGGATATCCAGTAGGAATTTTGTATACTTTTATCTTATCAGATAAATTTCGGCTATCTGGAGTCCTGATAAAATTTCTGTATTAAGCTGGATTACTCAGCATCCTTTGCTCTATCTACTGATGAGATTTGGGACTGAAATGCTTCCCGGCAGTGCTAAGCCATTTCTGGCTCATCTTTTTATAATTACACTTTTGCCCATGGAACTTTTCTTCTCTTCAATTAAGTCCCTTTTATTTGGCTAAAATTACACTTAAAGACCCCACATTTTTGTCTACTTTCTCTTTTGACCTTAAAGCTTTCATAATTTCACTTAAGTCCTTGGATTTTCTTCCTTTTTCAATTTAATCCCTTTCTTTCCTGAAATGACCATTATACGCCTAGGACTTTTACTATTTACATATAAGTCCCTGTATTTTCACCTATTTGCAGTTTAGTCCCTAAAAACCCTCTGTATGTTTCTGGGACTTCTGCTCAAAGGGGTCTGGTAGCCTATCTATTTCAGGCTACTTTTGGAGTCTCTGGGCCTAAAAATTGGGATGTTATATTTTTACCCCCCTTAAAATAAATTTTGTCCTTGAAATTTACTCAATACCTTAGCCAAATGATCTTAACATTTGGCTGAGTGGTCTTATCATCCAATAAACTTTACATCTCTTTTGTGCTACCCATGTTCTCTTTTCTGAATTAACTCAATCCGAGTTGTCATCTACTTCTCATCAATCTTCTATCATCCACTTATCTGCTTCTGCTTGTGGACAACTTACTAGACTTATGAGTAGTGTCCATTTCTTTCATATCTTTCCCTTCAGAATTTTGATATAATTCTGGGTTCTATTCTCTTGCTTTTCATAACTTCTCTAACTTTTCTTAACTTTTCTCATAACTTCATGCATCTATGCCAAACCTTTGTGGCATTTGCACTCTTTCTTATCCCTCCTTAGGGCTTACATATCATTAGGCTCTCTTACCTTAGCACCTTTCGTGATACTGGGTTAGGGCTAGGTTACTCTTCTTATAGCTCTAGGCCCTAATATTCTCTTTCTCATAGAACTACGTTCTATCTTTGCTTTGCCTTAGACCCTCTTCTCTAGGTCTCTCTGGCCTTTTAATCTCTCTACCCTCATCTGAAGGATCTATCTGCTCATACTTTTCTGTTCTCAAAATATATGGGGTTCTCTTCTCTGTTTCTCAGGAATACTTCTACAAAACTTTGAATATCAGTACTCAGATTTGAACTTGGACTCCATCTTTGTTAAGGGAAAACTAAGTTCAGTTGGTATATAATAGAGGCTATCTGAGGAAAACCATTGTACATAAATTTTCTGGATGAGTTTATAACTAGTGGAGCTTTCTTACCTTAACTTTGTCTTTGGCATTCATCTTCCCAAAGAGATACTACATTGTACTCATATCTCATGGCTCATTACTTTCCTTAGGCTAGGTCTAACTATGACCTCGGGATCTAGCTGCGATCAACCGTTAGCCTCTTCAGAATCTAACTGCGACTCTGAAGCTCTTAGGATCTAACTGCGATCTTTCAGGATCTAACTGCGACCCTAGAGCCATGCTAGGATCTAACTGCGACCCTCCAAAATCTAACTGCGATTCTGTTGTATCATAATCTCTGGAAGATCTTAAACCAACAGACTAAGTTATAAGGTTAACTGCTTCCACTTGTTGATAACTCAATAAAAATTAAAAAAAAAATTATATCTGGTAGCCTCATATTACTTACCCAGACTTTACTTATTTCCTTTTCACTCAGGAGTTCCTTCTCATCTTTCTTACTATACTGTGGCTTACCATGCCTTGTACAATCATGGTCTAACCACCTGCCATTGCATTCTGCTGCTATTTCAATCTGTGCTCTAACTGCGAGCATTCTGTATCAGATCTAACTCTTATATAAAGAGTGATCTAAAAATAATCTCTTTACTGTTATCTGCTTCTCTTTCTGTATACCATTCCTTTCAATAGAAATAACCCTGAGTACTGTATTCACAGTCTATAGAATTACCTGAGTAACCCCCCAATCATACTGTATCTGACTGCCATACTGTAATTGACATCCCACTTACTGAGACTGTCTGTTACTCTATGTATCTCCTTCATACTATCTTATCTCAGATTTAATTTTTTTTTCCAATAATATAAACTTTAATGTCAAAGGGTTTGACTAATCTCTACTTCCTACTTTTAAAACCTATAATCATATTCACTCTCACATAAAGGCAGCATACTAAGTATAAGGTAGCTCAATAGTGTGCATACTGGACAATATAATCCAATCACATACAGGACTTATTTACTCATTAGCCAGTGGAAACAGAACACAAATAAACTCGTACCTTAATTTGGTGCAGGAGACTTTCTTATCTCGTTGCCAGTCAGGGCATATACTCTTCCCTGAGTCTGGTATCTTTCCCCTGTTTTGTTCTGTGGACACTCCCTAGCATAATGTCCAGACTTTCCACACCTATAGCATAACCCTTGACCTGCTAGACAAGGCCTCGTACCATGGTCTCGACCACAGTTCCCACACCTTGGTCGCCTATTCACTTCTCTTGGTCTCATCAACTTCTGACCCATATACTGGCCCATTTCTCTTCTTATTGTTCCCTCTCAAGGAACCTGGTGGCACCATTCTCAATGGTACTGATGTAACAGGCTCACTCTTTTCTGGATATTGCACATTCTTTTATGTGATCCTGCATACCTCTACTTCTTTATTAAACCTTTGTATCTGCCTAGGAAAAACTTTCTCCTTCAGTGTAGGATTTAATCCACGAGTTAACTTCTCAGTGGTCCACCTCTCATCATTCATATAGTTTAGGTAAGTGGAATATCGTGAAAGACGAATGAACTTAGCAAGATAATCGTCAAAGGGTTCTTGCTCACCCTGCTTTAACATTAAAAATTCTGCTTCATGTTCATCCCTTACTGACTGTGGAAACTATTTCTCGTTGAACTACTCAAGAAATATTTCCCATGTAAGTGGAATATTTCTTGATTGTAGAATTACTTCTGTGTTCCTCCACCACCTATCAGCATCATTTTCTAGCTTGTAAACTGCCATCTGGGCCTTTCTTTCAGTGGGATATTCTAAAATCTTAAAGATTTTCTCTAACTGGCTAACCTAATCCTCGGCTACTTGAGTGTCAAAAGTCCCTTCAAACATGGGCAGATTGAACTTATGAAATCGTTCCATCCATGTTTGAAGACTTTCCTGGCTATTGTTATTTCCTATAGACCCCTAATGTCTATTCATTCCAGTCTTCCCATGATCTAACTGAGGTTCAGGTTCTACATCATTTTCTGGTACTACCTCCTTCTCAGACTACTGTAAGCTAGCAACTGCAGCAGCAACCGCCATAGCGATAACAGAATCTCATTCTTGATCTAGGCGAGCCTGGGTTACCCGTATCTCATTTATTGCATGTTGTTACTTTTCTAACCTATCTAGAATAATTTGCACAGGGTCTATCTGATTATTAGTACCCTCATCCCGGGGCTCTACCACTTCTGGTCTAATCGTTCTTCTTGTATTAACCATAACTTCTACTTCTTTTTCTAGAATTGGAAAATACAATCATAGATATGCATAACATATATTCATACAACACAACAATATATGTACACATGTAAAACATTTAGAATAACCCATACCATATGCCACACATCATGATTAACATTCTAACTATACCCCCATCTTAAACATAATCTTAATTATTTATGATTAGGGTCTGGAAACTATCATATCTGATGCCAGAAACTTTGCTCTAATACCAAAATGAAACATCCTTACTTTCGTACGTCTTAGGGACCATTTGGTAGCATTTAGAACCACTTTCAAGGTCATTGAAGTCCAATTTCTTAATCTGGAGTTTTACTCTTATCGAGTACTATTCACTGTGTAAATTCCAGATGAGTGACCCGACTTAAAAAAATTATAACTAATTCTAGAAAAATCTAAATGAAGTGGTTCAAATTGATAATTGAATCTAACTCAACCATATTTCAGACAAAATTAACTCGTTGACCATTCCTTGACCAAGTCAATGTTACAACTTTACTGTTCATCCAGCGTTTTTCTCCTGAATCCAGTATTTTGGTCCCAACTTTGATAATTTATATCTCCATGTGTAGACATCCAAATGAGGCATTCTATATATCAAATCGAAGCTTGGTATGTATACTATGTACCAGAAAAATATCATATATTTATTGAACCATTTACTATTTTTAATTATAGATCAAACATCATTAAGTCACCACGAGTTACTGTTCATGGGGCAACTTCCAGCAATCAATTTTCCATACATCCAACACATATCAGTCAAATATGCCAAACCATACTCATTATTAAATAATAAATTGTTATACAACAGGCATATACAAAATTCTCCTATTTCTATTACATCTTTTCCTGTCTGAAATTCGGCAGTATAACTGCTAGGCTTCAACTTTAAAAGTAACTGATCTTGTACTGATTCGGTAATTCCCGTGAGAACTACCATTCTACGTAAGTACCCAGGAAAGACTGGATGAACCGGCTAGGTCCACTCACTACCAGCCTCCTTAGACAGTACCTACGTACACAGTACGTATCAGCTCCTTTCTCTATTACTGTCATTTTGCCACAATTTTGGCAGCATAACGGCGTCTCTTAAAATTCTCAAAATTCATTTCAACATAACCTCCCTATAATGGGTTATACATGGGGAATGAGATTCGGGGGAATCTCAATAGTAAATAATCAAAACAATATATGTAATGCAGTGTGACAGTGCTTGCTTGTGATTGTGTACAGATAAGTATGCTGCGTGCTTCCATACTCAATAACACATGATCATAGCATTGCAGTAGAGCTTCAAACATAACATATAAGACAACAATCCAACCAAACAATAGCACATCAAATCACAAAGTCATTACATAAAAGCTAGGATTAGTTACTACCTCAAAAGCTTAGCAGAACTCTAGAATCCTTATACTGCTTCCAGCTCCGCCAGAACTTCCTTTCTTTCTTCCTTTCACTTTCTCTCTCTAGAAATCACTTCTCTCTCTTATTCTTGCCTTGAGCCGTGAAGACAAGTGAAAGGGGGAGGGGGTATTTATAGTTTTCATGGATGGCATTTCTGTAGTTCTTAAGAACTCTGAACTTGTGGCCATCGTTTTTCCTGGAATTTCCTATTTTCTTTTCCATTTATGACATCATCACCATGACATCATCCAAGGGACACCTCATGGGACACCTAATCTCTCACATGGCGAAAATGAAGGTCCAATAAGCCTCTGGAAAAATTCCAATCCGGTACCGGCCCGGTCCATTTCCCAAAAGTCGGACTGTTTTTTGAATCCAATTTTTCTGAAATGCCATAATATACTTTTTGACCTTAAATCCAGTATCCAGATTCTTTCTATCATTGACATTCTTATACTGGATCTGAACTTCATTATAGATCCCTCGTAAAATGACCGAAATACCCTTGGTGCCCTTTCTTGCACTATCTTAACCCGAAGGGTAAAATCGTCATTTCACAACTCTTCGTACCTTGTCAGAGCATATACTGACTCTGAATAACCCCTCCTGTGTATGTCTTGGTGTTTTGTCCTATCTAAAATGACCAAAATTCCCTCCATTCATCTATCACTCCTTAGGACAACACAGGGGTATTTTCGTAATTTCACACTTTACAGGGTTTCCCCTGTACACTGGCCCACCTATCAGTCCAAGTGTCTTATTGGGCCTTAGCTGGCACCATTTTTGGGCCTTGATAAGGTCCTCTGAAACATCCTTCCCTTACAGCTCTCAGAGTATAGTTGCGGAAGCAATTTTAGCTTAACTTAAGTCCAGAGATAGAACTTTTACTCCTAAGTTCCTTATTCTGAACCTTTACTTTGAAAACTGGTTTCTCTCATTATACACATCCAAATGAGGCTTATTACCTATTCATGGAATGCCCCAGATGTGTACTACCGGTTCACTAACTCTAGTGGCCAGACTCCTACGTTTACTAGGTCAAACTGAGGTCAGAACACTGCTGCCTCATGACCTGCGAATTTCCCCTTAATTTACCATACATAAATTGAATATGCCAAACAATATTTATCATTGAATAACATAATGTCATACAACATGGCATACACAACAAGACATATACATAATCTTTCTATCTTTATTACATCTTCTCCTGCCTGAATTCCGGCAGTATAACTGCTAGTCTTCTTCTGTACAAAGAACTGAACTGTACTGATTCGGTAATACCCTCATGATAACTACCATTCTACGTAGTACCCAGGAAAGACTAGATGAACCGTCTAGGTCCACTCACTTCTAGCCTCCTTAGACAGCACTACGTACACAGTACTTATCATATACTGATGTTCAATCTTTACTCCGGTAGCACAACGGCGTCTCCTGGCTTTCTCAAAATCTACTTCGACATAGCCTCCCCTGTAATGGGTTATGTATGGGGATGAGATTCGGGGGAATCTCAGTAGTAACAATCATAACAATATATGTAATACAGTGTGATAGTGCTTGCTTGTGATTGTGTACAGATAAGTATGCTGCGTGCTTCCATGCTTAATAACATATGATCATAGCATTACAGCAGAGCTTCAGACATAACATATAAGACAACAATCCAACCAAACAATAGCACAACAAATCACAAAGACATTACATAAAAGCTAGGATTAGTTACTACCTGGCTAGCTCAGCAGAACCTTACTATCCTTATTCTGCTTTCAGCTCCGCCAGAACTTCCTTACTTCCTTTCTCTTTTCTCTCTTCCTTTCCTTCTCCTTCTCTCTCTTCTTTCTCTCCCTTTCCTCTTGCCCATGCGTAAATCAAGAATGAGAGGGGGTATTTATAGCCTCCCTCAATGGCATTTTTGTAATTTCCATGAACTCTGATCCTGCGGTCCTGGTTTTTCCTGGAATTTCCTATTTTCCTTAATTTCCTTTTACTGCATCATGCATGACATCATCGGGACACCTCAGCGTCATATTTTGCACATGTTGAAAATCCTGGACACCTCAGCATGCTGATTTACCGGGCTGACTCACCGGTCCAGAGCCCTACCTCGTAATATGTGCCCTCAGCTTAATCTACTTTCTCCAGACTAATGCCATGTGGTGACTGGAAGAGACCTTGCACGCTTCCCAATGCTATCCAAATAAATCCCAGACTTATCTGATCACCTCCTCGATTTTTGTGCCAACCGAGTAACTTTACTCTACTGAAAGGTTACTGAATCATCACTCTAATGTCATGTGGCATCTTGTGGGTCCCATGAGGATACCTTATCAGTCCACCTTATGGTTTCCAGATAACCTTTCCTGTATCTGGCCTCCTGCCTCCGGTCTATCTCTAACCGGGTAACTATCTCTTTTGGACCTTCTCAACTCATGGCTCATACGCTTGGCATCACTTTAGTCACTAGTCGCGACCTCATCATCACCTTATCGCGACATAACATCTTTTGGTTCATTAGTCGTGACCACAACATCCTTTAGTCGCGACCATAACAATCTTTCGTCCCGACCACATCACTTTTTAGTCGCAACCAGGCTCATTCTACTCATTAGTCGCTACACCACATACATATCCGTCACGACCAAGCTCTCTGCCAATATTAGTCGCGACCATAATACACTCTCGTCGCGACCAGCTCCTTTCTGTAACTATTAGTCGCGACCTAACTGCCTTCTAGTCGCGACCCAAATGGTCAGCTCGCAACCTTTGAACTTTACATCATCCCAAATGGCCATTCTACTCCATGGAACTTTCACTGTTTACACATAAGTCCCCTTACCTTTACTTACTCGCAGCTCAGTCCCTGAAACTCTTTGCGTTCCTCTGGAACTTCTGCTAAAAAGGGGTCTAGTAGCCTCTCAATCTTAGGCTAACTCTGCATCTCTAGGCCTAAAAATTGGGATGTTACATCCTCTATCTTTATGGCATGAATCCCGAGACACCTCTCCTGGCGATATTCATCGAGTATTGCTGTCACTGTATATCGTTTCTACACCTTTCCAGACACCGACTCCTTTGATCAGATAAACTGATATACTGAGTCTAGGCATCCATTTGGGTCATAACAGACATCTGACCGATATCGCCTGAGCTCATTCAGTCTCAGTTTGAATACCGATAAATCTCCCAATCGGATACTAGGAGGTCACAAACTCCCGTTTGAATTCACTAATTTGTGAATAACTTTTTCTACAGACCTCCTTTCGGTATTCTGTCAGTTCCTTGACATCCATCTCTATAGGACACACATTCCTGCAGAGTTTCACATATTTCTGAGGTCTAGGATATCCGGTAGGAATTTTTTATACTTTTAGCTTATCAGATAAATTTTGGCTATCTTGAGTCCTGATAAAATTCCTGTATTAACCTGGATTACTCACCATCCTTTGCCCTATCTACTGATGAGATTTGGGACTGAAATGCTTCCGGGCAGTGCTAAGCCATTTCTGGCTCATCTTTTTATAATTACACTTTTGCCCATGGAACTTTTCTTCTCTTCAATTAAGTCCCTTTTATTTGGCTAAAATTACACTTAAAGACCCCACATTTTTGTCTACTTTCTCTTTTGACCTTAAAGCTTTCATAATTTCACTTAAGTCCTTGGATTTTCTTCCATTTTCAATTTAAGCTTTCCTGAAATGACCATTATACCCCTAGGACTTTTACTATTTACATATAAGTCCCTGTATTTTTACCTATTTGTAGTTTAGTCCCTAAAAACCCTCTGTATGTTTCTGGGACTTCTGCTCAAAGGGGTCTGGTAGCCTATCTATTTCAGGCTACTTTTGGAGTCTCTGGGTGTAATATCCTTAATTTTCTGTACTGATTTCTATGTACAGATTAGATGGAATATACGAGTTCTTTTTCAGGAAAAAGATGTGGTTCTTTGTGTAAAGAAAAGGATTAAATTGCAAAAGAAAGGAAATGAAAGGACTTAAATGCAATTATGGAAAGTCTAAGGTTAAGAAAGAAAGGTAGACAAAAATGTGGGGTCTTAAAGTGTAATTTTAGCCAAATAAAGGGACTTAGTTGAAAAGAAGAAAAGTTTCCGGGGCAAAAGTGTAATTATGAAAACTTGGACGGGAAATAGGCAAAAATAGTGATTGTATTCCGATCAGTCCCATATCCCACCAGTAGGTAGAGCAAGTGACGCCGGGTAATCCAGTCTAATACCAGAATTTTTGAAGACTCCAGATAGCCAAAACTGGACTGATCGTCCAAAAGTTATAAAAATTCCTACCGGATACCCTAGATTTCATATATAAGTAAGAAATTACAGGATGATGCACCCTTATGGGGCGGATGTCGGGAAACTATAAATACCCCCTAGCTCTTCATTCCCACGGCCTAAGGAGCATTTAGAGAGATAAGGAAGTTCTTGAGAGAGAAAGTGAGAAAAAGAAAGAAGAAAGGAAGTTCTGGTGGAGTTGGAAGCAGTAGAGAAGTTCTGAAGTTCTGCTTTTGAGGTAGTAACTAATCTTAGCTTTTATGTAATGTCTTTGTGAATTGTTGTGCTATTGTTTGGTTGGATTGTTGTCTTATATGTTATGCTTGAAGCTCTATTACAATGCTATGATCATATGTTATTGAATATTGAAGCATGCAGCATACTTATTTATACACAATCACAAGCACGCACTATCACACTGCATTATATATATTGTTATGATTGTTGCTACTGGGATTCTTTTGAATCTCATTCCCATATATAACATTACAGGGGAGGTTCTGTCAAAATAAAATTTGGAAATCTTAAGAGACGCCGTTAGGCTGCCAAAATTCTGGCAACGAACAAGGAACGAAGAAAGGAACTGATACGTACTGTGTACGTAGGTGCTGTCTAAGGAGGCTGGAAGTGAGTGGAACTAGCAGGTTCATCCAGTCTTTCCTGGGTACTTACATAGAATGGTAGCTCCTACGGGAATTACCGAATCGGTACAAGATCGGTTACTTTCTACAGAAGGAATGTAGCAGTTATGCTGCCGGATTTTAGACAACGAAAAATATAATAGAAATATGAGGAGGTTAATCATGCACTGATGTATAACAGTTGATTGTTTAATAATGATTGTTATCTGGCATATTTGACTGATATGTGGTGTATGTATGCACTAATATGTAAGGTTGGTTGCTGAAAAATGGCCTCATGAACAGTAACCCGTGGAGACCTATTGATGTTTGGTAAATCATTAAAAATAGCAAATGGTTGAATAAATGTATGATATTTTTATGGTAAATAGTAGACACCCTAATATTTAATCTTATATGTATAATGCCTCATTTGGATGTATATACGAAAAGATATAAATTGTTAAAGTTGGGACCAGAATGCTGGATTCAGGAGAAAATCACTGGATGAACAGTAAAGTTGAAACGTTGACCCATGTTAAATTTGTAAAGGAATGGTCAGCCAATGATTTTTCCCTGAAACATAATTAAGTTATCTTAATGTATCAATTTGAACCACTTCATTTAATTTTTTCTATAATTAATTATGATTTTTCAAAGTCAGGTCACTCATTTGGATTTTGCCATAGTAAATAGTACCCGATGAGAATAAAATTCCAGATTAAGAGTTTAGACTTCAATGACCCTGAAGGTGGTTCTAAGTGCTACTGATTGGTCCTTAAGATATGTAAAAATAAGGATGTGATATTTTGGTATCAGAGCAAAGGATTCTGGCTTAGGAAATGCTCTGAGTAGATAATTTATAGATATACCATGATAAAGTCGTCATAATTGACACTAAGTTAGTGGTTGCAGGATGGCTAGACACAGATTTGGGTCTGAAACTACAGTAAACCAATGGGAGTTAAGACCAGAGGTCTCTAGTTCAGATAGTTCAGAAGAGGAGATAATGAGCAATGATTCTGACCCCTGGACACTTCCAGTAGTTGGTGACTTTGAAGAGGAAAGTTCCTCGGTAGGATCAAACTTTCCGTGTGATGATCGGGAGGAGATGGTATTGAACGGACCTATTCCTGCCATTCCCATAAGTCCGGTACCTTTGAATATAACAGATAGTTCAGGATCCAGCCAAGTACGTGGTCAGAGTAATGCGCCAGGTCCTAGTAGGCCCGAAGTGACCCTAGTAGAGATACATTTGGGGAGTCTAATCGTAAGAATGATCCCAGGGAGGAATCTGAGTAGAGAACAATTTGAGAGTTCGGTAGCATTAGCCCAACAGCTATATGGGCTGAGGTAGACCCTGATCAGAGATGTAGATCAAGGCTATATGGTTTATCAGAATTTCATCACAAGGGTGAAAGCCATATATCAAGCCTGGGATCCAAACGTGTTAACTATGGGGCTTTAGCTAGAAATTATGAATGATGTATTGCCAACAACTCCTACCTGGAGATCAGAGTTGGATCAATATTTTGATAGAGAACCATACTGTACCATATCCGAATGGATCTACTTAGTAGGAGAATATATTAGAATGAAGTTTAAGAAAAATTAGGGTAATGTTTCCAATGTATGAAAGATCAGTACAGTAGCATATGTATGACTGTGATATGTACTTTGTATGTTATGCGTGAAATGAAATGAGAAATGTTGTTGTTTATCGCATTCCTTTCTATGTTAGAGCATAACAAAATGGTTCGAACAAGAAGAACGATTCCAGCGGAGGAACCACAGGAAGCTGGAAATCTTAATCAACTAATTTTAGAGCGATTAGAGCAACAACAAAAGATGATTGAAGAAATGAGAGCTGCTCAGGCACGAAATGAGCAGGAAAGAGATGCTGCCATAGCCGCAGCAGTGGCAGCAGCTGTAAGTAATTTAAGACCGCCAGAGCCTTCAGGAGCAACTAGTAAAGAACCTGAAGAATACCACAGGAGGCGGAATAGCCCCAGAGATGGGTTGAATTGAGGGAGGAGGCAGTTAGCATCCAACAATGGATGGTTCAGTTTTGCAAGCACAATCCTCCCATATTCGAAGGGACATTCGAAGTACAGATAGCAGAGAATTGGGTCAGCAGATTAGAGAAGATCTTTAAGGTCCTCGACTGCCCAAATGAAACCAAGGCCCAAATGGCCATCTATCAATTGGAAAAGGACGCGGATAGATGGTGGAAGAATACAGAGTTACTTCTCCAAGCAAGAGACATTCCAGTTACCTGGGAAGTGTTTCTTGAGCAATTTTATGAGAAATATTTCCCTCAATTCGTCAGAGATGAAAGGGAGGCCGAGTTCCTTGTACTGAGACAAGGAGAAAAAGAAGCTTTTGACGAATATTTGGCCAAGTTCATCCGGCTATCCCAGTATTCTACGTATCTACGCCAAGTGGATGACGAACGCTGGATGACAGAAAGAATGATTCGGGGATTGAATTCCATGCTAAAGGAGAAGTTAACTCCACAACAATACAGCCAGTTCAATAAGGCTGTGGAAGCATGTCGGATTGTCAAAAACAGCATGAATCATCGAATGCTGTCCAGATCCGGGAATAAGGATCAGGTGACCCCTGACAAGGCCGATCGGAATCAAGAAGCTGCAGGTGGGAGCGGCTATAAGAAGAGGAAGCGACCGTGGCAGAATAAAAGGCCAAATAGAGGGAATTTCCGCGGCAGATCCAACAACAGGGATTCAAAGGCCCCAGTTTGTGAAAAGTGTGGAAAGAATCATGGTGATAGACCATGTTTAATGGGCCAGAACGTTTGTTAAACCTGCGAAAAGCCTGGACATTTTTCCAGAGAATGTCCTCTAGCTATAACTGATCCAAGGCCAAGGACGGCAAGACGAGTGTTTGCACTCACTAGAGAGGACGCTCAGCGATCATCTGAGATGATCCAAGGTACAATCTATCTCAATGATCATGCTGTGACTGCTCTATTTGATTCGGGTGCAAGTCATTCCTTTATATCTTATGAATGTGCTAAAAGCCTAGGCCTTCTGATCAGTAAATTACGTTATGATATACAGGTGAAAACCCCCACCAACGCTAAAGTAATTACTTCTGATGCCTGTCTAAATATTGTCGTGCGTTATGAGCACTGCAGTACTACCCTAGACCTGATCTGTATGCCTTTCCGAGAGATTGACGTCATACTCGGCTTAAATTGGTTATCCTCCAATAATGTGATGTTGGACTGCAGAAACAAGACCCTGGTTCTTGGTCCAAAGATCACTGATCGGAGCTTAGAAGTACAACTGAACTTCATGACGGAGGCTCAGGCAGAAAAATGTTTACGGAAAGGATGTCAGGGATATGTGGTATTCTTTTCTGTCCAAACAGAAGTAGAAGAAGGAATTGAGGAGATTCCTGTAGTCAATGAATTTCCTAAAGTCTTTCCAAAGGAGATTCAGGGATTACCTTCAGAGCGTGAAGTGGAGTTTGCGATCGATATTATACCTGGAGCTGGACCAGTATCAAAAGCCCCATACAGGATGGCTCCCAATGAAATGATGGAACTGAAGAAGCAAATTGAGGAGCTATTGGAGAAGGGTTTCATACGACCCAGTGTATCGCCATGGGGTGCTCTAGTACTATTCGTCAAGAAGAAAGATGGCAACTTAAGGTTATGCATTGACTACAGAGAATTAAATAAGCTTACAGTTAAGAATAAGTATCCTCTTCCCAGAATTGATGACCTGCTAGACCAATTGGTAGGAGCGAGATTGTTCTCCAAGATTGACTTGAGATCTGGCTATCATCAACTAAGGGTCAAGCCAGATGATATTCCAAAGACGGTATTCAGAACGCGCTACGGGCATTTTGAGTTTCTTGTGATGCCTTTTGGACTAACTAATGCACCTGCTATTTTCATGGACTACATGAATCAAATCTTCAGGCCTTATCTAGATCAGTTCATTGTGGTCTTCATTGATGACATTCTGGTGTATTCCAAATCTACAGAGGAGCATGAAAGGCATTTGAGGATTGTTCTTAGTACCCTTAAAGAGAAGAAGCTCTATGCTAAGCTGAGTAAATGCGAGTTTTGGCTGTCAGAAGTCAAATTTCTCGGTCATGTCATATCCCAAGACGGGGTAGCTATGGATCCTAGCAAAGTTGAAGCAGTTTTGAGCTGGGAGCAGCCAAGGACAATGAGGAGATCAGAAGTTTTCTCGGCCTAGCAGGGTACTATAGAAGATTTATTCAAGACTTTTCTCAAATTGCCTTACCACTTACCAAGCTGACCAGAAAGAACAGCAGTTTAGGTGGGATGAGAAGTGCGAGGCTAGCTTCCAAGAGTTGAAGCAGAGATTAACCACTACTCCCGTGCTGATTATTCCAGACCCAACTCAGACTTACGTGGTCTACACTGATGCTAGCAAGCAGGGGTTGGGATGTGTGCTGATGCAGCAAGGTCGAGTAGTAGCCTACGCCTCTCGACAGTTAAAGCCACATGAAGAGAATTATCCCACTCATGATCTGGAGCTTGCTGCGGTGGTCTATGCCCTGAAGATATGGAGACACTATTTATATGGAGCAACGATAGAGTTGTTTTACGACCATAAAAGCCTGAAGTATCTACAAGATCAGAAGGAACTGAATATGAGGCAACGGCGATGGATGTTGTTGTTGAAAGATTATGACTTCCAGATTAAATACCATCCAGGAAAAGCCAATGTGGTAGCTGATGCCCTAAGTAGAAAGGTGGTGCAGGTTGCATACATGATGATCAAGGAGTTGGAATTAGTAGAAGATATGCGCGATTGGAGCCCTCTATATCAAATGCAACTGACGGAGAATCCTTTTGGAGGAGTTCATGTCAGAGCTTGCATAGAAGATGAGATAAAAAAGGCTCAAAAGCAGGATAAGCTCGCAGCAATATTCAAAGATAAGCTGGAGAAAGGGAAGACAAGGAATTTTGAGATGTCCCCAGACGGATTACTACAGTTTTGGGGAAGACCCTATATCCCTAATGTTGTGGGATTAAGGGAAAGGATTCTGGAGGAGGCACATAAAAGTCGGTATACTGTACATCCAGGTATGACCAAGCTGTACCATGATGTTGAAAGGTTATTTTGGTGGCCTGGATTGAAGAAAGATATTGTGACTTATGTATCCAAGTGCCTGACCTGCCAGAAAGTGAAAGTTGAACATCAAAAGCCAGCAGGAACATTGCAGCCTCTAGAAATCCCTGAGTGGAAATGGGATGGTATTGCCATGGACTTTGTGGAAGGACTACCCCTACTCCAAGTAGACATGATGCAGTGTGGGTAGTAATTGACCGACTGACGAAGTCAGCACATTTTTTGGCAATCAATAAGAGAGATTCTCTTGAAAAGCTGGCAAGGTTGTATATAAAGGAGATCGTTAGGCTTCATGGTATCCCGAGCAACATTGTGTCTGATAGAGACCCTCGATTTACTTCAAATTTTTGGAGGGCTCTACATGAAGAAATGGGCACTACTCTCAGATTTAGTACAGCTTATCATCCTGAGACAGATGATCAATCTGAAAGAACAATACAAACATTAGAGGATATGCTGAGAGCATGTGTCTTAGATTTCAAAGGCAGCTGGGATATCCATTTACCCCTTATAGAGTTTGCTTATAACAATAGTTATCAGGCCAGTATTTAGATGGCCCCTTTTGAAGCACTTTATGGACGTAAATGTAGATCCCCCATATGCTGGCTAGAGTTAAGCGAGAGAAGAATGCTTGGTCCTGATATAGTGGATCAAACTGCAGAACAAGTTGCGATAATTAGAAAATGATTGTTGACGGCTCAAAGCAGACAGAAAAGCTATGCAGATATCAGAAGGAAGCCGTTGGAATTTGAAGAAGGAGAACATGTATTCCTTAAGTTAACTCCAACCACAGGAGCCGGACAATCGATCAAAGTGAAGAAATTGCATCCAAGATACATCGGACCATTCCAGATTCTCTCAAAGATAGGAGCAGTAGCCTACAAGTTGGCTCTTCCTCCGAATCTCAGCCAGATACATGATGTGTTCCATGTTTGCCAATTAAAGAAGTATGTTCCAGATCCATCTCATGTGATTGAGCAAGATGAGGTCGCATTGCTAGATGACTTGACCTATGAGGTTGGACCAGTGCGAATTGCTGATAGAAAAGTCAAGCAGTTACGGAATAAGCAAATTCCTTTAGTTAAGGTGATATGGAAAGGCTTGACTGAACAAGAGGCTACATGGGAATAGAAGAAAAGATGAGAGGGAAGTATCCTGAATTTTTTTGATAGGATAGATGTAATGTAAATTTCGAGAAAGAAATTTATTTTAAGGGGGAGAGAAATGTAATATCCTTAATTTTCTGTACTAATTTCTATGTACAGATTAGATGGAATATATGAGTTCTATTTCAGGAAAAAGATGTGGTTCTTTGTGTAAAGAAAAGGATTAAATTGCAAAAGAAAGGAAATGAAAGGACTTAAATGCAATTATGGAAAGTCTAAGGTTAAGAAAGAAAGGTAGACAAAAATGTGGGGTCTTAAAGTGTAATTTTAGCCAAATAAAGGGACTTAGTTGAAAAGAAGAAAAGTTTCCGGGGAAAAAATGTAATTATAAAAACTTGGACCGAAAATAGGCAAAAATAGTGATCGTATTCCGATCAGCCCTATATTCCACCAGTAGGTAGAGCAAGTGACGCCGGGTAATCCAGTCTAATACCGGAATTTTTGAAGACTCCAGATAGCCAGAAATGGACTGATCGTCCAAAAGTTATAAAAATTCCTACCGGATACCCTAGATTTCATATATAAGTAAGAAATTACAGGATGATGCACCCTTATGGGGCGGATGTCGGGAAACTGACAGAATACCGATAGGAGGTCTGTAGAAAAAATTATTCACAAATTAGAAAATCAGGACAAGAGTATGAGGCCTCCAGGGATCCGATAGGGAGATTTATCGGTATTTAAACTAAGACTGAATGAGGTCGGGTAATAACAGTCAGATGCCCGTTATGACCCAAATGGCTGCCCAGACACAGTAGGGCAGTGTATCGGGCAGAAGGAGCCGGTGTCCGGAAATGTGTATAAACGGTGAATAATAAAATATTCAGTGAACTGTGCCAGAGGAAGATTCCTCGAAATGCGTGCTATAAAGTTAATGGACCCAGAAAGGCCCAATAATGGCGCCAATAAAGGCCCAATCAGACTCTTGGACTGACAGGTGGGCCAGTGTCAGGCAGAACCCCAGAAAAGTACAAAATTACGAAAATGCCCCTGTGTTGTACCAAAGGGGTAATAGGCGTATGAAGGGCATTTTGGTCATTCTAGATAAGCCTAGAGGCCAAGATATATACAGGAGAAGTTAACCAGAGTCAGTATATGCCCTGACGAGGTATAGAAAGGTTTAAAATGACAATTTTGCCCTTAGGGTTAAGATAGTGCATAATAGGGCACCCAGGGGTATTTTGGTCATTTCGTAGGGGATCTGTAATTGAGTTTAGACCCAGTATAAAAATGTTAATGATATAAAGGGTCTAGATACTGAATGTAAGGTCAGAGGACATAATATAGGTTTTCAGAAAAATTGGATTCAGAAAACGGTCCAGTTTTCAAGGCGACGGACCGGGCCGATACCGGATTGGACTGGAAAGTTTCCAGAAGACTTCTTCCCTCTCCAAATTTCGCCATGTGATCAATGTGTGAGGTGAGTTGTCCCTTGAGGTGGCATTGAGTGATGTCATGCATGATGCAGTAAAAGGAATAAAGAAAAATAGGAAATTCTGGAAAAACCTGGACCACAGGATCAAATGGCTTCAAAATTACAAGAATGCCATTGACCAAAACTATAAATACCCCCCTAGCTCTTCATTCTCACGGCCAAGGAGCCTTTTTAGAGTAATAAGGAAGTTCTTGAGAGAGAAAGTGAGAGAAAGAAAGAAGAAATGAAGTTCTGGTGGAGTTGGAAGCAGTAGAGAAGTTCTGGAGTTCTGCCTTCAAGGTAGTAACTAATCCTAGCTTTTATGTAATGTCTTTGTGAATTGTTGTGCTATTGTTTGTTTGGATTTTTGTCTTATATGTTATGCTTGAAGCTCTATTACAATGCTATGATCATATGTTATTGAATATTGAAGCATGCAGCATACTTATCTGTACACAACCACAAGCAAGCACTGTCACACTGCATTACATATATTGTTATGATTGTTGCTACTGGGATTCTTTTGAATCTCATTCCCATATATAACAATACAAGGGAGGTTCTGTCAAAATAGAATTTGGAAATTTTAAGAGACGCCGTTAGGCTGCCGAAATTCTGGCAACGAAGAAGGAACAAAGAAAGGAACTGATACGTACTGTGTACATAGGTGCTGTCTAAGGAGGATGGAAATGAGTGGACCTAGCAGGTTCATCCAGTCTTTCCTGGGTACTTACGTAGAATGGTAGCTCCTACGGGAATTACTGAATCGGTACAAGATCGGTTACTTTCTACAGAAGGAATGTAACAGTTATGCTGCCAGATTTTAGACAACCAAAAGTGTAATAGAAATATGAGGATGTCAATCATGCACTGATG
Source organism: Leucaena leucocephala (assembly GCA_037074615.1). NCBI lineage: Eukaryota > Viridiplantae > Streptophyta > Magnoliopsida > Fabales > Fabaceae > Leucaena > Leucaena leucocephala. Next base: position 6,126,843 of record CM073548.1, on the reverse strand, counting down.
TATAACAGCAGATTATTCAATAATAATTGTTGTCTGGTATGTTTGACTGATATGTGATGTATGTATGCACTAATATGTAAGGTTGGTTGCTGAAAAATGGCCTTGTGAACTGTAATCCGTGGAGACCTATTAATGTTTGATAAATCATTAAAAATAGTAAATGGTTAAATAAATGTATGATATTTTTATGATAAATAGTATACATCCTAATATTTAATGTGATATATAGATTGCCACATTTGGATGTATACACGAAAAGATATAAATTGTTAAAGTTGGGACCAAAATGCTAGATTCAGGAGAAAGTCATTGGATGAACAGTAAAGTTGAAACGTTGACCCACGTTGAATTTGTCAAGGAATGGTCAACCAATGATTTTTCCCTGAAACATAATTAAGTTATATTCATGTAGCAATTTGAACCACTTCATTTCTATTTTTCTAGAATTAGTTATGATTTTTCAAAGTCAGGTCACTCATCTGGATTTTGCCACAGTGAACAGTACCCGATGAGAAAAAAATTCCAGATTAAGAGTTTAGACTTCAATAACCCTGAAAGTGGTTCTAAGTGCTACTGAATGGTCCTTAAGATATATAAAAACAAGGATGTGACAGTTATACTGTCGAAGTTTGGCCAGGAAAAGATGTAATAGAATATGAGAATTTTGTGTATGACTTGTTGTATGACATTTTATTATTTAATAATAAATATTGTTTGGCATGTTCAATTTGCGAATGAGAAATGAAAAGAGAAATTCGCAGGTCCTGAGGTAGCAAGGTTCTGTCCTAAGTTTGACCTAGTAAACGAAGGAGTTTGGCCACGAAATTTGGTGAGCCGGTTGTACACATCTGGGGCATTACGTGGATAGGTAATAAGCCTTGTTTGGATGTGTAGAATGAGATTAATTAGTTCTCAAATTAAAGGTTCAGAATAAGGAACTTAAAGTAGAAATTTTAATTTCTGGGCTTAAGTTAAGATATTATCAAGCTAATATTGCTTCCGTAAGTGTACTCTGAGTGGTCCAAGGGAGGATGTTTCACTTATACTATATTATTGGGTGCAATTATTATTATTTCGAAGGATCGAACGACGACAATTTGACTTCATCAATGTGCTTCATGCTCCTGACATCCGACGAAATTTAGTTTCTGTTATTTGCTTGTTAGAATTTGGGTTTAATGTAAAGTTTCATGGTAAAGTTGCAGACATTTATAGCAACTCAATACTTTATGGTTTATTTTTTTGTTCTCAAAAGTTCTTGTTATGGATCTTGCTGGTGATTTTAATGCTTACGATTGTTTTGCTATTACTTCAAATAATCCTGATATGAATATCTGGCATGTTAGACTTGGACATATTAATTAAAATGGAATGATTAAACTAGAAAAAGAAGGCATGCTAGGGGTAATTGATGTGGCTCTCGGATTATCGCAGTCCGAGCCATCAAAATAAAGTTAATTGCACCCAATAATATAGTATAAGGCACAACCCTATCGTTCTTCTCAAGGAGCTTTACTAAAGGAAACCTAGCAAATTGGATGTCAAAGACAATGAAAACCTGAGTAGAGATAAAATGGTTTTGGGGTTTGATTTGCAATAAGATAAGGGTGCAGAAAAGTAATTTTTTTTGGATTTTTGAGTAAGATGGAAACTGGTTGGGTTGTTGAAAGAATATGTTATGGAAGACTCTTGATGATAAAAACGTATCTATCCTTGCTCTTAAGTTTAAATTGGAGTTTGAAATTGCTAAGTCTTAAGTAAAACCTCAATCAATTAATTGAGTCCAGAACCCTAATCTTCTTTAAACTCCTTTGATCAAAGCTAGTTTAAAGACTATTAGCGAACTGTTAGAAACAACTTAGCTTGCAATTAACCCTAGATTATGAGAACGCCCTCGAATGGTCATCAATTGAAAACCCTAGATTTCAAGCAATTGAATTAGTTCGCAACGATCGCTGAAAAACAACCCAACTTTCTTAAAATTGAAACTGAAATATTAAATTAAAATCTAGCGTTCAAACATCCAGAATCAAATTACAATAGTCTAATATGAGAATGATCAATCGATATTCAAAACTTGTTCATGTGATGAAAACCCTAGATCTAGCAACAATCATAACATGACAAGATGTAAATTAGAAAAGAAGAAACTCCCCGGTTTAGTCTATGAGCTCAAGATATGAGATCCATGACCAATAGACTAAGGATTTAGCCTCTCATGACTTCTGCTGCACTGCAATCATTGTTCAGGTGTGATGACATGAAGAAACGATGGATAGATAGTAGATTGATCGTGTAGAGATGTGTAGAAATCTGTGGAAAGGTGTAGAAGGATGGAATATATGGCGAAGGTGATCAGAGAGTGTTTGAGTACTGCTTCTTAGCCTAATCAGGTCTAAAACCAGCCTCCCTCTTGACGACAGCTTGCTCGCCCTTTTAAAAACATCTTGACCTAACCAGAAACGCGCAGTTTCACGACTGTCTTCTCTAGTCGCGACTAGGTCCTTGTTTTGGTCTCCACCTATGAACGCAGAGAAGCTTCCAGAAGAATCAAGGTCACGATGGGATGAAGCTTTGGTCACGATAAAAAAGTGCAGAAGTGTGATTTGACTTTCATTGATTTGTGATTTCTTTTCTGGTCCTTGCTCTCTTCCAAAATACCTGCAATTCAACATAAAAGGTCGTTGTAAAAGTCCAAATCAGTAAATAACAATATATGTGCAGTTTGGAAGAGTTATTTTACCATTTTACCCTTTAATTAGCATATTGCCACGCACAATCATGTAATACACAAAAATACAATTTAAGGCATGAAATGAATGGTAAAGTTACAATAAAACTCTTAAAAATGTCGTGGAAACTATATATAAAATATGTCTTATCAGTAATCCCTATCTTTTCCAAACATAATAGGGTACTATTTTGGAGAAGATGAAGCTAGTAAAGTGAGGATGTGACAGAAGGGGTGGGGGTTTTTATAGTTGAGGCAAAGTGGAATGGATGGTCCAGATCAAATCATGATGAACGGCTCAGATCACTTAGCTTCCTCAAGAAGCTTTGCCTGTATTATAGTGATGACATCATCATCCTCAATGACTCTTCAAAGTGACATCATCAAAGGACACCTCACATACTTAGGTTGCACCATGGTGGGGCCCTTGGGACACCTCACCTGGTGACTTAGCGCTTCAAGAGAATTCTAGATTCTTATCTAGTAATGAGCGGCTGAGATTACACCAAGTTTCCTTAGCTTTTTCTACTTCCCATAGATTAGTGTCATGTGGCATCTTAGTGGGTCCCATGAGGACACCTTTCATGCCACCTCATATCTCCAGATAAGTCCAAAGCTTTATATGATCAATTCCCTAGTTATAACTTCAACCGGGTAATTATACTTTACTGAAAAATCACTAAAATATTATTTTAATGCCACTTTAACCCACATAATCTTGGGCTACGTTTTTATACTTCTTGGAATGCCATCTTGGGTCTCTGATCAAGCTCAAGTACTCTAATGGCTCAATTCCCAAGAAACTTCCCTTGGCAAATTACTAAAATGTCATTGGTTCCTCTTTATTTACTTTACTATCCTTAGGGGCATTATCATCTTTTCACACCTTACCAGAGTATTCCCTGACCCTGGTCAACTATTTAGATAACCTTCCTTAACTGTCTAACCTTAGTCAAATGACCAAAATACCCTTCACTCATTCTTTACTTATTTTATAACATAGGGGTATTTTCGTCATTTCTGAATATTTTTTGACACTGGCCCCTTTTATCCGATGAACTGATATCATGGGCCTGGGCCTCACTTGGCATCATTATGGGCCTCTTGTAACATCATCTAGGCTCATTCATTCCAAGCTTGCTTACGCTTAAGTTTTATAATCGGATACCGGGGGTTCATAAACTCCAGTCAAAATTAACTAATATATGAATAACTTTTCTTACATATCTCCTTTTGGGATTCCATCAGTTCTATGACCTCTATCTTCACAGTACGCATCTTCCTGTAATTTTTCGCTTATATCTAAGGTCTAGGAGATTTGGTAAAAATTTTAGATAACTTTCAGACTATCAGATAAATTTTAGCTATCTAAAACTCTAATAAAATTTCTGTATTAGGCTAGATTAACCAATATCATTTCTCTATCTATTGATGAAATCTGGGATTGAAATGCTTAAGGGTAGTACTAAGCCTTTTCTGGCTCAACTTTCTATAATTACCTTTTTGCAATTGGAAACTTTTTCTCTTTTCAATTAAGTCCCTCAACTTTTCATAATTACACTTAATAGCCCACAACTTGTATCTAGTTTCATTTTTACACCATTAAACTTTTAGACTTTCACTTTAGTCCCTTTCTTTTCCAAAATGACCATTGTGCCCTTAGGGACTTTCACTATTTATATATAAGTCCCTTTACTTTCACTTATTTGCAGTTTAGTCCTTGAAAACCCTCTGTATATTTTTGGTACTTCTGCTCAAAGGGGTCTGGTAGCCTACCTATTTTAGGCTACTTTTTGAGTCTCTAGACCTAAAAATTGGGATATTACACCTTCCATTACACACACGATCGCCAAGAGCAAGGAAATAGGAGAAAATAAGAGAGAGATAGAAAGAGAAAGAAAGGAAGAAAAAGAAGGAGTTCTGGCTAAAATAGGAGCAATTCAAGGAGCTTAGGGACTCAGCAAGCTTAGAAATAAGGTAAAAAATTTATTCTATTCCTTGCTCTAATTAATTAGAGGATTGTTATTATAAATTTAATAGTTAGAATAGAGAAATATCTCTCTCTATAAGGTTAGACTTGGATACAAAGGAAGTTAGGAGATTATCAGAATAGGGGTATTACCTCAAGTTAAGCTTGAGTTAATTAGAGCTATACTAATAGGGTATTAATGAAATATTATTATGCTTTATATAGGCTCTGACCTATGAAAGGAAGAACCTTAGAGCAAAGGATAAAGACTAGAGGAAAGGCTACACGTCAGGTAGTGAACTTACCCATTCTTGTATGCTTGATGTATATGCTTGTGTGTTGATGTGATTATGATACGTGATAATGATGTATGATATGTATGAATGATAATGCTATGCCCTTTATGAGTTTATGGTTATGCACAATAGTGATAGGCATGGTGTCACATCCTTACTTTCATATGTCTTAGGGACAATTTGGTAGCATCTGGAACCACTTTCAAGGTCATTGAAGTCAAATTTCTCAATTTAGAGTTTTACTCTATCGAGTACTGTTCACTGTGTAAATTCCAGACCAGTGACCTGACTTCAAAAAATCATAACTAATTCTAGAAAAATCAAAATGAAGTGCTTCAAATTGCTACATGAAGCTAACTTAATCCTATTTCAGGAAAAAATAACTTGTTGACCACACATTGACCAAGTAAACATCAGTCAACACTACAACTTTACTGTTCATCTAACATTTATCCCCTGAACCCAGCATTTTGGTCCTAACTTTGATAATTTATATCTCCATGTGTAGAGATCCAAATGAGGCATTCTATATATCAAATTGAATCTTCGTATGTTTACTATTTATTATAAAAATATCATACATTTATTCAACCATTTACTATTTTTAATAACAGGTCAAATGTGACTACTTCACCACGAGTTATTGTTCATGATGGCAAATTCCAGCAACTAACTTTACATACATACATTAATCACATATCAATCATCCTAAATAATTCTTAACTTCTCTTCATGAATCCTCGTCCCCTCCATCTTGAGAAGACCTGCTGTAATTGGATTGATATGGAAGGGGTGAGATTTCAGGGGAAATCTCAGTAGCAAACGGTAACCATATAATGTATGCAACTAGATGCTTGATGTTACTATGTATGTACTTAATGATCATGCTTGCATAATGATAACTTACATGCTTCATGTACCTTAATTATAACATATGGCCATAGCATAAAAAGAAGAAAAGCATCATTTAATCATACATGCTTCACATAATCAAAGTAAGTAAATATCACATAAAACATTCAAGCAACATAAGCATACAAGTAGGTAAGTTCACTACCTGGCATGTAGCCCTTCCTTTAGTCCTTAACCTTTGATCTGAGGTTATACCTTTTCATAGGTCAGAGCCTATACATAGCATAATAATATTTTATTATGATCTTATCCAGCATAACTCCACTTAACTCAAGCTTATTTTGAGATAATACCCCTATCCTGTCAATCCCCTAACTTCCTTTCTATCCACGGCTAACCTTATAGAGAGAGATATTTCTCTATTCTAACTATCTAATCTATAAGAATAATCCTCTAAGTTATTAGAGCAAGGACTAGAATAAATTACTTACCTTATTCCTAAGCTCGCTGAGTCCCTAAGCTCCTTGGATTGCTCCTAACTCAGCCATAACTCCTTTCTCTTCCTTTCTTTCTCTCTTTCTCTCTGTATCTCTTCTTGCTCTCCAAACCGTGGTGTGAATGAAATGGGAGGGGGGTGAGGGGTATTTATAGGTAGAGGGAGGTGGAATGGATGGCTCAGATCGAATCATGATGAACTGCTCAGATCGCTTAGCTTCCTAAAGAAGCTTCGCCTGCATCATCGCTATGACATCATCATCCTCAATGACTCATCAATCATGACATCATCCATAGACACCTCACATGCTTCGGTGGCACAATGGTGGGGCCCTCGGGACACTCACCAGCTAACTCAGCGTTTCTAGAAAATTCCAAAGCCTTATCCCAGAATGAACGACTGAGATCGTGCCACGTGTCCTTAGCTTTTTCTCCTTCTTCTATGCTCATGCCATATGGCGCCTTTTGGGTACCTTTAATGACACCTCATGACTTCCGGATAAGTCTCAAGCTTTATTTGATCAATTCCCCGATTATCACTTCAACCGGGTAACTCTACTTTATTGAAAACTCACTAAAATATTATTTTAATGCCACTTTAACTCCCATAACTCTTGGGCTACGTTTTTGGGCTTTTGGAATATCATCTTGGGTCTCTGATCAAGCTCAAGTACTCTGATGGCTCAATTCCTAAGAAACATCCCTTGGCAAATTACCAAAATACCTTGGTCCCTCTTTATTTACTTTAATAAGTTTAGGGGCATTATTGTCTTTTCACACCTTACCAGAGTATTCCCTGACCCTGGTCAACTATCCAGATAACCTTTCTTGACTATCTAACCTTAGTCAAATGACCAAAATACCCTTTACTCATTCTTTACTTATTTTATAACACAGGGGTATTTTTGTCATTTTGCACCTTTTTTCGGACACTGGCCCTTTTTCCGCTGAACTGATATCATGGGACTGGCCCTCCCTTGGTGTCATTATGGGCCTCTGTATGATTCCATCTGGGCTCATTCAATCCCAGTTTGCTTACCGATTAATTTCTCAATCGGATATCAGGCGTTCACGAACTCGTCTAAATTCACTAAAAAGTGAATAACTTTTTCTACATAACTCCTTTCGGGATTCTGTCAGTTCTCTTGAAACATCCTCCTTTATACTCCTCAGAGTACACTTGCGGAAGCAATAATAGCTGTATCTAAGTCCATAGATTGAACTTTTACTTCTAAGTTCCTTACTCTGAACCTGTACTTTGAGGACTGATTTCTCTAACTATACACATCCAAATGAGGCTTATTACCTATTCACAGAATGCCCCAGATGTGTACTGCCGGCTCACTAAATCTCGTGACAAGACTCCTCCGTTTACTAGGTCAAACTGAGGTCAGAACACTGCTGCCTCATTAGCTGCGAATTTCCCTTCTTAATTGAACATACATAAATGGAACATGCCAAACAGTATTTATCATTGAATAACATAATGTCATACAGCATGGCATACACAACAGGACATATACATAATCTTGCTATCTCTATTACATCTCTTTCTGCCTAACTCCGGCAGCACAACCGCTACGCTTCATCTGTACAAAGAACTGAACTGTACTGATTCGGTAATCCCCTCATGAGAACTACCATTCTACGTAGTACACAGGAAAGACTAGATGAACCGGCTAGGTCCACTCACTTCTAGCCTCCTTAGACAGCACTACGCACACAGTACTTATCATATACTGATGTTCAGTCTTTACTTTGGCAGCATAACGGCGTCTCCTGGCTTTCTCAAAATATACTTCAGCATAACCTCCCTGTAATGGGTTATGTATGGGGATGAGATTCGGGGGAATCTCAGTAGCAACAATCATAACAATATATGTAATGCAGAGTGACAGTGCTTGCTTGTGATTGTGTACAGATAAGTATGCTGCGTGCTTCCATGCTTAATAACATATGATCATAGCATTACAGCAGAGCTTCAGACATAACATATAAGACAACAATCCAACCAAACAATAGCACATCAAATCACAAAGTCATTATATAAAGCTAGGATTAGTTACTACCTCAAAGGCTCAGCAGAGCTCTACTATCTCTATTCTGCTTCCAACTCCGCCAGAACTTCCTTTCTTTCTTTCTTCCTCTCACTTTTTCTCTCTAGCACCTCCTCCTCTCTCTAAAATGGGCTCTTGGCCATGCATAATGAATGGCAAGGGGGTATTTATAACCTCTTCCAATGGCATTTCTGTAATTACCATGAACTTTGATCCTGCGATCCTGGTTTTTCCTGGATTTTCCTATTTTTCTTAATTCCTCCTTTACTGCATCATGCATGACATCATCGGGACACCTCACCGGGACACCTTAGCGCCACATTTATCACATGCTACAAATCTGGGACACCTCAGCAGCTGACTCACCGGTCCAGTCTCTGCCTCGTAATGCGTGCCCTCAACTTTATCTGCTTTCTGCAGACTAATGCCATGTGGCGACTGGAAGAGACCTTGCACGCTTCCCAATGCTATCCAGATAAGTCCCAGACTTATTTGATCACTTCCTCAGTTTTCGTGTCAACCGAGTAACTTTACTCTACTAAACCATTACTTTAATGCCATGTGGCATCTTGTGGGTCCCATGAGGATACCTTATCAGTCTACCTCATGGTCTTCAGATAAGCTTTCCTGTATTTGGTCTCCTGCCTCCGGTCTATCTCTAACCGGGTAACTATCTCATTTGGACCTTCACAACACATGGCCCATACGCTTGGCACTTCTTCAGTCACTAGTCGCGACCTAGCCATCATCTCATCGCGACTTAACACCTTCTGTGCTCATTAGTCGCGACCACAGCTTTCTCTAGTCGCGACTACAACATTCTTTAGTCGCGACCCTAACAGTCTTTCGTCGTGACCACAACACAATCTAGTCACGACCATAACATTTTCCAGTCGCAACCAGCCCATTTTACCTATTAGTCGCGACACACACATCATTCAGTCGCGTCTAAACCTTTCTGCCATTATTAGTCGCGACGTAACTACTTCCTAGTCGCGACCACACTGCTTTCTCGTCGAGTATAACTCTTTCTGTAACCATTAGTCGCGACCATACCTATCTCTTGTCGCGACCTAAATGGTCAGCTCTCAACTCCACATCCTTTGACCTTTACATCATCCCAAATGGCCATTCTACCCCTTGGGACTTTCACTGTTGACACATAAGTCCCCGTACTTTCGCTTATTTGCAACTTAGTCCCTGAAACTCTCTGCGTGTCTCCGGGACTTATGCTCAAAGAGGGTCTAGTAGCCTTTCAATCTTAGGCTATTTCTGCATCTCTAGGCCTGGAAATTGGGATGTATCTAAGTCCAGAGATTGAACTTTTACTCCTAAGTTCCTTACTCTGAACCCGTACTTTGAGGACTGATTTCTCTAACTATACACATCCAAATGAGGCTTATTACCTATTCACGGAATGCCCCAGATGTGTACTGCCGGCTCACTAAATCTCGTGACCAGACTCCTCCGTTTACTAGGTCAAACTGAGGTCAGAACACTGCTGCCTCAGGACCTGCGAATTTCCCTTCTTAATTGAACATACCTAAATGGAACATGCCAAACAGTATTTATCATTGAATAACATAATGTCATACAGCATCGCATACACAACAGGACATATACATAATCTTGCTATCTCTATTACATCTCTTTCTGCCTAACTCCGGCAGCACAACCGCTACGCTTTATCTGTACAAAGAACTGAACTGTACTAATTCGGTAATCCCCTCATGAGAACTACCATTCTACGTAGTACCCAGGAAAGACTAGATGAACCGGCTAGGTCCACTCACTTCTAGGCTCCTTAGACAGCACTAAGTACACAGTACTTATCATATACTGATGTTCAGTCTTTACTTTGGCAGCATAATGGTAACACCCTAATTTTTAGGCCTAGAGATGCCAGAAAGAGAAATCAAGGGCATAATCGTAATTATGGGAAAGATCGAGCTGGTAGCCGATGAGTACCATATTTTGGCAGAAAATAGAGAAAATTATGCTGATCATTTCACTGAACTGTGAAATGTGCATATGAGGTCTCTATGTGTATGAAAGAATTACAAATGTGACCAGGGGTAAAATGGTCATTTTTGGAAAAGTGTGCGCGGAAGCGTACTTTCAGGCCAAAATAGCCCGGTCCGGATAAAATATCTGAAAATACTGGAAGATAGAGAAAAGGATTCCGGATTGAATGACGTCACACAGAATTTGATTTGAGGTCCCGATTTTTCTGTAAAAATTCTCGAAGATGGGAAATTACAGTTATAATCGGTAAAGGAAAGGCAGTCCAAATAGAGATGATCGGACTATGGCCAGAGGCCATAAAGTGTTGTCTAAGGCCCGTAGTGACACCAGGGAAGGCCCAGGCCCATAATATCAGTTCAGTGGTAAGAGGGGCCGGTGTCCGGGTAAAATGTGCAAAATGACGAAAATGCCCTTATGTTATAGAATAACTGAAGAATAATTAAAGGGTATTTTGGTCATTTGGCTAAGGTTAGACAGTCAAGAAGGGGTATCTGGATAGTTGACCAGGGCCAGAGAATACTCTGGTAAAATATGAAAAAACAATAATGCCCGTAGACCTAGTAAAGAAAATGAAAGGACTTAAGTGCAATTATGGAAAGTTTCAAGGCCAAGAAGGAAAGTAGCAAAAATGTGGGGTCCTTAAGTGTAATTTTAGCCAAGTAAAAAGGGACTTAAATGAAAAGAAGAAAAGTTCCCTGGGGCTAAATTGTAATTAAAGAAAGTCAGGCCGGAAGTGGTTTGGACTGTCCGAAAGCATTTCAGTCCCAGATTTCACTGGTAGAGAGAGCAAGTGACGTTCGATAATCTGGCTTAATACAGGAATTTTTGAAGACTCCAGATAGCCAGAAATGGACTAATCGTCCAAAAGTTATAAAAATTCATACCGGATATCCTAGAATTCAGATCTAGGTGAGAAAATACAGGATGATACGTCCTTATGGGACGGATGTCGGGAAACTGACAGAATACCGATAGGAGGCCTGTAGAAAAAGTTATTCGCAGATTAGAAAATCTAGACGGGAGTGTGAGGCCTCCGGGTATCCGATAGGGAGATTTATCGGTATTTAAAAAGGGACTGAATGAGTTCGGATGACCTCAGTCAGATGACTGATATGACTCACAGGGATGCCTGAACACCGCAGGCCAATGTATCGGATAGAAGGAGCCGGTGTCAGGATAGGTGTATAAATGGTGAATAATAGATAAAATATTCAATAATTATTAACGGGGGAAGATTCCTCGTAATGCGTGCCATGAGGATATTGGACCCAGAAAGGCCCAACAATGGCGCCAACAGAGGCCCAGTAAGACACTTGGACTGATAGGTGGGCTAGTGTCCGGCAGAACCCCGGAAAAGTGCGAAATTACCAAAATGCCCCTGTGTTGTACAAAAGTGTAACAGATGAATGAAGGGCATTTTGGTAATTCTGAACAGGCCCAGAAGACAAGGTACATACAGATAAAGTTACTGAGAGTCAGTATATACCCTGACAGAGTACAGAAGGGTATGAAATGACGATTTTACCCTTAGGGTTAAAATAGTGCAAGAAAGGGCACCCAAGGGTATTTTGGTAATTTGCCAAGGGCTGTTTCTTGGGAATCGAGCCATCAGAGTACTTGAGCTTGATCAGGATCCAAGATAATATTCCCAGAGCCCAAAAACGTAGGCCCAGTGATATGTGGGAAAAAGTGGCATTAAAATACTATTTTTATGTTGTTTCAATAAAGTAAAGTTACTCGGTCGGCACGATAACCGAGGAGGTGATCAGATAAATTCCTGGATTTATCTGGATATCATTGGAAGGCGTGAAAGGTCCCTTCCAGGTGCCACATGACGCAATCTTAAAGGCAGAAGAAAAAGTTGAGGACACGTATTACGAGGCAGGACTCTGGACCGGTGAGTCAGCTGCTGAGGTGTCCCAGGATTTCAGACATGTGATAAATGTGGCGCTGAGGTGTCCTGGTGAGGTGTCCCGATGATGTCATGCATGATGTAGTAAAGGAGGAATTAAGAAAAATAGGAAAATCCAGGAAAAACAGGACCGCAGGATTAGAGTTCATGGAAATTACGGGATTGCCATTGGAGGAGGTTATAAATACCCCCCTTTGCCTTCATATGCCACGGCCTAAGGTGCTTTTAGAGAGAGGAGGAGGTGCTAGAGAGAGAAAGTGAGAGGAAGAAAGAAAGAAAGGAAGTTCTGGCGGAGCTGGAAGCAGAATAGAGATAGTAGAGCTCTGCTGAGCCTTTGAGGTAGTAACTAATCCTAGCTTTTATGTAATGGCTTTGTGATTTATTGTGCTATTATTTGGTTGGATTGTTGTCTTATATGTTATGTCTGAAGCTCTACTGTAATGCTATGATCATATGTTATTAAGCATGGAAGCACGCAGCATACTTATCTGTACACAATCACAAGCAAGCACTATCACTCTGCATTACATATATTGTTATGATTGTTGCTACTGAGATTCCCCCGAATCTCATCCCAATAAGTAAACCATTACAGGGGTGGTTATATCAAAATGAATTCTGGGAATTTTAAGAGACGCCGTTATGCTGCCGAAATTATGACAAGATGGCAATAGTAGAGAAAGGAGCTGATACGTACTGTGTACGTAGGTACTGTCTAAGGAGGCTGGAAGTGAGTGGACCTAGCCGGTTCATCCAGTCTTTCCTGGGTACTTACGTAGAATGGTAGTTCTCACGGGAATTACCGAATCGGTACAAGATCAGTTACTTTCTGAAGATGAAGCGTAGCGGTTATGCTGCCGGATTTCATGCAGGAAAAGATGTAATAGATATATGAGAATTTATGTACATGATTGGATGTAAAACAACTTATTAATTAATAATAATTGTTGTTTGGCATGTTTGACTGATATATGATGGATGTATGCCTATGTATGTAATGTTGGTTGCTGAAAATTAACACTATGAACAGTAATCCGTGGGGACATGAGGATGTTTGACCCATAATTAAAAATAGTAAATGGATGAATTAATGTATAAAATTTTTAAGATAAATAGTAGACATACCAAGATTCAATTTTATATATAGTATGACTCATTTGGATGTCTACACAAGAAGATATAAATTATCAAAGTTGGGACCAGAATCCTGGATTCAGGGAGAAAAACGTGGGATGAACAGTAAAGTTGACACATTGACTGACGTTGACTTGGTCAATGAATGGTCAACTAGTTATTTTTCTCTGAAATATAATTGAGTTAGCTTCATTTATAAATTGGAACCACTTCGTTTCGATTTTTCTAGAATTAGTTATGATTTTTTGAAGTCAAGTCACTCATCTGGAATTTTCATAGTGAACAGTACTCTGTAAAAGTAAAACTCCAGATTGAGAAATTTGACTTCAATAACCTTGAAAGTGGTTCTAAATGCTACTGAATAGTCCCTAAGACATATGAAAGGAAGGATGTTTCATTTTGGTATCAGACCAAAGGATTCTGGCTTAGAAAATACTCTGAACAGATAATTTATGGTGTTAGTACAGATAATTTAAGAAAAATAGGAAAATCCAGGAAAAACCAGGACCGCAGGATTAGAGTTCATGGAAATTACAGGATTGCCATTGGAGGAGGTAATTGGCAGAGGCCATATGATGAAGAGAATGAAGGTACCAAACTCGCTGAAGTCCATCAGCTAGAGGATTGGTATAGCATATGATAAGCTAGACAATACAAAGGTACTGAGAAACGAAAGATCAGTTTAAGACAATATGAAAAAGTAGATCCTCTATGTGGTAACTAAGAGTAAATCTACATTACAGGGGTTTTATTCAGCTAATCTGAATAGAAGACCTAAAAGCTGGGATGAGATTTGCCCAGGAATGATCCTAGCACATGGCCTAAGGTGAGAGACGTGATGGGTAATAGATAAAGAGCTCAATGTTCTCTGAGCAGAGGGATTCCATCACGAAGAAGTGATAGACCTAGGGCATAGTACCCTAGAAAGTAGAAGTAATAGTAAAAGATGATGAATGAGATCCATGCGACTCAAGTTCGCTAGGATAAAGAGAAAGACCAATAAGGAACCATAGTCCGGTCAAGAATAGACCAGGACTGATAGGGACTGATGGAAAGATAGAAGAAGTTGAGAGATAGTAAAGAGGTAGCCATAGTTAAGAGATAAAGTGACTCCCCTATTCCTTATGTAAGATAAAGTAGTGAAGGGTTGAGTCTATACCCTGGTAAGAGGGTAGTGTGGCAGCCTAAGTAAGATAGACAGAGGTGCCTGTCAGATCCTGAGCATAGCATACACAACAGGACATATACATAATCTTGCTATCTCTATTATATCTCTTTCTGCCTAACTCCGGCAGCACAACCGCTACGCTTCATCTGTACAAAGAACTGAATTGTACTAATTCGGTAATCCCCTCATGAGAACTACCATTCTACGTAGTACCTAGGAAAGACTAGATGAACCGGCTAGGTCCACTCACTTCTAGGCTCCTTAGACAGCACTACGTACACAGTACTTATCATATACTGATGTTCAGTCTTTACTTTGGTAGCATAACGGCGTCTCCTGGCTTTCTCAAAATCTACTTCAGCATAACCTCCCTGTAATGGGTTATGTATGGGGATGAGATTCGGGGGAATCTCAGTAGCAACAATCATAACAATATATGTAATGCAGAGTGACAGTGCTTGCTTAGGATTGTGTACAGATAAGTATGCTACGTGCTTCCATGCTTAATAACATATGATCATAGCATTACAGCAGAGCTTCAGACATAACATATAAGACAACAATCCAACCAAGACATGCTGTATAACATATAAGACATAACATACAGCATGGCATTACAGTATTGTATAGGATAGATGTAATGTAAATTTCGGGGACGAAAATTATTTTAAGGGGGAGAGAAATGTAATATCCTTAATTTCTGTACTGATTTCCATGTACAGATTAAATGGAATATACGAGTTATGTTTCAGGAAAAAGATGTGGTCCTTTATGTAAAGAAAAGGATTAAATTGCAAAAGAAAAGAAATGAAAGGACTTAAATGCAAATATGGAAAGTTTAAAGTTAGGAAAGAAAGGTAGACAAAAATGTGGGGTCTTAAAGTGTAATTTAAGCCAAATAAAGGGACTTAAGTGCAAAGAAGGAAAAGTTCCCTGGGGCTAAAGTATAATTAAAGAAAATTAGGCCAGAAGTGGTTTGGTCTGACCGGTGGCAATCCAGTCCCAGATTTTACCAGAAGATAGGGCAAGTGATGCTGGGTAATCCAGCCTAATACTAGAATTTTTGAAGACTCCAGATAGCCGAAAATGGACTGATCGTCCGAAAGTTATAAAAATTTATACCGGATACCCTAGATTTCAGATATAAGTGAGAAATTACAGGATGATGCACCCTTATGGGGCGGATGTCAGGAAACTGACAGAATACCGATAGGAGGTCTGTAGGAAAAGTTATCTGCAAATTAGAAAATCCAGACTGGAGTGTGAGGCCTCCAGGGATCTGGGTAGGAGATTTATCGGTATTTTTAAAGGGGCTGAATGCGATCGGATGACTTCAGTCAGATGACTGTTATAACCCACAAGGATGCCTGAACACAGTAGGACACTGTATATGGGAAAAGAAGCCGGTGTCCGGAAAGGTGTATAATCGGTAAATAATAATTAAAATATTCGTTGAACTGGGGCAGAGGAAGACTCCTCGTAATGCGTGCCATATAGGTAATGGACCCAGGAAGCCCAAAAATGTCGCCGTTAGAGGCCCAATAAGAGTCTTGGACTGATAGGTGGGCCAGTGTCCAGCGGAACCCCGGAAAAGTGTAAAATTACGGAAATGCCCCTGTGTTGTACAAAAAGGGCAGCAGATAAATGGAGGGCATTCTGGTCATTCCGGACAGGCCTAGATGCTAAGACATATCTAAATAAGGTTATCTAGAGCCAGTATATGCTTTGACCAGGTTCAAAAAGGTGTGAAATGACGATTTTGCCCTTAGGGTTAAAATAGGACAAGATAGGGCACCAAGGGCATTTTGGTCATTTCGCAGGGGATCTGTAATGGAGTCTGGACCCAGTATTAAAAATTTAATGATATAAAGGGTCTAGATACTAAATGTGAGGTCAGTAGACATAAAAAGGATTTTTAGAAAAATCAGATTCGGAAAACAGCACATTTTTCGAGGAAACGGACCGGGCCGGTACCGGATTGGACCGGAAAGCTTTCGGAAGGCTCTAGCTTCCTCTCAATTTCGCCATGTGAAGAATGTGGGAGGTGAGGTGTCCCATGAGTTGGCATTGAGTGATGTCATGCATGATGCAGTAAAAGGAATAAAGAAAAATAGGAAATTCAGGAAAAACCAGGACCACAGGATCATAAGTCTTCAAAATTACGAGATTGCCATTGCTCAACACTATAAATACCCCCCCTAGCTCTTCATTTCGGCACAAGCAAGAAAGAGAGGAAGAAAGAAGTTCTTGAGAGAGAAAGTGAGAGAAAGAAAGAAGTAAGGAAGTTCTGGTGAAGTTGGAAGTAGTAGGGAAGTTCTGAAGCTCTGCTTTTGAGGTAGCAACTAATCCTAGCTCTTATGTAATGTCTTTGTGATTTGTTGTGCTTTTGTTTGGTTGGATTGTTGTCTTGTATGTTATGCTTGAAGCTCTATTCCAATGCTATGGTCATATGTTATTGAATATGGAAGCATGCAGCATACTTATCTGTACACAATCACAAGCAAGCACCGTCACTCTGTATTACATATATTGTTATGATTATTGCTATTGGGATTCTTTTGAATCTCATTCCCAAATATAACATTACAGGGGAGGTTCTGTCAAAATAAAATTTGGAAATCTTAAGAGACGCCGGTAGGCTGCCGAAATTCTGGCAACGAAGAGAGGACAAAGAAAGGAACTGATACGTACTGTGTACGTAGGTGCTGTCTAAGGAGGCTGGAAGTGAGTGGACCTAGCAGGTTTATCCAGTATTTCCTGGGTACTTACGTAGAATGGTAGCTCCTACGGGAATTACCGAATCGGTACAAAATCGGTTACTTTCTACAGACAGAATGTAGCAGTTATGCTGTCGGAATTTTAGACAACGGAAAGTGTAACAGAAATAGGAGAATGTTAATCATGCACTATTATATAATAGTTGATTATTTAATATTAATTGTTATCTGGACTGTATAACTGATATGTGTTGGTTATATACATGTGTATGTAAAGACTAAATGCTGAAAATAGGCTCAGTGAACAGTAATTCGTGAGGACCTATTTATGTTTGATAAAACATTAAAACTAGCAAATGATTGAATTAATGTACGAAATGTTTAGGGTAAAAATTAGACATACTAAGCTTTAATTTGATATATAGAGTGACTCATTTGGATGTATACACGAAAAGATATAAATTGTTAAAGTGGGACTAGAATGTTGGATTCAGGAGAAAGTCATTGGATGAACAGTAAGATTAAAATGTTGACCCACGTTGATTTTGTCAAGGATTGGTCAACAAATGATTTTTCCCTGAAATATACTTAAGTTATCTTCATATATCAATTTGAACCACTTAATTTCTATTTTTCTAGAATTAGTTATGAATTTTCAAAGTCAGGTCACTCATCTGGAATTTGCCACAGTGAACAGTACCCGATATGAATAAAATTCCAGATTTAGAGTTTAGACCTCAATGACTCTGAAAGTGGTTCTAAATGCTACTGAATGGTCCCTAAGATGTATAAAAATAAGGATGTGACATTATGTTATTCAATGATAAATACTGTTTGGCATGTTCCATTTATGTATGTTCAATTAAGAAGGGAAATTCGCAGCTAATGAGGCAGCAGTGTTCTGACCTCAGTTTGACCTAGTAAACAGAGGAGTCTGGTCACGAGATTTAGTGAGCCGGCAGTACACATATGGGGCATTTCGTGAATAGGTAATAAGCCTCATTTGGATGTGTATAGTTAGAGAAATCAGTCCTCAAAGTACAGGTTCAGAGTAAGGAACTTAGGAGTAAAAGTTCAATCTCTGGACTTAGATACAACTATTATTGCTTCCGCAAGTGTACTCTAAGGAGTATAAAGGAGGATGTTTCATTTTGGTATCAGAGCAAGAGGTTCTGGTATAGACCAGAAAGGACTCTGGTTCAGAGCATAAGATTCTAGCACAGAACAGAAGGTTCTGGCTCAGTGATGCTCTGATTTAGAAAGAATATTTTCCCTTGAGTGCGGGAGAATGGCATTGAGTCGCGACTAATGGGGTTTAAGGTCGCGACATGTAGCTCAAAGAGAGTTTTAGTCGCGACGAAAAAGTGGAGAGGTCACGACTGTTATTTACAGAAAGATTAGGTCGCGACGTGTATGTTACAAGGTCGCGACGGTATATTGCAAAAAGTTAAGGTTGCGACGTAAGGAGGCTTAGGTCGCGACGAGAAATGTTCAGGTCACGACGACAGAAGAGTGAGGTCACGACTAAAGGACAGAAATGTTAGATCATGATAAGTTGAGTATGATGGTCACTAACTAATGATCACAGAGGATATGAGTCATGACTATCCAATACTCAGGTTGCGACAGGCAGTTATTTACATAGAGGTTTAGAAAGCTCAGAGGAGATAAAGTTCCTAGATAAGATATGTGTTCATTTTTCTTTTTGGAGAAGGAAAAAGATGGTGAACATAAGAAAAGAACATAGAGCTTGAGTGGAGAAGCTATGCATAGAGAAAGCTGGCAACTCCAATGAGGTAGACCCTATGTGAGTCATCCATAGAAAAGAACATAAGCAAAGGATGATGTAAGGGATGATAATGATGAGTTAAGGTGAGCTAGCTAGATAGCTAGTATGAGGTTTGCCTAGGAATGAGCCTAGGACATGGCCTAAGGCTAGAGACATGATGGTTAATAGCTCAAGTGCTAATGTTCCTAAGCAGAGGGATCCCATCACGGAGAAGTGATAGATCCAGGGTAAATTACCCTAGGGAACAGAAATGATAGTAAGAAATGGGGAAATGAGATCTATGCGACTGAAGTTCGCTAGGATCAAGAGAGAGACCGATCAGGAACCACAGTCCGTTCAGGAATAGACTGGGACTGATGGATAGGCAGAAGAAGTTAAGAAAAAGGTAGCCACAGTTGAGAGATAAAGTGACTCCCATATTCCCTATGTAAGAGAGAGTGATGAAGGGTTGAGTCTATACCCTGATAAGAGGGTAGTGTGGCTGCCTAAGTAAGATAGACAGATGATCTTGCCAGATCCTGATCATGTGATAGATAAATGATTCAGGATATGATAGGCAATATGATAAAGAAAATATGCCTTGAGGTTTAGTTAGTCTGATGGATGGTTGAGCAAAGTATGATGATATGGCTTATGATGCCATAAGTCATGATAGTTGCATCTCCTTGCAGTTGTCAAATGATGACATGCATGTTCGAGTATGCCATGTTGAATGAATACTCCCCTTTTTGGTAGTACATGCAGGGTAGAGTATATATATATGAGTACATATATGAGATGAGAAAGTTATGAGGAAGTTATGTTGCTCCCATACCATATGACATGTAATGAGATATGTATTGAGGATGATAGATAGTCTCAGTTTATGGGACAATAAGCTATGATATTCAGATATGTTATGATTGAGGATACTCAGGTGACTTGTGAATGCAGTACTCAGAGCCATTTCTGTTGAAAGGAATGGTAGACAGAAAGAAAGCAGAAAAGTGTAAAGAGATTGTTTCTAGATCACTCTTCAGATAAGAGTGGGATCTAAAACAGATGGCTCCCAGATAGAGCTAGATTCAGATAAGTACAGATCACTCTTCATAAGAGTTGGATCTGATATAGAATGCTCGCAGTTAGAGCATAGTTCTAATGGCTCGCAGTTAAAGCACAGATTGAATGAGAAGTATGATGAGGCCATAACCGTAGAATGCAATGGCAGGTGGTTAGACCATAATGGCACAAGCCAATGGTAAGCCACAGTAAAGTAAGAAAATGAGAGGGAACTCCTGAGTAAAAGAGGAAGTAAGTAGAGTCTGGCCAAACGATATGGGGCTATAAGATTTTTATGGAGTTATCAACAGGTGGAAGTAGTTAACCTTATAACCTAGTCTGTTGGTTTAAGATCTTCGGGAGATATACAGTACAACAGAATCGCAGTTAGATTCTGTAGTCGCGACCCTAACAGTCTTTCGTCGCGACCACAACATAATCTAGTTGCGACCATAACATTTTCCAGTCGCAACTAGCCCATTTTACCTATTAGTCGCGACACACACATCATTCAGTCGCGTCTAAACCTTTCTACCATTATTAGTCGCGACGTAACTACTTCCTAGTCGCGACCACACTGCTTTCTCGTCGAGTATAACTCTTTCTGTAACCATTAGTCGCGACCATACCTATCTCTTGTCGCGACCTAAATGGTCAGCTCTCAACTCCACATCCTTTGACCTTTACATCATCCCAAATGGCCATTCTACCCCTTGGGACTTTCACTGTTGACACATAAGTCCCCGTACTTTCGCTTATTTGCAACTTAGTCCCTGAAACTCTCTGCGTGTCTCCGGGACTTATGCTCATAGGGGGTCTAGTAGCCTTTCAATGTTAGGCTATTTCTACATCTCTAGGCCTGGAAATTGGGAGGTTACATCCCTGACCTCCGCCATCACAGGATGCACATTCTGTAACTTTTCACTCATAGCTGAGGTCTAGGAGATCTGATAAAAATGTTAGATAACTTTCTGGCTATTAGATAAATTTCAGCTATCTGAAACTCTGATAAAATTCCTATATTAAGACAGATTAACCAGCATTATTTTCTCTATCTACTGATGAAATTTGGGACTGAAATGCTTTCGGGCAGTTCTAAGCCACTTCCTATAATTACCATTTTGCCCCTGCAAACTTTTCTTCTTTTTAATTAAGTCCCTTAACTTTTCATAATTACCTTTAATGGCCCACAGCTTGTGTCTACTTTTATTTCTTACCATGGAACTTTTAAACTTTTCACTTTAGTCCCTTTCTTTTCTAAAATGACCATTATACCCCTAGGAACTTTCACTATTTACATATAAGTCCCTGTACTTTCACTTATTTGCAGTTTAGTCCCTAAAAACCCTCTGTATATTTCTGGAACTTCTACTCAAAGGGGTCTTGTAGTCTATCTATTTCAGGCTACTTTCTGAGTCTCTAGGCCTGAAAATTGGGATGCTACACATGGAGCATGATAATATGCAAATAGAAGCTAAAGAAAGATAAAGGAAACATATCATGCACTATCATTCATCTTGTATGCATTGAATGGTACCATTTTCTACTGAGATTTCCTCCAAAATCTCACCCATATCTATTCCAAACATAATAGGGTACTGTTTTGGAGAAGATGAAGCTAGGAAAGTGAGGATGTGATATTTTGGTATTAGAGCATAAGATTCTGAAGGAAATTGGAAGACACGCAGCGGAAATTAACTTTAAAAATTTTTCCATTCCCAGCCAGGATCTACCGAATATGTTTAAGTCAAGGAGAAAGAAGTGTTACCTTCGGTATTCAAGTTTTGGTCACGACGTCAGTGTCCACTAGTCGCGACTCTTCGCCTCTGGAACTTTCAGTCGCGACCTACTCAGCTTCTAGTCGCAACCTGTCGCCTCTGGAGTTTTTAGTCGCGACCTCCTCAGTTACTAGTCACGACCTGTAGCCTCTGGAGTTGTTAGTCGCGACCGCCTCTGCTTCTTGTGGCGACCAGACATCTCTGGAGTTTGTAGTCGCGACCTTGTCAGCTTCAAGTCGTGACCTGTCTCCTCTTATCGAATTTCTGACGTTCAGATGCTAGTATGGTCGCGACCTCAGTGTCAATAGGTCGCGACCTATCTTCGCGTCTGGTTTCTTTTCTCGATCGCAAGAAGTCGACAGCTCAGATCGGCTTCCTCTACCGGTATCCACACGAGCAGCGTTCCAATCATGAACGACGTGCTGTGCCTCTTGTCCCTCTAGGGCTTTCTAGAGGTTCCGTCCTCACTGTCTCTATTTCGGCAGTTTCTTATCTGCAAACCTTTTACACTCTCCCTGCCCCCTTTTCTCACGTCTGTATAGATGTGTAGAGAGGTATATAGAACCATAGCTCCTAATGTCAAATATATAGGATGCTATCGGACTTCTAATTGGGCCGGGCTTCAGAATTAATCTTATATTAATTCTGAAATTAATACAATATCATATATTGCATAATTTAATAAGAAACTAATTAAATAAATATGGTTTATATTAAATCTGTCCCACAGATTTAATTCACCTATTTATTTAATTTAAAATAAAGATAAGATGGAATTATATTTGATTTATTCTCATAAATCAAATTTGAGATATCTTATCAATTTGAATTTCAAATTCAAATCGATCATATCCATTTAAATTCAAATTCAAAAGTGATAGAAATTTAATTTATCCTTATAAATTAAATCTTGCAAATATCTCTTATATTATATATATAATATATATATACAAATTTATATATATAAAATATATATATCCACCCTAGATTATTCATTGAATCTAGACATCTCTTAGATTCAATGAATCTGGACATCATAGCTCGCATTGGGCTGTTTTGTGTGCGACCCTGTAGGCCCATATGAAGTTGGCAGTGGGCTAGTTACTATACTAACCCACAAGTCGTAAGCAGTCTCTAGCAAGGCATTATGACTACCCAAAACATATGAGGATCGATAAACGATGTAACCTTTCATACAACCATATCAATTCCCTTTTGTCACACGATATTTCGGTCATGGATGAGGCATAGAGAACGTCATCCTCCTGTTCCTGACCGTTACTTTCTCGATCCCTGAGTAGTCTGAATATAGAAATGGAACTACCCTTCTATTCCAGTATGGCCATACATTTCTCAGACTCACCCATCGAGGGTCCCAGTAATATCTCTCTACGAATGTGAGGGACAAATTCCATCTTGACCATTCACATTCCTCCGCATGAAAAACCACTAAGCCCGAACATAGCCTTATGGTCACTCGGTCAAAAGTGACTTTTGACTAGGTCAAAGCTGAGCGTTCGTCATGTAGGAATCCATGATGATCTCAGGTCAAAGGGCATAGTAACATGGTTTGTATATGAGAGAAGCTTATGACTTGACCCATGCAGCTCTCTCATGGCAGGTCGGTCCGACACCTTGTACTTTTACATGTGCCTATGACTTTGATTTATATCTCTATATATCTTCAAAGTCATACTGGTCTTATTTTATCTCTGCTCCCGCATAGATGATCGACCAGGGACATTTAGGATAAGATCACGAGTTATCCAAGGATTGTCATCATAGTAAACATGCAAATAATATGATAACATAATTAAGAAATTCATAAATCAACAATGTTCATAACATAATGATTGGCCCCTAAGGCACAATCTCCAACAGATTCTAGCACAGAACATAAGGTTCTGGCTTAGTGATGCTCTAGTTTAGTTAGACTGCCCTTTAAACAAGTTAGAGATTTGAATTAAAGAGCTAGAGTACAATATGGGAATGGTGTTCACTGCTTAGAGAAGGATTCAGATAAGATGACAGTGACACCCAGATAAATGAAACTATACCCTGAGCCTTATAGTTTTATGAGGTAGTCTTTAAGGATATGACTACGATACATTAGTCTTAGTCAGCCGTTACCGTCGAGGTCTCGTGTTTCTTAGCACGATGTGGCTGGACTAAGTAGGATAAAGTCTGGGAAGCAGTTTCCTCTGTTGATAGAGACAGAAGATGACCAGTTCAAGGTCAAGGAAGTTGCAAGAGTAGCTCGAAGTATTATTCTATGGCTAGACACTACAGTGATGATGATGATGATGAAGGACTAACAATCACAGAGAAGTGAGGTTATGACGAGTCAGGTCATAAGTCACGACTAGTAGTCACAAATGAGTTTAGGTCGTGACAAGAGAAGTGTAACATCCTTACTTTCGTACATCTTAGGGATCGTTCGGTAGTATTTAGAACCACTTACAAGACTTTGAAAGTCCATTAACTAAATCTGGAATTTTTACTCTTGGCGAGTTATTATTCATATGGTATTCCAGATTAGGTGATGAACTTCCAAAGTCTTATAAGTAGTTCTAAATGCTACCGAACGGTACCTAAGATTATGAAAGTAAGGATGTTATATTTTGGTATCAGAGCAGAAGTTTCTGGCATTAGATAAGATAATCCCCAGGCCCTAACTCTAACGGTGTGTTTGGCTCAACGGAGGGGAGGGATTTTAATAGAGGGAAAGGAAGGGGAGGAAAAAAGAGGGATTTTATTATTACCTTGTTTAGTTCAAGAAAGGAGGGAAGGGAAAATACTTTTATATAGACAAATTTACCTTATATTATTTTATATAATATTTTAATAAAATATAATATAGGGATAATATTGGGATATTAAAAAAATTATGGGTATATTAATATTATAAAATAATAATAATACACTTCCCCTCCAAATTCCCCCAATTTTGGAGGGGAAGTAAAGTTGGAGGGGGAAGGGAAAATTTTAAAATTTTTTACCTCCCCTCCTAAATGTTTTAATGAGCCAAACAAGGGGAGGGAAGCAAAATCCCTCCCCTCCTCCTCCCTCCCCCCAAATACCCCATGCCAAATGAACCGTAAGTGGTAATTACTTTGTTAAGGTATTTGTGGGATAGTTAGCCTTGCTTATTTAAGCAAATCTTACAGGAGTAGATATGGGATTTCATAAACTTAAGTCTGAGCCATCAGTTAATAAGGGAGACCCTCGACCAGTAGTGATTTATAAAGAAGATATTCATCTAGACTATGATCCTTCTTCAAACATTAAAGAGAGTTCGGATGATAGTATAGGGGATTAGTCAGGAAGAGCTACAGTCGAATATCCTATAGATGTTTCTGTAGACTCAAACCTGCAGTCTGGAGATTATGGAGAGATTCAGCTTGAAGTGGTACATGCCCCAGATAATGATGAATCCAGTGACTCTACACAGTATGAGTTCATTGGAGTTCACTCTAATCCTGATGTAAGCTCTATTCCTCCGTTAAGAGGACAGATTTTGGCTTAGGAAGCTAAGTACTGGTATTGGATCATAGGTAAACCAGATATTATTCCTCCTCCACCAGAGCTTGAGGATAGACTTGATATGAGTAACTTACAGCAGTACCTTAATCCAGAGATCCAGTCACAATCTATGATAGTCCCTTCCTATCCTCGCAGTCCAAGAATATATGATGTTATAGATAAAGATCAGAAGGATGTTCCTGGTCCTAGTCAACCCCAGCCTTCTTTGAGAAAGACAGATAATGAAACATCCTCCCTTAGACCCCTCAGAGTGCACTTGCGGAAGTGATATTGGCTCGATTATATCTTAACTTAAGCCCAGAAATTAAAATTTTACTCTTAAGTTCCTTACTCTGAACCTTTACTTTGAGAACTGATTTATCTCATTCTACACATCCAAATGAGGCTTATTACCTATCCACGTAAAGCCTCAGATGTGTGCTATTGGCTTACCAAATTTCGTGGCCAAACTCTTTCGTTTACTAGGTCAAACTGAGGTCGGAACACCGCTGCCTTAGGACCTGCGAATTTCTCTCTTAATTTCTTATACACAAGCTGAACATGCCAAACAATATTTATTATTAAATAATAAATTGTTATACAACAGGGCATGAACAAAATCCTCATATCTCTATTATATCTTTCCTGCCTGACTCAGGCAGTATAACTACTATACTTCATCATTAAAAATAACTGTACTGATTCGGTAATTTCCATGGGAACTACCATTCTACGTAAGTACCTAGGAAAGACTGTCACATCCTTATTTTTATACATCTTAGGGACCATACAGTAGCACTTAAACCACTTTCAGGGTCATTGAAGTCTAAACACTTAATCTGGAATTTTATTCATATCGAGTACTGTTCACTGTGGCAAATTCCAGATGAGTGACCTGATTTTGAAAATTCATAACTAATTCTAGAAAAATCGAAATGAAGTGGTTCAAGTTGCTACGTGAAGCTAACTCAAATATATTTCAGGGAAAAATCATTGGTTGACCAATCCTTGACAAATTCAACGTGAGTAAACGTTCAAATATTACTGTTCATCCAATGACTTTCTCCTGAATCCAGCATTCTGGTCCCAACTTTAACCATTTATATCTTTTCGTGTATACATCCAAATTAGACATTCTATATATCAAAGTAAAGCTTAGTATGTCTACTGTATACCCTAAAAATTTCGTACATTAATTCAATCATTTACTATTTTTAATGATTTATCAAACATGAATGGGTCTTCACGAGTTACTGTTCACTGAGCCTATTTTCAGCATTTAGTCTTTACATACCCAAGCATACAACCAACACATATCAGTCATACAAGCCAGATAACAATTAATATCAAATAATCAACTGTTATATATCAGTGCATGATTAACTCTCTCATATTTTATTACATCCTTCTCTGTCTAAAATCCGGCAGCATAACTGCTACAATTCTTCTCTAGAAAGTAACCGATGTTGTACTGATTCGGTAATTCCCTTGTGAGAACTACCATTCTACGTAGTACCCAGGAAAGACTGGATGAACCTTCTGGGTCCACTCACTTCCAGCCTCCTTAGACAGCACTACGTACACAGTACGTATCAGTTCCTTTCTTTGTTCCGTCTTCGTTGCCGGAATTTCGGCAGCCTACCGGCGTCTCTTAAGATTTCCAAATTTTATTTTGACAGAACCTCCCCTGAAATGTTATGTTTGGGAATGAGATTCAAAAGAATCCCAGTAACAATAATCATAACAAAATATGTAATGCAGAGTGACGGTGCTTGCTTGTGACTGTGTACAGGTAAGTATGCTGCATGCTTCCATATTCAATAACATATGATCATAGCATTGGAATAGAGCTTCAAGCATAACATATAGGACAACAATCAACCAAACAAGACAACACATCACAAAGACATTACATAAGAGCTAGGATTAGTTGTTACCTTAAAAGCAGTGCTTTAGAACTTCCCTACTACTTCCAACTTCACCAGAACTTCCTTACTTCTTTCTTTCTCTCACTTTCTCTCTCAAGAACTTCTTTCTTCTTCTCTTTCTTGCTTGCACCGAAATGAAGGGGGTAAGGGGGTATTTATAGTGTTGAGCAATGGCAATCTTGTAATTTTGAAGACTTATGATCCTGTGGTCCTGGTTTTTCCTGAATTTCCTATTTTTCTTTATTCCTTTTACTGCATCATGCATGACATCACTCAATGCCAACTCATGGGACACCTCACCTCCCACATTCTTCACATGGCGAAATTGAGAGGGAGCTAGAGCCTTCCGGAAGCTTTCCGATCCACTCCGGTACCGGCCCGGTCCATCGCCTCGAAAAACGTGCTGTTTTCTGCACCTGATGTTTCTGAAGATCCTTATTATGTCTACTGACCTCACATTTAGTATCTAGACCCTTTATATCATTAACTTTTTAATACTGGGTCCAGACTCAATTACAGATCCCCTGCGAAATGACCAAAATGCCCTTGGTGCCCTATCTTGTCCTATTCTAACCCTAAGGGCAAAATCGTCATTTCACACCTTTCTGGACTCGGTCAAAGCTTATACTGGCTCTAGTCAACCTTATTAGACATGTCTTGACCTCTGGGTCTGTCCAAAATGACCAGACTACCCTTTATTCATCTGCTGCCCTTTTTGTACAACATAGGGGCATTTTCGTAATTTCGCACTTTTCCGGGGATATGCTGGACACTGGCCCACCTATCAGTCCAAGAGTCTTATTGGGCCTCTAATGGCGCCATTTTTGGGCTTCCTGGGTCCATTACCTGTATGGCACGCATTACGAGAAATCTTCCTTTAACACAGTTCATTGAATATTTTAACTATTATTTACCGATTATACACCTTTTTCGGACACCGGCTCTTTTCCCCAGATACAGTGTCCAACTGTGTTCAGGCATCCTTGGGGGTTATAACGGTCATCTGACCGAAGTCATTCGATCGCATTTAGCCTCTTTAAAAATACCGATAAATCTCCAACCCGGATCCCTGGAGGCCTCACACTCCCGTCTGGAATTTTTATTTTGTGAATAACTTTTCCTACAGACCTCCTATCGGTATCCTGTCAGTTTCCCGACATCCGCCCCATAAGAGTGCATCATCCTGTATTTTCTCACTTATATCTGAAACCTAGGGTATCCGGTATTAATTTTTATAACTTTTGGACGATCAGTCCATTTCTGGCTATCTGGAGTCTTCAAAAATTCCGGTATTAGGCTTGGTTACCCGGCGTCCCCTGCCCTACCTTCTGGTAGAATCTGGGACTGAAATGCTGTCGGGCGGTGCAAACCACTTCTGGCCTATTTTCTTTAATTATACTTTAGCCCCAAGGAACTTTTCCTCCTTTATAATTAAGTCCCTTAATTTGGATAAAATTACCCTTTAAGACCCCACATTTTTGTCTACCTTTCCTTCCTTACCTTAAACTTTCCATATTTGCATTTAAGTCCTTTCTTTTCCTTTCTTTTGCAATTTAATCATTTTCTTTACATAAAGGACCACATCTTTTTCCTGAAACAGAGCTCATATATTCCGTTTATTCTGTACATAGGAACCAGTACAGAAAATTAAGGATATTACATTTCTCTCCCCCTAAAAATAAATTTCGTCCCCGAAATTTACATTACATCTATCCTATACAAATAATTCAGGGTACTTTTCTCTCATCTTTTCTTCTGTTTCCCATGTAGCCTCTTGTTCAGTCAAGCCTTTCCAGATCACTTTAACTAAAGGAATTTGCTTATTCCGCAACTGCTTGACTTTTCTATCAGTAATTCGTACCGGTCCAACCTCATAGGTCAAGTCATCTCGCAGTGCGATCTCATCTTGCTCTATCACATGAGATGGATCTGGAATATACTTCTTTAATTGGGAAACATGGAACACATCATGTATCTGGCTGAGATTTGGAGGAAGAGCCAACTTGTAGGCTACTGCTCCTATCTTTGAGAGAATCTGGAATGGCCCGATGTATCTTGGATGCAACTTCTTTACCTTAATCGATCGTCCGGCTCCTGTGGTTGGAGTTAACTTAAGGAATACATGTTCTCCTTCTTCAAACTCCAACGGCTTCCTTCTGACATCTGCATAGCTCTTCTGTCTGCTTTGAGCCGTCAACAATCGTTTTCTAATTATCGCAACTTGTTCTGCAGTTTGATCCACTATATCCGGACCAAGCATTCTTCTCTCGCTCAACTCTAGCCAGCATAAGGGGGATCTACATTTCCGTCCATAGAGTGCTTCAAAAGGTGCCATCTGTATACTGGCCTGATAACCATTGTTATATGCAAACTCTATAAGGGGTAAATGGATATCCCAGCTGCCTTTGAAATCTAGGACACATGCTCTCAGCATATCCTCTAACGTCTGTATTGTTCTTTCAGATTGACCATCTGTCTGAGGATGATAAGCTGTACTGAATCTGAGAGTAGTGCCCATTTCTTCCTGTAGAGCCCTCCAGAAATTTGAAGTGAATCGAGGATCTCTATCAGACACAATGCTGCTTGGGATACCATGGAGCCTAACGATCTCCTTTATATATAGCTTTGCCAGCTTTTCTAGAGAATCTCTCTTATTGATTGCCAGGAAATGTGCTGACTTTGTCAGTCGATCAATTACTACCCAAACCGCATCATGTCTACTTGGTGTCAAGGGTAGTCCTTCCACAAAGTCCATGGCAATCCCATCCCATTTCCACTCAGGAATATCTAAAGGCTGCAACGTTCCTGCTGGCTTTTGATGTTCAACTTTCACTTTCTGGCAGGTTAAGCACTTAGATACGTAAGCTACAACATCTTTCTTCAGTCCAGGCCACCAGAATAACCTTTTAACATCATGGTACATTTTGGTCATACCTGGATGTACCGTATATCGGCTTTTATGTGCTTCCTCCAGAATCCTTTCCCTTAATCCCCCAACATTTGGGATATAGGGTTTTCCCCTAAACTGTAGCAATCCGTCTGGGGACATCTCAAAATTCCTTGTCTTCCCTTTCTCCAGCTTGTCTTTGAATATTGCTGCGAGCTTATCCTGTTCCTGAGCCCCTTTGATCTCATCTTCTATGCAAGATCTGACATGAACTCCTCCAAAAGGATTCTCCGTCAGTTGCATTTGATATAGAGGGCTCCAGTCGCGCATATCTTCTATCAGTTTCAATTCCTTGATCATCATGTATGCAACCTGCACCACCTTTCTACTCAGGGCATCAGCTACCACATTGGCTTTTCCTGGATGGTATTTAATCTGGAAGTCATAATCTTTTAACAATTCCATCCATCGCCGCTGCCTCATGTTCAGCTCCTTCTGATCCTGCAGATACTTCAGGCTTTTGTGGTCGCAAAACAACTCTATCGTTGCTCCGTATAAATAGTGCCTCCATATCTTCAGGGCATAGACCACCGCCGCAAGCTCCAGATCATGAGTGGGATAATTCTCTTCATGTGGCTTTAACTGCCGAGAGGCGTAGGCTACTACTCGACCTTGCTGCATAAGCACACATCCCAGCCCCTGCTTGCTAGCATCAGTGTAGACTACATAAGTCTGAGTTGGGTCTGGAATAATCAGCACGGGAGTAGTCGTTAATCTCTGCTTCAACTGCTGGAAGCTAGCCTCGCACTTCTCATCCCACTTGAACTGCTGATTCTTTCTGGTCAGCTTGGTAAGTGGTAAGGCAATTCGAGAAAAGTCTTGAATGAATCGTCTGTAGTACCCTGCTAGGCCAAGAAAACTTCTAATCTCTGTCACTGTCCTTGGCTGTTCCCAGCTCAAAACTGCTTCAACTTTGCTAGGATCCACAGCTACCCCGTCTCGGGATATGACATGACCGAGAAATTTGACTTCTGAAAGCCAAAACTCGCACTTACTCAGCTTAGCATAGAGCTTCTTCTCTTTAAGGGTACCAAGAACAATCCTCAAATGCCTCTCATGCTCCTCTGGAGATTTGGAGTACACCAGAATATCATCAATAAAGACCACAACGAACTGATCTAGATAAGGCCTGAAAATCCGGTTCATATAGTCCATGAAAATAGCAGGTGCATTGGTTAGTCCAAAAGGCATCACCAAAAATTCAAAATGTCCATAGCGTGTTCTGAACGCCGTCTTTGGAATATCATCTGGCTTGACCCTTAGTTGATGGTAGCCAGATCTCAAGTCAATTTTGGAGAATAAGCTCGCTCCTGCCAATTGATCTAGCAGGTCATCAATTCTGGGAAGAGGATACTTGTTCTTAACTGTAAGCTTATTTAATTCCCTGTAGTCAATGCATAGCCTTAAGCTACCATCTTTCTTCTTGACGAACAGTACTGGAGCACCCCATGGCGATACACTGGGTCGTATGAAACCCTTCTCCAATAGCTCCTCAATTTGCTTCTTCAGTTCCATCATTTCGTTGGGAGCCATCCTGTATGGGGCTTTTGATACTGGTCCAGCTCCAGGTACAATATGATTCTCTATCAAAATACTGGTCCAACTCCGATCTCCAGGTAGGAGTCTTCGGCAATACGTCATTCATAATTTCTAGCCAAAGCCCCATGGTTAACACATTTGGATCCCAGGCTTGATATATGGCTTTCACCCTTGTGATAAACTCCTGGTAGACCGAATAATCTTGATCTATGTTTTCGAACAGGGTCTGCCTCAACTCGTATAGTTGTCGGGCTAATGCTACCGAGCTCTCAAGTTGCTCTCTACTCAAGTTTCTCCCTGGGACCATTCTTACGATTAAACCTCCCAAATACATTTCTACTAGAGTCACTTCGGGCCTACTGGGACCTGGCGCATATGAAGTGGTTCAAGTTGCTACGTGAAGCTAACTCAAATATATTTCAGGGAAAAATCATTGGTTGACCAATCCTTGACAAATTCAACGTGAGTAAACGTTCAAATATTACTGTTCATCCAATGACTTTCTCCTGAATCCAGCATTCTGGTCCCAACTTTAACCATTTATATCTTTTCGTGTATACATCCAAATTAGACATTCTATATATCAAATTAAAGCTTAGTATGTCTACTGTATACCCTAAAAATTTCGTACATTAATTCAATCATTTACTATTTTTAATGATTTATCAAACATGAATGGGTCTTCACGAGTTACTGTTCACTGAGCCTATTTTCAGCATTTAGTCTTTACATACCCAAGCATACAACCAACACATATCAGTCATACAAGCCAGATAACAATTAATATCAAATAATCAACTGTTATATATCAGTGCATGATTAACTCTCTCATATTTTATTACATCCTTCTCTGTCTAAAATCCGGCAGCATAACTGCTACAATTCTTCTCTAGAAAGTAACCGATGTTGTACTGATTCGGTAATTCCCTTGTGAGAACTACCATTCTACGTAGTACCCAGGAAAGACTGGATGAACCTTCTGGGTCCACTCACTTCCAGCCTCCTTAGACAGCACTACGTACACAGTACGTATCAGTTCCTTTCTTTGTTCCGTCTTCGTTGCCGGAATTTCGGCAGCCTACCGGCGACTCTTAAGATTTCCAAATTTTATTTTGACAGAACCTCCCCTGAAATGTTATGTTTGGGAATGAGATTCAAAAGAATCCCAGTAACAATAATCATAACAAAATATGTAATGCAGAGTGACGGTGCTTGCTTGTGACTGTGTACAGGTAAGTATGCTGCATGCTTCCATATTCAATAACATATGATCATAGCATTGGAATAGAGCTTCAAGCATAACATATAGGACAACAATCAACCAAACAAGACAACACATCACAAAGACATTACATAAGAGCTAGGATTAGTTGTTACCTTAAAAGTAGTGCTTTAGAACTTCCCTACTACTTCCAACTTCACCAGAACTTCCTTACTTCTTTCTTTCTCTCACTTTCTCTCTCAAGAACTTCTTTCTTCTTCTCTTTCTTGCTTGCACCGAAATGAAGGGGGTAAGGGGGTATTTATAGTGTTGAGCAATGGCAATCTTGTAATTTTGAAGACTTATGATCCTGTGGTCCTGGTTTTTCCTGAATTTCCTATTTTTCTTTATTCCTTTTACTGCATCATGCATGACATCACTCAATGCCAACTCATGGGACACCTCACCTCCCACATTCTTCACATGGCGAAATTGAGAGGGAGCTAGAGCCTTCCGGAAGCTTTCCGGTCCACTCCGGTACCGGCCCGGTACATCGCCTCGAAAAACGTGCTGTTTTCTGCACCTGATGTTTCTGAAGATCCTTATTATGTCTACTGACCTCACATTTAGTATCTAGACCCTTTATATCATTAACTTTTTAATACTGGGTCCAGACTCAATTACAGATCCCCTGCGAAATGACCAAAATGCCCTTGGTGCCCTATCTTGTCCTATTCTAACCCTAAGGGCAAAATCGTCATTTCACACCTTTCTGGACTCGGTCAAAGCTTATACTGGCTCTAGTCAACCTTATTAGACATGTCTTGACCTCTGGGTCTGTCCAAAATGACCAGACTACCCTTTATTCATCTGCTGCCCTTTTTGTACAACATAGGGGCATTTTCGTAATTTCGCACTTTTCCGGGGATATGCTGGACACTGGCCCACCTATCAGTCCAAGAGTCTTATTGGGCCTCTAATGGCGCCATTTTTGGGCTTCCTGGGTCCATTACCTGTATGGCACGCATTACGAGAAATCTTCCTTTAACACAGTTCATTGAATATTTTAACTATTATTTACCGATTATACACCTTTTTCGGACACCGGCTCTTTTCCCCAGATACAGTGTCCAACTGTGTTCAGGCATCCTTGGGGGTTATAACGGTCATCTGACTGAAGTCATTCGATCGCATTTAGCCTCTTTAAAAATACCGATAAATCTCCAACCCGGATCCCTGGAGGCCTCACACTCCCGTCTGGAATTTTTATTTTGTGAATAACTTTTCCTACAGACCTCCTATCGGTATCCTGTCAGTTTCCCGACATCCGCCCCATAAGAGTGCATCATCCTGTATTTTCTCACTTATATCTGAAACCTAGGGTATCCGGTATTAATTTTTATAACTTTTGGACGATCAGTCCATTTCTGGCTATCTGGAGTCTTCAAAAATTCCGGTATTAGGCTTGGTTACCCGGCGTCCCCTGCCCTACCTTCTGGTAGAATCTGGGACTGAAATGCTGTCGGGCGGTGCAAACCACTTCTGGCCTATTTTCTTTAATTATTCTTTAGCCCCAAGGAACTTTTCCTCCTTTATAATTAAGTCCCTTAATTTGGCTAAAATTACCCTTTAAGACCCCACATTTTTGTCTACCTTTCCTTCCTTACCTTAAACTTTCCATATTTGCATTTAAGTCCTTTCTTTTCCTTTCTTTTGCAATTTAATCATTTTCTTTACATAAAGGACCACATCTTTTTCCTGAAACAGAGCTCATATATTCCGTTTATTCTGTACATAGGAACCAGTACAGAAAATTAAGGATATTACAAAGACTGGATGAACCGGCTAGGTCTACTCACTTTCAAACTCCTTAGACAGTACCTACGTACACAGTACGTATCATCTGCTTTCTTCACTACTAATATTTTGCCATAATTTTGGCAGCAAAATGGCGTCTTTCAGCATTCTCAAAATTCACTTTGACATAACCTCCCTGTAATGGGTTATACATAGGGGATAAGATTCAGGGGAATCTCAGTAGTAATAATCATAACAATATATGTAATGCAGTGTGATAGTGCTTGCTTGTGATTGTGTACAGATAAGTATGCCGCATGCTTCCATACTCAATAATAATATATGATCATAGCATTATGTAGTATAACTTCAGACATAACATATAAGACAACAATCCAACCAAACAATAGCACATCAAATCACAAAGCCATTACATAAAAGCTAGGATTAGTTACTACCTCACAAGCTTAGCAGAACTCTACTATCTCTATTCTGCTTCTAGCTCCACCAGAACTTCCTTCCTTCTTTCTTCTCTTCCTCTTTCTCTCTCTAGAACTCACTTCTCTCTCTTTCTTGGCTCTTGGCCGTGTATGACAATAACAAGGGGGAGGGGGTATTTATAGTGAAGGCAAAGGAGAATGAATGGTCCAGATCAATTTTCAATGAGTGGGTCAGATTGCTTGCTTCCTCAAGAAGCTTTGCTTACCTCATCATGGTAACATCATCATTCCCTTGACTCACCATTTATAAAATTATCCTAAGGACACCTCACATGCTAGGTGGCACAATGGTGGAGCCCACGGGACACCTCACCAGCTGACTCAGTGAAACATCCTCCCTTAGACCCCTCAGAGTACACTTGCGAAAGTGATATTGGCTCGGTTATATCTCACCTTAAGCCCAGAAATTGAACCTTTACTCTTAAGTTCCTTATTCTTAACCTTTAATTTGAAAACTCATTTATCTCATTCTATGTCACATCCTTATTTTTATACATCTTAGGGACCATTCAGTAGCACTTAAACCACTTTCAGGGTCATTGAAGTCTAAACACTTAACCTGGAATTTTATTCATATCGAGTACTGTTCACTATGGCAAATTCCAGATGAGTGACCTGACTTTGAAAATTCATAACTAATTCTAGAAAAATCAAAATGAAGTGGTTCAAATTGATACATGAATATAACTCAAATATATTTCAGGGAAAAATCATTGGTTGACCAATCTTTGACAAATTTAACGTGGGTCAACGTTTCAATCTTACTGTTCATCCAATGAATTTCTCCTAAATCCAGCATTCTGGTCCCAAATTTAACAATTTATATATTTTCGTGTATACATCCAAATTAGACATTCTATATATCAAATTAAATCTTAGTATGTCTACTTTTTACCCTAAAAATTTTGTACATTAATTCAATCATTTACTATTTTTAATGATTTATCAAACATGAATGGGTCTTCAAGAGTTACTGTTCACTGAGCCTATTTTCAGCATTTAGTCTTTACATACCCAAGCAAACAACCAACACATATCAGTCATACAAGCCAGATAATAATTAATATCAAATAATCAACTGTTATTTATCATTGCATGATTAACTCCCTCATATTTTATTACATCATTCTCTGTCTAAAATCCGGCAGCATAACTGCTACAATTCTTCTTTAGAAAGTAACCGATATTGTACCGATTCGGTAATTCCCTTATGAGAACTACCATTCTACGTAGTACCCAGGAAAGACTGGATGAACCTTCTGGGTCCACTCACTTCCAGCCTCCTTAGACAGCACTACGTACACAGTACGTATCAGTTCCTTTCTTTGTTCCGTCTTCGTTGCCGGAATTTCGGCAGCCTACCGGCGTCTCTTAAGATTTCCAAATTTTATTTTGACAGAACCTCCCCTGTAATGTTATGTTTGGGAATGAGATTCAAAAGAATCCCAGTAACAATAATCATAACAAAATATGTAATGCAGAGTGACGGTGCTTACTTGTGACTGTGTACAGATAAGTATGCTGCATGCTTCCATATTCAATAACATATGATCATAGCATTGGAATAGAGCTTCAAGCATAACTTATAGGACAACAATCAACCAAACAAAACAACACATCACAAAGACATTACATAAGAGCTAGGATTAGTTGTTACCTCAAAAGTAGAGCTTCAGAACCTCTCTACTACTTCCAACTCCACCAGAACTTCCTTACTTCTTTCTTTCTCTCACTTTCTCTCTCAAGAACTTATTTCTTCCTCTCTTTCTTGCTTGCACCGAAATGAAGGAGTAAGGGGGGGTATTTATAGTGTTGAGCAATGGCAATCTTGTAATTAGGAAGACTTATGATCCTGTGGTCCTGGTTTTTTCTGGAATTTCCTATTTTCTTTAATTCTCTTTTACTGCATCACCCTGGACACCTCATGGGACACCTCATAGGACACCTCACCACCCATATTCTTCATGTGACGAAATTTGGAGGTTCTGGAAGCTTTCCGGTCCAATCCGATACCGGCCCGGTCCATCGCCTCGAAAAATGTGCCATTTTCTGAATCTGATGTTTCTAAAGATCCTTTTTATGTCTACTGACCTCACATTTAGTATCTAGACCCTTTATATCATTAACTTTTTAATACTGGGTCCAGACTCAATTACAGATCCCCTGCGAAATGACCAAAATGCCCTTGGTGCCCTATCTTGTCCTATTTTAACCCTAAGGGCAAAATCGTCATTTCACACCTTTCTGGACTCGGTCAAAGCTTATACTGGCTCTAGCCAACCTTATTTAGACATGTCTTGACCTCTGGGTCTGTCCAAAATGACCAGAATACCCTTTATTCATCTGCTGCCCTTTTTGTACAACATAGGGGCATTTTCGTAATTTCTCACTTTTCCGGGGTTCTGCTGGACACTGGCCCACCTATCAGTCCAAGAGTCTTATTGGGCCTCTAGTGGCGCCATTTTTGGGCTTCCTGGGTCCATTATCTGTATGGCACGCATTACGAGGAATCTTCCTTTAACACAGTTCATTGAATATTTTAACTATTATTTACCGATTATATACCTTTTCCGGACACCGGCTCTTTTTCCCAGATACAGTGTCCTACTGTGTTCAGGCATCCTTGGGGGTTATAACGGTCATCTGACCGAAGTCATTCGATCGCATTCATCCCCTTTAAAAATACCGATAAATCTCCAACCCGGATCCCCGGAGGCCTCACACTCCCGTCTGGATTTTTTATTTTGTGAATAACTTTTCCTACAGACCTCCTATCGGTATCCTGTCAGTTTCCCGACATCCGCCCCATAAAGGCGCATCATCCTGTATTTTCCCACTTATATCTGAAATCTAGGGTATCCGGTATAAATTTTTATAACTTTTGGACGATCAATCCATTTCTGGCTATCTGGAGTCTTCAAAAATTCCGGTATTAGGGTTGGTTACCCAGCGTCACCTGCCCTACCTTCTGGTAGAATCTGGGACTGAAATGCTGTCGGGCGGTGCAAACCACTTCTGGCCTATTTTCTTTAATTATACTTTAGCCCCAGAGAACCTTTCCTTCTTTATAATTAAGTCCCTTAATTTGGCTAAAATTACACTTTAAGACCCCACATTTTTGTCTACCTTTCATTCCTAACTTTAAACTTTCCATAATTGCATTTAGGTCCCTTAATTTCCTTTCTTTTGCAATTTAATCCTTTTCTTTACATAAAGGTCCACATGTCTTTCCTGAAACAGAGCTCATATATTTCGTTTAATCTGTACATAGGAACCAGTACAGAAAATTAAGGATATTACATTTCTCTCCCCCTTAAAATAAATTTCGTCCCCGAAATTTACATTACACCTATCCTATAGAAACAATTCTGGATACTTCTCTTTCATCTTTTCTTCTGTTTCCCATGTAGCCTCTTGTTCAGTCAAGCCTTTCCAGATCACTTTAACTAAAGGAATCTGCTTATTCCGTAACTGCTTGACGTTTCTATCAGCAATTCGCACCGGTCCAACCTCATAGGTCAAGTCATCTGGCAGTGCGACCTCATCTTGCTCAATCACATGAGATGGATCTGGAATATACTTCTTTAATTGGGAAACATGGAACACATCATGTATCTGGCTGAGATTCGGAGGAAGAGCCAACTTGTAGGCTACTGCTCCTATCTTTGAGAGAATTTGGAATGGCCCGATGTATCTTGGATGCAACTTCTTCACCTTAATCGATCGTCCGGCTCCTGTGGTTGGAGTTAACTTAAGGAATACATGTTCTCCTTCTTCAAACTCCAACGGCTTCCTTCTGACATCTGCATAGCTCTTTTGTCTGCTTTGAGCCGTCAACAATCGTTTTCTAATTACCGCAACTTGTTCTGCAGTTTGATCCACTATATCCGGACCAAGCATTCTTCTCTCGCTCAACTCTAGCCAGCATAAGGGGGATCTACATTTCCGTCCATAGAGTGCTTCAAAAGGTGCCATCTGTATACTGGCCTGATAACCATTG
This sequence comes from Leucaena leucocephala, assembly GCA_037074615.1. Lineage (NCBI taxonomy): Eukaryota > Viridiplantae > Streptophyta > Magnoliopsida > Fabales > Fabaceae > Leucaena > Leucaena leucocephala. Next base: position 6,087,448 of record CM073548.1, on the reverse strand, counting down.
TTATATGCAAACTCTATAAGGGGTAAATGGATATCCCAGCTGCCTTTGAAATCTAGGACACATGCTCTCAGCATATCCTCTAACGTCTGTATTGTTCTTTCAGATTGACCATCTGTCTGAGGATGATAAGCTGTACTGAATCTGAGAGTAGTGCCCATTTCTTCCTGTAGAGCCCTCCAAAAATTTGAAGTAAATCGAGGATCTCTATCAGACACAATGCTGCTTGGGATACCATGGAGCCTAACGATCTCCTTTTATACAGCTTTGCCAGCTTTTCTAGAGAATCTCTCTTATTGATTGCCAGGAAATGTACCGACTTTGTCAATCGATCGATTACTACCCAAACCGCATCATGTCTACTTGGTGTCAAGGGTAGTCCTTCCACAAAGTCCATGGCAATCCCATCCCATTTCCACTCAGGGATATCTAAAGGCTGCAATGTTCCTGCTGGCTTTTGATGTTCAACTTTCACTTTCTGGCAGGTTAAGCACTTAGATACGTAAGCTACAACATCTTTCTTCAGTCCAGGCCACCAGAATAACCTTTTAACATCATGGTACATTTTGGTCATACCTGGATGTACCGTATATCGGCTTTTATGTGCTTCCTCCAGAATCCTTTCCCTTAATCCCCCAACATTTGGGATATAGGGTTTTCCCCTAAACTGTAGTAATCCGTCTGGGGACATCTCAAAATTTCTTGTCTTCCCTTTCTCCAGCTTGTCTTTGAATATTGCTGCGAGCTTATCCTGTTCCTGAGCCTCTTTGATCTCATCTTCTATGCAAATTCTGACACGAACTCCTCCAAAAGGATTCTCCGTCAGTTGCATTTGATATAGAGGGCTCCAGTCGCGCATATCTTCTATCAGTTCCAATTCCTTGATCATCATGTATGCAACCTGCACCACCTTTCTACTCAGGGCATCAGCTACCACATTGGCTTTTCCTGGATGGTATTTAATCTGGAAGTCATAATCTTTTAACAATTCCATCCATCGCCGCTGTCTCATGTTCAGCTCCTTCTGATCCTGTAGATACTTCAGGCTTTTGTGGTCGCAAAACAACTCTATCGTTGCTCCGTATAAATAGTGCCTCCATATCTTCAGGGCATAGACCACCGCCGTAAGCTCCAGATCATGAGTGGGATAATTCTCTTCGTGTGGCTTTAACTGCCGAGAGGCGTAGGCTACTACTCGACCTTGCTGCATAAGCACACATCCCAGCCCCTGCTTGCTAGCATCAGTATAGACTACATAAGTCTGAGTTGGGTCTGGAATAATCAGCACGGGAGTAGTCGTTAATCTCTGCTTCAACTGCTGGAAGCTAGCCTCGCACTTCTCATCCCACTTAAACTGCTGATTCTTTCTGGTCAGCTTGGTAAGTGGTAAGGCAATTCGAGAAAAGTCTTGAATGAATCGTCTGTAGTACCCTGCTAGGCCGAGAAAACTTCTAATCTCTGTCACTGTCCTTGGCTGTTCCCAGCTCAAAACTGCTTCAACTTTGCTAGGATCCACAGCTACCCCGTCTCGGGATATGACATGACCGAGAAATTTGACTTCTGAAAGCCAAAACTCGCACTTACTCAGCTTAGCATAGAGCTTCTTCTCTTTAAGGGTACCAAGAACAATCCTCAAATGCCTCTCATGCTCCTTTGGAGATTTGGAGTACACCAGAATATCATCAATAAAGACTACAACGAACTGATCTAGATAAGGCCTGAAAATCCGGTTCATATAGTCCATGAAAATAGCAGGTGCATTGGTTAGTCCAAAAGGCATCACCAAAAATTCAAAATGTCCGTAGCGCGTTCTGAACGCCGTCTTTGGACTATCATCTGGCTTGACCCTTAGTTGATGGTAGCCAGATCTCAAGTCAATCTTGGAGAATAAGCTCGCTCCTTCCAATTGATCTAGCAGGTCATCAATTCTGGGAAGAGGATACTTGTTCTTAACTGTAAGCTTATTTAATTCCCTGTAATCAATGCACAGCCTTAAGCTACCATCTTTCTTCTTGACGAACAGTACTGGAGCACCCCATGGCGATACACTGGGTCGTATAAAACCCTTCTCCAATAGCTCCTCAATTTGCTTCTTCAGTTCCATCATTTCTTTGGGAGCCATCCTATATGGGGCTTTTGATACTGGTCCAGCTCCAGGTACAATGTCGATCGCAAACTCCACCTCACGCTCCGAAGGCAATCCCTGAATCTCCTTTGGAAAGACTTCAGGAAATTCATTGACTACAGGAACCTCCTCGATGCCTTCCTCCACTTCTGCTTGAACAGAAAAGAATACCACATATCCCTGACATCCTTTCCGTAGACATTTTTCTGCCTGAGCCTCTGTCACGAAGTTCAGTTGTACTTCTAAGCTCCGATCAGTGATCTTTGGACCAAGAACTAGGGTCTTGTTTCTGCAGTCCAACATCACATTATTGGAGGATAACCAATTTAAACCGAGTATGACCTCAATCTCCTGGAAAGGCATACAGATCAGGTCCAGGGTGGTACTGCAGTGCTCATAACGCACCACACTATTTAGACAGGCATCAGATGTGATCACCCTAGCGTTGGTGGGGGTTTTCACCTGTATATCATAACGTAACTTGCTGATCAGAAGGCCTAGGCATTTAGCACATTCATAAGATATAAAGGAATGACTTGCACCCGAATCAAATAGGGCAGTCACAGCATGATCATTGAGATAGATTGTACCTTGGATCATCTCAGATGATCGCTGAGCATCCTCTCTAGTGAGTGCAAACACTCGTCCCGCCGTCCTTGGCCTTGGATCAGTTATAGCTTGAGGACATTCCCTGGAAAAATGTCCGGGCTTTCCGCAGGTATAGCATACATTCTGGCCCATCAAGCATGGTCTATCACCATGATTCTTTCCACACTTTTCACATACTGGGGCCTTTGGATCCCTGTTATTGGATCTTCCGCGGAAATTTCCTCTGTTAGGCCTCTTGGTCTGCCACGGGCGTTTTCTTTTCTTATAGCCGCTCCCACTGGCCGCTTCTTGATTCCGTCCGGCCTTATCAGGAGTCGCTTGATCTTTACTCCCACATCTGGACAGCATTCTATGATTCATGCTGTTCTCAACGATTCGACATGCTTCCACAGCCTTATTGAACTGGCTGTATTATTGGGGAGTTAACTTCTCCTTTAACATAGAATTCATCCCTCGAATCATTCTTTCTGTCATCCAGCGTTCATCATCCACTTGGCGTAGGTAAGTTGAATATTGAGATAGCCGGATGAACTTGGCCAAATATTCATCAAAAGATTCTTTTTCTCCTTGCCTCAGCACAAGGAATTCAGCCTCCCTTTCATCTCTGACAGATTGAGGAAAATATTTCTCATAAAATTGCTCAAGAAATACTTCCCAGGTAACTGGAATATCTCTTGCTTGGAGAAGTAACTCTGTATTCTTCCACCATCTATCCGCATCCTTTTCCAATTGATAGATGGCCATTTAGGCCTTGGTTTCAGTCGGGCAGTCGAGGACCTTAAAGATCTTCTCTAATCTACTGACCCAATTTTCTGCTACATGTACTTCAAATGTCCCTTCGAATATGGGAGGATTGTGTTTGCAGAATTGCACCATCCATTGTTGGATGCCAACTGCCTCCTCCCTTGATTCAACCCTTCTCTGGGGCTGTTCCGCCTGCTGTGGTACTTCTTCAGGTTCTCTACTAGTTACTCCTGAAGGCTCTAGCGGTCTTAAATTATTTACAGCTGCTGCTACTGCCGCGGCTATGGCAGCATCTCTTTCTTGTTCATTTCGTGCTTGAGCAGCTCTCATTTCTTCTATCATCTTTTATTGCTGTTCTAATCGTTCTAGAATCATTTGATTAAGGTTTCCAGCCTCTCGGGGTTCCTTAGCTGGAATAGTTCTCCTCGTTCGTACCATTTTGTTATACTTAAAAACAGAAGGGAATACGATAAATAACATAATTCCTTTTCATTTTATTTCAAACATAATATACATACAGAGTATATGTACATACCATTCTAGTCTATTACTCTAATTTTTCTTAAATTTCATTCTAATATATTCTCCTACTAGGTAGATCCAGTTGGATATGGTACAATATGATTCTCTATCAAAATACTGGTCCAACTCCGATCTCCAGGTAGGAGTCTTCGGCAATACATCATTCATAATTTCTAGCCAAAGCCCCATGGTTAACACATTTGGATCCCAGGCTTGATATATGGCTTTCACCCTTGTGATAAACTCCTGGTAGACCGAATAATCTTGATCTATGTTTTCAAACAGGGTCTGCCTCAACTCGTATAGTTTTCGGGCTAATGCTACCAAGCTCTCAAGTTGCTCTCTACTCAGGTTCCTCCCTGGGACCATTCTTACGATTAAACCTCCCAAATACATTTCTACTAGAGTCACTTTGGGTCTACTGGGACCTAGCGCATTACTCTGAACACGTACTTGGCTGGATCCTGAACTGTCTGTTATATTCAAGGGTGCCGCACTTATGGGAATGGCAGGAATAGGGCCTTCTGTTATTATCACCTCTTGTTCATCAATTGGAAAGTTTGATCCTACCGAGGAACCATCCTCCTCAGAATCACCAGCTACTGGAGGTGTCCAGAGGTCAGAATCATTGCTTACTATCTCTTCTTCTGAACTATATGAACTAGAGACCTCTGGTCTTAATTCCCATTGGTTTACTGTAGTTTCAGACCCAAATCTATGTCTAGCCATCCTGCAAACACTAACTTAGTGTCAATTATGACGGCTTTATCATGGTATATCTTTCTATAAATCATCTACTCAGAGCATTTCTTAAGCCAGAATCCTTTGCTCTGATACCAAAATGTCACATCCTTATTTTTATACATCTTAGGGACCATTCAGTAGCACTTAAACCACTTTCAGGGTCATTGAAGTCTAAACACTTAACCTGGAATTTTATTCATATCGAGTACTGTTTACTATGACAAATTCCAGATGAGTGACCTGACTTTGAAATTCATAACTAATTCTAGAAAAATCGAAATGAAGTGGTTCAAATTGCTACATGAAGATAACTCAAATATATTTCAGGGAAAAATCATTGGTTGACCAATCTTTGACAAATTTAACGTGGGTCAACGTTTCAATCTTACTGTTCATCCAATAACTTTCTCCTGAATCCAGCATTCTGGTCCCAACTTTAACAATTTATATATTTTCGTGTATACATACAAATTAGACATTATATATATAAAATTAAAGCTTAGTATGTCTACTTTTTACCCTAAAAATTTCGTATATTAATTCAATCATTTACTATTTTTAATGATTTATCAAACTTGAATGGGTCTTCACGAGTTACTGTTCACTGAGCCTATTTTCAGCATTTAGTCTTTACATACCCAAGCATACAACCAACACATATCAGTCATACAAGCCAGATAATAATTAATATCAAATAATCAACTGTTATTTATCATTGCATGATTAACTCCCTCATATTTTATTACATCATTCTCTGTCTAAAATCCGGCAGCATAACTGCTACAATTCTTCTTTAGAAAGTAACCGATGTTGTACCGATTCGGTAATTCCCTTATGAGAACTACCATTCTACGTAGTACCCAAGAAAGACTGGATGAACCTTCTGGGTCCACTCACTTCCAGCCTCCTTAGACAGCACTACGTACACAGTACGTATCAGTTCCTTTCTTTGTTCCGTCTTCGTTGCCGGAATTTCGGCAGCCTACCGGCGTCTCTTAAGATTTCCAAATTTTATTTTGACAGAACCTCCCCTGTAATGTTATGTTTGGGAATGAGATTCAAAAGAATCCCAGTAACAATAATCATAACAAAATATGTAATGCAGAGTGACGGTGCTTGCTTGTGACTGTGTACAGATAAGTATGCTGCATGCTTCCATATTCAATAACATATGATCATAGCATTGGAATAGAGCTTCAAGCATAACATATAGGACAACAATCAACCAAACAAAACAACACATCACAAAGACATTACATAAGAGCTAGGATTAGTTGTTACCTCAAAAGCAGAGCTTCAGAACCTCTCTACTACTTCCAACTCCACCAGAACTTCCTTACTTCTTTCTTTCTCTCACTTTCTCTCTCAAGAACTTATTTCTTCCTCTCTTTCTTGCTTGCACCGAAATGAAGGATTAAGGGGGGGTATTTATAGTGTTGAGCAATGGCAATCTTATAATTAGGAAGACTTATGATCCTGTGGTCCTGGTTTTTCCTGGAATTTCCTATTTTCTTTAATTCTCTTTTACTGCATCACCCTGGACACCTCATGGGACACCTCATAGGACACCTCACCACCCATATTCTTCATGTGATGAAATTTGGAGGTTCTGGAAGCTTTCCGGTCCAATCCGGTACCGGCCCGGTCCATCGCCTCGAAAAACGTGCCATTTTCTGAATCTGATGTTTCTGAAGATCCTTTTTATGTCTACTGACCTCACATTTAGTATCTAGACCCTTTATATCATTAAATTTTTAATACTGGGTCCAGACTCAATTACAGATCCCCTGCGAAATGACCAAAATGCCCTTGGTGCCCTATCTTGTCCTATTTTAACCCTAAGGGCAAAATCGTCATTTCACACCTTTCTGGACTCGGTCAAAGCTTATACTGGCTCTAGCCAACCTTATTTAGACATGTCTTGACCTCTGGGTCTGTCCAAAATGACCAGAATACCCTTTATTCATCTGCTGCCCTTTTTGTACAACATAGGGGCATTTTCGTAATTTCTCACTTTTCCGGGGTTCTGCTGGACACTGGCCCACCTATCAGTCCAAGAGTCTTATTGGGCCTCTAGTGGCGCCATTTTTGGGCTTCCTGGGTCCATTATCTGTATGGCACGCATTACGAGGAATCTTCCTTTAACACAGTTCATTGAATATTTTAACTATTATTTACCGATTATATACCTTTTCCGGACACCGGCTCTTTTTCCCAGATACAGTGTCCTACTGTGTTCAGGCATCCTTGGGGGTTATAACGGTCATCTGACCGAAGTCATTCGATTGCATTCAGCCCCTTTAAAAATACCGATAAATCTCCAACCCGGATCCCCGGAGGCCTCACACTCCCGTCTGGATTTTTTATTTTGTGAATAACTTTTCCTACAGACCTCCTATCGGTATCCTGTCAGTTTCCCGACATCCGCCCCATAAAGGCGCATCATCCTGTATTTTCCCACTTATATCTGAAATCTAGGGTATCCGGTATAAATTTTTATAACTTTTGGACGATCAATCCATTTCTGGCTATCTGGAGTCTTCAAAAATTCCGGTATTAGGGTTGGTTACCCGGCGTCACCTGCCCTACCTTCTGGTAGAATCTGGGACTGAAATGCTGTCGGGCGGTGCAAACCACTTCTGGCCTATTTTCTTTAATTATACTTTAGCCCCAGAGAACCTTTCCTTCTTTATAATTAAGTCCCTTAATTTGGCTAAAATTACACTTTAAGACCCTACATTTTTGTCTACCTTTCATTCCTAACTTTAAACTTTCCATAATTGCATTTAGGTCCCTTAATTTCCTTTCTTTTGCAATTTAATCCTTTTCTTTACATAAAGGTCCACATGTCTTTCCTGAAACAGAGCTCATATATTTCGTTTAATCTGTACATAGGAACCAGTACAGAAAATTAAGGATATTACATTCTACACATCCAAATGAGGCTTATTTCCTATCCACGTAATGCCCCAGATGTGTGCTACTGGCTCACCAAATTTCGTGGCCAAACTCTTTCGTTCACTAGGTCAAACTGAGGTCAAAACACTGCTACCTCAGGACCTGCGAATTTCTCTCTCATAATTTCTCATACACAAGTTGAACATGCCAAACAATATTTATTATTAAATAATAAATTGTTATACAACAGGGCATGAACAAATCCTCATATCACTATTACATCTTTTTTGCCTGAAATCCGGTAGTATAACTACTATACTTCATCTTTACAAATAACTGATCTTGTACTGATTCAGTAATTCCCGTAAGAACTATCATTCTACGTAAGTACCCAGCGAAGACTGGATTAACCGGCTAGGTCCACTCACTTCCAAACTCCTTAGACAGTACCTACGTACACAGTACATATCATCTTATCCTATCTTCATTCTGCCGTAATTTTAGCAGCATAACGGCGTCTTTAAACCTTCTCAAAATTCACTTCAACATAACCTCCCTATAAAGGAGTTATACATGGGGGAGTGAGATTCGGGGGAATCTCAGTAGTAATAATCATAGCAATATATGTAATGCAGTGTGATAGTGCTTGCTTGTGATTGTGTTGCGTGCTTCCATACTCAAAATTCACTATAAGTATGTTGCGTGCTTCCATACTCAATAATAACATATGATCATAGCATTATGTAGTAGATCTTCAAGCATAACATATAAGACAACAATCCAACCAAACAATAGCACATCAAATCACAAAGCCATTACATAAAAGCTAGGATTAGTTACTACCTTACTAGCATCTCTATACTACTTCCGGCTCCGCCAGAACTTCCTTTCTTCTTCCTCCCACTTTCTCTCTCTAGAACTCACTTCTCTCTCTTTATGGGCTCTTGGCCGTGAATGACAAAGGCAAGGGGGAGGGGGTATTTATATTGAGGGCAAAGGAGAACTAATGGCTCAGACTGATTCACGATGAATGGGTTAGGTCGCTTTGCTTGCTCACCAAGTTTTGCTTATGTCATCGTGATGACATCATCCTCCATAATGACTCATCAAACATAACATCATCTTGGGACACCTCACATGCTAGGTGGCGCAATGGTGGGGCCCTTGGGACACCTCACCAGCTGACTCAGCGTTCCAGAGCATTCTAGAGTCTTGCACCAAAATACAGGCTGAGATCGTGCCACGTGTCCTTAGCTTTTTCTTCTCCTTCTAGATGAGTGCCATATGGCATCTTGCTAGCACCTTTCACACCATCCCATGGCTTCTAGATAAGTCCAAAGCTTTATCTGATCAATCCTCCGGTTACTACTTCGACCAGGTAACTTTACTTTATGGAAACAGCACTAAAATATTATTTTAATGCCACTTTAACTCACATAACCATTGGGCCACGTTTTTGCACTCTTGGACTGCTTTCTTGGGCCCTGATCAAGCTCAAGTACTCTGATGGCTTGATTCCCAAGAAATATCCCTTAGCAAATTACCAAAATGCCCTTGGTTCCTCTTTATTTACTTTAATGACTCTAGGGGCATTATTGCCTTTTCACATTTCACCAGAGTATTCTCTGACCCTGGTCAACTATCTAGATAACCTTTCTTGGCTGCCTTACCTTATCCAAATGACCAAAATACCCTTTACTCATTCTTTCACTATTTTATAACATAAGGGTATTTTCGTCATTTTGTACACCTTTTTCTGAACACCGACCCCTTTTTCCCACTGAATTGATATCATGGGTCTGGGCCTCCCTTGGTATCACTTATGGGCCTTAGCAACACTATATGGCTTCTGGCCATAGTCCGATCATCTCTATTCGGACTATTTTTCCTTTATAGATTATAACTTTAAGTTCTCATCTTCAGGAATTTTTACAGAATAATCGGGACCTCAAATCAAAATTTTGTGACACCTCATTCAACCCGGAATTCTTTTCTCTATCTCCCAGTATTTTCAGATATTAAATCCGGACCGGGCTGTTTTGGCCTGAAAGTACGCTCGCGCGCACAGTTTTCAAAATGACCTTTTACCCTTGGTCATTTTCTTAATTCTTACATACTCAGAGAGACCTCATATGCATATTTCATAGTTCAGTGAAATGATCAGCATAATTTTCTCTATTTTTTGGTAAAATATGGTACTCATCGGCTACCAGCCTGATCTTTCCCATAATTACGATTATGCCCCTGAATTCTCTTTCTGGCATCTTTACTTATCTTCTTATCCTTCATCTTAAGTTCTAGAAATTCTCTTTCAACAACTCATCCCCTGAACTCTTCGGGAGTCATTGTTAATTGAAAGGCTCGACAACCCGCCTATATCAGGTTATCTTACTCAGGAGCCAGCCTATATCTAGCTACCTGCAGAATTCCTAGGCTTAAGACTTAGGATATTCCTTACATTCCTCTTTTTGAACCTAGGTGAAGTGTCCCTATTTTGTAGGTCAAAGACTTAACTCATCTTTAAATCCTGAGGAACTTAGCTCATCCCTCGGATTCCTACAAAATATAGGTAAGTGATCTGCCCATAACAGATTACTACCCTGGGACTATGGGTTTAGCAGCCTGCCCATATCAGACTACCTCCCAGTTCTCCTATACCCAAAAATTAGGATATTATAGATAACGTTGACTATATCAGTCTCAAGAAAGCTGTGGAGAGTGAACTACTCAGTTTAGGTTAAGGGATGGATAGAAGTAGAGATCAAGAGCAGTAAGTCTATCTGCATTTTCTCAATGCTGTAGCAAGGATGATAAACCAGTATACGATAGAGGGCATTGGCTTGAATCAGGTTTACAATCTAGAAGATTGGCATGAGATGGTCATAAGTCAGATATTGCCATATACTCCTACATGGCATGTAGAGCTAAGTAAGTTTTTGGCAAATGATCCACTAACTGATATACAAGGGTGACATTTTCGTATGCAAAAGTATTTACAGTTTACGATTCCCTAGAAAAGAATATAAAAAGGGATGAGGGGTAATGTAAATATGTAAACAATGTAAAGTGAAGTAATTACATAAATGTATAATAGTTATGACTTACCCCGTATATGTAATTGACATATATGTAATACAAATGTTATGGTGACATAAAATGAGTTTTGATGTGATATAATGAAATGATAGTTGGTTGAACATCTATTTGAATATGTTCCCTATTTAATTTAATTATGATAGATAGATATGGATGAATTTCAAGTTACTCAAGTTCATCAAAGTTAAGAACAAGGATCGGCCATTGCTAGAGTAAAGACTGGACAAGAATATTAGAAGGGAATGATTAGAGAAAGCTGTGTCCAAGTTGCGATGTGAAGTAGTTTAGGTTGCGACTAGAAGTTCCAGAGAAGTTAAGTCGCGACGAGTTGAGCCATGGGTCGCGATGAAAAGTTACAAAGTTATTAGGTCGCAATGAGACAGGTCATAGGACGCGACTATTGTGCACAGAGCAGTTCAAGTCATGACGAGATAAGACCTGAGTTGCGACTAAATATCACAGAGCTGTTAAGTCGTGAGGAGTAGAATGAAATGGTCACGACTAAAGTTTACAGAGAATATGAGTCGCGACTAGCCAATACTCAGGTCGTGACTAGGATGCACAGAGACCTAATGATAAATGAAGATGCCAGCCTCACTGAAGTTTATCAGTTAGAGGTTTTGCACGAGATGCAGGCAAGCTAAACAGTATGAGATACAGAGATACAAATTAGTTTTAGAAGATGTTCAGAAGTAGATCCTCCGTGTGATCATTAGGTGTAGATCTACATAATGAAAGAATTTGTTCAGTTAGTCTTTCCTGACCAAAAGAATTAGAAGTTAAAATGAGACTTGCCTAAGAATAAGCCTAACACATGGTTTAAAGTTAGAAACATGATGGTTAACAATTAGAGAGCTAACATTCCCAAGACAGAGGGATTCCATCACAAAGAAACAATAACCTAGCAGACCTAGGGGAGAGCACCTTAAAGAACAGAAGTAATAGTGCTAGATGATGAATGAGATCCATGTGACTTAAGTTAGTCAGGATCCATAGAAGAAGACTAGAAAGGAACCACAGTCTAGTCTAGAGCAGACTGAGACTGATATACAGACAGAAAGAGTTAAGATATAGTAGAGAGATACGGAAGTTACTCCATAGAGATGGAGATTGATCTGCTCACCTGAGAAGTATTTCTTCAATAGTTTTACGAAAAGCATTCCTTTCAGTTAGATAGAGATGAGCGTGAGGCTAAGGGTTAAAGTTGAGGAACAGAAATCCTTTGATGAATACTTAGCCAAGTTTGTCTACATGAATAGTGAGAGTTGAATGATTGAGGAGTTAATTCGTGGATTGAATTCCATGTTACAAAGAAAGAACTTTTCTCAGATAGTTGCAGAAGTTCAATAGAGCGGTAGATGTATGCAAGATTAGAAAAAGAAAGGTAGCCACAGTTTTAAAGATAAAGTGACTCCCCTATCCCCTACGTAAGAAAGAGTAATGAAGGGTTGAGTCTGTACCATAGCAAGGGGTAATGTGGTAGCCTAAGTAAATGAGCATTTATCTCAAGTTCATGAATGAATGATTGGGATCTGGCAGAGTGTCACATCATAATTTTCTTACATCTTAGGGACCAAACAGTAGCATTTGGAACCACTTATATGATCAATGAAGTCAAATTTCACAATCTGGAATGTTTGACCACGGGTTACTGTTCATTTGGTAAAATTCCAGACAAGTGATTCAACTTCAAAAATTCATAACTAATTCTAGAAAAATCAAAATGAAGTGGTTCAAGTTTCTATACGAAGCTAACATAAGCCTATTTAAGAGAAAAATATTAATCTGACCAAAATCCAAACAAATTAGTACAGTACTGACATGGAATATTACTGTTCATATGGTCAGTTTCACAATTTCCAGATTTGGTTCCCTAACTTTGAAAAATTTGTTCTCTTTGTACAAATATCGGAATAAGACGTTCTTGGTACCAAAATGAAGTTCAACATGTCTATTATCATACTGTAAAGTCTTATACATTTATTCAAAGGTTAGCTATTTTTCCTAAGTCTCAACAAAACATAACAATAACTGAAACAAGCCTTAATACACACATTACATATTTCCATAAAAAGTCTCGCATACAACAATGTATTTATGCATCATAACTTCTTCACTCTCCTTTCTTGCTTTCATAAGATGGCCCTGCTGTGATGTTTGTATAATGGAAGTAGTGAGATTTCGGGGGAAATCTCAGTAGCAAACGGAAACTAAACAGTGTATGCACTCAATGCTTGATGTTAATATGTGTCTGCTTAATGATCATGCTTGCCTAATGATATATTTACATGCTTCCATGTTCCTTAAATTATAACATATGGCCATAGCATAAAAAGAAACAGAGCATCATTCAATCATACATGCTTCACATAATCAAAGTAAACATTCAACACATAAAACATCCAAGCAAGCAAAGCATACAAGTGAGGTAAGTTTACTACCTTGGAATAGCTCTCCTTTAACCTTTTCTTTCTTGGTCTTTTGGTCCTCTCTTTCACAAATGTCAAAGCCTAATCATGGTAGAGTAATACACTTATTACAATCCATACCAATTCAGCTTTGAACTTCACTTAATAATTTAAGTTCATTTTCCGGAACCGATACACCCCTAACTTTCTTTATTTGTGGTTAATTGCCTTGTCCTTTGAATTAATTTGTGCCTTGACTATATCCCACACAATTTTACCCAAGGAATCCAAATATGGATTAAGAATTGCAAAATTCCAATGTTTCCTTCAGGTCTGGACAGAAACAGAAACAGCACCTATAATTTTCCCAAAAATTCCTCTTTTCAATTCCAATGCTTCCAAGACTTTGATCTTACTTAATCCTACACAATTTTGCATTTTAGACCCATTGGAAACATCAAAATCATGAAATTCCAATCACTGTTCATACTAATGAACAGTAATAGAGAAGGTTTCAAATTGTCCCTTTCTCAATTTTAATGTTTCCAAGGTTCCAATCTTATTCAATACTACACAAAATCATCATATAAATTCAATGGAAGTATTAGGTCATTGAAATTCAATCTTCTTCCTTAAGTTCTGTCCTAGGACAAAAGTCACATGAATTGGGATTTCAAGGATTACACAATTAATTCAAGCAATAGCCAATAATCCAAGTTTATCTAGGTTAGTATTTCATAGTTCTATCTTACTTCTCTTTTTTCTTCATTTCTGTCCAGATTTGGACAGCATGGAGAACCAAGGAAAAATAGGTTTTCCAACCACTAAAACCTAGGTTTCAATCTTCCAAAATATATACATAAGAACTAGGAAGATTGCTTACCTTAAACCTTGATTGCTTTGAACCAAAGTGCCTTGTCTCTTCTTTAGTTTGCTTGAGTTTTCAATCCTCAAGAGTTTCCCCTCTTGTTGTTACTTAATATGAAGGAATGGAGGAAGGTATTTATAGACAATTTTTAGGGTACTTAGGACTAATCCACCCTTGGAAGTACTAATTATTACAATGACTTAATTCTTCCGCTCATTGGTGGATTTTATGATTAATTAATCTTAATCATCATTAAACTATTTATTATAATATTTTAATGTAATGAGACACATGTGATAATTCATTCCTCTTGCTATGCTTGACATGTGGCACATGGTGGGTCCCACATGGGATATCTCACCATACACCTCACATGTCTTGAAACTTCCTCCTTCCTCTTCTTTTTATTTTTTTTAGAAATATCTTAAAAATTCATTTCACCACAAGACCATTCCTTAGCATCTTGGGCTGATTTAAAACGTCACTTGGGCCCTAAATTGAGTCCAATTGCCAATTGGTTCAATTCCCAAGGTATATCCTATACCGATATACTTAAATTCTCCTGATTTTTGGAATAAATTCTATAAAATTCTTTTAAGGGTTATAACATTTTTAGAAATTCATTCTAATATAAAATGAATTTTATACAAAGTTTCATAATTTTCTGAGACCCAGAAGTCGTGATAAAAATTCTCTACATTTCCTTTAACCCTTTATCAGTGTCCGATTTCACCGTAAATTTCATAATTAATTATACAGGACTCCTTTTTGACTTTTGTCAGTTTCATAAATTTTTATATTATTTATAAGAATTTACTACCAAGTTTCATCTAATTCTGAGGTCCAAAAGATATTTTAATAATTTCCCTAAACTTTAGAAATTCATATCAATTTATCGGGACCTCAAATCAAAATTTCGTGTTGCGTTAAATTGATCAGAATAATTTTCTCTATTTTATGGTAAAATTTGAGACTAAACTGCTTTCGGGCAGTTTTGGGCCTTTTTTGGCTCAACTTTCTCATAATTACCATTTTGCCCCTGAACTTTTAAAAATTACACTTTAAGCCCTTAACTTTTCATAATTATACTTAATGCCCCAAAAAGTTTATGTCTACTTCCACTTTGCACCATAGAACTTTTAGAGTTTTCACTTTAGTCCCTTTCTTTCCAAAATGACCATCAAAATCCCTTCATAACTCTTTCCACTATTAGTCTTATCCAGATAGGGAAATTTTGAGATGTTACACATAGAAGGTGATAAAAAGACAGAAAGCTTAAAAGGATTACCTAGTTAATCAATTGATTGTAGTGTGCGTATAATGGATGGTTGAGCAAATTATGAGATGATGCTATGGCTTATGTTGCCATAGGTTATGATGATCAGTTACATCTCCTTGCAGTTGTCATATAATGACATGCATGTTAGAGAATGCTTAAATAATTGCATCTCCTTGCATATTATGCATGTTAGAGTATGCTATGATGAATGAATACTCTCCTTCGTAGTACATGTGAGGTAGAGTATATATGCTAAGAAAGTTATGTTGCTTCCATACCATACAACACGCAATATAAAACATCATTACTTTTGTATGCCTTAGGGACCATTTGGTAGCATCTGGAACCACTTTCAAGGTCATTGAAGTCAAATTTCTTATTCTGGAGTTTTACTCTTATCGAGTACTGTTAACTTTGTAAATTCCAGACGAGTGACCTGATTTCAAAAAATCATAACTAATTCTAGAAAAATAAGAATAAAGTGGTTCAAATTGCTACATGAATCTAACTCAATACTCTTTCAAGAAAAAATAACTCGTTGACCACGCATTGACCAAGTCAACGTCAGTCAACGTTACAACTTTACTGTTCATCCAGCGTTTTTCTCCTGAATCTAGCATTTTGGTCCCAACTTTGATAATTTATATCTCCATGTGTAGAGATCCAAATGAGGAATTCTATATATCAAATAGAATCTTGGTATGTCTACTATTTACCATAAAAATATCATACATTTATTTAACCATTTACTATTTTTAATTACAGATCAAATATTACTGTGTCACCACGAGTTACTGTTCATGCCAGCAATCAACTTTACATACATATGCATAACATCTCTTAATTCCTCATACACAAGCTGAGCATGCCAGACAATATTTATTATTAAATAATAAATTGTTATACAAAAGGGTATGAATAAAATCCCCATATCTTTATTACATCTTTCCTGCCTGAAATCCGGCAGTATAACTACTATACTCCATCTTTTCTGAAGAACTGATTTGTACCGATTCGGTAATTCCCGTGAGAACTACCATTCTACGTAAGTACCCAGGAAAGACTGGATGAATCGACTAGGTCCACTCACTTCCAGACTCCTTAGACAGTACCTACGTACACAGTACGTATCATCTCCTTTCTTCACTACTGATAGTTTGCCATAATTTTGGCAGCATAACGGCGTCTTTCAGCATTCTCAAAATTTACTTTAACATAACCTCCCTGTAATGGGTTATACATTGGGGATGAGATTCGGGGGAATCTCAGTAGTAATAATTATAACAATATATGTAATGCAGTTGACAGTGCTTGCTTGTGATTGTGTATAGATAAGTATGACTCGTGCTTCCATACTCAATAATAACATATGATCATAACATTATGTAGTAGAGCTTCAGACATAACATATAAGACAACAATCCAACCAAACAATAGCACATCAAATCACAAAGCCATTACATAAAAGCTAGGATTAGTTACTACCTAGCTAGCTTAGCAGAACTCTACTATCTTTCTACTGCTTCCAGCTCCGCCAGAACTTCCTTCCTTTCTTTCTTCTTCTTACTTTCTCTCTCTAGAACTCACTTCTCTCTCTATTTCTTTCCTTGGCCGTGGGATGAATGAAAATGGGAGGGGAGGGGGTATTTATACTTTTCATGGATGGCATTCTTGTAATTAGCAAGAACTTTAATCTTGTGGCCACCATTTTTCCAAGAATTTTCCTATATTCTTTTCTCCCTTACTGCATCAATATGGTGATGTCATCATGGGACACTCGCCATGGTGACTCACTACCCCTCATAATTACTTGCTGACTCACCGGTTCTGGAGAATTTCCTAGTCTTGCACTGAAATACGTGTCCTTCGCTTTATTTGCTTCCTCCATATCAGTGCCATGTGGCATCAAGGTGGGTCCCACAAGATACCTTTTCACGCCATCCAATGCTATCCAGATAAGTCCAGCACTTTATCTGATCAATTCCCCAGTTATCACATCAACCGAGTAACTTTACTTTATAGAAACAACACTAAAATATTATTTTAATGCCACTTTAACTCACATATTCCTTGGGCTACGTTTTTACACTCTGGGTTTGCTATCTTGGGCCCTGATCAGGCTCAAGTACTCTGATGGCTCGATTCCCAAGAAACATCCCTTGGCAAATTACCAAAATGCCCTTGGTCACTTTTCTAATTCTTACATACTTATAGGGACCTCATATGCATATTTTACAGTTCAGTGAAATGATCAACACAATTTTCTCTATTTTATGGTAAACTATGGTAGTCATCAGCTACCAGCCCAATCTTTCCATAATTACGATTATCCCCTGAATTCTCTTTCTGGCATCTTTACTTATCTTCTTATCCTTCATCTTAAGTTCTAGAAATTCTCTTTCAACAACTCATCCCTTGAACTCTTCGAGAGTCATTGTTAATTGAAAGGCTCGATAACCTGCCTATATCAGGTTATCTTACTCAGGAGCCAGCCCATATCTAGCTACCTGCAGAATTCCTAGGCTTAAGACTTAGGATATTCCTTACATTCCTCTTTTTGAACCTAGGTGAACTGTCCCTATTTTGTAGGTCAAAGACTTAACTCATCTTTAAATCCTGAGGAACTTAGCTCATCCCTCGGATTCCTACAAAATATAGGTAAGTGATCTGCCCATATTAGATTACTACCCTGGGACTACGAATTTAGCAGCCTGCCCATATCAGACTACCTCCCAGTTCTTCTAGACCCAAAAATTAGGATGTTACATAATAAGATAATTTAACTTGGTAATGATACTAAAGCAATAGAAAAGTGATAAATGAGATAGTTAGCCAGTCGATCCCCAAAGTTTAGAATGAGAATCTAAGACAGATAGTGATAGCCAGTTTGACAGAGAAAGAGAGTAGAGATGAATGTTGATGATAATCCTATAGACATATGATTACACTACTCAGGACATATCCCTTCAGTAGGGGATGAGATATATGAATGGTGTACCATGAACATGAAGTGAGATGTAGTTATGAAAGATGTTGCAGCTCTGAGAAGGAGCAGTGTCTATGTAATAGAAGTTAACATTCTTGTAATAGAGCTAGATTGCTCTTGCGATTGAGTCAGATTGCTCATGAAATAGAGCTGAAAGCATGGACAGTGAAGCTCATGATAAAGCCATGTCCAACAGACGAGATAGACAGATTATGATAGATATGTGCATGATAGAGCATTTGTAGCTCTCTGCAGTACTAGATATATAAAGTTATGAAAGATGATAATGATGTGGGAAAATTCATGAGTAATAGAGAAAATGAGTAAAGTCTCAATAATATTAGCTTCTAGGGAATTATCTGTTGGGTTAGCAACTAAGTTGAAGTAACTAACCTTGTAACTTAGTTTGTTGGTTTAAGTCTTCTAGAGATAAGAATATAGTACAACGGAATCGCAGTAGATTCCAGAGGATCACAGTTAGATCCTAGCATGGCTTACAGAGAAAAGAATTCCAAGGTCGCAGTTAGATCCTGAAGAGGCTTACGGTTGATAGCAGTAGATCCCGAGGGTCACAGTAGACCTAGCCTAAAAAAAGTGAATGAATGAGCCATAAGTACAGTATTTTTTTGGAATGACAATTACCAAGGACAAAGTGTAAGGTAGAAAAGCTTCACAAGTTATTAATTCATAGCAGAGAGAGTACCCACAATGTTAGTTTCAGATAACATTATTATTCATATAGACTGAACTCATAATCTTCGTACATGAAAAATGAAGTAAAATTAGTAGAGGTTCCTAAGATGAGGATAAAGAGAATGAGAATGAAAGCTATATAGATCCTCCAGGTGAGGACAAAAAGGTTAAAAAGCTAAAGAGGCTTATAGAGAAGAGTCTAAGATAGTAAAGTACCAGGGTTAGAGCCTATTGGTACCAGTGCTTCAGATTTTTATCAGCACTTTTTAGTTAAGTGTGCTCAGGCAAGAGTAGCCCAGTGATGGGTGACCCTGAGAAGTAATGAGAAAAGAGTGTAAATGCCATAGAAGTTTGGCATATATACATAAAGTTATATAAAATGATAAACAGGGTTATGAAAAGTTAGAAAGGGTTATGAACAGTAAAGGAATAGAACCCTTCTGTCAAGTCCAAATAGAGTGGATTTGAAATAAAATATTTAAATTATGACTTTGTTAAGGAGAAAGAGAGGCAAAAGAGCAATATTCTCCTGAGAGGTTGACAAAGTTATAAGTTAAAGAGAATGTTAGACTTATGGTATCTCAGGATATGTCATGATAAGCAAGATATGCCAGGATATGACATGAGAAATATCTAATGAGATACATAATGAGAAGTATATATTGAGAAGTAACTTTATGAACAGATAGAGAGGCTCCCTTTTTGAAAGGGATAAGATAATGAATGTTAGGCTACAGATGAAGGTGAGAGCTTTTACTCCTTGTATGATATGCCAGGCGCTATGTTATGTTTGTAAAGTATGATAAAGCTCCATATGATAGAGCTGTGCATATTCAGGAAAGGAATGCTTGAGTTCCGAAGTTAGAGCTTTGCATCATGAGCAGGCATCTAGTCCTACAATATGTTGGCTAGGCATTATGCATGTTAGAGTATGTGCTCCTACTTAACCGTAAAGTAAAGAAAGGAATAACTGCATAAGTCCTCTCTCTGTATGATGCTAAATTATTGAAGATAATAAGAGAAATATGATTATACAAAAAGAGAGATAAAGCTTTGCGGATGCTAAGGCAGTCTGCGAGGTACTAAGATAAGTAATAAGAGATATGCACTAGAAAGTCTAATGAGTAATTGATGGAAACTCCCAAATACAATAATATTCGACATATTTTGATATGAAAGAAATGGACACTACGCACAAGTCTAGTACAATGAGTTATCGATAAGCAAATGGATGCATAGAAAGTGAGCAAGTAAGGACATAAAGAGGATATTAAAAGCACTCCGCTAGATGAGAAGATAGAAGATAAGAGATAGATACCCCAATCCTTAGTCATAAAGAAGAAAGAGATATACAGAAGATATATATATCCAAGATAGTTGACCAAGGTACTAAGTAAATTTCGAGGACAAAATTTATTTTAAGGGGGTAGAAATGTCACATCCTAATTTTTCCCTATCTGTATAATACTGATAGAGGAAAGAGGTTTGGAAAGGATTGTGATGATGAATAGAGAAGAAAAGAAAGATAAGATGAAGATTCAAAAAAGAGGGACTAAAGTGAAAAGTATAAAAATTCCATGGTGAAAAATGTAAAGTAGACATGAATTTTGGGCCATTAAGTGTAATTTCAAAAAGTTTAAGGACCTCAATGTAATTTTAGGAAAGTTTAAGGGGCAAAATAGTAATTATAGAAAGTTGAGCCGAAAGTGGCTTAGAACTGCCCGGAAACATTTTAGTCCCAAATTTCACCAGTAGATAGAGGAAATGATGCTGCTTAATCTAGCCTAATATAGAAATTTTATTAAAGTTCCAGATAGCTGAAATTTATCTGATAGTCTAAAAGTTATCTGAAATTTTTATCAAATCTCCTGGACCTCAGATATGAGTGAAAAGTTACAAGAATGTGCGTCCTATAAAGTCGGTGGTCAGGGAACTGACAGAATCCCAAAAAGAGTTCTGTAGAAAAAGTTATTCACTTTTTAGTGAATTTTGAATGGAGTTTGTGAACGCCCGATATCCGATTGGAAAATTAATCGGTAAGCAAACTGGGACTGAATGAGCCCAGATGGCATCACTCAGAGGACCATAATGACACCAACTAAGGCTAGGCCCATGATATCAGGTCATCAGAAAAAAGGGCCAGTGTCCAGAAATTTGCCGGAAAAGTGTAAAATTACGAAAATGCCCCTGTGTTGTACCAAGGAGCAAGAGATGAATGGAGGGCATTTTGGTCATTTTAGACAGGTCAAAATGCCAAGCCAGGTACAGGAAGAGTTAGTTAGAGTCAGTATATGCTCTAATAAGGTGCAAAGAGGTGTGAAATGACAATTATGCCCTTAGGGTCAATATAGTGCAAGAAAGGGCACCAAGGGTATTTTGGTCATTTTCCAAGGGATCTGTAATTAAGTTAAACCCAGTATAAGAATGTCAATGGTAGGAAGAATCCGGATACTAGATTTAAGGTCATAAAACATATTATGGAATCTCAGAAAAATTAGATTCAGAAGATAGTCTGGTTTTTGAAAAATAGGCTGAGCCGGTACCGGATTGGACTGGAATTTTTCCAGAAGCTTCCTGTCCTTAGAATTTTGCCACATGTCCTGTGAGGTGTCCCCTTGATGATGTCATAATTATCTTTTAAAGAAAAAGATAAATCCAATAATAGATATGAGCCATTAGATCAAATAGTGCACAAAGTGATCTTGGCCATTCATTTTCCATGGAATTTGCCTATAAATTGAAGGGAATTTGAAGACACGCAGCGGAAATTAACTTTAAAAATTTTTCGATTCCCTAACAGGATCTACCGAATGTGTTTAAGTCAAGGAGAAAGAAGTGTTACCTTCGGTATTCGAGCTGCAGTCGCGACCTCAGTGTCCACTAGTCGCGACTCTTCGTCTCTGGAACTTTCAGTCGCGACCTACTCGTCTTCCCGTCGTGACCTGTAGCCTCTGAAGTTGTTAGTCGCGACCTCCTCAGCTTCTCATCGCGACCGGATGTCTCTGGAGTTTGTAGTCGCGACCTCGTCAGCTTCAAGTTGTGACCTATCTCCTCTTTTCGGATTTTTGACGTTCAGAAGTTAATTTGGTCTCGACCTCGTCATACCTGGTGCTCTTTTCTCGTTCGCGAGAAGTCGACAACTCAGATCGGCTTCCTCTTCTGGTATCCACACGAATAGCATTCCAACCATGAATGACGTGCTAGCGCCTCTTGTCCCTCTAGGGTTTTCTCAAGATTCTGTCCTCACCGTCTCTATTCTGGCAGTTTCTTATCTGCAAACCTTTTGCACTCTCCTGCCCCTTTTTCTCTTATGAGTTGTGTTGTGTGTCTCTGTGTGTAGAACCCTAGCTCATATTGTCAAATATATAGGATGCTATCGGGCTTCTAATTGGGCCGAGCTTCAGAATTAATCTTATATTAATTTTGAAATTAGTACAATATCATATATTGTATAATTTGATAAGAAACTAATTAAATAAATACGATTTTTATTAAATCCGTCCCACAGATTTAAATCACCTATTTATTTAATAAAGATAAGACAGAATTATATTTGATTTATTCTCATAAATCAAATTTGAGATATCTTATCAATTTGAATTTCAAATTCAAATAGATCATATCCATTTAAATTCAAATTCAAAAGTGATAGAAATTTAATTTTTCCTTATAAATTAAATCTTGCAAATATCTCTTATATTATATATATAATATATATATATAAATTTATATATATAAAAAATATATAAATCCACCCTAGACTATTCATTGAATCTAGACATCTCTTAGATTCAATGAATATGGACATCACAGCTCGAGTTGGGCTATTTTGTGTGCGACCCTGTAAGCCCATATGAAGTTGGCAGTGGGCCAGTTACTATACTAACCCACAAGTCGTAAGCGGCCTCTAGCAAGACATTATGACTACCCAAAACATATGAGGATCGATGAACGATGTTACTTTTTATATAACCATATCACGTCTCTTTTGTCACACGATATTTCGGTCATGGAAGAGGCATGGTGAACGTCATCCTCCTATTCCTGACCGTTACTTTCTCGATCCCTGAGTAGTCTGACGATAAAAATGGAACTACCCTTCCATTACAGTATGGCCATATATTTCTCAGACTTACTCATCGAGGGGCCTAGTAATATCTCTCTATGAATGTGAGGGACAAATTTCATCTTGACCATTCATATTCCTCCGCATGAAAAACCACTGAGCCCGAACATAGCCTTTATGATCACTCGGTCAAAAGTGACTTTTGACTAGGTCAAAGCTGAGCATTTGTCATGTAGGAATCCATGATGATCTCAGGTCAAAGGGCATAGTGACATGGCTTGTATATGAGAGAAGCTTATGACTTAACCCATGCAACTCTCTCATAGCGGGTTGGTCCAGCACCCTGTACTCTTACATGTGCCTATGACTTTGATTTATATCTCTATATATCTTCAAAGTCATACTTGTCTTATTTCATCTTTGCTCCCGCATAGATGACCGACCAGGGACATTTAGGATAAGATCATGAGTTATCCAAGGATAGTCATCACAGTAAACATGCAAATAATGTGATAACATAATTAAGACATTCATAAAACAGTAATGTTTATAAGACAATGATTGGCCCCTAGGCCACAATTTCCAACATAAATACCCCCCAAAATCTGATGCAAAACTGTGGCTCATGAACCTTTGGGGAACCTCTTACAAAATGAAAACTCAAGCCAAGACAAAGAAGAATCCAAGGTCCAAAGTTCAAGCAAGCTAGAGATTAAAGGTAAGCAATCTATCCTAGCTTATTTTCCCTTGATTTGGGAGCTTGAACTTACGGTTTTCATGGAAGAAAGTTGAGTTTTCTCTAAGGTGTATATGCTGTCCAAAACCTTAGATTAAAGGAGAAAGAAGAAATTAAAGTTAGAGTTATGAGATTAAAGCTTAAACAAGCTAGTTAGATGATTGGTTGTTGAATCAAGTTGATGTTCTTGACTTTGCCATGGATAAACCATTTCGGTTTGCACTGTTCATGATAGAAGGAGATGGAATTTCAATGATCTAATGCTTCCATTGAATTTATATGATGATTTTGTGTAGGATTGGATAGATTTTGAGCCTTGGAAGCATTAGAATTGAAAGTCGTAATGTTTGGAATTCTTCTCTGTTACTGTTCACTCGCATGAACAGTGATTAGAATCTCATGATTTTGATGCTTCTAATGGTTTTAAAATGAAAATTTGTGTGGGGTAAAGTAGAGAAATAAGTATGGGAAGCATTGGAATCAAGATGAGAATTTTTGGAAGAATTATGGATATTTTTCAAATCTGTACAGAACAGTGCATAAGAGCTGGAATTTCATTATTCTAAGCTCATAAATAGATTCAAAAGGTGAAATTGTATTGGGTAAGGTCAAGACATCAATTGATTCAAGGCCAAATCAATTGGTAAAGATTAAAGGAAGTTATGTTAGTTAAATGTTCAAGAGAGATAGTCTTGAATAATGCTTGAGTTCATGGTCCTAATGAATTATGTGATGAATATGAATGTTCTTAGGACCTTGTAACATCCAAGAAGATGTTGAGAAGTGGTTAATCGAAAGCTTCCATTGGTTGGAAAGCTTAGGGAGCAAGTGGAAGAATAAGGAAGAAAGCTTAAGTTCAAGGTAGTGGACTTAACTCTTTATGTGCTTGATGTGGTATGTTTATGTGTTGATATGTATATGATAATTGAATGATGTTGTGACATGATGAATGATGTTGAATATGTTATGAATAACATGTTTCCATGGCCATGCATTTTATACAAAGCTTATAGCATGATAGCATGTCACTAAATGAAGAAAATTTAATGAAACTACATATCATGTATTAGCATCCATCTTGCATATTTAAGTGGTAATGTTTGCTACTAAGATTCCCTAGAATCTCATCCTTCCAAAACCAACCAATTTAGGTGAAGCATGATGGAAAATGTATGCATGGAGAAGAGCTAAAGAATGGAGGAAAGAAAGTGAACAATTTGATACTTTCACCTATGATGCATGGTTTGTTCCAATTATGTAAAGTGTATAATTATGTGATGGAAATGTATGAAATAATTATAGAATATGTCCATGATGTATATAAATGTATGAGAGACCAAAGAGATGGTTTATGTATATATGTTGGAACAATTATTGGGAATTAAAGAAAGGAACTTGAAATGGTAAAAACGTAGGTCCTAAAGCAGTTTTATTGTGGCTTCAGTTTGACCTAGCAAATGAAAGAATTAACTCACAAAATTTTCTGACCTTAAATTACACATATGGAGCTTTAAATCCATATGTAATTCATCTCATTTGGATAAGGGAACAAAGAGAAATGAATTTCCAAAGTCAGGGACCAGAATCTATTTTCAGGATTTTTGACCAAATGAACAGTAAATTTAACAAATAAACTGTATCAATTGGATAAGCATTTGGTTAGGAAATTATTTTTTCCTTAAACTTCAATATGTTAGCTTCGAGTAGAATTTTGAACCACTTTATTTCGATTTTCTAGAATTAATTATGATTTTTCAAAGTTCATCGTACAAATCTAGAATACCATATGAACAGTAACTCGCTAAGAGTAAAAATTCCAGATTTAGCTAATGGATTTCAAATGTCATGTAAGTGGTTCTAAATGCTACCGAATGGTCCCTAAGACGTACAAATGTAAGGATGTTATAAGAAGACCTATGGTCATGACTAAAGAAACTAGAGCTGTATAATCATGACGAGTAGATTGAAATGGTCATGATAGAAGTTCACAGGGAATGTGAGTCGCAACTAGCCAATATTCAGGTCGTGACTAGGATGCACATAGACCTGATGATGAAGGTACCAATGTCAAATCCCTAATTTTCTTATATGGTATGTATGTACAGTTTGTACATAATATATATGAGATTCTGTAAGAAAAATGTTGCAGATCAAGGACGAAAAGGGATTAAATTGTGAATAATAGAAAGTTCAAGGACCTAAGTAGAATTTATAAAAGTTCTAGGGCCAAAATAGAAGGTAGACATAAATGTCGGGCCATTAAGTATAATTTTAAAAAGTTTAAGGATTTAAATGTAATTTATTAAAAGTTTAAGGGGCAAAGGTGTAATTATGAAGAAATTTAGCCAGAAAAGGATCAAAACTGCCCAAAAACATATTGGTCCCAAATTTTACCAGTAAATAGAGAAAATTATTTTGGTCAGTTTAACGCGACATAGAATTTTGATTGGAGGTCCCGATGAATTGATATAAATTTTTAAAGTCAGAAAAAATTATTACAGTATTTTTCAAACCTCAGAATCAGATGAAATTTTACAATAAATTCTTATAATTAATATGAGAATTTATAAAACTGACAGAATCAGGAAAGGAGTCTTGTAGAATTTTTAATAGAATTTATAGTGGAATAAAACAATTGATAAACACTTTCGGCAGAGGTTTCTTGAGAATCATGTCATAAAGGTAGTGGACCCATATAAAGGCCCAAAATGGCGTCCCAAAGGGCCAGTAAGGTAACTAAATAGTTATGTGGGCCAGTGTCCAGATGAACCCCAGAAAAATACGAAATTACGAAAATGCCCTTGTGTTGTAATAATGAACAAGAGATGAATGAGGGCATTTTGGCCATTTTGGATAGGCCAAAATGCCAAGACAAATATAGGGATGATTAATCAGAGTCAGTATATGCTCTGATAGGGTATAAAGAGGTGTGAAATGACAATTATACCCTTAAGGTTGATATAGTGCAAGAAAGTGAACCAAGGGTATTTTAGTCATTTCTCAAGGGATGGTTAGCAGATAAATACTCAGTCTAACAATGTCAATGGCAGGAAAAATCTAAAAACTGATTTTCATGAAAGAATACATATTCTGGAATATTATAAAAATTGGGAACATAAAACAGTCTGGTTTTTGTGAAACTGACCGGACCAGTACCGAACTGGACTGAAATTTTTCCTATCAGTATTTCTCTCTAATTTGTTCCAAACATAGCCTTCATGATGTCATGGATGATGTCATTAATGAGGCTTCTAGGGTAAGCTTCTTGCAAGGTGAATTATGGACCATTAGATCAAATAGTAACCAACGTAATCTTGGCCTTCCATTTCCACAAAATTTTTCTATAAATACCCCCTCAAATTCATACTTGCTCGGCACTTTGGAGACCTTAGAGAACCTCTACCAAAATTTCCTTTGAAGCAAGAAAGAAGCATACACCTTGGAAGAATAAGAAAGGTAACTAGTTCCTTTGATCTTGGACTTTATTCTAGAAAGTTTGCTCTTGGTTTTAAGAGGTTTTTGGGACATATTTCCCTTGAGGATGCTGCTTTACATGCTGTTTAGATGTTATAAGAATATTATTTTTATGTTATGGATAGTTTAGACAAGCTTAAACAAGCTAGAATCAAGTGGTACTAGCTTGGAAATCCAAGTATGCATGTGATTAGAACTTTGTGTTCTTGGCTGTTACTGTATGAAACACTGTTCAGATATTAGAATTTCATGATTTTGATGCTTCCAATGTGTTTAAAATGGAAAATTGTGTGGGGATAAAGTAGAGAAACAAGTATTGGAAGCATTGGAATCAAAATGAGAATTTTTGGAAAACATAGGAGGCATTTCGATTTTGCACAGCAGCCAAAGATATGATTTGATTTTGGAAATTCTGATTTCATATTTGGATTCTAAATGAAAAATTATGTGGAAATGAACCATGAGAAATTATTTTAGAAAGATGGAAGTATGAGTCATAAAATTAGACAAAGAATAGAATCTAGTGAGAACCTAGTCTTGGAATTGTTTTGAAGTTGAGTTGTAACTTGATGTTACTTTGTAATGGCTAGGTTTTGACATTTGTGTAGGAAGAAGATCATCTCAAGAAGAGAGTGACAAGGATATCTAAGAGGTAGCAAGAATACCTAACTATAATCTTATATTTGTTTGATTGTATGCTTGCTAGTTATGATTCTTGGTTGAGCTTAATATGATGTTTTGATGATGATGATGAAGTATGAATGATTGCAACTCCTTGCAATTAATGTCATGACAATATGCATGTTAGAGTTTGCTTATGTATGTTTACAAAGTAGCTCCCATATCATGATAACATGTTAGGCATTTAATCAAACATGCATGTTATTATAGTTTGTATGACTTGCTATTGAGATTTCCATGAAATCTCATTCCTTCCATATACACAGCCATGTTATAGGTGCTGGAACATCTCAAGGAAAAAGGGTAAATATGGATGGTTGAATTTGTATATGAATTAAAGTTGAGTACTTGACCTTAGAAGATGATATTTTGATATGCATGGTGTATGATACTATGTACCTATTCCGAGGCAGTACTCTTTTGACGGTAGTTTTCATGACTTAGCCAACGCATTTTGACATGAAATTTGGCATGAAAATATTTAAGATCTAGAGATTTAAATGGATACCAAGAATGCCTCAATTGGTTAATTATTTGACTTATTATCATATTTCAAAGTTGGAAATAAAATCTAGAACAAGATAAAACGAGCAACCAGAGGTAGTGAGGTTCATGTGCGAATTTCAAATGGCAAATGAACAAGTTTTTCCACGAAATTTTATGAACTTAAAGTACACATATGGATCTTTAAATCCATGTGTAACACGCCTCAATTGGATAAGTGAACAAGGAGAAATGAATTTTTGAAAATAAGGTAAGGAAACTGGAACTTCCAGATTTACCAAATGAACAGTATTTTCAACGAATAAACTGATTTCATTTGGACAAGGAAACCTCAGTTTAATATTTTTCCTTCAAAGTTCAATAAAATAGCTTTCATTAGAAATTGGAACCAACCTATTTTGATTTTTCTAGACTTAAATATGAATTTTCAAAGTTCATACTGTATTCTGGAATACCAAATGAACAGTGCCAGTGAACAGTAACCGATAACCCTTTTCTTGAAAATTCATATTTCTAAGTTAAAGAGGTAATTGTCATATCCTAATTTTTCCTATCGGTATAATACTGATAGAGGAAAGAGGTTTGGAAAGGATTGTGATGATGAATGGAAAAGAAAAGAATGATTAGATGGAGGTTTAAAGAAGAGGGACTAAATTGAAAAGTATAAAAGTTCCATGGAGCAAAATGTAAAGTAGACATAAACTTTAGGCCATTAAGTGTAATTTCAAAAAGTTTAAGGACCTAAATGTAATTTAAGAAAAGTTCAATGGGCAAAATGGTAATTATAGAAAGTTGAGCCGGAAGTGGCTTAGAATTGCCCAGAAGCATTTCAATCCCAGATTTTAGCAGTAGATAGAGAAAATGATGCTGGTTAATCTAGCTTAATACAAAAATTTTATTAGAGTTTCAGATAGCTGAAATTTATTTAATAGTCTGAAAGTTATATGAAATTTTTATCAGATCTCCTGGACCTCAGATATGAGTGAAAAGTTACAGGAATGTGCGTCCTGTGAAGCCAGAGGTTGGGAACTGACAAAATCCCGAAAGGAGTTCTGTAGAAAAAGTTATTCACTTTTTAGTGAATTTTGACGGGAGTTCGTGAACGCCCGATATCCGATTGGGAAATTAATCGGCAAGCAAATTGGGACTGAATGAGCCCAGATGACGTCACATAGAGGCTCATGGTGACGCCAAGTGAGGCTAGGCCCATGATATTAGTTCATCGGGAGAAGGGGCCAGTGTCCAGAAGTTTACAGAAAATGTGCGAAATTATGAAAATGCCCCTGTATTGTAATATTGTACAAGAGATGAAAGGAGGGCATTTTGGTTATTTTGGACAGGCCAAAATGCCAAAGCAAGTGCAAGAATGAGTACTCAGAGTCAATATATGCCCTGATAAGGTATAAAGAGATGCGAAATGATAATTATGTCCTTAGGGTTAATATAGTGCAAGGAAGGGCACCAATGGTATTTTGGTCATTTCACAATGGATGGATATAAGATGAAATTTGGCATTAAATTCTTATAATTAATATGAGAATTTATGAAACTGACAGAAGTCAAAAAGGAGTCCTGTATAATTAATTATGAAATTTACGATGAAAAAGGACACCGTTAAAGGGTTTAAAGGAAATGTATGTAATTTTTATCAGGACTTCTGGGTCTTAGAAAATTATAAAACTTTGCAGAGAATTCATTTTATATTAGAATGAATTTCTAAAAATGTTAGAACCATTAAAAGAGGTATTTAGCATTTATTCCAAGATCAGGGTAATTTAAGGATATCGGTATAAGGAAAGTGCATTGGGATTTATGTCAAGTAGTTATTGGACCTAAAAGAGGCCCAACATTTCGTTCTAGGGCAGCCCAATAAGTCCCAAAAGTTGTCTTGAAGCCCAAGTCCAATAAAGAATAATTTATGGGTTTTTGAAAAGAAAAAAAAAGGAATAAAGTAAGAATTATGATTTGCACATGGTGGGACCCACAAGGCTTCACACATGGCGTCCAAGGCAAGGGGAAGAGAAGATTTTCGTCATGTGATTTTATCTCTACTTGGCTTGGTGGGCAAGACAATATGCAAGGTGCAATATTGGCCATTAGATCAAATAGTAACCCAATGCAATATTGGCCATCCATTTTCCATGGAATTTTCTATTAATATCCAATTTTTCTTCTAAAAACCGTGAAGCATTCTCCCTTGGGGAAATTATGGCAAAATGGAAACTCAAGCCAAGACAAAGAAGAATCCAAGGTCCAAGGTTCAAGCAAGCTAGAGATTAAAGGTAAGCAATCTATCCTAGCTTATTTTCCTTTGATTTGGGAGCTTGAACTTACGGTTTTCATGGAAGAAAGTTGAGTTTTCTCTAAGGTGTATATGCTGTCCAAAACCTTAGATGAAAGGAGAAAGAAGAAATAAAAGTTGGAGTTGTGAGAATAAAGCTTAAACAAGCTAGTTAGATGACTGGTTGTTGAAACAAGTTGATATTCTTGACTTTGCCATGGATGAAATATTTTGGTTTGCACTGTTCATGCACTGTTCATGATAAAAGGAGATGGAATTTCAATGATCTAATGCTTCCATTGAATTTATATGATGATTTTGTATAGGATTGGATAGGTTTTGAACCTTGGAAGTATTAGAATTGAAAGTTCTAATTCTTGGAATTATTCTCTATTATTGTTCACTCGTATGAACAATGATTGGATTTTCATGATTTTGATGCTTACAATGGTTTTAAAATGAAAAGTTGTGTGGGGTAAAGTAGAGAAACAAGTATGGGAAGCAATGGAATTAAGATGGGAATTTTTGGAAGAATTATGTATATTTTGTAAATTCTATCCAGAATAGTGCATAGTTGCTGGAATTTGGTTATTTTGAGTTCATAAATGGATTCAAAAGATGGAATTGTGTAGGGTAAGGTCAAGACATCAATTGATTGAAGGCCAAGTCAATTGGTAAAGATTAAAGGAAGTTAATGTAGTTAAGTAAGTTTAATGTTCAAGAGAAGTTAGATTATAATGAATGGATGATTATGTGATGTTAGGGTGTGATTGTGGACTCCAAAGAGGTAGCCACGCACCAAGGAGAAGTAAGAAGAAAGAGCAAAGTTAAAGTGAAAGAAAGTCAAGTATATGAGGTAGTAAACTTACCCTAAATTTGTATGTATTGAATGCTATGCTTGATTGTGCTATGGCTTTATTGAATTGTGTGCATATGTGTAGATGATTGAAGTTCTGTTTCTATGATTACCTTGGGCAATTGTATTTCATATGATACATGGAATTATGCTCATTACACTATGGTAACACTTTCACAAGCAAGCACAAGCAATTACATTAATACATGCATTGTTTAGTATTGTTTGCTACTAAGATTTCCCCAGAAATCTTACCCCATCCATGTAATCCGTCACATCCTTACTTTTATACGTCTTAGGGACCA
The DNA here is from genome assembly GCA_037074615.1 of Leucaena leucocephala. NCBI lineage: Eukaryota > Viridiplantae > Streptophyta > Magnoliopsida > Fabales > Fabaceae > Leucaena > Leucaena leucocephala. The sequence goes on along the minus strand of CM073548.1, from coordinate 6,055,576 downwards.
TTTGGTAGTATCTGGAATCACTTTCAAGGTCATTGAAGTCAAATTTCTCAACCTTGAGTTTTACTCTATCGAGAACTGTTCACTGTCTAAATTCCAGATGAGTGACCTGACTTCGAAAAATCATAACTAATTATAGAAAAATCAAAATGAAGTGGTTCAAACTGCTACGTGAATATAACGTAATCCTATTTTAGGGAAAAATAACTTGTTGACCACAAATTAACCAAGTCAACATCAGTGAATGATACAACTTTATTGTTCATCCAACGTTTTCCCCCTAAATCCAGCATTTTGATCCCAACTTTGATAAATTATATCTCCATGTGTAGACATCCAAATGAGTAATTATATATGTCAAATCGAATCTTGGTATGTCTACTATTTATTGTAAAAATATCATATTTTTATTCAACCATTTGCTATTTTTAATTACAGATCAAACGTCACTATGTCACCACGAGTTACTGTTCTTAACTTCTCTTCACGTATTTTTATCTCCTTCATCTTGAGAAGACCTTCTATAATTAGATTGATATGGAAGGGGTGAGATTTCGGGAGAAATCTCAGTAGAAATAGTACTAAACAATGTATACATCAATGATTGGTATTAGTACTTGCTTGTGATTGTGTCAGCTTAATGTAATATGCATGCTTCCATGTAACATATAAAATACAATTGGCCAGAGTAATCATAGCATAGAGCTTCAACAATTACATATTAACATCAATCAATCAAGCCATAACACAATCAACCATGCATTCAACACATACAAGTTTAAGTAAGTTTACTGCCTGTCATGTAGCCCTTCCTTTAGTCCTTAATCTTTAATCTGAGGTTCCGCCTTTCATAGGTCAGAGCCTATATATAGCATAATAATATTTTATTATTATCTCATCCAGCATAACTCCACTTTACTCAAGCATATCTTGAGGTAATACCCCTATTCTGACCATCCCTTAGCTTTCTTTCTATCCAAAGCTAACCCTAGAGAGAGAGAGATTTCTATATTATAACTATATAATTTATAAGAACAATCCTCTAATTTATTAAATCAGGGACCAGAATAACTTACTTACCTTATTCCTAAGCTTGCCGAGTCCCTAAGCTCCTTGTATTGCTCCCAGTTCTGCCAGAACTCCTTCTTTTTCTTCCTTTCTTTTTCTTCCTTTCTTTCTCTTCCTTTCTTTCTCTTTCTCTCTCTTATTTTCTCTCCTTTCTTGCTTGCTTGCCGTGAATGGAAATGGGAGGGGGTGAGGGGTATTTATACTTGAGGCAAGGTGAAATGAACGGCTCAGATCGAATCGCGATGAACGGCTTAGATCGCTTAGCTTCCTCACCAAGCCTTGCTTACATCACTATGATGACATCATCCTCCATGATGACTCATCAAAAGTGACATCATCATGGGACACCTCACATACTTAGGTGGCGCAATGGTGACATCTCACCAGTTGACTCAGCGCTTCCAGAGAATCCCAGAGTCTTATATTAGAATCAACGGCTGAGATCATGCACGTGTCCTCATCTTTTTCTTCTCCCTCTATATTAATGCCATGTGGCACCTTATGGGTACCTTTAATGCCACCTCATGGATTCCGAATAAGCCCAGGACTTTATCTGATCAATTCCCCGGTTATCACGTCAACCGAGTAACCTTACTTTATTGAAAACTCTCTAAAACATTATTTTAATGCCACTTTAATTCACATATTCCTTGGGCTACGTTTTTGCAATCTGGGAATGCTATCTTGGGTCTCTGATAAAGCTCAAGTACTCTGATGGATTGATTCCAGATAAACATCCCTTGGCAAATTACCAAAATGCCCTTGGTTCCTCTTTATTTACTTTAATAAGTCTAGGGGCATTATTGTCTTTTCATATCTTACCAGAGTATTCCCTGACCCTGGTCAACTATCCAGATAACCTTTCTTGACTGTCTAACCTTATTCAAATGACCAAAATACCCTTAACTCATTCTTTACTTATTTTATAACATAGGGGTATTTTCATCATTTTGCACCTTTTTCGGGACACCGGCCCTTTTTACCGCTAAACTGATATCATGGGCCTGGGCCTCCCTTGGTGTCATTATGGGCCTCTGAGTGACGCCATCTGGGCTCATTCAGTCCCAATTTACTTACCGATTAATTTCCCAATCGGATACCGAGCGTTCACGAACTCCCGACTAAATTCACTAAAAAGTGAATAACTTTTTCTACAGAACTTCTTTCGGGATTCTGTCAGTTCCCTGGCCTCCGGCTTCATAGGATGCACATTCCTGTAACTTTTCACTCATATCTGAGGTCCAGGAGATCTGATAAAAATTTCAAATAACTTTCTGACTATTAGATAAATTTCAGCTATCTGGAACTCTGATAAAATTCCTATATTAAACAAGATTAACCAGCATCATTTCCTCTATCTACTGATGAAATTTGGGACTGAAATGCTTTCGGGCAGTTCTAAGCCACTTTCGGCTCAACTTTCCATAATTACCATTTTGCCCCTGAAAACTTTTCTTCTTTTCAATTAAGTCCCTTAACTTTTCATAATTACCTTTAATGGCCCACAACTTGTGTCTACTTTTATTTCTTACCATGGAACTTTTAAACTTTTCACTTTAGTCCCTTTCTTTTCGAAAATGACCATTATGCCCCTAGGGACTTTCACTATTTACATATAAGTCCCTGTACTTTCACTTATTTACAGTGTAGTCCCTAAAAACCCTTTGTATGTTTCTGGGACTTCTGCTCAAAGGGGTCTGGTAGCCTATCTATTTCAGGCTACTTTCTGAGTCTCTAGGCCTAAAAATTGGGATATTACATAATCCCAATCCCAACAGGTTTATGAATGATGAAAGAGGATGAAGAAGCATAAAGAAGAATTAGGGATTGGTTAATGTAAATGTTATATGATGTTATGGAAAGAATTGTTATTGTAAAGTTGTTGTATGACCAATCTAAGCAGTGATGGTCATGATGTAATAAAAATAGTAAATGATGGAATAAATGTCTAAAATTTTATAAACAATGAGTTAACATGTCAAGCTTCATTTTGACACCAAGAACACCTTATTTCGATGTCTATACAAAGAGAACCAATTTTCCAAAGATGGGGGCCAGAATCTATTTTCAGAATTTTTGACCAAATGAACAGTAAACTTTAACGAATAAACTGTATCAATTGGCTAAGCATTTGTCAGGAAATTATTTTTTCCTTAAACTTCAAGATGTTAGCTTCAAGTAGAATTTTGAACCACTTTATTTTGATTTTTCTAGAATTAATTATGATTTTTCAAAGTTCATCACCTAATCTGGAATACCATATGAATAGTAACTCGCCAAGAGTAAAAATTCCAGATTTAGTTAATGGACTTCCAAAGTCTTGTAAGTGGTTATAAATGCTACCGAACGGTCCCTAAGATGTACGAAAGTAAGGATGTTATAGTAATCAATTGGTACAAGCTACTTCCAATTGAGTATATGTAAAGGTTAAATTAAGGATACGACAACCAACCTCGCTAAAGTTCATCGGCTAGAAGATTGGTATAAAATACGATCAAGCCAGACAGTACGAGGTACTGAGATACAAAAGATCAGTTTAAGATGATGTTCAAAAGTAGATCTATGTTATGAAAGACTTTGTTCAGCTAGTTTTTCCTGAATAGAGTAATTAGAAGTTAGATTAAGACTTGCCTAGGAATGATCCTAGTATATGGCCTAAAGTTAGAAACATGATGGTTAACAGTTAGAGAGCTAATGTTTCTGAGATAGAGGGATCCCATCATAAAGAAATAGTAACCAGCAGACCTAAGGTAGAGCACCATAGAGAGCACAAGTAATAGGAGTAAATGATGAATGAGATCCATGCGACTGAAGTTCGCTAGGATTAAGGGAAAGACTAGACAGGAACCGCAGTCCAGTCAAGAATAAACTGAGACTGATTAATAAAAAGAAGTTAAAAGATAGTAGAGAGATATAGAAGTTACTCCATAGAGATGGAGATTGATCCGTTCACCTGAGAAGTTTTATCGAGTAGTTTTATGAGAAGCATTCCTCTTAGTCAGATAGAGATGAGCGTGAGGCTAAGAGTTAAAGTAGGGAAAGAGGAGCCCTTTGATGAATACTTAGTCGAATTCATCCACATAAATAGAGATAGTTTAATGATTGAGAAGTTAAGAAATGGATTGAATTCCATGTTACAAAGAAAGAATTTTCTCAGGTAGACTAACAGAGCGGTAGATGTATGCATATGTATGTAGAAAGTTTATGATGTCTAGTGAAATATCCTTACTTTCGTACATCTTAGGAACCATTTGGTAGCATTTAGAACCACTTTCAAGGTCATTGAAGTCCAATTTTTCAATTTGGAGTTTTACTCTTACTGAGTGTTCACTGTGTAAATTCCAGATGAGTGACCTGATTTCAAAAAATCATATCTAATTCTAGAAAAATCAAAATGAAGTGGTTCAAATTGCTACATGAATATAACTCAATTATATTTCAGGGAAAAATAACTCGTTGACCATTACTTGACCGAGTCAACATCAGTCAACGTTACAACTTTACTGTTCATCCAGCATTTTTCTCCTGAATCCAGCATTTTGGTCCCAACTTTGATAATTTATATTTCTATGTGTAGACACCCAAATGAGGCATTATATATATCAAATCGAAGCTTGGTATGTCTACTATTTACCATAAAACTTTCATACATTTATTCAACCATTTACTATTTTTAATTATAGATTATACATCATTAAGTCACCACGAGTTACTGTTCATGGTGGCAAATTCCAGCAATCAACTTTACATACATATGCATACATCCATCACATATCAGTCAAACTGCCAAACAATACTTATTATTAAATAATAAATTGTTATACAATAGGGCATGTACAAAATCCTCATATTTCTATTACATCTTTTCCTGCCTGAAATTTGGCAGTATAACTACTAGTCTTTATCTTTACAAATAACTGATCTTGTACTGATTCGGTAATTCCCGTGAGAACTATCATTCTACGTAAGTACCTAGGAAAGACTGGATGAACCGACTAGGTCCACTCACTTCCAGACTCCTTATACAGTACCTACGTACACAGTACGTATCATCTCCTTTCTTCACTATTGATATTTTGTCCTAATTTTGGTAGCATAACAGCGTCTCTTAGTATTCTCAAAATCTACTTCAGCATAACCTCCCTGTAATGGGTTATGTATGGGGATGAGATTCGGGGGAATCTCAATAGCAACAATCATAACAATATATGTAATGCAGTGTGACAGTGCTTGCTTGTGATTGTGTACAGATAAGTATGCTGCGTGCTTCCATGCTTAATAACATATGATCAAAAGCATTGCAGTAGAGCTTCAGACATAACATATAAGACAACAATCCAACCAAACAATAGCACATCAAATCACAAAGCCATTACATAAAAGCTAGGATTAGTTACTACCTGGCTAGCTTAGCAGAACTTTACTATCTTTATATTGCCTCCAGCTTCGCTAGAACTTCCTTCTTTCTTTCTTGCTCTCACTTTCTCTCTCTAGAACTTCCTTCTCTCTCTAAATTGGCTCTTGGCCGTGGGTTACAATGGCAAGGGGGAGGTGGTATTTATAGTGGAGGCAAAGGAGAATAAGTGGTCTAGATCAATTCTCAACGAGTGGCTCAGATCGCTTTGCTTGCCCACCAAGTTTCGCTTATGTCATCGTGATGACATCATCCTCTATATGACTCATCACTTTATGACATCATCAAGGGACACCTCACAGGCTAGGTGGCGTAATGGTGACACCTCACCAGCTGACTCAGCGCTTTCAGAGAATTCCAGAGTCTTATCCCGGAATAAACGGCTGAGATCGTGCAACGTGTCCTTATCGTTTTCTCCTTCCTCTAGATCAGTGCCATATGTAATCTTTAGGGCACCTTTCACGCAATCCCATGGCTTCCAGATAAATCCAGGACTTTATCTGATCACCTCCCCGGTCATCACGCCAACCGAGTAACTTTACTTTATTAAAAAGTCACTAAAACATTATTTTAATGTCACTTTTTCTCACATAATTCATGGGCTACGTTTTTGGGCCTTGGAATATCATCTTGGGTCTCTGATCCAGCCCAAGTACTCTGATGGTTCAATTCCCAAGAACCATCCCTTGGTAAATTACCAAAATGGCCTTGGTTCCTCTTTATTTACTTTAGCGAGTCTAGGGGCATTATTATCTTTTCACACCTCACCAAAGTATTCTCTGACCCTGGTCAACTATCCAGACACCCTTTCTTGACTGCCTTACCTTAGTCAAATGACCAAAATACCCTTTACTCATTCTTTCACTATTTTATAACATAAGGGCATTTTCGTCATTTTACACCTTTTTTTTCGGACATCGACTCCTTTTATCAGATAAACTAGCATACTGCGTCCAGGAATCCCTTTGGGTCATAACAGGCATCTGACCGATGTCATCTGAGCTCATTCAGTCTCAGTTTGAATACCGATAAATCTCCCAATCGAATACCCGGAGGTCACAAACTCCCATCTCAATTTACTAATTTGTGAATAACTTTTTGTACAGACCTCCTTTCCGTATTGTGTCAGTTCCTTGACATCCGTCTCTACAGGACATATCTTCCTGCAGATTTTCACTCATATCTGAGGTCTAGGATATCCAGTAAGAATTTTTTATACTTTTAGACTATCAGATAAATTTCGGCTATCTGGAGTCCTGATAATATTCCTGTATTAAGCTGGATTACCCAGCAACATTTGCTCTATCTACTAGTGAGATTTGGGACTGAAATGCTTCCGGGCAGTATTAAGCCATTTCTGGCTCATCATTCCATAATTACACTTTTGCCCCTAGCATTTTTCTTCTTTTCAATTAAGTCCCTTTTATTTGGCTAAAATTACACTTAAGGACCCCACATTTTTGTCTACTTTTTCCTTTTAGCCTTACACTTTTCATAATTGCACTTAAGTCCTTACATTTTCTTTCTTTTGCAATTTAATCCCTTCCTTTGCATAAATGCCCATTATATCCCTAGGGACTTTCACTATTTACATATAAGTCCCTGGACTTTCACTTATTTGCAGTTTAGTCCCTAAAAACTCTCTGTATGTTTATGGGACTTCTGCTCAGAGGGGTCTGGTAGTCTATCTATTTTCAAGTTACTTTATGAGTCTCTATGCCTAAAAGTTGGGATGTTACATCTAGAGAGTGAAAGATAGCCACAGTTTAAAAGATAAAGTGACTCCCCTATCCCCTATGTAAGAAAGAGTAATGAACAGGAGTTAGAAAGAGGAGTGAAGGGTTGAGTCTATACCCTAGTAAGAGGGTAACGTGGCAGCCTGATAAGATACAATTTGTGTATGGTTTCTGGTACATTTTTAAGGGTTTTGTAACAAATTTACCATTAATTTTATGCCTGCAATTGTGCTTTTATGATAATACATGATTGTGATTGGCAATATACTAATAAAAGGGTAAAATGATAAATTAACTCTTCCAAATTACATATATGTTGATCTTTTGTGAGTTGGATTTCTATAGTGAGCTTTGGTTTTGAATTGCAGGTATTTTGGAGGAGCAAAGACTAATGTGAGCAGAAAAAAAATTACAAGACAATGAGAATAAAATCAAGAACCAGCTTCTGTGGTCTTTATCGCGACTAAAGTGTCCACAGGTCACGACCTAATTTCTTTTGGGAAGTTTCTCTACGTTTACAGGTCGCGACTAAAACATGGATCTGGTTGTGACCAAAGAAGATAGTCGTGAAGCTGTGCATTTTTTATTAGGTCAACCTGATGATAAAAGGAGAGGGGAGCCGCAGACGCGGGGGAGGCTAGTTTTTGACCGGATTAGGCTAAGAAGCAATACTCGAACTTTCTCTTAACTCTCTCTACTACCCACACATCATCTCCATCATTCAGTTTTCCATCCCCCTTTCTGATTTCTTCATGGCATCGTATCCAGGTAGCGATTGCAGTACAGTAGGAGTCATGAGAGGCTAAATCTTTAGTCTCTTGGTGATGGATCTCATATCTTGAGCTCATGAATAAGGGATTTTGCATGTTTTGATGATGCTAGATCTAGGGTTTTCATTATATGAACAAGGGATTGAATGTCGATTGATTATTCTTAGATTAGACAAATTGTAATTGACTTTGGATGCTTTGAATGATAATTTTTAATATAATATTTTAGTTTTGATTTTAAGACAGTTGGACTATTATCAACGATCGTTGCTAATTAATTCAATTGCTTGAAATCTAGGGTTTATCGTTCAACGATTATTTGAGGACATTTTCATCATCTGATTTAAATTACACACTAAGTGGTTTTTAATAGTTCTTTAAGAGTTTGTTTTTTAAACTAGCTTTGATCATATGAGTTTAAGAAATATTAATGCTCTGGACTCAATCGATCGATTGAGATTTTGTTTAAGACTTAGTAATTTCAAAACTCCCATATCAAATTAAGAGCAAGGATAGATATATTTTCATCATCAAGAGTCTGTCATAATATATTTCTTTCAAAAATCAACTCATTTTCAACTTAATAAAAAATATAAAAAATTTACTTTACTGCACCCTTATTTTACTGCATCAAAAATCAATCAAACCCAAAACCCATCTTACTTTCACTCAGGTTTTCAATAGTTTTGTCGCCAATTTGCAAGGTCACGACCTAAACACCCTTGTGTCGCGACTATTTGAACACTTTTGCTGTGAAACTTATGTGTCTGATTTTGATTGCTTGCTTGGTTATTCTCTAGTGTTTCAAAGTTGAAAACTTTTGCTGTGAAACTTCTGTGTCTAATTTTGATTGCTTGCTTGGTTATTCTCTATTGTTTCTAAGTTGCATGCGTAGAAGAACTGGACCATTAGTGCCTTTTGAACCTAAAATTGAGAGACAACTTAGGAAACTAAGGAGAGAATTTAGAGAAGAGGCGAGATCAACAAAATTTAACATGGCTGAGATTAATCATAATGAGCATAATGGGCACAATAGACAAGGAGGAAATGAAATCCAATGAATGTAGAAGATAATAGAAGTGTGAGGGAAATAAATCATTCGCATGTGAATTATGATCCTTATGGTTTCTATACTGAAGAGGCTAATTTTGAAATTAAAGGAGCTTTGATTGCAGCCTTACCTAAATTTCATGGTTTTATAGGAGAATATCCTCATTGGCACTTGCAGACCTTGCATATGATCTACTCTTCGATAAAGCCTCCAATGACTGTATTGGATGACGTCGTAAGGAAGGAGGTGTTTCCATTTGACTATGGAAGGAAAGGCTTAGGAGTGGTTATACAATCTGCCAACTCATTTCTCAACTCTTACATGGGAACAGTTGAAGTCGACATTTCTCGAATAGTTTTTCCCAGCCTCAAAGACTACTCAAATGAAAAAGGAGATCACAAATATTTTGCAGTAGAATTGAGAGTCATTACATGAGTACTAGATGAGATTTATCAATTTGTTGGCTCGATATCCCCATCACAATATTACCAAGGCTGATTTAGTGGCATTTTCTTCGATGGTCCGCTACCTCACAACAAGGTTTCCTTAAATGCAACAACAAATAGATCTTTAAGAGATAAAACTCCATAAGCCAGTTGGGAGTTATTCCAGAAAATGGCTAATGAAGACCATCAGACTGAAGATCCAAGGAGAATTCCCATATCCTCTTCGAGTAATTCAAATGAGATCTTACCAGAAATAGTAGCTCTAAGAAACCGAATGTAAAAAAGGATGAATTTAATTGAAAGAGAGATGCATTCTATGAAGTAAGTCCATGCAGTTGGAACCTCACAAGCATTAGTTACAGGATGTGAGTCATGCAGTTCAATGATGCATGCTACAAGTACATGTGATAGACAGTATGAAGAAGTAGTAGCAATGTATCAAGGAAGAGACCACCAATACCAGAAGAAAGACCTATCCTCCAACACATATCATCCTGATTGGAGAGACCACCCAAATTTTAGGTTGGGAGTGGGGAAAATAGACTAAATTAATTCCAAGGAGGTGATGCTCCCTCAAGCAGCTACCAAAGTAATGCAAGGTCTATGTTTCCAACTCACCCTAATGGTTTAATGGCATCAAGACCAGATGAGACTTCTCAATTATTGAAGAGTATGGTACCACAAATAAACAATATAGATGATAGAATGACCAATATAGATAACAAGCTCACAGCAAATGACAGTCAATTCCCATCGATAGCTTCAATTATTCAAAGTATGCAGAAAAATAATGCAGATGTGCACAGGAACCTTGAGGAGTTAAGTTCCAAGAATCCAGATATTACCAGTCATTTAACTCAAGTTTCCAATACAGTGAGTAACATTCAAACAAGGAACAGTGGCAGCATACCTTCGAACTCTTTCATTAATCCAAAGGATCTGAATGCCATATCGCTCAGAAGTGGAAGACAAGTGCATTTTAAGAAAGATTATACACCAAAGGAAGATACGGAAGATTTTGAAGCTGGAAATTCAACATTATCACATATGAAGATTAGGAAATCAGAAAGTATTAAAGAATAACGGCTTATGATTAAGAAGGCAACCCAATAAGAGAACTCACAAGCACAAGAGGGATTACAAGAGATGCAAGAAGATGAAGTGATAATGTCAAGTCCAGCATACAAAGGAAAGCAAACTGAGGAGAAGGTAGAGTTTATCAAGCAAGGAGCCTCTAAGCATACAGGTAAGGAGGTAAGTATAAAAGATCTCCCTTTCCCTAAATCTTATTTTGCTGGAAAGAAAAAGACTGACCCTGATTTTTCACAAGATGCTTATAATCTCTTCAATAAGTTAGAAATAAATATCCCTATGGTTGAATTCCTTAAGAGAAATCCTAAGTATGCTAAATTTATTAAAGAATTGTGTGCTGATAAGAAAAAGTTTATGCCTCTTGAGAGAATTCAGGTGAGTACTAATGTGTCATCATTTTTTAAGTCTGAATTACCGGTTAAGTGCCAAGACCCAAGATCTTACATCATCCCATGCACTATATAGGAAAGGTTCATATCCAGGGAGTGTTATTAGTAACATCCTTACTTTCGTACGTCTTAGGGACCATTTGGTAGCATTTAGAAACACTTACAAGTCCATTGAAGTTCAATTACAAAATCTAAAATTTCCAAGTTCACTGTTACTGTTCATTTGGTAATTTCAGATTCAGTGATGAACTTTGATAAATCATAACTAATTCTACAAAAATCAAAATGAAGTGGTTCAAAAAGATACAAGACTATAACATATTGAAATTTAAGAGAAAAATGATTCCTCAGACCAATTGACCAGTCAACTAAGTCAACTATGACATCAAATTTTACTATTTATTTGGTCAAAATTCTGGAAAACAGATTATGGTCCCCAACTTTGGAAAATTCGTTCTCTTTGTACAGACATTGAAATAAGGCGTACTTGGTGTCAAAACGAAGCTTGACATGTTAACTAACTACTAATAAAATATCATACATTTATTATATCATTAACTATTTTTAATTACATACCAAGTACCATAGCTCCAAACTGTCTATTGTTCAAGTGCAGAATTTTAACAACTAACTTTACATACATTCATCTCAAAACTTGTCTATATATAACCATACAAGCAAACCATATCATCATCTAACATTCCTCCTCTCTCATGCTTGAGGTTCCTGTGGATTGGAGATATAATGTGGGGTGAGATTTCTAGGGAAATCTCAGTAGTAAACTGTACTAAACAATGTATGCATCAATGCTTGGTATTAGTGCTTGCTTGTGATTGTGTCAACATAATGTAATGTGCATGCTTCCATGTAACATATAAAATATAATTGGCCAAAATAATCATAGCACAGAGCTTCAACAATTACATATGAATAACATCAATCAAGCCATAACACAATCAATCATACATTCAACACATACAAGTCTATGTAAGTTTACTACCTTAATGTTTTCACTTTCCTTTTATCCTCTTCCTTGTCACCTTTCCTTGAAGTGAGGTTGCCTTCTTGAATACACAAATCAAATCCTAAATATTGCATATTCATACACATACATTACCATTAACTTATCACAATTTAACTTCCTTGAACATTGAACTTTATCTACTTAAAGTAACTTTCTTTAATCTTTGTTAATTAGCTTGGTCTTTGAATCAATTGATGTCTTGACTATACCCTATACAATTTGACCTTTTGAATCCATTTATGAACTAAAAATGCCCAAATTCCAGCTCTGATGTACTATTCTGGACAGATTTACATAACCACCCTTTTTCTTTCAAAAATTCTCATTTTGATTCTAATGCTTCCAATACTTGTTTCTCCACTTTATCCCATACAACTTTTCTTTTTAAAACCATTGGAAGCATAAAAATCATGAAATTCCAATCACAGTTCAAGCGTGTGAACAGTAATAGAGAAGACTTTCAACAACTACAACTTTCAATTCCAATGCTTCCAAGGTTCAAAACCTATCCAATCCTACACAAAATCATCATATAAATTCAATGGAAGTATTAGATCATTGAAATTCAATCTTATTCTATCATGAACAGTGCATATCGAAAGGTCTCTTTCATGGAAAAGTCAAGAATATCAACTTGATTGAATAACCAATCATGTAAGCTAACTTATCTAAGCCTTAATCACATAGTTCTACCTTTATCTCCTTCTTCCTCCTTTAACTTAAGATTTGGACAACAAGTGTACTCTAGGTTTAATGGAATTTCCAACCACTAAAACCTAGGTTTTACCCTTCCAAAACACATATAAATAAACTAAGAAGGGTTGCTTACCTTAGGTACTTGCTTGGGTGGCTTCTCCTTGATCTTATTTTGAGTTATTTCTTCATTTTGGCATGGTTTCCCCAAGGGTACTCTAGGTGCACGAAATTTCGAAGACAAGATGGGGTATTTATAGCCAAAACTTTGGCACCTTGGGTCCATAATGTCCTCACTTTTCCTAATTATTACAATAGCTTAATCTTGAACTTGATTGGTTGGTTTTTGGGTTAATTAACCTTAATCATCATTAGGTTAATTCTTATATTATTTTATTGCATTTTATCACATGGGATAACCTTCCTTTCTTCTTCTTGGTGGCAAGTGTAAAGCTTGTGGGTCCCACAATGACACCTCATATGCTTGAATTTTCTTGAATTCTTATCTTTTAAAAATACATAAAATATTCTAAAAATTTCATTTGATCACATGACAATTTCTTGGGCTCCATGGACACCCATATGACGCCATGTTGGGCTTACTTAGGCCCAAACCATAATTTTGGCACACTTCCCAAGGCACTTCTCATACCGATATCCTTAAATTACCCTAATTTTGAAATAAATTCTAAACACCTATTTTATTGGTTGTGACATTTTTATAAATTCATTATAATATAAAATGAATTCTTTGCAAAGTCTCATAATTTTCTGAGACCCAGAAGTCCTGATAAAAATTCCCTATATTTCTTTTAACCCTTTATCGGTGTCCGATTTAACCTTAAATTTCATAATTAATTCTACATGACTCATTTTTTACTTATGTCAGTTTCATAAATTCTTATATTATTTATAAGAATTTACTGCCAAATTTCATCTGATTATGAGGTCCAGAGGATACTGTACTAATCTCCCAACTTCAAAAATTAATATCAATTTATCGGGACCTTAAATCAAAATTCTGCGTTGCGTTAAACTGATCAAAATACTTCTCTCTATTTTATGGTAAAATTTGGGACTAAAATATTTCTAGACATTTTTGGTCCTTTTTTGGCTCAACTTTCCATAATTATCATTTTGCCCCTGAACTTTTGAAAATTACACTTTAGGCCCTCAACTTTTCATAATTACACTTAATGGCCCAAAGTTTATGTCTACTTCCATTTTACACCATGGAACTTTTAGACTTTCACTTTAGTCCCTTTCTTTTCCAAAATATCCATTATACCCTTAGGGACTTTCACTATTTACATATAAGTCCCTATACTTTCACTTATTCGCAGTTTAGGCCCTAAAAATCCTCTGTATATTTTTGGGACTTCTGTTCAAAGGGATCTGGCAGCCTATCTATTTTAGGTTACTTTCTGAGTTTTTGGACCCTAAAATTAGGATATTACATTATTAGATCTAGGGGCTGCTATTAATGTAATGCCTTAGTCGGTATACTTAACCTTAGGTATTAAGAATCTTAGAGACACAACAAGTGTAGTACTCTAGTTAGCTGATAGATCAATTAGGTATCCTAAGGGAATTCTTGAGGATATTCTAGTGCAGGTTAAGGAGTTAGTGTTCCCAGCTAATTTTTATGTTCTGGACATGTCCAGTGAACTAGTGAATGAGAGCACTTTGATCCTAGGTAGACCTTTCCTTCAAACTTCCAAGACAATTATTAGTATAAAGCATAGTTCTATTACAATGGAAGTTGGAGAACATGTAGTAACTTTCAATATGAATGAAGCAATGAAATATCCTTTTGATAATTCTGCTTTTGCTGGGTTGAATGCCATTGATTATGTTGTGAAAGAGACTAGGGATGAGCATGAATTGAGTTTTCATGATGGGTATGATCCTCTGTTGAATAACACCTATAATTCTCTGTTGCATGATAACTACTTTGAATTTCGTTCTTCTATTTACTCTTTTTCTTGCTCTTTGTGAAGGTAATGCATCATGTTTTAACTTTTTAGATGTAAATAGCATGCTTTCACCTTCTCAATATTTCTCATTTTCATCAAATTTTGATTCGATTTCATCAATTGCCAGTGATAATACTCTTGGAAAAGAGTTTATAAGTGATTTTACAGGGTCACAAGATACTCTGAAAGCTGAAAGTGGAATAAATGAAGAAGGGTCGAGCTTATGTGATCCCAAGTCACGATGTGAAGACCTCCAAGTCACGACTAGATATGAACTTGCTGAGGAAGAGACCCTATGTGAAAATGGGTTGCGACCTGAGAATGATAATGTCAAAACCAAAATCTCCTGAGATTGTGAGTCGTGACCTTTGGATGGTCAAGTCGAGACCAGAAGATCCAAAGATGCTCTCTGTCAACATGGGTCACGACAAGATGTCAAAAACAATGCTGAAAGGTCGCGACTGGAAATATCAGACACGACCAGTGAATTTCCATTGCCTTCAGTTCCACACTCCACTATTTTGGTTCAAGGGCCAATATGTATGAGAGAGGGTGATCTCAACTATGTTGCAGCTGTAGGCCAACTTAAGCTTGGTGCAACTCCTGAAGAGATAATAGGCAAGACGGAATGTCCTAATAAGCTGAATATGAGCAATCTTCAAGAATCTACAAATAAGGAGTATTTCTAATTTGAATGATTGGCCCCATCTTATCCCTTCTATTGTTCAACCCCTAGAGTTAGAGTTACAAGATTTACCTTATAATCTTAAGTATGCTTACCTTGAGCCAGACTCAAAATTGCCAGTAATAATTTCTAGTGCTTTAACTGTTAGTGAAGAGTCTAGATTATTAAGTGTGCTTAGGAAGAATAGTGAGGCTTTTGGGTTGGCAATTAGCTGATATAAAAGAGATAGATGCCACTTGTAACATCCCTAATTTTCTGTACTGAGTTGTATGTACAGATTGAATAAAATATATATGAGATTTATCAGGAAAAGATGTGGCCATTTATGTAAAGAAAGGAATTAAATTGAAATGATAAGCACATAAAGGTGATTTATGGTAAATCACAGGGCAAAAGTGTAATTGTGGGAAATTTGGACGGAAAACAAGCAAAAAATGACCGTGTTCTGATCAGACCCAAATTTTTCCAGTAAATAGAGAAAATTATTTCGAGTTGTTTGAAGCAACACATAATTTTGATTTGAGGTCCCGAAAAATTGATATAAATTTCTGAAGTTAGATAAAATTATTACAATATTTTTTGAATTCAGAATCAGATGAGGCCTTCTAGTAAATTCCTATAATTAATATAAGAATTTATAAAATTGACAGGATCAGAAAAGGAATCCTGTATAATTTTTAATGGAATTTACAGTGGAATAAAATAACTGAGGAATATCGTCAGAAGAATTTTCTAGGGATTTGTGCCATAAAGGTTTGAACCCTAAAATGCTAAAAAATAGCGTCATTAAGGCCCAATAAAATAAGTGGACTAATGGTGGGCCAGTGTCCAGAGGAACCTCGAAAAAGTGCAAAATTATTAAAATGCCCCTGTGATGCCCTAAGGAACCAGAAGTGAATGGAGGGCATTTTGGTCATTTTGGACAATATATATGTTTTGACAAGGTCTAAAGAGGTGTGAAATGACAATTATGCCATTGGGTTTAATATAGTGCAAGGAAAAGTACTAAGGGTATTTTGGTAATTTTTCAAGGTATCTGGAATTAAATTTAAACCAGTATGAGAATTTCAATGGTATGAAGGATTTAAATATTGAAAAAAATATAATTATGAAGTCCCATAAAAATTAGATTAAGAAAACAGTCCGGTTTACCGAAAATCGGATCGGGCCGGTACCGGATTGGACTGGATAGGACTGGATTGGGTTGAAACTTTTCTTGGAACTCACACACACAAAATGGCGCCAAAGAGGAGGTGATGTCATGAGTGAAAAGAGAAAAGACATTCCAAGACCAAACCTTTAACCATTAGATCAAATAGTTCCCAAGGTAATCTTGGCCTTCAATTTTCCCAAGATTTTTCTATAAATACCCCCTCATTTTGGCTCAAAACCGTGGAGGAGAAAGTGTAGGGAACCTCTTGCAAAATATTTTCTCAAGCAAGGAAGAAGCAAGGATCTTGAAGAAGCTAATAAGGTAAGTTGCTTCCTTGCTTCTACACATTGTTCTCATGGGTTGTGCTTGAGTTTAAATGGTTTTTGAGGCTTAAATCTTGGGGAGATGCTGCTGGAATTTCTATGTATATGTGAGAGGAACATGAGTTTTATGTCATAGATGGTTTAGACAAGCTTAAATAAGCTAGTTGCATGATTGGTTGTTGGATTAAGTTGATGTTCTTGACTTTACCATGGAAGAACATTTTAGTTTTCACTGTTCATGATAGAAAAGATGGAATTTCAATGATTTAATGCTTCCATTGAGTTTATATGATGATTTTGTGTAGGATTGGATAGGTTTTGAACCTTGGAAACAATTGGAATTAAAGGTTGTAATGTTGAAAATTCCTTTCGGTACTGTTCACTCGCATGAACAGTGATTTGAATTTCATGATTTTGATGCTTCCAATGGTCTTAAAATGAGATTTTGTGTGGGGGAAAAGTGGAGGAACAAGTATGGGAAGCATTGGAGTCAAAATGAGAATTTTTGGAAGAATTATATAGGGATTTCCAAATCTGTACAGAACAGTGCATTGTTGCTGGAATTTGGTTATTTTGAGTTCATAAATGTATTCAAAAGGTGAAATTGTGTAGGGTAAGGTCAAGATATCAATTGATTCAAAGGCTAAGCCAATTGGTAAAAATTAAAGGAAGTTAAGTTAGTTAAAGCAAGTTGAATGTTCAAGAGAGATAGTCTTGAGTAATGTTTGAGTTCATGGTCCTAATGGATTATGTAATGAATATGAATGTGTTTAGGACCTTGAAACATCTAAGAAGATGTTGGGGAATGATTGACCAAAAAGCTTCATGATTGGAAAGCTTGGGAAGTAAGTGCAAGCATAAGAAAGAAAGCTTACATCCAAGGTAGTGAACTTACCCTAAACTTGTATATATTGAATGTTATGCTTGATTGTGCTATGACTTGGTTGAATTGGGTGTATATGTGTAGATGATTGAAGCTCTGTTATTTTATGATTACTTTGGCCAATTGTATTTCATATGATACATGGAAGCATGCTCATCACACCATAGTAACACTTTCACAAGCAAGCACAAGTCTTTACATTAATACATGCATTGTTTGGTATTGTTTGCTACTGAGATTCTTTAGAATCTCACCCCCCATAACCATGATCTAGGTGTTGGAACATCACAATGAAGGAGGTAATTGTGGATGTATGAATGGTATATGACTTGAAAAGCATGACTTTAACTTAGATGATGATATATTGGTATGTATAATGAATATACTCACTGAATTTGAGCTGAGGCAAACCACTTCCAGCGATAGTTTGAGTAAATTATTCTATTAAGTTTCATGTAAAATTTGGGATGAACATATATAAGATCCATAGCTTTAATTGGACACCAAGAACGCATAAATTGGTTAAGTTTTCGAATTGATATGATTTTTCAAAGTTGGATTTAAACTCTGGATCAAGATAAAACAAGTTATGCGATACAGTGAGGTTCCTACGCGGTTTTTATATAGTAAATGAATGATTTTTTGCTCGATATTTGGTGATTTTAAAGTACACATTCTGAGATTTAAATACATAGGTAATTCGACTCAATTGGATAAGTATACAAGGAGAAATGAATTTTTGAAAATGGGGTAAAGAAACTGGAACTTCCAGATTTACCAAATGAATAGTACTTTTTAACGAATAAACTGATTTGATCTGGACAAGGAAACCTCATTTTCATATTTTTCTATCAAAGTTGAATGAAAGATATTTCATTAGAAATTGGAATTACCTCAAAACGAATTTTCTAGATTTAATTATGAATTTCCAAAGTTCAGGCTGTAATATGGAATTACCCAGTGAACAGTACCGTAAGCCCAACTCTTGGAAATTCATGTTTTTAAGGTTAAGAGGTATTCCAATGATCTAAGATAATTCCAATTGAGTGTATGTAAGGTTAAGGTTTAAGATCAAAGTTTAAGGTTGAGATTTAAGATTTTTACTAGAAAATGCTGTTGTACTGGTAGAATATAGAAAATACTGTGTACGTAAGTGCTGTCTAAGGAGGCTGGAAGTGAGTGGACCCAGCTGGCTCATCCAGTCTTTCCTGGGTACTTACGTAGAATGGTAGTTCTCATGAGAATTACTGAATCAGTACAGTTATTTTCTGCTAGGAGTTTTGGCAAAGAAAGATAAAATTAAGTTAGGATGGCTTCTGCAAGTGTACTCTGAGAGGTTTAAAGGAGGAAATCTCACCACTGTTTGTATTCATAGGATTTTGCTGAATGAAGATTCCAAGCCAATTAAACAACCCCAACGTAGATTAAATCCATTGATCTCTGATGTGGTTAGGAAGGAAATTAGTAAATTGATGAAGGCAGGAATCATATATGCTATTTCAGATAGTGAATGGGTATCACCTGTGCATGTAGTACCTAAAAATAGTGGATTGACAGTAGTGAAGAATGAGAATAACGAATTGATACCTACTAGAGTGCAAATTCATAGAGGTTTTGTATTGATTATAGGAAGTTGAATGACTCCACTAGGAAAGATCACTTTCCCTTACCTTTTATTGATCAAATGCTTTAGAGATTAGTAGGGAAAAGTCATTATTGTTTCCTAGATGGATATTCAGGATATTTTCAGATACCAATAGACCCGAGGGACCAAGAAAAGACCACATTTACATGTCCTTTTGGTATATATGCTTATAAAAGAAGGCCATTTGGTTTGTGTAATGCTCCTGGCACATTTAAGCATTGTATGCTTTCTATATTTGTTGATTTCATTGAAAAATACATGGATGTGTTCATGGATGATTTTACCGTATATGGTAATTCTTTTGATGAGTGTCTTGAGAGCCTTGATAGAATCCTTGCTAGATGTATGGAGAAAAAATTGGTTTTGAATTTTGAAAAGTGTCATTTCATAGTTGATTAAGGAATAGAACTTGGACATCTTATATCTAGCAAAGGGATTGAGGTGGATAAAGCAAAAATTGAAGTAATTTCCTCGTTGCCCTAGCCCATAAATTTAAAAGAACTTCGATATTTTCTGGGGCACGTTGGATTTTATAGAAGATTCATCAAAGATTTTAGTAAAATTGCTTTACCACTCTCAAAGCTTCTGTAAAAAGACACTGAATTTGTTTTCTCTACTGATTGCAAAGAGGCTTTTGAAAAATTGAAGGATAGGTTAGTTTCTCCACCTATCCTAACTTCACCAAATTGGGATTTTCATTTTGAACTATCATGTGATGCTTCCAATTATGCTGTGGGAGCTATGATAGGTCAAAAGGAAGGTAATTTATCTAAAGTAATTACATATGCCTTGAAAACACTTGATGCTGCTCAAATTAATTATACCACTACTGAGAAAGAATTGTTTGCAATCGTAGTGGCTTTGGATAAATTCAGAGCTTATATGATTAACTCCAAGGTTGTTGTCTACACAGATCATGCAGCCGTCAAGTATTTATTCCATAAACCTCAATCTAAGCAAGACTTCTATGATGGATGCTACTGCTTTAAGAGTTCGAATAGAAGTGAGGGATCGAGCTAGAAATGTGAACCATGTTGTAGATCATCTAAGCAAATTACTAACAAAGACAGGGGAGTACTTAGTTATGATCTTATTTATGATTCTTTCCCTGATCAATCTCTTTGTTTGGTTGCTATTATAGAATCTTGGTGTGCTCATTTAGTTAATTTCATTGAAACTGGCCTAACCCCTTCTCATTTGTCTAGATTTTAGGCCCAAAAGCTCAAGAGTGAATCTAAATACTTCATTTAAGACAAACCTTTTCTGTGGAAGTTGTGCTCAGATCAAGTATTAAGACGATGTGTCCCATACCAAGATCACAAATAAGTTTTAGAAGCTTGCCAATCATGGGTTTGTGGTGGTCATTTTGGGGTAAAAAGGACTGCACGAAGGGTCCTTGAATCCGGTTTCTATTGGCCTTCCCTTTTTAAAGATGCTTTTAAGTTTTGTAGAGCTTGTGATAGGTGCCAAAGATTTAGGAGGATTAGTGAAAGGCATGAGATGCCGCAACAATCTATTCTATTTTTTTAGGTTTTTGATGTTTAGGGAATAGATTTCATGGGACCTTTTCCACCTTCAGCAGGGTTTCATTACATTTTATTGGCTATAGACTATTTATCTAGGTGGGTAAAGGCCATCCCTACAAACTAGATGATACCTAAACGGTCTCCAAGTTTCTAAGGTCTCATATCTTTAGTAGATTTGGAGTACCAAAAGCAGTAATCAGTGATCAAGGCACCCATTTTTGCAATAAGTTAATCAATAGGTTATTGGCAAAATATGGAGTAACTTATAAAGTCTCAACGCCTACCACCCTCAAACTAATGGTCTAGCAGAGGTTTCTAATAGGGAGATAAAGCACATTTTAGAAAAGATTGTTAAGCCATCCAATAAGGATTGGAACTTAAGACTTGATGATGCTTTATGGACATACAGAACAACTTTTAAAACCCCTCTAGGCATGTCCCCTTATAGGACAATTTTTGGAAAAGCTTGTCACATGCCTGTGGAGATAGAGCACAAGACATTTTGGGCTGTGAAAGCTTGCAATGAGGACCTTGTAAAAGCAGGTTCAGAGCAGTTGTTGTAGATTCAAGATCTAGAAGAGATTAGATTGGATGCCTACAGTAGCTATGAGATTTATAAACAAAAGACAAAGGCAAACCATGATGCCCATATTCTGAGGAAGAGGTTTAAGGAAGGTGATAGAGTATTAAGGTACCAAGCTAGGTTCTGTAACATCCTTACTTTTGTACGTCTTAGGGACCATTCGATAGCATTTAGAACCACTTACAAGACCTTCACTACTGGAAAAAAGGATTTCTACACCGATTTAAAATGGCATTCTACGTCGCACAAAACTGGTGTAGAAACAGACCGTGTAAAAAGTGAGACAGTTTACACCTGTCACACGAATGGTGTAGAATATATACTTTTTAAAACCGGTCTAAAATTTAAAGCGTTCACATTTATATCCGATGTATTATTTAGTAACATCTACACCGGTTGAATATAGGGACGGTGTAGATTATTCAAATGTTAACACCAATTGTATATACGTTCGATGTAAATGTTATTAAATTTATATTATTATATATGTTCTTTGTAACATCCTTACTTTCGTACGTCTTAGGAACTATTCGGTAGCATTTAGAACCACTTACAAGACTTTGGAAGTCCATTAGCTAAATCTGGAATTTTTATTCTTGGCGAGTTACTGTTCATATGGTATTCCAGATTAGGTGATAAAATTTGAAAAATCATAATTAATTCTATAAAAATCAAAATGAAGTGGTTCAAAATTATACTCGAAGCTAACATCTTTAAGTTTAAGGGGAAAATAATTTACTGACCAAATTATTAGCCAATTGATACAGTTTATTCATTAAAAGTTACTGTTCATTTGGTCAAAAATTCTGAAAACAGATTCTGGTCCCCATCTTTGGAAAATTGGTTCTCTTTGTACAGACATCAAAATAAGGTGTTCCTGGTGTCAAAACGAATCTTAACATGTTAATTAAATGTTTGTAAAATTTCATACATTTATTCCATCATTTACTATTTTTCCTCACATCATAAACATTGTTGCTTAAACTAATCATACAGCATCATTACTTGCAACAATTCTTCACATAATATCATATAACATTTACATTGAGCAATCCTTAACTCCTCTTCATGCTTCTTCATCCTCTATCCTCATTCATAAACCTGTTGGGATTGGGATTACATGGATGGGGTGATATTTTTGGGGAAATCTCAGTAGCAAACAATATCAAACAATACATGTATTAATGTAATTGCTTGTGAAAGTGTTACCATAGTGTAATTAGCATGCTTCCATGTATCATATGAAATACAAATGTCCAAGGTAATCATAGAAACAGAGCTTCAATCATCTACACCTATGCACACAATTCAACAAAGCCATAGTACAATCAAGCATAACATTCAATACATACAAATTTAGGGTAAGTTTACTACCTTTAATTTAAGCTTTCTTTCTTATTCTTGGACTTGCTCCCTAAGCTTTCCAATCATAAAGCCTTTCGGTCAACCACTTCTCAACATCTTCTTAGATGTTTCAAGGTCCTAAACACATTCATATTCATCACATAATTCATTAGGATCATGAACTCAAGCATTATTCAAGACTATCTCTCTTGAACCTTTAACTTCCTTTAACTAACATAATTTCCTTTAATCTTTACCAATTGACTTGGCCTTTGAATCAATTGATGTCTTGAACTTACCCTACACAATTTCATCTTTTGAATCCATTTATGAGCTTAGAATCATGAAATTCAAGCTCCCATGCACTGTTCTGGACAGATTTGTAAAACATACACAATTCTTCCAAAAATTCTTATTTTGATTCCAATGCTTCCCATACTTGTTTCTCAACTTTATCCCACACAACTTTTCATTTTAAAACCATTGGAATCATCAAAATTATGAAATTACAATCATTGTTCATGCGAGTGAACAGTAACAGAAAAGAACTTCAAACATTACAATTTCAATTCCAATGTTTCCAAGGTTCAAAACCTATCCAATCCTACACAAAATCATCATATAAATTCAATGGAAGCATTAGATCATTGAAATTCCATCTCCTTCTATCATGAACAGTGCATGAACAGTGCATGAACAGTGCAAACCGAATTGTTTCATCCATGGCAAAGTCAAGAATATCAACTTGATTCAACAACCAATCATCTAACTAGCTTGTTTAAGCTTTAATCTCATAATTCTAACTTTAATTTCTTGTTTCTCCTTTCATCTAAGGTTTTGGACAGCATATACACCTTAGATAAAACTCAACTTTCTTCCATGAAAACCCTAAGTTCAAGCTCCCAAATCAAAGGAAAATAAGCTAGGATAGATTGCTTACCTTTAATCTCTAGCTTGCTTGAACTTTGGACCTTGGATTCTTCTTTGTCTTGGCTTGAGTTTTCATTTTGACATAGATTCCCCAAGGCTTCTTGCTTCATGGTTTTGCATAAGAAAAATGGGGGTATTTATAGAAAAATCCAATGGAAAATGGATGGCCAAGATCACTTTGTGTACTATTTGATCTAATGGCTCATATTTGCTCTTGGATTAGCTTGCCCTAGAAGCCAATGAGATGACATCATCAAGGGACACCTCATAGCCCATGTGACAAAATTATGAAGGGAGGAAGCATCTGAAAAAATTCCAGTCCAATCTGATACCGGCTCAGTCCGATTTCCCAAAAACCAGACTATTTTCATAATCTAATTTTTTCTGAGATTCCATAATATGTTTTCTAACCTTAAATCCAGTATCCGGATTCTTCCTACCATTGACATTCTTTTACTAGGTCCAAACTTAATTACAGATCCCTTGGCAAATGACCAAAATACCCTTGGTGCCCTTTCTTGCACTATATTAACCCTAAGGGCATAATTGTCATTTCACTCCTCTTTATACCATATCAGGGCATATACTGACTCTGGTAATCATTCCTGTACTCATCTTGGCATTTTTGACCTGTCCAAAATGACCAAAATTGTAACACCCCAATTTTTAGGCCTAGAGATGCCAGAAGGAGAATTCAAGGGCATAATCATAATTATGGGAAAGATCGGGCTGGTAGCCGATGAGTACCATATTTTACCAAAAAATAGAGAAAATTATGCTGATCATTTCACTGAATTGTGAAATGTGCATATGAGGTCTCTATGTGTATGAAAGAATTAGAAATGTGACCAAGGGTAAAATGGTTATTTTTGAAAAGTGTGCGCGGAAGCGTACTTTCAGGAAAAAATAGCCCGGTCCGGATAAAATATCTGAAAATATCGGGAGATAGAGAAAAGGATTCCGGATTGAATGACGTAACACAGAATTTTGATTTGAGGTCCCGATTTTTCTGTAAAAATTCTCGAAGATGGGAATTTACAGTTATAATCGGTAAAGGAATAGCAGTCCGAATAGAAATGATCGGACTATGGCTAGAGGCCATACAGTGTTTTCTAAGGCCCGTAGTGACACCAGGGAAGGCCCAGGCCCATAATATCAGTTCAGTGGTAAGAGGGGCCGGTGTCCGGGAAAAATGTGCGAAATGACAAAAATGCCCTTATGTTATAGAATAACTGAAGAATGAGTAAAGGGTATTTTGGTCATTTGGCTAAGGTTAGACAGTCAAGAAGGGGTATCTGGATAGTTGACCAGGGCCAGAGAATACTCTGGTAAGATATGAAAAGACAATAATACCCCTAGACCTAGTAAAGTAAAGAAAGGAAATGGAAGGACTTAGTGCAATTATGGAAAGTTTCAAGGCCAAAAAGAAAAGTAGACAAAAATATGGGGTCCTTAAGTGTAATTTTAGCCAAGTAAAAAGGGACTTAAATGAAAAGAAGAAAAGTTCCCTGGGCTAAATTGTAATTAAAGAAAGTCAGGCCGGAAGTGGTTTGGATTGCCCGAAAGCATTTCAGTCCCAGATTTCATCGATAGAGAGAGCAAGTGACGCTCGGTAATCTGGCTTAATACAGGAATTTTTGAAGACTCCAGATAGCCAGAAATGGACTGATCGTCCAAAAGTTATAAAAATTCATACCGGATATCCTAGATTTCAGATCTAAGTGAGAAAATACAGGATGATACGTCCTTATGGGACGGATGTCAGGAAACTGACAGAATACCGATATGAGGCCTATAGAAAAAGTTATTCGTAAATTAGAAAATCTAGACGGGAGTGTGTGGCCTCAGGGTATCCGATAGGGAGATTTATCGGT
This sequence comes from Leucaena leucocephala, assembly GCA_037074615.1. Lineage (NCBI taxonomy): Eukaryota > Viridiplantae > Streptophyta > Magnoliopsida > Fabales > Fabaceae > Leucaena > Leucaena leucocephala. The sequence continues at coordinate 6,029,974 of CM073548.1, read as the reverse complement.
ATTTGAAAAGGGACTGAATGAGTTCGGATGACCTCAGTCAGATGACTGATATGACTCACAGGGATTCCTGAACACCGCAGGCCAGTGTATCTGATAAAAGGACCCGGTGTCCGGAGACATGTAGAAACGGTGCATAATGGTTAAAGTACTCGATGAACTTGGGCAGAGGAAGATTCCTCAAAATGCGTGCCATGAAGGTAATGGACCCTGAAAGGCCCAATAAGATACTTGGACTGATAGGTGGGCCAGTGTCCGGCAGAACCCCAGAAAAGTACGAAATTACGAAAATGCCCCTGTGTTGTACTAAAGGGGTAGTAGATGTATGAAGAGCATTTTGGTCATTCTGGACAGGCCCAGGAGCCAAGGCACATACAGATAAAGTTACTTAGAGTCAGTATATGCCCTGACAGAGTATAGAAGGGTGTAAAATGACAATTTTACCCTTAGGGTTAAAATAGTGCAAGAAAGGGCACCCAAGGGCATTTTGGTAATTTGCCAAGGGCTGTTTCTTGGGAATCGAGCCATCAGAGTACTTGAGCTTGATCAGAGACCCAAGATAATATTCCAAGGCCCAAAAACGTAGCCCATGAAGTATGTGGGAAAAAGTGGCATTAAAATACTATTTTAATGCTGTTTCAATAAAGTTACTCGGTCGGCACGATAACCGAGGAGGTGATCAGATAAAGTCCTGGACTTATCTGGATAGCATTGGAAGGCGTGAAAGGTCCTTTCCAGATGCCACATGGCGTCATCTTAGAGGGAGAAGAAAAGTTAAGGACATGTGACACAATCTTAGCCAGTGAGTCTAGTTTATAGGAAATCGGACCGGATCGGTACTGGATTGGACTGGAAGTGCTGAGTCAGCTGATGAGGTGTCTAGGAATTGTGACATGTGAAGAATGTGGCAATGAGGTGTCCTATAAGGTGGCCTTGAGATGATGTCATGCATGATGCAGTAAAAGGAATAAAAGAAAATAGGAAATTCCGGAAAAACCAGGACCACAAGATCAGATGGCTTCAAAATTACAAGAATGCCATTGACCAAAACTATAAATACCCCCTTGCTCTTCATTGTGCACGGCCAAGGGCCTTTTAGAGAGGGGAAGAGGTCCTAGAGAGAGAAAGTGAGAGGAAGAAAGAAAGAAAGGAAGTTCTGGCGGAGCTGGAAGCAGAATAGAGATAGTAGAGTTCTGCTGAGCTTTTGAGGTAGTAACTAATCCTAGCTTTTGTGTAATGGCTTTGTGATTTGTTGTGCTATTGTTTGGTTAGATTGTTGTCTTATATGTTATGTCTGAAGCTCTGCTATAATGCTATGATCATATGTTATTAAGCATGGAAGCACGCATCATACTTATCTGTACACAATCACAAGCAAGCACTGTCACTCTGCATTACATATATTGTTATGATTGTTGCTACTGAGATTCCCCCAAATCTCATCCCAATAAATAACCCGTTACAGGGGAGGTTATGTCAAAGTGAATTTTGGGAATTTTAAGAGACGCCGTTATGCTGCCGAAATTATGACGAGATAAAGAGAGCAGCTGATACGTACTGTGTACGTAGGTACTGTCTAAGGAGGCTGGAAGTGAGTGGACATAGCCGGTTCATCCAGTCTTTCCTGGGTACTTACGTAGAATGGTAGTTCTCACGGGAATTACCAAATCGGTACAAGATCAGTTACTTTCTAAAGATGAAGCGTAGCGGTTATGCTGCCGGATTTCAGGCAGGAAAAGATACAATAGAGATATGAGAATTTATGTACATGGCCAGATGTAAAACAACTTATTAATTAATAATAATTGTTGTTTGGCATGTTTGACTGATATATGATGGATGCATGCTTATGTATGTAATGTTGGTTGCTGAAAATTAACAATATGAACAGTAACCCGTGGGGACATGAGGATGTTTGACACATAATTAAAAATAGTAAATGGATGAATAAATGTATGATATTTTTAAGGTAAATAGTAGACATATCAAGCTTCGATTTGATATATAGTATGACTCATTTGGATGTCTACACAAGGAGATATAAATTATCAAAGTTGGGACCAGAATGCTGGATTCAGGGAGAAAAACGTGGGATGAACAGTAAATATGACACGTTGACTGACGTTGACTTAGTCAATGAATGGTCAACAAATTATTTTTTTCTGAAATATAATTGAGTTATCTTCAAGTATCAATTAGAAACACTTCATTTTGATTTTTCTAGAATTAGTTATGATTTTTCGAAGTCAGGTCACTCATCTGGAATTTATACAGTGAACAGTACTCGATAAGAGTAAAACTTCAGATTGAGAAATTGGATTTCAATGACCTTGAGAGTGGTTCTAAATGCTACCAAATGGTCCCTAAGACACATGAAAGTAAGGATGTTTCAAAAATGCCCTCCATTCATCTCTTGTTCATTATTACCACCTAGGGGCATTTTTGTAATTTCGTATTTTTCTGGGGTTTCTCTGGACACTGGCCCACATAACTGCTTAGTTACCTTACTAGGCCTATGGGATGCCATTTTGGGCTTTTGTATGGGCCACTACCTTTATGGCATAAATCCCAAGAAACCTCTTCCGAAGGTATTTATCGGGTATTTTATTCTACTGTAAATTCCATTAAAAATTCTACAGGATTCATTTTTTGATCCTGTCAATTTTATAAATTCTTATATTAATTATAGGAATTTACTGTAAAGCTTCATCTGATTCTGAGGTCCAAAAGATACTGTAATAATTTTTCCTAACTTTAGAAATTTATATCAATTTTTCAGGACCTCAAATCGAAATTCTGTGTTGCGTCAAACTAACCAGAATAATTTTCTCTATCTACTAGTAAAATTTGGGTCTGATCTGATTTCAGGAATTTTTGGGCCTTTTCCGATTCAACTTCCTCATAATTATACTTTTACCCCTTGAACTTTTGATAAATTACATTTAGGTCCTTAAACTTTTGAAAATTACACTTTAGGCCCTCAACTTTTCATAATTACACTTAATAGCCCAAAGTTTATGTCTACTTTATATTTTGTACCATGGAACTTTTATACTTTTCAATTTAGTCCCTATTCTTTAAACCTCCATCTAATCATTCTTTTCTTTTTCATTCATCATCATAATCCTTTCTAAACCTCTTTCCTCTATCAGTATTATACAGATAGGGAAAAATTAGGATATGACATTCTTTCTACACCGACAGGTATATATGTCTGATGTAGATGTTATTAAATTTATATTAAATATATTTTTTAGAAACAAAGCCATTAATTATTTTGTTGGCCTGAAGCTTCATAAATAAACTGCCCAAATATATGACTCAAAGGGCATTATCATCGATCAGTACAAGATGAAAGAGACATATATAATTCAATTGCTCATTATATTATTCATTTAAGATAATTCAATACAAAAATGCTACAATTTGAATAGAAAAGTAGAAAAATATATTCAGTGAAAGACAAATACTATTGAGAAGGAAGGAATTAAACAAAAAACTTTTCCCAACGATTGCGCATGTCCTCAATATCTTGTTCAGGAAATGGATCAAGTTAATCAAACATTTGAAATATGAAATCAAAATCAAAGAAATTAAGGCATTACTAATATAGATTAGATTGACAAGAAATATGAAATCATTAAAAATACAATTTTACCTCCTCAGTTAGGTCAATCCTATTTGACACGAGTCATGTGTCTAACTATGTAGAAGCCGTACAAGTTGCTTTCTCTGGGTTGCATTCGACTCTGTAATATTAACATGATAAAAATTATTTTTCATCATCAAAACATGGAACCTAACACCTAATATATACTTTTATTACCTTTGGTGTGATCCATTCGGGGTCCCTCACCAAGTTAGCATGCTTAAGGCCCCTTGCAACTACGAACGTCCTCATAGCCCTATGACCAAAGTTCTAAAGTTAGTAACCTATTTATTACAAAGACCATTGTTCTGTATAGAAGAAAACTCACGTGTTCATGATCTTCCTGACATCAACCGATGGCTTGTAATGGAGGGAGCATAAGAAGAAAACTTTATAACTATGCTTACAGAGGATGACCAATTATGTAACATCCCAATTTTCAGGCCCAGAGGTTCAAAAAGTAGCCTAAAATAGATAGGCTACCATACCCCTTTGAACAGAAGTCCATGAAACATACAGAGGGTTTTTAGGGACTAAACTGCAAATAAGTGAAAGTACAAGGACTTATGTGTAAATAGTAAAAGTTCCTAGGGGTATAATGGTCATTATAGAAAAGAAAGGGACTAAAGTAAAAGTTCAAAAGTTCCATGGTGCAAAAATGAAAGTAGACACAAGTTGTGGGCTATTAAGTGTAATTATGAAAAGTTAAGGGACTTAATTGAAAAGAGGAAAGGTTTCTAGGGACAAAATGGTAATTATAGAAAGTTGAGCTGGAAGTGGCTTAGAACTTCCTGGAAGCATTTCAGTCCCAAATTTTATCAGTAGATAGAGGAAATGATGCTGGTTAATCTAGCTTATTACATAAATTTTATTAGAGTTCCAGATAGCTAAAATTTATCTAATAGTCTGAAAGTTATCTAAAATTTTTATTAGATCTTCTGGACCTCAGATATAAGTGAAGAGTTATATGAAGATGCGTCCTATGAAGATAGAGGTCAGGTAACTGACAGAGTCCCGAAAGGAGATCTGTAAGAAAAGTTATTCACTTTTTAGTGAATTTTGACGGGAGTTCGTGAACGCACGATATCCGATTGGAAAAATAATCGGTAAGCAAACTGGGACTGAATAAGCCCAGATGACGTCACATAGAGGCCCATGATGATACCAAGGGAGGCCTAGGCCCATGATATCAGTTTATCGAAAAAAGGGGCCATTGTCCATAAAATGTGCGAAATGATGAAAATACCCCAGTGTTATAAAATAGTTAAAGAATGATCGAAGGGTATTTTGGTCATTTGACTAAGGTTAGACAGTCAAGAGAGGCTATCTGGATAGTTGACTAGGGTCAGGGAATACTCTGGCAGGGTGAGAAAAGATAATAATGTCAATAGACTCATTAAAGTAAATAAAGAGGAACCAAGGGCATTTTGGTAATTTGCCAAGGGATGTTTCTTGGGAATTGAGCCATCAGAGTACTTGAGCTTGATCAGAGACCCAAGATGACATTCTAAGAGTCCAAAAACGTAGCCCAAGAATTATGAGGGTTAAAGTGGCATTAAAGTAATATTTTAATGATTTTTCATTAAAGTTACCCGATTGAAGTGATAACCGGGGAATTGGTCAGATAAAGCTTGAGACTTATCCAAAAGATATGAGGTGGCGTGAAAGGTACCCATCAAGATGCCACATGGCACTAATCTAGAGGAAGAAGAAAAAGATAAGTATATGTGGCATGATCTCAGCCGTTTATTCCGGGATAAGACTCTGGAATTCTCTTGAAGCGCTTAGTTAGGTGGTGAGGTATCCCGAGGGCCCCACCATTATGCCACCTAAACATGTGAGGTATCCCTTGATGATGTCACTTTTGATGAGTCATTATGGAGGATGATGTCATCATAGTGATGTAAGCAAGGCTTGGTGAGGAAGCTAAGCGATCTGAGCCGTCCATCGAGATTTGATCTGGACCGTTCAATCCACTTCCCTTCACCTATAAATAGAGCTCCACCCCCTCCCATTCAAGGCATGCCACGGAAAGAAGAGAAAGGAAGAGAGAAAGAGAGAAAGAAAGAAAGAAAGGAAGAGAAAGAAGGAGTTCTGACTGAGCTAAGAGCAATCCAAGGAGCTTAGTGAAACATCCTCACTTTCCTAACTTCATCTTCTCCAAACCGGTACCCTGTTTTGTTTGGAAAAGATAGGGGTGAGATTTTGGGGGAAATCTTAGTAGTAAACGGTACCATTCAATTCATACAAGATGAATGCAAGTGCATGACATGTGTTTCCTTTATCCTTCTTTAGCTTTCATTTGCATACTTTCATGCTCTATGCCTATCACTATTATGCATAACTATCAACTTATAAAAGGGCAGAGCATATATCATTCATCATCACATATCATAATCATATTAACACACAAACATATACATCAAGCACACAAGAATGGGTAAGTTCACTACCTAGCATGCAGCCTCTCTTATCCTTAATCTTTGCTCAGTCAATCCTCTGGCTGTCTCTCTATCTAGGGATAACCTTAGAAAAAGGAAGACATTTCTCTATCTTAACTACTAAGAACAATCCTCTACTGTATTAGAGCAGGGACTAGAATAACTTACTTACCTTATTCCCAAGCTCTTTGGACTGCTCCTAGCCTGATCAGAACTTCTTCCTTTCTTCCTTTCTTCCTTTCTCTCTTTCTCTCTCTTTCTCCTTCTCTCTCTTCCTCTTGCTCCACCGAATTGTGGAATGGAATGGAGGGGGAGTGCCTCTATTTATAGTGAAGGAAAAGTGGAATAGATGGTCCAGATCGAATCACGAAGAATGGCTCAGATTGCTTGCTTCCTCAAGAAGCTTCGCCTGCATCATCGTGAGGACATCACCATCCCTAATGACTCATCACTTATGACATCATCCTAGGGACACCTCACACGCCTAGGTGGCACCTTGGTGAGGCCCTGAGGATACCTCGTATGCTGACTTAGCACTTCCAGAGAATTCCAGAGTCTTTTCCTGGAATGAGTGGCTGAGATTGTGCCACGTGTCCTTTACCTTTTTCTAACTTTTCTTCTTCCCTTTAACTCAATGCCATGTGGCATCTTGTGGGTCCCATGAGGACACCTTTACATGCCACCTCATGGTTCTGGATAAGCCCTTACTTTATCTAATCTTTTTCCAGTTCTATCTCTAACCTGGTACTATACTTTATTAAAATATCATTTCAATCTCTCTTGGTCCTTCATAACTCTTGGCCCACTTGGTTCCATACCCCTTAACATCTTTTCATACACAGTCGCGACCTGACTATCCTCCCATTGCAACTTAACACCTTCTGTGTTCATTAGTCGCGACCTCAACATTACTTAGTCGCGACCTCATAACTTCTTAGTCGCAACCACACTCACTTTGTCTATTATTCGTGACCCACACATCTTCCAGTGCTGTCTAAATCTTTCTGTAAAACATAGTCGCGACCAAAATACCTTCTTGTCGTGACCAAAGTGGTCATCCCTTAACTCTCCAACCTTTAACCTTTATATTTCCCAAAATGGCCATTCTACCCCTTGGGACTTTCACATATTTACACATAGATCCCCATACCTTTTCTACTCGCAGTTTAGTCCTTGAAAATCCTCTGTTGGTCTCTGGAACTTCTGTTCAAAAAGGGGTTTGGTATCCTCTCAGTTTTAGGCTACTTCCTGCGTCTTTAGGCCCAAAAATTGGGATGTTACATTTCTCCTCCCCTTTAAATAAATTTCATCCTCAAAATTTAATTAGTACCATAGCCAAATTAGCTCAACATCTGGCAGAGTACTTTATCATAAAACTTTATATCTCCTGTATACTATGCTTTTCTTTTCTCTGAGTCAACTCAGTAAGAGTTGAAATCTACTTTCCCTCTTATGGACAACTTACTGCACTTATAAGCAGTATCCATTTCTTTCATATCTTACCTCTTAGCATCTTGGTGTAATACTAGGGTCTACCTTATCTCACTTTATCTCACTATTCGACTTTTCCTTACCTTTCTTTAACTTCTCCATGTATGCCAAACTACTGTGGCATTTGGACCTTTTCTCATTACTCCCAGAAAATTACTCATTCTTAGGCTACTTTTGCCTAAACATTTTTCTGGGTTAGGCTAGGTTACCCTTCAGACTCGAAGCCTTAGCATTCCCTATCTTATAGAACTACTGGGTTCTATCTTTACTTTGCCTTAGACCCTCTTCTCTAGGTCTCTCTGGCCTTTTAAGCTCTGTATCCTGGTCTAGAGGATCTATCTGATCATACTTCTCTGTTCTCAAAACATATGGGGTTCCTTTCTCTGTTCCGCAGGCATACTTCTACAAAACTTTGAATATCAGCACTCAGATTTAAACTTGGACTCCGTCTTTTAAGGGAAAACTAAGTTCATTCTGTATAATATAGGCTATCTGAGGAAAACTATTATAAAATATTTTTTTTGGATGAGTTTATCAACTAGTGAAGCTTCCTTACCTTAAACTTCGTCTTTGGCATTCATCTTCCCAGAGAGATACTACATTGTACTCACATCTTCATGGCTTATTACTTTCCTTAGGCTAGGTCTAACTGCGACCTCAGGATCTAACTGCGATCAACCGTTAGCCTCTTCAGAATCTAACTACGACCCTGGAGCCATGCTAGGATCTAACTACGACCGTTCAGAATCTAACTGAGATTCTGTTTTACTGTATCATTATCTCCCAAAGATCTTAAACCAACAGACTAAGTTATAAGGTTAACTGCTTCCACTTGTTGATAACTCAATAAAAATTTAGAAATATATTCAGTAGCCCATATTATTTACCAAGACTTTACTTATTTTTTCTCTTACTTAGGAGTTCCTTCTCATCTTTCTTACTTTACTGTGGCTTACCATGCCTTATGCAATCATGGTCTAACCACCTGCCATTGCATTCTGCTGCTATGGCCTTATTATAACTTCTTATTTCAATTTGTGCTCTAACTGTGAGCCATTTGAAATATGCTCTAACTGCGAGCAATCTGTATCAGATCCAACTCTTATCTAAAGAGTGATCTATACTCATCTGAATCTAGCTCTATCTGAGAGCCATCTGTTTCAAATCCAACTCTTATCTGAAGAGTGATCTCAACACAATCTCCTTATTGTTATCTGCTGCTTTTTCTGTATACCATTCCTTTCAATATAAATGGCCCTGAGTACTGCATTCACAAGCCTATAGAAATACCTGAGTAACCCCAATCATACTATAACTGACTATCCCACTTACTGAGACTGTCTGTTATTTTAGGTACATTTCTATTGCATGTCGTATGGTATAAGAGCAATATAACTTTCTCATCTCATATATACTGTACCTTGCATGTACTGTAAAAGGGAGTATTCATTCATCATATCATACTCTAACATACGTGTCATCATATGACCACTGCAAGGGATGCAACTATTCTAACTTATGGCAACATAAGCCATATCATCATCATAATTTGCTCAACCATCCATTGCATATTGCAATAAACATTATTTCCTTTATCACATTATTTGTCATATCCTGACCATTCATTCAGGAACCTGAAACATCTTATCTATCTTACTTAGGCTGCCACGCTACCCTTTTACTAGGGTATAGACTCAACCCTTCATTACTCTATCTTATATAGGGGAGTCACTTTATCTTTTAAACTGTGGCTACCTCTCTACTATCTCTTAACTTCTTTTGTCTATCTATCAGTCCTAGCCTGTTCTTGACCAGACTGTGGTTCCTTATTGGTCTTTCTCTTGATCCTAGCGAACTTGAGTCGCATGGATCTTAATCATCATCTCTTACTATCACTTCTGTTCTCTAGGGTACTCTACCCTAGGTCTACTACTTCTCTGTGATGGAATCCCTTTGCTTAGGGAACATTAACTCTTTATCTATTAACCATCACGTCTCTAGCCTTAGGCCATATCGTAGGATCATTCCTAGGCAAGTCTCAATCTAACTTTTAGGTCTTCTATTCAGACCAGCTGAATAAAACCTTTGTAATGTAGATCTACTCCTAATTATCACATGGAGGATCTACTTTTAAACATCATCTTAAATTGATCTTTTGTATCTCAGTACTTTGTACTGTCTGGCTTGATCATGTGTTATACCAATCCTCTAGTCGATGGACTTTAGCGAGGTTGGTACCTTCATTCTCCTCATTAGGTCTCTGTACATCCTAGTCGCGACCTGAGTATTGGCTAGTCGTGACTCACATGCTCTGTGACTTTTAGTCGTGACCATCGCACTTTACTCGTCACGAACTAACATCTCTGTGTCCTTTAGTTGTGACCTAACTCTTGTACCATCGTGACCTGAACATCTTTCCATACTTAGTAGCGTACTATAACATTCCTCGACGCGACTATAGGTCTTCTCACGTCGCAACCTTAACTCTTCTGTACATATTAGTCGTGACACAAGACCCTTTCTCATCGCAACCTCAGTTCTCTGGGATTACTAGTTGCAACCTTGAAACATACTCGTCGAGACTGAATCTCTCTGTGAATAATTGTCGCAACCTACACCCATTTTTATCGCGACTTAAGCGTCATTATCTCGTACTCTAGGGGAGATAACCTTTTCAATTCATATTTAACTCATTTAAACATCAACCTAACTATTTCAGAGCATCATTGAGCCAAAACCTTCTGTTCTGTGCCAGAATCTTATGCTTTGAGCCAGAGCCTTTTTTGGTCGATGCCAGAACCTTTTGCTCTGATACCAAAATGAAACATCTTCACTTTTCTACCTTAATCTTCTCCAAACTGGTACCCTATTATGTTCGGAAAAGATAGGGGTGAGATTTCGGAGGAAATCTCAGTATTAAACGGTACCATTCAATGCATACAAGATGAATACAAGTACATGACATGTGTTTCCTTTATCCTTCTTTAGCTTTCGTTTGCATACTTTCATGCTCCATGCCTATCACTATTATGCATAACCATCAACTTATAAAAGGGCAGAGCATATATCATTCATTATCACATATCATAATCATATTAACACACAAGCATATACATCAAGCATAAGAGAATGGGTAAGTTCACTACCTGGAATGTAGTCTCTCTTATCCTTAATCTTTGCTCAATCAATCCTCTGGTTGTCTCTCTATCCAGGGCTAACCTTAGAAAAAGGAAGACATTTCTCTATCTTAACTTGAAACATCCTCCTTTATACTCCCCAGAGTACACTTGCGGAAGCAATAATAGCTGTACTTAAGTCCAGAGATTGAACTTTTACTCCTAAGTTCCTCATTCTGAACCTTTACCTTGAGAACCGGTTTCTCACATTCTACACATCCAAATGGGGCTTAATACCTATCCACGGAATGCCCCAGATGTGTACTACTGACTCACCAAATCTCGTGGCCAGACTCCTCCGTTTACTAGGTCAAACTGAGGTCAGAACACTGCTGCCTCAGGACCTGTGAATTTCCCTCTTGCTTTAACATACATAAATTGAATATGCCAAACAATACTTATCATTGATTATCATAAAGTCATCAGCATGGCATACACAACAAGACATATATATAATCTTTCTATCTTTATTACATCTTTTTCTGCCTAAACTCCGACAGCATAACCGCTACGTTTCATCTGTACAAAGAACTGAACCGTACTGATTCGGTAATCCCCTCATGAGAACTACCATTCTACGTAGTACCCAGGAAAGACTAGATGAACCAGCTAGGTCCACTCACTTCTAGCCTCCTTATACAGCACTACGTACACAGTACTTATCATATACTGATGTTCAGTCTTTACTTCGACAGCATAACGGCGTCTCCTGGCTTTCTCAAAATCTACTTCAGCATAACCTCCCTGTAATGGGTTATGTATGGGGATGAGATTCAGGGGAATCTCAGTAGCAACAATCATAACAATATATGTAATGCAGTGTGACAGTGCTTGCTTGTGATTGTGTACAGATAAGTATGCTGCGTGCTTCCATGCTTAATAACATATGATCATAGCATTACAGCAGAGCTTCAGACATAACATATAAGACAACAATCCAACCAAACAATAGCACATTAAATCACAAAGCCATTACATAAAAGCTAGGATTAGTTACTACCTGGCTAGCTTAGCAGAACCTTACTATCTCTATTCTGCTTCCAGCTCCGCCAGAACTTCCTTACTTCCTTTTCTCCTTTCTCTCTTCCTTTCCTTCTCCTTCTCTCTCTTCTTTCTCTCCCTTCTCCCTTGCCATGCGTGAATGGAAATGGATGGGGGTATTTATAATTTCCTTCAATGGCAATTCTGTAATTACCATGAACTTTGATCCTACGGTCCTGGTTTTTCCTGGATTTTCCTATTTTCTTTAATTCCTCCTTTACTGCATCATGCATGACATCATCGGGACACCTCAGCGCCACATTTATCACATGTCTAAAATCCCTGGACACCTCAGCAGCTGACTCAGCATGCTGACTCATCGGTCCAGTCTCCTGCCTCGTAATACGTGCCCTCAGCTTTATCTGCTTTCTCCAGACTAGAGCCATTTGGCGACTGGAAGAGACCTTGCACGTTTCCCAATGCTATCCAGATAAGTCCCAGACTTATCTGATCACCTCCTCGGTTTTCGTGCCAACCGAGTAACTTTATTTTACTGAATCATTACTTTAATGCCATGTGGCATCTTGTGGGTCCCATGAGGATACCTTATCAGTCCACCTCATGGTTTCCAGATAACCTTTCTTGTATCTGGCCTCCTGCCTCCGGTCTATCTCTAATCGGGTAACTATCTCATTTGGACCTCTTCCACTCATGGCCCGTACGCTTGGCACTACTTTAGTCACTAGTCGCGACCTCATCATCATCTCATAGCGACTTAACACCTTCTGTGTTCATTAGTCGCAACCACAGCATTCTCTAGTCGCGACCACAACATTCTTTAGTCGCGACCACAACAGTCTTTCGTCGCGACCACAACAGTCTTTCGTCGCGACCACAACACTCTTTCGTCGCGACCACAACAGTCTTTCGTCGTGACCACATCACCTTTTAGTCGCAACCAGGCTCATTCTACTCATTAGTCGCGACACCACATACATATTTGTCACAACCAAGCCTCTCTGCCAATATTAGTCGCGACCATACTACACTCTCGTCGCGACCAAAGTCTCTATCATCGCGCCCTAACTGTTCAACTCTTGAACCTTTGACCTTTACATCATCCCAAATGGCCATTTACCCCTTGGGACTTCCACTGTTTACACATAAGTCCCTATACCTTTACTTATTCGCAGCTCAGTCCCTAAAACTCTTCACGTTCCTCTAGGACTTCTGCTAAAAAGGGGTCTAGTAGCCTCTTAATCTTAGGCTATCTCTGCATCTCTAGGCCTGAAAACTGGGATGTTACATTCCTCCTCCCCTTTAAATAAATTTCGTCCCCGAAATTTAATCCGTACCATAGCCAAATTAACTTAACATCTGGCAAAGTACTCATCATAACTTTACATCTCTTTGTAACCTGCTTATCTTTCTCTGGGTCAACTCAATCAGAGTTTAAAATCTGCTTTTCTCTTATGGATCACTCACTGCACTTATGAGCAGTGTCCATTTCTTTCATATGAAATTCTCTCGAATATTACTGTATTCGGGAATTTCTTCTAACTACTCATCATACTTTTAGCATCTATCTCTTATTACTTCTCTTGATATCTCGCAGACTGCTTTAGTATCTACAACATTTCATCTTTCTTTGCACTGAACGTCATACAGAGAGAGGACTTACGCAGCTATTCTTTCTTTCCTTTGCTGCTAAATGAAAGCACCTACTCTAACATGCATAATGCCTGGCCAACATACTGCAGGACTGCATACCTGCTTATAAATGCAAAGCTCTAATGCTGGAGCTCAAGCATTCCTGTTCTAACTAGGCACAGCTCTAACACTCGGAGCTTGCATAGTTTTAGCATAACATAAGGCCTAGCATCTCATGCAAGGAGTGAAAACTCTCATTTTCTATTCTCTTTCATAGCATAACATTAAAACATATGATCCCTACCAAACAGGGAAGCCTCTCTATCTGTTCATACAATGCACATCTCTAGGTGCGTGTCATATTACACGTTTACTACCGTGTATCCCATTACATGCCTTTGATACTTTATCATGGCATATCTAGCCAACTCTGACTATCTCATGGTGTATACCACCCTTTCATAACTTATCTTGAGATACCATAAGGCTAACATTCTCTTCCTCATAGAACTGAGTTCTATCTTTGCTTTACCTTAGACCTCTTTCTCTAGGTCTTCTCTAGCCTTTTAATCTCTTTACCCTCATCTGGGGAAATCTATCTACTCATACTCTTCCGTTCTCATTACACTGAGAATTTTCTTCTCTGCTTCTCAAGCATACTTCTACAAAACTTCTTTGAATCCCAGTACTCAGATTTGAACTTGAACTCCATCTTCGTTTAAGGGAAAGCTAAGTTCAGTCTGTAGAGGCTATCTGAGAAAAACCATTACAATAATTTTGTTCTGGATGAGTTTATCAACTAGTGAAGCTTCCTCACCTTAACTTCATCTTTGGCATTCATCTTCTCAAAGAGATACTACATTGTACTCATGACTCATGGCTCATTACTTTCCTTAGGCTAGGTCTAACTGCGACCTCGGGATCTAACTACGATCAACCGTTAGCCTCTTCAGAATCTAACTGCGACTCTGAATTTGTTAGGATCTAACTGCGACCCTGGAGCCATGTTAGGATCTAACTACGATTCTGTTGTACTGTATATCTCCCGAAGATCTTAAACCAACAGACTAAGTTATAAGGTTAACTGCTTCCACCTGTTGATAACTCCATAACTAAAAATTTTATAGCCTCATATCGTTTACCCAGACTTTACTTACTTCCTCTCTTACTCAGGAGTTCCTTCTCATCTTTCTTACTTTACTGTGGCTTACCATTGGCTTGTGCCATTATGGTCTAACCACCTGCAATTGCATTCTATTTCTATGGCCTCATCATAACTTCTCATTTCCATCTGTGCTCTAACTGCGAGCCATTAGAACTATGCTCTAACTGTGAGCATTCTGTATCAGATTCAACTCTTATGAAGAGTGATCTATACTCATCTGAATCTAGCTCTATCTGGGAGCCATACATTTTAGATCCCACTCTTATCTGAAGAGTGATCTAGAAACAATTTCTTTACTCTTATCTGCTTTCTTTCTGTCTACCATTCCTTTCAACAGAAATGGCTCTGAGTACTGCATTCACAAGTCTGCAGAATTACCTGAGTAACCTCAATCATAAATCGTATCTACATATCATAGCTTATTGTCCCATGAACTGAGACTATCTATCATCCTCAATACATATCTCATTACATGTCATATGGTATGGGAGCAACATAACTTCCTCATAACTTTCTTATCTCATATCTGTACTCATATATACTCTACCCTGCACGCACTGCCAAAAGGGGAGTATTCATTCATCATAGCATACTCTAACATGCATGTCATAATATGACAACTGCAAGGAGATGCAACTATCATAACTTATGGCATCATAAGCCATATCATCATCATACTTTGCTCAACCATCCATCAGACTAACTAAACCTCAAGGCATATTTTCTTTATCATATTGCCTATCATATCTTGGTCAGTCATCCTGAACACTTATCTATTTCACTTAGGCTGCCACACTACCCTCTTACCAGGGTATAGACTCAACCCTTCATTATTCTTTCTTACATAGGGAATAGGGGAGTCACTGTATCTCGTAAGCTGTGGCTACCTTTCTACTATCTCTTAACTTCTTCTGTCTATCCATCAGTCTCTAGTCTATTCTTGACCGGACTGTGATTCCTAATCGGTCTCTCTCTTGATCCTAGTGAACTTCAATCGCATAGATCTCATTCATCATCTCTTACTATCATTTCTGTTCTCTAGGGTACTCTACCCTGGATCTATCACTTCTCCGTGATGGGATCCCTCTACTTAGGAAATATTAGCTCTTTAGCTATTAACCATCACGTCTCTAGTCTTAGGTCATATCCTAGGCACATTCCTAGGCAAACCTCATACTAGCTATCTGGATAGCTCACCTTAACTCATCATCATAATCCTTTACATCATCCTTTACTGCTCATCTCGCCTAGCACGGATGACTCGCATAGGATCTACTTCATTGGAGTTGCCAGCTTCCTCTATGCACAGCTCCTCCACTCAAGCTCTATATTCTTTTCTTATGTTCACCATCTTTTTCCTCTCAAAAAGAAAAATGAACACATATCTCATCTAGGAGCTTTATCTTCTCTGAGCTTTCTAAACCTCTATATGAATAACTGTCTGTCGCAACCTGAGTATTGGATAGTCGTGACTCACATCCTTTGTGATCTTTCGTCAGTGACCATCATACTCAACACATCATAACCTAACATTTTTGTCCTTTAGTCGCGACCTCAATCTTCTGTGGTCGCGACTTGAACATTTCTCGTCGCGACCTAGGCCTCCTTACGTCACAACCTTAACTCTTCAGTCGCGACACTAGACCTCTCTCGTCGCAACCTGAGCTTTTCGCAATATTCCGTTGCGACCTTGTAACATACACGTCGCGACCTAATCTCTCTGTAAATAGCAGTCGCGACCTCTTCACTTCTTCGTCGTGACTAAAACTCTCTTTGAGCTACTCGTCGTGACCTGAAACCCCATAAGTCGCGACTTTGCCATTCTCACGCACTCAAGGGAAAATACTCTTTCTAAATCAGAGCATCACTGAGACAGAACCTTCTGTTCTGTTCTAGAATCTTATACTTTGAACCAGAGTCCTTCCTCGTCTATGCCAGAACCTCTTACTCTGATACCAAAATGAAACATCCTCCTTTATACTCCTCAGAGTACACTTGCGGAAGCAATAATAGCTGTACTTAAGTCCAGAGATTGAACTTTTACTCCTAAGTTCCTCATTCTAAACCTTTATCTTGAGAACCAGTTTCTCACATTCTACACATCCAAATGGGGCTTAATACCTATCCACGGAATGCCCCAGATGTGTACTACCGACTCACCAAATCTCGTGGCCAGACTCCTCCGTTTACTAGGTCAAACTGAGGTCAGAACACTGCTGCCTCAGGACCTGTGAATTTCCCTCTTGCTTTAACATACCTAAATTGAATATGCCAAACAATACTTATCATTGATTATCATAAAGTCATCAGCATGGCATACACAACAAGACATATATATAATCTTTCTATCTTTATTACATCTCTTTCTGCCTAAACTCCGGCAGCATAACCGCTACGTTTCATCTGTACAAAGAACTGAACCGTACTGATTCGGTAATCCCCTCATGAGAACTACCATTCTACGTAGTACCCAGGAAAGACTAGATGAACCGGCTAGGTCCACTCACTTCTAGCCTCCTTAGACAGCACTACGTACACAGTACTTATCATATACTGATGTTCAGTCTTTACTTCGGCAGCATAACGGCGTCTCCTGGCTTTCTCAAAATCTACTTCAGCATAACCTCCCTGTAATGGGTTATGTATGGGGATGAGATTCGGGGGAATCTCAGTAGCAACAATCATAACAATATATGTAATGCAGTGTGACAGTGCTTGCTTGTGATTGTGTACAGATAAGTATGCTGCGTGCTTCCATGCTTAATAACATATGATCATAGCATTACAGCAGAGCTTCAGACATAACATATAAGACAATAATCCAACCAAACAATAGCACATTAAATCACAAAGCCATTACATAAAAGCTAGGATTAGTTACTACCTGGCTAGCTTAGCAGAACCTTACTATCTCTATTCTGCTTCCAGCTCCGCCAGAACTTCCTTACTTCCTTTTCTCCTTTCTCTCTTCCTTTCCTTCTCCTTCTCTCTCTTCTTTCTCTCCCTTCTCCCTTGCCATGCGTGAATGGAAATGGAGGGGGGTATTAATAATTGCCTTCAATGGCAATTCTATAATTACCATGAACTTTGATCCTACGGTCCTATTTTTTCCTGTATTTTCCTATTTTCTTTAATTCCTCCTTTACTGCATCATGCATGACATCATCGGGACACCTCAGCGCCACATTTATCACATGTCTGAAATCCCTGGACACCTCAGCAGCTGACTCAGCATGCTGACTCATCGGTCCAGTCTCCTGCCTCGTAATACGTGCCCTCAGCTTTATCTGCTTTCTCCAGACTAGAGCCATTTGGCGACTGGAAGAGACCTTGCACGTTTCCCAATGCTATCCAGATAAGTCCCAGACTTATCTGATCACCTCCTCAGTTTTCGTGCCAACCGAGTAACTTTATTTTACTGAATCATTACTTTAATGCCATGTGGCATCTTGTGGGTCCCATGAGGATACCTTATCAGTCCACCTCATGGTTTCCAGATAACCTTTCTTGTATCTGGCCTCCTGCCTCCGGTCTATCTCTAATCGGGTAACTATCTCATTTGGACCTCTTCCACTCATGGCCCGTACGCTTGGCACTACTTTAGTCACTAGTCGCGACCTCATCATCATCTCATAGCGACTTAACACCTTCTGTGTTCATTAGTCGCAACCACAGCATTCTCTAGTCGCGACCACAACATTCTTTAGTCGCGACCACAACAGTCTTTCGTCGCGACCACAACAGTCTTTCGTCGCGACCACAACACTCTTTCGTCGCGACCACAACAGTCTTTCGTCGTGACCACATCACCTTTTAGTCGCAACCAGGCTCATTCTACTCATTAGTTGCGACACCACATACATATTCGTCACAACCAAGCCTCTCTGCCAATATTAGTCGCGACCATACTACACTCTCGTCGCGACCAAAGTCTCTATCATCGCGCCCTAACTGTTCAACTCTTGAACCTTTGACCTTTACATCATCCCAAATGGCCATTTACCCCTTGGGACTTCCACTGTTTACACATAAGTCCCTGTACCTTTACTTATTCGCAGCTCAGTCCCTAAAACTCTTCACGTTCCTCTGGGACTTCTGCTAAAAAGGGGTCTAGTAGCCTCTTAATCTTAGGCTATCTCTGCATCTATAGGCCTGAAAACTGGGATGTTACATAACTACTAAGAACAATCCTCTACTGTATTAGAGCAGGGACTAGAATAACTTACTTACCTTATTCCCAAGCTCTTTGGACTGCTCCTATCCTGATCAAAACTTCTTCCTTCTTCCTTTCTTCCTTTCTCTCTTTCTCTCTCTTTCTCCTTCTCTCTCTTCCTCTTGCTCCACCGATATATGGAATGGAATGGAGGGGGAGTGCCTCTATTTATAGTGGAGGTAAAGTGGAATGAAGGGTCTAGATCGAATCACGATGAATGGCTTAGATCGTTTGCTTCCTCAAAAAGTTTCGCCTGCATCATCGTGATGACATACCATCCCTAATGACTCATCACTTATGACATCATCCTAGGGACACCTCACATGCCTAGGTGGCACCTTGATGGGGCCCTGAGGACACCTCGTATGCTGACTTAGCGCTTCCAGAGAATTCTAAAGTCTTTTCTTGGAATGAGTGGCTGAGATTATGCCACGTGTCCTTTACCTTTTTCTAACTTTTCTTCTTCCCTTTAACTCAATGCCATGTGGCATCTTGTGGGTCCCATGAGGACACCTTTACATGCTACCTCATGGTTCTGGATAAGACCTTACTTTATCTGATCTTTTTCCCAATTCTATCTCCAACAGGGTACTATACTTTATTAAAATATCATTTCAATCTCTCTTGGACTTTCATAACTCTTGGCCCACTTGGTTCTATACCCCTTAACATCTTTTCATACACAGTCGCGACCTGACTATCCTCCCATTGCAACTTAACACCTTCTGTGTTCATTAGTCGCGACCTCAATATTACTTAGTCGCGACCTCATAACTTCTTAGTCGCAACCATACTCATTTTGTCTATTAGTCGTGACCCACACATGTTCCAGTGCCATCTAAATCTTTCTGTAAAACATAGTCACGACCAAAATACCTTCTTGTCGTGACCAAAGTGGTTATCCCTTAACTCTCCAACCTTTAACCTTTATATTTCCCAAAATGGCCATTTTACCCCTTGGGACTTTCACATATTTACACATAGATCCCCATTTCTTTACTACTCACAGTTTAGTCCCTGAAAATCCTCTGTTGGTCTCTGGAACTTCTGTTCAAAAAGGGGTTTGGTAGCCTCTCAATTTTAGGCTACTTTCTACGTCTCTAGGCCCAAAATTGGGATGTTACACTTAGGGACTCGGCAAGCTTAGGAATAAGGTTAGTAAGTTATTCTAGTCCCTGCTCTAATAAATTAGAGGATTGTTCTTATAAATTTAGTATTTATAATAGAGAAATATATCTCTCTATAAGGTTAGCCGTGGACAGAAAGAAAGCTAGGGGATTGTTATAATAGGGGTATTACCTCAAGATAAGCTTGAGTTAAGTAGAGTTATGCTAGATAAGATAATAATAAGAATATTATTGTGCTATGTATAGGCTCTGACCTCTATAAATAAGGGATCTCAGAGCAAAGGCTAAGGACTAAAGGAAAGGCTGCATGCCAGGTAGTGGACTTATACCTAAACTTGTATGATTATTGCTTGAGTGTTGTTAATATGCTATTGAATTTTCTTGGTTATGTGAAGTATGTATGATTGATAATGCTCTAT
This sequence comes from Leucaena leucocephala, assembly GCA_037074615.1. Classification (NCBI taxonomy): domain Eukaryota; kingdom Viridiplantae; phylum Streptophyta; class Magnoliopsida; order Fabales; family Fabaceae; genus Leucaena; species Leucaena leucocephala. The sequence continues at coordinate 6,009,665 of CM073548.1, read as the reverse complement.
TTCTTTTTATGCTATGGCCATATGTTATAAGTAAGAATCATAGAAGCATGTATATGTCATAATGCAAGCATAATCATAGTAAATCAATCATGTTTAACACTAAGCATATACTTGCATACATAACAGGGTACTGGTTTGGAGAAGATGAAGCTAGGAAAGTGAGGATATGACAAATTGCCAATGATTGCTGTAGAGATTAATTAAAAGAGAATAAGTATTATCATTAAGCAAATACAAAACTAGTATGAAATAAAATGAAATATTATTATTCTTAATCCTGCATATATGGTGCAAAGAAACAATCAATATCAGTTTCACCGAGACTCCTTAAAATGTATTCAAGCCTCAAAGATTCAGAGGTCCCTTTTGCATAAATCTGATATGGGCATAGGAATTCGAACTTATCTTGTTTGCCCTTGGAGGAAACCAACTCAGCTTAAATGTACCTACAGTTAATGCATACACGACATTAGTTGTAAGACTTGAACTTTGTTATTACATAGATTTACATTTAAATTATACTTACATAAAAAACACTTGGATGCACCCGGAGGTCAGTTCCTCCTCAAGGAAGGCCAGTGCCCCCGTGTCACCCACAACTGAATCCATAGGCAACGCGTCCACATGGAACATTTTGTCATATGCCAATAGGATCACATGTTGCATGGCATTCAAAGTGGGAGGGTGGGAAGTTGGCTGGGGGATGACGCAAAGTGATCCAAAACAAGATGCTTTGGCCACAATATGAAAGTCCCTTTTGCTTGGCTCACTGTCTTCACCTCATCAGTGGAAATTGGGATAAGAGCATCTTTAATTATCACGTCTTCAACTGTCACCCTTAATTGATCATCCTGAATTTGGATGTGGTGAACAGTTACCTCTAAGCTATGGATGGAACCATGTGCCACTAAGCGTCTAAGAGGATCCTATATATATAGATCATAATGTTCTACATCCTTTGACAATGACAAGCAACAGCTCCCTTAGTGGTATAACGGGCTGTAATTGAGAGCGTTTGGGGATCACTTGGCTCCTACTGCCTTTATGTCATCATGGGCAACATTTTTGCCTTGATCTTTGTCAACCCCTCTTGCAATCGTGCCTCAATTGAAGCTTTTACTTGTGCCCTAGCCTTTATCCAATCCTCTACCTTAACCTCTGCCCTTATGATAGAGAATAAGGATTCCAACTCTGCCCTCGGCACCACATGTGGGGAACGTCTTTGATATTTTCCAAAGTAATCTCTTATACCCACACCTCTTCCAACTCCCCTGACATGGCCCCATGCTCTTGTTTACCAGTGGCAATAGTCAAGATGTCATTCCTACCATCTGACTTGAAGGATCCATGGGACTGTTGTTTAAGATCAGTCTATAACATAGAAAGAACAAACATAAGGAAAATGATATAATTATAGTCTACTAAAACAAAATAATACAAGTAGTTCTTACAATTTTTTCTGCAATCATGTGAGCATTATCTCTTGTATATGTTTCGCTCCTTCTTTGGCTAGCGTACAATGTAACATCCCAATTTTTAGGCCCAGACATTCAGAAAGTAGCCTGAAATAGATAGGCTACCAGACCCCTTTGAGTAGAAGTCTAAAAAATATAGAGGGTTTTTAGGGACTAAAACTGCAAATAAGTGAAAGTACAGGGACTTATATGTAAATTGAAACATCCTCCCTTAGACCCCTCATAGTACACTTGCGGAAGCAATATTAGCTCGATTATATCTTAACTTAAGCTCAAAAATTTAAATTTTACTACTAAGTTTCTTATTCTGAACCTTTACTTTGAAAACTAATTTATCTCATTCTACACATCTAAATGAGGTATATTACCTATCCACGTAATGCCCCAGATATGTGCTACTGGCTCACCAAATTTTGTAGCCAAACTCTTTAGTTTACTAGGTAAAACTGAGGTCGGACCACCGCTGCCCCAGGACCTGCGAATTTCTCTCTTAATTTCTTATACACAAGCTGAGCATGCCAAACAATATTTATTATTAAATAATAAATTGTTATACAAAAGGGCATGAACAAAATCCCCATATCTTTATTACATCTTTCCTGCCTGAAATCTGGCAGTATAACTACTATACTTCATCTTTTATGAATAATTGATTTGTACTGATTCGGTAATTCTTGTGAGAACTACCATTCTACGTAAGTACCCAGGAAAGACTGGATGAACCGACTAGGTTCACTCACTTCTAGACTCCTTAGATAGTACCTACGTACACAGTACGTATCATCTCCTTTCTTCACTACTGATATTTTGCCATAATTTTGGCAGCATAACGGCGTCTTTCAGTATTCTCAAAATTCACTTTAATATAACCTCCCTGTAATGGGTTATACATTGGGGATGAGATTCGGGGGAATCTCAGTAGTAATAATCATAACAACATATGTAATACAGTGTGATAGTGCTTGCTTGTGATTGTGTACAAATAAGTATGCCGCATGCTTCCATACTCAATAATAACATATGATCATAGCATTATGTAGTAGAGCTTCAGACATAACATATAAGACAACAATCCAACCAAACAATAGCACATTAAATCACAAAGCTATTACATAAAAGCTAGGATTAGTTACTACCTCACAAGCTTAGCAGAACTCTACTATCTCTATACTGCTCCCAGCTCTACCAGAACTTCCTTATTTCTTTCCTTTCTTCCTTCCTTCTCTCTTTATCTTTCTCTCTCTTCTTTCTCTTCCTTTCTTTGTGTATGCCGTGGGATGAATGAAAATGGGAGGGGGAGGGGATATTTATAGTTTTCATGGATGGCATTTCTGTAATTCTAAAGAACTTTGATCTTGTGGCCACCGATTTTCCTGGAATTTCCTATTTTCTTTAATCCAACTTATTGCATCATCATGTTGATGTCATATTGATGACTCATCATGATGACTCATGGCCTTTCATAATTACCTGCTGACTCAACATGCTGACTCAGTGTTCCAGAGCATTCCAGATTCTTGCACCGGAATACACGGCTGAGATCGTGCCACATGTCCTCCGCTTTTCTTTATCCCCTAGATCAGTGTCATGTGGCATCTTGCTGTCACCTTTCACGCTATCCCATAACTTCCAGATAAGTCCAAAGCTTTATCTGATCAATCCCCTGGTTACCACTTCGACCGGGTAACTTTACTTTATGGAAACAACATTAAAATAGTATTTTAATGCCACTTTAACTCACATATTCCTTGGGCTACGTTTTTACACTCTGGGACTGCTATCTTGGGCCCTGATCAAGCTCAAGTACTCTGATGGCTCAATTCCCAAGAAACATCCCTTGGCAAATTACCCAAATGCATTTGGTTCCTCTTTATTTACTTTAATGAGTCTAGAGGCATTATTGTCTTTTCACATCTTACAAAAGTATTCTCTAACCCTGGTCAACTATCCAGATAACCTTTCTTGACTGTCTCACCTTAGCCAAATGACCAGAATGCCCTTTACTCATTCTTTCACTATTTTATAACATAAGGGCATTTTCGTCATTTTGTACACTTTTTTAAACACCGGCCCCTTTTATCATATAGACTACCATACTGACTCTAGACATCCCTTTGTGTCACTATGGGCCTCTAACTGATGTAATCTGAGCTCATTCAGTCTCAATTTGAATACCGATAAATCTCCCAATCGGATACCCGCAGGTCACAAACTTCGTCTCAATTCATTAATTTTTGAATAACTTTTTCTATAGACCTCCTTTCGGTATTCTGTCAATTCCCTGACATCCGTTTCTACAGGATGTATCTTCCTGCAGTTTTTCACTCATATCTGAGGTCTAGGATATCTGATAAGAATTTTTTATACTTTTAGACTATCAAATAAATTTTGGCTATCTGAAGTCCTGATAAAATTCCTGTATTAAGCTGGATTAACCAGCATCATTTCCTCTATCTACTGATGGAATTTGGGACTGAAATGCTTCCGGGCAGTTCTAAGCTCTTTTGGCTGAACTTTCTATAATTACCATTTTGCCCCTGGAAACTTTTCTTCTTTTCAATTAAGTCCCTTAACTTTCCATAATTCTTTCATACTCATAAAGACCTCATATGCATATTTCACAGTTCAGTGAAATGATCAGCATAATTTTCTCTATTTTATGGTAAAATATGGTACTCATCGGCTACCAGCCCAATCTTTCCCATAATTACGATTATACCCCTGAATCCTCTTTCTGACATCTTTACTTATCTTCTTACCCTTCATCTTAAGTTCTTGTAATTCTCTTTCAACAACTCATCCCCTAAACTCTTCGGAGTCATTGTTAATTGAAAGGCTCGACAACCCGCCCATATCAGGTTATCTTACTCAGGAGCCAGCCTATATCTAGCTACCTACAGAACTCCTAGGCTTAAGACTTAGGATATTCCTTACATTCCTCTTTTTGAACCTAGGTGAACTGTCCCTATTTTGTAGGTCAAAGACTTAACTCATCTTTAAATCCTGAGGGACTTAGCTCATCCCTCGGATTCCTATAAAATATAGGTAAGTGATCTGCCCATATCAGATTACTACCCTGGGACTATGGATTTAGCAGCCTACCCATATAGACTACCTCCCAGTTCTCCTAGACCAAAAAATCAGGATGTTACATAAATAGTGAAAGTCCCTAGGGGTATAATGGTTATTTTGAAAAAGAAAGGGACTAAAGTAAAAGTTTAAAAGTTTCATGGTGCAAAAAGGAAAGTAGACACAAGTTGTGGGCCATTAAGTGTACTTATGAAAAGTTAAGGGACTTAATTGAAAAGAGGAAAAGTTTCCAAAGGCAAAATAGTAATTATAGAAAGTTGAGCCGAAAGTGGCTTAGAACTGCCCGAAAGCATTTTAGTCCTAAATTTTATCAGTAGATAGAGAAAATGATGCTGGTTAATCTAGCCTAATATAGAAATTTTATTAGAGTTCCAGATAGCTGAAATTTATCTGATAGTCTGAAAGTAATATGAATTTTTTATCAGATCTTCTAGACCTCAGATATGTGAAGATATAGGTCAGGGAACTGACAGAGTCCTGAAAGGAGATCTGTAAGAAAAGTTATTCACTTTTTAGTGAATTTTGACGGGAGTTTGTGAATGCCCGATATCCGATTAGAAAATTAATCGGTAAGCAAACTGGGACTGAATAAGCCTAGATGATGTCACATAGAGGCCCATGATGATGCCAATGGAGCCCAGGCCCATGATATCAGTTCATCAGAAAAAGGGGCCAGTGTCGAGAAATATACAAAAAATATGCGAAATGACGAAAATACCCCTGTGTTATAAAATAATTAAAGAATGAGTGAAGGGTATTTTGGTCATTTGACTAAGGTTAGATAGTCAAGAGAGATTATCTAGATAGTTGACCAGGGTCAGGGAATACTCTGGTAAGGTGTGAAGAGACAATAATGCCTCTAGACTCATTAAAGTAAATAAAGAGGAACCAAGGGCATTTTGGTAATTTGCCAAGGGATATTTCTTGGGAATTGACCCATCAGAGTACTTGAGCTTGATCAGACACCCAAGATGACATTCCAAGAGTCCAAAAATGTAACCCAAGGAATATGTGGGTTAAAGTGGCATTAAAATAATATTTTAGTGACTTTTCAAAAAAGTAAAGTTACTCGGTTGAAGTGATAACCAAGGAATTGATCAGATAAAGCTTGAGACTTATCCGAAAGCCATGAGGTGGCATCAAAGGTACCCATAGGGCACCACATGGCATTAGCATAGGGAAAGAAGAAAAAGCTAAGGACACGTGGCACGATCTCAGCTGTTTATTCTCGGATAAGACTCTGGAATTCTCTGGAAGCGCTGAGTCAGCTGGTGAAGTGTCCTAAGGGCCCCACCATTGCCCACCTAAGCATGTGAAGTGTCCATGGGTGATGTCATGTTTGATGATTCATTGAGGATGATGATGTTATCATGATGATGCAGGTGAAGCTTCTTGAGGAAGCTAAGTGATCTGAGCCGTTCATCGTGATTCGATCTGAGCCATCCATTCCACCTTGCTCTACCTATAAATACCCCTTTCCCCCTCCCATTTAAGGCACACCACATCCAAGAAGAAGAAAGGGAGAGATAGAAAGAGAGAAAGAGAAATAAAGGAAGAAAAAGAAGGAGTTCTGACTTAGCTAAGAGCAATCCAAAGAGCTTAGGGACTCGGCGAGCTTAGGAATAAGGTAAGTAAGTTATTCTAGTCCCTGCTCTAATAAATTAGAGGATTGTTCTTATAAATTTAATAGTTAGGATAGAGGAATATCTCTATTTGTAAGGTTAACTGTGGATAGAAAGAAAGTTAGGGGATTGTTAGAATAGGGGTATTGCCTCAGGATAAGCCTAAATTAAGTAGAGTTATACTGGATAAAATAATAATGAAATATTATTATGCTATGTATAGGCTCTGACCTATGAAAAGGTGGAACCTCAGAGCAAAGGTTAAGGGTTAAGGAAAGCTGCATGCCAGGTAGTGAACTTACCCATTCTTGTATGCTTGATGTATATGCTTATATGTTAATATGATTATAATATGTGATGATGATGATATATGCTCTGCCCTTTATGAGTTTATGGTTATGCATAATAGTGATAGGCATGGAGCATAAAAGTATGCAAATGGAAGCTAAAGAAAGATAAAGAAGACATGTCATGCACTTGCATTCATCTTGTATGCATTGAATGGTACCGTTTGCTACTGATATTTCCCCCGAAATCTCACCCCTATCTTTTCCAAACATAACAGGGTACTGGTTTGGAGAAGATGAAGCTAGGAAAGTGAGGATATGACATACAACCATTTTTCTTCACGACGTATCAGAGATGGGGTGTCAAGAATAACACTAGGATCTGACCCAGCATTTTCTTTTAGCCTCTTCATCTTGTCCCCGAACAACTCTCTTTCAGCCTTCGCATAACCCCCTCGAGACATTGTGTGGGGGCAATCATTCTTGAGTGCGTATTCAATCGCTTTTGCGCTTTTTTCCTACAAGACTTGAAGTAGTTAAAATCAATACATATGATATTCTGATACATTTTCTGCTAACACATACAAAAGGATACACTCACCATTGCTGCTGGCATAGTCCGAATCCTAACAAATTCTTCCCAAGTAGCTTCATCAATGAATTGAAAATTGCTGCATAGAGAAGGTTGAGGATGACCATTTTTGTCCCGTCCATGCACATAATGACGAGCTAGTTGTGTCTTGAATGCCCTCCAACTCTCAGCGCAATAAGACAACGTATTCTTCTTCAAGACTTCATTGTTGGGAACATCGTAAGTGAGCTGCAATGATTTCCATTGAAAGTAGAGTAATCAACAAACAGTTGTGTATTTGGTATTGCTCTACATACAATATAAGATAGATAGTTCCTATAACCGGATAGTGTCCCAAATTTGATTCTTCACGTGATCATCAACAACATCCCAAGTCAAATAGGTGATATTAGGCTTGTTACGTGCTAGGAGGCTGACATAACTTACGTACTTGGTCCTGTGTTCACCAATTGGGTTCCAGTTTCTGTCAAACTCAATCGGCAGTAGTTTCCCCTCTTTCCTGTCCTTCGAAATATCTTTCAAACACGTCGTACTTCTGCCCTTCCTTTGCGTAGTGTCGCTTGGAGCATCGCTAGCCTCATTCTGAGTAACTCTATCCCCCATATTCCTATATAAGCAATAACAAAATCAAACATTGTAAACAGACTTAACCCTTTTTCCTTCAACCCTTCATAGTACACAAAACTTGTTCCTTTAGTAGTTATGAATGGAAAGATGTGCAAGCATTTATTAGGAAAAGTAGAAAACCTAGATTAAATGAACATAAAAATTGAGAAGCACTTACACAGGAAAATAAATGTAGAGAACACGTACACGACAAAGCAGAACGAGAGCGACAACAGAGAAGAACGACTGAGCATGGAGAAGCCCCACGAAAACCATAGAGCACGGCGAGCGGAATTATGATAGAGTACGTGAGAAATGAGAATGAGGGTCGCGCTAAGGGGCGTGCTTAAAAAATTTATATAGAGATTTTACATCAGATATAAATTATTCTAACCTGGACAAAAACATAACCGATGTAAAATGCTATTTTACAACATTTATTTTGAATATAAGAAGACTTTTTACACTGGATAAAATATAAAACTGGTGTAAAAAATATTATAATTTATTTACAAAAATGACACTAATAGACTTTTTACACCGGATAACACTTAAGACCGATTTTAATTTTGTAGTTATTTTTTTAAACTCCTTCATCATCATATATATCATCCCATCCGTTCATGTTACAACATTCTTATGAGAACAAGAATCTGTCTGTGTTATTATTACATCAAAAATATATATGCAATCATAACAAGAAACTTAATATTGCATGTTTATACTACATCAAAAACATGAAACACATATAAATCAATCAGAATCCACTTCTTCTTCATTTAATTTTGGTAAACCTACTAAAAAAGAAGGGATCTCACAAATAGAATCATCATCATCAACAACCCTTTTTGCTTGGAGTACGACAGACCATCTTTCATTTGGAGGATCAGTGATATAGAACACTTGCTTTGCTTGGTCTGCCATAATGAAAGGCTTATCCCCAAAACTTGTATTATTCAAATCAACCAGTGTAAATCCTAACCGATCGACCATAACACCGTTGTTTACATTAGCCCACTTTCATTTGAACACCGGAACTGTGAATTTGGAGTAGTCTACCTCCTAAATCTCTTCAACAATGCCATAATAAGGGATGGCTGCTAATTTAGGATTGTTATCTTTTAAACTAGAGAAATGCATCGCTTCAGCCACTAATATAGCACCACTATTTTGCACGCTACTTTTATCATCTAGGGACTTCGTATAAAAGGAATACCTGTTGATATCAAATGAATTCCAACATATCACATTAAGTTCAGGACCACATGTCAACCATCTAATTGTATCAGAAACATAATCCTTATTTTCAACCTCCAGTTTGAACCAATGTGCAAAAGATTTGTTGTGTTCTCTAATCAGCCTTTGCTCTGTCATCCTATTATTTTTTTTTGGACAAGCTCTTTATGAACAGCAATATAGTCTTGAACTTCATCAATGTTATTCAAGATGTGTAAGTGTATTTGCTGCAATTCATTATGATCAACACTCATCACCGACATTCCGCATTGAACCCCCTGTTTGGCACGGGGTTTAGGGATACCAGTAAGTCTTACTTTGATAGGTATTATTGACAAAAATCCATAGCTTCTTCGGCAACATATTTTTGAACTATGGATGCTTCGGGCCGATTTGGATTTTTCATATACCCTTTAAGGATTTTTATGTATCTTTCAAATGGGTACATCAATCGTAAGTATACAGGGCCACACAGTTTTATCTCTCACACTAGATGAACGATGAGGTGTACCATGATGTCAAAAAAGGTAGGAAGAAACTGTTTTTCAATCTGGCACAAAATAACATAACCCTTGTGCTCCAATTCCTCAAACTTTTTAGTCTCAAAGACTTTGCCACATATAGCATTGAAGAAGAAGCAAAGTCGGGTTACAATGTGTCTCACATCATCTTGAAGGATTCCTCGAACAGCTACTGGGAGTAATTGTTACATCAATACATGACAATCATGAGACTTTTGGCCTACTAATTTCAAATCTTTCATCGACACAATCCTCTTAAGATTAGATAAGTACCCAGAGGGAACTTTGATTCCTTGCAAACACTCACAAATACTTCTTCTCTCATCCTTGGATAAAATGTTAATCTCTTCAACACAATAGCTCCCCTCACCATCTAGCCTCGGATGTAAATCCTCTCGTATTCCCATTTCTTTCAAATCAAATCTTGCCTTCAAACCGTCTTTGGAACTACCTTGTGTGTTGAGAAGTGTTCCAACAATGCTGTCACACATATTTTTCTCCACATGCATCACATCAATACAGTGCCTTACATGAAGATGTCTCCAATATGGAAGCTCAAAGAAGACAGATCTTTTCTTACATACATTTTTCTCACTTTTATTGGTAATCTTACTGAAAGTGACATTGATGTCTTTCACCTTTTCATAAACTTGTTCTTCAGTCAATGGCTTTGGAGCATTTTCAAATTCTTGGCCGCCAAATTTTTTTTTCTTTAGTCGACAGTATGGGTGGGCTTGTCTTAGAAATCTCTTATAACCTAGGTAGACTGTGTTTCTTCCATGACGAAGTTGATAGTAGCAAGTCCCTTCCTCACAAATCAGACATGCTTTATGGCCCTTAACACTATACCCTAACAAATTTTCGTATACAGGAAAGTCATTAATTGTACAAAAGATCATGGCTCGCATATTGAAGACCTCCTTCTTAACCATATCAAAAGCATCCATACCTTCCCATAGCTTCTTTAAATCTTTGATCAAGGGTGTTAGGTAAACGTCTATGTCATTTCTGTTGGAGATTGTGCCCTAGGGGCCAATCATTATATTATGAACATTGTTGATTTATGAATTTCTTAATTATGCTATCACATTATTTGCATGTTTACTATGATGACCATCCTTGGATAACTCATGATCTTATCCTAAATGTCCCTGGTCTGTCATCTATGCGGGAGCAGAGATGAAATAAGACCAGTATGATTTTGAAGATATATAGAGATATAAATCAAAGTTATAGGTACATGTAAGAGTACAGGGTGTTGGACCGCCGCGCTATGAGAGAGCTGCATGGGTTAAGCCATAAGCTTCTCTCATATACAAACCATGTCACTATACCCTTTGACCTGAGATCATCATGGATTCCTACATGACAAATGCTCAGCTTTGACTTAGTCAAAAGTCACTTTTGACCGAGTGATCATAAAGGCTATGTTTGGGCTTAATGGTTTTTCATGCGGAGGAATGTGAATGGTCAAGATGGAATTTATCCCTCACATTAGTAGAGAGATATTACTGGGCCCCTCTATGAGTGAGTCTGAGAAAAGTATGGACATACTGTAATGGAAAGGTAGTTCCATTTCTGTAGTTAGACTACTTAGGGATCGAGAAAGTAACGGTCAGGAACAGGAGGATGACGTTCCCATGCCTCATCCTTGACCGAAATATCATGTGACAAAAGGGACATGATATGGTTGTATGAAAGGTTACATCGTTTATCGATCCTCATATGATTTGGGTAGTCGTAATGTATTGCTAGAGGCCGCTTACGACTTGTGGGTTAGTATAGTAACTAGCCCACTGCCAACTTCATATGGGCCTACAGGGTCGCACACAAAACAACCCAACACGAGCTATGATGTCCAGATTCATTGAATCTAAGAGATGTCTACATTCAATGAATAATCTAGGGTGGATTATATATTTTATATATATAAATTAGTATATATATTATATATAATATAAGAGATATTTGCAAGATTTAATTTATAAGGATAAATTAAATCTCTATCACTTTTAAATTTGAATTTAAATGGATATGATCTATTTGAATTTGAAATTCAAATTGATAAAATATCTCAAATTTGATTTATGAGAATAAATCAAATATAATTCCGTCTTATCTTTATATTAAATTAAATAAATAGGTGAATTAAATCTGTGAGACGAATTTAATATAAACCATATTTATTTAATTAGTTTCTTATCAAATTATGTAATATATGATATTGTATTAATTTTAGAATTAATATAAGATTAATTCTGAAACCCAGCCCAATTAGAAGCCCGATAGCATCCTATATATTTGACATTAGGGGCTAGGGTTCTACACGTGAGAAAAAGGGGCAAGGAGAGTGCAAAAGGTTTGCAGATAAGAAACTGTCAAAATAGAGACAGTGAGGAAAGATTCTTGAGAAAACCCTAGAGGGACAAGAGGCGCTAGCACGTCATTCGTGATTGGAACGCTGTTCATGTGGATACCGGTAGAGGAAGCCGGTATGAGTTATCGACTTCTCACGATCGAGAAAAGAGGACCAGGTACGAATACAGGTCGTGACCATTTGACACAGAGGTCATGACTAAACAGGCATCTGAACGTCAGAAATCCAAAAAGAGACGACAGGTCGCGACTAGGAACCGAAGAAGTCGGGATTGACAACTCCAGAGGCTACCGGTTGTGACTAGTAGCTGGGGAGGTTGCGACAGAAAACTCTAGAGGCGACAGGTCGTGACTAAAAGTTCCAGAGGCGAAGAGTCGCGACTAGTGGATACGGAGGTCACGACTACAGTTCGAATACCGAAGGTAACACTTCTTTCTCCTTGACTTAAACACATTCGTTAGATCCTGGCAGGGAATGGAAAAAATTTTAAAGTTAATTTCCGCTGCGTGTCTTCCAATTCCCAACAATTTCCCAGTTATTTTGGTCCTGAGATCAGCATAGACAATATTACATACTTCCGTTTCATACACAACAAGGGAGATAGGTTGTAAATCACCAGGAGGACGGGCCATGAACTATGTATACTACTAAGGCTACTATAAGGGTTTATGCCATCCGTACTAAGTCCAAGCCTTAGGTTTTGTGGTTCATTGCCAAACTTGGGAAATAAGTCATCAATCTTCTTCCATTGTAAAGAGTCAGCCGGATGATGAATCTTTCCATCATTAATGCTTTCATTCGCATGCCATAACATTTTCTTTGCATCATCTTCATTAGCAAAGAGTCGCTTAAACCTTGATACAATTGGAAGATACCATAACACCTTCGTAGGAAAGTTGTTTGATATGTACCTTAGTGTCTTACATATTGGACACTTCTTCCCATCTTCAAACTCTTTCCTATACAATATGCAATCATTTGGGCATGCATGAATCTTTCTATACTGCATGCCTAAAGGACCTATTATTTTCTTTGCATCATAGTAGCATTTGGGTAACACATTTTCTTCAGGAAACATGTCCTATAACAACTCAAGCAATGCTGAAAAACCACTGTCACTTCACCTATACCGATCTTTCACACTTACCAATCTCAACACCGCATTCAACAAGTTGTATTTTCTGCACCCTGGGTATAGAGGTTTTTCTGTATAATTGCACATATTACCATATGCATGTGACCGCATAAAAGTATTTTCTCCAACATCATGAATCATGTCCTCTACTTGATCATCAGTATCCATGTCATCATCAAAGGTCTGTTTCACCTGTTCACCATGCCATACCCATACCGTGTAACTCTTACAAAATCCCTCACAAATTATATGAGTGTACATATCAGTAGGACTTTGTTTCCTCTCATTCAAACAACTCATACAAGGACAATAAAACCTTCCTTATCATCATCACTATTCTGTTTAGTAAAATCCAAAAACTACTTCACCCCCTCAGCATACTCAACACTTGTTCGTTTAGCATTTATCCAACAATGATCCATATTTGTGGAAGACTAAGAAACTAGAAAAATAGAAAATAAGAAAACCTTACGTTGCAGCTAATGCATGGAGAGAGTAAATTTTCAGTTCTCGAGAGAAGGAGTTCAAAACAAAACTCACCGTCTGTGAAGCGCCAAGAAGACTTAACGTCCGAACCAGGGAAAAATGAGAGATGGAAGGCTCGAGAAATTTCCATTAAATAAAAGAGTATTTGGTAAAAAAAGCCTATTTGGTAAGAAAATATACACTGGACAAAATGTTACACCGGCGTAGATATATATACAACCGGTGTAGAAAGTATATTTTACACCGACCACTATATATAAACTGGTATAAAATATTAAAATTAATAATAACTAAACAAATCTACTAGTTGTGAAATTTGCTTTGGGGATAATGTACAATGGGTATTGACATGTTCTATTTTAATCTGTTTATTTTTTTTATATAAGTAAAAGAACACTCTGTCATCAACTTTACACAAAAAAATATATATCATAATATATAATATAGTCATTATAACCTAGGAGGGGCAGATAAAAGTTGCAATCTTTCACTACTCATCAGACTTAGAGTTTTGGGAGTTATCAGATTGGGTGAGATCAATAGGATTAAAGAAGCTATCATTCTGTTGATGGCGGTGAACTTCTGAGCGAAAATCTCTGAAACTTGGTTTCAGTCTGTCAACTTTCTGATTCAGTTCTTCCACGGAGTGCTCCAGCCTATTGAAGAGCAGTATGAGTTCCTCAAGGTGCTCTATCAGAGTCACAACTAGGGGAGGAGGAGAAAGAACAGAAGGGTGAGGATCAGGATGTTTGTCTTCAAAGTTATCTCTATTTCTTTTATGGGGCGGAGAAGGAGGCGTGCGTGAGGAAAAGGCTATTGGAGGATTCAGATAGATGAAAAGAAAAGAAAACAGAGATAAAGTGATGAGCTGAAATGTACAGATTGATTATAGGAATGGTATACATATATATATGGTTGATGATCAATAAGAATATAGAATAATACAATTGCCTTCTATCATAATGACTACAAACGTTGGGAACCGAAGAAGTGAAATGAACAGTCTGAAGAATAAAAAAAGTGGGAAAGCATAGACAGGAAATTGAACAGGTAGATAAGACGAAGCTAATATACACCGGGTGTTTATATTTTAAATCAGTTACTTTTAAATCCGGTGTAAATATTTAATTCTATTTACAAAAAATACCACCATTAATTTTTTTAAACCATCTCATCAGTTACAGGTTTAAAAGTGGGATTTAGATGTATAGAACATTTTGAAAAATAAATAGACCATCAGCAATGTATACAGAATAAGAAACTTGTTAAACATCATTCATTCAAATTAAACTTGACTAACTAACTTTACATCTTGAAATCTAAAAAAAAAAAAGACCTCCCTCTATCAACCTATATAAATACAATATCATCATCTCCTCATTCTTTTCATTACATCAAAAATGAGGTGGGGAATAGAGAAAGGCTGGTGACCCCATTTTCACTCATCATCATCTTCCGAGTCAATGTTTTGGGAGTCAAAGTTGGGATCAACAATAGGATGAAAGAAAATATCATCTTGTTGTTGGCGACGAACTTTAGAACGGAAGGCTCTGAAACGTTGAGTCATCGTCTCAACTTTCAGACTCAGTTCTTCCACCGAGTGCTCTAGGACATTGAATGTCGAGATGAGTTCCTCTAGGCACTCCACCAGATTCTAAAGCAGGGGAGGAGGAGAAGGAACTAAAGGGTTATCATGACAGACATGTTTGTCTTCAAAATTATGTCTTTGTCTTTTATGAGGCGGAGAAGAAGGGGTGGATGAGGAAGAAGCCATTGGAGAGTTAAGATAGAAGAATAGAAGAAATGAATATAAAAAAGATATCGGAGAAGGGTGATCATGATGAACTACTGCGCATGTTTGAGAAGACTTGAGATAAAATGGCGGGAAATGATACAGACGGAGTTCATCTAAACCGAACTAAATATTTTCACATCGGTCACTATAACATCGGCTGTAGAAAGTAAACATCTAAACTGGACTAAATTTTTCCATATCGGTCATGAGTAAATACGGTGTAAATATTTCATATTATTTACAAAAATGCCACTAGTCATTTTTTTAAAACCATCTCCGTAGTGACCGGTTTAAATATGGGGATTTAGAATGCCAATTTTCCACTAGTGCTTGGAATTCCATTAGCTAAATCTGGAATTGTTACTCTTCTCGAGTTTCTGTTCATAGGGTATTCCAGATTAGGTGACAAATTTTAAAAAATTATAATTAATTATAGAAAAATTGAAATGAAGTGGTTCAAGTTCTACTCTAAGTCACTTAAACTATCGGTGGAAATGTTCTGCCTCGGATCAGATCCAGTGAGTGCATGCGTTTTACATACCCATACAACATCTTCTAGGTTAAATACATACTATCTAGGTCATATACAAATTATTCATCCACATTTACCCTCTTCCTTGAGAAGTTCCAGCACCTAGAGCATGATTATATAGATATGGAAAGAATGAGATTTCATGGAAATCTCAACAACAAGTCATACCAACTATAAGGTTATGCATGCTTGATTAAATGCCTAACATGTTACCATGCAATGGGAGCTAATTCATGATCATACATGAGCAAACTCTAACATGCATATTGTCATGACAAAAGTTGCAAGGATTTGCAAATATTCATAACTCATCATCATCATCATCATCATCACATAACATTTCATGCTCAACCAAACTTCATGCATAACAAGCAAGCATATCAATCAAACAACATAAGTTTATAGTTAGGTATTCTTGCAACCTCTTATGTATCTTTGCAAGTTCCTTCTTGACTTGATCCTTCCTTCCCACAAATGTCAAAACCTAGGCATAACAAAGCAATTACCAAGTTACAACTCAATTCCAATCCTATCTCAAGTCTAGGGTTTCATTGAGCCCTTTCTTTCTCTAATTTGTGACTTATGATTACATCTTTCTAAACTAAACTCTCATGGTTCATTTCCACATAATTTTCCATGTAGAATCTAAATATGCATTCAGAAATTCCAGAATCCAATTGCTTCTCAAGGTGCTGTACAGAACCAAAAAGCTATTCCAATTTTCCAAAAATTCTCATTTTGATTCCAATGCTTCCAATACTTGTTTCTCAACTATAACCCCACACAATTTTCGATTTTAAACCCATTGGAAGCATCAAAACCATGAAATTCCAACATATGAACAGTGATTTTTTACTGTACAGAACAGAACACAATCTTGGATTCACAAGCATACTTGAATTCCTAAGCCATACCACTTGATTCTAGCTTGTTTAAGCTTGTCTAAACTATCCATAACATAAAACTCATGTTCTTTTCACACATACACAGAAATTCCAGCAGCACCTCCACAAGATTTATGCCTCAAAAACCACTTAAACTCAAGAGCAAATCTACTAGAACATAGTCTAGGATCAAGGGGATTAATTACCTTGATAGTTCTTCCAAGGTGCTTGCTTCCTTTTGGCTTGAGTGAAAATTTTGCAAGAGTTTCCCTAGGGTTGTCATGCATGCCAAAATAATTCTGGTTTGAGGGGGGTATTTATAGGCAAACTTGAGTAGAAATGAAAAGCCAAGATCATTTTGGGTACTATTTGATCTAAAGGCCAAGATTTAATCTTGGATTTTCTTTTCTTTTCCATTTATGACATCATCCAAGAGACACCTCATGGGACACCTAATCAGCCATGTGGCAAAATTGAAGGTCCAAGAAGTCTCTGGAAAAATTTTAGTCCAATCCTGTACCGGCCCGGTCCGATTCCTCGAAAACTGGACTGTTTTCTACATCTAATTTTTCTGAGATTCCATAATATGTCTTCTGACCTTAAATTTAGTATTTGGGTTCTTTATATCATTGATATTCTTATACTGGGTCTAAACGTAGCTTCATATCCCTTGGAAATAACCAAAATACCCTTGGTGCCCTTTCTTGCACTATATTAACCCTAAGGGCAAAATTGTCATTTCAAACCTCTTTATACCCTATCAAGGTATATACTGACTCTTTAAGTCTGAGTTGTGTCTGGGATAATTATCATGGGAGTAGTGGTTAATCTCTGCTTTAACTCTTGAAACTAGCCTCGCGCTTCTCATCCCACTTGAACTACTGATCCTTTCTGGTCAACTTGGTTATCGGCAAGGCAATTCGAGAAAAATCCTTAATAAATCTTCTATAGTACCCTGCCAAGCCCAGAAAACTTCTAATCTCTGTCATTGTCCTTGGCTGTTCCCAGCTCAAAACTGCTTCTACTTTGCTGGGATCTACAGCTACCCCTTTATGGGATATGACATGACCGAGAAATTTGACTTCTGAAAGCCAAAACTCACACTTACTGAGCTTTGCATAGAGCTACTTCTCCTTAAGGGTACCAAGAAAAATCCTCAAATGCCTTTCATGCTCTTCGGCAGATTTGGAGTACACCAAGATATCATCAATGAAGACCACAACAAACTGATCTAAGTAAGGCCTGAAGATTTGATTCATGTAGTCCATGAAAATGGCAGGTGCGTTCGTTAGACCAAAAGGAATCACCAAACATTTAAAATGACCGTAGCGAGTTCTGAAAGCATAACTCGCAGCTGATGATAACCTGACCGGAGGTCAATCTTGGAGAACATACTTGCTCCAACCAACTGATCTAACAGATCATCAATTCTAGGGAGAGGATATTTGTTCTTAATAGTAATCTTGTTCAATTCTCTGTAGTCAATACATAGCCTGAGACTGCCATCTTTATTTTTAACAAACAGCACTGGAGCACCCCATGTTGAAACACTGGGTTGTATGAAACCCTTCTCTAAGAGCTCCTCTATCTGCTTCTTTAACTCGATCATCTCGTTAGGAGCTATACGATATGGGGCTTTGGATATTGGTCCAGCTCCAGATGCAATATCAATCGCAAATCTACTTCTCGCTCAGGAGCAATCCCTGAATTTCCTTTGGAAAAACTTTCAGAATTTCCTTGACCACTGAGATCTCCTCAATCCCTTCTTCCACTTCTGCTTGAACAGAAAAGAAGACCATATATCCTTGACATCCTTTCCATAGACATTTATCTACTTGAGCCTCCATTATGAAATTCAGACTTACTGCTGAACTCAAATCTGATACCTTTGGACCAAGAACTAAAGTCTTGTTCTTACAATCCAGCATCACGTTATTGGAAGATAACCAATTCAACCCAATTATAACATCGATCTCTCGAAAGGGCATGTATATCAAATCTAGAGTGGTACTACAGTGCTCATACCGCACAATATTGTTTAGACAAACATCAGATGTAACTACTCTAGCATTTGTGGGACTTGTCACACATATATCATAATTCAACTTGTTAATCAAAAGGCTTAGATGTTTGGCACATTCATAAGAAATAAAGGAATGACTTGCACCCGAATCAAATAGAGCAATCATAGCATGATCATTGAGATAAATTGTACCTTAAATCATCTCAGGCAATCGCTGGGCGTCTTCTCTGATGAGTGCGAATACTCGTCCCTGAGTCCTTGGCCTTTGATTATTTCCCGCTTGAGGACACTCCCGAGAAAAATGTCCTGGCTTTTCGCAGGTGTAGCAGACATTCTGGCCCATTAGACATGGTCTATCTCCATGATTCTTTCTGCATTTTCCATATGCTCGGGCCCTTGAATCTCTGTTGTTGGATCTCCCTCAGAAATTTCCCCTATTTGGTCTCTGGTTTTGCCATTGTCTCTTCCTCTTTTTATAACCGCTACCACCAGCAGCTTCTTGACTTTGACTGACTTTTCTAGGGGTTGTTTGCTCCTTGTTTACCGATCTGGACAACATCCGGTGATTCATACTATTTTCAACAATACGGCATGCCTCCACTGCCTTGTTAAACTGGTTGTACTGTTAGGGAGTCAGGTTTTCTTTTAACATAGTGTTCAATCCCCTAATCATCCTTTCTGTCATCTAGCGCTCATCATCCACCTGGCGCAGATAAGTGGAATACTGAGATAGACAGATGAACTTAGCCAGATACTCATCAAAAGATTCCTTCTCTCCTTGTCTCAGTACAAGAAACTCAGCTTCTTTTTCATCTCTGACCGACTAAGGAAAATACTTTTCATAAAATTGTTCAAGAAACACTTCCCAAGTAATTGGAATGTTCCTTGCTTGTAGTAAAAGTTCTGTATTCTTCCACCATCTATTAGCATCCTTTTCTAACTGATAGATGGCCATTTGAGCCTTTGTTTCAGTTAGACAATCAAGTAATTTAAAGATCTTCTCCAATATACTGATCCAATCCTCAGCTATCTAACCATCGAATGCTCCTTCAAACACTGGAAGATTATGTTTGCAAAACCTGATCATCCACCATTGAATGCTAACTACATCCTCTCTCTACTCAGCCCATCTCTGTGGCTGTAGCGGCTGCTGCTGTACACCCTCTGGTTCTCTACTGGCTGTTCCTGAAGGCTCTGGCTGCCTTAGGTTACCTACTACTTCTGCCACTGTTACAGCGATGGCGGTATCTCTCTCCTATTCACTACGTGCCTGTGCTGCACACATTTCTTTAATCATCTTCTGATGTTGTTCTAATCATTCTAGAATTATTTGATTAATATTTCCTGTATCTCTTGGTTCCTCTGTTGGAACAGTTCTTCTAGTCTGAACCATTTTTGTTTACTATCTAAACAGGGGAGACATAAAACATAACTTACATTCCATTTCAAAACATAATGTACATATAAGGTTATACATTCATTCTCATAGCCATACATACATCGTCATACATTACATAAGTACATGAAGTATTTTACCATACTAGGCAAACTTGAGTGGAAATGAAAGGCCAAGATCATTTTGGGTACTATTTGATCTAAAGGCCAAGATTTAATCTTGAATTTTCTTTTCTTTTCCATTTATGACATCACCACCATGACATCATCCAAGAGATGTAACATCCCTAATTTCTGTACTAAGTTGTATGTACAGATTGAATAAAATATATGAGATGTTTAGGAAAAGATGTGGCCATATTTATGTAAAGAAAATGATTAATTGGAAGAGGAAGAAAGTCTAAGAGCCAAAGTGCAAAATTACAAAAATGCCACTGTGAAGCCTTAAGAAACTAGAAGTAAATGGAGTGCATTTTGGTCATTTCACACAATGGATGGATATCAGAGGAAATTTGATAGTAAATTATTATAATTAATATGAGAATTTATGGAGTTGACAGAAGTCAAAAAGGAGTCCTGTAGAATTAATTATGAAATTTACGGTGAAAAAGGACACCGATAAAGGGTTAAAGGAAATATATGTAATTTTTAACAGGACTTCTGGGTCTCAGAAAATTATGAAACTTTGTAGATAATTCATTTTATATTAGAATGAATTTCTAAAAATGTTAGAACAATTAAAGGAGGTGTTTAGCATTTATTCTAATATCAGGATAATTTACGGATATCGGTATGAGGAAAGTACATTGGGATTTGGGCCAATTAGCTATTGGACCTAAAAGAGGCCCAACATTTCGTCCTAGGCCATCCCAATAAGGCCCAAAAGTTATCTTGGAGCCCAAGTCCAAATAATAAATAATTTATGGATTTTTGAAAAGAAAGAAAAAGAGAATAAAGTAAGAATTAGGTGTTGCACATGGTGGGACCCACAAGGACACAAGAATGGCACCCAAAAAGAGGAAGGGTTAGGTGTACCAAGGGAGGCCATGCTAGTGATGTCACGGTGGTAAGGTCTTGAGTGAAAAGTGAAAAGACATTCCAAGATCAAACCTTTAACCATTAGATCAAATAGTTTCCAAAGTGATCTTAGCCTTCAAATGGCACATGACTTTTGCTATAAATACCCCCCTTTTCCATTCATTCTTCACACCCAAGAGCTCCTTTAGAAAGAGAAGTGAGTTCTAGAGAAAGAAAGTGGAAGAAGCAAGGGTCTTGAAGGAGCAAGTAAGGTAAGTTGTCTCCTTGCTTCTACCTTTTGTTCTTATGGTTTGTGCTTGAGTTTAAGTGATTTTTGAGGCTTAAATCTTGGGGAGATGCTGCTGGAATTTTTGTCTATATGTGAAAATAATATGAGTTTTAGGTCATAGATAGTTAAGACAAGCTTAAACAAGTTAGTTACATGTTTGGTTGTGAAGTAAGTTGATGTTCTTGACTTTACCATTTCGGTTTGCACTGTTCATGCACTGTTCATGATAGAAGGAAATGGAATTTCAATGATTTAATGCTTCCATTGAGTTTATATGATGATTTTGTGTAGGATTGGAAAGGTTTTGAACCTTGGAAACCATTGGAATTAAAGGTTATAATGTTGAAAATTCCTCACGGTTACTGTTCACTCGCGTGAACAGTGATTTGAATTTCAAGATTTTGATACTTCCAATGGTCTTAAAATGAGATTTTGTGTGGGGGAAAGTGGAGGAACAAGTATGGGAAGCATTGGAATCAAAATGAGAATTTTTGAAAGAATTATGCATGTTTTTCAAATCTGTCCAGAACAGTGCATAGTTGTTGGAATTTGGTTGTTTTGAGTTCATAAATGGATTCAAAAGGTCAAATTGTGTAGGGTAAGGTCAAGACATCAATTGATTCAAAGGTCAAGTCAATTGGTAAAGATTAAAGGATGTTATGTTACTTAAAGTAAGCTTAGTGTTCAAGAGAAGTTAGATTGTAATGGTTGGATGGTAATGTGATGTTAGGAATTGCTTGGTGTGCTCAAAAGAGGGCAGCCACATAGCAAGGAAAAGTAAGAAGGAAGAAGCAAAGTTAAAGTGGAAAGAAGTAAAGCAATAAGGTAGTAAACTTACCCTAAACTTGTATGTATTGAATGTTATGCTTGATTGTGCTATGACTTTGTTGAATTGTGTGCATATGTGTATATGATTGAAGCTCTGTTTCTATGATTACCTTGGCCAATTGTATTTCATATGTTACATGGAAGCATGCACATTACACAATGTTTACACTTTCACAAGCAAGCACAAGTAATTACTTTAATGCATGCATTGTTTAGTACCGTTTGCTATTGAGATTTCCCCAGAAATCTCACCCCATCCATGTAATCCCAAACCCACAGGTTTACGAATGAGTAAAGAAGATAAAGAGGCATCAAGAGAGGTTGGGAATTGGAAGATTTGAATATTATGTAATAAATGTGCGAATTGTTGCATGTAATGTTGTTATATGACAAGTTGAGCAATAATGTTCGTGATGAAAAGGTATAATAGTAAATGATAAAATAAATGTATCAAATAATTATGGCATAACCCCATAATGTATATGAATGTATGAAAGGCCAAAGAGATTGGTTATGTGTTCTGGAACAATTAATGGAAAATTCATGTTTTTGAGGTTAAGGTTAAGATTCAAAGATATTTTCTAGAAAATGCCGTTGTGCTGGTAGACTATACAAAGTACTGTGTACGTAAGTGCTGTCTAAAGAGGCTGGAAGTGAGTGGACCTAGCCGATTTATCCAGTCTTTCCTGGGTACTTACGTAGAATGGTAGTTCTCATGGGACTTACCGAATCAGTACAATTATCTTCTGTCAGGATTTTTGGCAAAGAGAGATATAATAAAGTTAAGATTACTTCTGTAAGTATACTCTGAGATGTTTAAAGGAGGATGTATCAAGAGACACCTCATGGGACACCTAATCAGCCATGTGGCAAAATTGAAGGTCCAAGAAGTCCCTGGAAAAATTCCAGTCCAGTCCGGTACCAGCTCGTTCCGATTCCCCGAAAACCAGACTATTTTCTACATCTAATTTTTTTGAGATTCCATACTATGTCTTTTGAACTTAAATTCAGTATCTAGATTCTTTATACCACTGACACTCTTATACTAGGTCTAAAGATCCCTTGGAAATGACCAAAATACCCTTGGTGCCCTTCCTTGCACTATATTAACCCTAAGGGCATAATTGTCATTTCACATCTCTTTGTACTCTATCAGGGCATATACTGACTTGGACTAACCTTTCCTGTACCTGCCCTGGCATTTTGGCCTATCCAAAATGACAAAAATACCCTTCATTCACCCATTGCTTCTTAGGGCAACATAGGGGCATTTTTGTAATTTTGCCTTTTCTAGGGTTTCTCCGGACACTGGTACACTTATCAGTCCAATGATTTTATTGGGCCTTCTTGACGCCACTTGTTATTTTGGGCCTCTGTATTAAGTCATCTGGGCTCATTTAGTCCCAGTTTATTTACTACTAAACCTCCCTATCGGATCCCAAAAGTCCACAAATTCCCGTCTCAATTCACTAAAAAGTGAATAACTTTTTCTACATGACTCCTTTTGAGATTCTGTCAGTTTCTTGACCTCCGACTTCTCAGGACGCATCACCCTGTAACTTCTCACTTATATCTGAGGTCTAGGAGATCTGATAAGAATTTTTGATACTTTTAGCCTATCAGATAAATTTAAGCTATCTGAACCTCTAATAAAATTCCTGTATTATGCTAGATTAACCAGCATCATTTTCTCTATCTACTGATGAGATTTGGGACTGAAATGCTTCTGGCAATGCTAAGCCACTTCTGGCTCATCTTTCCATAATTACACTTTTGCCCCTGGGGACTTTTCTTCTTATCAATTAAGTCCCTCAAATTTGGTTAAAATTACCCTTAAAGACCCCACATTTTTGTCTACTTTTTCTTTTAGCCTTAAACCTTTTATAATTCCACTTAAGTCCTTGCATTTTCTTTCTTTTTCACTTCAATCCCTTTCTTTATACAAATGGCCAAACTTTCCTTAGGAAATCTCACATATATTATGTATAAACTGTACATACAATTCAGTACAGAAAATTAAGGATATTACATGTGACTTCCTCTTTTGAGTCCACAATCAAATCCTAACATCACATAATCATCCATTCATTACAATCTAACTTCTCTTGAACATTGAGCTCACTTAACTACGTTAACTTTCCTTAATCTTTACTAATTGACTTGGCATTTGAATCAATTGATTCTTGACTTTAACCTACACAATTTCACCTTTTGAATCCATTTATGAGCTTAGAATCATGAAATTCTAGCTCCCATGCACTGTTCTGGATAGAATTGAAAAACATGCATAATCCTTCCAAAAATTCTCATTTTCTTTCTAATGCTTCTAATACTTGTTTCTCTACTTTATCCAGCACAAATTTTCATTTTAAAACCATTGGAAGCATCAAAATTATGAAATTCCAATCACTGTTCATATGAGTGAATAGTAACAGAGTAGAATTCCAAACATACAACCTTCAATTCCAATGCTTCCAAGGTTCAAAACCTATCCAACCCTACAAAAAATCATTATATAAATTCAATGGAAGTATTAGATCATTGAAATTCTATCTCCTTCTATCATGAACAGTGCATACCGAAAGGTCTCATCCATTGGAAAGTCAAGAATTTCAACTTGATTCAATAACCAATAATCTAATTAGCTTGTTTAAGCATCAATTTCATAGTTCTAACTTAATTTTCCTCTTCCTCCTTTAACTTTGAATTTTGGACAGCAAGGGTTCCAAGGGAAGAATGAAGTTTCTAACCATTGAGACCTAAGTTTCTTCCTTCCAAAGCACTTATAAATAGACTAGGAAGGATCTCTTACTTTAGGTACTTGCTTAGGTGGCTTCTCCTTGATCTTATTTTGAGTTCTCTCTTCATTTTAGCATGGTTTCCCCAAGGGTCCTCTAGGTGCACGAAATTGTGAAGGAGGAAGGGGGTATTTATAGCCAAAACTTTGGCACCTTGGGTCCATAATGTTCTCACTTGTCCTAATTATTACAATGGCCTAATCTTGAACTTAATTGGCTAGTTTTTGGATTAATTAACCTTAATCATCATTAGGTTAATTCTTATATTATTTTATTACATTTTAGAACATGGGATAATTTCCTTTCCTCTTCTTGGTGCCATGTGTAAATCTTGTGGAACCCACCATGTGCAAAACCCTAATTCTTCTTTATCCCTTTATTTGTTTTTCAAAAATTCAAAAATTATTCATTATTGGACTTGGGTTCCAAGACAAATTTTGGGACTTATTGGGATGCCCTAGGACGAAATCTTGAGCCTCTTTTAGGTCCAATAGCTAATTGGAAAAAATACTAATATACCGATATCCGTAAATTACCCTGATCTTGAAATAAATGGTAAACACCTCTTTTAATGGTTATAACATTTTTAGAAATTCATCGTAATA
Organism: Leucaena leucocephala; assembly: GCA_037074615.1. Taxonomy (NCBI): domain Eukaryota; kingdom Viridiplantae; phylum Streptophyta; class Magnoliopsida; order Fabales; family Fabaceae; genus Leucaena; species Leucaena leucocephala. The sequence continues at coordinate 5,984,072 of CM073548.1, read as the reverse complement.
TAAAATGGATTCCCTGCAAAGTCTCATAATTTTCTGAGACCCAGAAGTCCTGATAAAAATTCTTTACGTTTTCTCAAAACCCTTTATCGGTGTTCGATTTCACCTTAAATTCTATAATTAATTCTACAGAACTCCTTTTTTACTTCTATCAGTTTCATAAATCCTTATATTATTTATAAGAATTTACTACAAAATTTTAACCAATTCTGAGGTCCAAAAAATAATGTACTAATTCCTCAATCTTTAAAAAATTTTATCAATTAATCGGGATCTCTAACTAAAATTCTGTGTTACATTAAACTGATTAGAATAATTTTCTCTATTTACTAGAAAATTTTGGGACTGATCTAATTATGGGCATTTTTGGGCTTTCTCTAGCTCAACTTTTTCATAATTACCATTTTGCCCTGAACTTTTGAAAATTATACTTTAGGCCCTAAACTTTTCATAATTACACTTAATGGCCCAAAGTTTATGTCTACTTTATATTTTGCACCATAGAACTTTTAGACTTTTTATTTTAGTCCCTCTTCTTTATACCTTTGTCTAATCATCATTTTCCTCTCTATTCATCATCACAATCTTTTCCAAATCTCTTTCCTCTATTAGTCTTATACAGATAGAGAAAAATTAGGATATGATAGGTTCAAATTCAAACATGGGAAATTGAAAACTAGGTGGGATGGACCTTACACAGTTGTTAAAGTCCACGAATTTGGGATGACTGACTTGAAAGAGGAGGCGACGGGCAAAATCTTCCTGGCAAATGGTCACCTTTTAAAACTTTATGAGCAATTCGCTTTGCCTCCTTGAGGCCAGCTTGTCCCTTTCCTATCTCTTACCTTGTACAAGTTTTCCTAATATGATATGTTTGATATAATGGTTTGAGGATTGGAAAGGGATGATTCAGTAGGATAGTGTTTATTTTCAGTTTATTTCTGTTTTACATAACACTCCGTTATTGTCCATGTTTTGCATACTCATTGATGGTTATCTGGGATGCTTACACACTCACATGAATGATTTTAGCTTACCCATCATGTCATCTTTGCTTTACTTTTATTGATCTGTATGATTGGAATGTGACTGCGAACTTCATTATCAAATTTGTATTGAGTGATATGTTTGCTGTAACATCCTAATTTTTAGGCCTAGAGACTCAGAAAGTAGCCTGAAATAGATAGACTACCAGACCCCTTTGAGCAAAAGTCCCAGAAATATACAGAGAGTTTTTAGGGACTAAACTGTAAATAGGTGAAAATACAGGGACTTATATGTAAATAGTAAAAGTCCTAGGGGTATAATGGTCATTTCAGGAAAGAAAGGGACTAAAGTAAAAAGCCTAAAAGTCTTTTGTTGCAAAAGTAAAAGTAGACACAAGTTATAAGGCCAAAAGAGAAAGTAGACAAAAAAGTGGGGTCTTTAAGTGTAATTTTAGCTAAATATAAGGGACTTAATTGAAAAGAAGAAAAGCTCCAGGGGCAAAAGTGTAATTATGGAAAGATGAGCCAGAAGTGGCTTAGCACTGCCCGGAAGCATTTCAGTCCCAAATTTCACTAGAAGATAGAGGAAATAATGCTGGTTAATCTGCTTAATACATGAATTTTATTAGGACTTCAGATAGCCAAAATTTATCTGATAGTCTAAAAGTATAAAAAATTCTTATCAGATATCCTAGAGACGGATGTCAGGGAATTGACAGAATATCGAAAGGAGGTCTGTAGAAAAAGTTATTCACAAATTAGTGAATTGAGACGGGAGTTTGTGACCTCTGGTATCCGATTGGGAGATTTATCGGTATTCAAATTGAGACTGAATGATTTCAGATGACATCAGTCAGAGGCCTGTAATGACACAAAGTGATGTCTAGAGTCAGTATGGCAGTCTATATGATAAAAGGGGCTGGTGTCCGAAAAAATATGTAAAATGACGAAAATGCCCTTATGTTATAAAATAGTGAAAGAATGAGTAAAAGGTATTTTGGTCATTTAGCTAAGGTGAGATAGTCAAGAAAGGTTATCTGGATTAGTTGACCAGGGTCAGAGAATACTCTGGTAAGATGTGAAAAGACAGTAATACCCCTAGACTCATTAAAGTAAAGAAAGAGGAACCAAGGGCATTTTGGTAATTTACTAAGGGATGGTTCTTGGGAAGTGAGCCATCAGAGTACTTGGGCTGGATCAAAGACCCAAGATGATATTCCAAGGCCCAAAAACGTAGCCCATGAATTATGTGAGAAAAAATGGTATTAAAATAATATTTTAGTGACTTTTCAATAAAGTAAAGTTACTCGGTTGGCATGATGACTGGGGAGATGATCAGATAAAGTCCTGGACTTATCTGGAAGTAATGAGGTGGCAAAAAAGGTGTCCTCATGGGACCCACAAGGCGCCACTTGGCATGAGTATAAGGAAGAAGAAAAAGGTAAGGACACGTCGATCTCAGCTGCTCATTCCAGGAAAAGACTATATAGTTCTCTGGAAGCGCTGAGTCAGCATGTTGAGTCAGCAGGTAATTATGAAAGGCCATGAGTCATCATGATGAGTTATCAAGATGACATCACCATGATGATGTAATAAGTTGGATTAAAGAAAATAGGAAATTCCAGAAAAATCGGTGGCCAATGGATCAAAGTTCTTAAGAATTACAGAAATGCCATCCATGAAAACTATAAATACCCCCTCCCCCTCCCATTTTCATCCAACGGCCAATTCAAGACATAGAGAGAGAAGTGAGTTCTAGAGAGAGAAAGTAAGAGGAAGAAAGAAGGAAGGAAGTTCTGGCGGAGCTGGAAGCAGTATAAAGATAGTAGAGTTCTGCTTAGCTAGTAAAGTAGTAACTAATCCTAGCTTTTATGTAATGGCTTTGTGATTTGATGTGCTATTGTTTGGTTGAATTGTTGTCTTATATGTTATGCTTGAAGCTCTACTACATAATGCTATGATCATATGTTATTGAGTATGGAAGCACCCAGCATACTTATCTGTACACAATCACAAGCAAGCACTATCACACTGCATTACATATATTGTTATGATTATTACTACTGAGATTCCCCTGAATTTCACTCCCCATGTATAACCCCTTTACAGGGAAGTTATGTTGAAGTGAATTTTGAGAATGCTTAAAGACGCTGTTATGCTGCTAAAATTACGGTAGAATGAAGATAAGATAAGATGATACGTACTGTGTATGTAGGTACTGTCTAAGGAGGCTGGAAGTGAGTGGACCTAGTCGGTTCATCGAGTCTTTCCTGGGTACTTATGTAGAATGATAGTTCTCACGGGAATTACCGAATCAGTATAGATCAGTTATTGTTAAAGATGAAGTATAGTAGTTATACTGCCAGATTTCAGGAAAGATGTAATAAAGATATGGGGATTTTGTTCATGCCCTTTTGTATAACAATTATTTAATAATAAATATTGTTTAGCATGTTAAGCTTGTGTATGAGGAATTAAGAGATGTTATGCATATGTATGTAAAGTTGATTGTTGGCATGAACAGTAACTCGTGATGACACAGTAATGCTTGATCTGTAATTAAAAATAGTAAATCATTAAATAAATGTATGATATTTTTATGGTAAATATTATACATACCAAGATTCGATTTGATATATAGAATGCCTCATTTGGATGTTTACACATGGAGATATAAATTATCAAAGTTGGGACCAAAATGCTGGATTCAAGAGAAAAACGTTGGATAAACAGTAAAGTTTTAACGTTGACTGACGTTGACTTGGTCAATGCGTGGTCAACAAGTTATTTTTGCTTGAAAGATTATTGAGTTATCTTCATGTAGAAAATTGAACCACTTCATTCATATTTTTCTAGAAATAGTTATGATTTTTTGAAGTCAGGTCACTCGTCTAGAATTTACACAGTGAACAGTACTCGATAAGAGTAAAACTCCAAATTGAGAAATTTGACTTCAATAACCTTGAAAGTGGTTCCAGATGCTACCAAATGGTCCCTAAGACGTACGGAAGTAAGGATGTTTCATTTTCCTGTTGTGTTGGAGCTAGATTTATTAACCTTATATAGTATAAAATTCTTTGATTAATCCAATCTTTCATCACAAAGTTTTTTGTCTTTGATCTTAATGTGTGATGAATTGCTAAAAATTGAATCCCCACTTTAAACTGTTTTATGGTTAGCTAAAAAGGTTTTAGTGTAAAAGTTGGTTTGGGCTTTGAAAACTATCACTTGGTAGTCTCTGAGAAAATTGGTCGCCACCTTAACTGTTTTAGTCCCGACCTAGAATGGAATTTTGGACTTAATATGCTCTCTTTGAAAATAGTTGTGACGTGAGTGTATTTAGGTCACGACTACACCTCTATGTGTATTTGTGTCATGAAAGGAACCTCTCCTAGCCACGACCAGTTTTGGTAAGTTAGAGCTAGCGCTCATTGTGAAATAAGGTCGCAACCTCACTCTGTTTAGTCACAACCTAAGTGTGAAAATGCCTATTTACCTTCTATTTGCTTTGTGCAATGCTATATAGAAGGATTCCTTTTGATCTTCTAAGGTACTTTTATAAATGATTCATTACCCTTTGGTTTTTAACCTTTTGCATAAATAGTTTATAGAAACCATTTCCACACTTTATTTTTTTTTTAAATCTTGGAAATTGAATTGGAGACACTTAAGTTCTTACTGTTAGATTTGGGATTATTACATAATTCTGAGTGATTACTCTGGAACTTTTAAATCATCTTTTTAGAAGGTTTCTAGTTATGATAAGTATTTTAATGCCTAGTGAATGATAAACATTGTTTGAGACTTTAGCTTATGAGCAATTTAGATGAAAACCTTAGTTGGAAGGATTCTCGGCCTTAATTTCTAGATTGAGTGATTATTCAATTAGTTTATATCCTCTACAACTTGTTTTGGCTCTGAGTTGAGAATTACTTGTGCATTTATGTTATTGAATATGATAGAGGAATTCATTTCTAAACCCATTTATCCCAAACACAAGCCTACTACATATTATATCCGTAGTCACCCCTTTGAGCCCGTCACTTTTCTTGTCGTCATGTTTATAGAAAGTCATAAATGCATAAACATTATTTCGAAGATAACTTTTTTTTATTCATGTAAAACAAAATCATTATTATTGTGATGTCGTGCTACATCTTCTATGTATAAGGTGCCAAATAAAAAGAAAAGAAAAGAGCATATTGCACGAAAAAAATAGTGAAAGAAAAATTGAAGAAAGAAACAAAGAAATGAAAAGAAAAAGAAAAGAGAAATGAAGAAGGCACTATTATCAACTCCTATTAGCATAATTACCACCTCTACATCTCTGAAGACATGAATTCATGCTACATATTCATTATTGAATTCATATAGTACTTTCTACCCTTCATATTCCATTCCACGTGGCCTATCTCCATCATTTCGCCCCTAAAAGACTTCTTGATTCTTTGCATAAGTGTTATATAGTTGCTAAGATTTAGAGTCATTACAAGCATATGGTAGGATGTTTTCCAACTTGAATATGAGTGAAAGAACCCTAACAATAAGAGGATATAGAGAGCTAAACACTTACATCCTTAGAGAGAATCAATTGCACTCATACAGTTAAGGCTGATTTCATTTAGTAGTTGACTACTTGGCATTGCTTAAATTACCACTTTTGCATTCTCAAAAGATGTCGAATTAATTATCTTCAGGTTACACTGCGGATTATATTGTTATCTCAGATTTGACAGCGTTAGCTTAAGTGTAATTCATTTCTTTGTCCAGGAGTACAAAGGTTCAAGTATGGGGGAATTGATAAGACACAATTTGTGTATGGTTTCTGCGATATTTTTAAGGGTTTTATAACAACTTTACCATTCATTTTATTCCTGTAATTGTGCTTTTATGGTAATATATGATTGTGCTTGGCAATGTGCTATTTAAAGGGTAAAATGGTAAATTAACTCCTCTAAACTACATATATATTATTCCTTTACTGGTAGGACTTTTACAGTGAGTTTTGATTTTGAATTGCAGGTATTTTGGAGGAGCAAGGACTAATATGAGTAGAAAAGAAATCAAAAGACAATGAGAATCAAATCAAGAACCAGCTTTTGTGGTCTTTAGTCGAGACTAAAGTGTCCACAGGTCGCGACCTAATTTCTTCTGGGAAGTTTCTCTGCGTTTACAGGTAGCGACCAAAACATGGATTTGGTCGTAACCAAAGAAGACAGTCATGAAGCTGCACATTTTTTATTAGGTCAACCTGATGATAAAAGGAGGGGGGAGCTGCAGTCTCGGGGAGGCTGGTTTTCTAACTAGAGGCTGGTTTTTTACCTGATTAGGCTAAGAAGCGGTGCTCGAACTTTCTCTCAACTCTCTCTGCTACCCACACATCATCTCCATCATTCATCTTTCCATCAGCCTTTCTGCTTTCTTCATGGCATCATATCCAGGCAGCGATTACAGCACAGTAGGAGTCATGAGAGGCTAAATACTTAGTCTCTTGGTGATAGATCTCATATCTTGAGCTCATGGACTGCCCTGGGGAGTTTTCTATTTTAATTTGCACCTTTTTCATGTTTTGATGCTGCTACATCTAGGGTTTTCATTATATGAACAAGGGATTGAATGTCGATTGATTATTCTCATATTAGACAATTGTAATTGACTTTGGATGCTTTGAATATTATTTTTTCATATAATATTTTAGTTTCGATTTTAAGATAGTTAGACTATTATTAACGATCGTTGCTAATTAATTCAATTTCTTGAAATCTAGGGTTTATTGATCGACGATTATTCGAAGGCATTTTCATCATCTGATTTAAATTACACACTAAGTGATTTTTAACAGTTCATTAAGAGTTTTTTTAAAAATAGCTTTGATCAAAGGAGTTAAAGAAATATTAATGCTCTGGAGTCAATCGATCGATTGAGGGTTTGTTTAAGATTTAGTGATTTCAAAACTCCCATATCAAATTAAGAGCAAGGATAGATATATTTTCATCATCAAGAGTCTATTATAACATATTTCTTTCACAAACCAACTCGTTTTCAACTTAATCAAAAATACAAAAAATTTACTTTACTGTACCCTTATTTTACTGCATAAAAAAATCAACCAAACCCAAAACCCATCTTACTTTCACTCAGGTTTTCAATGGTTTTGTCGCCAATTTGCTAGGTCTCCAATAAAAAGGATCCTCATGAAGAACGATAGGGTTGTGCCCTATACTATATTATTGGGTGCAATTATTATTATTTTGATGGATCAGACGATGACAATCTGAGATGCTCATCACAACCTAAGTAAATGAGTATTTATTTCAAGTTCCTGAATAAATGATCAGGATCTAACAGATAATGTGACAAAGGAAAGAATGCTTTAAAGCTTACCTAATTAGTTGTTTAATTGTAGTGTACATATGATGGATGGTTGATCAAATTATATGATGATGATATGGCTTATGTTGCTATAAGTTATGATAAATAGTTCCATCCCCTTACAGTTGTCATATGATGACACGCATGCTAGAGTATGCTATGATGATTGAATACTCCTTATTTGCAGTACATGTAAGGTAAAGTATATAAGATGAGAAAGTTATGTTGCTCCCATACCATATGACATGCAATAGGAATGTACCCAGAATGACAGACAGTCTCACTAAGTGGGACAATCAGTTACAGTATGATTGGGTTTACTCAGGTATTTCTACAGACTTGTGAATGTAGTACTCAGGGCTATTTCTTATGTTAGGGGTACAATAAGTACTAAGAGGGTGGTAGTGCTATAACTCTATCAAAAGAAATGGTATATAGAAAGATCGACAGATAACAGTTAAGATGTTGTTCTCATATCACTCTTCAGATAAGAGTTGGATCTCAAACAGATGGCTCTCAGATAGAACTAGATTCAGATGAGTACAGATCACTCTTCAGATAAGAGTTAGATCTGATACAGATTGCTATTTAGATAAGGGCACAGTTCAGATACAAATTGCTCGCAGTTAGAGCACAGATTAAGATGAGATGTTATGATGTAGCATAGCAATAGAATGCAATGGCAGGTGGTTAGACCATGATTGCACATGACAATAGTTCATGGTAAGCCACAATAAAGTAAGAAAGATGAGAAGGAACTCCTGAGTAAGAGAGGAAATAAGTCAAGTCTTGGTAAATAATATGGGCTACTGGATGTATTTCTTAAAAAATTTTTATTGATTGAGTTATTAACAAGTGGAAATAGTTAACCTTATAACTTAGTCTGTTGGTTTTAAGATATTCTAGAGATAATGATATAGTACAACAGAATCACAGAGGATTCTGGAGGATCGCAGTTAGATCCTAGCATGGCTCCAGGGTCACAATTAGATCCAAACAGCTTTAGAGTCGCAGTTAAATTTTGAAGAGGCTTACAGTTGATCGCAATTAGATCCTAAGGTCACAGTTAGACCTAACCTAAGGAAAGTAATAAGCCATGAAGATATGAGTACAATGTAGTATCTCTCTGGGAAGATGATTACCAAAGACGAAGTTAAGGTAAGAAAGCTTCACTAGTTGATTAACTTATTTAGAAAAATTATTTATAATGGTTTTTCTCAGATAGCCTATATTATATACAGACTGAACTTAGTTTTCCCTTAAATGAAGATAAAGTCAAAGTTCAAATCTTTGTACTGATATTCAAAGTTTTGTAGAAGTATGCCTAAGAAACAGAGAAGAGAACCCTATATGTTTTGAGAACAGAGAAGTATGAGCAGATAGATCCTCCAGATGAGGATTAGAAGATTAAAAGGCTAGAGAGATCCAAAGAAGAGGGTCTAAGGTAAAGGAAAGATAGAACATAGTTCTATGAGAAAGGGAATACTAGGACTTAGAGCTACAAGAAAAGTAACCTAGCCTAACCTAGTAGCACGCTTAATTGAAAGGTGCTAAGGCAAGAGTAGCCTAATGATAGGTAACCCCCTAAGAAGGGATAAGAATGAATGCAAATGCAACAAAGGTCCACAAATGCATAAAGTTATGTAAGAGGATGAGAAAAGTTAAGAAAAGTTAGAGAAGTTATTATAATCGTAATCCAAATTATGATTTAGTATCAGGAGAAAGAAAGGCAAAAGAATACTATTTCTCCTGAAAGGCTAATTGTAAGAGAAAAGACGTAGACCCCAGAATTACATCAAAATTCTGAAGGGTAAGATATGAAAGAAATGGACACTACTCATAAGTCCAGTAAGTTATCCATAAGTATAAGTAGATAAATAGATGAGTAATAAAAAGAAGTAGATTTTAACTTTGATTGAGTTAATTCAGAAAAAGAGAGCATCGTAGCACAAAGGAGATTTAAAATTTTATAGATGATAAGAGCACATAGCCAGATGTCAAGATAATTCTGCTAAGATATTAATTAAATTTTGAGGACGGAATTATTTTAAGAGGGGAGAATTGTAATATCCCAATTTTTAGGCCCAGAGACTCAAAAAGTAGCTTAAAATAGATAGGCTACTAGACCCCTTTGAGCAGAAGTCCCATAAACATATAGAGGGTTTTCAGGGACTAAACTGCAAATAAGTGAAAGTACAGGGACTTAATGTAAATAGTAAAAGTCCCTAGGGGCATAATGGTTATTTTATAAAAGAAAGGGACTAAAGTGAAAGTCTAAAAGTTCCATGGTGCAAACATGGAACTAAACACAAGTTGTGGGCCATTAAGTGTAATTATGAGAAGTTGAGGGACTTAATTGAAAAAAGGAAAAGTTTCCAGGGGTAAAATGATAATTATAGAAAGTTGAGTCAGAAGTGGCTTAGGACTGCCCGGATTTCAGTCCTAAATTTCATCAGTGGATAGAGAAAATGATGCTGGTTAATTTAGCCTAATACAGAAATTTTATTAAATTTTATTTGAAATTTTTATCAGATCTTCTAGACCTCAAATATAAATGAAAAGTTATAGGAAGGTGCGTCCTGTAAAGCAAAAGGTTAGAGAACTGGCAGAATCCTGAAAGGAGATATGTAGAAAAAGTTATTCACATATTAGTGAATTTTGACGGGAGTTTGAGAACAGCCGATATCTGATTGTGAAACTTAAGCAGAAGCAAGTTGGGACTGAATGAGCCCAGATGACGTTACAAGAAGCCCATAATGACACTAAGTAAGACCCAGGGCCATTATATCAGTTTATTGGATAAACGGACCAGTGTCCAGAAATATGCAGAAAAAGTACAAAATTATGAAAATGCCCCTATGTTATAAAATAATTTAAGAATGAGTGAAGGGTATTTTGGTTATTTGACTAAGGTTAGACAGTCAAAGAGAGTTCCTAGAATAGTTGACCAAGGTTAGGGAATATTCTGTTGAAATGAGAAAAGACAATAATGCCCCTATAGATATTAAAGTAAATAAAGAGGAACCAAGGGTATTTTGGTAATTTCCCAAGGGATTTGTAATTAAGTTAATACCCAGTCCAAGAATGTCAATGGTATGACGAATCCGGATACTGTATTTAAGATCAGAATATATATTATGGAATGTCAGAAAAATTAGATTTAGCAAATAGTCTGGTTTTTGGGGAATTGGACTGAGCTAGTTCAGGATTGGACAGATCAGACTGGAGGTTTCCAAAGGTGAGGTATCCTATGGGACCCACCATGGCACCACCTAAGCAGGTGAGGCGTCCCTTGATGATGTCACTTTGATGAGTCATTGAGGATGATGAAGTCATCACATTGATGCAGGCAAAGCTTCTTGAGGAAGCTAAGCGATCTGAGCCTTTCATCGTGATTCGATCTAGACCATCCATTCCACCTTGCCTTAACTGAAGGGAATTGGAAGACACGCAGTGAAAATTAACTTTAAAAATTTTTCCATTCCCTGCCAAGATCTACCGAATGTGTTTAAGTCAAGGAGAAAGAAGTGTTACCTTTAGTATTCGAGCTTTAGTCGCGACCTCTGTATCCAATAGTCGCGACTCTTCGCCTTTGGAACTTTCAGTCGCGACCTACTCAGCTTCTAGTCGTGACCTGTCGCCTCTGGAGTTTTTAGTCGTGACCTCCTCATCTTCTAGTCGCGACCTGTCACCTCTGGAGTTTTGAGTCGCGACTTCCTCTGCTTTAGTCTCGACCTCTCGTCTCTTTTCGGATTTCTGACGTTCAGATGCCTATTTAGTCGCGACCTCTGTGTCAACTAGTCGTGACTTTGTCGTACCTGGTGCTCTTTTCTTGATCGTAAGAAGTCGACAACTTAGATCGGCTTCCTCTACCGGCATCCACACGAACAGCGTTCCAATCACGAATGACGTGCTAGCGCCTCTTATCCCTCTAGGGCTTTCTCAAGATTTCGTCCTTACCGTCTCTATTTCGGCAGCTTTTTATCTGCAAACCTTTTGCACTCTCCTTGCCCCTTTTTCTCACGTCTGTGTAGAACCCTAGCTCTTACTGTCAAATATATAGGATGCTATCGGGCTTCTAATTGGGCTGGGTTTCAGAATTAATCTTATATTAATTCTGAAATTAATACAATATCATATATTGTATAATTTGATAAGAAACTAGTTAAATAAATATGGTTTATATTAAATCCGTCCCACAGATTTAATTCACCTATTTATTTAATTTAAAATAAAGATAAGACGGAATTATATTTGATTTATTCTCATAAATCAAATTTGAGATATCTTATCAATTTAATTTTCAAACTCAAATAGATCATATCAATTTAAATTCAAATTCAAAAGTGATAGAGATTTAATTTATCCTTATAAATTAAATCTTGCAAATATCTCTTATATTATATATAATATATATATACAAATTTATATATATAAAATATATATAACCACCCTAGATTATTCATTGAATCTGGACATGTCTTAGATTTAATGAATCTGGACATCATAGCTCGTGTTGGGCTATTTTGTGTGCGATCCTGTGGCCCATATGAAGTTGGCAGTGAGCTAGTTACTATACTAACCCACAAGTCGTAAGCGGCCTCTAGTAAGACATTACGACTACCCAAAACATATGAGGATCGATGAATGATGTAACCTTTCATACAACCATATCACGTCCCTTTTGTCACACGATATTTCGGTCAAGGATGAGGCATGGAGAACGTCATCCTCCTGTTCCTGACCGTTACTTTCTCGATCCCTGAGTAATCTGACTATAGAAATGGAACAACCCTTCCATTACAGTATGGCCATACATTTCTCAGACTCACTCATCGAGGGGCCCAGTAATATCTCTCTACGAATGTGAGGGACAAATTCCATCTTGACCATTCACATTCCTCCGCATGAAAAACCACTAAGCCCGAACATAGCCTTTATGATCACTCGGTCAAAAGTGACTTTTGACTAGGTTAAAGTTGACCCTTTGTCATGTAGGAATCCATGATGATCTCAGGTCAAAGGGCATAGTGACATGGCTTGTATATGAGAGAAGCTTATGACTTGACCCATGCAACTCTCTCATGGCGGGTTGGTCCAACACCTTGTACTCTTACATGTGCCTATGACTTTGATTTATATCTCTATATATCTTCAAAGTCATACTGGTCTTATTTTATCTCTGCTCCTGCATTGATGACCGACCAGGGATATTTAGGATAAGATCATGAGTTATCCAAGGATGGTCATCACAGTAAACATGCAAATAATGTGATAACATAATTAAGAAGTTCATAAATCAACAATGTTCATAACATAATGATTGGCCCCTAGGGCATAATCTCCAACATCAACTATAAATACCCCTCACCCCTTCCATTCTACATACCATGGCCAAGAGCAAGGAAATAGGAGAAAATAAGAGAGAGAAAGAGAGAGAGAGAGAGAGAAAGAAAGAAAGAAAGGAAGAAAAAGAAGGAGTTCTGGCCAAGATAGGAGCAATCCAATGAGCTTAGGGACTCAACAAGCTTAGGAATAACATAAGAAATTTATTCTAGTCCCTGCTCTAACTAATTAAAGGATTGTTCTTATAAATTTAATAGTTAGAATAGTGAAATATCTCTATCTATAAGGTTAGCCGTGGATAGAAAGGAAGTTAGGGGATTATCAGAATAAGAGTATTACCTCAAGTTAAGCTTGAGTTAATTAGAGCTATACTTATAGGGTAATAATGAAATATTATTATGCCTTGTATAGGCTCTGACCTATGAAAGGAGGAACCTTAGAGCAAAGGCTAAAGACTAGAAAAAAGGCTACACGTCAGGTAGTGAACTTACCCATTCTTGTATGCTTGACATATATGCTTGTGTGTTGATATGATTATGATACGTGATGATAATGTATGATATGTATGAATGATATATGCTCTGCCCTTTATGAGTTTATGGTTATGCACGACAGTGATATGTAACACCCTAATTTTTAGGCCTAGAGATGCCAGAAAGAGAATTCAAGGGCATAATCGTAATTATGGGAAAGATCGGGCTGGTAGCCGATGAGTACCATCTTTTGCCAGAAAATAGAGAAAATTATGCTGATCATTTCACTGAACTGTGAAATGTGCATATGAGGTCTCTATGTGTATGAAAGAATTAGAAATGTGACCAGGGGTAAAATGGTCATTTTTGGAAAAGTGTGCGCGGGAGCGTACTTTCAGACCAAAATAGCCCGGTCCGGATAAAATATCTGAAAATACCAGGAGATAGAGGAAAGGATTCTGGATTGAATGACGCCACACAAAATTTTGATTTGAGGTCCCGATTTTTCTGTAAAAATTCTCAAAGATGGGAAATTACAGTTATAATCGGTAAAGGAAGAGCAGTCCGAATAGAGATGATCAGACTATGGCCAGAGGCCATACAGTGTTGTCTAAGGCCCATAGTGACACCAGGGAAGGCCCAGGCCCATAATATCAGTTCAGTGGTAAGAGGGGCCGGTGTCCGGGAAAAATATGCAAAATGACGAAAATGCCCTTATGTTATAGAATAACTGAAGAATAAGTAAAGGGTATTTTGGTCATTTGGCTAAGGTTAGACAGTCAAGAAGGGGTATCTGGATAGTTGACCAGGGCCAGAGAATACTCTGGTAAAATATGAAAAGACAATAATGCCCCTAGACCTAGTAAAGGAAATGAAAGGACTTAAGTGCAATTATGGAAAGTTTCAAGGCCAAGGAGGAAAGTAGACAAAAATGTGGGGTCCTTAAGTGTAATTTTAGCCAAGTAAAAAGGGACTTAAATGAAAAGAAGAAAAGTTCCCTGGGGCTAAATTGTAATTAAAGAAAGTCAGGCCGGAAGTGGTTTGGACTGTCCGAAAGCATTTCAGTCCCAAATTTCACCGGTAAAGAGAGCAAGTGACACTCGGTAATCTGGCTTAATACAGGAATTTTTGAAGACTCCAGATAGCCAGAAATGGACTAATCGTCCAAAAGTTATAAAAATTCATACCGGATATCCTAGAATTCAGATCTAGGTGAGAAAATACAGGATGATACGTCCTTATGGGACGGATGTCGGGAAATTGACAGAATACCGATAGGAGGCCTGTAGAAAAAGTTATTCGCAGATTAGAAAATCCAGACGGGAGTGTGAGGCCTCCGGGTATCCGATAGGGAGATTTATCGGTATTTAAAAAGGGACTGAATGAGTTCAGATGACCTCAGTCAGATGACTGATATGACTCACAGGGAAGCCTGAACACCGCAGGCCAATGTATCGGACAAAAGGAGCCGGTGTCCGGATAGGTGTATAAACGGTGAATAATAGATAAAATATTCAATAATTATTAACGGGGGAAGATTCCTCGTAATGCGTGCCATGAGGATATTGGACCCAGAAAGGCCCAATAATGGCGCCAACAGAGGCCCAGTAAGATACTTGGACTGATAGGTGGGCCAGTGTCCGGCAGAACCCCGGAAAAGTGCAAAATTACGAAAATGCCCCTGTGTTGTACAAAAGTGTAACAGATGAATGAAGGGCATTTTGGTAATTCTGGACAGGCCCAGAAGCCAAGGAACATACAGATAAAGTTACTGAGAGTCAGTATATACCCTGACAGAGTACAGAAGGGTATGAAATGACGATTTTACCCTTAGGGTTAAAATAGTACAGGAAAGGGCACCCAAGGGTATTTTGGTAATTTGCCAAGGGCTGTTTCTTGGGAATCAAGCCATCAGAGTACTTGGGCTTGATCAGGATCCAAGACAACATTCCCAGAGCCCAAAAACGTAGCCCATGAAGTATGTGGGAAAAAGTGGCTTTAAAATATTATTTTAATGTTGTTTCAATAAAGTAAAGTTACTCGGTCGGCACGATAACCGAGGAGACGATCAGATAAAGTCCTAGATTTATCTGGATAGCATTGTAAGGCGTGAAAGGTCCCTTCCAGGTGCCACATGGCGCAATCTTAAAGGCAGAAGGAAAAGTAAGATACTGGACCGGTGAGTCAGCATGCTGAGTCAGCTGCTGAGGTGTCCAGGATTTCAGACATGTGATAAATGTGGCGCTGAGGTGTCCTGGTGAGGTGTCCCAATGATGTCATGCATGATGCAGTAAAGGAGGAATTAAGAAAAATAGGAAAATCCAGGAAAAACCAGGACCGCAGGATCAAAGTTCATGGAAATTACGAGATTGCCATTAGAGGAGGTTATAAATACCCCCCTTGCCATTCATTATGCACGGCCAATAGCCCATTATAGAGAGAGGAGGAGGTGCTAGAGAGAGAAAGTGAGAGGAAGAAAGAAAGAAAGGAAGTTCTGGCGGAGCTGGAAGCAGAATAGAGATAGTAGAGCTCTGCTGAGCCTTTGAGGTAGTAACTAATCCTAGCTTTTATGTAATGGCTTTGTGATTTGTTGTGCTATTGTTTGGTTGGATTGTTGTCTTATATGTTATGTCTGAAGCTCTGCTATAATGCTATGATCATATGTTATTAAGCATGGAAGCACGCAGCATACTTATCTGTACACAATCACAAGCAAGCACTGTCACTCTGCATTACATATATTGTTATGATTGTTGCTACTGAGATTCCCCCGAATCTCATCCCAATAAGTAAACCATTACAGGGGAGGTTATGTCAAAATGAATTCTAGGAATTTTAAGAGACGCCGTTATGCTGCCGAAATTATGACAAGATAGCAATAGTAGAGAAAGGAGCTGATACGTACTGTATACGTAGGTACTGTCTAAGGAGGCTGGAAGTGAGTGGACCTAGCCGGTTCATCCAGTCTTTCCTGGGTACTTACGTAGAATGGTAGTTCTCATAGGAATTACCGAATCGGTACAAGATCAGTTACTTTCTGAAGATGGAGCGTAGCGGTTATGCTGCCGGATTTCAGGTAGGAAAAGATGTAATAGAGATATGAGAATTTATGTACATGACTGGATGTAAAACAACTTATTAATTAATAATAATTGTTGTTTGGCATGTTTGACTGATATATGATGGATGTATGCATATGTATGCAAAGTTGATTGCTGAAAATTACCACTGTGAACAGTAACACGTGGTGACAAGGTCATGTTTGATAAATGATTAAAAATAGTAAATGGATGAATAAATGTACGAAATTTTTATGGTAAATAGTAGACATACCAAGATTTAATTTGATATATAAAACGTATCATTTGGATGTCTACACAAGGAGATATAAATCATTTGGATGGTAAATAGAAATGTTGACTGACATTGACTCAGTCAATGCATGGTCAACGAGTTATTTTTCCCTAAAAGATAATTGAGTTAGTTTCATTTAGCAATTGGAACCACTTCATTTCGATTTTTCTAGAATTAGTTATGATTTTTTGAAGTCAGGTCACTCATCTGGAATTTTCAAAGTGAACAGTACTCGATAAGAGTAAAACTCCAGATTGGGGAATTGGACTTCAATGACCTTGAAAGTGGTTCTAAATGCTACCAAATGGTCCCTAAGACATATGAAAGTAAGGATGTTTCATGATAGGCATGGAGCATGATAATATGCAAATGGAAGCTAAAGAAAGATAAATGAAACATATCATGCACTTGCATTCATCTTGTATGCATTGAATGGTACCATTTTTTACTGAGATTTCCCCTGAAATCTCACCCCTACCTTTTCCAAAGATAACAGGGTACTGTTTTAGAGAAGATAAAGCTAGGAAAGTGGGGATGTGACCTCGGGTAGCCAAGTAATTGGTTCTTTAGTAATTGATTATCAATTTCATTATTTACCTGAGTCATTTTTTTGTTTGAATTTTAGTTTTTGCTGTTTTAATTGCATTGCATTCTATATTTTTCCTAAGTTTCTGTGAAATCACTCTCTGTGACATTGAGTCGTAACCAAAAATCATTTGTGTCATGACCCAAGTGTTTTACTGTGATACTTGATCACTCTGTCAAATATAGTCACGACTCAAAACTTTAGGTCATGACTATTTTGGAATATTTGCTCTCTGTATTATTTAGTCGCGACGTGAGTCCATTTGTGTCGCGACCTGAAAACCATTTTTAAGAACTTTTGCTCTCTGTGTTCAGGGGTCATGACCTAAACACCCTTATGTCATGACTAGTTGATATTTTTTGCTGTGAAACTTCTGTGTCTGATTCTGATTGCTTCCTTAGCTATTCTTGATTATTTCTGTGTTGCATGCATAGAAGAACTAAACCATTAGTGCCTTTTGAACCTAAAATTAAGAGACAACTTAGGAAACTAAGAAGGGAATTTAGAGAAGAAGGAACTAGTAAAGTCATAGCTGAAGAAGAGGCGAGATCCATAAAATCTAGTTCATCCTCTAGTGTTCCGGGATATGAAATTGAACTTAATTTAGAGATTCCATTAGAAATTCCTAATATGGCTGAGATTAATCCAAATGGGCATAATGGGCATAGTAGACAAGGAGAAAATGAAATACCAGTGAATGTAGAAGATAATAGAAGTGTGAGGGAAATAAATCATTCGCATGTGAATTATGATCCTTATGGTTTCTACACTGAAGAGGCTAATTTTGAAATTAAAGGAGCTTTGATTGCAGACTTACCTAAGTTTCATGGTTTTGAAGGAGAATGTCCACATCCCCACTTACAAACCATGCATATGAGCTTCTCTTCGATGAAGCCTCCAATGACTGCATTGGATGACGTCTTAAGGAGTTGCTTCCATTTCACTATGGAAAGAAAGGCTAAGGAGTGGTTATACAATCTGCCAACTCATTTCTCAACTCTTACATGGGATCAGTTGAAGTCAACATTTCTAGAATAGTTCTTCCCAGCCTCAAAGACTACTCCGATGAATAAGGAGATTACAAACATTCTGCAATAGGATGGAGAGTCATTACAGGAATATTGGAGGAGATTTATCAATTTGTTGGCTCAATGTCCCCATCAAAACATCACGAAGGCTGATTTAGTAGACATTTTCTTTGATGGTCAACTTCCTCACAACAAGGTGTCCTTGAATACAACAGCAAATGGATCTTTGAGAGATAAAACTCCACAAGCAAGTTGGGAGTTATTCCAGAAAATGGCTAATGAAGAACATCATACTGAAGATCCAAGGAGAATGCCCACATCATCTTCGGGTAATTCAAATGAGATTTAACAAAAATAGCAGCTTTAGGAAATCGAATGGAAAAGAGGAGGAATTTAATTGAAAGAGAGCTGCATTCAGCAAGTTCATGCAGTAGGAACCTCACAAGTACTAGTTACAGGATATGAGTCATAAGGTCAATGATGCATGCTTCAAGTACATGTGATAGATAGTATGAAGAAGTAGCAGCAATGTATCAAGGGAGAGTCCATCAATACCAGAGGAGAGATCCATACTCGAACACATACAATCCTGGCTGGAGAGACCACCCAAATTTTAGGTGGGGGAGTTGTGAAAATAGGCCAAATCAATTCCAAGGAGGTGGTGCTTCCACAAGCAACTACCAAAGTAATGCAAGGTCTATAGTTCCAACTCATCCTAATGCTTTAGTGGCATCAAGACTAGATAAGACTTCTCAATTATTGAAGAGTATAGCGGCACAGATGAACAACATGGATAGTAGAATGACCAATATAGGCAACAAGCTCATAGAGAATGATGGTCAATTCACTTCCATAGCTTCAATTCTTCAAAGTATACAGAAGGATAATGTAGACATGCATAAGAAACTCGAGGAGTTAAGTTCTAACACGGCTGGAAAAAAGCATTTCAACACCGGTTGAAAATGGCATTCAGCATCGCACATACAGCCGGTGTAGAAACGGACCGTGTAAAAAGTGAGACCTTCTACACCGGTCACATGACCGATGTAGAATGTATACTTTTTTACACCGGACTAAAATTTAAAGCGGTTCACATTTACATCCGGTGTATTATGTTTTAACATCTACACCGGTTTGAATATTGGGACGGTGTAGATTATTCAAATGTTAACACCGGTTGAATATTGGGACGGTGTAGATGTTATTAAATTTAATTTATATATTATGTATGATATATGTTCTTTCTACACCGGCAGGTATATACCTCCGATGTAGATGTTATTAAATTTATATTTAATACATTTCGTTGGCCTGAAGCTTCATAAATAAACTGCCCAAATATAATATATGACTCAATCATCGATCATCATCAGTTCAAGATGCCAGAGACATATATAATTCAATTGCTCATTATATTATTCATTCATTGAATAAAATTCAATACAAAAATGCTACAATTTGAACAGACAAGTAGAAAAATGTATTCAGTGAAAGACAAATACTATTGAGAAGGAAGGAATTGAACAAAAAACTTTGCCCACCGATTACGCAGGTCCTCAATATCTTGGTCAGGAAATGGATCAGGTTGATCAAACATCTGAAATATGAAATCAAAATCAAAGAAATTAAGGCATTACTAATATAGATTAGATTGAGAATTAAGAAATATGAAATCATTAAAAATACAATTTTACCTCCTCAGTTAGGTCAATCCTATTTGACAAGATAATATTGACCATGTGTCTAACTATGTAGAAGCTGCACAAGTTGCTTTCTCTGGGTTACCTTCGACTCTGTAATGTTAACAAGATAAAAATTATTTCTCATCATCAAAACGGGGAACCTAGCTAACACCCAATATATACTTTTATTACCTTCGGTGTGATCCATTCAGGGTCCCTCACCAAATTAGCGTGCTTAAGGCCCCTTGCAACTGCGAACGTCCTCATAGCCCTATGACCAAAGTTAATAAGTTAGTAACCCATGTATCACAAAGATCATTGTGTATAGAAGAGAACTCACGTGTTCATGATCTTCCTGACATCAACCGAGGGCTTGTAATGGAGGGAGCATAAGAAGAAAACTTTATAGCTATGCTTACATAGGATGACAAGTTGCCAATGATTGCTGTAGAGATTAGTTAAAAGAGAATGAGTATTATAATTAAGCAAATACAAAACTAGTATATATGAAATAAAATGAAATATTATTATTCTTACTCCTGCATATATGGTGCGAAGAAACAATCAATATCGGTTTCACCGAGCCTACTTGAAATGTATGCAAGCCTAGAAGATTGAGAGGTCCCTTTAGCATAAATCTGAAGTGGGCATAGGAATCCGAACTTTTTTTGTTTGCCCTTGGAGGAAACCAACTCAGCTTGCATGTACCTACAGGCAATGCATAAACGACATTAGTTGTAAGACTTGAACTTTGTTATTACATATATTTACATTTAAATTATACTTACATCAAAAACACTTGGATGCAGCCGGAGGTCAGTTCTTCCTTGGGAGTGATCAGAGATTTGACGTCCGCATGGTCCAGGAAGGCCGGTGCCCCCACGTCACCCACAACTGAATCTATAGGCAACGAGTCCACATGGAACGTTTTGTCATATGCTAATAGGATCACACGTTGCATGGCATTCAAAGTGGGAGGGGTGGGAAGTTGGCCGGGGGATGAGGCGACGTGATCCGAAACAAGATGCTTTGGCCACAATATGAAAGTCCCTTTTGCTTGGCTCACTGTCTTCACCTCATCAGTGGGAATTGGGACAAGAGCATCTCCAATTAGCACGGCTTCAACTGTCACCCTTAATTGATCATCCTGAATTTGGCTGTGGAGAACAGTTGCCCCTTGGCTATGGATGGAGCCACGTGCCACTAAGCGTCTAAGAGGATCCTCAACATATAGATCACAATGTTCTGCATCCTCTGACAGCGGTAAGCAACAACTCCCCTTAGTGCTTGGACGGACTGCAGTTGAGGGCGGGAGGGGATCAGTTGGCTCTTGCTGCCTTGATGTCATCATGGACAACATTTCTTCCTTCATCTTTGCGAACCCCTCTTGTAATTGCGCCTCAATTGAAGCTTCGTCTTGTGCCCTAACCTCTATCCAAGCCTCTTCCTTAGCCTCTGCCCTTATGGTGGAGAGCAAGGATGCCAACTCTGCCCTCGGCACCACATGTGGGGAACGTGCTTGAGATGCTCCAAAGTAATCTCTTATACCCACACCTCTTCCAACTCCCCTGACACGGCCCCCATGTTCTTGTTTCCCAGTGGCAACAGTCAAGATGTCATTCCTACCATCTGACTTGAAGGATCCATGGGACTCTTGTTGTTTAAGATCACTCTATAACATAGAAAGAACAAACATAAGGAAAATGATATAATTATATATAGTCTACTAACACAAAATAATGCAAGTAGTGCTTACAATTTTTTCAGCAATCATGCGAGCCTTGTCGCTTGTAAAAGTTCCGCTCTTTCTTTGGCGAGTGTACAACCATTTTTCTTTGCGACGTATCGGAGAGGGGGGGTCAAGAAGAATACTAGGATCCGACCCAGCATTTTCTTCTAGCCTCTTCCTCTTGGCCCCCAACAACTCTCTTTCTGCCTTCGCATAATCCCCTCGAGACATTGTGTGGGGGCAATCATTCTTGAGGGCGTATTCAATCGCTTTTGCCCTTTTTTCCTACAAGCATGAAGTAGTTAAAATCAATACATATGATACTCTGATACGTTTTCTGCCAACACATACAGGAGGATACACTCACCATTGCTACTGGCGTGGTCTGATTTCTAACAAATTCTTCCCACGCAGCTTCGTCAATGAATTGATACTTGCTGCATGGAGAAGGTTGAGGATGACCACTTCTGTCCTGTCCATGCAGATACTGACGAGCTAGTTGTGTCTTGAATGCCCTCCAACGCTCAGCGCAATAAGACAACATCTTCTTCTTCAAGAACTCATTGTTGGGAACATCGTAAGTGAGCTGCAATATTTGCCATTGAAAACAGAGTAATCAACAAACAGTTGTGTATTTGGTATTGCTCTGCATGCAATATTAGATAGTTCCTATAACCGGGTAGTGTCCCAAATTTGATTCTTCACGCAATCATCCACAGCATCCCAAGTCAAATAGGTGATGCTAGGCTTGTTGCGTGCTAGGAGGCTGACAAAACTTACATACTTTGTCCTGTGTTCACCAGTTGGGTTCCAGTTTCTGTCAAACTCTATCGGAAGCAGTTTCCCCTCCATCCTGTCCTTCATAATGTCTTTCAAACGAGTCGCACTTCTGCCCTTCCTTTGCGTAGTGGCGCTTGGAGCATCGCTAGCCTCAATCTGAGTAACTCTATCCTCCATATTCCTATGTAATCAATAACAACATCAAAAACATTGAAAACAGACTTAACCCTTTTTCCTTCAACCCGTCAGAATACGCAAAACTTGTTCCTTTAGCAGTTATGAATGGAAAGATGTGCAAGCATTCATCAGGAAAAATAGAAAACCTAGATTAAACGAACATAAAAACGGCGACGCACGTACACAGGGGAAAAAAATGCAGAGAACACGTACACGGAAAAGCAGAACGAGAGAGACAACAGAGAAGAACTACTGATCGAGCACGGAGAAGCCTCGCGAGAATCACAGAGCACGACGAGCGGCGATATGACAGAGTACGTGAGAAAGGAGAATGAAGATAATTAATCGCGCCAAGGGGCGGGCTTAAAAAATGAATATAAACATTCGACACCGGGTGTAAATCATTCTAACCCGGACAAAAACATAAACGATGTAAAATTGATATATTTTACACCGGATAAATTTTACAACCGATGTAAAAAATAACACCATTTAAAATATAACACCGGATAAAGTAAAACCCGGTGTAAAATCGAACTATAATTTATTTACAAAATGTCAGTAATGACTTTTTACACCGGATAGCACTTAAGACCGGTTTTAATGTTTTAGTTATTTTTTAAACTCAATCATCATATATATCATCCCATCCTTGGCGTCACAACATTCTTATCAGAACAAGAATCTGTCTCTGTTATTATTACATCAAAATCATATACGCAATCATAACAAGAAACTTAAAATTGCATGTTTAGACTACATCAAAAACAAGAAACACATAGAAATTAATCAGAATCCACTTCTTCTTCATTTAATTATGGTAAACCTACTGAAAAAGAAGGGATCTCATAAAAAGAATCATCATTGTCAACAACCCTTTTTCCTTTGAGCGCGACAGACCATCTTTCATTTTGAGGATCAATGATAAAGAACACTTGCTTTGCTTGGTCTGCCATAATGAAAGGCTCATCCCCAAAACTTGTATTATTCAAATCCACCAGTGTAAATCCTAACTGATCGACCATAACACCATTGTTTACATTAGCCCACTTGCGTTTGAATACGGGAACTTTGAATTTGGAGTAGTCCACCTCCCAAATCTCTTCAACAACGCCATAATAAGGGATGGCTGCTAATTTAGGATTGTTGTCTTTTGAACTAGAGAAATGCATAGCTTCAGCCGCTAACATAACACCACTATTTTGCACGCTACTTCTATCATCTAGGGACTTCGTATAAAAAGAATACCCGTTGATATCAAATGAATTCCAACAGATCACATTATGTTCAGGACCAACACTCCTCACCGATATTCCGCGTTGACCCCCCTGTTTGGCAAGGGGTTTGTGGAGACTAGTAAGTCTTACTTTATACAGGTATTGTTGACAAAAATCCATAGCTTCTTCGACAACATATTTTTGAACAATGGATGCTTCAGGCCGATTTGGATTCTTCATATACCCTTTAAGGATTTTCATGTATCTTTCAAATGGGTACATCCATCGTAAGTATAGAGGGCCCCACAGTTTTATCTCTCGCACTAGATGAACGATGAGGTGTACCATGATGTCAAAAAAGGTAGGAAGAAACTGTTTTTCAAGCTGGCACAAAATAACATAACCCTCGTGCTCCAATTCCTCCAACTTTTCAGTCTCAAAGACTTTGCCACATATAGCATTAAAGAAGAAGCAAAGTCGGGTTACAATGTGTCTCAAATCATCTTGAAGGATTCCTCGAACAGCCACTGGGAGTAATTATTGCATCAATACATGACAATCATGAGACTTTTGGCCTACTAATTTCAAATCTTTCATGGACACAATCCTCTTAAGATTAGATGAGTACCCAGAGGGAACTTTGATTCCTTGCAAACACTCACAAATACTTCTTCTCTCAGCCTTGGACAAAATGTTAGTCTCTTCAACATGATAGCTCTCCTCACCATCTGGACTCGGATGTAACTCCTCCCGTATTCCCATTTCTTCCAAATCCAATCTTGCCTTCAAACCGTCCTTGGAACTACCATGTGTGTTGAGAAGTGTTCCAACAATGCTGTCACACACATTTTTCTCCACATGCATCACATCAAGACATTGCCTTACATGAAGATGTCGCCAATAAGGAAGCTCAAAGAACACAGATCTTTTTTTCCATACATTTTTCTCACTTTTCTTGGTAAGCTTACCGAAAGTGACATTGATGTCTTTCACCTTTTCATAAACTTGTTCGCCAGTCAATGGCTTTGGAGCATTTTCAAATTCTTGGCCGCCATAAAATTTCTTCTTTAGTCTACGGTATGGGTGGGCTTGTCTTAGAAATCTCCTTTAACCTAAGTAGACTGTCTTTCTTCCATGACGAAGTTGATAGTAGCAAGTCCCTTCCTCACAAATCAGACATGCTTTATGGCCCTTAACACTATACCCTGACAAATTTCCGTATGCAGGAAAGTCATTAATTGTACAAAAGATAATGGCCCGCATATTGAAGACCTCCTTCTTAACAGCATCAAAAACATCCACACCTTCCCATAGCTTCTTCAAATCTTCGATCAAGGGTGTTAGGTAAACATCTATGTCATTTCCCGGTTGTTTTGGTCCTGAGATCAGCATAGACAACATTACATACTTTCGTTTCATACACAGCAAGGGAGATAGGTTATAAATCACCAGAAGGACGGGCCATGAACTATGTATACTACTAAGGCTACTATAAGGGTTCATTCCATCCGTACTAAGTCCAAGCCTTAGGTTTCGTGGTTCATTGCCGAACTCGGGAAATAAGTCATCAATCTTCTTCCATTGCAAAGAGTCAGCAGGATGACGAATCTTTCCATCATTAATCCTTTCATTTGCATGCCATAACATTTTCTTTGCATCATCTTCATTAGAAAAAAGTCGCTTAAACCTTGGTAAAATTGGAAGATACCATAACAACTTGGCAAGAGAGTTGTTTGATCTGTACCTTGGTGTCTTACATATTGGACACTTCTCCTCATCTTCAAACTCTTTCCTATACAATATGCAATCATTTGGGTATGCATGAATCTTTCTATACTGCATGCCTAAAGGACCTATTATTTTCTTCGCATCATAGTAGCGTTTGGGTAACGCATTTTCTTCAGGAAACATGTCCTGTAACAACTCAAGCAATTCTGAAAAACTACTGTCACTCCACCCATGCCGAGCTTTCACACTTACCAATCTCAACACCGCATTCAACAGGTTGTATTTTCTGCACCCTGGGTATAGAGGCTTTTCTGCATCATTGCACATATTACCATATGCATGTGACCGCATAAAAGCATCTTCTCCAACATCACGAATCATATCCTCTACTCGATCATCAGTATCCATGTCATCGTCAAAGGTCTGTTCCACCTATTCACTATGCCATACCCATACCGTGTAACTCTTGCAAAACCCCTCCCAAATTAGATGAGTGTAAATATCAGCAGGACTTTGTTTCCTCTCATTCAAACAACTCACACAAGGAAAATAAAACCTTCCATTGTCATCATCACCATTCCATTTAGCAAAATCCAAAAACTCCTTCACCCCCTCAGCATACACAACACTTGTTCGTTTAGCATTTATCCAACTACGATCCATATTTATGGAAGACTATAAGAACTAGCAAAACAGAAAACAAGAAATTAAACCATTACGTTATAGCTAATGCATGGAGAGAATAAATTTTTAGTTCTCGAGAGGAGTTCAAAACAAAACTCACCGTCTGTGAAGCGCCGAGAAGACTTAACGCGCGAACCAGGGAAAAATGAGAGATGGAAGGCGCGAGAAATGTACCAAATAAAAGAGTATTTGGTAAAAAAATAAAATAAAAAGTTTATTTTGTAAGAAAATATACACCGGACAAAATGTTACACCGGTGTAGATATATATAAAAGTTGTAGAGAGTATATTTTACACCGGCCACTATATATAGACCGGTGTAAAATATATCAGTTTTTTTTAAGTGATACAGACCATGTCATCAACTTTTACAAAAAAAAAATATATATATCATCAGAATATATAAAAGTTGCAATCTTTCACTACTTATCAGACTCGGAGTTTTGGGAGTCATCAGATTGGGTGAGATCAACAGGATTAAAGAAGCTATCACGGGGTTGATGGCGACGAACTTCTGAGCGGAAATCTCTAAAACTTGCTTTCAGTCTGTCAACTTTACGATTCAGTTCTTCCACGGAGTCCTCCAGCCCATTGAAGCGCAGTATGAGTTCCTCAAGGCTCTCCATCAGAGTCACAACCAGGGGAGGAGGAGAAGGAACAGAAGGGTGAGGATCAGGATGTTTGTCTTCAAAGTCATCTCTGTTTCTTTTGTGGGGCGGAGAAGGAGGAGTGCGTGAGGAAGAGGCCATTGGAGGAGTCAGATAGATGAAAAGAAAATAAAATAGAAGAATGGTATACATATATATATGGTTAACGTTCATGATCAATAAGAATATAGAAGAATGCAATTGGCCTTCTATCATAATGACTACAAACGTTGGGAACCAAAGAAGTGAAATGAACGGTCTGAAAAATAAAAAAAAGAGCGCGGGAAAGCATAGACAGGAAACTGAAGAGGCAGATAGGACAAAGCTAATCTGCACCGGGTGTTTATATTTTAAATCGGTTACTTTTAAAACCGGTGTAAAAATCTAATTTTTTTTAAACCGTCTTCTCCTCAGTGACCGGTTTAAAAGTGGGATTCAGATGAAAAATAAACGGATCATCAGCAATGTATACAGAACAAGAAACCTGTTAAAACTTCATTATATTCATTCAAATTAAACTTTACTAACTAACTTTACATCTTGAAATCTAGAAAAAAAGACCTCGCTCTATCAACAATAGGATGAAAGAAACTATCATCGTGTTGAAAGGCTCTGAAACGTTCATTCATCCTCTCCACTTTCAGAGCCAGTTCTTACCGAGCGCTAAAGGGCATTGAAGCGCGGGATGAGTTCCTCCAGGAACTCCACCAGTTGCTGAAGCAGGGGAGGAGGAGAAGGAACTGAAGGGTTATCAGAAGATACGTGCATATGTTTGTCTTCAACATTCTGTCTCTGTCTTTTGTGAGGTGAAGCCATTGGAGAGTTAAGATAGAAGAATAGAAGAAATGAATATAAAACAGATATCGGAGAAGGTGATCATGATGATGAAAATACTGCGCATGTCTGAGAAGACTACTTGACATAAAATGGCGGGAAAGGATCCTGACGGAGTTCATCTACACCGGACTAAATATTTCCACCTCGGTCAATATAAATAGCTATAGAAAGTAAAAATCTAAATCGGACCAAATATTTCCACATCGGTCTCTATAATATCCGCTGTAGAAATTAAACATCTAAACCGGACTAAATATTTCCACATCGGTCACGAGTAAATACGGTGTGAATATTTCATTTTATTTACAAAAATGCCACCGCTCATTTTTTTAAAACCGTCTCCGCATTGACCGGTTTAAAAATGGGGATTTTGATTGCCAATTTTCCACCAATGTAAGAATGCAAATATTACAAGTCATTTAACTCAAGTTTCCAATACAGTGAGTGACATCTGTAACATCCTTACTTTCGTATGTCTTAGGGACCATTTGGTAGCATATAGAACCACTTACAAGTCCATTGAAGTTCAGTTACAAAATCTGAAATTTCCAAGTTCACGGTTACTGTTTATTTGGTAATTCCAGATTTAGTGATGAAATTTGAAAATTTCTAACTAATTCTAGAAAAATCGAAATGAAGTGGTTTAAAAGGATAATTGAAGATAACATCTTTATATTTACGTGAAAAAGACTTACTTGGACCAATTGACTAGTCAACTGAGTCAACTATAACATCAAAGTTTACTGTTCATTTGGTCTAAATTTCTGAAAACAATTTCTGGTCCCTAACTTTAGAAAATTTGTTCTCTTTGCACAAACATTGAAAAAGGCGTACTTGGTGTCAAAATGAAGCTTGACATGTTAAATAATAGCTGCTAAAATATCATACATTTATTACATCATTAACTATTTTTAGTTACAGACCAAACATCATAGTTCAAAACTGTCTAACACCTTCCTTTACATACTTTCATCCCAAAACTTGTCTAGAACATAACCATATCATCATCTAGCATTCTTCCTCTCTCATACTTGAGGTTCTTGTTGATTGGAGATATAATTTGGGATGAGATTTCTGGGGAAATCTCAGTAGTAAACAATATCATTCAATGCATACAAGATGAATGCAAGTGCATAACATGTTTCCTTTATCTTTCCTTAGTTTCCATTTGCATACCATTATGGTCCATGCCTATTCCTATCATGCATGACTATAACCTCATAAAAGCAGAGCATATATGATTCATACCTACCATACATCATCATAACCTATCACAAACATATCAACACACAAACATATACATCAAGTATACAATAAATGGGTGAGTTCACTACCTTGATTCTTTACTTTTGCTTATCCTCTTTCTTGTCACCTTTCCTTGAAGTAAGGTTGTCTTCTTGAATACACAAATCAAATCCTAAACATCACATATTCATTTATTCATCATGACCCAAATCAATTGGTATATAAAGACATTGGACTTAACTTAATCAATTAACCCCTATCTTTCTTAATTTGTGGTTAATTGTCTTGTCCTTTGAATTAATTTGTACCTTGACTTTACCCTACACAATTTCACGTTTTGAATCTATTTATGAGCTTTGAATCATGAAATTCCAGCTCCTTCAACCTGTTCTGGACAGAACTGAAAATGTTCATAATTCTTTCAAAAATTCTCATTTTGATTTCAATGCTTCCAATACTTGTTTCTCTACTTTATCCCACACAACTTTTCATTTTAAAACCATTGGAAGCATCAAAATCATGAAATTCCAATCACTGTTCATGTGTGAGAGTAGTAACAGAGAAGACTTAAAAATTACAATTTTCAATTCCAATGCTTCCAAGGTTTCAAACCTATCGAATCCTACACAAAATCATCATTTAAATTCAATTGAAGCATTAGATCATTGAAATTCATTCTTCTTGGTCCATAACAGCCCTAGACCAAATGGCCTCATCAATGGTAAAGTCAAGATCATAACTTAATTCAATAACCAATCACCTAAACTAACTTATCCAAACATTAATCACATAGTTATAGCTTTATTTCCTTCTTCCTACTTCAACTTAAAATTTGGACAGCAAGCATGCTCTAGGTTTAATGGAATTTCCAACCAACAAAACCTAGGTTTTATCCTTCCAAAACATATACAAATAAGCTAGGAAGGATTGCTTACCTTATGCCTTAACTACCTTGACCTTTAAGTGCCTTGAATTGCCTTTATCTTGGTTGAGTGTTCAAATGACAAGAGTTTCTCCAAGGGAACCAAGGGGGCACGGTTTTGTGAGGAATGAGAGGGGTATTTATAGCCAAAACTTTATCACCTTAGGTCCATAATAACCCCACTTTTCCTAATTATTACAACTCCTTAATCTTGAACTTGATTGGTTGGTTTTTGGATTAATTATCCTTAATCATCATTAGGTTAATTCTTATATTATTTTATTATATTTTAGCACATGTCATAACCCTTTCTTCTTCTTCTTGGTAACCCTTTCTTCTTCTTCTTGGTGCCATGTGTAAAGCTTGTGGGTCCCACAAGGACACCTCACATGCTTCTTGAATTTTCTTGAATTCTTTTCTTTTAAAAATATATAGAATATTCTAAAAATTCATTTTACCAAATAACAATTCCCTGGTCTTATTAGGCTTGTCTAGGACATCATATTGGGCCTCTTTTAGGTCTAATAGCTAATTGGCATAAATCCCAAGGCACTTTCCTTATATCGATATTCTCAAATCATCCTAATTTTTTAGATAAATTCTAAACACCTCTTTTATTGGTTCTAACATTTTTAGAAATTCATTCTAATATAAAATGAATTCCCTGCAAATTTTTATAATTTTATGAGATCCAGAAGTCCTGATAAAAATTCCCTACATTTACTTTAACCCTTTATCGGTGTCCGATTTCACCTTAAATTCCATAATTAATTCTACAGGACTCTTTTTTGACTTCTGTTAGTTTCATAAATTCTTATATTATTTATAAGAATTTACTTCCAAATTTCATCTGATTATGAGGTCCAGAGGATACTATAATAATCTCCCGATTTCAGAAATTAATATCAATTTATCGAGACCTCAAATCAAAATTCAGCGTTACATTAAACTGATTAGAATACTTTTCTCTACTTATTGGGAAAATTTGGTGCTAAATCATTTCTGGGCCTTTTCTAGCTCAACTTTTCATAATTACCATTTTGCCCCTGAACTTTTAAAAATTACACTTTAGGGCCTCAACTTTTCATAATTACACTTAATAGCCCAAAGTTTATGTATACTTCCATTTTACACCATGGAATGTTTAGACTTTCACTTTAGTCCCTTTCTTTTCCAAAATATCCATTATGTCCTCAAAACTTTCATTAATTGCAATTTAGTCCCCTTTTCTTTACAACTTCATACCTTCTCTCTTTCTTTAGCTTAAAACTTATCTTAATCATTATCTTTCCTTTTGATTACCATCCCAAGATCTTCATAACCTCTTTCCTCTATCAGTCTTATACAGATAGAGAAAATTTGGGATGTTACAACATCCAAACGAAGAGCAGTGGCAGCATACCTTCGAACACTGTTATTAATCCGAAGGGTCTGAATGCCATATCACTTAGAAGTGGGAGAAATGTGCATTTTAAGGAGGATTTTGAAGATGTTGAAGTTGAAAATACATCATTGTCATAGATGAAGATTGGGAAATCAGAAAGCATTAAAGAACAACAACTTATGATTAAGAAGGCAACCTAAGTAGAGAACTCACAAGCACAAGAGCAATTACAAGAGAAGTAAGGAGAGGAAGTGATCGTGCAAAGTCCAGCATACAAAGGAAAGCAAACTGAGGAGAAGGAGGAGCCAAACAAGTAAGGAGGCTCTATACATATAGGTAAGGAGGTAAGTATAAAGGATATCCCTTTTCCTAAAGCATATTTTGCTGGAAAGAAAAAGATTGACCCTGAATTTGCAAAAGATGCTTATAATCTCTTCAATAAGTTAGAAATAAATATTCCTATGGTTGAATTCCTCAAGAGAAATCCCAAATATGCTAATTTTTTGTACAAATTGTGTACTGATAAGAAAAGGTTTAGGCCTCTTGAGAGAATTCAAGTGAGTGCTAATGTGTCATCACTTTTTAAGGCTGAATTACCGGTTAAGTGCTAAGACCCAGGATCTTACACTTGAACAATAGGAAATGTTCATATTAAGGGAGCATTATTAGATCTAGGGGCTACCATTAATATAATGCCTTAGTCGGTATACTTAGCTTTTGGTATTGATAATCTTAAAGACACAAGCGTAGTGCTTTAATTGGCTGATAGATCAATTAGGTATCCTAAGGGAATTCTTGAGGATATTCTAGTGCGAGTCAAGGACTTAGTGTTCTCAGCTGATTTTTATGTTCTGGACATGTCCAGTGAGTAAGTGAATGAGAGCACTTTGATCCTAGGTAGACCTTTCCTTCAAACTTCCAAGACGATTATTAGTATGAAGCATAGTTCCATTACAATGGAAGTTAGTGAAGGGAATTGGAAGACACGCAGCGGAATTAACTTTAAAAATTTTTCCATTCCCTGCCAAGATCTACCGAGTATGTTTAAGTCAAGTAGAAAGAAGTGTTACCTTCGGCATTTGAACTGTAGTCGCGATTTCCATATCCACTAGTCGCGACTCTTCGCCTCTGGAATTTTTAGTCGCGACCTACTCATCTTCTAGTCGAGACCTGTGGCCTCTGGAGTTTTCTATCGCGACCTATCGTATCCTTAAATTTACCCTTACATATACTCAATTGGAAGTATCTTAGACCAATGGAACACCATTTTAGCTTAAAAACATGAATTTCCAAGAATTAGGCTATCGGGTACTGTTCATAATACTGTTCACTTGGTAAATCCAGACTACACTATGAACTTTGAAAATTCATAATTAAATCTAAAAAAATAGAAATAAGATGGTTCCAATTTATAATGAAATCTATTTCATTGAAATTTTAAGAAAAAATATGAAACTGAGGTTTCCTTGTCCAAATAAAATCAGTTTAATCGTTGAAAAACACTGTTATTTGGTAAGGCTGGAAGTTCCAGTTTCTTTACCTTATTTTCAAAAATTCATTTCTCTTTGTGTACTTATCCAAATGATGCGTGTTACATATGAATTTAAATCTACATATGTATAGTTTAAGCTCAAAAAATTTTGTGGAAAAACTCATTCATTTACTATTTAGAATTCGCTCATGAACCTCACTGCCTCTGGGTATTCGTTTTATCTTGATCCAGATTTTAATCCTGACTTTGAAAAATCATAACAATTTTAATTCTTAACCAATTGAGGCGTTCTTGGTGTCCATTTAAATCTCTAGATCTTATTTATGTTCATGCCAAATTTCACATGAAAACTCGTGGTATAGGTTATGAAAACTATCATTGGAAATTTACTGCCTCGGATCGGATTTGTGAAAGCATACATCATACACACCAAAACATCATCTTCTAAGTTAGGTACACACCCTTTAAGTCATATACAATTATCCATCCATATTTACCCTCTTGCCTTGAGAAGATCCAGCACCTATAGCATGGTTATTTATATGGAAGGAATGAGATTTCATGGAAATCTCAATAGCAAGTCATACAAACTATAATAACATGCATGCTTGGTTAAATGCTTAACATGTTATAATGACATGGGATCTACTTCATGAACATACATAAGCAACCTCTAACATGCATATTGTCATGACATTCATTGAAAGGAGTTGCAACCATTCATATCTCATCATCATCATCATAAAATTATCTCATGCTCAACCAATAATCATACATAACAAGCAAACATACAATCAAACAAGCATAAGATTATAGTTAGGTATTCTTGCTACCTCTTAGATGTCTTTGCTATTCCTTTCTTGGATTGATCCTTCCTTCTCACAAATGTCAAAACCTAGCCATTACAAAGTAACATCAAGTTACAATTTACTTCCAACACAATTCCAAGACTAGGGTTTCAACTAGGTTCCATTCTTTCTTTAATTTATGACTTATGCTTCCATCTTTCTAAAACAAATTCTCATGGTTCATTTTCACATAATTTTTCATGTACAATCCAAATATGCATTCAGATTCTCCAAAATCAAATTGCATCCCATGCTACTGTACAGTGAAATTTCCTTACTTTCATACATTTTAGGGATCATTTGGTAGCATTTAGAACCACTTTCAAGGTCATTGAAGTCCAATTTCTCAATCTGGAATTTTACTCTTCTCGAGTACTGTTCACTGTGTAAATTCCAGATGAGGGACCTGACTTAGGAAAATCATAATTAATTATAGAAAAATCGAAATGAAGTGGTTCCAATTGCTACATGAAGCTAACTAAATTATATTTCAGGAAAAAATCACTCATTGATCATTCTTTGACCAAGTCAACGAGGTAAACGTTACAATTTTACTGTTCATCCAGCATTTCCCCCCTAAATCCAGCATTCTGGTCCAACTTTGATCATTTATATCTCCATGTGTAGACATCCAAATGAGGCATTCTATATATCAAATCTAAGCTTAATATGTCTACTATTTACCATAAATATTTCATACATTTATTCATCCATTTACTATTTTTAATTATGGGTCAAACATCATCATGTCACCACGTGTTACTGTTCATAGTGTTAAATTCCAGCACTCAACTTTGCATACATATGCATACATCCATCACATATCAGTCAAACATGCTAAACAATACCCATTATTAAATAATAAGTTTTTATACATCATAATATGTACAAAATTCTCATATTTCTGCTACATCTTTCCTGCCTGAAATTCGGCAGCATAACCGCTACACTTTATCTTTAGAAAGTAACTGATCTTGTACCAATTCGGTAATTCCCCGTGGGAACTACCATTCTACGTAAGTACCCAGGAAAGACTGGATGAACCGGATAGGTACACTCACTTTCAGCCTCCTTAGACAGTACCTACGTACACAGTACGTATCACCTCCTTTCTTTACTATTGCCATCTTGTCATAATTTCGGCAGCATAACGGCGTCTCTTAAAATTCCCAAAATTTACTTCGGCATAACCTCCCCTATAATGGGTTATTTATTGGGATGAGATTCGGGGGAATCTCAGTAGCAATAATCATAACAATATATGTAATGCAGAGTGACAGTGCTTGCTTGTGATTGTGTACAGATAAGTATGCTGCGTGCTTCCATACTCAATAACATATGATCATAGCATTGTAATAGAGCTTCAAGCATAACATATAAGACAACAATCCAACCAAACAATAGCACAACCAATCACAAAGACATTACATAAAAGCTAGGATTAATTACTACATCAAAAGCTTAGCAGAACTCTAGAATCTCTATACTGCTTTCAACTCCGCCAGAACTTCCTTTCTTCTTTCTTCCTTGCTCCTTCTCTCACTAGAACTTCCTTCTCTCTCTATTTCTTGCCCTTGGCCGTGATGCAAATGAAGGCAAGGGGGGGTATTTATAGTTTTGATGAATGGCATTTTTGTAATTTCGTAGAGCTCTGAATTTGTGGCCACGGTTTTTGTAACACCCCAATTTTTAGGCCTAGAGATGCCATAAGGAGAATTCAAGGGCATAATCGTAATTATGGGAAAGATCGGGCTGGTAGCCGATGAGTACCATATTTTGCCAGAAAATAGAGAAAATTATGCTGATCATTTCACTGAACTGTGAAATGTGCATATGAGGTCTCTATGTGTATGAAAGAATTAGAAATGTGACCAGGGGTAAAATGGTCATTTTGGAAAAGTGTGCGCGTGAGTGCTTTTTCAAGCCAAAACAGCCCTGTCCGGATAAAATATCTGAAAATACCGGGAGATAGAGAAAATGATTCCGGATTGAATGAGGAGTCACAGAATTTTGATTTGAGGTCCCGATTTTTCTGTAAAAATTCCTGAAGATGGGAATTTACAGTTATAATCGGTAAAGGAAAGACAGTCCGAATAGAAATGATCGGACAATGGCTAGAGGCCATACAGTGTTTTCTAAGGCCCGTAGTGACACCAGGGAAGGCCCAGGCCCGTAATATCAGTTCAGTGGTAAGAGGGGCCGGTGTCCGGGAAAAATGTGCAAAATGACGAAAATGCCCATATGTTATAGAATAACTGAAGAATAAGTAAAGGGTATTTTGGTCATTTGGCTAAGGTTAGACAGTCAAGAAGGGGTATCTGGATAGTTGACCAGGGCCAGAGAATACTCTGGTAAAATATGAAAAGACAATAATGCCCCTAGACCTAGTAAAGGAAATGAAAGGACTTAAGTGTAATTATGGAAAGTTTCGAGGCCAAAAAGGAAAGTAGACAAAAATATGGGGTCCTTAAGTGTAATTTTAGCCAAATAAAAAGGGACTTAAATGAAAAGAAGAAAAGTTCCCTGGGGCTAAATTGTAATTAAAGAAAGTCAGGCCGGAAGTGGTTTGGACTTTCCGAAAGCATTTCAGTCCCAGATTTCACCGGTAGAGAGAGCAAGTGACGCTCGGTAATCTGGCTTAATACAGGAATTTTTGAAGACTCCAGATAGCCAGAAATGGACTGATCGTCCAAAAGTTATAAAAATTCCTACCGGATATCCTAGATTTCAGATCTAGGTGAGAAAATACAGGATGATACGTCCTTATGGGACGGATGTCGAGAAACTGACAGAATACCGATAGGAGGTCTGTAGAAAAAGTTATTCGCAAATCAGAAAATCCAGACGGGAGTGTGAGGCCTCCGGGTATCCGATAGGGAGATTTATCGGTATTTAAGAAGGGACTGAATGAGTTCGGATGATCTCGGTCAGATGACTGATATGACTCACAGGGATGCCTGAACACCGCAGGCCAGTGTATCGGACAGAAGGAGCCCGTGTCCGGATATGTGTATAAACGGTGAATAATAGATAAAATATTCAATAATTATTAACGGGGGAAGATTCCTCGTAATGCGTGCCATGAAGGTATTGGACCCGGAAAGACCCAATGAGACACTTGGACTGATAGGTGGGCCAGTGTCCGGCAGAACCCCAGAAAAGTGCGAAATTACGAAAATGCCCCTGTGTTGTACAAAAGTGTAACAGATGAATGGAGGGCATTTTGGTAATTCTGGACAGGCCCAGAAACCAAGGTATATATAGTTAAAGCTACTTAGAGTCAATATATGCCCTGACAGAGTATAGAAGGGTGTAAAATGACGATTTTACCCTTAGGGTTAAAATAGTGCAAGAAAGGGCACCCAAGGGTATTTTGGTAATTTGCCAAGGGCTGTTTCTTGGGAATCGAGCCATCAGAGTACTTGGGCTTGATCAGGATCCAAGACAACATTCCCAAAGCCCAAAAACGTAGCCCATGAAGTATGTGGGAAAAAGTGGCATTAAAATACTATTTTAATGCTGTTTCAATAAAGTAAAGTTACTCGGTCGGCACGATAACCGAGGAGGTGATCAGATAAAGTCCTGGATTTATCTGGATAGCATTGGAAGGCGTGATAGGTGCCAGTAAGATGACACATGGCGCCAACATAAAGGCAGAAGAAAAAGTTGAGGACACGTATTACGAGGCAAGAGACTGGACCGGTGAGTCAGCATGCTGAGTCAGCTGTTGAGGTGTCCAGGATTTCAGACATGTGATAAATGTGGCGCTGAGGTGTCCTGGTGAGGTGTCCCAATGATGTCATGCATGATGCAGTAAAGGAGGAATTAAATAAAATAGGAAAATCCAGGAAAAACCAGGACCGCAGGATTAAAGTTCATAGAAACTGCAGAATTGCCATGGAAGGCAATTATAAATACCCCCCCCTCCATTCCATTTTCATTCACGCAAGGCAAGGGAGAAGGGAGAGAAAGAAGAGAGAGAAGGAGAAGGAAAGGAAGAGAGAAAGGAGAAAAGGAAGTAAGGAAGTTCTGGCGGAGGTGGAAGCAGAATAAGGATAGTGGAGTTCTGCTAAGCTAGCCAGGTAGTAACTAATCCTAGCTTTTATGTAATGGCTTTGTGACTTGTTATGCTATTGTTTGGTTGGATTGTTGTCTTATATGTTATGTCTGAAGCTCTGCTATAATGCTATGATCATATGTTATTAAGCATGGAAGCACGCAGCATACTTATCTGTACACAATCACAAGCAAGCACTGTCACTCTGCATTACATATATTGTTATGATTATTGCTACTGAGATTCCCCCGAATCTCATCCCAATAAGTAAACCATTACAGGGGAGGTTATGTCAAAATGAATTCTGGGAATTTTAAGAGACGCCGTTATGCTGCCGAAATTATGACAAGATAAAGAAAGCAACTGATACGTACTGTGTACGTAGGTACTGTCTAAGGAGGCTGGAAGTGAGTGGACCTAGCCGGTTCATCCAGTCTTTCCTGGGTACTTACGTAGAATGGTAGTTCTCACAGGAATTACCGAATCGGTACAAGATCAGTTACTTTCTGAAGATGAAGCGTAGCAGTTATGCTGCCGGAGTTTAGGCAGGAAAAGATGTGATAGAGATGTGGGAACTTTTGTACATACCCAGATTGTAAAACAACTTATTAATTAATAATAAGTGTTATTTGACATGTTTGACTGATGTATGATGGATGTATGCATATGTATGCAAAGTAGAAATGCTGAAATTTACCACTGTGAACAGTAACACGTGGTAACCTAGTCATGTTTGATAAATGATTAAAAATATTAAATGGATGAATAAATGTATGAAATTTTTATGGTAGATAGTAGACATACCAAGATTTAATTTGATATATAAAACGTATCATTTGTATGTCTACACAAGGATATATAAATTATCAAAGTTAGGACCAGAATGCTGGATTCAGGAGAAAAACGCTGGATGAACAGTAAAATAGAAACGTTGACTTACGTTGACTCGGTCAATACATGGTCAACGAGTTATTTTTTCCTGAAATATAATTGAGTTAGCTTCATTTAGAAATTGGAACCACTTCATTTTGATTTTTCTAGAATTAGTTATGATTTTGCGAAGTCAGGTCACTCATCTGGAATTTTCAAGTGAACAGTACTCGATAAGAGTAAAATTCCAGATTGGGGAGTTAGACTTCAATGACCTTGAAAGTGGTTCTAAATGCTACTGAATGGTCCCTAAGACATATGAAAGGAAGGATGTTTCATTTTGGTATCAGAGCAAAGGATTCTGGATTAGGAAATGCTCTGAACAGATAATTTATGGTGTTAGTACAGAATAAGGTTAGCACGGAACAAAGGGTTCTGGCTCCGAGCATAAGATTCTGGCACAGAACAGAAGGTTCTGGCTCAGTGATGCTCTGGTTTAGTTAGTTTGATTCCTTAAACAAATGAGAAGTTTGAATGGTCCTCTCCCTAGAGTAGGATATAGGGATGGTGTTCACTGCTTGGAAAGGTTTAGACAGAAGACAGTGACACCCAGATGTATGAGGCTGGACCCCGAGCTTTATAGTCTTACGAAGGATATGATTATGATGGGCTAATCTTAGTCAGCCGATACAGTCGAGGTCTCGTGTTTATTAACACAATATGGCTGGACTAAGCAGAATAATATTTGAGAAGCAGTTTCCTCTATGGATAGGGATAGAAGTTGATTAGTTTACGACTGAGGAAGCTGCAAAGAGTAGCTTGAGGTATCGTGATGTAACCAGATACTGTAGTGAGGATGCCAGATATCCAAGTTACAACAAGTTAAGTCACAATGAGATGTGGGCAACCCAGGCTCGCCAAGATCAAGAGCGAGATTCTGCTATCACTACGGCGGTTGCTGCTGCGGTTGCAAGATTACAGCAGTCTGGGAAGGAGGTAGTACCAGAGAATGATATAGAACCTGAACCTCAGCCAGATCATGAGCAGACTGGAATGAATAGACATCAGGGGTCTATAAGAAATAATAATGACCAGGAAAGTCTGTAAACATGGATGGAATGATTCCATAAATTTGATCCGCCCATGTTGAAAGGACTTTTGACACTCAAACAGCTAAGGATTGGGTAAGATAGTTAGAGAAAATCTTTAAAATTTTAGAATGTCCCACTGAAAGAAAGACCCAGCTGGCAGTTTACAAGCTAGAAAAGAATGTGCAATAACCAAAAAAGAGTGAGCTTACTCCATCAGTACCACTGAAAGTGATGCCACCAGGTTCCTTGAAAAGGAATAGTAAGAAGAGAAATGAGCCAGCATATGGGTCAAAAGTTCATAAGAAGCAAGGAAGTAGGCTAGGTAGTGGGCCAAGAGAAGTTAGTAGGCAACCAAGGCCTAATGAATGTAGGAACTGTGGTCGAGACCATGGTATGAGGCCTTGTCCAGTAGGTCAAGGGTTACGCTATAGGTGTGGAAAGTATGGACATTATGCCAGGGAGTGTCCACAGAACACAACAGGCGAAAGATATTCGACTTAGGGAAGAATATATACCCTGACTGGCAACGAGATAAGAAAGTCTCCTGTGCCAAACTAAGGTACGAGTTTATTTGTGTTCTGTTTCCACTGGCTAATGAATGGATAAATCCTGTATTGGATTGGATTGTATTGTCCAGTATGCACATTATTGAGCTACCCTATACCTAGTATGTTGCCGTTGTATGAGGATGAGTATGACTACATGTTTTAAAAGTAGGAAGTAGAGAAGAGGGGTCTTATGTCGCGACTAATATGTACAGATAAGTTGATGTTGTGACGTGAGAAGACCTCAGGTCGCGATGAGTAATATTGCAGTACGCGACCAGTGTACAAAGGAGTTCAGGTAGTGATGTTATAGGTTGCGACTAAAGGACGCAGAGATGCTAGGTCGTGAAGAGTAGTGTGCAACGGTTACGACTAAAAGTCGCAGAGCATGTGAGTTGTGACTATGCAGTTCTCAAGTCGCGACTATAATTGGCAGAGGCCATATGATGAAGAGAATGAAGGTACCAAACT
The DNA here is from genome assembly GCA_037074615.1 of Leucaena leucocephala. Classification (NCBI taxonomy): domain Eukaryota; kingdom Viridiplantae; phylum Streptophyta; class Magnoliopsida; order Fabales; family Fabaceae; genus Leucaena; species Leucaena leucocephala. Next base: position 5,943,524 of record CM073548.1, on the reverse strand, counting down.
CGCTGAAGTCTACCAGCTAGAGGATTGGTATAACATATGATAAGCTAGACAGTACAAAGGTACTGAGGTACGAAAGATCAATTTAAGACAATGTGAAAAAGTAGATCCTCTATGTGGTAACTAAGAGTAGATCTACATTACAGGGGTTTTATTCAGCTAATCTGAATAGAAGACCTAAAAGCTGGGATAAGATTTGCCCAGGAATGATCCTAGCACATGGCCTAAGGTGAGAGACGTGATGGGTAATAGATAAAGAGCTAAATGTTCTCTGAGGAGAGAGATTCCATCACGGAGAAGTAAAAGACCTAGGGGAGAATACCCTAGAAAATAGAAGTAATAGTAAAAGATGATGAATGAGATCCATACGACTCAAGTTCGCTAGGATAAAAAGAAAGATCAATAAGGAACCATAGTCCGGTCAAGAATAGACTGGGACTGATGGATAGATAGAAGAAGTTGAAAGATAGTAAAGAGGTAGCCACAGTTAAGAGATAAAGTGACTCCCCTATATCCTAGAGTAATGAAGGGTTGAGTCTATACCCTGGTAAGAGGGTAGTGTGGCAGCCTAAGTAAGATAGACAGATGTTCTTGTCAGATCCTGACCATGTGATTAATAATCTGACAGATAATGCGATAGATAGTATGATCAGATGATGATCTGACAAATAAAATGATAAAGGAAGTACGTTTTGAGGCTTACTTAGATTATTATGATGTCTAATGGATGGTTGAGCAAAATATGATGATGATATGGCTTATGTTGCCATAAGATATGAAAGTTGCCTCTCCTTGCAGTTGTCATATGATGACATGCATGTCATCATATGAATGGATACTCCCCTTTTGCAGTACATGCAGGGTAGAGTATATATGAGTACATATATGAGATAAGAAAGTTATGAGAAAGTAGGTTGCTCCCATACCATATGATATGAGGATGATATGAATACATTAAGGATGATAGATAGTCTCAGTTTATGGGACGATAAGTTATGATATGATATTCAGATATGAATTATGATTGAGGTTACTCAGGTATTTCTATAGGCTTGTGAATACAGTACTCAGGGCCATTTCTATTGAAATGAATGATGTACAGAAAAAGTAACAGATAACGGTAAAGGGATTGTTTCTAGATCACTCTTCAGATAAGAGTTGGATCTGAAACAGACGGCTCTCAGACAGAGCTAGATTCAGATGAGTATAGATCACTCTTCAGATAAGAGTTGGATCTGATATAGAATGCTCGCAGTTAGAGCATAGTTCAAATGGCTCGTAGTTAGAGCACAAGTTGAAAGATGTGAAGGAACTCCTGAGTAAGAGAGAAAGTAAGTAAAGTCTGGGTAAATGATATGAGGCTATAAAATTTTCAAATGTTTAATTATGGAGTTATCAACAGGTGGAAGCAGTTAACCTTATAACTTAGTCTGTTGATTTAATATCTTCGGGAGATATACAGTACAACAGAATCACAGTTAGATTCTGGAGGGTCACAGTTAGATCCTAGCATGGCTCCAGGGTCGCAGTTAGATCCTAACAGCTTCAGAGTCACAGTTAGATTCTGAAAAGGCTAACGGTTGATCGCAGTTAGATCCCGAGGTTGCAGTTAGACCTAGCCTAAGGAAAGTAATGAGCCATGAGATATGAGTACAATGTAGTATCTCTTTAGGAAGATGAATGCCAAAGACGAAGTTAAGGTGAGGAAGCTTCACTAGTTGATAAACTCACCCAGAGAAATTATTTTATAATGGTTTTTCTCAGATAGCCTATAGTACACAGACTAAACTTAGCTTTCCCTTAGCAAAGACGGAGTCCAAGTCCAAAGCTGAGTACTGATATTCAAAGTTTAGTAGAAGTATGCCTGAGAAGCAAAGAACAGAATCCTCTATGTGTTGAGAATAGAAAAGCATTGGCTAAGAGCACTCTGGGAGGTAGCTTAAGTTGTCAAGCCAATAGCAAGAGAAAGAGGCGATAGTTCAGACAAGGGACTGATCAAGGTAATGGTCAGATTGGAGAGCAGAGATGTCAATGTGGTGGAAAGAGCCATGGCACATGGGAGTGTTGAGCAGGGCAAAGCAGTTGTGGTAAGAAATGCCACTTGGTAAGAGGTTGCCCTAAGAATGCTGACATCCCTAGGAAAGGTATTTGCTCTTACCCCAGACACAGTCTTCAATATTCCCTAAGGTCGACCCTAAGAAGGGTTAAGAAGAACCATAGCTGTAAGGGCGACTGAGCTGTAAGGAACTATATGCCTAGATGATGATATGGATAATGAAGAGTTCTTTTCGGAACTAAAGAAAGTGGTCATGATAATAAGTCATGAGAGATTAAAAGGCCAGAGAGAACTAGAGAAGAGGGTCTAAGGCAAAGCAGAGATAGAACGTAGTTCTATAAGAAAGAGATTGCTAGGGCCTAAAGCTATATAAAGAGTAATCTAGCCCTAACCCAGTAGTACTTTAAATTGAAAGGTGCTAAGGCAAGAGTAGCCTAAGGATATGTAATCCCTAAGAAGGGATAAGAAAGTGCAAATGCCACAAAGGTTTGGCATAGATGCATGAAGTTATGAGAACAGTTAAGAAAAGTCAGAGAAGTTATCTGGGTTATGATCTCGTATCAGGAGAAAGAAAGTCAGAAGAACAATATCTCTCCTGAGAGATTAGCAAAGTGTAAGAAGAGTGAAGTAGACCCCAGAATTACATCAAAATTCTGCGGAATAAGATATGAAAGAAATGGACACTACTCACAAGTGTAATGAATTGTCCATAAGTATAAGAGGACGAATGCCCCAAGCCTTAGTCATAAACCAGGAAAGGATATACAGAGGAGCTATATCCAAGATCGTTGACTAAGATGCCAAGTAAATTTCAAGGACGAAATTTATTTTAAGGGGGTAGAAATGTAATACCCCAATTTTTAGGCCTAGAGATGCCATAAGGAGAATTCAAGGGCATAATCGTAATTATGGGAAAGATCGAGCTGGTAGCCGATGAGTACCATATTTTGCCAAAAAATAGAGAAAATTATGCTGATCATTTCACTGAACTGTGAAATGTGCATATGAGGTCTCTATGTGTATGAAAGAATTAGAAATAGGGGTAAAATGGTCATTTTGGAAAAGTGTGCGCGTGAGTGCTTTTTCAAGCCAAAACAGCCCTGTCCGGATAAAATATCTGAAAATACCGGGAGATAGAGAAAATGATTCCGGATTGAATGAGGAGTCACAGAATTTTGATTTGAGGTCCCGATTTTTCTGTAAAAATTCCTGAAGATGGGAATTTACAGTTATAATCGGTAAAGGAAAGACAGTCCGAATAGAAATGATCGGACAATGGCTAGAGGCCATACAGTGTTTTCTAAGGCCCGTAGTGACACCAGGGAAGGCCCAGGCCCATAATATCAGTTCAGTGGTAAGAGGGGCCGGTGTCCGGGAAAAATGTGCAAAATGACGAAAATGCCCATATGTTATAGAATAACTGAAGAATGAGTAAAGGGTATTTTGGTCATTTGGCTAAGGTTAGACAGTCAAGAAGGGGTATCTGGATAGTTGACCAGGGCCAGAGAATACTCTGGTAAAATATGAAAAGACAATAATGCCCCTAGACCTAGTAAAGGAAATGAAAGGACTTAAGTGCAATTATGGAAAGTTTCGAGGCCAAAAAGGAAAGTAGACAAAAATATGGGGTCCTTAAGTGTAATTTTAGCCAAATAAAAAGGGACTTAAATGAAAAGAAGAAAAGTTCCCTGGGGCTAAATTGTAATTAAAGAAAGTCAGGCCGGAAGTGGTTTGGACTTTCCGAAAGCATTTCAGTCCCAGATTTCACCGGTAGAGAGAGCAAGTGACGCTCGGTAATCTGGCTTAATACAGGAATTTTTGAAGACTCCAGATAGCCAGAAATGGACTGATCGTCCAAAAGTTATAAAAATTCCTACCGGATATCCTAGATTTCAGATCTAGGTGAGAAAATACGGGATGATACGTCCTTATGGGACGGATGTCGGGAAATTGACAGAATACCGATAGGAGGTCTGTAGAAAAAGTTATTCGCAAATGAGAAAATCCAGACGGGAGTGTGAGGCCTCCGGGTATCTGATAGGGAGATTTATCGATATTTAAGAAGGGACTGAATGAGTTCGGATGATCTCGGTCAGATGACTGATATGACTCACAGGGATGCCTGAACACCGTAGGCCAGTGTATCGGACAGAAGGAGCCCGTGTCCGGATATGTGTATAAACGGTGAATAATAGATAAAATATTCAATAATTATTAACGGGGGAAGATTCCTCGTAATGCGTGCCATGAAGGTATTGGACCCGGAAAGGCCCAATAATGGCGCCAACAGAGGCCCAATGAGACACTTGGACTGATAGGTGGGCCAGTGTCCGGCAGAACCCCAGAAAAGTGCGAAATTACGAAAATGCCCCTGTGTTGTACAAAAGTGTAACAGATGAATGGAGGGCATTTTGGTAATTCTGGACAGGCCCAGAAGCCAAGGTATATACAGTTAAAGCTACTTAGAGTCAATATATCCCCTGACAGAGTACAGAAGGGTGTAAAATGACGATTTTACCCTTAGGGTTAAAATAGTGCAAGAAAGGCACCCAGGGGTATTTTGGTAATTTGCCAAGGGCTGTTTCTTGGGAATCGAGCCATCAGAGTACTTGGGCTTGATCAGGATCCAAGACAACATTCCCAAAGCCCAAAAACGTAGCCCATGAAGTATGTGGGAAAAAGTGGCATTAAAATACTATTTTAATGCTGTTTCAATAAAGTAAAGTTACTCGTCGGCACGATAACCGAGGAGGTGATCAGATAAAGTCCTGGATTTATCTGGATAGCATTGGAAGGCGTGATAGGTGCCAGTAAGATGACACATGGCGCCAACATAAAGGCAGAAGAAAAAGTTGAGGACACGTATTACGAGGCAAGAGACTGGACAGGTGAGTCAGCATGCTGAGTCAGCTGCTGAGGTGTCCAGGATTTCAGACATGTGATAAATGTGGCGGTTAGGTGTCCTGGTGAGGTGTCCCAATGATGTCATGCATGATGCAGTAAAGGAGGAATTAAAGAAAATAGGAAAATCCAGTAAAAACCAGGGCCGCAGGATCAAAGTTCATAGAAACTGCAGAATTGCCATTGAAGGCAATTATAAATACCCCCCTCCATTCCATTTTCATTCACGCAAGGCAAGGGAGAAGGGAGAGAAAGAAGAGAGAGAAGGAGAAGGAAAGGAAGAGAGAAAGGAGAAAAGGAAGTAAGGAAGTTCTGGCGGAGCTGGAAGCAGAATAAGGATAGTGGAGTTCTGCTAAGCTAGCCAGGTAGTAACTAATCCTAGCTTTTATGTAATGGCTTTGTGACTTGTTGTGCTATTGTTTGGTTGGATTGTTGTCTTATATGTTATGTCTGAAGCTCTGCTATAATGCTATGATCATATGTTATTAAGCATGGAAGCACGCAGCATACTTATCTGTACACAATCACAAGCAAGCACTGTCACTCTGCATTACATATATTGTTATGATTATTGCTACTGAGATTCCCCCGAATCTCATCCCAATAAGTAAACCATTACAGGGGAGGTTATGTCAAAATGAATTCTGGGAATTTTAAGAGACGCCGTTATGCTGCCGAAATTATGACAAGATAAGGAAAGCAACTGATACGTACTGTGTACGTAGGTACTGTCTAAGGAGGCTGGAAGTGAGTGGACCTAGCCGGTTCATCCAGTCTTTCTTGGGTACTTACGTAGAATGGTAGTTCTCACGGGAATTACTGAATCGGTACAAGATCAGTTACTTTCTGAAGATGAAGTGTAGCGGTTATGCTGCCGGAGTTTAGGCAGGAAAAGATGTGATAGAGATGTGGGAACTTTTGTACATACCCAGATTGTAAAACAACTTATTAATTAATAATAAGTGTTATTTGACATGTTTGACTGATGTATGATGGATGTATGCATATGTATGCAAAGTAGAAATGCTGAAATTTACCACTATGAACAGTAACACGTGGTAACCTAGTCATGTTTGATAAATGATTAAAAATAGTAAATGGATGAATAAATGTATGAAATTTTTATGGTAGTAGTAGACATACCAAGCTTTAATTTGATATATAAAACGTATCATTTGTATGTCTACACAAGGAGATATAAATTATCAAAGTTGGGACCAGAATGCTGGATTCAGGAGAAAAACGCTGGATGAACAGTAAAATAGAAACGTTGACTTACGTTGACTCGGTCAATGCATGGTCAACGAGTTATTTTTTCCTGAAATATAATTGAGTTAGCTTCATTTAACAATTGGAACCACTTCATTTTAATTTTTCTAGAATTAGTTATGATTTTTCGAAGTCAGGTCACTCATCTGGAATTTTCAAGTGAACAGTACTCGATAAGAGTAAAATTCCAGATTGGGGAATTGGACTTCAATGACCTTGAAAGTGATTCTAAATGCTACTGAATGGTCCCTAAGACATATGAAAGGAAGGATGTTTCAGTTTTTCTGGAATTTCCTATTTTTCTTTATTCCCTTTACTGCATCATCCAAGGGACACCTCATGGGACACCTCATCCCTCACATTTCTCACATGGCGAAATTGAGAGAGTCAAGAAGCCTTTGGAAGATTTCCAGTCCAATCCGGTACCGGCCTGGTCCGTTTCCTCAAAAACTGGACTGTTTTCTGAATCTAATTTTTCTGAAAATCCATATTATGTCTTCTGACCTTAAATATAGTATCTGGGTCCTTTACATCATTAACATTTTTATACTAGGTCTAAACTCAATTACAGATCCCCTGTGAAATGACCAAAATATCCCTGGGTGCCCTTTCTTGCACTATCTTAACCCTAAGGGTAAAATCATCATTTTACACCTTTCTGTACCCTATCAGGGCATATACTGACCTTGGTTAACCTTACCTGTGTATGTCTTGGCTTCTGGACCTGTCCAGAATAACCAAAATGCCCTCCATTCTTCTACTACCCTTTAGTACAACACAGGGGCATTTTCGTAATTTTACACTTTTCCGGGGTTCTGCTGGACACTGGCCCACCTATCTGTCCTAGGGTCTTACTGGGCCTTTGATGGCTCTATTATTGGGCCTTTTAGGGTCCATTACCTTTATGGCACGCATTACGAGGACTCTTCCCCCGTCAATGTTCATCTAGTATTTTAGCTATTATACACCGTTTATACACATCTCCGGACACCAGGTCCTTTTACCAGATACACTGGCCTACTGTGTTTAGGCATCCCTGTGGGTCATAACAGTCATCTGACTGAGATATCTGAACTTATTCAGTCCCTTTTTAAATATTGATAAATCTCCTAATCGGATCCCCGGAGGCCTCACACTCCCTTCTGTATTTGCTAATTTGTGAATAACTTTTTCTACAGACCTCCTATCGTTATTCTGTTAGTTTCCTAACATCCACCCCATCAGGACGCATCATCCTGTAATTTCTCACTTATATATGAAATCTAGGATATCCGGTAGAAATTTTTATAACTTTTAGACTATCAGATCAATTTTGGCTATCTCGAGTCTTTAGAAAATTCCTGTATTAAGATGGATTACCCAGCTGTTGGAGATTGTGCCCTAGGGGCCAATCATTATCTTATGAACATTGTTGATTTATGAATTTTTTAATTATGTTATCATATTATTTGCTTGTTTACTATGATGACAATCCTTGGATAACTCGTGATCTTATCCTAAATGTCCCTGGTCGGTCATCTATGCGGGAGCAGAGATGAAATAAGACCGGTATGACTTTGAAGATATATAGAGATATAAATCAAAGTCATAAGCACATGTAATAGTACAGGGTGTTGGACCGACCCGCTATGAGAGAGCTGCATGGGTCAAGTCATAAGCTTCTCTCATATACAAGCCATGTCACTATGCCCTTTGACCTGAGATCATCATAGATTACTACATGACAAACGCTCAGCTTTGACCTAGTCAAGAGTCACTTTTGACCGAGTGATCATAAAGGCTATGCTCGGGCTTAGTGGTTTTTCATGCGGAGGAATGTGAATGGTCAAGATGGAATTCGTCCCTCACATTCGTAGAGAGATATTACTGGGCCCCTCGATGAGTGAGTCTGAGAAATATATGGCCATACTGGAATGGAAGGGTAGTTCCATTTCTATATTCAGACTACTCAGGGATCGAGAAAGTAACGGTCAGGAACAGGAGGATGACGTTCTCCATGCCTCATCCTTGACCGAAATATCGTGTGACAAAAGGGACATGATATGGTTGTATGAAAGGTTACATCATTTATCGATCCTCATATGTTTTGGGTAGTTGTAATGCCTTGCTAGAGACCGCTTACGACTTGTGGGTCAGTATAGTAACTGGGCCACTGCCAACTTCATATGGGCCTACAGGGTCGCACACAAAACAGCCCAATACGAGCTATGATGTCCAGATTCATTGAATCTAAGAGATGTCTAGATTCAATGAATAATCTAGGGTGGATATATATTTTATATATATATAAATTTGTATATATATATTATATATAATATAAGAGATATTTGTAAGATTTAATTTATAAGGATAAATTAAATCTCTATCACTTTTGAATTTGAATTTAAATGGATATGATCTATTTGAATTTGAAATTCAAATTGATAAGATATCTCAAATTTGATTTATGAGAATAAATCAAATATAATTCTGTCTTATCTTTATTTTAAATTAAATAAATAGGTGAATTAAACCTGTGGGACGGATTTAATATAAACCATATTTATTTAATTAGTTTCTTATTAAATTATACAATATATGATATTGTATTAATTCAGAATTAATATAAGATTAATTCTGAAGCCCGGCCCTATTAGAAGCCCGATAGCTTCCTATATATTTGACATTAGGAGCTAGGGATCCATACACAATAGATCTCTACACACATATTTAGACGTGAGAAAAGGGGCAGGGAGAGTGCAAAAGGTTTGCAGATAAGAAACTGCCGAAATAGAGACGGTGAGGACGGAATCTCTAGAAAGCCCTAGAGGGACAAGAGGCGCTAGCACGTCGTTCGCGATTGGAACGCTGTTCGTGTGGATACCGATAGAGGAAGCCGATCTGAGCTGTCTACTTCTTGCTATCGACCAAACACGAAGCAAGGTCGCGACCATACGGGCATCTGAACATTAGAAATCCGAAAAGAGGAGACAGGTCACGACTTGAAGCTGATGAGGTCTTGACTACAAACTCCAGAGACATCCAGTCGCGACGTGAAGCAGAGTAGGTCGCGACTAACAACTCCAGAGGCGACAGGTCGCGACTAGAAGCTGAGGAGGTCACGACTGAAAGTTCCAGAGGCAAGGAGTCGCGACTAGAGGACACTGAGGTCACGACCAAAGCTCGAATACCGAAGGTAACACTTCTTTCTCCTTGACTAAAACACATTCTGTAGATCCTGGCTGGGAATGGAAAAATTTTTTAAAGTTAATTTCCGCTGCGTGTCTTCCAATTCCCAACAGTGGTATCAGAGGCATGCCGTTTTGTGTTTAAGTTAGGTTTGATTGTTGATACATGTGATGTATGTTAGACTTCTTAGCTGATTATATGATAACATGCGAGATATGTATGACATATATGGAATCTATTTATGTATGACATATACGAAATCTAAAAGGAAACTGAACTCGGTGGTGTATGTTAATTGATTTGATCAATTAATATTAATGGGGTCTAAGGAAATAGAATTAAGATTCTTGATAAAAAATTTCCATTGGGGCGTGCCCCATACCCCGCCCGCTAACCGGCTAGCGGGACCGCCGTGGCTATCTAATCGTAGCGCAACATAATCATAATATGTACTGACTTTCCTAATATATGAATGTTTTGAAACATTTATTACCCTTCAAATAGTGTGAATTTTGATTCTTGAATGTTTGGGTATGGTGAACAATATGGCTCTAGATTACAAGTGTTGTAATTTTTCTAAATACGGCCTGCGTGTCGTGCCTTCCTCTAATGACTCTCGTTGTACATTCTCTTCTCATCTCACTCCCCTCGAATGTTAAAATGAGGTTTCCTTATGTAATTTTCCTATTCTAATTATACAGCTCCTCTCATTGGCTTGAGGGGACTTAGGATAGGTGAGCCATATTGTATCACGTTTAAGATTATGCATCTTTTGATTAGATCACTGCATGTATATTTTATATGCATAATACTGGTATGAGATACAACTGAGATATATGCAAACCGGATAGTTAATTAAACCATCTAAAAGAAATCTTAAGTCATATGCCGTCAATTAATGAACACTTGTCAAAACTTTGATCGCTCATTTGTAGGCTCCACCAAAGTGGGTGTATTTGAGTTATCTTGGGGAGATAAGCAAGAGTAATGGTGCTACCCTTATGTTTGTTATTGTTTCACTTAATTGAGATTATCAAAACGGTTTTGGATCTCAAGGCATTAGATGGGATTAAAACATGCCGGATCATATGATGATGGAATCCCATAAATATCTAAGAGTTACATGTGATGTAATTGGTAAAGTTGTTACCTACCTAAATAACTTAGAGTTGAGCGTCCTGCCAAAGCGGACTCAAGTTTAAACCAAATATGGATCTTAGCCTACTAATTATTACATTGAGGGTTGTTTTATTCAGTGGGAGATTGCTAATTAAATTGCATATTTTAATTGTAGAATCATGACGACTAGTAATACTGCTACATTATCGTTGCGATCTGTCCTTGAGAAGGACAAACTCAATGGGACAAACTTTCTTGACTGGTTCAGGAACTTGAGAATTGTTCTCAAGCAGGAAAGAAAGGTATATGTCCTAGATCAACCCATTCCTGAGGAGCCAGCAGCCAATGCTCCTAGAGCTCAGAGAGATTCTTATGCGAAGCATAAGGAAGACTCTGTCGATGTGGGATGCTTGATGCTTGCCACCATGGTTCCAGAGCTCCAAAGAGATCTGGAACACATGGAGGCTTATGAGATGATTGTGCATCTTAAGGAAATGTTCCAGCAACAGGCAAGGCAAGAGAGGTATGAGACCACTAAGGCCTTACATTCCTGCAAGATGGCTGAAGGTGCATCAGTAAGTACTCATGTCTTAAAGATGAAAGGGTACATAGATCACCTTGAGAGGCTTGGATTTCCCATGAGCCAGGAGTTAGCTATAGATTTGATCTTGAACTCACTCCCGGAAAGTTATGACCAGTTTGTCATGAACTACAACATGAACAACATGGAGAAATCTATTTCTGAACCGCATGGGATGCTTAAAACTACTGATCCGACTGTTAAGAAGAAGCCCAGCACAGTTTTGATGGTTCAGAAAGGAAAGGGTATGAAAAAGAAAGGCAAGGGTAAGGGGAAGGGTCATGGCTCATCTGGTAAGACCAAAGAGTCAGGCAAACCTGAAACTGAGCCTGCACCAAAGAAGGCAAAGCCTCCAAAGGAAGGGGTTTGTTTCTTCTGCAATGAACCGGGTCATTGGAAGAGGAATTGCAAACTCTACCTTGAAGATCTGAAAAAGAACAAGGAGGATAGCGGGGCTATCGCTTCAGGTATTTATGTTATAAACATTCATCTCTCTACTTCCACTACATGGGTATTAGATATTGCATGTGGTTCTCACATTTGTATAAATGTGCAAGGCCTAAAGGACAGTAGAAAGCTGAAAAAGGGTGAAGTTGACCTACGAGTTGGAAATAGAGCAAAGGTTGCTGCTTTAGCTGTAGGCACTTATGAATTAGTTCTGCCCACTGGGCTTTTGTTAGTTTTGAACAATTGCTATTATGTTCCTACTTTGAGTAGTAACATTGTTTCTCTTTCTTATTTGGATAAGGAAGGTTTCACTTCCATTTCTGGGAATGGTAAATATTCCATTTATCGTAATGATATTTTCTATGCTCATGGTGATTTGCATGTTGATCATTACATATTAAACTTGGAACAACCCAATCATGGAAATATCTATAACATAACCGCCAAAAGGGTCAAACCAAATGATTTGAATCCGACATACCTCTGGCACTGTCTTCTGGGCCATATAAATGAGAAACGCATTTCTAAACTCCATCAAGATAGATTTTTCAACTCATTTGATTTTGAATCATATGATACTTGCGAGTCTTGTTTGTTAGGAAAGATGACAAAGTCTCCTTTCACTGGGCACAATGAGAGGGCCACTGATTTGTTGGGACTCATACATACAGATGTGTATGGACCGATGAATACAAATGCCAGAAGAGGTTATTCGTACTTCATCACATTCATAGATGATTTCAGTAGATATGGCTACGTCTATCTAATGAAACATAAATCCGAATCTTTTAAAATGTTCAAGATATTTCAAAATGAAGTACAAAACCAGCTTGGCAAAACAATTAAAGCCCTTCAATCTGATCGAGGTGGTGAATATTTGAGCCAAGAGTTTATCGATCATCTTAGGAATTGTGGGATAGTCTCACAATTGACTCCTCCAGGAACACCACAATGGAATGGCGTTTCTGAACAGAGGAATCAAACACTATTGGATATGGTTCGATCCATAATGAGTCGAACAGATCTTCCACCGTCCTTTTGGGGCCATGCCCTAGAGATAGCTATGTTCACACTAAATCGTGTTCCATCTAAGGCAGTTGAAAAGACTCCGTATGAGATATGGACTGGGAGGAAACCTAGTTTATCTTTTCTCAAGATTTGGGGATGTAAGGTCTATGTTAAGCAACAAGCCTTAGATAAGTTAGCGCCCAAATCTTCAAAGTGGCTTTTTGTGGGATATCCTAAGGAAACCAAGGGATATTACGTCTACAAACCCACTGATAACAAAGTGTTTGTTGTCAGAAATGGTATCTTTCTCGAACGAGAATTTATCTCTAAAAGAACCAGTGGGAGTAAGGTACATCTCGAAGAAGTTCGAGAGCCACAAGACACCACAGAATTAGAGATGGAAAATGGAGAAGACTCACAACAAGTTGTTGAGACTCCTCAAGTCACGCAAGGCCCACGGCGATCTAATAGGACACGACTTCAGCCTCAGAGATATGGATTTATGATTGCTGACAATCGTGATGTGTTGCTCATTGAGCATAATGAGCCAACTACCTATCGAGAAGCTATAATGGGACCAAACTCTGAAAAATGGCTTAGTGCCATGAAGTCTGAGATGCAATCCATGTACGACAATAAGGTATGGACCTTAGTAGACCCACCTGAAGGTGTAAAAATTGTCGGGTGCAAGTGGGTTTTTAAAGAGAAAACCGACATGGATGGCAATGTAAATGTCTTCAAGGCACGACTGGTTGCAAAAGGATTTACTCAAACTCATGGTGTGGACTATGATGAGACCTTTTCCCCAGTTACATGGCCAAATTAATCAGAATCCTCCTTGCCATTGCAGCATATTATGACTATGAAATATGGCAGATGGACGTCAAGACAGCCTTTGTAACATCCCAATTTTTAGGCCTAGAGATGCAGAAATAGCCTAAGATTGAGAGGCTACTAGACCCCCTTTTAGCAGAAGTCCTAGAGGAACGCAAAGAGTTTCAGGGACTGAGCTGCGAGTAAGTGAAGGTACGGGGACTCATGTGTTGAAGTCCCAAGGGGAAGAATGGCCATTTTGGGATGATGTAAAAGTTAAAGGTTGTAGAGTTGAGAGATGACCATTTTGGTCGCGACTGGAGATAGGTGTGGTCGCGACTAATAGTTACAGAAAGAGGTTTAGACGAGACGAGAAAGAAGTATGGTCGTGACTAATATTAGCAGAGAGGCTTGGTCATGACGGATATGTATGTGGTGCCGCGACTAATGAGTAGAATAAGCCTGGTTGCGACTAAAAAAGTGATGTGGTCGCGACGAAATACTGTTGTGGTCGCGACTAAAGAATGTTGTGGTCGCGACTAGAGAAAGCTGTGGTCACGACTAATGAACCAAAAGATGCTATGTCACGACGAGATGATGGCTAGGTCGCGACTAGTGACTATAAGTGGTGCTAGCGTATGGGCCATGAGTTGAGAAGGTCCAAAAGAGATAGTTACCCAGTTAGAGATAGACCGGAGGTAGGAGGTCAGATAAAGGAAAGGTTATCTGGAAACCATGAGGTGGACTGATAAGGTATTCTCATGGGACCCACAAGATGACACATGAGTGGTTCAGTGACCTTTCAGTAGAGTAAAGTTACTCGATTGGCACAAAAACCGAGGAGGTGATCAGATAAGTCTGGGACTTATCTGGATAGCATTGGGAAGTGTGCAAGGTCTCTTCCAGTAGCCACATGGCATTGGTCTGCATAAAGCAGATAAAGCTGAGGGCACGCATTACGAGGTAAGACACTTGACCGGTGAGTCAGCCTGCTGAGTCAGCTGCTGAGGTGTCCAGGAATTTTAGCATGTGGAAAATGTGGCGCTGAGGTGTCCCGGTGAGGTGTCCCGATGATGTCATGCATGATGCAGTAAATGAGGAATTAAAGAAAATAGGAAAATCCAGGAAAAACCAGGACCGCAGGATTAAAGTTCATGGTAATTACATAAATACCATTGGAGGAGGTTATAAATACCCCCCCATGGTCTTCATTTGCTCCACGCATGGAGAGGAGAAGAGAGAGAAAGAAGAGAGAAAAGGAGAAGGAAAGGAAGAGAGAAAGGGAGAAAGGAAGTAAGGAAGTTCTGGCGGAGCTGGAAGCAGAATAGAGATAGTAAGGTTCTGCTGAGCTAGCCAGGTTGTAACTAATCCTAGCTTTTATGTAATGACTTTGTGATTTGATGTGCTATTGTTTGGTTGGATTGTTGTCTTATATGTTATGTCTGAAGCTCTACTGTAATGCTATGATCATATGTTATTAAGCATGGAAGCACGCAGCATACTTATCTGTACACAATCACAAGCAAGCACTGTCACTCTGCATTACATATATTGTTATGATTATTTACTACTGAGATTCCCCCGAATCTCATTCCCCATATCTAACCCATTACAGGGAGATTATGTTGAAGTGAATTCTAAGAATTTTGAGAGATGCCGTTATGCTGCCGGAACTAAGACTGAACATCAGTATATGATAAGTACTGTGTACGTAGGTGCTGTATAAGGAGGCTGGAAGTGAGTGGACCTAGCTGGTTCATCCAGTCTTTCCTGGGTACTTACATAGAATGGTAGTTCCCATGAGGGAATTACCGAATCAGTACGGTTCAGTTCTTTGTACAGATAAAGCCTAGCGGTTATACTGCCGAAATTCGGGCAGGAAAAGATGTAATAGAAATATGAGGAATTTGTGTATGCCTTGTTGTATGACATTTTGTTATTTAATAATAAATATTGTTTGGCATGTTCAATTTATGGATGAGGAATTAAAAGAGAAATTCGCAAGTCTTGTGGTAGCAATGCTCTAACCTCAGTTTGACCTAGTAAATGAAGGAGTTTGGCCACGAGATTTGGTAAGCCAGTAGTACACATCTGGGGCATTACGTGGATAGGTAATAAGCCTTGTTTGGATGTGTAGAATGAGATTAATCAGTTCTCAAAATAAAGGTTCAGAATAAGGAACTTAAGAGTAAAATTTTAAATTTCTGGGCTTAAGTTAAGATATAATCGAGCTAATATTGCTTCCGCAAGTGTACTCTGAGGAGTCTAAGGGAGGATGTTTCAGCCTTCCTTAATGGAAAGCTCCTTGAGGATGTGTACATGACACAACCTGAAGGATTTGTGCGTTTTGAGGACTCTGGTAAGGTGTGCAAACTTCAAAGGTCCATTTATGGACTGAAGCAAGCATCTCGGAGTTGGAATCATCGTTTTGATAAGTAGTCAAAGAGTTTGGATTTCTTCAAAACATTAATGAACTTTGTGTGTACAAGAAGGTTAGTGGGAGCACAGTTGTGTTTTTGGTACTCTATGTCGATGACATCCTACTCATTGGGAATGACATTCCTACCTTGCAGATTGTCAAGTCTTGGTTAGGAAAATCTTTCTCGATGAAACACTTGGGTAAAGCCACCTACATCCTAGGAATTAGGATCTATAGAGATAGATCTAAAAGGCTTCTAGGACTGAGTCAGAGCACATATATAGACAAGATATTGCATAGGTTCAGTATGTAGGAATCAAAGAGGGGTTTCATACCCATGTCTCATGGTATTCACCTCAGCAAGGATTTGTGTCCTAGAACACCAGATCAGCGAGGTCGCATGAGTAAGGTTCCATATGCTTCGGCCATAGGATCTATCATGTACGCCATGTTATGTACTCGACCGGATGTCTCGTTTGCCTTAAGTATGACTAGTAGATATCAACAGGACCCCGGTGAGGGCCATTGGACTGCTATCAAGAATATCCTTAAGTACTTAAGAAGGACTAAGGACTTATTCTTAGTCTATGGTGGATTGGATGACGAGCTCTATGTAACTGGTTACACAGATGCAAGTTTCCAAACTGACCAGGATGACCAGAAATCGCAATCTGGATACATATTCCTCCTGAATAATGGAGCGGTAGCTGGAAGAGCTCTAAGCAGAGCACTGTAGCAGATTCTACAACGGAAGCTGAGTATATAGCAGCATCTGATGCAGTTAAGGAGGCCATTTGGATAAGGAAATTCATTATAGAACTAGGGGTGGTACCTACCATCTCAGATCCAATAACTTTGTTCTGTGACAATAGTGGTGCCATTGCACAGGCCAAAGAGCCTAGGTCACATCAAAGGACCAAGCATATACTCAGGCGATTTTATCTCATCAGAGAAATCAATGACAGAGGTGATATAAAAATATGCAAGGTAGCAGGGGAAGACAATGTTGCTGATCCTCTAACAAAGCCGCTTGTGCAAGCAAAACATGAGTGTCATGTTAGGTTAATGGGAATTAGGCAAATTAATGATTGTACCTAGTGCAAGTGGGAGGATGTTGGAGATTGCGCCCTAGGGTCCAATCATTATCTTATGAACATTGTTGATTTATGAATTTCTTAATTATGTTATCATATTATTTGCATGTTTACTATGATGACAATCCTTGGATAACTCGTGATCTTATCCTAAATGTCCCTGGTCGGTCATCTATGCGGGAGCAGAGATAAAATAAGACCGGTATGACTTTGAAGATATATAGAGATATAAATCAAAGTCATAAGCACATGTAATAGTACAGGGTGTTGGACCGACCCGCTATGAGAGAGCTGCATGGGTCAAGTCATAAGCTTCTCTCATATACAAGCCATGTCACTATGCCCTTTGACCTGAGATCATCATAGATTACTACATGACAAACGCTCAGCTTTGACCTAGTCAAAAGTCACTTTTGACCGAGTGATCATAAAGGCTATGCTCGGGCTTAGTGGTTTTTCATGCGGAGGAATGTGAATGGTCAAGATGGAATTTGTCCCTCACATTCGTAGAGAGATATTACTGGGCCCTCGATAAGTGAGTCTGAGAAATGTATGGCCATACTGGAATGGAAGGGTAGTTCCATTTCTATATTCAGACTACTTAGGGATCGAGAAAGTAACGGTCAGGAACAGGAGGATGACGTTCTCCATGCCTCATCCTTGACCGAAATATCGTGTGACAAAAGGGATGTGATATGGTTGTATGAAAGGTTACATCGTTTATCGATCCTCATATGTTTTGGGTAGTTGTAATGCCTTGCTAGAGACCGCTTACGACTTGTGGGTCAGTATAGTAACTGGGCCACTGCCAACTTCATATGGGCCTTCAGGGTCGCACACAAAACAGCCCAATACGAGCTATGATGTCCAGATTCATTGAATCTAAGAGATTTCTAGATTCAATGAATAATCTAGGGTGGATATATATTTTATATATATATAAATTTGTATATATATATTATATATAATATAAGAGATATTTGTAAGATTTAATTTATAAGGATAAATTAAATCTCTATCACTTTTGAATTTGAATTTAAATGGATATGATCTATTTGAATTTGAAATTCAAATTGATAAGATATCTCAAATTTGATTTATGAGAATAAATCAAATATAATTCTGTCTTATCTTTATTTTAAATTAAATAAATAGGTGAATTAAATCTGTGGGACGGATTTAATATAAACCATATTTATTTAATTAGTTTCTTATTAAATTATACAATATATGATATTGTATTAATTCAGAATTAATATAAGATTAATTCTGAAGCCCGGCCCTATTAGAAGCCCGATAGCTTCCTATATATTTGACATTAGGAGCTAGGGTTCCATACACAATAGATCTCTACACACACATTCAGACGTAAGAAAAGGGGCAGGGAGAGTGCAAAAGGTTTGCAGATAAGAAACTGCCGAAATAGAGACGGTGAGGACGGAATCTCTAGAAAGCCCTAGAGGGACAAGAGGTGCTAGCACGTCGTTCGCGATTGGAACGCTGTTCGTGTGGATAACGGTAGAGGAAGCCGATTTGAGCTGTCGACTTCTTGCGATCGACCAGACACGAAGCAAGGTCGCGACCTATTGACACTTAGGTCGCGACCATACGAGCATCTGAACATCAGAAATCCGAAAAGAGGAGACAGTTCATGACTTGAAGCTGACGAGGTCGCGACTACAAACTCCAGAGACGTCCGGTCGCGACGTGAAGCAGAGTAGGTCGCGACTAACAACTCCAGAGGCGACAAGTTGCGACTAGAAGCTGAGGAGGTCACGACTGAAAGTTCCAGAGGCGAGGAGTCGCAACTAGAGGACACTGAGGTCGCGACCAAAGCTCGAATACCGAAGGTAACACTTCTTTGTCCTTGACTTAAACACATTCGGTAGATCCTGGCTGGGAATGGAAAATTTTTTTAAAGTTAATTTCCGCTGCGTGTCTTCCAATTCCCAACACCAGCATCACTTGCTCTCTCTACTGGTGAAATCTGGGACTGAAATGCTTTCGGGCAGTCCAAACCACTTCTGGCCTAACTTTCTTTAATTACACTTTGTCCCTAGGGAACTTTTTCTCTTCTTTGCACTTAAGTCCCTTTATTTGGCTGAAATTACACTTTAAGATCCCACATTTTTGTCTACCTTTCCTTCCTAGCCTTAGACTTTCCATAATTACAATTAAGTCCTTTCATTTCTTTTCTTTTTCAATTTAATCCCTTTCTTTACATAAATAAGCACATCTTTTTCCTGAAAAATAATTCATATATTTCATTCAATCTGTACATACAAATCAGTACAGAAAATTAGGGATATTACATTTCTCTCCCCCTTAAAATAAATTTCGTCCTCGAAATTTACATTATACATATCCTATGGAAACAACTCAGGATACTTCCCCCTCATCTTTTCTTCTGTTTTCCATATAGCTTCATGTTCAGTCAAGCCTATCCAGATCACTTTTACTAGAGGAATTTGCTTATTATGTAACTGCTTGACCTTTCGATCTGTAATTCGTACCGGTCCAACCTCATAGGTCAGATCATCTCGCAGTGCGACTTCATCTTGCTCAATCACATGAGATGGATCTGGAACATACTTATTTAATTGGGAAACATGAAACACATCATGTATCTGGCTAAGATTTGGAGGAAGAGCCAACCTATAGGATACTGCCCCTATCTTTGAGAGAATTTGGAATGGTCCGATGTATCTTGGATGTAATTTCTTTACTTTGATCGATCGTCTGACTCCCGTCGTTGAAGTTAACTTAAGGAATACATGCTCTCCTTCTTCAAACTCCAACGGCTTCCTTCTATCATCTGCATAGCTTTTTTGTCTTCCTTGAGCCGTCAGTAATCGTTTTCTAATCATCGCAATCTACTCTGCAGTTTGATCCACTAGATCAGGACCAAGCATTCTTCTCTCGCTCAACTCTAGCCAGCATAAGGGGGATCTACATTTACGTCTATATAGAGCTTCAAAAGGTGCCATCTGAATGCTAGGGGTGTTCATAAAGCCCGCGGCCCGGTATGCCCACCCGAGCCTTCGAAAAAATGGCCCTGCCCAGCCCGATAAATATAGGGCAGGGCTGGGCATCGGGCTGCAAAATGCAGCCCATACTTTTTTCGGGCTGGGCACCGGGCAAGGGGATTGCCCTGCCCTGCCCTGCCCATGAGCGCCCCTTTTTTTTATTTTTTTTATTTTCTCCGTAGATGCTACATTTAGAAGGGAGAATATGATAGTTACTGGTGACTAAAGGGTCATTTTAGAAATATAAGTAGTTAAGTATATAAGTTGCATCTTTTCATATTTATAACTATATTAATTTTTTAACTTTATTAATCATAATATGATTACATTACAAATTATAATTATTTATTTTATTTTTTTAGATACTTCATCCTTGTCAACATTTGGGAAATTGATGTAAAGTTGTAATTATAAACTACTTAGACTTCAAGGTTTTTTTATATGCAATGAATTTCAAGACTTTAATTATTATCTTTTTGTTACCTTATTTTTAGTGGATTATAGATATTATTTAACTCTTGAAGACATATGAATATGATATTATTTTAGAAATTTATAATTACAATTTTTTTTCACAACATGAGCATGGCATCACAACTTGGGCATGCCCAGCCTGCCCACGTCCAGCCCGCCCATGCCCAGCCCAAAATGGTTAGGGCTTTTACCGAGCAGGGCCGGGCATCGGGCTGTAAAATGCAGCCCATGCTTTTTCTGGGCAGGGCACCGGGCAGGGGGTCGCCCTGTCCAGCCCTGCCCATGAACACCCCTACTGAATGCTAGTCTGATAACTATTATTATATGCAAACTCTATGAGTGGTAAATGAATATCCCAGCTACCTTGAAAATCTAAGACACATGCTCTCAGCATATCCTCTAACATTTGTATTGTTCTCTCAGATTGACCATCTGTCTGAGGATGATAAGCTGTACTGAATCTGAGGGTAGTGCCCATTTCTTCCTGTAAAGCCCTCCAGAAATTAGAAGTAAATTGAGGGTCTCTATCGGACACAATGCTGCTTGGGATACCATGAAGCCTAACAATCTCCTTTATATACAACTTTGCCAGCTTTTCTAGAGAATCTCTCTTATTGATTGCCAGGAAATGTGCTGACTTTGTCAATCGATCAATTACTACCCATACTGCATCATGTTTACTTGGAGTCATGGGTAGTCCTTCCACAAAGTCCATGGCAATACCATCCCATTTTCACTCAGGGATATCTAGAGGCTGCAATGTTCCTACTGGCTTTTGATGTTCAATTTTTACTTTCTGGCAGGTTAAGTACTTGGACACATAAGCCACTACATCCTTCTTCAATCCAGGCCACCAAAACAACCTTTTAACATCATAGTACATCTTGGTCATACCTGGATGTACTGTATACCGGCTTTTATGTGCTTCCTCCAGAATCTTTTCTCTTAATCCCATAGCATTAGGGATACAGGGCATTCCCCTGAGCTGTAATAATCCATCTGGGGAAATCTCAAAATTCCTAGTCTTCCCCCTCTCCAGCTTATCTTTAAATATTGCTGCGAGCTTATCCTGCTTTTGAGCCTCTTTTATCTCATCTTCTATGTAAGCTCTGACATGAACTCCTCCGTAAGGACTCTCCATCAGTTGCATTTGATATAGAGGGCTCCAATCTCGCATATCTTCTAACAATTCCAACTCTTTGATCATCATGTGTGCAACCTGCACCACCTTTCTACTCAGGGCATCAGCTACCACATTGGCTTTTCCTAGATGGTCTTTAATTTGAAAGTCATAATCTTTCAACAATTCCATCCATCGCCATTGCCTTATATTCAGCTCTTTCTGATCTTGTAGATACTTCAGGCTTTTGTGGTCACAATATAACTCTATAGTTGCTCCATATAAATAATGTCTCCATATCTTCAGAGCGTAAACCACCGCCACAAGCTCCAGATTATGAGTAGGATAATTTTCTTCATGTGGCTTTAACTGCTGAGAGGCATAGGCTACTACTCTACCTTGCTGCATCAGCACACATCCTAACCCCTGCTTACTAGCATCAGTGTAGACTACATAAGTCTGAGTTGGGTCTGGAATAATCAACACGGGAGTAGTGGTTAATCTCTGCTTCAACTCTTGGAAGCTAGCCTCGCACTTCTCAGCCCACTTAAACTGCTGATTCTTTCTGGTAAGCTTGGTAAGTGGCAAGGCAACTCGAGAAAAGTCTTGAATAAATCTTCTATAGTACCCTGCTAAGCCAAGAAAACTGATCTCTGTCACTATCCTTAGCTGCTTCCAGCTCAAAACTGCTTCAACTTTGCTAGGATCCATAGCTACCCCTTCTTGGGATATGACATGACCGAGAAATTTGACTTCTGAAAGCCAAAACTCGCACTTACTCAGCTTAGCATAGAGCTTCTTTTCTTTAAGGGTACTAAGAGCAATTCTCAAATTCCTTTCATGTTCCTATGTAGATTTGGAGTACACCAAGATATCATCAATGAAGACCACAACGAACTGATCTAAATAAGGCCTGAAGATCCGATTCATGTAATCCATGAAAATAGCAGGTGCATTCGTTAGCCCAAAAGGCATCACAAGGAACTCAAAATGTCCATAGCGCATCCTAAAAGCAGTCTTTGGAATATCATCTGACTTCACCCTTAGCTGATGATAGCTATCACATCCTTATTTTTATATATCTTAAGGATCATTCAGTAGCACTTAGAACCACTTTCAGGGTCATTGAAGTCTAAACTCTTAATCTGGAATTTTATTCATATCGGGTACTGTTCATTGTGGCAAATTCCAGATGAGTGACCTGACTTTGAAAATTCATAACTAATTCTAAAAAAATCGAAATAAAGTGGTTCAAATTGATACATGAATATAACTTGAGTATATTTCAGGGAAAAATCATTGGTTGACCATTCCTTGACAAATTCAACGTGGGTCAACGTTTCAACTTTACTGTTCATCCAATGACTTTCTCCTGAATCTAGCATTCTGGTCCCAACATAAACAATTTATATCTTTTCGTGTATACATCCAAATGAGGAACTATATATATCAAATTAAATCTTAGGATGTCTACTATTTACCATAAAAATATCATACATTTATTCAACCATTTACTATTTTTAATGATTTATCAAACATCAATAGGTCTCCACGGGTTACTGTTCACAAGGCCATTTTTCAGCAACCAACCTTACATATTAGTGCATACATACATCACATATCAGTCAAACATGCCAGATAACAATTATTATTAAATAATCTACTGTTACACATCAGTGCATGATTAAAATCCTCATATTTCTGTTACACTTTTCGTTGTCTAAAATCCGGAAGTATAACTGCTACATTCCTTCTGTAGAAAGTAACCGATCTTGTACCGATTCGGTAATTCCCGTAGGAGCTACCATTCTATGTAAGTACCCAGGAAAGATTGGATGAACCTACTAGGTCCACTTACTTCCATCCTCCTTAGACAGCACCTACGTACACAGTACGTATCAGTTCCTTTCTTTGTTCCTGCTTCGTTGCCAGAATTTCGACAGCCTACCGGCGTCTCTTAAAATTTCCAAATTTTATTTTGACAGAACCTCCCCTGTAATGTTATATATGGGTATGAGATTCAAAAGAATCCCAGTAGCAACAATCATAACAATATATGTAATGCAGTGTGATAGTGCCTGCTTGTGATTGTGTACAAATAAGTATGCTGCATGCTTCAATATTCAATAACATATGATCATAGCATTGTAATAGAGCTTCAAGCATAACATATAAGATAACAATCCAACCAAACAATAGCACAACAATTCACAAAGACATTACATAAAAGCTAAGATTAGTTACTACCTCAAAAGCAGAACTTCAGAACTTCTCTACTGCTTCCAACTCAACCAGAACTTCCTTTCTTCTTTCTTTTCTCACTTTCTCTCTCAAGAACTTCCTTCTCTCTCTATTCTTTCTCTTGGCCGTGGGAATGAAGAGCTAGGGGGTATTTATAGTTTTGGTCAATGGCATTCTTGTAATTTTGAAGCCATCTGATCCTGTGGTCCTGATTTTTCTAAAATTTCCTATTTTTCTTTATTCCTTTTACTGCATCATGCATGACATCACTCAATGCCACCTCATGGGACACCTCACCTCACACATTGATCACATGGCGAAATTTGGAGAGGGGAAAAGCCTTCTGGAAGCTTTCCAGTCCAATCCGTTACCGGCCCGGTCCATCGCCTTGAAAACTGGACCATTTTCTGAATCTAATTTTTCTGAAAACACATATTATGTCTTCTGGCCTTGAACTTAGTATCTGGATCCTTTATGTCATTAACATTTTAATACTGGGTCTAAACTCAATTACAGATCCCCTGCGAAATGACCAAAATACCCCTTGGTGCCCTTTCATGCACTATCTTAACCCTAAGGGCAAAATCATCATTTTACACCTTTCTATACCTCATCAGGGCATATACTGACTCTGGTTAACTTCTCCTATATATTTCTTGGCCTCTAGGCCTGTCCAGAATGACCAAAATGCCCTTCATATGCCTATTACCCCTTTGGGACAACACAGGGGCATTTTCGTAATTTCGCACTTTTCTGGAGTTCTGCCGGACACTGGCCCACCTATCAGTCCAAGAGTCTTATTGGGCCTTTGTTGGCGCCATTATTGGGCCTTTCTGGGTCCACTACCTTATGGCACGCATTTCAAGGAATCTTCCTCTAGCATAGTTCATTGAATATTTTATTATTATTTACCGTTTATACACATTTTCGGACACCGGCTCCTTCTTCCAGATACACTGCCCTACTGTGTCTGGGCAGCCATTTGGGTCATAACAGGCATCTGACTGTTGTTACCCGACCTCATTCAGTCTTAGTTTAAATACCGATAAATCTCCCTATCGGATCCCTGGAGGCCTTATACTCCCGTATGGATTTTCTAATTTGTGAATAACTTTTTCTACAGACCTCCTATCGGTATTCTGTCAGTTTCCTGACATCTGCCCCATAAGGGTGCATCATCCTGTAATTTCTTACTTATATCTGAAATCTAGGGTATCCGGTATGAATTTTTATAACTTTTGGACGATCAGTCCATTTTTGGCTATCTGGAGTATTCAAAAATTCCAGTATTAGGCTGGATTACCCGGCGTCACTTGCTCTACCTTCTGGTGGGATATGGGACTGATCGGAGTACGATCACTATTTTTGCCTATTTTAGATCCAAGTTTTCATAATTACACTTTTGCCCCGAAAACTTTTCTTCTTTTCAACTAAGTCCCTTTATTTGGCTAAAATCACACCTAAAGACCCCACATTTTTGTCTACTTTTCCTTCTTAGCTTTCATCTTTCCATAATTACATCTAAGTCCTTTCATTTCCTTTCTTTTGCAATTTAATCCTTTTCTTTACATAAAGGACCACATCTTTCTCCTGAAAAAGAACTCATATATTCCATTTAATCTGTACATAGAAATTCAGTACAGAAAATTAAAACATTTCCCAGATCTCAAGTCAATCTTAGAGAATAAGCTCGCTCCTGCCAATTGGTCTAGCAGATCGTCAATTCTGGGGAGAGGATACTTATTCTTGACCGTAATCTTATTCAATTCCCGGTAGTCAATGCATAGCCTTAGACTTCCATCACTCTTCTTGACAAATAGCACGGGAGTACCCCATGGTGATACACTGGGTCTTATGAAACCCTTTTCCAATAGCTCCTCAATTTGCTTCTTCAGTTCCATCATTTCAATATGAGCCATTCAGTATGGGGCTTTGGATACTGGTCCAACTCCAGGTACAATGTCAATTGCAAACTCTACCTCTCGTTCTAAAGGCAATCCCTGAATCTCCTTCGGAAAGACTTCAGGAAATTCATTGACTACTGGGATCTTATCAATTCCTTCTTCTACTTCTGTTTGAACAGAAAAGAATACCATATATCCCTGACATCCTTTTTGCAGACATTTATCTGCCTGAGCCTCCGTTATGAAATTCAATCTTGCTTCCGAACTCAGATTAGCGACCTTTGGGCCAAGAACTTGGGTCTTGTTCCTGCAGTCCAACATTACATTGTTAGAGGCTAACCAATTCAAACCAAGTATGACATCGATCTCTCGGAAAGGCATACATATTAAGTCTAGGGTGGTACAGCAGTGCTCATGACGCACTATACTATTCAAACAAGCATCAGACATAACTACCCTAGTATTGGTGGGAGTTTTCACATGTATATCATAACGCAACTTGCTAATCAGAAGGCCTAGGCATTTAGCACACTCATAGGCAATAAAGGAATGACTTGCACCCGAATCAAATAGAGCAGTCACAGCATGATCATTAAGATAGATTGTACCTTGGATCATCTCAGGTGATCGCTCAGCGTCCTCCCTGGTGAGTGCAAACACTCGTCCTGGTGTCCTTGGCCTTGGCTTTGTTATAGCTTGAGGGCATTCTCGGGAAAAATATTTGGGCTTTCTGCAGGTGTAACAAATATTCTGGCCCATTAAACATGGTCTGTCACCATGATTCTTTCCACACTTGTCACATGCTCAAGCCTTTGAATCTTTGTTGTTGGACCTTCCGCGGAAATTTCCTCTATTTGACCTCCTGTTTTGCCATGGTCGCTTTCTTTTCCTGTAGCCGTTACCACTTGCAACTTCTTGATTTCGACCGGCTTTGTCAGGAGCTGCTTGATCCCTGTTTCCCGATCTGAATAGCATTCGGTGATTCATGCTATTTTCAACAATACGGCCTGCCTCCACGGCCTTATTAAACTGGCTGTATTGTTGAGGAGTTAACTTCTCCTTTAGCGTGGAGTTCAACCCTCGAATCATCCTTTCTGTCATCCAGCGTTCATCATCCACTTGGCGCAGATAAGTGGAATATTGAGATAGCCGGATAAACTTAGCAAGGTATTCATCAAAAGATTCTTTCTCTCCTTGTCTCAGTACAAGGAATTTGGCCTCCCTTTCATCTTTGACTGACTGAGGGAAATATTTTTCATAAAACTGCTCAAGAAACACTTCCCAGGTGATCTAAATGTCTCTTGCTTGCAGAAGTAACTCAGTGTTCTTCCACCACCTGTCAGCATCTTTTTCTAACTGATAGATGGCCATTTGAGCTTTGGTTTCCGTCGAGCAATCAAGAACCTTGAAGATCTTTTCTAGTCTGCTAATCCAATCCTCAGCTATCTGCACCTCGAACATTCCTTCAAACACTAGAAGATTGTACTTGCAGAACCTGATCATCCATTGTTGGATGCTAGCTACATCCTCTCTCGGATCAACCCGTCTCTAGGGCTGTACCAGCTGCTGTTATACTCTCTCCTGCTCTCTACCAGCCGTTCCTGAAGACTCAGGCGGTCTCAGGTTGCTTACTGCTTCTGCTACTGCTGCAGCTATGGCAGCATCTCTCTCCCGCTCATTGCGTGCCTGAGCTGCCCGCATTTCCTCAATCATCTTTTGCTGTTGTTCTAATCATTCTAAAATTATTTGATTAAGATTCTCTCGTGGTTCCTCTGCTGGAATAGTTCTTCTCGTTTGAACCATTTTGTTATACTATAATGCAGAAGAGAATGCGATAAATAACAATTCTCATTTTATTCCAAACATAGTATACAAGGTATATGTCACGGTCATACATACACTACTATACTAGTCCTTTATACATTACATACATTGAAAACATTACCCTCTCTATCATACCCTAATCCTTCTTAAACTTTATTCTAATAAACTCTCCTACCAAGTAGATCCAGTCGAATACGGTATAATATGGTTCTTCGTCAAAATATCGATCCAACTCTATTCTCCAGGTAGGGGTAGTTGGCAACACATCATCCATAATCTCTAGCCAAAGCCTCTGGGTTAACACATTTGGATCCCAGGCTTGATATATCGCTTTTACCCTTGTGATAAAATCCTGATAAACTATATAATCTTGATCTACATCTCTGACCAAGGTCTGCCTCAGCTCATACAGCTGTCAGGATAACACTACTGATCTCTCAAATTGTTCTCCACTCAGGTTCCTTCCTGGTACCATTCCTATGATCAGCTCTCCCAAAGATATCTCTACCAGTGTCACTCTGGGTCCTGGAGTGTCTGAAACATATCCTGCTACACCTTCCTAACCTGTCTCCATCCCAATATCTGCTATACTCAGAGGTACCGTATTTATTTGAATAGCAGGAATAGGACCTTCCATCACCATCTCAATCATAAGGTTTGATCCTACTGAGGAACTGTCCACTTCAGAGTCACTAACTACTGGAGGTATCCAAGGATCAGAATCATTGTTCATTATCTCCTCTTCCAAACTATCTGAACTAGAGACCTCTGGTCTAGGATCCCATTGATTCACCGTGGTTTCGGATCCGGATCTATATCTAGTCATCCTGTAAACACTAACTTAGTGTCAATTATGACAGCTTTATCATGGTATATCTATCTATAAATCATCTACTCAGAGTATTTCCTAAGACAGAATCCTTTGCTCTGATACCAAAATGAAACGTCCTTCCTTTCGTACATTTTAGGGAACATTTGGTAGCATTTAGAACCACTTTCAAGGTCATTGAAGTCCAATTTCTCATCTAGAATTTCAAGGAGAAAGAAGTGTTACCTTCGGTTTCAAGCTTTGGTCGCGACCTCAGTGTCCACTAGTCGCGACTCCTCGCCTCTGGAACTTTCAGTCGCGACCTCCTCAGCTTTTAGTCGCGACCTGTCGCCTCTGGAGTTGTTAGTCGCGACCTACTCTGCTTCTCGTCGCGACCTTCCTCTTCTTTTTGGATTTCTGACGTTCAGATGCCCGTATGGTCGCGACCTCAGCGTGTTCTGGTCGCGACCTTGCTTCGTGTCTGGTCGTATCGTAGAAGTCGACAGCTCAGATCGGCTTCCTCTACCGGTATCCACACGAACAGCGTTCCAATTGCGAACGACGTGCTAGCGCCTCTTGTCCCTCTAGGGCTTTCTGGAGATTCCGTCCTCACCGTCTCTATTTCGGCAGTTTCTTATCTGCAAACCTTTTGCACTCTCCCTGCCCCCTTTCATAGCTCGTATTGGGCTGTTTTGTGTGCGACCCTGTAGGCCCATATGAAGTTGGCAGTGGGCCAGTTACTATACTGACCCACAAGTCATAAGCGGTCTCTAGCAAGGCATTACGACTACCCAAAACATATGAGGATCGATAAACGATGTAACCTTTCATACAACCATATCACGTCCCTTTTGTCACACGATATTTCGGTCAAGGATGAGGCATGGAGAACGTCATCCTCCTGTTCCTGACCGTTACTTTCTCGATCCCTGAGTAGTCTGAATATAGAAATGGAACTACCCTTCCATTCCAGTATGGCCATACATTTCTCAGACTCACTCATCGAGGGGCCCAGTAATATCTCTCTACGAATGTGAGGGACAAATTCCATCTTGACCATTCACATTCCTCCGCATGAAAAACCACTAAGCCCGAGCATAGCCTTTATGATCACTCGGTCAAAAGTGATTTTTGACTAGGTCAAAGCTGAGCGTTTGTCATGTAGGAATCCATGATGATCTCAGGTCAAAGGGCATAGTGACATGGCTTGTATATGAGAGAAGCTTATGACTTGACCCATGCAGCTCTCTCATGACGGGTCGGTCCAGCACCCTATACTCTTACATGTGCCTATGACTTTGATTTATATCTCTATATATCTTCAAAGTCATACTGGTCTTATTTCATCTCTGCTCCCGCATAGATGACCGACCAGGGACATTTAGGATAAGATCACGAGTTATCCAAGGATGGTCATCACAGTAAATATGCAAATAATGTGATAACCCGATACAATGATTGGCCCCTAGGGCACAATTTCCAACATCATGACATATATGGAATCTGTTTATGTATGACATATACGGAATCTAAAAGGAAACTGAAATCGGTGGTGTATATCAATTGATTTGATCAATTAATATTGATGGGGTATAAGGAAAAAGAATTAAGATTCTTGATTATTTATAAAAAAAAAAATTTCTATTGGGGCGCTGCCCCACACCCCGCCCGCTAACCGGCTAGCGGGACCGCTGTGGCTATTTAATCGTAGCGCAACATAATCGTGATATGTATTGACTTTCCTGATATATGAATGTTTTGAAACATTTATTGCCCTTCAAATAGCATGAATTTTGATTCTTGAATGTTTGGGTATGGTGAACAATATGGCTCTAGATTACAAGTGTTGTAATTTTTCTAAATACGGCCTGCGTGTCGTACCTTCCTCTAATGACTCTCGTTGTACATTCTCTTCTCATCTCACTCCCCTCGAATGTTAAAATGAGGTTTCCTTATGTACTTTTCCTATTCTAATTAGAGAGCTCCTCTCATTGGCTTGAGGGGACTTAGGATAGGTGAGCCATATTGTATCACGTTTAAGATTATGCATCTTTTGATTAGATCACTGCATGTATGTTTTATATGCATAATACTTGTATGAGATACAACCGCGATACATGCATCTTATAAACCAGATAATTAATTAAACCCTCTAAAAGAAATCTTAAGTCATATGCCGTCAATTAATGAACACTTGTCAAAACCTCGATCGCTCATTTGTAGGTCCACCAAAGTGGGTGCATTTGAGTTATCTTGGGGAGATAAGCAAGAGTAATGGTGCTACACTTATGTTTGTTATTGTTTGACTTAATTGAGATTATCAAAACGGTTTTGGGTCTCAAGGCATTAGATGGGATTAAAACATGCCGGATCATATGATGATGGAATCCCATAAACATCTAAGAGTTACATGTGATGTAATTGGTAAAGTTGTTACCTACCTAAATAACTTAAAGTTGAGCGTCCTGCCAAAGCGGACTCAAGTTTAAGCCAAATATGGATCTTAGCCCACTAATTATTACATTGAGGGTTGTTTTATTCAGTGGGAGATTGCTAATTCGCTTGCATATTTTAATTGTAGAATCATGACGACTAGTAATACTGCTACATTATCGTTGCGATCTGTCCTTGAGAAGGACAAACTCAATGGGACAAACTTTCTTGACTGGTTCAGGAACTTGAGAAATGTTCTCAAGCAGGAAAGAAAGGTATATGTCCTAGATCAACCCATTCCTGAGGAGCCAGCAGCCAATGCTCCTAGAGCTCAGAGAGATTCTTATGCGAAGCATAAGGAAGACTCTGTTGATGTGGGATGCTTAATGCTTGCCACTATGGTTCCGGAGCTTCAAAGAGATCTGGAACACATGGAGGCTTATGAGATGATTGTGCATCTTAAGGAAATGTTCCAGCAACAGGCAAGGCAAGAGAGGTATGAGACCACTAAGGCCTTACATTCCTGCAGGATGGCTGAAGGTGCATCAGTCAGTACTCATGTCCTAAAGATGAAAGGGTACATAGATCACCTTGAGAGGCTTGGATTTCCCATAAGTCAGGAGTTAGCTACAGATTTGATCTTGAACTCACTCCCGGAAAGTTATGACCAGTTTATCATGAACTACAACATGAACAACATGGAGAAATCTATTTCTGAACTGCATGGGATGCTTAAAACTACTGAGCCGACTGTTAAGAACAAGCCCAGTACTGTTTTGATGGTTCAGAAAGGAAAGGGTATGAAAAAGAAAGGCAAGGGCAAGGGGAAGGGTCATGGCTCATCTGGTAAGACCAAAGAGTCAGGCAAGCCCGAAACCAAGCCTGCACCAAAGAAGGCAAAGCCTCCAAAGGAAGGAGTTTGCTTCTTCTGCAATGAACTGGGTCATTGGAAGAGGAATTGCAAACTCTACCTTGAAGATCTGAAAAAGAACAAGAAGGATAGCAGGGCTATCGCTTCAGGTATTTATGTTATAGACATTCATCTCTCTACTTCCACTACATGGGTATTAGATACTGCATGTGGTTCTCATATTTGTACAAATGTGCAGGGCCTAAAGGACATTAGAAAGCTGAAGAAGGGCGAAGTTGACCTACGAGTTGGAAACAGAGCAAAGGTTGCTGCTCTAGCTGTAGGCACTTATGAATTAGTTCTGCCCACTGGGCTTTTGTTAGTCTTGAACAATTGCTATTATGTTCCTGCTTTGAGTAGTAACATTGTTTCTCTTTCTTATTTGGATAAGGAAGGTTACACTTCCATTTCTGGGAATGGTAAATGTTCTATTTATCGTAATGATATTTTCTATGCTCATGGTGATTTGCATGTTGATCATTACATATTAAACTTGGAACAACCCAATCATGGAAATATCTATAACATAACCGCCAAAAGGATCAAACCAAATGATTTGAATCCGACGTACCTCTGGCACTGTCGTCTAGGCCACATAAATGAGAAACGCATTTCTAAACTCCATCAAGATGGATTTCTCAACTCATTTGATTTTGAATCATATGATACTTGCGAATCTTGTTTGTTAGGAAAGATGACAAAGTCGCCTTTCACTGGGCACAGTGAGAGGGCCACTGATTTGTTGGGCCTCATACATACAGATGTGTGTGGACCGATGAATACAAATGCCAGAAGAGGTTATTCGTACTTCATTACATTCATAGATGATTTCAGTAGATATGGCTACGTCTATCTAATGAAACATAAATCCGAATCTTTTGAAATGTTCAAGATATTTCAAAATGAAGTACAAAACCAGCTTGGTAAAACAATTAAAGCCCTTCGATCTGATCGAGGTGGTGAATATTTGAGCCAAGAGTTTATCGATCATCTTAGGAATTGTGAAATAGTCTCACAATTGACTCCTCCAGGAACACCACAATGGAATGGGGTTTCTGAACGGAGGAATCGAATACTATTGGATATGGTTCGATCCATGATGAGTCGAACAGATCTTCCACCATCCTTTTGGGGCACGCCCTAGAGACAGCTGCGTTCACACTGAATCGTGTTCCATCTAAGGCAGTTGAAAAGACTCCGTATGAGATATGGACTGGGAGGAAACCTAGTTTGTCTTTCTCAAGATTTGGGGATGTGAGGTCTATGTTAAGCAACAAGCCTCAGATAAGTTAGCGCCCAAATCTTCAAAGTGCCTTTTTGTGGGATATCCTAAGGAAACCAAGGGATATTATGTCTACAACCCCACTGATAACAAAGTGTTTGTTGTCAGAAATGGTATCTTTCTAGAACGAGAATTTATCTCTAAAAGAACCACTAGGAGCAAGGCACACCTCGAAGAAGTTCGAGAGCCACAAGACGCCACAGAACTAGAGATGGAAAGTAGAGAAGACTCACAAGAAGTTGTTGAGACTCCTCAAGTCACGCAAGGCCCAAGGCGATCTAATAGGGCACGACTTCAGCCTCAGAGATATGGATTTCTGATTTCTGATAGTCGTGATGTGTTGCTCATTGAGCATAATGAGCCCACTACCTATCAAGAAGCTATAGTGGGACCAAACTCTGAAAAATGGCTTAATGCCATGAAGTCTGAGATGCAATCCATGTACGATAATAAGGTATGGACCTTAGTCGACCCGCCTGAAGGTGTAAAAACCGTCGGGTGCAAGTGGGTTTTTAAAGAGAAAACCGACATGGATGGCAATGTAAATGTCTTCAAGGCACGACTGGTTGCAAAAGGATTTACTCAAACTCATGGTGTGGACTATGATGAGACCTTTTCCCCAGTTGCAATGGCCAAATCAATCAGAATCCTCCTTGTCATTGCAGCATATTATGACTATGAAATATGGCAGATGGACGTCAAGACAGCCTTCCTTAACGGAAAGTTCCTTGAGGATGTGTACATGACACAACCTGAAGGGTTTGTGCTTTCCGAGGACTCTGGTAAGGTATGCAAGCTTCAAAGGTCCATTTATGGACTGAAGCAAGCATCTCGGAGTTGGAATCATCGTTTTGATGAAGTAGTCAAATAGTTTGGATTTCTTCAAAACATTGATGAACCTTGTGTGTACAAAAAGGTTAGTGGGAGCACAGTTGTGTTTTTGGTACTCTATGTCGATGACATCCTACTCATTGGGAATGACATTCCTACCTTGCAGATTGTCAAGTCTTGGTTAGGAAAATCTTTCTCGATGAAAGACTTGGGTAAAGCCACCTACATCCTAGGAATTAGGATCTATAGAGATAGATCTAAAAGGCTTCTAGGACTGAGTCAGAGCACATATATAGACAAGATACTGCATAGGTTCAGTATGCAGGAATCAAAAAGGGGTTTCATACCCATGTCTCATGGTATTCACCTCAGCAAGGATTTGTGTCCTAGTACACCAGATCAGCGAGGTCGCATGAGTAAGATTCCATATGCCTCGGCCATAGGATCTATCATGTACGCCATGTTATGTACTCGACCGGATGTCTCGTTTGCCTTAAGTATGACTAGCAGATATCAACAGGACCCTGGTGAGGGCCATTGGACTGCTGTCAAGAATATCCTTAAGTACTTAAGAAGGACTAAGGACTTATTCTTGGTCTATGGTGGATTGGAAGACGAGCTCTATGTAACTGGTTACACAGATGCAAGTTTCCAAACTGACCAGGATGACCAGAAATCGCAATCTGGATACATATTCCTCCTAAATAATGGAGCGGTAAGCTGGAAGAGCTCTAAGAAGAGCACTGTAGTAGATTCTGCAATGGAAGCCGAGTATATAGCAGCATCTGATGCAGCTAAGGAGGCCGTTTGGATCAGGAAGTTCATTATTGAACTAGGGGTGGTACCGACCATCTCAGATCCAATAACTTTGTTCTGTGGCAATAGTGGTGACATTGCACAGGCCAAAGAGCCTTGGTCACATCAAAGGACCAAGCATATACTCAGGCGATTTCATCTCATCAGAGAAATCAATGATAGAGGTGATATAAAAATATGCAAGGTAATAGGAGAAGACAATGATGCTGATCCTCTAACAAAACCGCTTGTCCAGGCAAAACATGAGCGTCATGTTAGGTCAATAGGATTGAGACAAATTAATGATTGTTCCTAGTGCAAGTGGGAGGATGTTGGAAATTGTGCCCTAGGGGCCAATCATTGTATCTGGTTATCACATTATTTGCATGTTTACTGTGATGACCATCCTTGGATAACTCGTGATCTTATCCTAAATGTCCCTGGTCGGTCATCTATGCGGGAGCAGAGATGAAATAAGACCAGTATGACTTTGAAGATATATAGAGATATAAATCAAAGTCATAGGCACATGTAAGAGTACAGGGTGCTGGACCGACCCGTCATGAGAGAGCTGCATGGGTCAAGTCATAAGCTTCTCTCATATACAAGCCATGTCACTATGCCCTTTGACCTGAGATCATCATGGATTCCTACATGAAAAACGCTCAGCTTTGACCTAGTCAAAAGTCACTTTTGACCGAGTGATCATAAAGGCTATGCTCGGGCTTAGTGGTTTTTCATGCGGAGGAATGTGAATGGTCAAGATGGAATTTGTCCCTCACATTCGTAGAGAGATATTACTGGGCCCCTCGATGAGTGAGTCTGAGAAATGTATGGCCATACTGGAATGGAAGGGTAGTTCCATTTCTATATTCAGACTACTCAGGGATCGAGAAAGTAACGGTCAGGAACAGGAGGATGACGTTCTCCATGCCTCATCCTTGACCGAAATATCGTGTGACAAAAGGGACCTGATATGGTTGTATGAAAGGTTACATCGTTTATCGATCCTCATATGTTTTGGGTAGTCGTAATGCCTTGCTAGAGACCGCTTACGACTTGTGGGTCAGTATAGTAACTGGCCCACTGCCAACTTCATATGGGCCTACAGGGTCGCACACAAAACAGCCCAATACGAGCTATGATGTCCAGATTCATTGAATCTAAGAGATGTCTAGATTCAATGAATAATCTAGGGTGGTTATATATTTTATATATATATATAAATTAGTTTATATATATATTATATATATAATATAAGAGATATTTGTAAGATTTAATTTATAAGGATAAATTAAATCTCTATCATTTTTGAATTTGAATTTAAATGGATATGATCTATTTGAATTTGAAATTCAAATTGATAAGATATCTCAAATTTGATTTATGAGAATAAATCAAATATAATTCTGTCTTATCTTTATTTTAAATTAAATAAATAGGTGAATTAAATTTGTGGGACGGATTTAATATAAACCATATTTATTTAATTAGTTTCTTATTAAATTATGCAATATATGATATTGTATTAATTCAGAATTAATATAAGATTAATTCTGAAGCCCGGCCCTATTAGAAGCCCGATAGCTTCCTATATATTTGACATTAGGAGCTAGGGTTCCACACACAATAGATCTCTTCACACACATTCAGTTGTGAGAAAAGGGGGCAGGGAGAGTGCAAAAGGTTTGCAGATAAGAAACTGCCGAAATAGAGACGGTGAGGACGGAATCTCCAGAAAGCCCTAGAGGGACAAGAGGTGCTAGCACGTCGTTCGCAATTGGAACGCTGTTCGTGTGGATACCGGTAGAGGAAGCCGATCTGAGCTGTCGACTTCTACGATACGACCAGACACGAAGCAAGGTCGCGACCAGAACACGCTGAGGTCGCGACCATACGGGCATCTGAACGTCAGAAATCTGAAAAGAAGAGGAAGGTCGCGACGAGAAGCAGAGTAGGTCGCGACTAACAACTCCAGAGGCGACAGGTCGCGACTAAAAGCTGAGGAGGTCGCGACTGAAAGTTCCAGAGGCGAGGAGTCGCGACTAGTGGACACTGAGGTCGCGACCAAAGCTTGAAACCTAAGGTAACACTTCTTTCTCCTTGACTTAAACACATTCGGTAGATCCTGGCTGGGAGTGGAAAAATTTTTAAAGTTAATTTCCGCTGCGTGTCTTCCAATTCCCTTCAGAATTTACACAGTGAACAGTACTCGAGAAGAGTAAAATTCCAGATTGAGAAATTGGACTTCAATGACCTTGAAAGTGGTTCTAAATGCTACCAAA
Source organism: Leucaena leucocephala (assembly GCA_037074615.1). Classification (NCBI taxonomy): domain Eukaryota; kingdom Viridiplantae; phylum Streptophyta; class Magnoliopsida; order Fabales; family Fabaceae; genus Leucaena; species Leucaena leucocephala. The sequence goes on along the minus strand of CM073548.1, from coordinate 5,906,720 downwards.
TGATCCCTAAAATGTACGAAAGTAAGGACTTTCATACAGAACCGAAAACACCTCTCTTGTTTCCAAAAATTCTCATTTTGATTCCAATGCTTCCAATATTGGTTTCTCTACTATATCCCCACACAATTTCCCATTCAAACCCATTGGAAGCTCAAAATCATGAAATTCCAATATATGAATAGTAATTCGTACAGTACCAGAATAGAACACAATCTTTGATTCACAAGCATACTTTAATTTCTAAGCTATTACTACTTGATTCTAGCTTGTTTAAGCTTATCTAAACTATCTATAACATAAAACTCATCTTCCTTTCACATCAAAACAGAATGGACAGCAGCACCATCAAGAGGAATATGTCCCAAAAACCTCTTAAAAATAAGAACAAACTTGCTAGAACATAGTCTAGGATCAAGGGGACAACTTACCTTACTAATTTCTTCAAGGTGCTTGCTTCCTCCAAGCTTGAGTGGTAATTTTGCAAGAGTTTCCCCAAGGTTCTTGTGCTCATAGTTTTGAGCAGAATTGGTGGGGTATTTATAGGCAAACTTGGGCGGAAATGAAAGGCCAAGATCATTTTGTACACTATTTGATCTAAGGGCTTAGATTTAATCTTGGATTTTCTTTTCTTTAATAATTATGACATCACCACCATGACATCATCAAGAGGGACACCTCATAGGACACTTGGTGCCATTCTCATGGTGGGAAGCTCCTAGAAAAATTCTAGTCCAATCCGGTACCGGCCCGATCCGATTTTCCAAAAACCGGACTATTTTCTGAATCTAATTTTTCTGACATTCCATAATATGTTTTCTAACCTTAAATCCAGTATCCAGATTCTTTCTATCATTGACATTCTTATACTAGGTTTAAACTCAATTACAGGGGCATAATCGTCATTTTACACCTCTTTGTACCTTATCAGAGCATATACTGACTCTGTCTAACCCTTCCTGTACATGCCTTGGCATTTTGGCCTGTCCAAAATGACCTCCATTCATCTATTTCTCCCTTAGTGCGGCACAGGGGTATTTTCATAATTTCGCGCTTTCCGGGGTTTCTCGGGACACTGGCCCACCTATCAGTCCAATCATTTTATTGGGCCATCATGACTCCATTTTTGGGCCTTTTTAGGGTTTACTACCTTTATGGCACGAATCCCTAGAAATCTCTCCCGGCGATATTTATCGGGTATTTTATTCCACTGTAAATTTCATTAAAAATTCTATAGGATTCCTTTTCTGATCCTGTCAATTTTATAAATTTATATATTAATTATAGGGATTTACTGTAAGGTCTCATCTGATTCTGAGATCCGAAAAATACTGTAATAATTTTATCTGACTTCAAAAATTTATATCAATTTTTTGGGAACTTAAATCAAAATTCTGTGTTACGTCAAACTAACCGGAATAATTTTCTCTATCTACTGGTAAAATTTGGATCTGATCCGACTCCAGGCATTTTTTGCCTATTTTCGGTCCAATTCTTCATAATTACACTTTTGCCCCTTTACTTTTCATAAATTGTACTTATGTCCTTATATTTGGCTAAAATTACACTTAAGGACCCCATATTTTTGTCTACTTTTTCTTTTGGCCTTAAACTTTTGTAAATTGCACTTAAGTCCCTGAATTTTCTTCCTTTTCAATACAATCCCCTTTTCTTTACATAATTGGCCACATTTTTCTTAGAAAATCTCATATATATTAAGTACAAACTGTATATACTCATCAGTACAGAAATTAGGGATATTACACGACCTCCTCAGCTTCTGGACACGACCTATCATCTTTGGAGTTGTCACTCGCGACTTCCTCAGCTTCTAGTCTCGACCTTTCGTCTCTTTTCAATTTTTCGACGTTCAAGACGCCTGTATGGTCGCGACCTAAGTGTCTATGCGTTGAAACTTTCCCTAGAAGCCTCATTAATGACATCATCCATGAAATCATAAAGGCCTTTTTTGGTGCAATAAAGAGAGTAATACTAATAGGAAAAATTTCAGTCCAGTCCGGTACCGATCGAGTCAGTTTCAGAAAAATCAGACTGTTTTATGTTCCCGATTTTTATAATATTCCAAAATATGTATTCTATCAGGAAAACCTGTGTCTAGGTTTCTCTTACCATTTACATTCTTATACTAAGTATTTATCTGATATCCATCCATTGTGAATGACCAAAATACCCTTGGTGCTCTTTCTTGCACTATATTGACCCTAAGGGCATAATTGTCATTTCACACCTCTTTGTACCTTATCAGAGCATATACTAGCTCTGACTAATCCTTCCTATACCTGCCTTGGCATTTTGGCCTATCCAAAATGCCCTCCATTCATCTCTTGCTCATTAGTTCAACATAGGGGCATTTTCATAATTTGGCACTTTTCCGGGATTCCTTTGGACACTGGCCCACCTATCTGTCCCATTACTTTATTGGGCCTCCATAATGCCATTTTGGGCCTTTATAGGGTCCACTACCTTTATGGCATAAATCCCAAGAAATCTCTCTCGGAGATATTTATCGGGTATTTTATTCTACCATAAATTCCATTAAAAATTCTACAGGATTCCTTTTTTGATCCTGTCAGTTTTATAAATTCTTATAGGAATTATAGGAATTTACCGTAAAGCTTCATCTGATTCTGAGGTTCAAAAAATACTGTAATAATTATCCTAACTTCAGAAATTTATATCAATTTTTTGGGACCTCAAATCAAAATTATGTGTTGCGTCAAACTAACCGGAATAATTTTCTCTATCTACTAGTAAAATTTGGGACTTATCTGATCCCACCATTTTTGGCCTATTTTCAGTCCAATTTCTTCATAATTACACTTTTGTCCCTTGAACTTTTGATAAATTACACTTAGGTCCTTAAACTTTTTGAAATTACACTTAATGGCCCAACATTTATGTCTACCTTATACTTTGGCCCTAAAACTTTTATAAATTTCGCTTAGGTCCCTAAACTTTTTATCCTTTTCAATTCAATCCCTTTCCTTACTTAAATGGCCACACTTTTCTTAGAAAATCTCACATATATTACGTACCAACTGTACATACAAACCAGACCATAAAATAAGGATATTACAACATCCAAGCAAAATAAGCATACAAGTTGAGTAAGTTCCACTACCTTATACCATAGCTTCTCCTTAGTTTGACAAGCCTTTAACTTCCTTTCTCTTCACATATAGCTTTATCAAGAGAGAGAAGTTCCTTAATTCTAACTATTCCACCATAACAATCCTCTAATTTATTAGAGTAGGGAGTAGAATTGGTTACTTACCTCAATCCTAAGCTTGCTGAGTCCTTAAACTCCTTGGATTGCTCCTAGCTCGGTCAAATCTCCTTATTTTCTCCTTTCTATCTTTCTCTCTCTCTCTCTTCCTTTTTATCCTTGCTTTTCGTGGAGTAACTTAAGGGGTAGAGGTATTTATAGTTGAGGTGAAATGGATTAAATAATTCAGATCGAATCGCGATGAACTGCTCATATCACTTAACTTGCTCACCAAGTAATGCCTACATTATCATGATGACATCCTCCTCCTTATGTCATCATGCTAGGTGGCACCCTGTGTGGCTCCCACAAGGGCACCTCACATGGTGAGTCATCGCTTCTAGAAAACTCCAGAGTAATCCAGTACATTTTGTCCAATTCTGTACAATCTTGAATTATATAAAGGGATTTTTCCTGAATTATTAGATTGTTCTTTAGTTCAATAATTTTCATGTGTTCCAATAGTATTATTTACCTAGGAAACATTTATTAAATAGATACTGATAAATATCTGACAAAATTCATCTTATCATATCCCTTTTCCCAGTTATAACTGTAGCCCAGTTCTTGTATTCTTCTTGGATCTTACTGAATTACTATTTCAGTATACTGGGCCCTACTACCCTGTGGAATGGCCTTTTTTGATGCCATTCTGGGCCTACTTAGACCCAACTCGCCTCTACTTAAGTTTCATTGTCTAGATATTTGGTGTCTACTGTAACATCCCAAATTTTCTCTATTTGTATAAGACTGGTAGAGGAAAAAGGTTATGAAGGTCTTGGGATGGTAATCAAAAGGAAAGATAATGATTAAGATAAGTTTTAAGCTAAAGAAAGAGAGAAGGTATGAAGTTGTAAAGAAAAAATGACTAAATTGCAATTAATGAAAGTTTCAAGGACATAATGGACATTTTGGACAAGAAATGGACTGAAGTGAAAGTCATGTAAAATAGAAGTAGACATAAACTTTGGACCATTAAGTGTAAATATGAAAAGTTGAGGGCCTAAAGTGTAATTTTCAAAAGTTCAGGGGCAAAATGGTAATTATAAAAAGTTGAACCAGAAAAAGGCCCAAAAATGCCCAGAAATGGTTTAGTCCCAAATTTTACCATAAAATAGAGAAAAGTATTTTGATCAGTTTAACGCAACGCAGAATTTTGATTTAAGGTCCTGATAAATTGATATTAATTTTTGAAGTCAGGAGATTATTACAATATCCTCTGGACCTCATAATCAGATGAAATTTGGTAGTCAATTATTATAAATAATATAAGAATTTATGAAATTGATAGAAGTCAAAAAGGAGTCCTGTAGAATTAATTATGGAATTTAAGGTGAAATAGGACACCGATAAAAGGGTTAAAGGAAATGTAGGGAATTTTTATCAGGACTTCTGGGTCTCAAAAAATTATGAGATTTTGCAGGAAATTTATTTTATATTAGAATGAATTTATAAAAATGTTAGAACCAATAAAAGAGGTGTTTAGAATTTATCTCAAAAATCAGGGTGATTTGAGAATATCGGTATAAGGAAAGTGACTTGGGATTTCTGTTAATTAGCTATTGGACCTAAAAGAGGCCCAATATGACGTCCTAGACAAGCCCAAAAAGCCCAAGAAATTGTTATTTATGATAAACTCATATTTGTACTAATTTTTACTATGTTAAAAGAGAGTTTATTATTGATTCTTATCCACATTTATTACTATATTGAGCAAATTAGCTAATAATATGAAGTTGGACAAGTGGGAATTTAAATGATGTGATTTTAGTGCTTAATTGGATAAATAATCTATTAAATATCAATTTCAGGTTAACACAGCAGCATAGTGGAGCTTACCTGTGAACTCAAGTCACGACCTTATGTATTCACCGTCATGACCAAACTTCAATTAGCAAAGAAGAAGCGCTCTCTATAAATATTAGTCACGACCTGATGTATATAAGGTCACGACCAAAAATGTCAAATGAAGAATTCAGTCAACGAATGACAGAAGAGACAGCTGGACAGAAGGTGATTTAAGCATGTGATGGATTGCATAGCTGGACTTAACAGATTGCAAGTGGGAGATCAACATGTGTAGCAACATAACTGAAATCCACACATCTGGCACTGTTCACGCGCACACTGTTCACACATCAGCATACTCCATCTGAACAAAATGAGCAACTTGCTAACAGCAAGTGGGTGCATGTGCTATAAATAGAATACCAGATCATGTGCTGATAGCTGGAGGACATCTGGATAGTTCCATTGACTCACTCATGCATTTCAGACTTCTCCTATATATCACATGATATGCACATCATCTAGAGATCGCAATACATTCCCATACATTCTGACATACAGTTATGAGATACCATTCACACACACCATTCCATCCAGATTCCAGTTTCACACACACATCATCTTCTTCTCCATTCTCATTTCTTTTCTGCAACCTTGCTCTGTTCTAGTTAATAGAAACAAAGAAAGGTTCTGCAGTTCATCATCTTCATTTTCTCCTTCTATTTCCATATGACTACTGCTGCTGTACCGATGTTTGCTGCTGGAGTTCAGATAGCAATGCAAGGCTGAGCTGCTGTGCTTCCTTGGAGATGATGCCAACCAGAGTCTTTCAAGCTTAACAGGGAGTTATTGAGTCTTTAAGTCAGATTTAACTATATCTAGTTGATGTATTCACTTCTGGTTTATTGATTCAATTAGAGTAATAGATGACAAGGAATTAGGAACCGAGATGGATTCTTTCTACCTATAGTAATGATCATTTGATTAATATTCATATTCTATTATCTCTAAGTTGAACGATTCCTATTCTCTATTAATGTCTGTGAGTTGTAGCGGTGATTGAGATTTAGCTAGCGAGTTGTTAGCTAACCTATTCTAGTTCAATTGATTAACTCTTGATATTCTGTGGACAATGAAGGTAAGGTAATCTCCAAGGGAACACACTTGTCATCATTCATTCATCTCGTCATCTTAATCACATAAAAACAGAAACAATAGAATAGATTTACTTTCTGAAGTTAGTTGATAGTCCAAAACACAACTCATCTGCTTAACTTGATAAATTGTGGCTCAATAGATTGATTAGGAATTCTAACATTCAGTAGCGCCTTGTGATCTGACCTAGGTTAGCCTCCACTTACTATTGGTTAGCTTAGTTTTGTTTGATAATAGAAACGACAGTTATCAAAATGGCGCCGTTGCCGGGGAGCCTTACTTGTTAAGGTTTCCTAAGCAATCTCCTGGGTTCCAAAAACAAAAAGAGTAGGTAGTTGTTTTGAGTTTTTCTATGATTTTTCTGTTTCATATCTGTAAAGTCGCGACCATTTGGCTTTTTCACAGCAACAAAAGTTCTCTGTGATTTCTAGTCGCGACCAGATACACATTTGGTCACAACCAGAAATCAGTTTTAAACTCACATTTGCTCTCTGATGTAATATCCCTAATTTTCTGTACTGATTTGTATGTACAGATTGAATGAAATATATGAGTTATTTTTCAGGAAAAGATGTGGCCATTTATGTAAAGAAAGGGATTAAATTGAAAAAGAAAGAGAAGCTTAAAGCGAAAAAGGAAAATAGACAAAAATGTGGGGTCTTTAAGTGTAATTTTAGCCAAATCTTAGCCAAATTTGAGGGACTTAAGTGCAAAGAAGAAAAATTCCCCGGGGCTAAATTGTAATTAAAGAAAGTTAGGCCGAAAGTGGTTTGGACTGCCCGAAAGCATTTTAGTCCCAGATTCCACCAGTAGATAGAGCAAGTAATGCTGGGTAATCCAGCTTAATACAGGAATTTTCGCAGGACTCCAGATAGCCAAAATTTATCTGATAATGAAAAAGTTATAAAAATTCATATCGGATATCCTAGATCTCAGATATATGTGAGAAGTTACAGGATGATGATTCCTGATTTGGAGGATGTCAGGGAATTGACAGAATACCGATAGGAGGTCTGTAGAAAAAGTTATTCACAAATTAGTGAATTGAGACGGGAGTATGTGACCTCCGGGGATCCGATTAGGAGATTTATCAGTATTTAAATTGGGACTGAATAAGTTCGGATGACCTCAGTCAGATGACTATTATGACCCACAGGGATGCCTAAATACAGTAGGCCAGTCTATCTGGTAAAAGGAGCCGGTGTCCGGAGACATGTAGAAATAGTGTATAATTGTAATTCATGCCATAAGGTAATGGACCCTGAAAGGACCAAGAATGGGGCCAACAAAGACCCAGTAAGACCCTTGGACTGATAGATGGGCCAGTGTCCGGTGGAACCCTGGAAAAGTGCGAAATTACGAAAATGTCCCTGCGTTATACTAAAGAATAATAGATGAATAAAGGGCATTTTGGTCATTCTGGACAGGCCCAGAAGCCAAGGCACATGCATATAAAGTTACTCAGAGCCACTATATGCCCTGATAAGGTGCAAAAATGTGTGAAATGACGATTTTACCCTTAGGGTTAAGATAGTGCAAGAAAGGGCACCCAGGGTATTTTGGTCATTTCGCAAGGGATCTGTAATTAAGTTTAGACCCAGTATAAAATGTCAATGATATAAAGGACCCAGATGCTAAATTTAAGGTCTGAAGACATAATATGGATTTTTAGAAAAATTAGATTCAGAAAATAGTCCAGTTTTCAAGGAATCGGATCGGGCCGGTACCAGATTGGACTAAAATTTTCCAGAGGCTTCGAGGGGTTTCATTTTTGCCATGTGAGGTATGAGGTGTCCCATGAGGTGTCCCTTGGATGAAGTCATAAATGGTTATGTCAAAAATAAAAAAGAAAAGAAAATGCAAGATTAAATCTTGGCCTTTAGATCAAATAGTACCCAAAATGATCTTGGCCTTCCATTTTCCCCAAAATTTTCTATAAATACCCCCCAAATATGGTTGCAAGCCGTGGCATTGAGAACCCTTGGGGAAACTCTTGCAAATTGAAAACTCAAGCCAAGAGGAAGCAAGCACTTGGAAGGAAACATCAAGGTAACTACTCCTCTTGATCCTAGACTATGTTCTAGTAGATTTTCTCTTGAGTTTAAGTGGTTTTTGAGGCATAAACCTTGATGTGTTGCTGCTAGAATTTTGGTACCCATGTGAAAGGAACATGAGTTTTATGTTGTGGATAGTTTAGACAAGCTTAAACAAGCTAGAATCAAGTGGTAATGGCTTAGGAATTCAAGTATGTTTGTGAATCCAAGATCATGTTCTGTTCTGTACAGTACGCAATCACTGTTCATATGTTGGAATTTCATGATTTTGATGCTTCCAATGAGTTTAAAATGGAAAATTGTGTGGGGTTATAGTAGGGAAACAAGTATTGGAAGCATTGGAATCAAAATGAGAATTTTTGGGAAACAAGAGGTCACTTTTCGGTTCTGTATAGAAATGAAAGATGCAATTGGATTATGGAATTTTTGAATTCATATTTGGATTCTACATGAAAAATTATGTGGGAATGAACCATGAGAGTTTAGTTTGAAAAGGTGTAAACCTAAGTCACAAAGTAGATAAAGAAAGGGACTTGATGGAACCCTAGTCTTGAAAATGGTTTGAATTGAGTTGTGACTTGGTATTTGTCTTGTTATGCCTAGGTTTTGACATTTGTGGAAAGGAGGGATCAAGACAAGAAGGAATTGGCAAAGACACCTAAGAGGTAGCAAGAATACTTAACTATAAACTTATATTGTTTGATTGATATGCTTGCTTGTTATACATGAAGTTTGGTTGAGCATGATATGTTATGTGATGATGATTATGATGATGATGATGAGTTATGAATATGTGCAACTCCTTGCAACTCATGTCATGACAATATGCATGTTAGAGTTTGCCTATGTATGATCATGAATTAGCTCCCATTGTATGATAACATGTTAAGCATTTTATCAAGCATGCATAACCTTATAGTTTGTATATCTTGCTATTGGGATTTCCATGAAATCTCATTCCTTCCATATGTATATAATCATGCTCTAGGTGCTGTAACTTCTCATGGAAGAGAGTAAATGTGAATGAACAATGTATATATGGCCTAGATAGCATGTATTTAACATAGGAGATGTGGTATGGTATGTAAAAACGTATACACTCACTGGAACCATACGAGGCCGAACGCTTTCATCGATTATTTGAGTAACTTATCCGAAGAGTTTTCATGTGAAATTTGGCATGAAGATATCTAAGATACAGAGATTTAATTGGACACCAATAAAGCCCAATTTGGTTAAGTTTTCAAATTGATATGATTTTTTGAAGTTGGACCTAAAACCTGGATCAAGATAAAACGAGCCCTGAGAGGCAGCGAGACTCATACGCGATTTTCATATAGCAAATGAATGAATTTTTCCATGAAATTTTATGAACTTAAAGTAGACATATGTATATTTAAATCCATATGTAACATGACTCATTTGGATAAGTATACAAAGAGAAATGAATTTTTGAAAATGAGACACAGAATCTGGAAGTTCAAAGTTTACCAAATGAACAGTGATTTTCAACAAATAAACTGATTTCATTTGGACAAGTAAATCTAATTTTCATATTTTTCCTTAAAAGTTTGATGAAATATATTTCATTAGAAATTGGAACCACCTCATTTAAATTTTTTTAGATTTAATTGTGAATTTCCAAAGTTCATGCTGCAAACTGGAATTACCAAGTGAACAGTAAAGTGAACAGTACCGATAGCCTAACTTTTGGAAATTCATATTTATAAGGTAAAATGGTGTTCCAATGTTCTAAGATACTTCCAATTGAGCATATGTAAGTATGAGATTAAGGATGTTTCATCTGACACTTTTAGTCACGACTTGAGATTTACTTGGTTGCAACCAAAAATATTTTTCATCAAATTTTCATCTCTGTGATTTGTAGTTGCAAACAAATTGACATTTAGTCACGACTAAACCTCTCTGTGATATTTAGTCGCGACCTAAGTACATTTTGGTTGCAACGACAAATCTCTTATTTCAAACATTTGCTCCATGTAATTTCTAGTCGTAGCCAGATTGACACTTAGTCACGGCTAAAATCTGTTGTTTTTAGTCGCGACCAAAGTGTATTTTGGTCGCAACCAGAAATTTCTAACTTCAAGCTTGTGCTCTCTGTGATTTTTAGTCGCAACCAAAGTGACATTTGGCCGCGACCAAAAATCCATATTCAAACAATTTTGCTCTCTGTGACTGACAGTCGCGACTTGTGGTTCATTTTCGTCACGATATTAGCTCTCTGTGATTTTGAGTCGCGACCTCTTATCCTTTTTATCGCGACCTTATATTTCTAAACTGCGACTAACTGATTTGATTTGCTGAATTTGCTGCATTATTGATATATCTGATCTTCTGCATCATTGTTAAGCTTGAATTACATGAACAAGAGCTCTGAACTCATTCCTTTGGATAGAGAGATTAATAGGACACTTAGGAAAATCGAGAAAGCTAAGAATCAAGCTAGTGTTACATCTGTTGATGCTAACACTGAACCTGCATCTTGTGCTATATTAGATAATCATCTTGTCATGGAGCATGTTAATGTAGGTGAAGCTCAGACTCATAATCAGAATAATCAACATGAGCAATATGCAGAAAATAACATGAACAATAGAAGGCCACGTAGGAGCATAAGAGAACTCACTTCTTCTAATGCAAACTATGATCCTTTTCATACTTGTCCTGCTTTAGATGTGAACTTTGACTTGAAAGGTCCTTTGTTGAGTAACTTACCAAAGTATTATGGATTGGCAGGTGAGGATCCTTTCAAGCATTTGCAGACTATGCAGTGGGTTTGCTCAACTATAAAGCCTGTAGGAGCTGACTGGATGCTGTGCAGAGACAAGTCTTTCAATTCACACTGGAAGGAAAGGAAAAAGAATGGTTCTATATACTGCCACATCATACCCCACAAGCTCTACACTCCTGGAACAACTTGAGAAGTGCATTCTTGGAGAGATATTTTCCTTCATCAAAGACTGCTGCATTAAGGAAGGAGATCTTTGTTGCAAAATAGTATGCTGAAGAATCTTTCTATGAGTTTTGGGGAAGATTTCAAGAGTTGCTGGCTAGATGTCCATATCATCAGATTCCAATGGAACATTTGGTGCAGTACTTTCATTCAGGATTGCATTTTGCATGCAAAAAGAATTTGGATGCAGCTACTGGAGGTTCCATTGATGATTTGACACCTGATGAAGCATGGAGCCTGATTGAGAAGATAATAAACAATGACCAGCTGTATGGAGGATTAGATGCTAGACAAGTGCATGAGGGTCTGCAAGGTCTTCTCAGGATCATAGTAATCTGTCTTCTCAAGTTGCTACAGATCAACAATCTAGCTACTCAATTGAGCAGTTCACATATTCAAAGCCCATACTCTCAAGCTCTAGTTGCTCCTAGCTGTCAAATCTACTATTCTCCAATGCATATCAGTGCAAATTGTCCTTCACATCATGAGGATGTCTCAGCCATTTATCAAGGCAGACCCAACCAGTATCCACCAAGGAATTCATATTCTAATACATACAATGAAGGATGGAGAGAGCATCCTAATTTCAGATGGAGAGATGGAGATGGAGCTGTTGGTCAAAACAGATTCAACAATGACAAGCAAGTGGTTGAATCCTCTAGAGCCATAGAAGTGTCTAATGCTGCAAAGGATAATGGAATTTCTGAGATACTCAAGAGCATTACTGTGATGAATTCAAATATAAATTCCATTAATACAAACTTCAGCTCTAACTTCAAGGAATTGAGGTCTACAGTAGAAAACAACTTAGCAATGGCAGAATCTAAGTTTTCCTACTTTGGAGAACAAGATAGAGGAGTGGGAAACAAAAGATGAAAATATGAATGGCTATGTATCACAACTAGCCAATTCAGTAAATGATTTTCAGGCCAGAATGGGAGGAAGTCTACCTTCAAATACACTTGTTAACCGAAAATCTGTGAATGCTATGAGCTTGAGAAGTGGCAAAATAGTGGGCAGATGCTGATAAGAAGAAAAAGGAATCTGAAACTAAAGTGCTGACTGAAGAAAGATCCTCAATTATCCCAGAATCAAAAAGTAGCACAGAAAAGGGTATATTGCAGCAGAACATATCAGGAAGCAGCAAGGAGAAGGATACATTGCAGCAGAATGAGTAACCTGTAATGAAGAAATCTGCATGAAACATCCTTCCTTAGACCCTTCAGAGTACACTTACGGAAGCAATCTTAACTTTATTATATCTCTCTTGCCGAAAATCCTGGCAGAAAATAACTGTACTGATTCAGTAATTCCCCATGAGAACTACCATTCTACGTAAGTACCCAGGAAAGACTAGATGAACCGGCTAGGTCCACTCACTTCCAGCCTCCTTAGACAGCACCTACGTACACAGTACTCTGTACAGTCTACCAGCACAACGGTATTTTCTAGTAAATATTTTTAAATCTTAACCTTAAAAACCTTGACCTTAAATTTGAAACTTAAACCTTAACCTTACTTATACTCAATTGGAATTATTTTAGAACATTGGAATACCTCTTAACCTCAAAAATATGAATTTCCAAGAGTTGGGCTTACGGGTACTGTTCACTGCCACTATTCACTGGGTAATTCCAGATTACAACCTGAACTTTGGAAATTCATAACTAAATCTAGAAAAATCTTTTTGAGGTGATTCCAATTTCTAATGAAATATATTTCATTTAACTTTGATAAAAAAACATGAAAATGAGGTTTTCTTGTCCAAATCAAATCAGTTTATTCGTTGAACTTTACTGTACATTTGGTAATCTGGAAATTCCAGTTTCCTTGCCCCATTTTCAAAAATTCATTTCTCCTTGTATACTTATCCAATTGAGTTTAATTACATATGAATTTAAATATCTATATGTTTACTTTGATCCCATAAAATTTCGTGGAAGAACTCATTCATTTACTATATGAAATTAGCGCTTGAACCTTACTGCCTCTGAGTAGTCGTATTATCTTATTCCAGATTTTAACTCCCGACTTTGAAAAATCATAACAATTCGCGTTCTTAACCAAATGAGGAGTTCTTGGTGTGCAATTAAAGCTATTGATCTTAGATATGTTCATACCAAATTTCAAGTAAAAACTCACTGGTTAAGCTGCCCAAACAATCGCTGGAAGTAGACTGACTCTCATCGGATCCAGTGCATGCATACAATATACATACCAATATATCATCACATAAATTAAAGGCATGCTTTCCAAGTCATACACCATTCATACATCCACCATTACCTCCTTCCTTGTGATGTTCCAGCACCTAGATCATGGTTATGGGGGTGAGATTCGGGGGAATCTCAGTAGTAAACAATACCAAACAATGCATGTATTAATGTAAAGACTTGTGCTTGCTTGTGAAAGTGTTATCATAGTTTGATGAGCATGCTTCCATGTATCATATGAAATACAATTGGCCAAAGAAATCATAAAATAACAGAGCTTAAATCATCTACCATATATACACAATTCAACCAAGCCATATCACAATCAAGCATAAATTACATACATACAAGTTTAGGGTAAGTCCACTACCTTGGATTTAAGCTTTCTTTCTTATGCTTGCACTTGCTTCCCAAGCTTTCCAATCATGAAGCTTTTTGGTCAATCATTCCCCAACACCTTCTTAGAGGTTTCAAGGTCCTAAACACATTCATATTCATTACATAATCCATTAGGACCATGAACTCAAACACTACTCAAGACTACCTCTCTTGAACCTTTAACTTGCTTTAACTAACATAACTTTTTTAATCTTTGCCAATTAACTTGGCCTTAGAATCAATTAATGTCTTGACCTTACCCTACACAATTTTACCTTTTGAATCCATTTATGAACTAAAAATAACCAAATTCCAGCAAGAATGCACTGTTCTGTACAGATTTGGAAAAGCATACATAATTCTTCCAAAAATTCTCATTTTGATTCCAATGCTTCCCATACTTGTTCCTCCACTTTACCCCCACACAAAATCTCATTTTAAGACCATTGGAAGCATCAAAATCATGAAATTCAAATCACTGTTCATGCGAGTGAACAGTAACCGTGAGGAATTTTCAACATTATAACCTTTAATTCCAATGGTTTCCAAGGTTCAAAACCTTTCCAATCCTACACAAAATCATCATATAAACTCAATGGAAGCATTAAATCATTGAAATTCCATTTCCTTCTATCATGAACAGTGCATGAACAGTGCAAACCAAAATGGTAAAGTCAAGAACATCAACTTACTTCACAACCAAGCATGTAACTAACTTGTTTAAGCTTGTCTTAACTATTTATGACTTAAAACTCATATTCCTTTCACATATACACAAAAATTCCAGCAGCACCTCCCCAAGATTTAAGCCTAAAAAACCACTTAAACTCAAGCACAAACCATAAGAACAAAGTCTAGAAGCAAGGGAGCAACTTACCTTACTTGTTTCTCCAAGATCCTTGCTTCCTCCAAGCTTGAGAGAAATATTTTGCAAGAGCTTCCTAAGGTTCTTGCTCCATGGTTTTGAGCTTGCAAATGGGGGGTATTTATAGCAAAAGTCATGTGCCATTTGAAGGCCAAGATCACCTTGGGAACTATTTGATCTAATGGTTAAGGGTTTGATCTTGAAATGTCTTTTCTCTTTTCACTCATGACCTTGCCACCATGACATTACTAGTATGGCCTTACCACCATGACATCACTAGCATGGCCTCTCTTGGTACACCTAACCCTTCCTCTTTTTGGGTGCCATTTTGAAGTCCTTGTGGGTCCCACCATGTGCAATACCTAATTCTTACTTTATTCTCTTTTTCTTTCTTTTCAAAAATCCATAAATTATTCATTATTGGACTTGGGCTCCAAGATAACTTTTGGGCCTTATTGGGATGGCCTAGGATGAAATGTTGGGCCACTTTTAGGTCCAATAGCTAATTGGCCCAAATCCCAATATACTTTCCTCATACCGATATCCGTAAATCATCCTGATCTTGGAATAATTGCTAAACACCTCCTTTAATTGTTCTAACATTTTTAGAAATTCATTCTAATATAAAATGAATCCTATACAAAGTTTCATAATTTTCTGAGACCCAGAAGTCCTGATAAAAATTACATACATTTCCTTTAACCCTTTATCGGTGTCCTTTTTCATCGTAAATTCCATAATTAATGCTAGAAGACTCCTTTTTGACTTTTGTCAACTCCATCAATTCTCATATTAATTCTAATAATTTATTATCAAATTTTATCTGATATCCATCCATTGAATGAAATGACCAAAATGCCCTCTATTTACTTCTGGTTTCTTAGGGCATCACAGTGGCATTTTCGTAATTTTGCACTTTGGCCCTTAGACTTTCTTCCTCTTCCAATTAATCCTTTTATTTACATAAATATGGCCACATCTTTTCATAAAAATCTCATATATTTTATTCAACCTGTACATACAACTTAGTACAGAAATTTTGGGATGTTACACTGCACAACCACCTGTGATGAAGGAAGCAGCAGCTAGTTCCAGCAATGCAAGTCAGGAATCCAGTAGAAAACAAAATAAAAAGGAACATGAAGATGCAGAGCAGAATGACAAAGAGCTAAGTATTAAGCACCTACCTTTTCCTAATGCATACATGTGTCCATAGAAGGATATTAAAGAAAAATAAGAACAAGATATTCTGAATCTGTGGGGTAAATTAGAAGTTAATGTGCCACTTGTGGACCTAATCAAGAGTATACCTAAGTATGGGAAGTTTATGAAAGAACTCTTCACTAATAAAAGAATCTGCAAACCAAATGAAAGGGTGCAAGTGGGATCTAGTGTGTTAGCTTTACTTAAGCCATAACTTCCTATAAAATATGATGATCCAGATTCATTTATAGTTCCAATTACTATTGGCAAGTTTTAGTGTGCTAATGCTTTGTTAGATCTTGGTGCAGCTATTAATGTCATGCCAACTTCCATCTATACATCATTAGGCATAGGCATGGACTCACTTAAGGAGACTTCAATGATAGTACAGCTTGCTGATAAAACCACTAGGAAACCAGAGGGACTGTTAGAGGATATATTAGTGAAGGTCAAAGACTTGATTATACCTGTAGATTTTTATGTCTTAAACATGACACAAGAGTCAAATTCAGAGGGACCTATTATCTTGGGTAGGCCATTCCTTAGGGTAGCCAACACTGTGATTAGCATGAAAAATGGGAGCATCACAATGGAAGTGAGTGATAATGTCATAACTTTTAATGTCTATGAAGCAATGAGACATCCATTTGAAGATTACTCACTGTTAGGCTTAAGTACAATTGATGCATACATTGAAGAAGCTAAATATGAACATGAGTTGTTGCTGTAGAATTATGAAAAAGCTGAATATGAATTGTTTGAATTTGAAATTTCTTCTTCTTCTGTATTTTCTTTGGATAGTAGTGATGATGTGTCAAGTATTAACCAAGTTTCAGTTGATAGCTTACTTTCCACCCTACAATCTTTTTCTTTTGATGTTACTGATATTTCTATTGAGGATTTCATTGCAGAAACAGAATTGGAAGTTGCAAAACCTGTGATGACAGAAATGATGAAACCTGTTGCAGCTGTAGAAACTAGGAAGTTGGGGCATCAACTGTTCAGCCACCTGAGTTGGAACTCAAACCACTTCCTAGCAACCTTAAATATGTGTTTTTGGCTGAAAATAGTACATTAGCTGTCATAATTGCTAATGCACTTTCTGTTTCTGAGGAAGAGAGATTGATTTCAGTCTTAAAAACACATAAGAAAGTAATAGGTTGGACTCTAGCTGATATACCTGGTATAGATGCATCTGTATGCACACATAAAATTCTGTTAAATGATGGAGCTAAGCCTATTAAACAGCAACAAAGAAGCCTAAACCCCTTGATATTTGATGTAGTCAAGAAAGAAGGGACTAAGTTGTTAAATGCTGGCATTATTTACCTAATTTCAGATAGTGAATGGGTGAGTCTAGTTCATGTGGTGCCTAAGAAGAGTGGTATAGCTATGGTAAGGAATGAAAAGAATGAACTAATCCCTACTAGAGTGCAGAATTCATGGAGAGTGTGCATTGATTATAGGAAATTGAATGGTGCAACTAGGAATGATAATTTCCCTTTACCATTTATAGATCAAATGTTGAAAAGGCTTGCTAGAAAAGCTAATTATTACTTTCTTGATGGTTTTTCAGGATATTTTTAGGTACCCATTGCACCAGAAGATCAAGAGAAGACTACATTTACATGTCTATTCGGTACCTATGCCTATAGGAGGATGCCATTTGGCTTGTGCAATGCTCCTGGAATATTTCAAAGAGCTATGATGTCCATATTCAGTGAATTCTTGGAGAGAAACATGGAGGTATTCATGGATGATTTCACAGTGTATGGTGAGGACTTTAATGAATGCTTAGAGAGTATAGATAAAGTCTTAGCAAGATGCATTGAGAAGAAGCTTGTGCTGAATTTTGAGAAGTGCCATTTTATGGTAGATAAAGGCATAGTTCTAGGACATCTAATATCTAAGAATGGGATTAAGGTAGATAAAGCTAAAATTGAAGTTATTTTTTCTCTTCCCTATCCCAAATCTTTGAAGGAACTAAGGTCATTCCTAGGGCATGCTGGATTCTATAGAAGATTCATAAAGGATTTTAGCAAGATTGCATCTCCACTATCTAAAGTCATGCAAAAGGATGTATAATTCTGTTTTGATGATACTTGTAAGAGAGAATTTGACACTATTAAAACTATGCTTATTACACCACCTATACTTGTTGCACCTAATTGGCACTTAGAGTTTGAGCTTTCATGTGATGCATCAAATGAAGCTGTAGGTGCCATGTTAAGACAGAAAGATGGTAAGCTATCCAAAGTCATTTCATATGCCTCTAAGACATTAGATAGTGCTCAACAGAACTACACTACTACAGAAAAAGAACTCTTTGCTATAGTGTTTGCACTTGACAAATTCAGATCTTATCTTTTGAGTTCTAAAGTGATTATATACACTGACCATGCTGCTGTAAAGTTCTTGTTTAAAAAGCCACAGTCCAAGCCTAGACTCTTGAGATGGATGCTGTTAATCCAAGAATTTGATGTGGAGATAAGGGACAAAATTGGAGCAGAAAATGTGGTAGCTAACCATTTGAGTAGATTCCCTAAAAATACAAAGGGAGTATTAGATTCTGACATCATTTATGATACATTTAGAGATTGTTCTATTTTTGTTATTTCTGTAATTACACCTTGGTATTGCCACATAGTGAACTACATTATTACTGGTCTAATTTCACCTTCTTTATCTCATTTCCAGGGTCAGAAGATCAAGCATGAGGCAAGATTTTACATTTGGGAACCACCCATTCTTTGGAAAATATGCAGTGATCAAGTTATTAGAAGATGTGTGACAAGTGAAGAAATAGACAACATCATTACAGCATGCCATTCTTCTGTTTGTGGAGGCCATTTCAGTGCAAAGAAGACTTCCAGAAAGATTTTGGATACTGGTTTTTATTAGCCATAAATATTCAAAGACTGCTATGAATACTACAAGGCTTGTGACAGGTGTCAAAGGTTCGGTGTACTTACTAAGAGACATGAAATGCCTCAACAGCCTATGCTGTTCTGTGAGGTGTTTGAAGTATGGGGTATTGACTTCATGGGGCCATTTCCACCATACTTTGGTTATGCATATATTCTGTTAGCTGTGGATTATCTCTCAAGATGGGTGGAAGCTGTACCAACAAGGAAGGATGATGCAGTGATAGTTTCAAAATTTCTGAAGTCAAACATCTTTTCAAGGTTTGGTGTCCCAAGAGCTATAGTGAGTAATCAAGGCTCTCATTTCTGTAATAAGATTTTACGAGGGTTATTTACCAAGTTTGGGATCAAGCACAAAGTTTCAACAGCTTATCATCCTCAAACAAATGATCAAGCTGAGAATTCTAACAAATCTATTAAAAGGATTCTGGAAAGGATAGCAAGACCCTCAAGGAAAGATTGGAGTACAAGATTAGATGAAGCTTTGTGGGCATACAGAACAGCTCATAAGACACCACTTGAGATGTCCCCATATCGAATGGTCTATGGAAAAACATGTCATCTACTAGTAGAAGTTGAGCACAAAGCATTCTGGGCAGTTAAAGCTTGTAACATTGATTTTGACAGTGCTGGAGATGAGAGAATGTTGCAGACTCAGGAACTAGAAGAAATAAGACTGGATGCCTCAGAAAGCCAAGCTTCTTCATGATAAGCAGATCTTGCGCAAGGAATTTCATGTTGGAGATAAGGTTCTGAGTTTAAGGCTAGATATGTTTTCAAACCTGGCAAACTTGCTACAAGGTGGGATGGTCCATACGTGGTGACTAAGATCCATGACTATGGAATAATTGAATTAATAGATGAAGCAGATGGTACAGTATTTCAGGTTAATGGCTATTTATTAAAGCTGTACAAGGAGAATTTCAAACCCCCATGATATTCAGGTTGTCTCCTTCCTTGTTTCCCCACTTACAATAGTCTGCTTTGATCAGTTTTATTATATACTTGAGCTATATTTGTTGATTAAGTGTGGGGGAAGAGACCAAGTCAGTAGGGTAGTCAATTAATCCCATGAATAAATCAAAGATTTTGGTTTAGTGTTGTCATGATCATTACTACTGCCTTTGCATGTGTTCATTGCTTCTTCACATTGTGGACAATGTAGAATTTAAGTGTGGGGGAGGATGAACTTGATGGGTAAATAAAAATCAGATATTTGCTGTGATTTTGTATTTAGGTCGTGACTAATGTGTTCAAATTGTCAAAATCTCTTCTCCGTGAAAATTAGTCGCGACTAATGATTACTTTTTCGCGACCGAAAGTTCATATTCTCTGATGTTTACCCATCTGTGATGTTTAGTCGTAGTCTGTGCTTTATCTTTGTCATGACTGGAGCTCTCTGTGAATAACTGTCGCGATTAAGTTGTCATGTGGTCGCGACTAGGAAATGTGAGTTTAACAAGGTTACTCTCGGTGATTTTGAGTCGCGACCAATGTCAATCTTTGTCGCGACTGTTACTCTCTGTGAATTTTGGTCGCAACTGAATTATCATTGGGTCGCGACTATAACATATGTGTTTGACAGGTTTACTCTCGGTGATTTGAAGTCGCGACCATTGTACATTTATATCGCGACCAATATTCTCTATGTAAAATAGTCGCGACCTTATGACCCTTTTCTCGCGACTAAAATCTATCTTTTGCTGAAAATTCCTTCTACTGCGTTCTGGTTGTTGCTTGGTCTTTGGAATTTACTGTCATGGATTCTAAATTGAACTTTGAACATATGATTTTGAACATTGGCAAGTTTGATGAAGTGTTAGTTGCTTGTTTCATCAATTCATTACTGGAAATTGTGCATCATGAATGATTAGTCTCATGTACTTTGTTTAAAATTCATGCATTCTAGTCATGTGAGCTGATTAGGGAGAGTAAGCCAGATGGAAGCATTTTGAGCCTTCAACATATACTCCTTTGCATTGTGTGACACCATCTAGTTTGATAACTTTGCAGAACTTGTCTCAATCCTTGATTCAAAACCACATTAGCTCCATGGAATTGTGAAAATGATAAGGGCATTTCTTTCAAAACCCTCTTAACCAAATAGAAACCACACAAATATTAAATCCCTTGCTTTACCCCTTTAAAACCTTCACTTTCTTTTAATTCCATCCTTGATTAATGAATACTGTGCAAAATAGTTGTTGCTGCAGTAAGTCTTTAAATGTGAAGATGCAATTACTTGTTGAATATCTAAACTGAATTATATTTGCTTCTGGTTCAAGAAGATGAAAACAAAGGAAATATACAGAGAAAAGGAAAAGAAAAGTACAAAGAAAAGAGAAAGAAAGAAGAAAGAAGAAAGAAAAGAAACCAGATGCAAAAAGTGTTATTCAACTTGTACTAAAGGAAGATAATTTGTGACTATTTTATTTTCTGCAGCTGCATGATTGGAACCTTGATTATGTATAGTATTTCATTAATCATTGACATGCATTTCGATTTCATCATTTAGCTTTCCAACATTACAACCCTAATAAAGACCCTTTGATTCATAAACCTTGTGGCATTCAGTGGTGGATATGTAGGATGGTTACAAGCCTATAGGAAGCCTAAGCTAGATGGTTGAGAGAAATTACCTTGAGAAGAGAGGGAGTGAAACACTATATCTTGTGAGGAAATCTCAACCTAGTTGCTTACTATGATTGAATTGCATGAGTTAGATTCTTTGATTGATATGAGATTAGTTTGGATTGTTGCCAATTGAAGGGAAAGATTTATGATTGCAAGTACTCATGCTGAATCTATTTTGTCAATTGTGCTGAACATGTGTGTTTAAAATTCAGTTTTGATCCATAATTTTGCTCAGAATGCAAAAGCTAAGTGTGGGGGAGTTGATACACTTATATTTGTACTGATTTTTAATATGTTAAAAGAGAGTTTATTATTGATTCTTATCCACATTTACTACTATATTGAGCAAATTAGTTAATAATATGAAATTGGACAAGTGGGAATTTAAATGATGTGATTTTAGTGCTTAATTAGATAAATAATCTATTAAATGTCTATTTCAGGTCAACACAGCAGCACAGTGGAGCTTACCTATGAACTCAAGTCGCGATCTCATGTATTCACTGTCGCGACCAAACTTCAATCAGCAAAGAAGTGAAACATCCTTAATCTCAAGCTTACATATACTCAATTGGAAGTATCTTAGATCATTGGAACACCATTTTACCTTAGAAACATGAATTTCCAAGAGTTAGGCCATCGGGTATTGTTCACTTTCACTGTTCACTTGGTAATTCCAGGATTCAGCCTGAACTTTGGAAATTCATAATTAAATTTAGAAAAATTGAAATGAGGTGGTTCCAATTTATAATGAAAGCTATTTCGTTAAAATTTGAGGGGAAAATATGAAAATGAGATTTTCTTGTCCAAATGAAATCAGTTTATTCGTTGAAAAGCACTGTTTATTTAGAAAATCTGGAAGTTCCAGTTTTCTTACCTCATTTTCAAAAATTCATTTCTATTTGGTTACTTATCCAAATGAGTCGTGTTACACATGGATTTAAATCTCCATATGTGTACTTTAAGCTCATAAAATTTTGTGGAAAAACTCATTCATTTACTATATGAAATTAGTGCATGAACCTCAATGCCTCTGAGTAGTTGTATTATCTTATTCCAGATTTTAAATCCTGACTTTGAAAAATCATAACAATTCGAGTTCTTAACCAAATGAGGATTTCTTGGTGTCCATTTAAATATATAGATCTTAGCTATGTTCATTCCAAATTTCATATGAAAAATCGTTGGATAGGTCACTTAAACTATCGTTGGAAGTACACTACCTCGGATCGGATTTGTGAGTAGCATACATCATACGCACCAAAACATCATCTTGTAAGTAAAGTGCACACTCTTTAAGTTATATATACAGTCATCCATCTACATTTACCCTTTTGCTTTGAGAAGATCCAGCACCTAGAGCATGGTTATTTATATGGAAGGAATGAGATTTCATGGAAATCTCAATAGCAAGTCATGCAAACTATAAGGTTATGCATGCTTGATTAAATGCCTAACATGTTATCATGCAATGGGAGCTAATTCATGATCATACATAAGCAAACTCTAACATGCATATTGTCATGACATATGTTGCAATGAGTTGCACATATTCATAACTCATCATCATCATCACATAACATATCATGCTCAACCACACTTCATGCATAACAAGCAAGCATATTAATCAAACAACATAAGTTTATAGTTAAGTATTCTTGCTACCTCTTATGTATCTTTGACAATTCCTTCTTGAATTGATCCTTCCTTCCCAGAAATGTCAAAACCTAAGCATAACAAAGCAATTACCAAGTTACAACTCAATTCCAATCCAATCTCAAGGCTAGGGTTCCATTAAGCCCCTTTCTTTCTCTAATTTGTGACTTATGCTTACATCTTTCTAAACTAAACTCTCATGGTTCATTTCCACATAATTTTTCATGTAGAATCCAAATATGAATTCAAAAATTCCAGAATCCAATTGCATCTCATGCTTCTGTACAGAACCCAAAAGTGGCCTATGTTTTTCTAAAAATTCTCATTTTGATTCCAATGCTTCCAATACTTGTTTCCCTACTATAACCCCTCACAATTTTCCATTTTAAACTCATTGGAAGCATCAAAACCATGAAATTTCAACATATGAACAGTGATTGGGTACTGTACAGAACAGAACATGATCTTGGATTCACAAACATACTTGAATTCCTAAGCCATTACCACTTGATTCTAGCTTGTTTAAACTTGTCTAAACTATCCATAACATAAAACTCATGTTCTTTTCACACATACACAGAAATTCCAGCAGCACCTCCACAAGATTTAGGCCTCAAAAACCACTTAAAACCAAGAGCAAATCTACTAGAACATAGTCTAGGATCAAGGTAACTAATTACCTTGATAGTTCCTCCAAGGTGCTTGCTTCCTTTTGGCTTGAGTGAAAATTTTGCAAGAGGTTCCCCAAGGTTCTTGTGCCCACGGTTTTGAGAAGAATTGATGGGGTATTTATAGGCAAACTTGGGTGGAAATAAAAGGCCAAGATCATTTTGGGTACTATTTGTTCTTGTGGCTTAGATTTAATATTTTCTTTTTCATTTATGACATCACCTTGTATGACATCATCCAAGGGACATCTCATGGGACACCTAATCCCTGACATGGCAAAATTGAAGAGCCAAGAAGCCTCTGGAAAATTTTCAGTCCAATCCAGTACTAGCCCTGTCCGATTTCCCAAAAACTGGACTGTTTTCTGAATCTAATTTTTCTAAGATTCCATAATATATTTTCTGACCTTAAATCCAGTATCCGGATTCTTTCTATCATAGACATTCTTATACTGGGTCTGAACTTAATTACAGATCCCTTGCGAAATGACCAAAATACCCTTGGTGTCCTTTCTTGCACTATATTAACCCTAAGGGCAAAATCGTTATTTCAAACCTCTTTGAACCATATCAGAGCATATACTGACTCTGACTAACTCTTCCTATGTATGTCTTGGCATTTTGGCCTGTCTAAAATGACTAAAATCCCCTCCATTCATCTATTACTCCTTAAGACAACACAGGGGCATTTTTGTAATTTCACACTTTTCTGGGGTCCCCCTGTACACTGGCCCACCTATCAGTCCAAGTGTCTTATTGGGCCTTGGTTGGCTCCATTTTTTGGCCTCTATAGGGTCTACCACCTTTATGGCACAAATCCTGAGAAATCTCTTCCGGCGATATTCATCGGGTATTTTTGCCATTGTACACTGTTTCTACACCTTTCCGGACACCTCAGATAAACTGATATACTGAGTCTAGGCATCCCTTTGGGTCATAACAAGCATTTGACTGATATCATCTGAGCTCATTCAGTCCCAATTTGAATACCGATAAATCTCCCAATCGGATACCCGAAGGTCACAAACTCACGTCTGAATTCACTAATTTGTGAATAACTTTTTCTACAGACCTCCTTTTTGTATTCAGTCAGTTCCCTGACCTCAGTCTCTGCAGGATGCGTCATCCTGTAATTTTTCATGTATATCTGAGGTCCAGGAGATCCGATAATAATTTTTATAACTTTTTCATTATCAGATAAATTTAAGCTATCTGGAACCCTGATAAAATTACTGTATTAAGATGGATTACCCAGCATCATTTGCTCTATCTACTGGTAAAATTTGGGACTGAAATGCTTTCGGGCAGTCTAAACTACTTCTGGCTCAACTTTCTTTAATTATCATTTAGCCCCTGGAAACTTTTCTTTTTAATTAAGTCCCTCAAATTTGGCTAAAATTACACTTAAAGACCCCACATTTTTGTCTACTTTCTCTTTTAGCCTTAAAGCTTTTATAATTTCACTTAAGTCCTTGTATTTTCTTCCTTTTTCAATTTAATCCCTTTCTTTACATGAATGGCCACAAATTTCTTAGAAAATCCCACATATATTACGTACAAACTGTACATACAAATCAGTACAGAAAATTTGGGATATTATAAGAAGCGCTCTCTGTAAATATTAGTCGCGACCTGATGTATATAAGGTCGCGACCAAAAACTTCAAATGAAGAATTCAGTCAGTGAAACATCCTCCCTTACAGCCCTCAGAGTACACTAGCGGAAGCAATATTAGCTTAAAATGGCTTAACTTCATCATTCATAATTTGAATATGCCAAACCATATTATCATTGAATCATAAAATGTCATACAATATGGCATATACAACAAGACATATACATAATTCTCATATTCCTATTACATCTCTTTCTGCCTAAACTCCGGCAGCATAACCGCTACGCTTTAGCTGTACAAAGAACTGAACCGTACTGATTCGGTAATTCCCTCATGAGAACTACCATTCTACGTAGTACCCAGGAAAGACTAGATGAACCGGCTAGGTCCACTCACTTCTAGCCTCCTTAGACAGCACTACGTACACAGTACTTATCATATACTGATGTTCAGTCTTTACTCCGGCAGCATAACGGCGTCTCTTAGGATTCTCTAAATCCACTTCAGCATAACCTCCCTGTAATGGGTTATGGATGGGGATGAGATTCGGGGGAATCTCAGTAGCAACAATCATAACAATATATGTAATGCAGTGTGACAGTGCTTGCTTGTGATTGTGTACAGATAAGTATGCTGCGTGCTTCCATGCTTAATAACATATGACCATAGCATTACAGCAGAGCTTCAGACATAACATATAAGACAACAATCCAACCAAACAATAGCACATCAAATCACAAAGCCATTACATAGAAGTTAGGATTAGTTACTACCTGGCTAGCTCAGCAGAACCCTACTATCTCTATTCTGCTTCCAGCTCCGCCAGAACTTCCTTACTTCCTTTTCTCCTTTCTCTCTTCCTTTCCTTCCCTTTCCCTCTCTTCTTTCTCTCTCATTCTCCTCTTGCTCTTGCGCAAGTGAAGGCCATGGGGGGGGTATTTATAGCCTCCCTCAATGGCATATCCGTAGTTTCTATGAACTCTGATCCTGCGGTCCTGGTTTTTCCTGGATTTTCCTATTTTCTTTTATTTCTCCTTTACTGCATCATCGTGCCAACTCACCATGCTGACTCAGCGCCTCATTTTTCACATGCTTGAATTCCCGGGACACCTCAGCATGCTGACTCACCATGCTGACTCACCGGTCCAGTCTCCTGCCTCGTAATGCGTGCCCTCAGCTTTATCTGCTTTCTGCAGACTAATGCCATGTGGCAACTGGAAGAGACCTTGCACGCTTCCCAATGCCACCCAGATAAGTCCCAGACTTATCTGATCACCTCCTCGGTTTACATGCCTCCTCGGTTATCACGCCAACCGAGTATCTTTACTTTACTGAATCATTACTTTAATGCCATGTGGCATCTTGTGGGACCCATGAGTATACCTTATCAGTTTACTTCATGGTTTCTAGATAACCTTTCCTGTATCTGATATCCTGCCTCCGGTCTATCTCCAACCGGGTAACTATCTCTCTTGGACCTTCACCACTCTTGGCCCATACGATTAGCGCCACTTTAGTCACTAGTCGCGACCTCAACATCATCTTGTCGCGACCTTACAATTCTGTGTACATTTGTCGCGACCAAAACATCTTATAGTCGCGACCAAAACATTCTATCGTCGCGACCATAACACTTTTTAGTCGCGTCTAAGGTTTTCTGCCACTATTAGTCGCGATATCACTGCTTTCTAGTCGCGACCATACTTCTTTTACGTCGCGACCATAATGCTTTCTTGTCGCGTATAGCTCTTTCTGTAACCACTAGTCGCGACCATGCTTTACTCTAGTCGTGACCATAACGGTCAGCTCGTAACTCTTCAACCTTTGACCTTTACATCACCCCAAATGGCCATTCTACCCCTTGGGACTTTCACTGTTTGCACATAAGTTCCCGTACCTTTACTTACTCGCAGCTTAGTCCCTAAAAACTCTCTTATGTCTCTGGGACTTCTGCTCAAAAGGGGTCTGGTAGCCTCTCATTCTCAGGCTATTTCCGTGTCTCAAGGCCTGAAAATTGGGATGTTACATTTCTCCTCCCCTTTAAATAAATTTCGTCCTCGAAATTTAATCAGTACCATAGCCAAATTAACTTAACATCTGGCAAAGTACGCATCATAACTGTACATCTCTTCGTAACATGCCTTTCTTTCTCTGGGTTAATCCAATCAGAGTTGAAATCTACTTTCCTCTTATGGACCACTTACTGCACTTATGAGTAGTGTCCATTTCTTTCATATGAAATCCTCTCGAATATTACTGTATTCGGGAATTTCTTCTAACTACTCATCATACTTGTAGCATTTCATCTTTCTTTGCACTTAACTTCATACAGAGAGAGGACTTACGCAGCTATTCTTTCTTTACTTTGCTGCTAAACAAAAGCACCTACTCTAACATGCATAATGCTTGGCCAACATACTGCAGGACTGCATACCTGCTTATGAATGCAAAGCTCTAACATCGGAGCTTAAGCATTCCTGTTCTAACTAGGCACAGCTCTAACACTCGGAGCTTGCATAGTTTTAGCATAATCATTAAGCCTAACATCTCATGCAAAGAGTGAAAGCTCTCATTTTCTATTCTCTTTCATAGCATAACATTCAAACATCTGATTCCTACCAAACAGGGAGCCTCTCTGTCTGTTCATATAATGCACATCTCTAGGTGCGTGTCATATTACACGTTTACTACCGTGTATCTCATTACATGCCTTTGATACGTTATCAAGGCATATCTAGCCCACTCTAGCTATCTCATGGTGTATTTCACCCTTTCATAACTTATCTTGTCTTATCACAAAACTAACATAAGACTGGCTTTCTCTTTTTCATAGAACTGTGTTCTATCTCAGCCTTGCCTTAGACCCTCTTCTCTAGGTCTTCTCTAGCCTTTTAATCTCTTTACCCCTCATCTGGGTAATCTTTATCTACTCATACTTTTCTATTCTTATTACATTGAGGATTTTCTTCTCTGCTTCTCAGAGGATTCTCTTCTCTGCTTCTTATTACACAGAGGATTCTCTTCTCTGCTTCTCAGGCATACTTCTACAAAACTTTGAATCTCAGTACTCAGATTTAAACTTGGACTCCATCTTCGTTTAAGGGAAAGCTAAGTTCAGTCTGTAGACTAGAGGCTACCTGAGGAAAACAATTTCTCTGGGTCAGGTTATCAACTAGTGAAACTTCCTTACCTTAACTTCATCTTTGGCATTCATCTTCCCAAAGAGATACTACATCGTACTCATGTCTCATGGCTCATTACTTTCCTTAGGCTAGGTCTAACTGCGACCTCGGGATCTAACTGCGATCAACCGTTAGCCTCTTCAGAATCTAACTGTGACTCTGGATCTGTTAGGATCTAACTGCGACCCTGGAGCCATGCTAGGATCTAACTGTGACCCTCCAGAATCTAACTGCGATTCTGTTGTACTGTATATCTCCCGAAGATCTTAAACCAACAGACTAAGTTATAAGGTTAACTGCTTCCACCTATTGATAACTCCATAAAAATTTTAGAAATTTTCTAGCCTCATATCCTTTACCCAGACTTTACTTACTTCCTCTCTTACTCAGGAGTTCCTTCTCATCTTTCTTACTTTACTGTGGCTTACCATTGGCTTGTGCCATCATGGTCTAACCACCTGCAATTGCATTCTACTGCTATGGCCTCATCATAACTCATCTGTGCTCTAACTGTGAACCATTTGAACTATGCTCCAACTGCGAGCATCCTGTATCAGATCCAACTCTTATCTGAAGAGTGATCTATACTCATCTGAATCTAGCTCTATCTGAGAGCCATCTGTTTCAGATCCAACTCTTATCTGAAGAGTGATCTAAAAACAATCTCTTTACTCTTATCTGCTTACCATTCCGCTTAATAGAAATGGCCCTGAGTACTATATTCATAAGTCTGCAGAATTACCCGAGTAACTTCAAACATATCTGAATATCATAACTTATTGTCCCATGAACTGAGACTATCTATCATCCTCAATACATATCTCATTACATGTCATATGGTATGGGAGCAACATACTTTCTCATCTCATATATACTCTACCCTTCATGCACTGTAAAAGGGAGTATTCATTCATCATGGCATACTCTAACATGCATGTCATCATATGACAATTGCAAGGAGATGCAACTATCATAACTTATGGCATCATAAGCCATATCATCATCATACTTTGCTCAACCATCCATCAGACTAACTAAACCTCAAGGCATATTTTATTTATCATATTGCCTATCATATCTTGGTCAGTCATCCTGAAACATCTGTCTATCTCAGGCTGCCACGCTACCCTCTTATTAAGGTACAGACTCAACCCTTCATCACTCTTTCTTACATAGGGGAGTCACTGTATCCCGTAATCTGTGGCTACCTTCTACTATCTCATTTCTCCTTTTGTCTATCTATCAGTCTCAGTCTATTCTTGACCAGACTGTGGTTCCTTATCGGCCTTTACTGTAACAGCCTAGAACCCCTTTACAAAGATATTATCCGCTTTCCCCTTAGGTAGGCTTGGTGCCCACATGAGGTCACGGTTTTGTTTTCCAGACACACGAGCCACAGCCCTTAAGCACCTGAAAACGCATCTTTCTCTTAATCCTAGCGAACTTCAGTCGCCTAGATCTCATTCATTATCTTTTACTATTATTTCTATTCTTTAGGGTACTCTACCCTAGATCTCTGTGATGGAATCCCTCTGCTTAGGGAATTTTAACTCTTTACCTATTAACCATCACGTCCTTAGCCTTAGCCTTAGGCCATATCAAACATCATCACATCTCTAGCCTTTAGGCTATGCCCTAGGATTACTCCGAGGCAAACTTCATACTAGCTATCCCATTCTAGGTCTCAGGTCTTTTATTCAACTAGGTTGAATAAGACTTTTACCATGTAGATCTACTCCTCGAAATCACATGGAGGATCTGTCTCATTCTAGCTATCTCATCTAGCTAGCTCATCTTAACTTTATCATCCTTTGCGGCCTATCCTACCTAGCAAGGATGACTTGCTTATTGGAGTTGCCAACTTCCTCTATGCATGACTTCTCCACTCAAGCTCTATGTTCATGCTTTGTGTTCACCTGTCTTTTCCTTCACAACGAAACATGAACACCTCTTATTCCATCTAAGAGCTTTATCTCCACGGGCTCTTCTAAACCCATAATAGTCCCGATCTGAATCTTCTAATGTCATACCAGGACATCTCTGTCATTCCGTCGCGATATGAGTATTGGGTAATCGCTATTCATAGCCTCTATGATTCTTCATTACCCTTAACTCCTCACGACTTATCATTTCTATTCTTTAGTCGTGACCTACCGCTTCAGACGTCGCGTCCTTAACATTTTCTGTCTTCTAGTCGCGACCTAAATCTTCTGTCGTCGCGACCTTAACCTTTCCACGTCGCGACTCAACTCCTCTACCGTCGCGACCAGGATATTTTCTCGTCACAACCTTAGCTCTCTCTTAAATAACGTCGCGACCCAGGAACATACTCGCCGCGACCAAATCTTTCTGTGAATAACCGTCGCGACCTATAAACTTATGCGTCGCGCCTAAACCTCTCATTGAGGCTACCCGTCGCGACATAAACCACGTTAGTCGCGACCGGAGTGCTATTCTGTCGTACTCAAGGGCTAAATCAGAGCATCACTGAGCCAGAACCTTCTGTTCTGTGCCAGAATCTTATGCTCTGAACCAGAGTCCTTTCTGGTTGGTGCCAGAACCTCTTGCTCTGATACCAAAATGAAACATCCTCCCTTACAGCCCTCAGAGTACACTAGCGGAAGCAATATTAGCTTAAAATGGCTTAACTTCATCATTCATAATTTGAATATGCCAAACCATATTATCATTGAATCATAAAATGTCATACAATATGGCATATACAACAAGACATATACATAATTCTCATATTCCTATTACATCTCTTTCTGCCTAAACTCCGGCAGCATAACCGCTACGCTTTAGCTGTACAAAGAACTGAACCGTACTGATTCGGTAATTCCCTCATGAGAACTACCATTCTACGTAGTACCCAGGAAAGACTAGATGAACCGGCTAGGTCCACTCACTTCTAGCCTCCTTAGACAGCACTACGTACACAGTACTTATCATATACTGATGTTCAGTCTTTACTCCGGCAGCATAACGGCGTCTCTTAGGATTCTCTAAATCCACTTCAGCATAACCTCCCTGTAATGGGTTATGGATGGGGATGAGATTCGGGGGAATCTCAGTAGCAACAATCATAACAATATATGTAATGCAGTGTGACAGTGCTTGCTTGTGATTGTGTACAGATAAGTATGCTGCGTGCTTCCATGCTTAATAACATATGACCATAGCATTACAGCAGAGCTTCAGACATAACATATAAGACAACAATCCAACCAAACAATAGCACATCAAATCACAAAGCCATTACATAGAAGTTAGGATTAGTTACTACCTGGCTAGCTCAGCAGAACCCTACTATCTCTATTCTGCTTCCAGCTCCGCCAGAACTTCCTTACTTCCTTTTCTCCTTTCTCTCTTCCTTTCCTTCCCTTTCCCTCTCTTCTTTCTCTCTCATTCTCCTCTTGCTCTTGCGCAAGTGAAGGCCATGGGGGGGGTATTTATAGCCTCCCTCAATGGCATATCCGTAGTTTCTATGAACTTTGATCCTGCGATCCTGGTTTTTCCTGGATTTTCCTATTTTCTTTTATTTCTCCTTTACTGCATCATCGTGCCAACTCACCATGCTGACTCAGCGCCTCATTTTTCACATGCTTGAATTCCCGGGACACCTCAGCATGCTGACTCACCATGCTGACTCACCGGTCCAGTCTCCTGCCTCGTAATGCGTGCCCTCAGCTTTATCTGCTTTCTGCAGACTAATGCCATGTGGCAACTGGAAGAGACCTTGCACGCTTCCCAATGCCACCCAGATAAGTCCCAGACTTATCTGATCACCTCCTCGGTTTACATGCCTCCTCGGTTATCACGCCAACCGAGTATCTTTACTTTACTGAATCATTACTTTAATGCCATGTGGCATCTTGTGGGACCCATGAGTATACCTTATCAGTTTACTTCATGGTTTCCAGATAACCTTTCCTGTATCTGATATCCTGCCTCCGGTCTATCTCCAACCGGGTAACTATCTCTCTTGGACCTTCACCACTCTTGGCCCATACGATTAGCGCCACTTTAGTCACTAGTCGCGACCTCAAAATCATCTTGTCGCGACCTTACAATTCTGTGTACATTTGTCGCGACCAAAACATCTTATAGTCGCGACCAAAACATTCTATCGTCGCGACCATAACACTTTTTAGTCGCGTCTAAGGTTTTCTGCCACTATTAGTCGCGATATCACTGCTTTCTAGTCGCGACCATACTTCTTTTACGTCGCGACCATAATGCTTTCTTGTCGCGTATAGCTCTTTCTGTAACCACTAGTCGCGACCATGCTTTACTCTAGTCGCGACCATAACGGTCAGCTCGTAACTCTTCAACCTTTGACCTTTACATCACCCCAAATGGCCATTCTACCCCTTGGGACTTTCACTGTTTGCACATAAGTTCCCGTACCTTTACTTACTCGCAGCTTAGTCCCTAAAAACTCTCTTATGTCTCTGGGACTTCTGCTCAAAAGGGGTCTGGTAGCCTCTCATTCTTAGGCTATTTCCGTGTCTCAAGGCCTGAAAATTGGGATGTTACAGTCAGCGAATGACAGAAGAGACAGCTGGACAGAAGGTGATTTAATCATGTGATGGATTGCATAGCTGGACTTAATAGATTGTAAGTGGGAGATCAAACATGTGCAGCAACATAACTGAACTCCACACATCTGGCACTGTTCACACGCGCACTGTTCACACATCAGCATACTCCATGTGAACAGAATAAGCAAGTTGCCAACAGCAAGTGGGGTGCATGTGCTGTAAATAGAATACCAGATCATGTGCTAACTGTTGGAAATTGTGCCCTAGGGGCCAATCATTGTATCAGGTTATCACATTATTTGCATGTTTACTGTGATAACCATCCTTGGATAACTCATGATCTTATCCTAAATGTCCCTGGTCGGTCATCTATGTGGGAGCAGAGATGAAATAAGACCATTATGACTTTGAAGATATATAGAGATATAAATCAAAGTCATAAGCACATGTAAGAGTACAGGGTGTTGGACCGACCCGCAATGAGAGAGCTGCATGGGTCAAGTCATAAGCTTCTCTCATATACAAGCCATGTCACTATGCCCTTTGACCTGAGATCATCATGGATTCCTACATGACAAACGCTCAGCTTTGACCTAGTCAAAAGTCACTTTTGACCGAGTGATCATAAAGGCTATGCTCGGGCTTAGTGTTTTTTCATGCGGAGGAATGTGAATGGTCAAGATGGAATTTGTCCCTCACATTCGTAGAGAGATATTACTGGGCCCCTCGATGAGTGAGTCTGAGAAATGTATGGCCATACTGGAATGGAAGGGTAGTTCCATTTCTATATTCAGACTACTCAGGGATCGAGAAAGTAACGGTCAAGAACAGGAGGATGACGTTCACCATGCCTCATCCTTGACCGAAATATCGTGTGACAAAAGGGACGTGATATGGTTGTATGAAAGGTTACATCGTTTATCGATCCTCATATGTTTTGGGTAGTCGTAATGCCTTGCTAGAGACCGCTTACGACTTGTGGGTCAGTATAGTAACTGGGCCACTGCCAACTTCATATGGGCCTACAGGGTCGCACACAAAACAGCCCAATGCGAGCTATGATGTTCAGATTCATTGAATCTAAGAGATGTCTAAATTCAATGAATAATCTAGGGTGGATATATATTTTTATATATATATATATATAAATTAGTTTATATATATTATATAAATAATATAAGAGATATTTGTAAGATTTAATTTATAAGGATAAATTAAATCTCTATCATTTTTGAATTTGAATTTAAATGGATATGATCTATTTGAATTTGAAATTCAAATTGATAAGATATCTCAAATTTGATTTATGAGAATAAATCAAATATAATTCTGTCTTATCTTTATTTTAAATTAAATAAATAGGTGAATTAAATCTGTGGGACGAATTTAATATAAACCATATTTATTTAATCAGTTTCTTATTAAATTATGCAATATATGATATTGTATTAATTCAGAATTAATATAAGATTAATTCTGAAGCCCGGCCCTATTAGAAGCCCGATAGCTTCCTATATATTTGACATTAGGAGCTAGGGTTCTATACACAATATAGATCTCTTCACACACATTCAGTCGTGAGAAAAGGGGGCAGGGAGAGTGCAAAAGGTTTGCACATAAGAAACTGCCGAGATAGAGAGGGTGAGGACGGAATCTCTAGAAAGCCCTAGAGGGACAAGAGGCGCTAGCACGTCGTTCGCGATTGGAACGCTGTTCGTGTGGATACCGGTAGAGGAAGCCGATCTGAGCTGTCGACTTCTACGATACGACCAGACACGAAGCAAGGTCGCGACCAGAACACGCTGAGGTCGCGACCATACGGGCATCTGAACGTCAGAAATCCGAAAAGAAGAGGTAGGTCGCGACTTGAAGCTGACGAGGTCGCGACTACAAACTCCAGAGACTTCAGGTCGCGACGAGAAGCAGAGGAGGTCGCGACTAAAATGTTCCAGAGGCGAAGAGTCGCGACTAGTGGACACTGAGGTCGCGACCAAAGCTTGAAACCGAAGGTAACACTTCTTTCTCCTTGACTTAAACACATTCGGTAGATCCTGGATGGGAATGGAAAAATTTTTAAAGTTAATTTCCGCTGCGTGTCTTCCAATTCCCTTCAGTGGTATCAGAGCCATGCCGTTTTGTGTTTAAGTTAGGTTTGATTGTTGATACATGTGATGTATGTTAGACTTCTTAGCTGATTATATGATAACATGCGTGATATGTATGACATATATGGAATCTGTTTATGTATGACATATACGGAATCTAAAAGGAAACTGAAATCGGTGGTGTATATCAATTGATTTGATCAATTAATATTGATGGGGCGCTGCCCCACACCCCGCCCGCTAACCGGCTAGCGGGACCGCCGTGGCTATTTAATCGTAGCGCAACATAATCGTAATATGTATTGACTTTCCTGATATATGAATGTTTTGAAACATTTATTGCCCTTGAAATAGCATGAATTTTGATTCTTGAATGTTTGGGTATGGTGAACAATATGGCTCTAGATTACAAGTGTTGTAATTTTTCTAAATACGGCCTGCGTGTCGTGCCTTCCTCTAATGACTCTCGTTGTACATTCTCTTCTCATCTCACTCCCCTCGAATGTTAAAATGAGGTTTCCTTATGTACTTTTCCTATTCTAATTAGACAGCTTCTCTCATTGGCTTGAGGGGACTTAGGATAGGTGAGCCATATTGTTTCACGTTAAAGATTATGCATCTTATGATTAGATCACTGCATGTATGTTTTATATGCATAATACTGGTATGAGATACAACCGAGATACATGCAAACCAGATAATTAATTAAACCCTCTAAAAGAAATCTTAAGTCATATGCCGTCAATTAATGAACACTTGTCAAAACCTCGATCGCTCATTTGTAGGTCCACCAAAGTGGGTGCATTTGAGTTATCTTGGGGAGATAAGCAAGAGTAATGGTGCTACTCTTATGTTTGTTATTGTTTGACTTAATTGAGATTATCAAAACGGTTTTGGGTCTCAAGGCATTAGATGGGATTAAAACATGCCGGATCATATGATGATGGAATCCCATAAACATCTAAGAGTTACATGTGATGTAATTGGTAAAGTTGTTACCTACCTAAATAACTTAAAGTTGAGCGTCCTGCCAAAGCGGACTCAAGTTTAAGCCAAATATGGATCTTAGCCCACTAATTATTACATTGAGGGTTGTTTTATTCAGTGGGAGATTACTAATTCGCTTGCATATTTTAATTGTAGAATCATGACGACTAGTAATACTGCTACATTATCGTTGCGATCTGTCCTTGAGAAGGACAAACTCAATGGGACAAACTTTCTTGACTGGTTCAGGAACTTGAGAATTGTTCTCAAGCAGGAAAGAAAAGTATATGTCCTAGATCAACCCATTCCTGAGGAGCCAGCAGCCAATGCTCCTAGAGCTCAGAGAGATTCTTATGCGAAGCATAAGGAAGACTCTGTTGATGTGGGATGCTTGATGCTTGCCACCATGGTTCCGGAGCTCCAAAGAGATTTGGAACACATGGAGGCTTATGAGATGATTGTGCATCTTAAGGAAATGTTCCAGCAATAAGCAAGGCAAGAGAGGTATGAGACCACTAAGGCCTTACATTCCTGCAAGATGGCTGAAGGTGCATCAGTCAGTACTCATGTCCTAAAGATGAAAGGGTACATTGATCACCTTGAGAGGATTGGATTTCCCATAAGCCAGGAGTTAGCTACAGATTTGATCTTGAACTCACTCCCAGAAAGTTATGACCAGTTTGTCATGAATTACAACATGAACAACATGGAGAAATCTATTTCTGAACTGCATGGGATGCTTAAAACTGCTGAGCCGACTGTTAAGAAGAAGCCCAGTACTGTTTTGATGGTTCAGAAAGGAAAGGGTATGAAAAAGAAAGGCAAGGGTAAGGGGAAGGGTCACGGCTCATCTGGTAAGACCAAAGAGTCAGGCAAGCCCGAAACCAAGCCTGCACCAAAGAACGCAAAGCCTCCAAAGGAAGGAGTTTGCTTCTTCTGCAATGAACCGGGTCATTGGAAGAGGAATTGCAAACTCTACCTTGAAGATCTGAAAAAGAACAAGAAGGATAGCGGGGCTATCGCTTCAGGTATTTATGTTATAGACATTCATCTCTCTACTTCCACTACATGGGTATTAGATACTGCATGTGGTTCTCACATTTGTATAAATGTGCAGGGCCTAAAGGACAGTAGAAAGCTGAAGAAGGGCGAAGTTGACCTACGAGTTGGAAACAGAGCAAAGATTGCTGCTCTAGCTGTAGGCACTTATGAATTAGTTCTGCCCACTGGGCTTTTGTTAGTTTTGAACAATTGCTATTATGTTCCTGCTTTGAGTAGTAACATTGTTTCTCTTTCTTATTTGGATAAGGAAGGTTACACTTCCATTTCTGGGAATGGTAAATGTTCTATTTATCGTAATGATATTTTCTATGCTCATGGTGATTTGCATGTTGATCATTACATATTAAACTTGGAACAACCCAATCATGGAAATATCTATAACATAACCGCCAAAAGGATCAAACCAAATGATTTGAATCCGACGTAC
This sequence comes from Leucaena leucocephala, assembly GCA_037074615.1. Lineage (NCBI taxonomy): Eukaryota > Viridiplantae > Streptophyta > Magnoliopsida > Fabales > Fabaceae > Leucaena > Leucaena leucocephala. The sequence goes on along the minus strand of CM073548.1, from coordinate 5,869,003 downwards.
CTCTGGCACTGTCGTCTAGGCCACATAAATGAGAAACGCATTTCTAAACTCCATCAAGATGGATTTCTCAACTCATTTGATTTTGAATCATATGATACTTGCGAATCTTGTTTGTTAGGAAAGATGACAAAGTCGCCTTTCACTGGACACAGTGAGAGGGCCACCGATTTGTTGGGCCTCATACATACAGATGTGTGTGGACCGATGAATACAAATGCCAGAAGAGGTTATTCGTACTTCATTACATTCATAGATGATTTCAGTGGATATGGCTACGTCTATCTAATGAAACATAAATCCGAATCTTTTGAAATGTTCAAGATATTTCAAAATGAAGTACAAAACCAGCTTGGCAAAACAATTAAAGCCCTTCGATCTGATTGAGGGGGTGAATATTTGAGCCAAGAGTTTATCGATCATCTTAGGAATTGTGGAATAGTCTCACAATTGACTCCTCCAGGAACACCACAATGGAATGGGGTTTCTGAACGGAGGAATCGAACACTATTGGATATGGTTCGATCCATGATGAGTCGAACAGATCTTCCACCATCCTTTTGGGGACACGCCCTAGAGACAGCTGCGTTCACACTGAATCGTGTTCCATCTAAGGCAGTTGAAAAGACTCCGTATGAGATATGGACTGGGAGGAAACCTAGTTTGTCTTTTCTCAAGATTTGGGGATGTGAGGTCTATGTTAAGCAACAAGCCTCAGATAAGTTAGTGCCCAAATCTTCAAAGTGCCTTTTTGTGGGATATCCTAAGGAAACCAAGGGATATTATGTCTACAACCCCACTGATAACAAAGTGTTTGTTGTCAGAAATGGTATCTTTCTAGAACGAGAATTTATCTCTAAAAGAACCACTGGGAGCAAGGTACACCTTGAAGAAGTTCGAGAGCCGCAAGACGCCACAGAACTAGAGATGGAAAGTAGAGAAGACTCACAAGAAGTTGTTGAGACTCCTCAAGTCACGCAAGGCCCAAGGCGATCTAATAGGGCACGACTTCAGCCTCAGAGATATGGATTTCTGATTTCTGATAGTCGTGATGTGTTGCTCATTGAGCATAATGAGCCTACTACCTATCAAGAAGCTATAGTGGGACCAAACTCTGAAAAATGGCTTAATGCCATGAAGTCTGAGATGCAATCCATGTACGACAATAAGGTATGGACCTTAGTCGACCCGCCTGAAGGGGTAAAAACCGTCGGGTGCAAGTGGGTTTTTAAAGAGAAAACCGACATGGATGGCAATGTAAATGTCTTCAAGGCACGACTGGTTGCAAAAGGATTTACTCAAACTTATGGTGTGGACTATGATGAGACCTTTTCCCCAGTTGCAATGGCCAAATCAATCAGAATCCTCCTTGCCATTGCAGCATATTATGACTATGAAATATGGCAGATGGACGTCAAGACAACCTTCCTTAATGGAAAGCTCTTTGAGGATGTGTACATGACACAACCTGAAGGTTTTGTTCTGAGGACTCTGGTAAGGTGTGCAAGCTTCAAAGGTCCATTTATGGACTGAAGCAAGCATCTCGGAGTTGGAATCATCGTTTTGATGAAGTAGTCAAAGAGTTTGGATTTCTTCAAAACATTGATGAACCTTGTGTGTACAAGAAGGTTAGTGGGAGCACACTTGTGTTTTTGGTACTCTATGTCGATGACATCCTACTCATTGGGAATGACATTCCTACCTTGCAGATTGTCAAGTCTTGGTTAGGAAAATCTTTCTCGATGAAAGACTTGGGTGAAGCCACCTACATCTTAGGAATTAGGATCTATAGAGATAGATCTAAAAGGCTTCTAGGACTGAGTCAGAGCACATATATAGACAAGATACTGCATAGGTTCAGTATGCAGGAATCAAAAAGGGGTTTCATACCTATGTCTCATGGTATTCACCTCAGCAAGGATTTGTGTCCTAATACACCAGATCAGCGAGGTCGCATGAGTAAGATTCCATATGCCTCGGCCATAGGATCTATCATGTACGCCATGTTATGTACTCGACCGGATGTCTCGTTTGCCTTAAGTATGACTAGCAGATATCAACAGGACCCCGGTGAGGGCCATTGGACTGTTGTCAAGAATATCCTTAAGTACTTAAAAAGGACTAAGGACTTATTCTTGGTCTATGGTGGATTGGAAGACGAGCTCTATGTAACTAGTTACACAGATGCAAGTTTCCAAACTGACCAGGATGACCAGAAATCGCAATCAGGATACATATTCCTCCTGAATAATGGAGCAGTAAGCTGGAAGAGTTCTAAGCAGAGTACTGTAGTAGATTCTGCAATGGAAGCCGAGTATATAGCAGCATTTGATGCAGCTAAAGAGGCTGTTTGGATCAGGAAGTTCATTACTGAACTAGGGGTGGTACCGACCATCTCAGATCCAATAACTTTGTTCTGTGACAATGGTGGTACCATTGCACAGGCCAAAGAGCCTTGGTCACATCAAAGGACCAAGCATATACTCAGGCGATTTCATCTCATCAGAGAAATCAATGATAGAGGTGATATAAAAATATGCAAGGTAACAGGAGAAGACAATGATGCTGATCCTCTAACAAAAACGCTTGTCCAGGCAAAACATGAGCGTCATGTTAGGTCAATAGGATTGAGACAAATTAATGATTGTTCCTAGTGCAAGTGGGAGGATGTTGGAAATTGTGCCCTAGGGGCCAATCATTGTATCAGGTTATCACATTATTTGCATGTTTACTGTGATGACCATCCTTGGATAACTCATGATCTTATCCTAAATGTCCCTGGTCGGTCATCTATGTGGGAGCAGAGATGAAATAAGACCAGTATGACTTTGAAGATATATAGAGATATAAATCAAAGTCATAAGCACATGTAAGAGTACAGGGTGTTGGACCGACCCGCAATGAGAGAGCTGCATGGGTCAAGTCATAAGCTTCTCTCATATACAAGCCATGTCACTATGCCCTTTGACCTGAGATCATCATGGATTCCTACATGACAAACGCTCAGCTTTGACCTAGTCAAAAGTCACTTTTGACCGAGTGATCATAAAGGCTATGCTCGGGCTTAGTGGTTTTTCATGCGGAGGAATGTGAATGGTCAAGATGGAATTTGTCCCTCACATTCGTAGAGAGATATTACTGGGCCCCTCGATGAGTGAGTTTGAGAAATGTATGGCCATACTGGAATGGAAGGGTAGTTCCATTTCTATATTCAGACTACTCAGGGATCGAGAAAGTAACGGTCAGGAACAGGAGGATGACGTTCACCATGCCTCATCCTTGACCGAAATATCGTGTGACAAAAGGGACGTGATATGGTTGTATGAAAGGTTACATCGTTTATCGATCCTCATATGTTTTGGGTAGTCGTAATGCCTTGCTAGAGACCGCTTACGACTTGTGGGTCAGTATAGTAACTGGGCCACTGCCAACTTCATATGGGCCTACAGGGTCGCACACAAAACAGCCCAATGCGAGCTATGATGTCCAGATTCATTGAATCTAAGAGATGTCTAAATTCAATGAATAATCTAGGGTGGATATATATTTTTATATATATATAAATTAGTTTATATATATTATATAAATAATATAAGAGATATTTGTAAGATTTAATTTATAAGGATAAATTAAATCTCTATCATTTTTGAATTTGAATTTAAATGGATATGATCTATTTGAATTTGAAATTCAAATTGATAAGATATCTCAAATTTGATTTATGAGAATAAATCAAATATAATTCTGTCTTATCTTTATTTTAAATTAAATAAATAGGTGAATTAAATCTGTGGGACGGATTTAATATAAACCATATTTATTTAATCAGTTTCTTATTAAATTATGCAATATATGATATTGTATTAATTCAGAATTAATATAAGATTAATTCTGAAGCCCGGCCCTATTAGAAGCCCGATAGCTTCCTATATATTTGACATTAGGAGCTAGGGTTCTATACACAATATAGATCTCTTCACACACATTCAGTCGTGAGAAAAGGGGGCAGGGAGAGTGCAAAAGGTTTGCACATAAGAAACTGCCGAGATAGAGAGGGTGAGGACGGAATCTCTAGAAAGCCCTAGAGGGACAAGAGGCGCTAGCACGTCGTTCGCGATTGGAACGCTGTTCGTGTGGATACCGGTAGAGGAAGCCGATCTGAGCTGTCGACTTCTACGATACGACCAGACACGAAGCAAGGTCGCGACCAGAACACGCTGAGGTCGCGACCATACGGGCATCTGAACGTCAGAAATCCGAAAAGAAGAGGCAGGTCGCGACTTGAAGCTGACGAGGTCGCGACTACAAACTCCAGAGACTTCAGGTCGCGACGAGAAGCAGAGGAGGTCGCGACTAAAATGTTCCAGAGGCGAAGAGTCGCGACTAGTGGACACTGAGGTCGCGACCAAAGCTTGAAACCGAAGGTAACATGTAATATCCTTAATTTTCTGTACTGGTTCCTATGTACAGATTAAACGGAATATATGAGCTCTGTTTCAGGAAAAAGATGTGGTCCTTTATGTAAAGAAAAGGATTAAATTGCAAAAGAAAGGAAATTAAGGGACCTAAATACAATTATGGAAAGTTTAAAGTTAGGAATGAAAGGTAGACAAAAATGTGGGGTCTTAAAGTGTAATTTTAGCCAAATTAAGGGACTTAATTATAAAGAAGGAAAAGTTCCCCGGGGCTAAAGTATAATTAAAGAAAATAGGCCAGAAGTGGTTTGCACCGCCCGACAGCATTTCAGTCCCAGATTCTACCAGAAGGTAGGGCAGGTGACGCCGGGTAACCAAGCCTAATACCGGAATTTTTGAAGACTCCAGATAGCCAGAAATGGACTGATCGTCCGAAAGTTATAAAAATTTATACCGGATACCCTAGATTTCAGATATAAGTGGGAAAATACAGGATGATGCCCCCTTATGGGACAGAGGTCAGGAAACTGACAGAATACCGATAGGAGGTCTGTAGGAAAAGTTATCTGCAAATTAGAAAATCCAGACGGGAGTGTGAGGCCTCCGGGGATCCGGGTTGGAGATTTATCGGTATTTTTAAAGGGGCTAAATGCGATCGAATGACTTCGGTCAGATGACCGTTATAACCCTCAAGGATGCCTGAACACAGTAGGACACTGTATCTGGGAAAAAGAGCCGGTGTCCCAAAAAGGTGTATAATCGGTAAATAATAGTTAAAATATTCAATGAACTGTGTTAAAGGAAGATTTCTCGTAATGCGTGCCATACAGGTAATGGACCCAGGAAGCCCAAAAATGGCGTCATTAGAGGCCCAATAAGACTCTTGGACTGATAGGTGGGCCAGTGTCCAGCAGAACCCCGGAAAAGTGCGAAATTACGAAAATGCCCCTATGTTGTACAAAAAGGGCAGCAGATGAATAAAGGGTATTCTGGTCATTTTGGACAGACCCAGAGGTCAAGACATGTCTAAATAAGGTTGACTAGAGCCAGTATAAGCTTTGACCGGGTCCAGAAAGGTGTGAAATGACGATTTTGCCCTTAGGGTTAAAATAGGACAAGATAGGGCACCAAGGGCATTTTGGTCATTTCGCAGGGGATCTGTAATTGAGTCTGGACCCAGTATTAAAAAGATAATGATATAAAGGGTCTAGATACTAAATGTGAGGTCAGTAGACATAAAAAGGATCTTCAGAAACATCAGATTCAGAAAACGGCACGTTTTTCGAGGCGATGGACCGGGCCGGTACCGGATTGGACCGGAAAGCTTCCAGAACCTCCAAATTTCGTCACATGAAGAATATGGGTGGTGAGGTGTCCTATGAGGTGTCCCATGAGGTGTCCAGGGTGATGCAGTAAAAGGAAATTAAAGAAAATAGGAAATTCCAGGAAAAACCAGGACCATAGGATCATAAGTCTTCCTAATTACAAGATTGCCATTGCTCAACACTATAAATACCCCCCTTACTCCTTCATTTCGGTGCAAGCAAGAAAGAGAGGAAGAAAGAAGTTCTTGAGAGAGAAAGTGAGAGAAAGAAAGAAGTAAGGAAGTTCTGGTGGAGTTGGAAGTAGAAGAGAGGTTCTGAAGCTCTGCTTTTGAGGTAACAACTAATCCTAGCTCTTATGTAATGTCTTTGTGATGTGTTGTTTTGTTTGGTTGATTGATGTCCTATATGTTATGCTTGAAGCTCTATTCCAATGCTATGATCATATGTTATTGAATATGGAAGCATGCAGCATACTTATCTGTACACAGTCACAAGCAAGCACCGTCACTCTGCATTACATATTTTGTTATGATTATTGTTACTGGGATTCTTTTGAATCTCATTCCCAAACATAACATTACAGGGGAGGTTCTGTCAAAATAAAATTTGGAAATCTTAAGAGACGCCGGTAGGCTGCCGAAATTCCGGCAACGAAGACGGAACAAAGAAAGGAACTGATACGTACTGTGTACGTAGTGCTGTCTAAGGAGGCTGGAAGTGAGTGGACCCAGAAGGTTCATCCAGTCTTTCCTGGGTACTACGTAGAATGGTAGTTCTCATAAAAGAATTACCGAATCGGTACAACATCGGTTACTTTCTAAAGAAGAATCGTAGCAGTTATGCTGCCGGATTTTAGACAGAGAAGGATGTAATAGAATATGAGGGAGTTAATCATGCACTGATATATAACAGTTGATTATTTGATATTAATTGTTATCTGGCCTGTATGACTGATATGTGTTGGTTGTATGCTTGGGTATGTAAAGACTAAATGCTGAAAATAGGCTCAGTGAACAGTAACTCGTGAAGACCCATTCATGTTTGATAAATCATTAAAAATAGTAAATGATTGAATTAATGTACGAAATTTTTAGGGTATAAAGTAGACATACTAAGATTTAATTTGATATATATAATGTATAATTTGGATGTATACACGAAAAGATATAAATTGTTAAAGTTGGGACCAGAATGCTGGATTCAGGAGAAAGTCATTGGATGAACAGTAATATTGGAACGTTGACCCACGTTAAATTTGTCAAGGATTGGTCAACCAATGATTTTTCCCTGAAATATATTTGAGTTATCTTCATGTAGAAATTTGAACCACTTCATTTCGATTTTTCTAGAATTAGTTATGAATTTTCAAAATCAGGTCACTCATCTGGAATTTGCCACAGTGAACAGTACTCGATATGAATAAAATTCCAGATTAAGTGTTTAGACTTCAATGACCCTGAAAGTGGTTTAAGTGCTACTGAATGGTCCCTAAGATGTATAAAAAATAAGGATGTGACATTTTGGTATCAGAGCAAAGGATTCTGGCTTAAGAAATGCTCTGAGTAGGTGATTTATAGAAAGATATACCATGATAAAAGCCGTCATAATTGACACTAAGTTAGTGTTTGCAGGATGGCTAGACATAGATTTGGGTCTGAAACTACAGTAAACCAATGGGAATTAAGACCAGAGGTCTCTAGTTCAGATAGTTCAGAAGAAGAGATAGTAAGCAATGATTCTAACCTCTGGACACCTCCAGTAGCTGGTGATTCTAAGGAGGATAGTTCCTCGGTAGGATCAAACTTTCCAATTGATGATCAGGAGGTGATGATAACAGAAGGCCCTATTCCTGCCATTCCCATAAGTGCAGTACCCTTGAATATAACAGACAGTTCAGGATCCATCCAAGTACGTGTTCAGAGTAATGCGCCAGATCCCAGTAGGCCCGAAGTGACTCTAGTAGAAATGTATTTAGGAGGTTTAATCGTAAGAATGGTCCCAGGGAGGAACCTGAGTAGAGAGCAACTTGAGAGCTCGGTAGCATTAGCCCGACAACTATACGAGTTGAGGCAGACCCTATTTGAAAACATAGATCAAGATTATTCGGTCTACCAGGAGTTTATCACAAGGGTGAAAGCCATATATCAAGCCTGGGATCCAAATGTGTTAACCATGGGGCTTTGGCTAGAAATTATGAATGACGTATTGCCGAAGACTCCTACCTGGAGTTCGGAGTTGGACCAGTATTTTGATAGAGAATCATATTGTACCATATCCGACTGGATCTACCTAGTAGGAGAATATATTAGAATGAAGTTTAAGAAAAATTAGAGTAATATTTCTAATGTATAAAAGACTAGAATGGTACTGTAATATGTACATATACTCTGTATGTATATTATGTGTGAAATGAAATGAAAAGGAATTATGTTATTTATCGTATTCCCTTTTGTTTTTAAGTACAACAAAATGGTACGAACGAGGAGAACTATTCCAACTGAGGAACCCCGAGAGGCTGGAAACCTTAATCAAATGATTCTAGAACGATTAGAACAGCAACAAAAGATGATAGAAGAAATGAGAGCTGCTCAAGCACGAAATGAACAAGAAAGAGATGCTGCCATAGCCGCTGCAGTAGCAGCAGCTGTAAATAATTTAAGACCGCCAGAGCCTTCAGGAGCAATTAGTAGAGAACCTGAAGAAGTACCACAGCAGGCGGAACAGCCCCAGAGAAGGGTTGAATCAAGGGAGGAGGCAGTTGGTATCTAGCAATGGATGGTGCGATTTTGCAAACACAATCCTCCCATATTCGAAGGGACATTTGAAGTACATGTAGCAGAAAATTGGGTCAGCAGATTAGAGAAGATCTTTAAGGTCCTCGACTGTTCGACTGAAACCAAGGCTCAAATGGCCATCTATCAATTGGAAAAGGATGCGGATAGATGGTGGAAGAATACAGAGTTACTTCTCCAAGCAAGAGATATTCCAGTTACCTGGGAAGTATTTCTTGAGCAATTTTATGAGAAATATTTTCCTCAATCTGTCAGAGATGAAAGGGAGGCTGAATTCCTTGTGCTGAGGCAAGGAGAAAAAGAATCTTTTGATGAATATTTGGCCAAGTTCATCCGGCTATCTCAATATTCAACTTACCTACGCCAAGTGGATGACGAACGCTGGATGACAGAAAGAATGATTCGAGGGCTGAATTCTATGTTAAAGGAGAAGTTAACTCCCCAACAATACAGCCAGTTCAATAAGGCTGTGGAAGCATGTCGAATCGTTGAGAACAGCATGAATCATAGAATGCTGTCCAGATCTGGGAGTAAAGATCAAGCGACTCCTGATAAGGCCGGACGGAATCAAGAAGCGGCCAGTGGGAGCGGCTATAAGAAAAGAAAGCGCCCGTGGCAGACCAAGAGGCCTAATAGGGGAAATTTCCGCGGAAGATCCAATAACAGGGATCCAAAGGCCCCAGTATGTGAAAAGTGTGGAAAGAATCATGGTGACAGACCATGCTTGATGGGCCAGAATGTATGCTACACCTGCGGAAAGCCCGGACATTTTTCCAGGGAATGTCCTCAAGCTATAACTGATCCAAGGCCAAGGACGGCGGGACGAGTGTTTGCACTCACTAGAGAGGATGCTCAGCGATCATCTGAGATGATCCAAGGTACAATCTATCTCAATGATCATGCTGTGACTGCCCTATTTGATTCGGGTGCAAGTCATTCCTTTATATCTTATGAATGTGCTAAATGCCTAGGCCTTCTGATCAGCAAGTTACGTTATGATATACAGGTGAAAACCCCCACCAACGCTAGGGTGATCACATCTGATGCCTGTCTAAATAGTGTGGTGCGTTATGAGCACTGCAGTACCACCCTGGACCTGATCTGTATGCCTTTCCAGGAGATTGAGGTCATACTCGGTTTAAATTGGTTATCCTCCAATAATGTGATGTTGGACTGCAGAAACAAGACCCTAGTTCTTGGTCCAAAGATCACTGATCGGAGCTTAGAAGTACAACTGAACTTCGTGACAGAGGCTCAGGCAGAAAAATGTCTACGGAAAGGATGTCAGGGATATGTGGTATTCTTTTCTGTTCAAACAGAAGTGGAGGAAGGCATCGAGGAGGTTCCTGTAGTCAATGAATTTCCTGAAGTCTTTCCAAAGGAGATTCAGGGATTGCCTTCGGAGCGTGAAGTGGAGTTTGCGATCGACATTGTACCTGGAGCTGGACCAGTATCAAAAGCCCCATACAGGATGGCTCCCAACGAAATGATGGAACTGAAGAAGCAAATTGAGGAGCTATTGGAGAAGGGTTTTATACGACCCAGTGTATCGCCATGGGGTGCTCCAGTACTGTTCGTTAAGAAGAAAGATGGTAGCTTAAGGCTGTGCATTGACTACAGGGAATTAAATAAGCTTACAGTTAAGAACAAGTATCCTCTTCCCAGAATTGATGACCTGCTAGATCAATTGGCAGGAGCGAGCTTATTCTCCAAGATTGACTTGAGATCTGGCTACCATCAACTAAGGGTCAAGCCAGATGATATTCCAAAGACGGCGTTCAGAACGCGCTACGGACATTTTGAATTTTTGGTGATGCCTTTTGGACTAACCAATGCACCTGCTATTTTCATGGACTATATGAACCAGATTTTCAGGCCTTATCTAGATCAGTTCGTTGTGGTCTTTATTGATGATATTCTGGTGTACTCCAAATCTCCAGAGGAGCATGAGAGGCATTTGAGGATTGTTCTTGGTACCCTTAAAGAGAAGAAGCTCTATGCTAAGCTGAGTAAATGCGAGTTTTGGCTGTCAGAAGTCAAATTTCTCGGTCATGTCATATCCCGAGACGGGGTAGCTGTGGATCCTAGCAAAGTTGAAGCAGTTTTGAGCTGGGAACAGCCAAGGACAGTGACAGAGATTAGAAGTTTTCTCGGCCTAGCAGGGTACTACAGACGATTCATTCAAGACTTTTCTCGAATTGCCTTACCACTTACCAAGCTGACCAGAAAGAATCAGCAGTTTAAGTGGGATGAGAAGTGAAACATCCTCCCTTAGACTTCTCAGAGTACACTTGCGGAAGCAACATTAGCTTGATTATATCTTAACTTAAGCCCAGAAATTCAAAATTTTACTCTTAAGTTCCTTATTCTGAACCTTTAATTTGAGAACTGATTAATCTCATTCTACACAACCAAATGAGGCTTATTACCTATCCGTGTAATGCCCCAGATGTGTATCATTGTCTCACCAAATTTCGTAGCCAAACTCCTTCGTTTACTAGGTCAAACTGAGGCCAGAACACTGCTACCTCAGGACCTGCGAATTTCTCCCTTTATTCCCCATTCACAAATTGAACATGCCAAACAATATTTACTATTGAATAATAAAATGTCATACAACAAGGATACACCAAATTATCATATTTCTATTACATCTTTTCCTGCCTAAAATCCGACAGCATAACCGCTACGCTTCATCTGTACAAAGAACTGAACTGTACTGATTCGGTAATCCCCTCATGAGAACTACCATTCTACGTAGTACCCAGGAAAGACTAGATGAACCGGCTAGGTCCACTCACTTCTAGCCTCCTTAGACAGCACTACGTACACAGTACTTATCATATACTGATGTTCAGTCTTTACTTCGGCAGCATAACGGCGTCTCTTAGGATTCTCAAAATCCACTTCAGCATAACCTCTCTGTAATGGGTTATATATGGGGGATGAGATTCGGGGGAATCTCAGTAGTAATAATCATAACAATATATGTAATGCAGAGTGACGGTGCTTGCTTGTGATTGTGTACAGATAAGTATGCTGCGTGCTTCCATATTCAATAACATATGATCATAGCATTGTAATAGAGCTTCAAGCATAACATATAAGACAACAATCCAACCAAACAATAGCACAACAAATCACAAAGACATTACATAAGAGCTAGGATTAGTTACTACCTCAAAAGCAGAACTCCAGAACTTCTATACTGCTTCCAACTCCACCAGAACTTCCTTTCTTTCTTTCTTTCTCCTTCTCTCTCTTCTTTCTCTCTCTTTTCTTGCCAAAAATGTGGGATGCATAAAATGGGAGGGGAAGGGGGTATTTATAGCTTTAATGGATGGCATTTCTGTAATTTTGAAGCCATCTGAACATGTGGTCCTGGTTTTTCCTGGATTTTCCTATTTTTCTTTATTCCTTTTTACTGCATCATGCATGACATCATCCAGGACACCTCACCGGGACACCTCATCGCCACATTCTTCACATGTCACAATTCCTGGACACCTCATCAGCTGACTCAGCAGTTCAGTCCAATCCAGTACCGGTCTAGAATCTTGCACCGTAACACGTGTCCTCAACTTTTCTTCTGCCTCTAAGATTGCGCCATGTGGCACCTGGAAGGGACCTTTCACGCCTTCCAATGCTATCTGATGAAAGCGTCGGATTGTCGCAGTCCGAGCCATCAAAATTAAGTGAATTGCACCCCAATAATGTAGTATAAGGCACAACCCTATCGTTCTTCTCAAGGAGCCTTTCTAAAGGTATCCTAGTAAATTGGATGTCAAAATCATTGAAAACCTGAGTTGAGGGTAAATGGTTTTGGGTTTTGTTGGGTGCAGAAATGTAAAGATGCAGTAAAATACATGTTTTTGTGTTTTTGTATAAATGAAAGGGATTTATTATGGCAGCCTCTTGATGATGAAAACATATATCTATCCTTGCTCTCAATTCATATGGAGTTTGAAATCACTAAGTCTTGTGTAAGATGAACCTCAATCGATCGATTGAGTCCAGAACCCTAACAATCTTTAAACTCCTTTGATCAAAGCTAGTTTAGAGATTATTAGTGAACTATTAATTGTACCACTTAGTGTGCAATTCAAATCAGATTGTAAAGAATGCCCTCAAGTGAGCGTCGATCGACTAACCCTAGATTTCAAGCAATCGAATTAATTAGCAACAATCGTTGACAACCATTCAACCATCTTAAAATCACAACTGGAGTATTATAATAAAAACCAGCATTCAAAATATCCAAGTAAATCACACTGTCTAAAATGAGAATTATCAATCGATATTCAATCTTGTTCATATCATGAAAACCCTAGATCTAGCAGTAAACACAATATGATAAGATACAAATTAGAACAGAAGAAACTCCCCGGTTAAGCTCATGAGCTCAAGAATACAAAATCAATCACCAAGAGACTAAGAGTTTAGCCTCTCATAAGCTCCGCTGCACTGCAATCGCTGTCCAGAAGTGGTGCCATGAAGAAACTATGGAAAGATGCAGAATGGGGGTGAGGAAACGTATAGAGGAGGTGGAAAATGGAGATGGAGTGTGTGAGTATGGGTTCCAGACCTAATCAGGTCCGGAACCCTACTCTTGCTTCCCTCTGCGCGGCTCTGGAATGAAAATGGAGGGGATCCCCCGAATGCTCGCTTCCCATGTCTTTTAAACGCAAGTTAACCTAATCAGAAACGCACAGCTTCGCGTCTGTCTTCTTTGGTCGCGACCAGATCCATTTTTGGTCGCGACCTGTGATCACAAAATAGTAGCCGAGAGAATGCTTCAGGTCGCGACCACGGATACTTTTGGTCGCGACCAAATAAGGCAGAGGCGTGATATTCATTTTCTTAACTTGTGATTTCTTTCCTGGTACTTGCTCTCCTCCTAGATACCTGCAATTCATCATAGAAGCTCAAAGTAAATGTTCAAATCAATAGATAACAACATATGTGCAGTTTGGAGAAGTTATTTTACCATTTTATACTATAATTAGCATATTGCCATGCACAATCATGTAGTACACAAAAGTACACTTTAAGGCATGAAATGAATGGTAAAGTTACAATAAACTCTTAAAAGTGTGTTAGAAACCATATACGAAAATGTGACTCATCAATTCCCCCACACTTGAACCTTTGTACTCCTGGACAAAGAAGTGAATCACACCTAGAATCAAAATCCAAACAATTAATCCACCATCTTTCAGGAATCCACAAGTGACAATGTGAGCAATGCCAAGTAATCAACTACTAAACGAAATTAACCTCAACTATGAGCGCAATAGATCCTCTCAAAAGATGTAAGTGTTTAGCTCTCTATTTTCTCTCATTCTTAGGGTTCTTTCACTCAGATTCAAATTGGAGAACACCCTACCATATGCTTGTAATGGCTCTAAATCTCTGCAACTACATAGCACTTATGCAAAGAATCAAGAGGTCTTTTAGGGTTGTAGTGAATGAGATGGGCTGTATGGAATGGGATATGGAGAATAGAAAGTTTTATATGCATTTAATGATGAGTATATAACTTGAATTCATGTCTCTATAGATTCAGAAATGATTATTGTGCTAATTAAGAGTTTATAATGGTGCCTTCATCATTTTCATTTTTTTTTTCTTTTTTTTCTTTTTTTCTTTTTCTTTTTTTTTATTTTCTTCTTCTTCTTCTTTTTTTATTTGGCACCTTCTACATAGAATGGTCTAGCACAATAAAACAATAATAATGAGTTTTGACATGAATTACAAGTTTATCTTGGAAAGATGTTTATGCATAAATTGCTTTCTATCTAAAATGATGAAAAAGGAATAGTGATGGGGATAAAGAGGTGACTAAGGATATAATATGGAGTGGGTTTGTGTTTGGGATAAAGGGTTTAGAAATGAATGCCTCTATCATGTTCAATTCATAAATGCGCAAGTAATTCCCAATTCAGAGCCAAGACAAGTTCTAGAGGATATAAACCAATTGAATAATCACTTAATATAGAATTTAAGGCCAAGAATCCTTCCAACAAGGGTTTTGATCTACTTTGCTCATAAGCCAAAGTCTCAAACAAAGTTCATCATTCACTAGGCATTAAAACACTTATCACAACTGAAAACCCTTTAAATGATGATTTAAAAGTTTTAAGATAATCATTTAAAACCATGTGATAGAGCTAAGGTGTTTTCACTCCAAATTCCAAGAAATTTAAACAATAAATTCAAGTATGAAGATGGTTTCTGCAAATCTTTTATGCACAAGGTAGAAAAATAATAGGGTAATGAATCATTTATAAATACGCAATAGTAGTTCAAACAGAATCCTTCTATACAGCATTGCACAAGGCAATGAGAAGGTAAATAAACTTTGCACTCAGGTCGCGACCTGTGAAATCTCACAGTCGCGACCAACAAACACAGAAAGGTTGAGTCGCGACCTTATGACACTAAAGTCGCGACCAAATAACACAGAGAGTGCACTAAGTCCAAAATTTCGTTCTAGGTCGCGACTGAAATCAGGGACGTCGCGACCAATGTTCACAGGAACTACCATGTTATACTTTTCAAAACCCAAAACTTTTGTCACACAACCATTAAAACAGTGTAGAATGGGGGTCCAATTATTCAACAATTCATCACACATTAAAATCACAGACCAAAATCTTTAGGATGAAAGATTGAATTATGGAAGGATTTTTAACATTATTAGCACAGAGATAAGGACATCCTATTCCCCCACACTTAAACTTGACAGTGTCCTCACTGTCAACAAGTATAGAAATCACAGAACTGCAGAAGGTCAACTAGCTTCAACACAGCAAAATAGCACACAACTCAATGCAAATTTTTCAATTAAGCATGCAGTCTCATTCAAGTCATGCAAAGCAATACAAGTAAAGCGAATATGACAGGATGGGTAAGCTAAAGTCATGCATGTGAGAAGTGACTCAAAGAAAAATCAATGAGTATGCAGCATATGGTTAGTGATGGGGTATTATGCAGAAACAGAAAGAAACCTAGAATAAGCAGAAATAAACTGAAAATAAAAACTATCCTACTGAATCATTCCTTTCCAAGCATTGAACCACAATATCAAGCAAATAGTATTAGGAAAAATTGTAACAGGTAAAGGATAGGAAAGGAACAACCTGGCTATCAGTGGCGATGGAAGCTCGTAAAGTTTCAAAGGGTGGCCTTTGACTTAGAACATTTTTCTTGTAGCTTCCTCCTTCAATTCAATCACCTCAAAATCATGGACTTTGATGACTGAATAGAACTTGTCCCCTGCTAATTATAAAATTCTAGCAAGCAATTCAGACACAGGGGCTTCTAAGCAATTTTTTTTTTTTTTTTTTTTGCGAAGATGTGTCGCCTAATCGCCACTGTAGGTCAAAGAGAGCATTAGTCGCGACTCAGGGAATCCAGTTCGCGACGCAAAGTCACAGAGAGCTACAGTCGCGACTATCGGTTCACAAGGTCGCGACGCAAAATGGCAGAGAGTACAAGTCGCGACTAAATGAGTCAAAGGTCGCGACGCAAAATCACAGACAGCATGAGTCGCGACAAACTGTGTCAAAGGTCGCGACGTAAAATGACAGAGAGCAGCAGTCGTGACTGAATGCTTCAACGGTCGCGACATGTTTTCACGAAATATGCATATTTCACAATAAAAGCAATCTGGTCGTGACATATATGATGGAAGGTTGCGACTGGTTTTCGCAGAATATGCAAATTACACAGAAAAAGCAATCAGGTCGCGACATAAATGATGAAAGGTCGCGACGCAAAGACACAGCGACTGATTATTTTGCAGAAAACTCAAACAAATGCAGAATGCAATGAAATCAGAAAACTAGTAAAAACTCAAATGCAAACCAAAACAGGACAATAACTCAGGTAGCTAATGAAATAAACAAACAATTACTAGGGAACCAATTACTTGGCTCCCCGGCAACGGCGCCATTGATGAAAGCGTCGGATTGTCGCAGTCCGAGCCATCAAAATTAAGTGAATTGCACCCCAATAATGTAGTATAAGGCACAACCCTATCGTTCTTCTCAAGGAGCCTTTCTAAAGGTATCCTAGTAAATTGGATGTCAAAATCATTGAAAACCTGAGTTGAGGGTAAATGGTTTTGGGTTTTGTTGGGTGCAGAAATGTAAAGATGCAGTAAAATACATGTTTTTGTGTTTTTGTATAAATGAAAGGGATTTATTATGGCAGCCTCTTGATGATGAAAACATATATCTATCCTTGCTCTCAATTCATATGGAGTTTGAAATCACTAAGTCTTGTGTAAGATGAACCTCAATCGATCGATTGAGTCCAGAACCCTAACAATCTTTAAACTCCTTTGATCAAAGCTAGTTTAGAGATTATTAGTGAACTGTTAATTGTACCACTTAGTGTGCAATTCAAATCAGATTGTAAAGAATGCCCTCAAGTGAGCGTCGATCGACTAACCCTAGATTTCAAGCAATCGAATTAATTAGCAACAATCGTTGACAACCATTCAACCATCTTAAAATCACAACTGGAGTATTATAATAAAAACCAGCATTCAAAACATCCAAGTAAATCACACTGTCTAAAATGAGAATTATCAATCGATATTCAATCTTGTTCATATCATGAAAACCCTAGATCTAGCAGCAAACACAATATGATAAGATACAAATTAGAACAGAAGAAACTCCCCGGTTAAGCTCATGAGCTCAAGAATACAAAATCAATCACCAAGAGACTAAGAGTTTAGCCTCTCATAAGCTCCGCTGCACTGCAATCGCTGTCCAGAAGTGGTGCCATGAAGAAACTATGGAAAGATGCAGAATGGGGGTGAGGAAACGTATAGAGGAGGTGGAAAATGGAGATGGAGTGTGTGAGTATGGGTTCCAGACCTAATCAGGTCCGGAACCCTACTCTTGCTTCCCTCTGCGCGGCTCTGGAATGAAAATGGAGGGGATCCCCCGAATGCTCGCTTCCCATGTCTTTTAAACGCAAGTTAACCTAATCAGAAACGCACAGCTTCGCGTCTGTCTTCTTTGGTCGCGACCAGATCCATTTTTGGTCGCGACCTGTGATCACAAAATAGTAGCCGAGAGAATGCTTCAGGTCGCGACCACGGATACTTTTGGTCGCGACCAAATAAGGCAGAGGCGTGATATTCATTTTCTTAACTTGTGATTTCTTTCCTGGTACTTGCTCTCCTCCTAGATACCTGCAATTCATCATAGAAGCTCAAAGTAAATGTTCAAATCAATAGATAACAACATATGTGCAGTTTGGAGAAGTTATTTTACCATTTTATACTATAATTAGCATATTGCCATGCACAATCATGTAGTACACAAAAGTACACTTTAAGGCATGAAATGAATGGTAAAGTTACAATAAACTCTTAAAAGTGTGTTAGAAACCATATACGAAAATGTGACTCATCACTATCCAGATAAGTCCCAGACTTTATCTGATCACCTCCTCGGTTATCGTGCCGACCGAGTAACTTTACTTTATTGAAACAGCATTAAAATAGTATTTTAATGCCACTTTTTCTCACATATCACTGGGCCTACGTTTTTGGGCTCTGGGTATGTTATCTTGGATCCTGATCAAGCTCAAGTACTCTGATGGCTCGATTCCCAAGAAACATCCCTCGGTAAATTACCAAAATACCCCTGGGTGCCCTTTCTTGCACTATTTTAACTCTAAGGGTAAAATCGTCATTTTACACCCTTCTGTACTCTGTCAGGGCCTATACTGACTCTAAGTAACTTTATCTGTATGTGCCCTGGCTTCTGGGCCTATCCAGAATGACCAAAATGCCCTCATCCATCTACTACCCCTTTAGTACAACACAGGGGCATTTTCGTAATTTCGCACTTTTCCGGGGTTTTGCCGGACACTGGCCCACCTATCAGTCCAAGTGTCTTATTGGGCCTTTGATGGCGCCATTATTGGGCCTTTCAGGGTCCATTACCTTCATGGCACGCATTACGAGGAATCCTCCCTTGTCAATAATTATTGAATATTTTATCTACTATTCACCGTTTATACACATATCCGGACACCGGCTCCTTCTGTCCGATACACTGGCCTGCGGTGTTCAGGCATCCCTGTGAGTCATATCAGTCATCTGGCTGAGGTTATCCGAACTCATTCAGTCCCTTTTCAAATACCGATAAATTTCCCTATCGGATACCCGGAGGCCTCACACTCCCGTCTGGATTTTCTAATTTGCGAATAACTTTTTCTACAGGCCTCCTATCGGTATTTTGTCAGTTTCCTGACATCCGCCCCATAAGGACGTATCATCCTGTATTTTCTCACCTAGATCTGAAATCTAGGATATCCGGTATAAATTTTTATAACTTTTGGACGATCAGTCCATTTCTGGCTATCTGGAGTCTTCAAAAATTCCTGTATTAAGCCAGATTACCGAGCGTCCCTTGCTCTCTCTACCGGTGAAATCTGGGACTGAAATGCCATCGGACAGTCCAAACCACTTCCAGCCTGACTTTTTTTAATTACACTTTAGCCCCAAGGAACTTTTCTTCTTTTCATTTAAGTCCCTTTTTATTTGGCTAAAATTACACTTAAGGACCCCACCTTTTTGTCCTTAAACTTTCCATAATTCTTTCATACTCATAGAGACCTCGTATGCACATTTCACAGTTCAGTGAAATGATCAGCATAATTTTCTCTATTTTCTGGCAAAATATGGTACTCATCGGCTACCAGCCCGATCTTTCCCATAATTACGATTTTGCCCCTGCATTCTCTTTCTGGCATCTATTCTCATCTTCTCATCCCTCATCTTAAGGTCTAGAAATTCTCTTTCAATAACTCAACCCTTAAACTCTTCAGGAGTCATCGTTAATTGAAAAGGTCGACAACCCGCCTATATCAGGTTATCTTACACAGGAGCCAGCCCATATCAAGCTTCCTGCAGAATTCCTAGGCTTAAGACTTAGGATATTCCTCACATTCCTCATTTTGAACCTAGGTGAACTAGACCCAAAAATTGGGATGTTACAAGAAGTGCGAGGCTAGCTTCCAGCAGTTGAAGCAGAGATTAACGACTACTCCCGTGCTGATTATTCCAGACCCAACTCAGACTTATGTAGTCTACACTGATGCTAGCAAGCAGGGGCTGGGATGTGTGCTTATGCAGCAAGGTCGAGTAGTAGCCTACGCCTCTCAGCAGTTAAAGCCACATGAAGAGAATTATCCCACTCATGATCTGGAGCTTGCGGCGGTGGTCTATGCCCTGAAGATATGGAGGCACTATTTATACGGAGCAACGATAGAGTTGTTTTGCGACCACAAAAGCCTGAAGTATCTGCAGGATCAGAATGAGCTGAACATGAGGCAGCGGCGATGGATGGAATTGTTAAAAGATTATGACTTCCAGATTAAATACCATCCAGGAAAAGCCAATGTGGTAGCTGATGCCCTGAGTAGAAAGGTGGTGCAGGTTGCATACATGATGATCAAGGAATTGGAACTGATAGAAGATATGCGCGACTGGAGCCCTCTATATCAAATGCAACTGACGGAGAATCCTTTTGGAGGAGTTCATGTCAGATCTTGCATAGAAGATGAGATCAAAGAGGCTCAGGAACAGGATAAGCTCGCAGCAATATTCAAAGACAAGCTGGAGAAAGGGAAGACAAGAAATTTTGAGATGTCCCCAGACGGATTGCTACAGTTTAGGGGAAAACCCTATATCCCAAATGTTGGGGAATTAAGGGAAAGGATTCTGGAGGAAGCACATAAAATCCGGTATACAGTACATCCAGGTATGACCAAAATGTACCATGATGTTAAAAGGTTATTCTGGTGGCCTGGACTGAGGAAAGATGTTGTAGCTTACGTATCTAAGTGCTTAACCTGCCAGAAAGTGAAAGTTGAACATCAAAAGCCAGCAGGAACGTTGCAGCCTTTAGATATCCCTGAGTGGAAATGGGATGGGATTGCCATGGACTTTGTGGAAGGACTACCCTTGACACCAAGTAGACATGATGCGGTTTGGGTAGTAATCGATCGATTGACAAAGTCAGCACATTTCCTGGCAATCAATAAGAGAGATTCTCTAGAAAAGCTGGCAAAGCTGTATACAAAGGAGATCGTTAGACTCCATGGTATCCCAAGCAGCATTGTGTCTGATAGAGATCCTCGATTTACTTCAAATTTTTGGAGGGCTCTACAGGAAGAAATGGGCACTACTCTCAGATTCAGTACAGCTTATCATCCTCAGACAGATGGTCAATCTGAAAGAACAATACAGACGTTAGAGGATATGCTGAGAGCATGTGTCCTAGATTTCAAAGGCAACTGGGATATCCATTTACCCCTTATAGAGTTTGCATATAACAATGGTTATCAGGCCAGTATACAGATGGCACCTTTTGAAGCACTCTATGGACGGAAATGTAGATCCCCCTTATGCTGGCTAGAGTTGAGCGAGAGAAGAATGCTTGGTCCGGATATAGTGGATCAAACTGCAGAACAAGTTGCGGTAATTAGAAAACGATTGTTGACGGCTCAAAGCAGACAGAAGAGCTATGCAGATGTCAGAAGGAAGCCGTTGGAGTTTAAAGAAGGAGAACATGTATTCCTTAAGTTAACTCCAACCACAGGAGCCGGACGATCGATTAAGGTGAAGAAGTTGCATCCAAGATACATCGGGCCATTCCAGATTCTCTCAAAGATAGGAGCAGTAGCCTACAAGTTGGCTCTTCCTCCGAATCTCAGCCAGATACATGATGTGTTTCATGTTTCCCAATTAAAGAAATATATTCCAGATCCATCTCATGTGATAGAGCAAGATGAGGTTGCACTGCGAGATGACTTGACCTATGAGGTTGGACCGGTGCGAATTACTGATAGAAAAGTCAAGCAGTTGCGGAATAAGCAAATTCCTTTAGTTAAAGTGATCTGGAAGGGTTTGACTGAACAAGAGGCTACATGGGAAACAGAAGAAAAGATGAGAGAAAAGTACCCTGAATTATTTGTATAGGATAGATGTAATGTAAATTTCGGGGACGAAATTTATTTTTAGGGGGAGAGAAATGTAATATCCTTAATTTTCTGTACTGGTTCCTATGTACAGATTAAACGGAATATATGAGCTCTGTTTCAGGAAAAAGATGTGGTCCTTTATGTAAAGAAAAGGATTAAATTGCAAAAGAAAGGAAATTAAGGGACCTAAATACAATTATGGAAAGTTTAAAGTTAGGAATGAAAGGTAGACAAAAATGTGGGGTCTTAAAGTGTAATTTTAGCCAAATTAAGGGACTTAATTATAAAGAAGGAAAAGTTCCCCGGGGCTAAAGTATAATTAAAGAAAATAGGCCAGAAGTGGTTTGCACCGCCCGACAGCATTTCAGTCCCAGATTCTACCAGAAGGTAGGGCAGGTGACGCCGGGTAACCAAGCCTAATACCGGAATTTTTGAAGACTCCAGATAGCCAGAAATGGACTGATCGTCCGAAAGTTATAAAAATTTATACCGGATACCCTAGATTTCAGATATAAGTGGGAAAATACAGGATGATGCCCCCTTATGGGACAGAGGTCAGGAAACTGACAGAATACCGATAGGAGGTCTGTAGGAAAAGTTATCTGCAAATTAGAAAATCCAGACGGGAGTGTGAGGCCTCCGGGGATCCGGGTTGGAGATTTATCGGTATTTTTAAAGGGGCTAAATGCGATCGAATGACTTCGGTCAGATGACCGTTATAACCCTCAAGGATGCCTGAACACAGTAGGACACTGTATCTGGGAAAAAGAGCCGGTGTCCCAAAAAGGTGTATAATCGGTAAATAATAGTTAAAATATTCAATGAACTGTGTTAAAGGAAGATTTCTCGTAATGCGTGCCATACAGGTAATGGACCCAGGAAGCCCAAAAATGGCGTCATTAGAGGCCCAATAAGACTCTTGGACTGATAGGTGGGCCAGTGTCCAGCAGAACCCCGGAAAAGTGCGAAATTACGAAAATGCCCCTATGTTGTACAAAAAGGGCAGCAGATGAATAAAGGGTATTCTGGTCATTTTGGATAGACCCAGAGGTCAAGACATGTCTAAATAAGGTTGACTAGAGCCAGTATAAGCTTTGACCGGGTCCAGAAAGGTGTGAAATGACGATTTTGCCCTTAGGGTTAAAATAGGACAAGATAGGGCACCAAGGGCATTTTGGTCATTTCGTAGGGGATCTGTAATTGAGTCTGGACCCAGTATTAAAAAGATAATGATATAAAGGGTCTAGATACTAAATGTGAGGTCAGTAGACATAAAAAGGATCTTCAGAAACATCAGATTCAGAAAACGGCACGTTTTTCGAGGCGATGGACCGGGCCGGTACCGGATTGGACCGGAAAGCTTCCAGAACCTCCAAATTTCGTCACATGAAGAATATGTGTGGTGAGGTGTCCTATGAGGTGTCCCATGAGGTGTCCAGGGTGATGCAGTAAAAGGAAATTAAAGAAAATAGGAAATTCCAGGAAAAACCAGGACCATAGGATCATAAGTCTTCCTAATTACAAGATTGCCATTGCTCAACACTATAAATACCCCCCCTTACTCCTTCATTTCGGTGCAAGCAAGAAAGAGAGGAAGAAAGAAGTTCTTGAGAGAGAAAGTGAGAGAAAGAAAGAAGTAAGGAAGTTCTGGTGGAGTTGGAAGTAGTAGAGAGGTTTTGAAGCTCTGCTTTTGAGGTAACAACTAATCCTAGCTCTTATGTAATGTCTTTGTGATGTGTTGTTTTGTTTGGTTGATTGATGTCCTATATGTTATGCTTGAAGCTCTATTCCAATGCTATGATCATATGTTATTGAATATGGAAGCATGCAGCATACTTATCTGTACACAGTCACAAGCAAGCACCGTCACTCTGCATTACATATTTTGTTATGATTATTGTTACTGGGATTCTTTTGAATCTCATTCCCAAACATAACATTACAGGGGAGGTTCTGTCAAAATAAAATTTGGAAATCTTAAGAGACGCCGGTAGGCTGCCGAAATTCCGGCAACGAAGACGGAACAAAGAAAGGAACTGATACGTACTGTGTACGTAGTGCTGTCTAAGGAGGCTGGAAGTGAGTGGACCCAGAAGGTTCATCCAGTCTTTCCTGGGTACTACGTAGAATGGTAGTTCTCATAAAAGAATTACCGAATCGGTACAACATCGGTTACTTTCTAAAGAAGAATCGTAGCAGTTATGCTGCCGGATTTTAGACAGAGAAGGATGTAATAGAATATGAGGGAGTTAATCATGCACTGATATATAACAGTTGATTATTTGATATTAATTGTTATCTGGCCTGTATGACTGATATGTGTTGGTTGTATGCTTGGGTATGTAAAGACTAAATGCTGAAAATAGGCTCAGTGAACAGTAACTCGTGAAGACCCATTCATGTTTGATAAATCATTAAAAATAGTAAATGATTGAATTAATGTACGAAATTTTTAGGGTATAAAGTAGACATACTAAGATTTAATTTGATATATATAATGTATAATTTGGATGTATACACGAAAAGATATAAATTGTTAAATTTGGGACCAGAATGCTGGATTCAGGAGAAAGTCATTGGATGAACAGTAATATTGGAACGTTGACCCACGTTAAATTTGTCAAGGATTGGTCAACCAATGATTTTTCCCTGAAATATATTTGAGTTATCTTCATGTATCAATTTGAACCACTTCATTTCGATTTTTCTAGAATTAGTTATGAATTTTCAAAATCAGGTCACTCATCTGGAATTTGCCACAGTGAACAGTACTCGATATGAATAAAATTCCAGATTAAGTGTTTAGACTTCAATGACCCTGAAAGTGGTTTAAGTGCTACTGAATGGTCCCTAAGATGTATAAAAAATAAGGATGTGACATAACACTTCTTTCTCCTTGACTTAAACACATTCGGTAGATCCTGGCTGGGAATGGAAAAATTTTTAAAGTTAATTTCCGCTGCGTGTCTTCCAATTCCCTTCACTAACAGCTGGAGGACATCTAGACAGTTCCATTGACTCGCTCATGCATTTCAGACTTCTCCTATATATCACATGATACGCACATCATCCATAGATCGCAATACATTCACATACATTCTGACATACAGTTCTGAGATACCATTCACAATCATCATTCCATCCAGATTCTAGTTTCACACATTCTCCATTCTCATTTCTTTTCTGCAACCTTGCTTTGTTCTAGTCAATAGAAACAGAGAAAGGTTCTGCAGTTCATCATCTTCATTTCCTCCTTCCATTTCCACATGACTACTGCTACTGTACTGATGTTTGCTGCTAGAGTTCAGATAACAATGCAAGGCTGAGCTGCTGTGCTTCCTTGGAGATGATGCCAACCAGAGTCTTTCAAGCTTAACAGGGAGTTATTGAGTCTTTAAGTCAGATTTAACTATATCTAGTTGATGTATTCACTTATGGTTTATTGATTCAATTAGAGTAATAGATGACAAGGAATTAGGAACCGAGTTGGATTCTTTCTACCTACAGTAATGATCATTTGATTAATATTCATATTCTATTATTTCTAAGTTGAACGATTCCTATTCTCTATTAATGTGTGCGAGTTATAGCGGTGATTGAGATTTAGCTAGCGAGATGTTAGCTAACCTATTCTAGTTCAATTGATTAACTCTTGATATTTTGTAGACAATGAAGGTAAGGTAATCTCCAAGGGAACACACTTGTCATCATTCATTCATCTCATCATCTTAAGCACATAAAAACAGAAATAATAGAATAGATTTACTTTCTGAAGTTAGTTGATAGTCCAAAACACAACTCATCTGCTTAACTTGATAAATTGTGGCTCAATAGATTGATTAAGAATTCTAACATTCAGTAGCTCCTTGTGATCCGACCTAGGTTAGCCTCTACTTACTATTGATTAGCTTAGTTTTGTTTGATAATAGAAATGACAGTTATCAATTTGGTCAAATAAATTTTTAGAATATTTTATGTATTTTTAAAAGAAAAGAATTCAAGAAAATTCAAGAAGCATGTGAGGTGTCCTTGTGGGACCCATAAGCTTTACACATAGCACCAAGAAAAAGAAGAAAGGATTATGACATGTGCTAAAATATAATAAAATAATATAAGAATTAACCTAATGATGATTAAGGACAATTAATCCAAAAACCAACCAATCAAGTTCAAGATTAAGGAGTTGTAATAATTAGGAAAAGTGGGGTTATTATGGACCTAAGGTGACAAAGTTTTGGCTATAAATACCCCTCCCATTCTTCACAAAAATGTGCCCCCTTGGTTCCCTTAGAGAAACTCTTGTCATTTAAAAACTCAACCAAGATAAAGGTAGTTCAAGGCACTTAAAGGTCAAGGTAGTTAAGGCATAAGGTAAGCAATCCTTCCTAGCTTATTTATATGTGTTTTGGAAGGATAAAACCTAGGTTTTATTGGTTAGAAATTCCATTAAACCTAGAGCATGCTTGCTGTCCAAATTCTAAGTTTAAGGAGGAAGAAGGAAATAAAACTATAACTATGTGATTAAGGCTTAGATAAGCTAGATTTAGTGATTGGTTATTGAATTAAGTTGTGATCTTGACTTTACCATCGATAAAGGCCATTCGGCCTAGGGCTGTTCTGGACCAAGAAGAATGAATTTCAATGATCTAATGCTTCCATTGAATTTATATGATGATTTTGTGTAAGAGTGGATAGATTTGAAACTTTGGAAGCATTGGAATTGAAAGTTGTAATTTTTAAGTCTTCTCTGTTACTATTCACACTCATGAACAGTGATTGGAATTTCATGATTTTGATGTTTCCAATTTTTTTAAAATGAAAATTTGTGTGGGATAAAGTAGAGAAACAAGTATTGGAAGCATTGGAATCAAAATGAGAAATTTTGAGAAAATTGTATATCTCTTTCGGTTCTGTCCAGAACATGATGAAGCAGCTGAAATTTGAGCATTTTGAGTTCATAAATGGATTCAGAAGGTCAAATTGTGTAGGGTAAAGTCAAGACATCAAGTGATTCAAAGACCAAGCTAATTAACAAAGATTAAAGAAAGTTACTTTAAGTAAATAAAGTTCAATGTTCAAGGAAGTTAAATTGTGATGAGTTAATGGTAATGTATGTGTATGAATATGCAATGGTTAGGATTTCATTTGTGTATTCAAGAAGGAAACCTCACTTCAAGGAAAGGTGATACGGAAGAGGATAAAAGGAAATTGAAGCATTAAAGTAGTAAACTTACCTAAACTTGTATATGTGTTGAATGTATGGTTGATTGTGTTATGGCTTGATTGATTGATATTATTCATATGTAATTATTGAAGATTGTGCTATGATTACTTTGGCCAATTGTATTTCATATGTTACATGGAATCATGCACATTATATTATGTTGACACAATCACAAGCAAGCACTAATACCAATCATTGATGCATACATTGTTTAATACCATTTACTACTAAGATTTCCTAGAAATCTCACGCCAAATTATATCTCCAATCAACAGAAACTTCAAGCATGAGAGAGGAAGATTGTTAGATGATGATATGGTTTGCTTGTATGGTTATGTTATAGACAAGTTTTGGGATGAATGTATGAAAAGTTAGTTGTTAAAATTGTCACTTGAAGAATAGACAGTTTGGAGCTATTGCACTTGATCTATAATTAAAAATAGTTAATGATGTAATAAATGTATGCTATTTTAGCGGTAGTTAGTTAACATGTCAAGCTTCGTTTTGACACCAAATATTCCTTATTTCGATGTCTGTAGAAAGAGAATAAATTTTTCAAAGTTGGAGACTAGAAACTATTTTTCAGAATTTTGACCAAATGAACAGTAAATTTTGACGTCAGAGTTGACTCAGTTAACTGGTTAATTGGTCCAAGAAAGTATTTTTTTCCTTAAAAAAATTGTGTTATGTTCAAGTATCTTTTTGAACCACTTCATTTCGATTTTTCTAGAATTAGTTATAATTTTTCAAAGTTCGTCACTAATCTGGAATTACCAATTGAACAGTAACTATGAACTTGAAAATTTCAGATTTTGAGATTGAACTTCAATGAACTTGTAAGTGGTTCTAAATGCTACTAAATTGTCCCTAAAATATACGGAAGTAAGGATGTTACATCCATGAACTCCCATCAAAATTCACTAAAACGTGAATAACTTTTCCTACAGAACTCCTTTCGGGGTTTAGTCAATTCCCTGACCTCTAGCTTTACAGGATGTACCTTCCTATAATTTTTCTTTTATATCTGAGGTCCAAAAGATCTGATGAAAAATCTAGATAACTTTCAGAATTTTAGATCAAATTCAATTGTTTGTGACCTCATAAAATTTTGTGTCGCGTCATATTGACGAGAATACTTTTATCTATCTCCTAGTGAAATATGGGACTCAAATTCTTCCAAGTAGTTTTTAGCCAATTTCAGCTCAATTTCTTCATAATTACACTTGTCCCTAAATTTGGCAAAATACATTTTAGTCCCTGATTTTACCAAATTCTAATTTAGTCCCTTTTTACAAAATTTGAAACTCCAGTTTAGTACATGAAATCTTAAAACTCCATTTAGCTCCTTGAACTTTCTACTATTTACAATTTAGTCCCTGTACTTTCACTATTTGTAGTTTAGTCCTTGAACTTTTACTATTTATAGTTTAGTTCCTGAACTTTCACTATTTATAGTTTAGTCCTTGAACTTTCGCTATTTACAATATGCATCTATCATCTTGTATGTCAATCCAAATTTGTTAATAATCTTCTTTGCCTCATAAAAAGGTGGAGGGAACTTGGCCTGAGGGAAAGCATCTCCTAGTAACTCAAACAGCATGGATATCGCCTTTCAGTCATACCTTACAGGCATTTGATATGTTAAAGCCTTACTAAGAAGGACAACTTATAATACTTTGTGCACCCAAAATAAAGAAGTTTATCGGCTTCATGAGGTCAAAAAACTCCTGGGCAGTTTCATTTTTAACAAACTCTGGATGAGGCCCTCTACTTCATCTGGCTCCTCAATTTCATGAATGCAGAAACATCACATCCAGCATCATTCACAGTATCAGATTCTTCAGTTCGTACTCCCATCATGAATTACGAGAATTGACTCAGCATCATATCTGGTTGTTCCCATATAGTTTCCAAAAAGCATACTCTCATGGGAAGGGTTTAAATATCAAATGCTTTCTAACAACATCTATTGAATGCCACTTTTTAAAACTATATTTAGGACATGGACATAAGATCTTATTGTTTACGGAGACATTGGTAGAAGCAAAATCCAAGAAACTGTTTAGTCCTACCAAATATTATGGAGTCAACTAATACAAGTTGATCCACGACCTATCCATCACTAGTATTGCTCAGATCTCGTTAACACTTCAGAGAAAATCTCAACAGAAGTTAAAATGAACTTAAGATGAAGTTGTTCATCTTTTAAAGAAGGGATCCAATGGGTACATAACGGTAAAAACTTTTCTAGCAGTTACAAAGCCGCTAGAAATTCACATTCCATGATGAACATTAAAAGTTTTCCCCTTTTTGAAATTCAAATTTCCCTCCGTCCTAAACATTTATAACTATTGCAACAACTAAAAATGTTCACCATAGATGGAAATTTGAATTTCAAATTTCATAAGCAAACGCATGTTTAGAACTGAGGGAAATTTGAATTTCAAACTTCAAAATTTGTAAGGTGAAGGAAAATTATTTTTCAAATTTTTTAATAATAATAACTAACATTAACTTAAAATTAACAACAACAAATGCAGAGACATTTTAAAAAATTGTAATTATAATTAAAATTTTGAATGAAACAAATGTTTAAATATTAAACATTTTTTCTATTTTAATTTATTATAATTAAACAATATAAACATTAGCGGTGTGGGGAAGCATCAATGTCATCTAGTCAGGTTATTAGGGCTGGGTAGGCTGGACGAATTACGAGGGTTGGGCGAACTTGAGCTAGTCTGAAGGTATTTGATGTCTAGAGACAGTCTCTTCACCAGCTCAAGCATGACCATGGTGATTGTACAGAACTAGTCAAGCTGGATCTGAAATTCCTTACGTACTTCTAGTTGGACGTCCTCGCTAACTTCTCGCTAGACCTCTTGGCTAACTTCCCGCTGGACCTTTCCCCCCCCCCTTTATCATAAAATATGCTCCCCACTTCTTGGATGATCTCCTGTCCCAGTTGGTCGTCCATCTCAGGGGCTCTGGCATGCTTCATTCCCACGCTCGTCTGGTGGGATGCCACTGTAGACTAAGAGGTCCCCAGCATCTACAAAGGCCCAACACCACCTGGACGGGCCAGTCTAGTCAATGTGGGCCCTGTGCCCGCTAACTCACCTAGGGCGCTACGGTCGATCGTGGCCCACCAACAGTGACATGGTGGGATCCAAGGCAGACTCCTGTAGCTCGATATCCACCTTAGCCATGTAGGCCAGTCAAAAATTAACGTAAGCCAATTATATTGAATATTTAAATTTAATTATCATAATTTAATTAATCAATATAATTAATTACATAAGGTCATGTCCTCAACCTCAAATGGCGAAGGAGTCTCGTCTTGTGACATGTAGAGGTAAGGCCAAATCTTACCGTACATAGGCGTGAACCCCGCTCCTGTCGGAGCTTTTCCCTCTATAAATTAAATTGAACAAATAGTTATCTACAAATTATATACAAGAATGTAATGTATAAATTATAATTTTAATGTACTTACTATTTCATCGTAGGAGACAACGAAGTTCCTGACCCTGCCCTATGGCGCACTATCTGCTGCCTGACGCTACCCACATTTTTCCAAGAGAAGGCCTAAAAAATGTAATAATATTAATAAAAATTCAATAAATTTTATAATTAATGTAATAATATTAATATCATATGTACGTGATGATCATGTGAGATCCTCAAGTAGACGTAATGGGCCTAATCTTGCTTCGGCACTTCATTAGGTATATCCGCCAGTGCAAGGGCATCCTCCCCTCGCCATTCTTCTCGTGCCACAGATCGCCCTTTTGGTTCTTCCATGCTGCCTCTATCCTCTTGAGGGTATCCGCCTTCAACTCCTTCCCACTATGAATTTGTCACGTAATTAAATAAATGACAAAATTTTATTCGTTATATAGATTATGTACATTTAATATATATTATATATAATCTATATATAGATTACATAGATTCAATGCATTAAATCTATATATAATATCTATTTAAATCTGTCTAAAAATCTATATTAATATAGATTATCTAGATTAATTAATCAATCAAATAATTAACTAATCATATAAATAATTAATTATATAGATAATTTAAATAATTAATTAATCTATATATTTAATTAATCAAATAATTAATTACTTTAAATAAAAAATATATCTTACCTTAATCATATCCCAAGCTACATCCTCATCTCGTACTTCGACCTTCTTCTAGTCCTTCGTGTGAATGGGCAGTAGGGTCAACTGCTTATTGACTAGGCGCACGCACTTGCTGTATAGTTGGCCCCCTCCCCTAGTCGATTGGCCCAAATGGTTTAGCGATAGGAGCACACAACCGCTGGTAATAATGGAAGCTCTTAAATAGTGAGCCTCATATTAGACCTGTGACCCTGAGTCTGAAACATATAATTTGAAACTTAATTACATATGAATTAAATATAAACAACTTTTTATATAAATAAAATAGTCACCTTCGAACTCCACAAGGAAGTCAGCCTGGCGCATTGGAGCACGACGCAGATCATTCTAGGCCTACTGATCCTCGTCCTCCTCCTGGGGCTACTCATTCGCCTGATCCTTCTCTTGGGCATGCTTATCATGATAAGGAGCTTCATCTTCCATGAAGCCTAAGATCCCCTCCTCATTGAGATCATAGTCATCGTTGCTGATATCTGGCCTAGGACTAGTACCACCCCTAGAAGTATCGGCTGTAGAAAAAGGATCATCGATAAGTGTGTCAGGATCCACTGACTCTGTAACATCCTTACTTTCGTACATCTTAGGGACCACTTAGTAGCATTTAGAACCACTTACAAGTCCATTGAAGTTCAATCTCAAAATGTGAAATTTTCAAGTTCACGGTTACTGTTCATTTGGTAATTCCAGATTCAGTGACGAACTTTGAAAAATCATAACTAATTCTAGAAAAATCGAAATGAAGTGGTTCAAAAAGCTACTTGAAGATAACATAATTTATTTTAAGGGAAAAATACTTTATTTGACCAATTCATCAGTTAACTGAGTCAACTCTGATGTCAAATTTTACTGTTCATTTGGTCAAAATTTTGAAAAACAGATTATGGTCCCCAACTTTGGAAAATTCGTTCTCTTTGTACAGACATCGAAGTAAGGATTTTGGTGTCAAAATGAAGCTTGACATGTTAACTAACTACTGCTAAAATATCATATATTTATTACATCATTAACTATTTTTAATTACAGACCAAGTGCCATAGTTCAAAACTGTCTATTGTTCAAGTGTCAATTTTAACAACTAACTTTACATACATTCATCCCAAAACTTATCTATAACATAACAATACAAGCAAACCATATCATCATCTAATAATCTTCCTCTCTCATGCTTAAAGTTCCTGTTGATTGGAGATATAATTTGGGGTGAGATTTCTAGAACAAGAAAGGTAACTAGTTCCCTTGATCTTGAACTCTATTCTAGCAAGTTTGCTCTTAGTTTTAAGAGGGTTTTGGGACATATTTTCCTTGGTGGTTCTGCTGGACATTTTGTTTTCATGTAAAAGGAATATGAGTTTTATGTTATAGATAGTTTAGATAAGCTCAAGCAAGCTAGAATCAAGTGGTACTAGCATGAAAATCTAAGTATGCATGTGAATGGAATATTGTGTTCTTGGCTGTTACTGTATGAAACACTATTCATATGTTAGAATTTCATGATTTTGATGCTTCCAATGTGTTTAAAATGGAAAATTATGTGGGGATAAAGTAGAGAAACAAGTATTGGAAGCATTGGAGTCAAAATGAGAATTTTTGGAAAATGTAAGAGGCATTTCGGTTCTATGCTGCAGCTAATGATGTGATTTGATTTTGGAAATTCTGATTTCATATTTGGATTCTACATGAAAAATTCTATGGAAATGAACCATAAGAAATTATTTTAGGAAGATGGAAGTATAAGTCATAAATTAAAGAAAGAATAGAATCTAGTGAGAACCTAGTCATGAAATTGTTTTAAAGTTGAGTTGTAACTTGATGTTACTTTGTAATGGCTAGGTTTTGATATTTGTGAAAGGAGAAGGTCATTTCAAGAAGAGAGTAACAAGGATATCTAAGAGGTAGCAAAAATACCTAACTATAATCTTATATTTGTTTGATTGTATGCTTGCTTGTTAGTTATGATTCTTGTGGTTGAGCTTAAGATGATACTTTGATGATTATGATAAAGTATGAATGATTGCAACTCCTTGCAATGAATGTCATGACAATATGCATGTTAGAGTTTGCTTATGTATGTTCACCAAGTAGCTCCCATATCATGATAACATCTTAGGCATTTAATCAAGCATGCATGTTCTTATAGTTTGTATGACTTGCTATTGAGATTTCCATGAAATCTCATTCTTACCATATACATAACCATATTATAGGTGCTGGAACATCTCAAGAAAAAAGGGTAGATATCAATGGTTGAATTTTTATATGAATTAAATTTGAGTACTTGACCTTAGAAGATGATATTTTGATATGCATGGTGTATGATACTATGTACCTATTCCGAGGCAGTACTCCTTCGACGGTAGTTTTCATGACTTAGACAACGTATTTTGACGTGAAATTTGGCATGAAAATAGTTAAGATCCAGAGCTTTAAATGGACACCAAGAACGCCTCAATTGGTTAATTATTCGCTTTGTTATTATTTTTCAAAGTTGAAAATAAAATATGGAACAAGATAAGATGAGCAACCAAAGGCTGTGAGGTTCATGCGCGAATTTCAAATGATAAATGAACGAGTTTTTCCATGAAATTTATGAGCTTAAAGTACACATATGGAGATTTAAATCCACATATAATACGTCTCATTTGGATAAGTGAACAAGTAGAAATGAATTTTTGAAAATAAGGTAAGGAAACTGGAACTTCAAGATTTACCAAATAAACAGTATTTTTCAACGAATAAACTGATTTCATTTGGACAAGGAAACACCAATTTTATATTTTTCTTTCAAAGTTAAATGAAAGAGCTTTCATTAGAAATTGGAACCACCATATTTAGATTTTTCTAGATTTAAATATGAATTTTCAAAGTACAGGCTGTATTCTGGATTACCAAATGAACAGTGTCAGTGAACAGTATCGATAACCCTTTTCTTGAAAATTCATGTTTCTAAGCTAAAGAGGTAATCAATTAGTCCAAGCTACTTCCAATTGAGTATATGTAAAGGTAAAATTAAGGATACGACAGGCTCCTTCCTGGGTCAACGACTCATCTTGATAATATCAAACAATAATTGATATAAACAATATGAATAATATCAAATAATAATAATTTCATAAATAAAATAAGAAATAAGTTCAAAAAAATTGAGAGTTAAATTTCTATTCTTAATTTGAAATGTAGAGTACTCCGTAGATCTGGATCCAGATCTGATTTGTGTAGAGAATTCGACTAAGCTTCGCCTTATAACTCGTAAAAAGTGTGAAAATGAGGGCATACTATTTATATATAGGTTTGTATTTTCTAATAGTTTTGCGAAAAACCGTTAGAAAATGCAAACCTAGGTGAACCGCCTCCTAGGACGTGTCATGACCCCTCGATAACTATGGATATTTCTAGCGGTTCAGAGGATAACCGCTAGAAATTTCTTGTGGCATTTCTAGTGATTGTCACTTGAATCGTTAGAAATATCAATCATTACCTCTGCCACATGTCAAAATCATTAGAAATATCTTATAACTACTAGAAATGTCCATGAATTTTCTAGCGGTTGACAGAACTACTAGAATTACGTTGACCTTATGTATTCTCTAGCGATGTTTCTAGCGGTTGGTGCTGAACTACTAAAAATATGGTCAAAAGGGTTAGAATTTCTAGCAGTTTGTCTTATAATAGTTAGAAAGTTTGTGAGTTTCTAGTGGTTCAAGTAAACTGCTAGAAACTAACCGTTCCAAAACCATTTTTCTGAGTAGTGATTTTGATTTCACGAACTAGATATGAAATCTAATAAAACAGACATAGGAACACTTACTTTTCCAATGAGGCATGAGCCATAATGTATCAATTAAGTGCTATAAACAAGATTCTTTCCAAATACGAGGACATTTATAAAACCCATATATCTGAATGCCCTACCATATGTGTTCACGAGTTCATATATTACGTGACACCTAGTCTCTACTACGTGTGCAAAAACAGAATATTGGAAGAAGCAAAAACAAATCTTTGTCGGCATATTGTTCCAAAATATCCAGATTAATTGATTTATATGTGTAATTTTATTTGTATTTCAGAAAGCGATAATTAAGTTCCAGCAGCTTGCTAAAGTCTGTAGGGAGGAACTTGTTATTAAGTACCAGTGTTGTCAATAAAAAGCAAGAAGGCTAGCTGATATCAATGCAGTGAGAGTCCCATATCGGGAAGATGGGAAGTGGGAGAGAAGAAGAAAGAGTATGATATAAGGGAAGGGGCGCTGTTACAACATACTTACCTGAACGAGGTCAATGGGGGATCAATAATGCCCAGGCCACCAACGGGGGTTGGTCCGAGTGGTAAGCAGCTCGGTATCCTTAAGCGAGGTCTCGAGTTCGAGCCTTGGCGAATGCAGAAAATCCCTGTTGGGAGACTCACCCACCACAGCCAGGTGCGCGACGCGGGTCGGATCCGGATATAGTCGGGGCAAAGCTCCGGTGAACCGGGTGGGCAACCAAAAAACAAATAATAATGCCCAGGCCTAGGCTTGTGATTTCCATGGCCCTTTGGAGGGGTGCTAACCTAAGATCTACCTGATTGGTAGAGCCCACGCCATAATTTGTAGTAGTTGAGGCCTGCGTTCGCGCGGCCCCTTCTCTATTAGAAGCTCAACTTTTATACTATTTTTGGTTGCCGCCCTCTCTCTATTGGAGGCCAAGGTTTATTTTTCTTGCATAAACCCCATTTAAAGGTAAAATGTTTTGGACTATAATTTGGCTTAAGTATTTTGGGCCTACTTTAGCCGCTTAGTAGTTGCCCCAAATTATTTTGGTCTGTACTTAATCCTCCTTTTCCTATACTTCTTTTGGTTTAAAATATAGTGTCTTAACCCATTGTCCGTGAGTTCAACTAGCGAAGGGATGAGATATACGACTATTTGGAGTATTTTCGAGCCTTGAGGAGTACTATTTTATTGTGGTTCCAGTCACGACGCTTGGGGAGGCATCTTAACTCTTGGGTGCCTAAGTTTATACCTGAGAGTAATAAACAGCTCGCCCTGCCTGACATTGGTATCGCCTAAGAGGAAGGGAGATTTCTCCCTGCCCTCGGATCATGGATGAGCCTAACCCCTTTCCAAAAATTCTTGTACAAAAAAAAAGTCTTATATTGTACCCAAAAAAAATTAGTGTCTAGTAGAAGAAATCTATGATTTATAATATGTCACCTAGAGAGGAGTTAGTTATCATTTTCAATATGATAAACACATTTTTTTTTTATAGAAATTAGGCGGTATCCTCTAACTGCATCTTAGAGACTAGTCTTTTTAAAGTATAAAACCTTTTTCCATATATAGGACATCATGTTTAAGATACCTACCTAATTATCTACTAGCTGTACCAACTCGTATTTATTCTCAAC
Source organism: Leucaena leucocephala (assembly GCA_037074615.1). Taxonomy (NCBI): domain Eukaryota; kingdom Viridiplantae; phylum Streptophyta; class Magnoliopsida; order Fabales; family Fabaceae; genus Leucaena; species Leucaena leucocephala. The sequence continues at coordinate 5,832,658 of CM073548.1, read as the reverse complement.
TAGAGGGTATGGATATAAATATAGTTGTACCAAGGTTTCGACATGTAACATCCTTAATTTCTGTACTAAGTTGTATGTGCAGATTGAATAAAATATATGAGATTTTTTCAGGAAAAGATGTGGCCATATTTATGTAAAGAAAGGGATTAAATTGGAAGAGGAAGAAAGTGAAGAGCAAAAGTGTAAAATTACGAAAATACCCATGTGATGCCCTAAGAAACCAGAGTGAATGGAGGGCATTTTGGTCATTTTAGATAGGTTAAAATGCCAAGGCAGGTACAGGAGGAATTATTCAGATCCGGTATATGCTCTGATAAGATACAAAGAGATGTGAAATGACAATTTTGCCCTTAGGATCAATATAGTGAAAGAAAGGGCACCAAGGGTATTTTGATCATTTCACAATTGATGGATATCAGATAAAATTTGATAGTAAATTATTATAATTAATATGAGAATTTATGGAGTTGACAGAAGTAAAAAAGGAATCATGTAGAATTAATTATGGAATTTACGGTGAAAAAGGACACCGATAAAGGGTTAAAGGGGATGTATGTAATTTTTATCAGGACTTCTGGGGCTTAGAAAATTATGAAACTTTGTAGAGAATTTATTTTATATTAGAATGAATTTCTAAAAATGTTAGAACAATTAAGATCAGGGTAATTTAAGGATATCGGTATAAGGAAAGTACATTGGGATTTGGGCCAATTAGCTATTGGACCTAAAAGAGGCCCAACATTTCGTCCTAGGCCAACCCATAAGTCCCAAAAGTTATCTTGAAGCCCAAGTCCAATAATGAATAATTTATGGATTTTTGAAAAGAAAAAAAAAAGAGAATAAAGTAAAAATTAGGGTTTGCACATGGTGGGACCCACAAGGACTTCAAAATGGCACCAAAAAGGAGCTTAGGTGTCCCATGTGATGTCATGGTGGTGATGTCATGAGTGAAAAGAGAAAATATATTCCAAGATCAAACATTTAACCATTAGATCAAATAGTTCCCAAGGTGATCTTGGCCTTCAATTTTTTCAAGATTTTTCCATAAATACCCCCTCAAATCCAAGCCAAAACCGTGAAGGAGAAGTGTAGGGAACCTCTTGCAAAATTTTCTCTCAAGCTTGGAGGAAGCAAGGATCTTGAAGAAACAAGTAAGGTAAGTTGTCTCCTTGCTTCTACCATTTGTTCTTATGGTTTGTGCTTGAGTTTAAGTGATTTTTTAGGCTTAAATCTTGAGGAGATGCTGCTGGAATTTTTGTATATATGTGAAAGGAATATGAGTTTTAGGTCATAGATAGTTAAGACAAGCTTAAACAAGCTAGTTACATGCTTGGGTGTGAAGTTGATGTTCTTGACTTTACCATTTCAGTTTGCACTGTTCATACACTGTTCATGATAGAAAGAGATGGAATTTCAATGATTTAATGCTTCCATTGAGTTTATATAATGATTTTGTGTAGGATTGGATAGGTTTTCAACCTTGGAAACCATTGGAATTAAAGGTTGTAATGTTGAAAATTCCTTTCGGTTACTGTTCACTCGCATGAACAGTGATTTGAATTTCATGATTTTGATGCTTCCAATGGTCCTAAAATGAGATTTTGTGTGGGGAAAAAGTGGAGGAACAAGTATGGGAAGCATTGGAATCAAAATGAGAATTTTTGGAAGATTTATGTATGCTTTTCCAAATCTGTACAGAACAGTGTATTGTTGCTGGAATTTGGTTATTTTGAGTTCATAAATGGATTCAAAAGGTAAAATTGTGTAGGGTAAGGTCAAGACATCAATTGATTCAAAGGTTAAGCCAATTGGTAAAAATTAAAAGAAGTTAAGTTAGTTAAAGTAAGTTGGATGTTCAAGAGAGATAGTTTTTAATAATGTTTGAGTTTATGATCCTAATGGATTATGTAATGAATATGAATGTGTTTAGGACCTTGAAACATCTAAGAAGATGTTGGGGAATGATTGACCAAAAAGCTTCATGATTGGAAAGCTTGGGAAGCAAGTGCAAGCATAAGAAAGAAAGCTTAGATCCAAGGTAGTGAACTTACCCTAAACTTGTATGTAATGTATGCTTGATTGTGCTATGGCTTGGTTGAATTGTGTGTATATGGTAGATGATTGAAGCTCTGTTATTTCATGATTACTTTGGCCAATTGTATTTCATATGATACATAGAAGCATGCTCATCACACTATGATAACACTTTCACAAGCAAACACAAGTCTTTATATTAATACATGCATTGTTTGGTATTATTTGCTACTGAGATTCCCCCGAATCTCACCCCCTATAACCATGATCTAGGTGCTGGAACATCACAAGGAAGGAGGTAATTGTGGGTGAACAATGTGTATATGACTTGGAAAGCATGCCTTTAATTTATGTGATGATATATTGGTATATACATGGTAAATACTCACTGGATCCGAGTTGAGGGAGTTACCTTTCAGCGATAGTTTGAGTGACTTATCCGTTTTTGTTTCACGTGAAATTTGGCAAGAACATAGCTAAGATCCAGAGCTTTAATTGGACACCAAGAACGCCTAATTTGGTTACGTTTTCAAATGATATGATTTTTCAAAGTTGGACTTAAACTCTGGATCAAGATAAAACTAGTCCTGTGATACAGTGAGGTTCCTACGCGATTTTCATATAGTAAATGAGTGAGTTTTTCAACGATATTTAGTGAGCTTAAAGTACACGTTCTGAGCTTTAAATACATAGGTAATTTGACTCAATTGGATAAGTATACAAGGAGAAATGAATGTTTGAAAATGGGGCAAAGAAACTGGAACTTCCAGATTTACCCAATGAACAGTAAAGTTCAACGAATAAACTGATTTGATCTGGACAAAGAAACCTCATTTTCATATTTTTTCTATCAAAGTTGAATGAAAGATCTTTAATTAGAAATTGGAATCACCTCAAAACGATTTTTCTAGATTTAATTATGAATTTCCAGAGTTCAGGCTATAATCTGGAATTACCCAGTGAACAGTGAACAGTACCCATAAGCCCAACTCTTGGAAATTCATATTTTTGAGGTTAAGAGGTATTCCAATAATCTAAGATAATTCCAATTGAGTATATGTAAGGTTAAGTTTAAGATCAAAGTTTAAGGTTGAGATTTAAGATTTTTACTAGAAAATGCTGTTGTACTGGTAGAATATAGAAAATACTGTGTACGTAAGTACTGTCTAAGGAGGCTGGAAGTGAGTAGACCCAGCCAGTTCATCCAGTCTTTCCTGGGTACTTACGTAGAATGGTAGTTCTCATGGAAATTACCGAATCAGTACGGTTATATTTCTACCAGGATTCTCGGCAGGAGAGAATTAATAAAATTAAGATTGCTTCCGTAAGTGTACTTTGAAGGGTCTAAGGAAGAATGTTTCATTTTGGTATCAGAGCAAAAGTTTTTGGTATAAGATAGGATAATCCTCAGTCCCTAACTCTAGGTATTAAGTATCTCGTTAAGTTAGGGTATTTATTGAGCTAGTAGTTTTGCTTATCTAAGCTAATATTGCAGGAAAGCATGGGGATTCATAGAGTTAAGTCTGAGCAAAAGGTTCTGGCATTGGTACAGAATAAAGTTTTAACACAAAACTGAGGTTCTAGTGCAAGATAAACTTGCTCTGATTGAGAAACAGAGTATGTTTTGGATTAGCTAAGGCCCAAATGAGGTTGAGGTTAGTAATATGTTACTTGTTCACAGTCCAACTTAGATTATGGATGGAGATGAATGCTCTAGGGAAAATGAATTTTGATGTTTAGTAAGAGATAGCTTCTCGCCTGTTAGTAATCCAGGAGGATAGGGGGAAACTTAAAAGTATGAATGGTATAGAGATGCGAGCCAGACCCTTCCTCAGTTAGCCGAAAGAAAGCAGCTGACTAAGTTATGGATTACAGTGAGGCCAAAGACACAGAAGTCCTTCAGGATAGGGATACAAAAGTCTTACAGGTCGGGTGATGGGAGATGTTATGATGGAATGAATATAGCCTAGTTAAGGTACAATGGCCTGACATGATAGCTATCCTAGATTCCTGAATTGATAAACAGGATCTTGAAGAGGTAGACTAAAGATCAATAGCCTCAGAAATTTCTTGAGGATTAATGGAAAGAGATCATAAGAGATATAGTATAAGTTTTTGGGAGTGCCCTCTAACGTTAATGTAAGCCCTATTCCTCCGATGAAAGGACAGATTACAGCTGAGGAAGCTGAGTACTGGTACTGGACTATGGGTAGACCAGATATTATTCCTCCTCCACCAGAGTTTGAGGATAGGTTTGATATGAGTAACTTACAACAGTACCTTAATCCATAGATCCAGTCACAACCTATAACAGTCCCTTCCTATTCTTGCAGTCCATGAATATATGGTGTTATAGATAAAGATCAGTGGGATGTTCCTGGTCCTAATCAAACCCAGCATTCTTTGCTAAAGACGAATAATGTTGACTCTACTAGTCTCAAGAAGGCTGAGGAAAATGAATTACTCAGTTTAGGTCAGGGGATAGATAGAAGTAGAGATCAAGAGCAGTCAGTCTACCTGCAATTCCTCAATGTCGTAGCAAGGATGATAAACAGATATACGATAGAAGGTATTGACCTGAATCAGGTTTACACTCTAGAAGATTGGCATGAGATGGTCATAAGTCAGATATTGCCATATACCCCTACATGGCATGTAGAGTTAAGTGAGTTTATGGAAAATGATCCACCAGATAATATACAAGGGTGGCATTTCCGTATGCAGAAGTACTTACAGTTTGCGATTCCCTAGAAAAGAATGTAAAAAGAGATGAAGGATAATGTAAACAGTGTAAATTGCATGGATATATGATAATTATGACTTACCCCTTATATGTAATTGACATATATGTAATGTATGTACAAATGTTATGGTAATACGACATATGAGTTTGATGTGATATAATGTAATGATATTTGTTTGAACATCTATGTGAATATGCCCTATTTGATCCAAGTATGCTAGATATATATGGATGATTTTTAAATTACTAAAGCTCATCAAAGTTAAGAATAAGAATTGGCCATTGTTAGAGTAAAAACTAGGCAAGAATACTAGAACATAATGTTTAGAGAAAGCTATGTACAGGTCGCGATGTGAAACAGTTTAGGTCACGACTAGAAGTTCCAGAGAAGTTAAGTCGCGACTAGATAAGACAAGTGTGGCGACGATGATTTACAGAGATATTCTAGTCAGGATGAGGAAAGATTATTGGTTGCGATAAAAGTTATATAACTGTTAGGTCATAAGACGCAACTAATATACACAAATTAGTTCAAGTCGTGACGAGATAAGACCTGGAGTCGCAACTAAAGAATTCAAAGATGTCAAGTCGTGACGAGTAGAATTAGAAGGTCACGACTAAGATACACAGAGACCTGATGATGAATGAAGATGCCAGCCTCACTGAAGTTTATCAGTTAGAGGTTTAGCACGAGATGCAGGCAAGCTAAATAGTATGAGATACAAAGATACATATTAATTTAAAAAGATGCTCAGAAGTAGATCCTCTGTATTACCCTCAGGAGTAGATCTACATTGCGAAAGAAGTTGTTCAGTTAGTCTTTCCTGAACAAAAGGATTAAAAGTTAGAATGAGACTTGCCTGAGAATGAGCCTAACATATGGCTTAAAGTTAGAGATGTGATGGTTAATAGTTAGAGAGCTAATGTTCCCAAGATAGAGGGATTCCATCACAAAGAAACAGTAACCTAGTAGACCTAGGGGAGAGCACCTTAGAGAACAGAAGTAATAGTACTAGATGAAGAATGAGATCCACGTGACTTAAGTTCGTCAGGATCCATAGAGGAAGACTGAAAAGGAACCACAACCTAGTCTAGAACAGACTGAGACTGATATACAGATAGAAAGAGTTAAGACATAGTAGAGAGATACGGAAGTTACTCCATAGAGATGGATATTGATCTGCTCACCTAAGACGTATTTCTTCAATAGTTTTATGAAAAGCATTCCTCTCAGTTAGATAGAGATGAGCATGAGGCTAAGAGTTAATATAGAGAAAGAGAAACCCTTTGATGAATAATTAGCCAAGTTCATCCATAAGGTTAGTGAGAGTTGAATGGTCGAGAAGTTTATTCATGAATTGAATTCCGTGCTACAAGAAATTTCTCAGGTAGTCACAGAAGTTCAGTAGAGCGGTGGATGTATACCATATTAGAAACAGAAATGTATGATGTCTAGAGAGAGAAAGGTGGCCACAATTTTAAAGATACAGTGACTCCCCTATCTTCATGTAAGAAAGAGCAGTGAGGGTTGAGTCTGTACCCTAGCAAGGGGTAATATGGCAGCCTAAGTAGTTGAGTATTTATCTCAAACTCATGAGTGAATGTTTGGGATCTGGCAGATAAGATGATAAAGGGATAGAATACTTAAACAGCTTACTTAGTTAATCAGTTAATTGCAGTGTGCATATAATGGATGGTTGAGCAAAGTTATGAGATGATGAGATGGCTTATGTTGCCATAGATTATGATGATAAGTTGCAGTCCTTGCAGTTGTCATATAATGATATGCATGATAGAGAATGCTCAAATAATTGCATCTCCTTGCATCTTATGCATGTTAGAGTGTGCTATGACGAATGAATACTCCCCTTTTTCAGTACATGTAGGGTAGAGTACATATAAGATGAGGAAGTTATGAGAAAATTATGTTGCTCCCATACCATACGGCATGCAGTTAGATAATTTAACTTGGTAATGATGATAAAGCAATAGACAAATGATAAACGAGATAGTTAGCCAGTTAATCCCTAAAGTTTAGAATGAAAATTAAAGACAGACAGAGAATGAGGTTAAGGATGAATGTTGATGGCAAATCCATAGACATGTGATTACGGTGCTCAGAATATATTCCTTCATTGGGAATAAGATATATGAATGATATACTATGAGCATGAAATGAGATAAGGTAAAGCCATGAAAGATGATATAGCTCTGAGAGTGAGCAGCATCTATGTAAGAGAAGTTAGCATTCTCGCAATAGAGATAGATTGCTCTTGCGATAGAATTAGATTGCTCATGAAATAGAGCTAAGAAAATGGACAGTTTAGTTTATGATGAAGCCATGTCCATCATATGAGGTATACAGATCATGATAGGGATGTGCATGGTAGAGCCTATGTAGCTCCTTGTAGTCAGAGATATAGCAAGGTTATGAAAGATGAGAATGATGTAAGAAATTCCTCAGTGCTAGATAAAATGAGTAAAGTCTAAATATATAATATTGGCTTATGTGTTCAGTCTTGGGGAATTATCTGTTGAGTAGTAACTAAGTGAAGGTAACTAACCTTATAACTTAGTCTGTTGGTTTAAGATCTTCCAGAGATAATGATACAGTACAACAGAATCGCAGTTAGATTCTGGAGGATCGCAGTAGATCCTAGCATGGCTGCAGGGTCGCAGTTAGATCCTGACAGTTCCAGAGTCGCAGTTTTGAAGAGGCTAACGGTTGATCGCAGTTAGATCCCGAGGTCGCAGTTAGACCTAGCCTAAGGAAAGTAATGAACCATGCAGGCCTAGACCTCTAAAGAATTTGCAGATAGCTCTGTCTCAAATGTGCTTATTCTCTTTGATTAGTATATGGGAGAAAAGCTTATAATCCACAGCTTGGTGATTACACCAAGAATTTGCAGATAGAACAAGATGTTGTAACTAGCATGACCAAAAATCAGTGGTTACACACTTTGGAGCAAGAACTTTTTCCCTCCAAAGTGAGGGTAAGCTGTGAAAAGACCAAGTAGTCACAGTTCTGCCCAAACACCAAGAAGACTCATTTATTGAAAGATAAAGGATAGAGGCAATCAAGTTACCAAAGCCAAGCTCTCTCTGCTAATTGCCAACCAACCACCGATTCACATAAATATGCTTAGGAGCGAAACAGCACTAAACACAGAACCAGTTGGAAAATAATAATAATAATAATATAAAAGAACTTTGTGGCAATACTGATGTATAATACAACAGGACTTTTCAGGAAAAAGACATGCAATTTATTCTATTAACTTGTGTTTGACTTAGGTAGCATGGAAATGTTAATTAGTCGACCATATAAAGAGTGGGCAAGGAATGAAGTAATTTACTCCACTAACTCAAGCAACTGCACAATGCAAGCATCGATGAATTGTATTCTGTAAATAAATTATTTGAAGATTATTTACTCAAATTTTTCACAGGAAAACTGGGATCTAAAATCCATCATAATACATCAAAACATACCTTTTGCCAAATTGGTAGATCAATACTGCATGTTTGTTCTTCAACATGTGCATCGGAACTATAGACTTTAGTGTCTTAACTATAACAATAACAATAATAGAGCACAAACTACATGAGATGGATTTCTATAACCAACATAACATGTTAATGATGAATAAAAAACTAAACATATGCGTGAATAATTCAAGAAAACCTTGGCTTTTGACTAGCACAGATAATGTGGCACGAAAGGAGTACTTAGCATAAGAATTATTGTACAATATTTAGAACCAGCAAATATGCAAATGATTACTTAAGAGTTTAGACATGGAAGAAGGAATTCACTTTTGATTGTAAAACTGTGAAAAATGTAATCTAACGCGCATGACATTAAAAATATTCAGATTATAATATCCGAGACAGATAAAGATGTGATTTTTCAAGTTAATATCTTACCAACAAAAGAAAACTTCGATTTATGACTCACTTAAACAGTAGTATTAGATTCTTCCTGCCAAAAGTCCATCGAGTAAGCTCTTATAAAGAAAGAATCAAGAGGTTTGTTTATGATTCATAATTAAAATAATTTCGGCATTAGGCTCTAGTGTTACTCAATTGTGCCTTGAAAAAGCATATTTAGCGTGAGATCGCTTCTTAGTATTGCTTCTTAGTGATTAATGAAAACTTGAAAATAGCATGATTGATTGTTTGTAAGGTATACCTATACATTATTGGCAAAACTCTTCCTTCAATAAAGTATACCAATACATTATTGGCAAAACTAAAAAACAACATGATTAATCCAGTATATGATCATTGCTTGAAGACCAAGAATCCGAAACTATGGAAGATTACAATTCAACAGGACCACCTAACAACTTTCTCATTATCACAGCTAACAACGGAGATCTATCCCCCCATCATCTTTATTCAATGTATAAGATACAAAAAGAACAGTATGACCATAAAAAATTATCTTCTTTTTGTACAGGACCTATCCAACAAGGTAGAGTAAAAACAACAAATAACCCAACTCACCTCCACAGCAGACAATAAATCTTATCAAAACTGACTCTTTCCAGCTTCTCAATATACTTTGATTTTCCTATCAACTAATCCGGTGGTTGCCACGTAAAACCTTAATCAAACTGGATGAATTTCTCCTTAGTTTTTCATTATCATCTTCCAGCAATCCCAGACAAATATCCAAAACTCCTTGTTTAGTCGCATCAAGAACCATTTTTTCACTATAACAGCAAACGGAATTCAGTGCTAACAAGGCATATTGAATTCCCCTCAAGCTTCCATTCCTCAACACCCGTACTAAAATCTGTATGCACCCATTATACCTTTCCATTTGTTCTCTACCTTCCCTACACTTAGCAAGCACACCAAGAACTTCAACGGCCCTTTCAAGCCCAGAATCAACACTTCTTAGCAAAATTGGTACCGCCCCACATTCTACGGCTCTCCTCCCATTATCCGGAAAAGAACATATAGCATAGAGCGCTGTGGCTGCTTCTTTCTTCTCCCTGCCTTCACCATCTCGAAGAAGAGAAGCAAGAGCTCCTATAGCATATGGATAAGCACCAATTGTGGCTTTGTTCACCTCCACAACCGCCAAACTCGTCAACATGGTTGCCGCCACCGCTCGGCAATCCGGTGAGCCACCTAACAGAACAGCCACAACCTTCCCTATCGCACCCTCCGCCACCAAACCCACCTTGTTATCGTCGTCGAGACTAAGATTGAGCAACAACGAAAGCGCTTTCTCCTGTAACCTAGGCTCACCAGAGACAACGCAGTTCAGCACCGCCGACATCACTCCTGACTCAGTCAACCGCCGACGGAAAACCGAGTCACGCTTGGAAAGGCGCGTAAGTTGGTCGAGCGATTCAATTTTGCTCTCCAATGACGACGAGCGAGAGGTAATAGCGGAAATTAGGGTTTCCGGTTGGGAAGGAGGCCGCTGCTTGAATGGTGAGATATGGTAATAGTTTGAAATCAAGCTTCTGAGAGCGTGATTGGGTACTAGGGAAGGACAATCCGGAAGGGGTAGGTTCGTGATTGGACAAGTCCCGTGGCCGGCGTCGAGCCACCGTTGGATTGAAGACCGATCGAAGGTGTGACCGGAGGAGAGGATAACCGGGTCGGACATTATCTCGAGCGAAATCGGACACTTGAAGTGGTCCGGGAGGTGCGTAGAACTAGGAGCAACCATGGCTGAAACTGTTTCTCTCCAGAAAATTTTGAGACTTCCTTGTGACGGAGCGAGAATGTGTGTTTTATTGGAGGAGTAATTTCGATTAGTATTTTACTTTCGGTGAGCTTTGTAACGTCTTTCACTTTTTAGTTTCACCGTCTGAAAGAAGAATTCAGAAGCTGTAAATACGATAATGCCCTTAGTTCTATGCCATAATTTCCATGAAGACTGAAGAGTACCTGTGAGCAAATAAAGAATAAAAATATAACTTAAATCGTAAATTCGTAATTTTTATTAATAAATAATTATTAAAAATATATTATTAAATAATTCAAATATAAAAATAATAAAAATTTAATTTAAATATATATTAAATTTAAATAATTAAAATTAAATCTATTAACATTCATAATTTATCTTATTTAATAAAAAAAAATTATAAATTTCATACAAGAAATAAGTATTGGATTTTTTTTTTTTAACTTGAAGTCATGGTCAGTTGGTGTGTTTAGTAATTTGATCTCATCTATACCTTAAAATATGAAAATTAATCTACATGTCCTTATAATTTATCTTAATTTTAAATTATGTCTGTGTACTTTATTTTATTTAAATTAAGTGCTTTATAGTGTAAATTATGTCTGTGTTCAAAGTCTCAAGTTTTGGACTCACTCGAAGAGAAGGAAACATAAAGACACAAAATAATAAGGAAGATTATATAGTATATAATATTTTAATTTTATTTTTTTATATATTTCTAATATCTTAATTTTATTTGTGGTATAATTTTACTCATAATCTTTTTAATTTGATATAATTTTACTCATAATTTTTTTATTTAGTACAATTCTTGGTACTTGAGCAATAAGATTATGCGTAAAATTGTAGCAAATTAAAAAAATTATAAGTAAAATTATACTAAATTAAAAAAATTATGAGTAAAATTGTACCATAAATAAGATCAGGATACTAGACCTATATGAGAAATAAGATCAGGATAGTAGGTACTATATAACCCTTTATATAAAACAATAACATAATACTAGTAGTGATTAAAATTCTAACCCATGGATGGTAGGCAATTTCAGATTAGACAATATGCAATTAAAATTAAATAAAGATAAGTTTAAAATAAGAGAAATTAAATCTAATTTTTTTCTTTTCTTTAGAATTTTGATCAACTTATAGTTTTTCACTAAGGAATTAATTAATCTCTCAGCAATAAGACTTGTTTTAAAAAAATTTTAGCAAAAAGAGTCAATTTTATCAACCACAAAACAAAGTATTACAATCGCTAATAGCCGAAGCCAAAAACCACTCAAAAAAAATCCTAACATTACAACCTCTAACACACAAACTCACCAAAACAGAAAAAAAAATTACAACAATCAAAACAAACAGAAAACAGTACTAAATAAACCTAATACAGTTCAAACAGATACCATAGCCTTACCCTTAGCCAATTCCAGTCCTGTTCTTGTCCCGAAAATGCAACAATTCCATGTCCTTTCTCATCAGTGAGTTCAAAGGGTGTGGTGGCCTAAATAGCCACCCTTGCGGTATCACTCCCTCATTGCCTCAGCTGCTAGGCAATCTGTAACACTATTACCAGATCGAGCCACCAAAGCTACTTCCCAGTTCTGACATTCAGTTGATGACAGTAACTGAATACATTTCTGCACTATATCTTCACTTCCCCATTCACAACCCCTTACCTCCTTGTTCTTCAATTTAAGATAGAGTTCCGCGTAATTTGTTTGTATAATAACCTTCTCTCCACCCCTTAAATATCTACATTCAATGGCTTCTAACATTGCCATGCATTCTGCCATAAACGCAGACTCAGCCTCTATCTGTTTACCAATACCACCCCAATCCCTTCCCACCACACCAATTGCTGCCTTTTTATTCACAGAACAGTAGGCAGCATCCACATTTACATTCCCAGTTCCCCATTCTGTTTTTTGCCAAACTCTTTTACGTTCATAGCCTGTGTCCATGGCCATCACTCTTTCCTTCTTTTCTAATGTTCTCCAATAATCTCTCATCAGCCTCATAGCTCCTGCAACACAACTAAAATCATCAACATCCACATGCTCAAATACATACCTGCATCTTGCTTTCCATACACCCCAGCAGATACCAGCAAATAATGCCATACATTGCTCATCAGGTGTCTCATCCCCACACAGCCACTCCACCAGCCACCTGTCAATTCTGAAATTTCTCACTTCATCAAATTTGAGAGCTAATGGAGAACCCAACCAACAGAGTTTGCCCATGGGCAGAGAAAGAGCAAATGTTCTATCGTTTTAGCCTGGGTTTTACAGATACTACACAATGGATTAGATGAGCATTTTTTCTTATATGGAGCTTCTCAAGTTGCTAAAGCTCCACTCACTACTCTCCACATGAACTGTAGTACTTTAGGAGGCATCTTAATTCTCCATATACCACTCCATAACTTCTTGGAAGGAGAATATGATCTTGCAGGCCTATCTCCACCCTTCATATCCATCTTCCTCAAAGCCTCTTTATAACCCAGATTTACTGCATATTCCCCATCTCTGCTTTTTTGCCAGATCATTTTGTCCCTTGTATCAATTACTGGGATTCGAACACCTTTGATTAGCTCCATAGCCTCATCCTTCACATCACTACTTTCGCTGATATTTCACTTATATATCTTAATTAACTCTAACAACCCAATAACTTTTCTCACACTGATCACTACACAACCACAACAGTTACTATTTCTTCAACTTCTTACACATATATATTTTCACGTTAAATTCACTTCTTCCCTTTTTTTCTACGATTTATAACTTACATCACCGAACAACGCCATCCCATACTACTGTTTTTTTTACTCCCCACACTTATTATTATTATACACTCTCTGTACCAATTCCATTCTCACTTTACACCTTCCTATACTTCTTTTCATATTATTATAATTTTTAACTTTATTCACACTAATATTATCTATCTCTTTTGAACTCACTCAAATTACACATATTAACAATACACCTTCATTTTACTCCCTCTTCACTACTAAAAAAAACACTTATCACGGCGATTAAAAGGAAAAACGCCGTAAAAAAAGGCGGTGACATATTCGTAGATAAATCGCATTTTAAAAACTTTTAACACCGGTTTTTCATAGAACTACTGTTAAAAGTGACACTGAGCACTTATAATGGCAATTTTTCTAAAAATCGCCTTTATAAGTCAATCACTCTGACTTCCCCACTTTCCTGTCTTTGCCTCTTCATGTTCTATATGCAAAAAGAAAGTATGCGTCTCTTACCTCTTCGGTTTCTAATATCTCTAGCTATCATGAGGGAAGGCCAACAGTTTGCTTCTACCTCTTATGAACTGTATTTTTCTCAATCTTAAATACCCTTCTATTGCATTTCCTTTTCCTCTATTTCCTTGTATTGTCTATGTCTTACTCTCCTTTTCATCTTTCTTCAAATGGCGTCATCTTCTGGCTTGTCTCCTTCCCGCAAAAGATCACATGATGATTTTAAGGACAAACATCCTCTCCCTAACCCAATGCCTTCCCTGTTTCCAAACCTCCTCAAACATCTAGAAGAATTGATAATCTAATGGATAATTTAGAGAACTTGGTTAAAGAGCTCTCCCTTCATGTAAAGAACCTTCAAGTAAGGTTCGATAGTCTCCGTTCTAATCTCTGCTACCAACGTAACTAGCGGCACTCCACTACCTTGTAGATGATCCAAATGACTCATAAAATTCAAACGACGACTCTGCTTCATCTGATTGAAAGGCTTCACCTTTCTTTCAGCTCCTTTCTTTTGATCCTTTTTGGCGTTAGCGTATAGGAAAGGATAATAAAACTTTCAAAATGTAAAGAATAGTCCGTCATAATATTTTCTAAAAAATAGTAAAAAATATTCTAACTAGTTTAACGTAACATCCTTAATTTTCCTACATCTTTGAGACCAAATGGTAATATCTGAAACCATTTTAAAACCTCTTTAGGTTAGAAAAAGATGAATTTTCAGAGAAGTTTCTGTTAATTACTCTCTATGTACTTTAGTTGTGACCAAAACTTTGTTTCATCATGACCAAAGACCTCTGTGTTTATTGGTTGCGACCAAACAGGTCATTCGTTGCAACTAAAAACACTAGATATGGTCTACATAGCAAAACTTCCAGATTACATACCCAACTTTGAAAATTCATAACTAATTCTAGAAAACTTGAAATGAAGTGGTTCAACTTGCTACACGTAGCTAACTTAAGCCTCTTTAAGGAAAAAATATAATCCTGACCAAATTATTTTTCAATTAATACCGTTAATTCATTAAAACTACTGTTCATTTGGTTAATTTTCCTTGTTTCCAGATTCAGTCCCTTGAATTTGGAAATTTGTTTCTTTGTGTACAGACATCCAAAAGCAACATATTGTATGTCAAATTAAATCTTAAGATGCTTACTTTTATTCCATAAAATTTCATATATTTATTTGATCATTTACTATTTTTCCTAATAATTATAAAGTCACTGCCAGAAACTAAAAACTATACATTCTTATGCATTGCAAGTCATAACATAAAATACAATCATCTATAATATCCATTTCCTAATTCCTCTTAATGCATCTTCATCTTATTTATCACATGAATGTCCTGCTGGGATGGTTGTGACATGGTAAAGGGGTGAGATTTTGGGGGAAATCTTAGTAGCAAATGGTACCACAAACAATATATATAACTATATGTGTTTAGTGTTAAACATAGTTGCTTACTATGATCATGCTTATATAATGACATGCTTCTATACTTCTTACTTATAACATATGGCCATAGAATAAAAAGAAATAGAGCTTTCTCAATCATGCATGCTTCACACAATCCAATCAAGCCAACAACATATCAACAACACTTAAGCATTAAGCATACAAGTTTAGGTATAAGTTCACAACCTCATTACCGCTTTTCCTTACTCTTTCCTTTACATCTTTGTCCCTTGATTTGTGGTCATCTTTATCACAATTATCAAGGCCTAACATAACATAATAACATTCTTATCATACTCTATTTATATCTAGTTCCAAACTTGGTCTCAACTTTCTAAACCGTTAAATCCTTATATTTCTTTAATTTCGGTTAATTATCTTTCCCTTTGAATTAAATTGTAAGTTAACCATATCCCTCATAATTTTGCCCAAGGAATCCAAATATGAAGTCAAAATTAAAAAATTCCAACTCCTCCTACTGGACAAAACATGATCGTGGACAATAAGGGTTTTCTCAAAAAAATTACTTTTGATTTTAATGCTTTCAACTCTTGTCCTTTGGCTCAATTCTATACAATTTTGCCTTTTGGACACAATGGAAGAATCAAAATCAACTTCTTGGTCCTTTTTCAACCTTGGCCAAATGTCCTTTTTAATGTGGAATTTTAAGGACTACATAATTAATTCAAGGTTTGAATACTAATCTAAGCTTGTCTATGACCTAATTCCATGTCTCTAACTTTGATTTCCTTTTCCCCCTTAGTTTTCCAGATTTTGGCCAGTATATACCTAGGGAATAACTCAAAATCCATCCACTAAAATCCTAGGTTCAAGCTCCTAAATTGAAGTAAAATAAGATATGATAAATTACTTACCTTATTTCCTAACTAGCTTGAATCCTAGGTGCCTTGGACTACTTTTGATTGGCTTGAGTTTCCATTTAGCCAGAGTTTCCCCATTGCTTCTTATTGTTGGTGTCAAATGCAAAAGGAGGGGTATTTATAGACTTGAGAGGTGGTGAATGGATAGGCCAAGATTTAGTCTCGGATTAAACTTGCCCACCAAGTAACCTTGACATCATCAAGGAAACATAAGCATGCCAAGTGGCACAATTTCAAGAGGGAAGAAAAGTCTAGAAATATTCCAGTCTAATCTGAATTGGCTCAGTCTAATTTGCCCTTATCTACCCTTTTATCTAACAATTTCGTGCACCTAAAGGATGTAGGGAATTGGAAGACGCACAGCGAAAATAAATTTTTAAATTTTTCTAGTCCCGGCCAGGATCTACCGATTATGTTTAAGTCAAGTAGTAAGATGTGTTACCTTCGGTATTTGAATTATTAGTGGCTCGGGGATTCTGACGTTCGGGATGCCTATACTCTCTTTTCTATCGCGAGAAGTCGACTACTTAGATCGCCTTCCTCTACCGGTATCCACACGAACAGCGTTCCAATCACGAACGACGTGCTAGTGCCTCTCGTCCTTCTAGGATTTTTCTCCAGAATCCGTCCTCTCTGTCTCTATTTGGTCGTTTCTTATCTGCAAAAACTGTTTGCACTCTCATACCAAAACCCTAGCCCCTAATGTTAAATATATAGAATGCTATCGGTGTTATGATTGAGCTGGATTTTAGAATTAATCCTATATTAATTTTGAAATTAATACAATATCATATATATTGCATAATTTGATAAGAAACCAATTAAATAAATATGGTTTATATTAAATCCGTCCCACAGATTTAATTCACCTATTCATTTAATTTAAAATAAAGATAAGACAAAATTATATTTAATTTATTCTCATAAATCAAATTTGAGATATCATATCAATTTAAATTTCAAATTCAAAAGTGATAATATCAATTTAAATTTTGAATTCAAATTTAAATATATCATATCAATTTAAATTTTGAATTCTAATTCAAATATATAATATCAATTTAAATTTTGAATTCAAATTTGATAGAGATTTAATTTATCCTTATAAATTAAATCTTGAAAATATCTCTCATATTATACCCCAAAAGGACCGAAAGGAATAGAGAAGAAGGAGGAAAAAGGAAGTAGAGCACTGGACAGACCAGTTAATGCATAACAGAAATTAAATATGCATGCAGAGGGGATGCTCTTGAATGAACTAAAAGGCGGTAGAACCAGCCAAGCTTAGCTCATAAGAGGAGGCAAGGATATGAGAAAATTAAAAACAAAAAGATTAATAAAGAAAGTTTATTCAAAGAACATAAACTTACAAGAGAAGGGGTAGAAGAAGAGGAGAAGGAAGGGGAAAAGAGAAGGGAGCAAGAAGGGAGACAGGAGAATTCTAGAGGGAAGGAGGAGTCTCTCTCTCTCTAGGATAGAAGTGGCTCTAACTCAACCTGCCTGAATAAGGGAAATGAATCGACCTAAATAGACAAGCAAAGTTACTGTTTTAAACAGTGTTTTAACAGAAGTTAGCACTGTTTGCACAGTTTTTGTTAACACTGTTTGCACAGTATATGCCGACACTACAGTTTTTTGCCGACACTACAGTGACTCACTGTTTAAATAATATTTTTACAATTTTCCAAAAACCTAGGACAGATTACTCGATCAACTAAGTCTTCGGGTAGTTTAATGTTCATCCAAGTTTATCAAGTCTTCTTCTTCATCTTTTTCTGATGTAGGAGTAGAACTTATTTGGCTTGTAGAAGGAATATCTTGCTCTTGTTGTTGAAGGAGTTGGAGCATGGAACTCAGCTGGTTGATAAGGCTAACCTTATTGTTTGTTGAGGCGAGGACAGTTTGTACCCTGATCTTCTGATTTAGAAACTTACTATGTTCCGTCACGCAGAGATTCTGGGGATTCTGTTTGAACCATCTCTCAACCGCTATTGTATTTATCCGTGAAAGATCAAATTTAGCCCACCATTTTACGGACGGAAGTCTTTGTAATTTTGGCAGGAATCTGGATCCTTCAGTATCAAAAAATCTATAACTCCATGAAAAAATCCATGAAACAGATAAGTTTAAAAAATAATAGAGTTCAACAGGAAAAGGTTTTTCTTGAATGTTGAACTTTTGTTTGAAAATATCAAAAGCTTGAACTACTGTAGGAGGAAGCATCTCTGGTACTGGGCCAAAGAAATCCCACCAGTGTCCAAACCATTGAGGGAAATCGTACTTGGTTTTTGTTTTAAAATAAATAAACCAAGTGTGTTTAAAAAGTTTGTTTTGATCCCAGAATACATGGTACCATTCATCAACATAATCCCAATAATTATATCCAATAGGATCATAGTTTATCCCAAAAGTTTTGATTTTTTGCAAATCTTGTCCCCACTGGGATGGAGTAAGGACTTTCAAAATCTACAGGGTAGAATGAGTTATTAATGACTCATCTGTTTTATCAGCATTCTTTTTAATGGATGCCGACTCAGAGTGAATCAAAATTAATTCATAATACTCCTTGGTTTTGTTTAATTGTTTTGGCCTGAAATAAAATCCTTGGGGAAAAACTTTTAAGGCCACCTGATTTGGGTGTTTGTGTTAGAATTTTGGTTCTATCTGAAGGATATTTATGGCCCTGATTAATTTTGGAAAGGCCGGTGTATCCGTCTTTGAAGGGATAAAAGCAGATACTATCTGTTGGGAAGGATTAATCTGCAAAACCTTTGGTTGTTGGTTAAGCAAATCATATTGGGTTTTGGTTAATACCTTTGATGGTATTGGCAGGAGAGCCAGTTGTTGGGAAAAGGTTTTTTCAGGGAGAGCTTTCTGGGCAAAACTCTGGGCATATGATTCCAAAGTCTTTTTAGAAGAGGCTCTTATTTGAATAGGCTGGGTTGATGACCCAGACTGAGTAGATGACTCAAATTTTGTTTGGGGTTTCTGCATTGAAGATCCAGATAGAGTTGAAGACTCCGTTTGAGATTTATGGGCCCCAGGGGAGCTCCCATATTGTTTCCTCAACGCTTGCACGATGGCTTCAAGTTCATCACTTGATATTGGATTTTGGGCATCCTGCCAGATACCCTTTTATTTATCTTTCTCACTGGGTGGTTTCTTTTTTCTGGGCATTTTACCTACCCTGTAAAAACTCACGGGTGAGAAAATCTGGAAGAAAGTTTGAAGTACCTTTGATAAATTCAATATCGAAATCAAAGACACTTAGTATGGCTTGCCATCTGGCAAAAACTTGTTTTGATGCAAGATTTTTAACATCCTTTTGTAAAACATCTTTTGCAGATTTGCAATCAATGAGGATTAAAAATCTTTTGTTTAACAAATCAGATTGAAATTTGGAAATGCATAAAACAATCGCCAAAATTTCTTTCTTAATGGTGGAATAGTTTTGTTGAGTGCTATTCCAATGTTTAGACGTAAAAGAAACAATTTTTTCTTTCTCATCGAGACGCTATTTAAGAATGCCACCGTAACCTATGTCACTGGCATCAGTTTCAACAATTTTGAATGCAGACGTATCTGGAAGGCTAAGACAAGGAAGTTCCTTAACTTAGGATTTAATCTGTCTGATAATGTTTGAATGGAGGTCAATCCACGGAGGCGGACTTTCCTTGAGTCGCTGATGAAGCGGTTTAATGAAGTTGCTAAGATGAGGTATAAATTCCGCAACATAGTTTAAACATCCAAAAAATCGTTGAAGTTGTGTTTTATCAATGATTTGATCGGGGAATTTGTCAGCAAATTGAATTGCTCTTTCAATTGGTGTAATGGACTCTTGATGTATCCAATGACCCAAAAACCTAATTTTAGTTTGAAATAAACTAATTTTTGGTTTAGAAACTACTAAACCGTTTGTTTCTGCAATTCTAATCAATTTGGAGATATGTCTAAAATGTTGATCTATAGAATGACTATAGACTAATACATCATCAATATAAACAATGATGTATTGACTACTATCATTGAAGATCTCATTCATAATTCTCTGGAATTCAGAAGGAGCATTTTTTAAACCAAAAGGCATAACATTCCACTCATACTGACAAAAAGGGACAGTAAAAGCAGTTTTATACCTATCATTTTTAGAAATTTGTATTTGCCAAATTCCAGATTTCATATCAAACTTTGAAAAGATTTTTGCAGAATACAATCATTTCAGTAGATCAGATTTGTTTGGAATTGGATACCTGATCCATTGCAACGCTTCGTTTAAAGGTTTGTAATTAATTACAAGCCTAGGTGCTCCACGTTCTATCTCGGCATTCTTATTAACATAAAAAGCAGCACAAGACCATGGGCTTCTTGACTTGCGAATTAATTTTTTGTTTAAAAGATCTTTGATCTCTTGTTTACAAGTTTCCAAAAGCTTCGGACTCATCTGGATAGGTCTGGCCTTTGTCGGTATTTTCTTTTCGGAAAAATCTTTTTCATATGGTAAATCCACCACGTGTTATTTTCTTTTCCAAAAAGCATTTGGTAAATCCGAACAAATAGTAGTTTGTATCTGTTCAAGATAACTTTGGATTCTCTTTTGAATATCTTTTTGACACAGCTGTTGCTCTATCATTTGAAAAGAAATCTCTTCTTTCAAAAAGTTTATTTCTCGTTGTTTAGAAGTCAAAAGATTGAGCTCCTTGATTTTTGGCTTTTGAGTAAAAGGGAATAAAATCGTTTTACCCAGATACTCTTTTGAAATTCCATTTTCATCAGTCATATATGGAAATAATAACCTCGTAAAAGGCGCCCCTAGAATAATCTGGGTTCCCATATTTTTGACCAAAATAAACGGAGTTTCAATTTTCAACAACAACATTTGAAACTTTATAACGAACATCTAAGCGTGAGCCATTGATGCCGTTAAACCTTTCAATTGTTTTCTCAAAATATTTTGTAGTAATGATTCCTTCATTAAAACAATTAGAATCAGCTCCTGTGTCAAATAAGACAGTTTGATCCAAGATAAAATTATTATGAATAATAATCTTAGCATGGATATAAAATTTTTGGATAGAAATTCTTGAAATGAGATCTAAAAAAATTTCATCTTCTTTGTTCTCATTATCATCAGTGTGGATGTCAAGATTTTCTGTTTTGGATGCAAGCTGTATATCTTATATTTGGGATATGGCTACTGCATGTGTTTCTTGTTGAAGTTTGAGTAGACTTACTTCAGCCTTAAGGTTACGTACCTCTTGGTGAAGGTCTGGGAGAGTTGTTGTTTTAACAGAATGTTGGAATTTGTTTAAAACATTCGTTAAATCATATTTGTTTGCGGAAAAAGGTAATTTAAGTTTAGAAGAGGAAGGTTCTTGATTAACCAATTCTCTAAATTTAAACAAGTATTCTCCTTTTTCAGAGTCTGGAAGTTTATCAATGATATCAAGAAGTAAATCTTGTTCTTTCGTAATAACATTGATAGAGGAAGATTCTGGGATATCATCGTTTTGAATATTTTGAATATCCTCAGAAGAAGAATCATCCCTTGTACTTTCAGTTTCTGAACTAGAAGTGTTTTCAATCAAAAGATTGTTTATTTGTTCAAGAAGAGGTTCATCAATACACCTAATCTTCTTTAGTTTTCTTCGCAAGGCACAATATCTTGAAATATGACCTAATTTGCCACACTTAAAACATTTGACCTTGTTTTGTTCAGGAAAATCGACCTTAGGTTTGGATCTAAATTCCTGTTTGAGTCTACGAGGAGGTGTATCATGTTTATACCTTTGGTAGACAGGCTTATTTTTCTCAGATCTACTACGGAATGGTCTCCTATGGGATCTCCTAGAAGGTTTGGTTTGTTTGCAAGAAGGAAGGCCAAATTGTTCACAGAAAGTTCCTAACTCTCTACGGTTTATGGCTTTTTCTTTTGCAAGTTGATGTTGGATGCTATCATCATGACAGATCTTAAGAGCAGTTTTTTGAACATAAGAGATTAGTTCTCCATATGTCAAGAACTCATAAGAAATTTTGCCATCATTTTGATTTCTAAATTTTTCTAACTTTATCACCCAAAGATTTAGGTAATCCAGCTAGAAAATTTTCTTTCCAAAAGGGTTGTTTGGCATCTTCTCTTATGAGAACTCAAGCAAGGAAAGTATCCCTATACCATCTAAAATCAGAAAGGGTTTTGCACTTAAGATTTGACAATAATTCAGCTGATCTATCTTGCCAAATAGACGGATCGCCAACAAAATGTTTAACAATTGTAAAAATCAAAGTTTGGACAGAATCTGGACAGGTTTCACCGTTGTAAAGGATATGTGTTCCATCAGACTCAGTTTGGATGGATGAAAAAATGGTTTATTTGTCTTCTGGGGGTAAGATAATGATCCCACCAATTCTTCAGCTGACCTGTAAAATCGGATACCAAAAGACTAGTTATTTGTTGATCTGTGTAGTTGTTTTGTGTTTGATACGCAGTACACAACATTGTCATCTGCTGCATCGTTTGGAGGATACTAGCTTCGTTTTGGCCATCTATGTTCCATTCATAAATGTTATGTCCATTGAAGAAAGTAGGGTTTTGGGAAACTCGTTCTTCAACCAGAATATCTGGAGGGCTGGCCCTAGGGTAGTACAGTTTAGAGGGCTGTTTCTAGTGTTGGTGGTTGATTTGTAGTTGCGATTCTGATGTAGAATCTGTTTGAGAGTCTATCTGGGAATCTTTATCAATGACTCCTAATTGCCTAGTAGATGAGGTTGACTCATTTTGGGGTGACTCTGGGACAGTCATGGTTTAAGCAATTTGGTGAATCCTCTGATTGATTCGTTCAATCATTTTGGATTTGTTTTGGTTGTAAATTTTAGACTTCATCTGGGGATTAAGCTGAAAAGGTTTAAAAATGGGAGTTTCAATCTTTGGTCTGGATTGTTCTGGAACATTGTTTAAGATGGTAGATGATTGAACAAAATGATCACCTAACTGCTATAAATACAAGTTAGTATAATTATTCTGTTCAACAATCTTTTTGATTTCATTTGAATCAACAGATTCTGCAATGTTTTTAAATCTAAAAGGTGCAGCAAGCACAGGTTGACCTTGATCATCCCTAGCTTGTGGAATTTGCACCGTTTTGTTTGGAAGAAACTCAGAAGATATATTTTCTCCTCTAGAGGTTGTCCAATGTTTAATAACATCTATTGTTTGTTCAAATGGATAATCCAATTTCGAAGTTTTAGCATATTCAATAAACCAGTCAAAAAATGGAATATTCACTTGAATTCTTTCAAGGAATATGTAGAATTTTTCTTGAATCATTTTTCTAACAGATCCTTTGAAGTTTTCTAAAAACCATTTCCTCTGGAGAACATATTCGTCCGAGTAAAATTGTTTTTGTAAAGTTTGTTTGTCAATCTGAAAATCATTTTCAATGACATCAATAAATCCAGTTTGATCCATCCCTAGTGATGAATAAGTTGGAGACTCATGTGATTTTAAGTCTTCATCTCTTTCATACACTATTTGGGGAATATTTACAGAACTATCAATTCCTTGGAGAGAAACATTGGTAGCAGTCGTTTGAGGTTGGGTGACTACTACTGTGGGTGTTGAGGATGCCATTCCATATATGACAGAAGGCGGTCTGGGAATTGAAGAACAGGAGAATCTAGATGATTCAGTTTGGAGAGATCTACAATCCTCATATATTGAAGATTCTGATATGTTTGTTTGTGAAAAAGATCTTCTGGACTGATCGAAGGATAACCTGACAGATCCATCAGATGTTTGTGAAATCCTGCTTAACTGAGAAGTGGGTTGTGGTATAGGCTGTGAGGCTTTTTCCATAATCCACTCGTCTGGTAACTTAACATTTTCCCACATAATAGTTTTCGGGATTGTCTACCAAAGGTATAAACATGATACACCTCCTCGTAGACTCAAACAGGAATTTAGATCCAAACCTAAGGTCAATTTTCCTGAACAAAACAAGGTCAAATATTTTAAGTGTGGCAAATTAGGTCATATTTCAAGATATTGTGCCTTGCGAAGAAAACTAAAGAAGATTAGGTGTATTGATGAACCTCTTCTTGAACAAATAAACAATCTTTTGATTGAAAACACTTCTAGTTCAGAAACTGAAAGTACAAGGGATAATTCTTCTTCTGAGGATATCAAAATATTCAAAACGATGATATCCCAGAATCTTCCACTATCAATGTTATTACGAAAGAACAAGATTTACTTCTTGATATCATTAATAAACTTCCAGACTCTAAAAAAGGAGAATACTTATTTAAATTTAGAGAATTGGTTAATCAACAACCTTCCTCTTCTAAACTTAAATTACCTTTTTCCGCAAACAAATATGATTTAACGAATATTTTAAACAAATTCCAACATTCTGTTAAAACAACAACTCTCCCAGACCTTCACCAAGAGGTACGTAACCTTAAGGCTGAAGTAAGTCTACTCAAACTTCAACAAGAAACACATGCAGTAGCCATATCCCAAATACAAGATATACAGCTTGCATCCAAAACAGAAAATCTTGACATCCACACTGATGATAATGAGAACAAAGAAGATGAAAATATTTTAGATCTCATTTCAAGAATTTCTATCCAAAAATTTTATATCCATGCTAAGATTATTATTCATAATAATTTTATCTTGTATCAAACTATCTTATTTGACACAGGAGCTGATTCTAATTGTTTTAATGAAGGAATCATTCCTACAAAATATTTTGAGAAAACAACTGAAAGGTTTAACGGCGTCAATGGCTCACGCTTAGATGTTCGTTATAAAGTTTCAAATGTTGTTGTTGAAAATTGAAACTCCGTTTATTTTGGTCAAAAATATGGGAACCCAGATTATTCTAGGGGCATCTTTTGCGAGGTTATTATTTCTGTATATGACTAATGAAAATGGAATTTCAAAAGAGTATCTGGGTAAAACGATTTTATTCCCTTTTACTCAAAAGCTAAAAATCAAGGAGCTCAATCTTTTGACTTCTAGACAACGACAAATAAACTTTTTAAAAAGAGATTTCTTTTGAAACGAATGAGCAACAGCTGTGTCAAAAAGATATTCAAAAGAGAATCCAAAGTTGTCTTGAATATATACAAACTACTATTTGTTCGGATTTACCAAATGCTTTTTGGAAAAGAAAACAACACGTGGTGGATTTGCCATATGAAAAAGATTTTTCCAAAAAGAAAATACCGACAAAGGCCAGACCTATCCAGATGAGTCCGGAGCTTTTGGAAACTTGTAAACAAGAGATCAAAGATCTTTTAAACAAAAAATTGATTCGCAAGCCAAGAAGCCCATGGTCTTGTGCTGCTTTTTATGTTAATAAGAATGCCGAGATAGAATGTGGAGCACCTAGGCTTGTAATTAATTACAAACCTTTAAACGAAGCGTTACAATGGATCAGGTATCCAATTCCAAACAAATCTGATCTACTGAAACGATTGTATTCTGCAAAAATCTTTTCAAAGTTTGATATGAAATCTGGATTTTGGCAAATACAAATTTCTAAAAATGATAGGTATAAAACTGCTTTTACTGTCCCTTTTGGTCAGTATGAGTGGAATGTTATGCCTTTTGGTTTAAAAAATGCTCCTTCTGAATTCCAGAGAATTATGAATGAGATCTTCAATGATAGTAGTCAATACATCATTGTTTATATTGATGATGAATTAGTCTATAGTCATTCTATAGATCAATATTTTAGACATATCTCCAAATTGATTAGAATTGCAGAAACAAACGGTTTAGTAGTTTCTAAACCAAAAATTAGTTTATTTCAAACTAAAATCAGGTTTTTGGGTCATTGGATACATCAAGAGTCCATTACACCAATTGAAAGAGCAATTCAATTTGCTGATAAATTCCCCGATTAAATCATTGATAAAACACAACTTCAACGATTTTTGGGATGTTTAAACTATGTTGCGGAATTTATACCTCATCTTAGCAACTTCATTAAACCTCTTCATCAGCGACTCAAGGAAAGTCCGCCTCCGTGGACTGACCTCCATTCAAACATTATCAGACAGATTAAATCCCAGGTTAAGGAACTTCCTTGTCTTAGCCTTCCAGATCCGTCTGCATTCAAAATTGTTGAAACTGATGCCAGTGACATAGGTTACGGTGGCATTCTTAAACAACGTCTCGATGAGAAAGAAAAAATTATTTCTTTTACGTCTAAACATTGGAATAGCACTCAACAAAACTATTCCACCATTAAGAAAGAAATTTTGGCGATTGTTTTATGCATTTCCAAATTTCAATCTAATTTGTTAAACAAAAGATTTTTAATCCGCATTGATTGCAAATCTGCAAAAGATGTTTTACAAAAGGATGTTAAAAATCTTGCATCAAAACAAGTTTTTGCCAGATGGCAAGCCATACTAAGTGTCTTTGATTTCGATATTGAATTTATCAAAGGTACTTCAAACTTTCTTCCAGATTTTCTCACCCGTGTGTTTTTATAGGGTAGGTAAAATGCCCAGAAAAAAGAAACCACCCAGTGAGAAAGATAAATAAAAGGGTATCTGGCAGGATGCCCAAAATCCAATATCAAGTGATGAACTTGAAGCCATCGTGCAAGCGGTGAGGAAACAATATGGGAGCTCCCCTGGGGCCCATAAATCTCAAACAGAGTCTTCAACTCCATCTGGATCTTCAATCCAGAAACCCCAAATAAAATCTGAGTCATCTACTCAGTCTGGGTCATCAACCCAGCCTATTCAAATAAGAGCCTCTTCTAAAAAGACTTTGGAATCATATGCCCAGAGTTTTGCCCAGAAAGCTCTCCCTGAAAAAACCTTTGCCCAATAACTGGCTCTCCCGCTAATACCATCAAAGGTATTAACCAAAACCCAATATGATTTGCTTAACCAACAACCAAAGGTTTTGCAGATTAATCCTTCCCAACAGATAGTCTTTGCTTCTATCCCTTCAAAGACGGATACACCGGCCTTTCCAAAATTAAACAGGGCCATAAATATCCTTCAGATAGAACTAGAATTCTATCACAAAAACCCAAATCAGGTGGCCTTAAAAGTTTTTCCCCAAGGATTTCATTTCAGACCAAAACAATTAAACAAAACCAAGGAGTATTATGAATTAATTTTGATTCACTCTGAGTCGGCATCCATTAAAAAAAATGCTGATAAAACAGATGAGTCATTAATAACTCATTCTACCCTACAGATTTTAAAAGTCCTTACTCCAAGTTACCATATATTGGGACAAGATTTGCAAAAAATCAAAACTTTTGGGATAAACTATGATCCTATTGGATATAATTATTGGGATTATGTTGATGCATGGTACCATATATTCTGGGATCAAAACAAACTTTTTAAACACACTTGGTTTATTTATTTTAAAACAAAAACCAAGTACGATTTCCCTCAATGGTTTGGACACTGGTGGGATTTCTTTGGCCCAGTATCAGAGATGCTTCCTCCTACAGTAGTTCAAGCTTTTGATGTTTTCAAACAAAAGTTCAACATTCAAGAAAAACATTTTCCTGTTGAACTCTATTATTTTTTAAACTTATCTGTTTCATGGATTTTTTCATGGAGTAACAGATTTTTTGATACTGAAGGATCCAGATTCCTGCCAATATTACAAAGACTTCCGTCTGTAAAATGGTGGGCTAAATTTGATCTTTCACGGATAAATACAATAGCGGTTGAGAGATGGTTCAAACAGAATCCCCAGAATCTCTGCATGCCAGAACATAGTAAGTTTCTAAATCAGAAGATCAGGGTACAAACTGTCCTCGCCTCAACAAACGATAAGGTTAGCCTTATCAACTAGTTGAGTTCCATGCTCCAACTCCTTCAACAACAGGAGCAAGATATTCCTTCTACAAGCCAAATAAGTTCTACTCCTACATCAGAAAAAGATGAAGAAGAAGAAGACTTGATAAACTTGTATGAAGATTAAACTACCCGAAGACTTAGTTGATCGAGTAATCTGTCCTAGGTTTTTGGAAAATTGTAAAAATATTATTTAAATAGTGAGTCACTGTAGTGTCGGCAAAAAACTGTAGTGTCGGCAGATACTGTGCAAACAGTGTTAACAGAAACTATGCAAACAGTGCTAACTTCTGTTAAAACACTGTTCAAAATAGTAACTTTGCTTGTCTATTTAGGTCGATTCATTTCCCTTATTCAGGCAGGTTGAGTTAGAGCCACTTCTATCCTAGAGAGAGAGACTCCTCCTTCCCTCTAGAATTCTCCCGTCTCCCTTCTCGCTCCCTTCTCTTTTCCCCTTCCTTCTCCTATTCTTCTACCCCTTCTCTTGTAAGTTTATGTTCTTTGAATAAACTTTCTTTATTAATCTTTCTATTTTTAATTTTCTCATATCCTTACCTCCTCTTATGAGCTAAGCTTGGCTGGTTCTACCGCCTTTTAGTTCATTCAAGAGCATCCCCTCTGCATGCATATTTAATTTCTGTTATGCATTAACTGGTCTGTCCAGTGCTCTACTTCCTTGTTCCTCTTTCTTCTCTATTCCTTTCGGTCCTTTCGGGGTCTTCCCCCAAGTTGATATATATACGAATTTATATATATATAAATATATATATACACATCCACCCTAGATTATTCATTGAATATGAACATGTCTTAGATTTAATGAATCTGGACATCATAGCTCATGTTGGGCTATTTTGTGTGCGACCCTGTAAGCCCATATGAAGTTGGTAGTGGGCCAGTTACTATACTGACCCACAAGTCGTAAGCGGTCTCTAGCAAGACATCACGACTACCCAAATCATATGAGGATCGATGAATGATGTAACCTTTCATGCAACCATATCATGTCCCTTTTATCACACGATATTTTGGTCATGGATGAGGCATGGAGAACGTCATCCTCCTGTTCCTGACTGTTATTTTCTTGATCCCTGAGTAATCTGACTATAGAAATAGAACTACCTTTCCATTACAGTATGGCCATACATTTCTCTGACTCACTCATCGAGGGGCCCAGTAATATCTCTCTACGAATGTGAGGGACAAATTCCATCTTGACCATTCACATTCCTCCGCATGAAAAAATACTAAGCCCGAACATAGTCTTTATGATCACTAGGTCAAAAGTGACTTTTGACTAGGTCAAAGCTGAGCATTTATCACGTAGGAATCTATGATGATCTCAGGTCAAAGGGCATAGTGACATGGTTTGTATATGAGAGAAGCTTATGACTTAACCCATGCAGCTCTCTCATAGCGGGTCAGTCCAACACCTTGTACTTTTACATGTGCCTATAACTTTGATTTATATCTCTATACATCTTCAAAGTTATAATGGTCTTATTTCACCTCTACTCCTGCATAGATGACCGACCAGGGATATTTAGGATAAGATCATGAGTTATCCAAGGATGGTTATTATATTAAACATGCAAATAATATGATAACACAATTAAGAAATCCATAAATCAACAATATTCATAATACAATGATTGGCCCCTAGGGCACAATTTCTAATAGAGGACCCTTGGGGAAACCATACCAAAATGAAGAGAGAACTCAAAATAAGATCAAGGAGAAGCCACCCAAGCAAATACCTAAGGTAAGTAATCATTCCTAGTTTATTTATATGTGTTTTGGAAGGATAAAACCTAAGTTTTAATAGATGGAAAATAGATTATTCCCTTGGAACCCTTGTTGTCCAAAATTCAAAGTTAAAGAAGGAAGAGTTAAATGAAGTTAGAACTATATAGAAGACACTTAGATAAGTTAGTTTGGAAGGTTGGTTATTGAATTTCATTGATATTATTGACTTTGCTTTATCTTGATGCTTTTGGCCTGTATTGTTCTAGACATAAGGAAACAGAATCTCAATGATCTAATGCTTCCATTAAATTTAAATGATGATTTTGTATAGGATTGGAATCTTGGAAGTATTAAAATTTTAAAAGGGAAGTTTTGAAACCCTTTCTATTATTATTCATACAAAAAAGAAGTGATTAGAATTTCATGATTTTGATGCTTCCAATAGTTTTAAAATGAAAAATTGTGTGGGATTAAGTAGATAAACAATTAGTGGAAGCATTGGAATCAAAATAAGAAATTTTGAAAGAAAATGAATGTTTTTTGGTTCTATCCAGATTTCATGAAGGAGCTAGAATTTCATAATTATAAGCTCATAAATGGATTTAAAAGGACAAATTATGTAGGATAAATTCAAGACATTAATTAATTATAATGCCAAACCAATTAACAAAAATTAGAGAAAGATAGAGACTTAATGAGCTAAAGGATTAGTGAGTAGATTATGTTGGCTTAAAATGGATTGTAATAAGTATGATGTTATGTTTTATTAGGCTTTGAGTAATGTGGTAAAGAGGACCACAAAACAAGGATAATGGAGAAAGGAAAAGAGTAAGGAAAAGCAAGGAATAGAGATAGTGAACTTACCTACTTGTATGCTTATGTTGCTTGGATATTTTATGTGATGTTTACTTACTTTAATTATGTGAAGCATGTATAATTAAGTGATGCTCTATTTCTTTTTATGATATGGTCATATGTTATAATTAAAGGACATAGAAGCATGTAAGTTATCATTATGCAAGCATGATCATTAAGTGCACACATATTAACATCAAGCATGTAGTTGCATACATTGTATGGTATCCATTTACTACTAAAAAATTTCCTGAAATCTCACCCCTTTCCATAATATAAACATCACAGTAGGACCATCTTATGAAGGGAATGAAGCTGAATGAATATGCAAAGATGCATGAAAGATTTAGAGTTTATGTAATTTTAATTATGGCGTGTAATATGTTAGAATATTCAGTTCTGGCAGTGTTTTGTGATGACTTAGGAAAAATAGTAAACCTCTAAATAAATGTACAAGAATTTACATGATGAAATTAGACATGTCAAGCTTCATTTTAACACTAAGAATGCCTTCTTTCGATGTCTTTACAAAGAGAACAAAATTTTTAAAGTTATGGACTAGAAACTGATCTCCAAAATTTTGGTCAAATGAACAGTGATTTTTGACATTAAAACTATATTGATTGAATGAGCTTTTGTCTGAGAATTATTTTTTCATTAAAATTCATTATGTTAGTTTGAAATATCCTTTTGAACCACTTCATTTTAATTTTTCTACAATTAATTATGATTTCTTGAAGTTCATCGCCAAATATGGAAATACCAAATGAACAGTACCTGTGAACTTGGAAATTTAAGATTTTGTAATTGAATTTTAATGGATGTTTAAGTGGTCCTAAATTCTTATGAATAGTCTCTAAGACGTACGGAAGTAAGGTGTTACAAAGCGTACTTTGTTGAACACTTGTCTCCAAGTTCTCACCCCTTCATTGACTTCACCAATGACTTGGTCTAAATGATGATCTTTTATATGATGCCAGGATTTAGATTGAAAATCATCATGGAAATCATTTTCACAAATCTTTTCACAATATGATGATGCTGACTTTTTATTAAGATTCAAAATTTTAAACTTTTGAATAATCTTAGTATCATCATCTGAAGAAGGTTTTGAAAAGTTTTCAATTTCAGCAAAAACAATGTGAATGGATTCTTCAATCATAAAAGTTATTTTACTAAATACTCTATATGCCTTACTCGATTAGAGTAGCCTAGAAATATACCCTCATCATATTTAGGATTGAATTTACTGAGATTTTCTTTGTTGTTGTTGTGGATGAAACATTTGCTGCCAAAAATTATCAAAAGAGCAATGTTTGGTTTTCTTTCCTTGTACAGCTCGTATGGTGTCTTGTAAACATGCTTCTGACATAGGCTCTATTTGTGATATAACATGCAGTGCTCATGACCTTAGCCCAGAATACTTGAGATGCACATTTCTCATTTAGCATTGCTCATGCCATATCTATAAGGACTTTGTTTTTGCGTTCCGCTACTACATTCTGTTGAGATGTTAGAGGAGTTGAGAAGTTGTGATAAATTCCATTTTCTTCACAGAATGTTATAAAATTCTCAAATTCTCCTCCATGATCAGTCTTGATAGACACAATGGAAATACCTTTCTTATTTTGAACTTTCTTGGCAAAAATAGTAAAGGCATCAAATGTTTCATTTTTTATGGAAGAAACAAAATCCATATAAATCTAGAATAGCCATTGACTATTATAAGAGTATACAAGTTTCCTCCAACACTTTTTACTCTCGCAGAACCAATCAAATCTATGTGGAGCATTTGAAGTGGTCTTTCAGTCGAGAGTACCTTTTTTGATTTAAATGATGACCTTATTTGCTTTCCTTGTTGGCATGCATCACAAACAATATCATTTTCAAAATTCATTTTGGGTAAACCGATAACTAAGTCTTTTCTAAACAATTTTGAAATCTGACTTATATTTATATGAGCTAATCTTTTATACCACAGCCAACTTTCATCAGTTTTTTCCATAAAACAATTTTCAGAAAGATTTGAATTAAATGAAATAGTATAGCAATTACCGTCCCTTGGTGCTCTAAGTTTTGCTTTCAACTTGTCTTTGTTGAGGTTCAAATCTTTCTTTTTGATAATTAGACATTCTTCATAATCGAAAATTACCCCAGTTATTTTTATCTGCACTTTGACTAACACTGAGTAGATTATGGCAGAGTCCATTTACTAGGTAGACATCTTTTATTATCATGCCATCAGTACTACAATCTCTCTAATCCCAGTAATTTCTCTAGATTGGTTTCCTCCAAAACTAACTTTTCCCCTTCTCTGGGTGTAAGCTTTAAGAGTTTATCAACATCTTCCATTATATGTCTTGAGCATCCACTATCAATATACCACTTTATTATCTTGGATGCCTTAAGACATACATGCATAGGACATTATTTGATTTTAGGTACCCATATCCTTTTGAGTCCTAATTGGTTAGTCTGTCGAGCCTTCACTTCATCAGTGCCTTTCGATACCCATCTTAGTGTCCCATGGGTACCCTTTTTCTTGCGGTAGTAAGAAGTAGTAGTGTGGCCCTTACGATTACATTAAGTACATCTAGCAAAAGGATTAGAGTAATAGAAGTTTTAAAATATTTCAAATATGGTTTTCCTCTATTTTTCTTTCTACCTTTCTTATTGTCCATATTTGGATCGTATCTAATTCTAGATTTGTCTAAGATACATCTTTGATTCCCTAGAATTATATTAATTACTTCACTACCCTTAGTAAATCTTTGAAGAGTTTTAGTCAAAGATTTTAGGGAATCACCTCATGAATCACAGATATATTAATTACTTCACTACCCTTAGTAAGAAGGTTTAGGATCTAATACTTTATCTGTCTCTGATTCTTCTTGAACAACAAGTCATATGTTGGCAATCTCTTCATGATCATTTCCCTCATCTTCTGATAAGCTATCTCCCCAAATAGAAGATACGAAGGCTCTCCTCTTTTATAATTTTTCTTTCTTCTTCTCTTTATCCATCTTTATGAGTTGAGGACAATCTTTTTTGATGTGGCTCATCTTTTTGCATTCATAGCATATAATTTGATCCTGAGCTTCTGAAGTTGATGTTGAAGGAAAATTGTTTAGTTTGAAACTTCCTTCCTACTATGTGTTTGTAGAACTTCTAGAATCATCTTACCAAAAGCCCTATCTCCTCATCTTTGAGTTCATCTTCTTCTTCACTTTCTTAAGCCTTGAGAGCAATGCCCTTTTGATATTTTTATTTCAGATCTTTCTTATATTTTTGTTTGCTCTCAAACTCGGATAGACTTCCAAAGAGTGCTACAATGGACAACATGGATTCTCCTTTGGATTCTTTAATGGTCATTACCTTTGGATGCTATTCTTTGGTCAAACCATCCATAATCTTTCTTACTTGATCTTCTTGGCTATATCTTTTGCCAAGAGCAGTTAGGTGATTCATGAGGTGTAAAAATCTTACTTCTATTTCTCTTATCTTATCCCCTAGATTCATTTGAAAAAGCTCAAATTCAGTGGTGAGAGTGTTGATCCTGCTCTGCTTAACTTCATAAATATGTCCCTTCATGAGCAATCTCTAAAGCCTCCATATTTCTTGAACAATCTCCAAACTTGAAACTCTGAAATACACCTTCTAGCTGGGAGCACACTTCAGAATATTTACTTCTTTGTCGTTGAGTATGATCATCTTTTTATCATCATCATTGTATTCACTTGGTATCTTCAAAACACTTCTTCTGTCAACTATTTTTGTAGGAATATAGTTACTTTCTTGGATAACATCCCACAAGCCATACTCTGAAGCCTTTATAAACGTTCTTATTCTCATTTTACAAAAAGTAAAATTTTCTTTAAGTTAAGAACAATGTCACTGTAACACCCCAATTTTCAGGCCAGAGACTTAGAAAGTAGCCTGAAATAGATATATCCCTTTGAGCAGAAGTCCCCGAAACATACAGAGGATTTTTAGGGACTAAACTGCAAATAAGTGAAAGTCCAAGGACTTATGTGTAAATAGTGGAAGTCCCTAGAGATATGATGGCCATTTATGCAAAGAAAGGGATTAAATTGCAAAAGAAAGAAAATGAAGGGGCTTAAGTGCAATTATGGAAAGTTTAAGGTTAAAAAGGAAAAGTAGACAAAAAGGTGGGGTCCTTAAGTGTAATTTTAGCCAAATAAAAGGGACTTAAATGAAAAGAAGAAAAGTTCCCTGGGGCTAAATTGTAATTAAAGAAAGTCAGGCCGGAAGTGGTTTGGACTGCCCGAAAGCATTTCAGTCCCAAGTTTCACCAGTAGAGAGAGCAAGTGATGCTCGGTAATCTGGCTTAATACAGGAATTTTTCAAGACTCCAGATAGCCAGAATTGATCTGATACTCTAAAAGTTATAAAAATTTCTACCGGATATCCTAGATTTCAGATATAAGTGAGAAAATACAGGATGATGCGTCCTGATGGGATGGATGTCAGGAAACTGACAGAATACCGATAGGAGGTCTGTAGAAAAAGTTATTCGCAAATTAGAAAATCCAGACGGGAGTGTGAGGCCTCCGGGTATCCGATAGGGAGATTTATCGGTATTTAAAAAGGGACTGAATGAGTTCGGATGACCTCAGTCAGATGACCGTTATAACCCACAGGGATGCCTGAGCGCAGTAGGCCAGTGTATCTGGTAAAAGGACCCGGTGTCCGGAGATGTGTATAAACGGTGTATAATAGTTAAAATATTCGAGGAACATGGCCAGGGGAAGATTCCTCGTAATGCGTGCCATGAAGGTAATGGACCCTGAAAGGCCCAATAATGGCGCCATCAAAGGCCCAATAAGACACTTGGACTGATAGGTGGGCCAGTGTCTGGCAGAACCCAGGAAAAGTATGAAATTACGAAAATGCCCCTGTGTTGTACTAAAGGAGTAGTAGATGTATAAAGGGCATTTTGGTCATTCTGGACAGGCCCAGAAGCCAAGGCACATACAAATAAAGTTACTTAGAGTCAGCATATACCCTGACAGGGTACAGAAGGGTGTAAAATGACGATTTTTCCCTTAGGGTTAAGATAGTGCAAGAAAGGGCACCCAAGGGTATTTTGGTAATTTGCCAAGGGATATTTCTTGGGAATCGAGCCATCAGAGTACTTGAGCTTTATCAGGATCCAAGATAACATTCCCAAAGCCCAAAAACGTAGGCCCAGTGATATGTGGGAAAAAGTGGCATTAAAATACTATTTTAATGCTGTTTCAATAAAGTAAAGTTACTCGGTCGGCACCATAACCGAGGAGGTGATCAGATAAAGTCCTGGACTTATCTGGATAGCATTGGATGGCGTGACAGGTGCCAGTAAGATGCCACATGGCGCCAACATAGAGGAGGAAGAAAAAGTTAAGGACACGTGGCACAATCTTAGCCGGTGAGTCCAGTTTGTGGGAAATCAGACCGGACCGGTACTGGATTGGACTGGAAATGCTGAGTCAGCTGATGAGGTGTCCAGGAATTGTGACATGTGAAGAATGTGGCGATGAGGTGTCCCATGAGGTGGCCTTGAGATGATGTCATGCATGATGCAGAAAAAGGAATAAAGAAAAATAGGAAATTCCGGAAAAACCAGGACCACAGGATCAGATGGCTTCAAAATTACAAGAATGCCATTGAAGGAAACTATAAATACCCCCCCATTCATTCATATGCCATGGCCAAGCAAGAATAAAGAGAGGAGGAAGTGCTAGAGAGAGAAAGTGAGAGAAAGAAAGAAAGAAAGGAAGTTCTGGCGAAGCTGGAAGCAGAATAGAGATAGTAAAGTTCTGCTAAGCCTTTGAGGTCGTAACTAATCCTAGCTTTTATGTAATGGCTTTGTGATTTGTTGTTATATTGTTTGGTTGGATTGTTGTCTTATATGTTATGCCTGAAGCTCTACTACAATGCTATGATCATATGTTATTGAGTATGGAAGCACGCAGCATACTTATCTGTACACAATCACAAGCAAGCACGGTCTCTCTGCATTACATATATTGTTATGATTGTTGCTACTGAGATTCCCCCGATTCTCATCCCAATAAGTAAACCATTACAGGGGAGGTTATGTCAAAGTGAATTTTAGGAATTTTAAGAGACGCCGTTATGCTGCCGAAATTATGACAAGATAAAGAGAGCAGCTGATACGTACTGTGTACGTAGGTACTGTCTAAGGAGGCTGGAAGTGAGTGGACCTAGCCGGGTCATCCAGTCTTTCCTGGGTACTTACGTAGAATGGTAGTTCTCACGGGAATTACCGAATCGGTACAAGATCAGTTACTTTCTGAAAATGAAGCGTAGCGGTTATGCTGCAGGATTTCGGGCAGGAAAAGATGTAATAGAGATATGGGAAATATTGTATATACCCAGATGTAAAACAACTTATTAATTAATAATAAGTGTTGTTTGGCATGCTTGACTATGTATGATGGATGTATGCATATGTATGCAAAGTAGAAATGCTGGAAATTGCCACTATGAACAGTAACACGTGATGACAAGATGATGTTTGATAAATAATTAAAAATAGTAAATGGATAAATAAATGTATTATATTTTTAAGGTAAATAGTAGACATATCAAGCGTCGTTTTGATATATAGTATGACTTATTTGGATGTCTACACAAGGATATATAAATTATCAAAGTTGGGACCAGAATGCTGGATTCAGAAGAAAAACGTTGGATGAACAGTAAAGTTGTGACGTTAACTGATGTTGACTCGGTCAATGAATGGTCAACGAGTTATTTTTCCTTGAAATATGATTGAGTTATCTTCAAGTAGAAATTGGAACCACTTCATTTTTATTTTTCTAGAATTAGTTATGATTTTTCAAAATCAGGTCACTCATCTGGAATTTTCATAGTGAACATTACTCGATAAGAGTAAAACTCCAGATTGAGAAATTGGACTTCAATGACCTTGAAAGTGGTTCTAAATGCTACCAAATGGTCCCTAAGACATACGAAAGTAAGGATGTTTCAGTCACCGAGTATAGCTTAAAGGAAGAAGTTGGCACAGTAGATTTATCCTGGTTCAGCCTAACCACTTGGTCTACATCCAGTCCTCAGATACCTCTGAGATTTTTGACTATATCTTCTAAGATTCCACGAGCTTTTGGCGCCTCAGTACATTTACTACGAGAATTCTCTCTCTCTCTCACCCTTACAACCTATAAGGATAGTCACCACTCAAGAGTCCTATACTCTTTAGCAACTTATAATAAGAATAGAGAATTTAATGAATCTCTCACACAGAGAAGTTATGTTAAGCACTAAAGTACAATAAATTATCTCTTAGAAAATTCTCTATTCACACTAAGTGAAAATACAGTATGAACACTGAACACTTAGAGAATAAGAATGAATGCGTAGTAATTACTCTGCTTAGGTTATTCAGTATCTTAACTTCAGCATTCAATTCACCGTGTATTTATAGCTTCAATTCCAAAGATATCTATTAGAGACATTGAGCATTGAATGAAGCAAAGATAAAGTCGTTGGCGGCAGTACGTGGTAGCATTTAATGTGTTTTCTGAAAGTTAGCCTTTTAGCCGTTACCTTTTCATTTTTTAATCCTATAATGTAAATATTCTAGACAAACGATGTGAGTGTAATAGGCAATGATAAGAAGCATATAGGAATAATTACACTATGTTTAAAGTAGTTGTATCAAAAGCTGATTGTTAAGATCATTTGAAAAACTATCAGCATTTATCAGAGAGCTTATCGATAAGATTATTTATCGAAGAAGACTTTGATAAAATTTGAGTGAAATCCTTTATAAAACAGTTCAGTCTCTTATTGATAAGCGGTCTGCTTGAATAGCTTATTGATAAATGCCACATAGGATCAGCCTAAATTTAAAATCTCTAACTCTAATGTATCGAAGAGGTATTTGAAGAGTTGTCTTATTGAATAGTTTATCGATAAATTACTTCAAATAACATTTTGGAACAAGTATGTAGTTAGTGGAATTTTCTCATTCTTATCGAAAAGATCTTTGATAAATATCTTTATCGAATATCTTATCGATAAATTAAGTTTTAAAAAAATTGACAGACTTTATATTTATCAAATGATTATCGATAAACTAATAAGATTTTTTTACAGAGTTTCCTTTTAACAAGCACCATTTATCGAAGACTTTATCAATAAAATAATTTATCGAATATGACTTCGATAAATGCTTTTCAAAAATGTTTCCATTAATCAGATTATCATTGTTATCTATAAATGCTTCAACAAATGTCTTTGCAAATTTTACTGAGTTATTTTCAAAATTTATCGAATACTTGATCGATAAATGATTTTATCAAATAACTCTTCAAAAAGAGAATATTTTGAAAACAAAGACTCAGAGTTTTCATTATAGTCTATTTATCGGATATCTTATCGATAAATGAATTTATCAAATAGATCTTGGATAAATATCCTTGCAAAAATAATCTTTTCACATATTTCTTTTCCATTTATCAAAGAGCTAATCGAATAGGTGTCTGATCGATAAGCTAATCGATAAATATCCTTTCAAAAAATAATCTTTTCACATATTTCTTTTCCATTTATCAAAAAACTAATCGTATAGGTGTCTCATGGATAAGCTAATCGATAAATATCCTTTATAAATCATAAAATACTTTTTAAAAAATATTTACTTAATTGTCATCATCAAAATATTGGAATCTCAAGAACAATAGGCTTATTCATAGTCTGACGTACATATTAGATCGACCAAGCTACTCCAGTTCTTGAGATGTACCCAGTCGAAGGTATAAAGCCCAAGTCTAGACTATGGCTCCACTCCTTAAAAAGCCTAACTCAGGAGGTGTTACTATCCTATGTTCCCCCTCTACAAAACTGGCTAGGGTAAGTATTAAGGAGCAGGGCCTTACTTACAAGTAGGGTAGGAGTATTTACTTAAAGGGGGGCGGGCTCGCCCGTTTTGCCCGCCGGCCCATTTTTTTTTTAATTTTTAATATTATTATTTATTTTACTCAAATGTTACTTTAAATACTCCTATTATCGAATACTAGTAAAGATGATTACTTATTTATTAATATATATTGACATATTATAATTGATTAATATTATGTTAATATTTATTTAGATTTATAGTTATAAAATTTAAGATTTTTTCATACAAAATAGAAATTTTTAAGAGTATAACATTAGCAATTTTTTGATTATGTTAATATAATATTAGAAATTTTGTATTAATATTTTAAAATTTTAAAAATAATTTTTTAAAAATATTAAAAATAAGTGGTGGACTTACGAGCTAACCTGTTAATAAAGAGGGCGGGTTCGGGTTAGCATTTTATCAGCTCATTTTAAGATGGGCTAGCCTATTTTTTCACTATTACTTACAAGTTAATTATTGTCCCATATTCCCATGAAACAGGGCC
Source organism: Leucaena leucocephala (assembly GCA_037074615.1). NCBI lineage: Eukaryota > Viridiplantae > Streptophyta > Magnoliopsida > Fabales > Fabaceae > Leucaena > Leucaena leucocephala. Next base: position 5,792,673 of record CM073548.1, on the reverse strand, counting down.
CTACAAGAGGCCAACCCCTGCGCGAGGTGGAGGCAAGTCACGTGATCACTGTATCATATAAAGTCATCATCTTCGCATATCCCGTCACCAATACCTATCATGAATGACATCAAACCCAATGCACCCAAGCATGATTAAAAAGGATTAAAGTATCTCATTGAAATATCATAATTATACATCACCAGCATGCTTGAAAAGGAAAACACATATCATACAAGCACGATTAGAAACGATGCAAGTAACTGATAAGCAAATAACATAGTCATAGTCTCTTATTGTGTCGAAGTCTCAACATAATTTATGTACATATATTATTAGCTAAAGATTTACACATTTACATCTATATATTTAATTACCAAACAAGGCTTCTATAGGGAATTGGAAGACGGGCAGCGAAAATAAATTTTAAAAATTTCCCAGTCCCTGCCAGGATCTATCGATTATGTTTAAGTCAAGTAGTAAGATGTGTTACCTTCGGTATTCAAATTATTGGTAGCTCGGGGATTCTGACGTTCGGGATGCCTATTCTCTCTTTTCTATCGCGAGAAGTCGACTACTCAGATCAGCTTTCTCTACCGGTATCCACATGAACATCGTTCCAATCACGAACGACATGCTAGCGCCTCTTGTGCTTCTAGGGTTTTTCTCCAGAATCCATCCTCTCCGTCTCTATTTGGCCGTTTCTTATCTACAAAAACCGTTTGCACTCTCACACCAAAACCCTAGCCCCTAATGTCAAATATATAGGATGTTATCGGTGTTCTGATTGAGTTGGATTTCAGAATTAATCCTATATTAATTCCTTATATGTCATACAGTGGTATCAGAGCCATGCCGTTTTGTGTTTAAGTTAGGTTTGATTGTTGATACATGTGATGTACGTTAGACTTCTTAGCCGATCATATGATAACATGCGAATTATATATGATATATAAGGAATCCGAATAATGTATGACATATAGGGAATCCGAATAATGTATGACATATAGGGAATCCGTTTTATATATGACATATAAGGAATTCAAATTGAAACTAAAATCGTTCGTTACATATGTGTGCGATTATGTGTAAATCGGTGATGTATGTTAATTGATTTGATCAATTAAAATTGATAGGGATCCAAGGAAACTGAATTAAGTTTCTTGATTATTTATCAAAAAAAAATTCTCGGGGCGCTGCCCCTAGACCCCACCCGCTAACCGGCTAGCGGGACCGCTGTGGCTACCTGTTCGTAGAGCAACATAATCGTAACATATACTGCCTTTCCTGATGTATGAATGTTTTGGTTTCATAACATTTATTGCCTTTCACATAATATGAATTTTGTTTCTTGAATGTTTGGGTATGGTGAACAATATGACTCTTGTAACACCCCAATTTTTAGGCCTAGAGATGCCAGAAGGAGAATTTAAGGGCATAATCGTAATTATGGGAAAGATCGGACTGGAAGCCGATGAGTACCATATTTTTTCAGAAAATAGAGAAAATTATGCTGATCATTTCAATGAACTGTGAAATGTGCATATGAGGTCTCTAGGTGTATGAAAGAATTAGAAATATGACCAGGGGTAAAATGGTCATTTTTGAAAAGTGTGCGCGGGAGCGTACTTTCAGGCCAAAATAGCCCGGTCCGGATAAAATATCTGAAAATAACGGAAGATAGAGAATAGGATTCCGGATTGAATGACGCAACACAGAATTTTGATTTGAGGTCCCGATTTTTCTGTAAAAATTCTCGAAGATGGGAAATTACAGTTATAATCGGTAAAGGAAAGGCAGTCCGAATAGAGATGATCGGACTATGGCCAGAGGCCATACAGTGTTGTCTAAGGCCCGTAGTGACACCAGGGAAGGCCCAGGCCCATAATATCAGTTCAGTGGTAAGAGGGGCCGGTGTCCGGGAAAAATGTGCAAAATGACGAAAATGCCCTTATATTATAGAATAACTGAAGAATAAGTAAAGGGTATTTTGGTCATTTGGCTAAGGTTAGACAGTCAAGAAGGGGTATCTGGATAGTTGACCAGGGTCAGAGAATACTCTGGTAAAATATGAAAAGACAATAATGCCCCTAGACCTAGTAAAGGAAATGAAATGACTTAAGTGCAATTATGGAAAGTTTCAAGGCCAAAAAGGAAAGTAGACAAAAATGTGAGGTCTTTAACTGTAATTTTAGCCAAATAAAAAGGGACTTAAATGAAAAGAAGAAAAGTTCCTTGGGCTAAAATGTAATTAAAGAAAGTCAGGCCGGAAGTGGTTTGGACTGTCCGAAAGCATTTCAGTCCCAGATTTCACCGGTAGAGAGAGCAAGGGACGCTCGGTAATCTGTCTTGATACATGAATTTTTGAAGACTCCAGATAGCCAGAAATGGACTGATCGTCCAAAAGTTATAAAAATTCATACCGGATATCCTAGAATTCAGATCTAGGTGAGAAAGTACAGGATGATACGTCCTTATGGGGCGGATGTCGGGAAACTGACAGAATACCGATAGGAGGCCTGTAGAAAAAGTTATTCGTAAATCAGAAAATCCAGACGGGAGTGTGAGGCCTCCGGGGATCCGATAGGGAGATTTATCGGTATTTGAAAGGGGACTGAATGAGTTCGGATGACCTCAGTCAGATGACTGATATGACTCACAGTGATGCCTACACACCGCAGGCCAGTGTATCGAACAGAAGGAGCCGGTGTCCGGATATGTGTATAAACGGTGAATAATAGATAAAATATTCAATAATTATTAACGGGGGAAGATTCCTCTTAATGCGTGCCATGAGGATATTGGACCCAGAAAGGCCCAATAATGGCGCCAGTAGAGGCCCAGTAAGACACGTGGACTGATAGGTGGGCCAGTGTCCGGCAGAACCCCGGAAAAGTGCGAAATTACAAAAATGCCCCTATGTTGTACTAAAGAGTAACAGATGAATGGAGGGCATTTTGGTAATTCTGGATAGGCCCAGAAGCCAAGGTATATACAGATAAAGTTATTTGGAGTCAGTATATGCCCTGACAGAGTACAGAAGGGTATGAAATGACGATTTTACCCTTAGGGTTAAAATAGTACAAGAAAGGGGCACCCAAGGGTATTTTGGTAATTTGCCAAGGGCTGTTTCTTGGGGATCGAGCCATCAGAGTACTTGAGCTTGATCAGGATCCAAGATAACATTCCCAGAGCCCAAAAACGTAGGCCCAATGATATGTGGGGAAAAGTGGCATTAAAATATTATTTTAATGCTGTTTCAATAAAGTAAAGTTACTCGGTTGGCACGATAACCAAGGAGGTGATCGGATAAAGTCCTGGATTTATCTGGATAGCATTGGAAGGCGTGAAAGGTGCCAATAAGATGACACATGGCGCCAACATAAAGGCAGAAGAAAAAGTTGAGGACACGTATTACGAGGCAAGAGACTGGACCGGTGAGTCAGCATGCTGAGTCAGCTGCTGAGGTGTCCAGGATTTCAGACATGTGATAAATGTGGCGCTGAGGTGTCCTGTTGAGGTGTCCCAATGATGTCATGCATGATGCAGTAAATGAGGAATTAAAGAAAATAGGAAAATCCAGGAAAAACCAGGACCGCAGGATCAAAGTTCATAGAAACTGCAGAATTGCCATTGAAGGCAATTATAAATACCCCCTCCATTCCATTTTCATTCACGCAAGGCAAGGGAGAAGGGAGAGAAAGAAGAGAGAGAAGGAGAAGGAAAGGAAGAGAGAAAGGAGAAAAGGAAGTAAGGAAGTTCTGGCGGAGCTGGAAGCAGAATAAGGATAATGGAGTTCTGCTAAGCTAGCCAGGTAGTAACTAATCCTAGCTTTTATGTAATGGCTTTGTGATTTATTGTGCTATTGTTTGGTTGGATTGTTGTCTTATATGTTATGTCTGAAGCTTTGCTGTAATGCTATGATCATATGTTATTAAGCATGGAAGCACGCAGCATACTTATCTGTACACAATCACAAGCAAGCACTGTCACTCTGCATTACATATATTGTTATGATTGTTGCTACTGAGATTCCCCCGAATCTCATCCCAATAAGTAAACCATTACAGGGGAGGTTATGTCAAAATGAATTCTGGAATTTTAAGAGACGCCGTTATGCTGCCGAAGTAAAGACTGAACATCAGTATATGATAAGTACTGTGTACGTAGTTCTGTCTAAGGAGGCTAGAAGTGAGTGGACCTAGCCGGTTCATCTAGTCTTTCCTGGGTACTACGTATAATGGTAGTTCTCATGAGGGGATTACCGAATCAGTACGGTTCAGTTCTTTGTACAGATGAAGCGTAGCGGTTATGCTGCCGGAGTTTAGGCAGAAAAAGATGTAATAGAGATATGAGAATTTATGTACATGTCCAGATGTAAAACAACTTATTAATTAATAATAATTGTTGTTTGGCATGTTTGACTGATTTATGAGGGATGTATGCATATGTATGCAAAGTAGAAATGCTGAAATATACCACTGTGAACAGTAACACGTGGTGACAAGGTCATGTTTGATAAATGATTAAAAATAGTAAATGGATGAATAAATGTATGAAAGTTTTATGGTAGATATTAGACATACCAAGATTTAATTTTATATATAAAATGTATCATTTGGATGTCTACACAAGAAGATATAAATTATCAAAGTTGGGACCAGAATGCTGGATTCAGGGAGAAAAACGTGGGATGAACAGTAAAGTTGACACGTTGACTGACGTTGACTTGGTCAACGAATGGTCAACGAGTTATTTTTCCCTGAAAGATAATTGAGTTAGCTTCATTTATAAATTGGAACCACTTCATTTCTATTTTTCTAGAATTAGTTATGAGTTTTCGAAGTCGGGTCACTCATCTGGAATTTACACAGTGAACAGTACTCGATAAGAGTAAAACTCCAGATTGAGAAATTGGACTTCAATGACCTTGAAAGTGGTTCTAAATGCTACTGAATGGTCCCTAAGACATACGAAAGTAAGGATGTTTCATTTTGGTATCAGAACAAAGGATTCTGGCTTAGGAAATGCTCTGAACAGATAATTTATGGTGTTAGTACAGAATAAGGATAGCACAGAACAAAGGGTTCTGGCTCCGAGCATAAGATTCTGGCACGGAACAGAAGGTTCTGGCTCAGTGATGCTCTGGTTTAGTTAGTTTGATTCCTTAAACAAATGAGAAGTTTGAATGGTCCTCTCCCTAGAGTAGGATATAGGGATGGTGTTCACTGCTTGGAAAGGTTTAGACAGAAGACAGTGACACCCAGATGTATGAGGCTGGACCCCGAGCTTTATAGTCTTACGAAGGATATGATTATGATGGGCTAATCTTAGTCAGTCGATACAGTCGAGGTCTCGTGTTTATTAACACAATATGGCTGGACTAAGCAGAACAAGGTTTAAGAAGCAGTTTCCTCCAGAGATAGAGACAGAATCTGATCAGTTCACGACTAAGGAAGCTGCAAGAGTAGCTTGAGGTATCGTGTTGTAACCAAATACTGTGGTGAGGATGCCAGGTATCCAAGTTACAATAAGTTAAGTCATAAGTCACGCTGAGATGCGGGCAGCCCAGGCTCGCCAAGATCAAGAGCGAGATTCTGCTATCACTACGGCGGTTGCTGCTGCGGTTGCAAGATTACAGTAGTCTGGGAAGTAGGTAGTACTAGAAAATGATGTAGAACCTGAACCTCAACCAAATCATGAGCAGACTGGAATGAATAGACGTTAGGGGTCTATAGGAAATAATAATGACCAGGAAAGTCTGCAAACATGGATGGAATGATTCCATAAATTTGATCCGCCCATGTTGAAGGGACTTTTGACACTCAAGCAGTTGAGGATTGGGTAAGCTAGTTAGAGAAAATCTTTAAGGTTTTAGAATGTTCCATTGAAAGAAAGACCCAGCTGGCAGTTTATAAAGGAATGTGCAATAACCAGAAAAGAGTGAGCTTACTCCATCAGTACCACTGAAAGTGATGCCACCAGGTTCCTTGAAAAGGAACAATAAGAAGAGAAATGAGCCAGCATATGGGTCAAAAGTTAATAAGAAGCAAGGAAGTACGCCAGGTAGTGGGCCAAGAGAAGTTAGTAGGCAACCAAGGCCTAATGAATGTAGGAACTGCGGTCGAGACCATGGTATGAGGCCTTGTCCAGTAGGTCAAGGGTTACGCTATAGGTGTGGAAAGTATGGACATTATGCCAGGGAGTGTCCACAGAACACAACAGGCGAAAGATACCCGACTTAGGGAAGAATATATACCCTGACTGGCAACGAGATAAGAAAGTCTCCTGTGCCAAACTAAGGTACGAGTTTATTTGTGTTCTGTTTCCACTGGCTAATGAACGGATAAATCCTGTATGTGATTGGATTGTATTGTCCAGTATGCATACTATTGAGCTACCCTATACCTAGTATGTTGCCGTTGTATGAGGATGAGTATGACTACATGTTTTAAAAGTAGGAAGTAGAGAAGAGGGGTCTTATGTCGCGACTAATATGTACAGATAAGTTGATGTTGCGACGTGAGAAGACCTTAGGTAGCGATGAGTAATATTGCAGTACGCGACCAGTGTACAAAGGAGTCCAGGTCACGATGTTATGAGAGATAGGTCGTGACTAAAGGACGCAGAGATGCTAGGTTGTGACGAGTAGTGTGCGACGGTTACGACTAAAAGTCACAGAGCATGTGAGTTGCGACTATGAAGTTCTCAAGTCGCGACTATAATTGGCAGAGGCCATATGATGAAGAGAATGAAGGTACTAAACTCGCTGAAGTCCACCAGCTAGAGGATTGGTATAATATATGATAAGCTAGACAGTACAAAGATACTGAGAAACGAAAGATCAGTTTGAGACGAGGTTTAAAGTAGATCCTCCATGTGATAAATAAGAGTAGATCTACATTACAGGGGTTTTATTCAGCTAATCTGAATAGAAGACCTAAAAGTTAGATTGAGATTTGCCTAGGAATGATCCTAGCACATGGCCTAAGGTTAGAGACGTGATGGTTAATAGATAAAGAGCTAAATGTTCCCTGAGCAGAGGGATTCCATCACAAAGAAGTAGTAGACCTAGGGGAGAATACCCTAGAGAACAGAAGTAATAGTGAAAGATGATGAATGAGATCCATGAGGATTAAGGATCAAATGAAAGGCCAATAAGTAATCATAGTCCGGTCAAGAATAGACTAGGACTAATGGATAGATAGAAGAAGTTGAAAGATAGTAAAGAGATAGCCACAGTTAAGAGATAAAGTGACTCCCCAATTCCCTATATAAGATAAAGTAGTGAAGGGTTGAGTCTATACCCTGGTAAGACGGTAGTGTGGCAGCCTAAGTAAGATAGACAGAGGTGCCTGTCAGATTCTGATCATGTGATTGATAATCTGACAGATAATGCGATAGATAGTATGATCAGATGATGATCTGACAAATAATATGATCAAGAAAATATGTTTTGAGGCTTACTTGGATTGTTACGATATCTAATGGATGGTTGAGCAAAATATGATGATGATATGGCTTATGTGCCATAAGTTATGATAGTTGCATTTCATTGCAGTTGTCAAAGGATGACATGCATGTTAGAGTATGCTATAATGAATGGATACTCCCCTTTTGCAGTGCATGCAGGGTAGAGTATATATGAGTACATATATGAGATAAGAAAGTTATGAGAAAGTAGGTTGCTCCCATGCCATATGATATGAGGATGATATGATTGTTTTGAGGATGATAGATAGTCTCAGTTATGGGACAATAAGTTATGATATGATACTCAGACATGATGTATGATTGAGGTTACTCAGGTATTTCTATAGGCTTGTGAATACAGTACTCAGGGCCATTTCTATTAAGCGGAATAGTATACAGATAACGGTAAAGGGATTGTTTCTAGATCACTCTTCAGATAAGAGTTGGATCTGAAACAGGTGGTTCTCAGATAGAGCTAGATTCAGATGAGTATAGATCACTCTTCAGATAAGAGTTGGATCTGATGTAGAATGCTCACAGTTAGAATATAATTCAAATGGCTCGCAGTTAGAGCACAGGTTGAAAGATGAGAAGGAACTCCTGAGTAAAAGAGGAAGTAAGTAAAGTCTGGGTAAATGATATGAGGCTATAAAATTTTCAAATGTTTATGGAGTTATCAACAGGTGGAAGCAGTTAACCTTATAACTTAGTCTGTTGGTTTAAAATCTTCGGGAGATATACAGTACAACAGAATCACAATTAGATTCTGGAGGGTCACAGTTAGATCCTAGCATGGCTCCAGGATCGCAGATAGATCCTAACAGCTTCAGAGTCGCAGTTGGATTCTGAAGAGGCTAATGGTTGATCGTAGTTAGATCCCGAGGTCGTAGTTAGACCTAGCCTGAGGAAAGTAATGAGCCATGAGATATGAGTACAATGTAGTATCTCTTTGAAGATGAATGCCAAAGACGAAGTTAAGGTAAGGAAGCTTCACTAGTTGATACACTCATCCAGAAAAATTATTTAAAATTGTTTTCCAGAGAGCCTCTATTATACAGACTAAACTTAGTTTTTCCTTAAACGAAGATGGAGTCCAAATTCGAATCTGAGTACTGATATTCAAAGTTTGGTAGAAGTATGCCTGAGAAGTAAAGAATAGAATCTTCTATTTGTTGAGAATAGAAAAGCATTGGCTAAGAGCACTCTGGGAGGTAGCTCAAGTTGTAAAGCCAATAGTAAGAGAAAGAGGCAATAGTTCAGGCAGGGGACTGATCAGGGTAATGATCAGATTGGAGAGCAGAGATGTCAATGTGGTGGAAAGAGCCATGGCACCTGGGAATGTCGAGCAGGGTAAAGCAGTTGTGGTAAGAAAGGCCACTTTGTAAGAGGTTGCCCTAAGAATGCGAACATCCCTAGGAAAGGTATTTGCTCTTACCCCAGACACAGTCTTCAATATTCCCTAAGGTCGACCCTAAGAATGGTTAAGAAGAACCATAGCTGTAAGGGCGACTGAGCTGTAAGGAACTATATGCCTAGATGATGATATGGATAATGAAGAGTTCTTTTCGGATCTAAAGAAAGTGGTCATGATAACAAGTCATGAGAGATTAAAAGACCAGAGAGACCTAGAGAACAGGATCTAAGGCAAAGCAAAGATAGAATGTAGTTCTATAAGAAAGAGATTGCTAGGGCCTAAAGCTATATAAAGAGTAATCTAGCCCTAACCCAGTAGCACGTTAAATTGAAAGGTGCTAAGGCAAGAGTAGCCTAATGATATGTAAGCCCTAAGAAGGGATAAGAAAGTGCAAATGCCATAAAGGTTTGGCATAGATGCATGAAGTTATGAGAACAGTTAAGAAAAGTCAGAGAAGTTATCTGGGTTATGATCTCGTATCAGGAGAAAGGAAGTTAGAAGAACAATATTTCTCCTGAGAGATTAGCAAAGTGTAAGAGGAGTGATGTAGACCCCCGAATTACATCAGAATTCTGCGGAATAAGATATGAAAGAAATGGACACTACTCACAAGTGTAATGAATTGTCCATAAGTATAAGAGGATGAATGCCCCAAGCCTTAGTCATAAACCAGGAAAAGATATACAGAGGAGTTATATCCTGGATAGTTGATTGAGGTATTAAGTAAATTTCGAGGACGAAATTTATTTTAAGGGGGGTAGAAATGTAACACCCCAATTTTTAGGCCTAGAGATGCCAGAAGGAGAATTTAAGGGCATAATCGTAATTATGGGAAAGATAGGACTGGTAGCCGATGAGTACCATATTTTTTCAGAAAATAGAGAAAATTATGCTGATCATTTCACTGAACTGTGAAATGTGCATATGAGGTCTCTAGGTGTATGAAAGAATTAGAAATGTGACCAGGGGTAAAATGGTTATTTTTGAAAAGTGTGCGCGGGAGCGTACTTTCAGGCCAAAATAGCCCGGTCCGGATAAAATATCTGAAAATAACGGAAGATAGAGAATAGGATTCCGGATTGAATGACGCAACACAGAATTTTGATTTGAGGTCCCGATTTTTCTGTAAAAATTCTCGAAGATGGGAAATTACAGTTATAATCGATAAAGGAAAGGCAGTCCGAATAGAGATGATCGGACTATGGCCAGAGGCCATACAGTGTTGTCTAAGGCCCGTAGTGACACCAGGGAAGGCCCAGGCCCATAATATCAGTTCAGTGGTAAGAGGGGCCGGTGTCCGGGAAAAATGTGCAAAATGACGAAAATGCCCTTATATTATAGAATAACTGAAGAATAAGTAAAGGGTATTTTGGTCATTTGGCTAAGGTTAGACAGTCAAGAAGGGGTATCTGGATAGTTGACCAGGGTCAGAGAATACTCTGGTAAAATATGAAAAGACAATAATGCCCCTAGACCTAGTAAAGGAAATGAAATGACTTAAGTGCAATTATGGAAAGTTTCAAGGCCAAAAAGGAAAGTAGACAAAAATGTGAGGTCTTTAACTGTAATTTTAGCCAAATAAAAAGGGACTTAAATGAAAAGAAGAAAAGTTCCTTGGGCTAAAATGTAATTAAAGAAAGTCAGGCCGGAAGTGGTTTGGACTGTCCGAAAGCATTTCAGTCCCAGATTTCACCGGTAGAGAGAGCAAGGGACGCTCGGTAATCTGTCTTGATACATGAATTTTTGAAGACTCCAGATAGCCAGAAATGGACTGATCGTCCAAAAGTTATAAAAATTCATACCGGATATCCTAGAATTCAGATCTAGGTGAGAAAGTACAGGATGATACGTCCTTATGGGGCGGATGTCGGGAAACTGACAGAATACCGATAGGAGGCCTGTAGAAAAAGTTATTCGCAAATCAGAAAATCCAGACGGGAGTGTGAGGCCACCGGGGATCCGATAGGGAGATTTATCGGTATTTGAAAGGGGACTGAATGAGTTCGGATGACCTCAGTCAGATGACTGATATGACTCACAGTGATGCCTGAACACCGCAGGCCAGTGTATCGAACAGAAGGAGCCGGTGTCCGGATATGTGTATAAACGGTGAATAATAGATAAAATATTCAATAATTATTAACGGGGGAAGATTCCTCTTAATGCGTGCCATGAGGATATTGGACCCAGAAAGGCCCAATAATGGCGCCAGTAGAGGCCCAGTAAGACACGTGGACTGATAGGTGGGCCAGTGTCCGGCAGAACCCCGGAAAAGTGAGAAATTACGAAAATGCCCCTATGTTGTACTAAAGAGTAACAGATGAATGGAGGGCATTTTGGTAATTCTGGACAGGCCCAGAAGCCAAGGTATATACAGATAAAGTTATTTGGAGTCAGTATATGCCCTGACAGAGTACAGAAGGGTATGAAATGACGATTTTACCCTTAGGGTTAAAATAGTACAAGAAAGGGGCACCCAAGGGTATTTTGGTAATTTGCCAAGGGCTGTTTCTTGGGAATCGAGCCATCAGAGTACTTGAGCTTGATCAGGATCCAAGATAACATTCCCAGAGCCCAAAAACGTAGGCCCAATGATATGTGGGGAAAAGTGGCATTAAAATATTATTTTAATGCTGTTTCAATAAAGTAAAGTTACTCGGTTGGCACGATAACCAAGGAGGTGATCAGATAAAGTCCTGGATTTATCTGGATAGCATTGGAAGGCGTGACAGGTGCCAGTAAGATGACACATGGCGCCAACATAAAGGCAGAAGAAAAAGTTGAGGCACGTATTACGAGGCAAGAGACTGGACCGGTGAGTCAGCATGCTGAGTCAGCTGCTGAGGTGTCCAGGATTTCAGACATGTGATAAATGTGGCGCTGAGGTGTCCTGTTGAGGTGTCCCAATGATGTCATGCATGATGCAGTAAATGAGGAATTAAAGAAAATAGGAAAATCCAGGAAAAACCAGGACCGCAGGATCAAAGTTCATAGAAACTGCAGAATTGCCATTGAAGGCAATTATAAATACCCCCTCCATTCCATTTTCATTCACGCAAGGCAAGGGAGAAGGGAGAGAAAGAAGAGAGAGAAGGAGAAGGAAAGGAAGAGAGAAAGGAGAAAAGGAAGTAAGGAAGTTCTGGCGGAGCTGGAAGCAGAATAAGGATAATGGAGTTCTGCTAAGCTAGCCAGGTAGTAACTAATCCTAGCTTTTATGTAATGGCTTTGTGATTTATTGTGCTATTGTTTGGTTGGATTGTTGTCTTATATGTTATGTCTGAAGCTTTGCTGTAATGCTATGATCATATGTTATTAAGCATGGAAGCACGCAGCATACTTATCTGTACACAATCACAAGCAAGCACTGTCACTCTGCATTACATATATTGTTATGATTGTTGCTACTGAGATTCCCCCGAATCTCATCCCAATAAGTAAACCATTACAGGGGAGGTTATGTCAAAATGAATTCTGGAATTTTAAGAGACGCCGTTATGCTGCCGAAGTAAAGACTGAACATCAGTATATGATAAGTACTGTGTACGTAGTGCTGTCTAAGGAGGCTAGAAGTGAGTGGACCTAGCCGGTTCATCTAGTCTTTCCTGGGTACTACGTAGAATGGTAGTTCTCATGAGGGGATTACCGAATCAGTACGGTTCAGTTCTTTGTACAGATGAAGCGTAGCGGTTATGCTGCCGGAGTTTAGGCAGAAAAAGATGTAATAGAGATATGAGAATTTATGTACATGTCCAGATGTAAAACAACTTATTAATTAATAATAATTGTTGTTTGGCATGTTTGACTGATTTATGAGGGATGTATGCATATGTATGCAAAGTAGAAATGCTGAAATATACCACTGTGAACAGTAACACGTGGTGACAAGGTCATGTTTGATAAATGATTAAAAATAGTAAATGGATGAATAAATGTATGAAAGTTTTATGGTAGATATTAGACATACCAAGATTTAATTTTATATATAAAATGTATCATTTGGATGTCTACACAAGAAGATATAAATTATCAAAGTTGGGACCAGAATGCTGGATTCATTGAGAAAAACGTGGGATGAACAGTAAAGTTGACACGTTGACTGACGTTGACTTGGTCAACGAATGGTCAACGAGTTATTTTTCCCTGAAAGATAATTGAGTTAGCTTCATTTATAAATTGGAATCACTTCATTTCTATTTTTCTAGAATTAGTTATGAGTTTTCGAAGTCGGGTCACTTATCTGGAATTTACACAGTGAACAGTACTCGATAAGAGTAAAACTCCAGATTGAGAAATTGGACTTCAATGACCTTGAAAGTGGTTCTAAATGCTACTGAATGGTCCCTAAGACATACGAAAGTAAGGATGTTTCGGCTCTAGATTACAAGTGTTGTAATTTTTCTAAATACGGCCTACGTGTCGTGCCTTCCTCTATTTACTCTCGATATACATTCTCTTCCCACTTCACTCCCCTCGAATGTTAAAACGAGGTTTCTTTATGTAATTTTTCTATTCTTATTAGAGAGCTCCTCTCATTGGCTTGAGGAGACTTAGGATAGGTGAGCCATATTGCATCACGTTTAAAAGTTATGCATCTTATGATTACATCACTACATATATGTTCTATATGCATGTTACTTGTATGAGATATAGCCGAGATACATGCATTCTTGTAAATGAGATAGTTAATTAAGCCCTCTAAATAAAATCTTAAGTCATAATGCCTTCAATTTATGAACACTTGTCAAAACCTCGATCGCTCACTTGTCGGCTCCACCAAAGTGGGTGCATTTGAGTTATCTTGGGGAGATAAGCAAGAGTAATGGTGCTACTCACATATATTTGTTATTGTTTGACTTAATTGAAATTAACAAAATGGTTTTGGGTCTCAAGGCATTAGATGGGATTAAAACATGTCAAATCATATGATGATAGAATCCCATGAACATCTAAAAGTTACATTTGATGTAATTGGTAAAGGTGTTGCCTACCTAAATAACTTAATTTTAAGCGTCCTGTCAAAGCGGACTTAAGTTTAAGCCAAATATAGATCTTAGCCCATTAATTATTACATTGAGGGTTATTTATTTAGTGGGAGATTGCTAATTCAATTGCATATTTTAATTATAGAATCATGACGACTAGTAATACTGCTACATTATCATTGCGATCTATACTTGAGAAGGACAAACTCAATGGAACAAACTTTCTTGACTGGTTCAGGAACTTGAGAATTGTTCTCAAGCAGGAAAGAAAGGCACATGTTCTAGATCAAAGATTCTTACGCGAAGCATAAGGAAGACTCTGTCGATGTGGGATGCTTGATGCTTGCCACCATGGTTCTAGAGCTCAGAAGAGATTTGGAACACATGGAGGCTTATGAGATGATTGTGCATCTGAAGGAAATATTCTAGCAACAGGCAAGGCAAGAGAGGTATGAGACCACTAAGGCCTTACATCCCTGCAAGATGGCTGAAGGTGCATCAGTGAGTACTCATGTCTTAAAGATGAAAGGGTACGTTGATCACCTTGAGGGGCTTGGATTTCCCATGAGCCAGGAGTTAGCTACAGATTTGATCTTGAACTCACTCCCGGAAAGTTATGACCAGTTTGTCATGAACTACAACATGAATAACATGGAGAAATCTATTTCTGAACTGCATGTGATGCTTAAAACTGCTGAGCCAATTGTTAAGAAGAAGCCCATTACTGTTTTGATGGTTCAGAAAGGAAAGGGTATGAAGAAGAAAGGCAAGGGCAAAGGGAAGGGTCATGGCTCATCAGGTAAGACTAAAAAGTCTAGCAAGCCCAAAACCAAGCCTACACCAAAGAAGGCAAAGCCTCCAAAGGAAGGAGTCTGCTTCTTCTACAATGAACCTGGTCATTGGAAGAGGAATTGTAAGCTCTACCTTGAAAATCTGAAAAAGAACAAGAAGGATAGCGGGGCTATCATTTCAGGTATTTATGTTATAGACATTCATCTTTCTACTTCTACTACATGGGTATTAGATACTGCATGTGGTTCTCATATTTGTACAAATGTGCAGGGTCTAAAGGACAGTAGGAAGCTGAAAAAGGGAGAAGTTGACCTACGAGTTGGAAATATAGCAAGGGTTGTTACTTTAGCTATATGCACTTATGAATTAGTTCTGCCCACTGGGAATAGTAGATGTTCTATTTATCGTAATGATGTTTTCTATGCTCATGGTGATTTGCATGTTGATCATTATATATTAAATTTGGAACAACCCAATCATGGAAATATCTATAACATAACTACCAAAAGGGTCAAACTAAACTATTTGAATCCAACATACCTCTGGTATTGTCGTCTGGGCCACATAAATGAGAAACGCATTTCTAAACTCCATCAAGATGGATTTCTCAACTCATTTGATACTTGTGAGTCTTGCTTGTTAGGAAAGCTGACAAAGTCACCTTTCACTGGGCAAAGTGAGAGGGCCACTGATTTGTTGGGCCTCATACATACAGATGTGTGTGGACCGATGAATACAAATACCAGAGGAGGTTATTCGTACTTCATCACATTCATAGATAATTTTAGTAGATATGGATACCATCTAATGAAACATAAATCCGAATCTTTTGAAATGTTCAAGATATTTCAAAATGAAGTACAAAACCAGCTTGGTAAAATAATTAAAGCCCTTCAATCTGATCAAGGTGGTGAAAATTTGAGCCAAGAGTTCATTGATCATCTTATGAGTTATGGGATAGTCTCACAATTGACTCCTCCAGGAACACCACAATGGAATAGCATTTCTGAATAGAGGAATCGAACACTATTAGATATGGTTTGATCCTTGATGACTCGATGATAACTGTCGTTTCTAATTATCAAACAAAACTAAGCTAACCAATAGTAAGTGAAGGCTAACCTAGGTCAGATCACAAGGAGATAATGTTAAAGTTCCTAATTAATCTATAGAGACACAATTTAACAATTTAAGCAGATGAGTTGTGTGTAGACTGTTTGAACTATAACTGAATGTAAATTCTATCCTATTGTTTATGATTTCAAGTGTTCATAATGATGAGATGAATGAATGATGGAAAGTGTGTTCCCTTGGAGATATCCTTACCTTCATTATCCATAGAATATCAAGAGTTAATCAATTGAACTAGAATAGGTTAGCTAACAACTCTCTAGCTAAATCTCAATTAACGCTACAACTTGCAGACATCAATAGAGAAGATGAATTGTTCAACTTAGATATAATAGAATATGAATATTAATCAAATGATCATTACTGTAGAAAGGAAGAATCCAACTCGGTTCCTAATTCCTTGTCATCTATTACTCTAATTGAATCAATAAACCAGAAGTAAACATATCAACTCGATACAAGTACATCTGAATTAAAGACTCAATGACACTCCCTGTTTTAGCTCTAAGATTCTGGTTCGGTGTCATCTCCAAGGAAGCACAGCAGCTCAGCCTTGCATTGCTATCTGAACTCCAGCAGCAAACATCGGTACATCAGCAGTAGTCATATGGAAATGGAAGGAGAAAATGAAGATGATGAGCTGCAGAACCTTTCTCTGTTTCTATTGACTAGAACAGAGCAAGGTTGCAGAAAAGCAAAAGCTAAGTGTGGGGGAGTTGATAAACTCATATTTGTACTGATTCTTAATATGATAAAAGAGAGTTTATTATTGATTCTTATCCACATTTACTACTATATTGAGCAAATTAGTTAATAATATGAAATTGGACAAGTGAGAATTTAAATGATGTAATTTTAGTGCTTAATTGGATAAATAATCTATTAAATGTCCATTTCAGGTCAACACAACAATCAATCAGCAAAGTGGATTGTCCCTGTGGAATTAAGTCACGACTTTATTGATTCACCGTCGCGACCAAACTTCAACCAGCGAAGAATCAGTACAAAACTAAGTACAAATATGAGTTTATCAAATATGAGTTTATCAACTAATTACATCTATTTTCTTTGTACTTTTCTTTTTCTCTGTATTTTTCCTTTCTTTTCTTTATTTTTATTTTCTTGAACCAGATAGCTAATACATTGAAGTTTAGATATTCAACAAGTAATTGAAACTTCACAATCAAAGACTTACTGCAGCAATAACTATCTTGCACAGTATTCATTAATCAAGGATGGAATTAAAAGAAAGTGAAGGTCTCAAAGGGGTAAAGCAAAGGATTTCATATTTATGTGGTTTCTGTTTGGTCAAAAGGGTTTTGAAAGAAATGCCCTTATCATCTTCACAATTCCATGGAGCTAATATGGTTTTGAATCAAGGATTGAGACAAGTTCTACAAAGTTACCAAACTAGATAGTGTCACACAATGTAAAGGAGTATATGTTGAAGGCTCAAATTGCTTCCATCTGGCTTACTCACCCTAATCAGCTCATATGACTAGATTGCATGAATCTTAAACAAAGTACATGAGACTAATCATTCATGATGCACAATTTCCAGTAATGAATTGATGAAACAAGCAACTAACACTTCATCAAGTTTGCCAATGTTCAAAAGTTATGAGTTCAAAGTTCAATTTAGATCTATGATAGTTAATTTCAACTGACCAAGCAATAACCAGAAAGCAGTATAAGGATTTTTCAGCAGAAGGTAGATGTTAGTCACGACAAACAGGTCATCAGGTCGCGACTGTTTTTTATAGAGAAGAATAGTCGTGACCAAATAACAACATAGTCGCGACGGTTATTCACAGAGAGCTACAGTCACGACAAAGATAAGCACAGACCACGACTAAACATCACAGGTGGGTAAATATCAGAAAAATTTTGAGCTTCCGGTCGGGATAAAACTAAGCAATAGTCGCGACCAAACTTCACAAAGAAGAAATTTTGACAATTTGAACATATTAGTCGCGACATAAAAGGCTTTGGGTCACGACCTAAAGACAAAATCACAACAAATATCTGATTTTTATTCACCCATCAAGTTCATCATCCCCCACATTTAAATTCTACATTGTCCACAATGTGAAAAAGCAATGAACTCATGCAAAGGCAGCAATAATGATCATGACAACACTAAACCAAAATCTTTGATTTATTCATGGGATTATTTATCTATCCTACTGATTTGGTCTCCTCCCCCACACTTAATCAACAAATATAGCTCAAGTATATAATAAAATTGATGAAAGCAGACTATTATAAGTGGAGAAACAAGGAAGGAGACAACCTGACTGTTATGGGGGCTTAAAATTCTCCTTGAACAGCTTCCATAGATGGCCCTTCATATTGAATTGTCTTGGATACTTCAGACTCTTTGGAAGTTGTTCAAGCTTAATCTCTGGAGTTTGAATAACAGATAGGCTCAACTTCTTAAACTCTACTCCAAATTTATTGCTCTCTGATTCCTGCACCAATTCAGCATCATATCCAGCAGCAATTCTCTTTGAAGTTACAGCAGTGCAATTATGTTGATGTTGAAGAACATTCTTTAATTTCTGCAGCCCTGAGATGACTAAAAATTTGAAACTCAAATGAACAGGGTTAGAATACAGGATATTAAATGAATTTTTTCTTAACCCATAAATTCTAACTTCTTGTTTCTCATAATTTGCTATAATGACATTGCCCTGCAGACCTGTCATAAACCTTCCTAGATATTGGGCAGCACTTGAAAAAGTGTGGTTAGTTCCAACTGAAGAAATAGTAGATGTAGATGAAGAAAAATCACCCATAATGGAAAGCCAGCCATCAATCTTAGAATTAATGCATAACACATCACAATTGGATGAAGAAAAAGAAAAGAAATCAGTAGAAGAGTAAGGAATGGAAGGTTCTTCAACTACATCATTATTTTCAAGCTCACAAATATCATCACACTCTTTTCCAAGTAATGCTCCAATCATGTTAAGTCCTAGGAGAGAATTATGCTGATGTGGGTATCTATACATATTAAACTGAATTGTGTGCCCACCAAATTCCATTTTAATAATTCTCTCTTTCATGCAAATCATGGTGTTAGCTGTCCTCATGAATGGCCTTCCTAGAATAAGAGTACTATCATCAAGGGACTTATCTACCATATCCAAAACATAAAAGTCCACAGAAAAACAAGGTCCTTAACTTGAACTAAAATGTCTTCTAAGATTCCCTTAGGCTTTATAATACTCTTATTAGCCAATTGAGCTAACACCTTAGTTAGTTTAATCAAATTCATACTTAAAGCATGATAAACTGAACTAGGCATCACATTAATAGCAGCACCTAAGTCTAATAATGCTCTAGAAATAGTTATCTTACTAATTGTGCAGGGAATGGAAAATGCACCTGGATCTTTACACTTATCTGGAAATTGAACTTTGAAAAGTGCAGAAGCTTTGGGTCCTATAACATCCCAATTTTTAGGCCTAGAGATGCAGAGATAGCCTAAGATTAAGAGGCTACTATACCCCTTTTTAGCAGAAGTCCCAGAGGAACGTGAAGAGTTTCAGGGACTAAGCTGCGAGTAAGTAAAGGTACGGGGACTTATGTGTAAACAGTGGAAGTCCCAAGGGGTAAATGGACATTTGGGGATGATGTAAAGGTCAAAGGTTTAAGAGCTGACCATTTTGGTCGCGACTTGAGATAGTTGTGGTCGCGACTAATAGTTACAGAAAGAAGTTGGTCGCGACGAGAGTGTATTATGGTCGCGACTAATATTGGCAGAGAGGATTGGTCGTTACGGATATGTATGTGGTGTCGTGACTAATGAGTAGAATGAGCCTGGTTATGACTAAAAAGTGATGTGGTCGTGACGAAAGACTGTTACGGTCATGACTAAAGGATGTTGTGGTCGCGACTAATGAACCAAAAGATGTTATGTCGCGATAAGGTGATGATGAGGTCGCGACTAGTGGCTAAAGTGGTGCCAAGCGTATGGGCCAAGAGTTGTGAAGGTCTAAAGGAGATAGTTACCCGGTTAGAGATAGACCGGAGGCAAGAGGTCAGATATAGGAAAGGTTATCTGGAAACCATGAGGTAAACTAATAAGTTGTACTCATGGGACCCACAAGATGCTACATGGCATTAGAGTAGTGATTGGTGACCTTTCAGTAGAGTAAAGTTACTCGATTGGCACGAGAACCAAGGAGGTAATCAGATAAGTCTGGGACTTATCTGGATATCATTGGGAAGCGTGCAAGGTCTCTTCCAGGCGCCACATGGCTCTAGTCTGGAGAAAGCAGATAAAGCTGAGGACACGCATTACGAGGTAGGAGACTGGACAGGTGAGTCAGCATGCTGAGGTGTCCAGGAATTGAGACATGTGATAAATGTCCCGGTGAGGTGTCCCGATGATGCAGTAAAGGAGGAATTAAGGAAAATAGGAAATTCCAGGAAAAACCAGGACCGCAGGATCAGAGTTCATAGAAACTACGAAAATGCCATTGGAGGAGGTTATAAATACCCCCCTTGACTTCATTTCCATTCACGCATGGAGAGGAGAAGGGAGAGAAAGAAGAGAGAGAAGGAGAAGGAAGGAAGAGAGAAGGAGGAAAGGAAGAAAGGAAGTTCTGGAGGAGCTGGAAGCAGAATAGAGATAGCAGGGTTCTGCTAAGCTAGCCAGGTAGTAACTAATCCTAGCTTTTATGTAATGGCTTTGTGATTTGATGTGCTATTGTTTGGTTGGATTGTTGTCTTATATGTTATGTCTGAAGCTCTGCTGTAATGCTATGATCATATGTTATTAAGCATGGAAGCACACAGCATACTTATATGTACACAATCACAAGCAAGCACTGTCACTCTGTATTACATATACTATTATGATTGTTGCTACTGAGATTCCCCCGAATCTCATCCCCATACATAACCCATTACAGGGAGGTTATGCTGAAGTGGATTTTGAGAATATTAAGAGATGCCGTTATGCTGCCGAAGTAAAGACTGAATATCAGTATATGATAAGTACTGTGTACGTAGTGCTGTCTAAGGAGGCTAGAAGTGAGTGGACCTAGCCGGTTCATCTAGTCTTTCCTGGGTGCTACGTAGAATGGTAGTTCTCATGAGGGGATTACCGAATCAGTACAGTTCAGTTCTTTGTACAGATGAAGCGTAGCGGTTATGCTGCCAGAGTTTAGGCAAAAAGAGATGTAATAGAGATAGAAAGATTATGTATATGTCTTGTTGTGTATGCCATGCTGTATGACATTATGTTATTCAATGATAAATATTGTTTGGCATATTCAATTTATGTATGGTAAATTAAGGGGAAATTCGCAGGTCCTGAGGCAGCAGTGTTCTGACCTAGTAAACGGAGGAGTCTGGCCACGAGATTTAGCGAGCCTGTAGTACACATCTGGGGCATTCCGTGGATAGGTATTAAGCCTCATTTGGATGTGTAGAAGGTGAGAAACCAGTTCTCAAAGTAAAGGTTCAGGATAAGGAACTTAGGAGTAAAAGTTCCATCTCTGGACTTAAGTTAAGCTAAAATTGCTTCCGCAAGTGTGCTCTGAGGAGTGTAAAGGAGGATGTTTCAGGTCCCAATTGCACCAGTTCATTAAGTTTGTCTCTTTTCCTGTGGTTGCAACTCTACCTCAAACACTTTGCATATTCAGGTACTCTCTGCACCCTCTCCAGTATAGGCACATTAACTTCCATTTTGATGAAAGAATTAATGACTTCCTTGTTCTGTGCCTCCAAGATTTCCTTGCTGCTCATGAGCTCCTTTGGAACAAGGATATCCTTCAGGTCCACTTCTTTCTCAGCTGAATCAGAATGAGTTTCTTCTTGTTTGAGCTTTGGAGTTATTGCTGGTTGTATTGCTTCAGTTGTATCCACTTTTGGATTTTCTAACTCTGAATCCAAGGCCTTAAGTAACTCAGTTTCATTTCTATTTGGCTGCCCAATACCTTTAGAGTCTTGTGCAGAATCAATTTGACTTTCTATAACTTCTTCCTTCTCAAGGGATTGTGCTTCCTCCTTGCTTTCAAACTTCTCAATGCTACTTATTAGACTGTTGGAATCAATGTCTACCTCTCCTTTATCTTCAGCAACTTGCTCTTCACTTTGCAGATTTACAGCATTCAAAGGTTTGGGGTTAACAACTGTATTAGAAGGTAGATCTCCACTGATTCTTGCCTGAACATCACTTATTGAATTGGCTAATTGTGATATATAGCCATTCATATTTGAAGTGTTGGTTTCCCACTGTTCAATTCTGTTCTCCAAAGCAGCAAATCTAGAGCTAGTCTTTGCTTGATTGCTCTCCACTGTAGATCTCAAATCCTTAAAGTTAGAGCAGAAGTTTGTGTTGATGGAATTTATATTCGAATTCATCACAGTAATGCTCTTGAGTATCTCAGAAATTCCATCATCCTTTGTGTAACATCCCGATTTTTGGTCTAGGAGAACTGGGAAGTAGTCTGATATGGGCAGGCTACTAAACCCGTAGTCCCAGGGTAGTAATCTGATATGAGCGGATCACTTACCTGTATTTTGTAGGAATCCGAGGGATGAGCTAAGTCCTTCAGGATTTAAAGATGAGTTAAGTCTTTAACCTACAGAATCGGGACAGTTCCCCTAGGTTCAAAATGAGGAATGTGAGGAATATCCTAAGTCTTAAGCCTAGAAATTATGCAGGTAGCTTGATATGGGCTGGCTCTTGTGTAAGATAACCTGATATGGGCGGGTTGTCGAGCCTTTCAATTAACGATGACTCCCGAAGATTTTAGGGGATGAGTTATTGAAAGAGAATTTCTAGAACTTAAGATGAAGGATAAGAAGATGAGAATAGATGCAGAAAGAGAATACAGGGGCAAAATTGTAATTTTGGGAAAGATCGGGCCGGTAGCCGATGAGTACCATATTTTGCCAAAAAATAGAGAAAATTATGTTGATCATTTCACTGAACTGTGAAATGTGCATATGAGGTCTCTATATGTACAAAAGAATTAGAAATGTGACCAGGGGTAAAATGGTCATTTTGAAAAAGTGTGCGCGTGAGCGCTTTTTCAAGCCAAAACAGCCCGGTCCGGATAAAATATCTGAAAATACCGGGAGATAGAGAAAAGGATTCCGGGTTAAATGAGGAGTCACGGAATTTTGATTTGAGGTCCCGACTTTTCTGTAAAAATTCCGGAAGATGGGAATTTACAGTTATAATCGGTAAAGGAAAAGCAGTCCCGATAGGGATGATCAGACTGTGGCCAGGGGCCGTATAGTGTTTCTAAAGCCTTTAGTGACACCAGGGAAGGCCCAGGCCCATTAGATCAGTCCACTGGTAAAAGGGGCCGGTGTCTGGGAAAAAGGTGCGAAATGACGAAAATACCCCTATGTTATAGAACAGCTGAAGAATGAGTAAAGGGTATTTTGGTCATTTGCCTAAGGTTAGACAGTCCAGGGAAGTTATCTGGATAGTTGACCAGGGTCAAAGAATACTCTGGTAAGATGGGAAAAGACAATAATGCCCCTAGACCTAATAAAGTAAAGACAGAGACTAAGGGCATTTTGGTAATTTGCCAAGGGGTGTTTCTTGGGAATTGTCACATCCTTATTTTTACATATCTTAAGGACCAATCAGTAGCACTTAGAACCACCTTCAGGGTCATTGAAGTCTAAACTCTTAATCTGGAATTTTATTCTCATCGGGTACTGTTCACTATGGCAAAATCCAGATGAGTGACCTGACTTTGGTAAATCATAATTAATTCTAGAAAAATCGAAATGAAGTGGTTCAAATTGCTACGTGAAGATAACTTAATTGTGTTTCAGGAAAAAATCATTGGTTGACCATTCCTTGACAAATTCAACGTGGGTCAACGTTTCAACTTTACTGTTCATCCAGTGATTTTCTCCTGAATCCAGCATTCTGGTCCCAAATTTAACAATTTATGTCTTTTCGTATAAACATCCAAATGAGGCATTCTACATATCAGATTAAATCTTAGGGTGTCTACTATTTACCATAAAAATATCATACATTTATTCAACCATTTCCTATTTTTAATGATTTACCAAACATCAATAGGTCTCCACGGGTTACTGTTCACAAGGCCATTTTTCAGCAACCAACCTTACATATTAGTGCATACATACACCACATATCAGTTAAATATGCCAGATAACAATTATTATTAAACAATCAATTGTTATACATCAGTGCATGATTAACATCCTCATATCTTCTATTACATTTTTCTGTTGTCTAAAATTCGGCAGCATATCTGCTATATTCCTTCTGTAGAAAGTAACCGATCTTGTACCGATTCGGTAATTCCCGTAGGAACTACCATTCTACGTAAGTACCCAGGAAATACTGGATGAACCTGCTAGGTCCACTCACTTCCAGCCTCCTTAGACAGCACCTACGTACACAGTACGTATTAGTTCCTTTCTTTGTTCCTGCTTCGTTGCCAGAATTTCGGCAGCCTACCGGCGTCTCTTAAAATTTCCAAATTTTATTTTGACAGAACCTCCCCTGTAATGTTATATATGGGAATGAGATTCAAAAGACTCTCAGTAGCAACAATCATAACAATTTATGTAATGCAGAGTGACAGTGCTTGCCTGTGGTTGTGTACAGATAAGTATGCTGCATGCTTCAATATTCAATAACATATGATCATAGCATATTAATAGAGCTTCAAGCATAACATATAAGACAACAATCCAAACAAACAATAGCACAACAATTCACAAAGACATTACATAAAAGCTAGGATTAGTTACTACCTTAAAAGCAGAACTTCAGAACTTCTCTACTGCTTCCAACTTCACCAGAACTTCCTTTCTTCTTTCTTGTTCTCACTTTCTCTCTCAAGAACTTCCTT
The DNA here is from genome assembly GCA_037074615.1 of Leucaena leucocephala. Classification (NCBI taxonomy): domain Eukaryota; kingdom Viridiplantae; phylum Streptophyta; class Magnoliopsida; order Fabales; family Fabaceae; genus Leucaena; species Leucaena leucocephala. The sequence continues at coordinate 5,768,032 of CM073548.1, read as the reverse complement.
ATCTCTCTAAATGCTCCTTAGGCCGTGGGAATGAAGAGCTAGGGGGTATTTATAGTTTTGGTCAATGGCATCCTTGTAATTTTGAAGCCATTTGATCCTGTGGTCCTGATTTTTTCGAAATTTCTTATTTTTCTTTATTCCTTTTACTGCATCATGCATGACATCACTCAATGCCACCTCAAGGGACAACTCACTACCCACATTCTTCACATGGCGAAAATGGAGAGGAGAAAAGCCTTCTGGAAGCTTTCTGGTCCAATCCGGTACCGGTCCGGTCCGTCGCCTCGAAAACTGGACCGTTTTCTGAATCCAATTGTTCTGAAAACCTATGTTATGTCTTCTGACCTTACATTTAATATCTAAGTCCCTCATTTTTAAGGCAATTCTTTCTAGTCATCCCACTATCCTTGGCTGCTCCCAGCTCAAAATTACTTCAACTTTGCTAGGATCCACAGCTACCTCATCTCGGGATATGACATGACCGAGAAATTTGACTTCTGACAGCCAAAACTCGCATTTACTCAGCTTAGCATAGAGCTTCTTCTCTTTAAGGGTACTAAGAACAATCCTCAAATGCCTTTTATGCTCCTCTAAAGATTTGGAGTACACCAGAATGTCATCAATGAAGACCACAACGAACTGATCTAGATAAGGCCTGAAGATCCGATTCATGTAGTCCATGAAAATAGCAGGTGCATTGGTTAGTCCAAAAGGCATCACAAGGAACTCAAAATGCCCGTAGCGCGTCCTGAATGCCGTCTTTGGAATATCATATGGCTTGACCCTTAGTTGATGCTAGCCAGATCTCAAGTCAATCTTGGAGAATAAGCTCGCTCCTGCCAATTGGTCTAGCAGGTCATCAATTCTGGGAAGAGGATACTTATTCTTAACTCTAAGCTTATTTAATTCTCTGTAGTCAATGCATAGCCTTAAGCTGCCATCTTTCTTCTTGACGAATAGTACTGGAGCACCCCATGGCGATACACTGGGTCGTATGAAACCCTTCTCCAATAGCTCCTCAATTTGCTTCTTCAATTCCATCATTTCATTGGGAGCGATCCTGTATGGGGCTTTTGATACTGGTCTAGCTCCAGGTATAATGTCGATCGCAAACTCCACTTCACGCTCTGAAGGCAATCCCTGAATCTCCTTTGGGAAGACTTCAGGAAATTCATTGACTACAGGAATCTCCTCGATTCCTTCTTCTACTTCTGTTTGGACAGAAAAGAATACCACATATCCATGACATCCTTTCCGTAAACATTTTTCTGCCTGAGCCTCCGTCATGAAGTTCAGTCGCACTCCTGAGCTCCGATCAGTGATCTTTAGACCAAGAACCAAGGTCTTGTTTCTGCAGTCCAACATCACATTATTGGAGGATAACCAATTTAAGCCGAGTATGACATCAATCTCTCGAAAAGGCATACAAATCAAGTCTAGGGTGGTACTGCAGTGCTCATAACGCACAACAATATTTAGACAGGCATCAGACGTAATTACTCTAGTGTTGGTGGGGGTTTTCACCTGTATATCATAACGCAATTTACTGATCAGAAGGCCTAGGCTTTTAGCACATTCATAAGATATAAAGGAATGACTTGCACCCGAATCAAATAGAGCAGTCACAGCATGATCATTGAGATAAATTATACCTTGGATCATCTCAGATGATCGCTGAGCGTCCTCTCTAGTGAGTGCAAACACCCGTCCTGCCGTCCTTGGCCTTGGATCAGTTATAGGTTGAGGACATTCTCTGGAAAAATGTCCGGGCTTTCCGCAGGTGTAACAAATGTTCTGGCCCATTAAACATGGTCTATCACCATGATTCTTTCCGCACTTTTCGTAAACTGGGGCCTTTGAATCCCTGTTGTTGGATCTACCGAGGAAATTTCCTCTATTTGGCTTTTTATTCTGCCACGGTCGCTTCCTCTTCTTATAGCCACTCCCACCTGCGGCTTCCTGATTTCGACTGGCCTTGTCAGGGGTCGCCTGATCCTTATTCCCGGATCTGGACAGCATTCGATGATTCATGCTGTTCTCTACAATTCAGCATGCTTCCACAGCCTTATTGAACTGGCTGTATTGTTGCGGAGTTAACTTCTCCTTTAGAATGGAATTCAACCCTCAAATCATTCTTTCGGTCATCCAGCGTTCGTCATCTACTTGGCGTAGATACGTAGAATACTGGGATAGCCGGATGAACTTGGCCAAGTATTCATCAAAAGCTTCTTTTTCTCCTTGTCTCAGTACAAGGAACTCGGCCTCCCTTTCATCTCTGACGGATTGAGGGAAATATTTCTCGTAAAACTGCTCAAGAAACACTTCCCAGGTAACTGGAATGTCTCTTGCTTGGAGAAGTAACTCTGTATTCTTCCACCATCTATCCGCATCCTTTTCCAATTGATAGATGGCCATTTGGGCCTTGGTTTCAGTTGGGCAGTCGAGGACCTTAAAGATCTTCTCTAATCTACTGACCCAATTCTCTGCTATCTGTACTTTGAATATCCCTTCGAATACTGGAGGATTGTGTTTACAAAATCGAACCATCCATTGCTGGATTCCTACTGCCTCCTCCCTCGATTCAACCCATCTCTGGGGCTGTTCCGCCTGCTGTGGTACTTCTTCAAGTTCTCTACTAGTCGCTCCTGAAGGCTCTGGCGGTCTTAAATTACTTACAGCTATTGCCACTGCTGCGGCTATGGCACCATCTCTTTCCTGCTCGTTTCGTGTCTGAGCAGCTCTCACTTCTTCTATCATCTTTTGTTGTTGCTCTAATCGCTCTAAAATTAGTTGATTAAGATTTCCAGCTTCTTGTGGTTCCTCTGCTGGAATTGTTCTTCTTGTTCGAACCATTTTGTTATGCTCTAACATAGAAAAGAATGCGATAAACAACAACATTTCTCATTTCATTTCACCCATAACATACAAAGTACATATCACGGTCATACATATGCTACTGTACTGATCTTTTATACATTGGAAATATTACCCTAATTTTTCTTAAACTTCATTCTAATATATTCTCCTACTAAGTAGATCCAGTCAGATATGGTACAGTATGGTTCTCTAACAAAATATTGGTCCAACTCCGATCTCCAGGTAGGAGTCGTCGGCAATACATCATTCATAATTTTAGCCAAAGCCCCATGGTTAACACGTTTGGATCCTAGGCTTGATATATGGCTTTCACCCTTATGATGAAACTCTGATAAACCATATAACCTTGATCTACATCTCTGATCAGGGTCTGCCTCAGCCCATATAGCTGTCGGGCTAATGCTACCGAACTCTCAAATTGTTCTCTACTCAGGTTCCTCCCTGGGACCATTCTTACGATTAGACTCCCCAAATGTATCTTTACTAGGGTCACTTCGGGCCTACTGGGACCTGGCATATTACTCTGACCACGTACTTGGCTAGATCCTGAACTATCTGTTATATTCAAAGGTACCGCACTTATGGGAATGGCAGGAATAGGACTGTTCAATACCATCTCCTCCCGATCATCACACGGAAAGTTTGATCCTACCGAGGAACTTTCCTCTTCAGAGTCACCAACTACTGGAAGTGTCCAGGGGTCAGAATCATTGCTCATTATCTCCTCTTCTGAACTATCTGAACTAGAGACCTCTGGTCTTAACTCCCATTGGTTTACTGTAGTTTCAGACCCAAATCTGGGTCTAGCCATTCTGCAAACACTAACTTAGTGTCAATTATGACGGCTTTATCATGGTATGTCTATCTATATATCATCTACTCAGAGCATTTCCTAAGACAGAATCCTTTACTCTGATACTAAAATGTCACATCCTTATTTTTACATATCTTAAGGACCAATCAGTAGCACTTAGAACCACCTTCAGGGTCATTGAAGTCTAAACTCTTAATCTGGAATTTTATTCTCATCGGGTACTGTTCACAATGGCAAAATCCAGATGAGTGACCTGACTTTGGTAAATCATAATTAATTCTAGAAAAATCTAAATGAAGTGGTTCAAATTGATACGTGAAGATAACTTAATTGTGTTTCAGGGAAAAATCATTGGTTGACCATTCCTTGACAAATTCAACGTGGGTCAACGTTTCAACTTTACTGTTCATCCAGTGATTTTCTCCTGAATCCAGCATTCTGGTCCCAAATTTAACAATTTATGTCTTTTCGTATATACATCCAAATGAGGCATTCTACATATCAGATTAAAGCTTAGGGTGTCTACTATTTACCATAAAAATATCATATATTTATTCAACCATTTGCTATTTTTAATGATTTACCAAACATCAATAGGTCTCCACGGGTTACTGTTCATAAGGCCATTTTTCAGCAACAAACCTTACATATTAGTGCATACATACACCACATATCAGTTAAATATGCCAGATAACAATCATTATTAAATAATCAATTGTTATACATCAGTGCATGATTAACATCCTCATATCATCTATTATATTTTTCTGTTGTCTAAAATCCGGCAGCATATCTGCTACATTCCTTTTGTAGAAAGTAACCGATCTTGTACTGATTCGGAAATTCCCGTAGGAACTACCATTCTACGTAAGTACCCAGGAAATAATGGATGAACCTGCTAGGTCCACTCACTTCCAGCCTCCTTAGACAGCACCTACGTACACAGTACGTATCAGTTCCTTTCTTTGTTCCTGCTTCGTTGCCAGAATTTCGGCAGCCTACCGGCGTCTCTTAAAATTTCCAAATTTTATTTTGACAGAACCTCCCCTGTCATGTTATATATGGGAATGAGATTCAAAAGAATCTCAGTAGCAACAATCATAACAATTTATGTAATGCAGAGTGACAGTGCTTGCCTGTGGTTGTGTACAGATAAGTATGCTGCATGCTTCAATATTCAATAACATATGATCATAGCATTGTAATAGAGCTTCAAGCATAACATATAAGACAACAATCCAAACAAACAATAGCACAACAATTCAAAAAGACATTACATAAAAGCTAGGATTAGTTACTACCTTAAAAGCAGAACTTCAGAACTTCTCTACTGCTTCCAACTTCACCAGAACTTCCTTTCTTCTTTCTTTTTCTCACTTTCTATCTCAAGAACTTCCTTATCTCTCTAAATGCTCCTTAGGCCGTGGGAATGAAGAGCTAGGGGGTATTTATAGTTTTGGTCAATGGCATTCTTGTAATTTTGAAGCCATTTGATCCTGTGGTCCTGGTTTTTCCGGAATTTCCTATTTTTCTTTATTCCTTTTACTGCATCATGCATGACATCACTCAATGCCACCTCAAGGGAAAACTCACCACCCACATTCTTCACATGGCGAAAATGGAGAGGAGAAAAGCCTTCTGGAAGCTTTCCGGTCCAATCCGGTACTTGCCCCGTCCGTCGCCTCGAAAACTGGACCGTTTTCTGAATCCAATTTTTCTGAAAACCTATGTTATGTCTTCTGACCTTACATTAAGTATCTAGAACCTTTATATCATTAACATTTTTATACTAGGTCTAAACTCAATTATAGATCCCCTGCAAAATGACCAAAATACCCCTGGGTGCCCTTTCATGCCCTATCTTAACCCTAAGGGCAAAATCATCATTTTACACCTTTCTGTACCTCATCAGGACATATACTAACTCTGGTTAACTTCTACGGTATATATCTTGGCCTCTAGGCCTGTCCAGAATGACCAAAATGCCCTTCATACGCCTATTACCCCTTTGGTACAACATAGGGGCATTTTTATAATTTCGCACTTTTCCGGGGTTCTGCCGGACACTGGCCCACCTATCAGTCCAAGAGTTTTATTGGGCCTTTGTTGGAGCCATTATTGGGCCTTTCTGGGTCCATCACCTTTATGGCACGCATTTTGAGGAATCTTCCTCTGGCACAGTTCACTGAATATTTTATTATTATTTACCGTTTATACACATTTTAAGACACCGGCTCCTTCTGTCAGATACACTGCCCTACTGTGTCTGGGCAGCCATTTGGGTCATAACGGGCATCTGACTGTTGTTACCCGACCTCATTCAGTCTTAGTTTAAATACCGATAAATCTCCCTATCGGATCCCTGGAGGCCTCATACTCCCTTCTGGATTTTCTAATTTATGAATAACTTTTTCTACAGACCTCCTATCGGTATTCTGTCAGTTTCCCGACATCCGCCCCATAAGGGTGCATCATCCTGTAATTTCTTACTTATATCTGAAATCTAGGGTATCCGGTAAGAATTTTTATAACTTTTGGACGATCAGTCCAGTTTTGGCTATCTGGAGTCTTCAAAAATTCTAGTATTAGACTGGATTACCCGGCGTCACTTGCTCTACCTACTGGTGGGATATGGGACTGATCGGAGTACGATCACTATTTTTGCCTACTTCCGGTCCAAGTTTTCATAATTACACTTTTGCCCCGGAAACTTTTCTTCTTTTCAACTAAGTCCCTTATTTGGCTTAAATTACACTTTAAGACCCCACATTTTTGTCTACCTTTCTTCCTTAACCTTAGACTTTTCATAATTACATTTAAGTCCTTTCATTTCCTTTCTTTTGCAATTTAATCCTTTTCTTTACACAAAGGACCACATCTTTTTCATGAAAAAGAACTCATATATTCTATCTAATCTGTACATAGAAATCAGTACAGAAAATTAAGGATATTACATTTAATAGTCCCACATCGGTTGGGAAGGTGAACGAAGCGTGCCATATAAGTGGGCGTGGATACCTTCACCATAACGACGCGTTTTGGGACTTAAGGGCTGCGGCTCGTGTCTCGAAAGCAAAACTGTGATCTCGTGTGGCCCAGGGCCTGCCTAAGGGGAAAGCAGACAATATCGTTGTGAGGGGGTGCCGGGCTGTTACAGTGGTATCAGAGCCAGTCCCTCGGTCGGTGTGCCAGCGAGGACGCTGGGCCCCAAGGGGGTGGAATAGTCCCACATCAGTTGGGAAGGTGAACGAAGCTTGCCATAAAAGTGGGTGTGGATACCTCACCATAACGACGCGTTTTGGGGTTTAAGGGCTGCGGCTCGTATCTCGAAAGCAAAACCGTGACCTCGTGTAGGCCCAGGGCCTACCTAAGGGGAAAGCGGACAATATCGTTGTGAGGGGTTGCTGGGCTGTTACAGGAATCGTGCCATCAGAGTACTTGGGCTGGATTAGAGATCCAAGATGATATTCCCAGGCCCAAAAACGCAGGCCCAGTGATTCAGGGGGAAAAGTGACATTAAAATAATAATTTAATGACTTCTTAGTAAAGTAAAGTTACTCGGTTGGCACGATAACCGAGGAGGTGATTAGATAGAGTCTTAGACTTATCTGGATAGCATTGGATGGCGTGAAGGGACCCACCTTGTCGCCACATGGCACTGATCTAAAGGAAGCAGATAAAGCTAAGGACACGTATTACGGTGCAAGACTCTAGACCGGTGAGTCAGCAGGCTGAGTCAGCTGATGAGGTGTCCCGGGTTTTAGACATGTGAGAAATATGCTGCTGAGGTGTCCGCTGAGGTGTCCTGGATGATGCAGTAAAAAGGAATAAAAGAAAATAGGAAAATCCTGGAAAAACCAGGACCACAAGTTCATATGGCTTCAAAATTACAGGAATGCCAATGAAGGAAACTATAAATACCCCTCCCACTCCCATTTCATTTGCATCACAGTTTTACAAGAGAAAGAGAGAGAAAGAAGAGAGAGAAGGAGAAAGAAAGAAAGAAAGGAAGTTCTGGCGGAGCTGGAAGCAGATAGAGATAGTAGAGTTCTGCTAAGCTTTTAAGGTAGTAACTAATCCTAGCTTTTATGTAATGGCTTTGTGATTTGATGTGCTGTTGTTTGGTTGGATTGTTGTCTTATACATTATGTCTGAAGCTCTACTGCAATGCTATGATCATATGTTATTGAGTATGGTAGAATGCAGCATACTTATCTGTACACAATCACAAGCAAGCACTGTCAAACTGCATTACATATATTGTTATGATTATTTACTACTGAGATTATTCCGAATCTCATTCCCCATATCTAACCCATTACAGGGAAATTATGTTGAACTGAATTCTAAGAATTTTGAGAGACGCCGTTATGCTGCCGAATTTAAGACTGAACATCAGAATATGATAAGTACTGTGTACGTAGGTGTTGTCTAAGGAGGCTGGAAGTGAGTGGACTTAGCCGGTTCATCCAGTCTTTCCTGGGTACTTACGTAGAATGGTAGTTCTCATGAGGGAATTACTGAATCAGTACAGTTCAGTTCTTTGTACAGATGAAGCCTAGCGGTTATACTACCGAAATTCGGGCAGGAAAAGATGTAATAGAAATATGAGAATTTTGTGTATATTTTGTTGTATGACATTTTATTATTTAATAATAAATATTGTTTGGCATGTTCAATTTGTGGATGACGAATTAAAAGAAAAATTCGCAAGTCTTGAGGTAGCAGTGTTCTGACCTCAGTTTGACCTAGTAAATGAAGGAGTTTGGACACGAAATTTGGTGAGCCAGTTGTACACATCTGGGGCATTACGTGGATAGGTAATATGTCTTGTTTGGATGTGTAGAATGAGATTAATCAGTTCTCAAATTAAAGGTTCAGAATAAGGAACTTAAAAGTAGAAATTTTAATTTCTGGGCTTAAGTTAAGATATTATCAAGCTAATATTGCTTCCGTAAGTGTACTCTGAGGGGTATAAAGGAAGATGTTTCAAAATGTGTATCTGGTTGTGACTTGAAATCATAGAGCACTTTTGTCATGACTAAAAAGCCAAATGGTCGCGACTTAACAGATATAAATAGAAAAAAATCGCAGAAGAACTGAAACTAACTACCTACTCTTTATATTTTTGGGCCCAGGAGATTGCTTAGGAAACCTTAACAAGTAAGGCTCCCAGGCAACGACGCCATTTTGATAACTGTCGTTTCTAATTATCAAATAAAACTAAGCTAACCAATAGTAAGTTAAGGCTAACCTAGGTCGGATCACAAGGACCTAATGTTAAAGTTCCTAATTAATCTATAGAGCCACAATTTAACAATTTAACCAGATGAGTTGTGTGTAGACTGTTTGAACTATAACTAAATGTAAATTCTATCCTATTGTTTATGATTTCAAGTGTTTATAATGATGAGATGAATGAATGATGACAAGTATGTTCCCTTGGAGATATCCTTACCTTCATTATCCACAGAATATCAAGAGTTAATCAATTGAACTAAAATAGATTAGCTAACAACTCGCTAGCTAAATCTCAATTAACGCTACAACTTGCAAACATCAATAGAGAAGATGAATTGTTCAACTTAGATATAATAGAATATGAATATTAATCAAATGATCATTACTGTAGAAAGGAAGAATCCAACTCGGTTCCTAATTCCTTGTCATCTATTACTCTAATTGAATCAATAAACCAGAAGTAAACATATCAACTCGATACAAGTACATCTGAATTAAAGACTCAATGACACTCCCTGTTTTAGCTCTAAGATTCTGGTTCGGTGTCATCTCCAAGGAAGCACAGCAGCTCAGTCTTGCATTGCTATCTGAACTCCAGCAGCAAACATCGGTACATCAGCAGTAGTCATGTGGAAATGGAAGGAGAAAATGAAGATGATGAGCTGCAGAACCTTTCTCTGTTTCTATTGACTAGAACAGAGCAAGGTTGCAGAAAAGAAATGAGAATGGAGAAGAAGATGATGATGTGCGTGAGATGGTATGGAATGATGGATCGAATGTGAATGGTATCTCAGAATTATATGGCATAATGTTTGGGAATGTATCCGATACCCCCTGTATATGTGTATGGTGTGATATATATGAAGTCTGAAATGCATGAGTGAATCAATGGAGCTATCCAGATGCCCTCCATCTCCAGCTGTCAGCACATGATCTGGTATTCTGTTCAGCACATGCTTCCCACTTTCTGTTGGCAACTTGCTCATTCTGTTCAGATAGAGTGTGCTGATGTGTACAGTGCGCGCGTGAACAGTGCCAGATGTATGGAGTTCAATTCTGTTGCTACACATGTTTGATCTCCCACTTGCAATCTGTTAAGTCCAGCTATGCAATCCATCGCATGCTTAAATCACCTTCTGTCTAGCTGTTTCTTATGTCATTCGCTGACTGAATTCTTCATTTTGAAGTTTTTGGTTGCGACCTTATATACATCAGGTCGGGACTAATATTTACAGATAGCGCTTCTTCTTCGCTGATTGAAGTTTGGTCACGACGGTGAATCAATAAAGTCGTGACTTAATTCCACAGGGACGATCCACTTTGCTAATTGATTGCTGTGTTGACCTGAAATGGACATTTAATAGATTATTTATCCAATTAAGCACTAAAATCACATCATTTAAATTCCCACTTGTCCAATTTCATATTATTAACTAATTTGCTCAATATAGTAGTAAATGTGGATAAGAATCAATAATAAACTCTCTTTTATCATATTAAGAATCAGTACAAATATGAGTTTATCACTCGAACAAATCTTCCACCATCCTTTGAGGGCCATGCCCTAGAGACAGCTGCGTTCACACTAAATCGTGTTCCATCTAAGGCAATTAAAAAGACTCCGTACGAGATATGGACTGGGAGGAAACCTAGTTTATCTTTCCTCAAGATTGGGGATGTGAGGTATATGTTAAGCAATAAGCCTCAGATAAATTAGCGCCCAAATCCTCAAAGTGCCTTTTTGTGGGATATCCTAAGGAAACCAAGGGATATTATGTCTATAACCCTACTGATAACAAAGTGTTTGTTGTCAGAAATGGTATCTTTCTCAAATGAGAATTTATCTCTAAAAGAACTAGTAGGAGTAAGGTACACCTCGAAGAAGTTTGAGAGCCACAAGACACCACAGAACTACAGATGGAAAATAGAGAAGACTCACAACAAGTTGTTGAGACTCCTCAAGTCACGCAAGGCCCACGGTGATCTAATAGGGCACGACTTTAGCCTCAGAGATATGGATTTCTGATTTCTGACAATCGTGATGTGTTGCTCATTGAGCATAATGAGCCAACTACCTATCGAGAAGCTATAGTGGGACCAAACTCTCAAAAATGGCTTAATGCCATGAAGTCTGAGATGCAATCCATGTACGACAATGAGTTATGGACCTTAGTCGACCCGCCTGAAGGGGTAAAAACTGTCAGGTGCAAGTGGGTTTTTGAAGAGAAAACTGACATGGATGGTAATGTAAATGTCTTCAAGGCACGACTGGTTGCAAAAGGATTTACTCAAACTCATAGTGTGGACTATGATGAGACCTTTTCCCCATTTGCAATGGCCAAATCAATAAGAATCCTCCTTGCCATTGCAGTATATTATGACTATGAAATATGGCAGATGGATGTCAAGACAGCCTTCCTTAATGGAAAGCTCCTTGAGGATGTGTACATGACACAACCTAAAGGGTTTATGCGTTCCGAGGACTCTGGTAAGGTGTGCAAGCTTCAAAGGTCCATTTATGGACTGAAGCAAGCATCTCAGAGTTGGAATCATCATTTTGATGAAGTAGTCAAAGAGTTTGGATTTCTTCAAAATATTGATGAACCTTGTATGTACAAGAAGGTTAGTGGGAGCACAGTTGTGTTTTTGGTACTCTATGTCGATGACATCCTACTTATTGGGAATGACATTTTTACCTTACAGATTGTCAAGTCTTGGTTAGGAAAGTTTTTCTTCATGAAAGACTTGGGTGAAGCCACTTACATCCTAGGAATTGGGATCTATAGAGATAGATCTAAAAGACTTCTAGGACTCAGTCAGAGCACATATATAGACAAAATACTGCATAGATTTAGTATGTAGGAATCAAAGAGGGGTTTCATACCCATGTCTCATGGTATTCACCTCAGCAAGGATTTGTGTCCTAGTACACTTGATCAGCGAGGTCGCATGAGTAAGGTTCCATATGCCTCAGCCATAGGATCTATCATGTACGCCATGTTATGTTCTCAACCATATGTCTTGTTTGCCTTAAGTATGACTAGCATATATCAACAGGACCCTAGCGAGGGCCATTGGACTGCTGTCAAGAATATCCTTAAGTACTTAAGAAGGACTAAGGACTTATTCTTGGTCTATGGTGGATTGGATGACGAGCTTCGTGTAACTGGCTACACAGATGCAAGTTTTCAAACTGACCAAGACGGCCAGAAATCGCAGTCTGGATACATATTCCTCCTGAATAATAGAGCAGTAAGCTGGAAGAGCTCTAAGAAGAGCACCGTAGCGGATTCTGCAATGGAAGCTCAGTATACAGCAGCATCTGATGCAGCTAAGGAAGCCGTATGGATCAGGAAGTTCATTACTGAACTAGGGCTGATACCTACCATCTCAGATCCAATAACTTTGTTCTGTGACAATAGCGGTGCCATTGCACAGGCCAAAGAGCCTAGGTCACATCAAAGGACCAAGCATATACTTAGGAAATTTCACCTCATCAGAGAAATCAATGATAGAGGTGATATAAAAATATGCAAAGTAGCAGGAGAAGACAATGTTGCTGATCCTCTAACAAAGCCGCTTGTGCAGGCAAAGCATGAGCGTCATGTTAGGTCAATGGGAATTAGGCAAATCAATTATTGTACCTAGTGCAAGTGGGAGGATGTTGGAAATTATGCCCTAGGAGCCAATCATTTTATTATGAATATTGTTGATTTATGGATTTCTTAATTGTGTTATCATATTATTTGCATGTTTAATATAATGATCATCCTTGGATAACTCATGATCTTATCCTAAATATCCTTGGTCGGTCATCTATGCGGGAGCAGAGGTGAAATAAGACCAGTATGACTTTGAAGATACATAGAGATATAAATCAAAGTCATAGGCACATGTAAAAGTACAAGGTGTTAGACCGACCCGCTATGATAGAGCTGCATGGGTTAAGTCATAAGCTTCTCTCATATACAAAACATGTCACTATGCCCTTTGACCTGAGATCATCATGGATTCTTACATGAAAAATGCTCAGCTTTGACCTAGTCAAAAGTTACTTTTGACCGAGTGATCAGAAAGACTATGTTCGGGCTTAGTGGTTTTTCATGCCGAGGAATGTGAATGGTCAAGATGGAATTTGTCCCTCACATTCGTAGAGAGATATTACTGGGCCCCTCGATGAGTGAGTCTAAGAAATGTATGGCCATACTGTAATGGAAGGGTAGTTCCATTTCTATAGTCAGACTACTCAGGGATCGAGAAAGTAACGGTAAGGAACAGGAGGATGACGTTCTCCATGCCTCATCAATGACCAAAATATCGTGTGACAAAAGGAACGTGATATGGTTGTATGAAATGTAACATCGTTCATCAATCCTCATATGATTTGGGTAGTCGTGATGTCTTGATAGAGACCGCTTACAACTTGTGGGTCAGTATAGTAACTGGCCCACTGCCAACTTCATATGGGCCTACAGGGTCGCATACAAAATAGCCCAACATGAGCTATGATGTCCAAATTCATTGAATCTAAGACATATCCAGATTCAATAAATAATCTAGGGTGGATGTGTATATATATATTTATATATATAAATTCGTATATATATATTATATATAATATGAGAGATATTTGCAAGATTTAATTTATAAGGATAAATTAAATCTCTATCAAATTTGAATTCGAAATTTAAGTTGATATTATATATTTGAATTTGAATTCGAAATTTAAATTGATATGATATATTTGAATTTGAATTCAAAATTTAAATTGATATTATCACTTTTAAATTTGAAATTTAAATTGATATGATATCTCAAATTTAATTTATGAGAATAAATCAAATATAATTCTGTCTTATCTTTATTTTAAATTAAATGAATAGGTGAATTAAATCTGTGGGACCGATTTAATATAAACCATATTTATTTAATTGGTTTCTTATCAAATTATGCAATATATATGATATTGTATTAAGAAATCCATAAATCAACAATATTCATAATACAATGATTGACCTCTATGGCACAATTTTCAACAGCTTCTGCTACTCGAATTGCTGAGGCCAAGCTTGCACACACATGGAAAAAGCCCGTGTTACCTATTCTCCTTAAGCTCACAAGTAGTCAGACAGTAAATCCAAGTAATAAGCTCTCAGTAAGAGTCTACAAGAATCACACATATGTAAAGACATTATTAATATATAACTCAAAACTACTAAATAGTTATCCTATAGCTACTCTAAGACCTTTAAGTTACACCAAAGAGCCCCGTCTCCTCCTTTGAATCCATATCCTTTTATAATTTAATTATCTCATTATAATATAATTTATATGTAAATCTTTATTTTATAGAAATTCCCATATTTTTAATTCTTAAACTTATAAACTAAATCCCTATGATATATACATATATCCATATTATAATATATATACTAACCGGAATATTAAATAAGAGCCTTACTGAAAATTTGCCAATACTAAGGAATTCTATGGTTAGAATGGCGAAGAAGTTTTCTATTTCGCGTGACCCTCCCCCAATAACTAATATATATATATATATATATATATATATATATATATATATATATATATATATATGGATTTTGGAGGTAGTTTACATCCTGTCTCCGCCTCTGTCAATTATTAATATATATATTTATGTGTGTGTTATTATAGGTCAATAAAGGAGGAGGAAATAGTGTTATTATTATCATTGGCTATGATGTGACCAGGATTAGCAGGAAGGATACGAATTGGTCTTATGTAATATATACGTATATATGTGTATGTATGTATATACTCACATGAAAGAAAGTTTGAAAGGACGTTACCATCCTCACATGTAATATAAGGAGAAAGGAAACAAAAGACGGAAGAGAGAAATTTAAGAAGGAAGGAATTACCTATGAGCGCTTGACGTGGGGGAGTTAGGAATGAATGTGCGGCAGAGAGGAAGGGAAGAAATTTATAAGGGAGTGACTTAGAATTAGGTTATTAAAGGATATAACTTTTATTATATTTTGGTTGTTTTAAAAATAAAATTTAAATATATCTATTCTAAAAGTGACTTAAATGCCAAATCTGATTTGATATAGATAACATTTCAATAATTGCATAAAAAATCTCAATCTTTTAAAATCTTAAAAGTTTCTTTCTTTGTCATTATTATTAACTTAATAAAATATTATTATATTTTACACGCGCACATGTATATATATACAATTATTTTAATAATGTATTTTATTTGATTTTCCTTTTTTTTTTAAATTATTTTTAAGTACACGGTCTTTTTAATAGAGTATTATATATCTTTTAAATATATACATTAGGTTTTAATTATCTTTCCAAGTCCAAAAAAAAAGGATGTTACACTATCGGCCTGAATTGACCCACTGATTCAGCATTTTCCACCTTTGGTATTAACACTACATTTATCAACGAAGGTTGATCCAAGTGGTAAACAGCTCGATATAACTTAAGCGAGGTCTCGAGTTCGAGCCTTGGCGTATACAAAAAATTCTCATTGGGAGACTCACCCACCATAGCTAAGTGCGCGATGCGGGTCAGATTCGGACGTAGTCGAGGTAAAGCTCCGGTGAACTAGGTAGAAAAAAAAAACACTATATTTTTACTGTTTACAGGCCTTATGTTAGCATTGCCTTGGAAGAAATCCTTCACCATCTCTACCACTTCTCCAACTTCCCCCCATGCTGCATGGTAAAAGGTGCCTGAAAAAACATCCGGTCCAGGAGCTTTGAACCCATTCAATTGAAAGTCTGCCCTTTTAGTTTCTTCACTTGTAACAGTTCTCTCGAGATCTGCATTATCAACAGCAAATACTTTCTTTTCAACGAACTGCATTGCCCCCTCCATGTTCCTCCTACTTCCTGTAGCAAACAATTCGTTATAATACTTTGCAAAGGCATCATTAATCTCTTCATCCTTCTCTAACCATCCTCCCATATCCCCTTTTAACTTCACCACCTTATTCCTTGCCCTTCTTTTCAATGTACTTGTATGGAAAAAACTGGTATTTCTATCACCACTCTTCAACAAGTTCACACGAGATCTTTGCCTCCAATACTCCTCCTCTCTATCCCCGGCCTCTTCAATTTCTTTGATTAAACGTTCTGCCTCTCTCCTACTTGCCTCTGTCATCACACCTCTATTACAAATCTCAAGCTGAGCAGTCAACTTCCCAACTGTTCTTCGTGCATTAGGAAACATCTCTTTACCCCAATTTATTAATGCATTTTTACAATTCTCCAGTCTAACCCCCAACTTTTCACCTTATCGTCAACCCCACTATCCTCTCTCCTCCAACCCCTCACCACCCAAAAAAAATCCTCATGCTCAGCCCAAAACGCCTCAAATCTATATCACAAACGGAGATATAAATGTATTGATAACTATTAACTAGTGTTTAATTTTTTTTATCAATTCATATTAAATATAAACTTATCGGATTTTTCCTATTTTATCATGCTACTTTTATCAAATTGGATGGACACCACAAGAGTACGTATTAAAAAATTTGTTCTATTTTAAATAAAAATTAATAAAATTGTTCCTAAAATATTTTAAAATAATATACACAAACTTCCAACTTTTTTTATAATAAAGCTTTTAGTCCTTTCCATAAAACAACTTTAAAAAGATTTTGGTGCTTATATTAAATAAGACATTTTATAAAATCTATATAGTACTTAATATGGCTTTTAAAAATTGTATAAAAATATGTTTTTAAAAAAAATTAATTAACTGAGAAACTATATGAGAGAGAAAAGCATTGATGAATATATATTTGTGAAAATATGGGATACTCTTAAGGCTTATACATAATCCCCTCAAACTTTAGACTATGTAAAATAACTTGGGTTAAGGTGAGTTAAGTGCTATAAAGTATTTTTTTTTTCATTTGCGCTCAATGCCCTAAAATAATTTGTGGTGCAATTTTACCCATGAAGTATTTAAAATGGTACAATCTCATCTAAACTAACAAGAACCTCTAACTTTGACTGTTAAAATGCTGAGTCAGCTAGAGTTTGACTAAAATAATCTTACATAGCATTTGACATAAGTAGATGAGTCAGAGTTTTTTTTTTGGCAAAAATAATGAAGTTCATTTTTTCTCCTTTTTTTTCTTTCGATAGCTTCATTTAGGTGAGTTGTCGCCATCATTATCCTGCATTTAGGTGCTAGATCAATGGTAAGTTGTCGCCAATGAAAAATTGAAGACTGTTGAATCGTGTTGAAGTTGAAGGCTTTTTTTCATTACTTTTGCCAAATAAACTTTCAACTCATCTATTTATGCCAAATGTCATGTAGAACTATTTTAGTCAAACTCTAGTTGATTCAATATTTTAATAGTCAAAGTTAAATGTTCTTATTAGTTTGAATGAGATTGTACTATTTTAAATACTTTATAGATAAAATTGTACCACAAATTACTTTAGGATACTAGACGCATCTAAAAAAATACTTTATGGTACTGGCCGCACCTTAACCTGAATAACTTCCACAACTATTGAAATTTTACAAAGAATCCCATAAACTCTTAAAATTTATACAAACAACTTCCATATGATTAATTTTATATATTATTTATCCACACATACTTTAAAGTTTAGATCAAGTTTGAGGGGTTATACACACATAAAAATAAAGTTTAGAATGGTATACAATTGATAGTTAGAGTTTATCCGCATAAACTTAGATGTCCATAGATGTTTATTACTCCATAGATGTTAAAAATAGTATTTGTATATAATCCAAAGTAAAGTTTTGTGTAATTTAACTTGATTTTAAAGATATTAATTAATTTCTTTAATTTATACAAAAATAAATAATTTCAAAAATGAAAGGATTATATTTTAGCTAATAATATAAAAGAAAAATTATTATAAGATCTTAAGAAAGAAATATAATTACTAAAAAAATTTATGAGAAATCATAATTATATAAAGACAAGTTTTTAGTCAAAATAAATACAATAACAAATTTTCCTGTTCACTTATTATAAATATTTTTACAATTATATATATTTTTTTAAAATTTTATAGTAATTTTCTCAACTCTCATGCAACAACTAGTCGAAAACAAACAAAACTCTCATGCAACCACACGTGTTGTCATTGTCTAAGTTTTTTTTTATTGCCCACCCGGTTTGTAATATCCCAATTTTTAGGCCCACGAGACTCAGAAAGTAGCCTGAAATAGATAGGCTACCAGACCCGTTTGAGCAGAAGTCCTAGAAATATACAGAGAATTTTTAAGGACTAAATTGCAAATAAGTGAAAGTACAGGGACCTATATGTAAATAATGAAAGTCCCTAGGGGCATAATGGTTATTTTATAAAAGAAAGGGACTAAAGTGAAAGTTTAAAAGTCTCATGGTGAAAAAATAAAAATAAACACAAATTGTGGGCCATTAAGTGTAATTATGAAAAGTTAAGGGACTTAATCGAAAAGAGAAAAAGTTTTCAAGGGCAAAATGGTAATTATAGAAAGTTGAGCCGGAAGTGACTAAAAACTGCCCGGGAGCATTTCACTCCCAAATTTTATCAATAGATAGAGAGAATGATGCTGGTTAATCTAACTTATTATAGAAATTTTATTAGAGTTTCAGATAGTTGAAATTTATTTGATAGTCTGAAAGTTATCTGAAATTTTTATCAGATTTTCTGGACCTCAGATATAAGTAAAAAGTTACAGGAAAATGCGTCCCCTGAAGATAGAGGTTAGGGAACTAACAAAGTCCCGAAAGGAGATCAGTAAGAAAAGTTATTCACTTTTTAGTGAATTTTGACAGGAGTTCGTGAACGCTCAATATCCGATTAGGAAATTAAGCAGTAAACAAGCTTGGACTGAATGAGCCTAGATGACGTCACGGAGAGGCCCATGATGACGCTAAGGGAGGCTCAGACCCACGATATCAGTTCATCGGAAAAAGTGACCAGTGTCTAGAAATATGTAGAAAATATGCGAAATGACGAAAATACCCCTATGTTAAAAAATAATTAAAGAATGAGTGAAGGTATTTTGGTCATTTAACTAAAGTTAGACAGTCAAGGAAGGTTATCTGAATAGTTGACCAAGGTCAGGAAATATTCTGATAAGGTGTAAAAAGATAATAACGCCCCTAGACTCATTAAAGTAAATAAAGAGGAATCAAGGGTATTTTGGTAATTTGCCAAGGGATGTTTCTTAGAAATTGAGCTATCAGAGTACTTGAGGTTGATCAGAGACCAAGATGACATTCCAATAAATACAAAAACGTAGCCTAAGAATTATATGGGTTAAAGTGGCATTAAAGTAATATTTTAATGATTTTTCAGTAAAGTAAAGTTACTCGGTTGAAGTAATAACCAGGAAATTAATCAGATAAAGCTTTGGACTTATCTAGAAGCTATGAGGTGGCGTGAAATGTGTCCTCATAGGACCTATCAAGATGCCACATGGAACTAATCTAGGGGAAGAAGAAAAAGCTAAGGACACGTGGTACGATCTTAGCCGTTTATTCCGGGATAAGATTCTGGAATCTCTGGGAGCGCTGAGTCAGCTGGTGAGGTGTCCGAAGGGCCCTACCATTGCACCACCTAAGCATGTGAGTTTTCCCTTGATGATGTCACTTTGATGAGTAATTGATGATAATGATGTCATCACGATGATGCAGGCGAAGCTTCTTGAAGAAGCTAAGCGATCTGAGCTGTTCATCGTGATTCAATCTGGATCATCCATTTCACTTTGCTTCACTTATAAATAGACCCCCACCCGTTTCATTCAAGTCATACCACGGCTAAGAGCAAGAAAGGAAGAGAAAGAAGAGAGAGAAAGAGAACGAGAGAAAGAAAGAAAGAAAGAAAGAAAGAGAAAGAAAGAAGGAGTTCTGGCTAAGTTAAGAGTAATCCAATGAGTTTAGGGACTCGGTAAGCTTAGGAATAATGTAAGTAATTTATTCTAGTCTCTGCTCTAATAAATTAGAGGATTATTTTTATAAATTTAATAGTTAGAATAGAGAAATATCTCTCTCTATAAGGTTAACTTTGGATAGAAATAAAATTAGGGGATTGTTAGAATAAGGGTATTGCCTCATAATAAACCTAAATTAAGTAGAGTTATACTGGATAAGACAATAATAAAATATTATTATGCTATGTATAGGCTCTGACCTATGAAAAGGTGGAGCCTCAGAGCAAAGGTTACAGGTTAAGGAAAAGCTGCTTGACAAGTAGTGAACTTACCCATTCTTGTATGCTTGATGTATATGCTTATGTGTTAACATGATATGTGATGATGATTATGAATGATATATGCTCAACCCTTTATGAGTTTATGGTTATGCATGGTAGTGATAGGCATGGAGTATGATAGTATGGAAATGGAAGCTAAAGAAGGATAAAGAAGATATATCATGCACTTGCATTTATCTTGTATGCATTGAATGATACCGTTTGCTACTGAGATTTCTCCCAAAATCTCACTCCTACTTGTTCCAAACATAACAGGGTACTGGTTTGGAGAAGATGAAGTTAGGAAAGTGATGATGTGATAGGGTTCACCGGAACTTTTCTCCGACTATATCCGGATCCAACCGATGTCGAGCACCTGGCTGTCTAAATTCAATATATATATAACACGTGGGCCCTACAATATGTGGATGCAGATTGCTTCATCTATGTCATAAAATCTTGACAGTGGCTTTAGACCACAGATTGGTTGACACAATCTTTAATTCTTTATCTAGCATTCACCTTATTTAAAATTATTATTTTTCATATTAAGCTAGATTATATTTTCAAAACCATTATATTTATGATTTATAAATATAATGTTTTATAAATTTTATAATATATAAAACTAGATAAAAAATTAATCCTTTTTATATTGATTTCAAAATAAACGGAATCCTCACGATTTATCAATAAATATTATAGTTCATTATACATTTTTTTATATGTACATCGGTATTCAGCACCACTAACAATCGATCAATTCAGTTCGTAGGAATGTAAGCTCATAATAGAAGAAATATTTTTTCCCATCTTATATCAATCTTTATTTTCTGAGAAATCTAACAACATCTCTAATAATCATATAGAATTTTTTTTTAAAATATCTTAAAATTTTAAAAATTTTAATGATTGAACTCATAACTTATACGCTCTAAAATTATTATTGATTTAATAAAATTTACACTCTAATTTACCCAATATTATAAAAAAATGTTGAAGGTTGATTTAGTGATTTTAAATAAAATAAATGGTTATTTTGTAACATGCATGAGGGGAAATAATAGAAAAAGGTCCTAAAAATAATAAATTCTAAATCAGGTATGTTATAAATAATAGATCAAACATTATCAATACAATGTCATACTTTGTCATTTATCATTTTTAGAGTCTTTTTTTGTCATTTTCCCTCAATTATAAGTTGAAGTCTTTAGATGAATTTTAATTTGTAAGGGTCTTATAATTACTACTTCCAGTCATAATTATAAGAACTAGTTAATTTTGTTAAATATTTTTAAGAAGCCAAATAAATTAGTTAATTATAACTAATAGAAGTGTTAGTTAGCTAATTTTGATAAATTGAAAAGTATATAATATGAATTCATCTTTAAGGTTTAAATTTAATCATAATTAACTTATTTATTTGACTTTCTTAATCTATTTAAAAAAATTAATTAATTTTTATAATTAGATTAGGACTAAAGGAAGTATTAGTGGATGCAAGTTCATAGGAAAGTGTACGTGACATTTGGCGCTGGAAATTTTATTTATTGAATTAATTAAGATATAGTAAAAAAATGAACCTAAACATCCAAGTACCGAGGGTGTTTGTTGTGCACTCTCAGTTCACTCTCTCTCAGTTACACCCTAAATTTGGATTACTTTAAAAAAAAAATTCTTTTTTCTTTTACCTATTAGATTCTACATTAATAAAATTTTGATATCTTATAAGCAAAAAATAACGTTGTTTTCAATTTTTTACAATGTTTTTAAGATTTAATACTCTAAAATATAAAAAAAAAAATTAAAGCATTAAATTTGCACCATTTTTAAAAAAACTCTTAAAAAATTGTAAAAATTTAAAAATAACACTATATTTTATTCCTAAGATATCAAAATTTTACTCATTTTATATAAAATCTAATAGCGAAAAGAATAAGAAAAAAATATTTAAGAATCTCTCCAAATTTGGGGTGCAATTAAAAAAGACAGCTAGCACCTCCGATCCTTTTTTTTTTATCAAATCATCCAATATTTGAAATCACATATGACTCTACAACTAATTTGAATGTAAGTCATATACATCTTACCGATGTAAATTACATATCTTTATTTGTTTTTCTATTTAAATTTAAAAAGTCAATGAGTTAAAATATGTAAGATTGAGATTGACTGCATCCAAATTTCATCATCATCACATCAAGAGAAAGATGCCGTAGTTGAATGGCAACATGAACACATGTTTGCACTTGTGTGATTAAGGTGTAAAGTTATAAACCAACAATAATGGCATTAATGTTGATAAGGAAAACTTAATGTCTGAAAATGACTTCTTCCTTATTGCAAGGCTGTGAGGACCTCAATAACCAAAGGTTCCCAACTATACAAGGCCTCAAAAAATATGTGTATATATGATTTATTATATTATAATATATGGGAAATAAGAAGCGTGAATCTTAAATTAATATATCCATCTCTATATTATTGTTAGAATTAACAGTAGAGAAATTTCCTTAAAAATATCCTAAAAATATAAAAATCCCAAATTAGTTTTGTTCATTAGCTATTTAGTATTTATACTTGATGAGCAAAGGACATGTTTAAGTAAGAATCACTTATTTGAGATTTTCAAATTTTGAAGGTATTGAAAAAACAGTAATAGAAAAATAAACAAAAAAATTGGAAAAAAGTCTCTAATTAAAAACTTAACTAGTAATGAGAATTTTTTAAATCAGAATATCAGTATTTTATATGTATAAAATTTGTATAATATCAATACTCTATGTGTATAAAAATACATCAATCTTTCTCTCACCAATAAAATTTTCAATAAGAATTATGAGTTTTGTCAATCTAAGGATCAATTCCCAACCAATTATGGGGACATGTACGTGGTCAAATAGACACAATGGCGACATTGCTATGTCACAAAATTATAAGCAATACAAATTTATTATTTCGTATTATGTAATTTATCTTAATTATATAATACTAATTTATTAAAATTATTTTGCTAAGAGCAAATTCAATAGAGCTAGCTAAGCTTAGGGGCCTCAAGGATCAGCAGTCGATCCCACTATGTCACTAAGTGTGGTTTTACATGGACCTGAGCACCCCAAGACAAGAGGATATACTCAGTTTTAGTGTTAGGCCGAGTGTGGTATATGGCAAGAGTGGCCATGGCACATTTGAGGTAGGGACCTTGCGGTCTGCAAGGTTGACACAGGAAGCCTAGTGAGACATCCGTATACAAGCTTTACAAGGAGGTGACTGATGCTGCCGAAGCCTAGGTGCAAGCCCAGACAAATATGTAGATGGTGACCTTGAGAGAGGCCACCAATACCCAGGTAGAGATGCTGTGGGCCATTTCTCGGCTTAGCGTGTAAGCAAAAGATCGGATATTCATACATACTAAATTAATAATTAAGTAATGCATATATCACAGTTGAATAACAACGGAAGACTTTAGGAATAAATACCTCTAGCCAACTTCTTGAACAAGGGTTGCTCACAAACTGTAACAGTATATAAGGCTATAAACAAAAAAGATAGTTAGAATAAAATATTTAAAAAATTCTTTTGATTGGCTTTAAATACAATGATGGCAACTATATAAAAATGTCACCCGTTAGAGAACCCTCAAATAATGGAGTAGAGAATATTTGTGATACTCACTCTCAAAATACTCAGTTTACCAAAATATTAATTCACCCACTATCAAAGTGTTAATAATAATTAAATAATGATTGAGCTAATTGCCTTACTTGGATCGAGTTTGACTAACAACGGGCCACACTCAAGGATATTTAATTAATTACCTAATTAATATCTAAATAGTAATAAATAATTATAATTAAATATCTCACATCCTCCTATTTGTCCCGTACACTCAATATCAGTCACCTTGTTAAGGTTAACCAAGACTATACTACTAGAATCATGTCGGTAAGTCCTATCATGTTGAGTATTTCTTTCCATACATTATAAGTAGCACCCTTTCTTAATGGTAATAAATTCATGAATAAACCAACTGTTTATTTGGTTATTGTCTCAATGTTTATCAATATCAAAACACAAGTGTATATAATTACAACTAAAGATGATAAACTACAAAACACACCTCAATTGCATGAATGAGAGCACAAGCCCCATGCGAGGTACATGCAAAACAAATTGGTTCGGTGGCATCACTTTAGTCAAAGGATCAACTATCATTTACTTTGTTTTAATGTGCTCAAATGAGACTTAGTCATCCTTAACATCATCTTTCAAGCACACGAATTTTAAATTGATGAATCTACTTCGACTTCCCCTCTTTCTGTTATTAATGATGGCCATTGTAGCATTGTTATCACAATACATTATGATTGGCCTAGTGATTGAGCCAATGTTAAATCTAGCAATGAAATTATATATCCAAATTGCTTGTGAATTTGCCTCAAAGCATGTAATGTACTCAGTGTCATGAGTAGAAGGAGTTTGAAGTGTCTATTTTACACTTCTACATGATATAGCTCCTTTTACTAGTAGGAAGGTGTAACCAGTTATAGACTTCTTTGTATCTATGCATCCTCCTAGATCATGTTCTCTGTTCATTTATATGTGAGCATATAGTGTTTAGTATCTTGTAGTTACCTAAACATTTCTTTGCAGATGTTCAATACACTCCCCCAGGATTACTTTGGTACTATCCCAACTTACTGTAACATCCCAATTTTTATCCTTATATTTAAATCAATTAAAAATATTATTTATCAATAACTTATAAATATTATCTAATTAAATTATTATATTTTAATATTTTTATTATTTTTAATAAAATAGGATATCTGGATTATCCTACTATTATCTTTACTTAGGATTTTATGATTTGATTGTTATTATTAGTTAGGAAATTATTAGGATTTAGGTTCAGATTTAGATATGGATTTGAATTTTGAATTATTATTATGACTTTAAAAATAGAGTTAAGGCCCTGAATTATTCCTCATACTTGATTATTGAGTTGGCTTATCTCTTTTTAGTCATTTCTCTTAGTCCCTTTTCTGTTCCCAAAGAATTCCACCTTTGTTTTCCTCCCAAACACGCCCTTAGTTCAGCTCACCCAAAGCTAAGATTTACTTGTCAGATCTTTTATGATAATTATTTATATATTTAGGTGAGAGGTAACCACTTTCTACTCGTTGTGAGTGCTAATGTGATGTTTGTGAGTGATTTAATATATATAAATATATTGATATTGATATGATTATATTGAGAAAACTTATTTGTTAATTTTTATTAAAAATAGGCTTATGGGACTTAAAGTTTAATTTGGAAAGTTTAAATTGAGAATAGAAACTTATTATATCTTGAGATTGAAATTTGAAGAAAGTTATTATCTTGAGAAAAATCCTTTTGTGATATTTTTCAAACTATTGAGATTTTGATTAATATGATTATTTTGAGAATTATGTATTGGGGATGGGTGATGATGGAGTTATATTTCTACCACGTGGTATATACTCTATTGGAGCTCGATAGTTGGCTTTTGTCCTACCAGTGTACTGAGGGCGTGCCCCACTTGTTTATCAAGGGGCTATAATACCCCTATCTATTTATTGAGGGGGAATGAACCTATGGTCCGGTCATGTTCTCTGTGAATTTTGGCCTACCCATAATATTTGACTGGTTAGCTTTTTTAGTGGGCAGGTATATGGTAGTTATCTCTAGCCCATGGGTTCGGTCAGCGGGGATAAGGCAGTTCGGTTAGATTGATGGGAGGAACTTGTGTGGTTTATTCATTTGATTTTATTATAATAATATGTTATTTTCTATATATTATATTTTTTGAATTGTCCCACTTGACACCTCATGAGTACATGTTATTACTCATGATAAGTATAATTGCTGATTACTGAGACATTTATCACACCCTCTTTTTATCAACATTTTTTATGTGATAGTCTCATTTTAGGACCCTAGAAAAAACTTCTGAGGTTTGATTAAAGCTATATCAATTATATAGCTTTCTCCTTTAAATATATGTGTAGAATACTAGTATATTATCATAATAGGGTTCATTATGCATACTCTAATATTATATAATATATTATTTAGATTTGATTCTGTTCTGTTCAGCACATGCTTCCCACTTACTGTTGGCAACTTGCTCATTCTGTTCAGATAGAGTGTGCTGATGTGTACAGTGCGCGCGTGAACAGTGCCAGATTCTATTATTATCTTTTTATTAATTAATATACATGTTTATAGAAAAGTGTAATATTTATATTATAAAATTAAGTCTACTCTAGTATCTATTTAGTTAAAATATACAATTTATAAAAGATTCAACAATTCATATGTCCTAAATAATTTGACTCATTTTATTCTTTTTCTATATAATTATTTGTCTATTAAGAAAAGTCTTTTTATAACTATAGTATGATTTCTTTTAGATTTTAGTAAAGCTCTTTTCTACCATGGTTAACTCTTTTGAAGTAAACTAAATTTATTTGTAATATTCTTTTTTATTTATATTGTGTACAAAATTGCTTTAAGTAATTAATATTATTTATATTTTAGGAGGATTTTACACATACATACAGCAAAAGCTATGTCATGTCTAGTACAAACATGTGCATACATTAATCTTCAAACTACTGAGGCATATGGAACCTTCTCCATTTATTTTCTCTTAAGCTCAGTTTTGAGACATTGGTCCAAACTAAATTTATCTTCTTTTTCAATAAGAGCTATGTTGGACAAACAATTCTTAATGCCAATGATATAAGATGTCTCACCCATATCATTCACATCACATTTCACATCTCAAATTCTAGAATTCCATAAAGTAGCTTAAATTAGGTGCCCCTCTTAGCAGAAGTCCCATAAATGTGAAAGGGAGACTAAAGAGTTTTCAGGGACTAAACTGTAAATTTAAAAAGTTTTAGAGGATAAGGTATAAATAAAGTTACAGACTCTAGTGAAGTTTCAAGGGTCAAGAATGAGAAAAAAAGTTAGTTACGGGCTAAAGGTTATGCTAGAGGCCTTAATGAGATGCATTATGAGGTTAAGCCTGAGAATGGGCAAAATCTTAATTTTCAGAAAGTTTCAGGCTAATAGGGGTAATTATAAAAAAAATACACAAAAAATCCAAAAAAATCTCAAAAAATAGAAAATGAGATATTAAGGCTCCTTTGAGGTAGTAATGAAAATATCCCTAGAGTAATTTTTAAGAAATTTTTAGATATTTAACTAATTATGAGTTATTTAGATAGATTTAATTATTTGAGCTATGTGGAGGCCTCAGAAAATTGGGGGATATGGGGATTAATTATTGAGAGGCCCTAGAAGTTTATAAAATTAGTTTCATCTCTAGACAGTAAGCAGAATTGCTCTAAAAATATTTAAAGCTAAGTTTTGCTGAGTAAGGGCATTTTATAGAAAATTCAAAAAGAAATATTTGCACGTAGATTTTTAGCCCAATAAAAATTAGAGAATTTATCTAGAATTAAAGAGAGGTAATGATGCATACAGAAGAATTTTTTGAGCAAGACAACCTCAAAAAGTATTTTTAGAAGGAAAGAATTACTTTGTGGTTAATAAATACAATTCCAATTTGACTTCCTTATCTTTTGTCATTAATAGCTCATTTATGGCACCATGTGAAGGCCATCTGAGGAAAAAAAGTAATAGAATAAGATGAAGTTGACTTCACAATTATTTAAGTATTTCGTGAGACCAAAATTGAAAAAAAATAACCAGTAAAGTGCATTTTGGATAGGATAAATGGAAGCTTGTTGATTAAGCTTTCCAAATCTCTTCTTCCATCTAAAATGGCATCATCTAAATCTCTTTTTCAAAGAAGGCTTAGCCATCACTTTAAGTGTTTAATCATCATCTTAATTTAATTTAGAATTTTATTTTGATGCCAAATAATCACTTCTAATTAATTAGGGACCATGTGGACCAATAGGATTAAGGCAAGTATCTTTGTAATTAGTAAAAACTTGGAGGGCAATTAGATAGCTAGGCCATGATAAATAGCAAAATTTCCCTTTTGAATTCCACATTTTCAGCCAAATTAGAGAGGAGGAGTTTTTGCTCTTGATCATAGTGAAAGAAGGAAGAATAAAGGAGTTGTTGCACAAACCAAGTTTGGAATATAATCAAGGTAAAGTTATGGTTTAAATCCTCAATTTGATGATTAGATAACTTAATCTTAGTTTTGGTTGGCGGAAATTCATGAAACCCTAGAACCTAGGGGCTGGCCGAAATTCATGATCAAGGAGGAAGATGAATTTGATGTTAGAATTATGTTTAAAGGTTGTTAAAGAGAATGAATCAAGTGATAGTGTATAGAAATTGAAAGAATTTCTTGATTTTCTTCTTAAGGGAGCTCTCAACCAAAGCTAGTGTTCTACGCTAGAGATGGATTTTGATGTTTCCAATGATTTTATAATGAAAAATTGTGCAGGATAAAGGTGAGAAAGTGGAATTGGAAGTATTAGAACTCAAAATGGAAATTTTGCCCAAAGAACCTTAACCTCTTGGCCTTGAAGAGTCCTAAGGGAAGGAGTTGGATTTTTATTAATCTAAGCTCAAATATGGATTCTACGCAAAATATTGTGTAGGATTGGCCTATGAGAATAATTTTAAGAAAGTTGTAATAAGTACCCTAAATTCAAGTTAAAGGGTTAAGGGTTTCAAGAAAGCAAGCTTTATGTGTTGCTTGATTCCATGGCTCTAATGAGTTGAGTACATAACGTAATTGTATTTAAAGCCATGAGATGTCAAAGAGGATGAGTTGGAGAGGTTGAGAAAGCAACCTTAATGGTTGGAAACAAAGGGAGCAAGAGGAAGACATAAAGTTACAAGGTAGTAAACTTACCCTTAATATGTGTTTGATGTGTATTCTTGTGTATTGATGCGTATAATGTTAATTGATGATGATATGAAATATGTAAGAATGAAATATGCTCTATTTCTAAATGTTCTATTTATGTATGATAGTATGAAACATTGAGCATGAGAGTATGTCATTAGTTAGCATGTGATACACTAGCTCTCATCTTGCATGCATATTGGTATGTTTACTATTGAGATTCTCTAGAATCTCACCTCCCCTTACCTCACCATATTAGGTAATGTGAAGTTAATGACGCATGCATAAAGTAGAGCCAAGATATTGAAGAATTATATGCAAAATTTGTTATGTAGTAATTCATCTTGCATATAAATATTGTATAAATATGCCAATTTATGTAAGGTAGTTATGTATAACTCATGACATGTATTTATAAATATGATTAAGTATGAGAATAGTTAAAGTATGTTGGAATAAATGTATGAATATGAAAAAGGAGATTTTAGTAGGATAACTATTCCAACAATGAGTTACAAATCTGGATTAGTGATTTGGCAGAGTAAATCATGGAATCTGCCCATGAAATTTAGTGAGAATGTAGTACACATCTTAAACTTTAAATTCATAGGATATATGACTCAATTGGATACGTATAAAGAAATTGATGAAATTTTGAAACTAAGGCAAGAAATCTAGAATGTAAATTTTGATCAAATGAATAGTAAACTTTCACAAATAAAGTGTATGAATTAGGAAGATGAAGCTCCATATTTATATTTTTTCCTTAAAGAGAATGAAAGAGATTTAATTAGAGATTTGAATCATCTATATACTATTTTTTTAGAATTAGTTTTAACTTTTTAAAGTTAGACCATGAATATGGAATTATAGTAACCTGAGGTACAGAAGCGAAAAAATTTAATGAGCTTTAACCAATGATTTGCTAGAACCAAAATGCTTCCTAATCTATACTCAATGGGCTTAAATGATGAATGTTTTATCAAAGATCTTTAACAAGAACTATTTTACATCACGTAATAGTCCCAGGTCATTAATTACAAGTATAATGCCATCTACATATAAAGTCTAGAATATGATTTTGCACCTACTCACCTTGTAGTATATACAAACATCAATGACATTCTTAATAAAACCAAATGATGAGATCACTTTATAGAATTTCAATTTCAAGTACTATTGTCGTGAAGCTTACTTTAGACCATAAATTGATTTCTTCAACTTGCAAACGATATGTTTTTTGCCTTTTACAACAAATCCCTCAGGTTGTTCCATATAGACTTCTTCCTTAAGATCCCCATTGAGAAATGTAGTCTTAACATCCATTTGGTGTAACTCTAGGTCAAATGTGCAACCAATGCCATGATGCGGAAAGAATCTTTTGTTGATAGAGGAGAGAAGGTTTCTTTGTAGTCGATTCCTTTCACCTATGCGAAACCCTTAGTAACCAACTTAACTTTGTAGAGATCAATGTCACCTTTTGAGTTTCTTTCAGTCTTGAAGACCTATTTACAACCAATGGCATTAGACTCATTAGGTAACTCTACAAGCTCCTATACATAATTGTTTGCCATAGAGTTTATTTTATTAGTCATAGCATCATACCACAATTTAGAGTTTACACTCTTTATAGATTGAGTAAGCGTTAGGGGACCTTCTTCAATGCTTATTTCACTGTCAATTTCAGTAGAGTACACTACGTATTCCCTAGGTAATGCTGATTTTTTTTTGTCTAGTTGACATAATCAACTCAACTTCTTGAGTTGGTTCAGGTTTCTCATTAGGAATAGTTTCTGTCACATTTTGTGGTGGATCCACATGTGTGGTAGGTTGAACAATATGCATATGTTCCTCATTTCTAGCATTATCAACTTGAGTAATGGGAATTACATCATAGTCTATGATAACTCTATATGAACAAGTGTCATTGATAGTTGATGTTCCTGCATCATCAGTGTCACTGATTTGCTCTATGTGATCATCCTATAATTGATCACTTCCATTAATCACATCATTCTTAAGAAACTTAGTATTCCTAGATTCCACAAACCTTATAAAAGGTGGAGGACAATAGAACTTGCAATGCTTAAGCCTTTCAGGATAGCCTAAAAAGTAAGCTCTAATAGTCTTAGGATCCAAGTTCTTTTCTTATGTATTATACACTCTTACCTCTGCAAGACAACCCCTACCTTAAATTGATTTAAACTAGGTTTTTAACATTTCTAGATTCCAAAGGGTGTATTAGATACTGTCTTTGTTGAAACCTTCTTTAAGATGTATGTAGCTATCTTGAGTGATTCATTCCATAAGAAAACTAATAGTTTGGAGCTACTCAATATGCTCATAACCATGTCTAACAAGGTGTTATTTCTTCTTTTAGTCGCACCATCCATAGCAGGTAAGCTATGCATGGTATATACTATACCTTGCTCTTGAAGAAAATATGCAAAAAGACCATATGCTTGTCCTTCACTAGTGTACCTACTATAGTATTCATTGCCTTTATCTGTTCTCACGATCTTAATTGGTTCTATAATTTGTTTTTCTACTTCTACTTTATTGTCCATAAAGGCATCTAGTGCCTTACTTTGATAAAATGAAGCTTGAAATACATTTTATGTCAAATTGTCTTTATTTACCAAATAGCTTATCGATAAATTACCTTATCCATAAGTGCTTCAATAAATTCCTTTGGAAATAGATAGGATTTGAAGGAAACTAAGTAACTGACTGCATTTATCGAAGTCTTTATCGATAAGTACTTTTATCGATCAATCTTTTGATAAATCCTTTTGTGGAAACAATTTTGCGCAGGTTTCATAAACTAAGTTTAAATTATATTTATTGAAATCTTTATCGATAAATACCCTTATCGAATAAGTCTTCGAGAAATTTTTTTCTATAAAAGCAATTTTCAAAACAAAATTTTCTTCTTATTTATTGAAGGGCTTATCGATAAATATTTTTATAAATAAACTTATCAAAAAATAAGCTATTTTTAAATAGTTTTAAAATACGTCATCACAATCTTTTGTTATCATTAAAATATTGGAGTCTAACATTTTGACTTGTATTACATTGTAGGGGAGTTTAGTTGAAGTTTAGGGAGTATAATGAAGTTGCTTTATGGATAAAAAATATATTTAAACGGATTGCAATTGTGACATCCTAAATTTTGATATAAGAAATTTATAAAGAGTTGTTAAGGTCAAGAGTATTTTTTTTAGAATTAAAAAGTCTCAAAGGTTAAATTTTAGGAAAATGGTAAAGAAAATAATAATCATTAAACATATTTTTAATGCTAAAAAAAATAAGAAAAAATTATGTAAGAGTTTATTTTTCTAAAAAAAAATAAATGATTCAATAGCTATTTTTCAATTTTTAAGGCTCTATATATGCTAGAAAAGTTATTGGAGGAAGAAAATTCTAATTCACTATTAAAAATTATTTTTTAGAAATCTTTGAGATATCTAAGATATTAAATAAATGATAAAATAACGAGTAAATAAGGGTGAGAGGGTAGAAATATCATTTTTTCTCGTACCACACACCTTACATGTTCTCTCTCTACCTTCATTGTCCACTTGTCCCTGTCTACCCTTTCGTATCATTGACTCCTTCTTCCTCAGAATAGAGCAAGCAGGCGAGTAGAGAGAGTACTAGAGAGCGCGAGAGCAACGGCTAGAGGAGAGCGACGCTGGAGGAGAACGGATAGGCTTGTGACACCGTCGACTACCTGAGGTGAGTGCTTTGAATTCGTCGTTACCTCTATCTCCTCAGTTGCTCTTTTGATTTTTAGGTTGGGTCACTGATTAACTTAAAATTTTGAGTGGAATAATGGTCAATTTAGTGAGGATAAGCAAGGTATCAAGCTTCTTGACTTTAAATCGTACCAAATCATTGGACATTAAGGTAGCATGTAGATTTCTCTATTTGCGGATTTTGTGCATTTTTGACCGATAAAATTTTGGGCTTTGAGATTAAATCACTTATTAAGTAAAGGTTAAAGATTAAAGATGTCAAAACAAGCTTAAATCTTGAAATGTGGTTGCTGCAAGTTCTTCTTTGTTGTTGGGTAAGGTTGGCGGAGAAATAGAGATGTGTTCGTAGGTGTTCCTTCTTGATTTCAAATGTTTCTTTTGCTCTGTTTTATGTTGGCCATGATAGAGTTTCATCTCTAATTTTTGGGGCATTTGAAGGATATAAAGGAGAAGAGGACTTTGGGGTTTCAGTTAGATGAAGCATTGGGGAGAAGAAACAATCAAATAGGTATGTTCACAATTGTTCATTTGATTTTATAAGACGAATAATATGTACTTTGGTTGTTTTGTTCGGTTAAATTTGTCTCTGGATAGAGAATTGAGTTAGAAAGTATAGGAAATTATCCAATAATGTTGATTATTGTTGGGCAAATGATTTGGATAGTAAGGAGGAGAATTTAGGTTCTGATTGAAGTGATTGTAATTTAAGTTTTATATAGAAATTCCAGAATTTTATTTACTTATTTGTGTTAGCTATTTGGATGCATACCAAATGTTTGAAGAAATGCGTGAGAGAGGAATCTAATAAAATTTAGAAAGTATGATAATTCTATACAATGATATTGGAAGGGAAGTCGACTTTGTGATAAGATGAGGATGTAGAGGATAGTATTGGATAATTATAAGCTATTTAGTTTCTATGTTAGACCTGAAAAAAAATTATATATGGCGTATATATAAATATATATACTATAGGGTTCATATATGTGTGTTTATATATATATATATACATATATTGGTTGTTGAAATTGTAGTTCTAAATAACTTATAAAATATATAATTATGTTTGAGTGATGTAAACGATAAACAAAATTAAATGAAAGCTTTTATGAAGGAAAAGGAGGAATTTTGTTAATTAAGATTTTGGTAGATTTCTATAAGGTTACAGTTAGATGATAATAATATTATTTGTATGATAGAGAATTAAGGTTGAAGCATATTGAAGACTATTAAATAGGATAGATTATAGCTATTGGAATTATCAGGTAAGTGAATAATGTCCCACAATAATTCATTTTTGAATGATATTTTAGCCATTTGTCGTACTTTTATCAATTTATTAATTGTATTAAATGTTATTTAATCAAAGCAAGTTTATTAGAATTATGTCTTTTGATTATTGACAATTAGCTGTTTAGATGAAATAAGGATTTTATTTATTTATTCTACATCAATTTTGATTTTATTAAATAATCATTCATGAAAACTCAAAAGAAATATTTGAGATGTTCTTTTTTAACCTTCATGCTAGGGTCTTCTAGTATACAATAGTCTTTATGAGTTTATACTATCAAGAGAATATTTCTGTTTACTAAAGGTAAATTGACCCCAAGCATGCTTGATAATATTTTATGATAGGATCGAATACAAAACGTGCCATGGTCTGATCTCTCCTACTCAATCTCTGATGAGTGCCCTCGGATTGTCGCAGTTCGAGCCATCAAAATAAAGTTAGTTGCACCCAATATAATGTAGTATAAGGCACAACCCTATCGTTCTTCTCAAGGAGCCTTTCTATTAGAAACCTAGCAAATTGGATGTCAAAGTTGATGAAAACCTGAGTAAAGGTAAAAATGGTTCTGGAGTTTTGGGTGCTTGATAAAATTAATTTACAGGAAAGTAAATGTTTTTGGATTTTCTTTTGATTGAGGTGAGAAGAGTTGGTTTGTTTGAGAAATATGTAATGGTAGACTCTTGATGATGAAAACTTATCTATCCTTGCTCTTATGTTAAATTGGAGTTTTAAATCACTAAGTCTCAAGGAGAAACCTCAATCGATCGATTGAGTCCAGAACTCTAATATTCCTTAAACTCCTTTAATCAAAGCTAGTTTAAGAACTATTAGTGAACTGTTAGAACCCACTTAGCATGTAATTAACCCTAGATTGATGAGAACGCCCTCGAATAGTCGTCGATCGAAAACCCTAGATTTCAAGCAATTGAATTGATTTGCAACGATCGCTGAAAACAACCCAACTTTCTTAAAATCGAAACTGAAATATTAAATTGCAATCAAACGTTCAAATCATCCAGAATCAAATACAACAGTCTAATCCGAGAATGATCAATCAATATTCAATCTTTAAACATAGAATGAAAACCCTAGATCTAGCAACAATCATAACATGTAAAGGAATACAAATTAGAACAGTAAAAACTCCCCGTTTCAGTCCGTGAGCTCAAGATATTAGATCCATCACCAAGAGACTAAAGGTTTAGCCTCTCATGACTTCTACTGCACTGCAATCGCTGTTCAGATGTGATGCCATGAAGAAACAATAAAGAGATGAAGGGTGAATGGTGTAGAGATGTGTAGAAATCTGTGGAAAGGTGTAGAAGGATGGAATATGTGGAGAGGGTGTGTAGAAAGCGCTCGAGTACTGTTTCTTAGCCTAATCAGGTCCAAAAACCAACCTCCTCTTTGACGGCAGCCTCCATCTCTTCTTATAACAGCATGACCTAATTCAAAACGCGCAGTTTCAGCGATTTCGTATTTTAGTCGCGACCATATCCATTTTGTGGTTGCGACCTACGAACACATGGAATCTTCCAGAAGAATTAAAAGTCGTCACATGCGTACTCTTTGGTCGCGACTAAATAGCACAGAAGCGTGATTTCACTTTTATTGACTTATGATTTCTTTCCTAGTCCTTGCTCTCTTCCAAAGTACCTGCAATTTAACATAAAAGCTCACTGTAAAAGTATAAATCAGTAGATAACAGAATATATGCAGTTTGTAACATCCCTAATTTTCTGTACTAAATTGTATGTACAGATTGAATAAAATATATATGAGATTTATCAAGAAAAGATGTGGCCATTTATGTAAAGAAAGGGATTAAATTGAAATGATAAGGACATAAAGGTGATTTATGGTAAATCAAGGGGCAAAAGTATAATTGTGGGAAATTTGGACCAAAAACAGGCCAAAAGTGACCGTGTTCTAATCGGACCCAAACTTTTCCAGTAAATAGAGAAAATTATTTTGGGTTGTTTGACGCAACACATAATTTTGATTTGAGGTCCCGAAAAATTGATATAAATTTATGAAGTTAGATAAAATTATTACAATATTTTTCGGATTCAGAATCAGATGAGGCCTTCCAGTAAATTCCTATAATTAATATAAGAATTTATAAAATTGACAGGATCAGAAAAGGAATCCTGTAGAATTTTTAATGGAATTTACAGTGGAATAAAATACCCGAGGAATATTGTCGGGAGAATTTTCTAGGGATTCGTGCCATAAAGGTATTGAATCCTAAAAGGCCCAAAAATGGCGTCATTAAGGCCCAATAAAATAAGTGGACTAATGGTGGGCCAGTGTCCAGAGGAACCCCGAAAAAGTGCAAAATTATGAAAATACCCCTGTGATGCCCTAAGGAACCAGAAGTGAATGGAGGGTATTTTGGTCATTTTGGACATGCCAAAACGCCAATGCAAGTATAGGAGAGGTTAGTCGAAGTCAATATATATTTTGACAAGGTCTAAAGAGGTGTGAAATGACAATTATGCCCTTGGGTTTAATATAGTGCAAGGAAAAGCACTAAGGGTGTTTTGGTAATTTTCCAAGGTATCTGGAATTAAATTTAAACCAGTATAATAATGTCAATGGTATGAAGGGTTGAAACTTTTCTTGGAGCTCACACCCTCAAAATGGCGCCAAAAAGGAGCTTAGGTGTCCCATGTGATGTCATGGTGGTGATGTCATAAGTGGAGAGAGAAAAGAAATTCCAAGATTAAACCTAAAGCCATTAGATCAAATAGTTCCCAAGGTAATCTTGGCCTTCAATTTTTCCAAGATTTTTCTATAAATACCCCCTCATTTTGGCTCACAACCGTGGAGGAGAAAGTGTAGGGAACCTCTTGCAAAATATTTTCTCAAGCAAGGAAGAAGCAAGGATCTTGAAGAAGTTAGTAAGGTAAGTTGCTCCCTTGCTTCTACACTTTGTTCTCATGGTTTGTGCTTGAGTTTAAGTGGTTTTTGAGGCTTAAATCTTGGGGAGATGCTGCTGGAATTTCTATGTATATGTGAGAGGAACATGAGTTTTATGTCATAGATGGTTTAGACAAGCTTAAATAAGCTAGTTGCATGATTGGTTGTTGAATTAAGTTGATGTTTTTGACTTTACCATGGAAGACCATTTCGGTTTGCACTGTTCATGCATTGTTCATGATAGAAGGAGATGGATTTCAATGATTTAATGCTTCCATTGAGTTTATATGATGATTTTGTGTAGGATTGGATAGGTTTTGAACATTGGAAACCATTGGAATTAAATGTTGTAATATTGAAAATTCCTTTAGGTACTGTTCACTCGCATGAATAGTGATTGAATTTCATGATTTTGATGCCTCCAATGGTCTTAAAATGAGATTTTGTGTGGGGAAAAAGTGGAGGAACAAATATGGGAAGCATTGGAATCAAAATGAGAATTTTTGAAAGAATTATGTATGCTTTTCCAAATCTGTACAGAACAGTGTATTGTTGCTGGAATTTAATTATTTTGAGTTCATAAATGGATTCAAAAGGTGAAATTGTGTAGGGTAAGGTCAAGACATCAATTGATTCAAAGGCCAAGCCAATTGGTAAAAATTAAAGGAAGTTAAGTTAGTTAAAGCAAGTTGAATGTTCAAGAGACATAGTCTTGAGTAATATTTGAGTTTATGATCCTAATGGATTATGTAATGAATATCAATGTGTTTAGGACCTTGAAACATCTAAGAAGATGTTGGAGAATGATTGACCAAAAAGCTTCATGATTGAAAAGCTTGGGAAGCAAGTGCAAGAATAAGAGAGAGAGCTTAAATCCAAGGTAGTGAACTTACCCTAAACTTGTATGTATTTAATGTATGCTTGATTGTGCTATGGCTTGGTTGAATTGTGTGTATATGGTAGATGATTGAAGCTCTGTTATTTTATGATTACTTTGGCCAATTGTATTTCATATGATACATGGAAGCATGCTCATCACACTATGATAACACTTTCACAAGCAAGCACAAGTCTTTACATTAATACATGCATTGTTTGGTATTATTTGCTACTGAGATTCTTTAGAATCTCACCCTCCCATAACCATGATCTAGATGCTGGAACATCACAAGGAAGGAGGTAATTGTGGATGTATGAATGGTGTATGACTTGAAAAGCATGCCTTTAACTTAGATGATGGTATATTGGTATGTATAATGAATTTACTCACTGGATCTGAGCTGAGGAAGATCACTTCCAACGATAGTTTGAGTAATGTATTCTATTTAGTTTCACGTAAAATTTGGTATGAACATAGTTAAGATCTAGAGCTTTAATTAGACACCAAGAACACGAAATTTGGTTAAGTTTTCAAATTGATATGATTTTTCAAAGTTGGACTTAAACTCTGGATCAAGATAAAACTAGTCCTGCGATACAGTGAGATTCCTACGCAGTTTATACATAGTAAATGAATGAGTTTTTCCGCGATATTTGGTGAGCTTAAAGTACACGTTCTTAGCTTTAAATCCATAGGTAATTCGACTCAATTTGATAAGTATAAAAGGAGAAATGAATTTTTGAAAATGGGGCAAAGAGAGTGGAACTTCCAGATTTACCCAATGAACAGTAAAGTTCAACGAATAAACTGATTTGATCTGGACAAGGAAACCTCATTTTCATATTTTTCTCTCAAAGTTAAATGAAAGAGATTTCATTAGAAATTGGAATCACCTCAATATGATTTTTCTAGATTTGATTATGAATTTCCAAATTTCAAGCTGTAATATGGAATTACCCAGTGAACAGTGAACAGTACTGAAAGCCTAACTCTTGGAAATTCATGTTTTTAAGGTTAAGAGGTATTCCAATGATCTAAGGTAATTCCAATTGAGTATATGTAAGGTTAAGATTTAAGGATATTTACTAGAAATTGCTGTTGTACTAGCAGAATATAGAAAATACTGTATACGTAGGTGTTGTCTAAGGAGGCTGGAAGTGAGTGGACCTAGCCGATTCATCCAGTTTTTCCTAGGTACTTACGTAGAATGGTAGTTCTCACGGGAATTACCGAATCAGTACAGTTATATTTCTGCCAGGATTCTCGGCAGGAGAGAATTAATAAAGTTAAGATTGCTTCCGTAAGTGTACTCTAAAGAGTCTAAGGAAGGATGTTTCAGAGAGCGCTTGAGTACTGTTTCTTAGCCTAATCAGGTCCAAAAACCAGCCTCCTCTTTGACGGTCGCCTCCATCTCTTCTTATAACAGTATGACCTAATTCAAAACGCGTAGTTTCAGCAATTTCGCATTTTAGTCTCGACCATATCCATTTTGTGGTCGCGACCTATGAACATAGGGAATCTTGCAGAAGAATTAAAAGTCGCGACATGCGGACTCTTTGGTCGCAACTAAATAGCACAGAAGCGTGATTTCACTTTTATTGACTTATGATTTCTTTCCTGGTCCTTGCTCTCTTCCAAAGTACCTGCAATTCAACATAAAAGCTCACTGTAAAAGTCCAAATCAGTAGATAACAGAATATATGCAGTTTGGAAGAGTTATTTTACCATTTTACCCTTTAATTAGCACATTGCCCCGCACAATCATGTATTAACACAAAAGCATAATTTAAGGCATGAAATGAATGGTAAAGTCATTATAAAACTCATAAAAACGTCACAGAAATCATATACAAAATGTGTCTTATCAATCTCTTAGCAAGTATCTCGCAAAGATCAAAAGCAGAAGCTAAGAGAATCTCTAGAATTTACTCTGTAAATAAGTCATGTCATTCCTTAAGGCCCATTGGCAAATATATAATTACTTACACATTTATTTTTGGTATTTTTCTGAATTAAATGAGTAATACTAAAACAGAAACTGATCTCCACTAATCCTACTATATGTAAACGTGGGTAACCCACTTATTCCTCCACTAGCGCTAAAATAAGAAATGCTAAAAAACAAAAGGAATTTAATAAATATAAAATAATAAACTAAATATTTGTGGCTAGAATTTCTCTTGCACGTTTGTGTCTTCTTGAATAAATCTTTAGTGGCTTTGCTGGGGTGCTATCAATACTGTCGTCCAGAAAAAATGACTTATCCTCAAGGCAAAATGATGAAAATTGTTCCGATAGTAAATCATAATCTTCTCAAGTGGAGTCTTCAACTAGTCTGGATTCCTATTGAATTAGTAATTCCAGGCTGCCCACTTTAGTCTAACGATGCTACAGAACTTTTAGGGGAGTAAGGAGTAGCTCCATGTCTAAACAGAGGGGTAGTGGTGCAGGTTGCTCTCCTTGTGGCTGCCCTATAGCTGGTTGCAGTAGCGAGACATGAAAGACTAGTTGTATCTTAGCCTCAGGAGGGAGCTCCAATTCATAAGAAACTAGGCCAATCTTCCGGATCACTTTATAGGGGCTAAAAAAACCTAGGAGAGAATTTGTCAAATCTTTGTTTAGCCAGTGTCTTTTGACGGTAAGGTTGCAAACGTAGCCAAACCAAATCCCTTGAAGAGAATTGCAAATCCCTTCTCTTCTGATATGCATGGATTTTCATCCTATTTTAAGCCTTTAACAAGTTTTGCTGCAACAGTTTGATCATTTCATCACGTAACTCTAGTTGTTCTTCTAACTCAGCTACCATGGTTTCTCCTTTGACATAGGGAACCAACAATGGGGGTTTTCTTCCATATACCAGTTTTAGGGGGGTAGATTGGTAGAGACATTAAAGCCGATGTTAAAAGAGTATTAAGCCTAACAAAGGAATTTACTCCATAATTTGGGGTAGTCAAGAGTAAAGCAGTGGAAGTAGGTTCTTAGGTAGTAATTCACAACCTCAGTCTACACATCTGATTATGGATGATATGCCATACTCATATACAGACGTGTTTGACTGATCCTGCAGAGTTCCTGCCATAATTCGTTGAGAAAGAGTAGGTCTCGGTATGAGACTATGGATCTTGGAATGTCATGCAATATGACCACTTCCCTGCAGAATAACTTAGTTACTGTCTTTGTAGAATAGGGGGACAAGGACATGAAATGATAATATTTGCTGAGGTAGTCCACCACTACTAGGATGACTTTGAGCCCTTTTGACTTTGGTAGGCTTGAGATGAAATCCATTGAGATGTCTTCCCAAATTATGGCTGGAATGGGTTGCAGCTACAAGAGTCCCGCTGGGGCCAACATTTTGTATTTATTTTATTGGCACGTATAACACTTTTAGATGTATTGTTTTACTTCATTTTGCATCCTACGCTAGTACAGTTGCTCACTTAGTCGCTTTAGTGTTTTAAGAAAACCACCATGTCCTCCTAAGGGGGTAAAGTGAGCTTCCTTGATTAATTTAGCCCTGAGTAAAGAGTGGTTGGGGATGACTAGCCAAGTGTTGTAGTATAATTTGCCTTGTACCACCGAGAAGTTTGGAAACAAGTCAGTGTTCTGTTGTAACCTTTCAATTATTCTTCTCGTTTTTGCATCTTCTAGCAGTGCTTGGGGAAGCTGTAATAATTCATCCGCCGTGGGAATGGCAAGGTGGTAGAAGTCTGCATATTGTGGCCTTCTAAACAGTGAGTGAGCTACTGTGTTATTCTTCCCTAACTTGTAAGAGATCGAAAAGTCAAACGGAAGTAATTTGATTAGGAGGCTTTGTTGGGTAGGTGTGATTGTATATTGATCAAGCAAGAATTATAGGCTATAATGATCTGTTTGCACAAAACATGGTGGCCAAGCAGGTAGTGGCGCCATTTTTGTAAAGAGAGTACTAAGGCAAGTAGTTCCCTATCATAAGCCAACTTGTACCGATTAGAAAAAGAGAATCCCTTACTAAAATAGGCAATAGGGTGCCCTTTTTGCATGAGAACAACACCTACACCTTCCATTGAAGCATCTCAATCCACGGTAAAAGGAATTTGGAAATTTGGCAAATGTAAGATAGGCGTAGTAGTCATTCAACTTTTCAAAAGTCTTGTGAGCTCTTTCAGTCCGAACAAAAGCATATTTCTTTGTTAAATATGTCAATGGTTGAGCAAGGATACCATAATTCTTCACAAACCTCCTGTAATAACATGTAAGCCCCAAGAATCCCCTTAGTTCCTTTACGGAATTTGGGATAGGCTAATGAGAAACGTCATGAATCTTTTCGTGCATCATTTCCACCCTTGTAAAGTTACAATATTCCCCAAATAATTGATGCGTGTCTAGCCAAAAGCATATTTTTTTGCATTTAAGTAGAAGGATTGTTGTTGCAGAATTTGGTAAAAAACCTGAAGATGTTCTAGATGGCATGTAGCATCAACACTGTATATGAGAATGTCATCAAAGAATGCAAGAACAAATTTTTGCAGATATAGGCGAAACAACTCATTCATGGTTGATTGGAAGGTGACTGGTGTATTAGTGAAGCCAAAAGGCATTACTACAAATTCATAATCTCCTGAATGAGTGCAAAATGTAGTTTTATGTACATATGAAGGAAGCACACGAATCTGGTGGTACCCATAATGTAGGTCCAGTTTAGAGAAATACACAGTCCTATGCAATTCATCTAATATTTCATCAATGTTGGGAATTGGAAACTTATTTGGAATTGTGATTTTGTTGAGGTGGCGGTAGTCAACACACAACCTCTAGGAACCATCCTTCTTGCTCACTAATAACACTAGACTAGCGAAAGGACTAGAACTAGGCCGGATGAATCCACGTTCAAGTAAGTCTACAATTTGTTACTCAATTTCGTCCTTTTGATAGTGAGGATACCGGTACGACCTTAAATTTGGTGGGATAGATTTTGGTAGCAATAGGATGGCATGGTAGAGCCTATGGTGAGGAGGCAATGTCTGTGGCTCTGTGAATACCTCATAAAATTTTTGATAGATAGCTTCCACGTCTACTACTATGGACCTCCAAGATGGTAGTTCTAAATCAGATTGCATACTCTAGAACTGAATAGGTGTACTAGGCTGTGAACTGAGCCCCTGAATCTTGTACTTCTTCCCATTTACCCAGAAAATCATAAAAATTTCACTCTAGTTGGCTTGAATTGTATTCAATGAAGCTAACCACTGAATTCCTAGTACCAAATTTATGCTTTTCAATGTAAAATGGAAAAATTGTTGTGTAATCACCAAGTCAGAAATCTATACCTCGATATCATCACTGACTCGATTGTATCTAACTGTCCTGGCATCCCTTATCTGAACCCCAAAGGGTGGCGTAGCTTACGTTGGCAATTGGAGTTTGTTGATAATCTCTTCTGAAATGAAATTATGAGTTGAGCCATTGTCAACCAAAATAACCACTTGTTATCCAAGTATCTTCCCCTCTAATCTTATAGTATAAGCTGAAGACCTACCTACAATAGCATTGAAGGAAATTTAAGCCATATGGGCCTCTACATCGATCGTCTTCCTCCATTACTGGTTTGATATTTTCTGGTATGGTGTTATCGCCATCAACGTCCAAGAGTACAAGGGATGATGTATTATAATAGTGGCCTGGTCGGAAAGGGGCCCCATACCTAAAATAGAGGCCTTTTTCTATCAGTGATGCCTGATAGCGTTCATGGGGAATGAGGCTGAGGAACTTGCGACTGAAGTTGCTCTACTCTGGGGTAGAACTGCGCCCACTTTATTGTTAGTAGTGGACTGGGTTGGGCCTATAAAGGAAGCAGTTCTAGATCCACGACCTGAGGCTAGCGACTTTTCCAATTTCAGAGTGAGGCTTGATGCTCGGTATACTATTCGTGGCTTGTGTAGGCAAACCTCCACTCTAAGATCATCCCTCAGCCCGTTCAAGAACACTCATAGGAGCCAATGTTTTGGCCAATTCATCACACTTGCCACCCTTTGAGCCCATTCCTGCCTATATTTCGCCACACTTTCGGTCTGTTTGATGCCGCACAGGAACTCATCGGGATTTAGGAATTTTGGTGGCCTATAATGTTCATTCAATATCTTGACTAATTCCTCCCAGTATAGCAATGTCCTTTATAAGATTATTCTAGAAAATAGATCCAGTGCATCACCTTCAAGCTACATCGCTGCAATTTTTACTTTGTCATCCTCTGGCGTTTGGTAATAGCGGAAGAATTTCTCAGCCTTCAGTACCCAACTGTGTGGTTCACCGCCACTAAATTTTGGAAATTTAAGCTTTGTAAAGGATGTTTTGTTACCCTGGTATGTCTCCCTTTCTTCCTCATATTCTTCTCCCAAGTGTCTTACCTTCTTCTTTGTTGAACTAGTTCTTAATTGTACCTCTAGAGATGCCACTTTATCCCTTAGTTCTTCTAACATGTCAAGTTTGACTGCAATGACCACCAGTGAGTCTCCACCATAGGCGTGGTTGCCTTCCAGGTTGGCATTAGCGTCTGTGTTAGTAGCAGTAACAAATGAACGTGTTTTGACCATCTGGCTCTGAGGCCAAATTGCTATGGTATGATCTCTTCTACTCAATCTCTTAGCAAGTATCTCGTAAAGATCAAAAGCAGAAGCCAAGAGAATCTCTAGAATTGACTCTATAAATAAGTCATGTTATTTCTTAAGGCCCATTAGCAAATATATAGTTACTTACATAGCTATTTTTGATATTTTTATGAATTAAATGAGTAATGCTAAAACATAAACTGATCTCTACTAATCCTACTGTATGTAAACATGGGTAACCCACTTATTCCTCCATTAGAGCTAAAACAGGAAATGCTTAAAAACAGAAGGAATTTAATAAACAGAAAATAATAAACTAAATATTTGTGGCTAGGATTTCTCTTGCATGTTTGTGTCTTCTTGAATAAATCCTTAGTGGCTTTGCTGGGGTGCTATCAGAACTCTGGTTACTAACAACAGTACCATTACTCCTTGGCACGCCATGGTTAAAATTGAGCTCACTTAA
Source organism: Leucaena leucocephala (assembly GCA_037074615.1). NCBI lineage: Eukaryota > Viridiplantae > Streptophyta > Magnoliopsida > Fabales > Fabaceae > Leucaena > Leucaena leucocephala. The sequence continues at coordinate 5,723,093 of CM073548.1, read as the reverse complement.
CATTCGTGGGCACAGTACTCACTCTTGATATTCGTGTGACTCATTCTCACGCTTGTTATTCGTTGTTCTTGTTGAAGGGAATTGAAAGACGCGCAGTGGAAATTAACTTAAAAAAATTTTCCATTCCCTGCCAGGATCTACCGAATGTGTTTAAGTCAAGGAGAAAGAAGTGTTACATTCGGTTATTCGAGCTTTAGTCGCGACTCTTCGCCTCTGAAACTTTCAGTCGCGACCTACTCAGCTTCTCGTCGCGACCTGTCGCCTCTGGAGTTGTTAGTCGCGACCTATTCTGCTTCTCGTCTCGACCTGTCGTCTCTTTTCGGATTTCTGACGTTCAGATGCCAATTTAGTCGTGACCTATGTGTCAACTGGTCGCGACCTCGTCGTACCTGGTGCTCTTTTCTCATTCGCAAGTCGACAACTCAGATCGGCTTCCTCTACCGGTATCCACACGAATAGCGTTCCAACCATGAACGACGTGCTAGCGCCTCTTGTCCCTCTAGGATTTTCTCAAGATTCTGTCCTCATGTTCTCTATTCCGACAGTTTCTTATCTGCAAACCTTTTGCACTCTCCTTGCCCTTTTTTCTCTTGTGTGTTGTGTTGTGTGTTGAACCCTAGCTCCTAATGTCAAATATATAGGATGCTATCGGGCTTCTAATTGGGCCAGGATTAAGAATTAATCTTATATTAATTATGAAATTAATACAATATCATATATTGCATAGTTTGATAAGAAACTAATTAAATAAATATGGTTTTTATTAAATCCGTCTCACAAATTTAATTCATCTATTTATTTAATTTAAAATAAAGAGAAGACAGAATTATATTTGATTTATTCTCATAAATTAAATTTGAGATATCTTATCAATTTGAATTTGAAATTCAAATAGATCATATCCATTTAAATTCAAATTCAAAAGTGATAGCCTTATAAATTAAATCTTGCAAATATCTCTTATATTATATATATAATATATATATACAAATTTATATATATATATAAAATATATAAATCCACCCTAGATTATTCATTGAATCTAGACATCTCTTAGATTCAATGAATCTGGACATCACAGCTCATGTTGGGCTATTTTGTGTGCGACCCTGTAGACCCATATGAAGTTGGCAGTGGGCTAGTTACTATAATAACTCACAAGTCGTAAGCGGCCTCTAGTAAGACATTACGACTACCCAAAACATATGAGGATCGATGAACGATGTTACCTTTTATACAACCATATCACGTCCCTTTTGTCACACGATATTTCGGTCATAGATGAGGCATGGTGAACGTCATCCTCCTATTCCTGACCGTCACATTCTCGATCCCTGAGCAGTCTGACTATAGTAATGGAACTACCCTTCTATTATAGTATGGCCATACATTTCTCAAACTCACTCATCGAGGGGCCCAGTAATATCTCTCTACGAATGTGAGGGACAAATTCCATCTTGACCATTCACATTCCTCCGCATGAAAAACCACTAAGCCCGAACATAGCCTTTATGATCACTGGGTCAAAAGTGACTTTTGACTAGGTCAAAGCTGAGCGTTTGTCATGTAGGAATGCATGATGATCTCAGGTCAAAGGGCATGGTGACATGGCTTGTATATGAGAGAAGCTTATGACTTAACCCATGCAGCTCTCTCATAGCGGGTCGGTCCAGCACCCTGTACTCTTACATGTGCCTATGACTTTGATTTATATCTCTATATATCTTCAAAGTCATACTGGTCTTATTTCATCTTTGCTCCTGCATAGATGACCGACCAGGGACATTTAGGATAAGATCATGAGTTATCCAAGGATGTTCATCACAGTAAACATGCAAATAATGTGATAACATAATTAAGACATTCAAAAAACAATAATGTTTATAAGACAATGATTGGCCCCTAGGGCACAATTTCCAACACTTGTACCTACACTTGTTTTGTGTCTTCAAGTCATGCTTGGTTACTTACCCTCGTGGACTATGTGTTCACGCTTGTCTTCATAGCTTTGAGCTGCATTTGAATGGTTAGTTACTGATAAACCCATATTTTTATATATTTATTCATATCATTTTAGTGGATATTTGTCATTATTTTGATCCTTAATTATATTATTTGTGTACTATTTGGATTAATATACCTTACATTGAATTATTGCTTAATAGGGGCATAATTGTCATGTTTTTTATGATTTCTCCCAAACAATTTTTTTTGGAGCAAAAGGTATTACATTATTATGATTTTGAATTTCAAGAATTTAGGAGAAACTGGAATTTACAAATGACAACGAAGGATCATTAATTCAAAAATTGCACTGGATGACCCATGGGCTAAACCTTGTGATTTGGGCCCATTAGGTCTTTATTCCCTTCTTCTTCAGCATATAAGGCGCATACAAAACGAACAAGGGAGCTATGGACGCCACTTTCCTTCCATCATCTACCACACCCATCTTCCTCCATCATAGCATCTCCTATCCATGCCATCGCCCATTCCATATTCCATCCTCTATCATTCGGTCATGACTCATCTCACTCTCCCTTAGCCTCCAGTCCGTTATAGCAGACACAGTCGATGGCACAAAAGATGGCAACCCACGCAACCACTATAGAACAGCGATGAAACGGCGATAGAAGCAACAGCCACCCACGCAAGCCAACTCCAGCCGTACCCACAGACCACAGTTCCAGCAACGCTAGCAAGCATTGAGTCAGCGACAAGCATAGACGTACAGCAGAGCATGGACGGTAGTGATGGTGGCAGCAGACATTTATGCGTGGCTAAGCGTCCAAATCCTCCAGTTCAATGTAAAGGCATGAGTTTGGGATCTTAAATGGGGAGTTTAAATTACTCTAATTTTCTACCCATTAATTATCTTATGATTCCTAGGTCTTAGGATAATTTTATAATTATTGGCAAGATTTATAATGCTTTATTTATATTTATTAAGGATTATTGTAACTGGATTACTGTTTAGCATTGATATTGAGCAGATTATAACTTAATTTCACTACTTTATTTTGGGTCAAACTTTGTAATGAGGTTTCAGTGAATATTTAGTGATTTTTAAGGTGTATTGAATTATTGGATCATTATATCTCTTGCTGGTTTTAATCATACTTTTATGAATTATTGATTTATGATTGTCATTGGGTTTTAATATTCTTAGTCATATTTTATTATTCTGGTGGCAGTTAATAAATTGAGACTTTAGAAAATATTGTGATAATTCGAGGTGGCTTGGTTGTTGGATTAAAAGCTTAATCATAATTCTTGATTCATTGATTTTAACTCCCATATCTATTAAAGTTATGATTGCCTGTGTTATTGACTTGGAAGGTTGCTTCTATCACTATTAATTACTTTTATTTTCATTCCATTCATTACCTATAACTTAATTATTAAATTAAAAATACCAAAAAGATTTTATTCAAATTCATTTTAATTCTTGGCATTTCAAATCAAACCCCATTTTATAGCTTAAGTTGCATTGCATTTAGTTACTTAGAAATTTTATTTTATTTTTGGCTCCTCAAAGGTAACAACCCGATATTGCACTATACGCAATCTTTAGTTTAATTTTTGAAGTAACCCCAAGGCGACATCGAACGTAAGATTATTTCAGGTGCCTCGTGAACTGTGTATTTATGCTTGTTATTTTGTTCTGTTGAAGTCCTATAAAAAGATAAGAAAAGAAGGATTGTTGTTTTAAATTGATTATGTTAAATAAGTTGTTTTACTAAGTATTGTGATTTATTTGGTTAATAATTTCTTTATAAAATCCTATTTTTTTGTTATTAATCTCTAAGTTGAGATTTATTATCAAACTTTACTATTCAAATTTAAATATATATAAAATATTTCTTAGTATTTTATTTATTTCTATAGTGGGACATAATTCATCGGAAGATTCTTTTAGCCTTAGATATCATGTTGACCTTGCACCTCTAGCGAAACAGTGAAGACCCTCATTATTGATCAAAACTTATAGATAATTGGAACAATTAGATGATGTAAATCTAAGTTTATGTTTATAAATTTACTTTTATAGTTTAGATGCTCCATGTAGTCTATAGGCAGGATTCTTGTCCTCTTTTATCTTTTTGAGACGTATAAATATTTAGATATGTGTGCTACCTTAGAGTGGTGGAGACTTTGGCAAAATTTCTATAACAAAAAAATTAATATCTTGATTATAAAAAATATGTTCATATATGAGAATTAGAAATGACTTATGTATGTTCTAAAATTAATATTATATTAATTATAATATTTGATGGTTTATGGAATATGAGTTTTCTCATATTTTGTGCCGGTTACGCTTTGATTTTTGGATCCTGGTAGTAGTTCTATACTGTAAAAGGCTAATGTTGTAATATTGGATTTAATTTCCTCCTTAAACCCTAACTCAAGTGATGGAATTTGACTTGGAATGGTGGGTTATTGGCTTGGAAATGCTAATGGATTTTATGGGTACATTAGAAATGATATTTGGAACAAGAACTTATGGTTGGATTGCTGTTTTTGTTGCCTTTATAATTTGGCTGATTTTAGTTTAATTTCTGGGGGAATTTTGTATTCAAATTTTGAACCTTGTTTAACTTGCTACTTCTATCATTGGAATCTACATGTTAGATTGTATAAATGTGCAAAATTTCATTGTAATTATATTTGATTTGAGTCATCATTGAGTTACTCTAAATTCTTATTCTTTTTTTGAAATTATCATATTGTTATGATGACAAAACTTTGATGATTGTGTTGAACATATTAAATCATTTGAAATGTTGAAGATGTTAGTTAAGACTGGACTTCACAGAATATAATTTAGTTTGCTTGTAATCTTAGTTAAATGGCTATGCCCAAAAATGTTTTCTCTCTATGCTCTTTACTAGTTGTAAAATGCTTAAGAAAACATAGTTTCATACTTTAAGGGTTTGAATTTGCATTATCTAAGAAATTATAAGTTTATATGGAGAAACAGTATTGGACAATATGATATATTTAAATAATATTGTGTGTATTTAACTAAGGATGATTTATATAACCAACATAGAGTTAGTCTAGTGATATAAGGTCCAGCTAGATCCTCTAGGTCTCGAGTTCAATTCCTAGAAGAGACACATATGCTGGAAGGAGCAATCACAACCCTAAAACTGGATACTTGATAATAGAATTTAGTAAATAATATTAAAAAGGATGATTTCTATAATGTAATGGTCTATATATGATTAGTTGTCTATTAAAGTTCAACCCTTAGAGCAACATCTCTATTAGATCTATGCTTAGTCATCTATGTTTATATAGTAGATTATCATGCTAAAGTGAATGTTGAAGATATTTGTAACATCTTACTTTCGTACGTCATAAGGATCATTCAGTAACATTTAGAACTATTTAAATATCCCTTGAAGTTCAATTACAAAATTTGAAAGTTTCAAGTTTCACGGGTAGTATTCATTTGGTATTTTCATATTTGGCGATGAACTTCAAAAAATCATAATTAATTCTACAAAACTCAAAATGAAGTGGTTCAAAAGACTACACAAAGATAACATGATGAACTTTAATGTAAAAATAAGTCTCAGACTAAATATTCAGCCAATCAGTACAGTTTAATCATCAAAGATCACTGTTTGGTCAAAAATTTTGAAAAACAGTTTCTAGTCCCTAACTTTGAAAATATAGTTATTTTTGTACAGACATTGAAATAAGGAATTCTTATTATCAAAATGAAACTTGCCATGTTAACTAAGTACTACTAAAATCTCGTATATTTATATGATCATTTACTAGTTTTAATTATAACTCAAATGTCACTGCCACCTCATGAGTTACTGTTCACAGTGACAAGTTTCAACAACTAATTTTACTAACATACACATACATATCAATCATGCTGAATAATTTTCTAACTACTCTTCATGCTTGTTCATCTCCTCCATCTTGAGAAGGCCTGCTATGATTGGATTAATATGGAAGGGGTGAGAGTTCTAGGAAAATCTCAGTAGCAAACGGAAATTTTACAATGTATGCAACTAGATGCTTGATGTTAATATGTGTGCACTTAATGATCATGTTTGCATAATGATAACTTACATGCTTTCATGTGTAAATCCCAATTTTTATTATTATATTTAAGCACAATTAAAAAAGTTATTCATCAATAATTTAGAAATATTATCTAATTAAATTATTATGGTTTAGTACTTTTATTATTTTCAATAAAATATGATATATGGATTATCCTACTATTATCTTTACTAAGAGTTTTATGATTTGGTTGTTATTATTAGTTAGAAAATTATTAGGATTTGGATTCAAATTTAGATATAAATTTGAATTTAAATTATTATTATGGTTTATAAATAGAGATAAAGCCCTGAGTTATTCCTCAGACTTGATTATTGAGTCGACTTCTCTCTTTCTAGTCCTCTCTCTTAGTCCCTTTCTTGGTCCTAAAGGATCCCATATCTATTTTCCTCTCAAACACGCCCTTAGTTCAACTCACCCAAAACTGAAGATCTTTTGTGATAATTATTCATATATTTATGTTAGAGGTAACCACTTTCTACTCATTGTGTGTGTTAATGTGATGTTTGTGAGTGATTTGATATATATAAATCTATTGATATTGATATGATTGTATTGAGAAAACTTATTTGATTATTCTTATTGAAAATAGTCTTGTGGGACTTAAAATTTAATTTAGAAAGTTTGATTTGAGATTATAAATTTATTTTATCTTGATATTGGAATTTGAAGAAAGTTATTATCTTGAGAAAAACCCTTTTGTGATATTTATCAAGCTATTGAGATTTTGATTAATATGATTATTTTGATAATTATGCATTGGGGATGGGTGATGATAGAGTTGTATTTCTACCACGTGGTATAGCCTATATTGAAGCTCGATAGTTGGCTTTTGTTCTACTAATTTACCGAGGGACGTGGCCCACCTGTTTACCGAGAAGCTACGATACCCCCACCTATTTATTAAGGAAAAATGAACTTATGGTCCGATCATGTGCTCTGTGGATTTTGGCCTATCTATATCACTTGACTGGTTAGCTTTATAAGTGGTCAGTTATGACTAGCCTATGGGTTCGATCGGCAGGAATAAGACGGTTCAATTGGATTGATGAGAGGAACTTAAGTGGGTTATCCACTTGATTTTATTATGATAATATATTATTTTCTATATATTGTACTTTGTGATGTCTCACTTGACACCTCATGAGTATATGTTAGTATAGACGATGAGTAGAATTGCTGGTTTCTGAGACGTTTGTCTCAGCTATTTTTATTAACATTTTTCAGGTGATAGTCACATCTTAGGACCCCGGGAAAAACTTTAAATCCTTGATTAAAGTTATATTAATTGTATAGCCTTCTCATTTGAATGTATGTGTAGAATACTTGTATATTGCCATAGTAGAGTTAATTATGCATACTCTAATATTAAATAATACATTATTTAGATTTGATTCTGGGAGTTCGTCTTAGGGATAATATTCTAAATATCTATGATAGACTCTTCTAAATTATTGATTATTTCTTCAATCTTATTAAAATTGCATAGACACTTACATTATTTTTATATATACATTTTAATCTAATTTTTAATATCTTTAAGAATATTTCATAAAAGATTTTATTATTACCTTTTTATTAATTAATATACATGTTCATAGAAAAGTATAATATTTATATTATAAAATCAAGTCAACTTTAATATATATTTAGTTATAATATACAATTTATAAAAGATTCAACAATTTATATATCCTAAATAATTTGACACAGCTTATTCTTTTTCTATCATAATTATTTGTCTATTAAGAAAAATTATTTTATAACTATGGTAGAGTTTCTTTTGAATTTTAGTAAAACTATTTTCTACCATGGTTAACTCTTTTGAAATAAACCAAATTCATTTATAATATTAATTTTTATTTATATTATGTACAAAATGGATCCAAGTAATTAATAGTAATTCTATTTTATGAGGATTTTACACCATATCCCTTAATTATAACATATGGCCATAGTATAAAAAGAAATAGAGCATCACTTAATCATACATGCTTCATATAATCAAAGTAAGTAAACATCACATAAAACATCCAAGCAACATAAACATACAAGTAGGTAAGTTCACTATCTTGTAATAGCTCTTTTTCCTTATCTTTCCTCTTTACCTCTTACTTTTCCTTACTCTTTTCCTTCCATCAATGTCCTTGCTTTGTGGTCGTCTTTGAAGGGAATTGGAAGACACGCAGCGAAAATTAACTTTAAAACTTTTTCCATTCCCTGCCAGGATCTACCGAATGTGTTTAAGTCAAGGAGTAAGAAGTGTTACCTTCGGTATTCGAACTATGGTCGCGACTTCCGTATCCACTCATCGTGACTTGTCGGCTCTGGAGTTTTCAGTCGCGACGTACTCAGCTTCTAGTAGTGACGGGTAGTCTCTGGAGTTATCAGTCGCGACTTCCTCAGCTTCTAGTCACGACTGGAAGCCTCTTTTCGATTTTCTGACGTTCAGATGCCTATTTGGTCGCGACCTCAGTGTCTACTCGTCGCGACTTGTCATCGTACCTGGTGCTCTCTTCTTGATCGTAAGAAGTCGATGACTCAGATCAGCTTTCTCTACCGGTATCCACAAGAACAGCGTTCCAACCACGAACAACGTGCTAGCGCCTCTTGTCCCTCTAGGGCTTTCTCAAGAATTCGTCCTCACCGTCTCTATTTTGGCAATTTCTTATCTGCAAACCTTTTGCACCCTCCTTGTTCCCTCTTGTCCAAAACCCTAGCCCCTAATGTCAAATATATAGGATGCTATCGGTGTTCTGACTGAGTTGGATTTCAAAATTAATCTTATATTAATTCTGAAATTAATACAATATCATATATTACATAATTTGATAAGAAACTAATTAAATAAATATGATTTATATTAAATCTGTCTCACAGATTTAATTCACCTATTCATTTAATTTAAAATAAAGATAAGACAAAATTATATTTGATTTATTCACATAAATCAAATTTGAGATATCATATCAATTTAAATTTCAAATTCAAATAGATCATATCAATTTAAATTCAAATTCAAAAGTGATAGAAATTTAATTTATCCTTATAAATTAAATCTTACAAATATCTCTTATATTATATATAATATATATATACGAATTTATATATATATATATATATAATATATAAATGTCCACCATAGATTATTCATTAAATCTGGACATGTCTTAGATTCAATGAATCTGGACATCACAGCTCGAGTTGGGCTATTTTGTATGCTATCCTGTAGGCCCATATGAAGTTGGCAGTGGGGCAGTTACTATACTGACCCACAAGTCGTAAGCGGTATCTAGAAAAACATTACGACTACCCAAATTATATGAGGATCGATGAACGATGTAACCTTTCATACAACCACATCACGTCCCTTTTGTCACATGATATTTTGGTCATGGATGAGGCATGGAGATCGTCATCCTCCTGTTCCTGACCGTTACTTTCTCAATCCCTGAGTAGTCTGACTATAGAAATGGAACTACCTTTCCATTACAGTATGGCCATACATTTCTCAGACTCACTCATCGAGGGGCCCAGTAATATCTCTCTACAAATGTGAGGGACAAATTCCATCTTGACCATTCACATTGCTCCGCATGAAAAACCACCAAGCCCGAACATAGTCTTTATGATCACTCAGTCAAAAGTGACTTTTGACTAGGTCAAAGCTGAGCGTTTGTCATGTAGGAATCCATGATGATCTCAGGTCAAAGGGCATAGTGACATGGTTTGTATATGAGAGAAGCTTATGACTTAACCCATGCAGCTCTCTCATAGCAGGTCGGTCTAACACCTTGTACTTTTACATGTGCCTATGACTTTGATTTATATCTCCATACATCTTCAAAGTCATACTGGTCTTATTTTATCTTTGCTCCCACATAGATGACCGACCAGGGACATTTAGGATAAGATCATGAGTTATCAAAGAATGGTCATCACAGTAAACATGTAAATAATATGATAACATAATTAAGAAATTCATAAATCAACAATGTTCATAATACAATGATTGGCCCCTAGGGCACAATATCCAACAGTCTTTACCACATTAATCAAGGCCTAATAAAGCATAACATCATCTCATTAAAACCCATTTCTAAGCTAACATAATCTACTCACTAATCCTTTAACCTATTAAGTCTCTATCTTTCTCTATTTTTTATTAATTAGTTTGGCCTTTGAATTAATTTGTATCTTGACTTTATCCTACACAATTTTGCCTTGTAAATCTATTTATAAACTCAAAATTTCAAAATATCAGCTGTTGCCTCTAATTTGGATAGAACCGTACAGTACCCTTAACATTTTTCAAAAATTCTTATTTTGATTCCAATGCTTCCAATACTTATTTCTCTACTCAATCCCGCACAATTTTTTATTTTAAAACTATTAGAAGTATCAAAATCATAAAATTATTATCACTGTTCACTCTTATAAACAGTAACAGAAAGGGTTTCAAAACTTCCCTTTTCCATTTTCAATGCTTACAAGGTTCCAATCATATCTAATACTATACAAAATCATCATTTAAATTCGATGGAAGCATTAGAACAATGGAATTCAATCTCCTCCTATCCAGAACAACACTGGCTGAATGGCCTCAAGAAAGGCAAAGTAAAGAATCACAATTTAATTCTAAAACCAAACATCCAAACTAACTTGTTTAAGTGCTAATTACATGATTCTAGTTTAATCTTCCTTCTCTTCCCTTATTCTTGATTTTTGGCTAGCAAGGTAGGTCAAGGAAAAAAATCTATTTTCAACCTCTAAAACCTAAGTTTTAATCTTCCAAAACATATATATAAAAGTTAGGAAGATTGCTTACCTTATGCCTTAACTACCTTGGATCAAAGTCCCTTGAATCTCCTCTTGAAATTGCTTTGGATTAAGTGAGTTTTTATTTTGGCATAAGTTCCCCAAGCTTCTTTGTGCTTCATAGTTTTGGACAACATGGGGGGTATTTATAGTGAAATTTTAAGGGTCTTTGGACTAATCTACCCCTCCTTCAACTAATTATTACATTGACTTAATCTTGAATCTCATCGGTTGCTTAATTCCTTAATTACCATTCACTTAATTCTTACATTATTTTAATATAATTGAGCGCATGGCATAACCATTTATTCCTTGCCTTAGCGCCATGTGTAGGGAGTGTAGGGTCCACAAGGACACCTTATAATGCCACCTTATGCTCTTACACCTGCCTTAAAATTTCCTTTCTCTCTTTTCTTTTTATTAATTCATAAATTATCTATAATTCAACTTAGCCTCCAAGTAATCTCTTGGTTTATTGGGCTACTTCACTTGATGCCATTTAAAGCTTATCTAGGCCCAACTATTTTTTTTAGCACACATCCTAAGGCAATTTTCATACTAGGTACCTTAAATTACCCTAATTTTTTAGATAAATTCTATAAAGCTCTTTTAATGATTCTGACATTTGCAGAAATTCATTATAATATGAAATAAATTTCTTGTAAAGTCTCATAATTTTTTGAGACTCAGAAATCCTTATAAGAATTTCATACGTTTCTTTTAAATCCTTTATCGATGTCTTATTTCACCTTAAATTTTTTAATTAATTCTATAGGATTCCTTTTTTATTTTTTTCAATTTTTTCAATTTTTATATTAATTATAATAATTTATTCCAAAATTTTATCTGATTCTGAGGTCCGGAAGATACTATACTAATTTTCAGACTTTAAAAATTAATATCAATTTATCTGGACCTTAAATCATAATTCTGAGAGATATATCTATCCCGAATTCTATCCTTTCTTTACTGGTAAAATTTGGGACAGAAATATTTGCGGGCAATTTTGTGCATTTTCTGGCTCAACTTTCCATAATTACACGTTTTCCCCTAAATTTGGCAAAATTGTACTCTAGTCCCTGAAATTGTGAAAATCTATTTTAGTCCCTATTTAACAAATTTGAAACTCCAATTTGGTACCTGAAATCTCAAAACTCCATTTAGGTCCTTGAACTTTTTACTATTTGTAGTTTAGTCCATGGATTTTTACTATTTATAGTTTAGTCCCTGAACTTTTATTAATTATAATTTAGTCCCTTTGACTTTATAACTTTATACCATCTCTATTTCTTTGACTTAAACCTTATTTAATCATTATCTTTTCTTCTGATTACCACCCCAATCCCTTCATAATCTCTTTCCTATATCAATCTTATACGGATAGACAAAAATTAGGATGTTACAATATTCAAAACTACTTGTCTATTCGTATGCTACAAAGTTTGAATGCTCTCTGGATAGTTTCACTAGTTGTCTACATGTCTGTAGTCAATTATTAAATGGAACTACAATATGACAAGAGAATTTGATGTAGTCATTGCAATTGAAATTCCAATTCATAGATGCTTATTGAGAGCTAGTCACCTATCAAAATGTTGATCCTAAAGTGATGCTATCTAGAAGAATTAAGTGATTGTATAGTAAATACTAGTCATCTACTACTATGATTCAATGCATTTATGGAAAATTACAGTAGATGCCTATGACAAACTATTTGACTATTCATTTTTTTTCTTCTAGTTTGAATTCCATTCACTTTCTCATTTAGTTTCGGAATTGACTTTCCCATGCCTTGCACTTGACAATCCCAATTCCCTTCCAATCCACCTTAATTTCTAACTTATAAATTCCTATTTTATTATATTATTTTCTATTTATTTCACGATCTGCAAAACATGTCATAGCTCTCGCTCGAGCAACCTCAACTTCTCTATCACCCATCAAATGTCATACTCCGTTCCTTCATCATCTCCATCTTTACCATTGCACATCTCACTCTCACCTTCCACTCCCAATTGGGTCTTATTCTTCTCCGCCTCTCGACCTCATCCTCTCCATTCATTTCCATAATTGACGACCTCTGTCTTCCTCGCCACACATGCTTGCCTCGTCATAACCACTACTCTTAGACTCGGGACCATTCTACATTTTTAGATTCAAAATCCTCACACATTTTCCCTTCTTTGATCGTATTCTAAGTTGCCATGGTTGAGTATTCAATAGAGCTTGGTGTAGCCGTCTTTCTACACATGCGTAAGTAAATTCTTCTACTCTTAGAGATGTGCTTAGCGACTGGAGCTTAGGATTAGCAAGGGGAGTTCACTTTGTTCCTTCCTAAGATTCAGATTTTAATTTCCCTGTATCTTAGTTTTAAGTCTTGGACATTTTGAATCTGGATTATATCACCTTCTATTTAGATGTTTCGTTGGATTAGAGCATTATTCATTTGTGACTAGATTTGTATTATGGATATTAGGTAACCTCGATCTCTCTCTAATTTAATTCTTAGTTTAATATGGAAATAAAGAGTGGAAATACTATCTCTCATGGCATTTGAACAAAATATTATACTTCAAATATATATCGACAAAGCACAAACCTAGGAATTAAAGGCTCATTAAATACCAATAATATGACTTATACAATAATAACAATAAATGCTCAATATTCCCACACTCCTCTTTAAGTTGAATCATAGATGCTAATCATATCCAACTTGCTTATACAGCTTTTCAGAAGCAAATTTGAGCAATCCTTTCGTTAATACATCTGCAGGTTGAAGAATAGTAGGTAGATAAGTCAACATATGATTCCTTCTTCATAACTTTTTTTCTGATAAAATATCTATCCACCCCCACTTGTTTAGATCTTTCATGTTAAATAGGATTTAAGTCATGCTTATAGCAGCCTTGTTTTCACAATAGAGTTTCAGTGGTAATCCATATGCTAACTTGTATTTCATTCAGGACACGTTTCAACCATAACTCTTCCATTATTCCTTGAACCAATGCCCTTAACTTGGTGATATCTCTATATTATATATAAGTGTGTGGGTGTGCGCATGTGATTTTGGGTATTTTATCATGACTTTTAGGCATTTTCCAACAGTTTTAAGTAATTTGTGCTTAAAATTATTTTAGTATCTATAATCAGCTCTAAATCTTACGGGAACGGCATTAATCTCTGTTTAGAGTTTAATTTTATACTAAGTTTATACTAAGATGTTCATAATTTTATGCTAACGGCGTTATAATATTTTCTCCATCCGTTAACGATTCCTTACTTCCCATGTAATTGGCCTTTGGTTTCTCCCTTGTATTTATTGCCTTGTGGTGAGTGTATTTATTACCCTTTTTCCTTTTTGTTAGCGTTTCTATGACTGAGTTTTGGCTTTTCCCTCCCTCTGCCTTCTCTTCTTTTTTTTTTTTTTTAATCCTAAACCCTAAACCCTCAGCATTTTCATCTGTTTCTTATGTAGCAATTTAGGTTTATTTTTTCTTTTTCTATCACTCTTGGTTTCTCCTTTGTTTTTTTACCACTTTTGGTTTCTTGACTCTTGGTCCATTGCTCTCTTTTATGCATGCTGGTGTTGGTTTCAGCCATGCGATTAGGTTCCCTGTTTCCTTTCCATCCCCTTTTCATATTTTATTTTTATTAACTCATTTAGTCTCATTTAACTTTAATCCCAATAAAAAAATAGACTATAAAATAATGAAGTTAACAATGACTTATAGTTTTGAAGGCAAGAACAATGATGGAGGGAGTTAACATTAACAGAGATAGTGAACGACGATGGAGTCACCGAAATCAGTTGGAAAATGACAAAAAATGCCTTTCGTCCAAATCTATAGTGGTGGGGCAGAGAACGGGATCACAAGCGGTTGTGTGAAAAGTAAATCTAAAACTCACTGCGGATTAGATTTAGTAAATTTTTATGATTTTTTACGACGATTTTATTAAAAACTACTATTAATTTAATGGCGGTTGTTAATAAAATCTTTTTGAAAGTTTGACATTTTGAGGACTTTATACAGTGGTTTTATTTACAACCGTTGTTACAAGTATATGTAACAGCGGGTTTTAATAAAAACCTTTGATCATGTACTATATATTTGAAGATAACATATATATTATCCTGAATCCAATAAATTAGACAGTAAGTCAGTATGCCAACAGTATTTATTAATTTGTTGCATTATCAATTTATTGGATAAATTAGACTTCTTGATTAATATTTTTTTCTCAAAATATTCACACTTTCAATTTCTTTTTAGGTACTCATTACTGAATGCGCAGCTAATTAAATAAGGTAAAATTGATGTATTAATTTGATTGAGTTTTGAGCAACCTAGATGGCATCATTTTCAACTATACCAAAATTTAGGCTGATTTCAAACTCGATATAATATAATAATAGGTTTATTCTTAAGATAACTTGGTACAATTGATCAAAACAATAATAACTGACTTTAAAAAATATTTTATTTTGACTATTCCTTACAAAATATTGTAACATACAATTCTTTACATTTTATAGAAATTATATCCCATCCGCACGCTAAGCGCAAAAAAGTATCAAAAAAATGAGATGGATGAAAGGTTTGAAGCCTTTTAATCAGATGATAAAGCAGAGTCGTTTGAGTTTTGGAAGTCATCTGGGTCATTGAAGGATGGTGGAAGCTCCCATGGTTATGTTGGTGGCGGAGATCAAAACAAAAACGATTAAAGATTTCTTGCAGGTTCTCTACATGTAAGGAGGGCTCGTCAACCGAGTTCTCCAACGTATCCATTTTGTTTATCAATTCTTCCAGACGTTTGAGGAGGTCTGGAAATGGCGAAGCAGGATCAGGTATGGAATATGATGCTTAACCTCAAAATCATCACGCAATCTTTTCTGTGAATGGGAAGGAAAAGAGCATGAAGAGGATGATAGTTTAAGAAAGCTGAAAAGAGAGTAAGACAATAATGATACAAGAGGAAATAGATTGAGCAAATGGAAGTAGAACAAAAAATGTAATAGAAGGGTATTTAAGATTGAGGAAAAGATATTTCATAAAAGGTATATGTTGGCCTTCCCTCATGATAGATAAAGACGTTGGGAACCAAAGAGCCAAGACGTACACTTTCTTTCTGCAGATAGGGCGCAATGACAAAAAGGTAGTAGGATTGACTTATAACGGCAATTACTATAAAAACCGTCGTTATAAGTTCTCGGTATCATTTTTAATGGCGATTGTGTAAAAAATCGCCGAAATTTTTTTCTAAAATCTGAATTTATTTATGAATATACTACTGATTTTTTTATGATATTTTTATTTTTAACTACTGTGAAGTAGTGTCGTGATAATAATTTTTTCTAATAGTGTGCATATCAAATTTTTGACAGCGTTGCGGAGGAGTCAAAGATGAGTTTTAGAAATAGAGGACCTTAAGTAATTTAATTGCTGGTAAAGCAAAGCCCATTACATAATCAAGAGAAGTGGGTCTTACTTCAAATCTTCATTAGCCGGTTAACACCTGAATCTAAGTCTGAAATGAATGCAGTCACTAACGGAAGAATTACAAAACAATCAGTGAATTATGTTTGGAACTATTTGGATGATCTAGTAGCTAACTATATTATGAATAACCATGAAAGGATACTAGTGAAGTCAATTGAGAGTTGCTAATGACTCTTCTTCACAAGTGATTGCTATGCTTAGTGTTATCATCAAAGAGCTTTGATCGCCTAGAAACACGAGTGAAGGCAGAGTTGGCAATTGGCAAAGGAAAAAAGAAAGGAAAAATCTCCATAAAACACATGTATTCTGAAATTTTAAAAAGTTTATGTTAATATATAAAAAGATATATTGTCTTAAGTATTAATTTAAGATTTTAATATTTATAAAAAAAGATAAAAATATTTTTGAGTTGTGAGCATTAACTAGACTAATAATAAAATTAATAATTTTAACTATTTTGATAATAATATTGACTACTCATTTAACAAGTTAATACTTCAAATAATTTTATTAGATTTTATGGTATTAACTATTTTGATAGTAAAATTAAAAATATGTGTAATAATTTTAACTATTTTATTAACGAAATTAACTATTTTATTTGATAATTTAGTAGAATATAGGTACTAATTACATTAATAATAAAATTGACAATAAGTATAATAATTTTAATAATTTTGTTAATAAGATTGACTATTACTCTCTTTTAAGTTTTATATCAGTTTTATTTTTTCTTATAAATATTAAAATCTCGTACTAATATTTATAATCAATTTATTATTTTATATGTTCGTATCTCATTTTAAAATTTTATAATTCAAATGGTATTTTTTAAAAATTTCTTCAAAAAGGAAACAACAATATAAGCAGCGGGAGGCGGCGGATTGGGAGGGAAGTAAAAACAGAGAAGCCGCACCCAGTATTTTTCACTTCTGCAGGCACCTTCTACCTCAGAACTCTATCGTCGCCGTCTCCTTTTTCACCCCGGGCCGTCTGAAATTCCGGTCTCAACCCCTCTGGGCTGCATCATTTCTTCTCTTCTGCTGTAACACTTGAGTTTCCGTTCACCATCGTTCTTTGTCGCTGCATTTTTCACCCTTAACAGCCCCAACCCTCGCCTTTCGCCAACCTCACTGCTGGACGGAAACTCTACTCACTTGATTCTTCCTTCGCTGCCTCCCCTTCGATTTTCCGTAACTTGTTTTTTTCTCTTGATTCTTCTTCTGCATCCGAGAGGCACACCTTCAGCCAAGCTTCGCTGCCGTCAACCTCAACTCGAGGACCCACCTTCTTTCTTCACCGTCACCTATTTCCATTCTGGTTATTCGCGGCCAACTCGATCCCAGTTTTCAATATTCTTCTGAGATTCATCTTCCTTCTCTGATTCCTAGTGTGGGTTGCTATTGTGAATTGTTTGAATCTCTCGCATGCTTCCTTTGTTTTGTTCGCCTGACCAAGGTAATTCTTTGGGCTCACTGTCTTATTCCATTTTGCTGAAGCATTACAATTTTAGCATTCAAAATAGGCACTGGATTTGCTGCTAACTGCTGTCTGGATTGTTATAGAGCTGGATATCTTAAGCTTAATTTGATCTGAATTGGGAGTCAAATTTTGGATTGTTCCCTCAGTTAGACTTTTAGCAGTGTACAGTTGGTGAGTTTTATCTTCATTATTTCTATTGGAGTCACTGGGATTGGTTCTCTGAACTTTGAGGTTGGATTTTAAGGATTACATGCTGCATTGAGTTGGAACTTGAGGATTAGTACTTATTTAGAGGTGAATAATTGTTGTGGTTATTATTGGTTTGCAATGGTTATTGGATTTCTTTTTAGGACTTCACTTGTTGATTTTGCTTGCTGAACTGTTATTTTGTGCTGTGCATGGCTTCTTTTCTGTGGGTTCAGAATTCAAATGTGTTAGAATTGACGATTGTTTGCTATTTCTTTAGACTTAATATTTTCTTTTTTTAATAATATTCTTAGATCTGTTATTATTGATGAGGCTTTGTACTTGTTTAATTAAAGACCTGTTTATTTTGGTGATCTTTAGACTTGATGTCTTTGCCTAGACCTGTTAGGTTTTCTTGGATTGTTTAGATGGGTGATGCACTTGTTCTTGTTCATGGATGTGCTTGATTTGGACTTGAATTTACTGTTAAACTTCCATTACCCTTGAGATCCATTACTATGATGTTTAAGCTTGGATTGAATCCAAAAAAAATTTGATACTTGGATCAGTTGAGATTAAGTTCTGTTCATGGAAGTTTTGTTTGATGAAATACTTGTCTTCAATTGATAATAGTACTTGGTTGTACTGTTTAATTACAATTTCATAAATAATATGCTGTTTGATCACAATGCTACATGACAGTGGATATTTGTAGTTGTTCTGACAGGGTCCATATTACTATTACTATTGTTCTTGCGTAGACATTGAGGACAATGTCCATTTTATGTTTAGGGGTGAGGGAGAAATTTTGATAAATTGATGCAGGTTGAGTTTTCATTTTAATCTCACAGCTCTTATTTTGGCTTTTGTTGAAATGGCATGAAAATTGCGGGTAAACTTTTTTAATCTGGAATGCTTACGTGTTCTATTTTTTAAACTTCAGGTAAGAGTTACATTGGTTGGTTATTCGGTTAGCTAAAGACATGTGTCGAATGATAGAAATGTTGCTTAGCTTATATATATTTCAGGAGTTGCATTTAGTGTTTGTGAATTCTCGGATTACTCTTTGATTTCCTACTTACCATGAATTTTAGGGGGGATGCTGGAACAGCAAAACAATTTTTTTTTTTTTACTTTGACGGCATAGCAATTTTACCTATTCAACATCCAGAGTACAGCAATCAAGCTTGAACACTGATTCACAGCTGATTACTCATAAGGCCTCAAACTTTGAGGTCTCAGTGAATTCATTTTACATGAAGGAGATTGAGGCCTTGTGGAACGAAGTGAGGGATCTGAGCTTGGGAAACTCTTCCAAAGTTGAGAGGCTAGAATCACCTCCAACCCCACTTGAGTTCCTCAGAGGCTTCGTCTCCCCCAACAAGCCCTGCATCATCTCCAATGCCATTAACCACTGGCCTGCGCTTTGTTCATGGACCAACCACTCCTATCTCACACGTGTTCTTTCCTCCTCATCCATCTCCTTGCACCTCACCCCCAATGGATGCGCTGATGCCCTCATCCCTTTAGATGCTCATGAGCACCAGGGTGCTTCACCTCTCTCTGTATCTCCCTTTTCCCCTGAAACCACTGCTTCATCCTCTTCGCTCTGCTTCGCCTCTGCTTCGCCTCTGCTCACGTTGAGCGCATGCCTTTCCCTAAAGCTCTCTCTCTTATTTCTTCTGGAGCTGAAGATTGTTCTTCAAACCTGAGATTCGTAGCCTATGCGCAGCAGCAGAACGACTGTTTTCGGTCTGAGTATTTGGCTCTGGCTGATGATTGTGATCCCCACATTCCCTGGGCTACTGATGCTCTTGGTTGTGTTCCTGAAGCTGTGAATCTCTGGATTGGTAATCAGCACTCTCAGACTTCATTCGAGAATACCCCGCTTCTCATTATAGATATTCTTCGGTATATATGTTTCTTCTCATTGATTAACTATGCTTTGAAATTTAAATAACTTTTTAATAATGCGGCTGTTATGATTTGTAGGATACCAGAGAGTTCACTTTAGAACTTGAGAAGCCAAGAAGATATGTACCTTGGTGCAGTGTGAATCCTTATCCTTCTCCAGAGACCAAGGATGATGAAATGTCCAAGTTCCCATTGTATTTCAATGGCCCTGAGCCATTACAGTGCACTGTCAAGGCTGGCGAGATTCTCTACCTGTAAGCTTCCGTTGTGTTTTAATCTCTTAATTTTAGCTAGATATGCTTAATAGAGCATAAGCTTTGCTTCCTAAGTATTAAACTGTGTCCTTATATCAGCTTAGCCTTAAGCCCTTAGCCATGGGTTCTGCATGATCTATCTAGAAAATGCACCAATGCAAGCGCTATGGTCACTCCATGAGCTGCCAACTTTGAATACATTTATAGTAGATAATCAGGGTCATGTTACTGGCATTTGAACTCACAACCCAAGGTTATGCCTCCTAGAGCTCACTCTGGAAACCAAATTAGCCATTAGGAATGTTGCAGAAGAAACATCTTTTGCTGCATGATTGCACAATGAATCTTGAGGAAGTTTATGGTAAATGAAGTTTTGGCTGCAAATGATGTGTACTATGAATAAATTCGGACCTATTCTACCCCATCATATAAAGGCCGGTATAATGTGGCATCTTTCAGTCTTAAATTTTTCTTCTAGGACTGTAGACGTGTATTTCCTGGTCCTATGAGTTGATAATTTAGCGTCAGTTTTCAAAATCCAAGAATTGGATTCTGAAGTGGCGTATTAACATGATAAACCCATGATAGAAATGGCTTCTGTATTTAATCTTAGAAATGTTCATTATGATGTTACTTTTTACTCAATTGAAGTTGCATTTAATTGATGTAGCTGTAATCGCCTATCCGTAGAACTTCAAGTTATTCTGGCGTGCTTGTGCTTGCCTAGAGACAGTTTTTTAAATCCATGTTAGGTTCCTAGAAATTCATGCATTTTCACCTTTCTGTTATTTCATTTATTACTGATGTTGCCATTGCCAAACCAAAAAAAAAATGTTGAAGAAATGAGTAGGCATGGCATGACCAAGCACAATTTAAGTATCTTCCTTTTAAGTTTAAACACCAACGTAAAAGTCTCTATTAAAGCTCTCATTGAACTTGGGCTTCATGCTTTATTTGAATATTGGGTAATTTTTATTCTATTTTATCTTTTCGCTTTGAAGATTTTTAAATTGTTGAAGTGAACAATGAGATCCATCATCATGTAACTGAGAATGAAGTCAGTCAACAAAAAGTTTACATTCTATCTCATCTTTTTTGTAGCATATGTTGCTCTATTTGTTAAGTGCATTTTCTATACATGTATCATTATGAATGAGGCGACCCCACTTAATGGGATAAGATTTTTTGTTGTTGCTGGATCATTTTGAATGATCAGGCTGATACAATAAGTATTAATGCAGGCCAAGTATGTGGTTCCATCATGTGAGGCAGAGTCCAGATGATAGAGGATGCACTATTGCTGTAAATTATTGTAAGGATAAGATATTTTCTCTCAAGTGGGTTCTAATTATCCAGTGTTTATCAGGTCTGATGCATTATGTTATTATCTTCTTTTTGCAGGGTATGATATGCAATTTGACATTAAGTATGCTTATTTCAATTTCTTACAATCTCTTAATTACCGATCTTTAAATTCGACATCAAGTGAGAATTTGCCTGAGGAATCAGATAATGCTTAGACAAGATCCTTGTTCATTTTTTGACTCAGTTTCTTTTTCAATTTTGAAGGGAGTGTTGTAATAGTGGAGTTGATGAAATATTGTATCCCACCCTACAAGGTCATTCAATTTTGTAGGTTTTTCTTCCCTTTTATTTTCTTTTTAGAATAAGATGTACTCATCTGGTTTTATTTTGAAGGTAAAGAGAGAAGGTTTATTTTAGTCTTATTTATAGGGTAGAGAAATAATTTTTTTAAATGAATGTATCATTTTACTCTTCATTTATTATTATGTTTATTTTATTTCTATGGGTAAAGTTATAAAGTTATTGAATTTTATGATATAAATAAAGTTTAAATTTTTTTTTTCATCTATGTGAAATATATTAGAAGTAACTTATAAATAAGACTATTAAACTATATTTTAGTTTGGAGTCTTGCATCTCCAAGATTCCCTCAATGACGCAGGAATAGGATGTGGTTATCAATGATACGAAGAGTTGTTGAAAGGCAAACCAGGCTAATAACTGGTCAAGACACTAGTTCAATAATATAATTAATGAATTTTCCCTAATAAATTCTATCGCTTAAAATGTTTAATAAATCCTTTGTTGATTTCATATCCTTATTTTTTTTTTGTCATTTATCACAGCATTAGTATTTTAAAATTGAAACTAACAAATTTTGAATAAATTTATAGGGAATTCCTATAATTATAAGGAAATTACTTAATCATAAAAAAATTGTAATGGCAAGTGAATTATCAAAAAGTCTTAGTAAGTGAATAATATAAATTTGTCATTTCTTATTTAAAAATTATCATTGTATTTTTATCAATTATTGTATTTTTTAGTAATTAAATTACTTCCATGACATATTATAGTAATTTTTCTATAAATTTAAACATATGCTTACACACAAGATTTATGAAATGCTAGGACATGTAGCTTTTACAATCTGGGATGAAAGCTAAGAGAAAAATAACATAAACAGTGCATTCTCGTATCATTTTCTTATCATAAACTTTAAGTTAAAAAATTGGGAAAAATATATATTATTCCAGTTCTTAATATAGAACTATTTAATTAATTTAATTAGATTAAATAAATTAGTTAAATTATTTAGTATGATATTTTTTTAAAATATTTTAATCATCTTTTTTAACTTTTTCTCTCTCTCTCTTTCTCTTTCTTATTTGACTATTGTTAAAGGAATATTAATATAGGTAATTTAAAAAAAATTAATAAATATAAAAAATATATTTTCTATTTATGAAGAGATTAAGTTTTATATTAATAATCATACTAAACTCAATTTTATCTGATGAGATTTTTGACATCAAGTCAAATCGTCTAACACTTGATATCCTAACAATTTTCCCCACAAGTATGAGATCATTATTGACCATATGAACAACGGAACAAGGACCCTTATATCGAGGACCCCACATACATCAAATCTTTGCTAATCAAATTGAATTAGGCCACCCAATTTTTTAGTTTCAAATTGTGGATAATTATGGGTTTCCAACGACATCTTCATTGGAACACAAAACAAAACAAGAAACGATATCTTAACTCAAAATCTTAAATCTTTATTTTACAGTCCTTATATATATATATATATATATATATATATATATATATATATATATATATATATTAGCAAGCCCAACTCTCTATTTGATATAGGACTTTCTACAACAAGACAACTCCCTCACACTTGGCATATAATACAACAATTTTCTTCACAAGTGTGGGTTCATGATTAACCTCACAAATAAACACCACAAACACAAGTTCTTATCAAAACTATAAGGTCAACCCAATATTTTTTAGATTTCGAACGATATAATGTGGATTTACGGCTCCTAACTTCACTTTCACGTAAGTCCTAAAAAGGTAAAATGGGAGGAGGGCAATAAATGGGCCATGAGTAATGGGAGAAGAGTGGAATTTATATATCAAATATATATACCACCTTGTAACAATATATATATATATACACCACGTCGCTAAAATTCTTAGTATTGGTTTGGATTGAATTTATAATCAATTATATAATATGATAAAGCCTTAGTTTTGTAAAAAAATGATCGAGAAACCCCTCTTAATGTTAAAATCTATTTTTGAGCTAAAACAATGATTTAGATATAAACTATTCAAAGGAACTAATGATAATCAATTGTTACAAATCATATTCTCTCTAGTTCTTAATATAAAAATCAGTTAACTTTTTTTTAATATATTAATTAAGCTAAATAAATCAATTGATTATAACCAAATCCAAACTCCTCAAGACGAATTTATGTGATATATTTCTTAATCTACTTAAATTATTCAACTTACTCTTATATTAGTTTATAATTAACTAATTTATTTAGCTTCATTAATCTATCCAGAAAAGTTAACTAACTCTTATATTAAGTATCAGAGAAGTAATTCAATAAAATTAGTTTTATAAATCAAGTTTATTCAAAATATAATTTTCGCACATCGCTAATGCAAACGCGAATTTAATTGAAAGTCGATGAAGAACAACATATATAAACAAACATACATATATTAATAATGGAAGGTACTCCATTTCAATGACAAACTTTGACAAATTATCCTCTCTCACTTTCTTGTTTCCTTTTTCCTAGCAACATCTTATTCTATTCGGCAACACGGGAATATAACAAGATAACGAACATATAATTAAACTGAAGCAGATAACACATGACACTTTGTTGCTAGTGTTAATTAGGAAACACAAAAATGACTGGGATCCTTTGAGCTTCTTGGCAATGCCATTAAAGTACTTTACTTGATGAAAAGCTAGAGCCAATTCTAATTCAGAAGGCTGTCTACAGAAGCCATCAGCCCCAGCAAGAGTACCAGCACCATAACACGAACCACCTTTCACTTGTTCCATCTCAAACATGCCATCACCAAATGTGTATCCAACTGGCACAAAAATCATCCCATGATGAACCAGTTGAGTGATTGCTGTTAGCCTGTGTGTTTCACAACCATATATTAATAAGTAAACTTGAGATTTTGCGTGTTTGGATTAACTTATTTTAAATGATTTTACGCTTTATAAAGTAAATATGTGAGATTAGCTTTTCTCATATATTAATTGAATAAGTGGTTTTGAGAGTTTCCCAAACAAGCACTTAGTCAATAAACTATATGCATTCTTGGGCCCACCATTATGTTAATCGACACAACATCAAGAGGTTAAATTTACGAAGCATATTGATCTTTTTTGTAGGGTGAGTCTAGGTTAAACTTACGTGTTAGTCTCTTGTCTAGTTCCTTGGGATCCGGTGCTGTAAAGAAATCATTCGGCCTTTTCGGAGAGTGCCTGGGTTCGCCATAATCCTCCGGTTGCATCCATAAATGCTTTTAATTGAGCAGCCATTCGTCCAAATTTTGTAGGGAAACCAAACAAGAAGCCATCTGCCTCAGTTAGCTCATGAGGCTTAATTATTGGTACATCACTCTTTGGAGGTGCTCGTTGAAACATCCTTACTTTCTTATTCCTTAGGGACCATTTGGTAGCATTTAGAACCACTTTCAAGGTCATTGAAGTCCAATTTCTCAATCTGAAATTTTACTCTTAGCGAGTACTGTTCACTGTGTGAATTCCAGATGAGTGACCTGACTTCGCAAAATCATAACTAATTCTAGAAAAATTGAAATGAAGTGGTTCAAATTGATAATTGAAGCTAACTCAATTATATTTCAGGGAAAAATAACTCGTTGGCCATTCATTGACCGAGTCAACGTCACAACTTTACTGTTCATCTAACGTTTTTCTCCTGAATCCAGCATTCTGGTCCCAACTTTGATAATTCATATCTTCATGTGTAGACATCCAAATGAGACGTTTTATATATAAAATTAAAGCTTGGTATGTCTAATATTTACCATAAAAATTTTATACATTTATTCATCCATTTACTATTTTTAATCATTTATCAAACATGACTAGATCACCACGTGTGACTGTTCACAGTGGTAATTTCCAGCAATCAACTTTGCATACATATGCATACATCCATCATACATCAGTCAAACATGACAAACAATATCTTTATTAAATATTAAGTCATTATACATCAGGGCATGTATGAAATCCTCATATTTCTATTACATCATTTCCTGCCTAAAATCCAGCAGCGTAACCGCTACGCTTCATCTTCAGAAAGTAACTGATCTTGTACCGATTCGGTAATTCCCGTGAGAACTACCATTCTACGTAAGTACCCAGGAAAGACTGGATGAACCGGCTAGGTCCACTCACTTTCAGCCTCCTTAGACAGTACCTACGTACACAGTACGTATGAGTTCCTTTCTTTACTATTGCCATCTTGTCATAATTTCGGCAGCATAACGGCGTCTCTTAAAATTCCCAAAATTCATTTCGAAATAACCTCCCCTGCCTCATATTCATCTTCCCAAAGAGATACTACATTGTACTCATATCTTCATAGCTCATGACTTTCCTTAGGCTAGGTCTAACTGCGACCTCGGGATCTAACTACGATCAACCGCTAGCCTCTTCAGAATCTAACTACGACTCTGAAGCTGTTAGGATCTAACTACGACCCTGGAGCCATGCTAGGATCTAACTGCGACCCTCCAGAATCTAACTGTGATTCTGTTGTACTGTATATCTCCCGAAGATCTTAAACCAACAGACTAAGTTATAAGGTTAAACGCTTCCACCTGTTGATAACTCCATAAATATTTTAAAAATATATTTAGTAGCCTCATATTATTTACCCAGACTTTACTTACTTCCTCTTGTACTCAGGAGTTCCTTCTCATCTTTTAACCTGTGCTCTAACTGCGAGCCATTTGTACCAGATCTAACTTTCATCTGAAGAGTGATTTGTACTCATCTAAATCTAGCTCTATCTGAGAGCCACCTGTTTCAGAGCCAACTCTTATCTGAAGAGTGATCTGAAATAATCTCTTTACTGTTATCTGCTTCTCTTGCTATATACCATTCCTTTCAATAGAAATGGCCCTGAGTACTGTATTCATAAGCCTATAGAAATACCTGAGTAACCTCAATTATAATTCATATCTGAATATTATATCATAACTTATCGTCCCATAAACTGAGACTATCTATCATCCTCAATACATTCATATCATCCTCATATCATATGGTATGGGAGCAACATACTTTCTCATAACTTTCTCATCTCATATATGTACTCATATATACTCTACCCTTCATGCACTGCAAAAGGGGAGTATCCATTCATCATAGCATACTCTAACATGCATGTCATCATTTGAAAGCTGCAAGAAGATGCAACTATCATAACTTATGGCAACATAAGCCATATCATCATCATATTTTGCTCCACCATCCATCATTCATCGTAATAATCTAAGTAAGCCTCAAAACATATTTTTTTTATCATATTGCCTATCATATCCTGATCCTTCATCCTAAAACATCTATCTATTTCACTTTGGCTGCCACACTACCCTCTTACCAGGGTATAGACTCAACCCTTTATTACTCTATCTCATATAGGGAATAGGGGAGTCACTTTATCTGTTAAATTGTGGCTACCTCTTTACTATCTCTTAACTTCTTCTATTTATCCATCAGTCCTAGTCTACTCTTGACCGGACTATGGTTTCTTATTGGTCTTTCTTTTTATCCTAGCGAACTTGAGTCGCATGGATCTCATAACTTCATCTCTCACTATTACTTCTGTTCTCTAGGGTATTCTCCCCTAGGTCTACTACTTCTCCGTGATGGAATTCCTCTGTTTAGGGAACATTGATATCTTTATCTATTAACATCACGTCTTTATCGTTAGGCCATGTACTAGGATCATTCCTGGGCAAATCTCATTCTAGCTTTTAGGTCTTTTATTCAGATTAGCTGAATAAAACCCCTGTAACGTAGATCTACTCTTAGTTATCACATAGAGGATCTACTTTTACACATTGTCTTAAACTGATCTTTCGTACCTTAGTACCTTTGTACTGTCTGGCTTACCATATGCTATTCCAATCCTCTAGCTGATGGACTTCAGCAAGGTTGGTACCCTCATTATCATATGGCCTCTGCTATCTTTGTTGAGAATTGCATAGTTGCAACTCACATACTCTGCGACTTTTAGTCGCTCTATCATACGCTACTCTTCACGACCTGGCATTTCTGTGTCCTTTAGTCGAGACCTATCTCTCATAACGTCACGACCTGGACTCCTTTCAGCTATAATATAAGTTTTAACGCTCAAGGGTTTGACTAACCCTAACTATCTTGTATATATTTTCTCTACTTCCTACTTTTAAAACCTGTAACCATACTCATTTTTATACAAAGGCAACATACTAGGTATAGGGTAGCTCAATAGTGTGCATACTGGACAATACAATCCAATTAGAACACAAATAAACTCGTACCTTAATTTGGCGCTGGAGACTTTCTTATCTCGTTGCCAGTCAGGGCATATACTCTTCCCTGAGTCGGGTATCTTTTGCCTGTTGTGTTCTGTGGACACTCCCTGGCATAATGTCCAGGCTTTCCACACCTATAGCATAACCCTTGTCCTATTGGACAAGGCCTCGTACCATGGTCTCGACCACAGTTTCCACATATATTAGGCCTTGGTTGCCTACTAACTTCTCTTGGCCCACTACCTGGCCTACTTCCCTGTTTCTTATAACTTCTGACCCATATGCTGGCCCATTTCTCTTCTTACTGTTCCCTCTCAAGGAACATGGTGGCATCACTCTTGATGTAGCAGGCTCACTCTTTTCTGGATATTGCACATTTTTCTCTGTGATCCTGCATACCTCTACTGCTTCATTAAACCTCCGTATCTGTCTAGGAAAAACTTTCTCCTTCAATGTAGGGTTTAACCCACGAGTTAACTTCTCAGTGGTCCACCTCTCATCATTCATACAGTTTAGGTAAGTGGAATATCGTGAAAGACGAATGAACCTAGCAAGATAATCATCAAAGGGTTCTTGCTCACCCTGCTTTAATATTAAGAATTCTGCTTCACGTTCATCCCTTACCGACTGTGGAAAATATTTCTCATTGAACTGCTCAAGAAATGTTTCCCATGTAAGTGAAATATTCCTTGAGTGCAGAATCACTTCTGTATTCTTCCACCACCTATCCGCATCTTTTTCCAGCTTGTAAACTGCCAGCTGGGCCTTTTTTTCAGTAGGATATTCTAAAATCTTAAAGATTTTCTCTAACTGGCTAACCCAATCCTCAGCTACTTGAGTGTCAAAAGTCCCTTAAAAAATGGGCGGATTAAACTTATGGAATCGTTCCATCTATGTTTGAAGACTTTCCTGATTATTATCATTTCCTATAGACCCCTGATGTCTATTCATTCTAGTCTGCTCATGATCTGGCTGAGGTTTAGGTTCTATTTCATTTTCTGGTACAGCCTCATTCTCAGACTGCTGTAAGCTAGCAACTGCAGCAGCAACAGCCGTAGCGATAGCAGAATCTCGTTCTTGATCTTGGCGAGCCTGGGTTGCCTGTATCTCATCGTGACTTATGACTTAACTTGTTGTAACTTGGATAACTGGCATCCTCACTATAGTATCTGGTCACAACACGATACCTCAAGCTACTCTTGCAGCCTCCTTAGTCGTGAACTATCAGCTTCTATCTCTATCCATAGAGGAAACTGCTTCTTAAACATTATTCTGCTTAGTCCAGCCATATTGTGTTAATAAACACGAGACCTCTACTGTATCGGCTGACTAAGATTAGCCCATCATAATCACATCCTTCGTAAGACTATAAAGCTCGAGGTACAGCCTCATTCATCTGGGTGTCACTGTCTTCTGTCTAAACCTTTCCAAGCAGTGAACACCATCCCTATATCATACTCTAGGGAGAGAACCACTCAAACTTCTCATTTCTTTAAGGAATCAAACTAACTAAACTAGAGCATCACTGAGCCAGAACCTTTTGTTCCGTGCCAGAATCTTATGCTCTGAGCCAGAACCCTTTGTTCTGTGCCAACCTTAACACCATAAATTATCTGTTCAGAGCATTTCCTAAGCCAAAATCCTTTGCTCTGATACCAAAATGAAACATCCTTATTTTCGTATGTCTTAGGGACCATTTGGTAGCATTTAGAACCACTTTCAAGGTCATTGAAGTCCAATTTCTCAATCTGGAATTTTACTCTTAGCGAGTACTGTTCACTGTGTGAATTCCAGATGAGTGACCTGACTTCGCAAAATCATAACTAATTCTATAAACATTGAAATGAAGTAGTTAAAATTGATAATTGAAGCTAACTCAATTATCTTTCAGAGAAAAATAACTCGTTGGCCATTCATTGACCGAGTCAACGTCAGTCAACGTCACAACTTTACTGTTCATCCAACATTTTTCTCCTGAATCCAGCATTCTGGTCCCAACTTTGATAATTCATATCTTCATGTGTAGACATCCAAATGAGACGTTTTATATATCAAATTAAAGCTTGGTATGTCTAATATTTACCATAAAAAGTTTATACATTTATTCATCCATTTACTATTTTTAATCATTTATCAAACATGACTAGATCACCACGTGTGACTGTTCACAGTGGTAATTTCCAGCAATCAACTTTGCATACATATGCATACATCCATCATACATCAGTCAAACATGACAAACAATATCTTTATTAAATATTAAGTCATTATACATCAGGGCATGTATGAAATCCTCATATTTCTATTACATCATTTCTTGCCTAAAATCCAGCAGCGTAACCGCTACGCTTCATCTTCAGAAAGTAACTGATCTTGTACCGATTCGGTAATTCCCGTGAGAACTACCATTCTACGTAAGTACCCAGGAAAGATTGGATGAACCGGTTAGGTCCACTCACTTTCAGCCTCCTTAGACAGTACCTACGTACACAGTACGTATGAGTTCCTTTCTTTACTATTGCCATCTTGTCATAATTTCGGCAGCATAACGGCGTCTCTTAAAATTCCCAAAATTCATTTCGACATAACCTCCCCTGTAATGGGTTATTAATTGGGATGAGATTCGGGGGAATCTCAGTAGCAACAATCATAACAATATATGTAATGCAGAGTGACAGTACTTGCTTGTGATTGTGTACAGATAAGTATGCTGCGTGCTTCCATGCTTAATAACATATGATCATAGCATTATAGCATAGCTTCAAACATAACATATAAGACAACAAATCACAAAGCCATTACATAAAAGCTAGGATTAGTTACTACCTTAAGAGCTTAGCAGAGCTCTACTATCTCTATACTGCTTCCAGCTCCGCCAGAACTTCCTTTCTTTCTTTCTTCCTCTCACTTTCTCTTTCTAGCACTTCCCCCTCTCTCTTAAAGGCTCCTTGGCCGTGGCATATGAATGAATGGGGGTATTTATAGTTTTGGTCAATGGAATTCTTGTAATTTTGAAGCCATCTGATCCTGTGGTCCTGGTTTTTCCGGCATTTCCTAATTTTCTTTATTCCTTTTACTGCATCAAGCATGACATCATCTCAAAGCCACCTCATGGGACACCTCATCATGCATGTAACATCCCAATTT
Source organism: Leucaena leucocephala (assembly GCA_037074615.1). Lineage (NCBI taxonomy): Eukaryota > Viridiplantae > Streptophyta > Magnoliopsida > Fabales > Fabaceae > Leucaena > Leucaena leucocephala. Next base: position 5,691,778 of record CM073548.1, on the reverse strand, counting down.
TTTGTCTAGGGGAACTGGGAAGTAGTCTGATATGGGCAGGCTGCTAAACCCGTAGTCCCAGGGTAGTAATCTGATATGGGCAGATTACTTACCTGTATTTTGTAGGAATCTGAGGGATAAGCTAAGTCCTTCAGGATTTAAAGATGAGTTAAGTCTTTAACCTACAGAATCGGGACAGTTCACCTAGGTTCAAAATGAGAAATGTGAGGAATATCCTAAGTCTTAAGCCTAGGAATTTTGCAGGTAGCTTGATATGGGCTGGCTCTTGTGTAAAATAACCTGATATGGGCGGGTTGTCGAGCCTTTCAATTAACGATGATTCCCGAAGAGTTTAGGGGATGAGTTATTGAAAGAGAATTTCTAGAACTTAAGATGAAGGATAAGAAGATGAGAATAGATGCCAGAAAGAGAATGCAGGGGCAAAATCGTAATTTTGGGAAAGATCAGGTTGGTAGCCGATGAGTACCATATTTTGCCAGAAAATAGAGAAAATTATGCTGATCATTTCACTGAACTGTGAAATGTGCATATGAGATCTCTATATATATGAAAGAATTAGAAATATGACCAGGGGTAAAATGGTCATTTTTGAAAAGTGTGCGCGGGAGCGTACTTTCAGGCCAAAATAGCCCGGTCCGGATAAAATATCTGAAAATACCGGGAGATAGAGAAAAGGATTCTGGGTTGAATGACGTAACACATAATTTTGATTTGAGGTCCCGATTTTTCTGTAAAAATTCTCGAAGATGGGAAATTACAGTTATAATCGGTAAAGGAAGAGCAATCCGAATAGAGATGATCGGACTATGGCCAGAGGCCATACAGTGTTGTCTAAGGCCCGTAGTGACACCAGGGAAGGCCCAGGCCCATAATATCAGTTTAGTGGTAAGAGGGGCCGGTGTCCGGGAAAAATGTGCAAAATGACGAAAATGCCCTTATGTTATAGAATAACTGAAGAATGAGTAAAGGGTATTTTGGTCATTTGGCTAAGGTTAGACAGTCAAGAAGGGGTATCTGGATAGTTGACCAGGGCCAGAGAATACTCTGGTAAAATATGAAAAGACAATAATGCCCCTAGACCTAGTAAAGGAAATGAAAGGACTTAAGTGCAATTATGGAAAGTTTCAAGGCTAAAAAGAAAAGTAGACAAAAATGTGGGGTCCTTAAGTGTAATTTTAGCCAAATAAAAAGGGACTTAAATGAAAAGAAGAAAAGTTCCCTGGGGCTAAATTGTAATTAAAGAAAGTCAGGCCGGAAGTGGTTTGGACTGTCCGAAAGCATTTCAGTCCCAGATTTTACCGGTAGAGAGAGCAAGTGACGCTCGGTAATCTGGCTTAATACAAGAATTTTTGAAGACTCCAGATAGCCAGAAATGGACTGATCGTCCAAAAGTTATAAAAATTTATACCGGATATCCTAGATTTTAGATCCAGGTGAGAAAATACAGGATGATGCATCCTTATGGGACGGATGTCAGGAAACTGACAGAATACCGATAGGAGGCCTGTAGAAAAAGTTATTCGCAAAATAGAAAATCCAGACGGGAGTGTGAGGCCTCCGGGTATCCGATAGGGAGATTTATCGGTATTTGAAAAGGGACTGAATGAGTTCGGATGACCTCAGTCAGACGACTGATATGACTCACAGGAATGCCTGAACACCGCAGGCCAGTGTATCGAATAGAAGGAGCCGGTGTCCGGATATGTGTATATACGGTGAATAATAGATAAAATATTCAATAATCAGTGAAAGGGAGGATTCCTCGTAATGCGTGCCATGAAGGTAGTGACCCTGAAAGGCCCAATAATGGCGCCAACAAAGGCCCAGTAAGACCCTTGGACTGATAGGTGGGCCAGTGTCCAGCGGAACCCCGGAAAAGTGCAAAATTAAGAAAATGTCCCTATGTTGTACTAAAGAGTAATAGATGAATGGAGGGCATTTTGGTCATTCTGGACAGGCCCAGGAGCCAAGGCACATATAGATAAAGTTACTTAAAGTCAGTATATACCCTGACAGGGTCCAGAAAGGTGTAAAATAACGATTGTACCCTTAGGGCTAAGGTAGCGCAAGAAAGGGCACTCAAGGGTATTTTGGTAATTTGTCAAGGGCTGTTTCTTGGGAATCGAGCTATCAGAATACTTGAGCTAGATCAGAGATCCAAGATAATATTCAGAGGTCCAAAAACGTAGCCCATGAAGTATGTGGGGAAAAGTGGCATTAAAATACTATTTTAATGCTGTTTTAATAAAGTAAAGTTACTCGGTCGACACGATAACCGAGGAGGTGATCAGATAAAGTCCTGGATTTATCTGGATAGCATTGGATGGCGTGACAGGTGCCATTAATATGCCACTTGGCGCCAATATAGAGGAGGAAGAAAAAGTTGAGGACACGTGGCACAATCTTAGCCGGTGAGTCCAGTTTGTGGGAAATCGGACCGGACCGATACCGGATTGGACTGGAAGGCTTCAAGAAGGCCTCAATTTCGCCATATGAGACATGTGACTGATTAGGTGTCCACTGAGGTGTCCACGATGATGTCATGCATGATGCAGTAAAAGGAATAAAGAAAAATAGAAAATTCTGGAAAAACCAGGACCACAGGATCATATGGCTTCAAAATTACAAGAATGCCATTGACCAAAACTATAAATACCCCCCTTGCTCTTCATATGACATGGCCAAGGGCCTTTTAGAGAGAGGAGGAGGTGCTAGAGAGAGAAAGTGAGAGGAAGAAAGAAAGAAAGGAAGTTTTGGCGGAGCTGGAAGCAGAATAGAGATAGTAGAGTTCTGCTGAGCTCTTGAGGTAGTAACTAATCTTAGCTTTTATGTAATGGCTTTGTGATTTGTTGTGCTATTGTTTGGTTGGATTGTTGTCTTATATGTTATGTCTGAAGCTCTGCTGTAATGCTATGATCATATGTTATTAAGCATGGAAGCACGCAGCATACTTATCTGTACACAATCACAAGCAAGCACTGTCACTCTGCATTACATATATTGTTATGATTGTTGCTACTGAGATTCTCCCGAATCTCATCCCAATAAGCAAACCATTACAGGGGAGGTTATGTCAAAGTGAATTTTGGGAATTTTAAGAGACGCTGTTATGCTGCCGAAATTATGACAAGATGGCAATAGTAGAGAAAGGCACTAATACGTACTGTGTACGTAGGTACTGTCTAAGGAGGCTGGAAGTGATTGGACCTAGCCGGTTCATCCAGTCTTTCCTGGGTACTTACGTAGAATGGTAGTTCTCACGGGAATTACCGAATCGGTACAAGATCAGTTACTTTCTAAAGATGAAGCGTAGCGGTTATGCTGCCGGATTTTAGGCAGGAAATGATGCAAAAGAGATATGAGAATTTATGTACATGGCCAGATGTAAAACAACTTATTAATTAATAATAATTGTTGTTTGGCATATTTGACTGATATATGATGGATGTATGCTTATGTATGTAATGTTGGTTGCTGAAAATTGACACTATGAACAGTAACCCGTGGGGACATGAGGATATTTGACCCATAATTAAAAATAGTAAATGGATGAATAAATGTATGATATTTTTTAAGGTAAATAGTAGACATTCCAAGCTTCGATTTGATATATAGTATAACTCATTTGGATGTGTAGAATGAGATAAACGAGTTCTCAAAGTAAAGGTTCAGAATAAGGAACTTAAGAGTAAAATTTTTAATTTCTGGGCTTAAGTTAAGATATGATCGAGCTAATATCGCTTCCGTAAGTGTACTCTGAGGGGTCTAAGGGAGGATGTTTCAATGCACATTTCCCACATGGCGAAATTGCAAGCTTCTTGGACACCTCATCAGCTGACTCAGCAGTTCCAGTCCAATCCAGTACCAGTCCGGTCCGATTTCCCACAAACTGGACTTACCAGCTAAGATTGTGCCACGTGTCCTCAATTTTTTCTTCTGCCTCTAAGATGACGCCAAGTGTCATCGGGAAGGGACCTTTCACGCCTTCCAATGCTATCCAGATAAGTCCAGGACTTTATCTGATCACCTCCTCGGTTATCGTGCCGACCGAGTAACTTTACTTTATTGAAACAACATTAAAATAGTATTTTAATGCCACTTTTTCCCACATATCACTGGGCCTACATTTTTGGGCTCTGGGAATGTTATCTTGGATCCTGATCAAGCTCAAGTACTCTGATGGCTCGATTCCCAAGAAACATCCCTTGGCAAATTATCAAAATACCCTTGGGTGCCCTTTCTTGCACTATCTTAACCCTAAGGGTCAAATCATCATTTTACACCCTTCTGTACTCTGTCAGGGCATATACTGACTCTGAGTAACTTTATCTGTATGTGCCTTGGCTTCTGGTCTGTCCAGAATGACCAAAATGCCTTTCATACATCTACTACCCCTTTAATACAACACAGGGGCATTTTCGTAATTTCGCACTTAAGTCCCTTCATTTCCTTTCTTTTGCAATTTAATCCCTTTCTTTGCATAAATGGACATCATATCCCTAGGGACTTTCACTATTTACACATAAATCCCTGGACTTTCACTTATTTGCAGTTTAGTCCCTAAAAACCCTCTGTATGTTTCCAGGACTTCTGCTCAAAGGGATATATCTATTTTAGGCTACTTACTAAGTCTCTGGCCTGAAAATTGGGATGTCACACTCATACCTTCACAAGAACCTCTTGAGGTAGAGTTTCAGGTACCTATTATTAGATTTTAATGTGTTGGAATTTAGGCTCTGATCCATCCTTAGTAGATTAGGGTCAAAGCTATATAATCTAGGGCTCAGGAGATAATAACAAAAAATTTGAGGCTCAGGTGATAATAACCAAAAAGTATGGGATGTTATTTGTAGTTTTCCCCTTTTGTTCAAATTTTGAGTGGGAATACGATTGAGGAAGTCGTGGGTTGAAGGAGAGAATAATGGGATTACATAACTCTTGATTTGGAGACCCATAATTCATTCGACATATTTTTCTCCTCTCCAGAATATTTTCTCTCAGTGCATTTGCTGTGTCTCACGTGGTTACTGGAGAAAATAGTCAACATCTCAGGTACACCCGAATCTTTTCATTAGAATCAAAGTCTAGTTTAATATAAAGGCCATATATGATTTATTTGCTTTTGTGATATACATATATGTACTGTATAATATGCTCCTTCACTAAGCTTAAGTTCATCAAATTGGGTCATCTGAAGACCATAAATTTATGTTTAAAAAATAGTCCTATTGTGTAAATCTCAAAAAACTGAAGAAAAAGAGATCAAGAATGTCGAAAATGGACATCGAATGGCAAAGTTATGGAGGAGAGAAGTTTCGGGTCTAATTGGGTCATCTAAAAACCTCAGTTTTAGGTTTCAAAAATAGTCTTATTGCATAGAACTTGTGTAAATGATAGGAAATGACTATAAGAAAGCAAAAAACGGACTTCAAAAGGTGGAGAAATGGAGGAGAGAAGTTTCGAATCTAACAGACCCGACCCACGAAGGGATCTGGGTTGACTTGACCCTGCTAGAGGTTGAAGATGACCTAAACAATGTTGTTCCAACCTCCAACAAGCAAAAGAAAAATGGGGTGACAAAATAATTTGGGTTGTTTATCAAACTGGCCCGAATCATACGATCAAGCCCAGACCAAAGAGAAAAAAAAATTTTGATTGCAAATCAAATTGGGCGGAATCATGGGATCCAGTCCAGCCTGAAGAAGAAAAAAAGGGAGGCCACCGAGTTGGGTTGAATCCACTGGGTTGGGTTAGACTGAGCCCAACCTGATCCAGCTCAAAAAAAGGGCCGAGGAGCCGCTCTGGACACATGGCGAGCACTGTCCAAGAGAGGACGGCGCGTGGAGTATGCTCGACTGACGTGTGTCACAGTAGTAGCTTACACAGTGGCACATATTGCTCACGCACCACACCCGAGAGTGGGCCTTGCCCAATTTTTTATTTTTTTTTTCTGGATTTAATCTTACAGGGGAGCGTGGTGACATGCCTGGGCTCCATGTGAGGTGCGGTTTATACTTAAAATTAAGATTTTTATTTTGATATATAATAGCAGAATTTTTGGATCTATTTATGAGTATTCAGTGCATTTTTTGGTATTTGTATGTTGTTAAAATTCTAGAATTATTATAAAATTTATATTATTTAATTCCTAGTTGAAAATGATCTAAAGGACTTCAAATAACATTAAAATCAATGAATATGGTCCGTTAAGCTTCTTATATCTGGATAATGAAGTTCCAAAAAATGAACTTTAGAGTGAGGATTATATTCAGATCCTAAACTTCTTGAAGAAGAAGAAGATCTGAATGAGCTTATAGACGTTAATAGTCCAGAAGAAGATCTTGATGAGGACCCTGAAGAAAATCTTGATGTAGATCCAGAAGGGGATCTTGAGCATAACCCTGAGGAGTATCATGAGGAACTAATAGAAGATCCCCTACCTGAGGAGCCTCAATTGATGTTCACAGATTATGGATCTAACTCTGTGCCTTCTCTTCTTGAACAACTTATGAATGGGGAAGAAATAGAAGGAAACCAACCTTTTACCCTAGCTTTGGCTAGGAGAATAGCTAAAGATCAAGCAACGAAATTCACGAACATAAAAGGCATTTATAAAGTTCTTCATGATTATGTCGAGTTCATGACTAACAAGAAAGACATAAAATTCTATATGAAAGTCATAAAGGAATACATAAGACAAGTAAGAAGTAGAGGCTGATGCACAAAAAAATCTTTCTAGGTTGACACTATAAAAAGAACTTCAAAATTTATACTAAAGTTGCCCAATCCTAGAAAACTAAGGAGAGTTGTTCATGAATTTTTTTCACTCTTATCCTGATTTATGTTTCTTTTTACTTGCTTTCTTTATGTTTATTATATTTTGAATACATGATTTCATGTATTGTAAACATACTGCATGTCTTATTTTATTTAATAAAGCTCATTTAGTTGCAATTTGATTATTCATGTATAATCTCAACATGCTTCTTATAAGTGGGAGCTTTTAGAAGTTAATGCTTCTAAAAGTTATGTTTTATTAATAAAGTACTTATATAGAACTCTTAATAGAACATGATGATTCCTGCTAGCATTTGTGTGATAGGAGGTACAAAAGTATACTTTTGATCATGGATCAAGTGTCATTATTTTCTACTCAAGAATAATATAAGTACACAACATTGTATACTTCACTATTTTATATGACTGAAATGTTCTTTGGTATGATCCTCTTTAGAAAAGAACCTAGATTAATGTGAGATAGATTTATCACATAACTAAAAATGGCAACCAAGAACATTATTGCTGAACTAAATAATAGTGAAAAACTCAATGGGGATAACTGGGATATCTGGCACCGAAAGGTCCAGTACATTTTAGAGGAACAAGATGCTATTGAACATTTGACGATTGCTATAATACGGTCTAGTACATGAGAGACTAGGAGGCTTACCAAACTTGGAGAAAGAAGAGTAGCATAGTTTGAATCACACTTCTGAGTGCCATGGCTAATGATATTATGTTTGAATTTGAGAAGCACAAAACCTCTCAAGTAATGTGGATTACACTGAAGGATAGATTTAGTGGTGTTTCTACTACTAAGCTTAGGAGGTTGACAATTGAGTTCGACACCTATAAACTTAAGCCAAATACTCCTATGAAGAAATATCTTAGAGAGATGTCCATCAGAGAACTGAAGGAAGCTTGTCATACTTGTTAGACTATAATGTTTTGATAATAACAATTGATAAAAGTATGAAAAAGAGTTTTTAAACTTAATTGAATCTGATAAAGAGTATATATCAATAAGTCTATTGATAAGAAGTTTGATCGATAAGCCATTCGATAAATAAGAAAGAAGTTTTAAAGGAAATCTAACATTTGAAAAGCATTTACCGAGGACTTATTCAATAAGGGGTTTGATCAATAAAGACTTCAATAAATTATAGTTTATAAAAAGTCTGAATCATTATTTTTGTAACTAGAATTGCTCGAAGACTTATTCGATAAGACGATTTAATGAAGAAGCCTTCGATAAGTATGACACAGATTCACTTTGAGAAAAGAGTTTTATAAAAGCGTTTATTGAAGTATTAATCGATCAAGATATTTATCGATAAAGACTTCAAATAGTCAACAATGTGCAACTTGTTTTTCAAATGTATTTCTCGAAGCATTAATCGATAAATGGAATTATCGATCAAGCATTCGATAAATAATTTTATCTTCAATGTTTGAAATGAACTTATTAAACTCCGCCTATGCATGTAGCCGGTCCCAAGCCCGGGTAAAGGAGGAGGGTTGTGTTAGGCCCCGACAGCCAACGTAAAAATTTGTCGAATCTTATGAACATGGACATACGAAGATATTGCGCTAATACTAGGTCGTTGCCCGTAAGTAACGCGCTGTATGGCTCGAGTACAGTGAGAAGTGAGCAAGGGCTGCTGCATCGTCGTCCGGATGTAGTGTTAAATGAGCAAGGGCTACCGCTCTCTTACGGACGGAGGCGGCTAAAGAAGCTAGTTCAGGAGAGAAAGATTAGATTTGGCACTTGGAATATTGGGACTATGACTGGAAAAGCGTGGGAGGTGGTGGGCCAAATGGTAAAGCGAAAGATTAACATCTTGTGCCTTCAGGAAACTAAATGGGTTGGAGAAAAATCTCGGGAAATCAATGAGTTCAAATTTTGGTTCACAGGTAAAACAGGTATGAGAAATGGTGTTGGTATCATTGTGGATAAAGAGTGAAAGACGAATGTGGTGGATGTGAAAAGGATTGATGACAGAATTATATCTTTAAGAATAATTATTGGAAGGGATACAATCAACGTTATTAGTGCTTATGCACCTCAAGTGGGAACAGAAGCACACCTTAAGAAAAAGTTTTGGGAAGATTTGGAGGGGTTGATTCAGAGCATACCACTTACTGAGAAGATTTTTATTGGTGGAGATCTTAATGGTCATGTTGGTAAGGAGGCAGGGCAATATGCAGGGACTCATGGTGGTTTTGGTTTTGGAGAGATTAATAATGAAGGACAATCTATACTTGAGTTTTCCTTAGCTTACAATCTTAAGATTGTCAACACGTGCTTTAAGAAGCGGGAGGAGCACTTGGTCACATACAAGAGTGGGGTCCACAGGTCACAGATTGATTTCTTTTTGGTAAGGAGTCATGACAGAAGACTTTGTACAAATTGTAAAGTGATTCCAGGGGACGGGGTGACAACCCAGCATAGGTTAATGGTCCTTGACGTGCGTATTAAGTGTAGGAAGAAAAAACACCAACATGTTTTAAACACAAGAGTCAAGTGGTGGCAGTTAAAGGGGGAGAAGAGGGAAACTTTTAAAAGAACTATGTTAAATGAAAGGGTTTGGGAGGCGCAGGAAAATGCTAATATCATGTGGAAGGAAATGGCTGAGAGGGTCCAAATGGTTGCTAAAGTAATTTTGGGAGAATCTAAAGGTTTTGGTCGACGAGATAAGGAGACTTGGTGGTGGAATGAGGACGTACAAGAGAAAGTTAAGAACAAGAGAGATTGTTTCAAAGCTATACACTTATGTAATAATACTGAAAATTGGGAAAAGTATCGTTTAGCTAAGAAGGAAACTAAGAAGGCGGTGGGTGTAGCTCGTTTTAAAGCTTTTGAGGAATTTTATAAGGAGCTAGGGACAAAGTCGGGAGAACGAAGATTTATAAGATTGCAAGAGATAGGGAAAGAAAATCGAGGGATTTGGATCAAGTACGATGTATTAAGGATGAAGAGGGTAAGGTTTTAGTTACAGATGGTGATATTAAAGAACGGTGGGAGACCTACTTTTACAAATTATTTAATGACGAGGGAGGAGGGTCGAGTTATGAGCTCGGGGATTTAACACGAGAAGTTGAACCAAATTTAGCATTTTACCGTAGGATCCGTGTTGACGAGGTTAAAGAGGCGCTTAAGAAAATGGAAAATAGTAAAGATGTTGGACCTGACGGTATTCCTATTGAAGTTTGGAAGTGTTTAGGCGAAGTGGGGGTGGTGTGGCTTGCTAAACTATTTAATGTGATTTTAAGTTCTAACAAAATGCCTGATGACTGGAGGAAAAGTACTTTAGTTCCTATTTACAAAAATAAAGGGGATATTCAAAATTGTGTAAATTACAGAGGGATAAAGCTTATGAGTCACACTATGAAGTTGTGGGAAAAGGTAATTGAACACAGGTTGAGATTAGAGACTGATATTTCTGAGAATCAGTGTGGTTTTATGCCGGGTAGGTCTACAATAGAGATGATTTATTTATTAAGGGGGTTAATGGAAAGGTACCGGACCAAAATAAGAGACTTGCATATGGTCTTCATTGACTTAGAAAAAGCGTATGATCGAGGACCAAGGGAGGTTCTTTGGAAAGCTTTGGAAAAGAAAGGTGTGCGCATGGCATATATCAAGGCAATAAAAGATATGTATGAGGGGGTAACAACTACTGTAAGAACGTCTGGGGGCGAAAGAAAGGATTTTCCCATAAGGATTGGTCTTCACACTGGTGGAAAATTGGCAATCGAAATTCCCATTTTTAAACCTGTCAATGCGGAGACGGTTTTAAAAAAATGAGCGGTGGCATTTTTGTAAATAAAATGAAATATTCACACCGTATTTACTCGTGACAGATGTGGAAATATTTAGTCCGGTTTAGATGTTTAATTTCTACAGCGGAGGTTATAGAGACTGATGTGGAAATATTTGGTTCGGTTTAGATGTTTACTTTCTACAGCGTATTTATATTGACCGAGGTGGAAATATTTAGTCCGGTGTCTTTTTTATAAAAAAATTAAATTTTTACACCGGTTTTAAAAGTAACCGATTTAAATATAAACACCCGGTGCAGATTAGCTTCGTCTTATCTGCCTCTTCAGTTTCCTGTCTATGCTTTCCCGCTCGCTTTCTTTATTTGTCAGACCGTTCATTTCACTTCTTTGGTTCCCAACGTTTGTAGTCATTATGATAGAAGGCCAATTGCATTCTTCTATATTCTTATTGATCATGAACGTTAACCATATATATATGTATACCATTCTTCTGTTTTACTTTCTTTTCATCTATCTGACTCCTCCAATGGCCTCTTCCTCACGCACGCCTCCTTCTCCGCCCCATAAAAGAAACAGAGACGACTTTGAAGACAAACATCCTGATCCTCACCCTTCTGTTCCTTCTCCTCCTCCCCTGGTTGTGACTCTGATGGATAGCCTTGAGGAACTCATACTGCGCTTCAATGGGCTGGAGGACTCTGTGGAAGAACTGAATCGCAAAGTTGACAGACTGAAAGCAAGTTTCAGAGATTTCCGCTCAGAAGTTCGCCGCCATCAACCCCGTGATAGCTTCTTTAATCCTGTTGATCTCACCCAATCTGATGACTCCCAAAACTCCGAGTCTGACGAGTAGTGAAAGATTACAACTTTTATATATTCTGATATATATATTTTTTTGTGTGTAAAAGTTGATGAGAAAAAAAACTGATATATTTTACACCGGTCCATATATATTGACCGGTGTAAAATATACTCTATACAACTTTTATATGTATATCTACACCGGTGTAACATTTTGTCCGGTGTATATTTTCTTACAAAATAAACTTTTTTTTTTATTTTTTTACTAAATACTCTTTTATTTGGTACATTTCTCGCGCCTTCCATCTCTCATTTTTCCTTGGTTCGCGCGTTAAGACTTCTCGGCGCTTCACAGAAGGTGAGTTTTGTTTTGAACTCCTATCGAGAACTGAAAATTTATTCTCTCCATGCATTAGCTGCAACGTAATGGTTTAATTTCTTATTTTCTGCTTTTCTATTCTTATAGTCTTCCACAAATATGGATCGTAGTTGGATAAATGCTAAACGAACAAGTGTTGAGTATGCTGAGGGGGTGAAGGAGTTTTTGGATTTTGCTAAACGGAATGGTGATGATGACAATGGAAGGTTCTATTGTCCTTGTGTGAGTTGTTTGAATGAGAGGAAACAAAGTCCTGCTGATATTTACACTCATCTAATTTGCGAGGGGTTTTGCAAGAGTTACACGGTATGGGTATGGCATGGTGAATAGGTGGAACAAACCTTTGACGATGACATGGATACTGATGATAGAGTAGAGGACATGATTCGTGATGTTGGAGAAGATGCTTTTATGCGGTCACATGCATATGGTAATATGTGCAATGATGCAGAAAAGCCTCTATACCCAGGGTGCAGAAAATACAACCTGTTGAATGCAGTGTTGAGATTGGTAAGTGTGAAAGCTCGGCATGGGTGGAGTGACAGTAGTTTTTCAGAATTGCTTGACTTGTTACAGGACATGTTTCCTGAAGAAAATGCGTTACCCAAACGCTATTATGATGCGAAGAAAATAATAGGTCCTTTAGGCATGCAGTATAGAAAGATTCATGCATGCCCAAATGATTGCATATTGTACAGGAAAGAGTTTGAAGATGAGGAGAAGTGTCCAATATGTAAGACACCAAGGTACAGATCAAACAACTCTCCTGCCAAGTTGTTATGGTATCTTCCAATTTTACCAAGGTTTAAGCGACTTTTTTCTAATGAAGATGATGCAAAGAAATTGTTATGGCATGCAAATGAAAGGATTAATGATGGAAAGATTCGTCATCCTGCTGACTCTTTGCAATGGAAGAAGATTGATGACTTATTTCCTGAGTTCGGCAATGAACCACGAAACCTAAGGCTTGGACTTAGTATGGATGGAATGAACCCTTATAGTAGCCTTAGTAGTATACATAGTTCATGGCCCGTCCTTCTGGTGATTTACAACCTATCTCCCTCGCTGTGTATGAAACGGAAGTATGTAATATTGTTTATGCTGATCTCAGGACCAAAACAACAGGGAAATGACATAGACGTTTACCTAACACCCTTGATCGAAGATTTAAAGAAGCTATGGGAAGGTGTGGATGTTTTTGATGCTGCTAAGAAAGAGGTCTTCAATATGCGGGCCATGATCTTTTGTATAATTAATGACTTTCCTGCATACGGAAATTTGTTAGGGTATAGTGTTAAGGGCCATAAAGCATGTCCGATTTGTGAGGAAGGGACTTGCTACTATCAACTTCATCATGGACGAAAGACAGTCTACCTAGGTTATAGGAGATTTCTAAGACAAGCCCACCCATACCGTCGACTGAAGAAGAAATTTTATGGCAGCCAAGAATTTGAAAATGCTCCAAAGCCATTGACTGGGGAACAAGTTTATGAAAAGGTGAGAGACATCAATGTCACTTTCGGTAAGCTTACCAAGAAAAGTGAGAAAAATGTATGGAAAAAAAGATCTGTGTTCTTTGAGCTTCCTTATTGGCGACATCTTCATGTAAGGCACTGTCTTGATGTGATGCATGTGGAGAAAAATGTGTGTGACAGCATTGTTGGAACACTTCTCAACACACATGGTAGTTCCAAAGATGGTTTGAAGGCAAGATTGGATTTGGAAGAAATGGGAATACGGGAGGAGTTACATCCGAGGCCAGATGGTGAGGGGAGCTATCATGTTGAAGAGACTAACATTTTGTCCAAGGCTAAGAGAAGAAGTATTTGTGAGTGTTTGCAAGGAATCAAAGTTCCCTCTGGGTACTCATCTAATCTTAAGAGGATTGTGTCCATGAAAGATTTGAAATTAGTAGGCCAAAAGTCTCATGATTGTCATGTATTGATGCAACAATTACTCCCAGTGGCTGTTCGAGGAATCCTTCAAGATGATTTGAGACACATTATAACCCGACTTTGCTTCTTCTTTAATGCTATATGTGGCAAAGTCTTTGAGACTAAAAAGTTGGAGGAATTGGAGCACGAGGGTTATGTTATTTTGTGCCAGCTTGAAGAACAGTTTCTTCCTTCCTTTTTTGACATCATGGTACACCTCATCGTTCATCTAGTGCTAGAGATAAAACTGTGTGGCCCTGTATACTTACGATAGATGTACCCATTTGAAAGATACATGAAAATCCTTAAAGGGTATATGAAGAATCCAAATCGGCCCGAAGCATCCATTGTTCAAAAATATGTGGCCGAAGAAGCTATGGATTTTTGTCAACAATACCTGTCTAAAGTAAGACTTACTGGTCTCCACAAACCCATTGCCAAACAGGGGGGTCAACGCGGAATGTCAGTGAGGAGTGTTGATCGTAATGAACTGCAGCAAGTACACTTACACATCTTGAATAACATTGATGAAGTTCAAGACTATATTGCTGTTCATAAAGATCTTGGCCGAAAAACAAATAATAGGATGACAGAGCAAAGGCTGATTAGAGAACACAACAAATCTTTTGCACATTGGTTCAAATTGGAGGTTGAAAATGAGGATTGTGTTTCTGATATAGTTAGATGGTTGGCATGTGGTCCTGAACATAATGTGATCTGTTGGAATTCATTTGATATCAACGGGTATTCCTTTTATACGAAGTCCCTAGATGATAGAAGTAGCATGCAAAACAGTGGTGTTATGTTAGTGGCTGAAGCTATGATTTCTCTAGTTCAAAAGACAACAATCCTAAATTAGCAGCCATCCCTTATTATGGCGTTGTTGAAGAGATTTGGGAGGTGGACTACTCCAAATTCAAAGTTCCCGTATTCAAATGCAAGTGGGCTAATGTAAACAACGGTGTTATGGTCGATCAGTTAGGATTTACACTGGTGGATTTGAATAATATAAGTTTTGGGGATGAACCTTTCATTATGGCAGACCAAGCAAAGCAAGTGTTCTTTATCACTGATCCTCAAAATGAAAGATGGTCTGTCGCGCTCCAAGGAAAAAGGGTTGTTGACAATGATGATTCTTTTTATGAGATCCCTTCTTTTTCAGTAGGTTTACCACAATTAAATGAAGAAGAAGTGGATTCTGATTAATTTCTATGTGTTTCTTGTTTTTGATGTAGTCTAAACATGCAATTTTAAGTTCTTGTTATGATTGCGTATATGATTTTGATGTAATAATAACAGAGACAGATTCTTGTTCGATAAGAATGTTGTGACGCCAAGGATGGGATGATATATGATGATATATGATGATATAGTTTAAAAAAATAACTACAACATTAACACCGGTCTTAAGTGCTATCTGGTGTAAAAAGTCTAATTTGTAAATAAATTATAGTTAGATTTTACACCGGGTTATACTTTATCCGGTGTTATACTTTATCGGTGTTATTTTTTACACCGGTTGTAAAAATTATCCGGTGTAAAATGTATCAATTTTACATCGTTTATGTTTTTGTCCGGGTTAGAATAATTTACACCCGGTGTTAAATATTTATATTCATTTTTTAAGCCCGCCCCTTGGCGCGATGACCTTCATTCTCCTTTCTCACGTACTCTGTCATATCGCCGCTCGTCGTGCTCTGTGGTTCTCGCGAGGCTTCTCCGTGCTCTATCAGTCGTTCTTCTCTGTTGTCTCTCTCGTTCTGCTATTCCGTGTATGTGTTCTCTGCATTTTTTCCCTGTGTACGTGCGTTGCCATTTTTATGTTCGTTTAATCTAGGTTTTCTATTTTTCCTGATGAATGCTGGCACATCTTTCCATTCATAACTGCTAAAGGAACAAGTTTTGTGTATTCTGACGGGTTGAAGGAAAAAGGGTTAAGTCTGTTTTCAATGTTTTTGATGTTGTTATTGCGGACATAGGAATATGGAGGATAGAGTTACTCAGATTGAGGCTAACGATGCTCCAAGCGCCACTACGCAAAGGAAGGGCAGAAGTGCGACTCGTTTGAAAGACATTACGAAGGACAGGATAGAGGGGAAACTGCTTCCGATAGAGTTTGATAGAAACTGGAACCCAACTGGTGAACACAGGACAAAGTACGTAAGTTTTGTCAGCCTCCTAGCACGCAACAAGCCTAGCATCACCTATTTGACTTGGGATGCTGTGGATGATCGCGTGAAGAATCAAATTTGGGACACTATCCGGGTATAGAAACTATCTAATATTGCATGCAGAGCAATACCAAATACACAACTGTTTGTTGATTACTCTGCTTTCAATGGCAAACATTGCAGCTCACTTACGATGTGCCCAACAATGAGTTCTTGAAGAAGAAGACGTTGTCTTATTGCGCTGAGCGTTGGAGGGCATTCAAGACATAACTAGCTCATCAGTATCTGCATGTACAGGACAGAAGTGGTCATCCTCAACCTTCTCCATGCAACAAGTATCAATTCATTGATGAAGCTGCGTGGGAATAATTTGTTAGGAATCGGACCACGCCAGTAGCAATGGTGAGTGTATCCTTTTGTATGTGGTTGCAGAAAACATATCAGAGTATCATATGTATTGATTTTAAATACTTCATGTCTTGTAGGAAAAAAGAGTAAAAGCGATTTAATACGCCCTCAAGAATGATTGCCCCCACACAATGTCTCGAGGGGGTTATGCGAAGGCAGAAAGAGAGTTGTTGGGGGCCAAGAGGAAGAGGCTAGAAGAAAATACTGGGTCGGATCCTAGTGTTCTTCTTGACCCCCCTCTCTGATACGTCGCGAAGAAAAATGGTTGTACGCTCGCCAAAGAAAGAGCGGAACTTTTACAAGCGACAATGCTCGCATGATTGCTGAAAAAATTGTAAGCACTACTTGCATTATTTTGTGTTAGTAGACTATATATAATTATATCATTTTCCTTATGTTTGTTCTTTCTATGTTATAGAGTGATCTTAAACAACAAGAGTCCCATGGATCCTTCAAGTCAGATGGTAGGAATGACATCTTGACTGTTGCCACTGGGAAACAAGAACATAGGGGCCGTGTTAGGGGAGTTGGAAGAGGTGTGGGTATAAGAGATTACTTTGGAGCATCTCAAACACGTTCCCCACATGTGGTGCCGAGGGCATAGTTGGCATCCTTGCTCTCCACCATAAGGGCAGAGGCTAAGGAAGAGGCTTGGATAGAGGCTAGGGCACAAGCAGAAGCTTCAATTGAGGCGCGATTACAAGAGGGGTTCGCAAAGATGAAGGAAGAAATGTTGTCCATGATGACATCAAGGCAGCAAGAGCCAACTGATCCCCTCCCGCCCTCAACTGCAGTCCATCCAAGTACTAAGGGGAGTTATTGCTTGCCGCTGTCAGAGGATGCAGAACATTGTGATCTATATGTTGAGGATCCTCTTAGACGCTTAGTGGCACGTGGCTCCATCCATACCCTAGGGGCAACTGTTCACCACAGCCAAATTCAGGACGATCAATTAAGGGTGACAGTTGAAGCCGTGCTAATTGGAGATGCTCTTGTCCCAATTCCCATTGATGAGGTGAAGACAGTGAGCCAAGCAAAAGGGACTTTTATATTGTGGCCAAAGCATCTTGTTTCGGATCACATCGCCTCATCCCCCAGCCAACTTCCCACCCCTCCCACTTTGAATGCCATGCAACGTGTGATCCTATTGGCATATGACAAAATATTCCATGTGGACTCATTGCCTATGGATTCAGTTATGGGCGACGTGGGGGCACCGGCCTTCCTGGACCATGCGGACGTTAAATCTATGATCACTCCCAAGGAAGAACTGACCTCTGGCTGCATCCAAGTGTTTTTGATGTAAGTATAATTTAAATGTAAATATATGTAATAACAAAGTTCAAGTCTTACAACTAATGTCGTTTATGCATTGTCTATAGGTACATGCAAGCTGAGTTGGTTTCCTCCAAGGGCAAACAAAAAAAGTTCGGATTCCTATGCCCACTTCAGATTTATGCTAAAGGGACCTCTCAATCTTCGAGGCTTGCATACATTTCAAGTAGGCTCGGTGAAACCGATATTGATTGTTTCTTCGCACCATATATGCAGGAGTAAGAATAATAATATTTCATTTTATTTCATATATACTAGTTTTGTATTTGCTTAATTGTAATACTCATTCTTTTTTAACTAATCTCTACAGCAATCATTGGCAACTTGTCATCCTATGTAAGCATAGCTATAAAGTTTTCTTCTTATGCTCCCTCCATTACAAGCCCTCGGTTGATGTCAGGAAGATCATGAACACGTGAGTTGTCTTCTATACACAATGATCTTTGTGATAAATGGGTTACTAACTTATTAACTTTAATTTGGTCATAGGGCTATGAGGACGTTCGCAGTTGCAAGGGGCCTTAAGCACGCTAATTTGGTGAGGGACCCTGAATGGATCACACCGAAGGTAATAAAAGTATATATTGGGTGTTAGCTAGGTTCCCCGTTTTGATGATGAGAAATAATTTTTATCTTGTTAACATTACAGAGTCGAAGGCAACCCAGAGAAAGCAACTTGTGCGGCTTCTACATAGTTGGACACATGGTCAATATTATCTTGTCAAATAGGATTGACCTAACTGAGGAGGTAAAATTGTATTTTTGATGATTTCGTATTTCTTAATTCTCAATCTAATCTATATTAGTAATGCCTTAATTTCTTTAATTTTGATTTCATATTTCAGATGTTTAATCAACCTGATCCATTTCCTGACCAAGATATTGAGGACCTGCGTAATCGGTGGGCAGAGTTTTTTATTCAATTCCTTCCTTCTCAATAGTATTTGTCTTTCACTGAATACCTTTTTTTACTTGTCTGTTCAAATTGTAGCATTTTTGTATTGAGTTTTATTCAATGAATAATATAATGAGCAATTAAATTATATATATATGTCTCTGGCATTTTGGACTGATGATGATCGATGATTGAGTCGTATATTATATTTGGGCAGTTTATTTCTGAAGCTTCAGGCCAACGAAATGTATTAAATATAAATTTAATAACATCTACAGCGGAGGTATATACCTACCGGTGTAGAAAGAACATATATCATAATATATAAATTAAATTTAATAACATCTACACCGTCCCATTATTCAACCAGTGTTAAAATTTGAATAATCTACATCGTCCCAATATTCAAACCGGTGTAGATGTTAAAACATAATACACCGGATGTAAATGTGAACCGCTTTAACATGTAGACCGGTGTAAAAAAGTATACATTCTATACACCGTCCCATATTTAACCAGTGTTAACATTTGAAAAATCTACACCGTCCCAATATTCAAACCGATGTAGATGTTAAAAATAATACACCAGATGTAAATGTGAACCGATTTAAACTTTAGTCCGGTGTAAAAAATCAAACATTCTACACCGGTTACGTGACCGGTGTAAAAGGTCTCACTTTTTACACGATCCGTTTCTACACCGGTTGTGTGTGCGATGTTGAATGCCATTTTCAACCGGTGTTGAAATGTTTTTTTCCAGCCGTGTCATCAGGGATCATCCTTGATTCCTTATTTATTTAATCTAGTAGTAGATGTTCTAACCAAGCCTATTCAAGAAGAAATCCCTAAGTGCATACTTTTTACAGACGATATAGTTTTTGTGTCAGAGTCAAGAGAAGAGATTAATTTTAAACTTGAGTTATGGAGAAGTACTTTAGAGTCGAAGGGTTTTCGTCTGAGTAGAAGTAAGACTGAATATATGCATTGTAATTTTGATAAGAGGCAAGTTAGAAATAACTTGGAGGTTAAATTGGGAGATAAAGTTATTCCACAAATAGATAAGTTCAAATATTTGGGATCAATTATACAGAAGGATGGTGAAATTTTGGAGGATGTTAATCATAGAATTCAAGTTGGGTGGTTTAAATGGAGAAAGGCTACTGGGGTTATATGTGATCAGAAAGTACCAGATAAATTAAAAGGAAAGTTTTATCGCACTGCTATAAGACCAGCAATGCTTTATGGAAGTGAATGTTGGGCTTTAAAAGGACAGCAAGAGCATAAAGTTGGGGAAGCTAAGATGAGGATGTTGGGATGGATGTGTGGACATACAAGAAAAGATAAGATTCGTAATGAACAAATTCGGGGAAGAGTTGGAGTGGCATCTATTGAGGAGAAAATCGTAGAGAACCGTCTTAGGTGGTTTGGACACGTACAAAGAAGGCCAAGGGATGCGCCAGTGAGGAGGGTGGATCAAATCGTATGGAGCCCGGTTAAAAGGAATAGAGGAAGGCCAAAGAAAATGCTCAACGAGGTCATTGAGCGGGATCTCCTGGTCAATAACTTAACCAAGGATTCAGTTTTTGATAGAGCACAATGGCGTCGTATGATCCATGTAGCCGACCCCATTTAATGGGATAAGGTTTTGTTGTTGTTGTTTGAAATGAACTGATTAGTTTATCGATAAGTTCTTTGATAAATGTTGAGTCTTTTAACTAAATCATATTTTTAGACTATCATATCCCCAATTTTCTTATATGGTATATATGTAAAGTTTGTGTTTAATATATATGAAATTCTATGAGGAAAAGTTTGCAAGTTAAGAAAGGAAAGGGATTAAATTGCAAATAATAGAAAGTTCAAGGACTTAAGTGTAATTTAGAAAAGTTCTAGGGCTAAAATAAAATGTAGAGATAAATTTTGGGCCATTGAGTGTAATTACAAAAAGTTTAGGGGACCAAAATGCAATTTGTCAAAGTTCAAAGGCAAAATCGTAATTATGAGAAAGTTGTGGCAAAAAAGGCCATAACTGTCCAGACATGTTGTAGTCCTGAATTTTATTAGTAAATAGAGAATAGAAATTGGGTCATGCATATTTTTCAGAATTTTGATTTGAGACCCAAGATAATTGATATTGAATTCTAAAATCTAGAGATTATTACAAGACCTTCTGAATTTTCTAATCAGGTGAAATTTGGTAGTAAATTCCAATAATTAATATAGGAATTTATAAAACTGACAGAGATAAAAAAGGAGTTATGTAGAATTTATAATAAAATTTACAGTAGAATAATATACCCGATAAATACTTTTGGGTGAGTTTACTTGGAAATTGAGCTATAAAGGTATTTGACCCAATTAAAGGGTCAAGTTGGCGTCCCATATGCCTAGTAAGATACTTGAATAGTAATGTGGGCCAGTGTCCAGAGAAACCCTAAAAATAGAAAATTACGAAAATCCCCTATGTTGTACTACTGAACAAGAAATATAGAGCATTTTGGTCATTTAGATAGGGTCAAAATGCCAAGGGAGCTATAGGAATAATTAATTAGAGTCATTATATGCCCTAATAAGGTGTAAAGATATGTGAAATGATAATTATGCCCTTAGGGTTAATATAGTGTAAAATAGTGAACTAAGGATATTTCAGTCATTTTCTAAGGGATGTTAAACAGATAAATACTCAGTCTAACATTCACAGTGGTAGGAAAAATCTAAACACTGGTTTTCATGACATAATACATATTATGAAATATTATAAAAATTAGAAACATAAAACAGTCTGATTTTTATGAAACTGACTGAATCAGTACTGGATTGGACTAAAAATTTTCCTATCAGTATTTTCCTATGTCTTGCACCAAACAAAGCCTTATTTGATGTCATGGATGATGTCACTTTTTGGTTTCTAGGGCAAGCTTGATGGAAGATGCAATATGGACCCTTGGATCAAATAGTATTTCGATTAATCTTGACCTTTTATTTCCACCCAAATTTTTCTATATATACCCCCCCTCACACGACATTTTGGAAGCTTTGAAAACCTTTGGGAAACTCTGCCAAAATTTATTTTAGAGCTAGGAGAAAGCATACAACTTGGATCAAAAAGAAAGATAATTAGTTCCCTTGATCTTGGACTTTATTCTAGGAAGTTTGCTTTTGGTTTTAAGTAGTTTTTGATGGCATTTTCCCCTTGATGTTGCAGCTATACGTACTGGTCATATGTGATGCGAATATGAATTTTATATTATAGATAATTTGGACAAGCTTAAATAAGCTAGAATCAAGTAGTATTGGTTTGAAAATTCAAGTGTACATATAATTAGAGTTTTGTGTTCTTGGCTGCCATTGTATGAATCACTGTTCATATGTGAGAATTTCATATTTTGATACTTCTAATGTGTTGTGTGGGAATAAGGTAGAGAAACAAGTAGTAGAAGCATTATAATCAAAATGAGAATTTTTAGAAAACAAGAAGAGGTGTTTCGGTTCTATACAATAGCCAAGGAAGAAGTTTGATTTTAGAAATTCTGATTTCATATTTGGATTCTACATGAAAAATTACGTGGAAATGAACCATGAGAATTGATTTTGGAAAGATGAAAGTATAAGACATAAAATAGACAAATAATGGAATCTAGTGAAAACTTAGTCTTGAAATTGTTTTGAAGTTGAGTTGAACTTGCTATTGCTTTGTAATGGCTAGGTTTTGACATCTGTTTAGAAAGAAGACCATCTCAAGAAGAGCTTGACAAAGATAGTTTAAAAGGTAGCAAGAATACCTAACTATAATCTTATGGTTATTTGACTTTTTGCTTGTTAGTTGTGATCTTTGGTTGAGCTTAAGATGATGCTATGATGATGACAATGATGTATGAATGAATGCAACTCCTTGCAACTAATGTCACGACAATGATGTATGTTAGAGTTTGCTTATGTATGATCATGAAGTAGCTCCATATTAACATGTTAGGCATTTAATCAAGTATGCACGATATTATAGTTTATATAACTTACTATTGAGATTTCCATGAAATCTCATTCTTTCCATATACATAACCATGTTATAGGTGCTGGAACCTCCAAAGGGAAAAGGATAAATGTAGATGAATGAACTTGTATTATAAGTTAAGTTGGCTATTTGACTTGGTGGGATGCAATAGTACATTATGGTGTGTATGTATTATAAGGTGGTAACCTTATGATAGTATTTTCCATGACCAAACCAATGAGTTATGACTTGAAATTTGGCATGAATATAGCTAAGATAGAGAGCTTTAAATGGAAATCAAGAACGTTTCAATTGGTTAAATTTTCAATTTAATATGATTTTTCAAATTTAGAGATAAAAACTAGAATGAGATAAAGTGAGAGTCCAGAGGCAATGAGGTTCAGACGCAAATTTCAAATAGAAAAGGAATGAATTTTTCCACAAAATTTTATGGGCTTAAACAACACATCTTGATATTTAAATCCATAGGTAACACGTTTTATTTGGATAAGTGAGCAAGGAGAAATAAATTTTTGAAGTTAAAGCAAGAAAATTGGAATTTCCAGATTTACCAAATGAACAGTATTTCTTCAACGGAAAAAAAATTGTGCTCATTTAGCCAATGAAACCTCAGTTTTATATTTTTCTCTCATAGTTCAATGAAAATATATTTCATTATAAATTTTAACCACTCCATTTCAATTTTTATAGATTTAATTATAAATTTTTTAAGTTTGGTCTATAATCTAGAATTACCAAATGAATGGTACCCAAAATTTTAAGTTTTGAAATTTCACTTTTTCAAGTTAAAGAGACTTTAATTTGGTTCAAACTACTTCCAATTGAGCATAACTAAGGATAAAAAAATTGTATAAAAAAACTAAGGATAAAAATAAGGACATGACATGGACTCACCTATAGATTTTAATGAAGTTCTTTGAATGATTTTAATGAGCTTATTTGAATGCGCTTATGTCGAGTCTTTGAATGACTTTAATGAGCTTATCGATAAGTTCTTTGAATGATTTTAATGAGCTTATGACTTGCTTTGATTTGAGAATGATCTTATGAATATTTGTTCCAAATATACTACATGGTTGGAGAAAAGATTAAAAGATCAAAGAATGTCTGAAAATCAATTTGAATGTTTGATAGAATTTCTTCAGGCATTTATTGAATAACACTGATAAATTGATAAAGTTTGAATTATCGATAAATCTGAAAGTTTATGTTATAAATAGGATATTTTTCGAAGAGCTTTTCAATAAGATTGTTTATCGAAGTTATATTCGATAAATTTAGAACTGGTTCAGTGCAATTCATTTGAGATTTATCAAAGTCTTTTTAAATAAGGCTGTTTATTGAAGTCCTATTCGATAAATCCAAAACTATTTTAATAAAATTCATTTGAGATTGATGAAAATCCTTTTCGATAAGACACATTTTCAATAAATACTTCAATAAATTGAAATCATCTTGTTATATCAGACTTTCATAGAACTTCATGTTTCAATCTAAATCATTTAGGAAACAATTGCTATATGCTTATACTATTTATATATCTTTTATAAAGTATAATTTTAGATCATTTTTTGGGATAAAGAAGATCAAACAAAAAGTTTCATAAAAAGTAAAATCTATCATATGCAAATGTCAGCAACCAACGACTATATTCTTCAACAGCTATTTCAACGGCTACCTAACGAACTTATGAAAAACTCAACTATAAAAGAAGCCGAAGAAAAAAAAGCTGAAAAGAGATTAAGAGAAGAAATGTTACAAGAAACAACAAATGCTCAACAATGCACTATTTGAAGAGAATTGGAAGACACGCAGCGAAAATTAACTTTAAAAATTTTTCTATTCCCTGCTAGGATCTACCAAATGTGTTTAAGTCAAGGAGAAAGAAGTGTTATCTTCGGTATTTGAGCTTCAGTCGCAACCTCAGTATCCACTATTCGCGACTCTTCGCCTCTGGAGATTTCAGTCGCGACCTTCTCATCTTTTAGTTATGACCTGTCGCCTCTGGAGTTTTCAGTTGCGACCTCCTCTGCTACTAGTCATGACCTATAGCCTCTGGAGTTTTCAGTCGCGACTTCCTCAGCCTCTAGTCGTGACCTATCATCTCTTTTCAGATTTCTGACGTTCAGATGGCAATTTAGTCGCGACCTATGTGTCAACTGGTCGCGACTTCGTCGTACCTGGTGCTCTTTTCTCGATCGCAAGAAGTCAACAACTCAGATCGGCTTCCTTTACCGGTATCCACACGAATAGCGTTCAAACCACGAACGACGTGCTAGCGCCTCTTGTCCCTCTAAGGCTTTCTCAAGAATCCGTCCTCACCGTCTCTATTTTGGCAGTTTCTTATCTGTAAACCTTTTGCACCCTCCTTACCCCTTTTTCTCTCCTCCAGAACCCTAGTCCCTAATGTCAAATATATAGGATGCCATCGGTATTCTTATTGGGCTGGATTTCAAAATTAATCTAATATTAATTCTGAAATTAATACAATATCATATATTGCATAATTTGATAAGAAACTAATTAAATAAATATGGTTTATATGAAATACGTCCCACATATTTAATTCACCTATTTATTTAATTTAAAATAAAGATAAGACAGAGTTATATTTGATTTATTCTCATAAATCAAATTTGAGATATCTTATCAATTTAAATTTAAATTCAAAAGTGATAGAGATTTAATTTATCCTCTTAAATTAAATCTTGCAAATATCTCTTATATTATATATAATATATATATACAAATTTATATATATATAAAATATATAAATCCACCCTAGATTATTCGTTGAATCAAGATATGTCTTAGATTCAATGAACCTGGACATCACAGCTCGAGTTGGGCTATTTTGTGTGCGACCCTGTAGGCCCATATGAAGTTGGCAGTAGGCCAGTTACTTTACTGACCCACAAGTTGTAAGCGGTCTCTAGCAAGACATTACGACTACCCAAATCATATGAGGATCGATAAACGATGTGACCTTTCATACAACCACATCACGTCCCTTTTGTCACACGATATTTCGGTCATGGATGAGGTATGGAGAACGTCATTCTCCTGTTCCTGACATTTACTTTCTCGATCCCTGAGTAGTCTGACTATAGAAATGAAACTACCTTTCTATTACAGTATGGCCATACATTTCTCAGACTCACTCATCGAGGGGCCTAGTAATATCTCTCTATGAATGTGAGGGACAAATTCTATCTTGACCATTCATATTCCTCCGCATGAAAAAACACTAAGCCCGAACATAGCCTTTATGATCACTCGGTCAAAAGTGACTTTTGACTAGGTCAAAGCTGAGCGTTTGTCATGTAGGAATCCATGATGATCTCAGGTCAAAGGTCATAGTGACATGGTTTGTATATGAGAGAAGGTTATGACTTAACCTATGCAGCTCTCTCATAGCGGGTCGGTCCAACACCCTTTACTCTTACATGTGCCTATGACTTTGATTTATATCTCTATATATCTTTAAAGTCATACTGGTCTTATTTCATCTCTGCTCCCGCATAGATGACGACCAGGGACATTTAGGATAAGATCATGAGTTATCCAAGGATGGTTATCACAGTAAACATATAAATAATGTGATAACATAATTAAGAAATTTATAAAACAATAATGTTTATAAGACAATGATTGGCCTCTAGGGCACAATTTTCAATAGATGAGTATCAAGAAAAGCATAACATACAGGAATCAAATAAAAATAAATCACTGAATGGAAGTCAAGATATATTTATGTTAAATATTTTCAATTCTTGTTGTGTATCTGTGAAAAGTGATTTCAAAAGATTGCATAAAATTGTCTTCCAACCTATTCTTTATCTTGTTTCAAAACATAAAAATATTTCACATTCCAAGGTGAATTATATTACTGAAAAATCTAGAAGGAAGAAGGAAATTTGCACACTGGTTATAGATTATTTCAACTCGACTAACACAATACTTTTCAATCATACTCGTAAAGTGCATCATCCTATTATCTGTAACTATTGTGGTAAATTAGGTCACATTTCTCATATGTTATATTAGAAAAAAATTCTAATGTGAGAAATATGTTTTGGGTCCCTAAAGTGTTAGATTGAATACGTTTTGATGATGTCAAAAGAGAATAAAATAATTAAGTTGATTTATGATGTGAAAAGTGTTTTTGAAGTAATAAAAATGTGTTGTAAAAATTATAATCAAATTTTTAAAGATTATGCTATATTAATCGATTAATTGAATGATATATTTATGTAAAGGCAGCAAGTTATTTTACAAAGGAAAATTAATTAATCGATTAGTTAATTAATTAATGAGTGACCATTAATCGATTAAATGTTCGATTAAAGTCGAGAGCTTGTCTTCTGAAAGTAAGTTAATAAGCAAATTAATCGATTAATCTATTGAAAACAGATGTCCTTTTGAACACAGATATTGCTATTAATCGATTAATTTATATTAATCTTTTAACTATTCGCTTAATTGGTGAAGCATCAATTTTATGATATTCAAATATAATCCAATTAATCGATTGGTTAATTGATTAATTTGTATTAACAGATTATTAATTTGTGCTATAAACTTTTTTATTTCAAATCTTCTAGACACATTAATCGATTTGAAATTCGATTAACTCTAGAAACTTTAGAAACTTCAAATGTATATTTGTTTTAAGCTACAAACTGATTTCCTATTTCATATAATTGACTCAAGTGTTAATTTGTCTATGTTTCTCATTATTCTTCATGATAATTCTTTTGAGAAACTTATCTTTATAAAATTACATTATTTATGGTTGAATAATCCACTCAGTATGATGCTTTGTTTTCTGTTTCACATGTTAATTCTAATTAATCGATTAATATAGCATAATCTTTAAAAATAAGCAGAATTCTTAATTGATTTTAAAGTGTTTATAAGTGAATTGATTCTTATGCACTTGAACCTTGATTGAGCTATCACAATATAATTGAGCATGCATTATTTTACTATCATTCTTGTTGTGATTTATCGTATTCAAGTTTACGTTTATTTTATCAAATCCTCACTTCACATATTTATATACTAATGATTAAATCTTATAGTGTTTATAGGACTAATATCAAGAGTTCATGTTCTGTTAAGTTTAAAGCTAAAACTGATATTAGACTAAGATCAAAGCCAATAGACTTTCAATGACAAAAAAGACAAAAGCCTCAACGGCTACAATGACTAGTTCAATGGTCATATTTCCAACGAAAAAAATAAATAGAAGAAAACCTCAACAAAAAGATTGCTCAACGGTTATAAGATCAACTATAAATAGAAGAGCACTCAAAGTTAAGAGGTTGGTGATGATGACAAGCATCAATAACAAGATCAACAATAAATTATCCATAGTCATTAAATCCAAAAAGCATTCATCTCTCTGTTCATTATGTATCATTCTATTATGAGAGAGAGAAATGTTAAGAGCTAAAATGTCTATATATCCACTCTTTCTAAGAGTTAGATTCACCATTCATTTTTTATCAATATGAGAACAAAACTTTGGAATCAGGGGATTCAAGCTTAGGAATTCCTCGTATATGTTTAAGGGAGATTGTTGCCACTGGAAGTATAGTGTAACCTCAAGTTTGAGGTGGTTCTTAATTAGCCATAAAAATTGAGTTTGTAAAGGCTACCAAGAGCCCGTTGTAATCTTGGTGTATAGTGCATTGGAAAATCTCAGTGGAAATCTGAGGACTGGATGTAGGTCAAGGAAAAACTGAACTACGATAAATCTATCGTGCAATTTCCCTCTTCCTTAACTCTTTGATTTTCAGTAATATATTTCGAATATCTGATCAAAGTATTCTTCTAAGTTGATTTGTTTCACTGATCAGATTTTAAAAGTGTTTCAAAAAGTTTTTAAAATCCATCGATTACCCAATTCACCCCTCTTAGGTGATCCAGCCTATCTACCTAGAACTAACATAAAGGACAAGTAAGGTCTAATGCTATCAAACAAGGACCCAAATATAAGTGGGTACCAAAACATCCCAGTTCTCTGATCTTGAAAGATATTTCTAAGAATGGACAAATTGGCCCAAAGAAGAAGAAAATGCCTAAGAGAGCTACTCACTCGAACAACAAGAAGAAAGCTCTTGGTGCACCCATTGCACGAGCTACAAAGAATGTTCACAAAGAAAAACAATGGAGACAAAGAAGAAGAGCACCTCATATCTCGATAGATTATCATAGAGTATCATTCAACTACTCTGATGAGAACAAGAGAAATTGGATTTCTGAAGCACCAAGAAGATCAAAAGTTATTAAAGAAAGAAATCTAAAGTCTCAACACCAGAGAAGAGATGCATAAGGGACCATGCTCAAAATAATGTTATTAGAATTTATTCCCACTCACCTTCATTGCATTAAACAGACGATGTATATTAAAAGTAGATAAGACATTTGTCATCAATCCACATTAGGAAAATATGGAGTTAATTATCATTCTTAACTCTTTGATTGAGGACTCATGAATAATAATATGAAATGTTATTTTCATCAAAAAAAACTATTTGACAAACATCTTTAGAATTGCAATATTCAATAATTCAATCATTTATGCATACATGTTTCTAAAAATCAAAATATCTTCTACATGCATAAAGTAAACATGCTCAATTGATTTAAATTGATTATATCTATAGGGCACGTGAGTTCTATGATTCCTACAAACTAATCATTGATAGATCCAAGTAAAGTTGCATACCAGAAAAGAAAATTAGTTCTACTGTTTTGTAGGAAATTTAGTTGAAAAGTTCATCTCAAGATTTATGGATTTAGAGAAAAGTAATTCAAATCTTGATGAAGATGAACCAACGAGCTTGAATTTTGGTACCGAAGAAAAGTTCAAAATCAATTCACCTAAATCAAGTTAGATGTCACAAGGACAAGAGGAAATATGGTGAAATCTAATCCTTATCTCTTTATTGTACCTAATTAAATCTTGGATTAAGATATTAAATACTTGTCCTTGTTGAACTCCTTTAGCAATCAACTTTTCAATACTGAAAAATACTTTCATATTGCTAAATGAACTATAAAATGAAACTGTGCTTAATTGTGTTTTCAAATCTTGTTATGGATTTCAATTCATAAATTGATTGAAATTTATAAATATGCACGATTTGAAAGATTATTGTGAATTTTAACTTTTGTATCAAATATCTTTATTTTACAAAATGTATACAAATGATTTTGAAGACATTTATTTTCATGTATAGGTATTAGTATTGGAGATTAATATGCTTATATAGAAATTTTAAAAATGTTTCAAATCCATTTGATAGAGACATCATTAACTATGTTCTATCATGTGCTTGAACTCTTTATCCTTCAATAAGTTAAACTGTTTAATAAATTAATCAATTGCATGAAGTTTAATCCCTTCAATTCATAAAGATTCCAGAACATGAAAACCCTATTCTTAAAAGTGTTTATCTACTGGAATATATTTGTTACTCTAGTCATTTGGGCTAACGATTTAATGTGCTTCATTGTTCAAACATCATTTGAATATGACCAAAGTCTTTGAACCTTCACTTTTGCTAATATCTTATATAATTTTTACTCCTACAAAATTCTTAAACATGTTAACATTGTTGTTAAACATAAGATCTTACAAAGATACTTTTCTCTAATATGATAACATCCATATTTTCACAAAATTAATTTTAGGTCTATATTTTTGAAAAATCACATTGAATTTGCTTTCTTTAAAAAGAAACATTATTCTTCAAAATTACTCCTTTCAAAGAGAAAGAGCTTCGTATTTATATGCATACTATTTTACAAGCTCAACTCTTATCATACTCATCTACGTCAATTGTCAATTGATTGATTAGCTTTAATGATGAGTTATTATATGGTCTTATATATATAAATTATTCTCTATATGTTTAAATACCTGACCATACTAACTATTCTCTTAGAAAGAAAGAACTTGCATTCATGACAGTAGGAGAATCTGTGCTGAGGAAAGAAAATCTTAGTAAAATATGAAGACACACTGGAGCTATAAAGTTCATTTGGCAACAAACTAAAAGAATAATCATCCATGCCAATACAAAAGATGCAAAAACACAATAAGAGAGGAAGGCAAAGTGTAACATCCCAATTTTTATCATTAAGTACAATTAAAAATATTATTTATCAATAACTTATAAATATTTTCTAATTAAATTATTAGTTTTATATTTTTATTACTTTCAATAAAATAGGATATCTAGATTATCCTACCGTTATCTTACTTAGGATTTTATAATTTGATTGCTATTATTAGTTAAAAATTTATTAGGATTTGGGTTCAGATTTAAATATGGTTTAAATTTTAAATTATAATATATGATAGAATTTTGATAAAGGTAATAATAATATACCTATATTTTTGATTAAATATACATATAATAATATACGTATTTATACTATAATGATAATATAGTTTAAATTTTAAATTACCATATCTGATAGAATTTTGAGGAAGATAATAATAACACTGAAAAATAATAAGATCATATTAGATGAGATTTGAATTTTAAACCTTATGAATTATATATAAGCACCGTAAGCCTAGTCCTTAACACCTATTACCATCTAATTTCTCTCTTCACTCCCATATTATTTATGATTAATGTTGTTGTATATAAGGCCACTAGACTATTCTTAGCTTTGGTGAGAGGTAACCACTTTCTATCCGTTGTGTGTGCTACTGTATTGTTTGTGAATGATTTGATATATATATATCTATTGATATTGATATAATTATATTTGAGAAAACTTGTTTGAATATTTTAATTAAAAATAATCTTGAAGGACTTAAAGTTTGAGTTGAGATTATAAACTTGTTATATCTTGATACTAGAATTTGAAGAAAATTATTATCTTGAGAAAAACCCTTTTATAATATTTATGAAGCAATTGAGATTTTTATTAATATAATTATTTTGAGAATTATGTATTAGGGATGGGTGATGATAGAGTTGTATTTCTACTGTCATATCCTAATTTTTTTCTATCTGTATAATACTAATTGAGGAAAGAGGTTTGGAAAGGATTGTGATGATGAATTAAAAAGAAAAGAATGATTAGATGAAGGTTTAAAGAAGAGGGACTAAATTAAAAAGTATAAAAGTTCCATGGTGCAAAATGTAAAGTAGACATAAACTTTGGGCTATTAAGTGTAATTATGAAAAGTTGAGGGCCTAAGTGTAATTTTTAAAAGTTTAAGGACCTAAATGTAATTTATCAAAAGTTCAAGGGGCAAAAGTGTAATTATGAGAAAGTTGAGCAGGAAAAGGCCCAAAATGCCCAGAATTAGTTTAGACCCAAATTTTACCAGTAAATAGAGAAAATTATTTCAGTTAGTTTGAAGCAACATAGAATTTCTAATTTGAGTTCCCGAAAAATTAATATAAATTTCTTAAGTTAAGAGAAAGTATTACAGTATTTCTCGAACCTCGGAATCAGATGAAGCTTTACAGTAAATTTTTATAATTAATATGAGAATTTATAAAATTGACAGAGTTAGAAAAGGACTCCTGTAGAATTTTTAATAGAATTTACAGTGTAATAAAATACCCGATAAATACCTTCAGGAGTATTTTCTCGGGATTTGTGCCATAAAGGTAGTGGACCATATAAAGGCCCAAAATGATGTCACAAAGGCCCAATAAGGTAACTGAATAGTTATGTGGGCCAGTGTCCAGAAGAACCCCAGAAAAATGTGAAATTATAAAAATGCCCATGTGTTGTAATAATGAGCAAGAGATGAATGGAGGGCATTTTGATCGTTCTGGATAGGTTAAAATGCTAGAGCAAGTACAAGAATGAGTATTCAGAGTCAGTATGTGCCCTGATAAGATATAAAGAGGTGTGAAATGATAATTATGCCCTTAGGGTTAACATAGTGCAAGAAAGGACACCAAGGGTATTTTGGTAAATTGGATTGAGCCGGTACTGGATTGGACAAAACTTTTTCCAGATGCTTCCTTCCTTCACAATTTCATCACATGGGCTATGAGGTGTCCCTTGATGATGTCATGGATGATGTCATCTCATTGGCTTCTAGGGCAAGCTAATCCAAGAGCAAATATGAGTATTAGATCAAATAGTGCACAAAGTGATCTTGGCCATCCATTTTCCATTGGATTTTTCTATAAATGCCCCCATTTTTCTGATGCAAAACAGTGAAGCAAGAAGCCTTGGGGAAGCTATGTCAAAATGAAAACTCAAGCCAAGACAAAGAAGAATCCAAGGTCTAAAGTTCAAGCAAGCTAGAGATTAAAGGTAAGCAATCTATCCTAGCTTATTTTTCTTTGATTTGGGAGCTTGAACTTAGGGTTTTCATGGAAGAAAGTTGAGTTTTCTCTAAGGTGTATATGCTGTCCAAAATCTTAGATGAAAGGAGAAAGAAGAAATTAAAGTTAAAATTATGAGATTAAAGCTTAAACAAGCTAGTTAGATGATTGGTTATTGAATCAAGTTGATATTCTTGACTTTGCCATGGATGAAACAATTTGGTCTTCACTGTTCATGATAGAAGGAGATAGAATTTTAATGATCTAATGCTTCCATTGAATTTATATGATAATTTTGTGCAGGATTGGATAGGTTTTGAACCTTAGAAACATTGGAATTGAAAGTTGTAATGTTTGGAGTTCTTTTCTGTTACTATTCACTCGCATGAACAGTGATTGGGATTTCATGATTTTGATGATTTTAATGGTTTTAAAATAAAAAATTGTGTGGGATAAAGTAGAGAAACAAGTATGGGAAGCCTTGGAATCAAAATGAGAATTTTTGGAAGAATTATGCATGCTTTTCAAATCTGTCCAGAACAGTGCATGGGAGCTGGAATTTCATGATTCTAAGCTCATAAATGGATTCAAAAGATGGAATTGTGTAGGGTAAGGTCAAGACATTAATTCATTCAAATGCCAAGTCAATTGGTAAATATTAAAGGAAGTTGTGTTAGTTAAAGTAAGTTAAATGTTCAAGAGAAGTTAGATTGTAATGAATGGATGATTATGTGATGTTAGGATTTGATTGTGGACCCAAAAGAGGCAGCCGCATATTGAAACATCCTACTTTTAACACCTTAGAGCACGTATTCGGAAGCGTATTTGATTAGCGGAAGCATTATATTAGCCCAAAAATTTAAATTTTAAAGCTTAGTCTTGGGTACTGTTCATTATGCAATTTCTAGGTTGACAGTCCAACTTTAAAAATTCATAACTAATTGTAGAAAAATCGTATAGAGGTGATCCAAATTTTTACTTGAAGTTCTTTCATAATTATTTAAGTAAAAAATATAAATATGGACATTTACCTTGCCAATTGATACAATTAAATAGTTGATTTTTACTGTTCATATGGCAAATTCTTAAAATTTCAGATTCTGTTTCTTAACTTTGGAAATTTGTTTCTATTGATATACACATCAAATTTAGCCATATTACCTATGAGTTTAATATATGGATGTATATTACATGCTCACAAAATTTTGTGAATTAATTCCTTGATTTACTAGGTTAGATTGAAGCCACAACAAAACTGCTTCATGACCTACGTTTTTACCATTTCAGTTTTCTTTCTTCAATTCTCAATAATTGTTCCAGCATGCATAAACCTTCACTTTGCCTCCCATGTATTCATATACATCATGAGGTTATGCCATAATTAATTCATACATATTCTTTACATATAATGGCATATTACATAACCTTACAAACATGGAAATTCATAGCATCTACTAAGACATCCATTACTTCACTTCCTTTCTCCCATTCTTTAACTCTTCTTCATGCATACATTTCCTTCATGCTTGACCTAAATTGGTTGGTTGTGGGAGGGTGAGATTCTAGGGAATCAGTAGCAAACATTACCACTTAAATATGCAAGATGGATGCTAATACATGATATGTAATTTCATTAAACTTTAATTAGTGACATGCCATCATGCTATAAACTTTGCATAAAAATGCATGGCCATGGAAACATGTTCTTCATAACATATTCAACATCTTTTCTCATGTCACAACATCATTCAAATATCATATATATGTCAACACATAAGCATACCACATCAAGCACATAAAGAGATAAGTCCACTACCTTGAACTTAAGCTTTCTTCCTTATTCTTCCACTTGCTCCCTAAGCTTTCCAACCATGAAACCTTTCGGTCAACCACTTCTCAACATCTTCTTGGATGTTGCAAGGTCCTAAGCACATTCATATTCATCACACAATTCACTAGGACCATCAACTCAAGCATTATTCAAGACTATCTCTCTTGAACATTTAACTAACATAACTTCCTCTAACCTTTACCAATTGCCTTGGCCTTTCAATCAATTGATGTCTTGACCTTACCCTACACAATTTCACCTTTTGAATCCATTTATGAGCTTAGAATAATGAAATTCCAACTCTTATGCATTGTTCTGTACAGATTTGAAAAATATGCATAATTCTTCCAAAAATTCTCATCTTGATCCCAATGCTTCTCATACTTGTTTCTCTACTTTACCCCACACAAATTTTCATTTTAAAACCATTGGAAGCATCAAAATCATGAGATTCCAATCACTGTTCATGTGAGTGAACAGTAACAGAGAAGAATTCCAAACATTACAACTTTCAATTCCAATGCTTCCAAGGCTCAAAACCTATCCAATCCTACACAAAATCATCATATAAACTCAATCGAAGCATTAGATCTTTAAAATTCTATCTCCTTCTATCATGAACAGTGAAAACTAAAATGTTTCATTCATGGCAAAGTCAAGAACAACAACTTGATTCAACAACCAATAATCTAACTAGCTTGTTTAAGCTTCAATCACATATCTCTAACTTTAATTTCTTCTTTCTCCTTTCATCTAAGGTTTTGGACAGCATATATACCTTAGAGAAAACTCAACTTTCTTCCATGAAAACCTTAAGTTCAAGCTCCCAAATCAAAGGAAAATAAGCTAGGATAGATTGCTTACCTTTAATCTCTAACTTGCTTGAACTTTGGCCCTTGAATTCTTCTTTGTCTTGGCTTGAGTTTTCATTTTGGAAGAGGTTCCCCAAGCATTCTTCACTCACGGTTTTGCATCAGATTTTGGGGGGTATTTATAGAAAATTTTATGGAAAATGGATGGCCAAGATCATTTTGTGCACTATTTAATCTAATGGCTCACATTTATTCTTGGATTTAACTTTTTCTTAAAATCTAATTATGACATCATCCATGAAATCATTAAGGGACACCTCATAGCCCATGTGGCAAAATTGTAGAGGGAGGAAGCTTCTGGAAAAATTCTAGTCCAATTCGGTACCGACTCAGTCCGATTTTCCAAAAATCAGACTGTTTTCTAAATCTATTTTTTCTGAGATTCCATAATATGTTTTCTGACCTTAAATCTAGTATCCAGATTCTTTCTACCATTGACATTCTTATACTGGGTCTAAACTTAATTACAGATCCCTTGAGAAATGACCAAAATACCCTTGGTGCCCTTTCTTACACTATATTAACCCTAAGGGCATAATTGTTATTTCACACCTCTTTGAATTTTATCATAGCATATACTAACTCTGACTAACCCTTCCTGTACCTGCCTTGGCATTTTGCCCTATTCAAAATGACCAAAATGCCCTCCATTCATCTCTTGTACATTATTATAACACAAGGGTATTCTCGTAATTTCGTATTTTTTAGGGGTTCCTCTGGACATTGGCCCACATACTGCTCAGGTACCTTATTGGGCCTCTGGGATGCCATTTTGGGCCTTTGTCTAGGTCCATTACCTTTATGGCATAAATCCCAAGAAACCTTTCCCGAAAATATTTATCAGGTATTTTGTTCTACTGTAAATTCCATTAAAAATTCTACAGGATTCCTTTTTTGATCTTGTCAGTTTTATAAATTCTCATATTAATTGTAGGAATTTATTGTAAAGTTTCATCTGATTCTGAGGTCTAAAAAATACTGTAATAATTTTATCTGACTTCCAAAATTTATATCAATTTTTCAGGACCTCAAATCAAAATTCTGTTAAATGTCAAACTAACCGAAATAATTTTATCCATCTACTGATAAAATTTGGGTCTAATCTTACTCCGGGGATTTTTGGCCTGTTTTCGTTCCAAATTCTTTATAATTACACTTTTGCCCCTTGACTTTTCATAAATTACACTTAAAGACCCTACATTTTTGTCTACTTTCTCTTTTGGCCTTAAAACTTTTATAATTTCACTTAAGTCCTTGCATTTTCTTCTTTTTTCAATTCAATCCTTTTCTTTACATAAATGGCCACATTTTTCTCAGAGAATCTCAGATATATTACGTACAAACTGTACATACTATTCAGTACAGAAAATTAGAGATATTACACATATCAAGGAAAATTAAGAAGGAAGAAGCAAAGTTAAAGTGAAAGGAAGTAAAGCAATAAGGTAGTAAATATACCCTAAACTTGTATGTATTGAATGTTATGCTTGATTGTGCTATGGCTTTGTTAAATTGTGTGCATATGTGTAGATGATTGAAGCTCTATTTCTATGATTACTTTGGCCAATTGTATTTCATATGATACATGGAAGCATGATTTACACTATGGTAACACTTTCACAAGCAAGCATAACTATTTACATTAATACATGCATTGTTTGGTATTGTTTGCTACTGAGATTTCCCTAGAAATCTCACCCCATCCATGTAATGCCAATCCCAACAAGTTTATGAATGAGGAAAGAGGATGAAGAAGCATGAAGAGGAGTTAGGGATTGGTCAATGTAAATGTTATATGATGTTATGTGAAGAATTCTTGCAAGTAATGATGCTGTATGGCCAGTTTGAACAATAATGTTTATGATGTAATGAAAAATAGTAAATGATAGAATAAAAGTATGAAATTTTATAGACATTTATTTAACATGTCAAGCTTCGTTTTGACAGCAAGAAAACCTTATTTTGATGTCTGTACAAAGAGAACCAATTTTCCAAATGAACAGTAAATATTAACAAATAAAATGTATCAATGTACGAAGCATTTGGTCAGGAAATTATTTTTCCCTTAAACTTCAAGATGTTAGCTTTGAGTAGAATTTTGAACCACTTCCTTTCCATTTTTATATAATTAATTATGATTTTTTAGAATTCATCACCGAATCTGGAATACCACATGAACAGTAACTCGCCAAGAGTAAAAATTCCAGATTTTACTAATGGACTTCAAAGGTCATGTAAGTGGTTCTAAATACTACCGAATGGTCCCTAAGATGTACGAAAGTAAGGATGTTACATCTACCATGTGATATAGCCTCCATTGGAGCTCGATGATTGGCTTTTGTCTAACCAGTTTATCGAGGGACGTACCGCACCTATTTACCGAGGGACTGCGACAACCCCACTTGTTTATCGAGGGGGAATAAACCCATGGTCCGGTCACGTGCTCTGTGGATTTTGGCCTATCCATACTACTTGATCAGTTAGCATTTTGAGTGGTCAATTATCACTAGCCCATAAGTTTGGCCGGTGAGAATAAGGCGGTTCAGTTGGTTTGATAGGAGAAACTTGGGTGGGTTATCCATTTGATTTTATTATGATAATATGCCATTTTTTATATATTGTATTTTGTGATTGGTCCCACTTGACACCTCATGAGCACATGTTAGTACCCATGATAAGTAGAATTAGTTGTTACTGAGATATTTATCTCATCTTATTTTTATTAATATTTTTATGTGATAGTCTCATCTTAGGCCAAGAAAAACTTCAGAGGCTTGATTAAAGCTATATTAATTGTATAGCCTTCTCCTTTGAATGTATGTGTAGAATACTTGTATATTGTCACGGTAGGTTTCATTATGAATACTTTAATATTATATTAATTGTTTGAATTTTAAGAAAAGTCCTTTATATAACCATGGTAGAGTTTCTTTTAGATTTTAGTAAAACTCTTTTCTACCATGGTTAGCTCTTATAAAATAAACTAAATTTATTTATAATATTGTTTTTGATTTATATTGTCTGCAAAATAGGTCCAAGTAATTAATAATAGTTATATTTAGGATAATTTTACATAAAGAACTTCATGGATCAACTCATCAGTTGCCTAAATTAAATGAGCATTTCTAAACGATCTTTTTTTATTGAATATATTTGGGCTATTTTGATGATAATGATTTCTCATACTATATATGTCTATATGTTTTTTTGTCAAAAATTCCTTTTATGCATTATGTGTTTATTGTGAGTAGGATGTTGTTTTCAAAGTTCATGATTTTTAAAACATCATATAAATTTGTGAAAGAAGTCATGCGTTTATCGAAGAAGTTATCAATAAAGGTCCTTATGGATAAAGGCCTTGATAAAACATGAGATAAAAGTGAAAGTGTTTTGATTTTCAATGAACTGAGTTTTCTCAAAAACCTATTCAATAAAGGAATTTATCAAACATGTCTTCGATAAGAATGAACTGATTTGAAGATTTTGTGAAGGGTTAAAACTAGAATTTATCGAACATCTT
The DNA here is from genome assembly GCA_037074615.1 of Leucaena leucocephala. Lineage (NCBI taxonomy): Eukaryota > Viridiplantae > Streptophyta > Magnoliopsida > Fabales > Fabaceae > Leucaena > Leucaena leucocephala. The sequence goes on along the minus strand of CM073548.1, from coordinate 5,652,735 downwards.
ATTGATAAGCTAATCGATAAATTAATGTATTTTATGAAGTGTTCTATGTTGTTTTCATCTATTAAGTCTTCGATAAGAACACTCATCCAAATTTTATTCGATAAATTATGTGAAAAATTATTAAAATTTATTGAACTTATTGATAAGGGTACTTATCAAAAAGCTATTTGATAAATTAGCCATCTCTGTTAAAACAAATGATGTTTTTTTATTGAATAACACTTTGATAAGGTTGGTTATCTAAGAATTTTTTGTTAAATATTGTGTGTTTTTTAAGGAAAAAAGTTGTTATTTATCGAACACCTATTTGATAAGGAGGCTTATCGAAGAGCTATTCGATAAATTTCTTACTGTTACTTCAAGATTTATCGATAAATACTTTGAATAAGGCATTTATCAATAAATTATCAGTTATTTAGTGAAAATATGATCGTTATTGTTCAGTGAAAATATGATCATTATTGTTCAGTGAATTAGATTAAGGGGTAGATAAAGGCAAACTCAAGGCTATTTTTAGAGAAAGAGAATTTTGTCATGTCCTCTATGTAGACTTAGAATACCTTAAGGATAACGATAAGACTTAATTAGATCTTTCCAACCCCTTAAGCTATTATAAGAATTGGTTAGGAATCAACCTATCATTTTGCCCCGAGGTGGTTAAGCCATTTTATTGTAATATGAAAATCTTTGATAAGGAAAATAAGGACAGGGAGCTTACGAAAAGTTATCTTACCACAGATCTCAGAGAAAAAGAGATTAGATTAGATAGGGACAGAACATGAGAAGAAGGAAATCAACTTCTTGCTTAAAACAACAGAACATAAGAAGGGACCAACACTATCTCTAAGAGAAATTTATAGGATTCTCATGCTGTCTGATGAATTCTCAGGTAAACATAAGTTTGTACCTAAAGAGATATACGATTATCACAGGATAAATCCATTATGTTTACTCAAGGAGTATGGTGAACAAATCTGGAAGTTTCACCTATCTCACTCAAGAAGATTACCTTCAATTGGCTAGGATAATAAGTGGAGAGAAAGTCAACATTGGATAATTGATTTACAGCAAGATTATGAATTTCTACTTTGACAAATCAAAGGCCACTCCCATCCATTATCCTCATCTTGTTTCATTCTTCCTTTAGTGTAACTATTTCATTTCTAGAAAAGGGAGAAAAGGAAGTAAAAATCCCCAGATTTTGAGCGAGCATATACATAGGATGATAACTCACTTCCTTTATCTACTAGTGGTAAGAAAGCTCAAAAAGGGAGCAACAAACTCAACTAGATGAGGCTCAATCCTTTGTAGGGCTAACTCAGCCATCAATAGCTCTATCATTTGCTCAAGTTATAGTTCAACACATGGTTTAGTAAGAATTGAAGTCATTTGAAAGCAACTTACTGGCAAAGGTCAAGGAAAGCTCATAGGCCACTGTACACAATATAGATCAGACGCTCAATGAATTTGGTAACTTATTAGAGCACAAATTGATATCTGAAGTGGTAAAAGGGAATAAGAAGACTTATACTATAATAGTCAACATAAAAAAGATTATTGATATTCAGAGACAAGCAATTGAGGTTCTTGGTTAGCAAGTACAAGAATTGGAATAGAAGCTAGATTCCAACAAGACTGTATCCTATGTTGAAGATCTCCTAGGTGACATACTAGTAACCACTGCCCAGGCCATGGCTCCTGTTACTACCTGCTCCACCTACTCCCACTGAGCCCTCTGACCCAAATCCTCCCAGAATAAGCTATTAAACAAAAAACTGAATAAGACTCTCAACCAAATCAATCTAATGAACCTAACTAAGAGCAGCAACCTGCTTTATCCTCTTATGACTCCATTTTTTAGTGATGTCAAAAATAGGAAGAAATATTGTGAACTGATACTAGGGTCAAGTTTCTTTCTGTATTTTTTTAAAAATTACTTCTGTGTTCTTTGTGTGCTAACTGATATGATGATTTGTTTACTGATGATTCATTGCTTTTTAAGTGATCTAAATATTTCAATTAAGTTTTGCCCTTATAAAAAAGGGGAGAAATGTTAGACTCTAACATTTTGATGATAAAAATTAATAAAAATATGAAAAAGCATTTTTAAACTTAATTGAATCTGATAAAGAGAATTTATCGATAAGAAGTTTGATTAATAAATCTTTCAATAAACAAGAAAGAATTTTTGAAGAAAATCTTATTTTTGAAAAGCTTTTATTGAGGACTTATTCAATAAGGGGTCTTATCGATAAGACTTCAATAAATTATAGTTCTAAATCACTATTTTTGTAACTAGAATTATTCAAAAACTTATTTGATAAAATGATTTATTGAAGAAGCCTTTGATAAGTATGATACAGACTCAATTTGAGAGAAGAGTTTTATAAAAGTGTTTATTGAAGTATTAATCGATCAAGATATTTATCAATAAAGACTTCGATCAGTCAACTCAGTGAAACTTGTTTTTCAAATGTATTTCTCGAAGCATTCATCAATAAATAGAATTGTCGATCAGGCATTCGATAAATAATTTTAGGTTTAATGTTTGAAATGAACTTATCAGTTTATCGATAATTTCTTTGATAAATTTTGAGTCTTTTAATTGAATCATATTTCAAGACTCACTTATCGAAGAATTATTTGATTAAGGGATTTATCAAAGAACACTTTGATAAATAGAGAAAAAATTTTGTTTATAAAGAACACTGAAGTGTGAATTTGATAAACAATTTTGATGGTGATTTATCAATTATAATGTTGCTAAAGTTGTTTGAATTATCTATTTCTCAAAATGTTTTAAGCAATCTTGCAAAAAGAAGAGAGATTAAACATGAAAGAAGAAAGTCTAACATTGCTCTTATGGTTTTATCAATAAGCTATTCGATAATCCTATTTACCGAAGACCACATCAATAAATTAGATATTCTGAAATATAAAATTATGATATTTATTGAATAGCTATTCGATCAATTCATTTATCGAAGTCCTTTTCGATAAGTACTTCAGCAAATGAGAAGAAAATTAGTTTCTGGATTTTGAATGTGAAAAGGATTTAACAAATGACTCTTTGAATAATTTTAATGAGCTTATGACTTGCTTTGATTTGAGAATGATCTTATGAATTCTTGTTTCCAAATATACTACATGGTTGGAGAAAAGATTAAAAGATCAAAGAATGTCTGAAAATCAATTTGAAAGAATTTCTTTAGGCATTTATCAATAACCTATTTGATAAGCCTATTTATCAAAGAACACTGCTATAAATTGGTAAAGTTTGAATTATCGATAAATCTAAAAGTCTATGTTATAAATAGGATATTTTTCGAAGAGCTTTTCAATAAGGTTGTTTATCAAAGTTCTATTTGATAAATCTATAACTCTTTCAGTGCAATTCATTTGAGATTTATTGAAGTCCTTTTCAATAAGGCTATTTATCAAAGTTCTATTCAATAAATCCAAAACTATTTTAGTAAAATTCATTTGAGATTTATCAAGTCCTTTTTTATAAGATACCTTTTCAATAAATACTTCGATAAATTGAAATGATCTTTTATATCAAACTTTCATAGAACTTCATGTTTCAATCTAAATTATTTGGAAACAATTTCTATATGCTTATACTATTTATATATTTTTTCTAAAGCATATTTCCAGATCATTTTTAGGGATAAAGAAGATCATAAAAAGCAAAATCTATCAGAATGCATATGTCATCAACCAACAGCTATATTCTTCAATGGCTATTTCAACAGATACCTAATGGACTTATGAAGAATTCAACTATAAAAGAAGCCTAGGAAAACAAAAGTTGAAAAGTGAAGAAGATAAGAGATGTTACAAGAAACAAGAAATGCTCAACAATGCCCTATGATCATATTCATTGATTGCATTATGTTTCACTCTGTTTCTCCTCTTGCGAACAAAGCATGTCATACTATTTGAAAGAGAGAAACTTAAAGAGTATGTACTTAAGTGATTATCACAATTCCTTTACTAAGATAGTGTAGTCTTTTATTAATTATTCTTCTACTTTGCTTAAGAGTATAGGTCTCTTAAGTAGGATTACCTTATGGGTTGTAAGAGGGAGTGAGAGGGATTCTCACAATTGATACCTTACGGGTTGTAAGGGGGAGTAAGAGGGATTCCCATGTTCATGTACTGAGGCGCTAAGAGCCCGACTAATCTTAGAAGATAGTGGAACACTCAGAGAAGATCTAGGGACTAGACGTAGGCAAAGTGGTTGGGCTGAACTAGTATAACTTGTCTCTATGCAATATCTCTTCTTCATCTTCCTTCATCGGTGATATCCTTCTGAACTTAATCTTTCAAATTCATTTTTAAGTTCTTAAAAAAATTTTAAACTTTTTAAAATCACCCAATTCACCCCTATTGGGTGAAATAGTCATTCTAACATACCTTGTATAACAAACAACAAGTACATGTTGTGATCAGATTGCTCCCTATGAGTTAGGATCATATGAATGTCAACTTAACCCACAATGAAAACATCATTACTTTTAACAATGTAGCTAAGTATTTAGAGCTAGAGGATGAACTTTTAGAGGCTTACAAGACTTTTGGACATGCCTACATGACTAAGGATACCAATACTTCCTAATCAAAGCTCTATTTCAAGAAGGGCAAGAAGCTCTAAAAGAAATTGAAGAAGGGAGGTCCTCAATTTTAAAAGGCAAGAAGCAATTCAAGAAGAAGGGAAAGAAAGGCATAAAGCATAAACTAGACCTGAAGAAGGTTAAGTGCTTTTCCTCTCAAAAATGGGCCATTTCACACATGACTGTTCTAAACAAGTTGAGAGCGTAAAGGTATTAGTGAATTATGTGAATTCACATTCTTCATATATTTCTAGTACTATTTTTCTAATAGAAACAATTTCTTCTTCCTGGGTTATTGATTCATCCTCCATATACCATGTAACCAAGGATCGAGAATCCTTTGTAAAGTACCGTTGGTTGCCATATCAAAACAAGTGACTTTATGTAATGAATAATGCGAGGATCGAGGTTAGAGGTATTGACACTTGCAAATTTACTTTGTGTTGTGGCAAGATCTTGATGCTCTATGATGTGCTTCATGCTCCCAACATCCAGTAGAACTTAGTCTCTATTTTATGTAGTTTAGAATTTGGGTTTGAAGTAAACTTTCATGATAACGTTGTAGATATTTTTAGCAGCTCAATTTTTTATGGTTCAGCTTTGTTATTTAAAAAGTTATTTGCTTTGGATATTGTTGGTAGTTATAATGTTAATAAATGCTTTGCTATTTCTTCTTATAATATTGATATGAATACCTGGCATGCTAGACTAGGACATATTAATCAATATAGAATGATTAAATTGGCTAAAGAAGAATTTCTAGGTTCCACTACAAATATGGAAATGTCCTTATGAGAAAATTGTCTAGATGGCAATAAAACAAGAAAGCCTTTTGGTAAAAGAACAAGAGCTGAAAGTTTGGGAGTCAGTTGAGCTACCAAAAGGGCATAAAGCTATTGGAAAAAAGAGGGTTTTCAAAATTAAGAGAAAAATAGATAGATCAATTGACAAATATAAGGTTCGATTAGTAGTAAAGGGATATACACAATAGGAATGGATAGATTATGAGAATACATCCTCACCTATTATGCGTTTCAAGTCTATAAGAATTATTCTGAGAATGGTAAATAGTTTAAACTTAGAATTACATCAGATAGATATAAAAACTGCATTTTTTAATGGTGATTTGGATGAAGAATATGGAACAACCATTAGGTTTTATTGAGAAAGAAGGAATGGACAAGGTTTGTAAACTCAAAAGGTCCATTTACAGACTTAATCAATAAGCTATAACCTCATATAACTTCCAAATGATAGAGTAAGACCATTGCATCTACATTAATCCGTTTGAGGATAATTTTGTTATATTATCCTTATTTGTAATGCTATATTATTGGCCAAAAATAGTCTAGATTCAGTAGCAGCTATTAAAGAATGTCTTCATTGAAGTTTGAAATAAAAGATATGGGTGAAGTAGAATACATATTTGGAGTTAAGATCCAAAGAGATTGCTCAAGAAGAATCCTTTCTCTTTCATAAGAGAGTTATATCAAGAAGATACTTGAGCAATTCAATATAAAAGAATGAATCCCATGTGGCTACCAGAGTAGCCTTGAGTCTTGATATGTATCCTAAAATTGAGTCAGATAAGAAAAAGATGGAAAGAGTTCTATATGCCAGTGCCATTGGCAGTATAATGTATGCAATGATATTTACAAGATCATATATTTGTTATGCAGTAGGACTGGTAAGCAGGATCTAGTCCAACCCCGATAAAAAATACTAGAAGGCAATGAAGAGGATCTTGAGATACTTGAAGGGCACAGCTGATTATGCACTGTGTTATGATTGGAGAAATCTATGTCTAGTCTGATACTCTAATACTGATATAGGAGGAGATGAGGAATAGGGTAGATATACGTCGGATTATACCTTATTGCTGAACAAAGCTCCATATGTACGAGTAATAAGAAGCAAACATACATTGCCTTACACTCTATGAAAGCTGAGTTTGTGGCATGCACTGCAGCAGTGCAAGAGGCTTTGTGGCTACAAAATTCATAGAACACCATGGATTTGGAAATAAGAGTATCAATCCGGTGTTAGTACACTATGACAATACTGCATCCATAGCCTACACCAAAGACCCCAAGTATCATAGTAAGACTAAGCATATTGACATCAAGTATAATTTTATGAGGAATTATATAGCACAGAAAATTATTATCATGCAATACATTTCTATTAAATGAATGGCAGCAGCCCCCTAACAAAGCCATTAGGCAAAGAAGTCTTTATGAAACATGTAAAAGCTCTTGGCATGAATAATATGTAAAATGCATACCTTATATAATGCTTTTATGATTAATGGAATTATGTTCTTAATCATTACTTGATATGTCTATGTGAAAGTATACAATATCTAGTATGTCGAACACATTAGAAAGGTTGGCTATCTGATGAGGTCGAATTGTTGTCGTTCGATCCATCAAAATAATAATTGCACCCGATAATATAGTATAAGGCACAACCCTATCATTCTTCACAAGGAGCCCTTTTTATTGGAATCCTAGCAAATTGGGTGACAAAACCATTGTAGACCTGAGTGAAAATAACATGGTTTTTGGGGTTTAATTGATCTTTGACGCAAGAAAATAAGGGTGTAGTAAAATAAATATTTTTGTATTTTTGATTAAGAGAAAAATGAGTTAGCTTGTGAAAGAAATATGTTGAGAAATACTCTTGATGATGAAAACATATATATCCTTGCTCTTAATTTGATATTGGAGTTTTGAAATCACTAAGTCTTAAATAAAACCTCAATCAATCGATTGAGTCCAGAGCATCAATAGTTCTTGAATTCCTTTGATCAAAGCTAGTTTAAAAACTTTTAATGCACTGTTAAAATCTAAAATGAAATATCCATAAATCTAATCCGAGATATTTATATTAAAATCAACATTCAAATCATCAAAATTGAATTACAAATACCTAATCCGAGAATAATCAATCGATATTCAATCCCTACTCATACAATGAAATTCCTAAATTTAGAAATATCAAAATATGAAATAGGTGCAGATTAAGGTAGAAAATTCCCCAGTACAGTCCATGAGCTCAAGATATACGGTTCATCACCAAGAGACTAAAGATCTAGCCTCTCATAACTCCTACTGTGCTGCAATCGCTGTCCAGATATGAAGCCATGAAGAAAATATGTGGAAAGATCAAGGAAGATGGAAAATGTGTGTGTAGGTTGTAGAGAGAGTGTTGAGAGAGCGTTGAGTACTGCTTCTTAGCCAAATCAGGTAAAAACCAACCTTACTCGCGTCTGCGAGTTCCCTCTCCTTTTAATTCCAGAATGACCTAATAAAAAATGCACAACTTCACTGATTATCTTCTTTGGTCGCGACCATATATTTTTTTTGGTTGCAACCCCTGAACGCAGAAAAACTTCCCATAAGAAATGAGGTTGCGACCTGTGGATACTTTGGTCGCCACTAAATACCACAGAAGCTAGCTTCTTTTATTTGATTCTCTTTGTGTGATTTCTTTTCTTTTCACATTAGTTCTTGGTTCTCCTCCAAAATACCTGTAATTCACAATCAAAGCTCACAGTAAAAGTCCAACTAACAAAATGACAACATATATGCAGTTTGAAGGAGTTAATTTACCATTTTACCCTTTAATCAGCACATTGCCAAGCACAATCATGTTTACCATAAAAGCACAATTATAGGCATAAAATGAATGGTAAAGTTGTTACAAAACCTTTAAAATGTCATAGAAACCATACACAATTTGTGTTCTATCAATTCCCCCACACTTGAACCTTTGTACTCCTGGACAAAGAGATGAATTACACCTAAGCTAACGCTATTAAATCTGAGGTAACAACATAATTCATAGTGTAACCTTAAGGCAATTAATGCACCATCTTTTGGGAATGCAAAAGTAATAATATGAGCAATGCCAAGTAATCAACTACTAAATGAAATCAACCTTAACTGTTTGAGCGCAATATATTCTCTCTAAGGATGTAAGTTTTTATCTCTCTATATCCTCTCATTGTTAGGGTTCTTTCACTCAAATTCAAATTGGCAAACACCCTACCATATACTTGTAATGACTCTAAATCTCATCAACTATATAACACTTACGCAAAGAATCAAGAGGACTTTTAAGGGTGACATGACGGGGATAGGCCACGTGGAATGGAATATGAAGGATAGAAAGTACTATATGCATTCAATAATGAATATATAACATGAATTCATGTCTTCATAGATGTAGATGTGATAATTGTGCTGATAGGATTGATAATAATGCCTCCTTCATTTCTCTTTTCTTTTCTTTTATTTTTTTACATGAATAAAAATTTTATTTCAAAATGATATTGTAGCATATATGACTTTCTATAAAAAATGATGGAAAAAAAAAGTGATGGGCTCAAAGGGGGTGACTATAAATATAATATGTAACAGGTTTATGTTTGGGATAAAAGGGTTCAGAAATGAATGCCTCTATCATATTCAATAACATAAATGCGCAAGTAATTCTCAACTCAGAGCTAAGACAAGTTTTAGAGGATATAAACCAATTGAATAACTACTCAATAGAGAAATTTAGGCCTAGAATCCTTCCAACTAAGGTTTTCATCTAAATTGCTCATAAGCTAAAGTCTCAAACAATGTTCATCATTCACTAGGCATTAAAACACTTATCACAACTGAAAACCCTCTTAAATGATAATTTAAAAGTTCTAAAGTAATCACTCAGAATCATTAATAATCCCAAATCTAGCAGTAAAAACTTAAGGCTATGTTTGGTTCAATGAAAGGGAGGGTAGATTAGGTTAACTTAAGGGAGGGTAGAGAAGGGTAAGGGAGGCTATAAGTGTGAAGGTAGGGGAGGAGAGATATTATTTCTTATTTGGTTCAGGAGGGGAGGTAAATGGAAAATTGACAAATATACCCTTATCTCTTTATTTAAATTTATTTATTTTTTACTTATAATATTTGTATCAGAATTATTATTTCTTTATTTATACATTTTAATTTTTTTTACCTTATTTATATATATGATAAAAAATATGATAAAACTTTAATAATATCCCTTATGAATTTTACAATTATTACATATATTAATATTTATTTTGGGTTGACGATAGTTTCTGCCTGGGAACATAATTGGTTTCACGTTATGAATATTTATCACAATACCACCACTCAATCTAGCAAGCATTGTGGCCATTTCTTTTATTTTTTCCTTGGGGAAGTTATCACAACAAACTTGAACAGTCTCATGAAACTTCCAGTGGTGATGCATATTTTGCACCACTCTGCCAAAAACTCCTCAGACACCAACTGGAACATAATGATGTCATATTTAATTTTTTTAAGGAAGAAGATGGAAAATGTCTAGCACCAGATCATTTCTTATCCATTCGAGTCCAATTTCTTTGAGCTCTCCTGTGTCTCATAATTTTCAAACAACCAATAAATTGACATCATACAAATAAGGGGTGACTATAGAGGCTTTCTATATCATTAACTAGTGGTGACTACCAAACTCTAAATGGGAATTAATTAGGCTAACTAGGAAATCAATCTAAGCACATATCACATACTAAAGAAACAGGTTTTTGGAAAGGATAGGTAGCATACTCTTTTGAGATTGTAAATAAGCCTCTCCTCCCCAGTCATTAGCTTCTTTTTCAATTTTGTAGCTCTACGAATCTCTCTTAATATTTTACCAGACTCTTTCTACATTTGCCTTTCCACCTTGCTCTGCATACTTCTACCTCTCGATGTTGACATTGTCTGGGATGATACATTGAATGAATTCAATGGCCGACATAAGAATAAGAAGTACCTTGGTTGTATGCCTGAATTATGTTGCTTGATATATGCTAAGGTGTATGTCCCAAACAAATGGCATTTCTAATAAAAAAATAGAATCAGCTTTATTATTAAGCTTAAAGAGTTAAAGCTACTGCACTCTATTCAACGCGACACTATATATAACATTACTAGTTGAATAAAACATTGACAGTCTGACAAGGTAACTCAATCCAAGCACAAATGAAAATGAAATAGTACGATGTTTTGGTATTAGGAGAAGCAAGATATGACAGTATAGGTCTAAGTTGGATTTGATTTACCACGTCAGGATCTTATTCTGCATAAAGTCAAATAATTCAGCAATAACATAACTGAAAAAAATTTGAAATTTGTTTCTTTGTTTGAATAAAAGAACAAAAACAGCTCATTCAACCTAAAAGAATTTGGCCCCGTAGATTATATACAAAAATCGGTAAACCTGAAAAATGGAAGATAAGAAATGGGTCTTATTACTACGAAAGTCCGACTTCAAAGGGATTCATAATGAATTCAACAAATTCTATCATCTAAAACACGGAATTACATTCCTGAGACTTCTCTTTTCCACTTTCTCAACTCTAAAAAATTGGATTGTGATGATAGAGCTAAAAAAGCATACTTGAACAGATAGGATTGGAGGATAGATCATGAGAACTTCAAGCAATGCCTCCGTAAATTTCTTATAGCAAACATTGGACTGTTAAGGATCTTTTTGTTTGAATTAGTTTACACACTTCTTCTTCTACTGATTTCATGCTTCTTCTCCCAGCACCATTGAGGTTTCTACGTTCGGTTTCTAAGTGGATTCAGCAAAAGGGCAAACAGAGGAGTGAGAGAGAGAAGATATAAGGAGCAAAGAAGGAGAAGGGTAGAAGAGGTTACCTGAATGAAGTTGACGATGGTGGCTATTGAGTAGGTTACTTGAACGAACTTGAGCGAAGAAGAAGGCGCGCCGACCGTAGAAGTGTGTAGCGAAAGATAAATGGAATGAAAAACAAAAAGGGTTTTTACACCTGAGGGGTAAACGTGAAAAATTGAAAAATAAGCAGGGGTAATTTAGTCAACATAACATATAATATTTCTCACCCCTCCTTTGATCAAAGCTAGTTTAAAAACTCTTAATGCATTGTCAAAATCTACTTAGTGTGTAATTCAAATCAGATGATGAAAATGCCTTCGAATGGTCATCAATTGACAAACCTTAGATTTCAAGCAATTGAATTGATTAGTAACGATCGTTGATAACAGTTCAACTAACTTAAAATTGAAACTGAAATATTTTATTAACATTACATTCAAAGCATCCAAGGTCAATTACAATTGTCTAATCTAAGAGTAATCAATTGACACTCAATCCCTTGTTCATATAGTGAAAACCCAAGATCTAGAAGCATCAAAACATGAAATAGGTGAAGATTAAAACAGAAAACTCCCCAGTGCAATCCATGAGCTCAAGACATGAGATCCATCACCAAGAGACTAAGGATTTAGCCTCTCATGACTCCTATTATGCTGCAATCGCTGTTCAAATATGTTGCCATGGAGAAAAGCAGAAGGTGAGATGAAAAGCAAAAGCAATAGGGAGAGTTCGAGCACTGCTTCTTAGCCTAATCAAGTCAAAAACTAGCCTCCTTTACGTCTGTGGCCTCCCTCTCCTTTTAACAGCAGGTTGACCTAATAAAAAATGAGCAGCTTCATGACTGTCTTCTTTGGTCGCGACCAGATCCATATTTTGGTCGTGACCTGTAAACACAGAGAGGCTTCCCAGGAGAAATTAGGTCGCGACCTGTGGATACTTTGGTCACGACTGAAATACACAAAAGATATTTCCTTGCTTTGATTCTCTGTCTTGTGATTTCTTTTCTACTCACTTTAGTCCTTGTTCCTCTAAAATATCTGCAATTCAAAACCAAAGCTCATTGTAAAAGTCCCACTAGTAAAGGAATAACATATATGCAGTTTGTAATATTCTTAATTTTCTGTACTGATTTGTATGTACAGTTTGTACGTACTATATGTGAGATTTTCTAAGAAAAATGTGGTCATTTATGTAAAGAAATGGATTGAATTGAAAAAGGAAGAAAATGCAAGGACTTAAGTGGAATTATAAAAATTTTAAGGCCAAAAGAGAAAGTAGACAAAAATGTAGGGTCCTTAAGTATAATTTTAGCTAAAGTTGAGGACATAAAGGTAGTTTATGAAAAGTCAAGGGGTAAAAGTGTAATTATGAAGAATTTGGACCGAAAACAGGCCAAAAATGCCCGGAGTCAGATCAGACCCAAATTTTACGAGTAGATAGAGAAAATTATTCCGGTTAGTTTGACGCAACACAGAATTTTGATTTGAGGTTCTGAAAAATTGATATAAATTTTCGAAGTCAGATAAAATTATTACAGTATTTTTCGGAACTCAGAATCAGATGAGACCTTACAGTAAATCCCTATAATTAATATAAGAATTTATAAAATTGACAGGATCAGGAAAGGAATCCTATAGAATTTTTAATGGAATTTACAGTGGAATAAAATACCCGATAAATATCGCCGGGAGGGATTTCTAGGGATTCATGCCATAAAGGTAGTAAACCCTAAAAAGGCCCAAAAATGGAGTCATGATGGCCCAATAAAACGATTGGACTGATAGGTGGGCCAGTGTCCCGAGGAACCCCGAAAAAGTACAAAATTACGAAAATACCCCTATGTCGCACTAAAGTAGAAATAGATGAATGGAGGGCATTTTGGTTATTTTAGACAGGCCAAAATGCCAAGGTAGGTACAGGAAGGGTTAGTCAGAGTCAGTATATGCCCTAACCCCAGAAATGAAGTCATGATGGCCCAATAAAATGATTGGACTAATAGGTGGGCCAGTGTCCCGAGGAACCCCGGAAAAGTGTAAAATTATGAAAATGCCCCTATGTCGCACTAAAGGAGAAATAGATGAATGAAGGGCATTTTGGTCATTTTAGACAGGCCAAAATGCCAAGGTAGGTACAGGAAGGGTTAGTCAGAGTCAGTATATACCCTAACCAGGTACAGAAAGGTGTGAAATAACGATTATGCCCTTAGGGTTAATGTAGGGCAAGAAAGGGCACTACGGGTATTTTGGTCATCTTCCAAGGGATCTGTAATTAAGATTAGACCCAGTATAAGAATATCAATGGTAGAAAGAATCTGGATACTGAATTAGATTCAAAGAACAGTCTGGTTTTCGGGAAATTGGACCGAGCTGGTACCGGATTGGACTGGAATTTTTCTAGGAGCTTTCCACCATGAGAATGGCGCCAAGTGTCCAATGAGGTGTCCCTCTTGATGATGTCATGGTGGTGATGTCATAATTATTAAAGAAAAGAAAATCCAAGATTAAATCTAAGCCCTTAGATCAAATAGTGTACAAAGTGATCCTGGCATTCCATTTTCCCCAAATTTTTCTATAAATACCCCCCAATTTCAGACCATTTCGGTGAATCCAAGAACCTTGTGGAAACTCTTGCAAAATTACCACTCAAGCTTGGAGGAAGCAAGCACCTTGAAGAAACTAGTAAGGTAAGTTGTCCCCTTGATCCTAGACTATGTTCTAGCAAATTTGTTCTTAGTTTTAAGAGGTTTTTGGGACATATTCCTCTTGATGGTGCTGCTGTCCATTCTGTTTTGATGTGAAAGGAAGATAAGTTTTATGTTATAGATAGTTTAGATAAGCTTAAACAAGCTAGAATCAAGTGGTAATAGCCTAGAAATTCAAGTATGCTTGTGAATCAAAGATTGTGTTCTGTTCTGGTACTGTACAAATCACTGTTCATATATTGGAATTTCATAATTTTGATGCTTCCAATGGGTTTAGAATGGAAAATTGTGTGGGGATATAGTAGAGAAACCAATATTGGAAGAATTGGAATCAAATTGAGAATTTTTGGAAACAAGAGAGGTGCTTTTGTTCTGTACAGTAGCTTGGAATGCAATTTGATTTTGGAGAATCTGAATGCATATTTGGATTCTACATGAAAAATTATGTGAAAATGAATCATGAGAATTTGTTTTAGAAAGATGGAAGCATAAGTCATAAGTTAGACAAAGAATGGAACCTAGTTGAAACCCTAGTCTTGGAATTGTGTTGGAAGTAAATTTTAACTTGATGTTACTTTGTAATGGCTAGGTTTTGACATTTGTGAGAAGGAAGGATCAATCCAAGAAAGGAATAGCAAAGACATCTAAGAGGTAGCAAGAATATTTAACTATAATCTTATGCTTGTTTGATTGTATGTTTGCTTGTTATGTATGATTATTGGTTGAGCACGAGATGATTTTATGATGATGATGATGAGATATGAATGGTTGCAACTCCTTGCAATGAATGTCATGACAATATGTATGTTAGAGGTTGCTTATGTATATTCATGAAGTAGCTCCCATGTCATTATAACATGTTAAGCATTTAATCAAGCATGCATGTTATTATAGTTTGTATGACTTGCTATTGGGATTTCCATGAAATCTCATTCTTTCCATATATATAACCATGCTCTAGGTGCTGAAACTTCACAAGGTAAAAGGTTAAATGTGGATGATTAATTTTTCTATGACTTAAAGTTGGGTACTTAGCTTGAGAAGATGCTATTTTGATGTGCATGATGTATGTTACTAAGAATCCAGTCTGAGGCAGTACACTTCCGACATTAGTTTTTATAAGTTATCCAATGTATTTTCACGTGAAATTTTTCATGAACATAGTTAAGATCTATATCTTTAAATGGAAACCAATAACACCTCAATTGGTTAATAATTATAATTGTTATGATTTTTCAAAGTCAGGAGTAAAATCTGGATCAAGATAAAACGAGTACCCAGAGGCAGTGTGGTTCATGCGTGAATTTCAAATAGTAAACGAATGAGTTTTTCCACAAAATTTTATGATCTTAAAGTAAACATATGGAGGTTTAAATCCATATATAACACACCTCATTTGGATAAGTAAACAAGTAGAAATGAATTTTTAAATATAAGGTAAAGAAACTGGAACTTCCAGACTTACCAAATGAACAGTGTTTTCCAACGAATAATTTGATTTCATTTGGACAAGGAAACCTCAGTTTCATATTTTTTTCTTCAAAGTTTAATGAAAGATCTTTTATTATAAATTGGAACCACCTCATTTCAATTTTTCTAAATTTAATTATGAATCTCCAAAGTTTATGATGTAATCTGGATTTACTAAATGAACAGTACTATGAACAGTACCCGATAACCTAATTCTTGAAAATTCATGTTTTTAAGCTAAAATGGTGTTTCATTGGTCTAAGATACTTCCAATTGAGTATATGTAAGGGTAAAATTAAGGATACGACACAGTTTAGAGGAGTTCTTTTACCATTTTACCCTTAAAATAGCACATTGCCAAGCACAATCATGTATTACCACAAAAGTACAATTACAAGCATAAAATAAATAGTAAAGTTATTATAAAACCCTAAAAATGTTGGAGAAACCATACACAAATTGTGTCTTATCACTCCCACAATAAACTAACACACAACTCAATGCAAATTCAGCAGTGAAGCACACAGTCACATTCAAATCATACATCGCAATATAAGGAAAGCAAAGATAACAAGATGGATAAACTATAACATGTAATTGAGTGTGTGGATGAAAAGATAATAGCATAAAACAAGTAGATTAGTAACTGAGGAATTTTATTCAAAACCCTAAGAAATATTAAGCAAAGAAATGAACTAGTACTTCTACTGGTTCATCCCTTTCCAATCATCAAATCAACATATCAAACACATATTACATTAGTAAAACTTGTAAAAGGTAAGAGATAGGAAAGGGACAACCTGGCCTTAAGGAGGCAAAGCATATTCCTCATAAAGTTTCAAAAGGTTGCCATTTTCCTGGAAGATTTTGCCCATCACCCCTCTTTCAACTCAGTCATCCCAAATTCGTGGAATTTAACAACTGTGTAAAGTCCATCCCAGCTAGTTTTGAATTTACCATGTTTGAACTTGAACCTACATTGGTACCTTAACACTTTATCACCCTCCTTAAACCTCTTTCTCAAAATATGAGTATCATGGATTAATTTTGTCTTTTGTTTATAAATTTCAGAGCTACTGTAGGTGTCAATCTAATCTCTTCTAGCTCTTGAATCCACAACAACCTCTCTGAACTAGCTTCTACAAGGCCCTTATTGCAAACTTTTACTTCCCCAAATGTCTTATGCTCTATTTCCACAGGCATATAACAAGCTTTCCCAAAAACCATCCTATAGGGGACATGCCTAGAGGGGTTTTAAAAGCTATTTTGTATGCCCATAAATTATCGTCAAGTCTTAAGTTCCAATTCTTATTGGATGGCTTAACAATCTTTTCTAAAATATGCTTTATTTCCCTATTAGAAACCTCTGCTAGACCATTAGTTTAAGGGTGGTACGAGGTTTAGACTTTATGAGTTACACCATATTTTGCCAATAAGCTATTGATTAACTTATTACAAAAATGGGTACCTTGATCACTGATATTGCTTTCGGCACCCTAAATCTACTAAAGATATGAGACCTTAGAAACTTAGAGACCGTTTGGGCATTATCTAGTCTTGTAGGGGTGGCCTCTACCCATCTAGATAAATAATCTACAACCAATAAAATGTAATGAAATCCAGCTGAAAGGGGAAAAGGTCCCATGAAATCTATCCCCCAAATATCAAAAACCTCACAAAAGAGAATAGGTTGTTGCGGTATCTCATGCCTTTTACTAATCCCCTTAAATCTTTGGCACTTATCACAAGCTCTACAAAATTCAAAAGCATCTTTAAAAAGGGAAGGTCAATAGAATCCAGATCCAAGGACCCTACGTGCAATCCTTTTCCCCTAAAATGACCACCACAAACTCATGAATAGCAGGCTTCTAAAACTGATTTATGATTTTGGTCTGGGACACATTTTCTTAATACTTAATCTGAACACAAATTCCATAAAAAAGGTTTGTTGAGCTTTTGGGCCTAAAATTTAGATAAATAGGATGGGATTAGGCTAGTTTTAATGAAATTAACTAAATAAGCATACCAAGGTTCTACAATAGTAACCAAATAAAGAGATTGATCAGGGAAAAATAACAAATAAGATTAGAACTAAGTACTCCCCTTGTCTTTATTGGTAATCTACTTAGATAATCTATAACGTGGTTCATATTTCCAGTTCGATCCCTCACTTCTATATTGAACTCTTGGAGCAGTAGCATCCATCGTACAAGTCTTGGCTTAGATTGAGGCTTATGGAATAAATACTTGATTGCTACATGATCTGTGTAGACAACAACTTTGGAGCTAATGAGATAAGCTTTGAATTTATCCAAAGCCACTAAGATTGCAAACATTTCTTTCTCAGTAGTGGTATAATTAATTTGAGTAGTTCAAGTGTTTTTTAGGCATAGGCAATCACTCTAGATAAATTACCTTCCTTTTGACCTATCATAGCTCCTACAGCATAATTAGAAGTATCACATGATAGTTCAAAAGGAAGATCCCAATATGGTGAGGTTAGAATAGATGGAGAAATCAACCTATCCTTCAATTTTTCAAAAGCCTCTTTATAATCAGTAGAAAAAATAAATTCAGTGTCTTTTTGCAGAAGCTTTGAGAGTAGCAAAGCAATTTTACTTAAGTCATTGATAAATCTTCTATAAAATCTAACGTGCCCAAAAAAGATCAAAGTTCTTTTAAAGTTGTGGGGTAGGGCAACAAGGAAATAACTTCAATTTTTACTTTATCCACCTCAATTCTCTTGCTAGATATAAGATGTACAAGTACTATTCCATGATAACCATGAAATGGCATTTTTCAAAATTCAAAACCATTTTTTTCTCAATATATCTAGCAAGGATTCTATCAAGGCTCTCTAGACACTTATCCAAAGAATTACCATATATAGTAAAATCATCCATGAACACATCCATGCTTTTTTTAATGAAATCAGCAAATATAGAAAGAACAACGCTAAAATATGCCAGGAGCATTACACAAATCAAATGGCATTCTTTTATAAGCATATGCACCAAAGGAACATGTAAATATGGTATTTTCTTGGTCTCTCGGGTCTATTGGGATCTGAAAATATCCTGAATACCTATCTAGGAAATAATAATGACTTTTTCCTGCTAATATCTCAAGCATTTGATCAATAAAAGGTAAGGAAAAATGATCTTTCCTAGTGAAGTCATTCAACTTCCTATAGTTAATACAAACCCTCCATGAATTTTGCACTCTAGTAGGTATAATTCATTATTCTCATTCTTTACTACTGTCAGTCCGCTCTTTTTAGGCACTACATGCACAGGAGATACCCATTCATGATCTGAAATAGCATATATGATTCCTGCCTTTAACAATTTACTAATCTCCTTCCTAACCATATCAGAGATCAATGGGTTTAATCTCCTTTGGGGTTGTTTAATTGGCTTAGAATCTTCATTCATTAAAATTCTATGAGTATAAACAGTGGCATCTATCCCTTTTATATCAGCTAATTGCCAACCCAAGGCTTCTCTATTCTTTCTAAGCACACTTAATAACCCAGACTCTTCACTAACAGTTAAAGAACTAGAAATTATTACTAGCAATTTTGAATCTAGCTCAAGATAAGCAAACTTTAGGTTAGAAGGCAAATCTTTTAACTCTAATTCTAGGGGTTGGACAATAGAAGGGATCAAATAGGGGGAATCATTTAATTTAGAAATGCTTCCCTTTGTAGACTCTTGGAGGTTGCTCATGTTCAGCTCATTAGGACTTTCCATCTTGCCTTTAATCTCTCAGGAGTTGCACTAAGCTTAAGTTGGTCCATAGCTATAACATAGTTGAGATCACTCTCTTTCACACCTGTATCATTATTAGAGATCAAATCATTTAAGAATCTTAAAGTATGAGAGGTAATTTTGGAATATGAGTGAGGATAAGTAAAGTTAGAACATATTGGCCCTTTAACCAAAACTGTTGAATGTGGAACTGAAAGCATTTAAAATTCACTTGTTGCGTATGACATTCCCAATCGCCACCTCTCATACTTATCTTCAACTTCTCATCGTGACGCAAATTGACAGAGAGTGTCTCTGAAACTTTTGGTCGTGACAAGATCATACTTGGGTTGCAACTGAATATCTCGGGGATCTATGGTCGCAACAAGACAATCATCGGGTCACGACTTATGTTCACAGAGAGTCTCCCCTTCAGCAAATTCATATCTAGTTACGACTTGGAGGTCTTTACATCGCAACTTGGGATCACATAAGCTCGACCCTTTTTCGTTTGTTCCACTTCCAGCTTCTAAATTATCTTGTGACCCTGTAAAATCACTCACAAATTCCTTCCCAAAAACATTATCGCTGGCAATTGATGAAATTGAATCAAAATTTGATAATGAGAAATCTTGGGAAACTGAAAGCATGCTATTTACATAAAAAAAATTGAAACATGATGCATTATTTTCACAAGAGCAGGGAAAAGAATAAATAGAAGAAAGAGATTCAAAATAGTCATCATAAACACTCAAAGATGAATTTGAATCCTCATGCTCTTAAGATGCTTCATGGGAATTTTGGGAATTATGCAACATAGAATCATACCCATCATGCAAACTCAATTCATGCTCATCCCTAGTCTCTTCAATAGCATAATCAATGGCATTCAACCCAGCAAAAGCAGAATTATCAAGAGGATATTTTATTGCTTCATTCATATTAAAATTTACTACATGTTCTTCAACTTCCATTGTAATGGAACTATGCTTCATACTAATAATTATCTTGGAAGTTTGAAGGAAATGTCTACTTAGGATCAAAGTGCTCTCATTCACTAGCTCACTGGACATGTCCAGAACATAAAAATTAGCTGGGAACATTAGTCCTTGACCTGCACTAGAATATCCTCAAGAATTCCCTTAAGATACCTAATTGATCTATCAGCTAATTAGAGCACTACACTTGTGTCTCTAAGATTATTAATACCTAAAGCTAAGTATACCGACCAAGGCATTACATTAATGGCAGCCCCTAGATCTAATAACGCTCCCTTGATATGAACCTTTCCTATAGTGCATGGGATAGTATAAGATCCTGGGTCTTAGCACTTAACCAGTAATTCAGACCTAAAAAGTGATGACACATTAGCACTCATCTAAATTCTCTCAAGAGGCCTAAACTTTTTCTTATCAGCGTATAACTCTTTCAAAAATTTAGCATTCTTAATGTTCCTTTTGAAGAATTCAACTATAGGAATATTTATTTCTAACTTATTGAAAAGAGTATACGCATCTTTTGCAAATTCAGGGTCAATCTTTTGCTTTCCAGTAGAATAAGCTTTAGGAAAAGGGATATCCTTTATACTTACCTCCTTACCTGTATGCATTGAGGCTCCTCTCTTGCTCGACTCCGCCTTCTCCTCAGTTTGTTTTCCTTTGTATGTTGGACTTGGCATTATCACTTCCTCTTCTTGCATCTCTTGTATTTCCTCTTGTGCTTGTGAGTTCTCTTCTTAGGTTGCCTTCTTAATCATAAGCTACTATTCTTTAATACTTTCTAATTTCCCAATCTTCATCTGTGACAATGATGAATTTTCAACTTCAAAATCTTCCATATCCTCCTTTGGTGTTTCATCTTCCTTAAAATGCACCTTTCTCCCACTTCTGAGTGATATGGTATTCAGACCCTTTAGATTAATAACAGTATTCGAAGGTATGCTGTCACTGCTCTTTGTTTGGATGTCACTCACTGTATTAGAAACTTGAGTTAAATGACTTGTAATATCAGCATTCTTAGAACTTAACTCCTCAAGTTTCTTATGCACATCTGCATTATCCTTCTACATACTTTGAAGAATTAAAGATCTGGAGGTGAATTGACCGTCATTCTCTTTGAGTTTGTTGCCTATATTGGTAATTCTATCATCCATGTTGTTCATCTGTGCCGCCATACTCTTCAACAATTGAGAAGCCTCATTTGGTCTTGATGCCACTAAAGCATTAGGGTGAGTTGGAACCATAGACCTTGTATTACTTTAGTAGTTGCTTGAGGAAGCACCACCCCCTTGGAATTGGTTTGGCCTATTTTTCCCACTCCCTCACCTAAAATTTGGTTGGTCTCTCCAACCAGGATATATGTGTTGGAGTATGGATCTCTCTTCTGGTATTGATTGTCTTTCCCTTGATACATTGCTACTACTTCCTCATACTGTCTATCACATGTGCTTGTAGTATGCATCATTGAACCGCATGACTCACATCATGTAACTAGTGCTTGTGAGGTTCCTACTGCATGAACTTGCTTCATAGAATGCAACTCTTTTTTAATTATATTCATCCTCTTTTCCATTCGATTTTCTAGAGCTACTATTTCTGCTAAAATCTCCTTTGAATTACCCGAAGATGATGTGGGCATTCTCCTTGGATCCTCAGTCTGATGGTCTTCATTTGCCATTTTCTAGAGTAAATCTCAACTTGCTTGTGGAGTTTTATCTCTCAAAGATCCATTTGCTGATGTATTCAAGGACACCTTCTTATGAGGATGTAGACCATAAAAAAAAATGTCTACTAAATCAGCCTTAGTAATATTGTGATGCGGACATATAGCCACCAAATTGATAAATCTCGTCCAATATTCATATAATGACTCTCCATCCTGTTACAGAATGTTTGTAATCTCCTTCTTCATCTGAGTAGTCTTTGAGGTCGGGAAGAACTATTCTAGAAATGTTGACTTCAACTAATCCTATGTAAGAGTTGAGAAATGAGTTGGCAGATTGTATAACTACTCCTTAGCCTTCCCTTCCATAGTAAAATGGAAACACCTCCTTAAGACGTCATCCAATGCAGTCATTGGAGGTTTCATCGAAGAGTAGATCATATGCATGGTTTATAAGTGGCGATGTGCACATTCTCCTACAAAACCATGAAATTTAGGTAAGGCTGCAATCAAAGCTCCTTTAATTTCAAAATTAGCCTCTTCTGTGTAGAAACCATAAGGATCACAATTCACACGCGAATGATTTATTTCCCTCACACTTTTATTATCTTATACATTCATTGGTATTTTATTTTCTCCTTGTCTATTATGCCTATTAGGATTAATCTCAGCCATATTAGGAATTTCTAATGGAATCTATAATTGAAACGTCCTTACTTTCGTACTTTTGAGGGATCATTTGGTAGCATTTAGAACCCCTTTCAAGGTCAATGAAGTCCAATTTCTCAATCTGGAATTTTACTCTTCTCGAGTACTGTTCACTATGTAAATTCCAGATGAGTGACCTGACTTCGGAAAATCATAATTAATTATAGAAAAATCTAAATGAAGTGGTTCCAATTGATACATGAAGCTAACTCAATTATAATTCAGGGAAAATCACTCATTGATCATTATTTGACCAAGTCAATGTAGGTCAACATTACAATTTTACTGTTCATCCAGTGTTTTTCCCCTTAATCCAGCATTCTGGTCCCAACTTTGATAATTTATATCTCCATGTGTAGACGTCCAAATGAGGCATTCTATATATAAAATCGAATCTTAATATGTCTACTATTTACCATAAAAATTTCATACATTTATTCATCCATTTACTATTTTTAATTATGGGTCAAACATCATTAAGTCACCATGAGTTACTATTTACAGTGGCAATTTCCAGCAATCAACTTTACATACATATGCATATATCCATCACATATAAGTCAAACATGACAAACAATACTTATTATTAAATAATAAGTTGTTATACATCAGGGAATATACAAAATCCCCATATTTCCATTACATCTTTTTGTGCCTGAAATCCGGCAGCATAACCGCTACGCTTCATCTTTAGAAAGTAACTGATCTTGTACCGATTCGGTAATTTCCGTGAGAACTACCATTCTACGTAAGTACCCAGGAAAGACTGGACGAACTAGCTAGGTCCACTCACTTCCAGCCTCCTTAGACAGTACCTACATACACAGTACGTATTAGCTCCTTTCTTTACTATTGCCATCTTGTCATAATTTCGGCAGCATAACGACGTCTCTTAAAATTCCCAAAATTTACTTCGGCATAACCTCCCTTGTAATAGGTTATTTGTTGGGATGAGATTCGGGGGAATCTCAGTAGTAATAACCATAACAATATATGTAATGCAGAGTGACAGTGCTTGCTTGTGATTGTGTACAGATAAGTATGCTGCGTGCTTCCATACTCAATAACATATGATCATAGAATTATAATAGAGCTTCAAGCATAACATATAAGACAACAATCCAACCAAACAATAGCACAACCAATCACAAAGACATTACATAAAAGCTAGGATTAGTTACTACCTCAAAAGCTTAGCAGAACTCTAGAATCTCTGTACTGCTTCCCACACTGCCAGAACTTCCTTTCTTCTTTTCTTCCTCTCACTTTCTCTCTCCAGAACTTCCTTATCTCTCTAAATCTTGCTCTTGGCCATGAGAATGAATGGCAAGGGGGGGTATTTATAGTTTTGATGGATGGCATTTTCGTAATTTCCAAGAGCTCTGAACTTGTGGCCACAGTTTTTCTGGAATTTTCCATTTTGTTTATTCCCTTTACTACATCATCATGACATCATCCCAAGGGACACCTCATCCCTCACATTTATCACATGGAAAAATTGAGAGAGTCAAGAAGCCTCTTGAAAATTTCCAGTCCAATTCGGTACCGGCCCAGTCCGTTTCCTCGAAAACTGGATTATTTTCTGAATTTAATTTTTCTAAAAATCCATATTATGTCTTCTGACCTTAAGTTTAGTATTTGGGTCCTTTATACATTGACATTTCTATACTGGGTCTCAACTCAATTACAAATCCCCTGTGAAATGACCAAAATACCCCGGGTGCCCTTTCTTGTACTATCTTAACCCTAAGGGTAAAATCATCATTTTACACCTTTCTATACCCTGTCAGGGCATATACTGACCCTGGTTAACCTTACCTGTGTATGTCTTGGCTTCTGGGCCTGTCCAAAATGACCAAAATGCCCTCAATTCCTCTACTACCCTTTAGTACAACACAGGGGCATTTTCGTAATTTCGCACTTTTCAGGGGTTTTGCTGGACACTTGAAACATCCTCCCTTAGACCCTCAGAGTACACTTACGGAAGCAATATTAGCTTGATTATATCTTAACTTAAGCCCAAAAATTCAAAATTTTACTCTTAAGTTCCTTATTCGGGACCTTTAATTTGAAAATTAATTAATCTCATTCTACATAACCAAATGAGGCTTATTACCTATCCACGTAATGCCCCAGATGTGTACGACTAGCCTGCCAAATTTCATAGCCAAACTCCTTTGTTTACTAGGTCAAACTGAGGTCAGAACACTGCTACCTCAGGACCTGCGAATTTCTCTCTTAATTTCTCATACATAAATTGAATATGCCAAACAATACTTATCATTGAATAACATAATGTCATACAGCATGGCATACACAACAAGACATATACATAATCTTGCTATCTCTATTACATCTCTTTCTGCCTAAACTCCGGCAGCATAACCGCTACGCTTTATATGTACAAAGAACTGAACTGTATTGATTCGGTAATCCCCTCATGAGAACTACCATTCTACGTAGTACCCAGGAAAGACTAGATGAACCGGCTAGGTCCACTCACTTCTAGCCTCCTTAGACAGCACTACGTACACAGTACCTATCATATACTGATGTTCAGTCTTTACTTCGGCAGCATAACGGCGTCTCATAGGATTCTCAAAATCCACTTCAGCATAACCTCCCTGTAATGGGTTATGGATGGGGATGAGATTCGGGGGAATCTCAGTAGCAACAATCATAACAATATATGTAATGCAGTGTGATAGTGCTTGCTTGTGATTGTGTACAGATAAGTATGCTGCGTGCTTCCATACTCAATAACATATGATCATAGCATTGCAGTAGAGCTTCAAGCATAACATATAAGACAACAATCCAACCAAACAATAGCACAACAAATCACAAAGCCATTACATAAAAGCTAGGATTAGTTACTACCTCAAAGGCTTAGCAGAACTCTACTATCTCTATACTGCTTCCAGCTCCGCCAGAACTTCCTTACTTCCTTTTCTCCTTTCTCTCTCTTTCTCTTGCCAAAACCGTGCATAATGAAGGCAAAGGGGGGTATTTATAGTTTCCCTCAATGGCATTCCTGTAATTTTGAAGCCATCTGATCCTGTGGTCCTGGTTTTTCCTGGAATTTCCTATTTTCTTTTATTCCTTTTTACTGCATCATGCATGACATCATCCAGGACACCTCACCGGGACACCTCAGCGCCACATTTATCACATGTCTAAAACCCGGGACACCTCATCAGCTGACTCAGCAGGCTGACTCACCGGTCCAGTCTCTTGCCTCGTAAAGCGTGTCCTCAGCTTTATCTGCTTTCTCCAGACTAATGCCATGTGGCACCTGGAAGAGACATTGCACGCTTCCCAATGCTATCCAGATAAGTCCCAGACTTATCTGATCACCTCCTCGATTTTTGTGCCAACCGAGTAACTTTACTCTACTGAAAGGTCATTAAATCATTATTTTAATGTCACTTTTCCCCCTGAATCACTGGGCCTGCGTTTTTGGGCCTGGGAATATCATCTTGG
The DNA here is from genome assembly GCA_037074615.1 of Leucaena leucocephala. Taxonomy (NCBI): domain Eukaryota; kingdom Viridiplantae; phylum Streptophyta; class Magnoliopsida; order Fabales; family Fabaceae; genus Leucaena; species Leucaena leucocephala. The sequence continues at coordinate 5,626,666 of CM073548.1, read as the reverse complement.
GTCTCTGATCCAGCCCAAGTACTCTGATGGAACGATTCCCAAGAAACACCCTTGGCGAATTACCAAAATACCCTTGGGTGCCATTTCTTGCGCTATTTTAACCCTAAGGGTAAAATTGTCATTTCACACCCTTCTGTACTCTGTCAGGGCATATACTTACTCTAAGTAACTTTATCTGTATGTGCCCTGGCTTCTGGGCCTGTCCATAATGACCAAAATGTCCTCATTCATCTACTACCCCTTTAGTACAACACAGGGGCATTTTTGTCATTTTGCACCTTTTTCCCGGACACCGGCCCCTTTTACCACTGGACTGATATAATGGGCATGGGCCTTCCCTGGTGTCACTAAAGGCCTTAGAAACACTATAAGGCCCCTGGCCACAGTCCGATCATCCCTATCGGGACTGCTTTTCCTTTACCGATTATAACTGTAAATTCCCATCTTCCGGAATTTTTACAGAAAAATCGGGACCTCAAATCAAAATTCCATGACTCATCATTCAACCCAGAATCCTTTTCTCTATCTCCCGGTATTTTCAGATATTTTATCCGGACCGGGCTGTTTTGGCCTGAAAAAGCACTCACGTGCACACTTTTCCAAAATGACCATTTTACCCCTGGTCATATTTCTAATTCTTTCATATACATAGAGACCTCATATGCATATTTCACAGTTCAGTGAAATGATCAGCATAATTTTCTCTATTTTATGGCAAAATATGGTACTCATCGGCTACCAGCCCGATCTTTCCCATAATTACGATTTTGCCCCTGCATTCTCTTTCTGGCCTCTATTCTCATCTTCTCATCCTTTATCTTAAGTTCTAGAAATTCTCTTTCAATAACTCATCCCTTAAACTCTTCGGGAGTCATCATTACTTGAAAGGCTCGACAACCCGCCCATATCAGGTTATCTTACACAGGAGCCAGCCCATATCAAGCTACCTGCAGAATTCCTAGGCTTAAGACTTAGGATATTCCTCACATTCCTCATTTTGCACCTAGGTGAACTGTCCCTATTCTGTAGGTTAAAGACTTAACTCATCTTTAAATCCTGAAGGACTTAGCTCATCCCTCAGATTCCTACAAAATAAAGGTAAGTGATCCGCCCATATCAGATTACTACCCTGGGACTACGGGTTTAGCAGCCTGCCTATATCAGACTACTTCCCAGTTCTCCTAGACCAAAAATCGGGATGTTACAACACTGGCCCACCTATCAGTCCAAGGGTCTTACTGAGCCTTTGATGGCACCATTATTGGGCCTTTCAGGGTCCATTATGTTCATGGCACGTATTACAAGGAATCTTCCCACGTCAATGTTCATCGAGTATTTTAGCTATTATACACCGTTTATACACATCTCCGGACACTGAAACATCCTTCCTTAGACCCTTCAGAGTACACATACGGAAGCAATCTTAACTTTATTAATTCTCTCCTGCCGATAATCCTGGCAGAAAATAACTGTACTGATTCGGTAATTCTCCATGAGAACTACCATTCTACGTAAGTACCCAGGAAAGACTGGATGAACCGGCTAGGTCCACTCACTTCCAGCCTCCTTAGACAGCACCTACGTACACAGTACTTTGTATAGTCTACCAGCATAACGGCATTTTCTAGAAAATATCTTTGAATCTTAACCTTAACCTTAACCTCAAAAGCATGAATTTTCCATTAATTGTTCCAACACACATAACCAATCTCTTTGGCCTTTCATACATTCATATACATTATGGGGTTATGCTATAATTATTTGATACATTTATTTCATCATTTACTATTATACCTTTTCATCATGAACATTGTTGCTCTAACTTGTCATATAACAACATTACATGCAACAATTCGCACATTTATTACATAATATTCAAATCTTCCAATTCCCAACCTCTCTTCATGCCTCTTTATCTTCTTTACTCATTCGTAAACCTGTGGGTTTGGGATTACATGGATGGGGTGAGATTTCTGGGGAAATCTCAGTAGCAAACAGTACTAAACAATGCATGCATTAAAGTAATTACTTGTGCTTGCTTGTGAAAGTGTTATCATAGTGTGATGAGCATGCTTCCATGTATCATATGAAATACAATTGGCCAAAGAAATCATAAAATAACAGAGCTTCAATCATCTACCATATACACACAATTCAACCAAGCCATAGCACAATCAAGCATACATTACATACATACAAGTTTAGGGTAAGTCCACTACCTTGGATTTAAGCTTTCTTTCTTATGCTTGCACTTGCTTCCCAACCTTTCCAATCATGAAGCTTTTTGGTCAATCATTCCCCAACACCTTCTTAGAGGTTTCAAGGTCCTAAATACATTCATATTCATTACATAATCCATTAAGACCATGAACTCAAACACTACTCAAGACTACCTCTCTTGAACCTTTAACTTGCTTTAACTAACATAACTTTCTTTAATCTTTGCCAATTAACTTGGCCTTTGAACCAATTGATGTCTTGACCTTACCCTACACAATTTCACCTTTTGAATCCATTTATGAACTCAAAATAACCAAATTCTAGCAACAATACACTGTTCTGTACAGATTTGGAAAAGCATACATAAATCTTCCAAAAATTCTCATTTTGATTCCAATGCTTCCCATACTTGTTCCTCCACTTTTCCCCCACACAAAATCTCATTTTAAGACCATTGGAAGCATCAAAATCATGAAATTCAAATCACTGTTCACGCGAGTGAACAGTAACCGTGAGGAATTTTCAACATTATAACTTTAATTCCAATGGTTTCCAAGGTTCAAAACCTTTCCAATCCTACATAAAATCATCATATAAACTCAATGGAAGCAATAAATCATTGAAATTCCATTTCCTTCTATCATGAACAGTGTATGAACAGTGCAAACCGAAATGGTAAAGTCAAGAACATCAACTTACTTCACAACCAAGCATGTAACTAGCTTGTCTCTTAACTATCTATGACTTAAAACTCATATTCCTTTCACATATACACAAAAATTCCAGCAGCATTTCCCCAAGATTTAAGCCTAAAAAATCACTTAAACTCAAGCACAAACCATAAGAACAAAAGGTAGAAGCAAGGAGACAACTTACCTTACTTGCTCCTTCAAGACCCTTGCTTCTTCCTTGCTTTCTTCCACTTTCCTTCTCTAGAGCTCACTTCTCTTTCTAAAGGAGCTCTTGGGTGTGAAGAATGAATGGAAAGGGGGGGTATTTATAGCAAAAGTCATGTGCCATTTGAAGGCCAAGATCACTTTGGAAACTATTTGATCTAATGGTTAAAGGTTTGATCTTGGAATGTCTTTTCACTTTTCACTCAAGACCTTACCACCATGACATCACTAGCATGGCCTCCCTTGGTACACCTAACCCTTCCTCTTTTTGGGTGCCATTCTTGTGTCCTTGTGGGTCCCACCATGTGCAACACCTAATTCTTACTTTATTCTCTTTTTCTTTCTTTTCAAAAATCCATAAATTATTTATTATTTGGACTTGGGCTCCAAGATAACTTTTGGGCCTTATTGGGCTGGCCTAGGACGAAATGTTGGGCCTCTTTTAGGTCCAATAGCTAATTGGCACAAATCCCAATATACTTTCCTTATACCGATATCCTTAAATTATCCTGATCTCAGAATAAATGCTAAACACCTCCTTTAATTGTTCTAACATTTTTATAAATTCATTCTAATATAAAATGAATTCTCTACAAAGTTTCATAATTTTATGAGACCTAGAAGTCCTGTTAAAAATTACATATGTTTCCTTTAACCCTTTATCGGTGTCCTTTTTCACCGTAAATTCCATAATTAATTCTACAGGACTCCTTTTTGACTTCTGTCAAGTCCATAAATTCTCATATTAATTATAATAATTTACTATCAAATTTCCTCTGATATCCATCCATTGTGTGAAATGACCAAAATGCCCTCCATTTACTTCTGGTTTCTTAGAGCATCACAGTGGCATTTTTGTAATTTTGCACTTTGGCACTTAGACTTTCTTCCTCTTCCAATTAATCATTTTCTTTACATAAATATGGCCACATCTTTTCCTAAACATCTCATATTTTATTCAATCTGTACATACAACTTAGTACAGAAATTAGGGATCTTACAGACACCGACTCCTTTTACCAGATACACTGGCCTGCTGTGTTTAGGCATCCCTGTAGGTCATATATGTCATCTGACTGAGGTCATCCGAACCCATTCAGTCCCTTTTTAAATACCGATAAATCTCCTAATCGGATCCCCGGAGGCCTCACACTCTGTCTGTATTTGCTAATTTGTGAATAACTTTTTCTACAGACCTCCTATCGGTATTCTGTCAGTTTCCTGACATTTGTCCCATCAGGACGCATCATCTTGTAATTTCTCACTTATATCTGAAATCTAGGATATCCTGTAGAAATTTTTATAACTTTTAGACTATCAGATCAATTTTTGCTATCTGGAGTCTTGAAAAATTCCTGTATTAAGTTGGATTACCCAGCATCACTTGCTCTATCTACTGGTGAAATCTGGGACTGAAATGCTTTCGGGCAGTCCAAGCTACTTCTGGCCTAACTTTCTTTAATTACACTTTGGCCCCAGGGAATTTTTCTTCTTTGCACTTAAGTCCCTTAAATTTTGCTAAAATTACACTTTAAGACCCCACATTTTTGTCTACCTTTCCTTCCTAGCCTTAGACTTTCCATAATTGCAATTAAGTCCTTTCATCTCCTTTCTTTTTCAATTTAATCCATTTCTTTACATAAATAACCACATCTTTTTCCTGAAAAATAATTCATATATTTCATTCAATCTGTACATACAAATCAGTACAGAAAATTAGGGATATTACATTTCTCTCCCCCTTAAAATAAATTTCGTCCTCAAAATTTACACTATACACATTCTATGGAAACAACTCCGGATACTTTTTCCTCATCTTCTCTTCCGTTTCCCATGTAGCTTCATGTTCAGTCAAGCCTTTCCAGATCACTTTAACTAGAGGTATTTGCTTATTCAGCAACTGCTTGACCTTTTATTGGTAATTCGCACCGGTCCAACCTCATAGGTCAGATCATCCCGCAGTGCGACTTCATCTTGCTCAATCACATGAGATGGATCTGGAACATACTTCTTTAGTTGGGAAACATGAAACACATCATGTATCTGGCTAAGATTTGGAGGAAGAGCCAACCTATAGGCTACTGCCCCTATCTTTGAGAGAATTTGGAATGGTCCGATGTATCTTGGATGTAATTTCTTTACTTTGATCGATGTCCGGCTCCCGTCGTTGGAGTTAACTTAAGGAATACATGCTCTCCTTCTTCAAACTCCAACGGCTTCCTTCTAACATATGCATAGCTTTTCTGTCTGCTTTGAGCTGTCAGTAATTGTTTTCTAATCATCACAATCTGCTCTACAGTTTAATCCACTATATCAGGACCAAGCATTCTTCTCTCGCTCAACTCTAGCCAGCATAAGGGCGATCTACATTTACGTCCATATAGAGCTTCAAAAGGTGCCATCTGAATACTAGTCTGATAACTATTATTATATGCAAACTCTATGAGCGGTAGATGGATATCCCAGCTACCTTTAAAATCTAAGACACATGCTCTCAGCATATCCTCTAACGTTTGTATCGTTCTTTCAGATTGACCATCTGTCTGAGGATGATAAGTTGTACTAAATCTGAGAGTAGTGCCCATTTCTTCCTGTAAAGCTCTCCAGAAATTAGAAGTAAATCGAGGGTCTCTATCGGACACAATGCTGCTTGGGATACCATGAAGCCTAACAATCTCTTTTATATACAACTTTGCCAGCTTCTCTAGAGAATCTCTCTTATTGATTGCCAGGAAATGTGCTGACTTCGTCAATCGATCAATTACTACCCATACTGCATCATGTTTACTTGGAGTCATGGGTAGTCCTTCCACAAAGTCCATGGCAATACCATCCCATTTCCATTCAGGGATATCTAAAGGATGCAATGTTCCCGCTGGCTTTTGATGTTCAATTTTTACTTTCTGGCAGGTTAAGCACTTGGACATATAAGCCACTACATCCTTCTTCAATCCAGGCCACCAAAACAACCTTTTAACATCATGGTACATCTTGGTCATACCTGGATAATAGGGCTGGTAATTTGGGTTGGGCTCGCGGGCCCAACCCGCCAACCCGCCAAAAATTGGCGGGTTGGGTTGCAAATATTGCAACCCACTTTGATGCGGGTCTTTTTGACCCGCACCCGCCAAGCCCGCACCCGCGGCGGGCTAACCCGCCGGGTTGGCGGGTTAGCCCGCTTTTTTTTTTTTTACTTTTTTTTTTACTTTTTTTTATTATTTATATTACACATTTATAGTTTACTAATTTGAGAGCCTTAGTTAAACAAGAGACATTATACTTAATTTATATTAACTTTATCTCATTGAGTCATTTCTTTCTTTATATATATTTATTTTATTTTATTATTATTTTCTTTGTGATAGATTTATCTATACATAGTGATAAAATTGACTAAATAAATATTTTGACGACTTAAGACATGATTCGAATCTAATTAATATTGACATATGTAATTTTTTTTAAAAAAAAATTGAAAAAAAATTAAAAAATTATATATAAAAAATTAAAAAAAAAAAAAAGCTGGCGGGTTGGCGGGCTAGCACGCCAACCCGCCATGGCGGTCTCGGGTTGGGGTTTCCCCAACCCGCCTGGAGGCGGGCCGGTTAAAATCGGCCCGCCTCCACCCCAACCCACGGCGGGCCAACCCGTTTTCGGCGGGTTGGCCCGTATTACCACCCCTACTGGATAAACTGTATACCGGCTTTTATGTGCTTCCTCCAGAATCTTTTCTCTTAATCCCATAGCATTAGGGATATAGGACCTTCCCTTGAACTATAACAATCCTTCCGAGGAAATTTCAAAATTCCTGGTCTTCCCTCTCTTCAACTTATCTTTGAATATTGCTGCTAGTTTATCCTGCTATTGAACCTATTTTATCTCATCTTCTATACAAGCTCTGACATGAACTCCTCCGTAAGGACTCTCTGTTAATTGCATTTGATATAGAGGGCTCCAATCCCGCATATCTTCTATCAATTCCAACTCTTTGATCATCATGTGTGCTACCTGCACCACTTTTCTACTCAGGGCATCAACTACCACATTGGCTTTTCCTGGATGGTATTTAATTTGAAAGTCATAATCTTTTAACAATTCCATCCATCGTCGTTGCCTCATATTCAACTCTTTCTGATCTTGTAGATACTTCAGGCTTTTGTGGTCACAATACAACTCTATAGTTGCTCCATATAAATAATGTCTCCATATCTTCAGAGCATAAACCACCGCCGTAAGCTCCAGATCATGAGTGGGATAATTCTCTTCATGTGCATTCAACTACCGAGAGGCGTAGGCTACTACTCTACCTTATTGCATTAGCACACATCCCAACCCCTGCTTACTAGCATCAGTGTAGACTACATAAGTCTGAGTTGGGTCTGGAATAATCAGCACAGGAGTAGTGGTTAATCTCTGCTTCAACTCTTGGAAGCTAGCCTCGCACTTCTCATCCCACTTAAACTGCTGATTCTTTCTGGTAAGCTTGGTAAGTGGCAAGGCAATTCGAGAAAAATCTTGAATGAATCTTCTATAGTACCCTGCTAAGCCAAGAAAACTTCTTATCTCTGTCACTGTCCTTGGCTGCTCCCAGCTCAAAACTGCTTCAACTTTGCTAGAATCCACAGCTACCCCTTCTCGGGATATGACATGACCGAGAAATTTGACTTCTGAAAGCCAAAACTCGTACTTACTCAGCTTAGCATAGAGCTACTTTTCTTTAAGGGTACTAAGAACAATTCTCAAATGCCTTTCATGTTCCTCTGCAGATTTGGAGTACACCAGGATATCGTCAATGAAGACCACAACAAACTGATCTAAATAAGGCCTGAAGATCCGGTTCATGTAATCCATGAAAATAGCAGGTGCATTCGTTAGCCCAAAAGGCATCACAAGAAACTCAAAATGTCCATAGCGTGTCCTAAAAGCAGTCTTTGGAATATCATCTGACTTAACTCTTAGCTGATGATAGCCAGATCTCAAGTCAATCTTAGAGAATAAGCTCGCTCCTGCTAATTGGTCTAGCAGGTAATCAATTCTAGGAAGAGGGTATTTATTCTTAATCGTAATCTTATTCAATTCCCGGTAGTCAATGCATAGCCTTAGGCTGCCATCCTTCCTCTTGACAAATAGCACTAGAGCACCCCATGATGATACACTAAGTCTTATGAAACCCTTCTCCAACAGCTCCTCAATTTGCTTCTTTAGTTCCATCATTTCATAGGAGCCATTCGGTATGGGGCTTTGGATACTGGTCCAGCTCCAGGTATAATATCAATCGCAAACTCTACCTCACGTTCTGAAGGCAATCCCTGAATCTCCTTCGGAAAGACTTCAGGAAATTCATTGACTACTGGAATCTCATCAATTCCTTCTTCTACTTTAGTTTGAATAGAAAAGAATACCATATATCCTTGACATCCTTTCTGCAGATATTTATCTGCCTGAGCCTCTGTTATGAAATTGAATCTTACTTCCGAGCTCAGATCAGCAACCTTTGGACCAAGAACTAGAGTCTTGTTCTTTCAGTCCAGCATTACATTATTGGAGGCTAACCAATTTAAACCAAGTATGATATCGATCTCTCGAAAAGGCATACATATCAAGTCTAGGGTACTACAGCAGTGCTCATAACGCACAATACTATTCAAGCAAGCATCAGACGTAACTACCCTGGCATTGGTGGGAGTTTTCACATGTATATCATAACGTAACTTACTAATCAGAAGGCCTAGGCATTTAGCACACTCATAGGAAATAAAGGAATGACTTGCACCCGAATCAAATAGAGCAGTCACAGTATGATCATTGAGATAGATTGTACCTTGGATCATCTCAGGTGATCGCTGAGCGTCCTCCCTGGTGAGTGCAAACACTCGTCCTGGTATCCTTGGCCTTGGATTTGTTATAGCTTGAGGGCATTCTCGGGAAAAATATCCGGGCTTTCCGCAGGTATAACAAATATTCTGGCCCATTAAACATGGCCTCTCACTATGATTCTTTCCACAATTATCACATGCTCGGGCCTTTGAATCTCTGTTGTTGGACCTTCCGCAGAAATTTTCTCTATTTGGCCTCCTATTCTGCCATGGTCACTTTCTTTTCCTGTAGCCGCTACTACCACTCGCAGCTTCTTGGTTTCGACCGGCCTTGTCAGGAGTTGCCTGATCCCTGTTTCCTGATCTGAATAGCATTCGGTGATTCATGCTATTTTCAATAATACGGCATGCCTCCACGGCCTTATTAAACTGGCTGTATTGTTGAGGAGTTAACTTCTCCTTTAGCGTGGAGTTCAACCCTCGAATCATCCTTTCTGTCATCCAGCGTTCATCATCCACTTGGCGCAGATAAGTGGAATATTGAGATAGCCGGATAAACTTAGCAAGGTATTCATCAAAAGATTCTTTCTCTCCTTGTCTCAATACAAGGAATTCCGCCTCTCTTTCATCTTTAACTGATTGAGGGAAATATTTTTCATAAAACTGCTCAAGAAACACTTCCCAAGTGATCAGAATATCCCTTGCTTGCAGAAGTAACTCAGTGTTCTTCCACCATCTGTCAGCATCTTTTTTTAGCTGATAGATGGCCATTTGAGCTTTGGTTTCCGTCGGGTAATCAAGAACCTTAAAGATCTTTTCTAGTCTGGTAATCCAATCCTCATCTATCTGGACCTCGAATATTCCTTCAAACACTGGAGGATTGTACTTGCAAAACCTGATCATCCATTGTTGGATGCTAGCTACATCTTCTCTCGGATCAACCCGTCTCTGGGGCTGTACCGGCTGCTATTGTACTCTCTCCTGCTCCCTACTAGCCATTCCAGAAGACTCGGGCAGTCTCAGGTTGCCTACTACTTCTGCTAGTGCTGCAACTATGGCAGCATCTCTCTCCCGCTCATTGCGTGCCTGAGCTACCCGTATTTCCTCAATCATCTTTTGCTATTGTTCTAATCATTCTAAAATTATTTGATTAAGATTTTTAGCCTCTCGTGGTTCCTCTGCTGGAATAGTTCTTCTCGTTTGAACCATTTTGTTATACTATAAGGCAAGAGAGAATGCAATAAATAACATAATTCACATTTCATTCCAAACATAGTATACATACAGGGTATATGTCACAGTCATACATACACTACTATACTAGTCTTTTATACATTACATACATTGAAAACATTACCCTCTCTATCATACCCTAATCCTTCTTAAACTTTATTCTAATAAACTCTCCTACAAAGTAGATCCAGTCAGATACGGTACAATATGGTTCTTCGTCAAAATATCAATCCAACTATATTCTCCAGGTAGGGGTAGTTGGCAACACATCATCCATAATCTCTAGCCAAAGCCTCAGGGTTAACACATTTGGATCCCAGGCTTGATATATCGCTTTTACCCTTGTGATAAAATCCTGATAAACCATATAATCTTGATCTACATCTCTGAGCAAGGTCTGCCTCAACTCATACAGCTGTCGGGCTAACACTACTGATCTCTCAAATTGTTCTCCACTCAGGTTCCTCCCTGGTACCATCCCTATGATCAGATCTCCTAAAGATATCTCTACCAGTGTCACTCTGGGTCCTGGAATATCTGAAACATATCCTGCTACACCTTCCTGACCTGTCTCCATCCCAATATCTGCTATACTCGAGGGTACCGCATTTATTGGAATAACAAGAATAGGACCTTCTAACACCATCTCAATCATAAGGTTTGATCCCACTAAGAAACTGTCCACTTCAGAGTCGCTAACTACTAGAGGTATCCAAGGATCATAATCATTGTTCGTTATCTCCTCTTCTGAACTATCCGAACTAGAAACCTCTGGTCTAGAATCCCATTGGTTCACCGTGGTTTCGGATCCGGATCTATATCTAGCCATCCTGTAAATACTAACCTAGTGTCAATTATGACAGCTTTATCATGGCATATCTATCTATAAATCATCTACTCAGAGCATTTCCTAAGCCAGAATCCTTTGCTCTGATACCAAAATGAAACGTCCTTACTTTTATACATTTTAGGGATCATTTGGTAGCATTTAGAACCACTTTCAAGGTCAATGAAGTCCAATTTCTCAATCTGGAATTTTACTCTTCTCGAGTACTGTTCACTGTGTAAATTCCAGAGAGTGACCTGATTTCAGAAAATTATAATTAATTATAAAAAAATCGAAATGAAGTGTTTTCAATTTTTACATGAAGCTAACTCAATTATCTTTCAGGAAAAAATCACTCATTGATCATTCTTTGACCAAGTCAACGTAGGTCAACGTTACAATTTTACTGTTTATCCAGCGTTTTTCCCCTTAATCCAGCATTCTGGTCCCAACTTTGATAATTTATATCTCCATGTGTAGACGTCCAAATGAGGCATTCTATATATCAAATTGAATCTTAATATGTATACTATTTACCATAAATATTTTATACATTTATTTATCCATTTACTATTTTTAATTATTGATCAAACATCATTAAGTCACCATGAGTTACTATTTACAGTGGCAATTTCCAGCAATCAACTTTACATACATATGCATATATCCATCACATATAAGTCAAACATGACAAATAATACTTATTATTAAATAATAAGTTGTTATACATCAGGGAATATACAAAATCCCCATATTTCCATTACATCTTTTTGTGCCTGAAATCCGGCAGCATAACCGCTACGCTTCATCTTTAGAAAGTAACTGATCTTGTACCGATTCGGTAATTTCCGTGAGAACTACCATTCTACGTAAGTACCCAGGAAAGACTGGATGAACTGGCTAGGTCCACTCACTTCCAGCCTCCTTAGACAGTACCTACATACACAGTACGTATCAGCTCCTTTCTTTACTATTGCCATCTTGTCATAATTTCGGCAGCATAACGGCGTCTCTTAAAATTTCCAAAATTTACTTCGACATAACCTCCCCTGTAATAGGTTATTTGTTGGGATGAGATTCGGGGGAATCTCAGTAGTAATAACCATAACAATATATATAATGCAGAGTGACAGTGCTTGCTTGTGATTGTGTACAGATAAGTATGCTGCGTGCTTCCATGCTTAATAACATATGATCATAGCATTATAGCAGAGCTTCAGACATAACATATAAGACAACAATCCAACCAAACAATAGCACAACAAATCACAAAGCCATTACATAAAAGCTAGGATTAGTTACTACCTCAAGAGCTTAGAAGAGCTCTACTATCTCTATACTGCTTCCCACACTGCCAGAACTTCCTTTCTTCTTTTCTTCCTCTCACTTTCTCTCTCCAGAACTTCCTTATCTCTCTAAATCTTGCTCTTGGCCATGAGAATGAATGGCAAGGGGGGGTATTTATAGTTTTGATGGATGGCATTTTCGTAATTTCCAAGAGCTCTGAACTTGTGGCCACAGTTTTTCTGAAATTTTCCATTTTGTTTATTCCCTTTACTACATCATCATGACATCATCCCAAGGGACACCTCATGGGACACCTCATCCCTCACATTTCTCACATGGAAAAATTGAGAGACCCAAGAAGCCTCTGGAAAATTTTGCAGTCCACACCGGCCCTGGCCCGGTCTGTTTCCTCGAAAACTGGACTGTTTTCTAAATTTAATTTTTCTGAAAATCCATATTATGTCTTCTGACCTTAATTTTAGTATCTGGATCCTTTATACATTGACATTTCTATACTGGGTCTAAACTTAATTACAGATCCCCTGTGAAATGACCAAAATACCCCTGGGTCTCCTTTCTTGCACTATCTTATCCCTAAGGGTAAAATCGTCATTTTACACCTTTCTGTACCCTGTCAGGGCATATACTGACCGTGGTTAACCTTACCTGTGTATGTCTTGGCTTCTGAGCCTGTCCAGAATGACCAAAATGTCCTCAATTCCTCTACTACCCTTTAGTACAACACAGGGGCATTTTCATAATTTCGCACTTTTCAGGGGTTTTGCTAGACACTGGCCCACCTATCAGTCCAAGGGTCTTACTGGGCCTTTGATGACTCCATTATTGGGCCTTTCAGGGTCCATTACCTTTATGGCACGTATTACGAGGAATCTTCCCCCGTCAATGTTCATCGAGTATTTTAGCTATTATACACAGTTTATACACATCTCCGGACACCGACTCCTTTTACCAGATACACTGGCCTGCTATGTTTAGGCATCCCTATAGGTCATAACAGTTATCTGACTGAGGTCATCCGAACCCATTCAGTCCCGTTTTAAATACCGATAAATCTCCTAATCGTATCCCCAGAGGCCTCATACTCCGTCTGTATTTGCTAATTTATGAATAACTTTTTTTACAGACCTCCTATCGGTATTCTGTCAGTTTCCTGACATCCGCCCCATCAGGACGCATCATCCTGTAATTTCTCACTTATATCTGAAATCTAGGATATCCGGTAGGAATTTTTATAACTTTTAGACTATTAGATCAATTTTGGCTATCTGGAGTCTTGAAAAATTCCTGTATTAAGTTGGATTACCCAGCATCACTTGCTCTATCTACTAGTGAAATCTGGGACTGAAATACTTTCGAGCAGTCCAAGCTACTTCTGGCCTAACTTTCTTTAATTACACTTTGGCCCCAGGGAACTTTTCTTCTTTGCACTTAAGTCCCTTAAATTTTGCTAAAATTACACTTTAAGACCCCACATTTTTGTCTACCTTTCCTTCCTAGCCTTAGACTTTCCATAATTGCAATTAAGTCCTTTCATCTCCTTTATTTTTCAATTTAATCCATTTCTTTACATAAATAACCACATCTTTTCCTGAAAAATAACTCATATAGTTCATTCAATCTGTACATACAAATCAGTACAGAAAATTAGGGATATTACAGTAATATCCCTAATTTTCTATACTGATTTGTATGTACAGATTGAATGAAATATATGAATTATTTTTGAGGAAAAGATGTGGCCATTTATGTAAAAAAAGGGATTAAATTGCAAAAGAAAGAAAATATAAGGGCTTAAGTGCAATTATGGAAAGTTTAAGGCCAAAAAGGAAAAGTAGACAAAAATATGGGGTCTTTAAGTGTAATTTTAGCCAAATTTGAGGAACTTAAGTGCAAAGAAAAAAAAAGTTTCCCGGGGCTAAATTGTAATTAAAGAAAGTTAGGCCAGAAATGGTTTGGACTGCCCGAAAGCATTTTAGTCCCAAATTTCACCAGTAGGTAGAGCAAGTGATGCTGGGTAATCCAGCTTAATACAAAAAAATTTTCAGGACTCCAGGTAGCCAAAATTTATCTGATAATGAAAAAGTTATAAAAATTCTTATCGGATATCCCAGACCTCAGATATATGTGAAAAATTATAGGATGATGCGTCCTGATGAGGCAGGTGTCAGGGAACTGACAGAATGCCGAAAGGAGGTATGTAGAAAAAGTTATTCAGAAATTAGTAAATTCAGACGGAAGTGTGTGACCTCCGGGGATCTGATTAGGAGATTTATCGGTATTCAAACTGAGATTAAATGAGGTCAGATGATATCAGTCATATGCCTGTTGTGACTCAAAGGGATTCCTTGACACAGTATGCTAGTCTATCTGATAAAAGGAGTCGGTGTCCGGAGACGTGTAGAAACGGTGTATGGCAAAAGTACCCGATGAATATCGTCGGGAGAGATTTCTCGTGAAACATGCCAGAAAGGTGATGGACCCTAAAAGGCCCAAAAATGGAGCCATCAAAGGCCCAATAAGACACCTTGACTGATAGGTGGGCCAGTGTCCAGCAGAACCCCGGAAAAGTATGAAATTACGAAAATGCCCATGTGTTGTTTTAAGGAGAAGTAGATGAATGGAGGGCATTTTGGTCACTTTGGACAGGCCAAAATGCCAAGGCATACACAGGTGAGGTTAGTTAGAGTCAGTATATGCTCTGACAAGGTACAAAAAGGTGTAAAATGACGATTTTGCCCTTAGGGTTAAGATAGAGCAAGAAAGGGCACCAAGGATATTTTGGTCATTTCACAGTGGATCTGTAATTGAGTTTAGACCCAGTATAAGAATGTCAATGGTATAAATGACCCAGATACTAAATTTAAGGTCAGAAGACATACTACGGAATCTCAGAAAAATTAGATTCAGAAAACAGTCCAGTTTTCGGGGAATCGGACCGGGCCGGTACCAGATTAGACTGGAAATTTTTCAGAGGCTTCTTGGCTCTTCCAATTTTGCCACATGATGAATAGGTGTCCCATGAGTTGTTCCCTTGATTGATGTCATAAAGATGATATCATAAATGAAAAAGAAAAAAAAATCCAAGATTAAATCTAAGCCACAAGATCAAATAGTAACCAAAATGATCTTGGCCTTTCATTTCCACCCAAAATTGTGTATAAATACCCCCAAATCTGATTCCAAACCGTGGCCCATGAACCCTTGGGGAAACTCTTGCAAATTGAAAACTCAAGCCAAGAGGAAGCAAGCACTTGGAAGGAAACATCAAGGTAACTACTCCTCTTGATCCTAGACTATGTTCTAGTAGATTTGCTCTTGAGTTTAAGTGGTTTTTTAGGCATAAACCTTGATGAATTGTTGCTGGAATCTCGGTACCCATATGAAAGGAATATGAGTTTTATGTTATGGATAGTTTAGATAAGCTTAAACAAGCTTGAATCACATGATAATGGCTTCGGAATACATGTGTGCTTGTGAATCCAAGATTGTGTTCTGTTCTGTACAGTATGAAATCACTGTTCATATGTTGGAATTTCATGATTTTGATGCTTCCAATGAGTCTAAAATGGAAAATTGTGTGGGGGTATAGTAGGAAGACAAGTATTGGAAGCATTGGAACCAAAATGAGAATTTTTGGGAAATAAGAGGTCACTTTTTGGTTCTGTACAGAAGTGTAAGATGCAATTGGATTCTGGAATTTTTGAATGCACATTTGGATTCTACATGAAAAATTATGTGGAAATGAACCATGAGAGTTTAGTTTGGAAGGATGTAAATCTAAGTAATAAAGTAGAGAAAGAAAGGGACTTAATGAAACCCTAGTCTTGAGAATGATTTGAATTGAGTTGTAACTTGTTGATTGTTTGGTTATGCCTAGGTTTTGACATTTGTAGGAAGGAAGGATCAAGCCAAGAAGGAACTCATAAGGATACCTAAGAGGTAGCAAGAATACTTAACTATAAACTTATGTTGTTTGATTGATATGCTTGCTTGTTATGCATGAAGTTTTGTTGAGCATGATATGTTATGTGATGATGATTATGATGATGATGATGAGTTATGAATATGTGCAACTCCTTGCAACCTATGTCATGACAATATGCATGTTAGAGTTTGCTTATGTATGATCATGAATTAGCTCCCATTGCATGATAACATGTTAGGCATTTCATCAAGTATGCATAACCTTATAGTTTGTATGACTTGCTATTGAGATTTCCATGAAATCTCATTCCTTCCATATGTATATAATCATGCCCTAGGTGCTGGAACTTCTCAAGGAAGAAGGTAATTGTGAATGAATAATGTGTATATGACCTAGATGGCATGTATTTAACCTAGGGAAGATTATATGGTATGTAAAAACGTATGCACTCACTGGAGCCAACCGAGGCAGGACGTTTCCATCAATCGTTTGAGTGACTTATTCGATGAATTTTTTGATGATATTTTTCATGAACATAGCTAAGATCCAGATATTTAATTGGACACCAAGAACGGTTAATTTGGTTAAGTAATCGAATTGATATGATTTTTCAAAGTTTAACCTAAAATCTGGATCAAGATGAAACCAGCCCTGAGAGGCAGCGAGATTCATATGCGATTTTCATATAGCAAATGAATGAATCTTTCCGTGAAATTTTATGATATTAAAGTATACATATGGTGATTAAAATCCATATGTAACACGACTCATTTGGATAAATAACCAAAGAGAAATGAATTTTTGAAAATGAGACAGAATCTGGAAGTTCAAAGTTTACCAAATAAACAGTGAATTTTAACGAATAAACTGATTTCATTTGGATAAGTAAATCTCATTTTCATATTTTTCCTTCAAAGTTTGATGAAATAGATTTAATTAGAAATTGGAACCACCTCATTTTGATTTTTCTATATTTAATTATGAATTTCCAAAGTTCATGCTGTAAACTGAAATTACCAAGTGAACAGTAAAGTGAACAGTACCCGATAGCCTAACCCTTGGAAATTCATGTTTCTAAGGTAAAATTGTTTTTCAATGTTCTAAGATACTTCCAATTGAGTATATGTAAGCATGAAATTAAGAATGTTTCAGAATCTCTAAATTGAGTTCAATTTTAGATCCCAAAACACTAAAGGATGAATTAGATTATGTTGATCTCGCCTCTTCTTTAGCTACAACTTTACTAGTTCCTTATTCTCTAAATTCTCTTCTTAGTTTCCTAAGTTGTCTCTCAATCTCAGGTTCAAAAGGCATTAATGGTTCAGTTCTTCTACGCATGCAATATAGAAACAATCAAGAATAACCAAGCAAGCAATCAGAATCAGACACAGAAGTTTCACAGCAGAAATTTTCAACTAGTCGTGACACAAGGATGTTTCGGTAGTGACCCATGAACACAAAGAGCTAAAGTTCTTAAAGATTGATTTCAGGTCACAACACAAATGGACTCACATTGCGACTAAGTAATACATAGAGCAAATCTTCCAAACTAGTAGCCACTAGAAGGTGTGACCGTCGCGACTGAATTTCATAAAGTAATCAAGTACCATAGTAAAGCAATAAGGTCATGACAAAAATGAAGTTTAGTCGCAACTCCAAGGCACAAAGAGTAATTTTGCAGAAATTTAGAAAAAATATAGAATGCTATGCGATAAAAACAACAAAAACTAAAATTCAAACAAAAAATGACTCAGGTGAATGATGGAATTGACAACCAATTACTTGGCTCCCTAGCAATGGCACCATTGATGAGGTCAAATTGTCGTCATTCAATCCATCAAAATAATAATTGCACCCGATAATATAGTATAAGGCACAACCCTATCGTTCTTCTCAAGGAGCCCTTTTTATTGGAATCTAGCAAATTGGGTGACAAAACCATTGTAGACCTAAGTGAAAAAACATGGGTTTTAGGGTTTGATTATTCTTTGATGCAACAAAATAAGGGTACAGTAAAATAAATATTTGTGTATTTTTTATTAAGAGAAAAATGAGTTGGCTTGTGAAAGAAAAATGTTAAGAAAGACTCTTGATGATGAAAATATATTTATCCTTACTCTTAATTTGATATTGGAGTTTTGAAATCACTAAGTCTTAAATTAAACCTCAATCAATCGATTGAGTCCAGAGTATCAATAGTTCTTGAACTCCTCTGATCAAATCTAGTTTAAAAACTTTTAATGCACTGTTAAAATCACTTAGTGTGTAATTAAATCAGATGATGAAAATGTCCTCAAATGATCATCGATCAACAACCATGGATTTCAAGTAATTGAATTAGATATCAACAATCGTTGATAATAGTCTAACTATCCAGAAATCTAAAATGAAATATTCATATTAAAATCAACATTTAAATCATCCAAATTCAATTACAAATACCTAATCTGAGAATAATCAATCGATATTCAATCCCTAGTTATACAATGAAATCCTTAAATCTAAAAATATCAAAACATGAAATAGGTGCAGATAAAGGTAGCAAACTCCCTAGTGCAGTCCATGAGCTCAAGATATATGGTTCATCACCAAGAGACTAAAGATCTAACCTCTCATAACTCCTACTTTGCTGCAATCGCTGCCCAGATATGAAGCCATGAAGAAATCTGTGGAAAGATCAAGGAAGATGGAAGATGTGTGTGTAGGTTGTAGAGATAGTATTGAGAGAGCGTTGAGTACTGCTTCTTAGCCAAATCAGGTAAAAACCAACCTCACTCGTATCTGCGAGTTCCCTCTCCATTTAATTCTAGAATGACCTAATAAAAAACGCACAGCTTCACTGATTGTCTTCTTTGGTCGCGACCATATCTTTTTTTGGTCGCGACCCCTGAAGGCAGAAAAACTTCCCAAAAGAAATGAGGTTGCGACCTGTGGATACTTTGGTCACCACTAAATACCACAGAAGCTAGCTTCCTTGATTTGATTTTCTTTGTGTGATTTCTTTTCTTTTCACAATAGTTCTTGGTTCTCCTCCAAAATACCTGTAATTCACAATCAAAGCTCACAGTAAAAGTCCAACTAACAAAAGGACAACATATATTCAGTTTGGAGGAGTTAATTTACCATTTTACCCTTTAATCAGCATATTGCCAAGCACAATCATGTGTTACCATAAAAGCACAATTACAGGCACAAAATGAATGATAAAGTTGTCACAAAACCCTTAAAATGTCACAGAAACCATACACAATTTGTGTCCTATCACTATCTCACACAGGCAACCACCTTTGATACTCAGGTAGAGTGTGCAAAGATGTGACATTTGTGTTCACCAGTAAAGAAGCAAAGAATAATGATATAGTAAAGAAGAAACACATAACTATATGTCGACTTGACTAAAGTGTAGCAAGTCGAGATGAGATCCATATATATAAAATTAGATCAAACAATGGAAACCTACTTCCATGATGCCTGTAGCCAGATAACAAATACTTCAACATTGACGTCATATGAAATTAGTAGAGTTAAAAAGTTTGGGTCTAAATAATGAATGTCTAGACTTAAGTCTGTATGGTGTTAATGATAAATCCAAAATGACATACGCTTTTATGGTATAAGAGTAACATAGTAGCATGTGATTCATACCGCATGTGCTAGAAGAATCATAAAAGGGGTGCAAGTGAAAGATACTTGTTTTATTGCTGTGTGAGTCCCATGAAGGAACAATCCTTTCATTGGTGTCATTTGACTTTGACAATGTTATGAAGGTATGTTTCAACGACTTCTACTTTAGCATATATCTTGCAATCATGATAAATACAATCTAAGGAGTTATGCTAAGAAACAGGCTAATCCATATCAAAGTGATATATGGGTGAAAGGAAGATTACCTACAATATAAACGTATGCTAGAGTCTGAGACATATCCCTTACGTCTTTTGTTGTCATAAGTATGGACACTATGCTTACAAGAAAGGAAATCTGAGTCAGGTATTTATTCTAGAGGGATTATATTGGCCATAGAAAAGTGTATATAGGTAAATATGGAACATCTAAGGCATATTATTGAATTCAAGCTACACGAAGGAGGTTGTCTTGTGCTAGTCCTATAAAAGGGATGTCTAATATAGGTGACTAAGCGAAAAAGTCATGCTTACATAGTCACAGTAAAGCACTTAGTATGAAAGAAAGAAGAGAAAGATGCTAGGCCCACAACATCCAATCCGCCAAGTGTGAATGGGAGATGTTGGAATTTGGGCTCCGATCCACCCTTGGTAGATTAGGCCAAAGCCCATATAATCTAGGGCTCAGGTGACAATAACCAAAAGTCTAAGGATCAGTGACAATAATAAAAAAATCTAGGATGTTATCTGTAGTTTTCCCCTTTTGCTCAAATTTTGAATAGGAATACGATTGAGAAAAATTGGGTTGAGGTAGAGAATAATGGGAATACATAACTCCTAATTTGAAGACCCATAATTGATTCGACAAATTTTTCTTCTCTCCAGGATATTTTTCCTCTTCTCTCCTTCTCTCTCTTCTTTTCTCTTAGTGCATTTGCTGTGTTTGAGTACCCAAGTCCACCAAAAATGACAGGGTCTTCCTGTAGGTACCAAAGAAGACAGTCAACTCTCAAGTACGCCTGAATCTCTTCATAATGAAATAATTATTAATTAATAAAGAAGACAGTCAACTCTCAAGTACGCCTGAATCTCTTCATAATGAAATAATTATTAATTAATGAATTAGGTATATATATTAGGTTTGTCCTTCTATTAAGATAGTTTAAGCCAATTTAATAAGATAATTCACCTTAAATCTTATATAGCTTTATTTCATCTCTATTTAGTCAATGTGAGACTTCATATATTCTAATAAAGTCACTGTAACATATAAACATTACAAAAATATGATCTGTAAAAAGGAGCAACCTCCGGTCCTTAACATAAGATCTAATTTGTAGGATAATTTATTGTACTACAAACTAAATCTTATAGTAAGGACTGGAGGTAATAATAATTTTGTATCCATCTAGGCTCTAGCCGGAGATTAATAGACATACTGGTAAATTTTATCTAATAGACAAAACAAGTAACTATTCCTATCTCATTATACAAAACTATTATTTAAATTTTAAAATCTCAAATCAATTTTATTTACTATAATTTAATAGATATTGACTACACTTGATAAAAAATAACAACATATTTTTAAAATTTAAATAGTATTTTTATGAAAATTTTCTGAAAAGGTTTGTATTAGTATATATATGAAAAAGTTCTGTATCATCAAAAGTAACTGATTGCAACCAACCTGCCAGAGTTTGGCTTTAAAACCTTCAACATAATCTGCTCCTTTATTTATCTCACGTGGTAACTTCTCTACATGTTTATACGTAGAATACTAACTCTATATAGATGTCAATATCAATATTAATGTAAAGTTAATTTAAATTTAAAGTCAAGCTAATGAATCATGATAGACCTATAACACCTTACTTTTAGACATCTTATGGACCATTTGGTAGTATTTAGAACCACTTACAAGTCCATTGAAATTCAATCTCAAAATCTGAAATTTCCGATTTTACGGTTACTATTCATTTAGTAATTCCAGATTTGGTGATAAAATTCAAAAAATCATAACTAATTCTAGAAAAATCAAAATAAAATGGTTCAAAAAGATACACGAAGCTAACATCTTGAAATTTAAATAAAAAATATTTCCTTAAACCCAATGATAAGTCAACTGATTCAACTCTGACATCAAAGTTTACTATTTTTTTGGTCAAAAATTCTAAAAATATATTCTAGTCTCTGACTTTGGAAAATTCTTTCTCTTTATACAGATATCAAAATAAGACGTTCTTGGTGTCAAAATGGAGCTTGGCAAGTTAACTAACTACTTCTAAAATTTTATACATTTATTACATCATTAACTATTTTTAATTATATACCAAGTGTCATAGCTTAAAACTGTCTATTGTCCAAGTGCCAAATTTTCCAACTACCTTTATATACATTCATCCCAAAACTTGTCTATAACATAACCATACAAACAAACCATATCATCATCTAACATTCTTCCTCTCTCATGCATGAGGTTCCTTTTGATTTGAGATATAATTTAGGGTGAGATTTCTGGGAAAATCTCAGTAATAAACAGTACTAAATAATGTATGCATCAATGCTTGGTATTAGTGCTTGCTTGTGATTGTGTCAACATAATGTAATGTGCATACTTCCATGTAACATATGAAATACAATTGGCCAAACTAATCATAGCACATAGCTTCAACAATTATATATGAGTAACATCAATCAATCAAGCCATACACAATCAACCATACAATCAACACATACAAGTTTATGTAAGTTTACTACCTTGATGCTTTACTTTTTACTTATCCTCTTTCTTGTCACCTTTCCTTGATGTAAATTTTTCTTCTTGCTCATACAAAACAAATCCTATCATTGCATTATCATATACATGCATTATCATCCACTCATTCATGAAGTAACTCAATTATTACTCAAGAGTATTAAGCTTGGTTATTAATTAAGGTAACTGTTCCTAATTCCTTCTAATTAGCTTGGTCTTTGAATTAATTGATGTCTTGACTTTATCCTACATAATTTGTCCTTCTAAATCCATTTATGAACTCAAAATTTTCAAATTCTAGCAGCTGCAACCTATTATGGACAGAACCGAAAAACTTCTCTTTTTCTTTAAAAAATTATCATTTTGATTCTAATGCTTCCAATACTTGTTTATCTACTTTACCCAACACAATTTTTTTATTTTAAAAATATTGGAAGCATCAAAATTATGAAATTATAATCACTGTTCATACTTGTGAACAGTAACAGAGAAGATTTAAAAATTATAACTTTCAATTCTAATGCTTACAAGGTTCCAAATCTATCCAATCCTACACAAAATCATCATATAAATTCAATGGAAGCATTAGATCATTGAAGTTTCATTTATTTCTATCCAAAATAGCCTTGGCTGAAATGCCTCATCCATGATAAAGTTAAGAATATCAACTTGATTCAATAACCAATCATCTAAACTAACTTATCTAAACATTAATCACATAGTTCTAGCTTTATTTCCTTCTTCCTCCTTCAACTTAA
The DNA here is from genome assembly GCA_037074615.1 of Leucaena leucocephala. Taxonomy (NCBI): domain Eukaryota; kingdom Viridiplantae; phylum Streptophyta; class Magnoliopsida; order Fabales; family Fabaceae; genus Leucaena; species Leucaena leucocephala. The sequence goes on along the minus strand of CM073548.1, from coordinate 5,603,303 downwards.
CATTTAGGATAGCATCCATACTATCACATTCTAATTTTTCCCTATATGTATAAGACTGATAGAGGAAAGAGGTTTAGAAGGCATTGTGACGATGAATAGAAAGGAAAAATAATGATTAGACAAAGGTATAAAGAAGAGAGACTAAAATGAAAAGTCTGAAAGTTCTATGGTACAAAAATGAAAATAGAGAAAAGCTTTGGCCATTAAGTTTAATTATGAAAAGTTGAGGGCCTAAAGTCTAATTTTCAAAAGTTCAAGGGCAAAATGGTAAATATAGAAAGTTAAGCCGAAAAATGCCTAAAAATGCCCAGAATCATTTTAGTCCCAATTTTGTTTTTAGTAAATAGAGAAAATTATTCTGATCAGTTTGACACAAGACAATTTTGATTTGAGGTCCTGAAAAAATGATATGAATTTCTAAAGTTAGAAAAAATTATTACAGTATTTTTGGACCTCAGAATTAGATAAAATTTTATAGTAAATTATTATAATTAATATGAGAATTTATAAAATTGACAGAGTCAGAAAAAGAATCCTGTAGAATTGTTAATGAAATGTACAGTAGAATAAAATTCCCGATAAATACTTTTGGGAGAGGTTTCTTAGGATTTATGCCATAAAGGTAGTGGACACATATAAAGGCTCAAGATGGAATCCTAAAGGCCCAGCAAGGTGACTAAGCAGTTATGTGGGCCAGTGTCCAGAGGAACCCCAAAAATATATGAAATTACGAAAATGCCCTTATATTGTAATAATGAATTAGAGATGAATGGAGGGCATTTTAGACAGGACAAAATACCAAGGTAAATATAAGGATGATTAATCAGAGTTAGTATATGCCCTGATAAGATATAAAGATGTATGAAATGACAATTATGCCCTTAGGGTTAATATAGTGCAAGAAAGTGCACCAAGGGATTTTAGTCATTTCTCAAGGGATGATTAGTAGATAAATACTCAGTCTAACAATATCAATGGTAGGAAAAACTTAAACGTTAGTTTTCATGATAGATTATATATTCTAAAATATTATAAAAATTGGGAACATAAAACAGTCTGGTTTTTGTGAAACTGACTGGATCAGTACCGGATTGGACTGAAATTTTTTCTATCAGTATTTTCCCATTATTTGCAACAAACATAGCCCTTTATGATATCATGGATGATGTCATTAATGAGGCTTCTAGGGCAAGCTTCTTAGAAGGTGGATTATGGACTATTAGATCAAATAGTAACCAAAAAAATCTTGGCCTTCCATTTCCACCCAACTTTTTCTATAAATACCCCCCTTATTCAGACCTATTCAGCAGCTTAGAAACCTTAGGGAACCTCTGCCAAAATTTACTTTGGAGCAAGAAAGAAGCATACACCTTGGAGCAACAAGAAAGGTAACTAGTTCCTTTGATCTTGGACTTTATTCTATGAAGTTTGCTCTTAATTTTAAGAGGTTTTTGTGGCATTTTTCCCTTGATGGTGCTGCTGGAAATGCTGTTCATATGTGATAGGAATTGAGTTTTATGTTATGGATAGTTTAGACAAGCTTAAACAAGCTAGAATCAAGTGATACTAGCTTGGAAATCCAAGTATGCATGTAAATAGAATTTTGTGTTCTTGGCTGCCACTGTACAAATCACTATTCACATGTTAGAATTTCATAATTTGATGCTTCCAATTTGTTTAAAATGGAAAATTGTGTGGGGATGAAGTAGAGAAACAAGTAGTGGAAGCATTAGAATCAAAATGAGAACTTTTAGAAATATGAAAGGCCTTTCGGTTCTGTATAGTAGCCAAGGATGTGATTTTATTTTGGAAATTCTGATTTCATATTTGGATTCTACATGAAAAATTATATGGAAATGAACCATGAGAATTTATTTTAGAAAGATGGAAGTATAAGTCACAAGTTAGACAAAGAATAGAATATAGTAATAACCTAGTCTTGGAATTGTTTGAAGTTAAGTTGTAACTTGAGTTACTTTGTAATGACTAGGTTTTGACATTTGTGTGGGAAGAAGATCATCTCAAGAAGATTGTGACAAGGATAACTTAAGAGGTATCAAGAATACCTAACTATAATCTTATGTTTGTTTGATTGTATGCTTACTTGTTAGTTGTGATTCTTGGTTGAGTTTAAGATGATGCTATGATGATGATGATGATGATGATGATGATGATGAAGTATGAATGATTGCAATTCCTTGGATCCAATTTCATGACAATATGCATGTTAGAGTTTGCTTATGTATGATTATAAAATAGCTCCCATATCATGATAACATGTTAGGCATTTAATCAAGCATGCAAGTTATTATAGTTTATATGACTTGCTATTGAGATTTCTATAAAATCCCATTCTTTCCATATGCATAATCATGCTATATGTGCTGGAACATCTCAAGGAAAAAGGGTAAATATGGATGGTTGAATTTGTATCATACGTTAAGATGACTACTTGACATTATGGGATGCATAGTATATGATATTGTGTATGTATTTTGAGGCAGTACTCTTGTGACGATAGTTTCCTCAACTTAACCTATGCATTTAACGTGAAATTTTTCATGAAAATAGTTCAGATCCAGAGCTTTAAATGGACACCAAGAAAGCCTCAATTGGTTAAGTATTTGATTTATTATGATTTTTCAAATTTGGAAATAAAATCTAGAACAAGATAAAACGAGCAACCAGAGGCTGTGAGGTTCATGTGCGAATTTCAAAAAGCAAATGAACGAGTTTTTCCACGAAATTTTGTGAGCTTAAAGAGAACATTTGGAGATTTAAATTCATAGTTAACACGTCTCATTTGGATAAATTAACAAAGAGAAATTAATGTTTGAAAATAAGGTAAGAAAACTAGAACTTCCAGATTTACCAAATAAATAGTATTTTTCAACAAATAACCTAATTTTATTTAGGCAAGGAAACCTTAATTTCATATTTTTTTCCTTCAAATTTAGATGAAAGAGATTTTATTAGAAATTGGAACCATCCTATTTAGATTTTTCTAGATTTAATTATGAATTTTCAAAATTCAGACTATATTCTACAATACCAAATAAACAGTGCCAAGTGAATAGTAACCGATAACCCTTTTCTTGAAAAATCATATGTCTAAGTTAAAGAGGTATTTAATTGGTATAAGCTACTTCCAATGAGTATATCTGGGGGTAAAATTAAGGATACGACACACACTCTAGGTTTAATGTTATTTTCAACCACTAGAACCTAGATTTTACCCTTCCAAAACACTTGCAACTAAACTATGAAAGATTGCTTACCTTAGGTACTTGCTTGGGTGGCTTCTCCTTGATCTTATTTTGAGTTCTCTCTAAATTTTGGAATGGTTTCCCTAAGGGTTCATGGCAGCACAAAATTGAAGAGAATGGAGGGATATTTATAATGAAATTTTAAGGTTGGATGGACCATTATGCCCCTCAAGTTCTGAATTATTACAATTCCCTAATCTTGCTGTTACTTTCTTGATCAATTAAAGTTAATCATCTTTAAATTAATTCTTACATTATTTTAATATAATTTATCACATGGTATAATGCTTCCTTCATGCTTTTGGTACCATGTGGTGGATGTGTGGGTCCCACAAGGACACCTCACATGCCACCTTGCATTCTCTTAGATTTTTCTTTTCTTTTTCTATTTTAAAAATTCCTAAAATATCTAAAAACTAACTTGTACTCCAAGATACTTTCTTGGAACATTAAGCCTTGTTGGTGGACGTCATATTGGGCCTAAATTGGATCCAATTGACTAATTGGCACAAATCCCAAAGAATTTCCTATACCAATATCTTTAAATTGCAACTGATTTTTTAGATAAATTTTAAAAATCTCTTTTATTGTTTTCAAAATTTTTAGAAATTCATACTAATATAAAATGAATTTTTTGCAAAGTCTCATAATTTTTTTAGACTCAAAAGTTCTGTTAAAAATTATATATGTTTCTTTTAAACTTTTATTGGGGTCCTTTTTCACCTTAAATTCTCTAATTATTTCTACAGGACTCCTTTTTTTACTTCTATTAGTTTCATAAATTCTTATATTAATTATAAGAATTTACTGCCAAATTTTATCTGATTCTAAGATCCATAAGATACTGTAATAATTTATAAACTTTAGAAATTTATATCAATTTATTGGGATCTCAAATCAAAATTTTGTATTATATTAAACTGATCAAATAATTTTCTCTATTTTATGTTAAAATTTGGGGCCAAAACATTTATGGGCAATTTTAGCCTTGTCTGGCTCAACTTTCCATAATTACCATTTTACCCTTGAACTTTTGAAAATTATACTTTAGGCCCTCAAATTTTTATAATTACACTTAATGGCCCAAAGCTTATGTCTACTTTCATTTTACACCATGAAACTTTTAGAGTTTTCACTTTAGTCCTTCTTCTTTATACTATTGTCTACTCATTATCTTTCTTTCTGTTTATCATCACAATCCTTTCAAAACCTCTTTCCCCTATGAGTCTTATATAGATAGTGGAAAAAATTAGGTGACAGACCCCAAATATAATATACTTGAAAAGTATTCCTTGTCATCCTAATTATAAATTTTATGAAAGAAGCAAAGAAAAAAACATAAAGAAAAGAGAAAGAATCACTTACACAATGTAAACATTGTTCGCCATTAGAGCTATATTTCTTGAGCTCTGTGTCTATTTATTGTTTAGAAACCAATAAATAATGAATATGTAATGGTACCTTGATGAGGGATTACATGAGAATGCTCATATGTATTTATAACAAGGAAAATTGCATCTAGGTCCTTAGGAAGGAATTAAATTGCCAAAAAAATCCTGAGAAATGGAAAAAATATTGTGAAATCCCATGAGACCTGAAATCCACATGTCACCTACCTCCAGTTGATTCCATTCAACAAGAATAGTAGGCAAATCTACCTCTAGAAATGCTTCAGTTATTTGTTGCTTAACTGCTACAATTGTAACCCTTTATTGGCATATGTTAAGCTACTACAAGAACAAGAACAAGAAAATAGTGACTACTTATGTGTAATTAGGATTTTGATATTTACTAACAAATCGTGTCATCAAACAAGTTTAAAGAACGTAACATTTGTATTTTGTTAATGAAAGAATTTAATATTGTTCAATCATGTGGTGTGTCGTTTCGTTGCTTGGTTAGGCAAGGAATTTGACAATTGCAACATAATAAATGAAAATAGGTGTGTGAAATAATAAACAGCCGCTCACATAAGGCACTGGTAATGGCATCCCAAGACTTGGAATGGACCAAAATAGTTCCTATGTGGGTGGAAAAATAACAACTCCACCACCAAGAAATAACAACTCCATAGTAAATGAATAACAACCTGAGAATATTTCATGCAAGGATTTTAGGAGACACAGCAATCAACTGGGCACGCCAGTCCAACACATGCAATGAAACAAAACACCAAGACTATAGGAACAGGAAAAAATAAATCCATTGATAAGAAATTATGAGTGTATTCCATACCAACACTTGGAATAAACCTAACGAGAGCTGATTGTGGGGGAATAATTACAACTCCACCACTAGGAAATAACATCTCCATGGCGAAGGAATAACAACTCAACCACTGAAAAAATAATTACCCCCACAACTAGAAAAATGTCAACTATACCACTAGGAAATAACAACTCTATAGTAAAGAAATAACAACTCAACCACTGGAAAAATGATAACTCCACCACTAGGACATAACAAGTCCAAGGTGAAGGAATAACAACTCCACTACTAAAACATAACGTCTGCATGGTGAATGAATAACAACTTAGGTACAGCTTTTTGTGTCATTTTGGAAGATCGAAAATGCACTGGGTAGAAGAATAACAACTCGTTCACTAGGAAATAACAACTCCGTCTTGAAAGAGTAACAACTGGGGCATTTTTTTTTCAAGGAATGAACCAAAAAAGTTAATATGGGTGAAAAAATGACAACTACACCACTACAAATAATAACTTCATGGTGAATAAATAACAACTGAGGCATATTTTTAAATACCAAGGGTAGTTATATCTTTTCACAAATGGAAAAATAAATCTCAGGTCCCATGGGATTTCACAATAATTTTATCATTTCTCAGGATTTTTTTACAATTTAATTCCTTCCACGGGATCTAGATAGAATTTTTCATTATAACAACCAGATTGCTGGCTAACAAGGAAGAAAGGGACAAGGAAATTACATGATTTGTGGTACATGCTCTAGCTACGATACATTATTGATAGATCAGTTCCTTCTAAATACATTCAATCCAATAACTTATGCAAATGTTATTTACCAACTAAATTATTTATATTGACATTTTAATTAATATTTTATTAAAATTATAAAAGTCATTAATATGATGAGTTTGATTAATTGGTTAGAAAGTTTTATAGTTGGTTAAAGATACTGGGTGAAAAAAATCAATACTTTCGATGAAACATGCATGGTGTAGTGTAAAATATATGAGGTCCTTATAATAAAGACAAGAGAGAATATAATTATATACATAAAGACGCTCCCTCTATCTTATAGATTATGTTGAATCTACTTGTATCACTCAAAAAGAGATGAATTAGGTGATTTTAAAATTTTTGAAAACTCTAAGAATATTACAATAAAATTGGAGTAGAGTTTAGAATGATATCACCAAAGAAAGAAGATGAGGAAGAAATATTGCATGAAGATGATTTATACTAGTTCGGCCTAATCTACTTGACCTACGTCCAGTCCCCAGAGCTCTTCTAAGTGTTCCACTATTCTCCAAGATTAGTCGGGCTCTTGGTTCCTCAGTACATAAACATGAGAATCCCCTCTCAGTCCCCCTTACAACCCGTAAGGTAATCACTAGTGAGTCCCCTCTTACTCCCCTTACAATCAGTAAGGTGATAACCACTCAAGAAAACTACTCCTACGCAACTCAGAAAATGAAAATGTAATTTTACAAATATCCCTCTCAACTAGAGAAATTGTGATAAACACTTAAGCTCAGACTCTTTAAGTTTCTCTTTCTTAAAAATATAGTATGCTTTGAATCAAAGAAGAGAAACTGTAACATCCCTAATTTCTGTACTACGTTGTATGTACAGGTTAAATGAAATATATGATATTTTTAGGAAAAGATGTGGCCATATTTATGTAAATAAAATGATTAATTGGAAGAGGAAGAAAGTCTAAGAGCCAAAGTGCAAAATTACGAAAATGCCACTGTGATGCCCTAAGAAACCAGAAGTAGATGGATGGCATTTTGGTCATTTCACACAATGGATGGATATCAGAGGAAATTTGATAGTAAATTATTATAATTAATATGAGAATTTATGGAGTTGACAGAAGTCAAAAAGGAGTCCTGTAGAATTAATTATGGAATTTACGGTGAAAAAGGGCACCGATAAAGGGTTAAAGGAAACGTATATAATTTTTAATAGGACTTCTGGGTCTCAGAAAATTATGAAACTTTGTAGAGAATTCATTTTATATTAGAATGAATTTATAAAAATGTTAGAACAATTAAAAGAGGTGATTAGCATTTATGCTAAGATCAGGGTAATTTACGGATATCGGTAGAAGGAAATTACATTGGGATTTGGGCTAATTAGCTATTGGACCTAAAAGAGGTCCAACATGTCATCCTAGGATAGCCCAATAAGGCCCAAAAGTTATCTTGAAGCCCAAGTCCAAAAATAAATAATTTATGGATTTTTGGAAATAAAAAAAAAGAGAATAAAGTAAGGATTAGGTTTGGCACATGGTGGGACCCATATGGACTCAAAAATTGGCGCCAAGAAGTAGTCTTAGATGTCCCAAGTGGTGCCATGCTAGTGATGTCATGGTGGTAAGGTCTTGAGTGAAAAGTGAAAAGACATTCCAAGATCAAACCTTTAACCATTAGATCAAATAGTTTCCAAAGTGATCTTGGCCTTCAAATGGCACATGACTTTTGCTATAAATACTCCCCCTTTCCATTCATTCTTCACACCCAAGAGCTCCTTTAGAGAGAGAAGTGAGTTCTAGAGAAAGAAAGTGGAGGAAAGCAAGGAAGAAGCAAGGGTCTTGAAAGAGCAAGGTGAGTTGATGCTCTTCACTTTACCATTTCGGTTTGCACTGTTCATGCACTGTTCATGATAGAAGAAAATGGAATTTAAATGATTTAATGCTTCCATTGAGTTTATATGATGATTTTGTGTAGGATTGGAAAGGTTTTAAACCTTGGAAACCATTGGAATTAAAGGTTATAATGTTGAAAATTCCTCACGGTACTGTTCACTCGCGTGAACAGTGATTTGAATTTCATAATTTTGATGCTTCCAATGGTCTTAAAATGAGATTTTGTGTGGGGGTAAAGTGGAGGAACAAGTATGGGAAGCATTGGAACCAAAATGGGAATTTTTGGAAAAAGGGAGCTTATTGAAACTAGACTTGGATTTTGTTTAGAATGGAGTTATAATTTGGTAATTATCTTGTAATGCCTAGGTTTTGACATTTGTGGCAAGGAAAGACCATTACAAGAAGGAAAGGAACAAGGATCTACAAGAGGTAGCAAGAATATCTAACTATAAACTTATGTGCTTTGATTGTTTTGCTTACTTGTTATGCATGAAGGTTTGGTTGAGCATGGAATGTTGTGTGATGATGATGATGTGATATGAGTATGTGATACTCCTTGCAATATATGTCATGACAATATGCATATTAGAATTGCTTATGTATAAGCATGAATTAGCTCCCATTGCATGATAACATGTTAGGCATTCAATCAAACATGCATAACCTTATAGTTTATATTACTTGCTATTGGGATTTCCATGAAATCTCATTCCTTCCATATAATTAAACATGCTCTAGGTGCTGGATCTTCTCAAGGCAAGAGGGTAAATGTTGATGGATGACTATACATAATTTAAAGAGTGTGCACTTTAATTACAAGATGATGTTTTGGTTTGTATAATGCATGCTACTCATAAATCCAATCTGAGGTAGTGTACTTCCATCGGTATTTTGATTGACTTATATGATGATTTTTCATATGAAATTTGGCATGAACATATCTAAGATCTATAGCTTAAAATGGACACCAAGAACGCCTCATTTGGTTAAGAAGTCGAATTGTTATGATTTTTCAAAGTTAGGAGTTGAAATCTGGAATAAGGTAAAACGACTACTCAGAGGTAGTGAGGTTCATGCGCTAATTTCATATAGTAAACGAATGAGTTTTTCCTCAAAATTTTGTGAGATTAAAGTAGACATATGGATATTTAAATACATATGTAATTCAACTCAATTGGATAAGTATACAAGGAGAAATGAATTTTTGAAAATGGGGCAAAGAAACTGGAACTTCCAGATTTACCAAATGAACAGTAAAGTTCAATGAATAAACTGATTTGATATGGACAAGAAGATCTCATTTTCATATTTTTATATCAAATTTAAATGAAATATCTGTCATTATAAATTGGAATCACCTTAAAATGATTTTTCTAAATTTAGTTATGAATTTCCAAAGTTCAGATTGTAATCTGGAATTACCCAGTGAATAGTGGCAGTGAACAGTAACCGTAAGCCCAACACTTGGAAATTCATGTTTTTGAGGTTAAGACTTAAAGATATTTGTTAGAAAATACCGTTGTGCTAGTAGACTATACAAAGTACTGTGTACGTAGGTGCTGTCTAAGGAGGCTGGAAGTGAGTGGACCTAGCCGGTTCATCCAGTCTTTCCTGGGTGCTTGCGTAGAATGGTAGTTCTCATGGGGAATTACCGAATCAGTACAGTTATTTTCTACCAGAATTTTTGGCAAGAGAGATATAATCCACTTCAAGAGAGCTATAGCAAGAGTACTTTGAGAGATATAAAGGAGGATGTTTCAGAAACAAAGTGAAATAGAGATATAATCACTAAATGTGATCAAAGTGCATGTTGAGCATCTATTGTATCATCTTATGTCTCTCTTCATCATTTTATCATTGTCTTTTTCTCTCCATATTGGCTTTTCTTTTATAAATGAGTTCTTCATATATCAGCTGAAGTATTCGTTGGAGTAGTCGTTGAAAAATATATCTATTATTGTTTAAGTATGCATTTCACTTTTTATGATCTTATTCATCTGATCTACAAATGATTTTGAAACATGCTTTAAAAAGGATATATAATAAGTATAAACATATAGCAATTGTTTCCACATAATTTAGTTTTAAAGATTAAAATCTGTCAAAATCTGGTTTTGAAAATCAATTCAGTATCAATTGAATCTTATCAAAGTGTTCATCGAACAGATGCCTTATCAAAAAAGACTTAGATAAATCAATGATGAATTGCATTGAAACAGGTTTAAATCTTATCGAACAACCTTATCAAACAATGATTTGATAACTAACCTTATCAAAAAGGACTTTGATAAATCTTCAATGAATTTCATTTAAATAGTTCTAGATTTATCGAATAGGACTTTAATAAGCATCATTATTGAAAGGCTCTTTGAAAAATATTCTTTTCAAAATATATGCTTTCAGACTCATCGCTATATTTCACATTACCTTGTTTATCGAAGTGTTCTTTGATATATAGGTTTATCGAATAGTTCATCTATAAATGCCTGAAGAGCATTCTTTCAAAATTTTCAAATTGACTTTTAATCATTCTTTGATCTTTTCTCAAATCATGAAATATATTTAGAAATGGTGATTCATAATATCATTCTTAAATCAAATCAAACTATAAGATCATAAGCTCACTGAAATTATTTAGCACATCAAAACAAGGCAAAGATCTTCCAGCAAATAAGATCAAGTTATAACTTTATAAATATCATTCACAGAATCATCCATTAAATATTCAGCAAATGTAGGATTCAATTTGAGCTTAACAGAAAGATCCTATCAAAGAGAATTTCGATAAGTGGTATGATTGAATATATTATAGATAAGAGTACAATTTAATCAGACTTAAAATTTCATGATTAATCTCTCACTTACACGAGATTTCTTAAACCATAGATGATTCAAACATATCAATAAATCATCATCAAAACTATTTATAAAATTAGGACAGCTTATAAATCTTTCTTTCTCAAATTATGATCTTATATAATTTATAACTCAAGATTTCACATTTATAACTCATTTTCCAAATATCAGTGCTTTATTGATCTTTTAGAAAAAGGCTTAATGATAGACAAATTTTAAGTCTTTCCTTTTCAAATTTGTAATCACAGGTCATAAATCATATTGTGAGGAATATAACATCTTATCAAAGGCAAGAAGCAAGATATATTCAAAGTCATTTATCAGTACTTTTGATAGAACAAAAACTCTCTATTTATCAAAGTGTTCTTTGATAAAATCCCTTATCGAAAAGTCCTATGACGAATAAATCTTTGAAATCAAAATGTCTTCTTGAAAACATAATTTATTGATCAAAATCTTTATCGATAAATATATTGATTGATCAATACTTCAAATAAAAACCTTTATACAAATTCTTTTCATAAATTGAGTCTTTATAAAACTTGTCGAAGGCTTATTTGATAAATCATCTTATCGAATAAGTTTTTGAATAATTCTAAGTTTAAAACAATGACTCATATTTTTTTCAAAAGCTAAAATCAAAATCTTTATCGATAAGAACCCTTATGGAATAGATCTTTGATAAATATTTTTTACAAATCAGCTTTCATTCAAAAGTTCTTTTTCATTTATCAAGGAACTTATCGATAAGTTTATTGATAAATGTTTTTTATCAATTAAGTTTCTTTTTGAAATCTTTTCTCAATTAATTGTCATCATCAAAATATTCAAGTCTAACATATGATATGCTTAATATGGTATATTTTACTATCGCATTTCATAATTATCATAACTACGTAACTAACTTGAGTAAATTAATGAAGTTGGGTAATGTATTTAGTTGTAATGATTGTATGTTGATTTTTTTAAAATATCCTATTTAATTATATGCATTTGAACTACTCTTAATATATATCGCTTAATATGTGCAATTATATAGGGATACATTTAGGGGCGATTATAATTTTAGGGGATAAAATAGATTGGGGTATTTTATTTATGAATAAATCTAATATATCTAACTCTTATAATTAGAAATGAAGGGAGTAGAAAATAAAATAGAAGAGAGGAAAACATACCAGGTTTTATCCAAGTCAAGTTACCAATGCTCTCATGCATAGTTTAGACTGTTAGAGTCTAAACTAAAATAGCATAGATGCATCACACAAGAGAGAAAAGGAAAGAGAATAAGAACAAATAAGAAAAGAAAATCAACCGAATAGATGAAGAATAATTGATGGAGACATCTTCTATTTATATTTTTTATAAGAAAAAAATTAGATAAATTTAATACTGATTTCTCACTAAAGTTAGGGTATGACCCTAGAGCTTAAAGACTACTTACAAAGAATTTATAAAATTGCCTATCAAAAGAACTCTCACAACGGCAGAAAGAGTCGAACTTACGTCTTTATATAATACAAATAAGTTCCTTATCATATATGCCACTCTCATTGGCTCTTCTATTTATTTTTTTTATTTTTTTGTTGCCCACCCGATTCACCGGAGTTTTGCCCTGATTACATCCGGATCCGACCCACATCGCGCACTTGGCTATGATAGGTGAGTATATTTATATTTATATTCTCAGGTAGACCCACACATACATACATACATACGTGTCAGACGAAGTATGAACAAATCCACATTGCAATGGAAATTTAAAAAAAAATTAAGCCCATATGAAAACATACTTTTGTTCAACCCATGGGAGAGAAAAGATTTAATTTTTCATGCCTTGTTATAAAATCTTCCCATATACCCGACACTTAAACCAAATAATTCATTTAAATAGACTATTGTAGTAGTAGAAAATAGAGAAAGTTAATTAAAAGATTATCATAGTGGAAAAAAATTATGTACACATTTTAAATTTAACCATGGTTAAAAATGAACTTTAGATATAATTAAAAGCTACTATAGCTATAAAATAATATTTTTTATTAAACAAGTAATCATGATAAAAATGTGAATCTACTTTTTAAAAACACTATCATAATTATAAGAATTTAAATTATTATTAAAGATTATAGTAAAAAAAGTTATAATAATTAATAAGAACTGGTTTGACTTTATTGATATAATTTATGATCAATAAGTCACACAAAAACTATAAAAAAATAAATCTAATAAATCATGAATCGACATTCAAAACAATCCAAGTGACTGTTTAAAATCTTTAAATTTAGGTTTTAAAAAAGTTTCTAACCTAAACTTTGATTTGAGAAAATTTTAAAATAAATAGTTATATTTGTCTAAAAAAACTTTTGGACCAAACCATGATTTAAAACTATAGTTTCAGAGAAGCTGGTCAGAATATTTTTTAAAATAATAAAAAAACTTATGAACTGCTCAATTACTATATTATCCTTACTTTTTCTTACATTATCTCTCCTCTCTCTTCTATCTTTTTCTTACTTTTTAATAAATTGCCTATAAAAAATGATTATGCTACTAATCATCCAAACATCTTTAATTTACAAAATTATTTTTTTTCCTAAATCTACTCTTCCCAAATCTATTCTCCAGTCACCCATCGCACCGCCGCTCTTCTCTGTAGCTCTCTTTGCCTTTCCATTCTCATCCCCAAACAACATCACCGTCTCCACTCTCAATCTCTCACCTCGTCGCCTTACTCTCTTCTTCCTTCATCACCTTCTTTGTTTCGCGGAGTCGTGGTCGCCATTCTCGCCTCTCTCTCTCCTCAATCCAGTCGTGATTTATATGTGTTGTAAATAAATGACTATTTAATTATTATATTTATTTATTAGGTATTTTGTTGTAAAGCCTATAAATATACAGGCTTTGTAATTGCTTCTGACAAGATTGAATAATATTCATTTTAGAATAGCCTTCTTATCATGGTGTCAGTGTAACATCCCTAATTTTCTGTACTGAGTTGTATGTACAGATTGAATGAAATATATATGAGATTTATCAGGAAAAGATGTGGCCATTTATGTAAAGAAAGGAATTAAATTGGAAGAGGAAGAAAGTCTAAGAGCCAAAGTGCAAAATTACGAAAATGCCACTGTGAGGGCATTTTGGTCATTTCACACAATGGATGGATATCAGAGGAAATTTGATAGTAAATTATTATAATTAATATGAGAATTTATGGAGTTGACAGAAGTCAAAAAGGAGTCCTGTAGAATTAATTATGGAATTTACGGTGAAAAATGACACCCATAAAGGGTTAAAGGAAACATATGTAATTTTTAACAGGACTTCTGGGTCTCAAAAAATTTTGAAACTTTGTAGAGAATTCATTTTATATTATAATGAATTTATAAAAATGTTAGAACAATTAAAGGAGGTGTTTAGCATTTATTTTGAGATCAGGATAATTTAAGGATATCGGTATAAGGAAAGTACATTGGGATTTGGGCCAGTTAGCTATTGGACCTAAAAGAGGCCCAATATTTCGTCCTAGGCCATCCCAATAAGGCCCAAAAGTTATCTTGGAGCCCAAGTCCAAATAATAAATAATTTATGGATTTTTGAAAAGAAAGAAAAAGAGAATAAAGTAAGAATTAGGTGTTGCATATGGTGGGACCCACAAGGACACAAGAATGGCACCCAAAAAGAGGAAGGGTTAGGTGTACCAAGGGAGGCCATGCTAGTGATGTCATGGTGGTAAGGTCTTGAGTGAAAAGTGAAAAGACATTCCAAGATCAAACCTTTAACCATTAGATCAAATAGTTTTCAAAGTGATCTTAGCCTTCAAATGGCACATGACTTTTGCTATAAATACCCCCCTTTCCATTCATTCTTCACACCCAAGAGCTCCTTTAGAAAGAGAAGTGAGTTCTAGAGAAAGAAAGTGGAAGAAAGCAAGGAAGAAGCAAGGGTCTTGAAGGAGCAAGTAAGGTAAGTTGTCTCCTTGCTTCTACCTTTTGTTCTTATGGTTTGTGCTTGAGTTTAAGTGATTTTTTAGGCTTAAATCTTGGGGAAATGCTGCTGGAATTTTTGTATATATGTGAAAGGAATATGAGTTTTAAGTCATAGATAGTTAAGACAAGCTTAAACAAGTTAGTTAAATGCTTGGTTGTTGGATTAAGTTGATGTTCTTGACTTTACCATGGAAGAACATTTCGGTTTGCACTGTTCATGCACTGTTCATGATAGAAGGAAATGGAATTTCAATGATTTAATGCTTCCATTGAGTTTATATGATGATTTTGTGTAGGATTGGAAAGGTTTTGAACCTTGGAAACCATTGGAATTAAAGGTTATAATGTTGAAAATTCCTCACGGTTACTGTTCACTCGCATGAACAGTGATTTGAATTTCATGATTTTGATGCTTCCAATGGTCTTAAAATGAGATTTTGTGTGGGGGAAAAGTGGAGGAACAAGTATGGGAAGCATTGGAATCAAAATGAGAATTTTTGAAAGAATTATGCATGTTTTTCAAATCTGTCTGGAATAGTGCATAGTTGCTAGAATTTGGTTGTTTTGAGTTCATAAATGGATTCAAAAGGCCAAATTGTGTAGGGTAAGGTCAAGACATCAATTGATTCAAAGGCTAAGTCAATTGGTAAAGATTAAAGGATGTTATGTTACTTAAAGTAAGCTTAGTGTTCAAGAGAAGTTAGATTGTAATGGTTGGATGGTAATGTGATGTTAGGAATTGCTTGGTGTGCTCAAAAGAGGGCAGCCACATAGCAAGGAAAAGTAAGAAGGAAGAAGCAAAGTTAAAGTGGAAAGAAGTAAAGCAATAAGGTAGTAAACTTACCCTAAACTTGTATGTATTGAATGTTATGCTTGATTGTGCTATGACTTTGTTGAATTGTGTGCATATGTGTATATGATTGAAGCTCTGTTTCTATGATTACCTTGGCCAATTGTATTTTATATGTTACATGGAAGCATGCACATTACACAATGTTTACACTTTCACAAGCAAGCACAAGTATTTACTTTAATGCATGCATTGTTTAGTACCGTTTGCTACTGAGATTCCCCCGAATCTCATCCCCTATTTATAACCCATTATAGAGAGGTTATATCGAAGTGAATTTTGAGAATGCTGTAAGACGCCGTTATGCTGCCGATTTTCAGACTGAACATAAGGAGATGATACGTACTGTGTACGTAGGTACTGTCTAAGGAGTCTGGAAGTGAGTGGACCTAGTCGGTTCATCCAATCTTTCCTGGGTACTTACGTAGAATGGTAATTCTCACGGGAATTATCGAATCAGTACAATATCAGTTATTTTTACAGATGAAGTATAGTAGTTATACTGCCAGATTTCAGGCAGGAAAGATGTAATAGAGATACGAGGATCTTGTTCATGCCCTGTTGTATAAAGATTTATTATTTAATGATAAGTATTGTTTGGCATGTTTGTTTGATATGTGATTAATGTATGCATATGTATGTAAAGTTGCTTGCTGGAATTTGCCACCATGAATAGTAACTCGTGGTGATATAGTGATGTTTGATCTATAATTAAAAATAGTAAATGATTAAATAAATGTATGATAAGTTTATGATAAATAGTAGACATACCAAGCTTCGATTTGATATATAGAATGTCTCATTTCGATGTCTACAATTGGAGATATAAATTATCAAAGTTGGGACCAAAATGTTGGATTCAGGAGAAAAACGCTGGATGAACAATAAAGTTGTAACTTTGACTGACGTTGACTTGGACAAGGAATGGTCAACGAGTTATTTTTCCTTGAAATAATATTGAGTTAGCTTCATGTAGAAATTTGAACCACTGCATTCTGATTTTTCTAGAATTAGTTATGATTTTTCGAAGTCAGGTCACTCATCTGGAATTTACACAGTAAACAGTACTCGATAAGAGTAAAACTCTAGATTGAGAAATTAGATTTCAATGACCTTGAAAGTGGTTCTAAATACTACCAATTGGTCCCTAAGATGTACGAAAATAAGGATGTTTCAGTCAGAGTATGTGGTTGTTCTCCTGGGCCAATAATCAAGAAAGAAGGCTTGAAATACACGGAGTGTAAATAAAAAAAAAGCTCCAAAGATAAAATCCAAGTCTCATCCCTCGGTGTAAAGTCAAGAAATGTATAGCCTAACCGGTGTTCCCTCGAAGCTAGAACCAAGAAATATCTAGAAAACACCCAAGATTGGGTCACTGAAGCAAAAAGGGGGCAAAACGCGTCCTCCGTCATTTTTGCTACGATCTCCATTAACAAGATAGATCCAGAATACTCCATCTTTGATCACCAAAGAAATTCCCTTCCTTTACTCGCAGCTAAAATTTCTGCATCGTCGCACTCGATTGCTCATCGTGGCCATCGTTTGCCTCAATTCTTCCTTGATTTCTTGCTTCCGCTGTGATTTTCGCTATGGCTAACAAGTCTCCGTCTGGCTCAAAGCTTTCTGGACTTGATTTTAATCACCCTCTGTATCTTTATCCAGCTGACACTCAGGCCATGACCTTGGTTCCTCAACTTCTGCTTGGATGCCAGAACTACCCAATTTGGAGCCGTGCCATCAAGTTTGCTCTCCATGCCAAGAACAAGCTAGGGTTCATCGATGGCACCTGTACCCGAATGGCACAAGAGGAGCAGCTCCGAGAACAGTGGGATCGTTGCAACTCGGTGGTTCTTTCTTGGCTCATAAACTCTGTTGACAAAGATATAGCAAATGGTATTGTTTTCTCTCATAACTCTCATCTGGTTTGGCTTGACTTAAAAGAACGTTTTGACAAAAGAGACAGTGCAAAGATTTTTTCTCTTCATCAAGCCATTAATTTTCTTAATCAAGGAAGTATGTCAGTGTCTGCTTATTATACTAAGCTAAGGGAGTTATGGGATGAGTACTCAGTAATAGTCCCTCTTCCTGACTGTCAATGTGACACTGCTAAGGAGTATATAAGAATTTCCCAAGAGCAACGCCTTTTTCAATTTTTGGTTGGCCTAAATGAGTCCTACCAGCAAGTAAGGAGTCAGATACTCCTTATGCTCCCGTTGCCTTCTCCCAATCAGGCCTATTCTTTTGTTCTCCAAGAAGAATCCCAACAGCTCCTTAGTTATCCTCCTGTTGCTCCTGCATCTGATAGTAACATCTTGGCTACCAACGCTATAAGAGGAGGTCGAGGTAGGGGTTGAGGTGGCAGAGGAAGATATCAAGATGTTATCTGCTCGCACTGTAATAAACGAGGACATCAAAGGGAAAATTGCTACCATCTAATTGGTTTTCCCCCAAATTTTAGGAAGAAATAGGATGACCAAACAAATCAAGCTTCTGTTGATGACAATGTTAAGGTGGCACGAGTTCATCAGGCTCATCAGGACCCTCCACTACAGCATGCTATGTTCACTGCTGATCAGTATAAGAAGATACTTGAGATGCTGCAACGTGATGCCAACCCTAATGAGGTTGCTGTGAGCATCCAGGCAGCTACCCCAGGTCTGTATTCTTCCCTTTTATCTACTGATTGGATATTAGATTCAGGAGCTAGTTGCCATATAGTAAATTCTGTTAATATGTTTGACTCATACATTCTGCATAAAGGACTACCTAAAATGGTTAAAATTCCTAATGGACAGAAGATACGAGTTACACATATAGGAACAATAAATATTTCACATGAGATAACTCTTCAGAATGTTTTATATGCTAAAGAGTTTTGCTATAATCTGATTTCGGTAAGCAAGTTAGCCCTCGACAATCAGTATGTTGCCGCCTTCTGGCCTAATCTGTGTGTTTTGCAGGACATGGTAAATGGAATGATCAGGGGGATTGGTAAACTTTCGAGAGGGCTATACTTACTTACCCCACATGACAGAAGAATAAATCATGTTTTCATGAATGTATCTCACGATAAAATTCTTGATAAGATTAGTCTTTGGCATATAGGATGGGACATGCTCCTCTAGATAGAATTAGACATATTCCTTATGTACAATCTGACTTGGATAAATGTCCCAAATCTGATGTTCATGACAGAAATAACAAATGTGAGATATGCATTCAAGCTAAACAACCAAGATTGTCTTTTCCTATTAGTTGTTCACAATCTTCATTTTGTTTCCAATTTCTTCATATGGATGTTTGGGGACCATATAGGACCCCAACACATCAAGGCTTCCGCTATTTTTTGACTATTGTGGATGATTTCTCTAGACATACTTGGATTTTCTTGATGTCTTTAAAATCTGAGTCTATCAAATGCATGAAAACCTTTATAGCCTTTGTTGAAAATCAATTTTCTACTAAAATCAAAGTAATCAGAACTGACAATGGTACTGAGTTTGTGAATCAGGAAGTTAAAAGTTTCCTTGATGGCAAAGGTATAACCCATCAAAGATCATGTCCTTTCACACACCAATAAAATAGAGTTGTTGAAAGAAAGCATAGACACTTGCTTGATGTTTGTAGATCGCTTATTTTTCATTCTAATCTACCTATTAAATTCTGGGGTGAAGCTATAAGAACTTCAGCATATTTGATAAATAGAACTCCCTCAAAGTTTTTAAAACATAAGACACCTTATGAAATTCTTTATAATAGAACTCCTGATTTATCTCATTTCAAAGTTTCTGGATGCCTTGCCTATGCAAAAAGATTACATAATCCTGATAAATTCCAAGCTAAAGCTGATCCATGTATTTTTCTTGGCTATCCAACAGTTCAAAAGGGATATTTGTTGTATGATGTAAGTAATCGAATCTTAATAGTATCTAGGGATGTTATTTTCTTCGAAACAAGGTTTCCTTTTCAGGATATGACCAAACAGGATTCAGGGGAAGTTCTCAGAAGACGTACAGACCCATTCTTGATTGATGATTGGGACGTACGATATCAACCTCCTTCCTTTGAATTTCTGAGAAATAATATTCCAAGACCTAATGACCAACACCAACAAGAAGAGGTATCGGTCCAACAACCAGAATCGCAGCCCATCCAACAACAACATTTTGTCCCACCAAATGATCAGATTTTGTCCCGGCCTTCTCGAGAAAGGCGACCTCCTTCATGGACAAAAGATTACATATGTGAGAAATCTTCTTTCCCTAATTCTTCTGCTGCTATGGTTCTAGAATCAGATCTGATTAATAATATTGCCTTGATTGAATCTGTTATTTTAAGTGATTTATCCTCCTCATATAAAACTTTTTTATTATGCATAGACAAAGAAATAGAACCAGATACATATGAGGAAGCGGTTAGAGATCCTAGGTGGGTTAAGGCAATGCAAGATGAAATGAAAGCTTTAGAAGAAAATAAAACATGGACAATAGTTGATTTACCTAAAGGAAAAAGACCTATAGGATGTAGATGGGTATTTAAGGCTAAATATAAATCGGATGGATCTTTAGAAAAGTTTAAAGCTAGATTGGTTGCTAAAGGTTTTAGTCAAAGGGCAGGGATTGATTTTTATGAGACATTTTCCCCTGCTGTTAAAATTGTTACTATTCGTATACTTCTTACATTGGCTGCTATAAATGATTGGATTATTTGTCAAATGGATGTTCAAAATGCGTTCTTGCAGGGAGATTTATATGAGGAGGTCTATATGACCATCCCTTAAGGTTTTGAAAGAAAAGGTAAAAATGGTGGTTTACAAGTTTGTAAACTACAAAAGTCTTTGTATGGGTTGAAACAAGCCGCTAAACAATGGAATGTAAAACTAACCCAAGCTTTGATTGATGGTGGTTTTGAACAAAGTAAATATGATTATGCTCTTTTCCAGAAATCTGTTAACAATCATGTGGTCTATGTTTTAGCATATATGGATGATCTAATGATAATAGGTTCGGATAAGAGTTCCATAGATGAAGTTAAGAGCTATTTGCAAAAGAATTTCAAGATTAAAGATCTAGGGTGTTGGACCGACCCGCTATGAGAGAGCTGCATAGGTCAAGTCATAAGCTCCTCTCATATACAAGCCATGTCACTATGCCCTTTGACCTGAGATCATCATGGATTCCTACATGACAAACGCTCAGCTTTGACCTAGTCAAAAGTCACTTTTGACCGAGTGATCATAAAGGCTATGCTCGGGCTTAGTGGTTTTTCATGCGGAGGAATGTGAATGGTCAAGATGGAATTTGTCCCTCACATTCGTAGAGAGATATTACTGGGCCCCTCGATGAGTGAGTCTGAGAAATGTATGGCCATACTGGAATGGAAGGGTAATTCCATTTCTATATTCAGACTACTCAGGGATCGAGAAAGTAACGGTCAGGAATAGGAGGATGACGTTCTCCATGCCTCATCCTTGACCGAAATATCTTGTGACAAAAGGGACGTGATATGGTTGTATGAAAGGTTACATCGTTTATCGATCCTCATATGTTTTGGGTAGTCGTAATGCCTTGCTAGAGACCACTTACGACTTGTGGGTCAGTATAGTAACTCGGCCACTGCCAACTTCATATGGGCCTACAGGGTCGCACACAAAACAGCCCAATGCGAGCTATGATGTCCAGATTCATTGAATCTAAGAGATGTCTAGATTCAATGAATGATCTAGGGTGGATATATATTATATATATATAAATCAGTATATATATATATATTATATAATATAAGAGATATTTGTAAGATTTAATTTATAAGGATAAATTAAATCTCTATCACTTTTGAATTTGAATTTAAATGGATATGATCTATTTGAATTTGAAATTCAAATTGATAAGATATCTCAAATTTGATTTATGAGAATAAATCAAATATAATTCCGTCTTATCTTTATTTTAAATTAAATAAATAGGTGAATTAAATCTGTGGGACGGATTTAATATAAACCATATTTGTTTAATTAGTTTCTTATTAAATTATGCAATATATGATATTGTATTAATTTAGAATTAATATAAGATTAATTCTGAAGCCCGGCCCTATTAGAAGCCCGATAGCTTCCTATATATTTGACATTAGGAGCTAGGGTTCTACACACAATATAGATCTCTACACAAACATTCAGACGTGAGAAGAGGGGGCAGGGAGAGTGCAAAAGGTTTGCACATAAGAAACTGCCGAGATAGAGACGGTGAGGACGGAATCTCTAGAAAGCCCTAGAGGGACCAGAGGCGCTAGCACGTCGTTCGCGATTGGAACGCTGCTCGTGTGGATACCGGTAGAGGAAGCCGATCTGAGCTGTCGACTTCTACGATACGACCAGACACGAAGCAAGGTCGCGACCAGAAAACACTTAGGTCGCGACCATACGGGCATCTGAACGTCAGAAATCCGAAAAGAGGAGGAAGGTCGCGACGAGAAGCAGAGTAGGTCGCGACTAAAAACTCCAGAGGCGACAGGTCGCGACTAAAAGCTGAGGAGGTCGCGACTGAAAGTTCCAGAGGCGAGGAGTCGCGACTAGTGGACACTGAGGTCGCGACCAAAGCTCAAATACCGAAGGTAACACTTCTTTCTCCTTGACTTAAACACATTCGGTAGATCCTGGCTGGGAATGGAAAAATTTTTAAAGTTAATTTCCGCTGCGTGTCTTCCAATTCCCTTTATTTTCTTGGTTTGGAAGTCTTGAGATCTCCTCATGGGATACTTCTAAATCAAAGGAAATATATAAATGAGTTAGTGGCTGAAGTTGGAATTGATAAAAGTGAGGTTGCTTCAACCCCGATGGAACAACATTTGAGGCTTACCGCAGAACCTCCTAAGGAGGAAGAATCTGCAGATCCTAATGAAAAGAGGGAGATCGATCACTACCTAGAAGATCCTATCTTATATAAGAGGATTATTGGTAAGTTTCTGTATTTAACATTGACTCGTCCTGATGTTACTTATTGTGTGCAGGTATTGAGTCAATATATGCATCACCCTAAGGAGTCTCATATGAAGGCGGCATTACGGTTGGTGAAATACTTGAGAGATACTCCAGGATGAGGCATTTTTTATCAGCTTCCAGTCTTATGAGCTTGGAATGCTACTGTGATTCAGACCACGCTGCATGCAGAGACAGAAGAAGATCTGTTACTGGTTTCCTGATCAGATTAGGAGGATCTTTGATATCTTGGAAGTCCAAGAAACAGAAAACAGTTTCTGCATCATCATCAGAAGCTGAATATAGAGCACTAGCCAAGGCAACATCTGAAATTACCTGGTTGGTTGGGCTATTCAAGGAGCTACAAATCAATAATATTGAACCAGTTAAAGTATTTTGTGATAACAAAGCAGCTGTTCATATCGCTAAGAATCCTGTCTTCCATGAAAGAACTAAACATATTGAGGTGGATTGTCATTTTGTGCGTGGAAGGTTACTAAAGGGAATGATTGCCTTTCAATATACTAGGTCGTCTAAAAATTTAGCTGATATACTTACAAAGGCTTTGGGTGGATCTCTGTTGGAAATTGTGCCCTAGGGGCCAATCATTGTATCAAGTTATCATATTATTTGCATGTTTACTATGATGACAATCCTTGGATAACTCGTGATCTTATCCTAAATGTCCCTGGTCGGTCATCTATGCGGGAGCAGAGATGAAATAAGACCAGTATGACTTTGAAGATATATAGAGATATAAATCAAAGTCATAAGCACATGTAAGAGTACAGGGTGTTGGACCGACCCGCTATGAGAGAGCTGCATGGGTCAAGTCATAAGCTTCTCTCATATACAAGCCATGTCACTATGCCCTTTGACCTGAGATCATCATGGATTCCTACATGACAAACGCTCAGCTTTGACCTAGTCAAAAGTCACTTTTGACCGAGTGATCATAAAGGCTATGCTCGGGCTTAGTGGTTTTTCATGCGGAGGAATGTGAATGTCAAGATGGAATTTGTCCCTCACATTCGTAGAGAGATATTACTGGGCCCCTCGATGAGTGAGTCTGAGAAATGTATGGCCATACTGGAATGGAAGGGTAGTTCCATTTCTATATTCAGACTACTCAGGGATCGAGAAAGTAACGGTCAGGAACAGGAGGATGACGTTCTCCATGCCTCATCCTTGACCAAAATATCGTGTGACAAAAGGGACGTGATATGGTTGTATGAAAGGTTACATCGTTTATCGATCCTCATATGTTTTGGGTAGTTGTAATGCCTTGCTAGAGACCGCTTACGACTTGTGGGTCAATATAGTAACTGGGTCACTGCCAACTTCATATGGGCCTACAGGGTCGCACACAAAACAGCCCAATACGAGCTATGATGTCCAGATTCATTGAATTTAAGAGATGTCTAGATTCAATAAATAATCTAGGGTGGATATATATTTTATATATATATAAATTAGTATATATATATTATATATAATATAAGAGATATTTGTAAGATTTAATTTATAAGGATAAATTAAATCTCTATCACTTTTGAATTTGAATTTAAATAGATATGATCTATTTGAATTTGAAATTCAAATTGATAAGATATCTCAAATTTAATTTATGAGAATAAATCAAATATAATTCTGTCTTATATTTATTTTAAATTAAATAAATAGGTGAATTAAATCTGTGGGACGGATTTAATATAACCATATTTATTTAATTAGTTTCTTATTAAATTATGCAATATATGATATTGTATTAATTCAGAATTAATACTGAAGCCCGGCCCTATTAGAAGCCCGATAGGTTCCTATATATTTGACATTAGGGGCTAGGGTTCTACACATCTCTACACACACATTCAGACGTGAGAAAAGGGGGCAGGGAGAGTGCAAAAGGTTTGCAGATAAGAAACTGCCGAAATAGAGACGGTGAGGACAGGATCTCTAGAAAGCCCTAGAGGGATAAGAGGCGCTAGCACGCTGTTCGCGATTGGAACGCTGTTCGTGTGGATACCGGTAGAGGAAGCTGATCTGAGCTGTCGACTTCTTGCGATCGACCAGACACGAAGCAAGGTCGCGACCTATTTGCACTGAGGTCGCGACCATACGGGCATCTGAACGTCAGAAATCCAAAAAGAGGAGACAGGTCGCGACTTGAAGATGACGAGGTCGTGACTACAAACTCCAGAGACGTCCGGTCGCGACGAGAAGCAGAGTAGGTCGCGACTAACAACTCCAGAGGCGACAGGTCGCGACTAGAAGTTGAGGAGGTCGCGACTGAAAGTTCCAGACGCGAGGAGTCGTGACTAGTGGACACTGAGGTCGCGACCAAAGCTCAAATACCCAAGGTAACACTTCTTTCTCCTTGACTTAAACACATCCGGTAGATCCTGGCTGGGAATGGAAAAATTTTTAAAGTTAATTTCCGCTGCGTGTCTTCCAATTCCCAACAGTGGTATCAGAGCCATGCCGTTCTGTGTTTAAGTTAGGTTTGATTGTTGATACATGTGATGTATGTTAGACTTCTTGGCTGATTATATGATAACATGCGAGATATGTATGACATATATGGAATCTGTTTATGTATGACATATACGGAATCTAAAAGGAAACTGAAATCGGTGGTGTATATTAATTGATTTGATCAATTAATATTAATGGGGTCTAAGGAAATAGAATTGAGATTCTTGATTATTTATCAAAAAAAAAATTCCATGGGGCGCTGCCCCATACCCCGCCCACTACCGGCTAGCGGGACCGCCGTGGCTACCTGTTCGTAGCGTAACATAATCGTAAGATATACTGGCTTTCCTTATGTATGAATATTTTGAAACATTTATTGCCCTTCAAATAGTATGAATTTTGATTCTTGAATGTTTGGGTATGGTGAACAATATGGCTCTAGATTACAAGTGTTGTAATTTTTCTAAATACGGCCTGCGTGTCGTGCCTTCCTCTAATGACTCTTGTTGTACATTCTCTTCTCATCTCACTCCCCTCGAATGTTAAAACGAGGTTTCCTTATGTAATTTTCCTATTCTAATTAGACAGCTCCTCTCATTGGCTTGAGGGAACTTAGGATAGGTGAGCCATATTGTATCACGTTTAAGATTATGCATCTTTTGATTAGATCACTGCATGTATGTTTTATATGCATAATACTGGTATGAGATACAACCGAGATACATGCAAACCGGATAGTTAATTAAACCCTCTAAAAGAAATCTTAAGTCATATGCCGTCAATTAATGAACACTTATCAAAACCTCGATCGCTCATTTGTAGGCTCCACCAAAGTGGGTGCATTTAAGTTTTCTTGGGGAGATAAGTAAGAGTAATGGTGCTACTCTTATGTTTGTTATTGTTTGACTTAATTGAGATTATCAAAACGGTTTTGGGTCTCAAGGCATTAGATGGGATTAAAACATGCCGGATCATATGATGATGGAATCCCATAAATATCTAAGAATTACATTTGATGTAATTGGTAAAGTTGTTACCTACCTAAATAACTTAAAGTTGAGCGTCCTGCCAAAGCGGACTCAAGTTTAAGCCAAATATGGATCTTAGCCCACTAATTATTACATTGAGGGTTGTTTTATTCAGTGGGAGATTGCAATTAAATTGCATATTTTAATTGTAGAATCATGACGACTAGTAATACTGCTACATTATCGTTGCGATCTGTCCTTGAGAAGGATAAACTTTCTTGACTGGTTCAGGAACTTGAGAATTGTTCTTAAGCAGGAAAGAAAGGTATATGTCCTAGATCAACCCATTCCTGAGGAGCCAGCAGCCAATGCTCCTAGAGCTCAGAGAGATTCTTATGCGAAGCATAAGGAAGACTCTGTTGATGTGGGATACTTGATGCTTACCACCATGGTTCCGGAGCTCCAAAGAGATTTGGAACACATGGAGGCTTATGAGATGATTGTGAATCTTAAGGAAATGTTCCAGCAACAAGCAAGGCAAGAGAGGTATGAGACCACTAAGGCCTTACATTCCTGCAAGATGGCTGAAGGTGCATCAGTGAGTACTCATGTCTTAAAGATGAAAGGGTACATAGATCACCTTGAGAGGCTTGGATTTCCCATGAGCAAGGAGTTAGCTACAGATTTGATCTTGAACTCACTCCCAGAAAGTTATGACCAGTTTGTCATGAACTACAACATGAACAACATGGAGAAATCTATTTCTGAACTGCATGGGATGCTTAAAACTGCTGAGCCGACTGTTAAGAAGAAGCCTAGTACAGTTTTGATGGTTCAGAAAGAAAAGGGTATGAAAAAGAAAGGCAAGGGTAAGGGGAAGGGTCATGGCTCATCTGGTAAGACCAAAGAGTTAGGCAAGCCCGAAACCAAGCCTGGACCAAAGAAGGCAAAGCCTCCAAAGGAAGGAGTTTGCTTCTTCTGCAATGAACCGGGTCATTGGAAGAGGAATTGCAAACTCTACCTTAAAGATCTGAAAAAGAACAAGAAGGATAGCGGGGCTATCGCTTCAGGTATTTATGTTATAGACATTCATCTCTCTACTTCTACTACATGGGTATTAGATACTGCATGTGGTTCTCACATTTGTACAAATGTGCAGGGCCTAAAGGACAGTAGAAAGCTGAAGAAGGGCGAAGTTGACCTACGAGTTGGAAATAGAGCAAAGGTTGCTGCTCTAGCTGTAGGAACTTATGAATTAGTTCTGCCCACTGGGCTTTTGTTAGTTTTGAACAATTGCTATTATGTTCCTGCTTTGAGTAGTAACATTGTTTCTCTCTTATTTGGATAAGGAAGGTTACACTTCCATTTCTGGGAATGGTAAATGTTCGATTTATCGTAATGATATTTACTATGTTCATGGTGATTTGCATGTTGATCATTACATATTAAACTTGGAACAACCCAATCATGGAAATATCTATAACATAACCGCCAAAAGGATCAAACCAAATTATTTGAATCCGACGTACCTCTGGCACTGTCGTCTAGGCCATATAAATGAGAAACGCATTTCTAAACTCCATCAAGATGGATTTCTCAACTCATTTGATTTTGAATCATATGATACTTGCGAATCTTGTTTGTTAGGAAAGATGACAAAGTCGCCTTTCACTGGGCACAGTGAGAGGGCCACTGATTTGTTGGGACTCATACATACAGATGTGTGTGGACCGATTAATACAAATGCCAGAAGAGGTTATCCGTACTTCATCACATTCATAGATGATTTCAGTAGATATGGCTACGTCTATCTAATGAAACATAAATCCGAATTTTTTGAAATGTTCAAGATATTTCAAAATGAAGTACAAAACCAGCTTGACAAAACAATTAAAGCCCTTCGATCTGATCGAGGTGGTGAATATTTGAGCCAAGAGTTTATCGATCATCTTAGGAATTGTGGGATAGTCTCAAAATTGACTCCTCCAGGAACACCACAATGGAATGGCGTTTCTGAACGGAGAAATCGAACACTATTGGATATGGTTCGATCCATGATGAGTCGAACAGATCTTCCACCGTCCTTTTGGGGGCCACGCCCTAGAGACATCTACGTTCACACTGAATCGTGTTCCATCTAAGGCAGTTGAAAAGACTCCGTATGAGATATGGACTGGGAGGAAACCTAGTTTGTCTTTTCTCAAGATTTGGGGATGTGAGGTCTATGTTAAGCAACAAGCCTCAGATAAGTTAGCGCCCAAATCTTCAAAGTGCCTTTTTGTGGGATATCCTAAGGAAACCAAGGGATATTATGTCTACAACCCCACTGATAACAAAGTGTTTGTTGTCAGAAATGGTATCTTTCTAGAACGAGAATTTATCTCTAAAAGAACCAGTGGGAGTAAGGTACACCTCGAAGAAGTTCGAGAGCCACAAGATACCACAGAACTACAGATGGAAAATAGAGAAGACTCACAACAAGTTGTTGAGACTCCTCAGGTCACGCAAGGCCCACGGCGATCTAATAGGGCACGACTTCAGCCTCAGAGATATGGATTTCTGATTTCTGACAATCGTGATGTGTTGCTCATTGAGCATAATGAGCCAACTACCTATCGAGAAGCTATAGTGGGACCAAACTCTGAAAAATGGCTTAGTGCCAGGAAGTCTGAGATGCAATCCATGTACGACAATAAGGTATGGACCTTAGTCGACCCGCTTGAAGGTGTAAAAACCGTCGTGTGCAAGTGGGTTTTTAAAGAGAAAATCGACATGGATGGCAATGTAAATGTCTTCAAGGCACGACTGGTTGCAAAAGGATTTACTCAAACTCATGGTGTGGACTATGATGAGACCTTTTCCCCAGTTGCAATGGCCAAATCAATCAAAATCCTCCTTGCCATTGCAGCATATTATGACTATGAAATATGGCAAATGGACGTCAAGACAGCCTTCCTTAATGGAAAGCTCCTTGAGGATGTGTACATGCCACAACCTGAAGGGTTTGTGCGTTCCGAGGACTCTGGTAAGGTGTGCAAGCTTCAAAGGTCCATTTATAGACTGAAGCAAGCATCTCGGAGTTGGAATCATCGTTTTGATGAAGTAGTCAAAGAGTTTGGATTTCTTCAAAACATTGATGAACCTTGTGTGTACAAGAAGGTTAGTGGGAGCACAGTTGTATTTTTGGTACTCTATGTCGATGACATCCTACTCATTGGAAATGATATTCCTACCTTGCAGATTGTCAAGTCTTGGTTAGGAAAATCTTTCTCGATGAAAGACTTGGGTGAAGCCACCTACATCCTAGGAATTAGGATCTATAGAGATAGATCTAAAAGGCTTCTAGGACTGAGTCAGAGCACATATATAGACAAGATACTGCATAGGTTCAGTATGCAGGAATCAAAGAGGGGTTTCATACCCATGTCTCATGGTATTCACCTCAGCAAGGATTTGTGTCCTAGTACACCAGATCAGCGATGTCGCATGAGTAAGGTTCCATATGCTTCGGCCATAGGATCTATCATGTACGCCATGTTATGTACTCGACCGGATGTCTCGTTTGCCTTAAATATGACTAACAGATATCAACAGGACCCCGGTGAGGGCCATTGGACTGCTGTCAAGAATATCCTTAAGTACTTAAGAAGGACTAAGGACTTATTCTTGGTCTATGGTGGATTGGATGATGAGCTCTATGTAACTGGTTACACAGATGCAAGTTTCCAAACTGACCAGGATGACCAGAAATCGCAATCTGGATACATATTCCTCCTGAATAATGGAGCAGTAAGCTGGAAGAGCTCTAAGCAGAGCACTGTAGCAGATTCTACAACGGAAGCCGAGTATATAGCAGCATCTGATGCAGCTAAGGAGGCTGTTTGGATCAGAAAGTTCATTACTGAACTAGGGGTGGTACCGACCATCTCAGATCCAATAACTTTGTTCTGTGACAATAGTGGTGCCATTGCACAGGCCAAAGAGCCTAGGTCACATCAAAGGACCAAGCATATACTCAGGCGATTTCATCTCATTAGAGAAATCAATGATAGAGGTGATATAAAAATATGCAAGGTAGCAGGAGAAGACAATGATGCTAATCCTCTAACAAAACCGCTTGTCCAGGCAAAACATGAGCGTCATGTTAGGTCAATAGGATTGAGACAAATTAATGATTGTTCCTAGTGCAAGTGGGAGGATGTTGGAAATTGTGCCTTAGGGGCCAATCATTGTATCAGGTTATTATATTATTTGCATGTTTACTATGATGACAATCCTTGGATAACTCGTGATCTTATCCTAAATGTCCCTGGACGGTCATCTATGCGGGAGCAGAGATAAAATAAGACCAGTATGACTTTGAAGATATATAGAGATATAAATTAAAGTCATAAGCACATGTAAGAGTACAGGGTGTTGGACCGACCCGCTATGAGAGAGCTGCATGGGTCAAGTCATAAGCTTCTCTCATATACAAGCCATGTCACTATGCCCTTTGACCTGAGATCATCATGGATTCCTACATGACAAACGCTCAGCTTTGACCTAGTCAAAAGTCACTTTTGACCGAGTGATCATAAAGGCTATGCTCGGGCTTAGTGGTTTTTCATGCGGAGGAATGTGAATGTCAAGATGGAATTTGTCCCTCACATTCGTAGAGAGATATTACTGGGCCCCTCGATGAGTGAGTCTGAGAAATGTATGGCCATACTGGAATGGAAGGGTAGTTCCATTTCTATATTCAGACTACTCAGGGATCGAGAAAGTAACGGTCAGGAACAGGAGGATGACGTTCTCCATGCCTCATCCTTGACCGAAATATCGTGTGACAAAAGGGACGTGATATGGTTGTATGAAAGGTTACATCGTTTATCGATCCTCATATGTTTTGGGTAGTTGTAATGCCTTGCTAGAGACCGCTTACGACTTATGGGTCAGTATAGTAATTGGGTCACTGCCAACTTCATATGGGCCTACAGGGTCGCACACAAAACAGCCCAATACGAGCTATGATGTCCAGATTCATTAAATTTAAGAGATGTCTAGATTCAATGAATAATCTAGGGTGGATATATATTTTATATATATATATAAATTAGTATATATATATTATATATAATATAAGAGATATTTGTAAGATTTAATTTATAAGGATAAATTAAATCTCTATCACTTTTGAATTTGAATTTAAATAGATATAATCTATTTGAATTTGAAATTCAAATTGATAAGATATCTCAAATTTGATTTATGAGAATAAATCAAATATAATTCTGTCTTATATTTATTTTAAATTAAATAAATAGGTGAATTAAATCTGTGGGACGGATTTAATATAACCATATATATTTAATTAGTTTCTTATTAAATTATGCAATATATGATATTGTATTAATTCAGAATTAATATAAGATTAATTCTGAAGCCCGGCCCTATTAGAAGCCCGATAGCTTCCTATATATTTGACATTAGGGGTTAGGGTTCTACACATCTCTACACACACATTCAGATGTGAGAAAAGGGGGCAGGGAGAGTGCAAAAGGTTTGCAGATAAGAAACTGCCGAAATAGAGACGGTGAGGACGGAATCTCTAGAAAGCCCTAGAGGGACAAGAGGCGCTAGCACGTCGTTCGCGATTGGAACGCTGTTTGTGTGGATACTGGTAGAGGAAGCTGATCTGAGCTGTCGACTTCTTGCGATCGACCAGACACGAAGCAAGGTCGCGACCTATTGACACTGAGGTCGCGACCATACGGGCATCTGAACGTTAGAAATCCGAAAAGAGGAGACAGGTCCCGACTTGAAGCTGACGAGGTCGCGACTACAAACTCCAGAGACTTCCGGTCGCGACGAGAAGTTGAGGAAGTCGCGACTGAAAGTTCCAGAGGCGAGGAGTCGCGACTAGTGGACACTGAGGTCGCGACCAAAGCTCAAATACCGAAGGTAACACTTCTTTGTCCTTAACTTAAACACATTCGGTAGATCCTGGCTGGGAATGGAAAAAATTTTAAAGTTAATTTCCGCTGCGTGTCTTCCAATTCCCTTCAACCTCAACATGATTATATCCTTAGCAAGCTAGGCACTTGTGAATATAGGGTTCCTAACTTGAAGAGGAGTGTTGTAAATAAATGACTATTTAATTATTATATTTATTTATTAGGTATTTTGTTGTAAGGCCTCTAAATATACAGGCTTTGTAATTGCTTCTGACAAGATTGAATAATATTCATTTTAGAATAGCCTTCTTATCAATATGTTTTCTATTCGAAAGGAAACAAGATTATTGATGGACTTGGAATTTTTTGGCAAGGAAGTTGAATGGAGGAGGCGGAAGCAGAAGAAATTTGGTTGTTACGAGGAGCGACGAGGAGCCCAGAGGTCTCTTTATGGGTGCCGGAAAACGGTTAAACATGATCAACACCCTTGTCACCAGCCGTCATCTTCTCTGTATTTTCCCGCCCTCTGATGGGTATGGGAAATCCATAGATCGTAAACAAAAGGAAGAATCAGAACTAGCGTTTACGGCATACCTGAAAAATGAAGGAAGATGCGAGGAATCTGAATCGAGCAACAACTTCACTACCTCAAATCCCTAATTTGGCCTTCCTTCCTTCGCGAAATCATCTTTGCTTCTTCTTCTTCTTCTTCTTCTTCTTCTTCTTCTTCTTCTTCTAGGTTTTCGGGTTGTTGTATCCTTCAAATCCCTAATTTTATTTTTTTTCTGAATGATTTCCTGATTGGGTTATTTCTCATGTTGCTAATAATTTGGGTGATTTTGTTCTAAAATTTTGGTTTCAGACTGCTCTAAATTTTCTCCGTTGTGTGCGATGGTCAATACATTGGTTTGAAATCTAACTGATAGTGTTTTTTAGGTTCAATTTTGGTTCGTAGTTGATTTATTTTTTATTTTGTGGTTTTTGAATTTTTACTCCATTGTCACCTTCAAATCAATTTCTGATTAAAGTCGATTCTTCTCAGGATTGTGTATATCTTGGTTTGATTTTGTTGATTGTGTAGATGCTGTAAATATAGGTCTGCCGGAGATGGTTTTCTGACAGCGTTCTTGGTTGGTTCATGATGATCTTCATCTTCATAACATTCAGTTTTTTTTAATAATTTTTTCCCCAAATTAGAGCCACATCAGCATACTAAGTCAAAGAGAGTATTTAACGGTCAAAATTAACTTCTTTACTAGTTAGGGTGATGTTGCGTTTGTAAATTTTCGGAACGAAATTGCTCCAAAATAAATTTGTGTACAACCTGTGCTGATGAGAGGAAATTTCCGGAGTAAAATTATATTTTAACCCATACAATATCCATATACTATCAAAGAATTAGGTTTACTTGATATTTCATATTTTTCAAGTAAAACAAAGTTGTTAAAGTTTAATTTTATTTCGATGGTTGTTAGTAAGGGTAATGTTGTGTTAAAAGTCTCTTTGTGTTCAATATCACCTAAAAATTTTCAAATCATCCGTGTTGTTATTTTTGTTAAATTTGATAATTACTTAATTAAATATAATGATCTAGTAAGTCTACGGATTATCTAATTTATTTTTTTTAAGTTAGATTTATAAAAAAAAATTTAAAAACACAATGCATCTAGTCTTTGGGCTTTCAGAAAATCAAAGAGGTTGAAGCATCTTGTATAGTAAAAAGAAAATTGAAAAGATACCCGCCTAGCTCGACTTGGATGGGGCATGATAATAAAGGACTTTGGTGGCCTTGGTCTTCGGGTCTCAGGGTGTCCTGCAACTAATAATCGAATATTTTTTATTACTTTTCAATGAACGTAACCTCATCTTCGATATACAACTTTTTTTTTATTGTTATTGACTCTATAAATTTAATATATTTTATTAATTAATAATCAAATTTAATTAGAATAATAATCGAGATAAAACTGTTACAATTTAAAAAAATTTCCGACATTAAATCTAAAAAATCTTTTAGAAAAAAATTGGATTTTAACTAAAGATAAAACATCAAGTAACCTAAACATGGGAAAATATTAACAGTCCAAAAAGCATGGGAAAATATCTGATGGTTATCTAAAATAATCATCAAATAGTTATATTTTAAAAAACTTTCAAAAATATATAA
The DNA here is from genome assembly GCA_037074615.1 of Leucaena leucocephala. Taxonomy (NCBI): domain Eukaryota; kingdom Viridiplantae; phylum Streptophyta; class Magnoliopsida; order Fabales; family Fabaceae; genus Leucaena; species Leucaena leucocephala. The sequence goes on along the minus strand of CM073548.1, from coordinate 5,568,962 downwards.
CTATTGGATGATTTTGTGAAAACAACTGTCAAATATTTGAAGATAATATTTATTTGATGGCTTTATTAACAAAATTATAAAAGGCTTATATTTATCATTTACTTTTAAATAACCGTAGTAGTTTCACTTAAATTTCTATTTTAAATCCTTTTCTCAAATGCGAGAGCATTCTTCTCTACAATTCTCTCTTCATTGCCTTCAAAAGCCAATTTTTTCCAAAACCCACCATATACTCCCACGAAACTTGATTTGCCTCTTTGGGCTACTTCGTCTTTGAGATATGTGTCCATTCTCTACATTTATTGTTTATCAATTGTGATTGATGTGTCTGTTCAATCTATTTCCCTGACCAATTACGTTGTTTCATCGAGTTGGTATGGCTATATCTAATTTATTTAAACTGACATAACTAGTAAGTAAAAATGGAATGTGTTGGTTTATATAAATATTTGCACTCACTAAAAACGCTGATTACACTAATATTCTTCCTTTATTTGCACTTTTTCGTCCCTAACTTTATTTTCCTGCAATCTACTTACGCTATTCTCAACCATGAATCAACCTGACCATGTTTTATTGAATTGTTTTTATCGAGGGTGAGACTGTTGCTTATGTGTTTTGGATTAGTTTTTTAGAAGTGATTTTGAGTAAGTATGCGAGAGGAGTTTTATATAAAAATACTTTTAAAATTATAGTTTACAGGTTTTCTAAACAGCTTAGACAAGGTCAAACATCTTTCTAAGGAATGATGTTTATATACTCATGCTGTGATTGTTGCTTTCCTAAAGCATTGTTTGGTTAGGAGATTTTGGAGGGGAGGATAGGAGAGGTATAAGTTTATTTGGTGGGGAAAAATGAAGGGAAGAGGAGGTAAAAAAATTTGTCTTTATATGCTCACCTCCTCTCCAAGAGTGAGGATTTTTAGAGGGGAGAGAAAATTTTCATCAATTCTTGACAAAATTATCCCTTATATTTTTTTAATATTCTAATTATACCCTCACGAGCTAAAACCTTTTTTTTTATTCTCTTCACTTATGATTTTTGCTTTGATGGATGAAGTCTAATAAACATGATAAATTATTTATATATTATATTAATATATATAATAATTATAAAATTATTGAGAAACAATGTTAAAATTTTATCATATTTTTTATTTTTTTAACTTTATTATATATAAATGAGATAAAAAAATTTTAAATTCATAAATTAAAAAATAATAATTTTGATATAAATATTGTAAATAAAGGATAAATAAATTTAAATAAAGAGATAAGGGTATATTTGTCAACTTTTAATTAACTCCCTTCCCCTCCCTTTCTGAATCAAATAAGAAACATCATCTCTCCTCCCCTACCTTTACACATATAACATCCCCTACTCTTCTTTACCCTCCCTTATATTAACCTAACATATCCTCCCTTAAGTGGAACCAAACAAAGCCTAAGAGACTCATATCTTTGGACATGATGTTGTTAATTTGATGATGAGGTACTCCTTCCTGCCCTTAATAGGAATTAGTTTATTAATTTAGATAGTTTAAAAAATTAAATAAATTAGTTAATTATAATAAATGTGAATGATCTCTCTAAAATACTTATGTATAATATTAGATTATATATTAATTTATAAGTTAACTAAATTAGTTTAAAAAAACATTATAAATATTATATATTAAAGATCGGTAGTATTTTTCTTTAGACCATGCTGAAATTATAGTAGTTTGTCATTGTTTCTTTATTTTTGTCATGCGCTTGTTCTTAATTAATTTTTGAGAGCGAATTGCCATTGTTGGACAGTCGCTTGCTTGCAACTGCACAGCTAAGGATATTATTAAGGGTAAAGGTATCTCTAATATCGTAAATTAATTTTAGAGGAGTAATTAATATCTTAAAATATTTAAAGATATAATTAACACTTCAAACTAATTTTAGAAGTATAATTAACATCCTAAAGTATTTAAATTGTTATAATTTTGCCCCTTTGCTAATAAAAACACAAACTTTTATTTGATACATGCCACATAAACTTTTTATTTTAACACGTTATTATTTAAAAAGCTACATGTATAATATTATTTTAATAAATTATACTAAATAAACTATAAAATTTCCCAATCTTCACATATAAATTTTATATAATATCAATTTTAAGGTTTATTCAATATTATTTTTTAAACAATATGACACATGTAATATTTTAAATAATGTGTTGAAATAAAAAGGTTACGTAACATGGATTAGACATAAATTTGTATTTCTATTAGTGAAAATGTAAAATTGTACTAATTTAAATACTTTAGGGTACTAGTCGTACTTTTAAAATTAGTTTGTACTTTAAGGTGTTAATTACTCTACTGAAATTAGTTTAGGGTGCTGGATGCACCTTTACCCTATTATTAATCATCTTTACTATAGGATTTATGGTGGGAGGACTTATTATCTGTTTGGATTCAATGTTTGTTATGTGGTAAGGGTTTCCATTATAGTTAACATGTAGTCCCTCATAGTCTTTATTACAAAGCATTAACTACAAGTAATTTTGATCTCAAATATAAATCACAGACAAAATCATTAATTACTATTTTTCCATTTTACCTTTGTTATTAATAGAGGTGAAAGAATATAGAGTATAAAATATATAAGGGGTAAACTTAGAAAAAGTTATTAGTTTATAATAAATTTAATGACTTAATTATCACTCTTTAGTATATAAAAATTAGTTAGGGGTGCTCTATAATAAAGAGCATAAAGATCAGAGGGCGTATCCTTCTTGCCACACATAAAGTAGGGGAGCATAATGTGAAGATGCCTGATCATGCTTTTATATATATATATATAAAGTTTAGGGAAATTCGACACCAATATCTTATTAAGACTAGGGCAAAGCCCTAGAGTTTAGAGAGCGTTTACAGGGGACTTACGAGATCTCCTATCAAAGGAGTCTTCACAACTGTAATGAGAATTAAACTCACATCCTTATAAGATATGAACTCAGTTTTTACTATCTATAATAACTCTCATTAGCTCATGCCTTTTAAGTTGAGTTCCATAGAAAATGCTACACAACCGTTGGGCCTTACCTAGGGTGTCATGTGTAAAAGTTTAGATTTTCTGTATTCCCCCTCATGCTCAATACAAAAACCAGTTAACTAATTTAAAAAAAATTATAAATAAACTAAATAAATTATTTAATATAGTATATGTTACATAATCTCTTTAAGATACTTATATGTATCATTAGATTATATATCTATTTATAAGTCAAATAAATTAGTTTAAAAAAAATAATAAATATAAATACTTTAAATAAATTTAATTGATATTTTAATCTCTCTAAAGTAGTCAACTAAGTTTTATATTAAGAATCGAAAAATATTATATTGATTTGTTTGCATATTATTGCCTAAGGTCATTCCTTATTTTTTGAATAGAGTCAGATGTCTTTGCAAAATTCGTTGTTCCTTGTTTTGTTGTTCGATTATGTTTACTAGGCAATATTGACCATAAGAATTACTGATTGGATTAAAGTTTATTGTTTTCATAAACGACATACTTAAAATCCAAGCCACTTTGAGCTATAGCAGAAGAAAGTAGTACAAAGATTGAGAAACCACTAATTAGAGTGTGAAGCGGTGAAATCTAAGAAAATTAAGAATGAGAAAGAAGGGAGGACGAAATGAATGGTGATGGAATTCGAATTTTCTTTTATATGATAAATTCGTGATGGATTCAATTTTACTTTATTATTACTTACTTCCTTCATTCCTTAATATAAGAAATAATAGGCTATTTTAAATAAATTAAAAAAATTAAATAAATCAATTAATTATTATTAAATCTAATTCCTTAAGATGAATTCATATTATATATACTCTATAATCTACATAAATTAGTTAATTAACTCTTATATTAATTATAATTAACTAATTTTTTTAATTTTTTTAACTTATCTAAAAAATTAACTAATTTTTATATTAAGTACAGAGATAATATTTACAATTGAGATCTGATGTACTTATCTTTATATCAAAGGCATAAGGGAGATTTTAGCTGGGCAACAATTTCTACATCATGGATTTATGTTTTTTATCTTCTGCATTTGCCTGGTTTTGGCGTGGAAAGGCGATATAGCTTTTGGATCTCACGGAGGGAAAATTAGAGCTGGTAAAATAGGCCCAACTTATCTCAAAGGGGTCGGGTTCGGGCTGACATCGTTTTGGGGCGGGTTGACCCATTTTTAAATAGGTCAGCCCGTCGGCCCTCTTTTTTTTTTTATTTTTAACATTATTATTTATTTTACTTAAATATTACTTTGAATACCCCTATTATTGAATATTAGTAAAGATGATTACTTATTTATTAATATATATTTACATATTATAATTGATTAATATTATGTTAATATTTATTTAGATTTATAATTATAAAATTTGAGATTTTTTTATAAAAAATAAAAAAATTTAAAAGTATAACATTAGCAATTTTTTAATTATACTAATATAACATTAGAAATTTTTTATTAGTATTTTAAAAATATAAAAATATTTTTTTAAAAATATTTAAAAAAAAAGTAACAAGCTGACCAGAGCTCACCCCCTCTAACCCACAGGCTATAGCAGGCTGCCCGCATTCCCACCTCTAGGGAAAATGCCCTTTCTTAACAAAATTTTGACTTTGATGACAAATAACCAAACAATTCTTAAAATCTAAAAAATATTATAAAACTAGCAATAAGATTAGAAAGAGAGAAAAGATGTAGACAAGAAAATGAGAGAAGTATATATTCTATTCTTTTTCCTTCCCATTACAATACAAATGGAATGCCCTATTTATAGGCATAGAAGTTGAAGATGAAGAGTCTAGTAATTAATGGGGGAATAATGAAGAGTCTAGTAATTAATGGATGAGTAATGAAGAGTCTAGTAATTAATGGAGGAATAATGACCTAGGGAATTTGAAGAGGTAGAAGGAGATAGAGATGGACATCTATATTCTAATATTCATAACACTCCCCCTTAGATGTCCATTCTTTAATAATGTGCCTCATTAAAAAACTTTAACTAGGAAAAAACCCTGTGGGATAAAAACCTAGTAAAAGAAAAAGAGTGCACAATTAATTGATACACTTACAGACACTTACAGAGTTGCCTCATTAAAAACCTTGCTAGGAAAACCCAGTGGGACAAAACCTCAGACAAGGGAAAAAGAGTACAGCGTGTATCGACTCCCCCTTTTTGTAACATCAATTGATATCCCTGAATCTGCGAAGTCCAATATCATGTATGAGCTTCTCAAATATTGTCGCTGGAAGTGACTTGGTGAACAAATCTGCTAGATTTTCTTTAGACCGGATTTGCTGGATATTAATCTCACCATTCTTTTGAAGATCATGTGTGAAAAAGAATTTTGGAGAAATATGTTTTGTCCTGTCTCCTTTGATGTACCCTTCTTTTAGTTGGGTAATACATGCAGTATTATCTTCATATAGAACTGTTGGGATCATTTTACTAGATGACAGTCCACAAGTAGTACGTATATGATGTATTATCAATCTTAACCATACACATTCTCGACTTGCTTCATGTATCGCTATTATTTCTGCATGATTAGATGATGTGGCTGATATGGTTTATTTCATTGATCGCCATGAAATAGCTGTACCATTACATGTGAACAAATAGCCTGTTTGCGATCTACCAACATGTGGATCAGACTGAAATCCAGCATCAGCATATCCGACAAAGTCAGTCTTATGTTCATTTGAATAAAATAATCCCATATCCATAGTACCATTCAAGTAACGAAGAATGTGCTTAACCCCATTCCAATGTCTTCGTGTTGGTGAAGAACTATATCTTGCTAATAAGTTAACAGCAAATGATATATCTGGTCGTGTGTGACTAGCAAGATACATAAGCGCACCAATTGCACTAAGATAAGGCACTTCTGGGCCAAGTAGTTCTTCATCACCTTCTTGAGGTCTAAAGGGATCTTTATCTTTCTCCAGAGATCTTACAATCATTGGAGTGCATAATGGATGTGATTTATCCATATAAAAATGTTTTAATACTTTTCTCGTGTAAGTTTCTTGCCACACGAAGATCCCATTTTTCAGATGTTCAATTTGTAGTCCAAGGCAAAATTTTGTTCTTCCCAAGTCCTTCATTTCAAACTCTTTCTTTAAGCAATTCACCGCTTTGGAAATCTCTTCAGGAGTTCCAATGATATTTATGTCATCGACATAAATAGCAATTATAGCAAATTCATTTCCAGATCTTTTTATAAAAATGCATGGACATATCTGATCATTCTTATATCCTTCTTTCAATAGATATTCACTAAGTCGATTATACCACATGCGCCCTGATTGCTTTAATCCATATAAAGACTTATTTAACTTAATTGAGTACCGTTCTCGAGAACTTGAATTATATAATTTTGGTAACTCAAATCCATCAGGGAGACTCATATAAATGTCATTGTCAAGTGAGCCATACAAATAGGCTGTAACAACATCCATTAGACGCAAATCGAGGCCTTCTTTTACTGCCAGACTAATTAGATATCGAAAAGTAGTTGCATCCACCACTGGTGAGTATGTTTCTATAAAATCAATACCAGGTCTTTGTGTAAATCCTTGAGCAACAAGTCGTGCTTTATATCTTACTACTTCACCATTTTCATTTCGTTTTCTCACAAAAACCCATTTATATCCAACTGGTTTTACATCTTCAGGTGTAAGAACCACAGGGCCAAAAACTTTTCGTTTTTCTAATGATTTTAATTCAGCCTCAATTGCGTCTTTCCATTTTGACCAATCATCTCTTTGTTTGCATTCGCTAATACATCTTGGTTCATGATCCTCATCATCATTTATTACATCAAGCGCTACATTATATGCAAAAATATCGTCAACGTTGACTTTATCTCGATCCTATCGTATTCTATTGACAACATAATTTATTGAGATCTCATTATTTTCATATATTTCAGGTACCTGAATGTCTCTCGAAATTGAGACATTAGTGTTGTCAAATAACTCTTCTGGAGTCACTAAATTTTGTTGAATATCCTCGACCTGGCCATCTATATTTATAGCTCCTTTTCTTTTTCGAAGATTTTTATCTTTAGAACCAATGGGCCTGCCACGCTTCAAGCGTGCTTTTGATCCATTAGATTGTCCAATAGGGACATCAATTCTGATAGGAGCATTCGCAGCTGGAACATGTGATTTGGTCACTTTCTTGGGGTCAGTGAATGCGTCTGGCAATTGATTGGCTAAACTCTGTAAATGAATTATCTTTTGAACTTCTAGCTCACATTGTTTTGTACGAGGATCAAGATGAGATAATGATGATTCATTCCAACTAACTTTATTTTCCAGCTGTTTATTTTCTCCCCCTAATGTTGGAAAATTTGATTCGTCAAAATGACAATCAGCAAATCGAGCCGTAAATAAATCTCCTGTTGTTGGCTCTAAATATTTTATTATAGAAGGAGATTCATATCCAACATATATTCCCATCCTTCTTTGAGGACCCCATTTTAGTACGTTGTGGTGGAGCAATTGGAACATATACCGCACATCCAAAAGTTCTTAGATGGGAAATATTTGGTTCCTGACCAAAAACCATTTGTAAAGGGGAGACCTTAAGATAACTAGTTGGCCTGATACGAATTAACATCGCTGCATGTAAAATTGCATGTCCCCAAGTAGATATTGGGAGATTTGATTTCATAAGCAATGGTCTTGCAATCAACTGCAAACGTTTAATTAATGATTCTGCAAGACCATTTTGTGTATGAACATGTGCTACAGGATGTTCAACATCGATTCCCAGAGACATACAATACTCATTGAAAGCTTGTGAAGTAAATTCACCAGCATTATCTTAACGTATTTTCTTAATAGGATAATCTAGAAAATGTGCTCTCAATCTAATTAGTTGAGCAAGTAATCTCGCAAACGCCAGGTTACGAGAAGATAATAAGCAAACATGTGACCATCTTGTTGATGCATCAATTAGAACCATAAAATATCTAAATGGTCCACATGGTGGGTGTATCGGCCCACAAATATCTCCCTGTATACGTTCTAGAAAAGTGAGAGACTCAGTTTCTATTTTTATCGTTGAGGGTCTAATAATTAATTTTCCTTCAGAACATGCAGCACATGAGAAAATATGAGATTGTGGAATTGATTCTCTTCCCAACGAATGTCCACATGAATTCTCAATTATTCTTCGCATCATTATTGTCCCAGGATGGCCTAATCGGTCATGCCAAATATTAAATTTATTCTCACTTGCAAACTTCTGGTTTGCAATAGCATGTGTTTCAATTGTACTAATAAATGTGTAGTACATTCCAGAAGAAAGAGCAGGAAACTTTTCCAATGTGCATTTTTTACCAGAAATCATATATGTGATAACGAGATATTCCTGGTTTTCTCTATTTGTTGTTTCAATATGGTATCCATTTCTACGGATATCCTTGAAACTCAACAAATTCCTGTTAGATTTGGAGGAATAAAATGCACTATCAATGTATAATTGTGTTCCTCCAGGTAACAATATATTAGCTCTTCCAAAACCCTCAATCATCTTTATACTTCCAGATATGGTCTGGACATTGGCTTCTTGCATTACCAAAGATGAAAAATATTTTGGATTTCTGAATATTGTATGAGTTGTTGCACTATCAACGAGACACAAATCTTCTTTATTAATGTCAATGAGTGCCATTCTTCATTAACAGGAACATAGCAAAAGAAACACAAAAGAATTAATGAAAAGAAATACTCATAATTTTATTTATTGATAGAAATAACTTTATTATATCAAAAAGAAAATACACATAATCATAAAACACACATAATCATAAAAATTTAGTTTATTTTTTGGACACTCCCATCACCAATTAGGTGATCAATTCTACCATTAGGATCGGCAAAGAAATCAGCAACATCTAAATGAGTCACATCCATGTTGCCATAATCATAATCGCTTTCTTCCCCAGCAAAATTTATTTCTATCTTTGGCTCTTTGCCTTTATTTTTATTTTTCCTTTTGAGTGATTCTTGATATAATTCAACCAAATGTCTTAGTGTACGACAAGTACGGGCCCAATGACCTTTGCCACCACAACGATGACATAAATTTTCAATATAATTATCATTCCCACTAGTTTCCTTTTTGTGGTTATCATCATTGTTTGCCCACCTCGAGTGGGAACCACGACCACGACCACGTTGACCACGGCCTCGTATATAGCCACGGCCACGTCCACGTCCACGTCCACGTCCATATCCCCGACCACGGGATGATTCATTTGTTACTACATTCACTTCTGGGAATGCAGTAGAGCCAGTTGGACGGGATTCATGATTCCTCATTAAAAGCTCATTATTTTGTTCAACCACCAAAAGGCAAGAAATCAGTTCAGAATACTTTTTGAAACCTTTTTCACGATATTGTTGTTGCAAGAGCACATTGGATGCATGAAATGTGGAGAATGTTCTTTCTAACATGTCATCATCAGTAATTTTTTCTCCACATAGTTTCAATTGAGAACTAATTCTAAATAGTGCAGAATTATATTCACTGACTGATTTAAAATCTTGCATACGTAAATGCATCCAGTCATAACTAGCTTTTGGAAGAATCACAGTTTTCTGGTGGTCATACCTTTCTTTTATGTTGTTCCAAAGGACAAGTGGGTCCTTGACAGTTAAATACTCAGTTTTTAGTCCTTCATCTAGGTGGTGGCGGAGAAAGATCATGGCTTTTGCTTTGTCTTTGTTAGATTCCTGATTACCATCCTTGATAGTGTCTCCTAAACCCATAGCATCTAGATGGATTTCTGCATCTAGTATCCAGGATAGATAATTCTTTCCAGTAATGTCAAGAGCCACAAACTCAAGTTTTGTAAGATTCGACATGATGATACTATCATAAAATGTAACAAAAGTTAAATGGAGATTTAAATTAAGAAGGTTGAGTAATTAGAAAATAATCAAATATGGAACTACAATTTAACATGAAAGTAATATAGAAACTCACCTTCCAATGATAGATTTTACAATAATATCAGTTGGCTAGAGCAGCCGTGCTGATAACGTATTATAAAACTAGCAATAAGATTAGAAAGAGAGAAAAGATGTAGACAAGAAAATGAGAGAAGTATATATTTTATTCTTTTTCCTTCCCATTACAATACAAATGGAATGCCCTATTTATAGGCATAGAAGTTGAAGATGAAGAGTCTAATAATTAATGGGGGAATAATGAAGAGTCTAGTAATTAATGGATGAGTAATGAAGAGTCTAGTAATTAATGGAGGAATAATGACCTAGGGAATTTAAAGAGGTAGAAGGAGATAGAGATGGACATCTATATTCTAATATTCATAACAAAAAAGTGTTATTTAGAACTATAGTTTTAGTGGTAAAAATCATAATTTTCCATCAAATTCCAAGAAAATGGCGGCGTCAGAGGGAAAATTCCAAAAATAGCCTCCATCCAACTAAAAAACCTCTGAGTCCTTGATAATTCTCGCATTAACTTATATACATTTTAATAATTTATAATAAAAAAAATTAATAATAACTATCTAAATATTTTTAATTATTAATATTATTTTTTTAATAAAATCTATTCTCCAAAACTATTTTTCTCCAAAATCTATTCAAAAACACTCTAGATAGAAAGTAAATAATTAAATTAGTCTTTTGTCCATATAATATGCCCTGTGGATATATTAAACTTTAATCTACTATCTCTTAAATTTATAATTTTTAAAAATATTCTTATTAATTACATATAATAAATATTTCTATTAAGAGATAGTTATAATACATATGAATATAAATAGTATTCTAAAAAAATTAACACGTGTTACAAATAACTACTCCTTTCAGTTCTTAATATAGCTAGTTGTAAAGATAGATTTAGTCTTCAATATAATATATCAATCTATTTCATCTCCCAAATCTATAATTTTTTAAATAATATCCATGATGAAAGATAACATTTTAAAAAATTAAACTATATTTATTACAAATAACTAATATAACTAATTTTTTTAATCTACCAAATAAATTGTTTAGTTCTTATATTAAGAATTAGAAAAATAATTTCTTTAATATCCATAGATTAGTTATTAAGCTCTAATATCAAGAAGCAGAGAGAGTATCTAAGAGAACTTCACAATTATTGAGGGCATTCATATCCAGTGTTTCTTTAACCAAATTCTCCTTCCCTGTAACGAAATTTGCTCAATGTTCTATTGATGCCCCATAACTAATTCATATATATTACACACACATACACCAAAACAGTCTGAACTTGAGATTTGATTACAGTCAATGACATGATAGAGACCCTGCCCAGAAAATTTCATCTGAGTAGTTCAGACTCAATAAAGGGAAGTGTGAATATTTTATTAGTACAAGTGAGGAACTTTTTAGTAACGCTGGTTAAATAGAGAAAGAACAGTCACCAAAGAGAACATAAATTTGGCTTACTATTAATTACCTTTAACCAATTCGTATGATACAAAAAGAATGCCTATTTTGAATGAGGGAGCAAAACTCAAGGAAAAAATAGTTTTACTATGAAAAAGGGTAATTTTAGATAAGATATAGTGTAGTCATACCAAAGTTCCCTAAAGATGATGCCCTAAACCTTCACCATGTGTGCCTCAGCCACTGAGGAATTAAGGTCTTCTCGAGATTGTGATCTCCTACTCTGCAGACGCATCTGACTTCTGTGAGGACTCCAGAAGGCACCCCCCATATTACTGCCGTCCTCAGCCACCGAGGAAATAAGGTCTTCTCGAGATTGTGATCTCCTACTCTGCAGACGCATCTGACTTCTGTGAGGAGTCCAGAAGGCGCCCATATTACTGCTGTCGAATAGCATCTGCCCTAAATTATTTGACGAATAACTACGCGAGACACTGCTAGATGAAGGGTACAAGGAAGCTTCCATAAGTTGGATGCCACTGCTGCAATCGCCGAGGCTGGGCCCCAAGCCAAATGGTCTTTCATGTGCCCCAGCAACTGTTGGGCTGAGTGGCATCTTAACTCCTCCATCCCCTGCAATACGAGATAAATTGGACTCACAGCTCAACCATAAAAGAAACATGTCGAGAAAATTGTAAAATGGAATTACTTATACAAAGACATAAACATTTTAAACAATTCAAAACGATAAACGTGGTAATATATAAACTGAAATCAAGAATAATTTACAGATATGGTAAATCATCCATAATCTTGACAACTGAAAGCAAGGTCACATTGTTTAGCACAGAATGCCAATTGCACATCCAAAAAACTGCCACTTAGCCGGTTATTATAATATGCAAGCCGTTATACTAAATCTAGTAGTAACTAAGACCTTTTGGTACCTTACAGCAGTAATAAACAAACATCTTTGGTATATACTTACGGTATCAGATTTCAGATTTAAACAGCAAGGATAAATTTAATTAAATGATGGTTACTTCGTAATAAAATTAAAACATGCAAATTCAATTCAATCAGGAGAGTAAATGATTTTGAAATTTAAATTTTCAGGACGCAATTGTCCAGTGTATTCCACCAGGCTGGGGGAAAAAGACTTCAATTGTTATGTGGCAAAATATATCTATTAAATAAATATTTGATAGCCTATGATTTCTATAGGAGGGGGCAGCAACACGAAGGGGAAGACATTTAGAATTGGTGCGATGGTCCTTCCACCCATGGCTCCAGTATTGCTGCAAGGCATGGGAGCAGGTTGAGTACGTTCTCTCAGTTCAGTACTATGGGTGCTCGTGGGTATGGTTTTTCGACAAAAATGAAAAAGATGGAGTTCCCAAAGTTTAATGAAGCAGATTTCAACGGGTAGGCACTCAGGTATCGCCAATTTTTTGATATTGATTGAACACCCATGGAGTAGAGAATCAAAATATTGAGTATTCATTTGGAGGGAAAGGAATTACAATGGCACTTGGCTTTCATGAGGGGAAAACGTCGGACTGTCTTGAAATTCCATGGGTAGATTACATGGAAGCTATGGCACATGGCTTTAAAACAAACTTCATGTGGCTCCAATGGCGGAGCTTAAGAAGCACAAACAAACAGGGAGTGTTCTGGAGTTTCAAGAGAAGCTTGAGGAATTGTTGGTTGAAGTGGAGATACCAGAATCAGCGGCCTTGAGTTGTTTCTAAGGGGAACTGAAGGCTGAAGTGGAAGCACTAGTGAGGATGTTTAAGCCCTCTACATTCCTTAGTGCCATGTAATTAGGTAGACTTCAGGAGTTGACTATTCCAGGAGAGCAAGGGGGAGAAACCTCTAGAAATCGCCCATGGCTGAGGAACTACACCACTCTAGTCCTAATAGCCCCCACCACTGCTTAATCCAAGGGAAGCTCTCCTCAATTTCACCAAGTGAAAAAGAAAGGCATGGATGAGAGGAAGAAGGGACTATGCCATTGGTGTTACCCAGCAGGTCGCAAATGCAAGATTAATTCAAAGTTTTACAGTATTGTGGTGTCTATATCTAAGAAGGATGAGATGTTTTAAGATTGTGAGGAAGTTGAAGGAGTGACTACCGAATATTCATGTAAGATAAATATTGGATAGGATAAGTTTAAAGATGACTCATCAATTTTGTAGTGGGTTTCCACATTAGCAAGATGAGGGCTTAGGAAATTCTAGAATAGGGTTTTATCATTTATATATTGCTGCTAGTGTTTTAGGTTTGTGAGTACAAATCAATTTTTAAAAGAAATTTAGTGTTTATTTTATTCTTGCGTACCATCAATCAATTAATGAATATTTTTGTCTAAAAGGAATATCATCCATGGGTTCTAATCAACATTAATATAAGGACTTTTCTAACCAAAGCTGCAGGATCCACCCAACACTCACTCCGAAATCTAAAAATGAAGATCTTCATCGAAACCAAAGCTTGGAATATTAAATTTGTTGTGACAATCGACTCACACTTCTATCCTTATTGTTTTAACAGTTAACCATAGAAAGTAGCAAACCTCATGAAGCAATTTAATCAGAACATTTGGCCCACAACTGAAATAAAGTAATTGTACAATCAACTCACACTTCTATCCTTATTGTTTTAACGGTTAACCATAGAAAGTAGCAAACCTCGTGAAGAAATTTAATCAGAACCTTTGGCCCACAACTGGAATAAGGTATGTGTGACAAAGAACGGGAAAGACTGAATATCAATGGAACATGAGTTCCTGACCAAGGTAATTCTTTGAGCAAAGATTACAGCCATGCAAATTTTTTAAAACAACAAGTTAGAACAAAAAATGAGTAGTATGTCTAGACCATGTAGACATCCTTTCATCCCATTATTATTAGGATGTGCTTGGTTCCATGGACGGGAAGGGAGGGATTTTAATGAAGGGAAGGGGAGTGGAGGAGAGTTAACCATCCCTTGTTTGATTTGATTGGACAGAATGAGAAGGCGGGCCTTTTTAATAACCCTTTGTTTGTTTGTTCCCCTCCCCTACATTTTTTACCAACCAAATAAAACCTCAAATCCAGAATCATAAAACGCAAAACTGACTAGTTTTCCCTTTCCCCTAGCTCCTTCCCTCCCCCATAACTGGTGGCCATAAGACTGCTAAGAATTTTAGGAAAAGATCAATGGAGCTGCAAATTTAAAACGTACTTGTCGTTGGGAGAGCACAACAAAGTAATGAGATAAATAAATGCATATAATTTATTTTTAGGCCATGGGAAGTCCATGAAATGAGATTAAAGCTCAAAAGTCACTAGATGTGAAAATAACTTACCAGAATTGATAGGACTCCACCGTTTAAATCGAAAAGGAGATGGGATAGTAAGAACAGATGCACTGGACCCACTGTTATGCCTGAAAAGGGGAAGATACGACGACCTCCGGAAAAATCTTGGCATCCAACTACCAAAATAAGATAATGCACAAAGTAGGAGAATCAGAGAAAGTAACAAAATGAGGATAAGAATAATAGGATTTATCTTCATCTGGATTAAGTCAAAACCACGAAGCCCAAATCCAGTGGAAAAAGCCTTCCCAGCTTCCAACAAAGCAACCCCTAGTGTCCAAGTGATAGATCCAGAGCCAACAGTTATGTGATTATCCATGATATGCAAACCCTCTCTGAGCAGGGATGTAATATACGGCGCCCTAAAGCAATACTGCTCAATGAAAGGCTGTGGAGCAACACTTTTCTTTGCGACCTCCCATCTCTTTTCACAGAAATCCCTACCTTTTTCCAATACATCATCAAGTGTGGCTTCAGAAGTCAGGTTAAAAAATCGGTACACCACAAAAAATCCAGAAATCACATAAAAGTGGCCATATGGGCGAGGGAGATTATCACTAAGGGCACAAGGATGCACTTCACAATCAAGTCCTGGACTGAGATTGGACCATTCAGACAAATTGACAACAATTTTTGCGAGTGCACTACATTCTTGCCAATTTGGAGCACCGGTAAGCATCACTGGGGCTCCTGACCCTCCTTTTTTACCCAATTTTTTTACATTAATCAAAGGACTTTCACTTTCTTTGTTATTGGAAGAACAATGAGAGCAGATGTACTGCTCCTTGTAACCAGACTGCAAGCAAGGGTGTTTAAGTTCTAACTTCCTATTAGTTAGATCTGCATTGGTGGATCCAAGCTCTTTCTTATAAAGATGAGCTACAGATTTGGAAAATGCCTCATTCAGACCATAGCCAGCTAGAGAATATGCAGTGAGATGATGGTTTACTGATCCAATCCTAACAAATAAGCTAGTTTCACTGTTCAGTTGTTGATCACTCTCAAATGTAACTTGTAATGATGAGCCACCCAAGTCAAGTGCACCATATGTTGCTTGCCTTGGTCTAACACCCAAGATGCCACTATGATAATTGAGGGCTATCCATCCATAGTAAGCTTCTTCAGTGCCACTAATAATCTTAACCCAATCCCTTTTGCACAAGAAAGGAGAACCCTTCAGTATAGATAATGCATTATCCAGCAGCCATTTTGAGTCAGTGCTTGGAAGCCTCCGGACACCAGCAGTAGCATAAAGGAACAGAGAAGTACTCTTGTGAGCATGCTCTGGTATTTGCTTCTTTGCCCACTTAGTGAGAGGTTTTAATGCTGCCTCCAAGCCAGACTTATTATGCACCAACTTATCAAGCCCAGGTTCAGTTTCCATTCGATCATAAGCACGCCCACTGTTAGATTTCTTCCGCAGACCATCTCCAAGCGATTTGATAGTGATTGGAAGATTGCTATGTTCCTTGTGTTCAATGGAAGCCTGATATACATAAATTCGGGTCCCAGTACTCCCACAATCAAGTACAACATAATATTTGCCTGATCCTTGATTCCAATAAGAATATATCAGCATGGATAACATGTAAATTAGAAAAAGAAAGAATGTGATGCAGAATGTAAGTGTGATCACTCGGACCCATTTCTTGCAAGCAGATGGGCTTCCCCCTTGAACCGGCTTCACCTTAGAAAAACTGGCACCAGCATTTTCTCTCTGCAGAAGTAATTGGGGCTGCCTCAAATCATGCACATCCATAGGCAGACCTATATTACACTCAGTCCCACTGAAATCTTTGAAACGTGCATAATTGATATAATAACCTTTTAATTTTTGTTCCAGATACTCTAACGAAGATGCCTTAGTAAGCCAATTGATTCAGGCAACTCCTCCCAGCCACTGAAGAATGACAATTTAAACTCAGGATTGTAAATTGTCAGACGCAACTCGAGCCAAGGCATTTACCAGATCTGCATCACAAATACCTTGAGAATTTTCTAAATTAATGATAACATAAAGAGATTAATAAACAGAATGCCAATACACAACAAATCCAACAATGCACAACAAAACAATCCAAAGCATATAAATCGCTAGTAATCAAAATGAAGAGGGAAGAAGTATAATAGCCGATTACACACCACTGAAGCAAAAACTAGTAATCAATTTTTTTTAGAAGTAAACTCAATCTTTATTCAAAAAGCGAGCGACAAAAATATCCAAACGATTACACGACCGGATTCGAGCCAAATTTATATGAAAAAATTAAAACAAACCAAGAAATGGTGCGACTGCGTCCAACACAGGGTTGACAACCACGCAGGTAACAGATGACGGGGGAACAAATTCAAATCTAGATTCAAAGCCAGATTGAACAAATCAATCTCACCAGATTTAGGGAGTAGACAAAGCCCTAGGGTTCGGACCTTCTTCAATACTTGCCGGAGAACAACCACGCAGGGCTGACGACGGTGGACGGCGTCCGACGGCGAGCTCGACCAAGTGTCGAAAATTTGTTCGTCGACGGAGAAAAATGCATCCGCGAATACTGTATAGTCAGACCCCTTTCGATTTTGTGTAATGAATAGTGTGACTCAGCAGCATTCCCTTTTTCGAAGAGAAAGAATAAGGAAAATGACATATGGGTATATGGAAATAACTGAACGATAAAAAAGTCTTAACCAATATCATAATTAATTTTAAATCTCATAGGATCTCATATAAATTTTTTTACAATTATAAAAAGACTTAAATGCCCTTATAAAATAAAAAAATAGTAAAGAAGAAATGAGAGTTGGCACACTCTGGTAGGGGTGTTCATAAAGCCCGCGGCCCGATATGCCTACCCAAGCCTGCGAAAAAAAAAGCCCTGCCCAGCCCGATAAATATAGGCTAGGGCTGGGCATCGGGCTGTAAAATATAACCCATACTTTTTTCGGGTTGGGCACCGGGCAAGGAGTTGCCCTACCCTGCCTTGCCCATGAGCACTCCTTTTTTTATTTTTTTACTTTTCTCCCTAGATGCTACACTTGGAAGGGAGAATATGATAGTTACTGGTGACTAAAGGGTTATTTTAGAAATATAAGGAGTTAAGTACCTAAGTTGCATCTTTTAATATTTATAACTATATTTTTTTTTATTTTACTAATCATAATATGATTACATTATAAATTATAATTATTTTTTTATTTTTTTTAGATACTTCATCCTTGTCAACATTTGGAAAATTAATGTAAAGTTGTAATTACAAACTACTTAGACTTCAAGACTTTTTTTTTATATGCAATAAATTTTAAGACTTTACTTATTATCTTTTTGATACCTTATTTTTAGTGGATTATAGATATTATTTAACTCTTGAAGACATATAAATATGATATTATTTTAAAAGTTTATAATTACAATTTTTTCCATAACATAAGCATGACATCACAATTTGGGCATGCCCAACCCGCCCACGCCCAACCCGCTCATGCCCAGCCCAAAATAGTTAGGGCTTTTACAGGGTAGGGCCAGGCATCGGGCTATAAAATGTAGCCCATACTTTTTTCGGGCAGGGAGGTTGCCCTACCCATGAACACCCCTACACTCTGGTGTGAAATAAGAAAACAGTAAGAACACCATTACTGCCCATACGATAGCTCCCACAGTGTATTCGCAGCTGGGTTTTCTCATCATTGTGGCTAGATGTTGAGGCAGAATTACTGTATATGTAATTTTTTCTGACTATGATATGAGAACGTGAAGTCCGTTGCTATCAAACCTAGGGAAGTGGTTAGCTCGTCATCGTCCTGTTACGTATGATAGTGTGTGGCTAAAGTGTGAGGTATAAAAGGTGACCCACGTAAATATGGAGATTGTGTTTGTATCATGACTTTTTTATCATTTGAGTTGTGGGTTAAATGAGTTTATTTAGGGTTTTAAAAGTTATGTTTGGATTGCAGGAATTTGTGGTGTGTTTAGTTGAGTGTAGTCAGAAAATATGAACAATAGAAAGGTCCCTGTAAAATGTGAATGACAGACCTGATCTGATATGCAGGGCAAGAAGAGTTGTTATTATAGTATGCAATAGTTGTTAATATAAGTGCTTGAGTTGTTAATATTATATGTCTGGTGCAGGTTGTCATTATTGATGGCGAGTTCATATGCAAAGCATCTATTCTGTTATGTTCATATAGGAGGACAGTTTGAAAATGATGTAGAAGGTCATACATATGTTGGGGGTGCAGTAAGAACAATATCCATAAAGGAAGGCACAACATATGATGAGTTCAAAATATTAGTAGCATCATTTGTTGGGAAAGGAAGTGATAAAATTTTGATAAAATTCACTGTTAGATTTGATTAACACACATTTGTTAACATGTTTAATGATGAAGGAATTGAGCATTTAATAATGTTCAACTGAGAAAGTGACCATGTGTACGTAGGAGAGAAAGAAAATAATGAGTGCACATAACTTCGTATGGATGATCTAATAGAGAACTAAGATGTGTAAGTAATATGGTGTGTTGATTTCAAAATATTGTCCTCTAGAATTTACAATATAAGTTATTATATCAGTTGTAGACAGTTATCATTACTGATGTAATTGCAAAGTGTATATATATGAATCAAAGTGCATAGTATGTTTGCTGTCATTTGTTAGTTATAGGGGCTGGGATTGTTAATTTCAGGCGCTGGAATTGTTAGTTTCAGGTGCTGGGGTTGTTAATTGCAGGTGCTGGGGTTGTTAGCTACGCTGGTGTTGTTAATTATGCCATTGAAAACCTTGCTTTGATTTAATTATGCCATTTTAACAAATCTTCTGATGTTGGCATTCATTAAGCCCTTTGTTTTGATTAAATGGGCATTTTAATTATAACTAGAATTGGCATAAGAAGTGAGGACCTTCAAGATTCATTGGAGAGATCAATTAAGGGTATTGGCATTTCGCTTGCATCTCCAAGACTTGTGATCCCAGCAGCAATTTATGGACTGTAGGTTTCGTCTCATCAGTATATTGCGGATGACTTCTTTGATTTTCAAGTAAACTTTGGAAATATGTTACTAAAGTTTTCTTCTGAAGTCAAAAAGTATTAGTTATGGTATTTGGTCAGTTATAATAAATATATTTTTGTTCAATCTAGATTGTGCCAGCCATTTTTGGGATGCTTATCTACAAGGCCGCTGTTCTTGTGCAAGTTTATAGAGACAATGAAGACTTACAATTTATATTTCCAGAAAATAAGGAAGGCTCAAGTGATTGAAATACAAGTTTTGCTGTTGCTCAGTAGAGTAATTTATATTCAACATTTTGAATCTTCCATAAGCTGAGTAGCATCCAGAACACGTCTTGTAAATGCCTTGTAACAATAGTTATGATGATAAGATTTGATTAACTTCTTTGTGTGCATTTCAAATTCATAGTGTAACTTTATGGAGTTGGAACATGTTATAGTACTCCGTTTATGATACATTAGTTGCGCGCTATTAACTAAGGTCAAGAAGAATGATGTTAACAACTCCACCATTAGGGAATAACAACTTCATAGTGAAGGAATGACAACTGCAGCACCATAAATAACAACTACCCAACCCCAGTAAAAATAACAACTCCATAACAACCCTAGCACCTGCAATAATAACAAGTTGTTGAAAGAACAACCCCAGCACCTGCAACTAATAAGAAGGTTTTGAAGGAATAACAACTCCAGCACCTGCAACTAACTCCAGCACCCGCAACTAACAACCCCATAACCTAAAACTAACAACCCCAGCACCTATAACTAACAAATGACAGCAAACGACAGTAAACATAGTATGCACTTTGATTCATATATATGCACTTTGTAATTACATAAGCTCTTGGCAGCAAATGTAAAAAGATTAATATATGCACTTTGCAATTACATATATATGAGACTCAATCATTTTTTCTCACTTTTCCATGACAGCAACCACTTAAATAACTACTATACATGATAGCAAAAATACAAGTCCATCACTCAATAATAACAACCCTATATTGACAATTGCAATAGATTGGAGGCGATTCCAGATTTCTGCAACGCATGAAAAATAGAAGAGACCATCTTTTGTTATGTCTTTTCCAACTTTTCCAATCTCTCCTTTGAGCATCATATTTTAATTTTACTTGCTTGCCACTCCTGTTCATGTCTGTCTAACTTTGGATGAAGTTCTTTGCTTTCATGTTTCAGCGTCTCTATTTTTCCTTTTAAACTCTGTCTTTCTGGTTCTACTAATAGAAAAGCTCCCTGTTCTTGGAGATTCTATAGAGAATGGTTATGAACTGGCTTTCATCTATGTATATTCTTCAAAAGATGCGATTGACCTCTTATAAAATCATCATTTGCAAAGTCCCATTGTTCTGGATCAACTTTTCTAAAATCCTGTTCAAATAGAGATCATCAGTTAATTACTTAGTTTAAGCAACAAAAGCAGAAGGGCAAAATAAAAGCAAATCACATAATGGCATCACCAATATCAAGATTAAATTTGCTTACATATGTGTTCAGTTGTCTGATGAAACTAGAGAGTTATTGTGCTTAAAGAATCTTGGTAGCAACTCACTTGCAAATTCTGGCCAATTCCATACTATGAAACTTTTGTTAGAGGCACTCTAGGAAACAATCGAATATGTGGAAGGATCGTCCACCATCTCATAAGTCTTTGCTAGGAACGGAGGCAGGGAGCTAGAATTGCCCTGAGCTTCATCCATCACTAGTAAATAAACTCCCACCATAAGCTCCTAGGCCCAAAATCCGAAAGTCAGTTTATGATCAATTCAAATTCCCAAACTGTCAAAACAAGCGAATGCTCAATCTCTTCTTACATGCAAGACCATCCCAAAAATACAATGGAAGGTATTAATAACTTTGTCAAATCTGTCCAAGACAAAGCAAAAATAATTGTGTACCTTGAGAGAATAAGTCAAGCTGGATTTTACAAAGTTCAACATCGGCTCAATTATAAATGACGAATAACTGCAAACCTTTATGTACTCGTTCTAAGAAGAGATTATTCACACATATTCCTTGGTGAATTTTGCAATTTAATCTAACAAGTCCCTCCCACTAATAAAAAGTTACCTCAATGCGTACAAAGAATCATGCCTGAAAGCGATTATTCTTCACAGTGTCTCTATTTTCGCCGAAAGTGTAACCCACCAGAAAAGTCGTCAGCACTTGTGCCACTATACTTGACTTCATTTTTTATCCATACTTCTGGCATACAGCTCAATCAATTTTAACCAAAGTTTCCAACACTACAAAGTTTTGATTTTTTGGAAAGGAAGTTGATTTGCTTGTTTGAAATAGAAATAAGCTTGCGGCCAACTAATTCATAATTCTTCCTAAGAATTCAGCAGACAGAAAGTGCAGTGGCCTCACAAGCATAACAACTTGATTGAAGTAGAAAAAACAGACCCGTGTGATTGAACCAGAGTAGGCCATTGCACGCTGTCTCCTTCGTCATACTTTCTCCCCCTCTTCTTTCCACCCCAAAGCGCGCAACTCCCATTTGCTCTGTACTATTTTTTTAATTCACAGGGACAATTACGTCTTTCTACAATTGAAAAAAAATCATTTGAAGTTCTATGGGACTTTAAATTACTTATGACATTTCTTGAGACTTTTTTGGCATTTAATTGCTTCTACGGGACTCAAATGTCATTTTCCCGGAAAGGGTGAGATATGTGATTATTTAGAGTATATTCAATTTTTAGGGAGTATTATTTTATTGTAATTCTAGTTATGACGCTTGGAGAGGCATCTTAGTTTCTAAGTGCCTATGTTTACTCCTGAGGGTAATAGACGGCTCGCCCTGCCCGATATTAGTATCGTTTAGGAAGAAGGGAGATTTCCCTCTGTCTTTAGATTAGGGGTGAGCCCAACTCCTTTCCAAAAAATTTTGCCCAAAAAAAAAAGAAAAAGAATAAAAATGTATAGCTAGTACGCTTCTCTTTTATTACATTATATGGAAAAACACAACTAAAATTAAGGTTTTGAAAAAAAAATTAATCTAAATTTTAGTTTAAAGAAATTTTAAAACAAATAGCATATTTGTTCAAAAAGACTTTTGGACAAAACTATAATTTAAAACTAAAATTTGGAATAAGTTACTGAGATTAAATTCTAAAATAGTAAAAAAATTTATAGATTACCTAATTACTATTTTACCCTTATTTTTTTTACACAATCTCTCCTCTCTCCTCTCTCTTCTCTCTTTTTCTCACTCTCTCCTCTCTCCTCTTTTTAATAAAATATACCCTTATAGTAATTTTCTAATTATAAAAATCTTTCTAGTAATAACTATCTAAACACTTATTTATTCAGAATCATTTTTTTCTATAAACTATTCTCTAAAATCCCTTTTCTAAAAGCTGTTCAAAATTTTTTTTTTCATAAATTATTTTCTAAACTCTTATTCAAACAGACTTATACACAAATAACACTACGTTTTGTTTTGTCTAAATTAGAAAATAAATTATTTTAAATCATAAAATTTATTTTATTAAATTAATTACCATGAAAGTATTATTTATTTTATATAACTATTTGATATTTTGTAATGGATTTGAACATTATCATGTTTAAGTAAGAGTCGTTATCCAAAATCAATTTTTTATACTTGACTCTTTTCATATCAAATAAGATTTTTTCTTTATTTAAACTTTTAGGGATACTTTTAAGTTTTAAGACCTGTTTAATTTTTTTATTCTCATTCCTTCAATTTTTTTCTAATGGATCAAACAGATTTTGTAGTCTTTTATTAGGTTGAGTTGGACAAGATAATTAAATAAAACAGACTAAAAAACCATGCATGTAGAAACATATTCTAACTTTATTAACCATAAACTCTAAATCATAAACAGTTGATTTTTCGTTAATTTGTTAAATATAAAAGATTAAAAATATACTTTTAAAATTTAAAAAATTAAAATAAAATTTAATATAAATATAAATAATTAAACGTATATTTTATCATTTATAATATAAATGCTCAAATCGGTGATATGTACATTACTCCAATAAACTTAGTCAAATTATTGGGAATATGCTATCAATATTGTGTAAGTGTGAAATTTGGTCAATTTACTCTCTAGGGGCTGAATCTTTTCTCGCATCATGTTTGTGGAGGAAAAGAATGAAAAATTAGGATTAACAGGAGGATAATATAAATTAAGAAATTATTAAAAATTCAACTAAAGAAGAAAGGGAATAAATAAAAAAAAGGTAACATACATTTTATTAAGAAACATTTTTTAAAAGAAAATGTTTTTTTGACCCATCCATCACACAGGTAACATGCTAGTTCCTTTATATGACATGAAACACCCACTTCCTTCGGCCTTCACAAAAGTATTTATTGCATTAGAAGGAATAATATGAAAATGAGGTTGAACTAGGGATTCACCTTCTAAAATTAATAAACATATTCACATAAGTCCAAACAATTCATCTCAAATAGCTAAAAAGAGTTAATACATATAATAAATAATGATCTTGTATTCTACCAAGACGTAAGTTTGATTTTTTCTATCATTATGAAGGCTTATTTGGTAGGTAATATCATAAGTTTTTTATTAGTGCTCTCTGAACCCTGAGACCATATCCTGACTTTAGTAGGAGATCAATACTAAACTCATCTAAATTTGTTATGTAACAAAAAAAACTCCTGTCAAATACTTATTACTTTATAAACCGTAAAATTACAAATGAAAAATTAAATTGGGATTTCAAAGCATCTCTATGTAATTATCGTTTCATTCATCTCTTCACACTCATTGAGAAATCCTAGGAAGATGAAACAAATTCCAGTTAAGCAAACGGATTCTTGTGGGCTGTTTTTTTTTTCCCTCTCATTTACAAGGTGAAGAGCTAGTTTTCTTACAAATCAAAAAATTTTCGTTAGGAGACTCACCTACCATAGCTAAGTGCGCGACGCGAGTCGGATCTAACTATAGTCAGAGCAAAGCTCCGGTGAATCGGGTGGACAACAAAAGAAAAATTCTTACAACTAGCACAAGCGATATTTTAAATTTAGTTAGAGTATTTTATAAAAGCAAAAAAATATGTCTCTTTCTTTTGGGTACAAAAATTTTTGAAAGAGGGATTAGGCTCACCCACGATTTGAAGGCAGAGCGAAGTCTCATTTTCTTATAAGCGATACCAATATTGGGTAGGACAAACTGTCAGCTATCATCAGACATAAACATAGACATTTAAGAGTTAGGACGACTTACTAAAACTATAACGAAGTGGTACTCCCCAAGAATCGAATACGCTTTAAATGGTTGCATGTCTCACCTTTTCGTCAGTTGAACTCATAGACGATAGGTATATAAGTCTTTTTTTTTTAATTGCTCACCCGATTCACTGGAACTTTTCCCGACTAGGTATATAAGTCTCTCTCTTTTTTTTAATAACAGTCTATATCCTAGCAAAGTTTTGGCCCGTATGGGTTAGCCCAACTCATTTGTAAATGGGCAAAAATGGGTGTGAGTTAGCTCACATATTGCTCAATCCAAATGAAACTTCTTGAAAGTGAGAAATTAATATTTCTTATTTTAATAGGTAAATTATCTCTCTCCTAATAAAAAGGGTTCATGCTTATGGAGAATATAAAAAGAGAAGTAGTTCTAACTTGTAGGGAAAATTCTTGAAAAAGAATCGAAATTTTTAAACTGAGACTTTAAATATTGTAAATATAAGAGAAAGTGTCAAAATTCTAATTGAGATTTTAAAGTTTAAAGCTAAATAACTAAAATACTCTTTATTTTATTTTTAAAAAAGTTAATTGTACTTAATTTTTAGGGATATTTTAGTCATTTTGCTCTAAATTTTAAAAATATCAATTTAGATCCTAACACTTTTTTTGGAATTTTCTATATTTAAAGTCTCAATTTGTTATTTACCAATTTTTACTGTCTTTTTTAAAGATTTTCTCTAACTTTTATATGTCTATATATATAAATATAAGTTTGGATCTTTGTGAACAACAAAGAGTAATCTTTTATGGAGGATAGGGCGCCTAATCAATTTTTCTTATGGAAGTTTTTTTTTTATTTCATAGTTTCATAAAATTCAGTCCTTGTCTGGGTCATGCTCCAACTATACTTAAGCCCATGGAACTACTTTTTAATGATAATGTTCGAATTAATTGAACGTTTGGATCCCATTAACAAAATGTTTGTGCCTCAAAAATTTATTTAGAATTAATAAACCTCTTTAATCACTTTGGGCACAACCCATTATAATTTTGTGCCAAACAAATATTAATATTAATTATCAACGGTTGTGATTAAGGCTACCAAAATGGGCTAATAGCCTAATACTTCAGAAATAATTTTGAAATTTCACTGCATCCTTTAATCAAAATTAAATTAAATTTTATGGGTGAAAAGACATGTTTGCCCTTGGTTCATTTTCTTCTTTTAATTAAAAAAAAACAATCTAGATCTTATAAGGAGGTGTGCTCTATTGTGTGGGTGAATACACTTTTACTAGCAGACGCCACAAAGTCAAGTGTTTTATTGGAGCCTAGATTGATAGGATAGAAGAATTTTTTTTTATAGATTTAGAAATAAAAATAAAAGTCAACGTGGAAATAGAATTATGTTAAAAATAAATTTTAAAAATTTATTTGGTAGGATAAAAATAAATATGAAATTGATATATATTTTTTTATAACTTAAAGTAAAATAGTTTAAAATATTCTTTTATAACTTAGGAAGGGTTAAAATTATCTAAGAATTTTATAACTTAAAATAAAATAGTTTAAAATATTTCTCCTCCACTTTTGTTATCTCATTTCTTAATTTTTTTTATAAAATTAAAATAGCTTAAAATATTAAAAGTAAAATTTCTATTTCTATTATACCAAACATACCCTAGGCCTTCTTCAAATAGCGAGTATTTGGTTTCTGGCTAACTTTTTCTTTTCTCCCTTTTTTGTGGTCTTGTCTCCTGTTTTCCTGTTTTACTGTTATCTCTGGTGGTTTCTTTTCAGGTAGCTTGTAATGACTCTGGCTCTTTTGCCTTTTAGTAATAAAATTATTCAGTTTGAACAAAAAAAATAAAATTTTTATATTATATATAGATAAAAATAAGCTTATAACTAATTAATGATTTTACTTACAAGTACATCAATCAATGTATATGTATACTTTGATTGATGGCAAGTCATACAATTCACGAGTTAATAAATCTCAGACAGTGTGCGCAAAAACTATAGATTATCTTGATTTAGATCATATAATTTAAAAATACTCTGAATATTAGAATTATCATGTAAATAAAGCCATTCCCAATTTGGCTTACAAATACTCGGATTGATATTATCGCATACTAAATAGTTGTACAAAAGAAATTCTAATTAATGCATAAATCTAATCTGTTTAGATGATAGGAAATATATAATTAAGAAAAAAATTAATCCATAGATCCTTATAATTTATCTCAATTTTAAATTATGTCTCTGTAGTATATTTTAATTATATTAAACTCTTATAGTTTGATTTGTATAGGCATGTCCATCTTTGATTGTAAAAACTCTTAATTTTAATTTATAGAATTTTATGGACTTTACAAAATCATTTTGTTTCATTTTACACCATTTAATACTAGTATATTTCTATAAATAAAATTCCATAAAGTACGTAAATTAAAATTAACAGATTAAATAATAAGGATCCAACTCAGAAAAATAAATTATCGTCAACTATTTATTGTTCACCATAATTTATTTTATTTTTTGCTTAATAAATTATTTATTTATCAAAATAAATTATGTTTGATCCAGCCAAATAGTGGTAGTTTTTTTTTGCCCACCCGGTTCACCGGAATTTTGCCCCGACTACATCTGGATTCGACTCGCGTCGCGCACTTGGCTATGGTGGATGAGTCTCTCAACGGGAATTTTTTGTGTACGCCAAGACTCGAACTCGAGATCTCATTTAAGTGATACCGAGTAGCTTATTACTCGAATCATCTCCTTTGAGATATTATCTTATGTTTCTTCTATGTTTCAATTTACATATTTGTAACCAAAAAAAAATTACACACTGCTTTTGGCCTCTCAGTAATGAGCCTAATCACATATAATAGGGGGCCTTTTTACTATGTATCGTTTTATCTAGTACGGCAACATATTTGACCCGTGCATCGAGGAAGTGAGTATTGAAAAGTATTTAGGGTATGTTTGGCAGTAGGAAAATAAAAACGGTGAAGTGGGAGGGAAAGTAGCATTTTCTTTGTTTAGTAGGATAGAAGATATTTATATTTTTAATATTCTAAATTATTTCAATTCTATTAAAAAAGTTAAAAAAATTATATGTAAGAAGTGGAAGTAAAATATTTTTAACTATTTTATTCTAAATTATAAAATTTTTAAATAACTTTAACCTTTCCTGAGTTATAAAAAAATATTTTAGATCATTTTACTGAAAGTCATAAAAAAATATATATATCAATTCTATACTTATTTTTAATTTATAAAATAAATTTTTAAAATTTATTTTTAATCTAATTTTATTTATACTGTTTATATTTTTATTTCAATAAAATAAAACTCTTCTATTACCAAACGTATATGTTAGTATAAAAAAAAAGTGAGAAAAGTGACCGCTACTTGCACAATGATTGTTGCACGCAAGTATTTTGGACTAGGATATTCTTTAATCAAAATATTAAATAATGTCTTAAATAACGTATTGACTTCATTCTCTGCGCATAATGTATCTTGCAAACAAAGCCAATTTGTTTCTTACATAAAATTTTGAATCCCTTAAAAACTGCATTATCTCCTTGATTGCATCATCATTTAGCATCTAATAAATAAAAATCTTTATATTTTGAATCCCCTAATTTATTAAACACACCTAAATTTAATTAATGGATCAATAATTGTTAACAAATAATTCAAAATAAACGGAATCTCAATAAAAATAGAAAAATTAAAAGAATCAAATGTAATAAATGATAACCTAACATATAAAATATCAAATGATACCCAATTTATGGAGTACAAAAAGTATTATGTTGTTATCAAATTTTTGAGTTGAGTTTTCAATTATATTATTTTTATATTTTTATCTTATAAAATTGTGTCAATTAAAATTTAAACATATACTAGTAACAAACTCAATAAATCTCACAAACTCACTTACCGAATTTTTTGTTTTTACGTTTTTAATTTATAAAATTATGTTAACTCGCTCTTAAATTTATGTTAATTTTTTAAATTTAATTATATTTAGTGACTTCATATATAAAATGCATAGAAATTTATTTATTAAATATAATAAACTATAAATATTTATGGATTTAATTTCAATTATTTGGATTCAAAATATATTTAAATTAAATTGTTGGTATTTTTAATATTTTAATTATTTAATTATATATTTTTAATAGCTATTTATTAATAAAAATAAAATCTTATGTGTTTAGAATTCGAGTTCAAAGTTTATCTCTGTATCACGAGTTTATTTAAATTCTTGAGTCTAACAATCTTATGTGTTACAAATATTAGTAAAGATATTGATATGTTTGATTTACTATTAAAAAACTATTTATAGTTCTTTTGCTTTTATAAAATTTACAGTTCCTTTTATTTCACGGCGTTTTAGATAATTATTATTTATACAAATCCACGATGAATTCAACATTTCAACGCAACCGGTCAAGATATGATACAAGAATGGATAATGATCCTTTGATTTTGCAATTTCACTTACTAAAGAATGGTTTCACATACAGTCATAATTATTATTCCATCCCGTTTGGCCTTTACCAAACCCACAGATTTGACCAAGTATTTGCCGACCACACCGACACGAACCTGACGAAGACGATCATATCACTATGAAAAAAGAATCTTATTATTTTTTTAAAATATAATTATGATTTATTACATATTTATTTTACCCAAAGGCTATTGATAATTATTTTGGACTGCAAAAGCCGGAGCATGTAATAAAGTATGTCTGCATAGAGAAAATTTCAACTTGACAAGTATTTTTTTTATGAAGAACTTGGCAAGTATTAATCTACCCCAAAAGATTATATGTTAATTATGAGGAAAATTATATTCAAGGAGTTATACTTAAATAAAATGTATATTAATATACATAAAGTTTAGAGATTAAGGTTATCCCTTTTAAGGGTATCCCCAAAATGTATAAGTTACTTAAATAATTTTTTTTATTTGATTAAGAGTATCCTTTTTAAAGTTTAGGGAGTAAATAATTTTTGCCTCTCCCAATAGATACACTTTTCAGAATTTGAACTTATATTCTCTTTTTTTTAATAGGAGTAAGACCACTTACCACTTTAACCAATAGCTTGTTCGTAGCTATTTGAGGGATTTATATTAATTTTAAATATAAAATATCAATCCACCTTACTTCTAAATTAATAATTTTATTAAAATTATTTTTATTGATTATACATTTTAAAGGGGTTTATATGAATGAATAATGATGTAGTTTTTTGTGCAAATTATTAAAATAACATTTTAGAAAGATTAACAATGATACACATGTTTTTAAAAATAATTAAATTAATAATTTTTTTAATATCTATAAATTAATTGTTAAACTCATATATATGTATATATATATAGGATCTAAATGTCTTCAAATTTCCTTATAACTGGTATGAGTATTCTTAAAAATAAAATAATATGAAACCTAAATTGCACGTAGTAATTAATAATCACAAAAATTGTTGTATATTCCAAAAGAAAACCTGGATGGTGAGTTTCAGGAAGAAAATGAAAATGATAGGAGTATATTTTATAATTCTAGGAAATAAAAATTCGTCAAAGTAACTTTTGTCTAAAAGTTTAGGGGATTGAATGCAATTTCCTCAGTTAATAAAACTTTATTAGCAAATATAATTATAACATTAACACGGCTATAAAATACATCATATTAAAAATTAAGCAAAATGATTCTTCAGAGACAATAAGTTATTGAACTTTGAATTTAATAAAAGAAACTTCTGGAGGAAAAAACAAAAGCTATCTCTTAATTAAATGTTAGTAATATATAAATATGTATATATTGAATTGTAGATACGGTAAGGTCATTAATTATGAATGCGTAAAGAAGATGTTTGAAACTAATAAATTGAAATGCTTTGTGTAAGAAATTGAAAAGGCTAAGCATATGGATCCTTCAAGGCAAAGGCTTTTGAGTTTATCTTTTGTGTCACAACAAGCGTAGACAATGTAGATTTAGGACATCATCGTTTGAAAAAACATTAAAGACCAAACTAGAAGGTCCATAAAAGAATTAATATTATTGATATTATTTTTCAACAAAAATAATATTTAATTTAAAATTCAATGATCTCATCATCATTTGTGTTGTTTTGTATATTTGGACTATTTTGAATGTCATCTTATTTATATTAATAAGATGACATTCAAAATACTCCAAATATACAAAACAACACAAATGATGATAAGATCATTGAATTTTAAATTAAATATTATTTTTTACATTGAATTTTAAATTAAATATTATTTTTGAATGTCATCTTATTTATATTGATTCAACTTTTGATTCCTTGGATTTAATGTTTTATGGTTGCGCCTGGGACTTATTGATCATAAACCATTATCCACAGAGTCAAGCCCAGTTATTATTAATTATTAAAACAATACCCTCTCATATACATGGTAATATGAACATTAAACTTCATCAGTTAGGGAGTGCGTGCCTATATACTTCTCTGGTGATATTTACAAATCACTTTAACATATTTTACCAGAGTTAAAAAAATTATTAAACACCATTAACTTTCTTAAAATTTAATAACTTTTATTTTAATAATTTTTAAATTTGTCATGTTTAATATATACACTTTAGTATAAGTCTAATAAAATAACAGTTTACAGAACAATTAATTAGGGATAAAATCGTACCTATATTAAT
This sequence comes from Leucaena leucocephala, assembly GCA_037074615.1. Lineage (NCBI taxonomy): Eukaryota > Viridiplantae > Streptophyta > Magnoliopsida > Fabales > Fabaceae > Leucaena > Leucaena leucocephala. The sequence goes on along the minus strand of CM073548.1, from coordinate 5,537,189 downwards.
ATATAGGTATATTAATATAATAAATTTAATGAGGTGACCTAAATTAATATATATACTATTAAAAAAAAGTCATATAATAGCAGTTAAAAGTGACATTTCACAACGATTTTTTAACCCGAGTATATAGGTACATTAATATAATAAATTTAATGAGGTGACCTAAATTAATATATACACTATTAGAAAAAAGTTGTATAATAGTAATTAAAAATGACATTTCACACTAATTTTTTAACCGCGCGTAAATTATACCACTATTGTAAATCTAGCTTTTAACAGCTATTGAAAAACCACCGTTAAATGTAATACTTTAACGGCGATTTTATAAAAGCCGCTGTTATATATTTATAATTTTACGGCGGTTTCCAATAAAATTACCGTTATAGTTTAATCATATAATGCCTGTTTTTATGTTAACCGCCGTTACTGTCTATACTTGTAGTTTAAGAAAAATAGCCATTAAAGGCTTAATTTTTTTACATAATAAAGTAAGTAAGCATTAGAAAAATTCAAATTAAATGTTAATATATAGTAATAAATTAATTCAAATTTTTATTAATGCATGTAATGAACCAAAATATAATATAATTATATATAAACATATATTGTACAATCATATCTACACATGAAATTGATGATTAATTAAAGCAAGTTCTCCAGCATAGTTTTTGCCAAAACATTCATCATTGAGTAGATTTGATCATCTTCAAAACTTTTTTTGTTCTGCTCCAACAACTGCAAGTTAGAAGTAATAGGTAAATATATATCATATGTGATAAATTAAAAAAGTCTAAATATTGATCACTTCATATCTCATGTAACCTATCAGTGATCTCTATCTCAATGATCTGAGGCATATATTAGATTATATACTGCACTCAACACTGTTAGGTTGATGTCATTACTAAAAAAATAGAAAGACACATAGTATATTAGTGACTAATTTTTGCCCTAATAATAATAAATCTTTGAAAACTAAAACTTAATTATTTAAAAAATACTTACTCGAGGATAAATATATGAAAGATTATGACTACCTGGATAGCCTTTGAACAAGTTGAAGCCTTGCAAAACCCTATCTCCAATTAAAAAAAAAAAGATATTATATATATAAAATCCTCCTAAAATATGACTAATATTAATTATTTAGAACCATTTTGTACACAATATAATTTAAAAATAATATTATAAATAAATTTAGTTTATTTCAAAAGAGCTAATTATGGTAGATAAAAGCTTTACTAAAAATAAAAAAAAACTATACCATAATTATAAAAATGATTTTTCTTAAAATTCAAATAATTAATATAATATTAGAGTATACATAATAAAACTTACTGTGTCAATATATAAGTATTCTACACATATCTTTAAAAGAGAATACTATATAATTAATATAGCTTTAATCAATCATATGAAGTTTTTCCTGAGGTCCTAAGATGAAACTATCACCTAAAAAATGTTAATAAAAATATAAGTCACAATCGATATTCTCGATCAATATATACTTTTAAAATCTTCTAATATACAATTCAATTAAAAATAAATTTGTGTTGATTTGACTAAATACTTTTAACTTTTTTATCTATAAATCATAATCAATATTTTTAATCAGTAATCCCACTTTATTTTTTAAAATATTTTGAGTCACATAATAATAATTAAATAATAATCCTATAAACTAATTTTATAATATTTTAAATTTATAAACATAATGATGATTTATAAAGATTAGAAACCGCTTTAATTTTTGAAAATTGTTGAACCATATAATAATAATTAATTAATAATTTTATTAATAAATTTTATGATATTTATAAGCAAAACAAATTTTATAGATACATTCTCTCTCCCTATTTTCTCCAGCCTTCATTCGCTCCTCTTCTTGAGTGCTTCCTTTTAAGTTTTCTAGCACCTCTCTCTCTCTCTAACGTAGGCGGGAGATTAGGTTGTCTGACTTTGGGATTTTTGTTTGTTAAGGTTAAGGTTTTCATTTTTTTTCCTTTTACAATGATAGTAATTTGGATTTGTGTGGCAGCGACGACAATTCAGGAAAAAAGAAACAAATCTGAGATGGTACAGCTGTTAACGGCGAAGTGGAGAAGAGAAAAACAAGAATGATTGGGATGGTTTTTTGAACCCCATACCTTGGTTCGAACATTGTTTCCAGGGCTTCTTACTTTTCTAGGGATGGCAATGGTGACATAGGATTCTTGGCTGTGTTCTAGTTGGTGTGGGGGGTTGGTTTGGGCTTATGCCCTTTTTTGTGGTTTAGATTTATTTTAAAGTTTTTGTTAATTTTATTTTTATTCAATAATACAAAAATACTTATACCTAAAAAAACTATTTTATGATATTTTAAAATTTTAATAATAATAATAATTTATAATAATTATAAATAAATAATTAATTATAACTTATTTTTTTTGTCTTTCTCCTATATAATACACAGGAGATATCTCTAGTTATATATATTGAGTAAAAATAATTTTTTATATCAAATATATCTCTAAGAGTTAAATTCCCCCCGCCCCCCAAAATATCTAGTGCATATCATAAATATTATTATCTATGTTGTTAAAATTGAGAAATAGTATATCATATATTTTTAAAATATAAGTAAAATGCCTGTATTACTTTGATAAATATCATTTGTGTGTGTGTGTGTGTATAACTCTTATTGGATGGTATGTGTTTGGAAGGAACTGATCTGTCAATCATGCATCAGCATGCGGGCACCACAAATCGTGGAATTTCCTTGTCCGTTTCTTCCTTCTAGAAAAATAGATATTAATTTTAAGAATTAAAAATAATATTTATTTTAAATTTCCATCTGAACAAATCAATGACAAAAATATTATAAAATAAATAGATGAAGATAAAATAAATAGTCACATTTTTATTATAAAGATTTTAAATCTTGAAACTATTTTAAAACTAGGTTACAATGGATATATAAATTCCTTTAAAATAATTTTGACATCAAGCACCTTTTTATAAATAAATATTTTCAATATATAATTTTTAAGCATAATTATATTTTTATTATGTATAAAAACTATAATTGAAGTACTTGGTATGTATAGTCCGTATCTTTATTGTAATACAATTTACAATATCCTAAATGGCTTGGCCAGTATTTGGACTTGATTTTTTCCCTAATATTCTATATATTTCTTTTATCTTAAATATATGATATATTTAATTAATTTAATTAGATTAAAAAAATTAGTTAAATTTGTCATTATAATATATTTTTCTAAAATATCCTAATCATCTTCCTTAACTTATTTCTTCCTTCTTTTACTTGATTATTATTGAGAGAATATCAGGATAATTTAAAAAATAGTTAATAAATTTAAAAAATAAATCTTATATTTAAGATTAAAATTAACTCATTAATTAAATTCTATATTTAAAAGTGGAGGAGTGTTATTTTATTTTTTTTAATCAAAGAATTTTTGGAAAGGGGTTAGACTCACCTACAATTTAAGGGCAGGATGAAATCTCATTTATTTCTAGACGATACAAATGTCGGGCAGGACGAGCTATCTATTATTCTCAAGCGTAAACTTAAGTACTCAAAAATTAAAATACCTCCCAAAAAAATCGCGACTAAAAATTGTTATTTTTCTATTTATTAGAACTCTATTATTTTCATCCTATTATAAGTTGAGGCTATGTTCTAAACTTGGGCCTGCATTTCTAATCTATTATTTTTCTTTCTCTTTTTTATCTTCCTTTGAATTTCGTGTAAATTACGGCTACATTTTTTTTTCCTTCTTTGAAGTCAGATGTGCTGTTTTGCATAAACAAATTTAAATTGGTAAAAAAAGAATAAACAAATTTAAAAATATTATTTCATAAGGACAACGTCTTCAACAACTCCAGCTATTATTGGGTCTAAGTTTTTTGAAATTGGCCCACTAATCATGCGCCATCCACCCTCGAAACATTGACAACCAAAACACTAAACTCAATAAACATGATATAACTAATTAATAATAACAATAATAATAATAATTACAGCCATAAATAAATTAGTTATAACAATTTCAAGCTTATCAGAAACGACATCGGCAATCTGGCTTTATAAATATGAGCATTATTCTTGTCTCGTCCCTCGTCAAAGGTTCCATTCACAGATATCTTCTTCATTGGTTTCTAAATAGTAAATAGAAACACAGAGCTCAAGGAACAGCATCAATGGCGACCAAAGTTTACATTGTGTAAGTAATTCTTTCTCTTTTTCTTTCTTCTCTTTTGTATGCTTCTTAATTTCATGCTCTTTTCTCTCCTTCTTCTTCTGCATAATTTCTGAATCGTTTAGATTCTATTTTAATGGTTATTCAAACCATCAGAATTTGCTTTCTTTTTGTGAGCATGTTTGTCTGCAAGTTCATAAAATTTTCAGTCCTTGTCTTCCTGAAATCTGGGCTCAGTTCATTTTCTCGATCTGTTTCAATGATATATATATGTGTGTGTGTGTGTGTGTGTGTGTGTGTGTGTTTTGATGGTTTATAGGATTGATGAATATTTTCTGTTTTCAATTTTGTTGTTTGATTCGTCTTGTTAATTGCAGATTGATGGATTTGGAATTGGGTATTTGTGCTTGTAAGTTTTACTTCATTATTAATTTGCTACAAATAGAAGATTCTCTTTTCTCGGAGAGAAAAAGTCAACTTTGCTAAAAATATCTGAACCCATCAGGATTATTAATTTCTGTCACAGTTATGTATATTCAATCAATTTTGTTGTTATCTCCCTTGAAGATTCAAAAGCACAAAACACTAGAAGCTTCAGATTTCTAGTACTTTATTAACTTCCGTGATCACAGGGAAGTTAATTTCTATCCATCTAAAAAGGTGAACTTGTGAAAAAGAAAGACAAAGAAAATGAAAAGATTGCGAGTGTTGAGCTTTTTAAAAGCTGCAATTTGCTTCATTGTCAAGCAAGAAAAATACATATGACAATGAAACCCAACCTTCCATTATTGTGTCTATAATTTTAAATATAAGATTATAAATAATTAATTTAATTAATTTTTTAATATTTATAAATTAATTATCTATTTTTTACTTTAAAGATTAGAGGGAATATCCCACAATATTGAAGGGTTCTAATATTAATTCCTGAGCATTGATAGGTTATTTTCTTGGGCTTGCAATGCTGCTTAGGGCTGGTAATTTGGGTTGGGCCCGCGGGCCCAACCCGCCAACCCGCCAAAAACTGGCGGGTTGGGTTGCAAAAATTGCAACCCACATTGATGCGGGTCTTTTTGACCCGCACCCGCCAAGCCCGCACCCGCGGCGGGCTAACCCGCCGGGTTGGCGGGTTAGCCCCCCTTTTTTTTTTTTTACTTTTTTTTTTTAATTTTTTTTTAATTTTTTTATTATTTATATTACACATTTATACCTTACTAATTTGAGAGCCTTAGTTAAACAAGAGACATTATACTTAATTTATATTAACTTTATCTCATTGAGTCATTTCTTTCTTTATATATATTTATTTTATTTTATTATAATTTTTTTTGTGATAGATTTATCTATAGATAGTAACAAAATTGACTAAATAAATATTTTGACGACTTAAGACATGATTCGAATTTAATTAATATTGACATATGTAATTTTTTTTTAAAAAAAAGTTGAAAAAAAATTTAAAAATTATATATAAAAAATTAAAAAAAAAAAAAAAAAAGCTGGCGGGCTAGCCCGCCAACCCGCCATGGCGGTCTCGGGTTGGGGTTTCCCCAACCCGCCTGGAGGCGGGCCGATTTTAACCGGCCCGCCTCCCCCCCAACCCGCGGCGGGCCAACCCGTTTTCGGCGGGTTGGCCCGCATTACCACCCCTAATGCTGCTGAATTTAGTTTGTGAAATATAATGTAATTTATTTCTTTCTTTCTGTGATCCCACCATTTTATTTGTTAATATACTTAAAAGCAACTAGAAAAAGCTTAATCATACTGTAGATAATGTAAAGTAGTCCACATCACTATGTCTTGTCAGATAGTAAAATGCTCATAGTATTCTTTATTAATCATGGCATAGTCCCACCACAGTAATATATTAATGCATTAATGGTAGGTATGGCAGTCTTTCTTACATCACATTCACACCTTAAACACACACACACACACACATACTGTGTTCTTTTTATTAGTGACTCTGACCCTGAATCTTCCCATTATTTTCGCTGGGTTCAACTATATTGTTGTGTTAGTGGATAATTAGTGCCATTACATATATTAGACCAATAAGTTAATCACACCATATTCATTCTGATTAATTCTCAAATTATATATTATTCAGAGTCTATTATGATGCTTTAGCTTGACTTTATATATTTAAATGTTTAAATTAACTTTACATTAATATTGATTTTTATGTCTATATATATAGTTACTATTCTACTTACGGACATGTTGAGAAGTTGGCACATGAGATTAAAAAAGGAGCAGATTCTGTGGAAGGAGTTGAATCCAAACTCTGGCAGGTTGGTAGCAATCAGTTTCTTTAATTTGATGATACAAATTTTTTTAAAAACATTGACGTGGATCTTCTCTAATCATATAATCGATCATTTAATAATAGATAGAGAATTATGTCAGTATGTAAGATATCAAAATATCATTCATTTTATATATAATCTAATAAATAATAAAAAAAGAAAAAAATTCAAGAGGTTGAAGTATTACAAAATACATAAAGAATCAGGTGTTATATAGACCCTCGTTCAAAATTTACTTCTTTGTATATTTATCTCTAGCTAGATGGATGCAAGATATTGTTACCTTTTTATAGATCACATGTCTTTGTAATGTTTTATATGTTACGGTAAATTTTCTTCTTCTTTTGTTTTGTATTTTTAATTTCTTTTTCTTTTTCTAATAACTAAAATAGGTACCTGAGACTCTACCTCAAGAGGTTCTTGAGAAGTTAGGAGCACCTCCAAAGAGTGATGTGCCAATAATTACGCCGAATGAGCTAACGGAAGCAGATGGCTTATTGTTTGGTTTCCCTACAAGGTTTGGACTAATGGCTGCTCAGTTCAAAGCATTTATGGATGCAACTGGAGGATTATGGCGAACCCAAACACTCGCCGGAAAGCCTGCCGGAATCTTTTACAGCACCGCATCTCAAGGAGGTGGACAAGAGACTACCCCGTAAGTTTATTTAACTTTGACTCACTCTAAAAAACATCAATATGCTTAAAAAATTTAGGGCATGTTTGGTAAGGTTGTAAACCATGGTTTTAAAAGGGCTTTTAGCCTAAACTTTGGTTTGAAAAAATTTTAAAACAAACAGCCATATTTGTCCAGAAGTGCTTTTGGGCAAAACTATGGTTTAAAAGTAAAAGCACTTATGGACTATCCAATTACTATCTTACCCCTACTTTTTCTTACACCCTCTCTCCTCTCCCTACTTTTTCTTACACTCTCTCTCATCTCTCTTACTTTTTTTTACACCCTCTCTCCTTTCTCCTTTCTCCTCTCTACCCTCTCTCCTCTCTCTTCTCTTTTCTCTACCTCTCTCATCTCTCTTACTTTAAATCAAATCATACAATTTTTAGTAATTTACCAATATAAAAAGTCATTCTAAAAATAACTATCTAAACACTTATTTATTCAAAACTACTTTTTTTCCATAAACTCTTCTCTAAAAGCCATTTTCTATAAGTTGTCCATAAGCCCTTCTTTTTTATAAACCCTTTTTTAAAATCCTATTCAAATAGCCCTTTAAACATGTTAATTTTGAGGGTTAGATGTTATCTCGATAAACAAAATGGTGGGCCCCACCTGACAAACCAATGATCATCTTAGTGATAATTATCATGGTACTCATCATTGCGATGATATCTACACCATCTAAATACAATTTTAATAGTCTATATTTAAAAATTTTAACTTATAATTTTTAAATAAAAATATATTTTTTAAAAGAACTGTCAATTAAAAAAATTTAAAGAAAATATATTAAATACGGATCGTCTATATTGGATTTGGATAATTTAGATTTCAGTGGCCATCACCCTTGATCAGCACCAAAACTAGTTTCATCGAGGATGATTGCATGAGTGCATAGTTTATTGACTAAATCTTGAGTTTATTACTTGCCAAGCTTTTTACCACTAACAAAGTATTATATGGTTGTGAAACACACAGACTAACATCAATTACTCAACTGGTTCATCATGGGATGATGTTTGTGCCAATTGGATACACATTTGGTGGTGGCATGTTTGAGATGGAGCAAGTGAAAGGTGGTTCACCTTATGGTGCTGGTACTTTTGCTGGGGATGGTTCCAGACAGCCTACTGAATTAGAATTGGCTCAAGCTTTTCATCAAGGGAAGTACTTTGCTGGCATTGCCAAGAAGCTCAAAGCTGGATCTCAGTGATTTTTATATATATATATATATCGTTTCCTTCATTAGCATGAAAGTGTTATGTATTATCTGCATATCAGTTTATATATTCAGTATCTTGTTATATTCCTGTGTTTCCACACAGAATAAGATGTGACTAGGAAAATGAAAGAAGAAGAGAGTGAGAGAGGATGATATGTTATACTTGTATTGTCAAAGTTTGTCATTATTGAAATTGAGTAACTTCCATCATTGATATATATATGTATGTATGTATGTATATGCATGTTTGCTTTGTACTGTTGTTCTTCATTGACTTCCAGTTAAGAGTTTTAGCGAGGTGGTGTGTATATATCTATGTAATTGATAAGAGAATATTCGATCTGGATCCTCTAATATATATAAAATCATAAGTCATGACCCTGATTATCTAACTAATCTGAAAACGACATGTATTCCTAAAAGTGACATAGAATTATTATTTCCTATTTGTTAATTGTGCATATGAACTGTGAACAACAACAACAACAAAGCCTTATCCCATTAAATATGGTCGGCTACATGGATCATACGACGCCATTGTATTCTATCAAAAACTGAATCCTTGGTTAAATTATTGACCAGGAGATCCCGCTCAATGACCTCGTTGAGCGTTCTCTTTGGCCTTGCTCTATTCCTTTTAACCAAACTCCATACTATTTGATTCACCCTCATCACTAGTGCATCCCTTGGCCTTCTTTGTACGTGTCCAAATCACCTAAGACGGTTCTCTACAATTTTCTCCTCAATAGATGCCACTCCAACTCTTCCCCGTATTTGTTCATTACGAATCTTATCTTTTCTTGTATGTCCACACATCCATCTCAACATCCTCATCTCAGCTACCCCAATTTTATGCTCTTGCTGTCCTTTTAAAGCCCAACATTCACTTCCATAAAGCATTGCTGGTCTTATAGTAGTGCGATAAAACTTTCCTTTTAATTTATCTGGTACTTTGGATCACATATAACCCCAGTAACCTTTCTCCATTTAAACCACCCAGCTTGAATTCTATCATTAACATCCTCCAAAATTTCACCATCCTTCTGTATAATTGATCCCAAATATTTGAACTTACCTATTTGTGGAATAACTTAATCTCTCAATTTGACCTCCAAGTTATTTCTAACTTGCCTCTTATCAAAATTACAATGCATATATTCAGTTTTACTTCTACTCAGACGAAAACCCTTTGACTCTAAAGTACTTCTCCATAACTCAAATTTAAAATTAATCTCCTCTCTTGACTCTGCCACAAGAACTATATCGTCTGTAAAAAGCATGCACTTAGGGATTTTTTCTTGAATAGGCTTGGTTAGAGCATCCATCACTAGATTAAATAAATAAGGACTCAAAGATGATCCCTGATGAAGACCAATCCTTATGGGAAAATCCTTTATTTCGCCCTCAGACGTTCTTACAGTAGTTGTTATCCCCTCATACATATCTTTTATTGCCTTAATATATGCCACGCGCACACCTTTCTTTTCCAAAGCTTTCCAAAGCACCTCCCTTGGTACTCGATCATATGCTTTTTCTAAGTCAATAAAGATCATATGCAAGCTTCTTTTTTTGGTCCGGTACCTTTCCATTAACCCCCTTAATAAATGAATCGCCTCTATTGTAAACCTACCCGGCATAAAACCACACTGATTCTCAGAAATATCAGTCTCTAATCTCAACCTGTGTTCAATTACCTTTTTCCACAACTTCATAGTGTGACTCATAAGCTTTATCCCTCTGTAATTTGCACAATTTTGAATATCCCCTTTATTTTTGTAAATAGGAACTAAAGTACTTTCCTCCAGTCATCAGGCATTTTCTTAGAAGTTAAGATCACATTAAATAGTTTAGCAAGTCACACCACCCCCACTTTGCCTAAACACTTCCAAACTTCAATAGGAATACCGTCAGGTCCAACAGCTTTACTATTTTCCATTTTCTTAAGCGCCTCTTTAACCTATTCAACATGGATCCTAGGGTAAAATGCCAAATTTGGTTCAACTTCTCGTGTTAAATCTCCGAGCTCATAACTCGACCCTCCTCCCTCATCATTAAACAATTTGTAAAAATAGGTCTCCCACCGTTCTTTAATATCACTATCTGCAACTAAAACCTTGCCTTCTTTATCCTTAATACACCGTACTTGATCCAAATCCCTCAATTTCCTTTCCCTATCTCTTGCAATCTTATAAATCTTTCGTTCTCCCGACTTTGTTCCTAACTCCTTATAAAATTTCTCAAAAGCTTTAAAACGAGCTGCACTCACCGCCTTCTTAGTTTTCTTCTTAGCTAAACGATACTTTTCCCAATTTTCAGTATTATTACATAAGTGTACAGCTTTGAAACAGTCTCTCTTATTGTTAACTTTCTCTTGTACGTCCTTATTCCACCATCAAATCTCCTTATCTCGTCGACCAAAACCTTTAGATTCTCCCAAAATTACTTTAGCAACCGTTTGGACCTTCTCAGCCATTTTCTTCCATATGATATTAGCATTTTTCTGAGCCTCCCAAACCCTTTCATTTAGCATAGTTCTTTTAAAAGTTTCCCTCTTCTCCTCCTTTAACTGCCACCACTTGACTCTTGTGTTTAAAACATGTTGGCGTTTTTTCTTCCTATACTTAATATGCACGTCAAGGACCATTAACCTATGCTGGGTTGTCACCCCGTCCCCTGAAATCACTTTACAATTTGTACAAAGTCTTCTGTCATGACTCCTTACCAAAAAAAAATCAATCTGTGACCTGTGGACCCTACTCTTGTATGTGACCAAGTGCTCTTCCCGCTTCTTAAAGCATGTGTTGACAATCTTAAGATTGTAAGCCAAGAAAAACTCAAGAATAGATTGTCCTTTATTATTAATCTCTCCAAAACCAAAACCACCATGAGCCCCTGTATACTGCCCTGCCTCCTTACCAACATGACCATTAAGGTCTCCACTAATAAAAATTTTCTCAATAAGTGGTATGCTCTGAATCAATCCCTCCAAATCTTCCCAAAACTTTTTCTTAAGGTGTGCTTCTGTTCCCACTTGAGGTGCATAAGCACTAATAACGTTGATTGTATCCCTTCCAATAATTATTCTTAAAGATATAATTCTGTCATCAATCCTTTTCACATCCACCACATTCGTCTTCCACTCTTTATCCACAATGATACCAACACCATTCCTCATACCTGTTTTACCTGTGTACCAAAATTTGAACTCATTGATTTCTAAAGATTTTTCTCCAACCCATTTAGTTTTCTGAAGGCACAAGATATTAATCTTTCGCTTTACCATTAGGCCTATCACCTCCCACATTTTTTCAGTCATAGTCCCAATATTCCAAGTGCCAAATCTAATCTTTCTCTCCTGAACTAGCTTCTTTAGCCGCCTCCGTCCGTAAGAGAGTGGTAGTCCTTGCTCATTTAATACTACATCCAGGCGACGATGCAGCGGCCCTTACTCACTTCTCATTGTACTCGAGCCATATAACGCGTTACTTACGGGCAACGACCTAGTATTAGCGCAATATTTTCGTATGTCCATGTTCATAAGATTCGACAAGTTTTTACGTTGGCTATCAGGGCCTAACACAACTCTCCTCCTTTACCCGGGCTTGGGACCGGCTATATGCGTAGGTGGAGTTGCATATGAACTATGAACATTTGGACCAATTATGACCGGCTCAAGTGGATGAGATTCTTTAAGGTCTTAAGTTTTGGATACCAACAACAGTTGAAAAGTGATTTGGTATCTGTTTTGAAGATACCTTCTTTGAACCTAAAAATACTCAAATCTGCATGTAAAAAAATAATGTCCCAAGAAAATAAAAGTGTTTTGGAATAACGGGGGAAAAGTAGGTAATTTAGAATACCAATATTTTTTATGAATAAAAATTTATCAGGTCCTCTTTATTGACAAAATTTTAATAGGGGACTCCTCCGTTTTTTCTAAAAGATTAAAGTTTTAACCTTACGAATGGAAAAGATTAGGAGAGTGAAACAAACCTCTTACAGGACACGTATTCTAAGAAAGTCCATAATCATGGTAATGGAAATAATGACGTTCTAACAAAATTTTCCAAACAGCAAGTATATATCTATCTTTGCGTATAGACTACGTTCCATGGCGTGGTGAATACAGCAGGCTGATTAGATAGTCATGATTGCTCTTTGAAGTCAAGGATGTTGTTATTATTAGACGTCGTTAATCATAAAGACATTAAAAATGAGTTGGATTTAAATAAGCTTTAAAAAGTTAATAAAGTGGGAAGTCTTGCATCAATCATTTAATAAGATATGTGTATATATAGGTGGAAGGACTAAACTTGAACTTTAAAATTTTAATTTAGTCGTTTGAAGTTTTTTTTTTTTAAGTAAGCTTAGTTTATCTACCGTACAAAATAGTGACTGATCACTTTATATTATAGATTTTTTGAAATAGTTTATTGACTTATGGGAAGGTGACATTCAAAGCTTGTAAATTGAGGGATACTGGTTGGTGCAAAGCATCAGGATTTGTTTCTTGTCCTCATCGTATACAGATGCTGGGGAAGATAAAGGGAAGCCAGAGTTGGCGTTAGCGTTACAGTTTGGTTCACAAGGCATGAAAGGTTTTATCCAGAAAAGTGTTTTTACCTTCTCTTATCTTGGATTCCTTTGGTTTGCCATTGGATCTTGAGTAAGAAACCTAATTTAGGATTTCTTGCTAATCTCAATTCTTTACTTCAGTTGTTTGATATTACAGTTTCACCTCTCCACCGAATTCAAGTTTCACTTTCATCCCAAATTCACCATAGAATTGGCAGTGCTATGGTGACTCCGATTAATTGTAGGCTGCTCATGCTTTGTTTTTCTATTATTTTGGTGCTTTTTTTTTTGGCCTTTTTATTTTTTATGTTTGTTGTAGGTTATATACTGGTTTTAACCAGCTTTTTGTGCTGGAACCAAGCTAACCTAGCCTCTAGTTCCACTTTCAAGTCCTCGGTGGTGGTTATCGGAGTATCTTCAAACGTCATCAAGGATGTAGACGTAGGAAATTAATAGGCTCGGCCAGTGGTTCGTGGTGGCGTGTCTTTCCGGCTATGATATTGCAGTCCGATTGTCAACTGTCTTGCTATATACTTTTTTTTATATATAAATAAATTTTTAAAAAGAAGTTAGGCGATCTAAGGGTAAGATGAAGTATCTCTTTCTCCTAAACGATATCAATATCAGGTAAGGCGAGCCATCTATTACTCTCAGACATAAATCTAAATACTTAAGAGTTACGATGCCTCCTAAAATATTACAACTAAAATTATAATAAAATAATACTTTTTAAAAATTAAATATATTTTAAATAATCGACTTGCTATATATTTTGTCACTGAGAAGTAGAGCTGGTAAAACGGGCCCAGCCCCCGCCACTTTTTTTTTAAATTTTAATATTATTATTTATTTTACTTAAATGTTATTTTGAATACTCCTATTATCGAATACTAGTAAAGATAATTACTTATTTGTTAATATATGTTTACATATTATAATTGATTAATATTATGTTAATATTTATTTAGATTTATAATTATAAAATTTGAGATTTTTGTATAAAAAATAGAAATTTTTAAGAGTATAACATGAGCAATTTTTTGATTATGCTAATATAACATTAGAAATTTTTTATTAGTATTTTAAAAATGTTAAAAATAATTTTTTTAAAATAAAAAAAAAAAAGTGGCTGGCTCGCGGGCCAGCCCGCCACTAAGGGGGCAGGCTCGGGCTGACGTTTTTCCAACCCATTTTAGGGCGGACTGGGAGCAGGCTGGCCTATTTTTAGCAGCCTGCATTCCCAGGTCTATTGAGAAGTCGGTGAAAGGAAGACTTTAGTCTCTGGAGTGGGCCATGGCCTACCTCTTTCAAGTTGGCATCTCAATGATCCTACTATAGCCCAAATTTCCATTAACAATAGTAGCTTTTAGGTTTTTGTTTTGTTTGTTGTTTGTGTACTTCGGCCCCCTAACAAATGCTATGGATTGCCCCACCTGTGTAATGGGGTCTTTTTTTATATGTTATACTGTATTGACTTTATAATATATATACACACACACACACACACAATACTTTCACTTAATAAAAAAAAAGCCTGTAAATTATGGGGGCGTAGTTCAATTTCAACAAGGACTTGGTGTTTGTGGTGTACACACGTCTTTAACTAGTGCTTAGTCAATTAAAGTTAACATATTTAATAAAAAATATGTTAATATCCCATAAAAACTCACGAGTTCAATTCTTCTTCTTATTATTATAAAAATTTATTTGGTAGGCAATTTTATACGTATCTTATAAGTATTTTCTAAGTTATAGGATTGTGCCCTAATTTTAGTGGCGAATCGATACCGAATCAGCTTAAACTTTTTTTATACCAAAAAAAGAAAAAGAGTGCTTGTTTGTCTTCAGTACATGATGTTGGGATTCTAACTTTTGCTGATTTTAACAATATAGAGGCACAAGGTCACGAATATATAGTAGTGGAAATTTTTTCTTATAAAATGATATTTTCTCTTTTGTCTTTCATATAAAAGTAAAATAATTAATTTATAGATATTAAATAAATTAATTTAATTATTTATAATATATTAGTTTTTCTATAATACTATTTTTTATCATATGAATTTTAACTAACCTTTTATAAAACCTTTTATTACACGCAATTAGTAAGAATAAGGGAAAAATATTATAAATTTATAGGATAAAACGAATTGAGGAGGTCTTATGTAAAATTTTTTTAAAATATAACTATTATTAATTACTTGGACCCATTTTATACATAATATAAATAAAAAATAATATTATAAATAAATTTAGTTTATTTCAAAAGAGCTACCCATGGTAGAAAAGAGTTTTACTAAAATCTAAAAGAAACCTTATCATAGTTATAAAAAAAATTAATAAAAAAATAATTATGATAAAAAAAATAAGATAAGTCAAATTATTATGACATATAAATTACTAAATCTTTTATAAATTGTATATTATAACTAAATAGATACTAGAGTAAATTTAATTTTATAATATAAATATTACACTTTCCTATAAATATGTATATTAATTAATAAAAATGTAATAATAGAATCTTTTATGAAATATTCTTAAAGATATTAAAAATTAAATTAAAGTGTATATATAAAAATAATATAAAAGTATATGCAATTTTAATAAAATTAAAAAATTAATTAATAATTCAGAAGAATCTATCATGGATATTTAGAATATTATCCCCAAAATGAACTCCTAGAATTAAATCCAAATAATATATTATATAATATTAGAGTATGCATAATGAATTATACTATACCAATATACAAGTATTCTATACATACATTCAAAATAGAAGGCTATACAATTAACATAACTTTAATTAAGCCTCTGAAATTTTTTCTGGGGTCATAAAATGAGAATATCACCTGAAAAATGTTAATAAAAATATGGTGAGACAAACATCTTAGTAACTATCAATTCTACTCATCATACATACTAATTTTATGGATATTCCAAAATTCATAGAGCACATGACTAGACCATGGGCTTATTCTCCATCAGTAAACAGGTAGGAGTGTTGTAACCCATCGATAAATAGGTGGGGGACGTCCCTCGGTAAACTGGTGGGATAAAAGCCAACCATCGAGCTCCAATAGAGGCTATACCACGTGGTAGAAATATAACTCTATCATCATCCATCCCTAATGCATAATTCTCAAAATAATTATATTAATTAACATCTCAATAGCTTATAAATATCATAAAAGGGGTTTTCTCAAGATAATAACTTTTTTTAAATTTTAATATCAAGATATAACAAGTTTATAATATCAACTGAAACATTCTAAATTAAATTTTAAGTCTCACAAGACTACTTTTAATAAAAATAATCAAACAGGTTTTCTCAATACAATCATATCAATATCAATAGATTTATATATATCAAATCACTCATGAAGATCACATTAGCATATACAACGAGTAGAAAGTGATTACTTCTTGCCTAAATATATAAATAATTACTAGAAAAGATCTGAAAGGTAAATCTTAACTTTGGGTGAGTTGAAATGAGGACGTGTTTGGGTGGGAAACAGAGATGGGATTCATTGGGAACAATAAAAGGACAGAGAGAGATGACTAAAAAGAGAGAAGCTTACTCAATAATTAAGTCTGAGAAATAACTAAGGACCTTAGCTCTATTTATAAAGCCATAATAATAATTCAAAATTTAAATCCATATCTAAATCTGAACCCAAATCATAATAATTTCCTAACTAATAATAACAATCAAATTATAAAACTCTAAGTAAAGATAATAGTAGGATAATCTAGATATTTTATTTTATTGAAAATAATAAAAATATTAAAGCATAATAATTTAATTAGATAATATTTTTTAAATTATTGATAAATAATATTTTTAATTGTACTTAAATATAAGGATAAAAATTGTGATGTTATAACTCTCCTCTCTTTTAGAAATTTTATCCTCAAAATTTAGCACACTCTATAAAGCTTCCTTATTTTATTTTCTAATGGTTTCTCTAATTTTACACTATTTCTCCCATCTAAAAGATACAACCCACCATAATAAGTGAGTATTATATTATAGACAATTTATAAACTAACAGGGAAGGATATGTGTGAATAATGTATATTGTTATTACTATGCAATGTAACATAAATTAGGAAACTATGCTCTGATAACAAATTATAAAATTTTTCTAAAATATAACTACTATTAATTACTTGGACCTATTTTATATACAATATAAATTAGAAATAATATTATAAATAAATTTAGTTTATTTTAAAACAGTTAACTATGGTAGAAATTTTTTTTACTAAAATTTAAAAGAAACTCTACCATGGTTATAAAAATATTTTTCTTATTAGATAAATAATTATCATAGAAAAAAGAATAAAATGAGTCAAATTCTTATGACATATAAATTGCTGAATCTTTTATAAATTGTATATTATAACTAAATAGATACTATAGTAGACTTGATTTTATAATATAAATATTACACTTTTCTATAAATATGTATATTGATTAATAAAAAGATAATAATAAAATCTTTTATAAAATATTCTTAAAGATATTAAAAATTAGATTAAAGTGTATATATAAAAATAATGTAAGAGTCTATGCAATTTTAATAAAATTGAAGAAATAATTAATAATTTAGAAGAATCTATCATGGATATTTAGAATATTATTCCTAAGATAAACTCCCAGAATCAAATTTAAATAATATATTATATAATATTAAAGTACGTATAGTGAACCATATTATGATAATATATAAGTATTTTATAAATATATTCAAAGGAGAAGACTATACAATTGATATAGCTTTAATTAAGCCTCCGAAGTTTTCTCTGGGGTTATAAAATGAGACTATCACCTGTAAAATATTAATAAAAATAGGGTGAGATAAACATCTCAGTAACATCAATTCTACTCATCATGTATACTAACATATGCTCATGAGGTGTCAAGTAAGACATATAATAAAATACAATGTATAAAAAAAATAATATATTATTATAATAAAATCAAATAGATGACCCACCCAAGTTCTTCCCATTAATCTAATCGAACTGCATTATCTCGCTGACCGAACCTATGGGCTAAAGATAATTACTATATATCTAGCCACTCAAAAAACTAACCAGTCAAATGTCATGGATATGCCAAAATCCATAGAACACATAACCGGACCATAGGTTCATTCCCCCTCGGTAAACAGGTGGGAGTCTCGCAACCCCTTGATAAACAGGTAGGGCACGTCCCTTGATAAACTAGTGGGATAAAAAGCCAATAATCGAGTTCTAATGGAGGTTATACCACATGATAGAAATACAACTCTATAATCACCGAACCTCAATGCATAATTATCAAATTTTTCATATTAATTAACATCTCAATAGTTTGATAAATATCATAAAAGAGTTTTTTTAAAGATAATAACTTTTTTTAAATTCTAATATCAATATATAACAAGTTTATAATCTCAATTTAAATATTTTAAATTAAATTTTAAGTTTCACAAGACTATTTTCAATAAAAATAATCAAACAAATTTTTTCGATACAATCATATTAATATCAATAGATTTATATATATCAAATCAATCACAAAGATCACATTAGCACATACAACGAATAGAAAGTGGTTACTTCTTGCCTAAATATATGAATAATTACCACAAAAGATCTTAAAGTTAAATCTTAGCTTTTGGTGAGTGAAAATGAGGGCGTGTTTATGAGGGAAACAGAAGTGTGATTCTTTGGGAACAAGAAAAGGATTGAGAGAGATGACTAAAAAGAGAGAAGTCGACTTAATAATTAAATATGAAGAATAACTGAGAGCCTTAGCTCTATTTATAAAGATATAATAATAATTTAAAATTTAAATTCATATCTAAATCTGAACCCAAATCCTAATAATTCACTAACTAATAATAATAATTAAATCATAAAATCCTAAATAAAGATAATGGTAAGATAATACAAATATCTTATTTTATTAAAAATAATAAAAAATACTAAACAAATAATAATTTAGTTAGATAATATTTTTTAAATTATTGATAAATAATATTTTTTATTATACTTAAATATAAGGATAAAAATTGGGATGTTATATCTTATATTTAAATCTAAAATAAACCTTTTTATCTAGATCTTATATATTTAGGATAAGGGGTAGTAGTAAATAGTAATTGAGTTATTTACAACTTGATAGACGATTAGGTTTTGATTAATAGGAACATTTCAATTCATCATTTCAACTTGATAGTCAAAGTTTCTTGATAACAACCGTGAGGTGTTCCAGCTACACCTGCTGTGATTGGGGTAGTCCATGGAAGTTCGTGTGGTTAAAAACATCTTAGAAATCTTTCTCCAAACTTCCATTTCTTTGTGAAATGTGCACTAATAAGTTAAATCGTTGTCCAAACTATGATTGTTAAAAAATAAATTATACAAAATGCCTTCAACTTTATGCTATATAAATAAATAATCTACTTAATCTTTAAAATTTTATAATAGACTTTTCTAAATTTTTATATCTACAAAAATATTTTTATCCCTTGAAGTTTAAGGGATTATATGCATACAAACATAACATTTGGGAGTATAAAATTAATAAATTTGGTTTATCTGCATAAATTTTAAAGTTTATGAGAGTTTATTATTAAGTTTTAAAGGTTAAAGGAGTCTTTTATACACGGTTCAAAATTCAGATGAGTTTTGTGTAATTTAATATAAAAAAATCATTATTTCCAAATAGTTTACCTTATACTTTTCAAATGAGTTGTGAAATGTCTTAAATTTGTGTTTACAAATGCTTCTAATTTTCAATAGTCATGGATTTGTATCAAAGAAATAGTTCAATCTAGTGGTGGCTCCCTTACTGCTTATGATCACGACTCTAACATTGTGTTTAGCTTAACGGAAAGGAGGAAAGAGGAGGGAAATAAAAAAAATTTAATGAAGGGGAGGGAAAGGGTAAAGAGGGGAGATATATAGGGACGGAGAGTGGAGGGAATATATTTTAATAATCTTTTATTTGGATTGATTAGAGGGGAGGAGAGATAGAGATTTTAGTGATTCTTTATTTGGCTTGAGAGGAAAAAGGAGTTAATAAAAATTTGACTATTTTAACTTTGTAAAATATAAATAGATTACTTTCTATTATATGATTGTATAGGTATGACTCTATTTATTAATAAAAATGATCAAGTGAAAATTTTGAATTGTTATTGTAGGCCCATGTCTCAAAGTAAATTATATATATACACACGCCACATAACTATATGAATAGAACCTTGAAAACCTAAAAAAAAATTAAAACACAACGATATACATTCAAATAATCTACCAGATAAAAAGACATTTGATTGAAATTCTATGTTCTAGTGAAAAGGTATGGGAGAGAATATCATAAAGGGTACAAGGTTATAAAATATAAAAGATAAGAAAGAAATTATATAATTTTATTGAAATTAATATTGTAATAAGTTTTTTTATCTCTCATCTTTTTTAAAAAAAAACTCCACTTTTAGAGGGGAAGCTAGGAAAGAAAAAGGAGGGGAGTTGAATCTCTCCCCTCTTTAAAAATATTTTATCTAAATAGGGGTATTTTAAAAATTTCCAAGTCAAACGAGGGGAAGGAAACAACAAACATTGACTTCTCTCCCTCCCCATCCAAAAATCATGTACCAAACATAGAGTAAGTATCTTTCTCCACTTAATTATTTTTTTATTTTCCTCCAAGGACCTTGGTCCTTTTGTGAAATTTCTGGGTTTCATAGTTTTTTTAAGGGTAATTAAGCGATTACGAGGTTCTAAGTTCTAAAATGCCATTTTCCCTACAAAATTAAATTAAATATTTTAAATTTTGACAATTATCAGGGAAAGGGACTCCACAACCTAATCGGCATAAAACAGTCACTAAAGTGAGGTCACCAAATTGAAAATGCTTGTCAATCTGAAAATTTGATGTTTGAAAAATTATTCAAATATTTTGAATTCATTAGCTTAGAATCATTTCAAATGGAGAGAAAGATTGCAAACACTAGTGACTAGTGACTAGTGAATATAAAATGTATTTGATTTACGTGGTTCTTGACTAGTGACTTGGAAAATTGATCTGATCTCCCTGGTGTTAGAATATCATTTTCTGGGTAAAAAATCATAGCCATTTTTTCTTGTCTTGAATATATCAAGATGATGACGACAAGTAGATAAGAAAATAGTAAAAAAGATATTTATTTTTTCCAATTGTGTTTACTTTGTTTATGATAAGAAAATTATACGGGAATGCAATGTTTACTTTGACTTTGTTCGCTTGATTTTGATTTCTTTTGTCTCCTCCTATTTAAGGGAGAGGAAGTCATACAAACGACATGGGATAACTAGAAATGATTTTGTACAAATG
Organism: Leucaena leucocephala; assembly: GCA_037074615.1. Taxonomy (NCBI): domain Eukaryota; kingdom Viridiplantae; phylum Streptophyta; class Magnoliopsida; order Fabales; family Fabaceae; genus Leucaena; species Leucaena leucocephala. The sequence continues at coordinate 5,515,822 of CM073548.1, read as the reverse complement.
CTGCGAAATTATATATATATAATTTATGCCATGTTATATATATTTATATTTTTTATTTTTCTAATTTAATTAATATGAAGATTAGAAATCAGGAATTTAAATTTGAATATATGTAATATATACAAAGACATATTTTTATATATACCTATAATTATAATTATATAACTAACAAGCCATTGGTCTAAGTGGAATTTATTTGGTTGTTTAAATATGAGGTCTTAAGTTTGATTTCGTGTGGATACAAAAAAGTCTTTGGAGAGCTACTCTATTAGACTCGACAATGATCTAATTTAACCCAATCAAATAATTATATCAAAAAAATTATAATTATATAAATATTGTACATAATTATATATTTCATATATATATTTATATTCTATAACATTAATAATTATTTTAATTAAAATATTATAAAATATATAACTATTATCAACAATAAATAATTTTTATAAATTATATAATTATGTATTTTATAATGGTGGGGAGGGGGGCATAAAGGAAGGGGCGGTTTTTTTTTTCTTAAACAAATAGACTCAATTTTTATTTTTAGGATTTAAATAGTATTAGAAGAAATTAATTTCTAATAAATAAAATTTTTATTTAATTATCTAAGTTGAGAGAATTTATCTAAAATATTAAAAAATAAATATTATTTCTAGTAAAAGTTAAAAAAAACAGAGAGAAAAAAGAAGAAGACAAAGACATGGCACCTTTAGGAATAAAAAAAATAAAAAAAAGAAATATTTAAAAAAGAAAGTGACGCCACGCCTTTTTATAATATTTAAAAAACACAGGCGGTGACCAACACGGCATTCTTCTTCTTCTTTTCTCTCCGCCATTTTTGTTCTAGCATCTCCATTGATAAATATCCAGATCATATGAGTTTCACTTTATTCTCATAAAATCTTTCTATTACCATATTTATTTTCTAATTATTTTTTATATCAAGAGAGATCTTTAAAAATATCATTTCTTTTGTTAGAAGCTAAATTTGAGGATTAGAGTTTGTAATAAGTGTGAAATTTTTAATAAATGAGAACCATATAATTGTAGAGATAAATACATACTTATATTTAATCGATTTAAAATTTTTCTATTACATTATTTGATAGATTTAGGGTTAGGATTTAAATGTTAGAGTATATAGATAATTTAATATGATAACTTTATTAATTAAACATAAGTTTAATAATTGGTTATGTTTATTAGAGGTATAATTAATATTTAATTAGTTTATATTGTGGCTAAAGTGTGTAAATTGAAAATATGTATTTTTGTTAGAATCCTAAATTGGAGAATTGTAGATTTTGATAAAATTGAATAATTTTGAGTTAATTGATAGTTCAAATGAGTTATTGAAATATAGGAAATGATGAGTTTTAATATTGAAATGAAGATTTGGATATTGTAAGTGAGATTTGGAAGTTATAGGTAAAATTGTGAACTTTAAATTTATGTAACTAAATTGATTATTTGTTTAGCAATTTGATATTGATCATTTTAGGGATTGATTTTGAGGTTATGATGAAATGTGAATATTAGAGATTTTGAATGAGACCTTAAGATTAAAAATTACGGTTTTTAGATGATTTGGGGAGTTTGATATTAAATAAGAATTTTAAGGGTAGAATAGAGTTAAGACAATATATGATTGTTATTTAAATGATAATTTGAGAAATAGATGAATTATAGTTATTTTTTTAGGGATTAAAGTGAGTAAATTTTAAAGATTTTATAATGATTGGATAAAAATTTCGATGCTATCAAGTTATTCGATGATAAAGATGTGATTGTGATAGAGAAATTAAGTTATAGTATTAAATTAAGAATTTTTAAATAAAATAAAGTTAGAAGATAATAGTGAGTATTTATTTAAAAGTATATATTGTGTCAAATTGACAACTTATTGATGCATATTTATACAAATTATGTAGATTAACTATTGAGTTGTGAACTAGGCACGTGGCTTCTCATTTATGGTACTTTTGTTAGCTTTGGCGAGAGCTAACCACTTTCTATTTGTTATACATGCTAATGTCTTGTTCATGAGTAGTTTTGGTTTGTTGAATTTATTAAATGCTATGTAATATATTTTGATATATGATGAAATTATTTAAAGTCAAATAGTCTTATGAGACTTTTATTTTGAAAATGTAATCCTTAGAACTTATATAATTATATTCGAATTATGAGAATTCGATTTGCAAATGAAATATAGATATTGAAATTGACTACTTGATGAGTTTTTGAGCATGTTGCATATTATGGAAATTGGTGAGTGGATTGTGTTATTACTATCACGGATTAGACCTCTATTTATGCATGATGGTTGGCTATATCACCTCCTGCATGGGACAGGCCCTAGTGTCTCTTTTCGCCCTCCTACGTGAGGATAGGCCTTTCATGGCTCCTTTGGTCCTCCTGAATGTGGATAGGCCTTTATGGCTCTGAGATTGTGATTATGGGATTACATTTATATCATGACATTTAAAATTGTTTATTTATTGTTAATTACAATATTACCGGATATCTGTCTTACTTGACATCTCACAAACACATATTAGTATGTATCATGAGTAGGAACTGTTGGTTACTAAGGGTTTAGTCTCACCCCGAGGTTATTTATATTTTTCAGGAGTTAGTTCAGTTGCCGGGTTCGAATGGAAAGGTGCCGTAGGCATAGTAATGCTATTTGATTTGTATAACACCACCCTTTATGATTATGTGTTGAATAGATATAAATTATCATTGCATAGCCTACTTTTGTTTATACTTTGATAATTTTCTATTTTGATGATCATACTGGATATTGTGCACTGGTAGAAGGTCGGAGGCCTCTTAGCATTATGCATGTGACTTTATGGATCTACAGTAACTATTTTGCTCTATTAATAGTATTATTTAGTATTTTATTTGTGTTGTTTACCTGGGTTTGACGCCCGAAGACCTATTTCAGAAGTTTGAAATTCATTTATAACCATAGTTATATTGTGAACAAAATAGGTTCAAGTAATTAATAGTAGTTATAATAAAGAGAATTTTAAAAGGGAGTTGGTACGAAACGAAAGAAAATGATAGATAAGTTCCATGTAAAGAATAAGGTAAAGGTTCAACTATCACCCTAAACTAACTTTAATACTATAATTAGCACTTTAAAGTATTTAAAGGTATATAATTAGCACCCTAAAATATTTTTTGGGTACAATTAGTACCCTAGAGTATTTTTTTTGTGCAATTAGCATCTTCTATTGATGGATCTCAAACTTCCGTTTGATTCCCTCTAGTGGATAAGCTTTTTTTTTTTGTACACATCATTATTTAAAATTCCAACTGTATAATTTTTTAAAAAATCCAGCAAAAAGATATTGAGACTCTTTCTGGTTGATTTTTGGATTCTGACGGTGTTGGTATATAGCATATCTACTGGTGCTCCTTCGTTCTAGTCCTTGCACGTATAGAGGAGTAATTTCATAACCTTAAATCTCTCATTCACTCTTTCTCATTCTCAATCTCTTTCATTTGCTGATTCTTTTTAAAAAATAATGACACATAAATTTTAAATAATGACGTGTAGAAAAAACTTAGGTAGTGGGTTCAGACAGAAGTTTGAAATCTGTTAGCTAAGGTGCTAATTATACTATTAAATATTTTAGGGTACTAATTATAGCATAAAAACTAGTTTAGGATATTGGGGGCACTAAAGAATATGGTGGCCACTAACCAAAATGTCACTCAAATTTATAAAATAACACATAAGTCTTAAAACAAAAAAACGGTACAATTTCGGGAGATAACATAATTAAGGTGTTTGAGAGATATATAACTAAATTCTAAATCACCATTTATATTCTATAATCAGAAAATCCCACCAACATATCATTTGAAATTACTAAACTAAAAATTGATTCCAAATTGCAAAATTCCAAATCAATACTCTACACCAAAAAGGAATTTTAAAAGATTGATATTTTTATAATTTTTGTTAGAGTAGGCTGAATCACCTAAAAGATGGTAAATTGAGTGTTTGAGGGATTTTAAAACTGTTAAAATTATTTTGAAATTCTTTTGCAGTCTGATTAGTAAAATAAATAAGCTTAAAAACTTTGATCAAATAATTGAAATGAGTTGTTGGAAATATAAAGAGTTAAGAAAGAAAAAAAAATGCAAGCAATGATTTATTCTAGTTCAGTCACTCCCAACCTACATCCAGTCCCCAAAACTCCTTTGAGATTTTAATCCACTATACCCCAAAATTTCAATGGGCTCTTGGCACCATTACAACCTCAATTTTCATGGCTAATTGAGAACCACCAATTTCTTCTTAGTAATTGGGAACCACCTTAACATAACACATTAACGCTCTCTTGTGGTAACGCTCCCCCTTATTTTGTGTAAGAATATAACCCACTCACGAGTCTCATACTCTTGAATATCTTACTTATGAAAGATTTGTAAAACTTTAAATACCTCTCTTATATACTGAATAAATAATGAACACTGACACTCATATAATAACTTAGAGATTTAGAAAACTGATTGTATAATGAATGTAATCAGATGATAGCTTAATCCCTTTTCTTTCTCCTTAACGTCCCTTGTTAAGCTTTTCTTCTTCAGCTTCTTTTATAGATGAGTTCTTCATAAATTCGTTAGATAGCTGTTGAAATAGCTGTTATGAATATAGTTATTATTGCTGATATATGCACTTTGACAGATCTTGTTCTTTTAGATTTCTTCATTTGGTTTCTCTTAGACTCAAGCTTGTGACCATTGTATCTGTTGGAGTGAGGCGTCATTGGTCATTGGTGGGTATGTGAGCATTTAATGCTTTGCCGGAAGAAGCAAGTTTACATTGCCGTATCTTTCATCATTTCAATCTTTTAATCTTTTTTAAACACACTCAATCTCAAAAGATTTGTTAGTAATTAAAGCATTGATTAAGTGTATGAACTATTAATAATTAACTCATTACTAAAGATTAAGTTCTTAATCAAGTTCATATGACTTTCAGGAAAATATATTATATTAATCGATAAACTAATCGATTAATTATCATTAATTAGATCAATGTTCAATTAATGAGAAAACAGCAAACAAAGTATCATATGGATCAGAATTTTTAACTATATATAATGTAATTAAAAAATATAAGTTTTTTAAAAATATATAATGAAGAATGATGATAAACAAATATATATTTTTAATACTTGAAATAATCATATAAATCTCAAAGAGAGATTCGCTCAATTCTATTGTAATAAGAGAAAGATTTTTGAAATATATGGGATTAATCGAATAACTAATCGATTAATATAAGTTAATCAAATACCTAGTCGATTAATGTCTCTGGAAGAATTGAAACAAAATATTTTCAACACAAATTAATCGAACAATTAATCCATTAATGTAAATTAATCGATTAACTAATTGATTATTGGATTCAGATTTGAATTTCTCAAAATGATTCTTCACTGATTAATCAAATAGTTAATGACTTAATATAAATTAATCGATTAATAGAGTTATCTTTGTTAAGAAGAAAAACAGTTATCAACAGATTAATCGAACAGGCAATCGATTAATTATAATTAATCGATTAACTAATGGATTAATTGGCTTATCTATTCAATTCTAGTGAGCAATCTTAGGATATTAATTGAACACTTAATCGATTAATTATCACTCATTAATCCATTAACTAATCGATTAATTAATTTTTTTTATAGCACAGAACACTATCCTGACATTAATCGAACAACTAATCAATTAATTGAAATTAATCTATTAACTAATCGATTAATTCACTCAAGAGACACAAGTCTGAAAAGATTAATGGATTAATTTAACAAATTAATCTAACAGTTAATGGATTAATTCAAACAAATACTACTTAGTTTGACATAATCAAAATATGGATTCTAACAAAATTGATTTCTAAAGCATTAACAAATAATATTGACAATCAATCTTTAAATCATCATTTGTCAAAACACAATATCAATCAAAATACCATCAATCAAACTTGGCATAGACAATTTTGGCATCATCAAACTAAAATATCTTTTAGTATCTTTAAAATAAACTTTGGCATCATCAAAATATATAATCTAACATTCTCCCCCTTTTTTATGATGACAAAAACATTTTCAAGAAGATGATTCAAATTTGATATGCTGTATTCAGTATTCAATATTACTCAATATCATAAAAGATAAGCCAGATAAAAGTAATATGAGAGAATGATTTAATATATATAATTCAAGTTGTAAATATATTCAGATAAGTTCATAGTTATACAAATATATTCGCCAGTTTAATCTAATATAACATCAACAATTATTACCATTATTCTTCTCCCCCTTTTGTCAACATCAAAAAGGGTGGCTGAAGAGATGATGATAGGTTGATTTAATGGCTTGGTGGTTTAGTAGGACGAGTTGAGGGTGTAGCTGAGGGTGCCTCTGTTTGTCTGGTGGATAACTCAGGAATCAAAGACAACTAAATTAGGAGCAAGAATAGGAGAAGACATAGCTGGCTCAGGAGCCAAGTCATCCTTACATATAGAAGGCCCCAAACTTCTCAGATAGTATACCAGATATTCTTCACATCATCTAACCAGTGCTTCACTCCTTATAACTCTTGCTTTAGATCTTTGTTCTTTCTCTACAGAGCTTAAACCAATGCTATTAGTACATTATTTTTTTATCATTGAAGAGAACATGCTATTGGCTTAAGATTTCAAATTTATGTTTGAATTCTTCTTTCAATTCTTTGTGCTGCTAAGCTAGAAGTATTTCAATAGAAATACCATTTTTTCTTCCATTCATATACATTTTGCTTTCCATGTTATGGAGCAATGGATGATTGAGGAGCTATAGAAGAATGAGCCTTATCTTGAGGCTAGAAGAACTTGTAGCAGGAAGTTTACCCTTATCCTTTCTCTTATATGCTTTATCTTTTTTTGATTCAAAGGGAAAATCAATTTGCATCCTATGGAACTGTGTAATCCCAAAAGCATGTATCTCTTCCTTCTTCTAAATGATGAATCTTGAACTTGTTCAGGAAGAAAAAGACCAGTTAAAGATAGGGCATTGAGTTACCTTGATTTTGTAGAGATATAACTCCCTCATCTTATGGTATAATATTTCTCTAATATTGATCTTCTCTCTACTAACAATCCTAGCCAGTCTTAGATAATCTTCCTAGGTTAAGTGTGAGAAACTGCTGGATTTGTTGATCATGCACCTTGAATATATATAGTGTGCACATGTTTGTGGGTTTGAAGGCAATCGTTCCAATGAATGACCTATTTGTCTGAAAGAGTATCTGATAATCCCTAATCATTTTGACAACTACAGGAACGATTGAAGTATCAAACTGACAATATAGGTGTTAACAAGGCTTGGAAATGGATGATAGTGTTATTTTTCGATAATTTATGGAGGAGATTTGAAGTTTGGAGGGATTTTGGGTTGAGTGAATTTGAATTAGTTGAATTAGGATTCAAACTAAATGGGATGTGATGTTGAGTTATTTTAACTAAAACCCTGACATTAGTCAAACTTGAATTGACTAAAAGTCTAGTTAAACACTTAATCGACTAATTTTCAAAATAAATACATTTCACCTCACATTAGTTGAGTAAGAGATCGACTAAGATTAAGAGATCGATTAATGTTCCACTTCTTCATCAGTTGGCTTCCCCTCATTAGAGCAACATGCAAAATTAATTCTTTCCTTTTCCCATGCTGAAGTTAGTGTTCTTAAATCACCTTTCCTGATATATGTATTCTCAAATTATAATTATAAAAGGGACTAAATGAATAACTCATCATCAAAACATGATAATCTTGACAGTAAAAGCATATTAGATGAATGAGCTAGGAAATGAAAAAACTAGGAGGTGAGCTTTAAGTTATATTACACATGTAAAAATGAAGCTCCTCCTTAATTTTATAGTTAGCTGAAGCTTGGAAGAAGAAAGATCTTGCTTGCTTCTAATTCTACAAACAAATAAATTTCTTTAATGCTTAATGCTTATTGAGTCCAAGAGGTTAGATAGAGCAATTTTATTGGTACCAAATATTGGTGACAGATTAGGGTACCTTCTGAGTAAATCATTTGCTCTGAAATTCTTTTTAATAAAATGATAAAACCTTTGAAGAATAAATTCTATCTCTATAATATAGAAGCTTTCAAGAAATAATGTGTCTTTTGGAATAAGAGTTTTATACAATTTCTCCAAGATTTGATAAAGATAGATGCCTTAGTCAAAAAATATACACTAGTAGTCGAACTGGAATTCAGCTAAATCAGTCAAATGAATTTTTTTAAATCAGTTTCTTATAGTAAATTGATTTTCAAATAAAGTATAGGAACGTTTGTAAAATCAAAATGATTTGATGCATAAACTTGAAATACAATTTTGGATTGTCTATTAATTGATTATATGTTCAGTTAATATTTAGTAATCGATCAATCAATCAATTAAAGTGAATAAACGTTATAAGTATAATGTTATGATGTTATGAAATAATTCTTTTTCTGACAGAACATAATCTAAGATGACTCTAGCAAATGGATTTAGAGTTAATTTAAAATTTCCATACAATTATTTTATTCGTCAATACTATTCCCATATATTTCAAATAAGTTTTCAAATCATTTATCTTTCAGCTAAGATGTTTGACATAGAGTTTGAAATTTCAATTTATCTTTCAAATCAATGATATGCATATTTATCAAGATAAATTTATGAGTTGAAAAGTATGAAACAATTTATATATGAATATAAAAAATATGCATAGTTTTATCCATTTAGTAATCTGAAGACATACTTAAAATATTGAAATCTTGAAGGCTAAAGGTTGTAACAAGTATCAAGTATTCATTATTCTAATCCAAAGTATAATAAAGAGGTAAGGATTAGATTTTACTATACTGTTCTTGTCCTTGCGAGACTAGGTTGATTGAGGTGATTTAATGTTGAATTTTTATTTCGTACCAAAATTCAAGCTTTGCTTGTTCATCTTCATCAAGGTTTTATATTATCTCTCTTTTAGCCACCAACCTTGAGATGACCCTTATCAACTAGATTCCTACAAAACAATTGATATAATTTTTGTTTCCTAGTATCTAACTCTATTTGGATCTATCAGAGGTTAGTTTGTAGGAAATAAAATATAATTCTCATGCTCAGTGTGAGTATAAACAATTTAGAATAATTGAGTATGTTTACTTTATGCATATAGATGATATTTTTTATTTATTTTCAGAAACGAGTATGCATAAAGAAATAAACCCAGTGAACATTATCTTTTACTCCTTTACAAACCATTTGTCAATCAAATTTTCTCAGGAGTATATTTAAAATAAATTGTAATGTTTATTTCTAAGGATACTAAAGTAAACTTCAAAATATGTCAGAAGTGATAATTCAAAAGGTTTGCCATTGTAACTTTACCTTATGTGGAAGAAGGATTGTCTTTGCATACCCATTGCATCTTCAGATTTCTTCTTATAGATGCTTGCAATGGTCTCTCAACTGATATGAACTTTGACGCTTGAGAGATCCTCCTTGTTTTGTTCTCCTCAAGGTAATTGAATGGTACACTGTGATATTCTATTTTTGAGGCAGAACACCCTCCTAGATCTTTTCTCCATTGCTTCTTATAACTAGACTTTGAGGTTATGGCAATGGATTCTTCATAAGTTCTCCTAAGTGATGTGGCTTTCACTAATGCACGAGAGACTCTTGGATGCCCCTTTTTCAATGTACTATATACATTCATCTTAATGTTACCCTACACATTTAAAGTACTAGGAGGACATTTTGGTACCTATTTGACTTTGAATCATTGGGCATTAGTTTTGGACCTTGATTGTCCTTAAGAACCCAAACCATATTTCTCAAATTAAAATTTCTTCTAATATAGCATGTGTGATTGGTTGAAAAGTCATATCGTGAAAACTTTTGTCATTACTTTTCATAAATCCACAGGAAGAATTAAAATGATTTACCGTTGAGACTTTTTGAGCTTTGAATGAGGATTCACCAGATTCATGAACTTTGAACTCTTCTTGATTATCCTTTTTCTCTTGTTTCCCAGTGTTGACCATTTCATGGAGATGTTATGTGAGTTCTCCATTTTTAGCATCATCTCCTATTTGCTTATCAGGTGTAGATTTGCAACTTTCAATCACTAATGATGAACTATCAACACTAACTTTAATATGATCGTTAGAGGAATAAGTAGACTCAAGAGTTTCAAAAATGTCTCTGATATTAGAGTAAAATTTGATTTTCAGATAAGGCATTGCATAAAATTTTCATTGCTCTTAAGATTCAAAGAAAACAATTTCTTTTTTATTCCAATCGTTTCTTGGTTTAAAATCAAAATTATTTAAAAAGATTTTCTTCATATCATAATCGAGAGTTTTCAAAAATGTGGTTATTCGACCTTTCCAATATAGAAATTCAGAATTTTCAAGAACAGGAGGAATGCTAATATCAAAACCTTCTGAAAACATTTCACAATCAAACCCAGCTATTATTTTTGCACTTAATATCGTTAGATCCTTTAAACAAGTAACTTGCTCTGGTTCTAAATGTTAGAGTAGGCTAGATCACCCAAGAGGAGGTGAACTGAGTGTTTGTGGGATTTTAAAACTTTGTCAAAAAATTTTCAAAATTCTTTTGCAGTCTTATCAGTAAAATAAATAAGCTTAAATACTTTGATCAGATAAATGAAATGAGTTGCTGGAAATATAAAGAGTTAAGGAAGAGAAGATGTAAACAATGATTTATCTTGGTTCAATCACTCCTAACCTACGTCCAGTCTTCAGAACACCTCTGAGATTTTAATCCACGATACTCCATGATTTCAATGGGCTCTTGGCACCACTACAACCTAAATTTTTATGGCTAATTGAGAACCACCAATTTCTTCATACTAATTGGGAACCACCTTAACATAACACATTTATGCGCTCCTATGGTAACACTCCCCCTTACTTTTTGTAAGAATATAATCCACTCAGGAGTCTCATACTCTTGAGTATCTTATGAAAGATTTATAAAACTTTAAATATCTCTCTTATAGAGTGAATAAATAATGAATACTGATGCTCACATAATAACTCAGAGATTTAGAGAACTGATTGTATAATAAATGTAATCAGACGATATCTTAATCCCTTTTATTTCTCTTTAACATCCCTTGTTCATCTTTTCTTCTTTAGCTTCTTTTATAGATGGGTTCTTCATAAATCCATTAGATAGATGTTGAAATAGCCATTATGAATATAGTCATTATTGCTTACGTATGCATTTGGACAGATCTTGTTTTAGATTTCTTCATTTGGTAGCTGTTAGACTCAAGCTTGTGACCATTGTATCCATTGGAGTGAGGCGTCATTGATCGTTGGTGGGTAGGTGAGCATTTAACGCTTTGCTAGAAGTAGAAAGTTTATGTTGTTGTAGCCTTCATCATTTAAATCTCTTAGCCTTTTTCTAAACACACTCAATCTTAGAAGATTTGTTAGTAGTTAAAATATTGGTTAAGTGTATGAACCATTAATAATCAACTCATTTCAAGTTCTTAATCAAGTTCAGATGGCTTTCAGGAAAATATATTGTATTAATTTATTAACTAATTGATTAATTATCATTAATTCGATTAATGTTTCAATTAATGAGAAAATAGAAAACAGAGCATCACATTGATTAGAATTTTTAACTATATATAATATAATTCGATAATATAAGTTTTTCAAAAGATATATAATGAAGAATGATGAGAAACAAATGTATATTTCATACTTGAAATAATATATAAAGCTCAGAGAAATTCACTTAGTTCCATTGTAATCAGAGAAAGATTTTTAAAATATATGGGTTAATCGAATAACTAATCGATTAATATAAATTAATCGAATACCTAGTCAATTAATATATCTAGAAGAATTGAAACACAAATATTTTTAACACAAATTAATCGAACAATTAATCCATTTATATAAATTAATTGATTAACTAATCGATTAATGGATTCATATTTGAATTTCTTAAAATGATTCTTCACTGATTAATCGAACAGTTAATGGATTAATATAAATTAATCGATTAATTGAGTTATCTTTATTCAAAAGAAAAACTGTTCTCAACAGATTAATAGAACAGACAATTAATTAATTATAATTAATCGATTAATTGACTTATTTGTTCAATTTTAGAGAGCAATCTTATGACATTAATTGAATACTTAATGGATTAATGACCAATCATTAATCCATTAATTGTTTTTTTATAGCATAGAACACTGTGCTGACATTAATCTAACAAGAGACACAAGTCTAAACATATTAATGGATTAATTTAACAAATTAATCTAACAGTTAATAGTTAATTCAAACAACTTCAAACAAAGACTACTTTGTTTGACATAATTAAAACATAGATTCTAACAAAACTGATTTTCAAAACATTATCAAATGACATTAACCATCAATCTTCAAATCATTTGTCAAAACATAAAATCGATCAAAATACCATCAATCAAACTTGACATAGACAATCTTGGCATCATCAAATTAAAACATCTTTTACTATCTTTAAAACAAACTTTGGTAGCATGAGAATATATAATCTAACAATTTTCCCTACTTCAAAAAAGGTCAACCATCCTCACTAGGGATACTGTTGGCTAATCGACCACTCCAACACTAGCAACCAACCTTGCTATCGATAAGCCTCCAGAGTTTCGATGGTGATGACTATGACTTTTTTTGCCAAGGTGGGATTTTTTTATTTGATTACACCACCCTTTGGACATAAAAGGTTTTGTGACCATTGAACCATCAAACCGATTTGTTAAAATAGTGCTTTATAAAATACCTATCAATGTAAAAGGTCATTGTTACCTTCTAGGATTTCATGTCATTTCAACATATTTTCCTTGGGTTCTATATGCTTTTTATACATTTGTGCATATTTTGATACTCAAGGATAGAAAAATACGCATAGTGTTTTTTATTGTACTTTATTGCTTAATTGTGCATATTTTAGCTTTCAACCTTATTATTTATGAGCTTATAGAGTTTATTATTTTGCAAGGTTTATTTGGGTAGATGAATTAAATGGATCAAGCCCTTGGAATGCTAAGAAAGTAGTTGAGAATCAAAGTTGATTGAGAAATACACTATGAAAATCAATTTGAGGCCAAACAATAGGTAGAACACATCATTTGAGGAAGAACTTATTTTTTCATAAGCGAAATGAGCTGCAGCGCACTTCACCTAAGCTATAGCCAGATTTACACATAAGAAAACTGGGCCGCAACTCAAAACAGTTGCACTACAGTCGAGTTGTTGACAACAAAATGCATAGTAGCGTTAAATCTAAAAAATTGAGGACTTTTGTGGATTTAAGGTTAGAACTCTTTGGAGGCCACCATTCTTGACTTCTTGGGCAACTTGTGAGCTCTTGGGTGTGTTGGGGTATGGATTTCAGTGGAGATTGAAGTTTAGAAGAGATTTTGGCTTCATACCTTAGTTCTTCTTCTCCATTCTCCTTTCCTTTCATTTCCTTTTGTTCAATGTTTGTGCTAGTGTATATGTATTTTTTCATGGGTTTTCTAAACATGTGGAGCTAAACTTTTTATTCTAGGATTATTTTGAACCTTTGTATAGATTAAATACTCATTTCCCCTTTATATTGGTTGTTAATAATATGATTATGTTGATTTTACTCTATGCTTAGTATTTCTTGTTGATTGGCCACCAATGAGATTATTGGGTTCACTTGATTGATGCCTGAGAGAGTTAGGTTGAGTATAAAATTTGAGTTAAATCGTGTGAGAACTTTAAATTTACTAGACGAATTGATGGTTTGTTAATGAGATAGAGATATATTCTGTAGACTCACATAGTCAAATAGGGTTTGCAATGAAAATTATGGTTTAATTAATTGATTAAGAGATTAAGAAATTAATTGAACTAAATACCTATTTGGAGACTTGAGAGAGAACTTATAGGTAAGTTAATACCCTGACTAGCATAATCATTATTAAGAAGCAAGTATAATTGATAAATCATCATAGGTCTCATTTTATCCTTCAAGTCCAAGAATCACATGTTTATATTAATTTTTAATTTTAGTTTAGGTTTATTTCATAGTTTCCCTTCACTCTTGATTTTTGTGTCACTAAAATTAGGTGAAAGTGTGATAATCAATATTTAACTAGGTTTTGAAACCAAATCCTTGTGAGAACGATAATTTTCTCATCACTTTATTACTTGATATAACACATGCATTTGCAGAGCTAACAATGAACGATAATTTTCTCATCACTTTATTACTTGATATAACACATGCATTTGCAGAGCTAACAATCATGTTTCAAGGGATTTACTACATATGAAATGAGTTTCAACATTTCACATTAGTAATTTACAACATTAGTTTTTTACAAATGTCACACTTACAAAGATTTATGTAAATGCCATGTTATAGAGAATTTACTATAGTTGAAATGAGATTCATTATTTCATATTAGCAAATTACAACACCTTTTTACGAATTTCACATTTAAAAAGATTCATATAAAATGCATGTTTTAGAGAATTTATTATAGTAGAAGTAAAGCGATATTCACCATTTCACATTAACAAATTAGAACACCTTTTTATATAAATTTCACATACTTAGAAAGATTCATATAAAATGTCATGTTTCAAGAATTTACCATACTAGAGACAAAGATTACTATAGTTGAAGCAATTTTCACCACTTCACATTAGAAATTTACACCACTTCTTACGAATTCAACTATTAAAAAGATTAATGTAAAAAGGTATTACTGAATGAATATATCTCTATATCAGTAATTAATATATGTAGGATTGAATGAAAAGCTTGATCATTATAATATATCTCTGTATCGTTGGTTATTGAAGTTTTTGAAGCCATCATTATAATATATCAAGAATTAATCTGAGATACTCCTAGTCTTTAATATATGGCCTAATTAGAGAGTTGATCTTAATCCTAAATATAAGACATATTTTTTATATTTATTATTTTTTTCTCAAATTACCCCTATTGATACTCTTTCAACAAAAATCAAGTAAGAAAAGAATGAAGGGGTTAAAGAAGATAATTAAGGTATTTTAAAATAAATATATCATATTAATTAAATTAACTAATTTTTTTAGTTTAATTAAATTAATTAAATAAATTTTATATTAAAAATCGGAGGAGTATGTATTTTTGAATCATTGCTCTATGCGTTGAACTTTTTCATTTTGAGTTCAATTAACTCTCATTTGACCATTGATCTATACGGATTAGGACTTGATATTTTTGAATCCACTATTACGATCGCTGATTCAGGTTGTCTGATGGACAATGGGGCAAGTTGCTTACCACTTCCACCGGAGGAAGAAATCGGATCATAGCAGAATTGATGAAAGAATCGGAGCTCAATTCAAAAGAAGGCAACATATTGTCACGTGGCCATTACCCTCTCCCCATAAAATCGGTTGTACAGGGTGTACAGCGCCACGCTTATATAGCCCAGGACCCCTCCACACCTATCCGATGTGGGACTCCAACAGTCGCCCATGACATTCTCCCCCACCCAATCCTGTGACGCCCTCGTCACAGTGGGGCCCCCTGCCTGCCCCACACCTTCGAGGGTCCCCACACCTAGAGGGGCGCTTGGCGGGACATCGGAGTCGGAGCGGGTCGGCTCTGATACCACTTGTCACGTGGCCATTACCCTCTTCCCATAAAACCGGTTCTACAGGGTGTGCAGCGCCACGCTTATATAGCCCAGGACCCCTCCACACCTATCCGATGTGGGACTCCAACAGTCGCCCATGACAATATGCTATGTTACTTCTAATAGGTCTTGCCTTTTTCTTTTTTTCTTTTTCCAATTTCTTTAAGATAAACTTTCGATGTTGTACGTGAATCTTGATATCCGATCAATGTTTCTTATTCTGGAGCGATTATCTTGATATGGGTCTATTTTGGCAAGGCTTCCACAGTTTGTCCTCGCTTGTGGACCCCATGCAAGATGCATTGTTAAATGTATCTTTGTGAAGTCAGCTGGGGACTTTCTGTACAGCCACCAAGTTGCTTCATTATCAGTTTTGTTATTTATTGGTTATTCTGGAGTTATGGGAGCTTTTAGGTAGACTTACACTGCGCTTGTATTATTCTCTTAAAATGGTCATTTTCATTTTCATCTATATCACAATTTTTATTAAAAATAAAATAAGATCTAGGGATAAGTATCTCAGATCTTAAATGCAAATAATAATGAAGTAAAATTGAATCCAACAAAAATTTCATATAGAAAAATCGAATTCCCTCGCCATTCATTTTCTCCTCCCTCCTTCTCCTAGTAATTTTCTTACCGCAAGTAATGGTTGCTCAATCTTTGTACAAGTTTCTTCTGCTATGTCAAAGAGACTTGGATATTGAGACATGGGGTTTCTGAAAGTAATAAACTTCGAAAATATATCAACGGAAAACGGGTACTTGTGCATATGATTCACAAAAGGGTGTGCTTTTACCTTCAAAAGGTAGAATACGCATCCTGACAAATCATTGCATTTAATATTCCGTTCCATTAGGTGAAATATGGCAATGTTTTCATTACCTCAACCAAGTAAATAAGCAAGAATCGGTGACAATGATCCTTTCAACAAAAGTGGAAACAATTATGCAGCCTCCTGTCCATACTATAATAAATATATTTGACCCATCGTCCGTGGGTTCAACTAACTAAAGAGTGAGACATGCGACTATTTGAAGCGTGTTCGGTCTTTAGGAAGTACTATTTTGTTATGGTTCTAGTCGCGACGTTTTGGGAAACATCCTAGCTCCTGAGTGCCTAGGTTTACGCCTAAAGGTAATAGAAAGCTTGTCCTGCCCGACATTGATATTGCTTAGGAAGAAAGGAAATTTCGCCTTGCAATTAGATCGTGAGTGAGCCCAACCCCTTTCTAAAAATTTTTGTATAAAAAAAATAATAATAAGCATATTTGTAGGCCCTAATAAACCATTGCAAGATTGCGGTTTGAATTCGAACCCTGCATGTTCCATCCCGGAACATCATTATCCAGAAAGCAGGAAAGTTGAAACCAGATTCCATGTTACCAGCAGCAACTCCAATCCATTTTATATGAGAAAGGCAATTATACTTGATCATCTGAAGTACAAAAGTTTCGCCCAATCTGGGTCCTACCTTGGAACTGTTCCTTTCTGCGCCGCAGTTTAGCCAGCCCAAGGATGTTAGTAACAGCTCCAAGTCTCAATAAGCATCAGAGAAATTCTATGTTGCTGCCCCAAAACATCTGAGACTGCAGATTATGGCAAAGGAGAAAGGAATTCAAGAAGCTAGGCAGCAGAGCTCTAATCATCATCTTCACTTTGGCGGTGCTCTTGATCTTCAAACAAGTCCTCAGGAGGATCATAAACGATCATGCCAGGAAAAAGCTCTAAGAAGTCATCTTTTATCTTCTCTCTTAGTTCTGGGTAGGGAATAAGTCCCTTCAATATCACTCGAAAAGGTAATGACAGAGGAGGGTCAGGAGATTGCCTCATATTTTCATATATGTCCATCGCCTCGGAGGGCAAGCCACTATCCAAACAAGTTCTAATGATGTCTCCAAATGTATGCTGATCAAAAAGAACCTCCTCTCTTTCCAAATCTTCCCAAACCCTCTTTATTTCCTCCACCCTCTTGTTCCTCGCAAGCATCATGAGCATGTCTCTGTAAAAGAACATATCTGGCCGATACCATATTTCTTTGCGCACTACATCATACAACTGTGAATAAAATATTTGTCATTCAGAGGTATACAACCATGTTGCATAACATAGAACACTTTACCGTCAGTGTACAAAATCTGGTCAATAACTAAGAATACAAGACCAACAGGTTTAAATAAATTCAAACAAGCACCAAATTAATTTTTGACAGTAAAAACAAACTTTGGCACCTCTAATTCAACCAAGTTGACAAATTTTGGCATTTCTAGTTCAACAAATTTGGGGAATCAACCATAATTTTTTCCTCCAAGCTCACCCAAAAGCTGGGAGTCAACTCTAACTGAAGCAACTACTCTGTTCTCTTCTAGGAAGAAGTAAGAAGCATGGGGCACTTGTTTGAACTTCCAAATCACTATATATTCAAGGCCAGGCAATAAGCAATACAAAACTACACTAAATTTTTGTTCTCTCTAATGCTAGACAGCAGCAGCAGCAACTGGAGTTCGAGATTGCAGTTTAGGCTCTAAAGGCTTGAAATAGGACAAGTTAAACGAGACAAGAAATATCATCAATTAAACATAAAAGCAGACGCAAGAAGATGATACAGATAGCAATATGCGGTTCCTCCTATACCAAGATGACAAAAAACGTTCAGAGGTAAATTCAAGTAATATTTTAGAATTCTCTTGTACTGTAATAGAGGATGAAATTGCTATTAAAGGTGAGAAGTCCTATGAGCCAAATAGATATCAGATCACAACTTAGAAAAGGTCTACAACTGACAAAATTATGCAATTCAATTTAATAAACAAGAGCAACAACAGAAACAACCCTAGAGATAATTACAACCTAAATGATATTGAATTAAATAATTCACAGAACCATTTATACCAAAAAATGAATAATAATAATTCACAGAATCATAACCCATTGATCAAGATTTGTTCTCTACTTTTCCTAGAGTTTTTGCATCATGTCTTTGCCAGTCCTAAATGCCCAAGGAATTGGATTACAGTAGAAAAACCACACAAGCAAGAAAATCATACAGGGAACTAGGAACCAAAGATATCACTACTTGACAAGATCAGAACAATTGAAGTTGAGATAAATTATCCCACAGCTATTCATTTATCAATTATACCCATTCAATAGTATAACTTCTCCCTCACGGTCCTTTTTATATCAAATATATATTAATATATATATGCAAATGAAAATAGTCTTCCAAATAAGAAAATTTAGCTTGACCTCCTTCATGATATAAACATGAAAGCTACGTTAAGACAGACAGCAATAAGGCCTGGATTTGGATCTTTAGCTACTCAACTGGATGATAAAGTAACTCCAAATCTAAATCAGTTACCCTTCTTATTTTTTGACTACTAACAAAACTAACACCAAAAAATTGGAATTGGAGACTTAAGCTGCCACATTGAGAAATGATTCGCACAAAAAGTACTAGAACATCAATTAAGAAAGCGTTCACATGTTTCCGAGTAATTAGAAATCCTATTTATTAGATATTCAGACGTAATAGATTTTTTTCTTAAAACAAAAAAAAAAAATCTATGTACTGTATCATTAGTATCCTTGATAACATCTAATAATACTTTTCCATGGGTCTTGAACTTTATCTTTTTTAATTAGATCTTCAAGAAAAACGAAAATTAGGATTGTAGAGATATTGTAGGGATATTATACGATATGTAATATTCTGTAATTAGTATAGAGGATACAATATGATATTGATATGATATGGTAGTATTAATGTCTAGGATATATCATTAATGTCTAGGATTACCCATTGTATCTATAAATACCTATTCAACATATCAATGAAAAACAAGGAGTATTTTTCACATCTATTTTCTCTCAGAATCAACATGGTATCAGAGCTGTGAGTTTTGGATTCCTGTCTGGGTGTTTTTCGGCGTCAGATCTTCTGTTCTGGTCTCTGTTTCCGACAGCACTGTGCTCGCCGGAGATCTCTTTTCCGACGACGTTTCCAGACACGCGCCAGCTAGGGAGGATCGCACGGCGCCGATCGGCGTTTCCCCAAAGTTTCGTGGCCATCTGAGCAGCGCGTGACGCTCACGCGCCACCGCCAGTCCGCCGGTAATTTCACGCGCCGGCGCGTGAGGCCGTCTCCGGTGACCTTTTCCAACGGCGCTGCTTTCCGTTGGGCTCGACTCACCTTCCTCAGCATAACCCTGGAGTTTCGTGCCCTGGTTTTGACTGTCGCATACTGGGTCTTTCGTCTCTGATCTGTATTTCCTGTCTGCAGATTTGCCCTTTCTGTTTTTCAGAACAGTTTGTTCACTGTGGTGATTTTATTTGACCCCTGGAGTGGTCTTCCTTTACTGGTTCGAATCGTTGTTCTTACAAGGCTCCTGGTGAAGCTACGGTAATTGGTTAATCGCTGTTCGGTTACTTTCGCTCTTTTAGTACTAACCTGTTTTGATGGCTTCAACTAAGTCTACAACAGTTTCTGAGATGGTTCCAGTAGTCACTAAGATTACTGAATGCAAATTGACTTGGAGAAATTATCTAGATTTGAGTAAATCTATTCGTATTTATTTTCGAAGTATTGAGAAAGAAGATCACTTGACCGATGATCCTCCAGAAGTGAACGATCCCTCTCGCAAGTTATGGTTAAGGGATGATGCACGGCTTCTCTTACAAATTCGTAATTCTATTGACAGTGAGATCATGCCCTCTATTACTCACTGTGAATTTGTTAAGGAACTAATGGATTACTTGGCATTCTTATACTCGGGCAAAACTAATATTTCTCGAATATATGAGGTTTGCAGATCTTTCCATCGCGCTGAGATGCCGGATGATCGTCCTCTTACAGCCTTCTTTATGGATTTCAAAGGAATGTATGAGGAACTCAATTCCCTTATGCCTATTTCTGATGAGCGGAAGGTTAATGTGTCTCACCGAGAGCAGATGGCGACCATGAGCTTTCTTATTGCACTTCCGCCTCGATATGCGGCTGCTAGATCTCAAATTTTATCTGGGGCTCATCTTCCTTCCCTCGAAGAGGCCTTCTCTCGTGTGTTGAGAATTGAACAGATATCTTCTCCGGCTCCCCTTGTGCCTACCAGAGCATTAATCAGTAGTGGTCAGAATAATGCTCGGGGGCCACCTACTTATCGTGGTTCTACACCAGGAGGTTCTACTCAGGAGTCGAAAGGCGTGATCTGTTACTACTGTAAGGAGCCAGGTCATACGAAACGTACGTGCCGTAAACTTCAGAATAAACAGGATCGACAAAATTCTGCACACGTGGCCACAACATCCAATGACACGGTTACCATTTCTGCTACTGAATATGCTCAATTAAAATCTAGCAATCCTCCTGCTAGTGCTGCTATTGCAACAGGTAATGAGGCTCCTGCCCTTGTCTCTTCTTCCTCCAAATGGATCATAGACTCTGGTGCTACTGACCACATGACAGGTAACCGCTATCTCTTCTCCACTTACAATTCTTATGCCAACCCTTCTAACATCACTATTGCGGACGGTTCCCAATCTCGTGTTCTTGGTTCTGGCACTGTTAAACCTACCCTTTATTCATTTGGACTCTATACTCAATGTCCCTAAACTTGCTTTTAATCTTTTGTCTCCTAGTAAACTTACTCGTCAATTAAACTGTTGCATCTCACTATTCCCTGATCATTGCTTGATACAGGATCTTTTGACGAAGAAGATTATTGGTAGAGGTTACGAATCTAGCGGTCATTACTTCCTTGCTGATCAGGGGTCTCGTGCGGTGGCTTGTGTTGGTGGTGTTACTCCTTTTGAAGCACATTGTCGTTTGGGTCATTTATCTTTATCATCTTTGAAAAAGGTTTATCCTCAGTTTCAACATTTGTCGTCCTTAGATTGTGAGTCATGTCAGTTTGCTAAACATCATCGCCTTCCTTTAGTTTCTCGAGTCAATAAACGTGCTTCGTCTCCTTTTGAGTTAGTGCACTCTGATGTTTGGGGTCCGTGTCCTGTTGAGTCCAAAGCTAGTTTCAAGTATTTTGTTACATTTATTGATGATTATTCCCGTACTACTTGGTTATATCTAATGAAAAATCGTTCTGAATTGTTCTCTCACTTTTGCGCCTTTACTGCTGAAATTAAAAATCAATTCAATACTTCTATTCATACTTTACGCAATGATAACGCTAAAGAATACTTTTCTGCATCCTTTTGCTCTTTTATGCTTCAAAATGGTATTCTACATCAATCTTCCTGTGCAGATACACCGGCTCAGAATGGTGTTGCTGAAAGAAAAAATCGTCACTTATTAGAAGTAGCCCGTGCCCTCATGTTTCAAATGCAGGTTCCAAAACCTTTTTGGGCCGACGCGGTCTCCACTGCTTGTTTTCTCATTAATCGTATGCCATCCTCTGTTCTTGATGGTCATATTCCCTACACTACTCTCTTTCCTTCTAAACCTTTGTTTCCTATTGACCCTAAGATTTTTGGATGTGTGTGTTTTGTTCGAGATGTGCGTCCGAGTATCTCGAAATTAGATCCCAAGTCCCTCAAGTGTGTCTTCCTTGGCTATTCCCGTGTGCAGAAAGGTTATAGGTGTTTCTCTCCGTCTCTTAATCGGTATCTGGTTTCTGCTGATGTTACTTTTCAGGAATCTCTTGCTTATTTTGCCTCTACCAATTCTGCTTCTCCTCCTCCACCTGCAGAGGAGGATACTCTTCTGGTATACTCTGTCCTTCCTTCATCATCACCGGCCCCAGCTCCCGTACTGGCACCTGGTCAACCACTTTTGTCTCGGGTCTACACCAGACGTTTGAAGGAAACTACCACTGCTCCTACGCCAGATTCTGCCCTACCATTGTCTACTTCCTCATCAGATCCTGCAGCAAGTATTACTCATCCTGAGTCTGACCCGGTTCCTCCTTCTGAGATACCTCCTGTTCCTGATCCAGATCCCTCCCTCGATCTGCCTATTGCCCTCCGTAAAGGTAAACGCACTTGTACATATCCTATTTCGTCCTTTGTTTCATATAACCACCTCTCCTCTGCTTCTCGTGCCTTTGTTACGTCTTTAGACACTATTTCTGTACCTCATTCCCTATCTGAGGCCTTGTCCCACCCGAGTTGGCGTACTGCTATGGAAGAAGAGATGGCGGCCCTTGATCGTGCTGGTACGTGGTCCTTAGTTGATTTACCGGCGGGTAAGAAAGCCATTGGGTGTAAATGGGTATTGACCCCTAAAACTAAGGCTGATGGCTCCCTTGAACGCCTTAAAGCTCGTCTTGTTGCTAAAGGTTATGCTCAGAAGTATGGTGTTGACTACTCTGAGACTTTTTCTCCTGTGGCCAAGCTCTCCTCGGTTCGTCTCTTTATCTCTCTGGCCGCTATTTATGGTTGGGATCTCTCTCAACTGGACATAAAAAACGCCTTTTTACATCGTGATCTTCTAGAAGAAGTGTATATGGAGCAACCGCCCGGTTTTGTTGCTCAGGGGGAGCATGGTAAAGTATGTCGGCTTAAGAGATCTTTATATGGCTTAAAGCAAAGCCCTCGGGTATGGTTTGACAGATTTAGTACTGTTGTGAAGGACTTTGGCTTGTGTCAGAGTAAGTGTGATCATTCGCTGTTCTATCAGCGAACAAATGCTGGCATGATTCTACTAGTTGTGTATGTCGATGACATTGTGATTACAGGGAGTGATACCTCAGGGATCTCATCACTCAAGTCATTCCTTAACTCCTATTTTCAGACAAAGGATTTGGGTTCACTAAAATATTTCTTGGGAATTGAAGTTATGAGAAGCAGGAAGGGCATCTTATTGACTCAAAGAAAATATGTTCTTGATATGCTAAAAGAAACTAGTAAACTTGGAGCTGCCCCAACTAGCTTCCCTATGGTTTATAATCCGCTGCTTGATGCTGATGGTAGTATACCATATGAGAATCCCATTGAAGCTGCTAAGAGCAAGCCATTTGAAAACCCAGAGAGGTACAGGAGATTAATTGGAAAATTGAATTATCTTACAGTTACCCGCCCTGATATCACTTATCCAGTAAGTGTTCTTAGCCAGTTTATGGTCTCTCCAACTGTTCGACAATGGGAAGCCTTAGAACACGTGTTGCATTATTTGAAGGGATCTCCAGGTCGTGGGATATTGTACAAGAGTCACGGACATATAGATATTGAGTGTTTTTGTGATGCTGATCATGGAGGATCAAAGGCCACAAGACGATCCACTACTGGTTACTGTGTCTTTGTCGGAGGAAACTTGGTATCTTGGAGAAGCAAGAAACAAAATGTAGTGTCACGGTCAAGTGCAGAAGCGGAATATAGAGCCATGGCACAGTCTGTATGCGAGATAGTCTGGATATATCAGTTGATGACGGAGGTTGGCCTTCAAACCTCATTACCAGCAAAGGTTTGGTGTGATAATAAAGCGGCTCTACACATAGCTTCTAATTCAGTATTCCATGAACGAACGAAACATATTGAGATCGACTGTCATTTTATTCGAGACAAGCTCAAGGAAAATTTCATCTCTACAGGACATGTCCGATCCAGTGATCAACTAGGCGATCTCCTCACCAAAGCTCTTAATGGGGTTCGGATTAAATACCTTTGTAACAAGTTGGGTATGATTGACATCTATGCTCCAACTTGAGGGGGAGTGTAGAGATATTGTAGGGATATTATACGATATGTAATATTCTGTAATTAGTATAGAGGATACGATATGATATTGATATGATATGGTAGTATTAATGTCTAGGATATATCATTAATGTCTAGGATTACCCATTGTATCTATAAATACCTATTCAACATATCAATGAAAAACAAGGAGTATTTTTCACATCTCTTTTCTCTCAGAATCAACAAGGATGTCAAGGTATTCAATGCCACATAATTATCTAAGATTCTAAGTGACTTCATTTGTTTTCCAAGTTCTATGTTTCACAGAAAGAGTTGTAAAAACTTCAATCATAATCAGTAATATAGAGCTGTAAGCTCAGCTGAACACAATTCTGCCCATGAACATATCAAACAATTCTTCACACACTCTAAGTATAAAATCACAGGAGAGAAGCCAGAGAAATTAGGAACCTTCATGCAGAGAAAGACCTGGTCCTGCCTCTGGAATTCAGCAAGGACAGATACGAGATCAGACTTGAGCAAGCGAGAGACATGGGAGCAGATGAAGCGGTCGAGCCGGACCGGATGGGACTGTAGCCTCTTAAGCTCTTTGGCCACAATAAGGCCTTCTTTACCCATCTCCTTCTTCCGCCTCCATATGGATAAGCTAGGGCTAGACGCTGAAGTTGAGGCTGATGCAGTTGAAACAGAGAGGAATCGAAGGCTTTGATTTGGTGAATTCAAAATCTTTGTAGATGAAGCTCTTCGCAGTGCATTCACAGCAATATGCCGCAACATCGAAGAAAACTCCTCTTTTGACTATCCCAAGTTCCCAACACTGTTAAGACCGCATTTGTTTCAATCTAAAACACATATTTTCTTTCAATGAGAAATTAGGAGGCAAGAGAGGTAAATTTGGTAGCTGAGGACTAGAAAGGAGATGTGGAGTTTAGCTTTAGCATCTTACCAAAGGCTAAACACACAGCATCATTTAAAATAAAAAACAGAAACACAAAACAAATCAAAACAAAGAAATTGCCCACACATGTTTCTAAATGATTAGATTTGGTTTACTCAAATTATTATTTTTTTTGGTTAAAGGGCCTTTTTTCCATTTAACTATTGGCTTAGTAGCATCTGGTATCCTTACCTCTAAATTGGTGCAATCTCCCCCTTAAACCTTCAAAAACATTGCAACCATTTCTGTTAAGTGGTTGCTAACTGCTGTTAAGTCATATACCATATCTGCATCACAAATACCTTGAGAGTTTTCTAAATTGATGATAATATAAAGAGATAATTAAACAGAATGCCAATACGCAACAAAACAATCCAAAGCATATAAATCACTACTAATCAAAATGAAGAGGGAAGAAGTACAATAGGCAAATCAAACACCATTTAAGCAAAAACTAGTAATCAATTTTTTAGAAACAGAAAAAGAAAAAAGAAAAAGTATACTCAATCTTTATTCAAAAGCATCATATTAAAAAGATTACATGATCGGATTGGGAGCCAAATTAAAATGAAAATAATTAAAACAAAGCAAGAAACGGTGTGATGGCATTTGACACAAGGTTGACTACCATGAAGGGAATAGATGATGCAGGGAACAGATTCAAAGCCAGATTTAACATATCAATCTCACCAGATTTTGGGAGCAGACAAAGCCCTAGGGTTAAGACATTCTCCAATACTGGGCCGAGATCAACCACACAGGGCTAACAACGGTGGATAGTGTCCAACAGTGAGCTCAACCAAGTTTCAAATGCTAGTTCATCTGCAAAGAAAAATGCATCCGCAAATACTATAACCTGACCCCCTGGTTTAGTTTTATGTATAGTAAGGTACTAAGAACTGACCAGTTGAGACAGTGGGTCAAGGGTCAGTTGTTCAAACCAGGGCAAACTGGTGATGATTAAAATAAAATAATTTAATTAAAATGGGGTTACTTATAATATCCATGTGCAATAATCTTATAATGCTCAGTTTCAGTCTCAAACTCTTACCAAATACAATCCAACAAAAGCTAAAAAGTAACAAGACATTCAAACAGAGTTACTAAGTCCAATAGTCAGCAATCAGCTAAAGCAGTGGAATTTTAAAATTAAGCAATCAGCAAACAGAGTTACAATTAGCATAGAGGCAAAATTTCTTATATTGGCAAACAGAGTTATAATTAGCAATTAGCAAACGGAGTTACAACAAAATTAGCAAAATTACAATATTAGCAATCAGTTATAATTAGCAATCAGCAGTTACAACAAGATTTCTTCCATTCCAGGCAAAATCGTTTATTATTTAGACCATAAGTATATCCAAAGATGTAATTCCATATGCATTTAGCAGAGACCGTAGCACAGACCCACTGATCAGGTAAGATGAAAACTTCGATTTGAAACGAAACAAAAACGAAGGTGGATTTCTACTATCGTATGGATACACAAGAAAGCCAGAATATCAGAATGGATAATGAGCGGGAGGGAGAGCCTACCAGAATGGAAAAAACCACAAGACGAGGGAGAATGAACTCTGATTCTCTGCAAATTTATGGACTTCGCCGAGCCACACAAAGGAGTCGAAGCGTTAAGCACAGAAGATTGAAGAAGCCACGACGTGTCTAGCCGAGAACGAAGCAGCAGTGAACGACGGTCAGGGACTAAAAAGCACGAGGAGCACAATGGTGACGAAATGAGTAGCAGAACAGCGAGGGCTAGAACTGCAGAAGACTAAAGAGAGCCGTGGAGGAGCCGATGAACTGAAGAAGAATGGAAGCACTAAAGCGGCATCGTTTTCGGAGTGGATGCTATCCTGTTCGTTTCTCTCTTCTCAATATCTCATCCGCACCCATAGGGCCTATTTGGTCGCTCTGTGAAAATTTGTTTGGATTAACTTTTAGAGAATAAATTTTGGGAAGAATAGATTTTAAAAAAAAAAATTTAAAAGAATAAATTTTAGGAAAAAATTAATTTTGAAAATTTGAGATGTTTGGATGATTAGTAGCAGAATTGATTTTCTATTGACAATTTACCAAAAAGGATATAAACAAAATTAATAATTACGTAAAGTATATATTTTTATTTTATTGATTAAAAAATAATACTTACAACACATTTGCGTTTGAATGTAATAAAAATTAACCCTATTTATTTTACTTTTAATAAAAAAATTAATTGTTAGTATTTAAAAAATAATATATATATAGATAGAGAGAAAAAGAAGAGAAGAAAGAATTAAAAAAAGGAAGAGAGAAGGAAGAAAAAAAAAAAGAAGAAGAAGAAAGAATTAAAAAAAGAGAGAGAGAAAAAAAGAAATATATATTATATGGTGTGGGACCCACACCATTAATAATGTATATTGCTCCTCTCCCGTCTGATTTCTTTTTCCTTCCGTGTGTGTTTCTTCTGGACAAAAAGGACACAAACGGTAATTTTTTTTCCCACACACAAAACAAATGCCGCTGGCAGATTCTGGAAAACCATGGTTTTGGCAGCTAAAACCATGGTTTTCGCTTAAAATCGATTTTCCAGGTAAAATATGTGTTTGACTCAAATTCTGTAAAACCATAGTTTTGGCCCATAATCGATTCTTAAACGTGAAGCCAAATACACACTGAGTATAAAAATTATTTTTATTTTTAATATTTTTAATCTATTAAAAAAAAGTTAAAACTTGAGATGAAAAAAAGTATAAATAAATTTTTTTAAACTATTTTATTTTAATTATAAAATTTTTAGATAATTTTAATCCTCCTTAAATTATAAAAAATATTTTAAATTATTTTACCATAAGTTATAAAAAAAATATACATCAATTTTATACTCGTTTTCATAATAACAAATAAACTTTTAAAATTTATTTTTAGATTAATTTTATTTTTATTGCTACTTTTATAAAAAATTCTTACATCCTACCAAACCAAACGCAAGTTAGATAAACAAAATGAATGGCTCAAATTTAATATTTTGTATAACTAATATTATACTATTTTATAAATTAATTTTTATTTTATTTTTCTGTTCTACAATTATGAACTGTATTGATCAAATTTTAAAAGTTTGAATTTATTTATTTATGTTTATAATAATTTTCTGAAATATTAAATCTGATCATCCATTGTTTTTAATCTAACGTTTGATATAAGATTCTAAGAAAAGGAGAAAAAAGAAAAAGAAAAAAAAATGCAATCCATCGTTTTCTTCTCTGTCTTTTTTTTTCTGGTAGAAACAATGAGTCAGCCTCATTCCTATTTCTTGAGAAAGAAAACGCAAGTTCAATTCATGAAAGGGCACCTGGGGGGAGAGGCAAAAACAATTTGATGTATTCCAGCCTTGAAATAGGTTAGTTTAAGCTCAAAGTGAGTTGGGGGAAATGAATTAGACAAACTAATTTTAAAAATAATAAATATTTTTAATCTTATTTATAAGTTATTTTCAGTATATTTTATATAGAAAAAAATTTAAACCTTATTAATTATACCATAAAATTTAACAATTTTTTAATTTATTTCTATTTAATATATAATATATCCTATAGAAATAAAGTTAGTATAATAACAAATTAATGGTACAATAATATATTCATATAAAAAATTTCTTTCTCTATCCTATAAATATAACCAAAATAAATATTCTCCCTTCACCCTATATAGGACCAAAGGAGTATAAGAGATATAAATGATTAATATCTTATATATTTTTACCTTGTTTTGGCTAATAATAAAAAGTTTCTTTCCAACTTTCAAAATTCAAAAAGCAAGAGACCCCTAGAGGTGAACACAGATCATGCTTATTATGTGTAAAGTTAGTCTAAACCCAGCATGTGACATGTTATAGGCCTTTTTTAGCTTAAATTTAGCCTGACATAAAACCTATTAAAAAGTAGTTAACTCTAACTATTTGAATGTCTGTTAACCTGTTAAAAATATTTGTTTAAAGGCATATTAGCCTGTTAAAAAGGCCAGAACTCAATCCAATTAAGCGTAAATAACATTCAAATAAGCGTGAATAAACTTATATGCTATAAAGCATATAAGTGTGACAGTGAAGGCACAAATGGATCAAACATTCAAGATTAATTTATTTCCCACCAACTATTTTTCCTCCTTCATTCAATTAAAACCTTATTTCAAAGCAGCAGGTTTTATAATTGTTCTTGTTCTTTTTTTATAAAATGGAAAACAAGTTCAGGAATGGTAGGTCTAATAATAATCTAGTAGATACCATTATCCTGTCATAACGTGAATAACAAAGCTTAGAACTCCATCCCATCCCCAAAGAAATATAGATATACAATTTCATTTCCCTCCATTTTCTGTATTCAACTCAAGCTTTCAGAAAAAATACATTCCCAGAAGCTTTATTATTTTAATTATAATACAAAAAACCAGGGAAATTAAAACAGCAAAATACCAACGGTTCAAAGTGGAATAACTCAGTTCAACAAAGCACTAGCAAGGCCGCACTAACTATCATGAACCTGTGAGATATTTATTATAATATAATCTATTTAGATATTAATTAGAATAATTAATAAATATTTTTAGTGTGGCCCATAGTTATTTGGGCCTAATCCAAAGTGGGTTATTAACTCAGTTTATTAAGGTTAATTTTTCGATGATGAAAATTAACAATTGAGAATATTGTACGATAATTTCTGAGTCTATAGCGATAATCTAATTCTCAGCTCACTCTCGAAAGTTCCCCACTAGTGACGGCAATTCACAAGTTGCCATCACTATGTCTAATCACCAGTTGGAAGAACTTATCGTTTATCTAACGGTGTTTTCTGATTGACAGGTCTCTCTATTGATTCCAGTTCTTCTCAGATCCAGATCAGCAAAGCTAATGGCGAGAGGTAACTCTAAATCTTTCGATGTATCTCATATAGGTATTATATTTGTGTATGTTATAATCTTGATTGATTATACTGTCTAAGAGATATTTAATTTCTAACATGTGGCATCAGAGCTTGGTTTAAGATCACCCTTGCCTTGCCTGTTGATTTTTAATTCTCATGAGTAACAACCTGAGAAAGAATAAGGGATATATGAAACTCTAAAAATTATAATTTTTATTTTCTTTTATCCTTTGACCATTTGTTCTATGTGTTTGAGTGTGAGAGTCATAGTCACAGAACATATTTAGAGTTGCCAAAAAACTGGTGTTAGAGTGACCATAAAGCTTAGAGGCGCCAAAAAACGCGAGTTACTGGGAGCATCGCCGTGAGAATGATGTTGAAGGTGCCAAAAAGAGAGAGAGGAAATCCAGCTTTTGATGTCGCCGGCATCAATTGTCGCTGGAGAAGGGTCACGGCTGCAAGCCGCCATCGCAGTTGCTGTAAGAACCTGGCCATGAAATCCCCGCCAGAGAGAGAGGGAGACGCCGTCGTGTGGTCGTGAGAGTCACCGTGCTTGTTGCTATGGTCACCGTCGCTGGAAACATCGTCAAAAGAGCCCCAGATCGCCAGGAATCACCTCCTGAAAGGTCGCTAGCGACGAGCTCTGGAACGAGGCTCCACGGCAAATGCAGGGGTGGACTCTGGGTCACTCAGTCGGGTTAGGTCAACCCGACTTAGCGAAGCTGACAACTGAAACGCACCGTTTCACTTATTGTCAGCAGGCTGGAATTTTTTTTTTGTCTTGGTTCTAGGCTCAAATAAGGGGCTGTCCAAAACTTTTCTGCATAATAGGCCGTCGTAGTTTGGGCCATAAAAAAAACCATTTCCTTTTTTTAAACTATTCTGGGCTTTCTGTATATATATATATATATATATATATATATATATTCTTTTAAAAATCCTTCTGGGCCGACATATTTTGGGCCTTTGAATTTTTTTTACAATCAGATTATTACATATTTTTGGGTTGAGCAGATTTTTTTTCCTGCTTTCGCTTTTGGGCCTCGATTTTAGGTTGAAAATAATTTTTTTCTTTTTCTGGAAAATATTTTGGGCCTAGACTTTTTTGTTTTTATTTCTGGAAACTAATTTTGGGCTCTGTTTTAAACATTTTTATTTGAGCCATATAATTTTATTTCTAGAAAATTATTTTTGGCCATTTAATTTGAATTTCTAGAACATTTTAATTACTATTACATGCACTGTAAATATTTAAATTAATTTTTCTATTATTTTAATATTTAAAAAAGGTGTTTACAATTTTTTTTATGTTATTCAATTGCCTATTTTGTAAATTAATTTCTCCTTTGGTAATTAAATTAACTATTTAATTTTTGTAAAAACCTTTTGGGTTGAAATTAATTTATCAAATATTTTTTGGGTGCATGAAATAGTGAGAGAATTTAAATTAAATTATTTAGTCATATTTGTTGATTAAATTAATTTATTAAATACTCCATTATATTATGCATATTTGGATTTATATGCACGTTAATGATATTTGTGATTAGCATACAAATTTGTGAGGAGTAGCCACAATATCCTTATTTATTAAATTTTGTTACATGCCTTAATTAATCACATATGGATTTAAAATATCAATTGTAATTAAATGTGTAGCTATGATTTATCTTTGCCCATAGGTAGATATTTTATAATTGTACATTTAATTAGGGGAGAATTAATTGCTCCATTACGTTGTGCATATTTAGATTTTCAATGCACATGAATGATATTTGTGATTAGCGTGCAATTCTTGAAGGAGTAGCCACAGCATCCTTGTTTATTGAATTTGTTGCACGCATTCATTAATCACATATGGATTTAAAATATCAATTGTAATTAAATGTATAGCTATGATTTATCTTTGCCCACAGGTAGATATTTTATCATTGTACATTTAATTAGGATGTGATAGAATGGCCTTGTTATTTTCTAAGTAACCCACATGTATTGAAAAATTACGAATGCGTTCTAGTTCCATCATTTGAGATAAATACATTCTATGCTAATGTCTTTGCTCACAGGTAGACATTGGTGATACGTATTTATATTGCTTGCATGCTACATTTGTGATAAGCATGTATACATAGCACAGTGACTTGTGATTGCTTCAAATTTTTACTCCGTGAGCTTATCTGTATATTTTTCTGTCTTTATTATGCAAATCCAATTGCTGCGCCCAGGATTATGGCTGATGTAAGCAGCAAAACAATCTTAGATGGTAGCATTAATTATGCTGATTGGAGAGATGATATTTTACTGCAGCTTGGTTTCTTGGACTTGAATTATGCCTTGAGGTATGAAAAACTTCTGAGACCTAATGATGCCTCTGATGACAGAGAGGCAAAGGAAAGGTATAATTTGTGGGACCGATCTAACCGCTTATCTCTTCTACTTATACAATAAAGGATCACTAAAAGTATTAGGGGAGCAGTCCCTAAGTGTGACACGGCCAAAGGATACCTAGATACTTTAGATAAGCAATTCAAGCTGACAGACAAGCAGATGGGTGGTGCCATCGTGTATGAATTATGTGCTAAGAGGCTTACAGGTATTGGCGGTGTGAGGCAACATACAATGAAGATGAGAGGTATGCTTTCATCGTGTGTTACTTTTGAATCAAACTTTTCTAGAGTTAATGATGACACTTAGTGGATTAACATTGGCTTGATGATCCACATTTCGACTACCACACAGGGCTTTCTGTCAAGCAGGCCTCCACATCCCAATGAGGAGACTGTCCTTTTAGGCAGTGGGAGAGGAGGTCATGTGAAAGCCATTAGAACTTTTCGCATAACCTTTTCGAATAATCATGTTTTGAAACTTTATGATGTGTTTTATGTTCCCTCTTACAAAAGGAATTTGATTTCTATGTCAAAACTTATTCAATTTGATTATCATTTAGTTCTTTCTAAGAAACTTATGACTTTAAGAAAGGATTCTGTTTTGTTTGCGAATTTAGTTATGATTGATGGCTTATTTAAAATTGTTTCTGATTCGCCTCAATCTTTTTATGTTTGGCGTGGTACTAAGAGAAGTGTCATCGATGAGAATTCTTATAGCCTGTGGCATAGGAGATTGGGACATATCTCCGTTGACAGAATCAAAAGGTTAAACAAAGAAGGAATTCTTTCATCTTTGAACCATTAGGAATTTAATTCTTGTGTGGACTGCATTAGGGGAAATTAACAATTGAGAATATCGTACGATAGTTTCTGAATTCAGAGCGATAACCTAATTTCTCAGCTCACTCTCGAAGGTTCCCTACTAGTGACGACAGTTCACAAGTTGCCATCACTATGCCTAATCACCAGTTGGAAGAATCTATCATTTATCTAACAGTGTTTACTGATTGACAGGTCTCTATTTTGATTCCAGTTCTTCTCAGATCCAGATCAGCAAAATTAATGGCAAGACGTAACTTTAAGTCTTCCGCTGCATCTCATATAGGTCTTATATTTGTGTATGTTATAATATGGATTGATTATACTGTCTAAGAGATGTTTAATTTCTAACAAAAGCAACAAGGCCGTCTTTATGATTCCACAAAGCACAAGCAAGGCAGCACTAACTATCATGCAGCAACTAAAGGATAGTCAAATTAGTGAGTACAATTAAACTATTCATGGATATTCATTTTAAAAGCAAAAGCTTGAGATTTTAAATGATACTTGGCATCATATTAGAGCCTTTATAGAATGATCCAGAATTGATCTTTTATGTTTCACATTCCACAATAGGAGGTATGGTGGATATATGCTGCTAACAAAATTAGATTTTGCAATGAAAATTGGGGGAACCAACCAAGGCTAATGCATATGCCTATTCGTTTCATTAACAACTTATGCCTATTCATTCTCAGGGTATGATTACAATGCAATGCTAATAAGCAAATCCATTTGACTGATTGCCCTTCCCACTAAAAGCAATTGTAACTTAGACAAAATTCATATGTATGTATGTATGAGTAACTGAAATGATTCATAAGGTTTCATAGTACTATCATTTTGTTTCAAAGAAAAGCTCCAATTGTCTTCACATTCTTTAAAGAGAAAAAAAAATCATAGAATTGCCATTATGATAAATAAAGATGGCAATTTCTTCTAAAATTTGGGGTAAAGCCAACAAGCCCCAAAAGCCTTTGTTCAACCCAAATTGCTATTGTTTCGGGAAATGAGATGTCACTGAGTTCTAACTTCTAAGTTCATTATTGGAAACGAACTTGTATCTCAAAATTGACGTTCAAGACCCTTCCACGCACACGTAACAGTTTTACTAGTTAGATCTCACTCGGTATATAAATAGTTACTCTCAAGTATCAATAGAAGTTACAAGAATCGTTTCATTGAAAAAGCAATATAATTTATCACGAATGGCAGGTAATAAAGCTTCGATTAAATCAAAAGGGGAAGAAGAAAAGGAAGAAAAATGAGCAGTGAAGACGAACCTACGATTGCGAGTGCAGGGGAGTGACAAGCTGAC
Organism: Leucaena leucocephala; assembly: GCA_037074615.1. Lineage (NCBI taxonomy): Eukaryota > Viridiplantae > Streptophyta > Magnoliopsida > Fabales > Fabaceae > Leucaena > Leucaena leucocephala. The sequence continues at coordinate 5,481,030 of CM073548.1, read as the reverse complement.
AACGGGAGGAGGAGGAACTGGTGCCGATTGCGACTGAGTGGCAATCTAACAGAGGAGGAGCGACGAGATGGAGCGGTGGTCCGATGGATTACGGTCTATTTAGTTGGAGGGAAATGGAGGGGAGGGGAGAGATTTTGCCCCTTCCTCTTATTTGGCAACTGGGAGGGAAAATTTTCTAAATTCTCCCTTCCATCCCTTTCTAACCCTCCCCTCCAATAAAAATTGGGAGAATTTAGAGGGAAGGGATAATATTTTAGCATGCTCTGACAATTATATTTATGTTGATTTTTAATATTTTCCAAACTACCCTCGTCTTCTCTTCTTCCTTATACACAGTCTCTCCTTCCAGTTCCATACACACTCCCCACGTTGAGCTTGCCGTCACCGTCGTATCCACCACCCACAGCTCGTCGTCGCTGTGGTTGCTTCTTAAATACCTTCCTCTTTCTCTTAATCTTCCTCACTCGCTTGCTTGCCATTTTTCTTTACAGAGCAACCTTCCTCTTTCTCTTAATCTTCCTCACTCGCTTGCTTGCCATTTTTCTTTACAGAGCAAGATCATAGAAGAGAAGGGTCTTCTTTTTGTTTTTGGTGCAGATGAAGGAAGTTATTGTGGAGGATGAAGTGGAGGTTGAAGGGTCTAAGGACACTTCAAAGAGAAGTGTTGGTAATGAAGGGAACGCGAGAGGAAAAGGAAGTATGGGTTCTTCTTCACCGACATGCACACTAAGGCATTGAAGATTCTCCAAGCAAGGGAATCTTATAATAGCTACTACCAAGAACAAGAAAAGACCTCCAAAATCGAACTCCTTGGCTGGTATTTGTACGAGTTTTGCTCCTATTTTGTTCATAATGTTCTCATTCTTGTCGTTTTCCCTCTCATTATCAGTCAGCTTCAGCAACTTCCTCCTAACTTTGCCCAAGATATGACCAAAAAATAATATCATTTATAATATATTTTATTAAACATTTTGTAAAGTTTGAAAACAATAAAAAATAAGGTTAAAGTTATCAACATAAAAATATTTTTTCTCCCTTTTCCTCTTGAGCCAAACAAGATAATATTAAAATGCTTCCCCTCCCCTCCCCTCCTCTTTCATTAATTCAAGCAAGATAATATTAAAATCCTTTCATTTCCTTTCTTCCCCTCTCCTCCATTAAAATTCTTTCCCTCCCTTCCCCTTTGTCGAGCAAACACACCCTTAGGGATTGTGTGGGAATGACAGAAGGAGAAAGTACTAAAGGAGAGAAGAGCGAACTAGGGTCCAGCCATCTAGGGATTAGATTGGGAATTTAGGAAATGTGAAATTATAGTTTTACCCTAAGATTACTTTAACGTTAAACAGGCTAAACTTCTTAAGGAGCCTGGCCTTTTAAGCAAGACCAGGCACCTGTGAGGTGGCCTAACCTTTTTTTTTTTATACAAATACACTACAAAAATATGGAGACCTGTAGCGGTTATTTTGTAACAGTTACAATGAACTACTACAAATACTTAACTTTGTAGAGGTTTGGCTCTAAATTGCTATAATTTTATAACTCTTTGACTAGCAACATAACCGCTACAAATATAGCGCCATTTGGCGCAAACATTTGCAGCAGTTCAAACCGCTAAAAATATTAGCATCAGAAGGAGAGAAAAGTGAGGGAATTTTGTAGGGATTCCAAAACTACTACAAATGTCCACAAAACCGCTATCAAATTCACATTTATAAACCGCTACCAAGTTCATATTTGTAAACTGCTACAAATGTCCACAAAACCGCTATAAAATTCCATATATGAAATTCTAATTTGCAAACTAATTGGAACACATTTGTAGAGGTTCTCAACTGTTACAAATGTCTGAAAAATCGCTACAAAGTTTCAAATATGAAATTTAAATTTCCCTCCTACGCACAAATTCATTGGGACACATTTGTAGCAGTTTTAAACCGCTACAAATTGTCTAGAAAACTGCTACAAAGTTCCAAATATGAAATTCAAATTTTTCTCTCAAGCACACTACAAACTACAAAACTGCTACAAAGTTTCAAATATGAAATTCAAATTTCCCTACCACGCTTTTGTAGCGGTTTTAAACCGCTACAAATGTCTACAAAACCATTTCAAACTCTACCTGATATCTACATATATCTCCACTCCTCTCATTCTTACTCTTACTCTTTCCTCTCTCTTCCTCCACCTCATGCGTTTTTTCTTCATCTTTCCTTTATTTAGTTCTTTCTTCATATGGTGGTAAAATCATTTAGATTTATAAGTTTATTTTTTTTAGGTTTCTATACTTATTCTTTATTAACATGTGTATTCTTTTATTTTCAAGTATTTTTTACAGAAATTAGTGGATCTTTTCAATTAATTCTAAATCCTATTTTTTACACTTTCTTCACTTCTCAACTCTTCTCTATACCTTTTTTTTTCATCTACTTCTATAACTTTCTAGCTACCTAATATCAACTTGTACACTTTATTTATCTTAATTACATATCATGAAATAAAATATATCAAATTATATAACATAGTACAACTAAATAATATACTCAATTATCACAATAAAACTTTAACCTATCAAATTTAATAAATTATCTATATATCTATATATATGTACATATATACATACTATTAAAACAAAAAAAATTATTTTTTTTATAAAATTAGAAACATTTGTAGTGGTTATAGAACTACTATAAATTTTATCACCACATTGAATTTTTTTGTTTCCCACCTGAAGTTAATAGTAGTTTCTAAACTGCTACAAAATCCTTTTAAACCTTTATAAATGTTTGTAGCATTTTAACCATCATGAGTAGTGGTTTTCCTTAATTACTACAACACCATTTGTAGCGCATGATTTTGCAGCGGTAGTATAAGCCTCACAAAATATTGTTTCAGCGGTTTAAATCGCTATAAAGGCAAAAAATAAACTGCTACAAAATACCTTTTTTTTTTGTAGTGATGAGGGTTACACCCAAGATAGAAGGAAGAGTCAATTAGAGAAAATAATTTCCAAACTCTCAATAGCAACTAATTTCTCCAAATAAGGGGGACAATTCCCAAACAAGAAGAAGTTGATAAACCTTTTTTAGCCAACAAATTAGCCACACAGTTATGCTTTCATGAAATATAAATTATTTTAACCTCCCAGTCTCTCTTTAACAAAGATTGGATTTGTACCATCAAAATGCTACATAGTTGTTGATTATCCTTCTACTGTATAGAATTAACCACATTCTTTACATCTGACTCTAATATGAGATTCTTAATTCCCATGTCCCATGCTAGTGATAATCTTTTAAAAATTGTCTATTGCTCAGCTTCAAAAATACTATTAATTGTATGTGTAAAACTAGTGAGGGGCCTAACCTATTTCCGCTATACGTAAAGAATTATAACCCATTATTCAAATCTAGCCATCAAAGCCTTAGGTAGCAAAAGAGATTGAGCCCACACAATCCAGGGGCTTATCATGACCCAATTCCATGTTGTAATTTATAATTTTTTTTTAGTGTTTGTTTTTCAATCTCTTCAATTATTCATTAAACATTCTGCTTTTTAAGTTTCACTCCACTTTTAAAACATAAAATTTAAAGTAATAATATATGCACAGAATGATCTATTTTATGTTTATCTTTATTTATAATATGCCAAAAGATGATTCCGAAGCCAACTATAGATTTTCTTAAAAAAAGGAAAATGGAAAAACCGACACCATCTAATACCCAAGTTTTAACTTTGACAACTTCTAACTAGAGCTAGTAATTTGAGTTGAGTCGTCAACCCGTCAAAAAATAGCGAGTTGGGTTGAAAATATTACAGTCTATTTTGGTGCGGGTCTTTTTGACTCGCATCCTCCAAACCCTCACCCGCGGCAATCGGTGGGTTAGCCTTTTTTTTTTTTTTGCTTTATTTTTTTTACTATTTATATTGCACATTTACACTTTACTAATTTGAGAGTCTTAGCCGAACAAAGGACATTACACTTAATTTATATTAACTTTATCTCATTGAGTCATTTCTTTATATATATTCATTTTGTTTTTTTATTATTTTATTTATAATAGATTCATCTATAGACGGTGACAAAGTTGACTAAATAAATATTTTGACAACTTCAGACATGATTCGAATCCAATTAATATTGACACATATGGATTTTTTTTTAAAAAAATAAAAGTTAGCATATACATGTGAAAAATAAAAAAATAAACAAAATAAAAACCTGGCGGGCGCGGGTTGGTATTAGGTGGGCCTCTTAAAATAGGCTCGCCTCTAACCTAACCCGCGATGGGCTAACTCGTATTCGGCGGGTTAGCCCTCGTTACCACCCCTACTTCTACCGCATAATTATACAATTTCATAAAATTGTATTTAAGGTTTAAAGCGATGCATTGCAATGATATTCTAAGTTATACATTACAAACTAAATTTGAAAATTTTAGTTATTTAACTGTTTAACCTTTTTTAACGGTTTCGTGTATTAAAGAATCGATATTATTTGAGTATAAGATTTCATAAATTTATATAATTTAATATTTTACAAATATTGATGTAGCGGGACCATGTATTTTATGAATCTGAAAACAACCTTTTTTATTTGTAAATAGTCTAACTTTTTTCGAGAAATCACTAAGAAAAGAGGGTGCGGTGGGAGAGAAAAGAGGTTTGAGAAGAGTTTTGTGTCATTCTGTAGAATTTAGAGAAGTATATGTAATTTAACTTTTGTTTTTATTGGAAATGTATGTAGGTTTGTAAAATAAAAGATTTCTTCGGGCAATTTTAAAAGTGATATATAATTTATTTCATTTGAAGATACAGTTGAAATTTCTAAATTTAGAAAATTTTAAGGATTAGTCAAATAATATTAACTTGTACTCCTACGGTGCAGCGCAATGCAATGCAATGGGGATGCAATGCAATGTTAATTACATGAATGGTGTTTGTTTTTTTGAGAAGGGTTAAATAAGCTATTTTTAATAATTATTTAACATTAATATATACTAAAAAGACCATTTTATCCTGGTAAATAATTCCCTCAAACCTTCTTCGACCATATCCCTTGGGTTCCATCAGCTCCCTATCTATTCATCTCATCCAACTGGAGGACAAGCTTTGGCGGACGAGAGCGGTGGAGAACTAGCACGATAGTTTTTGTCATACAGATCTGTGTATCATCCCTCCCTGCTTTCACTCACTCTCCCTTCATCTTTGTGGTTTTCTGCTTCGCTCGAGATCGTCTCGCCATATTCACCGACAGAGCTCGCAGTTTCCGTACGTCGTCCAGGATCTCCCCGCCGTGGTCGTCTTACAAACCACTCCCTTGAGTTGCGGCAGTTGCCCCTTGATTTTAGATATCCTAACATTTTTCAATTCATTAATTTTGAATAGGACGTTAATTTTTGCTGATACTTTTCATTTCAAATCAAAACGAAGATATTTTTATCATGTTCAAACCTATTAAATATAAAAAGAATTGATATATTCATAGAGTTTATTGCCATCAACCCACCTCTTCCCTCACGTCCTTTCTGCGGATGGTGCTAGGGCATTTGCCGACTGTTGTGATATGTTTTGTTTGAGGGCAGTTGTTGACTTTTTACTCGTTTATGAGGGTAAAATTGACATTTTATAATGTATTGCGGGCCTGCAATGAGTATTCATAGGGGTCAATGTGCAATCATCTTTACAAGTGTAATTTTATTTACCACCACTAAGCCCAACCAAACGGTCTATATTTAGTAATATAGTAAAGATTACAATTGTATACCTACAATAAGGTTGAATCAAACGGGACTTAGGTAAAATTTGGACTTGAACCGATTTGAAAATATATAAATGCCAGCATTTGACATAGCATATGGTGAGACTTCTTTTGTGAAGAATGATTTTTCACTTGAAGAATATATAGTTCAGTTGTATATATATATATATAGCATCACAGCTAAAATCATCTTCATCCATATCAAATATCAAATTATAAGGATTAGAAACGGTATTGTTTATAAATTATAACTTTTATAAATAACACAGCTTGTTTTGAACATTATATAAATGAAAAGGGTTTCCAAATATCAATTTGGACGGTCTAAATATACTTTTTATTTATATTTTGTAATTTACTTTTATAACTTATATTTTAATTTAAAATTAAATAGTTGTTTTTTTGGAACTTTGATAAATTTTGGTCCTGCTCTATATTCTTTTATTATAGCGTTGGTTCTTAAAATTAATTATAAGAATTTTAACCAAAATAATTTTAAGGATTGATTTCTTAATAAAAATTATAGCAATCATGACGAAGTTGATTACAAATCTAACAAATAAAACCTACTTGATTTTCAAGTGTCCATTATTGCTAATTAATCTTACACATATACATACATACATACAGAATTTGTAATACAAAATAATGCGATTTGATGTAATTCATATAATTCTAAATATAAGATTTAATAGAGGTATTTAAAAAAAAAGATGAAATGGTCAAAACTGGATGTAATTAGAAGATAACATCAAACGTATTAGATACATAAAGAAAATAACATCATGGTAATGGATGCATCATAAACAATATTAAAATACTTAATGTTGTACTGAAAAATAATATCATAGTGCTGAATACTACTTTACCTTTTTTTTAAAAAAAAAAAAAAGAGTTAACATAGGCTTAATAATAAATCAGTATTTGTACCTCTTGCACCCTAAGTATCTTTGTACCGTTATCAAATGGGAACATTTAATTTTGGTCAAACAGATTGACAACGCTAAAGTTGTGAGAAAAAAGCTGTTGTCAATTGGCATACCAGCTAAGGAAGAATCTATGAGACATGAATTGCTACATCAATGTTTTATTCGCAAATTGATCTTAAATTGAATATATTTCACTTTTATTTTTGGTGTGTGTGGATGGCTAGCAAGATCTGATTCAAAGGTACACGTACCCATTTTTCTTTAATTTCTTTGTTAATTTTTTTGAAAAAGAAAGAAGAAAGAAAGAAAGAAGCATACCTTTCCATGATCAAGTTGGAATAAAAACTAGTAACGCAAGATATAAAAAGAGGAAAACACAGAGGGACTTCGCCATTGATTATGCAAAACAAGGAAAAAGAAAGGAAAAGGTTTATTTGTACCAAAGTAAGATGTCTCACGCAGTCATAATTCATTTGCTTTATTTTAACATCACTATGATGCTTCCATGTCTTTTTCTTTTCTCTCCTTTATCAAATTCCTTTTTAAGTATCTTCTTTTACTTTATTAAACCATACCCTTTATAAAGACAACTCATGAGATTTGAAACTCTCATATATATATATATATATATATATATATATATATATATATATAGTTTCTAAGGTGCTGGAAATTAGACAAGTCATCAAACTAACTAAAATAATTGTTCAAGGGTGGGTGATCGAATCGTGGTTGAATATGATTAAAATAATATAATTTAATTTAAATATATAAAAATATTCATATATAATCATAAAAAGAATAATATTTAAATTAAAAAAATATTAATATATAAATAAATAGAATATTCATATATAAATTACATATAATATAATAAAATATAGTTACTAAAATACAAATATAACGATCCATTTTTTTTCTATTACTCAAAAGATGTCATTTCATGTACAACCAGAAAAGAAAAATAATAAAATTTAACTTAGTCAATTAAGTTAAAACTCTTGATCGAATTAGTTATAAGACTAATTTATCAGTTCACTAGTTTAACCAACCACTGATCAGGTTTTCTATACCATATCTTTGATGAAGATAACTAAGATTTGAAATTCTTTCTCATACACATTATTTAACACAATTCGTGAGTTTTCAATCAAATTATATATCAGAAAGATATCCACTATTTGTTTAAGTTTATCACTTGTCATATCATAATGTCATTTAACCCCATATATATATAATATAAAATACATAAAAAATAGTATTATGTATAAGTCATAAATAAATATAGCTGATGAATTTAGACTTTGTATAAACTATATATATAAAAGCACATGTTCAATAATTTTATCTAAAACACTATCGTTTTACTCATTGTAATGAATGACATGACACAACAATGATAGATCAAAATGGACAATGGAATAGAGATAGGGGGTAGGTAATGAGCCTGAGATGCTTGGAGCTATGTTACAATTAATTCCCATTGTCTTTTCAAATTCAAATAAAAAGTCGTAAATAGATTATAAGAAGGGGCCGGAAGCCAACATATATATGCCTATCAATAAGATTTTATATTAATAAAGTTTTATACTTTTTCATGATTAGTCACTTCTCATGTGACGATTCTTTAGCTTTAAGCTTATTCTATAGAGATGCTTAACAATAAATTACAATAATAGAGCTCCTCCTATTGGTCCATCTTTGTTATATAGGACAAAACTTACACAAAAGTCTTTTCCTGTTTATTAGCAAAATTCTTCCGTTTAAAAAAATTATGGCATCTCAAGAAATTTTACCTTTTTAAATCAAGAATGTGATGCACCGTTTAATTATAGAAATATATTCACATGTTATTTTTTTAGAAAAATCAATTTGTAAGTCCCTATAATATCATCTTATTTTTAGTTTTGTCCCTATAGTTTTTTTTTTTTATCATGTTAGTATAGTTTTACTTGATTTTAATCAAGTTTCTGTATTTTTTTTAATCTAGTACTTATAGTTTTACATGATGTTTAATCAGTCCCCGTAACTTTAATTGATTGATAAAAATAAAACAAATTATAGGGATCTAATTAAAAAATTAGGTAATAAAACTATAAGACCTGATAAAAATAAAAAAAATATAAGGACCTAATTATAATTAGATAAAACTATAATGACATGATAAAAAAACTACAAGGATCTAATTAAAAATCAGATCAAACTATAAAGATTTACAAGTTAATTTTTCCTTATTTTTATCAAACAAATTATATATTATGTGCCAATATAAGGTTGAATGAAAATCTGTGTGCTCGTTACCCCAAAAAAAAAAGTTTATGTGTGCTTATCCTTATAATATATATTACGCTTTAGGTGCTCATGCGTCTTCGTTTATAATATCTTGGTATATATTTTTACAAGTTTTAATTATACGGATTTTCTTTCATTTTCACAAGTTGAAATGAAAATGGCCCTTTCTCATTAAACAAGTTATTCCATAGAAAGATATATTGAATCTATGCAAATCTTTTGATTATTGAAGTTTCATATCTCTACTCATCACAAAGAAACATTATCGTTTTTACTTTTTTATATCCCCAAAATTTCAAATCACCTTTGCCATAATATTCAAATTCTGGTTAAATAGATAAATATAACGTATAGAGTGATGTCGCTTGTCATTAGTGCTAAAATTAATTACGAACTTTAACCTTATGTGTATAGAATCTAACCCTAGGTCCATCTCAAGGTGAAGTCAATGTGTGACTTAACTATTGGTTGAATTAAAGTGATTAAAGAGGAGATAAGATTAAAGAAGAAAATTTAGTTCAATTATGGGGATGATCTCGAAAATTAAACAAAGTAGAGAGTAATTAGAAATGATTACTAGTATGATGAGGCTTCCCAAAGATAGACGGCTTCGACTATCATTGCTCACAAATAATATATCAGAGTTATAAAAGAAAATAATAACTAAGTCAAAAGGCAAAAGCCTAAGAAACTTTCTAAATCTAATTAATTATTTTATAAAAACACCTAAAACCCTAGAAAAAATTTAGTTCATAAATAATTATTCAAGAACAATTTAGCTTATAATCCTAATACTAGTTATGAACTATCCTCTAAGAAAATTAAGAACTTTCAATAAAAATTCCTTTTAGGGTTTCTAACGAAATCCTTTAAAAAATATGTTCAACCACACAATTTAAAAAAAAAAACTAAGAACAAGAGATAAAAACATATATAAGATAAATAAATATATGAATGAAGAACAAAAATCACAACTGATAAAAGAATCACAATAGTTTGATCACAAATTTATTCAAAAAGAAATAAATATATTCATAAGTAAATCTTCAAAATCCTAAAAACTCAAGAAATATTAAAACTTGAAAATAAAATATCAAACCATAGAAAAACTATTACAAACTTCTAAACAATAAGAACATAGAGATCAAGTCTACAACCTCAATCCTCAAGAAAGAGGAGAACTAGCCACTCATGTAGCTAGATGACACTATGATGAATAAGAGAAGCAAGAGAACAACGAGGAGACAAGAGATGGAATGATTGTGAGTTAGATGGTCTATGGCCTTGGTGTCTTCCTTGTAGATGCATGATTCTTTATTGATTGACTCTCCAAAAGATAATGATAATATTTTTTTATCTTCGGTATCTTAAGTTGTCATCTTTTTCAATATCTCCATAAATAATCTTTTTAACTAAAATATTCTACAAGTAAAAAGTAATAGGATTACAGAGATAAAAAAATTAATATGATAAAATAGAAATTAGATGTCTCTGTTATCTGATTTATTGTACAAATTTGAAATATCTTTAACTAAGACAAATATATTACATTATTATATATCTATTAATTGTTGACATCTTTAACACAAAATAACACTTTCATTTTTTAAGCACATGATAACACTTATTTCGTTTTTACTACACCAACGTGTGCTAAGATCAAAATCACACTTGATGTATCGTGAATTCTCATATAATTTTTCATTTTTAATAGTTTTATAATCTAGTAATTATCAACTGGCCCAATAGATATTATGTTTATATCAATTCATTCTATCTTGTTAGTTAATTCAAATAAGATCTAAGCAATTTTACTGTTGAAAAACTTTAATATTTTTTTTTGGTAACTGAAAACGTTTAATTTAATAATACCAACCATTACAAGTATCAATAATCTTCTATAAGCAATGCACGTTTCTCAGAAGTATAATATTGGAAGGTCGTGTGCCATATTTAAATTGTAGTAATAATCTATACACACACACATACTTGTTTCACATTTTAAATAGACAGAAGAATAGTATAACTATAAAGTCTCTGCTGGGAGGGGGAGTGTACTATTTAAAACAAGAAACATACTTATATTAAGTTTTTTATATCTATTATATCAAGTTCTTCAATTATACTTAATCATATATTTTTCTATCTCCATTTTTTAATATAAGATAGTTGGAGAGTTAGATTTAGTCATGAATATAATATCTTAATCTATTTAATATCTAATATTTATTATTTTTTTTTCAAAACTAAATTATATAATTTATAAATTGATATATAATTAATAGTTATAAGAAACTTAACCTAGGCACAGTCCAACAACAAAGCTTTCAAGAGAAAAAAATCCAGTTACCCAACTTATTTTTGCCATTTGTACTTCATTTATCAATTAATTTGATATTAACAATATATATACTCCCCTTAATATAAAATCTACTTAATTAATTTGGATAGATTATAAAAATTAGTTAAGTTAGTTAATTGTAATGATTATATATTAATTTTTCTAAAATACTCCTTTTAAGCAAATGTATTTGAAATACCTTTAATTAAAATTATTTTAATATGTGTAATCATATAAGGATACTTTAGAGAGGGAATGATAATTTTGAGAGATAAAATAAATTAAAGCTTTATACAATTAAGATTAAAATAAATTTTTTATCTAGCTATTATATTTAGAATAAAGGGGAGTATATGTTAATTTGATATTATAATGATATATATATCTGTGAGTGCATGTAAATTATCTCAGTCATAATTGTTCGTGATAAGGACCCTACCTTATTCGGTCTGAAGAATTCATAGGCTTTAGCGTAGAGACCAATATTATTCCAAACTACACGTAAATCAAAGGAAAAGAGACAATGATTAAGGCATATTCCAGAGAATTTATATATAATTAGGACAAATTAATTTAAATTCTCCAAAAATGTCACCACCATACAAAATAAAAGGCATATAATTAATAATTCAATGCTCCAAAATAAATAACTATTGATATTATATATATATATATGCACGTGCAAGTTTAGTCATCCACGCGTGCCCTCACGTCTAAGCATTTATTTGTCAGTAAGAAAGTGAAGGCCCACTGCTAACCCCTCCCCAACAAATAAACAAATCAAAGAAAAACAAAAGGAATGTTAATATAATTTTTCATCACTTAAATTCACACAAATTTTAGTTTTTATCTCTTAAATTTTAAACCATATTAAGTTTTGATCCTTAAAAAGATAAAATAGTTTAAGTATTTATTAAATTATAGGGATTAATATTTTAGACTGAATAAAATTTAAGAGATCGAAACCTATATAATTTAAAATTTAGGGGATCAAAATCAAAATAAAGATAAATTTAAGGGACTAAAAATTATATTAATCTAAAGAAATTAATTAAACCTAATTATTAATTAAGCTCCACTTACCCACTTTCTTTTTTAATAGTAGTATTTGGTATTTGATTTTATCATATCAGATTTAAAAGCATTGTCACGACCAAATGAGAGTAAATATCCTAATGAGATTTTTTCATTTATAAGCTTCAACTCTCCGATCTTATTTAACAAAAATGTACTTATATTTAATTATTTACCCTTGTTTTATCCACAATACAACATATATAATCATATTTATTGAATTAAATTTCCGTTGAAGAAATAAAAGTGTGATTATATTCCAAGCTCTACAATAATTAATTAATTGTAGAAAAATACATAGACATTATTATAATGCTGAATAATAAACAGGAACAAAAGGCATTATAGCCCCATCTGCTAAATTCAGCTATATGATGATTATACATATAATAATCTCTCTCTAGCTAATAAAAACACTTGAACCAAAAATCAAATTGTCTACATAATAATATTCTAACCAACAATAATGTGAAATCCAGCAGAATTTAACACTTGTTTCCGCCCCCTTTAAATACTACATATAATGCATTGTGTTATTCATAATAATAATAAAGCACCTGCTAGCTAATACATAAAAAAATATATAATTAATCATTTGGTAGAGCCCTACAACATCATTTCTATATATGCCTTGCTTGTACCTGGCCCAGCATTTGAAGGGCCACTTCCCTTTCTTTTCTTTTTCTTTTTCTCTATCTTCTACTTTTCCTTTTGTTCTCTTCAGCTTTTTTTCTCTTCATTCTCCTTCTAACTTTCTTTGTTCTTGTGTTTTTCAAACACTAATTAATTAACTAATTAAACAGATAATTTTATGAAAAGATTAATAATAATAATTAAGGGGTGAGTATTTGGACTATTGAATTCAGTGAACAGTGGGAATTTAATAGTGAAAATACTCAACCTGCTCATGATGAAAATAAACAATAAGTCTCTTCATAAAATTATCCTCTTTAGGGTTTAATTAATTAATTAGTTGTTTATCTGATCAGTGTGCCTCCGAATGATGGAGTCCAGAAATCAACAGGGGTTTCGTTTGCGACTGGGAATGTGCTTGAAATTGGAACCAAACATAGCCCTCGGCTTCTCAAGTCTTGCTTTGGCCCTTCTGATGTCTCCTTGTTCACATCACAACCCTACAACATTCACAACTCATCATTATATTATATCCCAATCAATATAATATATATATATATATAGGAATTTTAGTTGTAATCCGTTTGCTGTAATGTATGTATTCAGGAGAAGATAATTAATCAAATATAGTATGGAATTAAATAGAGAAAATGAGAGAAAATAATAGAAATATGTGTGGAGTTCCATTTCTCTTTTGTTTGATTCATTCTTTATTCTCTCCCTATCTCTTTAAATATATATATATATATATATATATATATAATGCTGAAGATTCAGATATTAGAAACTCTTATTTGATATATGTACAAAGAATTTACAACTTTTGATAGTGACTAAAGAAGACTTCAACCACTATATTAATATTGCATCATTTTCCGAAAAGCAAAAAGATATGACAATATTCAATATTTCAAAACTATATATAATAAAATTTACATCAAACAATATTGGTCTGAAGGTGTGACAAAGCCTGAATAATGCGGCTATTTTGTGTGCGTGTCTGTCTGGTGGAAAATGTGTTTAGTTTCATTTAATTAACATGAAAATGATCATTATCTTTGGGAATAATTACGTTAACCTCTTCAGTAATTTTCTTAAAACTTAAGTAATAACAACAGGCCAGGAAAATTTCATCTTTCCGACAAAAATTATAATTGAAAACCTTAACTTTTCGGGGAAGTTACAAGAAAGTACAGTGTATAAGTACCTGTTGACAGTGTTGGATGGGAACTCCATTTTTCATGTAAGGAGTGCTCAAAACCTGAGATTGGCATTTAAAAAGGTTCAAATTGTCAGAGAAACAAATTAATTACTTGTTTATGAATAATTATTTAATTTACATATATAGCTTTATCAATAATTAGGGTTTTAAAAAAAGAAGAAGCAAAATTATCAATAGAATAATGAAACATACAATGACTTGATCATGCAGTAACTTAATGTACTCAATGGCTTCGTGAAGAACGGAAGCAGTATCAGTCTGAAAAAATGCACACAAAAAGGGGGTTAGTTAAGTTTAGTTTCTTTGAATCTATTTAATCTCTTTAAGTTTCAACATTTAAGTAAAGTAAAAAGGTTTTTAATTTCATTCTTCACAATACCACAAGTAGTGAAAAAGTGAAAAAAAAAAAGAAAAGAAAAATTCACCTTTCCAAAAGGCGACACCAATTGCTGAAGAGCAGTGATTCGGTCCCCTAGCTTCTCTTTCCGAACCTAATGATCATCATCATATCCAAACACACCAAACTAGATTAAAAATCTAAGCACAACTATATTATCAATGAAGATTATTGAACAAATTAATTAAAACTCTTATTATATTTAATATACACCTATAATTAAAACCCTTTAACTTTTCTTTTCGTTAACCAACCTATTCGACATTTGAAAATTAGATTGGACTCCAACTAATCCCAGTTAACCAACTATCGGAATGAGTAGTTTTAAAAACAATTGCATACTCAGGATTCAAATAAGCTAATAATACAACAATTCTTTAACTTTTACAGTTATTATATATACACACCTTAAAAGTTGGTAAGGGCGGTGGGGTTTCAATTCTTTGCTTCTTGATTGCAGGTTCACGCGGATTTTTCTTCGCCGAGTCCGAAGCTTCTTCTCTCTTGGGCTGCACTTAAACCAGTCAGCAGGAAGCAATGGATTTGAAGAAAAACCATTATAAGAATATAGATATATATATATATAGAGAGAGAGAGAGAGAGTTATATATATACCTGGGGTATGAGAGAGCATGTGAAATTGGGCTTCTCAGTAATTAAAGAAGGAGCAAAAACATGAGATATTTCCGCAGAAGCATTCCAGAAAGGAGTACAGTTAGAAAAGTGCAAGCCACCACCGTTATTAGACTTCAAGAAGGAATTATTATTATATGAAGAAGAAGAAGACGAAGAAGTGGTATTAGTTGTAAATTGATCAGTGGAATTAGATATTGCACCATAATTTGGTGTACTTGAAGAATAGGCCATGGAAGATGGTGGTGGGTTGGTGAAAAGTGACTGTGCTTGTGGCTGAGGAATATCATAAAGACTCTGAATCAACGTGGAGCTTGAAGAATTATTGTATGCAAATAGCGGCGGGGACAACGACGACGAAGAAACTGGAACTGATGACCCAACTGAGAAATTACCACCTCCACCACATAAATATTGATTCTTCATAGACATCTCTCTCTTCTGATCTTGGCTTTGTAATGAAGAATTACCACTGAAAATTCAAAAAAAAGAAAGGAAGGATCTAAGTATAAGATTAAGCTGATTTTTTTATCTGATAAAAAAAAGAAAGAAAGAAAGAAACTTTTTCAAGCTTGGGACCAGAGCAGACATGAAAAACAAACTTACAAGAGAGAATGATTCCAGCCCATGATCATTTCCAAGGAAGAAGAATCCATCAAGATAGAACCATTATGATTATGATTTTCTGCATCATCAGCTTCAGCAGTCTGATGATGATTCTGAAGCAGTGGCTTCGTCGTCGCCGTTGCATCGAGAAACCCCAGAGAGATATCAGAACAAGAGGTGGCCGTTGCCGTTGCCGTCGCCGCCGCGGGGCTTATTGGGGACTTCAAGTCCACCGTATCGGTCTGCCATGTGCTGTAGCCGATCATACCTCCTCCTCCTGAAGAAAGATCGTTGTTAGCTGTGAGCACAGAACACGGAGATGAACTCATCATCAAAGGCAAAACACTTCGCGTTGTTGTTGAGTTCATCATCATGTTGTTGTTGATCCACCAGTAATTATTCCCACCACAAATCCCAGCTTCAAATTCCTCACCCATCTCTCTGATAATATAATCTCTCTCTCTCTCTCTCTATAAAACTTCTCTGTTTAATCTTCTGAGGTTTAATTCTTCTGACTTGTGTGTGTGTGTTTGTTTGAGGCTTTATAGATGAGTTTGTGTGTGAGAGAGATTTTATATATGAAACGGTTCAAAGGGGTACGGACGAGAGAGGAGATTACCAGAATCCGATTGACATTACAAGGGAGATGATTGGACAAATGAGAGAGAGACGGAATTTTGAATCCAATTCGAATTCTCTCTCTCTCTCTCTCTCTCTATTTTTTTTTATTTTGATTTTTTTTAATTTATAGGGATTTGTTTTCTTTTGAGAAATTATATAATAAGATTGGAAGAATTCTGGAAAATTTGTGTTCCTTATGTATAAAGGAATTTGGGGTATGATGATGTTAGATGAGGATGAAGGTGATAGTGGTGGGGTTTCATCTTAAGGCCATCAATCAAGTATGTATTATAAATATAATACAAAAGGGAAAACTGATTATAATAGAAAGAAAACTATACTGAAAAATGGAAAAAAGTAATATGTAAATTTCCATAATTTTATGTATTAGTTTTTTTTTTATTTTGTCCTTATAGTTTTCTCAAAAATGACATGAGGGCAATATTTTTTTTCATTTAGTCAGCCGTATTCCCACGCTACTTTAAGACTAATTCTTTTCAAGACTTAGAGTGTAAAAGGTTTTTATCTCTATCAATAAATATGATTTTTAAGATTTAAACTTGTATTCTTCAACTAACAATTCATTATTTTTTTTTAATTAAGGGTTTACATCCCCAAACCACTTTAGGCTTGAGTGTAATCTTTTTGAGATTTAGAACGCAAAATGTTTTCATTACTCTCAACAAGTGTATTTTTCAGGATTCGAATTTGTATTCTCTTCCTTCGGAGTGAGGCCTCTTATAACTTCAACTAATATAGTTTGTTGGTCTTTTGATTTAATTAGCATATCCACAAGTTACTTTAGATTTAAGGCTAATCCATTTCAAAATTTAGAGTGTAATGGATTTTCAACTCTTTCAATAAGTGGTTTCCTGGGACTCGAACTTATGTTCTCCTCCTTATGAAGATAAGGCCACTTGCCACCTCAACCAATATGAAATATATAAAAAAATTGGATAGTTATTAATAATTAGATGAGTATTTTTGTATTTTGTATGGGTATATATAATTGTGATGAAAGGAACAGTAATTATTAAGTCTAATGCCCAAGAATTAAATGACATACAATTAAATAATGCAATTTTTTCATGAAATATATTGATAATCGATGTATTTTATAAGAGTACACTTTGTAAATATTTAAATAACAGAGTTGAAAAACACACCCCCAGGAATTATTCGAATAAAATGAGGTTAGTATACTTTTTTTAAAAGCAAAGAGTTTTTAGTATATATAATCTCATTTCTTAAAGAGAATAATGTTACAATTATTTCTGCTGACGCGCGTGTAGATATAAATTTATACCACTCTTCAAAACTATCAATTAGTTTGTTGGCCGAGAATTATTATAATGCAAAAGAACTTACCCTTTGCTAAAGATGAAAGGTCCATTCAAGTGGTCCAAGTTGATCATTATATAACGTGTGTATGTGTATGTATGTGTGTGTGTGTGTATATCTGTATCAATATGTTTATGTAGTGTGTAATATTATATATATATACATATATATATATAAACTTAGTAGGTAATGAAGCATAGTAGTATTAGATTGGGTGGCCAAAGGGCAGGATCAGGCGCGTTATAGACACGTGAGTTAGAGAAACTAAAACACCAACTAATACTTGAGCGACCACCACTGTAGCAAAGAACAAGATTATATTTCATGTCAACCTCTGATCAACGGCCTGATTATACTCTTAATTTTGTTTTATATATATAATTAAGATTTTTTAAAATATTAGAGTATTAATTATTTTGAATTTGAATTCTGTAGTGTATAGTCAAATATAAATGTTTTTTTATCATGCCTTTTGAGTCAACTTAATTATATATACACAATTCGTTCAAGATTGTATTGTATATATTATTCATATCAAAATTATTTTATGAAAAAAATTAAATTTTAAGTAAAAAATTATTGCATTTTTTCTGGTCTTCAAAAGTTGGCTTATATGAGATATCATCAAAAGTCAAATACTAAATAATTAATTAATTATATTATGATACTTTTTAAAGGCAAGAGAATGAAAACCCTATTTACCTAATCAAATTATTCAAAATGTCAACCCTAATATTTAGCAATTAATTTAAGCTTAATTTGTTCAATCATTTTCAGATTAAATTGTGATATATAGAAGTATATGTCATCGTTTTGACTAAGGTCTAAAAAGTTTACATAACAACGTACTAAACAATTTGGTTGTATCCTTAATAAGTCAATCACGTAATTAGGTAAGTATGGATTTTTAATTAGGCGCGAAATTATGGCTTTGTTCTACTAATTTTAAACAAATATTTGTGAATGACTTGACATAATAACAATACGTACTTCGTTAAGAAATATGTAAGAAATGTGCATTTATAGTATTATATAATGATAGTGAAGAATCTGATGAAGGTTTTGATATCAAGTAGTTAGAGGAGAAAACAATGAGACAGTTCCATTGTTTTTTTCCTTTCTTTAATAGAAAAGACAACTACATTATAATGCTAATACTAAATTATAAGTAATTAAAGTCATAATGGTTATCTCTGGCATGTGTCAAAAGAAGTCCCACATTATTCAAGTTAAAAGAACCTTTGGTGTATATATGCTAATTAAGATGTGAACTTAAACTAGTAAAAGAGTCTATGGGAGAAGTCGAATCGTGTATGCAAACACAATGAGTCAACACAGTTGAGATATGTCGATTCTTAGACTAGGCAGGTATACCTAAGAGGAGGTGAATTTGGTGTTTTAAAATTTTTTATGAAAATTTTAAAAATCTTAACGACAATGAAAATAAGAATGTATAAAGAGAATAAGAATCAGAAATATTTCACCGAGGGATAGAAGAATCAACACAAGCGATTTATACTATTTTGGACTAATCCTCTTATCCTAAGTCTAGTCCCCAGAGGCCTTATGAGATATTTAACAATCTCCAAGATTTGAACGGGCTCTTGGAGCATCAGTATAACAATTGATTCACTCAATCATTCCCCTTACTTCCCGTAAGGTAGTGTTCCCAACTTAAGAGAACCAATCTCTTAAGTAAATAGAATGAATGAAGATATTTTTACAATCTCTTTCTTAAAGAGTATGTACGATGATAAACACTAAAGCTTAATAAATATCAAGTTACAGAATGAAGAAACTGAAAATGTAATAAATTCAAAAGTTGTTGATCAGTTCGTTCATTGTTTCTTCATCAATACCGAGTCTTTAAATAGAATTTACTTTGGTTGATAGCTGTTAGACTTAGATTTATAACCGTTCGAGTGAAGGCGATGTTGGTCATTGGTGTAGGTGAGTATTTAATGCTTTGCCGAAAGTAGCAAGTTTATGTTGTTGCAGCCTTCATCATTTCAACCTCTTAGCCTTTTTTGAACACACTCAACCTTAAAAGATTTATCAATAATTAAAGCATTGAGTAAGTGTATAAACCATTAATAATCAAATCATTATTAAAGATCAAGGTCTTAATCAAGTTCATATGGATTTTAGAAAAATATATTGTATTAATCGATTAATTATCATTAATTCGATCAATATTTCAATTAATAAAATAAACAAAAAACAGAGCATCACTTTGATCAGAATTTTCAACCATATATAATGTAATTTGATAAGATAAGTTTTTCAAAAGATATATAATGAAGAATGATGAGAAACAAATATATATTTTATACTTAAAACAATCATATATAGTTCAAAGAGAGATTCACTCTGTTCCATTGTAAATAGAGAAATATTTTTGAAATATATGGGGTTAATTGAATAACTAATCAATTAATATAAATTAATCGAATACTTAGTCGATTAATGTCTCTGGAAGAATTGAAACATAAATATTTTCAACACGAATTAATTGAATAATTAATCCATTAATATAAATTAATCGATTAATGAATTTAGATTTGAATATCACAAAATAATTCTCTACTGATTAATCGAATAGTTAATGGATTAATATAAATTAATTGATTAACTAATTGACTAATAGAGTTATCTTTGTTCAAAGGAAAAAATGTTCTCAACAGATTAATCGAATAGCTAATGGATTAATTATAATTAATCGAATATCTAATTGATTAATTGACTTATCTTTTCAATTCTAGAGATTAATCTTATGATATTAATCGAATACTTAATCGATTAATTATCACTCATTAACCGATTAATTGATGTTCACAGAACACTATCCTTGCATTAATCGAATAAATAATCGATTAATTGATACTTATTAATTGATTAATTAATTGATTAAGCACCATTAATCAATTAACTCCTTTAGTTTTTCTTTTTAACATCTTTTAAACGCAGAAACACTTTAGATTATTTTAAATTACTTTTGACATCATTCAAGCATAGAAATAGCTTAATCATTGGATTTCCTTTTAACATCATCAAAACATTATTAAATCTAACACTCTCCCCCTTTATGATAATGACAAAACCAAGTGAGTTAAAATCATTAAAAAGTCAAACAAGAATCAAAATGCAATTTGAATAACAAAGTGAATCATATTATTAAAATTTTAAAGTTCTTCAAACAAGTATAAGATAATAAAAAATAGAAATAAACTCAAATGAACTCTTTCAATGGACTCTAGAGAAGAGTCATCATTCTCTTTACTTCTTCTCTCCCCCTTTTTGATATCTCTACAAGGGTTGGGGCTAGAGACAAAGGAATGATCAGAGGAAGTTGGGGTAATGGAAGGTCAGGTGCTGTGGAAATGGGAGGAAGGGGTATAGTAAGTGAATAGTTAAGGGCATAGATGCTGGGGACTCTGAGACAGAAGTGGGTGAAGGGTCAGAAACTTCAGGAATATGCAGATAATGCTGAGTCTCTGATAGTGGAGCTTGAATCCTAAGTTCCTCCTCTGAGAAAGAAGGTCCAATGTTGTTCAGATAAGCCACTAGAATGTTCTTCACATCAGACACTTCTTGGTGGATTACCTCTTGTTTCTCTGATATGGCATATTGCCGCTCCCTAACTTCATCCCTAAAGCTTTGAAATCCCTGATATGAGCTTCAAGTAATGTCTGCATCCCATAACTCTTCCTCTCATGAATCATGTCAGGCTCTTTTCTTGAGGTAATGAGTCTACTCTCTAACTCAACAAACTTAGCCTGAAGGTACCTCTAAATGGATGCACCTAGAAATAATGGTGCAGTGGATACTTGGGGTCTAACAGAGGAGTAACATTCATCCTGAGGAAGAGAAGCATTGGCAGTAGGCTGCTGCTTGTCTTAGTAGTCTTTGGGAAGCATGTATTTCTTAGCATCATAGGGAAGCTTAATCTTCATCTTGTTCAGTTGTGTCATCCAAAGGCACCAACATGTTCCTTCTTTCTTTCTTCCCTCCAAGTGATTGATGTTGTAATGCTTGAGAAAAAAGGAGACAAGCTGTAGAAATTGCATAGGAATGGTCCTTATCCTACTCAAACAAAACTCTCTCATCTGGCTGTATATGAAAGCTCTTAGGTTGAGCTTTTCTCAACTTATTATTCTAACCAGAGTGATGTAATCTTGTTGAGTGAGGTAGGTGAAGTTAGTAGACTTGATAATCATGCATCGAGGGTAGATGTAGTGGATGATGCAATAAAAATTACACATCTGATTCAGGGTGAATGATAAGGAACCAGGGAAGGGCTTGTTGGTCTGTATGAGGATATGATAAGCCTTGGCATGATCCATAGGCTTCATTAGCACTGAAGTATGAGCACCTATCATCTGATTGATGATACTAAAGTCTAACTTGGTCTCCCTACCTCTCAGCCTAGTAGTCAGATAATTGTCCACAATGTTGTCGTCTTCATCCAATGTGTCATATATCTCCATGTTGCAATAAAATCTACTGACTACATCTAGACTATAAGTCTCGTTGATCCTAAGCCAGCTCTCAAAGTGATGTAAAGGCTCTATCAAGTCCAAATTTACCTTCTGGTCAGCCTTAAGAGCAGGGATATCCATAAAAACTACAAGATAACACTTCTTCTCCCTAAACTCTGAGTTATACTTAGCTATATCAATATCTGAATCCAAGGTACCTTATAGAAAAGGAAAACTTGATGGCTGAGAATATGTGGGAGCTAGAGTTGAAGAAGGCTTCCTTGGTGTCCTCTACCTCTTGCCAAGTGACTCAGTGGTAATCTGTATAGTATTCTCTAACATAACAGTGAACTCTGGATCAAAGTCAGTGTCAGAGTTGATAGGCTGAGACTTTACCTTTCTCTTTGAAGCAGACTTTGGAGAAGGCTCCGATGCTTTGCTCTTTTCTTTGGTTGTTCCCTTTGCTGGAGCCTTGTTCATCAACACCTTGCCTTTTCCCTTTGACACTTCTGGGCCATCTTTGGCCACCTTATATTGATATTTCTTTTTCTTTCCTTTCAGATTGAAGCCTTAGGAGTGTCAGAGACTGATTTAGAGAGAATTTGCTCAGACCCATCTAGATTTGTGATTTTAGTTCTTGCCATCACGAACGAAGACCTTAGGATTTTGAGAAAATGATAGGTAAAATAGAGGAATTTGTGGATGATTTTTGGTGAGTTATGATCTGTGGAGGGTGCGCAAACAATCTCACAAACTAATTTGAAGATTTTTTAAGATTGAAAGTGAGAGAGATTAGAGATTAATCGATTATGACTCGAGTTGAATAGTGAAAAGTCGTGACTAATAACTGATAAATCCTGATATTAATCAATTAACTTATTGATTAATGCTTATTAATCGATTAATTACATCAAATATGCACATACAGACACCAATTAATCGATTAGGCGTTCGATTAATTACCATTAATTGAATAGCCAATCGATTAATTTCAATTAAAAGCAATTTTTAACATGGATTCAGCCTTGATTAGTCGATTAGATGTTCGATTAATTAGCATTAATTGATTAACCAATCGATTAATTTTCAAAAGAAATAACATTTATCATATATTCAACATCTATTAATCGATTAATTATTCGATTATTTACTGTTAATCAATTAATTTCAAAGTAAAATAACTTTTAAAATATTTTTACTATGATTAATCGGTTAGCTGTTCAATTAATTTCAATTAATGGAATTTTTAATCAATTAATTTGACATATAAGTACACACATATCATTATTTTTTATTGATTAATTGACTAGTTTTTCGATTAATTTTAATTAATCAAACTATTAATCGATTAATTTTAAAAAAAATACCATATTTAACACATATTTCAACAATCATAAAGTTGCCTCCTTCCATTAATCGATTAAGTGTTAGATTAATCCATCCTCTATTAGCCTCTATTTTTCAATCCAATAACAGAGCATCTTGCATAAACTTAAACATAGACTCCGAAGCTTAAGTTAGCAACTTTAATCATCAAAACATAAGTATTGAACAATTATTTTGACAAAATGAAAATTGAAGAGAACTTAAAAAAATTTATTTATTTAAAAACATATAATCCTTACAACTCATTGAAATTTACCATTCTTAATTCTCTTATGATGTAGTTGAATTGATCCTGAGCAAGTGGTTTGGTGAAGATATCTGCTAGCTGAAAATGAGTTAGGAGGAATTCAACTTATATATCTTTCTTCTACACATGATCTCTTATAAAGTGGTGTCTGATATCAATGTGCTTAGTCCAGGAATAAAGTATGAGATTCTTTGACAAACTGATTGTGCTTGTGTTGTCACATAAAATTGGAATCTCTTTTAAATATATTCCCAGATCTTGAAGCTGTTGTTTGAGCCATAATACTTGTGCACAACAACTCCCAACCGCTTCATACTCAGCTTCTGTTGATGAGATAGCCACCGTATATTGCTTTTTACTGAACCATGAAACTAGACAATCACCAAGGAATTCACATTGTTTACTGGTACTTTTTCTATCTGTTTTATATCTTCCATAGTCAGAGTATGAGTATACTACCAAATATTCTGCTCCTCCTTTAGAAAACTATATTCCAAGGTCAATGGTTCCTACAAAATATCTGAATATTCTCTTTACAGCTTCAGCATGTGATTCCTTTGGAGTAACTTGATATCGTACACATATCCCTATACTAAATTGTGTATCTGGTCTATTTGCTGTGAGGTATAGTAGAGATCTAAACATTCCTCGATATTTTGTAATGTTGAAGTCTTTTCCCTTTTCATCCTTATCTAGCATGGCACTTGTACTCATCAAGGTCGAGATACTTCTAGCTTGTTCTAATTCAAATATTTTTAGGAGCTCCTTCAGGTACTTTGTTTGTCAAATGAAGATGACATTCTTTCATTGTTTAATTTGAAGTTCAAGAAAGAAGTTCAATTCTCCCATCATAGACATTTCAAACTCTCCCTGCATTGTCTTGGAAAACTCTTAACAAAAATCCTCATTAGTAGCACCGAAGATAATGTCATTAACATAAATTTGGACTAATAAAAGGTTATATAGTTTTTTTTAATAAACAGGTTATTATCTACTTTTTCTCCTTTAAAACCTTTCTCTATCAGGAACTTGCTGAGTCAATCATGCCAAGCTCTAGGAGCTTATTTTAACCCATATAATGCTTTCTTAAGTTTATAAACATAATTTGGAAAATAATGACTTCAAAATCAGGAGGTTGTTCTACCTATACCTCTTCTATTTCATAACCATTAAGAAAATCACTTTTTGACATCCATTTGATATAGTTTAAAAATTTTAATGAAAACAAAGGCTAGGAGTACTCGTATAGCTTCCAATCTTGCTACTGAATCATAGGTTTCATCATAATCAATACCTTCTTCTTGATTATAGCCTTTTGCAACTAATCTAGCCTTATTCCTAATAATTACAGCAGATTCATTAAGTTTATTCTTGAATACCCATTTAGCCCTGATAATTGGATGATCATTGGGTCTAGGTACCAAGTCCCAAACTTAATTTCGTTCAAATTGATTTAGCTCTTCTTGCATAGCAACTATTCAAAAATCATCTGATAGTGATTCATCTATGTTAGTGGGTTCAATATTAGAAATAAATGCAGAAAAGTGCACTTCATTGAACACTTCTCTTCGGGTTCTTACTCCTTCATTGAATTCACAAATAACCTGATCTAAAGGATGATTTTAATTATGTTTTCAGGCTCTAGGTTGATATTTTTCTAATTCATTAGACTGGTTACCAAGTTGATCCAATAAGGGATTTTTCTCTTTGTTCAATTATAATGTTTCAAGACCCTGTATGATTTTAACTTCATCATCTAGAGGCTTTGAAATTGGTTCTGTTTCAGAAAATACTACATGTACAGACTATTCTATTATAAAAGCTCTTTTGTTAAAAAGTCTGTATGCTTTACTATGAATAGAATAACCAGAAAATATACCATCATCAGATTTAAGATCAAATTTACCCAAGTTTTATTTGTTGTTGTTGTGGATAAAACATTTTCTCCCCAAGATCCTCAGATGAGTGAGATTAGGCTTGCGTCCTTTGTAAAGCTCATATAGTGTCTTGTTGAGTAGTGGTCTAATGTAGACTCGGTTGTAGGGAATTGGAAGACATGCAGCGAAAATTAACTTTAAAATTTTTTCCATTCCCAGCCAGGATCTACCGAATGTGTTTAAGTCAAGGAGAAAGAAGTGTTACCTTCGTATTCAAGCTTTAGTCGCGACCTCCGTATCCATTAGTCGCGACTCCTCGTCTCTGGAACTTTTAGTCGCGACCTACTCAGCTCCTTGTCGCGACCTGTCGCCTCTGGAGTTGTTAGTCGTGACCTCCTAATCTTCTCGTCGCGACCTGTAGCCTCTGGAGTTGTTAGTCGCGACCTCCTAATCTTCTAGTCGCGACCTGTAGCCTCTGGAGTTTGTAGTCGCGACCTAGTCGGCTTTAAGTACCGGTATCCTCTTTTCAGATTTCTGACGTTCAGATGCCCGTATGGTCACGACCTTAGTGTCAATAGGTCGCGACCTGTCTTCGTGTCTAGTTTCTTTTCTCGATCGCAAGAAGTCGACAGATCAGATCGGCTTCCTCTATCGGTATCCACACGAACAGCGTTCCAATCACGAACGACGTGCTAGCGCCTCTTGTCCCTCTGGGGCTTTTTAGAGATTCTGTCCTCACTATCTCTATTTCGGCAGTTTCTTATCTGCAAACCTTTTGCACTCTCTCTGCCCCCTTTTCTCACGTTTATATAGATGTGTAGAGATCTATAGAACCCTAGCTCCTAATGTCAAATATATAGGATGCTATCGGGCTTCTAATTGGGCCGGGCTTCAGAATTAATCTTATATTAATTCTGAAATTAATACAATATCATATATTGCATAATTTAATAAGAAACTAATTAAATAAATATGGTTTATATTAAATCCGTCCCACAGATTTAATTCACCTATTTATTTAATTTAAAATAAAGATAAGACGGAATTATATTTGATTTATTCTCATAAATCAAATTTGAGATATCTTATCAATTTGAATTTCAAATTCAAATAGATCATATCCATTTAAATTCAAATTCAAAAGTGATAGAAATTTAATTTATCCTTATAAATTAAATCTTGCAAATATCTCTTATATTATATATATAATATATATATACAAATTTATATATATAATATATAAATCCACCCTAGATTATTCATTGAATCTAGACATCTCTTAGATTCAATGATTCTGGACATCATAGCTCGCATTGGGCTGTTTTGTGTGTGACCCTGTAGGCCCATATGAAGTTGGCAGTGGGCCAGTTACTATACTAACCCACAAGTCGTAAGCGGCCTCTAGCAAGACATTACGACTACCCAAAATATATGAGGATCGATGAACGATGTTACCTTTCATACAACCATATCACGTCCATTTTGTCACACGATATTTCGGTCATGGATGAGGCCTTGAGAACGTCATCCTGCTGTTCCTGACTGTTACTTTCTCGATCCCTGAGTAGTTTAAATTTAGAAATGGAACTACCCTTCCATTCCAGTATGGCCATACATTTCTCAGACTCACTTATCGAGGGGCCCAGTAATATCTCTCTACGAATGTGAGGGACAAATTCCATTTTGACCATTCACATTTCTCCGCATGAAAAACCACTGAGCCCGAACATAGCCTTTATGATCACTCGGTCAAAAGTGACTTTTGACTAGTTCAAAGCTGAGCGTTTGTCATGTAGGAATCCATGATGATCTCAGGTCAAAGGGCATAGTGACATGGCTTGTATATGAGAGAAGCTTATGACTTAACCCATGCAGCTCTCTCATAGCGGGTCGGTCAAGCACCTTGTACTCTTACATGTGCCTATGACTTTGATTTATATCTCTATATATCTTCAAAGTCATACTGGTCTTATTTCATCACTGCTCCCGCATAGATGACCGACTAGGGACATTTAGGATAAGATCATAAGTTATCCAAGGATGGTCATCACAGTAAACATGCAAATAATGTGATAACATAATTAAGAAATTCATAAAACAATAATGTTTATAAGACAATGATTGGCCCCTAGGGCACAATTTCCAACATCGGTTGGATATGTAACTTGCTGTATTCATAGCCTCTACCCAAAAAACTTGTGAGACATCCTTGTCATTAAGCATAGCTCTAGCCATCTCAGTGAGGACTATGTTTTTCCTTTCAACAACTCTATTTTGTTATGGTATTCTTTGTGTAGAGAAGTTATGATCTATCCCATAGTTGTCACAGAATTCAATAAATTTAGTATTCTCAAATTCTCCCCCGTGATCAGTCCTGATAAACACAATAGAAATACCTTTCTCATTTTACACCTTTTTGGCGAACATAACAAAAGCATTAAAAGTCTCATATTTGGATGAAAGAAATAAAGTTCAAGTAAATCTCGAATTGTTATCAACTATCACCAGAGTATATAAGTTTTCTCTGAAATTTTTGGCTATTGATGGATCGACTAAATTCATATGGAGTAATTGAAGTGGTTTCTCAGTTGAGATTTTTTTTCTTTGATTTAAAAGAGGACTTTGCTAATTTCCCCTTTTGACAAGCTTCACAAACAATATTCATATCAATTTTAACTTCAGGTAAACCAATTATTAGATCTTTCTTAACTAATTTTTAAACTTGATGCATATTTACATGAGCTAATATCTTGTGACATAACCAACTTTCTTCATATTTACTAAGAAAACAATTTTAAGGTGAATTTGAATTAATAAAAATAGTATAACAATTACCGTCCATTGGAGTGCAGAGTTTTACCTTCAAGCTTTTTTTATTGAGTAGAAGATCTTTCTTGCTTACTATCAGGCATTCCTCTTAGTCAAAAGTTATTCAATTGTCTTTATCAGCGGCTTGACTCATAGTGAAGTGGTTGTGGCATAATCCTTCTGCATAGTATACATCTTCCACTTTCACCCCTTCTTTGCTACTAACTTCTCTAATCCCAATAATCTTCCCGGATTGATTTCCTCCTAAGTTTACTTTGTCACCTTCCTTGTGATGAAGGTTGAGGAACTTCTCTATGTCTCCAGTCATATGTCTGGAGCATCCACTATCAATATACCACTTGTTGGTCTTGGATGTTTTAAGACAAACCTAAAACAAAATCATTTGACTTTAGGTACCCAGATTTTCTTGAGTCCTTTTTGGTTAGTTTAGATTACCTTAGGTATATAAGTGCTTTTTGGAACCCACTTCAATGTGCTGTAGGGTCTATTCTTCTTGTGATAACAAGAAGTAGTAAAATGGCCCTTGCGATTGCAATATGAGCAAAGAGCAAATGTATTTGATGTATGTACAATATATATAAAATAATGCATATATGATTTGTTGCCTAACTTTTTCTTTCCTCTATATTTATCTAGATTATGATCATATCCTATTCTAGACTTATCATAGACACATCTCTGATTTCTAAGTATAACATTGAGCATTTCACTACCTTTAGTATTTTTTTGAGAGTTTTAGTTAACTCTATTTTTCTTTTTTGATTCCTCACACTTAAAACACATTTTGATACAACCTCTGGTATTACACTTACCTTTTCTTCTAAACTTTGAATCTTCTTCTCAGAGTTTATTAACTCTTTTGCTAATTTTATGAATTCAGAATGCAGTTCATTATATTCAGAAAGCAATTCATCATAGGTAGATTCAACATTTATTACCTCCTCTATCTCTGAGTCATTTTGTTCTTGGGAGACTAGGCAAATGTTTGCTTTTTTCTCATTGTCGCTCCCTTCACTTTTTGAAAAGCTTTCTCCCCAGATTGATGACAAGAATGCTCTCCTCTTCTGAAACTTTTCTCTCTTCTTCTCTTTGTCTTTCTTGGAGAATTGAGGACATCTGGCTTTGATGTGCCCTAATTTTTTGCATTCGAAGAAGATAATCTGGTCTTTCTTCTCCTTTGATAATGAAGCACCTTTCTTTAATTGAATTTTTTTGCTCACTCAGTTTCTATAGAATTTCTTGAATCTTTGGACTATGAGATCCATTTCATCATCTTCCAGCTCTTCATCATCAATATCACTTTCTTAAGCTTCGAGAGCAATTCCTTTTCTGCTCTTTTCTTTGATATATTTCTTGTACTTCTATTTGCTCTCGTATTCAACTAGACTTCTAAATAGTGTAGTGACAAACTTCATAGATTCGCCTTTTGCTTCTTCAATGACTATGACCTTTGGCTCCCATTCTTTCATAAGACTATCAAGAATTTTTTATACTTGATCTCTTGAGCTATATGATTGTCCAAGAGCTGTGAGATGGTTAATGAGATATTTAATGTTACTTCCATGTCCCAAACACTTTCTCTATCAGTCATTCTAGAGCTTCCCATATTTCCTTAGTCATTTCCAGACTAGACACCTAGAAATACTCCTTTTGACTCAAGAAACATGTTATAATATTGATTGCTTTGTCATTGAGAAGTATCATCTTTTTGTTGACATCGTTATATTCACTTCATTTCTTTAAAATTTTTGCTTTGTCAACAACTTTTGTTGGAATATAGTTTCCATCTTATATGACATCCCAGAGACCATACTCAGAAGCTTTGATTAAAGTTTTCATTCTCATTTTCTAAAACATAAAGTTCTCTCCATTGAAGCTTGGAGGTTTCATGATGGAGCTTCCTTCTGGTAACACACTGTCTCCGAATCTTGCCATAGATACCGGATCTCTCTTAAGATTTTTAGATCTTTTCCAAGAGACATTCTCTGATACCAAATGTTAGACTATATAAATACACCAAAAGGGAGTGAATTGTGTGTTTCAAAATTTTTGACAGAAATTTTAAAAAACTTAACGACAATGAAAATAAGAATGTATAGAGAATAAGGATAAAAAATATTTCCCCAAGGGATAGAAGAATAAACACAAGAGGTTTATACTAGTTTGGACGATTCCTCTTGTCCTACATCTAGTCCCTAGAGACCTTTTGAGATTTTTAACTGTCTCTAAGATTTGAACTGGATTTTGGAGCTTCAGTACAATAATTGATTCACTCAATCACTCCCCTTACTTCCTGTAAGGTAATATTTTCAACTTAAGAGAACCAATCTCTTAAGTAAACACAATGAATAAAGATATTTTCACAATCTCTCTCTCAAAGAGTATATATAATGATAAACACTGAACCTTAATAAATGTCGAGTTACATAATGAAGAAATAGAGAATGTAAAAAATTTAGAAGTTGTTGATTAGTTCGTTCATTTTTCTTCATCAATTCCGAGTCTTTAAATAGCATTTACTTTGGTTAGTAGCCGTTAGACTTAGATTTGTAATGGTTGGAGTGAAGGCGATGTTGGTCGTTGGCGGGTAGGTGAGTATTTAATGCTTTGTCAGAAGTAGCAAGTTTACGCTGTTGCAACCTTCATCATTTCAACCGTAGCCTTTTCTGAACATACTCAACCTTAAAAGATTTGTTAATAGTTAAAACATTGAGTAAGTGTATAAACCATTAATAATCAAGTATTATTAAAGATCAAGATCTTAATCAAGTTCATATGGATTTCAAAAAAATATACTGTATTAATCGATTAATTATCATTAATTCGATCAATGTTTCAATTAATGAAAGAAACAAAAAATAGAGCATCACATTGATCATAATTTTTAACCATATATAATGTAATTTGATAAGATAAGTTTCTCAAAAGATATATAATGAAGAATGATGAGAAATAAATATATATTTCATACTTGAAACAATCATATATAGCTCAAAGAGAGATTCACTCAGTTCCATTGTGATCAGAGAAAGATTTTTGAAATATATGGGGTTAATCAAATAACTAATTGATTAATATAAATTAATTGAATATCTAGTCGATTAATATCTCTGGAAGAATTGAAACAGAAATATTTTTAACACAAATTAATCGAATAATTAATCTATTAATGTAAATTAATCGATTAACTAATTGATTAATGAATTCAAATTTAAATATCACAAAATGATTCTCTACTGATTAATCAAACAGTTAATAGATTAATGTAATAAAGTTATCTTTGTCAAAGGAAAAAATATTCTCAACAGATTAATCAAATAACTAATCGATTAATTATAATTAATCGAATCTAATCAATTAATTGACTTATCTTTTCAATTCCAAATAGCAATCTTATGATATTAATCGAACACTTAAACGATTAATTTATGTTCATAGAATACTGTCCTTGCATTAATCGAAGAACTAATCGATTAATTGATACTTATCAATTGATTAAGCACCATTAATCGATTAACTCCTTTGGTTTATCTTTTTAACATCTTTGGATTATTTTAAATCACTTTTGACATCATTCAAGCACATAAATAACTTAATCATTAAATTTTCTTTTGACATCATCAAAATATTATTAAATCTAACACTCCTAATGAGAGTTAGATGTAGTAAGTCCTGTGCCTTTAAAGCCCACGCCATACTCACTACAAAAAATACTTGTTTTAGTAGCAGTTAACATGAACTGCTAGAAATGCATGTGATTACTAACAGTTTTGTGTCAATTTCTACCAGTTAAGGGAAATCCACTAGAAATGTCGCAAGGAATTTCTAACGGCTAAACTTGAACCTCTAGAAAATATCAACGGTTACTAAGAGGTGAGGACACATGGCAGGAGGTAGTTCACCCTAAGGTTGCATTTTCTAGAGATTTTAGATAATTGCTAGAAAATACCGCCATATATATATACAGAGTACCGCCTTTATTTCCACCATTTTGAGGAGCTGTGAGGAGGAACTCTGCCAAATTCTCTACACATATCAGATCCCGATACAATTCTATAGAGTACTATGCGTTTTAATGTTAGAATTTAAATTTAAGTGTATTTTTAAAAAAAAAACTTATTTTATTTGTTTATACAATTTTTTATTTTATTATTAGTTGTAATTATTTTATCCATTTATTTATTGTGTTTTTAAATTTATTATTTAACATTATTTTTATTTATTTATTGTGTTTTTAAAATGGCTATTATTTAATATTTTTTTATTCATTTATTTAAAATTGTTTTACTCATTTATTTGTTGTATTTTGAAATTATTATCTAAAATTATTTTATTCATTATATTTTGAAATTATTATTATTTAAAATTGTTTTACTCATTTATTTGTTGTATTTTGAAATTATTATTATCTAAAATTATTTTATTCATTTATTCATTGTAGGTTTGAAATTATTATTATTTATAACTATTTTATTCATTTATTTACTATGTTTTTAAATTATTATTATTTAAAATTATTTTGGTCACTTGTTGTGTTTTTTGAATTTATTATTATTTAATGTATTTTATTCATTTATTTATTGTGTTTTTAATTTGAAATTAATATTATTTGATATTATTATGTAAAAAAAATTATTCATTTATTTATTGTATTTTTGAAATTATTATTTGATATTATTTTATTTATTTATTTATTGTGTTTTTGAAATTATTATTGTTTGATATTATTTATTGTGTTTTTTAAATCATTTATTTATTGTATCAAGATGAGTCGACGACTAGGAAAGGAGTCGGTTGATCCCACCACACCCATCGGTGATCCTTTTTCTAGGCGGGTATTTCTACAGTTGGTACGAATCATGGCCCCGATATTAGCAATGAGGACTATATTTTAGCGATGAGGAGATGATAGAGTTCATGGCTGATGTTGTAGCTCCTCATCAGGAGTAGTAGGCCCAGGAAGAGGACGAGGAGGATCAGGGGTATGGGTAGCCCCATGAGGAGGAGGATCAGCTGGCCTAACATGAATTGCGCCATGCTCAAAGGCCCCAAGGCAGCTTCGATGTGGAGTTCTTAGGTAATTATTTTATTTATACAAAAAGTTATTTATATTTAATTCATATGTAATTAAATTTTAAATTATACTTGGTGCAAACTCACAGGGCCACAGGTTCGACAAGACGCTCATTGTTAAGGAGTTGTCCATGATCAATGGCGGATGCATGTTTCTATCATTGAGCAATTTGGGCCAACCAACTAGGGGGGCTAGCTTTTCAGCAAGTACGTGTGCCTAGACAGTAGGCAGTGGACTCTGCTGTCGATTCACGTGAAGGACTGGAAGAAGGTCGAAGCGCGGTAGAAGGATGCAATATGGGAAAGGAGCTAAAGACAGATATCCTTAAGAGGATAGGGGCAGTGTGGAAGAATTAGAGAGGGGACCTGTGGTGGGAGAAAAATGGCGATAGGATGAGGCCATTACAGGACATCTAGCGGGTATACCCGATAGAGTCCTAAAGCAAGATTGGGCCCACTATTTCTACTTGAGGATCTTTCCAGAGCAACAGGTACATAGAATACTAATATTATTGCATTAATTTAAAAAAAATGAATTTTTTTACATTATTACATTTTGTTTTAGCCATTTCCTTGAGGAATGTGGGCAATGTGAGGCAACAGACAGTGCTGCATAGGGTACAACAGATAGAACTCATGAATCCCATATCCTCATGCAACAGTTACTCCTACTAGCTTTGTGAAACACACTTCCTTTTGATGTTTCAGTCATTTTGGTGGAGTTGTGTTCATTTTTCATGAAGTAGTGTACGAATATCTTGGTACCTGAAGAGCTTAATCAGCCGCAGAGTCAAATAATTTTTACATTTTGTCACTTGGAGATGATATTTACTCAATCATTCTTCGTTGTCATAGTCCACTTGATCGTCCACCTTGTATGAGAAGCAAAGGTCACTTGGCTAGTTCAATATCGATGGATGTACCCTATAGAGAGGTATCAAATGATCTTTTATCCACGCATTTTCAATTCCAATTTTTTTTATATTTCGATTGCTCAAATTAAATTGTTAATTGAATATTAACCTGTAGATACTTGGGGAAATTAAAATCATATGTTAGAAATAAGGCGTGGCTAGAGGGGTCAATACCAGAAGGCTATTCAGGAGATGAGGTCTTAACTTTATATTCAAGGTACTTTAATGATGACATGAAGACATCTTTTAACCACCCTCGTCACATTGATGATTGCCATCTTGGTCCTTCCATGTCAACTTTATTTCCTCCTGTGGGGAAACCAATTGGAGGATGTGAATTCTTCACACTTACTCCCACAGAGAAACTCCAGGCATACATGCATGTTTTGATAAATTATAGCCAAATTGAACCCTTCATGCAGTAAGTATTATGCGCTCATTAACTTTTACACTTTATATGTATTCCTCACTGACTCTAACAAGTTACACTTCAGTGCAATGAGTTTAGAAATTATCTCAAGCGACTGTTACGAGGGTTTACGTGTTCCGCTGAGATTGATAAGATATTCCATAGAAATTATCTCAAGCGGCTGTTGTATACGTAATGATGTCAGCCCGTACATAGATGAACTTAGAACCCGTCCCTTGGTCTGTTAGACTATGCAAGAAGGTATACAACGTATAATGTCAATGGGTTCAAGTTCTGTAAGGTTGCACATGATCAGGGATTGCTACACAAAACTCTAGAGTTTGCAGCATATTTGGGACGAATTGTTACTCTAGCAATAGTGACTCCGACATGCGTTTTGGAGGCGTCACCTACTATGGAAAGTTGATTAGCATCATTGAGTTAACTTACTAGCTTTTCACCGTAACACTATTCATATGCTCGTGGGCAAACATGACAACTTCACGGAGACTCAGTACTGACCACTTATGCATCACCTCCGTCAATTTCTCTAGACTCATTTATACAAGGGAATCTGATGATGATGAGACATATTCTTGTGTCTGAGGCACACCAGGTTTACTATATGTAAAAAAAGAAGCATAAAGATTAGAATATGGTCGTCCACCTCAAGCCTCGGGATCATTATGATATGGGTGATGGTAACATTATTTATGACAGTGAGTCATTCCAACCCAGTAATTTTGAAGACTTTTTCCCTCAAGAAGACGATAATTTAGCCATTTTCAAATATATTTCTTTTATTAAATTATACGGTACTCAAATTTTTTCCTAAATATGTTTAATAGTCATAACAATATTTTTTTAATTTCTAGTTCTAGGTAGGATGATGATCAAGAATAACATAATCAATAACCTCTGTCACTCGTAATACATAAATTAAATATGTAAAAAATTAAAATTGGTCTAATTTTTTAAAAATTAAATTCTTTACTTTTCTATCACTTTTAAGAACCACTTGAAATTGTCTTGGGACACAAAACCGCTATAAAAATATATAACCATTAGTAAAATCCCAAAAATGTTGAAAATACTGCCCAGACCTCCATTCCCACCTCTCATTCATTCACTCCTACATTTCTTTCACTCCCTCTCCTTCTTATCTTTCCTTAAAATTCCTTCTTCCCTTCTTCTCTTCCTCATTCTTTTTTTACATGGTAAGATTTTATTTATTTCATAGATCTTTATTTATTTTATTTATCTTCATTTGTATTTTACTAAAATAGTTATATTTTATTCTTTTAGATTTTTTATCTTCATCTCAACCAATCCAACCACTCCTTCAACTTATCAATTGAAGTTTAACCCTGCAAACTATCACATATCTAATTCTTGTATCTCTAACTTAATTACCTTAAAAAATTAAATTAAACTCATAGATACAATCATTATATAATTACTTATTATTTATCACAATATGTTTTTATATACAACATGGAAGACATTACTAATACACATATCACCATAATCATCCCATAAAATATATTTAATGGTTTCCTAATTAGTAATATCATATTTTATAATAATAAAAAATAAATTTTTATTTTTTTTTACCTGGAATGATATTTCTAGGGTTCTACGACCGCTAGAAAACCCTTACCCCAAGAAAAACATTAAATCCTGCCACCCAAACACGGGAAAAATTTTTAAAATTTCAAATTTTTGGACCATATTTCTAACTATTCCTAGCCGCTAATTCTGGCGCCATCCTAAAAATTTTGTTTCTCGCTAACCACCAAGAACTTTCTAGTGGTGCATGAAACCGCTAGAAATATTCCCTAGTGTTAATATTTTCTACCAGTTCACAACCGCTACTAACATCATCCATTTGAGTTCTCTGGCCATATTTTTTCTAGTGTTTATTTCAACCACTAAAAATATTTTAAAATTTTGA
This sequence comes from Leucaena leucocephala, assembly GCA_037074615.1. NCBI lineage: Eukaryota > Viridiplantae > Streptophyta > Magnoliopsida > Fabales > Fabaceae > Leucaena > Leucaena leucocephala. The sequence goes on along the minus strand of CM073548.1, from coordinate 5,444,016 downwards.
CCACTATGTATAGCAGTTGCCTAGAACCACTAGCAACTAGAGTCTAGCACCTGATTTTCTAGCGGTTCATCAAATGGCTAGAAACCCAATATGTAGCGGTTAAAACCGCTAGAAATACCATAAAATAACCAATAGAAATAATATATTTTTTTGTAGTGACTATGTTATGAGTCATCCCACATTATGAGGGTGACCTTCAACATTTAGCTTTTGGAATGTTATTGTCCTAAAGCTTGTGCTCATTACAATGGTGTCTTCGCTCAAAGTTGGACAATCGGAGAAAGCTACCTATGGAAGGTTCTCTCCAATAGGAGACTGAATGAAGTATCTAATAGTTAGCTTTTTAGGTGTGATCCTCTTAAAGACTTGTGCTCGTTTCCTACTAATTCAAACTTGTTTAAGGACCAACTCTTCTTATCTCTCCTCTTAGAAAAAGAAAAAAAAAGATTTTTCCATTTATCAACGATTGATTAATATGTATATTATTTATGCAAATCACAAAGTTTAATGTGAATGATTTTAACTATCTAGAGTTGTTAATTAAATACAAAATTTTAAGTTCAAAACTAAATTACAAGTCAGCAAAATATATACGCTCGCCATAACTTTGTAATTTTGTCCAATAAAAAAGAGAAATAATATATGGAGGACTTATATAATATCGTTTTTTGTTGTTGAAATGTTTGTACTTTGTAGTGACCTCCTTCATATACTTACTAGTTACTCAAATACAATCAGATTCATGCATAACCATCAAACAAAAACAGAAAAGATTTCAAAATTAAAAATATATTTGAAAAGACATAAAGAAAATTAAAGGGGCAATTGAAAAAAAACGAGTTGACTTGGATCCAATAAACCAAGTTAGGTCAGATGCATCAAGTTTCGGTGTCGTCTTTGAAATTTCGAAGAATTTGACCCTCTTTATAGAAAATAAGGACAAATTTAATTATAAATAAATATGGTGAAGTATACTTTTGAAATTAGCCATCCAGTTATTTTGTGTATATAATTGATGAAAAAAAAATAATATTGGCCATAGCCCTCACCCCATAGTGCAAGTAACAATTAATAAGAAGTTGAAATTTTTTGTTGCCTCAAATTTTAGTAACATTTGTTATACGTTGTAATCATGTACAACTTTTGTATTTCTCATATATCATTTAGTATTTCCAAAAAGTCCACTTTGCCAACAACCCAATCAATGTAAATTGCCATGTATTTGACATTTTTTGGTAGTAAGGTTTATGTATCATGTCCCTTTTGGAATAAAATAACAATTTGGTAATGTTTTATTAATGCTTCATAAAAAATTTAAAAATAATTTTTAAAATATTAAGATACGTGTGGTATATATACCCAGATTCAATATATTATACTCATTTATACTTGGGTATACGCATTTCATTTAATTTTAATGTACAAGTAAAACATTTTGTAGAATTAATTGCCACTATCTTAATTATTGTTATCATTTAATTTTTGTTAAAGTTATTATTTGTTAAGCTGTTGTCAATCTCTTTATTTTGTTTTTCAGATTTTAAATTAAGGCCATTCAATTAGCTAATTTCACTAACATTTTGGATCCTGACTTGGAGGTTTAACAATGGTAATTTCTATCAAAATATATGAAAATACACGTCTAATTATTTTATAATTAATATTATACTTTACTTCAAAAATACGTTTATTTTAAATTACAAATTAAAAAAATTATATTATTAAATTAGGATGTGAATACTTTAAGTGTCAAGAAATTTATTGATAACTCTAGATTATAACAATTTTTATGGAAAATATTAATAATACCCGTACTTTATATACAATGCAAAAATTGTATCAATATGGCAACTTAATTTTTTTAATTAAATGACTTTCAAATGCGGTTTATAAGTTAGGAGTTTTGGCTAGGGAGCGATCTAAAAGCTTCAATTCGTTCCCCACGCGATTAAAGTAACGCGTTAAGAGGAGTCAACGTGGGACCACTATGGACGCGCGTGCTCTCGACACGTGGGCCCATTCTGGCACTTGAGGAGTCAAAATGTTGACTCTAACATTTCCTTTCTTTTTACGTTTAATCTTTTTTGGGTCAAAAATATTTAGAAAAATTTGAAAATATAAATATATTTATACTAAATTAAGTTTGAAAATAATAATTATTATTATTTTCATTTTCAAATTCGATGTGTATGGTCCAAAATTATTATGCCCGAAAAAGTCTAAAAATATTTGAGAAAACAATTATTTTTATCCACATAGAAAATGTATTCTTAATTAAAATCCTCATAAAAAATTTATAAATGATCATCTCTCTGTGTTTTATTCATGTACTATAAATCTGGTTACTTAGTAATAAGGTCCAGTAAATAATATAAAAAAATTACTAATAAATATATTACTAATTTCATTTATAATAAATAAATTGATAAAAGAGTATTATTCACAACATATTGATCATTTGCGAGGGACAGAAATTAGAAAATACAAGAATCAAATTCAAAATATAATTTTACTTACTTTGAAAAAGAAAAATGGGGGCTGGATAATTAAACTAAGTAAATTTCCATTTATGAAGGGCCAAAATGAAATTCTAGTCATACACACACCCACACCCACATGTATATAACTAAATGAAGTTAAATGTGTGTATAGTAATATCTTTTAACTAAAACTCAATTGTGTCCTTGTTCTAATTCTGAACCGTTAAAGTTGATTTACCATGTCTTAACTAATAGAAGAAGAAAAAAACAAATAATTAGTATTTCCAAAAGAATTAAAAGAAGTGACCACATAGAATAAATGAAGCCATGACTCTCTTGTGTTTAGGTCATCGTTCTCCAAATCCTTGTGGAGTTTTTCTCTTCGTCTTCATTTGCTTCATAAAGTTCTCTTCAACTTGGAAATGACCTTTTTGGACCCATTTCTCATCCCCATCTCTCTCTCTCTCATCCATTCACACCTATCTATTTAATCATTCATTTTAGTTTCTTAAAAAAATAGGTACATAAGATTGAAACTTAATCTAAGTTAGTCGACAAACTAATGAAATAATGAACCAATTATTTATTTAAATTGGTCTGATAATAAGTTTTGAATAGATCTACTACATTAAATTCTATATATTTTTCCTCTTTTTATGGAGTATAAAATAATGTTATTTTGAGTTTAAAAATTAAATTGAAAATCATCAATTTGTTAGAAACTCTATTTTGTTAGATTATATGTGATTTATATATTAACATTTCACTTACTTGTGAATTAATACATTTTTATCTAAATATTACTTTTTTAAGATTATATATAAATATTTTTATATATTTTAATTAAATTATCTTATTTTAATTATAATTGGATTCATTTTAATTTTTGACTATTGATCATTAAAGTACTGATTTAGTTACCAATATGATTTTCGGCACCTTGGTATGAATGCAGGGAGTCTCCACATAAAAATCACACACGCACACACAATCTAGTTGTTCCATTCATTGTGTCATGTATGTATGCATTGGGTTCTGAAAATAAAAATTGCACTATTTCTTTATATTTATTATCGTTTGTCATTGGGTCACATTATTATTTAATTCAAGCTTGAAAAATGGCGTTGTTTCCCTGAGAATAAGGACATGTAATAAAGAGGCCACGGAGTAAACTAGGCAGTATAAGATCTTTCAAAAAAATTTGAATCTCGTGTGTAAATTAATAATACAATAGTTTCACGTGCATTAATAATGACAAGAGTTTAAATTTTGTTGTTTACAACATTATTAACAAGTACTCCCTCTATTTTTTTTTATAAAATTAAATTGTTAGATATGATATGTTTCATTTTATAACATACAATTTAAAAATATCTAAATATTTAATATATTTTTTATTTTTTCTTTCAATTAGTTACATGTCTCTCTGATTTCTTTTTCCTACTTATTTTTTTTATCTTTTTTTCTACTCATTCTTTCTCACACCCACCTTTTCAATAAATGAGGATACTTTTAAAAAAAGTTATAATTTTTACATATTTATTAGTTCTAACTAATTTTTCAAACAGCCTCATTCTATTATTTGTATCTTATAAGTATTATTTAGATTGTGAGAATTGTATTAAGCCTAATAAAGTAAGAACCACCCAGTTCATCTAATGTTTTTAATATAGAAATGTTCCATTATTACATTCAATATGTATCATGTATGCATTCAGATTCAATATGGTTCATAAATTTTCATAGATAAATTCTGATTGAAAAATAAACTACTATGTATTTATATCTTGTTATTGTGTCACATTATTGGAGTTTCAAAATAGTTCTGTTTCATATCATTTAGTGTAGCATGCCCAGATAATAGATGATGGATAAAAATAAATAGTAAATATTTTCATAACTAATATTATTTTTTTTTAAAAAAAATTACAGTACAAAAGGATTAGTAACTACTTTCAGTGATAAATATAGAGGTGGGCCGCGGGTTGAGATAAAAGCGGGCCGGTTAGGCGGGTTGGGATTACCCCAACCCGAGCCCGCCAACTTTTTCTTTTTTATTTTTTTCATAATTTTTTTTAATATATATGCCTACTTTTTAAAAAAAAATTATATATTTTAATATTAATTAGATTCGAATCATGTTTGAAGTTGTCAAAATATTTATTTAGTTAACTTTGTCACCATTCATAGATAAATTTATCACAAAGAAAATAATAATAAAATAAAATAAATATATATATAAAGAAATGACTCAATGAGATAAAATTAATATAAATTAAATGTAATATCCCTTGTTTGGCTAAAATTCTCAAATTAATAAAGTATAAATATAGAATATAAATAAAAAAAAAAGGGCTAACCCACCAACCCGGCGGGTTAGCCCGACGCGGGTGCGGGCTTAGCGGGTGCGGGTCAAAAAGACCCGCATCTAAATAGGTTGCCATTTTTACAACCCAACCCGCCATTTTTTGGCGGGTTGGCGGGTTGGGCCCGCGGGCCCAACCCAAATTACCACCTCTAGATAAATACTTAGATTTACATAAAAGAAATTGGAATATCCTTTTTTGTATGATTAACATAAACTCTCGTACACATGCGCATGCGCGCGCGTGTGTATATATATATATTGAATTTGTGTTTATGTTAGGGTATAAATTGATATTGTGAAAGTAATTAAGTTGCATCTAAATATATTTTTCATATCACGTTTAAATTGAATAATAAACCTTAAAGTGTTTAAGTTCACTGATCTTCTATCTTGTTAACAAAATAAGAAAAAGAAGTGAATTTGAGTTTGTATATTATTTCTTTTTTGGCCACAAACGGAGTTCGTATATCATTTCACTCACTACATGCATGACAGCAATTTGAGAACAAAGATCAATTAAGTGACTTATAATGCATTGTTAATAATTAGCTTGAAATTGCAACATCTTTAATTTTCAAGATACCCCAATTTCATATATATATATTTATTCTTCTGTTTTAAATATAAAAATTAGTAGAGAGATCTATTTTAATTTTAAATATAAAATTTTAACCTATTATATTTTTTAAATTAATAATTTTTAAAATTTTTTATATTAATTATACATATTAAGACCTTATTTTAATAAAAAAAATTTCTCACATAAATAATTAAAATAATTTATTTATTTTTAATTTTTATAAATTAGTTATCCAACCTTAACTTATATAAGCATATTTAGCATCGGAGCAGTGAACTAGAATACTAATTGTACATAAAATGAGGTAGTGGAAATGTAGACATAATAAAATGGTGACGTAATGCATGCGTAATAGTGAGGTGTAGAAGGTGACAAAATAAAAATGGTGGACACAGAGGGCTCATAATGAACGAGGCAGGAGATGGTAAAAAGTGCCCTGAAAATGAAAGGCAAAGTAAATAGGAGTCACGTATTTCAAGATCTGATATCATACACGTGTTATCTTTATAATCATATGCAATAATAACAAGTATATAAAAGCATATCTTTTCAAATAAATATTATTTAAATTATATATTGCATTGATCGATGCTTCTTTTTCTTTGTTTTAATATGGACTATTTTTGTACGATTTTAATTTTTTTTCAAAATATTTTTATTAAAAAATATATGTGAAATTGAAAGGTGTATATATATATTCAAGTTGATGACAAATATTTTAGGAAAAATAATTGATATTTAACTAAGATTATTAGTCAAGTAAAGATTGGACAATAGATTACCAAATAAATGATGAATGGCATTTTTCTCAAAAAAAAAAGTTGTTAACATACTAAAGACATTTGAGTCAAATGGAAGGGATTCATTCAATACATTTGATTAGTCTTTCTAAAGAAAAAGGGGTCATGAATTGTTTTTTAATTCATTAATTAACTATACTAAAAAAGGTTTGATTCTTTTAAGAAATGAGTAGACCCTGCTCATAATAAAATTTGTTCTCTCTTAGGATATTGAGTACAAAAGGTAGAGTCTTTACAACTAGATTAATTACTTTTTTTTTCATGAAAAGACAGATATTATATTAAAAGGAAAAATGAAAAGTTATATCACAGAGAAGGTATAAGGATGACAATAAAACTAATCATCGAAATAAAAAAAAAAACTAGTCCTAAATTTAAATGAACTGAAAGATTTTAACATAACAAGGATATCAAATCTATCAGTTTCCCGCAAAAGACTAGAAGTAAGAAGGAAGATTGATAAATGATTTCTTAAAGCAAGCTATTTTCAATGCCACTGATTCTGTTGGGAGATTTGAGCAAAATATCCAACTTAAAACAGCTCACAAACAGCAGAAAACATGAGGATCAGAAACATTACGCATCCATGTGAACATTTGCAAGATAAACCCACTATTACATAAACATTCAAAGTAGCTAGATAATTTTTTTTTATATAAAAAAATTTAGTTAAATTTAATATGGGTTCCTTACTAAAATTAAGATACGACTCTAAAACTCAAAGAATACTCATAAAAGATTTATAATATCATCTACTAAATGAGTTTTCATAACAGTAGGGAGAATTGAATTTATATCTTTATATGATATAAATTAATTTTTTATTATCTGTATTAATTTTTATTAGTTAAAAGTAAATATTTAAACCTCAAATTACTTATTATGATGACAAGAGTCCTACACATCAACCTAAGTTTACAGTTTCAACTTTTGTTTTTATCTAGGTTAAATTATATAAAAATTGTTTGAACATAAAATTAACTATAAATAACTTTTTTAACATTTAAAACTTAATAATAAATTTTCTAAATTTTCACATTTCTATAGACAACCTAAAATTATCAATTTTATATTCTTTAAATTTTATTTTTATATAATTTCTCAAACTTTAAGCTATATACAAATAAATCCTTAAATTTTAAGTTTTTAATTTATAAATAAATAATAAATAAATCGAATCTATTATTATTAGTATGTAAATTATCTGCATAAATATAAAAATTTAAGATTCATTTAGGTCAAAAAGATTATTTACATACATAAAGTAAGTTTAGGAGATATAATTTAACCTATATCAACAATTCACCCTATGCTTCATCTCAATCTCATCCGTGAGTTATCCTCAAATGACTAGCTTTCATTATGCTTCATTAAAAAAATAATATGTTGACGTTCTTCTCGTTGTTTCCTACTTTAAATATTATTGGTAAAGCTCAGCAAGGCAAGCGGTCTTCTTGTAGCTCATTGAAAAAATCCATAAGAAATTGAACTAAAAGTTTTTTAAATTTTTTTTAAGTTAAATGTATTTTCAAAAAAACAATATGTAAATTGTCTATCATTTTTAAATGTACAAAAAATTCTTTGAAAAAAATTATATTATATTTTAGTCTAATTTTGATTCTTTTGTATGTATATACTTTCTAATAACAAAAACATATATTCTTTTTAATTCTTGAAGATAACAAAAAAAATCGCATTACAAAAACTATCCTCTATTACTAACTAGACACCAGATATCTGGATAATAAATCCCATATTAGAGAAGTTTGTCTCCTATAATATAAAAAGAGAAAATTATAGTAGATAATTTAATTTATTTCAACATATTTTGTTGTTTTCCATAATTACAAATATACTTTTTGAAATTTCCACTCGTATAAATATGCGGTATTTAATCCTCCATCCAGAATTGTCCTATGAATAATATATATATATATATATATATATATATATCATCGAAGCTTAAATGGACCCACTTAAACTATTCGAGAGCAATTTGTCTTCATGAATACGAGTCAAATTTAATGATTCATAGACTCTTTTATTTTAATATTAGTAATGCGATGACTACACATATTTTTTAATTCAAATGGCAATTGAATGTTCTATGTCAATACGTACGTATATGTGTCAACATTTTTTTTTTAAATTTAGGATTAGATTTGGCGTGCAACGCCAACGAATGACTATATAATATTATTATATTAATTTTAGCGGTGCACCTGCTTTTTATCTGGCCGTCCTATTCTTTAATGGAAGAATCCCAAATAACACCTATTCCAATTTTAAAATTTTATTTACTATTTTTTATAAGCTATTTATAACTCTTGTAAAACTATTTATAATTTTTTTTTGTAAAAATTTTGATTTAGAATTTTGAAATTTAAATAGTTTTTTTTAGAATTTTTCCTTCTTTAATTCTTTATAGGATTAATATTTTTATTTTTTTAGTTTATAAACTGCACCTATTAGAATGTTACCACCAATTTTCACTTTAATTTCCCCTCAATGAGATATAACTAAATAAATTTGTATATAGCAGTGAGCTCGTATTTTGGCTGAAATATAGTTAGTTAATTTAATTTGATGCCGCCCCGTCTCTGTAAGTTTTGGAATATGTCTTTGATTGTAAGATTTTTTTTATCATATGAAGAACGTCTCCGTTACTAATTCTTTCACTGGATATATATATACATATATGATTATATTTACCTAACCCGAACGCTTAATTCTGACAAATTGATTAGCAATTGGCATAATTTACATTCTTTCTGCGTAATGAGATTTTAACTGAACTATGTATATGGGTATAGGATATAATTAAGTTGGAAACTGTGAGAATAAATTATCCCCTATTATTTTTTTCTTCAATCATTATATCTTTGAATTGATTAAAAGATAGAGAAAACGTAATTTAAATTCTCAGCTGGAAATTAAAAAAGTAATTTAAATTCTCAAAGTCAGCATGTTGACTTTGGTTGAATCCATTGGTTCTTGGCTCTAGGAAGCTTTCAATAATGTATGAAGAGAAGAAACTCTTTCCTACAATTTATTTTAGTTTAAATGATGATGAAGATGATATCAAATCTTCATGATCATAGTATAGTTTGTTTTAAAATTCAAGTTTACTTAAACTTCCTCATGAATCATGCCTGAGAGTACAGTTTCATACCAAAACAAATTTATATTTTCTCAACGTTTTTCAAAGTGATTAATTACCTTAATTAATTAAATCAAGAGACTAATATATCTTCCATGCTATAAGTAAAGTAATTAGTCTGTTGTCTACGATAATAACAAGTCTTATTCTATTAGATGAAGTCGACTATATATGGTATGTTTTATATATTTATTTAATCAATTTTATGTTTTATATATTACTCCTCTGATTCTTAATATATGAGATAATTGAAGAGTTAATTTTAGTCATAAATATATTATTTATTTTCTATATTTCTTAATTTTTCTTAAATTACCCTATTGATATATATACCCCCAACAATAATTAAGTAAGAGAGGAGTGAGAGAGTTAAAGAAGATGATTATGGTGTTTTAGAAAAAAAATTATATTAACTAACTTTTTTAATTTAATTAAATTAGTTAAATATATTATATATTAAAAATCGGAGGAGTATCTGATATCTAGTGTGAAACTTAACATAATTAATTTGTCTAGCTATCAAATAAAAATTTGTGTACTCTTAATAGATAGAGAGATAAACCCAATCTGGACATGTTTGATTGTAATGATTTATATATATATATATAGAGAGAGAGAGAGAGAGAGAAGAAATTAGGGTTTGTTTCCACTTGATGAGAGCAATCCTTGTCAATATTGACTGGAATGAGATGACAATGTGACATGCGTTTACATTTAACACGCAGAGACCTCCACATTCTCAATTTCCAAAAGAAAAAAAGGTGGGGGGCGGGAGAGAGAGGGGGGGGGGGGAGAGAGAGAGTGATTGGGTTTGTGGACTAAACGAAATGTCACCAAACTAATCAACACATTATTGCTTATAGTCCACACATAACATAGCAAAAGGGTTGACGGTGGAGGGATTGACCCTTGTTGTTCATTAATCAATCCATTCCTTCTAGTTCACACATGCCTAGGGAGGGTCCCACCACACTCTATTTTTAAACCCCTTTCAAATCTCTTTTTTCCCCTTTCAAGTCTCTCAACTAGATTGATATCCAACCTTTTGACATTCAAATTAAGTAATGTAGTTCTTGAATTTATTAGATAAGTGGATCCATGAAGAGGCAGTAAGAGTTAATCCCAACCGTGTATTCATAATTCATAACCAATGTTTTAAAAGTTGAACTAAATGCCAAATTAAAAAGATCAGTGGTTTACGATTCTCATGGTCCAACTTGTTAGACTAGCGGTTGAATATGTGACATAATAATTAAATAAAAATTTAGCAAAAATGATTTTTTTTGATACACCTAACAAAAATAATTTATTCTGGTTAACTTTGATCCAACCCAACTTAACTATAAAAACAGTTTTTTTTTTTGTTCTAACTGAACCGCTAACAAGTTTAGTTGACAGTCTTGTATATAAAAAAAAAGTTTAGTTGACAGTCGGATAGTTTGGTTCTTTAATCAATGGTGTAAGGTCATATCATTTCTTGTCTCAGTGGTCCGTCCATCCACCTATGAAATATAATTGGTTAGGATGAACTTTTACTGTTTGTAAGTATTAAATTTGTCTTTTTATGAGTTTATATCTTTGAAATATAGTTTCGCGGAAAAATCGCATTGCTTACAATTAATTCTTTTTGTTTTACTTTGACAAAAACACAAGTATTGTCTTATTTAGGACCATTTCAAACCATGCTTTTCTTATCTATTATTTCTCCCACACGGCTCATTCACAATAATTATAAGCACCGTGCACTCTTTTGCTAGAGTAGCTGAATGAGATCATCACTACATCATCGTCATAGGGTGACAATTCCCCAAAATTAAATTTCAAGTCTTAACTTGAATAATCATATGATGTATATATAGAATTAGATATAATAAAATAATTCAAACTCGATTATTGTTGGGTTTTAAATATAGATTAACTCTCTCAATAGGATAATTTATTTTTTATCCACGTAGTTTAAATTTAAAACTTTCGTTTAAAGATATTGGATTTCTTTTACTCAACTCAATTTGGTTGGTCTAATTAGGTCAATTTTTACTCTCAATGAATCCAAGCATTATTTTGATTGTTTCACATTAGATTAATTGAATGCAGTTGAGAAAAGTAAGAATTGGCCTACTGATTCTATTTCATTTCTAGATGTCATTATTTCCTACAAAATGCTTGATGAGCACAAGTCCTCGTAGAACTATATCATAAACGTTAGTTGTTGGAATTAGAGAGTCTAATGTCTTATAAGGTTGTCTTTTAAGATCATCCTCCCAAAATGAGACTCATGACAATACACCTCCTCAAGAGCCAACATCTCAATAGCTCTACACTATGATACTTCACTCGACACTTCCCACATTAAAAAGCCTCACAAAAGATATTGAGTTTATAAGTTTAAGGGTTTTTCCTCCTTATAAGCCTCACAAAATATTATTCTAGATATAATAAGTAGGGAAAATTAAAAAAATATCATTTGAATTTCAAAATTTCAAATCAGGAATTCTTACAAACATATATTGTTATTTGCTCTACAAGAGTAGTAAATAGCTTAAAAATAGTATTTTTTGGAATTTGTTTAGCAAGTATTGTGTAATAATTAATAGAGTTTAAAATAGATCCAATTTCACAATATCGTTACTTTTTTGTCTTACATAGCCGCTCCACACTTCCTTCCCAAGTCTTCTTATTTGACGTGCACGTTAATTAGCAACTTTTAAAAATATAAAGAAAGAATAACTAGAAAAGTAAAAACTCTCATTAGTATAGAAGATGTGGAAATTTGTTGTAGATTTCTTTGGAGTCAAAAAGAAAATGGGAAAACTAATGCAATTGTGTTTCATGGGACCACCAAATGTTGCTTTTCTAGAAATTGTGGTGGCCTTAACTTTCGAGATTATAAATTGTGGAATCAAGCTGTCATTGCTAAGTAAGTTGTTAAGAGTTTTTGAGAAAAAAAGAAAGCACATCATGTGGGTAAATTGGTGAATTGAATAATGTTTATCTTTTGGAACTTATGGGCTTATAATGTTACCACAGTTGTGGGCTGCTGGTAGTGGAAGAAACTAATGAATATGAGAAGTAATAGTTTGGACAGAACTATTAAAATAACCAACGAGGGTTAGTCCGAGTGGTAAGCGGCTTAATATTACTTAAGCGAGATCTCGAGTTCAAGTCTTGACGTATGCAAAAAATTCCGTTGGGAGACTCACCCACCATAGCCAGGTGCGCGACGCGGGTCGGATCCGGATGTAGTCGGGGCAAAGTTCCGGTGAATCGGGTGGGCAAAAAAAAAAACTTTTAAAATAGTCTTACCTATAAAGATTGAGTCTAGTATAAAATGGTTTATTTTTTATAATATGATTAATTGAAATTTGAATTTTATTTAGAGAGGTATATTTAATATATCTGATATTATCTCGAATAAGATTATGTCCAATAAAAAGGTATATATTTAAATTAAAATTATATAAAAAAATGGTCATGAAGGGCACGAGCATGCGCACGCACAGTACACCAGATGGCTTCAAGGTCAGGGAATTAGGTTTGTCTAGAGCACTTTTTGTGTGGGGTAAATATAATCTACCTAAACACTCTTTTTTGTTTTGTGTTTGATTGCTAAGAAAAAGCTGCGCTATTAATACATTCTTATGAGCTTAATAAAGCCAAGAGAAATGTTCTATTTGTTGTTGCTGTCGTTACATCAGTTGCATATCATACATGGAAAGAGAAATTATAGTGTTTCGTGATATCTAGTCTTCTCATTTATAAATTATGATGAAGTTAATTAGAAGCTTAAATAGGTGGAAAAATAAAATCTTGTCTTAAAAAAAGTTAACACCAGTTAATATGGATTACTCCTTCTGATTCTTATTATAAGCATTTCTAATTATTTCTCACATACTAAGAAATGAAAGTTAAATAATTAAATTTATCCTAAATTGATAAATTTGTTTAATTTTGCCCCTCTTTAAAAGATGGATTTCAAGGAGCCTTATTAACAAAATATTAAATATCAATTAATAACAAGGGTAAAATAGGAAAAAAGTGGTTAATGAGATTGTTAGTGCCTTATAATAAGAACTGAAAATATCTTCTAGTTGATACTTTATAAAAGTATAGGAGAGAGTAATATCTTACAATATGCAATACTGTGTAGGATCCTACTTCTTTTTGTACATTTTGTAAATGTTTTTGCTATAATAGAGATTTTGGAATAAATATTTAGAACCCTTCTTAAGAAGTGGCCTAAATTTCTTTTTTTTTTATTATATTTATGTAATCAAACTATCTATTTTATGGAATGAATTGACATTTTGACAAAAAAGGTAAAACTAGTAACCTTACCTTCCAAAAACGCATGAAACTAATGTATTATTTATAATCCATTAACAAATAATAATACTTCACATAGTTTATCCTTGATACTTAATAAAATCAAATCAACATTGAAGAAACCATATTAAAATCCTTGACAATATATGGTAAACACTTAAACTAATTTTTTTAAAAAAATGATAAATGAGAAACTTATCTTAGACCCTTCCAAGATTCTTTTTTTTTAAATTTGATTTTGCACCGTCCGAGATGGTTAAACTGCTCCTGCATGTCCATACATAGTATGGTTTCATACAAATTGACTAAATAATGCCAATTTGCCTAAAAGAAACACTTATAAGTGGACAACAATGGATGACTACTATTTTATAATAAATATAATCTTAATTATTTGCTATGACTTTCTGCTGATTAACTCAACATTTAGTGACAAAAATTAAACTGTAATTGGAGGTAATAAAACAGGGTATGTTGTATGTTTCCTTTTGTTTGGTACTCTTTATATTTCCCTATTTTCTGCATTAAATAAAGTTTTAGCCAATCAAGTTCTGTTGAACTACTGATATAATATGTGTGTGTGTGTGTATACACATTTTTGGGGGGAAAAGTGATGATTAACTAAAGATCATATATTTTTTAAACATGCAGTACCACTCCTTTCATTATTTAAATTATTATTGACTTGCAAAGTTGGGAAGGTTCCTTAATTTTCAAGGATTGAGTTTAGCATGTTCTTGCCTTTAATTCCACCTAATCTAGATATTTAATCTGAGTCTCCCATTAAAAAAAAAAAGTATTTTTGGCTATATTAATTTGGACGCATTTATATGCTCAGATATCTTCTTGTGACTTGATTAAACTATTTATAACCTCATGAGGTTTTCATAATAAAAATTATAAGAAAGTTGACTTAAACCGTGCATAATTGCCATATATTATTTGGTTGAGAATGAATTGAAAGTGGCTAAATATGACATGTATCTTTGTCGTCTTCTTTTCTTTTCTTTTCTGTTTTTTTTTTTTCACTTTTCCTATACAATTCAAGCAAGACATAGAACAGGGTTGGACAAATATGTCTTGATCCTTCAGAGTCTTTTTATGTAATCTTCCCCTTTTCTCATAACCATTTGGACTGCCCAATATTTAAACAACTAACTAATTTGAATAGACACTTTGTAATCAGAATACTTCTCCTTATATGTCTTTTTAATAAGGTAGGAATCGAATCTCAATTTTATCACTTTTTAACTATCAAATCAAGTACCATTATGTTTCCTTTATGCCATGTGTGTTAGAATTAAAGGATCTCAAGGAACTATAAGAAGATACATGACTCTAAACATTGTGAGTACCTTAGGTCCTTCATCACAATTCCCCCAAAATGCAAGCAATGGATAAGATTCAACAAGATGAGGAAAGAAATTTTATTAACTGAAATTTGTAAATACAATGCATGATCTTTTTGAAATGAGTACGATGTGTGAGGATTTAATTGTAAATGTACCATTGAGCTTAGATGATTTAGAATCAATAAGAATTTTGTCCATGAAAACTCGAAAATTATGAATTAGGTAACAAATTCGGAAGGAAGAAACAAATAATAACAAATAGGATATAAAAATTTAATCTTAAATCAATGTTGAAATGGTAACAGTCTTGCCTTTATAAGAAAGATGATATAAGTTTAAATTTTGAGAAATATATTCTTTAAGAAGAATTTAATCTTAACTGTTTTAGGCCCTACAAAAAGTAAGTTCAAATATAAAGTTAGTTGAGGATACTATGAGTTTACACAAAAAAATAAAAAGAAGAAGAAATAGATTCAATCGTGAAACTATGAACCTAATAAGAACGCGCTACAAAAAAAAAAAAAATATTAAGCAATCAAAATTCAACGCTGAATAAAAATAATGACATGGCTAAAAAATTTCAAGTATAATAAACATTAATATAAATATAAAATTCATTGGGCAATACAATTCATTTTTTAAACAATGTTTAATACACAAGATCTGTATACTATAAATTAAATTATCCACCACAAATTTTGCCTCTTAGCTATAGCCATTATTTATTTATTTATTTGGTCAAATAATCCAACACACTATGTTATGAAGCTGGCAAGGTCTTTCTGCGAGGTACGTTATGAATAATTTTTTTGTCCGTATATAAAAGTTTAGGTGGATTCGACATCAATTCTCTACCAAAGTCAAGGTATAACTCCAACGTTCAAAGAGTATTTATAGAGGACTTATGAGATTACTTACTAAAAAAGCTATCACAATAGTATTAGAAATTGAATTTGTGTCCTTATAAAATATAAGTCTATTATTTACTATATGTAACTAATATTGAGAAATAATAGGTTGTCTTGTTACCAGCCGAATTCTTTTCATTTGGGCCTACAAGGTTATGAGATTTCAACAATTGGGGCAATAGTGGGCTCTAGAACCATGTCTTGCTGTTTAAGGCCCGGCCCAATTTAATATGTTTTCAAATAAAAATATCTGTTTTGAGGATTCTTTTATCTAAAAGATAAATGTAAAAGTACTATTTTTATTCCTTGATTTTGTTTAGTGTTTTAAAATAAATCTTTGAAATTTTAGGTTTTTTTAAATTCTCTCACTAGATTGAAATTTGTCTTGAATTGCTTTGTGGATAACTATTTATTTAGAGGGGCACACAATGACTTGATTTTAAGTGAGATCATTGTAAATGAGATATTTTTCTTTATTTTTTCATTTTTTAATTCTTTCTCTATAATAACTCAAAACCACACTTCTTAAACTGAAGGTCAATCATAAACGAGTTTTTTTTTTCTTTTAAATTTTGAATTTTGTATTCTTATTGTCGTTTATTGTAAAAATGACTTTCTCACACTTTAATTGCAAGCTAAGCACCATCAATCATATTTACCTTTCTTTTTAAATTTATTCTAAAGGAGATTTTCCTAAATTGTAAGAAAGAATCTAGAAATATTTTCTTCTAATATTTTTATTAGTTTTTTAATTTTATTTTGTGGGCCTCAAAACAATTGGGTGTTCACACCAGCCTTAAATACTTTAACTAATTTATCAAAATTAAAATTATTTAAATTAATTATTTATTATTATTGAATAAAAAAAAGTACGTGTTAGCTTTTGTAAAATACCTTCTCTTTTTAATTTTTTAGTATATTTAAATCTAAAATTTTATGTAATCAATAAGAGTAATTTAAAAATAATATTTCATTCACTCTTTAATATAAAAGTCAATTAATTAATTTGAATATATTAAATAAGTTGAATAAAATAATGAATTATAATAAATATGACATGATCTTTCTAAAATAATCCTATATAATATTATATTATATATCAGTTTATAATGTAGATAAATTAGTTTAAAAAAATGATAAATATTATATATAAAATGATTTAAAATCTTATTTTTATTATCAAATTCAATCCTCCAATTTTATTTTTTATTTTTTATAAGGATCAAATGAAATCATTTATATATATATATTAGCACATAAGCCAAACTCACACACACCACCACATGTGGAACCTGCAACCTCCCACACATATTTTGATGTAATTTGGTGTTGGCATCAGAGCTCGTATGTCATTTGTTTTTCTTGGCTGTTTCTTGGGTTTTAGAGCTTGGGGTAATAATGAACAATTTCTAAGCTCTGGGTACCTACCTGACTAGCTATGTTCTTGTGCTGTTTGGGAGCTGGTAGTTAGGTTAGTCGTCGAAGCTAGAATGTGTGATGTTAGTTGATATTCCCTTGTTTTTCCTTTGAAGGAAGAATGGGATTTCTCTTAATCTTATCTTCATTTTGGCATATGGTGTGTCTCTGACTCAATAAATCAATACACTATGATTCAATGCTTGTACGTGACAACTAATTTTCAAGTGAAATGTTTGAAATAAAGCAGCTGAATTCATGTGAAGAACCGTAAATCATTCTCAAGATTTATTACTGTGACTAATGATTGCAAGAACAAAGCTTAGATGAAGTTTGTTATGGGGTTGATATTAGGCCCTCACTGTTGACTCTTGAACTCACTGTTGACTCTTGAAAATGATTTTTACTCATATTACAGTTCTATTGGTGAATCTGACATCAAACACCTAGACTTTACGCCTTTTTACCCTTAATTGAAATCAATAAAGTTTATGTTCTATATATGTAACTGGTAATACTGTTGGGACCAGAAGTTAGACAGACTTAAGAAATGGGGCTTGTTTCTTGTGGTATTTTTATCTGTTTTGAGGTGTTGGGGCAGAAGGATATAGTGTGAAATTAAAAGTATGCCCATTATGAATTTACCCATTTAAACTTAAGTGGAACAATTATTATGGGAAAAATTGCCTGTGTGACTTCCATATTGAAGGAACATAAAATTTCATGATGAAATGTTGTACTTCTGTTCTATGATGGATCTAATGCTTGTCAACCTGAGTATTTCTGCTAATTTATTACGTCTTGGTGCTTGTGTATCAGCTTTGAAGAAGCTAAGAAGAACGTGTATGCCTTTAGTACCACCATCTACACTGGATTTCAGTGCACTGTTGATGAAGCCACATCTGAGAAATTTAAGGGTAAAATCTCATCTTTGGATTGCCTTGTTTATCAATTTTTTAGTTACCATACTATTACTTTCATCTCGTCTTGTTTGTGTGTTTCTGCTTCTAGGTTTGCCTGGGGTTCTTTGGGTGTTGCCAGAGTCCTATATAGATGTTAAAAAATAAGGATTATGGAGGTAGGTAGTTCTTTTTTTTTTTTGTTGCCCATCCGATTCATCGGAGTTTTACCCCGACTACATCTGGATCTAACCCGCGTCGTACACCTGGCTATGGTAGGTGAGTCTCCTAACGGAGATTTTCTGCATACGCTAAGGTTCGAACTCGAGATCTCGTTTAAGCGATACTGAGTCGTTTACTACTCAAACTAACCCCCGTTGATGGTAGGTAGTTTTTTAGTTCGAAGCCAAGCATCTAACTGTTCCATACTATATCTTGATATTCTCAAGACTAAATTCAAACAACGAGAGATTTCTCCTGTGCGTTACATAGGGATAGGAAAAAATAGGTTATAATTGATTAATTATTTATGATTATTATGAATTACTATTATACTTATAAATTTAAAATATTATAGAATTAATTAATAGGATTATTGATTAATTACTATCATAAAGTTCAAAAATTTTTAAAGATCAAAGTGATTTATGATTATTATAAATCTTTATTATAGTTAAAAATTTTAAATATTATAAAATCAGTTAATGAGATTATTAATTAATTATCATAATAGGATTCAAAATTTTTAAATATCAAAATAGAATTACTAATTTGATTATTGATTGCGACTTTAAACAGAAATTGAAATATTGAGTCAGATCGAATTATAATTATTTTTAACTAAATTAGATATTATAAGATTATAAAAGTATAGTTAATTGACGATATTAATGCAGGGGATAAGTATATAAATAGGTTGATCAATGCAAGAAGAGAAAGCCCACCCCAAGAACGCAGACAACCAAGGCCAGAGGCGGCTACCTCAAAATGACACTCCAAGAACTCTACATGAGGGTGTAACTAAAATGAATACTGCAGTGTGCATCTTTGCGCATATCCGATATTACATGAAGTTTCACGTATATTTCAATTGTTATTATCCAAGATTTTAAATCAAGTACTGCTGCTGCAATTAGTTCTGTTTTTTTCTTTTGTTTTAGGTCAACAATTTTTTTTAAAAGAGTAAACCCAAATGAAATTTGCTAGGAATTGACTTTTTTCACACCTCTATGCTCTATCAAGTTGTTCTTTCAAGCTGTATGAGTAGTTTTAGGGGTTATCTTGAGAAATGTGGTTATGGACAGAGTGTGATATGAATGGAGGATGTTCAGTTAGTATATTCCAGAAATTGAGATTCATTATCGCCAAACAATTTGTGTAAGAACAATAAAATGCATCATATGCAGCTTTATGGCTGTTTAAAGAACTTAGAGTGACTGATTGAAACTGTAAAATTAATTCTAGACGTTGTGCATATTTAGCCTATCCCATATCAAAGTCCAATATTCATCTTTGGTTACTGAAACAACTTTAAAGTCATATGTCACCTTAGGGTTATTTTAAAAATTAAATTAAAGATTGTGTATAGTGTAACTTTGGATCGTTCTTTGAAGAGCTAAAAATAAAATTGAATTCTTAATTAACTAAATACAATGCAACTTAAGTTAAAAAATGTGATTGGTTTTGATTGATTAACATCTAAATATAATGGATTAAAAAATAAAAATAAAATATTTTTGATATTTTAATTTAAAAAAAAAATAATGAACGATAATAAGTGAATGGAATAAAAATACAAGTGATTAACAAATATAAAATTAATCCTCTAATTCAATAACGTAGGTAATCATAGTTTCAAAAGATATGAGAGTTATAAACAATGAATCAAGAATTATAATCAAATTTTTAATCCAACAACCGAGCCACCTTGAATTGTCATAACATATTTTTCAAATCCTAATTTATTAACTGCCACTAGAATAATAAAATATGACTAAGGATAATTAAAACCAATGCTCAATCATAACTCAATAATTCATAAAAATATGATTAAGTCCAATAAGAGATATAATGATACACTAATTCAAACTACCTTAAAAAATTATAAAATATTCACAATAATCTCAATATTATATTTGACCCAGATCAAAGTAAATGAAATTAAAGTTAATTAAAGAACAATATCAATTGCCAAACAATAATCTAATTACAATAATCCTCAATAAATATAAATAAATTATTATAAATATTTTTAATAATTATAAAATTATCCTAAGACCTATAAATTATAATATAATTAATGGGTAAAAAATTAAAGTAAATTAAACTTTTCAGATTCCAAGCTCTTACTATTGAATAAGAGGATTATGATGCTAGTCACGCATAGCCGCAGTGAGCAAGACCAGCGACATTTTCACGAGCTCAGTCATGGCAGATGGGGTGGACTGGAGTCGGAGGAGCTACGCCGTCGCTAGTTTTACGAGATGAAGACATGATGAATAGTTGAGTCGTGAGCAAGGAGTTGGGTGATGACGGTAGGCTGGTGGACGGGTTATGCGGTGTCGCAGCAGTGGGATGTCGACCTTATGGAGGAGTGCAGTGTGGAGAGGTGGATAGAGTGAAGGAGAAGATGGCGATGGTGGTGTGGAAAGCTGCGGCTTGCTAAAGCTCTCGCTCGTTGAAGGGATTCTCGCGGCACCGTGGAGCTTCTCGCCTTCAATTTTTTTTTTTGTTGCCCACCCGGTTCACCGGAGCTTTGCCCCGACTACATCCGGATCCGACCCGCGTCGCGCACCTGGCTATGGTGGGTGAGTCTCCCAACGGGGATTTTCTGCGTACGTCAAGGCTCGAACTCGAGACCTCGCTTAAGCGATACCGAGCCGCTTACCACTCGGACCAACCCCCATTGGTTCTCTCGCCTTCAATTGTTTCTGCGGCTCTTTTCTTTTTTTCCTTTCAATTCCGCCTCGTGCGTAGAGCTGGTAAAACGGGCCCAGCCCGCGGGCTGGGCCCGTTTTACCCTAAGGGAGGGGGCGGGTTCGGGCTGGCAAAATGCCAGCCCGTTTTTGGGCGGGCTGCACAGCCCGCCCCCCCCCTCAGCCCGCCAATTTGGAGGGCTGGCCCGTTTAGTGGCGGGCTGGCCCGCCAGCCCGCCACTTTTTTTTTTTTTTAAATTTAATATTTATTTTACTTAAATGTTATTTTGAATACTCCTATTATCGAATACTAGTAAAGATAATTACTTATTTGTTAATATATGTTTACATATTATAATTGATTAATATTATGTTAATATTTATTTAGATTTATAATTATAAAATTTGAGATTTTTTTATAAAAAATAAAAATTTTTAAGAGTATAACATGAGTAATTTTTTTATTATACTAATATAACATTAGAAATTTTTTATTAGTATTTTAAAAATGTTAAAAATATTTTTTTTTAAAATTAAAAAAAAAAAAAAAAGTGGCGGGCTGGCGGGCCAGCCCGCCACTAAGGGGGGCGGGCTCGGGCTGGCGTTTTGCCAGCCCATTTTGGGGCGGGCTGCACAGCCCGCCCCGTTTGTTGGCGGGCTGGGAGCGGGCTGGCCCGTTTTTGGAGGGCCAGCCCGCATTCCCAGCTCTACTCGTGCGTGTGTTAGGAGACAATTTAAAAAGTAACCTAATGGGCAAATCGTAAGTTTTGGCCCAACGTATTTTTCAATATAATTTCTAAATTTATAATCTTTTATTATCATTTATAAATTTTAATTTCTCCTAAATTCTTAAAATATAAATCATAATAATATATTACCTTTTATTCTAAAAATAATTGTTTAGGAAAAATAATAAAAATATAACAATTATACACCTGTTAAGCATTAATTTATTGTAAAATTTAATAATTCAATTAATAAATAAATAATATAATTAACGCCCAAAATAATGATAAAAATCTATCAAAATGTTATGAATAAATATATAAAATATGGGTTTGTCAGTTACTAAACTTTCACTTTGGGTTTATGGCCCAAAAAATATGGAACCTTTAGTGTTGTCATTTTCTTAAGAATCTAGTTAGGGTTCGATCATTGATAACATGTATAGAGATGGTCTCATAGTTAGCACTAAAACCCATTCAAAAAGTTTATGGTATAAGGGGATTAGTCATTACTTCCTCCAGTGGATACCCTAAGTTTACATTTAAAAAAGTTCATCGAGTTGATTCATAGAGGAGACATCTATACTAAGAGGGGCAGCCACGAACCCTAAAATTGGATACCTGATAATATGATATAGTAAATAGTATAAAAAAAGTTCTTCGATTATAAGTTTAAGATTTAGTAGAATGATTTAGTCCCTCACAAAATAATAAATTAATGTTCAGATCTCATTAAAAGATGTGTCTGTATTTAGCGCATTTCATATACGTATGATTGTGGTATATAATGAACCGAATATCTCCCAAAAGAAATTAAAAAATAAAGTAATTAATCATGTCTTAAAGCAACCTATCAGATAACTCTTGACCATGTTTATTCTTATATTAAAAGCCCATTAGTATTCTAAGAGAAAATATTCTCCCCGCCTCTCAGGTCATTTTTATAAGATACTAATTTTTAAATTGGTTTGATCTTTTTTATAATATCCAGATTGAGTTTATATATTTTTACCAATATAATGAGATAAATTAAATTACTTTTAATTTGTTGATTTCATATTGTGTATATTAGATACTCTAGTTTCTTTTTTCCCCCAATATAATGAGATCAAAGAAAGAAGTTAGGGAGAACAAAAAAAAAATAGTAATTTGATTTTAAATCAGTCGCTGTTTTACTATTTTAAATCCAGTTAACGTGGACAAGAAATCCAAGAATTAACTGAAATGTAACACATAGATCAATTACATTCTAAAACAAGTTAATAATCTAAAAAAAGTTACACTAATATAAATAATTACAACCTCCAAACAAAGTATAAATAGCTCACCCATAATTCTTCGCATCATCATTAATATATTGATTACCAAGTAATATTTCAAAATGGCTTCTGCAAAATCTGTCTATCTTGTGCTTTTTCTGATTATCATGTTATCATCAGGTTTGCTTTTCTTCCCATCTTGCTCCATTGTTCTTCATCTTTTGAATTATATCCATCTTCATTAATAAAACACTAAATATTTCATATTGTTTAACATGAGAATTAAGTTTTTAAATGACAACTAAGAAAAGAGAAAAGCTATTCTCCTCAAGTGTCCTATATATCAAATGTCTCATAACATTCTAACATGAACTTTTATTTTAAGCATCGATCTCATGTTATTTATCTTTATAAGTTTATAATATTAGCGAGACTTGGGTCGTATATTAGAGAGAAAATGAGTAACAAAGGATTTTAGAAGAAGGATCCCTCTTTCCATATTCAAATAATTAAATTAATTATTGAGGAATAAGCCATATTATTGGCAACTTGCAATTACTTTGGAAATAATATTGACTTATTTTATATTTCAGGTAACATGGATGGAGTTGGAGCAATAAAATGCTGCCAGGATCATCACACTCCTCATTGCGAAAATCATGAATGCAACACAAGATGCCAAGAAAGTTGTAGAGGAGGAGAATGCAAAATTAGGAATGAATTGCATTATTGTCATTGTTACTGTTAAATATAATTCAGCACCCATACCAATACTTTCTGCTTCTTCATGACAGTTTCTATACTTATATATATATATATATATATAATCCAATAATGAAAACACATCCATATGTGTGTAATGTGTAAATGAATATATATACATATACATATAAAGTTAAACAACATTGTTGCCTTTTTGTCTCAAAAGTTTTCATAAAAGAGATGTAGGTATCAAGAAATTTTTTTAAAGAACAATGTCATCTTAAAAGTTGTAGTAAAAATATAGCAACGTTGTCCTGCAGATTGTAATGGACAAATGTTAGTTGACCAAATAAAGTTGAGGTGTCACTGCCATGTAGGTACTTATGCCACGTCATTAAAAAATAAAATAAAAAATATGAAATTTCCTTTCCTCTACCCCCAAAATCTTTAGCTTTGTTCTGTTCTTCCTTCCCACTCCGTCATCTTCATCAGCCAAGAAAACTAACCATTCATGAACCCAGATATTATCTACTAACTTCATCGTCTTCACTAAGCTAGACTACCAGATATATGAGTTCCAAGAGAAGAAAATACAAACATGATGATGCAGATCTGAAGAGCATCATAGGACATCAGTTTAATGAATATGGATAAAGCAAAGAAGCACAAAAAAAAACCCATAAATCTAGGAAAGAGACGGCTTCGTAATCAAATCTGAGTAAAAACATAGACAAATCCCTGATCAGCCATGTATCCTTGAGCACAAAACCAGAGAAAGGAGGAAGCCAAACAGAGGCAAAAATCCACTGATGTTTAACCAAAATCCAACTACTAGAGATGAAAAATTTTCATAACGTCTAGATGAATAGACCAAAATCAAAACTGAAGAATTCCTCAATCAACCTTTTAGATTCCATTGATTTAGTTTCGATTTGTTGTTGTTGTTGTGGAATTCTAATTGTTGAAGTTTTTTATTCAATCTTGTTCATCTTCCATTCGTCATTGGTGAGGTTCCAGATGGTTAAGATCACCTTTGGTATTTTATATTTTCATGATGTGGTATAATATGTGGAATAATAAGTGACATAAGAACCATATGGGGTCAACTAGCATTTGACCATTAGCATATGTTAGGATAGGATGACATTGTTATATTTTTATCACTTCTAGGGTAACATTACTCCTTACAAAATTTCCTGGTACCTATAGCTCTTGCAAAACTTGTGGGACAAAAATGATGTTTAACCTTTTATATATATATATATATGGTTTGTCTAAACAAAAGTTTAGTTGTTCATATGTAATGCAACATGGCATATATTCAGTTATATGAACAAGGGTCTATTTAATACTATCACCGATCCTTAATATAAGAAATAGTTAATTTTTTATATAGATTAAGAAAATTAAATAAATCAGTTAATTATAACTAATATAAGAGTTAGTTGACTAATTTAAGTATATTAAGAAATATATAATATGAATTCGTCTTGTGAAGTTAAATTTGATTATAATTAATTAATTAATTAAACTTTCTTAATTTATCTAAAAAAATTAACTAGTTTTTATATTAAGAATTAGATGGAGTAAGAATTTTCGTCCTTATATACAACAATCTAATATATGATATTCCATATGGTTCTTAAAATAACACTTAGTTGACTAATTTATATAAATTAAGGAAATCGAATAAATTAATTAATTATAATAAATATGATATTTTCTCTCAAAAGTACTCATGTATTATTAATATTAGATTATATATAAGTTTATAAATTAAGTAAATTAGTTTAAAAAAATAATAAATATTATATATATAAACTAATAGTCGAATCCCCTTGAGGAGATGTGCTCACGTATAGTGCCCTATAGTGCCTGGAGTAAGATTGACGCCCCAATAGGAGGATACCTATGTAGGGAATTGGAGAAATATAAAAATTTTGCTTCATTAGAAAAGAAATACCTATATATTCTTTTTTCAATTATATTCTTTCTTCTTCTCGTGTGAAATACTAAACAAAGAAAGGCACATAACTCTTATAACGACGAAACTCTTTTAACTCAAGTGATCAGAGTGAGAGTCAACTATAGATTTTGATTTTTTGACCCTAATTGAAGAGGTTGTAGTCACTTAAACATAGAATTTTAGATTCGGGGTATGCATAAATACTTAAAATATCTTTGAAAAAGTTACTTTTAATTAGATTTAATAATGCTTAAACCTTACTTAATAGTGATGCATATTAGGACGTATATATAGAGGTTTGGATTCAATTAAACAATGGGTCTAGATTTAGATTTCCTTTATGTAACAAAACATTAAAAAAAATAAAAAATGAAAGAACAAAAGTTGGACCAATTGCATAAAAAGTAATTATCTATTATATTCTATGAGAGTGCGTGTTCATTCCCTATAAATGATATGAAAATTTTGTTGACATGTAATCTATAAATACTTTTCTAATTACTATTTGAGTTATGAAACCTATCTTAATTCACATAAACAAAAAAAAAAAGTTAGAATAGTTATTTTTTAAACTTACTACATATTTTTTTTAAAAAAAAATACCCTTAATTTAATTACTCTATTTTTTGAAACCCAGATCAATCACAATTTTATTTCTACGCCTCAATTTAGACATAAGTGACGATGGGTGCTTTTGTATTGGAAAATCCTGATAGAATGTCCATAACTAGAATTTCTCCAATCTACCTTTTTGCTCCCTTCATTTTCATTTATTTTTTATTTATTATATGAGCTTTATTATTTAAGCTTTGTACTTCAAATAACATATTCTTAATAATAATAATTAAATGAAAATTATATTTAAATATTGATGTCATTTATTAAATTATATTTATTAATTATTATTAAATATAATTATGAAAATGTAAACAACTTTATAAAATTCATACTATTTTTTGTAATTATACATCCATAAGTGATTTTGTTTTATAACATGAAAGACAACTACAAAAAACCTACTAAACAAAAACACAAGCTTCAAAAAGAAAGATCTTGAGGGAGGATCCTCATGAAGAGCTCTCACATCATTTTCCAACTCCTATGGAATAACACTCGTTGGAGATGTAAAACTTAACAAACCTGGGGACATCTGTAATGTGTTCTTAGCTAGCAAATTGGCGACTCCATTTCTTTTTATGCAAGGGAAAGCAAGAAACAACTAAAAAAACAGAAAAAGGACCTAGCATACACCTTCAGAATCTAACACGACACAAACACTCTTAGGGCCCAGGATTTGAAAACATGAGTGATCGTTCAAAGCTCTCTTCGCAAGAGCATCCGCCATGCTATTGTTGTCCCTGTCGAGATATTTACACTCCACTCGCCATCTCCTCGCAAGCATCCCTTTTATTTCCTCAATCAGAGACTACTAAAGCACATCAAACGAATCTGATCGAAGCAAGACATCCCTAAAGCCACCATCCCAAGCCTACTTGAGACCAAGAAAGCATCCCTAGAGTTTGGCTATAAGAGCATCTCCAGATTGCAAACGGGGACATAAAGCCTTCGATCACTCCTCTATTGCTATCCATGAGAACTCCTTCACAAGCAGCAATAAAGTTCATGCGAGAAAACGCACCGTCCACTTCATATTGCCACTGCGTGGCCATGAATTCAGTTAGTTTCTCCACCTCCATTAGCATGAATCAAATCATTATGATTATGCCAAATGAGCCAACAAAAAATAATGAAGAGACCCTTCCAGTAACCGTCACCTCCTTTAACATTAAAAGTCATGTTCAAGCGGAGCCAATCATTCATCGAATTGGCTACTCCATTTACTTGCCATGCACAAATAGAAATAGAGGCCGCCTAGTCACGACTAAACAAGTCTCTGATCTCCTGAAGCAGCATTTCATTCCCATTGTTCAACCAAGACTCTTCAAATCAAATTCACCACTTCCTCATAGTCACTCTGATGTGTAATCATCATAAGTGTGTTTAAATATTAGTTGTTTACCAGCCGTTATAGTAGTTATTGTGGTAAACATAAATATTAGTTATTGTGGCGTGAGCCTTATAGGTTATGAGTTTTATGTATCAGACAAATTATGATTATGTGAATAAGATTTAGTGTATTATTCAGGAAATCCCCGTGTTTCTCTTCTAATCCCCTCTGTTCCTAATTCCTTCCTCTGTCTCTATCCGTGATTCTTGGTCTCTCTGGTTCTCTTCTCCTCATCTTTCTCTCGACCTTTCTGTTTTTCCCACTTCCTAAAATGAATAACTCCATCATAATTATCCTTCCCTATTAGTGGCATCAGAGCCATTGATTCTTGGCCTCCGCTGCAACACAAAATTACATGGTCCAGACGAGTCATCAAACGAACGCACAAATGGAAGCATGAATAAACCATGTTGAAGGACAATTGAACAAAGTTGAAACTTTGGAAGCTTCTGTCAACGACTTGCAAGAAATGGTTCTTGGGTGTAACCAAGAAGTGCAGAATTTGGTTTGAGACATCCGAACAGGGGCCTTAGTCGTACAAGTCACTCAAGAAGAACCCAGAAATGGGCGACAAGGCAATGGACGGAATAGAGGTCGGAATGCATACCAGAAGCCGACTCGGTTTACAAAAATGGATTTCCCAAAATATACCGGGAAAAGATATCAACTCGTGGATTCTGTAGTGTGAAAGGTACTTCAAGCGTGATTACATGCCAGAAGAATTGAAGGTCAAGATCGCTTCAATGAATCTTGACGAAGATTCCAGTGGCAGAGGGCTCTAGAACGACGATGGCTAGGACAATTTCTGCCTTGGGCGAATATATGGAGCTTCTGAAAGAGACGTTCGGGGCAACATCGAAAGAACTATGCGCGATCTTACTCACCTTCGCCAAATGGGGACGCTGGCAGAGTATAATAAGAAGTTTGATACCTCACAACGCAACTCGACCTCACTGAAGAATACCTTCTCGACATTTACTTGTTAAATCTTTAGGAAGAAATCATAGACTCAGTCAAGATGTTTAATCCTCAAACTATGAGGGAAGCTTGCCGCTTGTAAGAATCTAAGACAAGCTTGACTATTACACCATGGAGAAGTCAACAAGAGAGGTGGCGACGACAACCTAACTGGCACAAGCACCAACAAACGCGGCACCGTATAAGAAGACGCTTATAAATAGTGGGGCTCAACAAAAAGATAGGAAAGCCCTCAAGAATAATAATAAAGAGGGGACTTTTGCTCCCAAGAATGTTGTTCGACCCTACAAGGCACTTATAGCTGAAGAAGAAGCAGATCATAGGCCCAAAACCTCTTCTTTTTCTGTCATGGTCCTTTCTCCAGAGATCACAAGTGCCCACAACGACAGAAAATGCAACTTCATTTGGTTCTTCTTGATGGAAATGGTGAGGAATTGAAGATTTCAATTGTTAGCAAGAAGTCGAGGACTATGGGGAAGAACAACCCTTTGTATAACTTCATGCCATCACAGGAATTGACCACTCTGAAGCTATGAGGGCTTAGGGGTATATAGGGAAGCATTCCATCCAAGTCCTGATTAACAACGGCAGCACACATGACTTCTTGGATCTTAACACTCCCATAAGATTGAGTTGGAAGGACCAGAGGGCATCACCCTCTTATGTGCAAGTGGCAGGGGGTAGAAAACTCAGAATTCATGGGATTTGGCATAGATTCAAATGGAGAATGCAGGCTTGGAGTTCACTTGCGACTTCAGAATCATAGAGTTGCATAATTATGACTTAGAGCTCGGGTTAAAGTAGCTCAAAAGCATTAAAAGTGCCTTCTGGCATTATGAATCCCTCTCAATGTACTTCTGGCATAAAGGAGCGTTGAGGAAGCTGCAAGAAAACATCCCAAATACCTGGAAGTTAGTCCCACCAAAAATAGTGGAATTGAGCCGTGTGCAAGAGGAGCAATCTACAGTTAAGTTTTGAGGAGAAGAGATTCAATGCCTCGTTGTATCCTACACGGACGGTGATACCCCAGCAACTATTTAGAACATGTTGGGTGAATTTCAGGAAGTTTTTGACGAGCCTAAAGGGCTCCCACCCCTTAGAGAGGGGCACAACCATCCTATAGTTCTACAAGAGGGCACTAATCCTATTAGTTTGAAACCTTACAGGTACCTGGTAGCCCAAAAAGATGTCATTGAGAATCTGGAAGCTCAAATACTATAGACAGGAGAAGTGCAAGAGGGTTGCTCGCCTTTCTCAGCCCCTATAGTCTTGGTTAAGAAGAAGGATGGGACGTGGCAAATGTACGTACAAGAGAACTGTCAAAAACCAATATCCAATTCCCTTGGTGGAAGATTTATTTGACGAGCTAAGCATTGCAAGGTGGTTTACAAAGCTGGGTTTGAGACCAGGGTATCACCAAATCAGAATTGTGCCTGAAGATGCCTACAAAACAGCGTTTAAGACGCACTCTGGGCACTATGAATGGCTATTCATGCCATTTGGTCTCACTAATTCCCCGGCCTCATTTCAGGGGGCTATAAATGATATTTTTTGTCCCTACCTCAGAAAATTTATATTATTCTTTGATGATATACTATTATATAGCTCTTCACTTGCAGATCATGAAGACCACTAGAGGACAACATTGCATATCTTGAAGGACAACCAGTACTTTGTCAAACAAAACAAATGCACGTTAGTTGCAACAAGTGTAGAATATCTTGGGCACATTATTGGGAAAGGTGTTGTTTCCACCGACCCTAAGAAGATACAAGTTGTCGCTGACTAGCCTCAACCCAAAAATGTGAAACAATTACGGGCATTCCTGGGCTTGGTAGGCTACTACCTGCGCTTTATTAAAGGCTATAGAGTCATTGCTAAACCCTCGACTTCACTACTAAAGAAGAATGCTTTTGAATGGTCTAAAACAGTAAGTAGATCCTTCCAAAACTTGAAGGAGTCCCTCACTACAGCCCCTTTACTTGCTCTTCTAGACTTCACCAAGGAATTTGTAGTTGAGTCCGATGCTTATGGGGACGGTATTGGCGTGGTACTAATGCAACAAAGAGAACCCTTAGCATTTTTCAGCAAGGGTCTCTCTCCTCGACACCTCAACCTTGCTATTTATGAGAAGGAACTCAGGCCGGGGGGCTGGCCGTGCCTCATTGGAATCAATATCTTGAATTTATTATTAGAACTGAATAGCAAAGCCTTAAATACCTGTTGGGATAACAGCTTAAGATACCATTCCAGATGTTGTGGGTGGCTAAACTAGCGGGATTCAACTATCAGATCGTCTATAAGAAGGGGAAGGATAATTCTGCAGCATATGCTCACTTGAGCGTTACCATACAACTGCTAATGCAGATGTCTTTTGACACTGTCTCACCTTTATTGTAGAAGATCAAGGAGAGTTGGGAACAAGATGAATTCATCTCTTCTCTCTTAAAAAAGGTGCAGCAGTCTGATGGGATCTATGGACACTTCACGTGGGATGGTGAGCTGTTAAGAAGAAAAGGGACGTTGGTAGTAGGTAAGGATCCTTTTCTTAGGCAACAAATCTTGGAATGGCTTCATTCTAGCCCTCAACGGGGCCACTCGGGTATCCAAGCAACCTATCGTCACATTAAAGGAGTGTTTTGGAGGAAGAAATTAATCAATGATGTGTCTGACTTTATCAAAGCACGATGCAAATATGAAGCCATAGCACCCCCCACCCCACCCACAAGGTTGCTGCAGCCATTACCTGTTTCTAGTAGAATTTATGAATCGATTACGATGGATTTCATTGAGGGGCTTGCAAAATCGAATGGAAAGGATACTATTTGGTGATTGTTGATAGCATGAGCAAGTATGCTCATTTTCTGCCTCTCTCTCACCCATTTACAGCAGCCACTTTAGCCCAACACTTCATGGAATAGGTTTATAAATTACATGGTGCTCCGACAAACATCATTAGTGATCGAGATTCTCTATTTGTGAGTTCTTTTTGAAGGAATTTTTAAGAGTTGTGGGGGTAAAGCAAAAGCTAACTACTGCCTACCACCCTCAAACGGATGGGCAGTCCGAAGTGCTTAATAGGTGCCTAGAGACTTAAAGTACATGTGTTTGGAAAAACCAAAGGAATAGATCAAATGGATTTCACTTGCTGAATGGTGGTACAACACTGCATTTCATATAGCAACAAAAGCAACCCCTTATGGGTTGCTCTATGGTCAGAAACCCCCTATTCACTTTCCTTATTTGCACAACTCAATTTTAGAAGCTGTGGATAGAAGTTTTACCATAAGGGAGGAAACGATAGACCTCTTAAAGCACCATTTACATAGAACAGCCAATATGATGAAGCAACGAGCCGATCTGCACAGAACTGATAAGGAATTTGTTCTAGGGCAGTGGGTATGATGAAAACTGTTCCTTACATGCCTTGAGAGTTCTACAATCAAAATATTTATAAATCAAAGATTGCACTAAATGGCGTATGTTAGAATATAAATATCTCATACATAATCTGATACATCTAGATTATAACATATATAAGTATAAAACCTATATGAGATACAACAGAAGACTTATAAATACCTCTCGCCATTAGCTTAATTAATCTGGGGAAGAATTGGAACTCAAATTAGAGACCTGTCAATTAAAGAGCACTGTTATATAAATAACATGTTCTTCCAGCTAGTAATTAGGCACAGTAATGGCAACTTGTATACTGACATCACTAGTGGGGAACCCTCAGAAGTGAGTAGAGAAAAGGCGTCGCTCTGGGGCTCAGAAAAGTATCGCACGATAAAACTATCAATTGTTAATTTTCACCATCAGAAAATTAACCTTAATAAACTGAGTCAATAACCTATATTAGACTGGGCCCAAATGACTACAAGTCACACTCAAAAATATTTATTAATTATCCTAATTAATATCTAAATACTTATGATAATATTAATAAATATCTCACATTCTCCCACTTGGCCCATATACTCAATGTCATTGCCCTGTTTAGGTAAACTGATGTCATGCTACAAGAATCATGGCGATAAGTCCCTTTTTATCGAGTATTACCTTCCATGTATTACAGGTAGCATAATCACTTAATGGGTATCACATTATATATGAACTCAATGTTTATTCAGTTCCTGTCTCAATCTTTATCAATTTCAAGAACACAAATATATACAATCATAAATTTGAAATGATAAACCACAAAATCTGATTTTATTTCTCATACCTCCACTAGTCAAAAGAAGGACGAAATTCCATATGAGATACATGTGTGACAAATATGTTCAGCTTCAATCCTTTCATCAAAGGATCAGCCAACATATCTAATGTACTGATGCATTCAACGAAAACTTGGCAATCCTGAACTCAAGCAAAGGAATTTAAGTTCAACAAACTTGCTTCGACTTTTATTCCTTTTTGTTGTTCACTATGGCTACCGTAGCTATATTATCACAATATATTCTAATTGGCTTAGAGACTGAATCCTTTAAGCCAATCAATGAAATTCCTTATCCAAATAGCTTGTGAACTTACTTCAAAACACGTAATGTACTCAGCATCACTGGTAGAAGGAGCTATTTGAGTTTGCTTAGTGCTTCTCCATGATATAGCTCATTCTGCCAATAGGAAGATGTAACCAAATATAGATTTATTTGTGTCTACGCATCCTCCAAAATCTGAATCTAAGTATCCAATTATATGCAGATTGTCTGTTCTTCTATATGTGAGCATGTAGTATTTAGTGCTTTGTAAATACCTAAACACCTTCTTTGCAGCTGTCAAATGTGCTTCCTTAGGATTACTTTGGTATCTTCCTAACATACCCACAGCAAAAGCGATGTCAAGTAGAACTGGGAATTTAGGTTGGACCTGCGGGCCCAACCCGCTAACCCGCCAGAAAATGGCGGGTTGGGTTAGTTAATCTTCAGCCCATTTTGGTGCGAGTCTTTTTGACCTGCACCCACCTAACCCGTAACCGTGGCGGGCTAACCCACCAACCCCTTTTTTGTCAATTTTACTATTTTTTTTTAGTATTCACTTAATCACTTTCACTCACTTCAGCCGCGCCTCTCTCAGCACTATATACTCATTTTGTTTTATTATTACTTGTGACAGATTTATCTATGGACGGTCACAAAGTTAAAAAAATAAATATGTTAACAGCTTTAGATAATGGTTCGAATCCAATTAATATTGAGAGTTGAAATTTCAGTTAACTGTTATGTAAACTAATATATTTCATATTTGTAATCTTTCAATTCTCTGTTTTTATAAACAACTTATGTGATGTATTTATATAAAGTTTTATTTTGGATATTGATACAAATTCATAATGGAAAAGATTATAAAAAAAAACTGTCAACCCGCCATGGTGGGCTCGGTTCGGTCTAATCCCAACCCGCCTAGAGGAGGGCCTCTTTAAACCAGCCCGCCTCCAACCCAACCTGTCGCGGGTTAACCTGTATTTTGCGGGCTAACCTGCATTACCATCTCTACTTTGACTCGATACAACTCATCAGTATCTATAATTTAACTATTTAAAATATTATTTCCTTATATTTTTAAAAATAAAATTATATATTTTATGAAGTTGAGGGACTAAAGTTTTAAATAGTTAAAATTATAGGAGTTGAGTTGTAATGAGTTATAAAGTTTAAGTATTGAGTTTTAAATAAATCAAAATTTTAGATATTAAATTGCAATGAGTGAAATTTTAAGGATTAAGTTATAATTGAGTCAAAATTATAGGATTATTTTTTTTTTGAAAATTTTGTTTACTTACATAGTGATATAAGAATGGTCATCAGGAAAATCCAAGAGGCTAGCTCGTGCAAATTCTACTTATGCTGGAAAATCAAAGAAAATTATATAAAGTTTTTGTAGATACCATCTGAAGAAATATTTCATACTGTCATAGTAAAAAAATGCATAATATATTGATGTTGGTACTTAATTAGAACAATAGAGCTGTAATATTTTTCTTTTTATGTTGTTTTACTATATTGATCTTATTTAGAAAACAAATGCATAATGATGTCAACTGAACCACTGAACCACTTTTAACCTTGAACAGGATTGCCATACCTATGTATTAGTGGGGGAAAACTTTAGTTAAAAATAAAAGAAATAATAAAAATAAATATTTAATATTTAGATTTTATAAGATATATTGTTATTATAAAGAGCTTTTTTTTTGGAGGGGATCTTGGATACCTCTTGTAAAATCCTCCTAAAATATAACTTTTTAAATTTTCTTAAAAGAATATATAATATTACCATTTATTTATTATTGTGTTAACTTTATATTCTTAGAGTAGAGTGTATTAAATATGGATAAAATTAAAAAGTTATTAAACATAATTAAAGAAGTTTAATGTTTTTCTTGTTTTATAAAATATATTAAAAGTGACTTATAATTATAAATAGAATCATGTGAGTATTCATCTACTTTAATCTACATTGCTTTTTGCTATCACCTTATATTCCATATATATATATATATATATAGAGAGAGAGAGAGAGAGAGAGAGAGAGCACCACATAATGGTTAAATCCTTACTTAGGAGGAATTAATTAAACAGTTTGGTGCTGCAATAATGAGTTATTTTGGCACTTGATGATGCTTCATGCGCTTGCTGAAGCATAGTAGTGTGCCATAAAGCCTATTTATGAAAACCAACAATAACAGTGACAATAATCCTTTGAATTCCTAGATTTGCATTCTCCTCCTCTGCAATTAGGTTGGCATCTTGTGTTGCATTCATCATTGTTGCAATCTGGGGAGTCATATTCTTTGCAGCATTCCTCACCACTTACTTCCATATTCCCTAAATATATCCAAAATAACAGTTAATGGTTTGTTAAAATAGACCATCTTAACTCACCGACACAATAAAACATTACTACCCATAATTAATTACATAAAGATCCGTGAAAAGTTTCTATTCAAAAATTTTATTGGCGAGAAGGATATAATTCTAAATATTGATATTTTTTTTTATATAAATTTTTTAGCGTTGCAGTATATATTCTCTATATATAAATGATCCAGAGTATTGTTATTTTCTATATATAAAAATATATCAGATAATTCTTACTAATAAAATTTTTAAACAAAGACTTATTCACCGATTTTCCTTTGATTATATCTAGAAATTAAACCACGGACAATGGGAATGGGAAAAGAAAAAAAAAAAACTGATGATAACATGAGAATGATGAAAAGCATGGCCACATAGAGAGATTTTACAGAAGTCATTATAAATTAATACTTAATTTGACAAATTACTTTGTGCTAATAATGCTGAAATGTTGTGTCCATTTTAAATTGAGGGCCTTACTTATATATACAACGCACGTACCTTGATCAGTGCAATGTAAATATCAGTTTTGTTGAATATATTAATATTATATTTTATAGATATTCACAACCTCTCGGTTTTCCGTTTCACACTGAAAACCTAATTTCTAACTCAAAAGATATGTTTTTTTTCCCTCTTACGCTCCCATTCATGAATATGTACTAAATGCATCATTGACCTTTTTATTGTGGAAACTGTTTGTTATAAATGTTAATTAATGGAGATTCAATGCAATTCATGTAAATCTTAGTTTTAAATTACTACTACCTCTAGTGCTTAATATAATATATACTTAACTAATATAAATAGATTAAAAAAATAGTTAAGTTAGTTATTTAAAATGATTGTGTGTTAGTTTCTCTAAAATATCTCTTTAATAATATGTATTTGAACTACCTTTATAAAAATTATCTTAATATATACAATCATATAAAGATACTTTGGGGGAAGATTATAGGCCTACTTGTTTCTATTCTCTATTTTTTTCTCAAAACAGTTTTGTAAAACAGGTTTTAAAAATAAGTTTTATAAACAAAAAAAAATCCGTTTTGATAATTGTTTTAAAAGAAATATTTGAAAAATAATAATATAAAAACTCGTTTGGATAATTGTTCTTATAAAAACTTTTGGTTTCTAATTTTGTTCAGTTTGTTTATTTTATTTTGACATTCTACCTCAGTTCATGGCAGTCTCTTTTGTGTTTACTCTTGTAATACTTCATTTTGAGGCCCTAATGCAACTATAGCTTCTATTTCATGAAAACAAAGTGGGAAAAATTAAATTTTTTTCATTCTTGTATTTTTTACATGATTGTAACGTAGTCTCTATACTTTAATTTAGTGTAATTATTTATAGTTTTGACTCAGTTATAAATTAGTCATTAAATTTTAACTTAGAGCTAGGAATTTGGGTTGGACCCGCGGGCGTAACCCGCCAACCCGCTAGAATATGGCGGGTTGGGTTGGTTAATCTTCAACCCATTTTGGTGCGGGTCCTAACCCGTGACCATGGTGGGCTAACCTGCCGGGTTGACGGGTTAGCCTATTTTTTTTTCAATTTTACTATATTTTTTTAGTATTCACTTAATCACTTTCACTCACTTTAGCACGCCTCCCTTAGCACTATATACTCATTTTATTTTATTATTACTTGTGATAGATTTATCTATGGATGGTGACAAGGTTGAAGAAATAAATATTTTAACAGCTTTAGATAATGGGTTCGAATCCAAGTAATATTGAGAGTTGAAACTTCAGTTAACTGTTATGTAGACTAATATATTTCATATTTGTAATCTTTCAATTCTCTGTTTTTATAAACAACTTATGTGATGTATTTGTATAAAGTTTTATTTTGGATATTGATACAAATTCATAATGGAAAAGATTATTAAAAAAAAAAAATCTGGCGGGTTGGCGGATATTTGTATAATGGCGAGCTCGGGTTGGTCTAATCCCAACCAGCCTGGAGGTGGGCCTCTTTAAACCGGCCCGCCTCTAACCTAACCCACAGCGGGTTAGCCCGTATTCGGCAGGCTAACCCGCATTACCACCTCTAATGTCAGGTCTTATACAAACTTATGCATACATCAAGCTTCCTATCGCTAAGGCATATGGGATATTTTTCATTTGTTTCTTTTTAAGCTCAGTTTTAGGACATTGACTTAGACTAAATTTATCTCCCTTTTCAATAGAAGCTACATTAGATGAACAGTTTTGCATGTTGAATCGTTCAAGAATTTTGATAATGTAAGTCTCTTGAGACAAGCCTACAAGATATTGGGTTCTATCTCTTGAGACAAGCCTACAAGATATTGGGTACTATCTCTATGGATCTTTATGCCAATGACATAAGATGCCTCACATATGTCTTTCATATCAAAACTCTTGAACAGAAACTATTTCACCTTATGCAATAGTTCCAGATCATTAGTAGCAAGTAAAATGTCATCCACATACAAAATCAAGAATATGATCATACTCCCACTAATCTTATGGTATATACAGTCTTCCATGATGTTCTCAATAAAACTAAATGATGTGATTACTTCATGGAACTTCAAGTACCACTATCGTGAAGCCTGTTTCAGACTATATATTAATTTCTTTAGCTTGCATACCAATTGTTCTTTATCTTCTGTAACGAACCCTTAGGCTGTTTCATATAGATTTCTTCTTCCAGTTCATCATTGAGTAATGCAGTCTTCACATCCATTTGGTGCATCTCTAGATCAAAATGGGCAACAAATGCCATGATGATGCGGAACAAATTTTTCTTAGATACAGGTAAAAAAGTTTCACTGTAATCGATTCCCTCAACTTAAGTGAAACCCTTAGCAACCAACCTAGCCCTGTATCCATCAATGTTGCCTTGTGAGTCTCTTTTGGTTTAAACCCATTTACAGCTAATTGTTGGAAATTGTGCCCTAGGGGCCAATCATTGTATCATGTTATCATATTATTTGCATGTTTACTATGATGACAATCCTTGGATAACTAGTGATTTTATCCTAAATGTCCCTGGTCAGTCATCTATGCGGGAACAGAGATGAAATAAGACCAGTATGACTTTGAAGATATATAGAGATATAAATCAAAGTCATAAGCACATGTAATAGTACAGGGTGTTGGACCGACCCGCTATGAGAGAGCTGCATGGGTTAAGTCATAAGTTTCTCTCATATACAAGCCATGTCACTATGCCCTTTGACCTGAGATCATCATGGATTCCTACATGACAAACGCTCAGCTTTGACCTAGTCAAAAGTCACTTTTGACCGAGTGATCATAAAGGCTATGCTCGGGCTTAGTGGTTTTTCATGCGGAGGAATGTGAATGGTCAAGATGGAATTTGTCCCTCACATTCGTAGAGAGATATTACTGGGCCCCTCGATGAGTGAGTCTGAGAAATGTATGGCCATACTGGAATGGAAGGGTAGTTCCATTTCTATATTTAGACTACTCAGGGATCGAGAAAGTAATGGTCAGGAATAGGAGGATGACGTTCTCCATGCCTCATCCTTGACCGAAATATCATGTGACAAAAGGGACGTGATATGGTTGTATGAAAGGTTACATCGTTTATCGATCCTCATATGTTTTGGGTAGTCGTAATGCCTTGCTAGAGACCGCTTACGACTTGTGGGTCAGTATAGTAACTGGGCCACTGCCAACTTCATATGGGCCTACAGGGTCGCACACAAAACAGCCCAATGCGAGCTATGATGTCCAGATTCATTGAATCTAAGAGATATCTAGATTCAATGAATAATCTAGGGTGGATATATATTTTATATATATATAAATCAGTATATATATTATATATAATATAAGAGATATTTGTAAGATTTAATTTATAAGGATAAATTAAATCTCTATCACTTTTGAATTTGAATTTAAATGGATATGATCTATTTGAATTTGAAATTCAAATTGATAAGATATCTCAAATTTGATTTATGAGAATAAATCAAATATAATTCTGTCTTATCTTTATTTTAAATTAAATAAATAGGTGAATTAAATCTGTGGGACGGATTTAATATAAACCATATTTATTTAATCAGTTTCTTATTAAATTATGCAATATATGATATTGTATTAATTCAGAATTAATATAAGATTAATTCTGAAGCCCGGCCCTATTAGAAGCCCGATAGCTTCCTATATATTTGACATTAGGAGCTAGGGTTCCATACACAATAGATCTCTTCACACACATTCAGTCGTGAGAAAAGGGGGCAGGGAGAGTGCAAAAGGTTTGCAGATAAGAAACTGCCGAAATAGAGACGGTGAGGACGGAATCTCCAGAAAGCCCTAGAGGGACAAGAGGCGCTAGCACGTCGTTTGCAATTGGAACGCTGTTCGTGTGGATACCGGTAGAGGAAGCCGATCTGAGCTGTCGACTTCTACGATACGACCAGACACGAAGCAAGGTCGCGACCAGAACACGCTGAGGTCGCGACCATACGGGCATCTGAACTTCAGAAATCCGAAAAGAAGAGGCAGGTCGCGACTTGAAGCTGACGAGGTCGCGACTACAAACTCCAGAGACGTCAGGTCGCGATGAGAAGCAGAGGAGGTCGCGACTAAAAGGTTTCAGAGGCGAAGAGTCGCGACTAGTGGACACTGAGGTCGCGACCAAAGCTTGAAACCGAAGGTAACACTTCTTTCTCCTTGACTTAAACACATTCGGTAGATCCTGGCTGGGAATGAAAAATTTTTAAAGTTAATTTCCGCTGCGTGTCTTCCAATTCCCTTCAGTGGT
Source organism: Leucaena leucocephala (assembly GCA_037074615.1). Taxonomy (NCBI): domain Eukaryota; kingdom Viridiplantae; phylum Streptophyta; class Magnoliopsida; order Fabales; family Fabaceae; genus Leucaena; species Leucaena leucocephala. Next base: position 5,403,544 of record CM073548.1, on the reverse strand, counting down.
ATCAGAGGCATGCCGTTTTGTGTTTAAGTTAGGTTTGATTGTTGATACATGTGATGTATGTTAGACTTCTTAGCTGATTATATGATAACATGCGAGATATGTATGACATATATGGAATCTGTTTATGTATGACATATACGGAATCTAAAAGGAAACTGAAATCGGTAGTGTATATCAATTGATTTGATCAATTAATATTGATGGGGTCTAAGGAAAAATAATTAAGATTCTTGATTATTTATCAAAAAATATTTCTATTGGGGCGCTACCCCACACCCCGCCCGCTAACCGGCTAGCGGGACCGCCGTGGCTATTTAATCGTAGCGCAACATAATCGTAATATGTATTGACTTTCCTGATATATGAATGTTTTGAAACATTTATTGCCCTTCAAATAGTATGAATTTTAATTCTTGAATGTTTGGGTATGGTGAACAATATGGCTCTAGATTACAAGTGTTGTAATTTTTCTAAATACGGCCTGCGTGTCGTGCCTTCCTCTAATGACTCTCGTTGTACATTCTCTTCTCATCTCACTCCCCTCGAATGTTAAAACGAGGTTTCCTTATGTACTTTTCCTATTCTAATTAGAGAGCTCCTCTCATTGGCTTGAGGGGACTTAGGATAGGTGAGCCATATTGTATCACGTTTAAGATTATGCATCTTTTGATTAGATCACTGCATGTATGTTTTATATGCATAATACTTGTATGAGATACAACCGCGATACATGCATCTTATAAACCAGATAATTAATTAAACCCTCTAAAAGAAATCTTAAGTCATATGCTGTCAATTAATGAACACTTGTCAAAACCTCGATCGCTCATTTGTAGGTCCACCAAAGTGGGTGCATTTGAGTTATCTTGGGGAGATAAGCAAGAGTAATGGTGCTACTCTTATGTTTGTTATTGTTTGACTTAATTGAGATTATCAAAACGGTTTTGGGTCTCAAGGCATTAGATGGGATTAAAACATGCCGGATCATATGATGATGGAATCCCATAAACATCTAAGAGTTACATGTGATGTAATTGGTAAAGTTGTTACCTACCTAAATAACTTAAAGTTGAGCGTCCTGCCAAAGCGGACTCAAGTTTAAGCAAAATATGGATCTTAGCCCACTAATTATTACATTGAGGGTTGTTTTATTCAGTGGGAGATTGCTAATTTGCTTGCATATTTTAATTGTAGAATCATGACGACTAGTAATACTGCTACATTATCGTTGCGATCTGTCCTTGAGAAGGACAAACTCAATGGGACAAACTTTCTTAACTGGTTCAGGAACTTGAGAATTGTTCTCAAGCAGGAAAGAAAGGTATATGTCCTAGATCAACCCATTCCTGAGGAGCCAGCAGCCAATGCTCCTGGAGCTCAGAGAGATTCTTATGCGAAGCATAAGGAAGACTCTGTTGATGTGGGATGCTTGATGCTTGCCACCATGGTTCCAGAGCTTCAAAGAGATCTGGAACACATGGAGGCTTATGAGATGATTGTGCATCTTAAGGAAATGTTCCAGCAACAAGCAAGGCAAGAGAGGTATGAGACCACTAAGGCCTTACATTCCTGCAAGATGGCTGAAGGTGCATCAGTCAGTACTCATGTCCTAAAGATGAAAGGGTACATTGATCACCTTGAGAGGCTTGGATTTCCCATGAGTCAGGAGTTAGCTACAGATTTGATCTTGAACTCACTCCCGGAAAGTTATGACCAGTTTGTCATGAATTACAATATGAACAACATGGAGAAATCTATTTCTGAACTGCATGGGATGCTTAAAACTGCTGAGCCGACTGTTAAGAAAAAGCCCAGTACTGTTTTGATGGTTCAGAAAGGAAAGGGTATGAAAAAGAAAGGCAAGGGTAAGGGGAAGGGTCACGGCTCATCTGGTAAGACCAAAGAGTCAGGCAAGCCCGAAACCAAGCCTGCACCAAAGAAGGCAAAGCCTCCAAAGGAAGGAGTTTGCTTCTTCTGCAATGAACCGGGTCATTGGAAGAGGAATTGCAAACTCTACCTTGAAGATCTGAGAAAGAACAAGAAGGATAGCGGGGCTATCGCTTTAGGTATTTATGTTATAGACATTCATCTCTCTACTTCCACTACATGGGTATTAGATACTGCATGTGGTTCTCACATTTGTACAAATGTGCAGGGCCTAAAGGACAGTAGAAAGCTGAAAAAGGGCGAAGTTGACCTACGAGTTGGAAATAGAGCAAAGGTTGCTGCTCTAGCTGTAGGCACTTATGAATTAGTTCTGCCCACTGGGCTTTTGTTAGTTTTGAACAATTGCTATTATGTTCCTGCTTTGAGTAGTAACATTGTTTCTCTTTCTTATTTGGATAAGGAAGGTTACACTTCCATTTCTGGGAATGGTAAATGTTCTATTTATCGTAATGATATTTTCTATGCTCATGGTGATTTGCATGTTGATCATTACATATTAAACTTGGAACAACCCAATCATGGAAATATCTATAACATAACCGCCAAAAGGATCAAACCAAATGATTTGAATCCGACGTACCTCTGGCACTGTCGTCTAGGCCACATAAATGAGAAACGTATTTCTAAACTCCATCAAGATGGATTTCTCAACTCATTTGATTTTGAATCATATGATACTTGCGAATCTTGTTTGTTAGGAAAGATGACAAAGTCGCCTTTCACTGGGCACAGTGAGAGGGCCACTGATTTGTTGGGCCTCATACATACAGATGTGTGTGGACCGATGAATACAAATGCCAGAAGAGGTTATTCGTACTTCATTACATTCATAGATGATTTCAGTAGATATGGCTACGTCTATCTAATGAAACATAAATCCGAATCTTTTGAAATGTTCAAGATATTTCAAAATGAAGTACAAAACCAGCTTGGTAAAATAATTAAAGCCCTTCGATCTGATCGAGGTGGTGAATATTTGAGCCAAGAGTTTATCGATCATCTTAGGAATTGTGGAATAGTCTCACAATTGACTCCTCCAGGAACACCACAATGGAATGGGGTTTCTGAACGGAGGAATCGAACACTATTGGATATGGTTCGATCCATGATGAGTCGAACAGATCTTCCACCATCCTTTTGGGGCCACGCCCTAGAGACAGCTGCGTTCACACTGAATCGTGTTCCATCTAAGGCAGTTGAAAAGACTCCGTATGAGATATGGACTGGGAGGAAACCTAGTTTGTCTTTTCTCAAGATTTGGGGATGTGAGGTCTATGTTAAGCAACAAGCCTCAGATAAGTTAGCGCCCAAATCTTCAAAGTGCCTTTTTTGTGGGATATCCTAAGGAAACCAAGGGATATTATGTCTACAACCCCACTGATAACAAAGTGTTTGTTGTCAGAAATGGTATCTTTCTAGAACGAGAATTTATCTCTAAAAGAACCACTGGGAGCAAGGTACACCTCGAAGAAGTTCGAGAGCCACAAGACGCCACAGAACTAGAGATGGAAAGTAGAGAAGACTCACAAGAAGTTGTTGAGACTCCTCAAGTCACGCAAGGCCCAAGGCGATCTAATAGGGCACGACTTCAGCCTCAGAGATATGGATTTCTGATTTCTGATAGTCGTGATGTGTTGCTCATTGAGCATAATGAGCCCACTACCTATCAAGAAGCTATAGTGGGACCAAACTCTGAAAAATGGCTTAATGCCATGAAGTCTGAGATGCAATCCATGTACGACAATAAGGTATGGACCTTAGTCGACCCGCCTGAAGGTGTAAAAACTGTCGGGTGCAAGTGGGTTTTTAAAGAGAAAACCGACATTGATGGCAATGTAAATGTCTTCAAGGCACGACTGGTTGCAAAAGGATTTACTCAAACTCATGGTGTGAACTATGATGAGACCTTTTCCCCAGTTGCAATGGCCAAATCAATCAGAATCCTCCTTGCCATTGCAGCATATTATGACTATGAAATATGGCAGATGGACGTCAAGACAGCCTTCCTTAATGGAAAGTTCCTTGAGGATGTGTACATGACACAACCTGAAGGTTTTGTGCGTTCTGAGGACTCTGGTAAGGTGTGCAAGCTTCAAAGGTCCATTTATGGACTGAAGCAAGCATCTCAGAGTTGGAATCATCATTTTGATGAAGTAGTCAAAGAGTTTGGATTTCTTCAAAACATTGATGAACCTTGTGTGTACAAAAAGGTTAGTGGGAGCACAGTTGTGTTTTTGGTACTCTATGTCGATGACATCCTACTCATTGGGAATGACATTCCTACCTTGCAGATTGTCAAGTCTTGGTTAGGAAAATCTTTCTCGATGAAAGACTTGGGTGAAGCCACCTACGTCCTAGGAATTAGGATCTATAGAGATAGATCTAAAAGGCTTCTAGGACTGAGTCAGAGCACATATATAGACAAGATACTGCATAGGTTCAGTATGCAGGAATCAAAGAGGGGTTTCATACCCAAGTCTCATGGTATTCACCTCAGTAAGGATTTGTGTCCTAGTACACCAGATCAGCGAGGTCGCATGAGTAAGATTCCATATGCCTCGGCCATAGGATCTATCATGTACGCCATGTTATGTACTCGACCGGATGTCTCGTTTGCCTTAAGTATGACTAGCAGATATCAACAGGACCCCGGTGAGGGCCATTGGACTGCTGTCAAGAATATCCTTAAGTACTTAAGAAGGACTAAGGACTTATTCTTGGTCTATGGTGGATTGGATGACGAGCTCTCTGTAACTGGTTACACAGATGCAAGTTTCCAAACTGACCAGGATGACCAGAAATCGCAATCTGGATACATATTTCTCCTAAATAATGGAGCAATAAGCTGGAAGAGCTCTAAGCAGAGCACTGTAGCAGATTCTGCAACGGAAGCCGAGTATATAGTAGCATCTGATGCAGCTAAGGAGGCCGTTTGGATCAGGAAGTTCATTACTGAACTAGGGGTGGTATCGACCATCTCAGATCCAATAACTTTGTTCTGTGACAATAGTCGTGACATTGCACAGGCCAAAGAGCCTTGGTCACATCAAAGGACCAAGCATATACTCAGGCGATTTCATCTCATCAGAGAAATCAATGATAGAGGTGATATAAAAATATGCAAGGTAGCAAGAGAAGACAATGATGCTGATCCTCTAAACCGCTTGTCCAGGCAAAACATGAGCGTCATGTTAGGTCAATAGGATTGAGACAAATTAATGATTGTTCCTAGTGCAAGTGGGAGGATGTTGAAAATTGTGCCCTAGGGGCCAATCATTGTATCATGTTATCATATTATTTGCATGTTTACTATGATGACAATCCTTGGATAACTAGTGATTTTATCCTAAATGTCCTTGGTCAGTCATCTATGCGGGAACAGAGATGAAATAAGACCAGTATGACTTTGAAGATATATAGAGATATAAATCAAAGTCATAAGCACATGTAAGAGTACAGGGTGTTGGACCGACCCGCTATGAGAGAGCTGCATGGGTTAAGTCATAAGTTTCTCTCATATACAAGCCATGTCACTATGCCCTTTGACCTGAGATCATCATGGATTCCTACATGACAAACGCTCAGCTTTGACCTAGTCAAAAGTCACTTTTGACCGAGTGATCATAAAGGCTATGCTCGGGCTTAGTGGTTTTTCATGCGGAGGAATGTGAATGGTCAAGATGGAATTTGTCCCTCACATTCGTAGAGAGATATTACTGGGCCCCTCGATGAGTGAGTCTGAGAAATGTATGGCCATACTGGAATGGAAGGGTAGTTCCATTTCTATATTCAGACTACTCAGGGATCGAGAAAGTAATGGTCAGGAATAGGAGGATGACGTTCTCCATACCTCATCCTTGACCGAAATATCATGTGACAAAAGGGACGTGATATGGTTGTATGAAAGGTTACATCGTTTATCGATCCTCATATGTTTTGGGTAGTCGTAATGCCTTGCTAGAGACCGCTTACGACTTGTGGGTCAGTATAGTAACTGGGCCACTGCCAACTTCATATGGGCCTACAGGATCGCACACAAAACAGCCCAATGCGAGCTATGATGTCCAGATTCATTGAATCTAAGAGATGTCTAGATTCAATGAATAATCTAGGGTGGATATATATTTTATATATATATAAATCAGTATATATATTATATATAATATAAGAGATATTTGTAAGATTTAATTTATAAGGATAAATTAAATCTCTATCACTTTTGAATTTGAATTTAAATGGATATGATCTATTTGAATTTGAAATTCAAATTGATAAGATATCTCAAATTTGATTTATGAGAATAAATCAAATATAATTCTGTCTTATCTTTATTTTAAATTAAATAAATAGGTGAATTAAATCTGTGGGACGGATTTAATATAAACCATATTTATTTAATCAGTTTCTTATTAAATTATGCAATATATGATATTGTATTAATTCAGAATTAATATAAGATTAATTCTGAAGCCCGGCCCTATTAGAAGCCCGATAGCTTCCTATATATTTGACATTAGGAGCTAGGGTTCCATACACAATAGATCTCTTCACACACATTCAGTCGTGAGAAAAGGGGGCAGGGAGAGTGCAAAAGGTTTGCAGATAAGAAACTGCCGAAATAGAGACGGTGAGGACGGAATCTCCAGAAAGCCCTAGAGGGACAAGAGGCGCTAGCACGTCGTTCGCAATTGGAACGCTGTTCGTGTGGATACCGGTAGAGGAAGCCGATCTGAGCTGTCGACTTCTACGATACGACCAGACACGAAGCAAGGTCGCGACCAGAACACGCTGAGGTCGCGACCATACGGGCATCTGAACTTCAGAAATCCGAAAAGAAGAGGCAGGTCGCGACTTGAAGCTGACGAGGTCGCGACTACAAACTCCAGAGACGTCAGGTCGCGACGAGAAGCAGAGGAGGTCGCGACTAAAAGGTTCCAGAGGCGAAGAGTCGCGACTAGTGGACACTGAGGTCGCGACCAAAGCTTGAAACCGAAGGTAACACTTCTTTCTCCTTGACTTAAACACATTCGGTAGATCCTTGCTGGGAATGAAAAATTTTTAAAGTTAATTTCCGCTGCGTGTCTTCCAATTCCCTTCACTAATGACCTTAGACCCACTAGAAAACTTTACAAGTTCCTAAATATGGTTATTTGCCATGGAATTCATTTCATCAATCATAGTATCATGACACAACTTAGAGTTCACACTTCTCAACACTTACATCACAGTCAACTTCAGTAGAATACACTACATAGTCATTAGGTAATGTTGGCATTCTTTCTCTAGTTGATCTCCTTAATTCAACCTCTTGGGTTGATCCAGGTTGCTAAATAGGAATATCATCTATCATATTTTATGATAGTTCCACTTGTGTGATATCTTGATCTTATATGTATCCATCTTGTTCAGCATTATTAACTTGAGCCACAGGGTCTACATCACGTTCAATGTCAATCCTAATAGCGGGATGATCATTAACTATTGATGTCCTCTCATGAATGATGTCAGTGGTTCGCTCTATGTGATTATCTAGTGGACAATCACTCCCACTAATCATATCATTCTCAAGAAATTTGGCATTCCTAGACTCTACAAACCTTTTATAAGGTGGAGGACAATAAAACTTATAACCCTTTGACCTTTCTGCATAGCCTACAAAGTAAGCTCTAATGGTCTTGGAGTCTAACTTCTTCTCCTGTGGATTGTACACTCTCACTTCAGCATGACAACCCCATACCTTCAAATGATTTAATCTGGGTTTCCAGTTTTTCCAGATTTTAAATGCTATCTTGGATATTGCCTTTGTTGGAACCTTATTTAATATGTGTGTGACTGTCTTGAGTGCCTCATTCCACAGGGAAGATAACAATTTGGAGTTACTCATCATGCACCTAACCATATCCAGTAAGATCCTATTTCTTCTTTCTGATATACCATTCATGTCAAGTGAGCTAGGCATGGTATATTGGGCTACTATACCTTGCTCTCAGAGAAAATCAGCAAATGGACTTGGTGCTTGTCTTTCACTAGTGTATCTTCCATAAAACTCACCACCACGGTCTGATCTCACGATCTTGATTGGTTTCCTAATCTATTTTTCTACTTCTACTTTATATTTCTTGAAAGCATCTAGTGCCTCACTTTTATTATAAAGCATGTAGACGTACATGTATCATGAGTAATCGTCAATAAAGGCAATAAAGTACTTTTGACCGTGCACAGTCAAATTAGGGCAACAAATATCCGTGTGTATAATTTCTAGCAATTCATAACTTCTCTTAGCCCCTTTATGTGATTTATTAGACTGCTTTTCCCTTATGCAGTCCACATAAGAATCAAATTCTAAATGGTTTCAAGATAAAAGAATTCTGTCTTTATTTAACCTTTTGATTATGTTAACGGTAATATATCTCAATCTCCTATACCACAGGCTATAAGAATTCTCATCGATGACACTTCTCTTAGTACTATGCGAAACAGAAAAAGATTGAAGCGAATCAAAAACAAATTTAAATAAACCATAAATCATAACTGATGAGTAGCTCGGATTATTTTCGTCCGATCCATCAAAATAATAATAATCATACCCAATAATATAGTATAAGGCACAACCTTATCGTTCTTCTCGAGGAGCCTTTTTATTGGAGACCTAGCAAATTGGTGATAAAATCATTGAAAACCTGAATGAAAGTAAAATGGGTTTTGGGTTTGATTAATTTTTTATCCAGTAAAATAAGGGTACTGTAATGGCTCTAAAAATTTCGCATATAAGATCCCGTTAACAAAGAATATATATATGTGTATTCATTGCAAAAAATTTCAAAGGGGAGACAGAAGCTGAGTGGTTTAAAGACACGTGAATGGCTTCAGGTAGGCGAGTTCGATTCCTGGCAGCTGTGATTCATTACTGCTATTGGGTTATGATTTGAGGTAGAGTTAAGCTCATAAGTATTTTAACTTGGTGAAAGGAATGTCTTGCATATCAGAAGCAGTATAGGAAACTATTTTAAGCTATTATAATTGGGTTAAGAGATGCTTGTTTTAGTACTAGGGTTAATGAGCAATGTCCTTTGGAATGATTTAAAGTGATAATTCCATCATTGATATGAGGTGATTAGGAAATGGTTTAGGAGGGTATGTTTTGAGTTGCTGTTGAATGGTTGATGGTGTGTTATGGATTGAAATGTTAGATTAAGGATGATCTATTTCTGTTAGAACTTTAATTAGTATGTTAATATGTTATTTTGGGATATCAGGGGATTGAGAAATGAGAATAATCGGAAGATGTTTGGCGGATAGAGTAAAGGTTTAAAGGCGTGGCAGGTGAGTAAATAACGTTCCTTAACTATTATTTTTGAAACATATTTAATCATTTGACATTTGAGTTAAATGTGAATTTTAGCACGATTTACAAAAACACGAATTTTCAAACTCATGGTTTACATGTTAGAAATGAATTATTTAAATTTTATTGTTCACATGGATTGACAAAAAGGTTTTGAATGATTTATCGAAAAAGTTCATTCTAGGGAGGTTTCATGATTATGAATGATTTTAATGGAAATGGTTGTATTGAAAAATCTTATGATTATTGAATGTTAAATGGCCCCCATACATGTTTAAAAGGTTTTAAAGGACGGAATACAGAATACTGGTTACTAACAGCAGTACTGTTAGTCCTTAGTGCACCATGGTATACTCGAGCTCGACAGTTAGTGGCTTGGAGCCACCAGTTTATTTCGTGAGATTCATTCTTGCGACAGTGGCTTGGAGTCACAAGATTTATTTCGTGAGATTCATTCTTGCGACAGTGGCTTGGAGTAACAATATCTATTTCGTGGGATTTATTCTCGCGACAGAGACTTGGAGTCATATATTGGTTAGTTACCCTCGTGGACTGAAACATCCTTACTTTCGTATGTCTTAGGGACCATTTGGTAGCATTTAGAACCACTTTCAAGGTCATTGAAGTCCAATTTCTCAATCTGGAGTTTTACTCTTATCGAGTACTCTTCACTATAAAAATTCCAGATGAGTGACCTGACTTCGAAAAATCATAACTAATTCTACAAAACTAGAAATGAAGTGGTTCAAAGTGGTAATTGAAGCTAACTCAATTATATTTCAGGAAAAAATAACTTGTTGGCCATTCATTGACCGAGTCAACGTCAATCAATGTCACAACTTTACTGTTCATCCAACGTTTTTCTCCTGAATCCAGCATTCTGGTCTCAACTTTGATAATTTATATCTCCATATGTAGACATCCAAATGAGACGTTTTATATATAAAATTAAATCTTGGTATGTATACTATATACCATAAAAATTTCATATATTTATTCATCCATTTACTATTTTTAGTTATTTATCAAACATAACCTTGTCACCACGTGTTACTGTTCACAGTGGTAATTTCCAGCAATCAACTTTGCATACATATGCATACACCCATCATATATCAGTCAAACATGCCAAACAATATCTTGATTAAATAATAAGTCATTATACATCAGGGCATGCATGAAATCCTTATATTTCTATTACATCATTTTCTGCCTGAAATCCGGCAGCATAACCGCTACGCTTCATTTTCAGAAAGTAACTGATCTTGTACCGATTCGGTAATTCCCGTGAGAACTACCATTCTACGTAAGTACCTAGGAAAGACTGGATGAACCGGCTAGGTCCACTCACTTCCAGCCTCCTTAGACAGTACCTACATACACAGTACGTATCAGCTCCTTTCTTTACTATTGCCATCTTGTCATAATTTTGGCAGCATAACGGCGTCTCTTAAAATTCCCAGAATTCATTTTGACATAACCTCCCCTGTAATGATTTACTTATTGGGATGAGATTCGGGGAAATCTCAGTAGCAACAATCATAACAATATATGTAATGCAGAGTGACAGTTCTTGCTTGTGATTGTGTGCAGATAAGTATGCCGCATGCTTCCATGCTTAAGAACATATGATCATAGCATTACAGCTGAGCTTTAGACATAACATATAAGACAACAATCCAACCAAACAATAGCACAATAAATCACAAAGCCATTACATAAAAGCTAGGATTAGTTACTACCTCAAAAGCTCAGCAGAACTCTACTATCTCTATTCTGCTTCCAGCTCCGCCAGAACTTCCTTTCTTTCTTTCTTCCTCTCACTTTCTCTCTCTAGCACTTCCTCCTCTCTCTTAAAGGCTCCTTGGCCGTGCATAATGAAGAGCAAGGGGGGTATTTATAGTTTTGGTCAATGGCATTCTTGTAATTTTGAAGCTATCTGATCCTGTGGTCCTGATTTTTCCGGAATTTCCTATTTTTCTTTATTCCTTTTACTGCATCATGTATGACATCATCTCCAGGCCACCTCATGGGACACCTCATCGCCACATTCTTCACATGTCACAATTCCTGGACACCTCATCAGCTGAATCAGCATTTCCAGTCCAATCCAGTACCGGTCCAATCCGATTTCCCACAAATCGGACTCAACGGCTGAGATTGTGCCACGTGTCCTCAACTTTTCTTCTGCCTCTAAGATGACGCCATGTGGCATCTAGAAGGGACCTTTCACGCCTTCCAATGCTATCCAGATAAGTTAAGGACTTTATCTGATCACCTCCTCGGTTATCGTGCCGACCGAGTAACTTTACTTTATTGAAAGAGCATTAAAATAGTATTTTAATGCCACTTTTTCCCACATATCACTGGGCCTACGTTTTTTAGTTTTGGGAATGTTATCTTGGATCCTGATCAGGCTCAAGAACTCTGATGGCTCGATTCCCAATAAACAGCCCTTGGCAAATTACCAAAATACCCCTGAGTGCCCTTTCTTGCGCTATCTTAGCCCTAAGGGTAAAATTGTCATTTTACACCTTTCTGTACCCTGTCAGGGTATATACTGACTCTAAGTAACTTTATCTGTATGTGCCTTGGCTCCTGGGCCTATCCAGAATGACCAAAATGCCCTCCATTCATCTATTACTCTTTAGTACAACACAGGGGCATTTTCGTAATTTCGCATTTTTCCGGGGTTCTGCCGGACACTGGCCCACCTATCAGTCCAAGGGTCTTACTGGGCCTTTGATGGCGCCATTATTAGGCCTTTCAGGGTCCATTACCCTCATGGCACACATTACGAGGAATCCTCCCTTGTCAATGATTATTGAATATTTTATCTATTATTCACCGTTTATATACATATCAGGACACCGGCTCCTTCTGTCCGATACACTGGCCTGCGGTGTTCAGGCATCCCTGTGAGTCATATCAGTCATTTGACTGAGATCATCCGAACTCATTCAGTCCCTTTTCAAATACCGATAAATCTCCCTATCGGATACCCGGAGGCCTCACACTCCGTCTGGATTTTCTAATTTATGAATAACTTTTTCTACAGGCCTCCTATCGGTATTCTGTCAGTTTCCTGACATCCGCCCCATCAGGACGTATCATCCTGTATTTTCTCACTTAGATCTGAAATCTAGGATATCCGGTAGGAATTTTTATAACTTTTGGACTATCAGATCAATTCTGGCTATCTGGAGTCTTTAAAAATTCCTGTATTAATCCAGATTACCGAGCATTACTTGCTCTCTCTACTGGTGAAATCTGGGACTAAAACGCTTTCGGACAGTCCAAACCACTTAAGGCCTGACTTTCTTTAATTACAATTTAGCCCCAGGGAACTTTTCTTCTTTTCAATTAAGTCCCTTTCTATTTGGCTAAAATTACACTTAAGGACCCCACATTTTTTTCTACTTTTCCTTTTTGGCTTTAAACTTTCCATAATTGCACTTAAGTCCTTCCATTTCCTTTCTTTACTTTACTAGGTTTAGGGGCATTATTGTCTTGTCATATCTTACCAGAGTATTCTCTGACCCTGGTCAACTATCCAAATACCCTTTCTTGACTGTCTAACCTTAGCCAAATGACCAAAATACCCTTTACTCATTCTTCAGTTATTCTATAACATAAGGGCATTTTCGTCATTTTGCACATTTTTTCCCGGACACCGGACCCTCTTACCACTGAACTGATATTATGGGCCTGGGCCTTCCCTGGTGTCACTATAGGCCTTAGAAAAATACTGTATGACCTCTGGCCATAGTCCGATCATCTCTATTCGGACTGCTCTTTCTTTACCGATTATAACTGTAAATTCCCATATTCGAGAATTTTTACAGAAAAATCGGGACCTCAAATCAAAATTCTGTGCTGCGTCATTCAATCCAGAATCCTTTTCTCTATCTCCCGGTATTTTCAGATGTTTTATCCAGACCGGGCTATTTTTGCCTGAAAGTACGCTCCCGCGCACACTTTTCAAAAATGACCATTTTACCCTTGGTCACATTTCTAATTATTTCATACACATAGAGACCTCATATGCACATTTCACAGTTCAGTGAAATGATCAGTATAATTTTCTCTATTTTCTGGCAAAATATGGTACTCATCGGCTATCAGCCCGATCTTTCCCATAATTATGATTATGCCCTTGAATTCTCTTTCTGGCATCTCTAGGCCTAAAAATTGGGGTGTTACATGGACTGTGTGTCCACGCATATTTTTGTTCTGTCGAAGTCCTACGGAAAAAGTATTATTTCGAAACGATTGTTTCAAATAGTTTTCCTAAAAAGAAAACGTTTATCGAGTTATTCGTTTTGAATTATAAAACTTTATGATTTTAATTTAAACGTATTGAAATCAATCATTTCTATATTTCAAATATTTTTGGGACGTTATTCACGAGTAGTGTTGAAGTGAGGCGCAGAGTTAGTGAACAGAGAGCCGAGAGGTGAGGTAATTCTTTCTTGTATATTTCTAGGTTGGTATACACACATATATATACACTAGGTTACACAATCAGAGACGCATATTACAGGCGTAAATCATGGGATACAAATTAATAATACAATCTGATTCTATCCCCCCATATCCTCCTATAATCATATGTATTTAATTCCTATAATCTCTCCCTTTTAATTCTGAATATCTTCTACACTCCCCCTCAAGTTGGAGCATAGATGTTAATCATGTCTAACTTGCCAACTAGATATTCGAATTTGTCCCGAGTTACTCCCTTTGTGAGTACATCTGCTGTCTGCTCTTTAGAAGGAATGTATTTCAACTCAATTGTTCTTGCATCGATCTTCTCTCTTATGAAGTGTCTGTCTATCTCCACATGTTTAGTTCTGTCATGTTGGACTGGATTATGTGACATATTGATAGCTGCCATGTTGTCTGAGTATAACTTGATAGGTACTTCTGGTAACATTCCCAATTCTTCGAGTACTCGCTTTACCCATAGGCTTTCACATATACCTAGAGCTATAGCTCTAAACTCGGCTTCAGCACTGCTTCTAGCAACCACATTCTGTTTTTTACTATGCCATGTGACCAAGTTCCCCCACACATAGGTAACATATCCTGAGTTTGATCTCCTGTCATCTTGATCACCAGCCCAATCAGCATCTGTGAGTATCTCTACGTTTCTCTTGTCAGATTTCTTGAACAGAAGACCTAGACCAGGTAAGCCTTTCAAATATCTGAGAATTCTGTAAACTTCATTTAGATGCTTCTGTTTAGGATTATGAGAATATTGGCTTACAGCGCTGACAGCATAGGCAATATCTGGTCTTGTGTGTGGTAGGTAAATTAGTTTTCCTACCATACGTTGGTACCTTCCCATATCTACCTCTTTTCCTAGGTCTTCATCATCTTCAATTTTCTCCACCTGAATAGGAGTATCGCTTGGTTTGCAACCCATCATTCCTGTTTCTTCTAGGAGATCCATTATATATTTTCTCTGCGAGATACTGATTCCCTTTGCAGACCTGGCCACTTCCATACCTAGGAAGTACTTCATTTTTCCCAAATCCTTTACTTGGAATTCCTGATTAAGAGCACCTTTTATCCTTTCAATCTCTATTGAGTTATCGCCTGTGAGGATAATGTCATCCACATATACTGTCAATATAGCAAGTCTCCCATTTGCATGTCTAAAGAATAGAGTGTGATCGCTTTGTCCCTGTAAGTAGCCTTGTTCTTTCAATACTCTGGTAAATCTTTCAAACTATGCTCGAGGGGACTATTTTAATCCATATAGTGATCTTTTTAGTCTGCATACTTGACCTATCTTCTTTCCAGGGAATCCTGGTGGCATTTTCATATACACTTCTTCCTTCAACTCCCCATTTAGAAATGCATTCTTGACATCCATTTGGTGTAGTGGCCAGTCCAGATTAGCAGCGAGTGATAACAGAATTCTGATGGTGTTAAGTTTTGCCACTGGTGCAAATGTCTCAGTGTAATCCATACCATAGATTTGGGTAAAGCCCTTAGCCACTAGTCGTGCTTTATACCTGTCGAGACTCCCATCTGCTAGGTATTTTGGGGTGAATACCCATTTGCACCCGACTGCTTTCTTGCCCTTAGGTAGCTCAACTACTTCCCAGGTTTCATTCCTTTCTAGTGCTCCCATTTCTTCCATCACTGCTTGTCTCCATCCAGGATTGGTAAGAGCGTCATTTATATTTTCTGGTATCCTTATATGATCAAGATGAGAGACAAAAGCATGATGTTCAGGTGATAAGGCTTGATAAGAGACAAACCTTTCTATGGGATGTCTGGTGCATGATCTGCGTGGCTTTCTCACTGCTATTGGAAGGTCAAGATCATTATCCCCTATCTGTGGTTGATCAGGAACTGCACCTGGATCTGACTCTTGGTGTGCATCATTCACTTGAGGAGCATTACCTGTCATGTTCCTTCTTGTGTATATTTGTCCCCACTTGTTAGTGTCTCCCCCTAAGTTGGTGTGTTCCTCGAATTCCTTAGGTTCCTCATGTGTTGGTGAGGTAAGGGTATATATGATTTCAGGTTCTTGATGGGGACACAATGTTTGGGGTTCAAGGTGAGATTGCTGAGGTTCAAGGTGAGATTGCTGAGGTTCACTCTGAGGTTCACTCCAGGTCTCCCCCTGAACTGAAGAGGTAGTATAGAAAGGGATGGTTTCATGGAAGGTAACGTCACAAGTGATATACAGGCGCTTAGAGATGGGGTCAAAACATTTGTACCCTTTTTGTGTACTTACTGGTCCCAAGAAAATGCATTTGACAGCCTTGGGATCAAGTTTGGAGGTATTGTGGAGATGAACAAAGGTTGTGCACCCGAAAACCTTAAGTGGAAGGGTGTTTTCGAGGTAGGGCAGATTGAAGTGATCCTGAAGAACCTGAAGAGGGGTTTGGAAGGACAAAGGTTTACACGGCATTCGATTGATTAGAAAGGTGGCTAGGAGGATAGCATCGGTCCAGTAGAAACTGGGAACATTACTGCTGAAAAGAAGGGCCCTAGCAGTTTCTAAGAGATGTCTATTTTTCCGTTCAGCAATACCATTCTGTTGGGGGCTATAGGGACAGGAACGTTTATGAACAATACCATGTTCTTGAAGAAAGCGAGATAGGGGCTGGTTGAAGTACTCAGTGCCATTATCGGTGTGGAGGGTTTGAATTTTTGTATCAAACTGGGTGAGGACCATTTTATAAAAATCAACGAAAGTTTGATACACTTCAGTTTTATCTTTTAAGAGAAAAACCCAACTGACACGGGTATGATCATCGATTAGGGTCATAAACCATTTTGACTGGGCACGATTTGAGACTCGGGATGGGCCCCATAAATCACTATGAATAATGGAGAAAGGCTTAGATGGGCGATAAGGGTTGCTTGGAAACTGAGAGCGGTGATGTTTTGCTAATTCACAAGAATCACATGAGAAATTTAAAGTTTTATTGGAGCATATTGAAGGGAACATCTTACACATATATGGAAAATTTGGATGTCCTAATCGTTTATGCCACAGCTCCATTTCACTAGCCCTAGAGGGGGACACTTTATTACATAAATGAGAGACTGGTTGATGACATTCATCCAGGTAATATAGCCCATCAAGCTTCTTAGCAACACCAATCGTCGTCCCCGTGAGCAAATCCTGAAAAACACAGTGGGAAGTAAAAAATTTAGCATGGCATCTTTCATCTCTGGTTAGTTGACTTACAGATAAGAGATTGCATTTTAAGTTTGGGACATGTAGAACATTATGCAACGTCAGTGTGGGTGAGATATTGATGGTACCACTACCAGCAATAAGGGAGTCCGAGGCATCGGCAATCTTAACAGTGAGATGTGTTTTTGCTGGAGCATAGTGAGAGAATAGTGAGACCTCATTTGTCATGTGGTCTGAGGCACCGGAATCCACTATCCAACGAGACCCTGCAGATTTCCTTTTAATAACAGCAAGGGCTTGAGAGAAATTACCTCGCTGAACCACACTGGCAACTGGTTGCTTACGGGATTGTTGTTCAAGAGCAGTCAACCTGTCCAAGATAAGGGTCAACGGATCTGCAATACCACCATGGACTGGGCCTGTAGGAATAGGGCCCATTTGAGGTTGATTGTTGCTGTCTGGGCCTGTGACGCTGCCATGGCTTTGCTGAACCGAAGGATTGTTGCTTACTGGGCCCTCACTCACACGCTGCAACAGGCCCAACTCGCCCACTACCTGAGAAGGAACATAAAGAAAATCATAAAGTTCCAAAATATGATTATTCAAAAAAGTTATGCGAAAAGTTCCAATGGCTTTCACAGGATCTCCTCTCCCACTACCTGAGAAGATAATTTTCTCATTAGGATGTGGATGCCTGCTTGATAGAAAACCCTACATGGTAGTTGAAATGTGGTAGATAACATAATTCAAGAATTTTCCTTTACTTTCTTTTCTTTACCATTTACTCGAATTACCCAGAAAAGCATGAAGACCATGTCAAATTCGCAACACTCGTTATACTCTATTTCAAAAATTCCACAACAACAAAAAATTACACCACTAAGGCTTGAAGAAATTTCTGGCAGGACGTCGACAAGGACTCGCGTGGGGTTGAAGAACTATTTAAAGCCACCACCTGTGATGCACTACATGGACGGAAGAGCTTCTATGGAGAGCTTTAATGGCTCCGAAGATCAAAGAATACCCATTTAATCGAACAACTAAAGTGGCTTGTTTTTAAATATAATAATACCTCTTTAGCGTCACTTCCTTTCAGCAAGTTTTCTAACCCTCTTAACATTGGATGGGATGGCGTTGTATCATAATTCATTGATATTCTTCTAGTTCAATATCCCTTTCTCTTCCATTTATGACTACTATATTTATCTATAAATAGTAAAGCTTCTATATTGGGTGTAGTTGGGCCGTGAAAAAATTGTGGATAGAATAAAGGCTTTGCAAAAATTAGTCTCTTATTCTATCTCTGATTATTAGTTATGAGAATAAAAAAAAATCTATAAATAAGGCAAGAGGATCTTAAACAAGGTTCTGATACTACATGTTAGAATATAAACATCTCATACATAATATGATCTATCTAGATTATAACATATATAAGTATAAAACCTATTGAGATACATCGGAAGACTTATAAATACCTCTCGCCATTACTTTAATTGATCTGGGAAAGAACTGAAACTCAAATCAGAAACCTGTCAATCAGATAGCACTGTTGGATAAATAATATGTTCTTCCAGCTGGTGATTAGGTACAATGATGATAACTTGTGTACTGTCGTCACCAGTGGGGAACCCTCAGAAGTGAGCAGAGAAAATGCGTTGCTCTGAGACTCAAAAAATTATCACACGATAAAACTATCAATTGTTAATTTTTATTATCAGAAAAATAATTTTAATAAATTGAGTCAATAACCCACATTGGACTGGGCCCAGATGATTACAAACTATACTCAGAAATATTTATTAATTATCCTAATTAATATCTAAATATTTATAATAATATTAATAAATATCTCACAACGCAATCTCGGGTCTTCTCACAATGAGCCTTATAACTAACTTAGCTTCCTAAATGTAAGAGAATGTCTAGTAAAATTATTTTTAACTCAATAAAAAACAATGCAATGCAAACTAAATATATTTGTGCTTTTAGAATTAAGGATGGAAATGGAACGAAAATTGAAGTGAAATCAAATGCAATGGATTGGCTCTCTTTGAATTGGGCTATTAGTGACAAAACCTTAGGTTCAGTCAGTTGGAGAATTTGCTTGGTAATAGAATTAACTCCATGGCTTGTTAAAAAACCATTTACTAGTTAAATATACCTAGGCACATGAACTATCACTCAATTAGACCTTAACCAATAGATTCACTTGCCACCACTATCAAGGATGTTACACATTAAAAGACACCAAAGCAAATGATCTTTCACATACTTAGGGAACCAAATCATAGAATTTATCCCACAACCAAAAGTGTAATTATATTACCTTAATGCAATTATCTTTTTAAGAAAAGTTTATTCTTTAGAATGTACCAAACAGCATCATGTTATGCACTCAACAATAAACAAACTATATCAATATAAAGTTCATCAAATAGTGTCTCATCAAAGTTACCTAATTTTTTTAAAATAATAATTGAACCTAAATGAAAACAAATAGCAAAATGAAGTAAATGGTCCATAAATTTATATATTTTTTTAATAATTTCTTGGCATTATCTTAAAAAATGGATTATAATAATATATATATACTAAAATTAATATTATCAAAAATGTATATTAATATATAGATAATAAATTAAAAAAATTTAATATAAATATAAATATTTAGTATATTTCAACCCGTATCTTATCCCTTCCCAAACTCTTTTTTGTCACTTCCTATGCCCCCAACCAATTTAGTATTTGTGCTACTACTGCATCCCAAGCTCACCATAGAAATCACGCAGAAATTTCACTGCCACAAATACTACAACCATCATGAGTAGAAAAGTTACGATCATGACATGTAGCATTATTAAGCAAGCGTCCTTGAATAGTGAGCCACAAGAACGTTTTACCCCTCGGGGGAACCTTCAACTTCCAAACTTTCCTCTAGAGACCTCAAAGTAAATTCACCATGACTAGACCGCTGCCATCTAGGGTAGTCGCTACAAGTCCCTTCAGCATTGATCTTTAACATCACGCATCACGGAAGCCGGTAAAAGGTCTTGCAAAAGTCACTTAAAAAAATATTAAAAAGTTATAAAAATATCTATGAACTTTAATTTGAGTGCATCTAACACTATAATATTTTTAAAAAAGTAAAAATACTTATAACATTTAAAAATAAATGTAAAAATATTAAATTCTATCAATCCTAGTTAGTTGATTGTTAAAGAGAAAATTTTTGATTAAAAATATTGATATAAATATAGATATGATATCCTAATTAATATTATCTATTAGCTATTATCTAACAACTAATATTAATTTATTATTTTTAAAAGTAAAAAATTTTAAGTCCACCATCACGATCAGGACCACAGGTCATTAATCAGACAGTGGGCAGTGACCATTGGCTCGTTGCGAAGGAAATATAGGAACAATAAAGAGTCATTAGTAAGATGAACACGATGAGGGAGATCAAGTAGATGATCTTAATTAAGACATAATTATGTCACATCTATATCAATGTCAATATTTTTAGTTAACAGTTCTCTCTCTAATAGTCAACTAACTGAGATTGATAGAATTTGATATTTTTACATATATTTTTAAATGTTTTGGGTACTGTTATACCTCTAAATATATTGTAATGTTGGACACCACTCGGATAAAAGTTCATGCATAGTTTTACACTTTTTAGCCAAAAAGTATCAAAATAGACATCATAATTAACCAACATTACTTCTAATTAATATTATTTATACAAATTATGATCATCTAAATTCACATTTATTTTTTATTAATCTAAACAAACGCTAAGATGGGATTGAAAATTCATGTTAAAAAATCATACTATTAAAATCTTGTTAAAATTTTGGAGAAATTGAAGAACAAAATAATTTTAACTAAATTTCTTAATATTCATTTAAAAAATTTTATAATTAGAACTAAAAAGAGTATTAAACAAGCAAATTGGAAAAAAATAAAAATAATAATTAGTGTCTAAAAATATTTTATAGATTTCATTTGAAATGGGATCACCAAATTTTTTAATAAAATAAAAGTAAAAAAAATGAACAGAGCCAAGAAAATCAAATAATAATTGGTGTCTAGAAATTTCGACACAGCATCAAATAGGTTTAGCTTCATTTTGTAAAGAGCATAAAAGCAACAACGCAATCATAGTGAATAGTGATGAAGCTTAAGGCCGAAGCGCCAAAAGACAATATCAAGCACTTTCAAAATCTTTGTTTCTTAAAATAAAATCATAATCACAAATCGTAAAGGCAAAGTTGTTTCCAGCCAATCTCATAATTAATTCATTAAAATACAACAACGTAGTTTACTTTATTTATTTTGTTTGCCAACTTTAGATATTCAAATTGCTTTGCCTTATTCTACTGTTAGGTTCTTTCATTACTTAATGCCGTAGGAATTTGAATTTAAATTTAAATTAAAGAAAATAGCTGGTAACACAACAAAAGTAAAAATCTACACATCGAAGTGAAGTCACATTTACGGAACTTTACTTTAATGTAATCTCTTCAACAATTTAGCTCACTTATAATCATTAATATTTTACATATAAAATACCATTAAATCAAAATGGAGATATTTTAAAAAATAATCAGTATAAATTTTTAGGAAATCATATGCACTTAGAAACATAGTAATACAAGAAAATGAAATTAATATATAGTAACAACAAATGATGGGATATTAAAAAATTAAATATAAATAAAGTGTATATTTTCTTTTTATATATACATGTATTTATTTATTTTTTAAAATTCCAAATATATATATTAAAATAATAGTGATAATTGTAACATCCCAATTTTCGGGCCTAGAGATACGGGAGTAGCTTTGGATTGAGAGGCTACTAGACCCTTTTGAGCAGAAATCCCAGAAACATACAGAGGGTTTTTCGGGACTAGACTGCGAATATGTAAAGGTTAAAGATTGCAGAGTCAAGAGTTGACCAGTTTGGTCGCGACTAATATTGGTAGAAAGGTCTAGGCGCGACTGAAAGATGTGTGGGTTGCGACTAATAGGCAAAATGAGCCTGGTTGCGACTGAAAAGTGATGAGGTCGCGACTAATGAACACAGAAGGTGTTAAGTCGTGATTGAAACGATATTTTAATATAGTTACCCGGTTAGAAATAGAATTGGGGAAAGGGTCAGATAAAGCAAAGTTATCCAGAACCATGAGGTGTCATGAAAAGGTGTCCTCATGGGACCCACAAGATGCCACATGGCATTGAGTTAATGGAGAGAGAAAAAGTTAGAAAAAGGTAAAGGACACGTGGCATGATCTCAGCCGCTCATTCCAGGAAAAGACTCTGGAATTCTCTAGAAGCGCTGAGTCAGTATACGAGGTGTCCCTAGGCGCCACTTAAGCATGTGAGGTGTCCCTAGGATGATATCATGAGTGATGAGTCATGAGGGATGGTGATGTCATCATGATGATAGAGGCGAAGCTTCTTGAGGAAGCAAACGATCTGAGCCATTCATCGTGATTGAATCTGAACCATCCATTCCTCTTTGCCCTCACTATAAATAGAGGCACTCCTCCTCCATTCCATTCCACAATTCGGTGGAGAGGAGAAGTAGAGAGAGAAGGAGAAAGAGAGAGAAAGGGAAGGGAAGAGAGAAAAGAAGGAAGTTCTTGCGGAGCCGAAAGCAGTATAAAAATATTAGAGTTCTGCTAAGCTAGTCAGGTAGTAAACTTATCTAAACTTGTATGTATTGGATATATGATTGATTGTGTTATGGCTTGATTGATTGCTGTTAATCTGTAATTGTTGAAGCTCTGTACTATTGTTACCTTGGCCAATTGTATTTCATATGTTACATGGAAGCATGCACATTACATTATGTTGACACAATCATAAGCAAGTACAAATATCAATCATTGATGCATATACTGTTTAGTGCTATTTGCTACTGAGATTTCCCCCGAAATCTCACTCCCACCTTTTCCAAACATAACAGGGTATTGTTTTGGAGAAGTTGGAGCTAGGAAAATGAGGATGTTTCATTTTGGTATCAGAGCATGAGGTTCTGGCATAAAACAGAAAGGGCTCTGGTTCAGAGTATAAGATTCTGGCATAGAACAGAAGGTTCTAGCTCAGTAATGCTCTGAAATAGTTAGATAGATGTTTAAATGAGTTAAAGATATGAATTAGAAAGGTTATGTCCCCTAGAATACGAGATAATGACGCTCAAGTTACGACTAGTATGGGTATAGGTCGCGACAGTTATTCACAAAGAGATTAGGTCACGACGGGTATGTTACAAGGTCACGACCAGTAATCGCAGAGAGCTGAGGTTGCGATGAGAGAGGTCTTGTGTCACGACTAACATGTACAGAAGAGTTAGGGTTGCGACGTGAGAAGACCTATGGTTGCAACAAGTAATGTTGCAGTACGCGACTAGTGTGTAAAGGGTCCAGGTCGCGACAGTATAAGAGTTAGGTCGCGACTGAAGGACACAGAGATGTTAGGTCGTGACGAGGAGAGTGCGATGGTCGCGACTAAAGATCACAGAGGATATGAGTCGCGACTATCCAATACTCAGGTCGCAACCAGGATGTACAGAAAAGATGAAATAACTAGAATGAGATTTGCCTAGGAATGATCCTAGCGCATGGCCTAAGGTTAGAAACGTGATGGACCTAATATTCCCTGAGCAAGAGGGATTCCATCACAGAGAAGTAATAGACCTAGGGTAGAGTACCCTAGAGAACAGAAATTATAATAAGAGATGATGAATGAGATCCATGCGACTCAAGTTCGCTAAGATCAAGAGAAAGAGGCAACAATTTAGGTAGGGGACTGATCAAGGTGAGGATCAGGTTGGAGGGCAAAGATGTCAAAGATGTGGAAAGAGCCATGGCATATGGGAGTGTCGAGCAGGGCAAAGCAGGTGTTTTATTTGTGGCTAGAAATGTCACTTTGTAAGAGTTTGCCCTAAGAATGCTGACATCCCTAGGCCAAAGACAACAGGAAGGGTGTTTGCTCTTACCACAAATAGAGTCTTCAAATCCCCTGAAGTCAACCCTAAGAATGGTTAAGAAGAACCATAGCTGTAAGGGCGACTGAGCTGTAAGGAACTGTATGCCTAGATGTAAATGATGTAAAGGATGTGATGTGAAGAGTTCTTTTATGATCTAGAGAAAGTGGTTATTATAACGAGTCATGAGAGATAATTAGTAAGATAAGAAATCTGTCTTAATTCAATGATGAGGGTGGTGTAAGAGGAGTTAGGACATGGGTAGCTGTAAGCAATTAAAATGAGAGATGTAAGTTGCTAAGTACCATGTGGAAGGTCATGAGGGACCAAGCTGTTGCTCCTCTAGACCATCACTAGAATGAGGATAATACAGAGAGGGATGATCTTACTTGATGTATATGACTGCGTTATACAAACCATATAGTTGTATAGATCAGTGAGAAGTTCTCTTCAGGAAAGATGAGGTACCCTTAAAATTTTGGGGATGAAATTTTGAAGGGGAGGAGAATTGTAACATCCCGATTTTTGGGTTTAGGAGAACTGGGAGGTAGTCTGATATGGGCAGGCTGCTAAACCCATAGTCCCAGGGTAGTAATATGATATGAGCATATCACTTACCTATATTTTGTAGGAATCCGAGGGATGAGCTAAGTCCCTCAGGATTTAAAGATGAGTTAAGTCTTTGACCTACAAAATAGGGACAGTTCGCCTAGGTTCAAAAAGGGGAATGTAAGGAATATCCTAAGTCTTAAGCCTTGGAATTCTGCAGGTAGCTAGATATGGGATGGCTCCTGAGTAAGATAACCTAATATGAACGGGTTGTCGAGCCTTTCAATTAACAATGACTCCCGAAGAGTTCAGGGGATGAGTTGTTGAAAGAGAATTTTGAGATCTTAAGATGAATGATAAGAAGATAAGTTAAAGGAGGAAGGCCCCTGAATTACACCAAGATTCTAAGGGGTAAGATATGTAAGAAATGGACACTACTTATGAGTGTAGTAAGTTGTCCATAGGAGGGAAAGTGGATTTCAACTCCGACTAAGTTGACTCCAAGGAAAGAAAAGTATAGTATGAAAGAGATGTAAAAGTACTCTGCCAGATATTGAGATAATTTGACTATGGTACTGATTAAATTTTGAGGATGAAATTAATTTAAAGAGGAGGAGAATTGTAACATCCCAATTTTTGGGCCTAGAGATGCGGGAAGTAGCCTTGTATTGATAGGCTACTAGACCCTTTTTGAGTAGAAGTCCCAGAAACATACAAAGGGTTTTCTAGGACTAGAATGCTAATATGTAAAGGTTAAAGATTGCAGAGTCAAGAGTTGACCAGTTTGGTCGCGACTAGAGAGTAGTATGGTCGCGACTAATATTGGCAGAAAGGTCTAGGCGCGACTGAAAGATGTGTGGGTTGTGACTAATAGGAAAAATGAGCCTCGTTACGACTGAAAAGTGATGAGGTTACGACTAAATGATGTTGAGGTCGCGACTAATGAACACAGAAGGTGTTAAGTCGTGATTGAAATGATATTTTAATATAGTTACCCGGTTGGAGATAGAACTGGGGAAAGGGTCAGATAAAGCAAAGTTATCCAGAACCATGAGGTGTCATGAAAAGGTGTCCTCATGGGACCCACAAGATGCCACATGGCATTGAGTTAATGGAGAGAGAAAAAGTTAGAAAAAGGTAAAGGACACGTGGCGTGATCTCAGCCGCTCATTCCAAGAAAAGACTCTGGAATTCTCTAGAAGCGCTGAGTCAGCATACGAGGTGTCCCTAGGAGCCACCTAAGCATGTGAGGTGTCCCTAGGATGATGTCATGAGTGATGAGTCATGAGGGATGGTGATGTCATCATGATGATGCAGGCGAAGCTTCTTGAGGAAGCAAGCGATCTGAGCCATTCATCGTGATTGAATCTGAGCCATCCATTCCTCTTTGCCCTCACTATAAATAGAGGCACTCCTCCTCCATTCCATTCCACAATTCGGTGGAGAGGAGAAGTAGAGAGAGAAGGAGAAAGAGAGAGAAAAGGAAGGAAAGAGAGAAAAGAAGGAAGTTCTGGCGGAGCCGAAAGCAGTATAGAGATATTAGAGTTCTGCTAAGCTAGTCAGGTAGTAAACTTATCTAAACTTGTATGTATTGGATATATGATTGATTGTGTTATGGCTTGATTGATTGCTGTTAATCTGTAATTGTTGAAGCTTTGTACTATTGTTACCTTGGCCAATTGTATTTCATATGTTACATGGAAGCATGCACATTATATTATGTTGACACAATCACAAGCAAGCACAAATATCAATCATTGATGCATATACTGTTTAGTGCTGTTTGTTACTGAGATTTCCCCCGAAATCTCACCCCCACCTTTTCCAAACATAACAGGGTACTGTTTTGGAGAAATTGGAGCTAGGAAAGTGAAGATGTTTCAATAATTAACTTATACCAAAGGAAATTGATATATTTATCAATATAATAATTGTAATAAATTGTATTGTTCATAATTTATGAATCCTATAACTTTTTTTTTGTATAACCCACTTAGTTTATAAAAACTGTATAATCATGGTTTAACTACAATTTTATATAAATACTCAGTTTTAACTAAAAATAAGATAAATATTTATATACTTAAGAAATATCAAATTTTTTAAATTTTATCTAACTAAAATATAATAAATTAATATATTTTAATTCTAATTGCACAATAAATTATTTAAAATTTTTTATTTATACTTTATTTTAAAAAAATAGAAAACTTAATATAAAAAATAAAAACTCATGAACCATGATGTTTATTGTCTTTAAAAAAATATATAAATTATTTTAAATAAATCATCAATCTATTAAAATTATAATGTACTGAGTATGAGTACGAAAGTATTTATTAACAAAATAATTCATATAACAAATTGTATTGTTGGCCCACCGGTGGTCTGGTCATTTCGCACAGCTTGAAATGTTACCAACAATCCTCTCTGTTTCGCACTTTTTAAGTTGCACAACGCTCCCACAGTATTCAAACTTCAAACCTTAAAAAGCCAATCAAAAACCACACTTTAAACCTCCATCACCTCCCACTTTCCTCTCTCCCCCCCCCCCCCCCCCACCTCTTCAAACCCTTCTTCTTCATCTTCTTCGCCTTCATTAATTTCTTCACAATGCCTGCAAAACCCAGATCCTTATTCGTCACCTTGTTTCTTCTTCTTCTTCCTCTCACAATTTCTTCTTTGTCTTCTTCTTCATCAATGCATGAGCTTCTTCGCAGCTATGGCCTACCATCTGGGCTGTTCCCAGAAAGCGTAAAGTCCTACAAATTCGACGAAACGGGGAGTTTAGAGGTTCATCTGGATCGTCCTTGCATGGCCAAGTTTGAGAACAGAGTGTTCTTTGAAAGTGTAGTGAGAGCCAACCTCAGCTTCGGACAGCTTAAGGGTTTACAAGGTCTTTCACAGGAAGAAATCTTCTTATGGCTTCCCGTGAAGGACATTATTGTCAATGATCCTACTTCTGGTCTCATTCTCTTTGATATTGGCTTCGCTCATAAACAATTCTCTTTCTCCCTCTTTGAAGATCCCCCCATTTGCAGATCTCAAGGTTCAAATCCTTCCTTCTCTATTTGTTTGTTTTGAATTCTTAAGCTAGAGAATAAGATTTTCCTTTCTGGTGATTTTCATGGCTGCAAACAGTGCCTAGGCTACTGGGTTACTTTTTCCTTCTCTGTGTTTGTTTTGAATTTATAAGCTAATGAGTAAGATTTTCCTTTCTGGGATTTTCCTGGATGCCAAACAGTGCCTAGGCTACTGGGTTACTTTGTCCTTATGTGTGTTTGTTTTGAATTTTTAAGCTAGTGAGTAAGATTTTTCTTTCTGGATTTTCCTTGCTGCCAAACAGTGCCTAGGCTACTGGGTCACTTTTTCCTTCTCTGTGTGTTCGTTTTGAATTTTTAGCCCAGTGAGTAAGGTTTTCTTGGGCATTTTCCTTCTCATTCTGTGATTTTCCTGCCTGCCAAACACTGCCTAAGCTAGTCGGTTGCTTTTTCATTCTATGTTTGTTTTTGAATTTTTAGGTTAGTGAGTAAGCTTTTCCTTTATGGCGATTCTCCTGGCTGCCAAACAGTGCCTAGGCTACTGGGTTACTTTTTCCTTCTCTGTGTTTGTTTTGAATTTTTAGGCAAGTGAGCTACGTTTTCAGTTCTGGGTTTTGGATAGAGATTTTCCTTCTCATTCTTTGATTTTCCTGGCTGCCACACAGTGGCTAGGCTACCGGATTTCTTTTTCCTTCTCTGTGTGTTTGGTTTGAAGTTTTGGTCTAGTGAGTTATGTTTTCAATTAGACACCTTCCTTCTAATTTTCCTGCATGCCAAACAGTCTCTAAGCTGTTACTTTCCTTTTGTTTGGTCTCATTCTGAAATTGATCTGAGTTATTATATTTCTGAAATATTTCTGTTTCTGAATGTGATCATGATGATATGCAGGTATTATTTCCTTCAGAAGAAAGAGCATTGGATTTCAAGATCAGAGATGAAAGTTTTGTCTGTTCATTTCATCAAAAGATTATTTGCTTTCTTCCTCCTCTCTTTCTTCCTTCTTTTTTTCTTTTTTTTGGCTTCTTAATAATAGTTAAGTGGATATACGTCTAATTAGAGAGTTGCAAGTGTTTAAGGAAACAGTTTGAGAGGAAAGCAAAAATCTTCCTGCAATTTTGTTTGTTGTTTTTCATCTGATCTTCAACGAATGTTCTTCTTTTCATTCTATTTTCTCTATTCTCTTAATATATATATATATATACCCAATATGAATGAACTGATGTATTCTTATATAAATTTCTGTCTCATTCAAATCTGATGTATAAATATTCAAACCCAAAAAGAAAACCTAAAAAAAGAAAATCAATCAAAATTCTTTCAAATTTCTTGAGAAAATAACTGAGAAATTCTATATAGCCCTAACAATATCAAGCATCAATTCCTGTGTTTCCTCTGCTCCAAGCCTTTCACCATTCTTCCCCTGAAACAAAACAATCATCATCCGAATAAAATTAGTCTCTCATATATATATATATATATATATATATATGAAAATGAGAGTAATTAATTAGATTTAGACCTGAATGGAGGTTGTGATGAGGAACGCTCCTTTTGTGGTGGTGACATTAGTGTCTAAGAGATCAATGCCAAAAGAATTCGTGGCTTCAATCAGTTTCATGATTCTTCCTCTTTTCTTCTCAATTATGATCTTCATCCACAGCTTATTCACATCAATTTCACTCACTTTCACTTCTACCTACACGCACAAACCAAAATGAAATCACTGAATCATTAATGAATTCTCTCATAATCAGATTATGAACTTGATGGAATTCTGCAGATAAATTACCTGAATCCCACATTTCTTCATCTCTTCTTCTTCTTCCTCCTCCTCTGATTCATCTCTTTTCTCTGTCTTTGGCTGATCCGCGGATTTTGGCAGCGGCTCAGAAGTCGCCTTCACCTCTATTGCTTGAAGCTCCTGAGTGAGACTCTCCACCTGTGTTTGCATTTTACTGATGTAGGTAATGGCATCATCAATTATGCAGGCTCTGGTCATCTGAAACCAAAAAAACAAATTCATCAGAATGATCAGAGAATCATATAAATCAGAAACTAGGTATAGAGAAGAAAGAATTAGGGCTTTTTGAGAATTGCATTTGTGATGTTTGGAACTAAGGAACGCAGCATCAAGAGTCTACTACTGAGCTTTTCTCTTCTCTTTCTCTCAGTCTTGAGGTTCTTGGATTTGAATATTGGGCCATCTTCATCATCTTCTTCTTCTTCATTAGTAATATTGTTGTTGTCGTCGTCGTCACCATATCTTCTCTTCCTGATCATGCTTCTTCTGATGCTGCCTCCATTGTTGTTGTTATTGTTAAAATCACAGAAATCATCAAAAGTAACACAGAACCCATTCTCTTCTGCATAATCCATATTGGCAGAAAATGGATTTGAGCAGAAGGGAATGGAGAGAGGAGGAAGGACGAAGAAGAAAAGAAAACTTGTAAATTGTAAAGTGATTGGAAGCTATATAAGTACTTCTCACAAAATCATCATGTCAGAGAGAGAGAGACTGTGTGTTTGTTATGGTAGAGAGAGGGAGGGAGGTTTGCAACATGCTGGAATCTTTCATAACAGAATCAAGTTTTGTTATAAGGTTATTTTGTTACTATATTTTTTCTTTTATTGTGCATAATTATCCCCTTATTTAAGGTAATCATAATGGAAGTAGGGTTAAATGTTAAATGCTCACAATTTTAATAAGAATTTAAATATTAATTTGTCATATTATAAAAAATTAATTTTTTTATTAAACTAAACTTAATTGGTTTTGTTATAAGATATTGTTACAGTGAATTTAATTAAGAGTTTTTAATGAAAATAAATATATCAAGAACAGCGGTATAGTTGTCAAGTGATAAAAGTGAAATTTGATATTCTTTCTCTCTCTCTCTCTTTTTTTGTTGAGAATTTTAACTTTCCAACTCATGTAAGAATAAAATTAACAGATGGACCAAGAGATAAGTCTTGTCCAATGGGTAATTATTATTTGTAATTAGTTTTTAGACTTGATATTAGGTACTTATCATACCCTTAATATAGAACTTAATTAAAGAGTTAATCTTGAGTCTAAATATCAGATATATTTTTTATATTTATATATTTTTCTCATATTACGTATATTGATACTCCCTCAACAATAATTAAGTAAGAAAAGGAGGAAGATAATTAAATAAAATAATTAGAATATTTTTTTTAAAAAATATTATATTAACTAACTTTTTTAATCTAATCAAATTAGTCAAATGAATTATATATTAAGGACTAGACGAGTATTACTTTGTCCTATCTTTTTCATAAGTTCTAATTAACTATTTTGTGTAAGTTAAGAAAGTTAAAATTAGTTATTTCTCATAAAATATTAAAATTATTTTTAATAAAAGCCATTAGTTAGAGGAGTTTAAAGAGTTTTATAATAGATAAAAAAGTTAATATTTTAAATAAAATATAGAATACTATGAAATATGCATGAGGTGCTTATAATAAGAATAAGAGGAGTAGTTAAATTTGAAAATTGCTTAGTTTAATTAATGGAACTCTCCCAATCTAATTACTGAATAAATAATGAGACAGTGCTATTTTTGCAATATAGAGAAAATGAACCTTTTTTGCGAATAAAAATAAGCTATTTTTAATATAGACATTGTTAGAATAGAACAAAAAAATTGGTAAAACAATAAATAAACTTTATCTGCATTTTTTATTTGATCCCGTTTGATTACTTTGGTAGTTAGTCTTGTTGACTGCAATAGTACAAATGAGCGAGGTTGTTAGAGAACCAGAAAAGTCTCGCTTCTTTTTTCATTTTTCATTTTTTTTTAAAAAAAATGAATAGTTTCATTACAGAATTTAAAATAAATCAGATTATTTATAATGATTTTTTATTTTTTATTTTTTTATTTTGGATAAAAATACAAAATGATACTAAAATAATAACAGTAGTACAATGAACCAAAACAATAAGAACAACATTAACAAAAGTTATGTGAAAAGAATATAAAGAAACAACATGAAAATAGTAAGACGAGAATCCCTTAACAAGAGATAAAATCTCTTGCCAAGTGATGGAGGAAATGAACTCTGAAAATGTGGTAGGATTTATGAACCATGTTCTAACATAGATAATGTTAAGACTCCTTGAGGAAGAGTCGTACATAAGATTAGACTTGTGAATCTATATCAGAGAAGGCCTAAGATAATTGTTTTTTTTTTGTTATAAATTTTTTTTAAAAGGGGTTGGGCTCACCTACGATATAAAAACAGGACAAAATTTTCCTTCCTCCTAAGGAATACTAATGTCAGGCAGGACGAGCCGTCTATTATTCTCAAACGTAAACCTAAACACCTAGGAGTTAGGATGTCTCCTCAAGCGCTGTGACTAGAATTATAATAAAATAATACTCTTTAAAGATCGAATATATTTTAAATGATCGTATATCCCACCTATTCGTTTTTTCAAATGAACTCTTTGGCCTTGGAAACAAATAAAGCCTTGACAAAAGTGCGTCCTGATTTCTTAAACTTGTGAAGCAAAATATCCCAACCAGTGACGTTAAGGGAACAAGACTTAGCCACAACTTGTGATTGGTTCCTAGAATGGGCATGAAGATGTTGGAAAGGCCATATTGAAAAGGCCAAGAACAGCATTAATTTCTTTGGTAATTATCAATAGGGGTTAGTTCAAGTGGTTAACGGCTCAAGATTACTTAAACGAAGTCTCGAATTCGAGTCTTGACGTATACAGAAAATATTCGTTAAGAGACTCACCCACCATAGTCAGATACATGATTCAGGTCGAATCTAGATGTAGTCAAGGCAAAGTTCCAGTAAATCGAGTGGGTAACTAAAACAAAAATTTCTTTCATAATTGAGAAAGGCCTGTCACGCCATCCATGATAAAGAGCTTCATTCCTTATCTTCCAAATTATACCCAACATACAAATGATTTTCAATTATGTTTTTATTTATACTTTTTTTTCCTCTGAAAAAAACACTAGCATGTATTAGGCTGAATGTTTGAAGCATTAAAAAATATTAAATAGAGCTACTTGGGTTAGTTCAAGTGGCATGATAAGTGTGGACAATGATTAAAAGTTTATAATCTTTTGATATAATTTTAAAAAAAAACAAATAGATCACGAGAGAATCTATTTAATATTAAGCAGTACAAATGCAAAATTGGTATTGACAAGATAATAATGGTTATTTTAAAAGAAATTTATAATTTTCTATTTTTTATAAAAGAATAAATTAAGATTATTCAGATTGATTCAAAACACTTCATTTTCATGCTTAAAAGAAAGAAAATTTAAGACCAACAAGTTTAATAAGTTAAACTTGAAGAATTGAGTTGAATGATTAAACTTCAGAAATTAAGTGGTAACAAATCAAAATTCAAGATAAAGACTATAAAAATAATTAATTAATTTTTTTAATTGCATGTTTAACATAAATGAAATAAATTTATATAATTAAAGAATAGAATTACGCTGGCACAAATATTAGTAATTTTTTTTATCATATATAAATATAATATAGAAATTAATTTCAGGTCCATTGTTGGTACATATGGATATGTAATGATTATGCGAATATTTAAAAGGTGAGCAAAAGCCAGTAAGGAAAGGACAGTAGAGGACAAGATATGATTATATACAGAATGAAGAAGATATGGTGTCTGATCTGGCCGACCCATATATCCAACACTAGAAAACCCGTGGGTTAGCCGGCCGCAACATGTGAGTTATTAAAGAAAATGAGTTGTACAATCTGCCTTAAAATAGTCCAAGTCCGCCTTTTTTAGTGACGAATTTTTTTAATATTTTTAAAAAATTATTTTTAAAATTTTAAAATACTTATAATTTTTTTTAATATTATATTAGCATAATAAAAATTACTAATATTATACTCTTAAATTTTTTTATTTTTTTTAAAAAATCTCAAATTTTATAAGTATAAATATAAATAAACACTAACATAATATTAATTAATTATAATATATCAATATATATTAATAAATAAGTAATTATCTTTACTAGTATTTGATAATAAAAATATTCAAAGTAATATTTGAGTAAAATAAATAATAATATAAAAAAAATTTAAAAAAAATAGGCTGAGACGAGCCAGCTCATTAGGATGGGCGAGTTATGCAGCTAGCCTGAGCTCGCCTCCCCTTTGAGGTAAAATGAGCCTAGCACGTAGGCTGAGTCTATTTTAGCAGCTCTACAAATATCCAAAGACTAGTTTAGGCCCAATTTCCAAAAAATAAATTAAAAAATTAATAAAAATTAGTTTTATTTATTACTATAATTACATTCCCCCAAGTATGTTTTTTGGAAAAAGGGATATTAGGAGTAAACGTAATATTTTTTCAAAAATAAAAATTAGTTTTATTTATTACTATAATTACATTCACCCAAGTATGCTTTATGGAAAAAGGATATTAGGATTAAACGTTAATATTTTTTTAGAATATAAATTCTCAACAATTATGCATTATTTTTACATCATTTAAGCTAAAAAATAAATTAAAAATTTTGTGCAAAATTTAAAACTTTGAATGCTTAAAAACTTTCATGATAATTATAGAATCAATTTATTACTACATACTCTTATAAAATCAATTAATGTTGACCAACAGTTTTTATAAATATAAAATAATATATATACCCTAGGTTTGGATAAAATTGGGTTTGGCATTGATTAGTTATCTAGTCAAACTAAACATTTAACTTGGTATGTCTTATTAAATTAAGTACATTGATAGATTTCTAAATGAGATACTTATATTAGGAGGGATAATCATGAACCCTAAAACTAAGATATATAATAAGATTTGGTTAATATTATCACAAAAATTGGGTACATTAAGTTATTATATTAGTGTGTATTTAGATAGATTTTAAAACAATTACTTTTAGTGAGAAATCATGGTTTGAGAGTTAATTCATCCTAACAAAGATAAAGGTGGAAATAAATTATGGGCCTAAAACTATAGTTACCCCTCCTGAAGTCATGATTGTGAATAATCTAATACAAGAAGCTTGTTGGCAAAGTGATTTTTGCTTCTTGGGTCATAATTGTAATTGTCAGATTTAAAAGTATCAAATTGCCCTTAATAAAAATTATAAAATAAAATTTATATCTTATATAATTATCATATTAACTTATATCATTTTTAATAACTTAAACATAAAAAAATAATTATGATAGCAATCATTCAGACATTTTTATTTTATCAATATTATTTTTTTCACAAAATATATTTCACCAAAAATCTTTTACTCAAAATTTATTCTAAAAAAAGTTAATCCTAACACAACTTTAGTTGTATACCATTATTCTAATTACAATTTAAAGAATTAACCGTTCTAATTATTATATAGCTAGTATGATGTGATTATATAAATTTTTTGATACAAGATGTGATATAAATTTTATTATATGAGTATTTTGATATATTGATTATTGATTATGTGAGCTTTTGTTCTTGGTGTAAAATTTGGAAGAATAAGTTATTTTCTTCATATAAATAATGATTTTGTTATTTTTGACCAGCAAATAACATAACTTGTTATAATTTTATATTTATATTAATATTCATTTTAATGATATTGATGTTAATGCCTATTTGTTCTAAAGATTGATAGGATTTAAACATTTTACAATGCCCTCAACCCCCAATCTTTTTGAAAATTTATGAGAAAACACATGTTTTGGCTTCTATAATTGTAGTTAATTTTAGTCAAGATTCTTATGCGTATGTGTTCTTTTTTAGTTAAGGTATAAGTTCTTAGAGTTCTAGGCAATTTTGATCAAGACCTTTGGGGATGATGTGTTGTGGATGTGGTAATGATATTTAATAACAATAAAGACTTTGAATATAATTGACCGTATATAATTGGGTTGATTCCTTAATAAAAAAAATTCTAAAACATGTTAAAATACATAAAATCTTCTTAAAATTTAACGGTTTTTATCATATCATAATTTTTATATTTTTTATTTATTTTACACCATTTTTTTTTAAAACTAGTACTTAACATTTGACATATAATTTTAAGTTTTTTATAATTTTTATTTAAAAAAGACATGATAAGGTAAATATTTTAAATTATTTTTTAAGTATTTCAAATATTTTATTATAAGTCTTTAAAAATACTTAAAATATATGTAAAAGCCAAGTGTTATTTTTTAATTGACATACTATATAACAAAAAAGGTTAAGGTACAAATTTACCTCAGAAAGTTCTACACAGTAGTGCTAGGTATCTAGAATTTCTATAAGAGAAATATTGCCCCGGAAGTTTTTAAATCGTAGCAATGTCACTCTTACCGTTACCTAGAGTCCAATTTGACTATTAGTTGACTAATATACTTACGTGGCATGCAACGCCGTATATTATTTTGGGTTAAGGTGCAAATTTATAACGAAAGTTTTCACTCAGGAGAGCTGGGTATCCAGAAATTTTTTTAGTTTCAATGTTGCCCTAGATGTTATCCATGCTCAATTTGACCGTTAGTTTGACCAAATATACTGAGTTGACTAGTCCACATGCCATCCACTTCATTTTTTTGGAAGTTGGATATAATAAGATAACATATAGGACTATCATATATTATTTTGAGAGGTTGCTAGAATATGGTCTGTTAAGAGTGATACTATAATAACGACGGAGCTTGGTCGGATTTATTTTTTTAAAATTTTTTCCTTACTTATAAATATGACTTTGGGAAAATGAAGTGGATGATATGTGTACTGACAGCTTAGCATATTTGGTCAAACTAAAAGTTAAATTGAACCTATATAATGGGGGTGGCACTACTGAAAAAAGGCATTTAATGATGGTTAAAAGAGGTATTTTATGGCAGTTTTGTGAGCAGCGTGAATTCTATAAACATAACTAGTCTACATTTTAATGGTGCTTTTCAACCACCATAAAAAAGAATACTTTTCACGGCATTTTTAAACAAAAACATCATACCTTTAACGGGGGTGGATATATCAACCGCCGTTAATTATACTCCGTGGCACATTCCTTTTACTCTGATGTGTTTACTTTTAGAAGTGGTTGTTGATACAATCGCCGTGAATTGTATACTTTGCATGACAGTTCTCCAGTTAAGGGCGGTGAAAAGTATTTTTTTCGCTTTTTATACACTTTCCATGGCAGTTCTTTAGTTAACTGCCATGAAAAAAAAATTATTTTTGGGTTTTTTTTCCTTTTTAGTCTTTCCATGGAGGTTCTCCCTTTAACTTCGTGGAAAGGTATACTTTTTATTTTTTATTTTATATAATCCTACATTTAACAAAATCAAGACATTCCAATTTTCAGGTAGCAAAGTATGAAGTCAGCAATGCCAAAATTTAAATGATTATAAAAAAATCTAAATTTTTAAAATTTTAATGAATCAAATATTTCTTTGTACATCATATATACATCAAGAAAATAATTCAATGATCAATCTTAAATAAGTTAAAAAATTATTGATCAAATATTTACCGAAAATTTGTCAAGTACTTCATCTTCAAGGCATGTGGAGAAGTATTGTTCTTGCCAAATTATTTCTCACTAAATCGATTAAGTCATCTCCATAGTTCAAGTTGTTATCGAACGACTGCAAATTATAAGTAATAAGTAAGTATTAAAGATGTGAATAAATTGAAGAATCACTAAATATTAATCGTGTATGCACTCTAAAAAAATTAACGCCTAAAATGTAGAACACATTAGGGAATATTAAACTTTATATCTAATAAATTTATAAAAATAAAACTTAATTAGTTGAAAACGACTTGCTTTAGAAAAAATCCATGTAGGATTAGTAACATGTGTATGCGCTCTAAAAAAATTAACGCCTTAAACAACCTATCATCAATTGAAAAAAAGATATTATATAATATGCTAAATTTTATGCTTAATAAATCTATAAACATAAACTCATGTGTTGACGATGTATACAATTTTGGGATTTAACTGTCTAAATATTGAATCAAACCAGTAAAAATATTATCTTGAGGGGTAATGACAAGGAGAGTCTAATGCATAATATAAAATATCAACCACATTATATATGATTTTATTGAAATATATATATGTGTGTGCCAAATATAAGAATATACTTACTCTTTAATGTAAAGGGCAAAATATATTGTCCTTTTGATTCAAGTCATGGCATCCACCATGTGCATCATTCTCAAATTCCTATCGTTACTTGCCTCCTGCACTTTTTATAGACACTTGAAGCCATATATGTCTCGTTTTGCTTTATCCTGGCATTTACGATAGAAGTGACTGTTGTTCAAAAGAGAAAGGATTCAGTACACAAATAATAAAACATAAAGTATTAAAATAAATTTGTAATTTATAATATGGCTAACTGGATGACAGTTGAATTTATCATATAAAAATTTAGGAATTACACTATGTTATTCTTATCCAAGGTGAATTTATACACCTTTTCTGTACTCAAAATCCTTGGTGAAATTGTTAAACTAAGTGATTTCTTCATATCATCTGTCAGAGTATGAAGAGTTGTTATATTGTCATATCTCGAGGATATGGTCCAATAAAGAGGTTGGAGCTTGTCTTTGATCTCCTTTTTTGACTTCGGTTTATGTGCCACCTCCTAAAATGTTGTCTTTTATCATGTCCTTATTTTACCTCTCATATACGCGCATTCGGAAGCTTATTGAACCACATTTAAATCTCTTAAAGTGAAAAGAATGAATTTTAAAAAATTCTCTTTTTGGGTACTGTTCACTTGGCAATTAAAGATTTTTGGCTTAAATTTAAAAATTCATAATTAATTATAGAAAAGTTGAAATTAAGTGGTTCAAATTCTTAATTGAAGCTCTTTCAGTGCTCTATGAGGGAAAAATATGAAACTGGACATTTACTTAGCCTATATGAAATATCCTACTTTTAACCTCTCAGAGTATGCATTTGAAAGCGTATTTAATTAGCGAAAGCATTACTTTAACCCAGAAATTTAAAATTTTCAATTAAGTTATCAGTTACTGTTCATTATGTAACATATTTTATCTGTACTCTTAACCCTCATATGTGCTCATTTGGAATCTATTTGAACCGCTTTAACACCCCAAATATGAATTTTCAAAGATAATTCATGTTATATCTTTATGTGCTTTTTAGTTGCGACCAAACCTTTCTCTTGTCACGACTAAATACCTTTGTATTCATTGGTTGAGACCAAAAACTTGGTTCATCGTGACCAAACACTTCAGATACTGTTCCTTTGGTAAAATTTTGAAACACAGATATGACTTTGAAAATTCATAACTAATTATGAAAAAATTGTATGAAGATAGTTTAAAGCTATGATTAAAGCTCTTTCATTGCTCTTTAAGGGAAAAATATCAAATTGGACATTTACTTACCCATTCAATACAGTTAAATAATTTCTATTTACTATTTATATGGTCATTTCTAGAATTTTTAGATTATGACCTTTAACTTTGAAAATTTATTTCTCTTAATGTACATATCCAAATAATGTAGCATCCCAAATTTTTCATATATATATAAGATTGATAGAGAAAAAATATTATAAAGGGATTGTGATGGTAATTAGAAGAAATGACAATGTTTAGATAAGTTTAAGTCAAAGAAAGAATGGAAAGTAAAAGTTATAAAGCTACATGATGTAAATGTAATTTAGACAAAAGTTAAATATAGAAAATTCAAGAAAAAATAGAAAAGGGACTTAAATGGAGTTTTGAGATTTCAGGTACCAAATGGGAGTTTTAAATTTTGTAGAAAGGGACTAAAATAGATTTTAAATTCAAGAGCTAAAGTGTAATTTTACTAAATTCAAGGGTAAAATTGTATTTATAGAAAGTTGAGCCAGAAAAAGCCTAAAATTGCCCAACAATATTTTGTTCATAAATTTTACAAGTAAATAGAGAATAAAATTTGGCCCCGAAATATCTATCAGAATTTTGATTTAAGGTCCCGATAAATTGATATTAATTTTTGAAGTCTGAAGATTAATATAGTATCTTCCGGACCTCAGAATCAGATAAAATTTTGTAGTAAATTCTTATAATTAATATAAGAATTTATGAAACTAATAGAGCTCAAAAAATATTTCTGTAGAATTAATTATGAAATTTAAGGTAAAATTAGACACTGATAATTGATTCAGAGAAAATGTATGAATTTTTATCAGAACTTTTGAGTCTCAGAAAATTATAAGACTTTGTAAGAAATTTATTTTATATTATATTGAATTTATAAAAATTTTGGAACCCTTAAAAGAATTTTATAGAACTTTTTTCAAAAATTCAAGTAATTTAAGAATATCTGTATAGAAAATAATATGAGGTATCTTGGGAATTGTACCAAATTAATGGTTTAGGCCTAGACAAGCCCAATATTGTGTCATATGAAGTCCCAAGGTGCTGAGGAAGTGTTAGAGGTTAAATGGAATTTTTATGGAAAAAATAATAAGGAGAATTATCAAGAAGTATGTGTTGGCATTGTGAGATATCTTGTGGACCCCATACATCCTCCATAGGGCGCCAAGGCAAGGAAGAAAGGGTTATGCCATGTGCCCAATTATATTAAAATAATATAAGAATTAATCTAATTATGATTAAGGTTAATTAATCAAAGAATCAACCAATGAAATGCAAGATTAAGAGCTTGCAATTATTAGGAAATTGAGGGGTAAAATGGTCTCTAAGCTCTTAAATTTTTTTATAAATACCCCCCATTCTTCATCAAAATTGTGGCACTTGGAACCCAAGGGGAACCTCTTGCCAAATGAAAACTCAGCCATTCCAAAGCAATTTCAAGAAGAGATCTAAGGCACTTTGATCTAAGGTAACTAGGGCTTAAGGTTTGTAATCCTTCCTAGTTTATTTATAAGTGTTTTGAAAGGGTAAAACATAAGTTTTATTGGAAGAAAAATGAGATATTATCTTGGATCATGTTCTGCCCAAAACTGTACAATAAAGGAGAAGAAGGAAATGAAGTTATAACTATGTAAAAGACACTTAAATAAGTAGTTTGAATGGTTGGCCATGGAATTAAATTGTGTTCTTGACTTTGCTATTTCTTGATGCCATTCGGCCAGTGCTGTTTTGGATAGAAGGAGATTGATTTTTAATGATCTAATGCTTCCATTGAATTTAGATGATCATTTTGTATAAGATTGGATATGTTTGGAACCTTAGAAGCATTATAATTGAAGGTTATAATTTTTAAATCTTCTCTATTACTGTTCACATACATGAACATTAATTAGAATTTCATGATTTTGATACTTTCAATAGTTTTAAAATGAAAAATTGTGTGGGATAAAGTAGATAAATAAGTATTGGAAGCATTAGAATTAAAATGAGAATTTTTGGAAACAAAGAGGACATGTTTCAGTTTTGTCCATAACAATGTTCAACTGTTGAAATTTGGAAATTTTGAGTTTATAAATGGATTCAGAAGGCTAAATTGTGTATGGTAAAAATTAAGACATCAATTGATTCAAAGGCCAAGCTAATTAGAATAAATTAGGAAAAGTTATCCTAATTAATAACCAAGCTTAATACTCTTGAATGTTAATTGAGTGGATAATAATGCGATGTTAGGAATTTGAATTGTGTGTTCAAAGAGGACAGCCGCACATCAAGGAGAAATAGGAAGCAAGAGGTAAAGAAAAATATTAAGGAAAGCAAGGAGTAAGAGGTAGTGAACGTGTAACATCCCAATTTTCAGGCCTAGAGAAGCAGAAATAGCCTAAGATTGAGAGGCTACCAGACCCCTTTGAGCAGAAGTTCTAGATAGACACAGAGAGTTTTCAAGAACTAAGCTGCAAGTAAGTAAAGGTACAGGGATTTATGAAAGTCCTAAGGGGTAGAATGGCTGTTTTGGGAATGTAAAGGTAAAAGGTTACAAAGTCAAGAGTTGACCAGGATATTCACGATGACAAAGTAGTTTGGTCGCGACGTGAGAGTATTATGGTCGCAACTAATGTTTACAGAAAGGTTTAGATGCGACTAGAATATATGTGGTCGCAACTAGTAGGCAAAATGAGCATGGTTGCGACTGGAAGACGATGAAGTCGCGACTAAAGAGTGATGAGGTCACGACGAATGATGTATAGGTCGCGACTAATGAATGCAGAAGGCATTAAGTTGTGACAGAAGGATAGTTCGGTCGCGACTATGGAATAAGGGAAAGGTATTGAGGCGTATGGAATCAAGTGGGCAGACAAGAGGTGGCCATGGTGTTGTCATGAGTGAGGTAAGAAAGGGAGATGTTGTCATGAGTGAGGTAAGAAAGGGAGATGTTGTCATGAGTGAGGTAAGAAAGCATATTGACGGAAGAAGCAAGCTAAGCCATTCATTTTACCTTTGTTTTCATTATAAATATCACCACTCCCTTGCCTATTCCATTCACGCCAAGAGCAAGCGAAGAAGTAGAAAGAAAGAAAGAGAAAGAAAAGAGAGAAAGAGAAAGAGAGAAAGAGAGAAGGGAAGAGAAGGAAGAAGAAGGAGTTCTGGTTAGGTTAGGAGCAGCCTGAAAAGCTTGGGAATAAGGTAATTTATTCTAGTCCCTGCTCTAATAAAGTAGAATATTATTCAGTAGCCAGAATAGAGGAATATATCTCTTTATATGGTTAGCTATGGATAGAAAGAAAGTTAGGGGATGATCAGGATAGGGGTATTATCTCAAGATAGACTTGAGTTAGTGGAGTTATGCTGGATGAGATAATAATGAGATGTTGTTATGTTTTAGGCTCTGACCTATAAGAAGATGGAGCTAGAAAAGTAAGGATGTTTCAGAACGTACCTACTTGTATGTTTATATTACTTGGATGTTTTATGTGTTGGTTGCTTACTTTGATGATGTGAATCATGTATAATTAAGTGATGATTTGTTTCTTTTTATGCTATAGCCATATGTTATAACTAGGGGACATGGAAGCATGTAAGATATCATTATGCAAATATGATCATTAAGTACACACATATTAACATCA
The DNA here is from genome assembly GCA_037074615.1 of Leucaena leucocephala. Taxonomy (NCBI): domain Eukaryota; kingdom Viridiplantae; phylum Streptophyta; class Magnoliopsida; order Fabales; family Fabaceae; genus Leucaena; species Leucaena leucocephala. Next base: position 5,360,981 of record CM073548.1, on the reverse strand, counting down.
AGCATATAATTGCATATATTGTAGGATTTCCATTTGCTACTGAGATTTTCTCTGAAATCTCACCCTCTCCATGTCACACCACAATAATGATCTCACATGAGGAAGAAGATGAAGAGGCATGAAGAAGAGATAGAAATTAGTTGCATAATTTATGTGTATATGTATGTAAAGATAGTTGATAAAATGTGTCACTGTGAACAGTAACTCATGAGCAGGCAGTGGTAATTGAGTTATAATTAAAAATAGTAAATGATCGAATAAATATACAATATTTTTAGAAGTATTTATTTAACATGTCAAGCTTCGTTTTGATATCAAGAATACCTTATTGTGACGTCAATACAAAGAGAACGAATTTTTCAAAGTTAGGGACCAACAACTATTTTTCAGAATTTTTGACCAAATGAACAGTAATATTTGAAAATTAAATTGTACTGAGTGACTGAGCATTTGGTCTGAGACTTATTTGTCTATTAAACTATATTATGTTAGCTTCGAGTAGCCTTTTGAACCACGTCATTTCAAGTTTTTAGAATTAGCTATGATTTTTTGAAGTTTGTGCTTAATCTGAAAATACCACATGAATAGTATCCATGAACAGGGAAATTCCAGATTTTGAGAATGAATTTCAATGGGCTTGTAAGTGGTTCTAAATACTACCGAATGGTCCCTAATATGTATGAAAGTAAGATGTTACAAATAAAATGTGTTACCTATGAATTTAAAGCTTAGGATGTTTACTACATTTTAATAAAATTTTGTGACTTAATTCATCTATTCACTCGGTCAAACTGGATTTAAAACAAGACTGCTTTATGACCAACGTTTTTACCATTTCAACTTCTTCTTTTAATTCTTATAAATTATTCTAGTATTCATAAACCATAAACTTGATTTCCCATACATTCATATAGCTCATGTAAATGTACCATAATTATTTCATATATTTCCATCACATAAATAAACACTTTAATAGCATTTTCATACATGGGAAATTTATATAACATATGCTAGAACATTAGTTTGTCTACTTTCCATCTTCAATTCTTTGGCTCCTTCATCGAGCACAAGTATTCCATCATAATTGACCTATTATGGTTGATTATGGGAGGGTGAGATTATGGGAAATCTCAGTAGCAAATGTTACCAATTAATGCATACAAGATGAATGCAAGTGTATGACATGCTTCCTTTATCTTTCTTAAGTTTCCATTTACATAGTATCATGCTTAATGCTTCATACTATCATGTATGACCATAAACTCATAAAGGGAAGCGAATATATCATTCATACATATCATACATCATCATCACATATCATAGATATGTTGGAAATTGTGCCCTAGGGGCCAATCATTGTATCGGGTTATCACATTATTTGCATGTTTACTGTGATGACCATCCTTGGATAACTCGTGATCTTATCCTAAATGTCCCTGGTCGGTCATCTATGCGGGAGCAGAGATGAAATAAGACCAGTATGACTTTGAAGATATATAGAGATATAAATCAAAGTCATAGGCACATGTAAGAGTACAGGGTGCTGGACCGACCCGCTATGAGAGAGCTGCATGGGTTAAGTCATAAGTTTCTCTCATATACAAGCCATGTCACTATGCCCTTTGACCTGAGATCATCATGGATTCCTACATGACAAACGCTCAGCTTTGACCTAGTCAAAAGTCACTTTTGACCGAGTGATCATAAAGGCTATGCTCGGGCTTAGTGGTTTTTCATGCGGAGGAATGTGAATGGTCAAGATGGGATTTGTCCCTCACATTCGTAGAGAGATATTACTGGGCCCCTCGATGAGTGAGTCTGAGAAATGTATGGCCATACTGGAATGGAAGGGTAGTTCCATTTCTATATTCAGACTACTCAGGGATCGAGAAAGTAATGGTCAGGAATAGGAGGATGACGTTCTCCATGCCTCATCCTTGACCGAAATATCATGTGACAAAAGGGACGTGATGTGGTTGTATGAAAGGTTACATCGTTTATCGATCCTCATATGTTTTGGGTAGTCGTAATGCCTTGCTAGAGACCGCTTACGACTTGTGGGTCAGTATAGTAACTGGGCCACTGCCAACTTCATATGGGCCTAGAGGGTCGCACACAAAACAGCCCAATGCGAGCTATGATGTCCAGATTCATTGAATCTAAGAGATGTCTAGATTCAATGAATAATCTAGGGTGGATATATTTTATATATATATAAATTAGTTTATATATATATATTATATATATAATATAAGAGATATTTGTAAGATTTAATTTATAAGGATAAATTAAATCTCTATCATTTTTGAATTTGAATTTAAATGGATATGATCTATTTAAATTTGAAATTCAAATTGATAAGATATCTCAAATTTGATTTATAAGAATAAATCAAATATAATTCTGTCTTATCTTTATTTTAAATTAAATAAATAGGTGAATTAAATCTGTGGGACGGATTTAATATAAACCATATTTATTTAATCAGTTTCTTGTTAAATTATGCAATATATGATATTGTATTAATTTTAGAATTAATATAAGATTAATTCTGAAGCCCGGCCCTATTAGAAGCCCGATAGCTTCCTATATATTTGACATTAGGAGCTAGGGTTCTACACACAATATAGATCTCTTCACACACATTCAGTCGTGAGAAAAGGGGGCAGGGAGAGTGCAAAAGGTTTGCACATAAGAAACTGCCGAGATAGAGAGAGTGAGGACGGAATCTCTAGAAAGCCCTAGAGGGACAAGAGGCGCTAGCACGTCGTTCGCAATTGGAACGCTGTTCGTGTGGATACCGGTAGAGGAAGCCGATCTGAGCTGTCGACTTCTACGATACGGCCAGACACGAAGAAAGGTCGCGACCAGAACACACTTAGGTCGCGACCAAACGGGCATCTGAACGTCAGAAATCCGAAAAGAGGAGACAGGTCGCGACGTGAAGTTGAAGAGGTCGCGACTAAAAGCTCCAGAGGCGACAGGTCGCGACTAGAAGCAGAGTAGGTCGCGACTACAAACTCCAGAGGCGACAGGTCGCGACTAGAAGCTGAGGAGGTCGCGACTGAAAGTTCCAGAGGCGAGGAGTCGCGACTAGTGGACACTGAGGTCGCGACCAAAGCTTGAAACCGAAGGTAACACTTCTTTCTCCTTGACTTAAACACATTCGGTAGATCCTGGCTGGGAATGGAAAAATTTTTAAAGTTAATTTCCGCTGCGTGTCTTCCAATTCCCTACAGTGGTATCAGAGCCATGCTGTTTTGTGTTTAAGTTAGGTTTGATTGTTGATACATGTGATGTATGTTAGACTTCTTAGCTGATTATATGATAACATGCGAGATATGTATGACATATATGGAATCTGTTTATGTATGACATATACGGAATCTAAAAGGAAACTGAAATCGGTGGTGTATATCAATTGATTTGATCAATTAATATTGATGGGGTCTAAGGAAAAAGAATTAAGATTCTTGATTATTTATCAAAAAATATTTCTATTGGGGCGCTGCCCCACACCCCGCCCGCTAACCGGCTAGCGGGACCGCCGTGGCTATTTAATCGTAGCGCAACATAATCGTAATATGTATTGACTTTCCTGATATATGAATGTTTTGAAACATTTATTGCCCTTCAAATAGCATGAATTTTGATTCTTGAATGTTTGGGTATGGTGAACAATATGGCTCTAGATTACAAGTGTTGTAATTTTTCTAAATACGGCCTGCGTGTCGTGCCTTCCTCTAATGACTCTCGTTGTACATTCTCTTCTCATCTCACTCCCCTCGAATGTTAAAACGAGGTTTCCTTATGTACTTTTCCTATTCTAATTAGAGAGCTCCTCTCATTGGCTTGAGGGGACTTAGGATAGGTGAGCCATATTGTATCACGTTTAAGATTATGCATCTTTTGATTAGATCACTGCATGTATGTTTTATATGCATAATACTTGTATGAGATACAACCGCGATACATGCATCTTATAAACCAGATAATTAATTAAACCCTCTAAAAGAAATCTTAAGTCATATGCCGTCAATTAATGGACACTTGTCAAAACCTCGATCGCTCATTTGTAGGTCCACCAAAGTGGGTGCATTTGAGTTATCTTGGGGAGATAAGCAAGAGTAATGGTGCTACTCTTATGTTTGTTATTGTTTGACTTAATTGAGATTATCAAAACGGTTTTGGGTCTCAAGGCATTAGATGGGATTAAAACATGCCGGATCATATGATGATGGAATCCCATAAACATCTAAGAGTTACATGTGATGTAATTGGTAAAGTTGTTACCTACCTAAATAACTTAAAGTTGAGCGTCCTGCCAAAGCGGACTCAAGTTTAAGCCAAATATGGATCTTAGCCCACTAATTATTACATTGAGGGTTGTTTTATTTAGTGGGAGATTGCTAATTCGCTTGCATATTTTAATTGTAGAATCATGACGACTAGTAATACTGCTACATTATCGTATCGATCTATCCTTGAGAAGGACAAACTCAATGGGACAAACTTTCTTGACTGGTTCAGGAACTTGAGAATTGTTCTCAAGCAGGAAAGAAAGGTATATGTCCTAGATCAGCCCATTCCTGAGGAGCCAGCAGCCAATGCTCCTAGAGCTCAGAGAGATTCTTATGCGAGGCATAAGGAAGACTCTGTCGATGTGGGATGCTTGATGCTTGCCACCATGGTTCTGAAGCTCCAAAGAGATCTGGAACACATGGAGGCTTATGAGATGATTGTGCATCTTAAGGAAATGTTCCAGCAACAGGCAAGGCAAGAGAGGTATGAGACCACTAAGGCCTTACATTCCTGCAGGATGGCTGAAGGTGCATCAGTGAGTACTCATGTCTTAAAGATGAAAGGGTACATAGATCACCTTGAGAGGCTTGGATTTCCCATAAGTCAGGAGTTAGCTACAGATTTGATCTTGAACTCACTCCCAGAAAGTTATGACCAGTTTGTCATGAACTACAACATGAACAACATGGAGAAATCTATTTCTGAACTGCATGGGATGCTTAAAACTGCTGAGCCGACTGTTAAGAAGAAGCCCAGTACTGTTTTGATGGTTCACAAAGGAAAGGGTATGAAAAAGAAAGGCAAGGGCAAGGGGAAGGGTCATGGCTCATCTGGTAAGACCAAAGAGTCAGGCAAGCCCGAAACCAAGCCTGCACCAAAGAAGGCAAAGCCTCCAAAGGAAGGAGTTTGCTTCTTCTGCAATGAACCGGGTCATTGGAAGAGGAATTGCAAACTCTACCTTGAAGATCTGAAAAAGAACAAGAAGGATAGCGGGGCTATCGCTTCTGGTATTTATGTTATAGACATTCATCTCTCTACTTCCACTACATGGGTAGTAGATACTGCATGTGGTTCTCACATTTGTACAAATGTGCAGGGCCTAAAGGACAGTAGAAAGCTGAAGAAGGGCGAAGTTGACCTACGAGTTGGAAATAGAGCAAAGGTTGCTGCTCTAGCTGTAGGCACTTATGAATTAGTTCTGCCCACTGGGCTTTTGTTAGTTTTGAACAATTGCTATTATGTTCCTGCTTTGAGTAGTAACATTGTTTCTCTTTCTTATTTGGATAAGGAAGGTTACACTTCCATTTCTGGGAATGGTAAATGTTCCATTTATCGTAATGATATTTTCTATGCTCATGGTGATTTGCATGTTGATCATTACATATTAAACTTGGAACAACCCAATCATGGAAATATCTATAACATAACCGCCAAAAGGATCAAACCAAATGATTTGAATCCGACGTACCTCTGGCACTGTCGTCTAGGCCACATAAATGAGAAACGCATTTCTAAACTCCATCAAGATGGATTTCTCAACTCATTTGATTTTGAATCATATGATACTTGCGAATCTTGTTTGTTAGGAAAGATGACAAAGTCGCCTTTCACTGGACACAGTGAGAGGGCGACTGATTTGTTGGGCCTCATACATACAGATGTGTGTGGACCGATGAATACAAATGCCAGAAGAGGTTATTCGTACTTCATTACATTCATAGATGATTTCAGTAGATATGGCTATGTCTATCTAATGAAACATAAATCCGAATCTTTTGAAATGTTCAAGATATTTCAAAATGAAGTACAAAACCAGCTTGGCAAAACAATTAAAGCCCTTCGATCTGATCGAGGTGGTGAATATTTGAGCCAAGAGTTTATCGATCATCTTAGGAATTGTGGAATAGTCTCACAATTGACTCCTCCAGGAACACCACAATGGAATGGGGTTTCTGAACGGAGGAATCGAACACTATTGGATATGGTTCGATCCATGATGAGTCGAACAGATCTTCCACCATCCTTTTGGGGCCACGCCCTAGAGACAGCTGCGTTCACACTGAATCGTGTTCCATCTAAGGCAGTTGAAAAGACTCCGTATGAGATATGGACTGGGAGGAAACCTAGTTTGTCTTTTCTCAAGATTTGGGGATGTGAGGTCTATGTTAAGCAACAAGCCTCAGATAAGTTAGCGTCCAAATCTTCAAAGTGCCTTTTTGTGGGATATCCTAAGGAAACCAAGGGATATTATGTCTACAACCCCACTGATAACAAAGTGTTTGTTGTCAGAAATGGTATCTTTCTAGAACGAGAATTTATCTCTAAAAGAACCACTGGGAGCAAGGTACACCTCGAAGAAGTTCGAGAGCCACAAGACGCCACAGAACTAGAGATGGAAAGTAGAGAAGACTCACAAGAAGTTGTTGAGACTCCTCAAGTCACGTAAGGCCCAAGGCGATCTAATAGGGCACGACTTCAGCCTCAGAGATATGGATTTCTGATTTCTGATAGTCGTGATGTGTTGCTTATTGAGCATAATGAGCCAACTACCTATCAAGAAGCTATAGTGGGACCAAACTCTGAGAAATGGCTTAATGCCATGAAGTCTGAGATGCAATCCATGTACGACAATAAGGTATGGACCTTAGTCGACCCGCCTGAAGGTATAAAAACCGTCGGGTGCAAGTGGGTTTTTAAAGAGAAAACTGACATGGATGGCAATGTAAATGTCTTCAAGGCACGACTGGTTGCAAAAGGATTTACTCAAACTCATGGTGTGGACTATGATGAGACCTTTTCCCCAGTTGCAATGGCCAAATCAATCAGAATCCTCCTTGCCATTGCAGCATATTATGACTATGAAATATGGCAGATGGACGTCAAGACAGCCTTCCTTAATGGAAAGCTCCTTGAGGATGTGTACATGACACAACCTGAAGGTTTTGTGCGTTCTGAGGACTCTGGTAAGGTGTGCAAGCTTCAAAGGTCCATTTATGGACTGAAGCAAGCATCTCGGAGTTGGAATCATCGTTTTGATGAAGTAGTCAAAGAGTTTGGATTTCTTCAAAACATTGATGAACCTTGTGTGTACAAAAAGGTTAGTGGGAGCACAGTTGTGTTTTTGGTACTCTATGTCGATGACATCCTACTCATTGGGAATGACATTCCTACCTTGCAAATTGTCAAGTCTTGGTTAGGAAAATCTTTCTCGATGAAAGACTTGGGTGAAGCCACTTACATCCTAGGAATTAGGATCTATAGAGATAGATCTAAAAGGCTTCTAGGACTGAGTCAGAGCACATATATAGACAAGATACTGCATAGGTTCAGTATGCAGGAATCAAAAAGGGGTTTCATACCCATGTCTCATGGTATTCACCTCAGCAAGGATTTGTGTCCTAGTACACCAGATCAGCGAGGTCGCATGAGTAAGATTCCATATGCCTCGGCCATAGGATCTATCATGTACGCCATGTTATGTACTCGACCAGATGTCTCGTTTGCCTTAAGTATGACTAGCAGATATCAACAGGACCCTGGTGAGGGCCATTGGACTGCTGTCAAGAATATCCTTAAGTACTTAAGAAGGACTAAGGACTTATTCTTGGTCTATGGTGGATTGGAAGACGAGCTCTATGTAACCGGTTACACAGATGCAAGTTTCCAAACTGACCAGGATGACCAGAAATCGCAATCTGGATACATATTCCTCCTGAATAATGGAGTAGTAAGCTGGAAGAGCTCTAAGCAGAGCACTGTAGCAGATTCTGCAACGGAAGCCGAGTATATAGCAGCATCTGATGCAGCTAAGGAGGCCATTTGGATCAAGAAGTTCATTGCTGAACTAAGGGTGGTACCGACCATCTCAGATCCAATAACTTTGTTCTGTGACAATAGTGGTGACATTGCACAGGCCAAAGAGCCTTGGTCACATCAAAGGACCAAGCATATACTCAGGCGATTTCATCTCATCAAAGAAATCAATGATAGAGGTGATATAAAAATATGCAAGGTAATAGGAGAAGACAATGATGCTGATCCTCTAACAAAACCGCTTGTCCAGGCAAAACATGAGCGTCATGTTAGGTCAATAGGATTGAGACAAATTAATGATTGTTCCTAGTGCAAGTGGGAGGATGTTGGAAATTGTGCCCTAGGGGCCAATCATTGTATCGGGTTATCACATTATTTGCATGTTTACTGTGATGACCATCCTTGGATAACTCGTGATCTTATCCTAAATGTCCCTGGTCGGTCATCTATGCGGGAGCAGAGATGAAATAAGACCAGTATGACTTTGAAGATATATAGAGATATAAATCAAAGTCATAGGCACATGTAAGAGTACAGGGTGCTGGACCGACCCGCTATGAGAGAGCTGCATGGGTTAAGTCATAAGTTTCTCTCATATACAAGCCATGTCACTATGCCCTTTGACCTGAGATCATCATGGATTCCTACATGACAAACGCTCAGCTTTGACCTAGTCAAAAGTCACTTTTGACCGAGTGATCATAAAGGCTATGCTCGGGCTTAGTGGTTTTTCATGCGGAGGAATGTGAATGGTCAAGATGGGATTTGTCCCTCACATTCGTAGAGAGATATTACTGGGCCCCTCGATGAGTGAGTCTGAGAAATGTATGGCCATACTGGAATGGAAGGGTAGTTCCATTTCTATATTCAGACTACTCAGGGATCGAGAAAGTAATGGTCAGGAATAGGAGGATGACGTTCTCCATGCCTCATCCTTGACCGAAATATCATGTGACAAAAGGGACGTGATGTGGTTGTATGAAAGGTTACATCGTTTATCGATCCTCATATGTTTTGGGTAGTCGTAATGCCTTGCTAGAGACCGCTTACGACTTGTGGGTCAGTATAGTAACTGGGCCACTGCCAACTTCATATGGGCCTAGAGGGTCGCACACAAAACAGCCCAATGCGAGCTATGATGTCCAGATTCATTGAATCTAAGAGATGTCTAGATTCAATGAATAATCTAGGGTGGATATATTTTATATATATATAAATTAGTTTATATATATATATTATATATATAATATAAGAGATATTTGTAAGATTTAATTTATAAGGATAAATTAAATCTCTATCATTTTTGAATTTGAATTTAAATGGATATGATCTATTTAAATTTGAAATTCAAATTGATAAGATATCTCAAATTTGATTTATAAGAATAAATCAAATATAATTCTGTCTTATCTTTATTTTAAATTAAATAAATAGGTGAATTAAATCTGTGGGACGGATTTAATATAAACCATATTTATTTAATCAGTTTCTTGTTAAATTATGCAATATATGATATTGTATTAATTTTAGAATTAATATAAGATTAATTCTGAAGCCCGGCCCTATTAGAAGCCCGATAGCTTCCTATATATTTGACATTAGGAGCTAGGGTTCTACACACAATATAGATCTCTTCACACACATTCAGTCGTGAGAAAAGGGGGCAGGGAGAGTGCAAAAGGTTTGCACATAAGAAACTGCCGAGATAGAGAGAGTGAGGACGGAATCTCTAGAAAGCCCTAGAGGGACAAGAGGCGCTAGCACGTCGTTCGCAATTGGAACGCTGTTCGTGTGGATACCGGTAGAGGAAGCCGATCTGAGCTGTCGACTTCTACGATACGGCCAGACACGAAGAAAGGTCGCGACCAGAACACACTTAGGTCGCGACCAAACGGGCATCTGAACGTCAGAAATCCGAAAAGAGGAGACAGGTCGCGACGTGAAGTTGAAGAGGTCGCGACTAAAAGCTCCAGAGGCGACAGGTCGCGACTAGAAGCAGAGTAGGTCGCGACTACAAACTCCAGAGGCGACAGGTCGCGACTAGAAGCTGAGGAGGTCGCGACTGAAAGTTCCAGAGGCGAGGAGTCGCGACTAGTGGACACTGAGGTCGCGACCAAAGCTTGAAACCGAAGGTAACACTTCTTTCTCCTTGACTTAAACACATTCGGTAGATCCTGGCTGGGAATGGAAAAATTTTTAAAGTTAATTTCCGCTGCGTGTCTTCCAATTCCCTACAAGATATATCAACACACAATCATGTACATCAAGTATACAAGAAGGATAAGTTCACTATCTTATAGTTTTATTCTTTTCTCCTTTCTTCCTTTGAAACCAACCAAGCAATGGTTACTTGCTCCACCTCTTTAAATCATTATCTTTAACATCTCATGGCTCTAACACAATTACATTATGTATACAACTCATTAGAGCCATTATATTACCAATGTACATCAACTTAATTCTTGAAGTTAGTGGTCTAGTTTTGTAACAATTATTTTCTTAGACCAATCCTACACAATTTTATTCAAGGAACCCAAGTATGAACTTGTAATTATGAAAATCAAAATCCTCCTATCCAATCTGGATAGAAACCGAAACTACCTCTAGGAATTCTAAAATTTTCTATTTTGATTCAAATGCTTCCAATACTTGTTTCTCTACTTATCCCTACATAATTTTTCATTTTAAATCCATTGTAAGTATCAAAATCATCATATTTCATCTCCTGTCCAGACTTTTTAACAGTGACAGAACAGGTGACAAAATTACAATTACAAGATTGCATAGTTTCTACAAGCTTATACTACCCAATTCTAGCTTAATCTTATTTGTTTTATCTTTTTCTAACATCAATTTCTCCTCCTCCTAATTATGTACAGGTTTTGGTCTGCCATGGAAGAGGAGAAATTTCATTATTTTCTAGCTAAGATAATTCCTCCTAGAACACAAGATTAAAAGCTTGATCCAAGTACTTGTTCTCTTGATTCCTAACTTCCTTGGACCCTTGGTTTTCCTCTTCTTCTTGTGTCCAGGTGCATTTTGGAAGCATTTCCCCTTAGTTTCCTTACTTCACGTGCTGCAAATTGGGGGGGTTATTTATAGATTTTTGTTTGGCAAATCAATGGCTTAAAACAACTCTTGCATTATTTGAATCAAGGGCCAAGATTGATTCTTAAACTTGACTTGCCCACCAAGCCAAATTATGACATCATCCATAACATCATTTAAGGCAATGTGTGGCATCTTCCAAAGGAGAAAGGGATACTTGAAAAAATTTAGTCCAATCCAGTACCAGCCAGTTCAAATTTCCCAAAAACTAGACTGTTTTATAACTCTAATTTTTGTAACATTCCAGAATATGTTTTCTATCATTAATTCCAATGTTTGAATTTTTTCTACCATTGACATTCTTGGACTTTGTATAAATTTAATTACTGTCCCTTAGAAAATGACAAAAATGCCATTAGTTCATAATTTTGCACTATATTAGCCCTAAGGATATTATTGTCATTTTACAATTCATCAGAATATTTTCTAACCCTGGTCAAATATTCTTGTAACTTTCGTTGACCTTTTGACCTTGTTCAAATGACTAAAATGACCTCCATTCATTCTTTATTCATTTTATAACCTAGGAGAATTTTTGTCATTTTGTACTTTTTAGGATATTTAGGGTATTGATCCTCTATCTTTTTCTGTATAATTTTTTGTCCATGAATATATAACTTTTTTGGATAAATGATCCAATATTATTTTTATATATTTTTTGAACATTTAGTTATTTAGAAAATTATATCAATTAATCAGGAACTTAAATAAAAGTCCTGCAGTTAATAGAATTGATCAAGAAAATCTTCTCTATCTGGTCCCATCTTCAGATCATGGATTTAATGCATGCCCTGATCTTTTCAAAAAATAACATTTAGGTCTTGAACCCTTATTTCTTTCTTGGTATTTATACTTATACCCTTGAAATTCTATAATTATACTTTAGTCCCTTAATTTTTTATAATTACACTTAGTTCCCACAACTTGTATCTACTTTCATTTTGTCTAGAACTTTTAAGATTTTCATTTTAGTTCCTTACTCATGTCTACATTCACTTTTGACCCAAGGAACCTTTATTCTTTACATTTTGGTCCCTTTTTACTTCCTTAGGCCCTGAAGGATTTTTCTTCTTTATAATTTAGTCATTTCTTTCCATTTCCTCTTTCTGTGCCCAGGAGACTCTTCTGAAGCCTCTAACTTTATTTACAAACTTGTCCCTGGAACTTTTATTATTTACATCTAAGTCCATGTACTTTCACTATTTATAATTTAATCCTTGAGTATCCCTTGTATATTTCTAGGACTTCTGCTTAAAAAGGCTTAGTAGTCTATCTGTTTAAAGCTACTTTCTGGACCTAAAAATTAGGATATTACACCATCAATACAGTTAAATCATTGAAAAATACTGTTCATTTGGCCATTATATAACTTCCAATTTTTAAACATTAATTTTAAAAATTCATATCTCCTAGTTCACATATCCAAATAAGGCAAATTACCTATGCTTTTAAAGCTTGGGACGTGTACTATAAGCTCACCAAATTTCATGGGTAAACTTGACCATTTACTAGGTCAAATTTGAGCCTAAATCTTAGTGCTTTAGGACCTACAAATTGGCTTATTTCTAGATTATGAACTCTAACTTTGAAAAATCATATTGGATTGTATACTTATCCAAATTAGGTGATATTGGTGTCCACTTAAATTTTATTATCTTAACTTTATGTATCATATTAAAATTTGTCTAGCAACATAATCAAAACATAGCCATAAGGTCACTGCCTCACTTAATAATTACATGCCATTGTTCCAATTCTTTTAATACATCATGTGATATCATAATTACATACAAAGCATGCCTAATTATGCACATTTAGGCCTTTTTTCTTGGATGTTCCAGCACCTATATCAATGTCAAATTTATGGAAGGAATGAGATTTCAAAGAAATCTCAATAGCAATAGATATCACTTTATATTCATTAAGTTGAATTATCTAATTATATGCATATGATTTGTGAGCAACATAACCTCATCATCAAGCATACTCTAACATGCATATTGTCATGACATATAGTGCAAGGAGATGCAACAACCATTATAGCTCATGGCAACATAGTCCATAGCATCATCACATAACAAGCTCAACTAAACATCATATATAAAATGCAATTAAACAATCAACATAACAAACTTTAAAGTAATTTATCCTTTCTACCTCTTGAAGATTCCTTGATATTTTTCTCTAATGTGAGAGTCCTCCTTGGGCAAATGTCAAAGCCTATACATTGCAAAGCAATGGCATGTCACAATACTATTCATAAACATAATTCTAAAGCTTAAGTTCTCTAAGTCCTCTTTTAATCCACTTTTAGAGCTTTAAGCTCCATCAATCCAAAATTAATTTCCAATGTTCAATCCTACATAATTTTCTATGTAGAATTCAATTATGGAGTTAGAATTTTAAAACTCCAATTGCTATCCCAAGTCTAGACAGAACTATGACCACCCCCTAAATTTCCAAAAATTCAACATTTTGATTCTAATGCTTCAAATGCTTATTTCTTTATTTAACCCCACATAATTTTCTATTTTAAATGCATTGGAAGCATTAAAATCATCCAATTCCTCTTCCTTTTCAGAGTACCATACAATGGCATCAAGTATGCTAAAGATGGAATTCCAAGATTACATGGATTTCACAAGCTTAAATCACTTAATCCAAGCTTGTTTCTACTTATTTAAGCTATTTATAACTCAAAATTCATCCTCCCTCAGAAGCAAAGAATTTTGTTCAACAACCCCAACGAGGAACAAAATAATATTTCAACCACTAGATTTAAGAAATAATCTTCCAACTACTTAACCCAAAGCTTATAGTAAGAATTTACCTTAATTAGCTTGAAAATTGGAAGCTTGAATTTGGGTTGAGAAGAAAATTTGGCAGAGTTTTATTGTCAGCCAAGTAGCTCAAGGGGATATTTATAGGGAAAAGTGAGACTAGATCAAGGGTTAAAATCTAATCTTGCAATGGATGGCCAAGATTACATCTTGAAAATCAATGGCCAAGATTTAACCAATTATCTTGCTTACATCTTCAACTCTATTTCATGACATCATCCATAAGATATCATCATGCAAGGTGGGGCCATCTAAGGGAATAAGAGGTTGACTGGAAAATCCAGTTCAATCAGGTACCTACCCGTTCGATTTTTTAAAAAATCAGACTATTTTCTAAATTTAATTTTTATGAGGTTCCATAATTTATTTTATGACATTAGATTTAGTGTTTATATTTTTTCTTCCTTTGTCATTCTTGGACTGGGTATAATTTAATTACCCAAGCCATGAAAAATTACCAAAATACCTTTAGTTCATTTTTATTCACTTTTATAATCATATGGGCATTTTTTGTCTTTTTACATCTCTTTAAGTATTCCTTAGTCATAGTCAACTATTCCTGTAACCCTTTTTGACTTTTTGTCCAATGTTATATGACCAAAATACCCTCCATTCACTTTCATTTATTTTTATAATACTAGGATATTTTCATATTTTTCACATTTTACTAGGTTATTTCTCATCCCTGACCCTTATTCCTGTATCTTCTGGACATCTTGTTCAGGTTTATTCCCTTTGTTAGATATCTGATCTAACATTACCTAAAAACTTTTACTAAAAAATTAATTATTTTAGTAAATCATATCAATTAATCGGGGCATCAAATGAAAAATTATGATTCGGGTCCAACCGACTAGAAAAATCTCCTCTATCATTCTGTGACTTCAGATTGGGTGTATTTCTATATAAACTCACTATTCACCTCTTTGCATAATAGATCTTTTCCTAAATACCAAACATATCCTTTCCTTTTTTAAAATTACCCTATGTCCTTTGCCTTTTTCAAAATGACATCCATGTCCCTTCATTATTCATAATTACCCTTAGTTTTCTTTAGTTATGTCTACCTTGACTTTATGCTATGAAACTTTTAGGGTTTTTATTTTAGTCCCTTAAAACTTTACAACTTGATCCCTTTGAATTTCATACTTATGCCATAAAGAAATTTCTTACTTTATGATTTAGTCCTTCCTCTTTTCTCTTTCTAGGTCTCAAGGGCTCGTCTAGAGTCCCTATAGTTCCTCTATTTACAATTTAATCTCTTAACACCCTCTGTATATTTCTAGGACTTCTGCTCAAAGGAGCATAAAATTTGGGATGTTACAGCTTCTCTAGCACCTTCTTTAATTCTAGCTCCTGTGTGACCACCTTTTTTTTTTTAATTAGAGATGTTAGCCATTGAAGAAACTGCCCTGTAGCATCACCCAATATGTAGACTTAGTTAGTGGGGCAGGGAACCGGGGTAGTCCCAAAACCTTCTTTTTATGTACTGTTACCTTCACTTTGTCATTTGGAATTCTCTTGTGGGGAATTGTTGTAGTAGCTGTGTATATTGTATCCTGAACGACAAGGGTTTTAGTCCTTTTGTTTGTCAGAATAAAGAGACAACATCGTTCCCCATTGTCTTCTATCTGGTTAGGGTTAATGTCATGATCAGATGGTTGAGAGACAAACTTCTCCATCTTATTTTTGCTGCCCTCACCACTTGTTACCAAAAGAGAACCTTGAAAATATGAAAGAAATTACTTAAGACAAAATAAATGTTAAATGGCCCTTAAAAAAAGTGAATATTTATTACCTCTAAAAATTGGAAAGCAGTAGGGAAGCCCATCATCATCATAGCTTAATCTGACATCCACCTCCTCATACATCTTTTGTATCTCCGCTTGATGTTGTATAGTAAGTTCATCTCGAATCTTTTAAAGCTCGTCTCTTGACACCATGTCTGTAGAGGTTGCACTTATTCTTCATGATGCGGAGCCAAAAACTCTTTTTGAATAACTCCTTTAGGGGCCCCTCTTACTCAACCTGAGTGATCAGGCCTCCCCATAGTTGTCTCCAAGATATCCATTCATTTTTCAGGACAAAAGATCCTTGGGTTACGTGTTCCTTTAGTACATCCTATAACATATAAATAACCAATTTAAAATAACTGAAAAGAACGTAATCATGTATAAATTTTTACTATTTAAATTAATTACTTACAATCCTCTCAACAATAGTAGTAATCTCTAGAGTGATGTACTGCCCTTTCTTAACCCTCGTCGCCTTCCCTTTTTCTAGCGAGATGGACATTAGATGAATTGCTTGATTCTAATAGGGTATGATGCAACAGCTTGCTGCGCAACCTGTAACTACTCTTCCATCATTTTAATTTCCAGACAGTTGTAACTCCCCTGAGACATGTAATGCTAGTATACATTCTTCTTGGCTATTTTCTGATTCTTCTTACTTATAGCCTATGAAAATAAAATAAAGTTAGATTTGTTAATTAAAATATAATTTTTTTTACTAATTAAGTTAATTAAAATGTAAGTTTACACACATCAAACTTTATAAGTAGCCTCTTCCCTTCGTTGACAAAACTGTTTCCACGTTTCGTCACTAACATTAGGGTATGTGTCCTTTAGATGCTCACCCATCTTACTTCTTCAGAAGTAGTCCTTTGTAATGTTCGACTTAAAGTCTCTTCACTGTTCATCGCATTGCTTCAAGATACGATGCCTTATCTTTGCAGTAGCGGGAATATCAAAATGTTGCTGCAGTCAAGTACAAAAATAAATAAAGTAAAACTGCAATAAAGGACAAAAATAATTAATAATTAAAATAGATAGATGAAACATATAATTAGAAATATACCAAAATGTCCTCTTAAACTATATCTTTGTCTTTTGGGTCTACCGCTCTCCAATTAGCACACGTTATACTAATCTTAGAGCATACTATAAATCCAACATAATCGTTAACTAGTGCCCTATTTTTATGTATTGCCTTCATATCGTAATCAAACCAATAGTAACTTTGTGGGCTATGTCCCATCATCTGTCTTAGTCACCCATTTCATAAGGGTCAGGCCTTTACCTCTTTTCTTACCTTGTTGACCAAAACCTTGCTGACTAAAACCATCCTGACCTGAACCGTCCATTTCCTATTCACAAAACAATAAATAAAGTTAAGAATAAAAAATAATAATAATGCAATCAATTTAGTAATAAAGTAAATATTTATTGTTCTTACTAGTTGGTATCCACCCAAATTCCTTCACAATGATCATCTCTAACATCATATTCGTCATCTATCAAATCAAACTAAGTTATTTTAGGTTGAGTAGTCGTGAAAGGCAGGGTGGGATTTTATCGAGGTTGAACCCTAAGTCACTTTCTTCTCCACTAATCGCTTACTTTTTACCTTGAGCACAATGGAAGACCTTTATTTGCTATATCAGTGACATAAAACACTTGTGTTGTGTGACTTGCTAAGATGAATGGCTCATCTAGGTATCCAACTCCCTAAAGATCGAATGAAATAAATCTAAATTTTTCGTCTACTTGCATAGTATTACTATTAACCCACTTACATTTGAAGACCATAACTTTAAACTTGGAGTAACTAACCTCCCAAATCTCTTCAATTACTCCGTAATATGGCATGGATGCCAATTTTGGCCTTTTATCTTTTAAACTAGCAAAATCATCGCTTCAGCTATAACTATCACCCCACTATTTTGCATAATATTTTTATAATCTTGGGCTTTTTTGTAGTAAGAATAACCATTTATATCATATCCTTTCCAATGCACAATCTCAAAATGAGGCCTGCAGCTAGCCTTTATATTGTCTTAGAAGGATTGTTATCCTTTAACACTTTTTGGTTGAACCATTCTACAAAAGACCTATTATACTCATTAGCTAGTCGCATATCGTCTTTCTTGGGTTCATATTCTCGAGCATATTCTTGTATCCAAGTAAGGCATAACTTTATCTTTATTCTTCAAAATGTAAAGACATGCTTGCATCACCACTTTGCGAGACAAGGAATTCACTTTGGCACCACCCCAAGTTCTTTTGTTTTTTCTCCCCTGATCATATCGAGATTGAGGAAGTCCAATTACCTTTACCCTAGTAAGATATGAGTTATACAACTCAATTGCCTCTTCAGCTACATATCTCTCAACAATTGATGCCCATGTTGATAAGGATTTTTAGAATACCCTTTTAAGAATTTTCATGTATTTCTCAAACGGGTGCATCCACCTTAAATACATAGGGACACAAAGTCTAATCTCACGTACCAGGTGAGCTATCAAATGGACCATAATGTCAAAAAATGCTGGAGGAAAGTGCATCTCTAACTGGGAGATGATAACATAACCTTCGTTTTCTAATTCATCTAACTCAGCATGATCAATTACTTTGCTATAAACAGCATTGAAGAACATACAAAGTCTAATAATAGTGCTCCTCATATCAGCTTTCATAATGCCTCAAATGGCCACTGGTAGTTATTGTTGCATCAACATGTAGCAGTCGTGGGAATTTATAACCGTTATCTTCAAATCTTGTATTGATACAAGCTTCCTAAAATTTGATAAATTACGTTGTGGAACCTTAATACCATATAAACACTCAAATAGATTTATTTTTTTATATTTGGATAATGTGTGTATCACTGGGTACAAATAAACTCTCTTACTATTCTCTATTTGTTGTGGATATAGAGGTACTCTTATTCCTATTTTAGCTAATAGCCAAGTCTCATTTAACATTGACCACATCCTTACTTTTTCTACTTATATGCAGAAGTGTGCCAACAAGGCTCTCACAAACGTTTTGCTCCACAAGGCATAACATCTAGACTGTGTCTCATTTCAAGACTTTGCCAATATGGAAGATCAAAGATGTATATATTTTTTCATATATTTCTTTTAACTGCCTTCTTCTTATTATTTTTACCTAAGATAACATGAAACCTTATAAATGTTGATACACTTCTTCTCCAGTTAAATGTACTAGACCCATTTGATATTCCTGTGAGCCATTAAATGCCTTTTTTTAACCTACAGTAAGTGTGGTGTCAACTAAGAAACCTTCTATGAGAATGTTATATTATCTTCATTCCATGATTAAGTTGCATGTAATTAGTACCTTCTTCATATATGGGACATGCTTTATGCCCCATAACACTATAACTTAACAAATTTCCATATGCCAAGATGTCATTATTGTGGTGAAGATCATGGCGCGTAGTTTGAAAGTCTCTTGTTTATATTCATCAAACACATCAACACCTTCCTCCCAATATTTCTTCAAATCCTCAATCAAAGGTGCCACGTATAAACGATATCATTTCTCAGCTATACTGACCTCGAGATCATCAAAGACAAAATGATATACTTTCGCTTCATACACAACGAGGGAGGCCTGGCCAACTACTATGTATGCTATTGAGATTACATACTAATTGATTCTGTTCATACATAGCTCAAACTGAAGATGTAACATCCCAATTTTCAGGCCTAGAGACGCAGAAATAGCCTAAGATTGAGAGGCTACCAGATCCCCTTTGAGCAGAAGTCCCAGAGGCACACAGATAGTTTTCAGGGACTAAGCTGCGAGTAAGTAAAGGTACAAGGACTTATGTGTTATAAGTGAAAGTCCCAAGGGGTAGAATGGCCATTTTGGGGATGTAAAGGTCAAAGGTTGCAGAGTTGAGAGTTGACCATTTTGGTCCCGACTATAAAGTAGTGTGGTCGCAACTAATGTTTACAGAAAGGCCTAGATGCGACTAGAGAGTATTATGGTGGCGACTAATATTGGCAAAAAGGTCTAGACGCGACTGAAAGATATGTGGGTTACGACTAATAGGCAAAATGAGCCTGGTTGGGATTGAAAAGTGATGAGGTCGCGACTAAAGAGCGATGAGGTTGCGACTATTGAACACAGAAGGCATGAAGTTGCGATGAAAGGATAGTTGGGTCGCTACTATGGAATATAAAAGACGTTAGGCACATGGAATCAAGTGGGCCAAGAGTTATGAGGGTCCAAGAGAGATTGGAACGATATTTTAATAAAGTATAGTTACCCAGTTGGAGATAGAACTGGGAAAAGGGTAGATAAAGTAAAGGTTATCCAGAACCATGAGGTGGCATGAAAAGGTTTCCTCATGGGACCCACAAGATGCCACATGGCATTGAGTTAATGGAGAGAGAAAAAGTAGAAAAAGGTGGTGGACACGTGGCGCGATCTCAGCCGCTCATTCCAGGAAAAGACTCTGGAATTCTCTGGAAGCGCTGAGTCAGCATACGAGGTGTCCCTTGATGATTTCATGAGTGATGAGTCATGGTGTGAGGTGTCCCAGGATGATGTCATAAGTGATGAGTCATTGGGGATGATGATGTCATCATGATGAGGTAAGCAAAGCTTCTTGAGGAAGTAAGCAATCTAAGCTATTCATTGAGGTTTGATCTAGGCCATCCATTCCACTTTGCCTCCACTATAAATACCCCCACCCCTTCCCATTCCATTCCACGCCAAGAGCAAGAGGAGAGGTAGAGAGAAGAGAGAGAAAGAGAAAGAAAGAGAGAAAGGAAGATAGGAAGGAAGGAGAAGGAGTTCTGGCTAAGCTAGGAGCAGCCTAAAGAGCTTGGGAATAAGGTAATTTATTCTAATCCCTGCTCTAATAAATTAGAGTATTATTCAGTAGCCAGAATAGAGGAATATCTCTCTCTATAAGGTTAGCCGTGGATAGAAAGAAAGTTAGGGGATGGTCAGGATAGGGGTATTATCTCAAGATAAGCTTGAGTTAAGTGGAGTTATATTGGATAAGATAATAATGAAATATTGTTATTATATGTATAGGCTCTGACCTATGGAAAGGTGGAACCTCAGATCAAAGGTTAAGGAAAGCTGCATGCCAGGTAGTAGACATACCCATTCTTGTATGCTTGATGTATATGCTTGTGTGTTAATATGCCTATGATATGTGATGATAATGATGATGATGTATGCTCTGCCTTTTTATGAGTTGATGGTTATGCATAATAGTGATAGGCATAGAGCATGAAAGTATGTAAATGAAAGCTAAAGAAGAATAAAGAAACCACATATCATGCACTTGCATTCATCTTGTATGCATTGAATGGTATCGTTTACTACTGAGATTTCCCTAGAAATCTCACCCCCTACCTTTTTCAACCATAACAGGGTGCTAGTTTGGAGAAGATGGAGCGAGGAAAGTAAGGATGTTTCAGAAGATTTATGGGCTCAATACCAAATTCAGAATTGTTTTTTATCCATTGTCTTCCATTAAAGAAAATTAGCTACGTGACGAAGTTGTCCATTGTTTATTTTCCTATAGAAATGCCATCTCAAGTTCTTTGCATTTGTGGTATTAGCAAACAAATGCTTAAACCGTGGTATTATTGGAATATACCACAACACTTCAAAGAAGAATCTTTGGACATTGTCACATCCTTACTTTCTCACATCCTAGGGACCATTTGGTAGTATCTGGAACCACTTTTAAGGTCATTGAAGTGAAATTTTCTAATCTTAAGTTTTACTCTTTAGATTACTGTTCACTATCTAAATTCTAGATGAGTGACCTAACTTCAAAAAATCATAACTAATTCTAGAAAAATTGAAACAAAGTGGTTCAAATTGCTAAATGACTCGTTGACCACGCATTAACCAAGTCAACATCAGTAAACATTATAATTTTACTGTTCATCAAACGTTTTCCCCTGAATCCAGCATTTTGGCCCCAAATTTGAAAAATTATATCTCCATGTGTAGACATTCAAATAAGACATTCTATATATCAAATCGAAGATTGGTATGTCTAATATTTACTATAAAAATATCATACATTTATTCAAGAATTTACTATTTTTAATTACAGATCAAACATCACTATCTTAACACGAGTTACTGTTCATGGTGCAAATTCCAGCAACTAACTTTACATACATATGCATAACATACATCAATCACATATTAATCATGCTAAATAATTCTTAACTTCTCTTTATGAATCCTCATCTCATCCATCTTGAGAAGACCTGCTGTAATTGGATTGATATGGAAGGGGTGAGATTTCGGGGGAAATCTCAGTAGCAAACGGAAACCATACAATGCATGCAGTTAACTATATGCTTGATGTTACTATGTTTGTACTTAATGATCATGCTTGCATAATAATAACTTACATGCTTCATGTACCTTAATTATAATATATGGTCATAGCATAAAAAGAAACAGAGCATCATTTAATCATACATGCTTCACATCATCAAAGTAAGTAAATATCACATAAAACATTTAAGCAACATAAGCATACAAGTAGGTAAGTTCACTACCTGGCGTGTAGCATTTCCTTTAGTCCTTAACATTTGATCTGAGGTTCTACCTTTTCATAGGTCAAAGCCTATACATAGCATATTAATATTTTATTATGATCTTATCTAGTATAACTTTACTTAATTCAGGCTTATCCTGAGGCAATACCCCTATTCTAACAATCCCCTAACTTTCTTTCTATCTACGGTTAACCTTATAGAGAGAGATATTTCTCTATTCTAACTATTAAATTTATAAGAACAATCCTCTAATTTATTAGAGCAGGGACTAGAATCAATTACTTACCTTATTTCTAAACTTGCCGAGTCCCTAAGCTCCTTGGATTGCTCCTAGCTCAGCCAGAACTCCTTCTTTCTCTTCCTTCCTTTCTTTCTTTCTCTCTCTCTCTCTCTCTTCCTTTCTCTTCTTCTTGCCGTGGGATGCCTTGAATGGGAGGGGGTGGAGCTCTATTTATAGGTGAAGGGAAGTGGATTGAACGGGAAAGATCGAATCTCGATGGACGGCTCAGATCGCTTAGCTTCTCCACCAAGCCTTGCTTAATCACTATGATGACATCATCCTCCATAATGACTCATCAAAAGTGACATCATCCATGGACACCTCAAATGCTTAGGTGACGTAATAGTGGGGACCTCGGGACAGCTCACCAGCTGACTCAGCGCTTCCAGAGAATTTCAGACTCTTATTGCGGAATAAACGGCTGAGATCGTGTCACGTGTCCTTATCTTTTTTTTCTTCCTCTAGATTAGTTCCATGTGGCATCTTGATGGGTACCTTTCACACCACCTCATAGCTTCCGGATAAGTCTCAAGCTTTATCTGATCAATTCCCTGGTTATCACTTCAACCGAGTAACTTTATTTTATTGAAAAGTCACTAAAATATTATTTTAATGCCACTTTAACCCACATATTTCTTGGGCTATATTTTTGGACTCTTGGAATGTCATATTGGGTCTCTGATCAAGCTCAAGTACTCTGATAGCTCAATTCCCAATAAACATCCCTTAGCAAATTATCAAAATGCCCTTGGTCCCTCTTTATTTACTTTAATGAGTCTAGGGGCATTATTATCTTTTCACATCTTACCAGAGTATTCCCTGACCCTGGTCAACTATCCAGATAACCTTTGTTGACTTTCTAACCTTAGTCAAATGACCAAAATACCCTTTACTCATTCTTTAACTATTTTATAACACAGGGATATTTTCGTCATTTCGCACATTTTCTGGACACTAGCCCCTTTTACCGCTGAACTGATATAATGGGCTTGGGCCTTCCTTTACGTCATCATGGGCCTCTATGTGACATCATCTAGGCTCATTCAGTCCTAGTTTGCTTACCGATTAATTTCCTAATCGGATATCGGGCGTTCACGAACTCCCGTCAAAATTCACTAAAAAGTGAATAACTTTTCTTACAGATCTCCTTTCGGGATTTCGTCAGTTCCTTAACCTTTATCTTCACAGGACACATTTTCCTGTAACTTCTAACTTATATCTGAGTTCCAAAAGATCTGATAAAAATTTCAGATAACTTTTAGACTATCAGATAAATTTTAGCTATCTGAAACTCTGATAAAATTCCTGTATTAAGCTAGATTAACTAGCATCATTTCCTCTATCTGCTGATAAAATTTGGGATTGAAATGCTTCTGGGCAGTTCTAAGCCACTTCCGGTTCAACTTTCTATAATTACCATTTTGCCCTGGAAACTTTTCCTTTTTTCAATAAGTCCCTCAACTTTTCATAATTATACTTAATGGCCCACAACTTGTGTCTACTTTTATTTTTACAGCATGGAACTTTTAAACTTTCATTTTAGTCCCTTCTTTTTCTAAAATGACCATTATGATGCCCCTATAGACTTTTACTATTTACACATAAGTCCCTGTACTTTTACTTATTTGCAGTTTAGTCCCTGAAAACCCTCTGTATGTTTCTTGGACTTCTGCTCAAAGGGGTCTAGTACCCTATATATTTCAGACTACTTTCTAAGTCTCTAGGCCTAAAAATTGGGATATTACAGACATCTTATCACAATCACTATCATCTTTCTTCACTTTGTATCTTGAAGTACCACATTTAGGGCACTTATTCAGCCCTTTATACTCATTTTTGTACAGTATGCAGTCGTTAGAGCATGTATGTATCTTTTTATAGTATAAACCCATTGGACATAACATTTTCTTTGACTTGTACATTTCTTTTGGATGTGTATTACCTACAGGAAGCGCATCACTCAACAACTTGAGCAATTCTATCAAACTATATTAGCCTAACCATTTCTCAATTTCAAATTCATTAATCGCAAAATAAAATTTTAAACTTGTGTACTCATCTTTACTCCCCGGGAACAATGGCGTCTCAGCATCACTTAGCAAACTTTCACATATCAGAGAGAATTGTGGAAATGATTCAACTCTAATATCACGAAACATATCAGGAATTATATCCCCAAATTTATTCACAACTTCCTCATTTTCACACAAAGGAGCCTTTCTAATTTCATCGTGTCAAATCTAATTTGTATATCTTAAATTTATCCTATCACATATAAGATGCTCTCTTATATAAAAAATAGATAATTGATTACTGTTTAAATAGTTGACACAAGGATAGAAATATAACCCATCACTTTTCTTATAAGTATTCCTCTTTACAAATTTAAGAAACTTTTCTACCCTATATTCATAGTCCTTAGTAGTTCTCCTAACTTTCATCTAACTACGATCCATTATTCTACATTATCATTTAGCATAGTTGTCAAATTAAAGGGAATATGCTAGCCTTTTTATTTTATACAAATTTTGGTAGATTTTCCCTTAAATACAAACAATCCCAAATTAAATAATAACCAAATCCATCAAACTTGCCAATCAAGTTTATTGTCAACCAAAGCTTTTAAATTAATTTATAACTTTCTTAAGTAATACTTACATTGCTCAAACAAAAAATAACACAAAAATACCAAACACTACAAAAGATTAGCAATGTATTAACAACAAAAAGTATTGGATAAATAAATAGGAGTCAATGAATAAACAAGCACTATAAAAATTTCATAATGTATTGAACAAATAGGATAATAAGCCAATTAACAACAAAAAATTTTAATCACAATGTATTATTTTTTAAAATTCGCAAAAATACTCCTATAAACAAATAGGAATTAATGTAATAATTCAAACACTGTAAACATCAAGTTTTTATTATAAGGAAGATAGACCATATTATCTATTATAATTTATAAATAACAAACAACATAAAAAAGCAAGAAAATGAGCAAATGACGAAGGAAAACGATGACTTATGGAGAGAACGATGATGATGTTAATGACGGGAGATTAGGCATCGAAAATAGGAGGAAAATGCTAAACAATCAACTTCGTGAAAGTTTGTGGTGATGAGGCAGACAAACGGGACCATAATAGTGATAGAGGTTTTTTAAATTTTGGATGACTTTTCACACAATCGCTGTTAAAAGAACTTTTCACGGCATTTTAACAGAAATTTGCTGTGAAAAATATTTACCACGGTAACTTTTTTTGTCTAGCCGAGTTGTTTTTACCGGGTTGAATTCCTTTCCACGGCCTTTTTTTTTGTTGAGAAAAACGCCGTTAAAAGTTTTTTCAAGGCGGTTTTTGAAAAAACGGTTTCAAAACGGCCGTGAAAAGTTTTTTAAGCAGCTGACTATTTATAAAAATGCCACTACTTTTTTTTTACGAAAAGTATTTTTTTTTCTAAGTAGTTTGACATTGGATCTGAAAAAAAAATTCTATGGTAACATTGCTCCTTAAAAAAACTTTCAAATACTCATTGCTTCTAAATAGAAACTTTCGATACAAATTTAAACTTTAACCCAAAAAATACAAAACTTATGACATGATAAAAATTGTTAACTTTACGATAATTTTGATACCCTTCACTAAATAAAAAAAACTTCAATGATAATTTTAACTTTAAGGGATTAATAGTTAAAACATGAAACATTAAGGTCTTTAATTTAAATTTTTAAAGGTTAAAAAATTCTTATGCAACTGACTTAAAATTTAAGAAAATTTTGCATATTTTAACCTAAAAATATTATAGGGATCTTAATTCTTAATGCAAGTTGACCATAATTGTGTGTTTGCATGTTAAACTATTTTGGAAGTGTCACTGTGGATGTGATTCACTCCCTCTCGGCTTAAATATAGGTTCATTAAGATTAAGAAAAAATATTGAAAATAGTTAAATTTATTAAATTTGTCATAAATTAATATAATCTTTAATTAACTTAAAAAATTTCTGCCTCTTATTTTAAAATATAAAATTGATAGCAAAGTTGTTATTGGGGGATATTATTAGAATAAAATGGAAGAATTAGAACAAAGAACCTACAGTAAATAATATTTATTAAGAAAGATAATAAAAATTTTAATTATTTAGAATGACTAAATATTAAAATAAAAATTGAAAATTACTAAATAACTCCTTATCTAATTTTTAAACTGTGTTATAATTTTATATTAAAAAATTAAAATTAAAATATAATTTATTAGTATTTAATTGTTGAAATATTGTTTTAAATTTTTTAAGTAAATATTTTTTATTAGTAAAGCTAATGATATTAAATTTAAATAATTAAAAATATACTTTTTAAATTTAAAGTATTAAAATAAAACTTAATATAAATATCAATGACAAAATATACACTTTAACTAAAGCTATATAATGTTAAGGTTTAGTGTAACTAATAAAACTTAATATAAATATAAATGACTAAATATATACTTTAGCTAAATCTATATGATATTAAGGTTTAGTGTAACTAATAAGGATAATAATAGGTTTATTATCTTATTAATTTCTATTCTCTCTTCCTACACTTGTTATAGATGAATATATTTATTTAGTTTTATTTATAAGCTACTTCCAGTATGTTTTAACATAAATTAAGAAAAACTTTAAAACTCGTTAACTATGTTATAAAATTTAATAACTTCTTAACTTTATCCTATTTAATATATATTATACCCTATAAGAATAAGAGAAAATCCCAATTAAATCCTCTTGAAATAATCAAAACTTAAATCAGGCCTACATTTTTAATTTAATTCTTAATCAAGCCAAGAGGCCTAATTAAGAATTTTAGAATGTTGTCAAATGACAACAATACCTCTCTGATTGAAAAGAAAAGAAGCGGCAGTGCAGTGGAAGCAAAAAAAAAAAAAAATTAAGTTTGTTTTATTATCCTTCCCACAACATTTTTAATATTTAGTTTATATCAAGGAAGCCTCCCTAATAAATATCAACTACCAACAATCTTTATTATTATTTTTTTTCTGGAGTTGGGTCATGCAAGATTATCTCAAAACAATTGTCGATGTACTTCGGCCCTTAGATTTTGGGATGAAAAAAAAAAAAAAAACACTGGTACTTTGATTGTGACCATTCCAGGCTAAGCTTTAAATTTAACAAGCTACCATTTGTTGATATATATATATATATATATATATATATATAATAAATATTAAGAGATTGTGAGAATTGTTAATCAAATAAATTTAATTTTGCCTTGTCCTCCTTTTCTTTTCAAACATAAGGGGTGTTATTGTCATTTAACAACATTCTAAAATTTCTAATTAAACCTCTTAGTTTGATTAAGAATTTATTAAAAGTGTAGGCCTAATTTAAGTTTTAATTATTTCAAGTAGATTTAATTAGGATTTGTTCTAAATAGAATATTAATATAATAATAAATAAAAAAAAAATAAAATGGCACTAGTATATTCACATCAAAAAATTCTCACACTATATAAAAAAAAATATGTAATAAAATTATAAAATATCTTATAAAAAAGATAAAAATATCCCTTCTATATGGGATTTGAGGGAGTACTTGATAGAAAAATAAAATTGCAGGTATTTAAAAATTAGAGTTAATAAATGATAAAACCCTAGTCCCCACTATAAACCCCTCTAACCCGTCTTGGAAATTCTGTCTCTCTTTCGCCTGCCTTCTCCACTCTCAGAAGTGAACACAATGTCCTTCCTCCATCGCATTCTTCGTCGCACCTTCTCTACCTCACTTCAATCCACCGTCTCCATCAAGTCAATATCTGAAGACCTCTACAAGGAACGCGACCTCAAGCGTCTCGTCGACAAGTTCAAGAAGGCATCAGAATATCCTCGTTTCCGCACCAAAAGTGGTATATACGAAGACACTGTTCGTCGCCTTGCCATCGCGAAACGCTTCAAATGGGTCGAAGAGATCATCGAAGACCAAAAGAAGTACAGTGAAGTCGAAAAAGAAGGCTTCTCGGCCCGTCTGATTACTCTCTATGGGAGTGCTGGTTTGTGTGAGAATGCACATAAGACGTTTGATGAATTGCCTGAAAGAAATTGTGCACGTACAGTGCTTTCTTTGAATGCTCTTTTGGCTGCATATTTACACTCGAAAAAGTATGATATGGTGGATTTAACTTTTAAGAAGTTGCCCTCGAAGCTGTCTATTGAACCCAATTTGGTGTCTTATAACACTGTTATTAAGGCGTACTGTGAGATGAATAATCCTGATTCGGCTATTTCATTGCTTCAGGAGATTGAGAAGAAGGGAATGGACCCGGATTTGATCACTTACAATACGCTTCTTGATTGGTTGTATAGGAATGATCGTTTTCTAGATGGGGAGAAATTATGGAGTCAAATGGCTGAGAAATCTGTTGCTCCTAATATCAGGAGCTACAATGCTAGGTTGAGGGGGTTGGCTAAGGAGAAGAAAACTAAAGATGCTGTTGAGTTGTTTGAGAAAATGAAGAATGAGGGTATCAAGCCTGATATGTTTAGCTTTAATGCTTTGATTAAAGGTTTTATTGATGCAGATGATTTGGATGAAGCTAAAAAGTGGTACACTGAGATATCAAATTCTGAGCATGATCCGAACAAGATAACTTATGTGACTCTTATTCCATTCTTATGTGATAAGGGTGATTTGACAACTGCTCTTGACTTGTGCAAAGACATCTTCAATATACATTGCCTTGTTGACCTATCAATTCTGCAGCTTGTTGTGGATAGTTTGGTGAAGCAGTCTATGATTACAGAGGCAAAAGAGCTTGTGCAACTTGGGGAAACGAATGGCTATCGTCGCTACAGGCTAAATTTGCAGGCAGATAAGTGAAGTAACTTATGTTCTTTCTTATTGTTTCTAATTGTTCTTGTACTTTATCCTTTGTCATAATCTCAGCCATAACCTACATACGGTTGTGATGGGGTATTTTGAGCTCAAGTAACTGATTGCTTGAAAATGGGATATGCAGTTTACATTTTTTTTTGGGGTATGATCTTGTGTGCTTAATTGCAATGTAGTTTCCCATTATCTCCAATTTGAACAAGAATGTACTTTCCATTGAATGTTAAAGTGGTTCAATTACATCCATTTGTAGACTAAACAATAGTGAACATTCTTAGAGAAGACAAACCAAACCTACCGGGTTTGGCAACATAAATGATTCCACATTGCATTTGCAAGATTAGCATCTAAGAAGCATTGACGGAACACAGACAAGGAAATCATTGTTCAAGCTGATTAATATATATAGATGTATATGAGTTAAGGTGTAAATTTGCCCTAGAAGTTTTTGTTTAGAAACAATGTTGTCCTAAATTTTTTTTAGTTCAATATTGCCCCGGAATTTTCAAAATGTAATCATATTGCTCCACTTTTTTAAAACTAACTTTGACCATTAAAAACTTGTTGACTATTAATATTTTAACGGTAAAAGGTAATATTGCTCAATTTTAACACTTTTGGGCAATCTTAGACCTAGAAAGGCTTCCGGAGCAACATTATTCTTGAGTGAAAATCTCTAGGGCAAATTTACCCATTAACCCGATATATATTGATACAACAATGGTGGTTTGGTTAAGTGAAAGTGATTGGATATCCTGAAGCAATGAAAAAGTTGAAAGAGTTAAACTCTTTTTGGTCATGATAATACGAGAATTTGACATGATATCAATGGATTATTGGTAATCATACAAAATACAGCTACCTATTGTGTCTATTACTGGGAGTGGCTCATTGAGGGAGAAATTGAAATGCTTAAGATATGTGTGACCCATATGAAGACATTGTACTATCACAAGCTATATCAATACGTATGTAATACTACAACCGGTCTTAATTATAAGACCTAATTGATTTTTCTTGGATAAATTAAAAAAGTTAAATAAATCATTTAATTATAACAATATAAAAGTTGGTTAATTAATTTTTATAGATTAATGAGAGTATGTAATATGAATTTATCTTAAATAGTCGGATTTAATCATAATTAAATAATTTATTTGGTTTATTTAATTTCTCCAAAAAAGTTAACTAAATCTTATAATTAAGACAAGAGGGAGTAAAATCTACGGCTAATTGCACTATCACAAGGAATGAATAGTGCAACACATTTTTTAAACTCTTTTCAATACTGGAGAGATCTGTATTGTTTATTATATAATACTACCTGTTATCTAGTTTATATACGATATTATGATTTGCATTTGATTTGTACGTATGTCATAGTGTGTTCCTTGCATTTTGAACAGTCCAAGTGCTTCATTAGTTGAGACTACTTACTGAAAATGTGAAAGTGAAGGAACCGCAGATCATGTCTCTGGATTCTTTCTCTTTAGCTGAGGGTGATTTGGTTATTTGAAGCCCCAATTTGGCTTTCTGAATGTGATTTTATGGTTTACGAGGTAAGTATATGAGAGATGTTTTATCTCGGCTTATGTGAAGGCAAACGTGGTTATTAAAAGCAAATTCAAACAATTACTAAGGGTGTGTTTGGATTAGCTTTTGGAGAATAGATTCTGAGAAGAATAGGTTTTGGAGAATAGATTTTGGGTAGAATAGATTTTGGGAATAATAGATTTTGGAAATAAAGATGTTTGGATGATTAGTAGTAGAATTACTTTTTATATTGGTAAATTACTAAAAATGGTATGATATAATTAAAAGTAAGAGAGATAAAAGATGATAGAGAAGAAA
Organism: Leucaena leucocephala; assembly: GCA_037074615.1. Taxonomy (NCBI): domain Eukaryota; kingdom Viridiplantae; phylum Streptophyta; class Magnoliopsida; order Fabales; family Fabaceae; genus Leucaena; species Leucaena leucocephala. Next base: position 5,329,536 of record CM073548.1, on the reverse strand, counting down.
GAGGAGAGAGAGGAGAGAGGAGAGAGAAAAAGAGAGATAAGAGAAGAGAGAGGAAAGAGAAAAAGAGAAATAAGAGAAGAGAGAGGAGAGATGATAGAGAAAAGAGAGGAGAGAGGAGAGAGAGTGTAAGAAAAAGTAAGGGTATAATAGTAATTAGATAATCCAAAGCTTAGGTTTCAAACCAAAAGCTATTTTCAGTGGCTTATTCAAAACCGCGGTTTCAAACTGAGGTTTTGCCCAGAATCAATTCTCAACAAAAATAGCTGTTTGTGTAAAAATTTTCCAAACCGCGGTTTTGACCCAGAATCAATTCTGAAACGGGCTCCCAAACACACACTAAATATGATAGGTTACTTGAGAATATCGTAGCTTGGGGCAGAATAATTGCTTATCAAAAGAATTATTGAAGCTATGGGCCTGTTTGGATAGGATTTTAAAAAAGGGCTTATGAAAAAAAAAAGTTTATGGACAACTTATAGAAAAGGGTTTTAGAAAAGAGTTTATGGAGAAAAAAAAGTGGTTTTGAATAAATAAGTGTTTGGATAATTATTTTTGGAATGACTTTTTATATTGGTAAATTATTAAAAAATGTATGATTTTATTAAAAGTAAGAGAAATGAAAGAGGTAGAGAAAATATAAGAGAGATGAGAGATGGTAGAGGAGAGAGGGTAGAAAAGTGAGAGAAAAGAAGAGAGAGGAGAGAGGAGAGAGGAGAGGGGTAGAGATGAGAGAGAGGAGAGAGAGTGTAAGAAAAAGTAGGGGTAAGATAGTAATTGAATATTCCATAAGCTCTTTACTGTTCAAAAAGCTAGTTTTAATAGTTTATTCAAAACCATAGTTTTAAACTATAGTTTTGCCCAAAAATACTTATGGACAAATATGACTGTTTGTTTTAAAAAAATTTTAAATTAATATTTTGCTCAAAAGAGCTTCTAAAATTATAGCTTGGAGCTGATCTAAACTGGCCCATATATAACACTTTTGAACTAGCAGTTTCAAACTCTATAAAGTAGAATTTGGTGATGTTCTCATGGTAAGAAAATAAAATGAAACAAACAATAAAATGATAATTTCATGAGAAGAGATGTATCTTTCGTGGTTTTCTTTTTTCTTTTTTTTTTGGGTGCGTTAAAAAAACCTTAAATTAGTTTTTTTCTTATACTCTGGAGGAAACAGAGATTAACTATATGTAGATTTTCTAAACCATTTGGAAGGTGAAGTACGAGATATAAAGAGAATACTGGGTTTATAATTTTTTTAAATTATTATGAATATTTGCAATTTGGACTATGAATTTTCTTTTCATTCTTAGAGTTTGATTGCTTTATTTATTTACATATAAGTCCTATAAAACAAAAGGAAGACAACTAAAAGAGATTTAAACCAAACAAAATACATTTGAAACACAAATGAAAAACCCTAATTACAAAATAAACGTAATCACATATTAACAACATACTTAAGGGATTACCAACTAAAAGATTTATTGCAAAGAAAGAAAACATTTTCCCCAAAATTTCGCCCAATATGTACAGAGTCCAGTTCCTTAAGATGACATGGCCCAAGTTCAAAGTTCTAAGTCTCCAATTGTATGAGGCCCATGACGTGAAGAAGAAGCAATAGCTGGAGAGTGCACTTTTATATCTCTTTGAAATCACAACCAATTAGGGATCGGTCTCAAACCTATATAAACTTTTTTTATAAAAAAAAAAAAAGCACAACCAACTTTATCTGGCATAAGGTCTTCCCTTCTATTCCTGGAACGGGGAAAAAAAATACAGAGAGAAAGAAACAAGGAATTACTGGGTAGAGGTGAATTACATGAATGGGTTTCTGTGAATAGTTTATTCCTTGAAAGGAGAAAATGAAAAAACAAAAAGAAAGAAAGAAAGGAAGAAAGAAAGGGGGAAAACACAAAAAGAAAAAAAAAAAAAAAAAACTCTTGCATGATTGAAGGAGTCCTGGACTCTTGGATCCTTTGCTGCTTTGTAGTCGCAACGCAGAGGAGTTGTTGCAAGGTACTCCCTCCGTAATCAAATGTAAAGAGAAGATTCTTTTTTATTTTTTTTCTTTAATATAAAAATTAATTGATTAATTTAGATAAATTAAGTAAACTAAATAAATAAATTAATTATGACTAAATTTAACCCTTTAAAACAAATTTATATTATATGTTTATTAATTAATTTACCCAAATTAGTCTACTGGCTCTTATATTAGTTATAATTAACTGATTTATTTAATTTCTTTAATTTACCTAAATTAATTAATATCCTTTTATAATTAAATACCGGATGGGGTATTAAATATAAGAGAAAATGTAAAGTCTTATAAATATTTAATGATATCTTTCAAAGAATGTCTGAAACAATGATATCTTTTAAAAAAATGCTCCTGAGAATTAGGACTGGCAGAACTATAGTTATTTTTTATAAACTAGAGCAATAAGTAATACTCCAACTATACTTTAATGGTGGGCAAAATAGGAAAAACATGTTTTTTAAGATACTTTTAAAATGTAAACTACCTAACATGGAGGCCAATGAGCCAAAACATGAAGACTGATGTGTACCTCTATGAGCCAAAACATGAAGACTAACTAACTACACCGACTAACAGTATTCAATATTTCACCTCCAATTTTGGGGCCATACCAGGCCTACTTGGGTGCTTGCAGTGTGGATGGTAGCTCTGCTGTGACAAAACATTTGAACTGGTTCATTGACCTCTTTGTATCATAACAAGTTCCTCAATATGAGTCAACAAAAACATTCTCCTTGTATCATGGGGTCCAAAATTTCATGGTTATTTTTGGCTCTTTAAAAACTTCAAAATACTAGATGCCCGTGAAAGATAACTTCATGGCTACTGTTGTCCCTTAACTCTTAAATAAATGACACTTCAATGCTGCTCTAAACACATGTAGATCCCACATAACGGATGTTTGGCCCGTTTAACAACTTGACACAATCTTCGTAACTTTATGGCTATTTTTACCCCTTTAGGAACTTTAGAATGCTAGACGCCTATGGAAAAAAATGTGACTCTTTTTCTCCTTAACCCTTGTATAAACTATTATTTATACTTTGTTTTATTGTAAAAAGTGTCTAAAGATTTAAAAATTTGTGAACACCTAATTTACTTGTGTTACCATCTCTAACAATGTTTACAAATCATTTCTTCAAATCTTACAAATCATTTCTAAGATAAGAATCCTTCAAATTTGAAGAACATAAGAAAATATAGACAGGATGAGTTGGCTAGTGACAACGGTTGTGACTAGCAAGGGTAGAGGAATGTTACATCCTCAAATTTCCTATCTAGTGCAAAAGGAGTTTAGTGTAGGAAAATGTTAGAGTATGCCTAGAGGAAGGAATTGTAAAAGAAGGATTAAACTATAAGGAAAGAAAGCTCTTTAGAGCCTAAATAAAGTTCATAGGGAGCAAAGTGTATATTATAAAAGTTTCATGGATTAAAATTAATGTAGTAATAAGTTCAGAGAACATAAGAATAATATTGAAAGAATTAAGGGACATAAGTGTCATTCTTATGTAAACATGGAAATATACTCGAAAACCCAATAAACCATAATACTCTCTATTGATCATTTATAGCTTGGTTGAACAAATTAATTCCTGCTTTCCTCTGTTTATCGAAACCGGGTGAAAATGTTGTTTAAAAAAAAATAGTGGATGCTGTGCTATTGTGGACGTTGCTGCTGTAGGTGTATATATATGCATGTATAGGCTGCTGTTTTGGTTGATATATATCTATATATGACATTGTGGTTCATTGTTCAGAGAATTGTGTTGCTGTTTTAGAAGTTAACTGGCGTGCGTACGTACGTACGTACGTACGTATGTATGTACGTATGTATGTATGTATGTATGTATGTATGTATGTATGTATAGTGTTGTTGTTATGATTTAGTTTGGAAAAAGGAAAAAACAAGAAGGAGAAGACGCCATTGATGCTATGGAAAATGAACAGTATATGTTTATATATATTGTGTGGCTGATATGTCAAGTATATATATATATGGAAGATTGTTGTTGTGAGCAGGGGGTCTCTATTATGGGAGGAATTTATTTTCTAAATGGTGCAATGGGTTTGGTTTAAGTTTTGGAGGGAGAATAGTTGAACCAAAAGCTAATGAAAGTTAATTGTTGGAATTGAAGGGTATAGGGAAAATGATGATTATATGCTTATGAGATATTGGAATGATGTTTAGAATAATGTGAATGAAGTTAAAATTTCAGATTTGAAATGGAGAAGATGATAATGTAAAATCTTTGAAATTTTTAAGTATTAATAAGTATATATATATATATGTGTGTGTGAATTGATGCGGCTGTAGCAAGTCAAAGGGGATGGATATAAAAAGTGGTGAATTTTATCCCTCATGGATTATGGAGATGAAAAGTGAAAATTCTTGGGAGGCTATTAATTATGATTTCATGTGTCATGTTTGGTAGAAAAGAAATTTATATGGACAAGTGTCCTATTTTCATGAATGAAAATAAATGGTACATGGTACAAAAGAGATGAATAGTAACTACTGATAGAATGTTTTACTTTTGAAAAATTTAGGAAAATAAGGAGAGAATATTATTCTGAAAAATAGAGTAGGAGTAAGCTATATCAGAATATCGCAGGTGAGTGAATAACGTCCTACAAAAATAATATTTTAAATAATGCTTGGTTACTTGATATTTTAGTCAAAGTGTTTATTTTAAGTACGATTTATTAAAGGCATAGTTATATGAATTAATGGATTTGATTAATATTATTAGGTTCTCCTTTGAATTGAATTATTATATGACCATATTTATGTATGAAAATGAATAAAAGAAGTTTTGGAAGAAAGATTGTTGTAAATGTTATATTGAGTTAATTTTCACTATGAAATATTCTTATGTGAATTTCATTATTTGAATAATTATTCTATATGAATTGAATAAATCTTTTGAGATTTTATTTGAATTTTCATGCTGGGGTTTCGAGATTATGAAGTATTCCTGGTAAAATTCTTGCATTGGAAAGTGTTGTGATCATGTAATGCTAAATTGGCCCCATGCATACTTGAAAATATTTTCAAAAAGGACTAAATATAGAACGCTGGTTATTAACAGTAGTACTGTTAGTTCTTGGTGTACCATGGTTAAACCCGAGCTCGATGGATATTCACGGGCCTCGTACTCACACCTGATATTCGTGGGATTTATTCTGGCGCCTGTTATTTGTAGGTCTTGTACCTGCGTCTGTTATTCGTGGGTTTCTTACTTGCGCTTGTTTCGTGGCTTTGAGCCACACCGGATTGGTTATTTACCCTCGTGGACTGTGTGTTCATGCTTATTTTCGTTCTATTGAAGTCCTACGAAAAAAGAATGCTTTGAAATTATGATTTTTAAATGAATTTATTTAAATAATATGTTTTATGGGAAAATTTGTATTTAATTACAAAGTACTATTAGTTACATTTAAACATATTGAAATTGTTTCTTTATACCATTTTTAAATTATATTTTTGGGACGTTATTCACCGGTAGATTATTTTAACTTTAGATAGCGCCGTTGACCTTGTTCCTCCAAATGAGCAGACCCTCATTCTGATCCGAAGCGTTGATTCTTTTGGTGTATCTACTTATAATATAATTATAAACTTATAAAATACTTATATTTTTTTTGAAGTTTAGATGTTACATCTAATCTATAGATAAGGTTTTGGTTATTTTGAAAAATGTCTGTATGTGATTTGAAATATTTGCAGTCTAGTATAGAATTTTTGGAAGGTTTGTTATACGAAGATAATCCTGCCAAAATTTCTACAGATGACTTGCCTTTTGATTATAATGAAATATATATTATGATTATTATATTAAACGTTCTATTTAAGGTTTAAGACTTAAGGAATATAAATTTATTCATATTGTGTGCTTGTCACTACTCAAATTTTAGGGCGTGATAGTTTGGTATCAAAGCTTAGGTCTTCTATAGCTATGTGGAGCAGGGATAATTTAGTGGGGTCTTAATTATCATTATGAACCTGTGCATAATTATAATTGAGGCATCATTGAAGGCATTTTTAGGAAGTCTCAAAATGTTTTCTCACCTCATGGTTTTATTGGCATATTCCTCTAATCTGGAATTGAATATTCCTCATGTTCTGGCATAAATTGAAATGTCGCCAAGAAGTCCATCAACTGGTAGAAGTTTTAGAAACGATAGAGTTTTGGAAAGAGGCTCCGTTCAGCAAAGTGAATTGCCTTTAGAGGCAGATGACAAGGTGATAAGAGAGCTAGGATTTGGGAAAGTCGACCCCTTAGACCTCTATAAGAAATCCTATTTAAAACCAAACCATCAAATCCACAGTCGTTTGTTATTTCTATATCATCTAGGCATGAGACTTGAGAAGAAACCCGTAGCGTTACTGAAGTAGATAATATTTTAGTTAAGTTATTAGAATTCATTAAGTTAGATCCTCTTAAATTCACAGGATTCTGATGCTTAAGAGGAACCTATGGAAGTTCATTTGTGGGCATTGAAAAGAGGGGCAGAAACTTGTTTTGGGTGGATTTTGAAGCTTTAATTATGTGAAATCAAGCTAATGGTTAGTGTTTTGGTTATTATGATTTTGGGTTCTCTCAAAAGTATTTTGGAATGTTAAAGGTTATGATTTTAGAGCTTGGGAACTGATTAAAAACTTTGTGAAGTTTTAAGATGTTAAGCTAAAAGAAATGAAATTTGTTTAAATACATATATCAATTGTGTGGTATGAAGGTGTTTAGATGTTTGTTTAGTGTTGTAAAGTGTTGATTATCTTGGTTAGTCAAGGCCGAAACATGAGTTAAATGGTTTGGGATAGATAGCTATTGATTCCAGATTTAAAGTGAAGGGTATAAAGTATTTTATATATAGCAATTGGTTAATTGACTATAATGCATTAGAATTTTTGAATATGGGTGTTATGGGTTGAAGATACCCATGTTTTAATGCTTAATCATGTGTTGCAAGTGTATTTAAGAGGGAAATAAAACATAGTGATCACCTAAAGGCTTAAAGGTAATGTATGGTATGAATTACTTTGATGGGTGTTGTTGATAGTTTTAAGATCTGAATTATTAGTTATTGAAACTTGTAATTGATTATCAATTGCTGTCTTAATTTTTAAGAATGTCTAAACCAGTGTTTCAAGTGTTACAATATAATTAAGGACTTTAGAATGTTAAATATAAAGATAGAGATTGATTTAAGGATTTGGTATACGATGCTTTCAAGAATTGTAAAATAATTTTTAAAGTGTTTAAACATGAAGTAGGAAGGCCAATTAACTTAATTTCTGCTCTAAAAGCCCAACGATAATTGTTAAAGGATTGTCAGGGATTTATGGCTGTTATGAAGGATGTTGATAAGTCTACTATCAGTCTAGATCAAATTCTAATTGTACGGGAATCTCCAGATATCTTTCCTAAGGAATTACCTAGATTACCTATAGATAGAAGATATAATTTGGTATTGATGTTAATCCTGATACACAGCCAATTTCAATTCTGCCTTATAGGATGACGCCCTCAGAGTTAAGGGAATTGAAGACTCAGCTACAAGAACTATTAGATAAGGGGTTTATCCGACCCAGCACTTCTTTTTGGGGTGCACCAGTGTTATTTGTGAAAAAGAAAGATGGATCTTTGAGATTGTGCATTGATTACCGGCAGCTTAATAAAATGACAATTAAGAATAAGTACCCGTTGCCGCGTATGGATGATGTTTTTGACCAGTTGCAAGGAGCATAGTATTTTTTCAAAGGTAGACTTGCGATCAGGGTATTATCAATTAAAGATCAAGAAGAAAGATATTCCAAAGATAGTATTTAGAACTCGGTATAGTCATTACGAATTTTTAGTGATGTCTTTTGGGTTGACAAATGCTCCTGCAGCATTCATGGACTTGATGAATTGAGTATTCAAAGTTGATAAGTTTGTAATCGTGTTTATTGATGATATCTTGTATACTCTAAGAGTACGGAATAACATAAGCATCATTTACGACTGGTGTTACAAAAGTTGAGAGATCAACAACTTTATATTAAGTTTTCTAAATGTTAATTTTGGTTAACGAGGTCACTTTCTTGGGGTATGTGGTGTCAAAAAATGGTATTCAAGTTGATCCTAGAAAGGTTGAGGCATTCAAAAGTTGACCACTACCTACTACGATCATAGAGATTCACAATTTCTTGGGCCTTGCAGGATATTATCGTTGTTTTGTGAAGGATTTTTTAAGAATAGCCGCCCTATTGACAAGATTAACTTAGAAGAATGTGAAATTTGTTTGGGATGACAAGTGTGAGGGAAGTTTTCAAAAATTAAAGAAATCTTTGACTTCTGCTCCAGTTTTAAGCTTACCATCAGGAACTAGGGGATACACAGTGTATTGTGATGCTTCTCGAATTGGTTGAGGCATGTATTAATGCAAAATGGGCAAGTAATTGCTTAGCTTAAGAAACATGAACAAAATTATCCAACGCATGATCTAGAAATGGCAGCAGTTGTATTTGCTTTAAAGATATGGAGACATTATCTATATGGTGAAACTTGTGAGATTTTCATTGATCATAAAAGTCTTAAGTACATTTTTTAGCAGAAGGATCTAAACCTCAGACAGAGAAGATGGATGGAATTGTTAAAAGATTATGATTGCACAATTCTGTATCATCCTGGCAAGGCGAATGTGGTGGCTGATGCTTTAAGCAGAAAGTCTATGGGTAGCTTGGCACATATAAATATTGAAAGAAGACGGTTGGTGCAGAAAATTCATAAAGTTGAGTAAGAGGGAGTCATATTTGAAATCGTTGATAGAGGAGCATCTTTAGCTTATTTACAAGCTCATTCTTCTTTAAATGAATAGATTAAGAATGCTCAATATTCTGATCCAAGATTATGCAAGTTAAGGGATTTAGTTAAAGAAGGAAGTAATACAGAATTTGTGATGGACCATGAAGGTGATCTGAGGTATGGTAGCAGGATTTATGTGCCTCAAGTTCAAGACTTGAGAAAGCAAATTTTGGAAGAAGACAATCATTCTGCTTATACTATTCACCTTGGAATAACTAAGATGTACCAAGATTTGAAGTAGTTGTATTGGTGGCATGGTATGAAAAATGATGTGGCAAAATTTGTTGCACGTTGTTTGGTGTGTCAACAAGTTAAAGCGGAGTATCAGAAGCCTGTAGGACCATTGTAATGGTTGGAAATACCTAAGTGGAATGGGAAAAATATAATAATGGATTTCATCCTTACTTTGCCCCGTAATGCTAGAGGTTTTGACTCTATTAGGGTTATTGTTGTCAGGCTAACAAAGTCAGCTCATTCCTTCCAGTGAAGATGACTTACAGTGCTGCTAGATATGCCAAAATTTATATTGCTGAGATTTTACGATTGCATGGAGTTCCAGTGTCTATCATTTCAGATAGAGGGCCCCAATTCACTTCTCAATTTTGGGAATCATTTCAAAAAGCATTGGGTACTCAATTGAATCTAAGTACTACTTTTCGTCCTCAAATTGATGGGCAATCTAAGAGAAAAATTGAAATAGTTGAGGATATGTGGAGATCCTATATCAGAGATTTCAGTGAAAGCTGGGATAATTATTTACCGCTAGTGGAATTTGCCTATAATAATAGTTATCAATCAAGTATTCAAATGGAACCATTTAAAGCATTATATGGAAGACAATGTAGATCTCTAATTGGATGGTTTGATGTGGGTGATAGAGAGATTTTTGAACCAGATTTGGTTAGGATGCTAAAGAGAAGGTGAAGGTAATCAAACAAAGGTTGTTTACAGCTCAGAGTCGACAAAAATCGTAAGTGGATCATCGTCAAAGAGAATTAGAATTCATGGTTGGGGATAAAGTACTTTTAAAGGTGTCACCAATGAAAGGTGACATGAGATTTGGGAAGAAGGGCAAGCTAAATCCAAGGTATATTGGTCTATTTGAGATTTTGGATAAAGTGGGTGCTGTAGCATATCGATTAGCACTACTACTAGAGTTATCTGGAATTCCTCCAGTGTTTCATGTGTCGATGCTACAGAAATATTTGTATGATCTGACTCATGTCGTTGAATATCAAGAAATTTGGGTAAATAAAGACTTGTCATATTATGAATATCCTGTAGCTATTATTGATAGACAAGTAAAGAAGCTAAGATCTAACGAGATTCCTTTAACTAAGTATTGTGGCATAATTATTCAGAGGAAGAAGCTACTTGGGAAATTGAGAGTGAGATGCGGATCAAATACCTACACTTGTTCAAGAATTGAGGTGAGTATATTCTAAAATTTGGAGGATCGGATTTCAATAAAGTATTGTGGCATAATCATTAAGAGGAAGAAGCTACTTGGGAAATTGAGAATGAGATGCGGATCAAATACCCACCCCTGTTCAAGAATTGAGGTGAGTATATTCTAAAATTTGGAGGACCGATTTTCTTTAGAGGGGAAGAATGTAATGATCTTAGAAAATACATAGATAAATATTACAATGTTAATAAGGTATATATATTATTTCTTGCAGTATTGTCACAAGTGAAGTTGATGGTTGAGTAGCTAGAGACAGTGGAATGAAAGGCAGGTCTCCAGTTCAAATCCCAATTCAAGACAAAGTGGAATTTTATTTTTCCAGCCACTGCATGAAATTATGAAAATGCCCTTCTATTTATCTCTAATTCAGACACTCCCCCTTTTTTTCATTTTTGTTGGCAGCATGAGAGAGAGTACAGAGAAGAAGCTTCATGACCGTGAGATCTATTGCTGCTGTGCCCGCTGTTCTCCATCGTCTGCTATTGTAGTTGCTGTGTTGTCACAGTAGCCGTGGTCTTCTCTTTTGCTTAGATCTAACAGTTTTAAAGTTCTTTTTCCTCCTCTGTGCTATATCGTGTCACCGTGCCATAGCTTATCCGCCATTGTTCTTCTTCGTTCAGAGCTTGGTCGATGTTGCTTTGGGAATCTTTTTGCTATTTTCTTCTATTCAGTTTGGTTATCCACATTGCCATCGGAGTTCTACCCTTGCTGCTATAGCAAGTCTCCTACTTCTGTTTCCTTTGTTGCTAGAAATTTTGCCGTGAGTGTGAGTGTGTGGTAAGCTTAACAACTCCCTCTCTATTGATCATTTATAGGTTAGTAAAATGAATTAATTCCTGTTTTCCTCTGTTTATCAAAACTGTGTGGAAATGTTGCTGTTTAAAAAATAATAATGGACGCCGTGCTGTTGTGGATGTTGCTGCTGTAGGTGTATATATATACATGTATAGGCTGCTGTTTTGGTTGATATATATCTATATATGACGTTGTGGTTCATTGCTTAGAGAATTGTGCTGCTGTTTTAGAAGTTAAATGGCATATGTTTGTGTATATATATATAGTGCTGCTGTTAGGATTTAGTTTGGACAAAGGAAAAAAGAAGAAGAAGGAGAAGACGCCATTGATACTGTGGAAAATGAACAATATATGTTTATATATATTGTGTGGCTAATATGGCAAGTATATATATATATGGAAGCTTGTTGTTGTGAGCAGGTGGTCTCTATTATGGGAAGAATTTATTTTCTAAATGGTGTAGTGGGTTTGGTTTAAGTTTTAGAGGGAGAATAGTTGAACCAAAAGTTAATGAAAGTTAATTGTTGGAATTGAAGGGTATAGGGAAAATGATGATTATATGCTTACATGATGGGAGATATTGGAATGATGTTTAGAATAATGTGAATGAAGTTAAAATTTCATATTTGAAATGCAGAAGATGAAAATGTAAAATCTTTGAAATTTTTAAGTGTTAGTAAGTATATATATGTGTGAATTGATACGGTTATAGCAAGTCAAGGCTGATGGATATAAAAAGTGGTGAATTTTATCCCTCATGGATTATGGAGATGAAAAGTGAAATAAAAAGTGAAAATTCTTGGTAGGCTATTAATTATGATTGCATGTATCATGTTTGGTAGAAAATAAGTTTATATGGACAAGTTTCGTATTTTCATGAATGGAAATAAATGGTACATGGTACAAAAGAGATGAATAGTAATATCGATAGAATGTTTTACTTCTGAAAAATTTAGGAAAATAAGGAGAGAATATTATTCCGAAGAATAGAGCAGGAGAAAGCTATATCGGAATATCGCAGGTGAGTGAATAACGTCCCACAAAAATGATATTTTTAATAATGCTTGGTTACTTGATATTTTAGTCAAAGTGTTTATTTTAAGTATGATTTATTAAAGGCATGGTTATATGAATTAATGGATTTGATTAATATTATTAGGTTCTCCTTTGAATTGATTTATTATATGATCATGTTTACGTATGAAAATGAATAAAGGAGATTTTGGAAGAAAGATTGTTGTAAATGTTATATTGAGTTAATTTTCACTATGAAATATTCTTACGTGAATTTCATTATTTGAATAATTATTCTATATAAATTGAATAAATCTTTTGAGATTTTATTTGGATTTTCATGCTGGGGTTTCGAGATTATGGAGTATTCCTGGTAAAATTCTTACATTGGAAAGTGTTGTGATCATGTAATGCTAAATTGACCCCATGCGTGCTTGAAAATATTTTCGGAAAAGACTGAATATAGAATGCTAGTTACTAATAGTAGTACTATTAGTCCTTGGTGCACCATAGTTAAACCCGAGCTCGATGGATATTCATGGGCCTCGTACTCACGTTTGATATTCGTGGGATTTATTCTGGCGCCTGTTATTTGTAGTTCTTGTACCTGCACCTGTTATTCATGAGTTTCTTACTTGCGCTTGTTTCGTGGCTTTGAGCCATACCGAATTGGTTATTTATCCTCGTGGAATGTGTGTCCACACTTATTTTCGTTCTGTTGAAGTCCTATAGAAAAATGATGCTTTAAAATTATGATTTTTAAATGAATTTCTTTAAATAATATGTTTTATGGGAAAATTTGTATTTAATTACAAAGTACTATTAGTTACATTTAAACATATTGAAATTGTTTCTTTCTGCCCTTTTTAAATTATACTTTTGGGAAGTTATTTACCGATATATTATTTTGGCTTCAGATAGTGCTGTTGACCTTGTTCCTCCAGATAAGCAGTAAAGAGCCTCATTCTGATCCGAAGCGTTGATTCTTTTGGTGTATCTACTTATAATGTAATTATAAACTTATAAAATACTTATATTATTTTTTTGAAGTTTAGATGCTCCACCTAGTCTATAGATAAGGTTCTAGTTATTTTGAAAAACGTCTATATGTGATTTGAAATATTTGTAGTCTAGTGTAGAATTTTTGGAAGGTCTATTATACGTAGACAATCCTGCCAAAATTTCTACAGATGACTTGCCTTTTAATTATAATGGAATATATATTATGATTATTATATTGAACGTTCTATTTAAGGTTTAAGGTTTAAGGAATATGAATTTATTCATATTCTGTGCCGGTAACTGCTCAAATTTTGGGGCATGACAGCAAGATTAAGGCATTGTAAATATTAAGACAATGGAGGGTATAATGGTCCCTAAAATTTGTTTATAAATATCCACTATCCCTCTTTGCTATCAACTTTGTGGCACCTTGGGAAAACTATTGTAAATTTTTCTCTCAACCAAAAAACTCAAACTTCAAACCTTCCAAACTTTAAGGATTTCAAAGTAAATTCTTCTTCCAAGCTTTAGGTTGTGTAATTGGAAGGTTAATCTCTTGATTTAGTAGTTGAAATTTCATTTTATCTTCCCCTATGCATGTTGGCCTAAATGTGTCATGGAAAAGGGAAGAAGAATTTCATGTTAGAAGTGTTAGACTTCAATATTTTGATGATGATAAATGACAAATGATTTAACTTGGTTAATTTGTTTTTGATAAGAGCATTCAATGTTAAGTTTATCGATAAGCTCTTCGATAAGTGAGAAAAAAATTGTGAACTCAATGTGTTTTCTAAAATGCATTTATTGAAGTCATATTCGATAAGGCTACTTATTGCTAAAGACTTTGATAAATGAACAAGAGAATCAGTTTAAGAAAAGTCTAAGTCTTTGTTTTGAAACCATAATTTTTTGAAGACTTATTCGGTAATGTTATTTATCGAAGAAGACTTCGATAAATAAAAAATTGACTTAGGATTATATGAATAAAATTATCGAAGTATTTATCGAAGAGTGGATTATTGATAAAGGCTTTGACTAGAAAAAGTTTATGAAAAGTTTCAGAAATGAATTTATCAAAGCCTTGATATAAAAATAGATTTATCTATAAAATATTCGATAAATGAAGTAAATCAAATAGTTTCTCTCTGTTTTAAAAACATATCGGTTTATTGATAAGTTATTCGATAAATATCGAGTTTATTAAAAAATCAGATTTCAAGACTCAATTTATCGAAGTATTATTCGATAAAAGAATTTATCAAAAAACACTTTGATAAATAGAGAAAATTCACTTATTAGCATCAGACTTAAAGTAATTTGAAATGAATTCTTTTTAATGTAAGTTTGAAAATCATAAGCTAGTTTTCAAATATTTTATCGATAAGGCTATTCTTCAAATAACACTTCAATAAACCAAATTTAATGAAATGAATTCAAGTCTGATACAATATATTTTTTCAAAGAGCTATTCGAATAGGTTATTTATCAATAAGAGGATAAACTGTTCATTGTAAAAATAAGTTAAAAACTTATCAAAGTCATCTTCGATAAATTATCTTTTAGATTAACACTTTGATAAATGACCTAAGATATTTAAAAGATTTTCAGACCAAATTTTAACAAATCAGTTTAGACTTCGTGTAATCATTACTACATGCTTTTAAATCATCATCTATTACTCTCACAACGTCTTTCTAGTTGTTTTTCCATTACAAAAATATCAGTGACGGATTAGCAGGAAAATCAAAACCTGTCAGTAGAGCATTTAATGTAACTATCAACTACTATCATCAACATCAATTTTGTCTCTTCGACGGCTTCATTCAACTTTTTTCTGACAAATCATTAATGATCTCAAGCTATAAATAGAAGATAAATTGAATGCTAGAGTTAAGAAGCTCAACTACCTGCAATCAACGAAATTATTCAAGGATTCATTGTTCATTCTCTGTATACTCTGTTATAACCTATTTCACGTAGTGTGAACATAGGACTTTTTTGAGAGAGAATTTCTTATTCTTCTGTACTTTAGTGATTTTCATAATTTCTCTATAGAGATAGTCTTGTAAAACTTCAATCTTTTTCTGAGATTCCCAAGATTATGGGTCTCTTGAGTGGGATATTACCTTACGAGTTTTAAAGGGAATGAAAGAGAAATTCACTTGTTGTACTGAGACGCCAAGAGCCCAGTTAATCTTGGAGATATAGTGAAATACTCATAAGGGACTCTGAGGACTAGATATAGGCTAAGTGGTTGAGATCGAACCAATATATATCTGCCGTGCAAGTTTCTTCCTTCAAATCTTTTGGTGAAATCGCTTCTTACTCATTCATTTTATTTTACTGAAGCTTTACATTTTTAAATATCACCCAATTCACCCCTCTTGGGTGTAACTGGCAGAACTAACAAGAAGTAGTTAAAGCAAGTTGAAACAAGTTATATTTAAGTGGTTTAAGTTTGTGGAATTAATAGATTCTTGGAACCTATATATGGCATGCTTGTTGCCACTTTGAGAACTTAAAAAGGAAGTTTAATTTGTTTATTTTGATGCTTCTAATGGATTTAAAATAAAAAATTGTGTAAGGTTAAGTAGAGAAACAAGCATTGGAAGCATTTAAATCAAAATGTTGAATTTTTTAATCATGGAAAGGGGCATTTGGTTCTGTCCAAATTTCGTAAGGGAGTTAGAATTTTAAAATTAACTTCATAATTGAATTCTATATGAAAAATTATGTAGGATTGAACCTTGAGAGTAAATTTTAGAGATATAGGATCAAAAGCCTTAAAATTGAATTGAAAGGGGTACTTAGTAGGGGTGCTCAAACTTGTCTTGAGCAGGGTGTCCTTTACCTGTCCCAGTGGTTTTAGGATGGGTTCATCCCATCCTAAAAAGGCTGAGACAGGACAGCCTCAGGTCGGGATAAGAAAAAATCTTAGATAGGATGGGTCTTGGAATAACCTTCAGGACGTCCCATCCCATCCTTGGTATTTTTAATCCCCTTATTTTTGTGGGCTTGATGAATCTCATTGGCCTCACCAAAATGTTTCATTTTTCCTGAAGGCTGCAATGGAAACTAAATTTATTGACTCATCTATCTTGGATTTTAAGTCTAAGAGTGAAATGTTTTATTCTGTTCCATTTGTAGTAAAGGATACTTATGGAACTGGTTTTCATGTTATGGATGAAAACCCACCACCTTATGAAGTCAATATTTCAAATAATGAGAGATCTCCTCAACATCCTGAAGTATTTCCTCATACACATAACCAAAACCAACAGGGCTATGGAAATCAAGAACATGGAACTGTAACTCAAGACGAATATTATAGAGAATTAGAAGAGATAAAAAGTAAGACCTCCGTAGATGACATGGATAAGGATACATGGATAAGGATATGAACTTCCAGGATGAAAATACATCTTGTCGTTCAACTTGCATAATAAGTGACATAGAAGATGATTTTATGAAGGGTTTGTTTATTTATGAAGCATATGTTAGAGAAAGTGAAGAAGATTGTCTCACATCATTCATTAAACCCAATGGTACCGGGCTCCTGAACTGCTTTATGGATCAGGTGACTATGGGTTAGAGATTGATCTCTAGTCATTGGGCTACATCTTTGTAAAGCTCCTAACTTTGGAGCCCTTATTTCCTAGGGCAGGTGATATTGATAAGCTGAGCAGAATTATTAACATTTTAGGCAACCTTAATGAGGAAGTTTAGTCTAGTTGTTCCAAGCTTCGTGATTATGAAAAAAATCTCGTTCACCAAGATGGAGGACCCTCTAGTTATTGAAGTTGCCTGCCCAACCAATCCCCAGATGAAGTCTCTCTAATGAAGAAAATGGTTTGTTATGATCCGGCTAGAAGAGCTACAGCAATGGAACTTGTCCAAGACAAGTATTTTGGTGAAGAACCTTTTCCTGTACCTGTTTATGAGCTGTGGGTTCCTTTGACAAAAGCTTCATAAGATGAAGACTCTGGTCATAATCTCAATGATGTGGATTTTGATTTTGATTGAGGACTTCAACTCTATGATTCAGGAATTTTTGTCCCGGTTCCAGTTAGGACCTAGAAAAGATTGAAAAAAGATGGGACATGGGAAGCAAAATGAGTCCCGCCCTATCCTCAGAACGGGACATGAGATAGGTGTGTAACGGTCCCGACCCATCCCATAACACCCCTAGTACTTATAACTCTAGCATTAGAATTGTATTTATAAATTGCATTATGGCATACTATTATCTTGCAATATATAGGCTTCAATATTTGCCTAAGGAGAACTCTAACTCTAGAGGAAAGGATAAAGGATACTTTAAGAGGTAGCAAGAATATAATACTTTAGAATTTACTTTGTTGATTGTTTAATTGCATTGTGATTTTTGATGATTGGTTGTGCTTGCCATGAATTGATGCTATGAGCTATGATGAGTTGTTGCATCTCCTTACATTATATGTCATGACAATATGCATGTTAGAGTATGCTTGAAGATAAGGTTATATTGCTCTTACATCATATAACATGTGATTAGATAATCTAACTTAGTTAATGATAAAGTGCAGATCTCTTGCTACTGAGATTTTCTTGAAATCTCATTCCTTCCATGATTTTTCCATTTGATATAGGGGTTGAGACATCCAAAGGAAAGAGCCTAAATGTGGATAACTAAGCGCGCTATGTTATGTAGATATAATGCCATACTTTGTATTGAAATATTTTGAACAATGGCATGTACCCTTAAATGAGGCATTGACCTTATGACGATGTTTGAATATGTTATTGGATTAATTTTAATGTGGTATTTGGCATGTGTATATTTAAGATAATTATATTTAAATGGACACTAACATCACCTAATTTGGTTAAGGGTACAATTTAATATGATTTTTTAAAGTTTAAGTTCAGAATATGGAAAACTGGAAGTTGATCAAATGAACAATAATCTTTAATGAAAAACTAGGAATGACTCAGAGCTAATTAATTCTCTTTGATATTTTCCCCTTAAATAGAACTTAATGAGATTTCAATAGGATTTGGAACTACCTAATTTTTATTTTTTTTAAAATTAGGTATGAATTTTTAAATTTGTGTCAAGATTTGCGTAATGAATAGTATTGGAGAAGAAATTTTTGAAAATTTATTTTTTTAACTTTAAGAGGTCTTGAAGTGGTTCCAAATGCTTCCAAATACGCACATATTTATGGTAAAATGAGGAGTTAAGAGGGGGAAATTGAAGGATCCACTAATTTTGTAAATGGCATCCAATCTTTAGGGACCTCTTTGATCAAATTTGTAAGAGACTACATAGTCAATATTCTCATTATCTAGGATTAAATTGACATTTTCTCAAATCGATTCAATAGCACTGTTTTTTAATTGAAAAAATTAATCATTTGATCCCTATAGTTTTGTTTCTTTAGATATTATAGATATTGATATACCCGTTGAGATACTCCAGCACAATAGGATATTTTGTAAATGATATAGCATATATTATTAATATAGAATATCATAGTAGTTATAGGAGATACACAGTAGAAGATTGTTGTGAATATTTCCCACGTAGAGGATTTAGTTTGTATTATATATGTACACCTTAGTTTTTTTTTTCATTCTCTACATGCTAAATCCTAAGATTATAATAGAGAATGACAAACACAACCGGGACTAAGAAAAAAGGCTGCTCCGTCAAATGCTGTCGATACAATCTCACCGTATTACCTCTATGCCTTGGACAATCTAAGGCAGATTTATGTGAGCGAACTCCTCAATGAAAGAAACTACAACAAATGGGTGAGCAACATGAGTATTGCCTTCTTTACCAAAAATAAGATGCGCTTCGTTGATGGTTCTGATCGAGATGCCACAAGTAGATTTAGCTAACCAAGCACTGTGGATGAGATGTAACGTCATGGTGAAGGGCTGGCTCCCGTCATATTGAGGTACTTAGCAGCATGAGATATGCTAAGACAACACAAGAAATCTAGGTGGACCTCAAGGAAAGATTCAAGAAGGGAAGTGTACTATGATTGTATAACTTGAGAAAGGAGGTGGCGCTTCTCCGAAAATAGAATATGAATGAACCATCTTTCTACATAAAGTTGAAGGGTTTTATAGGATGAGATAGAGTCCTTGATGCTATGGCCAAGGTGCGAATGTGGGAACTACACCTATGGGGTATAGAAAGAGCTTACACAAGTACGTGAAAGAGAACAACTATATGATTTCCTAATAGGGTTGGATGAAACATTCAAAACTGTGCAGACGTAAATTCTGAGCACAAAATCCAGGATGAGTCTTAGAAACGCGTCCCATTTAGTTGCTGAAGATGCGAAGCAATGAGAAGTCTCCATACAACAACCATCATCGAATGTGATAGCATTCCAAGAGCAGCGTTCAAGCAACTAGAAGGAGTTGATAGATAGAAGTGGTCCAAAGAAGTAGAGGACACCCAAATGTAACCATTGTCAACGCATAGGCCACATTGAAGATCGGTGTTATGAAATCATTAGTTAATTGGCATATTGAAAGTAGTCAAGATTTGATAAAAGGAATGGTTCGTGAAGCAAGACCCAAGGGACCTAGAGTAGCATGTATGAGATTTGAAGAGAGTCTTATAACAAGTCTATCGATAGGACAATTCAAGTTGTTGGTCAAGTATTTTGTGTTAGAATAGTTGTTTCACCCAATAGGGGGTGAATTGGGTAATTTTAAAAATTTTGAAAACTCTAAAGATATTAAAATGAATTTAAAGAGCATAGTTTAGAATGATATCACCGAAGGAAGAAGTTGTAGGAGAAAGATTGCACACGATGATTTATACTAGTTTGGCTCAGTCCACTTTGCCTACGTCTTATCCCCAGATATCTCTTATGAGTGTTCCATTATCTCCAAGACTTAGTGGGATCTTGGTGCCTTAGTACATTCACATAAGAATCCCTCTCACTCCCCCTTATAACTCATAAGGTCACTCTCTAGTGTGAATCCCCCTTACTCCCCCTTATACCCATAAGGTTTCAACCTACTCAAGAATCCTCTTGAGTAATTTAGAAAAAGATTGATACAGATAAAACTCTTAGAAAAGTAAACAAGTTGTTAAGGGAATTGGAAGACACGCAGCGGAAATTAACTTTAAAAATTTTTCCATTCCCAGCCAGGATCTACCGAATATGTTTAAGTCAAGGAGAAAGAAGTGTTACCTTCGGTACTCGAGCTTTGGTCGCGACCTCAGTGTCCACTAGTCGCGACTCTTCGCCTCTGGAACATTTTAGTCGCGACCTCCTCTGCTTCTCGTCGCGACCTGACGTCTCTGGAGTTTGTAGTCGCGACCTCGTAAGCTTCAAGTCGCGACCTGCCTCTTCTTTTCGGATTTCTGACGTTCAGATGCCCGTATGGTCGCGACCTCAGCGTGTTCTGGTCGCGACCTTGCTTTGTGTCTGGTCGTATCGTAGAAGTCGACAGCTCAGATCGGCTTCCTCTACCGGTATCCACACGAACAGCGTTCCAATCGCGAACGACGTGCTAGCGCCTCTTGTCCCTCTAGGGCTTTCTAGAGATTCCGTCCTCACCATCTATATCTCGGCAGTTTCTTATGTGCAAACCTTTTGCACTCTCCCTGCCCCCTCTTCTCACGTCTGAATGTGTGTGTAGAGATCTATTTTTCTGTAGAACCCTAGCTCCTAATGTCAAATATATAGGAAGCTATCGGGCTTCTAATAGGGCCGGGCTTCAGAATTAATCTTATATTAATTCTGAATTAATACAATATCATATATTGCATAATTTAATAAGAAACTAATTAAATAAATATGGTTTATATTAAATCCGTCCCACAGATTTAATTCACCTATTTATTTAATTTAAAATAAAGATAAGACAGAATTATATTTGATTTATTCTCATAAATCAAATTTGAGATATCTTATCAATTTGAATTTCAAATTCAAATAGATCATATCCATTTAAATTCAAATTCAAAAATGATAGAGATTTAATTTATCCTTATAAATTAAATCTTACAAATATCTCTTATATTATATATATAATATATATATAAACTAATTTATATATATATATAAAATATATATCCACCCTAGATTATTCATTGAATCTAGACATCTCTTAGATTCAATGAATCTGGACATCATAGCTCGCATTGGGCTGTTTTGTGTGCGACCCTGTAGGCCCATATGAAGTTGACAGTGGCCCAGTTACTATACTGACCCACAAGTCGTAAGCGGTCTCTAGCAAGGCATTACGACTACCCAAAATATATGAGGATCGATAAACGATGTAACCTTTCATACAACCATATCACGTCCCTTTTGTCACACGATATTTCGGTCAAGGATGAGGCATGGAGAACGTCATCCTCCTGTTCCTGACCGTTACTTTCTCGATCCCTGAGTAGTCTGAATATAGAAATGGAACTACCCTTCCATTCTAGTATGGCCATACATTTCTCAGACTCACTCATCGAGGGGCCCAGTAATATCTCTCTACGAATGTGAGGGACAAATTCCATCTGACCATTCACATTCCTCCGCATGAAAAACCACTAAGCCCGAGCATAGCCTTTATGATCACTCGGTCAAAAGTGACTTTTGACTAGGTCAAAGCTGAGCGTTTGTCATGTAGGAATCCATGATGATCTCAGGTCAAAGGGCATAGTGACATGGCTTGTATATGAGAGAAACTTATGACTTAACCCATGCAGCTTTCTCATAGCGGGTCGATCCAACACCCTGTACTCTTACATGTGCTTATGACTTTGATTTATATCTCTATATATCTTCAAAGTCATACTGGTCTTATTTCATCTCTGCTCCCGCATAGATGACTGACCAGGGACATTTAGGATAAAATCACTAGTTATCCAAGGATTGTTATCATAGTAAACATGCAAATAATATGATAACATGATACAATGATTGGCCCCTAGGGCACAATTTCTAACAAGTTGAACATTTAACATCACCATCTAAGTCTCTCTTCTAAGGATATGTATGCTCTAAACCAAAACAAGAGAAACAGAGGATAACAAAGAAAATTACTAAGTATGATCAAAGTGCATATTGAGCAGTTGTATTATCATACATTTCTCCCAACTTCTTCATCTTTCTCACTTTGGCTTATTCTTTTATAATTGGTTCTTCAAGATTTCATTAAAGTAGCCCTTGAGATAGTCATTATCAAATATAGTCGTTATTGTTGACGTGTGCATTT
The DNA here is from genome assembly GCA_037074615.1 of Leucaena leucocephala. Classification (NCBI taxonomy): domain Eukaryota; kingdom Viridiplantae; phylum Streptophyta; class Magnoliopsida; order Fabales; family Fabaceae; genus Leucaena; species Leucaena leucocephala. The sequence continues at coordinate 5,307,137 of CM073548.1, read as the reverse complement.
GGCTCTTTAGTTGATCTATTTGTTAATCTTGATTCAGCCTATAGATAATCTTGAAACATACTTTAGTAAAGATATATAATCAATGTAAGTATAAAGCAATTATTTCCAAATGATTTAGAATTAAAGATCAAGATCTAATAAAGTCTGGTTTAAAAACTCTTTTCACAAAATAGATTGACTTATCGAAAAGCTTATCGAAGAACACCCTTATCGAAAAGGTCTTCGATAAATTGCTGAAGAACTATATTTGAAACAGTTAAAATCTTATCGAGTAATTCTTCGATAATCAGCCTCATAAAAAAGGACTTCGATAATTCTTCAATAAATTGTAAAGAGATTGTTCATGATTTATCGAATAGTTATTGGATAAATGTCCTCATCGATAAACTCTTTGAAAAAATTATTTCAAAACATATACTCTTAAACTTATCGATATATTTCACAATACATCATTTATCGAAATGTTCTTCGATAAATAAACTCTTTGAATAGCTTATCAATAAATACTGAAGAACATTCTTTTTAAACTTTTCAAACAAACTTTCAATCATTCTTTGATCTTTTCAAATAATGTAACATATTTGGAAACTATAACTCATAAGATCCCTGAATCAATTTAGATCAAGTTCATTATTTAGCTCAATAAATCAAAATAGATATCAAAGCACAACTTGAAAGCAGTTTATCATGTCAAAACAAGTCATTAGCATGTAATCAATAAGATCAGGCTATAGATCTGTGAAGATCATTCATTCAATTAAATTCAAGTAATTCATAAAATCATTAAACTTATTTCAAGACTTATCCAATCAGAATTTGACAGTTTAATCTTAACAAAAGATCTTATCGAATATCTCTTTGATAAATGTAACATCCCGATTTTTGGGTCTAGGAGAATTGGGAGGTACTCTGATATGGGCAGGTTGTTAAACCCGTAGTCCCAGGGTAGTAATCTGATATGGGCAGATCACTTACCTATATTTTGTAGGAATCCGAGGGATGAGCTAAGTCCTTCAGGATTTAAAAATGAGTTAAGTCTTTGACCTACAAAATAGGGACATTTCACCTAGGTTCAAAAAGAGTAATGTAAGGAATATCCTAAGTCTTAAGCCTAGGAATTCTGCAGGTAGCTAGATATGGGCTGGCTCCTGAGTAAGATAACCTGATATGGGCGGGTTGTCGAGCCTTTCAATTAACAATGACTCCAGAAGAGTTCAGGGGATGAGTTGTTGAAAGAGAATTTTAAGAACTTAAGATGAAGGATAAGAAAAGATGTCAGAAAGAGAATACAGGGGCATAATCATAATTATAGGAAAGATAGGGCTGGTAGCCGATGAGTACCATATTTTACCATAAAATAGAGAAAATTATACTGATCATTTTACTGAACTATGAAATATGCATATGAGGTCCCTATGAGTATGTAAGAATTAGAAAAGTGACCAAGGATAAAATGGTCATTTTGAAAATTGTGTGCGCGAGTGTACTTTCAGACCAAAATAGCCCGGTCCGGATTTAATATCTGAAAATACTGGGAGATAGAGAAAAGAATTCTGGGTTGAATGACTCAACACATAATTTTGATTTGAGATCTCGATTTTTCTGTAAAAATTCCTGAAGATGAGAATTTACAGTTATAATCGGTAAAGAAAAAACAGTTCGAATAGAGGTGATCGGACTATGGCCAGAAGCCATATAGTATTTCTAAGGATAGACAATCAAGAAAGGTTATCTGATAGTTGACCAGGGTTAGAGAATACTCTGGTAAGATATAAAAAGACAATAATGCCCCTAGACTCATTAAAGTAAATAAGAGGAACCAAGGGTATTTTGGTAATTTGCCAAGGGATATTTCTTGGGAATCGAGCCATCAGAGTACTTAAGCTTGATCAGAGACCCAAGATAACATTTCCAGAGTGAAAAAATGTAGCCCAAGAATTATGTAGGTTAAAGTGGCATTAAAATACTATTTTAGTACTATTTCCATAAAGTAAAATTACCCGGTCGAAGTGATAACCGGAGAATTGATCAGATAAAGTTTTGAACTTATCTAAAAGCCATGAGATTACGTGAAAGGTGCCCTAAAGATGCCACATGGCACTATCTAAAGGGAGAAGAAAAAGTTAAAGACATGTGGTACGATCTCAGCCGTTCATTCCGGGACAAGACTCTGAAATTCTCTGGAAGCGCTGAGTCAGCTGGTGAGGTATCCCAAGGGCCCTACCATTGCGCTACCTAGCATGTGAGGTGTCCCTTAATGATGTCATAAGTGATGAGTCATTGGGGATGATGATGTCATCATGATGAGGTAAGCAAAGCTTCTTGAGGAAGCAAGCGATCTGAGCCATTCATCGTGAATCAATCTGAGCCATTCATTCCACCTTGCCTCAAGTATAAATACCCCCTCCCCTTGCCATTCCATTCACAGCTCAAGGCAAGAAATAGAGAGAGAAGTGAGTTCTAGAGAGAGAAAGTGAGAGAAAGAAAGAAAGAAGGAAGGAAGTTCTGGCAGAGCCGGAAGTAGTATAGAGATAGTAGACTTATGCTAAGCTACTAAGCCAATAACTAATCCTAGCTTTTATGTAATGGCTTTGTGATTTGATGTACTATTGTTTGGTTAGATTGTTGTCTTATATGTTATGTCTGAAGCTCTACTACATAATGCTATGATCATATGTTATTATTGAGTATGGAAGCACGCGGCATATTTATCTGTACACAATCACAAGCAAGCACTATCACACTGCATTACACATATTGATATGGTTGTTACTACTGAGATTCCCCCGAATCTCATCCCTATGTATAACCCATTACAAGGAGGTTATGTCAAAGTGAATTTTGAGAATGCTAAAAGACACCGTTATGCTGCCAAAATTATGGCAAAATATCAATAATGAAGGAAGGAGATGATACGTACTGTGTACGTAGGTACTATCTAAGGAGTCTGGAAGTGAGTGGACCTAGCCGGTTCATCCAGTCTTTCCTGGGTACTTACGTAGAATGGTAGTTCTCACAGGAATTACCGAATCAGTATAGATCAGCTATTTTTAAGAATGAAGTATAGTAGTTATACGCCGGATTTCAGGCAGGAAAGATGTTATAGAGATATGAGGATTTGGTTCATGCCTTTTTGTATAACAATTTATTATTTAATAATAAATATTGTTTGGCATGTTCAGCTTGTGTATGAGGAATTAAGAGAGAAATTCGTAAGTCCTGAGGCAGTGGAGTTCCGACCTCAATTTGACCTAGTAAACGAAAGAGTTTAGCCACGAAATTTGGTGAGCCAGTAGCACACATCTGGGGCATTACATGGATAGGTAATAAGCCTCATTTGGATGTGTAGAATGAGATAAATCAGTTCTCAAAGTAAAGGTTCAGAATAAGGAATTTAAGAGTAAAAGTTTAAATTTCTGGACTTAAGTTAAGATATAATCGAGTCAATATCGCTTCCACAAGTGTACTCTGAGGGATCTAAGGCAGGAAGTTTCAATAAATGACCTGATTGAATAGTTCATCGGTAAGAGCAACATGAATCTTTACTCTAGATCTTTCATAGATGATTCAAACAGAACAGTCAAATATTGTAAGCAACGAATCATTATCAAAATATTTTAAACAATCAAATCACTATTAGAAATAATAAACAAAATTAAGATTATAGTGATATGAACTTGAAACAATTTTAATGATCTCTTTCTTTCAATTTGTCTTTATGAATTTGTGAATTAAGATTCCAAAGATCAATTTGAGTAGAAAGTAATTTAATTAGATCACTTTAAATATTATTTATCATAAAACTCAAACTTAAACTCAGTGATTTGGAAAATTTCAAAAATATTTTCAATGATTAGATTTTAAACTTGTAAACCTTTTTATTCTCTGATCATAGTCTTTCTAAATTATGTTTTAAAAAATAAAATAATATTCTATCAAAAGCAAATAGCAAAATATGTGGAAGATCATTTTTCAGTGCTTTTGAAATTCTTCTCTTATTTATCGAAAAGTTATTCGATAAGTCCCCTTATAGAATAGTCCTTCGATAAATGAGTCTTTGAAAACAAATTAGCTTCTTTTGAAAATCAGATATGGCTGATGGAAGATCTTATCGATAAATATTCTATTCGATCAATGCTTCGATAAATCCTTTTATAAAATATTTTCACAAATTGAGTCTTTACAAAACTTATCGAAGGGTTATTCAATAAATCCACTTATCGAATAGTGCTTCGAATAATTCTAGTTTTAAGATCAAGAGCTCAGAATTTTCATAAACCAAATTAGAATATTCTATCTAAGTATTTATCGATAAGAAACCTTCTCGGTAGGTCATCGATAAATGCTTTTCAGAAATCATATTTTCCTTCAAAAGTTCTTTCTAATTTATGAAATAACTTATCAAATAATTGTCTCATCGATAAGCTTATCAATAAATGCTCTTTATCAGTTTAAAAATAATTTTTGAAATATTTTGAAATTCTGTCTCAATTATCATCAAAACATTGGAGTCTAACATTTCTTCCCCTTTTTGATGATATCAAAACTTAATTGAGAATTTTTATTTGAAAATAAATACTTGAAAAATAATAATGAATTAGTAGATCAGCAAGTATTATTAGCAGACTTTCATAGATCACATAAACAAGGAACAATCATAAAGATGTATACATTTTGATTGATTATTTTTCAAAAACACAAACTTGACCCTACTTATCAGTTCACTCTAACTCTCCCCCTTTTTGACATCAATAAAAAATGGAGTCAGAGGAAGAAGAGGCAGATTATGGGTTGAAAGGATTGGTTTAATTGGGAGGTTGGTTCTGTGGGAGGACTAGGAGGCTTAGGCTGAGAAGTTTATGGAATAACAACATAGGTTTGAGCAGCAGCAACATGAGTTATGGTTTGGTCAGTGAAAATTGGTGTGTCCCCCATAAGATCTTCAACTATGAAAATAGTGTTGTTGGATTCAAGCTTCTGCTTCAGTTAGAATACCTCTTCACCAAGAACACGATTGGCCTGTCTCTGTAAATCCACTATCTTTCTAAGGTTCATAATTATTGTCTGAGTCTTCTCATTGTCTTTTCAACCTCAGAAATTAAGTTATTCTTCAAAGAGCTCCCAAGACCATTAATTAGATCATATATATTTTGGATAGTCGACTGTGAGTTTCCTTCAAACTTTGCCAAAATATTTCTCTCAAAGACCTTCAATTCCTGTTGGATCAGATATTGAACTGCAACTTGAGCAAAAGAGGGTACAGAGGTGAGAGCAATAGGTGCAACTAAAGATTGAGCCTCATCTGGTTGCACATGTTATTTCCCTTTCTATACTTTCTTACCACCATCAACAAAGGGAAGCGGGATTCTCATCCTATGAATATGCTCAGCACCAAATTTAGGGATTTTTACTTCATTCTCTCCCTTTTCTAGAAATAAAATATTGTTGCACTGGAGAGAGAATGAGACAAGCTAAGGGTATGGGATATGAGTGGCCTTTGATTTGTCAAAATAAAAGTTTCTGATCTCATCATAAATCAAGGCTCCAATATTAAGTTTCTCTCAACTAATTATCATTGCTAATAAAAGATAGTCCTCTTAAGTACGATGGGTGAAGCTTCCTAATTTGTTCACCATGCTCCTTGAGTACATATAGTGGATTATCCTATGATAATCACACATCTCTTTAGGTGCAAATTTGAGGTCACCTTTGAATCAATCTGAAAGCATGAGAATTTTACAAATCTCTCTTAGAGACAATATTAGTCCTTTCTCATGCTTTGTACTATTAAGAAAAAAATTAATAATGTCTCCATCTAATCTAATTTCCCTCTCTCTAAGCTTTGAGATAAGATAGCTCTTTACAAGTTCCCCATCATCATTTGCCTTATAAAAAATCTCCATATTGCAGTAAAATCGTTTAACCACCTCATGGCAACATGGTAGTTTGATTTCTAACCAGTTCTTATAGTAGGCTAAGGGGTTGGATAGATCTAATTGGGTATTGTCATTATTTTTAAGGGTTTCTAAGTCTATAAACAAGAAAGGACAGAAATCCCTTTCACTAAAAATTGCCTTGAGTTTTCCTTTGTCTACTCCATTGTCTAAATTTCCAGAGAGTAATGGAAGTGAAGCTTGGGTAGATGATGGTGTTAAAATAAAGAAGGGTGACTTAGGAGTGATAATAGTAGTACCTTAAGAAGGATCTTTTCTCAATTTCTTTGGAGCTTGTTTTATTCTTTGAGTAGATGGAGAGACATCAGATGTTGGAGAAGTTCCCAGGCGGGTAGCAGTGTGTATCTCCTGATTGATGTTATCATTTGATTCAGTATGGTCAAACCATGTCTCTTCAGATACTGTAGATAGTAGATGCTTCGTCTTCTTCAGAACTTGCCTTGCACTCTATCTGATTTGGCTTAGAGAAGTTTCACGCAATGTTTGAGTTAGGATTATTTTTAAAACAGGCGATCACCTCCAGAATTGAACGCACTTGCAGTTAGAGGAGTAATAAGTCTTGGTGATTGGCATGGAAGATTGGGCCATGTGTCAAATAAGAAACTTTTGCAGTTAGATTTATTTTCTAATGTATTTAAAGTTGAGACACTAAAAACATATGACCCTTGTATAAAGGCAAAACAAGCTAGACCACTATTTTCTGAAAGTTCAATAAAAAAACATTTCTTGTTTTGAGCTTATATATTGTGATAGTTGGGGACCTTATAAAATTCCATCTCTATGTTGGGTGTGATATTTCCTTGCCATAATTGATGGTCTAAGCTGGGCCACTTGAGTGTACTTAAGTTAGAAGTAATCAGACTTGAGCCATTATTTTTAAACATGGTAGAGAAGGGTGACAACGAGAGTGAGTTCCAATCCTACATGATGAAGCTATATGAAGACAAGGGAATTGAATTGCAAACTACATGCACGTAAACAAAATAACAGAATGGTCTAGTGGAGTAACGACATAGACACATCCTTGAAATAGCTCAAGTATTAAGGTTTAAAGTACAAATACCGAAAAGGTTTTGGAGAGAATATGTACTCATAGTAATCCATATCATAAACCGAATCCTTACCAAAGCTACTAGAAATAGAATACTCTATGAGGTCCTACTGGGAAACAACTAGACTACAGTCAAATGAAAATCTTTGGCTGTTTGGCATATTACAAAGACCTAACTATGAGGGACAAGCTTGAAGCAAGAGGGAGACATGCAGTGTTTGTTCGTTATCCATGAAGACAAAAAGGGTACAAGGTATAGGACCTCGAGAAGAAACAAGCGGTAGTCTCTATGGATTTGATTTTTTTTTCAAAATGAGTTCCCTTTTGTGAAAATGGAAGACAAAAACAATGAAGTAATATGGCGCAGAACAATGTCACATCCTGATTTTTTTTCTTATTTATATAGGACTGATAAAGGAAAGAAGTTAATAAAGGATTGTGACAATGATCAAAAGAAAAGATAATGATTAGATAAGTTTTAAGTCAAAGAAATAGAGAAGGTATACAGTTATAAAGCCAAAGGGACTAAACTACAAATAGTGAAAGTTCAAGGATTAAACTGTAAATAGTGAAAGTCCAGGGACTAAATTGTAAATAGTAAAAAGTTTAAGGGACTTAAATAGAATTTTTAAATTTTAGGGACTAAACTGGAGTTTTAAACTTTGTAGAAAGGGACTAAAGTGAAATTTTGGTAAATTCCGGGACTAAAGTACAATTTTGTCAAATTTAGGGGCAAAAATATAATTAGAGAAATTTGACACAGAAAAGGCCAAAATTACCCGAAAATGTTATAATCCTAAATTTTACCAGTAAATAGATGACAGAATTTGAGCAAAACATATTTTTCAGAATTGTGATTTAAGGTCTCGATAAATTGATATTAATTTTTGAAGTTGGAAAATTAATATAATACCTTCTGGACCTCCAAATAAGATAAAATTTTACATTAAATTCTTATAATTATTATAAGGATTTATGAAACTGACAGAACTAAAAACGGAGTTATGTATAATTAATTATAAATTTTAAGGTGAAATGGGACAACGAGAAAAGATTTAAAGAAAACTATAGAATTTTTATCAGGACTTATGAGTCTCAGAAAATTATTAAACAATGGAAAAAATTTATTTTATAGTAGAATAAATTTCTAAAAATGTTAAAACCCTTAAAGGAATTTTATAGAATTTAGGATACCATATAAAGGAAATACCTTGAGATGTGTGACAAATATTGAGTTGGACCCAATTTAGGCCCAAAATGCTGAGAAATTATTTAGAACCCAAATGAAATTTTTATACTATTTTATAAAAAAATAAAGAAAGAAAGGAAACTTCAAGAAAATTGTAAGAGCATGAGTTTGCTTATGAAGTGTCCCTTGTGGGACCCACACTATGTGCACAAGATGCCATGTGGAAGCCAAGCAAGAGAGGAGAAGTTTTGGCATATGTTATATTATATTAAAATAATATAAGAATTTAGTTAATGATGATTAAGGAATTAAGTAACCAATCAAATACAAGATTAAGGCTATGTAATAATTAGAGAATGGAAGGGTATTTTAGTCCCAAGATGCCAAAGTTTTGGCTATATAAAACCCTCCTCCTTAACGCGAACTGAAGTTTTTTTGGCTTGGGGAAGTTCTTGAAAAATGAAGACTCAAACTAAGGCAATTCAAGGAAGAAATCCAAGGTACTTTGATCTAAGAAAGCTAAGGCATAAGGTAAACAATCTTCCAAAACATATATATATATATATATATATATATGTTTTGGAAGATTGAAACCTAAGTTTTAATGGGTAGATAATAGATTTCTCCCTTGATCCCCTTGCTGACAAAAATTTACAAATAAAGAAAGAAAAGGAAGATTAAGTTAGAATCATGCAATTCACACTTAGAAAAGCTAGATTGGATAATTGGTTATTGAATTAAATTATAATTATTGACTTTGTTCTTGTGAGTGCCATTCTGCCAATTACTGTACAGAACCAAGGAGATTGAATTTCATTATTCTAATGCTTCCATTGAATTCAAATGATGATTTAGTATAGAATTGAATAAGTTTGAAACATTGGAAGCATTAAAATAGAAAAGGGAAAATCTGAAACCTTCTCTGTTACTATTTGAAACCTTCTCTATACTATTCACACATGTGAATAGTGATAATAATTCCATAATTTTGATGCTTCTAATAGATTTAAAATGAAAAATTGTGTAAGATAAAGTAGAGAAACAAGTATTAGAATTATTAAAATCAAAATGAGAATTTTTGAAAAATATTGAGGATGCTATACTGTTCTGTCCAGATCAGGAGCAGCAGCTGGAATTTTGAAATTATGATTTCATAAATGTATTTAGAAGGCAAAATTATATAGGGTAAATTCAAGACATAAATTAATTCAAAGGATTAGCCAATTAACCACAAATTAAGAAAGTTAGGGGTTAATTGATTAAGTTAAGTTCAATGTCTTAATATGCTAGTTGAATTGGATCATGATGAATGAATGAATATTCAATGTTTAGGCTTTGATTTGTGTGCTCAAGAAGACAGCCAAACATCAAGAAGAAGTGAGAAAGGAAAAGAGTAAGGAAAAGCAAGGAATAGAAATAGTGAACTTACTTACTTGTATCTTATGTTGTTTGGATGTTCTATGTGATGGTTGCTTACTTTGATTATGTGAAGCATGTATGATTAAGTGATGCTCTGTTTCTTTTTATACTATGGTCATATGTTATAATTATGGAAACATGGAAGCATGTAAAGTTATCATTATGCAAGCATGATAATTAAGTACATACATAATAACATCAAGCATATAGTTGCATACATTGTATGGTATCCATTTGCTACTGAGATTTTCCCAAAAATCTCACCCCCTCCATGTCATCCCAACACTAGCATGTTCTTTAAAGATGGTAGAAGATGAAGATGCGAGAATAGGAGTTAGGGGATTGATAGCATAATTGATTGTAATTTATGTTATGTTATGATTTATGTAATGTATGAATGAAAGATATTCAGTTTCTAGTAGTAATTTGTATCTGCCTAAGAAAAATAGTAAATGATTAAATAAATGTATAATATTTTACCATCACTTAGTTAACATGTCAAGGTTCTTTTTGACACTAAGAATGCCTTATTTCGATGTCTGTACAAGGAGAACGAACTTTTCAAAGTTAGAGATATCATTTAGTCTAGACAGTTTAACCAAATGAACAATGATATTTGACGCCAATACTATACATATTGGCTGAGCATTTAGTCTGAGATATCATTTTTTATCAGAAAATAATAATATCACTAGACCCATGATCAGGAGAATATGTTTGTACCTTCCATCATATAGGCACTAGTAATGCCATCACTTCCTATCAAAATTAATATAAGCACTATTCTCATCAAATTTTGCTTTTAGAAGACTCATTATCTAAAAGGCTCCTACTTATAAAAATTATACATGAATCATAATTAAGATAAAAAATGAAATGAAATGTGTTTCTTTTACATATAAGGCATGTAATAAATTGAAAGTCTTTACAAAAAATGAGTAATAAACATATCCTTAACAAAAGAAAAGTAAGAAAGAAACCAAACACAAATGTACATCATTTGATATGAGTATGATAGTATTCTAACATCGCTTTTCTTAGCTTCTTAAGCTTGCGAGGTAGCTTGTGACAGTTAGACACAAACTCTATAGTTTTAAGCCAATACACCTTCTTTATAGGTCTTCCTTTGGGCTTGCCTATAACCCTAATTACTCTTATATGTTCCATTATGACTTTTATGTAGAATTCAGTATTCTCCTTATCTGTCATGTATCCAGTGTATTCAGAAAGCACGCCATTAATGCCTTTTATATTTGTTAGTTTGTCTGCATCTCTTTCAGCTATGCTGATAGCCAAAGCAGGGGTAAGAGGTTGGTTCACTTCATCTCTATCCTCAACTGGAGATTCATCGTGAAGAGTAGGCTTCAACTTGGGGTCTAAATATGAAAAAACCATGAAAGGCTGTTCAAGAAAGGGTTCGATGGGGAATACAATTTATGACATTGGTCCACAAGAACATATTATTTTAGGTTCCTCTTGTGGTACTTCCTACTCCAAATCCTCCGGGTCTTCTTTAGAAAATTCATCAAGTTCTAGTTCTGGATCCTCTGTAGGTTCCTCTTGAAGGTTATCCTCTAGGTCATTGACATCTAGATCTTCTATAAGATCATTTTGTCGATCCTCTTCACAAGAAGTCAATCAGAGGTTACACTCCCTCACACGCTTGAAGAAGGAAAAATTTAAAAAAATAAATAAAAATTGAACTAACCCCACTCTCGGCACTCTGGTGCTGCCTCATGGCCACTGCCACGTGTCAGCCACTAGATTTTCTCCTTTTTTTGTAAAATAAAATAAAATAATAAATTACAAAACTTTTTTTATTTGTGGGTCTGGGTTGAATCCATTGATTTGACACAACCATACCACTACTGCTGTAACATCCCGATTTTTGGTCTAGGAGAACTGGGAAGTAGTCTGATATGGGCAGGCTGCTAAAACCGTAGTCCCAGGGTAGTAATCTGATATGGGCGGATCACTTACCTGTATTTTGTAGGATCCGAGGGATGAGCTAAGTCCTTCAGGATGTAAAGATGAGTTAAGTCTTTAACCTACAGAATCGGGACAGTTCGCCTAGGTTCAAAATGAGGAATGTGAGGAATATCCTAAGTCTTAAGCCTACGAATTCTGCAGGAAGCTTGATATGGGCTGGCTCCTGTGTAAGATAACCTGATATGGGCGGGTTGTCGAGCTTTTCAATTAACGATGACTCCCGAAGAGTTTAAGGGATGAGTTATTGAAAGAGAATTTCTAGAACTTAAGATAAGGGATGAGAAGATGAGTAATGAGGCCAGAAAGAGAATGCAGGGGCAAAATCGTAATTATGGGAAAGATCGGGCTGGTAGCCGATGAGTACCATATTTTGCCAGAAAATAGAGAAAATTATGCTGATCATTTCACTGAACTGTGAAATGTGCATACGAGGTCTCTATGAGTGTGAAAGAATTATGGAAAGTTTAAGGACAAAAAGGTGGGGTCCTTAAGTGTAATTTTAGCCAAATAAAAAGGGACTTAAATGAAAAGAAGAAAAGTTCCTTGGGGCTAAAGTGTAATTAAAGAAAGTCAGGCCGGAAGTGGTTTGGACTGTCCAACGGCATTTCAGTCCCAGATTTCACCGGTAGAGAGAGCAAGGGACGCTCGGTAATCTGGCTTAATACAGGAATTTTTGAAGACTCCAGATAGCCAGAAATGAACTGATCGTCCAAAAGTTATAAAAATTCATACCGGATATCCTAGATTTCAGATCTAGGTGAGAAAATACAGGATGATGCGTCTTTATGGGGCGGTTGTCAGGAAACTGACAGAATACCGATAGGAGGCCTGTAGAAAAAGTTATTCGCAAATTAGAAAATCCAGACGGGAGTGTGAGGCCTCCGGGTATCCGATAGGGAAATTTATCGGTATTTGAAAAGTGACTGAATGAGTTTGGATGACCTCAGTCAGATAACTGATATGACTCACAGGGATGCCTGAACACCGCAGGCCAGTGTATCGGACAGAAGGAGCCGGTGTCCGGATATGTGTATAAACGGTGAAAAATAGATTAAATATTCAATAAGCATTAACGGGGGGAGATTTCTCGTAATGCATGCCATGAAGGTAATGGACCCTGAAAGGCCCAATAATGGCGCCAACAAAGGCCCAGTAAGACCCTTGGACTGATAGGTGGGCCAGTGTCCGGCAGAACCCCGAAAAAGTGCAAAATTACGAAAATGCCCCTGTGTTGTACCAAAGGGGTAGTAGATGAATGAGGGCATTTTGGTCATTCTGGACAGGCCCAGGAGCCAAGGCTCATACAGATAAAGTTACTTAGAGTCAGTATATGCCCTGACAGAGTACAGAAGGGTGTGAAATGACGATTTTACCCTTAGGGTTAAAATAACGCAAGAAAGGGCACCCAAGGGTATTTTGGTAATTTGCCAAGGGATGTTTCTTGGGAATCGAGCCATCAGAGTACTTGAGCTTGATCAGGATCCAAGATAACATACCCAGAGCCCAAAAACGTAGCCCATGGAGTATGTGGGAAAAAGTGGCATTAAAATACTATTTTAATACTGTTTCAATAAAGTAAAGTTACTCGGTCGGCACGATAACCGAGGAGGTGATCAGATAAAGTCCGGGACTTATCTGGATAGCATTGGAAGGTGTGAAAGGTGCCTTCCAGGTGCCACATGACGCAATCTTAGAGGCAGAAGAAAAGTTAAGGACACGTATTACGGTGCAAGACTCTGGACCGGTACTGGATTGGACTGAACTGCTGAGTCAGCTGATGAGGTGTCCAGGAATTGTGACATGTGAAGAATATGGCGATGAGGTGTCCCGGTGAGGTGTCCTGGATGATGTCATGCATGATGCAGTAAAAAGGAATAAAGAAAAATAGGAAAATCCAGGAAAAACCAGGACCACATGTTCAGATGGCTTCAAAATTACAAGAATGCCATCCATTAAAGCTATAAATACCCCCTTCCCCTCCCATTTTATGCATCCCACGTTTTTGGCAAGAAAAGAGAGAGAAAGAAGAGAGAGAAGGAGAAAGAAAGAAAGAAAGGAAGTTCTGGTGGAGTTGGAAGCAGTATAGAAGTTCTGGAGCTCTGCTTTTGAGGTAGTAACTAATCCTAGCTCTTATGTAATGTCTTTGTGATTTGTTGTGCTATTGTTTGGTTGGATTGTTGTCTTATATGTTATGCTTGAAGCTCTATTACAATGCTATGATCATATGTTATTGAATATGGAAGCACGCAGCATACTTATCTATACACAATCACAAGCAAGCACCGTCACTCTGCATTACATATATTGTTATGATTATTACTACTGAGATTCCCCCGAATCTCATTCCCATATATAACATTACAGGGGAGGTTCTGTCAAAATAAAATCTGGAAATCTTAAGAGACGCCGTTATGCTGCTAAAATTCTGGCAACGAAGAAGGAACAAAGAAAGGAACTGATACGTACTGTGTACGTAGGTGCTGTCTAAGGAGGCTGGAAGTGAGTGGACCTAGCCGGTTCATCCAGTCTTTCCTGGGTACTTACGTAGAATGGTAGCTCCTACGGGAATTACCGAATCGGTACAAGATCGGTTACTTTCTACAGAAGGAATGTAGCAGTTATGCTGCCGGATTTTAGACAGGAAGAGATGTAATAGAAATATGATAATTTGCTGTATGCCTTGTTGTATGACATTTTATTATTTAATAATAAATGTTGTTTGGCATGTTCAATTTGTGAATGGGGAATAAAGGGAGAAATTCGCAGGTCCTGAGGTAGCAGTGTTCTGGCCTCAGTTTGACCTAGTAAACGAAGGAGTTTGGCTACGAAATTTGGTGAGCCAGTGATACACATCTGGGGCATTACGTGGATAGGTAATAAGCCTTGTTTGGATGTGTAGAACGAGAGAAATTAATTTTCAAATTAAAGATCCAGAATAAGGAACTTAAGAGTGAAATTTTGAATTTCTGGGCTTAAGTTAAGATATATCAAGCTAATATCGCTTCTGTAAGTGTACTCTGAGGAGTCTAAGGGAGGATGTTTCATTTTGGTATCAGAGCATGAGGTTCTGGCACAAAGCAATAGGTTCTGGCATAAACCAGATAGGATTCTAGTTCAGAGCATAAGATTCTAGCACAGAACAGAAGGTTCTGGCTTAGTGATGCTCTGATGTAGAAAGGTTATTTCCCTAGAGTACATAGAGGTTTAGAAAAGCCCAGTGGAGGTAAAGCTCTTAAATGAGAAAGTGAGATAAGGTAGACCCCGGAATTATGTCAAGATGGGGTAAGATATGAAAGAAATGGACACTGCTTATAAGTGCAGTAAGTTGTCCATAAGAAGGAGAGCATATAGTATTAAAAAGGTGCAAAGATTGATGAGCTATAATGAGATAGCTAGAATAAGATTTGTCTAGGAATTATCCTAGGACATGGCCTAAGGCTAGAGATGTGATGGGCTGATGTTCCCTAAGCAGAGGGATTCCATCACAGAGAAGTGATAGACCTAGGGTAGAGTACCCTAGAGGATAGAAATGATAGTGAGAGATGATGAATGAGATCCATGCGACTGAAGTTCGCTAGGATCAAGAGAAAGAGGTAGGGAAGCATTGGCTAAGAGTACTCTAGGAGGTAGCTCAAGTTGTGAAGCCAATAGCAAGAGAAAGAGGCAATAGTTCAGGCAGGGGACTGATCAAGGAGAAGATCAGGTTGGAGAGCAGAGATGTAAAAGTGGTGAGCCATGGCACATAGGAGTGTCGAGCAGGGAAATGCAGTGGTGAGAGAAAGGCCACTTGGCGAGAGTTGCCTACGAATGTTGACATCCTAGGAAAGGTGTTTGCTACCACAGACAGAGTCTCCAAATTTCCCTGAGGTCGACCCTAAGAATGGTTAAGAGGAACCATAGCTATAAGGACGACTGAGCTGTAAGGAACTATATGCCTAGATGATAATGTGGACGAAGAGTTCTTTTCTGATCTAGAGAATGTGGTCATTATAACGGGTTATGAGAAATAATTAGTAAGATAATAAATTTGTCTTAGCTCAGTGATGAGGTTGCTGTTTGAGGGGTTAGGACATGGATAGCTGTAAGCAACTATAATGAGAGATGTTAGTTGCTAAGAATCCATGTGGAAGGTCTGGGACCAAGCTGTTGCTCCTCTAGACCATCACTGGAGTGCGAATAAGACAGAGAGGGATGATCTTACTGGTTATAGATATGACTGCGTTATAAGAATCACATAGCTGTATAGGTCAGTAAGAAGTTCTCTTCAGGAAAGATGAGGTATCCCTTAAAATTTTGAGGACGAAATTTTTAAAAGGGGAGGAGAATTGTAACATCCCGATTTTTGGTCTAGGAGAACTGGGAAGTAGTCTGATATGGGCAGGCTGCTAAAACCGTAGTCCCAGGGTAGTAATCTGATATGGGCGGATCACTTACCTGTATTTTGTAGGATCCGAGGGATGAGCTAAGTCCTTCAGGATGTAAAGATGAGTTAAGTCTTTAACCTACAGAATCGGGACAGTTCGCCTAGGTTCAAAATGAGGAATGTGAGGAATATCCTAAGTCTTAAGCCTACGAATTCTGCAGGAAGCTTGATATGGGCTGGCTCCTGTGTAAGATAACCTGATATGGGCGGGTTGTCGAGCTTTTCAATTAACGATGACTCCCGAAGAGTTTAAGGGATGAGTTATTGAAAGAGAATTTCTAGAACTTAAGATAAGGGATGAGAAGATGAGTAATGAGGCCAGAAAGAGAATGCAGGGGCAAAATCGTAATTATGGGAAAGATCGGGCTGGTAGCCGATGAGTACCATATTTTGCCAGAAAATAGAGAAAATTATGCTGATCATTTCACTGAACTGTGAAATGTGCATACGAGGTCTCTATGAGTGTGAAAGAATTATGGAAAGTTTAAGGACAAAAAGGTGGGGTCCTTAAGTGTAATTTTAGCCAAATAAAAAGGGACTTAAATGAAAAGAAGAAAAGTTCCTTGGGGCTAAAGTGTAATTAAAGAAAGTCAGGCCGGAAGTGGTTTGGACTGTCCAACGGCATTTCAGTCCCAGATTTCACCGGTAGAGAGAGCAAGGGACGCTCGGTAATCTGGCTTAATACAGGAATTTTTGAAGACTCCAGATAGCCAGAAATGGACTGATCGTCCAAAAGTTATAAAAATTCATACCGGATATCCTAGATTTCAGATCTAGGTGAGAAAATACAGGATGATGCGTCTTTATGGGGCGGTTGTCAGGAAACTGACAGAATACCGATAGGAGGCCTGTAGAAAAAGTTATTCGCAAATTAGAAAATCCAGACGGGAGTGTGAGGCCTCCGGGTATCCGATAGGGAAATTTATCGGTATTTGAAAAGTGACTGAATGAGTTTGGATGACCTCAGTCAGATAACTGATATGACTCACAGGGATGCCTGAACACCGCAGGCCAGTGTATCGGACAGAAGGAGCCGGTGTCCGGATATGTGTATAAACGGTGAAAAATAGATTAAATATTCAATAAGCATTAACGGGGGGAGATTTCTCGTAATGCATGCCATGAAGGTAATGGACCCTGAAAGGCCCAATAATGGCGCCAACAAAGGCCCAGTAAGACCCTTGGACTGATAGGTGGGCCAGTGTCCGGCAGAACCCCGAAAAAGTGCAAAATTACGAAAATGCCCCTGTGTTGTACTAAAGGGGTAGTAGATGAATGAGGGCATTTTGGTCATTCTGGACAGGCCCAGGAGCCAAGGCTCATACAGATAAAGTTACTTAGAGTCAGTATATGCCCTGACAGAGTACAGAAGGGTGTGAAATGACGATTTTACCCTTAGGGTTAAAATAACGCAAGAAAGGGCACCCAAGGGTATTTTGGTAATTTGCCAAGGGATGTTTCTTGGGAATCGAGCCATCAGAGTACTTGAGCTTGATCAGGATCCAAGATAACATACCCAGAGCCCAAAAACGTAGCCCATGGAGTATGTGGGAAAAAGTGGCATTAAAATACTATTTTAATGCTGTTTCAATAAAGTAAAGTTACTCGGTCGGCACGATAACCGAGGAGGTGATCAGATAA
The DNA here is from genome assembly GCA_037074615.1 of Leucaena leucocephala. Classification (NCBI taxonomy): domain Eukaryota; kingdom Viridiplantae; phylum Streptophyta; class Magnoliopsida; order Fabales; family Fabaceae; genus Leucaena; species Leucaena leucocephala. The sequence continues at coordinate 5,289,471 of CM073548.1, read as the reverse complement.
AGTCCGGGACTTATCTGGATAGCATTGGAAGGTGTGAAAGGTGCCTTCCAGGTGCCACATGACGCAATCTTAGAGGCAGAAGAAAAGTTAAGGACACGTATTACGGTGCAAGACTCTGGACCGGTACTGGATTGGACTGAACTGCTGAGTCAGCTGATGAGGTGTCCAGGAATTGTGACATGTGAAGAATATGGCGATGAGGTGTCCCGGTGAGGTGTCCTGGATGATGTCATGCATGATGCAGTAAAAAGGAATAAAGAAAAATAGGAAAATCCAGGAAAAACCAGGACCACATGTTCAGATGGCTTCAAAATTACAAGAATGCCATCCATTAAAGCTATAAATACCCCCTTCCCCTCCCATTTTATGCATCCCACGTTTTTGGCAAGAAAAGAGAGAGAAAGAAGAGAGAGAAGGAGAAAGAAAGAAAGAAAGGAAGTTCTGGTGGAGTTGGAAGCAGTATAGAAGTTCTGGAGCTCTGCTTTTGAGGTAGTAACTAATCCTAGCTCTTATGTAATGTCTTTGTGATTTGTTGTGCTATTGTTTGGTTGGATTGTTGTCTTATATGTTATGCTTGAAGCTCTATTACAATGCTATGATCATATGTTATTGAATATGGAAGCACGCAGCATACTTATCTATACACAATCACAAGCAAGCACCGTCACTCTGCATTACATATATTGTTATGATTATTACTACTGAGATTCCCCCGAATCTCATTCCCATATATAACATTACAGGGGAGGTTCTGTCAAAATAAAATCTGGAAATCTTAAGAGACGCCGTTATGCTGCTAAAATTCTGGCAACGAAGAAGGAACAAAGAAAGGAACTGATACGTACTGTGTACGTAGGTGCTGTCTAAGGAGGCTGGAAGTGAGTGGACCTAGCCGGTTCATCCAGTCTTTCCTGGGTACTTACGTAGAATGGTAGCTCCTACGGGAATTACCGAATCGGTACAAGATCGGTTACTTTCTACAGAAGGAATGTAGCAGTTATGCTGCCGGATTTTAGACAGGAAGAGATGTAATAGAAATATGATAATTTGCTGTATGCCTTGTTGTATGACATTTTATTATTTAATAATAAATGTTGTTTGGCATGTTCAATTTGTGAATGGGGAATAAAGGGAGAAATTCGCAGGTCCTGAGGTAGCAGTGTTCTGGCCTCAGTTTGACCTAGTAAACGAAGGAGTTTGGCTACGAAATTTGGTGAGCCAGTGATACACATCTGGGGCATTACGTGGATAGGTAATAAGCCTTGTTTGGATGTGTAGAACGAGAGAAATTAATTTTCAAATTAAAGATCCAGAATAAGGAACTTAAGAGTGAAATTTTGAATTTCTGGGCTTAAGTTAAGATATATCAAGCTAATATCGCTTCCGTAAGTGTACTCTGAGGAGTCTAAGGGAGGATGTTTCAACTGCCAAATTTTTTTTTGGGTAAAACGGTGGGTTTTGGCGTAAAAAAAACAGAAGGGCATCTTAACTCAAAATGATGCCGTTTTGGGGGATGATCAAATTGCACTATTTTGATCAACCCTAACCGGTTAACAAGTTAGGTCCATCGGACCAGACTCATTTTTTCACCATAACTTCTCCTCTAACGTTCGTTTTTGGTGTTGTTTTCTTTATTTTTCATGCTCTACGCAATGGGACTAATTTCAAGGTCTAAAATTGCAGTTTTATAATGACCCAATTTTGAACGAAGAAGCTCTCCTATAGACAGCAATGTGTTCACTTTTGTTTTATGGTTTATGTAACATCCCAATTTTTGGGTCTAGGAGAACTGGGAGGTAGTCTGATATGGGCAGGCTGCTAAACCCGTAGTCCCAGGGTAGTAATCTGATATGGGCAGATTACTTACCTATATTTTGTGGGAATCAGAGGGATGAGTTAAGTCCTTCAGGATTTGAAGATGAGTTAAGTCCTTGACCTACAAAATAGGGACAGTTCACCTAGGTTCAAAATGAGGAATGTGAGGAATATCCTAAGTCTTAAGCCTAGGAATTCTGCAGGTAGCTTGATATGGGCTTGCTCCTGTGTAAGATAACCTGATATGGGCGGGTTGTCGAGCCTTTCAATTTACAATGACTCCCGAAGAGTTCATGGGATGAGTTGTTGAAAGAGAATTTCTAAAACTTGAGATGAAGGATAAGAAGATAAGTAAAGATGTCAGAAAGAGAGTTCAGGGGCATAATCGTAATTATGGGAAAGATCGGGCTAGTAGCCGATGAGTACCATATTTTACCAGAAAATAGAGAAAATTATGCTGATCATTTCACTGAACTATGAAATGTGCATATGAGGTCTCTATGAGTATGAAAGAATTAGAAATGTGACCCAGGATAAAATGGTCATTTTGAAAAGTGTGCGCGTAAGCGTACTTTCAGGCCAAAATAGCCCGGTCCAGATTAAATATCTGAAAATACTGGGAGATAGAGGAAAGGATTTCGGGTTGAATGAGGAGGCATGGAATTTTGATTTGAGATCCTGATTTTTCTGTAAAAATTCCGGAAGATGGGAATTTACAGTTATAATCGGTAAAGGAAAAGCAGTCCGAATAGAGATGATAGGACTGTGGCCAGAGGCCATATAGTGTTTCTAAGGCCCATAGTGACACCAGGGAAGGCCCAGGCCCATGATATCAGTTAAGTGATAAAAGGGGCCGGTGTCCGGGGAAAAGGTACAAAATGACGGAAATGCCCTTATGTTATAAAATAGTGAAAGAATGAGTAAAGGGTATTTTGGTCATTTGGCTAAGGTGAGACAGTCCAGAGAGGTTATCTGGATAGTTGACCAGGGTCAGAGATTACTCTGGTAAGATGTGAAAAGACAATAATACCCCTAGATGCATTAAAATAAAGAAAGAGAGACTAAGGGCATTTTAGTAATTTGTCAAGTGATATTTCTTGGGAATCGAGCCATCAGAGTACTTGAGATTGATCAGGACCCAAGATAACATTCCAGAGGCCCAAAAACGTAGGCCCAGTGATACATGGGGAAAAGTGACATTAAAATAATATTTTAGTGTCTTTTTAATAAAGTAAAGTTACTCGGTTGGCATGATGATCGGGGAGGTGATCAGATAAGGTCCTGGACTTATCTGGAGGCCATTGGAGGGCGTGAAAAGGTGTTTTGAGGGACCCACCTTGACGCCACATGGCACTATCTAAAGAGAGAAGAAAAAGCTAAGGACACATGGCACAATCTCAGCCGTGTATTCCGGTGCAAGACTCTGGAATTCTCTGGAAGCGATGAGTCAACTGGTGAGGTGTCGCAAGGGCCCCACCATTGCGCCACCTAGCATGTGAGGTGTCCCTTGGATGATGTCATGATGATGATGTCATAAATGGAAAAGAAAATAGGAAATTCCAGGAAAAACGGTGGCCACAAGTTCAGAGTTCTTGAGAATTACGAAAGTGCCATCTGTAGAAACTATAAATACCCCTCCCCTTTCATTTGCATCACAGCCAAAAGCCCTTTAAGAGAGATAAGGAGCTCTAGAGAGAGAAAGTGAGAGGAAGAAAGAAAGAAAGGAAGTTCTGGCGGAGCTGAAAGCAGTATAGAGATAGTAGAGTTCTGCTTAGCTAGCCAGGTAGTAACTAATCCTAGCTTTTATGTAATGGCTTTGTGATTTGTTGTACTATTATTTGGTTGTATTGTTGTCTTATATGTTATGCTTGAAGCTCTACTACAATGCTATGATCATATGTTATTGAGTATGGAAGCACGCAGCATACTTATCTGTACACAATCACAAGCAAGCACTGTCACACTACATTACATATATTGTTATGATTGTTACTACTGAGATTCCTCCGAATCTCATCCCCCATGTATAACCCATTTTAGGGAGGTTATGTCGAGGTAGATTTTGAGAATTCTAGGAGACGCCGTTATGCTGCTGAAATTTCGGCGGGATGGAGGAAGGATATGATGCGTACTGTGTACGTAGGTACTGTCTAAGGAGGCTGGAAGTGAGTGGACCTAGCCGGTTCATCCAGTCTTTCCTGGGTACTTACGTAGAATGGTAGTTCTAATGGGAGAATTACCGAATCAGTATAGCTAGTATCGCTTCCGTAGGTGTACTCTGAGGGATGTAAGGAAGGATATTTCAGTTTAAATACATGCTCATGTATCTTATCACAGAATAAACACTTAAAACATAAATAAGGACATGAACACAACATACATTCAAACAACCAAAAAAATCACAGAACACTAGCGGAAGCAGAAAACTAGCTCTGGATATAAATTTAATTCAAATTATTAATTATTAATACAAATAGAATAATTAATAAAAAAACTCATGGGACATATATAGATAAAGTTGAGGCATTCGATTCTACTTCTAAGAGACAAATAACATGGAGGACTTTGAATTTGGGAAAGACTCTAATTCATGTTTGATCCCCTCTATGAGTCTTTAATCTTAGGCATCACATAGTCAATTTTTATATATTAAAAAAAGTAATTTCGAGTGTAGACGAATGCGTAATGACAACAGACCTTACATAGACGAATTCAAAAATCTATCACTCGGTCCGTTAGATCACGCAAGAAGGTATACCACATACAATGTTATCAGGTTCAAGTTCTACACGGTTGCACGTAACAAGGGATTACTCACACAAAACTCCAGGGTTTACGGCACATTTGGGATGAGGAGTTATGCTAGCAGCGATGATGTGACATACGAGGCATCACTTATTACAAAAATCTTATTAACATCGTTGAGTTAAATTACTAACTTTTCACCGTAACTCTCTTCAAGTGCTCCTGGGCAAACACGACATCTTCACAATATTTTGTTATCAAAAATCTCTTTTCAAGAAGGATGATGATGACGATGAATGACTTTTACTACGCTTTGAATGCTTAATGTAAAATTTCTTCTTGTACAAAAGTAATTACAAATGAAAATTAAATGTTTTTAAAAAAATTAAAGAAACACATTTGTAGCGGTTTGGTTAACCGCTACAAATTTCAAGTAGTAAACCGCTACAAAACTACCTCAACCTTTATAAAATATATAAATTGCTACAAAACCGCACATGACGTCTACAAATACTTCCCTTCCTTCCATTCTCACTTCTACTCCTGTTTTCTCTTCTTCCTGTACTCCCTTGCTTCCTCTGCGCTTTTTCTCTTCTATTTTTCTTATCTTGGTTCTTTCTTCACATGGTGGTAAGATTATTTCAATTTATAAGCTTATTTTCCTTCTCACATTTGTATACTTATTTTTATTAACTTCTATATTTATTATTTTCAGGTCCTTCTTACATAAATTGTTAGATCTATTCAATCATTTCTATATCATATTTTCTCCACTTTCTTTACCTTCTAACTCTCTTCTACACCTTATTTCATCTACTTCTATAATTTTCTACCTATCTAATATCAATTTATACACTTTATATATCTTAAGTATTTCTCATTAAATAAAATATATTAAATTAAATTACATAGTATAGCTAAATAATAAACTTAATTACCATAATAAAACTTTGACCTATCTAATTTAATAAACTATCTCTATATCTATATATATACATACATAATATTAAATATTCATCTATTTATATATATAATTATATAAGTACTATTACACAAAATTTTTAAATTATTTACCACGATTGCAACATTTGTAGCGGTTATATAACCGCTACAAATGCTCAACGCCAAAAAAATTCTCATTTTGACCCAAAGTTTGTAGTAGTTACAACTGCTACAAATTATTGGTGCCAACCTAAAAGTTTTTGTTTACCGCCAAAATATTTTGTTGCTTTGCAATTTCCGGCAAACCAACCATGATTTTGTAGTAGTTTTCTAACCGCTACAAAATTTTGTCCCTTACATTCACATACACATTTATAGCAGTTTTGTTGACTGCTACTAAATTAATGAACCGCTATAAACATTTGTATAGGTTTGACCATCAAGTGCAACAGTTACATTAACCGCTACAAATGTGTTTGTAGCACCTGACAACTTCACGGGGACTCACTACTAACAACTTAAGTATCACCTCTTTTAATTTCTCTAGACTCATTCATATGGGAGAATATGAAGATGATGAGCCATATATTCTTACCTTTGAGGCACACCAGGTTTACTATGTCTAAGACAAAAAGCATAAATCTTGGAATATGGGCGTCCACTTCAAGCCACGAGATATTTATGACATGGGTGGTTGTGACAGTACTTATAACAGTGAGCCCTTCCAACATACGAATTTTAAAAACTTCTTTCCTCAATAAGACAATAATTTAGCCATTATCAGATATATGTCTTTTATTAAATTATTTACTACTAAATCTTTTCCTAAATATATTTAATTATAATCCTAGCAATATTTTTTTAATTTCTCCTTCTCAGCAAGATGATGATAAAGAATAACATATTCAATAATCTCTATCAATAATCTAATAATGTGTTTTTCATACATAAATTAAATATATACAAATAAATCAAAATTGATTCAATTTTGTAAAAATTAAAGATTTGACATTTGTAGCGGTTACGATAACAGCTAGAAATTGTCTAGGAAAAATGCTATAAAATGCACAAATCTATTAAAAATCCTTCTTAAACCTCTATAAATACAATATCACATTCTCATTCATTCGCTCCATCATTTATTTCCCCCCCTCTCCTATCCTTCATCTCCTTCCTTAAAATTCCGTCTTCTTTTCTCCTCCTCCTCCTCCTCCTCCTTCTTTTTATGGTAAGATACTATTTATTTTGTAGATCTAAATTTATTTTATTTATCTTGATTTAAAGTTTACTAACATATTTATATTTTTCTTTCAAATTTTCTTTCTTTATTACAACCAATCGAATCACTTCTTCAACTTAAGAATTGAAATTCAACCCTACAAACCATCTCATCTCCAATTCTTGAATATCTAACTCAATTACCTTATCAAATTAAATTAAATTCATATGATCCAATCATAATTTAATTACTTATTATTTATCATAATATTTTAATATATAACATGTAATACATTGCTAATTACTTATATCAAAATAATAATATGATATAATATATTTAATGGTTTCTTAATTAACAATGAAAAAAATTAGAATTTTATTTTTTTAGCTGGAATGCACTTTCTAGCAGTTAGGAAAACACTTGAAAATTACAAACGGTGGGAAAATTTTTAGCAAAATTCAAATTTTGTTCACAATGGTGCAACATTTATAGTGATTTCTAACCACTAGAAATTATGGTGTCATCTGGAAAATTTTGTTTCCCGCCAACGAAGATGTCCTGCAAGAAATTTCTACCAATTGCTTTAACCACTACAAATATTTTTTAAATTTCAATTCCCTCTTAAATATTTTCCACTGGTTGTGAACCGCTACTAACATCATCCTATTGGCTTTCTCCTGCCTTGTTTTTTTTTAGTGTTTACTTGAACCGCTAGAAAGGTTCTAACTTTTTGACCATGGTGCGTAGTGATTCTGGGTAAACTGTTAGAAACTCAAGTGATAGAAATTGTTATTCTAGCGGTTATAACTCCTAGAAACACTATAAAATAATTGTTACAAAATACCTACTTTTTGTAGTGAACGAAATGTGACTGGTATAACCTTGGAGACAGAAACTCTAGATTTTTCCATGCTAGTGCTAACGGGCATAGACGCAGGAATAAAATTGAAGCTATAAAACTAGAGAATGGGGAGTGGACTGATAATGTCGACTTAATTAAGGAAGTAGGAACGGAGTTCTTTATGACTTTATTCAAACATGACGTGTTTCCTTCCCTATTATTGATGATGTACATCTTGAGGATATGGCTATGGGATTAGAGGGGAAGAGATTAAAAATGCTTTATTTAGTATGGGAGCCATGAAATCTCCTGGTCCTTATGGTTTGAATGATCTCTTTTTTCATAGTTAATGGGAATATGTGGGCAAGTCGGTGCACTACTAGAAAAAAGGCTTACAACTTAAAAATGACTTTTTACGACGATTTATTGATCGGCGTGAATTCTACAGCTATTGTAAGTCTATTTTTTTAACAGGGGTTAAAAATTTGTTGTTAAATGTAAGACTTTAACACAGTTAAAAACTGCCGTTAATTTGGTTTAACAAGCTTTTGGTGATCCAGAGAGTATTAAAAATATCAACCACACTTTTATTGTGCTCATCCTGGAAAAAGACCACCCAGAGACTATTCGCGACTTCCAACCTATCAGTTTATGTAATGTTATCTACAAAATTATCACTAAGGTGGTGGTGAATAGAATGAAATGCTTCTTACCTATAGAGTATTATCGCGCCTAACCAATGCAGCTTTGTGCCTGGCCGAATAAGTTCAGATAATATTATTGTACCACAGGAAGTTATTCAGTCAATGAGAAACATGAACGGTAAAAGAGGATTTATGGAAATTAAGAATGACCTAAAGAAATCCTATGATCGTCTCTCTTGGAAGTTTGTGTTGCGTTCTCAATGAACTTAGGATGCCAGATATGCTGAAGAGAAAACCATTTTCTCCTGCATTTCTTCTTCTTTGATGCAAATCCTGTGGGAAGGTGATAAAGCAGGTTGTTTCAGGCCCTCTCGTGGACTTCAAAAAGGTGACCCGCTGTTACCTTATCTGTTTGTTCTCTGCATGGAGAAACTAGCACATATTATCCAGAATGAGATGAATAATGGTCGATGGAAAGCTATCCACCTAGGTAAGCTTGGCCCTCCTATATCTCATTTGTTTTTTGCTGATGATTTGTTGATTTTTGCAGAAGCTAGTATTGAATACGTGGAAGTGATTACGGGTTGTTTAGACTGATTTTGTGCGGCTTTGGGGCAAAAAATAAATCAAGGAAAAACTAAAGTGTTCTTAGAGCAGCGCAACTTAGTGAGATAATTGGCTTTAATCAAACTGCTGACCTTGGAAAGTACCTGGGAGTCCCACTTCACCATGAAAGAGTCTCTAATGCAACATATAATTAAATCATAGACAAAATCAAAAGTCGTCTTAGAGGTTGGAAGATTAACAACTTACCGTTTTTTTCTTGTGGCATGCTCTCTAATTCTATGATAAATGCTATGCCTTCTTTTGTGATGCAAACTGTTTATATCCCCGACAATACATGTACCGCAATTGAAAGAAAGGCACGTGACTTTCTCTGGGGCTCTACAGATGAGAAGACAAGAGTGCATCTCGTTTCTTGGTATGGGGTTTGTAAGGAAAACAGCGTGGAGGGCTAGGCATGAAACATATCAAGCAACAAAATAGAGCTTTTATGATTAAGCTTGGATGGGGCTCAGTTACGAAGCGAGACTCACTTTGGATCAAGGTGATTAAGAGCACATGTGGATGCGGGGATGATAGTATCCCTCAAATTAATCTAAAGAAAGCGGGCTCAAACACTTGGAGAGGGATAAAAAATAACTGGTCCCATGTTAAATCAGGTCTGCAGGAAGTTATTGATCAATGGTAAGAGTGCTCGCTGGAAGTGGAACAAGAGTGGCATCTTTACTGTTAAATCGGCCTACGACTCCCTTCGCTCTCCAAGCGACTTTGATCACAGGATCTGGAAAGGTATTTGGAAGGTGAAAATTCCTCAGAGATGCAAAACTTTTGCCTGGCTGCTGTATCATGAACGCCTAATTACGAACAAGCGAAAGTACAAATGTGGTTTTCATGAAAATGGCCTTTGTGATAGGTGCAAGCAAGATATCGAAGATGAGTTCCACGCCCTTCGAGACTGCGCAGACGTTCAGTTGATGTGGAAATCCATTATCAGTCAAGAATTCCATAATAGCTTCTTCTCTAGAGATTTGAAACAATGGATCCATATGAATATGGGAAGAAACATGGGGACGATGGAAGTAGATTGGAAAAGTTTGTTTACCATTTTTTGCTGGCTTGCAAAGTTAGAAACGAATGCATTCATTCTAATACAGAATCCAAGCTAAATATGATAGCAGCAAGTGCACTAGCAATTCTGACATGCATGCACAACACAATTACAAAATTGAGAAGAGGGAATATAAGGTCTCCGCAAAGCTAAGTGAGTCAACAAGTTGACGCTGACATAAGGAATGGACTTGTGGTAGAGGTTGATGGAGCATATTCTGCTTATCATGGAAGCAAGGCGTGTGGGGCGTCCTTAGGCCACGTTTGGTATGCAACACTGGATTTTGATAGATTAGGATTGAGATTAGGATTAGGGCTGGGAATGAGCCTTTAAATTTTTGGTATGAAGTAATATTTGAAGGGAATGATTTTATTTATTTTATAATTAGCTATAAATTATAAAAATATTATATTAACAAACTAAGGCAAGGGTAACTTTGTCCAAAAATTATATTTACAGGGATATTTTTATCTTAATAAACTTCAATGCTAGGATTGAGATTGTAATACCATAGGGAAAGGTGGGATTGCCCAATCCCACCTATGTGATATTACCCAAGCCTAAACATATTCTCAATGCTGCATACCAAATAACTTATTTAGCCCATTCCCTGTCCCTATCCCAGTCCTAAATCTTCAATGCTACGTACCAAACGTACCCATAGGTTCCAGGATAACGATCTAGTGGAAGGGTTTCTATTTAATTTAGGCCATTGAGATCATCTTTCAGCGGAGCTTTAGGGCTGTTTAATGGGTTTGAGACGGTTGAGACCTTGGTGACAGAGACATAATTCTGAGGAGCGAGTCATCGGAAGTTATGGATCTCATTTCCGGAGGAGACATTAGCCTTCAAGAAGACTGGAGTAATACAGGAAATCCAAAATATGATCGCTTGGGATTGGAAAGTTGAGCGGCAAGTGATTAGAAAAGAAGGAAATCAGATGGCCAACACTCTTGCAAAGGCGGCCCCGAATGAACCGAGAGGCCTTCATATATTGAGTCCCAATTCGGTGACGAGGATGATAACGTCTTCGGCAGTTACTTAGTGCGTGTTTTTTTTTTTCCTAGTTTATAAAAAAATAAGGATACTATGAGTATGACAAGTGTTCGTTAATTTCTAATATATATATTATTTTGTTGATAGAATATATATTATTTATCTATTCATCTTTTTTATCCAATACTATGTTCTTGCCTGACCAAGCCAAAAAGATCCGTTGTGAAAGGAATTCTGTGCCTTTTGATGAATCATCTAAATTCTCAGATTTTACGACTGAGATAAGAACTATCTAGTGATTGTTATGAAGACTTTTCCATACCTTTTTTTTTTTTTGTGAAAAGTTAAACGTTCTTCTAGAAATTAAATATAAAATTTTAATAAGTAGAAACTCACAGATTAAGGCTTCTCTACTCTACCCATCCAACAGACGACTGTTTCTAGATAGAGATAAAAGAAAAATAAATAAATAAATAATAAAAGCCCCTAACTTAGGTGATAGTTATGAAGACTTTTCTATACTTGTTTTTGTAAAATAAGTAAACGTGATTTGTCGAAATATAAAATTTTAAATGAGAAACTCACATATTAAGGCATCTACTATACCCCGACACGATGAGAGTTTCTAGATAGAGACTAGAGAGAAAAACAAAATAAAGAGAGACTATTTTTTGACCAAAAAATAGAGAAAATCTTGAAGATATGAGATTAAGCTGTCTATAAATAAGAGAAAAAAATGGGAATTACTATGAAATTATAAGAAAAAAAATTAATATCAAAAAATTTTAAATAGTATAAATTTATAAATTTTTACGTTGTTACTATTAACTTTTTAATTGTTATCGAGATTCTTACATAATTAAAAGTTATTTGTTTGAAATTTTTTCTAAAGAAAATCATATAAAACAGATAAAGGAAATAGTAAATACAATGAAAAAAGTTGACAAAAAGAAGTAAATACAATGCAAGAAGAAAGTGGGGAAGATAGACTTAGTGGTCTCCCACCTACTGCCACATTTTACGCCTTGATTTATGACAACGCGTATTTCAACATCGGAGGCGAAAATTCAGCTTTGATATAAATTCAAAAAACAAAAAAATAACAGTGCATCTGAACTATGATTTAGTACGTTATATATATTTTAATTAAATTATACTATATTAATGAATTAATTATAGAATAATAATTCCCATAGGTGGTCATCAGGGACTTTGAATCCGTGACCCCTTGGCACACCATAATGATGATAACTAGCCACCAAGCCATCCAATCCTTTCAAAATCATATGCTTCAAAAGAAAATATATATGTAATAAACTTTAAGTTCCTAATTTACATAATAAGTAATTATGTGATTAACAAGTACAATAAACATACAGAAAACAGAAACTAGGTGATTAACAAATGGATTAAAATCACAAACAATAAAAGTTAGGTGCTTAATAAGTAAAATAATTTCACAAACAAAAAAAATTAGGTAGTTAACAACTAGAATAAACTAACAAATAACAAAAATTAGGTAATTAACGAGTGAATAAACTTACGAACAACTTTTGTTCGTGTGCTTGTTAATTACTACACTCATTAATCATTTAAATTTTGTTGTTTGTGTGCTTATTCCACTTATTAATCACCTAATTTTATTGTTTGTATGCTTATTAGTTATTCCACTTGTTAATCAATCACCTAATTTTTGTTATTTGTATGCTTATTTCACTTGTTAAATTAATCACCTAATTTTTATTATTTAAGAGTTTATTCCACTTATTAATCACCTAACTTTTGATATTCGTATGTGTTATTCTACTTGTTAATCAACTAATTTTTATTATCCATATGCTTATTCTACTTGTTAATTACTTAATTTTTGTTGTGTGTATGTTTATTTCACTTGTTAATCACATAATTCCTTTGTTACTTATGATGTAAAGTAGAAACGTAAGTTTATCATATTACATATATTTTTTTTGCATTATATAATTATAAAGATTGGACGGCTTGGTGGCTATTATTATTATTTTTTTTGTGCCCACCCGGTTCACCGGAGCTTTGCCCCGACTACATCCGGATCCGACCCGCGTCGCGCACCTGGCTATGGTGGGTGAGTCTCTCAACGGGGATTTTTTGCGTACGCCAAGGCTCGAACTCGAGACCTCGCTTAAACGATAGCGAGTCGCTTACCACTCGGACCAACGTTGGTGGCTATTATGTTTTTGGTGTGCAAAGTGATCCCACTGGCCACCTAAGGGATCGAATTATTCTCCAACGACCCGAGCCCATTGGTTTTGCGGTAAAGGGGCTGGCCTGTTTTAAATAAGAAGAAATTGTATTTTAGTCATTTATCTATTTTTATCCCTTGGTCTTTTATTGAAATTTCAAAACTTTTTGGGAGTGATTGGAAGTTAAATGACTACAGTGGTCCTAATAGAAATTTTCTATTAATAATAATAATAATAATAACTAAAAAAATTTGTGTAATTTCGTCATGATTAAATTGGATATTGTCTCTTAGCGTTGAATTTGAGAGCTAGGAAGATTTCTCTTATTGGCTTTTGCTTAAGGATAAGTGTCAAAGATTATGCAATTTATCTTAATATATTCAACAATTCAATTACATACATTATTTTCAGTCCTTGTATGAGAGAATTTTAAGAGGGTTTATCCTATTTATTAAAAACAACAACTCAATAACTTGTTTGAATTGTTTATCCTAATTAACTCATTAATGAGGATATTTATAAGAAGCAACAAAGATATTTTTATATTAATCTGTCAACTTTCATATACGAGGGTATTTTTTGTAAAGAAATTTACATTTTAAATGTCTTCATTTATTATAACTACTTTTAACTGTATTCATGGTAAATAGTTATTTTTCTTTTATATAAAAAGACATAAATAGTATATATATACTTCTCTAGTCATTAATATAGGATCTATTTAATTAATTTAATTATATTAAAGAAGTTAGTTAACTTAGTTAATATGACATAATTTTTTTAAAATACCCTAATAATTTTTTCTAACCCATTTCTCATTCTTTTACTTAATTATTGTGGAGCAGTATCAATAGGGATAATTTAGGAAAAAATTAATAAATATGAAAAATAATTTTTATATTTAAAACTAAGATTAACTTTTAATTAGGTTTTATATTAAGGACCAAGGGAGGAATAAATATTTTTATATTTACTATAAATTATCAAAGATCATGAGAGAGTACATATGCATCTAGGATCTACCTAAAATATATATACATACATATAATAAATATTGATTATTAGAGTCATGATTATTGAATATTATATTTATTAAATATGATAGACAAATTCCGTACCGAATTTCCAAAGCATTACAAATAATAAATAATAATAATACATCCGATCCAAATTTAAGCTAAATTTTATGCCTAATTTTCAAAACATAAAATCACAAGAAACAAACTCGGGAACACAAAATTGCAGAAATCCTTTCTTTCTTTTATATGAATTCATGCTAAATCGCATTAATTTATTTTACAACACAATTTTAAAATTATCCATGCTTTTCAGAGTTAGAATTGCTTATAACTTTTTCGATCTAATAAAATTGATTTTATATCTAAAATGATAAATTGATTGGAAAAAATATAATTTCTAATATCATAAAAAGTTTTAAAAAAATTAATCTTTTAATCTTCTAACTATTAACTCACATATAACTCAGTTTCTTAACTATGACTAAGTATTACTCCGGATCGTTAACTTGTGACTTAGTTCTTAAATTTTTTATTTTTTATATTATATAGAACTCATCTTATGTGGCAAAAATACTCCTTCAACTCGGCTCCACGTGTCACCATGGGCCTTGTTTCTCCATCTCCTTCACAGAATGTGTAGACAGCTCTACCCCCTTCTTCCCAAGCTTGCACATGTAAAATCAACCCAAAAGGCATATTACCTTCGAGAGGGAAATTTTCGAGAGGGAAATTATTATTATACAGTTCCGTAGCTTTTCGATATTGGCTTGAGCGTCGTTTAGTTCATTTAGTCAAGCAGACTCAAGACTTTGTCATGTCTTGTATTATCTATCAAAAATTCACTTCAATTCTATCTCTTACCAATTTATTCCCCACAAGGCACGTTTCTCTTACTTTTCCACACTTCGAACACCATAAATATCGCCCTTCTCTTCTTCTCTCAAACCTCCAACCACAGCAATAATATCTCTCAATACCACAGATTATTACAAATGGCTTCGATTAAATATGCTTCTGTCTTCTTACTACCTCTCTTGCTCATTTCTTCCATCTTCGAGACGTCCCACGCTGCCGGAATCGCCGTCTACTGGGGCCAAAATGGCGGCGAAGGCTCTCTTGCCGAGGCCTGCAACACCGGCAACTACAAGTTCATTAACATAGGTTTCTTATCCACCTTTGGTAATGGTAAAACCCCACAACTCAACCTCGCCGGCCACTGCAACCCCGCTGCCGGCACCTGCAAAGGCATAAGCGCCGATATCAAAACTTGCCAGAACAAAGGCATCAAAGTGCTTCTCTCCCTCGGCGGCGCCTCCGGAGGCTACTCTCTTAACTCTGCTGCTGAGGCTAACCAGCTCGCCAACTACCTCTGGAACAACTTCCTCGGCGGAAGTGCCAACTCACGGCCCTTAGGGAATGCCGTTTTGGACGGAATCGACTTCGACATCGAGGCTGGTGCCGGGCAACACTGGGATGAACTTGCTAGAGCTCTGAAGAAGTTCAACCAGAAGCTTATTCTCTCCGCCGCACCACAATGTCCATTCCCTGACTCTCACTTGAGTGCTGCGATCAACACTGGCTTGTTCAACTATGTTTGGGTTCAGTTCTATAACAACCCTCCATGCCAGTATGCAAGTGGGAACGTTAACAATCTTGTGAATGCATGGAAACGATGGACCACCGTGAAAGCCAGCCAGGTGTTCTTGGGGGTTCCAGCATCGACTGCGGCAGCGGGCAGCGGGTTTATTCCAGTTAACGTTATGAAGTCTCAGGTTCTTCCGGCGATCAAGGGGTCTCCGAAATACGGCGGAGTCATGGTCTGGGATAGGTTTAACGATCGCCAAAGCGGATACAGCAAGGCCATTGTCGGTTCTATATGATAAGGAACCCATGGTTCGCGTTTGAATAAGTAGCAGATTGGTAGGGTTTGCACCTACCTACATGAGTAATATAAAAACTTCTATATGTAATAATATCTCCATGTAATATGAATTTGAAATAAACAATAAAATACTTAGTGCGTCTACTTCAACTTTCTTATCGTTCTCACATTACAATTGTTAGTGCATTATTATTAAATACGTCAATATATAATCTTCGACCACTGACCATTTTGTCAAAAATATGGGCGAAGTTTGAAACTAAACTGAACTAATAGAAGCTAGAAACAGCAATATACCAAAATATTTCTTTTTTTTTTTTTTGTAACAAAAAAAGATCTAAGAAGTTCAATGTTTAGAACTTCTTTTTCATCGATCATCTGATGTCAAGATATTGACAGATTTGTTTTCTCCACGTTGTTAAACATATAGGTATTCCATCTCATTTCCAACAATTACGAATATGAACGTGTAACGTTCCATGCTCTTGTTTATTCATAAAAATAATACTCCATAAATTTGATGCTAATGAATTCTCTTAAGGCTCAAAGATATGGCTGACATATATTAATAAAAAACAACGAACGATAGAAATATATAAGGAAAATTTTCTTATCAAATATATACCTTAGGGCGGTATGATATTTTAGGAAAAATTGATTGTAATTGAAAGGAAGAAAAGGAAAAATTCACATGTTTGATACTTACTGTAAAATAGTTTAATGGAACAATTTATATTTGTAGTTGGATGGAAAAATAATTTATATCCTTGGCAAATCTCCTCTAATTTGAGATTAGTAGAAAGGTCCATTTTTCATATAATAGATATTTTTCTCTCTGCTCTCTCTTCTTTTCTTGGAATATTTGCTGTATTCGAATATCTGAGTCCATCAGAGTGACCGAGTTATTATGTGGTTGCTAGAAAAATTGGCCTACATCTCAAATACGCCCGAATCCCTTCATTGGTATCAAAGCTAGGCTTAATTTAGAGGCTAGAATATGATTTATTTTCTTCTATAATATAAATATATAGACTGTATAATATGCTCCCCGTTAAGCTTCAATCCGTCAAAATTAGGTCATCTGAAAACCATAGTTTTAAGCTTCAAAATTAGTATCATAGTGTAGATCTCGAAAAACTGAAGAGAATGAGATCAAGAATGTCAAGAACGGACGTCAGACGGCTTAGTTATGGAGGAGAGAAGTTTCGGGTTGAATTAGGTTACCTAAAAACCTTCGATTTATGCTTCGAAAATAGTCCCATTGCATAGAGCTTGAGAAAATAATAGAAAATGACTCCAAGAAAGTCAAAAATGGAAAGAAATTTCTGGGTCTAACTAGAGGTTGAAGATAACCCGACTGAAGGTTAGAGATAACCTCCAGCCAAAACGCCATCATTTTGATCCCTAACGAAAAAAGGAGGCTTACAAAAAAAATGGGCGACCATTGGACTGGGCACGATAAAAAGATTCAGAGAACACCTTGTATTTGAAAATGAGAGTACCAATTCGGTGTTTGTGCACTTTGACAATACTGTAGCCATAGCCTACACCAAAGACCCTGAGTATTATAGCAAGACCAAGCATATTGACATCATTACTTTATGAGTTTGTGTAAAAATATACAATATCCAGTATGTCATACAGGTTATAAAGGTTAGCTTTCTTATACGAGCAACCTCCTTTGAAGCTCAGGTGGAGTGTGCAAAGATAAGACATTTATATTCACTAGTAAAATAACAAAGAGTACTGACATGTTAGAGAAGAAACACAAACTATATGCACCTCGACTAAAGTGTAGCAAGTCGAGATGAGATGCATATACATAAAATTGGATCGAACCATGAAAACCCACTTCAATGATTCCTGTAGCCAGATAACAAATCATTCAGCGTTGACATCATATGAGATGAGTAGAGTTGAAGAGATTCAGTCTAGATAATGAGAGTGTATAGACTTAAGTCTGTACGATTTTAATGATAAATCCAAAATGACATACGCTCTTATAGCATAAGAGTAACATTGTAGTATGTGATTCATACCACATATGATTGAAGAACAACAAAAGGAAAACAAGTGAAAGATCCTTGCTTCATTGCTATGTGAGTCCCAGGAATGAACAATCCTTCCATTAGTATCCTTTGACTTTGACAATATCATTGTCACGCCCGAAATTTGAACCGTGACCGGCACAGAATATGAATAAGTTCACATTCCTTAAACCTTTATTCATCACTAAAACGTTCAGAATAATAATCATAAGGTAAATTACATTTAAATTAGAACGCAAGTTATCTGTAGGAATTTCGGCAAGATCGTCTTTGTGTAACCGATCTCTCGAAGATCCTACAACGGACTGCGAACGTTTCAAAACCTTTACAGACAATTTGAAACAATCAGAATCTTATCTATAAGTTAGGTAGAGCATCTAAACCTTTAGCAAAATAATACATGTGTCCTCAAAAAGTTTAATTACATTAAAAGAAAATATGTCCACCAATGCTGCTTCGGAGGGACACGGAGGCTCTTCACTGCTCAGCTGGATGGTTAGGGTCGACAGCACTATCTGAATTCAAATAATCTACTTGTGAATAACGTTCCAAAAATATAATTTCAAATACGGAATAATTAATTTCAATACGTTTAAATGTAAATCATAAAGTTTTGTAAATCAGTACGAATAGTTCGGTAAACATTTTCTTTTTAGGAAAACTGTTTGAAACATTTGTTTCAAAATATTTTTTTTTCATAGGACTTCGACAGAACTGAAATAGGCGTGGATACTCAGTCCACAAGGATAACTAACCAATCAGGCGCGGCTCGAAGCCACGAAACAGGCGCAGGTACAAGACCCACGAATAACAGGCACGAGAATAAATCCCACGTATAACAGGCACGAGAATAAATCATGTAATATCCCAATTTTCAGGCCCAGAGACTCAGAAAGTAGCCTGAAAAATATAGGCTACCGACCCCTTTGAGCAGAAGTCCCAGAAACATACAGAGAATTTTTAGGGACTAAACTGCAAATAAGTGACAATATAGAGACTTGTATGTAAATAGTAAAAGTCCCTAAGGGCATAATGGTCATTTTAGAAAAGAAATGGACTAAAGTGAAGTCTAAAAGTTTCATAGTGCAAAGATGAAAGTAGACACAAGTTGTGGGCCATTAAGTGTAATTATGAAAAGTTCAGGGACTTAATTGAAAAGAGGAAAAGTTTACAGGGGCAAAATAGTAATTAAAGAAAGTTAGTCGAAAGTGGCTTAGAATTGCCCGGAAGCATTTCAGTCCCAAATTTTATCAGTAGATAGAGAAAATGATGCTGGTTAATCTAGCTTAATACAGGAATTTTATCAGAGTTTCAGATCGCTGAAATTTATCTGGTAGTCAGAAAGTTATCTGAAATTTTTATCAGATCTCCTGGCTCTCAGATATGAGTGAAAAGTTACAAGAATGTGCGTCCTATGAAGCCAGAGGTCAAGGAACTGACAGAATTTTGAAAGGAGTTCTGTATAAAAAGTTATTCACTTTTTAGTGAATTTAGACGCGAGTTCGTGAACGCCCGATATCCGATTGGGAATATAATCGGTAAGCAAATTGGGACTGAATGAGCCCAGATGACGTCACATAGAGGCCCATGATAACACCAAGTGAGAGCCAGACCCATGATATCAATTCATCGGAAAAAGGGTCCAGTGTCCAAAAATATGCAGAAAATATGCGAAATAACAAAAATACCCTCTGTTATAAAATAATTAAAGAATGAGTTAAGGGTATTTTGGTCATTTGACTAAGGTTAGATAGTCAAGAAAGGTTATCTGGATAGTTGACTAGGGTCAGGGAATACTCTGGTAAGTTGTGAAAAAACAATAATGCCCCTAGACTCATTAAAGTAAATAAAGAGGGACCAAGAGTATTTTGGTAATTTGCCAAAGGATGTTTCTTGGGAATTGAGCCATCATAGTACTTGACCTTGATCAGAGACCCAAGATAGCATTCCAATAAGAGCCCAAAAACGTAGCCCAAAAATTATGTGGGTTAAAGTGGCATTAAAGTAATATTTTAGTAGCTTTTCAATAAAGTAGAGTTACCCGATTGAAGTGGTAACCAGGAAATTGATCAGATAAATCTCTAGACTTATCGGAAGCCATGAGGTGGCATGAAAGGTACCCATAAGGTGCCACATGGCATGAGCATAGAGGAAGAAGAAAAAACTAAGGACACGTGGCACGATCTCAGCCGTTCATTCTGGGATAAGACTCTGGAATTCTCTGGAAGTGCTGAGTCAGCGAGTGAGGTATCCCAAGGGCCCCACCATGCGCCACCTAAGCATGTGAGGTGTCCATGGATGATGTCATGTTTGATAAGTCATTAAGGATGATGATGTCATCACGATTATGCAGACGAAGCTTCTAAGTCGTTCATCGTGATCCGATCTGAGCCATCCATTCCACCTCCCTCCACCTATAAATACCCCTCGCCCCTCCCATTCCAAGGCACACCACGACAAGAAGAAGAGAAAGGGAGAGAGAGAGAAAGAAAGGAAGAGAAAGAAGGAGTTATGGTTAAGCTAGGAGCAATCCAAGGAGTTTAGGAACTCGGCAAGCTTAGGAATAAGGTAAGTAGGTTATTCTAATCCCTGCTCTAATAAATTAAAGGATTGTTCTTATGAATTTAGTAGCTAGAATAGAGAAATATCTCTCTCTATAAGGTTAGCCGTGGATAGAAAGAAAGTTAGGAGATTGTTAGAATATGGGTATTATCTCAAGATAAGCTTGAGTTAAGTAGAGTTATGCTGGATAAGATCATAATAAAATATTACTATGCTATGTATAGGCTCTGACCTATGAAAAGTTGGAACCTCAGATCAAAGGTTAAAGATTAAAGGAAGGGCTACATGCTAGGTAGTGAATTTACCCATTCTTGTATGCTTGATGTATATGCTTGTGTGTTAATATGATTATGATATGTGATGATGATGATATAAGCTCTGCTCTTTATGAGTTTATGGTTATGCATAATAGTGATAGGCATGGAGCATAATAGTATGCAAATGGAAGCTAAAGAAAGATAAAGAAGTCATGTCATGCACTTGCATTCATCTTGTATGCATTTAATGGTACCGTTTGCTATTGAGATTTCCCCCGAAATCTCACCCCTACCTTTTTCAAACATAACAGGGTACTGGTTTGGAGATGATCTAGGAAAGTGAGGATGTGACAAATCCCACGAATAATAGGCGCGAGAATAAATGCAAGAATAAATCCCACGAATAACAGCCGAGCTCGGGTTTAACCATAGTGCACGAAGGACTAATAGTACTGCTGTTAGCAACTAGCGTTCTGTATTCCATCCTTTAAAACCTTTCCAATATGTATGGGGGCCATTTAGCATTCACTAAACATAACATTTTCAATGCAATGATTTCCATTAAAATCATTCATAATCATGAAACCTCGCCAGTATGAACATTTACGATAAATCATTTAAAACATTTTTGTAAATCCATATAAACAAGTATTCAATACTGAGATTTGAATAAATCATTTCTAACATGTAAAGCCATGAATTCATATGCTCGTTTTTTAGTAAATCATGATAAAATTAACATTTGACTGAAATGTCAAATAACTAAATATGTTTCAAAATATCATGGTTAGGGAATGATATTCACTCACCTGCTATACTCCAATATAACTTACTCTTGCTAAATTAGCGTTTGACTTATTCTCATTCCTCAATCCCCTGATATCCCGAAAAGAAGACATTACTACTACAATTATAAACTTATATAAGATTTCTCATTTTAATTCTACAAACACCCTACGTACATCTCAAAGGCCAACATAACATAAATAAACTCAATTCCTTAAAATTTCCATTCAAACATCTTTCCAATATCGATTTATAAAATGGCTATGCTTTTCATGTTCAACAAAATGTCCTTACTCAAATGGACTTCTACTTGCACTTCATAAACTAATGTAAAACCAACCAAGCTTAGCCTTTGAATTATAAATCAAATATCTTTCTCAAAGTTCCCAAAATTCCTTTCTAAAACTCATTATAGAGATTATTGTCTCTGGTTCAACTTTACAGTATATTCATCAATTCAATTTAATTCCATCTTTCCCATCATAGCATTGAAACCTCCAAAACACCATGTAATATTTTTAGAGCTATCCTTAAATATTAATCATAAGAGCAGGCTATATCTGCATATATACACCTACAACAGCAATTGTCAACATATATCCATATATGTCCATATACATACATGCTGCAGAGTCCACATTTTCTTCTTCTTCTTTCCAACTCAGTAACAAACACCCACATATGCACACGCACATGCTTCCTAACAGAAATAGCAACATATGTATGTATCAAAATAGAAACAACATATATATCCACAGCAGAGTCCACGCCTTCCCCTTTCCTCTGCTTTCTGTCCCTCATGTCTCTTCTTTCCAACAACACAACACACACACACACACTGTCCAGACCAAGCATCACAGTGCACACACTCAACATTTTCCTCAAACAGTAACTACACATATATATGTATCAAGGTAGCAACAGTATCCCACAGCACACCAATACAATCTTCATCATCATGTCCATCACACATTTGGAAAATAGAGAAGACAGAAAATGAATCATACACCCACGGCAAACTTCTAAACTACCAAAACAGTGATATATATATACACGGCATTCACTATCTAAAACCATTTCCTGCAACAACAATACCCTCAACAAAACAGCAACAGTAGTAAGCATATATACTTACTGCCCATACCACAGAGCAGCACGGCAACAACAGCAATCACTAACACACACAACTCCCAATGAACCACAGCACATAACTTCCAATTCCCCCTTCCTTCCTGCACAAAATTTTCAAATGTAGCAAATTAAAACACTCCTCTCACAGCTGAAGGTTACGGCACAAGGAAGAAGCAAGCCGGAGGGAACTTACCCCACCGCACATATTGGTTTTTCTGCAGTAGCCAGACATCGGACACTGCTTCATTCCTCCTTCTCTTCTCTCACTCACACACACACGGCAATCTGAATAGAGAAGCACGGCAAATATGAGGTTGCTACAGTTGCTCGTGACTCAAAAGCTTACAGATCGTCAGAAAAAATGGTGGAAAGATGTTGAAAAAGCTTACCCCATACGGGATCCATTCTGACGTACGCTATCCAAGCTCTGATGACGCCCTACAAGGCCTGTCACTATCACGATCAAGCTCCCGTCGCTGCCTCCGCCTCTCTCATTGATCCTCTCTCTCACTCTTCTGTTGCAGTTCAGATGACGAAAAATGGTGGTCCCAGCAGTGGCAAGTCTCACCGTCGCGGAACCTCTCCTCTGAACTCTCTCTCTTATCGCTAGCTGAAGCAAAATGGGAGAAGGAAACGTGTTTCAGAGTTAAAAAGGATAGAGAGTAGTTTGGTAATTTCCCGCCTTGGCTAGAACTAGGATTCGAACCTTGGACCTGATATTCAGATACACCACCTTCAACCACTCAGCTAGCCACTGCCTCTTGTGATATTCCTTACAGAAAATATATTTATCATTTAATAATTTATTATCATATCTTTCATTTTTTTCCAGGTCATTACAATCGTAGGTATGTCTCAACAACTACTACTTTAACATATATCCTATAATCATGATATATATGATCTAAGGAATTATCTTAGAAAAGAGATTAATACATATCAAAGTGATCCTACAATATACACACGTATGCTAGTGTCTATGACATATCCTTTATGATATTTCATTTTGATAAGGTGGACACTAGGCTTACAAGAAATGCAATCTGAGTCAATTAATGATTCAAGAGGTATTAGATTAGCTATAGAAAAGTGTATATCGGTAAATCTTTTAAGGCATATTATTGAATTCAAGCTACACAAAGGAGTTGCCCTGTGCTAGTCTTGTAAAAAGGATTTCTAGTACAGGCGGCTAAGCAAAGAAGTAATGCACACACGATCACAATAAAGCACTTAGTATGAAAGAAAGATGAGAAAAAGGCTAGGCTCACGGTATCCAGTTCACTAAGTATGAGTGGGAGATGTTAGAATTTGGGCTCAGATCCATCATTGGTGGATTGGGCCCAAGCCTGTAAAATATGTGACTTAGGTGATAATAATCAAAAGTCTGAGTTGTTATCTGTGATTTTCTCCTTTTATTCAAATTTTGAATTAGAACGTGGGATATTAGGTGATACTGCCGTGGGATTGAGGGAGAGAAATAAGGGAGTATCTTTTGGTCGATCTCCTCTAATTTTGAGATCAGTAGCATTTTTAAGATAACAGATATTTTATATTAAACATTAAGATATTTTATATGCTCCCAACCCTCAAGGAACAATCTGATCATAGCCTGCACTTGCTATTTGTTAGATAAGGCATGACTAACTTCCTTAAGTTCTCTAATCATGTTGGCTATCTCTCTTAGATGTTTCTTTATAGAAGTGTTTGGCTTAAGCTTATAGGTATCAAATTTAATCGTCAACCTCCTACGCTTAGTAGTAGAAACACTGCCAAATCTATCCTTCAGTGTAATCCACATGGCTTGAGCATTTTTGTACGTCTCAAATTCACACATAATGTCATCAACCATGGCACTCAAAAGCGTGATTCTAGTTATACTATTCTTTTTCCTCCAAACCTAGTAAGTCTCTTGGTCTTTCCTGTGTTGGACCATATTCTCAACTTCAAGTTCAACCATAACAGTCATCAAAGGCTCAATAGCATCTTGTTCCTCTAAGATGTACTAAACTTTTCTGTTGGTTCTAGCTGTATCACCTAAGAGGGGGTGAATTGGGTGATTTTAAAATTTTTGAACACTTTAAGAATATTAAATAAAATCAAAGAGGAGAGTTTATAATGATATCACTAATGAAGGAAGATGAAGAAGAGATATTGCACATAGGCAATTTATACTTGTTCAACCCAATTCATTTGGCTTACGTTCAATCCCTAGAGCTCCTATAAGTGTTCCACTATCTTTCAAGATTATCCGGGCTCTTAGTGCTTTTGTACATAAATGTGAGATTCCATTTACTCCCCTTTACAACCCGTAAGGTAACAATAGTGAGAATCCCTCCCACAACCTGTAAGGTAATATCCCACTTAAGAGACCTTTACTCTTAAGCCAATCAGAAGAATGTTGATACAAGTATAATTCTCTCTCAGTAGAAGTATTGTGATAAACACTTAAACACAGACTCTCTAAAGTTCTCTGTTTCTCAAGAATATGATATGCTCTATACTAAAGAAGAACAAATTATAATGGATATAGTGGATTTCGCTGTGAAGATACTCCAGAGGTCCCATACATTAGTATAGAAGAAGGCCCTTAGCAGTGGAGGTCAGATCTGAGAAAACTTGAACACTTGAAAAATAATTGAACCTAAATCTGAAGAGAGCCAAAACAAGCCACGATTCCACCAGAAACTAGCCGACACAAGAGATTCAAAACCAGGAAAAGAGGTCGTTGCCTAAGAAATAAATCCTCTCACCGTGACGTGTTTAGAGAGTGAAAAACTGTCAAGATTGTTATGGCACCTGCTGAATCTAGTGGTGGGGTGCGTGTGGCAAAGCTCTGGTGAAGAGCTCATCATCGGTTAATGTACTCTTCGACCACCAGGAACAAGGAGTCCCATAGAAGTGAACATAGAGAGAGAGTTGATGGAGTGAAGAATCTGGCCGATGAGGATAAACCAGAGCAAG
Source organism: Leucaena leucocephala (assembly GCA_037074615.1). NCBI lineage: Eukaryota > Viridiplantae > Streptophyta > Magnoliopsida > Fabales > Fabaceae > Leucaena > Leucaena leucocephala. Next base: position 5,263,732 of record CM073548.1, on the reverse strand, counting down.
GATAAGGTGCCTTGAGTTGGAAGATGAGTTGGCATCATATCCTACGTGGCACGTGGTAGAGCCACATCAACATGATTAGATTAACTAGTGGTCAAAATTAACTTTGTTAACTTGGGTAATATTGCTAGGTTTTTTTATATTTCTAGGGTAACATTATTCTTAAAAAACTTAAGGATATCTATTACTCCTAGAAGAAAATTTCTAAGATAAAATTGCACTTTAACCTTTAATTTTTTTTTTACTATTTACTGAATCCTATTACTAAGTATCCAGTTTTAGAATTCGTAGTTGCTACTTCCAGCATGTGTTTTCTCAAGGAATTAAATTCAAGATTTAGAAGAATCTAACGAAATTTTATACCATTAGAATAACTTTATGTTGATAATTTGTACCTATTGTTTTGATATAGCAAGAGATTTGAATTTACAAAAGTTGGAATAAAAACTTGCAAATGAAGCATGTACGACTCATCTAGTAAGTTTTCATTTTAAAAGTTTGAGTCTAGCCCATCCAAGTCACACGGCTTTAAATGTAGATAATAAATATTAGTCAAATTAGTATAAATACGTCATGAATTTCAAAAGCCTAAATTTAAATAAGGGTTAAGATTTAATTTTATCTTAGAAGTTTATCTATAGAAGCTGTAGGTATCTGAAAAATTAATATTGATTGTTAAAAAATCTAATTTTAACCATTAGCATTTTTAACAGTTAGGGGTGACTTTGCTCATATTTTAACACTTTTAAGATAATATTGATATAAAAAAATTTGAGTTTCCACAGCTCCTACGTGAAAACTTAAGGTAAAAGTGGACATTAACCCATCAAATAATGTATGTGTGAATGTGAATATTTTTTATAGATACCATAAATAAATACCAAGTTAATATCTAATTTTATGTCAGAAGTTTTTGTGTATGATATGTGGGAATTCGAAAATTTTTCTTGGATCAGTATCACCTTGAAAGTATTAAAAAAATAGCAATGTTGTCTCGCCGGTTAAAAATATTAATGATCAAGATCAATTTCGTAACCATCAACGCTAATTTTTTAACAGTTTGAGTAATTTTGCTCATTTTTTAACATTTATAATGTGATATTAATTAATATTTCTAAATACCTATGGCTCCTACATGAAAGCTTTTGGGGCAAAGTTGAACCTTAACCCATAGATAACTCCCCTCTTTATTTTTGAATGTTTACTGTTTGTGCCATCCATATATTATTATTTTCTTCTACATTTTTATCTTTCTTTGTAGTTTAATCTTATTAGACTTATTAGACTCTTGCTTGTATTATTTTTTACATTTGAATATGATCAATTTGGAATTGATACTCCATTGAATGGTCTTTTTTCCTCTGTCTTATTATAAATTATCTGTCACTTGTACCTATCTCACATGTGATTTACTGAAAACTGCTTTAACTTTCTTTGTGGGGATAAGGAATTGTTGGCTGATATTTTTTGTGACAACAGTACTTAAATAATTGCATCGAATAGCAGCTTCAAGTATATATCTTTGACAGTGATTGATGATGTTGGGAAAAAAAATTCTTTATATATGTACATGTGTACGTGTTTGGATTGATGATTTGAAGTCCTTTTAACTTTTCAATGTAATTTTACAGTTTATGAGAGATAAGTATGTAAAAGAAGTTATTTTGTCTTAATTTTGTGTAAATGTACTTATTAAAAATAAATCTAAGCAAGTACTACATGTTCGCTATGTTGCTTATATTCTTATCTATACGCATAAGGGGAAACAAATTATTATCAGCTTACTACCTTGATCTAAGATTTTATGTCATCATAAAAGGGAAAAGAATGTTGAATCATCTTGTTTTGGTTATAAAAAAACTAATAGAAAGATTATTTTGTTGGGATTATTGCCAATCACATGATAAAATATCAAGTTGAAAGGATACAGGAGAAGACTTAGAACTTTATTGCATCAATCGTTTTTTAGGTTTAGTATCTCTTATAAAAAAAAAAATCTTCCTGATTTTTACTTAACATGTTAATTAATCTGCCTGTTTAGCTCATTAATAGATTTATAAAACCTTGTTTTTATTTCACTTCCGAAACTCCAATATAATTACCATCAACTTTACAAAATCTTGTTTTTCTCTTCAAAAACTCCACTTAATTAACATGTTAAGTCATCTACTTAACGAGTTGTCCATGCTTTCAAACAAGTTGTACCCTATGAAAAATACTTAACATGTTAAGCTCCCTCTACCTAATGCGTTAATTGAGCTTTCAAGTCTTTAGTTTGCCTCTAAAAAATGCTTAACGTGCTAACTCCTACTCCCTAACACGTTTTCCAGCCTTAGTGTATGTTTGGATAAGATTTTAAAAACGGGCTTATGGACAGCTTATAGAAAAATGCTTTTAGAAAAGAGATTATGGAAAAAAAAGTGATTTTGGATAAATAAGTGTTTGGTTAGTTGTTATAAAAAAGGGTTTTGTAATTAGAAAATTACTAAAAAGGGTATGTATGAGAGAGGAGAGAGGAGAGAGGGTAAAAAGATAGAGGAGAAAGGAGAGATAATGGAAAAGATAGAGGAGAGATAAGAGATAGTGGAAAAGATAGATGAGAGAGGAGAGAGGAGAGAGGGTGTAAGAAAAAGTAGGGTAAAATAGTAATTGAGTAGTTAAAAAGTGGTTTACTGTTCCAAAAACTACTCTAACCAGCTTATCTAAAACTATGGTTTTAAACGATGGTTTGGTCCAAAAGCTCGTTTGAACAAATATGGCTGTTTGTTTTCAAATTTCTCCAAACCGAAATTTAGACCAGAAGCCCTTTTAAAATCGCGGTTTTGTGGGTTACCAAATAGGCCCTTAATGTCATACTTAACTTTTGGCAAACTTCCAGTTAACATGCTAATAAGTTTGTCCTAATGGGCTAACGAACTTTTTGTGAAACTTGTCTTTAAACTTTTGCATTATGCCTAATATGCAAGTTAACCACACTCTACTTAACGGTGAAGTTCCCTTCCAGTATTCCAAAATGCTTCTGGAAAAATCTTAAGCACCATTAACTAGTTTGGCTTGTAAATATTACTTTCACTGTCACGTTTTGAAATTTGGGTAGTGAACAACATAAAATATGAATAAATTCATATTCATTAAGCTTTAAACCTAAATCAAAATGTTTAAAATAATAACAATACATCTTTCCATTTAAATCAAAAGGCAAACCATATGTAGGAATGTCGGCAGGATTATATTTATATAACAGGCCTTCTAAAAATCTTACAACAAATTGTAAATACTTTAAATTAAATCCAGACATTTTTCAAAATGATATGAAATCAGAACCTTATCTATAGTCTAAGTGGAACATCTAAATTTTCAACAAAATAATATAAATATTTTATAAATTTATATTCACATTATAATCGAATATTTCCAGTATTTTGGAAATCACATTATAATCGAATAACATCCTCATCCCAGTATTTATTTAAAATTGTCGTTGTTAAATACTTAAAAACTCATTTACTTAATTTTATTCCATTATAATTTGATTACAAATTAAACCTAATAAAATTCTATTATCAAATATCTCTTTTAAGTAAAGGTGATGGTGACGATAAATAACTTTTACTACGTTTTGAATGCTTAATGTAAAATTTCTTGTATAAAAATAATTACAAATAAAAATTAAATATTTTTTAAAAAATAAAGAAACACACATTTGCAGTGGTTTAAATAACCGCTACAAATTTTAGGTAGTGGATAGCTATAAAACTACCTCAACCTCTGTAAAATATATAAACCATTGCAAAACCACACATAACGTCTACAAATACTCTCCTCCTTCTATTCTCACTTTTGCTCATGTTTTCTCTTCTTCTTGTGCTCCCATGCTTCCTCTACTTGTTTTCTCTTCTATTTTTCTTGTGTTTTTTTTTTCACATGGCGGTAAAGTTATTTCAATTTATAAGCTTATTTTCTTTTCACATATGTATACTTAGTTTTATTAACTTCTATATTTATTATTTTTAAGTCCTTCTTATATAAATTGTTGGATCTATTCAATCATTTCTATATCATATTTTCTCTACTTTCTTTACTTTCCAACTCTCTTCTACACCTTATTTCATCTACTTCTATAACTTTCTACCTATCTAATATCAATTTGTATACTTTCTATATTTTAAGTATTTCTTATTAAATAAAATATACTAAATTAAATTACATAGTACAGCTAAATAATAAACTTAATTACCATAATAAAACTTTGACCTATCTAATTTAATAAACCATCTATATATCTACATATATATATATATTACATAATATTAAAAATTCATATATTATATATATATAATTATATAAGTACCATTACACGGAATTTTTAATATATCAACGCTGAAAAAAATTCTCATTTTGAGCCAAAGTGTAATGACCCTGGGAAATGCTAGATATGAAATTATTTCAAGAAAGGAATATATATTATATAGTGCAGAAATTTCACAAGAAGCATGGTTAGTTGAGTGGTTGAAAGCGGAAGAATAAAGCTTTGGTTCCGTGTTCGAACCCCGGTAACTACAGAGTTGAGGATTTATTTTATTTTTCAGACACGTGAAATTTCGACTTTGCCCCTCTGTTTATTTTAACTTCTGCACACATTTTCTTCCTTTCGTGACCCTAGATCCATTTTTGTTGTGACTTCATCTCCTCCGCCGTCGTCGACTGTGTTGCTCTCCGATGCCGCTGTCTTGTCTGCCTCTCTTCCTCATTTCTTAAAACAGAGCGAGAGTGGGAGAGGGAGAACAGCGTGGGATCGTTGGAGGTAAGGGTGGAGTGTTCAGCGGAGTGCTACAGAATCAAGTCGCCTTTGGTCCTCCATCACCACGGCGCCATTGACGTACGAGGTTGCTTCTATCACGCGCTGTCGTCGCTGCTGTTATGCTTCCTCTTCTGTTACTGTAGCGACCTCAGATCTCCCACTTCCTTCTCTGCCTCGGTGCAGCTTCACTGTAGGAGTGTGGTAAGCTTCCTTAACATCCTTCTATTATTTTTTTCTGGCGATCTATACTTGTTCAGGGTGTGTTACTGTAGCTACCTGAAAATAAAGAAAAGAGAGAGAGAATCAGTAGCTTAGCCATCGGATTTTAGAAGCTATGGTCTAAGTGGAAATGATATATATATGCATAAGCTTGTTGTTTGGACTGTTTAATGTTGTTTAAAAAAAAAACAAGAAGAAGAAAGGAAGAGAAGGACGACGCTGCTAGGGAGAGGTGTTTTGACAGCATATATACATATGTATATATTAGTTGCTGTCATGGATTTGAAAAAAAAAAAAAAAAAAAGAAAAAGAGAAAGAGAAAAGAATGCGTGGACGCTACTATGGTGATACATATATATGTATTGTGCTACTGTCTTGGGAAGGTAAATGGCATATATATATATATATATAATTGCTGTATGGAAGTTATTTTGACAGCATATACATATATATATTTATGTGTAGAGTTGTTGGCATAGTGGAGGTTTGAACTATGGGTGTGCGTGAGTGTTTGGGTTGATGGAAGGAGCTAAAAATGTGAGCCTAAATGCTCTACAAATCTGGAAATTTTAGCTTGGTTGAAGAGGACTTGAGAGGCAATTTAGATGAAGATTAAATGGTTATTGAAAAGTTAAGGATAAAGATTTAAATGATTTTTGATGAGTTAATATATTGAAGCTGAAATTTTAATACATTGAAGAAACACAAGGATTTGATTGAATTAAAAATCTTCCAAGATCCCAACAGAGATTAGGAAAAGAGAAAATGATGATGATATGTTTTCTTGATGAGATAACATGGATTAATAGTAGAATAGTTAATTTGATTAATTATTCTTCTATTGATTAAGAGGATAATTCTTTTTGAACTTAGAGTATAAATGGGATAGATGATAATTATTGATGAAATGTTTATATTGGGAATTTAGGTATTTCAAGAGAGAGTATTTTCGAATGATAGAGCAGGAGTAAGCTATATCGGAATAACGAAGGTGAGTGAATAACGTTCCCTAACAATGAAATTTTGAAATATATTTTTGCTATTGTCAAAAGTTGATTTTCAGCATGAATTATGAAAAAAAAACGAGCATATGAATTCATGGTTTTAAATGTTGAAAATGGATATTTCATTATTGCATACTTATTCATATGGATTGACAAACATGTTTTGATGATTTATTGAAAATGTTCATGCTGGGGAAGTTTCATGATTTTGAACAATTTTAATATAAATTGTTAGATTGAGAAGTGCTATGATTATTGAATGTTAAATGGCCCCATGCATGTTTGAAAGGTTTTAAAGGACGGAATACAGAACGCTGGTTACTAACAGCAGTACTGTTAGTCCTTGGTGCACCATGGTTAAACCCGAGCTCGACGGACATTTGTGGGTCTCGTACTCGCGCATGTTATTCGTGGGATTTATTCCCATGCATGTTATTCGTGGGATTTATTCCCATGCATGTTATTCGTAGGTTTCATACCTATGCATGTTTCGTGGCCTTGAGCCATGCAGGATTGGTTATTTACCCTTCGTGGACTGTGAGTTCATGCATGATAGTGGCTTGAAGTCACAGATTGGTTATTTACCCCTCGTGGACTGTGTGTCCATGCATGTTTCTGTTCTGTTGAAGTTCTACAGAAAAAATATTATTTTGAAATGATTGTTTCAAATGGTTTTCCTGAAAAGAAAACGTTTACCGAGTTATTCATTTCGAAATTACGAAACTTTATGATTTACATTGTACGTTTTGAAAACAACTATTTCCGTATTTCAAATTATGTTTTTTGGGACGTTATTCACGAGTAGATTATTTGGTTCAGATAGTTCTGTCGACCCTATTTCTCCAGCTGAGCAGTGAAGAGCCTCCGTATCGCCGAAGCAGCTTTTGTGAACGTACTGCATTATCATGTAATCAAATGTTTTGAGAACACGTGTATTACTTTTCTAGAAGTTTGTGGTTCCACTTAATTTAAAGAAAGATTTCTGGTCATTTTGGGAAAAATGTTGTAAACGATTTAAACGTTCGAAATTCATTGTAGGGTTTCCAGAAGGTCGGTTATGCAGACGACTCTGATGAGACTCTTACGAATGAATTGCATGTTGATTTTAATATAATTGATATTATGAATGTTGATTCAAAAGTTTTGTTAAGTTTGAAGGCTTAAAGAATATGAATTTATTCATATTCTGTGCCGGTCACGATTCAAATTTTGGGATGTGACACAAAGTTTGTAGCGGTTACAACCGTTACAAATTCTTAGCATGAACCTAAAAGTTTTTGTTTACCACCAAAATATTTTGTTGCCTTGCAATTTCTCACCAACCAGCCATGATTTTGTAGCTGTTTACTAACCGGTATAAAATTTTGTCCCTTACATTCACATACACATTTATAGCGGTTTTATTGACCGATAATAAATTAATGAACCACTATAAATATTTGTAGAGGTTTGACCATCAAGCGCAATGGTTACATTAACTCTTACAAATATGTTTGTAGTGCCTAAATTTATAGCGGTTGGTTAAACCGTTGTAAATATTATTTCCAGTGGTTATAACTGCTACTAAGTCAAAAAATTGATCGCTGCAAAATGATTTCTTTTTTGAAGTGTACAACAACTTTTCGGGGATTTACTACTCACAACTTGAGCATCACTTCTTTTAATTTCTCTAGATTCATTCATATGGGGGAATCTGAAGATGATGTGCCATATATTCTTACCTCTGAGGCACACTAGGTTTACTATATCCTAGATGAAAAGAATAAAGACTAGAATATGGTCATCCACTTCAAGACACACGATTTTTATGACATGCGTGATGGTGATATTACTTATGACAGTGAGCCATTCCAACATACAAATTTTGAAAACTTCTTTCCTCAAGGAGACAATAATTTAGCCATTGTCAAATATATGTGTTTTATTAAATTATTTACTACTAATTTTTTTATAAATATATTTAATTATAATCCTAAAAATAATTTTTTAATTTCTCCTTCCATAAAGGATCATGATTAAGAATAATAGATTCAATAATATCTATCATTCGTCTAATAATGTGTTTTTCATATATAAATTAAATATGTACAAATAAATCAAAATTAGTTTAATGTTTTATAAATTAAAGATTTGACATTTGTAGCGGTTAAGAGAACCGCTAGAAATTGTATGGGAAAAATACTACAAAATGCACAAATCCGTTAGAAATTTTTCTTATATCTTTATAAATACAACCTCACATTCTCATTCATTCACTCCGTCATTTCTTTTCCTCCCCCTCCTCTCCTTCATCTCCTTCCTTAAAATTTCGTCTTCATTTTTTCCCTCCTCCTCCTCCTCCTTCTTTATATGGTAAGATGTTATTTATTTTGTATATCAGAATTTATTTTATTTTTCTTCATTTAAAATTTACTAACATATTTATATTTTTTTCTTTTTGATTTTCTTTCTTTATTATAACCAATCGAACCACTTCTTCAACTTAAAATTACAATTCAACTCTACAAACTATCTCATCTCCAATTCTTGAATCTCTAACCCAATTACTTTATCAAATTAAACTAAATTAAATTCATATGATCCAATCATAATTTAATTACTTGTATTTATCACTATATTTTAATATATAACATGTAATATATTGCTAATTACTTACGTCAACATAATCATCTGATATAATCTATTTAATAATTTCTTAATTAACAATAAAAAAAGAATTTTATTTTTTTAGTTAGAATGCACTTTTTAGCGGTTAAGAAAATGCTAAAAAATTACAAACAATGGGAAAAATTTTAGCAAAATTCAAATTTTGTTCACAATGGTGTCACATTTCTAGAAGTTTTTAACCACTATAAATTATGGTGCCATCCAGAAATTTTCATTTTCCACCAATAAAGATGTCCTGCTAGAAATTTCTAGCAATTGCTTTGACCACCACAAATATTTTTTAAATGTCAATTCCCTCCGAAATATTTTCTACCGGTTGTGAACCGCTACTACTGTCATCCCATTAGCTTTCTCCTACCATATTTTTTTCTAGTGTTTACTTGAATTACTAGAAAAGTTTTAGCATTTTGACCACAGTGCATAGCTGTTCTGGGTAATAGCTAGAAAACTATTTCTATTGCTTGAGTTTGTAGCAGTTTACCCAACAGTTACAAATTGTTATTTGAACGATCATAACTGATAAAAATACTATAAAATAACTGCTACAAAATATCCTTTTTTTTGTAGTGAACGGAATGTGACTGGTATAAACTTGGAGACAGAAACTCTAGATTTTTCCATGCTAGTGCTAACGGGCATAGACGCAGGAATAAAATTGAAGCTATAAAAATAGACAATGGGGAGTGGACTAATAATGTCGACTTAATTAAGGAAGTGGCCACGGAGTTCTTTATGACTTTATTCAAACATGACGTGTTTCGTTCCCTATTGTTGATTATGTGCGTCTTGAGGATATGGCTATGGGATTAGAGGGTAAGAGATTAAAAATGCTTTATTTAGTATGGTTGCCATAAAATCTCCTGGTCCTGATAGTTTGAATGATCTCTTTTTTCAGAGTTAATGGAAATATATGGGGAAGTCGGTATACTACTAGAAAAAAGGCCTATTATGGCAATTTTTTAACTCACATGAATTTTATTACTATTGTAAGTATATATTTTAACTAAGATAAAAAAATCGTCATTAAAGACTTTAAATGTGATTTTTTAAAAAATCGCCGTTAATTTGGTTAGACAAATTTTTGGGGATCCATAGAGTATTAAAAATATCAAGCATACTTTTATTGTGCTCATCCCAAAAAAAGACCACCCAGAGACTATTCGCAACTTCTGACCTATCAGTTTATGCAATGTGATCTATTATCACTAAGGTGGAGGGGAATGAATGAAATGTCAGATAATATTTATAATGACAGGACAAATTACATAGATAAATAATACCAATTTAATAAAATATATAGTTTTTTTTACAGAGTTGTCATAAAGGTAAGCTTGAGGTTGATTGGTTGAAGGTTGTGAAATGAGTAAAAGGTCCAAGTTCAAACCCCAGCTAAAGGTAAAGTTTTCAATTTTTTCAGCCATTGCATAAAATTACCCCCTATGTCAATTTTAATTTTAGCTCACCTCCCCTTTTTCCATTTTTGTCAATAGCGCGAGTGAGAAAGATCAGAGGATAAGTTTCATAACCCTAGGACCCATTGCTGCTGTGACCTGTTGCCCTCCGTCGTGTTAGCTGCTGCCATTGATGTCGTGTCATTCTGCTGTCATTGTGGTCTTCCTTGTTCCTTGGATCTCAGCTGTTGGGAAGAATTTCTCCCTCCTTTTTCTTGTTCTGCAGTCGCGTCACTGTGCTGCTGTCGCACGTCCGCCATTATTTTCGTTGGTGGTCGTGGTTTTGGGAAGCTCTACTCTATTTTTCTTCTGTTCAGTTTTGTCGTCCTACCGCCGTCGGAGCTTTACCATTACTGCTGTAGCAGCCTCCGTCGTTCCTCTACCTTGTTGCTGCAGAATGTCATCGTGTGTGGGTGGTGGTAAGTTTAATACCTCTCCCTCTCCATTCATTGTTTATAGCATTGAGTTGGGTGGTTTGGATTTTTCCTCTGTTCACCAAGAATGTGAAGGTAGTGAAGATTATATATATTTTTTTTTTTAAAAAAACCAGTCTGTATTGAGCTTAACTGAAGTGTATATGCGTTGCTATTATGGATTATGGTCTCCGAGAGTAGAAACCTATGTTTTGTGTGGTTATCCTATTCTGGGTTCAATAGTCTTGGATATTTTGTTTGTTGTTGTAAGAGGACCAAGGAAGATTATAGGGCTGATTATGTTGGTTGACATTTTGTTAATTGATTATACTAAGAATAAAAACTCATCTTGAATTTATTGTCTTTATTTTGGGTTAACAGAGACTTGAGGTTTTAATATGAATAAGGGTGGTTTGCTGTTACTCTGGGAAATTGAAGTTATTTGGTATAAAAGAGATGTATAGATTTAATAAGTTATAGAAAAACACAAGTTCAAAGGAATTATATTAAAGGAATTAAGTTTGTTTTGGAAATAAGGAGCTTTAGGCTACATTGTATAAGAGATCTTTTCCTTTGAACTTGGGACTGTTTGACTGAGTAAATGTGTATGTTACGGGCTGAAACAATTTTCTGGAAGTGACTATTAGTTTGGGTAGAAGCTTGCTGTTTTGGAGGGAAAAAATGGAGAAGATGATAATGTAAATTTTTTTTTTTTTGGAATATTTAAGTGTAAGTATATATGTGTGAATTGATGTGATTATAGTAAGTCAAAGGTACTTGGTCTCAAGTGATGAAGAATTTGCTGTTTTGGCATTCTTTTCTTGGGTTAAGAAATTGTTTTGAAAGCTTATGTTGTGATAATAGAGCCTTAGATTATTAAAGCAAGCATAAAGGCTTTAAAGTAATGTTTAGATTGATGTTGTTTAAGCTGGAGATTTCATATTATAAGATATGATTAAATAGATGAAGAGTTGATCGGTTGGCTGAAGTTTGAATTGTTACAGTAATGAATGGACGTTCAAGTTCATTATTAATTATATATGTATGACGTTGTGGTGTTGGAAAATGGAGTTTGAATGGTCTTAGAAATTGTTTTACTACACCTAAGCCATGTCTAAAATCACATAGAAAGTGTTAAGGATAGTAAAGTGGAATGTTAATTTTGAATGCCCGTAAGATGTTAAGTGGTGTTTGCAGAGTTGTTGGAAATTACTGATAGATGATTTTAGAAAATATAATATTGAGTTGGAATATTAATATATTGATTATAAGGTAATGTGCATGAATTAATTGAATGCACTCATTTAGCATAATTTGGTTCTATGATTCATTGAAAGTAGTGGCAATGATTTTGTTTTGAGATAAATTGAAATGGGAATAGAGTATATAATCAAAAAACTGAGAATCATAATAAATGAGATATTGTGAATATGTTATATAAAGTTATAATGAGAGTAATAACGTTTATGTTTTGGGACAATAGGAAAGTAAATAAGTTAGAAGTGGATGAACAAGTGAAAGTGATATGTATTTGGGAAGCAGCTAGGTAGGAGTAAGTCATATATTTGGAAACTCATAGGTGAGTGAATAACGTCATATTATAATTCATTTTTTAATGATATTTTAGCCATTTGTCATGCTCTTATCAATTTATCAATTAGCTGCTTAGGTAAAATAAGGATTTTATTTATTCTTCTATGATTTTTGTTTATTAAATATGATCATTCATGAATTTCAAAGGAAATCTTTGAAGTGTTCTTTTGAACCTTGGTGCTGGAGTCTTTTGTTGTGCAACGATCTTTATGAGTTTATACTATGAAGAGTATATTTTTGCTTACTAAACGTAAATTGACCCCAAACATGCTTGAAAATATTTTATGAGGATCGAATACAGAACGCTGGTTACTAACAGTAATACTGTTAGTCTTTAGTACATCATGGTTAAACTCGAGCTCAATGGATATTAATGAGCACAGTACTCACTCCGGATATTTGTGGGATTCATTCATGCGCCTGTTATTCGTAGGTCTTGTACCTGCGCCTGTAATTCGTAGGTTTCGCACCTATGCCCGCTTTTGTGGCTTCGAGCTGTGCCGGATTGATTAGTTACCCTCGTGGACTGTGTGTCCATACCTATTATTTGTTCTGTTGAAGTCCTACGAAAATGATGAGATTGGAGAAAACTTGTTTTAAGCTGGTTTCTCTAAATAAGTTGTTTTATTGTATATTATATTGTTTTGATTAATGATTTTGTTATAGTTTTATTTTTGTTATAATTTTATCATTTGGAAATTAAGATTTATTATTAAGCCTTATTATTCAAAAGTTGAATATGCTTTAAATTATTTCTTGCCACATTTTATTTTTTCATATATATAATCGAACGTTATTTACCAATAGATTATTTTAGCTTCAGATAATACCATTGACCTTACACCCACAACAAAAGTAGAGAAGACACTCATGGCTAATCAAAATTCTAGGTGTTCCACGTAGTCTATAGGTAGGATTCCTGTCCTCTCTTGTCTTTTTATGAGATATAAATAATTGTATGTGATATGGTATTTATCATTTTTGGAAGGTATAAATATGTTCATCTATGAAAAATAATAAAATAGTTTATGTATGTCTATGATTACTATTATATTAATTTTGATATTTAAAAGCTTATAGAATGTGAGTTCTCTCGTATTCTGTGCTAGTCACCACTATTTTCTTAGGGGCGTGACAATATTATTGTACCACAGGAAGTTATTCATTCAATGAGAAACATGAACGGTAAAAGGGGATTTATGGAAATTAAGAATGACCTAAAGAAATCCTATGATCGTCTCTCTTGGAAGTTTGTGTTGAGTTTTCTCAAAGAACTTAGGATGCCAGATATGCCGAAGAAAACCATTTTCTCCTTCATTTCTTCTTCTTCGATGCAAATCCTATGGGAAGGTGATAAAGCAGATTGTTTCAGGCCCTCTCGTGGACTCCAAAAAGGTGACCCGCTGTCACCTTATCTGTTTGTTCTCTGCATGGAGAAACTAGCACATATTATCCAGAATGAGGTGAATAATGGTCGATGGAAACCTATCAACCTAGGTAAGCTTGGCCCTCCTATATCTCATTTGTTTTTTGCTGATGATTTTGTTGATTTTTGCAGAAGCTAGTATTGAATACGTGGAAGTGATTAAGAGTTGTTTAGACTGATTTTGTGCGGCTTCGGGGTAAAAAGTAAATCAAGGAAAAACTAAAGTGTTCTTCTCCAAGAATGTCAACAACAAGAGAACAGCTCAACTTAGTGAGATACTTGGCTTTAATAAGACTGCTGACCTTGAAAAGTACCTGGGAGTCCCACTTCACCATGAAAGAATCTCTAATGCAACATATAATTAAATCATAGACAAAATCAAAAGTCGTCTTAGCGGTTGGAAGATTAACAGCTTATCCTTTGCTGGTTGTGGCATGCTCGCTAATTCTATGATAAATGCTATGCCTTCTTATGTGATACAAACTGTTTATATCTCCGACGCTACATGTACCGCAAATGAAAGAAAGGCACGTGACTTTCTCTGGGGCTCTACAGATGAGAAGAATGTATCTCGTTTCTTGGTATGGGGTTTGTAAGGAAAACAGCGTGGAGGGCTAGGCATGAAACATATCAAGCAACAAAATAGAGCTTTTATGATTAAGCTTGGATGGGGCTTAGTTACGAAGCGAGACTCACTTTGTGTCAAAGTGATTAAGAGCAAATATGGATGCGGGGATGATATTATTCCTCAAATTAATCTGAAGAAAGCGGGCGCAAACACTTGGAGAGGGATAAAAAATAAATGGTCCCATGTTAAATCAGGTCTTCATCAATGGTAAGAGTGCTCGCTGGAAGTGGAACAAGAGTGGCATCTTTACTGTTAAATCGGCCTACGACTCCCTTCGCTCTCCAAGCGACTTTGATCACAGGAACTGGAAAGGTATTTGGAAGATGAAAATTCCTCAGATGAAAAACTTTCGCCTGGCTGCTGTATCATGAACGCCTAATTACGAACATGCGAAAGTACAAATGTGGTGTTCATCAAAATGGCCTTAGTGATAGGGGCAAGCAAGATATCGAAGATGAACTCCACGCCCTTCGAGACTGTGCAGACGTTCAGTTGATGTGGAAATCCATTATCAGTCAAGAATTCCATAATAGCTTCTTCTCTAGAGATTTGAAGGAATGGATCCATAGGAATATGGGAAGAAACATGGGGACGATGGAAGTAGATTGGAAAAGTTTGTTTACCATTTTTTGCTGGCTTGGAAAGTTAGAAACGAATGCATTCATTCTAATACAGAATCCAAGCTAAATATGATAGCAGCAAGTGCACTAGCAATCCTGACATGCATGCACAACACAATTACGAAATTGAGAAGAGTGAATATAAGGTCTCCGCAAAGCTAAGTGAGTCAACAAGTTGACGCTGACATAAGGAATAGACTTGTGGTAGAGGTTGATGGAGCATATTCTGCTTATCATGGAAGCAAGGCGTGTGGGGCATCCTTAGGTGCCAGGATAACGACCTAGTGGAAGGGTTTCTATTTAATTTAGGCCATTGAGATCATCTTACAGCGGAGCTTTAGGGCTGTTTAATGGGTTTGAGACGGTTGAGACCTTGGTGACAGAGACATAATTCTGAGGAGCGACTCATCGGAAGTTATGGATCTCATTTCCGGAGGAGACATTAGCCTTCAAGAAGACTGGAGTAATACAGGAAATCCAAAATATGATCGCTTGGGATTGGAAAGTTGAGCGGCAAGTGATTAGAATAGAAGGAAATCAGATGGCCGACACTCCTGCAAAGGCGGCACTGAATGAACCGAGAGGCCTTCAGATATTGAGTCCCACTTCGGTGACGAGGATGATAACGTCTTCGGCAGTTACTTAGTGCGTGTTTTTTTTTTTCTAGTTTATAAAAAAAATAGGGATACTATGAGTATGACAAGTGTTCGTTGATTTCCAATATATATATATATATATATATATATATATATATATATATATATATATATTATTTTTTTAATAGAATGTATATTATTCATCTATTCATCATTTTTATCCAATACCATGTTCTTGCCTGACCAAGCCCAAAAGATCCGTTGTGAAAGGAATTCTGTGCCTTTTGATGATTAATGTAAATTCTCAGAATTTACATTATTCATCAAAAGGAGACTGGGATAAGAATCATCTAGTGATTGTTGTTAAGACTTTTCCATAATTTTTTTTGTGTGAAAAGTTGAACGTTCTTCTAGAAATTAAATATAAAATTTTATTAAGTAGAAAATCATAGATTAAGGCATCTCTACTCTACCCATCCAACATACGACTGTTTCTAGATAAAGATAAAAGAAAAATAAATAAATAATAAAAGCCCCTAACTTAGGTGATAGTTATGAAGACTTTTCTATACTTGTTTTTGTAAAATAAGTAAACGTGATTTCTCGAAATATAAAATTTTCAATGAGAAACTCACAGATTAAGGCATCTACTGTACCCCCGACACGATGAGAGTTTCTAGATAGAGAGAAATACAGAATAAAGATTAACTATTTTTTGACCAAAAAATAAAGAAAATTTTAAGGCATGAGATTAAGTTGTCTACAAACAAGAAAAAAATGGAGAATTATTATGAGGCTTTAAAAAATAATATTAAAAAGTCTCATAGTAGAAATTTGTAAATTTTTACGCTGCAATTTATCACTGCTAGCTGTTCCGTTATTATCGGACTCTTATATAATTAAAGGTTATTTGTTTGAAATTTAATAGTAATTTTTTTAAAAAATCATATAAAACAGATAAAGGAAATAGTAAATACAATGCAAGAAGAAAGTGGTGAAGATAGACTTGGTGGGCTCCCACCTACTGCCACATTTTACGCCTTGATTTATGACAACGCGTATTTCAACATCGGTGACGACAATTCAGCTTTGATATAAATTCAAAAAAAAACAAATAACAGTGCATCTGAACTGTGAATTAGTACGTTTTATATATTTTCAGGGACTTTGAATCCGGGACCCGTGGCACACAATAGGGATGATAACTAGCTACCAAGCTATCCAATCTTTTTGCATAAAAACTTAAGTTATCATCCAATCTTCAAAAGAAAATATATATGTAATAAACTTAAGTTCCTAATTTACATAATAAGTAATAAGGGAATTATGCGATTAACAAGTACAATAAACATACAGAAAACAGAAACTAAGTGATGAACAAGTGGATTAAGATCACAAACAATATGAAGTTAGGTGCTTAATAATAAGTAGCATAATCTCACAAACAACAAAACTTAGATGGTTAATTAGTAGAATAAACTCACAAACAATAAAAATTAGGTAATTAACAAGTGAATAAACTTATAAATAACTTTTGTTTGTGTACTTATTACTTATAACTTATAATTAATAAGTGGAATAAGCATACAAATATGAACAATTTTTATTGGTGTGCTTGTTAATTACTACGCTTTCACTTGTTAAATTAATCATAATTTTTATTATTCGTGAGTTTATTTCACTTATTAATCACTTAACTTTTGATATTTGTATGTTTATTCTACTTGTTGATCAACTAAGTTTTATTATTCATATGCTTATTCTACACGTTAATTACTTAATTTTTGTTGTGTGTATGTTTATTTTACTTGTGAATCACATAATTCCTTTGTTACTTATGATGTAAAGTAGAAGCCTAAGTTTATCATATTACATATATTTTTTTGCATTATATAATTAAAAAGATTGGATGGCTTGGTGGCTATTATGTTTTTGGTGTGCAAAGTGGTCCCATGGGCCACTTAAGGGATCGAATTATTCTCCAACGACCCGAGTCCATTGGTTTTGCGGTAAAGGGGCTGGCCTGTTTTTAAATAAGAAGAAATTGTATTTTGGTTATTTATCTATTTTTATCCCTTGGTCCTTTATTGAAATTTCAGAATTTTAAAATACTCTAATCATTTTTCTTAACCCCTTCCTTATTTTTTTTTACTTGATTATTGTGGAGAAGTATCAATAGGGATAATTTAGGAAAAAGTTGACAAATATAGAAAAAAAATTTTATATTTAGAATTAAGATTAATCCTTAATTAAGTCTTATATTAAGGAATGGAGAAGGAATAAATATTTTTATATTTACTATAAATTATCAAAGATAATGAGAGAGTACATATGCATCTATATATGATCTAACTAAAATATATATACATACATATAATAAATATTGAATATTAGAGTCATGATTATTGAATATTATATTTGTTAAATATGATAGACAAATTCCGTACCTAATTTCCAAAGCATTACAAATAATAAATAATAATAATACATCCGACCCAAATTTAAACTAAATTCTTTATCTAATTTTCAAAACATAAAATCCCAAGAAACAAACTCCGGGACACAAAATTGCAGAAATCCTTTCTTTATTTTATATGAATACATGCTAAATCACATTAATTTATTTTACAACACAATTTTAAAATTATCCACGCTTTTCAGAGTTAGAATTGCTTATAACTTTTTCGATCTAATAAAATTGATTTTATATCTAAAATGATAAATTGATTGGAAAAAATATAATTTCTAATATCATAGAAAATTTTAAAAAAATTAATCTTTTAATCATCTAACTATTAACTCACATATAATTCAGTTCTTTAACTATGACTAGGAGTGCCTGAATCGTTAATTTGCTTGTGAGTCTGTCCTTGAATTTTTCGTCTTTTATATTATGGTCCTTATGATATAGAACTTATCTTATGTGGCAAAAATACTCCTTCAACTCGGCTCCACGGGTTACCATGGGTCTTGTTTCTCCATCTCCTTTACAGACTCTGTAGACAGCTCTTCTCCCTTCTTCCCAACCTTGCACATGTAAAATCAACCCAAAAAGCATCTTGCCTTCAAGAGGGAAATTATTATTATACAGTTCCGTAGCTTTTTGATATTGACTTGAGCGTCGTTTAGTTCATTTAGTCAAGCAGACTCAAGACTATGTCATGTCTTGCATTATCTATCAAAAATTCACTTCAATTCTATCTCTTACCAATTTATTCCCCACAAGGCACGTTTCTCTTACTTTTCCACACTTCGAACACCATAAATATCGCCATTCTCTTCTTCTCTCAAACCTCCAACCAAAGCAATAATATCTCTTAATTCCACAGATTATTACAAATGGCTTCTACTAAATATGCTTCTGTCTTCTTACTACCTCTCTTGCTCATTTCTTCCATCTTCGAGACGTCCCACGCTGCCGGAATCGCCGTCTACTGGGGCCAAAATGGCGGCGAAGGCTCCCTTGCAGAGGCCTGCAACACCGGCAACTACAAGTTCATTAACATAGGTTTCTTATCCACCTTTGGTAATGGTCAAACCCCACAACTCAACCTCGCCGGCCACTGCAACCCCGCCGCCGGCACCTGCAAAGGCATAAGTGCCGACATCAAAACTTGCCAGAACAAAGGCATCAAAGTGCTTCTCTCCCTCGGCGGCGCCTCCGGAGGCTACTCTCTTAATTCTGCTGCTGAGGCTAACCAGCTCGCCAACTACCTCTGGAACAACTTCCTCGGCGGAAGTGCCAACTCACGGCCCTTAGGGAATGCCGTTTTGGACGGAATCGACTTCGACATCGAGGCTGGTACCGGGCAACACTGGGATGAACTTGCTAGAGCTCTGAAGAAGTTCAACCAGAAGCTTATTCTCTCCGCCGCACCACAATGTCCATTCCCTGACTCTCACTTGAGTGCTGCGATCAACACTGGCTTGTTCAACTATGTTTGGGTTCAGTTCTATAACAACCCTCCATGCCAGTATGCAAGTGGGAACGTTAACAATCTTGTGAATGCATGGAAACGATGGACCACCGTGAAAGCCAGCCAGGTGTTCTTAGGGGTTCCAGCATCGACGGCGGCAGCGGGCAGCGGGTTTATTCCAGTTAACGTTATGAAGTCTCAGGTTCTTCCGGCGATCAAGGGGTCTCCGAAATACGGCGGAGTCATGGTCTGGGATAGGTTTAACGATCGCAAAAGTGGATACAGCAAGGCCATTGTCGGTTCTATATGATAAGGAACTCATGGTTCGCATTTGAATAAGTAGCAGATTGGTAGGGTTTGCACCTACCTACATGAGTAATATAAAAACTTCTATATGTAATAATATCTCCATGTAATATGAATTTGAAATAAACAATAAAATACTTAGTGCGTCTACTTCAACTTTCTTATCGTTCTCACATTACAATTGTTAGTGCATTATTATTAAATACGTCAATATATAATCTTCGACCACTGACCATTTTGTCAAAAATATGGGCGAAGTTTGAAACTAAACTGAACTAATACAAGCTAGAAACAGCAATATACCAAAATATTTCTTTTTTTTTTGTAACAAAAAAAGATCTAAGAAGTTCAATGTTTAGAACTTCTTTTTCATCGATCATCTGATGTCAAGATATTGACAGATTTGTTTTCTCCACGTTGTTAAACATATAGGTATTCCATCTCATTTCCAACAATTACGAATATGAACGTGTAACGTTCCATGCTCTTGTTTATTCATAAAAATAATACTCCATAAATTTGATGCTAATGAATTCTCTTAAGGCTCAAAGATATGGCTGACATATATTAATAAAAAACAACGAACGATAGAAATATATAAGGAAAATTTTCTTATCAAATATATACCTTAGGGCGGTATGATATTTTAGGAAAAATTGATTGTAATTGAAAGGAAGAAAAGGAAAAATTCACATGTTTGATACTTACTGTATGTAAAATAGTTTGATGGAACAATTTATATTCTTGGCAGATATCCTCTAATTTTGAGATTAGTAGAAAGGTCCATTTTTCATAGATATTTTTCTCTCCTCTCTAGAATTTTTCTCTCTGCTCTCTCTTCTTTTCTTGGAGTATATTTGCTGTATTCGAATATCTGAGTCCATCAGAGTGACCGAGTTATTACGTGGTTGCTAGAAAAACTGGTCTACATCTCAGGTACGCCTGAATCCCTTCATTGGTATCAAAGCTAGGATTAATTTAGAGGCTAGAATATGATTTATTTTCTTCTATAATATACATATAGAAACTATATAATATGCTCCCCGTTAAGCTTCAGTCCGTCAAAATTAGGTCATTTGAAAACCATAGTTTTAGGCTTCAAAATTAGTACCATAATGTAGATCTCGAAAAACTGAAGAGAATGAGATCAAGAACGTCATCAAGAACTGATGTCAGATGGCTTAGTTATAGAGGAGAGAAGTTTCAGGTTGAATTAGGTCACCTAAAAACCTTCTATTTATGCTTCAAAAATAGTCCCATTGCCTAGAGCTTGCGAAAATAACTGAAAATGACTCCAAGAAAGTCAAAAAATAGAGAGAAGTTTCTGGGTCTGACTAGAGGTTGAAGATAACCCGACTGGAGGTTAGAGATAACCTCTAGCCAAAATGCCATCGTTTTGATCCCTAACGAAAAAAGGAAGCTAACAAAAAAAATGGACTACCACTGGACTAGGAAGATGAAGGGAATTGGAAGACAAGCAGCGGAAATTAACTTTAAAATTTTTTCTATTCCCAGCCAGGATCTACCGAATGTGTTTAAGTCAAGGAGAAAGAAGTGTTACCTTCGGTATTCAAGCTTTGGTCGCGACCTCAGTGTCCACTAGTCGCGACTCTTCGCCTCTGGAACTTTCAGTCGCGACCTACTCAGCTTCTAGTCGCGACCTGTCGCCTCTGGAGTTTTTAGTCGCGACCTTCTCAGCTACTAGTCGCGACCTGTCGCCTCTGGAGTTGTTAGTCACGACCTCCTCTGCTTCTTGTCGCTATCGGACGTCTCTGGAGTTTGTAGTCACGACCTCGTCAGCTTCAAGTCGCGACCTGTCTCCTTTTTTCGGATTTCTGACGTTCAGATGCCCGTATGGTCGCGACCTCAGTGTCAATAGGTCGCGACCTGTCTTCGTGTCTGGTTTCTTTTCTCGATCGCAAGAAGTCGACAGCTCAGATCGGCTTCCTCTACCGGTATCCACACGAACAGCGTTCCAATCAGGAACAACGTGCTAGCGCCTCTTGTCCCTCTAGGGCTTTCTAGAGGTTCCGTCCTCACTGTCTCTATTTCGGCAGTTTCTTATGTACAAACCTTTTGCACTCTCCCTGCCCCCTTTTCTCATGTCTGTATAGATGTGTAGAGATGTCTATGTGTAGAACCTTAGCTCATAATGTCAAATATATAGGATGCTATCGGGCTTCTAATTGGGCCGGGCTTCAGAATTAATATAAGAGAATGCAGAGGGTTTCACTTGGGAGAGAGGGTGTTTCAGAGTGGGGGTAACTCAAAGTAAAAGTTACTATTGCTACAGTACATTTTGTTTTACAATGAAGACCTAGGACAGATTTCTCGATCAACTAAGTCTTTTGTTTAATCTTCATCCAAGTCTACCACAAATTCTTCTTCATCACCTTGCTCTGAAGGAGGAGTAGAAGTAGTCTGACTGGTAGAAGGAGTTTGCTCCTGTTGTTGCAGAATCTGGAGCATTGAGTTTAACTGATTGATAAGGCTAACCTTATCGTTTGCTGAGGAGAGAACAGCTTGTACCCTTAACCTCTGGTTTAGGAACTTACTGTGTTCCTTCATGCACAGATTCTGGGGGTTACGTTTAAACCATGTCTCTACTGCAGTTGTATTAATGCGAGAAAGATCAAACTTTGGCCACCATTTTACGGTTGGAAGTCTTTGTAAAATGGGCAAGAATCTCGATCCTTCTGTGTTTGAGAATCTGTAATTCCAGGAGAAAATCCAAGAAACAGATAAGTTTGAAAAATAATATAATTCAACAGGAAAAGGTTTTTCTTCAACGCTGAATTTTTGTTTAAACAGTTCAAAGGCTTGAACTACCATAGGAGGAAACATCTCTGGTAAAGGTCCAAAGAAATCCCACCAGTGTCCGAACCATTGAGGGAAATCGTACTTGGTTTTTGTTTTAAAATAAATAAACCAAGTATGTTTGAAAAGTTTATTTTGATCCCAGAATACCTTGTACCATGCATCAACATAGTCCCAATAACTGTATCCAATAGGATCATATTGTATCCCAAAAAGTTTAATTTTTTGCAAATCTTGTCCCCACTGGGATGGAGTAAGGACTTTTAAAATCTGCAGGGTAGAATGAGTTATTAAAGACTCATCTGTTTTGTCAGCGTTTCTTTTGATTGAAGCCGACTCAGAATGAATCAATATTAATTCATAATACTCCCTGGTTTTATTTAATTGGCTTGGCCTGTAATGAAATCCTTTTGGGAAGATTTTAAAGGCCACTTGGTTTGGGTTTTGATGATAAAACTCTGGTTCTATCTGGACAATATTGATAGCCCTATTATGTTTAGGAAAGGCTGGGGTGTACGATTTTGAAATGATAGGAGCAGAGATTATCTGGTTTTGGGAAGGATTTATCTGCAAAACCTTTGGTTGTTGATTAAGCAGATCATATTAGTTTTTGGTTAATACCTTCGATGGTATTGGCGGAAGAGCCAACTGTTGGGCGAAGGTTTTTTCTGGTAGAGCTTTCTGGGCAAAACTCTGGGCATAAGATTCCAAAGTCTTTTTTGAAGAGGCTCTAGTTTGGATTTGCTGAGTAGATGACCCAGACTGAGTGGATGACTCAGATTTTGTTTGAGGTTTCTGGACTGAAGGTCCAGATGGAGTTGAGGACTCCGTTTGAGATTTATGGGCCCCGGAGGAGCTCCCATATTGTTTAATCACCGCTTGCACGATGGCTTCAAGTTCATCACTTGACATTGTTTGGCTTTGGGCATCCTGGAGAATACCCTTTTGTTTTTCATCCTCACTGGGTGGTTTCTTTTTTCTGGGCATTTTACCTACCCTGTAAAATTCACGGGTGAGAAAGTCTGGAAGAGAGTTTGAAGTTCCTTTGATAAATTCAATATCAAAATCAAAGATACTTAAAATTGCTTGCCAACGGGCGAAGACTTGTTTTGATGCAAGATTTTTAACATCCTTTTGTAAAACATCTTTTGCAGATTTGCAATCAATACGGATTAAAAATCTTTGGTTTAACAAATCAGATTGAAATTTGGAAATGCATAAAACAATTGCCAAAATTTCTTTTTTAATTGTGGAATAGTTTTGCTGAGTGCTATTCCAATGTTTGGACGTAAAAGAAATAATTTTCTCTTTTCCATCGAGACGTTGTTTGAGAATGCCACCGTAACCTATGTCACTGGCATCGGTTTCAACAATTTTGAAGGCAGTAGGATCAGGAAGGCTAAGACACGGAAGTTCCTTAACCTGGGATTTTATCTGCCTTACTATGTTTGAATGGAGGTCAGTCCACGGAGGCGGACTTTCCTTGAGTCTCTGATGAAGAGGTTTAATGAAGTTGCTAAGATGAGGAATAAAATCTGCAACATAGTTTAAACATCCCAAAAATCTTTGAAGTTGAGTTTTATCAATAATTTGATCGGGAAATTTGTTTACAAATTGAATTGCTCTTTCAATCGGTGTAATGGATCCTTGATGTATCCAATGACCCAAAAACCTGATTTTAGTTTGGAAAAGACTAATCTTTGGTTTAGAAACTACTAAGCCGTTTGTTTCTGCAATTCTGATAAATTTAGAGATATGTTTAAAATGTTGATCTATATTATGACTATAGACTAATACATCATCAATGTAAACAATGATGTACTGACTACTGTCATTAAAGATCTCATTCATTACTCTCTGGAATTCAGAAGGAGCGTTTTTTAATCCAAAAGGCATAACATTCCACTCATACTGACCAAAGGGAACAGTAAAAGCAGTTTTATACCTATCGTTTTCAGAAATTTGTATTTGCCAAAATCCAGATTTCATGTCAAATTTTGAAAAGATTTTTGCAGAATACAATCGTTTCAGTAGATCAGATTTGTTTGGAATTGGATACCTGATCCATTGTAATGCTTCGTTTAGAGGTTTGTAATTGATTACAAGTCTAGGAGCACCACGTTCTATTTCTGCATTTTTGTTTACATAGAAAGCAGCACAATACCAAGGACTTCGAGACTTACGAATTAATCCTTTGTTTAAAAGATCTTGGATCTCAGTTTTACAAGTTTCCAAAAGCTCCGGACTCATCTGAATGGGTCTGGCCTTTGTTGGGATTTTCTTTTCAGAAAAATCTTTTTCATACGGCAAATTAACCATATGTTGTTTTCTATTCCAAAAAGCGTTTGGTAAGTCAGAAGAAATAGTTTTGTGAATTTGTTCAAGACAAGTTTGAATTTTCTTTTGAACATCTTTTTGACACAATTGCCTTTCTAAATGTTGAAAAGAAATCTCTTCTTTTAAAAAGTTTATTTGTCGTTGTTTGGAAGTCAAGAAATTGATCTCCTTGATTTTCGGCTTTTGAGTAAAAGGGAATAAAATTGTTTTACCCAAATAATCTTTTGAAATTCCATTTTCATCAGTCATATAGGGAAATAATAACCTTGCAAAAGGCGCACCAAGAATGATCTGGGTTCCCATGTTTTTGACCAAAATAAACGGAGTTTCAATTTTTAAATTGCCGTTTTCAACAACAACATTTGAAACTTTGTATCTGACATCTAAGCGTGAGCCATTGACGCCATTGAACCTTTCGGTTGTTTTTTCAAAGAATTTTGTAGGAATGATTCCTTCGTTAAAACAATTAGAATCAGCACCTGTATCAAATAAGACAGTTTGTTCCAAAACAAAATCATTTTGAATAATGATCTTAGCATGGATATAAAATTTTTGAATTGAAATCTTTGAAATAATACCTAAAAAGATGTCATCATTTTATTGATTTTCATCTTCAGATTTGATTTCAATGTTTTCAGTTTTGGATGCTAGTTGTATATCCTGAATTTGGGATATGGCTTCAGCATGTGCTTGTTGGTGGAGTTTGAGCAGACTCACTTCAGCCTTAAGGTTATGTATCTCTTGGTGAAGGTCTTGGATGGTGGTAGGTTTAACAGAATATTGGAATTTGTTTAGGACATTTGTTAAATCATATTTGTTTGAAGAAAAAGGTAGTTTGGGTTTAGAAGTCGAAGGTTGTTGACTAACCAATCCTCTAAACTTAAACAAATATTCTCCTTTTTCAGAATCAGGAAGTTATCAATGATATCAAGAAGTAAATCTTGTTCCTTCGAGATAACATTAATTGTAGATGATGATTCGGAATATCGTCATTTTGAATATTTTGGATATCCTCAGAAGAAGAATCATTATCTGTTTCAGTTTCTGAACTGGAAGAATCGTTTAGCAAAAGATTGTTTATTTGTTCAAGAAGAGGTTCATCAATACACCTAATCTTCTGAAGTTTTCTCCTAAGGGCACAATATTTTGAAATATGACCTAGTTTGCCACATTTAAAACATTTGACCTTGTTTTGTTCAGGAAAATCGACTTTAGGTTTGGATCTAAATTCCTGTTTAAGTCTACGGGGAGGTGTATCATGTTTAAACCTTTGGTAGCCATGTTTGTTTTTCTTTTCGGATCTCCTATAGTATGTTTTTCTACTGGATTTCCTATGAGTTTGAGGTTGCTTGCAGGATGGAAGGCCAAATTGTTCACAGAAAGTTCCTAACTCTCTACGGTTTATGGCTTTTTCTTTTGCAAGTTGATGTTGAATGCTATCATCATGACAGATCTTAAGAGCAGTTTTTTGAACATAAGAGATTAATTCTCCATATGTCAAGAACTCATAAGGGATTTTGCCATCATTTTGATTTCTAAATTTTTCTCTAACTTTATCACCCAAAGATTTAGGTAATCCAGCTAGGAATTTTTCTTTCCAAAAAGGTTGTTTGGCATCTTCTCTTGTGAGAACTCAAGCAAGGAAAGTATCTCTGTACCATCTAAAATCAGAAAGGGTTCTGCACTTAAGATTTGACAATAATTCAGTTGATCTATCCTTCCAAATGGACGGATCGCCAACAAAATGTTTAACAATTGTAAAAATCAAAGTTTGGACAGAATCTGGACAGGGTTCACTGTTGTAAAGGATAGGTGTTCCATCAGACTCAGTTTGGATAGATGAAAAGATAGTTTGCTTATCTTCTGGTGTGAGATAATGATCCCACCAATTTTTTAGTTGACCTGTAAAACCAGATACTAAAAGATTGGTTATCTGTTCATCTGAGTAGTTGTTTTGGGTTTGATATGCAGTATACAACATTGTCATCTGCTGCATCATTTGAAGAATTTGTGTTTCATTTTGACCATCTATGTTCCACTCATAGATGTTATCGCCATTGAAGGATAAGGGGTTTTGGGAAATCCTTTCTTCAACCAGAATATCTGGGGGGCTAGCCCTAGGGTAATAGAGTTTAGAGGGCTGTTTCCAGTGTTGATGGTTGATTTGCAGTTGCGATTCTGATGAAGAATCTGTTTGGGAGTCTGCTTGGGAATCTCTGTCTATTACTCCTACATGCCTAGTTGATGAGGTTGACTCGTTTTGGGGTGACTCTGGAACAGTCATGGTTTGGGCAATTTGTTGTATTTTCTGGTTGATCCTATCAATCATTTTGGATTTGTTTTGCTGAAATATTTCAGACTTCATTTGAGGGTTTAGTTGAAATGGTGTAAAGATTGGAGTTTCAATCCTGGGTTTGGATTGTTCTAAAACTTTGTTTAAAGAATTTGATGGTTGAGCAAGATGATCACCTATCTGCTGGAGATACATATTAGTGTAATTATTTTGCTCAACTATCTTTTTGATGTCAGTTGAATCAATTGGTTTAGAAGTATCTTTAAATCTAAAAGGTGCAGCAAGCAAGGGTTGATCAAGATCATCCTTTACTTGAGGAATCTGCACAGTTTTCTTTGGAGGAAATTCAGAAGATATAGTTTCTCCTCTAGAACTTGTCCAATGTTTAATAACATCAACAGTTTATTCAAATGGATAATCCAATTTTGTAGCTTTAGCATATTCGGCAAACCAATCAAAAAATGAAATATTCATTTGAATTCTTTCAAGGAATCTGTAGAATTTTTCTTGAATCTTTTTTCTAACAGCTCCTTTGAAGTTTTCCAAAAACCAATTCCTCTGGAGAGCATATTCTTCGGAGTAAAACTGTTTTTGTAAAGTTTGTTTGTCAATCTGAAAATCATTTTCAATGACACCAATAAAACTAGTTTGATCCATCCCTAGTGATGAATAAGTTGGAGACTCATGTGATCTTAAGTCTTCATCTTTTTCATACACTGTTTGGGGAATGTTTACAGAACTATCAATTCCCTGAAGAGAAACGTTAGTAGCAGTCATTTGTGGTTGGGTGACTACTGAAGGTGTTTCTGCTGTCATTCCATAAATGACAGGAGGTGGTCTAGGGATTGAAGAACAAGAGAATCTAGATGATTCAGTTTGGAGGGATTTACAATCCTCATATATTGAAGATTCAGACCTATTTGTTTGAGAAAAAGATCTTCTGGATCGATCGAAGGATAACCTGACAGACCCATCTGATGTTTGTGTAATCCTACTCAACTGAGAAGTGGTTTATGGTAAAGGCTGTGAGGCTCTTTCCATAATCCATTCATCTGGTAATTTAACGTTTTCCCATAAAATCGTTTTAGGGATTGTCAAATTAATATTTTTGAAATCAGTTAAGAAAATAGTTGTTTGATCTTTTTCAAAAGGAATCTGAACGTAAGAAGTCGAAGTGTTTGAGACCTTGTACTGTATTCTATAAATCAAAACAGCAGGTATAGATCCAGGCTTCATGTTCAAACCATGTAGTTGAATTTTAAGTTTAATACACTCATGGACATGTGCATCCTTTAACTCAGTCATCCTGTCTGGATAACAATTAAAGTATACAGGACCATCGTGTAATCCAGTTTCGGCTACTGTAAGTACTGCATCTTGAAATATATTATGTCTATTGTCTAAGAGACACAATAAACATGATACATTTAAGCCTTTTCTAAAAAGTGGTTTAATTGCAATTTGAATACAACCGATGTGTAAGAAATTATATTCTTTTCGGTGTTTTTCAATTGACTTTTTTGAAAGAAGGTAAAAATCTTCTTTTTCTGGTTGGACAGAAACTGATTCTTCAACAGTCCGGATTATGTAATCAGACTTGGAAAACCATTTCCTATCCTCAGTTTGCATATAAAGTGAGTTTGTGGCAATTGGTGGTAAAGTCCAATTGTCAATGTTTTGGTTTATATTTTGAAAAGAAATTTCTTCTTTGAAAATTCTTTTGTTTGAAGAGTTGCTTGTTACAGCGTTTAATTCCTCATCGTTTAGAGAAGAAGAAGTGGATGAAGAAGAGTTTCCACCGCTTCGTTTAAAAGAAAAAGAACGGAATAAAGAAGACATAATTAAAAGGAACAGAAAGTAAATATTGGAAAGTAAATACTTAAAGAGTAAATAGCAGAAAGTAAATGAACAGAAGAAATAAAGGAAAAAGGAAAGCGATAAAGCAGAATATAGAAAACACAAAATAAGAAGTGAAAATAACAACAAGAAATAGGAATAAAGTAAAGCAAGAAGAAAACGAAGGCTCAATATTCGTAAATCTCCCTTACATCAGTATCTTCACCTCCAGATCCATAGTGGTGAGATAAATAAAAATCTACCTATCTTTGTGAATCAAGAAATTTGTTAGGTCCTTAGTATGATTAGTCATACTGTTAACTTCTAGCCAACACGTAAGCTATTTCGAGGCTATTATGCACTACTGCGTACGATGTTCCACCTGCCCTATATCCTCTCAAAGCGGGTCTTACAGTCCATTGTCGTACGGAAGGACTCATGCATAATAACACAGATAAGCTTTTGTGTGCTATCGAAGAATAACAGTCTTAATTATGCTAAGGAGCTCAACAAATACCTTGACATCCCAGAGATAGATCTAAATTTACTTACCACATCTCTACTTCTCCTTCTGGCTTTGATACCAACTTGGGGGAGGACCCCGAAAGGACCGGAAAAGAAAAGAAAGGAAGACAGAAAAGGAAGTAAAGTATTGGACGGACCAGTTAATGCATTACAAAATTATAAAATGCATGCAGAGGGGATGCTCTTGAATGAACTAAAAGGCGGTAAGACCGGCCAAACTTAGCTCATAAGAGGAGGCAAGGATATAAGTACTGGAAAAGAAAGCAGTAAAGAACAAAGAAGTTAAAGAAAGATACTTAAATTAAAACATAAAACTTACACAAGGAAAGGGAAAGAAGAAGAGAAGAAAGAAGGTAAGAAAGGAGAAGAAAAGAGAATGCAGAGGTTTCACTTGGGAGAGAGGGTGTTTCAGAGTGGGGGTAACTCAATGAAGACCTAGCAATATATGAAATTAATACAATATCATATATTGCATAATTTAATAAGAAACTAATTAAATAAATTGGTTTATATTAAATCCGTCCCACAGATTTAATTCACTTAGTTATTTAATTTAAAATAAAGATAAGGCGGAATTATATTTGATTTATTCTCATAAATCAAATTTGAGATATCTTATCAATTTGAATTTCAAATTCAAATAGATCATATCCATTTAAATTCAAATTCAAAAGTGATAGAGATTTAATTTATCCTTATAAATTAAATCTTGCAAATATCTCTTATATTATATATAATATATATATACAAATATATATATATAAAATATATATATAACCACCCTAGATTATTCATTGAATCTAGACATCTCTTAGATTCAATGAATCTGGACATCATAGCTCGTATTGGGCTGTTTTGTGTGCGACCCTGTAGGCCCATATGAAGTTGGCAGTGGGCCAGTTACTATACTGACCCACAAGTCGTAAGCGGTCTCTAGCAAGGCATTACGACTACCCAAAACATATGAGGATCGATAAACGATATAACCTTTCATACAACCATATCACGTCCCTTTTGTCACACGATATTTCGATCATGGAGGAGGCATGGAGAACGTCATCCTCCTGTTCCTGACCATTACTTTCTCGATCCCTGAGTAGTCTGAATATAGAAATGGAACTACCCTTCCATTCCAGTATGGCCATACATTTCTTAGACTCACTCATCGAGGGGCCCAGTAATATCTCTCTACGAATGTTAGGGATAAATTTCATCTTGACCATTCACATTCCTTCGCATGAAAAACCACTAAGCCCGACCATAGCCTTTATGATCACTCGGTCAAAAGTGACTTTTGATTAGGTCAAAGCTGAGCGTTCGTCATGTAGGAATCCATGATGATCTCAGGTCAAAGGGCATAGTGACATGGCTTATATATGAGAGAAACTTATGACTTAACCCATGCAACTCTCTCATGGCGGGTCGGTCCGACACCCTGTACTCTTACATGTGCCTATGACTTTGATTTATATCTCTATATATCTTCAAAGTCATACTGGTCTTATTTCATCTCTGCTCCCGTATAGATGACCGACCAGGGACATTTAGGATAAGATCACGAGTTATCCAAGGATTGTCATCATAGTAAACATGCAAATAATATGATAACATAATTAAGAAATTCATAAATCAACAATGTTCATAAGGTAATGATTGGCCCCTAGGGCATAATCTCCAACAGAAGGATGAAAAGATTCAGAGAACACCTTGGATTTGGAAATGAAAGTACCAATCCTGTGTTTGTGCACTTTGACAATACTGTAGCTATAGCCTATACCAAAGACTCCAAGTATTATAGTAAGACCAAGCATATTGACATTATTACTTTATGAGTTTGTGTGAAAGTATACAATATCCAGTATGTCATACAGGTTATAAAGGTTGGCTTTCTTATACCAGCAACCTCCTTTGAAGCTTAGATAGAGTGTGTAAAGATGATAATTTATATTCACTAGTAAAATAGCAAAGAGTGATAATATGGTAAAGAAGAAACACAAATATATGCACCTAGACAAAAGTGTAGCAAGTCGAGATGAGATCCATATACATAAAATTGGATCGAACCATAAAAACCCACTTCGATGATTCCTATAGCCAGATAACAAATCCTTTAGCATTAACATCATATGAGATGAGTAGAGTTGAAGAGATTCGGTCTAGATAGTGAGAGTGTATAGACTTAAGTTTATACGATTTTAATGATAAATACAAAATAATATACGCTCTTATAGCATAAGAGTAACACCGTAGTATGTGAATCATACCACATACACTTGAAGAATAGCAAAAGGGAAGCAAGTGAAAGATCCTTGCTTCATTGCTATGTGAATCCAGGAATGAACAATCCTTCTATTGGTATCCTTTGACTTTGACAATATCATGAAGGTATGTCTCAATGACTGCTACTTTAGTATATATCCTGTGATCATGATATATATGATCTAAGGAATTATCTTAGGAAAGTGATTGATCCATGCCAAAGTGATCCTACAATATACACATGTATGCTAGTGTCTATGACTGTCACGTCCTAAAAATTTGAACCGTGATCAGCACAAAATATAAATATATTTACATTCCTTAAGCCTTCAACTTCAACTAAAATGTTCCGTATAATAATAATAATGAAAATTTCATTTTTAACAAAACGCAAGTCATTTGTAGGAGTTTCGGTAAGATCGTCTGTAAGTGACCTCCCAAAACCCTACAACGAACTGCGAACGTTTCAAATCATTTACAGACATTTTCTAAAACAACCAGAATCTTATCTATAAGTTAGGTGGAGCAAACTAAACTTTTAACAATATAATACACGTATTCTCAAAAAGCTTAATTACATTAAAAGAAGATATGTCCACCAATGCTGCTTCGGAATAACACGGAGGCTTTTCACTGCTCAGTTGGAAGATTAGGGTCGACAGCACTATTTGAATCCAAATAATCTACTCGTGAATAACGTCCCAAAAATATGATTTGAAATACAAAAATAATTGATTTTCAATACTTTTAAACATAAATTATGAAGTTTCGCAATTCAATGCGAATAGTTCGGTAAACGTTTTCTTTTCAGAAAAACTGTTTAAAACAATCTTTTCGAAATAATACTTTTCTGTAGGACTTCGATAGAACGTAACAAGCATGGACACACAGTCCACGAGGGTAACTAACCAATCAGGCGTGGCTCGAGGCCACGAAACAGGTGTAGGTACGAGACCTATGAATAACAGGCATGAGAATAAATCCCACGAATAACATCTGGTGGCTCTAAGCCACTAACTGTCAAGATCGAGTATAACCATGGTGCACTAAAAACTAACAGTACTACTGTTAGTAACCAGTGTTCTGTATTCTGTCCTTTAAAACCTTTCTAACATGCATGGGTGTAATTTGGCATTTAAATAATCATAACGCTTTCGACTCAACAATTGCTATTAAAATCATTCATAATCATGAAACCTCCCTAGCATGAACATTTATGATAAATCATTAAAAGATTTTGTCAATCATATAGTCAAGTATTCAATAATAAATTTGAATAAATCATTTCTAACATGTAAAGCCATAAGTTCATATGCTATCTTGTCGTAAATCATGCTAAAATTAACATTTGATTAAAATGTCAAATAACTAAATATATATCAAAATATCATTGTTTAGGTAACGTTATTCACTCACCTGTAATGCTCCAATATAACTTACTCTTGCTCTCAGCTTCAGAATATCATTCTCCCTTTAATTCCCTAAATTTTTCAAAAATAAAATATTAATAAACAACAACAACAACAAGTCTTATCCCATTAAATGGGGTCGACTACATGGATCATACGACGCCATTGTGCTCTATCAAAAACTAAATCTTTAGATAGGTTATTGACTAGGAGATCCCTCTCAATGACCTCGTTGAGCATTCTCTTTGGCCTTCCTCTACTCCTTTTAATCGGGCTCCATACTATTTGATCCACCCTCCTTACCGGCGCATCCCTTGGCCTTCTTTGAATATGTCCAAACCACCTAAGACTGTTCTCTATCATTTTCTCCTCAATA
This sequence comes from Leucaena leucocephala, assembly GCA_037074615.1. Classification (NCBI taxonomy): domain Eukaryota; kingdom Viridiplantae; phylum Streptophyta; class Magnoliopsida; order Fabales; family Fabaceae; genus Leucaena; species Leucaena leucocephala. The sequence continues at coordinate 5,230,242 of CM073548.1, read as the reverse complement.
GGTGCCACTCCAACTCTTCCTCGTATTTGTTCATTATGAATCTTATCTTTTCTTGTATGCCCACACATCCATCTCAACTCCTCATCTCAGCTATCCCAATTTTATGCTCTTGCTGTCCTTTTAAAGCCCAACATTCACTTCCATAAAGCATTACTGGTCTTATAGCAGTGCGATAAAACTTTCCTTTTACTTTATCTGGTACTTTCCGATCACATATAACCCCAGTAGCCTTTCTCCATTTAAACCACCCAGCATGAATTCTATGATTAACATCCTCCAAAATTTCACCATCCTTCTGTATAATTGATCCCAAATATTTGAACTTATCTATTTGTGGAATAACTTGATCTCCCAATCTGACCTCCAAGTTACTTCTAACTTGCCTCTTATCAAAATTACAATGCATATATTCAATCTTACTTCTACTCAAACGAAAACCCTTCGACTCTAAAGTACTTCTCCATAACTCAAGTTTAAAATTAATCTCTTCTCTTGACTCCGCCACAAGAACTATATCGTCAGCAAAAAGCATGCACTTAGGGATTTCTTCTTGAATAGGCTTAGTTAAAACATCCACTACTAGATTAAATAAATAAGGACTCAAGGATGATCCCTGATGTAGACCAATCTTTATGGGAAAATCCTTTGTTTTGCCCCCAGACATTCTTACAGTAGTTGTTACCTCCTCATACATATCTTTTATTACCTTGATATATGCCATGAGCACACCTTTCTTTTCCAAAGCTTTCCAAAGCACCTCTCTTGGCACTCGATCATACGCTTTTTCTAAGTCAATGAAAACCATATGCAAGTCTCTTCTTTTAGTCCGGTACCTTTCCATTAACCCTCTTAATAAATGAATCGCCTCCATTGTAGACCTACCCGGCATGAAACCACACTGATTCTCAGTAATATCAGTCTCTAATCTCAACCTGTGTTCAATTACCCTTTCCCACAACTTCATAGTGTGACTCACAAGCTTTATCCCTCTGTAATTTGCACAATTTTGAATATCCCCTTTATTTTTGTAAATAGGAACTAAAGTACTTTTTCTCCATTCATCGGGCATCTTCTTCGAACTTAAGATCACATTAAATAGTTTAGCAAGCCACACCATCCCCACTTCGCCTAAACACTTCCAAACTTCAATAGGAATACCGTCAGGTCCAACAGCTTTACTATTTTCCATTTTCTTAAGCGCTTCTTTAACCTCGCCAACACGGATCCTACGGTAAAATGCCAAATTTAGTTCAACTTCTCGTGTTAAATCCCCTAGCTCATAACTCGACCCTCCTCCCTTGTCATTAAACAATTTGTAAAAATAGGTCTCCCACCGTTCTTTAATATCACCATCTGCAACCAGGACCTTGCCTTCTTCATCCTTAATACACCGTACTTGATCCAAATCCCTCAATTTCCTTTCCCTGTCTCTTGCAATCTTATAAATCTTTCATTCTCCTGACTTTGTCCCTAACTCCTTATAAAATTCCTCAAAAGCTTGAAAACGAGCTGCACTCACTGCCTTCTTAGCTAAACGATACTTTTTTCAATTTTCAGTATTATTACATAAGTGTATAGCTTTGAAACAGTCTCTCTTGTTCTTAACTTTCTTTTGTACGTCGTCGTTCCACCACCAAGTCTCCTTATCTCGTCGACCAAAACCTTTAGATTCTCCCAAAATTACTTTAGCAACCGTTTGGACCTTCTTAGCCATTTCCTTCCACATGATATTAACATTTTCCTGTGCCTCCAAAACCCTTTCATTTAACATAGTTCTTTTAAAAGTTTCCCTCTTCTCCCCCTTTAACTGCCACCACTTGATTCTTGTGTTTAAAACATGTTGGCGCTTTTCCTTCCTACACTTAATACGCACGTCAAGGACCAATAACCTATGCTGGGTTGTCACTCCGTCCCCTGGAATCACTTTACAATTCGTACAAAGTCTTCTGTCATAACTCCTTACCAAAAAGAAATCAATCTGTGACCTGTGGACCCCACTCTTGTATGTGATCAAGTGCTCCTCCCGCTTCTTAAAGCACGTGTTGACAATCTTAAGATTGTAAGCTAAGGAAAACTCAAGGATAGATTGTCCTTCATTATTAATCTCTCCAAAACCAAAACCACCATGAGCCCCTGCATATTGGCCTTCCTCCTTACCAACATGACCATTAAGGTTCCCACCAATAAAAATCTTTTCAGTAAGTGGTATGCTCTGAATCAACCGTTCCAAATCTTCCCAAAACTTTTCCTTAAGATGTGCTTCTGTTCCCACTTGAGGTGCATAAGCACTAATAACGTTGATTGTATCCCTTCCAACAATTATTCTTAAAGATATAATTCTGTCATCAATCCTTTTAACATCCACCATATTCGTCTTCTGAAACATCCTCCTTTATATCTCTCAAAGTACTCTTGCTATAGCTCTCTTGAAGTGGATTATATTTCTCTTGCCGAAAATCCTGGTAGAAAATAACTGTACTAATTCGGTAATTCCCCATGAGAACTACCATTCTATGCAAGTACCCAGGAAAGACTGGATGAACCGGCTAGGTCCACTCACTTCCAGCCTCCTTAGACAGCACCTACGTACACAGTACTTTGTATAGTCTACCAGCACAACGGTATTTTCTAACAAATATCTTTAAGTCTTAACCTTAAAACCTTGACCTTAATTTTGAACTTTAACCTTACTCAATTGGAACTATTTTAGAACATTGAAATACCTCTTAACCTCAAAAACATGAATCTCCAAGTGTTGGGCTTACGGTTACTGTTCACTGCCAATATTCACTGGGTAATTCCAGATTACAACCTGAACTTTGGAAATTCATAACTAAATATAGAAAAATCATTTTAAGGTGATTCCAATTTCTAATGAAAGATATTTCATTTAAATTTGAGAGAAAAATATTAAAATGAGATCTTCTTGTCCAGATCAAATCAGTTTATTCGTTGAACTTTACTGTTCATTTGGTAAATCTGGAAATTCCAGTTTCTTTGCCCCATTTTCAAAAATTCATTTCTCCTTGTATACTTATACAATTGAGTTTAATTACATATGGATTTAAATATCCATATGTCTACTTTAATCTCTCAAAATTTTGAGGAAAAACTCATTCGTTTACTATATGAAATTAGCGCATGAACCTCACTGCCTCTGAGTAGTCATTTTACCTTATTCCAGATTTCAACTCCTAACTTTGAAAAATCATAACAATTCGAGTTCTTAACCAAATGAGGTGTTCTTGGTGTCAATTTAAAGATCTAGATCTTATCTATGTTCATGCCAAATTTCATATGAAAACTCATCATATAAGTCAATCAAAATACCGATGGAAGTACACTACCTCAGATTGGATTTATGAGTAGAATCCATCATACAAACCAAAACATCATCTTGTATTTAAAGTGCACACTTTTTAAATTATGTACAGTCATCCATCAACATTTACCCTCTTGCCTTGAGAAGATCCAGCACCTATAGCATGTTTAATTATATGGAAGGAATGAGATTTCATGGAAATCCCAATAGCAAGTAATATAAACTATAAGGTTATGCATGTTTGATTGAATGCCTAACATGTTATCATGCAATGGGAGCTAATTCATGCTTATACATAAGCAATTCTAATATGCATATTGTCATGACATATATTGCAAGGAGTATCACATACTCATATCACATCATCATCATCATCACACAACATTCCATGCTCAACCAAACCTTCATGCATAACAAGTAAGCAAAACAATCAAAGCACATAAGTTTATAGTTAGATATTCTTGCTACCTCTTGTAGATCCTTGTTCCTTTCCTTCTTGTAATGGTCTTTCCTTGCCACAAATGTCAAAACCTAGGCATTACAAGATAATTACCAAATTATAACTCCATTCCAAACAAAATCCAAGTCTAGTTTCAATAAGCTCCCTTTTTCCAAAAATTCCCATTTTGGTTCCAATGCTTCCCATACTTGTTCCTCCACTTTACCCCCACACAAAATCTCATTTTAAGACCATTGGAAGCATCAAAATTATGAAATTCAAATCACTGTTCACGCGAGTGAACAGTCCCCGTGAGGAATTTTCAACATTATAACCTTTAATTCCAATGGTTTCCAAGGTTTAAAACCTTTCCAATCCTACACAAAATCATCATATAAACTCAATGGAAGCATTAAATCATTGAAATTCCATTTTCTTCTATCATGAACAGTGCAAACCGAAATGGTAAAGTGAAGAGCATCAACTCACCTTACTTGCTCTTTCAAGACCCTTGCTTCTTCCTTGCTTTCTTCCACTTTCTTTCTCTAGAACTCACTTCTCTCTCTAAAGGAGCTCTTGGGTGTGAAGAATGAATGGAAAGGGGGGGTATTTATAGCAAAAGTCATGTGCCATTTGAAGGCCAAGATCACTTTGAAAACTATTTGATCTAATGGTTAAAGGTTTGATCTTGGAATATCTTTTCACTTTTCACTCAAGACCTTACCACCATGACATCACTAGCATGGCCTCCCTTGGTACACCTAACCCTTCCTCTTTTTGGGTGCCATTCTTGTGTCCTTGTGGGTCCCACCATGTGCAACACCTAATTCTTACTTTATTCTCTTTTTCTTTCTTTTCAAAAATCCATAAATTATTTATTATTTGGACTTGGGCTCCAAGATAACTTTTGGGCCTTATTGGGCTGGCCTAGGATGAAATGTTGGGCCTCTTTTAGGTCCAATAGCTAACTGGCCCAAATCCCAATGTACTTTCCTCATACCGATATCCGTAAATTACCCTGATCTTAGCATAAATGCTAAACACCTCTTTTAATTGTTCTAACATTTTTAGAAATTCATTCTAATATAAAACGAATTCTCTACAAAGTTTCATAATTTTCTGAGACCCAGAAGTCCTGTTAAAAATTACATATGTTTCCTTTAACCCTTTATCGGTGTCCTTTTTCACCGTAAATTCCATAATTAATTCTACAGGACTCCTTTTTGACTTCTGTCAACTCCATAAATTCTCATATTAATTATAATAATTTACTATCAAATTTTCTCTTATATCCATCCATTGTGTGAAATAACCAAAATGCCCTCCATTTACTTCTGGTTTCTTAGGGCATCACAGTGGCATTTTCGTAATTTTGCACTTTGGCTCTTAGACTTTCTTCCTCTTCCAATTAATCCTTTTCTTTACATAAATATGGCCACATATTTTCCTAAACATCTCATATATTTTATTCAATCTGTACATACAACTTAGTACAGAAATTAGGGATGTTACATCTTCCACTCTTTATCCACAATGATACCAACACTATTCCTCGTACCTATTTTACCTGTGTACCAAAATTTGAACTCATTGAATTCCCGAGATTTTTCTCTAACCCATTTAGTTTTCTGAAGGCACAAGATGTTAATCTTTCGCTTTACCATTTCACCCATCACCTCCCACGCTTTTTCGTTCATAGTTCCAATATTCCAAGTGCCAAAACTGATCTCTCTCTCTCTCTCTCTCCTGAACTAGCTTCTTTAGCCGCCTCCATCCGTAAGAGAGCGGTAGCCCTTGCTCATTTAACACTACATCCGGGAGACGATGCAGCGGCCCTTGCTCACTTCTCACTGTACTTGAGCCATACAGCGCGTTACTTACGGGCAACGACCTAGTATTAGCGCAATTTCTTCGTATGTCCATGTTCATAAGATTTGACAAGTTTTACGTTGGCTGTCGGGGCCTAACATAACCCTCCTCCTTTACCGGGGCTTGGGACCGGCTACATGCATAGGCTGAGTTCAAAAATAAAATATTAATACTTAATTCAAATTTCAATTGGAATGGATATTATAACATACCATTATTTTTCTATATATCTCAAATATTTTCATTAAAAAAAATAGGACACCTGTCCACATAACTTCTTTCCTTCCAAACATTTAACATGCTTCACTAAATTATTAAGCTCTAAGAACATTGCTCTTTTTATCATTTTTCTCAAATTCCAACGTCCATCAAGAAAAATGAAATTTATTACTTTTATCCTGAACACCTTTCATTTACCACAACCGCAACAAGCCACATATATATTCTAACACTTGAAGCTTCAAATCCATAACCATAAGTTTTTACTTTTTATTTCACCTATCTTCTCTATAATCCATAAGGGATAAAATTCACCACATTTATGTCCATTTCCCTTGACTTGCCACAGACACAACAATTTCCCTATACCCTTTAATTCCAATAATTTACTTTCATATATGAATACATGTATGCACATATGTTGTTCATGAAATGATGTTTTGGTCATGCATTACATCAAAAAGCTTTTGAGCCTCACCTACATGAGAGCATTTCACATATATGGTTATCCTATTGCTCGCTCGAAGTATACCTCTCAAGGAAACCAATATGCATTTTTCTGACTTAAACCCACACTACATCAACTTCTATGTTCTTGCTATATGTTTCATTTAATTATTTCTTCCATCAGTGTCATTACCAAATAAATATATATATCTTCATCCTTTAAATTAACAACTACACACACATATATGAAGGGAATTGGAAGACGTGCAAAGGAAATTAACTTTAAATTTTTTCCAATCCCTGCCTAGATCTACCGATTATGTTTAAGTCAAGTAGTAAGAGGTGTTACCTTCGGTGTTCAAGTTATTAGTGGCTCGGGGATTCTGACGTTCAGGATGTCTATGCTCTCTTTTCGATCGCGAGAAGTCGACGACTCAGATCAGCTTCCTCTACTGATATCCACACGAACAGCGTTCCAATCACGAACGATGTGCTAGCGCCTCTTGTCCTTCTAGGGTTTTTCTCAAGAATCCGTTCTCACCGTCTCTATTTTGATCGTTTCTTATCTGCAAACCTTTTGCACTCTGGCGCCAAAAACCCTAGCCCCTAATAAAAAATATATAGGATGCTATCGGTGTTCTGACGGTTATTAGATTTTGGAATTAATCCTAAATTAATTCTAAAATTAATACAATATCATATATTGCGTAATCTGATAAAAAATCAATTAAATAAATATGGTTTCTTATATTAAATACGTCATGCAGATTTAATTTACCTATTCATTTAATTTAAAATAAAGATATGACATAATTATATTTGATTTATTCTCATAAATCAAATTTGAGATATCATATCGATTTAAATTTTAAATTCAAAAGTGATAGAGATTTAATTTATCCTTTTAAATCAAATCTTATAAATATCTCTTATATTATATAATATATATACAAATTTATATATATACATATATATACACGTCCACCCTAGATTATTCATTGAATCTGGATATATCTTAGATTCAATGAATCTGGACATCATAGCTCGTGTTGGACTATTTTGTGTGTGACCCTGTAGATCCATATGAAGTTGGCAATGGGCCATTTACTATACTAACTCACAAGTCGTAAGCGGTCTCTAGCAAGACATCACGACTACCCAAATTATATGAGGATCGATAAACGATGTAACATTTCATACAACCATATCACGTCCCTTTTATCACACGACATTTTGATCATGGATGAGGCATGGAGAACGTCATCCTCCTATTCTTGATCGATACTTTCTCGATCCCTGAGTAGTCTGACTATAGAAATGGAACTACCTTTCTATTATAGTATGGCCATACATTTCTCAGACTTACTCATCGAGTGGCCCAGTAATATCTCTCTATGAATGTGAGGGACAAATTCCATCTTGACCATTCACATTCCTCTACATGAAAAATTACTAAGTCTGAACATAGTCTTTATGATCACTCGGTCAAAAGTGACTTTTGACTAGGTCAAAGCTGAGCATTTGTCATGTAGGAATCCATGATGATCTCAGGTCAAAGGGCATAGTAACATGGTTTGTATATGAGAGAAGCTTATGACTTAACCCATGCAGCTCTCTCATAGCGGGTCGGTCCAACACCTTGTATTTTTACATGTACCTATGACTTTGATTTATATCTCTATACATCTTCAAAGTCATACTGGTCTTATTTTATCTCTACTCCTGCATAAATGACCGACCAGGGACATTTAGGATAAGATCATGAGTTATCTAAGGAAGGTTATCACAGTAAACATGCAAATAATATGATAACATAATTAAGAAATTCATAAATCAACAATGTTTATAATACAATGATTGACCCCTAGGGCACAAGTTCCAATAATATATACATATATATGCTGTCAAAATAGCTTCCATGCAGTAACTAAATATATAAACACCATAAACTTTTCAACTCCTCAGCAGCCACAACATATATATCTATATACATATATATACACACATATAGGATGGCTAAATGCTGCTAAAGCCATCCTTACAGCAGCGTCCCTCATCTCTTCCCTTCTTCTTCTTCTTCTTCTTCTTTTTTCTCACGGCATGACAGCAGCACACAGAACATCACATACACACAGAGCTTCACAGTTTCCACTGTACACACAAATCAAATATTTTCTTTCATCTCCAATAGCTCGGTAAGCGAGACACACAGATATTTACTCATACACACCCAACTTTAGGTGCCACAATGTTTCCTCCCATCCATTTCCATTCGTCCACCCTCATCCCTCACGGCTTAGACAAACAGAGTAAGGAGACAATAAATTATACACCCACACACAGCTATGAATGTTCAATGGAAAGAAAATAGCTTGTACTTACCACCACACCCACCGTAGCACTCTCCCCTCTCAGCTGTAGTTCACGGTGTCCAGGAAGAAAAGTTAGAGGTTAAGATTTGCTACAGTGAAAATAGAGAGGGCATAACGGTGGTGATAGCAGCAAGCTCACACGTCGATGGCAACCCAGACGTAGAGAACTAACAGCAACATGCAACCACAGCCACCTCCAATGACCTCTCCTTCCCTTCTACTTTCAGAGATCCAGTGACACTCCCCTTTCCCTCTCGCTCTGATTCTTGGATAAAGGCAGCTGTAGGTAGAAATAACAATACCGGTAGTGGCATCACGGACAGAAGAACTGACCACGGCAAGGAGATGATAGTGTCTGGTCACACCACAGCAGACTTTCATGCCATGAAGTCCTCAATTCCTCAGCTCCTTCCTCGCTGACAGACTGAAATGGCGGAAAGGAGGTGAATTCTGAAATAAAAAGGACAGAGGGCAGTTTGATAATTTCATGCATCTGAAAAATAAAATAAAATCCTACTTCTGCAGGTGCTGGGATTTGAATAGGGGACCTCCTGTTTACCAGTACTTCCTCCAACCACTCAGCTAGTCACTTCCTCTTGTAATTTTATTGCAAGAATTAATATATGTACTTTAAATAAAATGGCTCCATAACTTTGTAATTTCTCGGATCATTACAGTGACATATCCCTTATGATATTTCATTTTCATAAGGTGGACACTAGGCTTACAAGAAAGGCAATCTGAGTCAATTAATGATTCAAGAGGTATTAGATTAGCTATAGAAAAGTGTATATCGGTAAATATTTTGAGGCATATTATTGAATTCAAGCTACACAAAGGAGTTGCCCTGTGCTAGTCTTGTAAAAGGGATTTCTAGTACAAGCGGCTAAGCAAAGACGTAATGGCCACGCGATCACAGCAAAGCACTTAGTATGAAAGAAAGAAGAGAAAGAGGCTAGGCTCATGGTATCCACTAAGTGTGAGTGGGAGATGTTAGAATTTGGGCTCAGATCCACCCTTAGTGGATTGGGCCCAAGCCCATAAAATCTGTGACTTAGGTGATAATAATTAAAAGTCTGAGTTGTTATCTATGATTTTCCCCTTTTATTCAAAATTTGAATTAGAACGTGGGAAATTGGGTGATACTGACATGGGATTGAGGGAGAGAAATAAGGGAGTATCTTTTGGTAGGTCTCCTCTAATTTTGAGATCAGTAACATTTTTAAGATAACAGATATTTTATATTAAACATTAAGATATTTTATATTATCCTCCAGCTCCAAATGCTTAGTTGAATCATTAAAAGTAATTATGTTTTTATTGTGGGTTAAGTTGACTTTCATATGCTCCCAACCCTCAAGGAAAATCTGATCACAGCTTGTACTTGCTATTTGTTAGACAAGGCGTGACCAACTTCCTTCAGTTCTCTGATCATGTTGGCTATCTCTCTTAGATGTTGCTTTATAGAAGTGTTTAGCTTAAGCTTATAGATATCAAACTTAATTGTCAACCTCCTAAGTTTAGTAGTAGAAATACCGCCAAATCTATCCTTCAGTGCAATCTACATGGCTTGAGCGGTTCTGTATGTCTTAAATTCACACATAATGTCATCAACCATGGCACTCAGAAACATGATTCTAGTTATACTATTCTTTTTCCTCCAAACCTGGTAAGCCTCTTGGTCTCTCCTGTGTTGGACCATATTCCTAACTTCAGGTTCAACCATAACAGTCATCAAAGGCTCAATAGCATCTTGTTCCACTGTTGGTTCTAGCTGTATCATCTAAGAGGGGGTGAACTGGGTGATTTTAAAATTTTTGAACACTCTAAGAATATTAAATAAAATCAAAGAGTATAGTCCATAATGATATCACTGATGAAGGAAGATGAAGAAGAGATATTGCACAAAGGTAATTTATATTGGTTCATCCCAATTAACTTGGCTTACGTCCAATCCTTAGAGTTCCTATGAGTGTTCCACTATCTTCCAAGATTATCCGGACTCTTAGTGCTTCAGTACATAAATGTGAGATTCCACTTACTCCCCCTTACAACCCGTAAGGTAATAATAGTGAGAATCCCTCTCACAACCTGTAAGGTAATATCCCGCTTAAGAGACCTTTACTCTTAAGCCAATTAGAAGAATGATTGATACAAGTATAATTCTCTCTCAGTAGAAGTATTGTGATAAACACAGACTCTTTAAAGCTATCTCTCTCTCTCTCAAGAATATGATATGCTCTGTACTGAAGAAGAACAAATCACAGTGGATATATTGGATTTCGCTAGTGAAGATACTCCAGAGGTCCCATACATTAGTATAGAAGAAGACCCTTAGCAGTGGAGGTCGGCCAGAGAAGTGATTGTCAGATCTGAGAAAACTTGAACACTTGAAAAATAATTGAACCCAAATATGAAGAGACCCAAAATAAGCCACGATTCCACCAGAAACTAGCCAACACAAGAGATTCAAAATTGGGAAAAGAGGTCGCTGCCTGAGAAATAAATCCTCACACCGTGATGTGTTTAGAGAGTGAAAAACTATCAAGACTATTATGGCACCTACTGAATCTAGTAGTAGGGTTAGTGTGGCAAAACTCTGGTGAAGAGCTCATAATCGATTAATGTACTATTCGAGCACCAGGACCAAGGGTCCTATAGAAGTGAAGGGAGAGAATCGATGGAGTAAAGGAGTAAAGAATCTGGCCGATGAGGATAAACCAGAGCAAGGATAAGGTGCCTTGAGTTGGAGGATGAGTTGGCATCATATCCTACATGGCACGTGGCAGAGCCACATCAACATGATTAGATTAACTAGTGGTCAAAATTAACTTTGTTAACTTGGGTAATATTGTTTGGTTTTTTATATTTCTGGGGTAACACTATTCTTAAAAAACTTGAGGATATCTATTACTCCTAGAAGAACATTTCTAAGATAAAATTGCACTTTAACCTTTAATTTTTTTATACTATTTACTGAATCCTATTACTAAGTATCTAGTTTCAGGATTCGTAGTTGCCATTTCTAGCATATGTGCTTTCTTGAGGAATTAAATTCAAGATTTAGAAGAATATAACGAGATTTTATACCACTAGAATAACTTTATGTTGATAATTTGTACCTATTGTTTTGACATAGCAAGAGATTTGAATTTACAAAAGTTGGAATAAAAACTTGCAAATGAAGCATGGACGACTCATGTAGTAAGTTTTCATTTTAAAAGTTTGAGTCTAGCCCATCCAAGTCGCACCGCTTTAAATGTAGATAATAAATATTAGTCAAATTAGTATGAATAAATCATAAATTTCAAAAGCCTAAATTTAAATAAGGGTTAAGGTTAATTTTATCTTGGAAGTTTATCTATAAAAGCTGTAGGTATCTAAAAAATTAATATTGATTAAAAATTAATATCTATTAAAGTTGTTAAAAAACCTAATTTTAACCATTAGCATTTTTAACAGCTAGGGGTGACTTTGCTCCTATTTTAACACTTTGAAGACAATATTGATATAAAAACTTTTTTGAGCATCTACAGCTCCTATGTGAAAACTTAAGGTAAAAGTGGACATTAACCCATCAAATAATGTATGTGTGAATGTGAATATTTTTGATAGATACGATAAATAAATAAAAAGTTAATGTCAAATTTTGTCTTGAAAGTTTTTGCGTATGATCTGTGAGCATCCGAAAGTTTTTCTTGGATCAATATCACCCTGAAAGTATTAAAAAAATAGCAATGTTGTCTTGGCGGTTAAAAATATTAATAATCAACATCAATTTCTTAACTATCAACATTAGTTTTTAACGGTTAGAGTAATTTTGCTCATTTTTTAACATTTATAATGTGATATTAATTAATATTTCTAAATACTCACGGCTCTTACATAAAAGCGTTTGGGGTAAAATTGAACCTTAACCAAATAGATAACTCCCCTCTTTATTTTTGAATGTTTACTGTTTGTGCCATCCATATATTATTATTTTCTTCTACATTTTTATCTTTCTTTGTAGTTTAATCTTATTAGACTTATTAGACTCTTGCTTGTATTATTTTTTACATTTGAATATGATCAATTTGGAATTGGTCCTCCATTGAATGGTCTTTTTTCCTCTGTCTTATTATACGTTATCTGTCACTTGTACCTATCTCACATGTGATTTACTGAAAACTGCTTTAACTTTCTTTGTGGTGATAAGAAATTGTTGGCTGATATTTTTTTGTGACAACAGTACTTAAATAATTGCATCGAATCGTAGCTTCAAGTATATATCTTTGACAGTGATTGATGATGTTGGGAAAAAAATTTCTTTATATATGTACTTGTTTGGATTGATGATTTGAAGTCCTTTTAACTTTTTAAGGTAATTTTATAGTTTATGAGAGATAAGTATGTAAAAGAAGTTGTTTTGTCTTAATTTTGTGTAAATGTACTTATTAAAAATAAATCTAAGCAAGTGCTACATGTTCGCTATGTTGCTTATATTCTTATCTATACGCATAAGGGGAAACGAATTATTATCAGCACACTGCCTTGATCTAAGATTTTTTGTCATCATAAAAGGGAAAAGAATGTTGAATCATCTTGTTTTGGTTATAACAAAACTAATAGAAAGATTATTTTGTCGGGATTATTGCCAATCACATGATAAAATATCAAGTTGAAAGGATACAGGAGAAGATTTTGAACTTTAGTGCTTTAATCGTTCTTTAGTTTTAGTATCTCTTATAAAAAAAACTTTGAAAGATTAATTCAATATAAAAGTTAGAGAAGCATTAGAAAATGTTCTTCCTGATTTTTACTTAACATATTAATCAATCTGCCTGTTTAGTCATCTACTTAACGAGTTATCCATGCTTTCAAACAAGTTGTACCCTATGAAAAATACTTAACATGTTAAGCTCCCTCTACCTAATGCGTTAATTGAGCTTTCAAGTCTTTAGTTTGCCTCTAAAAAATGCTTAACGTGCTAACTCCTACTCCCTAACACGTTTTCCAGCCTTAATGTCATACTTAAATTTTGGCAAACTTCCAGTTAACATGCTAATACGTTTGTCCTAATGGGCTAACGAACTTTTTGTGAAACTTGTCTTTAAACTTCGACTTACGCCTAATATGCAAGTTAACCACACTCTAAACGGTGAAGTTCAATTCCAGTATTCCAAAAAATTTCTGGAAAAATCTTAAGCACCATTAACTAGTTTGGCTTGTAAACATTACTTTCACCTTTTTCATACTTAACGTGTTAACCTCCGCACACTTAAAACTAGCATGAGATGTGAACCCACCAAAGTTTTGTGTTTTACACTACACTTAACGTGTTAATTAACGAGCCTTCTGATAGGCATTTAATACAGGTGTTGAAAAGTATTTTTTTTTAATATAACATCTCTTTAGGATTTGTAATTTCTATATAATTGTCAGTCCTAAAATTTGAGTCGTGACTGGCACAAATATAAATGAATGCACATTCCTTAAGCTTAAAACCTTAAATAAAACATTTAAAATAATAATCATAATTTATCTTTCCGTTCAAATCAAAAGGCAAGTCCTCTATAGGAATTTCAGCAAGATATTTCTTCGTATAACCGACTTTCCAAAAATCCTACAACAGGTTAGGAATGTTTCAAATCACCTGTAAACATTTTCAAAATAACCAGAATCTTATCCATAGACTAGGTGGAGTATCTAAACTTCAAATAAAATAATACAAGTATTTCATAAGTTTATAATTGCAATATAAGTAGATATACCAAAAACAATGCTTCGGATCAGATGAGGCTCTACACTGCTCAACTAGAGGAATAAGGTCAACAGCACTATCTGAAGCCAAAATAATCTACTCGTGAATAACATCCTAAAAATATAATTTAAAATGCGAAAATATACAATTTCAACATGTTTAAATGTAAATCATAACATTTTATAAGTAAATACAAATATTCTAGTAAACATTTTATTTCAGGAAATCCATATAAAATAATCATTTCAAAAATATCATTTTTTTGTAGGACTTCAACAGAACGAAAATAGGCATGGATACACAGTACATGAGGGTAAATAACCAATTAGGTACGGCTCGAAGCCATGAATCAAGCGCAGATATAAAACCTACGAATAACAAGTGCGAGAATAAATCCCACGAATAACTAGCGCGAATACGAGACCCACGAATATCCATCGAGCTCGGGTTTAACCATGGTACACCAAGGACTAACAGTACTGCTGTTAGTAACCAGCTTTATGTATTTAGTCCTTTCTGAAAACCTTTCCAGAACATAGGGTCCATTTGGCATTTAATGATTACAATACTTTCCAATGCAACAATTTTAAATAAAAATACTTCATAATTACAAAACCCCAGCATGAACATTAAAATAACTTATCAAAAGATTTATTCAATTCATATGGACAATTATTCAAATCATGAAAGGTACATAATAAACCAATTGAAAGAAAAATCATTGCTAACATGTAAAGCCATGAATTCATATATCTTGCTTTTCGTAAATCATACTTAAAAATTAACATTTTAAATGGAACATATCAAATAGCAAGTTATTATTAAAAATATTATTTTTAGGGGACGTTATTCACTCACCTACAATGCTCCAATACAGCTTACTCCAGCTTTAAGGTTCGAAATAATACTCTCTCCTTATTTTCTTAGATTTTCTGAAAGTAAGACATTCTATCAATAACTATCATCCATCTCCTTTTGTACCAATCAGTATTTTCTTCATAACACTTGAAATATGAAAAACTACAACCTTTTAACTTTGAAAATTTTCAAACTTTATGCCCGCACTTAATTTCAAAAGTCCCTACCAATTTCATATTCTTTCATTCAACTTAACACCCATATTTCAATAATCATTCCAAATATAAATCCAACATCTCACGTCATATAGGTATATAATCATCAATTTCTCTCTTTACTCTTTAATTCCAACAATTTACTTCCATTAGTTTCCCAATTCATTTATACATATCTATATATATATGCATATCAACGGCAACCACATCTTCCTTTATTCTTCTTTCTTTCTTCTTTCTAAATCATAACAGCAACATATATATAAATAACCACATTCTCATTATTTTTTTTCTTCTTCCCTCACAACAGCACGGATTCCTTCTTCTGCTCTCTTTCTTTTTTCTTTTAAACCATCACAGCAGTACCTGCTTCAATGGCCTCATCTTCCTTTCTCTATCTTTTTTCATCTATACCCGACAACAACCCTTTGGAGTTCTGGTTTTATAGATCATCATCTCAAATGGTGGTAAAGGATAGGAAATACTGAGTTTATCTGGTTTATTCAATAGATACAGTGCAACAAACAGAAACTGAGCAGATCGCCTGAAAAATAGTAGTAGAGGATAGGAAATACTCACACACACCCCTCTTCTAGATCACAAGGTTCCACCGTAAACCAACTCAAATCTATGAACAAACCATGGAAAGGGAGAGATCCATAACCTACCATTCACACACAGTAACTACACAGAGAAAGGAGTTAGAGGTCGAGGGCTGCTACAGTAGAAATGGCGAGGCTCCTACAGTGACAGAGCAACCGAACTGAACAGAGGGAAATAAAGGAAAGAGCCAAAACTCCCTAAGCTCTAAATACAGACTGACAGTGGTGTATAACGACAGCAGCATGACACGCTATGTAGAACCGGACAAAAGAAAGAATTCCACGGCTGAGATCTGAAAAATGTAGAAGACCACATCGCCAGAAATAGTCACCAACAATGGTGGATCAGCTCCACACTGGTGATAATAGCTCGACGATGGAGAATGACAACAGCTATAGTAGAAACACGTCGCGAAGATTCCCAGCAAGTCTCCTCTGCTCTTTCACGTAAGAAATGAGGAAGGAAGAGGTGACGGAAGTTAAGAATAGATAGGAGGCCAGTTTGGTCATTTCACATGTATGAGAAAAAAAATAAAATCCTACTTCTGCAGGTGCTGGAATTCGAACAGGGGACCTCAAGCTTAAATGCTTTGTCTCTAACTACTCAGCCATCCAATTCCTCTTGTGATATCCTTGCCAGAAAATATATATATATATCTTTTAATAAATTAATATCATAACTGACTATTTTCTAGGGTTATTACATTCTTCCCCTCTTAAGAAATTCAGTCCTTTGAATTTGAAAATATGCCTACCTCAATTCTCGAACAAGTGTGGATACTTGATCCGCATCTCACTCTCCATTTCCCAAGTAGCTTCTTCTTTTGAATGATTATGCCATAACACTTTCACTGAAGGAATCTCCTTTGATCTTAACTTCTTTACTTGTCTATTAATAATAGCTATTGGATACTCATCATATGACAAGTCTTCATTTACACCAATTTCTTGATATTCAACGACATGAGAGGGATAATAGATATTTTTTAAGCATCGATACATGAAACATCGGATGAATTTCAGATAACTCTGGTGGTAGGGCTAATCGATAAGCTACGACACCCACTTGATCTAAGATCTCAAAGGGACCAATATACCTCAGACTCAATTTACCTTTCTTTCCAAATCTCATGACACCATTCATTGGCGACACCTTCAAAAATACTTTATCCCCTATCATGAATTCAAATTTTCTACGACGATGATCTACGTAAGATTTCTATCAATGAGTTTCACCTTCTTTTTAGCATCCTAAACCAAATCTGGTCCAAATATCTCTCTGTCACTAACTTCAAACCATCTAATTGGAGACCTACACTGTCTTCCATATAATGCTTCAAATGGTTCCATTTGAATACTTGATTGATAGCTATTATTATAGGCAAATTTCACTAATGGTAAATGATTATCCCAGCTTCCACCGAAATCTATAATACAAGATCTCAACATATCCTCAACTATTTCGATCATTCTCTCAGATTGCCCATCAGTTTGAGGATGAAAAGCAATACTTAAATTCAATTGAGTACCCAACGATTTTTGAAATGATTCCCAAAATTGAGAAGTGAATTGGGCCCCTCTATCTGAAATGATAGACACTGAGACTCTATGCAACTGCAAAATCTTAGCAATATAAATCTCAGCACATCTACCCACACTGTAAGTGTTCTTTACTGGAACAAAATGAGCTGACTTTGTTAACCTGCCAATAATCACCCAAATAGAGTCAAAACCTCTAACAGTACTGGGTAAACCAATGACGAAATCCATTGTTATATTTTCCCATTTCCACTTAGGTATTTCCAACTGTTGCAATGGTCATGCAGGCTTATGATGTTCCGCTTTAACTTGATACACCAAACAACGTGCAACAAAATTTGCCATATCATTTTTCATACCATGCCACCAATACAAATGCTTCAAATCTTTAGTACATCTTAGTTATTCCAGGGTGAATAGTATAAGAAGAATGATGAGTTTCTTCCAAAATTTGCTTTCTCAAGTTTTATACTTGAGGCATACAAATCCTGCCATCATACCTCAAAACACCTTCATGGTCAATCACAAATTACCTTCATCTTCATTTTTCATACCATGCCACCAATACAAATGCTTCAAATCTTAGTACATCTTAGTTATTCCAAGGTGAATAGTATAAGTAGAATGATGAGTTTCTTCCAAAATTTGCTTTCTCAAGTTTTATACTTGAGGCATACAAATCCTGCCATCATACCTTAAAACACCTTCATGGTCAATCACAAATTACCTTCACCTTCATTTTTCATACCATGCCACCAATACAAATGCTTCAAATCTTAGTACATCTTAATTATTCCAGGGTGAATAGTATAAGCAGAATGATGAGTTTCTTCCAAAATTTGCTTTCTCAAGTTTTATACTTGAGGCATACAAATCCTGCCATCATACCTTAAAACACCTTCATGGTCAATCACAAATTACCTTCACCTTCATTTTTCATACCATGCCACCAATACAAATGCTTCAAATCTTAGTACATCTTAATTATTCCAGGGTGAATAGTATAAGCAGAATGATGAGTTTCTTCCAAAATTTGCTTTCTCAAGTTTTATACTTGAGGCATACAAATCCTGCCATCATACCTCAAAACGCCTTCATGGTTAATCACAAATTCTATATCACTTCCTTCTTTAATCAAATCCCTTAACTTGCGTAATCTTGCATCAGAATATTGAGCCTCCTTAATCTGATCATTTAAAGAGAAATGAGCCTGTAAATGAGCTAAGAATGCTTCTCTATCAACAATTTCAAATACGACTCCTTCTTGCTCAACTTTATGAATTTCCTGTACCAACATTCTTCTTTCAATATTTATATGTGCCAAGCTACCCATAAACTTTCTGCTTAAAGCATCAGCCACCACATTCGCCTTTCCAGGATGATACAGAATCATACAATCATAATCTTTTAACAATTCCATCCGTCTTCTCTGTCTGAGATTCAGATCCTTCTACTCAAAAATGTACTTGAGACTTTTATGATCAGTGAATATTTCACAAGTTTCACTATATAAATAATGTCTCCAAATCATTAAAGCAAATACAACTTTGGCCATTTCTAAATCATGAGTTGGATAATTTTGCTCATGCTTCTTAAGCTTTCTAGAGGTATAAGCAATTACTTGCCCATTTTGCATTAATACATAGCCTAAACGAATTTGAGAAGTATCACAATACACTGTATATCACCCAACTCCTGAAGGTAAGTTTAAAATTGGAGCAGAAGTTAAAGATTCCTTTAACTTCTGAAAGCTTCCCTAACACTTATCATCCCAAATGGATTTCACATTCTTCTGAGTTAATCTTTCCAATGGAGCGGCTATTCTTGAAAAATCCTTCACAAAACGACGATAGTATCCTACGAGGCCTAACAAACTTCGAATCTCTGTGATCGTTGTACGTCATGGCCAACTTTTAACTGCCTTAACATTGCTAGGATCGACTTGAATATCGTCTTTCGACACAACATGTCCCAAGAAGTGACTTCATTTAACCAGAATTCACATTTAGAAAACTTAGCATAAAGTTGTTACCCTCTCAACTTTTGTAACACCAACCACAAATAATGTTCATGCTCTTCTATACTCTTGGAGTAGACCAATATATCATTAATAAATACGATTACAAACTTATCAAGGAATGCTTTAAATACCCGATTTAAGGGTGTGCATAAAAGCATCCGGCTACAAAATACAACCCATATTTTTTTTAGGTTGGGCACCGGGTAGGGGCTGCCCTGCCCATAAGCACCCCTTCTTTTATTTTTTTTTACTTTTTTCCCTAGATGCTATACTTGAAAGAGATAATATGATTGCTACTGGTGACTAGAGGGTCATTTTAGAAATATGAGTAGTTAAGAAGGTAAGTTGCATCTTTTAATATTTATAACTATATTAATTTTTTTTTAACTTTGCTAATCATCATATGATTACATTACAAATTATAATTATTTATTTTATTTTTTTTAGATTTTAATCTTTGTCAACATTGGGGGATTGATGCAAAGTTACAATTACAAACTCTTAGACTTCAAGGCTTTTTTTTTATATGCAATGGATTTCAAGACTTTAATTATTATCTTTTTGTTGCTTTATTCTTAGTGAATTGTGGATATTATTTAACTCTTGAAGACATATAAATATGATATTATTTTAGAAATTCATAATTGTAGATTTTTTTAGAACATGAGCATAGCATCAGACTTTGCCATGCCCAGCCCCCCTATACCCAGCCCAAAATGGTAGGGCTTTTACTAGGTAGGGCCGGGCATCAGGCTACAAAATACAGCCCATGTTTTTTTGAGTAGGGCACCAGGCAGAGGGCTGCCTTGCCCATGCACACCCCTAACCCGATTCATCAAGTCTATGAATGTTGCAAGATTATTTGTCAATCCAAAGGACATTACTAAAAATTCATAATGATCATACCAATTTTAAATGACGTCTTTGGGATGTCTTCCCTTTTGATATTTAATTGATGATACCCTGATCGTAAATCTATCTTTAAAAAATACTATGCTTGTAACTGTCAAAAAGATCATCGATGCATGGCAACAGGTACTTATTCTTTATTGTCACCTTATTGAGCTACTGGATCAATGCAAAGTCTCAGAGATCCATCTTTATTTTTCACAAATAACACTAGTGCACCCCACGGAGAAGTATTGGGTTGGATAAACCCCTTGTCTAACAGTTCTGGTAGATGAGTCTTCAATTCCCTTAACTTTGAGGGCGACATCCTATAAGGTGAAATTGAGATTGGCTATGTGCCTGGATTAGCATCAATTCCAAGTTATATATTCTAGCTAGAGGTAATCCAGGTAATTCCTTAGGAAAGACATCTAGAAATTCCATAAAACTAGAATTTGGTCTAGACTGATCGTAAACTTATCAATGTCCTTTACAACAGCCATAAATCCCTATCAATCCTTTAACAATAATCATTGGATTTTAGAGCAAAAATTAAGTTCATTGGCCTTCCTACTTCAAGTTTAAACACTTTAGAAATTATAGTACCTCTCTTAAAAGCACCGTATACCAAATCCTTAAATCAATCTCCATCTTTCTTTTTAACATTCTAAAGTCCTTAATCATACTGTAACACTTGAAACACTGGTTTAATCATTCTTGAAACATTAAGACAGAAATTGATAATCCATTACAAGTTTCAATAACTAAGAATTCATACCTTAAAGCTCTCGACAACACCGATCAAAGTAATTCATACCATACACCAACTTTAAGCCTTCAGGTGTTCATTATGTTTTAGTTCCCTCTTAAATACACTTGAAACACATGTTTAAGCATTAAAATATGGGTATTTTCAACTCTTAACTCCCATATTAAAAAAATCCTATGCATTTAGCATCAATTAACCAGTTGTAATATATAAAATACTCAAACAGTGAATATCCCTTTTTTTCCTTTACATATTTGAGAGTGTTGTTCCACTCATTTCTTTGAAATCACAATGATTGATTTCACCAAAAATTCCCTTCAAAATCTCATCTTAAAACTTTAATATTTAAAATACTTTACACACTTCACTTCAAATCTGAAATTGATAGTTATCTATCCCAAACCATTTAACTCATGTTTTGGCCTTAACTAACCGGGGTAATCAAGCTTCAAGGCACTAAACAAACATTTAAGCATCTTCATACCACACACTTGATATATGTGTTTAAATAAGTTTCATTTCTTTTAACTCAACAACTTAAGATTTCACAGAGTTTGAACCAGTTCCCCAAGCTTTAAACTCACAGCCATTAATATTCCAAAGTACTTTTCAGAGAAACCGAAATCATAATAGTTAAAACACTAACCATTAGCTTGATTTCAAATAATGCAAGCTTTAATATCTAACCAAAACAAGTCTCTGCACCTCTTTTCCTTACCCTCAAATGATATTCTATAGGTTCCTCTTAAGCATCAGAACCCTTGAATTTAAGAGGATCCAACTTAATGAATTCTAATAACTTGACTAAAATATTATCCACTATAGTGACGCTACGGGTTTCTTCTCAAGTCTCATGCCTATATGATATAGAAATAACAAAGGACTCTCGATTTGATCGATTGGCTTTAAATAAGATTTCTTATAGAGGTCTAAGGAGTTGACCTCCCCTAGTCCTAACTCTCTTATGACCCTGTCCTCTACCTCTAGGGGTAAGTCACTTTCCTAAAAGAATATATGTTCATAAAATCTATAAATATCACCTAAGTTGATTGGTGCAAGAAATAAATAAGAAACATTTGAGCATTCACTTTCTTTGTGGTGATAAGAAAGATATAAGTTGAATATATGTTCATACCTATATCACATGTGATTTACTGAAAACAGCTTTAACTTTCTTTGTGGTGATAAGGAATTGTTGGCTGATATTTTTTGTGACAACAGTACTTCAATAATTGCATCGAATCGCAGCTTCAAGTATATATCTTTGATAGTGATTGATGATGTTGGGAAAAAATTTTCTTTATATATGTACGTGTTTCGATTGATGATTTGAAGTCCTTTTAACTTTTCAAGGTAATTTTACAGTTTATGAGAGATAAGTATGTAAAAGAAGTTGTTTTGTCTTAATTTGTGTAAATGTACTTATTAAAAATAAATCTAAGCAAGTGCTACATGTTCGCTATGTTACTTATATTCTTATCTATACGCATAAGGGGAAACAAATTATTATCAGCTTACTGCCTTGATCTAAGATTTTTTGTCATCATAAAAGGGAAAAGAATGTTGAATCATCTTGTTTTGGTTATAACAAAACTAATAGAAAGATTATTTTGTCGGGATTATTTCCAATCACATGATAAAATATCAAGTTGAAAGGATACAGGAGAAGACTTTGAACTTTAGTGCTTTAATCGTTTTTTAGTTTAGCATCTCTTAAAAAAAAAATCTTCGAGAGCTTAATTCAATATAAAAGTTAGAGAAGCAATAGAAAATGTTCTTCCTGATTTTTACTTAACATATTAATCAATCTGCCTGTTTAGCTCATTAATAGCTTTATAAAACCTTGTTTTTATTTCACTTCAGAAACTCCAATTAATTACCATCAACTTTACAAAATCTTGTTTTTCTCTTCAAAAACTCCACTTAATTAACATGTTAAGTCATCTACTTAACGAGTTATCCATGCTTTCAAACAAGTTGTACCCTATGAAAAATACTAACATGTTAAGCTCCCTCTACCTAATACGTTAATTGAGCATTCAAAGTCTTTAGTTTGCCTCTAAAAAATGCTTAACGTGCTAACTCCTACTCCCTAACACTTTTTCAAGCCTTAATGTCATACTTAACTTTTGGCAAACTTCCAGTTAACATGCTAATAAGTTTGTCCTAATGTGCTAACGAACTTTTTGTGAAACTTGTCTTTAAACCTTGCATTACGCCTAATATGCAAGTTAACCACACTCTACTTAACGGTGAAGTTCACTTCCAGTATTCCAAAAAGCTTTCGGAAAAATCTTAAGCACCATTAACTAGTTTGGCTTGTAAACATTACTTTCACCTTTTTCATACTTAACGTGTTAACCTCAGCACACTTAAAACTAGCATGAGATGTGAACCCACCAAAGTTTTGTGTTTTACACTACACTTAACGTGTTAATTAACGAGCCTTCTGATAGGCATTTAATACAGTTGTTGAAAAGTATTTTTTTTAATATAACATCTCTTTAGGATTTGTAATTTCTATATAATTGTCACGTCCTAAAATTTAAGCCGTGATTGGTACATAATATGAATGAATTCACATTATTTAAGCCTAAAACCTTAAATAAATATTTAAAATAATAATCATAATTTATCTTTCCATTTAAATCAAAAGGCAAGTCCTCTGTAGGAATTTCGGCAGGATCTTTCTTCGTATAATCAACTTTCCAAAAATCCTACAACAGGTTACGAATGTTTCAAATCACTTGCAAACATTTTCAAAATAACCAGAATCTTATCCATAGACTAGGTGGAGCATCTAAACTTCAAATAAAATAATACAAGTATTTCATAAGTTTATAATTACAATATAAGTATATATGCCAATAACAATGCTTCGGATCGAACGAGGCTCTATACTACTCAGCTATAGGAATAGGGTCAACAACACTATCTTAAGCTAAAATAATCTACTCGTGAATAACATCCCAAAATTATAATTTAAAATGCGGAAATTAACAATTTCAATATGTTTAAATGTAAATCATAACATTTTGTAATTAAATACAAATATTTTGGTAAACATTTTATTTCAGGAAATCTATTTAAAACAATCATTTCAAAATAATCCTTTTTCCGTAGGACTTCAACAGAACGAAAATAGGCATGGACACACAGTCCATGAAGGTAAATAACTAATCAGGCGCAGCTCGAAGCCACGAATCAAGCGCAGGTATAAAACCTACGAATAACAGGCGCGATAATAAATCCCACGAATAACAGGCGGGAGAATAAATCCCACGAATAACCAGCGCGAGTACAAGACCCACGAATATCCATCGAGCTCGGGTTTAACCATGGTGCACCAAGGACTAACAGTACTGTTGTTAGTAACCAGCTTTCTGTATTCAGTCTTTTCTGAAAACCTTTCCAGAATGCGAGGGGTCCATTTGGCATTTAATGATCACAATACTTTCCAATGCAACAATTTTAACTAAAATACTTCATAATTATGAAACCCCAGCATGAACATTAAAATAACTTATCAAAAGATTTATTCAATTCATATGGACAATTATTCAAATAATGAAAGATACATAATAAACCAATTGAAAGAAAAATCATTGCTAACAATTAAAGCCATGAGTTCATATATCTTGCTTATCGTAAATCATACTTAAAAATTAACACTTTAAATGGAACATATCAAATAGCAAATTATTATTAAAAATATCATTTTTAGGGGACGTTATTCACTCACCTGCAATACTCTAATATAGCTTACTCCAGGTTTAAGGTTAGAAATAATACTCTCTCCTTATTTCCCTAGATTTTCTGAAAGTAAAACATTCTATCAATAACTATCATCCATCTCCTTTTGTACCAATCACTATTTTCTTCATAACACTTGAAATATCAAAAACCACAACCTTTTAACTTTGAAAATTTTCAAACTTTATGCCCATACTTAATTTCAAAAGTCCCTACCAATTTCATATTCTTTCATTCAACTTAACACCCATATTTCAATAATTATTCCAAATATAAATCCAACGTCTCACATCATATAGGTATATAATCATCAATTTCTCTCTTTGTTGTTTAATTCCAACAATTTACTTCCATTAGTTTCCTAATTCATTTATATATTATATATATATATGCATATCAACAGCAACCACATCTTCCTTTATTCTTCTTTCTTTCTTCTTTCTAAATCATAACAGTAGCATATATATTCATATATATAAACAGCCACATTCTCATTATTTTTTTTCTTCTTCCCTCATAACAGCACGGATTCCTTCTTCTGCTCTCTTTCTTTTTTCTTTTTTCTTTGTTTGAAACCATCACAGCAGCACCTGCTTCAACGGCCAAATCTTCCTCTCTCTCTATCTTTTTTTTCATCTATACTCGAAAACAACCCTTTGGAGTTCTGGTTTTATAGATCATCATCTCAACCCTATTTCTGATTTACTATATCCCACATTCTGACTAAGTTTAAGTTATCCAGCTTGAGTTTATCGGGTTTATTCAATAGCTATAGTGCAACAAACAGAAATTGAGCAGATCGCCTGAAAAATGGTGGTAAAGGATAAGAAATACTCACACACACACCTCTTCAAGATCACAAGGTTCCACCGTAAACCAACTCAAATCTATGAATAAACCATGGAAAGAGAGAGATCCATAACCTACTATTCACACACAGCAACTGTACAGAGAAGGGAGTTAGAGGTCGAGGGCTGCTACAGTAGAAATGGCGAGGCTCCTATAGTGACAGAGTAACCAAACTGAGCCGAGGGAAATAAAGGAAAGCGTAAAAAACCCCTAAGCTCTGAACGCAGACGGACAGTAGTGTATAACGACAGCAGCACGACATTCTGTGCAGAACCAGATAGAAGAAAGAATTCCATAACTAAGATCTAAAAAATGTAAAAGACCACAGTGCCAGAAATAGTCACCAACAATGGTGGAGTAGCTCCACACCAGTGATAGTAGCTCGAGGAAGGTGAATGACAGCAGCTACAGTAGAAACACGTCGCGAAGCTTCCCAACAAGTCTCCTCTGTTCTCTCTTATGTCTGTGGTATAGAAATGATGAAGAGTTGACAGAAGTTAAGAATAGATAGGAGGGCAGTTTGGTCATTTCACGAGTTTGAGAAAAAAATAAAATCCTACTTCTGCAAGTGCTGGGATTTGAACAAGGGACCTCAAGCTTAACTACTTTGTCTCTAACCACTCAGCTATCCAATTCCTCTTGTGATATCCCTGCCAGAAAATATATATATATCTTTTACTAAATTAATATCATAACTAACTATTTTCTAGGGTCATTATGTAACATCCCAATTTTCGGGCCTAGAGATGCAGGAGTAGCCTTGGATTGAGAAGTTACCAGACCCCTTTTGAGCAAAAGTCCCAGAAATATATAGAGGATTTTTTGGGACTAGACTGCAAATATATAAAGGTTAAAGATTGCAGAGTCAAGAGTTGACCAGTTTGGTCGTGACAATAAAGTATTGTGGTCGCGACTAAGTGTTACAGAAAGGTCTAGGCGCGACTAAAAGATGTGTGGGTTGCGACTAATAGGCAAAATGAGCCTGGTTACGACTGAAAAGTGATGAGGTAGCAACTAAATGATGTTGAGGTCGCGACTAATGAACACAGAAGGTGTTAAGTCGTGATTGAAATGATATTTTAATATAGTTACCCGGTTGGAGATAGAACTGGGGAAAGGGTCAGATAAAGTAAAGGTTATCCAGAACCATGAGGTGTCATGAAGAGGTGTCCTCATAGGACCCACAAGATGCCACATGGCATTGAGTTAATGGAGAGAGGAAAAGTTAGAAAAAGGTAAAGGACACGTGGCGCGATCTCAGCCGCTCATTCCAGAATAAGACTCTGGAATTCTCTGGAAGCGCTGGGTCAGCATGCGAGGTGGCCCTTAATGATGTCATGAGTGATGAGTCATGGTGTGAGGTGTCCCATGATGATGTCATAAGTGATGAGTCATGAGGAATAATGATGTCATCATGATGAGGTGTGAAAGGCTTGGTGAGGAAGCAAGCAATCTGGGCCATTCATCGAGATTTGATCTGGGCCATCCATTCCTCCTTGCCTCACTATAATTAGAGGCCTCCCCTTCCCATTTCATCCACAATTCGGTGGAGAGGAGTAGAGAGAGAAGGAGGAAGAAAGGGGAAGAGAGAAGAAGAGAAAGAAAGAAGGGAAGTTCTGGCCGAGCCAGAAGCAGTATAGAGATAGTAGAGTTCAGCTTAGCTAGTAAGGTAGTAACTAATCCTAGCTTTTATGTAATGGCTTTGTGATTTGATGTGCTATTGTTTGGTTGGATTGTTGTCTTATATGTTATGTCTGAATCTCTACCACATAATACTATGATCATATGTTATTATTGAGTATGGAAGCACGCCACATACTTATCTTTACACAATCACAAGCAAGCACTATCACACTGCATTACATATATTATGATTATTACTACTAAGATTTCCCCGAAATCTCACCCTTATCCTTTTCCAAACATAACAGGGTACTATTTTGGAGAAGTTGGAGCTAGGAAAGTAGGGATGTTTCACATTACATTCTTCCCCTCTTAAGAAATTTTGGTCCTCCGAATTTGAAAATATGCCTACCTCAATTCTCGAACAAGTATAGGTACTTGATCCGCATCTCACTCTCCATTTCCCAAGTAGCTTCTTCTTTTGAATGATTATGCCATAACACTTTCACTGAAGGAATCTCCTTTGATCTTAACTTCTTTACTTGTGTATCAATAATAGCTACTGGATACTCATCATACGACAAGTCTTCATTTACACCAATGTCTTGATATTCAACAACATGAGAGGGATCAATAGATATTTTTTAAGCATCGATACATGAAACATCGGATGAATTTTCGATAACTTTGGTGGTAGGGCTAATCGATAAGCTACAACACCTACTTTATCTAAGATCTCAAAGGGACCAATATACTTCAGACTAAATTTACCTTTCTTCCCAAATCTCATGACACCTTTCATTGGTGACACCTTCAAAAATACTTTATCCCCGACCATGAATTCTAATTCTCTGCAACGATGATCTACGTAAGATTTCTATCGGCTCTGAGCTGTCAATAACCTTTATTGAATGACTTTCACCTTTTCTTTAGCATCCTGAATCAAATCTAGTCCAAATATCTCTTTGTCACCAACTTCAAACCATCCAATTAGAGACCTACACTGTCTTCCATATAATACTTCAAATGGTGCCATTTGAATACTTGATTGATAGCTATTATTATAGGCAAATTCCACTAATGGTAAATGATTATCCTAGATTCCACCGAAATCTATAATACAAGATATCAACATATCCTCAACTATTTCGATCATTCTCTCAGATTGCCTATCAGTTTGAGGATTAAAAATAGTACTTAAATTCAATCGAGTACCCAACACTTTCTGAAATAATTCCCAAAATCGAGAAGTGAATTGGGGCTCTCTATCTAAAATGATAGATACTGGGACTCCATGCAACCGTAAAATCTCAACAATATAAATCTCGACATATCTAGCCACGTTGTAAGTCATCTTTACTGGAACAAAATAAGCCAACTTAGTTAACTTGTCAATAATCACCCAAGTAGAGTCAAAAACTCTAATAGTATGGGGAAAACCAACGATGAAATCCATTGTTATATTTTCCCATTTCCACTCAGGTATTTCCAACCATTGTAATGGTCTTGCAGGCTGATGATGCTCCGATTTAACTTGAAAGACCAAACAACGTGCAACAAAATTTGCCATATCATTTTTCATATCATGCCACCAACACAACTGCTTCAAATCTTAGTACATCTTAGTTATTCCAGGGTGAATAGTATAAGAAGAATGATGAGTTTCTTCCAAAATTTGCTTTCTCAAGTTTTATACTTGAGGCACACAAATCCTGCCATCATACCTTAAAACACCTTCATGGTCAATCACAAATTCTGTATTACTTACTTCTTTAACCAAATCCCTTAACTTGGATAATCTTGCATCAGAATACTGAGCCTCCTTAATCTGATTATTTAAAGAGAAATGAGCCTGCAAATCAGTGAAGAATGCTCCTCTATCAACAATTTCAAATACGACCCCCTCTTGCTCAACTTTATGAATTTCCTGTACCAACAGTCTTCTTTCAATATTTATATGTGCCAAGCTACCCATAAACTTTCTGCTTAAAGCATCAGCCACCACATTCGCCTTTCCAGGATGATACAGAATCATACAATCATAATCTTTTAACAATTCCATCCGTCTTCTCTGTCTGAGATTCAGATCCTTCTACTCAAAAATGTACTTGAGACTTTTATGATCAGTGAATATTTCACAAGTTTCACTATATAAATAATGTCTCCAAATCATTAAAGCAAATACAACTTTGGCCATTTCTAAATCATGAGTTGGATAATTTTGCTCATGCTTCTTAAGCTTTCTAGAGGTATAAGCAATTACTTGCCCATTTTGCATTAATACATAGCCTAAACGAATTTGAGAAGTATCACAATACACTGTATATCACCCAACTCCTGAAGGTAAGTTTAAAATTGGAGCAGAAGTTAAAGATTCCTTTAACTTCTGAAAGCTTCCCTAACACTTATCATCCCAAATGGATTTCACATTCTTTTGAGTTAATCTTTCCAATGGAGCGGCTATTCTTGAAAAATCCTTCACAAAACGACGATAGTATCCTACGAGGCCTAACAAACTTCGAATCTCTGTGATCGTTGTACGTCATGGCCAACTTTTAACTGCCTTAACATTGCTAGGATCGACTTGAATATCGTCTTTCGACACAACATGTCCTAAGAAGTGACTTCATTTAACCAGAATTCACATTTAGAAAACTTAGCATAAAGTTGTTACCCTCTCAACTTTTGTAACACCAACAGCAAATAATGTTCATGCTCTTCTGTACTCTTGGAGTAGACCAAGATATCATCAATAAACACGATTACAAACTTATCAAGGAATACTTTGAATACCCGATTCATCAAGTCCATGAATACTGCAAGAGTATTTGTCAATCTAAAGGACATTACTAAAAATTCATAATGATCATACCAATTCTAAATGATGTCTTTGGAATGTCTTCCCTTTTGATCTTTAATTGATGATACCCTGATCACAAATCAACCTTTGAAAAATACTGTGCTCCTTGTAACTGTCAAAAAGAACTTCGATGCATGGCAACAGGTACTTATTCTTTATTGACACCTTATTGAGCTACTGGTAATCAATGCAAAGTCTTAGAGATCCATCTTTCTTTTTCACAAATAACACTAGTGCACCGAATAGAGAAGTACTGGGTTGGATAAACCCCTTGTCTAATAGTTCTGGTAGCTGAGTCTTCAATTCCCTTAACTTTGAGGGTGACATCCTATAAGGCGAAATTGAGATTGGCTATGTGCCAGGATTAGCATCAATTCCAAGTTATATATTCTAGCTAGAGGTAATCCAGGTAGTTCCTTAGGAAAGACATCTGGAAATTCCATACAACTGGAATTTGGTCTAAACTGATCATATACTTATCAATGTCCTTTATAACAGCCATAAATCCCTGACAATCCTTTAACAATAATCATTGGCTTTTAGAGCAAAAATTAAGTTGATTGGTCTTCCTACTTCATGTTTAAACACTTTAGAAATTATTGTACCACTCTTGAAAGCACCGTATACCAAATCCTTAAATCAATCTCTTTCTTTTTAACATTCTAAAGTCCTTAATCACACTGTAACACTTGAAACACAGGTTTAAACATTCTTGAAACATTAAGACAGAAATTGATAATCCATTACAAGTTTCAATAACTAATCATTTAGATCTTAAAGCTGTCAACAACACCCATCAAAGTAATTCATACCATACACCAACTTTAAGCCTTCAGGTGTTCACTATGTTTTAGTTCCCTCTTAAATACACTTGCAACACATGTTTAAGCATTAAAATATGGGTATTTTTAACTCTTAGCTCCCATATTCAAAAAATTCCTATGCATTTAGCATCAATTAACCAGTTGTAATATATAAAATACTCAAAGTGAATATCCCCTTTTTTCCTTTACATATTTGAGAGTGTTTTTCCACTTATTTCTTTGAAATCACAATGATTGATTTCACCAAAAATTCCCTTCAAAATCTCATTTTAAAACTTTAATATTTAAAATACTTTATACACTTCACTTCAAATTTGAAATCAATAGCTATCTATCCCAAACCATTTAACTCATGTTTTGGCCTTAACTAACCAGGGTAATCAATGCTTCACAGCACTAAACAAAATTTTAAGCATCTTCATACCACACACTTGATATATGTGTTTAAACAAGTTTTATTTCTTTTAACTCAACAACTTAAGATTTCACAGAGTTTGAACCAGTTCCCCAAGCTTTAAACTCACAGCCATTAATATTCCAAAGTACTTTTCAGAGAAACCGAAATCATAATAGTTAAAACACTAACCATTAGCTTGATTTCAAATAATGCAAGCTTTAATATCTAACCAAAACAAGTCTCTGCACCTCTTTTCCTTACCCTCAAATGATATTCTATAGGTTCCTCTTAAGCATCAGAACCCTTGAATTTAAGAGGATCCAACTTAATGAATTCTAATAACTTGACTAAAATATTATCCACTATAGTGACGCTACGGGTTTCTTCTCAAGTCTCATGCCTATATGATATAGAAATAACAAAGGACTCTCGATTTGATCGATTGGCTTTAAATAAGATTTCTTATAGAGGTCTAAGGAGTTGACCTCCCCTAGTCCTAACTCTCTTATGACCCTGTCCTCTACCTCTAGGGGTAAGTCACTTTCCTAAAAGAATATATGTTCATAAAATCTATAAATATCACCTAAGTTGATTGGTGCAAGAAATAAATAAGAAACATTTGAGCATTCACTGTTGCAATCATATCTAACATTAAAACTCATGTCTGAGAAACATCTAAGCATTAATTGTTCCTTATAATTTGAACTAAAACAACTCCTTTTTCAAAATTCTATTATATTCAATACCTGGCATAGCATTATATAAAACAAGCATTGCAACCACATACACTAGGTGATCAATATAACCCCACAAAGACAATAGTTTTTATTTCATTATGAAATTTTTCTCACAACTCAAATAACTTACTTTAAGTCCAAGGCAATAAAGACTATTGATACTACATCTGGTTTTAATTATAAGAACTAGTTGATTATTTTAGAGACACTAAGAAAACAAATTAAACTAATTAATTATAACTAATATAATAGCTAGTTGACTAATTTGGGTAGATTAAGAAGTACATAATATTAATTCATCTTGAGATTAGATTTAATCATAATTAATTGATTTATTTTGCTTCCTTAGTATATCCAAAAAAGTCAACTGGCTATTTTAATTAGAACCAGAAGTAGTATAAACTAAGACAATAATTATTGGGTAATTAATCACCAATATATATATATGTATCATATGTAACTTCAGATTTTTTTTATTTGTTTCCATGCACTGCTCAAAAACTACAAACCAAACACTGTAAATCCTCCATCATAACACAAATAGTTTGTCCAGTTATATAGGAGGCTACTGGTAAGCAAAGGAATGCCACCATAGAAGACATCATATTTGGCTCCCCTATTCGCCTTAGAGGGATTCCTGTTATGAAATCCTCATGAAGCTTTTGATCATCTGCAAGGAACTATACAATAAGAAAAATTATAGAACAATCCTTAAGCATCACAAGAAGGCATGTGAACACAAGACATAACAATATATGACTCATACGACCACAAAAAAGGAAATTTTTTATATAAATAAAGTAATATAACTTTGGTACTCTAAATTTTCCACAATGATCAAATCAATCATTGAAGTAATTGTGACTCAAGAACAATTTACTCAAAATAATCTAACGATTATAATCTTTTGACTCAAAACAATCATGTCCTTATAATTCTACGACTCAGTAAACTATAGAGACTAAATTGTTCTAGCCAACACTTAGAGATTCAATCAATAATTGAGAGAAAATTTAAGGGCTAAAAGTTATATTTTTTCATGAAAAATTCTCACAAGATTTTTATAATGTAGAAATAATCAGTTATGTTATTAATTTATTAAATGATATATATATTTTCTGGCAGGAATATCACAAGAGGAAGTGGCTAGCTGAGTGGTAGGAAACAGAAGAGCTGGGTAGGAGGTCCTCTATTCGAATCCCAGTACCTGCAGAAGTAGGATTTTATTTTTTTCAAACACGTGAAATTACCAAACTGCCCTCTATCCTTTTATTTCTGAAGCACACTTCCTTCTCCCATTTGCTTTAGCTGACAGCGAGAGTGAGGGGGAAAATTACAGAGAAGCTTCTCGAGTCTTGAGGTTGGTCATTGCCAGGAGCTCTTTTCCCTCTATTGACATGCAGTTGTCATTGTCTGCCACCATTGTCTGTGTTGTCACTGGTGATTGTTGCTTTCGTGGTGTTCTCCCTCATTGTGTGGATTGTGACAGTGGAAGGATTGGGCTACCTACTGATACATCTACCCTTAGACCACTCAGATTACACTTGCGAAAGTGATATTGGCTCGATTATATCTTAATCATAAGCCCAGAAATTTAAAATTTTACTCTTAAGTTCCTTATTCTGAACCTTTACTTTGAGAACTAATTTATCTCATTCTACACATCCAAATGAGGCTTATTACTTATCCACGTAAAGCCCCAGCTGGCTCCAAACTCTTTCGTTTACTAGGTCAAACTGAGGTCAGAACACCGCTGCCTCAGGATCTACGAATTTCTCTCTTAATTTCTTATACACAAGTTGAACATGCCAAACAATATTTATTATTAAATAATAAATTGTTATACAACAGGGCATGAACAAAATCTTCATATCACTATTACAACTTTCATGCCTGAAATCCGGCAATATAACTACTTACTTCATATTTAAAAATAACTGAACTGTACTGATTTGGTAATTCTCATGAGAACTACCATTCTACGTAAGTACCCAAGAAAGACTGAATGAATCGACTAGGTCTACTCACTTCCAGACTCCTTAAATAGTACCAACGTACACAGTACTCATCATATCCTCTCTTCATTATAGACATTCTACCATAATTTTAGCAGCATAACGGCATCTTTCAGCATTCTCAAAATTCACTTCGACGTAACCTCTCTGTAATGGGTTATACATAGGGGATGAGATTCGAGGGAATCTCAGTAGCAAACAGTACTAAGCAGTGTATGCATCAATGATTGATATTTGTGCTTGCTTGTGATTGTGTCAACATAATGTAATGTGCATGCTTCCATGTAACATATGAAATACAATTGGCCAAGGCAACATAGTACAGAGCTTCAACAATTACAGATTAATAGCAATCAATCAAGCCATAACACCATCAATCATATATTCAACACATACAAGTTTAGGTAAATTTACTGCCTGGCATGCAGCCTTTCCTTTAGTCCTTAGCCTTTGCTCTAAGATCTCTTCTTTACAGAGGTCAGAGCCTTATTCCTAAGCTTGTCGAGTCCCTAAGCTCCTTGGATTGCTCCTAACTTCTCCAAAACTCCTTCTTTCTCTTCCTTTCTTTCTCTTTCTCTCTCTTCTTTTCGCTTCTTTGCCTTGCTTGGCCATGAATGGAATGGTAAGGGGGTATTTATACTTGAGGCAAGGTGGAATGGATGGCTCAGATCGAATCACGATGAATGACTCAGATCGCTTGATTCCTCAAGAAGCTTCGCCTGCATCATCATGATAACATCATCATTCATAATGACTCATCAAAAGTGACATCATCATGGGACACCTCACATGCTAGGTGGCACAATGGTGGGGCCCTTGGGACACCTTACCAGCTGACTCAGCATTTCCAGAGAATTCCAGAGTCTTGTCTTGAAATGAACGGCTGAGATCATGCTGAAGAGAATTGGAAGACACGCAGCGGAAATTAACTTTAAAAATTTTTCCATTCCCAGCCAGGATCTACCGAATGTGTTTAAGTCAAGGAGAAAGAAGTGTTACCTTCGGTATTCGAGCTTTAGTCGCGACCAACGTATACGCTAGTCGTGACTCCTCGCCTCTAGAACTTTCAGTCGCGACCTACTCAGCTTCTCGTCACGACCTGTCGCCTCTGGAACTTTCAGTTGCGACCTACTCAGCTTCTCGTCGTGACCTGTCACCTCTGGAGTTTTTAGTCGCGACCTCCTCTGCTACTAGTCGCGACCTGCAGTCTCTTTACGGATTTCTGACGTTCATAAGCCAATTTGCTCGCGACCTCTGAGTCAACTGGTCGCAACCTCGTCGTACCTGGTGCTCTTTTCTCGTTCGCGAGAAGTCGACAACTTAGATCGGCTTCCTCTACCGGTATCCACACGAATAGCGTTCCAACCACGAACGACGTGCTAGCGCCTCTTGTCCCTCTAGGGTTTTCTCAAGATTTCGTCCTCACCGTCTCTATTCCGGCAGTTTCTTATCTGCAAACCTTTTGCACTCTCCTGCCCCTTTTTCTCTTGTGAGTTGTGTTATGTGTCTCTGTGTGTAGAACCCTAGCTCCTAATGTCAAATATATAGGATGCTATCGGACTTCTAATTGGGTCGGGCTTCAGAATTAATCTTATATTAATTTTGAAATTAATACAATATCATATATTGCATAATTTGATAAGAAACTAATTAAATAAATACGGTTTTTATTAAATCCGTTTCACAGATTTAATTAACCTATTTATTTAATTTAAAATAAAGATAAGACTGAATTATATTTGATTTATTCTCATAAATCAAATTTGAGATATCTTCTCAATTTGAATTTCAAATTCAAATAGATCATATCCATTTAAATTCAAATTTAAAAGTGATAGAAATTTAATTTATCCTTATAAATTAAATCTTGCAAATATCTCTTATATTATATATATAATATATATATACAAATTTATATATATATATATAAAATATATAAATCCACCCTAGACTATTCATTGAATCTAGACATCTCTTAGATTCAATGAATCTGGACATCACAGCTCGAGTTGGGCTATTTTGTGTGCGACCCTGTAGGCTCATATGAAGTTGGCAGTGGGCCAATTACTATACTAACCTATAAGTCGTAAGCGTCCCCTAGCAAGACATTAAGACTACCCAAAACATATGAGGATCGATGAACGATGTTACCTTTCATACAACCATATCACGTCCCTTTTGTCACACGATATTTCGGTCATGGATGAGGCATGGTGAACGTCATCCTCCTATTCCTGACCGTTACTTTCTCAATCCCTGAGTAGTCTGATGATAGAAATGGAACTACCCTTCCATTACAGTATGGCCATACATTTCTCAGACTCACTCATCGAGGGCCCAGTAATATCTCTCTACAAATGTGAGGGACAAATTCCATCTTGACCATTCACATTCCTCCGCATGAAAAACCACTGAGCCCGAACATAGCCTTTATGATCACTCGGTCAAAAGTGACTTTTGACTAGGTCAAAGATGAGTGTTTGTCATATAGGAATCCATGATGATCTCAGGTCAAAGGGCATAGTGACATGGCTTGTATATGAGAGAAGCTTATGACTTAACCCATGCAGCTCTCTCATAGTGGGTCGGTCCAACACCTTGTACTCTTACATGTGCCTATGACTTTGATTTATATCTCTATATATCTTCAAAGTCATACTGGTCTTATTTTATCTCTGCTCCCGCATAGATGACCGACCAGGGACATTTAGGATAAGATCATAAGTTATCCAAGGATGGTCATCATAGTAAACAAGCAAATAATGTGATAACATAATTAAGAAATTCATAAAACAATAATGTTTATAAGACAATGATTGGCCCCTAGGGCACAATTTCCAACATCATCCCACTTGCACTAGGTACAATCATTAATTTGCCTAATTCCCATTGACCTAACATGACACTCATGTTTTGCTTATGTAAGCGGCTTTGTTAGAGGATCAGCAACATTGTCTTCCCCTGCTACCTTGCATATTTTTATATCACCTCTATCATTGATTTCCCTGATGAGATGAAATCGCCTAAGTATATGCTTGGTCCTTTGATGTGACCTAGGCTCTTTGGCCTGTGCAAGGGCACCACTATTGTCACAGGACAAAGTTATCGGATCTGAGATGGTAGGTATCACCCCTAGTTCAATAATGAACTTCCTGATCCAAACGGCCTCCTTAGCTGCATCAGATGCTGCTATATACTCGGCTTCCGTTGTAGAATCTGCTACAGTGCTCTGCTTGGAGCTCTTCCAGCTTACTGCTCCATTATTCAGGAGGAATACATATCCAGATTGTGATTTTTGGTCGTCCTGGTTAGTTTGGAAACTTGCATCTGTGTAACCAGTTACACAGAGCTCGTCATCCAATCCACCATAGACCAAGAATAAGTCCTTAGTCCTTCTCAAGTACTTAAGGATATTCTTGACAGCAGTCCAATGGCCCTTACCGGGGTCCTGTTGATATCTGCTAGTCATACTTAAGGCAAACGAGACATCCGGTCGAGTACATAACATGGCATACATGATGGACGAGGCATATGGAACCTTACTCATGCGACCTCGCTGATCAGGTGTACTAGGACATAAATCCTTGCTGAGGTGAATACCATCAGACATGGGTATGAAATCCCTCTTTGATTCCTGCATACTAAACCTATGTAGTATCTTGTCTATATATGTGCTCTGACTGAGTCCTAGAAGCCTTTTAGATCTATCTCTATAGATCCTAATTCTTAGGATGTAGGTGGCTTCACCCAAGTCTTTCATTGAGAAAGACTTTCCTAACCAAGACTTGACAATCTGCAAGGTAGGAATGTCATTCCCAATAAGTAGGATGTCATCGACATAGAGTACCAAAAACACAACTGTGCTCCCACTAACCTTCTTGTACACACAAGGTTTGTCAATGTTTTGAAGAAATCCAAACTCTTTGACTACTTCATCAAAATGATGATTCCAACTCCGAGATGCTTGCTTCAGTCCATAAATGGACCTTTGAAGCTTGCACACCCTACTAGAGTCCTCGGAACGCACAAACCCTTCAGGTTGTGTCATGTACACATCCTCAAGGAGCTTTCTATTAAGGAAGGCTGTCTTGACGTCCATCTGCCATATTTCATAGTCATAATATGCTGCAATGGCAAGGAGGATTCTGATTGATTTGGCCATTGTAACTGGGGAAAAGGTCTCATCATAGTCCACACCATGAGTTTGAGTAAATCCTTTTGCAACCAGTCGTGCCTTGAAGACATTTACATTGCCATCCATGTCGGTTTTCTCTTTAAAAACCCACTTGCACCTGACGGTTTTTACATCTTCAGGCGGGTCAACTAAGGTCCATACCTTATTGTCATACATGGATTGCATCTCAGACTTCATGGCACTAAGCCATTTTTTAGAGTTTGGTCCCACTATAGCTTCTCGGTAGGTAGTTGGCTCATTATGCTCAATGAGCAACACATCACGATTGTCAGCAATCAGAAATCCATATCTCTGAGGCTGAAGTCGTGCCCTATTAGATCACCGTGGGCCTTGCGTGACTTAAGGAGTCTCAACAACTTGTTGTGAGTCTTCTCCATTTTCCATCTCTAATTCTGTGGTGTCTTGTGGCTCTCGAACTTCTTCGAGATGTACCTTACTCCCATTGGTTCTTTTAGAGATAAATTCTCATTCGAGAAAGATACCATTTCTGACAACAAACACTTTGTTATCAGTGGGGTTGTAGACATAATATCCCTTGGTTTCCTTAGGATATCCTACAAAAAGGCACTTTGAAGATTTGGGCGCTAACTTATCTGAGGCTTGTTGCTTAACATAGACCTCACATCCCCAAATCTTGAGAAAAGACAAACTAGGTTTTCTCCCAGTCCATACCTCATATGGAGTCTTTTCAACTACCTTAGATGGAACACGATTCAGTGTGAACGCAGCTGTCTCTAGGGCGTGGCCCCAAAAGGACGGTGGAAGATCTGTTCGACTCATCATGGATCGAACCATATCCAATAGTGTTCGATTCCTCCGTTTAGAAATGCCATTCCATTGTGGTGTTCCTGGAGGAGTCAATTGTGAGACTATCCCACAATTCCTAAGATGATCGATAAACTCTTGGCTCAAATATTCACCACCTCAATCAGATCGAAGGGCTTTAATACTTTTGCCAAGCTGGTTTTGTACTTCATTTTAAAATATTTTGAACATTTCAAAAGATTCGGATTTATGTTTCATTAGATAGACGTAGCCATATCTACTAAAATCATCTATGAATGTGATGAAGTACGAATAACCTCTTCTAGCATTTGTATTCATCGGTCCATACGCATCTGTATGTATGAGGCCCAACAAATCAGTGGCCCTCTCACTGTGCCCAGTGAAAGGTGACTTTGTCATCTTACCTAACAAACAAGATTGGCAAGTATCATATGATTCAAAATCAAATGAGTCGAGAAATCCATCTTGATGGAGTTTAGAAATACGTTTCTCATTTATGTGGCCCAGACGACAGTGCCAGAGGTATGTCGGATTCAAATCATTTGGTTTGACCCTTTTGGCGATTATGTTATAGATATTTTTATGATTGGGTTGTTCCAATTTTAATATGTAATGATCAACATGCAAATCACCATAAGCATAGAAAATATCATTACGATAAATGGAACATCTACCATTCCCAGTAATGGAAGTGTAACCTTCCTTATCCAAATAAGAAAGAGAAATAATGTTACTACTCAAAGCAGGAACATAATAGCAATTGTTCAAAACTAACAAAAGCCCAGTGGGAAGAACTAATTCATAAGTGCCTACAGCTAAAGTAGCAACCTTTGCTCTATTTCCAACTCGTAGGTCAACTTCGCCCTTTTTCAGCTTTCTACTGTCCTTTAGGCCCTGTACATTTGTACAAATGTGAGAACCACATGAGTATCTAATACCCATGTAGTGGAAGTAGAGAGATGAATGTCTATAACATAAATACCTGAAGTGATAGCCCCGCTATCCTTCTTGTTCTTTTTCAGATCTTCAAGGTAGAGTTTGCAATTCCTCCTCCAAAGACCCGGTTCATTGCAAAGAAACAAACTCCTTCCTTTGGAGGCTTTGCCTTCTTTGGTGCGGGCTTGGTTTTGGGCTTGCCTGACTCTTTGGTCTTACCAGATAAGCCATGACCCTTCCCCTTGCCCTTGCCCTTGCCTTTCTCTTTCATACCCTTTCCTTTCTGAACCATCAAAACTGTACTGGGCTTCTTCTTAACAGTCGGCTCAGCAGTTTTAAGCATCCCATGCAGTTCAGAAATAGATTTCTCCATGTTGTTCATGTTGTAGTTCATGACAAACTGGTCATAACTTTCTGGGAGTGAGTTCAAGATCAAATCTATAGCTAACTCCTGGCTCATGGGAAATGTACCTTTTCATCTTTAAGACATGAGTACTTACTGATGCACTTTCAGCCATCTTGCAGGAATGTAAGGCCTTAGTGGTCTCATACCTCTCTTGCCTTGCCTATTGCTGGAACATTTCCTTAAGATGCACAATCATCTCATAAGCCTCCATGTGCTCCAGATCTCTTTGGAGCTCCGGAACCATGGTGGCAAGCATCAAGCATCCCACATCGACAAAGTCTTCCTTATGCTTCGCATAAGAATCTCTCTGAGCTCTAGGAGCATTGGCTGCTGGCTCCTCAGGAATGGGTTGATCTAGGACATATACTTTTCTTTCCTGCTTGAGAACAATTCTCAAGTTCCTAAACCAGTCAAGAAAGTTTATCCCATTGAGTTTGTCCTTCTCAAGGACAGATCGCAATGATAATGCAGCAATATTACTAGTCTTCATGATTCTACAATTAAAATATGCAAGCGAATTAGCAATCTCCCACTGAATAAAACAACCCTCAATGTAATAATTAGTGGGCTAAGATCCATATTTGGCTCAAACTTGAGTACGTTTTGGCAAGACGCTCAACTTTAAGTTATTTAGGTAGGTAACAACTTTACCAATTACATCAAATACAACTCTTAGATGTTTATGGGATTCCATCATCATATGATCCGGCATGTTTTAATCCCATCTAATGCCTTGAGACCCAAAACCGTTTTGATAATCTCAATTAAGTCAAACAATAACAAACATAAGAGTAGCACCATTACTCTTGCTTATCTCCCCAAGATAACTCAAATGCACCCACTTTGGTGGAGCCTACAAATGAGCGATCGAGGTTTTGATAAGTGTTCATTAATTGACGGCATATGACTTAAGATTTCTTTTAGAGGGTTTAATTAACTATCCAGTTTGCATGTATCTCGATTGTATCTCATACCAGTATTATGCATATAAAACATACATGCAGTGATGTAATCATAAGATGCATAATCTTAAACGTGATACAATATGGCTCACCTATCCTAAGTCCCCTCAAGCCAATGAGAGGAACTCTCTAGTTAGAATAGGAAAATTACATAAGGAAACCTCGTTTTAACATTCAAGGGGAGTGAGATGAGAAGAGAATATACAACGAGAGTAATTAGAGGAAGGCACGACACGCAGGCCGTATTTAGAAAAATTACAACACTTGTAATCTAGAGACATATTGTTCACCATACACAAACATTCAAGAATCAAAATTCATATTGTTTGAAGGGCAATAAATATTTCAAAACATTCATACATCAGGAAAGCCAGTATATCTTACGATTATGTTGCGCTATGAACAGGTAGCCACGGCGGTCCCGCTAGCCTGTTAGCAGGCGGGGTGTGGGGCAGCGCCCCAATAAAATTTTTTTGATCAAGAACCTTAATTCTATTTTCTTAGACCACATTAATATTAATTGATCAAATCAATTAACATACACCACCGATTTCAGTTTCCTTTCGGATTCCGTATATGTCATACATAAACGGATTCCATATATGTCATACATATCTCGCATGTTATCATATAATCAGCTAACAAGTCTAACATACATCACATGTATCGACAATCAAACCTAACTTAAACACAAAACGGCATGGCTCTGATACCACTGAAGAGAATTGGAAGACACGCAGCGGAAATTAACTTTAAAAATTTTTCCATTCCCAGCCAGGATCTACCGAATGCGTTTAAGTCAAGGAGAAAGAAGTGTTACCTTCAGTATTCGAGCTTTAGTCGCGACCAACGTATCCACTAGTCGTGACTCCTCGCCTCTGGAACTTTCAGTCGTGACCTACTCAGCTTCTCGTCGCGACCTGTCGCCTCTAGAGTTTTTAGTCGCGACCTCCTCTGCTACTAGTCACGACCTGTAGTCTCTTTACGGATTTCTGACGTTCATAAGCCAATTTGGTCGCGACCTCTGAGTCAACTGGTCACGACCTCGTCGTACCTAGTGCTCTTTTCTCGTTTCCGAGAAGTCGACAACTTAGATCGGCTTCCTCTACCGGTATCCACACGAATAGCGTTCCAACCACGAACGACGTGCTAGCGCCTCTTGTCCCTCTAGGGTTTTTTCAAGATTCCGTCCTCACCGTCTCTATTCCAGCAATTTCTTATCTGCAAACCTTTTGTACTCTCCTGCCCCTTTTTCTCTTGTGAGTTGTGTTATGTGTCTCTGTGTGTAAAACCCTAGCCCCTAATGTCAAATATATAGGATGCTATCGGGCTTCTAATTGGGCCGGGCTTCAGAATTAATCTTATATTAATTTTGAAATTAATACAA
This sequence comes from Leucaena leucocephala, assembly GCA_037074615.1. Lineage (NCBI taxonomy): Eukaryota > Viridiplantae > Streptophyta > Magnoliopsida > Fabales > Fabaceae > Leucaena > Leucaena leucocephala. The sequence goes on along the minus strand of CM073548.1, from coordinate 5,187,210 downwards.
TATCATATATTGCATAATTTGATAAGAAACTAATTAAATAAATACGGTTTTTATTAAATCCCTTTCACAGATTTAATTCACCTATTTATTTAATTTAAAATAAAGATAAGACCGAATTATATTTGATTTATTCTCATAAATCAAATTTGAGATATCTTCTCAATTTGAATTTCAAATTCAAATAGATCATATCCATTTAAATTCAAATTCAAAAGTGATAGAAATTTAATTTATCCTTATAAATTAAATCTTGCAAATATCTCTTATATTATATATATAATATATATATATACAAATATATATATATAAAATATATAAATCCACCCTAGACTATTCATTGAATCTAGACATCTCTTAGATTCAATGAATCTGGACATCACAGCTCGAGTTGGGCTATTTTGTGTGCGACCCTGTAGGCTCATATAAAGTTGGCAGTGGGCCAGTTACTATACTAACCTATAAGTCGTAAGCATCCTCTAGCAAGACATTACGACTACCCAAAACATATGAGGATCGATGAACGATGTTACCTTTCATACAACCGTATCACGTCCCTTTTATCACACGATATTTCGGTCATGGATGAGGCATGGTGAACGTCATCCTCCTATTCCTGACCGTTACTTTCTCGATCCCTGAGTAGTCTGACGATAGAAATGGAACTACCCTTCCATTACAGTATGGCCATACATTTCTCAGACTCACTCATCGAGGGCCCAGTAATATCTCTCTACGAATGTGCGGGACAAATTCCATCTTGACCATTCACATTCCTCCGCATGAAAAACCACTGAGCCCGAACATAGCCTTTATGATCACTCGGTCAAAAGTGACTTTTGACTAGGTTAAAGCTGAGCGTTTGTCATGTAGGAATCCATGATGATCTCAGGTCAAAGGGCATAGTGACATGGCTTGTATATGAGAGAAGCTTATGACTTAACCCATGCAGCTCTCTCATAGCGGGTCGGTCCAACACCTTGTACTCTTACATGTGCCTATGACTTTGATTTATATCTCTATATATCTTCAAAGTCATACTGGTCTTATTTCATCTCTGCTCCCGCATAGATGACCGACCAGGGACATTTAGGATAAGATCATAAGTTATCCAAGGATGGTCATCACAGTAAACATGCAAATAATGTGATAACATAATTAAGAAATTCATAAAACAATAATGTTTATAAGACAATGATTGGCCCCTAGGGCACAATTTCCAACACGTGCCACGTGTCCTTAACTTTTTCTTCTCCCTATAGATTAGCGCCATGTGGCGTCTTGATGGGTCCCATGAGGACACCTTTCATGCCACCTCATGGCTTTCAGATAAGCTCAGAACTTTATCTGATCAATTCCCCGGTTATTACTTCGACCGGGTAACTTTACTTTATTGAAAACTCACTAAAATATTATTTTAATGCCACTTTAATTCACATATTCCTTGGGCTATGTTTTTGCACTCTGGGAATGCTATCTTGGGTCTCTGATCAAGCTCAAGTACTCTGATGGCTCAATTCCTAAGAAACATCCCTTGGCAAATTACCAAAATGCTATTGGTTCCTCTTTCTTTACTTTAATGAGTCTAGGGGCATTATTATCTTTTCATATCCTACCAGAGTATTCCTTGACCCTGGTCAACTATCCAAATAACCTTTCTTGACTGTCTAACCTTAGTCAAATGACCAAAATACCCTTTACTCATTCTTTAACTATTTTACAACATAAGGGTATTTTCGTCATTTTGTACCTTTTTCTGGACATCGGCCCCTTTTACCACTTAACTGATATCATGGGCCTGGGCCAACCTTGGTGTCACTGTGGGCCTCTGATGATGTCATATGGGCTTATTTGGTCCTAATTTATTTACTGCTAAATTTTTCTATCGGATCCAGGAGCTTACAAACTCCCATCTCAATTCACTAAAAAGTGAATAACTTTTTCTATAGAACTCCTTTCGGGACTCTATCAGTTCCCTGACCTCTGGCTTCACAGGACGCACATTCCTGTAAACTTTCACTCACATCTGAGGTCCAGGAGATCTAATAAAAATTTCAGATAACTTTTAGACTATCAAATAAATTTCAGCTATCTACAGCTCTGATAAAATTCCTGTATTAAGCCAGATTAACTAGCATTATTTCTCTATCTATTGATGAAATTTGGGACTGAAATGCTTCCGGGCAATTCTAAGCCACTTCCGGCTCAACTTTCTATAATTACCCTTTTGCCCCTAGAAACTTTTCATCTTTTCAATTAAGTCCCTTAACTTTTCATAATTCTTACATACTCATAGAGACCTCATATGCATATTTCACAGTTCAGTGAAATGATCAGTGTAATTTTCTCTATATTATGGTAAAATATGGTACTCATCGGCTACTAGCCCGATCTTTCCCATAATTACGATTATGCCCCTATATTCTCTTTCTGACATCTCTACTTATCTTCTTATCCTTCATCTTAAGTTCTCAAAATTCTCTTTCAACAACTCATCCCCTGAACTCTTCAGGAGTCATTGTTAATTGAAAGGTTCGACAACCTGCCCATATCAGGTTATCTTACTCAGGAGTCAGCCCATATCTAGCTACCTGCAGAATTCCTAGGCTTAAGACTTAGGATATTCCTTATATTCCTCTTTTTGAACCTAGGTGAACTATCCCTATTTTGTAGGTTAAAGACTTAACTCATCTTTAAATACTGAGGGACTTAGCTCATTCCTCGGATTCCTACAAAATATAGGTAAGTGATCTAACCATATCAGATTACTATCCTAGGACTACGGGTTTAGCAGCCTGCTCATATCAGACTACCTCCCAGTTCTCCTAGACCCAAAAATCAGGATGTTACACCTGCATTATGTCGCCTGGTTCCATCAGCCTCGTCGTTCAAGCTGTTAGCGTCATTGATAAGCATGCAATTTCTGCTGTCATGAGTCACCATCATGCTGGTCGCTACTGTTGCCCTACAAGATGTGCACTATAGCCATTGTAGATCTTCATCTTCCTTCTCTATCTCGGTGTAGCTGTTGTGGGGGAATGGTAGGCTATATATCCTTCCTCTCATTTAGCTCTAATTGGTTGTGTTTGAAAGATTGAATCTTCCTTCCCTACTTGTCGAGTCTCTGTTAGTCCTCTATAAGCCACGACTCTATCACTGTACATGCTGTATAGCTGTTGTAATCTCCGTCTTCCTATTTCCCTATTCTAATTAGTTGCACGGTATAGGTGGGTGTGTATGGTGTAGGAAGGGTGCAGATGGAATGGTGTTATGAATTGGAATCCTAGTGAGCTTGAAGCTTGGGTAAGTGAATAATTTTGGTATTTTTTGTTAAGCTGTGTAATGTGAAATGGGATTGTTTTGTAGTAATGTTGTGGACATTGTGGTTGTAGGGAATGGTTATGGATAGAGGAAGTCATATGTGTGTGTATATATATATTATTGTCATGGTAAGAAACTTGCTGCTAGTGTTGTGCGTGTTTGAGCCTATAGGGAATAGTTTAGACAACATATGTGTAAGTTTGTGCTATTGTGTGCAGTGGATTTGGCTTAAGTTTTGGAGGGAGAATAGTTGAACCAAATGCTAATGAAAGTTAATTGTTGGAATTGAAAGGTATAGGGAAAATGATGATTATATGCTTACATGATATGAGAAATTAGATTTATATTTGGAACAGTTGTGAAAATATGGGTGTTGAGCCGAATGAAAGAATATGAAATTGGTAGAGATTTTTAGAAATTAATTATGGTTATAAAGTTTGAAAACTTTCAAAGTTAAAGGTTATGATTTCATATTTCAAGTGATAAATAAATGGTATTTGGTGCAAGAGAGGTGAATGGTATTTATTGATGGAATGTTTTACTTTCATAAAGATTTGGAAGTTAAGAAGAGAATATTATTCTGAGGAGTAGAGCAGGAGTAAGCTATATCAGAATATTGCAGGTGAGTGAATAACGTCCCCTAAAAATGATATTTTTAATAATAACTTGTTATTGGAGATATTCCATTTAAAGTGTTAATTTTCAAGTATGATTTGCTAAAGGCATTATTATATGAATTAATGACTTTGGTTAAGATTATTGGTTTCTCCTTTCAATTGGTTCATGATATGATTATGTTAATGTATGAAAATGAATAAAGAAAGTTTTGTAAAGACTTTTGTAAATGTTATATTGAGTTGATTTTCTTTATGAAATATGTTTATGTGAATTTTATTATTTGAATAATTATTACATATGAATAGAAGAAATCTTTTGATATTTTAGTTTGATGATCATGCTAGGGTTTGATGATCATGCTAGGGTTTCATGATTATGAAATATTATTGGTGAAATTCTTGCATTGAAAAGTGTTGTGAACATTTAATGCTAAATTGACCCCATGCATTCTTGGAAATATTTTAAAGAGGACGGAATACAGAACGCTAGTTACTAACAACAGTACTGTTAGTCTTTGTTACATTATGGTCAAACCTGAGCTTAATGGATATTCGTGGGTCTCGCACTCACGCCAGGTATTCGTGGGATTCATTCTTGCACCTGTTATTCGTAGGTCTTTTACCAACGCTTGTTATTCGTAGGTCTTGTACCTACGCCTGTTATTCGTGGGTTTCATACCTGAGCTTGTTTCGTGACCTCAAGCTGCACCGGATTGGTTAGTTACCCTCGTGGACTGTGTGTCCACGCCTATTTTTGTTCTGTTGAAGTCCCACAGAAAAATGATTGTTTTGAAATGATTGTTTTAAATGGATTTCCTGAAATAAAATGTTTATCAGAATATTTATATTTAATTATGAAATGTTATTATTTACATTTAAACATGTTAGAATTGTTTATTTCTATATTTTAAATTATATTTTTGTGACATTATTCACGAGTAGATTTTGGCTTATGATAGTGCTGTTAACCCTATTCCTCCAGCTGAGCAGTGAAGAGCCTCATTGCAGATCCAAAATAGTGATTTTTGGGCATATATTCTTATAATGTAATTATGAATTTATGAAATACTTGTATTATTTTGTTGAAAGGATAGATGCTCTACCTAGTCTATAGATAAGCTTCTGGTTATTCTGAAAATGTCGACAGTTGGTTTAAAACATTCGTAGTCTGTTGTAGGATTTTCATAAGGTCAGTTATACAAAGACAATCCTGCCAAAATTCCTACAGATGACTTGCCTTTTGATTAAAATGGAATATATATTATGATTATTGTTTTAAACGTTCTATTTAAGATTTAAGGCTTAAAGAATGTGAATTTATTCATATTATGTTCTGATCACAACTCAAATTTTGGGACGTGACAATTTTGAAAGCACTAAAACAACAAAACAAGAAAATAATTAAATATGGGTCTTCCGACAGATTATTCCATTGCAGATATGGGCATTGCAAAATTGTTGCAACCAATGAGTTATGGTAGACAAAATGAGAAAACAATTAAGGATGGAATAGCCAAAGGAACTCTTGGCTTGGTGGTTAGAGCATGATGGCTTTAACGTATAAGTCATGACTTCAACTCGGCATGCATGCATAAATAATTAAGGATGGACTCGACTAATTACCCGATCAGTAAGTAGGGTCCTAGTAATTCCTGGTTAAACGTAATTAGTCCTTATATTATGTTTTGCCCACTCACATGCGAGACATGAACACAATAATTTATGGAACTAAAAGAACCCCTAAAAGAGCCATGTAGAATTTATAATAAAATTTAAGGTGAATTAGGGTACCTGATAAAGACTTTAGGGGAAGTTCCTTGGGAATTGAGCTATAAGAGGAGTTGGGCTTGATCAGAGACCCAAGGTGGTGTCTCAAGAGGCCCAAAAATGTGCTCCAATAGTTCTTGAGAGCCCAAGTATATTAAAATAATAGTTTAGTAATTTTCAATAAAGTATAATTACCCTATTGAAATTTTAAATGTAAAATTGATCTGATAAAGGGATTTTTATGAGTAATTTTTGGATACTATTTCCATGACAAGAAATATCATTGGAACATATGAAAATTATTAGACGAAAGGACAATCTAATTATTTAGGAGAAATCCCTTTATACAGTGTAAGATTGTATAAAATTGGACATAATGTACTGGATTACTCTGGAATAACCCTAAGGCTTACAAAAGTCATAAGGTGGCTTCATGAGGTGTCCTCATAGGACCAACCAAGAAGCCACATGTCTTTAACTTGGAGGAGAAGAAACCTTGGAGAAATCTTAGCCACACACTTGTTTAAAGTAAAAACACGTGGCGCGATCTTGGTTATTTGTTGCATAAAATCATTCCAAGCTTCTAGAAGCAGTGAGTCACCATGTGAGGTGTCCTTATAGAACCCACATATGGAACCACATGTTAAGAGAGAAAGAAGGAAGAACACAAATCATCATCAAAATCATTTATCAAATTATAAAATGAAGACAACTTTTAAATCTCTTTCTCAAATTTTGATCTTATATAATTTTTTAACTCAAGTTGTCACATATCATTTGGAAAAAATATAATTCAAATATCAAAATTATTTTCTCTAACAAGCTCAAGGGCATTTAACCCTAGTTCTATTCTTGGCCAGTCATGCTTCTGTTGGGATAAAGTCATCTCTGCTTACCTTGCCTCGGCTGCTACTCTATGTTCTCAATGAATGACATGTTACTTGTGCTAAAGCAATGTCAACTCCATCTCAACTTATCCTCTTCCTACTTGGATAGGGTATCTTACTATATCTAGAGCAAATGTCACTTCTAACTTGGAGGACTAGTTTCCAATTCTTAAAACAGACTAGGTAACCATAACTTTTATACATTATATCCCTACTCGGGAGCCTCTCAACCTAACCCCAAGTGATACTCAATCACTTAACATTATCAGGAACATACTTATCTCTCATCATACTAGTTTTCAGTATCTATCTCTCTCATTCTTTATCTTTTTGTCATCCCTTTATCTTGATCCCCAAAAAAAAATTACTAGGGCTATTCATCTTGAGTTTACTATATCCAAGATCATTTCCATCTACTCAGGAATCTGAGATAGCTATTCTATTAGACCATCTTAGCCTTAACAAAACTTCATTAATTCTTTAACTTAGTTTACCATATTACCCTCCTGATAAGGTGCAAACTCAAAACCCTAACAATCTTATCTAACTCTTAATCATTACTCTTTCTTGGTAAGAGGAAGTCTCTTACTTTTTGAATAGTGGCTACCTCTCTCTTTTGATATTTGCTAGTCTTGCTTAACTTCATTTCATCATAACATCTCCCATTGCCTAAGGACTTCTGTGTCCTTAGCCTTATAGTGATCCTTAACTAAGTTAGCTACTTCTTTCAGCTAACTGAGGAAGGGTTTGGGTCACACCTTTAGGCCATTAATACTTTACTTATCCTCAGGGATCACTAGCAAACAGGAACCTATCTCTAACTTTGTTTAAACCTCAACTGACTAAGAATTCAATTTTATCTCTTATTGATTCTCAATATTCATTTTCCCTATAGTATTCCTACATTGAACGTGGCAGAGCCACATCAACATAATTAGATTAACTAGTGGTCAAAATTAACTTTGTTAACTTGGGTAATATTGCTAGGTTTTTTATATTTCTGGGGTAACATTATTCTTAAAAAACTTGAGGATATCTATTACTCCTAGAAGAAAATTTCTAAGATAAAATTGCACTTTAACCTTTAATTTTTTTATATTATTTACTGAATCCTATTACTACGTATCCAGTTTTAGGATTCGTAGTTGTCACTCCCAGCATATGTGTTTTCTTGAGGAATTAAATTCAAGATTTAGAAGAATCTAACAAGATTTTATACCACTAGAATAACTTTAGGTTGATAATTTGTACCTATTGTTTTGATATAGCAAGAGATTTGAATTTACGAAAGTTAGAATAAAAACTTGCAAATGAAGCATGTACGACTCATGTAGTAAGTTTTCGTTTTAAAAGTTTGAGTCTAGCCCATCCAAGTCTCACGGCTTTAAATGTAGATAATAAATATTAATCAAATTAGTATGAATACAACATAAATTTCAAAAGTCTAAATTTAAATAAGGGTTAAGATTTAATTTTATTTTGGAAGTTTATCTATAGAAGCTGTAGGTATTTGAAAAATTAATGTTGATTGTTAAAAAACCTAATTTTAACCATTAGCATTTTTAACAGTTAGGGATGACTTTGCTCCTACTTTAACACTTTTAAGACAATATTGATATAAAAAAAATTTGTGAGTATCCACAACTCCTACGTGAAAACTTAAGGTAAAAGTGGACATTAACCCTTCAAATAATGTATGTGTTAATATGAATATTTTTTATAGATACCATAAATAAATACCAAGTTAATGTCTAATTTTGTCTCAGAAGTTTTGGCGTATGATCTGTAGGTATCCGAAAGTTTTTCTTAGATCAATATCACCCTAAAAGTGTTAAAAAAATAGCAATGTTGTCTCGCCGGTTAAAAATATTAATGATCAACATCAATTTCTTAACCATCAATGTTAGTTTTTTAACGGTTAGAGTGATTTTGCTCATTTTTTGATTGTGTGATATTAATTAATATTTCTAAATACCCACCGCTCCTACATAAAAGCTTTTGGGGCAAAATTGAATCTTAACCCAATAGATAACTCCCCTCTTTATTTTTGAATGTTTACTGTTTGTGCCATCCATATATTATTATTTTCTTCTACATTATATCTTTCTTTGTAGTTTAATCTTATTAGACTTATTAGACTCTTGCTTGTATTATTTTTTACATTTGAATATGATCAATTTGGAATTGGTCCTCCATTGAATGGTCTTTTTTCCTCTATCTTATTATACGTTATGTCACTTGTACCTATCTCACATGTGATTTACTGGAAACTGCTTTAACTTTCTTTGTGGTGATAAGGAACTGTAGGCTGATATTTTTTGTGACAACAGTACTTAAATAATTGCATAGAATCGCAGCTTCAAGTATATATCTTTGACAGTGATTGATGATGTTGGGGAAAAAAATCTTTATATATGTACATAAGTACGTGTTTGGATTGATGATTTGAAGTCCTTTTAACTTTTCAAGGTAATTTTACAGTTTATGAGAGAGAAGTATGTAAAAGAAGTTGTTTTGTCTTAATTTGTGTAAATGTACTTATTAAAAATAAATCTAAGCAAGTGCTACATGTTCGCTATGTTGCTTATGTTCTTATCTGTACGCATAAGGGGAAACAAATTATTATCAGCTTACTGCCTTGATCTAAGATTTTTTGTCATCATAAAAGGGAAAAGAATGTTGAATCATCTTGTTTTGGTTATAACAAAACTAAAAGAAAGATTATTTTGTTGGGATTATTGCCAATCACATGATAAAATATCAAGTTGAAAGGATACAGGAGAAGACTTTGAACTTTCGTGCTTTAATCGTTTTTTAGTTTTAGTATCTCTTATAAAAAAAAAAATCTTCGAGAGCTTAATTCAATATAAAAGTTAGAGAAGCAATAGAAAATGTTCTTCCTGACTTTTACTTAACATATTAATTAATCTGCCTGTTTAGCTCATTACTAGCTTTATAAAACCTTGTTTTTATTTCACTTCAGACTCCAATTTATTAACATTAACTTCACAAAATCTTGTTTTCCTCTTCAAAAACTCCACTTAATTAACATGTTAAGTCATCTACTTAACGAGTTATCCATGCTTTCAAACAGGTTGTACCCTATGAAAAATACTTAACATGTTAAGCTCCCTCTACCTAATGCGTTAATTGAGCTTTCAAGTCTTTAGTTTGCCTCTACAAAATGCTTAACGTGCTAACTCCTACTCCCTCACACGTTTTCAAGCCTTAATGTCATACTTAACTTTTGGCAAACTTCAAGTTAACATGCTAATAAGTTTGTCCTAATGTGCTAACGAACTTTTTGTGAAACTTGTCTTTAAACCTTGCATTACGCCTAATATGCAAGTTAACCACACTCTACTTAACGGTGAAGTTCACTTCCAGTATTCCAAAAAGCTTCTGGAAAAATCTTAAGCACCATTAACTAGTTTGGCTTGTAAACATTACTTTCACCTTTTTCATACTTAACGTGTTAACCTCAGCACACTTAAAACTAGCATGAGATGTGAACCCACCAAAGTTTTGTGTTTTACACTACACTTAACGTGTTAATTAACGAGCCTTCTGATAGGCATTTAATACAGTTGTTGAAAAGTATTTTTTTTTTTATTATAAAATATCTTTAGGATTTGTAATTGCTATATAATCTTGTTCCTAATAGAATATATATTCATAAAATCTATAAATATCACCTAAGTTGATTGGTGCAAGAAATAAATAAGAAACATTTGAGCATTCACTATTGCAATCATATCTAACATTAAAACTCATGTCTGACAAACATCTAAGCATTCATTGTTCCTTATAATTTGAACTAAAACAACTCCTTTTTCAAAATTCTTTTATATTCAATACCTGGCGTAGCATTATATAAAACAAGCATTGCAACCACATACACTAGGTGATCAAAACCCCACAAAGACAATAGTTTTTATTTCATCATGAAATTTTTCTCACAACTCAAATAACTTGCTTTAAGTCCAAGGCAATAAAAACTATTGATACTACATCCGATTCTAATTATAAGAACTAATTGAATTTTTTAGAGATATTAAGGAAACAAATTAAACCAATTAGTTATAACTAATATAAGAACTAGTTGACTAATTTGGGTAGATTGAGAAGTATATAATATTAATTCATCTTGAGATGTTAGATTTAATCATAATTAACTTTTTTATTTCCCTTCCTTAGTATATCCAAAAAAATCAAATGGCTCTTATAATTAGGATCGGAAGTAGTATAAACTAAGACAATAATTATTAGGTAATTAATCACCAATATATATATGTATCATATGTAACTTCAGATTTTTTTTATTTGTTTCCATGCACTGCTCAAAAACTACAAACCAAACACCGTAAATCCTCCATCAAAACAAATAGTTTGTCCAGTTATGTAGGAGGCTGCTGGTAAGGAAAGGAATTCCACCATGGAAGACATCATATTTGGCTCCCCTATTCTCCTTAAAGGGATTCCTGTTATGAAATCCTCATGAAGCTTTTGATCATCTTCAAGGAACTATCCAATAAGAAAAATCATAGAACAATCCTTAAGCATCACAAGAAGGCATGTGAACACAAGACATAACAAATATATGACTCATACGACCACAAAAAAGGAAATTTTTTATATAAATAAAGTAATATAACTTTGGTACTCTAAATTTTCCACAATGATCAAATCAATCCTTGAAGTAATTGTGACTCAAGAACAATTTACTCAAAATAATCTAACGATTATAATCTTTTGACTCAAAACAATCAAGTCCTTATAATTCTACGACTCAGTAAACTATAGAGACTAAATTGTTCAAGCCAAAACTTAGAGATTCAATCAATAATTGAGAGAAAATTTATGGGCTAAAAGTTATATTTTTTCATGAAAAATTCTCACAAGATTTTGAAAGCACTAAAACAACAAAACAAGAAAATAATTAAATATGGATCTTCCGACAGATTATTCCATTGAAGATATGGGCATTGCAAAATTGTTGCAACCAATGAGATATGATAGACAAATGAGAAAACAATTAAGGATGGAATAGCCAATGGAACTCTTGGCTTGGTGGTTAGAGCGTGTTGGCTTTAACTTACAAGTCATGACTTCGACTTGGCATGAAACATCCTTACTTTTGTACATCTTAGGGACCAATTGGTAGTATTTAGAATCACTTTCAAGGTCATTGAAATCTAATTTCTCAATCTGGAGTTTTACTCTTATCGAGTACTGTTTACTGTGTAAATTCCAGATGAGTGACCTGACTTCGAAAAATCATAACTAATTCTAGAAAAATTAGAATGCAGTGGTTCAAATTGCTACATGAAGCTAACTCAATACTATTTCAAGGAAAAATAACTCGTTGACCATTCCTTGTCCAAGTCAACGTCAGTCAAAGTTACAACTTTACTGTTCATCCAGCGTTTTTCTCCTGAACCCAGCATTTTGGTCCCAACTTTGATAATTTATATCTCCATGTGTAGACATCGAAATGAGACATTCTATATATCAAATCGAAGCTTGGTATGTCTACTATTTATCATGAGCATATCATACATTTATTTAATCATCATTTACTATTTTTAATTATAGATCAAACATCACAATATCACCACGAGTTACTGTTCATGGTGGCAAATTCCAGCAAGCAACTTTACATACATATGCATACATCAATCACATGTCAAACAAACATGCCAAACAATACTTATCATTAAATAATAAATCTTTATACAACAGGGCATGAACAAAATTCTCGTATCTCTATTACATCTTTCCTGCCTGAAATCCGGCAGTATAACTACTATACTTCATCTGTAAAAATAACTGATCTTGTACTGATTCGGTAATTCCCGTGAGAATTACCATTCTACGTAAGTACCCAGGAAACACTGGATGAACCGACTAGGTCCACTCACTTCCAGACTCCTTAGACAGTACCTACGTACACAGTACGTATCATCTCCTTATGTTCAGTCTGAAAATCGGCAGCATAACGGCGTCTTACAGCATTCTCAAAATTCACTTCGACATAACCTCTCTGTAATGGGTTATAAATAGGGGATGAGATTCGGGGGAATCTCAGTAGCAAACGGTACTAAACAATGCATGCATTAAAGTAAATACTTGTGCTTGCTTGTGAAAGTGTAAACATTGTGTAATGTGCATGCTTCCATGTAACATATGAAATACAATTGGCCAAGGTAATCATAGAAACAGAGCTTCAATCATATACACATATGCACACAATTCAACAAAGTCATAGCACAATCAAGCATAACATTCAATACATACAAGTTTATGGTAAGTTTACTACCTTGGATTTAAGCTTTCTTTCTTATGCTTGCACTTGCTTCCCAAGCTTTCCAATCATGAAGCTTTTTGGTCAATCATTCCCCAACACCTTCTTAGAGGTTTCAAGGTCCTAAACATATTCATATTCATTACATAATCCATTAGGACCATGAACTCAAACACTACTCAAGACGACCTCTCTTAAACCTTTAACTTGCTTTAACTAACATAACTTTCTTTAATCTTTGCCAATTAACTTGGCCTTTGAACCAATTGATGTCTTGACCTTATCCTACACAATTTCACCTTTTGAATCCATTTATGAACTCAAAATAACCAAATTCCAGCAAGAATACACTGTTCTGTACAGATTTGGAAAAGCATGCATAAATCTTCCAAAAATTCTCATTTTGATTCCATTGCTTCCCATACTTGTTCCTCCACTTTTTCCCCACACAAAATCTCATTTTAAGACCATTGGAAGCATCAAAATCATGAAATTCAAATCACTGTTCACACGAGTGAACAGTATCATGAGGAATTTTCAATATTATAACTTTAATTCCAATGGTTTCCAAGGTTCAAAACCTTTTCAATCCTACAAAAAATCATCATATAAACTCAATGGAAGCATTAAATCATTGAAATTCCACTTCCTTCTATCATGAACAGTGTATGAACAGTGCAAACCGAAATGGTAAAGTCAAGAACATCAACTTACTTCACAACCAAGCATGTAACTAACTTGTTTAAACTTGTCTTAACTATCTATGACTTAAAACTCATATTCCTTTCACATATACACAAAAATTCCAGCAGCATTTCCCCAAGATTTAAGCCTCAAAAATCACTTAAACTCAAGCACAAACCATAAGAACAAAAGGTAGAAGCAAGGAGACAACTTACCTTACTTGCTCCTTCAAGACCCTTGCTTCTTCCTTGCTTTCTTCCACTTTATTTCTCTAGAACTCACTTCTCTTTCTAAAGGAGCTCTTGGGTGTGAAGAATGAATGGAAAGGGGGGGTATTTATAGCAAAAGTCATGTGCCATTTGAAGGCCAAGATCACTTTGGAAACTATTTGATCTAATGGTTAAAGGTTTGATCTTGGAATGTCTTTTCACTTTTCACTCAAGACCTTACCACCATGACATCACTAGCATGGCCTCCCTTGGTACACCTAACCCTTCCTCTTTTTGGGTGCCATTCTTGTGTCCTTGTGGGTCCCACCATGTGCAACACCTAATTCTTACTTTATTCTCTTTTTCTTTCTTTTCAAAAATCCATAAATTATTTATTATTTGGACTTGGGCTCCAAGATAACTTTTGGGCCTTATTGGGATGGCCTAGGATGAAATGTTGGGCCTCTTTTAGGTCCAATAGCTAATTGGCCCAAATCCCAATGTACTTTCCTCATACCGATATCCGTAACTTACCCTGATCTTAGCATAAATGTTAAACACCTCTTTTAATTGTTCTAACATTTTTAGAAATTCATTCTAATATAAAATGAATTCTCTACAAAGTTTCAAAATTTTCTGAGACCCAGAAGTCCTGATAAAGATTACATATATTTCTTTTAACCCTTTATCGGTGTCCTTTTTCACCGTAAATTCCATAATTAATTCTACATGACTCCTTTTTTACTTCTGTCAACTCCATAAATTCTCATATTAATTATAATAATTTACTATCAAATTTCCTCTGATATCCATCCATTGTGTGAAATGACCAAAATGCCCTCCATTTACTTCTGGTTTCTTAGGGCATCACAGTGGCATTTTCGTAATTTTGCACTTTGGCTCTTAGACTTTCTTCCTCTTCCAATTAATCCTTTTCTTTACATAAACATGGCCACATATTTTCCTAAACATCTCATATATTTTATTCAATCTGTACATATAACTTAGTACAGAAATTAGGGATGTTACATGACATGCATGCATAAATAATTAAGGATGGAATAGACTAATTACTCGATCAGCAAGTGGGGTCCTAGTGATGCCTGGTCAAACGCAATTAGTCCTTATGTTTTGCCCACTCACATGCGAGACATGAACACAATAATTTATGGAACTGAGAGAAACCTTAAAAGAACCATGTAGAATTTATAATAAAATTTAAGGTAAATTAGGGTACCCGGTAAAGATTTTAGGGGAAGTTCCTTGGGAATTGAGCTATAAGAGGAGTTGGGCTTAATCAGAGACCCAAGGTGGTGTCTCAAGAGGCCCAAAAATATGCTCCAATAGTTCTTGAGAGCCCAAGTATATTAAAATAAAAGTTTAGTAATTTTTAGTAAAGTATAATTACTCTGTTGAAATTATAACTGTAAAATTGATCTGATAAAGGGATTTTTATAAGTAATCTTTTGGATACTATTTCCATGACAAGAAATATCATTGAAACATATGAAAATTATTAGACGAAAGGACAATCTAATTATTCAAGAGAAATCCCTTTATACAATGTAAGATTGTATAGAATTGGACATAATGTACTGGATTACTCTGGAATAACCCTAAGGCTTACAAAAGTCATGAGGCATTCTCATAGGACCCACCAAGAAGCCACATGTCTTTAACTTGGAGGAGAAGAAACCTTGGAGAAATTTTAGCCACACACTTGTTTAAAGTAAAAACACGTGGCGCAATCTTAGTCATTCGTTGCATAAAATCATTCCAAGTTTCTGGAAGCATTGAGTCACCATATGAGGTGTCCTTGTGGAACTCACACATGGAACCACATGTTAAGAAAGAAAGAAGGAGGAACACAAATCATCATCAACATTATTTATCAAACTATAAAATGAAGACCACTTTTAAATCTTTCTTTCCCAAATTTTGATCTTATATAATTTTTTTAACTCAAGTTTTCACAGATCATTTGGGAATAATTCAAATATCAAAATCGTTTTCACTACCAAGCTAGGGGCATTTAACCCTAGTTTTGTTCTTGGCCAGTCATGCTTCTGTTGGGATAAAGTCATCTCTGCTTGCCTTGCTCAGCGGCTACTCTATGTTCTTAATGAGTGACATGTTACTTCTGCTAAAGCAATGTCAACTCCATCCTCTTTCTACTTGGATAGGGTATCTTACTATATCTAGAGCAAATGTCACTTCTAACTTGGAGGACTAGTTTCCAATTCTTAAAATAGACTAGGTAGCCATAACTTTTATACATTATATCCCTACTCGGGAGCCTCTCAACCTAACCCCAAGTGATACTCAATCACTTAACATTATCAGGAACATACTTATCTCTCATTATACTAGTTTTCAGTATCTATCTATCTCATTCTTAGTCTTTTTATCATCCCTTTATCTTGATCCCCAAAAAACTTTTACTAGGGCTATTCATCTTGAGTTTACTATATCCAAGATCATTTTCATCTATTCAAGAATCTGAGATAGCTATTCTATTAGATTGTCTTAGCCTTAACAAGACTGCATGAATTCCTTTAACTTAGGTTACCATATTACCCTCCAGCTAAGGTGCAAACTCAAACCCCTAACAATCTTATCTAACCCTTAATCATTACTCTTTCTTGGTAAGGGGAAGTCTCTTACTTTTTGAATAGTGGTTACCTCTCTCTTTTGATATTTGCTAGTCTTGCTTAACTTCATTTCATCATAACATCTCTCGTTGCCTAAGGACTTCTGTGTCCTTAGCCTCATAGTGATCCTTAACTAAGTCATCTACTTCTTTCAGCTAACTGAGGAAGGGTTTAGGTCACATCTCTAGGCCATCAATACTTTTAGGTTCCCCTATCCTCAGGGATCACTAGCAGACATGAACCTATCTCTAACTTCGTTTAAACCTCAACTGACTAAGAATTCAATTTTATCTCTTATTGATTCTCAATATTCATTTTCCCTAGAGCATTCAACTCTAATCTATAACCTTAGTTGGACTATGAACAAGTAACCCATCACTGACCTGAACTTAAATCTATCATTAATTAATCCGCTGCGTGCTCAGTATCCTAAGCAGAGCGTTCATATCCTATCCTAGAACCTCTGCTCTTGTACCAAATTGAAACATCCTACTTTTACTCCCTCAGTGTACACATTTGGAAGCGATTTTGACTAGTGGAGGCATTACTTAGGCATAAAATTAAAAAATTTATAAATTGGTCCTCGAGTATTGTTCATTGTTCATTTTTTAGATTTGGCAGTCTAACTTTAAAAAATATAATTAATTCTATAAAATTTGTATAGAGATGCTCCAAATTTTTACTTGAAGATCTTTCATTGCTCATTAAGGAAAAAATATAAATCTGGAGTTGTACTAGACCAATCAATACAATTAATTCATTAAACTTCACACTGTTCATTTGGTCAATTCTAGAAACTTCCAAATTATGAGCCTTAAGTTTGGAAATTCATATCTCTTAGCTCACACATTCAATTAAGGTAAACTACTGATACTTTCAAAGCTTGGGATATGTACTACATGCTCTCCAAATTTCATGGTTAGATTCATTCATACTTATTTGTTAAATTTGCCCCATATAAATATGACTATCTATTATCCTCTCTCCTCTACAACCTCATTTAATATGCATAAAGTAGGGGGGAAATTAATTTAAGACAAATTTAATGAGTTAACTACCATTTTTAATTTGAATAAATTAGTTACGATGACTTCTATTATAGACATGAGAGTATAGAGTAGTACTACAGTTGCTCATAAAATGTCCTATCTACCTCTCAGTTAATTACTTGCATTACTAGAAAAAAGTCATACAACGGCTATTTAAAGTAACCTTTCATGACGGTTGTTTGACCAGCATGAAAAACCGTCCTTAAATGTAATACTTTAACGGTGATTTTATAAAATCTGCTTTAAAGTATTACATTTAATGACAATTTTTATAAAGTCACCGTCATATATTTAGAATGTTACGGTAGATTCCTGTAAAACTGTCATTACAATTTAATCATATAACGACAGTTTTAAAAGTAACTGTCGTTATAGTCTATATTTGTAATGGCAATTTTTAAAAAAACCGTCGTTAAAGGCTTTTTTTTTACACTTTCTTTCAATTTTCACATCTATACTGCCATGTATTTGCCATAATGAAGACAGACTATAGGAAGCAAAGTATGAAGTAAGTAATGCAAAAATCCAAATTAATTATTAATATATAGTAATAAAGTAATTCAAATTCTTATTAATGCATGCAATAAACCAAAATATAATACAACCATATATACATAGATATTGTACAATCATATATACACAAAAATGGATTATTGATTAAGGCAAGTTCCCAAGGATGATTTTTACCAAAGCATCCATCATTGAGTATATTTGCTCATCTTCAAAGCTCATATTTTGCTCGAATAGCTGCAAGTTAGAAGTAATAGGTGAATATTCAAGATGTGATGTGAAACAACCTCCTTTAAACCTCTCAGAGTACACTTACAGAAGTAATCTTAACTTTATTATATCTCTCTTTGCCAAAAATCCTGGCAGAAGATAACCGTACTGATTCGGTAAGTCCCATAAGAACTACCATTATACGCAAGTACCCAAGAAAGACTGGATGAACCGTCTAGGTCCACTCACTTCCAGCCTCCTTAGACAGCACCTACGTACACAGTACTTTCGATATTCTGCTAGTATAATAGCATTTTCTAGTAAATATCCTTAATCTCAATCCTTAAAAACTTGAACTTAACCTTAAATTTTGAGCTTAAACCTTAACCTTACTTATACTCAATTGGAATTATCTTATATCATTGGAATACCTCTTAACCTTAAAAACATGAATTTCCAAGAGTTTGGCTTACGGGCACTATTCATCGTCACTGTTCACTTGGTAATTCCAGATTACAGCCTGAACTTTGGAAATTCATAATTAAATCTAGAAAAATCATATTTAGGTGATTCCAATTTATAATGAAATCTATTTCATTTAAATTTGAGAGAAAAATATGAAAATGAGGTTTCCTTGTCCAGATCAAATCAGTTTATTCGTTGAACTTTACTATTCATTGGGTAAATCTGGAAGTTCCAGTTTCTTTGCCCCATTTTCAAAAATTTATTTCTCCTTGAATACTTATCCAATTAAGTCGAATTACTTATGGATTTAAATATCAGAATGTGTAATTTAATCTCATAAAATTTAGTGGAAAAACTCATTCATTTACTATATGAAATTAGCGCATGAACCTCACTGCCTCTGAGTAGTCGTATTATCTTATTCCAGATTTTAACTCCCAACTTTGAAAAATCATAACAATTATAGTTCTTAACCAAATGAGGCATTCTTGGTGTCCAATTAAAGATCTATATCTTATATATGTTCATGCAAAATTTCACGTGAAACCGAAATGGATAAGTCACTCAAACTATCACTGGAAGGTCACTCCCTCAACTTGGATCCAGTGAGTGTTTACCATGTACATACCAATATATCATCTCATAAATTAAAGGCATGCTTTCCAAGTCATATACACATTGTTCATTCCCATTTACCTTCCTCCTTGTGAAGTTCCAGCACCTAGAGCAATGTTTATTGATATGGAAGGAATGAGATTTCATAGAAATCTCAATAGCAAGTAATACAAACTATAAGGTTATGCATGTTTGATTAAATGCCTAACATGTTATCATGCAATGGGAGCTAATTCATGCTTATACATAAGCAAACTCTAACATGCATATTGTCATGACATATATTGCAAGGAGTGGCACATACTCATAGCACATCATCATCATCATAAACATCATCACATAATATTCTATGCTCAACCAAACCTTCATGCATAACAAGTAAGCAAATCAATCAAAGCACATAAGTTTATAGTTAGGTATTCTTGCTACCTCTTATGGATCCTTATCCTTCCCTTCTTGAAGTGATCTTTCCTTGCCACAAATTTCAAAACTTAGACATTACATAATCCATTAGGATCATAAACTCTTACTCAAGACTATCTCTCTTGAACATTCAACTTGCTTTCCCTAACTTAACTTCCTTTAATTTTTACCAATTGGCTTGGCCTTTGAATCAATTGATGTCTTGACCTTGCCCTACACAATTTCACCTTTTGAATCCATTTATGAACTCAAAATAACCAAATTCCAGCAATAACACACTGTTCTGTACAGATTTGGAAAAGCATACACAATTCTTTCAAAAATTCTCATCTTGATTCTAATGCTTCCCATACTTGTTCCTCCACTTTTCCCCCACACAAAATCTCATTTTAAGACCATTGGAAGTAGGGGTGTCCAACCTTGTCCCATCCCGGGTGTCCCAAGACGGGACAAGGTTGGTATTCGGGACGGGACGGGTTTCGGCCCGTCCCTCGGGAATCCCGTCCCGTCCCGATTTTTTTTTTAAAAAAAAAAATTTACATTATCCTATCTTTCCCACTCTTATATAGATATTTTTATTCTTATACAGATATTTTTATATTGATATTTCTATTCTTTCTTACTATTACTTTTTTTCCCTTATATGGGTAAATTATTATATTATATCAAGGAGAAATGTTGGTATTTAGAGTAAGTTGCTGGGGCATTTTATATGGAATAATTTATTGAGATGATTTTATTATAATATATTTTTTTAAAAAAGAAATTCGGGAATTCCCGTCCCGTCCCGGTCCCGTTGGGACCGGGACAAATTCGGGACGGGACGGGACACGGGACGGGGTTGTCCCGGTCCCGACCCGTCCCGACCCGTCCCGTGAACACTCCTAATTGGAAGCATCAAAATCATGAAATTCAAATCACTGTTCATGCGAGTGAACAGTAACCGTGAGGAATTTTCAACATTATAACCTTTAATTCCAATGGTTTCCAAGGTTCAAAACATTTCCAATCCTACACAAAATCATCATATAAACTCAATGGAAGCATTAAATCATTGAAATTCCATTTCCTTCTATCATGAACAGTGCATGAAAAGTGCAAACCGAAATGGTAAAGTCAAAAACGTCAACTTACTTCACAACCAAGCATGTAACTAGCTTGTTTAAGCTTGTCTTAACTATCTATGACCTAAAACTCATATTCCTTTCACATGTACACAAAAATTCTAGCAGCATCTCCCCAAGATTTGAGCCTCAAAAACCACTTAAACTCAAGCACAAACCATAAGAACAAAGGGTAGAAGCAAGGAGACAACTTACCTTACTTGTTTCTCCAAGATCCTTGCTTCCTCCAAGCTTGAGAGAAAATTTTGCAAGAGGTTCCCTACACTTTCTCCTCCATGGTTTTGGCTTAGAATGAGGGGGTATTTATAGAAAAATCTTGGAAAATTTGAAGGCTAAGATTACCTTGGGAACTATTTGATCTAATAGTTAAAGGTTTGATCTTGGAATATCTTTTCTCTTTTCACTCATAACATCACCACCATGACATCATCAACATGACATCACTTGGGACACCTAAGCCTCCTCTTTTTTGGCACCATTTTGAAGTCCTTGTAGGTCCCACCATGTGCAAACCCTAATTTTTACTTTATTCTCTCTTTTTTTCTTTTCAAAAATTCATAAATTATTCATTATTAGATTTGGGCTCTAAGATAACTTTTGGGCCTTATTGGACTGGCCTAGGATAATATGTTGTGCCTCTTTTAGGTCCAATAGCTAATTGGCCCAAATTCCAATGTACTTTCCTTATACCAATATCCGTAAATTACCCTGATCTTAGCATAAATGCTAAACACCTCTTCTAATTGTTCTAACATTTTTAGAAATTCATTCTAATATAAAATGAATTCTCTACAAAGTTTCATAATTTTCTGAGACCCAGAAGTCCTGATAAAGATTACATATATTTCTTTTAACCCTTTATCGGTGTCCTTTTTCACCGTAAATTCCATAATTAATTCTACATGACTCCTTTTTTACTTCTGTCAACTCCATAAATTCTCATATTAATTATAATAATTTACTATCAAATTTCATCTGATATCCATCTATTGTATGAAATGATCAAAATACCCTTGGTGCCATTTCTTTCACGATATTGATCCTAAAGGCAAAATTGTCATTTCACACCTCTTTGTACCTTATTAGAGCATATATTGGCTCTGACTAATCCTTCCTGTTCCTGCCTTGGCATTTTAGCCTGTCTAAAATGACCAAAATGCACTCCATTCACTTCTGGTTTCTTAGGGCATCACAGGGGCATTTTTGTAATCTTGCACTTTGGCTCTTACACTTTCTTCCTCTTCCAATTTAATCCCTTTATTTACATAAATGGCCACATATTTTCCTGATAAATCTCATATATATTTCATTCAATCTGTACATACAACTCAGTACAAAAAATTAGGGATGTTACATGATGAATTGAAAAAGTTTAAATATTGATTACTTCATACCTCATGTAAGCTATCCGTGATCCATATCTCAATGATCTCGTGCATATATCGGATTATATAATATTCACACTCAATACTGTCAGGTTGATGGCGGTATTAACAAAATATAAAAACAAATAGCACATTAGTGACTAACTTTTACCCTAATAAATTTATGAAAATTGAAACTTAATCATTTGAAAAGTACTTACTCGAGGATAAATCCATGAAGGATTAGTACTAACTGGATGGCCTCTGAACAAGTTGAAGCCTTGCATAGGCCTATCTCCAATTGAAAAAAAAAGATATCATATAACTTACTAAACTTTTATGTTAACAAATCTATGAAGAAAAACTCAAGTGTTGAAAATGGAAAAAATCTCAGTATCTGGATATCACACCCCAAAAATTAAGGAGTGACTAGCACAAAATATGAGAGAACTCACATTCTGTAAGCCTTTAAATATAATAATAATCTTAGACATGCATAAGCCATTTTATTATTAATCATATATGAACATATTTATACTTTCTAAAATGATAAATACTATACCATATACAATTATTATTATATCTCAAAAACATAAAAGAGGACAGGAATCCTGCCTATAGATTACGTGGAGCCCCTACAAGTTTTGATTAGCAATGAGAGCCTTCACTGTTTCATTGGAGGTACAAGAGCACCAGTGCTATGTGAAGCCAAAATAATCTAACGGTAAATAACATCCCATTATAAAAAATATAATTTAAAATGTTGAAAGTAACAATTTAAAACATATTTAACTGTAAATAATAAAGCTTGTAGATGAATCTACATTTCTAGAATATAGAATCATAACAATAATGAAACTTTATAAAAACCATTAATCAAAATAAACCAAATATTCAGTAAAACATTTTATTTAAGGAAATTCGTTTAAAAAAAATAATTCGTAAATCTAAACTTTAAATAGAACTTCAACAGAATGAATTATCTGGTGTGGACATACAGTTCCCGAGGGTAACTAACCATTTGGGCTCGGCTCGAAGCTACGAAAACAGGCGTAGGTGCGAAACCCATGAATAACAGGTGGGAGAATAAATCCCACGAATACCCAGCGTGAGTACTATGCTCACGAATATCCAACGAGTTCAGGTTTAACCATGGTGTACCAAAGACTAACAGTACTGCTGTTAATAATCAGCATTCTGTATTCGGTCCTTAGAAAATATTTTCAAGCATGCTTGGGGTCAATTTACCTTTAGTAAACGAAAATATTCTCTTCATAGCATAAACTCATAAAGATCATTGCACAACAGAAGACCCACAATGAAGGTTCAAAAGAACATTTCAAAGATTTCCTTTGAAATTCATGAATGATCATTTAATAAACAAAAATCGAAGTAGCATAAATAAAATTCTTATTTCATCTAAACAGTTAATCGTCAATAATCCAAAGACATAATTCTAATGAACTTGCTTTGATTAAATAACATTTAACAGAATTGATAAATTTATAAAAGTATGACAAATGGCTAAAATATCATTCAAAAATGAATGATAATGGGACGTTATTCACTCACCTGTACACTTCCATATATGTAACTTGTTCTTCCAAGATATCCACAGATAATTGCCCTTATAGCAACTCAAACACCTAAACCACAATAACCATATTATCACTTCAATAACATTCTTTTATTTCATATGTTTCAAAATTAAAAATCCATTCCAAATCCAATATTGTATATTTCAGGATTAAAGTGAAGACCCTCCACTCGTTTATAATTACAGATGCACACAAGAAGAATCATCAAATCATTTATAATCTAATCAAAATTGTCACCAATGAAGCCAGACATCAATTGCAATAATAATCAGATCAAAATCAATTTAAAATTAAATATAAATTTTTTTACATCATGTAGTACTACGGAACACATATTCAAGTAAACATATTTCTTTAAAACAGTTTCTATGTCCTTTAAATCATGGCTTAGGTGAAGTAAAACAATTTTTAAGACCATTCAAATTCCTATAGTTTTCCAACACCATATCGTCATGTATATATATATATAGATATATTTTTAATACCCAACTTAAACTACATTGATCTAAACATTACTTTAAGGCCTTTATGCATGTTTTAATTATCCAAGACTCTATTAGCATAACATAAGCTTTCAAAACAATATCTTATCCCAAGAAAAATGCCAAAACAACAAATTCTTCATCACCTAAAACCAGGTATAGTGACCACAATAATCCCCTCAAACATTATACACATCCTACATATATATACCTTGAACATTGAAAGTCTTACTTGACAAGTTTTTTAAAAGTATGGGTCTTTGCTTCCAAAATTCATGACCCAGACAGAGGAGCAGCTCTCAATCAAATTAACACTTCTATTTCTGCAAATCTATAGCCCTTAACGAAAAATAGCAGGCTCTATTTTTTGAAAGCTATAGCCCAAAACAAAGATTATGCATACAAGCAACAATAACGAAAAGTGAGAGCAGCAACATTGAGCAATAAAGACAGATCTTGAAGCACAATAGCAGCAAATTATTTATAACCATAGCAGCAGCTTACATGAAACAGAATGGAAGAGGAAAGGGAAGAATATCAGAAAATTTTTGTACCTACAGAAGCGATAGGCGTAGACTAAAATTCTGCTTCCTTCCTTCTCTCTTCGTACAGACTGTATTATTTCTCTCCTTCTCCACACAGCATCACCAGCAAGGAAAAAGGAGGAGAATCTATCAAATTGACGGCAGTACGTTCGACGGACATAGAAGGAATTATAGTTGCGGTAGGTTTTTAGGGAGAGTCGTGAAGCTTCCTCTGCTGCTATGTTCTCTACCTTGCTGTAGCTATCAAAAAATGGAAAAAAACAAAGAAGGAGGGGGAGCTGATATAAAATGATAGGGGCAGTTTTATAAATTCACATAGGTGGGCTGGAAAATAAAATTCATTTTGGACAGAACAAGGGTTCAAACTCTTGACCTCAAGTTCCTTCCACAACCTCCAACCACTCAATCACCAACTCGTCTTATCACAAAACTACAAATAATACATATATTATTATAAAATGGTATTATTTATATACTCCCATTGTAATTTAGGGTCATTACACTAGCTGTCCAAACAATGAATCGAACCAATACACCACATTGTCTTCAGGGGCTATGACAAGTAGAGCCCAATGCTTACTATAAAATATGAACAACATTATATATGAATGTAGACTAATATGTATATGAGTATGCCAAGTATAAGAGTATACTTACCTTTTAATGTAAGGTCCAAAATATATCTTCCTCCTCGACCATGTACATAATCCTCGAGCTCCTATCAGTGCAAAATATATACTTACCCTTTAATATAAGGTGCAAAATATGTCATAATGTCAACCATGTACATAATCCTCGAGCTCATATCGGTGCCTATCTTTTGGACACATGAAGTCGTATATGTCTCCTTTTGCTTCGTACAGGAATCTCCGATAGAAGTAGCTATTGTTAATAGAGAAGTCAGTACTGCGTGAATGATTAAACAATGTGGCATACTAGATGACAGTTGAATCCAGCTCCTTAAAATTTAGGAATTGCACTATGTCATTCCTATCCAGGGTGAATTTGTAAAGCTCCTGTGTGGTCAAAACCCCAGACAGAATTGTGAAAATAAGTGCTTTCTCATCTTACTGCTATAGAGTGAAGAGTTGCTATACCAAAATATCTCAAGGATATGTTCTTAGGAAGAGGTATATGCTTGTCTACTTTCACCCTTTGAACCTTGGACTTCTATGGTACTTTTTCTGGTTTTAGACCCTTTGGGATTTACTTCTGAGGTACCTTCTCTAGCACTGGCTTTGTTGTGACCCTCTTTCTCAAGTTGATTAGATGTGTTAGCCACATAATAAACTATCTTAGAGCTTCGTCTAATATATGGACCTCGTCAGTTAGGCAGATAACTAGTGCAATGCTTGATCATTTATTTATACATTGTACCATGACCTTGGCTTTGCCATCAGGAATTATTTTTGGTGAATTGTTATGGCATCTAGGTACACGGTACCATGAGCGACGAAGGATGTAGTCCCTTGGTCTATCGCAATGTAGAGAGCACACTTTTCCCCATCGTCCTCGGTGTGCTCAGGGGTAGAGTCAAGACCAGATAGTTGGGAGATAAACTTCTCCTTATTGGTGCTGCCCTTGAAAATATAAACAAAATTAGTCAAAACAAAATGCATGTTAAACGTCCCTTGAAAAGAAGTAAATGAATATATTTTTATCTCTGAACTTTAGTCAGGTGTGGGGAAGCTCATCATCATCATGGCCTACTAGAGCTTGGCATCTATCTCGTAGCGTACCCTTTCTCTCTCTACTTGATGTTGTGCAATAAGTTCATCTTGAACCCTTGTGTATCACTCCTTTGCGGGGCCCTCTCACTCGACCTAAGTGGTCAGGGGTCCCAATAGCTGTCTTTAGAATGTCTATTCCTTTTTTAGGAATGAAACACCCTTGGGATGCCTGTTACTCTAATACATCCTACAACATATACAAGTTACCAAGTTAAAATAATTGAAGAGCAAGTAATAACGTATAAATTCTTAGTCTTTAAATTAGTTACTTACAATCTTCTGAACAACTGTAGCAACCTCTGGAGTAATATATTGTCCCTTCTTCACCCTCATAGCCTTCCATTTATGTTGGCGAGATAGACGCTGGATGCTGATGGATAAAGGGTCTGAGGTAGTAGGGTCTAGTTGTTTGTTGCATAGCCTATAACTACTCTTGTATCATTTTCTTCTCAAGAACACTATACCCCCTTGAGACATATTGTAATGACCCTAGAAAATACTTAGATATGATATCAATTTAATAAAGTATACATATAATTTCTGGTTGTGATATCACAAGAGGAATTGGATGGCTGAGTGGTTGGAGGGAGTAGAGTTAAGTGAAAGGTCAAAGGTTTGAATCCTATTTTAGCTTCTGCACACCTTTTGTTTCTTCATTTTTTGTCGGCGGTAGGAAAGACAGACCCAGTGGAAGCTTCGTGACACCAAGCCTACTGTCGCTGGGGTAAGTCACCGTCGCCTTATGTCTATCACATGCTGACTTTTGTGCTATTGTAGCTGGATTTATCTTCTCTTCTGTAGCTTCTGTCTTCAGCCAAGAAGTAGAACGAGAGTGGGGGAGGAGTATCTGTGAGTAGCTGAAGGTGAAGGAGGAGTGTTCATTGGCTGCTGAAAAATCACGTCACCGACAGCTCTCTATCGTTTATGGCATCGTTGACATGTGTCGTTACTGCTGCCACCGCTGTCATGTGCCTACATCGTACTGTAGCAATATCAGATCTTCAATTTTCCTCCTTCTTTCTAATTGTTGAGATTTTTTAAGGAAGTAACGGTGGAAGAATAAAGTGGTAAGAGTTGTGAGTTACCGTTGATCTGGAAGTTCTGTGTGTGTGTTCAACTGCTACCTTGCGTCTACTGGAGCTTCACCATCTTTCTGTTGTAGCCCAACATCTCATGCCTTTGCTGCCATATAAGACCACCGTGTCTAGTGTATGGTAAGTTTCCTCAATGTCTCTCCACTATTTTTCTAGCGATCTACAATTGTTATGGTTCTGTGTACTGTAGCTACTGTGAAAAAAATAGAGAGAGAAAATAGAAGCTTACCGTCGGGAAGATGGGGTACTGGTTTAGTTTTGGGAAGTATATAAATGTATATATGTGTAAGGACGCTACTGTTCTGGATAGAGGGCAATTCGTCCCATTTCTGTTCTTGCTGGTTGAGCCTGGTTAGCGAGGGAAAGTTAAGGAATAAGTGGAATAACTATGGTTAAGCAAAGAATCAAACTTATAATGTTGTTCTGTGACATTGATTGTGGCTAGAATGCTTGAATGTTAATACCAGAATTTTTGGAGGCTGGAATCTGAATGCAATGCTTTCTGTTTTGAATTTTATTATATGTTAAGGTTATATTTAAGTGAAAATAAATAGAAAAGGTGAGATGAATCAAGTTGGTTTGTCAGGCAGTAAAACTTTGCTGCTTATTGAGGAATTTTATGGTTAAAATCTAGTTTAATCACTTGACAAGTATATATATATATGAGCTGATTGAAAGAATATGAAGTTTGAATAAAGATTTTGAAATTAAATATGGTTACAAAGTTGGAAACTTTCAAAGTTTAAGTGTTATAAAGGAAAATGGAGATGATAATGTAAAATTTTTGGGATATTAAAGTGTTGTGGTAAGTATTCATGTGTGACTTGTAATTGTAGCAAGCCAAAGGTAATTGGTATAAAAGTGGTGAATTTTATCCCCTCATGGATTATGGAGTTTGAAAAGTGCAATAAAAAGAGAAATTCTTGGTGGCTATTAATTATGAATGCATGTTTCATGTTTGGTAGAAAAGAAGTTTATGTGGATAAGTGTCCTATTTTCATGAATGAAAATAAATGGTACATGGTACAAATGAGATGAATAATATTTACTGATAGAATGTTTTACTTTCAAAATATTTAGAAAAATAAGGAGAGAATATTATTCCGAAGAATAGAGTAGGAGTAAGTTATATCGGAATATCGCAAGTGAGTGAATAACGTCTCATGACAATAATATTTTCAATAATACCTTGCTAATTGATTCATTTTATTTAAAGTATCAATTTTTAGGCATGACTTACTAAAAGCATGTTTATACGAATTAACGGTTTTGATTATTATTATTGATTTTCCTTTCAAGTGGAATATTATATTATCATGTTTATGTATGGAAATAGACAGAGAAATCTTTTGAGATTTTACTTTGAGGTTCATGCTGGGATCCATGATTATGAAATATTCTTGGTGAAATTTTAGCACTGAAAAATATTGTTTTGATTTAATGTTAAATTGATCTCACGCATACTTGAAAATATTTTTGAAAAGGACTGAATACATAACGCTGGTTACTAACAGCAATATTGTTAGCCCTTGATGTACCATGGTTAAACTCGAGCTCGATGGTTATTCGTGGGATTTATTCTCCCGCCTGTTATTCGTGGATCTTGTACCTGCGCCTGTTATTCGTGGGTTTTATACCTACGCCTGTTATTCGTGGGTTATGTAGCTGCTCCTATTTTTATGGCTTCAAGCCGTACCAGATTTGTTAGTTACCCTCGTGGACTGTGTATCCACACTTATTTTCGTTATGTTGAAGTTCTACAAAAAAGTATGATTTGAGAATTAGTGTTTTACACAGATTCTTTAAATACAATGTTTTACTAGATAATTGGATTTGATTGATATTTTTATACAGTTTCATGGTTGCTATGATTTTATGTTCTGGAAAATTTATGTTCGTCTACAAAGCTTTATTATTTACAGTTAAATATGTTATAAATCGTTCTTCCCGCATTTTAAATTATGTTTTTATGGGACGTTATTCACCGGTAGATTATTTGGGCTTCAAATAGTGCTATTGACCTTGTTCCTCCAGCTGAGCAGTAAAGAGCCTCATTCTAATCAGATGCGTTGATTCTTTTGGTGTATCTACTTATAATGTAATTATAAACTTATGAAATACTTATATTATTTTGCTTAAAGTTTAAATGCTCCACCTAGTCTATAGATAAGGTTCTGGTTTCATGTTATTTTGAGAAAGTACAAATTATTTTGAAAAAATGTCTGTATATGAATTGAAATATTTGCAGTCTAATGTAGAATTTTCGGAAGGTCTGTTACATGAAGACAATCCTGTCAAAATTTCTACAGATGACTTATCTTTATATTATAATTGAATATATATTATGATTATTATATTAAATGTTCTATTTAAGGTTTAAGGCTTAAAGAATATGAATGTACTCATATTCTGTGATGGTCACTGCCCAAATTTTAGGGCGTGACACATATAGTGGTGGTACACATTCTTCTTGGTTATTTCTTGAATCCTCTTACAAATAGCCTTTGAAAATAAAACAAAGTTCGATTAGTTAATTAAAATGTACATTTATTACTAAGTTAATTAAAATGTAAGTTTACAGCACACATCAAACCTTATAAGTAGCCTCTTCCCGCTATTGATGAAACAATGTCCAAGCTTTATAACTAACATTGGGGTATGTGCCTTCATATGCTCCCCTATCTTACTATCTCGGAGGTAGTCCTTCGTAAGGTTCAACTTAAAGTCCTTTCACAGTTTATCACATTACTTTAAGATGCGATGCTTCATGCTTGAAGTGGTAGGACTATCGAAATTTTGTTGCATGGAAGTCCAACAGACAAATAAGATGAAGCTGCAATAAGGGACAAAAATTTGAATAACTAAAGTAGATAGGTGGAACATAGCATTAGAAATGTACCAAAATGTCCTCCCAAATCATATTATTGTCTTTAGGGTCGACCGCCTTCCAATTGGGGTACGCGATGCTAATATTAGCATATATTATAAGGCCGACATAGCTGTTAAATGCTGGCTCATTTTGACCAATTACCTTAATGTCAGCATCAAACTGAACTGGAAACCTCATGGGATGACCCCTCATCTATCTTAGAGACCCCGTTTCATACGAGTCGGGCATCTTCCTCTTTTCTTCTCTTGCTGACCAGAACCTGAACCTGAACTGTCCATGCTTTGTTTAAAAAACAATAAATAAAGTTAAGAATATGATATAACTAACTATCCAAAATAGTGAACTAATCTCCCAAATTATAACTTTATTGAGCCACCTGTTTAGAAATTAAAAATCTCAAAACAACACACTATATTCTACTATTTGTTATAACATACACAAACATATATTCGTCTTTGTTATATCCATAAATTAATTATCAGACCATATTTGAACTATCAATTATGTTATAATCACCTAATCATCCAACTATCTTGAGTCCTAAAAGTCACATTTAAGATTAACCAAGATTTTGTTCTCCCATGGCTTAAGGTACTGTCCAAATAAAGGAAGAGAGCAAATTCATAACTTGATATTTACTATCCTAAAGCCTTATTTTGGAGTTTTTTAACACTTATTACAATAGTTCAAACATTTAGGAATATAAACAAACAAAACTAAAATTGTTTTTTCAACAACCAAACACCCAAAACTCCATAACCCACTTCAGTAAATCACTTGCCTACATACTCACAGTGCGATATGTATATATTTTACTAACTCGTTTATTCTCTTTTAGATTTAATCCCAATAAAGAACCAGACCACAAAATAATGAAGAAGTTAAACAGTGACTTATAGCTTTGAAGACGAAAATGACAATGGAGGAAGTTAACGACAACAGAAAAAGTGAACGACGATGAAGTCATGCATAAAAAACAAGTGGAAAATGACAAAAAATGCCTTTCGTCCAAGTCTGTGGTGGTGGGGTAGAGAACAGAACCACAAGCAGCTATGTGAAAAGTAAATCTAAAGCTCACAGAGGATATTAGGTTTTGCAAAATTTTTGTAGCTTTTTATAGCGGTTTTTATTATAAATCGCCGTTACATATACTTGTAACAGCAATTGTTAATAAAACCACAGCCAAAAGTCTGACATTTACCATAAGTGAAGATTTTATATGGCAGTTTTATTAAAACCGCTGTTACAAGTATCTATAACAATAATTTTTATTAAAAACTGATGTAAAAAGCATTTTGAAAATATAATCTTGAATCTAATAAATTAGATACTAAGCTAGTATGCCAACAGTATTTAATAATTTGTTGTATTATTAATTTATTGGATAAATTAGACTTATTGATTAATATTTTTTCTCAAAATATGCGTACTTTCAATTTCCTTTAAAGTACTCATTGCTGATATCAAACTCGTTACAATATATATAGCTTATTCTTAAGAAAAATGTGTACACAATTGATCAGAACTATAACTAACTTCAGAAAATATTCTATCTAGTTTGACTATACCTTAGGAAATATTCTAACCGACTATAGATTCTTTACATTTTATAAGAAATCTCATCCCATCCGCCAGCGCTAAAAAGTATCAAAAAATGTTGAAAGAAAGGTGAAGCCTTTCAATCAGATAGAGCAGAGTTGTATGAGTTTTGAGAGTCATCTAAAGGGTGATGGAAGTACCACTGGTTACGTTGCAAATGGAGATCAGAACGGAAACTATCGAACCTTTCTTAAAGGTTCTCTACCTAAATAGAGAGGTCTTCAACCGAGTTCTCCAAACTAACCATCCGGTTTATCAATTCTTCCAAATGTTTGAGGAGGTCTGGAAATGACAAAATAGGCATCAGGTCATGGAGAGGATGCTTGTCCTCAAAATCATCATGGGATCTTTTCTGTTAACAGGAAAGAGAAGAGCATAAAGAGAACGCCATGTAAAGAAAAATCAAAAAGACAGTAAGACAAAGATGATAACAAGAGAAAATAGATTGAGGAAAAGGAAGTGGAACAAAAAGTACAATAGAAGGATATTTAAAATTAAGGTAAAGACAGTTTGTAAGAGGTATCTGTTAACATTCCCTCATGATGGCTAGAGATGTTGGGAACCAAAGAGGTAAGAGACATACACTTTCTTTTTGTAGATAGGGCATGAAGAGGCAAAGGCGGGAAGGCAGAACGATTGACTTATAACAATTATTTTTGTAAAAGTTTCTAAAATGTAGATTTATTTATAAATATGTCACTGTCTTTTTTTACGTCATTTTTCCTTTTAACTGCCGTGAAGTAACCCAAATGTTTTTTTCTAGTAGTGTAATTAGTGTTGAATTTATTCTTGTACAACACACATCTAACTAAACCAAAAGCCGGTAACCCAAGTGAAGTCACCACAAATCTTTTTAGATAAATACTTTTAATACTTTAATTTAATAATTTTTAATTTAATAATTTATGACGTTTATCCATCAATTAGATATTTTGACGAGTAATTACAACATGACAAAATAAATCAAAAGATGACAATGCGATAAGACAAGATGAACTTTAAACTAAGGTGGCACAAGTCACATAATAAAGAGAACAGAAAGAGCTAGATAACCGAAAAACTCAATGGTTGAGGTCAGACATAACTAATGGAGGCACGCTCTACTTATAGAGTTGGGTGGATGATATTTTAGGGATGTAAAATATCCATATCTTAGGAAACTATGTTCAATAATATCCATGGATTAGTGAATGAGATAATATATAATTTGAATTTCAACACATTAAATCAACATATATTTGCGATATCGGATAATACATTAAATCTTAATTTAATTTAGCAAAAAAAAATCATTAAATATTTCTACCCATTTAGGGCAAATCTATAATCTAACGATAATGATACAATAGAGTTGGTTTAGTAGGGTAAGGTCTAGCTAGATCTCTCTTAGTCTCGAAGGAGATATATATGTTGAGAGGGATGCAATAACAAATCCTAAAATTGGATTAATCGATTGCTTGGATACTTGATGATAAAATTAAAAAAAAGTGTCAAATACTAGTTGATAATATTAAAAAAATAATCTAACACTAATGATGTAGGCGTGTTGGAAAACTTCCTGGACAAGAAAGGACGGCTGAAGAAGAAATATTGGGGAAACATTGAAGGCCTGATTGAACTGTTTGAAGCTTCCCAGTTAAGTATAGAAGGAAAAGACGATCTTGATGAAGTTGGAACTTCATTCACCATCTTCTTCAAACAAGGATGTTAAGATCCCATGAAGCTAACGTTATTTCAAATACCCTTAAATATCCAAATCACAAAAGTTTGTCAAAGTTCACTCCCAGAAGTATTTTATTTCCAGATTCCCAAATTGGCAAAGAATGGCTGAGTCCTTTGCAAACATTATACAAAATCGATACCCAAATAGTCAACTACATTCATCTGAAGGAGATATATGCAGTGTCTAAGTGAGTTACTTCAATCTTTATGCATAGTTGATTATTCTATAACGCATCGTACTATGCTTCTCATATCATATACTCTTTTGGTCCTTAATATAAGAGTTAGTTGATTAATTTAGATACATTAAGGAAGCTAAATAATAAATTAATTATGATCAAATCTAAACTCTTAAGACAAATTTATATTATATACTTTCTAGTTTATCTAATTAGTTAACTAGCTCTTATCTTTAGGGCTGGAAGGAGTAGCTTATATCTATATCAAGATTAGTGCTTCTTAAGTGACAACTAATCTAAGTAGATGTTATATATATACCAAGGACTTGAAGTTTGCAAGAGATAAACCAAACATGTGGTACATGTGGCCCATGGCATGCGTCACAGACCTGTGCTTTTCAGAAGAAAGGGTTGAAATCACAAAGTCCCTAGCTATCTCTTTTGTACATAATTAATATATTTGATATTTGTGGAAGCATAGATTAACTCACTCTCTTTGTAGATGCTGTAAACAGGTTAGCTTTCTGCATATGTTTATTATTTTTTGGTCAAAGATCATACTCCCTCCAATCCTTAATATAAAAGTTAGTTAGAGTTCGATTTGTGTAATTACCCTAGTAAATAAATAAGTAATAATACCATTTTAACAAAATATATATTATTTTTGGAAGTACTTTTCGCAAACGGAAGTTGTTGGTTAAGTGGTTGGAGGCAGGGCTGTTAAAGGTTTCTGCTCGAATCCCAGCATTTGCAAAAGTGGGATTTTAATTTTTTTCCAGACACATGAAATGACCAAACTGCCCTTCCGTCTATTTTTAACTTCCGTCGCCTCTTCTTTCCTCATTTTCTGACCACAGCCACGAGAGAGAGAGTGCAGAGGAAATTTGCTGGGAAGTTTCACGACTTGGGAGTACTGTAGCTTCTGTCATTTTCTGTCGCCGGTTACGAGTTTCTCCGCCGTCGTGGTGTCTTCCTAGACTTGTGGATCTTGGCTAGTGGCAGGAACTTCTCTCTCATTCTTCTGGTTTCAGCTGTAACACCAAGTCTACTGTAGAGGAGAGCAGCCACCGTCGCCTTGTCTGTTAGCTCTTGCCATCAATTTTGCCGCAGCAGGTGACTGTTTCTATTACTGTGGGCTTCCCCATTTCTCAGACCTTGGCCGTGGAGCTACAAGCTTTCTTCCTCTTTTTCTGTTCTACCGTTGGCGCGCCGTTGTTACACTCCCTCTGTCGTTACTGTAACAAATCTCAGACCTCCAACTTTCTTCTTCCTGGACGCCGTGAACTTCAGCTGTGAAGGGAGTGCTGCTGTTTGGTGTCCTTGGGAGTTTTTTTTTTATGTTACAGCAACGTCTGACGCCCTTGCCGCCACTGAAGACCACCGTGTGTAGTGTATGGTAAGTTTCCTCAACGTCTCTCCACTATATTTCCGACGATTTACAATGGTTGTGGTTCTGTGTACTGTAGCTACTGTAAAGAAAAAGAAAACAAAACATAGAGAGAGAGGAAGCAGAAGCGTGTTGTCAGGTGCTGGGCTTTGGTTTGAGTAGAAAATGATATATATGTATATATGCATAAGCTTACTGTGGTAGTGTTGTTTAGAAAAAACAAGAAGAAAGAAGGAAGCCGTGCTGTGGTGAGGGAGTAAAAGAGATGATGTTGCAACATATATGTGTATATATAGATATCAAGTTAATTATGAGGAAATGACGCCACTATATGTTGAACTACAAGGAAGAATATGAAATTTGGATAAAGATTATTTAAATTAAATATGGATATACCAAGTTTGGAACTTTGAGAGTGTTGATGGTTATGGTTTTGTAGCTTCAGGTATTAATAGGTATGTATGTGACTTATTGTGGTTGATAAATCAAAAGCACTGGAAATAAAAGAGATGAATGGCATTTTTTGATAGAATATGGAACTGAACAACTTGAAAAAAAAGAAATAAAGAGATAAGGTTTTTAGTGAATGATTATAGTTGTTTGTAAATGTTGAATTTGTTTAAATTGTGGTTTCGTATGTTAGTTTATGGAATATTTTATTTTTGAGAAATCTAGGGAAATGAAGAGAGAATAATATTCTGAAGAATAGAGCAGGAATAAGCTATATCAAAATATCGCAGGTGAGTGAATAACGTTCCCTAAAAATATTATTTTTAATAATAACTTGTTA
Source organism: Leucaena leucocephala (assembly GCA_037074615.1). NCBI lineage: Eukaryota > Viridiplantae > Streptophyta > Magnoliopsida > Fabales > Fabaceae > Leucaena > Leucaena leucocephala. The sequence continues at coordinate 5,150,997 of CM073548.1, read as the reverse complement.
TTTGATATATTCCATTTAAAGTGTTAATTTTTAAGTACGATTTAAGAAATGCAAGTTATAGGAATTAATGGCTTTAATTGTTAATAGCGATTTTCCTTTCAATTGGTTTATTATGTGAGCAAGTTTATGTATAAAATTGAATAAAGGGAGTTTTGGAAAAATATTGTTGTAAATGTTATATTGGATTGATTTTTTCGATGAAACATTATTATGTGAATTTCATTATTGGAATAATTGTTCCATATGCATTGAATAAATCTTTTAATATTTTATTTCACTGTTCATGCTGGGTTTTGTGATTTTAAAATATTCTTAGTGAAGATTATTGCATTTGAAAGTGTTATAATCATTGAATGCTAAATTGACTCCACTCATTGTCACGTCTCGAAATTTAAATCGTGACCGGCACAGAATATGAATAAATTTACATTTCTTAAGCCTTCAATCTTAACAAAACTTTCAAATCAATATTCATAATATCAATTATATTTAAATCAAAATGCAAGTCATATGTAGGACTTTCAGCAAGATCGTTTATGTAACCGATCTCCCGAAGACCCTACAAAGAACTACGATCGTTTACAAACATTTTCTAAAATAACCAAAATCTTATCTATAAGTTAGGTGGAGTATCTAAACTGTTACCAAAATAACACATGTTTCTCAAAATATTTAATTACATGATAAAGAGATACGTCCACAAAAGCTGCTCGGATGCGCTCAGAGGCTCTTCACTACTCAGCGAGATGGCTAGGGTTGACAGCTTTATCTGAATTCAAATAATCTGCTCGTGAATAACGTCCCAAAAATATAATTTGAAATACGAAAATGATTTATTTCAATTCATTTAAACATAAATCATAAAGTTTCGTAATTCAAAATGAATAACTCGATAAACGTTTTCTTTTCAGGAAAACTGCTTGAAACAATCGTATCGAAATAATACTATTTCCGTAGGACTTTAACAGAACGAAAACATGCATGGACACACAGTCCACGAGGGGTAACTAACCAATCTATGACTCCAAGCCACTGTCATGCATGGATACAAAGTCCACGAGGGGTAACTAACCAATCTGTGACTCCAAGCCACTGTCGCGAGAATAAATCCCACGAAATAAATCTTGTGACTCCAAGCCACTGTCGCGAGAATAAATCTCATGAAATAAACTGGTGGCTCCAAGCAACTAACTGTCGAGCTCGAGTATACCATGGTGCACCAAGAACTAACAGTATTACTGTTAGTAACCAGCGTTCTATATTCCGTGCTCAAAAACCTTTCTAACATGCATTGGGGTAATTTGGCATTTAAATAATCATAACGCTTTCAATGCAACAATTTCCATTAAAATTGTTCATAATCATGAAACCTCTCCAGCATGAACATTTCGATAAATCATTTAAACCATTTATCAATTCATGTGAACAATAAAATTTGAATAGATCATTTATAATATATAAAGCCATGAGTTCACAATTCGCTTTTCGTAAATCGTGCTAAAAATCTCATGTCATAAAAATATCAAATAACTAAATATGTTTCAAGATATCATAGTTAGGGAACGTTATTTACTCACCTGTAATTTTCACTCACCTGTAATTTTCCGATATAGCTTAGTCTTGCTCTATTCTTTAAAATAATATTCTCTTCTTGGATTACCTAAGTTCCCAAAATAAAATATTCTATCAGGAAATACCATTCATCTCTTTTCACGCCAAATACTATTTATTTATCATAACTACAAAAAGTTCTATATATACTTACTAATACTTAAATATTCCAAAAAATTTCCCTTACCCTTTTTTTTTCTATTTCCTTTAACACTTGAAATATGAAAACTTTGCAACCATATAAAATTTCAACGTCTTTCTCAAATTTCATATTTCATAAAGAAATGAAATTCACCTCTTATAAACCAAATACTTTTGATTTATTATCATCGCTGCAAGTTACTTATATAACTTCCATTAGCTTCTCAATTCAACTATACATATATATATATGACCATCCGCTGCATCCTCACTTCTTCTTCTTCTTCTTCTTCTTTTTTCCAAGAACAAATCAGCATATACATATTTACATAACAGCAACATCCTCTCTTCTTTTCTTTCTTTTCTTCTTATCTTTTCCCGCTAAATCATAACAGCAGCACCAAATACATATATATACACATACATATGCCATTTAACTTCCAAAACAGCAGCACAATTCTCTGAACTATGAACCACAACCTCATATATATAGATATATATCAACCAAGACAGCAAGCTATACATATATATACACTTACAGCAACATAATATATATATATGTGTGTGTCAAACAGTAGCATCCAATGCCTTCTTTCTCTTCCTCTTCTTCTCTCGCTTTACAGTGGCTTTTATATATATATACACACACACACACACATATGCCATGCTTCCCGAAATAGCAACTCAATATATATATATATATATTTCAGGACAGCAGCAACCTTAACAACAACAGCAGCACTTCCTCTGGACAATGAACCCCAATTTCACATCATCCTTTCCACTCCCTCACGACATTAGCTCGTATATATATATATATATACTGTCCTTGAATCAAAACAGCATCGTTTATACGTGTGTGTGTATATATATTCTGTTATGGTTCAATAGCATAATCATCGTCTCATTTACGTATGTATATCCTAATCAGTTTTAACAGCAACCCTTGCATCTTTTGCTTCTCTCTCTTTTGGTCTATAACTCTTACAGCTCCCAAATCCCAAAAACGTATATCAACTGAAGAAATTAAGTATAGGATGTTGCTTAGGAAGCTTACCACTCAAATACAGTAATCTGAACTGAGAAGGAAGCTGAAGATCTGCAGTGCTACAGTACCAGAGACGACGGCAGCAACCAGCACAACGGTGACGATGCCTCAAACGACAGATGACTGATGGATACGTGCTTTTACAAGAACTACCGACGGCCTTTCCTTTTCTTCCACCTTCCGCTTCACTCCACTACTCCCTCTCCCACTCTGTTCTTTAAATGATGACAGCAGCTGCAGACGGATTGACAACACCGGTGGCGGCAGCACGGACGGAAGAACTGACCGAGGCAAGGTGATGAAAGCGTCTGGTCACTCAGCGGCAGGCTCCCGTGTCGTGAAGCTTTCAATTTCCTCTGCTCTTTCGCTGACTCCTCCGCCTGCCGTCGCTGAAGCGCAAGAAATGGAAGGAGGGAGTACTTTCTGCAGAAAATGTAAGAGGGGCAATTTGGTAATTTCACGCGGTAGAAAAAGAAAATAAAATCCTCCTTCTGAAGGTGCTGAGGATCGAACCTTGGACCTCTAGTTAACTCACAGTCACACTGCCTCCAACCACTCAGCTAGTCACACCACTTTGAAATTTCACTGAACGAAATAATAAATGTACTTTAATAAAATGGTTCCATATCTTAAATTTCCAGGGTCATTACACTCATGCTTGGAAACGTTTTCGAAACGGACTGAATACAGAACATTAGTTACTAACAACGGTACTATTAATTTTTGGTGTACCATAGTTAAACCCAAACTTGATGGATATTCATGGGCCTCGTACTCACGCCAAATATTCGTGAGATTTATTCTCGCGCTTGTTATTCGTAGGTCTTGTGTTTGCGCCTGTTACTCGTAGGTCTTGTACCTGCGCCTGTTATTTGTAGGTTCCATACTTGCGCTTGATTCGTGGCTTCGACCCGCGTCAGATTAGTTAGTTACCCTCGTGGACTGTGTGTCCACGCTTGTTTTTGTTTTGTTCAAGTCCTACGGAAAAAAAATATTTTGAAATTATGATTTTAAATGGATTTCTTTAAATAAAATGTTTTACTAAAAAAATTGTATTTAATTACAAATTGTTATTATTTACATTTAATTATGTTGAAATTGTTTCTTTTTGCACGTTAAATTATGTTTTTGAGACATTATTCACCGGTAGATTATTTGACTTCAGATATTACTGTTGACCTTGTTCCTCTAGCTGAGCAGTGAAAAGCCTCGTTTCAGATCCGAAGTAGTGACTTTTGGGCATATCTTCTTAAAATGTAATTATAAACTTATAAAATACTTGTATTATTTTGTTAGAAGTTTAGATGCTCCACCTAGTCTATAGATAAAGTTTTAGTTATTTTGAAAAATGTATGTAGGTGATGTGAAACCTTTGCATTCTATTGTAGAATTTTTGGAAGGTCCATTATACAAAGACAATCCTACTAAAATTTCTACAAATGACTTGCCTTTAGATTAAAATGGAATATATATATTATTATTATTGTTTTAAACGTTCTATTTAAAGTTAAAGGCTTAAAGAATTCATATTCTATACCGGTCACGACTCAAATGTATAATTTTTCTCTAAAGTATCTGTAATGGCTAGCAAAAATCTTAAATAAATAATACAAAGTTGGTTTAAATAAATGTTCGTGCAGAATTGTTATAATTGTCAAGGTTAGCTGAGTGGTTGAAAGTGGAGCCAAAAATCCTAAGGTCTTCGTTTCGATTCCTAGCGTCTACAGCCTAGGGGTTTTCTTTTTATTTTTGGGGCATGAAATGACTATTTTGCCCCTCTGAATTCCTTCACCTGTTCCCGACTCCTTCCCCATTTCTTCTTTCTGCGCAACGACATCCAGCGTTTGAAGAGAGCAGCGGCACAGGCGGTAGGTGGGAGAAGGTTTGGGACCAGCGTGCGACGCGGAAGTGGAGTACACGGCATGGCAGGTCGTTGTTGTTTCCTTTAAGTCCGTGACTTTCCTTCTCCATTTCTTCATTTCTCTGTCGACGGTGGGTTTCAGCGAGAGTGAGAGTAGAGGGAAGCCCGGAGTAATTGTCGCGAGTTCCACTGCTGTGAGATTCATCTTCCTTCCAGTCGATCACCCTAGTAGCCATCACCGTCACCGTCGCCGTGAAGCAGGTTCCCCTGTCACCGTGGTTCTATGTGGCTGTCGTTACTGTAGCGATTTCAGAATTTGATCTCCGCCCTGTTGTTATTCGTGGGTCGTTCTGTTGGCGTGTGGGTAACGATGGGAGTTTTCCGTGAGTGCTAGAGGGAAGAGACTTGAGAACTTGAAGTGTTATCCTTCTGCTTGATTCTGTGGTTCTACTGCAGTGAGTGAAGTGGTAAGTTCCACTTCTTTCTTTCGCTCCCCTGTTGTTGTGGCTGTGTCTGTGGAATTCTGCTGTTTTCTGTTCATCAAGCTGGGTAATGCAACTGTATGATATATTGAAATTTTTGTGTGGATTGGTGTATATATGCGTGCTTGTATGTGGGCTGCTGTTTCTGGGCTGTGAAAACAGAGAAGGGAAGAAGATGTAGTCTCTGCTGGGTGCGTGTTGCTGTGTATGTATTGCTGCGATTCCTGTAGCAAATTGCATGTATTTGTGATCTGTGGTCTGGTGAAAACAGAAGGAAGAGGAGGATAAAAAAAATGAATGAAAAATGAAATAGCAGAAGGTGTAATTGTTGTGTTGTGTGCTGTGATATTTTTTCTGGTCATCCGTGAAGTGTGAATGTGTGGTCAGCTTAACAACTCCCTCCCCATTGAGTGAATGATTTAATTTTTGTTTTCCTTTTATGACCACGAATCTGGGGAAATTGGGATAAAGGAGAAATTGCATTTCGTGATGGACTATGGAGTTTGAGAAAAGTGATAAAAGGAGCAATGTTCTTAGAGCTTAATAATTAGTGAAGCATGTTAAATGTTTGGAAGGAAAGTAGTTATGTAGACAAGTGTCCTACTTGTCTGAACGAAAACACTCGAGATATATAGAAAAATAATAGTATGATATAATATCCGTTGCAATTGAAATTTGAGTTAAGTATTAATGTTTTATTTTCGGGAATTTAGGAAAATAAAAGGAGAATGATATTCTGAAGCTGAGAGCAAGAGTAAGTTATATTGGAACGTTACAGGTGAGTGAATAACGTCCCTAACTTTAAAATTTTAAAATATAATCAATTTTTGACATATTTATTAAATGTGAATTTTAGCACGAATTATAAGGAAAAAATTTTGAACTCATGACTTTATATGTTTATTTGACATTTCAGTTAAATGTTAATTTCAGCATGATTTACGAAAAAGTAAGCATATGAATTCATGGTTTTAAATGTTGAAAAATCGATATTTCATTATTGCATATTTGTTCATATGGATTGACAAACATGTTTTGATGATTTATCGAAAATGTTCATGATGGGGGAATGTTTCATGATTATGAATGATTTTAATGGAAAGTGATACATTGAAAAATGTTATGATTATTGAATGTTAAATGGCCCCCATGCATGTTTGAAAGGTTTCAAAGGACGGAACACAGAACGCTGGTTACTAATAGCAGTACTGTTAGTCCTTGGTGCACCATAGTTATACCTGAGCTCGACGGATATTCGTGGGTCTTGTACTCGCACCTGTTATTCGTGGGATTTATTCTCGCGCCTGTTATTCGTGGGTCTTGTACCTGTGCTTGTATTTCGTGGGTTTCATATCTACGCCTGTATTTCGTGGGTTTCATACCTGTGCCTGTTTTACGTGGCCCGAGTCACGACTGATTGGTTAGTTACCCTCGTGGACTGTATGTCCACACCTGTTTCGTTCTGTTGAAGTCCTACGGAAAAAGAGTTATTTTGAAACTATTGTTTTAAACGGTTTTCTGAAAAGAAAACGCTTACCGAGCTATTCGTTTTGAATTACGAAACTATATTATTTATATTTAAAGGTATTGAAAATCAATTATTGTTGAGATCTTACGAAAAAGTGATTGATTTGAAACGACTCTTTTGAAAGGTTTTTCATGAAATAAAGTGTTTACTTTCATGAAATGAAGTTTATTGAAACCATTGTATTGAATTACGAAATATTATGATTTATGCTTAAACATGCTAAAATTGTTTATTTTCACATTTTAAATTATATTTTTGGGACGTTATTCACGAGTAGATTATTTGGCTTCAGATAGTGCAGTTGACTTTATTCCTCCAGCTGAGCAGTGAAGAGCCTCACGTTTGATCCGAAGCAATTATTTTGGCATGTCGACTTTTGAAGTAATTATATTTTCTGAAATACATGTATTATTTTGGTAAAATGTTAGATGCTCCACCTAACTTATAGATAAAGTTCTGGTTTCGTATTATTTTAAAAAATATCTAAATTCAAATTAAAGTATTTGTTTTTTATTTAAATTGAAAATTAAGTTATGATTATTACTTTAAACGTTTTATGTAAAGTTTAAGGCTTAAGGAATGTGAATTTATTCATATTCTGTGCCGGTCACGGTTCAAATTTCAGGATGTAACAGTATCCTTGTTGATTGCATATATTAAGAGGTTTCCATCCAAGGGTAGTCATGAAGAATGATGGCGTTTTAGAAAAATCAAATTATATTTATTAAAAGTAAATAATTTTCGTAATATACTTAAATTAGTTATATATCTTTTACATTAAAGACTGGAGAGGTAGTAACATATTGTTAATTTTTCCCTAACATAAAAATTCTATGGAACTTGCTGAGGGGATTTGGGAGCAACAGAGAGACTGCATGAAAGCATGCTTCAAGGCCATCTATGTTATTATCAATGAATTTGCAATTAAAGTAAAAAACAAACATGGGTGGACCCCTATAGGGACGTTAATCAAATCGATGATTAAGATCTGTAATTAAATTAAGTGCTTACTTTGGCTTATTTAAAACAGAATTGATTATATATCGACTGTTGCATGCAGTGGGTAAGACTCTGCAATTCATTTTTTGAGGAAGCAAAATGGTTTAGTTCAGGGCATTTACCAAATGCTGAGGAGTATTTGAACAATGGGATGGTGGGCTCAGGAGTTCATATTTGCCTTGTTCACACGTTCTTCATGTTAGGTCATGGCACTACCAATGAAACTGTGTCTCTCATGGATGACTTTCCGACGTTGATATCCTCAACATCAACAATTGTCAGACTTTGTAATGACTTAGAAGGTTCAAAGGTACGTTGAAATAAATGATATCCCAACTTTTTGAAAATTCGGTCCAGCTGAATAATTTAATATTTTCGTGGAAAACGAGCAAATTAGATTAATGTAGTAAATTTATTAGTGAAATCTGAGTGGCAATAAGAAAGGTTTAGTTTACCCATTTGACATTTTGAACCACAAACCAATTGGAAATACACAAACAAGCCTGACTTTGATTGATGCAGGATGGATGACGATCAAGCGGATGATAATGATGGGCCCTATCTAAACTGTTACCTGAAGGACCTTCCAGGGTTTCTGTTGACCAAGTAAGAGAGCATAACATAAGATCTCAAATGCGAGGAAATGTCTCAACAACAAAGAATGCTTTAGTCCAACAAATCCATTTCCCTCTTATGCTAAAATTTGCCTAAACGCTGCTAGAATGTTCCCTATAGTGTATCGTAAAGACAAATCTAGCCCCTCCACGCTAGAAGAGCATGTAAAATCCTTACTCTATGAAGATCCTACTCGTGTATTGTAATGATTCAAACTAGACATACGTACTCCACCTGAATCATTAATAAGCTACCTATTCTTGCATCTTTCGATAGAACTTCTTCAAAACCTCATCCACTTCAATCCGAATATCTTGTTAAATGCCACTCTTCCATATAATAACTTCTTATTGTCTTGGAAAACCATAATATCCTCGTAGTCATGTATTACATACTTAAGTATGTTATTAATTTTGGATATTGGAGTCTTAGTTGAATGTATGTAGATTTTGAATATTGAAGTTTTGGTTGAATGTATATAGATTTTGGATATTAATTAAATACTGAAGTTTTTCTTTGTTGTTTGTTTGAATGTTTCTGGTTATTAGTGTGCACAGCTTTAGTGTTTCAAGCAGCCCCTTGCTATTTTTTCAAAAAAAAAAAAACAAAAACAAATTATGCACAAACTGAAGCTCCTATAATATCCACACGTTGGCTATATGGCTATATATCATGGAGAAGAGTCTAAACTGAAGCTCATAATAATTAAGGATTTGATACAGCTAATCAGTTTATGTGAATATATATACATGTAACAGAAAAAATATCTAGATACTCAAGTTAATATTGTTCTGAATCTTAATTCTAATGGATAAAAGTCCTTATTTAATATCCCTAATGGATAACCCTAGATATATGAATTAAACCCTAATTATCCTTTATCCCATATTCCATCAATACTTCTAACATGTAAATGATCAAAAGGAATTTATTCAACTGCTAAACTGAAGGCAGGAGAGATTATTAATTACATAAAATCATTAACAGCCAAATAACGCAACAATAAAAGAGCAAGCATCTGAAGATGATCAGTAGAGCCAAAAAAAATTAACATTGATCCAAAGATGGAAAGAGAGGGTAAGAAGTTTTTGATAAATCAAAGCCATGGAAAATTAAATGGACCTATATGACCCAGAAAAACATTTTCTTCTATGATAAAACAATATTTTCTTCATGATTTAAGAACTGTGAGAGACTTCCCTCAATGCAAAAGTGTTTTATATGTATGTTCCCTTCACTTCTTTAGCTCCATGAATATGTTAGAATATTTTTAAAATGAAGAGATGTGATTTTTGGAAAGTCGTATCCTTATATCCCTACATGCTAAAGGTTGTTACTCTTCATGGAAATAACTATTAGTTATTTAATTTATGTTGGTGCGATGAATCAATATGAGGGGTTCATAAATCTCAACATATGGTTATGACACTTCAATTGAAGAAGTATTGCTTCAAGAGTCATCACTTCATGGTCTTATACACATCATCAACACTCCATTTGGATACACAAGAAGATCAAACACATTTCTTTTATATTTGAGTGCATACAGAGATAAACTTAAATTATTACGTTGTAAAAATCATTGTTGTTTTGACTTGAGTATTGAGAATACAATTCATACTCAAGGGTCTTCACTGTATTTTGCAGGAAATTTGCTACTCAACCCAACTTGAACCCTATAAGATAGAAATATGGGAGGGCAAATTAACCCTAAAGGAAAGTGTTGCCCACACTTTGAAGACTTCATGCACAACTTTCTTCTTCATCTCTTCTCTTTGTCCCACCAACAGAATACACATATAGGTGTTTAAAAATATATTAAGTTAATAACAACACATTTTTCACCACATCCGACTAGTGAATTATGAACCAGTTTAATCATTTTCATTGTAGCAAGCAAATATAGTAACTAGAAGAAGAGATTATCATCGTAAAAGAAGGACTTGAATTGCTGCTCTAGCCTTGGGAGGCTATGATTTTGGTCATAATCATACATCAAAGGCACCACCCTTGCGAGATTGCCAGAGGCCTTCCTTACTTGTTTAGGAAATGAACACTCAACGAAGCACTCTTTGTTCAGTCTCTTCCATGCTTCACTTATCTTCCTCATTACTTCCTCTCTCGCTCATTTCATTAATGTTCCTGTATTTTCCATCATCAAACAATGCACATAGGATCCATCATTCCTTTCTTGATTCTCATCCTGTTCTCATATATATATATATATATACATATATATATATATGTATATAAGCAGAGTTTATTAGTTTGGTTTGCAAAATAGAATAAAATAAATTCGCAGCTAAATTTGAGTCATCATAACGTAAATATTTTGGGAGAAAAACAAAAGATTCCCCCCAAATCTTCATCCCAATTCAAGACCCCAAAATGGCGTAATCACTATGACGCTTATGGACTAGTCGGAGATTAAATTTTAGCAAAATTATCTAAATGCCCTTAATGACAACAGCTTAATTAGTAACAACTTTATGACAACGAAAACTAATGCAATGACAACTAATTTCACTTATGTGGTTAGGTTATTTAAAAAAAAATTGAATTTCAGAATAGTTTCTAAAAGCTTTATAGAAATTAAGTCATTTCGAAGTTTTTCTCCCTAAATATTTTAAATACAGCTCGTTTCTCGGTGTAAATTTTCCTTAAATAAAGGCTTATCAAACATGCATGTTAGAGGTTTACGTAAGTAGAATTAGCATGTGACTTCTATATTCCTCGAAATAATAAAATATTCCTTCTTTCTTGTTAATTCCAAAAGATGCAGACCTTAGCACGTGATTGTGTAGAATCTTGTTACGTACCTCTGAACTTCCCAAGTCATCCCACAGCCTAAGAATTGTTGCTGACGAAGAAATAATGCGTGGGTTTGTGTCTATCATCTAAACTCTGTGCTGAGTTATTGCTTCAACTAAGAGAAAGAAGACATTAACTATCAGTATGTGCACTACTGAGCTCACTATTCCATTCTCCAAATACTCTTCAGATTTTGGCATCGTCCCTTTTGCAAACCATTTTACTTCTACCAGAAACGCTTTGCACAAACTCTCAGATACTATATTCTCAGATTGTGGTTTTGTGTATTTGCACAAAAATCAAATCTAATATTTTGTAGAATAGGTCTTTGTGCATTTACATTGAACAACTCAAGATGAGCTGCATTGTTAATTTAATTCCAGCTTGTAACTTTTGTCTATTAAATTAATATTCTCAAGTAAACCCAGTATATATAGGTTAAAAAATACTCGCTCTCTTATCCTTTTTATAAGATATAAATAATTGAATTGCGTAAATAAAAAAGTTGGTTAGAATTTATTAAAGGCAATAAATACTTAAAAAATACAAATATTTTCCAAAAATGCTTTTATTAGTGGAGAGGGGGAGAGTGAGAAAATAGTTAATCAATGCAATGAGACTAACCAATAATTAACGGGAACAAAAATAAAAAATAATATCAAAAATTACAGATAAACTATTAGTGTATCTTATAAATAGAAAGAGACTATCCCTAAAAAGAATTCTCTTATAGGATTGGAGGGAGTATGCTAAAGCATTCAATGTTGATATTCACAAACTTTTGTTCTAGAGTAAACTCGGTAGAAGTATATTAAAGATTTTTATAGTATAATAGAAGTTTGGCTGAATTCTATTTAAGGGGTTATACTTGAACACATTATATGTCACTTTTTGTTTTCACTTTTATAATAGTCTCATGCAAAGAGTAAAGTTAAAGCTATATGCATTATCTTATTCTCATATATTATTATCTTTTCAAATGGATACATGATTATATGACTGTCAAATATCAAAATTTTCAAATAATACAGTTTAGTTTCATGTAATAACAGCTCATTTTATTATAGTAAAATAAAATATGGGTTGTACGGCCCATACAAGTGAAGCACAATGTTTACTAATAATCCTATCTTTTTTTTCTAAACAGAATCTACTTAAGAATTTACCATGCCGCATTATGAAGAGAATCAATAGGATTCCAGCCATGCTTCTGATAAACCTTGTTGCTGATTTTATTTGTAAGATCATAAAGAGCTTTGAAGCAAAACTTGATGTGATCCGGTAGCTCTCCCTAAATGTACCATCCCATCTGCATTCAACAATATATGATTGATCAACCTTTCTATTTAAATTTCTCAAAAGACAAAAGTACCATTTAGTCCTCCAACCTTATAAAGTATATATTCAGTTCTCTAATCCTAAAACGGTTATCTCAATTTTTTTAACAATCATTATTATTTTAAAAATTAAACTATATATATATATATATATCTTCATTTACGAGTGTTTTTTCAATACTTAAATTTGAACTAGAGATTTTTCCCATGCTTTGCATGGAGAGCATAGTTAGAACTTGAAGATGTTACATGATAGGAGTAATTTGGTGTGACAATAATGCATTAATAAATTTGGAAATATTAAAAAGGAAGTTATTGAAATATTATTAATTAGCATATTAATTCCCCAATAACTTATATTGTATATATTAATAAAATCATATTGACAAATGTGAATATTTAAAAAAGAATGATAACTTTGATTGGGATATTAATACCTCAATAATGTATATTGTAGAATGATCCAAAAATAATTTTTAGACCCGTATTGACCCATTTATAACTAAATTGGGTATTGTAATATTTAGAAATAAAGTTGATGTTAACATTTTTTGTTAATGATGATAGAGTTTAAAAACTGAAGATATTTAAAAAAATTAAGAGATTAAAATAAACCTTGTGTAAAGTGAAAGAATTAAAAGGGCGTCCTTTTACCTTTCTCAAAATCCTTCATTCTTTCTTTATTTTATTTTATTTTATTTGTAAATTATTAATGCGCTTTTTGGGACTTTCTTGTAATTAATGTACCTAGTAACAGCTTCTGTGAAAAGAGTTAACTCATCAAGGGTCCCACCAACGTCAAAAATGTCATCCAACAAGTATATGAAAGTTCACTTTTGTGAGTTAAACTCTTTCCTCTGATAAAGAATGATGATTGAGACATACCAATGACCAAATGTACCATTTCAATGGTTGATCTCTTGGAAAACTTAACGCATTAGCTAGACCAATTCCTGTCCACCATCTGCAATCAAACAAATCAAAACTTATTAAATATTCGAAATTTAAGAGTATTTTAAGGGTAATATATGCTTACACCACGTAACAAAGAGTGTTCTTAACAAAAAAAAAACATAAAGTAATGTTGACTACTGACTTTGAAACTTGAAGAATCTCTTGCTGGTATAAGAATTGCTGCAATTTGAAATCCAAGTTTGCCGCGTCATGTAAAGATCCTAGCCATCCATTATTACTTATGCTGCAGTGATCTCCGAGGAAGTTTCTAGAAGTGAACATGGGCAAGCTTTTGTGAAAAGGGTACTCTAAGGATTACCTCAAAGACTTAGCTTCATGAAAATCAAGTTGAGTCACTTTTAGCTTTAGAACTTATCCACTTAGTAGCCCAGCTTCATCAAGTATATCTTCTCCTTCTATGCTTAGATGTGAATTAGCTTCATACAAATCCTTCATTCCCTTAATATCTTCACGAAGCTCTTCCTTAAAATTTCCCTCATTGTGTACTTATCAAACACTTCTACATGTTCCCAAAATGAACAAACATGAACTTTGAATGGATTAACCATCTAAAGAATGTAAGAAGAAGCATACACTAATAACACATTTAGTGATTATAATACGACATCGAGTGCAATTGCATGAACCATTAAAAAGAGAGTCACATACATACAAAATTGCAAAACCTGTGTATGAGGGATTAAGATGCAAATCAACTTATAAAGTATTCTCTCATTATGTACATCTGATACCATAAAGTTTCGTTGATTCGTTGAGTATAACAGTATATTCTAAATAGAGCAAAATTGTCATGTCTATTAAGTATATTTAAGGTCTATCACTTTATGATACCTGGACACCAAGTAGGTTTTACCACACTAAAGTAACAGACATTAGGTATAGATAATGAACATGGTATTTTTACTCCATTTAGGAATGTTCATGTGTATGGTTACACCTAAAGAAATTTTATGCTGGCAAATGTGCATGAAGAAATAATTTATAGGTAAATTTATACTTTAACTCTCGTACGAAAGATCAAAATCCTCGCATGCAGGCACATAGCCTAAACCTCAGAGAAGTCTCGTGAAGATCTTCACCGTTGAAGCCAACATTAGAGCTGAAAATCTCATACTGCCTCCATAGGAAGCTCGAGATAACTGTGCTTTCGGTGCACATAGCTGAGGTTTGAAGGTAGTGGGAACGCATGATCTGTACAAAGCCATAGAAAGAAAACTATGTCTCTCTTCAAGTGATAGAGACACATTTTATGTTTTTATGAAAGATTTGAAGTACCAATTAGCCTCATTTATATATACCCACACATATATATATATTCTTTTAAAAAATTTAAAGGGAAATTAAGAAAAAGTCCCCCATCAAAAATTTTATTTGTCCTTATCAAAAAAAATTATTGGTAATAAGTACCTTTTTTTTTACCCACCCAGTTCACCGGAACTTTGCCCCGACTACATCCGGATCCGACTCACGTCGTGCACCTGGCTATGGTGGGTGAGTCTCCTAATGGGGATTTTCTACATAAGTAAAAGCTCAAACTCGAGACCTCGCTTAAACGATATCGAATCGCGTACCACACGGATTAACCCCCATTGGTTGATAATAAGTCCCTAAATCAAAGTATTTATACTTTGTGTGTACAAAATTTGCTGAGTGTCAATACTCTATAGGTAAAAAAATTTATCAAATCATTCTCATCAATAAAATTTTTAATGGGGGACTTTTTTGTAATTTTCCCAAATTTAAACCGCAACATTTTTATATGTAGCCCTCGTTTTTCACCTCAACATTATGTAGACCTCGGACTCTAACGAACATAAGTTTTTTTTTTTATTGGAAAACTAACATGTTTGTTAAAGATATTAAAAAATTAATTAATATAATATATTTTTTTAAAAATACTTTACCTATATTTCTTAATTCATTTTCTTTTTTTTTTTACTTGAATATTGTTAAAAGAGTATAATAATGCTATTCATTAATGATGGCCTCTTGTGATTGTAATTTTAACAATAATACGCATAACTTTTTTTTTTTTTTTTTGATATACTGGAATAAAGGAAAGTAAAAACTAAAAGACACCTAAGGACTTAGTCCCCTGTGTCCGATGGCATGAGCTGAGCCACCACGTCGGGAAGATGAATTTGGGCATGTTTGGATAGGATTTTAAAAAATGACTTATGAAAAAAAAGGGTTTATGGACAGCTTATAAAAAAGAACTTTTAGAGAAGAGTTTATAGAAAAAAAGTGATTTTAAATAAATAAGTGTTTGGATAGTTATTTTTAGAATGACTTTTTATATTGATAAATTATCAAAAATGGTATGATTTGATTTAAAGTGAGAGAGAGGAGAGAGGTAGAGAAAAGAGAAGAGAGAGGAGAGAGGGTAGAGAGTAGAAAGGAGAGAGGGTGTAAAAAAGTAAGAGAGAGGAGAGAGGGTGTAAGAAAAAATAGGGGTAAGATAGTAATTGGATAGTCTATAAGCTCTTTTACTGTTGAAAAAGCTATTTTTAATAGCTTATTCAAAACCATGATTTTAAACCATGGTTTTGCCCAAAAGCACTTATGGACAAATATAGCTGTTTGTTTTAAAATTTTCCCAAACCAAGGTTTTGCCCAAAAAAACTTATAAAATTAAGGTTTAGGTGCTTTCCAAACACACCCTTTGTAAGCCAAGACAACCTGAAATGAATAATTCTGCAGTAAGAGCATCGCCAGCCTGAAGTTTAAGTTGAAAACCTTCGATAACTGAGCCTTTATTATCTTTCACAATCCCGCCACAAGCTGCAGTTTGATTTAGGTACGAAAATGCTCCATCCACTTCGATCAAACTGTCAAAGCTTATTAGTGGTGAGCTGTCCACTGCTCCAGCAACTACCTCAGTTTTAAGTTATTCGTCATGCTGCCCAAAATGGCTCAGGCCCTCCCATGTTTAGATGTAACCACTCAACAGTGTTAGTGGAAAAGAAGCTGTTAAAGAAGGCTTAATCAACGACCTCCACATGTTTTTTATAGCCTCACAATCTCTAAGGGCATGAAGGCCATCTTCATTATGCAGCTTACATCTATCACAAATTCCAGTAGGGTGTAAATTCGCCTCTGCTTCATGGGGTTGGTAACAAGTCGCTCATGTAACAATATCCATGCGAACGTCTTCAAAATCCATTCACTTGTCCCTTCTTAAACTTTACAAGAGGGAAAGGTGACAATGGTTCACATAGCAGTGAAACAGTCCTATGTTCATTGTGTATATTATATATTTTCCAGGAAAAAAAAATTCTCCTGGCTAAATCTAAACAAATTCAGAATTTCCATCGTCATGATCAGGCCAATGTATGTAGCATGTGAAATGGATAATAACACAAACCAAGTCATAATTTTGCAGTTCAAGTCGTCTGTGTCAAGCTAAATTTTGAAAGAGACCATCATGTCTCTCCAAGTTGAAAACCACATCTATAATTATTTCATGAATGGTTTATATAATTTATGTGATCTTGATAAACACAGTGAACTCTACATTGATTTTCTTGAATGAGCAACCTCTTGTACAACTCCTAGTTCTCCTTCAAAATAATTCTCACAAATAAAAGCTAACAGCTAGAACAAGAACTTCCAACCCAGAAGTTGGAGTGCTTCCTTTCTTACCCGGATGTTAGGGAATTCAGCTTCTTTTCATACAACTTGGCCTGTCGAAGAGCATCTAAGGCCTCAGCTTGTTTTCCTGAACGCTTCAAATTTACAGCCTTCACTTTTTCTGCTTTGATTCTTTCTTCTAGCTGAATTCTCTCTTCGTTGACATTTTCAGTCTTAGCAACAGTGGGCCTATTAGTCTCTTTTTTCTCTGGACTTTTGGATACAACACCAACATCTCCAAGTCCAACAGCCTTCAGAGCAGATAACAGTTGAGGATCGAGAAAATCCTCAACAGTCACATCATCTACAGCATCTGAATCATGAGCTCCCTGCTCCTCCAGCTGGATTTCAAGTGCCTTTGCCTTTTCGAATTCAGCTTCTGCCTCCTCCATTCGGCCTTCTCTCCTTAACTTTAGGGCTTGACGTTTGTGCCCCAAAGATTCCTGCTGCAACTTGAAACGATCTCGACTAGACAACGGTTTCACAGCAATATTTGATAGATCTTTTTTTTGTCCAACAATAGACGGTTTCACGGCAATATTTGATGAATCTTTCATCTGTTCAACATTAGATACATTGGATGACATGTTGGAAGCAGTTTTCGGCTGCGTATTGTTCTCCAAGCTCTTTTCCAATAGTTTTGCCTGACGGAGTTCCTCCCGAGCTTCTGCTAGTTTCCCTTCTCTCTTCAAAGCAAGGGCCTTCTTTTTATGAGCCAAAATTTCTTGATGATGGGTAACATTATTCTTAGCAGCAAGGTCCTGATCAGCAGCCGCCTTACTTGTGATTGGCTTTTCATGTGCGGCAGCAAATTCTTCTCTTTTATTAATTGTAACATTGCTTTTGTATCCCTTTTCTTGATTAAGAGAGGAGGAGGAGTCCGAACGAATAGGAGGGGCTGCTTGAGTCAAATCTGCTGACCCTATCATGGATTTTTCTCTTTGTTTTTGAGCAAATATTTCAGAACTGCTCCCACTATCACCTGTAAATAAACCTGATGAATGCATGGAGTGTTTAGCTGAAGTATTATGACCAACGGTTTCATTTGATGGACTAGCCTCCTTAGATAATGAACCAAGCACCAATGAACGTGAACCATCATCAACTCCCATTGCACCTCCTGGACTCCCACGCTTTCCATACAAGTCAGTTGATGCGGGAAAACCAGGTTTTTCAAGGTTGGAAACATTAAGAGGAAATTCCATGTTCTGGTTCTCTATATCTTCCATCTGGGCTTCCAAATGCTTTGCCATCCTCAAAACTTCCTCTGCCTCTTCCACTTCTCCTTTACGTTTAAGAGCAAGAGCCTTCCTTTTCAATGCTAAGAGTTCTTTTTGAATCGCTCTCTTACTTCTTGAAGCTTCACTAGAAACGCCAGAAGAAGAATCAAGTACAGAACTACTGGCAGCTTTCTTAACTGGCACTTCTTTTGTAGATCCTGCTTCAGACTCTTCATCCTTCCACCCAAGAGTGTTAAGAATTGAATTCAACCCTGGGTCATGCATATCCTCTTCTGTAACTGCTTCAAGACTTCCTTCTTCAACTGCACTCGCAACTGGAGGATTAAAGACTTTGTCTTTACTAAGAGCTTCAACTTGCTGTTCTTTGTTTGGAGCTTCCATTTCAGCTAACTTGCTTTCTTGTTCTTTCGCCATTTTCAGCACTTCCTCAACTTCCTCCACCTTCCCTTCACGCCTGAGAGCAAGAGCCTTTCTTTTTAAGCCCAATAGTTCCCTCTGAATTTCAAATTTACTTCTTTTTGGTGCTGCTGCCAATATATTTGTAGAATGCTGGCTTAGAGAAACATCATTGACCAGCACAGATTGATCACCATCTTTCTTTGAAGGCTTGGTTGAAGAATTAGGAGGCTCATCATCATCATCATTCCAACCCATGTCCTTAAGGATTAAAAGATACGTTGGATCAGACAAATCACGGTCCGACACTTGTTCCTCTCCTCCTTCCCCAAGTGAAAGATCTTTATGAATATCAGGAAGTTTGTGTGCTGAATGCGGAACACTGCCACCATTTTTCAACTGAGATCCTTGAAGATTTTGAGCCTTATCCATCTTCTCCAGCTGATGCTCAAGAGCTTCACCCATTCTCAATTCTTCTTCTGCCTCATTCACTTTCCCTTCCCTTCTCAATGCAAGAGCCTTCTTCTTTAAATTCAAAAGTTCTCTCTGAATCATTAATCGACTTTTTGGTGCCCCATCAACGTCCATGGAACTAATATTCCCCTCACCCACTTCAATAAACTCTGATCCTTTACCAGCAATATGAGAACTAACGCCTTTACTGGCGGCAGAGTATTTTTGAGCCATAGTATTGTTCTCTTGAGACCCAGAATTGTTAAGCTCCCTTTCTAATAACTTTGCCTTTTTCAAATATGCCATTGCTTCTTCAGTATTACCTTCCCTCTTTTGTTTAAGAGCCTCTCTTTTCAAAGATTGAATTTCACTAAGCAATGCCTCCGCATCAATGGGCCGAGGCTCAGATGCTATATTTTCAGAGTTATTAGAATCTTCATTCCATCCTAATGATTTCAAAGCACCAGCTATTTCAGGGTCCAACATATCATCATCAGTCACTTCAAAATTGCCGTCAAGATTATCAGACATTCTCAAAAGGTTATCAAAATCAAAGTTATGATCATGATCATGAAAATTTAAAGATCCTTCCTCATTATTGTCCATGCCACAAATTAGTGCTGATAGCTCATCATCAGAATCCTCAGCTCCTGCCAGCAATTCCTGTTCTTCCAGTTGCTTTTCTAAAACTTTAGCTCTCTTTAATTCTTCCTTGGCCTCTGCAAGCTTCCCCTCTCGCTTCAATGCAAGAGCCTTTTTCTTAAGAGCAACAACCTGGGTCTTGTCAATACTACTGCCCTTTTCTTCACTGGTCTTTGGATGGATATCTCCGATAATAGATGATAGTTCACCCTCCAAACTCAAGTTTGCTGACTTCCTATCTTCATCCCGGAGATCCAAATCAGACCACCCAAGCTCTCTAAGTTCAGCAGTAACATCATACTTCTCTTTATGCATATGAGGAAGTGACTTAGTTTTTTTCCCAGGTTCCAAAGAAATATCTCTGTTCAACACATCAGACATGTTAACAGACGATGAATTTTTCTTCCGAATCTTTCTTAAATGAATTTCTACGGCATCAGCCTGCCTTTCAAGCTCCTTACCTCTCTTAAAAGCCCTAAGGGCCTCCTCAGATTTTCCATCCCCTTTCAGAATTTTATATTTCTTCTTTTCCTCCAAAGCTTTTTGGCGCAAATCATCAGGACTGGTGGATCCTACTTCAACCCCCAAATTATTGGCATCATCATTTGAGATAATTTTTTGTGTGTCACCAACACCCTCATTGACGTGTCCCACGGACCTTGAAGAGGATGCACCGCCAACTGATCTTTGACTGTGGGAAATTGTGCTATTGGTTGAATGATTTCCGGATGAAAAAGATTGCTCTCCATCATGACCAAGAATCTGGTTCAAAACTTCATCTTCACATCTAGGTGTTGATTTCGAGGTCCCTAGAAAAAAAGTACAAGTGAGCATTCGAAAGGATGAAACAATGAAGTTGTGACGCAAGGAAAAAAGAAGTTAACTGATCCTTTAATGTAAAAAAGGCACAATTTAAAAACCATGAATAGTAGTAACTACCTCTGCCAGCTCTGCGTCCCTGTCGCAGCTCAAATCGTGCTGCCTCTTCTAGCTTCTTACAAGGTTCACAAATACGCACAGGTGAATCACCTTGTCCACGTAAAACCATTCTTTGCTGGGTACAACTGTTGCAAAATATTCCTCCACACCTTCTACAGTGATGCTAAAAAGATTTTTTGAAAAAAAAAAGAAGAAAGAAAATCAAATTTTAAACAAAGAATTGACTTCATGTTCCATCAAAATCTAACAAAATAAAAAATTAGTATATTAACAAGAAATTATTTACTGCTATAGTACCTATATTGGCTTTCCTTTGCAACATCCTTTAAAGGCAATCAATTGACAGACAAAGTAGATCAACGGCCGGTGTTTCAATAAAATAATGAAATCGGCAAGCATATTATTCTAAGCACTAATTCCATGAAACTTCAGAATGCAATCATAATTTGATAAAACTCCAGGAACCATAGGCATGCTTCTGTATTTTTGTTTTTAATTTCATTAAAACAGTGAATTGGTTCTTTATGGAATTAGAAAGTTTAACAACCAAACGCCAAGCCATAAAACTCAACAGTACAGATGCATCTGGCAAACTGCCTAAACCACAGAAAATAGCAGAAAAGCTGTACGGGAAAAGGGTTCCTAGACTTTCAAGACTAGCTATTTCCTTTAAGTTTCCTCCAGAAGTTTGCCCACCCATTCCCATACCATAACAGAATTACACTCATGCCCATTCCAGAAACTCCACATGGTTCCTGCCGCACCAAACCAAAACCCCAAATCAGTTACATATTTCCCTCCTCAAAGTGTTCCTTTACAACACATACCTGGATCCTCAAGGATCAACCTTGTGACTTGGGGGCCCCATCATAAGTTAAAAATGTAAGAGGAAGGTATCTTGAAGACCCCATTGAGATATCATAAGAAGATTAAAGAGTGAAATGCACAACGAAGTGAAATCAAAACTCTACACTTCCCATATATATACTACATCTAGTCCTTAATATAGAAGTTAGTTAGAGGTTTAGATTTAGTCCTAAATATACAAACCTAATCCATTTTTTCTCCTATATTTTGCGATTTGTCCTCAAACTAATTTGCCTAACTTATTTTATAAAGATCATGTCACATTTGTTATAATTAACTAATTAATCTCATTTTCTTAATCTACCCAAATAGTTAAATAGCTCTTATATTAAGAATTAGAGGGAGTATAACTGATTCTGTCTAAGAATTCATTAGTCAATAAGAAGTGAAATCTAACACTTACAGTGCAAAGTAGGCAGTAATTACAGATGCATTAGACATGGTATGAAAGAGAGAAGAGAATTTGTACATTGTATTTCTGTAGACAGATAAGAAGTCTTGAAATCCAAAATCAATGAGTTAGCACATGGCCAGATTCAAGTCAGCAAAAACGTACTTCATCATTATATACAAGCCTCTCTTATTACAATCACATCAAGTTGACTAATCTATTTATGAAAATCAACTTGAGTACCATTCCCTTAGATGGCCAAACTAATTAGCGAGAACATTCCTCCTGCCTGTCGTATAATCGAGTATAGACTTAACCGGGACCATAAAAAAAGATTCTGTTGGATTCTGAAATATACGTTATATCTACAACTTGAACTCTGAAGAATAATATTGAAGCTAGCTAGCATAACCAGGATATTAGACGCGTATCAATAACTGAGACCTTGAAGCAAAGTGAAATAATAGTCTCCTACAAATGGCATCGCGAATCCGATGTTCCACATAAACACTAACATCCTTAAGGAAACAAAAACCATGGGTTTCCTCTCTAATTGACAAATGTTTCTAAATCAATCCAAAAAGAAAGATGAAAACAGATAAAACAACCGGATCGTGGGTAACTCGGAAGAGAACTCAAACCAATTTAATTTATAAATATATGAAAGAAAAATTTAGTGATCATGGAATTGTGAAAAAAGAAACCTTTCGATTGATAAAGGTAAACTGTGATGAGCAACCCTGACAGTTTGAGGCATCCACCACCCAATTATTCCCTCGCTGTGATGGCTTTGGCGGCAACCCGATCTTCTCCAGCATCTTGAAGTTATTCTCCTTAAACACCAAATTTTCAGAATCAACGAAGCGATCGAGAAAATTCTATTCCCCGAATTGGTTTGCTTTTTAGCTTCGCCCGTTGAACTTTATTCAATCAATAAATCGATAGTAATATTATTCATATTTCCCCCATCTCCTACGCAGCAACAGTCAGAAACTGAGAGAGAGAGAATGAGAGAAGCAACCATATTGGGTGGACAAACGAGTCAACAACTCCGGTTCGGGAACGCCGACTCGGCCGCGACGCGCATCGGATAAACTAAATAACACAAAATCACAATTCATAAAAATATTAGTGTTTATTTTATGATAAAAAAAACATTATATTCATAAAATATTTTAACCAAATCAAATCAAAATGATTAAATTTTAAATTATTATTAATATTAATATTAATACGAATTCAGGTCAAAAGAAAATAATTTTAATATGAAGAGTTTGCTATATAATAAATATATTACAAATTTCTCATGGTCAATATAATAAAAAGTTAATAAGTTTTTATAGTAATAAATAAGGACTAAGATTATATAATACTATTGAATAATTCCAGGTGCATATATTAAACTTCTAGTGATAAAATGGACTCATGGGCCATGCCTAACTCATTTTTCTCTAACTAATGATAATTTATAATAATCATTAATTAATTTGATTTTTAAAAAATTTTGAACTTATAATAATTAATTAATAATTTATTAACTAATTTTATAATATTTTAATTTTTTACCATAATAATAATTATAAATAATTAATTAATTAAAATTTATTTTTAGTGTATCATAAGAGAATAAATCTCTAGTTATATTTAAATATTTGTATTTTTTATCTATAGTTCTTTTTTTTTTAAATATGGGTATATTGAAAAATATGATACTACAGGATACAAATGAAATCGTTCTAAAGGTAAATGATTTTACTTTTCAATTAAAATAAATAAATGTCATATCATAAAAGTTGAAATCGTCATTGGTAAGAATAAGTTCTATATAAATCTGTTAGAATGAGTTCTGTATAAATCTTAACTCACTTGTGAACAATTTTCAATACAGTATTTTGGTAAATACTTCATAGTTCCCACCATGTAACATTTTGGTTTTTTTCTATTTATTGTATAATGGTAGAAAAGCCAAAAATTATTTTAGTTATTTGTAAAAAACAAAAAAGTTGTTTAGATTTTTTTAAAGTATCTCATCTAATTATTTTCATAGAAAATTGCTTCCTTTTTATGAAAAATTTTCTTAATATATACAATTAACAAAGAGAGTATAAAAAAATTATAAATTTAAAAGATGAGGTGAATTAAAATATTACATTTAGAATTAAAGAAAATCTCACTACTAATTTTTATATTTAGGACAAGAGGAATAGAAATTTTAATTGACAAATAGGGATAATTATATCACTAATTTAGCCATTGCTAGGAAATTGTATCACTTATTAGTGATAGAAAATTCTGTCACAGAAACTGAACTGTTGCTAAATTGTTAGGATAGTGTTATTCTAACTGTGAAATAATATTTTGTTTCAAATGATCTGATGCTAATTTGAAAACACAATAATTCCATCTTAAATCCACTAATGAGCGATGAAATTATTCCTCCTCAAATCTCTCGTTACTTTGTGATATAATTTTTCCTTCTCAAATTTGTCTCTAATTATTTTATTTCTCAAAATATGTTTTTTTAAATACTGTGGTTCTTGTGGCCAAAAAAAATATACTGTGGTTCTTGAAATTTAAAATATCCGGCATAATCCTACTTGACATATTGGATTGGGCCGGATTATTATGTAATTTTTTTGTCAATTTAATTCTTTTAATATTTCATACCGAATAATACCTTAAATATAATTATTTTTAGATAGATATATTTAGAAAAAAATCTTTTAACGTTAGTTAATTTGTAGAAATGCCTTTCTTGATACATCATCAATATATATTATATTGATTTTATGATAATCATAAGAATATTTTAAGAATCATTAATTTAATTTAAATTTTAAATTTATTTCTTAATGTAATGTTATTTTTTTGTGTATTTATAATTTTAGAAGATATTACTGTTGATCATAATATTATTTTTCAAGAAAATATATTTTGGATGGAAGTATGCATATATGTTTTTATTAATAAATATTTATTTGAGACCATGCCATGCCTAATACTCCCTCCAGTCATAATTATAAAAACTAATTTATCTTTTTTAGGTATATTAAGAAAGTTAAATAAATTAGCTAATTATGACTAAATTCAACTTCTCAAGATAAATCTATATTATATGTCTTCAATCTACATAAATTATTCAACTAAATCTTATATTAGTTATAATTAATTGATTTATTTAACTTTTTTAACCTATCTAAAAAAGTTAACTAACTCTTATAATTAGTGTTAGATTTAGGTCCGAATCCACCCTTAATGGGTCAGATTATTTGATTCAGGATAATAAGTCAAATAGTATAACAGACAATATATTGAAATTGTTTAGGATTATTTAATTAGGATATTCTCTAATTAAATAAATTATAAATTAAATAGAGAATTTAATTTATATAAAATAATTTATTTAATAATATGCATAAAATCCTAAATAACAGATATTGTAAGATTTAAATTTAAATAAAATATTTGATATCGTCCGTTGAGATTATAAAGAGACTCTATTAATAGTTGGAAATATTGTGATCTCAAATAGAAGGAAGACACAGTGTTCTTTACCTAGGTCTAATGGGCTTTTGTCACGGAAAACGGGGAAAGAAATAAAAGAAGAAAAAAAGAAAATCGAGAGGTAATCATAGAAATTAGAATACGAGCAAGTCCAAGCTTGTGGAGGGTAAGGTTGAAGCAATGCAATGCGCTCATGCAACCTCGGGCAAGTATGCGGTGCACGTGAGCAACCTTCGGCACCCAAACAACCTCGTGCAAGGTCTAGGCATGTTTGTGGTGCGCTAAGGGCAACCTCATCAACGCAGGTATAAGCAAATCATTAATTCCGGTTACATATATTAGAGGGGACTCGTCATAAATAAGACTAATGGAGTATTATTTATAAAACGTCTCATTTTTGTCCTTTTCATGGGAAACAAAACATGGATTTTGCTTTGTTCCCCTTTTTGGTTTGGGATTGATTGTTTAGGTTGAGGCGTGGAAAGGAATGAAGGGATGAGTGAAGTAGGTTGGGAAAGGAGCAGCAGTAGAAAATGGCGGCATGAGTAACGGAGAAAAAAGTTAATTTAGTTAGAGCCAATCGGTAATCACCCGTTGAGCTTTGTGCAATCCTTTGATTTGTGGGGCTGTGTTCCCGCTCTCACCAGTCACGCCCCATATTTCCTTTCCTTTCTCTAGGGTGAGTTTTCCAACGCCGGGCTCAGTGGAGAGTTTAATTATTAAATTAAGGGTATGTTTAATTTAACTTTTATAGAAAAAATTAATCATAAAGTAATTTTAAAGAATATATTTTATATAAAAAATAATTTTAAAAAATAAATATTTAGATAGTTATTATTAAAATAATTTTTTAATAAATATATTACTAAAAATAATATAAGATAAAATGATAATTATAATTAAAAGAGAGAGGAGAGATAATAAAATAAAAAAAATTATATAGGCAAAATTGTTATTTTTCAAGACAATAAATAAAAAATGTATGTAAAAATTATTGGGATTTGTTTATGGAAAATTATGATTTTGTCAATAATCAATTCTAAAATAAAAATAGATTTAAAAGTAATTTTTTTTCAAACTAAACACACACTGAGTAAAATGAGAGAATTACTCTAGAGTTACACAATTTAATCTGTGAGACTGTATAATATTTCTCTAAAAAAATATAATAATTACCTTATTTTATTTTATTTAATTACATAAATTTCGATCTATTTTTAAAATATATATATAAATTTTTTAAAATTAAAATATATATTACATAAATCTCCTCTACATAGTTAAGATTCTTTTTTTCATTATTATATATATTTAAGATTTTATTTTCTTCCACCCAACCTGATCAATAAGTTTGACTATTAAATTTTTGTTTTGATCAAGATATTCCTTTTTGACATAAGCATATTTAACCATTTATATTTTTCAATAAAAAATATTTTCTACACAACCAAAAAATAATTATAATACATATATTTTACAACTTTCTAACATGTTAGAAAATTAATTTTAATTATATATTTTAAATTTTTATCACATTTACTAAAAGCTTATTTTTTTAAGTTTATTTTAAATGGTTAAAAAAATATTTTTGTTTATCATATAGTATATTGTACGTTTGAGAGATGATATAAATTATTTAAAATTATAATACAATTTTTAAAAATATTTTTTGCTACAAACATTTATAGGCACAAATAGTCAAAATTTGAAAAACTGTTGAAAATAAATTAAAGATTTAGTATGATGAAACGTAATTTAGTAAATAAAATTTATTCTAATATTAATTCAATTTTAAAAAAAATATTTTTTGAAGTTTTTTTTAATATTTGGAGTACAGTTAATGGTTTATATTTAAATTTATATTTTTAATATAGAGAGGGTCCGTGTTCACTATTGGAAAAAAGAGAGTCCCTGTAATTAAAGTAAAATATAAGGGAGGTTAGAGTATTTTATTCTAATTAATTAGTTATATGACAAAAATAATTATACCTATCACCAACTATGGAAAAAAATAGATTCAATGCCATTAGTTTATATTGTCATTGGCTAAGTCTTAAATATTTAAAAGATTGGTCAAAAAGTATTAAATATTTAAAAGGGCACATGTTAAGGGGAAAAAAATAGAAAGGCATAAAACTTTCCTAAAATGAGTGAACTAATGGTAACATGAGACATAATTAAAACATATGATGTTTTGAAGTTTCAATTGCTATAATTACTCTAGCCTTTGAAAGATAAAATTGATGATAGTAGTAGCAAGCCAAAAAATTGAATATGTCAATATTTTATGGACTAATTTGATAATATACTTTGATAGATAAGTAAAATTATAAATTTTTTAGAGTAAAATACTCTAAACACCCCTTAGTTTTATCTTAATTACACAGACATTTTTTTTTTATTTTAAAAACCTATATAGACCTCCCTTAAAATTAAAATATATGTTATATAAACCTCCATTGTATATTTGAAATTCAATTTTTATCCACCCAAACTGTTAGTTGATCTTTAAATTTGATTTTTAAACTTTTCTTTTAGCAAAATACCCCTCTTTAACACAAGTATTATTTAAACATATATATATATAGATATATTATATTTGCCAAAATATCTATACAACTAAAAAAATACTTCTAATACATACTTGTATTTTGAAACTTTATAATATGTTATAAAATTTATTAATTTTGATTATATTATAAAATTTTATAATTTTAATTTTTCATCATATATATTAGAATTTATTTATTTTAATTTTTTAAATGGTTAGATATATATATCAAACACATATTTTTATTTAAATTTATACTTTAAAATTTCAAACACATTTTTTGCTAGAAACATTTATAAATATATTTAGTTAAGCATATATTTATTAAAATAAAAAAATAAAATTTTCAGTCAAATTTTTTATGTTCATCGAATTATGTAAGCCTAAAAACATCAACAAATAACTATTTGAAAAAAAATAAGGAAATAAAAATTAAGTAAAGGAAAATGAAAAATCTTAAATTCTTAAAATAATTTCATCCAAAATGTGCATTACAAAATAAATAAGTGTTTATATAAGATTCAATAAATTTAAATTGGAGATTACAAAGAAAAATACAATAAATCATAATTTAAATCCTATTATAGAAGAGGGTAAAATGGTAGATGAAATTTATTTTAATATATATATTTCATTTAAAAATCAAGTTTTTAGAATCTGTTCAGAATATTCATAATAGTATTAATTGATTGGATTAAATTGTATGTTTTCAAAATAAAGGTAAGTAAATTTTTAAAATAGAAAGAAAGTCTGTTTAATTAAAGCAAAACTGAATGATGGTCAGAATATTTTATTCTCTTTTTTTAACTTCGTACAAAGTTTTGTTTTGTTTCTTCATTCTTATAAAATATATTTTTAATCCTTTAATTCTAATATTATTAACAAAAAATGTTGTCATTAAAATTTTAAATATTGAAAAAATATTTTCAAAATGCAGACATATTAAACTTAATTTTTTTGAACAAAAATATTTTAATTTTCAAAATAATAATTATTATATAAAAAATAATTATTTGAGATTATTTTAGAGTTAAAGAATTAAAAAGATGCTTTATAAAATTAAGGGATTAAACTAAAGTATTGTATAGAGTTAGATGATTAAAAGTACATTTTTATCTTATTTTTATTAATTTAGCTTTTACGTATTAAAAAATCTAGAAAGCTTGATGCTCAGATATAAAAATTCTACTCTTATTATTCATAAAAAATATTTATCATTTTTTAATTATTCAGTTCGTGTGTGTGTGTGGATTTTATTTAGTTTTTATGACTCTTATCAAATTATTTCTTTTGCAAGTTTCAACTATCAATCTTATTTTTTTTATAAAAAAAAAAGTAAAAATGCAATCAGCACCTCATATTAATTTTATAAATATAATTAGCACCCTAAAATATTTAATAGCTTAATCAGCATCTCAAACTAATTTTAGAAGTACAATTAACACCCTAAAGTATTTAAATTATTATAATTTTGCCCGCTAATAAAAATATAATTTTTTATTTGATACATGCCATATAAATTTTTTATTTTGATACATTATTATTTAAAAGGACGTATAACATTATTTTAATAAATTATACTAAATAAACTATATAATTTCTTAACATTTACATATGAATTATATACAATATTAATTTTAAAGTTTATTCAGTACTCTTTTTTTAAATAATATGATACATGTGACCTTTTAAATAATAATGTGTTAAAATAAAAAAATTTACATGACATAAATTAAATATAAATTTATATTTTTATCAGTAAAAATATAAAATTATATTAATTTAAATATTTTAAAATATTATTCGTATTTTTAAAATTAATTTAAAATATTAATTATATTTTTAAATATTTTAAAATGATAGTTACTCACTCTTGACCTTTATCCAAAACAAAAAAAAATCAAATCCCATGTTAGTTTTACCGCGTTTATCTTACTTTAGAAAACGATCACGCTTATTTTGTTGACCAGCAAAAATGCTCACCTTTCTAGTTCCGTCATTTCTCTCCTGCTCCGTTCGTAATTGATGACCCCTTTTCATGTCTCTCTCCCTCCACTTTCCTCTTCTGGTTCGTTCATTCACAACTCTCACACACTTTCTTCAAAGCTCCAAAACCATGTTTTTCTTCTTTTCTTCTGAGTCTGATTATTCTAATTCCATGCTTCTTTAGCATCATCATTAACCAATGGGAGCTTGCTTCTGTGACCTCGAAGTAGACGTCAATGGCGAAGCAACTTTCATGGTGAACAAGGTGATTCTCCTTCTTTCTTGTACTTCGTCGTTTCCTTATTAGGATGCCTTGTGGGTGTTTGTTCTGTGGTCCGTGTTGATGAAATAGTTCATTTTCTCACTTAGTTGCAACATTGACTCCAGAAATTGTCTGTCGTTGCTTTTCCTTCTTTCTAACTTGATCACTACACACAATTTGTTAGGCTTAATTCCTTTTCGTTAAGGTCTTCTTGCAGAACAATTCTTAGGTGCATTCATTTAAAAATTCATCGAAGTTAGTGTTTTGGAAAGTGAGATCTGTTGATGCACCCTTTTTGATGAATTTGTTTTTCCTGTTTGCACGTATTTCCAAGGTGAAGAGTGTAATGTAAGATTGCTTCTTTCTTTGTATGGGTTTTATTGCTAATTCCAATATCCCAGGATGTATTTGATGTTCCCCTGTTAGTCTGCCATGTAAGTAAGCTATCTGCTACATGTTTCTTCCACACACTCTGAAGCTTTTCTTGCTTTCGTTGTTACAGAAACTTTTTTTCTTTTCTTTTTGTTTTTTTTGTTGAGTGCTTTTTCTGGCCATCTAACCTTCATATAAAACCACTTTGCAGAATGTTCTTTCTTCCTTCTCCAGTAAATGTAGCAACTTATTTGGTCATTTCATGGGTAAAAATGAAGTCCTTAAAGTTATCTTCAATGAATTTCCAGGAGGAGCACATGGTTTTGAGCTCATTCTACGATTTTGCTACAGTAGCACCAAAATGCTGATTACACCTTCCAACATAGTCATGCTTTATTGTGCTGCTCAATTCATGGAGATGCCAAATGTTATATCCCAAATTGAAAAATTCCTTGAAGAAGGGATTCATTTATGGACTTGGTTCGAGCTCCTCGAAGCATTAAAACAGTGCCAAGAGTGCTCGATTTCTTCGAAAAGTTACGTCACAATTCTGGACAGAATCGTAGAACACCTTATAGAAAGGCTTGTGATTTTTCCAGGCATTTCAAGCCCATATACATGTTCTTCTAATAGATCTAGTTTCCAGTTTTCTTGTGAAACTAGCAGTAACAATAGCTGGAGAAATAAATGTTCTGGTCCTTCTTGGTGGTTTGAACATCTTATGTTCTTGAAGGTTGATTTGTTTGAAAAAGTAGTAAGGACAATGATTTCTCATGATTTTGATCATGCTTTAGTCTCTAAGTTTCTATTTTATTACAATAAATTAAGTTGTTCTGGTACTGCAAAATCAAAGAAGAAGAATACTGTGACAACAGAAGTTGTGATCAATCTGCTTTCATTGCTTGATAAGAGGTCTCTTTCTTTGAAGGAATTGTTCGGTCTCTATCGAACCGCTTTCAGATTGAGAATAATAAGTTCATGCTGCAGAAGCAAAATAGAAAGTCTTATAGGTCCCCTGCTGGATCAAGGAACAGTAGATTATCTGCTACTTCCACCTCCAAATGGGATGGATCGTGCATTTGATGTCGATTTCGTACTGAGGCTTGCACAAGTATTTGTCAATGAAGGCGATTTTGGGATATCTTTGGGTAAACTTACGAGAGTGGCGAAAATGATGGACTCATTTCTGATGGAAGTTGCTGCAGATAGTCATCTTCAACCTTCTGAATTTGCAGAATTAATTACAGTTCTCCCAGATGCTGCAAGAGTATCTCATGATCAGTTATACCTAGCCATGGACATTTATCTGAATGTAAGCTATCATTTTGCTTGGTTATATGTACTAATATGCATTTTGCAACATTGTTTCTATAATGATGAGGAAAAAAGCTTATTGCAATAGAGTTATGATATGTGGATACTTAGTCAAATTAGTCATAAGAGATAAGGAATTTTCAAATATATTTATAACCCACGTCATTAAATTTTTTATATGAATATATAATTTTACCCTTCATTTATTAGTGTGATAGTTTTTTCTATTATGTGATATAATGGATATTAAATAGATATAAAATTAGAAAGTTGTTAAATTTTAAGGTAGATTTAATGAAGTTTAAAGTTTTTACTTGGTATATGTGAAACATGCTAAAAGTAATTTATAAATAGGATTAGAGAAGTATTACATTTATCTATATATAGAAAATGTTGTTTTGTGTATTTACTAATATGACTACAAATAGATAACCTCTAGAAAATCTTTTTCAGTGTAAGAGCACTTTAAAACCTTTTGACTATTCGTTGATTCTTATATTCTTTTAGTTAATATCAATATATATATATATATATATAATAAAATATATAGTAAGTCATATCATTCATAAATTATAAATAGTTAGCTCATTCTAGTTATTCTATTTCATCAATTTTCTTTCATATTTGAGGGTTTCATTGATATATATATATATATATATATATATATATATCATGTCCACAGGTTCAAGCAGGGCTAACTGAAAAGGAAAAGACGAGTATTTGCTATGCATTGAATCATCAGAAGTTGTCAGCTGAACTTTTGAGGAATCTTATAAGGAACTTGGTATTTCCTGCAGAAGCAAAACCCAGAAGTCATACTAATACACAAAGCAGAATGAAAAACTTACTCCAAGAGAATGATCATCTGAAATGTTTTCTTGATTCAGTGTTTCGTAAAAGCTTCAAGAACACAGATACTAAAGATCAGGATGCTGAAAACAGAACTACTGCGGATGATGATGATGAAGAGCTGAAACCTAAGGAGGATTTGCAAGTAATGCAGAGTGTGATGAAGTCTGCATCTCAGATCATGAACAATGCTAGATACTTGCCAAAACTGTGTTCAAAACTGCGATCATCACCCTAAAGTATTTAAATTGATACAATTTAACAATTTCACTAATAGAAATACAAATTTATATTTGATCCATGTCATGTAAGTTTTTTATTTTAACACATTATTATTTAAAATATTACATGTGTCATATTGTTTAAAAAAGAATACTGAATAAATTTTTTAATTAACTCCTATATTTGGATCTTGAGGAGCAATTTTTTTCTTAAAAAAATTCTTTTATGATCAAATTCTTGAGTAAGAATGAAGTAAAATACCACTTGAATATTGTTTTGCAATTCACTTGGAATAATTCAGGTGTTTAAACATTTGATTTTTTTAATTATCAATTTCTAAGTTCCTAATTGAAAGATTATTTTGATTTTGCTTTTTAACTTATTTTAGGATAACAAAATTATTATTAAAATTACTAAAAAAGGATCAGTATGATAAAAATATGAATGATATATTACCTAATAAAAAAAACAATAATATAGTTGACCACCACTCAAAATTAATGAAAATTTACTCGTTTGGGCCCGTCCAAAAAATACCAATAATGGGTGGGCGTAAATGGGTTGGGTTTATACATTAAATGGGCTATATGGGCACACCCTTAGACCGCCCATATACGCCCATATAATTTATATGTATTTATTAATTTTTTATTTTTATTTTTTTATTCATTTTTCCTAAACCTAAACCTACCACTCATCTCTGTATTTGCGGCATCTACAGTCACTCAGACCTCAATCTCGATCTTGCGTAGATGCCTCGCCTTGCCACTACCATAGCCGCAACTTGCATACCTTGCATAGTTGTGCTTTTAAAGAAGATTGATGAAGATTATGATATTTTATTATTAGTGATGGTTGTGATTTTAAATCACTAATTGATATCGATGAATGAATAGTTATCAATTTATCAATATTGTGTTTATTGTTTGTGATTTTATATTTTGACAAAATGATGAATAGTGGCAAAAATTGGGTGGATAGTAAAGAATTAGGATAATGATTTTATAACGAACAAACATGATTTTTTAGAATAAAAGTACAATTTTTTTCACAAATCACAAATGTACATCTTTTTTTTTTGTTGCCTACCCGATTCACTGGAGCTTTGTCCCGACTACATCTGGATCCGACCCGCGTTGCGTACCTGGCTATGGTGGGTGAGTCTCCCAACAGGAATTTTCTGCGTACGTCAAGGCTCGAATTTTAGACCTTGCTTAAGCGATACTGAGTTGCTTACTACTCGGATCAACCTCCGTTGGTCAAATGGACATCTTATATCCATTGAAATCCGCATAGGTTTAGGGTAGCCTATTTATTATGGGCTTCAATAAATTCTTAACAAGCATAGACTAACCCATTGAGAGATAAATTAGCAGACTATAAGCTGACTATTGGACAGCTAACCTACCCATTGTTAAACACTAAATAATATCACTTGTACGTTATTTTTTGTCAATAGAATATTCTAGTTTCCATATATAGATAATGTTAACTATTTAAATTTTTAATATCATTATATTAATTAAGATAATTTATAAATTATTATGAATTAACATTATTGTATGTAAAATTTATCTCAACATTATGATCATGGTAATTCAAATATGTTTCCGCATTATTCTCATGTGTTTTTATGGATGTTTGATAAAAGTTTTAGATGATGAAACATATGACAAGGACACCAATGCCCTTTTATACCCCACACACAGAGTTGATACATGGGGGGATTATGTAGTTGTCAATAGCTAATGGTTTTGAATATTTATATTTTTGTCCAACGGTTTTTGAATATTTATATAATATTTGAGAAAGTAAGGATGCTTCAAAACTTAGCAATTGATACCTATCAGACTAACTTAATTATATTTTTATGTATCTTTTGTTAAACAAATCAGGCTAATATTAAGTTAAACTACCTTGTAGGCACATGCCAAGACCAAACAACAAGCCTAGGTCTATTTTAATATTTTAATAAAGTATTTAAATTCTCACCAATAAATATTTAAATTATATTTTTTAGGTATAAATATATATTATACACACTCATGTAACTTAATATATATATATATATATATAAAAGAGTGGGAGTGATATAAGTTCATTAATATAATATAAGATAAATTATATATTTAGTCCTTTATATTTATATCAAATTTTATTTCTGTCTTTTAAGTTTAAATTTTTTAATATAAAATATTAAATCAAAATATTTAAAATAAAAATTATTTAATTAAAATTTGACAAAATCTGTTTGATTATAATATTTTTATTTTTAGTTTACAATTAATATTTAATTTTATAGTTATCATTTTAAATTTACTAAATTAGTACTTTTTGTTAGTAAAATTAATAGTGCTAAGTTTAAAAAATTTAAAATATTTTTTAAAATTTAAGATATTAAAATAAAATTCAATACAAATATAAAATATTAAATAAATAGTTTAGCCTATAATATAAATAAAGTTTTAAAATAAATTAGAAATGAAGTTTCTCCCTCCATTTAACAAACGCCGCGTTTTAGTGATGCTGAGCTGAGTACCCAAACCGGACGCGGGAGAAATCCAAGCCAAAGCAAACCAAACCTAATCTCCCCTTTCCCCCTCAGTCTTATTACAGTCGTACGAGTATTCGGCCGTCTCTCCCAAACTTCCCCGTCCACGTTGCCTTTGATGATGCCCTCCGAACAAATTCTGAGCTTAGCCGGAGAATTACAATAAGCCGGCATGCATTCTTGCTGCTAAAAGACGCAGTCGGAAGTGTAGTCTCATCGGTTTGGGATTCAAAGGTGGGTCTTACGTCAAGGCAAACCTTTGGAATTCTCATTTCTTTTTTGGTTTGGAAATTCGCATAGGTTTCGGGATTTGTGATTGTAATCTGTCTCTTATCAGAGTTCTTTCTTTGTTAGGTTTGTGGTAGTAATGGATCCTCTTGGTACTGTCGTCGACAAATTGAAAGGTTTTACTAAATCAAGCCAAGAATTCTTGGCCGGCCTCATCCCTGGACATGGCAACCGCCGAAACACTGCTTCTCGCAATCCGGTATGTTTCCCATTTCAACCATCATGTCTGATCCTAGTATTCCACACGTATTCTTTGAACGCAATGTTGTTCTAGGCGGTGCTGTTTATTGCATTTTGAATAATGTAGGCCATTATCATTTTTTGTTGCAATGCAAGGATTTTCCGTTGGTTTTATTGAGGAATAAACCTGCAGTCTTATTCAGCGACTTTTGATCATTTAGGATGAGTTGCAAAATTGGATGGTTCTAAAGTGAGGGTTGGGCATTATGCGGCGTACTTTGATGTTTGGCTTAATTTTTTTTATGCCATGCTTAAAATGGACGTTGCACAATCTTACCCTATTTTATTGATTTCCATGGACGTATCTGATGTTCTATTTGTTTCTTGAGTTCCTTCATTCGCTTTTTATTGATACATGTTTCAATCAAAGAGTCTTTAGTATTTCTTATGATTTCAGAAAATGTACACATTTTTTAAGCTCATTGCAAGAAGATTTCAAACTCACAACTTGAAAAATCTTTGGACCTTGATGTTCTCTTGCTTTGCAAATTTGTTTGTCAATAAAGATTTTGTTCCCTGTTGTGTATATGATAGATGAACTAGGTTTTCCTTAGGTAATGGTTTCTTTGTCGTGTGTTTGACAAATTTGTACACGATAATAATTTCAGATTGAAATCCTAAAACGTTTACAGAGAGAAGCGTTTTCGGATCTCATGAAACTCAGGGAAAGACAAGACAAGTTTGAAAGAATACTTTCCTTCTATAAACCCTCCTCTGCAGGAGGTCCATTTCAAGAATCTACCACCCATGTAAGGGGGCAGGTGGATCTTTTGGGAGCGTTGTTGATGATGAACAATACTAATGAGGAGAGTTTAGATGTAATGGATAGAGCTGGAATTAGGACTGGAGTTGATTCGAGGTTAATTTTTGAAACAATCATCAGGGATAAGGATACTCTTATTGCAGAGTTTGTGGCCAGTCAGAAAGGTAAGGAGCATGACACTGATGCCCTGGGAAGCCCGCTATCTCTGGCAAAACTTGGTTATATGGCAAACGTTAATGATTGGTTATCTGTGATGGCTATCCCTATGGGAGCTCAATGCAAAGATGTTGCAATTGCTTCGCAATCTTTCTACCAGGTACTACATAATCTTATTTGTTTCTTTCTGGTGACTTAGTAATGTTCACATTGAGAACTTTTTACTGCTGGAATGAAATTTTTTTTGGTGTCCCAAATCCAAGCTTTTAATAGTCAGTTCTTCTCTGTAGAATTTGGGTAACATATTACTTATTACAAGTTTTGAAAACATTGAAACAGCATATAATGGTTTTAAAAAGAAAAGATTTGTTTTTAGCCTTTTCCCCGCAAGTGTTAGATTTTGCAACCATTAGGTTGTTTGGTTCTTGTATTTGGCTGAGAAAAGTTTTCATTATCCTGAGGTTAAGTCATATGTATCTAGATAAATAGATGGTTCACCATTCCTTTTGTTTAAATTTAATCTGGAGTCACTCGCTTCTGAGCTGTAAATATATTTCCCTCTGGAGTCACTCACTTCGGATTTGTCTTCTTTACTTCCCTATATATTTTGAAAAATTGCCTAGAGTGAGAGTATATATTCATGCAAAAAATGACTTGTATACAATTCCGTTTTTATTTTATCTGGTTTTGGCTATCATTTGTTTATAGGGGCCCTAATTGCATCATTTGTTTCTGTGCATCAAGCACGGAAAGGGCCTTACAGACGTTTCCTCGGCTGGACCACCGCTACTGAATCTGCAAAATGGTAGTGCCATCAGCGTGATGGTGAGAAAATCAAATATCGTTGCTTCATTGGCTCAGTTTGTATCCGGACTAGGAATGCCATTAGGTTCTAATGCAAGTGAGAATCGGTCCAGCACTTTCTCTGAACTTTCATGTCACTTACCTAGAGGAACGAAGCTCTCTGTTATGGGTCTCTACCAAGTTCCTCTTTCTTCAACTGAACTATCAAAACTTGGACCTCTCACAATTCCAATACTCACATCACAACGAGAAGAACGAGAAGCACCCGAAACTGGCTATGGAGCATTTCCATGGACGGGAACGAAGACACGGTTCTCCACTCAATCTATCGCCCTTACGTTGGAATCGGAACTCGATGATATCACAAAGATGGGAGGTTGGGTTGAGATGAACAGATCAAATGTTCAGTGGGGTGTGAGTATGTGTGATGTCTCAGAAGATTCACTTGGCTGGGGAATGAACCTCCATGGAATGATTGGAGATTCAGCAACTGGGGATCTCTTTCAAGCTGAATGTTATCTGAAATTTAACTTGGGTAAGAAATTCTGCTTGAAGCCAGGTTTTGCTTATGTGACTGCTGGGGATTCTAAAATAGCTGGTTTGATGCTACGCTCTAGTTGGTCCTTCTGATCATTTAGGGTCAATGGAGATACCCTGTTATGTACTTTTTGTTCAGGTGCTCATTACGTATAATCCAAATCATTTTTTTGTTGTCGGTCGTTATGCCCTTATAAATTCAAAACTTTTCTTTTTAAAAAATTGCTGTTTACTTATCAAGTTAATTAGACAATATAATTATCTTATTATGGACTATGCATAATAATAAGCGCATAGGAGAGAATTTATTTTTAAATTATCAAACATTATATTTCATTTAATTTACAATGTTATATATCCATATTGCTCACATATCTTTTAGTGTAGGATTGTGATCCTTTGGACACGCCCTTATGAGAAATTTTACAATAATTTAGGTGGACTCGTATCATGAAAATCTTATCAGAGTCATGTTTTGATATACTCTCAACAGAGTAATTTGTTGTGAATTTTATATTTTTACGTGCACATACATTTTGTAGTTTACATTGAAATTGTTGTGTGCTAGAGAGAAAATTATTCGAAATAAAAATTGATCATTCAATATGTTTAAATAAATCAATTTATTTTAATAGACATAAAAACTTTAACGAATAATTCTATTTATAAGTAATGAGTAGTAAAACTTTTTTCTCTCAAAGCACAAAATTTAGGTTCTTTTGCCTATTAAGTCTAATTTTTCAATCAAATTTAGTCGCAAGTCATTTTTATTATTAATAATTGTCTAACAGAATTTTAAAGTTTTATCCATATCAATTTTTATTATTAAGAGAAGTGCACAAAACATGATAAATAAATAAATTGTAAATTTGTCAATTTTATTATATGTCTGGAATTTTTTGTCCTTTTTGGAGTCAAGTTGAGTCAAAGTCAAATTTTAACGTCCCCATATATTTACTTTAAAATAAATCAAAATGACTCAACAATTCTATATACAATTTACTGAAGGGTGAATGTCGCTTACTCGGTATTTTCTTCCTTTTGTTTTCATGTTCTTTCTGTCTAAAATTCAATGAATTCACACTTTGATGACCCACAAACAAAAGCTTTGCTTTTTGCCTTTTCCTTTTCTTTTGGATTCGGTATTATTGTTATTATAACCCAAAAACACTTTTGGGAAAAAAACCCTTAAAACATTCCGTTGCCGGGAATCGAACCCGGGTCTCCTGGGTGAAAGCCAGATATCCTAACCGCTGGACGACAACGGATTGCTTGATGCTTTAGAATACTAAAATATATAATTTCTGTTTATAAGTTGCTTAGATTCAACAGAGCACTTTTTGAGATGTTTATTTGTTTATTTGTTTAGAAAAAGATGGCTAGTTATTTATTAGTTACCTAGTCACCTCTCAAACACAGCTGTGACCATTGACGAGTCACAGGAAGTAAGCATTTTCTATTATTATTATTATTATTATTATTATTATTATTATTATTTTTTTGTCCTTAATATATGATTTAATTAGAGAGTTGATCTTAATTTTAAATATAAAAAATATTCTTTATATTTATAAAATTTTTCTAAAATTATCGTTATTAATACTCTGTTAATAATAATCAAATAAGAAAAGGAGGAAGAGAAATAATGAAGATGATTAAGATATTTTAAAAAAAATATTTTATATCAACGAATTTAATTAATTTTTTAATATAATTAAATTTATTAAATAGGTACTATATTAAAGATAGGAGAAGTATTATTATTGTTTATTGAGAAATGATAGCAGCAGATACAAAAGTCATGAGAATTCTCCATGTACATGTATTACTATTTTCACTGTACGCAAAAGTTTCTTCTTCATAGACAACGAAAGGAGTCGTGTCATTTACTCAGTGGAGATTGAGTTGCAACTGTCGTTATCTCCTGTTTTGACAGTTGAATTATTTCTTCAAATGTGTGCCTTCATCTTGAAAAATCATTCATAGAGCCAACTTCAAGTCAAACTTAAATACTTCCACGTTGTTATCTTGGACTTCTCTTCCCTTCAGAACAGATATATACATACACACATATATATGTATATTACTGTATGATACAGATGAAACTCATTTCTGGTCTATGAAGTCTAAAGACATGAGGCTTTCTTCTTTTTACATTCTGCTGCTTCTATCTGTGCTTTCTTCAACACTCCATTATTGTTTCTGCCAACAAGAATACCTTAACAACACAGTGTATGACTGCAATTTCAACCTCACAACAAAGGCAGGATATGTCTGCAATGGCCTCCCTAAGTCATCATCATGCACTTCCTTTGTAATTTTCAGATCAAGACCCCTTATGATACACCTCTAAGCATTGCCAATCTTCTTGGCTCTGAAGCATCTTCCCTAGCCTCAATCAACAACATCTCAAGCAACAACAACTTTCCTTCCAGTAGAACTGTGATTGTTCCGGTCTATTGTTCATTTTCAGGTTACTAGAATTCAGTGAATTAGATGTTTGTCTTTATGTCAAAGTAGCTTTAACTAATTTGATAGAATTTTCAGTGACATTATATACTTTTAATTAGTTGACATGGGACTTGTTATATTCTAATATCCTTCCTACTACTTTGTTTTTTTTGCTCTTCATCTTGACTAGAAACCTTGGGTTCATTTTATTCAATCTTCATTTTTGTCTCCTTTTTCTTCCACATTCATCGAATGTCTCTTCATATTAGAATTTAGTGAATTAAGTATAGATTAACTTCGTCTTTCAATTAAAATAACTTAAACCAATTTAATAGGATTTCCCTTAACATTACATACCTTTAACTCATCTTTCAATCTAATACAGGCAATATCTATCAGCATGCGACTTCTTATGAGATGAAAAGAGGAGACTATTACTTCAAATTGGCCAACAAGACATATCAAAGCCTTGTCAATTTCCAGATGTTAGTACGTCAGAACTATTACCATCCTATCAATATCAGTAGTGGTGCTCAAGTTTCAGTTCCAGTGCTGTGTGCTTGTCCCTCAGCAAAACAGATCTCAGATGGAGTCTCTTCCTTGCTGGTTCATACCTTTGATTATGGTGATTCACTGCAATCAGTTGCAGAGTCTTATGGTGCGGATCAACAGAGTTTGTTGAGCGCTAATGAGTTGCCTTCAAATGCTACTATTTCTGCTTTGACGACTATTTTATTTCCTCTCAAACCCTCTTCTTGTAAACTCAATTCATATTTGTTCTATTGCACTTGTTCATTCTCTCAGCTTTACTTTTCAAATTCAAGTTTCAATAATCTCAATTGTGGTCATCTTCAACCTGATGATGCTCATCGTTTGCCTGGGAAATTGGTTGCTTCTATAGGTAAATTCTCTTTTCAATACCTCCCAGATAGCTATGTTCTTTGCTGACTCACTTCAACATGTTATTATAGGAAAATATGCAGAAGATATAGTGCCTGTTTGGAAAACTTGTAAACCTAGGTTTTAAAAAGGCTTCTAGCCTAAACTTTAGTTTAGAGAAATTTTAAAACAAACAGCCATATTTGTCCATAAGTGCTTTTGATTAAACCATATTTTCAGATAAGCTGATAAGAGTAGTTTTTGGAATAGTAAAAGAGCTTATGGATTAACTAAATACTATTTTATCCATACTTTTTCTTATACACTCTCTCTCCTCTTCTCCCTCTTATCTCTCTTCTCTTCGTCCTCGTCACCATCTTTGTTGACGTGGGTTTCATTGCTGTGCTCATCGTCGTCTGTCTTTTGCTCGCCTCCGTCTTGGTCGCTGTCACTGTCTGATGCTCGTCTTCTACTCGCCTCCGTCTGATGCTGGAGTCTACAGCCCTTTCATGCTGTTGCATCGTTGTAGGAGAGGAAGAATAAGTCTATAGTGGTCGCTGGAATTTCTGAGGAGTAAATAATTTTTTTTATCCCATACCCTTTCTGGTAATTTACTAATTACAAAAGTCCTTATAGTAATAATTATTCAAACACTCATTTATTCATAACCATATTTTTTCCATAAGCTCTTCTCCATAATCCCTTTTTTAAAAGCTGTCTAAAATTTTTTTTTTTATAAGCCATTTTCTAAAAGCCTATTCAAACTGGTCCATAGTAATAAAGTGTAAGAATCAATACATTTTGAGGAAACCTACTGTAGAAGGAAACCTAGCTTACTTTCATATTTTATTTTATTTACTTTCTGTTATAGTTGCAAGTGCAGAATACTTTCTCATGTTTTATCTTTCTTTTACCCTTACTATAGAATATTTTGGATGTTTCCTTCCAAGAGAGTAAACCTTAGGATATTATTTTATTTTCCTTTCTCACTTTATAAATAGAAGCTAGGCAACACTTGTCGTACGTGAGCCTAAAATCAACCATGAGACCATCAGCCAAATACCTTTATTTTGATTAAAATAAATTATGAGACCCTCAACCAAACACCTATTTCATTTCATTATCATCTAAGTCTAAGTGTGTGTTTGGATTAATTTTTGGAGAATAATTTATGTAAAATTAGAAAAAAAAATTCTTAAAAACCATGGTTTTGCACGTGTGCTCCCTAAAACCATGGTTTTCCATTATAAAGTGTGTTTTGAAAATCCTATTTAGGATGGTTGGCTACCATATTTCAAAACCTTGATTTATACTCTTAAAATCGCTTTTTTAGGATTACGCAAACACCCCCTACGGAAGTTGTTTGAGGGGGAATTGCCAAAACCATGGTTTAGACCTTTAAATGATTTTCTACTTGACTCCCAAACACACCTTCTCTCCTCCTTGCTTGAGTGGCTGATCAAATCAATAGAATTAATCAATTTCTGTGTCCAAGCATTGTATGATCTCTATGTACCATACTTTGCA
Source organism: Leucaena leucocephala (assembly GCA_037074615.1). NCBI lineage: Eukaryota > Viridiplantae > Streptophyta > Magnoliopsida > Fabales > Fabaceae > Leucaena > Leucaena leucocephala. Next base: position 5,107,774 of record CM073548.1, on the reverse strand, counting down.
AAAAGCATTATATGATCTCTATGTACCATACTTTGCAAAGTCTTCGTCTGGAAAAACAGAATTACTCTGTTTCACTTTATTCAGATTTTTGCAGGTGTTGGTATTCGTGCTGTTTTTTTGTGCTTATTTCTATTGGGTTATAAGTTACATCAATGCATAAAACAAAAACAAGAAAGAGTTCATAAGGAAAAAATGTTCAGGAAAAATGGTGGCCTTTTGCGGCAAGAAAAGATGTCAAATTATGGGAAATTGAGACAATGCAAAGCTTTTTGCAGCAGAAGAACTAGAACGTGCAACAGATAACTTCAATCAAAGTAGGTTTCTTGGTCAAGGTGGTTATGGAACAGTTTACAAAGGAACAGATGGTACCATTGTTGCAGTTAAGAAGTCAAAAGAAATTGCTAGAAACCAGATTGAGACATTTGTCAATAAAGTTGTGATTCTATCCCAAATAAACCACAGGAACATTGTGAAACTCTTGGGTTGGTGCCTAGAGACTGAAGCCCCGTTATTCGTGTATGAATTTATTCCCAATGGAACACTTTCTGACCACATCCATAACCAGGAACTTGAAGCAAATATTTCATGGGACACCCGCCTCAGAATTGCTTGTGAGGTTGCTGGGGCAGTGGCCTATATGCATTCTGCAGCTTCCATTCCTGTCTTTCATAGAGACATCAAGACTTCCAACATACTCCTGGATCATAAGTACAGTGCCAAAGTATCTGATTTCGGGACTCAAGATCAGTGCCAAATGATAGGACTCACTTAACCACAGCAGTGCAAGGTACATTTGGGTATATATTGATCCTGTATATTTCCAATCAAGCCAATTCACAGATAAAAGTGATGTGTATAGTTTTGGGGTTGTTGTTGCTGAGCTCATTACTGGAAGAAAACCCTTTTTACAACAAGCTGAGGGTCAAAACCTTGTTGCAGAATTCATTTCTTTGATGAAGAATAATGACCAAGTTTTTAAGATTTTAGATGGTAGAGTTGTTGATGAAGGAGGGAAAAATGATATTCTTAGCATTGCAAATCTTGCAATGAGATGCTTGAGACTTAATAGGCCAAAGAGACCCACAATGAGAGAGGTTTCAATAGAGCTAGAAGCACTAAGCAAGACACAAAATGCCTTAGAGATCACTGAATGTTCTCTTGAGTTTTCAAATGATAAGGATACTACCACCTCTTCTCTTGAAACAATCCAAGAATCCACAGAAGAAAACACGTCATTATTTCTCCAAATGGATTCCACATCCATCTGAAAGTGAACTAGACACGTGCACCATTCCAATTTTTTTTTGGGCAAAAGTGCACATTTAATCCTCTAACTTTATATAAGGTTTTAGTTTGGTCCTTAATTTTATAAAGTATTTTTTCAATCATCTGCCCTAATATCGTTAGTCTCAAATGATAATTGTTTATGACTTTGTATCAATCATTTCTTTTAAAATTAAACTTAATATGTTAGCATTTGAGAATATTTTGTCAACACCTCAATTTTAGTGTGATCATTTTTTATTAACGGTATTAGGGTTAGAAGACTAAAAAGACAGTTTAAAAAATTAAAGGAACAAAATAAAATTTTGTATAAAATTAGAGGAGTAGAAATGCAGTTTTGCCCTTATTTTTTTAAGATTGCAACTCCAACAAACTTCAAGAACAACAGCAAGTAAGAATAGACAGGAAAGTTGGTTGCTTTGGTACAATGACATCACAGAAGCATGCAGAACAGAAAGATAGCAGATACGAGAAAAGTAAGATTGGATTTCATTTCTTTCATGATTACATGTTTCTCAACTAATTTTAGTTTTACAATGCTTGACCACTAACATCCCTTAACTAACTTAACTGAATTCTCATAACTACCTAACTAGCTCATGGATCAACTCATTCCATCCATTAATCTTCACCAATTTGTGGCTAGACATTCATTATGGAAGGTTCGTTTTTCATTCCACATCCTTATAGTCATTTGAAAATTATTACAACACTCTTTAATGTATCAATAATTTATGATAGTTTTTCTAAAATACTCTTTTAATTTATTAGACTGTTCACATTTCCACAATATGGTATTTATTACTTCCTCCTATCCAATATATAAGAATTTTTTACAAAAAAAATTTAGTCCAAAATATAAGAAGTTAATAGGGTAATTAATGATTATTTTTTATTCTTATCTCTATTAGATAGAGGGATATAATTGATAATAAATACATATTTAAAAATCATATTTTTAATAAGGGTAAAATAGGTAAATTTTATCAATTTAAGACACATTAAATGACTTAACTAACATTCTTTGGTTCGTATGAATTAGTTAGCAACTTCTCGTATATCAGATCAGAGGGAGTATAAGTCCATTTGAACTAATCCTCACAAGCTAATGAATGATAGTGAAGTCATTAAGTATGCTTTAAATTAATAAAAAATTTCAAAGTTTAAACTTATTTTCTTTTTACATTTACAAATTATTATCATATCTCCCTCATTTTTCTCTTCAATAAGAATTAAATAAGGGTAAAAATAAAAAAAAAGTTATTAAAAATCTCTAAGTGGACTTATATTTATGATAAAAAAATTTCTATAAGTAGATTTATAACAAGGAGCAGAGTAGAATATTGTTACCCTTTCTAAACTTCAAGGATTGCACGGCGCAATCCAATTCCAAAAGAAAGAACCTACATTGAGAAATGGACGACCCAAAAACCAGTTGGAATTGATGAAGATGCGAATGGTTGTTTCGATGCCAAATTCATTATTCAGTATTTTAGAAAAATTCAGTGATGAGATGGCTAAAAGAGTCAGGGTTTTATTCCTTTTTTTTAATGAAAAATTACTTTATTTTCTCCTTTTTTTTTTCAAAAAATAAAAGCCAGTATAAGGAGGCACATTGGCCTCTACTAATTAATCATGGTATCTATCAAATTTATGTATTAAAAGTAAGTCATATGAGGTCAGGTACTGAGTTAAACCATAGTTTAGTTGTTGAAATTGGGGTCAACTCAAAATTAAATTGGTTGTAATTAAAATAATACTCTCTCTGATCCTAATTATAAGAGTTAGATAGTAAGTCTATTTTAATCTTAAATATAAAATTCGAATCCACTTTATTTTTTTATTTTTAAAGTGTTCCTATATGATTATACATATTATTTTTTTTATTAAAAATTGTTCAAATTTATATTAGTAAAGAGAGTATTTTAAAGCACATAATTATTATAAATAACTAAACTAAATTATGTGTGATTGGGAAAAAAATCTTCGGCTATATATGGTTGTCGTGTTATGTGGAGATGTCTTCGGCTATATAGGGTTGTCGTGTTTTGTGGAAATGTCTCGTCGGAGTTATAAAATTGGTTTCACCAAAAGTTAATAACCAATCTACGAATATAGATGAGCTATGGTTTTATGAAGCATAAATTTACTCTGTTTTTTTCCCTCATAATCATTCAAAAAATTGGCATTGAAATTTTTTTAACTATTAATATAGATAGATTTACCACTATGATGAAATAAACTATTACAAATAAACACAACCTGTTGAAAGTAATATTAATGGCCAGTCTCATCCCTAAAGCAATGGAAAATACAGAGGAAATTGCAAACAGATACAGAGGAATATAAATCCAAACACCCAAACAACTTGAGAGTAAAAGACTAACAAAGCCTAACATAGTAGATGACAAGATCCTTTAAACATGATATTTTAAATTTAAACTAGGCTATATGTATGAAAAATATTTTATTGAGTGAGGCAAAAATCACTTCGGTAATCTTTACGCCTTAGGATGATTAGTATCTATCGCCTAAGAAATACCACCTAGATTCTAAAAAAAAACACAGAAAGTCAAAGAAGAACACGTGACTGATTTCTCCTGTTTGATAGTTTTGAATAGTTATTTGAATTTGTTAGCCATCACATATGAAAAGTCATTTCTCATTGTAATCTTTGACTTCTATTCCTATCTAATATTCAATTTGAAACTTATGCTACACAAGTACTTGTACTACTATAGATATATATACATATATATATGTATGTGTGTGTATATATATATGTATATATGTATATATGTATGACAGTCAAAGCACCATCAAAACTCATCTAATTCTTAAGAAGAAGACATGAAGCATCCTTCGTTCATCCTTCGTTCTACATTCTGCTCCAATTGTCTGTTCTTTCTCAATTGCTACTCCAATGTCGCTGCCAACAAGAATACCTTAACACCATTTACGACTGCCGATCTGTCAACTTCACGGTAAACGCCGGATATATCTGCGGAGGCCAAATACTCTCCCGTGCCTCCTTTGTAACATTCAGATCAACCTTATGACACCCCGGAAAGCATTGCCCATCTTCTTAGCACTGATGCATCTTCCATAGTCTCCATGAACAACATCACAAGCATTAGCCACAACATTCCTTTCAACCAAACCATGATTGTTCCTATAAATTGTCTATGTTCAGCCAATATCTACCAGTATGCAATTCGTTACAGCATAAAGCCAAATGACACATACAATTTCTTCGCCAGAAGCGCATTTCAAGGCCTTGCTAGTTGCCAGATGTTAGAACGTCATAATTATTTCTCCTTTGTCAATCTTGAAGCGGGTGCTCACAGTTCCAGTGTTATGTGCTTGTCACTGATAAACAAATCTCAGATGGGGTTTCCCATTTGCTAGTTTACACACTTGAATATGGGGATACAAGTAATTTGGTCTCACAGAAATATGGTGTGGATCAAGACAGTCTGCTAGCTGCTAATAATGAGTTGCCCTCAAACGCCACTGTCTAAGCCTTAACTCCTATTTTAGTCCCCCTCAAACCCTCTGCATGCAAACTCAATCCACATTTATTCTACTGTCCATGTTCATTCTACCAGAGATACAGACCAGAAAGTTTCAACAGTCCAGATTGTGATTATCTTCGTGCCAGCTGTTCCCCTGTAAAACTGGTTGTTTCCATAGGTAAATCTCTTTTTAATCCTCCCTAGCTCACTATGTTTTTAGATAGCATGATTATGACTCACATGATGAACCTGTTATACCAAAATAGGCAAAAGACAGAATTATGTCTCAAAAATGTGAGCAAAGCACATTCTCCTTAAGGTTATATTTGCCCTTACAATTCGTTTTTCTTTTCTTCGGCCAGCATCCAACACTACCACTTGGACAATGCGCCAATTACATAATTGTCAAAATTACTAATTTTTATCTCTCTTTGCTTGAGTAGCAGATCAAGTCAATATAAATGATATATGCTATTATATAGTCAGGGATATTATGGTAAATAATACTGGAAGTTAGTTGGAAGAAAAAGAGTATGAGGTGTCGAGGGTAGTATATACTTGCTGTATGCATTCCTTGGCAGTTCGTTGAATGAATTATCCTTTTCTGCTCTCTTTATGTTATCTGTGCTAACAAGGGTATCAGAGCCCAATATCTGGCCAATGGCACCACCAGATACTCGGTCCACAGAACCCCTTACTGAATTGGAGAATCGCCTGGAGCTACATCGAACTTCTGTGACTAATCGATTGGATCAACATACACAAGATATATCAGAACTGAAGCAACCTATTAGCCGCATTGAAGATTTCATGAAGGATCTAAATGAGAAATTTGCGTCCCTTGGAGTTGTTGGTAATAAACTGCTATAGGTAACGGTGGTAATGGAGGTCTCGACGAAGGTTCTTCTTCTGCAAATAGGGTTCCTGCTTTTGGGTCATTCCATGAGCTGCACAACACAACCTCTGTATACTCCATTCAGACTAAACAAAGTCAAGTGGAATTTCCTCGATTTGACAATACTAATTTTTGTGGGTGGGCATATCGTTGCTGGCAATTTTTTGAGGTGGATGGGACTCCTCCTAAACATGGTATTCGTCTCTTAAGCATTCATTTGGAGGGTCATGCCTTGCGATGGCATCAAACTTTCATGAGTTGACGTTCTTTCTTTGACATCAGATGGGAAGATTATTTCCTCCACCTGGAGGACAAGTTGACGATGTCCATGATGAGCATCCACTGATTGCTCTCAAGAAACTCCAACAGGCCGACGTGTTTATTGTCAATTATGAGCAGAAGTTTGTCGAGTTGCTCTCGGAGGTTGATATTCCTGAGGAGGTAGCTATTAATCTCTTCATTGGAGGGCTTCGCTCTGATATCCAGCAGTTTGTATTGAACTTTGCACCGATCACCCTGGCTAAGGCATCTTGTTCAGCTCGTTTGCATGAGGCCACAATTCATGCTATCTATGAGCATGCCCCTGCACCCAGTCTGATAGTTGACTATCAGCCCAATCTTCATGTTCGTCTAGCTCTGGGTCCAAATTCGCTACACTCTTGGGCCCGACATCTAGGTCAAACTCTACTAGCCATAAAGGGTTGGCCTATGTTCCATCGAGCCAAATGCTTCTTTCTCTACTTCGGGGGTCATCTTCCCCTGTTTCTCTGCAGTTGCTTCTAGTATGAAACCCACAAGGCAGTTGTCTAAACGAGAAATGGATGACCGGCGTCAAAAGGGACTTTGCTATTGGTGTCTAGAGGAATACTTGTTGGGTCATCGCTGCCAAGATTCCCATGTTTTCACTTTAATGGTTATAGCAGAGGATGATCAGCTTGAGGATTCTATAGGCAATGCACAACCATTAGTGGATGGGGTGATTAACACTATCGAAGGCTGTGAGAATACTTCTACAATGAAGTTGTTGGGTCATATCAAGAATCACAAGATTATTGTCCTTCTCGACACTGGGAGCACTCATAATGTCCTTGACATTACTGTAGTTAAGTGACTCAATTTGAAGGTTCAAGATTGTTCTCCTATTAGATTAGTTGTGTCTGATTCTCATCAAGTTTGTATTTCTGAATACTGTCCTGGACTTAAGTGGGAGATGGGAGGCACAAATTTCACTTTTGATTTTTTAGTCATAAAGATCGGGGGATATGATGCTATTTTGGGGGTGAAGTGGCTGAGAACTTAGGCCATTTTACGGTGGATATGGACTTACACTCATTTGAGTTTCAACTTAATGGGCAATTGGTTGTGCTACAAGGGTTTAGTGCTATTGACTCTATGCATCTGGAGGAAGTATGTGTTCCTAGAGAGCTTATGATAGCTAATAAACTATATTTGCTTCATGGTCCTTCCAAATTGCAGGCATAGTTGACTTCATAGTCTCCATTGAAAAGTGGGCAACATTCTAAATTGAAGGCTCTTTTAGATAAGTTTGTTGAACCTATAGGTTTACCTCTAGTACGAAAATTTGACCATGCTATTCCTCTTATTGATGAGCGACTGATATGCTGTAAACCTTATCATTATGGACCCGTCCAGAAGATAGAGATTGAAAAGCAAGTTTAACAGATGCTTGATAATGACATCATTTGGGAAAGTTGTAGTGCTTTTGCATCTCCTATGGTTTTAGTACAGAAAAAAGAAGGTACTTAGAGGTTTTGTGTTGATTATAGGAAACTTAATGAGGCTACTATAAAAACAAGTTTCCCATTCCCATTATTGAGGATCTTTTAGAGGAGTTAACGGGTGCCACTTATTTTTCCAAGTTGGACCTTTGGGCTGGCTATCATCATATTCGAATGAAAGAGTCTGATATCTTTAAGACTGCTTTTCGTACTCATGAGGGGTTATATGAATTTTTAGTGGTGCCTTTTGTGTTAACAAATGCTCCTGCTACTTTTCAGGGACTAATGAATTCAGTTTTCAAGTGTTTCTTTCGGAAATTCATGTTAGTATTCTTTGATGATATTCTGGTTTATAGTAAGGACTGGACAACTCATTTGCATCACTTAGAAGCAACTTTGTTGATCTTACAGCATCATCAACTCTTTGCCAAAGCCTCTAAATGTATTTTCGCTGCCACTAAAATTGATTATTTGGGTCATATTATATTAGCCAGGGGGTACAGGCTGACCCTAAGAAATTGAAAGCTATTGCTTCATGGCCAGTACCTTCTTCTATTCACGAATTGCGTGGTTTCCTTGGTCTCACGAATTATTACAGACGCTTCATTCGTTAGTATGGTTCTATTAGTTGACCTCGCACTGACTTATTGAAGAAGACTAATTCTTTTGTGTGGTCTCTGGATGCTAATGCTGCTTTTCTTGCTCTTAAGGAAGCCATGATGTCTCCTCCAGTTTTGGCGCTACCCAATTTCAATGATACTTTTGTTATTTAGACTGATGCTTCTGGAATTGGATTGGGGGCAGTTCTATCTCAAGCTAGTCATCCTTTAGCTTTTGTGAGCAAAGCTTTACCATCCAAAAAGAAGCTCTTATCTGCTTATGAGCGTGAGATTCTTGCCATTATCTTTGCTGTCAAACAATAGCGATCTTACTTATGGGGTCAGAAGTTCATCATTAGGACTGATCACCTTCCCTTTAAGCATTTGTTGGAGCAACGGGACTTAAGTCAAGAACAATTTAAATGACTTCATAAATTATGGGGTTTGCACTATGAGATTGTTTATAGACGGGGTAGCGATAATGTTGCTGCTGACGCTTTGTCTCGTCGTCCAGAGGGCTCTTGCCTTGCTTTATCTATTCCTATTTCACCCCTTTTTGATCGGGTTAAGGAGACATGGTTGACTGATGATAGTTTATAGCAGCTTATTCATGATCTGGAGCAGAATCCTATGTCTCACCCTCATTACACTTAGCAGCATAAATTGTTGAAAAGGAAGGGCAGATTGGTAGTTGGGGCTGATAGTGTTGTACACATGGATCTACTGACATATTTTCATGCTGATAGCATTAGGGGTTATTCAGGTATACATCCTACTTTCAAGCGACTTGCTGCTTTCTTTTATTAAAAGGGTATGGAAAAGGAGGTTCGCGAATTTGTAAGTCAATGTACTATTTGCTAGCGTTTTAAACCTGAGTTAGTGTCTTCTCCTGGACTCCTTTAACCTCTTCCTATACTTGAATATATTTGGTCTGAGTTATCTATGGATTTTATTAGTAGTCTCCCAAAATCTTATTCCAAGACTACAATTTTGGTGGTAGTTGACAGGTTATGTAAGGCTACTCATTTTATTGCCTTGAAACATCCTTTTATAGCTATGGATGTTGCTCGTGTTTTTATGGATAATATTGTTAAATTGCATGGGTTTCCCAAGTCTATAGTTACTGATAGAGATCATATTTTCTATGGGAAATTTTGAAAATAACTTTTCAGGTTATATAGGGTGAATTTGCAGTATTCTTCTGCTTATCAGCCTCAAACGGATGGGCAAACTGAGGTTCTAAATAGATACTTGGAGTGTTATCTTCTTTGCATGACAGGAGATTATCCTAAACAGTGGGTTAATTGGCTATCATTGGCTGAATTATGGTATAATACAACGTATCATTCTACTATTGGTATGTCTCCATTTGAAGCTGTGTATGGAGTTCCCCCTCCTGTTCACCTACCTTATATAGCAGGAGATTCTTCTAACGACTTGGTTGATCGCACTTGTTTAGCTCGTGAGTTAGTTACTCAACTTTTAAAGATGCATTTGAAGATGGCCCAAAACCGTATGATGCAGCTGAAGGGAACTGGAAGACACGCAGCGGAAATTAACTTTAAAATTTTTCCAATCCCTGCCTGGATCTACCGATTGTATTTAAGTCAAGTAGTAAGAGGTGTTACTTTCAGTATTCGAATTATTGGTGGCTCGGGGATTCCGACATTCAGGATGCCTATGCTCTCTTTTTGACCGCGAAGTCGACGACTCAGATCTGCTTCCTCTACCGGTATCCACACGAACACCGTTCTAATCACGAACGACGTGCTAGCGCCTCTTGTCCTTCTAGGGTTTTTCCCCAGAATCTGTCCTCACCGTCTCTATTTTGGCCGTTTCTTATCTGCAAACCTTTTGCACTCTCATGCCAAAACCCTAGCCCCTAATGTCAAATATATAGGATGCTATCGATGTTCTGACAGTTATTAGATTTCGGAATTAATCCTAAATTAATTCCGAAATTAACACAATATCATATATTGCGTAAACTGATAAGAAATTAATTAAATAAATATGGTTTCTTATATTAAATCCGTCCCACAGATTTAATTCACCTATTCATTTAATTTAAAATAAAGATATGACAAAATTATATTTGATTTATTCTCATAAATCAAATTTGAGATATTATATCATATTATATCAATTTAAATTTCAAATTCAAAAGTGATAGAGATTTAATTCATCCTTATAAATTAAATCTTATAAATATCTCTTATATTATATAATATATATACGAATTTATATATATATATATACGTCCACCCTAGATTATTCATTGAATCTGGACATATCTTAGATTCTATGAATCTGGACATAGCTCGTGTTGTGCTATTTTGTGTGCGACCCTGTAGGCCCACATGAAGTTGGCAGTGGGCCATTTACTATACTGATTCACAAGTCGTAAGCGGTATCTAGCAAGACATCACGACTACCTAAATCATGTGAGAATCGATGAACGATATAACCTTTAATACAACCATATCACGTCCCTTTTTGTCACACGATATTTTGGTCATGGATGAGGCATGGAGAACGTCATCCTCCTATTCCTGACCGTTACTTTCTCGATCCCTGAGTAATTTGACTATAGAAATGGAACTACCTTTCCATTATAGTATGACTATATATTTCTTAGACTCACTCATCGAGGGGCCCAGTAATATCTCTCTACGAATGTGAGGGACAAATTTCATCTTGACCATTCACATTCCTCCACATGAAACCACTAAGCCTGAACATAGTCTTTATGATCACTCGGTCAAAAGTGACTTTTGACTCAAAGCTGAGTGTTTGTCATGTAGGAATCCATGATGATCTCAGCTCAAAGGGCATAGTGACATGGTTTGTATATGAGAGAAGCTTATGACTTAACCCATGCAGCTCTCTCATAGCGTGTCGGTCCAACACCTTGTACTTTTACATGTGCCTATGACTTTGATTTATATCTCTATACATCTTCAAAGTCATACTGTTCTTATTTCATCTCTACTCCCGCATAGATGGCCGACTAGGGATATTTAGGATAAGATCATGAGTTATCCACGGATGGTCATCACAGTAAACATGCAAATAATATGATAACACAATTAAGAAATTCATAAATCAACAATATTCATAATACAATGATTGGCCCCTAGGGCACAATTTCCAACAGCAGCAAGCTAATAACCATAGGACCGAACGCTAGTTTTCTGCGGGGGATATGGTTTATCTCAAGTTGCATCCTTTTTGAAATAATTTATTGAATAATTCTTCTCTTCATAAATTGGCTCCATGATATTTTGGTTCCTTTAAAATACTCAAGAAAGTGGGGGCTATAGCTTATAAACTAGAATTACCGTCAGAAACTCGGGTTCATCCAGTTTTCCATGTTTGTCTTTTAAAAAAACATGTTGGTCCTGTTGCTACTATAGCTCCGTTGCTGCCACCAGTTGATGATCAAGGCCAATTTTTGCTGGAACCTAAAAGCATTTTGAGCCATAAAATTGTTAAGCGTCATAATCTTCCGGTTACACAAGTTTTGGTTTGTTGGACATTTTCTCAACCGGAAGATGCTACATGGGAAGATCTCTCAGTCATCCAACAACAATTTCTTGCGTTCTCAACTGCTGCACTGCCTACTCACACTATCCTCGTGGACAAGGATACTTTTCAGGGGAGGGGAGTATTGATATATGCTATTATCTAGTAAGGGATATTATGGTAAATAATAATGGAAGTTAGTTAGAAGAGAGAGAGTATGAGGCGTCGAGGGTAGTATATACTTGTTGTATGCATTCCTTGGCAGTTCGTTGAATGAATTATCCTTTTCTGCTCTCTTTCTGTTATTTGTGCTAACAGTAAGTCAAGAAATTTTTGTGTTCAACCGTGGTTGATGATATTATACCTTTCACTTGGGATGATCACCAAATGCACAACACCATTTATACCATCATAAAGTTTCTTGTCAGCAAATATAAAATATATGTGTGTGTGCATGTATGTATATATATATATATATCTGTGTGCTTGTATGCATCTGTGTGTAGGTGTTTGGAAATTTGTGGTCTTGGTCAAAACTTGTTTGGACATGTGAGAATAGTTTTGTCTCGAAAGTTGTAAAAACATATTTCCATTGAGAAACCAAACAAATGCCTGGTTCAAAACATGGTGTACTGGACATTTCATATTTCCCTGGATTTCTATGCCAGGTTTAGAAATATAGGTGGGGTAACATCAAGTTACTCTGTAACAATTCACACATGTTTGCAGTTGTTGGCACTGGTGCTGCTTTCTTGTGCTTATTTCTTTTGGGTTACAAGTTATATCAGTGCCTAAAACAAAAGCAAGAAAGAGTTCGTAAGGAAAAGTTGTTCAGGAAAAATGGTGGCCTCTTGCTACAAGGAAAGATGTCAAGTTATGGAAATAGAGACAATGTAAAACTTTTTACAGCAGAAGAGCTGGAAAAAGCAACAGATAACTACAATCAAAGCAGGTTTCTTGGTCAAGGTGGGTTTGGAACAGTTTAGAAAGGAATGTTACTAGATGGTAGCATTGTTGCAGTTAAGAAGTCAAAAGATATTGTGAGAAATCAGATCGAGACTTTCATTAATGAACTGGTGATTTTATCCCAAATAAACCATAGCAACATCGTCAAAATCCTAGGTTGCTATTTAGAGAATGAATCCCCATTGCTAGTTTATGAATTTATTCCCAATCGAACGCTTTCGTGCACATCCATAACCAGGAACTTGAAGCAAATCTTTCATGGGATGCTCGCCTTAGAATTGCATGTGAGGTTGCCGGAGCAGTGGCCTATATACATTCTGCAGCTTCCATTCCCATCTTCCATGGAAACATCAAATCGTCAAACATACTCCTAGATCATAACTACAATGCAAAAGTGTCTGATTTTGGGACTTCCAGATCAGTCCCAGATGATAGGACTCACCTAACCACGGTAGTACAAGGCACTTTTGGGTACATTGATCCCGACTACTTCCAATCCCGTCAATTCGCAGATAAAAGTGATATATATAGTTTTGGGGTGGTACTTGTAGAGCTCATTACTGGAAGAAACCCAATTACCTTCTCAGAAGAACATCAGTGTCAGAACCTTGTTGCAGAATTCATTTCTCTGATGAAGAAGGACCAAGTTTTTGAGATTTTAGATGCAAGAGTTGTTCGTGAAGGCAGGGAAGATGATCCTCTTGGGATTGCAAATCTTGCATTGAGATGCTTGAGACCCAATGGGAAGAAGAGACCTACAATGAGAGAGGTTTCAGCGGAGCTAGAAGCACTGAGAAAGACACAAAATACCTTAAAGATCAGTAAATTTTCTCGAGTTTCCATATGATATAAAATCAGCTAAGCATGGCATTCCTTTTGAATCAGATGAAGAATCCAAAGAAGAAAATACATCATTGTTTTCCCAAATAGATTCTAAATCCATCTCAAAGTGAAGCAGGTACCCCACAACATTCTTTCTTCCTTTTTTGTGCGTACACAGGTTTCATGTACTCAGGAGGAAAGACTGTGCCATTGAAAAACTTCATGAAAGTGTAGCAATAAAGAAGAAAGAGACAAGAAAATTGGTTGGTTTGATACCATCACATTACAAGAGCATGCGGAATAGGAAGATAGCAGATTAGACAAACGTAAGATTTTATCTCATTGCTTGAATGTAGAGGGCATACAAGAAAAGATGGATGTTGAGATGCTTTATGGAAATTTTTATCATAGTGCTATAAGACCAGCAATGCTTTATGGAAGTGAATGTTGGGCTTTAAAAGGACAACAAGAGCATAAAGTTGGGGTAGCCGAAATGATGATGTTGAGATGGATGTGTGGGCATACAAGAAAAGATAAGATTCGTAATGAACAAATACGGGGAAGAGTTGGAGTGGCACCTATTGCGGAGAAAATAGTGGAGAACCGTCTTAGGTGGTTTGGACACGTACAAAGAAGGCTAAGGGATGCGCCGGTGAGGAGGGTGGATCAAATAGTATGGAGTTCGGTTAAAAGGAGTAGAGGAAGGCCAAAGAGAACGCTCAACGAGGTCATTGAGCGGGATCTCCTGGTCAATAACCTATCCAAGGATTTAGTTTTTGACAGAGCACAATGGCGTCTTATGATCCATGTAGCCGACCCCATTTAATGGGAAAAGGCTTTGTTGTTGTTGTTGTTGTTGTTGTTGCTGCTGCTGCTGCTTGAATGTAGAGGACATGCTCAGATATGTAGTTCACAGTCTCAACTAATTCCAGTTTTACAATGCTCTAATAAAATGTATCGCATGTGAGCAATACATTTATTCATAAGTTTCCAGGACAATAATTTTTTATTGGATTCTTCATTGGTTTTGTTAAATTGGATTTGATGGGATGGTTTTTAAAATTTAAAAGTACAGATTAATCTGTACAGTTAAAATTTGATCTGAATGGTTTATAGTTGCAGAGGAGAGAAAATATATTTGAAAGAAACCAAGTCCTAGGCCTGAAGTCTTAGAATAAGCTGCTAGAGTCATTTCCTCGTATAGATAAATTGTTATTGAAGTTGTTTACCTTCGTATGAAAAATAATTGAGGGCCCACCTTGAAGTCAACCTAACTCGGTCAACAACACTGTAGTGTGGAATTCTCTTCCTCTACCAATGAATTTTAAACTCATCTCTAGTCTCAAGACATGAAGCTTCCCTTCAAGTTTACATTTTGCTTATCTCTCTGCAATTTCTCAATCACTCCATTGTTGCTGCCTACAAGGTATGTCTTTGACAAAACTGCCTTTGACTGCTCTAACAACCCCAAAACTGCAGGGTAGAGAAAATTATGCTGAATGACCAAAACCACGAGTTATTTATATTGAATGATTGTGAATTTCTAAAATTACTTTAAAGAACTAAAGTCCTTTTCTATAAGAAAAATAAATAAATTATGATAACTGAATTAACCCAACTGACACTGTTAAATTTGCAATTTCAGAGTGGTGAATTCTCATATGACTTGTAAACTTTGGATTCTAAGTGTCGTAGAGAATTCAAATTTACAAATTGAAGTACAAGTGTTTAACACATAGAAAACGCAAGTTTAAAAGTTTCAGTACACAAATTTGCCACTCAAAGATCATAAATTCAATAGTAACAATAAGGACTTAGGTTATCACAATTTGGTCATCACAATTTTATTCAATCCAATCCTGATCAATATCATATTCTGATAGAACAATATATGTTTTTTTAATTCAGTCAAATCTAATACACGCTTTAATTCAGTCAAGTCTAATCCATATCCCAAAACATCCTCACTTGGTAGAATAGGGCACACTAATTATTCATATTTTTCTAAAGTAAGAAATATTAAGTTAATAATATATTTTTAAAAGGATCAGAAACAAATAATGGCAAGACAAACCAAAGCAAAATGATCGTAATAACAGAAATAATAATATGGGTAAATCCAAAATAATTATATTTTAAGTTCAGCTAATTGAGATATTTGTTTATTTTCTTTCAAGGTAAAAACAAAGCACAGCATATTAAGATGTTGAAGTGAACAACGTTCCTCTCCCAAGTCTCACGGATATAATTTTGTATGCCTTTTTTAGCTTTTGTGCGTATGATGTTTCGGCATCTTAAATTTGTTGTACTGTTGGTAAGTCAATGATCAACTCTTCTTCAATAAAACGAAAGCACAGGGACAAATACCAAAATTGGTAGAAACCGGACGAAAGAAAGTGTTCCCTTAATTTATCATAAAGAAACTGATATGAAATCTCAATTATTATTTTTTTGGTATTTTTTATTTTAAATAATAACAAGATGTAAGCCACATGTATTGTATAGAGTCTAAGAACCATTTAGAACATATGAATAGTGCAAACTCAAGTACATTTAATACACACACTTTGATTGAAACAAAACCCCATAGATAACAAATCAATAGAAGCTATTTTTTGAATGAAAACGGATTCCATGTATTAATACTAACTCAGATGCAAAGATTTAAATACCCATAAAAAATAAGTTAACCTCTCATCGTTGACCAGTGACCACATTTTTTTATTTAATCAAGGATATAATTCATTTTTTGATTCTTAGAGCGTAAAATTCACCTCTTCCAACAAATACATTTTTAGAATTTAAATTTATGTTATCCTCCTTATGGGAACGGTACAGTTTATCACCTTAACTAATAACTTGATGATACTAATGACCACCTTTAATGGTGGTTGAAATTATTTAAAAATATCATAGGCGATCTATTTTTAGATTCAACAAAATTTCACCTCAAATGATATCATGAACTCAATTAGAAAAAAAAAAAGTGAAAAACTATGACAGATTTGACTTGGTATTTGTCCCCTTCAAGTCAACTCAAATTGGTCAACATTGACCCGTCTCCAAATTCAACTCCTCTCCCCTTGAATTTGAAACAAATGCCACACTCATATATATAAAAAATAATAACGATGAAACACATCTCTAGTCCCAAGACATGAAGCTTCCTTCATTTTACATTCTGCTGCTCCTCTCTATGCTTTCTCAATCATTCCATTGTTGCATAGGCCTCCAAAAGTCATGCACCTCCTTTGTAACTTTCAGATCAAATCCTCCCTATAATACCCCCCTAAACATTGCCAATCATCTTGGCTCAGAAGCATCTTCCATAGCCTCCATCAACAACATATCAATCAACACCAAGCACATTCCTTCTAATCAAATTGTTATTGTTCCAATAGATTGTTCCTGTTTGGGTGGTATCTACCAGCATCCCGCTTCTTTTGCGCTGAAGGATGATGACACCTACTTTTTGGTGGCCAAGAATTCGTATCAACGCCTGGCCGTTTGCCAAATGCTACGCCGGCAAAATTACGCCATCAATCTCACTGTGGTGAACAAGTTTCAGTTCCAGTCTTATGCGCTTGTCCCACTGCTGACCAGATCTCTGATGGGGTCTCCTCCCTGCTAGTTTACACAGTTGTCTTTGGGGATTCACCTGAGTCAATCGCACAGGCCTATGGTGCGAATCTAGAGACTCTGATGACTGCTAATCAGTTGCGTTCAAACACCCCTATATATCCCTTCAAAACTCTCTTAGTTCCCCTCAAACCCTCCTCTTGTAAACTCAGTCCACATTTATTCTACTGCACCTGTTCATTCTCCCAGAGATACCTTCCAAATTCAAGTTTCAACACTCTTGATTGTGATCATACTCAAACTGATTCTCCTGGTTTCCCATCAAATTGGTTGCTTCCCTAAGTAATCTCTTTTCAATCCTCCATAGCTCACTAGGCTTTTAGATAGCAAAAATGTGTCTAGAAATGTGTGCCGATCACACTCTCATCGAGGTTTAAATTTTAAACAAAAAATTACATTTGTTTAAAATTTAAATGAAGTTGAATTCAAATTACAATAACCCAGATTAAAAGGAAACTGTAGGATTTTTTTAAAACCAACACTCAAGTCCCCTTGTTCCAGGTTCATAACTTAGATGTCCAAGCTGATTATTGTCTCCAACAAAACCTTCTCTCCTCTTTGTTTAAGTAGCAGATCGAATCATAGCTTTAACAAATTTTGGTGTTTATTTTTCAAGGAAAGTTGACGATACTATATATGCCATGTACTATACTTGGGATGATCACTAGATGTAAAGTTTCATACTTCCAAAGTACCTAATCTCTTGTCTGCAAAAATAGAATTACTCCTTCACACTATAATTATGTACTTGCAGGTGTTGGTATGGGTGCTGGAATTTTGAGCTTATTTCTTTTGGGTCACAAGTTGTATCAATACCTAAAACAAAAGCAAGAAAGAGTTCGTAAGGAAAAATTATTCAAGAAAAATGTTGGCCTCTTGCTACAAGAAAAGATGTCATCTTTATGGAAATGGAGACAAAGCAAGACTTTTTACAGCAGAAGAGCTGGAAGGAGCAACAGATAACTACAATCAAAGTAGGTTTCTTGGTCAAGGGGGTTTTGGAACTGTTTATAAAGGAATGTTACCAGATGGTACCATTGTTGCAGTTAAGAAGGCGAAAGAAATCGTGAGAAACCAGATTGAGACTTTCATTAATGAAGCGGTGATTCTATCCCAAATAAACCAAAGGAACATTGTGAAACTCTTGGGTTGGTGCCCAGAGACTGAAGCCCCGTTATTAGTGTATGAATTTATTCCCAATGGAACACTTTCTCACCACATCCATAACCATGAACTTGAAGCAAATATTTCATGGGACACCCGCCTCAGAATTGCTTGAGGTTGCTGGGGCAGTGGCCTTTATGCATTCTGCTGAAGGGAATTTGAAGACACGCAGCGAAAATTAACTTTAAAAATTTTTTCATTCCCTGCCAGCATCTACCGAATGTGTTTAAGTCAAGGAGTAAGAAGTATTATCTTCAGTATTCGAGCTGTAGTCGCGACCTCTGTATCCACTAATCGCGACTCTTCGTCTCTGGAGTTTTCAGTCGCGACCTACTAAGTTTCTAGTCTCGACCTGTCGCCTCTAAAGTTTTCTGTCGCGACCTACTCAGCTTATAGTCGCGACCTGTCGCCTCTGGAGTTTTCTGTCGCGACCTCCTCAACTTCTAGTCGCGACCTGTTTTCTCTTTTGGTTTTCTAACGTTCAAGACCCCTGTATGGTCGCGACCTAAGTGGCTACACGTCGCGACTTGTCGTCGTACTTGGTGCTCTCTTCTCGATCGCAAGAAGTCGACAACTCAGATCGGTTTCCTCTACCGGTATCCACACGAATAGTGTTCCAACCACGAATGACGTGCTAGCGCCTCTTGTCCTTCTAGGGCTTTCTCAAGAATCTGTCTTCACCGTCTCTATTTTGGCCGTTTTTTATCTGCAAACCTTTTGCACTCCCCTTGCCCCCTTTTGTCACGTATAGAACCCTAGCCCATAATGTCAAATATATAGGATGCTATCGGTGTTCTAATTGGGTTGGGCTTCAGAATTAATCTTATATTAATTCTGAAATTAATACAATATCATATATTGCAGAATTTGATAAGAAACTAATTAAATAAATATGGTTTATATTAAATGCGTCCCACAGATCTAATTCACCTATTTATTTAATTTAAAATAAAGATAAAACATAATTATATTTGATTTATTCTTATAAATCAAATTTGAGATATCTTATCAATTTAAATTTTAAATTCAAATAGATCATATCAATTTAAATTCAAATTCAAAAGTGATAGAGATTCAATTTATCCTTATAAATTAAATCTTGCAAATATCTCTTATATTATATATATACACACAAATTTATATTAAATATATATATAACTACCCTAGATTATTCATTTAATCTGGACATGTCTTAGATTCAATGAATCTGAACATTACAGCTCGTGTTGGGCTATTTTGTGTGCAACCTTGTAGGCCCATATGAAGTTGGCAGTGGGCCAGTTACTATACTGACCCACAAGTCGTAAGCGGTCTCTAGCAAGACATTACGACTACCCAAAATATATGAGGATCGATGAACGATGTTACCTTTCATACAATCATATCACGTCCCTTTTGTCACACGATATTTTGGTCATGGATGAGGCATAGAGAACGTTATCCTCCTGTTCCTGACCGTTATTTTCTCGATCTTTGAGTAGTCTGATTATAGAAATGGAACTACCTTTCCATTACAGTATGGCCATACATTTCTCAGATTTACTCATCGAGGGGCCCAGTAATATCTCTCTACAAATGTGAGGGACAAATTTCATCTTGACCATTCACATTCCTCCGCATGAAAAATCACTAAGCCCGAACATAGTCTTTATGATCACTCGGTCAAAAGTGACTTTTGACTAGGTCAAAGCTGAGCGTTTGTCATATAGGAATCCATGATGATCTCAGGTCAAAGGGCATAGTGACATGGCTTGTATATGAGAGAAGCTTATGACTTATCCATGCAACTCTCTCATAGCGGGTCGGTCCAACACCTTGTACTCTTACATGTGCCTATGACTTTGATTTATATCTCTATATATCTTCAAAGTCATACTGGTCTTATTTCATCTTTGTTCCCGCATAGATGACCGACCAGGGACATTTAGGATAAGATCATGAGTTATCTAAGGATGGTCATCACAGTAAACATGCAAATAATGTGATAACATAATTAAGAAATTCATAAATCAATAATGTTCATAATACAATGATTGGCCCCTAGGGCACAATCTCCAACATCTACAGCTTCCATTCCTGTCTTTCATAGAGACATCAAGACTTCCAACATACTCCTGGATCATAAGTACAGTGCCAAAGTATTTGATTTCGGGACTTCAAGATCGGTGCCAAATGATAGGATCATAAGTACAGTGCCAAAGTATCATACAAGGCACTTTTGGGTACATTGATCCTGAATATTTCCAATCCAGTCAATTCACAGATAAAAGTGATGTATATAGTTTTGGGGTTGTACTTATAGAGCTCATTTCTGCAAAGAAGCCCATTACCTTCTCAGAAGAAGATCAAGGTCAGAACCTTGTTGCAGAATTTATTTCTTTGATGAAGAAGGACAGAGTTTTCAATATTTTAGATGCTAGAGTTGTTCATGAAGGAAGGAAAGATGATATTCTTAGTATTGTGAATCTAGCAAAGAGATGCGTGGGACTCAACGGGAAGAAGAGACCCACAATGCGAGAGGTTTCAACAGAGCTAGAAGGACTGAGAAAGACACAAAATTCTATAGAGATCATTGATTGTTCTCTTGAGTTTCCACATGATAGAAAATCAGCTATGCATTCCAATCCTTCTGAATCAAACCAAGAATATACAGAAGAAAGCATGTCATTAATGTTTCAAATAGACTCCACACCCTCTGAAAGTGATGCAGACACTAACTACATGTTCTGCCTTTCTATTTTGGGTATGCAGGATCCATGTACTCAGTGGGATTGTGCCATTGACAAACTTCAATAAAGTGCAGCAAGAAAGAGACAGGAAAATTATTTGCTCTGATACCATGAGTTATGGGAGTATCCAGAACAGAGAGATAGGAAATGAGAAAATTAAGACTAAATTTCATTTCTTTCATGTAGGGTACATGCCCAGATATACAGTATTTAGCCTCAACTACATCTAGTTTTAGAATGCTTGACCACCAACATACCTTAACCAACTGTCTAAAAGTAAGAACATGCTCCTTAAGTACCTAACTCGTAGATCAACTAATTCCCTCCATTAATCTTAACCAACTTCTGGCATGGCGTTCCTTATGGAAGGTTCGTTTCCCATTTCACATCATTGTAGTCATTCGGAAATTATTACAGCATGCACTCTCTCTGACATCAACTCTCCATATCCATTACAAAAACAAACTCCTAGCGACAGTGTCCTAACGACAATAATGTTAATCATGGTGAGAAGATTGTCATTATAATGGTTATTATAACTTTGGTTAAGATATCCTAATTTTATTTTATTGAGAAAGCCAATTAATTAGTCCCTCTACTTTACACCTTTTTCTAAATAGGTCCTTATACTTGAAAAACATATACATTAGTCCCTATAATTATCTCTATTTTCCCCGTTAATCCCCATAGTTTATGAAATTCTAATAACTCGTCCCTGCCTCCTCCACATGGCAGTGACAGCGTGAAGGGAAGGATGAGATGGCAAAAGGCTCGCTGAGGTGTATAAATAACTACATGATCGTACAATGTCAATCTCACCTAGTCTGGTATACAAAAATGTATCTCTTTATATGAATGTAGCCTACTAGGAGGATCAGATTTCTTCATTTAAGAAAAAGGGTAAAATAACCAATAATACGAAATATGAATCAGAAGCACAATGATTTAATTAGCTTTTCTCGCATTCTCACTAGTTGAAAACCCGAATCCAACCGGCAAGAAATCGTTAGCATGTTAATCAATGGTTCACCGTCCACTTTTACAAAAATATTTGCGTAACCGGTAGATATGCCACAAGTGGAAAATCACACAGAACATAGCTAAGGCTAGGGTTTACAAATAATCATACATACCATCAAAACTTGGGGTAAAGGACGTTTTCTAGTTCAACATCATTTGCTTCTTCACCTTCTTATAAACTCTTATTCTTATAAAAGTTTTAGTATATTAAAAAAGAGTTTTATCATCAATTTTAAAAAAATAATTTATTATTTTGGGCAATTAACAACTAATATTAAATTAGAATAATTAGGAATTAATTGGCATAATTCTTAGATATTATTGATAGGAATAATTAATATGATTCTTTTAATTCTTATACAGAAAAAATGTTTATTAATTACTATGCAAATATTGTAACAAAATTGAATAAGAATTGGGTATAATATAACTAAATGGTTGTTTGACAGCTGGAAGGGAGAGAGGGAGTTAGTAGCAGCACTGTGATGACACATGGGGATTACAATTTCACAGTGGCCATTCCCCGGGAATATATAACCAACCACTCTCTAGATTGGAACACATCATCCATTCAAACAGATCCACACAAACTTGACGCAGAAAACAGGGGCTCGACACAGTGGAATTTATCTTCTCTGCATCTCTGAATCACCATCATCTCTCTCCAATTTTCATTCCATTCTTTCTCCATCATTTCCTACCATCACAACTCCTGCTTTCTTCTCCATTCCAGCTTCTGCATTTCATCTTCTCCACTTCATCACTCAATCTCTGTTTCTTCCATGGATTCCTTTGCTCACAGCTTCACAGCAGGAATTGACTCAAAGATGCGTGGCTAATTCAGTTGTGTTCACTTGGAGATCAACAGAGCTAGAGTCTTTAATCTGTACAAGGGAGTTCATGTACGGAATTGGAAGACACGCAGCGGAAGTTAACTTTAAAAATTTTTTCATTCCCTGCCTGGATCTACCGAGTGTGTTTAAGTCAAGGAGTAAGAAGTGTTACCTTCGGTATTTGAATTATAGTTGCGACCTCAGTATCTTCTCGTCGCGACTAGTCCTCTCTGGAGTTTTCATTCGCGACCTCCTCATCTTCTAGTCGCGACTTGTCGTCTCTGGAGTTGTCAGTCGCGACCTCCTCAGCTTCTAATCGCGACCTGTCGTCTCTGGAGTTGTCAGCCGCGACCTCCTCAGCTTCTAGTCGGGACCTCCTCAGCTTCTAGTCGCGACCTCCTCAGCTTCTAGTCGCGACCTCCTCAGCTTCTAGTCGCTACCTGTCGTCTCTGGAGTTGTCAGTCGCGACCTCCTCAGCTTCTAGTCGCGGCTGGAAGTCTCTTTTCGATCTTCCGACGTTTAAGATGCCTGGTAGTCTCTTTTCGATCACGAGAAGTTGATGACTCAGATCGACTTCCTCTACCAATATCCATTCGAACAGCGTTCCAATCACGGACGACGTGCTAGCTCCTCTTGTCCCTCTAGGGCTTTCTCAAGAATCCGTCCTCACCGTCTCTATTTTGGCCGTTTCTTATCTGCAAACCTTTTGCACTCTCCTTGTCACTCATCAAAAACCCTATCCCCTAATGTCAAATATATAGGATATTATCAGTGTTCTGACTGAGTTGGATTTTGAAATTAATCTTATATTAATTCTGAAATTAATACAATATCATATATTACATAATTTGATAAGAAACAAATTAAATAAATATGGTTTATATTAAATCCGTCCCACAGATTTAATTCACCTATTCATTTAATTTAAAATAAAGATAAGACAGAATTATATTTGATTTATTCTCATAAATCAAATTTGAGATATCATATCAATTTGAATTTCAAATTCAAAAGTGATAGAGCTTTAATTTATTCTTATAAATTAAATCTTATAAATATCTCTTATATTATATATAAATACGAATTTATATATATATAAATATATACATCAACCCTAGATTATTCATTGAATCTGGATATGTCTTAGATTCAATGAATCTGGATATCATAGCTCATGTTGGATTATTTTGTGTGCGACCCTGTAGGCCCATATGAAGTTGGCAGTGGGCCAACTACTATACTGACCCACAAGTCGTGAGCGGTCTCTAGTAAGACATCAAGACTACCCAAATCATATGAGGATCGATGAAGGATGTAACCTTTCATACAACCATATCATGTCCCTTTTGTCACACGACATTTTGGTCATGGATGAGGCATGGAGAACGTTATCCTCTTGTTCCTGACCGTTACTTTCTCGATCCCTGAGTAGTCTGACTATAGAAATGGAACTACCTTTCCATTACACTATAGCCATACATTTCTCAGACTCACTCATCGAAGGGCCTAGTAATATCTCTCTACGAATATGAGGGACAAATTCCATCTTGACCATTCACATTCCTCCGCATAAAAAACCATTAAGCTCGAACATAGCCTTTATGATCACTCGGTCAAAAGTGACTTTTGACTAGGTCAAAGCTGAGCGTTTGTCATGTAGGAATCCATGATGATCTCAGGTCAAAGGGTATAGTGACATGGTTTGTATATGAGAGAAGCTTATGACTTAACCCATGCAGCTCTCTCATAGCGGGTCGGTCCAACACCTTGTACTTTTACATGTGCCTATGACTTTGATTTATATCTCTATACATCTTCAAAGTCATACTGGTCTTATTTCATCTCTGCTCCAGCATAGATGACCGACCAGGGACATTTAGGATACGATCATGAGTTATCCAAGGATGGTCATTACATTAAACATGTAAATAATATGATAACACAATAAATCAATAATGTTCAAAATACAATAATTGGCCCCTAGGGCATAATTTCCAACATCCTCCCACTTGCACTAGGAACAATCATTAATTTGTCTCAATCCTATTGACGTAACATGACGCTCATGCTTTTCCTGCACAAGCGGCTTTGTTATAGGATCAGCAACATTGTCTTCTCCTGCTACTTTGCATATTTTTATATCACCTCTATCATTGATTTCTTTGATGAGATAAAATCGCCTGAATATATGCTTGGACCTTTGATGTGACCTAGGCTCTTTGGCCTGTGCAATGACACCGCTATTGTCACAGAACAAAATTATTGGATCTGATATGGTAGGTATCACCCCTAGTTCAGTAATGAACTTCCTGGTCCAAACAGCTTCCTTAGCTGCATCAGATGCTGCTATATACTCAGCTTCCGTTGCAGAATCTGCTACAGTGCTCTACTTAGAGCTCTTCCAGCTTACTGCTCCATTATTTAGGAGGAATATGTATCCAGATTGCGATTTAAGATCGTCCTAGTCAGTTTGAAAACTTGTATCTGTGTAACCAGTTACACAGAGCTCATCATACAATTCACCATAGATCAAGAATAAGTCCTTAGTCCTTCTTAAGTACTTAAGGATATTCTTGACAGCAGTCCAATGGCCCTCACCAGGGTCCTGTTGATATCTACTAGTCATACTTAAGGCAAACGAGACATCCGGTCGAGTACATAACATGGTATATATGATAGATCCTATGGCCGAGGCATATGGAACCTTACTCATGCGACCTCGCTGATCAGGTGTACTAGGACACAAATCCTTGCTGAGGTGAATACCATGAGACATGGGTATGAAACCCCTCTTTAATTCCTGCATACTGAACCTATGCAATATTTTGTCTATGTATGTGCTGTGACTGAGTCCTAGAAGTCTTTTAGATCTATCTCTATAGATCCTAATTCCTAGGATGTAGGTGGCTTCACCCAAGTCTTTCATCGAGAAAGACTTTCCTAACCAAGACTTGACAATCTGCAAGGTAGGATGTCATTCTCAATAAGTAGGATGTCATCGACATAGAGTACCAAAAACACAACTGTGCTCCCATTAACCTTCTTGTACACACAAGGTTCATCAATATTTTGAAGAAATCCAAACTCTTTGACTACTTCATCAAAACGATGATTCCAACTCTGAGATGCTTGCTTTAATCCATAAATGGACCTTTGAAGCTTGCACACCTTACCAGAGTCCTCGGAACGCACAAACCCTTCAAGTTGTGTCATGTACATGTCCTCAAGGAGCTTTCCATTAAGGAAGATTGTTTTGACGTCCATCTGCCATATTTCATAGTCATAATATGCTGCAATGGCAAGGAGGATTCTGATTGATTTAGCCATAGCAACTGGGGAAAAGGTCTCATCATATCCACACCATGAGTTTAAGTAAATCCTTTTGCAACTAGTCGTGCCTTGAAGACATTTATATTGTCATCCATGTCATTTTTCTCCTTAAAAACCCACTTGCACCTAACGATTTTTACACCTTCAGGTGGGTTGACTAAGGTCCAAACCTGATTGTCGTACATGGATTGCATCTCAGACTTTATGGCATTAAGCCATTTTTCAAAGTTTGGTCCCACTACAGCTTCTCGATAGGTAGTTGGCTCATTATGCTCAATGAGCAATACATCACGATTGTCATAAATCAGAAATCCATATCTCTGAGGCTGAAGTCGTGCCCTATTAGATTGCCGTGGGCCTTGCGTGACTTGAGGAGTCCCAACAACTTGTTGTGAGTCTTCTCTATTTTCCATCTCTAGTTTTGTGGTGTCTTGTGGCTCTCGAACTTCTTCGAGGTGTACCTTACTCCTACTGGTTCTTTTAGAGATAAATTCTCGTTCAAGAAAGATACCATTTCTGACAACAAACACTTTGTTATCAGCGGGGTTGTAGATGAAACATCCTCCCTTAGACCCCTCAGAGTACACTTGCGGAAGCAATATTAGCTCAATCATGTCTTAACTTAAGCCAAGAAATTAAAATTTCTACTCTTAAATTCTTTATTCTGAACTTTTAATTTGAGAACTGATTAATCTCATTCTACACATCCAAATGAGGCTTATTACCTATCCACGGAATGCCCCAGATGTGTACCACTAGCTCACCAAATTTCGTGGCCAAACTCCTTCGTTTACTAGGTCAAACTGAGGTTAGAACACTATTACCTCAAGACCTACAAAATCTCTTTTAATTCGTCATCCACAAATTGAACATGCCAAACAATATTTATTATTAAATAATAAAATGTCATACAACAAGGCATACACAAAATTATCATATTTCTATTACATTTTTTCCTGCCGGAATTTCGGCAGTATAACCGTTAGGCTTCATCTGTATAAAGAACTGAACCGTACTGATTCGGTAATTCCCTCATAGAACTACCATTCTACGTAAGTACCCAGGAAAGACTGGATGAACCGGCTAGGTCCACTCACTTCCAGCCTCCTTAGACAGCACAAACGTACACAGTACTTATCATATACTGATGTTCAGTCTTAGTTTCGGCAGCATAACGGCGTCTCTCAAAATTCTTGGAATTCACTTCAACATAATCTCCCTGTAATGGGTTAGATATGGGGAATGAGATTCGGGGGAATATCAGTAGTAATAATCATAACAATATATGTAATGCAGAGTGACAGTGCTTGCTTGTGATTGTGTACAGATAAGTATGCTGCGTGCTTCCATATTCAATAACATATGATCATAGCATTGTACTAGAGCTTCAAGCATAACATATAAGACAACAATCCAACCAAACAATAGCACAACAAATCACAAAGACATTACATAAAAGCTAGGATTAGTTACTACCTCAAAAGCTTAGCAGAACTCTACTATCTCTATATTGCTTCCAGCTCCGCCAGAACTTCCTTTCTTCTTTCTTTCTCCTTCTATCTCTTCTTTCTCTCTCTTTCTTGCCCAAAACCGTGATGCAAATGAAAGGGGAGGGGGTATTTATAGTTTCCTCTGATGGCATTTTTGTAATTTTGAAACCTTAAGAACTTGTGGTCCTGATTTTTCCTGGAATTTCCTATTTCCTTTATTCCTCTTTACTGCATCATCAGTGCCACCTCAGTGGACACCTCAGCGGCACATTTCTCACATGTCTAAATCCCGGGACACCTCATCAGCTGACTCAGCATTTCCAAACAGTTCCAGAGTCTTGAACCGGAATCAACGGTTGAGATCGCGCCACGTGTCCTTAACTTTTCTTCTTCCTCTAAGATTGCGCCATGTGGCACCTGGAAGGGACCTTTCACGCCTTCCAATGCTATCCAGATAAATCCTAGACTTTATCTGATCACCTCCTCGGTTATCGTGCCAACCGAGTAACTTTACTTTACTGAAAAGTCATTAAATCATTATTTTAATGCCACTTTTTTCCACATATATACTGGGATACGTTTTTGGGCCTAGGAATATCATCTTGGGTCTCTGATCCAGCCCAAGTACTCTGATGGCACGATTCCCAAGAAACACCCCTTGGCAAATTACCAAAATACCCTTAGTCTCTCTTTCTTTACTTTACTAGGTCTAGGGGCATTATTGTCTTTTCCCATCTTACCAGAGTATTCTCTGACCCTAGTCAATTATCCAGATAACTTCCCTGGACTGTCTAACCTTGGGAAAATGACCAAAATACCCTTTACTCATTCTTCAGCTGTTCTATAACAGGGGCATTTTTGTCATTTCGCACCTTTTTCCCGGACACCGGCCCCTTTTACCACTGAACTGCTATTATGGGCCTGGGCCTTCCCTGGTGTCACTATGGGCCTTAGAAACACTATACGGCCCCCTGGCCATAGTCCGATCATCCCTATTGGGACTGCTTTTCCTTTACCGATTATAACTATAAATTCCCATCTTCCGGATTTTTTACAGAAAAATCGGGACCTCAAATCAAAATTTCGTGACTCCTCATTCAACCCGGAATCCTTTTCTCTATCTCCCGATATTTTCAGATATTTTATCCGGATCGGACTGTTTTGGCCTGAAAAAGCGCTCCCGCGCACACTTTTTCAAAATGACCATTTTACCCCTGGTCATATTTCTAATTCTTTCATATACATAGAGACCTCATATGCACATTTCACAATTCAGTGAAATGATCAGCATAATTTTCTCTATTTTCTGGCAAAATATGGTACTCATCGGCTACCAGCCCGATCTTTCCCAAAATTACGATTTTGCCCCTGCATTCTCTTTCTGGCATCTATTCTCATCTTCTTATCCTTCAACTTAAGTTCTAGAAATTCTCTTTCAATAACTCATCCCTTAAACTCTTCGAGAGTCATCGCTAGTTGAAAGGCTCGACAACCCGCCCATATCAGGTTATCTTACACAGGAGCCAGCCCATATCAAGCTACCTACAGAATTCCTAGGCTTAAGACTTAGAATATTCCTCACATTCCTCATTTTGCACCTAGGTGAACTGTCCCTATTCTGTAGGTTAAAGACTTAACTCATCTTTAAATCCTGAAGGACTTAACTCATCCCTCGGATTCCTACAAAATATAGGTAAGTAATCCGCCCATATCAGATTACTACCCTGGGACTACGGGTTTAGCAGCCTGCCCATATAGACTACCTCCCAGTTCTCTTAGACCAAAAATCGGGATATTACAGTAGACATAGTATCCCTTGGTTTCCTTAGGATATCCCACAAAAAGACACTTTGAGGATTTGGGCGCTAATTTATCTGAGGCTTGTTGCTTAACATAGACCTCGCATCCCCAAATATTGAGAAAAGATAAACTAGGTGTCCTCCCAGTCCATATATCATACGGAGTCTTTTCAATTGCCTTAGATGGAACACGATTCAGTGTGAACACAGCTGTCTCTAGGGCGTGGCCCCAAAAGGATGGTGGAAGATCTATTTGACTCATCATGGATCGAACCATATCTAATAGTGTTCGATTCCTCCGTTCAGAAACGTCATTCCATTGTGGTGTTCCTGGAGGAGTCAACTGTGAGACTATCCCACAATTCCTAAGATGATCAATGAATTCTTGGCTCAAATATTCACCACCTTGATCAAATCGAAGGGCTTTAACTGTTTTGCCAAGCTGGTTTTGTACTTCATTTTGAAATATCTTGAACATTTCAAAAGATTCAAATTTATGTTTCATTAGATAGACGTACCTATATCTACTAAAATCATCTATGAATGTGATGAAGTACGAATAACCTCCTCTAGTATTTGTATTCATCGGTCCACACATATCTGTATGTATGAGGCCCAACAAATGAGTGGCCCTCTCACTGTGTCCAGTGAAAGGTGACTTTGTAATCTTTCCTAACAAGCAAAACTCGCAAGTATCATATGATTCAAAATCAAATGAGTTGAGAAATCCATCTTGATGGAGTTTAGAAATATGTTTCTCATTTATGTGGCCCAGACGACAGTGCCAGAGGTATGTCAGATTCAAATCGTTTGTTTTGACCCGTTTGGTGGTTATGTTATAGATATTTCCATGATTGGGTTGCTCCAAGTTTAATATATAATGATCAACATGCAAATCACCATGAGCATAGAAAACATCATTATGATAAACAGAATATCTACTATTCCCAGTAATGGAAGTGTAACCTTCCTTATCCAAATAAGAAAGAGAAACAATGTTACTACTCAAAGCAGGAATATAATAGCAATTGTTCAAAACTAACAAAAGTCTAGTGGGCAGAACTAATTCATAAGTGCCTAAAGCTAAAGCAGCAACTCTTGCTCTATTTCCAACTCGTAGGTCAACTTCGCCCTTCTTCAGCTTCCTAATGTCATTTAAGCCCTGCATATTTGTACAAATATGAGAACCACATGCAGTATCTAATATCCATGTAGTGGAAGTAGAGAGATGAATGTCTATAACATAAATACTTGAAGCGATAGCCCCGCCATCCTTCTTATTCTTTTTCAGATCTTCAAGGTAGAGCTGGCAATTCCTCTTCCAATGACCAGGTTCATTGGAGAAGAAGCAGACTCCTTCCTTTGGAGGCTTTGCCTTCTTTGGTGCATACTTGGTTTCGGGCTTGCCTGACTCTTTGGTCTTACCTGATGAGCCATGACCTTTCCCCTTGCCCTCGCCTTTCTTTTTCATACCCTTTCCTTTCCGAACCATCAAAACTGTACTGGGCTTCTTCTTAACACTCGGCTCAGCAGTTTTAAGCATCCCATGCAGTTTAGAAATAGATTTCTCCATGTTGTTTATGTTGTAGTTCATGACAAACTGGTCATAACTTTTCGGAAGTGAGTTCAAGATCAAATCCATAGCTAACTCCTGGCTTATGGGAAATCCAAGTCTCTCAAGGTGATCAATGTACCCTTTCATCTTTAAGACATGAGCACTGACTTATGCACCTTTAGCCATCTTGCAGGAATGTAAGGCTTTAGTGGTTTCATACCTCTCTTGCCTTGCCTGTTGCTGGAACATTTCCTTGAGATGCATAATCATCTCATAAGCCTCCATGTGTTCCAGATCTCTTTGGAGCTCCGAAACCATGATGGCAAGCATCAAGCATCCCACATCGACAGAGTCTTCCTTATGCTTCATGTAAGCATCTCTCTAAGCTCTAGGAGCATTGGCTGCTAGCTCCTCAAGAATGGGTTGATCTAGGACATGTGCCTTTCTTTCCTGCTTGAGAACAATTCTCAAGTTCCTGAACTAGTCAAGAAAGTTTATCCCATTGAGTTTGCCTTCTCAAGGACAGATTGCAACGATAATGTAGCAATATTACTAGTCATCATGATTCTACAATTAAAATATGCAATTGAATTAACAATCTCCCACTAAATAAAACAACCCTGAATATAATAATTAGTGGGCTAAGATCCATATTTGGCTTAAACTTAAATCCGCTTTGGCAGGACGCTTAAATTTAAGTTATTTAGGTAGGTAACACCTTTGCCAATTACATCAAATGTAACTCTTAGATGTTCATGGGATTCCATCATCATATGATCCGGCATGTTTTAATCCCATATAATACCTTGAGATCCAAAATTGTTTTGTTAATCTCAATTAAGTCAAACAATAACAAACATATTTGAGTAGCACCATTACTCTTTGCTTATCTTCCCAAGATAACTCAAATGCACCCACTTTGTGGAGCCTACAAGTGAATGATCGAGATTTTGACAAGTGTTCATAAATTGACGGCATTATGACTTAAGATTTCATTTAGAGGGCTCAATTAACTATATAGTTTACAAAAATGCATGTATCTCGGTTGTATCTCATACAAGTAATATGCATATAAAACATACATGCAGTGATATAATCATAAGATGCATAATTTTAAACGTGATACAATATGGCTCACCTATCCTAAGACCTCTCAAGCCAATGAGAGGAGCTCTCTAATAGAAAAAATAAAGAAACCTCCTTTTAACATTCAAGGGGAGTGAGATGAGAAAAGAATGTACATCGAGAATAAATAGAGGAAGGCACGACACACAGGCCGTATTTAGAAAAATTACAACACTTGTAATCTAGAGCCATATTGTTTACCATACCCAAACATTCAAGAATCAAAATTCATATTATGTGAAGGGCAATAAATATTTCAAAACATTCTTACATCAGAAAAGGCAGTATATGTTACGATTATGTTGCGCTACGACCAGGTAACCACGGCGATCCCGCTAACAGGTTAGCGGGCGAGGTCTAGGGGGCTGGCCCGTAGATTTTTTTTTTTGATAAATAATCAAGAAATTTAATTCAATTTCCTTAGATCTCCATCAATATTAATTGATCAAATCAATTAACATACACCACCGATTTCAGTTTCAATTCGGATTCCTTATATGTCATACATAAAACGGATTCCCTATATGTCATACATAATTCACATGTTATCATATAATCGGCTAAGAAGTCTAACATACATCACATGTATCAATAATCAAACCTAATTTAAACACAAAACAGCATGGTTCTGATACCACTGAAGGAAATTGGAAGACACGCAGCGGAAATTAATTTTAAAAATTTTTCCATTCCTTGCCTGGATCTACCGAGTGTGTTTAAGTCAAGGAGTAAGAAGTGTTACCTTCGGTATTAAAATTATGGTCGCGACCTTAGTATCTTTTCGTCACGACTAGTCGTCTCTGGAGTTTTCAGTCGCGACCTCCTCATCTTCTAGTCGCGACTTGTCGTCTCTGGAGTTATTAGTCGCGGCTGGAAGTCTCTTTTCGATCTTGCGACGTTCAAGATGCCTGGTAGTCTCTTTTCGATCACGAGAAGTCGACGACTCAGATCAACTTCCTCTACCGATATCCACTTGAACAGTGTTCCAATCACGGACGACGTGCTAGCGCCTCTTGTCCCTCTAGAGTTTTCTCAAGAATCCGTCCTCACCGTCTCT
Organism: Leucaena leucocephala; assembly: GCA_037074615.1. Lineage (NCBI taxonomy): Eukaryota > Viridiplantae > Streptophyta > Magnoliopsida > Fabales > Fabaceae > Leucaena > Leucaena leucocephala. Next base: position 5,074,688 of record CM073548.1, on the reverse strand, counting down.
ATTTTAGCCGTTTCTTATCTACAAACCTTTTGCACTCTCCTTGTCACTCATCAAAAACCCTAACCCCTAATGTCAAATATATAGGATGTTATCAGTGTTCTGACTGAGTTGGATTTCAAAATTAATCTTATATTAATTCTGAAATTAATATAATATCATATATTACATAATTTGATAAGAAACAAATTAAATAAATATAATTTATATTAAATCCGTCCCACAGATTTAATTCACCTATTCATTTAATTTAAAATAAAGATAAGACAGAATTATATTTGATTTATTCTCATAAATCAAATTTGAGATATCATATTAATTTGAATTTCAAATTCAAAAGTGATAGAGATTTAATTTATCTTTATAAATTAAATCTTATAAATATCTCTTATATTATATATAAATACGAATTTATATATATATAAATATATACATCCACCCTAGGTTATTCATTGAATCTGGACATGTCTTAGATTCAATGAATCTGGACATCATAGCTCGTGTTGGGCTATTTTGTGTGCGACCCTGTAGGCCCATATGAAGTTGGCAGTGGGCCAGTTACTATACTGACCCACAAGTCATGAGCAGTTTCTAGCAAGACATCACGATTACCCAAATCATATGAGGGTCGATGAACGATGTAACCTTTCATATAACCATATTACGTCCTTTTTGTCACACGATATTTTGGTCATGGATGAGGCATGGAGAATGTCATCCTCCTGTTCCTGACCATTACTTTCTCAATCCCTGAGTAGTCTGACTATAGAAATGGAACTACCTTTCCATTACAGTATGGCCATACATTTCTCAGACTCACTCATCGAGGGGCCTAGTAATATCTCTCAACGAATGTGAGGGACAAATTCCATCTTGACCATTCACATTCCTCCACATAAAAAACCACTAAGCTCGAACATAGCCTTTATGATCACTCGGTCAAAAGTGACTTTTGACTCAAAGCTGAGCGTTTGTCATGTAGGAATCTATGATGATCTCAGGTCAAAGGGCATAGTGACATGGTTTGTATATGAGAGAAGCTTATGACTTAACCCATGCAGCTCTCTCATAGCGGGTCGGTCCAACACCTTGTACTTTTACATGTGCCTATGACTTTGATTTATATCTCTATACATCTTCAAAGTCATACTGGTCTTATTTTATCTCTTCTCTAGCATAGATGACTGACCAGGGACATTTAGGATACGATTATTAGTTATCCAAGGATGGTCATTACATTAAACATGCAAATAATGTGATAACACAATAAATCAACAATGTTCAAAATACAATGATTGGCCCCTATGGCACAATTTTCAACAGTTCAAATTCTCATTGCTTAGTCAGAATGATAATTGAGATATGCTAGTTGTATATCAGTTTGTATTTCAAAACTCTAACGTGATTATTGATGGAACTTAAGCTTTGAGGATCAGTTTATGATGAATTTCTGTTAGACCGAGTTGGACTTTCTCTTCCTAATTCTGAATTTAAATTGAACTATCAGTTTGGTCGAGTTGGTCATTGTTTATATTTGATTCAATTGATTTCATGGCAGAGCATAGTTGTACATGTTAGGAAGATTAATTCATTTACTTTTCTTATCTAGATGATTTTTACCTTGCCTTTGAACTACATAGTTGTGAGATTGATTGCAAGAAGCTAGTGAGTTGTTAGCTTATAATTTACATTTAGTTTAACTTCTTATTCTTAGTGGACTAGGAAGGCTAAGGGCTATCTCTAAAGGAATACACTTATCATCAATTCATAACCTCATTATCAGCATTAAAATCATAAATAATAGTTTTACAAATTTAAATTTTGAAGCTTTCAATCAACTCTTCTATCAATTCATTTGGTTAATTTAATAATTTGTGCCTTAAAGAATTGTTAGAATTGAATTCATTTGACTCCTTGTGAATCGACCTAGGTTAGCTTCTCTTTACTACAAGTTAGCTTAGTTTCTTTTGATAATTAGAATGACGATTATCAAAATGGCGCGTTGCTGGGGAGCCTTACTTATTAAGGTTTCCTAAGTAATCTTTTGGACCTAAAAAATATAAAAAGTATATAGGGGTATCAATTTTTCTGCCAATTTAGTATTTTGTCTCTTTAAGTCGTGACTATTTGCCTATTTAGTCGCAACCGTATTGTAAAAATTAATCGCTGGAGAGTTTCTTTAATTTTCTGTCGCGACTAGATTAACATTTAGTCACAACCTCAAATCAGTGTTTAACTCAAATTTACTCTCTATAACTTTTAGTCGCAACCAGAGCACTTTTTATTCTCAATTAAAAGTTTTTAATTTTAAGAAATTGCTCTCTATAATTTTTAGTCGCAACCAAAGTGACATTTGGTCGCGACCAAAAATCCTGATTTCTAAAAATTTTATGGTGCAAAGGGAAAATGAGCAAAATTTCTCCCTTTCTCTACCCTCCCTTCCATATCCTTCATACTAAACACATCCTTAGTAATATAAATCCTCAAATTAAGGATGACAAATTTCGAGGGAAATTGAGTAGTTTTATTCTAAGTTAATCAAAATATCTTGCCACATGACGATATAATTAAAAATTAACGTAATAATTTTCTTCTACAATTAGAATTTAGAAAACTAAACCAACTCAAGTTCACCTAAGTGATAAGAGCTTTGTTACGTAAATATATTATTGGTAGTTCGAATCCCGAATCCCAACTATAACAACCTAATTGAGAGGAGACCACCATTTGCTCTCAATACGTGTTCCTAATGCAACTGGCTGCAAATTGAGTATGCTCCTATAATATATGTTTCTAATGTAACTAGTTACAAATTAATTATTGTTTGCATTTAACATTATACTCTGACGAAAATAAACTAATAAAAATAAATCAAATCTTATAGTCACACTTCCAAAAATGATGACAAAAAAAAGATATGACCATATTAAATCAACTCTCATTAACTTTCTTTTTAAGAGAAATTACTATAAAATATTAAAAAAATAATTTAATTATTAAAAAAATTTTAAATAACATAAATTTATTGTCAATTATTATATTAAAACATATTATTAGTAACTCTTCAATTATCATTAAAACTTTTAAGCAACTAAATTTTTTATTTAAAATCTCATTGTAACGCCCACTTCCCTTTTTTCACCTTGACACACTCTCACCTTGCTCACTGTTTTTCTATTCCTTCCCAAATAAATTACTGTATCAACGTAGAGGATCAGGTTGGAAATAAAAGGTGCATAATAAAAAACTTCCTTGTTGACATTTAAAATCCATAACAAACGTTGTATCAAAAAAAAAAAAAATCCATAACAAACGAGCACAAGCCATCCAGATACTCAAGGTGAGCTGGTGAGGAAACAAATGATCGATTAAATATTCCATTCCTGCTATAGATCATGCTAGAACCTAAAAGACCTTAAATACTGAAATAAGTTAAGGCAAAAGCCCTTTCATCACCTCCTCCATAACAGATGAAGTACAGTTGTTTGGGGTTGGGAGCATATGGTGAAGAGCAAGGGGAAAAAAAACGAAACAAAATAAAATGATAATTGTAAAATTGGGAAATGTCATATCTGGAATTTACTAACTACCAATCAAATCAATTTCACCACAAGTTCCCAGCAATTTCACCACTTGCATGTAACAATAGCTATGTCTCCAGGAAATAGATCTCTGGCAACGATGTCCCAACTTTTCTCCAGGCCAATATAAACAGTTAGTAGCCGTTGATCTGAGGTCTCGCAGGAGGGCCAACAAGCCGTGAAAATGGGATCTGTGTGCGGCCAGTGTTCAGAACCCCCCTTTGACCTGAAAACAGATCATTCTCCTTCGGATCGGAGACGGATCTGGAGAATGCTTGGGCGAGTTCAACTGCTGAAGCTGCTTTACTGGGGCGCACACCGATATCATAAGATGACTTTGGCTCCTCAACAGGCTTACGCCATGTATCAGGTGAAGGTTGTCTCTCAGAGACCTGCTGCCTTTCAGTCTCTCTCGTGTTCCTTCGATTATCACCACGCCAATTCCTCCTCTGCACATTAGCCCTCTCAGTTTCTACCCTTTGCTCCTTCTTTTCCAGCCTTTTTATGGCCCTTTGATCATGAAGGGTATTCTGGGCTTTGTCAACATGGGTTGACCGATCCAGAGCATTATTAGCCCCCCCAATATTATACTCGGCCCTAAATAATAGAAATGGAATGGATTATTAATTGAATTTTGAATTTCTTCTTAATAAAATTCAATTGAAGCCTGGACCGAATTCCGAGTTTCACTGAGGCCGAATCCAAGTTTAATCTTTCTCTTTTCTAACTTCTAAAAAAAAAAAAACAGAGAAGAGGCGAAGGGGGGATTAATCACAGATATTTGATTGTATCTCTAATCTTCTTCACCCCTTCCCGTGTCAATAACTAGAATGAAAAAAAAGGGGAATATCAATGCATCCGGGAATAAGAACAAAAGGAAAAGGAGCAAAAAAAAAAAACTTAAGTATGAATAACTACCTATCTGAATGTTCAGCCACGTCATAATCCTTAATGGCAACATTATCAATCCCTCGCTCCTTCAGAACCTGGGAAACAAATTACTGACATAATAATCAAGCTGAAAAATATGAAGCCAAGCACAGAAAGAAGGGGGCACGAAGAAAGAAACAAAGAATCATCGCCAGTTAATAAAATTGACAAAACAGCAAAGATGTCAGGCAAATAAATAACAGCAGAAAGAATCAGTTAAGAAAAGAAAAACATCATTTTGAAGAAGCAGTGAAAATATGTTAACCCGAATTTGGATCCCCTGAAGTGCTTCATGAAATGAAGTAGAGAGAGAGAGAAACACAATGGGTTCCACTTTTGCGGCTTCAATTGTGCAAAAGTGGGATCCATCATTTTGTTTCCGCCTCTCTATTCCACCATGGTAAAGTACTTTAGAAGTTCCAAATTCATACTATCTTACCTGTCCAACAGAAAACTAAATAAGAATAGCGAACAGTTTTTAACTAATTCAGAATATTCAAAAACTAGCCACCCGAAACTAGTTTAAGCGATAAGAGTGATATGTGGTATAGGTAGTGACATGGTTCAAAACCCTCTTGATATAACCAAAAATATATTAAAAATATTAAACTTACCAGTTCTCGAGGTCGAGCACCACCAAATAAAGCATTCCTGAGTCATTTGCACCAGTTTCATAATTAGATAAAAAGGTAATAATAAATTAAATTAAACATAGGAAAACCAAAACTTTTGGTCCACAAACTTTCATCAAATTTGCAATTTGGTCAATGTGTTTTAATTGCTATTAAATCAATCCTTCAAGTTTCAAATACTTACAAATTTAATCCTTGTCATAATGAGAATTAATAAAATAGAAAATTAATAATCTTTTTTATGCTTGTACTAACAATGCAAATGTTACCTTACTTGGTTACATAAGGCAATTGATGTTATGACTTAACAACAACGTTCAGTATTAAGCATAAGGATGAAATCTATAAAAGCATTTGAAACTTTAAGGAACAGTTCAGTACCCATTAATACATAGGGACCAAATTTTAAGTTGGGTGGAAGTTTAGGACCAAAAGTTCTGATTTCCCATTAAATATGCTTAATAAACTTGCTGAAAGTAGCTCATACTAATTCATACCCACGAGTATGACAATACAAAAGGTAGCAACACATAAGACAACAAAGCATGTGAAATTACTGAAAAGCAAACAAGATGAGAAACTAGGATACTATGAATTTCAACACGATCTCTCTTCACAACCTTATGTTCTTGATTTTGAGAAATAGGAGTAAGCCCATCAAATTGGCAGTTCAAGAACAAAGACATTTAAACTATTAAGTGATTCATCTTTAAGAAACTTTTGGGTCAAACATAAATTTCTGGTCTCATATTATTTGATATAATATTCCAAGGCATCATAAACAATTCATATTCATAATCTTGATGAAGTGATGAGAGGAATAGAGTCTATATGTTTAAAAGTTTTCTGTCATCTGAAAATCCAACACCACTGCAATGTTATAGGAAAAGCTAAATAAGAAATTTAGAGGGGGAAAACTTAAGCCTCTTATGCACTCCTGAAAGCAAAATATACATCTAATATGGTTCGTCATACACTTGGGCCATGCTCAATGATACAAAATGTTATGAAAAGAAAATATCCTGTTGTTATGCATATTGGGTAACAAGATATGACTAAAATACTACCCAGCACAATCTCAAAAGATTGCGAGGGGGGACGGCAAAGTGTAACAAGATATGACTTTTTACGCTCATCTGCCTAGGACAATAAAAAATTGAAAGGGGGGACAGAAAATAATGACAGAGGAAATACATATAAAATTGTTTTGACTTACATAACATAAATAAACTAATACTCCAAAAAAATGGAAAATATAGAAGAATAATATATCAAGGAGACCATGAATGACATTAAACAAAGGGTAAATGAAAATTGGATTGCATTAATAGCTACAAATAATGATAGAAGAAATATATATATAATAATAGTTTTGACTCACACAACAAAGTTTACTTTAACTAGGTAAAATATAGATCAAAATATAATAATCAGAAGGGGGGGTGGGAGGGAACGAGAATGATAGAAAATAAAGGGAAACAATTTTAAAAAGATTAGTCTAAATTCTAGATGGTACAACAACAACAACAACAACAAAGCCTTTTCCCATTAAATGGGGTCGGCTACATGGATCATACGACGCCATTGTGCTCTGTCAAAAACTAAATTCTAGATGGTAGAGTTAATAAAAAATACAATCTATGAGGAATATTCAAAATAATCTGATTCAAGTGCCAGAACCAGACAACATAAACTGATGAAAGCTTACAATCATTGCTGTAATTCCATGGTCCCTAAAGCCGTAATGGATGATATAATGCATATGTAACCCAGGAAAAGGGAGAGAAAGAGACATATGACTTTCGGATGAGGCCCACTGGGAAAGGGTTGATAGTGATAAGCCAAATGAAAAAGCACAGGGATAAGGATTCATTTACAGACACGTAGAATCTTGACATGCACAAAATCTACAATAATTTTTACTTCAAGAAATAAAATTGGTTGAAAGTTGAAACTATAACATGTATCTTCGTTTTCAGGAATATAAATGTGTGTGGCATGCCTTGTGATGACATATTTATCATTCATCAGTCAATCTTAATAATTGGAAACCAAGAAAATTGGAGTTTTAGGAGCAACAAAAGTCAACAACAAAAAATAGAAATCCGTTTTCTCTAGTTATATAGATGTTTATAATGGTATAATAACAAGTCTTCTAAATCTTTGCTACAATAGAGGGCAAAATAAAAGATGAAAAATGTAATCAATATGAAAAATGAAATCAATAGAGAAAAGTCAAACTAGATAATTACATTGACATATTTATCAATTCATCAATTTATTCAATTTTCATGTTACAGAAGTGTTTGTGTTAACTGCATCTAAAAACTAAAACATACTGCTCTTTAAAGATAAAAAGTGTCCCAAAACATAACAGTGCACATGCAATATATTCCAAATAGATAAGGCTAAGAATTATGCCTCCTTGTTTGCCTAATCAAGAAAAAGAAGGGGAAAATCAACAGGTTTCATCAAGAATTTAGTTATTCATATTATTTACAAAATCATGGGCAAGGAAATGCTCTACAAGCACCCTCTTACACAATTGCCATCAAGCACTCTTCTTCTGCCAAAAGCAATTCAAGTCCAAGTTGTTGAAATTTCAAAGCAATTAAAGGACCAAATGACCAAACACTAAATTTCAAAAGAACTTATCAGAATAATTAAAGAGTACAGGCTAATAATGTGCCTAACGTACTTACCAGAATAGATAGACACTTTATGATCAAATTAATTAATCCAATATTATTTAATTCTCTTAAAAAATTATGAATCTGTTGCAATTTGAAAAGCTGCATCCCTTCATCTTTAAATCCAAATGCAGTTCTTCCCACAATTAAAAGAACGTATATGACAATATTATCGTCTCTAAGCCCACTCGAAATGTTTCACATGCAAATAAATACACAAAAAGCAAGGTTAAAATTTCCCAAGCCACTACACCAATAACTTTTACCTTTCTCTATCAGCATTTCCTTCCAATTGATCAAGAGGCTGGGACCGAGGCTTCAAATTCAGCTTTGGGCGCTGTCCAACCTCCTTCCCAATCTCAGAAGGAGTTGAGACAGGCTGCACAAGATTGCCATGGGTATGCACCTCATGAACAGTTTCAACATACCCAGAATCAATCAATCGATCAGATCCCTTCAATGGAGAAAACAAAGAAATCATTAAGTTCACTTTGTTCTGCAGAAAAATGAAGTCTCTAAGTTGACCACAGGGATACCTGTACATAATCATAGACAGGGGATTCTGAATTATTCAATGGTTTTGTCCTACTCCAGGGTAGCAACTTCAATTTAGGTTGCTCTGACGGTTCAGAAGGCATTGAGTGTTGAAACTCAGACCCACCAAGTTTGCCATCCTGCTGAACACCATCAGTATGATGAGCTTTACTTCTTGGCCGTGCTTCTGAGTACTTGGAAGCCCCATACCTTTCATAATCCAGTAACTCGTTTCTACCACCTTGCATCTGGTCACTGATAACTACACTCTTTTCAACCTGTCTCGCCATTATTGCATCATTATACACCTTTTCATCCAAAGGATCCATCCTACTGTAGACATTATTACCGGTAACATTGCCATATGATGCACCCTCTACTTCAGACGATTTAACCACCTCAACATCTGTCTGATAGTGGACTGTCTTCGACTGCCATCTACCAGAAGATACCTTATCAACAGCACTTGCATGAGCCAACTTGGAAACTGAACTAGGACTGGTCCAAGCAGTTGGCTCAACAGCACTTGCCACCTCCTTCCTCATTGCCCATACATTTGGATAAACTCCACTAGTTCCCTGCTCCTGACTACCTCCTCCTAAATGTTGAGAACCCCCCCTCACATGAATAGCCTCAGTAAGCCTTGGAGAGTAGGAACTCACAATGCCAACAGAATTTTGAGACACTGGAGCTACTTGCCGACTCAAGTAACTTCCTCCCACTCCATACTCGGGCTTCATTTCGACACGAGAAGGTGGGGCCCGAATACTATCATCACTGACTGTTCTCCGAGGGGTTGAGATACCATCCAGTGGCTTACGCTCATCTTCATCAAAATTCCGCCCAATTTGAGTAGTGTGGGTGAGAAACGGGGTTTTATCATCGTAATGCATAGTAGCCGGGGACGTTTGTGGGCGAGACCGATGATCAGACCGACCCATTGGATTTCCCCATGAGGAGGGTCGGTCAAACACACAACGATCGGAAGTTCTGCCGGTTCTGTCAAATTAGGTTAAAAAGTTAAAAAGGGTTTTATAAATACGAGTTCATAAATTGATATAAAATTATTAACCCAAAGCGTAGATGAAGCATAAAAAATCACAACCAACAGATCCAATTTCCCTCAAATACCATAATAATCCAAGCATTTACTACAAGAGAATCATTTGAGATAGTTCATATAACCCATTTATGGATAACCTAGTAAACCTAAGAAAAAAATTTGCGAATTCAAATCAAGAAGATCAAACAAAGGGAAAGTGCAATAAAGGGCACTTACACGCCGGGCGCGGAAGGGAGAGGGAGATCAGTGGGAATCGAACCTCCATGAAAGTCCTTGAGGGTCATGGTATTGCCACTAACCTTCTTCTTCGACATTCTCTCCCCCTCCCTCTTGCCCACCGCCGCACAAAGACAACGATTTCGGCGCCTGATTCTCAACTAATCGCTCTTATTCTCTTCTCGTCGAGACTTTCGAAGACACGAAGCGTAGAGAGGGCAAGGAGTGGAGAAGAAAACCCGCGAGTGCAATGATGGGATCGCAATAAGGAACGAACCCAAGAAAAGAGGCGGAGAGACCTCGATTTTGCTTTTTGGCTTCGACTCTCCGCGAATTCCCGGTCACGGGGCTCAGGAACCTCGGGCTTGGGGTAACGAGATGTGATTATCAGTCAATTAAGGGCCTTCAATGCTATTTTTTTGGTTTGGTTCGGTGTTAGCCTCATGTGCTGTAGCTAACGGCACCAATAACGCCTATATTACATATTTATATATTATACATCATATCTTTTTTAATATATTGTACATCATATGACGTATAATATATATTTATATACTTATCCTATACTTAATATATCAATATATGTATTAAAATTTTGAGCAATATAATTTTGCAATGCTTATGGGTTATAAAAATTATACACATGTAAATAAAAATTATAATTTTTTTCTTTTTATACATCAAGAGAATTTGATAGATGCATGTGATTTTTATTATATGAAATTTATATTAAGATGAACATATTAAATGTTAATTTCCTTGTTTCATGATAAAGATAAACATTGCATAAGAAATACATAAATGTACACCTAAAATATTATATAATCACTAAGAACTCTTGATTTAATGGCACCTCACACCTTTTCTCATAGAAGAAGTTGTAAGTTTTTATACCTTAAGTGGCTACAAAATAGAGATGGTTGGATGTGTAGATTCCCTCCCCTATGGAAAGGGGATTCTATAGAGCAGGGCTTGGGCCCATTTAGTCCCGGAAGTAGTTAGGGTTCACGTTCTTATTTGTACTTATACATGGTGTTATGGATTTAGATATATAAGTAATTTATGCTATAATTTAGGGCATGTCTAGGAAACTCCCAAACCTAAATTTTAAAATAATTTTTGGCCTAAATTTTGGTTTGGAGAAATTTTAAAATAAACAGTTATATTTATCCAAACCTCAGTTTGGACCAAAACATGGTTTAAAACCATGGTTTCAGATAAGCTAGTTAGAGTAGCTTTTAGAACAATAAAAGAGCTTATGAATTACTTAATTACTATTTTACCCTTACTTTTTCTTACACCCTCTCTCCTCTATCTTTTTCACCCTCTCTCCTCTCTCATCTCTCATATATCTTTTCTACTATCTCTTATCTCTCCTCTATTTTCTTCACCCTCTCTCCTCTCTCCTCTATCTTTTTTACCCTCTCTCCTCTTTCATCTCTCATACATACCTTTTTTAGTAATTTTCTAATTACAAAACCTTTTTTGGTAATAACTATCCAAACACTCATTTATCCAAAACCACTTTTTTTCCATAAACTTTTCTCTAAAAGCCCTTTTCCATAAGCTATCAAAAAACCTATTTTTTTCATAAGCCCGTTTTTAAAATCTTATCCAAACACACACTTAGAGCGTTTTCGATCTCGAAGGAGTATTATTTTATTGTGGTTTTAGTCACAATGTTTGGGGAGGCATCCTAATTTTTTGATCCCTGGGATTACACCTGAGAGTAATTAACGGCTCGTCCTGCCTAATATTGGTATCACCTAGAAGGAAGGGAAACTTTACCCTACTCTTAGATCGTGGATAATCCTAACCCCTTTCTAAAAAATTTTGAACAAAAAAAAAAGATACATAATTAATTTATATGTATTTTGCTAGTGTTATTTATATTTTTAAAAATTTTGATGAGCTCAAAATGTGAAACATATAATTTTACAAGTGCCCAAGTCGTATCAAGTAATAAAGAGTAAGTTAATTATCATTCCTTCTACGACTTGTTACCAACAACCTAGTTAAAAATCAATTTTACACTTTTGTTTAATTTAAGTAAGACACGGAGATAGGATAAAGATAAAGTAAAAAATAAATAACTAAAATAAAAAAACAAATATAAACTATAACTAATGCTAAAGATGATTTGAAATTATTTAAACAGTGACTAGATTATTATAGTCTTGATTATTTTTTTATGTTTAATTTTTTTCTTTTAATTGTAATTAAAATTACCTTCATTAGTCTAGGACTCTTACGTATTTAAGAGAGTCTTTCGATCTACTAAAAGGTATTCCAATTATGTTAATCCTAATTTTTTATGTGACTACTTAATTAGACTAAATTAAATCCAAACATAATATGATTATGTATCTTATAAACAAATCAAACATTGAATACTCAATCCTACATGATTTAACTGAAAGTCTAGTCTAAATTTTCTATGTCTAAACTCTTTTAAAACACTAAAATAGTTCTAATCAGATACATTTTATTTCGGAATTATAAAACACACAATTGAATAACAAACCTAATATTATAAAGCAATTTAAAATTGAAATTATCCACTAATCAGGAATCAAATTATAATAGGCCAATTCAATGTTTGTCCTCCATCCGTCTCCCTTTTATCGTGTAACCTTAAAATTTCCTTTTTCTAAATTGTGCACTTTCCTTTTCTGCTAATTGTAAAATAGAGAAATAAATAAAAATAGGAAACTAAAATGCAAAGGAAACCATTAAACTAAAATAAACTAACAAAAATAACATTAAAACAAAACCATTGACGTAAAGGCACTAACATGAAACTGATTTTCTTCTTTCTTTCTTTCTTTCTTTTTTTTGAGAAACTTCAATTCTTTATTATGATTTATTTTTATTCTAATCTAGACTATATCTATGTTTTAAAATATAATGATACCAACCCCAATTAATGCCCAAAATTAATCTCTTATCAAAATCTCAAACAAAATCCCTTTTATTTTGCGTTTATGACTTCCTAAATATACCAAAATATATCTCAAATTTATCAAAATATATGAAATCATCACACACAAATATAATAACTATAATAAATTTATGATTTTGATTTATTATTTGTCATAGATAATGAATGTGATGATGAGGAAGAAAAAATCCTTGATATTTTTGCAAACAAAAGCCTATCCATAGTGAAGCACGTCACTTAATGTTGTTAGTATTGATTATAGTGATGTTGAAGATAATAATCATTTTAAAATTATTAATATTTAGTTATTTATCTACTTTTAGACAATATTTACCAAGGATAAGGATAAATGTTACATTAGGTTTAGTTTTAGATTTGGGAGGATGGTTTAGTTTTTTAATTTATATATATATATATATATATGTTTTGAATCATAAATTTTTATATTTAATCTTTATCTATTTAAAAAATAAAAAAATAAAAAAATATATTATAAGGCCTAGACCCTTGTGCCCTAGGGCTAGGCTTTAAAAAAGTGGCTGTTTTTTAAAAATTAGCCCTATAGATCCGAGCTCATCTGGCCAAATTTCCAACTGAAGGATTTTAAGTTGATAAAATAAAAAATAAAAGAAAATTATGTAATCAAGCTTTTAATAAAAATATAAAATAAAATTTTCGTTTAAAAAACTACCGCTAAAATCTTATGGTACGTTTGGTATGATGGAAAAGGCTTTATAAAATTAAAAGTGAAAATGAAAATAAAATTAAGCTAAAAATTAGCTTTAAAAATTTGTTTGATAGGTTAAAAATAAGTATAGAATTTATGTATATTTTTTTAAAAAAGAAAAAATAGATAAAAGTAGAATAAAAAGATTTATTTGCCCTCATTTATAAGTTGGATAAAATAATCTAAAATATTTTACTTCTATAGAACCCATCTCAATTATCAACTTTCTGGATAGAACTGAAATTGGACAAAATATTAAAAGTAGAAGTAGAAGTTGAACCGAGTTTCATGATACCAAACAAAAAAAATATTTTATTCTACTTCTACTTCTATTTTTTCGCTCCCAATCCCATCTTACCATACAGGAGAAGTTAATGAAATCCAAAAAAAAAAAAAAAAGAACATATGAATAATTTTACTTTTACCAATAAGAAGGGACTATTACATTTTTTTTTCCTTCTCTCTCTCTCTTTTATTTTTATTTTGATTCCGTTGTGTTCCAAGTTAAAAAACCACAAAGGAATTTGAAATAATTTACTCAAATAAAATTCAAAAGTTTTGATAGATATCTCCTCACTAACTAAATTTTTACCGGTACATTTGGTAGGATACAAATTTTTTGTATACAAGTAGAAATAAAAGTGAAAATAGAATTAGGCTAAAAATATATTTTAAAAGTTTGTTTAGTAGGATAGAAATGAGTATAGAATTGATGCATATTTTTTTATAACTTAAGTAAAATGGTCTAAAATATTTTTTTATAACTTGGAAAAGGTTAAAATTATCTAAAAATTTTATAACTTGAGGTAAAATGGTATAAAATATTTCACTTCTACTTCTCCCATTTTATTTCCTTTTTTTTTTATGAAAATAAAATGACCCAAAATATTAAAAGTAAAAGTGGCATTCATTGTATTAAACAAGAAAAATAGTTGATTACACTTCTACTTCCACTTCTATACTTTTAAACATGCCCCTATATCTTTATGCTTGGAACTAAATTCACTACACTCAAGTAATTATTCTGATATAAGCCACCCATAACTCAGTTTGTTGCCTGAAATTAGCAATCAATAAATACACATGTATTGGAATCAATTTCTCCCACACAAAAAAAAACACAAGAAGAAGAAGACAAAGCTGTCTTTCTGGCTCTAATGCAAAGAGGAATGTTTTCAAAACGCAACCTTTATATTTAAGTTATATCTTTCCTTCTTTTTTTTTTTTACATAAAGCAAGATGATACTCCCTCCGATCCTTAATATAAAAGTTATATAACTAATTTAGATAAATTAAAAAAATTAGTTAAGTTATATGTTTGTTACTTTATCTATAATACCCTTCTTAATAATGTGTATTATAACTATTCCTTAATGAGATTAACAGATCAATTTGACATCAAAAACTAAAAGAACACAATAAGAAGAAAAAAAATTTAGGGACCTAATTCAAAATTAGGTAAAACTATATGGACCTCCAGATTAATTTTCTTTAATAATTAATATGTTTAAAATATGAAGGAAGTGAAAGAGTAGAGGGCATGGGAACAGCTTTGCCACACATTTTACAAGAAGAATTTATAATTTCCACTTTTTTTCTTAGTATTTAGATAGTATCTTTAACCGATAACTAGAGACTAATTCTCTTAAGACGCAGAGATCACTGAAATGAGTTTTACCTCTTCTTATAAAACATTTTTTATATACATGATTCAAAAATTCAAAACATCATGTTTAATTCCATGAAAATATTATTCCTTCAATGATTTGAAATTTCAAAACAATAACAAAATAAGATAATAAGACCCGAAAAAATATAGAGGTTCGGATTCAAAAATTGAATCCTACATCCTCTCACCAAGCATGAAGTTTGGGAATTTTATATGTAATAAGTAATCACAATATAATACACAATTTATAAATTTTTATTACCTTATCCAAAAACATCTTTAAATAAAAAACTAAAATGCACACGAGTGTCGTGAAGAAAACTTCCTAAAATTCAGAGAATCAATCAAGAAGAGGATTTAGACTGCATCATATTTCATTGAGCTTTTCTTCTCAACCTTCTAGTTGATGCTGCATTTTAAGCATATGAAAGGAAATTGAGTGTAGTGATCAAAGCACAATAAAGAAAAAGAAAATGGTATTTTTCCGGTAATTTATGATATATTTAACTAATTTGATTAAATTAAAAAAATTAGTTAATTTAGTCAATATGTCATATTTGTTCTAAAATACCTTAACCATATTCCTTAACTCTCTATCTCCCTCTCTTACTTGATTATTATTGAAGGAGTACCAATAGGGGTAATTTAGGAAAAAGTTAATAAATATAGAAAATATGTCTTATATTTAGGATTAATATTAACTCTCCAATTAGGTCGTCTATGTTATAGACCGGAGGAGTAATTCGTTACCCACAAGCAACTATTCTTTTAATGTTAGTCACTAAGATCATAGCATATATATATATATATATATATATATATATATATATATAGGGAATACATGAGAAATTAAAAAAAAAAGATTTATTTGAGTTCAATTCTTATTAGATGGGATAATTTAATACAAAACATGAAATATTAGCTCAATTTAAATTATCAAGTTGTATATTATAATACTTTAGTTATAAAAATGCATACTTATATAGTCATTTAATTACATTAGGAAAACATAAAAAATATAGTATAAAATCAATAAATATATATGCAACAAATTGTATTTTCAAAAATAATAACTAAAGATAACTAACGCGAACGTTAGGTATATACAACATTTGTAATTTGTAATGATCCAAATCATCAAGAAGCACTTTCGGTTCAAGTAAAATGACATAGACGTGAAAAAAAAAAAAAACACTTTTTAGTTCAAACAATAAATTCTTGTAACCACTTTAGTTAGTGAAAATCGCGTAATTGGTGCACAATAATTTGTGGGAAAAAGATAATTGTTTGAATATCTTTAAAGATAATAATCATACTGTTTTCTCAATATATAATTAACTGATTAAATTGTAATTTACATGAATATGTAGACCCTGTGAATCTGTAAAAAAAAAATAAAAGAAAAGAAAAGTTAAAACACGGTAAATTAAAATAAGTTTTAAAATGTTACTAGGAAAGTTTTAAAATATAACAATTTTACCCCAATATGTTAAAAAAATTAATATTGACTATTAAAAAATTAACAGTAAGGGCAACACTATGTTTTAACACTTTCGGGATAATCTTAAAACGAAAAAAACTTTTGAGATAATATTACCCAGGATAAAAACTTTCTGGACAATTTGTATACGTTAAGCCTAAATTTAAAATTGAGTAACATATATATGGATAATGGTAACCATATTAAGTAAATGTAATACTTGAATATAAATATGCAATCACAACAGAGGATGACAATATGTTCCTTGTAGATAATTGTACCTAATGCTTAAATAGATTAATGACTGGGATGTGGGATATTTTGCACAGAAGTTCTTCATCCTTGTTGTGGTATTTTTCTTCAAGCAACGGACACTCCCAAATATGAAGCATTCTTAAAGAAGTAGGCAGCTTTTCTCCTAATATTTTCTCCATCTTGGGACAATGCATATGATTTTCCGATGTTGGAGAGAGGTTAAGTGCTCAAGTCCTATGCGATTCTTGTTGGAAATATTTTTAAATATTGTGAAAGGGTGTGTCAAAGAAAGACGTGTCTTTCTGACATGACTCTTGGTTGTGAAAGGGTATGACTCTTGAATCTAAGGGACATGTCTCGTGTCCTTCCACAATCTATAAAAGGAGCTTCTTGATGAAGGAGAAGTACAGAGAAGTCATAGAAAATTAGAAAATGTCAGAGAGAACACAGAGAGAATGATACACCAATCTTCTGAGATTACTTTATCTTCCACCAGTTATGTTTCCCTGTATTATTACAGGAAGAGTTCGCTTAATCCTGGAGAGAGTCGCTTCCTAATTTGATGAGGGGTCGCGAAATATTTCTTAAAGACAGTGTCCTCGGACGCGACTCGAACTATAAACTTTATTATTTTGCAGATTTCTCCAACAATCTTAAGAGATATTCTCTGCAAAATTTTGGAAGATAAGGGAGAGCCAACATAGTTTTTCTGAGAAGGATGAATAACCTTGGCCTCTTTTGTTGAAAGGTTCCACCACATTAATACTCGCCGACTCTTGAATCAAAGGCAATTCTATATCTTAGAGCACATAGGGTTCATCTTTAGAAATCAGGGAAATATTGAAGGGTGGAGGATCACGTGGACAAAGAGATTGCAAAGAAAGACGCTTCATATTCAAAGGTGGATCCAACCGTTCTGAAACATACAAGCGCAAGACTCCGCCAAGGCAAGATCCAATGACAAAATGTTAAAGAATGCTTATGACGGTTAGTTAAATCACATATGACGGTTAGTGCTATATCATTAGATATAAGGCAACGGTTGTATTCATTGCTATATTATTTTATGACGTGACAAAATATTTTGGAAAATTCTAATTATTCACATAGATATATATGTGATTATTTTGTTTGGAAAATAAATATAATTGTGGCTATTATTTATTAGAATATTGATAATATGTGAAAAATTCTAATTCTAATTAGAATATAAAGGGATTATATGGTATGAAATTCTAATTTGATTAGAATTATTATTGAGAAGTTATGGAGATATAATTTGATATTTAAAAGTGTGGGGGTATCTAAGATATGTGATACCTTATAAAATTTATGAATGAAAAAATATGTGTTGTTAGCCTCATTTTATAATTGTGAAGTGTGCTATGATCAAAATTAAATTGAGGCTTTATTATTTTGCAATTGACAATAAATTTTATTATTATCAAATTTTATGATAGAAGCATGAAAATTTGATCATTTATCTATAGAGAGATAAAAATGTTTAATTTTCATGATATTTTCATTTGTGGGTATATATTTATCTTAGTATAAATATATATGATGTGAACTTTTAATGTGGAGAATATATTTTGTAATATTTTACTGCTTTAAATATGAGTTTGAAAACATGAATGAATTAAATATGTTTTAAGTATTGAAATCATAAAGGGATATATTATCTTGAAAGGTATTTTAAATTTTTGGTTGTGGGAACCATATTGTAATTATTCCTTATGATGATAATATATTATTTGAGGGTGTTATTTGCTCAATCTATTTATGTACAAATTATGATAATTTAGTACTAACTATTGTGATATAGCATATACTGTGTGGAGGATTGAGCATACACACATAAAGATTCAATCTCATGAGGAGAATGAAATATTTGAGGGGTACCATAACTGTTGGTATCATGTATGGTGAATTCCCGTTGTATTAAAATACACGGATGTTAAGTGAAAATTTATCTTGAATTTATTACTCTATAGAATGAGCATATATACTCATTGTCCAAGCAGTGAATATTGGGATGCTCTAATAAGGTTATTGAGATACCTTAAAGGCACCATGAATTATGGTACACATTATAGTGGATTTACCGCTTATTAAAAAGATACAGTGATGTGAACTGGATCTCAGATTCAGAAGAGTTAAAATCTACTGGCGGTTATGTGTTTATTCTTAGTGGTGGTGCAGTCATATGAAAATCATCCAAGCAAATAATTCTAACAAAATCCTTAAGGGATTCTGAATTATTGCTATGGAATTGACTGGCACTGAGGCTAAATGGTTGAAAACCTTTTAGCAAATATTTTGATGTAAAACCAACACTTAGTGTTGATGAATTGTATTTGCTAAAATAGCAATAACTTTTGTTAAAGATAACAAAAATGTACAACATTTAGTGTTGATAAATTGTATTTGCCAAATGGCAATAACCTTTGTTAAGGAGAACAAAGATGAGTAACACTTATTGTTGATGAGTTACAATTGCGAAATGGCAATAAACATTGTTAAGAGAACAATGGTGCAATCGTTTGAGATACTATGAGAATAAGTATGCTTAAAAATTGTGGAGTTATCTTAATCGATTTTGGTGAGGTCAAAAATAGACCTATCGGATCCGTTAACAAAACCTCTGGGGAAGAAAACAATTAAATTGTTGAGACATCGAGGGGAATAGGACTAGAGCAGTGTGATTATGACAACAATGGCAACCCAACCTTTGTGATTGTGATCCCATGAAGAAGGTTCAATGGGTAAGAACAAGTCGCTTGTTAGTACTGCTAGCACCAAAATATTATTACTGGTCCTTTCCTATGGTGTGTGATAAAGTGCTAGATTGCATAGAGGAGGATGAGCAAAAGCTCTTAATGATTTTAAATCCCACGGGATGGTGTATTATGTGCAGATACACTTAAAGAAATCACCACTACGAATGAGGGGTGTGAGCCGCTCCTATGAGATCGTGGTGAAATCTCTAGAGCATTCGTTAAAAACAGGACACGCGCATGGCTGCCTAACGCGCAAAACCGCTCGGTAAACAGTGGAAATGTGGGGGTATAATCTGGCTGTTAGTACCTCTGGTATACACCCAAGAAGTGCTGGTTCATAGTCCCGAGGACCACTGGCATTTCTGTGTACCAAGTATTATCGGTCTAGGTCTGGTTCATAGTCCAAAGGACCACTGGATACAATGATTATATCCATGTATGGAACTCATCTAATGGTGTTTCTTTGACACATGTGGGGGATTGTTGGAAATATTTTTAAATATTGTGAAAGGGTGTGTCAAAGAAAGATGTGTCTTTCTGACATGACTCTTGGTTGTGAAAGGGTATGACTCTTGAATCTAAGGGACATGTCTCGTGTCCTTCCACAATCTATAAAAGGAGCTTCTTGATGAGGAGAAGTACAGAGAAGTCATAGAAAATTAAAAAATGTCAGAGAGAACACAGAGAGAATGATACACTAATCTTTTGAGATTACTTTATCTTCCACCAGTTATGTTTCCCTGTATTATTACAGGAAGAGTTCGCTTAATCCTGGAGAGAGTCGCTTCCTAATTTGATGAGGGGTCGCGAAATATCTCTTAAGGACAGTGTTCTCGGACACGACTCGAACTATAAACTTTATTATTTTGCAGATTTCTCTAACAATTCTTCTGCAAACAATCAAAGCCATCGAGTTGCAAAGTAGCAAGAGTTGTACGAAGAAAATAACCCTCTGGGAAACCCTTGACATCGCTACATTTGTAAATACGAAGGTAAGTGATATTACTAAGAAGGTGCCACTCTGCAGCTTGATGGGCTAATAGCTTGTTACGACGTTCAATATGAAGTTCCCTCAAACTTGGCACAAGGATACCTTTTGGAAATGGTTCCATAATCTCTTCATAACCTCGTTATGTAGCTTTCTTAAACTTGGGAGAAGATCTTCCATGTCATTCGACATAAACTCTAGAGAATTACAACGTTCAATAGTAATAGACTGGCGATTTCAAATAGGAGCATTTGAACTCATCGCGAAATCGACATTTTCACTCTATTGTGCGTTTAAATGTAGTAATGAATGGGGCAAATGAATCATTATTGGAGGTGATATATTGGAGCAATCACTAATAGTTAATTGTTGTAGATGTGAATGTTTAGAAATTGCCTCCAACAGTGATTCCAAAATTTGACCTCCTGTAATTTCTAGCTTGCTTAGGGAAGAAGGCAACTCTTGCTCTTGCCATACCACGTTTGTACTACTTCCATATATCTTTAAATTTTGAATTTTGGGACGCCTTGGAATGCAAGAAGAAAGCAATGGGCAAGCTCCAATTTGCAGATTTTCTAGAGAAATAAACACTCGAGGTAAGTTTCCAACTAACTTGGGGCACTTAACTATCAGGAGTTGTCGGAGTTGAGGAAAAGCTTCCACGTCATAAATCGGCGAATGCCATCTTTCCTAGGAAACCATCCTTGAAATAAGAAGATATTCAAGGGATGGAAATGGTATCATGGAAGTGCAGTCATTGCCTTAACAATTCATCACCAATGCCTTACTAGGCTTTCCAATTCAACAATATATAATTTCTTCAGAGTAGGGAGCTGCCCAAGTGGGGGAAGCATGCAACAGTTTTTGCAATTATATATCCAGTCTCAACCAAGTCATGTTGCGGTAGGAAGGACTTCCAAACCAATCTGGAAATATTGTGCCTCTATATTTTACAATTTCCAATTCTTCTAAATCCCAATGAGGTTGTAGATTGGACAAAATATCTCTCTGTCTTTGTATCATCAACGTCATCACAATTCGACTATGATAATGTTAAACCTTTAATGTGCTTCTTCTCCATCATCCTCGCCTTATAGACTTCATTTCCATTCTTGACATTCTCTATTTTACTAATTGCAATCCAACCCTTCTCTAATTTACTATTTGCAATCCCAGTCTTTTGCTCTTTTCCAATGGTGAAGTCAGTAAAAATTTGCAAATTTGTTAATTTGCCCATTCCCTAGTCATTTCTTTCAACCAAGTTCCTCTAATATCAAGATGTTGCAAGTTGACAAGATCTTGCATATCCCTTGGCAGCATATCCAGAGACGAACAATGTTGCAACTTCAATGTTCTTAGATTGTATAATTTGCATAGTGGGACAAGCATACAATTTTTCTTGACCACAACAGGTCCAAATAGCGAAGATTTATAAGATCTTGTGTGTCACTTGGTATAATCTAGAAAAGTACAATTACGCAACTTCAACGTCTGTAAATTATATAACTTACAAATTGAATCAGGCTAATAAATAATTAAATCATACATATTAAGAAATATGATTAAAATATTTTGATAAAGAAATATGATTAAAATTAACATATATATTCATGAGATTTTAATATATATTTATGAGATTTTAATTCTTTTTTTTTAAAACACGTATATTAATTCTTTTTTGGATTTATTATTTGGCGCTACTAGCATACTGGCATATTAATTCTTTGAAATGGTGACTATTTATTCAATGATATTATTTTTAAAGAAGATAAAAAAAATTAATAAATGCACAAGACATTGAGCAATTATTTCTTATATTTAAGCTAAAAGAACTTTAATTGTTCTTTATAAAAAAAGTCTGGAATGAGTATTTAATAAATACAAACAGTAGTATTAGGCATGAGAGTATAAACTCAATTCTACAGTATTCACTTTAAGCAAAACATAAATATGATAAAGCCCCTCCACAAAGAAACCCCTTGAAAAGCCACAAAATGGGAAAAAGTTTATGAAAGTGAATTTGATTTTAAAGAAATTCTAAATCTTCATCCTTCGGTCTATTTCATTGAGACTGGCCACTTTATTGATTTTATATTATTATAAAATTCACCTACACAAGTTGGTGGCTATACAGAGGCCAATTCACGCACACAATTCCTTTTTTTATCTCTCTAGGTTTTAAATTTTAATAGAGAAGTTTCACTCCAATTTCTAAATGTGTTTAGGTAAGGAGAATCTTTTGTCTTTCCATTTTGGCTGTGTTTGCTTTTAGTTCTTGAATTACGTTGACTAAACGAATTTTTTCAAATAATATATTTATATATACAACAATTTTTTTCAAATAATATATTTATATATACACATACTATTTTCCCCAACTAGTTAAACAGTACTATACATGTGTAAAAAGAGTTTCCATTAACATAATAATTTCTAGTTTAAATGATTAGATGAAGTAACTTTTTGAAAACTAACCCATAATTTTTACAAATAATTAATTAATTAAACTAATTTTTTAATATATATATATATAAACTAATTACTTAACTCTTACCTTTAAGAGGTGAGATAAATGTATTTATATATATCAACAATTTCTATTTTGTCATGAAAAACATAACCACGTGTTTTTGTCTTAACTTCAATAGTTGTATTATACTCTCTCCATTCCTAAAAGATAAAATTTTACAAGATTTGATATTCCTATATACTATCGAACACTTGGATCAGTTGGTAAGAGTTGTTTCAATTTAACTAAAAGTAATAGATTCGATCATTTGGGAATGTAACCCGATCATATGAGTTTAATTTGTAATTTCCTAAAATATTGGCTAGAATACTAAGTACTCACATAAAAAAATATGATTAAAAGATTAATTTTTATAAAAAGAAATTTTGACACCTAACTGTCAATTTCATATAATTTATCCCTTGCGCAGTTCTTTGAAGTCTCCTAGTGACGAAATAATGATGACGTATAATTTTAACCTTGTGAATTTCTTTAAAGTTTCCTAATGACAAAAGAAGTAAATTAAACAAATCTACCGAAAGGATGAACATAAAGACTTTATTGGTGGTTCTAGTCAAGATCCATTGCTTATTTTAAACTAAAGACTATGACTTAGAACTTGCTCTTCAGCCCCTAACTTGGGTTACTCGTTATTTTTATTTGTTCTTTTGTCCATTTGTGAAGACAAGTTTCACCACAATTTCTAAAAGCATAAGGAGAATTATTCAGCTATCACATCATCAATCCTCATTATCACATTATTATTTGAGAAAATTGCTAAAAAATCTCCCATGTTAAAATTAACTGTTCAAATATAAAAGCAACATTTTTCAGTTGATACAACTTTCTTTTAACTATTTGTAAATATTTTATTTTTTATATATAATTAAAAATATGTTGTACATAGTTAAAAAATAGTTGCATTTACTGAGTATAGGTTATACATATGTCTGTAAGCAAATTTTAGATACCTTAATTTGGCTAATAAATTTTAAAATGAGAGATTTTTTTTTAAAATTTTTTTGCTTATTATAAGCTTAGAGTTTGTTTGGTGCAAAATAGGAATTAGATATTGAAGAAGGGAAAGTTCGATCTCTACTGTGCACAAAAATTCACTAGTATTAAAAACACATTTTTACAATATAACTTTGAGAGAATTACCCAGTCTAATGGAGGAAAATTTATTATAAAAAAAGTCATGTGAAATCATTAAATAATAAAGATTAATATAATTTTTTATCCCCTAACTATACTCTCATTTCAATTTTATTCTCTTAATTTCTAAATTTTAGGTTTTAGTCATTTAACTTTGAACTGTACGAGGCTATTAGTCCTTCTATAATTAGTAGTATTAAATTTGCCCATGTGGCACTGACCCCAATTAAGATGCTTATTTAGCATGCATCGATACATAGAAAAAATCCCTACTCTGTACCCATGCTGCCTCTTCTTTCGCTTTAAAGAGGAGGCAGCGTTGATATAGAGGAGGTATTAACTTTAACATTTTGTTTAGTAGGATAAAAATAAGAATATAATTGATATATATATTTTTTATAATTTAAAGTAAAATAATTCAAATTATTTTTTATAATTGAAAAAGAGTTAAAATTATTCAGAAATTTTATAAATAGAATAAAATAATCTAAAAATTTTTATTTTCACTCCTATCATCAAAAGTATCAAAAGTGGAAGATTTCACTTCCCTACTTCTACTTCCTATATACCAAACATGCAAGTGACTAGTGAGCAACACCCACTCTGACGCCACATCTGCGCCTCTCCATTCCCAGCTGCCTCTTTTCTGCGAGCTTCCTCTAGCGAGCAACACCCATTTCACGGATCTCCTTATTCCAGGGGATTTAGGATCAAGATCTTTATTCGCTCCAGCGCCTCCATAATCTGAGTTTCCAAATCCATCCTTCTTTCTATCAATAATCATGCTTCTCCCTCAACCTCTGCAACATTTCCTAGTTCCACCGCATAATTGATCATTGAGAAATTCAATCGGTGAGGGCCAAAACCAGAAGAAATTATTTCATAGCTCTTAGATTCATTCAACTTGGTTCTGGAAAATAGAACCATACAAAAACGAGTAGAGAGAGATGAGAAATAGAAGCAATGATTTGAGGTAAAGAAGAAAGAGGCAACGCATCTTGGGGATTTTTTTGTAAACAACTCATCTTGGGGTTTCAGATTCTGAATCCTGTAAGCAGGCAAGTGATTAAATTGAAGAAAGAGATAGAAAAAAATGTTAGAATATAAGCATCTCATACATATTATTATCTGTTCAGATTATAATACATATAAGTATAAAATTTATATGAGATACAATAGAAAATTTATAAATACCTCTCGCTATTAATTTAGTTGATCTGAGGAATAACTGGAACTTAATTCAGAGACCTACTAATCAGAGAATATTGTTAGACAAATGATAAGTTAATCTAGCTAGTGATTAGGCATAGTGATAGCAACTTATGTACTGCCGTTACCAGTAGAAAACTTTTAGGAGTGAATAGAGTGCTCTGAAATTCAAAAAACTATTGTATGAATAATAGCCAATTGTTAATTTTTATAATAAAAAAATTAACTTTAATAAATTGAGTCAATAATCTATTTTAGACTGGGCCCAAATAATTACAGGTCACAATCAAAATATTTATTAATTATCCTAACTAATATCTAAATAAGTTATATTATAATAATAAATATCTCTTGAAGAAAGAAAAGATGAATATGAGAGAAGCTTACTAATTGTGGGAACAACAGAGGCAGAGAGAGAGCATACGTGAAAGCAAGAAGAAGAAGAAGAGTGAGGAAGCTCGCCGAAAATGGGAGCTTCTATTTTGGAGGCAGCTGTGAATGGAAAGGAGCGGATGTGGCATGGAGAGGGCGTCGGAGATGGGCACTGTTGCTCACCTAAAAGTGAAGAGCCTTAGACCGGAAGAAGAGGCAGATTTGGAACCGCGGGGCAACTTCTTTCCGCATCACATTGCCTATTCATCATGCCGAATAAGCATTTGAAACGGTGTCACATGTTAATAATAGACGACTAACAGTTTAAAGTTAAATGATCAAAATCTAAAGTTTGAAAGTTGAAAGAATAAAACTAAAATAAGAGTATAGTTAAGAAACCAAAAGTTATATTAACCTAATAATTAAATAGTCCTAAGAAATTTGGGGATAATAAATTTAATTTGTGCCATTACCAAATTACAACTATGCACAAATGATAAATTTTTGGGCACGTTTTAACAATTTAAAATAATACAAATAACAACTAGGGACAGACGATGATAACTTATAATGGCACAAATAATAATTAAAGAAATACGATAATAATTTAATATTGTACAAATAACAACTTGGGGCTATTATCACGTGCTTCCAGTTGTCATTTGTGCCACTCTAAATTATCATCGCGTTTTCAGTGATTTATCATTTGTGTAAAAATGTAGTTTGATAATTACATAATTCAAATTTATTATCCCTAAGTCCCTTGGAACTATTTAATTATTTAATAATTTTACAAAACTTTTTTTATAATAAATTCTCTTTTATAGAATCTCTAAAGAATTCTCTCTAAAATTTTTATTAAACTTGTTTTGGAAACATTGTAAAAAGTGTCATTGATAATATTTTTATACATAAGATGTGAGATTGATTTACTTTTTAAACTGGTTATTTTAGCAATTAGTGTAGAAAAAAGTTTATATAATGGCTAACAACTGGTGTTTTGTTCAAAAAAAAAGAAGATAACCACTGTAGATAGTTATTTAAATTACTAAATTTTTTGTATACATCGATTATATTATTTCTTTAATTAAAATGATTTTATCATGCATTTTGCACTAAAAATTATAAATTTATAATGACCCCCATGGAAAATGGTGATCGTGGGCAAATGGGTAGTTTGTCTTTCAAAGCATTCAGCAAAATCCACTCTTACATCAATATTCAAAATCTCCCAAATCATTAAAAAAAATAAAAGAATTATATTTAAACAAATTTGCCGAAATTACGTATGAACACAGGAAATGTGTGGGGTTCTAGTCAGGTACCACTATCTTAACTAAACCAAGGCATTGACTAGATGCTTTTCTTGAGTCCGTAACAAAGGTTACTTTCTTATTTATTTATTTTAATTTTTGGGCCCTTTAAGACATGTTTATAAAAGAAATAGAAGTGAGCTTTTGGTATAATTTAAAATGGAGATATTCTTTTGGTAAAAATAATAGGACATTCTGTTTGTGTTTTAGAGGAAAAAATTAATTATAAAAAAGCTATACGTGGTGGCTTACAATATCCTTGTGATCGTTTTCCTTTGGAAATTAAACAAATATAATTTTCTATTACGAAGATATTATGAATAAGATTCCAAATTCAATATTACATGCATGATGATTGTACACAAACAATTTTATTTGTATAAAAATGTTGTGATTAAATCTCTTAATCTTTATTGCTCTATCTTTTCATCAATTGATCACGAATTAAAAACTTGATGAACGGTAAGTACTGATCCTATACTACTAGAAAAAATAATTATCACGGCACTACTTTAAGGTTGTTAAAAGAAAAAATACCGTAAAAAAATAGTGATGTATTCGTACATAAATCCGTATTTTAAAACTTTTTCACTACAATTTTTAAAACAACCGTCGTTAAAAAGTGACCCTGCGAGCTTAAAAAGCTCTGTTGGCCTCCCTTATAACGATGAATTTTTAAAAAACCTCTGTTATAATTCAATCATTTTAACTCCCCCTCTTTCCTGCCTCTTCATGCCCTATCTACAGAAAGAAAATGTACGTCTTTTGCCTCTTCGGTTCCCAACATCTCTAGCCATCATAAGGGAAGGCCAATAGTCTGTTTCTACCTCTTACGAACCGTCTTTTCCTTAATCTTAAATACCCTTCCATTATACTTTTTGTTCCACTTCCTTTTCTTCTGTTTCCTTGTATCGTTTGTGTCTTACTCTCCTTTTCATCAAACTCTTCAATTGGCGTCCTGGCTAGTCTCCTTCCTGGTCGCACAAAAGATCACGTAATGATTTTGAGGACAAGCATCCTCTCCCTGACTTGATGCCTTTGCTATTTCCAGACCTCCTCAAATGTCTGGAAGAATCGATAATTTGACGGATAATTTGAAAATCTAGGTTGAAGAGCTCTCTTTTCATGTAGAGAACATGCAAGAAAGGTTCGATAGTCTTCGTTCTCATCTCCGCCGCCAACGTAACCAGCAGCACTTCCACCACCATGAAGATGACCCAGATGACTCCTAAAACTCAAATGACTCCGCTTCATTTAATTGAAAGGCTTCACCTTTCTTTTGATCCTTTTTGGCGTTGGCGGAGAATATGTTAGGATAAGATGATAAAACTTTCAAAATATAAAAAATAGTCAAACTAGTTAGAATATTTTTTAAAATCAGTTATTAATTAGAATATTGTTATAAGTTAATTAGTTTTAGTTTGCTCATCAATTGCGTTTTTGTTACGGTTCTCAGATATAGCTCAAAATTCAACCAATATATAAAGAACTTTTTTCTTTATAGGACCTAAAATCCATCTATATATGTATAGACGTTTGCTCGTCATATCTTATCGTGTTTTAGCTGTCGTGTTCAGTAATGAATACTTTAAAAGAAAAGTATGCATATTTTGAGAAAAAAATATTAATTAAGAATCTAATTTATCCTATAAATTAATAATGCAACAAATTACTAAATACGGTTGTCATAATAATTTCTAACTTATTTGATTCAAGATTATAGGTTATCTTCAAATAATAGGAATGTAAACAAGTAGTTTGAATAAATTTCTCCTAACTTTTGATGGCAGTTTTCTTAAAAATATCAAAAGTATTTTAACGACAGTTTTAATAAAACCACTGTATAAAGTATTTCATGGGACTTTTGGAGTGGTAAATGTCAGACTTTTGACGGCAATTTTCTTGAAAACCTCTGTTAAAAGTTAAAAGTTTCTTTAAGGGCGGCTTTAGGAAAACTGCCGTAAAAAATACTGCGAAAAATTCAAATACCTAATAATCCTCGGTCAGTTTCAGATTTACTTTTCATAAAGCCGCTTGTGGTCTCATTCTCTGCCCTACTACCACAAACTTGGACGAAAAGTATTTTTTGTCGTTTTCTACCTATTTTCAGTGCACTCCATCGCCGTTCTCATCGTTGTTCTCATCTTCAAAGCCGCAAGTCACAGTTTAACTTCTTCATTATTAATGTTAATATTACTAGTAGTACTAAGTTAAGAGTTTTGTCAGGGTTTTTGGTTGTACAAATATGTTAGTTCTTGTGAGTGACTTTTTTGGGTTTTAAGAGTTGAGTTATATAGTTATATCTATTGAGGCAAATGTAGAAAAAGAAGAAGAATCCTTTGGGTTTTCCTCAGCCAGTAGGGCTGTCTAAGGTTTTTTCTGAGCTGTTATAATGGTCTCATGTTTATGTTCCTTTAAGCTTCATTTTGTTTACGTAGAATCTCTTGGTTGCCTTGCGGCAACTAAACTACGATAAACACTACCAAAATTTCTAACAGTTTTTTTTTTGTTTTCAACCCATTTTTTGTTGATGCTGACATGTATGCATGTTTCCTAGTCATAACTATTCTTTTTTATATTTCTACTATGCTTTGTTTATGTTTATAAAGAGAAAATGGGCATATTTAAATTAATTGAACAATACTTTTATAGATATGGTGATTCACCCTACCACCATCATATTCTTACCTTTATTTATTATTTTTTGAATAGAACATGGATAGTTTATGTCAGAACGATTCTAGTCATTAAGGGAAGAAAAGAGGAAAAGTCCCAGTCTAAAAGACAAGGATATGTTTTGGGAAGATATTTTGGTATATTTCTAATTCTATGTTCCACCTATCTAGTTTAGTTATTTATGATTTTGTCCCTTATTGTAGCTTCATCTTATTTGTTTTCTATACTTCAATGTAACAAAATTTTGATATTCACACCATATCAAGCATGAAGCATCGTATCTTAAAGCAATGCAATGAACGGTGGAGGGATTTTAAGTCCAACCTTGCAAATAACTACCTCTGAGGCAGTAAGATGGGGAGCACCAAAGATGAGTTGCAAAAGGTTCGAAATGAACTTGCTGCACAGTATCAAGCGGAGTTGGAAAGGATGCGCTACGATATGGATGTCAAACTCTAGGAAGTTATCAAAGCCACAGTCAATGATCTTATATATGCTAGGCTTTAGCAGGCCATGACGATGATGGGCTTCCCTATAGCCGGCCAAAGTTTAGAGGTAAAAAAATATTCATTTACTTCTTTTTAAGGGACGTTTAACATGTATTTTGTCTTGACTAATTTTATTTATATTTTTAAGGTTCTCCTATAGTGACAAATGAGAAGGGCAGAGCCAATAAGGAGAAATTTGTTTCCCAACCATTTGATCTTGACCCAACCCTTGAGTACACCAAGGACGATGGGAAAAAGTGTAGTCTTTATATTATGACACAAAAAGACTACAACCTTTGTTGCTTATACTACCGTGTACCCGGTGAAGGGAACTGGAAGACACGCAGCGAAAATTAACTTTTAAAAATTTTTCCATTCCCTGCCAGGATCTACCGAATATGTTAACTGGTCAAGGGGAAAGAAGTGTTACCTTCGATATTCGAGCTTTGGTCGCGACCTCCGTAATCCACTAGTCGCGACTCTTCGCCTCTGGAACTTTCAGTCGCGACCTACTCAGCTTCTAGTCGCGACCTGTCGCCTCTGGAGTTGTTAGTCGCGACCTCCTCAGCTTCTAGTCGCGACCTGTCGTCTCTGGAGTCTGTAGTCGCGACCTCCTAATCTTCCAGTCGCGACCTGTCGTCTCTGGAGATTGTAGTCGCGACCTCCTCAGCTTCCAGTCGTGACCTGTCACCTTTTTCGGATTTCTGACGTTCAGATGCCTATTTAGTCGCGACCTATGTGTTAACTGGTCGCGACCTTGTCGTACCTGGTGCTCTTCTCTCGATCGCAAGAAGTCGACAACTCAGATCGACTTCCTCTACCGGTATCCACACGAACAGCGTTCCAATCACGAACGACGTGCTAGCCCCTCTTGTCCCTCTAGAGCTTTCTAGAGATTCCGTCCTCCCCGTCTCTATTTCGGCAGTTTCTTATCTGCAAACCTTTTGCACTATCCCTACCCCTTTTTCTCACGCCTGTATATGTGTAGATGTATAGAACCCTAGCTCCTAATGTCAAATATATAGGATGCTATCGGGCTTCTAATTGGGCCGGGCTTTAGAATTAATCTTGCATTAATTCTGAAATTAATACAATATCATATATTGCATAATTTAATAAGAAACTAATTAAATAAATATGATTTATATTAAATCCGTCCCACAGATTTAATTCACTTATTTATTTAATTTAAATAAAGATAAGACGGAATTAAATTTAATTTATTCTCATAAATCAAATTTGAGATATCTTATCAATTTAAATTTTCAAATTCAAATAGATCATATCCATTTAAATTCAAATTCAAAAGTGATAGAGATTTAATTTATCCTTATAAATTAAATCTTGTAAATATCTCTTATATTATATATAATATATACTAATTTATATATATAAAATATATATATCCACCCTAAATTATTCATTGAATCTAGATATCACATCATAGCTCGCATTGGGCTATTTTGTGTGCGACCCTGTAGGCCCATATGAAGTTGACAGTGGGCTAGTTACTATACTAACCCACAAGTCGTAAGCGGCCTCTAGCAAGACATTACGACTACCCAAAACATATGAGGATCGATGAACGATGTTACCTTTCATACAACCATATCACGTCCCTTTTGTCACACGATATTTCGGTCAAGGATGAGGCATGGAGAACGTCATCCTCCTGTTCCTGACCGTTACTTTCTTGATCCCTGACTAGTCTGACTATAGAAATGGAACTACCTTTCCATTACAGTATGGCCATACATTTCTCAGACTCACTCATCGAGGGGCCCAGTAATATCTCTCTACGAATGTGAGGGACAAATTCCATCTTGACCATTCATATTCCTCCGCATGAAAAATCACTAAGCCCGAACATAGCCTTTATGATCACTCGGTCAAAAGTAACTTTTAACTAGGTCAAAGTTGAGCGTTTGTCATGTAAGAATCCATGATGATCTCAGGTCAAAGGGCATAGTGACATAGCTTGTATATGAGAGAAGCTTATGACTTGACCCATGTAGCTCTCTCATGGCGGGTCGGTCCAACACCTTGTACTCTTACATGTGCCTATGACTTTGATTTATATCTCTATATATCTTCAAAGTCATACTGGTCTTATTTCATCTCTGCTCCCGCATAGATGACCGACCAGAGACATTGAGGATAAGATCACGAGTTATCCAAGGATTGTCATCATAGTAAACATGCAAATAATATGATAACCTGATACAATGATTGGCCCCTAGGGCACAATTTTCAACACGCGAGTGACATAATAATTCATCAGAAAACAATTTCTGATGGCAAAGTCAAGGTCATAGTACATTCTATTAAAAACGGTTTAGGCATTACACCGATTCCCTACCCCACTGACGAGGTCCACATATTGGATGATGCTTTAAGGCAGTTTATTATGTAGCAAACACATCTGATCAAATTGAGGAAGGGGTCACACTGGAACCGGTTCCAGAAAAGGCGCCAAAGAAGAAAACATTAAAGGACTTATAACCAAAAAAGGCACCATAGAAGCCGAAGGTTAAGAGGACGAAAGGAGATAAGCTCAAATCTCTTCCTCAGAACATATCCTCGACATATATGGGTATGGCAACTCTTCATGCTATGGCAGAAGGATTGGAGAAAGCACTTAGTTTCACAATTCTGTCTGGGGTTTTGACCACGCAGGAGCTTTATAAATTCACCTTGGACAGGAATGACATGGTACAATTCCTAAATTTTGAGGAGCTGGATTCAACTGGTATCCAGTTAGCATATTATAAGTTATAAATTTATTTTAATACTTTATATTTTATCATTCGTGCAGTACTGACTCATTTCTCTATTAACAATAGCCACTTCTATAGAAAATACCTGGACGAAGCAAAATAAGACACATATAACTTCATGCATCTGTAAAGTGTCCAAGAGATAGGCACTGGTAGGAACTCGAGGATATTACATGGTCGACATCATGACCCTCATCAAGAGGAAGATATATTTTGCACCTTATATTAAAGGGTAAGTATACTCTTATACTTGGCACACTCATATACATGTTATAATATATTCATATATAATGTTCATATTTTGTAGTAAGTATTGGACTCTACTTGTCATTGCCCTTAAAGATAATGTGGTGTACTGGTTCGATTCATGTTTTTGACTACCATATCTCGATATTGTTTCCACAGTCAACATGCGAGCTTTTCTTCATAGATCTATTAACATAAGAATGTAGTAAGTTATATGATTTTTTTTCAATTAGAGATATGGTTGTGCAAGGCTTTAACCTATTTAGAGCCAATCCACTTAATACTAATCCTACATGAATTTATCCTCAAGTAAGTAGTTTTTAAATAATTATATTTCAATTTTTATAAATTTATTAGGTATAAAGTTAGTCATTAATGTGCTTTATATTTTTCCATTTTGTTAGTACCGTCATTAACCTGAAAGTGTTGAGTGCGGATATCATATAATTTACTATATGCACGAGATCATTGAGATAGGGATCACGGATAGCTTACATGAGGTATGAAGTGATCAATATTTAGCGACTTTTGCAATTTATTCACATCTTGAATATTTACCTATTACTTCTAACTTACAGTTGTTTGAGAACATGAGCTATGAAGATGAGCTAATCCACTCAAGGATGGATGATTTAGCAAAAACGCTACTTCTAAACTTGCCTTAATCAATCATCAATTTTCGTGTATATATGGCCATATAATATCCTTGTATATATGATCATACAATATTTAGTTCATTGCATGCATGATTAAAAATTTGAATTACTTTATTACCATTTATTAATATTTAATTTGAATTTTTGTATTTCTTACTTCATACTTTGTTGCCTAAAAATTAGTCTGTCTTGATTATGGTAAATGCTAGATGGTATTGAAGGGAAAATTAAATGAAACATTGAGAAGAAAAAAAATTAAAATGAAGCCTTTAATAGTAATTTATGTAAAAATCGCCGTTAAAGGTATAAACTGCAACGGCTGCTACAAGGAAAATTGTACTAGCAATTTTCCTGGAACTCGTCATAATATTCTAAACCTTTAACAGCAGTTTTTATAAAAAAAAAAAAACTATCATTAAAGGCTTACATATAAACTTACAACGGCTGTAGAATTTACATCGGTCAAAAACCGTAATAAAAAGTTATTTTTAAACGCCGTTATATACCTTTTTTCTAATAGTGCTACTATATGGAATAATCCCTTTTTGTTGAATAAATGGATTTATTTTCTACCAAAAGAAAACAAAAAACAGTAGTCATTTATTGGGAGAAAGTTATTTATATTTTTTTTTCAAGAATTCTTAGTCAATGCGTAATTGTCAAAAGATACTCCCACCAACCCTTATTATTGAGTCTCTTACAATGAATTTATAGACCCTAATATATATCACCTTGCGAGTTAGTTATAATTAGTATTTTTCAATTTTTTCCTATTGCAAATTATTAAAATAAGAATTTAATTCTGAATATTTTTAGTTTTTCTTTGGTCTCTTGGGCTTTATCACATTTTATAATGGACAGGAGCCCACTAGTTTGTACATCATTTTACTTATTTTTTTTAAATAAATTCTCTTTAAAAAAAGGAGACAATTTAATTATAACATTACTAGAAAATATAGCTTTCATGATGTCACTTTACAACAGTTAAATTAGAAAATGCTGTAAAAAAATGCGATAATATTTTTATAATTAAATTTCTAAAAGTTTATATTTTATGGCGGTTACGATTTTTTTTACAAAAAAAAGCATTTTGAAATTTTATAATCTTTCATGATGAACAATTTTATAGCCCCCACTCTTGCCCCAATCCAAACATCAACAACAACCAAAGATTAATAATATTCTCCAATTTTTGGCATCACCACAAACTCTTTCATTGTCATGCTCATTGTTGTCATTTGTAAGTTTTTTTTTTCTCCTCGTCACATTTTTCTTTACTCCTTTAACCCTGTACTAATTTGAATCTTTCTGCCATCTTATTGGAAGGAGCTAGAAGAACTTCAATTATAAAAGCTTCTAGATCTTTAACTTTTTCACTAGATCTTCGATTTATTTTCCATATCTAGTCCAATACTTTCGGTGAGGTTAACTATTGTGGCTGATGGTAGGTCACAGACGGATCTTGTTAGAATGAGCTCGAAGAGCTTTAATGACAGAAACTTCTGAATCTTCGACTTCTCCATAAGATCTTTGACTTATTCTTTAGATTTAGTCCGATACTTTTAACAATGATGGCCATGGTGATTAATAGTGAGTGGTTAGTTTAGTAACTTTTCATAGAAGTTAATAGTACAACTGTCAATTTCCGTGATGATTTTGTAACCACAATGAAATCCTTCAACTTAATTACATCGACAACATTGACGTCGCCCCTAGCCCCTAACACTGCCATGAAAAATCCTTTTCAACTGCCGTGAACAAAAATTTTCTGCAGTAATGTAATTCAATATTTCTCAATCATTTCCCAAAAGAATACGGTGTTTTTCTCTCTTTTCTTTCAAAACTTCCTTCCCCATGCAGTGAGATTATAGATGACAAATACTTACATACTTTTAAAGTGTCACCTCATTTGTACTCTGACTAATTAAAATACAGCAACTTAACTAATTTAAATTCTAGTTGGCACCTCTATTTTTTTAAAAAAAAAAGAGAAAAAATCCCTACCAATAAGAATAACAATAAATGTAGATGAATTGTTGGTAAAAATGACAATAAATAATATATTTTGATTGGTCAAAGTATATATAAAGTGTTACTTTAAGAGTACATAAATATTTCTCGTATGAGTTTTGCGTGGAACTTAATGTGGCTTTAAAGTAGTTGTCCATGATTGAGAATGCACAACATATTTTGAAAAAATTCATTTTATTTTTTTATCCAGTTTCTTTAATAGGGGCAAAGCTGTAATTTTTTTTAATTTTAATACAAATTTAATGAATTAATTGCTCTTCCTTGATTTTGATGAATGTCATGGCCCAAAATTCAAGTCATGATAGGCACATAAGCTTAGCTAAATAATTCCAATTAACTTAACAAGACTAAACAAATTATACTCCTTAGTGTAGAACTCATCTAAGGGGGGATGAATTAGGTGTGTATAACTATATGGAATTTAAATTTAAAAAACACAAGTATTGAATTAATATTAGTCAAATCTTTCTATTCAATTAGGAAAGTAAAGCTAGAGTGATAACGCTGTAGTTTGTAGAGACATTGAGAAGATGAAGCACTTGACAATTTATCCTTGCTCATTCTAATCTACGATGACCTAATATAGCCCTTCAGAACCTTGTGAGATTTTTATTCTCTATTTTCCTCAAATTTAAATAGGGTATTTGAGAACTTGAAACAATCTATTTTAACCCCTCAGAGTACGTGTTCAGAAGTATATTTGATTAGCGAAAATATTACTTAGACCCAAAAATTAAAAGCTTACAATTTGATCATCGGGTACTGTTTATTGTTCATTTTTTAGATTGGTAGTCCAATTTTAAAAAATCATAACTAATTCTAGAAAACTAGTATGGAGGTGCTCCAAATTTTTACTTGAAACCCTTTAATTGAATTTAAGGGAAAAATATAATTCTAAACGTTTTTTTGACCATTCAACACAATTAATTCATTGAAATTTACTGTTCATTTGGTCAATTCTTGAACTTCCAGAATCTAGATGTCAACTTTAGAAATTTATTTCTCTCCTTATGCAATGGCTCCAGGCAAATATTATATCTTATATCCATATTTTAATATGAGCAGGTTACTACCTTTCTTGAATACTTATATCACTCCTCCCTTTTCACTCCCCCATTAATAACTGGTCATCTTGGTAAAAAAACAAACACAATTATTTATATAATTATTCATGTGTTTGTTACCAACTTGGGGGAGAACCCTGAGAAGACCGAAGAAGGGAGGAAAAGAAGAAAGGAAGTAGAGTAGTAGGCGAACTACTCAAAACATAAGCAAAAAATTCAATATACATGCAGAGCGAGATGCTCTAAAAAATGAACTAAAAAGTAGTAGAACCAACCAACCTTAACTCATCAGAGGAGACAAGGATATGAATGAAAGAAAAATAAAGTTTAAAATCTGACAATTGAAAGAAAATTTATTCAAAGCATAAAACTTACAAAAGGAGAGGGGGATATAAGAGGAAAAGGAAGAGGAAGAGGCTCACTCTCTCTACTCAGAGTATATCTCTCTAAGTGCAAGTGTTCAGTTCTAACTAAACCTGCCTAAGAAGTGAACTTAATCGAACTTAAATATACAGGCAAAGTTACTGTTTGAACAGTATTCTGACTTAGAAATTGGTACTATTTGTACAGTTCTAATCAGCATTATTTGCACAGTACTACTAACACTACAGTTCTTGCAGACACTACAATAACTTCTGTTTAAATAGTACTATTACAATGAAATCATTATGATTCTATAACAGTACTGTTTACAATTTTTTTTCCGAAAGCTTAGGACAAATTGCTCAATCAAACTAAATCTTCGATTAGTTTAATCTTCATCTAGGTCAATAACAAATTATTCTTCATCATCTTCTTCTAACAATGGAGTAGAACTTGCTTGACTTGTAGAAGGGATCTACTCCTATTGTTAGAGGAATTAAAGCATGAAACTAAGTTTGTTGATAAGGCTAACCTTATCGTTTGTTGAGACTATGATAGTTTGTACCATTGACTTTTGATTTAGGAACTTGTTTCGTTCGTTATACAAAGATTTTGAGAATTCTGTCTAAACCATCGCTCAACTGCTATTGTGTTTATCTAAGAAAGCTTGAATTCACCCACCATTTTATAGACGAAAGTCTTTGTAGTATAGGTAAGAATTTTGATCATTCTATATTTGAAAACCTATAACTCTAAGAAAAAATCTACGATATAGATAATTTTAAAAAATAATAAAGTTCAACAGGGAAAGAGTTTTCACCAATGTTAAACTTTTGTTTAAAAAGCTCATAAGTTTGAACTACTATTGGAGAAAATATTTCTGGTATTGGTCCAAAAAATTCCCATCAGTGTCCAACCCATTAAGAAAAATTGTATTTGGCTTTAGTTTTAAAGTAAATAAATCAAGTATGTTTAAAGAGTTTATTTTAATCTCAGAATACATAATACCCTGCATCAACATAGTCCCAATAAATATATCTTATAGGATTGAAGATTATCCAAAAAATTTTATTTTATGTAAATCTGGTCCCCACTATGATGGAGTAAGGACTTCAAAAATTTGAATGATAGAATGAGTTATTAAAGACTCATATGTTTTGTCAGCATTTCTTTTGATTGCTATTGACTGATAGTGAATCAAATATTAATTCATAATACTCCCTAGCTTTTCATAATTAATTTGGCTTAAAATAAAATCTTTTTTTGGAAAACATTTAAAGTCACATAGTTTGGGAATGATAGAATTCTGGTTCTATATGACAATGTTCATGGCCTTGTTTGTTTTTAAAAAGGCATTAGTGTCCCATTTTATAGGAATAGAAGCAATAAATATCTGGTTTGGAGATAGATTGTTTTGCAAAGCCTTTAGTTGTTGGTCAAACAAAACCTTTGGTATAATAAACTAAGTTTGTACAAAACAAGTCCTTATTATAAACTAAGTTTGTACATGGCATGCTATTGATTATTGACAGTCGAATCATATTAATAAGCTTAACAAATATACGGTTGTTATAACGACAGATCTAGATCTATTTATCACATCTCTACTTCACCTTCTGGCTCTAATACCAACCTAGGGAAGACCCAGAGAGGATCGAAGGAGAAAGGAGGAAAAGAAGAAAGGAGAAGGTTAACCAACAACCAAAGGCTTTGCAAATCAATCTAAAGGCTTTACTTAACCAACAACCAAAGGCTTTGCAAATCATTCTATTTCCAAACCAGATAGTTACTGCTTCTATCCCAACAAAATTAGACACTTCTGCCTTTCCAAAAACAAACAAGGCCAAGAATATTATCCATATAGAATTAGAATTCTATCATAAAAATTTCAACCAGGTGACTTTAAATACTTTCCTAAAAGAATTTTATTTTAAGCCCAAATAATTACCAAAAATTAGGAAATATTATGAATTAATATTTGATTCACTCTGAATCAGTAGCAATCAAACAGTAACTTTGCCTGTCTATTGAAGTTCGATTAATTTCACTTCTTAGGTAGGTTCAGTTAGAACCAAACACTTGCACTTAGAAAGAGATACTTCGAGTAGAGAGAGTCTCTTCCTCTTCCTCTCCTCTTGCATCCCCCTTTCTTTCTATAAGTTTTATGCTTTGAATAAAATTTCTTTCAGTTCTCATATTTCAAGCTTTATTTTTCTTTCATTCATATCCTTGCCTCCTCCAATGAGCTAAAGTTGGTTAGTTCTACTGCCTTTTAGTTCATTCCAGAGCATCCCACTCTGCATGCATATTTAATTTTCTGCTTATATTTTGAGCAGTCCGTCTACTACTCTACTTCCTTTTTTCTTTTCCTCCCTTCTCCTTCTGTCCTCTCTTCTCCTACTGTCCTCTCCCACATTGCCATCATTAATACATAATACCATGTGTTTGTTAAACCACGGCAACGTACACTTATGCATAACAGAACGTTAATTCCTTGTTATCCATAATTTATATCTTAAATAAATTC
This sequence comes from Leucaena leucocephala, assembly GCA_037074615.1. Classification (NCBI taxonomy): domain Eukaryota; kingdom Viridiplantae; phylum Streptophyta; class Magnoliopsida; order Fabales; family Fabaceae; genus Leucaena; species Leucaena leucocephala. The sequence goes on along the minus strand of CM073548.1, from coordinate 5,034,819 downwards.
CCTCTACATAAACCGGAATTTCTAGTTTCCTTAACAAATATAATTAATCCTACCATTCTAGACCATTTAAAATAATGGGCATTTCTACAATTTAAATCCTCTAACAATTCAACCCGACAAATATTCATCCTCACATATTCGATCAAACACCTTTGATATATTCCTCATTCCTGCCATATCAATAACACCATAGCCCAAAAGTCATTAACCTCATACCCTTCCACTAGCTTCACAATATTCAATCTTAAATTAAAGCCTCAACAGAATTAAATTCCTCCTTAATCTATTATTCCAATTAATAACCATTCAACAAAAATTCAATACTTAAGCTCATACACCATCAAGCAATCATTTCCTTAATCTAAAACCAATCAATGATTCATCATTATCATGTCCTTGTCATGATTAATTTAATTAAAACACTTGATTACTTATAAAGAACCCTCAATCAAAACCTTTGTACATAATTATAACCTCCAAAAATTCATCTCTAGCCTCTAACTCCATCCTTGCAGCATGCATATCATAGTCCTATATATGTATTTATTTCACACCTAAGCCAAACTTTAATCCTCCAAGCATTAATTAAATAAACATACTTCTTCAAGCACAACTAAATCCTTCGGTTAACCACATACAAGCACATCCATCACATTCAACTTAATTTCATCTTTCTCATTCTCAAAATCATAACATTGACACTTCAAAATATCATTTAATATCTTACAGCTAACAACTTCCAATCATCACTCCTATCCCATAATCTAACAGCATAAGACTTCCATTCTAATTTTAATCAATAAAAATCATCAAGCTATAAGCTCCCCAACAATACCCAAAATCATTTACTCTATCCAAACACTCAAACTCAGAACAACACTACACGGTCACCACAGAACAACTCATCAGTCCCTATTTCTAGGTGAGCCTATACATTCAACCAACAGAACCCAAGTCTTATAACAGGAACCGTAATGCTCTGCCTCAGAAAATCATAGCCCCATTCAAATCTATCACAGGCATACATCAAGGCCTACGCTTTCGGTTCCAATACAAGTCTCAAAGCTTAAATCCCATTTCATTCTCACCAAATCAACCAATAATCACCGTAAATCTCAGACCAACCGAAACTTACCCACACGGGCACAGACGGCAGGCGCATGGAATCAGCAAAGAAAGAACGTGCAACAGCCATAAAGTATGATTCTAGCTTATTCATGTTCATAATCGGTAACCCAACCCCAGAAATCAAGAATTACAAGGGCGATGAACGAGAAAACAGAGTCGGAGAACTTACTACAGACGGCCGATGACTCTGCAGCTCAGTCTCCGGTGTCGCGAGCTCGGCTTCCTCTTCTCTTCCGACGCACTCTCACGCGACTCTCAGTCGCTCTCTCTCTCTCAGGTCGCTCTCTCTCTTCCTCTCGCTCAGCTCCCGCTCTCACTCTCTCAAGTCGCCCGCGAGCTCTATTGACGGAAAAGGGAAAGTGAGCTGAAAAGAATTAAAAGAGAAGAGGAGTTGACAGTGTTTGACAGGTCAGATCTGACGGACTAGGTGAGGTGTAAGCTTACGGACATCTGCAGAGAGGGGGAGAGGAAGGTAATGCCAGCGTTCTTATCTCTAAATAAATAAATGATACCAAGTCTTTAAATTAATACAATAAAAATTTATTTATTCTTTACTAAATTTTTTTTTTGGCTTTTATCAAACTTTTTTTAAATTTTTTTGAACATTCTGAATTTTTTAAAAATTATATCACATGCTAGAATTCATATTTTTTTTTCAATAGTTTCTCCAACCTATAATATAATTTCTCTAAAAAATTTTAGAATAAACGATAACTCATAGTTATTTTTATTAATTTTTTTAAGAAAATATCCTCTCAACAATCTAAAAATTCCATCTTAATTTATTTAAGCTTCTTTTAAGGACTATAATTTTCTAAGTACTCAAAATACATTTTCCATTATTTTTTCCTAATTTTTTGAGTCTTCCATATTTTTCTAAGAATCATGTATTCTTTTATCATTTCCCTAATTTTTTTTTAGTCTATTTAATTTCAAAAACATATTCTTATCTTTCAAATTTTTTTTAATTATTTCTTTACCCAAAATTCAGGATATTACAAATATAAATTTATAAATATAGTTTCATGTGCAAGGGAAAAAAAAGCTTCTAAGGGATTTTTAAGGCTAAAAGAGGTATAATGCGGAAAATACCTCAGTGCATGATTAAGTAGGAGTGATGGCAAAATTAGTAAATCGTATAACATCTAAGGTCAAAAGGAAAGCTTACAATTGATCTCAAGGACAAGATTGGCGAGTTAAGATGAATGTCCTAGATTTATCTTTAAAAAGTAAGGTTAAGATGAAGTACTAATTTGGCATTGGTTGAAGCCGAAATTTAATAAAAATAATTCCTGAACCCATTTAAGGGAGAGAGTGACGTGCTAGTGGTCAGAAAATGGAGAGGATATTTTATTGGCTAAGGTTCATAAAAATTAATGGTAAGAAATTAAAGGGGGGAAAATCAAGGGGCAAATGGAGGATTTTTATTGGTGAATTGAAGTAAATATCCTAACTTAATTAAACCCTCCACTTAAAACAGTCAGTTTCAGCAGCTGAAAACAGAGGAGAGAGAGGAAGCGTTCATGGAGAATTAGAGAAAGAAAGAATCCATGGCCAAAAACTCCACTCATATCACTTAAAGTTGTTCCTCTCATCAAAAGAAACATTCCTATAGTTTTAGTTTCTTGAGAGGAGGAGTTTAAAGCAGCCCAAGAAGTGTGGAAGTTGGAAGATTCAAGAAAAAGTTATCGCAAAGGAAATAGTTAAGTATAAGCTTCGATTTAAACTAAGTATCTTGAGATATAATTAAGTTTTCCTGATGATGAGTTTCTTCCCTGATTTTGTAAAGAAGAAATCTTAGGACGTTTGATGATATTATGAGATAATAGAAATGATGCTAAAAGGGTTTTATGCATGATAGGATAAGTTTTTAGCAAGGTTGATGTGACTTTGAAAGCTTGAATTCATGGGGAGGTGCTGTCAAATTTTCCTCAAGAGAAGGCTTTGACTTTAATTAAGTATAGAAGGCTGTGACTTTGATTAAGTATAGGCATGTGGAAGATTATTTAAAACCTAGCCTAAAGGTATGAAAAATGATGTAGGATTCAAGTTAAAATACAAAGTTGATTTAGTGTTCAAAAATCCTCCACTATTCCTCCAAACCAATATGGGCTAGGAGGAGTTGGGAATTTGTTGATTATACTCTCAAGATTGAACTCCTCATGGAGAATTGAGTGGGAAATGGCCATTGGACATTATGAGTTAGCAATTGAGAAGTTAAGAGATGCTAGTGGGAAATGGCCATTGGATTCAAGTTTGAGAAGTTAAGAGATGCTAGTGGTTTCAATGGTCTTAATGAGTTAGCAATTGATGTGTGATGTTTATTTAAGGCTATTGGATATTGTGGAAGTTGAATTGGAAGGTTGGGACAATAAAGCTTCAAGTATGGAGGAATTAAGAGTAAGAGAAAGAAATTAAAATTTAAAGGTAGCAACTTTACTTATTCTTATATTTAAGTTGTGTTATATTTTTGTTATACTTCTTAGTATGAGTTGAAAAGCTATTTTATCTTGAGCATGTTGAATACTTTTCTTGAATTGTATCATATCTATGCTTTTATTTGCATGTTCTTTGATTATATCTAAGCTTTGGCAACGCAAGTGCTTCACTGCCAGACGACTTTGCAGATATGGCGAACCATTACTGATTTGGCATGCTCGAATTCACGAGGGCGGATCACAATGCTGAAAAACGAGTTCCAACGAACTCGCAAAGGGTCACAAGAAATGGAGGACTATGTATTGAAAATGAAGTCAATTTTTGACAATATGGCTTTAGCAGGGTTTCCCATTCCAGAGCAAGATCTGGTCATATAGACGCTAGCTGGTCTCAATGGAGATTACACTCCCATCGTCGTTCATCTTTCAGATCAAGATGATCTCACTTGAGAGAAGATTTAATCTCACTTAGCAACGTTTGAGCATCATCTGGAGCATATTCGAAGTTCTTCAGTGAGCTCAGTAAGTGGTGCCCTTGCCTCTTTAGCTATTAAAACTGACAATCTTTCTTCTGGTGCTTCTGGGTCGTCTTCTTCAGCCACAGGGGGTGCTAGTCGTCCTCCATGGTGTGGTGGCTCTGGTAAGAGGTCTCACAGAGGAGGGAAAGGATGTGGTCGTTCTCAACGTTCTGGAAATAACAAATATGTCAAGTTTGCTATCGTCAAGGACACTTAGCTTTTGATTGCTTCTATCACTATGATAAGACTTATGTTCCTCCAGAAGGATTAAGAGATGTTCAACCTTATGCTCATTATGCTTCCGTTGAAACTGTTTGCGATCCAACTTGGTACCTAAATAGTGGTGCCACGAATCATGTCACTAACTCATGTGATGTGTGCTGCTTCATCATCTGGTTCAGGTAATCTTCTTGTGGGTAATGGAGGCAAGATAGTCATACGTGGTTCTGTATCTAGTATAATTCCTTCTTCTAGAAATAAAATTCGTGTTAAGAAATGTTTTACTGGTGCCTTAAATTAAAAAGAACCTAGAGAGGGTATCTGAATTGATTATTGATAATGATGTTTTACTGGTGCCTGAGATTAAAAAGAACCTACCAATGTATTAAAAATTTACCACTATGGTGAGTTTGGCACCAGTCCTTTATCAAAACCAGGATATAATCCTAAAGCTCATAGAGCACTTATATGAGACTTACGAGATTGCATATCAAAAGAAATTAAACTCGCATTTTTTGTACCAAAAAACACTCACCACTATAAAATTGTCATAATTAATTCTTATTCTTATTATTTATTGACAGTTCCGATCTATCATAGATTGTCTTGGGTGAATATACAACAATTCAAAACCATAAACTATAACTAACGGGATTTAATCTGAGTGGTAAGCGGCTCAGTATCGTTTAAGCGAAGTCTCGAATTCTAACCTTGGCGTATATAAAAAATCCCTATTGGGAGATTCACCCACCATAGTCAGGCGTGTGACGCGAGTCAGATCCGAATATAGTCAGGATAAAATTCCGGTAAACTGGATGAGCAACTAAAAAAACAAACCATCAACTATAGTGCCATATGTAATACATTTTTTAATTAAACCGTTAACTATAGATAGCCCTACAATATTCTTTTAAGGCTCTCAGTTATTTATTTGATTGAATTAACAACCATCAAATATTTTGAACAATACATCAAACATTTGGAACAATATTTGACTATTGTTAGATTACGACTATTATATATTGTCTCTAAATATTATCATTTTAAAATAAAACCTAAATATTTTGTCATTCTAAAATACAACCGTTATTTATTTGTCAAACATTATATTGTTATATATAATAACTGTCAAATTTTGATGTGAATTTTTTTACATGGTGCTCTGCTTTATTTTCTGAACATACCCTGTTTACAGGATTAATGAACCACAAACCAAATATTCCAATAACATAAATACATTCCAAATGCTTATCAAAATAGAACTATTATTGATTAATTAAAAAAACCTATAACGTATTTCAATAAATACAAAACCAATTTATACCGCTTAAAGTGTGTTTGGTTTAGTTTATAATGCCTTAAACTTTCAACCCATAGTCAAAGTTTTGCCCCAAACTTTGATCCCAGAAAAGTGGTTTTACTTTTAAAGGACTAGAATTTCTTGGGGTAATTTAAAACTTTTTCTTTTCTAACACCTTATCCAAATGATAACTTATCTTTTTCCCTCTCGCATGTGGATAGAATACCCATAGTGATCCCCAACCATCGCATTGATGGCATTACCCATACGGTGCAGTTTTCGCTTCCTCGAGTTTAGGAATTACGTTTTACAAAATTATATATACATACATATTAATAAATTTTAAATGTGCTATGCAAAGCTCTTTCCAAAAAGAATATATATAACACTTCTAACTTCATATATATTACATAACAAAACTTATACGCCAACTCCCACCTGCTTATCCCTCCTTATTACAGTTCATGCCCTTGGAGGTAATTGCTTTTGCTATTTTGTCGTGGAAGAAAAAAGGGTGAGATTTAAAGAATCTCAGTTCTTCATATATATACATGTACATATTTATAAAGCATACAAAATTAACTATATCCAAACCAATCAATATGGTCTCAATCAAATATACATACATTAATCTGGTACAAGGACTAACCACCCCAAATGGCATCACAGTACATATGCATCGCAGCATATATATCAATCAACCAACAAACATGGTTCATAATCAATGCATGTACATCCCCTGAACAGTGACCCGTATTAGTAACTGTCAGTTAATTCTAGAATTCATATAACAATGCAGATTCTAGGGACAAGCTAAGCGTGAGTGTTACTACGCCTGGAATGCGAATCACTATGGCACAAACAAATATGCAGAACATCACATATATACATCAACAACAACAACAACAACAAAGCTTTTTCCCATTAAATGGGGTCGGCTACATAGATCATACGACGCCATTGTGCTCTGTTAAAAACTAAATCTTTAGATAGGTTATTGACCAGGAGATCCCGCTCAATGACTTCGTTGAGCGTTCTCTTTGGCCTTCCTCTACTCCTTTTAACCGGACTCCATACTATTTGATCCACCCTCCTTACCGGCGCATCCCTTGGCCTTCTTTGTACATGTCCAAACCACCTAAGACGGTTCTCCACTATTTTCTCCGCGATAGGTGCCACTCCAACTCTTCCCCGTATTTGTTCATTACGAATCTTATCTTTTCTTGTATGCCCACACATCCATCTCAACATCCTCATTTCGGCTAACCCAACTTTATGCTCTTGCTGTCCTTTTAAAGCCCAACATTCACTTCCATAAAACATTGCTGGTCTTATAGCAGTACGATAAAACTTTCCTTTTAATTTATCTGGTACTTTTCGATCACATATAACCCCAGTAGCCTTTCTCCATTTAAGCCACCCAGCCTGGATTCTATGATTAACATCCTCCAAAATTTCACCATCTTTCTGTATAATTGATCCCAAATATTTGAACTTATCTATTTGTGGAATAACTTGATCTCCTAATCTGACCTCCAAGTTACTTCTAACTTGCCTTTTAGAAAAATTATAATGCATGTATTCAGTCTTACTTCTACTCAGACGAAAACCCTTCGACTCTAAAGTACTTCTCCATAACTTAAGTTTAAAATTAATCTCTTCTCTTGACTCCGCCATAAGAACTATATCGTCCGCAAAAAGCATGCACTTAGGGATTTCATCTTAAATAGGCTTAGTTAGAACATCCACTACCAGATTAAATAAATAAGGACTTAAAGATGATCCCTGATGTAGACCAATCTTTATAGGAAAATCCTTTGTTTCATCCCCAGACGTTCTTACATAGTTACCCCTTCATACATATCTTTTATTACTTTGATATATGCCATGCGTACACCTTTCTTTTCCAAAGCTTTCCAAAGCACCTCCCTTGGCACTCGATCATACGTTTTTTCTAAGTCAATGAAGACCAAATGCAAGTCTCTTCTTTTGGTCCGATACCTTTCCATTAACCCCCTTAATAAATAAATCTCCTCCATTGTAGACCTACCTGGCATGAAACCACACTGATTCTCCGTAATATCAGTCTCTAATCTCAACCTGTGTTCAATTACCTTTTCCCATAACTTCATAGTGTGACTCATAAGCTTTATCCCTCTATAATTTGCACAATTTTGAATATTTCCTTTATTTTTATAGATAGGAACTAAAGTACTTTTCCCCCAATCATCAGGCATTTTCTTAGAAGTTAAGATCACATTAAAATGTTATTACCTGGTTACTTTTCTTCTAAAGCTCTTGTCGTCTTTGCTGTCTTTTCCTTAAATGGTGGCTCTGCACAAATATTAAATCCTATATTCATATTTCAATAAGAGTAGGTTACTACATTACTCATACTTTTAATATATCACTCATTAATAACTGGTCATTTTGGCCCAAAAATAACCACAATTAGTTATTTTATCTTAATAATAATTTCTTTATACTAATTTCTATTCTAAGTTTAGAGAGTAACTATAATTGAGTAACTCAATTATTCCAAGTTCAGAAGGTGCGGTGAATAAAGTAAAAGAATGGAATTAGTGAATTTCATCTCCATTAACATTAAATACTTCTCAAGGCCTTTGGACATCATTTTAGGCATATATTATTATAATTCAAAATTATTGTTTGACATTAAAGAAACTCCCTTAACCATCATATGAAAGCCTTTGAAAATGCTTATTCAGCAAATAAAAACGTTAAAAGTGACTTTAATCAAAATTTCAGCTTTTAATACTTCATATCCCCATCTTCAAATCAACTCCTATCAATGTCGGAATTATCACTTTAAATCATTTCAAAAGACATTGTTCATTAAATCTTTTACTAACAACAAGCATCCTTTAACCCAAAACTTATCTCAATATCGAGGTTAGCACTTTATTGCCTTCAAATCAACTATAATAGTTCAAAATAGTTTTTCTATGATGCTTCTAATCTTCAAAGCATTCTTTTCACTAGGTTGAAATACTTATGCGCTTAACTTCTTACTCCAAATCATAACTCATAACTTGCTTTAGTTTCCAATAAATTACTTCGAAACTGATTTACTAATTTTCTTTTAACTAGTCTTCTTTTCACTCATTATAAATACGTAGGTGTTTATATATGCGTCCATACATTATTCCAGATAACCAAAATGTTACCACCACAACTAAATTATCATCTAGCACATTATTCCAATACACCTTCTCCATTTTTCTTTTAATAACCATAATGCTTCTCGGTTTGGACAGCACCAATTAAAGACTTTAGATGACATACAATCCTCCCTATCATACTTTCGTACATCCATTCTTATATCTCACATCATGTACATATAATCATCCTCTATCCTTCAAGAGAGTCCCGTGTAGCCTCCTCCATAATCTGGAAAATTCTTTCCAGATTTTTGAAGATAATTTCCCCCAAGCAAAACTCAATATACAGCAGTATTTTCTCAAATGCAGCATAATATATAATCTACCTAAGCCTTATTTCACATCCCTCCACGATTATTCACTTATAGCTCCCTTTTCTCTCATTAGAACCAGATTTCGAAACACCAAAACAGCAACTATTTTTCAGTTTGTCACTCTCAAATTTCAGTTTCGAAATCTTGCTCCTGAATTCAAAATTATCACATGCAACCACAAATTTCATAGAACCTGAAACTATAAAGCTTAAACAGTAAGCTCCCCTATTTTCTGAAATCGCCACCCATAACAGAGAAAGCACATGCAGCAACAAAAGCTCATGATTTCAGTTAGATTTTATATCAAGAAGCTTGACTCCTTGCTTATCCTCACTAAATCAAATATTTACTCTATCAAATCTTCAGCTTTGAAACAACCCATAACCCAAAGTAGCATAAACGAAGAATCTGAAGGTAGAAGAGGATTTAGAAGACTCACCCAAGTCAGAATCGTTGGTTGTACCCGCTCTCCTACCTCCCTTTCCCGGCGAGGCTCCCTTGCTTCTGCACTGTCTCACCTGCTCTCTCTTTAATGAAGCACGGTTTGAAGAAGAAATAAGAGTGTTTCTGACAGAGGGAAGGCACGTGTGAGAGACGGAGACAGGTGGAAGATGAGTTGGGTGTAGGAGCCATGTGTCATCTAGCCTCCGGATTAATATAATAAAAATCTATTTATTCTCTAATTAATTTTAGACTTATATCATTTTTTTAATTTTTTTTAGTATTATGAGTTTTTTAAAAATTATACCATATATCAGAATTTAGATTTTTTTTATAGTTTCTCTAACCTATAATATAATTTTTTTAATTTTTAAAATAAATGATAACTCCTAATTATTTTTCTTATATTTTCTAAAAAAATAACCTCTCAAAAATCTTAAAATTTAATCTTAGTTTATTTAAACCTTTTTAGAGAAATATTTTCTTCCATAATTTTCTAAGTATTTAAAATATAATTTTTATGATTTTTTTTTTCAAATTTTATGAGTCTCCAATATTTTTGTGAGAATTATCTCTTCTTTTGTCATTTCCCTACAATTTTTTTTAAACCTGTTTAATTTTTAAAAAGTATTTTTATTCTCCAAAATTTTTTAATTAATTTTTTATCCAAATTTTGAGATGTTACAGAATAAATTTTGAGTAAAATAGATTTTATAAAAAAGTGATATTAAAAATTATATATGTTTAGAGGATTGATATCAAAATCACTTTTTGATAGAAAAATTATTAAAAAGAATATAAGCTAATATGATAATTACATAAAGTATAAATTTTACTTTATTTTTTTGTTTTCATGTAAATAATTAATAAATAATATATACATTTATGTTAGAGTAATTAATTGAAAATAATTAAAAAAGTATATTTATATTTTTCTTTTCATGTAAATAATTACGAAAAAATAATTTTTGTTTTTATGAAATTAATTAATAATTTTTAATTTATATCTTATGTGAATAAATTAAAAGTTTGTATAATTATTTAAGATATATATGTGTCTATATATATGTATATATAGAAACTAAGAATATACAATATGATTTCATAAAAATAGAAATTTCATAAAAATTATATTTCATTAATTATAAATTATAAGGGGTATTGGATATTCATACAATAGATGACTATTAGTCTTATCTATAATAAATAATTTAATCTTTTATTATATCATAACGACGAGCCACTTTTGATGAAGATACAATAAATAAATAAATGTAAGAGTGAATAGTCATATTCATCGCTATAATCATGATCTTCTCGTGGATCATCGTCATCTTATTTTTGCTGCACAAAATTAGGATTAGAAATAGAAGTTATTCTAATGAAATTAAGTCGTAGCTAAGCATGTATTTTAAAATTTCAAATTAATTTTATCATACCTCAAAAGTTTTGCACCTTAAACTTAGATGAGCATAATTGAAAGATTCAATGGGATTAACTAATCTAGATGTTCTCTGAAAAATAGGGAGATGGTAACGCTCACGTCTGTACGGACTAAAATATCCAGTTGGTGTTGGATAGCCAGAATCAACCAAATAATATTTAGCTAGATGAAAAAGGTGATTGTTGCCAATAATTGTCTTCAAAGAGAAATATAAATAAAATGTAGAAATTATAGACATACCTTGAGGAGGGTAGAGGAAGTTCATGGAAGGAATTGTTAGGGAATGTTGAATATGCGAGCATCATGTGCACTACCTTCTTATCAAGCTAAGACAAAAGTAAAATACATATCCTAATTATAAACCGCCATTACATTATGATGTGAATCCTTTTCTACCAATATATTTTATTTTTGTTCATTCGCATTGGCAATACAAGAAATGTGCATGCCATCAATTGCTCCAATAATATTTTTGAAAAATGGCCAATATTAGGGGCCATCAATTGTACTTTGATGTTTGAAATTGCAAGTGTACAACATGCCATGAAGACATCATGAAAGGGCCTGTGAATCGTCTCTCCTATGTGTTAAAATCTTTCTTGCAAAATCCTACTAGTTTTCCCATGTCCAACAGTATTTAGAAATATGTACCCCCATGCACTTACTTCCCTTATGGCCATTTTCTAGTGCAAAGCAAAGTTCAAGGAACACACGAGGTTCTGTTCTAAATTGTTGATAACACCGAATTGGATGACTATTTAAAACTTTGTTCACCCATTTTGCAACAACATGTATAATCACTAGTTCGTATTGGTTGTTTACTCAAATATACTGACAAATAATAAGCACCAACCACCAACGCGCCAACTTGTTTAGCCCTTTTTATCCGTCACTTTTAATCTTCCGCTATACTTTTATGATAATCTCCCATGCTATTTTACCTGTGAACAGACACATCAATTTTATAATCTTCAATTTCAAGCAAGAATGTACTCATAAATAAAACAAAAGTTATAAAATAATAAGCAAGTAGTATGAAGGGGAAGAAACCAATTGCATAAAGTTGACTTACAATACCTACATACAAAGTAAGAGGTACATTGTTCATAGAGATAAAGGCAAATAAAGTAGTTAGCTCACAAGATTCAATTACTATAATAGTTATGCCTAATTTTTCATGACATTAATGTCTCAATATCCATAACAATGATGCCTCAAAATGAGTAAAAGTTGTTTCAGCATTCCCAGTGCTGAAGCATACAGTTCCCTTGCAGGTAGGTCCAAGAGGAGTTTTGTGCATCATTTATAATAGTCATCATCATTGATTACTTCATCAATTTGGTTAAGATGCTTCATGACTTTCGTAATTGATGGTATGTTGGCATGTGCTTCTTCTTCCCTTTTCTTGACATGTTCTACCTCCGTCTGAGTCAAATCAACTATTTGATCGAGTTTGTCTGCTATCCTACTTGAGATAGGTCCTTTGTTCTTCTTTTTCATGCCTCCTTCTTCTTAACCCCCAATGAGTTGCCTCTACTAACGGGTTCCTTCACCTTGATGCTACCTTCACTACTAGTTCCTTCATATAAGTTCAACGTCACCCGATTGAGATCCCCATTTATTCCAGTTGGAGCCCTTAAAATTTCATCACTATCTCCAAACCTTCTTCAGGATCATCACAATCGTCATTCTCATATCCTTTTGTTTGTTCAGTTGGAAGTGTCATGCTTGATGGTGCCCACGAAGTTGGTCCTGTGGCTACCACAGTATTAAACAATTCATCTAATTCATCTATTAACAAGAGTTCTTTTGTTCTGAGATTTTCATATTATGGATTTTGCTGCACATAAGAAACACCAATCATGTTACAAAAACATGTGGCATGAGATGGAAAAAGAATGTAACGTCAAATAACAACATCATACCAATTTTTTCTTTTCCCACCAATCATCTTCAGCTTCTACTCTATTCTGCGTCCAACCCACACGAATCTCATTATTCAATTTATTCCACGTCAGCCATTCCTTTTGTAAGGAATCATATTTGTTTCTAAACTGCATCCTATCATAGATTCTCCCAGTTGCTGTAGTGAAACCGTCACAAATATTGGACCATCCTTTTCTTGTAAATATAGAACCTTTTTTTTCACCTTCGCAAACTTGTTCGATACCCAAGTCAATAAACAGCTTAGAGGCGTTAGCATCACATGAAGCTTTTGATTTTTCCTTGCTCACTATGCTATACGAAAATTACACCTTTGATAATAACAACTACAATTTGTAACAATAACGAGTATGTCTCATAATAATGATACTATCAAGTATGTCTCTGTTCTCTCGAATATTTTCATATCCAAATATAACGCGCCAGAAAAATTCCATTTTTCTTGTCACAAAACTATACTCAATATCTAATGTTTTATATTATTATCATATCTAATGTTTCCATATTCTTCTCATTACTGTTTTCATTTATATAGACAACAAGAAAATATTTACTCTAGTACCAAACCCTGTCTCTCACATTTCTCTTCTTCAAAGTCCAAATAAAAAATGAAGTAAAAACCCTTGTTACTTTTACTGAATACTTACAAATCTAAAAGCATAACATGAAAGCTTTCTCAAAATCAAGTAATCGGAGAGGCCACTACACTTAAGTATTTGAAGTTTCTCCTGACATTAATTCTATTAATAGAGTCGCAAAAGTGGCTCAACATCAAGTCAGTGAGAAAAAGCTTTCCCCACTCATCAAACAGACCAATCTCAAAACGAAGAGAGAACAGAATGCTTCGCAAAAGAATGTATAAGATCTAGGAAAATTAAGCATTTGAAGGTCAAATCTAGTACTCATAATGAGCAAGATGAAAATCAGAATCCAAAAATCTCCCTCATTCTGTACAACATTGTGACTTGATGAAATCCATCTATTAAACAATTATTGAACATCATCTGATTTTCGAGTACTGGGAGTTTCATTGCTTAATCGGTGCAAGAGCATGAAGAAATGGAAAAAACTTCTAATAAAGCATGCCTTAGGCTCTGATGTGTTTTTTGGCTTCAAAAAGTATGATGATGAAGCAGCAACGAATATATAGTAACCCCGGAGGAGAGATTTATGGTGAGCGCCACAATGAGTGAGAAAGCGGCAAGCTCCAACAAAGCCCACAAAGAAAGCAAGGTAGAGAGATAGAAAGATGGTGGAGCGTAGACTTTGACGTTGGCAACAGAACAAAGTCGCCAACGGCTACAGATCCAACACGGAACAAAATAGAGGCCCAACGTAGAACAAAAGGGAACGTACTGGAGAAGAAGAATCAAAGCGAGGAGAGACAATTGAAGCATATTTCTTATTTTTATTTCTCTCCTCATCCCTCGTTATCACTCTCCTTCCCATTTTTTTGCCTTCCATACTCCATCTATCTATTGCCTACAAAAATATTTTTTTAAAAACACTTTGAAAAAGTGTTTTTTAATTATTTTTAAAAAACGTATTTTTTTAAAAAACTTATTTTTTAATTTTTTTTAAAAATAACTTAAAGTGTTTTTTAAAAATACTTTTTTCAAAAAAAACTTATTTTTTTAAATTTTTTTAAAAAACACTTAAAGTGGTTTTTAAAAAATATTTTTTTAAATTTTTTATTTTGCAACAGAGTGGATAAAGGAAGGAGGAGGTAAGGCTAAAAGAAGGAAGGGAAATGATGATGAGGGATGAGGAAAAAAAAAATGAGAAGATTCGTATCCACAGAGAAGAGGCTCACAGTGGTGGCACGAACGTAATGGAGTAGGAGAAAAAGGGAACAAGTCGACTAGAGAGAGAGAAGGAAACAAGACGAGGGTTTTGGGGGTATTTTTGGAAAATTACACTGAGAAATGTAATTATGACTCTAACGATTAATTTAAAAGTTAGTCAGTTTATTTGAAACAATACTATAAGCTTTTGTCGTGATCATGCTTGATATAGAAAGCATCATCTTCATTAAAAGGTATTTTAAATAATGTCCCTTCAAATGTATCATCTTCAACTATATTGTCTTCATTATGTTCAATGGTTACCTCCTCATTTATTTTGTTAGTTAACAAAACAATGACCCATTTTTTATTAGCAAGATCAGGGACATAGAACACTTGTATAGCCTGAACGGAAAAAATGAAAGGATCTTCTTTCTATGCTTGCTTGTTCAAATTCTATATCAACCTAACTCATCAACTTTCACAATATTATTATTGTCAACCCACTTGCACCCAAAAATTGAAACCCAATATACTATGTAATCCAACTCTCAAATGTCACTACTACAAAATATACTTTTAATGTCACTAATACGTTAAATCATGAAACTTGGTTGTTGCATTTGTGTTTTCTGTTTTGGGTTATGGTTTCCAAAAACAGAGGTAATTGTTCTTACTTCTGTAACTTTGATTCTCTAACTTATCGAGGTGAAAACAAAGTAATAAAAAGCAATGATGTTGATTAGTATATTAAATCGAAAGCTGCAAGTGTTAAATCTGATTTGGGTTTATCTGTTTTGGGTTTGGTGTTCTTGGAATTTTCTATAATCAGAGGATTAAGAGTATTATTATCTCTGTTCAATATTGTAGAAAGAAGGGAACTTGTGGTTTTGATTGTATATGTCTAGGACGTGGACTCTAAACATTGTTCATTGAAGTTGGGGTTTAAATTCATGAAAGCTAGAGCTTGGAAATGAGGTGAAATTTTCTTTTCCCTGTTTTGGTCAATGGAAATTAAAAGGAGAGATTTAGTTGGTTGTTTGTTTTATTTAAGAAAAGCATATACTCAAAGTCAGTGGGTATGCATTGGTATATTTGTATGTGTGTGTACAAGGTCTTGACGTTGATAAACTAGAAATTTGGAAACAGGAGCTAATGATTTACTCCCTATTTTGGGTATTTATTTTGCAGTGGAAGTTAATTTTAAGAGATTATAGTAGTTTAAGTAATGGCAAGCCTTAATGTAACAGATTATGTAATAAAAATGATATTTTATAAGCCATCTCCTTATGGTTGTTAATCCAGCTCAATGAAAGCAAAAAGGAATTGGACTTTTATAAGTTTGGGTACTCCAATGAGTTTAAAAGGAGGAATTGTGTAGGTATAGGGTTTAAGATAAACCTGAAAATAATAAACAAGTTTGAAAACTAAGAAAAACAATAAAGCTAAGAGTTAAACTCAAAATGAGAGTTTAGGGGATTTTAGAAGAGATTGGTAGTGGAATTATAAAACACAAAAGTATGTGTATTAATATACTAAATGTGTATATAATTTATAGTTTTTTATATTTTCCAGAGCCCACCAAAGAACTAAGTAAAACCAAGAGAAGTTAGTTCGACAGACGAAGATCTAAGTAGTAATATTTTCTCTCATATATGTATATAATAATTATACATTTATATTGCTATGGTATTGAAATGTATGTATGAGCATGGTATAGAATGAATTAAGTAAATGATGAATGGTAGCTCCCCGAAATGAGCTGTACTCAAGAAAGAATATGTGGATGAATGGTAGCTCACCGAAATGAGTTGTACTCAAGAAATTATATATGGACAAATGGTAGCTCGCTATGATACCAAACACAGCCTTAGTCATGGCGCTCATTTTTTTCTAGTATTTCTGCTTTTTAGTTATTATGTGTTATTTACTTTTTTTTTTATATTATTTGATATTTGACGAATGAGTTTGAATAACAAAACTTGCCATAGATTTTGTTTTTCAATATATTGCTAACCCCATTACATCATAATCATGCTATAATGGGTTTGGGAACTTTGTCAATTTGAGTAATTCATCAAATCTCTTTTATTGTTGTATTAGTAACCTTTTTTACGGGAAAAAACTTTTAGCTATTTTTTGAGTTAATTTTTAAAACTTGTAATTGCTTGATGAAGTTATGTATATTTATAGTGATTGTTATTTATTTTTTAAAATTAATATCCTTAAAGAACTTGCATTACAACATACATGTTAATTTAGAAGTAATCTAAGAAAGAAATTTACTATTTTACAAAAGAAACCATTTTTCTTTTATAACTATTATGATATGCCATGAGATTATATCAGTTTACTCTCAAATATAATTTAATAAATAAAAAAATAAAAATTTGAGGCCTTGTAACCAAAATAAAACCAAATGCCTCTTTTAAGCTTTTTAAGCTTTATTAAATATAAGGTTGTATAGTAAGTTTGAGAACTTTATAAAAGTTGAAATGAGTGTGAGTTATGGCAAAATAAAAGGAGTAAGAAAAGAAGAAAGTACTCAATCATTTATCCTGGTTCGGACGAAAATGTCCTACATCTAGCCTTGTACTAGCAAAAAATTTTCATTACAATCGGTATTAATTATCAAAATGTACAAAGCAACCCTAAATATATTAAATCCTAGCACAATAAAATTTCATGATAAAAGACGAATATATACAAGTGGTAAAACTCAAGTACAAAAGTGAACTCCACGCAAAACTATCGAAGAGATTAAAACATAATATTAATATGTTTGAGTATTGAAGTTGAACGTTCTATTCTCTCTTCTTTGATTTGTTCCTAATGGATCTTCAATTTCAACCCACCATGCCTACTAAACAACACCTAATTCCTTTGGATGCACCGATGTGTTCATCAATCAGAAATATCTATTTTGATTGCTAACTCAATCAAATCAATATATGTATGTTTTTTCCTAAATTTGCTCTTAAGCAGAATTATTTGATCAATAGTTCCAGATAATCATATCAATACAAATCTTGTTAAAAAATATATCATTTTAAGACTTATAATCTTATGCTAGAGTTATACTTCGAATAATAATGAAGATCTCATTTCTTACTAAAGCTACAATTATGCTCAAACATAAAATCACACCAACATGGAGCTATGCCTAGAAAATAAGCAAAACATAAGAAGCTCAATTAAAATACATGTGATGAATATTATGGTAAGTACAATATCTTAATTAATTTCAAAGCATAATATAAATGCATCCCAACAAACCATCATTACTTGGATTATCAATTCATCCGACACCAAACTGAAGGAGTAACAGATCTTGTACAAAAAGCATAGTAGCAAGCATGTTAAGCATTTCCAAGTAATACCATAAGTATGATTATTTGATTGCTGTTATCTTAGTTTCCTCATATATAATAAGTTACTCAAAATCCTAAAATATTATAGCTCACAAATATTTATACACTTCAAATTGAAATTTTTAATATTATTTGTCAATATTGACTCAGACTCTAACATTTTATTGTCACATACATACATGGATATTTATAAATAAGAACTTAATGGATAAAAAAAGAGCAAGAGAAAATAAATCATTACCTTCTAACTAGTCTCTCTTGGTAAGGTACCTATTCACATAAATTGCCACCATGACTTGGACTTTGGTCGTTACTCTGTTTAGAAACCCATAATAGGCTTGTCTCCAATGACGATTGAAGAGCAGTGGCCCTACGAAGGCCCAAAATCCAATAAAGAATCCCAATCCCAAGCTCAAATATAATTTTTCAGAGAAAAGGGAGTTATCTTCTTCATTATAATTATATTCTTGATGTGAAGATGTATCATCTTCTGTGCAATTTTTGCCAAGTGGCAATCCACAAAGATCAGTATTTCCTTCATAGCATGACGTATTAAAACCCTGCAACTGTGTTCCTTCTGGGATTCTTCCATAGAGATTATTGTTTGACAAATCTAACATACTGAGGCGATCAATTTGAGCAAGACTTGAAGGAATTGCCCATCTAAATCATTTTTGGATAAATCAAGGAATTCAAGTGATTTTAGATTTCCAATCTCTTTAGGAATTTTTCCACTCAACTCGTTCATTGACAAATTCAAGGAAACCAATCCCAACAAAGACACAAGTTCCTTAGGTATTTCTCCTGATAGAGCATTGCTAGAGAGATCAATGCTTTTAAGAAGGAATTCTGGCCTCATAAACATGGAATCCTTACCTTTCCACATCAATGTTATAAAGAATTCCAAACTCTTGTAATAGAAGCTATACTCTGTTGCATTGATTCTATACTGATGATAGCTTCTACTTAAGTTGATGTGCTCTTGCGCCATAATAGTAAAATTTTGAAGACATGATGGAATTTCATTCGACAATTTATTACAAGAGAGATCCAAGAGTCGGATTTGTGTTAAGTGACAAAGATGGACAGGTAGACTTCCATATAAATTATTCATCCGTAAGCTGATATTTGAATTGTTCATTAAGAAAGTAGTCTAAATTTTATTTTACTTTTTTTCTCCGTATTTTAATGTCTTTTTTTGTTTTAAAACATAACATTATTTTTATAAATTGTAATTTATTTAAAATGAAATTTTAACCCAAAAATTGAAACTAAAAAATTTAAATGTTGTATCGTTCAAATTAAATACCGATGCGTAGATAATATAATTCTATCCAAAAATTAAATAAGCACCCATTATGTCCCTCGACTCTTTGGAAACCTGAGCGAAAAAACAATAGTTAAATGCCAAACTTGGTGCATAATTAATAGTCTGTGGAAGCCATTTATATAACGCCAAACTTGGTGCATAATTAATAGTCTGTGGAAGCCATTTATATATATCAATCAGAGAAGATGTAAGGAGTAAATGGCCTAAACATACATTAAAATAATGAATATATATATTTTGTTATAAGAATTTTTTAAAACATGTTACGCTTACCCATGATTTAAAGGGAGGGTAAAATTTCTCTTCCTCCTAGGCGATACTAATGTTGGGTAGGACGAGCCGTCAATTACTCTCAGGTGTAAACCTAGGCACCCAAGAGCTAATATACCTTCCCAAACACTGTGACTGAAACCACGATAAAATAGTACTCATAATCTTCAAATCAAAATATATTTTAATTTTTTTTGGTACAATAATTTTTGGTAAGGGGTTGGACTCACCCACGATCTAAGAGCAGGGTGAAGTCTCCTTTTCTCTTAGGCGATATTAATCATGGATAGGACGAGTCGTCTATTATTCTCATACATAAAAATATATTTTAGTAATTCTACATCAATCTCTCTGCATATCCTATAACCCTTATTTCCAATATGTTTTTGGGCCAATACCCACCAAAATCTGAAACGGCCAGTTCCACTTTTAATTAAATGAAGAACAATTTCGGCTTCATATTTTGGGCTTAAAATGGCCCAGTTCCACTTTTAGTCTTGGTGCTATGCTTTTAAGTTTGAACTGCAGCCAACGGAGATTGGTCCGAGTAGTAAGTAGCTCGGTATAGTTTAAGTGAGGTCTCGAGTTCGAGCCTTGGTGAATACAAAAAATCCCCATTGGGAGACTCACCCACCATAGCCAGGTGCGCGACGCGGGTCTGATCCGGATGTAGTTGGGGCAAAGCTCCGATGAACCGGGTGGACAAAAAAAAAAGTTTGAACTGCACTTAAAGTTGCAATATTTTTATCTTTTACATATCTATAACCATTAAATATTAGGAATTGAATCAATACTATAATAACTGAGTCAAAACTATAATATCTCTTCCTTGTAACGATTAATTAGGCAGCCATGGAAGCCGAGAGTGAAATTGGATGGGAAGAAATTGTGGATTCATAACATAATGGAAAATATGATGTCCATAGGCTTAATGATATGGCTGCTCTTGCTTTGGAATGTATCAATGAAGCATCCAGAGATTGACCTTCCATGAGGGATATTGTTGGATCATTATCTCAGCTTTGTAAGAAGACGCATCGTAGAAATGATTATATGAAGTCTCATTCTGCAGTAAGTGAAGTTTCCATTCCACAGGGCGCTCAAATGTGATGCACAGATTGCATAGCCAAGGATATATCTGGTATGATTTTGGATATTTGTAAGTAATTGTTTCGATATATCCTTTATTCTTACTATATGTAAATATCTGTTGTAATCTTGGATTATTATAATAAGGACTTCGATTCCCTACATTTACTTTCTATGAATATATCGAGATAGATGGAGAAGAGATAATGGGCATAAAAATTATGGTGTAAATCTCATTGGCACTCATATTTTCTTGTGTGTCACTTTCTCTTTAAATGGATTAATGGATAAATATAGGAGAAGTACTTTATAATAAAACCACCTTTGGAGTAGCTTAGATTTTACAGTAATAGAATAGTGAGTAGTAACAACAAAATTCAATATATATATATATATATATAATAAAACTAAATTGTAAGAAAAGAAGCCTTATCTTAGTTTACTTATACTAATTTTGTTTAATTGTTTTATAGGAGAATTATACCGAAGGACCAAACTCATAAATTTTTTATTTCTAAAAACCATTAATGATAGATACGTATTTTTTTACTTTTAAATTTGTATTGTTTGAGTGATAAATAGTATTAAATGTCTTTTTAGTTATAAATATATGTTATGTGCATAGGTTAGGCCAAGGCCTAACCTGATGATTGGGACTTGGTTAGGTAAGACCTATTTAATAAACAAGTTAGACCTAAACCTATTTAGAAGAATTTTTAAGGTAAAAATGTTAGGTCTTTTCATTTAAATTAAAATATAGCCTTGCAAGCCATTAAATTTGTAGCTCAAGATTAACTTGAGCCTAAAATATAACCTGCATATTGGCTTAAGCTTTAGACTTTTATTACAAATTCATACCCATTTGACTAAAGCCTAACTTTTATTAAAAATAATAAAATAAAATAGCTCAGTTCATAAGAAAAAATAATATTGAAGGACATTTTTTAACATGACAGATGAAGAGCTATTGAACAGTGTTATTTAAAACACAAGAATATTGTGAGACTATTTTTTTTTGTTAAGCATATATAAAGGACATCTTTTAATAAGAATTTAAATCTTGATTCATCAAGTTATAAAGGACTAGTCATTAAAATAACAAGAGATTTTTATTACAATGGGTATTAATTATCAAAATGTACAGAGCAATTCTAAATATATTAAATCCCAACGCCCTAAAATTTTAAAATAAAAGACGAATATATACGTAAAACTCAAGTACAAAAGTGAAATCCACGTCAAACAATTGAGAGATTTAAAACATAATATGTTCTATTCTCTCTTCTTTGGTTGTTCCTTAGATCTTCAATTTCAACCCACCATGACTGCTGGACAACACCTAATTCCTTTGGATACATGGATATGTTCATCAATCAGAAATATGTGTTTTTAATGCTAACTCAATCAAATCAATGTATATATGTTTTTCCTAAAGTCATGGGCTTCAGATTTTGTTCTTAAGCAGAATTACTTGATCAATAGCTCTAGATAATCATGTCAATGCAAAGCAAGTTCAACAAAAAAAAAAAAAAACCATTTTGAGACTTATAATCTATGCTAGAATTATATTTCGAATAATAATGAAGAAGTCATTTCTGTCTAAAGCTACAATTACGCTCAAACATAAAATCATACAAGCCTAGAGATATACCTAGAAAATAAGCAAAACATAATCAGCTCAATTAAAATACTTGTAATGAACATTATGGTAAGTACAATACCTTAATCAATTTCAAAGCATAATATAAATGCATCCCAACAAACCATCGTTACTTGGATTATCAATTCATCCGACACCAAACTGAAGGAGTAACAGATCCTGTACAAAACAGAGTAGCAAGCATGTTAAGCATTTCCAATTAATACCATAAGCATGATTATTTGATTGTTGTTATCTTAGTTTCCCCATATATAATAAGTTAGTCAAAAGCCTCAAATATTATAGCTCAAAAATATTTATACACTTCAAATTGAGATTTTTAATATTGTTTTTCTATATTGACTCAGACTCAAATATTTTATTGTCACATACATACATGGATATTTATAAATAAGAACTTAATGGATAAAAAAGAGCAAGAGAAAATAAATCATTACCTTCTAACTAGTCTCTCTTGGTAAGGTACCTATTCACATAAATTGCCACCATGACTTGGACTTTGGTCGTTACTCTGTTTAGAAACCCATAATAGGCTTGTCTCCAATGACGGTTGAAGAGCAGTGGCCCTACGAAGGCCCAAAATCCAATAAAGAATCCCAATCCCAAGCTCAAATATAATTTTTCAGAGAAAAGGGAGTTATCTTCTTCATTATAATTATATTCTTGATGTGAAGATGTATCATCTTCTGTGCAATTTTTGCCAAGTGGCAATCCACAAAGATCAGTATTTCCTTCATAGCATGACGTATTAAAACCCTGCAACTGTGTTCCTTCTGGGATTCTTCCATAGAGATTATTGTTTGACAAATCTAACATACTGAGGCGATCAATTTGAGCAAGACTTGAAGGAATTGGCCCATCTAAATCATTTTTGGATAAATCAAGGAATTCAAGTGATTTTAGATTTCCAATCTCTTTAGGAATTTTTCCACTCAACTCGTTCATTGACAAATTCAAGGAAACCAATCCCAACAAAGACACAAGTTCCTTAGGTATTTCTCCTGATAGAGCATTGCTAGAGAGATCAATACTTTTAAGAAGGAATTCTGGCCTCATAAACATGGAATCCTTACCTTTCCACATCAATGTTATAAAGAATTCCAAACTCTTATGATAGAAGCCATACTCTGTTGCATTGATCCTATACTGATGATAGCTTCTACTTAAGTTGATGTGCTCTTGCGCCATAATAGTAAAATTTTGAAGACATGATGGAATTTCATTGGACAATTTATTACAAGAGAGATCCAAGAGTCGGATTTGTGTTAAGTGACAAAGATGGAAAGGTACACTTCCATATAAATTATTCATCCGTAAGCTTAGAATTTGCAATTGTCCAAGACTTACCCCAATCCAGGAAGGTATTGGCCCTGACAATTTATTCTTTGACACATCTAATAATAATAACTTGGAGCAATTCACCAAAGACAAAGGAAGTTGTCCAATCAAGATATTGTTTCTTAAAACCAAAGCCTCCATATTCACAAGGCCTCCTATAGAGAATGGGATCTCCCCTGACAAATTATTGTTGCTCAAATCAACAAACACTAACGATTCTAGTTGGCTCCAACAATTTGGTAGATGCCCCTTTAATTGATTGTTTGATAGGTCTAACAAGGCTATGTCTCCATCTTTATTTTGGCCACACACAAGTAGAATCAAATTTGAGAATTTATTTTTAGAAAGATGGAGTTCTCTTGCTTGCGAAAAAAATGATGGAATTGAACCTTCAAAATTATTTGAAATCAAAATTATAATTGTCCCATGATTAAACTTGAGTGGTAAATTTGGAATTTTACCGACAAAATTGTTGTATGAGATGTTCATGTAATCCATATTTTCCAACAACAACCAGAACCACTCTGGAATAAAACCTGAAAGACTGCTATTAGAAATATCCAAAGAGGATAATCCATGTTGATTACGAAGCCAATTTGGAAAATTAGGACCTATCAAGCAAGAATCCATATACATCTGTCGCAACTGAAAAGGAGGAATCCAACTATTGCTAATTTCCATTGTCAATGGATTTCTAGACAATGATAAGGCGAACAAATTGGAAAGATTTCTAAAATGAGATTCGGTGATTACACCTCCCAAATTATTCCCATCCAAAATCAAAATTTTCAATTGAGACATCAATCCAATGCTTTCAGGTATTTTTCCTCTGAGTTGGTTATCAGAGAGATCCAAACCTTGCAAAAAGGAAAAAATCGAAAGATTAGGTAACAAGCCCATCAATTGATTTCCTCCTAAATACAAAATTTGTAATGGATGTCTATCGCACTGTGATGTATTAGAAATGAAACTCTGAAGGTCCCCACTCAAGTTGTTCGAGCTAAGATATAAACTCTTCAATGTGCATATATTCCCTAGTGATGTTGGGACTTCACGCTGGAGCTTATTAGATTGAAGATCAAGAGCTTGCAGAGAGTTCATTTTGTTTCCAAAACCATCTGGAATGGAACCGCTAAGCAAGTTATAATAGAGGTGCACTTCATGAAGATTGAAGGTGAAGTTAGAAATCCAATAGAATATGGTTGATGATGTCAATAGATTTTGAGACAAATCAAGCTGGACAAGAGAAGTAAGGTTGGGATTGACAGATGTAAAGATAAGATCATTTAATGAAAGGCTACAATTTTGTAAATCAAGCTCTTGAAGATTGGAGCCAAAGTTCAATGGCATTACTGATGTCAAGTTATTGTAAGAGAGATCAAGAACAATGAGGGAAGGAAAATGAGAATTTGAAAATAGAAAGTAAAGATCATTAGATGAAAGACTGCAATTTCGTAAATAAAGATTTTGAAGGCTGGAGCTGAAGTTGGAGGGCCATTGAAATAATGATGAGTTCAAGTTATTAGAAGAGAGATCAAGGGTGACAAGAGAAGAAGAATAGTTGGAAGGAGAAGCAGATCGGGGATGGTTATGGGGATAAGAAATGCCACATCCTCTTAGTCTCAATTCTCTTAGTTTTGGCACAAGTTTAGCAATCATCTGCAGCCATATTTGAGAATAGCCAACGTTACTCACATAACTCAAGTCAAGATTTGTTAATAAAGAGTGCTTCGATATCCACTCTACATCACGATCATTCTGATTGGCTACTGTGAGATTCATATTGTAACCAAGTTGCAGTGTGTGCAACATGGAGAGATTCCCAAGTTGATAAGGAATCACTCCAACAAGAGAATTATCTCTAAGATTAAGGTACTGCAACTTGGAAAGATTTCCGATTTCCCAAGGGATAGCTCCATCCAACGTATTCATACTCAGATCAATATATAGTAAATTTGAAAGCTTCCCTAATTGATTGGGAATACTCCCAACAAAACCAGAATAAGAGAGGTTGAGATACCTTAAGTTGGTGAATGACTCTATAGACTCAGGGATGTCACTTGGATAGAAATAATTGTTACTGAGATCCAACTGTTTCAAATCATGCAACTCAACCAACAAAGTAATATTAATTGTACCTTCTAAATAAGGTGGATCTGAACGATGAAGATTAAGAATTTGAACATGGCCTATTTTCTTGGTGCAATGAACTCCTTTCCAGTTGCAACAATCTTCATCATCTGCGTCCCTCCATGTAGACAGCATACCAAAGTCATTATTGATGCCTTGTTTGAACAAGAGAAGAGCTTTCCTCTCCCTCTCTATACAGTGCTTTGTTGCTTCATCATTAGTGGCCAAACCGAGTCTTATATGCAACAAAAACAACAGTGTCAATAATGGAGCGAAAAAATTCAACAGAAAGCCCATCACCGTGACGAAATATCCTCAATACTAGAGAGGATTGTAATACACACAAATCTTTAATAGCTGTGGTTTCTTTCTTCTTTTCTTTTCTCAGCTCATGAGATATATGAGGCATAAAAAATAGATAGTAGAATTTATAGAGTTCATTGTGGGGCCATACTTGATGAATCACTTGTAGACTTTTCTGATGAAGAAAAGTCTGAAGAATAGACTTTTCCTATATAAAGGTCGAGAATCAAATCATCAACTAGCTATTTAGAATAACTTTATTAGTTATCCAAAATATATTTTGAAATAACATGTATTTTTAGAAGCCTCATACTTTTTTTATAATGAAAAAAAAAACATATCAATTTTATTTGTATTTTGTCATTTTCGCTTCAATAAATAATATGAATTCATGTATTTTTAGAAGCATCAAATACCTTTTTTATAATGAGAAAAACATATCAATTTTATTTGTATTTCGTCGTTTTTGCTTCAATAAATAATATGAATTCATGCCATCAAATTTAAAGTTGGATCTTGATTTTCTCAAGACCCTACTTTATTTCATAGCCATTTAATCTATTCTGAAAAAACTTGAAGAGCTTAAAGACTAAATTCATGGCTGACCCCTTCCCCTCTTTAAGAGATTATTATTGTTAGGTAAATTATATGACCCATGCTATTAACGAAAATTGACGGGGAATTATTAATATAGTAGACTTGAAAACAATAAAAATAGTAGACTTGAGGCATCTAAAACTCAAAAGAAATTTTAGAATATAAAATTTTTATATCGATTAATTATAAAAAGGATAATGGATTTAAATTTTAAAAAATTCTATTAAATTTATTTAAGTTATTTTAATAGAAATACTATTTTAATCTATACATATATTTCAAAATTCTAATACCCAAACTTTTCTCAACTATAATTTTCATGCTATCCAAAAAGTTGTCAGAAAAATTGGCAAAGGAAAGTAACAAAAAGTTGTCAGAAAAAATTAGCAAAGGAAAGTATAATCACATCCCTCATAGTGAATGGCCGAAACAACACAGCGAATGTTATTCAATGAATTATCAATTTCACTCTAATTTAATTTTCACACGGCAAAGAAAAGTAAGTATTTCCATCCCAAGCTTGAAGAAAATACTTACATAGAACAATAATTCTATATGAGACCTTAAAGACTAAAACCAAAAACCAAAAAAAAACAAAGATTCAAGAAAAACAAAAAAATCACTAAAAAAAATAGTAATTGTCATCAAGAAATACCATTGCCAATTGGTTTCTTGAGGGAGACGTTGAAGAGTACACCAAAGAAAATTCAACTAAAGAAAAAATATCACCGAAACAGAAAGGATTGATGACAACTCCCTATTTCCTAGTAACTTCTTGAATTTTTAAGTATTAATTGAAACTCTTAACTTAGTTTAGAGAGACTATCAAAATTTCCATCATGCAAAAGAACTCATTGAGCATATCAAAATAAATTTTTTATATGAATATATAATTTTATCCTTCAATTATTATTATGTTAACTTTATATTAAATATATATATTAAATAGTAATAAAGTTAAAAATTTGTTAAATTTTAAGATTTTTCTTAGTATTTATTAAACTTTCCAATGTAATTTATATATAAATATTTATAAATTTAATTAAATATATCCTAAAATTCATACTTATTTTAATTATAAAATATATCCTCATCATCATCAATTACCGTGAAACTTGGAACATGAATGAATGATAGAATATACTTTGCTGTGTTTTACGGGCAGAATTCGACGTTGTGGGGGCAAAAGGAGGAAGATATTGGTTGACTCATAATTTTATAATATAATATTATTAAATTTTATGTGGAAATAATCTTTTTCCATCCCCATTCAATGTTCCCTCACTAGAAAATTCAAAGTCTCCCCTGAAACTAAGTGATCAAGGCTCATATGGAAAATTTGCTAAGTAACGACAACCATCTTGATGGGAGTGGGTTTGATACTCAAAAGTAAGTTGATTTAATTTAAATATGTCAAGAAATTTCTAGGAAATAATTAGTGAGTTGTTATCAAATCTTTCTTCTTTTTGTTTTTTTGTGATATTTTTTCTTTCCTTGAATTTTCTTCATTAAACTCTTTAAGGTCTCCCGTATAAATGCAATTGACAAGATATTTCTTGATGACAATAAGTACTATTTTTTCATGATTTATTTTGAATTAGAAAGACAGATCCTAACTGTATAAATATAGGGTTACAATCAAAATCGAACATACGACCTCTCATTTACAGAAAAATTTTCATATCACTAAGTTTCAATTATATTTATTTTTGTTTTTCTTGAATTTTTGTTCCTTTCAGGTATAATAGAACTTCTTTTTGTTCTACTGAAGTATTTTCTTATATTAGCAAAACTGCATTAGTTTGAAATTAGAGTGCCTATGATAGTTAATCTTGAAGCTTGAGATGTAAATACATACTTATAGTAGTTTAAGGGTCAATGATCTGATCGAGAATAACTTATAGTCAGACTAGTTATAATTAAAATAATATTATTTATCAAAAGTGTGTATACAAAATGTAGCTCACAACTATATAGTTACAAGGGAATTTGGATATAAGATATGAGCATATTTGAATTGTTCATTAAAAATTTAAATATATTAAAAATACATTAAAATAATGAGAATATATTTTAATAATTCTATTTCAATCTCTGTGCATATCATGGGTCATATGATTTAGATAATAATAATCTCTTAAATAGGTGAAGGGGCCAGCTATGAATTTACTCTTTAATTTCTTCAATTTTTTTTAGAACAGATTAAAGGGCCATGAAATAAATTATGGTCTTAAAGAAATAGAGATACAACTTTAAGTTTTGATTGTATAAACTGGCATTCATATTATTTATTGCAGACCAACAAACTAAGAACATATTTTGTACATAAAAATTTAATCCTCATATAAGCAAGGCTTCAATGATAGATTTCAAAGAAAAAGATATGAAATTATCCAGTGAAGGATATTAACAGCGCATATAATTTAAATATAAAATATTAAAATTCTTAATTAAATTTTTAAAAATTTGGGAAGAGATGTTTATAGAAATTTAGGGAAATTTGGTGTATTTTAATTTATTTATAAATTTAATCAAATATATCTTAAAATTTACAATTGTTTAATTATAAGATATGTCCTTATCAATGACCTTGAAATTCATCTCTGCGACTTGAAATTCATGCTTTGAGTGGACGCGGTATCGTGGTTTCGGGTCTTCCAAGAATTAAACAAGCATCATTAACTTCTATTTCGAATGTCTCGTTTCTTCATCTTCTCCTACTTCTTACTTCGACCGATGCCATAGATGGCAATTTGACAGGAATTGTACAATCTGAAAGCAGATTTTGGGTTCCGAAGAAGGCAAGCCCCATTGGAGGGTCTATGATGGCATGAAGAGATAATAACAGCGGCACCTGAGGCTATGAAGGCGGAGATCGATTTGGGTATTTCCAATCTTGAACATGCCCGTGCCACGTCTCTTCTCAAATCTTGTTTCATATTTCGGGTTTAAACATGGCCCAGTTCCACTCTTTGTCTTGGAGCTACGCTTTTAAGTTTGAACTGCACTTTTTTTTATAAACATGGCCCAGTTCCACTCTTTGTCTTGGAGCTACGCTTTTAAGTTTGAACTGCACTTTTATATATATATATATAAAAAAAAGTTTGAACTGCACTTAAAGTTGTAAGATTTTTATCTTTGGCATATCAATATCCATTAAATATTGGGAAAATTAATCTCTTGAGCCCTATAGTTTTAACTCGGTTATAACTCAATCTTTAAAGTTTGACTCGTTATAACTCGATCTTAAACTTTAATTCATTACAACCAAATCCTTATAGTTTTAACCATTTTAAACTTGGGTCCTTAAACTTTATAAAATATATTAATTTTATTTTATAAAACATAGGGACTAATATTTTAAATTGTTAAAATGTGGGGATAGAATTGCATCAAGTCAAAGTTACAAAGGAATCAAAACTATAAGAACTAAATTACAACCGAGTTAAAATTATAGGGACCAAAAGATTAATTTCCCCTTAAATATTATAGCAGCATTGCCATAACCCATAATATCTCTTCCTGGTGATAATTAATTAGGCAGCCATGGAAGCCGAGAGTGAGGTTGGATGGGAAGAAATTGTGGATTCATAGCTTAATGGAAAATATGATGTTCATAGGCTTAATGATATGGCTGCTCTTGCTTTGGAATGTATCAATGAAGCATCCAGAGATTGACCTTCCATGAGGGACATTGTTGTATAATTATCGCAGCTTTGTAAGAAGAAGCATCGTAGAAATGATTATATGAAGTCTCATTCTGCAGTAAGTGAAGTTTCCATTCCACAGGGCACTCAAATGTGATGCACAGATTGCGTAGCCAATGATATATCTGGTAAGCAATTGTTTCGTTATATCCTTTATTCTTACATTTACTTCGATTGATAGATAATAAGGGCGCTCAAATGTGATCTTGTTTTAATATAATATGGACTTCGATTCCCTACATTTACTTTCTGTGAATGTATCGAGATAGATAGAGAAGAGATAATGGGCATAAAAATTATGGTGCTAAATCTCCTTAGCACTCATATTTTCTTGTGTGTCACTTTCTCATTAAATGGATTAATGGATAAATATAGGAGAAGTACTTTATAATAAAACCTCCTTTGGGGTTGCTTAGATTTCACAGTAATAGACTAGTGAATAGTGACAACAAAATTCAATATATATATATAATAATAATAAAGCTAAATGGTAAGAAAAAAATCTTTATCTTTGTTTACTTATACTGATTTTGTTTAATTGTTCTCTTGGAGAATTATACCTAAGGACCAAACTCATAAATCTTTTATTTCTAAAAACCATTAATGATAGATACGTATTTTTTTTCACTTCTAAATTTGTATTGTTTGAGTGATAAATAGTATTAAATGTCTTTTTAATTGTAAATATATGTTATATGAATAGTAAATACTTATACTTTAATCGATAAATTTGTGTTTAGTAGAAATAGGTTAGGCCTCGTTAAGGCGCACGGCCTAAACTGATTGGGACTTGGTTGGGTAAGACCTATTTAATAAATAGGTTAGACCTAAACATATTTAGAAGCATTTTTAAGATAAAAATGTTAGGTTTTTTAATTTAAATTAAAGTATGGCATTGCAAGCCATTAACTTTTAAAATATATTTTTTATTATATATAATATATAATAAATGTTGTAAAATTACTATAACATCTTATATTTATATAAATTTTAGTAAACTCAACTTACTTACAGCCATCAAGACATTATAGATGATGACTTTTTAAAGGCCTACTAAATAAATAGCCATTAAACTTCAGCCTAAAATATAACTTGCATACTGGCTTAAGCTTTAGACTTTTATTACAAATTCATACCCATTTGGCAAAAGGCTAGCTTGATCTAGCTTCTACTTGACTTATTTTCACCCCATTTTGTAATTAGTAAATTTGGAATTCCTTTTAATAGCATATTCTACCAAAGGTTACAATAGGTGATGAACTTAATGACTGTAACTTTAAATTTGTAGCTCAAGATTAACTTAAAATTTATTTCAAAATTCAATTCTTTACAACCCCTTTAGTCTTGAAGTATTCCACAGGTCATAAATTTCTTCAATCCCAAACTTGAATTCAAACCCTTCTTTGATAAGCTTCTATGAAGAGAACACTAACTTGGGCTTGGAAGGGCAATCAGCAAATCTTCATATTTAAAGGGAGTATTATTTTATTGTGGTTCTAGTTGTGGCATTTAGGAAAGTATTTTAGCTCATGGGTGACTAGGTTTATGCTTGAGGATAATTGATGGCTTGTCCTGCCTGACATTAGTATTATCTAAGATGAAGGGAGACTTTGTTCTACCCTTGGATCAGGGTCAACCCAACTGTTTTCTAAAAAAATTTGTACAAAAAAAATAATAAAATAAAATAGCTCAATTCATAAGAAGAAATAATATTGAAGGATATTTTTTAACATAACAGATAAAGAGCTATTGAACGGTGTTATTTAAAATACAAGAATATTGTGAGGCTGCTTTTTTTTAAGCATATGTAAGGGACCTCTTTCAGTAGGACTTTAAATCTTGATTCATCAAGTTATAAAGGACTAGTTATTAAAATAAAAAGAGATTTTTATTATAATGGGTATTAATTATCAAAATATACAGAGAACTCTAAATATATTAAATCCTAACACCTTAAAATTTTATGATAAAAGACGAATAGGTAAAACTCAAGTATAAAAGTGTACTCCATGCAGAACCATCGAGAGATTAAAACATAATATTAATATATTTGAAGTATTGAAGTTGAATGTTCTATTCTCTCTTCTCTTGTTTGTTCCTAATAGTTTTTCAATTTCAACCCACCATGACGACAACACCTTATTCCTTTGGATGCCCTGATATGTTCATCAATAAGAAATATCTGTTTTTAATGCTAACTCAATCAACCCACTTGCACCCAAAGACCAAATCCCAATATCATATGTAATCCAACTCTCAAATGTCACTACTACAAAATATACTTTTAATGTGGCTAATTAATTGGTTCTTCTGTAAAGTGACGTTAAATCATGAAACTTGGTTGTTGCATGTGTGTTTTCTATTTTAGGTTATGGTTTCCAAAAACATAGGTGGTTGTTCTTGCTTCTATAACTTTGATTCTCTGACATATTGAGGTGAAAATAGAGTAATAAGAAGCAATGATGCTGATTAGGATATTACATCGAAAGTTGCAAGTGTTAAATTTGATTTGGGTTCCTCTGTTTTGGATTTAGTGGTCTTAAAATTTTCTATAATCAGAGGATTAAGGGTGTTATCATCTCTGTTCAATATTGCAGAAACAAGGGAACTTGTGGTTTTGATTGTATATGTCCAGGAGGTGGACTCTGTAAAGATTGTTAATTGAAGTTAGGGTTTAAATTCATGAAAGCTAGAGTTTGGAAATGAGGTAAAATTTTCTTTTCCCTGTTTCGGTCAGTGGAAATTACAAGGAGAGATTTAGTTGGTTGATTGTTTTATTTAAGAAAAGAATACACTCAAAGTCAGTGGGTATCTATAGGTATATTCGTATGTGTGTGTACAAGGTCTTGACGTCGATAAACTAGAAATTTGGAAATAGGAGCTAATAATTTACTCCCTATTTTGGGTATTTATTTTGTAGTGGAAGTTAATTTTAAGAGATTATAGTAGTTTAAGTAATGGCAAGCCTTAATGTAACAGATTATGTAATAAAAATGATATTTTATAAGACATCTCCTTATGGTTGTTAAGCCAGCTCAATGACAGCAAAAAGGAATTGGATTTTTATAAGTTTGGGTACTCCAATAAGTTTAAAAGGAGGAATTGTGTAGGTATAGGCTTTAACCTGAAGACAATAGACAAGTTTGAAAACTAAGAAAAACAATAAAGCTAAGAGTTAAATTCAAAGTGAGAGTTTCGGGGATTTTAAAAGTAATTAGTAGTGGAATTATAAAACACAAAAGTGTGTGTATTAATCTGCCATATATGTATATAATTTGCTAACTATAAAATAAAATTAATGAAATCATTTTTTCAAATATTATTTTATGCAAAAAATAATTTTAAAAGCACATTCTTATTCCTAATCTCAATCTTATTCTCATTCACAATTTATCAAAATTTAGTGCAACTTACCAAATGTGGCCTGTGTGTACAGCAAAGTACCATACCAACTCAAGCATCCACTTCCACTATTTCTGACATCAGCAGCTGCATAAGCAGTACAAGAACAGTTTCACAAGCACTCTCTTTCACATTATTCCAAACTCTACTCCATATTCCCATTTGCTACTGATGTATCAGGAATCTTCATGCTTTCTACTCTAACAAAGCCCGCACTATTCTCACATAAGCATGGCCCTTTCTTCCTCACACAACCCTCCTTTGCATCGCCGTGTTGATACCAATTTTTCAGGTTTCTAGGTTCAAACCCAGGTACGCAAGAACACTTGAAATTTGCATAGTTAAGACGGTCATAGTTGCCATTGGAACCACATGATCCATAGTTGTCACAATCTACTTGTGGAGCAGACCAAAATCGATTCCCTTGTTTCTTATCATAATCCCATAGAAATGTTTGAAAGAATCCAGCCAGAAGAGCCACCACCCGCATGATGATTTTCTTGTCAAAAGCGTAAAATATAAATCCAACCTCATTATCATTGTCTATGACATTAATGCTGTAATCAGTGATTGTTGCTTGTTTCATAAATGGAATATTTCGCCATTGTAGGATCCTGCTCGCCACACCGGAGTGTTCTTCTTGTACGCAAACATCTGAGCTTTCCCACTAGTATTGAAACTAACTGAGAAGCTTCCAGTCCCAGGTGTTGTGAAAATCTAAGTGTTTTAAGGGTGTGTCAAAGAAACTAAAGTTCCACATTGTTTGGGAGAGTAAAGATTAAAGTGTATATATAATAAGATGTAATCATGGGTTAGTAAATGAGTTTAGAAGAAAAATGGGTTCGCACGCATGACAACAAGCTATCAATGGGAAATTCAATTGAAATCTGACGATTTCCTCCTGTGAACG